>OX465277.1:29528463-39528463 GCA_949987645.1 Tachina grossa
AATGGAAACCCTTCCCCTCTCTCAGTCTTTATTTTGAAAAAAAGCTAAAAGCAATTCATTAAAAATCAGGAAAAAATCCATTATTTAATATGTGAACAGCCACCTCATTTTGTTTATTTTTATGCATTTAGCTAACAATCGTCATGGCAACTCTGGGAAAACTTTGTTTACAAAGAAAGTAAAAAAAACAATGAATTCTCAAACGATCTGCTTAATGTTTTCCTTAAATTAAATATTTATTTAACATAATAAATTTCTCCATCGTTAAAATACTCAATTAGTCATTTAAAACTTCTTTATAATTCACAAATTACAAACATATGTAGTTTTATGTAATAAATCCTTTTGTTAAACACATAAATCTGACATTTATTTACCAAACAAAAATATACACATTTATTAACATTCTATTCTTGTATCTTGACAACAGACAAACAAAATGTTTAACTTTAAATACCATTACAAGTCAGTTCTGAATAAGCAGGAAGAGAGTACAAATACGATAACATATTTTTCATTCATTCTGCTGCTCTTTAATCCCCAAAAGTTCACTTTCATTTAATGTGCCACAAAATGCAATATCTATATAAAACATACATACACAAGTAGAAATGTATATATGTGTGTATGTATATGCAGGCATACAGAAACATGGAGAAATCTATACGAACTTAAGTTTAAGTAAAATAAAGAACAAATAATGGAATAAAAATATACTATGAAGCCAATACTGAATGGTTAAATAAACCAATACAAACTTATAAAACATACACATTAACACAGACACACATCCCTCTAGTCAGCCTAGAACCATATGTCTCTATGTCAATACTCTTTCTCCAGCGACAATTTTCGACAAATTTCCTTTTTTGCGCGAGTAGAGATACGTTAGAGGCAACCGTTCTAGTGTATATGTGGTGATATTGTCAATGAACGCGTCAATAATTTGTTTTTCTTTTTTATTATGCTATGCAATAATAATAAATAAACATATGTAGACGAGGGTCACTAAAATCTACTAGTGAATCTTTGGTTCAAATATCTCCATATGGTCGTAAAAGAACTACCTTCCCAATAGCGCTAAAGTCTACTGGTAGATTTTCAATGACAACCCTATGTTATATGTCAATAATCTATTACATTGGCTGGGGCACACCTAGTCAGTAGCACTATTGACAATGTCACTAGAAAATCACTATAATTTTACTATTGACAACGAGCGTGGAAATGTCGATATTGTAGACCAGAGCCCCTAAAATTTACTAGTGAATCTTTGGTGTCAATGTCCCCATGTTGTCCCAAAAGAACTACTTAGTCAGTAGTGCTACAGTCTAGTGGTGGATTTTCAATGACAAGCTAATGTTAAATGTCAATAGATGATTACATTGGCTGGGGTACACCTGGTCAGTAATACTACTGACAATGTCACAAGTAAATCACTACAATTTCACTATTCGCACTTTCTGCAGGGATCGTTTATGCTTTGTGTGTGTGTGTGTGTGCATGTCTAAATGCATACAAATGCAACGTGCTTGTCATATGAAATGTATGAAGAAGAAAGTTTTAGTATAAGAACTCGTATACAGTATTAAAACAGGACACACCCAAACTGCAACCCAAATAAAATGTACAACAACAATGCAAAAATGTAAAATAAAAGGAAAAACTAAATTTTGAAGAAATTTTGTTGCAATTGTCAGGAAGAAAAGAGTTTGTTTAACAACTACTACAGTTCTTTTTTTTCGTTTTTCTTTGCTAGAAAAATGAAAGTTGTTTTCTCTTTGCTGCTTTTCCTTTATTAGTTGTGCTGAAACTAAACTATGGCCTGACACGAAGTTGGAGACATATACAAATATAAAAATGAAAATAGTAAAAGGTCGTTAGAAAATTATTGACCTCATTTATTTATTTGTTTAGTTTTTCCCCCATTTTTTTTCTTTTTCCGTAAAATTATTTCGATACACTAAATTTAGCACAAGTTTACAGATTTTTATGCAGTTCAATACCGAATCTCATTTTACCCTTTATTTAAATATGATTATTTTAATAGAAATTGGCAAAAGTAAATCCAAGATACAAAAATCATTTCATTTTTCAACGTAGTCTTCTTTCAGTTCTATGTATTTTTTCCAAACCGGATATCACTCCATTTCTTCAGGCTTAGGAACTCATCGCTAAGTCCGGAGAATAGCGCAGATGAGAGAACTTTTCGTAGCCAAATTCCGTAATTTTTTCCAAGAAATTTGCACATGAGTGTATCCTTGCATTGTCCTGTTGAAAAATAACTTTATATTGGCCAAATCCGTCCGATTTTTTTTTAATCCTCATTAAATTGGCCCCACATATTGGCATAATATTTGACATCGATTGTTCTACCCTCCTGGAGGTAGTCAATGTGCGTTACAGCGTTTGCTTCGCAAAAAAATCTAATCACCATGACTATGTTGGCTGCTAAACCCACCTGGGTCTCTCTTGGCGCCGATGCACATCGAGAAACCCACTGTTTTGATTGTTGTTTGGTCTTTGGTATATTATACTGGATCCACGTTTAGTCCACTTGTAGAAAATGGCAGAAAACCTCGTTCATATTGTATTTTAAGCAACGCCACACACTCTTGCGAAAATATTGCACACATGATTGCGTTTGTAATCGATTCTGAGTAAACGCGGCAATCATCTAGTGGAAAACTTTCTGATATCCTAGTGAGCATTTAACATTGAAATTATTCAATTATTTGAGATTCCTATGGCTTTCAATTTCTCTCTCACCGGCCAGCACCATATCTGGGTTTTTTTTAATTTTTCGGGTGTAGAGACTTCATCATATTCGGCATTCAGTAAATCACTTTCACCATTGAAATTGATGGCGTATTATTCCTGTAGTATTTATCAAGCTTACGCTTAGTTCGAGTTTTGTTTTTGGATCGTAAGTTTCTTGTGGAGCGCCATGCATGCAAAACTAACGGCCTGTCCCACGATGTCACCAGAAATCGTTCGTTAAATTTAAAAAATACTGGCGAATACTGGTTACAAATAATGGTAACAACTACCTAGCATAATGGTGCTGCCACTGCGGATGTTTTAGGTTTTCAGTATTGTCGTCATTTTCCGGGGAAGCGCCAGGGAACTTCTAGTAGGTTTGGGGACCTTTAGCCCAGTTTTTGTGAATCTTCAATGCGGTTTGTGTCTTTGCGGTTCGTGGCAGTGATAGCTGAAGGGGGTCTGATTTTACACCCATGCACAGTGGGCGAAAAGGCTCATCTAGCGGCGTTTAATTAATAGCACTTAGGGAAAAAATTTTTTTTGTGTAATATTTTTTTTTAGTTGAAAATAGATTAAGCTACTATATTAAATAAAAAAATTTTTTTTAAATATATTTATATATTTGTTTGTTGTGAAAGTTGCAATTTTTTTTCATAAATTAGACATTGTTTATTTCATTCAGGAAAACATGATAAAGTTAATATATTTAATTAATTAATTAATATATTTAATATTTCACATTCTTTTGGACTAAAAATATATTAAACTTTTAATATTAACAACTTTTTTTTAAACATTTATTTATTTATTTTTTTTTTTTTTTGTTTAAAATTTTTATCTGTGGAAATAACTATTTTTGGCCTTATTCATTCAGTCTTCATATATTTCAGTTGTTTTCATAACAAAAATGTAATTATAATGCACAAAAAAAATAACAATACTAATTACAATAGTAATAACAGTTTTTTATTCCGATTCGGAACTACTAGATGAATCTAAAGTACAAGGTACACAATGTTCTGACAAAAGTTGTAAAATATCATTATCGGCATCCTTTTTTTGAGTTGCCTTGTGGTTTTCGTAAGTTTGAAATCAAAGGATCTGATGAACACAAAAGCGCATGCATTAAGTCCTCCATTGTATTTAATCGGGATGTCTTTCGCGTGTGGTGCTCACGAAAATTGCGGTAATCTTTGTTACGGGCTTCTAACGCTTCTTCCGACATTTCGGAATCGGAAAGTTCGCATTTGACCCCCAAAAACGCTTTAATTTTTTTTTGCAGTACCTTCGTCATTAGCCATTGCAACAAGTTTCGACGCACTTCGTTTTCCAGCTTTGTATAAACTGCTCGTTATAGCTAGCACGAGCTCACTGAAGGTGTTTCCTTAACAATTTGGAAACTTTACTTAATTTTGTTTTGTTGGAACATTCGTCGAACATCTTATTGGGTTTCCCACGATTAGTCAGTGGATCAGCTAATAAAAGTTGTCCGCCTAACCACTCCGTGTTGTTTTCTTCAAGTTTGTGGCTGATTCTATGGTTGAATTTCCATTTCTGAACCAATTGTGCTACAAAACTTCTAATTTTTATGCTTATTAGAAGGATTTCATGAGCATTATACATGTTTATATTATGAAATATATGACTTTCAACGGCAGAAAATTTTTTAGTAGCCACAGGCTCTTTGCGCCATAGTAAATAAATTTCTCGTCTGAGCACCGGCATTGCTCCTAAAAAATGCAATATCATGTAAAGTAGCATAAAGTAGCAGATGACTTGGATATTTTACAATTACAAGACAACATAGTAATTAAAAAAAATATTCTAGCCCCAATACCCACTAATATCAGAAGTTCTGGTCCACGGAAGTCTTATTTTGGCTTTTTTCAAGCAGTTAGTGGTATAGTAATTTTTAACTCTATTTTTTTCTACAACACTTAAGCACAGGTCACAAACAAACATTTTTTTAGTTAATAAATACCTCTAACTATAAATAAAACCACTTTTCTGCCACTTAATTGAGACATATGTAAATTTAGAGAAAATTTGGCAATGCAAAGAAAACACGTGTTAAAGCTTATTGATGCACCGGCTGAAACATATTTTGTGTTTGACAGCTGACAGCTGTGCAACTAGATCATGGCAATCAAAAAAGAATCTATATAAAAGTTCAATGGTATATTAGTAATCGATTGAGACACAATTTTGGCGCAATTAAACACTTTGAAAATTGAATTAAACGACGCTAGATCGACCATTTTGCCCACAGTGCCATGGTTTCTTTGCAAAACTTTCTTAGAATTATTTTTTTGAAATCGAGTTTTTTGTATTTTTCGATAGAAGAAATCTAATGTATCGAAAAATGTAAGAATCACGATTTCAAAAAAAGAATGAGTTAGGGCATTTTTATATTAAGGTAGCGATATGTAGATTTTTTTTTTGCTATACGATTTTTTAATTTTTTCTATCCATACTAATCGACCCGGCCTAGTGTACACGCTAAAAAATTCATTTTGATTTGTGCGATTTTTTGCCGATTTTTCGAGTATAAAATGACGATTATTTTATAGTTTATCGGGATTTCGACGATTTTTATATAATTTTATCTGACAGCCCTGCACACAACTAATGTCAATGCAGGCATGCGTTTGCATATGCACACAACATGTGTGCGTATGAAGAAGCAAGCATCACAAATTTTTCCGTCACAAGGTATTTTCTGTTTTACTCTTTTACTTGCAATAACTGCAACAAATGTCTTGCCAACAGTGTTATTTAGCGTTCCTCTTAGAAGATTTCGCTGAAGTTATGCATTTGAAAAATAAAATCACTCATGTCTTAAAAGTTCTTGTAAGTGGTGTTGTGCAGGGGTCTAGTATATATGTATGTATGTATGTAAATCCAACAAAATTCCTTACTGAGTTTAAAAGCTATTAAAATAATCAACACACAGCAATACATACGAATGTTTGCACTCGTGCTTCTTGCAACTTTTCTTATAAGGCCAAAAGTGCTGAGTTGTGATGTGTGAATGTGTGCTGATTGTCTTTGCTTTTACGAAATATTAAGAATTAAAGAGTGAAAATCAGAACAATAAACACAACATTCTGATTGGGTCAATGAAATATTTAAAACAAAATCCATTTTACCTCAAGAACAATTTTAAGTGAACATCTATGCACATTACAGGGTGTTCCAATAAGGCATTTCATTTTCAATAGCACTCGAATTTAGTAGTTGTCATGCTCAACCTGTAAATACTTGACAGATGATAAGAATAAAACCCAACAAGGCATTAAAATCATACAATTTCACTATAAAGATTGTGAAAGTTTCCTGATCACAGTTTGCAAACTTAAAACATTATTCGCTCGTCGTGGAGCGCCTTCTGAGCGATAAAATGTGAAACTGAAGGAAATATTTTAACTGTTTGGATAATTGATTGATGTGAAGAATCTAACTCGTGCATGTCGCTCAATAATAACTGATAATATTACTGTTGTAGCGCTTAAGAAAAAAAAAACTCAGATTTCTTCATTTTTCGTTCGTCTTTTGATTTTTGACGTTTTTATAAAAACTTAAGCTCAAGGCTTTTATAGTTTAAATAACACAAGAACTTATAAGCTACTGAACCGGAATCACAATTGGCAACCGAGATTTAATACTTAAAACTTTTTTATTTGAGACTACTTGAAAGATTTAAGACCTCAAAGATGGAAGTGGTCATATTTACCCACTGTAAAAATCTTACATTATTTTCTCTACTACATACTTCCTTTTTTGTAACATAAGAGTTTATTAAAAATAAAACAGTTTTTTGTCGCTACTGTTCCTTTAGAGACGAACAAGTGCGATATATAAAACCTACTTCAAAAAACAACAATATTTATAATATTTACTCAATTTAACCCACAGTATATGTCAAGGTGTTAATGCACAAAGATAAAACAGGAAAAGCTGGAAAATTAAATAAATATATAAGAGAGCAGCGAACACATTGTGTAAAATTTAACACTTCATAACTGCCCAAAGCAGATAAACATGATGCGCGCCTCTTTAAGCAAAAGGAAACAATAGAAATCAGCAGGTATTTGCTTTGTTTTATTTTTTACACTCGTGTTGTGTGACTAAATTATGGAATTTAAGTTTTATGCCACCTACAAACACAAACACAAACATTCAAACAGAAATGCATACACACAGTCATACTTGTAAACTCCTGTGCTCTATCTGTGTATAGATAGGCATGTGTGTCTTTTTTTTACTTGTTTTTCAATGCTACTGAACATGCTGTCCTTTCGCTAAAGGTATTCATTGGATTCTAAGCTATGTGGGCGCCATAAAACCATTATCACAAAGTGCAAAAGCACCCTGCAATTGAATATATGTGTGTGTGTGTGTGTGTGTGACTGTAGGTAGGAATAGGGAAGAAAGCACATATAAGCCTTGAATATTGCATTCACTGCTTGTGATGAATGGCAAAGCAAAAAAATAGCAACTTTGTTTTTCCACAAGCCTTAACGACAGGGCGGTAAAAGGGGAAGTATTCCCCTATGCAAATGTAAAACTTTTATTATTTTTCATAGCTAGCATTGGCTTACTTATATTAGAGCAAAATCTGGTATTATTAATTATTATAGCTATGCTATTTATTGCGCGATACTGGAGTTAGGATGTGATTTTCGTAACAGTTATAAATTTATTTTTGTTTTGATTTCTTTGTACTTAAAAGCAGAGTACGAAAATAAACTAAACAAATTGTTTGATTTTGCTTTGTATCGTTATTTGAAGTGAGTGAAACAAAAACAAAAAAAAAACAAAGAGAACGATTGCTCATTTTGTTTTTGTTTTGTTTTTGCACATGAGCACAAATCAGAGAATATAGCCGATCGACTGTAAGCCGGATAACAGCCGCCACCGGCCACAAAAAATACATTAATTTAATCGTATTCCGTTAGAAAAGAAAATAATGGGAAATAAATGGAAACGTTTTGAAATATTTGCAGAGAATTTGAAATTATATAATATTATTTTATTGCATTGTTATTTCACACATGAAATTTGTTTTATATAGCTAATCAGCATAGCTATAACCGCATTTCTCGAAAGACTACACTTAAAACAAACATCCCTGTGTAAAGTGAATTTTAAAAGCTAAGGCACAAGTTTTGTGTCCTTTGAAAAGATAAATTTTTGTGTTTATTTTATTTATTAAATTAGTACTCAATGAACTTCAACTATAACGTGTGAAGAATTCTATCTGCATCGGACTTTATTATTAAGAGCAGGTGCAAGGCGAATTCATACCAAATAAAAATATAATTTCGGCAGTTTTCAAAGCCAGCAACACATTCGTAAATTTTTTGACACCAAGAAATTTTACACTAACAAAATTTTTTTCTTGCATTTCATATTCATTGAATTCGCATGAGGTCCCTTATACCAATCTGTAATAGCTCCGATAGGTCGTTTAGTATGAATTTTTTTAGAAATTTTTTTTTTATCGTGGACACTGAGAAATCAGATAAGAAACTCTCTTCTTTGTCCTTTTGTGGATAGTTGCCACAGAATGTATTATAGGGAAGACCTAACCTAACCTACTATTATGCCTGCCGATCATCCAGTGGCAAGTCAATAGCGTGACCAACCGCAAGATACTTTCCCGATTGTTACTAACTTTTTTTGATAATGCGTGTCACCCCATATGAAGATTGAAAAATTAAAACCATATAGAGAATTAAATTTTTAGATTATTAATCTAAATCTTGTTTTATTTTTTTGATCACATCACCATTATAATAAATTTTAAAGACCTCTTTTCATAAAAAATATTTTTATTACTATAAGAGGTTTATAAAACAATTTTTCATACAAAATTTGTTTTATAAACCCTAAACCAAATTAACTATATTTAATTATGTGTCCTTATTTTTCAATTCTTTTCAGATTCATCAAGCACGTTCATTCTCAAATCCCCCACTTAATATCATTATCATCATCATTTAAACGGATCATTCAAATTCAATTTATAAGGAAAAAAATTTTATAACTTTTAATTTTTATTCATACGAAAATATCGCAATAAAGCATTATGAAAAAAAATTATATATACATATATTGTTTATTATTCTATAAACAGGATAGGGTATACAAAAAAAAAGTTCATGCTTTATTAAACTGAACAACGCAGTTGTAATAAAAAAATAACGGTAAGTATATAAAAAATTTGATCCGCCTGGTAGTACGCTTAAAATTCGGAAAATGTAATTTAATTATATAGCACATAAGTAATAAACATGAAAACAAAATCCTTAAGAAATCACAGAGTCCTGCACTAAACCCTGCTACTTTTCATTTCTCTGTCTTCAGAAATATCGGAGTTAGCGACATTTTTCTGAAAAATTTGGTTATCGAAAATGGCCGAAATTAGCTGTTTTTTTAGTAAAATTGTATCTCTTATAATTCAGGAACTGCTCGGTAAATTTGGATGACATTTTTTTCCAAGCGAAAGAGCATAGCTTCAGCTTCAACGTGATGGTTTTCGGGCTTTCTAACTCCAAAATTAAGCATGAAGTACAAGCAATTTTTCCCACTTTTCTCGCCTTTGGAATGAAAGTGGCAAAAATCCTTTTCCATGCAAATATCTCAAAAAACCACTGAGTTATTACAAAAACAAGAAAACTTTAAGTAAAAGCGAACTAACCGGAAATAAAAGTTTTTACCCAAATTGTAACTCTCATATCTCGGGAACCGCTGGGTACATTTACATACACTTTTTTCTGAATGAAAGAGCACAGTTTCAGCTTCCGAAACGCCAAAGAAAATACGAAGAAGAAGCAATTTCCGACTATCGCCCACTTTTATCGACTTTAAAGTGAGCGGTGCAAAATCTTTTTTTTAACATTTAATTTCCTACTCTGTTTTGTATTAGCTTACAAAATTTCAGGCAATTACCTGCAAAAATAAAGGAGATATTGCAACAAAACTAAAACTGTTCTTGACCCCGAAAATTTTAAAAATTTTTGCAATTTTTTTGTGAAACACCAGGTCAACAGAACTGGTAGGAGGTGGATTTCGGGAATTGATTTTTTTCAAAACATTTCAACTTGATAACCAGTTAGCCGATTTGGATGCTAGATTGGATATTTGGCTACAAGATGGGCAAACTTTGGCCCGCCTGGTGGCCCCCCACGTCAGTCAAAAAATTCACGTAAAGCTTATAACCTTTACATCTCTCAAGGTAAATGAAGTGAAAAGTTGAATTTACTTCTATGCGAAGCGCAGAGTTTTGCTCTACAAACCTGCAAAATTTTATCTCTCTATCCTTGCAATCTTCGGAGTTATTGATAACTTTCAGAAAAGTGCAGCCAAAGCGAAATGGTCGGAAATGCATGTTTTTGTTAAACTTGTAACTAACATATCTCGGGAACCGTTGGGTATATTTGAATGAATTTTTTTCCAAATGAAAGATTATAATCTCAACATATATATAAAGGAAGTTTGGACTAACTAAATGCAAAATGAAGTACGGAGTAGATGCAATTTTAAATGTACACCCACTTTTTACGGTTTTAAGGAAGGCAACGCGAAATTTAATTTTTCGCAAAATATTTCTCATTATGTTTTCTATCAGCCCATAAAATTTTACGCAAATATCTTTAAAAAACCACTGAGTTATTACAAAAACAAGAAAACTGTAACTAAAAGCGAACTAACCGGAAATTAAAGTTTTTACCCAAATTGTAACTCTCATATCTCGGGAACCGCTGGGTATATTTAGATGAAATTTTTTCTGAATGAAAGAGCACAGTTTCAGCTTCAACAAAGGTGGCTTTTGGACTTCCGAAACGCCAAAGAATATACGAAGAAGAAGCAATTTCCGACTATCGCCCACTTTTATCGACTTTAAAGTGGGCGGGGCAAAATCTTTTTCATAACATTTAATTTCCTACTCTGTTTTGTATTAGCTTACAAAATTTCAGGCAATTACCTGCAAAAATAAAGGAGATATTGCAAGAAAACTAAAACTGTTCTTGACCCCGAAAATTTTTAAAATTTTTGCAATTTTTTTGTGAAACACCAGGTCAACAGAACTGGTAGGAGGTGGATTTCGGGAATTGATTTTTTTCAAAACGTTTCAACTTGATAACCAGTGGGCCGATTTGGATGCTAGTTCAACCATATGATAGATTGGATATTTGGCTACAATATGGGCAAACTTTGGCCCGCCTGGTGGCCCCCCACGTCAGTCAAAAAATTCACTTAAAGCTTATAACCTTTATATCTCTCAAGGTAAATGTAGTGAAAAGTTGAATTCACTTCAATGCGAAGCGCAGAGTTTTGCTCTACAAACCTGCAAAATTTTATCTCTCTATCTTTGCAATATTCGGAGTTATTGATAACTTTCAGAAAAGTGCAGCCAAAGCGAAATGGGCGGAAATGCATGTTTTTGTTAAACTTGTAACTAACATATCTCGGGAACCGTTGGGTATATTTGAATGAATTTTTTTCCAAATGAAAGATTATAATCTCAGCATATATATAAAGGAAGTTTGGACTAACTAAATGCAAAATAAAGTACGAAGTAGAAGGAATTTTAAATGTACACCCACTTTTTACGGTTTTAAAGAAGGCAACGCGAAATTTAATTTTTCGCAAAATATTCCTCATTATGTTTTCTATCAACCCACAAAATTTCACGCAAATATCTTAAAAAACCACTGAGTTATTACAAAAACAAGAAAACTGTAACTAAAAGCGAACTAACCGGAAATTAAAGTTTTTACCCAAATTGTAACTCTCATATCTCGGGAACCGCTGGGTTTATTTAGATGAAATTTTTTCTGAATGAAAGAGCACAGTTTCAGCTTCAACAAAGGTGGCTTTTGGACTTCCGAAACGCCAAAGAAAATACGAAGAAGAAGCAATTTCCGACTATCGCCCACTTTTATCGACTTTAAAGTGGGCGGGGCAAAATCTTTTTTACAACATTTAATTTCCTACTCTGTTTTGTGTTAGCTTACAAAATTTCAGGCAATTACCTGCAAAAATAAAGGAGATATTGCAACAAAACTAAAACTGTTCTTGACCCCGAAAATTTTTAAAATTTTTGCAACTTTTTTGTGAAACACCAGGTCAACAGAACTGGTAGGAGGTGGATTTCGGGAATTGATTTTTTTCAAAACGTTTCAACTTGATAACCAGTTGGCCGATTTGGATGCTAGTTCAATCATAAGACAGATTGGATATTTGGCTACAAGATGGGCAAACTTTGGCCCGCCTGGCGGCCCCCCACGTCAGTCAAAAAATTCACGTAAAGCTTATAACCTTTACATCTCTCAAGGTAAATGAAGTGAATTTACTTCTATGCGAAGCGCAGAGTTTTGCTCTACAAACCTGCAAAATTTTATCTCTCTATCCTTGCAATCTTCGGAGTTATTGATAACTTTCAGAAAAGTGCAGCCAAAGCGAAATGGGCGGAAATGCATGTTTTTGTTAAACTTGTAACTAACATATCTCGGGAACCTTTGGGTATATTTGAATGAATTTTTTTCCAAATGAAAGATTATAATCTCAACATATATATGAAGGAAGTTTGGACTAAGTAAATGCAAAATAAAGTACGAAGTAGAAGCAATTTTAAATGTACACCCATTTTTACGGTTTTAAGGAAGCCAACGCGAAATTTAATATTTCGCAAAATATTCCTCATTATGTTTTCTATCAGCCCACAAAATTTCACGTAAATATCTTAAAAAACCACTGAGTTATTACAAAAACAAGAAAACTGTAACTAAAAGCGAACTAACCGGAAATTAAAGTTTTTACCCAAATTGTAACTCTCATATCTCGGGAACCGCTGGGTATATTTAGATGAAATTTTTTCTGAATGAAAGAGCACAGTTTCAGCTTCAACAAAGGTGGCTTTTGGACTTCCGAAACGCCAAAGAAAATATGAAGAAGAAGCAATTTCTGACTATCACCCACTTTTATCGACTTTAAAGTGGGCGGGGCAAAATCTTTTTTATAACATTTAATTTGCTACTCTGTTTTGTATGAGCTTACAAAATTTCAGGCAATTACCTGCAAAAATAAAGGAGATATTGCAAGAAAACTAAAACTGTTCTTGAACCCGAAAATTTTTAAAATTTTTGCAATTTTTTTGTGAAACACCAGGTCAACAGAGCTGGTAGGAGGTGGATTTCGGGAATTGATTTTTTTCAAAACATTTCAACTTGATAACCAGTGGGCCGATTTGGATGCTAGTTCAATCATAAGATAGATTGGATATTTGGCTACAAGATGGGCAAACTTTGGCCCGCCTGGTGGCCCCCCACGTCAGTCAAAAAATTCACGTAAAGCTTATAACCTTTACATCTCTCAAGGTAAATGAAGTGAAAAGTTGAATTTACTTCTATGCGAAGCGCAGAGTTTTGCTCTACAAACCTGCAAAATTTTATCTCTCTATCCTTGCAATCTTCGGGGTTATTGATAACTTTCAGAAAGGTGCAGCCAAAGCGAAATGGGCGGAAATGCATGTTTTTGTTAAACTTGTAACTAACATATCTCGGGAACCGTTGGGTATATTTGAATGAATTTTTTTCCAAATGAAAGATTATAATCTCAGCATATATATAAAGGAAGTTTGGACTAACTAAATGCAAAATAAAGTACGAAGTAGAAGGAATTTTAAATGTACACCCACTTTTTACGGTTTTAAAGAAGGCAACGCGAAATTTAATTTTTCGCAAAATATTCCTCATTATGTTTTCTATCAACCCACAAAATTTCACGCAAATATCTTAAAAAACCACTGAGTTATTACAAAAACAAGAAAACTGTAACTAAAAGCGAACTAACCGGAAATTAAAGTTTTTACCCAAATTGTAACTCTCATATCTCGGGAACCGCTGGGTATATTTAGATGAAATTTTTTCTGAATAAAAGAGCACAGTTTCAGCTTCAACAAAGGTGGGTTTTGGACTTCCGAAACGCCAAAGAAAATATGAAGAAGAAGCAATTTCTGACTATCACCCACTTTTATCGACTTTAAAGTGGGCGGGGCAAAATCTTTTTTATAACATTTAATTTGCTACTCTGTTTTGTATTAGCTTACAAAATTTCAGGCAATTACCTGCAAAAATAAAGGAGATATTGCAAGAAAACTAAAACTGTTCGTGACCCCGAAAATTTTTAAAATTTTTGCCATTTTTTTGTGAAACACCAGGTCAACAGAACTGGTAGGAGGTGGATTTCGGGAATTGATTTTTTTCAAAACGTTTCAACTTGATAACCAGTTGGCCGATTTGGATGCTAGTTCAACCATAAGATAGATTGGATATTTGGCTACAAGGTGGACAAACTTTGGCCCGCCTGGTGGCCCCCCACGTCAGTCAAAAAATTCACGTAAAGCTTATAACCTTTACATCTCTCAAGGTAAATGAAGTGAAAAGTTGAATTTACTTCTATGCGAAGCGCAGAGTTTTGCTCTACAAACCTGCAAAATTTTATCTCTCTATCTTTGCAATATTCGGAGTTATTGATAACTTTCAGAAAAGTGCAGCCAAAGCGAAATGGGCGGAAATGCATGTTTTTGTTAAACTTGTAACTAACATATCTCGGGAACCGTTGGGTATATTTGAATGAATTTTTTTCCAAATGAAAGATTATAATCTCAACATATATATAAAGGAAGTTTGGACTAACTAAATGCAAAATAAAGTACGAAGTAGAAGCAATTTTAAATGTACACCCATTTTTACGGTTTTAAGGAAGCCAACGCGAAATTTAATATTTCGCAAAATATTCCTCATTATGTTTTCTATCAGCCCACAAAATTTCACGTAAATATCTTAAAAAACCACTGAGTTATTACAAAAACAAGAAAACTGTAACTAAAAGCGAACTAACCGGAAATTAAAGTTTTTACCCAAATTGTAACTCTCATATCTCGGGAACCGCTGGGTATATTTAGATGAAATTTTTTCTGAATGAAAGAGCACAGTTTCAGCTTCAACAAAGGTGGCTTTTGGACTTCCGAAACGCCAAAGAAAATATGAAGAAGAAGCAATTTCTGACTATCACCCACTTTTATCGACTTTAAAGTGGGCGGGGCAAAATCTTTTTTATAACATTTAATTTGCTACTCTGTTTTGTATGAGCTTACAAAATTTCAGGCAATTACCTGCAAAAATAAAGGAGATATTGCAAGAAAACTAAAACTGTTCTTGAACCCGAAAATTTTTAAAATTTTTGCAATTTTTTTGTGAAACACCAGGTCAACAGAACTGGTAGGAGGTGGATTTCGGGAATTGATTTTTTTCAAAACATTTCAACTTGATAACCAGTGGGCCGATTTGGATGCTAGTTCAATCATAAGATAGATTGGATATTTGGCTACAAGATGGGCAAACTTTGGCCCGCCTGGTGGCCCCCCACGTCAGTCAAAAAATTCACGTAAAGCTTATAACCTTTACATCTCTCAAGGTAAATGAAGTGAAAAGTTGAATTTACTTCTATGCGAAGCGCAGAGTTTTGCTCTACAAACCTGCAAAATTTTTTCTCTCTATCCTTGCAATCTTCGGGGTTATTGATAACTTTCAGAAAGGTGCAGCCAAAGCGAAATGGGCTGAAATGCATGTTTTTGTTAAACTTGTAATTAACATATCTCGGGAACCGTTGGGTATATTTGAATGAATTTTTTTCCAAATGAAAGATTATAATCTCAACATATATATAAAGGAAGTTTGGACTAACTAAATGCAAAATAAAGTACGAAGTAGAAGGAATTTTAAATGTACACCCACTTTTTACGGTTTTAAAGAAGGCAACGCGAAATTTAATTTTTCGCAAAATATTCCTCATTATGTTTTCTATCAACCCACAAAATTTCACGCAAATATCTTAAAAAACCACTGAGTTATTACAAAAACAAGAAAACTGTAACTAAAAGCGAACTAACCGGAAATTAAAGTTTTTACCCAAATTGTAACTCTCATATCTCGGGAACCGCTGGGTATATTTAGATGAAATTTTTTCTGAATGAAAGAGCATAGTTTCAGCTTCAACAAAGGTGGCTTTTGGACTTCCGAAACGCTAAAGAAAATATGAAGAAGAAGCAATTTCCGACTATCGCCCACTTTTATCGACTTTAAAGTGGGCGGGGCAAAATCTTTTTTATAACATTTAATTTTCTACTCTGTTTTGTATGAGCTTACAAAATTTCAGGCAATTACCTGCAAAAATAAAGGAGATATTGCAAGAAAACTAAAACTGTTCGTGACCCCGAAAATTTTTAAAATTTTTGCAATTTTTTTGTGAAACACCAGGTCAACAGAACTGGTAGGAGGTGGATTTCGGGAATTGATTTTTTTCAAAACGTTTCAACTTGATAACCAGTGGGCCGATTTGGATGCTAGTTCAACCATATGATAGATTGTATATTTGGCTACAAGATGGGCAAACTTTGGCCCGCCTGGTGGCCCCCCAAGTCAGTCAAAAAATTCACTTAAAGCTTATAACCTTTATATCTCTCAAGGTAATTGAAGTGAAAAGTTGAATTTACTTCTATGCGAAGCGCAGAGTTTTGCTCTACAAACCTGCAAAATTTTATCTCTCTATCCTTGCAATCTTCGGAGTTATTGATAACTTTCAGAAAAGTGCAGCCAAAGCGAAATGGGCGGAAATGCATGTTTTTGTTAAACTTGTAACTAACATATCTCGGGAACCATTGGGTATATTTGAATGAATTTTTTTCCAAATGAAAGATTATAATCTCAACATATATATAAAGGAAGTTTGGACTAACTAAATGCAAAATAAAGTACGAAGTAGAAGCAATTTTAAATGTACACCCACTTTTTACGGTTTTAAAGAAGGCAACGCGAAATTTAATTTTTCGCAAAATATTCCTCATTATGTTTTCTATCAACCCACAAAATTTCACGCAAATATCTTAAAAAACCACTGATTTATTACAAAAACAAGAAAACTGTAACTAAAAGCGAACTAACCGGAAATTAAAGTTTTTACCCAAATTGTAACTCTCATATCTCGGGAACCGCTGGGTATATTTAGATGAAATTTTTTCTGAATAAAAGAGCACAGTTTCAGCTTCAACAAAGGTGGGTTTTGGACTTCCGAAACGCTAAAGAAAATATGAAGAAGAAGCAATTTCCGACTATCGCCCACTTTTATCGACTTTAAAGTGGGCGGAGCAAAATCTTTTTTATAACATTTAATTTTCTACTCTGTTTTGTATGAGCTTACAAAATTTCAGGCAATTACCTGCAAAAATAAAGGAGATATTGCAAGAAAACTAAAACTGTTCGTGACCCCGAAAATTTTTAAAATTTTTGCAATTTTTTTGTGAAACACCAGGTCAACAGAACTGGTAGGAGGTGGATTTCGGGAATTGATTTTTTTCAAAACGTTTCAACTTGATAACCAGTGGGCCGATTTGGATGCTAGTTCAACCATATGATAGATTGTATATTTGGCTACAAGATGGGCAAACTTTGGCCCGCCTGGTGGCCCCCCAAGTCAGTCAAAAAATTCACTTAAAGCTTATAACCTTTATATCTCTCAAGGTAATTGAAGTGAAAAGTTGAATTTACTTCTATGCGAAGCGCAGAGTTTTGCTCTACAAACCTGCAAAATTTTATCTCTCTATCCTTGCAATCTTCGGAGTTATTGATAACTTTCAGAAAAGTGCAGCCAAAGCGAAATGGGCGGAAATGCATGTTTTTGTTAAACTTGTAACTAACATATCTCGGGAACCGTTGGGTATATTTGAATGAATTTTTTTCCAAATGAAAGATTATAATCTCAACATATATATAAAGGAAGTTTGGACTAACTAAATGCAAAATAAAGTACGAAGTAGAAGCAATTTTAAATGTACACCCATTTTTACGGTTTTAAGGAAGCCAACGCGAAATTTAATATTTCGCAAAATATTCCTCATTATGTTTTCTATCAGCCCACAAAATTTCACGTAAATATCTTAAAAAACCACTGAGTTATTACAAAAACAAGAAAACTGTAACTAAAAGCGAACTAACCGGAAATTAAAGTTTTTACCCAAATTGTAACTCTCATATCTCGGGAACCGCTGGGTATATTTAGATGAAATTTTTTCTGAATGAAAGAGCACAGTTTCAGCTTCAACAAAGGTGGCTTTTGGACTTCCGAAACGCTAAAGAAAATATAAAGAAGAAGCAATTTCCGACTATCGCCCACTTTTATCGACTTTAAAGTGGGCGGGGCAAAATCTTTTTTATAGCATTTAATTTTCTACTCTGTTTTGTATGAGCTTACAAAATTTCAGGCAATTACCTGCAAAAATAAAGGAGATACTGCAAGAAAACTAAAACTGTTCTTGACCCCGAAAATTTTTAAAATTTTTGCAATTTTTTTGTGAAACACCAGGTCAACAGAACTGGTAGGAGGTGGATTTCGGGAATTGATTTTTTTCAAAACGTTTCAACTTGATAACCAGTTGGCCGATTTGGATGCTAGTTCAACCATAAGATAGATTGGATATTTGGCTACAAGGTGGACAAACTTTGGCCCGCCTGGTGGCCCCCCACGTCAGTCAAAAAATTCACGTAAAGCTTATAACCTTTACATCTCTCAAGGTAAATGAAGTGAAAAGTTGAATTTACTTCTATGCGAAGCGCAGAGTTTTGCTCTACAAACCTGCAAAATTTTATCTCTCTATCCTTGCAATCTTCGGGGTTATTGATAACTTTCAGAAAGGTGCAGCCAAAGCGAAATGGGCGGAAATGCATGTTTTTGTTAAACTTGTAACTAACATATCTCGAAAACCGTTGGGTATATTTGAATGAATTTTTTTCCAAATGAAATATTATAATCTCAACATATATATAAAGGAAGTTTGGACTAACTAAATGCAAAATAAAGTACGAAGTAGAAGCAATTTTAAATGTACACCCATTTTTACAGTTTTAAGGAAGCCAACGCGAAATTTAATATTTCGCAAAATATTCCTCATTATGTTTTCTATCAGCGTACAAAATTTCACGTAAATATCTTGAAAAACCACTGAGTTATTACAAAAACAAGAAAACTGTAACTAAAAGCGAACTAACCGGAAATTAAAGTTTTTACCCAAATTGTAACTTTCATATCTCCGGAACCGCTGGGTATATTTAGATGAAATTTTTTCTGAATGAAAGAGCACAGTTTCAGCTTCAACAAAGGTGGCTTTTGGACTTCCGAAACGCTAAAGAAAATATGAAGAAGAAGCAATTTCCGACTATCGCCCACTTTTATCGACTTTAAAGTGGGTGGGGCAAAATCTTTTTTATAACATTTAATTTTCTACTCTGTTTTGTATGAGCTTACAAAATTTCAGGCAATTACCTGCAAAAATAAAGGAGATATTGCAAGAAAACTAAAACTGTTCTTGACCCCGAAAATTTTTAAAATTTTTGCAATTTTTTTGTGAAACACCAGGTCAACAGAACTGGTAGGAGGTGGATTTCGGGAATTGATTTTTTGCAAAACGTTTCAACTTGATAACCAGTGGGCCGATTTGGATGCTAGTTCAACCATATGATAGATTGTATATTTGGCTACAAGATGGGCAAACTTTGGCCCGCCTGGTGGCCCCCCAAGTCAGTCAAAAAATTCACTTAAAGCTTATAACCTTTATATCTCTCAAGGTAATTGAAGTGAAAAGTTGAATTTACTTCTATGCGAAGCGCAGAGTTTTGCTCTACAAACCTGCAAAATTTTATCTCTCTATCCTTGCAATCTTCGGAGTTATTGATAACTTTCAGAAAAGTGCAGCCAAAGCGAAATGGGCGGAAATGCATGTTTTTGTTAAACTTGTAACTAACATATCTCGGGAACCGTTGGGTATATTTGAATGAATTTTTTTCCAAATGAAAGATTATAATCTCAACATATATATAAAGGAAGTTTGGACTAACTAAATGCAAAATAAAGTACGAAGTAGAAGCAATTTTAAATGTACACCCACTTTTTACGGTTTTAAAGAAGGCAACGCGAAATTTAATTTTTCGCAAAATATTCCTCATTATGTTTTCTATCAACCCACAAAATTTCACGCAAATATCTTAAAAAACCACTGAGTTATTACAAAAACAAGAAAACTGTAACTAAAAGCGAACTAACCGGAAATTAAAGTTTTTACCCAAATTGTAACTCTCATATCTCGGGAACCGCTGGGTATATTTAGATGAAATTTTTTCTGAATGAAAGAGCACAGTTTCAGCTTCAACAAAGGTGGCTTTTGGACTTCCGAAACGCTAAAGAAAATATGAAGAAGAAGCAATTTCCGACTATCGCCCACTTTTATCGACTTTAAAGTGGGCGGGGCAAAATCTTTTTTATAACATTTAATTTGCTACTCTGTTTTGTATTAGCTTACAAAATTTCAGGCAATTACCTGCAAAAATAAAGGAGATATTGCAAGAAAACTAAAACTGTTCTTGAACCCGAAAATTTTTAAAATTTTTGCAATTTTTTTGTGAAACACCAGGTCAACAGAACTGGTAGGAGGTGGATTTCGGGAATTGATTTTTTTCAAAACGTTTCAACTTGATAACCAGTGGGCCGATTTGGATGCTAGTTCAACCATAAGATAGATTGGATATTTGGCTACAAGATGGGCAAACTTTGGCCCGCCTGGTGGCCCCCCACGTCAGTTAAAAAATTCACGTAAAGCTTATAACCTTTACATCTCTCAAGGTAAATGAAGTGAAAAGTTGAATTTACTTCTATGCGAAGCGCAGAGTTTTGCTCTACAAACCTGCAAAATTTTATCTCTCTATCCTTGCAATCTTCGGGGTTATTGATAACTTTCAGAAAGGTGCAGCCAAAGCGAAATGGGCGGAAATGCATGTTTTTGTTAAACTTGTAACTAACATATCTCGGGAACCGTTGGATATATTTGAATGAATTTTTTTCCAAATGAAAGATTATAATCTCAACATATATATGAAGGAAGTTTGGACTAACTAAATGCAAAATAAAGTACGAAGTAGAAGCAATTTTAAATGTACACCCATTTTTACGGTTTTAAGGAAGCCAACGCGAAATTTAATATTTCGCAAAATATTCCTCATTATGTTTTCTATCAGCTCACAAAATTTCACGTAAATATCTTAAAAAACCACTGAGTTATTACAAAAACAAGAAAACTGTAACTAAAAGCGAACTAACCGGAAATTAAAGTTTTTACCCAAATTGTAACTCTCATATCTCGGGAACCGCTGGGTATATTTAGATGAAATTTTTTCTGAATGAAGGAGCACAGTTTCAGCTTCAAAAAAGGTGGCTTTTGGACTTCCGAAACGCTAAAGAAAATATGAAGAAGAAGCAATTTCCGACTATCGCCCACTTTTATCGACTTTAAAGTGGGCGGGGCAAAATCTTTTTTATAGCATTTAATTTTCTACTCTGTTTTGTATGAGCTTACAAAATTTCAGGCAATTACCTGCAAAAATAAAGGAGATACTGCAAGAAAACTAAAACTGTTCTTGACCCCGAAAATTTTTAAAATTTTTGCAATTTTTTTGTGAAACACCAGGTCAACAGAACTGGTAGGAGGTGGATTTCGGGAATTGATTTTTTTCAAAACGTTTCAACTTGATAACCAGTTGGCCGATTTGGATGCTAGTTCAACCATAAGATAGATTGGATATTTGGCTACAAGGTGGACAAACTTTGGCCCGCCTGGTGGCCCCCCACGTCAGTCAAAAAATTCACGTAAAGCTTATAACCTTTACATCTCTCAAGGTAAATGAAGTGAAAAGTTGAATTTACTTCTATGCGAAGCGCAGAGTTTTGCTCTACAAACCTGCAAAATTTTATCTCTCTATCCTTGCAATCTTCGGAGTTATTGTTGCATGTTTTTGTTAAACTTGTAACTAACATATCTCGGGAACCGTTGGGTATATTTGAATGAATTTTTTTCCAAATGAAAGATTATAATCTCAACATATATATAAAGGAAGTTTGGACTTACTAAATGCAAAATAAAGTACGAAGTAGAAGCAATTTTAAATGTACACCCACTTTTTACGGTTTTAAGGAAGGCAACGCGAAATTTAATTTTTCGCAAAATATTTCTCATTATGTTTTCTATCAACCCACAAAATTTCACGCAAATATCTTAAAAAACTACTGAGTTATTACAAAAACAAGAAAACTGTAACTAAAAGCGAACTAACCGGAAATTAAAGTTTTTACCCAAATTGTAACTCTCATATCTCGGGAACCGCTGGGTATATTTAGATGAAATTTTTTCTGAATGAAAGAGCACAGTTTCAGCTTCAACAAAGGTGGCTTTTGGACTTCCGAAACGCCGAAGAAAATATGAAGAAGAAGCAATTTCCGACTATCGCCCACTTTTATCGACTTTAAAGTGGGCGGGGCAAAATCTTTTTTATAACATTTAATTTCCTACTCTGTTTTGTATTAGCTTACAAAATTTCAGGCAATTACCTGCAAAAATAAAGGAGATATTGCAAGAAAACTAAAAAAACTGTTCTTGACCCCGAAAATTTTTAAAATTTTTGCAATTTTTTTGTGAAACACCAGGTCAACAGAACTGGTAGGAGGTGGATTTCGGAAATTGATTTTTTTCAAAACGTTTCAACTTGATAACCAGTGAGCCGATTTGGATGCTAGTTCAACCATATGATAGATTGGATATTTGGCTACAAGATGGGCAAACTTTGGCCCGCCTGGTGGCCCCCCACGTCAGTCAAAAAATTCACGTAAAGTTTATAACCTTTATATCTCTTAAGGTAATTGAAGTGAAAAGTTGAATTTACTTCTATGCGAAGCGCAGAGTTTTGCTCTACAAACCTGCAAAATTTTATCTCTCTATCTTTGCAATCTTCGGAGTTATTGATAACTTTCAGAAAAGTGCAGCCAAAGCGAAATGGGCGGAAATGCATGTTTTTGTTAAATTTGTAACTAACATATCTCGGAAACCGTTGGATATAATTGAATGAATTTTTTTCCAAATGAAAGACTATAATTTCATCATTAATATAAAGCAATTTTGAATTAACTAAATGCAAAATAAAGCACGGATTAGAAGCAATTTTAAAATTACACCCACTTTTGACGGTTTTAAAGTAGACGTGGCAAAATTTTATTTGCCGCAAAATTTTATTTTCCATAAAATATTCGCCATTATGGTTTCTATCGACATAATGGGGAATATACAAATATCTCAAAAAACAACTGAGTTGCACAACTTGTGGACTTCCGAAACGCCAAAGAAAATACAAACAAGAAGCAATTTCCTATTAACGCCCACTTTTATCGACTTTAAAGTGGGCGTGAAAAAAAAGTTCTAGCAATTTTTTTTCTTCTACTCTGTTTTGTATTAACTTACAAAATTTTAGGCAATTATCTCCTAAAGTAACGGAGATATTGCAAGAAAACTAAAACTGTTCTCTGCCAACTTAGCCCTTTTCGGGCTAGATTTGGCCCGTTTTCACTTACTCAAAACTCGAAAAAAATTTTTGCCCGAAATCAAAAAATGCGCTTTTTACAATTATCTTTCAGCCCTTTTAGCTTCTTTTTAATTTTTGCTCTATATGGCTGCATATAAGTTCTTACGAACTTTTTTCTTCCTTTAATTTAGCAATATCGACTTATGAAGTGACGTGACAGCATTGTTTTACTAATTTTCTTCCGTTAGTTTGTTTTACCGATTTGAAAAAGACGAAAAAATATAGAATAATATTCTATTTTTTTAAAATTGTTTGTGCTTTTAAAGATTTTCAGTACAGCCTAAAAACAGATTTTTATTTAATAACGACCAATTTTAAATGTACTTACGTATACATGTGTAGGCACATTTATGTACAATACTACTATATATATGTTTATACATATATAATATTAAGTTTAGGTATGTACTTTATTCAAATGTTATATATCAAGCTATGTGTTCATCTCATGTTAGTTATTTATTTTCTAATAAATTACTTTACTTTGACTTTGATTTTCAACAGAAACATTTTAAAACTATACCGAGAGAAAAAACAGCTTAAAATCAATAAAAACCATATTGAATCAATAGGAAGCATTAACGAAAGTCTAGTCATGTTGAAATTTCTTATTTCAATATAGAAAAATATTAATTTACGGTATTTTAATTTTATTCATTTTTAAGTATCTCAATATACATATTTTATTATGTGGAAAATTATTGAATTAATATGACGCGTTCTTATTTTTAAGTTGCAGCTTTTCCCTGAGTGTAGCACGTTTTCGAGCTTTATCCAAAAAATTTACTATTTGTTGTGCTTAACGTATATTTTTCAGTTTAGCCATTTTTCCAAAAATGTATGTGAAAACATATGTTGGATGTGTCTATATGTGTATACTGCAGGTTGTTGTCCATGCTGCTTTTGTCGCTATGGCAGGGCAATAATACGCAAGCAGTGTTGCCAATATAATGGGCTTAATTAAGATTGTCATATTTCAACTTCTACTACGACAATTTTTAGATTGTACTCAGAGAACCCATTGCAATTTTTACAATACTTCGTATATAAATGCATGTGTAAAAGGCGAAAAATTGCCAAACAATAAAAATTGTTAGTTATAAAACTTATTAAGGCTTTATAAAGAATTTTTAAAACAAATTTTCATACAAAAAAGGCTTTACAAGGCCTTAATAAAATTTATAAATACGGCTGTATATATATGTGACCAGCAAAATAGAAAGGGACCTAAGGGTAAAAACCGGTTTTTTTCAGGAGAGCCATTTTAAAGATTTAAATACGTGTATCTTTGGTGAACCATCACATCATAAAACGCGCATATCTCTGTGAGGGAACACTTTTGGGCATGGTATCGGTCTCATTCGATGCTCAGATGTTGTCCATATCAAAAAAAAAAAAAGTGAAAATTGATTTTTTTTTACCTTTAGGTCCCTTTCTCTATGCACTGTCACATGTAGTGCTTCCAATATATAATTACGAGTGTCGTATTTCAACTTCGACCATTGAGACTACCCGTAAATACTATTACTTTAATAACTGGAAAACCAATTAAAAAAAACAAAAGAAATACTAGAATCGTCAACGATCTTTGGACTCCTCTGCCCCTATCTCAGTAACCAGAGGAAATGGCAATCTTAAAATATATTAAAATAATTTTATTTTTCTATATTGTTATTTTAGAATTTCATATGAGCCAGTAATTTTTTTGAAGTCACGCTTACGCACTCACGCGTGATTAATTATAAATTTGATCATGATCATGCGTGAATCAGGCGTGACACAATAAAATCATGACATTTGCACATCTCTAGTATATAGTCCATTTAATTTTTTGCTTACGAAATGGACAATTTATGGTCCATTAAATTTTTTCATAAAGAAATTAAAAAATGGACGATGTATAGCCCATTAAAATCTGTATGTATAGTCCATTTAATTTTTTGTATGAATAATAGACGATGTATAGTCATTTTAATTTTTTGCATATGAAAGGAACGATTTATAGGCCATTAAATTTGTTCACAAAAAATTGAAAAATAGACAATAGCCCATTAAAATTTTTTCATAATTTTTTTTTTATGAAAAATGGATGATGTATAGTCCATTAAATTTTTTTATAGGAAAAATAATTGACGTATATAGTCCATTTATGATCCATTAAATTTTTTCATAAAGAAATTAAAAAATGGACGATGCATAGTCCATTTAATTTTCTATGCATAGTCCATTTAATTTTTTGTATGAAAAATAGACGCTGTATAGCCTATTTAATTTTTTGCATACGAAAATGATGATTTATATGCCATTAATTTTTTTCATAAAAAATTTAAATATGGACTATGTACAGCCCATTAAATGATGATGAATAGTCCATTAAAGGATGATGAATAGTCCATTAAATTTGTTGTACGAAAAAAGACGACGTATATAATCCATTTAATATTTTAAGTTTAATATTTGTTAAATATTAAACTTGTTATATATTATCAGCCTTATTTGTAAAACTTATTAAGGCTTTATACAGAATTTTTTAAAACAAATTTTCATAAAAAATTTTTATAAAGCCTTAATAAAATTTATAAATACGGCTGTATATACATATATAGTGCTTCCAATAAATAATTACGAGTGTCGTATTTCCACTTCGACCATTGAGACTGCCCGTAAATACTATTATTTTAATAACTGGAATACCAATTAAATAAAAAACAAAAGAAATACCAGAATCATCAACGATCTTTGGAGTCATCTGCCCCTATCTCAGTTACCAGAGGAAATGTTTCACTACACAATGGCAATTTTGCTAAAAGTATAATTTACACTTGTTAGGATTAGTAAGAGCGTAAGGCTTCATAAGCATTTTCCTAGTGCTTTGTTGAGCTTTTTTCAGTAGCTCGTTTTAGACACAAACCCATTTAAATTACATGGGTTTCATTATTGCTTTTGTGTCTAAAACGAGCTACTGAAATAGTTCGAAACAAGTTTAATTTTAATTTAAAAAAAAAATCTTTTTATTCCATACACTCCCTGAAAATTAACTGATAGTGATTGCAATTTTGCCCAGGAGCACTTTTATGTATGAAGATCCCCTATAATCTACTGCTTAAAATAAGCTTATCTCGAGTTAGGCACTTTTTTTCTTTTTGCCAAAAAAGGTTAATATTTTTATTTAAACTGTAGTGAATGCTTTCTGATTACAGTTTAAGTTCATTATGTTTCAATTTCAGCTAATAGAAATGGAAATTTTTCTATTCGCAAATGCGATTCTCTGAAAGTAGACAATATTTGCACGAGACTTTCGGAGCAGAGCATATCTGCATTTTCTTCACACTTTTTTTTATACAAAATTTAAATGAACTTAAAGTTTTTGTGAGAGCATAAAAATCTTTCAGCGACTAATAGGAAAGACAACAAAATCTCAAATCTATTTTCTAATGCATGTAATTTGCAAAAACCACAACAAAGTTCATTCCCATTTCTTATTACTTCTTGTCGAAAGTTTGTAAACCGAAAAATATTTCTCACACACACACATACATTCATGTTTCCATATCTAATATACAAGCGTACTTATGAATTCCTGCCATAGACGACTCATGTACATTTATATATATGTATGTTTGTATGTGTGTATGTACGAGTATGTATGTATTTTAGTGTGTGTGCAGTGGTATTTTGATTAAATTGCATGTTGTCCTAGTAACCCAATTCAAGTTTATTAACCTTTACAAGCAAACAAACACAACGAAACTAACACATGGATGATACGTCTTATTACGATTTACTAACACCGTTACAATAAACGGTCATACACTAATACTATTGCCGCCGACTACTAGTGTTATTATTCCCAGCAAACATAATGTCAAAGTTGTTTTTCACTACCAGCAAACACAAAGTAAAGCTTTCATCATTATATGTTATAAAATAGAAAATTTTCAATATTTTTTTTTGTTGAACTTAGACAGCAAAAAAACCTGCAGTCAAACTGATGCTCTTTTGAGCCTGAGTAGTTTGTTCCATGGCATAAAAAATTCTCTCCAATTGTTTTGAAAATTATTATTGATGCTAACTTTTAATAAACACTTTGTCTTAATCCATTTTAAGTCGCTAAATGCTACTAAAAAGATATAATTCAAGGAACGTTTCTCTAACAACAACAAACAAGTGATCTTATTAGCCGTGCAAAACAATGAAAACTTTAACTGAAATTGAATGTTATGTAAATTTAAAAAAGGCTGTATGAGGGACAAATGCAATCACACAGTTCGCGAACAGCTGTTTTAGTTATTTTATTTGTTTATCTTCCACGACCGATGCCGAAAACTCAATGTATTTTAAATAAAACATTAACGATTATAGATTAATCACCCCTGTTCTATTTGGGGTCTTTAGGAAAACAGGTTTTAATCGATTGTTGTAGGTCCGTGTTGCTATTTATCGATGATTGTCAAGACATGTTTGATTTTCTGTAAGAAAAATTTACGCTTTGGTTTGGTTTTATTAGTAAATTAGTAAAACTAAAAAATAGCAACAAACAAGTATAAAATATAATAAATGAAACTTATTTGCTGGTGGTTATCTTTTCAAATTGTGTATGAAACTATTTTAAATATTTTTATTTTGTTGTTAAGATATTACGTTTTAGTCTTAAGTTTTCTTTAATCATTGTATTGTTATCAGAACTTTTATGGAATGCAATAAGGCTGATTAAATAAATTACAAGTTACAGACTGCTGGTGGTTAAGCATTGTCTGTATGCATTTCATTGTCGCTTTAGCAAATCGTCAGTAGGCTTCAACTACACATTTTGAATAGTCACAAACCTCTTATCTTATACAGAGACTCTCAAAAACCATTTAAGAATTCACAAAAGAAATTAAGCTTAGTAAGCTTAGAAACTTTAACAAAACCCAGCAAATAACTTTTATTCTACTAATTGTTGATTAAGCGACAATGAAATGCAATAGTAGAATTATGACAATATATCAAATAATAAATCTATTGAATAAAATATAAAGAAATATGAAAAATGGTTCTGCAAAAAATATTTATCAATCTTAATCAAAAATCATATTTGAAAAAATTAAATAAATTTAGTAAAGTGCGACTTTGACTCGCGCACAAAGGGTTCCGTAACGGATACTAGATATGTAATACTATACAAACTTTAGCCTATATTATATATACTTTTGGCATTTTTTCGGTTTGGGATTTTTTCGATTTTTAGTTTTTTTTTATGGGGTTTTTAGTTTTGACGTTTTTTGCGTTCTTGGCGTTTTACCGGTTTTGGCGATTTTTTTGGTTTTTGGCGCTTTTTTTCATTTTGGTGATTTTTTCGGATTTTCGGTATTTCTTTTTAGTTTTAGAGTTTTTTTTTATTTGGCGTTTTTTCGGTTTGGCGATTTTATAATTTTGGGATTTGCACCTTTGGTGTACGGAACCCTTAAAATGTTGTCATTGTTTTTCATACAAATTTTTCACCAAAGAAAACAAACAAATTCGGGCTTTTCTTGGACCTGCATTAATTTTAGAATCTATCTGGAAAACCAAAACAAATTTTCAAAATGTTTTTTTTTTTTTTTTGGTTTTTATGTAAATGTCACTTTAGTGACGTGATTAAGAAAGTTATTGTTGTCCTTAATATTTTTGTTAGAATCTGGTAAATGGTTCTTTAATAATAAGGGAAGAGAAATATACAGATGTAAATCTCCCATAGAAATGTAGATTACAATAGAATATGAAGCGCCACATCGAGTACTCGTAATCCAATGTCTAAAGATTTGTTTTTCCTTTTACCTAAAAAAATTAACCGTTTTTCAATATATAAAACACGTCTAAACACTGTTGTATAGTTCTTTATTTAAAGGAAAAAACATCTGATATAATTTTATTTTAAATATAACTGAGCAATCTTTAAAATTACGAAAAGATGAAACATGATCCTACCAATTTTGTGTCAATGCAACCTTAAAGCTATAGAAAGAAAAAAATAAAAAATTTGGTTTTTATTTCACATCACGATTTAAAGTATTGTTACGTAAAAATATTCCTACAGGGTTAAAGCAAAGAACTATCTGGAAGTATTTAACTAAAGCACTAAACGTACAAACATATTTACGTGCAAATACTATAGCAACAACAATAATTGTATACATAGCTACAGACACACGCACATACAAATAAAAGTGTGAGACTGTACTACCAGTAGAAAACCGCATTGCCAACATAAGAGTCGTTACTTTGAAATTCAAAAATAACGGCCAATCGAATTATCTACAAACGCCTAGAAGCAGCAACATGAATTTTCCCGATTGTGCTAGAAGACTGTTTGAACATCTGGCTACCAATAGTAAATGACAATACAGATGTCATCATGCATAGATGCCATTACTAAGTACAGACATGTTATTACGCCACCTATCGGGCGAACATTCGAGAACCGATTCATGTACTATAAAAAGTGGCAGCATGTGCGAGAATAAGTACTAATCAGAAAGTAGTCAAGTTGATATCGTTGAGGCAGTACTAATCAGAAAGTAGTCAAGTTGATATCGTTGAGGCAGTACTAATCAGAAAGTAGTCAAGTTGATATCGTTGAGGCAGTGCTAATCAGAAAGTAGTCAAGTTAAGACCTCGTTGAAAGTGGATACTAACGATAAGAAGTAGTTAAGTGAAGACAAGTTGTAACTTGCTTCGTTAAGAATAAAAGGAAAAACACAGTAGCAAATAAAAATTGTGATGTTATTTATTTTTATTTTTGAGCAATCAAAAGAACTCACACGTTTAATAAAATTTAAACGCAACAGTATGGCAATTTACTACAGCTATATGAATATGTAATGGAAAAATGTGTTATGTACTGGAACTATAAGATTATATTACAGAAATAAAGTCAGTGGGTGTAGTGATATAGTTTATTTCACTGATTGTAGAGAATTTAGTTTAGAGACATATGAAATGCACGGCTAAAACGAATTCTCTTCATTATGTTTAGTTAGATATTCCAAAAAAAAACAAATTATGGTTAATTAAACTTAAATCTAAGTTGAACGAACCACCTTTAATATATTTCGTGTTCTCTTGTTTAATTTTGAGGAGCTCCTAGATACCGCTATTTAAAATTTGAAACTAAAGTCAATTTTAAGTGTAAATAAATAAAGAAAGCAAGGAAATAGAATAAATAATATTCACTCAAGCAGTTTAATTTAAGATCAAACAATTCTGTTTGCTGGGTTATTTTTACTCTTATTGGAACGCATGCATTTCAACCTTTTTATACTTCTTATTTTTTTTTTTTTTTTTTGCAAACCGCTGTATAAATTGAGTTTTGTCATATAACGGCAATGGCAACGGCAACAACAATAGCAACATCAACAAAAGCAATAAAAACATTGTTAATACAAACACAACATCCGCCAGAGTTGCCAACTTTTAAATTACCAAAAAGCTCTGAAATGTATAATAATGTCGCTGGTTTACTGCAACGTGTAGTCATAGCTGAAATGAAATGAATTTGGATTGCGACTGATTATTTCAAAATGTTACCAAGTATAGTGTATGGCTGCTATCACTCCTCAAAAGAAAATTTCGCAACATCTTAAGCGCCCCATACACGATTCAATTCAATTTTCAATTGAGTCGGTTGTTGTCCAAATCAAAGCGTGTATGGCTCTATCAATTGATTAGTTTGGCAGTTGTCGAGTTGGTTTAAGAAAAATCAAAAAATTTTGATTTTTCATGTTGACTAGTAAATCTTTCAATTCAATTGTGCTGTGTGCGCTCGAGTCTCTTGATTAGTTGTCAAAATTTATGTTTGTAGCTTTATTTTGTATAGAAAAAGTTGTGTATTTTTAAAATTGTATTTCATTTCATTGAATTTTATATAAAAAATTTATAAATTAATGAATGAATGCAATAGAAGTTTTAAATTTTTAAATTTGTAATTGTGAAAAAAATATAAATTTGACAGTTGAATGAAAATCTTTCAATTCAGTTTATGAAGTGTGTAGCCAAGAATCAATTCAATTAAAAGACTCAATTCACAATTCAATTGAAACGTGTATGGGGTGCTTTAGAGATCAATCTTCCCAGATACTTTGCATGTCTGCGTCTATACACAGATGGCTCCAAGAGAAGTGAGTGGAGATACCATAAAAACGTGCATTCATCTAATGATTGAATTTATAAACAGAAATATCTGCTATGAAAAAGGTAGATGTTAAACTATGAAGTTTTGCCTTTCAAGTTGCAATATACTAACACTTTTTTATTAATACACTCATAGATTGTGAAATTTGATAGGAAATTGCTTTAAATCTCTCTATCCAGTTTGTATTTCAATTTACGTGCAACAAGACAGCTGATTAATATTTTTCTTGCCATCTTGATAAATGAACTTGCTATTAAATTCATTTTAACTTGCATGCAGCCTGCGTCAGAACTATCATTTCTCATGATTTTTGACAATAAATACGTGTGAAAAACTTGTAACAAAAATTTGAACGTGTGCATGCAGTGTTACAGAGATAATTTTATCATAACGGGTGGCAAAACTGCTCTGAGGCCCCTTGCAGATATGTAAATAATATTTAGCATCAACCAATAATGGCGGATCATTCCAACAGGACCCTAAAATGGGTGCAAGGATATCAATTCATTATAGGAATCTTAATAGAGGATAACCTGGCAAGAATGGGAACTATAATTTAAGCTGGGTAAATTTGCACTCTTTGTACCGTTCCGCTCTCATCCCGCTCAAAATGTAGGACACAAATCCGGTCAAACACGTCAATGTAAATTAAATAGGTTCGAAACAATTTTCCATTCCAGCGTGAACAAACTAGTTCAAAGAGATCTATTGGACACAACTCTAATGACAAACTTAGCCAACCCAACCTACAGCGAGAACATTATGGTTTCGCATTAACATAAGAAGAGCACTGTAACAATTATCACTTTTCAAGCTTTCTAAATGAGGAGGAGGATGAGGAGGAGCAGACTACAACGCATTCTCTCTGCCTCTGCTCTGCAACAGAAAATAGCTGCCTTTGTTGTTCAGGCAATATATATTATGTATGCCTTTCGACACTATTGGAGGTAGACCTAAGTCAGCTATACTCTTTCATCAGCAGCTGGTGGTGTTTTATCGCACAACCGTTGCTTAACGCGTCCTTGCATGGCACCTCTTTGACACATCATCGCTTCTCTTTTTTCATACATAAAAACTAAATACCTTCCTCTTATTTAATTATAACTCTATTTTTCTCCTTTTATCTCCCTCTAACGACCTACTCCCTGCTTATCTGTCACTTTCAGGGAACATAAATATAAGAACCCAAGTAAAGCGACCTAATTTAACCTAATATGATTGATATCAGATTGTTACATGCTGGTAAGACTTTTTAATGTTAAGAGTTGCTATGTAGAATGCTAGGGAATATAAAGGATAGCACATACATATCACATCACAGTTTTCTAAAATAAAAAAAATAAAAAATTTTACTGTTTCAGTCACAGCACACTTCTTAATTGTGTAAAAAAGTTGACTGTATGACAAGTACGCTTTTCTGATAGAAAGTTTTTTATTGAATTTTTCGGGGCCAAACCGAATAGTTCGAGAAATTTGAAACAACGGTAATTCGACGATTGTAGACTATAGACAATTCTGTGATTAAAGAAGTTTGCTGCATTTAAATAATGCACCAAGTATTATTAATTAAAAAGATTTAAAAGATCATCAAGAGTGATTGAAAACGTTAAAATTTTAATCGGTCTGCTCCCGGAATCAGAAACTTTAAACTAGAAACGTATGCCTTTAAGGTGCATAGATCGTCATTACACTTTATTTTACAGAGAGATTTAAAGTTATATCTCTACAAAATATAATTGCTGTAATATCTAAAGCCTCAGAATGACTGCGAGAAGGTTTTGGCTTCCCCGGGAAAAAATTTATCGCCATAAGAGGTGACATAAATTGACCGCTATGCAGTCGCCATTTAGCCTTTTGCAGTTTTTCCTGTTGGATGCTCACACATCTAAAGCGTACACCAAATAAATTAACTTCCTTAATGATTTCCAAAGAAAATATCTTTCAGGAAATAGCAGCCAACACAGAATATAACTGATAAGCCGAACAAACGATATTATGCTTAAGAAATTGTGCATTTACAAGAGTAGTAAGCATTTTATCGAAGAAAATATAACTTATATTTTAATCGATCCACTAAATTTAAACTTTCTTTTGAGACACGCTGCTTATTGCTTTACTTCGAAAAAGTAATTTCATTGCATTACAATTTAAGAAATAATCTAAAGAGAGCGTAGTCAAACTGTTAAAAGCGCTAAATTGACAACACTGCAACCCACGACAACCAACCACTAAAACGAATTACAGGAAGAGAATGAGAATGAGCGTGTGTGTGTATTTTATTTATTTACTTTTTTGCTACGAGTAGTTCTAAAATTCAAGGATGTGAAAGAAATTTACAAATTGTACCAATTAAATAGAAAATGTTTTACCTTTTTGTGCACTGACAACAGTACCAATGCTTTTGCATTTTCTTAATTAAAGTTGTTTTAGATAAAGTTTTGAAGTGCAAAAACCTACTCGAGCTGAGCTGAGTGGATAATATTTAGGCATATTTGTATCAGACATACATATGTATGTCTTTGCAGCTAAGTCCTAGTTTACAATATGCAAGTCTTATTGCTAAGCTGATTTGTTTGTTAGGAGAGAGAAACGAGGGAAAAGGAAACGTTTCTGTTTCTAAGGAACAACAACTTGCTAATGATTAATTTTATTGACAAGCAATTTTCGGCATAAGTTTTCACCTTAATTAGACATTCATGAAAACGGGTCGTAATGCATAATTTATGGTTTTGTAAAAGAATAATTGCTGTCTATATTAAAATAATAATTACAATAGAGCTTAAAAAAATTCAGAATACAGGAAAATTTTATAGTTAATTACACATGCTAGTTTTTACATAAAATTAGCAAACTGTAGAGCTAATCACAATATTTACGTAGAAGAGTAATGGAGCCTTAACAGCTGATACGTAAAAACGTTGAACAATTTTAATTTTATCAAGTTCATGTGCAACGTAATGTCACGTTTACGTAGAAGTATCTAGTTTTACACAAATGTGACAAGGAAGACGGAACAGCTGATGCACAACGTATACGTTTACGTAAGAGTTACAAGCACTTTTTAAACTTTACTTCAAAGGATGACTGACTTTAAATCTTGACATTTCATCATTTGTAACTGTCAGCTGGATATCAGCTGTCAAACAAAACACTATTGCCAACTCAAATATGCAAGAACAATCTGAAAACATTTCCATCTCTATTAAAATTAAATTAGTGCGTCTTTTATTTTTGCAAACAACAAAAATTTTAACTTAACAGCAGTCATTATATCAGCTGTAAGAACAGCAGCTATTGAAGGATGTTCTTCCTCTTCCAACATTTGCTCTGCCACACAACACAATTTGCTTCTGTATAAATACTGCATCCATTTTATAGCTTTTGGTTCTTGTTAAGTGCTTCCTCGGACGCACTGTTTTAGCATACAATTTTTAGTTGCTTTACTTTATCCCACCCTTATAAAACTAACAGACAGACGCGCTATGGTTACAAATGTTACAGTAAAACTCGTATTTTGACATACTGGAAAACCACATATAGACCGAGAGATAGACAGACACAAAGCCAGACAGACAGACAGTCTGACTGGCAGTTAGATAAACAGATATTGCAACAAATCATATTATAACTACATTCATTATAAATTTAACACAAACATGCATAAATACTTGCATTAAAACATAGTAAATACATTAGTATTTGTATATGTGTGGGGGCGTGTGTGTGTGTGCTGCCAGAGTATACAAATGTGCTTAAAAAAATAACTCGAAATAAATGTAAAACAACAGTGACAACAATGACAGCAACATCCTTGATAATACAAACAATTTTTTTTTCTTTTTAATTAATGTTGCCAACTAATGATAGAAAATTAATTCAGTTAAAAACAAGAGTTTAAATTTAAATTTGTAAGAAAAAAAAAATAAGTTCATAAATTATCTAGAGATATTTTAAGAATACAACGTAGAAAAGCCAGTGACCTAAATATTTGTATGAATTTTATGAATTGAAGTAGGACGTGACATATGCAATCTTTTTCATTTTATGAAATAGTGTTATATTTATATAAATTAAATATTCATGAATATTTCTTTTACTTTTTTTCTTTCACGTACGTTTTATGCTTATCTAGAGCTTTTGTTTTATAAATTATTACGCGCAAATAAAAAACATTAGCGGCTAGGACAGAAAGCTAAGAACAAGATATGAATTATATAGATGATTGTAGTGCTACTCGTATCATATTACAGTCAAATCCCGATAATTCGTAATCGCAAGGGACCGGCCATTTCTTACGAATTATAGGGGTTTTCGATTAAGCGGGGTTACGATTTAACGGGGTTAAAATAAAATAAATACGAATTAAGGGGGTTTTTCAATTTATTTACTAAAACGATAAAAAAGCATAAAAAAATTGTTAAAAATAAAATACAAAATAAAATTTAGTTGTTTTTGTAACACCGACAGAGTTTTATGTGTGCGCACAGACAAGCAAAAACCCACGCAAAAAAATGCCGTTAACAAAAAATCATTCTTTCCATGTTTCTGTTGTTTTTATTACGAATTATAGATGGTAGTTAGCAAACAATTACGATTTATAAGAGGTAAAGTAGATTTTATTTGAGAAAAATATTACGAATTAATGTATGGAAATTTTACGAATTAACGAGATTTTCTCAAGGGACCGACAGTTTATTACGAATTATCGGAAATTACGATTTATCGGGGTACGAATTATCGGGATTTGACTTATAAATGCTGAGGGTTCTTATTTTTTAAGTTTTATCAGTTTATGATTAAGGAGAGGGGAGAAAGTTACGTGGGTGATACACTCACAGCCAGTTCAGCTATATCGAAGAAAATAGAAGCGTATTCTAGCAAAATTAGGTTCAGCGATACGAGTATGGACAAGGTTCATTCGCATGCAATTCTTATTGCTAGTTGATAGTGCTGCTGGAAATGTGAAATAGTGGCAACACTCACAAGAAAATATTGCAAAGATTGACAATAATGAAATATTAAAGTATATAAAAATGTAATTTAAAAAACGGAAATTTAAGAAAAAGTGAAGTTTAACAGTTTTTAATTGAAAATAAAATAAAGTGATGGATTCTGTATGATAAGGAAAAAGACCGTGTAGAACGAGTTGCAAGACATACATTTATTCTCTTTTAATGATCGCCGGTAAGAACAAAATATGTAGCAGCATATGTTCATATTGCTTTATTTTAGCTTTATGTGAAATTTGCGTTTGAATAAGGACGCGTTTGTGTATGTTCTAAACGCTATTGAACATGAGCTAAAATTTCAAGAAGATCCACAGTAATTCCAACTACAGTTGACTCCGCTTTATTGGAAATAACCAAAACCCAATTTTTTCAGTTATCCGATTTTTTCTCTAAAACGCAGTTCGGATTACTGAAATTTGTTACAATTAAGCGTACGGCTTAAAATCAGTTTCACGAACTCCTCGAAAATGTCTAGCCACTTGTATTGACAACATAATAGAAAAATACAATAAAGCACGTAAGAGCGAAAAGGACAAACACATTTTGTCATATAATTTTTTAAGGGACAAAACATGCACAATTTTTTCAGCCTTAAGCTATGCAATCGATTTGTAATAAATAAATTTGTCACTGTTTATTTTTTTACTAAGCCGAAGTAAGTTTCATACAAAACGTAGTTGTGGGCTTGTTTTTGGTTTTCAGTAATACGATATTTTCAGTAATGCGATGTTTCGCTAAAGTGAAGTGAATAAGACTGGCTGCGCTTAAAATGGCGGGGATTTTTATCACTTTCAGTAATCCAATTTCTTCAGTAAAGCGTGTTGCGCTAAAGCGAATTCGACCATATTATACGATTCATTAAAATTATTTGGTCAAGGGGGTAACCAACTAGAGATGGGCAAATGAAAAAAAATCTATGCATATATATCGTATCGATATTTTTGAACAGTATCGATATATATTTTTTTAAAACATCGATATTTCAATATATCGATACTTTTTGCCTACGAATATTGGAAAAATGTTCGAAATTTAAAATAAATACACATACTAACTTATAGTTCCATAATCGCTAAAAAAAGTTTAAGCGACATAAATTTTGAACAATTATTGAGACTTTATAAAGGGTTTTTGAAAGAGATTTCGGTAAAAAATTTTGCTTATTAAGACTTTAGATGGCCTCAACAATTTTTATAAATAAGTATGTTAATCATTGTTTAATGAATGACCAGTGTTGAACATTTCAAAGTTTATCATTACGGATTACGAAAAATATCCACTGGGCATCCATTAACAATAATATTTAAAGAAATCGCGAACAACTAACTTAAAACTTAATGAACTCTATGATATTGATATCGAAGAAATAAATTTATTCCTACATCTGTATGTTTAATTTGTATTATAAGATAAATTCTGAAAACTGCATTAATTTCGAATGCGCAATTAGCCACTTTGAGAAATTTAATACAAAAAACTACATAATTTAAGTTATATGTAACCTACTGTAGCTCCTTAAGGCTTCATTAGTCTTTACTCTCTGTTGCTGTTCTGTGCTGTGCCGTTCTGTTTCTAAATTTTAATAGTTACTTTTTCTATAATAAGTTATCAGCTGTTTCTGACCAGAATAGTCACAGTTTTCCACTAAAGTGATGAGTTTTGTATAGTCCATTGTTATGTTTCAATATAGTTTTATGTTTTTTTTTTTTTGGTAAATAATTTAATTTTTAAAATTCTTAAAGCACACTGACAGTTTATTATGAAATGTTTTTTTTTTATTTATGCTGCCACTTACAATTATTTAACAGTTTTTTTTATTTTTACAGATTGAACCGAAATAGAACAAAACGAAAGAGAAAAACTATCGGCTTGTATAAGATTTATATAAACAAAAAAGAGAACAGAAAGTAAAAACTAATCCTGCCCTTTAGGTTTATAACCACACAAACCAAATTTGCCATTTATCTTAGTTAAGAAATAAATATCACCTGGCTTAGTGGAGTCACTTAACCTTTTCCTAAAAACTTTAATTGTTGTAGCTTACGATTAAGGCGAAAATAAGTCTCAATATATTTGATTAGGAAAAAGTTTGTATCGCTCTGTAAGCCAAATTACATGTGATAATTATTAATGAACAAATAATACCAAAGTTAATTGCAAATATTCTGACCAACATTAGCAGAACGGAACAACTTGCTGTTTCCGAAAGTCATCACACCTCTTAATCATCAGCGTTCTCTGTCTTTGATGCACTGTGTGAGGCGTATGTGAATTGTTATGATTCATCGTATTTCAATTTGCTGAAAGCTTTTTTTGTAATGAAAGCTCAGTTTTACCATCTCTAAATTTTCAGCAGTCTTGCCATTGTCGTTAATTCTGTACTAATTATGTACATGTTAGTTAATTTACTTATTTTTATTTATATTTTATGACCAATTTCGTTAGTGAATATAGGACAAACTAGAAACAGACAACGTTGTATACGAGATCACTTGTCAAGGGAATGAAGTGGAAAGGTGTAACAAAGTATATGTAGGAACAACAAAACGGAAACTCGGGACTAGAATATCAGAACATGAAGCAGATATAAATAAAGGAAAGGAGACAACAGCTCTAGCCCAACATGCGAAAGAAACGAAACATAAAATAGATTTTAAAGTAGTGAAAATATTAGAGAGAGAGAGAAGAAAACGAATAAAAGGTATACACTAGAAAGCCTACGGATACAACAACGCATAAAGAAATCTATAAACACCAAAGAAGACAAAGACAACAACAAAGTACAATATTCCATTACAATAACTAGAGATGTGCAAATGTCGTGATTTTATCGTGTCACGCGTGAGTCACGCGTGATTCACGTGTTTCGTGATCAAATATTATAACTAATCACGCGTGAGTGCGTGAGCGTGATTGAAAAAAATTTACCCGTGCGTGATCGTGCGTGAGCTTTTTTTAATAATCACGCACGAATTCTCACGCTCTCACGAGATAAAATTCCTGCATAGGTACATATGTAACTGTATTCAATCATTTGAAATAAATTATTTTATAATAATAAATGCATATATGTATGTATAGTAATATGTATGGTAGTATGAGCTTATAAACATAATGAAACAAAATGTTTCGACTTTTTCTGAAGTCAGACTTGTCGTACCGAATTCGTTAAGACATTTCGGTAGTTTCTCTGACAATTTTTTTTAAACATTAACCCCCATATTCATAAAATTTTAAACGAATTTGAAATGTATTTTATATCAAATTTTCCATACAAAATTTTCCTAAAATGAATTTCAAATTCATTTTATTTTTTTATGAATATGGGGGTAAAACTTTTATTTTTGCGTACATAAGTAAAAGTCTGTGAAAATTTATTTTAAATAAATATGTATGTATATGTTGATAAAAAAAAGGATTGTAACAAATATTAAAAAACGTGAGTATAAGCAAATTATTTCGACAATAGCAGCAACATAACATTGAAGCGGTACTCTGCTATAAAAGCAAAAAGAAATCGTACCTACATGTCGTTAGGAATTCGTACCGACTTATCGTAACGAATTCGTACCGACATATCGTTACGAAGTCGTGTCAACCATTTCATATACAAATTGTTACGATTTCGGTAATATTTCGGTGCCGAAATCGGCAGATTTTGTCGACCAATCGTTACGAATTCTTTACGAATACGGAGCATTTTGTTTTGTATACATACACCTTTGTAGGTATGTATGTATGTTTCTTAGATACCCTGTAGGAAGTATCAATTGAGAAACACTACTTTTGCCTTTGTCAACAATACTACTGACGAATTGTACCGCAGAAAATGTTTTTTGCTTTAGGGGCCGTCCATACATTACGTAACACTGCAGGGAGGAGTGGTGGGGTTCGAGTTTTGTTATGATTTGATATGGTGGGGGTGGAGGGAGTCTTTGAAATGTTACGTAGCAGAAAAATTTTAGTAATTTATATGTTTTCTCATTTAATATGCTTTTCTCATTTATTTGATTATCATTTATTTAATACATCCTACGTCTTATCTTCACATTTATATTATGTATGTATACATACATACATGTGCGGAATGTCAATTTTTGATATACGAGAATTCGAATTCGAATATTTAAATATTAAATTAACTTTGCTTTACTTTAATTTACATTGTAAATTTTACAAAAACACGAGCATACATATATACATAGATATGTACACATGTATAATATACATATTATGTAAGAACCTATTTTTGAACACAAAAAACATGAAAACTATATTATACATATCCTTTTTCGTGAGCGTGAGTGATCGTGATAAATTGTAAAACACTCGTGCGTGATTAAAAATATTTTACTCGTGAGCGTGCGTGATCGTGAAAATGTTTAAAATCATTCGTGCGTGAAACTGCGTGAGTAAAATATTTTTCTGCGTGAGCGTGCGTGTCGTGAGTCAGAAAACACTCACGTGCACATCTCTAGCAATAACCTTACAAGTAAAGTTCTGTGACATTAGTTTTTAAGTTCGACTGTGATATTTTCTTTTATTTATTATTATTTAAATTATACACTTAATTGTTCGCGATGTCCAGTTTTTTTATAATTTATTTAGTAATGTAACTGAAGAATCGTGAGTGCAACATAAAAACTAATATAACATACACAAAAACTATAAATAACAAACATTTTGTAATTTGTTGATAGAACTTATTAATAAAAAAAACTTCTCCTGACGACGTCGGAAAAAAACTGACGAAACGTTGAGGAAATAGATGAAATAGATTTGTTTTATTTGCATCTTAATAATTAAGAAAACTGACCAAAAATAGCATACGTAAAAAATAAAAATATTTACTTATTTTTATTCTACTTAAGACAACTGTTTGTTGTTGTTGCGTTCGGTTAAAAATGAAAACGATCCTAAACTTTCGATATCGTTGAACAGGCTAAGTCAGGTTACGTATGAGTAATATTAATAAAGTTCAGCACGTATACTCAACTGAGTGTAAATAATTGCCAACATAGAGAACCTTTGATGTGCAACGCCTGGCTTTTTTTGTGTAGTATCACTGTTTGCTCCATTGAGGATTGCAGTTGGTGGAAAGACATTGTTTTGCAAGCAAATATTCTAGCAACGCTGTTGAAAGAAGAACATTAAGTTGAAAAAAAGAGTCAACTTAATTAGAAACGCGTAAATTTAATAAAGTTACATAACTACTCATGTTAACTTGGCACATTCATTCACTTCTTATCGGTATGAACTATTGAAAGCTAAGTAACCAGCTTCCTCTAATTTCTTTAGAAATTATCTAACACATAAACGGTCGTCATGATTTCTAGTCACCTTAACTTGCACTAAAGTTAAAAGTACTTAATAAAAAATCAATCTATTTATTTATACATTAACGGAGCAATTTTGTATTTATTTCAAGGCTTTTTCATTTGAATTTTCATTCGAATTGGAAAAAAAGAAATTTGATTGCACTCTGGCACAAAAGTAACAAACCAACAAAAAAAATGGGGAAACTAAATAAATTTATTTCGTTTATATATTTATTTCTTCCAGCTACAAGCTTTTATTTTAATTTTCTTTTTGTATTTTGTTTTGTTTACTTTTTCGTTAAAACTTCCGCTAAAGTGCTTGACTCATGCAAGAGCTTTACACACATTTATTTCATTTAAATGTCTGATGCTTTTTGCTACCAAATTTTTACAAAATTTTTATTTTTATTCTACACCCGCACAATTCTATGAAATCGTGCAAACCATTAACCATCTGGCCAGGCAGCCATCCAATAGCCACCAACCAACCAACCAACCATCAGCCAGCCGCTTTTTATTACACGACAATTATTACGATGATAAGGATTTACAGTGGCGTAAAATAAAATTTCAAGTGCTAATAATTTAGGTGAAATGAATTTAAAAATAGACACTTAAATAAAAACAAATAAAAGATATCTGACAAAAATTTAACTATTTAAAAAAAGAGTATAAAATAATTAAGTTCGATTTGACTGCAACATTATTACGAATACGTATGCGCATGTTTTATTTTTTTTTTTTTTTTTTTTTTTTTTTGAACTAAAGTGCTGTTTTAAGGTTGATGACAATCAAATTAGTAACGACACTGTAGATAACACAATTACGGCCAGTCCCACGATGTCAACAGAAAACGTTCGATCGACGAGTTATATTGAAGGCAATAATAAAATAAGAAAATTTGTTTTTGTTTTCAAATTAACCCAATAAATTAAGACAATACCATTAAGGGCGACTTTTTGGGTTCGACATTAAGATTAGTTTATTTCTCCAATTAGCTAATCCGAAAATTAACTTAATACCAAATTAATTCAGTTTGATATTTTTGAGTGCTAGTTTAAACTTATTATTATGTGTAGTATTACCATACTGAGGAACAAAATAGTGGCAACATTTTCTGTGTAAAAGTCATACATGTTATCAACACACTTTGATTTTTTATGGGAAGAAGAAGAAACTTCCATGTTTTATTATTTACAAGTAAAATATTGCTCGTGTGAAAGGAAATAGATAAATAATATAAAATGTATATATTTATTTATGTGTTTTTAAATTATTTTATCATGTAATTTTTACAAAAAGTTATATGTTTCACAAGTGTATGTTGTCAATATTAATGCATGATTAAACCATCACGATTGTCCGCTTAAACTATAAAACTATATAATCGACTACCCAAAAATCACAAATGAAGATTAAGGTTAATTTAATGTCTAATCTTCAACTCAAAAAGTCGCCCTTAGTCCTTCAAAAAAAAAAGATTTAGGATCCGGAAGGAGTGCAAATTTGGATAATTTTTTATGATTTTGACAAAGGCAAAGCAAAGTTTTCTTTTACGATTCCCAATCACAGAATTGTAAGCGATGTTAAAGAAACATTTTTTTTCTAGCGTAATATAATGATATTTTCCTTCGGGGAAAAGTTTACAAACTTGCCCATTTTTACAACTCCTTTTATTTTAAGGAAAACTTTTTTCCTGTAAATTTCAGCAAAAAGTTAAAAATTTTTAGATATAACTTATTTAAAAATTTCTTAATGAAAATCAATATTTTAAGAAGCATCGTGAGCAGTGTTGCCATAATATTTTTTTGGAAAACTGAAAATTTAGAAGAAAAAAGCTGATTTTAAGGTGAAAGAAGTGCTCATAAAAAAAGTCTTTAGTATTTTTTATATAAAAAGAGGGGGAGTTAAATATACCTCTATACCTGATGTATTTATATCATGACTTGATAAAATTTGTCAAGTTATTACGTTTTACCATTTCAAAAGCCTCATTGGCATCAGTTAAAAAAATAAGGGTCTACAAGTTTATAATTTTTTTTAATTAATTGAAAAGGAAGTGCTTGAAGTGCACTATGGGATATTTCGCATTAAATTGCAAAAGGAATTTTTTTTTTAATCAATCTAAAGACGTAAGTGGACCAAAAATTCAATAAATAATGTAACTAAAATGTTTGCTTGTTTTTTAAGATTTTGTTTTATTTAGAATGCACAATGATTTGTTTATTTAATACACTAGCTTAGCCAAAATAAAGTATTATTTTTTCAGTGAATTACTTAAATTTCGCTAAGAAAGTTCTGGAAAAATGTGTATGGCAACAAATTCTATGGGGTCTACCCTTTAATTTGGCATTAATTTCATCGAGTTTTATCTCATATTCATTCTATAACAGATCGAATTATTTCAATAAAGAAAGTGTTAAATTTGTTTCTTTTCTAATAAGGTAAAGCAAATTAATATTAATACAGGAAAAGCTAAGTCCGTATGAACTCAACTTGAAAACAATAAGACAAAATTCCAGAAAGAAAAACCCAACTGTCGTATGAATTCCCTCTTGATGTTTGAAAAAGTACTAAAAAAGCAAAATGGATAAAACTATGGCTTCAAATATCGAAATTAAAATAACAAAATTGAGATAAAGTAAAAATTAAAAACTGCACAATTTATAGAAAAATTAATTTTTTAAGCAAAAAACTGCAAAACTGTTCTATGCTAAAAAAAAAATGCTAAAATCAGGGAAAACTGCACATTTGGCAACACTGATCGTGAGTATCTTCTAAAGCTATAGGGTAATTTTTTGGAGATTTTTCAGATTTGATTTAAAAAAAACACATAAAATTTAGAGAAATAAATTAAATCTTTATTTGAGTAGGCAGAGCGATCTATATAATTCATGTTTAAAGATGATTTCATGTAAATGTTGACCGCGGATATTTCTGAAATGGTTCATACGCTGGGTTCAATCTTGGCATAATTTATTCATCATATTGCCCAGTATCTCACGAATAAATTCCTCAATATTGGTGTGCAGTGCACCAACCAACCATTGCAAACTTGTCCCTATAGAAATGAGCCTAAATATAGCCAAAATTACAAATTTTTATATGATTTATATAAATTTGTACTAATAGTCTGTATATTTTTAATAAAGAAGCATTGAAAATGTAGTTCCTTAAAAATTACTTCCAATTTTTTAATTTAAAGTAATCGATGGAACATTTTTTGCCTTCAGTTAGGGTCAATTTTTTAATTGTTAATGTATTTTTAATTATTTTTAAGTTCTATTTAAATACAAAATTGTGCTTTTCAGTGCATACCATATACTTTTGTGCATGTGTGTGTTTATTGAACATCATGTGGTCGTACTAAAAAGAATACGATATAAATACATTACATAGTTTCATAACATGGATTAAACTAGGAGAAAAAATGCATTCATTTTCAACGTAATTTAATAAGAACTCTAATTTGCCACTGAACAAATTAAATCGTATTTCAATACAATTTAAATTTAATTAAAAATTAGCAAATTACGTACTTAAATATTAAGTTAAAAACTAGGGATTAATATTGTCTTATTTAATTGAAATTTAACTATTCATTGTTTTTTTAATTGGTTCAATTTCTTTCAATTTTTAAAATGGTTTTAAATATTTTTGACAATTTTTATTCAATAAACTTCTTGAATGTGCTGAAAATAAAATCTGGCAATACTGGTGATATTGTCAAGATCACATACTGCCAACTTTTCTTATCTCAAAGTACGTGAAAAGCTTTGAGAGATGTGCATGATATGTAATACGAGTACTAAATTTTAGTGCACACAGTTCCCTCTCCCTACTTTTATAAATACAAGATCTTTACAGCTAAATTTTTTTTTTTAAAATCTGGCAACACTGGTGAAATTTCCCAGATCGCATACTGCCTTTTTTTCTTATATTAAACTAGGTGCGACTTTCGTAGTAATCGATTAGGTGGAAGTATAACCACATGAAATATAATACTAAATTTTAATGGGCATGGTCCCGCCCACTGTTCTAAATATAAGATCGTGTATGCATAGTTTCCTAGGAAACGGTTTGGAGCAAGCACATAAAATTTATTGCTAGGTGTCCCAAAAGTAATTTTATATTTAGTGGATCGAAAAGCTTTTGCAAATTTTTGTGCAGTTACCGACAATCTCAAGTTCTTTACTACGAAATTTATTTTTACTTTATTGAGTATATTTATTTTTATTAGCAAGTGCCACTGTGCAATGTTTGTCTGAATGGATGGAATGGACGACGGTTGGCAGGAAGGAAGAAGCTTTGTTAAGTACACTACCAAAATACAACAAATCATAAAATCATACCATATTTTATGAATAAATTTTTGCTGCGTGTTCAATTTTTTTTTTGCATAATATTTTTATTTATTTAAATTATTGAATTTATTGGTGGCTGACGGCTGACTGCAGAGGGAAGTTGGCTTGTGTATTTTGTTTGAGTGTGCAAGACGAAAATAAATTTGAACAAATTGATCAATGGCTGGCTTTTCTGTCGGGAATGATTTTTTTATTATTATTATTTTTTTCTTCCTCAAGAGCAAAAACACTTTATTTGCTGTTCATGCTAGTATTTTTTAATTTAATCCAATAAACTTTTACACACTTTCATCAAAAATATGAATAAATGAATGCATTGAACGTGAATGTGGTAATAAAAAATGCAATTTAGATTTACTATAAAAAAATAATTACTGAACGTTTATAACAATTTATTTTTAATTAATACATTTCAATGTTGTAAATTCTGCATGTTAACAAAACATTGAATTCCATCTCTCCATAGAGAAGAAGTCTTTGAATTGATCTTTTTAATTCAACTAAATTTTAAGCTTTTATTAAAAATATATTCACCCTTATTCCAGTTGTCGACATTGACATCACTTTAACACAATGCCAAAAAATTCGGGCTTGTGTACTCGCTCTCAAGAACAATTTTGTGCAACTGACAATATATTTCCGTTCCCTAAGGTCTAGAAAATAGCATAAACCTACCAACAGGAGTCAGTTGTTTTCGACAACGGGTACACAAGTCCCAATTTTTTGGTAATGTGTTAAAGTGACGTCGATGCCGACAACGGGACTAAGGGTGATTATTAGTTAGAAAATTTGTTTTAAAAAACCTTTATAAAGACTTTTTAAGTTTTATAAATAATGCCGTAAGTTTTTTATTAAAAATATATTGTAGAAAAAATTTTTATTTTAACTTGAAGCATTAATTCTTAGCAGCTTTTTGTTCCTTAAAGTATTTTTTATACTTTTTTCGAAACCCTATTATTTTTAAAAGGATGTCTGTCTGTCCGCCGCAGTCTGTTTTCTCAAAAACCTTAAAAGCTACTTACCTGACATTTTGACGGAATATGTAAAACTTTGACCGCTGTAACAACAAGTATATGAGAATTAAAACCTAAAATGTGTTCCAAAGCAAGCAACGAAAATTTTTGAAATCCTAATATGATATACTACATACAATTATATAATGTTTATATATATTATATGTAGACAGTTGAAATTTGCAAAGTTATATGACGCTATAGCGTATTTTTATGAAGACTACAATAATAAACTAAAATTTTATAAAATCAAAATTAAAGAGTATTCTATCAGTTAATGTAATTTTAATTATTTAATTTTGACAACTTGCTGTATCTTTGAAAACGCTAAAACTTCAAAAACGCTAAAAGTAAAAAAACTCAAAATCAAAAAAAAAAAGCCAAACCAGGAAAAAGTCGCCAAAACAAACAAAAGATTGCCAAAACTAAAAAAAATTAGCTAAAACTAAAATAAATCGCCAAAAACCGAATAATCCGTCAAAAACAACGCTAAAACTAAAAAAAACGTCAAAAACCAAAAAAAAATCCAAAAAACGAAAAAAAAGCTCAAACTAAAAAAAAAACGCGCCAAAAATAAAAAAATAGCTACACTCAAAATATTTCATAGGTAAAATAAACGAAAAATGTGGTTCATTTTACGAAAATATTCGTTGTTTTTACGGTACGAAATGCTTCGTAAATACTAGAAATGTTATTTGTTTATTTTACGAAATACTTTTTGTCTGCAAATAACAAAATTTTGTATTTTTACAAATTTTTTTTTCGTAACTTTACGAAAAAGAATGTTTATATTACAAAAGAAATTCGTGAATCATGAAAATACATTTTGTGTAATATACGAAATTTTGTGTAAAATTAAAATCTGTAAAAAAAATAAAATCTGCAAAAAAAATTATATTTTTAACATTTGGGAAATAATTTTGTAGTATAATCTATAATTCTTGGAATTGGAGGTTGTAATAATTATGAAAAGAAAAAGGAATCTGTATTCCTCATACATCACATACACATACTTGAACATATGTACATACATACATACATACATATTTTGCAATGAAACTCACGAATCAAACTGGGAACACAACTTGTGCGAACTTTCGTCATAGAAAATAAAACGCACTTGTTTATATGAAAATTAACACAACACCAGCGTCGAACGAAATCCGTCGTGCAAGACGAAATCTGCGATATATGTATTTATTTCTAAGACTATTTATTACGCCTATGAACGACAAAAATAATTTTATCTCTCTCTTTGCACAAACAACAATCAATTATAAGATCCGCTACTTATTCGTCGTTGGTGTGACGTGGACGAGATTTTTCGTTCGTTCCAGTTGTCTTCCTAGCATAAGCCGAAAGCTATTTTTTTATTATAATTTTTTTATTTTAATTGAAATTTGTTGAATAATTTTGTATGCAATATATAAAACGACAGGAAAATAAATGGGGACAACAGTGTTTATTTTATATTTAAAATTTTTTTCGTAAAATTCACGAAACTTGTTTAAATTTAAGAATAGTTTTGTACTGTAAACAAACCATTTCCAATTTTATAAAAATGTTTTATTTTATACTAAATTCAATAAAATAAACGAAAAATATGGTACCATATACGAAAATAATTGCACGAAATAATTTTTGTAAGTAACTTAACGAAATTCGTAAAATTACAAAATCTGTTTTCCTGCATAAGCCACAAATATTTTCATGAAATGTAACTACAAAATTTTCGTTTATTGCACAAAAATTATTTTACGAAAAAATATTTCGTATTTTTAAGCATGGAATATTTTGAGTGTAAAAAACCAAAAAAAAATTTACCATGTACTAAAAATGTTTTTCAAAAACGTCTACATAAGGTAATATATTCGATTGTATGAGCTCTACAAGAAAGAAATGAAATGAATGACTGAAACTAACACAAAGAAAATTTTTCACTAACATAGTTCCAACAATTTTATATTGAATGCAATAGTGATAGTCAATTGACTAGTCATTTGATCGGTAGTGATGATGGATTTATTTATTAGTTATAGTTGCTCCACTCTAGCATATACATATGTTAAAATGGAACATCTAATGTACATATGTATGCCAAAACTTTTAAGAAATCAAGTTTTATTTACAAAAAAGAATTCATTCGGTCTATGAAATTAAAAATTTATAAGTGTTAAATAAGATAAGTAAAATAGTTAATAATGCCCTAATTCACAACTGCGAAACTTTAAACATACAATTTATATTGAAGACAAAGACAAATTTTCATATTTTTTTGTTGTTTTCAATATAAATTTTTAGTCGAAAGTTTTCTTTTGCAGTAATAGTTAATAAAAGAAATTTACAAAAATTAATTTAATATACATATATATTTCTTATCGAAATTTTAGATATTTGTAAAAAGCAAAGTGCATTGGAGCCGAAAAGGTGTGAAGAGGGCTAGATATCGCTTAGGTTATTTTGTGTTTTTGCTTATTTTTATTTTACTTTTTAAATATTTTATTTACTTGTGTATTTTTAAGTTACTTTTTATAATAAAAAAACAATTAAAATAAAACAAAACGTATATTTATTGTCAGTATATTAATCATGTATGATTTCTCAATTGTGAAGGATATATTAGTCAACTATAACGATTAGTAAAAAGCAGAGCAGTCGATGAAATTTATTACTCACAGAGAGATGCAACATCACACGTACACAAAAGTTTCCATTACATCTTTCATTTTGCCCTTAATAATGTTATAGACTTTTTGTTCTATGCAATGATGAATATATGCTGCATAACTACCGGTCAATTTACTGATACTATTATTCTTGTAGGCTTATGATATTTGTAGTATCCGTGCTACAAAGTCTTATTCTGTCTAATTACAGCAAAATCAATCTTAACTTAAAATAAATATTTTACGTGTGAACATCAGTGTGCACACTTAATTTTTTTTTAATTCAGTAGAATCTACAAAAAGAAATCGGTAGATTTGAATGAAATTCGGTATAATTTTTTTTATTCAGAGAAACATAAAAAATAACAAATCAAATAAACATAAAATATATCAAAATATATGTACTTATATATAAAGGGTAAGTGCAAGGAGTATCAGACTAAACAGGTTCCAAGGGCGCATTTAAAACTTCACATGTGATTGGAAATTAAACTGCCATAAACAATAAAGCATCCCCAGTTATTTGTCCTTACCCTTTTATATAGATATGCTATGCAAATATAAAATAATGTACATATGTAAATAACAGGAATTCAGTTTTTGTACATAGGTTTTATAAAGCTACTAAAATAACTTTTATTTGACAAACATTTGTAACTACAAAGATTATATGTAAGATCCATTTATGAATTTAAACTTTTGTGCAAAAATTATTAAATCATTGGGAGGAATAAATATTTCATCCCCAAGGCATAATTCTTTGGCAAATATTAGGTTACTTATAGTTTCAGTTTTTAACCGATTTCTTTGTTCTGTTTTAATGATTTTCATGGCCGCACTGCTATGTGGCAAAATAGGCAATTTACACATATATCGACTTAAATTACTAAATAACAATATTCGTTAGATTTCAGGCCTTGTTCGGTAGAATTGGTAGATTGTTAAATTCACAAACATATTCGGTAGAATCTACCGAATATCGGTAGAAGTGTGCACACTGGTGAACATATTTAAAAAGAGTGAGGGAGTTAAGTTTTGAACATTTTTAAACATTGTTTTGATGACAATATGAAAATATTATGCGTTACAGTCGATTTTAAATTTTGCTGTAAATTTAACATCAAGTATCGATTAAAGAACTCTTGTTATGAGATGTTCATGCTGTAAAAATTTTTGCTGAGCACTAAACTTATTTTCTATTGCACAGAAAATTTCAATTTCCATATTGTAATTTTTTGTTAATTCTTATCGCATTTAAGTTTAATCTCGCAACTAACACAAATATGTACAGTATTTTAAAGGAAATTCAAAATAGTGGCATTCTTCATCAAACGCCTCTTTTTCTGACAGAATTATGTTTTTCAGTTTGCCAAAAATTCTTGTGAGATTTTTATAATTATTTTAATTTTTAATTGAAAATTTAAAATCAAAATTATTCATTGAGTGTAGGTAGACATATTTTCATTAATGAAAAAAATTTAATTCCACTGAAATTTTTAAATTTTGATCCCTTCACACTTAAGCAGGTCGTACACGACATGTTTTTTACGTCTGACATTTCAACTTTTCAACTCAGATGTCAAAATTTTTGTTTTACAGAAGGTTTATAATATTCGGTAACAAACCTACATGGTAATTGCTTCTGACATAGTCTCTGTTGCTTTTTCTATCTGTCTCTGTAAATATTTAGCACAGCTTTTATAATTATAAACCAATGTCAGCAGCCGTTTCAAAATGGTATTGCCGCGACAAAATTTTATTTTTGCTGCGTAAAAATGTTCAACAATTTTAAAGATTTTTTTCTTCAAATTCGAAAATTCCAAGTTAGCATATAATAATGCAACGTTATTTATATTGCATGCACATAATTGGTATTAAATGGTTTAAAAAACATACATATATCGTCGTTGTAATATACAAACTTCAGCCGGCTAACGTTTCCGTCAATAGTGAACCGCCGCACGCAAAGAAAAAATATGGTTGAGGTAACCATAATCCAACAGCAACATACTATGATTGAATTTTATGGTTGCAGTCAAATCATATTATTGTTAATAGAAAAAAACTTTAACAATATTATTAACTGAGTTAATTATAATATTATCTGAGTTAATTATATTATAATCTTAGTATTGTAAATATGACAACACTATTGTTAGATGTGACTAAAATATAATTGAGACTCACCATACCATGTTCTAATATTATATTAATATTGTTAAATACGACCACAGTATTATTTAAAATAATAACACTATTTTATTTTTTAATCATATATTTATTGTAGAAACAGCTGTGCGTTAAATTCGAAATAAAAATAAATTAATATTGTTGAAATAAATTGTATATATAGAAATGTATACTTACACGACATACAGCCATGTCTGTATAAAAAGATACACAAATGTTTATATATTTTTATTGATCTACCCTTTTGTTTATACTTTATTTATTTATTCATTTATTTAACACTACCGATAGCTTACAAATGAAATACTGAACTGACAGATGTTTCTGAAAAAGATTTTTTTAAACTTAACATAGTATGGTTTTGGAAAACATTATATTGTTATTTACATCCTATTACTTTTAAATAATAATACAAATTATGTTGTAGTCATAAATTTTTAACAAAACTATATTGTTAAACTCTAACCATATCACACTTTTATAGGTATGTGATAATGTAATTATTAAATTCAAACATTACTCTATTTATCGTAACGAAATACATGTTTAAAATAACAATAACTAGTTTTCGACGACCACACATTTGTTTCAGAGAACATAATATTGTTTTCTCAACCATTCTACAACCATATCTTTTCTTTGCGTGCGCTACTTGCTCTCTCACGGCATAGGTATCGTACGATATATTTTTCATAATAAAAACAGCCGATGTCAGAAGGTTTGTCAGAAGAAAATAGAGCACGCTCTAATTGAAATTTTGTCAGACGACTTTGTGTCTGAGTTTTACAGAAGCAATGTTTTAAAGGTACCACACGACATGTAGATGTTTTACACTGGAAAATTTGACAAGACAAACGTAAAAAGCATGTCGTCTACGGGAGGCTTTAATACATTTCTCACACGCGCACATACTCACACACAGAGGAAATTTCGCAAGCAAATTAAGCATTTGACAAAAATTTAAAGTGCTTTTGACACAATAAGAAATTCAACACAATCACGCGTAACGTAAAAAACATTTCAGATATTTCAGCTATTTCAGCAAAACAAATGAAGAAAGCAAAAAATATTGTAAATATTTTTATTAAAAACAAATCTTTGTATATAAAACACATACACACATACATATATAATGTACAAACATCCACATTGTTCCAGCCTCCAAATGTTTATTTCTAAAAAAAATAGCAAGAGCAAAAAATACAATTTGAAAAGTATTAATTACGCCAAACAATTGAATAAGCCTCGTCAATGAAAATTTGTTTACAATACCGAACTAAAACTGAACGCTTTATATTGCTGCGAAAACGCCTCAGAAAACGAAAATAAAAACTATTTTTGTTTAAACAAAACTTTGTTTTCAAATTCATTGTTTATTTTGGCAAATAGAAAAAAGATGAACTAAAATTCCAGCAATAACCCATGAAAATAAAAATGAAAAACGCGTGTGTTGCATCTAATATTTTGATTACAGACACACACAGACAGACGCTGCCGAAAAAAAATAAAACTATAACAATTATTTAATAATCAAACTATTTAAGCAAATATTATAAGGAAATATTGAAAGACTCTTACACATTTCCAATATGATTATATTTAGCGAGGGGTGCAACAGTCTGAACATCGCATCAGCCCCCCCCCCCCACACACAACATTGTGAAATGTTGTAAAATAAAATTATTACTGATACTCGCACCACCAACTACTTTTTATGAGTAACTAGTGGCCCCTTAAGGCAAAAACGTCTAAATGCTCAAAAAACAAACAACAACAACAACAATTGAAATAATGTCAGAGAACTAATAATGGGAGTATTTGCCTCAAAAATAAATTTATATTGAAATCAAATACAAACACACACATACGCACACACACACCCATCTACACTCATAGAAATAATAAAAAGAGTTGCCAAAATGTTAGAAAAACTTTCTTACTAAATAATTGTAATGGATGAATGTACCACAAGGAACTACATTCGATATTCGCTATTTCGCCTGGTGGTTACTGGTATGCCACACAGAATATTTAAATATATTATTATTGCGGCAAATCACGATTGAAAATAATAAGGAGAACATGGGTCGTGTATGTATACACGCCTCAGGGTGTCAGCTACCGCACCAGCTCTTGAACCTCACCATCGGTAGCTCAGAAAGGCTGCTGAAGGATACTCTGCAAAAAAAGTGTAGGCGGCGACGCTTCAGGCTGGAATAGTGGTAGAGTAGCTGCATAATGCTTTCCTTTTCCTCCTCAGCATTGTTACTAAAAAAGTAATTATTGCACGGGAGACCCATACGTTTAGCATGGCCAGTGAATATAGCCGTGCAGTTTTGTAAAGCCCATGAAGTTCTTAGTTTTAGTTGGGTTAAGGCAAGAATAGAGTGTGTCAGTTGAGTTCACTATGCCATCTGTCCTGACCTATTTTGAGAAAGCAGGATGAGAGTGTGAGACCACAAATATAGTCGACTTTGATCTCTCGATGTAGAGTTCCCTTCTTTTTCAGATCATCTCTAATTCATTGCCCAATATGCTGCATGTCCACGCAACAAGTTTAATGAGATACGTAAATGTTCCGCAAGTTCATCAAGGGCTTTGGGACATTTTTGGACTAGACAGAATGTGGTATACACTTGATTGCAGACTGACTATTGGTTATGATATGGATAGGTCTGTTTGTTATCCAATAAAGCTTTAGGCAGAATTTAGCTCTTTTAATTGCATATACGAATTTCCGCTTATAAAATGCTACGTTCATATGGGAGTCTAAAGGAATTTAAAAGCCCGCGCCAACACTCCACCCACTTTGAGCAGTCCGTAAACATATTTACGGCTGCGTGCAATTGGGAAAAACCTTCTGTCAATGAATCCTAAAATTTCCTATTGAAGTAGAGTTTCAAAGTGCAGTGGTCTATGAGATTAGGTATGTTTCCTAATGTAACTAGAAATCTGGCACGCCCCCATTGGTGACAGTTCCACGTGCCTATTATATTTAGTCTGACAACAGTACGTATTGCTAGCTTGCCTTCGTCAGCGTGGATCTGAGAGCATCATTTAACATGAGTGTGTGATTTTTTCGCCGATTCTAGTGCTTCCACTAGACTGATATGCCTTAAAATAATATCGGTTTTATGCCCCAAGTAGATCCAAGGGCGTTTTTGCAAACGTCTATTGCTGTTAAGGCTTTTGTTACTATTGACTTAATGCCGGAAAGCTTAATAACATCCAGATATTTGACATTATCTGAAAGGGTTAGGTTAAATCCGTTTAGTTTTGGGTGATTGAATAACGAAACTTTGTATCTCGTAGAAAATAATATTAGTTCCGCTTTGATTGGGTTGATGGTGAGGCTGCTACGGGGACATCAGGCATCCACCTAAATGGAAACCTGATATTACACCACTCAATCGTGTGCGTACGCAACGGTTTTACCATTTACGTATTCCAGTTTTATGAGCATAGCGTTGAGATGTACCCCTGTACGACTGCCTAGGGATGGCAGCCTTGTACCCAGAAAAAAGATTGACTGGTCAACTCATGCTATAAATTTTCTATGAATCAAAAAAGCAATCCATGTTCATTAATATTTATAAGAAAATAATTAGAATAATGATGTGATTCTGATAAGGCTTAAATTCGTTAGATCGTATAATATTTACATGACTGAATAACGGAAAAAATTGTCATTCTAAATTTGTTTCAAAATAAAGATTTCAAAATAATCGGTTGTTGCAACTGAATGATGATTAAATAGCCCAATTCACAATCTTGTGCAAATGGTCTTGCATCGTAGTATGTGCAAAATTGTATAGTATATTGATATTCACCACTTAACAATTTTTGGGGGTGAGTATAAATATGCTACACCATTTTGCACATGCAACGATGCAAGACCATTTGCACAAGATTGTGAATTGAGCTATTGTATTACAACTGTTTGTTAACAGCAAAATTAAATGATTTACAATGGAGCTTTGTGATCTTGCAGCAATGGCCAAAATTCGATTTTCGAAAAACTTCTATTGTCCCAACGAATCTGTTTTCTCTGTGTGATGGTTCCGCGTAGTTGCAAATTGTCAATAAGCTGATAAGTTGCTTAGTCAACTTTAAGCTCCATAAGAGCTTGAATGGTTCCCGTCGAATCAATATTGTTAAAGGCATCTTCCATATCCATGAAGGATGCCATAGTAAGGTTTTTGTACTCTAGAGACTTCTATATGGATCCTACAAGCGAGTGCAAAGCTTTCTCAACCGATTTACCCTTTTCGTAGGCGTGTTAAGAGGCCAAGAGCAGAGAACTATATATAGTAGTTCTGATATGAATATCCATCACTCTCTAAAGTATCTTTACAAAGAAGTATGTTAGACTTCTGAGTCTAAAATCATTTGTGTTAGTGTGTGATTCTTTTCCTCTCTTAGGGATTAAGATCACATTACATTGAGTCCAGATAATTGGATCATAACATACAGGCTCCATGTATGGTGAGCAATCAAGGTATCACTAGATCCGCATAAATAATACCATCCGGTCCTGGTGATGTATACCGACGGAAGCTGTTAAGTCCTTAGTAATGTCTATGGGTACAGAAGACGGCCTTTTTGAGTGATACGATTGTTGCATATCCATATGGCGTTAACAAGTTTATATAGATGTAATAATATTTTATGTACTGCTAAAAACAATCATGGCCGGTCTATGCCCAAAATGACACAATATCTTACGTACTCAACTGATTCTCAAGAAACTTTGTAATGATGCAGCCTCTCATTTCAAAAGGCTCCCCTCACCTCCCAATAAATTTAATAATTTTAACAAAAACTCACTCATGCGCTTTTGTAATAATACGATACTGTATTCAAAAAAGTCATTGTTGCCACGCCTAAAATAAATTAAAATTTAATAGCTTATTTCATGTACTTCTATCCAAAATTCATAAAAATGCATACATTAAAATTTAATTAATATTTTATTTTGTGTACTTATATCCAACAAAAAGGCAGTGGGAGTGATTTCAGCAACTTTAACAAGTTAATTCAAAATTAAAATTTTCAAAAATAAACAAGACTTAAAAATAGGCCTTAAAGAACCAGAACCCTATCTTTTGTACAGATTACTGGAGTTTTAATTTTTTTTTAATCAAAAAAATAAATCGCAACCTTAACAGAAATAACAGATTTCCAAAACAGGCAGTAAAACATTAACAATAATGGAGTTTAAGTTAAATAAAAAATTATCTTCTTGGAGTGATAAGAATACTAAAAATACTCATTCCTCATAAGAATAAAAAGAATTAATATATGTTTTAATTGCTTTGATTATTATGAGGAAAATAAGGTTTGTACAAAAAACTTCCAGTAATATGTTTCATGCCAGATACTTAACTTCATTCCAGCTTTTTTCGGCTGTGGAGACCTTGACATGTAGTCGTCTTCTCCAGGTGAGAGCGGGGTGGTCTCTTCTTCTATTACTTTGATAGCATTATGCGTGATGTCATCGTGTAGGCATCTCAAGGCATGGTCAATCCATTCCAATTTCGTTCTCTTTGTTACTTGGCTTATCAGAATTCAGGAATTCGATATAAAATTCATTGATAGCTACCTGGAGGTCGTTTATGCCATGTTTTGCAGTCATAAAAAATGTTGATTTGACACAGAAGTTGAAAATATTAATATTTATACGGGTGGAGATGTGGGAAAATTATTAAGTATTAAGTTTTCCAAATGCGTGCCGAAATTTCGTGGTTCAATTCGCCATACCCTAGAAGGATCCACCGTTTTATGCTATGGTGCTACCAAGGTACGAGTAGCAGAAGTGGGTTATTATTGCAGAGCAGGCTTTTGGATGTAGAAGAAGTTGTCATTCGATGAATTTATCCTCATTACCTTGATCGTTTCGACACCAATTCTCAGACCTGGTTTCGCTAACTCCTGTTAAATAACTTGAAGATTTTTGGTCATGTTGGAGTGGCTATATATTAAGAGACATAGGTCATCTGCGTAATCCAGATTTGAGAGGCATTTGCCAAGTCCCCGTGCTGTTACTTATAGCTATTCTGATGACTATGTCAAAAACAGTGTTAAACAGTAAAGGCGAAAGTATATTACTTTGATGTAGCCAGGCTTGGCATCGTATTTGATCAGTATTTGACTAACTGATGGCATTCTGGTATTGAATTCGGCAGTTGGAGCTTGTAAAGTCCGTAAATGATATTGATTATGTACTAAAGTACATACGCCTTACACTCGAGAGAATTCCAAATAACAGAATGAAAGAATGGATATCGATGAAGACCAGTTAGAGGGTAGATCTTCATTTCACCTACAAGAATGTTCATTAATAATGCGAAAGCTGTGCATATGGCTATTTTGCATCAAATATCTAAAAACGCATACACTGAGGGGAAAAAGTCGTTGCAAAATCAACAACAACAACGTCTGTGGTCAATATAACACTCTAAGTTGTCACTTTTTGGCAACTTATATACTGCCGCGTACGAACTGATTTTGATAACGGTGCTTATCAACTTGTACACAATAGAGGTGAGCACAAACTATTTGTTTGCTTCATCTTCATGATGTACATTATTTAATTTTTTTCTCTTTTTATTGCTCTTGATTTTATGAGCATATTAAAACTGTTATTACATTTTAACAAAAATATGCAACAGCATTTGTTTATCTGCCGAGCAAGACCATTATTTATTGCAGTGTCGAGGCATATTTCACTATTGCATTTCGATTGACAAGTGTCAAATAAAATAACAAGTGTAAGAATATGTGTATGTGTTTGCGATGGTGTTCTAAGTCTTATAATTAATTAATTTAACACTTTAAAAAATAAAGAATCAAAATACGTAATATCTTTCACGGTGGATATGTTTTTAAAAAGTTTTATTATCACTTATTATTTTATGAAATTTTGTGAAATGAAGTATGGTGCACTATGAAGTGTACAATAAATTATAGACACAACTGTCTATTCAACTATTGCACAAAAGTTGTATGTGTTTTTGTTTCCTTGTTCTCTATATTTACTTTACACTCAGTTAGAATTGACACTACAAACAATATTCGCTTTTGAAAAAATACAATACAGTTCAGCTTTTAATATCTTGCACTCACCTCTAGTTCACACTCATTGTCAACATTTCGTTGTCAAACGGTGTGTTGATACAGTTTTGACAACTAATGTGATCAGATTGGGCACACTTAGTGTAACTTTTTCTTTCGGTGTATATTTAAATATGTCTGTATTTAGTTACCAACTTGATATTGATTTCCTTTTGTTGGCTTGCTTGCAAGTTTATAATAGAACAGATAGAAGTTCCGCGTAATTAAAACACCTTAAAGACCCTTACTACTTCTCAATTAAATTTATAATTTGTCCCAAAACTATTAAGAGCCATTACCGTATGTGTGGTGTGAAGACAAATAATATAATTCATACAAAACTAGTGCTCGCTTTTATAACCTTTCCCCCATTCAAATCGAAAAATCCGTCCATTGTCTTGATATTGGCAACACCAAACACAATAAATTATGTTTGGGGCAATTTACAAACAAACGTGCACGGACACACACTCGCATCGAATAAAGCAAGAACAAAAAAGTTGTGATGAAAAACGAGACCATACGATTCCTTTTTCGCTTTAATCAAAGAGAGTATTAAAGAGAAATGGAGAGAATCATAACATGAAACTTATTCGCACTGATTCCAACTAGCACACGTATGAATGGATTCTTGTTAAAAACCATGAATATACCAAAAACTTAATTCATTACAAATGCAGTTGCACAGAGAAACGGTCGGAAAGTATCCAAGTAGAAGAAACCCAAAAAATTTTAACGGTTTTATTTTTAAAGCAATACAATTTTTTTTAATTCAAAAAAAGAAAACAAACCAATAAAGTTTTTAGCAAAGCATTTTATATATAAATTAGAAAAAAAAAGTGATAAAGTAACTAAAAAAAATTTATAAACAAAAAGAAATGTAGTAAAAAAAACGACAATAAATCAAAAACTTTTAAGTTAAATAAATGACTTGTAATCAATTGCATTTAAATATGTCCTAGGCAAGATAAAAAAAGAAATAACTACAAAAAAGCAAAACAAAATACGAACAAGGAATTTAACATATCAAAACCTTGGAACAAATAATTTTTGCTACGCTGCATTTTTTTATACCAATAAATTCATTAATAACGAAACAAGCAAATATCAGTCATGAATTCAAAAGTCGGCTCACTGGAAGAAAAAGTGAAATTACCGCCCACGGAAACCATCAGTCGGTGCTATCAGCCGCAAGGCAATCGTAAGGTCATTCGCATTTTGACGGTAGCCGTTTATGTGCTGTGTGTGTCTCTAGCAGCCATAATGTTGTCTCTGTACTATATCTTCATATGGGATCCTACGATACGCCCATTTGTTACAAAAAATAATAACTGCGGTAAGATTTTTCCCTCACACTGTTACAAATTAAAGAAACAAAAGTTTTTTTTTTTTCTTTTTTGCTCACTATTATTAATTTCATTGTAAATAGCTGGGAAAAGTAGTTTCACAAAAATACTATAAATGAAACAAATGAAAATGGGTTAAATGACTATAAAAGGAAATTGACAACAACAGACAGACATACAGACAGACAGACAGACAATACCAACAGCTATGAAACGCTTGATGTACATATAACACGATACAAATCACTTATAATTGTTGCAATGAGAAAAAGAGTAATTCTGCTTTCATTCATTTTTAACTTGATGAAAACAGTAGGAAATTTTCAATTATTTCCTTTTCTCTTGCCAGAGAATCCTTTTTGAAAAGTTCAACAATAAAACAACAATAAACTCATTGACTGATTTAGCAGCAGCAGCAACAGCAATAACAACCACAACATTGTTGTACTGAATATTAATGAATGCAATGAAAATTATAGTCTACACAGTGAAAATATTTAACTTTTGAATGTGTTTGTGAAATTTCTTTCCAATCGAAATATTCGATAAAATTACTCAAACATTGAAAAACATATTGGTAGTCATTACTACTTTTTGTGCTTTTTTGGCTAAATGTTAGATCGCTCTTTTCTCCAAAATCAGTACATTATGAATTGTTTTTTAAAAATACATTGAAATTGATTATTGACTACGAGTATTATTGTGCATTTCACTGTTACTAATGCAAGTTATTACGAAACCTTTGTCCGAAAATTTCTTAGAGCAAATATAGATAGATATTGTATTAAACTTTCATTTAAACAAATGAGAAGTTCAAATAATTTTATAGTTGAAACAAGAACTCAATAATCATTACAAGGGAAAGGATCTTCATGCACATAAAATATACATACATTAAAAATAAAAAATATATCCTTAAAACTTATAAAATATGCATTAATTAATTAACTCTTTTTTCAACATTAAAACTTGGACAAATTTAGCCTTATTGCTGTTTTTTAACAAACTTTTGGTCATTAAAACACAAAAAACTCATCTTCAATGCTTTCTTAGCAAACATTTTGTCAAATCGTATGGAATACAAAATAAAGTTAAGTCGAACTCTTATATAATATGATATTAACGTTCCACGTCAGTTATTGGTGTATGTTTAAATGCTACTAGTTCTTTTGTGAAATATTCAGTTTCTAACTTTTCGCTGTTTGAACTATAAAATATTGATGTAATTTGTGGTATTTTTTTAAGTCCATAATATTTGTATATAACTTGATCTAATTTATTTTTAATTTCTTCGTCTATTCTGGCTTTCAGAGCATACTTCTTTTTACCGCATGTTCAATTACTTCATCTTCAAAAAAGCCATACATCTGTGTACAGATATCATTTCAATACTTACGGGTTTTTTTACTTTAAAATTTCCTTAACTTTGTTAATAGAAATATAGTATTCGACAGCCTTCAACCATGCTCCCCCATCTAATTAATATAGGCTGTGGGGGTAGTCATATCCCTGAATATTTTTCTTTAAAGGCTGCAACAGGTAAAGGAGCTTTTAAAAACACTTTCTATCCACATGAAATTAATACGGAACCAGTAAAGAGCGCCCAAGAAAAAATTACAGAAATATTTTTGGGTTTAAATGGGCTTTTATTTCATCTTTTTTTTTCACCGTGTTGATATTTTTACTTAAGCCAAGGTATTAAATTTTTACCCCTGTTGAAATTGTTTTCGTTTTCCTCTTTTTTGTTCTTACACAGTCGTAAAAACTGCAGCTTTTTTTACTTTGCAACTAATCAAAGAACACCAAAATTTCTTTTATAGCATGAAAAAATTAACAAATTTATTAAAAATATACATTTATAATGAAATATGCAAAAATATGTATTTATTTTAAAATATGCAAAAATATGCACTAACAAATCGATGCCATTTTGTCGCAAATTTGTTGATTCGCAAAGATATTTTATATACGTTGAACTACGACCAACGGCAAGAAACATGTATTTACATGCAAATCCTTTCCCTAATCATTACTATTAAGAATATTTGCTGTGTGTATTTTAATCACATACACATACACATACAAACATACACAAATGTACATAATCATACATTCGTAATTAACAGCTTTTAATTCTTGTATGGAAAGGATTTAGGAATGCTAAATTGTACAACTTAAATATTTAATATGACTGTGCAAATAAAGAAGTGAAAACCTAAATTTCTGACACACATATATATTTGTGTGTCTATTTTTCTTGCTTTTTCCAGAAACAAATACTAGATTCATTATGGGTATATAATTTGTATATACAGTTCATTGTTTCATTAAAAAGTTATTAGCATGAATAATTTTTGTTTGTTGGTGCTTAAGCAATGTCTTTATGCATTTTGTTTCTGTTGAAAAAACCCATCAGTAGATTTCAACTAAACAATTTTTGGAGAAAAGCTAAAACAAATTTTGAATGTTTATAGAAAAATTCTCAAAGTGTTGTTGCTAACTACGACTTTGACTCGCATACGAATGGTTCCGTACGGACACTAGATATGTAATATTATACGAACTTTAGCTAATATAATGTCTTAAGTCGAGATAAGCAGATTTTGAGTTAATGGTACCGCTGCAATCTCCAGATTTGAAATTACCCCTGGTCAAAATCTCAGTTATTTTTCAAAAGTTTTGGGGAATAAAAGCTTAATTTAGCTTATACTTTGGTATATTTCAGATTGAATGTCTTATTTATAGTGTGTAGAACGATGTCTTAAAAAAAATGAAGTGAATACCGAATTTCCATAATTTATTTGCAAAAGAAATAAATTTCTGAAAACCGACTTGTAAGTTTAAAAGTGCTCTACTGCAAAACAGTAAAATATGACTTAAGCATTTTTTTCTTATTACCACAGATATAGGGCCGGTGTGTCAATGTCGACAACGTTCTACTTGTCGTACATTTATATTTAATAAAAAAAATTAAAAATTTTAAAAACCCCCGACTTTTTTCAGAAAAGATGTTATATCTTCTAAACGGCTGGACCGATTTTTTTCAAACACAGCTAAGAACCCTCTCGATCAAGTCATCTTTCCAACAGAAAAAACTAAATGAAAATGGGTCCAGCCGTTTGGCCTGCACGTGGACACAGACAGACACACAGATACACAGACACACAGACACACACTACAAACTTATAACACCCCTTTTTTTAGTCGGGGGTTAAAAAAAAACAAGATTATAAAATTTGTTTTTGTTGTGAATGTAAGTGTGCGACAAGTCGAACGTTGTCAACATTGACAAACAGGCCCATATTGTTTTGGCATTTTTTTTCTTTTTATTGATTTTTTCGGTTTTTGACGTTTTTTGCGTTTTTGTCATATTTTTCGGTTTAGGCGACTTTTTTTAGTTTTATCATTTGTTCCGTTTTGTCGCTTTTTTCATTTTTTGGGGTTTTTTCATTTTGGTGATTTTTTATTTTGGTGATTTTTTTCATTTTTGGTGATTTTTTTAGTTGTGGTGATTTTTTCGGTTTTTGGCGATTTATTTTACTTTTAGAGCTTTTTAGTTTAGCGCTTTATTTCTTTGGTCGATTTTTTTCTATTTGGCGATTTTATAATTTTGGAATTTTTAGTTTTGGCGTTTTTGAAAATTTCAAGAGTTTATTTCTTATGGTTTCCAAGAAATAGCAAGTTGTCAAAATTACATAGTCAAAATAACATTAACTGATAGAACACTCTTTAATTTTGAATTTTTTAATTGTAGAGTTAATTGAGTAGTATGATGTGACCGATTATGGCCCATAGGCCAGGTATACTCACACATAGAAATCATGTGATTTGACTTTAAGTCATTGAACAAAAATCGATTTTACGGGATTTACACGATGACTTTTTCCCCTGCATTTTTCTTTAATTCTCTTTTGTGTTGCTACCCCTTTGATCGTCTTTCTACCCCGTTTTTCAATTAACTCTAGAAAAGTCACAGTCAAAAAAATGCAATTTTTGAGTTAAAAATGCAAAACGTTTCTTTATATCGGTATTCATTTTCAATAAAAGTTTCATAGAAATATCTAATAATTAATTTTGTTTTCATTATATTGTTTGTAACTTGAAAACGTTAAACTTATTTTCTGTAAAAGTATTTTATTAATTATGACCTTATTTTAGTAAATGAGCAATATGTACATGAACAGAAAGTGCGTTAAAAAGAGTCCTAAATCCAGTTCATACATATGTACGTAACTTTATGTTAATTTGGTATGATTTTCCGTCGTGTCACGTTAGTCTTATCAATATTCAAGAGAATCCTATAGGTGGCACACAGCCGAAATCGGTATGTTTATTAAACAACTTTGACGTGGAATAACGTAAGGTCATTCCAAATTGAAGCAAACCCCATCGGAAAAAAAAAATACACATGACTTAACTTTATTTTATTCGGATAAAAAACACGATCATAATTAAATAGTTTTCCATGAGCTCATTATGCATACGCAAACTCTGATAAATTGTTCTTATTATTCTAGAAAAATATGTAGCCCATACTTTTAGTATTATTTTTTATCGTAGCTTGGTAATATTGAAAAAAAATCCTAAATCTTGCAAACAAGGCCCTTTACATAAAAAAGATTTCCTATTCCTTAAAAACCTCATAATAAATTTATGTATATCCAATTTGAATATGAAATTAAAAAGCAAACATTTCTTTAAGACAATTTTTTTAACCCCCAAGTAACCAAAGTACTGCAATATTAAAATACTACTAACATTAAGCATAATGTTTTCTTGTTATAATAATAATATACCATACATTAAGCTGGAAAACATTGATACATAAGAAATTAAATTCAATAACATTTTGCTTATACATAAACAAATGCTGATTTCATTTCCTAAATATGTATAAAATTTTTTTTAATACAGCTCTTATGCTGGTATTATGCATATTAGAGATCATTAAGTATGTCTTAATTAAATACTCGTACATTAAGCTCGTTTCTTTATTTCCTCGGCCATATTTAACAAAGCACACATTTCTATTGCAATTGTAAAACAATCACTGATTTCCGTTTCCTATGCCGCTGCTGTTGTGTTAAAATTACATCAAAATAAAACTCGCCGTTTCTTTCTCAGCCTGATTGTAGCATATGCATGATACATTTTTTGTTATTTTTTTTTTTTTTGTTATTGCTTTTGAATTTTTGTTTTTGTTATTTCTTTTTAGTCAAAATGTAGGTCAATGGGTTGTCGTACTTAATCTGTTTTTGTTTTTGTTTTTGTTATTTTTCTTTTTCCTCTTCTTGTTCACACTATTGGAAAAGTATAATACATTGTTAATGCATACAAACACACAAATTTGTGCATTTAGTAAGAGAGCGTTGCAAAGGGAAAGAGAGAGTAACAGTAACTTATATTAACATACATAGCCGTACACACAACACACTCACACATACACCCACAAACATTGTATTTGTAAATGGTATTACGAATGCATGTACTCCTTGTTTGTAAGAATAGTTAGTCTAGAAAGGTTTTCAAGAAATGATTATGTTATTATTAGCTTATTTTGCCTTAATACAGGTCAAAACTTCTTTATTCTTTTGTTTAGTTTTCCTAAGAGTTTGTTTTATTCAAATAAAAAGCGCTAAATGGGAAACTAAAATCGTGCTGTTCTACATTTCTTAAAAAAAATTGTGTCTTATTTCTAAATTCTTCAATCTTTTTGATTTCCTTTTTTACATTTTGTCTTTAAGCTGGTATTTTTGTTGTTGTATGTGCCAAAGCCTTAATTCAGTAGTTTATTACTTTTCAAGGTACAAACTGTCTGTATGTGTGTGTATTTGTGTTGTTGTTTTTGTTGTAGCTCTTTGTAACCGCAAGGTTAATCATCATAATAATATTTTTTTTCTCTACATTTGGTTGAAGAGCTTGATTTTGTCTAGGTACAACTAGTGTAAAAGTATTATTTTTTTTTTGCTTTCTTATTTCCTTCTAAAAAAAATATTTGCTAAAGACTATGAGCGTATGTGTAACACTATTTTTTTTTTTTTTTTTTTTAATACCTCTTATACTCTGTACAGGTGTTGAGGTTTGCAACTGTTGTTTTATCATTTGTAGGTCATGGTTTTATGTTACACATGCTTATGCACATACATACACATACGTACACATACATACATATGTCTATTAATGTGTAACTGTATGCATGTTGCATTTCATTTATTTGTTATGAAACTATTAAAGTCATACAAATAAGAGAAAAATAAAAACTGCAACTGAAACCATAAGAAGAAATTTTATTTGATTTCTTTCGCCTGAATGATTTTTTGGGTTAAAATCATAAAACAACAGTAAAGTGTAGTGTAGTTAGTTGTAGTAATTACAATCGCTTTGTAATTTATTTCAATGCAACTAGGCATATAATTAATATTGTGTTCAACCCTTAATCGAAACATATGTATAATTATTTCTTTTACATATACTAAGGTAATTATTTATTAATAACAATTTAAAATATGAATTACTTTCTAAAGTACTGTCAATTTTAAAGTAGTTTGAATAAAAACTTTATATTTTTTCAAAGAAGCGAATAGTTTTAGAATGAGAAAATTTATTAAAATAATTTTTAAAAATTTCAAATTTATACGAGTATACATGCATATGTAAACACATGCCTAGCTCATTTATTCTCAATTGGTTGGTGAATGAAACTAATAATGAGTTGACGATATTTATTTTATAAACTTGTTTTTTTGAAAAAATAACAGGCATATGCCGAAACTTCCATTTTTTGGTGTGCTGGAAAATGGAATCACAAAAAATGTTGCTCTTGCAACTCGCAAGCAAAGAATGAAGTTGCTTATAAGTTGCTTATCAGACAGTAGAAATTAAAGCGTCTAAATAAAATTTAATGTGTTTTAATTCATTGTCTTAAAAAAATTCTGATAAAAAACCAACTTCAATGCAAAAATCTGATAGAACATTTTCAAAAAAAAAATGTATGGCACCAAACTAGAAGTAAACGATTTCAAACAAAAAAAAAATTGGAAAATCTGTTGGTTAAGAACTATGTACGTGAAATATAAAATTAAATTTTAATGGGCGTACATCCGCTCATTTTTTAAATGCAGGATTGTGTTTTTTCAGAGTTCAGGGTGTGTTAAGTTTTGTAAAAATAAAATATTAAATTTTAATTTTTTAAAATTAAAGATTATGTCTATTTTAGAGCTCAAGGTGCGTGGTAATTTTCGTAAAAATCGTGAAATATAATAATAAATTGTAATGCACATAGCCTCGCCCATTTTTTTAACTTTAAAATTGTGTAATTACAAGAACCAAAGGTGTTTGCTGTCAATCAATTAAGTAGAATTTCATAAAATGAAATATGCTCTTTTATAATGGGACCAAGCTATAATCTATCAGACAAATAAACAATTTTTGCATCGGTCTAAAATGTACCGAGTTATGAAGTAAAAATGTCAAAAAAAAAAATAGAGACACATTGATAACCTCCTCCTTTTTTTAAATCGGTTAAAAAATACATTATCTTGACCAGATTTAATAAAAAAAATTCTCTAAAGTTGCTAATTTTAGAGTGTATTGATGTTTTTATTCTCATTAAATAAACCAAGTACAGGGTGGGCCAAAAGAAACCAAGGGGTGTAAGAGTTTAATAACTTTTTTGTTTATTAACTTTTTTTATTTTTTCTTTCAGATTATATAATATACAAAATGGAAATTTTTTTACACTAAGTATGAAAAATGATGTCTCTTAAATGACCACCGTTTTCAGCTTCGCACTGATGGGCTCTTTTTAGAGCATTTTCCATAATATCTTTCAAAACTTGTGGCTGTAGCGTTCGAATTTCTACAACAATGTTTGCCTTGAGTTCAAGGATTGTCTCTGGCTTGTTCACATACACTCGCTCCTTCAAAAAACCCCAAAGAAAATATTCGGGTGCTGTCAAATCTGGCGATCGCGCTGGCCAAATAATTTCCGAATTTCGAGAAATTATTCGCTCTCCAAAAATTTGACTTAAAAGTGCCATTGTGTCTCGGGCAGTATGGGCAGTGGCTCCGTCCTGCTGAAACCACATACCAGGTCTGTTTTCGAGAGCAGGACTCTTCACTTCCATCTTCATTCTCGAAGAAGTAGGGCCCAATGACATTTTCAGATGTGATCCCACACCATACTGTACACCTGATGGGGTGCAATTGGCGTTGATGAATGGCTCTTGGATTTTGAGAACCCCAGAACCTACAGTTCTGCTTATTAACAAAGCCATTCAAATGAAAATGAGCTTCATCACTCATAATCAAATTTAAAAAATAATTGATCTCTGGTTTAAATAATAAAATTATATTGTTCTGGTTCTCTGTTCAGTTGTGAACCTCTCCATTATAAATTCTCCAAGTGTTGTCTATATAATCTGAAAGAAAAAGTAAAAAAAAATTAATAAACAAAAAAGTTATTAAACTTTTACACCCCTTGGTTTCTTTTGGCCCGCCCGGTATTAGCAGACTCAATATTCACAACAATTTTAATAGGTTTCCTTTTTTACAGCTGCTTTTATTACCATACGAAAGTTTTCCAATCCCGATTATTTTCTATCATCCGCAGAATCAATGGAACTCCAAGTTTGATTTTGTATCAGATGCTAAGTTACTAAAAAATTAATGTGTGTGAAGTAAAATTTTTAAATTTTTAACCCTTTACACAAACCATGTGCTTTAACAGACCTCCATTAGATCGTTAACAGAGCTCTGTTAAGCTGTAAATATTCGATTAATGCATTTCGAAGAGATTTTTGAGACAACCGAGAGGAAAGAAATAATAAAAGTTTATCAACAAGGTGTTCTTTTGTTAATGCCCATGAATCTATTTCTGGAAAAATGTGAATTTGAACCAGATATTGCCAAGTTTTTTACTTTGCCTTTTTCTGAGAAATACGCACATTTTATTGGAAAGAAGTCAATTCAAGCTGACAATATTGGTCGTAGATTAATGGCTCAGTACTTATCTAAAATCTTGCATTTGTACTCAGAATTTCTTAAAATTTGAGTTTTCAGGAGTTTTTCGAAAAACTTGAAATTAAATCCACTATATAATAATTTTTTAATATTAAAAACTGTAAGCACTGTGTTTCCTAAATACATACGAAACTGTGTATGTGGATATTACACATCCCGCTTTCTAAAAGATATTTATTTCCAAATGCCGCTTTTTCGCGGATTTTTTTTTTCAAAGTTCTGATGTTTGCTCAGTCATGTCCTGCTCTTTGCAAAAACCATCTGGTCACGTTAGTTATATACGAATTTAAATACCATATAAAAATGGTTATTTTTGTGTTAAAAAAATTAACCAAACTGGAAAAAAAACTACAGAACTGCACATTGGAAAAAATAAACAAATATTTGGGTAAAAATTAACAAAACGGCAACACTGCTTGTGTTATCAATTCAAATTTTTTTGTTAGTGCAACGTATGAGTAATTTCTAATATAGAGAGCGACACAATACTATTGCATTTTGTCAATGTTTTTGCAACGTATGAGTAATTTTTAACTGAGCGCAATATGTATACGCATAGGGTCACTAAAGTATTCAGCGCTTATAGTTACAAACAAGTGCAAGTTTTGTTCTTTTCTACTAAAGCTATGTTTACACATGCAGATATTATCTTTCAAAGGCAAATCCCGGTATAACGAATGTATAATGTCAGGTCCATTCGTTATACCAAAAAATTCCTTATATCGCAAAATTTTTTCTTGAGGTGTTATTTTAATTATTATTATTGTAGACAAGATACAATACAATTAAAAAAATGAGGGCAATTTTTTTCAAGTAAACTACCAAATACAAACTAACGGTATCACATTTTTTTTTTGCATTTCCATTGCAGCTGTAGATTTTGTTTCATATTTTTTTTGCCGTTCGTTATACAGAACATATATTTATCAAAATATTCGCTTTATAATGTAGAACTAAATGCTAGAAATATGTTCTTAGCAAAGTTTTTGTTTTTTGTTTTGCCATTTTTTCTTTATCATTCGTTATATCCAGTACAAAATTGGGATATTATTCGCTTTATAAGGTTGTTAATGTAAAAAAATTTGGACGTTCGTTATACCGGATTTTCCTTAAAGCGAGATTCGTTATACCGAGATTTGCCTGTAGTTAATAAGTATTATCATTAAAAATTGCGGGTAAATAGCTGAAATTTTTGAAAGTTGCTTGAGATTTTAAGCGATACGGTCCAATTCCATTTAAAAAAAAATTTGGAAGAGTAAATTTTATATAGAAATTTTTGCAGTACAGAGTTAAAGCAAAAGCTACAAATGTAAGATAGGATCTACTAGGTGTCCCACTAAGACGTTTCATTTTGAATAGCCCGCCATTGTAGCAGTTGCCATGACTCAACCTCAACACAGCATTGAGTATCGATACCATGGCTGATCACAATTGGCAAGGGAGATATTAAAATTGAACACATTTATACTAACTTCTTTTAGAGACTACGTGAAAAATAAGTTCTATGCAACTGGCTCGCAATTGATCAAAGACTTCAAAGATGAAATTTGCAGAGTTATGGGAAATTTCAAAAAATTAATATGGCAAGCGTAGTATGTGATATTGTTTTCCATTATTAATGTCATACTCTCCTCTTTGCAATGATTTTACCTAAAAATAGTCATTTTGAAAAGAAAATAAAATTAATGTCGAAATGAACAGAAGATCCTTTATATGTTGTTCATAAGATATTGCTAAATATAAATAATTCTTTGGATAAATAACGTTTTTTCAGCCAACACTACGGCCTTAGAGTTCAGCTTTCAGTCTTTGTTTTTATATTCTAGTATTCTTAATTACCAGGTAAATCACATTAGTCATCAATGATAATGAAGAAAAAATTGTTCACGTGCAAAATATAAATTTTCACATTAACAAACTCCTTGCCTTTTTCAACCGATAAAGGAAATAAATTGAATTATAACTTCTTCAATTTTAAATTAATATTTTCTTTTGTTTGTTTTTCTATTTCAGACAAAATTGTGATACCTGAAAAAATAGCCATACGTTTAATCAATTCATCCGAAGTAACCGCCGAACAGTTCTATCGAAATATCCTGGAACAATATCGTATACTTAATCAATTACAACAACAGCGTCAACAATTTTTACAAAAACAACAAATACACTTGCAACAGTTGGCAGCAACGGGCAATAAATTTCAAGAGATATTCGCAACAGCGACAATAATACAATCGAATCCTAAGGATCGCATCAACAAACCGGTAACACCGACCAACGGCACATTTCTGCTCGATCCAGCACGTCAGCCACCCCTATTGCCAGAGTTGAACGTAATACCTGCTCTAAACGAACCAGATCGCATACCTTTAGGAATTGAAAAGGAAACAACTATTTTGAGGCCCATAGAAACTTTACCCATATTAGACACATCACCGGTTTATGGCAACAAACGAAAAACTCATCGCAAACATTATCAGCATCATCGAAGAAATCAGCGTAATCACCAAAAACTCAAGGAACTAGTAGAGGACGATCTAGAGGATAAAATGGCCGAGGACAAATACAAGGAAGCCGCCTTAAATCCACCCACATCGATAATACAAGAGCCGCTCTACACCTCAATACCCATACCGCTGATATTGAATTCAAAAGAAGACAAAAGACCCCATCACACTCATGGCCACAATGGTCATGGCCACATGGAAAAGCGTACTAAAGCTTTAGCGCGAAAACGCATTACTGCACCTTCCGTTTCCGGCTACGATACAAAATCATATCTAAATCCATTCCTAAATGGTGAATTAATATTTGAAAAGTAAATCCATAATCCATGCAATGGTAAATATTAGAAAATTGAATTTAAGGAAATTTTTCGAAAACTATTTATATGTATGTACTATATATGTAACGGAATCGTAAAGAAGAAAAATACAAAAATAGCCAAATTAGTAATTTTTAGCAAATTAAAACTAAAACAAAAGCAAACAAAAAACAAACAAAAAAAATGGGGAAAACAACACAAAAATTAAGTAGCAGGGCGGGAATTTTTAGATAAAGACAAAATATTCACATAAATACCGAAGGAATCCGACCTTATTTTGAAACAAAAGGAAAACGTAAAAAAGCAACAACAAACATACAAACACAAACACACCCACACACCACACAACCACTCAAAATTCAAAAGGTAACGAATACTAATAAAATAATTGTGTAACCATTTTTTAGAAATCAAAAAGGCATTTACTCGATTTGACAACATTTTGAGGTTGTACATTCAGAGACCCATTTCTATTGTTCATAAATAAAATTAAAAAATTAGTTAATACCATTAGTGCAGCAGAAAAGGAATTCGAGTGAAAGTAAAAATGATAAAGTGAAAACCAACTGCCTGGCCTGTACCACAATGTCGAGAAAAAACTTTGGACTATATTGAAAAAAACAAATTTTCTTATTTAAAATTGTTGTTTGAATTTGTGGCTTAAACACTTTGGAATTATTTAAATTTTAGCTTTGCATACTTTTAGGAGCTACAAACTCAAATAACATCACTTAAAATGCAAAAAGAAGCGCCATAAAAAATTCGAAATCAATATTACATCCCAGCAAACAAAACTTGGAAGCTGTTCTTACAGAACGATAGACATACTTCTTGCTTCTAAAGTATCTCTACTTATAAAAAATTCATATAAAGAAGCACATAAAATGAAAATTTTTTAATTTCATTCCTTTGGAAATTTTTCACTTTTGCGGCTACCTAAGCGCTACTTAAACGGTGCATCGTGAACACCGCGGTGTTAAGAATCTTTTTAGGAAGTTCATATGTTCTGAAAAGTTGTCTATTGAGATATCAGGAAATCGAATTTTTTTGTAATTTTTTTGTGATTTTAATCTTGAAGATGAAGTTTTTTTGATTTTAGATGTTGTCAATTGTTGTTGTTCATTACGAAAGCTACAACTTTGCCTCAGAGAGCAAATCAAAATTCCTAACGTTTTGCAAGATATGAGCCTGAGAAAATGCAATAGTGGCACCGTGGCCCCAAGTCTTTGGGGGCCTATAAAAAGTGCTTGACTTGTGGCAAAACTGGGAGACACAGGTCTTTTTTTTTTTTTTTGTCTTTTATCACGCAGTGGTGTCCGTATATGGTTATATAGTTGTATTTATCAATATATATATATATATATATATATATATATATATATATATATATATACATATACTCGTTTGCGGTAACGATAATGTGATTCTTAAATTTTTTTGGGATTGTGTATAGTGTATATATATGCGATTTATTTAGTCGTGGGCAGTAATGATTACATTTTGTAATTAATTTTTTTTATGTTTTTAATTGGAGTAATGTAATATGTAATTTTAATATAAAATAACCAATCACATTTAGTACATGTGATTAGGAAAACAATTCCTTAATAAAGTAATTATAGAAAATTTGCATAATAATTACTTTTTTTATTAATTATAAAAATGTTCAATTACAATTAATTATAAACTTCAAAAATTATATCAACTATCATATAATAACTCCCAATGGCGTTATGGGAAGTCGCCTATAATTAAATACAGTATTGCCCCTTAGTTTAGTTCGAACAGCTGTTTTGTATGGTTATGGTTATGTCACGTCTAATTTAAGCTTAAGGCTATGGTTATGGCTATAGCCATATGGTATGGCATATATGATTGAAACTTTAATTATATTGACAACCAAATAAACAATTGATATTGAAATATAAATACATTTTTTAGTGGTGCAACATTTAAATCTTGCGCATTTATAAAAATAAAATTACTTAGTTAAAATAAACTTATCACGTAAAAATATAAAAAAGACTTAATTTATTTCTTTATTTAACTGCCAGTTTTTAGAAACCATGTAAAAATTCTCGCTTGTCTTTTTATATTGAAAACAAAAACAAATTTTGAGTGCTTTGTTTTTGTTTTCAATATAAATAGGCAGACGAGAATTTTTACATGGCTTCTATAAACTGGCAGTAAATTTTGGGATGTTCTTTCTTTTAAATAATATGCAATAATTTTTAGCTATGTATCGTTTATTTCAAATTTTTTATTATATTGGCAGCACTATATTTGCTCATTGTCGTTTACAAGCATTAATTACATTCACTACAGCCGACTACCGACTTCAATGTATACAGAATTTATTATATGTGCTTATATGAGATATATTATTTTCACGATCTCAAGGCAATACAGCGGCAAAATTAAAATAATAACGAAAAATATCGGAAATGACAAATGATGCCACTGCCACACACCATTACAATGCCACAAAATGCCATAATTTGAACTCGGCATTACAATTATTTCATATTATTTAATAGAAAGAACATACCGAACTTAAAAGTACAAAATTTGATTAATTTTTATATTTTTACGTGATGTGATTGAATTTTAATATATTCATTTTATTTTTATAAATATGAAATATTCGAAGGAGGCACCACTGAAACATATATATAAACTTGAATATCAGCTGTTTATGATAATGCTGCCGTCTCCAAAAATAACTAAGTAGCTGGCTTTAAGGCAACAAATGCAGCTGATACTATTTCAAGTCATCTACTTGTGTAGAATGCTGTGTTGAATGTGCTTAAAGCAGTAGTGTCAAAAATAAAACTATAGTTGTATGTGTGAGAAAAGTTGTCTTATTCGTCTCTGAAGTACATCGAAAAAAATAAAAATTTGCAACAAATGCAGTTTAGTGAAGCAGCTCAAAATAGATAAAAAGGAGTCTATATGGTAGAAAATTAAAAAATAAGGAATAAAAATTAAATAAAAAAGTTGCGGGCGACCCATATTTTCCGAGTTACGGCGCTGTAAACTTTTCATAGGAAACTGTGAAGAAATTCCAAAAATAAATTTTTAAATAGCTTATCTGATAGAAACTTGAAAAATAAGAAGAAAAAATTAAACAAAAAAATTGGCTGCGACCAATATTTTCCGAGTTATTGGTGTTTTAAGTTTTGATATTAAATGCAATTTAGTGAAGCTACTCCAAAAAAAACCAAAATGTCCTTTTAATATATATTCATTTCTTTCCTTAAAAGTTTTGTAACATAAAATTTCGCATATTACTTTTTTTCTTTCACTGTATCTATAAAGAATTTAATATACCCTCTGCGCATGTGTTATCGTCTCTGTTTCATTTACGACTAAATGGAAGAAAATAAGAATGTGTGTGCTTTTAGTTTTCACCATGGTACAATTATACTAGGTACATGCACGACTACAACAAATTACAACACCAAAAAATACAGTCATTTTGTTGGTATAAACAAACGAATAATTGTCAGAAACAGATGCCTTTTGTTTTTAAAAATAACAATTACAGGGTAACTAAAGTATAATTGCAGACGCGGCATTCCTGCATGATTATAGTTATTCAGTGTTGCCAATCAGTGTGTAGTTAGACAGTTTGTAATTTCTACTCACATGTGTAGGCCATGTAATTAAATTCTTGTATAATCTGTGTGTAATTCTACTTTGGGTTCTATTTTTATTTATTTTTGTTTTAATTTTAACCTACACAAAAGATGTGTAGTGTAATTTCTTCGATGTGTAATTGGAGACACAGAGATGTGTAAATTCATTGGCAACACTGTAATCATTTTATTCACACACATACACTAACATTTTCGCAGCTTGTAAACAAAGTTTGACAACTATTTGCATTGTATACATTAAGAGGCTGGGCTTGTGCATGTACCTGTTATAATTGTATCATGGTTTGCACGATTGTGCCACGAAACTGACATCATTGGCTTAAATCAATGTCCCGCAAAATAAAATATGTTTGTATTGGTGAGAAAAATGAGAGTAAAATAAACTTGCACTTGAAGAAAAGTTTTGTAATATAAAATACATGATGTGGTTATTAGTTGTTTGAATTTTTTTTTTTTTTGTAAATAAGCAATTTAATAAAAACTTTAGTAAAAAGAAAAAATTTAATAACCATTCAATAGTTTAGTGTATAAGTTCAACATTAAATTTATTCACAGCTCTGTGGATACTATTAAAATGCCTTTTTAAACTATTTTCCCTATTATTTTTTAATGTTTCATAACATAAAATGCATTACATATTGCGAAAAGCATTTTTTATCACGAAATTTTTCTTAGCATCCATAATTATTTAAATTTTTATTTTGCTCTACAAATTTATTAAATTTTGACTCTAATTTCGTTCCGTGTGCTCAAAACAACAAAACAAAAAACCAGGAAAAAATTAATACAAAATTAATGCACAACTTAATTCGTCGCTTGCTCAGTGACGACTAAATGAAAGAGCATAAGCATGTATTTGATTTCCATCCGCACAATTGTGCTATGGCTTGCGGGTTACTGGCACTGTTGCCAGAACTTCTAGGGGTGAAATCGTCCAAAAATACAGATTTCAGTGCAAAAAATCGTCAAAATCGTCAAGTCATTTTAGAAAATCGTCAAAAAAAAACGTCAAATCAAAAATATTAAATTTTTTGTATTTTACTTGTTTTATTACAAAAACTATTACTATGATTCAAACTTATTAACTATGCTTTCAACAAATATACACATATACATTAAATATATGTATATTACCTAAACATGAAAACCATTAAAATTAAAAATAAAAGTTAAAAAAAACTTAAAATGAAATCAGAATTCGCATACGTACATATACATATATTTATTTTTAAAACAGATAATTTATAAAAAAAATAATTAGCATTTTTGTTATAGAAACAGTTTATGTGTAAATATCAGAATTTAACATTTTGAACACAAAAAAATCATAACATAACAAAAAACCTAAATGACCTAGAATCGTCACTAGTGTATTTTGAGAGGTGAAAATCATCAAAATGCAGAGAAATCGTCAATTCTGGCAACAGTGGTTACTGGCTTAAGTCCACAAAAATATAAACTAGCCTAAGTTGGCAATAGCGACAAAATTGGTCATGTAGCCGTGTAGCTTTGATAGCGTCAAAATAATCATTCTCATATAAAAATGTATACTCTATTTTCCACACACTGCAGTCAGTAGCCTGCCGTGGTCTATGTGGTTAGTGTTTAAAAATTGCTGCATACAAAATTTTTTCAAATTAATTGAGGTTTTTTATAGGAGTTAGTCCTAATTATCATTCTAGTTTTTTTCACATAAATTATTTATCAAGAGATATTACGACAGTTTAAAAATTTCAATGCAGTTTAAACAGAAATATTTTGAAATTTCGTGCGCTATAGCATGCGTTATTCTATATCACATTTGTATTAAAAACGTAAACGAATGGTTTAATAATCTGTCGTTTTTCAAATGAATTTCTTTTTGCTGAAATTTTTATGTGATTAGGTTCGTCCTATCTTATTTTACTTAGAAGTTTTGAAAGAAATTGAATACACAACCTCTCTCTAAAATGTTGTCAAAGATCTTTATTATTTATTTTAGTTCATTATTTTATCAAAACTTAATAAGAAAAATGTCATTATAAACCTAAACAGATAATATAATCTAACATATAAGCAAACCTCTAGTCCAAACCCATTTATCCAAGCCTCACAACACCAAATCGACTAAATAAAGAACACCACGCATATTTTTTAGCAATATTTAAAAAGAAAACCAAACCACTAGAAACTTATGACAGAATAATAAAAAAATATTTCATAGTATTAATCACGTAACTAACTCACTCACTCCCTCACTCACTCCCTCACTCACTCACTGGCTCAATCAATCTATCACGCAGTCACTCACTATCTATCTTTCAGCAATTCTTAAAATCACAACCGCAGCCACATTAATAAAACAAAACAACAACAATTACACCATTTAACAATATTTAGTCTGAGATCAAAACAAAAAGCAAAACACAAATAAAAATTATTATAAAAATATTTATTGAAAAAAAAAAAAGAATCGACAAACGAAATTATAAATCACCGCATTTTTTTATTGGTAAATGGGTCTCTAAGTGCGAAAAAAAATATTTAAACAAAAAAAGAAAACAAAATTAAATGAAAATCAATGTATACCACTACCTATTAAAAATTAATAAATGAATAATAACCATACAATAATTAGAAATTGGCCTAAATAAAATTTATATGTGAAAGAAATATTCGTAAATACTTAAATACATACATACATGCATATGTACATACATACGTGCATAAGAAAATAAAAGAGAAAACTACATAAATGTATCAATATTTATTCAACTATAGTGTACCTAAATGTCATTAAAGAAAGAAAAAGAAACAAAACAAATTGCAACAATTAAATGTCAAGCGAATTGCAACAAGAAAAAACAAGAGTAAATGAATTAAATGGAAAACTGTGAATGAATCGATTGAAATAAAAAGAAAAATATTGAAAAAAGTGAAAAATAATTGTAGTTTTTTTTATGTATATAAAGGATCTATCTATCTACCATCTATAAATTAAAATTAAAAACATTATGTGCGAGATATCAGTGAATCAATGCCATTTAGCATGGAATCTAATATCCGCCACAGTTTTGTGAAATCATCTCCAATCCCTAGAACAGAATGTGCGAAGAGGCGTGAGCAAACCCCGAAGACAGCACTTTCTGGCGGCGTTCAAACATTACTCGGCAAGTTGACATCGTCTTTTTTCATATGAAAAAAAAGCAATGTGAGTCCGATCACAGAGGAGATGTGTAAACATCTAGTAATGAAAATTTTTTTTAAGTTGGAAGTACTTATGCTTTTAGTATATTTTTTTTTTAATTAATTAATTAAAAGTATCAAAACTTTCAATATTGTAAATACATAGGAATTTGTTGGTTTTTGCTTGTTTTATTAAACTTATTTGGCTAGTAAATGGGCACACTGCAGTATATATGTATGTACTGCATTAAAAATTGCAGTAAGCCCTAAATTTACTGATTACTGAAAAAAATTCAGTAAATTTTTACTGCTAATGAAATTTAACTTGCATTACCAGTAAGGCCGTAATTACCGTACGTCGTAGGGCCGTATTCATAATAAAATTATAGCAAGTGGCAAAATGTTTTTCATTCAAATATTGCAACTTTTGTATGAAAAACATTTAGCCACTTGGTAGAATTTCATTATGAATACGGGCATTACTGATTACTGAAAATTCAATGCACCTCATCATATAACAAATCATTTAGGCACTTTATGAAAATTGTAGAAAAAAATTTTAGTAATCAGTAAAAATTTACTGGTTAAAAAATTTTCATTATTTTTACTGAAATTTTAGTGGTACTGCAGTGCTCATCTATGGTAAATGCCTTTACTTTTACTTTTTAATTCCTATTGTTCATCGTTTAGTTGTTGCTGTCTGTTCTTGTTGTTGTGTGCGCATTGCAATTAAAATAAATTCAGTAAATGCGACTTTGACTCGCGCACGAAGGGTTCCGTACATTCGGTTTTGAGCATTTTTTTGATGTGGCTTTTTTCCTTTTTAGGGTTCCGTACACCAAAGGTGAAAAGGAAACCTATTGTTTTCGCTACGCTGTCCTTCTGTCCGTCACACGGTATTTTCTCAGGAACCGTAAGAGCTACGGACCTGAAATTTGGACTGAGTATGTAGAACCTTGGCCGCTAAAATACATGAGAATTAAAAATTAAAGGGTGTTCCAAAACGAGCAACGAAAAATGTTAAAATCCCATGTAATATACATACAATTGTATGAACATATGTATATTGAAACTTGAAATTTGTAAAATTAGTGTACTTTTATATAGACTACAACAATTAACATTAAATAGTGTTTTTTATGGGAATTGTTACAATTTAAGTTTAAAATTTTTAAACGCACTAATAATCCCAAATTAATATTTTACTTATTAAGTAAAATATTTTTTTATTAAAAATATATTGAAATTGATTATTGAGGGGTTTAGCTGGATCCTATGCGCATTTCACTATTGCTAATGCAGATCATCAGGGAACCTTTACCCAAAGCTTCTTAGAACAACTAGAGTTATTATATTATAAACTTTCATTTAAACAAATGAGAAAGAAGCTCAATAACAAATAACAAAGTTGAAACAAGAACTCAATAATCAACATGTTTTTTATTTTCTTACTTTACTATTGCTACATTGGCTGACTTTTTTTCAGCTTCAAATTGTAGTCGTAAGAGTATGTAAAAGAAAATAAATGTAAATAACAACAACAGCTACTTAAGAATAGAGTGTTGCCACACAAGTATTTTTTTGACCGGGTGCAGTCAAGTTAATAATTAGTGTTTTTTATGGGAATGGTTACAATTTAAGTTAAGTTAAGTTTAAAGGTTCTATGATCTGCATTAGCAACAGTGAAATGCGCATAGGATCCAGCTAAACCCCTCAATAATCAATTTCAATGTATTTTTAATAAAAAAAATATTTTACTTAATAAGTAAAATATTAATTTGGAATTAACACTAAAATTTAAAAAAATTAAAATTAAAGGGTGGTCCATTAGTTAATGCAATTTTGACTATGTAATTTTGACAATTTGCTATATCTTGGAAATCGTAAGAGGCAAACACTTGAAATTTTCAAAAACGGTAAAACTAAAAAAACCGAAAATTATAAAATCGCCAAACCAAAAAAAAATCGCCAAAAATTAAAAAAAAAATCGCCAAAACGAAAAAATCTCCAAAATTAAAAAAAAATTCTAACACTAAAATAAGTCGCCAAATACGAATTAATCGCCAAAATGAAAACAAACGCCAAAAATCTAAAAAAATCGCCAAAACGCGAAAATGTCACCAAAACTAAAAAAAATCGCAAAAATGAAAAAAATCGCCAAAAATAAAAAAAAATCGCCAAAATCAAAAAACGCCAAAAACCGAAAAAATCACCAAAACAAGAATATAAAGTGTTAAAACTAAAAAAAGAGCCAAAACTTAAAAAAATCGCCAAAACCGAAAAAATGCAAAAACCGCCAAAACAAAAAAAAATCGAAAAGACCCCAAAAACGAAAAAAATGCCAAAGCTATATATTATATAGGATGAAGTTTATATTAAATTACATATCTAGTGCTCGTACGGAACCCTTCGTGCGCGAGTCAGAGTCGCACTTTACTGAATTTATTTTAAGTTTTTTCAGTTTAAACGATTGTTTCAGTTTTGTCGCTTTTTTCTCGTTTTGGCATTTTTTTCTCTTTTTTTGGGTTTCGCAATTTTATTCATTTTGCAGATTTTTTCATTTTGGCGATTTTTTTCATTTCGACGATTTTTTTCTATTTTTGGGCTTTTTTATTTAGGCGATTTTTTCATTATGGAGATTTTTTCATTTTGGCGATTGTTTTCTGTTTTTGGGTTTTTTTTCTTTTTGGTGTTTTTTTTCATTTTGGCGATTTTCCCGGTTTTTTGCGATTTATTTTAGTCCTAGAATTTTTTTTTAATTTGGTGTTTTTTTCGTTTTGGCGATTTTTTTTTTTTTTTGTTTTGGCGATTTTTTATTTTTGTTTTTGGCGATTTTTTTAGATTTGGCGATTTTATAATTTTTTGATTTTTTTGTTTTACCGTTTTTGAAAATTTCAAGAGTTTTGCTCTACGGTTTCCAAGATACAGCAACTTGTCAAAATTACAAAGTCAAAAATGCATTAACTGATGGAACACCCTTTAATTTAAATTTTTTTAAAATTAGTGTTAATTGTTGTAGTCTGTATAAAAATACATTAACTTTAGAAATATCAAATGTATATATGTAAATACAATTGTATGTATATTACATGGGATTTTAACATTTTTCGTTGCTCGTTTTGGAACACCCTTTAATTTTTAACTCTCATGTATTTTTGTTGTAGCGACCAAATGTCTGCACACTGTGTTCAAATTTCAGGTCCGCAGCTCTTACGGTTCTCGGGAAAATACTCTATGACAGACGGACGGACAGCGTAGCGAAAACAATAGGGTTCATTTTCACCTTTGGTGTACGGAACCCCAATAAAGCAATTACCAAGTTAAATAAAACAAACAAAAACCAGCAAATTCCTATGTATTTACAATATTTTAAATAAGTTTGTATTGCTTCTTTCAAACACTCATACATAACTCACACCGATTTGACAACGCGGTGTGCATCTTACTCAAAATTTGTGATTGTATTGTGAAAAAGATTTTTACCCCCTAGCGTATAGATGTTTATACATCAAAAAGTCCGGTAACCCTCCACCACTGATTTGCTACCTTTTTGCACCGTTTTCCTTAACCGAATTTTCAGTATCAACCGAAAACCATCTTAGTTTGGCACTTTTCAAAATGTATTCGGCAACTTGACATTGTCTACTTTCTTATGGAAAAAAATAATCCAGCAAAACTATACCACGGACTAGCTATCTTTACGCACCATCTTCCTTAACCAAATTTTCAGTATCAACCGAAAACCACCTTAATTTGGTTAATTTGGCACTTTTCAAACTGTATTCGGCAACTTGACATCGTCTATTTTCTTATGGAAAAAATTTCGGCAAACTTAGGCCACGGCCTACCACCCAAAAACCGCTCTGCATAATAAGAAAAATACTCCGCCCTCAAAATCTCTATTTTCATCAGAATCAGTTTTGTTTAGATACATTTTTATAAAACTTTTAAGTCAATATTGTTTTGTCTTCGTTAGAGACTTGAAGATTAAGATTCTTTTGTAGAATTTTGTAGCATACACATGTGCAAATCGATTTTGTCTTAGGTTGACTTGTGCTGTTATTGCCTTTTCTAGTTTTCAATAACAATTGCCTTTGCCATTTTTTAAGAAAATTATTTAGAGAATACAAAAACAAACACTCGAAAATATTTTCATAAGCTTTTGGTTCAAAAACATTGTCGAAAAAATTACTTAAATAAAATTAACCTCATGTTTCCATAAGTTAAGCAGTTAGAGATGAGCGATATTTCCATGCCTGTTACTTTTTCACAGTGATTGAAAATTCACTATTCACTACTGCTACTGAATTTATTAAGTAACAGCTACCTGAGATATAATTATTTCATACAAACGGTGAATACTTTTGTGTGTTTACTATACAGCGAATAAAACTACCTTCTTTTAGCATGCGTAGAGTGGTTTGGTAGCTGTTAGTTAGTTTTTTTTTTATGTTTGGATTTATGTTTTTGTGTTTTGTGGGAGCAACAGAAAAATAAATAAAATAATTAAGAAAAAATAAAAAATAAACTTAAGTTTAATTAATGAAATGAAGCCCATACCTATTGAAGCTGCTCAAATATTTCTGTCAAAAAAGTATTCAATAAGTCAACTTTCTCCGTCATTACGTTAATATCAGTTGAAAAAGGCGACGTATAAGGTATAAAAGGTTCTATGTGACTGGGCCCTAATTTTTACTCTTAAAGCAGAAGTGCTCAAATGTGTTAAACCATGATCACGGTCACTGTTTAAGTACAAATTCTTTGTTTCCGTTAATACTTTTCTCTCAGTACTTTTCTTTCAACCTTGTTGGAAAACTTTTATTAATATTTCAATGAGTAAGCCCAAATGGTATTTAGGCATTGTTTTGCCAAATTTCACTAGTTATACTAATGTTTATCTATATATTATTACTCGTCATTTAGAAGTCAACGAAGCACTACGTGAAATTATAAATCCTTTTACAAGCTAAAGTTTAAGATAGTAAAGAGAAATTTTATCTCAATATTTATTATAAAATATCAATTCTAAATTGTTTTATTTGCATATTTATTCCTCATCGGATATACGCCGAACCAGTCACTACTTAATTTGCCAGCTACTTCTCTTATTAGCAGAACTGCTACAAACAAAATACTTTTAAGGCAGAACTACACAAAACCTTGAAACCAATTCCGCGGTCGCATTTCGACAGTACAGTGATTTATAGTTCACGTTCAGTAGAAACAACATTATTAAAAAATCACGGGATCGCTCATCTCTACAATCAGTCCACTCGTCAAGAAAATTGGTAGGAAAATTTTTATTTTATTTTCTTTGCAACATTTTTTTCCTTGTATTATGAAGCAATGACCTTTAACCGTTTAAATACCCCAAATATATCTTTTTTAATTTTTAAAATTTTATTTGAAAATTTTTCATTCCAATAATTCGATTTTATTTATTAATTTGTATTTGCATAAATAAATTTTAAATTTTCTCGAATAGAACTATTCATTTATATAATAACTTTTTTCATATTTTTTTTTAAATTATTGTATTATCAAATTTTAATTCACTTCATTATCTCTAATCAAATTAAGCACAAACATTAGCGTCTTACCTTTATCTCTTTCAAGATCAATGCTATAAGCAGGAGGATGCATTTTATTTATCTGTTCTTAACAATTTGTTTGTTTAACAATTTGAAATAAACTTTAAACTATAGTTGAATTTTAATGTTAATTTAAGTAAATAATTTTGTTTTTAATATTATTTTATTGCTCGTATTACAATTCTTTTAGCAATCTCACTGTTTGTAGAAAAAAAAATGTATCTCACATGCACCCAATAAACCAAAGAACGATATGATATAAAATGTTTATAATACAGGATGTTGCAATAGGACGTTTTATTTTGAAACCATTTTGAGTGATATTCTCTTTGTCTTTACAATTAAATAAACTTGTGGTTATTTTGCTTAAAACTACTCATTTTTTCACATGCCAAAATTAAACTTCTTATTGGTTTTAGTAGTTGTGAGATATTTAGCTTTTAATTTGTTATCTATCGTGGCTTAAAATTAAATATGCTTGATAAAATTGAAAAATAATTTAAAAACATATTATTTTAATTATTTTTATTATCGTAACAAATGGGAAACATTTTTATGATAAAATGGACTTATGACTTTCTTATTTAGTATAGGTAATTTGCACAATTTGATTTAAGTAATATTTTAGACAAAATTGGCATAAGTGCATTTTCTCTACTTTATCATCAAATTTTCCAGTATCTGTTACGATAATAAAATTAGTCGCCCAATTCACAATCTTGTGGAAATTGTTTTGCACATGCTACGATGCAAGATCATTTGCACAAGATTGTGAATTGGGCTAGTGTGTAGTTTCCACAATGCAGGAGCAAGCGACTTGTCTAGAAAAAATTATATGAAAAACACTCAAATATAGGGTGTTTTTTAAGAGGTATAGAACTTTGAATTAAAATAAAACACAAGAAAATCGTTTTAATGTCCATTAATTTGGCTTTATTGGAAGGATAATTTTATGCCATTAATGTTTAAATATGATTTCGGGCATGTGGCCGCCGCTGCTGGCTCGAATAAAGCCAATTCTACAGGTCCAATTTTCAACCACTTTTTCGAGCATATGGGGCCGTATGTTGGCAATAACGCCACGAATGTTGGCTTCCAAGTCCCCTAACGTTTCTGATTTGTTGGCGTAGACGAGCGACTTCACATATCCCCAAAGAAAATAATCCAATGGTGTCAAATCACACGATCTTGGTGGCCAATTGACAGGTCCATTCCGCGAAATTATGCGCTCATCGAATGTTTCCTTCAATAAATCGATTCTGACGTGCGCTGTGTGGCATGTAGCGCCGTCTTGTTGGAACCACAACTCATCCACATTCATGCCATCCAATTCGGGAACAAAATAGTCGGTTAGTCGACTCCAATTGCTGTGCACGGTGGCGAATCGATTCATTCGGGTCCTCTTCAACACTTTGCTCTACAGCGGCAATTGTTTCTTCGGTGCGCACTGTTCGACGTCTCTGCGGATGCGTATTATCACATAGAGTAAACGTAGTGCGAAAACGATCCATGGTTAACCGAATTAATTGCTCTGATGGACGATTATGTCGACCATAAAATGGACGGAGCTTGCGGTAAACTTCGCGAACTGAACCATTATTTTCGAAATAAATTTGCACGATTTGCAAGCGTTGTTCTTTTGTCAACCTGTTCATGATGAAATGGCAAACCAAACTAAATATTAATCACTTGACAGCTGACAAAATGGCCGCCAGTTAAAAAAGTGATGCCAACTTAAAGTTCTATACCTCAATAAAAAACACCCGTTATATTTGAGTGATTATGAAAAACAGTTATGCCCTAATTCAGTAAGAAGATTTAGGACGTTTTTGTTTGAAAATACTTTTGAGTTCTTGTTTTTTAATTCTCTAAATTAATTTCTTCAAAAATAATTGTTGTCTTTAATAATGAAAAATAAAAATATCATTACCATGTTTTTAAAATATAAAAATTAAATGAAAGTATTATACAATATTTTGAAAAAATATGTGAAAAAATATGTGTTGGATATAATGTTTGGAATAAAATCATAAAGCAAATACACGAGCCTTCTAGCAGAGACTATTACTATTAATTGTTTTAAAGAATCACAACTGCGGCTTTTTTCCATCCATAGACAAGACGGCACAATCGTCGAACAGAATTAGGGCATTAAACTTTTGAGTGATTCCTATAAAAAATTTTTAGACAAGTCGCTTGCTTGCATTGTGGAGACTAAACGTAAATAATATATTTGTAAAACGTTTTTTTTTAATTAAATTTTCAATCGGTTCCGTAGGTCGGTAAACTTGCGGTTTCTTGTAGAGATTTCCAAAATTTCATTATATCTTTGGACAAAATATATTTGAGTTTTTTTTATATAAACTCTTATTTTCTCTTATTTAATATACCAAGAGGAATAGTTTTGGCTTCAGGTTTTAGAATCCAAGATTTTATTGATACAGCCTTTAAAAAGCCTATTAGACACGCATACTTGTCTTAAGATATGTACGATGGCATACCAAAACTCACTGTCTAATAGCATGTATGTCGAGTACGTTAGACATGTATGTTGGTTTTCAAAAAATTTTGATTTTCTGATGTCTGTCGCATAACAACATACTCGTCTAATAGCGTGTCCGTCATAATTTCATATAAAATTCAGTTCGATTGTTGACGCTGCTGAGCGCGTATCGGAAATTTGTGAAAAAAATTTCTTTTGCTAATGTTATTTTCTGGGAAGAGTTCATTGAGGAACATAAAAGCTTTCCAAAATTGTGGTAAATAAAAATTAAGATCTGTACCACAACAAAAAATTGAAACATAATGGATATAATAAATTAAAAAAAAAATTTTCCGCTTCATTGCCATGCTTTTGCATCAAAAATTTCTGTGTATTGAAGTATGCCGTCAGCGTTCGACAGTGTAATAGCAAAGCCCAAAGTATGCCATCGTACATGTCTGCAGACAAGTATGCGTGCCTAATAGCCCTTTAAGAAATTTAAGGGTGCGAACAGAGTGAGCGCTGATGCCGAGCGGAGCCGAGCCGAGCCGAGCTTATTGACGCTTATTTTCATGCGAGAAGAAAATTTGTATATAACACAGTGAAAGCGAGAATCAGCGCTGAAATTGTGTTAATTCCATGTGTTTTGCTTTTATGTCATTTAGTCTTGTTGTTCATTTGTGTTTATAAAATTGCTGTACACGGTAATGGATTCATCTGGTGAAGAGTATTTTGCTTCTCCTAGTGTGATTAATGCAATTATTAACACAAAATAATTTGGAAAACATCCAATTACACTAAAAAGGAATGAATTTGGTGAATTTCATCATTTCTCATCGATATCCATTTTCTATTATTTTTAAACCATTAAAAACACGACTGCTCGCTAAAAAGTAAACATAAACAATGTTTTCGGCGCTGAAAACGCTTTGAAACTGTTTTCTCGCACTCATCGGCTTTGCTCTCTGCTCTTTTCGGCGTTCACTGTGTTATACACAAGCTTATTTGTATTGACTTGTATGTAACCAGTTTTATCGCACTGACAATCTTTATCGCACTGACAATATCGGCTCGGCTTTCAGCGCTCACTCTGTTCGCAGCCTAAGTTTGTTGAAGACCCCCTTTTGATACGCAAACTTTTGTTTTTACAAATTTTACTTCTACCAATTCATTCAATAATCTGGTGGAACTGTTGATTTGAGTTTGTGTTGAATACTCGTAAAAGTTTACGAGTACCACTTGCCGAGCAAATTGCTCAAGCTAAAACTGACAAATGATAAATATTACGCAATTGAAAAGGAGGAACAGTTTTACTAAAAAGTTTAATAAAGGGCCTATGTCAAACGGTAGCCAAGTACTAGTGTAAGTAAATTTTTGATACTTCTGAGGTAAATAAAATTTCACTATCCCTGGGGGCTAGTAGAAATTTTGACACAAAAGGTAAATTTTTGACAAGCTTATATAAAAAGCATGGTATCATAAAATTTAAATCCACCGCCGTCGCTTCGAGCCGTCGCCCAATACAAAGATTTTTACATCTTTTAAGTTTAATTAGACTGTGAAAAAATCATTGTTTATTTTAGTTTGCGAAAAATGTTGCATCATATATATAATATTATATAATTTTTTGCTACAAGAATATTGTTTTATATAAAAATGTCCTCTTAAAAATTTGTTGGTAGCCGGCGGGTTGTAGTCAGGCGAAGCAAAACCGCCGCCACAGCAATTGTTTCATCAGCTTCTTCCTATGCTCAAGCGAATTTATCAAAATTTTATATTGTCAAAAAAAAGATATCATTTGGCACAGCATTTTTGTACCACAGTACTTTTCTACCGTTTGACACACGCCCAAATAAATACATTCATGCATAAATAAATAAAATGGATGTTTGTTATGACGACGAAGATTTTAGTGATTATGAAACCAGAATAACTTGAATAAGACAATTGTGAGCAAAATAAGAGAGATAGAAATGCGTCCAAAACATTTTTATATGTATAATGAGGTCTATGTATGATGATTTCAGTATTAATTGGAAAAAATTTTGATGATTTTTTTGGGTTTAATCTTTGAACGATCACTATTTTTTAAGTCCATATTATTTATTTTTTTAATTTTATTTCATATTTATTTTATCTTTATTCAATGGATGTAATACATGCATATCGTTATCTTAACATAAAAAGACCCTAATTAATTTTTTTTTTTTAAATCGGGATTTTCGTATATTTCGCTAGAAGAGCATCTAGTGTATCGAAAATTACAAAATTCTCGATTTCAAGATAAATACTGAGTTAGGGCCTTTCTATATTAAGGTGACGATATGTATTTCATCAAGGCCAAAAATTCAGAAATCGGTTCTTGATTTATTTTTTTTTTTTTTAAATAAATTGTAGGAATTGTCAGTCACATCGCTTTTTAAATGTTGCCCTGTAGCTCGTTTCTGTATTTCTCGCATCGTAAAATTTCTCACATGAAATGTGAAACACAAAATTCCATCGTTTCTCGATATGTGAGAAAAAAGTGTTTCTGTATTTGAATGCGAGAACAGACAACACTGATTTTGTTTTGACTGGAATATTTCCAGTCATCGAGTGTCAAATGAAAACAAAATGTCACAAAAATATTATTTTAATAACAAAAAAAGGAAATATATACAAGAAAAAGAAAATAAAATAATGAACATGTATATAAAGTGATTGTAAAATGCTTGAAAGAAGTTTTTTCTATCAACTATTTCTACATATGAAAATTACCCAAAAAAAATTATAAATAAACATAATCATATCGACTCGTTAATTATAATTTTAGTTCAACAATTCGTTTCATATCTTTTCAAATAATTTATTTTTCATATTTTCACAAACAAATTAAAAAATTCATATATTTTTGTCCAAATTTGATTGTTATCGCACAAATTTAAAATGCGAGTTGTTTTGACAGTTCTTGCGAGAAACTTTTCAGAAAATATTGTTACAGAAACACTTTTTCTCACATCCTTCCAATAATTGCTGGAAATTTACTTAAATGACAGAAAGACAGAAAAGCCATTTTGTGTTTCAATTTACACTGTTTTTGGTAGGATTCCCCCGTTTCATGCGGGAAATTTTACGATGCGAGAAATACAGAAACGAGCTACTGTTTACATAAAATATTTTTAAAAACGAAACGTCTAGATTGAAAACCAAGAATGACATTTCTAGCTAAATTGAAAACTGTTCATTCATCACTGAAAAACAGCATGGGCACTTAAACTAAGTTTAAATTTATTTTTTGGTTAACTTAAACGTATGTTAAACTAAGTTTACCTAATTCGTAAGAAACTATCCCTTACAGTTTAAAAATGGGTATACGAAGCTTAACACAAAAATCAGAAACTCTTTCACAGTTCCGAATCTGTCCTTATATAAATTTTGGAATTTTGGCTTTTGTAGGGTTGCCAGTTTTGAAATCGTAGAAATCAGTACATGAGAGAAAAAAATCAGTACAATTGAAAAAAAATCAGTACATTAATTTTTTCAATATAAAAGGCTTTAACTAGGGATGTCACTAATACCAGTTTAGCGCATGCGAATGCGAATACTACATTTTAATTTTTGCGAAAGCGAATGCAAATATTACAATACGTTAAAAAATCACATGAAAATAAATTTATATAAGAACATGAAGTTGTATTACATACATGGATGTACTACATATAGCATTTTATTTAAACTGAGTCTTGAATTGAGCAAATATGTATTAATTTATTAAAAACACGAATTCATAAATCAGAATGATACATACATACATATGTTTGTATGTATATGAAATTAATGAGTGACACTTGTTTCGCGTGGAATTTACTACAACAATGAGTAGTTAATATTGTTTGCGAATCAAATTTGTTTGTACGAAGTAATGAATGGTGCTCAAAACATTTTTTAAAAGTTTTAACAGACTAGTCTTAAGTAGAAAATACTGCTGCCAAAAATACAATGCCTTTTCTTTTTCAAAAAATTTAATAAAATTAATTCCAAACACTGCTGGACTTTAATTTAATTTTGATGCTTATGAGAACTTTCTTATAGAAAAGCTTTCTGATAAAACTTTGAAGAATGACTTACTTATAAACATTGGCGTAGCTAGACATTTTTTCTGGGGGGGGGGGGGGCAAACACAATTTTTTTTAATTAGTGTTTTTTATGGGAATTGTTAAAATTTAAGCTTAAAATTTTTTAAACGCACTAATAATCCCAAATTAATATTTTACTTATTAAGTTAAATATATATTTTTTATTAAAAATACATTGAAATTGGAAATTAAAAAAATATATTTTACTTAATAAGTAAAATATAAATAAGTAAAATATTGGTTTGGGATTATTAGTGCGTTTAAAAAATTTTATACAGATTTTTTTTATTTAACATTTTTTTATTTAAGTTAAAACATAAATTAACAGTCCAGTTTCAATAACAAAAATTAAGTTATAATTAAAACTAGAAAAACAAAACATTCAAAACAAAAACAATATATAGACAAAAAGTAAAGTATGTATTAGAAAAAAACTAAATAATAATAATAATAATAATAATAATAATCTAATAATAATAAACTAAATAATAATAAAATTAATATTCGTTTCCAACAAGTTTATATGTTCATATGGAAAAATTATTTATGTATATACTATATTTGAATTCAATATTTTGAAAAGATACAAGCAAGAAATGATTTCATTCATCATTCATGATTTCATTTCTTAATAATTTATTATTTAATTTAAAAAAAATGTATCTGTTGGGCATAAATAAAAATAGAAAATTGCCATTTATTATTTAGTTACCCTTCCAATATTGAAGTTCTGAATCAATACTATATTGTTGCGATGAATGAACATACATACATAAATAAGTACATATGCAACATATGTATGCAAGTATGTATGTATACGTGTTCAATTGAAAAAAATTTTATGTGCATATATATACATGCATACATATCGATAGTTGAGTTTTTCAGTGATTTCAATAAATTTCACACTAATACACCTCATCACAAAAATTTATTGCAATAGTGTAAAAAATAGCGCTTTTACAAGCAGTTGTACAAAAAAGTTACATTTTGAATATTACACTTTCTATTATGTTTTACCTTCTCCTGTAAAGTTACAATTATTTGCGTTAGGGCCTTTCCATTTGAGACCAACGATATATTGACCTGTGTAAGTTGATATCCTATCAAAAATTTCGATCAAGTACTGATACCAAAATTTGGACCTAGGAATATTTTTCACAAGTTTTCCACTAGTCTAACAAAGTTGTATATGAACATGAATTGTTTTGTTTTCTTTTCTAATAAAAATAAAACATACGTATACATGTTTAAAGAGGAAATTTTGATTTGTTCGATTTTCTGACGATTTTTCGGACATGAAATGAGGATTATTTTATATTTTATCGGGATTTCGGTGATTTTTCCATCATTTTATCTGGCAGCCCTCGATTGTACCATAAATATGCATACATACATACATACATGTGTGTGTACGAGTATATATAGTATATGAATATATACAAGGTATTTGCAGATCATAATTTTTCGCTATTTTTTTAAATTTACTCTAAATAAAAATTGGTGGCTATTGTTACAAACAATTTCACAGTAGAAAATCTTAAGAACACCTTAAAACAACTTGTCTTGCTACTAACTACGTACACTAATACAATTTTATTAAGAATTTGTTGAAAGCTACATACAGACATATGTACATATCTACACACATGCATTATAAATTCACATGGAGTTTACTAATTATTTGTGATGTTTTGAAGTACTGTAAACTTATAGTTTTTTGGGTATTTGTTATCTAATAAAAGTATGCATATTTAGCGATTATTTGAAAAGTTTGTATAAAAATTACTGGTGATTTTCATGAGTAATTTTAAAATAAATAAAAAATAGAATTTTTTAATATAACAGGCAAACGAATATGTTTTAAAAAGAATTTGTAATAAATCCTGGGGGCGGGCATTGCCCCCCCCCCCCAGAAAGGCCTAGCTACGCCAATGCTTATAAGTCAGCTACGTCCAAGCCATGTGCACAATGTGCAAACTTTTATAAAGAGTTGTTTGTGCTTTCACATGGACGCGATGACAACTTTCTTAAATAAAATTACTTGCCGACTTAAAAATTGTTTGCAGTTCGTTCAAAAATGCCAACTATGCACAGATATTGAGCAGTTGCAAAGCATGTGCAACAGTTGATCACGCATACGCAGAAAAAGTTCGCAGAACTTCTGCATAAATTTTCTGAATCTACGAACATACCCTATATGTTTATTTTTCATGCTGGCTTAAAATAATTTTCGTGTTTTTGACGTTTGTTAATGGCAATTTTTTTCGTAAAAGAAGTAGAAGAAGTACAAAATTATTTTGTCTTAAATATTCGCATACATTTTAGCAAATGCAAATAGCAAAAATAAGCGAAAAATTTGCCAATGCGAACATTCGTTTCATTCCTAGCTTTAACCATTCTTAAAACAAAACATGAATTCAATGTATACTGTGTACCAATGCATATGTAATTAATAAAATAATATTTTCAAAAAAATGTTCGAAAAAGAAACTTTAAATTCATTATTTGCATGTATCAGAAATCACTTATACCAATTCTTTCTTGCAAATTCTCAATAAAATTAACATTAACTTAAACTAAAATTTATATGATCTCTGACAGTTTTGGCAGAATTTGCTTGAGCATTATATGGACACCACTTTGAAAATAAATTCGCCTTAAGGCGAACGTAAAGTAAAGATCACTGGTGATTCAAAGAAAATAAATAAACACTATGACAGCCTTTCTTATACATTGATCATAATTAATATATAAAAACAGTACATACATGAAAAAATCAGTACATTTGCGTACTGATTTGCTAGTTATGCATAAATCAGTACTTTAAACAAAAATCAGTACATGTACTGGCAAAAATCAGTACGACTGGCAACCCTAGGCTTTTGTGACTTTCTTTCTCAGGAGGCTTTTTTATTACTTAATAAATTTAATTAACTAAACTGGTTTTAATTTTTTTTAATAAATATCCTAATAGACTGTATCATTTAAAAACTTAAATGGCATTAAATTCTTCGGTACCGGCACCCAATAAATTTTCACTTAATATTGAACAGAGTGTAAGTATAGTAGACTATCGTTACACAGAAAAAAGTACTAACCAAATTAATATTTTCAACTAAAAATTTAATTACATAAATTAAACTATCAATTGCTGTAATTAATTCAAATATATAATTAATTATTAAATTTATATTAACAAATATTAATTGATATAACAAAACTTTTTATACTAATTTTTTCTGTGTACGATACTGCTACAGTAATATATATATGGTTACCTTAATATAGAAAGGTCCTAACTCATAATTTTTTTTGAAATACAGCTTTTTGTATATTTCGATATAAGACCATCTAATGTATCAAAAAATGCAAAAATCTCAATTTCAAAAAACAGAATCACCATTAGTCCCAAATCACACTGTGCAAGTCTTATCGCTAAGCTGATTAGTTTCAGGGTGAGAGAGACGATGGGAACAGCAACGTTTCTTTTCCCCCGTCTCTCTCTCCTAATAAACTAATTAGCTTAGCAATAAGACTTGCATAGTGTAAATAGGGACTTATTGGGGCTTGTGTACACGTTGTCGAAAATAACTGACTTCTGTCGGAAAGTTTATGGCATTTCCTACACCTTAGGAAACGGAAATAAATTACCAGTAGCACAAAATTGTTTTCGAAAGCGAGTAAACAAGCCCCAATTTTATGATAATGTGTTAAAGTGACGTCGATGTCGATAACTGGAATAAGGGTGAATGAGTTAGGGCCTTTCTATATTAAGGTAACGATATGTATTTGATTTTTTTTCAATTCCGGAATACTTTAAATAAAAAAGTTTTTGGCGAAACACTGTCAGTTATAACTATCTATCACTTATAATAATTTTTATCACACAGATGATATCGTTTACATATCACTATAATATCGTTTTGGTTTATTGGGCATGCTCACCATATCGCTACTTTATGGCAATAAAGCCATATAAAAAAATCGTTTTTGAAGTTAATAATGCAGAATAAATAATTCGTCATATGGTATTTTATCTTGAGTAAAAATTTAATTTAATTAACTTTTGCACTCAACTTTTGTTTGAAGAATTGTTTTTTTTTATTATTTCCATTAAGTTGTATAACTTTTAACCAATTCTTTTAAAAACTATATTTTTTTAAGTTAGACCTTAATTGCAATAAAGGAGCGATATGTGTATAATAGACTTGTATACCATCATAGTTCACTTTATTGGCACGAACAAAAACATTTTTTTGAGGTTACGATATATTAATTTGTAAGTCCAGCAAGCAACCGTTCGATTTAATATTTAATGAAGACTGTGTTAACTACTAGAATGGATTCTGCACTTTATTTAGAAGAAACTTAAATCTGAGTGAATATTCTATCTTTTCTATTTATTTTGTTTTTCTTTTTTTATTACTTCTTTTTTTTAATATTAAAAAACATATGGTTAATTTGGTTGCCGAGTTAAATATAAATAGATATAGTAATTAAATCTCTTTTCTTAACCTGTTAAAAAATTTTGATATTTTAATTATCATTTTATTATTAGCAGATAAGAAGAAAGATAATAATACGTAGGTACATACATTTTTTGCTTTCACTTTAAGAATCTCTAATCATGATATAATAATTATAAGATAATTACAGTAGTCCAGCACAAGGGCACAAGGTTAAGCAAAAAACGTCAAAATGTAAGTTAACAGGGATTTGAAACAACTGGTTGTAAAACGCTATTGGTCACAGTGATGTTATTCCCAAAAAATTTTCAAACAAACGTGTGTTTTTAAATAAAAATTAGTTTCAGTAAATATTTTTTACTGTTCCAGTAAATTATTTGTTCCAATTTTATTTTATGTAAAAAAACTGTATAGAATGAAAATTATCTATATAAAGTAAAATTTGTAACAAAATTTTTTAGATTTATTTTTTTTATATTTAAATTTGTTATTTTTCAGTTAAATTTATTTTTATATACTAAGGGTATTCACATCAGTTTCTTTCTTGTTGGAAAAATGGAAAAATGTATTTTTTTTACAACAAACACAGGAAAAAATTCACCAAAAGTTGAATTAAAAATTTAAAAATTTTTAAAAATTTAAAAAATTACATTTTTCCATTTTTCCAACAAGAAAAAAAAATTATGTGAATACCCTTAGTATATAAAAATAAACTTAACTGAAAAATAACAGATAGTTCTTGAAAGTCTGTGCATAAGATAAGAGGTTTGTGACTATTCAAAATGTGTGGTTGAAGTCTACTGATGATTTGTTATAGCAACAATGAAATATATAGACAACGCTGAACCACCAGCAAATAAATTTCAATTTAAAATAAAAAAAAAGTAAATCTAAAAAATTTTGTTACAAATTGAATTTAAAAATTCAACTTTTGGTGGAATTCTTTTTTCCTGTGTTTGTTGTAAAAAAATACATTTTTCCATTTTTCCAACAAGAAAAAAACTGATGTGAATACCTTTGCTGTAAAAAATTTTGTCTAATTTTTTTTTTTTTAATTTTTTCTACAAATAATTTTATAGATATAAAAAAACACTTTATTTAGTAAATAAAAAAAATACATATTTTATTTTTATTTTTGCTTTTTAAATACGTTTAATGTTGCGCAATGTGGCAGCCAGTGGTAAAAAGGTGGTGGAAAATAATTTAGGTGCAAAGTTGAATAAAGATGCTTGTTTTGTAAAGATTTTTGTTTGCGGTTTTCATACTTATTATGTTTGTATATTGTGATTCTCAATATAGTATTAAGAGTCTTACTATAAATATACGGAGTTTGTTAGCTAAATTAAAGAATTTTTTGGGTTGAAGTCTACTGACGAGTTCCAAAAGCGGGAACGAAATGCTTAACCATAAAAATAAGCCAATTTTTTAAAGTAAAAAAAAAATAGTTAAACCTTTTATTTGATTCAGTTATTTTTTTCTCAAATACTGAAAGTAATTTTTGCAAACTTTTTTTGCAGTGTCAAATAAAACTTTTTGTAATTTTTTTTTTAGAATTATTATTCATTCAGTTAATTTATTTTCTGATAATACAAAAAAGTTTAGTGAATGTGCTTGTAAATTATAAAAAAAAATTTGCTGAATAATACAAAAAAATCTGCAAAAATGTTTATCTGTTCCTATTAATACATTTGACTGAAAATATTTTGAGTTTCAGTTAACTTTTTTCTCTAATGCCATAAATAAGTTAACTAAAAATAAAATTTTTTTCCAGTTAAATTTTTACAAAATTGTTATCAGAATCTACAAATTTCTTTGTAGGTCCGCATTCATAAAAAATATTTACTGATTCAATGAATTTGGTTACTGAAAACGAAATTTATTTTTTTTTCTGTGTAGGGATTCTAGTCCCGATACCGAAAATCCCGGGATTCAGTGAATCGCAGGATTTCAATTTTTTAATCCCAGGATTTTCGGGATTAAGCTAATCCCTAAATTATTTACTAAGTTTTGTTTGTTTTGTAAAAATAAATTCATCATGAACTATATTTTCATTTAAGTTTGGCGTTGAGAAACCAAATTGATTGATAATTTTGATTAATTGACAATGAATTTTCATAAAGTTTAACAAATATTGATTGACATTGCATTTTGTTTAATCTATGTACATAATTCGTTTCTTGTTGATTGTAACTTCTTTTCCTAAAAAAATTGGTTTATTACCCGATCAGATCCAATTCTATTTCACAGATCTTATAGGCTCTTAGTCACTGTTGACGACACTAGGGAATGAAGGGAATTAAAAAATGTCATATTTTTATTTAATTGTTTAATTTATACATTCTGTAGTTTATAAAAACAATTTTGGAATAATTTTTTAATAAAATTTTCAAACAAACAGGAAACAGAGGGGAAATATTAAATTAATAGCATGATTTTACCGGAAACTTCTTAATCCTTATACTTGTCAGATGGTGAATGTCAAAAAAAAAAAAAATGAGAGAGAATGGAAGGAAGTACCTTCTATATTTATATCATGGGTATTTCAGCGTTAAAGCCGGGGCACAGCAAAGGCCGGGGCACAATGAATCCGCCATACGTTAAACTTCGCCTTTTTCAACTGACAGCTAATTTGAAATACATGGTTTCTTATAAGGGCTGTTACATTCAGTACGTGTCCGTCAACGCAAAGTACAAAAACTGGTCAACTTTTAACTTTTTGCGTAAGTTGAGTAGTTTGACAGATATTGATTGGTTTTTTTTTGGTATGTTCTGAATTAGATTTTTGTATTTTGTGGCAGCAAAATAAAATTAAACAAAAGAAATAAACGAAATAAATAAAAAAATTTTAATTAAATAAATAAAATGGAGAATCAGCATATTGAAGCTGTTCAAATGCTTCCGTCAATAAAGTACTCATTGTGCCAACCTTCTCCGTCGTTGCGATAATGTCAGTTGAAAAAGGCGAAGTATAACGTATAACGGATTCATTGTGTCCCGGCCTTAAATCCGTCATACGTTACACTTCGCCTTTTTCAACTGATAGCTAAATTGAAATACATGGTTTCTTATGAGGTCTGTTACATTCAGTACGTGTCCGTCAACGCATGGTGCAAAAAAATTTTCAAATTTTAACTTTTTGCGTGCGTTGAATAGTTTGACAGATATTGGTTGGTTTTTTTTTATTATGTTCCTATTTAGGTTTTTGTGTTTTGTGGCAGCAACAATAAAATTAAACAAAAGAAAGAAACGAAATAAATAAAAAATTTGAATTTAATAAATAAAATGGAGAATCAACCTATTGAAGCTGTTCAAATGCTTCCGTCAATAAAGTGTCATTGTACCAACCTTGCGTTCATGTCGGATTCATTGTGCCCCGGCCCTTATAATTTTGTGTATAGCTGTTGTTATAAGTATTTTTCTCCATTTTGTTTTGGTTTGGCAATGCCATTAAAAGTTGCATGACTTTGCAAAACTTCGCTGATAATCTTACACACAGTCAGATTCTGACAATTTTACATCATTTGGGTAAAATAGTTTTCTATTTGGTTGTTGTATTTTTTTTTTTTTTTTTAATTGTGCAATTTTTCTTTTACACAATACCGCAACTTTTGAAGTGAATATTTTTAATATTTAAATAATTTTACTTTGTAACTTTGCTTTTTCATCCCCCGATGTGTTTGTCTGTGCGAGTACACGTACAGACCAAACGACTGGACCGATTTTGATTTACTTTTTTCTGTTTGATAGGTTCTTAGCTATGTTTTAATAAAATCGGTCCAGCCACTTAGAAGATATCACGTCTTTTCTAGAAATATTTGAGGGTTTTTAAAATTTTTAATTTTTGTTATTATGAATAATAAATATATTTCTTATATTCAAATAAATAAGATAATTATATTGAACTATGTAATATGAAATAATTATAAAACTTTTGTTTGTGAACCTCTTTCAAATACTTTTTTTTTAATAAATAGCTATAAAAAACATGTGTCTTTTAATGTTCAAAAAACCCAGAGTTTCGAAAAATCCCTGATTCTCAAAAAATTTTGTGATCCTGAAAAACCTTGAAATTCCAGGATTTAATTCTTCATATCCCGAAATTCGTGAAAACCAGTCCTGATTGGAATCTCTAGTTTTTGCTGTATCTCGCAGCAATTTAAACTGGATTCACCCATTGTTTCCAAACAAAATTTTTATCCGCACAGTTGTCGCTTCTCTTTTTGAGAGAGAGAAAAGGAGAGAAACTATTTTGTTCGGAATAATTTCAGCTTGATCATTAACTTTTCCTTTAGGAAGGAGCTACGAAATAAGTAATACACTAAAAATTAGTACTAAATGTGGCCATGTTGGTAATACTGGGAGGTATATGCTCCCATATGCCCTGGAGAACACTTGGAGTTAATTTTTGCCCCTAATCTACAGCTTGAGCTATTTTTTCTCCATATACGCCCACAGAATCTCGTTAATACTAAGGCCTAAGCTCTAGGGAGAATGTGTCTACAGTTTTTCGATGGATATCGAATGCAGTAATTAGCTCCTTTGGTCTTAAATTTGCTTTACACACTAACAAAAAAACAACTTATTTGCCCACCTATATTAAATTATTGAAGTTGAAACGTCGCAATATTTTAGACATATTTTATGACTTTATAGTTTTCATATATTATTCTTATTTTTGTTATTATTGTACAATTTAAATAGTTCTTAAAACATAATGTACAGAGATAAGTGTAATAAGAGAACTGAAAGACGATAAAAAATTACTTAATGCCTGGTGTTTTATAATTATAATCAAACAGTCACCATTATTTCCATGCATAACTTTTGAAAAACTGTCAAAGGCTCTAAATAAAATAAGATACACATTTGCATAACTTAAAACAACAAACTAACAAAAACACAGAAGAAATGACAAAAGAAGTAAAAGTTTATGCTTCACAAGAAACGAATTCATAGAACTAATTTGAAGTTTTCAGTGAAATATGTTATAATTTTGATGGCTTATATATATGTACATAGTATGTAACTATTTTTTCCATTATCAAACCTTAAATTTACTTTATCCATTACAAAGATTCAGATTGTTCCAAGCAGCGAACAAATTTAAAGGAATTTGTTCAATTATATTGCTATACAAATTTTTCCCAGATTACACAGCGTTGTATTTGCATCAAGGGATGCCACTTTTTCTTAACTGCATTAAAAATCACGTTAAAAAGCGTGATCCGAAATTGTGAAAAATTTTCAGCACCATTGACTATTTCGCGTGAAAAATTTGACATGTACTAAATGTAGCTCAACTCGCGGTTTTTTACAAATTTCTCGCTTTTATTGCTTGAAAGTATGCAACATTGTTAAAATTTCATGAGAAAAAAGCACTGTTCATGTTGTTTCGCAGCTAAACTAAAATGATGCCAGACTAATTTTGCATGGAAGGACATGATTTTACGTGTTTTTCACAACAAGAACAGAGTACTACTTTTGCGAATTTATTTCGCAATTATTTCATACCAAATGCTTTTATATGTAATTTGACAGTATTTCGCTTAATCGAAAAATCCCGTAAAATAAATACCGCATCAATCTATTATCAGCTGTACTTCTTAAAATGTGAACGGTATCTTATTTTTAAAAAATTATTTTCAACAAGGTAACTAAGAAGATAAGCTACTGAGAGCAATATTTCTTTTACAGTTTTTTTATGTATATTATTTTATAAATCAATATAAATATATCGCTGCTTTAATACAAAAAGGCCCTTACTCGTTATTTTTTTTTTTTAATATTGAATTCTTTGAATTTTTCAATACATTAAATTTTCTTCTATCGAAATATATAAAGAACTTGATATCAAAAAATAATGAATTAGGGCCTTCTATATTAAGATATTATAGTATGCACTCGACCAATTAAACAAACTATGCTACAAATGAAGACTTTTAGAAAAACACATAGAGTGGACAGTAAAGGTTCGATAGTACTACCAAAGTCCAATAAAATAAACGAAAATGTTTAAGGTTTAGACCCATCAAGACTGTCCGAGCAACAAAGATCCTTCTTCAAATGGGCAGAAGGTGTCCTTGAAAACACGGATACTGCTGCCTCTGACAGCAGTGGTGCTACTACGACATAAAAACCGTCTGGTAAAAGACTGCAATCGCCGGAAAACAAATCATTGCCTAAGCATCCTAAGGCTAAAAGCAATATTGGCGTTAGGTCGTTTACTGATCATGAGGTTTTAAAAGACAACCTCGTAATGGCTGTTGTCGACAGGGGAGAAATGGATGGTGCCATCCCCAAGGGCCAATGGATAACTGTGGAAGCTTAGGTGGCAACCAGGTACTACCAGCTCTTTGCGGATAATCCAAGCACACCTCCCACCTATCGCGATGCAGGCTGGTATCAAGGCAGGGTCAAACTGATGGCCTCTGGAGACGAAAGATCGGTGGACCTGCACAAGGCAGCTATTAGCAGGATTGTAGAACCGGGGCTGGGTGAAAAACAACATGAGCGACATCTCATCCGACCACATGCGCATTCCTGGATTCTGGCATTCCCACACACTGTTGTTAGCAAAAAATTAGGAATCCTGTAAGTAGCATAATAGTGCTGTTTTAGATTTTCAGGGTTGCCGTAATTTTTCGGGGAAGTACAATAATCTTCAATATGGTTTCTTTCTTTACTAAAAGGTTCGTGACTCGGATAAGTAGTTCTTGGCAGTGATAGCGGAAGGTGCCTCTTCTAACTAATATTATTATTATTATATTATTATAAATGCGAAAGAAAATTTATTGTTTGTTTGTTGTACCTTAACAGTTAATCCACGGAACCGAATTTGATAAAATTTACAACATATATAGATCTAGATTCAGATGAATGCATAGGTTTTATGTTTTTTTTAACTAGGAGCACGAGGAAAGGTAGGGGGAAATTTCTTCCACTCAGAAATTATTTAACCGATTTCGAAAAAAAATTCAAAACATAGATAGATCTAAGTCCAAATGAAGACATAGGCTATACATTTTTTCAAATATACAGGGTGGCCCAAATAAGACCAGCTGATGGGAAACACAAATAACTTTTTTATTTTTTAACATAATTTATTTTTTATTTTTGCAGATTATAACTGAACTCTTGGAAATTTAAAATGAATACGTACGGTCCACAACAACGCATTAAAATTATCGATTTTTATTATTGTTCTCAACGATCAATTGTTCTGACGCAGCGAAATTATCGCCGTTTTTTTAACGTAAGATCAGCGCCCACATCTTCCATGATTACAAGTTTAGTTCGCCGTTTTGAAGAACTGGGTTCAGTTGCCGACTGTCAAGGAAGAGGTGCTCATCGAAATATTCGTACTGTAGACAACGTGGAAGCTGTACTGCAGAGTGTTGCAAATGATCCATATGACTCAACTCGGCGCCGTTCCGGCCAATTGGGTATACCCAGAACAACATTACAGAGAATTTTAAAGTTGGATCTTAAGATGTATCCATACAAAGTTCAAATTGTGCAAAAGCTTCTACCGCAGGACCCCCAACAACGACTATAATACGCTATTCGCTTTACACAATTAGCCACACAAAATGATTTTTTAAATAATATTTTGATGATGGATGAAGCGCATTTCCATTTAAGTGGTTATGTGAATAAACAAAACTGTAGGTTGTGGGGCTCCGAAAATCCAAGGGAAATACATCAGCATCAGTCACACCCAATCAGATGCACTGTTTGGTGTGGTGTTATGGCCACAAAAATCATCGGCCCATATTTCTTTGAGAATGAGGATGAAACGCCAGAAACAGTCTCCAGGGCTTCTTACAGATCACTGATCGACAACTTTTTGCGGACAATGGTGGAGCAACATCCTAATTTATGGTTTCAACAAGATGGAGCCACTGTGCACACTGGCGAACTATGGACATGCTGCGTGAAATTTTTGGTGAACGCATAATTTCAAGAAATTCAGATTTCCCTTCACCAGATTTAACTGCGTCCGATTTATTTTATGGGGATATTTAAAAGACAAAGTGTATGTTAACAAACAACAGACACTTGGGCAGCTCAAGCAGAATATCGAGACGAAATACGGCGCCTGGAACCAGAAACATTACACCGTGTAATGCAAAATGCGCTAAAAAGAGCCAATGCCTGTATCGAGCAAAATCGTGATCATTTGTCTGATGTCATATTTCACACATAGTCACGTTAAATTTCCATAAAATGTATTAAACATATAAAAATAAATCATTTAAAAAAACTGTTATTACAAGAGTTACACGTGGGCCACTGGGGCCACCCTGTATGAGCACGATGAAGACTATTCTTGATTTCTGCCTCTTTGAAACTGTTTAACCAATTTTGATGAGTCTGGAAAATCAAAAATAAGTCCACTAAGGGGTAAGGGGCAATTTCTAAGGTAAATAAAACGTAAGAAACTACGTTCCTATCCATTGCCCATTACATCGGGCGTTCTTTTTTCTTTGGCGTAAAAGATTTGTGAGGTGAACCGTTAGGTACATTATTGCCATATATAGTTAAGCGCTATCACCAAGTGTGAATTTTGAAATATTTGGAGGCCCATAAAAAATTGGTCACCAAAATGGCGAAACTGAGTATAGAGTTCTACTACCCTTTTGTAGTAGAATCAAACATTTTATGTCAAGTCCGTGAATGAGTGAGTTATAACTCACAAATTCATTGCCAAAATACAACATATACCTGATTTACATTAATGGCATGTTTCTACATTACAAATAACTCAAAAATTTTGTTCATATGAGTACAAAATTTGGCTTTGGGGTTTCATAAAACAAGTGTCAACTTTTTCTGAGTAAAATACGTAATACTTTTTTATTTTGTTGTTTCCACATAACAATTTCAATTGTATCTAATGTCAAATATAGACAATCAAAAGTTAGTACTTGTGTGGAAATTAAAATAGGTTTTTATTCATTAAAGAAGAAATCGAATGTCCACACAATCGTCTAATTGAACCATTATGGAACCTGTAAGCATAAATCCAAACATTCTTACATTATATCCCATAATTGTGTGTATTTTCATCACAATTTTATTTTCAATTTTGTTCACATAAATTTGTTCAAGGAAAATAATAATAGGTTTGTTCGATTACCTGAAACTTTTTACTGAGCTTCGCTGTATGATATTGAATTTCGTTCGTTTGTGATTTGAGACTGAATAATTGCAAGCTCTTACTGAATAAATGGTTGCAGCAAATAGCGGTTGCACTTTTCTTTTTTTTTTGTGAATTTTATTTCTAAGTAAATTCTTCAATCATTTTCTTGTATGATGTGTAGCATATTTAAAAAAAAAGAATATGCATCGGTTTTATGTATATGAAATATATTTTTTATATCTGTAATACATTTTTCCACATTTAAAATATATTGAAAGATATTAACCTCCTAACCACGATAAGGCATATTATTTTGGTTCATATATAAACTCCTGTGCTTTGAACAACATTTCAATGTAAAGTTTTTTATTCATTATTATCTTCGATCTAGCTGTATTCAAAGCAAGAAGATTGGGAGTATTTCCATTAAATGCGGCAAATTAGTAACCATCTGACGATAAATGTATGTACATATCGTATATGATGGATGAAATCCATTCATGAAGCATGAAAGCTTTCTAACTTGTTTCAGCAAAATCTTAATGCTTTTATAATTGTGAAAAAATCATAACATACCGTAAATGAAAAAAGTATGTCACTATCGATGTTATTAATTAAGAATCTATGATGCAGCCTTTTTAATATATCCAAACATTCTTTACTAGCGGTCTCCACTAGCAATGAACTTGGTATGGGCATCATGTCGGACATCGCAAATGGCTAATGGAGACCTCTTATGTCCAACTTTCGTCCATGCTCTGACATCAATGCTCGAGCATATGTCTGAGCAAAAATGTTCGCCATGAGAGTTGACGTCCGCAACCATTTGCAATAGAAAGAAAAGGGACAAAACATAATTAGTAAATATTCCATCTTTATTGCACTACCGCAAAATACTTTGATATGTCTGAACATGGACATCGCACGTGTTCACCACAACAAGGAAGTTGATGAATTTTTCAGAGTTGCTCAGCCGGCGTCATGTCCATGTCATGTCCACGTCGATGGCTAGTGGAGACGTAGGGTTAATGCTTAATAGCAAAAATACTCAGGATTTATTCAGTTACTCGATTTTGCTTGAAAAATAAACGAAGTGATCTAATATTGCATTGTAATTTAAAAGCAACTGTTTTTTATTTTGCTCGATTTTCTCCTAGGGCTGCCATTAAGTAATGCTTCTAGTATGGAAATAAATTAACTCAAATACCAAATTGTATACCATGGCAATAATGGAATTAAATATACAAAAAGTGATACCAAATACAACGTAAGCTAGGCAAGTGTACTATAAAAACTCATTTCGTTACGTACTCGCCATAAGCCATTAAGCCATAAGCATTTTTTCATAAAATTTCATGAATTTTGTTGCACGCAACTTTTTCTATTTGCTAATTGCAGCGCTATAAAAGAAAATGTTATACAAAAAAGAGCGTAGAGTGAATCTCTGATGCATTTTTGACAAGTTTTCTGATACAAGTTGCTCTTCCAGGCCTCCTATTGACAAATAAAAAATTTTCATGCAACTAATTTCATGAAAAAAATGCTTAATGTAAATTAGGTAATATTCAAACTACTGTACAAGGTACGAATATCCGCGCCTTCGTGCACGTGTATTATTTAAATTTTTGTTCAGACATTTTTTACAACTTCGGATGTGAAATTTACTATTTAATTTTATAAAAATATCAACAAAATATAATAGACTTGTACTGAAAATGGTTCTCGTTATCTTAAGATAGTTTATTCCAGCCAAAACAATTTTTTTTTTACCAGTCATCATTAACTAAAATAGATTAAAATTATCTTTAATGTTCTTGATTTTTAGAGAAGAGATTATAAAAATATAAAATGCTGATGCTGCCGCAGAATCTTTTAACTACTAATACAGAGTTAAGAAATTTACTTATTCTGTTTTAAATAAATAAATAACAGCATATTTATTTAGTTTTAACTAGGCGACATATCGCTCCTTTATTTCAATAGTATGATAGCTCAAAAAATTCGTTTGTTAAATTGATAATGCTTAATGATTCGGCATTTCGTATATTATCTTGTGTGAAAATTCCACACAAATAGCTTATTCTACCACCTACTGAGAGAAAAATATTTTTTTTTTATATTTTCATTGAGTTGTATGTAAATTGAAAATGGGTTTTTTGCGTATATATATTCACAGTTGCAACGGTTGTCTAAATTACACTTTGTGACAAAAATCAATGAAATCGAAATACCTGGGACGAGTTACTACTTTTCTGGTAGGTATTGTCGATCATAACCACAATCTGTATTTGAAATTTTCCAAACACTCCCAAAATCTTTTGTTACGGGTAAAAAACCGGTTCTTCGTACTCGTATGCATTTTTCAACCTCAAACTAAGTTGAGTATCAACTGATTGAAATAATAAATCAAAAATCCTCTTCCAACTCAATTTTTGGAATTCAATTTATTGTGGAAGCTTGAAAATTCAGCAGCGGATGCCATAAATTCTATCTGAAAGTCGATTCTCGCTCTCTGACAAAAAGATATGTAAAAAAACTTTTCATATTCACATTCACAACAATTTTTCATACTACAAAAATAAAAGGTACTACCTTTCCAATAAATAGTTTTTAAAATTAATTGAAATTCATTGTCAACTAATCCAAATTATCAGCCAAATTATAAATATTCCCGGGAAGTTTTTTCTCTTAACTATCATTTGTTCCCGGGGAATAATCTTCCTATTCTAAATAGCCGGGAAATAAGCAAATACTGGAGAGAGTAAAATCCGGATCAGCTGTTTAATGTTTACATATGTTTTCTGCACTAACGCAAGAGTTCAGCAATAGAAATTGAATAACAATTTTATGTTTTCATTGCCAGTAAGATTGTGTGTTAATATAAATATTTTTTATGCTTAAAAAAATAATATAAACAGCGTAACCATAAACAAGCATGCTCAATAACTTTATGCTGAGAAAGTGGAGCTAAAACTGCCCAGGTGCAGATGCCAATGGATTAAATTTCCAATGACTGTATATATGTACAAGGGAAATTGTAAATTTTATAGTTCTGCTTATCGGTCTTGATATTAGAGGGAAACAAATCTTCCATTTACCTGCTATGAGAAAGGAGGCGTGCAATTTTTTTACGATCAATAAGTCTCTGACTTTTTGAATGAAAAACAGTTTTTTTTTTTGCAAAACAAAAATTAATTTTTCAACATAAATTGCGTTCGCGTACTCCAAAGTTTTTACAAATTTTTACTGAACTTTACTGCATTTTACTAAATTGCGTTCGTTTGCCCAAAATACAGTAAATGAGAACACAAATTGAGAGATTAAAGTGACAGTTCTTGACTGAGTGGTTTGCAAACTTTTACTGCAGAAATTTGTCGTAGTAAGGGACTGTCCATATATTACGTAACGCTGTTTTCCCCGATTTCCCCCCCTAGTAACAGATTGTAACAAAACTATGAACCCCCCCCCCTCCCCCAGGAATAACGTAACAATCAGATAAAAATAAATTAAATATTTAAGTTTAAAATTTTTTAAACGCACTAATAATCCCAAATTAATATTTTACTTATTAAGTAAAATATTTTTTTAATTAAAAATACATTGAAATTGATTATTGAGGGGTTTAGCTAGATCCTATGCGCATTTCACTGTTGCTAATGCAGATCATCAGGGAACCTTTACCCAAAGTTTCTTAGAACAACTAGAGTTATTATGTTATAAACTTTCATTTAAACAAATGAGAAGCTTAAAACAAATAACAAAGTTGAAACAAGAACTCAATAATCAACATGTTTTTTATTTTCTTTACCATTACTACATTGGCTGACTTTTTTTCAGCTTCAAATTGTAGTTGTAAAAGTATGTAAAAAGAAAATAAATGTAAATAACAACAACAGCTATTTAAGAATAGAGTGTTGCCACACAAGTATTTTTTGACCTGGTGCAGTCAATTTAATAATTAGTGATTTTTTATGGGAATTGTTAAAATTTAAGTTTAAAATTTTTTAAACGCACTAATAATCCCAAATTAATATTTTACTTATTAAGTAAAATATTTTTTTAATTAAAAATACATTGAAATTGATTATTGAGGGGTTTAGCTGGATCCTATGCGCATTTCACTGTTGCTAATGCAGATCATACTTTTACAACTACAATTTGAAGCTGAAAAAAAGTCAGCCAATGTAGTAATGGTAAAGAAAATAAAAAACATGTTGACTATTGAGTTCTTGTTTCAACTTTGTTATTTGTTTTAAGCTTCTCATTTGTTTAAATGAAAGTTTATAACATAATAGTTCTAGTTATTCTAAGGGCCATTATTATAACTTGTCGTTAGCTAAAGGTAGGATTTTATTGGATGGATAAACACTTTTTCATTCTTACATCTTCATTTTAACCAAAAGTGAACGATAAGTTAAAGACAAACTCATCCTACCTGTAACTTTTATTGTGAGGTATAGTCATTTGAAGTTGCCATATTTTCATCCCTTGCCACACTTTCTACTTTATAAATTACTGCCAAATTTATTTGGTTAAAATAGGGTATAAAACAAAAACAATACAACACAAAACACATAATAATAAAACAAAAAACAAAAGAATTGACAAAACTGTTTTCATTAGATTGTAATTTGACAAATAAACAAAAGCAAGTTGCCACTAAGCATTTTTAACAATCAATATCCACAAAATCCACAGAAATGTTGCCACTAAACAAAAACTGTATTATTTATTTTATCGGACAGTTGTAATAATGTACAAATTTTAACGGTCACTTTACAGTTCAGTTTTGCTAAAGTTAAGATTAACTATCCGGAACTTTATCGTCAAGTCATAATAATGGCCCTAAGAAACTTTGGGTAAAGGTTCCCTTCCCTGATGATCTGCATTAGCAACAGTGAAATGCGCATAGGATCCAGCTAAACCCCTCAATAATCAATTTCAATGTATTTTTAATTAAAAAAATATTTTACTTAATAAGTAAAATATTAATTTGGGATTATTAGTGCGTTTAAAAAATTTTAAACTTAAATTTTAACAATTCCCATAAAAAATCACTAATAAATTAAATAGTTTAAAGTTTTTATTAAAAAAAATTAAATTTAAATCATTATTTTAAATTCATTTGTTAAACTAGCACAGTGCGTAGACAAAAATGAAATAAGCTTACGTATGAACGTACTCCATATATTGGCGAAACTATTTTTTAAATTTTTTCCCAAGTGTCCTCAAACTCCAAAAATTATGGTTTTATAGAGAGCTTATTCCTATATGCATGTATGTATTAGTGATGTGTATTGGAATTCCAAAATATTCGGCCGTTTCTAGATATTCGTATTCGTTTAAAAAAATATATAAAGAAATTCATAAATCCAAAACGAAATTTAAATGAACGCCACACAATTATTTGTTTCTAATAACTATTAATTATAATTTTTATTTTGCCAAATAATCTGCTATAGTTTTCCGTATTGATGACTGAGCAGTATTTGAGACACCAAGACGAGAATTGGCATTAGCCTTGCGGTCGCTTTCAGAGAGCTTGGCCATCTAAAATCTGCGTGAAACAAAAAAAATTATATCTTGGATCAATAGAGGTTTCCATGGTGAATTATATTTCATTTTCTAAAAGGGAACATTTTTAACCCGCTTTAAACATACAGGTTGTTGGGATATCAATTGAGTCAAAATGATGTCAATTACGAAAGATATGCAATTTTTCTTTTCTTAATTTTTGTCCCTTCTACAACATTACATTTTCAATAGAGTTTGCCCATTAAAAAAATATACCTTAAAAATACCTTAAAATTAGAGGGGCACACAATCTAGTTCCTAGACGCATTTCACTGTTGTTTTCATAATAGTTTTTTTTAGTTAAAATAAAATCATTATGAAAATGCGTCTATGTATGCAAGTTTCCATTAACACATCTCTCAAAACTTAAACATTGTAGCCTCAAGTTGACCAACAAAAATGTTAAAACTTAATAATTTGATATTGTCATGTACAAATATGGAAGAATATATTTTTTGAAAGGACACTTTTTTGTCCATGAGAATTGCAAGAAACCTTTTCCTAAACTTCTGCAAATACCATTTCCTTCTATGTATTTGATGGATTTAATGTTAATATATTTTTCAGTTTAATATGGAAAGAATTAAAAAATTAAAAATGTTAAAAACCCCCGAACATATCTAGAATAGATGCAATATCTTCTAAGCGGCTGGACCGATTATTTTAAAACATAGCTAAGAACACTCTCGATCAAGTAACCTTTCAAACAAGAAAAACTAAATCAAAATCGGTCCAGCCGCTTGGTTTGTACGTGTTCTTATACAGACACACACACAGATACACAGACACACACTACTAACTTATAGCACCGATTTTTTTGGTAGGGGGTTAAAAATGTAAATGGATAAAGAAATATGAGGAATTCAGAACCATGTATGTTCAGTTTGACTACAATTTATTTAATTTATTATAAAAACTTTGTATAATTTTCAAATGTTACTTAAATTTTTGGATAGTTTTCATAAACTTTAATGTACGCGGACAGAATTATGAAGTTATTTTCCATACACATCTTTTTTATTTAATTTTGCAGAATAAAATAGACCCCTAATTAAATGTCCATAGATTTCACATACAATAGATATTCCTATTCGCGAATATCGTTTTAAATATTCGTATTCGCGGATATCGTTTTAAATATTTGAATTCGAATTCGCGAATATCAAAAGTTGACATTCGGCAGATGTATGTAGTATACATAAGCTTTGTTTCTTTACTTTTTGGGTAAAGTTCGGTAAAATGAGAGGAAACTATAATTTCGCTCAATAATATATGTACAAAAAAGCACAAAAGTACGGGAACGCGAAAAACCAACATTTTAACCCGAAAATAAACGTCAATGCATGTATGCATATACATACCTATACACATAACTAAATACATACTTATGTACATACACATGCACGTATTTACTTACATGATTCAGCATATTTATATAGGTTAGTTTATTTTAATTTCATATAAAAACTTATAAAACTTTGTTTGCCACTAGTTTTTAAACATTCTTTCATACATTTTTCCATTTTTTAGTGTTTAGCCAAATGTAATTTTTCTTTGTAATTGCTTATTTTTCAAACAGCTGTTTGATTTTGTGTTTGGCCAAACTAACACGAAGAAAAAGTACGGGCTATTTCGTACAAGAAGAAGAAGAAGAACATTACTCTCACAAAACCTCTTTCACTTACCCAATTTTCAAGTATGGGAACGCTTGAAGTGCAAATTGGGATCCCGCGGGATCCCAATGTAGAGTAAAGAAACACACCTATACTCGTACATAATATACATATGTAGGCAACACGTATGATCAATTAAATAAATATATGAGAAAAACATACCACCATAACAAATCGCAACAAAACTCGAACCCCCCTCCCCCCTAGAGCGTTACGTAATATATGGACAGCCCCTAAAGTTTAGTAAGACAAAAACATATGATTCAAAATGTAAACAAGTAGACAGTAAGCAAATGAAAAGAGTAAAAATTTTAAAAAAGGTTAAATGAAAATCGTGAAAGTCATTAATCTTACTAATTTTTACTATTTTTCTGTTCGCGTACTATTTTTAGCTACCGCTCTTTTTCAGAGTAAATTTTAAAATTTTCGCATTTTACTGCAAAAGTAAACGAACACACTTATAATCTATTTTTAAATGAATACACTTAGTCCAACGTTTCTTCAGTATCCCTTTAAAAAAATTGGATTTTTCAATGTTTTTAAAATAGGAATTTGTTTGGTCAATAATTTTATCTTTGGAGCTAAATCTCTTTCCACCGATGGGGTGGATGGGGTACCAATTCATAGCCCAATTCATAGAGTTTTGTCATTGAGACTGCACACGTCTGCACTTATGCATTATCTTGATGAAAAGGAATTTTTTTCTTGGTCATATGGTGTCGTTTTCTTTTTAAATCCGCATTAAATAAGCTGGCATAATATTCACCGTTTATTGTTTGTCCCTTTTAAAGGTAATCGATGTGGATTATGCCGCGTGCATCCCAAAAAACTTTTGCCATCACCTTATTGGCTGACAAACTCACCTTGGCCTTCTTCGGAGCAGGTGCGCCCGGAGAAACCCATTGTTTAGACTGCTGCTTGGTACAGTAATGGATCCATGTTTCATCCACAGTTACAAAACGCCGCAAAAACTCATTCGGATTGCGGTTAAACAACTCCAAACAAACCTTTGAAGTTGTCACACGTTTACGTTTATGGTCAATTGAGGGCAAACGCGGCATCCATTTTGCAGACAACTTTCTTAAACCCAGCTGATCATTTAAAATCGAAACCACACTGCCATATGAAATGCTTATGGCATCAACAATCTCACGCACTTTCACTCTTCGATCGTGGATTTTTTCGACATTATGGGGTGTACTGACCTCAATTGGCCGTCCAGAGCGTCCAGCGTCATTTTTACTTGTGCGACCACAACGAAAGTCAGTAAACCACGTTTTTACCATTGCAATCGGTGGTGGTGCAGAGTCCCCATAGTATTTATAGAGCTTTTACTTGGTTTGATTGACGATTTTTTTTCGCAAAAAATAATGTTTTATGAGCACTCGAAATTCATTTCTTTTTAATTTTTTGAAAAATACACGAGGTTGTATGTTTTATACAGCTGTTAAACTCAAAGTAAGTGACGACACTTGCTCAAAGTCTGACAGTAGTCTGTTAATAGGTGGTACTTGATGGGAACAGTGTTGCATTTCATATAACTACGTTGCAAGTTCCAAAAGTCAGGGAGTTATTGATCCGCCCTCGTAGTATTTTTTCTAAAGGCAGAAGTAGTTCATGTTTTTGAAGTTGATGTGATCAGGGCTTGAACAAAAATGCTTAAAACAAGAGGGAAAAACATTCTGGTGCTTATTTAAACTTTTTGTTCTAAATAAATGCTTATACCATTGTTTTACAACATTTACTAATTTGATTTTTAAATTTTTGCATAAGTTCCCTTCAAAATGTTTGAGGAGAAAAAGCTCAAAATATTCTCCCTCTCCCTCATATTTAGAATATCTATTTTTTTACCGGCGAGGTTTTTCTACCTCTCCCTCATATTTAGAATACATACGCTTTTCCCGGGCAGTTTTTTTTCGCGGGGAACTTTTAGTTTATAAAAGGAGGAATGGGAAAAGGGAAAAGGGAAAAAAACTCCCGGGGAATTGCTATCATAATTGGGCTGTATATGCATGTTAAATTTACTTGGTTTATCAACGCTAAATTTAGATAAGTATATACTTACATATGTAGTTAAAAGATTTCTTTTAGACACAAAATTTAATTTAAAAAAATGGAAAAAGTTATGAAATAAGAACTTTCCAAAGTTCAGGATATTGGTTGGGTTTTAGCACTTAAGTGAAACCAGACTTGACAGAATACTCTGACTATTCAGCAGTGGCTTGTTTTTTTAATTGAGTTTAAGTATGGGATTCAGAGCACGTCCACACTTTATGGCTCTATCACAGATGTAATTGACGTGATGCTTAAACTTGAGTTTTTTATCTAAATTAATACCTACTATGTACATAAATATTTAATATCAAATTTAAGAAAGATAAGATTTTTTGGAACACATTTTCGTGATTTATTATATGTTTTATTATTATAAGTATTCATATGTTTTATTAACATTTACTTTGTGTTACCATTTGTTAAAATGTTTTTGGGTTGAGATAAGACTCTCTTACATTTTCTTGATTATTGCATTTAAATTTTTTCCATATCATATAAAATCAATGTCATTAGCATAAAATGCTCATACTTGGGGACAATTACATTGGACCTATACAAAGAGTGAAGTATATTATTGAGGCAATTCCACAAGAATTGATTTTTCGCCAGAAAATTCACTCACTCTTGGTACGACAAAAACCTTGAATAAAAGCTTACAAATAACTTTTTTCTACAGATTCTAGAAGCTCGTAGCATAAGTAAAAAATTTTGTTCGAGGATTGTTTTTAAATTTTTTTATTGGAGTGAAAAAGGGCAAAGAATTAAGAGGAAAGAAGGTCAGATATCTTGGGAATAAAAGTTCCAAATTAGCAATAATTTTACTGATATTCTAACAATGAAAACAATAATTGAAATAATTAACTTGGACAAACACAAAATTTATTGAATTAAAACGCAGGCGAAATAAGTTTTTAAAAAATTGCACTACGGTAAAATTGATCTAATAAGATCGTAGGGTTACTTTAAATCTGTTATGATATTGTTACGAAAAAAATATTCCTACAGGGTCAAAGCAAAGAATAGTCTAGAATAGTAGCCAACAACTAAATAAGCATGCCTAGCTTGATTAAACGTAAACAAGCAAAAGCAACAACAACAAAAAGCGTCTGCTTATTAAGAAGATTCACATATTTACACACATGCATACATGCCAATTCAAACGAAAAGCAAAAGATAAACAACCACCGTGTATTGCTTAGTTAATGATGTACACACGTATGCATATCAGTGATGGGAATTGGAAATCTTGATTTCGTGCCAAATCTGATTTTAAATAGTGCCAAAATCACTTGAATAGTGCCAAAACACTTTTTATACAATTTTAATGTTAGCACTTGATGTTTATTTAAACTATGTGTGTGAAGATAAATTCGAATTTAACTAGCAGAGACAGGAACCAACATTTCTAACATAGCATGTTAAGCACATAACAGAGCACTGTTAGCTATTTAACAGTAGTCGCTAAATGGATTATTGTTCCAAATCCTTGAAACTGGATCGGGATAGATAAATTTTTTTTATTGAAAAAATTGCTCCAAAATGTAGTTTATGTAATTACAAAAGAATTTTGGTGAAAATATGTCTAGTAGAGCCAATAAATTAGATTTAAGAAAACACTATTTTCTTGAGAAGATAAGTGCTCCTTTGGGTAAAATATGGAAGAGCACACGTACTACACCATATAGGTGTGGTACCCTAGAGGGTCCTAAATGTGACCCATGTATTCACGTTTCTCAAATAATTTTGTAAATTGAAATAATCGATTTTGAAAATAATGCTTTTTTAGTGAAATTTCTTGAGAAGATCAGGGTAAAATATGGAAGAGCACACGTACTACACTATATAGGTGTGGTACTCTGAAGGTTCCTAAATACGTTCCAATCGGTCACGTTTCTCAAATAATTTTGGGAATTGAAAAAATCGATTTTGAAAAAAATCCTTTTTTAGTAATTTTTTTAAAGAAGTGGTCATTTTGGTAAAATATGGAAGAGCACACGTACTACACCATATAGGTGTGGTACTCTGGAGGGTCCTAAATGCGATCCAAGTGTTCAAGTTTCTCAAATAATTTTGGGAATTGAAATAATCGATTTTGAAAAATATGCTTTTTTGGTGAAATTTCTTGAGAAGATAAGTGCTCCTTTGGGTAAAATATGGAAGAGCACACGTACTACACCATATAGGTGTGGTACCCTAGAGGGTCCTAAATGTGACCCATGTGTTCGCGTTTCTCAAATAATTTTGGGAATTGATATAATCGATTTTGAAAATAATGCTTTTTTAGTGAAATTTCTTGAGAAGATCAGGGTAAAATATGGAAGAGCACACGTACTACACTATATAGGTGTGGTACTCTGAAGGTTCCTAAAAACGTTCCAATCGATCACGTTTCTCAAATAATTTTGGGAATTGAAAAAATCGATTTTGAAAAAAATGCTTTTTTAGTAATTTTTTTTAAAGAAGTGGTCATTTTGGTAAAATATGGAAGAGCACACGTACTACACCATATAGGTGTGGTACCCTAGAGGGTCTTAAATGTAAGAAACGTGAACACATGGGTCACATTTAGGACCCTCTAGGGTACCACAGCTATATAATGTAGTACGTGTGCTCTTCCATATTTTACCCTGGTCTTCTCAAGAAATTTCACTAAAAAAGCATTATTTTCAAAATCGAGTATTTCAATTCCCAAAATTATTTGAGAAACGTGAACACATGGGTCACATTTAGGACCCTCTAGGGTACCACACCTATATGGTGTAGTACGTGTGCTCTTCCATATTTTACCCAAAGGAGCACTTATCTTCTCAAGAAATTTCACCAAAAAAAGCATATTTTTCAAAATCGATTATTTCAATTCCCAAAATAATTTGAGAAACGTGAACACTTGGATCGCGTTTAGGACCCTCCAGAGTACCACACCTATATAGTGTAGTACATGCGCTCTTCCATATTTTACCCTGATCTTCTCAAGAAATTTCACTAAAAAAGCATTATTTTCAAAATCGATTATTTCAATTCCCAAAATTATTTGAGAAACGTGAACACATGGGTCACATTTAGGACCCTCTAGGGTACCACACCTATATGGTGTAGTACGTGTGCTCTTCCATATTTTACCAAAATGACCACTTCTTTAAAAAAAAATTACTAAAAAAGCATTTTTTTCAAAATCGATTTTTTCAATTCCCAAAATTATTTGAGAAACGTGACCGATTGGAACGTATTTAGGAACCTTCAGAGTACCACACCTATATAGTGTAGTACGTGTGCTCTTCCATATTTTACCCTGAACTTCTCAAGAAATTTCACTAAAAAAGCATTATTTTCAAAATCGATTATTTCAATTCACAAAATTATTTGAGAAACGTGAACACATGGGTCACATTTAGGACCCTCTAGGGTACCACACCTATGTGGTGTAGTACGTGTGCTCTTCCATATTTTACCCAAAGGAGCACTTATCTTCTCAAGAAAATAGTGTTTTCTTACTAGACATATTTTCACCAAAATTCTTTTATAATTTCATAAACTACATTTTGGAGCAATTTTTCCAATAAAAAAAAATTATCTATCCCGATCCAGTTCCAAGGATTTGGAATAATAATCCATTTAGCGACTACTGTTAAATAGCTAACAGTGCTCTGTTATGTGCTTAACATGCTAGGTTAGAAATGTTGGTTCCTGTCTCTGCTAGTTAAATTCGAATTTATCTTCACACACATATTTAAACTATGGTTCTTGAATGATAATTTACTGTGTTTATAACTAGAAAAATTTACAAATATCACAAAAAACACGGTCTAAAATTAGTTGTATTTACACATTAATACATTTCGAGCCCCATTTTCGATATAATCGTGAGCGACATGTAGTAAATAAATTAACCTTTTTATTATCAAAATTGTTGATAACTTTTAAAATACAAGATGTAAAATTTAGCGTGAGCGACAATTTACGTATGTACTCGTAAAACATATTTGAATGTTATAAGAAACCCTTCTCCTAAATCGAAAATAATCACGCTTTTCCCGTTGTCGACATCGACGTCACTTTAACACAAGACTCAAAAATTGGGTCTTATTTACTCGCAATTTACTTACAATTTTGTGCTACTGACAATCTATTCCGTTACATAAGGTCTAGAAAATAGCATAAACCTGCCAACAGGGGTCAGTTATTTTTGACAACGGGTACAGAATCCCAAATTTTTTGGTATTGTGTTAAAGTATCGACGTCACAACTGGAATAAGGGTGAATGCTCGATATGTATGCATGATATATTAATTATTTCTACCTATTTACAAGAAATACATATATAAAAACATTTTTTACGTTAAAGTAATGATTCTAAAGGACATACTTAAAGACTATAATAACCCTAAACTAATTTAAATTGATAAAATAACTTTTTCTTATATAGTATATACATCTAATACTTCATGACAATTATAGTTTGTGCTTTCTTCTTGTTAGTATACTGTCGAGTTGTAAAAATCCATGCACCTTAAAAGTAATAATAATTGGTAGCTATTTATTTAATCCAACAAAGATTCTATTGGTATAGTAGAATTTATATTGCTTTTTTACACTTCAAAAATCTTTACCATGAATTAAAGATGTTAAAGTTTATAATTGCAGTCCATTTAACACTTTAAAAATATTCTTTATACGCTTGATGAAGAGTAGAGAATAAAAAGAATACCTTGAACCATTCGATAAATATTACTCAAAAAATGTTCATTGAAACTACGGAAATTACGTTAACTTTAAACTAACTTTAGGCTATCTATTTCGTACTTGGCACTTGGATTACTTTTAATGTAATCAACTGACTATTTTAACATTGCGATGTCCTAGGCGGTAGTCAATTGTCTCACTCTGCATTACTTTCAGCTAACTTAAAGTTGACTTTTTAAATTACCTGGTAGTCAGTAAATTTAAAAAATGTTTCTGGGGTTCGAACATGTATCATCACACATTGTGTACTCAACGCTCTACTTAGCTCTAGCTAAGGTAACATCTAAAATAACAACAGCAAAATGTTAATATAAAACTGAAATTAGTTTCAAAGTAGCTGAGAATAAATTTGTTGGCTCTCATCAAATTCGATTGCGTACTCAACTGGAGTTAGTTAGTTGCAGTTAGCTTTTAGTCAGTCTAAGAAAAGTTAACTATAAGTTAACTATTTTTGTGGTCAACCACACATTCTAAGCTCTTGAATTTTTTAAATCTTCAAAGTCTAGTATGTATCTGTATTCACTTTTAATTTTTCACAACTTTATGCTGGAAAAATTAGTTTCTGATTATTAATTGTTCAATTTCAGTGCCACAATAATTTTCTTCTGTTGGAATGTGGAGAGAATTTCGATCTATATTGTCAACATCAAAGTACAAGAAGATTACTTGTTATTGCAATTTAATGGACAAAAAGTGTCAGAAAAGCAGCGAGAGTGCCACAGTGCCAGGAAACATCCAATAGTGCCAAAAATGGCACAATTATGCCACATTTCCCATCACTGATGCATATACACATGTATGTACAGAGTTACCACATGAACTTAATTAGGCAGCATATAAGATGATAATGATCGTCTAGACATTGCTTGAAACTTCTGGTGGTGTTTGTGTGAAATATAAAAAGAGGTGACGCATCCAATGAGTTAGTTAGTTGTAGTTGTAAGTCAGTCGCGTACAGTTATAGTTAGTTGCGAGTTAGTTGCGAATGAATTATAGTTGTGTTGTGCACGAGTTGCAGTTGCGAACAAGTTAGTCAGTTGCATGTGAACGAGTCAGTTGATAATTAAGTTGTGAATTAATAATAGTCCGCGATACAGTGGTGAGTTGATAGTAAAGAGCAGTCTGTGCTTTACACGTGAGTTGGGAAAAGGAGAAACTGTAGGACAGCCTATAGTGACAGCAAAGTCTGCCGTGGAATTGAGATTATTGTGGAGTCTATCGTGTCGACTGGAGTAAAGGGAACAGCGCAGCGAATAGACGTGTGTAAGGAGTGAGTGAGTGAGTGCCGTGTGTGACAAGCAGCAGACAAAGAGGTATTGGTGTATCAACTGTGAGTGACGGCAGAGTGAATCTCGTAAGTGACGAGCAGCAGACAAAGAGGTTTCACGTGAATACTTGCGCAGCCAGCTAAGAAACGTGCGTAAACTACAGCGAGGAAGGCATAGTGGTAACCAGTTGTGAATATATGTGTGTAATTTATTAGTTTAAGTTGTATTAGTGTATTTAAGCTCTTGAGTAATTTAGTATAAGTGTATTTGTAAATAAAACTTGTATCATTCTTAACCCTAATTACTACACTCGGCTCTTGTATTCATTTGCAAATCTTCGGATCTACGGGAAAGCGTTTTTATAGAGAGAAAAACGTAACAATATAACAGATGCAAATTTGTATTACGAACGAATTTTACAGTTTGATACTTGATATTGTGCCAAAGATATTGCATTAAAATAAAATTAACAATTGCGTGTATAACATTTCAGCGTGCCAGATGGTATGTAAAGCTTTTTCGATATAGAGCAAACACCTCCAGTATTCTTGAGATTTCTTTTGTTGTTTTCGACTTTCTTTATTTGGTGCCCTCTTTTCAACCTAACATAACCTATTTGGCGCACGGTAATAATAATAATGGTTAATAATAACATTAGTGTTTTTTATGGGAATTGTTAAAATTTAAGTTTAAACTTGTTTTAAACGCATTATTAGTGCGTTAATTAATTAATATTTTACTTATTAAGTAAAATATTTTTTTATATTAAAAATACATTGAAATTGATTATTGAGGGCTTAGCTGGATCCTATGCCCATTTTACTGTTGCTAATGCAGATCATCAGGGAACCATTACTCAAAGTTTCTTAGAATAACTAGAGTTATTATGTTATAAACTTTCATTTAAACAAATGAGAAGCTCATCATAAATATAGAATAATATTATTTTGTTTCTTGTCGAAACCTACATACATTTGTACTATGGTGTTTAATCGTTTAACCGTTAATCGGTTAACCGGTTAATTACTACCCGACTAAATGATCGGTTAATTAAAAAATGCCTTTTTTTGATTAATGGTTAAACCGGTTAATTTCAGCCGATTAACCGAAGCAACAAATTTTTAAATATTTTGTACTATATATAACGTAGTTTTTGTGTGTTTAATAATTTGTTTCATTTCATTTTATTATTTGTTTCAAGAATTAAAAAAAAATATAAATCAGAACTCTATTGGCATAATGAAGGATTTTATATGTTTAGAGAAATCCAGGAAAATGACTGAGAAACTAGATATTCTGTTTTATGGATTGCTTTCAATTTCCTCAATGTCTACGATAGGTGAAAGAATTTTAAATCCTTAACACTTAAACCAAATTATTTTTCTATAAAATTGTGTTAGAAGATCTCTTTAAACTATTGAAGTATATTAACATATATATAATTTTTTTTATTTAGTTTAAGATTTCTTATGTGTATTGTTTTTTTGTTTTACTAATAAACTCAAATTAATAAATAATTTATGCACTTTAACTTGTTAAAATTACTTGATTTATGAAAACCCTTTATTAAACGGTTAACCGGTTAATACCGAAATTAATTGATTATTAACCGATTATTAACCGATTAATGTCCCTTTTCACAATGTATGATTAAGACTTAAAGTGAACTTTAACTGACAGTTCTTCATACAAAACTTGCCGTTAAAGTCCCCTGGTTGTTTAAACTTCTTATTATTTGTAGTATTACCATACTGAGGAACAAAATAGTGGCAACATTTTCTGTGTAAAAGTCATACATGTTATCAACACACTTTGATTTTTTGTGGAAAGAAGAAGAAACTGCCATGTTTTATTATTTACAAGTAAAATATTCCGCGTGTTAAAGGAAATAGATAAATAATATAAAATATATATATTTATTTATGTGTTTCTAAATTATTTTATAATATAATTTTTACAAAAAGTTATAAGTTTCACAAGTGTATGTTGTCAATGTTAATGTATGATTAAACCACCACGATTGCCCGCTTAAACTAGCAAGTAAACCATATAATCGACTACCCAAAAATCACAAATGAAGATTAAGGTTAATTTAATCTCTAATCTTGAACTCAAAATGCCGCGCTCAGAGAAATAAACTAATCTTAATCTCGAACCCAAAAAGTAGCCCTAAGCGCCAATAAATCAGTGCAAGTTAATCTCTATTTTTGGTTTAAAATGTGTTTAAACTAGAAAACCTATAAATCAATACAGTATTTAAACCATCTTTAAACGCATAAAATTGGGCGTTTAAACTACCAATACAGGCCATATGATTTTGTTAATTACAAACCATATATTTTGCATTGAAAGAGCATACAACTTTTTTCCAAGCTTGTACTTTTCCTTCAGATCTTGTTCGACCTGTTTGGTTACACTCTTTATTCTTTTATACTATTCTACTTCGCCAAGCATATATAATTCCTCCCTCAGTACAATTTGGCGACATTTAATTGAAATTTTTTAACTTTTTTGCCTTTTTGATTGTACAAGGAATTGATAGCCTGCTGCAAAACAGCTGCTTTTTGGCATTTATTCTAGTGCTGCCACATTATTATTTTTTAAACTACACATAAGGTATGGTTCACTGATTTACTCCTGTTGAGTTTAAACCACATATAAATTTGAGTTTAGTTTAACTAAACCAGAGTTTAAACTTTGAGTGATTTATTAGCCCTAATATGTACTTAAAATCTAACAGTACTTAATGTTGCCACTGTGATTTTTTTTTTCAAAATTGTACTAAAAACTAAACCGTTGAACTCAAAATGATGTGTGAATTAGCTACATTGCAGTTGTTTGGTTATAGCTTAGGAACAATTTCAGTGAATGGTTTTTTTGGATACGAATTCAAATTTGTAGATTGAAAACGGTATATAAAGTGAAAACGGTATGTAAAGATTTAAATTCAAGTCTACTAGATTTCTTGCAAGTGTAAATGGATGTGTCAGAAGCTAAAAGGCCTAACTCCACAAAATAAAAAGTTGAGTAAATTGGTAATGTTTGGCAAATAGATTTCCAAAATTTATGAAAATTATAAAAAGGACAAAATATTTGTATGGCATTTATCAGAAAAAAATTAGGGGGGAGGGGATTCCCGCGTAACAGATACATATAAAACAATTTCATAAAACATGGAAATTTCGCTTGATTAAACCAATGCGTTTAATTTAACTGGAGTTAATTGGGGTATCTTTTGAAAAAATTTAAATAAGACTCAAAGCCAAGTTTTCACGTTTTTAATGGAAAATATCTAAATAATAGAACAAATTAATTTCCATAGAGTTCACAACTAGTTAGATAGTAATATAACAACCTTGAGAAATTTGCGAAAAGTGGAGTTGGGCCTTTTAGCGTCTGACACATCCAAATGTCCTGAATGTAAGCCATCACATTAGACACATAAACTAGCAATTAAAAGTAAAAATGTTTTAGATGAACGTTAAATAACAATTTTATAATTTTATTTCGATTTGTTTTAAAATTATTTTCTTCTCGTTTATATACAGAGCACGATACAAATGGTACGTTCGCAATGTTCTAGCTTTATGCAATAAGACTTGCATAGTGTAAACTAGGACTAAATAAGTTTTCTTGTGTCAATAAGGTATAAGTGCTCAAGTCGATTTAAGATAAAATTGAGAATTGAGAACACAATTATTAAATTTTTACAACGAAAAAGTGAAGAAAACCTAAAAATGTTCCAAAAATTGGGTAAAACATCTTCTAACTTATAAAATGAAAAACTTGAAAGAGATCATTTTATCTCATTTTTCGACCAAAAAAACGTATTTTAAGGCAATATTGTTTTTTCGTTTAATTTTTTTTCAGCTTATCGAATATAATGATAATTAACATTAACGTTTCTCTTTGTATCTCTGTTACAATTATCAATTATCTTCGACAATTTCGTTTCATGATTTTTTACTTACTCACAAAGTTCTTTCACTGACTGACTGCTTGTAATTGTATTTTGACGGCGATAAGATGCATAATTTTGGATTGTTTAATGTGTGAACAATGCAAGAAAAAGCTGGTTTTGTAAAAATTGTCTTTTACAACGTTATTCGCAGCTATGCTTCATTTAATTAAATTATTTTTTGAGATTTAGGTCTGTTTACATTTGTATTTTATTTTTTCAATATTTCGTTAACCTTCGGTTAACTTCTTCAAGTACATATGTATGTATATAAACACACCTAAAGCTCAAAAAAAATAGTTTAATTAAACTTGAAAAAGATCACGGTTTACAAACATTTTTAAAGTGGCAGCTTTGTGCCAAATCCAATAAATATCATGAATCAAAGAATAAAAGATTACGCATTCAGCTTTTGAAAACATTATTTTTCTGCGCATCTACATATCGCTCATTTACTTCAATAGTGGCACAACTCAAAAAAACCAGTTTTGCAGAAAACGCGTTTTAAGTTTTTATTTTGCATACAACTCAATGGAGAAATGAAAAAAAATTCTTCTCTCAGGAGGTGATGGTACAAGCTATTTATATGAAATTTTTACACAAGATAAAATACAAAATGCCGCATCTCTCTGCATTCTGCAAACTCATTTTTTGAGTTATGCCACTATTGAAGCAAATGAGCGATATGTACATCACATCAGCCGATAAACATAAACACAATCACACAAACACGTGTATTTGATATAGGAAAATTTTATTTACATTTTGATTTCTAGTCATTTTGATGTCACACCAGCACACTCAAGTTAACAGACATGCGCGATGTGTAATCTCTTTATTCTTTCCCAGCAAAAAATTAGACACTACCATCACAACTACTTGCCATATAATGACTAAGGCCGGGTTTCCATCTGTGTGCCATGTGCCACACAAGCGTAAAAAAAGCGTTACCACTAATTACTAATGAAAAACTTTTAGATTCAGACATGTATTTATTAAGTTAAATACTAGTTTCATATATAACCAATAGACAATTTTATAGAATCCATCATGATTGCAAACAGTTTAAATCAATAAATACATGTCTGAATCAAACAGTTTTTCATAAGTAATTAGTTAGTTAAGCTTTTTTGGGCAAATGGCACACAAGACATGCCAGATGTAAGCTCAGCCTTACTTTTTTGATTACCAAATTGAAGTAGTCGCTTACAAATCACATTACGTAAAATATTAAAAATAGGAAGCAGAAGTTGAACATATTCTTTGAATTTTAAAAGATGACGTGAAAATATTGCCAAAATATGTATGTATGTAGTTATTTTAAATAAATTATACTCGCATACATTTCTAAATTATCTACTTATTTATTTTAAACTAAAAAATAAGTATTTGTAATTTGGAAAATTATTATTTAATTATAAGTACTTCTAAATAATTGTTTTCGGTTCTAATAAAAGTTCATCAGTCAAAACAAAAGTTTGTCTTAAGTAGAACAAAAATAAGCAAATTAACTAACATGTGCATAATTAGTAAGGGACAAACGACAATGGCAAAACTGCTGTAAATTTAGAGATGGTAATTGTAATTCAGCGTTCATTACAAAAAAGCTTTCAGTGAATTGAAATACGATTAATCAAAACAATTCACATATTCTATTTGCAATAAAAGTTGCGTATATAAAGCAGAAATCTACATCAACTGATACCACACACAGTGGACCAAACACAGAAGAACGCTGATGATGAAGGTTTAATGGCCTTTTAAAACAGCTAGTTGTTCCGTTCAAGTATGTGTTTGTCAGAACATTTACAACTAACTTTGGTGTTGTTTGTTCATTAATAATTATCACATGTAATTTGGCTTACAAAGCTATACGAACTTTAACCTGATCAAATCATAAATACAAAACAATTGAGATTTTTCCAAATATAGAATTCAAAAGTAACAATACAGGCACGGATACGAATAAAATATAACCAATTTCATTTGAGTTTATAAAAAAAAAATTACAAAATGGTGTATTTCGGAGTAAAACAATAGTTTTTGTTTAATTTATTTATATTTTCCTTAAAATGTTATTATTTTTTAAACTGATTTTTTAATCAATACCTTCCATTTACTCAAATAACGGTATATTTAAAAAAAATTTCGACTAAAATTCCATCAAGAAAAAAATAACTTCTTCTCAAGAATCGATTATTTCAGTATCACGTCTAGTTAAAATTATTAAGTTGGCTTCCACCAAAAATACTTAATTCCAAACTCGATTACATTTTTTTAAATTTTTTTCTGGGTTGATTCATGAGTAAATATAGCCATTATTAGACTTAACTGCTCACTTATAGAAGACAAGTAAAAATTCTCCTCTGCCTATTTACATTGAAAACAAAAATACATTTGAGTGCTGGGTTCAGTAGCTTAACTAGATTTCAACGGAGCAGGAGCGTAGCGATATTTTTATTTGTCAAATTTAACGCAATTTTATTGTAAGTTTAAATTTCTCTAAGCGTAAAACTACTTATTTACCGTCTTTTCCAATGATCTCTTTGTACCCTTCCCTGTTGTACACAGGGCTGTCAGATATGGCGATTTCTCGCCAAACGTGGCGACTTTTCAGCTTGTTTGCCTTCTAAATTTTTGACTCGGTGATATTATTGGCGATAAATAAATTTGTTAGCGAAATTATGGCCATTTTTTAACAAAATTGAACTTCAAAACTTTTGTAATTCAGGAAAATTAGTTTGTTGAAGAAGTAGTTTCAAAAGTAAATCCTACCAAAACTCGTCTGTAAGAAATTTGATTTTGATGATTTTTCTTATATTAATTATAGTAATTAATGCGCTTTAAATTTGGATGAGACAAATTTACAAGAAATATTATTTATTTTAAAAAATGTGTTGTATAAAAATAAACTATGAAATATACATACATATATTAAGAAAAACAATATTAAAATATTAAAGAATCGGACAACCCTGGTTGTACATGCAGGAAAAAGCACTCATATACAGACAAAACACACATTCAAAACACATACACACAAACATTTCTGTTTCGTTAACTTCGGACATATTTATTTAAAGCAACAGTCAGTCAAACCGAAAACTGTACGAACATTACCACATCTGGTGCTCTTCGTCGTGTATATTAATTCGTTTATTGTGTTAACTTCGGCTGCCTCAACAGAGGAGTATTTGAGCTAAATAACTGGCCATTACTTTACTTTAGTTTGAATTGCTTGTGAAAAGCTATCGAGTGTCTCCAGATCGATGAAACTTGGCAGATATATGTATGTATGTCTTATAGTAATAAGCTGTTAAAGCTTGAAAATAAAAAAATCGGACAGAGCGAAAAAAGTTCCTTCTAGATGAACTAATCCTAAATCTGAAAAATAGAATTTTTTTCTTAACTTTTCGCATACTTTTGTTTAGCAAATGCAACTTTTAACTTCGGCAAAAGTTCAAAGTCCTAAACTTGGACCCATTACCCGCCCCCTTTTGTGGGCGGAGACAAAATTATTATTTACAAAAATAATGTAAATATTAAAAAAATGTACTAATTATGCCTTAATATCATAAAAAATTAAACTTTTGAGCTCATATGATCAGGGCGAAGTACCTATCCTTCCTCCCGGAATACTCCTGTAAAAAAAGAAATTTTTTACTAATTTATTGATACTGTTTCTTTGTTCCTTCCAGACATGTGGGATCATGTTTAAAAATCGGTCCATTTTTCTTTGTTCTGAGTAGAGATGGGCGCTTGTCGAATTTTTCCAACACGACATAACACGAACACAAATATCAAGACGCTCAACACGTACGAAACACGCATGCGAAAAATTTCGCCAACACGATACTGCGCAACACGCATGAAATATTATTGCTATGGTATTGAAGATCAGAAAATTTAATTAATTTTTTTCAAGACTCACTTCTCAAAATATGGCACCGAGTTGGCACTGCCAGCTGATGCTATTTGCCACCACAGCTGATACTATCGGCTTACGTGTAGAACTTTAAGCTTCTGAGGTCTTCAGTTTGACAAAAACAAAATATTAAATTTTTTCTCAACTGGAAATTCATTAATACACATTTTACATCTAAAGTCGCTTCTTGCTTTGCTCAACACGAAACGATGCGAACACGCACTAAATCATATTTTTTGTCACGAACACTTCATGTTGAGTCGTGCATGTGCGTGTCACGGCAAAAACACGACACGCGCCCATCTCTAGTTTGAACACTTTTTTGCACTAGTTTTTTATATTAACTGTGTGTAGATTGCGAGTATGAATCATGCACATTGCCTACTTTAAGGCGTTATATTTATTTACGTGCCAGAATTAGAAACAAATTTTCCGAACTTCCACATATGAGTGATTTTTTTGTAACCATATGTGGTGACGCGCAAAATAGAAAGGGACCTAAGGTTAAAAACCGGTTTTGTTCAGGAGAGTCTGTTATGAACACGAATAAACACGTATGCCTGGAGTTGGTGGCTAGAGAATGTTTGAATGAGGACTGCGGGAGCCATTGATTTTATAATTGGCTAGCTAGCAGTCAGCATGGGGGTGTTCGGTTCACATTAAAACAATCTCGCATAATCACAGTAAACTTTTTGTTTATAAATATTATAGACTCCCTATTTTTTGGTTTAAGAAATAACTACATTTGTAAAGGAATAATTACAGAGAAAAAAACGTGATTTGAAAAAAAATGGATCAGCTATAAAAAAAAACAGCAATATACATTCATAAGTATATGTAGGTTGAGATACAAACCGAAAAAAAACAATATGGACTTTGGAGACTTACTTTATTTGTTGTGTATCCTTATTGAAAATGCAACATCCGGTGTCTTTGATGCGCTATGTCCTTGACCCTACATCCCGTGTGTCCTAGCGACTAATCTAAGCTATCTAGGACTAGCTATCTTACTTTACCCTCCTAACCAACCCAAGAAAGAAAAGTTATTTAATTATTCATTCGTAGTACATATTATTCGTAATAGGTACATACTGTCTTTAATAAATAAGCTTTATGCTTTGCTAATATTTGTACATAGTAAAAATAACAAAAACAAAAAAAACCGCAAACAAAAAAAAATAAACAAAGTGATATTGAGGAATACTATATATGTGTACCTCTAAACAAATAAACAATCATAAATAGCAAAAACAAAAAAAGACCGCAAACAAAAAAAAACACAAACGAATATCCCTTGAGGAATTATTTGTATGAGTGCCACAAATACAAAAAAATTTGAAGTGAGTTCTAACAGCAGAAATGCTTATTTTACTGAGTTCTGAAACTCTTAATGAAAAAAATATAAATAATAAATCTGATGAAAGTCTTTTTTTAACGTCAAAGTCAATTTTTCGTCAGCGATCAACTTCGCTTTGTCCAATGCCAAATAGTAATGATGCATTAACATTACAGTTGCCTAGTACTTCTTCATATAAGCCAGTAATATCATCCCCTTCAGGCTCGTGTTCATCATTTAACAAAGTTATCACTACAGATAACAGCGGCTCGAAACTCAAGGTACAAGTCGGAATGGACAGATATATAACCGTGATAAAGCGTGGGCGAAGCCCGAATTCTTCAAAAATTTCATCTGCTCCAAAAATGTCTAGGGATAACAGCGCTGCCTCAACTAATCGCCAAAACCGCTTTAAAATTTTGCAAGATGACAACGACAAACCCGAGGTATCCTCGAATAAAATATCCAAGCCGCCACCAATCTATTTGAGACAAAAAAATTCAAATGTCCTTATTAAAAAATTAATTTCGGTCATTGGTGAGAATAAATTTCACATTGTTCCAATAAAACGTGGCAACATCGATGAAACTAAAGTCCAAATTTATGACGAAAAAGATTTCCGCAAAATGGTTGCTGAATTTGAAAAAAATAAAACAAGCTTTCTACACATACCAGCTTAAGAGCGCTAAAGGCATGCAGATCGTATTGAAGGGCATAGATTCTTATGTTGTTCCCGAAGAAATAAAAGATGCACTCGTCCTCCAGGGGTTTAAGGTAAAAAATGTGTCCAATATAATAAACAGAGAGAAGATTCCCCAACCCCTATTTCGTGTTGAACTTGAGCCTAATGATATAAAATTGAAAAAAAATGAGACGCATCCAATTTATAATATGAAATACCTCTTGTACCGAAAAATCACAGTTGAAGAGCGTTCAGGTCCTGTACAGTGCCATAATTGCCAAGAATATGGCCATACAAAAACATACTGCAATTTACCCTCTGTTTGTGTTGTGTGCGGCGAATTACACGGCACTGCTAGTTGCAATAAGCCAAAAGATCAAAGTGATAAAAAATGCAGTAATTGTAGAGGTAATCACACCGCTAACTACAGAGGTTGTCCTGTGTACTCTTTCGTAAAGAAGACTATGGTGCAAAAACCTAAATTAGCTCCAGCTCAATCAGCAAACGCTTACCCTGCCACTTTTGCGCAAATGAGCCAACCAGTTACTTCCCGTGTATCGTATGCAGATACTGCTAAGACAAATTCAATTTCCACACAAAATGTTTCCCCGCCAAATAATTCAAAAAATACTGACGCAAGCTTTAATTTTAATCGCCTTGAAGCTACTATTGGAAATCTGGTGCAAACTATAAACAATTTTACAACAAATATGACTAGCATGATGCAAGAAATGCTGCGAATGCAGAATACTCTGCTTCAAGCATTAATTAATAAGCCATGAACACGTTAACAATATGTTTCTGGAACGCAAACGGCATTCGCCAACATAAAAATGAACTTGAGCACTTCCTCATGGAAAAAAATATTGATGTAATGTTAGTATCTGAGACTCATTTGACTTCGAGAAGTCTTTTTAAAATTTATGGCTACACTATATATGATACAAAGGACCCTAGAGGAAGGGCTTGCGGTGGATCAGCAATTCTAATAAAGTCAAGACTCAAGCACTATGTTCTTGATAACATTTGTGAAGAACACCTACAAGCAACAAATATTGGCATTGAAAGTTTTTGTACAAATTTTGTTATATCATCAATTTACTCCCCTCCCAGATTTTCAATCACTGAGAATCAATATGAGGATTTCTACAAATCTCTTGGACTTTGTTTTGTAGTAACTGGCGACTACAATGCTAAGCATACGTTCTGGGGTTCGCGTCTTATTACCCCCAGAGGTCGAGCATTGTTCAACACTATTTCAAAAATGGGCTTGGATGTCATTTCGAGTGGGGAGCCCACTTATTGGCCTACTGACATACAAAAAATTCCGGATGTTATAGATTTTGGCGTCATAAAAAATATCTCTAGGGATTTAATTCAAGTTCAAGCTTCTCTTGATCTTTCGTCCGATCACTCTCCGACGATCAATCATTACAATTTGTAGTCCCTTAAGAAGTAACTTACCTGACCCATATGTGAAGATGATCAATCGTGTTAATTGGCTGGGGTTCAAAAAATATCTCAGTAGTCATTCTACGGAAAACATTACGCTTAGAACATCCGATGATATTGAATCTAACATTGCCAATCTCAGCGAGAATATTAAACAGGCTGCTGAACATGCCACTAACTCCCATCCGCAGACTGGGTTTAATAAAATTTATTCTACAGACATTGAACGTCTCGTACGTGAAAAAAGAAGAGCTAGAAGGGAATGGCAACAGCACAGATCACCCCAAAATAAAATCAGATTTAAAGAGTGCACTAAACGACTCCAAGAGTTGCTTGCGTCTGAAAAAACTGCATCTCTTAAAAATTATCTGGAAGGTCTTGATGTCACACCAGCGTCTAATTACTCTTTGTGGCGCGCTGCTAGAAAGCTTAAAACACCCATTGAGTATAAGCCACCTCTACGCACATCTACCGGAAGTTGGGCAGGAAGCGATACTGAAAAAGGTAAAATATTTGCTGAGCACTTAAAATCCGTTTTTACGCCAAACATATGTACTGGTGTTGCTGATTTGCCGAATGTAGTCGCTCTACCCCCTCAACACATAAGGTTTAAGACGCGTGATTTACAAAAATTAACTGCCGAACTCAACCCGAAGAAAGCTCCGGGTATTGATGGAATTAGTAACCAGATGCTTATGAACTTGCCTCGTATTGCAATGAGAATCCTATTATTCATATTTAATGCCATTTTACGACTGGAGTATTATCCACACAGCTGGAAGCTTGACAAGGTTAAAATGATTCCAAAGCCAGGCAAAGATCTGGCAACAGCACAGATCACCACAAAATAAAATCAGATTTAAAGAGTGCACTAAACGACTCCAAGAGTTGCTTGCATCTGAAAAAACTGCATCTCTTAAAAATTATCTGGAAGGTCTTGATGTCACACCAGCGTCTAATTACTCTTTGTGGCGCGCTGCTAGAAAGCTTAAAACACCCGTTGAGTATAAGCCACCTCTACGCACATCTACCGGAAGTTGGGCAAGAAGCGATACTGAAAAAGGTAAAATATTTGCTGAGCACTTAAAATCCGTTTTTACGCCAAACATATGTACTGGTGTTGCTGATTTGCCGAATGTAGTCGCTCTACCCCCTCAACACATAAAGTTTAAGACGCGTGATTTACAAAAATTAACTGCCGAACTCAACCCGAAGAAAGCTCCGGGTATTGATGGAATTAGTAACCAGATGCTTATGAACTTGCCTCGTATTGCAATGAGAATCCTATTATTCATATTTAATGCCATTTTACGACTGGAGTATTATCCACACAGCTGGAAGCTTGCCAAGGTTAAAATGATTCCAAAGCCGGGCAAAGATCTAACCAAGTCTGAGTCATATAGGCCAATAAGTCTACTATCAACTATGTCAAAGCTTTTCGAAAAACTGCTCAAAACAAAATTGTCCCCAATTCTAATTAGTAGTGGGTGCATACCAGACCATCAATTTGGTTTTAGAAGTCAGCATAGCACCATTGAACAAACTCACAGACTGGTTCAATTTATAAGAAGAATTTTTGAGGAAAAAAAGTATTGTTCTGCGCTCTTTATTGACGTTTCCCAGGCATTTGATAAAGTGTGGCATGAAGGCCTAATTTTAAAATTGAAGACTTACTTACCAATAAACATTTTAAATATTTTGGAAAGTTACATTATTTCCCGTAAGTTCACTGTTGTGGAAGGAGACTTTACGAGTAGGCCTGAAACTATTTCATCCGGTGTGCCACAGGGGAGCATACTGGGACCAGTTTTATATTTGATTTATACTTGTGATATGCCTGTGAGCAATAGTATCCATACTTCCACATTTGCCGACGATACAGCCTGCCTTAGTATGCACGAAAACCCTGATGAGGCATCCCGCAAACTCCAGGAACACATTAGCCAGATGGAGCTTTGGTTAAACTTATGGAGAATTAAAGTCAATGAACAAAAGTGTGTCCATATAACGTTCACCCTAAGAAGAGATACTTGCTCCCCCATTCGCATTAACAATCAAGTTGTTCCTCAACATTCACATGTGAAATATCTTAGTATACACCTTGATCGATGACTTACATGGAAACATCACATTGACTCTAAGTTAACTCAAATGAAACTTAAATTAACTCAGGTACGTACATTGGCTGATTGGTAGAAATTCAACACTTAGCCTAGACTGCAAACTTTTAATATAAAAGTCGCTTTTAAAGCCAATATGGTGTTACGGAATTCAACTATGGGGCACTGCTTCAGCTTCAAATGTAGAGAAAATTCAACGAAGGCAAAATAAAATTTTACGCATGATAACATCGGCTCCATGGTACATCAAAAATTCAAATATACATCGCGATTTGAATATGCCACTAGTGACTGAAGAAATTGTAAAATATGCAGGCAAATATCTAACAAAACTCGAGTCACATCCTAATCCGCTTGCTCGTAATATTTTGAACTTTGCTGGACACATCCGCTTCAAAAAGAGAGATACACGGGCTCTAATATTCAACACTCTAGACGATGAAGCTGCTTGAAAACACTTTTTTCTTTTTGTTGCTTATCACTACGTATGTATTATTAATAACTATCACTAAGCTTATGTCCGACATTGGTCGGGCCTAATAATTTTTTTTATAGATTTAAGATTTGAATACTTATTGTTAGTTGATATTTGAAGATACAATAAATAAAAAACATGCATTAAAAAAAAAAATTTAATTATTCCATTTTTAAATAAATATTGACTTATTCATTTATTGAAATCCATTTGATTAAATTTTTTTTTAATAATTAAATTAATTTTACAATACTTTATTCGATTTACAAACGTTTATATGTATGTACATACACAGAAGAAGAATAAAATTGCTGGCAAGTTTATTTAAATGCAAAAAAAATAATTTTGAGCATACAAAATTTACCCGGGAATAAATTAAAGGTTTGTGCTTGGAAATATAAGAGTCCACTTTTAACTTTTTTGGTGTATGTGTATGACAGTTGTAATAAAAATTTATTAATTTAGTCTAATTTTGGAAAATTTTATAATTTTAATTTGCAATACATATACCTGATTTACATTAAGCATTTTTTAATGAAATTATGTTATGTAAAAAAGGACGTTAAATGAATCTCTGATGCATTTTTGGCAACTTTTTTGATATAAGTTGTTCATCCAGGCCCCCTATTGACAAATAAAAAATTTTCATGCAACTAATTTCATGAAAAAAATGCTCAATGTAAATTAGGTAATAGAGGGAAAATTTTATTTTTTTTTTTAATTTTGAAACATAGTGGGAAAACTGTATATTTTAATTTTGAAACATAAGGTGCGTTTGAGTACTTTTCCAGTAAAATCCAGTAACTGAGTAATTTAAAGAAATTACTCTCAATAAAAAAGTTTGCACCTAAAAGTACGCGAACGATATGTATAAAAAAATGTCAATATAATAATCTATTAACTTTATTCACGTTTAAAAACAATCAGTTATGTTCTGAATCCCATGCGAAATTAAATCGTTCGAAATGCAATAGCATTGTTATTATCCCTGCAGAAAGTGCGAATAGTGAAAATGTACTGAGTCGCTTTTGACTTTGTCACCAGTACTACTCTACAATTATTCCCCATACAATACTTTATGCTATAGACATTTAGCATGTGCTTGTCATTGAAAATATACACTACAGTAACACTAAAACAATTGACTAGGTAGTGAATTCATAGTTCTTATGGGAACATGGAGACATACCAACCAGACATTTACTGGTACATTTCTATACTTTACGTACATACAAATTTATATATATTGACAAGTTGTTGCAAAATCCACCAGAAATACACCACATCTGTTTTCTCTATTTCTTTTATACTGACGAATAGAAGAGAAATTGTAGACAATGTAACTACTACTAGAATTTTAGTGTTGACATAGAGACACTTTGCCACAGTCTGACTGCACGGATATAAATACATACATACATACATACATATGTGAATACATACATATTTCCAACAATTCTGTGGAAATTCCGCACGTTTTAATTTCACGTGGAATACATAACATACCCGAATATTTTTCTAGCATCAAACTTAAATAAATGTTATAATGCTTATAACTTAATACATTTGTTTTTTTCTTATTTTAAAAATTTTCATCAAAAACTAAAAATTTTTGTTTCCCTTTGCTTTTGTTTGTTTATATTTAAAAACATATGGTTTCGTTTTACTGGATTTTACTGGCAAAAATTTGTCCAGTAAAAACTTGTATTTACTCAGTAAATGAACTGTCATTTTGCTCTCTCAATTCGCCCTCTCATTTACTGGATTTTGTGTACTCGAACGCAATCCAGTAAAAAATAGTAAAAATTTGTACAAATTTTTGAGTTCTCGAACGCACTTATAGTGGGAAAACTGTATATTTTAATTTTGAAACATAGTGGGAGCATTAAATTGTAATTAATTAATATTTTGTTAGATGATCACTCCAATCAGAAAAATTTACATTAAAATACTAACGGTTGACATAAACATATATGTACATATATAAGTATTTTTTATATATACATACATACATATATAAATATGAAAACTATTAGGAAATAGGACAGAGTCAAAATAATACAAAATTTAATGGAAAATATTGGCGAAATTTTCTTTTTGAGGTTAGATCATTACAATATAGAATGTAACAAAAGGGCAAAAATTTAATTATTTAAAAATTTATGACTCACAAAATACTGCTGTGTCAAAGTTCAAAGGCCTCCGGAGCTCGATGAACAGGATATTGGTTTGATGTATGTAATTTATTTGTTTTGCTGAAATAAAAAAAATAATTTTCTCTACCGCGTAACCTCAAAAATTTGCACTGCTGAGTTATTAATGCTTGCACTATGCAAAATTTGAACACTTTTGCTTATTGGGTTTTAAATTTATATATGAATTTAGGCTTAAAATTAATTTTTTTTTTTACACTATTGAATTTTTATGAAAAATTTTTACCAAGAGTAAAAAAAATGATTATAAGATAATTTTCCTGTTACCAAAATTTGAAGTTTGAACTTGTAATTGTGTTTCGTTTTGAAACAATATTACGAAAACAAGGATATTTTAATAAAATTAGACACATGTATTTAACGATATCATACATTTACATATGTATATGGATATATGTGTACATGGATATATACTTTTTATGTGATGAAATTACGATTTTAGGTAGCAATATACCAGATTAGCGACACTGCCAGGACGTTGTACAAATACTTGAAGAATTTGGGGGAAATCTGCACTACGGCACGTGGACACCATGGATCTTTTAGTGCCGCCGGAGTTTAATTGGCTTTACTTGACGCAATTTTACCAAGGCGAATTGATATAAGGTGGTCTTGATTTGCAACTCTGCGTATTCGCCTTGTATATTTGTTAGTGTAAAATTTCCTGCTGTCAAAATATTTCTTAACGTTTTGGTTCATTTGACAGCAGGAAATTTATGTCAGCTGGCGAATTAAGATCACCTTATGTGAATTCGCCTTGCAATTTTACCTTATTTCTTGGATTTGTGTGACAATAGGCAAATATGTAAACATTTTCTCCACGTTTTTTTTAACTTTTAATATTTCTTCTTTTTTTGGATTTTGCTTTAAAATTTTAGTTTAGTTTGCACTTCTTTTTTTGGTTTTACCATTTTGGTTTTTTCACGAACAAGTTTGCTTTAATTTAATATTTCGGGTTTCTTTTCTGTTTGCTTACTGGTTACTTTTCTGATTTCTTTACTTTAGAACTTTAGGTTTCTTTTTCTGACAATTTCAACTTAAGTTCAAATTTTTTTGGAGTTATGTACGATATCTATTTGTGTTAATTTTTTTGCGTTTTTCTTCCAGATAATTTTGTTTTAAGTTCACTTGTGGTTCCTTTTCTGCTTTTTTTCTGGCTTTAAGTTAAAATTTTAGTTTCTTCACAATTTTTTTCTAATATAAAACTTTAAGTTGAAATTAACATTTTAATTTGCTTTTCACGCTTTAGTTAGTACTTTAATTTTTTTTTAATTTTAAGTTTCTTTACAAGTTTTCTTTAAGTTAAAATTTTAAGTTGCTTTTCATATCTAAGTTTTTAATTTTCTTCTCAAAATTTTAAGTTTCTTTGCACATTAAGTTTTAATTTCTGATTTTCAATACCCTTTTGGTTTTCTTCAACTTTAATCTTTTTTTTCACTTTACATTACAACGATCGTTTGTCCTTTTATTTTAGTTTCTTTAAGTTACATTAACAATTTTTTCAACTGAACAGTACCACGCCACATTTTAGACCGACGCCAACTGCCTTTTATATCCTCCTTTTTTCTTTCGCATCCAGATTTTTCTAGAACTTTTTTTTTTCTTTAATAAAACATCAGATTTTGCCGTTATAACGAATAGAGTTTAAAAGAAAACACGTATTTTCTCAGTTAAGATCCACTAAACATCATTGCCAACTGCAAAATTTTTTTATTTCTTTATGATATGTTGTAATAACAGTGATGTCAATACCATATTGAACTTAAAACGTTGGTATATATATTTTTTCAAATGCAATTTTATGTCACGACATAAACGTTAAAGGGGAACTTAATGATTTTGTAATCCTAAGTTGTAACACAAAAGAAAACTTGCCTGACAAAAGATATTGTAAAAAAAAACTAAAAGCTTGCATGTTACAAGCCATTTTAAAGATTTAAATACGTGTATCTTTGGTGTACCATCACGTCATAAAACACGTATATCTCTGGGAGGGAACACTTTTGGGGCATGGGATCGGTCTCATTCGATGCTCAGATGTTGTCCACATCAAAAAAAAAAGTGAAAATTGATTTTTTTTCACCCTTAGGTCCCTTTCTCTATGCGCTGTCACATATGCTGACTTCCTAGATATGTAATCGCAAAAACTAAAAATGGGGAAATATTCCTTAAATATTCTCAGTCTTCGCAGAGAATATAAAACCGTGCATTAATATTTTATATGTAATGGGGGCAATTATGAATAAAATTCCGCGAGAAATTTTTCCCGGGGAAAAATTCCAACTAATAGCAAGTAATACGGAGAACAAAAAGTTCTAATTAGAAAAGGGAGAAAGTTGTCGCGGAATTTTATTCATAATTGCCCTGAATAAATAATATCAATTTAACAATTATTCCGGGACCCCACTAGTTACAATTCCAGATGTCCAATTAGAATATCAGCATATTTTTACAAAAAAAGAATAATCACGGCTATCGTGAATAAAATTCCGTGGAATTATTTACAACTAATAGCAAGTAATAGGGAAAACAAAAAGTTCTAATTGGAAAAGGGAAACATTTCACGTGGAATTTTCATGATAGCCCTGAATTTATATTTGGAAATTCGGAAAAAAGTCCGACTCTCGCAACCACGTAAAATATAACGCCTTGAGGTAGGCAATGTAAATGAATTGTGATTTATAATGATTACATATCGAGTGCGTACTCCCGTCCAACACAATTTAAGATGGTATTACCAACTATCAGCATTTGAACTTCTATGTGTGTATTTAGATTTATTTTAGCCGTTCATTAAATTCAATTTAATTAACACATAAATTTGTATATTTATTGCAAAATGATAGTTTACCCAAATTATTATAAAAATAATTATAAAACAATAACAACTGAAATGTTTTCATCACAATATATAAAACTCAATCTAAGACTCAAATTAATCAAAAACAATACTTTTTTTTCTTTCAATATGAGGAGATTAATGAGAAATCCTTCTGATTACTTTTTTTCTGGTTTTTGTAGAGGGGGCTGGGGTGAACATGACAACAGAAATTAATTTGAAAAGAGCTAAATTAATAAAGTAAGCTAACTAAAATGTAATTTTATTTGAAATCAAAAGAGGGTGTCTCGCGTGCGGTGTAATGGCCCATTGGTACAATTATAACATGTAATTCCAAGTTATTACGATTTGGTCCCACCAAGTGCGGCGATAGATTAATGGAAGATAATGCCAATTCGTCAAAAGGTATCAAATTATCTAAGTTAACAACACGTTGGTCACTGCTAAAATATTCAGTGCGTTCATGCAAAGTTAATATATGATCAATTTTGTTTTGTACGCCAGTTATAAGACAAGCAATCTGTAATAGAAAAAATATAAACAATTGAATATACATACATATTTATAACATAAATAAATGCTATTTCTATATATTAGTTTACCTTAAAACGTTTCTCATTGACTTGTAAATGTTTACAAGTTACCCTTAAACGCACCGTATTCAGTGAGACCTCTGGCACATCTTCGCCCCATACCATTTTGGCTCTATTATATTTGATGCCACGGGGGAAAAATTCTACTTCCCATGTAATGGGTTGTTCTAAATTTAAGAAAATAGAATTTATATGAGAATTTTATAAAGAAATTTTTTATTATTTTCCTAACAGAGTAGTTCTGCTGACAATCCATTTTTATGAAATTGTATTTGATGTGTATCAGATAATAACGATGTTATAACGAAAATTCTATTTAATGTGCATAAATTGCATACTTTTTTATAAGTTATAAACTATGTACTTATAAAAAAAGTATAGTACAAGTTATAAACTACTTATAAAAAAGAATGAAAAGCGAATTCAAAAGTATTTTCTGTGCAGATATGAATGAGCCTTATAACTTTCGTTAATCTTACTTATTTTATGAACTGTGTAATTCGAAACGAAAAAAATTCCTTTCAAATTTGTATGTTTATAACATGTAAATTCTAAAGCATTTCCCTTCATTTCGAATTACAGAGTATACCCCTGCTATAGTTCTTAATAAAAAAATAAAATAAATTATTAAAACATTTAAACCCTGACTGCAAAATAAGCAATTTTTTTAAATACGTATTCTAAAAAGGCTCAAACGAGAAGATTTAGAACAGAAAACAAAATTAAAATGAACTTTAAACCAAGATAACTCTATTTCAGTTTAACAATATATATTATGACTTGAAAGTCTAAGTTAAATACTCGCATTAAGTTTAGTAGCAGGCAGGACCCAATTGCAAATTATAAAGCAAAATAAAATTAATGGCTACTACTAAACTTAATGCGTCTTTTAATCATTACTACTGGTCTCGTCTTTTCAGTGCATTTATGCAGTTCGGCTTTTAATTTTTTATATTTAAGATGATAAACACGATATGTAGCTTTCCTCTATCTCTTTCTTCATCATTTGTCTTCTCTATCACTATCCCTTTCCTAGAGGAGGTAACACGGAAGGTAGGCATTCATCGCCTGAGTGTCACTTCTCTTTACAAAAAAAAGTAAATACCTAAAACGAGTTATTGCATTTCTTCATACCTATGATCACTTTTCCAATTAAACTGTTGATACAAAATTATAGAATCACTATTATGGTCGAAATATTTACTGCCTTAAAGAGTTTATAAAACAAATTTTGTATGAAAAGCTTCTTCTAAATCAAAAATATTTTTCTTAGGCTTTTACTCTTTATGAGAGGTTCCAATCAGTTTTTGAAAAATTTTTGAAGAATTGGTTTTTTTTTTTTTTTTTTTTTTGTCTTCTTTTAAACAAGCACAAACTGCAGCGTCAGAGTCTTCAACAGCATTCGAACCTGCGATCCTCCGACTAATAGAATAGTACACTGCCTACAAGCCGAGAAGGCAATTAATTCCCTTTTATTTTTCCTGTGCATTATTTGATTCAGGCTTTTGTATTACAAGATCGATAAATAAATAAATTTAAAAACATTCGAAAATTTACTAAAATTCAGAGCCGGAGGGAGATGCAACAAAATAAATTCAAAATTTCGAAAATCAAATAAAAAGTTAGTTATAAAATCAGAATCACTTAACAATAAATCGTCTTTAGAATCACAAAAAACAGAAGTACATACATATAATGAAAACGAAATCAAAAATTTGGAAATTATTATGTAAATCGGAGCAATATAAATCTATTTTAGCAACTAAAATTGATAATATTCACAATATTCATCTTTACACATTTGATTTGATATTACAATCTCATTTATGTAGGTAATTTTTTGAGTACAACTAAGCGAGAAAGTTTTGTTAACAACTTATTTAGGTAAATTAGAAATTAAATTTTGCTTTGAATTCTTAACAAAAATGTATAAACACTTACCATCTTCGGTTTCTGCAATATTCCCTGGAGTAAAGAAACATGTCACATAGTTGCTATATTTATCAATCAAGTCAAAATTATTGACAACTTTACTTATACTCCAAGTATCGTTGGAGTACAGTCGAGGTGTAAACTGTAGAAATCCATCGGACGAGTAACGCACCTCCTTAACGCGTTCCTCCTGACCCGACTGATACGACATACCAATTGCCATGCGTTGTACAATGAATTCTTTGTGATATTCCAGCAGTGGAAATATAAGTAAATGGGCTAATTCGCGAGGTGTCATCATGGCAAATCGTATATGAATAATAGTTTGTTCTACAAGTTGTATGAAATGTTCATGCTTTTCTAAATCCGTCAGAGAATCGTCATTATCTAGCAAATCTTTGCGTTGTATCAACCAATTTTCCAAAATTCCAAACAGTTTATATTCACTCCGTACAACCAAATCATTTTGCTGTAATAGTATGGCCATAACCGCCACGTCAAGTTCAACGAAATCTTTAGATTCAGAAACTATTTCTAAATTCCATTTAAGAAAACGCTTCAAAGCCTCCGTTAGTTCTTTGTGTTGGGGGCTAAAGGCTATTGTATATTGGAGCCATGATACCAAAAAGCCCTGCGTAGCTGCTTTGGCAATATGTTTCATCATATATTGGACGCAAAGTTCTACCAAATCTTGTACATTATACTTGTGTGCTAATGCCAACATGGGCATAACAGTGTTAAGAGAAATATTGATTTTACCAACATATAAATATTTCAGAAACTGTGGAAATACCGCCTCACAACATGGCTCTTCCACCAGTTCTATGACATGTTTGCGACATTCATTCCATTCTGGATTCATTAACATTACCTGGAAAACATCGCTACTAGCACAGAGAATTACACGGTGAGCTGGATATTGCTGATTGCCTACTAATAATATTATGTCTGACATTAATTGTTCCGCATATAGGTTAGCAATTTTCTTTAGCACACTGCTTGAATTATTCATAACACGCTGTATTAAACAAAAAATTAAAAAGGTAAAACAATTTCTTAAACACATGTATAAGTTAAATAACTTACTAGGCTTATCGAACGATCTTCAGATTGTTCGTCCATTCCTGTTATTGATGGCGAAACATCATCATCTCCTCCACTACTACTATTACCACTAGATGTAGCCATGTTAGAAGACGTTTTTTCCATTTCGGATTTCAATAAAATACAACTTTTTTATTTATTTTGCTTTTCGTTCTATATCAATTTTCTTGCTAGAACTTTACGAGACAATCCTTTGTTTGAGACTTTTAGAGCAATCACGGAGCTTTCACATTCCATTTACAGTTTCTTTTTAGTTTTTGTTAAGAAATGTAATATATGTATATATATAATATTCAATAATTATTTTTGGGTTTTATTGCTTTATGATAGAATTTTTTATAAAATTTTTGCACGTATTTCATGTAAAATAATAAATAAATGCATCTTTTTATTCAGACACTCAAAACAGCTGTAGGAAGTGTTGCTCGTTTAGTAGTTGGTATTCATATACTAAATGTGATGCCATACTCATAAAATGTATTATTAACCATTGCTTTACCATTAGCTATTTTATTAAGGTGAATGATGTTAATTAAATGAAAACCCATTTGGATGAATATAAAAAAATCTGTTTTTTATTTTTGCTCATTAGATCTTCTTCCTACGAATCTTTAAATTTGCATCTTAAAAATAGATATACGAATAATTTGTTTGATTTTAGATGACGATGTACATAATAGTTAAAAATTCCAGCTTGAACATTGTAATACAAAATAAAGAAATGTATAAATGAAACCAATTATTTTTAATTGTCAAAATTTAAAATTTGATCTTCGTTATTTGGCTATTTAATATTTTATAATTTATTCTCAATTACATGCGAAAATAAAAATACATATGTACGTACATACAAAGTGTATCTAACTAGGTGGCAGCGCTACTTCAGCTGATAATTTTTTGCTGTTTGACATTCTTCGGTTCTTTACACAGCTATGGTTGCCATATTTTTGTATGACAAATCCTTACGCAGTCACCTGTATTATAGCATTGCACAGATACATCCGTTTGCACTAGTTTTTGGTTCTGGTATGAACAAATATGTTATTTATCGTTTTCTGTTACTAGTTGTAAATGTTGATTTTTTAAGCAATTATTGTATGGTTGGGCAAAGAGCAAATGAAAACAACACATTTATTTGTTTTGTTTTTCTAAGGCAAATAAGATACATAAAACTGCTTTTACCATAAGTGCCTTATGACGTGTTGAGAAAAAATGTAATTGGCTGATGAATGAATGAATGAAAGCAAAATTACACATACATATGTAAGTAAATGATACATGTACATGAAACACATGCATTTGTAATTACTCTCAGAGCAAAATTGTCTCTTTCTCTCTCTATACTTTGGCTGCACCACAAAATAACATAACGAACGTCCGCACATACATCTGCACATCATGTATTTGTTTCAATAGTGGTTTTTTCATATATTTGTATTACAATATGTATTTTTTGAGCAAAAACAGATCAAACAGTTGCTCAGCAGCAATACAATAAGCAATTGTTATTTGTTTTCAATTGTATTTTCATTTGGAAAAGCACGCACACACAATAACTCTTATACTGGTTCTGTCGCTCACACTACAATTATATGGTACATACCATGGTATATTTGTTTTGGCTATACAAACGAGTATACAAATGCAACCCTTTAACCTGTATACAAGTCATATCAAACAGGTACACGTATCAGGCATATTGCTCATCCGATGATTTTTTGTTTACAAGTTTATAACGAAGAATTCGTTTGACAATTACTTTTGTGCCTTGTTTTATGCATACAATTGTTTAACAATTACTTTGTAAAGCTATGTGAGAAGCACAGAGTTGCCACAGGGTTTTGCCTAATGCATGTACCCGTAGTAAATGTGCCTTGCCTGTATAATTACACCATGCGTACATACATATATAAAATTACATATCGTTAGCTAAAATGAAAAAAAAGACAACTAACAAAAATTTCAAAATCGAGTTTTTGATTGTTATGAATGCCTTTAAACTACAAGCCTTGACAAAATTTTACACTTCTGCGATCAAAAATGATGCTGTTATGAACAAAAAACAAGGCGACTTAACTACGAGTTTGTTGAGTTTTTTTTAATTGTTTGCTTCTGTAAAATTATATTTTTGTTAGTTACGCCTTTTTGTATTTTAGCTAACGATATTAAGCAAATCACAAAATAAAAATTGAATTTATATATAAGAAGGAAATTAAGGATTTACATTATAACATTGATCGAAATAAAAACAAACGTCTTTTAATCTAAATGCGTTAAAACCAACAAGTAAAAAAATTATTTCAGTTGGATAGTAGTATAGGATGAAGGAATATAATTTCAATTACGAAAGGAAGAAACGGTGGTTACTGAGTAAAAGGTGTGTAGTTAAGAAAGACAGCTGCTACAAACATCATTGGACCCTTTTACAATTCATCGTGACTAACAAATTTGTTAATATAATTCACTAATTCTGGCAATGATCGACTATCATCATATTCGCTTTGACGTTCACCATTTTTATAAGCGAACAAAGTGGGATACCCTTCGACTTGCTGGTCAACACACAACTTCTTATTCTCTGCGGAAGTGCAATCAACTTTAGCAATTTTAATACCCTTATTGCCACCGTGCATTTTTTCAGCCAACTGATCCCAAACCGGACTCAATTTTTGACAATGACCACACCAAGGGGCATAGAATTTGATAAATGTGATACCATTAGCAACCGATTCCTCAAAGTTGTCACTCGTTAATTGTAATACTTGTAATTTCTCTTTTTGTCCAGTAGCTGTCTTTTCGGTGGAAGTGGCTTCTTGATTATCGCCACCACCCAACATTTTTTTTACATAGCCATGTAGTTCATCAAGGCCACGGGAACCAGAGTATTTTTCAATTTTCTTACCATCTTCAATCCACAAAAGAGTTGGATAACCTTTCACTTCGAAGTCCACGCATATGGGGCGATAAACAGTACAATCAATTTTCGCAATACTTACAGCCTGCTCATTTTGCAAAGTCTTGGCAAATTGTTCCCAAATAGGAGCCAAACGCTGGCAATGACCGCACCAGGGAGCATAAAATTTAACAAAATGGTTTCCTATCGAAACATGTTTTGCAAAACTTTCTTCGGTCAATTCAACAAGTTTTCCTTCAACCTCATTTTGTGAAATTTCATTATCGCTATTTAGTTGGTCATTGATGAATTCAGTTATGGCAGGCATATCACGAGAACCATTAAATTTCACCGAATCTTTCTCGCCGAGCTTGAAAAAGCGCAGGGTGGGATAGCCTGTTATTTCGTGTTTAGCACACAATTCTTGTTGTTGAGTACAGTCCACTTTAGCAATTATAACTTGCGGGTCATCCTTCACGTTCATCATTTCGGCCAACTGTTCCCACAGGGGATGTAAACGTTTACAATGACTGCACCTGAAGTTGAAAGATTTCTTGACTAAATATTTTTACAACTTACATATTAAATTAAAATTAAATTTAATCAGTTATAATAGGTTTATAATTTTAAATTCTTATAGAATTAAATATTTTTATTAATTAATGTGATTTTCTAAAGACAAGAAAAATTAGACTTTCCCCCATCTAAAGTCTAGTTTGTCTTCTTTAGTAAACCACATTAATTGAAAAAAAAGAATATTTCACTGTATATGAATTGAATATACTGAACATAATGCCGATTAAGAAATTATTCCTGATATTTTTACAACAGATAAAAATATTTTTTAATTCCCACAAAATCACAAAACTTTAGTTAGAATATTTTTTATTACTTGCTTGCATGAGTATTGTTAACAAATAATCTTGCTTCCTTCAAAAATTACTAAGGGTTTTCATGAGAATGTTCAAAAGTCTCGCAAACTCTGCATTGTGCATTTTTACACTCTCGTAAATAAAATGTCAAAAATTGTATAGAAATTTATTCACACAAACCTGTTAAATTTGCCCAAATTTTCAACTCGTAAACTTAATCTGTGCAATTGTGCATTTTGTAGTCAACAATTTCTTGCTTTTATGGATTTCTTTAGACATTTTTAGACACAGACACACTTTTTTATTTTTATGGAAATAAATAAATACATTTTAAAATTAAAAATTGCTTGAAAATTTCTTATTTTATTTTTATTAAATGAAATTTCTAACGTTTGTTTCAAATTTACATACACTGTTTGCGCAAAAGTTCAAAAGGGCTTCATAAAACAAGTCTCGCAAGTTTGCCCAATTGCACAAATGGCAAATTTAAGAGTTCTCATGAAAACCCTTACTATTTTTAAATACATTAATAAGTTGAAGAAAGTAAATGTTTACACTTTAAAATGTATGTAAGAAATATTACTTATTATCACTAAAACATTTTACAATTCATCGCGAGTCACAAATTTCCTGATGTAACTAACTAATTCTGGCAGTGATGACCCATATTCACTTTGGCGTTCGCCATTTTTATAAGCAATCAAAGTGGGATAGCCATCGATTTGTTGGTCAGCACACAACTTCGTGTTCTCTATGGAAGTACAATCAACTTGAGCAATTTTAATAACCTTATCGCTGCCATGAATTTTTTCAGCCAACTGGTCCCAAACTGGCTCCAATTTTCGACAAGGTATAGACAAAGGATCGTAAAATTTGACAAATGTGACACCTCTGGCAATCAATTTCTCGAAGTTGTCACCAGTTAATTCCAATACTTTCAACTTATCTGCGTTGCCATTGCTACGCAACATTTTTTTTACATAACGATGTAAATCATCATGACTACGGGAATCAGTGTACTCCTCAATTTTCTTGCCGTTCTCTATCCACAAAAGTGTTGGATATGTTTTAATTTCCCAGTCGTGGAATATGGTTTCATCAACGTCGAACGCAATTTGGACAATGCTTACATCAGATACATTTTGTAAGGTATTTGCCAATTGCTGCCAAACAGGAGCAAAACTTTGGCAATCACTATTCCAGGGGATATAAAAATTGACAAAAAAATTTCCTGTTGAAAGATATTTCGTGAATTTGTATTGATCCAATTGAACAGGCATTCCCTTAACCCTTGCTGCTGTGAATGTCTTAATATCAAAATTTAATAATTCATTAATAAATTCTGTTAAGGCTGGCAGAACAGAGGATCCCTTGAATTTCACAGATTGCCTTTCGCCCATTTTGAAAAAACGTAATGTGGGAAAACCTGTTATTCTATGTTTAGCACATAATTCTTCTTGTCGAGTGCAGTCTACTCTGGCAATTATGACTTGGGGTTTATCTTTGGCGTTCATCATTTTAGCTAATTGTTCCCAAACGGGACGTAACTTTCTACAATGTCCGCTCCTGGGATAAAAAATTGTGAAAATTAGCATGTTGATACATACATACATACATTTTTTTATCATCTAAAGGTTAGATATCTAAAATTTAGATAAAATATCTGACAGGCTTGTAACAAAAGCATGAAGTTAGCTAATGTTTTGAGTTTTATAACAAAAATTAAAAATTTCAAGAAACCCCGACGTACAAACGGAACGGCTGGACCGATTTTCTTCAAGTATAAACGAGATGATATTAGATCAAGTCTCTTTTCAAACGAAAAAGACAAGTTAAAATCGGTCTATTCCTTTGGGGAGTTACGGTGTCAAAGACACACATATTCAAAGGCTGGAACGATTTTGTTCAAAGAAAGCAAAGAACACTCTAGATCAAGTCACCTTTCAAACAGGAAAAACTAAATCAAAATCGGTCCAGCCGTTTGGTCTGCACGTGGACCCGTACATACACACAGATAAGCAGATACAATGATACACCGACACACTACAAACTTATAACACCCCTTTTTTGGTCGATCGATAAAAAACAAGTATGTACATTAGAGTGGTCGTTATTTATTTTTTTTTTTGGATTTCTTATGCTCTCCCCCCAAATCGGATCAGTTTTATGTAAAAAAAAAATACAAAAAAATTTCATAGCGATAAGTTGTGTTTTAAGCTTAAATTAGACGTGACATAGCCATAACGCCATAACCATATCAAAACCAAAATTCAATTGGTTTATATGATGAGAGTTATGGCGTTATGGCGAGTCACGTATAATCGAATACAGTGTTGCCCATTAGTTTGGTTCGAACGGCTGCTCTCTATGGCTATGGTTATGCTACGTCTGATTGAGCCTTTAGGGTGTGCGTGTGTACTAGTGGCAACGTTTTTCATTACCGATATTACGAAAAAAAACCATGTGAACGGCATTGCACACATTTTGAAAATAACAGCACAAAATGAGAGCAAGAGAAATGACAAACTAAAGGCCGGGGCACAATGAATCCGTCATACGTTAAACTTTGCCTTTTTCAACTGACATCTAAGTTCAAATACATGGTTTCTTATGAGGTCTGTTACATTCAGTAGGTGTCCGTCAACGCAAGTACAAAAAAAAGTACATTTTGCGTACGTCGAGTAGTTTGACAGATATTGGTTGGTTTTTTTTTTTGTATGTTCTGATTTAGGTTTTTGTGTTTTGTGGCAGCAAAAATAAAATTAAACAAAAGAAATAAACGAAATAAATAAAAAAAAAATTTAATTTTATAAATAAAATGAAATATCAACCTATAGAAGCTGTTCAAATGCTTCCGTCAATAAAGTATTCATTGTGCCAATCTTCTCCGTCGTTGCGTTAATGTCAGTTAAAAAAGACAAATTTTAACGTATGACGGATTCATTGTGCCCCGGCCTTAACTAACAACACTTTGCTGTGTTCATCCGTTTTCCAGCCTTTTTATCCCATTCACAATTTCCAGGCACGGTTCCAATGTATTCAGGAGAGCTTTAGTTTAGAAGATCTTGTAATGTCTTCTCGTTAAGAAATACTTAAACTTTTGTTCTGCCGAAAGAGGAGCCCACGATTTTCGTATTTTATCGCCTGACTTTCATTCGACTCGAGGACATATTTCAAAGATCGGTAGATCCTACGACAATTTAACATATACATACATAGATATACAGATGTACATATATGTATGTATATGATAACTATGTAACAGCGTCATAAAACCATGAAGTTAGATATCCATAAACTTCACGTTATCAAATAACGTAAGTTCTATTCTACTTAGTTTTGGAAAGTGTTATCTTATTATCTAAAACTCTTCAGTTAGTGTATTATGTATGAATTTATAATTTCATAAAAAATATGATAAATCACCGCCTAACACAGCACGTATTGATAAGAAAAATACCATTAAAATTACAATAATTTCAATAAAATTATTATCAGAAACATTCATATTTAAACAAAGAAGATAATGTTTAGAAAAAACTACACATACTAAACAAGATCAAGTCGTATTAATGAAAATACATAAAATTAAGTAGGATATTAAATACTTATATACATTTATATGTACATATGTATGTATGAAAAGATAAGAGAAAGCCAAATAATAATGTCAAATAATTAATATCATACTAGCTTGATCAGCACCATGTGTACTTTGAAGGCATTTGCTATTTTTATAACTAAATATGTACATAAATACATATGTATGTACATATGGGCATTTCCACAGAAAATTTTAATATTTGTCACGTACGATACTTAGCAATAGATCCAAATAATGTATTATGGGATGCCGAAAGTTTCTGGTAGAATGGTCATAAAAATTACATGTGCAAAAAATTGAACTCCATAACTTTCAAATGCTGCGTTTTTATGCATAATAAATAGCACAACATTTTTTCTGTACATAATTTTGTCCTAACTATGGCCTATCATGGTACTTTAATGATAAGAAACTAAGTTTTTCGGGAAGATTTTTTTTCAACTGATCTAGCGAAAAATTGGATAGTACCGATGGCTGAAGTAGTTAGCACTTGTGTCCCTTGTATTAGATGTTGTTGAGGCCCTATGCTCCTTGTAGGAACGACGGGAACCTATATATATATATATATATATATTAGTTGTTGTAGGAAAAGTTCTAGAGATGCAGGCATAAGACCCTTGTCAATAAACTACATCGGCTTCAGCGGATGCTAATCCTAATGTAACATCAGAGCGCCCTCCTTCGTTGGTATGGTGTAGTAGAATTATCGGCGAAGTTAAATAACCAATAAAATGGATACTAAGCACAGGTTCAAAATTAAATACGCCTCATTAACACCAGGTGCTCTGCTACACTGCATTATTAAAAACTTGCAAAAAGCAGTTGTAAAAAAAAAAAGAATGAAGCTTTGCTCTTTCTCTAACTTCAATACCTGCCTTCTCTATCACTATCCCTTCCCTATCACGCTCTCTCAATATCTTCTCTTCAACTCATAGGTAGCACAAAGGGATCATTGTATTGGACCCAAGTGAACTGTACTCTAAATTTCACCCTCCTTACCAACAGCCTGCTAACCTAAGCACCTATCTTGTTTACCTCCACTCTTGACAGAAAAATAAAATTTTTTTTTTAGGGTTCCGTACACCAAAGGTGAAAAGGAAAAAATTTATATAAAAAAAATTGCAAAAATGAAAAAAATCGCCAAAAATAAAAAAATATAGCCAAAATGTAAAAACGCCAAAAACTGAAAAGAATCGCCAAAACAAGAAAATAAAGTGTCAAAACTAAAAAAAAGAGCCAAAACTTAAAAAAATCGCCAAAACCGAAAAAACGCCAAAACAAAAAAACCGAAAAAGATCCCAAAAACGAAAAAAAAAATGCCAAAACTATATATTATATAGGATGAAGTTTGTATTAAATTACATATCTAGTGTTCGCAGGGAACCCTTCGTGCGCGAGTCAGAGTCGCACTTTACTGAATTTATTAAATTAAGTTGTGTGTAAATTAGAGTTTCTACGCGGGAAAAAAATCCCGGGAATTATTTTTTGAAAATCCCGGGAAATTTTCAACGGGAATTTTCGGACATTTAATATTTACGTTTTTGGAATTTGCTTTTTTAACATTGCTGTTCGCAGCGTGACCGTTTGACCGACTAAAGTGGCAAATTACCACTTTTTCAACTGCCTTTCCCCTTTTTCGACTGCCTTGCCACTTTTTGACCCCTTTTTTAGGGAGAGTTATATGAAAATACATTAAAAATAAAAAGTTTAGTGTAGTTTTCTCGGTTTTTTTTTAATTTTGCCCCTTTTATTTGATAAATCCCCTATTTGGTGCCACTTTTTGAAAAATGTCATCGGTCACCCTGGCTGTTCGTTGTTTTATTACTTCCCAGCAAAAAATATAAGGAGTACTTCCTTACCAACCACTTTTAAATTACTTCGAAAGTATCTAATGAATATTTTTAGATGTTAAATAAGTTATTTTTAACCACATATCAAATGGAATTTTAAATCACTACTTTGTTTTCAGCAAAATTCATTACTTTTTTGGTTCAAGCCAAATACAAGTGTTTTTTATCACATTTAAGTCTTTTCAAATCAAAAAATATGGATTGTTAAAAATAGCAATGGAATAAAATAACAAAAAATTAAATAATTTAACCTGTTTTCTTTTCAAACCATATACAAGTGATTTTAATCACTGAATAAAAAGTGAATTATTTTCACTCCCGAATTTCGGATTTTTATAGCACCAAAAACTTGATTTTTATTGAGCTTAAAAAATGTCAAAAGCAAACCACTTCCTTCCAATGACACGTCAATGTAAAATTGTTTTTTCTACTTCTTTTTCCGCACTTTTTTTGCTGGGTTATGAATTGTATACATAATTATTTCCATTTGCAAGTATATGAAGATGATACACATGCATTGTGTATGTACATAGTAGAAAAATATTTACATATGAAATGTGGTAAAATAATATAGCCATTATTATTATAAGTATAATTGTGCTATAATATGAAAGAATCTGTGAAGATGTACGCTTACATAGGCAGAAAAATCTCTATTCCAATTGTAAACAAAAACTTATAACAAATACAATCTACTATAATAAATGTAAATAAATACGTGTACAAATTATATTGGATACAATGAATTATGCACTGAATAGGCACGTGTAAAATTAAAATGATTCATAATATTGTACTTCTTTTGTTTAAAAAATTGGATTACTTTAGTTTTAATTAACTTACCAAGGTGCAAAAAATTTAACAAAATGATTAGTCTTCGCAATGGCTTCATCGAAATTATCAGCAGTCAACTCAATTGCGAAATTTTCTTCTGTTCCTTCGTCAGTGGCTATAAAATTTGGCAAAATTAAGGCAATAAATGCTAAATACAACATTTTTTTCCAAGCCATTATTTATATTCAACAGCAAACTTTTAATAATTTCTTTTTCTTATATCTATACAATTTTTGCAAATCTTTATTTAATAGCACCACAAAAGATACTGATTGGTAATCTATATAAATATGTGTATGCGTGTATGCCTTGCTATTGTCAAGTGGTGAAAAACGAAAACCGGCACAAATCAGTGTTGTCGGATATGGCGATTTGTCGCCAAACGTGGCGATGAGTTTGTTTTTGGCGATGAAAATTTTGAAATGGAGACTGGCGATTTACTTGGCAATACAAAAGCAATATGGACTTAAGTCGAGAGTTGAGGTAAATTTGGCATGGTTACATTTTTTACAATTGCAATATACTGCTGGTAAAATTTTTATCTGCTTTTGTAATATTTGTATGCAACTATGCCAAAACTACATTTTGCTAAATTTTATTTCATAATTATACACCTTTTGATATAATAGCTTAACTTGAACATGAATCTGGGGTATTTTAAGCTCCTCAGTAAACAAGGACCCGACGAAAAGCAACCCATCTTACAGCAATAGAGATATGTATATAAAAGTGCTCACCCAAAAAGCTGCAAAAGTAGACTTGTGCAGTTTTGCCTTATATGGAATCTGAAAAAATTTTTAATATTTTTTCACGCCACTCTGTTTTGTGGATGCTATTTTCCACATGACAATCAATGTCAAAACCGTCAAGGAATAGTTTTGTAGGAGGAATTGTTTAATCACAATTGTAATTATAATTATTTAATGTTGATAGATGAAAGTTGATATTTGCTGCGAAAACTAGGATCAAAATATAAAATAATCCAAAGTAAATTTGTGCAAAACTGCAGCCTAAATAAGCTACTCACTAATTTATTTCATTTAAAATGGCAACAGAAACAGAGAAGCAAACAAAGTTGCATACGGCCGGCGAAATTAGTGCTGCTAATATGAACACACAGCTTATAGAACACAAAGCTAAAACTATTTTGGATGACCCAAGATTTCGGATAAGGCCTTTACAGCAAGTGGCTTCAGCGTGTACAGGGGCCGTAATTACTACAATATTTAGTTAGTACTTAAGTCTAAGAAATTCGTTATGAAATTTGATTCAGTTATGATTATTAATTTTTCATACCCAATTTAAATTGTTAATATTTTCTATTCAAGATGTAGTTTTATTTAATTTTCCAGTGACTCCTTTGGATGTAATAAAAACACGAATACAGGCCCAGCAAACTCAAATGCATAATAAATGTTTTCTTTATTGTAACGGACTAATGGATCATCTATGTCCTTGTGATCCTAAATATTCACCTGGGAAGAATATGCAACTTAATGGTACCATAGTATGTATTAATTGATTATCATTCGCTTTATATTTACAAATTTACTATCTTGTTCCAACAGGATGCTTTTGTTAAAATAAGTCGCTCGGAGGGTTTAGGTTCCTTATGGTCGGGTCTAAGTCCCACCTTAGTATCAGCCTTGCCTTCCACAGTTATTTACTTTGTGGCATATGAACAGTTTAAAGATCGTTTCTTATGGTTCCACTATAGATACCTGGCCGAAGTGAAAGGTTCTCACAGAGGTCGTGATATTCCTGCTCTTGTACCTTTATTGGCTGGTGTAACAGCTCGCGTGAGTGCGGTAACTTTTGTCAGCCCCGTAGAACTCATACGCACAAAAATGCAGTCGGAAAAAATGACTTATGCCCAAATTTTTTCTGCTATACGGACAGTGGTACAAACACAAGGCATATTGGGTCTGTGGCGTGGCCTACCACCCACTATACTTCGTGATGTACCATTTTCCGGTATATATTGGTCTTGCTATGAAGCTATTAAATCGCGCTTTCATGTTACGGAACCCACGTTTACTTTTAGTTTCTTTGCTGGTGCGATATCAGGTTCGGTAAGTAATGTAACATTTCAACATAAATAAGTACACATTGTCCGATTATGTTGTGAAGTCGTTTTGCTTTTGTGGGCACTTAATTGTGTTTGTGTTAAAAGTGATTCCGGTCTTAAATACATCTCTCGGAATATATTATGCTCATGATGTGTGACCAAATTAGAAATATGCCGTATAAAAATTCTCTATACGAATAAATGGAATGTAGTATGTATGGTCAAACCATTATGCGAGCACATTAGCGACAATATATAATGAAAATTTGGCATGAATTTATTTATTTATTTAGTTTTGTAATAATAAGCCTACAAGGCCATATTTGATAAATTTAATGAGTTTTGCTTTAAAATTTTAAGCGAAAAAACACGCTAGGATGTAATTGTGAGTTAAAACTGCATTATTACCCGATAGTTAATATCAAATTTTATAGCAGAACTTGTTGAAGACTAGTTAAATTTTGCCACTTATGCTAACTTCATGCCAGTTATTTATTATACGTTATGCCGTATATGTATAGCGGTGATATTTTTCGGACCACATCGAAGAAAGGTAATCAAATCACTCACTTAATACTTAAACTGCAGTGCTGTCACGAATTTCCGAACGGATCTAGTGATTTTCACAATGAGGGCAATCATGAATAAAATGCCGTGAGAAATTGTTCCCTGGGACAATTGGAAAAGTGATAAATTTCTGGCGGAATTTTATGCATGATTGCCCTGATTATCAATACAGAGAAAGCCCATATGACCAATTGTTTATGTATTGAATCAATAAATATGGATTTTTTGTTATCACACTGTGTTCGTATTTCAGAACATTTACTTTGCTATTATTTTGCATTACAGATTGCAGCCACAATCACAACCCCTTTCGATGTCATAAAAACTCAAGAACAAATAGAATTTGGCGAGAAAGTAATATTTACAGGTCAGTATATTTAATGAGAAAAAAATAGTTTCAAACTTAGTTCGTTGTTCATTCACATGTTCATCGATATTTTCACCTTTCAAAAGCTCAATCAACAACGACTGTTTTATCCACTTCAACTGTTCGAAATATTTTGTGAATACAATTTCTTTTAATTCTTGTTAGTTGAATGAAGCATGAACTTGAAATTTTCTTTCTAACATTTTGTATATGTATGTATATCATATATTTTTTAGATAAACCTGCAAAAAAATTTCCCTCTAACGGTACGATAAAGCGACTCGTATCATTATATACTTTAAATGGCTTACGAGGTGTATTTGCTGGTTTAGGTCCACGTCTTTTTAAAGTGGCGCCGGCATGTGCCATCATGATATCAACGTTTGAATACAGCAAATCATTTTTTTATCAATACAATATTCACAATTATAATGAAAGATTAATTGCGGTGGGTAAAAATAACGTTTAACATTTCTAGAGAATATAATATTCCTATTATCTTATAATGTATGTAATTGTTGAGTACAATTTTAAGTTTTAATTGTTATACACTTGTTAAAATCAAAAATGACCAGCTTATGTAATTATTTTACATTAATACATACATACTTAAAAACCACAATGTTAATTTCTTTATTATTTTATTTTTTACAATTTTAATAAAATATTATATAATTAATGAGCTTGATGATTACTTTTAAACGGATTTGTTGGTCTATCTTCTGCGATAGTTCTTTTTTTTAACTTCAATTTAACGAATTGAAAAACTATCTAACTATAGGTTCAATGAAAATGTATTATTGGGCCTCATCGTTTTTTGTGTTTTTCGACTATGGGGATCTAGATTTAAAAAAAAATCTTTTCGCCGTTCCTGAATCTAAAAAAACGTCGAAGTCAAAATTTCTGTCTGACTTCAGAATCTGGCTACAAGTGGACCAGGGGTCTACTCTGTAATTCGAAAAGAATGAAAATTCTAGTTTTAACTAACTGACCTAACCTACACTTTTTTTGAATTTGTAGGAGAACAGCTTTTATGATTGTTTTATAAATGCTTTGTTATGGATACGTTTGAAATGTTTTTACTTTTATAATCACAACACCAAAGCTTACAGTCGAGTTCTGTAATGACTTATAAAGGCTAGTGGTGGAATTAACTGTTTTCAAAAAAAAAAAAAAAAAAAAAAAAATTAGTTAAGTCGGTTAGTAAAAACAGCGACGATGTGTATCAAGGTGAACTCTTTTTGATATTAATTAGAACTGAACCAAAATAGCATTCTTAAACAAGATTTTTGGAGTCGGAAATCACAGAATTTTCAAACAACTTGACGACATCAAACATTTTGCACGTATTTTTCCTATGTATTTTGAATATTTTTGCTACTGTAGGTGTTATTATAATTATTTTTTTTTATTTTTTGTATAAACATATTTATTAGCACCCTAAATATTGGCATATTTAGTTTTTGAATTTCTTCCCAAGTTTTCACAAACCCTAAAAATGATGGTTGTATGTAGAGTTTATTCCTCAAATGTATATTTATTTATTTGTTCATATTGTAATACAAAAGCCCAGAGGCCAAAAAAAACGTACTACATAGTTCAATACTGAGTGAATAATAAACATTATTAATATATAACATATTAATATAATATATTCAATAAAGATTAATTAAATATTTCAAATATAATAATAAACAATATTCATAAAATTCACTTAAACTAACTAAAAAAAAAAAATTTAGATCATATATATTCATGTTACCATTAATTATAATTATTTACAAATATTACATTTATTTACATTTGGTGGCTCCCCAGCCGTATTAATAAATATATTAAAATTTTTCAAAATATATTTAAAAAAAAACAACAATTTCCGGGTATCATTAATGACAGCAAGACATCATCAAAAAGAGAACAAATTAGTTATTTGAAAAAAAATCATTCATTTTGAGCCGAAAAACATTATTAGAGTGTGAAAAAACACGCAATTCATGCGGTAAAGAATTCCAATAGCGAGCGACCCTGACAACAAATGACCTTTCAAATAAAGAACAGTTTATTTTCGGTACTAGTATCTGTTTATTCCTTGATGAACGTGAGAACATAAATTTATCACAAAAAGGTTTAGGTACGCCAATTTTAAAGAATCGATAAAAAAAGATTAAATTTCTAATTTTCACATAATCATTGAAAGAACACCCCAAAAAATTTTTTTCAAACGCAGAAATATGTTCTCTTCTCCGAATGTTAAATACAAATCTTACAACGGTGTTTACAATACGTTTCAAGGTATCAAGATTAGTAGCAGTAGCACCAGAAACCACCTCAAGGCCATATAAGATTTGGGGCATCATAAGGGGCATGTGCTAATCTATGCTTAACATTAATAGGTAAATATATATATATTAGTTGAATAAATCCTACGCAATGTACTCGAGACTTTGCGAAGAACAGATTGAAAATGCGGTTCAAACGATAAGCGATTATCAATAATGATTCCCAAGCATTTGTGCTGACTGACAATTTCTATAGGAGCATTTCGAATACACAAATTAAGGGCAGGAGAGCTATCAGGCGATAAACTAAAGAAAATAGCTTTAGATTTGGAAGGATTTATAGATAAGAAATTAAGATCTGACCAAACAGAGATTCTTTCAAGACAGTAATTAATATTAGGTTCTAACACATCAGCGAAGTCACGATCAGTACTAAACAGAAGCATGATGTCATCAGCAAACAAGAACGTCTTACAAATACTATAATCTACATACTCATGAAGGTCATTAACACATAATAAGAACAAAAGGGGACCCAAAACAGAGCCCTGTGGGACACCCGAAGTAAGAGAAACAGTACGAGAAGCTGTACCATTCAGATCCACAAATTGTTTTCTATCAGACAGATAACACATAATAAGTTTACAGGCTGATCTAGAGAAATTAAACTTTTCCTTGAGCTTAATAATCATAGTAGAGTAACATAAAGAGTTAAAAGCTTTAGTTAAGTCAAGGGAAGTAAGAACACATAATTTCCTATGATTAAAGCAATTTCTAACGGTATCAGTTAGGTTAACTAGGAGGGAGGTAGTATTATGTCCATAGCGAAAGGCATATTGGGAATCACAAATTTTTTTCTTAGTGAACAAAAGCATTTGATTCTTAATAATATGCTCCACAACCTTAGATAAGGCAGGAAGAATGGAAATTGGTCTTAAATCATCAGGGCTATTAACTCTACCAGACTTAGGGATAGGCACGACTCTAGCTACCTTCCATAAATCAGGAAAAGTAGACTTACTTAAAATAGTATTAATTAAGTGTATGATTATGTCAGAGATATAGGGATAAACAAGCTTAAGAAATAGGATTGGGATGTTATCAACTCCAGAAGATTTGGATTTCACCTTATGGAAGGCCTCTAGTACCTCTACTTCAGTATATATTATATATAAATATTTATGTACTATACATAAGTCTATGAAGTTAATTTTTATGTTTTACCTTTCATTTTTATATTGTTTTATAGTATTTAATTTCAAAAATTGGCTTGTTTTTATGGTTAAGCAATTGTCTATATGCATTTCGTTCCCGCTTGTGGAACTCGTCAGTATTGCATTATTTACATGAACTGTTAACTATTTTTTTAATAAAAATTAAAAAATCCGGTTGACCAGTTTTTCCTGAATTGTTAAAACCGAAACCGGGGTTTTCATAATTTCAAATATTCGAACTATTCGAAAACCGGTTTCTGGAAAAAGTCGAATAATCGATCACCCTAGTCCAGTCTATATATATTATATTTATAAGACCTTGTGCACGACGAAGTTGCATGTTTCGATTGATACTCATTTTACGTTACAGATTACACCCGTGTACAAAAAAAATAACGTCTGCTTGAAGTCTACGTTAAAACAAAATTTTCATACAAAAACCGCACACGAGGTACACGTTACTTTAATTTTTGCATATGAGGGTTAAATAGAAATACAACTCTGTCAATGGATTCCACATATTATTAAAAATACAAGCCTGCGTAATGTTTTTTTTTTGATTAAACAAAAACAAACCACACGTGTTAACCCCATTATTTAAAAATTTGTGAAGAATATCACTTTTTAAGAATGGCTAATGAAAATAATGCACAAATAGAAACAAATCAACAGACTGATAAAGTTGCAGGCAATGTGAAAAAGCTCAAGAAATTAAAAAAACCAGAAAATTATATTCCCCGTGGTATGCCAAAATCGAATAGGCCCTGGAAAACGCCGAAGACCAAGTAAATATTGAAGAAAAATGTATATGTATATATATTTGAATGTCAATTAAAATTGTGCGTTTTATATCAGGTTTTCGTCAGTGAAAAAAAGTCAACCGCGTTTGTCCTTCGAAAAGAAAATGGAACTACGAAACGAATTGCGTATGATTAAAGAAAAATCCAGAGAACTGAAGGAGGCCCGGAAAGAAGCAGCTGTAGCTAAACATCAACGTCGGGTTGAAAATGCCGAAAGACGTTTGGCCAATGAAAGGCGTTCTGAAATAGTTCAAGTTATTAAAAATCCGTCTAAATTGAAACGTATGAAGAAAAAGCAATTGCGTCTTGTACAAAAGCGTGATTTAAGTGAAGTAAAAGTTGAATGAGTTTTATCCATTTAGTTGTAAATAATTAATGTGTATTAAAATATTTTTTCGCATTTAAATTTGGCGTAATATTTTGCATATAGGAATATTATGGTTGAATTATTGTGCCATCACAAATGTTAGAGAATGTTGAATAAATTTCGTGAAATCGGTCTTGAGTTTGTAGGATTGAAGGTAAAAGAGAATGGGAGCTTTTTCCTTTCTCTCCAACAAACTGAACACTTTGCAAAAAAAACTTTACTTGTGGAAATACTGATACAATTTTACAACAGGTATTCACCCTTATTCCAGTTGTTAACATCGACGTCACGTCGATACAATACCAACAAATTGGGGCTTGTCTACCCGTTGTCGAAAACAACTGACTGCTATGGACAGGCTTATGGTACGAGTATTTTTTATACCTTAGGAAACGGAAATAAATTGACTATAATAAAAAATTATTCTCCAGAGCGAGTAGACAAGACCCAATTTTTTGGGATTGTATTGCCACGATGTCAATGTTGACAACTGGAATAGGGGTGATTATTTTTTCCAATCGAAGATGAAAAAATTCTTTTTGAAGCTGAACTAACATGACAATTTATTAAAGATGAGAAAAACTTACAAAAAACGGGTATTAAAGATATACTAATTTTTAATAACTAGGAAGAAAGAAAGTAGATTTTTTCAAGCAAATTTAAATCGCTTTTTACTACTTTTTAGCCAAGAAATTAAAAAAAAAACATTTATATTATGCATATCTACACAAGAATACGTTTTAAACCATGTATGTTTCAGCACTATTAGTGGACGATAAGATACTTAAAAGTGTACGACAAAAAAATGTGTGCCGTATTTATATATGTATAAGATAATACTTTCCATTAGTCCTGATTCACACACATCAGGTTTAGCTGATCAGTTTTTGTTCAATTTTCTTTTGAACCTGCATTTACGTTCATACACACCGTCAAGTTTGTTTCATCAAGTCTCATCAATTTGTGTTGTAGTAGAGTATTACGAATGACAAAACAAAAGGAAAAAGCAAACTTGACTGGTACGGTCAAGTCTGTACCCCTTTCCATTCTCTTTTCCTCTCTCTCCTAAAAACTCAAGACTTAACGACTCAGACCTGACGTGTGTGAATCAGGACTTACTATATTCAAATTAGTTTGGCCAGTACTTATTTCTTAAATAAAGATTGTGGAAAATATTCTGGTTGTTTAATCTTAAAAGCCAAACAAGGTGCAAGGAATGTGCGGTGTTTTCGACGTATCCTTTCTTCTACTATATTTTCGTTTTATTGGATACTTAATTTACCCATACATGTACATAGGTAAATACTTCGGATACATCACATTGGACTAAATGAAATTTTATCCGCTATTCAACAAAATCGTTTGTGTAATGGTGCATCATTATTCATACCACATTTCCATAGCCGTTGCAATAGTCCCAAAATCACTTTGTAATGCATCTAGAGGTTTTTTAGCCTATCATTTATTTAAGTTTGAGCATAAAAATGGAAGTTGGAAAATGATGGCAAACAATAGTCAAAAGAGTTTCACCTATTTTACTTGCTTTTCTTTCAACCATCCATGTGGTTGGTGATGATTTCTAATGTATTTTGCGCTGCCACTAATTATTTTTTAATTTCAAGAGGAACTATATATTTGTATAAAAGACTGAGAATGTGTTCTACATACATATCGACACATTAAATTCAAACGGACGTAACTACACAAGAATTCGAAATCGAGTTTTTGATTGATTATGGTTCATTTTATCAAACTACATGTTCACGCAAATATTTAGACCTCTGCCATGAAAAATGACGACTTTATTAGAAAAATTCAAAAGGACGCAATTGCGAATGCATCTATTTTTCATTGCAAGGAACGTAACTAAATTAAAATCTTAAATATGCATAAAAAGGAAATAAATGGTTAACAACATTAACAACAACAACATACTATACTATTATTGGTTTTGTAACGTTTTTTATTTCTCCTGTAAAATATATAAAAGTGTAGTTACGTCCGTTTGCATTTAAGGTGACGATATGTATGTATATGCATTTCATTGGTACTTTGCCAAATCATCAGTAGACTTCAACCACACATTTTGAACAGTTTCAGATTTCTTCATATTTCAAATTTAAAACTATTTCTTTTTTAAAACAAACTGAGAATTTCTTTACATACTATGGTATTTCTCAAAGAATATAAAATCAATAAAAATTGATAAACTATGAATGTCAGTTTTCACTATTTTTATAAAAATAAAAAAAAAACTATTTAATAAATTAATTCCCAGAAAAAAGGAAACAAAAAGGGAATCTCTTGAAATTTTGAACAGGCACCAACATGTTATCTTGTGCACAGACTTTCAAAAACCATTTGAGAATTCACTAATAGGACATGTGTATATGCATACGTGTGTACAGGATTAACTAAGCAATACACGGTGGTTGTTTTTCTTTTGCTTTTCTTTTGAATTAGCATGTATGTACGTAGGTAAATATGTGAATCTTCTTAATAAGCAGACGCTTTTTGTTGTTGCTTTTGCTTGTTTACGTTTAATCAAGCTTGTACATACATATATGCTGCGCATGCTTATTGAGCTTATTGAGTTGTTTGCTACTATTCTAGATTATTCTTTACATGGACCCTGTAACACTTACATTAACCCTGTTGGAATATTTTTGTGTAATGCTGCTTAACCTTGTCGACGGCCATTTTCGTAACAATATTTTAGGTTTTACAACAAATTTTTAAGTCAAAAGCAAATGTTTTTTTTTTATTCACTTTATTCATTGAAATTACGCAATGTATTAATTCAGTTCGCCTGCAAAAATAAAGTGAACAAAACCAAGGGAATAGTGGAAAAATCCATATGAAAAATATTATTCACGATAATAGGAATCAAGAAAAGGGAAAAATTATTATTCACGATAATAGGAATAAAGAAAGGGGAAAATTATTCACGATTGCGATTTGGGGAAAATATTTATAATTGAAATTTATTTTCTGGTGGTTATGCATGTCTATGCATATGCACCAATGAAATGCATATAGACATGACTAACCACCAGCAAATAAATTCCAATTAAAATAAACGTATGACAATATGAATCGGAACTATTCAAAATGTGTGTTTGAAGTATACTGATGATTTCGCAAAACTCCAATGAAATACATATATACATGCTTAACCGCCAGCAAATGAATTTCAATTAATTTTAAATATTTTATATTATTAATGATCAGTTACTCGTATTTCAAAAGTAAAGTACAAAGCAAGTTATTTTTATTTGTTTTTATTATTTTATTTGACACAGGTTGGTTGTAGACAAGTTTTCCTAGTCCGCGTATACCGCCATTGCGCGGATGGTCCTTTTATTCACTGGCATACTCGTCGGAACAAAATAGACTTTTTCAAGGACGATGACGTTGACTCCATGGATGAAACGTTGGGAGATGAGAGGGAAATATCAATGATTTTAACTAGAAGTCGGATTTCAAGGTCTGGTCTCTTATACTCTGGACCTAAGCAGAAAATTGACTCGGTGGTCAAGCGAGGCATTCATTTTCCATAAAATTGTCTGACAGGACGCCTTGCCAGAAAACAAGGATAGTCGGGCAAAATTGGATAAGGACAAGAACGGCACTAGGAAATCTCTAGCCTTTCTGGAAAAGATAACTAAGAGATACAATGCTGTATACTGCAAAGGAGAGACATCTGGTCAGGAAGCACAAGCAGGATGTATTTACCTGTAAGTGTTCTCCTGGTTAGACCATAGATAGTACCAGAGATTCAGCGAAGCTTGCTAGGATCCTGGCTACGAATCATTTCTGTCCAACTTTTGTAAAAAGGGCGGACAGCTACTAGTCAGATTCCTCAACAGAATCCTTACGACATATTACTCAACACCCACTTTCCTGGCTGTAATGATACGCCTAGTGCGAACAGCTTTATCAGTGGGGCAACAACACGCTGCTGATAATGAAATAGTCCCCCTTATTGTGAATGGCATCGTCGACGTCACATCAAGACGACAGTAAAAATTGTCACTTGTCTACTCTTTGACAAGGTGTTTAAAGGAATACAGAATATACACTTGGTATAGAATGCTCCTTTCGTCTCCCTAAGCGGCCAAGCAGCGCTTCTGTCCCTAAAATCATATATCACTTCGTCTATTTTAGTCAGGCAATTTAAGAGTTGGCTATCTAGGCTGGGTGGTCAGGCTGACTTCATCTTCATCTGGGTTTCAGCAAATAGCAAGTTTTAGGTAACGAAAGGGTGAAAGAGCTGGCCAGAGCTGGATCTGTTATGAATGCCTCCGATGCCGAATCGGTAGCCATGCCTTTTGATACTATTACAAATGGTATATTCAAGCAGTATCTATATAAGGCTGAATGCAGATGGCGCAATATGGTCACGTGCAAGGTTACTAAGAAAATTTGTCCTTGCTACAATGATAGGCGCTCAATACAATTAATAAACAGGAATCGTAGGGACATGTCGAGGCTCGTTGCAGTCATGACTACTGGTTGGTAGACATGCTAGTAGGATAGGTCTGTCCTACAATGAGAAGAAGAAGAAGTTGTCGAGAAGAAAACAAAGAACAAAGAGTTTTCCACTTTCTTTGCGAATGTGCAGCTTTGCATCTCTCGAGACACAAGTTTTTAGGCAGAAATGTACTAGACGACCTTTCAGATTTATCTGAGATGGGGTTGAGCAACTTTATCAGATATCTCAATGCGACGGGCTGGATCTAGTACCTATCATCGTATCCGTATACTAAGTACGGTTCTACATAGGTTGACACCGACGATTGGAGTGGTCTTTCAAAAAGAAATCATCTAAACCAACTGACCAACCTAGACCATCTCCTTTGGAGAAGGGTGTGAGTGTCGACACAGTCCAGGTTATATCTCCCAAGAGTGCTGGGACTGTATCGGCAGGCATAACCAGCTCCAAAAATAAGGTAGCAGCAAAGGAGTCTGGCAGTTCATTGTTTGCCAAGGTGATCAGGTCCTCAACGGTGGGGGCTGACAAGGCATCGTCAGGAAGTAAGGAGAAGAGCGTCAAATCAAAGAATCTGTCGAAAGGAGTCACCAAGAGAAGATGATCTACCCTCAGGCAGATATCATAGATAGGAATGATCGGGACGGAAATATCAACCTTGAGCTGTGGCAGCTGGTTGAAGGTATGCTCATTGATGAAATCGGCCAAGCGGGAGTAGAAGAGGAAGAGAATTACAATTCCATGGCATGGACTGCGACAACAAAAAATCATTTGATTTCCTAAAAACCGTCGTTGGCAGGTATGGCAATCTTCGCCCGAAGGCGAAATGGAGTTGATTTGAGCCTCTGATCTACCTCTCTGGGCAGTGGTGACAGCAAGGTTTCCACCACCCGTCAGATAGATGGAAACCATGCTGTCGATACTGGCAGCGCACAACTTGTCTCTCAAGACAAACCAACGGAAACCTTTGGGCTCAATGGATTGTAGACCAGGAATCTCTAGAGACTGCGGTTGTTGGGGGTGTTGTAAACTTTGGCCTGGGGACTATCAGATTTGCTAAGTCCTGTCAATTGGTTTTCCCAGGCAAAAAAGAGTAGCCTTCGTAGTCGACCAAAGATCTGCAAGACCTGAGGTCTTCGGTCAGAAGATTGTTCAATAGGGCGAAACTCACAGGCAGGACTGAAGATTGGAACAACTATAAAGTGTTATATAATAAGTACAAGAGTGATCTCAAAAAGGCAAAAAGAATCTTATAGAAGAGGTTCCGGCTAATATGGTCAAAAGACCCTAGGGCTCCTGGAAATATTTAAAAGAATGGATGGCTTATGGTCGGAATCCAGCCCTGAGACACTTTCTGTTCTGATCGACACACTTTCCTGGCAACTACGAAGGTTAATTTTAACTACTTGTCAGAACCAGTTACATTAGAAAAAGCAACTTGGACAATAAATACCTTTGAACCGTATAAATCACCAGGCTCAGACGGCATTTTTCCGGCCATGTTGCAGAATGTGCCTGAGCGCGTACTACTGTCTCTGGTATCTTTAAGATATGCTTGATTAGGAGGATTATACTGAAAGTCTGGAGAGGGGTTAGGGTTATCCTTATAACCAATGCGGGTAAAGCAAGCCAATCAGAGCCGAAGGATTTCAAGCCGATCAGTATTTAGTGGTTTTTTTTTTTTTAAACATTAGAACGACTGATTGATCTATATCTGAGAAATACAATTAATACCCGCGTCATTAGTGGTGCTAAGCATGCCTATCAAAAAAGCATCTCTGTTGATAGTGCGTTTCATGACGTTGGTGTTATAGAGAGAGGATTGCAGCACAAGAATTATAGACTGGCTGCATTCTGAGACATTGGGAAAGCCTTTAACAATATTAGTACAGAGGCTATTAGGAAGTCGCTTGAGACACTCAGGGTTCACAACTTTCTGGTGGATTAGATAGTTATCATGCTTACCACCAGAATCTTCAACTCGATTATGGGAAGGGAAAAACTGAGGAAATTAGTGACAAGAGGTAAATCACCACTATTGTGGTCGTTGGCAATGAACTAAATTCTTAGGCGTTTTGACAGATGGCGACGGAAGTTTCTTATGCTGATGACGTAAGGGGAAAGTTTCGTCCCAATATCAATGCAATCATGTAGCCGGCGTTGAGCGGTCTATCCTCCTGTGCCAGCAATAAAGGACTCTGAGTCAACCCAGAGGAAACCGAACTAGTCCTCTTTACCAGGAAATAGCTTTTTACTACCTAGGAATATGGAGGGGTTAGAGCTGAGATACTTGGGTTTTTTCCTATATAGCAAGTTTTCTTGGAAAAGGAGCACGCAGGAAAGGCTAAAGAAAGAGCTCACTAACTACTACGCATGCAGGAACACCATAGGAAATAACTGGGGTCTGTAATCGAAGATAGTAAACTGCATTTGCCGACCACTTATTTCCTGTGTTTGTGTGGTATGGTGGGAGGCATTGAGAAAGGAAAGTCACAGGAGATTACTAGCTAAAGTTCAGAGGTGTGCCTCGCTGGACATCACAGGTGCTCAGAGGAGCACATCTCAGGCTACCTTGGATGTCATTATTCAACTACTTCCTATAGAGAGCTTTGTGGTGGGATCGGTGACTAGAAGTCTTCTTAGACTTGTTGATGCAGGTTTATTGAGGACAGGAATAAAAGTTCAGAGATCAGTTTTAGTGATTAGAGATCCGTAACCTCTGATGATTCCGGATATGGACTTTTGGGTCAAATCCGATAAGCTATATGAGTTTAGTGCGGTCTTTACAAAAGGGTCATAAACGAAGAAAAGCACGGGGTCTGGTATCTATATCTTGTGGCAAAAACTTGACTCAGGAAGATCCAAACTGCTACTGGATATGAATAGGAAAGATATGCGAGTCGTGATAGACGGGTTTACCTGTCACTGCTCGGTCAGATTAGTGATTCGATTTTCCTCCTTAATAAAGCCTGGTAATCTGTTCACAATTTCGTGCGAAATACTGTCAAACCAAGGTGTATCTAACTAGGTGGCAGCGCTACTTCAGCTGATAATTTTTTGCTCTGTGTGCTTTGTAGCTGAATAATGTCAAAAACTTCGATTTTGTTTTGGTTTTAGTACAATTATTTTTGTGCTTTTGATATTCTTCGGTTCTTTACACAGCTATGGTTGCCGTATTTTTATATACAAAATCCTTACGCAGTCACCTGTATAATTACACCATGTGTCAAACAGCAAAAGTAGTACTCTGTTCTTGTTGTGAAAAACACGTAAAATCATATCTTTCCATGCAAAACTAGTCTGGCGTCATTTTAGTTTAGCTGCGAAAAAACATGAGCAGTGCTTTTATCTCACGGAATTTTAACAATGTTGCATAGTCCCAATTTTCACGAGGCAATTTTACTTGAGCAAATCATAAATTTTTCTGTTAAACTTGCTGTAGCGTTTAGATAGAGCAAGTTATGTTGACCATTTTATTTCTTTTTATTTGAAGCAAATTAACAATTGTTATTAATATTCTCACAAAACAAACACAAATGAAAAGAAATGTCAAATTTAATATAGGGCGAATGATAGCAAAAACAGAATTGCCATGTACAGGCAAGTCTGCACGGCAATTCTGCTGGTTTTTACACTCCTCACTTCTTTGTTCGTCAAATTCAAGACTTGCGCAAGTAAAATTGCCTCGTGAAAATTGGGACATACTTTCAACCAAAATAACAAAGTGTCTTTTAATAAAATAATTAATAACTCAATCAATTTCTAAGGATTTTTTAATACAAACCTGCGAATTAATTTTTATCAATTATGTTTTATAAATAAAGTCATAAATAGTATGGTTCCAGTAAAAAAAACTGCGTAAGAACGAATCCAAAGTAGAAAAGTGACGAAAAAAACCGAAAACATTATATTTGTTGAATAAATATACACATTTATTTGAAATTTATTGAAATATGGAAATTTTTACAATTAAGTTTAACATTTGTTAAAGCATTAATAATCCCAAATTATATTTTACTTAGTTAGTAAAATATTTTTTATATTAAAAATACATTGAAATTGATTATTGGGGGGTTTAGCTGGATCCATTGCAATGTATTTTTAATAAAAAATATTTTACTGAACAAGTAAAATAATAATTTTGGATTATTAGTGCATTAACAAATGTTAAACTTAAAATACTTATATATCCTTCGAAAGTTAATGCTCTATTCTTTCTAAATCCGTTTATAAATTAAAAATCGGTTGATACTCAATCAAAAGAAAGAGTTAGTAAACTATCAGAATAATGCCAGCATGGATATGGAAAATTTCGCACTAGAATTAGCGGCAGAAACAAGTTAACAATGGCTCATTCAAATCAAATACTTAAAAAAAAGTATTTATACAAAAAAATCAAAAAACCCGACTGCGACCAACTTTGAACCGTTAAATATCCTAAATGATCATTCGAAATGAAAAATCATAAGAGAAACCTAAATGTGATTTTCAAATACCTGTCGAATGATAGCCATTTTGATATATTTCGCCGAATTTTAATTTTTTTCGTATTTACAAAATGAGGTCTGTTGGCCGCCATATTGAATTTTGACAAATGACATATCTTTAGTGACACTCCCGAAATAAAGAAAAATTATTTTAAAATACCTGTCGAATGATACCCATTTCGATGTACTTGCCGAATTTTTATTTTTTTGTACTTACATATTGAGTTTTGACAACCGACATCTTTAAATCGATTGACGTAAGAATCACCAAAATCGGTCTACTTGTTCAGGTTATATAGTGCAGCAAAGGAACACACATACATAGATACATAGTCTTATAAACACAATATCCTTTGCGTTGCGCAGTCGGTTAAAAAAAAATGCAACCAACATGATGAAAGTTCTCGTGACGTCATTGCCACAAATTATAGGTGTACTATAAGCTTTACAGCAGTGCTGGCCAACAATAGAAATGTATTCATGTACATACATACATATGTACCTGTATTCATTTGTAAAGAAGCCGAATGGTGCCACCTTGGACGGCTATGCTTTACAGTTAGTTATTTTGTGACATTTTTCATTGGTAAGTGCAAACATTTTTAATAAGTTTTACTGGTGGAGACCATAAAAAACTCTAGGAGTGGATCTTGGAAACTCCTACTTCCTATACAAAGGCAGTTCGTTTGAAGTTCCCGAGGGAAGGTCCTACACGTGGGATATCCTTGCTCTTTGGCTACGTGCCTTTGCCAAAGGTAAAAGACAAAAGTTGCGAATGCAGAAATCAACAAACTGTAATCGGCGAACATTTCAAAATGCATCGGGAACCGGCCCCAATTATTTTTTTAGTGTTATAAGTATTATTCAAGCTTAAGAAGAGATAATCTTACCTGCATACATATTTATATCTTTTAATATAAGGTTTATGCACCATTAATACGTAGACATTTAAATTATTTTAATTCAACTTTAGTATTTTCGATACTAAACAAAAAGTAACACAAAACCAAAACACCGAAAACTCTATTTGCTGTTTGTTTGCTGTAAGAAAATAATCAAAGTTCGTCGTTGCCACTTTTTGTCAAAGAAATGGGATTTTTATTTTGCTCTGGCACAGCTTCATTTTCAAAAAGGGAAGTTTTATCTTTGCGGCCGTTATGTCACGATCGTTATTATTTTTATTGAAATTGTTCATATTTAAAATTTTCGACAAAAACATGTTCTGTAGTTTACGTGAAACCAAAAAGTTCAGAGTTCGGGTCATTGCTAATATTTATACGTGTAGCAATATTGTTGCTACAACTCCAAACATTTACGTCCTAATTTATAAAACTTATTAAGGCTTTATAAAGGGTTTTTAACAAAAATTTTCATACAAAATTTTTCTTAATACAAATTTTTCTTATAAATAAGGCTGTTAGATTTTATTTGGATTACCGCAGCAAAAAATTCTGCTTTTGAAGCACTAGCAACTGAGGGAAGAAATGTATTGCTTACTTGACAATAATAGCTTCGAAAAATGCTTCTGAAAAGCATAGGAAAAAAAATAAAGAAAAATACAAGCCAGTAAGGCGAAAAATTCATGGCTTCTTGGCAGTATGCTTCTAGCTGGCTCATATCGAACAAAAAAAATGCCATATTCATGCGCACAGCAAGTGATTCTCTAACATTGTCTGCCTTACAAAAACGCTTCTGCGAAGACGTAATCTTTGCTAGGACAGAACATATCCGATAATCTGCGTTTTAACGTCGTTTTCTTAATTCGTTATACATATCGTCGGGTGGTTACTGGTTTGGAGCAGTAATAATGTATTCTTAATATACTGTGCGGCAAACCAGTAACCACCCGTCTATATATTTGCTTAAGTAGTTTTTTTAATTTTTATAAATTCTGTTTATTTGATTTTCACATTTCTTTCGAATTTTTCACACTTTGGGAAAATTTTGCTGACTTGTTCGTTAAAAAGCTTTTAACAGTGCCATGGTGAAAAGATAAGAAATTTACAAGATAAACAAATTCAAAGCTTGTTTAAAGTTGAACAAATTAAATTATTTTTTTTAAAGATTTTCTTCTTTTCATTATATAAAAAATACATCCATTTAAAATTATTAATTATAATTTATAATTGCCCAATAAATAGAAAAAATTAAACAATAAAATTATAATAATATGGGTACTCGTTTAAGCTACTAAATGCTTCTTATAACTCTTATACTCTAAAGTTTAAGAGGTACAGGGTGGGCCAAAAGAAACCAAGGGGTGTAAAAGTTTAATAACTTTTTTGTTTATTAATTTTCTTTTATTTTTTCTTTCAGATTATATAGACAACACTTGGAGAATTTATAATGGAGAGGTTCACAACTGAACAGAGAACCAGAACAATAGAATTTTATTATTTAAGCCAGAGATGAAAATTTGATTATGAGTGATGAAGCTCATTTTCATTTGAATGGCTTTGTTAATAAGCAGAACTGTAGCTTCTGGGGTTCTCAAAATCCAAGAGCCATTCATCAACGCCAATTGCAACCCATCAGGTGTGGGATCACATCTGAAAATGTCATTGGGCCCTACTTCTTCGAGAATGAAGATGGAAGTGCTGTAACCGTAAATGGAGAGCGGTATCGGTTTATGATAGAAAATTTTTTACGTCCTGCTCTTGAAAACAGACCTGGTATGTGGTTTCAGCAGGACGGAGCCACTGCCCATACTGCCCGAGACACAATGGCACTTTTAAGTCAAATTTTTGGAGAGCGAATAATTTCTCGAACTTCGGAAATTATTTGGCCAGCGCGATCGCCAGATTTGACAGCACCCGACTATTTTCTTTGGGGTTTTTTGAAGGAGCGAGTGTATGTGAACAAGCCAGAGACAATCCTTGAACTCAAGGCAAACATTGTTGCAGAAATTCGAACGCTATAGCCACAAGTTTTGAAAGATGTTATGGAAAATGCTCTAAAAAGAGCCCATCAGTGCGAAGCTGAAAACGGTGGTCATTTAAAAGACATAATTTTTCATACTTAGTGTAAAAAAATTTCCATTTTGTATATTATATAATCTGAAAGAAAAAATAAAAAAAAGTTAATAAACAAAAAAGTTATTAAACTTTTACACCCCTTGGTTTCTTTTGGCCCACCCTGTATAAGAGACATTTAGCAGCTTAAACGAATACCCAGAGTATAAAAAAAAACAAATTAAGAATTTAAATAGTAGAAATTATTAATTAAATAAAAAAACATTTGGCTTTTTATGATCATCCAATAAAAAGCTCCATAAACATTGAAAAGAGAAGTTGGTTGAGTTTTTGGTGGTGGTGATAATTGCCGTCGTTGTGATGATTTACAGTAGCACACATGTAGCAAGTTTAGGTAATTAACTGTAGTAGTACGTGGTAGTTGTTGCGGCATTTACTTGTGAGTGATGGGAATCATGGTTTCACCAGCAGTTAGAGCCGGCAAAGGTGCGTCTACAGTAAGAACGCCATCCTTGCTGAGCGATGAACGAATCGATTCAGGATTAACTCCCTTAGGCAACAAGAATTCACGGTTGTATTCCCTGTAGACGCTCTTTGTGTCGGATTTCTCTTCATGTTTGGCATGAACCTAAAATGACAAAATATAAAATTAGACAACAACCACACGTTTTCAAAAATATGTATTTCGTAAAAATTTAAAAATATTTATGCATATATGTATGTACATATGTATGTATGTATGTAATACAAATATTGGAGTACGTGGTCCAATCTAGATGAAACAGACTAGTTACATCATGGTGCCATGTAATGCATGTCGTTTTCATACAAGCATTCGATGCTGTACGATAAGTGTTCGGGTTTAAACGAATATGATCATTCTTCTTATGCGCTCACAAATTGTATGCGAGTAGTCTATAACTATTCCATAAGGAGTAGTTTTGGGGTTAGTCCGATGTAATGCAAAGTTGGACCATGTGGTCCAACCCTAGGACATCGCAATGTTAAATCGACCACCTTTTTTTCATATATTTGGAGTAGTTTTGTGGTACTCCTACTCCTCTTTGGACTACTCCTTACATGCATGTATGGACTAGTCGTATTATTTGCTGGGTAGTTACTTGCAAGTTCGTATATGTATTAGTCCCAATTTTCACGAGGCAATTTTACTTGCGCAAGTCTTGAATTTGACGAACAAAGAAGTGAGGAGTATAAAAACCAGCAGAATTGCCGTATAGACTTGCCTGTACATGGCAGTTATGTTTTTGCTATCATTCGCCCTATATTAAATTTGACATTTCTTTTCATTTGTGTTTGTTTTCTTTTCTGGTTTTTCCTCTGTAAAATTCATTGTGGCGCGAAGTGTTTGTTTTGTGAGAATATTAATAACAATTGTTAATTTGCTTCAAATAAAAAGAAATAAAATGGTCAACAAAATTTGCTCTATCTAAACGCTACAGCAAGAAAAGAAGAAGAAAATTTTATGACTTGCGCAAGTAAAATTGCCTCGTATAAATTGGGACTTACTAACAGTACAAATAGACGAGCAATTTTTATTTCTGAACATAAGAAATAACGTCGGCAGAATGAAGTCACAAAAAAGTTTGTGTTCAAACTTATTTTAAGGGGTGGCTAGACGTATAATGTAGGGATTGGTAAATCGATTTCGATTCCAATCGAAACCCGATTTTATGATTAAAAAAAACTCGATTTTTTGTAATCGATCTTACATCTACGATTTTATGCTGAAATCGATTATTGGGCTATAAAAATCGATTTTTTTATTATGTCAAAATTTTGGCAATTTTTTTAAGTATTAATCTGAGTGAAGAAGATTGGTTTGATAACTAATATTATTCATCTTTATTCCGTAACTTCTTGTCGACATCAATTCCAAAACAATATCCAAAATAGGACACTTACTTTCTCTAAAGGCTGGAAATAGCAAGAATCGGTTAAAAATAAACAATTATTGAGAAAAAAATAGTATTTAAGTTCTTATTTTGACATTGCCTGACGTTGATGTAAGTCCCAAATCACACTATGCAAGTCTTATTGCTAAGCTGATTAGTTTATTAGGAGAGAGAGACGAGGGAAATAGAAACACTTCTTTTCCCCCCGTCTCTCTCTCCTAATAAACTAATCAGCTTAGCAATAAGACTTGCATAGTGTAAATAGGGACTTATCAAGAACAAGTAAAGGTGATTAGTAGGGAAAGGATTTTCATGTAAATACATGTTTTCTGTCGTTGGTCGTAGATCAGTGTAAATAAATTATCTTTGCGAATCAACAAATTTGCAACAAAATCGCATCGATTTGTTAGTGCATATTTTTCCATATTTTATAATAAATGCATATATTTGCATATTTAATTATAAATGTGTATTTTTAATACATTTTTTAGGTTTTTCATGCTATAAATCAAATTTTGGTTTTTGATTAGTTGCAAAGTATTTAAAAGCTGCAGTTTTTACGACTGTGTAAGAACAAAAAAAGAGGAAAACATTAAAAAATTACAATCGTATTTTTTGTGATATTATCCGATATTCAAAAACACCGTAGGTCTCCTTCAACTCATATGAAAAGTTCAATACCTTGGCTTAAGTCAAGAATGCCAATGCTACTAGAGCATGGGATAATAGCCCTTTTAAACCCAAAAATATTTGTGTAATTTTTTTCAGCGCTTTCTACTCGTTCCGCATCAACTCCATGTGAATATAAAGTTATTTTGAGAGCGCATTTGCGTGCTGCAACCTTTAATGAAAAATATCCAGTGATACGATACGGATACATTCTATAGTAACTATGTAGATGGGGAACGCGGCAGAAGGCTGTCGAATACTATATTTCTATTAATAAAGTTAAAGATATTTTAAAGTAAAAAAACCTTATAAATTCATATTTATGCACACATTTGCTTAATTCACAAAACCTCTTGTATCTCTGTATCGATTGTATTATCATATTAAATACAAGAGTGTAACATTTGTTGTATGAAATTTTCATATAAAAATGAAATACACTACTAAACTTTTATTTCATATGTTTTTAAAATTTTGTATTCAAAGAGAGGCTCTCTGAGAGAATTTGTATGTAGCTTGTTCTTCTTTTTTCGTTAAAAATACGAAATACATTAATACACAACACAGAGGGTGTTCACAATTGAAAAACCAAAAGTGTATTTGATACACAAATACACGATAAAGATTGTTGTGAATTAAGCAATAGTATTGCTTTCTTGTTCACACAATAGTGTAATTAGATAGAGGCTTTCGTTACTTCAACTGCTTAAGTTGAGTTAATTGAAGATTCGGTAAAATAATTGTGCTTTGAAAGGCAGAATAATTGAATAGATTAAAAATAAAATAAATGCAACAAAAATAAAAAATATGCAACAAATTGCATAAATAGTTCTAACAACGAAAACTTAGAAACTGAATATTCCACAAACGAAATAGCATTCAAATAAATTCTGCTGACGTAAAACATTCATTTTTATTACAAAAAAGTTTTTTCAGAAAAAATTTTCAAAGATTTACCTTTGACAATTTAAAAAAATTTATTCATTCATGAACGTACTAAATAAAAGTTCGACTTTACTTTATTTTGTTTTCCACATGATTTAACAAAATATTTGTTAAGAAAGCATTGAAGCCAAGGCACATTTATTTCCAGGTAATATCAAGATTACAAGAACAATGAAAAAATACAACAATGAAAAAAACAACATGGCTTTTAGTTGATCCAAAATATCAAAAATAGAATTTGTTGTAAAATAATAATAATGAAAATTATTCACATAAATTTGAAAAAATTTCTTCACGGCAGCTACCACTAACAAAATTTGCAACGTTTAGGCCACTTTTCACAATTTTTTAATAGTTTTTTCATATTTTTAAATTTGTTTCAAAATAATTTTTTATTTTTATTTTTTGTTTCGTAAACAATTTTTGAAGCTTCGAATGAACTATAATTTAAAAAAAAAATAGCTCAGCTGCGTTTCCGCTACTACCTGGTGAATGTGCCTTGATTGAAGCCAAGCTTTTTATGTTTTTTAAGTTTTTAATGACAAAATGTTTGTTAAGAAAGCAATGAAGCTGATTTTTTTAAGTTTTCAATGCTGCTGAATGTTGAAAAAAGTTGATAAATGCATATTTTATTAGTTTTAAACACATATTTTTATATTTTTATTGCATATTTTATGTACATAAAACGTGATTTTAAATGCATGAAAATCCTTTCCCTACTGATTAGTATGAAACATTAAAACTAATAATCCTTAGTAATAATTTCTGGCACTAACTACATATAATAATTCGTAATGTTTTGAAATTTATTTTATATAATATAAAAAATTGCTAAAATAAAGCAAGTTTACGTATAATTTTAATTAAAAACAGCGCTTTACTGCCGTATCCAGAAAAAATAATTTAGGTTTACAAAAGGTTTACGAAACAAATTTTGTATGGAAATTTGTTTGTTATACGTTTAGTAAACCTAAGTTATTTTTTTCTGAATATGTTAACTTTTTTTTGCTTGTTAATAATAATCTTTACTTGAATTTTTATGAATAAAGATTATTTTGTTTATAAATTAGCCAATTTGTCTTAAACGATTTAAAAATCGATTTTCACGCCCGATTAATCGATTTCAAAAATCGAAATTAAAAAAGTTCGATTTTAGAAGATATTTGCCAATCCCTAGTATAATGTTAAAACTAGAGATGTGCAAATGTCGTGATTTTATCGTGTCACGCGTGATTCACGTGATTCGTGATCAAATATTATAACTAATCACGCGGGAGTGCGTGAGCGTGACTGAAAAAAATTTACTCGTGCGTGATCGTGCGTGAGCTTTTTTTTAATAATCATGCACGAATTCTCACGCTCTCACGAGATAACATTCTTGCATAGGCACATATGTAACTGTATTCAATCATTTGAAATAAATTATTTTATAATAATAAATGCATATATGTATAGTAATATGTATGGTAGTATGAGCTTACAAACAAAATGTTTCGACTTTTTCTGAAGTCAGACTTGTCGTACCGAATTCGTTAAAACATTTCGGTAGTTTCTCTGAACAATTTTTTTTAAACATTAAAACTTTGATTTTTGAGTACATAAGTAAAAGTCTGTGAAAATTTATTTTAAATAAATATGTATGTATATGTTGATAAAAAAAAAGGATTCTAACAAATATTAAAAAACGTGAGTATGTGCAAATTATTTCGACAATAGCAGCAACATAACGGTGAAGCGGTACTCTGCTATAAAAGCAAAAAGAAATCGTACCTACATGTCGTTACGAATTCGTACCGACTTATCGTAACGAAGTCGTGTCAACCATTTCATACAAAAATTGTTACGATATCGCTAATATTTCTGTGCCGAAATCGGAAGATTTTGTCGACCAATCGTTACGAATTCGGAGCATTTTGTTTGATGGGTATATACACCTTTGTAAGTATGTATGCATGTTTCTTAGATACCCTGTATTAAGTATCAATTGAGAAACACTACTGATTCAACAGTGCCTTTGTCAACAATACTACTGACGAATTGTACCGCAGAAAATGTTTTTTGCTTTAGGGGCCGTCCATATATTACGTAACGCTGTAGGGTGGAGGGGTGGGGCTCGAGTTTTGTTATGATTTGTTATGGCGGGGGTGGGGGAGTCTTTGAAAATGTTACGTAGCAGAAAAATTTTAGTAATTTGTATGTTTTCTCATTCAATATGCTTAAGCATATATATATATATGTATATATGTATATATATTAGTGTTGTTAATTATTCGTCTTTTATGTTTGTTCGAATGAAATTTCATAATTTTTTTCTTGTTCGAACAGACGAATAATTTTGAACTTTTGTTCGAATATTCGAACGAACAAAGAATAAAAAAATATATTCGAATAATCTTAAAAAAGTTTGCAAAAACCGACACGTATGTGTATTGATTAATTTTTTTTATTAACAAACGAAAAATATTTCATTACACAAGAAAAACAAATAATTTCAATAACAAATTTAGGAATATTAATAACAAAACTTTAAAATTTTAAGAACCTTTGCCACAGTTGACGCTGTGGCATAGATAGGAACTCTATGATCCACTTATACTATTGAAGTAACAGAATCGCAAAAAATAAAAGATTAAATAAAAAAATTATGATAAATTCCAATCGACTAGACCGGTTGTCTTCAAGTATAAATTAGAAGATATACGATCATGTCACCATTAAAACGAAAACAAAGCAAAATTAAAATCGGTCAAGACGCTGGGGAGCTACGGCGTCAAAGACACGCAGATCAACAGAATATATCTAAAAAATGTGATATATTCTAAATGGCTGGACAGATTTTCTTTAAACATAGCTAAGAACACTCTCGAACAAGTCATTTTTTATTTTATTTTTAAAGAGAAGTAACAATCAGGCAATGATTGCCTACTACTATTATAAGGAAAGGGATAGTAACAGAAAAGATAGGTGGTGAAGGAATAAATAGAGGAATGCTCCTTTTTTTATAGCTCTGCTTTTTGCACGTTTTTTTAAATAATGTAGTGCTGCAGCCGATGATTCTGCTACACATTAGGATTAGTATCTCTTGAAGTCGGTATAGTTCAGTGACCAGTGACTATGCCTTCATCACTTGAACTTTTCTACAACAACTGATAGAAAGGGACAGTAATGCACATCAGAAAAATGTGGTGTTGTTATTTAATGATTGTCAGATAGCGGGCTCGATCCTAAAACCTTCGTTTTTGTAGTCAACGTGCTAACTTCTTCAGCCAATGCCACCCTCAAACAGGAAAACTAAATCAAAATCGGTCCAAACGTTTGGTCTGTACGTCGACTCCTACATATAAATAGATACACAGACACAAACTACATACAAACTTATAACACCACCTTTTTTGTCGGGAGTAAAAAACTGAAACGAAATTACATAAAAAGTATAGGTATTTACACACATTTACAAACATTTTTAATATGTTATTAATTTTTTGAAAAAAAAAAAAAATCATTTAAAAACCGCAGATAACCCAAAAAATCTTTTTATAAAGGGTGTTTTTTATTGAGGTATAGAACTTTAAGTTGGCATCACTTTTTTAACTGGCGGCCATTTTGTCAGCTGTCAAGTGATAAATATTTAGTTTGGTTTGTCATTTCATCATGGACAGGTTGACAAAAGAACAACGCTTGCAAATCGTGCAAATTTATTTCGAAAATAATGGTTCGGTTCGCGAAGTTTACCGCAAGCTCCGTCCATTTTATGGTCGACATAATCGTCCATCAGAGCAATTAATTCGGTTAACCATGGATCGTTTTCGCACTACGTTTACTCTATGTGATGATACGCATCCGCAGAGACGTCGAACAGTGCGCACCGAAGAAACAATTGCCGCTGTAGAGCAAAGTGTTGAAGAGGACCCGAATGAATCGATTCGCCACCGTGCACAGCAATTGGAGCCGACTAACCGACTATTTTGTTCCCGAATTGGATGGAATGAATGTGGATGAGTTGTGGTTCCAACAAGACGGCGCTACATGCCACACAGCGCACGTCACAATCGATTTATTAAAGGAAACATTCGATGAGCGCATAATTTCGCGGAATGGACCTGTCAATTGGCCACCAAGATCGTGTGATTTGACACCATTGGATTATTTTCTTTGGGGATATGTGAAGTCGCTCGTCTACGCCAACAAACCAGAAACGTTAGGGGACTTGGAAGCCAACATTCGTGGCGTTATTGCCAACATACGGCCCCATATGCTCGAAAAAGTGGTTGAAAATTGGACCTGTAGAATTGGCTTTATTCGAGCCAGCCGCGGCGGCCACATGCCCGAAATCATATTTAAGCATTAATGGCATAAAATTATCCTTCCAATAAAGCCAAATTGATGGACATTAAAACGATTTTCTTGTGTTTTATTTCAATTCAAAGTTCTATACCTCTTAAAAACACCCTATATAAGTAGTTAAGGAAATTGTTCGAATATTCGAATATTCGACAAAAATTATTCGAATAATTTTTTATTCTAAATTGAAAATTTTTGTTCGTTCGAACAAATATGATAAAAAGTTGTTCGAATATTCGAATAATTTTTGTTCGAATGACAACACTAATATATATATACACATGTGCGGAATGTCAATTTTTGATATACGAGAATTCGAACTGGAATATTTAAAATGATATCCGCGAATACGAATATTTAAAACTATATTAAATTAAGTTAATTTAATTGTGATAATTATTAATGAACAAATAACACCGAAGTTAGTTGTAAATATTCTGAAAACATATAGTTGAACGGAACAGCTAGCAGTTTTCGAAGGCCACTAAACCTTCATCATGTGGTGTCAGTTGATGTAGATTTCTGCTTTATATACGAATGATTTCTGCTTTATGGACCAAACACAGAAGAACGCTGATGATGAAGGTTTAGTGGCCCTTCGAAAACGGCTAGCTGTTCCGTTCAACTATATGTTTTGTCAGAATATTTACAACTAACTTTGGTGTTATTTGTTCATTAATAATTAATTATCACATGTAATTTGGCTTAAAAAGCGATACGAACTTTAGCCTGTTCAAATCATAAATATAGATATTAAATTAACTTTGCTTTATTTTAATTTACACTGTAAATTTTACAAAAACACGAGCACACATATATACATATATTAATGACCTGTTTTTCAACCCAAAAAACATGAAAATTATATAATACATATATTTTTCGCGAGCGTGCGTGATCGTGATAATTTGTAAACCACTCGTGCGTGATTAAAAATAGTTTATTCGTGAGCGTGCGTGATCGTGAAAATTTTCAAAATCATTCGTGCGTGAAAGTGCGTGAGTAAAATATTTTTCTGCGTGAGTCAGAAAACACTCACGTGCACATCTCTAGTTAAAACTCAAAATTTAGGTTGTCGTATGCGTACAAAGTAGTGGCAAAAGTGTGGTTGTGTTAGTAAAAAAATTTGTGTATTGAGTTTTTTTCACTTGCACTTGCATGTTGCAACGGGGGGTAAGACTAATTAAATAAAACTAATTATTTCATTGGTTATAAAATACATTCTACGTTTTAGGAAGAAATAAATTAATATTACAAACCAGAAAAATCTAAATTATGGTTCCAGGGTTGGAAATTGAAAAAAAAATTGGATCAAAAATACAAAAAATTATTCTTTTTCACTTAAACATATTTCATGTTTTAGGAAAATCTCAAGCTGTTTTTATATGGATATCTAATTTAACAGTTATGTTTTAAATGGTCTTTCGTTGACAGTTTGTAACGAGTTCTTATTAATTTTTAGTAAATGGAGATATTATAAAATTTATCGCTAAGAACAGTCGTAACTATAAAATAAATTAAAGAAAATGTTCCATTTCATTTCCCTGAAACCATTGATTTCTGTTGAACAAAGAAATGCTTTAGGAATAAACCGTTTACATAATCGCGATACTCGTATATACCATTTGTAAGGGGATATTACGAGTAAAATTGAGAAACTAACCATTTTTGCAACATCAGTACGGGAATATATGTATAAAACAAGTTAGTTTAACATGGTACCTTCCACTCTAACAAATTTTTTCTGTTCAATTATTCCACATATCGTCGGTTGGTTATTGGTTTGCGGCACAGTATATTCAAAATACATTATGTCTGCAGCAAACCAATAACCAACAGACGATTTGTAGGTATGTATTCTTATTTTATTTTTTAACTTACAGTGCTATCTTGGCTAGAACTTGGTACCTCTAGACTAACAGGCTACCGTCACACATTCGAAAAACTATCGAGAGAAGTTCGAAGCTCAAGCTTTAGCGAACAAACGAATTTTTTTTTTAATTTGCGAACAAATATCGAACAATTTTGTTTCGAAATTTCTTCGCTTTAATGAGCATTCGTTTTTATCGATCAATGGGTATACATAAATATCGCACTTAATCAACAAGATTAACTCGAAATTTTTAAAATTTCACTTTTTGAAAGAAATCAATTAACAACATCAATATCTTCTATCTACTATAAAAATTTCAACGTATTTCGATTACCCTTTCATCATGAAAACCACATTTGAGATCATTTTTGCGATAGTTTAGTGACTACATTTATATCATCAAAAAGGTATTATTTTAAGTTAATATAAAAGTGGACATGGAAATCTATCGGTACATTTTCATATAAAAAGATTTTGGGTCTTATTACGAGTGTCGTATTACGACTTCGACTGCGACCATTTTGTACTAGACTAAAGAACATTGCAACATTTGTTCTTTAATCTAGTACAAAGTCGTCGTAGTGGTAGTCGAAATACCGACACTCGTAATTAGGCCCATTATTTTGATTTCAGCCTATATTCAACTTAAAATAATCAAATTGTTAATGTAAATATATACAAACAGTTTTTCATCTCTACCGAAAATTTTAAAATTTTGAGTTAATATACTGTTGTTGATTAAGGCGATATGTATTTTTTATTTTCTCTAACAACAATGTTATACATACATATGTATGTATGTAGATAGTCTTCACCAGATTTTTAGAATAATTAAGCATTTTAATTTAATTAAATGGCTTAACTTGTATATACATATGTATGTACATACATACATCCATATGTATGTAAACGTATATGTATTTACACAAATACTATCCTGAAAAAAATTCGTATATGTCAGTGCAGGTTAAACTTTCAATCAAACTTATTTAGCAAATAAATATTTTAATTTTTGTGTAGGTGTTATGAGAGATTTATTTTGTAAAAAAATAGAAAGTATTTGTTCATGTTTTTCTTTGCTTTTACTTTTTTTAATGATTTTAAATAGGATTAATATTCTATATTCAAATGCAGCAGCAAAATAAACTACCTTGACATCATCATGTTTTTTTTCTACATTTTTCAAATTCGCAATACAAACAAAAACGTCAAAAATTCTCGAAAGTTCATTTTGAAAAATTAAAAATAAATATAATAAAAATAAAAAAATTACAAATTTTTAATAGACAGATTCAGCAAAACACAAGTGAATCATTTATTCAAAAATGTATTTATGGTATAAAAGAAAAAACCATAGATACAAAATCAAGTACATATGGTTGTATATACGAGTATATACACGCTTATGTAAATAAGTAGGCGCATAGGCCTCATATCGTAACATGAAATTAAAAAAGGCGTATTTTACAAAAATATTAAAATCAGCTTTTTGATTGATTATGATGTAATTAAAGAAAATTTATTACCCACACTTGGCAAATATTTGCCCAAAAATGCGTAAACATTATATACTAATGAAAAACGTTAATCAGTTTCAAACACAACTAATAGACATTGTCATAGAATCAAACGTTATTGGAAACTGTTCAACTTAATAAACTCGTTTATGAATCAATATTTAGTGGTTACGTTTTTTTTTGGCATATGTATGATAATTAAATGATCATTTTTAAATTTGTAATTCTATATAAAACATTTTTATTTTATTTTAATCTAGCTCAAAAAGACCCAAGTGATAAAGCTTAATAAAGGGTTTATAAAACAGACTTACAAACAAAATGTGTCGTATTAAGCCGTAATGTTTTTTTTATAAATAAAGCAGCAATCCTAATACAAGATGTAACTGTCATGTTCTTATATTTTTTTAATGCTTTACTGGTTTATGTTATCTTAAAAACAAAAAAATACATAAGTTTACAAATACATACGTACATTCATATATATTATATATGCAAATATTGTTTTTACTCACCAATAATTTTTGGTCAACAGTCTTAACAACAATTTCTTCGGGGGCGTATTGACTGACATCGAAACGTAATTTCAATACTTTATTGTCGCCTTCCTCCTTTAAAAAGTACAGAATAAATAAAATAAAATCATTAATATACTGAAAATAATTATTTTAAAAAAATATTTAAAATTATAAACAAATACTTATGTACTTATGTACATATGTATATAGTACATGAGTATGAAATATTTATTTATCGTTTGAAAAAAAAAATTAAAAACAATCCCACGAAAATGAGACTACATATGTACATACATACATACATATGTATGTAGATATGTATATTCAATCAATTTCAATAGATTTTGAGATCATCAATTCATTTACTTTGAGAAAGTTTTAATTAAATATTCTTAAAATTTGTAAGATAAAATTGAAATACAAGGTTGCGCAAAAGTAGTGTCTTAGTGCTAATTCACACGGTGAAATGTATGACGTCTATTTTTCTTAATTCTCTTTTGAAGTTGCTACCAAAAATTCCTTGCATTCATACGATGTTTTTTTTTTTTTTTTTTGGACGTCTAATTTTACTTCTCTCCACTCATATAGCCAATAAACTAGAAGAATAACAATAAAAAATAACAATAAGATAGAAGACATGATACAATTATAACAGGTACATGCACAAGCCCAGCCTGTCACTGTATACATTGCGGATAATTGTCAAACTTTGTTTACAAGGTACAAAAATGTTAGTGTATGTGTGTGAATAAAATGATTACAGTGTTGCCAATGAATTTATACATGGCTGTGTCTCCAATTACACATTGAAGAAAATTACACTACACATCTTTTGTGTAGGTTAAAATGAAAACAAAAATAAATAAAAATAAAACCCAAAGTAGAATTACACACAGATTATACAAGAATTTAATTACATGGCCTACACATGTGAGTAGAAATTACACACTGTCTAACTACATACAGATTGGCAACACTGAATAACTATAATCATGCAGGAATGCCGCGTCTGCAATTGTACTTTAGTTACCCTGTAATTGTTATTTTTAAAAACAAAAGGCATCTGTTTCTGACAATTATTCGTTTGTTTATACCAACAAAATACATGTGTTTTTTGGTGTTGTATTTTTGTTGTAATCGTGCATGTACCTAGTATAATTGTATCATGATAGAAGAGTAACATTGAAACGTAACAACAATAACAACAAGAGCAATGTAAAGAGAAATATGAAAAAAACCATGGAAAACAGAAATCAACACCTAATTCACACGAAGACTTTTATGAAGTCTATTTTTCGACGTCACTTTTTGTTTGTTAGCGAACGGGGTAGAGAAGAAAGAGGGGTAGAAAAAATGACTTGATTTCTGTTTTCCATGGTTTTTTTCATATTTCTCTTTACATTGCTCTTGTTGTTATTGTTATTACGTTTCAATGTTACTCTTCTATCTTATTGTTATTTTTTTATTGTTACTCTTCTAGCTTATTGGCTATATGAGTGGAGAGAAGTAAAATTAGACGTCAAAAAAAAACATCGTATGAATGCAAGGAATTTTTGGTAGCAACTTCAAAAGAGAATTAAGAAAAATAGACGTCATAAATTTCACCGTGTGAATTAGCACCAAGTCATTTTTTCTACCCCTCTTTCTTCTCTACCCCATTCGCTAACAAACAAAAAGTGACGTCGAAAAATAGACTTCATAAAAGTCTTCGTGTGAATTAGGTGTTAATTTGAATTGAATGGTATTTTGAAAATGGCGGAAAATGTCACTGTGCTGTATATGTATGTATATGGAGATACATACATATATAGATGAAGCAAGAACGTGGAATTATTGTTACTGCTTATTTGACAAATTTTCAGTCTGTTATTTTAACGCAGCGAAAATTTCGTAGTAGTTAGTATTATTTTTCTTCGATCTGTCCAAGGCTGTGTGCCTCGTGCAAACTGGGTCCCCTACATATGTCGCTACATGTGGTCTGCTCGTGCTCGCGTTCGAAGAACATCGCTGCTGTTGCCAACGACGTCCGAAATAAGCAACAAATGTCAACAAGACTAGAAGGGCATACAATTAATCGTCTGCAGACGTTCTCTTTAGATAAAGGGGATGTTAACAGCGATGCCAATTTAGCGCGTTTCGCGCTAGATTTAGCGCGTTTTAACTATGCTAAGCGCGCTTTTTTCCGTCTTAGCGTGTTTAGTAAAAAAAAAGCGCTAAATTAGCGCGTTTTGAATAAAATCAATAATACCATTTCAGTTCAATATTTTTTAACTTTTTTTGTATAAATTTAACAATTTTCTAATATCAAAAACTCTGATAAATTTTTTTTAAATTAGTTAATGATTCAGCTGTCGCAAACAAAATTCGCTTGACCTTGGTTAGAATTAACAACGCATTTTAATACTGTAATTGCAAATATTTTGAAATTTCACAACTAACTAGCTGAAGTAAAAAAAGCATTTGAATCGCAAAACTATTCCACAATTTATATGTTGTTACAATGTTTTACAAATAAATTAAAAGTAAAAACGAAGGATTTCGATTATTTGGAAGGCGATTCTGATTCTGTATTAAATGATTTTAGTTTATTAGAACATAATGTCGAGGAAGCAATATTGCAAAATCTGAAAAATTAATTGTGATACGAGTACTAATCAGGGTTACCGATGACATCTTTCAAAAAGCGGGCACCAAATAGGGGATTTATCAAAAAAAAAAAAGGCGGCAAAATTAACAAAAAACGAGAAAACTTTTTATTTTTAATGTATTTTCATATAACTCACCCTAAAAAAAGTGGCGACAAAAAGTGGCAAGGCAGTCGAAAAAGGGGAAAGGCAGTCAAAAAAGTGGCAATTTGCCACTTTAGTCGGTCAAACGGTCACGCTGGTACTAATACATACATCGAATTTTATTGAAATTTAATTTAGCGCGTAGAAAATAGCGCGTTTTCGCTATAAATATTTGACAATGCTGTAACTTAGCGCGTTCTAGCGCGTTTTAAGAAGGGTAGTAGCGCGTTTGGATTATAAATAGTTGGCATCGCTGTCTCTTAACATGTTACGTAACGCTGCGTTTGAGTAGGGATTTGTTACGGTTTAGACAATTTATACTGAACATTTTTTAAAAACCGTTACTAAGGGGCCCCCTCCGAAAATAGCGTTACGTAATATGTGAATGGTTCTTAAGCTTAAATTAGACGTGACATAACCATAATGCCATAGCCATAACCAAACCAAAATTCAATTGGTTTCTATGGTGAGAGTTATGGCATTATGGCGAGTCACCTATAATCAAATACAGTGTGGCCCATTAGTTTGGTTCGAACGGCTGTTTTCTATGGCTATGGTTATGTCACGTCTGATTGAGCCTTTATGAATGATATGTTTTTTGAAACCATAGTAGCCATCGCAAAATAAATCACAATAGGGACCGTAACGAGCGACAACTTTTTTACCGTGAGACAACTGCTTTTTATCAGTTGTGTTTTGGTTTTTATTTCGACTATTGTGTTAAGCTTGGATCACACGATTGGCACAATGTACCAATTTTCGTCGGCTCACTGAAATAAATTAATAAGTAACAAGGTAAATTTGCCGTATTTCTCAATTAATTGAAATATAATTACATAACCACACTGCATTGGTAATAAAGCAATATAGACTTATTCAAGAATTAAGTAATAATGTCATTTTGGCTTGTTACTTATGACTTTATTGCAGTGAGCCGACGAAAATTGGTACATTGTGCCGATCGTGTGATCCACAGGCTTTAGTTTTGCTTCATTATTCCAGACGCCAACTCATCTCATTTTTCAACCAATATTGTTGCCATGTTCATAAAACATTTAATGCCTTATTCATAAAAAATATTTCAGGTTTATTAAGCGCTTATTTGACATAATATAATATATATAATATTATTTCTATGGGAAATTTTTTCAAATAAAACTGCAATAAACCTAAAATATTTAGTATGAATTAGACCGTAAATCTAAAAAACAATAGAAGGCTAAAACTGAAAATATTTTAAATGCTTTGTGCTGGTTTCAAAAAACAATAGCATAGGTAAGAAGCTTTTCTTTTCGAGCATTGTTTCGAAGACAACTAAAATTAGTTGTAAATTATAATATCAAAAAAACAGTTAAGTTGTTTAAAAGTTAACTTGTTTCACTCAATAAACCACGAATTTTGAAAGCTAACATTGAAGAATAAATATATAAATTTTATTCAGCTATAGGTCTTTTGTAATCAATTTACAATTTTATTTAATTTATCCGATATTTCGTTTCAACTTTGTGTAGCTGCTTCTGGACCTATAGCTTGAATAAAATTTATATGTAATTAACAAAAAAGGTCAAATAAATTATTATAATATTGAAGAATAAATCGAAAATTTGGAGCCAGGGATTTTATGCATCAACTCGGGAGGTGACCACTTGAGCGACATAATTTTTTCCAATTAATGCCACGAATTTTGCACTTTCAAATAAACTTTTTATTAAAACTGAATTCTTTTTTTTTCATTTATAACAAAATGACAGTCAGTTAAAATTATCAAATTACTTTTGCGCCACTTTGTACATATTTACATTATATTGCTTCGAACGAAATGGTTCCAGAAAGTGTTCTTTTGAAAAATACCAACTTAAATATAATTGGCCAAATTCTATTATATCATATTATCATAATGTTTTAAATTATTTAAATGTAATTGCTTTACTTTCAAACAAAAATGTTAATACATTATCACAATCTGACAAATATACTAGAAGACCTCGTGAATTGGCACAAATATTTTAACCTTGACTTTCTGTTCTGTTTTTTGTTGTTGTTGTTTTGTAATATTCAAAAAAGTTTTCCTATTTGAAATTATTAATTTATATGCTATACATATGTATATAATTTTCATTTAGTGAGATGTTTTATACGATTAAGCGCTCAATTATTTTTACCTTTTTGTGTCTATTTTTATAATTTTTATTTTTCTTCAAATTAAAAAAAAAATTTATTATTTCCATATTTATGATTTGATTAGGCTAAAGTTCGTATCGCTTTGTAAGCCAAATTACATGTGATAATTATTAGTATAATAAAAAAAACTTACTAAAATTAATAGCTATGGGCTTGTGGCAAAAATTTAAATAAAAATATCCTTAATAGTAACAAATCAAAAACTTTGTCTTAAGTAGAACAAAAGTAAGCAAATTAACTCCAATGTGCATAATTAGTAAAGAACAAACGACAATGGCAAGACTGTTGTAAATTTAGAGATGGTAAAATTGAGCTCTCATTACAAAAAAAAAAAGCTTTCAGCAAATTGTAATACGATTAATCAAAACAATTCACATACATACATTTGCAATAAAAATCTGAAATCTTGTCAGAATATTTACAATTAACTTATTTTTATTTGTTCATTAATAATTATCACATGTAATTTGGCTTACAAAGCGATACGAACTTTAGCCAAATCAAATCATATATGTATGTATATAGAAACAAATGAAGTTTGAACAATAATAATAAATTCATTATGTTTTTGCAGAAAAATATTTTTTTGTGTGCATTAATCCAATTTTTATATATAAGTGGCAATTTTTCATGCTTTTTCCTTGTAATATTTTAGACCCGATTTAAAACAATTTTCCAATAACTGAAAAGTTCCCAAACATTTTCACCAAAAATTTAAAATTAAATTTTTACAATTGCGTCAATTGCCTAAATTCATTGGAGTATATTCATAAGCAAAAAAAAAGTATACTTTAACGGCCGTATTCATAAAAATATTTAAGGTTGATTAAATGCTTATTTGACTTATTTCTATGGGAAATTTGTCAAATAAACCTAAAACATTTTTAATAAATATAGAGATAAGAGTTCAAAACCAGTATTTTGTATGGTAATACTGGTTTTAAATTCTTAAAGTATACTTTGTTTTGACTATGAAAATGCGCATTTACCTTTAGCTTGTTTTAGAACTAAAGTGTTGAGTATCTACACAACTACAGAGTTCAACGAATTTACTTTAGGAACCATTAAAAACATGTTACGAATCTTTTTAAATGGATTGACAGAATCGATGGAGTGGATTTTCGTGTTATAAATAAGTAAAATTATTCTCAATAATTCTTACCTGGATCAGAGGTGAGTTAATATCGGAAATGTAATTCTGTTTTGGTCTGGAGGGAAGGCCAGAATTTGTTGTTGAGCTATAATAAAACAAAAGAAGATATTGTACAAATTTTGTATTTCAAAAGATACAAAAACAATGTAGTAAATAAAACATAAGATACGCCAAATTAATAAAAAGTATGTATTGAATTTATAAGAATTTTAGTTTAATTGGAAAATGTACATTTTAATGAATTAATGATGATGATTGACAAAAAACTTATAAATTAAATAAAAATACAGAATATATGTTCGTTTTAGTAAAAATTTTCGGTAAGTTTTGAGCTAAATATAAAAGAAATTAAAAACAACCCCAAAAATTTGTGACTTTTTCTATAAACAAACATAACCAACAGTTTGGAGCACAAGTAAATTATTTTTTTCTTCTATTCGATAGAGGAAGTGTGTAGCTAATTTTAAATAGCAAATGTGTGAAACCAGCATCTGTGTGCATTCCTTAAAAAAAGGTAATAAATTTTAAGAACTAAACTATAGTTTTCAAATAAAATAAATACTTGAAAATTATTTTCAAATTATAACAAACAGACCATGTGTTGGAAAGAGGAATTTATTTTCAAGAACACACTCAGTTCTGTCAGACATTGAAATTAAAATACGAGAATAATTGGCATATTTTAAAGAAAAATTTACTATATGTATGTATGTATATGAATATGCATACATACATATGTATGTGTGTACATGTATTTATGCATGTTTGATATCTCGCAAATTGTATTTGATTGGTTTTACAATACTTTTCTAATTTGTTTTTGTGAAATTAAATAATATCCCAGTAAAGAAATACACTCCTCAGAAGTAATGAAAATGTAGAGTTATCGATCCGGAATTAGTGCAAATTCGGATAATTTCTAAGGATTTTACACATGTGTCATTGGATGAAGTTCTCTTTTTAGACTCCTCCTAATCATCGTATTGGAAACGATGTTAAGAAAACTTTCATTTTTGGCGTTCTATGATAATATTTTCGCCTAGGAAAAAGTGTAAAAAGTTACCCATTTTCGAAATTTCTTTTTATAACAATTTAAAAGCTAACAGGGATTTTAACGGAAAGTTCTATATGAAGAACTTGTAGTTAAAGTTCACGTTAACTCTTAATCATACATTGGCGGTATTCGATGTTTGATACAAATGGTTTTGCGTATTTTGCAAAATATCGTAGCTTTTCTTTGGATTGTGTGTGTATTAGACCCCTGTACAAGACCACTTGCAAGAACTTTTAAGACATGAGGAATTTTTCAAATGCTTTACTACAGCGAAATCTTCTAAAACAAACGCTAAACAACACTGTTTGCAAGAAATTTTTTCAGTTATTGCAGGTATAGGAATAAAGAAGAAAATACTTCGTGACGTCATGCATGTATGTAATACATACGCTCATTAGTTGTGTGCGTTTGCTTTAAAAGCCCATGCTTAAACACATAATAGCTTTCCATCCATATCTTACACATACAATCAAACGTGTAATATGCAAAATATCAAGCTATACGCATCAACTAATCTGCTTTTGAGTGTTTGTTATGCACAAGAAGTCTTCGTGACATCGCTCAAAAACACTCATATGCACGTACATTAATGCATCGTGTCGCTTATTAAACGACATCATTCATTATTGGTTTAGTATAATATATACATGCTACGAGACTACATTTAAAAAACAAGATGCATTTACATTTCAAGACTGTTTACGCAGCCCTCTAGTGTGTATTTTGTTGTTGAATTCTAAGACCATTTGTAACACCGTATATAGCGCCATTGTGAAAAGAGACGCAGGAGTAATTTTTAATTGTAATTATTTTTAGTTTAACTAAAGTTTCATACATAATTGTTTTACCAATATTTAATACAGGAAAGGTCTTTTTACACAGGCAAAGTACATACATTCATATGCACGTAATACTCGTATGTATAGGGTCTTCCAATAGGACCGTATTGTTGAAGAGCGTTAGAACGAAGAAAAGAGAACAAGAGGAGAAGACGTATTAGAGAGGTGCAAAATTAATCAAAGATTTAGAAGGTCTGATTATGGGCGTGCTAAAATTTCTTGCAGCATGAGTTAGCGGTTCTACCACCCACTGCTCCTAATAAAGGAAAGCAGATATTTAAGGTCAACCGCTGATAGTTCCAAAAGGCTTCCTAGAGCGCCAAAACGTTGGCTTTCAAATGCAGGGCAGGTGCATAAAAGGTAAGTTGTTGTCCTCCTCTTGTTCTTCACCTAGACATCCTGAACAATAGTCATTATGTAGGATTTCCTCCCATTTTTTTAGCATGGGAACGAAAAGGGTAATTAATGTGTCATAATAACAACTACTATGTCCCTGTTATTTTTTTACCATTAAGGCCCTTCTTTTTCTAATAAATAGTAAAAAAAACACATTCAAATGATAATATAAAAAGAAATATTAATAGGTTTTCAGCACACATACGTATTTCTATAAGAAAAAATATGCCATAAACGAAATGTTTGGAATTTTTAATGCTGTCTACTCTATTTAAGAATTTTAAAGTCAAATTAATAATAACTATGTAGCTATATTATTATATGTTTTTCTATCTGGCATAAAGTGTACGATAAAAACGCAATTTCCCCATTAATTTGACAGGTGAAAACTGAAAATAAATTTTTTTAGACAATTTCTATCTTCTATCTGTTCAAGCATGCTAAAAAAATTAGAAAATAACATGAATATGAATATGAAAAATGTGTTAAAAAAATTTAATGCATGTTAGTAAGTATGTATATTAGGGCGTTTCACAAAAAAAATTTTTTTGCAACTCTTGAAGCGGAATATTAAAGCTTGTGATCTAAAAGAATTTCGAAAATTTTTTGGGATTTTTTGATTTTCTTTTTTATATTATTTTTTATATTATTTTTTATATTATTTTTTTCTGGTGCTTTTTGTTCATACAACTAAAGAATTCTCTTCTTAATGATCCGATCCCATGACAAAAGAATTATTGGTGTGAAAAATTATTATATTAAGCACCACTTTGATAGTCTTAAAAGTGAAAAATTATTTTTCCTAGATTTCAAACCTCGATAACTTGAAAAGTTTTCAACATTTTTTAAATATGTAAAATGCGTTAGAAAGATAATTTAGATACCTTTATTTTGGTATATATAAGTTTATATCTTACTTGTGAAAAAATGTTGAAAAAAATAAAAAATAGACAAAAAAAAATTATTTTTTATTTTTAAATTCACACTATTTGAATTTTAAAATATTTGAAGTAGCCCCTTTTTAAAATGTAACATAACAAAAATTAAAAATTTTAAAAACCCCCGACTTTTTTCAGAAAAGATGTTAGATCTTCTAAACGGCTGGTCCGATAGCTAAGAACCCTCTCGATCAAGTCATCTTTCAAACAGAAAAAACTAAATGAAAATCGGCCTAGCCGTTTGGCCTGTACGTGGACACAGACAGACACACAGATACACAGACACACAGACACACACTACAAACTTATAACACCCCTTTTTTTAGTCGGGAGTTAAAAATATACAAAAATAAAAATATTTCAGACTATTTGAATTTTGCGATACTTGAAGTCGGACTTCTTTAAAAGTAGGTAATTGGCAAAAATATTAAAGATTTCATTTACAATTGGTATACTGTATAAAGAAAATAATCAAAGCATGGGTAAGTAAAATACATATATAAAACTGTTTTCTAAGTTTAAGCAACAATTTTCCTCTACAAATGTCTACAGATGTTAAAAAAAACAGTACCGCAAATAGTAAAAGGGTTTTTGATGAATTGAAATTGCCCCTTTCCTTTTTTTCGAAAGATACACATTTATGGGAAAATGATGATGATTTTCTTTCTGCAAAGAAAAAACTAGAAAAACTATGTGTTGTGAATGATTTATCAGAAAGAGGCGTGGCGTCAGCTACAATATATAAGAAAAAAATTACAAAGAATGAGGATGATTTTCAAAACTTATTGATTAGCGTTGATAACAATCGAAAAATTATACGTAATGTTAACAAAAATGTCATTGAAAAAGCTCTTAAGAAACCAATTTGAAAATACTTCCACAGTTGTTCCACATAATGTTTAATGTATTGTAATTTTATAGTACGTTTCCATATACGTGGTTTAGTTCAAAACATTTGATTTGCCCAAATTAAGTAATTTGCGAAGTGATTTACCATACGATTTTCATATGAGCAAATTATCTCAAATGACTTAATTTGCTACAAATTAAGTCGAATTTGTCAATGCAACACTGCGCTGCTGCTATTATTGCAAATGCAACTCTGGGTCATCCATTATTGATGACTTACAAATCCGAAAAAGTGACATTTAAGTACGAATTAAAATGGCAGATTCTATTTGCTTATAAAAAGGAAAAAGTAATTTAAAAAAGAAAGTTATTGTCAATGCTGTTTTCCATTCTTATGTATATGTTTTATTTATTCTGCTGTTCCAAATTATTATTAAACAAATTTGTGTGCTTCTTTTAGGTTATAAAAATGAATAAACAATTCAAACGTCAAATTTATTTCGAAAATTCGAACATAGAAACACTTACAACACATAATGGAAACACTTCGACATGATTTTCTCAAATCAACTTAATTTGCTCATAATGGAAAAATACTATTAGATACAAATTTACTTTCTAATTTTAATTTGTTCATTAAATATGTTGATTTTGTTTATTTAATATCTTTTGATTTTGTATGGGAATAAAAATATATTGATGAATTGAATTTTTGATATTTTTATTAAAGCAATGTATTTTAGATGTTTTTTAGGGTCCCGTATACCAAAGGTGAAAAGGAACCCTATCGTTTTCGCTACGCTGTCCGTCACACGGTATTTTCTCAGGAACCGTAAGAGCTACGGACCTGAAATTTGGACAGAGTATGTAGAACCTTGGCCGCTACAACAAAAAATACATGAGAATTAAAAATTAAAGGGTGTTCCAAAACGAGCAACGAAAAATGTTAAAATCCCATGTAATATACATACAATTGTATGAACATATGTATATTGAAACTTGAAATTTGTAAAATTAGTGTATTTTTATACAGACTACAACAATTAACACTAAAATTTAAAATATTTAAATTAAAGGGTGGTCCATCAGGTAATGCAATTTAGACTATGTAATTTTGACAACTTGCTATATCTTGGAAACCGTAAGAGGCAAATACTTGAAATTTTCAAAAACGGTAAAACTAAAAAATCCGAAAATTATAAAATCGTCAAACCAAAAAAAATCGCCAAAAATTAAAAAAAAATCGCCAAAACGAAAAAAATTGCCAAAATTCTAACACTAAAATAAATCGCAAAAATGAAAAAATCGCCAAAATGAAAAAACGTCAAAAACCGAAAAAAATCGCCAAAACGAGAAAATAAAGTGTAAAAACTAGAAAAAGAGCCGAAACTTAAAAAATCGCCAAAACAGAAAAAACGCAAAAACGCCAAAACAAAAAAACCGAAAAAACGCCAAAAACCAAAAAAATTCCTAAACTTTATACTATATAGGATGAAGTTTGTATTAAATTACATATCTAGTGTTCGTACGGAACCCTTCGTGCGCGAATCAGAGTCGCACTTTACTGAATTTATTTTTACTTAACCAAGAACGAAACGTAATGAAATTCTTTTAATTTTCATAAAATTTGATAAATAAAAAAAATTTTCTCAAACTTTAATTTTTTTCTTATATTTTTCCAACAAGTAAAAATAAATCTGTATACCGAATGAAAGGTAATTTAAGGACCTTTCTAACGCATTTTACATCTTGAAAAAATGTTGAAAACTTTTCAAGTTATCGAGGTTTGAAGTCTAGGAAAAATAATTTTTCACTTTTAAGACTATCAAACTGGTCCTTAATATAATAATTTTTCACACCAATAATTTTTTTGTCGTGGGATCGGATCCTTAAGAAGAGAATTGTTTAGTTGTATGAACAAAAAGCACAAAAAAAAATAATATACAAATTTTTTCTCCATAACCTAATTTTTTTGATAAAATCTACTTCAGCGACCCCATACCCATCTTCAAAAAATCAAAAAATTTTTCGAAATTCTTTTACATCACAAGCCTTAATATTCCGCTTCAAGTGTTGCAAAAATCGCAAAAAACGCCTTTGGTGAAACGCCCTAATGTATATGTATACGAATGTGTTTATTTCTGAGTCACATGTTAAAAATAATTTAGAACCTTCTCGAAAAATAAAGAACAAAAATGTACATGCATACATACATGTACAATACATGCATGTATGCAACGCCTAATCGCCTCACTGGCACATTTTTACTACTCCTAAATTTTCTGTACAAAATATGTATGCATATGTACGTGAAATTTAGACCTACAGTTAGGAGCAATTCCCATGTGCGGTGTTTTGAGAATGTCCAATTTTGTTAGATACTATATGAAATAAAATATACATATTAGCCCAATTCACAATCTTGTGCAAGTGGTCTTGCATCGTAGCACGTGCAATATACTGTACCGCTTTGCACATGCAACGATGCAAGACTATTTGCACAAGATTGTGAATTGGGCTATTGTAGTGTTTCTTTTTTATTTACAAAATATACAGAAAAAGTAAAATTTTTAATATAAGAAAAGTTAGTCACTTGTTTAATTAAACAATTCAATGTACATACAGTAAGTATAATTTTAAGAAATTTAATTTAAATAAAGAATTAAAATTAACTCTAACTTTAAACGAAAACACAATTTTAATTTTTGCACTATTAAAAATATGGTAAGGTTTGCAATTTGGAACAAAATGTTTAAAGAAACAATGCAGGGCAAATTAATAAGATTAATACATACATACATATCGCTAATATACTCCAAAAAATTAATACTCATATCGTTCTTCATATTATGAAAAAAATTTCATACAAATATCTTGTTTACTCAACTCTTGAAAGAAGAATAAAATTTTCTTTTTCCGTTAAGTTGTGTGTAAATTAAAAACTTCAAACTCGTTTTCTGGGAAATTTGTTTTTTTTTGAGTTATGACGTTGTTTGAGTAAATGAGCACCATACGAGGTTTGTTTAAAAGAAAAGCACCCCTTTTGTGAATAACAAGTGGAATTTTTGTTCACTTGAATTTTTCATTCCCCTCGAAGGGAAAAATGAATCGTGAAATTTTTTCCCCGCTATCAGTCCAAGTGAATGTAAAAAAAGGGAAGAAGATTAGTAAAGCTTAAAAACTAATTTAAAAGCGGACAAATTTAAGTTAAATAAAAATAAATGCACAAACTTTAATAAACAAATAATTTTTTTAATTTTAAAGTTGTGTTCTTAAATTTCTAGATGCAGTGGCAAAAATAAATTCTTTAGTATGCCACCGCTGTGCACCACCATGAAATATACTGTGTGTGAACCAAAGCGATTTATACTCCATGAAAAAAGGTGTTGCAGGGAATTATTGTTAAGAATCATGAACTTTACTTACTAATCTTATCCTAAATATTTACAACTATTAATATATAATTCGAAGGAAAATATCGAAATTGTTCGATGCAGTAATTCATTTCGCCTGCAAAAATAAATTGAAAAAAACCAAGGGAAAAGTGAAAATATTCACGTGAAAAATATTATTCACGATAAGGTAATCAAAACAAGGGAAAACGTTTCGAGGGAAAAATTGTTCACTATTGCAATTTTATGAAAAGGTGACATATTTCGAGGGAAAAAATATTCACGATAGGGGTGAAGGTGAATTTTGAATTTTTTAAAAAAATATTTATTTATTCATCAATATCCATTTTGTCCCCTTTAAAGTAATCCCCCTCAGATACATATAATGCACTTATGCCAGCGCTTCTTCCAATCTGCGAAGCACTTCAGGTGGAAGTACATACCACGCGTTACGCGGCAACGCTTTTCTGGCTTGTTAAACGTTTAACGCTATACAAATGGAAAGTTACACAACACACTTTTAACGTTTTTTAGTTGTAAAATTTAAAGCCTTTGCTGGCTATTTTTTTGTCTTGCATTTACGTTTTATTTTTCTTTATATATTCAATGCATTTTTTTTATCCATTGTTTAATAAAAAAATTTATTTCTAATCATTTTTGTGTATGTTAGCTTATGAATCTGGCAACACTAGCTGTCATTTTGTATACAACTCGTGAAAGTTGAAGAATGTTCAACTTTTTGCGATGAACGCGAGTCAAGAACTTCTCTATGTAACTTGCCTTATGAAAACACACTATTTCAACTTTTTTGACAGCCGCGTGTATCGCATTAGCGCATTGAACACGTGTTATGTACTTCCACCTTTCTGAAATGGGCTTTTCGGTATGGCCATCAGCTCGTTCTTCGATTCTGACTTTATTTCATCATCCTTTCATTGGTCTCTTCAGTTTTGGGAATAGGAAAAAGTCGCAGGGAGCCAAATCTGGTGAATAAGGTGTTGGAGACATGATTAGGCTGTTGTTTTTGGCCAAAAACTCACGTTGCTTTTGCTCAAAATATAGCAATTTTGAACCAAACTTCGGTGCCACACGTTTCATGTCCAAAACATTTGAGAAAATTGCATGGCATGAGCCGATTGAAATGCCAACATCATCTGCAACTTTTCTAATAGTGATTCGACGATTTTCCAAAACAATTTTATTCACTGTTTCAATGTTTTCTTCACTTGTTGAACTCCAGGACGCTCATCGTCATTAACATCTTCTTGTCCTTTTGTCAAGCGCTTGTACCACTTATAAACACTTTTTTTTATTTTTTTCTAAGAGGTATTTTTTTAGATGTTCATAAAAATGGTTCGTACGTGTTGGACACCTTGACATTCGTCTTTGAATCGTGTCGTTTTGGAAAAATTAGACACGCGCACATCTCTACTGCTAAATCCTTTCAAAAACTTATTTTTTCGAAACTAATGTGGCATATTATGTTACAGCAGAAAATAGATTTATTTTTTTATTAAAAAAAACAAAAATTATAATAAACTCTGCTTGGGTTTTGCTAGTTGAGCTGTGTTTTTCAATCGTAGTTGATAATTAGTAATTATTATCTAGTCACCAGATGCAGTTTTTTTCGGGATAGTTTGTTTTACGCTTTGTTTTTTTTTCCTAGTCTACTCGTATAACTACAGTTATGCTGAAGGCAGGCAAACGAAATTGCAATTGGTTTCCGGGATATAGCCGTGAGAAAATTGCATGTTTTTCGGAAAAATCAAAATTTAGCCAATACATGAGACATTAAATCCGAACTGAAGCTAAACAAGCAAAACCCACATAGAAAGAGTTTGTGTTCGATGGCTTCAAAAATGTGTCACAATATTATCGAATGCTAAATTTGACATGAACGGCTGAGAACGAAATAAAGGAAGGATGAGGTTGTGAATGAATACGTATCAAAATAGAGAATGATTAGAAATCGCTCTATATATTTTTGGATCACAACATTTGTATCCAGTTGACTTATTAATTTGCCTTGCTCTCGTTATATATTTAACTGCGATAATAATAGTAGTACATTGATTTTTTGAGTTTAGTTTCAAAACATTTACACATACTTGTATGTATTTGCATTAAAAAGTTTAATTTATATTTTATATACCTTTTCGTTGTTGTCTTTTTAGTTGTACTGTCATATTGTATGTATTTATATAAATTTTATTTAAATTATATATTTGTTTTTTTTTTGTACATCCGAAAGATATTTTGTATATTAGAAATGTGAACCCATCCATTATTTTACAATAATTGTTATAAATACAATATAAAGGCAGCGTTTAAATTTATAAAGCAATTGGAATAGAGGAAAAAGAATGGATTAATAAGATAGATTATTGTATTAATTATATTTATAGAATATTATGTTTAAGTAAATATATACATATATGTGTCAGCGCATAGAGAAAGGGACCTAAGGGTAAAAAAAAATCAATTTTCACTTTTGAGACAGATCCCATGCCCCAAAAGATGTGATGGTACACCAAAGATGGCTCTCCTGAAAAAAGCGGTTTTTACCCTTAGGTCCCTTTCTATTTTGCGCGTCACATATATAAAATAAACTAAAAACAATTACAATAATTTTAAGCAAATAACGGCTGTTAAGGATTTGAAGCAGATATTTTAAAATTTGCAATAATACACTTTTAATAAAATAATAGAAAGTAAAGTTTTTCAGGCAATTGGTATTTGTTTTCTTAAGTAGTTGTTGTTTTAAATTTATTCTCAAATTACGAATTTTGCAATATGAAATTTTAAAAAAAGGCCCAAGTTATATAAACTGGCGCGAACTTTTGCGAGAACTAACAACAGAAATAAGATAACAATAACTTATTTATGTGTTGTCTTGGTAAAAATCCAAAAATATGCACAAAAAAAAAACTATAAAAATAGAACTTTTTTAGACACAGTCCAGCTCCCGAACGGTCATCACAAGACCCCTCAAATGTTTTGGGAATCCTTATTAAAAAGACCGAACTATAATTTGAGAGGGGTAACAAAAACTTTTTTCTGTGAGTTGTTCTAATACATGTACAGTAGACCGCAAAACTGAGGACACACCACCATATAATTAAAGTTTTTTAGATTTGACCACGGCTTTCGTTTAAAATTCAAGATCGACGATCGAAAACAAATCGAAAAAATCATATGTAGTTCAGTTTGGTTTCAAGAATCTATCCATCTCGAAGGTTTACTACTGATATCATTGATAGAAACCTTAGCAATATCAATTACAAATATGCAAACCACACTTCAAAAAAATAAATGTTAGAAGATTAATACACATTAATACGCGTGAAATTTCTCCCTTTTCCAATTAGAATTTTTTGTTTTCCCTATTAGTTGCTATTAGTTGGAAATAATTCCACGGAAAAATTTCACGTGGAATTTTATTCACGATAGCCCTGAATGTATTTAGAATATACTGTGCCGCAAGCCAATAACCAACCGACAATATGTATATACAATGAAATATTTTATAATGAGGGCAATTATGAATAAAATTCCGTGAGAAATTTTTCCCGGGGAACAATTCCAACAATGAAATATTTTATAATGAGGGCAATTATGAATAAAATTCCACGTGAAATTTCTCCCTTTACCAATTAGAATTTTTTGTTTTCCCTATTACTTGCTATTAGTTGGAATTATTTCCCGGGAAAAAATTCACGCGGAATTTTATTCACGACAGCCCTGAATAGTAAGTAATAAGGAAAACAAAAAATCTAATTGGAAAAGGGAAAAATTTCTCGCGGAATTTTATTCAGAATTGCCCTGAATGTGTATGTATTCTCGAGAAAATGTCGAAAAAGGTTCGAACAAGCGAAAATTCGTAACACTACGGAGTAATAGAGTAGTTATCGAGCTTTTTTTCCGAAAAATCATCACTTCAGCAAACACTTATTTATTTTCGAATTTTTAGTCATGCGGTTTATTAAAGTTGAATGTAAATTACATTCTAAAACATACATATTACATATCGTTACTTTAATATAGAAAGGACCTAACTCAATATTTTATTGAAATCGAAATTTTTAGATTTTTCGATTGAAGAACATCTAATTTATCCAAATATGCAAAAAACTCAATTTCAAAAAATTAATTAGTTAGGGCCTTTCTATATTAAAGTAACGATATTTATGTACATATGCGTGTGCATTTGTTGATATGAGCATAATATTATAATATTATGTTTTTTAATGCCATTTTGTACTCGTAAGAACGACATTGAGAGGCGTTAATTCATTTTTTGTCGCTACAAACAAGAATTAACAACACATTATTAAAACAAACAGACGTATTTCTTTTTTTAACTTATTATTTAATTCTGAGGTACAAAGGAAAAAGAACTCAAGTCGACTTAAGCTATAATTAAGATTATTATACAGATTTTTTAAAAAAGTTGCAGAAAACTTACTTTTTGCTTAATTTATTTCAATATATGTATTATTCTTTGGAATAATTTTTACATACATATATTAACTTTACTTTCTATCTATATTTAAAATTTATATTCAATTAATATGGTCCCTCGATAAAATAACATATTTAGCTGAAATAGTAAAACATTTAAAAAATCACTTTAAGTTAAAAGCGCTTTCCTGAAAAAAAACTGCTAAATTAGACTTAAGCACTTTTTTCTTATTACCACATAATTTAATAAATATTCAGCAAAGATTTTTTTGTATATACAGACATATATGACATCATGTTTTTAAATTTGCATACATATATTTGTTATTTGTTTAAATCCTCATTATTAGTTAAATTATTTATAAATAATCGAAAACAATCTTAAAAATTGCAAATTTATAAAGAAATTGTTAAAAAAATTCATATTGAAAGTACATACATATGTATAATTTGTGTTAATAGAGGAAATTTGTGTTATTGAGATAAAGATTTACTGCCGTATTCATAAAATAAATAATTTTAATTTACAAAATGTTTACAAATGGAATTTTGTATAGAAATTTGTTTATTAAACCTTTGTGTAAACCTAAATTATATTTTATGCATACGACAGTTATTGTTTGGAATAATGGGAAATATTACAAATAAAAAGATGAATGAATTAATAATGCATGAATGAATGAATGAATGTCTTAAAAATTACTTTTCTCTATGCCAAAACATTCGAACTTTTTATAACGAATTTCTCTATCGGGAAAATGTCATGATTATTTTTATAAAACAAAATTAAGAGTAAACCTATTCAAAGTGAAACCGATTTCATATTAAGCACTCAAAATTAAAAATAGTTTCGATTCATTTAAATAAAACAACCTGTGGTATTGTTTAAAGTCGGTGCCAAGCATGTTAGCAATTTCTCTATTTACATATTTATATACGTTTAGTAATTACCAGGGCTCGGACTTTCATGCAAATACATGTTCGTTTTTGGTGATATATTACTAATATATACATATATACTAATTAATATCTATCCGAATCATCAAATTTTAATTAATTTGGCATCGATAAATAGTTGCATATTTTATTGGAAGGTGCATATTTTTACATATTTTGTTTTAAAATTTTTTTAATGTTTATTTCAAAATTTTTAAATTAATTTAAAAACAAATAAATATAATTAAATTATATAAAGAATGATTTGACCTTTTTATATTAAACTGTAGTTTTTAAGTGACAAGCAACAAATAAATTCCGTTGAAGAAATCATTAGAAAAATTTGCACTGTAAAAGATCAAAAAGCAGAAAAAAAATATAAAAAAGTTAAACAATAGAGAAAAATATCGGCTATCACATTTTAAAACAAATTGCCGAGACACACGAATCAGGTTCAAATAATTTAAAAAGCGAACTTTCGCTGATAGAAATATCATAATTAAAATACGCTCACTTAACTTCAGTACAATAACTTCCTACTTGACCCCTAAAGAGGCCCATGCACTACAACAGCATGCATGCGCAATCAAGTGTTTGTGCCAGCGGTTTGGTCGTGTATCGGCGTTTTGTACGATTGTACGGTTTGCTGTAGCGATGTCAAATAGAGTTTGATATTTTGAAGATGGTACCAGCTTGCTGGTGTGGTATTTGGTCAAATTAGCTCAGTTTAGCAAAGTTGTCATGGAGTAAACATGCATTTAAGAAATATAATTTGTTGAAACATAATTTGTTTCAATGGAAAACAGAATTTTAGCACTTTAGTTATACATAGCTGCTAATTTTAACAACATACCAATAATAATTGCAACAAAAACTGTGTCACTATACATAACCACCCTTCCCGCATTTTTTTAAGAAATGAATATTGTACCAGCTTGCTGGTATGTTGTGTGGTTCGAGCATGAATGCTCAATCGCTTGATTGTGCGTGCATGCTGTTGTAGTGTATGGGCCGCTTAACAGAGTTAGTATTACTTTGGCAAATTTAAGACAAGTAGAGTGCATTTTTTGCGTGAAAATTTTTCTGATATTTGTTTGAAATACGAGTAGTTTTTAAGTTTTATTAATTGAACTGTTATGTTTGTTTTTGTTTTGAATAATGATAAAATATTAAACAAATCTTTCCATATTTATCTTATTTTTGTGCTTGTTTCGTACATAAAGTTTTACGCATATTTTTATTTTTTTTCAGTAGATGCATTTACTAAGCGTTTAAAATCAATATTTATTTGTATGCAAGTCCGAGCCCTGGTAATTACCAATACTCCTGGCGGAGACTTAGAATATCACTATAGGTAACACATAGTACATGTAAACATTTTTTTTTATTTAAATGAATATAAATTAATTTTAGCTTTCTAGCGCTTATTTTTAAAGTCGGTTAAATTTTTTTAGTTTAATTTTTAGCTTTGTAGTGGTGCTCCCGCCCATGTTGAATCATTACAAGAGGGGCTTAAGAGCAAATTTTAATGGTCGTATTCACGCCCACTTTTCTAAGTGCAAGATCGAGTAACTTAAAAGCTAAGGTTGTGTATCAGTGAATCTGACGTCGCACACAGGGACAAATGACCGAATTAGGACGACAAAAATGGAATTTTTTATTTTGTTAAATGTAACCACTATTGCACTTAATATGTTCTATATACCAGTACGCAAGCAATCTATAAGGATTTATTTTTTTAACGCATCGCTTTATTCTATGCGTGCGTGTAAAGTATTATTATCTGTTAAATGCACTTATACCTGTCAACAGCATCTATAGCGTTTATTGTTGCTACACTCGAAATTTTTTTTTGTAAATTTACAGTTTAAAGTTTTTTAAATATATTTTTAAGCACCAGGTATCTAATTTAATTTATAGTTATTATTAAAACAAGAAATATACGTTGTGTACATATAGTACACAATTTTTATTATGAAATATATTGAAAAATTTACTTTAGCTAGAGCTATAAAAAAAAGTTCCAAACAGTTCCACGACTTTCCCTATAAGTTAAAAATTACATATACTAGTAAGTATAAAAAAGTCAAGTGGTGGTCCCCCCGTTTCCCCCTTCACCTAATTCCCGTGCAATAAGTTTTAAGCGAATTCGATAAATTTTTTAAAAATTGTACGCCATATTGGATACGCCATTTTGAATTTTTAAAAACTAATATAAGATTCGTTATCAGCGACCCCAAAAAACCCCGCGCAATGAGTTTAAAGCCAATTCGATCAATTTTTCAAAAATTGTCCGCCATATTTGATCCACGATTTTAAATGTTTAAAAATTGACATCACATTCGTAATCAATAACACTAAAAAGCTTGAGGTACCTAGTTTTATTAAAATTTATTGATTCCATGTGAAGTAAATAATTTTGTCGCACTAAATTTTTAATTTGTCCCTGTGTGCGTCGCGAGAATTTTCAACATATGGAACATAGTCTCAACGAGTTCCTATATATAATTAGACATTAGAAATCGGTGCATAATGTAGTTTTAACCCACTATTAACTCCTGCCGTGATTTTAGATGTAAGACTTCATGGTAGGGTTGCCAGTCGTACTGATTTTGCCAGTACATGTACTGATTTATGTTTAAAGTACTGATTTATGCATAACTAGCAAATCAGTACGCAAATGTACTGATTTTTTCATGTATGTACTGTTTTTGTACTGTTTTTATATATTAATTATGATCAATGTATAAGAAAGCCTGTCATAGTGTTTATTTATTTTCTTTGAATCACCAGTGATCTTTACTTTACGATCGCTTTAAGGCGAATTTACAGTAGTTTTCGCTTATAGTCACATTTAAAATTGCACAGAAATTGTGGACTATATCGCTAATGTGACTATAAGCCTAATTTTTTTATATGCCACGCAGAGGTATATAAAAGAATTTCCATACAATCCAATTATGTCAATTACAAAACAATGTTGTATTTAAAAGGCACATCTGTGTGGCCTTTTATGCAACAATATTTTGTTCTGAAGACATTTTCTTCTACTAAACAGTAGATGGAGATGGAAGTTTAGATTTAGTTTTTGGTTTATGACTTAAATAAATAACTAAAAAAAATCTGTTGAAAATTTTTGTGACTATAACGCCATTTGTTTGCATACAATTTGGATTTTGACTACCACAAAGTTGGTGCATATATGTCAAATATGACTATATAGTAAATGGACTATATCGTCAACTTTTTGAATGAAATTAAGTTCAAAAGGCTCAAAAAACATTAAATATGGACTATATCATTAATGTGACAGTAAGCGGTAGTGACTATAAACGAAAAATATTGTATTTTCAAAGTGGTATCCATATAATGCTCAAGCAAATTCTGCCAAAACTGTCAGAGATCATATAGATTTTAGTTTAAGTTAATGTTAATGTTAATTTTATTGATATTTTTTAATTTAAATTTGCAAGAAAGATTTGCTATAAGTGATTTCTGATACATGCAAATAATGAATTTAAAGTTTCTTTTTCGAAATTTTTTTTGATAATATTATTTTTATTAATTACATATGCCTTGGTACAAAGTATACATTGAATTCATGTTTTGTTTTAAGAATGGTTAAAGCTAGGAATGTAACGAATGTTCGCATTTGCAAATTTTTCGGTTATTTGTGCTATTTGCATTTGCTAAAATGTATGCGAATATTTAAGACAAACAAACAAACGTCAAAAACACGAAAATTATTTTAAGCCAGCATGAAAAAGATAAATATAGGGTACGTTCGTAGATTCAGCAAATTTATGCAGAAGTTCTGTGAATTTTTTCTGCGTATGCGTGATCAACTGTTGCACATGCTTTGCAACTGCTTAATATTTGTGCATAGTTGGCATTTTTGAACGAACTGCAAACAATTTTTAAGCCGGCAAGTAATTTTATTTCAGAAAGTTGTCATCTCGTCGATGTGAAAGCACAAAAAACTCCTTATAAAAGTTTGCACATCGTGCACATGGCTTGGGCGTAGCTGACTTATAAGTAAGGCATTCCTCAAAGCTTTATCAGAAAGCTTTTCTATAAAAAAGTTGCTTATGAGAACTTTTTTATAGAATCAAAATCATATAGGATCAAAATTAAACTAAAGTCCAGCGGTGTTTGGAAATATACCTATTTCATTTTTTGGAAAAGAAAAGGCATTGTATTTTCGGCAGCAGTATTTTCTACTTGGGGCTAGTTTTTTACTAGTTAGTTAAACCTAGTTTAACATACGTTTGAGTTAACCAAGAAACAAAGTTAAACGGGTTTTAACCGCCCATTCTGTTTTTCAGTGATGGATTAAATTTGTCAATTTAGCTAGAAATGCCATACTTTGCTTTCAATATAAATATGGCATTCTTGAAAATATTTTATATAAATAGGGCAACACTTAAAAAGCGATATGACAATTCTTTAAATTTATATTAAAAAACTTCTAAGTTTTTTTGAAATTTTTAAGAATTTAAAAATAAGTAATATGGACTTAAAAATAGTGACGCTCCAAAAATAAACTACAAGAGAACATAAAATTTTAAATCCAACGAAATATTTGAAAGAATTCCAATTCATTACACACATAAAAATCATTTTGGCGTGTTCGTATCTCCTTTATATTTCTCACAATTGTCCTATCCAAGTTATTATAGGTTTAATAATCGCTAAAATCTTCGTCCATTTTATTTATTTATTAAACTTTTCAGTAAAACTGTTTTTTTTCAATTGCGTAGTAATTTATGTTATACATGTCAATCTAAATTTTTTACATACAAAGATGATGTAGTTGGCAAAAGAAAAAATTTGATACCCATATTGCCCTATTTAAAACGAAGGGTTACCATCTCATTGCATTTTTGTCAAAACGCGAACTAGTGCGAATTTCAAAAAAGCTGAGACCCGTATTTAATTAAATCGACCAAAGATAAAAATATGTTAGTTTGGCATTTTTATTACAAACAACCCCGAACAAAAAATTCACAAACCGTTTTTTTACAGAATATCCTTAAAAAAAGGACATGGATGATCGTCCTTGGACAAATTGTGTACACAGTTGGACGCGCCTTAAAAACCTTTCTTATGATACCCATATTGTATATGTTGGTAAGGAAACAGATTCCCAAATTAACAAAACACGGAAAAATAGACCCTTTTTCAAAATGGTCCAGCTCACGAGAGGTCAAAGCTGGAGCCGAAATATTTTAAATGTCATCATAAAAGATACCAATGTTCATTTTGAGGGGGGTACACCTTGCACGAATTTCGCTTCCATACAACTTGAGTCGCTCTAATGTACATAAGGCTGGCTATATGTACATATTCTGCTTAATTAAAAATACATATATTAAAATGTCGAAGAGAACGTGGGTTGCTTATTGCTATTTTGGCCACACATATTTTAAGTGAATAAGAAGATGGTAAACATCACAAATACGAAAATAATAGATTGCCGCCTACTGTCACTTTTTTTTCGAAGAGACTTCAATTGGCCGTCGACAATAACAATATGATTATAATTTTTACTAATATTTCCTCTTAAATAATGAAATTAACACAGAAATTAAAGGAAGCGAATCGCCAAACAAATTTATTCAACATAAACCAAACCAACTGCACAAAAAACAGCTGTTTATGGATATCAATGGGTGCATTCATAAGACGTAGCTGTTGCGCAACCGTTGAGTATTTGTCTTAGAAACGCATAGTTGAGTAATTCCGCTCCACTCAACAGCTGAGTAATTTTCCATCATGAAATTTTTTCGCTACCTGTAGTCAACATGTTGTGCTCAGCATAAACAGCTGATCGAATAGAGCTTTATCATTTATATGCTTGGTTAGGTGGCAGTAGCAAATATTTGTTAAATTTTATATTACAAATGCGATGAAGTAACAAAATAAAGACATAAAATTAAATTATATCCATCAAGCCGTTTGTTTCTAAAGCCTATATATAGTACACGGCATGTAAAAAGCCATATGCATATGTGGCGATGACGTCACGGACATTTTCAGCATGTTATTTGCATTTTTTTAAATTACTAGTAGTGGCTACATGCCGTAAAATTTTGATACAAAATTTTGTTCCAAAATACAAATGTGACATTTTTAACCGAATTGAACACATTTTCTGAGGCAGCAAATGTGTAATCATGTGAATATTTGCATGTACATATGTTGCTAGTACACGACATATAGCAAATGTAGCTTTGTGATGACGTCAAAATTACGTCAGAACCACATACATGTGGTTTTTTACATGCCGTGTACTACAGGCTTAAGACGTTCAACAGTTGCTAACAATTTCACAACTGTTGAATTCAACAGATACGTCTTATGAATGCGCCCAGTTTTGCCACTGAAAAACAATTTAATACAATATTTAAAAATTTAATACAAAATACTAACAAAGTAGTTTAAAATCAACCAATATCATAAAAACAAAAATACATATATTTACCTTAATATATAAAGGCCCTTACTCATTATTCAATTTCATATAAATATCCTGTTTACTCAACTCTCGAGAGAAAAAAAAACTTTTTTGCATTAAGTTGAAAACTTCGAACTCGTTTTCAGGCAAACTTTTTTTTAAGTTATGACGTTTTTTGAGTAAATGGGCGATATGTAAGTGTGTATGTACTTATTTTACTACTTAAAGCTGGTATGCATTTTTGCATAATAGTAACTAGAATTTTGCTAGGATTTTAGAACAGTTTTTAAACCCTAAACTTAAACTTCAGAAACAATATTTACGCATATAACCCCATATGCAATAACAAAAATTAAAAATTTTAAAAACCCCTGAACATATCTAGGAAAGATGCAATATCTTATAAACGGCTGGACCGATTTTCTTCAAAGCTAAGAACCCTCTCGATCAAAGTCCCTTTCAAACAGAAAAAAGATCGGTAAATCAAAATCGGTCCTGCCGTTTGGTCTGTACGTGTACACCGACAGACACACACTACAAACTTACAAAACCCGGCCGGGGGTTAAAAAAAATAACGTGTGCTTGAAGTGTACGTTAAAACAAAATTTCCATTAACAAAAACCGGGTTTAATGTACACTTGAAGCACACGATTTTTTTTAACTACTTCCACATATATGTATTTACATAAGTTCGTATGTATGTATGTATGTACATTATTGAAATATGTACACACCTACATATCATTACCTTAATAAAGAAAGGCCCTAACTAATTTTTTTTTTGAAATCGAGTCTTTTGCACTTTTCGATACATTAGATGTTCTTCTACCGAAATATACAAAAAACTCAATTTCAAACAAATAATGAGTTAGGGCCTTTATATATTAAGGTAACGATATGTAAGTGCATTTTAATTTGTTAATAGAATTTACGATGAAAAAATTACCATTTACGGTTATTGATTAATTTAGATATTTTTTTCATACAAGAAACTGCAAAATTTTTCGTATGCAAATATGTGCATACATACATACATATGTACATACGAGTATATAAGTAAATATTTACTATGTATGTAAATTTTAAATTTGAGTAAAATTTGCATTCATTGTGTCATTTCAATAAAATGTTTCTAACGGCATGAATGTTTCCATATTTGTTGATCTTGGTTGTCTACAAATTTCAAAGCTTAAACTGCGCTAAAAAGTGAAAAAAGTACATTCTAAACTTGAAAATTTAATTGAATAATAAAAACATTTTTTTTAAATGATTAACGTTTGAAAATTAACATGCCTGCATTACTGATCAATCAATAAGTGGGAAGTGAATATGTTTTTTTTTATTATAATACGTATAGTTTTTTTTATCAGTTACAATTTCACTGTTAAAATAATGCATTCGCTACAATTTTCAATTTTAAATCAAACATTTTCAAGATGAATTTCGATATTAATTTAAAATAATCCGCATTCGAATAACTGATCAGAAATAAAACACAAGCCGCACGGTATACTTAAAATACATTATTACTGTGGCAAACCAGTAACCACCCGACGTTATGTACATATGTAGAAAAAAAATTAAAAAGATTTTTAATACTTCTAATAGGGCATTTACATTACCTCGAAATCTAGTACTTACGAGATTTCGAGCTAAGTCTTGCTGCTTTTTACTAGATTTCCCATACAAAACAAAATCTATTTTGTCAGTAGATTTGTAGGAAGGAAACCTTAATAAAAATCTAATGTTTTTATTTATTTGTACAACATATTTATAAAAAAAAGATGAGTGAATTAGCTACGGTCTGCTTAAAGGGTGTCTGACTTAGCTACATTGCAGTTATTTGGTTGTAGTTTTGGAAATTTTTTAGTTAATGGGTTTTGTTTTGGATAAAAATATTGATAAATGTCAAAAAAAAGTTGGTCTAAACGGTATAGATTTATATAAAGAAGAATGGCCTATATTTTCATAAAGAAGAATAGCCTATAACAACAGTTGAAAACTTATTAAAAATAGAAAATTTTATTGTATTTAGTATGTTTTCTGAAAATCAAAACATTACAATTTCTTCCGATTTTAAATGGTTTGTTTTTTTTTTTTTTTTAAATTAAATTTTGTAACGAATACAGCTATCTACAACTCTCGCGTTTGTTGGCAACACAACTAGTTTTCATTTGAATGTTTAAAGCTTTAAAAAAATTCTATGTACATATTTTAAATAACATGTGTGGGTGCTAAAAACAATAATTTTTAATTATTTCGAGGATTTTCGAACAGATAAAACAGAACACATTATTTATGCTACATATATGTAGTTAAAAATTTATACAATTTAAAAACATAAGCAAAACAAATTAATTGTTTCAATTCATAAAATATTATATTCAATTGAAACCTTGATTAAAAATTAAATTGCTACATATTTACTGCGCCGTACTTAATTCAAAGATTTTTACTTCCGTTTCTCTATCTTTTGAGTTAATTATAAAAAAAAAAATTATGCCCACATATAAAAACGTATTGAAAAATTGGTGGTGGGACTATGCAATTACTTGTTTAATTTAGAATCCTCTCTCGACCATGAACTTAAAAGTTGATCAACTAAAATTGCTGTGTGTAAGCCCAGTATAAGTTTAGCACAAAGTTTCCAATTAGTAAAGACTTATTTAATACAAAGATTCGCAAACCACGTAAAAAATTATGAGTTCGAACCAATAAAGGCATTGGAATGAAGAAAACAAATAATTTCTTTGAATTTTTAAGGTAGGTACGGAGTTAGCAACGTGTTTATGCAACCAGGCAGGTTGTATTGTCGGCCGCATAGTCTGTAGGAGGGATGGCAAAGTTGGTACAATTGTACCTTTTTCGGTACTATTCAAACTCGGAAAGTACAACAGTACACCAATGATAACAAAGAAATCTTTTAGTCTTTTTAACATCCCGAAAAACTTCGAAAATAAGATAAATCTTCACATATGGTAATGCTGATGCATGTATGTACATACCGTCATAACACAAAAATATGGAATTTTTGAACTAATGATACAGAAAAACGAATCGGGCTATATAAAAATAGCCATGAATAAGAACAAAAATATAAATTTTTAAGTTAGGCCTACGTCAGTTACATATGTATATGTACATATCACTAATTTACTCAAAGAACGTCATAACTCAAAAAAAAAAAACAGTTTGCCAGAAAACGCGTTTTAAGTTTTCAATTTACACACAACTTAAGGAAAAATTAAATTTTATTTTTCTCCTAGAGAGTTGAGTAAACAAGATATTTGTATGAAATTTTTACACAACATGCAGAACGATATGAGGATTGATTCTGCATCATTAAGTCAAAAAATTAATTTTTTGAGTTATGACGATATGTACATACATTTGTATATGTATTAGTCTCCTGCATAAGACTTCTTATAAGAACTTTCAAGACATGAGGGATTTTTCAAATGCTTTACTACAGCGAAATCTTATAAAACAAACGTTAACAACACTGTTTGCAAGAAATTTATTTGAGTATTGCAGGTATAAGAGTAAAGAAGAAAACACTTCGTGACGGAAGAATTTGTGATACTAGCTTCTTTCTACGCATAAGAGCGTGTACGAACGTCATGCATGTATAGGGTTGCCAGATACCAAATGTCAAATACCTGGACAATGAAAAAAATTCAACTGGATTTTGAAAAAATAACTGGACAATTTAAAAATAAGCTTAAAAAGCAAAGTGATGCTTTTTGAAAATATTGTTTTGGTTGTAAATTGCCAGTGATGTACAAAATAGAGGAACTAATCAGTGTTAGGGAAAATTACAACTGGTTGTACATTTGCAAGCACTATTGTTTCTTTTTATTTAGTATTAAAAATTTTTCCTTAGAAGATATAAAAACACAACCAGAAAACAGAAATTTTTGCCTTGTTTTAATAAGAAAAGCTGATCCTTATGTATTTTTATTCGATTACGATTCCGTCATTAGTTTTAATCTGTAAAACAATTTCCTTTATTTCGATAGCTTTACATTGAGGAGCATAGTTTAGTCCATAAAACTTTTTTATTATATTTTTTACTTAAATAGCTAGTTGTTATGAATTTTTGTCCGCTAATTACGAAAAAAGATTTCTTATATTCTTATACCCTCTAGTTTCAGAGATTTGTGCATTATATTTAAAAAATAATAACTCGAATTTTTCTTTTCTTACGCCATCAAAAAATATTATTTCTAATAATATGACGTCGTTGATTTTGAATGTAGCCTCTACTTTTTGATAAGTTCTGATTATTTTAGTGAGCCTAATTACGAGTGTCGTATTTCGAATACGAAGAGTTTGCAAAGCAATATTCTTTAGTCTTGTACAAAATAGTCGTAGTAGAAGTCGAAATACCACACTCGTGATTAGGCCCAATAATTTAGCATTAAAAATTAATTAATTGTTTTTTTTTCTGGTAAAAGCTGCAAATTTCGATATAATAACTACAAATAAAACAAAAATTTTCTGGACTGATCAGTACAACATTTATTATACGTAATAATTGCATTGATCAGATATGTGATACAAAAAACTAATTTTTTTGGAAGGCATGAGAGAGCAAAAATTTTAGTATTTTTTTGTGAGACTAGAGGTGATAGATAAATAATAAAACTATATTCGTAATCAGCGGACAAAAATACATAAGAACCAGTTAATTTAATTTCAAAAATTTAAATAAAAAAATTTAAGAACTAAACCAAAAAGACACGATTTTTAACATCCATGTAATAAGAGTACGATATCATGATATACTCAATGTTCATCTACTCAAATAGAATTTAATGAAATTTAATAATCCAGAAAGTATTTTTAAGTTTGGGGGACCATTCGTGATATACTAAGTGAATTATAAAAAAGTGGCATAAATTAAGCTTATGCTAATTGTCACTATATCTTTAAAACTAGAGCTGCTGGTGAAAAACTAATGATGCCATCGTAATCAGCAGATAAAAATACATAAGGATCGGCTATTTTAAATAAAGCAATAAAGCCACTGTTCCGCAGTGTAATTAATTAAAAAATATAATTGATAAAGAAATTATTTTTCAAAATTTAAGAAATAATTTTTAACTGGATAAATTCTATGTTAGCTGGTAACTGGATGAGGCTCTAAAAAACTGGAAAATCCAGGCCGTTTGGCAGCCCTACGCATGTATGTGTGTATGATCTTTTATTTTTCTGCGCTAATGCAAAGGCACACACATGCATTAACATTAGTTGTATGCGGTTAATCACATAATAGCTTGCCATCTACATATTACACACACACTCAAACGTACAATATGAAAAATAACAAGCATACACTAATCAACAGTACTTCTTTTGAGTGTTTGTTTTGTTTTGCTGTCTTGCTACATCGCTTGTTAACACTGATATACACGTACACCAATACATCCATCGTGCTTCGCTTACAGTACGACAGCATTTATTATTGGTTTAGTATAATACATGCGACGTGAATACATTTAAAAATCATGACGTTTTTAAATTTCAAGACTGTTTACGCAGCTCTCTAATATGTATGTAAATGCATATACATACCCTGTCGGATTTGTATTAGCTAGCTCAAAATATAGGTGACTTTTTGCTAACTCATTTACAACTAGCTTCTGAACTAACTCATAAATGATACAGATGTGAGTCAGTTGTTTTTTTTTTTTTTTTTTTTTTTTAGAACTGTAGAACTGTCTTCTTCCCGATAAGTATTGAACTAACTTTAAGCTAACTCAAAACTGATGCTGAGATTAGTGAGTTGTTTTTATACAACTAACATCTCCTCGATAAGTTTTGAACTAACTTTTAGCTAACTCAAAGCTGATGCAGAGATGAGTCAAAGTTTATCGAGAAGATGTCAGCATAAAATTCATGTTTATGTTATCTTTGTGCCGTCTTTATTTTATATGGCGCAATAGCAAAGTGTTAAGTATGATGGCTGACAAACAAATTGATCACGGTTTGATACCCATTCTCGTCTCTAAAAAAATTTAAAATTGTTTCAAATTTAAGTTGACTAAAAATGTTAATCATTAGTAAGTTAAAAATAATGGTGGTCTAAAGAAAAATCTTTTTTCTTCTTTTTTGATGAGCCACAAACTAAGTCATAATGGGCTAACCATTAGGTGGTCAGTTCGCAGCTAACTAATAGTGCACTTGCATGTTATCAGCCAAAAACTCACTCGAAATGAACTAACTTGTGGTTGTTTGAAACTTATGCAGCGCGAGTGAGTACTGACTCGTTCTGAGGACATTACGTTGAAAAACTGGGAGCAAATTACGGCATTCGATACGGTTCGAAATTTTAAAATGTTTCCATATAAACTCTGTTGAAATATTTCCTAATTTCGTTCGATAACGAGTGCCGTAATTTGCCCCCTGAATAGCGTTTAACATGTAAAATGAGTTAGCTTTTGAGTCAGTTGTCACTCGCCTCTTATTAACCATTAGTAACTTTTAAGTTAGCTCAAATCCCGACAGGGTATTTATCTAGAAGCTTTTAGAGATCATCTCATTATTTCTAATACATACTCGTATGTATGTACATACATATGTATGTATGTAAAGCAAATTATTCACAAAATTTTAATAAAGCGAAAATATTTTCGAAGCGTACCACTTGTCATCATTACGTATTGGTGCAAAATTATTTAATTAACAAATGAGATCATACAAATTGCTTTTTAATTTCATAAATTTATTGAAATGAGAAATATTTATATTGACCAAGTTTGTTAATCTTAACAAAAAAATAAATAAATAAATCTAAATATAAATCATTAGACTTTTGGAATTTAAAAGATAAGCATGTGCCAAAAAATTTTAATTTCTTTTTTTTAATACATACATATGTACATATCGTCACCTAAAATCCAAAAGGCCGTAACAACCAAAAAATTCAAAATAGACTTTTTGATTGAGTATGATGTGATTAACCAAAATACATATTTTCCTAAAATTTTACTCACATATGTTCAAAAATACCGATTTTATTCATTATTCAATTTGGCACCTAACATATAAATCGATGGTCTCAAGTAGAAAGGCTCTAACTTCTATTTTTTTTACTAAATTGAGGTTTTCAGTGATTATAATATATTTCACATAAATACACCCATCGCAAAAATTTATTACAATAGTGTAAGAATTAACGTTTTTAAAAGCAGTTGAACAAAGCCGTTCTACATGCAGTTGTACTCTGCATTATTATGTTTTTGCCTTCTCCTGTAAAGTTACAATTATTTGAGTTAGGGCCTTTCTACTTGAGACCAACGAAATAGTATTAAATTTATGAAGTTTTTTGCTTCTCCTGTAGAATAGTAAAAAGTGTACTTACGGTCTTTTGGATTTTAGGTGGCGATATGTATAAACAAATTTCATTACTTTTAAATGTAACTTATGTATGTAGTTTTATTTAGTGTACTAGTACGGTAACAAGAGGATTTTTGGCGCCAACATTTAAAAAAAATTGTATATTTAGCTTTTGGCCTACATATGTATGTATGCGTAAACATACCCTGTCGGACATTACGTTAACTTTAAACTAATTTTAAGCTAACTATTTCGCAACTAGTACTGACTGACACTTGGATTACTTTTAATGTAATCAACTGACTATTTTAATTATATTTTTATGTAATTTCTTGACCTTATTTTTAACCCCCGACTAAAAAAAGGGGTGTTATAAGTTTGTAGTGTGTGTCTGTGTGTCTGTGTATCTGTGTGTCTGTCTGTGTCCACGTACAGGCCAAACGGCTGGACCGATTTTCATTTAGTTTTTTCTGTTTGAAAGATGACTTGATAGAGAGGGTTAGCACGAAGTTATATTATATATTATATTAAATGTTGGAATACCAAATAAACGGTAGAAAGCAAAAACAAAGTAACATAATATCCACTACACTACATAATATCCGGTACTACATGCATGTACCGACGGTACATCGAATAAATAAAAATAATTAATGTGATGATCGTAAAAGATAAGCAAGAATAGTTAAACATACGTGAGTAGAGTAATATAACTTCGTGCTAACCTAAATAGAAAAATGAAAATATGGAAAAACAGGGGAAATAAATAGTGATACTTACATATGTATTTACCAAAGGTAAATCAATAATTGTACACAACAATCATTTTTCACATTCCGTTTCATTAGAATTTACGTTAAATAGCTGATGTTAATAACAATCTCTACCCAAGTAGATAGACTAGGGTGCTGATGAATGAAGTGCGTTGCTGCACAGAAAAATATCGGTATTTCCCCCATCTTAAAAGTCCAATTTAATTTTTCTTCTCTTCTTTAGAAACTCTCATTAATTAATAAAAATATTTCATTCAATAAAAAGAATTGAATTTACTGAACTTAAGCCTGACTAAAAATTATTTCTGATTAAAAATTCACTATAGTTCAATTAAAATCTAAAAATGACTCAATTAATTAATGTAGTTTTATATATATTGTATCTATTCAGGCTTTCAAGGTCATTAAATTTCTTCGAAATGTAAATAAAAGACGTTTTTATTTCATTTTTAATGTATCCGACGTTTCGTTGGGATTTTCCAACATTTATTTTAACATTGCGATGTCCTAGGCGGTAGTGAATTGTCTCACTCTGCATTACTTTCAGCTAACTTAAAGTTGATTTTTTTAAATCACCTGGTAGTCAGTAATAGGCAGATTTTGTAAAAAATTTCGTTTCTTAACGTTTCAAATTTGTATGAAAAATAACGAAAATTCGTTTCATAAAATATTTTTTCCATATAAATTTCAAAACGAAAAAAACGTTTCTATTTATAAAATTTGCCTTTAAATTAAAAAAACATTTCTGTGGTTTGAACATGTGTCATCATCACACGTTGTGAACTCAACGCGCTACCACTCAGCTAAGGTACCATCTAAAATAACAACAGCAAAATATTAATATAAAACTGAAATGAGTTTGAAAGTAGTTGGATATAAACTTGTTGGCTCAACCACACGTTCTCCGACAGGGTATGTATGTATGTATGCAGATGACCGTTCAAACAAATAAAAAGATATAATTAAAAATTGTGTTATTTGTCGGATTTTATTATCTTTCAAGATTTTTTTCAAATATTCGAGAATGTTTACTTTCGAACAAAATACACATGTAAATACATATATATGTATGTGTGTGTATATCTATGTACATACAAACACCTTTTTATTTCATTTTAATTTTTTTTATTTTGCCTTGTCTGAATATGAAAAATCTTCAGACAGCAGAAAAACAGGCAAAAAATGCACACATAGATACATACATATGTACATATGTACACCCTAGTACAAAGTTTATTTATAAACAAACTAAGCATGACATCATCAGTAAGAAAGAAAGAAGTTTTTTTTGTTTGCCTTTCATTGTGTTTATTATACAGAGTTGTCACTACCTACTAAAAATTTTCCCGCAAATTCCAGATCTTAAGGATTTTTATGAGGATTTCTAAGAGATTAAATAATATCTATAATGCGAATATTTTAAAATTTATAATTCTGCTAGTTGTTTTAAATTTTTCATTTACATACATAAGTATATGTTACTATGCACCCTGCAGGAGAATAGGCGATAATTGTCTAAAAGCTCCTAGTATAATTACTAGAATAGCAAGAACTAGTGCAAAATGGGTTAAAGTTGTTGTGTAAAATTACTAGTGCTGATGAGTACTATTTAGTATTTGAAGTAGTTCCAAGGCACCACATTGCAAAATAAATTTTAACTGTCTAACAGAGCTCTTGCACTGTATGAAAATTGGTATCACATAATTACTAAAATTTTAGCTTGATCTAAAAATAATTATAATTAAATAATTATAATTACCCTTTTGTATTTATGAATTTTGATAAATAATTGCAAATTTTAAATAGCGTTGTCACTGGGTAACAAAGGAATAAAACCACCAATTTTATAGAATTTTTCTTTACAAAAAACTGGTAATAAACTAGTCCTAAACTAGTAACAATGGTACTAGTAGTTTTCTAAACACACTCAATGCTAATTTGAGCATTAAGATAGTATAGGAAGAGTTACAGTTGGGAACTAGTGGTGGTGATTTCTGTACTACTAAAATACTAGTTGGACACCAGTTCGTTCTCCTGCAGGGTATGTATTTATATAATATATCCTTAGTAATATTATAAATGTGAAAGTGAGTTTCTTTGCTACAATTTCACGCCCAAACTGATAAACCGATGTTAAAAATTCTTTCACCAATGGAATGCTATGCTACCAGCGTCAAATATAGGACATTTTTTATCCGGGTCGGAAACTGTTTTTATACATATATGTATGGAACGGATTTTTTTTTCAAAAAATAAATTTTTGGACGGGTTAGGGTAATTTACTTTTTAGGTTTGATTGATTAACCAGTTTTAAACCGGTTTTTATGTACCTATTTTTTAAACAGATCAAAGCGAGCGGAGCCGCGGGTAATTGATTGTTTAAATTTAATTGAGCTTTAGGTCGCTTATTTTTATGGAACAATAATATCTCAACATTTCAGCACACATTTGGTTGCCATCTTCAGGAAAATTTAAAAACCTATATAACTTTTTAATATTTCAAGAACAGTTTTACAATGCAACAAACAACATTTTTTTTTTTTTTTTGTTGGCCGAACATTTCAAAAATAGAAACAAGGCGAATTTGTATAACAAAATACTTAAACATATAATTCACAGTATACATACATACATATCGATACCTTAATATAGAAAGGTCCTAACTCATTATTTTTTTGAAATCGAAATTTTAGTATATTTCGATAGAAGAACATCTAAAGCATAGAGAAATGCAAAAGTCTCGAATTCGAAAAAATAATCAGTTAGGGCCTTTCTATATTAAGGTAACGATATGTACATACATACATATGTGTGTCTGTATATATTACAATAAACAAGAACACACAAAAATAAAAAATAATAAAAGAATCAGAAATTCAAATAGAGAAATTTTCTCTGCAAGATGCATTTAAAATGCAGTTGAGCACAACGCATCAATTCAGAGGCTGTTGACAACAATTGGAAACGCACAACCATTAGAGCTGGAACATCGTGATCAGAAAGTTTTAAAAATTTCTCCTCTCACTAATAAAATTGGAAACAAGAATTTTTTCAAATTTTCTAATTTCAAATTAATTTTATGTTTTTCAATTTGTTTTTAACTCCCGTCCAAAAAAAGAGGTGTTATAAGTTTGAAGTGCGTGTCTGTGCATCTGTGCGAGTCCACGTACAGACCAAACGGCTGGATCGATTTTGATTTAGTTTTTTTTCTGTTCGAAAGGTGACTTGATCGAGAAGGTTTTTAGCTATGTTTTGGTCCAGCCGATTAGAAGATATCACATCTTTTCTAGAAATATTTGGGGGGTTTTTAAAATTTTTAATTTTTGTTATATTTTTAAAAAATATTTTCCGAGTAGAAATTTTCTGATAGCATTTTTAGTATGCCGAAAAATTATAATCAAACATATGAGTAATACCTATAATTCGTGCAATGGGTTTATTATTTTTAAAAATTTTAATGAATCTACTCCAATTAGTAATGTATAGGGCGACAATTTCAATGCAAATGCATATTTATTGTCGACACTTTAAAAGCTATTCTGAACAATTTTCTTTGCGTTTCATAAGATTTCCTGTAAAATGGCATGAATTTGTTTTTGCATATTTTGCATATTTTAACAAAAATCTAAGTTCTGTGCATATTTTTGTAATAAGTGCATATTTATTTGCATATGTTCCAAGTTTTTCACAGCTATAACAATATCGAAAAAAAAATCCTCCATTTTCTCAAATTTTCTCCATGAATACTTTAATATCATTTCTGAAATAACCGCCATTTAATACAAAATACAACGTACATACTATGTACATATTTAAATGTTATTCATTATACCAGCTGATGCGGCAATGCCGGTGAAAATTTATGTAGCCCCCTTTTTAAACACAAGAAAAGGCATTTTAAAAAAACGAACGATCGAACATTTTCGATGTACAAAAAATTTCTGCGCCCCAACAGGCACTTTACATTAGAAAATTTAAAAAACTGTATTTATTTATACAAAAAAAAAAATTTATGTTAATACTACTCGTTTAAATGTACAGATTATATGGACTGATTTTATTTTTATATTTTAATTTTTCATTTGATTGTGTAGCCTGGATTTTATTTTTTGTTATGTTATGTTATTTTGTTATGTTTTAATAAATCTAGTAAAAAATTAATATTTTTTTGTTGCATATTTTTATTTGCGCATATTTTCATTATTTTGGTGCATATTTTGACTTCTATGGTGCATATTATATGCGCATATTTTTAATTTTATAGTGCATGAAATTTGTCGCCCTAGTAATGTATAATACTCAAAATGCTATTAAGATCTTTCTGAAACAGTATTCAGTATCATTATTATTAGATATTATTACAAGTAAGCTTTTTATCTTCTGATTTGAAATAATTCTTTCTGCAAAAAAACCGACTTCAATGCATAGATCTGACAGAAGAAGATAAGAAGAAGTACATGAAATATAAAATTACATTTTAATGGGCCTGCCTCCACCCATTTTTTAAATGCAAGATAGTGTGTTTTTCTGAGCTCAGGGTGCATGTTAAGTCTTGTAAAAATCGGTAAAGTAGAACCACTTAAAATAAAATATTAATTTTAATGGACGTGAATCCGCCCATTTTTTTAAATGGAGGATTGTGTCTATTTTAGAACTCAAGCTGTGTGGTAAGTTTCGTAAAAATCGGTTAAGTAGAACCGCGTAAAATATTATAATAAATTTTAATGGGTTTATCCCCGCCCATTTTTTCAACTTTCAAATTATGTAATTACAAGAACCAGAACCCTCTCAGACAACAAAAAATAAATAAATTACAATCGGTCCAAAATGTACTGAGTTATGAAGAATAGAGACGAATTGTTAACCTGCTCCTTTTTTGAAGTCGGTTAAAAAGAGGTCAGACACTAAAAAAGCCAGTACTTTTCCCTAAAAAGTAGGAAAAAAATAAAAACAAAATTTTTTCAACAAAAACATATACGGGCATATTCTGAAAGCCATCTCAATATAAAATACACAACTATTTATTTGTTTTTAAGGTTTCATATGCTTGGGATATTTTATCCGATCTTAACTCCGAATACACTACAATTTGACATTAAAAATCCCCGCATAATGTAGTTTTAACACAGGATTACATCCTAGCATGATTTTTAATGTCAAATTATATGTCAAAACACGTTAAGATCATGTTAAATTTTGCCACTTATGCTAACTTCATGCCAATTTTTGATTATACATATGGCCGTAAATTATCCGATATATAATAAATATCAAATCAAAATTTAAAACTGTTAGTTTGCAAAAAATTTAATTTTTTAACGGTAAAGTAGAACTTTACCGTACGCCAATTTTTCTGACAAAAAAATAGGACAGTGTCCGTGAAACGGAAGACATATGACAACCCTGTACAAAGTGAAGGTTACGATTTTCTAAGACACGATAAAACGTGATAATTTCTATTACAAACAAATACAAAATATGAAAAACTTGATTTAAGTTATAATTATAATATTTTATGAGTAAGTGAACTCGAAGAAAAAACTGAAACAAGTTATTCAAGTTGTGCATTTGCCAAATTCATAAAGTACATACTTATGTACATATCGATGGCCTCAAGTAGAAAGGCCCTAAAGGTAGAATTAGTAAAATCGTATCATTCTACTTTACAGCTTGCCGTATCGTTCAACTTTGTGCTCAAGTTATAGAAAATGTAACAGTTTGCACCGCACATTTTTTTTGTCTGGCATTAAATGCGGCGTTTTTGACATTCGCTACAGAAAAATCTGTTTTCTGCAGATTCCTACGTCAGCAGTGCTACCACCACATATTTTATAACTAGTAACATGCATTGTGTTTTTGTCAGCTGACACGCAACATCACGATACGATTTTACTAATTCTACCTTAACTCGCATTTTTTACGGAATTGAGGTTTTCACTGATTCCAATATATTTCACCCAGATACATCTCGTCGTAAAAATTTATTGCAATAGTTTAAAAATTAACGCTTTTAAAAGCAGTTGAACAAACCATTTCTACATGCAGTTGTAGTGTGCATTATTATGTTTTCACCTTCTCCTGTAAAGTTACAATTATTTGATTTAGGGCCTTTCTACTTGAGACCAACGATATACTGAAAACAAATTTAATAGGTAAAAATTTTTTTAATGAAAAGTTCTCTTCGATATTTTGGAGTATTTTGTAAGTAGGTTGAGAATAGTGAAAATCAGGGCAATTATGAATAAAATTCCGCGAGAAATTTCTCCCTTTTCCAATTAGAATTTTGTTGTTTTCCCTATTACTTGCTGTTGTTTGAAATTGTTCCCCAGGAAAATTTTCTCGCGGGATTTTTTTTATTCATGGTAGCCCTGAAAAATTACATTGCAGCTCTGGCACTTCATACAAAGTTTGTTTTTTATTACTATGCCAAGGCTTCAACTTCAGACGGTCAGTCCTTTGCAAAAGTGGGATAAATGTGTTTGTTTGTGGTGCTAATTTGTTGGCGTAAACCGAAATACATATGGATGTGCATACAAGCATATACATACATACTTATATGTATGTATGTATGCATGTATTATCACATTTGATTGTTAACGGTATTACAATAACTACTTGCGTTTAGAAAATGACCTGCTTTTTATTTTGAAATTAAAATTTGAGTTTATTTACAAGTCTTATAAGCAGGGACAGTACCGGTTATAATTTTTATTTTAAAAATTACTTTTTAATGGTTATTTCTTGAGTTTTATTTATTCCTCACAAAATAACTGTTATTTTATTAGCAAGAAAAATCAAGAAATAACTGTTATTTTATGAGGAATAAATAAAAATCAAAAAAAGTCAAAATCATTGCATCTATAGGTAGTCCATGTAACATGGAGTATTGTGGTATATTCCTTGTGCCCGTAGCACTTCTCTATTATTGCGATTTTTTCAGTTTAAATTTGATAAATAATCGTTATTTGCGATCCCTGCTTATAAGCTAATAAGGTGGAATGTTATACGAGTAGGATTGCACTTAAGAGTACATACATAAATACATATCGTTACTTTAATATAGAAAGGTTCTAATTCATTATTTTTTAGAAATCCAGATTTTTTGCATTTTTCGATACATTAGATGTTCTATCGAAATACAAAAAAAACCCGATTTAAAAAAAAAAATAATGAGTTAGGGCCTTTCTATATTAAGATAACGATATGTGTTTATGTATGTACATTAAAGCGACTCACAAAAAAAAAAAAAAAAATTGTTACCCCTCTCAAATTAAAATTCTGTCTGTTTAATGAGGATTCCCAAAATATTTGAGGGGTCTAGCGATTATCGTTCGTGAGCTGGACCGACTCTATAAAAGGTATATTTTTGAATTTTTTTGAATATTTTCGTATTTTCTCCCAAGACATATAAAAAAATTCACTATCTGAGAGATTTTTTCAAGCCGCTTCCAATGGTGCATTAAACTTTACCATTCGTAACATCAGCAATGCGTTATTAAATAAAAACTACGATTTTTTAAGCATTTTCATGGCAGGTGCTACTTATATTAAAATAAATTATATTATTCTTTAAGTATTATTTGAATTGAGTCATTGTTAATTTATTTCTGCTGCTAGTTCTCGCGTGAACTTTTGCGAAAACTATTATTAATATGATACAACTCTCAATTTGGTTCACGTTGGCTGTCAGTTTTTAGCAATTAATACAACTTATTAAATGAAATCAATCAATGTAGTAATACTTCGACTGGTTCTAAGTGTTACTAAGTGCTTAATTATCGGCCCTGTTCTGAAAACCGAATCAGACTAAATTTCTCATTTTCAAAAAATTAATACTGATCCTACAGATGTGTTTAAGATCATACACAATAATTTTCTTTCAGATATGATATTTAATAATCTATATAAAATAAAAATAAAATAAAAAATATTTGATAATTTGGCTTGTTTTTATGGTTAAGTAATTGTCTATATGCATTTCGTTCCCGCTTTAGGAACTCGTCTCTAGCCTTCAATCCTAAAAATTTTTGAATTTAGCTAACAAAATTCGTATGTTTATAGTAAGACTCTTAATACTATATTGAGAATCACAATATACAAACATAATAAGTTTGAAAGCCGCAAACAAAAATCTTTACAAAACAAGCATATTTATTCGATTGTGTATCTACTTTATTTCATGTTCTAAAAAATATTTCTATTGTAAGAGTTAGCTTTCTAAAATCGTGCGACCTCAAATCAATCGGTTGACAGAATAGTGCCGAATGTGTCGAAAAAACAAAGCAAAATGATAACCGACAACCATATTTTAAAATTATTATGTAATTTGTTCGTCATTTTAAAACAGCAAAAAAGGTGATGCACGCTTATGCACAAAAGCAAAAATTTAAAAATAGCACCAAAAACGAAAAAGAAATTTGCCCACTTTCAGAAAACGCCTACCTCACAATGGTTAAAACCAGGGATAGCAAATAACGATTATTTTCCAAATTTAAACTGAAAAAAATCACACTAATAGAGAAGTACTAGGTGCACATGGAATACACCAAGATACTCCATGTCACACGGACTACCTATAGTTGCATTAATTTTTATTAAAAAACTTAACTTTACCGGTTATTTTTTGATTTTTATTTATTTCTCAGAGAATAACAGTTATTTTGTGCCTTTTATTTATTCCTATTGATTTTATTTTTTTTATCAAAAAAATTTTAATTTTTAAACTGAATAAAATATAAAAAAGTAAATTTAATTTAACATACATATCGTGGGTTGGATATTGGTTTGCGGCACAGTATATTTAAAACACATTATCTCTGCAGCAAACCAATAACCAACAGACGATATGTATAAGTTTTTTTACAGACTCTGGCGATAATTTTAAATAGGCTAATATTAATTTTAACGCAATAAATACACTTGCTACAGTTTAAAAATTAAACAAAAATATAAAAAGTAGCTGTTATTTCGTGAGGAATAAAAAAACTCACAAAATAACTTTTATTTTGCAAGATGTCTGAAAGACATGCCCAAACTAAATAAATTTGCGAATAAAATTTTCAACCCTTTGTGATTTGCTAAAAAAGGTTAAAATAAATCATGACCAAACAAAATATCTAAGCTAAAATTTAAATCACTTAATGACAAGGCTGTTTGTGTGTAACTATGTACTCATGTATGGATGTACATTTGTTTAAATTAATTATATACTTAAGTATGTACATATCGCTACCTTAATATAGAAAGGCCCCAACTCATTATTTTTTTGAAATTGAGATTTTTGCATTTTTCGGTACATTAGATGTTCTTCTATCGAAATATACAAAAAAGTCGAATTCAAAAAAATAATGAGTTAGGGCCTTTCTATATTAAGGTAATGATATGTACTTGTATATATATACATATGTACACGCATACATACGTGTGCATGTACGTTCCTTCAAAAAAAGGAAGTCAATCCTCTGGTATCAAATGTATTTACAGCAAAGAAATGAACTTTGTTCTATGAGTCATGTAGAAATTACGTAAAAGAGAAAACAATAAACAACAGGGCTATAACTTATTTTAAGCACGTTTTGGATGAAAAATATGTGTAATGACCTCATATGTACAGTGGCTCACAACTTATTTGATGCAGTTAATTTTTTTTTTTTTTTTTTTTTTGTGAACAAATTGATTTCTATTGCATTTATACATATAAAAATGTTTGTCCTATCATAACACTGAAGAAGAAATAAATATAAAACACTTACAGCTTTATGTAAGTGTTTTGTTTTTTAATTTTTGTTCGAAAAAATTATAACTGCTTTTCTACAAGCCTTAAGAATAGAATTAATGAACGCCATATAAATTTATTAAATGATTTCAGATTATTTCTGAACTCGGGGAATTTCCTATTTAGTACAAACTTTTTAAAATATGCCACAAAAAGCCATAAAGAGAGTACGCAAACACTTTCCCCATATTTATAAAAAAAAATAAAATAAATTTGAAATTCATTTTAGGAAAATTTTGTATGAAAAATTTGAAATAAAATACAATTCGTTTTATGAATGATATTTTGCTTCAGTGCACACAAAAAAAATCATACGTTATATTTCCTAAAATAATGGTATAATTTTAACTAAGTGAAAGGGTAGAATGGCATTTACAAAGTTTTTTAGGTAATTTGACAAAAATTTTAGTTGATTTTATTTGAAACTCCTTAACGACTAGGTAAATTCATGCTTTTGTTTTCTGTGAATTATCTAAATAGCAAAGTAAATTTATACATATATAGTGCGGCGAATTATCATGTATTTTAGTTAATATAACTATTTATAGTTCCATAACTGTCATGGATTTAAAGAATTTTTGAATTTCTAAAAAAGTTTATCATTTATTTATTAATTTATATATTTACACACATGTACATATATAAAATGAAAAATAGAAAATATCACGAAAATAAAACATTTGAAGGAAATGCTAGGAACACAACTGGGACGAACGACGAATTTTTCGTAGCGAGCTTTTGCCATAAAAAATAAAATATATTCATGCATATGCAAATTAACACAACACTGCCGTCGAACGAAACTCGTCGTGCGTGACGAACTCTCCGATATATTTCAGCACAAACCATAAGCAACTTTATGAATTATAAGAGCTATTATTTAGTCGTCGTTGTTGTGCTTCACACGACGAATTTTCTCAGCGAATTACTATCGACGAATTCGTCACCGTCCACGAAATCCGTCGTTCTTGTCAGTTGTGTTTCTTGCATAAGACCACGTTTGCCGGCAATAGTAAAGCAGCTCTGAGTTGGTGGAGACCATTAAAGCTTGGGATGGGGATCTTCCTATGCGAAGGTATAGGTCGTCTGCAGCTTCCGAAGGAATCACCTATGTATATGCAGGATACAAGCAAGAGAGAGGACTTTTGCAGGGTTCGCTAGTTCATCTATAATAATTAAAAAGAATTATTTTACATAAATTTAAAAATTTTAAAAATTTAATGTATACATACCTTTTTTTTACTTTTGACAATAAAATATAAAATGTTTCAATAAAAATAATTTCGAAAAATGTATGTATGTATGTATGTACCTTATTGTAATAGTTTATATTAACTTGGATTTTAGGTAATGTGTAATGTACAATTTACCTAACTGCATAGTTAATAAAACCCAAGTTTTTTACTTTCATATAAAAAAAGTTACCTATGCAAGCTTAGTTAATATTACCTCTTATATTTTTTTGTGTGTGTACATATCGACAGTCACATTCCAAAACATGTTAAGTCGACATAACATGTTATGATGGGAATAGCATTTCTGAATTAGTCGTTTATTAACTTAGATTCTGTTAAATTTTGATAGTGATCGGACTATCCTATCAAAAGTTATGAGCAAAAATACACTTAGCATAATTTGTTGAGTTTAAAAAAGCTCCCTTTTCAAATGTTTTAAGTACACTTAGCATGATTTAGTTTGAAATTAAGTAGTCAAAACAAATAATTTTAAATTTTTGCCAAAATAAAACAGATGACCATTGTAGGTAAGAAAGGAGCACCAGAAAGATGGCAACTCTAAGTTTTAAGTATTCTAAAGCCTACAGTACACGGCATGTAAAAAACCACATACGCATGTGGTTCTGACGTAATTTTGACGTCATCACGATGCTACATTTGCTACATGCCGTGTACTAGCAACATACATATGTACATGTAGATATTAACATGCTTACATATGAGCTGCCCCAGAAAATGTCTTCGGTTCGGCTACATGTGCCACAGTGAGCAGAGTGAGACCATTCACATTTGCTAACTATTCATAAATTCGTTGCTTTTGCCATGCATTTATTCGACAACAGTAACAAATGTAGTTGCCTTGCTATAATTCGTTGTTTTTGTTGATTGCTCTGACACACTCTATTATTGCAATGCCGTTATAATACAAGCAGCGAAATGAAATGATGCAGCATGAAAGAATGTATTTCTTTCATACCATTCACTGGAGTATTCGTTGATCTTTTGCATAATACATACATAGATACATGTAAGTACATACATACATATAAATACATACATTGAATACCAATGTAAGAGCATACATGTGTACATACAAATGTACGTTTTATACAAGATTACGTTGTGTTCAATCACAATAAAAAGTATTCGCACCATTCACTGAGTATTCGCTGCTTTTGACAAGACCAGTGAACATTTATATAAAACAAGCAATGCCGGCAATAAAATTCGACACACTCATCTCTTTTGATTGTGCCATGCGTTGTTTTTTTTAAATGTTGTGGATTGACAACAATATGCAGGTTTTTTGTTATTGCATTCAAAACAGCAAAATTATGCATTCAATCTGATCTCTGATGTGCCACATATGTATTTTTGAACAAAAATACTATTAAAATTTTACCGCATGTAGTCACTACTAGTAATTTTAAAAAAATGCAACGAACATGCTGAAAATTCTCGTGACGTCATCGCCACATACACATGTGGCTTTTTACATGCCGTGTACTGTAGGCTTAAGGCACTTTTAACTATGATCTACAACAAATTTATAAAGTTCAAATAAACTAGAAAAATTCTATTGCAATTATTATATGATTACATAAAGTCTCAAGTTTCTATCTCATAACATTCCCGAGATATCATCAATAAACTTAGAAGGCATTTTTCTCAAAACTAGGTTTTTTGACTTAGCATGTTTTAGAATTGAGCCGTCGATATGTATGTATGTATGTATATACCTATTAACTAAGTCCCTGTCCATACTTGCAATTTTTGTTGCAGCAATTCTTGAGTTTATTGGTGAGAGAGGTGAGAAGATTGGCGGGGTACACAGTTTCATGTGCTCGGCAATTCTCTTTTGAATTGAAATTCGTAATTATTAATTTCAAGTTGTTAGTTTGTATTTGATTTTATTTCTTCAGTTGTATGAAAAATAAAAAAATATAACAAAAAGTAAATATAATTGTTAATTTTTCAAGGAAATTTGTGGTGTTTTTTTAATACATAATTGCAATATTATAATTTCGTAATGTGGACAGTTATGCAATTTGAGAGCAGAATTTTAAGAAATTGCAGCAACAAAAATTGCAAGGCTGGACGAGGACTAACAAGCTGAAACTTTTAATAAATGCATAAATATCACCTATCTTAAAAATATTATTATAAATACATATGTATGTATGTATTATAGCATTGCACAGATACATCTGTTTGCACTAGTTTTGCGTGTTCTTTGGTTCTGGTATGAACAAATATGTTATTTATCGTTTTCTGTTACTAGTTGTAAATGTTGATTTTTTAAGCAATTATTGTATGTTTGGCCAATGAGCAAATGAAAACAACACATTTTTTTTTTTTTTTTTCTAAGGCAAATAAGATACATAAAACTGCTTTTACCATAAGTGCCTTATTATGTGTTGAGAAAAAATATAATTGGTTGATGAATGAATGAATGAAAGCAAAATTGCACATACATATGTGAGTAAATGATACATGTCAGCGTTGTCAACTTTGAAATTTCAAAACGCACCAAAATGGAGAAAAAACGCGCCATTTACACACAAAAAAAACGCACCAAGCCTAGAATTTCTTCTTTCATAAGTAAGCATTTTTTCATGAAATTAATTGCATGAAAATTTTGTATTTGTCAAAAGGAGGACTCGAGGAGCAACTTATATCAAAAAAGTTGTCAAAAATGCATCAGAGATTCAATCTGCGCCCTTTTTTTATATAAAATTCTCTTTTATAGCGCTGCAATCAGCAAATAGAAAAAGTTGCGTGCCACAAAATTCATGAAAATTCATGAAAAAACGCTTAATGTAAATCAGGTATTAGTTTAAAATGTCTATTGAATTAATTTTGCATAAAAAGTATATTATTTTTTTGTGTTAAAAATTTAACACTTAAACAGGCTTTTACAGCTCAGGGTTAAAAATTATATTATTATATTACTGCCAGTTTATAGAAGCCATGTAAAAATTCTCGGCTGTCTATTTATAATGAAAACAAAAACAAATTTTGAGTGCTTTGTTTTTGTTTTCAATATAAATAGCCAGACGAGAATTTCCACATGGCTTCTATGAACTGGCAGTTAATTTTTGTTATAAATAAATTCTGTAAAAAACTTTTTAAAGAGATCAACGATTAATAATAAGTTTCAAACAAACAGCCTTTTACAATATATGTACAAAATTAAAAAAAAAATTACCAAAAAAAACTGAACAAATTCGTACATACATGGTATATATGTGTTCTTAATTATGAAAGTGGTCTAAGTCATACGCATTTTTGATTCGATATATTAAAATAAATTAATTTTAATCGAGATTAGACAACTCTAAATTAAACTTTTGCATAATAAAAAATATTTTTGGATTTGTTCAAATGTAATCTACTAAATATCTCGACCAAAGAAATATGTATATGACTTATACAACTTTCATTATTAAGGGCACATACATATGTTTGCAAGATGATAAATTTTTGTAAATTAATTTTATAAACTATGTTTAAAACTTTTTAAAAAGTGATCAAAAATCAATCATTTCAAATTAATAAAGCTAATATTTTCATCATTATTGTTATCATAGGGACATTAGACATATTTCATTTCAAATTGTGATGTTTTATAAACATCATTACTATTAATATGGTAGTTAACACTATCAGGAAGTTGGCAAGTTTCACAACAAGAATTTTCCGGTTTTAACCCATTGTTGTGTTAAATTTGCGTTGGTGCCACCAAAAATTAAAAAACGCACCGAAATCTTTAAAAAAGCGCACCAAGCACCAACTAACGAATTTTTCGCATAAAAAATTTCAAAAAGCCCCCAAAATGGTGCAAAACGCACCAAGTTGACAACGCCACAAAATAACATAACGAACGTCCGCACATACATCTGCACATCATGTATTTGTTTCAATAGTGGTTTTTTCATATATATATTTGTATTACAATATGCATTTTTTGAGCAAAAACAGATCAAACAGTTGCTCAGCAGCAATACAATAAGCAATTGTTATTTGTTTTCAATTGCATTTTAATTTGGAAAAGCACGCACACACAATAACTCTTATACTAGTTCTCTCGCTCAAACTACAATTATATGGAACATACCATGGTATATTTGTTTTGGCTATACAAACGAGTATACAAATGCAACCCTTTAGTATGTATATCTAGGTATGAAGTATGAACTACTTTTTGTTAAACATACATACATACAAACATATCTGTGATTTTCATTAATAACAATGTATGTTATATCCCACCAAACAAAATGCTCCGAATTCGTAAAGAATTCGTAACGACTGGTAGACAAAACCTTCCGATTTCGGAATCGAAATATTACCGAAAACGTAACGACTTTTGTATGAACACGACTTCGTAACGATATCTCGGTACGAAACCGATACGATATGTCGGTACGAATTTGTAACGACATGTAGGTACGACTTCTTATTTCTTTTATAGCAGAGTACCGCTTCACCGTTATGTTGTTGCTATTGTCGAAATAATTTACACATCCTCACATTTTTTAATATTTTTTACAATCCTTTTTTATCAGCTTATAAATATTTATTCAAAAATAAAATTTTCACAGACTTTTACTTATGTACTCAAAAATCAGTTTTAATGTTTTTAAAAAAAATTGTTCGTACCGAAACTTCTTAACGAATTCGGTGCGACAAGTCTGACTTCGGAAAAAGTCGAAACATTTGGTTTGCGTTTCTCATTTTGTCTTTATATCAAATTGTTATATTTTAAATACTTATTAGAAAGTTCTAAGATATTTTTGAAAAATATGGATGCAAGTACATTATTTTTTTCCAAAACAACTTCTACCTTTTATTAAATAAGCTTCAAAAATTGTTTTGCTCTACTGAAAAAATTAATTTTTTGACGTACGCTGTTATTAATGAAAACCACAGATGTATATGTATGTAATACATATGCAGGCAATTTGCATAATTTTATTTACTTCATAGATCTAATCAACAAGTAACCATATCAGCCCACGGTACTTTTGCCCACAATAATTCATTCAACATTTCTACCATAAATGAAACATGTCAAAAGAACCATCTACAATATCTCGTCGTTGCTATGTAGGTATGTAGTTGTTGTTTGAAAGTAGGTACACAAAGCACAAGCAACCGCAAAACGAAAAAATATAAATCAAAAAATTTCCTCCGCGAAATAAATATTTTGCCAACGTAGACAAAGGCAAGAGAAATAACAAGGAAAAAGAAACTTCATTTCTTGCTTCGTTGAATAATTGTTGTTGGTGTTGTTTTATCAATATAGTCATTAGTGTGTGGGAAACTGTATTAAATTTGTCAAAGAACAAATTAGTTAAAACTTTGTAAATAGAAAGGATTTTCAACGCCACTCAGCGGCAAAATTTTAAATATCCATTTCCTTTTTAGATTTAATGCCTGGACATTTTTTATTATATGTCACATTTTTGGTCCTTTTTTCCCCCAGCCGTTATTTGAAATTTTATATGTACATAAAAAACTTAAGACTTTTTATATACATACATACTTATGTAGGTATGTATGTAAGTGTATTCCTCACCTGGTGCTTTCAAAGAAATTGGCTTCTCGATTCATTAGCTCATGACGGAACTTAGCCATTTCTTCTTCCATTTTGCGCATTTCCGAATCAAAACGTTCTCTAATACTGCTGAATTCTGTATCGATTACGCTGAAGTCACCCAATTTGATGGGAATATTACGTTTGTTAGAATCGGCCATTGCGTTGGTTTAGTTTCTTCTTTTTATAATTTAGAATATTTCACAAGAAATTTCACCAAATTTATTTGCTTTTTTGAGTGTGACTTTTTTTTACTGTACACTTTATCTTTGTTGTTGCTAGATAACTTTTTTGCGTTTGAAGAAAGAAATTTTAGTTTTATGCACCACTTGTGTTATAGTTTCACTTTTGGTGTTTGCGCTTTGCTTTTATCTTTAAGACTGTTTTGTATTTTAGTTGGTGTGGTGTTTTTATTTGACACAATGTGTAATGAAAATCTAATAAGAAAAGTATAGCAGTTTAACACAGGGTTGTTTGAAAGAGAAACATGGTTGCCAATAGCTCATTCGCAGTTGCCAGATGGATTTTGAGGTTTCATTTTGTGTAAAAAATTTTAACAGACGTTTTTTTATAAATCCCGTAAAGCAACATATCGTCGGTTGGTATATTCAAAATGCATTATGTCTGCAGCAAACCAATAACAAACCGACGATATAATGATAGGAAAACAATTTATTTTTCCTTTTTTGTTCACATTTCCTGAAATGTATCGCAGCACTGCATAATATGATTATGCTGTAATGTTTATGCTAAAATGACAAATTGAATATTATTCGCGCATTGCTTTACAAAGTTTTGGATCGCATGCGCGTCCATTACTCTTGTCTTCCACCTGACATAAAATGACTAACTTTAACATTAACTTCAGGTTAATATTAAGTGTAGACTGCTCAAGTTAATGCTTTTTTTTCAATTTATAACATTATTGTTAATACATTTGTCTTAACAACTCAGTTATAACTTCAAGTTACAGCAAAATTTCATGTGAGGTGGAGACGTAGAGTTACATGTACTGCAATTTGCATTTTCTACTATCTTATAGATTTTTAGTTGACCTTAAAGACGTGGTGTGCATTATATTCTGCAGTAATTAATTTCCGATTCGACAATCCTTATATCTAGCCTTATTTTAGATTTAATCGTAAGTGACAAATATTAAGATTTTCAGAAGTTTTTTTTATAAAATAAAAATATGTTTTATATACGTAAATTGTCGCTTACGATAAAAACTTAAGGCCCATAAGTTATCAACAATTTTGGCATTTTGATAATACTAATGTATATGTAGGTAGGCCCATGCAATTTTAATTTCAATAAAAAGTAAATTTTTTACCAGGAATTAGTTCGAGATTCGACCAACCTTATATTGAGCCTTATTTTCGATTTAATCGTAAGCAACAATAATTAATAATGTTTTTTTTTTGCAGGTAAAAAACTTATGTTGATGGCATGTGTTACTGAGAGTCTAGAGAAACATGTTCAGAAAAAAAAGCATTTTCAATAGAAAGTTCCATAATACAGCTATTTCTGAAAAGTTCACTTTCAAATCGTTTACTACATTCAAATTCGCCAAAATGTAATTTGTGTCTAAATCGCCAAGTCTGGCAATAATAATTAACAGTTGATCAAAACCGTATATCCGTTATTGTTACACATTTCAATTTGGAGCTAAAGGCGTTACTAAAAAACAAAGCCTTTTTAAAATTATATTGGTCTACAAGCATGTAGGTTTATTTTTTTTTTGTCTCTTCAACCTTAGATTATTTCCTAACAAAGAAATTATTTATTTGAAATATATGCGCATACACACATACATATATATATGTATTTGATATGGAAAATAAATAACGTGTTACATTAATTAAAATAGTAGTAGGTGTAATTCTAAATCATCTTCATTTTCAACAACACATCGATCGCGACCATAACCAAAATTGTATAAAACTACATATTGACTTGAACTTGAATTTTTGTAACATGAATTTGTTTAAAAACTAAAAATAAGATTCTGATTGATAAAGTGAGTAAGAATTACTACCCCTAAGTAGCATGCTTTTGTGGAGGCGACTTGTTGACTGTAAATATTAAAAAAAAATATCTACTACGTAATCTGAGGAAAGTTGTCATTCTTCAACTCATGCAAAAAATATGTGTTTGTAAACAATACAAATCCGCCTACATAATTATGAAATATATGTGCGTTTGTATGTGTATGTACATATTAGAAATATTTTTCAAATTACAAAACGACTTTATTCATAGTTTGATGACACAGAATTAATATAAAAAAACTATTGAAATTGTTTTGCAGATTAAATACAAAAAATTTGAAACTTTTTAAACAATCAAGAATATTGTTGATTTCCAATTGCACTAAGAAATTTTATTTAGTAATGAAAATGAAATTTTGTTGCATGTTTGCAAGCCTATAGATATTTCAGTGAAGACAATAATGAAAAACTTAGCCTTTTTGATTTGATTTACAGGCTGTCAGTCCTTATGCAAAAACGATGTCTTATGAATTTAGACAGTAACTTTACTCTAATAAGTATCCATTTAGTATTTTCTCAATACGATAAAATGTTTGCAAACGTACACTGAACCAAAAAAAGCATTCTTGTAACCAGTATTTTCTGTTCTCTTTTCCGCATATTTCGGTGTCCTGACATTCACTTCCGAATTTTGTTTTGTTTCGTTTTACTTTCGACTATACCAAGCAGTGTGAAATCAAATAGAATCTCCTTTTTTACACAATAAAATCGATTTAATTAAAAAAAATCTTTTTTTTGGAATTAGGTTTGATATCTTATCTACCTAATTCAGAAGTTAAAATCAAGGTTCTACATTCGTAAAATGAAATGAAAGTGAAATTTTCTCTTGGTTTGTGTTCTCAATTTCGTAAAAGTGATTTAAAAAGTAAAATTTCATTTTCAGTTTATTTCAAACTAAATTGAAGTGTTCTGGAATCTAATTTCACTACAAAAAAAGTAATTTGAATTCGGCAGCAAACAACATTGTGAAAGAAAATACGTTTTAGTAAAAATAAAATTTTTGTAACTTTTTATTGCAAAAATACAAAAATGTAGCCACATAAATAACATTTGTACATAAATTATTTTTTCAAACGATTTTATTTGTGTTTTAAAGGGATAAGTGCAAAAACATGGAATAAGAGGAGGCGTTGCTAAAATATATGGGAAACAAATCCGGGATTAGCTAAAGGGTTCTGTAAATGATTTATTCAAAGCGTTCAGAAATTTTTAGCGAACTTGCGATTTTTTCGCGAACTTGCGTTTCGCGTTTCTTCCCGAATTTATTTTATTTATAACAGTTTTGGCAATTTTTAATGAATTTTAAGGATTGCTTCCGATATTGCAACTTCTCGCGAATTTTGGCATTGTTCGCAATGAAATCGAATTTTTGCAAAAATTCTCCTTAGCATTTTTTGCGAATTTATAATAATAATATTAGACTTTGCTATTAAGTTTTTACGAATTTTCGCCATTTTTGCAATTTTTCGCAAAATTTCTATTTTTTTTTTTTTTTTGGGAAAGATGTCATTTTTGCAACGTTTTTGGCTTTATTTATTTTTATTTAGACTTAAAATTTAAATTTTTTGCAAGCTTTGGCGAATTCTCATAATGTTTTGCGCTTTCTCCCGACTTAATGACTTACCTTACAGTTTTAGCGAGTTTAATTAATTTCAGTTTAGAGCTTGCTTCCAATATTGCAAATTTTCTAAATTTTCGCGATACGTGATTTATTATATTTTTTATCAAGATTTGATATAGATTTTTGCATTTATTTTTATTACAAGTACATAACCATTATTTTTTTTGGTGAATATACTTATATGCAAGTAATTCTTTCCGCAGTGAATATTTGCATATTTTGGCATCCATTGGCTACAAAAATATCCATAGCAATACAGATAGGTAGTCAAATTTAATTCTTTCAAAAGACTAATTTAAGCGACGAATTCTAGAAGGCAATTTCATCGAACTATGCCCAGTTCGCCGTTCGTCCCAATTGTGTTTATAGCATAAAATGTTTTTTTTTTTCATGTTGGTTGAAATATTTCGCCTAGGTTCTACATTCGTAAAATGAAATGAAAGTGAAATTTTCTCTTGGTTTGTGTTCTCAGTTTCGCAAAAGTGATTTAAAAAGAAAAATTTCATTTTCAGTTTGTTTCAAGTGAAATAGGAGTGTTCTGTAATCCAATTTCACTACAAAAAAAGTAATTTGAATTCGGCAGCATACAACATTGCGAAAGAAAATACTTTTTAGTAAAAATTAAATATTTGTTAAAATTTATTGCAAAAATACGAAAATGTAAACAAATAAATAACATTTTTATATAAATTATTTTGTATGGTTTATTTTATTTGTGTTTTAAAGGAGTAAGAACAAAAATCCGGAGTAAGAGGTGGCGTTGTTAAAATATGTGGAAAAAATCCGCGATTAGCTAAAGGGTTCTGTAAGTGATTTCTTCAATGCGTTTAGAAATTTTTAGCGAACTTGCAATTTTTCAGGAACTTGCGATTTTTCGCGTTTTTTGCTAGTTTATTTTATTTTTAACAGCTTTGGCGACTTCTAATGAATTTCATGGCTTGTTTCCGATTTTGCAACTTTTCGCGAATTTTTGCATTGTTCGCAATGAAAGCGAATTTTTCAAGTGTTCCTATGAGTTTTCGCGAATTTTAAACAATATTAGATTTTGCTATTATGCCACTGTTATTAAGTTTTTGCGAATTTTCGCGATTTTGTTTACCGAATTTTTAGCGTTCCTTTAAAGTTTTAGCGATTTTTAATAAAAATTATGGCTTGTTTAAAATTTTGAAATTTTTCGCAAATTTCTGTTATTTTTGCGAAAGATGTAAGTTTTGCAACGTTTTTGGCTTTCTTTATCTATTTTAATTTTCTTTACTTATTTATATTTAGGGACTTAAAATTGAAATTTTTGTAGGCTTGGCGAATTATCATAATGTTTTGCGCTTTCTTCCGAGTTAACCTTGCAGTTTTAGCGAGTTTAATTAATTTAAGTTTATTGTTTGTTTCCAATATTGCGAATTTTCAACATTTTCGCGATGTGTGATTTATTCGACTTTTAATCAAGTTCAAGACGATATAGATTTTTGCATTTATTTTTATTGCAAGTTCATAATCATTTTTTTTTTTTGGTGTGAATATATAAGCAAATATTGGGTCATCAAATTTAATTGTGCTTTAAAAGACGAATTTTCGCAACGAATTCTTTAAAGCCAGTTCGTCGAACTATGCGAAGTTCGCCGTTAGTTCCAATTGTGTTTATAGCATAAGATGTGTTTTTTCTATGTTGCTTGAAATATTTATTTGAAATAAACTGGGAATGAAATCGTCGTGGAAAAAAAGTTTCATTACTTTTCTAGAACACAGTGATATCGACTTTTCGGAATTAAAAACGTTTTCATTTTCATATTGTAGTCGAATGTAGAACCTGGCCGTTTATTTTAAATAAACTGGGAATGAAATCGTCGTGGAAAAAAAGTTTCATTACTTTTCTAGAACACAGTGATATCGACTTTTCGGAATTAAAAACGTTTTCATTTTCATATTGTAGTCGAATGTAGAACCTGACCGTTTATTTGAAATAAACTGGGAATGAAATCGTCATGGAAAAAAGTTTCATTACTTTTCTAGAACACAGTGATATCGTCTTTGCGGAATTAAAAACGTTTTCAATTTCATTTTGTAGTGGAATGTAGAACCTGGGCGTATATTTGCTTTCAATACAAAGAAAATGAGATATGAAAAACATTCCCATTCGGAACAAAAGAAACAAAATAACTTCATACATTGAGTTTGACACTTAGCTTGTGCATTCTTGCATAACAGTTTCTAAATTTCCTTTCGTAAAAGTTAAAAATCTTCTTTTTTGCGATTCGGAAATTTTCATTCGAATTGAAAACTTTCGGAACTCACGACAGAAACGATTATTTTTTTAACTAAGCAATTTTTTAACAAAAACATGCACTTTTATTTTAGCAATTAAACAAACTTAGGCCAGGTTTTCATATGTGTGCCTTGTGCCACACAAGAGTAAAAAACCGTAACCACTAATTACTAATGAAAAACTTTTAGATTCAGAGATGTATTTATTAAGTTAAATAGTTTCATACATAACTAATAGACAATTTTATTCAATCCAGCATGATTGCAAACTGTTTAAATCAATAAATACATGTCTGAATCAAACAGTTTTTCATTAGTAATTAGTTGGTTACGCTTTTTTGGGCAAATGACACACAAGAAATGCCAGATGTAAACTCAGCCTTAAGGCTCAATTAGCCAACTGTAATGTAATGTAACTGCAACAGTAAGAAACAGCTGATCGATTTTGTTATGTGAAAAGTAATGAAAACGGTTATAGAGATGTAATGTAACGTAACCTACTTTTCATATAAAAATATCAATCAGCTGGTTTCTACGTTACAGTTACATTACATTACAGTCGGCTAACTGAGCCTGTAGGTTTATTTCATAAAAGTTTCTTTTTAACCCCCGACCAACAAAAGGGGTGTTATAAGTTTGTAGTGTGTGTCTGTGCATCTGTGTGTCTGTACGAGTTCACGTACAGACCAAACTATTGGACCGATTTTGATTGAGTTTTTTCTGTTTGAAAGGTGATTTGATCGAGAAGCTTTTTAACCAAGGCATATCAAACAGGTACACGTATCAGGCATATTGCTCATCCGCTGATTTTTTGTTTACAAGTTTATAACGAAGAGTTCGTTTGACAATTACTTTTGTGCCTTGTTTCATGCATACAATTTTTTGACAATTACTTTGTAAAACTATGTGAGAAGCACAGAGCTGCCACAGGGTTGTGCCTAATGCATGTACCTGTATTAAATGTGCCTTGGTTTTTAACTATCTTTTCTTAACTATTTCTTCTTAACATATTTTCTAGAAATTTTCGGGGGTTTTTAAAATTTTAAATTTTTGTTATTAAAATGACAATGTTTCTTCTTGATTTAAAAAAAATGTGTGCTTTTTAAAATTACAATCTGAAAAATATACGCACCCAGTATAATTTATCATTCAAAAATATCAAGCATATTTTACAAATAATTAATTTAAGGAATTTTTCGAATTTCTCACAATTAATGGAAAAAATGCACAAATTGCCTAAAATAAATAAAAAAATATATTATCTGCATTTTTATGTAGTATAAATCATCTAAACTTTTTGCTAATATTTAAATATACCGGTTGAAAAAATATGGTTTTTTAATTAAAATTTCGTTATTCTTTCACGTTCTTACAAACATAAAAACATTTACTTTTTCGTTCGCAGACTGCTTCCCACTCATATTTTACATTGTAGCTTATAAATATTATGATGCATAATCTATTTAATAAAGAAATAAATCTATTATTGACCGACCTTCAGTGTACGAGTATATTAGTGTTGTCATTCGAAAAATAATTATTCGAATATTCGAAAAAAATATAATTTTTATTCGAACGAACAAAAAGTCTTCAATTTCGAATAAGGAATTTTTGACAAATATTCGAATAATTTCCTGAGTACTTTATGAAAAAATATTTTAAATTTCATAAATTTTTAAATATTTATATGACTACGTCCTAGTTTACCATAATCGAGCCACAAAATTTTTTCCATAATTTGTACTATTCCTTACAAGAAGTTGATTTTGTGAGAATATATTTATCTCCAGAGTAGGATGGTATGTATCTTCTGGAGACAATATTGGATATATACGTTTAATAGAATATTCATCAGGTTGATCAACATATATCAAATCCAGTACCCTGCCTAATGAATTCTGTATATTATTTATTTGAAACAGTGCCAAATCTGCAATACAATCAGCAAAATTAATGCTAGTTTCAGAATTCGTTGATGCAACTAGAAAATTTAAATCCGGCTGTTCATACCATGTAATATTTGGAAGATTAAAGTCTCCGAGCACCAAAACTGAATCTCCAGGCTTAGATTGCTTCCAAACGAGTTCAATGGCCTTGCTGTGTGATTCGTATATTTGCTGACTTGAAGCTGCAGGGATGTAAGAGCATGTTACGAATAATTTATTTGAATTCAATTTAACGTATACGCAGATAAATTCGATGTCTTTAATATCATCTACTAATATCTCCTCAGATGGCAAAAATGTGGAAATAGCAATCAAAACGCCGCCACCATCTCTTCCTACTCTGTCACGTCTATAAATCTGGAATTTACTACACATTATTTCGGAGTTATTTATTTTCTTTTCAGGTCTATCCCGATACCACGTTTCCGTAAGCACTACGATATTATGTTCAAGATTGAAGCTTTGAGGACAAAAGGATTTTAGTTTAGTGTTCATGCCACGTACGTTTTGGTAACAAACGGATATGTATGACGATTTAGAAGTTTTGTTTGGAATTATTTTACTATTTTTTGAAGCAAATTTTACATTTAGTTTTTTGATTGATGACCGGAGGCTTTGGGTAGGCTTACATTATTGCTATCGTTATATACAAACTCTCTTACTATTGTGTGTTTTGGCCAGAAGCTTGGATTAACTAAGCGGTCGAATATATTTTCAGAAACAATTATCTTAAATGACGCTCTATTTCTTGCATTTATTTTGAAGATTTTAATATCATCATCTGAGGTGGTACCTAAATTCTGCTTTATGTGGAACTCAACATCGTTTATAGTTGTATCAGCAGTAAAACGGGTTGCAAATATGGTTTTCCTGGGAAGAATCACTCTTAACGGCTTAGCTGTCATATTAAGTAAAGGTTGATTAGAAATCTGATTTGGATCTTGGTTTACTTCGTTGTTAGGAGATATGGTATGTGATGGAGAGAACATCAATAATTCAGGGGGATGGGAAGTTTGAACAGGCTTAGGGATAATTTTCGATCTGATATTTTTATCGGGTTTGACACCGTCAGTGATGAACTGGTAGAAGGTAAGCTAGAATATTGGTCAGGAGAATCATTTGAGATGGCCATAGTATTTTAATTATTTAATATTTTTTTATGTTATTATTTTTATACACATTTTTGTTAAGTTTCTGTTTTTAACCCCCGACTAAAAAAAGGGGTGTTATAAGTTTGTAGAGTGTGTCTGTGCGTCTGTGTATCTGTGTGTCTGTCCGTGTCCACGTACAGGCCAAACGGCTGGACCGATTTTAATTTAGTTTTTTCTGTTTGAAAGATGACTTGATCGAGAGGGTTCTTAGCTACATATGTTTGAAGAAAATCGGTCCAGCCGTTTAGAAGATATAACATCTTTTCTGAAAAAAGTCGGGGGTTTTTAAAATTTTTAATTTTTGTTATTTATGAATTTTTATACACATTTTTTTACGTTTCTGTTTATATTAATAAATATTAAAAACAAAAATTGTACCGTCATGGTCTAAAAAGTACATTTTGTTTTCATAGTTGATACAAAATCCAAGAAGTAATTTTCCTTCCCTGGTACCTACTAAATACCTCATAAAATAGAACAAAATTAATAAGAAATCTCTATGGGTTTTTCTTATTAATTTCATAGAGAAAACCTTTTTGAAAAAATCAAGAAGAAATATTGCAGTTTTTATGAGGTTATCTTATTTTTTTTAATAAGGTTTTATTCTTGATTTATGTCTTTATTCTTTGTGCTTTGCTTATGTATTTTCATTTAAATTCTATACCATATACTTATGTATAGGGCTAATTAAAATATTAAAAAAAAAATTCAAAATATGCGCCAGAAATAGCACGAAAAAATTTCAAAATATGCATATATAAATATGCACAATATGCAAGAATAAAATCAACAATTTTGTTACTTCAAAGTATTTTTATTCAAAGAACAATCAGTGTTTTTTTAAATTTTCCCAAATCTAAATACCCAAATCTTTTTGGATTCTGGCTTGGCTTGAAGCTCCTTAAGATAGGTTTCAAAATTGTCGGCAGATACTTTGTTCGCAATGTTGATTCAGATGGCAGAGTTTTTATGGTATATTTCTATTAGCCTGGATCGCTAATTTTGTGTAGTGGTATATTTGCACTTAAAAATGTTCTGCACAAATCCAAATGATATGTGTTTAAGTCGCTGGTAAGGTTTTTTAAAAACGATTGTTTTGGAGCCGATGGATTCTTTTCCATTGTCTGGTTATGTTTCGAGGTTTTAAAATGCTGGTGGATATTGTAAGTGGTGGTGGTAGAAGTTATAGAAAAGTAAAGAAAAAAATTAATAGCATGCAGACATACATGTGCAAGAGGAAAGAAATATATTTTATGTGAATTTCTTTTACACCAGTTTGAGTTATATGAGTCGTTATATATTAATCGCGTTGCCAGAGTGAAAAATAAGCTTTTTTATGCAAGGTGATCCAAAATAAGCATTTTTCTACAAAAAAATTTAAGTATGCAAAAAAAATGCTTTTTCTGGCAAAAAGCCAGAAAAATTAGCCCTGCTTATGTATGTATGTAGTATATGTAGATGTTATTTATTTATACATACTTAAATACATATTATATTGTATTCTTAATTAACTAACTCACCATACATACATATTATTACTTGAAAGGAGGACAAGTATTGAACCAGCAAACTTCTGACTGATAGACAAACACTCTAACCAATATGCTAACAAGCAGTCTAGATAACCATTGAAATAATTGTGCAAACATTCTTACACAAAAATGAAAAATATCATGAAAAAATTATCTCTATGTCTATTTATAGATATGAAATAACAAGGACACCTCATAAAATCAAGAAGATTTCCTTATTAACCCTGCACTACCATACTTCGTCGAAATGACGACGCGCGATTTTATTTTCGATTTAAAACATATTTTTTGTGATTGTTTTTGTTCCGTTTTTCGTATAGCGTTAGCCGCTAATATCAGTTACTCGAAACTAATGTTGCTTTTTTAGTTTAATAAATTTATTATAAGAAACTACAAGACTTAATGGAAAAAAATGTGTAATATTTCATACAATTGATGCTATAAATGCTATGTTTTAAGAAAAAATGCCAATTGATAAAAGTCTGTGAAATGTTAATTTTACGTTAAACGATTAAAAGAAATATATGAATTTCGTTATATGATAATTAAACTAAATATCAATAATAAATCTATTTTCGTACTTATTTTTGCTCAAGACGTTTTTTATTGGCTCTTGAAATAGGTCGTAGTCGATTCGACGAAGTATGACGTTTGCGATATAAAAATAAGTATGATATTCTAGGGTTAAAAAAATCAATAAGATGCTTTACACATAATCATATAGGAACCTAATAAAATCAAGAAGAAAACCTTATTGAAAAAATCAATAAAATAATCAAGAAGAAAACCTTTTAAAAAAATCAATAAGGTAACCTAATAAAATCAATAAGAAATCCCTATAGCTTACAATTTACAAGAAAACCTAATAGAATCAAGAAGTTTTTCTCTATGGATAGTTTTTTTGGTGCCAAAAATAACGGAAATTGAGTAAAAAAAAGTTGTGAATAATAAGATTTCTTCTTGATTTTATGTGGTTTTCTTCTTGATAAAATTAATAAGATTTACCACATAAAAACAATAAGGAATCTATATGAAAAAATCGTCGCTTCTTTCTGCTGGGATACCCTTTAGCCTAAAAACGTTTCATAGAGAAAATTTTCTTGATTCTATGTGGCAGTTTTTTCTCTGTGCAGGGATTCATTCTACGTCATTTTGTATATAAAATTCTCTTTTATACCTCTGGAATTAGCAAATAGAAAAAGTTTCGTGCAACAAAATTCATGAAATTTCATGAAAAAATGCTTAATTCAAATCAGGTATTTATTATTGAAATAATTGTTTTTCTTGTGCAATCAATTGTTTTTTTTTCGTTTCGTGAAAAAATTAAACTAATACATTTGATTGTCGTTTATGCTAAACTTTTTTAAATTATCCGAATAAATTTTTTTTATTAATTATTCGTTCGAATATTCAAACAAAATTTCAAAATTATTCGTCTTTTCGAGCAAAAAAAAAACAATCATGAAATTTTATTCGAACAAATATAAAGCACTAATAATTAACAACACTACTGTATATATATGTATAATATATATAATTAAAATAATAAGAAATGCAAAGCATTGTTTTTATTGTTCAAATATTTTTGTCACATTACTAAAAATAGTTTCCAAAAACTCACATACAAATAATGAACACTAGCAAATTCTTATTTAGATACAAAAATAAAAATTTTTATTAAAACATTTGCTGTACCACATCCACAAATCAATCAAAAATTCAGTAACATTGCTAAAGATTTTATTATTAAGAGACATAATAATTCTATGGGTATACAGTTGAGATCAAATAATGAACGCTCGTATTGTTATACAGTGGGCGCATTCATAAGCCGTAGCTCAACAGTTGTGAAACTGTTGGCATTTTTAAGCGTAACCACTAATTACTAATGAAAAACTGTTTGATTCAGACATGTATTTATTATTTTAAACAGATTCAAACATAACTAATGGACAATTTTATAGAATTGAACATGATTGAAAATATTGTTCTAAGTACAAGCGGGCAGTGGTGAAACACGGCAACAAGAGTTGCATTTAAATAGAAGATATTCCTTTATTCAACTCTTAATCAGGGTGACCGATGACATTTTTCAAAAAGTGGCACCAAATAGGAGATTTATCAAAATAAAGGGGCAAAATTAAAAAAAAATCGAGAAAACTACACTAAACTCTTTATTTTTAATGTATTTTCATATAACTCACCCTAAAAAAAGGGGAACAAAAAGTGGCAAGGCAGTCGAATAAGTGTAAAGACAGTCGAAAAAGTGGCAATTTGCCACTTTAGTCGGTCAAACGGTCATGCTGCTCTTAATTCATATTTGTATTTACGTCAAGAAACGTTTCTATTCCCATCGTCTCTCTCTCTCTCTCTCTCTCCTAGCAAACTAATCAGCTTAGCAATAGGACTTGCATAGTGTAAATTAGGAATAGAAACGTTTCTCTTCCCCTCGTCTTTCTCTCTTTCTCACCTAACAAACTAATCTGCTTAGCAATAAGACTTGCATAGTGTAAATTTGGACTCAATGACATGGGTGATTCCCCGGTTAACGCAAATGTAAATATGGTGGCATTGGCTGAAGTAGTTAGCACGTTGACTACAAAACCGAAGGTCCTGGGCTCCAGCCCGGTATCTTACATTCATTAAATAACAACACCACACATATCGTAGTTGTTTTAACAACAACTTAAAAATTTAACAGGAGAGTAGTTTTTATGGTTGTTTTATACATTCATTCTTATGGCTGCGTCAGAAATCTTATTACTTATATAGGCACAAAAGTAATGCTCAGTCATGAAAATTTTTGACAATGTGTATTATGACTTATAAAGCCTAGTAGAGGACTTAACTCATTTTTCAAAAAAAATGTCAGTTAGGTCAGTTAGTTAAAACAGCGACGATATGATGTGCATTAGTGTCCCTTTGTATGGGTTGTTGTAGGAAAGTTCAAGTGATGAAGGCTAGTCACTGGTCACTGAACTATACCGACTTCGGCATAATGTAACATCAGAGCGCCCTCCTTCGTTGTGTAGCAGAATCATCGGCGAAGTAAAATCATTGGCTACTAAATACAGCTTCAAAAAATTTAATTCGCCTCATATAACACCAGAGGCTGTACAACACTGCATTATTAAAAAACGTACAAAAACTAGTGGTAAAAGAATGAAGCTTTCCTCTATCGCTTTCTTCACCACCTGTCTTCTGTATCACTATCTCTTTCCTAAATAAGGTAAGGTAATAGGCATTCATTGCCTGAGTGTTACTTCTCTTAACAAAAATAGTAATGAGTTGAAGACGGCAAAGAAATTGCTGTTCATTCGAAGAAGTCGTTTGCTTAGCTCGTGTTTCAAAATGGCACAGGAGAAAAATTGTTTTTATCAATTAAAGAAAGAAATGGAAACTCAACAGCTGAAATTATACATCTAAGTTGAACTAGTCTACTCTTAATATAATTTTTCAACCACAATAAACTACCAAAAAATGTGTACCTCTCTCATAAGCGGACACCTCTAATAAGCGGACAAAAATAACACGGCGGTGAGCAGCGATGCCAACTATTTATAACCCAAACGCGCTATTACCCTTCTCAAAACGCGCTAGAAAACGCTAAGTTAGAGCATTGTCAACTATTTATAGCCAAAGGCGCTATTTTCCTACGCGCTAAATTAAATTTTAATAAAAGTCGATGTATTAAGCACCCCATAAACGTTTCAATTCAATTCAATTCAATTGAGTCTTTTAATTGAATTGATTCTTGGCCACACACTTCATAAACTGAATTGAAAAATTTTCATTCAACTGTCAAATTTATATTTTTTTAACAATTACAAATTTAAGAATTTTAAATTTCTATTGCATTCATTCATTCATTCATTTTTATATTTTTTATTTAAAATTCAATGAAATTAAATATAATTTTAAAAATGCATAACTTTTTCTATACAAAATAAAGCTAAAAACGTAAATTTCGACAGTTAATCAAGAGACTCGAACACACACAGTACAATCGAATTGAAAGATTTACTAGTCAACATGAAAAATCAAAATCTTTTGATTTTTCTTCAACCAACTCTACAACTGCCAAACAAATCGATTGACAAAGCCATACACGCTTTGATTTGGACAACAACCGACTGAATTGAAAATTGAATTGAATCGTGTATGGGGTGCTTTAGTTAATACAATTGATTTTTTAGTAACTCTTTTTCATATTTTATTATATTCATTGTCATTCATATTGTCATAAGTAACTAAGATCATTTAATACAGAATCAGAATCGCCTTCCAAATAATTTTTATTTTAATTTTATTTGTCAAACTTTGTAACAACATATGTATATTCGATTCAAATGCTTTTTGTAATTCAGCTATAATAGTTGCTTAATAAGTTATGTAAATTTTTTGGGTCATCTAGTACATAATTTAGTTGTAAAATGCGTTTTTAATTCTAACCACAGTCAAAGGAATTTCATTTCCGACAGCTCAAGGCCTATTTATCAGGTCAACGCAATCGTCCTGATGATATTCTGTATTTTCGTGTTTTAACTGTCAAAAGCTGTTTGCACCATACACTTTAGTTCATGTTTGTGTGCTTCTGACAACTGAAACACAAAGTTGTTTTTTGTGTTGCTGTGTTTTTGTAGAGTTGCATTGACCTAATAAATAGGCCTTGCGGCAGCAGAATCATTAACCAATTTAAAAAATTTGATCAGAGTTTTGTATACTAGAAAATTGTTAAATTTATAAAAAAAAAAAAGTAAAAAAAGATGGAACTGAATTGATGTTATTGACTTTATTCGAAACATTTTTTATTAAACGCGCTAAGTCGAAAAAAAGCGCGTTGGGCATAGTTAAAACGCGCTAAATTGGCATCGCTGGCGGTGAGTGTCCAGTTATGAGAGGTTTCACTGTATTGTTTCTTATTCGAATTATATGTACATACTAGAGACGCAGGCCACACCGTACTGAATTTATCATCGCTGATTCAAATTTATTCTATCTTGGCAGAAAATGCCGTTATTACAGTCTGGCAATAAATTTCTACAGTATTGCCATTCAAGAGAAAGCCCGTTATTTTAAACTATTTCTAAACACATCCATTTGTTAAATCATGTTTACACACATAAAGCCTACAGTACACGGCATGTAAAAAACGACATGCGCATGTGGCTCTGACGTAATTTTGACGTCATCACGAAGCTACATTTGCTACATGCCGTGTACTAGCAACACATGTAAATAGAGCAATTGAGATTGTTACAGATGTGCTGCCTCAGAAAATTTGTTCGATTCGGGTAAATGTATCACATTTGTATTTGGGAAGAAAAATACTATAAAAACTTTACGGCATATAGCCACTAGTAATTTTAAAAAATGCAGCAATATGCTGAAAATTCCCGTGACGTCATAGCCACGGGATGTAATATACAGTTAACATTTGGTAATACGACTGAATGTTCTTTATTGTGAAAATGTATTGTGGCAATAAACTTTATTTTATTTATTAATTCTAGTTTTTCATTTGCAAATGGAATCAGAAATGTAAAATTTTGAATTTTTAATGATAGAGATATAGATAGAACTTTTTGTCTTCGGTCCATATTTATTTCAAAATGAGGTAAGAGTTACCATTACAATGAATGGTCTTCGTAATCCAGACTAAACTAAATACATATGTATGTATTTACAAAATCAGCATAGACAACAACCTGTTGCCATGTTGCCTTGCTGTCTTCAAAAGAATTATTCTCATATAAACACGTGTATTCTATCCTTGAAATTTGGTAGTCCTACCGACTTGCTATGGTGAATGTGTTTAATGCATAATTTCTATTTCTTTGCCTACAATGAGAAAATTCAGTATTGTAGGTACAATACAAAATGTTGAATGAATGATTTTGTACAATTATTTCATATTATTCAACAGAAATAATATCCAAAAATTGATGTAAGAAATAAATTGATTAATTTTTGTACTTTTACGTGAAATAAGTATATTTTAAAAGAGTAATTAATTTTTATAAATGCAAAATATATAAAAATGGCAATACTGAACTATGTATTTGTACTTGAATATCAGCTGCAGATGGTGCTGCTGCCGTCTCCAAAATAATTAAGTAGCCGGCTACGAGGCGACAAATGCTGATTGCGGCATTTGAAGTCGTGTGTTCGTGTAGTCTGCTGTGGTGAATGTGTTTAATGCATTATAAATGCTTTTGTATGAGAGATGAATACTGACGAGTGTCAATTAACGCTTCCAATATTTTTTTTTTTTATTAAAAAAGGAATACATATACATATTTGTTTGGATGTAAGCAAGGCTTAATTGAAATAAAAATCAAATGTTTACATGGAATACAATGTACATTTTTAAATATGACATTTTCTCTATAACGAATTTTGCCTACAACGTAGATGTTCGTCGGTACCCGCGTAATGAGGTTCGACTGAATGTAAATATGTATACCCTAATTTTTCGAATTCAAACCATATATGGAGTATTATATATACTCCACACATATTTTTTTTTTAGCTGGGTAGTGCCTTATTGGGATTCGGAAAAGGAGAAGTTGCATGCAGATTACTTTAGCTACACAATGTATCTACACGATTTTAATGTTGCATTGATACATACATACATATTACCTGATTATTCGCTCATTTTGAGCTACATACATACATTTGGTACTCGTATTACTACATTTTAAGGAATCGTATGCATGCTTTAAATATCACAAATCTGGCCGATCATTAACAACAACAAAGGATGAGCCTTTATTATCAGCTGCTGTAAGGGGATCTGTAAAGACAAAAACTAAATTCAACTTTCGAAAATTTGACAATTTTATTATATTTACCGTTTGAGATGTGATTGGCTGCAAATAAATTTAAAAATTAATATGATTTTAAAATAATAATAATGCTCATACAGATATTTTTCACTCTTTTTTTTTAATTTTTGTATTGTATAGAGTAAAGGGCTGCATAAATCGTTCTAAAAGTTTTGTATTCTATTTCACACTACTGCCAAGCAGTCTGTTTTAGTGCAAACATAAATAACAAAACATGACTCTCACTAAAATCAATCAGGCATCATTCGAATAGTTTTTCTCTGCAGTTTTGTTAGTGCTTGTGTTCTCAACATCAAAACATCATCATCAGAACATCAAAACGAAAAGCGAGAATGAAACAAAACAACAGTAAATCATAGCAGAAACATCGAGTGCACTAGAACACGAGCACAAACATGCAAGCTTTGTATGTATGTATATATGTATACGTATATTGAAAATAAAAATTAACAAATTATTATATATAAATGTACATAAGTATGTATGATATTATTTCATAGTAAATAAAACCTCTTTTCAGCTTTCATATTCTTAACTAAGCGCAATGTTTCTTTTATATGGAAAATTATCTTTGCTATCAAAACATTCAAACATGTTTTGAATGTTCTGTGTGAATTTTGATGTTCTATTTCATTTTTGTTTTAAAAGGCTTGGTTTTACTTCAACATTGTTCTATTGCAGTTTTGTTCTGTAGTGCAGTATTCTTATAGTAAGGCAAAACACATCTGTTTTGAAAGTTTTGTTTTAAAATAACGGAGCAATATACACACACACATTTTGAAATTAATGAGAGTGCTTGTAAGCCTTTTTTTAGGGCTTGTGCCACGCTCTAGTATAGAGCATCAATTATCATTTCTGAAAGAAATTTGTCTTATATGATTTTAAAAACGTCTACAGGACCATTATTACTTTTAAGATAACATGTGATTCGAAAAATAAATAAATATAATTTGTAAAACAAATATACAAACATATCTCACATTTCAGTTTGTATCATTTTGAAATTCTTTCAGTTTTAACATAAAAACACGATTTCTTCCTTTATAACAAATAGTTTTTTTTCATTTACTTTAAATAGTTTTACTAAATTAGCAAATATTTTATATGTTTCTTATATCGTACGATAATCTAGATTTCTATAGATTAAAAAAAATATATATACCCAGCAAAAGGAAAACGGAAGTTTTCTAAAATCACAGCATTTTTATTGCATAGCAAGCAAGCGGATCTAAAAGTTTTTATTCACAAACATCTAAACAAATTTTGAAAAATTCTTTTATTTATAATATTAAGGGCCTTCCTTATTCATAAAAAATATTTTTGAGGTTTATAAAAGACTTTTCCATACAAAATTTGTTTTAAAAGTCCTTTATAAAACAAAACTATTTTTTTATGAATAAGGCTGTAAATGTTTAATAGTTTGATTTTTTAATTAAAATTTAAATATCTAGTGGAAAAATTACATAAGCGCCCTTAATTATTAAAGTGGTCTAAGTCATATGCATTTTTGCTACGAAATATTAAATAAATCTTAAAAAACTTTAATAAATATTTAATAAATTTATATTAATCGAGAGTACAATAACTCTAAATTGAAATGTTGCATAATATAAAAATATTATTTGATTTGTTCAAATGTAATCTACTAAATATCTCGACCAAAGAAATATATGGTTTGGACCACTTTCATAAATAAGGGCACATAAGTATATGTATGTACATATTTGCAATCTGCACATGCTTGATTAGACTTGTGCCATTTAGTTCATTTCAGTGACCGGTCATTTTAGTTCATTATTTATAAATGAACTAGTTCGTTCATTTAGTTCAATCGCTCTTTTTAGTTCAATGAACTAGTTAGGTCTTTTTAGTTCAATCATTTTACATCTGCATGCATATGTATGTATGTAGTAGATATGTTGTGGTTTTTGACAGTATTAAAAACACAGATGTGATTAAAAAACTTTACGAAAGCTAATATTAATTAATTAATTAATAAATAAATTTGCTTTAAAAGGGGTTTATAAAACAAATTTAGTGTGAAAATCATTTTTAAAAATCTCATAAATACAAAATATTTTTGTGAATAGGTTAGTATAAGTGTTTGCTTGTTTATTGCATTTGTGGTAATAGCCAGCGATGAACAAGAACAAAATATACATACATACATACATATGGATGAGTATAGAAGCAAAGCACACAAACAGAAAGAAGTAAAGCAAAAGGTTGAAAACATTTAGTTCATTTTGTGTCTTAGTTCTTAGTTCAAAAAATGAACTAGTTCAAAAATTGAACTAGTGAGCGTAAAACAATTGAACTAGTTCACTTAGTTCAAAGTACTGAATCGTTCATTTGAACTAGTTCGTTCATGAACTACACAAGACTATGCTTGATAACAAGCAGGAAACAAAATAAGCAAAAGCAAGAAAACACCAACTGATTTTTCAAAAAAAAAAAGAATTACAATAATTATTTAGTAAATGTATTGATACAAGTACATACATACATACATTTAACCTTTTTGGAAAGTGTGATATATCGCAAATAATAAAAGTTATTTAGTATTAACATGTTACATTTCGTTAGCTAAAATGCAACAAGGCGTAACTAACAAAAATACAATAATTTAACCGGAGAAGCAAAATATAACTAAAGAAAAAAAATAAACAAACTTGTAGTTAAGTGACCTTGTTTTTTGTTAATAAAAGAGTAATTTTTGATCGCAGAAGTGCAAAAGAAAAAAAAGAATTACTAAATTTTATAAGACCATTCATTCATTGATGAAAAATGGAACCACTTCGGTTTCCACTTCATCAATGATTTTAGCAATGATTAATGAGCTTTCTTTTTGCTGGATATTTATTATACAGGGGTGTTCTGTAAAACGCACGTTTTGAAATCGTGCGATTTGCAAAAATGAAAAACAGTGTTCTGGTGATCAGATGATTTAGTGTATTCGAAGTTATAATTATTTAACAAGTCACATTTTCAATTGAGTTCTTTCCTGGAAATTAGGCGATTTCAAACCGTGCGATTTACAGAACACCCCTGATAGGCTTTTTTTAAAATAAATTTCACTTTAACTAAAGTTTAAAATAATTAAATCTTTAAACAAAATTAAGCCTAAGAAGTAAAACGATGAGGCAGGGTGTTCAAAAGATAATAGTTTCTCAAATTTAAATAATTAACTTCAAAAGAATATATAAATAAAATACTCAACAAAGTACAAATTTCAGAATAAACTGCAATTTTTAACATTATTTAAAGAATATTTTAAAAAATTGTTTGTACAAAAAAAAAAGAAAAAGACTAAATAACTAAATCTTTCCTTAATGGTTAAAGTTAAAAATCGGGAGAGAGAAAGCAAATGGAAAAGTGTATAATAATCAAGAAATCAAGAAGTTAAAAGCTAATTTCATACATGTTTAAAATATGTATGTATGTATGTACATAAATATCGTCACTACCATGTCAAACTATTTGTACTTTTCAGAAGAGCGCAAAGACCCGTCAGTTGTAAATTCAAAGTTGGCGTGTTCCTAAAAAAGCCAAGCTTAAAATATTTCCTATTGAGTTATATATCGTCTATGAGAAACGTGGCATATCGTATAAATTTAAAAAACTAGTTTTGCATATTATATAGTTTAATATGGTAGGGACGATATGTAAATACATATATTTCTATAAAAATAAAAAAAAATTAACTTTTGAATTTCTCCAAGTTCAAATATTTTTTGATTTTATAGAGGATCGTCACATATAGTAATATATTCGTAAATAACGTTTATACATATATAAATCCTACATATTAACTCTCTTATATATAAAAAAAATATTTATGTTTATAAAGGCTTAATAAGTAAAATTTTGTATGGAAATCTGTTTTGTAACCCCTTTATTAAGGGCCAATTTCTCCAACTCTGTTTAAATATCAATTCATATTTAAATGTCGATTTTCATTAATTTTTGTATGGAAAAATGACTTTTCAATATGAATTGATATTTAAATAAGTTGGTGAAATTGGCTCTACATCTTAATAATTTTTATAAATTCGGTCTCAATATTTAGATCTCATTCCCGTAACTAACTTATGTGACAAAGAGATGCAAGTGCTGGAGTCAGATTAAGTCAAAATTTAAATGACTTGTGATTTCCTCAAGCGACATTGGTTCCGCAGAAAATTAACACATTTTACAGCAATAGAAACATATTTTGAAACACAACTACATACATAAGTCTTTTGAACTGAAAGTGCTCTCCTGAAAAAGTAAAAAATCAGACTCAAGTAGACTTTCTTTATTTGCAAGGAGTTTTTGAAGGGTCTTCATTGTGAATACAATTTAACTAGAAACTGCTACGATACCCAAAGTTTGGGTGAATGAGAATGATCTCGAGAAACACCCTATACTTTTTCTTAAGTTTGTGTAGTCAAAAAAATAAAGAATAGCAACTAAAAAAACTTGTTTAGCAAAAGGTAAAAAAGGAGTGTTCTTAAGTGTTAAAAATTACTTTTTTTAATGTACATACATACTTTAAAAATACTATGTGCAGGTTGTGTGTAGGCCGTATTTTAATTTTAGGAATTCGATTACACCCTAAAAATCGAAAATCTTCGATTAAATACGATATTTTTACACTAATTATTCATTCTAATGTTTCCCTTTAACTTACCATTGGATCATAAGGAGCAAAAATGTGCCCATTAATTAATAAAAGGTTGGTCGATTCAAAATATTTTAAATATGTTTAGAGGTATTACTTATTTTCAACACCGTTTGAAAATTTCAAATTAATGCAAAAATTACGTAGTTAAAACTATTTTGCTCCCGATTTTGATAGTGTAATAGAATTTCTAAAAATTATAAAATAATCTACTCAAAAAGGCCAACAATCTATGATAGGCCCAAGGCGAATCCATATCAGCTGATCCCGCCACTTGCAATTTGAATATCCTACGGATGTCAAAACACATATTTAAGGCACATTCACCAGGTAGTAGCGGAAACGCAGCTGAGCTATTTTTTTTTTTTAAATTATAGTTCATTCGAAGCTTCAAAAATTGTTTACGAAAGAGAAATTAAAAAAAATGTTAAAAAATTTTCAATGTGAAAAATATTTTATTAAAAAAATTCTTTTGAAACAAATTTAAAAATATGAAAAAACTATTTAAAAATTGTGTAAAGTGCCTAAACGTTGCAAATTTTGTTAGTGGTAGCTGCCGTGAAAAATTTTTTTTCAAATTTATGTGAATAATTTTCATTATTATTATTTTACAACAAATTCGATTTTTGATATTTTGGATCAACTAAAAGCCATGTTGTTTTTTTCATTGTTGTATTTTTTCATTGTTCTTGTAATCCTGATATTACCTGGAAATAAATGTGCCTTGACACATATTCCAGTACATATTTTTTTTTATTTTTTGACATCCCAAGAATGAATTTTTCAAAACGAATTAAGGCAAGTCTACCTTATATGAATATTCCTTGGATAAATGATCAAACAGAATAAGTCCGCAACTTCAGGAAAAATCGCTGTCAAATTAACAAAGCCCATAATAAAATCTACGGCAGTAACTTCAAATGCTCTCTCATTTTTGTTTTATTTTCTTTTGTGTTTATTTTTCTTTGTACTTTTGTTCACAAAATGTATGAAATTTATTGAAAGTATGGTAGCATTCTTTAGAGAATGAGTATTTATGTATATGTGAGAGCATAAGAAAAAACGTTGTCAAAATAAAATAGATTATATCTCTCGACTGCTTCCTGGTGCTAGTTCTTCGTGTCATTTTGTATGGAAAATGTGTTTATGCCGAAATTCTGTTTGATCATTAAGTCTTTTGAAATAACATTTTCAATGGCAAACAGTATAAGCCATTGGTGAACAACTACCTAATAGCCTAATAGTTAATTTTTTTCTAAAACTGCTATTTATTTTATTATTTGTTTTGTTTTTAAGAAATTGACTTTTTCCGTTCCCGTACTTTTCGCATAGTAACATATGAATCAAAAAAACAATATTGCGCATTACATAGGTCCGTTATTGTGCTGTGTAGCGATCAGCTGATTGTGTGACGTAGACATAGAATATGTATTGTAAACAAAAATCCATCATAAGATTTTACTAAAAGAAGATTCTTGAAGGGCCGGCGCGGGGCGGGGTAAACTATCGAAGGCACTATCGATAGTTAATTTTTTTGTGACAAATTATATAATGGATGACCGAAAATCTCTTCCACTGATCTCACTTATTTTTCATACAATTACAACAGGGAAAGCCAAAAAGTTACTTTTTGGTTGCTCAATACATATCGATACTCCGACGACACATTCGCATCAACAAGCATGCTTACATACAGGCATACATATCTGTAGCTATCAACACAAATAAGTGCGCATATCGATAGGTGCGGGTTCGATCAAACAAATGTGCTATAGATATTCGTATCAACACATGTGCGCACAAGCATGTAATGACGAGTATGACTATATGAACAATGTTACCAAATATGTAAGTAAATAAAAAAAATCGTTGTGTATGAATTTAACAAATGCCTAATTTTTATTATGCATTTTTTCATGAAATCTATTTCACGAAACTTTTTCTATTTGCTAATAGAGAAGAAGCATTTTTGACAACTTTTTTCATCTAATTTGGTTCTCCAAGCGCCTTATTACAAATGAAAAATTTTCATACAACGAATTTTATGAAAAAAAAAAAATGCGTAAATACGAGGCGGGTTTCTTTGGCAAATTTCTATTAAAAAAGTTATATATTGCAAAAATCGCAAGGATTAAAACAATAAAAAAATCCCCTCAAGCTGATTATTAAACCTCAAAAAAGCAATAAGTGGAAAATTTGTTCCGCATATTAATCGCGAAAACTTGCAAAAATTCGAATATTATTTAAAAAATGTCCAAAACCTAAAAAATGTGAACGAAAATACTCAGTAGATTTTAAAAATCAAAAACAATCTCGCTTACAAAAAGTTGCGAAAATTCGTGAATAATTTTTTAATTGAAAAAAGCCTTAAAATGTATTTAAAAAAAACACCAAAATTGTAACGAATGTCAAAGAATTGGAAAAATTTGCGACCATGTCGAAAATTAGCAAAAACTTGGTAACATAAAAAGAGATAAAAGATATCATAGTCTGATACTGGTTGAAAATCTCTAAAACTGCAAAAAAAAAAACAAATAATTGGGAACAATAACTTTTATTGCGAAAAAAGAAAACATTTGCGATAAATATCCCTAAAATAAATTAAAAATACTTAAAGATCTAAGGAATGCCGAAATGGAGAAAATTCGCTAACATCAAATAGATATGCAGATGGATTAAAAATCGGTAAAATGGTAAAAAAAAAGCCAAGATTTGGCCTAAAAAGTCAGTTTTATCGCGAAAATTGGCGACAAACAAGCGCTAAAATTGCACAAATTGTAAAGAATGCCATGGTTCAACCTTTCTTCCACTAATTCGGCTCTTAGCTCAGATCTAAAATGGAGCGTGTTTCTATACCCGCGGCCAAATTACTCCCGTAAATATTTAATAAGGCTTTTAAATCTAAGGACTGCGAAGAGTGTGTGTGTAAAACATTTTTATTGAATTTTATGTTAAAATAGTTTGAAAAAAATTGTATTACCTCAACAACTACAAACTAGTATTTTTGGTAACACTTATCAAAAAATATTTAAAAACCCGAATGTGTTGCAAGTCATGGGTATGTCGATAGATATGCGGGATGTAACGAAGAATGCGCATCGATACATACAAGTATGAAATAAAGTGCGCAGGGGTATACGCAAGTATGAGAATGAATAGATATCAACACGCACTAGCATAAAAAATGTTCGATATGTGCGGGAGTATCCAAAATTTTTTGTATCGATTAGCTTTCCCTGAATTACATATGTTAACAAATTTTGAAAAACTTTTTCGTTTGCTAGAAATGAAAGTTGTTTCTTTAGCTATTTGGAACGCTGAACGCAAATCGGCACTCCATTTTTTTTTCTATCAGCTCTAGTTTTCGAAATATAGCTTTATGTAAAAAATTAAGACACTTTCACTACAAAATCAGTGGCATAACTTCAGAAGGGGTTTCCATAATCAGTAAAGAAAAAAAAACCGAAATTCGATAACAAAATAATTTGAGGCCGTGCAAACAATGTTTGCACAGTACATATCGTCACCTTAAATTCAAACGGACGTAACTACACACAAATTTGAAATCGAGTTTTTGATTGATTATGGTTCATTTTATTTAAATATATATAAAAAAGAAATAAATGGTTAAAAACATATAAGAACACCTTATTATTATTGATTTTGAAACGTTTTTTGTTTCTCCTGTAAATAATATAAAAGCTTAACTACGTCCGTTAGCATTTGAGATGACGATATATGTATGTATGTATTTTCGAATTTTTTAAGTCTTATTTGAGGCTGAGGTCACATGAGTGTTTTAAAAGGTCACCCTTATCTTATATGATTATTTTCAGTAAGACAAGAATTAAGAAGGTAAATGTATAAAATCGTCCAAGTCGAAATACTCGATACAATATTTGGGGGCCCAATAGTGCTCCTGGGAAAATTTATTCACGATTTTTTGCCATTTTCGATTAAGTCGATTTTCTCGAAAATGGCGCGACAGAGTCTCATTTTGTCCACTAAAGTGTCCAGTTTAAGAATATACGAGACTTTGGCGTGGGGATCAAAGAGTGCTCCTGAAAAATTCATCCACGGTTTTTGTTTTATTTCCCCCTTGAATTCCTAAAAATCGATGCTAAGTTGTTTATATATTTTTAAAAATACCCACCAGATTTCTACACCAGATTCTACAAAATCTAAAATTTCTGCAGTAAAAATTTGCAAAATACTCTATCAAGAACTGTCGTCACCTTACTCTCTCAATTTGTGTTCTCATTTACTGCATTTTGAGTAAACGAACGCAATCAGTAAAAATTTGTAAAAAATTTTGCGTACTCGAACACTTATATCTACGAACACTTATATGTACGAGGGAATTTTGAAAGTTAAAACTTTTTATATGAATATAGAGAACGTTTGGACGTTTCCGAAAGAAGTTCCTACTCGGTAATTTGCGCAATTGCTTATGCCATCTAAATTAAATTAAACAATATGTACATGTTATATACCAAAACTGGCCTTACATGCATTTTTCCTTATTTATTCCTTTATTTATGAGAGAATAAGCATTCGCTGTTTGCTTAAAATACACTACAATACATACAAATATTTAATTAATAATAGCGGAATTCACTGTTCGTATTAAATTTAAAACAATTTTATATATACTAGGATTTTAAGCGTCCAAGCGTGAGAGATTTTTTCTTCTGTATTGTAAAAAACGTTTATTGTTCAATTCAAAGAGACTCTCTGTGAGAATTTGTATGTAGTTTGTTCTTCTTTTGTACAAACTCTGGTAAATAAATTTAGCTACAACATCTACTGCAGTTTTTAGTATAGTAGATGGTGTAGGCATAGTTAATTAAAAATTTATGCATTTTGTTGTTGCCGTGTTTTAAATTTACCACGATTTATCAAAGCTACAATATGTAAAAGATCTACAATAGCCAACCGTGAATACCGCTAATATAATTATAGTTCTTTTTTTTGCCTTTACTGATCAATTTATTTTGCTCTTTTAATTTTAAAGTTTGATTTGAGTTTAAAATGCACTCAAGGGATATATTTAGTGTACTAGTCAGGATTGGTGGCGTGTGAGAACACTCATACAATCAAAAAATACTACATACATACACATATAGATATACTATATACACAAGTCTTGAAAATTAAAGCTATCAACTTCGTTACTGACAGATTCCAATGGATATTTGTAAAATATTGAAGCTAAAACCCCCGTAAAAATATCTTTTTTTCTTCAATAAGTTCGTCTACAGATAATAAGCAAAACACTATATTCGTGAATAAAAGTTTCAAAAACTCCTACTATTAAATAATTTCATGTCCATTTTCACTATTGTAAATTATGAGTGCTATTGTTATTATTTTTAATATATATATATTTTTTTAATTTTTAATTTTTACCTCACAGAAATGTAAAATTTATAAGAAATCTATCAATAAACTCAAATACATATACTATATAATTAAAACTTATGAATCGTCTTTTTTCACTCCACTCCTCTCTCCGTCATTTAAACTTAATTTTCATTCGCTTATTCTTCACTAATTTTTATAAGTAAGAATTTATAAGAATACCTTTTTTCATTTACATAAGTAATTGTTAACTAGTTGCTTGCAACTGTTGTTGTTTCCTATCCCACCATTCTTGTATACTGTTGACCATTTGTTTTCGACGAAATCTTAAAGATTCAGTTATGCACATTTGTATGAAATTAGATTTCATATCTAAATCACCTTTTATCAAATTCAAATGTTCCAATAGCTGGGAGTAGTTATGACCAGGTTTGCGTATATCACGAAAAACTTGTGCTCGTAGATCTTGGTTGTGTTTACGGGCTATTTCCTTTTGCTCTTCTGTAAGTTGAATTGGAAGTAACGGAAGTTGTTGTGCACTATTGTGATTGAGATGATTTGAAAATGCGGTAACAAATGGTGAGTTGACTACTGTTGTGGACAAGGAGTTGACAAGTGTGTCTCTTTTCAGCGAATCAAAACTATTACTGTTATTATTCAACGATGAAGGAGGGGGCATTAAAGCTTGCTCAGGATCTAACTTTGCATTTTCTGCCAACGAATCGCTAGATGTTGAAGAAGATGACATCAAGGGCGTAGAAGAAGATGTTTGTATTATATTGCCATTATGGCACTGTTGTAATATTCGTGAAATTTCCTGAGCGTCATTAATATCGTTGTGTTGTATTGGCGCTGGTTGCTGTACATTACCTGGAATTGGATGTTGCTGCAACTGTTGCAGTGTAGGCTGTACGTGAAATGCGTTAGATGTTGCAGATTGTGGAGATACTATTGCAGTATTATTTATAAGATTACTTACAATTCCATTGGTGGCATTTTGGATAATGGGTGCATTATAGATGATATTACCATTTATTGCTGGGGATTGGTGCTGCGCGTTAACGAGTCCAATGCTAGATGGTCCCATCAGAGTTGGTGGCAGCGAGGTTGGCTCATGAGGCATATTGTAACTTGCTAGATATGGATGCGGCGAGGAGGCAGGAGAAAGCTGTTGCAACATATGGGGATGAGGACTCATTGGTGGTGTCATTTGTCCATTATGAAGAGTGCCGACATGCAGGCCTAAAGGATTCAAACTGCTGGGTGGCGATAAGATGTCATTGTTTGAGTTATCACAGCTGTTTTCTACGCCTACACCATTTATGAAATCCCTAACATAGCCATTGAAGGCAAACTCCTGATCTGGTGGTTCTTCGTCAGCGAAATCAGGAAAGGCAACAACCAAGCGTTCCGGATCACCATCCTCCGAAATGTTTGATGATATTGACGATGTTTCAGAAGCGGTATCATCTGCTTCCACGTCGGAAAGGGATGATGCCGAAGAACTAGCTGAAGACATGCCGGCTGCTGTTATGGGCGTACGTGGCCTGGAATCAGTGGATGTGCGCCTAAAGACATAGTCCATGCGTATGGGTCCAGCTTTACGTTTGCGCGGTCTCGATGAATCCATTTTTTTGAGCACACCCAATGGACCCATTGATGTACCGGGGCCACCAGGACCTCCAGCAGCGTTGCCTCCTTTCATGGGCGCTACTTCCCCCAAATCGGCTTCGTCTACCATCACCATATGTTTATCTTTTTTGTAAGGATTCCCAAACATGTGCTGTCTAACATTAGTAGGCTCAATCTCTCTTAACGGATTGTCTTTGTTCTTAAGATACTCCTGGTAGTTGCCCATCTCAGCTATAGGCAAACAATGGCCAGAGTCTTTAGCCACGAGACTTATAGGCTGGTGTCTCAAAAATGCTTCTCGCATGCGTCCTATTTCTTCAATTATATCCCTTCTTGGAATATCGAATGGATTGCGATAGGACTTGGCAGATGATTGCCTAGTTAGCTGTGGAACCACTATTGTATAATTTTCCAGTGGCTCTATTTCGGAGTGCAATTTAGCAAAAGTATCACGATGCAAAGGATGACGTACGAGATCTCTACGCAAAGGTACTCCTGGATTTAGTTTTGCTGTCTCAACTTGCCGATATGGTGGTTTTGGTTGTTTCAATTGTTTGTACACCTTCATGCACAGGTTTTCTTGGTCCTGTTTTGCCGTGTTTTTAATGTGCTTCAATTGATTCGCAATATTCGGTGACAAATAGTTGTCCACATTGTCTGGCAGCAAAAATTGCAATAACGTATATGGTACGGATATATTTAGCAAAGCTTTTCGTAAGAAAGGACAGTAATAGGGAGGTATTGATCTGACATAGGCATTAAATTTGTACATTAAGTCATTTGGTGGACTCATATTATATTTGTGTATAAGATCATGCAACAGTGGCAGCAATGCTGGGTAATTATAGGCCAAAACATATAAATGAAGTTGAGAAGTTGTTGAAGAAGGCTTAAGGTAGCCAAACGGCAACTCAAAGCCATGCATTCCATTCGAAATAATCACTTGCCAGCATTTCTTCATTTCGCGCTTCTGCAAAATTTGCAAAGTCAGGGGGCTGGCTTCAATTTCATATTTATCAACGGGAAAATTGTGCACCATTTGAGGCTCCTCAACCGCAGGCGTTACAATTTTTAGTTTTGGGTGGGCATCTCTAGAAGGCAAAGTAACAGCCTTAGGGTCAGGCCAATAGGGTTCTGGTAAAGGCCAGTACCCAATTGGAAATGTTTTCTGACTAATATGCTTTTGAACATATATCATCTTCTTAATAGGCTGAAAAATCAAATCTTGCAACGCTTCGTTAGGCATGTTGTTGGGATCCTTCGGTATTAGTGGCTCAAATTGTAGAACTACACCTGGTTGCACTTTTTGTACCAAACTTTCTATGCATTGATTTAATACGTAATGTGACCGTACACGGTACGATCTTCCACCGGTTACCTCACACATTCTTTCAATCGGAGAGTCATCGTGAGGTACTTTACCTTCAACTCTTTCGTCTATTTTATTACCAGACATTCGCAAAACTAGAGAAAATAAACGCTGATCCCAACGGAAAGGTTCTTTTGTAAATTTCGTACCAGGTATTTGCGTATTCAGTGGCAATATTATGTCCTGATGAACACCATTACGATAGGAGTAGCGTCCGCCGTCTGTTAAGACAATTATAACCGACGGTTCCAAGTAGAAAGGACATCTACCTTGTCCATATGTATCAATACCAGATTGCATTCTATTCAAATTCAACAAGTCAAAGGCATTTTTCAATGATTCTCCCATAGAGGTCAAGCCAGTAGATTGGAGATTTTTGAGCTCATTCATGAATGTCGCATGGTTTTCCTTCCAGCCTGCTTTTACATTAGCCGGCGGTTCTTCAAATGTTAGCAGCATATAACGATCGCCCAGACAATCCTGTGTACGTTGCCTATACTTGAGGAATGTTTCGACAGCTCCCTTGGCAATATCTAAGTAAGATTTTTGTACACCGTTCACATACGCTTTTTGACACATGGACGACGAAGTGTCCACCAAAAAGAGTATAATAGTCATTTTTAAGCAGTTAGCGTTTTATTAATACTTTTCTTTATATGACGTTTAAGTAAAATTAAGAATACAAGTGTTGGAGGTGTACTTTTGTTGTATTTTTGTTTTTTTTTTTTTCTTAAAGAAATTATTTCTTTAATAATTTTGCTCTTTTTCTGCGGCAAATAAATAAATATAAGCGTTTAAAACGCTTACTTTATTTGTTATCATGTCGTTTTGATTCCATCGCTTTTACTATAATAAAATTCAACATAAATCTGTAAATATTCAATAGAAAAATATATGAATCAACTTATGTATATGAAGATAATTAGTTAGAATTATTTACTATATATACACATAGTATTGGGATATAAAGGTTTTAATTTTTTATGTATGTATGTACATCGGATAAAAACAGTAAGTAAGTTACAGAGTGTAGTAAAACAGCAAATTTATATTTTTAAAGATAATCTAGATTCGATATCCGTTTTAGTTACTATAAATTTGTACTAATTTATTAAGGGCCATTATTACAACTTAAAGTTAGTTAAAAGTAGGATTTTATCGGACGTATAAAAACTTTATCCTTTGCAAAATTTTACTTTAACCTAAAGTGAGCGATAAATTACAGGCAAGTTTATCCTACCTGGTATGTTAAACCCAATTTTCAATAATGGAAAGCTTTTTATACGTCCGATAAAATCCTACTTTTAACTAACTTGAAATTGTAATAATGGCCCTAAGAGTTTCTTCGCTAATAAATAGATATTTCAAAGTTGTATTTATCCATTCAAGATGAAGTTAAATGAGTTAAACAAGGTTCTATTTTAGCACACACATCTGTTCATTTTATATACGAATTTCCACAAATTGACCTTTAAAAAAAGTTTCCTACCATTTAATGAATTAGCGTAAATGGGTTTTAAAAAATATATTCATCAAAATCCCAGTTCTGTTCAGGCAATTGCCGAATGCGCATCATTTTCTCTCATATCGGTAAACTAACATTTGTCTGTATAAAGTACAACACCACGTGTTGATTTTTGAGTTCCTTTTTGTTTCGTCGTGAATATATTAATTTCTTATAAATTTTACCGTATATTTTTCAACTTTTGGTGTCTATCAAATAGTGTAAAGTTCAGCAGCTCGGGAAGATGAACGGGGTTCATCCCCCGAACCACAACCGGTTTCGCGAACTTGGCGAAATCGGGAAGAATAAGAACAACAGAAATAAACGCCCAAGCCCTGATGATTTTGTTCCATTGCCCACGACACAAACATTTGAACAACAACTGCCTCGCTATTTAGTCGCTTCAGCAATATCCCTTACCGCTGATAAAGAAGTACCCCCAATCTCTTCATATAATGTTTTCCGAGTTGAAAAAGGTCTTAACTACATATCCCGTGATCGATTGGATGTAACTGAAATGAGAAGCGGAGACCTACTGATCAAAGTACCCGACAACAAAACAGCACAAAAATTTTTGGAAGCGAAATACATTGACACCATTGCCGTCAAAATTAGTTTGCATAAAACACTCAACACCGTTCAGGGACGCATTTTTTCACGGAAGGTCATAGATATTCCGGAGGAAGAGATTCTGGAATGCCTAAGGGACCAAAAAGTAGTAGAAGTTCGCAAGATTACGAGAAAAGAGGGAGACAAAATTATAGCCACAGGCGCTGCTATTATCACTTTCGACCATATACACCGCCCTGAAACTCTGAAGCTGGGTTGGGAGAGAATTCCAGTACAGGAATACATACCAAACCCAATGAAATGCACTTCCTGTCATAAATTAGGACACACAAAAAACCGCTGTAGAAATGTTCAACTCTGTAAAGAATGTGCTCTTCCACCACCCCATGAATTGTGTTCCCGAAAATATTGTATTAATTGCCAGTGTGAAACGCATACATCTTACGACCCTAATTGCCCTACTTACTGGAAGCTCAAGTCAGTAAATTATATACGGATAACAAGGAAATGCACAACTCGACTAGCCTGGGAGATCTTTAAAGACAATCCCGCTCTTAACACCTTGAAGCCAATACCAGGAAAATCAATAAATACTCGGACTTATGCACAAATTATAAAGGACAATGTCAAAGACAATACTGCAAACTTAACAGCACATGTAGAAGACAAACAAATCAGCACAAAAAACAAACTGCTAATAACATTTCAACGGCTTTTAAATCATCCAGTACATCAAACGCAATAAACACAAATTTATCAAACTCAACGCTCATTCAGATTAAAAACACTCAAAAAACAAACACAACAAAAACCTCATCATCTACAAACAACACACCCAAGACAAATATCAAACTCAACTAGAATCCGTCTCAGACATCATAACATCTCATGAAACTTTACTCAACAACTCTTTTCCCAATAAAGCTACAGATCTTAACAGTAATGCTGTAAATAAAATAACAGAGAACTCTTCAGATGAAGACATTTTCTCTGAAAACAAAAAACAATGAATTCCCAACAACCATGTTTTTTTTTTTTTTTTGATGAAAATATAACAGAGAAGGACATAATAATGGAAATTTCCGATAGCTTGGATTTAAATAGCCCTCCAAAAACCAGTACTGAGGACACAAACTGTGATTTAACACCTTGTTCTCAACTGTATAACAATTTCCCAGAACTTAATGTATTAATTACACCTAATACATTAAAAAAAAAAAAACAAAGCGCACAATCGAAAAAGTGCAAAAATAAACAGTTATTCAAAATGGATTTTAGTCTCGGCATAAATATTCTTCAGTGGAATATCCAAGGCTTTATTAATAATAAATTTGCACTAGAACTCTTAATTGCCAAACACAAACCCAATATTCTGGCACTGCAGGAAACCCACATAATTAACAAAAATCTCCACCTTTGACATATACCCGGGTACAGAGTTTTCCATCATAATAAAGAATACTCTTATGCTAAAGCGGGTATAGCAATATTTGTTAAAAACAACATAAAAGTGACGCGACACATCAAATCTGATGGGACATTACTATTTCAGGGCATCTATATAATTAATAGGCGAACATGTTTTTTGAAATCCCTTTTACGCCGGTACCACTGCACCGATTTTAAAAAGATTTATATGGTTTTAAAGGATTTTTCGTACAGATGTGCAGAATCTATATTTTATTGAAATCGGTTCAGTATTTTGGGAGCTATAAGCGTTTAAAGTTGGTACTACTACATGCACACATGTTATACATGCATTTGTTAGCTTAAAAGTAAAAAAAGAAACAAAACATGAGTGTGTGTATGTGTGTGGGTATGTAGTATTTCTCTTGATCTAACAGTTTTTCTCTCTCTTATTTGTTGTTGTATGAAAGCCATAATAATTAAAGGAAGAGATTTGAATAAATTGAATTAGCTTGGTTGAAGGGATTTTGTTTACGTTTTTTTAATTTCATGTATTATTTAATTATGCTTGCATATGTATGTAAGTTTGTGTGTGGCTGTGTTTTAATGAATTTTTTATGACGTTTAGATAAATTTTCTTTGAATCTTAAATTATTTACATTTTGATTCTAGAATACGGACGAGTGTGTCGTCCGTTTGGTATATCTAGTTATCATAAATTGCGGTACAAACTTGTGCTTAACAAACATTTATAAAGAATGCGATTTCTATTTAACACCTTCAATGGTCAATGATATTCCTACTCCGCATGGCATGCATCGTGTTATACTCGGCGATCTCAACTCGCAGAATATTTTATGGGGCACTTCTACTAATTCACCCAGTGGGCGAATTTGGGAAGACTATGCAGACGACAAACAATTGGTCATTTTGAACGACGGCGCTGCCACTCTTCTAAATACCAGAAACACGCTTACTGCTGTAGATGTTTCCATGACCAGTGCTAACATCGCTCAACATCTAGTTTGGACTCGTTTGCCAATACCGGAAGTAGGAGACCACTTTCCAATAATAATCTCCAACAACACACATTCCTATGTCAAAAAGTTTGTACCGCGTTTTCTAGACAAAAATGCAGACTGGCATAGTTTTGCAGAGAAGACCTCAACAATTTCTTCCCATTTCGACAAATCCCTCAATATCAACAGAGAAGCTGCACAGATCAAACGAATATTTAGAAAGGCTGCAAATGAAACTAACCCCATAAGCAAAAAACCCAATGATAGGCATAGTCCAATTTGGTTCAACACTGACATTGCAGTTTTAATTAGTTTAAGGAAACAGTGCTGGATACTATTTAAAAGACACAGGAACAAGGAAAACTTATTAGATTATAGAAGGGCATGCGCTAAGGTGAAAAGAGAGTGCCGAATAGCAAAGAGATTGACATGGGAAACTTTCGTGAATTCCCTAAATCCAAACATGGACACCAGATTTTTATGGAAAAAAGTTAAAAATCTAAATTCCAACAAATTCTGCAATTTTCCAAACCTAATTGTAAACGACAGCAATATAATACACCCAAAAGAGAAAGCTGAAAAATTTGCTATCTTTTGGAGCTCATTTAGTTCTGATGAAGCTTTTGACCCAATAATAATATCAACAAAAAAGGAACTTCAACATCAATAACATTCAAGCAAGCAACGAACAATATGAGGTCATGAATTCCAAAATAGAAATCTCGGAATTAAGTGAATTTTGAAGACTCTTAAAGGAACCTCCCCAGCACAAGACAAAATCACATATTCTATGGTATGGTATGCCTTAAGTCTAGGCTTTGCGATTTGTACAATAACATCTTAGTCATCGGCACTTTTCCCCACGATTGGAAAACTGCAATGCTGGCACCCATTCCTAAACCCGGTAAGGACCCAAACCATCTTGAAGGATACCGACCTATTTCATTATTGCCAGTTTTATCTAAAATATTTGAGAAAATCTTGGCCAAGCGTTTCTGGAAATATACGAGGAAAAATATTTCTAAATTGCAACACGCTTTTATCCCTAGATATGGTGTTCATAGTCTATGCCATCAACTTGAAGAACACTTGAGGCTAAACCTGAAAAATGGAAAACATTCGCTGGTAGTATTTGAGGATATTGAGAAGGCCTTTGATAGAGTGGTTTCCACGTACGTCATGACAGAACTTCATGAATGGAATTTACCACTAGATATACTTAAAACAATTTTCTCTTTTCTCAAAGATCGTAAACTAGTGGTAAAGGTAGATGGGCATTTATCAAAAATCTACCCTTTAGACAACGGTGTTCCTCAAGGATCTCCATTGTCGGTTGTATTTTACACGATATATTCTAATTCCTTAGCCAAAGCTATCACTGGCTTAAAGGGCATCGATTTTGCAGGCATATACGCTGACAACATTTTTGTTATAGCTTCTGGTAATAAAGAGTCAGTTTCTTCAAGTTTACAAAATCTGGACAAAATTTTACATGAATGGTCAAACAGTAGAGGAGCAGTAATTCGTGCCGATAAAATCGAGATACTACATGTATGCAGGTTAAAAAATTGCGCCACTAGTAACCTACTCATCAGAAATGTCAATGTTCCCATCATGGACCAAATGAGAACTCTTGGGTTGATTTTTACCAAAAATTTGCTCTGGAATGAACATGCAAAATATGTTGTATCTAAACTGAGTAAAATCAATAACCTACTTAAGCTAATTTGTTCTCGAAACAAAGGACCTCATATTGATGTGGCACTTAACATATGCCGGTCTTTGGTATTCGGTACCATTCTTCACTGCGTAACTATATATGGTTGGACATCAAAGAAAAATATCAGCAAGCTCAACACCTCGATCAATAATTGTTTTAGGACCGCATCAGGGCTACTTAAAGCTACTCCAGTGCAAAAACTACGGCAAGAGACTACTTTCGAAGATTTCCAAACATTTTTGGAAAAATCGTCAGTCAACTTGGCGTCTAAATCTATTACTTTGCCACATGATAGTCTACACGAACTATTTTGGAAACACATTACTTGTCATTTAAATAAACCAGCTTCATCTGTTAATGTAATAATAACCCTATTGAAGAGAAACAATATACCCATTCCTCCCCTAAAGCCAATTCAACATACATGCGATGTTATCAACACTTTATTTACTATCGACGATAGCCTCGGAGCCCACGTTAAAAACGGACTAAATCCTATTTATTTTAAAAAAATTTTTGATGAGAAGATTGCTATTTTCAAACCAAAGCTGAAATTATTCACTGATGGATCCTTTCAAAATGGTGCATCATCGTTTGCTATAGTAGAAGAAGTTAATACATCCAACTATTTAACCATAAAGCAAGCACGTCTACCCGACAATTCAGGAATATTTACAGCTGAAATTGCGGCTATAAAAGATGCTATATCTTACGCCATCAAAAGGAATCAAACTTCAATAATTTGCTCCGACAGTCTCAGCGCCATTAGGGCCTTAAAACGAAACCAGAATGGTATATACGACAACATCTTATCACAAAATACAAGCCAAGAAATTTTAATTGTTTGGGTGCCATCGCATATTGGAATTAGTGGAAACGAAAAAGCAGACATTGCTGCAAAAGAGGCATTGAACATTCCACAGGTTAACTACGCTGGCAGCTTCCCTAAAATTATCACAAACGCTTTTAAGATGTTTAAAAAGTCGCAGAACCCCACTATTAAAAGACCATATTATAATAAATTCTTATCTAGAAAACATACCCCCAGGGGAGTCTATTTTTGACTACGGGTGTGGCAATCCCGGGGCCCCAGCTAGGGTAATGTAGCTTTTTCCGCTGACGGACCTTTGGCTCATTACCCGTAAAACTTATGTGTTACTACCCAATCTCTGAATATAAACAGAGTAACGGATGTGCACATATTTATAAAAGGAAAACAAATATTGTACGCCCGTTGTTGTCAGCTAGGTGCAGCGTCACCTAGGACTGCCCCTGAGTTCAAAAGACGATAGAGGTGAACTTCGAGGTCTAACCAGAGGCTACTTCTGGTACCACGGCTGCCGGTTGCCCGACAGCTGGGCTGCTTAGAGATAAATGCATTGCGGTTGTCAAAAATTCTGCGCTGAAATGGCTTTTCGTCCTGGATACGACCCCAGGACACTCTCACTTTTTAGTGTCGGGTCTTAGTAGGCGCAGAAATTTTGGTGGCGAGCTTGCGTTCTTCTCGCGTGAGTGGTCCTCGCTGCTCTGAAGTTTTGAGTGCATGTAGCGGTCGTCAGTTTCCTTTGCTAAAATGCCGAGTTCGTCCTACCCCAATGGGGTATACCCTACGGGGTTAAAGGGATGATTTTGGTAAGTGTGGAGTAGGCACTGGTTATTTGGCGACACAGGCATGCGTTCATTATGGATGAGTGGTTAGCTGTGCCGGCAATGGTTGAGGAATTTTCTAGGGGACCTCGCTTAGGTGTATACACAACACCTAAGCGTGGAAGCCGGAGAATTATCGTGGTGGTTGTGGTTGCTACCAAAATCGCTGGGAGAATAGTCTTGGCTTCCCAGTGTTAAATCAATGCTAGTGGTTGGTGTGACGCGGTCAGCCAGACACTGTTCTAGGTGCTGTTGCCATTCAACAGAGCTGCTATGGGCACGGACATAGCAGCAGAGTTTAGATAGCTCAAATTACCTCAGCAAGGTAATTGAATATAATACAGGGATAACTATATTCAAAGATTGCAACCTATGTGCCTTATGGAGTGGGCCATAGGTTCATTCTAAAAGGGTGCATGGGGGCGTTGGTCTGGCGTCTAACCCACACCCGGTGCTTTGGCACACGTGAGATAAGGCCGTAACGGCAGGTACTCACGTAAAGCGATTGCACATCTGTCTAGAAAACATTGCATATTGCTGGCTCGGCTAAGAGTAGGCAAGGCCCTCTTCAACACAAGGCATTATTTCGAGCGGACGGAGCCAGCAAAATGCTCCCAATGTAATGTCACCCTTACAGTACCGCATATACTAGTTGAATGCCCAATGTCTAAAATAAACGAATCACTGGATGATATTCTCAGTTGTGCAAACAACAAGTTCCTGCCCTCAATAGCCAGAAGTCTAAGGAAACACAACATTGAAAACATTTGATAACTTTATTTTCCTAAAATTTTGTTTCATTTATTTTTTTTTTATTTATTTAAACATTTTATTATAATTTTTCTTCTCTCTCTACTTTACGTTTATTCTAGTCTAAAATTATTATTTATTTTTTAAATATCTTTCTAAGATTTATCGTTTATGCTTGTAATAGTTATTCTTATCTATGTGCACATGGTCTAGTTACCCGGCACATTTTTGTACGTATATTTTACAAATTTATTTGTAAAATATAATTGAAATAAATAAATAAATAAATATTCATCAAAAATTGAGTCCATTTGCATCCGAAAAGTAAAGGTTTTGATTTTCCCTAGAGCAAATTACTACGCCTTTATCTTGACAGAAATAAATACCTTGGAATTAATTTTAAAAACCTGAAATTTAATACACATGCTCGTATTGCTATTTTAAAAGATAAAAGTTTAAATAATATAAATTTTTTTTAATGCCCGACCAATGTCGGACATAATCTTAGTGATAGTTATTAATAATACATACGTAGTGATAAGCAACAAAAAGAAAAAAGTGTTTTCAAGCAGCTTCATCATCTAGAGTGTTGAATATTAGACCACGTGTATCTCTCTTTTTTAAGCGGATGTGTCCAGGAAAGTTCAAAATATTACGAGCAAGCAAAAATTAAAAATTTTAAAAACCCCCGACTTTTTTCAGAAAAGATGTTATATCTTCTAAACGGCTGGACCGATTTTCTTCAAACATAGCTAAGAACCCTCTCGATCAATTCATCTTTCAAATAGAAAAAACTAAATGAAAATCGGTCCATCCGTTTGGCCTGTACGTGGACACGGACACACACACATACACAGATATACAGACACACACTACAAACTTATAACACCCCTTTCTTTAGTCGGGGGGTTAAAAAGAAAACAAAACTATTATTGTATAAAGCTAATATTAAAACAGTATTTGTATATGATTTTTCAATTAGGTTCAGCATTTCTCCATCTCTCTTCTAAAAGAATTTGAGATATTTGAAAGGGAAATTTTGAGATGTTGTATTGGAAGACTACACCTTCATTCCCCAAATAAAAGATATTCAAATAAATTTATTTATTCTAAATTAGAAGTTACTGCTGTCGGTTTATATATTTGTGATATTATACAAGGACTAGTCCTTAGAGTTCAGCATCATGATAATACCTTCATAAAAATATTTATGACAGCAAATGTCGTTTTAATTGGTCAATTGGTCCAATGCCAATTATTTACATATGTATTTCCATAAGCTTACGTATACACCTATCCCTCGATTTACACGATACATACGTTCCTGAGAAAGTCGTTTAAATCGAAAATTTACGGCATTACAAATTTTCTCTTTTTGTTTTCAATATAACTAAACGACAGATAATTTCTTGTCGACATCGTCGGCCAGGCCGTTAAATTTGTGTATGAAAAATCGTTTAAATCAAAAATAAGGCAGAATCGCGTAAAAAATTGATTTTATTAATAAAATTTATAAAAAAAAGTATCGTGTAAATCGAGGGATAAATGTATGTATAACTGAACATGCATTTTATGATAGGACTAGTCCTGGTACATACAGGGAATGGTTAAAAATAATTTTTTTAATTTTTTTTAATTTTTTGTAATTCTACATAGATTTAATTTAGAAGATACGGTTACACTAGAGCAAAGACTTGCCCAAATAAGCGTAACCACTACATACTAATGAAATGAGAGATGTGTGGTAAGTTTCGTAAAAATCGGTTAAGTAGAACCGCGTGAAATATTATAATAAATTTTAATGGGCGTAACCCCGCCCATTTTTTAAACTTTCAAATTGTGCAATTAAAAGAACCAAAGGTGTTTTATAGGTTTCGCAGCAATCAAATAAGTAGAATATAAAATTATATATAAAAAATTGTGGGCGTGTATCTGCCAACTTTTTTACAATGGAACCAATGGGAAGCTATGTCCTCTCAGACAAAAAAGAATTTTTTCAGTCGATCTAAAATGTACCGACTTATGAAGTAACACCCCCAAAAAAGAATAGATACGAAATGTTAACCTTCTTCTATTTTGGAGTCGGTTAAAAACTGAAGAAAATGCAACGAGGAAACTGGGTTCATTAACTGAAAAGGCTTCATAGGTTTATGGGTTCTTTATTCGGAACTCCCCTCTCAACACATCTTTAAGGGCGCATAACCTTAAACTTAAATATGTTTTTGCGAACAATTAGTAAGATCGTGGAACGAACGCTTTGAAAATTATCAAGATAGTCAACGGAAGATGGTTTTGGAGTCAATCCTTTAGTAGTCCCGGTAATGTCCGGTAAGATGTCGTCCCCGAGGTCTTGACTAGGCGAAAGCTGGACAAAGACAAAGAGAGTGCTCCATTGTATCGATGTACTTCATGCATAACGCAACAGTACGAACTTGTACAAAGTTACCCAAAAGCGGTATAGTCTACCATGACGGAAAAATTTAAAGTTCACCAACAGACTTGTTTTCTTATATTAATATTACTTAAATTTAAGAGTTCGAAGCTTTCCTTAGTTGTGATGGCAAAATAGTGGGCTACAAAAGTTTGGCTTCTCGTTTTGGTTAGTTTAACTTAATTTCAGGAACATTTTCTGTTTACTTTTTATACTTCTAAGAGCAATTGCACATTAATACTTTTATTGCAAAACTATTGCTACAACAACAACTACTCATAGACAAATGAAAAGAGAACTATTATTTATCAATCAACGGTAAAATTAAGTTTTTCTTAAAATAATATTTCATACATAGCTGGTAAGTAATGATTAGTAATCGTAATGATTACTAATTTGATTACTTTTTTTAAATTGATGAAATTACGTTTACTAATTGATTACGATTACTAATAATGGAAAAGTAATCTAAATTACTTGAAATTACAACAAAATAACCAAAAAGAATCAAAAGTAATCAAAACATAATGCAACTACTTTCACAGATTATTTTTGATTATTTTCAAACATTTTAAATTGGCATTACTTTATTTTGAAAAAGTTCTAAAGAAATTTATGAAATTAGATGTTTTTTGTTTAAGAAATTATTAACATATTCAGTTATATAACAACAGTAAATGCTTCATTAGTCTTTACTCTCTGTTCTGTGCCGTGCCGTTCTACTTCTAAATTTGAGTACTTACTTATTCTGCAGTAACTAACCAGTTGTTTCTGACCAGAAAGGTCGCAGTTTTTCACTAAAGCGATGAGTTTTGTTCGTCCATTGTTAAATTTCCACATAATTTTATGTTTTTCTTTTAAAAATTAATTTTTTTAAATTCTAAAAGCACATTCACAAATTATTTAAACATATTTTTGTTTAATTTATGCTGTCACTTGCAATTACTTAACAATTTTTTGATTTTCACAGGTTGAACCGAAACAGAACAGGACGAAACAGAAAAACTAACGACTTGTAAAGGGTGTCCCAACAAGAACGCAAGATTTAAATTTTAAATAAAACAGATATTTAAAAAAAAATCGTGAAACTTTATTATATCGTAAAGTAGACAAAATGAGGTTATGTGTGGAACAACAAATCGGGCAGATAGCCGCCGCGGCTTTGCTGTCACACACGCGATCTTTTAATGAAATTTTCAATGGCCGTTTTGCATAAATGCTGCGGTATTTTATTAATGCAGCGTCCAATTTCCTCTTTTAAGGCTTGAGTCGTCGTCGGCTTATTCGCGTAAACCATCGACTTCAAAAAACCCCAAAGAAAAATGTCTAATGGTGTTAAAACGCACGATCTAGGCGGCCAATTCTGGTCTCCAAAACGCGAAACAACACGACCGGGAAATGACTGATATAGCAATTGAATTGTTTCTCTGGCTGTATGATATCTGGCGCCGTCTTGTTGAAACCACATGCCCTTCACATTCATTTCTTCAATTCTAGGCACGAAAAAACTGGTTATCATTTTACGTTACCGAACACCATTGACTGTTTGCGCTTGAACTGCGTTTGAGCGACATCATCACGTACAGCTGCGACATTTTCGGTCGATCGACCTGGTCGAAGGCGCGTTGTTGTCTTTACATCACTAACAAACCCAGTTTCGGCAAATTTATCCATTAGTGTCTTTATAGTTGACTCTTTTGGAGCATTATTGTGACCCCAAATTGATCGCAAATTTGCGAACTGTAGCCGCAAAACTTTCACCATTTTGGTAAAACAATTTCACAATGAGAATGCGTTGTTCATTCGTGTAGCGCTTCATTTTTACTAACCTCGTACCTTCTACTAGCAAACAATAACAATTGTTCAAATGTCAAACAATGACACTTCGAATGGCGCCAAGTTTAAATCTTGCGTTCTTGTTGGGACACCCTTTATTAGATTTCTATAAACACAAAAGAGTCAGCTGATTCGTAACAGAACAGAAAGTAAAAACTAATTCTGGCTTAAGGCTATCTAAATTCTAACACACACCCTAATGTACATACATATATACATCCTTACTAATATTAGGTCTGTTCATTTACTTTCCCAGTAGAAACTAGCAGCGAGAGTGAGGCAGAAATTTACAAAATTACTCCCCCATATATGAAAAAGTAATTGAACGCTTTATGCATTAAACACATTCACGGCAGCAGTCTACCGACTTCAAAATGTCAAGGATAGAATACACATGTTTATATGAGAGTTATTCTTTTGAAGACATCAAGGCAACAGGGCGGCAGGTTGTTGTCTATGCTGATTTAGTCGTTGTAGTCCAATTAAATTAATTTCTATTTCTTTGTCTACAATGAGAAAATGCAGTGTTGCGAGTATGATACAAAATGTTGAATGAATGATATCGTACAATTATTTCATATTATTTAACGAAAACAATATCCAAAAATTGATGTAAAGCACAAATTTATTCATTTTTATACTTTTACGTCATACAAGCACATTTCGAAAGAGTAATTTAATTTTTATAAATTGTGAAATTTTTGAAGATGGCAATACTGAACTATGTATTTATACTAAAAATATGAGGTGCAGATGTTTAATGCATTACTTGTAAAAACTTGCAATAAAATTGTATTCATATCAGAACCATGGATGGAAAACATGATACAACTGTACTTTTTCTGATATATTTTGTTAGATAATATTTTAAATTGCAAATTTTTTTAGAAATTGACATTTAATATGAAATCCTTTATACAGTTTCATGTATTATTACTATTTTTATGCATTTTTCATAATTTTTTAATTTTATTCATTAACAAATACAAAAATGCCATTTTCCATCTCTGATCACGTATAAAAAACAAACCAAATTCTTTGCCGTTACAATTGAGTTTATGTGGCTTAATGAAAGAAAAACAATAAATTAACCCCCTGTTTGTGTAAAACGTTTGAGTTAAAAATCTTGGCGTTTTTGTAATAGACTAAAGGAAACTTGTAAAACTTTTCTTTAATCTATTACAGAAACGCCAAGATTTCTAACTCAAACGTCTTACACAAACAGGGGGTAAGAAAACATGCTTTCTTTTTATATACGTATACATGCATGTTTTTTTTAACAAAGAAATACACATTTTTCAGCTTTCCTTTTTCAGATATTTTTGAAATAATTAATTTGACAACAAAACACAAAGGAGGTGGTTGGATAATTCTTGCCAGTAAAATGTTTACTAGTAATAATTTGTAGGAATTTTTTTTATGTCTCAATCTTTTTCTCTCTTTTGACGCTCTCTCCTTGCAAACTTTTTGAGTTAATGAACACTTCCCAGTAACAAATTCGTAAAATTTTTTAGTAAATGAACAAACCTATTATAAATGTGAAAGTGAGTTATGTTCGTTTGTTTTCTTCGCTTTCACGCCCAAACCGCTAAACCCATTGAAAAATTCTTTCACCAATAGAAATTTGTCTGTTTTTGTATCCGTTTCGGAACCGGTTTTTTTTATATATGGTACGGATTTTTTCCGAAAAGTACATTTATGGGCTGGTTAGGGTAATTTTCAATTCGGGTTGGATTGTTTAACCAGTCTTAAAACAGGTTTTTATTCTATTTATTAATTTTTTATCGCTTTCATCAGTCTGACAATTAACAAAACATTCAGAAATTTTAAGCATAGTTTTCAAAATATAAAGCGAGCGGAGCAGTGGGTAAATATAAAGTATATATAAATAACAAATATAGTTTTCTTACACTTTTGTATATCTTTTTCTTAATTTTTAACCAAAAAAATATCAACTGGAAATTTAAGTACCGACACGCCATATAACGTAACGCCAGATACTAAGGCTAACAGAAAAAAAGGAACAAGATTTTTTAATCTAGAAGCTTGGAAAATAAATGTATGTACATATATCAGTACAAGTCCTAACAAAAAAGTTTTGTCTAAAAAGACTTGAACAGTTCGCAGAGTTAAGCTATTTTGTTAGTCAAGTCAAACCCCACTTCTGTTTTTTGTAACGTAACCCCAGGTCATATTTTGCGCACATCTTGAAATCCTTAGGTTTGATTGTTTTAGGCCCATTTTCACAAATTATGTTTAGATAAAGGCAGGATTTTGTCTGCCCGATAAATGGCTTTGCATTATTAAACCTTCATTTATTATTTTTGTATCCATAACAATAAAAAATTTAATTACTCATGTTTTAAGGGGTTTAGACACGGTCAAAATGCTTGCTGAGATTGGTTATAGTATGAGTGAAAATTTGTTAGTATGTGTGACACCAACGTCACACATCAAACGTCAAAAAATTTTGATTTTTGGCATGCTTGCTGTCAATTGTTATATATGTGTATGTGTTAACCCGTCAAGCACGAACAAATTTTCATTATAATTATATTTTCATTGTGAACGGTTGCCCAAAACATCGGAATTAAAAGAAGAAAAACATAAATTTCACTGGTGAAGAAAAAAGAAGAGTTATTTTGCTTTTCTCTTTTTTTTTTGTAAACAGTGCTGCCATTATTGCTATTGAATTTCTTTATTTAAAAATTTTTATATATTTTTTTCAACCAAACGAACAGCACAAAATCAAAATAAAAGCTTGGTGGGTCATCAAGCATGGTAACATCAAGCCGACAAGCACACGTACACGAACTTTACAGCAAGCATTTTGATCGTGTCCAAAGCCCTTTAGACTCGGCAGTTTTTCTTGAAGCAAGTCTGAGTTTATTGGAGAGAGAGGAAAGAAGAAAGAAGAGGGGTACTGACTTTCTTGTACAGAAAAGTTACTTCAATTCTCTTTTGTTATTTCATTCGCAGCATTAAAACAATAGGAAAATTGAACAAGAAACCTTCTGAGTGTAAACAAACGAGCAGTTTTAAAAGAGAATTGAAGATAACTGCTTCAAGAAAAACTGCCAAGTCTAAAACATGACTTAGTAACAACGCAAATATATTTATCTCTGATTTGTGCTCATGTGCAAAAACAAAGCAAAAACTAATTGAGCAATCGTTTTCATTGTTTTTGTTTCACTCACTTCAAGAAACGAAACAAAACAAAATCAAACAATTTGTTTCGTTTATTTTTGTACCCTGTTTTTAAGTACAAAGAAATCAAAACAAAAATAAATTTATAACTGTAATAGTGTCGATTATTTTTGTTACGAAAATCACGTCCTAACTCCTGTATCGCCCAATAAATTAAAAATAAAAATTAAAAATTTTAAAAACTCCCAATATATCCAGAAAAGATGTGATATCTTCTAAGCGGCTGGACCGATTTTTTTCAGACATTGCTAAGAGCACTCCCGATCAAAATCAAAATTGGTACAGTCGTACACATCCACAGACACACACTACAAACTTGATTTTTATTATTTTCTATTTAAGAAAATTTCCGCTTTCCCGGGAAATGAAAAAGTGCGAGGAAAAATTCTAATTAATTTCATTTTATCTTTACTATAATTTTACGGAATAATATCATTAGCGTGCACGAAATTTGGTAAATGAGAGAATATTGTTCTTCTTGCACAGAATGCTAATAAGATTGATAAAAAAAAACATACATATGTACATCGGGGCTATCATGAATACAATTCCGCGTGAAATTTTTCCCGGGGAACAATTCCAACTAATAGCAAGTAATAGGAAAAACAAAAAATTATAATTGGAAAAGGGAGAAATTTCATACATATGTATGTATGTATGTATGTACGAGTATGTCCCCAAAAAAGTTGAAAAGTGTTGGAAAGAAAAGTTGATTTAAAATATATTTAACAAATTTTGGTAAATAACTAAAAGATAATACCATTATTTTGTTAAAAACTGTTCTTTCGTTTAATTAACACAAATCAAATTTTTATTGTTTGTTTATAAATTACATGCACACATACATATGTATGTATGTATGTTTGTACCTACATATGTACATATGGGCATATCTAAAAACGTTCACACATTTTTTATGTAAATTTTCGTTTTCGTGCTTTTGAGCATTTTCGTGTTTTATTGAGAGTAGTTTTATGGGTAGTCTCATTTAACGAACTTTACCTAAAAAGTAAAGAAACATACCTATTATATTTCTTTCATTCTAATTTATCTTAGCGTTGTTCATTTTGGTAACTAGAAACGTAAACACTATCTCGTATTTATTTATGGTTGAAAGTGTAGCGGAAGTTATTTCAACTTGTTCATGAAAAATTTAAAATTTTTTTACAGTGTCATAATTTTGAAAATCTTTCATATGATAAGTAGGAAATATCAATGCATAAGTTGGGTTGACTCTCAGACAATGAAACTGAGTTGCGTTGAGAACTACAATAGAGAAGATTTATTTCCTTACTCTGCAAAATGAATTCGACAGGTTCGTAAAAATATTCCGCAGATTCGCTTGTTTTTCTTGTAAAAATGAGACACAAAAAAAAAACAAGTTGAGTGCGGAGTTACGCAATACGACTACCCCACTAGTCCAAGTCATTTATAATTCCAGGCTAGTATTTTTGGACTTATTCCTCCTTATTGTTGGCGATTTTGTGGCAAAAATCAGGCGTTTTGTACTAGATTAAAGAAAAATGTACCTTGTTTTCTTTAATTAAATACTAATAGTCGAATTTGAAGTCGAAAAAAATCAACGCGATAATGCCATTGTATGGCATCGTGTTGGGAAAATTTTTCGCGTGCATGTTTCATACATCATGGTATTCGTGTTCGGGTCATGTGTTGGAAAAATTCGAAACGCGCCTATCTTTAGACGTTGATGATTTTATATCATGATGAATCAAACAAATATTTTCGAAATATGTACATTAGGGTGGCCGTTATTTTTTATTTTATTTTTTTTTTGATTTACTCTCACCTCCAAAATCGGTTGTTTTATGTACTAAAAAAAATACAAAAAAATTTCATACAGATAACTTGTGTTTTACGGGATGCGTCCGCCCTTTAAAGTTGGCCCTCAAGCCCATATACTCAATGCAATTTTTTTTTATTTTTGACTATATGTATATGTATGATATAATAATAAAATACATATAGACAACGCTGAACCACCAGCAAATAAATTTCAAAATTGTTTAATAAATAAACGTTCAATGCACAGTGACACATAAAATGACATTTGATATCAGGATGATTTTATCAGGCCGTGAGCTCTGATGATTATATCATAACGCTACCATAATAATAATAAATTGAGTCTATACGTGATAAATTTTCACAATGATATAAATTCTTCAGGTGTGGACACTATATTAAGAATGATATCAATTCTCCGCATGTGTAATCTTTGGTTTTCTCATTTCGGCAACACTGTCTTTAATACGTGTATTCAGTGATGCCAATTGAGTGCCTTTCGCAATAGATTTAGTGCTTTTTAAGTCATAAAATTGCGGTTTTTCAACTTTTTTAAAAAAGGCACTAAATTGGTGCTTTTTTAGTTTTGATTTTAATGCTTTTAGTCCGTTTTGCAACTCCACTAAATATTACATTGATATTCTGGTAGCTTCAACTCTAAATTTAGGCTTTAATTATATTCAATCTAAATCTAACAAGCTGACTGTATTTGCATCGTTGACTTTAAATTGTTTCCTTCCCAATTGCCAAATTTCATATGAAAACAGTGAAAAAACATAATGACAATATTTGGGTTGTTCTTTTTTGTTGGTAGGTACACACTTTGTGACATGTTTATGCAACCAGGCAGACTTCATTGTTGGTCGCATAGTGTGTGGTTTATGGTCTCAAAAATATCAAAATATTTTGATATTTTGAGGTTGCATAGATGGTTTCATTGTAGATTGCAGTATGTGTGTAAAAAAATGCAATATTAAATATAAACGTGTTGCGTAAGCACATTGCATGGCGTGTACCTATCATTAGATATGAAGTTTGACAATTGGACGCAACTTGGGGGCCACAAGTTCAATTTTTTGCCTTTCAATTATATTCAATTTGCAATAATACACTTACACTCACAAATTGATTATCAATTTGTGTCACAGCTATCAATTTCAAGGAATTTTGACATACAGTATGTGTGATGAAATTGAAAGCGATTTATTGAACGTGCGGCTGCAGCGTAACGTCTTGGTGGCAGCGTTACCATTGGAAATTTTTGTTTTAAGGTGTGTAAATTCCATTAATTTTGTTTATACTTGCACGCAAAACTAAAATTAGAAAACAAAATGTCAAAAAACAAGCGAAAAAAGAGCTTCGTAAAATATTATCCGTGAGAAATTAGTTCCGAAGGAATATTCATGGTTGGCTTGTATCTGATTAGACCCATTTTATACACGCAAAATTTTCTTTGCAAAGTCTTAATTCAGCTGGATGAAAGACAGGGGTAGAAACACTTTCCATTTCACAGTGTGAAAAAGTGGCTCATTGTCTTTGGATAAAATACGAAAATATGCAAAAAAGCCAAAACAGCATAACTGAACATACTTATTTCATTTAGGGCCATTATTACAACTTAAAGTTAGTTAAAAGTAGGATTTTATCGGACGTATAAAAAGCTTTCCATTATTGCAAATTGGATTTAACTTACCAGGAAGGATAAACTTGCCTGTAATTTATCGCTCATTTTAAGTTAAAGTAAAATTTTGCAAATGATAAAGTTTTTATACGTCCAATATAATCCTACTTTTAACTAACTTTAAGTTGTAATAATGGCCCTTAGTGCTTTTTTATAACCGAACAGTGCTTTTTGCTCCGAAAAATTTTGGCATCACTGCATGTATTATTGAGAAATTCCCTTAATTAGAGTATAGCAAAACTTTTAAATAACAGTGCAGAAAATGTTGAGATCAGTGATGGGAAATGTGGCACAATTGTGCCATTTTTGGCACTATTGGACGTTACCTGCCACTGTTGCACTCTCGCTCCCTTTCTGGCACTTTTTGTCCATTATATATGGAAACTTTTCTTATTGCAATAATTAGTACTCTTCTCGTACTTTTTACGTTTTTAAGTAATGAAAATTTAGTAGGATTTGAGGCTGACAACTGTTCGGTTCTGATAGTTAAAAGTTACAGTTTGCACAGAGACATTGACGATCTATTAAAATGAGTATGTAAATTTGTTTATAACAGCTCATGTCGTACAAACAATTTTATAAATTTTTAGAAGTATTTCAACTCTGAAATTTATGAAATTCTCAAGTATTCCCCAAACCATTGGTTGTCTCGGCAAGATTGTTGCAGATAGAGTCTTTGAACACCGCGAGCCTTGAAATATTTCTTCACATTAAAAAATTTTCAGTCATAATACAATGATAAAACTATTTATATTAAATAATTTAACGAATTATATAACCAAGATGCATTTTTATTTTTATCTTATGTCCTTGAAATAGTAAATTGTCGAAACGCAATCTAAAAATGTGGGACTACATTTAATTTAAAATTGGCTTTTTTTATTTCGTGATTTACGTCAAAAGTTTTTGAATAAAAAATATATTGATGATCTTCATGTTGACAATATAGATCGAAATTGGTGAGAATTTCGGTCCAATGGAAGAAAGTTATTTCGGCACTGAAATTGAACTATTAATAATCAAAAACTAATTTTCCCACGATAAAGCTGTATAGTTTAAAAATACAATTAAAGTCTTATTGCAAGGACTATTATTTGAATTGCTTTCCAAGGTGTGCACCAGAATACATATGTTCTAAATGTAGACACAAATAATACTATTCCTTTTGATAAAAAAATGCTTTTAATCCTTTTTATTCTCTACTCTTCATCAAGCGTGGAAAGTATATTTTTATTTCGAAATTTGATCAAAAGTAAAATTATAAACTTTAGCATCTTTAATATATGGTAAAGATTTTTTAAGTCTAACAACATATCTTTTATATAATCGTAATATATATATGTATATATATATATATAAAATGATGAACCAAAAAACCAATACATACAAATTCTACTATACCGACAGAATCTTTGTTTGATTAAAATAAATAGCTAGCAATTATTATTATTTTTAACGTGTACGAATTTGTGCAACTCGACAGTAATTATATTAACCATAAAAAAGCACAAACTATAATTATATAATTGTCACTAAGTATATACATCTAATAAGAAAAAGTTATTTTACCATTTAAATTAGTTTAGGGTTATTATAATCTTAAAGTATGTCCTTTAGAATCATTATTATTTATTGGGCAAATAAAGTTTTTATATTTGTATTTCTTGTAAATAAGTGTAAATTATAAATATATGATGCATACATATCGAGCATTACTTTCGATTAACGAGAAGGTTTTCTTATAATATTCAAATATGTTTTACGAGTACATACGTAAATTGCCGCTTACGATAGATTTTACAGCCTGTATTTTAAAAGTTATCAACAATTTTGCAATTTTAGTAACAACAAGTAAGAGTGCTATATTCGCCTGTGCCGAATCTTATATACCCTTTACCAAAGTGCGTTTATGTAGTATAGAGATACATACATAAGCACATGGTTACTTTTATGTACAAAGAAAAAAATAATAATTTTCAAACTCTAGAACCATAATTTTAGATTCTTCTGATTACTTATACCAATCCAGTAGATCTTAAAAAAATATAGAAAGTGTGTTAAGTGAAAAAAAAGGAAATTAAAAAAAATGTTTTATTTAGATACTTTAATGTCCAGAAAAAAAATCATAGTTTCCAGCTCTGGAGCTGTGGTTTTTATTTTTATAATTTTCTATACCAAATTTTTCTTTCCAAAACGTAAAATATACATAATTTATAAAGGAAAAGATAAAAATGACTTAGACTTATACCTGATTTACATTAAGCATTTTTTCATGAAATTTCATGAATTTTGTTGCACGCAACTTTTTCTATTTGCTACTTGCAGCGCTATAAAAGAGAATGTTATATAAAAAAAATGGCGTAGAATGAATCTGTGATGTATTTTTGACAACTTTTTTATTTTTTTTGACAAATAAAAAATTTTCATGCAACTAATTTCATGAAAAAAATGCTTAATGTAAATCAGGTATGTTACTTTTATATATCAAAAAACTGTAAGTGTCCCAACCGTGAACTTATCCTTTTTGATTTTCTGATTTCTTACACCAATCTCTTTCTTTTAACAATTTAGTAAATGTTTAATTTATAAAAAAAGGAAAAATTTGTTTTAGTAAGTTACTTTTGTACAAAAAAAGTTAGTTTTCCAACCCTGGAATCGTCTTTTTAATTTTTTAATTGTTTTTTTTATATTTTAAATACCAATTTTATTCGTTATCAAGCATAAAATAAGTTTATTTAATAAAAAATAGATAAAAATTAGTTTTCGGTAGTTAGTTTTTTATATCACAAAGAGTGTAAGTTTCCCAACCCTGGAATCCTCCTTTTTGGTTTTTTTTTTATTTCTTACACCATCTTTTTTTTTAAGAATATAAGATATGTTTAATTTATAGTAAAAAAGAAAAAATTTGTTTTAGTAAGTTACTTTTGTATAAAAAATAAGGTTTTCCAACCCTGGAAACGTCATTTTAATTTTTTTAATTTTTTTTTTATTTTGAAATACCAAATTCATTCGTACTGAAGTATAAAATAAGTTTATTTTATAAAAAAAATAAAAATTAGTTTCCGGTAGCTAATTTTTTATATCACAAAAAGTGTGGGTTTTCCAACCCTGAAATCAAACTTTTTGATTTTTCTGATTTCGTATACTAATCTCTTTCCTTTAAGAATATACGATATCTTTAATTTATAGAGAAAAAGGGAAAATTTGCTTTAGTAAGTTACTTTTCTATAAAAAAGGTAAGGTTTTCCAACCCTGGAAACGTGTTTTAAAGTTTTTTAAATTGAAATACCAATTTTATTCGAACTGAAGTATAAAATAATATTATTTATTTAAAAAAAAATTAAAATTAGTTTTCGGTAGTTAATTTTATATATCACAAAAATCGTAGATTTTCCAACAATGGAATCATCCTTTTTGTTTTTCTGATTTCTTACATCAATTTTCTTCTTTTAAGAACATTAGATATGTTTTGTTTATAAAAAAAAGGAAAATTTTGTTTTAGTAAGTTACTTTTGTATAAGAAAAAAAGTTAAGGTTTTCCAACCCTGGAAACGTCTTTTTAATGTTTTAATTTTTTTTTAGTTAGAAATACCAATTTTATTCATACTGAAGTATAAAATAAGTTTATTTAATAAAAAATTATTAAAAACTAGTTTTCGGTAGTTATTTTGTATGGCAAAATGAAGTTTAAGTCTTCCAGCTCTGAAATCGTCTGCTCGATTTTTCTGATTTTCAATACCAATCTTATTTCGATCATTTCTGACCCACCAGTCCAAGAACGAAGTCTCTAGCTTTTCTGGGAGCTTCGGAAAACCGATTTCACGTACAGACAGACGGACAGACGGACATCGCTTATTCGTCTTCCCTATGCATAAGGATCCAGAATATACATATATACTTTATGGCTCGCTTATTAATATTCTGGAAATTACAAACGGAATGACAAACCTATATATAACCTTTTACCATTTTTTGGTAAAGGGTATAAAAAAGTTAATTTTTTACTACGTCATTCACGATTAAATCGAAAATAGAGCGAGAAATGTATTAATGTCTATATACAACTAATTTTGGACCGTGTTTTTGTGATATTCGTAAATTTTTCTAGTTATGAACACAATAAATTATCATTCAAGAACCATAGTTTAAATGAACATCAGTGCCAACATTAAAATTATATAAAAAAGTGGTTTGGCACTATTCAAGTGATTTTGGCACTATTTGAAAGCAGATTTGGCACGAAATCAAGATTTCCAATTCCCATCACTGGTTGAGATATTGTGTTAAATCTCTTGAAAACTTACATAGGTATACAAATAATACATACATAAATATGTGTACATACGTACATATTTGCTTACGTACATGATACAGTATAATTGTACCATGCTTATGTACGTTTCATAAGCAAAGAAAACTGAAATAGGTATGTAAACAAAATCGCTTAAATAACAAGAAGTTAGCCTAGCTACTAGCTAGCAGACGAAGATTTTTAATCTTAAAGCGATTGTTTTATAAGGACAAAAATGAAACAACATACCTACATACCTAGGTAAATATGTAGTTATTTGCACATTTGCAGGTGGATGAGTAGGTGATACAATGTGCTGTAAAATTAATCAAACATTCTTTTAAAAAACACTCCAAATTTCTATTAATAAAGTAATAGCTTCATTAAATACTTTCGCGCCATAATACATCTCTACAGTGTGTAACAAAATTATTTACTGCTAAAAACTGCTAATATGCATAAATATTTCTATGCATATGCAATATTACCCAATACAAATAAATCAAAGATATTGATATATGTATGTACATACATACATACATACGTATTTGGATGCAACCTCTATTACTTCTTCGTATTTGCATCCGAAAGTACCTACGCAATAATTTACCGTATGCGTTTAAAAAATTTCAGTTGAGAAAAAATATAATAACGCACACCGCATTGATAGAATTGATGTGAGTTCATTTTGTAGGGTTTGGGTTTAAATCAGAGATGGAAAAAGTAATAAATTTAAGCATCAAAAATTTTTTAAATATGGAAGTATGTATAATGCATTCTTTTAACCCCCGAAATGAAGATCAACAAAGTCATGATGTAATTAATTTACGCACATATGTATATATGGCCAAATATACCTATTTTGTTAATTAAAAAGTGAAAATTACCTTAATTTTTTTGCGTTACTTACGGTCTTTTTGATTTTAGATGATAGTATATTCTTATAAATGACGTTCATTTGGTTTGACCGAAATTAAAATAATTTTTTGCATTAGTTAAACATGCATACTGATCTGCTACTACCTACCAGGTTCAAATCTACTAGTTTTAAAATAAAGTAGAATAACATATTAACTACATCCACACATTATTTTATTTAATTTAATTTGATAAACAAAAATATATTCTTCATATACAGTGATGCGCAAAAGAATAAAGAAAATCCCTATTTTACTTTATATATCAATATGTATATTTTATTTTAGGCAGATTTTTTATATACTTTTAAAGGGACACATTCTGAAAAATAAAGCGATTATTTTCAAATTCATGAAACACTATTATGCAAAACAATAGAAAAAAATTCGAGAATAAATAACATAATCATAAAAAACTCTTTGATATAACGCACGCAATAACTGCAACATTCAGCCAGCATATTTCTTATTCTTATTACGGATTGGAAAATGTTTCTAAATACTATTAGTGCTGGTTGATCTATTACAAATGAACAGGAGCAGTTATTACGGAAGTTGCAAATGCAAAAATAAGAGCATACAAAATAAAAAAAATTCATGGCTTAAAAATGTAATATCCCTAAATATATCTATAGTTTGCCGATAAGTAACATGGCTTAAAAATGTAATATCCCTAAATATATCTATAGTTTGCCGATAAGTAACATGACATACTAATTATATAATAAAAAATAACTCAAATAATAAAAACCCCTTTTCAGTTTCTAGAGAGGTAATACAATCCCTAAATTTTAATGTGCATTATAGTGATATAGAAAGCGATTTTAAAGGTAAGCTGTTTTTATATATTTTTTAAGTAATTAATTAACTCAATTTTTTGCGAGTCTAGATTCAACATTATGAATTCGCACACTTCTGCAAAATTCGAAAATATGTTTAATGGGTCGATTACGGTTGGGAACCAAACTTCAATGTGTTTCCAATTCCTAAGAACTGTTTAACTGGCGACAACTAGCTAATAATGTCGTGTTATGTTATTGTTCATTGGTAATTAGTCCACTTTCACACACATCAGGGGGCTAATTACCGCACTCGTTATCGAACGAAATTACGAAATACTTCCATATAAACTCTATTGAAATATTTCGTAATTTCGTTCGATAACGAGTGCCGTAATTTGCCTCCAGGTTTGACTCGTCTTGAGTTTTTAGGAGAGAGAGGAAAAGAGAATGGAAGGGGTACAGACTTGACCGTACCAGTCCTTTGCTTTTTCATTTCATTCGTAATACTCTACGACAACGCAAATGATGAAAATTTAACAAAAACTGATCAAGTAAACCTGACGTGTGTGAAAGAGGACTGTAGTTTGTCGCAACCGTGTCTAGATTTATTAGGCACAGCGCAAGGCTAATTATTAGGTTTATGCAACTCTACAAAAACACAGCAACACAAAAAACCACGGTGTTTCAGTTGTCAGAAACACACACAAACACAAAAAAAAAGTATCGTGCAAACAGCTTTTGACAGTTTAAACACGAAAACACAGAATGTCATAAGGACTATTGTATTGACCTGATAAATAGGCCTTGGCACAGCGCCGATGAGGTCCAGGATTGGTTTTCGGCGTATAAAAAATTAAATCAAAATGGTTTGTCATGTTGAGTGAAATTAAAGACGTCGACATGTGCTTCAATGTTAGAGAAAAACAATAATATAATTAAATTATTTGATTGACCGAGATACTTTCAAAACGTCTTTACAAGATGGCACGAAAGTTTTTCCCGAAAATAATTCTAAAATTACAACCAATACATAATAGTTTCATAAAATATGCGTAAACATATTCAAAAATGCATAAATAAAATTTTTGAATCCATCCGCGCAGATATACAATTATTATGGAAAATACTCATTTGTTGCTTTTGTTTTGCACACCGACATATCTAGCTAGTTATTTTAACATAAGTAGGTATATTGCATAAAGAATACTTAATACATATGTATGTTCACATTTTTTGTTTCATATGGTGTATATTCGGATATATTTTTATTTCTAACTTATTTTTTGAACATTATGGGATACATTTCTTGCAATCGTCGCAATACACATAAAATGTTCATAAAAACCGTCAGGGAACATTTGCAGTATTAAATTTCTTCCAAGAGTTAGTCATAAAATCAAAAGTTGAGCAAGAAAAACTGCCGCGTCTAAAACATGACTTATGGAAGTTTTATAGTACTTCTGAACATCAAATTTAATCAAAAAGTACGACCATACGAACTTTTCCATCTCTGCATTAACTAAATAACCATGCACACACACATTTACATTACTCTGTTGAGGTTAAATGAGAAATAGCAACAAAACCCTTAATTATATGCTCACAATAAAATTAACGTTGCTGCTGTTGTTATTTTTAATTGAAAACGTCTACTTGTGTGTTTAATAAACTTCATCAAAAATTAATTTGGTTTAGAATGTTTTTACACCATTTTAAGCACAACCGACAATCTAACAACATTCATCAAAATCCACACGACTCGTCATCTACTTTTACTACACTCACAGTAACTCACTCAAAATCACTCGATTTTTTATAACACTAAAAAGCAAAAAATGGATTTTGTATTTTCTTTTTACTTTTTATCACTAACAGAGCGCGGCGAGAACAAACTATTCTCTTTTTATTTTCTTCCACTGAGCTAAGTTTTTTCCTTATGTGACTCTTCTGCTTTTCTTGAGCTGATTGTGTTTGTATCTCTTTTATTCTTTTAATTTTTTTCCTTTACTTTTTCCTGTTGTACTTGTCTTGCTGAGTTGACTATTTTCCTTTTATTATGCTTTTAAACGACCTCTCCATCCAAAAGTAAGAAACGAACTGTCAAACACATGCAATTCAATCCCAATAGAAGCGAGAATTTTTCTGCATTTTCCCATATTCTTCATATTCGCTCACTCAAATGTCATTGTTGAGTCAGCAAGCTGTGCTATTAAGTGGATGTTCAGGAAAAAGTACTAACAGAAGTATGCATACATCTATAGCAGCTGCGTCCAAACACACATACACTGATATTTGCATTTGAGGTACCACGATACAATTATACAGGTAACCGCGAAGAGCCAGCTGTTTTGCTTGTTTCGTGATTTGATCTGCCAAATGGTGTTTATGTTTTACCAACACACGCGCACAGTGCCTATTAAAACTGTACTAATACAAACATGCTTTGCAAGGCCAAGAGCATGATACAATAATACAGGTAGCCGCGAATCTACAACAAATATATAACAAATAAAACAACATTGATTTTTATTGCTGTTTTGTGATTGACAAGAGAGGAAAACAATATACATGTACTTGCGTTTTCTCTTGGCTTTGCAAAGCATGTTTGTATTAGTACAGTTTTAATAGGCAGTGTGCGCGTGTGTTGGTAAAACATAAGCACAATTTGGCAGATCAAATCACAAAACAAGCAAAGCAGCTGGCGCTTCGCGGTTACCTGTATAATTGTATCATGGCCAAGAGAAAACGCAAATACATGTATCATGATACAATAATACAGGTAGCCGCGAATCTACAACAAATGTACAACAAATAAAACAACAGTGATTTTTATTGCTGTTTTGTGATTGACAAGAGAGACAACCAAGAGAAAACAACATACATGTACTTGCGTTTTCTCTTGGCTTTGCAAGGCATGTTTGTATTAGTCAGTTTTAATAGGCACCGTGCTCGTGTGTTGGTAAAACATAAACACCATTTGGCAGATCACATCACGAAACAAGCAAAACAGCTGGAGCTTCGCGGTTACCTGTATTATTGTATCATGACCAGCGTTGCCGTTTTGGTTACTTGTAACCAAAATTGGTTACTTTTTTTCCAATGTGTACTTGTGTACTTTTTTTCCATTTTGGTTACTTTTTTTCAACACAAAAATAATAATTTTTATGCATATATATACATATGTGGTATGCTAAATTTGCACATAACTAATTATCTTGATAAAAGATCACAATTTAAGCGTTTTTACTACGTTGTAAAGACAACACTGGATAATAAACATAGCTTTTAAAAAAATACATGTCTGTCTCTGAACATAACAAGCCTGGTTTCAAAAATCAGATGCATTCATGGTTGCGAAATCTTTAAACGTCAAACACTATGTAAAAAGTTGAAAGCGAATTTTTTTATTTGAGAGAATAACAAGCAGGGAACGAAGCCGACCGATCTGTGAGTCGGCTAACACCCGCCGCTGGCAAAATTTCTAAATTAGAAGTAAGTGATGATATGGACATAGTTGAATTTTGGGACGCGGTTTCAAAACATACAAATGGATTGAACGAAAAATGTTTTTATGATTTAATTAATTTAATGTAAAATTTAATGTCACTGCCACACAGTTTGGCTGCTGCTTAATACTTTATCTATACAGTCTTTTGTTTTGATAATGAATGTAATTAAATTACATATTCTTTGTTGTTACTAAAAATATTTTGGTTTGGAATTTCTAATAAATAAAATAGATGCATAGCTGAATAAAGATGCTTGTTTTGTAAAGATTTTTGTTTGAGGTTTTTAAACTTATTATGTTTGTATATTGTGATTCTCAATATAGTATTAAGAGTCTTACTATAAACATACGGAGTTTGTTAACTAAATTCAAAAATTTTTTTGGGTTGAAGTCTACTGGTGAGTTCTACAAGCGGGAACAAAATGCATATAGACAATTGCTTAACCATAAAAACAAGCCAATTTTTGAAACATCTAATAATTTACCTGAAGTATTTTTTTACAAAATTGATTTTATTGATTGTTAATTATAATAAGATATACTTTTAAAACTTGTTTTTTTGTTCCACTTTTATTTGCAATCTATTTTACAATATTTAGCAAATTCAATAATTCAAGCAAAAAAAAATATCACGTGTTATTAACTACATTAAGTTAATAAACTATATATACATACATACATACGTGAAGCACAAATTTAAATGTAATGACCCATTTATATTATACCATTTCATATATTAATATATGTATGTATATTTTTCAACTGAAGTACAAATATTTAAAACAGTATTTTAAATACATAAAAATTTTGGTTACTTTTTTTTGCATTTGGTTACTTTTTTTTTGTATTGTGGTTACAAAATTTTTTTGGTCGTGGCAACGCTGATCATGACATGTATATTGTTTTATTTTAGTTGTCTCTCTTGTCAATCACAAAACAGCAATAAAAATCACTGTTGTTTTATTTGTTGTACATTTGTTGTAGATTAGCGGCTACCAGCGATGCCAACTTGGTGCTTTTGGCACTATTTTTAGTGCTTTTTAAAGACCCAAAACGCCAAATTTTGACCGTTAGTGCCAAACTAAGAAAAAGCACTTAGTGCTTTTAAGAAATTTGTATATTTCTTAAAATCTCTACATATATAAAAATTACGTGTATGTTCGTGATCGCTAAACTCAAAAACTACTTGACCGATTTTGACCAAGTTTTATATGCATGCTCTATGGGCCGTGAGTAGTGTTCCTGTGTATTTTGAAGTTCGTCCGACAGATGGCGCAATGTTTAGTTTTTTTTTTGTGTTTTTGCCCGATAGAGATTAGCGCGATAAGCCTATGCTGTGTTTCGCTGAAGGCGTTGGGTCCTTAATCAGCGTGTAGTGGCGTTAATTAGCCCGATACAGCAGACTTGCAGTGAAAATAAAATTTGAAGGCAACACAACGTTTGCCCGGGTCAGCTAGTTACTTTAATATAATAAAAACTTGGTGTATTTATTTTTTCAATGTAAAAATTAAATTTTTCGTCTGATAATAGTTTCGAAAATATTAAACATTATTAAACTTCACTCATTGGGATCTTCACTCCTTTTTTTGGCTTTAGTGATTTTTACGCTTTTTAGATCTCAAAATTACGCTTTTTGTGCTTTTTTTAAATTTTAATGTGCTTTTAGAGCCAAAAAAGTTGGCATCACTGGCGGCTACCTGTATTATTGTATCATGTGAGCAAGGCATATCAAACAGGTACACGTATCAGGCATATTGCTCATCCGGTGATTTTTTGTTTACAAGTTTATAACGAAGAATTCGTTTGACAATTACTTTTGTGCCTTGTTTGATGCATACAAATTTTTGACAATTACTTTGTAAAGCTATTTGAGAAGCACAGTACCTGTAGTAAATGTGCCTTGCATGTGAGGCCATACACTACACAAGTTCAGTGCTTAAGTCTGACACTGCGTAAACTAAGCTTGTGACATACACTATACAAGTAAACTGTGCAGTTTTTATTTTAAAGCTATAAGTGAAGAAGACAACATGTGCAAATACTGCTCTATTTTATTAATTGCTGTGACAATAAAAACAGCCTAAATCCTAAATGTGTTAATCTTTTTAACAGCCATTTCTCTATTTGCATCGGGGTATTTTTCCTTTAGTTTATTAATTAATTTTCCGTAGGCTTCGATTTTCATAATTCTATTGCTATAATCACTGCTTTTAATGCGCCATAATGCAGGCGATTCTTTGTATAATTCTAGGAACTATGTCCAGAATATTTTTTCTGCGCTCATTTTTTGTTTTTAACTCTTAAAAAATCACGACAAAACTGAGCGTTTGCAACATACACTACACAAGTTCACTGTACAGTTTTCAAACTTGAGCATATATCAAAATCGTTTTGATATTTACTCAGTTCACTGCGTAAATAGCACAACCGCCCCCATACACTACACAAACGCACTGTACAGTGCCAGACTTGAGCACTGAACTTGTGTAGTGTATGGCCGGCAAAACCTGTACCTCGCATGCAAGGCACATTTACTACAGGTACATGCATTAGGCAAAACTCTGTGGCAACTCTGTGCTTCTCACATAGCTTTACAAAGTAATTGTCAAAAATTTGTTTGTTATTTACTCAGTTCACTGCGTAAATAGCACAACCGCTCCCATACACTACACAAACGCACTGTACAGTGCCAGACTTGAGCACTGAACTTGTGTAGTGTATGGCCGGCATTTGAAAGCTCTTAAATTTGTTCTTTTTTCTTTGCAAAGCAGGGATGGCAAAGTTGGTACAATTGTACCTTTTTTTCTACTATTCAAACTCGGAAAGTACAATAGTACACCAATGACTAATTAAGTACATTTAAGGAATCTCCCCAGTTTCACTTTTGAACCATGCAACTCATTTTATTCTCACTTGAAAACAGTCCTGTGAAAGTAAAACGCAGCGATAAAATCAAAAAATGTGGGAACAAATCTAGTTTAGAGGACCTCCCCAAAATTAAAAAAAAAGTATCCCATCCTATAGTAAATTGAAAAATAAGAAAAAAAAATTAAATAAAAATATTGGCGGCGAGGCTTAGTTTCCGAGTTATGGGGTTCTGAAATTCTAGTGCAATATTTTAATTACACGGTGTTTTTCAACGAATATGACCAATATTGGTATCACAAAAATTTAAAAAAAAGTACCGTATATTATAGAAAATTGAAAAATAAAAACAAATTAAACAAAAAGACTGGCGGCGAAGCTTAATTATAATTTAATATATAATTATGGTGCACAGCCTAGTAAAAATTTTTTGCCTTGCAAAGTTTTCTTGCCTAATAACTTTTTTCTGCATTGCATTTTTTCCACCATGGTGTTTCCCGAGACGGCGCAGCCTAGTAAAGATTTTCTGTCTTGCAAAGTTTTTTTGCCTAATAACGTTTTCTTGCATTGCCGGCCTTCTGTCGGGCTTAAGGATTTTCTCCACCATGGTGTTTCCCGAGACGGCGCAGCCTAGTAAAGATTTTCTGTCTTGCAAAGTTTTCTTGCCTAATAACGTTTTTCTGTATTGCCGGCCTTCGGCCGGGCTTAAGGATTTTCTCCACCATGGTGTTTCCCGAGACGGCGCAGCCTAGTAAAGATTTTCTGTCTTGCAAAGTTTTCTTGCCTAATAACGTTTTTCTGTATTGCCGGCCTTCGGCCGGGCTTAAGGATTTTCTCCACCATGGTGTTTCCTGAGACGGCGCAACCTAATAAAGATTTTCTGTCTTGTAAAGTTTTCTTGCCTAATAACGTTTCCTTGCATTGCCGGCCTTCGGCCGGGCTTAAGGATTTTCTCCACCATGGTGTTTCTCGAGACGGCGCAGCCTAATAAATATTTTCTGCCTTGCAAAGTTTTCCTGTTTAATAGCATTTTCCTGCATGACCGACAGAGCCTATTTTTACCATTTCATGAAACGTATTCGCAAAAGCTTTAAGATGATACCAATTAATATTCATATTCGTTAAAAAACACCGTATAATCACAATATTGTACTAGAATTTCAGAGGCCCATAACTCGGAAACTAATCCTTGCCGCCAATATTTTTATTTAATTTTTTTTTCTTATTTTTCAATTTACTATAGGATAGGATACTTTTTTTCATTTTCAGGAGGTGCCTCTAAACTATATTTAAGCCCAAGCAGATTTGTTAGTCAGAACAAAGTTGATTATTTCAATTAAAACAAATAAAAATATGTAATTTGATCTAAAAATATCTTTTAGTACAATTAAGGTCCAAAAAGTACAATTATTTGAAAGTTGTTGGTACAATTTTAAAATTCTCAATGCCTTCCCTGCTGCAAAGTAAGAGCAAGCATTGATGTCTGTTGTTTTGTTGTTGTGGATGTTGTACTCTCGTCGCTGTGAAAGCACAAAAAGCTCTATAAAAGTTTGCACATTGTGCATATGGCTTGGACGTAGCTGATCTATGGAATACGAACATTTTTGTGTAAAATACTTTCTATGTGTCAAAAAGAAAAAGAACAAGACAACATGAAGAAAACTTAGTGAAAAAAGTTAATGGCCAATTACGAATTTTTGAAGCTAAAGTAGAGTACACACTAGTGATGAGCGATAACGTGATTTTTTAATAATGTTGCTCCTTGTGAACGTGACTTCTAAATCGCTGTTCTTTTAAACTGTGTCTGTGATCACAGTTTAGCAATATTTTGTTTGTAGCAGTTCTGTTATTTTGAGAAAATCTAATAAGAAGAGCAGCAGTGAAATTAAACAGTGACTGTGATCACGGTTTAACACATTTCATTTCTTCTGCCTTTTATTAGTATTGGTGTCTCGATAAATACTTATAAGAAGAGCGAGAAGAATAAACAATTAGCAATCAACCCCATCCATACATTGAGAATTGTCGTATAAAAGACAGAGAGACAATAAATTGAAAATATAAAAATGTGAGATGTACATAGTTGCCACGATTCGACGATTTTTTCTTGACAAAAGCTGAATGTGTAAAAAAATTAATGTGGTAGCTTTATTTACTGTAAAGTAAGCATACAAGAACATTCACAGTTTGTATGAAAAAACTATATTTCCAAAACCTGTTACTTGATAAATTCAGTCACAGTTGTGCTATGTGATTTTTCAATCGCTGTGAAAAAGTAACAGGTTTCAAAAAATCGCTCAACTCTAGAACACAGTATAGAACATAAGTAATACATAACAGCGATGCCCACTTGGTGCTTTTGGCACTATTTTAGTGCTTTTTGAAGACTCAAAACGCCAAATTTAGAGCGTTAGTGCCAAAATAAGAAAAAGCACTAATTAGTGCTTTTAAGAAATTTGTGTATTTCTTAAAATTATTTTAATAATTACTCGGCGTATTTATTTTTTCAGTGTAAAGCATACATTTTTCGTCAGATATATTTCATTACATGGAGAATAGCTAAGAAAATTTTAAACATTATTAAACTTCACATTAATTCACGTTATGGATTTTCAGTCGTTTTTCACGAAAGTGCTTTTTACGCTATTTAGATATCAAAATTACGCTTTCAAGTGCTTTTTTTAAGTGTTGGATGTGCCTTTAGAGCCAAAAAAAAAAGTTGGCATCACTGATACATACATCTGGCATTTCTTGTGTTGTCATTTTTTAAAATGTGTGAAACGCCGTTCTTTGCTTTTTATATGGAAAGCACTGCCACGCAATGGAAAGAACATTGCCACTAATACACACTATTGCGATGTCACAAACAGCCATAGTGTGTAATCGACATTACTCAAGTTTTGGATTGATCGATAGCGTGAACACAAATTTCGTAAGTCAACAGTGAAACACAAAAATGTTTTCAGTTGAGTGACAGTCAGTGGCCATATTGATTTTATACTGTTAGTGTATTTCCCAAAATTGTCAGTCGAGATATTTTTGTAGCATAAACTACTCAACTTGGACGCGGAAAATTATTTTTTAAAGTAATTTATATATTTTTATGAAATGCAAGGTTGTGTGAGATATTAGGACATGTTAATACTATGTTCACACTTATGTTTCTAAATATGTTTAAGACGAGTTTTCTAAAAACTAAACAAATCCGTTCACATTATATTTGAGATGTTTAAGGTTGACGTTATGTCAATAAATTATTGTGTTTGTAAGAAATTTCGAACAATTATGTTTTATATTGCTTTTTTATTTTTAAACAACTTTTTTGTAAATAATTTAATTTTTTTTTAGTAATTGTGTATTCAATAATTTTTTTTCACGTGCCATTTAATAACAACACAATGTTGCCAGAGTTATGAAAAACGAACTGAGCATACTCCATTTACGTGTTTATCAGTGTTTAAATTTAAAACACCGTTTTGAGATGTTTAATCAAACAAGTAAATGTATGGCAAAACATAAAAATCGTCGTGTTTAAGCTCTTAAACACGAACGAGGAGTTAAACACGTAAGTGTGAACTTAGTATAACATGGGTCCTTGTAGGTCACGTTGTTATAAATAATCTTAAAAATCTAAAATTTATGCAGCTCTGCAATAACTGAAAAAAATTATAAAAACAGGCATAACGTCTCATTGACCTTATATTGATAGACCTTGGGTTGAGGTTGTGTTTAATATTAAATCATAAGTACTCGTACGTGTAAAAATATATGTATTTATTTTTAGATGAAGAATTTTTGTTAATTGTGGCTATTTTTAGATAGTTGTATCATGGTTTTACCTTTATATTATTGTATCATGATTGAATCTTTTGTTTGTTTGACCGACTTTAAAAAAGGAGGAGTACTTTTTTCCATGTTCACCGATTGCTAGGCAATTTGTGAAGCGATGTTTTCTACATGAAAGATTACACTCCACCAATATGCGATAGGAGCAGGGGCATGGGTACTCCCATTCAAAGTAATTATTAATTATGGCATATATTGAATATTATATCAGTGAGCGTCTACAAACTTGGTGTGAATTACTCTATAGTTAATGGCCGAAATCCAGCAGAAAAGTGGTGGTGTAACAGCATGGGGAAGGCTCCCTCCCATACAAAGTAATATTGCAAAAAATTAACCGTTTTTTAATTCGTTTGACAATTACTTTTGTGCCTTGTTTGATGCATACAAATTTTTGACAATTACTTTGTAAAGCTATGTGAGAAGCACAGTACCTGTAGTAAATGTGCCTTGTATGTGAGGCCATACACTACACAAGTTCAGTGCTCAAGTCTGACACTGCGTAAACTAAGCTTGTGACATACACTATACAAGTAAACTGTGCAGTTTTTATTTTAAAGCTATAAGTGAAGAAGACAACATGTGCAAATACTGCTCTATTTTATTAATTGCTGTGACAATAAAAACAGCCTAAATCCTAAATGTGTTAATCTTTTTAACAGCCATTTCTCTATTTGCATCGGGGTATTTTTCCTTTAGTTTATTAATTAATTTTCCGTAGGCTTCGATTTTCATAATTCTATTGCTATAATCACTGCTTTTAATGCGCCATAATGCAGGCGATTCTTTGTATAATTCTAGGAACTATGTCCAGAATATTTTTTCTGCGCTCATTTTTTGTTTTTAACTCTTAAAAAATCACGACAAAACTGAGCGTTTGCAACATACACTACACAAGTTCACTGTACAGTTTTCAAACTTGAGCAAATATCAAAATCGTTTTGATATTTACTCAGTTCACTGCGTAAATAGCACAACCGCCCCCATACACTACACAAACGCACTGTACAGTGCCAGACTTGAGCACTGAACTTGTGTAGTGTATGACCGGCAAAACCTGTACCTCGTATGCAAGGCACATTTACTACAGGTACATGCATTAGGCAAAACTCTGTGGCAACTCTGTGCTTCTCACATAGCTTTACAAAGTAATTGTCAAAAATTTGTTTGTTATTTACTCAGTTCACTGCGTAAATAGCACAACCGCCCCCATACACTACACAAACGCACTGTACAGTGCCAGACTTGAGCACTGAACTTGTGTAGTGTATGGCCGGCATTTGAAAGCTCTTAAATTTGTTCTTTTTTCTTTGCAAAGCAGGGATGGCAAAGTTGGTACAATTGTACCTTTTTTTCTACTATTCAAACTCGGAAAGTACAATAGTACACCAATGACTAATTAAGTACATTTAAGGAATCTCCCCAGTTTCACTTTTGAACCATGCAACTCATTTTATTCTCACTTGAAAACAGTCCTGTGAAAGTAAAACGCAGCGATAAAATCAAAAAATGTGGGAACAAATCTAGTTTAGAGGACCTCCCCAAAATTAAAAAAAAAAGTATCCCGAGACGGCGCAGCCTAGTAAAGATTTTCTGTCTTGCAAAGTTTTCTTGCCTAATAACGTTTTTCTGTATTGCCGGCCTTCGGCCGGGCTTAAGGATTTTCTCCACCATGGTGTTTCCTGAGACGGCGCAACCTAGTAAAGATTTTCTGTCTTGTAAAGTTTTCTTGCCTAATAACGTTTCCTTGCATTGCCCGTTAAAAAACACCGTATAATCACAATATTGTACTAGAATTTCAGAGGCCCATAACTCGGAAACTAATCCTTGCCGCCAATATTTTTATTTAATTTTTTTTTCTTATTTTTCAATTTACTATAGGGTAGGATACTTTTTTTCATTTTTGGGAGGTGCCTCTAAACTATATTTAAGCCCAAGCAGATTTGTTAGTCAGAACAAAGTTGATTATTTCAATTAAAACAAATAAAAATATGTAATTTGATCTAAAAATATCTTTTAGTACAATTAAGGTCAAAAAAGTACAATTATTTGAAAGTTGTTGGTACAATTTCAAAATTCTCAATGCCTTCCCTACTGCAAAGTAAGAGCAAGCATTGATGTCTGTTGTTTTGTTGTTGTGGATGTTGTACTCTCGTCGCTGTGAAAGCACAAAAAGCTCTATAAAAGTTTGCACATTGTGCATATGGCTTGGACGTAGCTGATCTATGGAATACGAACATTTTTGTGTAAAATACTTTCTATGTGTCAAAAAGAAAAAGAACAAGACAACATGAAGAAAACTTAGTGAAAAAAGTTAATGGCCAATTACGAATTTTTGAAGCTAAAGTAGAGTACACACTAGTGATGAGCGATAGCGTGATTTTTTAATAATGTTGCTCCTTGTGAACGTGACTTCTAAATCGCTGTTCTTTTAAACTGTGTCTGTGATCACAGTTTAGCAATATTTTGTTTGTAGCAGTTCTGTTATTTTGAGAAAATCTAATAAGAAGAGCAGCAGTGAAATTAAACAGTGACTGTGATCACGGTTTAACACATTTCATTTCTTCTGCCTTTTATTAGTATTGGTGTCTCGATAAATACTTATAAGAAGAGCGAGAAGAATAAACAATTAGCAATCAACCCCATCCATACATTGAGAATTGTCGTATAACAGACAGAGAGACAATAAATTGAAAATATAAAAATGTGAGCTGTACATAGTTGCCACGATTCGACGATTTTTTCTTGACAAAAGCTGAATGTGTAAAAAAATTAATGTGGTAGCTTTATTTACTGTAAAGTAAGCATACAAGAACATTCACAGTTTGTATGAAAGAACTATATTTCCAAAACCTGTTAGTTGATAAATTCAGTCACAGTTGTGATATGTGATTTTTCAATCGCTGTGAAAAAGTAACAGGTTTCAAAAAATCGCTCAACTCTAGAACACAGTATAGAACATAAGTATTACATAACAGCGATGCCAACTTGGTGCTTTTGGCACTATTTTAGTGCTTTTGAAGACTCAAAACGCCAAATTTAGAGCGTTAGTGCCAAAATAAGAAAAAGCACTAATTAGTGCTTTTAAGAAATTTGTGTATTTCTTAAAATTATTTTAATAATTACTCGGCGTATTTATTTTTTCAGTGTAAAGCATACATTTTTCGTCTGATATATTTCATTACATGGAGAATAGCTAAGAAAATTTTAAACATTATTAAACTTCACATTAATTCACGTTATGGATTTTCAGTCGTTTTTCACGAAAGTGCTTTTTACGCTATTTAGATATCAAAATTACGCTTTTAAGTGATTTTTTTAAGTGTTGGATGTGCCTTTAGAGCCAAAAAAAAAAAGTTGGCATCACTGATACATACATCTGGCATTTCTTGTGTTGTCATTTTTTAAAATGTGTGAAACGCCGTTCTTTGCTTTTTATATGGAAAGCACTGCCACGCAATGGAAAGAACATTGCCACTAATACACACTATTGCGATGTCACAAACAGCCATAGTGTGTAATCGACATTACTCAAGTTTTGGATTGATCGATAGCGTGAACACAAATTTCGTAAGTCAACAGTGAAACACAAAAATGTTTTCAGTTGAGTGACAGTCAGTGGCCATATTGATTTTATACTGTTAGTGTATTTCCCAAAATTGTCAGTCGAGATATTTTTGTAGCATAAACTACTCAACTTGGACGCGGAAAATTATTTTTTAAAGGAATTTATATATTTTTATGAAATGCAAGGTTGTGTGAGATATTAGGACATGTTAATACTATGTTCACACTTATGTTTCTAAATATGTTTAAGACGAGTTTTCTAAAAACTAAACAAATCCGTTCACATTATATTTGAGATGTTTAAGGTTGACGTTATGTCAATAAATTATTGTGTTTGTAAGAAATTTCGAACAATTATGTTTTATATTGCTTTTTTATTTTTAAACAACTTTTTTGTAAATAATTTAATTTTTTTTAGTAATTGTGTATTCAATAATTTTTTTTCACGTGCCATTTAATAACAACACAATGTTGCCAGAGTTATGAAAAACGAACTGAGCATACTCCATTTACGTGTTTATCAGTGTTTAAATTTAAAACACCGTTTTGAGATGTTTAATCAAACAAGTAAATGTATGGCAAAACATAAAAATCGTCGTGTTTAAGCTCTTAAACACGAACGAGGAGTTAAACACGTAAGTGTGAACTTAGTATAACATGGGTCCTTGTAGGTCACGTTGTTATAAATAATCTTAAAAATCTAAAATTTATGCAGCTCTGCAATAACTGAAAAAAATTATAAAAACAGGCATAACGTCTCATTGACCTTATATTGATAGACCTTGGGTTGAGGTTGTGTTTAATATTAAATCATAAGTACTCGTACGTGTAAAAATATATGTATTTATTTTTAGATGAAGAATTTTTGTTAATTGTGGCTATTTTTAGATAGTTGTATCATGGTTTTACCATTATATTATTGTATCATGATTGAATCTTTTGTTTGTTTGACCGACTTTAAAAAAGGAGGAGTACTTTTTTCCATGTTCACCGATTGCTAGGCTATTTGTGAAGCGATGTTTTCTACATGAAAGATTACACTCCACCAATATGCGATAGGAGCAGGGGCATGGGTACTCCCATTCAAAGTAATTATTAATTATGGCATATATTGAATATTATATCAGTGAGCGTCTACAAACTTGGTGTGAATTACTCTATAGTTAATGGCCGAAATCCAGCAGAAAAGTGGTGGTGTAACAGCATGGGAAAGGCTCCCTCCCATACAAAGTAATATTGCAAAAATTAACCTGATTTTAAATATACATATGCGCTAAAAAGTATAAAATAAAAATAAAAAAAAATAAATAAACCGACTTTAATAACAAAAATTAAAAATGATATTACAAGTGAATTTAATTGAACTAGAGTGAATTTTAATCAGGAATAATTTCCTGATCGGGCTTAAGTTCAGTATTTTCAATTGAAACAAACTTATGAAAAGTGCAAATTTTTTAGTTGTCGCTGCTGTTGAGAAATTTTTTCAACTTTATGTGACTAATTTTTATTTTTATTTTACTAAACGAATTCAACTTAAAAGCCATGTTGTTTTTTTCATTGTTGAATTTTTGTAATCCTGATATTACCTGGAAATGAATGCGCCTTGATTCAAACGGTAGTCATGTTGTAACTTATTTTTTTGTTTGAAAGAAAAATCAAAGTAAAAGCAATTATATCAAAATAATTTAAAACATAATGGCAATATGATTTTTATGACTACCGCTTGAATTTCTCCAATTTGTTTAAATATTATGTATATTAAAAATCATGGCCATTTATTGGATGCGGTTTGAAAACAACTTCCAAATAATTTAACTTTTTATATGTATGTATGCATTGAAAAATATAAAATAAAACATGACACAAATCGTTTTCAAAGGCGAACCGTCTGGCGGACGGTTAACGGTATAATAAAACAATACTATCTTAAGTTTCTACATAAATACATAGAAAACAAAAGACACACGACGAACACCCATTTGTACATAAGTCATGTTTTAGACTCGGCAGTTTTCCTTGATCAACTTTTGATTTTATAATGAGAAAGAAAAATATAGGTATACAAAAAGTATATATTACTTTCTCCACTCTCTCATAGAAAATCAAAAGTTGAGCAAGAAAAACTGCAGATTCTAAAACATGACTAAGTATGTAGATCTTTTTTTAACTAGGGCAAAAACTAAAATGATCTACATTCGAAAAAAATTTAAGGACTTTCATAATTATGTTATTGGCTTTAGGTTACCTTTCATGTGCATTTTTTATTTTGCTCAAAATCGCTGATTTTTTTTTTTTTTTTTTTTTGATGTATTGAAAAAGTACTTTTCAGAACATACATACATATGTACGTAGTTAATAATTAATAGATTTAATCAAATGAAACTTACATCTTAAAATATATGTTGTAAGATACCTTGCCGTATCAAAGTTTCCACCTGGGATCTTGGTAAATAATGTTGACTGTTTTTCTTTAGATATATTACTTCACCATCCTCCAATTCAAACTTTCCAAAATCTTCAACGCACCGAACTTCAATATATAGTGACTTCGGTGGACGAAGATCTCCCGTTAAATCTATACCTTGACCATCACCTATCGAACGCATATAAGATGCCAAGGATTTGGAATATTTGTTAAAAAACGCCACTTCCGGTTCGCAGAGATTTGCTTTTATATCTGATGGCACAATCGGGCCAAATTCCCAACGCAAAGCTTTAATTCTTTGTAGACGTTGAAACAAATAGGTAAGAAGACATCTTTTATTACGCTGCAAGGCAGCATGTCGAAAATTCAATAAAGGCCACAAGGTACGATCGCCCGAAGTGGAATAGTTGGCACTTTGTTATAACACAAGTATACATAGATAGTTTATGCATATTAAAAATTTAAATATGTATGTATATGAAATTTTTGTTTGTTACTTACGCTTGTGCACAGTTTTCCTCAAATATTGCTTTAATTTCCTCCAAAACTTGCCTAACACCGTCATCCTAGAACGAATAAGTAGATTTTCTGCTTCAAAGATCATACTTATGTAAATGCTCTTATGCATGTGTATCACCACATAAATATTTATTGCTTACATCAAATGGTGGTATCGTTTGAGAAGATCTTTCCAATTCCTTTATTAGTTCGAATGCCTTATCGGCAAACATTTTGTTTGATTTGCTCATTTCTATTATTAAAAAGGGCTTGTAGATTTACACAGTGTTTTTATTTAATTTTGCTCCTGACAAGTGCTCTATTTTACGCGCCAAATGTAGACAGTTTCATCAATCAGCTGTATTTTGACACCAGCAGCGACCTCTTCTGGCTAATAGCAGTGCTCATAGTTGCCAGACAAAATGTATATACAAAATCGATTTTTCTTGTAGTTAATATTTATACGATTTTAATATAATTTACATAAAATTACTTCTAAACTTTATTTTTATTATTATTATTAAACAAATTTTGTGAGAGCATAAACTTTTGAGTTAAACTGGTTATTTATATCACTGGAAATATTTTAAGCCAAAACAAATTTTCTAGTCTGGCATTCTTGGTGATAGTGCGATTTGATATTTTCCAAATTGGCGGAGATCTCAATCGATTTGTACATGTTTAAGTTTACATATTTATGTATACAGGTGAAGAATACCTTAAATAAATTTCAATAAAATGCCGGAATTCATAATTGCCGGTGTGCCAGTTCACTTTCCCTTCGAACCATACGAGGTACAACGTGGATATATGGAGAAAGTAATTATGTGTCTGCGTGATAGTACCAATGGTATCTTGGAATCACCCACAGGAACAGGTAAAACATTGAGTCTCCTTTGCTCTTCATTAGCATGGCTTTTGTCGAAGAAACAAGAAATGAAGGCAAATATGCAGAAGGAAGCACACGCTTCTGTAGACGTAGATAAAATTGAAATGATTACTGGCGCAAAAGGCAAGGCCAACTGGGGTATACCGAAAATTATTTATGCTTCTCGTACACACTCGCAATTGACACAGGCAATGCAGGAGTTAAAGAGAACATCATATGCGTTTATGAGAGCAGTTGTGTTGGGGTCTAGAGATCAACTTTGCATTCATCCCGATGTAATGAAAGAACAAGGAAACGCTAACAAAATTCAATTGTGTAAACTACGTGTTCAAACTCGAACATGCTCATTTCATTCTCGAGTTGAATCGCGCAAAGATGACCCGGAATTCAGAGGACCACCTGTAATGGATATTGAAGACTTGGTAAAGTCAGGCCAAAAACTTAAAATGTGCCCGTATTATGCTTCCAAAGAGTTAGTAGAAGATGCCGATATAGTTTTCATGCCTTACAATTACTTATTAGATCCGGTAGCGCGTAAAGCTAATAAAGTACATTTATCTAATACAATTTGTATCTTGGATGAAGCACACAACATTGAGAAAATATGTGAGGAGTCGGCCTCAGTGCAAATTAAATCCTCTGATGTGGCAATGGCTATAGATGATACTACTCACATTATGAAAGCACTGAGTGCAGGAGAAATGCAAGATGCTGGAGATGAGCCAAAAGATTTCACATTAGATGATTTAGCGCTACTCAAGGAAATGCTTTTAGAACTTGAAAAAGCTATTGATGATATCGTAGTTGAAAATAATCAAGAAGGCACAACATTTCCAGCTTCATATATTTTTGATTTACTTGCAAAAGCTAATGTAAGTTCTAACATGCATTATTTTGAAACACTAGGAAATGCAATTTACATACCCACATATCATTGGTGACAAGTAGAAAGGCCCTAACTCAAATAACTGTAACTTTACTGGAGAAGGCAAAAACATAATAATAAACAGTACAACTGCTTGTAAAAGCGTTTTTTTATTGCAATAAATATTTTTTGACGAAATGTATGAAATGTATTGGAATCACTAAAAAACGCAGTTTCGTGAAAATACGAGTTTAGGGCCTTTCTACTTGTGGCCATCGATATGTATGAATAATTAAAATAAACTTTTCTAATCTTCAGTTATCATATGGTTCATCAAGGGCAGTCTTAGCACTTTTGGACAAATTAATCCAATTTATGGCAATAGAATCACAAAACAATCATGTACGAAAAGGTGGTAGTTACCAAAAACTGTCCGATTTATTGACGATAGTGTTTACTAATAAAGAAGACACAATGCATAAGGTATATCGCAGCTTTAAAGTACATATACAAATTGAGGAGCAGCAATATGCAAAAGGGACAAAAAAGGACGGTTGGTTATCAAAAGGAAGCAACACAACTACTACTAAAGTAGCAAAAGTAATAAATTATTGGTGTTTTAATCCTGGATTTGGGTAAGTGAAAACCTTTGTGGCCCATGATTTTGAAATTTTAAATGATTACATGTAGCATGGAACAGCTGCTGAACACAAACGTCCGAAGTATAATTTTGACCAGTGGTACGTTAGCCCCGTTAACACCACTTATAGCTGAGTTGTCCATACCAATAGCTCAGCGTTTGGAAAATCCTCATATTGTTCAGTCTTCACAAGTGTATGTAAAAATTATAGGTTCCGGTCCAGATCGTGAACAGTTGATATCTAACTATCAAAATCGGTTGGTTGTGTCCGAAAATAACTTGAATAAAATATTTTTAATATGTTATTTTTTTAACAGTGATAATCCTAAATATATTAGTTCATTAGGATCAACTATTCTAAATGTAGCCCGTATCGTGCCAGATGGTCTATTGGTTTTCTTTACCTCCTATCCATTACTCAATCAATGTGTAAATTCATGGCAGGCTTCTGGTTTATGGGGTGATATATCACGATATAAGCCAATATTCGTAGAACCTAGAGGGAAAGATGATTTTGTCACGACAATGGAGTCATATTATCAAAGCATTAAAGATTCTAAGGGTGCTTGTTTTATGGCAGTATGTCGGGGAAAAGTTTCCGAAGGTCTAGATTTCGCTGATCGCAATGGACGTGCTGTTATTATAACCGGGCTGCCATTTCCTCCTTTAAAAGATCCCAAAATAATATTAAAAAGGAAATATTTGGATGATAATCGTACAAAAGAAAATGAGGTTGGTATTTTTTATACACATCTACATACATATACAGTAGATAATGGATATTAGTTTAATGTGAGATAAGACACTTCTTTTATTTCTTAATATTACGTTCATATACAGGGCAATCATGAATAAAATTCCTCCTGAAATTTTTCCCTTTTCCAATTAGAATTTTTTTGTTACCCTTATTGCTTGTTTGAGATTGATCTCTGGGAAAAAATTTTCGCAGAATTTTATTCATGATTGCCCTCATCGAAAATCTCAAATTTAAAATCGAAATTTTTATTTTAAAAGGGAATAAAATTCCAACTAATAGCAAGTAATAGGGAAAACCAAAAATTTTAATTGGAAAAGGGAGAAATTTCATGCGGAATTTTATTCCACATAAAATAAATAAAACTGTTCATTTATCGCTTAACCGAGACATTTTTTGGACTTCGTTTTTTACGAAAATCGATTATATATGATTACAAATCATCGATTATATATGATTACAAATCATCGATTTTGGGCAAAAAATTAATTTCGCAAATTATGTCGATTAAGCTTTTTCGGCGGTTATGGCTAGATATGATGTGTCACATGTTGATATTAATAATTGTAACTAAAAAAGAAGAAAAATATAAAAAGTTTTATACTTATAACAAAGTATTTCTATATGTACATATATTTTCATAATTTTAAGTAAAACAAAAAAATTCGTGTTCGTTTTTTAATTGTAGCTTTTTTGAAGAAATCGTAAAATTTTTGCATTTTGCATTACAATCTAATTGTAATTAAGCAAATAATGATTACTTTTAGTTCAACAAATTAAATTACATTTATGTGAAAATAATGCCACCCGTGAATAATATTTTATAATGAAATTTTGCGTGAGCTAATGTGAAATTGGTGCATTGGGATTTATTTTAACGACTATACGACAACGTTTAACAGATGAAAACTTTGAAAAATTGGCTTTATTATATTTGGGTTTTAGTCAACGATATGTAACACGTTATTTAGTAATGGAAATAGTACTGTTTTTATATTCAGGTATGTGATGGAAAACGATCTTTTTCAAAATGATTTCAAAACAATCGTTTTGAAAAGGTGTGATGAATTCCGATAGATTTTAAGTATAATTTTTGAGCTTATCTTAAACTACTGACTTCTAAAAAGCACACTAGAAGACAAAACATAAATCGCATATTGGAGCTGTGAAAAGAAATTTATCAAAAATGTCTGGAAAGACTATTAAAAACAAGTTTTAAAACTATTGACAAAACGACTATAAGAAACATATCACACCTTTCATCGTTTTCAAATTGTTTTGGTGTCTAAATCGATTTTCATCACATACTTGATTAATTTAATTTTTATAGTTAATATTTTTTTAATTAATAAAAAAAATTAACGATTACATGCATTTTCTATAATTACTTTATTAAATAATTATTTGTCTAATTACATGTACCTATGTAATTACAATTGTTTTTTTTTTTTGCAATACATGTATTTGTAATATAATTTTTTCAATTAGAATTGCATGTAGTTGTTATTGAATTTTTTCCACCACAATTACTTTTAAATGTAATTGATTTTATTTTTTCAATTGCAACAAAATGAATTCTAATTGAAAACTTTGAATTACAATTACAAAAATTTTTGTATAATCGAAGTGTAATCATTAGTACGCAAGCGAGTGAAAGCCTAACTAAATACAAATATTACAAATGTACTGTTAAGAACATCAGTCAGTTTCTCCGCCTATTTTTGCTATATGTATTTCATAAGTTTTCTTTAAAAAAATTTAATAAATTGTACTATATCTTCCAATTTCATATTCACTTAGCTCTTAACCGGTCAAGCTTGGTATGGTTTAGAAGCTACACGTGCAGTTAATCAGGCTATAGGTCGTGTTATTCGTCACCGTAATGATTATGGCGCAATATTATTATGTGATGTTCGTTTTCAACAATCATCCCAAGTGCAACAGCTCTCCAAATGGATACGCGATATTTTGGGCATCGCACCTAAAAGTTCTGCCTTTGGTCCTGTGGTTAAAGAACTGAGAGATTTTTTCAAAAATGCAGACAAATTTGTAAATACGCCCGTCTCCAGAAACAGTTTGAAAATAGATGTGCCTTCATAACAAATTTCTTTTTCATTTGTAGATACCTAAACCAGAGGAACGTTCGGTGGAATCATTGATAAGCGATACTTTTGAAGTTGCTAGTGTAGATATTGTTCGTAGCAAATATTTTGCGAATTCTGAAGAATCTTTGGCAGCGAAAACAAAATTTCAAAACGCCCAGAACCATGCCATGTAAGTAGAGATAAATTTACAAAAAGAGAAACTTCTTGGATTATAGTAAAATTAATATACAGTGAAATTCTAATCTGTATAGAGACCGACCGAAACTTTTTGTTTTGGGTCGGACTTGAAAACAATAAGTCCGAACCAAAACCGAATCTATAATCTGAGACTTACATATACAAACTTTTAGAATTAGATTAATTTACATTTGGCTTCTAATCTGGGCAATTATAGTGTAAAGGGGGGTTTGTAAATTTAAGGTTAGAAAGTAAATTGGCTTAAAAATACACTTTTTTGATACCAATGTAAAGTATATATATGAGAATTAATAATGGAATATGATTACGGAAAAATGTTCATATCTAGCACTTCTGCAGACGTCCATTCTTTTCTCAAAATTTTGAACCACATTTTGCAACAAAGCTTTTCTTATCTCGTCAATGCCGAATTTCATTTTTCAGAGCGCCAGTTATTTCTGGTTTGTTCACTTAAACCTGGTTTTTGAAATTAATTAATTCACATTCTTCTTTGTTCAAGAGTGTAGCATTCCATGGTTAAAATTTCCCAACTTTTTACTAAATAAATAATTTCATTATATGCATAGAGACTGATTGAAACTAAGTTTTTTTTAATCCGAACCTAACTAATATTATAAAACTGAAAAGTTTGTATGTTTATACATAGTATGTATGTTTGTAAAAAGCAATATCCAGAAATGTCAGTCCAATTTTAAATTTTTTTCAACAAAATGATAAATGGAACCTCCTATCCTTAGGATAGGGTCCAGGGACGGTAAGATCCCTATACCCAGAAAATATTAATTATCGTTTTAGAAGGGATCTATTAAAGCAATAGTTTCCGTACTCAAAAGAAAAACAAAAACATTTTAACGTCAGGAGTTTTGGCCTAATCCGAAACCGAATACTAGATGCGAATCTAATAGACATATGTACATACATACATACTAGTGATGTAACGAATGTCAATTTTTTATATTCGCGAATACGAATACGAATATTTGAAACGATATTCGCGAATACGAATATTTAATGTGAAATTTATAGACATTCGCGAATACGAATATTTAATGTGAAATTTATAGACATTAAATTAGGGTTCTATTTACATCTGCAATATGAAATATTAAAGAATTGTTAGACGCAATTTACACTGTGCCTTTTCTGCTTGCCTGTGCAGGCAGGCTTTTTTAGTTTATCGGTGAGAGGGGATGAGAAGCTTGCGGTGTAGAACAAAAGGCACAAAATGAAAATTCGAGGGGATCTATGACATTTCTCTGCCTTTTTCGTATTCTCAGCATTAAACGTGTTTATAAATGCCAAAAAGGCATGAATAAAAAAGGCTTAATGTAAATGTGTGTGACTTTTCGTAGGGGGTTCAAAAGAAAATTGTCAATACAAGGCAGGCTGAAAAGGCATAGTGTGAATAGCGACTTATGGAAAAGAACTTTATACTCCTGTTGGCGTACTTTAAAGTTAATAAAAACTACCCAAAATTTTAATGATCGTCATAAATAATATTTGAAAATGATACAAAGCACAAATTTCTATAAAAAATTTAATGGATTCGTACAAACTAATATTTTATACGTTTAATCAAATTTCGTTTAGGATTTATGCTTCTATTTACTTAATTTTTTTGGAAAAATATTCGTATTCGTATTCGCCTGAATTTGACGAATACGAATACTTCGTATTCGCATTAAAAATGGCCGAATATTCTGCAATTCGAATACGAATATTCGTGCATCACTAATACATACATATGTATGCATACTTATATACAGATATTCTATTATTATCTTTTTAATTAAGCAACATAGAAAAAACAAATTCCATATATTCATGGACACCAGATGACTATGCCTCGGCTGCTAGTCGTTCGTGCAATGGCAGAATGCCCAGCGCCATGGATTTTATGAGTCGTTTGAATTCTGACGTTTCCGCAATTGATTTTAACTCTTCCAGCGCCTCCAATAATAGTATTAGTTCAAAACCTGGCTTGGTTAAAATACACAAACGGGAACGCAGTCCCTTAAATCCACCTGCGCCGAGTTTAGAAGCAACAAAAAAGAAAAAATACAAATTAGTAGAAAACACTTTCCTCTCAAAATCTACAATTGCATCAGTATCATCATCTACTTCATCATTAAATTCTTTTGCGGATAGTCAAACTGCTCCCGTGGCAAGAGTTGAATTTTTAAAAGTGGTAAGTGTAAAATGTAAAGTTGTTTGTATTAAATCTAATGTATCTATATACAATTGTAGTTGCGTAATGCTTTATCTCCAGCCGACTTTAGTGATTTTACTGCTGCCTTGATATCTTACAAGCGTGAGGATACTATCGATTTTCTACTGGATCTTTTATTTCGCTTGTTAGGCCACCCGAAATTATTATATATGTTGCGAGGTATGAGAAGGTTTTTGAAAAATGAACATCGACCGCAATTTGATGAACGCATAGCAGGATTAACGTAATGTTTGTATGTGAACTTCTTTTTAAGTGTTTATTTAATATTTTAAAATTCATAAGTAAGAATTTTTTTGTTTTTATGTATAGTCTTTATTTAATAATTTTCACAAAAAGAGAATATTAAAAAAATAAATCGCACTTAAAATTTAAACAACTTCCATACATACATACATATGTAGACATTGGGTAGTATGAATAAAAAAATTAAAAATTTTTATTAAAATTAAAAATTCTTAGCTTTATGTTCGATAATTTTGTGTTTTAAAACAAATTTGTATGTAAAAAGCAAATACTTTTTTATTCATACTACCCATTCCTTTTAATTATTAAAAGTGTAAACGTACGCTATTTAAATACAATACATACGTTACATACGTCATTTATTTGCGTGCTTAGCACACAACAAAGGAATTTTTTTGCATTCGAATTAAAATTTAAAACTAAATTTTAGCAGAAAGAAAAGAAAGTTGATTTTTAGATAGACCACTTTTAAAGCGATTCCTCTGAACCGAAACCGAACTTTTTAGAACAATTTCACCCGTTTGGGGACAATTAATTTATCGAACAAAAAACATAATTGTAATTGAAGAAAAAAAAATTAAAAAATTATCAGTAGTTTTCAACCATAATTCAAAAAATCCTTCTGTGCTTGTAATTTTGTAATTCTCAATAATATATTGAGAATAAGCATTTTCGAATTATGGTTGAAATGTACTGATAATAGGCTTGAGCAGCAACGAAATGCATATAGACGTGCTAAGCCAACAACAAATAATTTTTTAAATTTGTACTCATTTTGACATGCGCAAAATAAAATAAAATATTTATATATTTATACATGAAATACTGAAGTATATTTATTTGACATAACAACTTTATTTAATTTAAAAAATTGGCTTGTTTTTATGGTTAAGCAATTGTCTATATGCATTTCGTTCCCGCTTGTGGAACTCGTCAGTAGACTTCAACCCAAATATTTTATTTTTATTATTTATTTAGTGTGTGGCTGTGTATCTGTGTGTCTGTACAAGTACACGTAGAGACCAAACGGCTGGACCGATTTTGATTTACTTGATCGAGAAGGTTCTTAGCTATGTTTTAATAAAATCGGTCTATCCGCTTAGAAAATATCACATATTTTCTAGAAATATTCAAATATTCAAAATTGAGATACAAATTTTAGTTATATAAAAAACAAGAAATCATTCAAATCCTTGTGCCGATTTGAATTTCACAAGGGGGAAAAATATCCTCTTGCTATTATAATAGTAGTAGTAGTAGTAGTATTATTATTTATTAGTATTAACAATACTTTAAAGAACAAAAACAATTTCCTTATATCAAAAAATTACAAATTATGTTTTACAAAATATACAGCATATTTTCTAAATAAATTATTGTTTCTTTCGGTTTTGATATTATTAGGTAAAGCGTTGTATAGTAGTAAACCCTTATAGAACAGTGACCGCTGCATTGTACTGGTTGATACCCTTTCGATCCTGAAGTGTTCAGCATTTCTTAGTTGATATGGCTGGACCTCCCTTACATGCGCTATTTGCTCCGTTAAATATTTTGGCGCTTCACCTCTTTTTATTTTTTGTATAAAAGTTAAAGTGTTTAGTTCAAGTCTTTGTTTTATATTTAGCCATTTTAGCGTTTCTAGCATAAAGTTTATTGATGTATATCTGTTAAGTTTTAATATTACCCGCATTGCTTTGTTTTGTAATTTCTGCAGTCGTTCAATTTGGCGCGCCGTACAACATGAGTATAATATAGTCGAACCGAATTCGAAATGAGGCTTTATTATTGTATTATAAATATTTATTGCTGTTATGTATGATATTTGTTTTCTTATTCGTTTGAAAAAATTTATTTTTTTACAAATCTTTTTACATATGTAGTCAATATGATTATTAAATTTTAGATCTTGATCAGTGACGAAGCCTAGATACTTTATTTGATTCACCTTTTCTATTAATTCATTATTTATTTTGAAGATTTCATTACTATTTGCGTTCACTTCCATTATTTTCGTTTTATTTTCGTTTAATTTAAGCTTGTTCATATTGAGCCATATTTTAATTTTTTCCATATCTTGAGTAAGGTTCAGGTAGCATTGCTCAATTGACTTCGCTTCTGTAAAAATAAGTGTATCGTCAGCGTATAGGGTTATTTCACATATATCCATTACGTTCGGCATATCATTAATATACACAATAAATAATAGTGCACCCAAAATCGATCCCTGTGGTACTCCGTAATCATTGTTAATTATACTGGATTTTTCATTATTGACTTTAGTAATTTGTTTTCTGTTTGTTAAATAAGACTCAAACCACTTTAATTCTGTATTCATGATGCCATAGTTATAAAATTTTTGTAGAAGTATATCCCTGTCGATTGTTTCAAAAGATCTTTTAAAATCGAGAAAGATTGCCAAAATTTTGTTGTTTTTTTCTATCTTTTTCCACCTATTTATTAGGTAATTAACTGCAGTTTCGCACGAAAATTTCTTTCTAAAACCGGACTGGTATTTTGATAACAATTGATTTGTTTCTAAATATTCTTCAAGTTGTTCCTTTACGACTTTTTCCAATATCTTCTCGCATGTCTTCAGGGTATTAATTGGACGAAATTCTTCACATTTTCTTGATTTGGCTACCTTTTCTATTGGAGTTATCATCGAAGTTTTCCAGTTCTCTGGGAATATACCTGTTTTTAGTAATTCATTTATTATATTTAACATTGTTTTCCCAACTATATTCCAACTATTTATTATTATTTCAGTGGAGATTTTGATTTGTCTGATTTGTTTTTTAGGTTCATACATATATTTTTCAGTTCTAGTGTTATTGCACGAAATATGAATCTAGGGTTTATCACAGATATGTTGACATGGTTGATATATTGCACATTATTATCTATCGTCTCCCTTATCGACCTAATACTATTAACGAAATAATTATTAAATTTATTGGCTATGTCAAAATTTTCCTTATATTCTATTTGGCCAAATATCACAGATTGGATTGCACTTTGGTTTTTCTTTAGAATTTGTTTCTTTATTTCCTCCACATCTCTTTCTGATCTTTGGCATCATTTATTTTTTTATTAATATATTCTTTTTTCGCGTTTTCAATTTTTACTTTATATATATTTCGAATTGTTATGTAATTATTCCACGCTTCTTCACTATTTTGAATCCTTGCGATTTGGTATTTTGTAATTTTTTGATTTTTTAAACGCCTTATTTCATCAGTAAACCATATATTTTTATTGTTTTCACTAATTGTCTTTTTTATTGTTAGTTTTTTAACTGCATTTTCTAAATATCCATCAAATTCATAAACGGTGTTATTTATGTTATTTCTAGTATTTATATGCTGTATGTCTACTATTTCTCTATTATATATATCGCGGTTATATTTAAATATCTCAACTTCTTTATATGTGTTCTGATTAGGATTATAATTAACATTATTAATTGTTATATCAATGGTTTAATGATCTGAGATTTTGTTTTCATAATTCACTTTACCCGTAATATTTTTATTATTTGTGATGATATAGTCTATTATTGTTTTAGAGTTCTTTGTTATTCTTGTGAATTCATTCATAACTTGTTTAAGGCCGTTGTCATTAAATAAGCAATTTATTTTATTTTTATAAAAGCTCTCTTTGTACCAGTCGATATTGAAATCTCCTGCTATTATTACATCACAGTTTTCTTCATTTATGTCCTCTATTATTTCTTCAAATGCCTCAATAAATTCCGTCTCAGCGCTACTCGGTGATCTATACACAGCAGCTAATACTAATATCTTTTGTTCATGCTTTGCCACATAAGCTGATACCCAAAATTTCGAGTCCATATTTTTTTCAGAAATTTTCTTCACGTTCCATTGTTTTTTTAAATAGACTATAGTTCCCTCTGTTCTAGTTGAATTCGAAAGTGTTGAAGGCGTATTTAATTAAAATAAAAGTCATGGAAAACAATACGTTTTTTATTTATAATTAAATGCTTGATTAATTATAAATATCCTCATAAAAGCAATGTCAAAAGTTTCGTCTACATTTGTAGTCAATACACCGATTATTGGCCGATCAACACTTTTTGACCAATACAGAATTCGAAGCAGATTAATCGGCCGGCCACAAAAAATAATCATTACAATCTATACCACAGGTATACTAGACTCCTTTAATGAAAGGCGTATTTAATTAAAATAAAAGTCATGGAAAACAATACGTTTTTTATTTATAATTAAATGCTTGATTAATTATAAATACAAATTATTATTATGATTATATTAAATTAATTTGAATATAAACAGACTGCAAATGTCAATCGGAATTTTTTTATTTCAGAAATCGGGATTTATGAATAAAAGTTTTATCATGGTGTAATTACATTATATTATCATGGTTATATACACCTTGAGTTTCATTTTAGATATTTTGTGCTCAAAGAACAATAAGGCTAAATTGACAGTTATTCTCTCTATCTTTATGTTTGCTCTTTTAGGAATTAAAATAATTACATATAATTTTAGCCTTTGGAAATCATCTTTAATTATTCATCTGTTCAGAAAACTAATTTCGTTTAACGTACTTAACTTTTAATGTAAAAATTACTTTTGTGCTCCGAAATTTTCTTCTTAAGAAGAAGATTTTTTAGAGTGATAAACATTTTTATGCCTTGTTAAAATTTGACGTATTGCAAATGTTTTATCACATTGATCACAAGCATATCTGTGTTTCGGTAATGAGTCGCCGTGTGAATTTCGCATATGTTTTGCTAAAGTATTTTTTCCTGAGAAATCAACATTACATACTTTGCAACGATATACATGTGGATCTAAATGAAAACGTATGTGTTCTAGTGCATCTGAAATTCGCGACATCTTTCTTTGACAACACAATATATTACACTTTTCTCCTGGGTGTTCGTGGTAGAAATGTGTGCGCATTAATGAGTAGTATGAAAAGGTAGCTTTGCATATTTCGCAAGTAAGTTCTTTTTTCCATTTAGCAATAAGCGCATCATCTTCTAATATTTTCTTTTTACGCTGACAACACACAAGGGTGTCATACTCCATTTGTTTGCCGGTAGCACATTGTTCTTGGGCTCTTTTACAATAACATAAATGTAAATGATACATGCTTCTGTTGTCGCTATGAACCTGCAAGTTATGTGAACTTAAACCTCTTCGATTCTTGAAACATTTGCCGCAATCGCTGCACTCAAATGCATTTGGATTTTCATGAAATTGTAAATGTTCCACAATAGCCTGCTGCTCATGCAGGGTCATTTGACAGCAATTAATATAGCAACGTTCTTTTTGGTGCTTCAAGATAAAATGTTCACTAAGCTGTGAATAATTTTTTACATGTAGTTTACATCTAGGACATTCCAAATCACCTTTCCACTTTGCTAAATATTCATCATATTCTTCTTCCATATTCGAATTAATTTCAGAGTTGCACTTATTATTATATTTATTTGTATCGTCATCACTTTCCACGTCAGTAGAAATTTCATTTTTAATATCCACGATCTCTAAGCCTGGCATGTGTATTTGCAAATTAGGATTTCGTTCATTCGATGATGATTCTACTGATAAATCTAATTCGATATTTCTGTTATCAGAAATTTCCTTTATCGAAAATTGGTTTCTATATGATGTTTGCTTAACTCTCAAATTCTTCACATTGGTAGAATGGTTTTCATTATTACTGAAAATTTTATTTTCTTCGTGGGTTTTTTCATCTGTTGGGTCCGAGATATTTATACAGTTTACTTCATCATGAACTTTTTCTTCCGCTGCACTTTCAGAATTATCACTAAACTTTTTGCAGTCATGAGTTTTCTTTTTGTGCCTTTCTAAATTTGATCTGTTTTTAAACATTTTATTACAATATTTGCATATCCATTTAAGTATTGGTTGTACTGCATGTTTTTTTCTTATATGTCTTCTTAAGTTTCCATATTGAGAAAATGAAGCTCCACAGGTTTCACATCTAAAAGAATTTCCATCTCTATTATCAGACTTTATTATAAAGGATTGTTTCTCAACTTCTTCCTCAACGATTTTTGATTTTGTATTCAATTCTTTATCTAAAAACGAAAGGCAAGAGTTGAAAATAAGCATATAAAACCAGAAACATTTTAAATATTTCACTACCTTTTTCCAATTCGAGCTGATTAACTATTTCTGAAAAGCAGACATCTTCACTCCTATCGTCTAATGGTGTCATAATTGATTCGGTTGAGTTTTTCGTAGGGGAGTCATTATTTAAATCAGTAATATCAGAAGCCGGAATCTGTTCACTTGAATTTTCCGTATGTATAATGAATTTTAAATCTTCCTGTTGCGTTTGTGCGTTTAGAATCCATTGTTGGAAGCTGTGGAAATCCTTTATATGTTGCCAACATTCTAGGCAAATAATCCTCCGAGTCGGTTCCATTTCTGCATCCAGAAGCTAAAATAGTTGATTTAATTGATATTTATTAAACCTAATATGATCTATTAAGAAACATATGTATGTACATATGTGGATGTATTTAGGTATCGATGTATTAAGGAATTCACGAATTGGAGAATATGTACGGTCGTAAAGCAGCTTTAGGCGAGTCAACATCACGCGTCGTTGGCAATTATTTCTTAAATGCAACCAGGCCACTGTTGTTTATTGGCCTTTAACTTTGGTTGACTAATCTGTCACGGGCTACCGTATAATCTTGCGGTTCTTTTGTGGAATTTCCTTAACAACCACGTTGCTACTTCCTATGTGAAGGCATAGGTCGTGTACAGTCCGTCACAAAAACATTTTTAAGAATACATCATGGACATATGGTCTTAGTCACCCGTCCATTTTTGTGCAACCATATTCTGCAAATTTACTTTGTAGAATATGTACTATAAGTAAATGTACAGTCGTAAAGCTATGGCCAGGCTTACCTGTGTTGTTTGGCCTTCGAGAGTTTTGCATCTCGCACATACCCATGTTTTACAGTCGGCAGTTTTTCTTGAAGCAAGCCTGAGTTTATGGGATAGAGAGGAAAGAAGAAAGAAGAGGGGTACTGACTTGCTTGTACAGAAAAGTTACTTCAATTCTCTTTTGTTATTTCATTCGCAGCATTAAAACAATAGGAAAATTGAACAAGAAACCGTCTGAGTGGAAACAAACGAGCAGTTTTAAAAGAGAATTGAAGATAACTGTTTCAAGAAAAACTGCCAAGTCTAAAACATGAGTTATTGGTTAACTGATTTCCCCGTAATAACTACAGTTATGTGTTTGTTTTTCGTTATTAACCATGCTGCTTTCTACATATGTATGTGAAGGCATTGATCGTTTATAGTTATTCACAAAAATACTGTCATGGGCACATGGTCTCAGTAAACAATTTATTTTTGTGCAATCAACCAACTGCGAAAAATGTTTTGAATAAATAAATAAAAATGTTACTTACATATGTAAGCATGATATAAATGTAGATAAAATAAATTTATATCATGTATGTAAGTATTGTTACGTAAAAATATTCCTACAGGGTTAAAGCAAAGAACTATCTGGAAGTATTTAACTACAGGACTAAACGTACACACATATTTACGTGCAAATACTATAGCAACAACAATAATTGTATACATAGCTACAGACACACAACAAATAAAAGTGCGGGCACTGTACTACCAGTAGCAAACCGCATTGCCAACATAAGAGTCGTTACTTTTAAATTCAAAAATAACGACCAATCGAATTATCTACAAACGCCTAGAAGCAGCAACATGAATTTTCCGGATTGTGCTAGAGGACTGTTTGAACATCTGGCTACCAATAGTAAATGACAATACAGATGTCATCATACATAGATGCCATTACTAAGTACAGACATGTTATTACGCCACCTATCGGGCGAACATTCGAGAACCGATTCATGTACTATAAAAAGTGGCAGCATGTGCGAGAATGGAGCAGTGCTAATCAGAAAGTAGTCAAGTTAAGACCTCGTTGAAAGTGGATAATAACGATAAGAAGTAGTTAAGTAAAGACAAGTTGTAATTTGCTTAGTTAAGAAGAAAAGGAAAAACAGTAGCAAATAAAAATTGTGATGTTATTTATTTTTATTTTTGAGCAATCAAAAGAACTCACACGTTTAATAAAATTTAAACGTAACAGTATATTCCTAAATATGTACTTTTTCCATTTTTGTACAAACTGATCGATAAAGTTTATTTTTTTAAATAATTAACTTATTTGTAGTAAATTTCTGCGCTTTTACTACCAAGGCCTAATAATTTTTTTTGATCAGGTTCGAGTTTGATCCGAAAAATAGCTTTCCGCTTTTCAACCCATTCTGTAAAATTTAATTATTAAATATTTCACCATTCTCTTCGTGGCATTCGTGCAAGTCAGTCGTGCTTAGTTAAATAAGCTGATTCGGGAGAAAGAACAGATAAGACTCTAAAGTTACCAAGTGGCCAAAAATTAAATAGTGTGCGTTGCTATACTAAATTGGTGCTTCATAGCTGTGGAAAGAAAAAAAAATTAAAAATACGGACTGTGAGTCTGTGGCAGATGTCCTTTGGGCTATCGCCAATGATTATTGGAAAAACTCCTTGTGTTAAAAAGTATTGATTGAAAAGAAACCTAGCATCAGACATTTTGAAAAAGAACACGTACATACATACATTCGGGTGAATTCGTTTTTTTTTTGTCTGGGCTGATTGTGAAAAATAGTGCTTGATTTTTTCATTCTCGAACAATTGTCTGTGTGTTGACGCTCTATTGGTATTGGTAGCGTCATTTGATCGCCATTGTGCGAGCGCCATTTTTATAGACGGCAGTACAGCCAGCATTTTCGTGTAATAGCAACTAAGGAACAATACACCCGTGACCAAGGTAATACAATTATTGGCAAAATCCCCATCCCACAAGCGGGAATTGTTTGACAAGAGGAAGATGAAAGGCGCCGGGGGCGGGGGCCCTCCGGCGGATAGCCGGAAGCCCTCCCTTGAAAGAAAGAAAAGGAAGACCATGACGACCAACAAACCCAAGGATGATGGTAAGTACATTGAACCTTTGGCAGATATAAAGAGTGCGAGCTTTTCCGGGACCATGGCGACTGACGTGGGCGGGAAACCGACTGGACAGCGTGAGCGTCGTATGGACTGTCGCTATGAAGCGGGCCATAAGGAGCCATTCATGGTGTATTTGGACTCATTCGACAATTCTGGTTTAAGAAAATTCTTGTCTGCGATCACGGTCAGCAGGCTGATTACCAAACTTCAGATTAATGGTGTGTTGGAGGTAATAAAGATTGGTTTTGGGAGGTGTAAGGTGCTTTTTAAATCGGCAGCGGAGGCTAATGTGTTCGCAGAGGACGGCCGACTGAAAGAACATGATCTTGTTGCAAAAATTTTTGAGCATTTTATTTCAAAAATTGCCATTGTCTATGACATCCCGTTGGAAATCTCTTTGGAGGGATTCCAAGAGAAGGCGAAATGAAAACAATTGATACGAAGAACGTTAAAATTGTCTTCAAAGGAAATGAAATCCCCAGTGAAGTCGTTTTTGGATATGTTAAAATACCAGTGAAACACTACATATCTTTTCAGCAATGCTACAGGTGTTTCAGATACAATCACTTTGCTCAGCATTGCAAACAGTCCTATGAGTTATGCCGTTCATGCTACAATCAACATGGTGGTGAGGAAAACTGCTCCAAAATCTCTTGCTCGAATTGCAAAGGCAACCACGCTCCTACGGACAAAGAATGTCCTGCGATAAAAAAGGCTTTTGCCATAAGGAAAATGATGACAATAGAAAATTTAACGATCAAGGAGGCAAGTTTAAGATTTAAAGGTGTGTTTTCTAACAGATTTGCGGAACTTGAAGATGACTGTTCAGATTTTCCAAGCCTACCACTTTCTGTTCAGAAACGAAGACCAATTGACAACCATGGTGCAGCCTATGGACCAATTCATGAGGTAATGTCATATTCAAAAGTTGTTAAACTAAACACAAACAGAGCAAGGGAGGAGGAAAAGGCCAGAATCACTATGAGTCATCATAGGGATTTATTAAATGAATATTCGAGATAAAACAAGGTTACTAAGCCAATTTTTCATGGAAATACAAATGGTCGCAGTACGGGCGCCATCCCTAAAACAACCTTTAATGGCAACAGGAACACAGCACTCGATGTGCTTACAAGAACATCTTTGGAAACCACAAATTTCCTTTCCAATTTCGGAGAAGAGGAATTTGATAAAATCAAAATAATGAAATTCATATCGAACTTGAGAGATAATGTGAATAGGAGTTTCAATTGTTTGGACGCGGACCAAGCGTCCTTTGAGTCCGAATTATCCAGAATTTTTCATTTAACAGATAATACCAACCGCTGCACTATAATTTGTGGAGACTTCAACGCAAAATCGGTAATCTGGGGTTCGGGTAACTCGGACCTCAGAGGCCAGTTTTTGGAAAACCTTTTGACCACCACGGATTTCACTTGTATGAATGACGGGAGCCCAACTTACATCACAAGTTCTTCAACATCGGTATTAGACCTGGTTTTTATTAAGGGCAACAGTGGTGGCGCAACGTGGCGTACCATAAACACCAAAATCAGTGGGAGTAACCACATCCCCATCATCATATCGATGGGCACTCATATGGGCGTAAAAGGTGGCAACAAAATCCTATTAAGAAACAGACTACTCAAGTCAGTGCAGGAGCTAGCGGCACCAAACAGTTTAACGGATCTGGAAGAAAATATTATTAATAAATTCAAGGAATGTACAATAAATATACCAATCTGTAATAAATACAGAGCAAAGGGTTGGTGGAATGACGAGTCGTCAAAACTGTTCAGGCTTAGAAACGCGGCGAGACTTAAATTCAACAGATACGGTTCACCTGAGAATTTTAGAGCGCTGAAAACTGCAGAGAACAATCTCAACAATCATGTCCGTACTCAAAAAAGGAGGGCATTTGAGGGGCTTATAAACGAATTAACAACACCAGCAGCACCAAGAAGTGTTTGGCAAAAACTCTCACAAGTTAAAAAATACGGTCAAGTCAAGCCCACTAGAAATTCATGGACGGACTCACAAACAATTGAATTCCTTTCCAACCTGACGAGTACTCAATTTTTAGGCACGTGTCAAGGCCCTCAGCTGCAGACTGATAATACGACAATTCCGCCCTTTTCGTTCGACGAATTTGAAAAATATATCAGATCCAGAAAACCAGATTCTGCGGCCGGTAACGACAGGATTACCTATAGGTTACTTGTGAATTTACCCACACATACAAGGAAAAAAATATTCAAGTTATTATGCGACTGCTGGACAAAAGGAGAAATTCCCTCTTCATGGCGGAGTATAAAAGTATGCCCGATTCTGAAAAGGGGACGAGACCCTACGTGCACGGCAAATTACAGGCCCATATGCTTGATGCCAGTTTTTCTTAAAAGAGTAGAATACATGATAAAACTCCACATCGAGGATCACATTCAAGCCAGGGGGATATTACCGGACAGGTCATATGCTTTCAGGCGAAACAGGTCAACAAATCAGTGTGTCAACCATGTCTTAAATTCTATTTACGGCGCGAAGAAAAAGGGACTACAGGTAGTGACCGCTTGCCTGGACATTGACAAGGCTTATGACCGCACCGACCCAGCACTACTGTGTCTGATGTTGATGGACTACGGCTTAATCAGCATATCGTAAAATGGATTTCATCCTATCTGTTAGACAGAAAATTAACCATTGGCCATCAAGAGAGGGACATGGCGATGGGCCTGGCGCAGGGTAGTACTTTATCACCGATTCTATTTAACATATTTACGGCGGATCTTCACCGCATCTCAGTAGGCAACACCACCCTCTTTCAGTTTGCGGACGATTTTTTCCTGGTATGTGCACACAGAGACTTTAGCGAATCAGTCTCCATGTTGGCAAATAGCCTTAATTGGCTTAGTGAGTCCTGCAAGGAACGACGACTCTCTTTCAATGCTGAAAAATCGAACATCATATACTTTAACAGGGGTCAGAGGACCATCAACATTCCCCTGGCGGGGGTGTTAATCCCTCAAGTTGACCACTTTAAATATCTTGGGAGGATTATTACCCATAATAACTCCCCCACTATGCATGCAGCGTACCTGGTCAAGTCACTGAATAAAACAAGCAATTTCATTAAGATTATAAATAACAGGTTCACTGGTCTGGACCCGTCTCGAGCGTTATTGATTTTCAGAACAATGACTAGATCTAAAATCGAACATGCTGCTTCATCACTAGCGAACATCACCAAACTAGCCTTAAAAAAGATTAAGGTGTTCATGAATGACGTACCCAGGAGATGCATGGGTCTTCTTAGATCAACACCAATTAATGTGATCTATCACATGGCGACGGAATTACCACCAGAGTATAGATTCAGGCTGTCTACTGCCAAGGAACTGGCGAAAGCCTTCACTTATAACCTGCCAATTACAAATGACTTACACGACCATGTCGAAACAAACACTAGCATTTCTCGCATTTTCCATCAATTTAACGAGATTTTCATGAACATTGGCATTAAACAACATGCCCCAGCAGATGACAGAATCAAATTACACTTGGATTTTTTCGATAAGGCAGTGGGAAATAAACACTCAGCAAACGCCGAAGTAATTCGTGTACTTACAGCTCACAAACTGCAGACGCTAAGAGAGGCAGATTTCGAAGTTATCTATACGGATAGGTCAGTGATTGGTGACTCGACGGCTTTTGCGTTCCACCACAGCAGGTCAAATAATACCCAACTTTTTAGCACCAGCATGGGCCTATCTTCAACCACAGCGGAATTACTGGCTATTAAAATGGCGGTGGGATTTGCGGCACAGTATGGTTTGTCGAAAGTCGCTATTCTCACGCACTCTAGATCCGGTTTACAGGCGTTGATAAATAGGAATAATGCCAATTACATCGTAAGCGAGATTTTGAATTGTATAAACAGGACACAATGTCGATCGTTCGAATTCCACCACATACCTGGACACGCGGCAATTGCGGGCAATGAAATTGCAGATTCGGCTGCTAGGGCGGCCCATAATGACGGCGTTCACGTTGTGGTCAAATGGCCTGTTCACGATGCCATTAGGCGAATTGAGACTACACTCTTGACAGACTGGCAAAGGGAATATGACTTATTAAGACAGACGAAGGGGGTTTCATATGGTCGGTTATTTCCCAGCATTGCGGGTACACCGTGGTTTGTAGTAAATTCACCAGGGCCGGACCAGAATCGGGCTCGAAAAATCAGACTGGCCAATAGAATACTGACTTACATACTTTTTGTAAGGCTTCATTGTTTAAAATCGGCGTGGGTCAATCGGACCTTTGCGATTTTTGTAATGTCACCGAAGATATATCGCATATTGTTTTTAGATGCCCGCAGTATGACTCACAGAGATCAACGGTACCGTAAATTAGGGGGTATGACAATATAATTGTTTTTCTTTCGGCGGAAGGCATAGGGGCTGTATGGCTGATTGTGGACCTGATTATGGCCATTGGCATAAGACTTTGACGCCTTGCTCATTACATCAAAATTATCAAGAAATTAACAAACATACTATCACTTAATCATTGTTTTTTTCAATAATCAAATTTTTATTATACTTTAATATGATCCATTTATACATTTTCGAATAATACTGGTGTCTGCACCGTAATTGGCGATGGCGTTATGAAGTTTGTCTTCGAGGCCAAATAAATCTTCACCAGGGTTTGTGCTGAATTCGTTGGCGAAGTAACTTAAACTACAAACAAACAATACAAACAAATAAATATTTCACATAATTGCTTTAATTTCTCCATAGACAACAAAGCAATTTTCGAGACAGATTGTTGTGGAAAGCATTCACGATTATCCCTGCAATTGTAACTGTTTGAAGTTAAGCATCTCCATCAAGTCCACGAAATCTACATCGGTCATAGTTCTCTCAATTTTCAAAAATAATGATCTGGATTCTACTTGAATGCGTGCGTGAAGCTCAATATTCTGTGATACGAGTATATGCATGTACGTATTTAACTTTATAATATATGGATATTTAAATAATGCACACATTCTTAGAATAGATGTATTGGTCAAAAGGACATATTATGTACTTATATTTAAATAACATACCGATGAATCAAAATATTTGGCTGCAACATGATAAACTTCACTAATTTCTCCATTGCCATCATATAAACTTTTAAATTCATAGCAAGTAAAACTACATAAACAACATGATGGTGTTGATGCCATGATGAACTTGTGTTAAAAATTAAAACCACATAAGCAGCACATTATTATAAATATGCATGTATGCAATCACTATTTATATGATAATTTTTTGTTTAATGATCACGAAACTTATTGGGTAATATAATTCTAGTAAATTTCTATTTAGATGATTTGTAATTCACTTTCAGTAGTTGCAAATAGCAAATAGTATTTGTTTCCTATACACCAAAGTGATGCGAAATGTGGCACAATTGGGACATTTGCGGCAGGTTTGGATATTGATTGGCCATGTGGTACTTTTTAAGGTATTTGAGGCCTTTCAGAAAAAAATTCAAAAAGTGCCATTTCACACTATGACTTTTTAGCCTGCTTTGTTTTGGCATTTTTCTTTTAAGCCCCCTAAAGGTACCAACAGACGACATGTTTTTGACATTGTATGTGCCAGAATTTACATATGTAAACGGAAACATGTCGTGTGTTACCTTTAAAACATTGCTTGTGTAAAAAACATGGCAAAAAACATAAGAAGTAGAGCGTGCTCTATTTTCTTATGTTAAACATACATCTCCAAATGTCTATGTCATGCGAACAAATTCGTCGGCGGTTGATTATGTGCACTATCATTAGCCGTCTGAATGAAGTATTTTGCAAGACAAATTAGTTATATATTTTTTTTTTAATTTAACGTTGTCGTCTTATTAAAATAAGTCCAAAAATGTATAGATTTTTAGATACAACCTCAACGTCTTGTTTAAAAAAGAAAAAATTAAAAAAGCAAATTTGCATCGCCAGTACTACAGCGACGGAACCAAAAATATTTCGACGGCTGCAAGCCATTTATAAAACAAACTACGTGGATATTTATGTACTGAAAAAGAAGAAGTGATACTACATGTACGTTTGTGACCAAAAATTATAAACCTTATGTAAATTAACCAATATTGACAAGCATAAAGAAAAACATACGAGTCGAAAACTTAAAAAACACATGTAAAAAACATGTCGTCTGTTGGTACCTTAAGCTGATTGTTGATTGCGTTGAATGAATCTTTTTAGTTCGTAAGCACATTAACTCATTTTCTAAACGTTGCTCTGTCACAGCAAGCGGATTAAATTTTCCATTTTTGTTCTCTCGCGCATAAAAGTTGTAAAATAAACAACACTGAAGGGCAAATTTAGAAACACGTATGTCTTTATAAAAAAGTATATTTACCGATAAATATGAATTCATTTAATGAATAATTTTAAATTTTTAAACATATTCGTTAAGCAGCTCTGGGTTGAAAAACAGCTCTCGCTTCATCGTAACTATTTCTTAAGTGCGGTGAGGCTTGTGCGTGTTGTTTGGCCTCTGAGAGTTTTTCGCCTCGCCTGCACTGGTTGACTGATCTGGCACGGATAACCGTATAATCTTGCGGTTCTTTTGTGAAATTTCTTTAACAAAAACATTGCTACTTCCTATGTGAGGGTAAAGGTCGTGCACAGTCAGTCACAAAACTCAGAAACAGCTGACAAGTCACAACAGAGAAAGTAAGTATCCAAATTTAGAAGCAGAACAGCACAGCACAGAACAGTAACAGAAAGTAAAAACTAATGAAGCCTTAAGGCTGAGTATACATCTGGCATTTCCGAATCAAACAGTTTTCATTAGTAATTAGTGGTTACACTTTCTTCGGCATATGTCACACAGATGTAAGCCCGGCCTAAGTTAAGGCAGTTTACTCTAACTATAAAATGCCAAAAAAATGTGTACCTCTCTCATACGCGCACAATTCTAATAACCGGATAAAAATACTCGTACAGCGAGGGAAAATTTCTTTATGTGAAAAAAGCTCTATTAATTATGAAACCTAGAATATATTTTAACGGATGGTTTTCATTTCTTGTGTTAATTAAACATAAAAGTTTTTGCGTTTTGCTTGACGTCTCTTGCATTTGTTCAAATTTTTGCAAAGTACAAAAACTGGTCAACTTTTAACTTTTTGCGTACGTTGAGTAGTTTGACAGACATTGGTTGGTTTTTTTGGTATGTTCTGAATTAGGTTTTTGTGTTTTGTGGCAGCAAAAATAAAATTAAAGAAAAGAAATAAACGAAATAAATAAAAAAAGGTGGATTTAATAAATAAAATAGAGACACAACCTATTGAAGCTGTTCAAATGGTTCCGTCCATAAAGTATTAGACTTGGCAGTTTTTCTTGAAGCAGTTATCTTCAATTCTCTTTTAAAACTTCTCGTTTGTTTACACTCAGACGGTTTCTTGTTCGATTTTCCTATTGTTTGTCCTGATTCACACACTTCAGGTCTGAGTCGTCAAGTCTTGAGTTTTTAGGAGAGAGAGAAAAAGAGAATGGAAAGGGGTACAGACTTGACCGTACCAGTCAAGTTTGCTTTTTCGTTTTGTTTTGCCATTCGTAATACTCTACTGCAACACAAATTGATGAGACTTGATGAAACAAACTTGACGGTGTGTATGAACGTAAATGCAGGTTCAAAAGAAAATTGAACAAAAACTGATCAGCTAAACGTGATGTGTGTGAATCAGGACTTTCAATGCTGCGAATGAAATAAAAGAGAATTGAAGTAACTTTTCTGTACAAGTAAGTCGGTACCCCTCTTCTTTCTTCTCTCCTCTCCCATAAACCCAGACTTGCTTCAAGAAAAACTGCCGAGTCTAAAGCATGAGTAATTCAAAAAGCACTAAAAACGCTGCGAAAATCACCGAGTTGACAACGCTGCTAGTGCTTTTTAAGTTTTAAGGTTGACAGTACTGTTGGCTATGGAGTAGTTGACATTGATTACTCAGTACTAGAGCTGCAAGACTAGCGATAGTGGCTCCATTCGATAGTTTCGATAGTATTTTTTGATGCCATCGATACTATCGATAGTTTTGGATTCTTAGAAACTTTTCATATGTGTACTTTTCGAATATAAAATCTTAAATTTTTTAATCATTCCTTAAAGTAAAAAGGAAGTTATTTAAAAAAAAACATTTTTTCCAATGTTTTTAATATAAATATGTACGATTCAACGAAATGTAAAATGTAAAATTCAACGAAAAACAAACAAAACATATATACATAGATCAATAAAAAATAAAAAAGAATAAAAAGTAAAGAAATTCTTTTATCATTACTTAAACTATGCAGTTATCTAAAAAGTATTAATTTAAGATAACTCTACGTCTCCACCTGACATGAAATTTTGTTGTAACTTGATGTTATAACTGAGTTGTATAAACAATTGCACTAACCATAATGTTATAACTTGAAAAAGGCATAAACTTTAGCAGTCTACATATAACAATAACTTGAAGTTAATGTTAAAGTTAGTCATTTCATGTCAGGTGGAGACCGCAAGTAGGAAGAATCAAACTATTTAGCGTCACCGTTTATTTAAAAGTAAAGAGCAGGACAGGAACAGTCCAATAGTCGTCAAATTGAGCTGCCGTCAAATTTATGCAAGTATCAAAGCCGTTGGTACATAATAACTGTATTTTTTATGCAATTTGCTTTTACTAGTTACAAACTGACATCTTATGTTGAAACAAATGCTAAAGTAACGAAATTTGAATGTTACATTTTTTATTCCACAGTCACCGTCATACCGTTTTTATTGCCATTATTTTTTACTTTTGTAGTAGCGTATTTTTGTCGATAGTATCACTATCGAAAAAAATATCGATAGTCCACTTAAAATAAAACATCGATAGTTTTGCAGCTCTAGTCAGTACCAGAGACCTGCGCCGAGCGATTTTGTCGGCGGCGGCGGCTCGTGAGAAAATCGTCGGCGGCGGCTCTAATTCGGCTTTAGCCGGCTGAAAATCCACTGAAACCAATTTTTTTTCTTCAATATTGTACAACTTATATACAACGTATGTATATAGTATGTAGTGACAAAATAATGGCATAAGTTAAAAATGTTAAATGTTAAAAATGTCAGCTTCTATAATCTTATTCAAATATCATTAAAAATTAAGCAAAGTTTAATTTTGAAACCATCCATTGTCTATGGTCCTATTCACATATAAAAAAAATAAGAAAATTTTAACGTTTTCATATACATAATACATGAGTTTTATTTTTTAATTTTATACAATTTCTTTGATATACTTCTGCCAGCTCATCAGTAAATATTCAATTATATTTTTGAAAAGTTATATATAAAGGGTGTCCCAACAAGAACGCAAGATTTATATTTGGTGCCATTCGAAGGGTCATTGTTTGACATTTGAACAATTGTTATGCTAGTAGAAGGTGCGAGGTTAGTAAAAATGGAGCGCTACACGAATGAACAACGCATTCTCATTGTGAAATTGTTTTACCAAAATGGTGAAAGCTTTGCGGTTACAGTTCGCAAATTTGCGATCGATTTGGGGTCACAATAATGCTTCAAAAGAATCAACTGTAAAGAGATTAATGGATAAATTTGCCGAAACTGGTTCTGTTAGTCATGTAAAGACAACAAAGCTCCTTCGACCAGATCGATCGACCGAAAATGTTGCAGCTGTACGTGATGATGTCGCTCAAACGCAGGTCAAGCGCAAACAGTCAATGGTGTTCGGTATCGTGAAATGATAACCAGTTTTTTCGTGCCTAGAATTGAAGAAATGTATGTGGAGGGCATGTGGTTTCAACAAGACGGCGCCACATGTCATACAGCCAGAGAAACAATTCAATTGCTACATCAGTCATTTCCCGGTCGTGTTATTTCGCGTTTTGGAGACCAAAATTGGCCGCCTAGATTGTGCGATTTAACACCATTAGACTTTTTTCTTTGGGGTTTTTTGAAGTCGATGGTTTACGCGAATAAGCCGACGACGACTCAAGACTTAAAACAGGAAATTGGACGCTGCATTAATGAAATACCGCAGCATTTATGCAAAACGGCCATTGAAAATTTCATTAAAAGATCGCGTGTGTGCCAGCAAAGCCGCGGCGGCCATCTGCCCTATTTGTTGTTCCACACATAACCTCATTTTGTCTACTTTACGACATAATAAAATTTCACGATTTTTTTTTAAATATCTGTGTTTTATTTAAAATTTAAATCCTGCGTTCTTGTTGGGACACCCTTTATATAAAGAAAAAATATCTAAAAACTCTCATATTAGAATTACGCTAATATAAACAATAAATAGAAAACCCCTGCGAAAAACAAAGTGAACAAATTGTAATAATTGAAGGTCTACTAATGAACTGGGATAACCACCAGTTACAAAAAATCTGAAGGTTCTATAAGCAATACCTTAAATTGTGGATCAAAAAATATTTGCGGTTTACTTAAAAATTTGTTTTAAAACGCAAAATTCTGGAAACAATTGAATATAAAATTAAAAATTTTAGGTTTTAGAACAAAGAGCCTAGCCCACGATGTCGACAAGAATGTTTTTATGGCTTACTTATATTGAAAAGAAACAATAAATTTTTTTTTTCAATATAAGTAAGCGATAGAAACTTTCTTGTAAACATCGTAGGCAAGTCCGAAACTTTTAAGTAAAAACAAATTCTTTTTATATTCATACTATCCACTAAGTGGACCAGGTCGAAACTTTTTAAGTAGAAACAAATTCTTTTTATATTCATACTACCCCTTAAGTTTTGACCCACACATTTTCAATATCTTTACGTAATAATTAATATTGTACAATAAAATTGCTGGTGTGTAATATTATATTATATTGTATTGTATTGTATTATATTATATTATATATTATATTGGTAATGTGTTGACAACTTTGTACAATAACACAATAAAGTGTATAAAACCAATAAATAAAAAGACGGCACGAAACTTAGTTTGTTTATATATAACTATATGTACATGCATACAAATTTTAGAAACATAATGCAAGTTGTATTTATGTATGTATGTATACATAAAGTAAAACTCATAATATTAATAATTGAAAACCATCATTCGAGAAAAAAATCATATGTGGACCAAAAAATCATCCAAAAATTTGATAAAATTATTCTGGCAGCACATGAAAAATAAATTTAAAAAAAAATGCTGGCATCGATAATCGGCGGCTAATTTTCAGGCGAAGTAAGCCAAAAAATGTTCGGCGGCGGCGCGGCTGCCTAAAAATATCGGCGGCTCGGCTCAGCCGGCTCCGAGCCGTCACGACGCAGCTCTCTGCTCAGTACTCAAACCACAGAATACAACATGATACAATAATACTAATAGTTGTATCATGGAATGCAACTCAAACAGCAATATACTGTCAATATTAAAAAATGTCAGCAAATAAGGGGCGCACACTGTTGAAAAGTAATTTTGCAGGAATTAAAGCACACATAATGATCTCTTTTAATAATATTTATCTCGTCAAAGGCTCTATGATAAAAGATGAGTTGCAGGATGATGGTGGCTTACTATCTCTGGAAAAGCTAGATCGTGCCTCACCAGATTTGTGGCCAGAGAAGAGTAAGTAATCGATGTATACATACATAAATTACAATTAATTTACATCTGGATATAAAAACAAACGTAAAATTTGCATTGAGAAATTATACTTTCATGTACAAAAATTTACTTTAACGGTTTGCGAAATGTAATTCTTTTTAGTATATATGTATGTGTGTACTTACATATATCCCTGCAAATAATGCGACTAGTCCATACATGCATGTAAAGACGAGTCCAAAGAGGAGTAGGAGTACCACAAAACTGCTCCAAATATATGAAAAAAAGGTGGTCGATTTAACATTGCGATGTCCTATGGTTGGACCACATGGTCCAACTTTGCATTACATCGGACTAACCCCCAAAACTACTCCATATGGAGTTGTTATAGACTACTCGCATACAATCTGTGAGTGCCTTAACGTACAGCATTGAATGCTTGTATGAAAACGCTATTGTCCATGACTGCATTACATGGGACCATGATATAACTAGTCTGTTTCATCTAGATTGGACCACGTACTCCAATATTATTTGCAGGGATATCGCTCATTTATTCAAACAACGCCATAACTCAAAAAAATAGTTTGCCAGAAAAAGAGTTCGAAGTTTTCAATTTATACACAACTTGATGGAAAATGAAAATTTTATTTTTCTCTCAAGGATTGAGTAAACAAGATATTTTGTATGAAATTTTTATACAATATGAAGAACGACATGAGGATTAATTCTGCATTATTAACTCAAAAATTTCATTTTTGGAGTTATGACGTTCTTTGAGTAAATGAGCGATACGTACATATCGTCGTTGCTCCGACGTGATCAGTTATGTGAAGATTTTTGAAATTTAATTCCACCGTTATAAATCGTTTAAAGATATTTTAATTGGTTCAGAAGTTAGCAAAAGTAGACTACATATTAATCAAAAAATATTCAACATGTCGTCGGTTGGTTATTGGTTTGCTGCAGACAACACATCTTTTTTCCTAGCATTTTCATAGAACAGGATGGGAAATGAAATCGATTTCGATTTAAAACAAAAGCAGAATGAAATCGAAATAAATGTGTGCATCACAACTTTTTACGAATTTCAATAGATTTTAAATCGAAAACGGTTTCCATCACATACCTGGTGGTCTACTGTGTAATTCGAAACGAAAGAAAAAGCTTTCGAATTTGTATTTTCATAACATTTAAATTCGAAAGCATTTCCTTTCGAATCGAATTACAGAGTAGACCCCCTGCGTGTGTACTCTGTAATTCGAAACGAAAGAAAACACTTTTGAGTTTGTATGTAATTAAAATACAAATTCGAAAATATTTTCTTTCGTTTCGAATTACACAGTAGACCCCCAGTTATGTGATGGAAACCGTTTTCGATTTAAAATCTATTGAAAATCGTAAAAATGTGTATTTTGAATACACTATCTACCTTATTCATAAAAAAATATTTCAGGTTTATTAAACGCTACATATTTTTATGGTAAATTTGTCAAATAAAGCTGTAATAAACCTAAAATCCGATGTGTTAAAATAAAAAAATTTTATTAGCTCTTAAAGCTGAACAACAAAATGAGTTATGTGTAGTTTTTGAGGCAATTCCGCTATATCTAACAAATCTACAATTATTTAAGACTAATTTTACGAAATGCTTATATAAATTCTAAATACTCGTAATTTTCAATGTAGCATTGCAGTTTGCAAAAATATTGAAAGGTTTCAAAATAAAACAGTATGTACTTATGTAATATAACAAAAATTAAAAATTTTAAAAAACCCCCGAATATTTCTAGAAAAGATGTGATGTGATATCTTCTAAGCGGCTGGACCGATTTTTTTAAAACAAATAATAGTGTTTTTTATTTTCAATAATAAAATACATGCATAATTAATATAATTACCCATCAAACAAAATGCTCCGAATTCGTAAAGAATTCGTAACGATTGGTCGACAAAATCTTCCGATTTCGGCACCGAAATATTACCGAATTCGTGACAATTTTTGTATGAAATGGTTGACACGACTTCGTAACGTTATATCGGTACAAATTCATTACGATTAGTCGGTACGAATTCGTAACGACTTGTAGGTACGATTTTTTTTTTTTTTTGCTTTTATAGCAGAGTACCGCTTCGCCGTTATGTTGCTGCTATTGTCGAAATAATTTGCACATACCCACGTTTTTTAATATTTGTTACAATACCTTTTTTTATCAACATATACATATTTATTTTAAAAAAATGTTCACAGACTTTTACTTATGTACTCAAAAATCAAAGTTTTAATGTTTAAAACAAATTGTTCAGAGAAACTACCGAAATGTCAACGAATTCGGCACGACAAGTCTGACTTCAGAAAAATTCGAAACATTTTGTTTGGGGGTATAATAGAATATACATATATACATACATATATATGTATATATATATATATATATATATATATATATATATATATATATATATATATATATATATATATATATATATACATACATATATATATATATATATATATATATATATATATATAATTATTAAAAACTACTTTAAGTACCAGGCATTACAGATTTTATAGCAATGAGTGATACTCCCATTCGAACTCCGGCTCCTGAGTGGTCACGCGGTCTTTCTCAAGAGGATATGTCTGCCATGTTAGGTAAGTTTTTCTTTCTTTTTAAGCTGACCTCATTTTTTTAATTTAAAACATTTATTTTTCAGAGCTAAGCTCCTTAAAACCAGATGCTTTGATAATGGAGATCAAAAAGATTTATGATGAAGCATATAAATTGGGTGTTAGCGAGGCTAAAGAAATGACTCGAGGCAAATATTTAGGTATATTTAATAATGCAAAGAAAAAGACTGTTTAAATAAATATGAATATTTGCTAAAATCTTTTCCGTTGGGTTACAATGATTTGTAGTATTAGTGATTTTTGCCGCAGGGCCTAATAACCTTATTATATACTCGTCACGAACAAAAAATTTCAAGGGTCCTGATGTGATCCTTGTCAGAGCAAGGATCGAGAAACGCGAGGATATCAATCGAGAAGATAATTTTATTAGACAATAAATACACACTTATTATCACGTGCATAACATCTGCAGAAGAAGGAATGTATTGTTTTCCTTATGATTTGTTTCAATAATCTGTTATTTCTTGCTGACTATGTCGCCTACAAACTTTGCAATTTTTATTTATTTCAAGTTTTATAAATAAGGCCATAGGAATATTATATTATTGGTCGTTATTTTCATAATTGTGAATTATAAATTCTCATAGTATATTTAGTATTTGTAACACATTTTTTTATCGAACATGAGGCCACATGTATTATATTCATTGAAGCAATAAGAAATATTTATTCTAACGGGATTGAAAAAGATCGATAGCAAAATGCAAATGCTGCACAAGCGCAACAGAACAAAATATTTTTCAGAAGAAATTATTTGAAACAATTAAATACTTATGTATATACATACATTTGTACATGCTGTACATCACCTTCTCATTTCTTATTCATTCACCCTTATTCCAGTTCTCGACATCGACGTTACTTTAACACAATACCAAAAAATTGGAAATTGTTTACTCGTTCTTGAGAACAATTTTGTGCTATTTCCGTTCCGTAAGGTCTAGAAACTGCCAACTGAAGTCGGTTGTTTTCGGCAACGGGTACACAAACCCCTATTTTCCCACTGTTTAGTTTATTTGAACGATGAAGTTACCATTATATAGATACATTTGTTTGGCAAAAAAGCCTTTATGGTTCAATTATGTCCTGAGGCGACTTTTACGCACGAAAATTTTACTTTGCAAGTCTTGAGTTTGAGAATAGATATTTCCCTTCTGTTGATGATGGAAAACTTGAATGGGCAATATATATCGCACTGAAGGATCAAACCAAAATGTTCACTTTTTGCAAGAAACCGATATACAGTGGTCATATGTAAGTATTTATATACCCATTGTAATAATTTTCTTTACTCTTTCACCACTTTCAAATATATGAGTACACCAAAATAAAAACAGTTAAATATGTAACTAGTGAAAATTTTTAAATTTTTAGTCAGACCCTTTAGAATAACAAGTGCGATATGTATGTAAATGTTAAGTACATACGAAAGTTGTATTGCACAATTTATCATATTTTTGGCATTAAAAACTTTTACTTCATTAATTAAATCATGCAAATTTTTGTAGTTAATTGTTAACAATTAGATATTAATTGATTTTTATCATTTGAAGTTGGGCTTCGTCCATTACATCGGAAATTTTACGTTTTGTTTTAACTTGTAAAGCTACGGGCATATTTTGCAACTGTTTTGCATAGCCAAGAAATATAAGCTCCAGCGATGACAGATTTGTAATTGATTGAGTTTGTTGTGTGACATTAGATTTGGTTTCTGTATTGTCGTTGAAATCACTGGTAGATTTTGTATTTGTACTCTCAATTTTTATATTTTTCTCCATATTGGGTATACTTTGTAACTTTTTTCCATCTTTTTTTGTGTCTCTTATGTTCGTTGCATTTTCACCTGGACTTTTCGATTCAATAGCCTTTAAAAGTTCAACTTCATCAATATTTGCACTATCACTAGAAAAAAACATACTTATGATAAAATATGTATATAAGCAATACAATATCAAATTGAACAGCTTTAATACTCGGATTGATATTTAAAAATTTTTGATCAGGTCATGCTACACTTTCGAAATACGACCTGTGCAATGTGTTCAAATAAAAGTTTACTCGAGTGAATTTAACATTAAATAAGTATATGCATACATTCTTCAAAAACATTTACTACCAGTAAAGAGCCGTTCATTGGGCAGAAGTAGTAACAATTTCACGTCATAGCTACCTACTTTATTGCAAAAAAATATGGCTGCAGGAAATCCATATGCTTGGCTAAGCCAAAATCTCGATTACTTTTCAAATATTCTACATAATCCATGAGAAGTAGATTCCATTGATTTTCTGCTTCTCCGGTTGTTATTTCGCACTCTTCAGCCACTGCGGACCATTCTTTGAGACCGTCATCAGCATTTTCTGTCGTATTTGTAAAAAGTTTTGGGTATTTTTTGACCGCTTTTATCAGGTTTACCAATTTATCTAAATTTGGCATTTTGTAAACAAAGGATAAAAATCACAGTAAAAATTTACACATTTGCATGCATGCATATGTGTGTATGTATGTATACGTATGCACACATTTGAAGGCTCAGTCAAGGCGAAAACAGTAACAGGTGACCTTATCAGCCCGGCTGATTATCAGCTGTTGATGCAAATTTAAGCAATTTGAACCAAAATGTCAAAATTTGCTAAGATATCTTTTGACAAATTGGTTTTGTAGCATAGCAAACTGCATGTTGTTTTTTGTGTTGTAAAATTGTTGTACTGTTAAGATACTGAATTCGCCTTGGGCTCAGTTAGCAGACTGTAACAGAGAACGAAGCCGACCGGTTTTCAGCCGCGGCTAAGCCGCCGCCGACTTATTTCCAGGTATCTCAGCTTTCGACTAAGAATTGAGCCGACTATTTTCCGACTTCATGATATTTCACTATACGGCAGTGCTTGCAGAGACCTGCGCCGACCGGCTGAGCCGAGCCGCCGAAGGCTTTATATCAGCCGCCGCCGCCGAATTGTTCTCGGCTCAAAATCAGCTAAGATTAGCCGCCGATTGATGATTTTTTTTATATTTTACTTGAGGTTTTTTCACTAATCCATTCACACTTTTAAATTTTTATGCAAATTAGTTATAAAATGTTCTTTCCAATTGACATACCGTCGGTCGGTTATTGGTTTGCTGCAGACATAGTGAATTTTGATTATACTGTGCCTCAAACCAACAACCACCCGACGATATGTATACCCCGTTTATACTAGTCTCCTGCACAAGATATCTTATAAGAACTTTTAAGACGAGGGATTTTTCAAATGCTTTGCTACAGCGAAATATTATAAAACAAACGTTAACAACACTGTTTGCAAGAAACTTATTTGAGTATTGTAGGTATAAGAGTAAAGAAGAAAACACTTCGTGCCGGAAAAATTTGTGATACTAGCTTCTTTGTACACATAAGCGCGTGTACAAACGTCATGCATGTATGTGTGTATGATCTTTTATTTTTCTGCGCACATGCAAAGGCACACACATGCATTAACATTAGTTGTATGCAGTTAATCACATAGCTTACCATCTACATATTACACACACACTCAAACGTACAATATGAAAAATAACGAGCATACACAAATCAACAGTACTTCTTTTGAGTGTTTGTTACAGACAAGCTGTATTGACGTCATCGCTTGGTAACACTGGTATACACGTACACCAATACATCCATCGTGCTTCGCTTATAGTACGACAGCATTTATTATTGGTTTAGTATAATACATGCGACGTGAATACATTTAAAAATCATGACGTTTTTACATTTCAAGACTGTTTACGCAGCTCTCTAGTTTATACGCACTTCTTATTTGCAAATAAAAGTTGAAAACGTTACCGTATATAATATACAAAAATGTAAGTCTGGACCGGGACTTAACGACTAAATTTTAGGGAAACTCTGCTGTAGTCCGCGTTGCCACATTCTGATTTTGTACCACAAACAAAACGAAAAAGATCGCTAAAAAATTATTATATAACAAAAACAAATTCAATTTTACAATGATTTAATGTGTAATAGGATTCTTTTTTGATATATGACAATTTTCTAACAATTTTTCCGCTTTGTTTGCGGTATAAAATAAAAAGAACGTGGCAACGCTAATTAAATCAGTTTTTCCCTGAAATTTAGCTGGTAAAAATAATTTTTAAGAATTTTGTGAATTTACTTTGGCAAAAATTGTGAAGCCGACTCAGCCGATTTTCAGCCGCCGCCGAACAGTTTTTCATGAGCCGCCGCCGCCGACAGAATTGCCCGGCGCAGGTCACTGAGTGCTAGCCAACGAAAGAAATATATTCGTGTATGTGTATTCATTTCTATAGGAAGACGATTGAAGTTCTGTACTCTTTCGCCGGCTATGATATATGTACAACTTTAAAAGTTAAAAAGCCAAAAAACTAGTGCTCAATGGACGTAGCTGGTATGTGTTTCATAGCATTTCTAGACCATTCCGATATATATTGTTACGTAAAAATATTCCTACAGGGTTAAAGCAAAGAACTATCTGGAAGTATTTAACTAAAGCACTAAATGTACACACATATTTACGTGCAAGTGCTATAGCAACAACAATAATTGTATACATAGCTACAGACACACACACATGCAAATAAAAGTGCGAGCACTGTACTACCAGTACAAACCGCATTGCCAACATAAGAGTCGTTACTCTTAAATTCAAAAATAACGACCAATCGAATTATCTACAAACGCCTAGAAGCAGCAACATGAATTTTCCCGATTGTGCTAGAAGACTGTTTGAACATCTGGCTACCAATAGTAAATGACAATACAGATGGCATCATGCACCTATCAGGCGAACATTCGAGATCCGGTTCCTGTACTATAAAAAGTGGCAGCATGTGCAAGAACAGAGCAGTACTAATCAGAAAGTAGTCAAGTTAAGACCTCGTTGAAAGTGGATAATAACGATAAGAAGTAGTTAAGAAAAGACAAGTTGTAATTTGCTTCGTTAAGAATAAAAGGAAAAACAGTAGCAAATAAAAATTGTGTATTATTTATTTTTATTTTTGAGCAATCAAAAGAACTCACACGTTTAATAAAATTTAAACGTAACATTTGGTGTCAGAAGTGGGATTGCAAAAATTAAAATAAAATAATAAATTAATTAGAAAATAATTAATTTGTAATACGAGGAAGAATGAAATTTCAAGAGCTTAAGGTGGAGCAACTCAAGAAAGAGTTGAACAGTCTGTACTTGCCAACAACTGGTAATAAGGTCGAACTACAGAAAAGATTGTTGGAAGAGTTCCAGCGGCGCAACATCGACATAGAAAGCTATGAGTTCGATGAAAAAGAAGAAATTGAGGTATGTACTCGTGCAGCAGCAACCAGTACAGACATCGGAGCAATGTTTGCTGCCATGATGAGCGAAATAAAAGCGGTCAATGAGAAAATAGAAGCAAACAATGAGAAAATGAAGGCTGAAATTCGGGAATCTTCTGGAGCAATGAAGGCTGAAATTCAGGAGTATTCTAGAGCAATGGATGGGAGACTTCAGGAGTCTTCTAGAGCAATGAAGGCTGAAATTCAGGAGTCTTCTAGAGCTATGAAGGCTGATTTTCAAGAAACTTCTAAAGCCAACAACGAGAGAGTTTTAGCTGAAGTTAAGGCCACAAACGAGAAACTTCAAGAAATTTCTGAGGCCTTATATAGAAGAGTAGATGGTATTGAAGTACAAGTCAGCAAGTTTGACGAGAAAATCTCAGAGCTTGAGAATAAAGTCCATAGCTTAGAAATTGGTGGCGTGGCAGTACAAGTGAAAGATGTAGACGAGAAATTGCACGAGCTGGAAGCAAAAATCGTCAATCTCCAGTGCCAAGGCGGACCAGTGCGATTTGTTCCAGAGGTTTCCAGCAGGATAAAGACGCCTTGTTTCGATGGCAGTGCACCACTGAACATCTTCCAATTTCAGTTCGAAACAGTGGCTAACAGAAATGGATGGGACAGTGAAGAAAAGGCCATAGAGCTAGTGTTGGCCTTAAAAGGTGCGGCAGCAGAAGTTCTCGAAACTGTGCCAGTAGGCTGCAGAAACAGTTTTGATGACATAATGGCGGCACTGCAACGCAAATATGGCGGTGAGCACAAGCGTGACATATACCGCATGGAATTGCGATGTAGAGGACAAAAACCCAATGAGTCTCTACAAGATTTCGCAATGGAAATCGAGCGGTTGGTGCAGCTTACGTATCCAGGCGAAAACCATCCATTCCTGGATCATGTCAAAACGGAGGCGTTTGTTAATGGCATCCGCGACCCTGATATCAAACTTGCAGTGTGTGCTACGCAAAAGGCAACCTTCGCAGAAATGGTTTCATTTGCACTAACTCAGGAGACTGCTAGACTGATTTTGAAGCCACAGGTGTGCAAGGTACGGAACGTGGAAGTACTTGCCGAAAATGATAATAGTCTAGTCTCTAGCATTAAGGAGGCCGTGAGACAAGCATTGGCGGAGAAAGAGCAAAAAGTTAATAATAAGTGCTATAACTGCGGCAAAGTTGGTCATTACCAGCGAAACTGCAAGGCGCCAAGAAAGAGAGCCAGATCTGTTTCGCCATCAAGGAACAGTAAACGGGTGTACCAACAAACAACACAAGAGTCCCCGTTAAACTAAAACGAGCTAGCACTAAGGGGCAAGAGCTAGCTCCCACAAACGACGGCCCTACAATCTCCATATCAGTGATGCAACAGAAAAATAGCAACCTTACTGCATGCGGATACATAAACGGTGAAAAGCACATCCTTACCATAGACACAGGAGCGTCACAGTCAATAATCAGGCCCAATGTAGTGAAGGGGAAATGTGAAACTATAAGTAATATACGACTACGTACAGCTAATGGGGAGCCTGCCACTGTCTATGGTAAAACTGAGGCGAAGGTGACTATTGCCAATATCAGTGTGAAACACGTATTTATTGTTGCCGATATTGTAGACGAGGTTATTATTGGAGCCGATTTTATGATAAACCACGGAATCAACTTGCATATGGGGCAACAAGTGATGATTTGGCGTAATGTTGAAATACCGCTTGATGTTGGATATGACAATCAGATGCACGTCAAGAAACTGCTTGCTATTGAAAATCAGACATTACCACCACGGTCTGAATCAGTAATATGGGCACAAATGGAGGGAAATTGTGAGGACAATCGGTTGTGGGTAGTACAACCAGCAGAAATTAAGAGAGAGCTATTAACAGCAAAAGCCCTCGTAAGAACTTGCAATGGAAGAAAGGTTCCCATACGGGTACTAAATTTATCAGGCCAAGAAAAAGTCATCAACAAGAATTCCGAAATAGGTCAATGTGCTCAAGCAGAGGCAATAATAAACTGCGATAAAAAGCCAGAACCTGCCAATTTGTCTGCAAAGGAGCGTGAGGAATTTCAGGCATATGTGGAGCGATGGGTAGCAGGGCTATCACCTCCTGACAAAAATAAAGCCAAGCAACTGCTAAAAAGGTACGCCTGCATTTTTGCCGGGCAGAATAAAAGCCAAGGGAGAACGGCAATAGTGAAACACGAAATAAATACTGGCGAAGCAAGGCCAATAAAACTGGCACCCAGAAGTATACCACTGGCTAAGCGAACTGAGGTAAAAGAGCTCGTCAATGAAATGGAGCGGTGTGGTGTAATCGAACCATCTTCAAGTCCCTGGAGCTCACCGGTAGTGTTAGTAAAGAAAAAGGACGGCAGTACTCGATTTTGCGTCGATTATAGGAAACTTAACGACGTGACCAAAAAGGACAGTTACCCGCTACCAAGAATTGACGACACCTTAGACACGCTTGCTGGAACGAAATGGTTCTCCACATTGGATCTACAAAGCGGCTATTGGCAAGTGGAGATTGCAGAGAAAGACAAGGAGAAAACTGCTTTCAGCGCATGCGATGGTCTGTGGCAGTTTAATGTTATGCCATTTGGGCTCTGCAATGCTCCGGCTACTTTCGAGCGGCTCATGGAGCAAGTGTTAAAAGGACTGCACTGGAAAACATGCTTGGTGTATCTTGACGACATAATTGTAATGGGGAAGACTTTTGATCAACACCTTAAAAATCTGACTGAAGTCTTTCAGCGCATATCATCGGCTGGACTCAAACTCAGCATCAAAAAGTGTGCACTATTCCAGAAAGAGGTGAAGTATCTGGGACATAAAGTTACAGCAGATGGTATTTCAACAGATGAAGATAAGATACGAGCAGTAAAGGACTGGCCTCGTCCAAGAAATCTTCACGAATTGCGCAGCTTTTTGGGCCTTTGCACATACTACAGACGCTTTGTGCCAAATTTTGCCAGCGTAGCTTCAAGCTTGCATGAGCTAACAAAGAAGTCACAACCATACGATTGGGGTGAATTGCAGGAGAATGCTTTCCAGACACTAAAAGATTTATTGTGCACATCACCAGTCTTATCATATCCAGTTGCTGGGGAAAAATTTGTGCTAGATAGCGATGCAAGTGGATATGGAATAGGAGGTGTGTTATCACAGGTGATTAATGGAACAGAAAAAGTAGTGGGCTATTACAGCCGAATACTTTCGAAACCTGAGAGGAATTACTGTGTGACACGACGGGAGCTTCTGGCAGTGTTGGAGTGCATTAAGCATTTTCATAAATACTTGTATGGCCAACACTTTACTTTAAGAACTGACCATTCTGCGCTCAGGTGGCTACTGCAGTTTAAAAATCATGAAGGGCAGCTAGCACGCTGGATTGAACGTCTTCAGAGCTACGACTTCAGCATTGAGCACAGAAAGGGTGCAAAGCATAATAATGCTGATGCTCTGTCACAACGGCCCTGTAGCTTAGAGTGCAGACATTGTTCAAAAGTCGAGGCGAAGGAATGTGTCATTGATGTCAGGCTTACAAAAATTGGTACGGAAGAAGACTGGTCAGAGGCGCAAAGGGCAGATCCAGCACTGGGAAAAATTATAGCGGCTAAAGAGGAGGATAGAAGACCCACCCGTAATGAGATATCAGCTGAAAGTCCACTGGTAAAATCGTATTGGGCCCAGTGGGACAGCCTGAATTTGATAAATGGTTGTTTGTATCGTGTCTGGGAAAGTGTAGACGGTAAGACGGTTTCCAATCTGATCGTGGTCCCAACATCCAAGAGGAGCGAGGTGTTGAAGGAGTTCCATAATGGACCCAGCGGTGGTCACCTGGGCGTAACAAAAACGCTCGAAAAGTTAAAACAGCGTTTTTATTGGATTGGATGTCAACAAGCCGTAGCCGAATGGATAGCGAATTGCACACAGTGTATGAAGGCTAAAGGTCCAGCAAAACGAAGTCGGGGTCTGCTGCAAAAATATAACTCGGGAGCACCCTTTGAGAGGATAGCAATGGATGTAGCAGGACCTTTTCCGGTCAGCAACGCTGGGAATCGTTATATTCTTGTAGTGATGGACTATTTCAGCAAATGGCCAGAAGTTTATGCCATACCCAACCAGGAAGCCAGAACGGTTGTGGACGCGTTTGTAAACAACTGGGTATGTCGCTATGGAGTTCCTATTGAACTGCACTCTGACCAAGGTAGAAATTTTGAGTCTGCCATATTTAAAGACATGTGCGAGCGATATGGGATAAAGAAAACCAGAACCACACCACTTCACCCACAGTCTGATGGCATGGTAGAGAGGTTCAACCGTACATTAGAAGAATATTTGCGAAAAGTGGTGAGCACGCATCAAAAGGACTGGGACGAACACATTCCGGAGTTTCTATTAGCATACAGGTCAGCTGTGCATGACACAACATCGCGAACACCTGCAAAAATTATTTTTGGAGCTGAGTTAAAGTTGCCTGGAGATTTAGAGTTCGGCGTCAAGCCTACACTAACAAATGAAGCAGATACTGGCCCTTTCCAAAGGCAAGAAAATTTAAATGAGCTACATGAATTTATCCGTAGCCGAATTAAAATGGTCAGTAATAAGATGAAAGTTAGATATGACCGTGCTGCAAATTCTAAAGGCTTTAATGAAGGTCAATTGGTTCTACTTTTCAACCCACAGCGGAAAATAGGATTGTCTCCAAAACTACAGACTCACTGGGAGGGACCATATACGGTGGTAAAAAGGTTAAACGATGTCGTCTACAGAATACAAAAACACAATAGCCCAAGGTCAAAAATGAAAGTTGTACATTTAGAACGACTCGCAAACTATGGAAAGCCGGATAATGTGCCTATTCGGGACGAATAGGCTTAAGTGGGCGGCAGTGTTACGTAAAAATATTCCTACAGGGTTAAAGCAAAGAACTATCTGGAAGTATTTAACTAAAGCACTAAATGTACACACATATTTACGTGCAAGTGCTATAGCAACAACAATAATTGTATACATAGCTACAGACACACACACATGCAAATAAAAGTGCGAGCACTGTACTACCAGTACAAACCGCATTGCCAACATAAGAGTCGTTACTTTTAAATTCAAAAATAACGACCAATCGAATTATCTACAAACGCCTAGAAGCAGCAACATGAATTTTCCCGATTGTGCTAGAATACTGTTTGAACATCTGGCTACCAATAGTAAATGACAATACAGATGGCATCATGCACCTATCAGGCGAACATTCGAGATCCGGTTCCTGTACTATAAAAAGTGGCAGCATGTGCAAGAACAGAGCAGTACTAATCAGAAAGTAGTCAAGTTAAGACCTCGTTGAAAGTGGATAATAACGATAAGAAGTAGTTAAGAAAAGACAAGTTGTAATTTGCTTCGTTAAGAATAAAAGGAAAAACAGTAGCAAATAAAAATTGTGTATTATTTATTTTTATTTTTGAGCAATCAAAAGAACTCACACGTTTAATAAAATTTAAACGTAACAATATATAACACTCCTCATTCTAGGATGTGTTAAACATATAAAATGTGTACAAATAAGTTAAGGTGAATAGAATTCGTGAGCATATCTTAAGAGAATAAAAAAACCTTTTTCTAATATTTCAAATAAAAATTAATCGGACATATATGATACAATATGACAAGCCGATTTTTAGCCGCCGCCGGTTTATTTTGTGCTCAGCCGCCGCCGCCGACTTTTTTTCGTCGGCTTCGTTCTCTGAACTGTAACATAGCGTCTATACCTGGGGGAAAATTACGGCACTCGTTTTCGAACGAAATTACAAAATATTTCAATAGAGTTTCTATGGAAATATTTCGTAATTTCGTTCGATAACGAGTGCCGTAATTTGCTCCCTGATAAAAATTTATCATATCAACTAACAAAACGTCGGCAGAGCCGTTGTCAAATTTTTGTTAATGCAAGCATACATGCGAAGACGTGATTTTTTTTATTATGATAAATCATAATTTTGTCGTCGTGAAGAAAATTTGTCAAAATACCTGCAATATTTCATTTCATATTTATTAAAAAGGTTTTATTTAATAAAAACATCAATACTTTTCTCTATTTTTATATATCTTTTTTCTGAAAATTACGTAAATATTTTATTTTTTACAAATAAATTAAAACGTCACACATTTTGTTTATAGCCCATTCAGGCTGACGCCAAATTAAGCAATTTCGTGATTTCAGTCGAAATCAAGTTCAAATTAAATAATTTCCCATACATTTTGAAATTTTCCAAATTAACTTATTTTACCTAGGGTTTACACGAGCAAGTGCAATTTATAAAAACTCAATACACTCAAACTCTTTTACTAACACATCTACACTTTCGGCACGTGCAGCCTACTTCCAACTCAACTGCCAAGGAATTTTACAAGAAAGTGACTTGTTGAACTTGTAGCAAGTAAATGGAAAGTTAGCTAACAGTGTTGCCCTATTAATAGTTTAGCACAAATTAACTGGATTTCAGTGCAGTGTTAAGTGAGATTTTACTCATTTTAAATACATTTAAAAGCTAATTTAATAATTTTTTTTTTCTTAAATATTCATAAATCGAGCAGTTTATTAATTTTTTAGACATAAATAACATTGAAACAATACGAATAAAGTACAACACTATCTTGTTCCCTTAAAATTAAAATTTTTTATGTTATGGACAACTCTGCACTAAAAGGCAAACATGCAAGTTGCAAGACAGTCGGGCATTTGTGAGAAATTTTCGTTAATAATACGTACACAGAGCTTGCATGCAAGGCACTTGCATGTGTAAACGCAGGGTTACTTAATTTCGATACGCTGATTTACACGGGCATAATTGTGCTGGTATAACATGCCAGTTTATAGGTGAGAGAGGCAAAGAGAGCGGTATTGCGGTTGGCATAACTTTTCAACAAGCTACAACCCCGCATTAGCAGCATAAAACCAATACAGACACAACTTAAAAAACAGCAAATGTTAAATGAATACTAAAAACACTAACACACAAAGCTGTGTATACGTATACATTTTGTGCCAGATGAATTAGTCTCGTGTAATTTGGAAAAGAACAAAAATTGTGCGGCTTAAAAATTGTTCTCGTCTAAACTACCTCGATGAAATGAACAAGAAATTACGATATACAACTCTGTTTTTGTACTAAAAATACTTTTTTTTCAAACATGAGTAAATTTACAACTATGAGAAACAACAATTAAAAGGAATAAAAGTTTTGACATTCAATATCAAATTAAAAAAAGATTGAAAATTATTCAATTTATGAAAAATTTTTGAACAAAAATGTGTATAAGTGTGACAAAGAATTTATTCAACTGAAAAAAGTACTTCAATGTCTGCCACAGTGAAGAAGATGGTTGCGAAATCAACTCAAATGTCATTCAGTACCTTGCATAAACACCTTTCATTTCGTTCGTAATTTGAGCTTGAAATTGCTTAATTTCGTGTCAGCCTGAATGGGCTATTACGTTTTTATCAAGACAAAGTTGTCTGACTTACCGTTTACACATGCAAGTACAAGTGCAAGTAACTCAATACATCGACATATTTTTACTAATACAATCATAATGCTACAAGTTGTAGGCTCACTGGCAAGATATTTTCATTACCCCCCGTTGTCACATGCCAGTAGTTACTTGCAAGTAGTGTATACGTATTACTGACGAAAATCAGGAGAAATATAAAAAACACAACAATATTTTGAGTGGCTACACAGCACAGTGCAAGTTAAAATGTCGTCAACAAGTAAAGTTCTAGATAACAGCTTTGCTTCAACTTTTAGTGCAGTGTTGCCAAGAAGTCAATATTGAACTTTAATTGCATTGTTAATATATTTCATTTAATAAAACATAAAATTTATGTTCAAACTTAGCTCTAAAATGAGTCTATGCCATTTCTCAATATCCTTTTTATATAAAAAAAATTAGCTATATTACTAACCAAATTAATGAAATAACTCTCTACTCGGCAACACTGTTTTTCGTTTTGTCAGTTTACTTGCGACAAGTGTGAAAATTTACTTGCTTCAAAATTTCATTGCAAGCTGACTCGCAAGTGGCAAAAGTGTGACTGTGTTAGTAAAAAAATGTGAGTGTATTGAGTTTTTTTCACTTGCACTTGCATGTGGCAACGGAGGGTTACAAGTAATTTTTTCACTTGCATGTAAGAGAATTGTCAAAAATGAAAACAGTGTTACCCTTTAAGGATTTTATTTTAATTTTAATGGATAGCTTACATGGAATAATTTTTAAAATGTTATTATTTCAACTTATATACAAAAATATTATTATTTGTGAATTCTCAAATAGTTCTTGAAAGTCTGTGCATAGGATAAGAGGTTTGTGACTATTCAAAATGTGTGGTTGAAGTCTACTGATGATTTGTTACAGCAACAATGAAATATATAGACAACGCTGAACCACCAGCAAATAAATTTCAACTTATATACAGAAAAAATAAAACAAAAAGTAAGAACATGTAATCAAATATGACTTATTATTGATTTGCAATACAAATTTATCATTTATGTTGGTATAAAGTTGATCACTAATTTCGTTTCCCTGTAATGTTCCTATTCCAAAAACTTGGCAGCTCACACATTAAAAACTAATATAGACAAAAAAAAAAATACAAACAACGCACAGAAGAAAGAGAAAAACGAAATTTTCAAATATTTATGGTAAAATATAGAAAAATGAAAATAAATTTGCACTTGACTGTGTAAACAATCAAGCAAGTTGCGAGTGTTTTTATTATTTCATTCAATGTATTGGTTGTTAAAGGCAGTTTCAAACTATAATACAATTATTAATATTTTTGTGGAAAATGCAACTCTGACATGTTGAGTTGTTTTTTGAAATTTTTTAAACAGAAATTAGATCAGGGATGCATTTTCGTCAAAAGTATTAATACTCGTATTATAGTCTGAAACCGCCTTAATACGTACACGCAACTTGTAACAAGTTACCTGCATGTGTAAATGAAGCGTGAGCTGAAGCTATGACAAAATTCTTAACATAGCGTCTATACCTGATATAATATTAAATATATTTCTATCAGCAAACGTCAAATTTCATAGCAGAGCGAATTATATTACGTGTGGACTGCAATATTAGTATTATATTAATATTATATCAGATATTATAATATTTTTCATAATATATATTTAGAAAACAATATTATGATATCATCTGTCTAAAAACATACACATACATACATACGCGAAGAGAATTTTTTGTATTAAAATGAAAATTAATATTTTTTGATAAAAAAAAAGAGGAAATGTTATAATTATACACGATGTATTATGGAAATACCCAAATTTTATATGAAACACACATTAGTATTACAATAAACGAAGATGTTTACTGCACGGTTGCCTGATATTTATGAAATATTATGATATTTACAAGAGTACGTTTTCCCCTACATAGATATTAATATCAATATTAATATATTTTTCTTCTTATTCTGCCGACGTTCTCACTCATATTATATCAGAGTTAATATCAGGTATAGACGCTATGTAAAACACTGCTAATAAATACAGTCTACACCTGATACATTTTTCTCTTTATAACGATTTGACTTTTATCATGATAAAAATTTATCAGGTATAACTTCACTGTAATGGAATGTAACTGCAACGTTAGCAAACAGCTGATCGATGTTTTTATATTTATGAAAAGTGTGTTACGTTACATTCCATCTCTATAAAGGTTAAAGGCTCAGTTAGCCGACTGTAATGTAATATAACTGTAACGTAGAAAACAGCTGATCGATATTTTTATATGAAAAGTAGGTTACGTTACATTACATCTCTATTACCATTTTCCTTACTTTTCACATAACAAAATCGATCAGCTGTTTCTTACTGTTGCAGTTACATTACATTACAGTCGGCTAACTGAGCCTTAAGTTAGCCGACTGTGATGTAATGTAACTGCAACAGTAGGAAACAGCTGAACGATATTGTTTTGTGAAAAGTAATGAAAATGGTTATATAGATGTAATGTAACGTAACCTACTTTTCATATTAAAATAACGATCAGCTGTTTCCTACGTTGCAGCTATATTACAGTCGGCTAACTGAGCCTGTACATTCCGGTTGTATATCTATAACCATTTCCATTACTTGTCACATAGCAAAATCGATCAGCTGTTTCCTGCCGTTGCATTTAGTCTTGTTTTAGACTTGATAGTTTTTCTTGAAGTAGTTATCTTCAATTCTCTTTTAAAACTGCTCGTTTGCTTACACTCAGACGGTTTGTTGTTCAATTTTCCTATTGCTTTAATGCTGCGAATGAAATAACAAAAGAGAATTGAAGTAACTTTTCTGTACAAACAAGTCAGTACCCCTCTTCTTTCTTCTTTCCTCTCTCTCCCATAAACTCTGACTAAAACATGAGTTACATTCCATTACAGTCAGCTAACTGAGCCTTAAGGCGTTGGTTCCGTTTATGTTGTGGAAGTTTTGTACGACCAGGAGTGCCAGATTTTATTTTCATACTTCTCAAAAGTTCATTGCAAAAAACTTTATAGGGAGAAAAAATCACCTATCTCGTTTTGATTATACGTAAATAGTTTTTACCCCTGAAAAAAAACTCACCAAAAACAATTATATTACCCAAAGTTCAGGTAAAGTTATAAAAATATTTTTAGCAACGCGTCATCCCATTAATTGTTTGGAGCATATGCCAAAAAGTAGGAATGGAGAAAAACGACAAAGAAGGTTTACATGAAGTTTTCTCAAGGTATACCCGATAGAATTTTTTTATATTTTCACCATTGTTTCCGACAAATGCTTAGAAGAAATATGTAAATTTTTGTGAACTTCCATGAATAGAGTTAAAAGTTAATATTACTTTATTGAAAGAGAAAAATAATGTTTTGTGCCACATACGCCACTATTTTTAAAAAGTAGCTTTTTGTGCTGCATATGTATACAACTTTACTGCTGAGAAACTTGTTGAGAAGAAAATTTATGCTTGCAGTCCATAGAAATAAATCGATCGGTTTAACGATAACCCCAAAATTAAACAAAAACCCTTACCAGACATTGTAATTTCCGCGATGTTAGCCATTTTTTTGCATTTTAGCGATTTGTATTAAAAATTATGGCTGGTTTAAAATCTTGCAATTTTTCGCGAATTTCTGTTTTTTTTCTTACGAAAGATGTAATTTTTCGAAAGTTTTTGGGTTTCCTTATTTGTTTTTATTTAAGGACTTAAAATTTGAAAAAAATTTGCAAGCTTATTTTGAATTTTAATAATGTTAATAACTCAATTTTAGTTTTGAGCTTGTTTTCAACATTGCGAATTTTTAAGATTTTCGCAATAGGCGTGATTTATTCCAAATTTCTGCCTTTTTAGAGTTTAAGAGACTTTTATTTATTTCAAGACTTGATATCGATTTTTGCATTAATTTTTATTTCAAGTACACATTCCATTTTTTTCCATACTATGCAAGTAATTTTTGCCGCAGTTAATATTTGCATAACTTGGTATCCATACACTACAAATATATCCATAGCAAGGCAGAGATTTGGAGTAGATCGAATTCTTGAAGGCAAGTTCATCGAACTATGCGAAGTTCGTCGGTCGTCTCAATTATTTTTATAACATTACGGAAATGAAGCAAAACAAGAGTTAAATTTATTTTGTACGTTTTTGTATGAATAATTTGACGCAATAGCCAAACAGTGGATTTTACAGCCAAACAATACTTATTAAACCTAAAAATAGTTGAAATGGAGCAAAATGAATGATAAATATCTCAGAAACCATAATTAATTTCGCGAAACACTTTTTGGGTTCAGAAAGTGTATATTCGAAATATATATACTCCAAACCTAACTCATTTTTTTTAAAAATGGTCGGTAGGTCAAACCAATAATGGGCTGACGAACGTATGCAGATGCATATACATATATCGTCTGGTGATTGCTAGTTTGCCGCACAATACATTAACCCTCATATTCATAAAATTTAAAATGAGTTTGAATTGCATTTTATTTCAAATGTTTCCATTGTTTTAATACAGCGAAGATATAAACAAACGAGAATTGAAATAACTTTTCCGTAAGATTTGTAGCAACGTCTATATTCAGCATTATATTTGTGTAATATTTTCATTCTTCGATAGTAATTAAGGAAGCTTGGCAGCCCTATTTACTCACTAAATTTAATTACAAATAAATGTACTTTCTTTTGCTCACTACTAAATGAATTTCTTTTTTCACTTTTAGTAATTGCTTAGGTTAGCTGATTGTTGATTCGTGCGAAGTTTTATACTAACAAAAAATATATTTATATAACTACAGGTGTAAATATAAGTAACGAAATTCTGTAAATATTGTTTATAATTATCGAAATAAGTGAAAAATATATTTTTGTATTAACTTAACAACTCATGGCCTCAGACAACTTTAATTTTAACAATATCTGCACACCAGTAGAAGGAATAAATTGCCAAAATTTGAAGTTATCTACCAACCGGAATTCGTTAAAACATTCACATGTTTATAATCTATCTGAAATAAATACTATATTTTTTGATTTGGACAATACTTTAATTCCCACAAGATCAGGCGACTCAAAAGCTTGCCGCAAGGTAAAGTTCAACTTAACAAATATTTTTTGTGTGGAAAATTTCCACTAAAAAATGTGCCGAATTAGTAGCTCTGTATTTTATATGCATCTGTGTTCGTGTATACATAAATGTACATGAACATATTGCCAATTAAAATAGCATGCGCTGTGAGCATAATTGCCAGATAGATTATGGCAGAAATCGTCATGTTTCGGAAAAGAAATCGTACAATTGTTTCATCGAAATCGTTTATATCCAATAAAATATTTGATTTTATTAAACCAGTGATGTTATTGATATAAAATTAAAAAAAAATGTAACTACTAAAATATTCAAAATCGAGTTTTTGATTGATTATTATGAATGCCATTAAACTACATACCAAGGCACGTTCAAATTTGCCTCACTACATACACACATGTCTTGAAGAAATTTAACACTTCTGCGATCTCAAAATGACGCTTTTATTAACAAAAAACAAGGGTACTTAACTACAAGTTTGTTTAATTCTTTTAATTTTTTGCTTTTGTAAAATTATATTTATGTTAGTTACGCCTTTTTTTAACCCCCGACAAAAAAAAGGGGTGTTATAAGTTTGTAGTGTGTATCTGTGTGTCCAAACGGCTGGACCGATTTTAATTTAGTTTCAATTGTTTGAAAGGTGACTTGATCGACAGTAGTTTTACCTATGTTTAAAGAAAATCGGCCCAGCCGTTTAGAAGATATCACATCTTTTCTGGATACATAGGGGGTTTTTAAACTTTTTAATTTTTGTTATGTATATTGAAATTTTAATTGTCGTCACCTAAAATAAAGTTTCAAAAATTAATTGGATTGATTTTTTTTAAATAAAAGTAACAATAATATGCATATTTAGTCAAAGTATGGTTCTTACTGAAGCTTCCATTCTCTCATTATTTCTTAGTGCTTCTTGTTACTATGTAATACATATTTATATATTTGGCCTTGATTACTTTGTATTAGTTTGATGATAAATTCCCTTCATTTCCTGGTGTTCGTCAACAGTGGCTAAGAGCCTGACTGGTTATTAAACCAATTTTTTAGAAAAAGATGTTACAATCAACAAGAAACGAATAATGTAGATTAAACAAAATGCAATATCAATAAATATTTGTCAAACGCCAAAAATCCTTATTTTCCAAACAAAGAGAGAATGGAAGTACATAGGCGTAGAAAGGCAATTCTGGGGGTGCATTGCCCCTAGAATTATTAAAAATTGCATGTAATTATATATTTTATTATTACTCATGAAAATCACCAGTTATAATGCACCCCAGGAAAAAATTTATAGGTACGCCAATGTGGAAGTAACTTCTATATTTATACCATGGTATAGATTTTTTTTATTTTATATACACAGATAGATATGTATACAAGTGTACATACATATATTAAAAATTTTATGCGGAGTGTAATCGTGCCATTTTGGTGACTAATTTGCATTTTGTTTCTTTACTTTAGGTTTCGGAATTCCTAGAAAATCAATATGGATTCACAAAAGAAGAAGCTAATTATACCATACAAAACTTTTTGAAATCATTCAGGCGCTGTCCAGATAACACGCAAACATCTCTAGATAAATGGCGCATACACTTATGGAGGGAATCCTTGCCTCCTAAATACAAACAATTAGCCGAATTAATTTATCCGTTGTGGCTGGAAACGCGATACCGCTATTTAGCCATACCAGACGATTATATACATATGTTAAAACGTTTCCGTCAAGCAAATTATAAATTGGCATTAATTACAAATGGTCCGTCTAATGCTCAATGGGAAAAAATAAAAAAATTACACGTCCAACGTTACTTTGATTGTGTGCTGGTGTCTGCGGATTTACCATGGGAAAAACCCAATCCGAAAATTTTTTATACTGCTTGTAAATACTTGAATGTTCAACCGCAACAGTGTACCATGATTGGCGATAAACTAGAAAGTGATATAAAAGGTGGCAATCTAGCTGGTCTAGCTGCTACATTTTGGCTACCTCTTAGTAGCGAGGTGACACAAGACTTAAATGGAGATGTTGATCGTAAACCCACGCATATACTCAGGAATGTTATAGATTTATATAAATATTTTAATATAGAGCAAGTACCTATGAATAACAGCCAAAGCAACAAATATCGTCGAACGGGCTCCTTGCCAGCTATTGATTATTTTATAAATAGTGAAACTGATAATAGTTCAGAAAATAGTTCTGATAGTATGAATTGAGTTACCGATACCTTCTAAAATATATGTACATATGTACATATAATAAGAACCTTATCTACTATATACATACATAAATATATTGTAGATATGTGTATTTAAAGTCACAATATCATTTATTTGATAAAAGTTTGTAAATTAACTATTCATTTCATTCATTATATAAAAAATTAAGATATTTTAATTTTATTTCAATATTTTATTTTTAATTAACGCGTGTAGAAATGAATAAGAATTAAAAAAATATTTTTTGATGGTTTATCATGTCTAGCTGCAACGAAATACATCTAGACATGCTAAACCGTCGACAAATAAAATTTTTTATATTCATACATACTATATTTTTTGTTATTAATTTTACTTTAACCCCCTGTTTGTGTAAAACGTTTGAGTTAAAAATCTTGGCGTTTTTGTAATAGACTAAAGGAAACTTGTACAACTTTTCTTTAATCTATTACAGAAACGCTAAGATTTCTAACTCAAACGTCTTCCACAAACAGGGGGTAAGTGTATGGTTAAAAATATAAAATATACGATAAAATATAACATGAGATTTTTTACTACACATTAGAATTCTAAAGGCATATGGATCACTTACTCAGATACGATAATAAATGAACAGATTCCGGGTGACACTGTGAAGTCTGATTTTTGATTTTCGGTCTGCGGGCGGAGGGGCGTGGCAAAATCGAATTTCCATATTGCACAACCAACGCGCAACACTTTCAAATCAATATAAATGAAATTGAAAAGACAATGGGGGTAGCGAAGCACACCGGGTGTTTCTCGTTATATATAATAACGAACATATGTTTCAAAAATTAAAGAAAATGAACATAGAGAAAACACGATACAATTTTTAAAAATTGTTAAATTAAAATTACCCTGTGTGAACCGGAACTATGCAGTTACTGAGAAAGTACTAAAATTACCAACTAAGCAAATCAATAAGGTCTATGAGACAAATCAGGTGATTGGCTTTTTCTCGTTTAGCTTTCATGTTTAGCTGTCAAAATTTTCGTAGCCTTAGTCATGTTTTAGACTTGGCAGTTTTTCTTGAAGCAGTTATCTTCAATTCTCTTTTAAAACTGCTCGTTTGTTTACACTCGGACGGTTTCTTGTTCAATTTTCCTATTGTTTTAATGCTGCGAATGAAATAACAAAAGAGAATTGAAGTAAATTTTCTGTACAAGCAAGTCAGTACCCCTCTTCTTTCTTCTTTCCTCTCTCTCTCCCATAAACTCAGACTTGCTTCAAGAAAAACTGCCGAGTCTAAAACATGAGTTACACAATTGGGAGTTATGGGCAGGCGGGATAATTGGTAACAAACGAATCATTCAAGAAATGCGAAAGTATTTTCAAAGTTATGAATCCAGCTGCTATTATTTTTCGTTCAATTTCGTTAATCATTGACATTCTCTTTTAAACTATGTACATGTGCTCATTTACACAATTTTTTTTAAAGAAAAACGATTTTTGTTAACAGATTTTTCATATTCCAATAAGACTTCGATAGGTTTTGTAACGATTATGCATGTAGTTGGGTACCCAGTTACTCACTACCCAGCTACTCACTCGCCATTTTGTTTTGCAAATTTCACCACTTGGGTGCATAGAAAAATTTCGGAGAAGGTTTTGTGAAGAAACGAGATTAAATGCGCTGAAAATTTGTTTTTATATTTGATTAAATCTTAAAATTAGCAAATATTTAATCTGTGTTCGAAAGTTTGTTGAATTACCATCGATGCAGCCATTATTGAGAAAATGTAACATAAAGTAGAACAAATAAACGAGATTTTATTTTCAACTGCATACGGGACGGTCTGTGATGTAGAAAAAAAATCGTATGTGTATATTTATATGTGTGTAGGAAAATGTCTTCGCCTTTGGTGTGGTGAAAAATACCATTTGTTAAAATAAAAAGAAAATATTTGATAATTCAAAATTTAAGAAAGGAAATCTGCCTATAATATTTTAAATTGTCTCCTATTTTATAAAGGTGTTGGTGACAAGTGATAACCACAATAGTACATATATCGTATTAAAAAGTCTTCCAAGTTGTAAACAGTTTTTTCTTTTATACGTATGTACATATATTACAAACTTTGCTACAAATTTATACATAAATAATTATTGCCGCAAGAATTTCAAAAAGTTAACATTAAAGTAATGTAAGTTACAGCAAAATGTATATATGTATAACCTATTAAGTTCACTTCTTAAAAATTAATCACAATTCTTGAAAATACCAATATGCTAATTTCTTTCATAAATCATTTGCTCTGCCCATTTTTTGAAAAAACAAGCGTCAAGGTGTCAAAAGGGTACGTTTTCGTTTTTGTATATTTTATGTTCTCGAATAATTTTTCTTAAGATTTTATTTAAAGTGAAAAACATGTTAAGTACTATTTAAAAATTATAACAATTAATTCAACAAAATATTTTAAATTACATACATATGTATAAAGATTGCATGCATTATATTTTTTATTAAAAAGTTGTAAAAGAAGAGAGAAGTAAGAATTTATTTTGAGAGTAATGCACTTTGTTACGAGCATAGCTGCCAGATTTGACAATTTATCGTCATTTTGACGATTGTGGGCCCCTAAAATCAGCGATGCCAACTTGGTGCTTTTGGCACTATTTTTAGTGCTTGTTGAAGACTCAAATTTTGAGCGTTAAGCGCATTATTCGCGGCCGAATGCATGATCTGCATTATAATAATAATTGTCCTGTGTACTCTTTCGTAAAGAAGACTATGGTGCAAAAACCTAAATTAGCTCCAGCTCAATCAGCAAACGCTTACTCTGCCACTTTTGCGCAAATGAGCCAACCAGTTACTTCCCGTGTATTGTATGCAGATGCTGCTAAGACAAATTCAATTCCCACACAAAATGTTTCCCCGCCAAATAATTCAAAAAATACTGACGCAAGCTTTAATTTTAATCGCCTTGAAGCTACTACTGAAAATCTGGTGCAAACTATAAACAATTTTACAACAAATATGACTAGCATGATGCAAGAAATGCTGCGAATGCAGAATACTCTGCTTTAAGCATTAATTAATAAACCATGAACACGTTAACAATATGTTTCTGGAACGCAAACGGCTTTCTCCTTCATAAAAATGAACTTGAGCACTTCCTCACGGAAAAAAATATTGATATAATGTTAGTATCTGAGACTCATTTGACTTCGAGAAGTCTTTTTAAAATTTATGGCTATACTATATATGATACAAAGGACCCTAGAGGAAGGGCTTGCGGTGGATCAGCAATTCTAATAAAGTCAAGACTCAAGCACTATGTTCTTGATAACATTTGTGAATAACACCTACAAGCAACAAATATTGGCATTGAAAGTTTTTGTACAAATTTTGTTATATCATCAATTTACTCCCCTCCCAGATTTTCAATCACTGAGAATCAATATGAGGATTTCTACAAATCTCTTGGACCTTGTTTTGTAGCAGCTGGCGACTACAGTGCTAAGCATACGTTCTGGGGTTCGCGTCTTATTACCCTCAGAGGTCGAGCATTGTTCAACACTATTTCAAAAATTGGCTTGGATGTCATTTCGAGTGGGGAGCCCACTTATTGGCCTACTGACATACAAAAAATTCCGGATGTTATAGATTTTGGCGTCATAAAAAATATCTCTAGGGATTTAATTCAAGTTCAAGCTTCTCTTGATCTCTCGTCCGATCACTCTCAGACGATCATTACAATTTGTAGTCCATTAAGAAGTAACTCACTTAACCCATATGTGAAGATGATCAATCGTGTTAATTGGCTGGGGTTCAAAAAATATCTCAGTAGTCATTGTACGGAAAACATTACGCTTAGAATATCCGATGATATTGAATCTAACATTGCCAATCTCAGCGAGAATATTAAATAGGCTGCTGAACATGCCACTATCCCCCATCCGCAGACTGGGTTTAATAAAATTTATTCTACAGACATTGAACGTCTGGTACGTGAAAAAAGAAGAGCTAGAAGGGAATGTCAACAGCACAGATCACCACGAAATAAAGTCAGATTTAAAGAGTGTTCTAAACGACTCCAAGAGTTGCTTGCATCTGAAAAAACTGCATCTCTTAAAAATTATCTGGAAGGTCTTGATGTCACACCAGCGTCTAATTACTCTTTGTGGCGCGCTGCTAGAAAGCTTAAAACACCCATTGAGTATAAGCCACCTCTACGCACATCTACCGGAAGTTGCGCAAGAAGCGATACTGAAAAAGGTAAAATATTTGCTGAGCACTTAAAATCCGTTTTTACGCCAAACATATGTACTGGTGTTGCTGATTTGCCGAATGTAGTCGCTCTACCCCCTCAACACATAAAGTTTAAGATGCGTGATTTACAAAAATTAACTGCCGAACTCAATCCGAAGAAAGCTCCGGGTATTGATGGAATTAGTAACCAGATGCTGATAAACTTGCCTCGTATTGCAATGAGAATCCTATTATTCATATTTAATGCCATTTTACGACTGGAGTATTATCCACACAGCTGGAAGCTTGCCAAGGTTAAAATGATTCCAAAGCCTGACAAAGATCTAACCAAGGCTGAGTCATATAGGCTAATAAGTGTACTATCAACTATGTCAAAGCTTTTCGAAAAACTGCTCAAATTCGATTGCCGACACAAGATAGCGTGTGGACCGTATGAATATGTGTTCAAATATACATTCAGCAAGAAATGTTAAAATACATTGCTGAGCAACAATCTCTGAACACATGCTGTCAAATACAAATTATATTAAATTTTTTTCATCGTAAATGTAGAAAACAAAAGTTTTAACTAAACAAAACCAATAAAAATTCAATTTAAAATTAGAAAATGATAAAATTATTGATAATTGAAGTAATTATGTGAATAAAAAGCAAATATATTTAAATATACGTGTTCACCACCTCTAGATACATTGTTGAACACAAGCAATTTGACGTCATCATTCTGCCGGCGTTATTGCTTGTGTTAAGACACATCAAATTGCTCGTGTGGTCGTAGTGTAAGATGCTACTAATTTATCGTGCAATACATGCACGTGTATGCTGAGTTCTTCATGCACACGTATACGATGCTTGTGTCATACATTTGGACCGTGAATACTGCGCTTTAGTGCCAAACTGAAGGCTTCATTAGTCCTGTGGACTTTACTTTCTGTTGCTGTTCTGTGCTGTGCCCTTCTGCCTCTAAATTTGAATACTTACTTTTTCTGTAGTAACTTATCAGCTGTGTCTGACCAGAAGGGTCGCAGTTTTCCACTAAAGTGATTAGTTTAGTATCGTCGATTTCAAGTTTCAATATAATTTTATGTTTTTCTTTTAAAAATTAAATTTTTTACATTCAGAAAGCATGATACACGTTACTAATTTCATACTAGTACGATTTATAGTACGTTTTGTAGTATCGTGTATACTCGCCATAACGACTTGTATTATGGTGGGTATACACCATACTACAAATCGTGCGATAAATTGTACAAGTATGAAATTAGTAACGTGTATCATGCTGTCGTACTTATGAGGTATACTTTGTAGTACGAAAATCATAAAATTTTGATTTTTGTGGGCGGAGCTTCAATAAGTACGATAATAAGTATTGTGTATCATGCTGTTGAACAGCAAAATTAGTTTTATGAGGAAATGATTTAGAAAACGCAGTGTTTCTGCGACTCAATTTGAAAATTAGGTTTATGTAGAGGATATTTAAATTAAAAAAAGAAAATATAATATTATTTTAATCATTCTCTACAACATGCCGCTTTTCTTTTTGCATTATTTTTTCATTCTTTTCCACTGCAGTTCACTTTTAATTAATAAATCCACCACATTATTAATTTAACCGTGTGGGTATTGCCTTAAAAATTTTCTTTCAAATGAATTAGTATGATTTGTAGTAACGTGTATCTTAAAAAGCGTACTACAACTCATACTACGCCAAGTACGAAATTAAATATCGTGTATACCCTGCATTAGATTTTTATAAACAAAAAAGAGACAGCTGATTCGTAACAGAACAGAAAGTAAAAACTAATTCGGCCTTGAGCATGATACAATTATACAGGTAACCGCGAAGCGCCAGCTGTTTTGCTTGTTTTGTGATTTGATCTGCCAAATTGTGCTTATATTTTACCAACACACGCGCATAGTGCCTATTAAAACTGTACTAATACAAACATGCTTTGCAAAGCCAAGAGAAAACACAAGTACATGTATATTGTTTTCCTCTCTTGTCAATCACAAAACAGCAATAAAAATCACTGTTGTCTTATTTGTTGTACATTTGTTGTAGATTCGCGGCTACCTGTATTATTGTATCATGGCCTTGAGAAATAGCACTAAAGGGCTTTGGACACGATCGAAATGCTTGCTGTCAAGTTCGTGTACGTTTGCTTGTCGGCTTGATGTTATCATGCTTGATGACCCACCAAGCATTCATTTTTATTTTGATTTTGTTCTGTTCGTTTGGTTGAAAAAAATATATAAAAATTTTTATATAAAGGCAGCACTGTTTACAAAAAAAAAGAGAAAAGCAAAATAACTCTTCTTTTTTCTTCACCTGTCAAATTTATGTTTTTCTTCTTTTAATTCCGATGTTTTGGGCAACCTTTCACAATGAAAATATAATTATAATGAAAATTTGTTCGTGCTTGACGGGTTAACACATACACATATATAACAATTGACAGCAAGCATGCCAAAAATCAAAATTTTTTGATTTTCCATCAAGCATCGTTGGTGTCACACATACTAACAAATGTTCACTCATACTATAACCAATGTCAGCAAGCATTTTGACCGTGTCTAAACCCCTTAAGAAATTTGTTTCTTAAAATTACTTGAATAAAAACTTGGTGTATATATTTTTCAGTGTAAAGCGTACTTTTTTCGTCTGATATATTTCATTAAAGATACTGATATTATTGCCGAAATAGAGAATAGCTTAGAAAATATTATTTAATATTAAGTTCGTTTTCGCTTTTTAATCTTTTTAGATCGCAAAATTACTCTTTTTGTGCTTTTTCTAAATTTTGATGTGCTTTTAGAGCCAAAAAAGTTGGTATCACAGCCTAAAATAGCACTTTGGCAATTTGACGACTTTTGTCCTAAATTTTAACAGCCTTATTTATAAAACTTAAAAAGGCTTTATAAAGGCTTTTTAAGAAAAATTTTGTATGAAAATTTGTTTTAAAAAACCTTTATAAAGACTTAAGTTTTATAAATAAGGCTGTAAGAAATTTGGAAATGCAAAAATTACAACAATTTTCAATATTTTTAAGGCAAATTTTGCTTACTTGAATGTTACACGATCAAGTTTTGACTTTAAAACTTCAATACAGTCACACTTTTTCATTTCATATTTTTCACTAATAAATTCATGCTTTTAAAATTTGTTGCGAATTTGCTTTCAAATTTTCTTTTCAATTCTGTGTTCAAATTTACGGCAAAGAAACAGCTGACACTCATTCTAATTAGGACAATTTTTGTTTCCAAATATTCTACCGTTGTAGGTTTTGAGCTTTTTTTTAAATAACCGCCAAAAAATAGCAATTTAATTAAAATAAATATATTTGTGAATAAAATAACATTTACAATGATCTGTGACACCCGAATCTAGGGCCGAAAGAAAAAAATAATAGATGTGTTCCACAAGATTTCGTACAAGTTCGGACTAATGAGAGAAAAATGAAAATTACTCTCTGAATATGCAAGAGATCCAAATCTGCTGGAACGCAAAAACCATAATTGCACATCTTGAAATACTAATGTTGCGTTCTTTTTACATTAAATTTAAGTGATTTTAGTCGCTTAAAACGCTTAACATTATAAAAACAAAAATTTTGCCTCATTGGCAATAGCTGTAAAAAGTAAATGAAAATATATTCCAAAAAGTAAAAGCTACGTGAATTATTTAAAAAAACATTTTTTATATTAAAGAAATGGAACAAAGTGCACAAATGTACTTACAACTTCAACTTAGTTCAAAAACCTTCCATTTTGCTTTTAAAAAAATTTATATGTAAAAATTTTGCTTATGTATATTTGCAAATTTTCTGATTAATTTTTCAGTTTTTCTAGGAGTGGATCTTGGAAACTCCTACTTCTATACGAAGGTATAGGTCGTTCGCAGCAACCGAAGGAATCTTCTACACGTGGGATACCCTGGCTTTTTGGCTACGTGCTTTTGCCATTTTTGTTCCATTTGGAACACAGAATACAAAAAAAAATAGACAAATTTTTTTTAGCTCATTTTCAAACAAAGAGACATAGGGCCAAACCCACGATGTCGACATCGTTCGACTTGTCGCACATTTACATTCAAAACAAAAACAAATTTTAATATTTTGTTGTTGTTTCAAATGTAAGTGTGCAACAAGTCGAACGTTGTCGATATCGTGGGTCAGGCTGATAGTGATGCTGCTAAAAGTTATTAACATGTGATATGAACATAATGGAAATGTAAAAGATTGTAGGGTACAATTGGTACTTCTAATATTGAAAAAAAAAACAATTTAAAATTACAAATAATATTTTGAAAAATAATTATGTATTTCTCTGTGTTGATGAATCCACAGATTTAACTAATTTTAAATCATGGTGGTTGATGATTTTTGGGGGAATTGTTTCAATTAAATTTATCATTTGTTAACGCACTAATTATCTCAAATTGTTGTTTTAACAGTAAAATGTTTTTTTTTTTATTAAAAATATAACACAATTTTGATGCAAATCATCGGCGACACTTTTATTGGTGAATAATCTTAAATATGTTTCAATGAAGTGCATATAGACAATGTTTAACCAGCAGCAAATAAATTTCACTTAAATATGTTTCATAAACACGCCAGAGCTTGATTTTATTAACTTATGCCATTGACTTTTTTCATATTTGGAGTTATAAACTGAAGACTGCAAATTATTTTTGTTGAATTTTTGAGTATGTTTGATTCTGTGTGTATTCAGTCCTTTAACATAAAATTAATATGTAATATTGTCGGGTCATTACTGGTTTGCCGCATGGAACAAAGAGTGTTAAGTTAATTTGATTTATAAAAATTCACATTAGAATTTTTTGTTTAATAAAAAAAGTAATAGACACATATCGCACTTAATCAACAAGAGGGTATTAACTCAATATTTTAAAATTTTCAGTAGAGACGAAAAACGGTTTGTGGTTACTTTTTAAGAGAATTTGAAAATCCGAATACATAAAAGTAAGCAAATTCCATTTAAAAATATGTTTACAAAGAAAGTAAAACAAACTAAAAATTAGTTTTAAAAATAATGTGTAAAGAAAATACGTTTTTTCCTAATTTCTTGAATTCTAAAAATATTATTTTGTTTTGTTCTCAAACGCATGTTTATTTTATAAATTTTTATTTTAAATGATGATTGATAAGTTTGTGGTAAAATATCAATTACACACGTATACCAAGGGTTCATCGGCAGTAGCTGCAAGCAGTATGTGTGTATGGGCTCCTTAAAAAAAATTTGAGCAGTTTTATAATAAAAATACTCACATTTCGAATTAAAATCATAAAGTAAAACAAATTTTATAAACAAGAGAGTAATCGGAATACGTTGAAATTTTTACAGTAGATAGAAGCTATTGATGTTGTTATTTGGTAATATCTTGCAAAAAGTAAAATTCTTGATTAAGTGCGATATGTTTTTTATTCAAACTTAAAGTTGCTAAACTTTTTATACTCAGCATGAAAAGTTATTAGGATTTACGGAAAAAAAGACAAAAATCTTTATTGCCGCATATTAATTATTGAAATATATACCAACCATATAACAATAATATTGTTTACTTCCTTTCAAGTAGGTCAAATTAGTGCACTTGCTGAGTTAAAAGGGGGAAAAGAACTTTATCCCCCTTATGCAAAAACGTTTGTTAAAGTTAAAGCATGTGTTAAAACTGGTTTTGCCATACAAAATTCGTTTGTTAAACCAACTTTAAGTTTAATAATCGTTTTTGCATAAGGCGGTATATCTTTTGATATATTCAAGATATCGAAAAACGAAGAATGAATCTTAAAATTCAATCAATAACTATTTTTTTTTAATTTTCCATTCGGCAAACCAGTAACTACCCGACGATATACATACATACATACATACATACATACATACACAAATAATGTGAGTTACATAAATCCTTTTGCTATGTTAAACTTTTTGTACCTATTTATGTTTTAACAAAAGATTTTTTGACGATTTCAATGACTTATTTTAAAGATTTGGACGATTTTGTCTCCAAAAATGTACGTTATTAATCGTAATAAATCTGGCAGCTACGAGTATGTGTTCGAATAATAAAAAAGTGTCTGCAAAAAATAAAAAAAGAACACAACTGTGAAAACTAAGCAGACGTCATTTTTGCTTGTGATAATAGGTCTGTCTGGGTACTTTTCCAGTAGCAAATACTCAGTAAACTTTTTTGGGAGAGTAAGACCAATTTTACTCTGTCGGCTGAAAATATCTCAAAAAGTACGCAGACAGTATCCAGTGAAATCTTGCAAGAAAACAGCTGATCGGTGTGTAAACAATTGAAATAAAGCAAAAGAATTTTAGCATATGTATGTGTACGCATATATAGCATATGTGTACGCCATCTCCAATCCACTTGCGCCACGGTCGCACAGTATATTTGGACGTTTCTAGCATGAAATAAAATGTTTATTTATTATAATTTATTATAAACGTTAAAAATCAACACAATTCTAATTACTTACCTCTGCCATTGTTAAATTTCAATTTTTATTTTCATTTCACAAAAATTATTTCATTCAAATAGTAAATAAAAACAGCTGTTCAAACTAGTTGCAAAATCTTGCAAGCGGAAATTTCCCCAGCAACATTTTGCAAGTTCTCTAACTTCCAACTGTCAAAAAATTCTCTTTGTGGATCTCTCGCTGCAAGAGATTTGGAGTACGCAGACAACATTTTGCAAGATTTTGCAACATTTTGCACAAAATGATGCAAAATATGTGTACGCAGACAGACCTAATGATATTGTAGAAAATGTAATCAATAAAATGTATAAGAAAATATAATGTTTTATATTAAATTTGTAAAAAAAAACAAATTAATCGCATGTATACATACATACATACATATGTATATATGTATGAATGTATTGAGGCTGGAATTAAGCCCGTACCCACATTTGGAATACCATGAATGAAGCATTTTTATAATTATACCTGCATAATACCTACATATATTATATATGTACATACATACATTTATATGCATAAAAGAAAATCGCTTTTCATAATTTGGGTATCAAGCGCTAAGAGAAATAATTATTATTATTTTTTTTTTAATTAATCATGTAAATAATAGGGTATTCAATCGGTTAACCGATTAATTGTTACTCTATTAACTGTTTTATTAATTTATCTACTTTCGATTAACGGATAAACCGGTTAATTTCGGTCGATATTTCACTATATTTTTGTAAAAAATAATCATTTCATATACAAAAGGTATGTGTGGTGAGATGGGTTTCATAAAAAAAAGAAGTACCTACATATGTATGTGGAGTGGTCAAGTTTTATTAAAACTGAACGAGAAATCGTTTAAAATCTAAAAATTCCAACCAAATACTATTTCTAAAATATTAGTTTAGATCTCTTTAATCTATTAAACAATATAAAAAAAATCTTTTTCCTCGTCTGATTTAGTTCGCAAATTGTTATTTTTGTTATGTCATCGTTTTTTCATCGATAAAATCTTTAAATAATGAATAATTTATGTATGTATTTTTATTTATAAAAATTAATTAATTTATAGAAATTATTTTTAATCGGTTAACGGATTAATCCAAAATCAACCGATTTTTAACCACTTAAACCAAACCCTCGATTAATTAGTCGAGCAAAAAATTGTATACGATTATTGTCAAATTCCAGTTGGCAAATTACGACATTTAATATTGAGTAAAATTTAAAATTATTTCCATATTTCGTAATTAGCTCACAGGACTTAATAGAAGATACTGGGTAGTAAGAAAATTCCATTTGAAAATATTTTTACATTGTTCTTATTTTAAAATCTTTATTAGGGGAAAATATCTGTTTTGAAAAGAGTAACAACTAAAAAAAAAAATGTGATCATTTTTATAATAAAAACAGCCGAATTAAAATCACAAACTAACCCCCTGTTTGTGTAAGACGTTTGAGTTAGAAATCATGGCGTTTTTGTAATAGATTAAAGGAAACCAAGATTTCTAACTCAAACGTCTTACACAAACATGGGGTAAAACAAATTTTATCAACAACACAGTATCAACTCAAAATACAACAACAATTAAATTGATCTTTTTTTAACTTGAATAAAGGTTCAAATAAAAATAATACCTTTTTTATGAAAATATACGATACATTTCTATGTCTACTTTTGTATTAACTCAAAATAATATCTTTTTGGTGATATAAAGGTAGTCACTACACTATCACAAAAATGGTCTCAAATGTGGTTTTCGAGATGAAAGAGTAATCGGAACACGTTGAAATTTTTACTGTAGATATATGTATATTGATGTTGTTAGTTGATTTCTTGCAAAAAGTGAAATTTTAGAAATTTTGAGTTAATACCCTCTTGTTGATTAAGTGCGATATATATTTGGTGTTTTAAAACAAATTTTTAAGTAAAAAGCAAATGCTGTTTTTATTCATACTGTCAGTATTATTGTTCTCATAAAACTGTTTAATTCCAATAGTCTATTCCAGACAATTTTGCGGTTTAAAACATGCATTTGAGGTCACAAATAAGGTCACAAATTGAGGTCACCTTTTTTTCTAAGACCTACTCCTTTTGAAATTTTTTAATAAAATTTTTAAGACTTCAAATTTCTACTCTGTCATATTTCTTTTCATGATGACTCTGCCAGTTGAAAAGGGCACAGTTAAGTTTTGGAGAAAACCGACTAAAGTTACTTATTTTTACTTTTTTTTATCAAAAATGTATTTGGAAGCTAATTTATGATAAAACGAATGCAGTTAGAAAGCTTCGGTTTGTTGCATTAGAAAAAACGATCTATTTACTATATCTCTGTCATAAGTAACTGCCAAATTATAAACAATAGCCCAATTCACAATCTTGTGCAAATGGTCTTGCATCGTTGCATGTGCAAAATAGTATAGCATATTCATATTAGTATATATATATATTATTAGTTCTCGTTGAACCTTCATAGTGAAGAGACGTTAAAGCGGATTTTTTTTTACATACATACATACGAAACAAATATAAAAAACAACAAAATCAAAGATCATACAGAAAATATTCGTAATACATATTCACCTTGATAAATAAGCTTATTGGCTTTACTAATATTTTTTACAAAGCAAGAAATAGCAAAAACAAAAAAAAACCGTAAACACAAACAAAGTACCCTTGAGGAATAATACTCTGAAGTGAGTTCTAACGGCAGAAATGCTTATTTTACAGTGAGTTCTGAAACTCTTAATGAAAACAATATAAATAATAAACCTGATGAAAGTCTTTTTTTAACGGCAAAGCCAATTTTTCGTCAACGATCAACTTCGCTTTGTCCAATGCAAACTAGTGAATCGTTAACATTACCATTGCCTAGTACTTCTTCATTTAAGTCTGCGATATCATCCGCATCGGGCTCGCCTTCATCACTAAACCAAGTTATCACTACAGATAACAAAAGGTACAAGTGGGAATGGACAGATATATAACAATGGTAAAGCGTGGGCGAAGCCCAAATTCTTCAAAAATTTCATCTGCTCCAAAGATGTCTAGGGATAACAGCGCATCATCTACCAATCGTCAAAATCGTTTTTCATTATTGCAAGACACCGACGACAAGCCCTCTACATCATCGCAAAAGTCTTTTAAGCCACCACCTATTTATCTGAGAGAAAAAATTCTAACGCGCTTATAAAAAAACTACTGTCAACCATTGGTGAAAATACTTTTCACATCATTCCAATTAAACGAGGTAATATTGATGAAACTAAAATCCAAATATATAATGAAAAAGATTTCCGAAAAATTGTTAGTGAATTCGAAAAAAATAAAACAAATTTTTACACATACCAACTTAAGAATGCTAAAGGCCTACAGATAGTATTAAAGGGCATAGATTCATATGTTGAACCCGAAGAAGTAAAATGTGCAATTGTCTACCAAGGATTCAAGGTAAAAAATGTTACCAACATATTTAATAGAGAAAAGGTCCCCCAACCCCTATTTCGGGTTGAACTGGAGCCGAATGACATACAATTGAAAAAAAATGAAGCCCATCCAGTTTATAACGTAAAGTATCTCTTACATCGAAAAATCACAGTTGAAGAGCCACGTAAGCGTTCAGGTCCCGTACAGTGCCATAATTGCCAAGACTATGGCCATACGAAAACTTACTGCAAGTTACCTACAGTGTGTGTTATCTGCGGTGAATTGCATGGTACTGCTAGCTGCACTAAGCCAAAAGATCAAGCAGAAAAAAAATGTAGTAATTGTGGAGGTAATCACACAGCTAACTATAGAGGGTGCCCTGTATTTTCTTTCGTTAAACAGGCTATGGGTCAAAAACCCAAGTTAACTCCAGCTCTACAAGTAAACGCGAACTCCGACACTTTTGCTCAAATCAGCCAACCAGTTACTTCACGTGTATCGTATGCTGATGCTGCTAAGACTAGTTCAATTCCCACGCAAAATGTTCCACCGCCAAATAATTCAACGAATTCAAACTCAAGCTTTAACTTTAGTCGCCTTGAAGCTACTATTGAGAATCTGGTGCTAACTATAAACAACTTTACTACAAATATGACAAGTATGATGCAAGAAATGTTGCGAATGCAGAATACACTGCTTCAAGCATTAGTTAATATAATAAACCATGAACACGTTAAAAATATGTTTCTGGAACGCAAACGGCATTCGCCAACATAAAAATGAATATTGATATAATGTTGGTTTCTGAGACTCATTTGACCTCAAGAAGCTTATTTAAAATAAATGGTTACACTTTATATGATACAAAGGACCCGAGAGGGAGAGCATGCGGTGGATCAGCAATTCTGATTAAGTCAAGACTCAAGCACTACGTCCTTGACAACCTTAGTGAAGAATATTTACAAGCAACGAATATTTTCGTAGAAAATTTTTGTGCGAATTTCGTGATATCATCAATTTACTCACCTCCCAGATTTTCAGTTAACGAAGATCAGTATGAGAAGTTCTACAAATCGCTTGTATCTTGTTTCGTGGCAGCTGGTGACTACAATGCAAAACATACGTACTGGGGATCGCGTCTTGTTACACCTAGAGGTCGAGCTTTGTTCAATACAATTTCAAAAATGGGCTTAGATGTCATTTCGAGTGGGGAGCCTACTTACTGGCCTACTGACGTAAGAAAAATTCCAGATGTTATAGATTTTGCCGTCACGAAAAATATTCATAGGGACTTAATTCACGTAGAGGCCTCTCTAGATCTGTCCTCCGATCACTCTCCAACAATAGTTACAATTTTCAACCCACTAAGGAGTGATTTAACTAACTCATATGTGTAGATGATTAATGGAATCAACTGGCTGGCATTCAAAAAATATCTTAGTAGTCACTGCGTAGAAAACTTTCAGCTTAGATCATGTGATGATATTGAATTTAACATTGCCAATCTTAACGAAAATATTAAACAGGCTGCTGAACACGCCACTACCTCCTATCCGCAGACCGGCTTTAACAGAATTTATTCTACGGAAATTGAACGTCTTGTATGTGAAAAAAGGAGAGCTAGAAGATAATGGCAACAACACAGATCATCCCTAAATAAAATTAGACTTAAAGAATGTACTAAACGACTCAAAGAGCTGCTATCGTCGGAAAAACTGCACTACTGGAAAATTATTTAGAAGGTCTTGATGTAACGTCCGCATATAATTACTCTTTATGGCGCGCTACTAGAAATCTTAAACGACCCGTTGATCTTAAATCACCACTGCGTACTGCGACCGGAGGCTGGGCAAGAAGCAATAGTGAGAAAGGTAACTTATTTTCTGAGCATTTAAAATCTGTATTCACTCCCAATTCATGTACGGGTGCTGCTGATTTACCGAGTGTAGTTTCTCTACCCCCTCGTCCCTTAAGGTTTAAGATGCGTGAAGTACAAAAAGTAATTGCTGAACTCAACCCGAAGAAAGCTCCAGGTATTGATGGCATTAGTAACAAAATGCTCATGAACTTGCCTCATATTGCAATAAGAATCCTGCTATTTATTTTTAATGCTATTTTAAGAATGCAGTATTTTCCACATAACTGGAAACTTGCCAAGATCAAAATGATTCCAAAGGCGGGCAAAGATCCTACCAAGACTGAGTCATATAGGCCTATAAGCTTACTATCTACAATCTCAAAGCTTTTCGAAAAGCTGCTCATGACTAAATTGTCCAAAATTTTAACTGATAATGGGTGCATCCCGGACCATCAATTTGGCTTTAGATGTCAGCACAGCACGATTGAACAAACGCATAGACTGGTCCAAGTTGTAAGAAGAACATTTGAAGAAAAGAAGTATTGTTCTGCTCTCTTTATTGATGTTTCTCAGGCGTTTGATAAAGTATGGCACGAAGGCCTAGTTTTAAAATTGAAGACATATCTGCCAATAAACATTCAAAAGGTTTTGGAAAGTTATATTATTGATAGGAAGTTCACTGTTGTGGAAGGAGAGTTCACGAGTGTGCCCGAATCTATATCTTCTGGTGTGCCACAGGGTAGTATTCTGGGTCCTGTCTTGTATTTAATATATACTTTTGATATGCCTGTAAGCAATAATATCCATACTTCTACTTTTGCCGATGATACAGCCTGTATGAGTGTTCACGAAAACCCTTATGAGGCATCCCGCAATCTCCAGGAACATATTACCCAGCTGGAAATATGGTTGAACTTATGGAGAATTAAAGTCAATGAAGAAAAGTGTGTCCATATAACGTTCACCCTAAGAAGAGATACTTGCTCCCCCATTCGAATCAACAATCAAAATATTCCCCAACATTCCCAAGTGAAATACCTTGCTATACACCTTGATCGAAGACTTACATGGAAACATCATATTGACTCTAAGTTAACTCAGATGAAACTTAAGTTAACTCAAATATATTGGTTGATTGGCAGAAACTCAACACTCAGCCTAGACTGCAAACTGTTACTGTACAAGTCGCTTTTGAAGCCAATATGGTGCTACGGAATTCAGTTATGGGGCACTGCTTCAGCTTCCAATGTCGAGAGAATCCAACGAAGGCAAAACAAAATTTTACGGTTAATAACATCGGCTCCATGGTACATCCAAAATTCTATTATACATCGTGATTTAAATATGCCACTAGTGACTGAAGAAATTGCAAAATACGCAGGCAAATATTTAACAAAACTCGAATCACATTCTAATCCGCTTGCTCGTAATATTTTGAGCTTTACTGGACACATCCGCCTAAGAAAGAGGGACACACGGGCTCTTATACCTAACACTCCAGATGGGACTACTTGAAAATACTTTTTTCCCCTTTTTTGATTATCACTACTAATGTATTATTTATAACTATCACTAAGTTTATGTCCGACACTGGTCGGGCCTAATAAATTTTTTTTTATAGATTTAAGATTTGAATACTTATTGTTAGTTCATATATGAAGATACAATAAATAAATACATGCATTAAAAAAAAAATATTCATATTCACCACAACAATTCTTAGTGGTGAGTATCACTATACTATACCACTTTGCACATGCAACGATGCAAGACCATTTGCACAAGATTGTGAATTGGGCTATTGGGTTTGTTCCAGATGCATAACAAAACAGTCCGAATTTGTACAAAGTTATCCAAACGCGTTCCAGATAGCAATTTTTGTGCAATTTTGAGAGCGAATGAAGAGTAAGTTTTCCTGTACCATGATACAATAATACAGGTAGTCGCGAATCTACAACAAATGTACAACAAATAAAACAACAGTGATTTTTATTGCTGTTTTGTGATTGACAAGAGAAAACAATATACATATGTATACAAGGTGTATCTAACTAGGTGGCAGCGCTACTTCAGCTGATAATTTTTTGCCCTATGTGCTTTGTAGCTGAAGCACAAAACATACAGAAGTGTCACGAGACGGAAGATACGGGTATTTTTCAGTTTGTCTCGTTTTCCCTCAAATTTTGTTGTCGGTTTTGTTTTGCTACGTCTTTCTAGTGCAATACATTTTTATTAGCTGTGTTAATTGGTAAGTAGTAATACACTACAGTATCAAATACACTATGCTTTTCTCTTTCTTCCATGAATTTTAACAAAAACCTGATTGGAGCTTTTTTTACCTGTCACTTTCTTCATTTCTGTGTATTCTGTGGCTGAAGAATGTCAAAAACTTCGATTTTGTTTTGGTTTTAGTACAATTATTTTTATGATTTGACATTCTTCGGTTCTTTACACAGCTATGGTTGCCGTATTTTTGTATAACAAATCCTTACGCAGTCGCCTGTATAATTACACCATTTATGTACATGTACTTGCGTTTTCTCTTGGCTTTGCAAAGCATGTTTGTATTAGTACAGTTTTAATAGGAGTGTGTGCGTGTGTTGGTAAAACATAAACACCATTTGGCAGATCACATCACGAAACAAGCAAAACAGCTGGCGCTTCGCGGTTACCTGTATAATTGTATCATGATACAAGATTGCGCATTCCAAGGCGCATTTATTAGGTGGCAGCACTACAGCAGGTGACTAATGTCATTATACCAATCTAAATGTAGAAACAGAATAAAGTCTGCAACTTCAGGAAAATCGCTGACAAATTAATCAAGCCTTTTGTGCTTATTTTTCTTTGTAGTTTTGTTTACAAAATGTATGAAATTTATTGAAAGTATGGTAACATTTTTGTGAGAATGAACATTGATATGTGAGAGTATAAGAAAAAACGCTCTCAAAATAAAATAGATTCTATCTCACGACCAGTTTCTGCGGCTGTTTTTTTGTGTCAATTTGTAAGGAAAATGTGTTGAAGCCGGTATTCTGTTTAATCATTAAACGTCAAATTTGGATTATGTAGGTATAAGCCTAAAAGCATGCTTTTATTTAGGTATCCATAAACACCTTTCGAATATTCAGTTTTGTATGGTGTTTGACATTTCCTATAAGAAACATGCAATCTGACGATGCTACCCTGTTTTGAAAAGTAAGAAGGTAATGTATACCAACAAAGTACATGTGGTTGTTGCTGTTGTAATATTTGTTGTAGAATCGCGGGTATCGATTGATGTGCCTTGGCGCATTCAGTGTGTAAAAAGTTTTTCGTTCTACGCATGTACGTTACATCAGCCAAACGTTTAACAAAATCAAAAACAAAACATAAACAAACAGTCAGATTTATACATATATACAAATGAAAGAAAACTAAGTGAATTTTCAAAATAAAAGCAATCAGTGTTCTTATATTTATTAAAGGTACATTTCTTTAAAAATTAAAATCAATTATTTTTGTGCGTATATATGTATGTATACATATGTACAGATGATGTATTATGTATATCACAATAAATTTCAAATAATGTAGCTTTGGTCATTTGGCAATCAAAGTTATAAAATATTGGCTGTTTCCATTTGGAAACAAGTCCTGAAAAAATAGATTAAAAAAACATTGAAATGATTCATGTAAATTAAAAATTTAGTAACTCTAATTACCTCTTAGCATAATCATTCGAACATAGGTTACTGGGCCCAATGTAGTGTCTGTTGAATTATTTTAACAGTACGTTTTCCTTATTTTCATCTCATCGAAACTTAATACGCAACGCTTTGAATTTTGACATATGTAAGCACTAATTTCTTCAACAATTGGTTGCAAATCATCGGCCACATTTTCTTGCAACTGCACAGCATTATATTCCTGCAGAATTGAAGCAACTAACTTTTTTGTTCTGCCGTTTTTCAATTCTGGACGCTCTTTCCTCATACAATTTAGTATTTGGAATTGAAGTCGGTGTTATTGTTGGAACGATTCCACGTTTTAAAATTCTCTTTTTAACAAATCCTTGGAACAATACAGATTTTTGTAAACATATTTTAAAGTTCATGTTATGTTTGTACATACCCATTTCATACTGGAAGCTATTTTCAATGTAATCAGGACAAAAATGCAACATGCACACATACAAAGTATTTGGGTTTTGTTTGTTTCCTCGCCCACAAAATTTTACCCATTTCTTTTGAATTGTAGCATCACTTGGAAATAAGAAAAAACTAATTTCAAATGCTTTGAACTATTTTGTTTAATTTGATTTATTATTATGTTTTATTTTGTTATTTTATATTAACTCTGTGTTCACTTTACTGGCTTTTAAACAAATTTGTTCCTTTTAGTTATTCGCGCGAAAACTTTTCTGCTGATGTGATGTCACACATTAACAGCTGACTTTTGTTTACAATTAGAAAACATGCGCAATGCGCAATCTTGTATTTTATCATTCTTGGGCCACTGTTGTTTATTGGCCTTCGAGAGTTTTGCGTCTCACTCGCACTGGTTGACTGATCTGCCACGGGCTACCGTATAATCTTGCGGTTCTTTTGTGGAATTCCCTTAACAACCAGGTTGCTACTTCCTATGTAAGGCATAGGTCGTGTACAGTCAAAAACAAAAACATTTTTAAGAATACTGTTAATAACATCATGGACATATGATCTTAGTCGCCCTTTCATATTTGTGCAACCATATTCTGCAAATTTACTTTGTAGAATATGTACTATGAATAAATAATAAATGGTTTTTTGTGTTCCAGAAATTTTGGATAACTTTTACATATTCAGACAGTAATTATCTTTTTCTCTCATTAGTCCGAACTTGTACGAAATTTTGTGGAACACACCTAATAATAATAGAAAGGGTTTACATCATTCACTTCAACTATTTCATTATACATATATTTTTGGTTAAAATAACTAGTGGCCTTAAAAGTGGCAAGAAGTTGGCATAAGTGGCAAAATTGAATACGACCTTAACGAGTTTTGCTATACAATTTTACATTAAAAATCACGCTTGGACTTAATAGTGCATGGGACAGCTTAGCCGTCTTCTTGTACCAGCAGTGCAAAAAACGGCTAGCCAATGTAGTTGTCGGCTGACAGCCGAATTTGAGCCGCCGCCGATAAAAACCCTTAAATATACAGTCCATCCATTCCATTAAAAATATAGGCTTAAATCAAGTTTAGGGGCACCTCTCAAAAATTAAAAACTATCCTATCCTATAGAAAACTAAAAAATATGAAAAAAATTTAACAAAAAAATTGTCGGCGAGGCTTAGTTTCTGAGTTATGGGCCTCTGAAATTCTAGTACAATGTCAGGTCTAGGCAGGAAGTGTTGAATTTCCATGGTGCTTTACTTATTCGCCCTTTTGTAGTTATTAGGGGGATATTTAACTCAGATGATAATGCGAGTGACAGTGCTATTGCTGATTTGAATCTCTTGAAGCGTTTGGCATTTATAATATAGCATTGCACAGATACATCTGTTTGCACTAGTTTTGCCTGTTTTTTGGTTCTGGTATGAACAAATATGTTATTTATCGTTTTCTGTTACTAGTTGTAAATGTTGATTTTTTAAGCAATTATTGTATGGTATGGCAATGAGCAAATGAAAACAACACATTTAGTTTTTTTGTTTTTCTAAGGCAAATAAGATACATAAAACTGCTTTTACCATAAGTGCCTTATGATGTGTTGAGCAAAAATGTAATTGGCTGATGAATGAATGAATGAAAGCAAAATTGCACATACATATGTAACTAAATGATACATGTACATGAAACACATGCATTTGTAATTCCTCTCAGAGCAAAATTGTCTCTTTCTCTCTCCATACTTTGGCTGCGCCACAAAATAACATAACGAACGTCCGCACATACATCTGCACATCATGTATTTGTTTCAATAGTGGTTTTTTCATATATTTGTATTACAATATGTATTTTTTGAGCAAAAACAGATCAAACAGTTGCTCAGCAGCAATACAATAAGCAATTGTTATTTGTTTTCAATTGTATTTTAATTTGGAAAAGCACGCACACACAATAACTCTTATACTAGTTCTGTCGCTCACACTAGAATTATATGGTACATACCATGGTATATTTGTTTTGGCTATACAAACGAGTATACAAATGCAACCCTTTAATTTATAACAGAAGTTAAGTCTTGGTCTATTATGGAATTAGTACTGTTAAGTAGTTTTGGTAGTATTCTAGCTTTCGCGTGAAATATTCTGTTTTCTATGGATGGAAGATTTGTTTCCTCAAGTATATTGTTGATGGGTGTTGTTCTAAAAGCGTAGGCCGAAGCCCTAGCGGATTGTGAATTTTTTATATTTACATTCAATATGTATATCAATATGTATATTTTAAATATACAATATGTCCTTTTGACAACTCTAAAATTCTGCAATTGGTATAAATTTTTTTTCGGATTTGCCCATATGTATGTATGTATGTATATTCAATAGTTTTTAAATAATTTTTATTTTATTTATTATCCAGGAAACTCTAATACAATATAATAGCATAATTGTTCAACGAGCGACTATTTCCAATATAACAGAATAACATGAGCCATGCCTTCGGCACGTCCTGGCAGTCTAAAAGATCCGGAAATAGCCGAATTATTTAATAAACATGACCCAGAAAAGATATTTGAAGATCTGCGAGAAATTGGCCATGGCTCCTTCGGTGCAGTTTACTATGCACGATGCAATCTTACCAAAGAAATTGTGGCCATCAAAAAGATGTCGTATACGGGCAAACAAAGCTTGGAAAAGTGGCAAGATATACTCAAAGAAATCAGGTAAGTTTTTAAAATGGAGATTCACCCATCTGTTTTCAAAGTACATTCTGATTGTATAGCAAATACTATGTATATAAATATTTCATTAAAGAAAATTTTAAAAGTGTAACTTTAAATTTGCATACATGAAAAATCTAGTTGCTCAGCGTCTCATCAAATCACAAAAGTTGATAAAGTAGAAACCAACGCGGATTAAATAAAATCTATGGAGTATCACAAAACTCAATTGTAGGAGAACTATTATTCATTTATATACATATACATACACATACAGTCAACGACTAAACTCTGTACACCCATAATTTTTGGGGTTTGAAGAAACTTGGGAAGAAATTTCAAAAAGAGATAATCCAGTAAGTTCTGTATTCGACGTGAAATTAAAATAGCAACATTAGACATCAACTTCGAAAGAATCTAAAATAACAACAATAAAATAAGAAAAGAAATTTGTTTTTGTTTTCAATATGCATATCGTCTCTGCTTTAATTTATCGACCTAACTGACATTTTTTTTGAAAAATTAGTTAAGACCTTCAATAGACTTTATAATAAGTCATAATACGCATTGTCTACAATTTTCATAACTGTAAAAGAGTGAATGTATAAAACAACCATAAAAGCTGCTCACCTGTTAAATTTTTAAAATATTAGTTAGGTCAGTTAGTTAAAACAGCGAAGATATGTACATGAGTACCAGAGAACAGATTGAATGCCTTATTTTGTTGTTTTGAATGCAATCACAAAAAAACCTGCATATTGTTGTCAATCCACAACATTTAAAAAAAATAACACATGGCACAATCAAAAGAGATGAGTGTGTCGAATTTTATTGCGTGCATTGCTTGTTTTATATAAATGTTCAGTGGTCTTGTCAAAAGCAACGAATACTCAGTGAATGGTGCGAATACTTTTTACTGTGATTGAACACAACGTAGTCTTTGTATTTTGTGCTTGTAAAAAACTCTTACATTAATATGTATATATAAAACACGATATGGAATTGATGTGCATTTTATGTAAAATTTTATATGAAACGGTTATTTGAAATACATTTCATATCTATTTTACTTTTTCCAAATTTAAATTTTTATATTTTCTTTTTTTCTAACTGTAAATATCGGCATTTACTTTTTCTAAAATTTCTTCTCTCACACTGCATTTTTTTTTTATTTATGACCATTAAAAATCACGTAAAATAAACTTGTTATTTAAACGTGATATACAAAAGATCAGCGAATACTGAGTGAATGGTATGAAAGAAATCCATTCATTCATGCTGCATCATTTAATATCACTGCTTTTGTTATAACGACATTCTAATAACAGAGTGCGTATGAGCAATCAACAAATCGCAACGAATTGTATCATAGCAATAACATTTGTAATTGTTGTCGAACAAATGCATGGGAAAAGCAACGAATTTATGAATTGTTAGCAAATGCGAATGGTTTCATTCTGTACTCTGATGAGTACATGCGTCTCAAGTTAAATTTAAAAATTGATTGCCCTAGACATAACCCGTCATGATTAACAGATCTCTGTTAAGGCCGTGATACACTATCATATAAAGTCGTGCGATCTACGAAAATATACAACCCTGGTGTGATGAATTGTTATTGTCTTTTGAAAATTTTCATAAACTCCATCATACCATACAAACAAACAGACCTCTGTTAAATAATAACAATTATTTCTTCTTACAAAATGGATTTGATACTCAATTTTTTAAGCAAAATATAGCAAAATATAGCAGAAAATTGAAGCCGAATTTTTTCTCTATGCCTCCTTTATTTAGATATAATGGGCCTAATTACGACTTTCGTATTTCTACTACGACTACGACGATTTTGTAATAGATTAAGGCCCCTATTATGATTTACAACTAAATGGATAGTTTAGTTGTAGTTGTAAAATTTTTATTATGGATTACAACTTTTTTCACCATGAGACAACTGCTTTTTATCAGTTGTATTTTGGTTTTTATTTCGAGTGTTGTATTAGGTTTGCTTCATTATTCCAGACGCCAACCAATCCCATTTGTCAACCAATATTGTTGCCATATTCATAAAACATGAAATCTAAAAATAAAATACTAGGCCAAATCTTAAAATATTTAAAATGTTTTGTGATGGCTACTATGGTTTCAAAACACATAGCATATATAAAAACCTATTCTTTTCGAACAATGTTTCGAATACAACTAAAATTAGTTGTAATTCAGAATGCCAAAAAGCAGTTAAGTTGTTTTAAACTTAAGTTGTTAGAATTTCAACTAAACTTGGTTGAGTTGTAAACCGTAATAGGGGCATAAATCTGAAAGGACTTTCTGTCATTGACTGAAAACAATTGAATAAAAGGGACGAATTCCTAGAAAACAGATAGATACATGGGCGGCTAAATTTTTTTTTTTTTTGGAATTTTTGTATTTAGTTCCCTTTTATGATGGTCATTAGAGAGCTATTCGTTCAGTGAACTAGTGTATAAAAAAAAAACAAAAACATTTTTGATACTTTTGTTGAAAAGTATGTATTGTCATTTAAACTTATGCGTGAAATTCGGTCTTACGAGGGATCTTAACTATACATACTATGTAGTTGCATTAAACTAACAAATATGTTTTAATTTAAACAGATTTCTACGTCAATTGAATCATCCCAATACGATAGAGTATAAAGGATGTTATCTACGCGAATCCACAGCATGGCTGGTAATGGAGTATTGTGTAGGTTCAGCTTCAGATATTATTGAAGTTCATAAGAAACCTCTGCATGAAGATGAAATTGCTGCCATATGTGATGGTGTCTTAAACGGCCTGAGTTATTTGCACAGTTTGGGTCGCATCCATCGAGACATAAAAGCCGGAAACATTCTATTAACCGATAATGGTGTGGTCAAGTTGGCCGATTTTGGCTCTGCAGCCATTAAATGCCCGGCTAATAGTTTTGTTGGAACCCCTTATTGGATGGCACCCGAAGTGATATTAGCTATGGATGAAGGTCAATACGATGGAAAAGTTGATGTTTGGTCCCTGGGTATTACATGCATCGAATTGGCCGAACGGAAGCCTCCATATTTCAACATGAACGCCATGTCAGCGCTATATCACATTGCTCAAAATGAGTCACCTACATTACCGGTAGATTGATTTTTAATTAAACAATTTTTAAATAATTAGATGATTTTTTTGTAGAAAAATGATTGGTCAGATACGTTTTGTGATTTTGTTGATTTATGTCTTAAAAAGAATCCCGCTGAACGTCCATCATCTACGAAATTGTTAGCAGATCCATACGTGACTCGTCTACGCTCGGATACAGTGCTATTAGAACTTATAGCTCGAACGAAAGCGGCTGTAAGAGAGTTAGATAATCTAAATTATCGCAAAATGAAAAAAATTCTTATGGTTGATACCTGCGAGACTGAAAGCGCCATTGGGGATACAGACGATACCCAGGACGAGCATGCCGGTGGCGATAGTAGCAAGAGTAATAGTATTACGTCGGAACATTCTATACAATCTGTGGGTGTGTCGGCGGCCAGTAGTCAAGTAGTACATAACATCCAATACATTTTTAATAAAGCGTATTTTTCTTATTAACTTGTTATCTGTTTTCTTTTGTCTTTAACTTTGTGACACAACTTTTTTAGAGCTCTTCGTCAAATTCAATACCAGCGCAAAACCATCATGGAGTCGTTGGTATTACTTCATATCATCATCAACAACCCCAGCATTTGGGTGCTATGAACTATCACCATCCACATCATCAACAGATGCATTTACACCAGCAGCAGCAGCAGCAACAACAACAACATGTGCAACATCAGCAGGTCATTAGTGGTGCAGTTTCTCGCAACTCATCGCGCCATCGAAATTTACCACCATTGCCTAGCATTATGCACAATATGAATAATAATGTAACACCTACAAACTCTACAGCTGTAGTACCAGCGCCCATGACCCATCAGCAACAAATGCAACAGCAACAACAGCAGCATTCTATAATGCCCATGTCCATGGGCGGAGTTGTTGGTCTACAACAGCAGCAATCTTGCTCCAGCATAGTGGGAGATCGTATGTCGCAACAGCAACAGCCACCTCCAATTCAACCTCGATATCTGTCATCTCCGGCTGCTGCAGCAGCCGTATACGCTGCTTCATCATCTAATAATGAACATGGTCCAAATAATTTTGCTACCATACGGACTACAAGTATAGTCACAAAGCAACAGAAGGAGCATATGCAGGTTAGAAATGTTTCGCTGTATTCATAACTCATTGCTATCCATTAATACATAATATTTACTTTTAATATTATTAAAAGTACCGATTATTTAAAAAAATATAAAATTGCAAAACAAGTGTGGTGAATATTTTTTTTTTTTTTTTTTTTGTAATTGTTTCAATATGAAATATGGCTGTTTTTAATAGCAGGATCCGTTATGAAAATTTACAATCAAAAGCAAAATTAATAGATAGATTAAATTCTTAATTAAAAAGTATTTTTTCACCGCTTTAACGAGACAATAAGATTTGATAGCGCAGACCACAAATGATGGTGCTTCTCAGCATAATCTGCTCTGGAGACGATCACATAAAACATTCAATCAGTGAAAGAGTATTAGTGCCGTTTTTCCGGACACGTTCAAATAAAATCGTCAATCAGCATTTTAATTTTATGTTCGTTGTATGCGGTTGCAAGAATGTCTTCGTCGGCTGATAACTTTTTCTTATTATTGTATTATGTGTTCCAAATGGAACAAAAATGCCAAAGCACGTAGCCAAAAAGCCAGGGTATCCCACGTGTAGAAGCTTCCCTCGCTTGCTGCGAACGACCTATACCTTCGTATAGGAAGTAGGAGTTTCCAAGATTCACTCCTAGAGTTTTTTATGGTCTCCACCAGTTAAATCTTATTAAAAACGTTTGCACTTAATAATGGAAAATTCCACAAAAAACTAACTGTAAGCGATACAGTCAGTTGCGGTAACCATTAACAAGTGCGAGTGAGACGCTAAAATCTCGAAGGCCAATAAACAACAGTGGCCTGGTTGCATTTAAGAAATAATTTACTCCCCCAGAGCTGCTTTACGACTCCGCTTTTTGTTATTAGAGAAAAGTGCAGCTTTGTTAACAAAAAAAAAAAATTAATTAAATATTCATATAAAAAGAGAACAGTTTAATTAGTGCATATTAGAGATGAGCAATACTGTGATTTTTTAATAATGTTGCTCCTTGTGAACGTGATTTCTAAATCGCTGTTCTTTTAAACTGTGACTGTGATTACAGTTTAGCAGTATTTTGTTTGTAGCAGTTCTGTTATTTTGCGAAAATTTAATTAGAAGAGCAACAGTGAAATTAAACATTGAATGTGATCACATTTCAGCTCTTTTGCTTTAAAATTATTTATTAGTATTGGTATTTTGATAAATGCTAATAAGACGAGCGACAAGAACAAACAATTAGCAATCAACCCCATCCAAATACACAAAACTATTTTAATTCAGTAGATGCGTTCAAAAGAAATGTGCATTAAAAAAATCGCATAAAAAAGGATACTACTAGTATAGGGTGTTTTTTTAAGAGGTATACAACTTTGAATTGAAATAAAACACAAGAAAATCGTTTTAATGTCCATCAATTTGGCTTTATTGAAAGGATAATTTTATGCCATTAATGCTTAAATATGATTTCGGGCATGTGGCCGCCGCGGCTGGCTCGAATAAAGCCAATTCTACAGGTCCAATTTTCAACCACTTTTTCGAGCATATGGGGCCGTATGTTGGCAATAACGCCACGAATGTTGGTTTCCAAGTCCCCTAACGTTTCTGGTTTGTTGGCGTAGACGAGCGACTTCACATATCCCCAAAGAAAATAATCCAGTGGTGTCAAATCACACGATCTTGGTGGCCAATTGACAGGTCCATTCCGCGAAATTATGCGCTCATCGAATGTTTCCTTCAATAAATCGATTGTGACGTGCGCTGTGTGGCATGTAGCGCCGTCTTGTTGGAACCACAACTCATCCACATTCATGCCATCCAATTCGGGAACAAAATAGTCGGTTAGTCGGCTCCAATTGCTGTGCACGGTGGCGAATCGATTCATTCGGGTCCTCTTCAACACTTTGCTCTACATCGGCAATTGTTTCTTCGGTGCGCACTGTTCGACGTCTCTGCGGATGCGTATCATCACATAGAGTAAACGTAGTGCGAAAACGATCCATGGTTAACCGAATTAATTGCTCTGATGGACGATTATGTCGACCATAAAATGGACGGAGCTTGCGGTAAACTTCGCGAACTGAACCATTATTTTCGAAATAAATTTGCACGATTTGCAAGCGTTGTTCTTTTGTCAACCTATTCATGATAAAATGGCAAACCAAACTAAATATTAATCACTTGACTGCTGACAAAATGGCCGCCAGTTAAAAAAGTGATGCCAACTTAAAGTTCTATACCTCAATAAAAAACACTCTTTACTTCTATACAAAAGGGGTAGACACGTTCCTGTTTAAAAAACAGTCATAACTTCAAATCACACCACACAAAAAATTATTAATGTGGTATATTTATTTTCTGTAAAGAACGTCGACGCGCCAGTGATATTTGGTTTGGCGACATGGCTGCAAATAAATTGTTTGGCTATTTTTATGGGTACTTTCAACAAAATTGAACATCGAAATTTTTTGTATTTCAGGAAATAAATCCTTCAAAAACTTGCCCGCAAGAAATTAAGATAGTTTAATTTTGATGATTTTCTCATGAGAAAAATTTACAAGAAATCATTTTTGCGATTTTATTTCTAGTTTTGGCAATTTTCTGCTAAATTTTGATGATTATTTTATAAAAATTTATATTAAAAAAATTGTTATATAAAAACAAATTTATTATCGAATGTAGAAAAACTACATAAAACTGCGTTTGACGAATTTTTGGCAATTTTTAAAATCAATTTGGCGAAATACATAGTTCGAAAGAAATCTGACAACCTTGCTGCTCGCACACAACGAAGTGATTTTATTTGATTGTCTTCTGGGCACATAGAGACAGCGTAATCAACACAATTTCTCTTCTTTTCTCTATCATTAAAGACACCGTATGACAGACAACGCAGATACATATGTTCTTAAATGGTTGTTTAAAAAACCTGACAGCAAATGCCATTATGACAAAAATTTTGTTCGATGTCTAAGCAAAACCAAGACTCGTTAAGACGGTGTGCTAAAATTGTGCTAAAATAATCCTCTTCCAAACAAGTGTAAAATGCAAACAAAAGGATAAATAATTTTCCAACAGAACTAAATACTAAAAAAAAACTAAATATTAAATACTAAAATACTTTCTTTTTAGCATTTGTTAATGCACTAATAATCCTAAATATTTATTTTACTGTTCACTGTTTTTAATGAAGATCATCAAAGAACTTTTACCCAAAAATTTCATACAACAACTAGAGTTATTATGTTAAATTTCTACTTAAACAAATGAGAAGTTCAACTTACATACATGTCTATAGTCCTAGGTTACACTATACAAGTCTTATTGCTAAGCGGATTAGTTTGTTAGGAGAGATAGAGAGAGAGACGAGGGGAAAAACGTTTTTGTTCCCCTCGCACAGTGGGCGAAAAGGCTCATCTAGCGGCGTTTAATTAATAGCGCTTAGGGAAAATTTTTTTTTGTTTGTGTAATATTTTTTTTCAGTTGAAAATAGATTAAGCTACAATATTAAATAAAATTCTTTTTTTTTTTTTTTTTGTTTGTGTAATATTTTTTTCAGTTGAAAATAGATTAATGGCGTTTTCTTTTCTGGAAAAAGTGTACAATTTTTTAACTTTTTATTTAAAAAAAAATACAATTTAGCGGTCGTTTAAAGAAAAAATTTAAGTTTGCAAGGGATGATACAATAATTCCTAATAAAATGTATATTTCAGAAAATCATTTTATTGCGAATTTTCATTGAAAAGTGTAATAAGTGTAACATTTTTTTCCAGAAAAGAAAATGCCATAAGCTACAATATTAAATAAAAAACAAAATTTTTTTAATATATTTAATATTTTTATTTTTTTTTTGTTGTGAAAGTTGCAATTTTTTTCATAAATTAGACATTGTTTATTTCATTCAAGAAAACATGATAAAGTTAATATATTTAATTAATTAATTAATATTTTTAATTTTTCACATTCTTTTGGACTAAAAATATATTAAACTTTTAATATTAACAACTTTTTTTTAACATTTATTTACTTATTTTTTTGTTTAAAATTTTTTTCTGTTGAAATAACTATTTTTGGCCTTATTCAGTCTTCATATATATCAGTTGTTTTCATAACAAAAATGTAATAATGCACAAAAAAATAACAATACTAATTATAATAGTAATAACAGTTTTTTATTCCGATTCGGAACTACTAGATGAATCTAAAGTGCAAGGTACACAATGTTCTGACAAAAGTTGTAAAATATCATTATCGACATCCTTCTTTTTTGAGTTGCCTTGTGGTTTGCATAAATTTGAAATCAAGGGATCCGATGAACACAAAAGCGCATGCATTAAGTCCTCCATTGTATTTAATCGGGATGTCTTTCGCGTATGGTGCTCACGGAACACGGCATATAAAACCAAGGATACTGTGTGGTAAAAAGTTCTGCGGTCCGTAAAGCATATTGCCTAAAAGATTCAATATCGATTTTGTGATCGTTGTAGCTAGTACGAGCTCACTGTGAGGTGTTTCCTTAACAATTTGGGAAACTTTACTTAATTTCGTTTTGTTGGAACATTCGTCGAACATCTTATCGGGTCTCCCACGATTAGTCAGTGGATCAACCAATAAAAGTTGTCCGTCTAACCACTCCGTGTTGTTTTCTTCAAATTTGTGGCTGATTCTATGATTGAATTTCCATTTCTGAACCAATTGTGCTACAAAATTTCTATTTTTTTTTTTTTGCTTATTAGAAGGATTTCATTATACATGTTGATATTAATTATATTATGAAATATATGATTCTCAACGGCAGAAAATTTTTAAGTAGCCACAGGCTCGTTGCGCCATAGTAAATAAACTTCTCGTCTAAGCACCGACATTGCTCCTAAAAAATGCAATATCATGTAAAGTAGCATAAAGTAGCAGATGACTTGGATATTTTACAATCACAAGACAACATAGTAATTAAAAAAAAATATTCTAGCCCCAATACCCACTAATATCAGAAGTTCTGGTCCCGGAAGTCTTATTTTGGTTTTTTCAAGCAGTTAGAAGTATAGTCAACTTTAACTCTGTTTTTTTCTACAACACTTAAGCACAGGTCACAAACAAACATTTTTTTTAGTTAAAACATACCTCTAACTATAAATAAAACCGCTTTTCTTCCACTTAATTGAGACAAATGTAAATTTAGAGAAAATTTGGCAATGCAAAGAAAACACGTGTTAAAGCTTATTGATGCACCGGCTGAAACATATTTTGTGTTTGACAGCTCACAGCTGTGCAACTAGATCATGGCAATAAAAAAAGAATCGATATATAAGTTCAGTGGTATATTAGTAATCGATTGAGACACAATTTTGGCGCAATTAAACACTTTGAAAATTGAATTAAACGACGCTAGATCGACCGTTTTGCCCACAGTGCCTCGTCTCTATCTCCTAACAAACTAATGACAAACTAATCAGCTTAGCAATAAGACTTGCATCGTGTAAACTAAGACATATCATAGTTGAATCAAGAACTCAATAATTAATATTTTTTATTTTCTTACTTTACCATTGCTACATATCGTCGGTTTGTTTCTGCTTTGATGTATGGGACATTTTTAAACAAATTGAGTTATTGATTGATTATATATGAATAATGTGTCTTCTTTCCAAATTCGTTATCAGTTTTCCGATATCTTAAATATATCTGAAGATATAGATGTGGAAATTTGCTTCATTTCCACAATTGTTGAACATTGTAAAGTCTGTTTTACGGTAATCGACAATTTTTTTGATATGTGGCACATTCCCACGTAAAAGTATTAATATTTTTATTTGCAGCTGTTATAATGCATATCAATGCATATTCTACTCAAAGAACGTGAATCAAAGCAAAGTAAAAAAACTTAATTATTGCGAATGAAATGAATTGATTTTTATTTTTTTTTAATACAATTTCTTTTATTAAATATATTCACCGTCTTTTATTTCTTCCTTTGTTTTCCTCTAAAAGTCATGTTATATGAATAAAACTGATATTTTCACTTTTTTATCTACTTAAATATATACAATAATGTAACCTACTTGAACAAGACTTGTTAGAAGTGAACAATATTGTTGTTATGATTGTGGGATGCGTTGACAAAGATTTTTGTAATTTTTTCTGTAAGTGCTAATAACTTTTCAAGTTGGATGTAAAAAGTTTATCAATAATAAAATATATATATATATATATATATGTATATGTATATATATAAATTCTATCGTGTATTTTGATAAAACTAATGAACTAAACATTCTTCATCGATTTTCTCGAAAACACATTTTTGTCCCATACATCAAAGCAGAAACAAACCGATGATATGCTGACTTTTCCCAGCTCGAATTTAAGTTGTAAGAATTACTTATGTAAAGAAAATACATAAATGTAAAAAAGTAACAACAACTATTCATTGCTTTAGCATGAATATAGTGTTGCCACACAAGTATTTTTGAGCGCTTGCAGTCAAGTTATTAAATGATGTTTTTTTTTTTTTTTGTGAATTGAAGTGTAACATTTGTTATCGCATTAATAATCCCAAATTATTACTTAATAAAATATTTTTTGAATAAAAGTACATTTAAATTGATCTCTAGTTGTTCTAAGAAATTTTTTTGTCAAAGTGTCCTGATGATCTGCATTAGTAACAGTGAAATGCGCATAGGATCCAGCTAATGCCTCAATAATAAATTTAAATGTGTGTTTAATAAAAAAAAAATATATTACTGAACAAGTAAAATAATAATTTGGGATTATTAGTGCGTTAACAACTGTTAAACTTAATTGTAAGAATTTTTCCAAAAAACATCAGCTAAGATTCTTTCTTTTTTAAAACTATTTTATTATAAAAAAATAACTCCTTGTTTCGTAATTTTTATTCATTAACTACTTAATAATATTTCGTTTAAACTATCATTATCATGAACAATCTTACTAATTATTGTCTTGCTATGTACTTTATATATCTGTAACAAAAAAATCTTTTTTCAATTTATTTTCGCTTATTGTATTTATTTGTAATAGGAAAACTATGTTTTGTGTCCAACATTGTGCGGAGACAGTAGTAATTGTACGATTTCATAGTCTCAAATACTAAAAATGAATGAATGTAACTACTACTACCCACATTAAATAAAAAAACACTATAAATTAGGCAACTTTAGAAGAATGAAAGAAAGGAAACCCAAAAACTTAACTAAAAAACTCGAAACGCTATTGCAGAATAATATATACATACTTATGTACATATATGTAAACGAATTGGATTATATTGAAAAAACCCTAAGTAAATGTACAATAATTTTCTCAAACTTTTAACTATAATCAGACACTGTTATTCATTTGTCAAATTATATATCAAACATAAGTGAATAGTTGTCGTCCTGCGTTGTTTCTTTTTCTCTAGTATTTGCTAAATAATTCATGCATTTAAATATAAATCTCATTGGAATGCCAAGTAGAAAATAAGTTGTGTTAAATTTAATTAGACCTTATACTTTAATATGGACTATTATTCTTATTTTTTAATTCCATTTCTATCTGGTTTATGGTGCTTTTCTTCACATTCATGATAATGATGTTTATGCATTTTTATTTGTTGTTATTAAAATACATATGTATGTATGTTTTTTCATGGCATATTATCATCTTCATGAATGGATTTAATTTAAAATTTATATTGTGGCTTGCTCAAATTGTATGTTAAATGTAAAAAAAGTAAAGGCATACATAAATACATATTTATTTTTTTTTTAAGAAAAATACTACGGCTTTATTAGGCAAACCAGCTAGGAAACGAAACATTTCATTGATGCAATAATAAATTGATTAATTGTTCTGTATTCCACGTGAAATTAAAACTTGCAGAATTGGAACGAGACAGATGGATATTCGCTCCACAGAAATAGATTGGAAGAAATGTGTTGATCGAATATCAGATATGTTTTTAAGACCTTGCATAACCTATCAAACATAGACTTTCTGTTACTTAAATTTTTCTTTTTATACAAAAAAGAAATTAGTGTAGGCGAAACTTTCCGGGATTTTACAGCTTTAGTTTCACTAGCAGGCAGTATGTCACTTTCTAATCTTTATCTTTAATCTATTTTACGTCACTTTCTAATCTTCTGCATTGTTTGGATTCTGCCCATTGTTCTTAATCTTCTATCTGCCTCCATTTTTTTTAATTGATGATTTTCCTTACCTGTCTCCAAGACTTTCTTTTAGAAATTGATCTGCATAACGCTCAGCATTTTCTTTTAATTTTCTCTTTTTTTTTGTGAAGTAGACTTCTTGTAAAAACACGAAATATTAACACAAACACTTATTAAATATAAATGAGAGCGTACAACAGGCTTATACTGCCTCATGTGTATTGTATGTCCCCGGAAATGAGCGTAATGGCTCCTATTTTCAACCTAACCTATGATTAAGCCATCTAAATACAATTTTATGCTCAAGGAATTTTGTTTGTTTATCATATCTGATCAGAGATGGAAATTGACCTTTTTGTATTTGTTAATAGAATTGTATTAAAAAATAACGAAAAATTCATAAAAATATTAAACAAATACATGAAACTGTATAAAAAATTATTTCATATTAAATGTCGATTTTTTTAAAATTTTGTAATTTAAAATATTATCAGGCAATAGTATCCAAAATATGTACATCAGGAAAAGTACAATTGTATCATGATTTCCATTCATGGTTCTGATATGAATAAAATTTTCTTACAAGTAAAGCGTTCACTTACTTTTTCGTATCTGGGAGAGTAATTTTGTAAATTTATGTCCTACTCTCTCTTTTCAAGTTTCTGCTAGGAAAGAAATTAAAATATCACTATTATGTGCTGAAAATAAAGTTAAGTCATATATTTTTTGGGGCATTTTGTTAATTCATTGAAATTTAACGCTTGTGGGGTATTATGCTTTTTGCTTGGAGAGAGTTGGTATCTAGACAGAAGAGCAGAAGATGTCATTGATAACATCAATTTTTCTATTTTTTTTTTATAATTGCACAAAAAGGATCTCATACTAATATTTCTATTTGTTTTCTGTAGAATAGATACTTCAAGCACTTTGTTTTAAAGTTTGTTGCATATTCAAATAAATACTCGCAACATACAATTCAATTAATATAATTTTTATTTAATTTGATCTGTTTTACAGGAGGAGATGCATGAACAAATGTCTGGATATAAGCGAATGCGTCGCGAGCATCAAGCTGCTCTTCTCAAACTTGAAGAAAAATGCAAAGTTGAAATGGAAGCACATAAAAACGCCTTAGATAAGGAATATGATAATTTATTGCATAATTTTACAAGAGAATTAGAGAGACTAGAGGCAAGTATTTATCAATAAATTAAAAATGAAAATAATATATTATTCCAATAAGTTATTGATTGACAACTGTTTTAAACAGGCCAAACATCAACAAGATTTGGAAAAGCGTACGAAGCAGACAACGGCTGCCGAAAAGAAGTTGCATAAAGAGATTTCTCTTAAACAGGAATGTGATCGCAAAGCTTTCGATTTAAATCGCAAAAAAGAATACAAGGCCAATAAAGAGAGATGGAAACGAGAATTGTCAATGGACGAATCGACGCCAAAACGCCAGAGGGATTTAACATTGCAATCACAGAAGGACAACCTCAAACAAGCTGAGGCTCAAGAAGAACAACGTCTTTTGACATTACAAAAGAAATACATTGAATTAGAAATGCGTAAATTCAAGCGAAGGCGTTTAATAATGTTGCATGAATTAGAAGATCAATTGTTAAGAGATGTAAGTAATACGATAAAAATTAGATAAACAATTTAATATACATGTAATTATAATTGGTTTTTCTTGCGCAATTATGGATAAAATTCCACGAGGAATTTTCCCCGGGGAACAATTCCAACTAATAGGAAGTAATAGGGAAAACAAAAAATTCTAATTGGAAAAGGGAGAAATTTCACGCAGAATTTTATTCATCATAGCAATTAATGTAATCATTACTGCCCAAGTCTGCTTTTAATGAATTAATTTAAATCAACCTCCAATTTTTCTCCAATTGTTGTTAATCTACGGATGGTGCTTTTGAGATTTTCAGAACACCATCAAATTACAATTGTGATTTTAAAATCACATAGTGATTTGAAATTTTGTGATTTCCAGAACATGCAGGATTTAGTAATTAAATACTTAAGACACACTTTTTTGATTTGTTATGAAATACTACAAATAATTTTTTTTTAGAATACACATCTGTTGATATTTCAAAAGTCTATACAAATTTGCTAATATTAAGTTAGGAAAAAATCAGCATTTATTAGAAAGAGAAAACAAAACGTAATTACACTTTGTTTATAGCGAAATAAATTTGCAACAAGTAGCACCAAAGAAAATATCTTAAGTAAAAAATACCTTTTATGATCTACTCGTACATATATGTATGTATGTATATGTAGGTAGTGTCTTAATTTAAACTACATATTTAATTTACACAGATTTATTATTATCTTTTAATTAATTTAGGAATTATCTAAAAAACAACAACAGCTTGAACAAGCCCATGGCATGTTGTTAAAACACCATGAGAAAACCCAGGAGCTTGAGTACAGGCAGCAAAAAAGTGTACATCAGTTACGAGAAGAACAAGTAAATTCAAATATGATTTCTTTATTTTATATTAAAATAACAAACAAGTTTACTTAGATTAATAAACAACACGATACTGAATTGCAAAATCAAAAAGATTATATGGAACGTGTTAAAAAAGATTTACTACGTAAACATGCTCTGGAAATACGACAACATCCCAAGAGCCTTAAGGTAAATATGATTTACTTTAAACACGACTTCTATTTCTTAATAATTTTTTATGCTTAACTCGACACAAACAAAAAATTAGCAAAAGGAATTGCAAATTCGTAAACAATTCCGGGAAACATGTAAAACGCAAACCAAACAATACAAACGCTATAAGGCACAGATATTACAAACAACGCCAAAGGAGCAACAAAAAGAAGTCATTAAACAGTTGAAAGAGGAAAAACATCGTAAACTTACGTTGTTGGGTGAACAGGTAGGTAATCAATATATCAAGCAAGCAACATACATTTTTAAAATGGAATTTTTTTACAAACTAAAAAAATTTCATTACAGTATGAACAAAGTATTGCTGATATGTTTCAAAGTCAGAGTTATAAATTAGATGAAAGTCAAGTGATCGAGTGCCAACGTACCAACGAAATGTTGGAATATGAACTGGAAGTGCTTACTGCCTATCAAAATAAAAATAAGAAACAGGCTCAAGAACAGCGCGATCGTGAGCGTAAGGAGCTGGAAAATCGTGTGGCAGTGCGTCGTAGTGTTTTAGAGAGTAAGGTATGAAAAGATTTCAACTAAATACCATAAATAAATGTATAGTATCTAATATATTTTTAATGGATGTGCTTTTTATTTGAATACAGATGGATGCTGAATTGCAACAGTTTAATCAAGAACGTGCCGAAAGATTAAGATTGATGCACGAGAAACATGTGAAGGAACTAGATGCTTTTGATGAAGAATCAGTTAATTTAGGTTTCAGGTAAGCAAATTATATTTAAATTAAAAATTTTACGGCAAGCGAGCTTGGTTTTGCGATCATTTGCTAGACCCCAATTACGTCAGATCCACATGCGCATGTAGCTTTTTAAATGCCGTGTACTTCGGGCTTTATTTTTTTTAAACAAAGTTGCTGTATGCGAACTCTAAGAGCTAGTTTTTCACATAAAGATAAACTCTACTTGTCAGTTAACTGTAGTTTAAACTTAAAACTTTGTTTTTCAGATAAAGATTATCTAGTTAAAAATCTAGGTTTAACCGGGCAACATTGCGCAGTTAAACTCAAGTTAGAACTATCAAATGATAAATATACATACATACATATGTAGACATGTATAACATAAATTACTACGCAATTGAAAAAAAAACAGTTTTACTGAAAAGTTTAATAAATAAATAAAATGGATGCTTCTTATGACGACGAAGATTTTAGCGATTATTAAACCTATAATAACTTGGATAGGACAATTGTGAGAAATATAAAGGAGATATGAACACTCCAAAATGATTTTTATGTGTGTAATGAATTGGAATTCTTTCAAATATTTCGTTGGATTTAAAATTTTATAATCTTTTGTAGTTTATTTTTGGAGCGTCACTATTTTTAAGTCCATATTACTTATTTTTAAATTCTTAAAAATTTCAAAAAACTTAGAAGTTTTTTAATATAAATTTAAAGAATTGTCATATCGCTTTTTAAGTGTTGCCCTATTTATATAAAATATTTTCAAGAATGCCATATTTATATTGAAAGCAAAGTATGGCATTTCTAGCTAAATTGACAAATTTAATCCATCACTGAAAAACAGAATGGGCGGTTAAAACCCGTTTAACTTTGTTTCTTGGTTAACTCAAACGTATGTTAAACTAGGTTTAACTAACTAGTAAAAAACTAGCCTTAAATTAATGTAAAATATTGTACTGTACGGTTAACATCACTTCTGGAAACGCTGACAAGAGAGGAAAGTGATGGCGTTGCCAGCATCGAACTAGAGAGTTCTTTTGAGCGTTTATTAATTAGTTAAAGCTTTGTTTGTTTATCGGTTTTTTAGATAATTTTTTATTTAATGCTGTTTTTAATACTAACTATACCATCTCTTAAATTGTGTGTGTTTGAATTAGAAATTCTTAAAATCGTATAAAATACATATATAAAAAAAAAACTATTGTGCTGACTTTACATCTGGCATTTTATGTGTGCCATATACCAATGTAAAACTGTTTGATTCAGACACGTATTTATTAAGTTAAACAGTTTTATTCATAACTAATGGACAATTTTATAGAATCCAACATGATTGGAAACTGTTTAAATCAATAAATACATGTATGAATCAAACAGTTTTTCATTAGTAATTAGTGGTTACGCTTTCTTTGGCACATGGCACACAGATGTAAATCCGGCCTTAGTTTTGAAGGTGGGCCACGTTTAAATAAATAGCCAGACAAAGGAAAAATCTTCGAGCCTGTTCCACGATTTCGAAAGATAACGTTCGGACGACAATTAATATTGAAAATATGGGGTCTACTCTAATGCGAAAATCTTTTCTTTCGTTCGAATTACAGAGTAAAGCTGAAACAAATTTTGATATTTTATTGTTGTTTTTAAAGCAAACGGACGTTTTCTTATGGTATCGTGTAAAAGGGACTTATATATGAATTCCTTAATTTATTACTTTAAAATATTAATGAAATAAATACATAAAATATATACACATATATATATATATATATATATATATATAGTTATATTAAATTTATTTATTTAATAGCGCCTTAGCTATTGCGGAAGGATCACGTGAGGCATATCCTGACGAAGAGGGTAGCCTATCTGGGTCAATGATTAGCTTAGCGCATAGTAATAGTTCAACAAGTTTTCCGGCTGGCTCCCTATAGCATAGAAAAATTAATATTCTTACAACAAATGGATTTAATTTTTTTAATAATGATAGTGTAATTAATACTACAACTACTACTAATAAAACATTCACCACCACTGCAACAACAACAACAAGCAAAGAAAAAATTACAACAACAATATATAATACCACTTCTACTACCACAACCAACGCTTCGGAAAAAGTTACATCAGCAGCATCCACAAAATGTTTTCGCATTTCTAGTGATAATTATAAAATTCATAAAAATAATGATAATAATGAAGCATTTAGAAGGCAACAAAAACAATTGCAACAGGAACAAATGGAAAAGCATTGCAATAATGCAAATTAGAAAATGTCACCACTTTCACCATCAAAATAAAATCATAATTTCAATGATTGACGGACGACATATGCATGTCGTACGAAGTTATGACATTCATGATGTATGTATGTGTGTGCGTGCGTATATGAATTGGAGACTAAAAACAAGAGAGACAAGTGATTAACTTTGGGAGTGTTTGTTTATTTGTTTGTTTATATATAATATATACAATTTTGATAAAATTACTAAAAAAAAAAGCCCACACTCTTAACTTAAATACACATTGAACAAAAATGCATGTATAGTACATGCATATGAAATAAACATTTTAAAATAATTAAAGCTATTCAATAAGTAATAATATATCTCCAAAATTTTGGTGTGACCAGGGATAGTGGAGGAAGAGTTAAGCAAATGGTTAAATAATATACATACATACATAATAAATAATTAAACAACAACAATTAATAATATATAATATTAATAAATAACGCATAATTTTAATAATGATTTTGTTTAATAATTAACGCAAATTATTATAAAATAAATTATTTTTAAGTTAAATAAAATAACAAAAAATAAATTAAATAAAAAAATAAACGCGTTATTAAAATATAAAATAAAAATATTAAGAACTTTTAATTTACTTTTCCTTTTTCGTTTTGTTAATTAAAAAAAAAATTAGGCAATCAAATCAAATAAAATTAACTAAATATTCAGAACACAAAAACAAAAAAGATTACAAACAGCACTTGCGTACATATTATTCATTAGATATAAAATTATACGAGTACATATAATAAATAATAACTTTGTATGTAATTCTTATAGGAAAGCTTTTTAATTTTACAGGTAGGGCAAAACAACAAAACCAAAATGAATGCATCAATTATTAGAGAAACATTTATTAATAAAACCTACAAATAATAATAATATATTTGCTACAAAAATATATACATAATATACATACATAAATATATTAATGAAATTAAAAACAAACAAAAAATAAAATAATCATTGTCGAATTTGTTTAATTAGAATTTTTTAGTTATTCTTAATTGCGTATTAAAATCTTAAACATTTTCTCATAAACAGGTAATGTTGTCTTGGAGTTTTTAAAACCCAAATAAATAAATAATTACCAAAGCTCGCAATAATTGGTCTCTCTCGTGCTTGTTGTCAGAAAAAGAACACTCGTCCACTGACACGATGCGAAACTGTCGCGAAAAACCAGTGATGACAACTTTTTTGGCTCTAAAAGCACATCAAAATTTAAAAAAAGCACAAAATAGCGTAGTTTTGAGATCTAAAAAGCGTAAAAAGCACTAAAGTGAAAAAAAGAGTGAAGATCAGGTGAAGTTCAATAATGTTTAATATTTTCTAAGCTATTCTCTATTTCGGCAATAGTATCAACATCTTTAATGAAATATATCAGACGAAAAAGGTATGCTTTACACTGAGAAAATAAAAACATCAAGTTTTTATTAAAGTAATTTTAAGAAATACACAAATTTCTTAAAAGCACTACTTAGTGCCTTTTCTTAGTTTGGCACTAACGCTCAAAATTTGCCGTTTTGAGTCTTCAAAAAGCACTAAAAATAGTGCCAAAAGCACCGAGTTGGCATCGCTGCGAAAAACCCCCGTTTTTGTTTGATCACTCGGCTAATGTGTTCACTCGATACCCTTTATTTCGTAAAATCTTGGCAAACGGTATTTTGAGCATGTATGTGTGTTGCGACTGTGGATAGGTAAACATTTACATACATACTATGTAGTACGTCATGGAGATTTGTCGTTTTTATTATTTATTATAACATTATTGAACAAAATACATGAGGACTAAAGGCAGAATTAGTTTTTACTTTCTGTTCTGTTACGAATCAGCTGACTCTTTTTTGTTTATAGAAATCTAATACAAGTCGTTAGTTTTTCTGTTTCGTTCTGTTCTGTTTCGGTTCAACCTGTGAAAATCAAATATTTGTAAGTGACAGCATAAAATAATAATAAAAATATTTTGAAATAATTAAAAATATTAATTTTTAAAAGAAAAATAAAACTATCTTGAACTTTAACAATAGACGATGCAAAACTCATCGCTTTAGTGGAAAACTGCGACCCTTCTGGTCAGAAACAGTTAATAAATTGCTACAGAAAAAGTAAGTACTCAAATTTGGAAGCAGAACGGCACAGCACAGAACAGCAACAGAAAGTAAAGACTAAAGGCAGAATTAGTTTTTACTTTCTGTTCTGTTACGAATCAGCTGACTCGTTTTTGTTCATAGAAATCTAGTACAAGTCGTTAGTTTTTCTGTTTCGTTCTGTTCTGTTACGGCTCAACCTGTGAAAATCAAAAAATGTTTAAGTAATTGTAAGTGACAGCATAAATTAAATAAAAATATTTTGAAATAAATTGTGTTTGTACTTTTAGAATTAGAAAATAATAATTTTTAAAAGAAAAAAATTAAACTATATTGAAACTTAACAGTGCACGATGCAAAACTCATCGCTTTAGTGGAAAACTGCGACCGTTCTGGTCAGAAACAGCTGATTAGTTACTGCAGAATAAGTAAGTACTCAAATTTAGAAGCAGAACGACACAGCACAGAACAGCAACAGAGAGTAAAGAGTAATGAAGCCTTAAATAAGCCTTAATTTTGTTTTTGTTGTTCACATACATATCTGTCTTTTATTTTACATTTACACTTCGTTGACAAATAGTTTGATTTACAGATATTTTTAGTGTTATTTATTATTATCTTCTCCCTTCCTCTTTAATGCTTTGCCTGTGACGAAATATCTAAGGCAACAACATAAAGCAAACGCAACAACAAAAATAAAGACCTTTCTGCTAACACTTTGCTTGTTTGGCTCACTTACTGACCCTCAGTAGCTGAGCAAATAACGATTCTGTTCGTATCATGCGGTCAGTAAGAGACCGATTCGTAAGTTACGCTCAATCCATAACCCGGGAGTGAGAACACGATTGAAACGAAAAAGAGGTTTGCTGTTCAGACACACAGCCCAATTATGAATATTCCCGGGGAGTTTTTTCCCTTCCCTATCATTTGTTCCCAGGGAATAATCCTCCTATTCTAAATAGCCGGAGAATAAGCAAATACGGGAGAGAGTAAAATCTGGATCAGCTGTTTAATGTTTACATATTTTTCTGCACTAACGCAAAATTCAGCAATATAAATTTATTAAAAATGTGATGTTTTCATTGTCAATAAGATTTCGTGTTAATATAATATTTGTTTTTGTTTAAATAAAAATTCAGACATTCGGAATAACTTTGTGCTGAGAAAGTGGAGTGAAAACTGAGTCAAGTCCAGTGGACTGTGTGTACAAAGGAAATTTGTAAATTTTATAAAGTTTTTCTTATCGGTCTTGATAATATTAGAAGGAAATAAATCTTCCATTTACCTGTGCATGTGCGCAGTGTTTAGATAAAAATGCAAAAATACAAAATGCAAAAATAAAAAATACAAAAGGGAAATATAATAATTCGGTATTTATTTAAACTTTTTGTTCTAAATAAATGCTTATATATTGTTTTTCAACATTTATTAATATGATTTTTAAATTTTTGCATTAGTTCCCTTCAAAATGTTTGGGGAGAAAACTCTCAACAAATTCTCCCTCTCCCTCTCCCTCATAGAATACCTACTTTTTTCCCAGGGAGTTTTTTTCCCGGGGAAATTTTAATTCATAATAGGAGGAATGCGAAAAGGGAAAAAACTCCCGGGTAATTGCTATACATAATTGGGCTGACAGCAGTGTGCACACTTAATTTTTTTTAAATTCGGTAGAATCGACAAAAAAAATCGGTAGATTTGAATGAAATTCGGTAGAAAATTTTTTTATTCAGAGAAACATAAAAAATAACAATTCAAAGAAACATAAAAAATAACAAAATATATGTACTTATATATAAAGGGTAAGTGCAAGGAGTATCAAACTAAACAGGTTCCAAAAGCGTATTTAAAACTTCACATGTGATTGGAAATTAAACTGCCATAAACAATGAAGCATTTCCAATAAAAAAAAGTGTCATCCCAAGTTATTTGCCCTTACCCTTTATATAGATACGCTATGCATATATAAAATAATGTACATACATACACATATAACAGGAATTCAGTATTTGTACATAGGTTTTATAAAGCTACGAAATAACTTTTATTTTACAAACATTTGTATCTACAAAGATTATATGTAAGATCCATTTATGAATTTAAACTTTTATGGAAAAATTATTAAATCGTTGGGATGAATAAATATTTCATCCCCAAGGCACAATTCTTTGGCAAATATTAGGTTACTTATAGTTTCAGTTTTTAACCGATTTCTTTGTTCTGTTTTAATGATTTTCATGACAGAAAATGACCGCTCTGCGGCCGCACTGCTCTGTGGCAAAATAGGCAATTTACACATACATATATCGACTTAAATTACTAAATAACAATATTCGGTAGATTTCAGGCCTTGTTCGGTAGAATTGGGAGATTGTTCAATACACAAACCAATTCGGTAGAATCTATCGAATATCGATAGAAGTGTGCACACTGGCTGACAGTGAATCCGTATCAAATTTTTAGGTCTTTTGAGTGAGAAGACCGCATAGAGAAATTTGGTTGAGCATATTTTGCGAGCTCTGATAATTACGGATCAAATGAAAAGCTAGGATATTACTAAAATATTTGCTGGCAAGTGAACATGACGCCATTTTTTCGAAACATAGGCAATCAGACTATATGAGAACAACTCTAGGGAAAATCCTTTGATAGTAAAAAAAATAGACAAGGTTTGACTATAACCAGAAAATCAAGCTGGGCAAAGAGAATATACTTGATAGTTACTCTAGTTCAATGTAAACTCACTGTGTTAAACATCTGATGAAGTGTGTGGTGGCACAGAAAAATGTTGACATTTCAAACAGCTAAAGTATAGTTTAATTTTTCTTGCTTGCTATAGTTTAGGACTATTATTACAACTTAAAGCTAGTTAAAAGTAGGAGTACGACTGTACGTACAAGTCATTTTTGTATAAAATTTATTCAAAAGAAGATAACGAATTATTCCACATTGTTAACGTATTTTTTGAGCTATAAGTATGTTGCAATAAAGGAGCGATTTCTATGAAGATTGGGGTCTCACACCAATCACTTGTAAGTAAGTAACAGGCGCCATCTTAGTAACCAATGCTTGTTAGGTGTTTCTGTAAACAAAGTGAAAAAGCCGCAATGGAGTGGAAATTCTAAGCAAACATTCCCCTATGGTGGTTGGCATATTTTGACATCGCAAAACATTTGTTCTTTAATCTAGGACCAAAATATATATGGGCCTTATTGTGATAAGCGTATTTCGAATTCGACAATTTGATCATGGATTAAAGAAAATCTGTAGAAGTGTTCTTTAATCTGTTACGAAAACGTCGTATTCGATGTCAAAATAGGCCAACCAAGAGAAGGGGGATTATAGTTATAACGTTGTTTGGCCTTCGAAGGTTTTGCTTCATTTGTGTAATTTCCCACTTGCAAAAGTTTTAGCCTGGCGTGCTGTGATAAAAAAAAAACTGCAGGAGTGGAAGTTACAGGTCGTTTGCAGCTCCCGAAGTAATATCCTAACCGTGGGATACCTTGACTTCTTAATTAAAAAAAAAGTTTTAAAACAATAAATCTTTTTTGTTGTTTTCAGTGTATTTGTGAGAGCTTATAAAAACGTTATCCCGTTTTAGCTATGAATATACAATTTATTTTTTATAAATAATAAAATTAAATAGTCATAGTTTATAATATGTATGTATGTATAAGATATTTTATGCTAGTGTTGTATAAAATTGGTTTTCGAATAAGTTGTCTTCTATATTCTACATGCATGCGTTCAATGAATTAGGCTATCCAAAAACGTATGCTTATTAATAATCTTGGTTGTTGCTATTACAATTTCTACATTATTGTCTTCTTGCTGGGCAAGAAAACGTAGGGCAGCGATTTCAGCAAATGTGCAACCACCAACAATAAATACTAATATTACACGTGGAACGTTAAGCATGGATCCTTCACTAGGTGTCGATGAATGGCGTCCGCCAATGCCAACAAGTTGAGCTTGGAAATCTTCAAATGTTGGCCCGGGTAAATTATTAATCTGGCTTTTGAGTGATTGCCATCCAAGAGGCTTTAACGATTGCTCAACAATGCGTGCTACAAGTGGAGCATAGAAGCTATGAACATAGCTTATATCTGTAGGATTTACTTCAACAGCATCATCAACAGTTAATTTAAGAGTCTGCCAAAATAAAACAAACATTTCCTTGCTACCATTATGCATCATATTTAAATAGTCTTTATAAATACCTTTCGCAATACAGCATAAGCTCTCGATTCCGATTGTGTATATAAAACTCTAGCTTTTTCGAGATTGCTAATTTTGAGTAGTACTTCAATGCCATAGACATGAGCCAATTCTCGTTTATAGTAATTTAAAACCTAGTCAACAAAACTATATGTATAAGCAAAATTAAAATAATTTTTAGAATTTTACCTTCTCTTTAAATCCAGATGCTGCTGCGCATTGTATACACATCAGTCGCAAAATATTATTCAAATCTGACTTCTTGCAAATTAAATCTTCTATATAAGAACTAGGTTTATCAATATCTTCACACATCATGAACTCTTGCTCAGCAGCCAAGTTGTCTGTGAACTTGTACGAATCTAGTTCTTTCCGTATTAGTTCTCCAATTGTAGTATTATTAGACACAGATTGTTTTTGTGCCAAAAGCGCTGGTAATTTATCAACTAAACGTTTCATATCTTGAACAGATTTCTCTTGAGAACTTGCGTCAGTTTGCGCACTTATTTCCTTAGCACTACGAGCCAAAACCCTACCAATTTCATTAAAGTTTTTATTGCGCAATTCAGCAAACAGTTTATCACCCGAATTAAGTATAAATGTTTTCTTTTCGGCTGCCAGATGTGCCGGTGATGAATTGTTATCAGTATGAGCGCTAAATAACTCTGCAGGCATGGTTAATTGATTTTGCCGAATACCATAGAATTCATCTATCAGTCCTTCATATGTCAACTGTGTTGCAAATGCACTTAGTAAATCAATTGCACGATCCAATAAAATTATTTGATCTATTGTGCCTTTTTCTCCATTCGACAGAAGTTTTTCTTCTGCGCCAAGTTGCTTGGCTCTTTCCCAGACACCTTGAGACATGCTGCCCTTACCGTAGATCTTTGGTATTCGACCATAGATACGCTGCAACTGCACTAATCCGACTGCCGCTTGATACAAAATGGTGGGATCTCCAGCGATAGCCACATCACGAAACGCATTGATGCACTCCATGGACACCACATCGTTTTCGACCGGATAAAAATTCCACGCCAATTCTTCAAACAAACTAAAATTTTCATATACACCCTTATGTTCCAGATGCTTCAAGCACATACATGAACGCCTGGGTACGAAGAATATATGAGACATACGCCCCTTTTCGGTGTTTTTCAGCACATGAGCAGACACTTCATCCATCAGTTTGATCAATGGACGTACTATGTAAATTATGCTATTGGCATCCCTGGGTATTCTGGTATCATTACTTAACTTTAGCAGTTTAATGCCTCTATCGGAAAAAAGACTCGGAGCTGCTATAAGTCCAATAGGCCCCAACAAAGCATCATCGAGAACAATGGATTTATTACCTTCAATTTTTTCAAGTAAATCTACGAGCTCACGACAAGCGGATTCTTGCAATAACTGAAGGTTGGCCCGCTGGCCTTGCAAATAGGAAAACATTTACCTGGATTTTTGAGGAATCCTCTTGTAAAATGTAAAAGTAAACGAAGTGAAAAATAATAATGCAACATTAAATATAAATTTTAAGAGATAATGACAGCTGAGAACATTTAAGAGAAAATTTTCGGTTGATGAACAGTGATGGTATTTAAATCACAGCTCTGTATTAATTGTCAGGCAACTAAACCAGGTACCACCTCAAGCCCAGCTGGCTAATGTGTGTAAAACAAAAAATGTCAAATATTACATGGAATGGGCACAGAGTAGACCGAAGTTGAAGAAAGTGATTTATCAAAAAAAAAAAAAAAGATAAACTCCGTTCATTTGATCACTGCTTAAAAGGGACATATACAGTATCTTTGTTATTATTTTTCTTACAATAGAAACAAACAACAGACACACACAAAGAGCACAATTATCTTCCGTCTCGTGAAATTTCTGGTCTACTTTGTTGAATGGTTGTGTTGTTACAAGCACAGATTGGAAAACACACAACACTGACATTAGTCTGCTTGTTTCTACCAATAATATCACAAAATATACAGAAGTGTAAAAAGTGGCAGTTAAAAAAAGTTTGAATCAGGTATTTTTTTAATTCATAGAAAAAAGAGACAAATATAGTGTACTTGTTTTTGCGGTGTATTATTACTTACCAATTACCATAGCTAATAAAACACGTTAAAATTTTATTGTACTAGAAAGAATCAAAGCAAAACAGCTGACAAAATTTCAGGGAGAGCGAGACAAATAGAATAATACACGTATCTTCCGTCTCGTGCCATCTCTATATATTACAGTGCTTGATGGCCCACTAAGCATTTATGTGTGATTTTGATTATTCTTATGTCAACTGATTTGTCTGTTGGCAGCCATACTGAATTTTGACAAATATTATATCCTTAGTCCCGGTTCACACACGCCAACTTTTATTTCAGCTGGTAGAAAAAAAGAGATATTTGTATATCCTTCACTTTCTTTCTTGAAGCTGAATTACGAGTTGTACAACAAAAGATGTCTGAATTTCGCTGCAAAATTGCCAATCAAAATAATGGTGATTAATTCAGTTATAAGAAAGACGGATAAGGAAATACAAAAATCTCTTTTTCACAGCAGAATTACGAGTTGACCAACAAAAGTTGAAGTGTGTGAACCGGGACAAAATAATCCAAAATTTGCTATAAAAATCGTCCAAATGAAGTAAAATCGTCATATTTAAGAACCCGCATTGTTGACATCACTTTAACTAGCAGCTGATGTTGAATTGGAAAATATTTAACGCGCATTTGGGCCGGCGCAATTTTCCAGTCTTCACGTAATGTGTTGCAATTTTTCACACAGTGTTGCACTTTTTCGTATGGTTAATATTTGAGTCGCTATATTATGATATAATATTATGTTAAACTGGTGCAAAAGTTGAACTTATGTGTAATAAAAATTAAATTTATTAATTATAGACGAAAACTAATAATATAAGGAGAACTTTTGGAATATAGAATATATATATATATATATGTACGATGACAACACTTACTGGGAAAACGCGGCAACCCTGTCTGATAGTGTAGAAAAATACTACTGCAGAGAAAAAAAATTTTTTCACATACAGTACTTGATTTGATTTTTGTCTGCCATTAATTTTTTTGTGAAAAATCTAATAATGGCATAGGTAAGTAATATAATTGTGAAAAAATATATTTAACTGCTAAAACTAATTAATCGTAATGTTTATATAATAATAATAATGAAAACTAACGTGGAAAAATGTTACAATTAGAAGGAAAATAAAACCAATGAAAAAATTCTGGAATCCACCACGAGCTCGCAATATATGTAGCGGATGAAAAATGTGCGGTTGTGTATGAAAGTTCTTATTTTTTGTGGGATCGAGACACTACTTATTGTAAAATAATGAAATTATAAGTATCCAACATCTAATTAGTTTTGTTATAAAAAATAAGGATACATTTGTGATAATTATGGTATATCATAAAAGTAATGAAGGGCATGGGAAAGCATAGTTGCAATGAGAGAAGGTGGAAATTTTTCGTTCAAGGACAATTGGCCCCAGTAAACCGTTTTAGTGTGTATTCCCCTAAAAGGGGCATACATACATATACATACATATATATATATATATACGTTTGCATAGTTATGTATATGCATAAGTATGTGTAGGCTTGTGTGGTTATTTGGCTGCTCAGAAATTAAATACCCAGCAAACACGCGCGTATGATCACAAAGCAATTTTATCAAATATTCCGTATGTATGTATTAGTGATGCACGAATATTCGTATTCGAATTGCCGAATATTCGTCTATTTTTAAATATTCGTATTCGTCAAATTCAGGCGAATACGAATACGAATATTTTTTCAAATAAATTAGATAAATAAATGCATAAATCCTAAACGAAATTTGGAACAAATCTAGTTTAGGGGCACCTCCCCAAAATTAATGGCCTATTTCACACCCGCGAAAGAAAACGTTCGACTTACAATTTGTATTGAAAACAACAATAAAATACGAAAATTTGTTTTTGTTTTCAATATAAATTGTGAGTCGAACGTTTTCTTTCGCAGGTGGGAAATAGGCCATAAAAAAAGTATCGCATCCTATAGTAAATTGAAAAATTAGAAAAAAAATTAAATAAAAATATTGGCGGCGAGGCTTAGTTTTCGAGTTATGGGGCTCTGAAATTCTAGTACAATATTTTGATTATACGGTGTTTTCAACGAATATGACCAAAACGGAAAGACGGAAAAATTAAAAATTCTTGAATTTTTTTTTTGCAAATTTTGAAAGAAAAACAATTTTTTTTTTAATTTGAAGAGAATGTTTTGTTTTGAAAAATATTCTTATAGGCCATTTACACCAGCACAAAATCTAGCAGATTTTAATTAAAATCTTTATGAAAATCTATACCGTTTAGACCAACTCCTTTTGACATTTATCAAGATTTTTTATCCAAAACAAAACCCATTAACTAAAAAATTTCCAAAACCACAACCAAATAACTGCAGTGTAGCTAAGTCACACATCTTTTTAAGCAGACGGTATATAATTCACTCATCTTTTTTAAAAATATGTTGTACAGGGTGGTAAAAAATAAATAAAAATATTAGATTTTTATTAGATTTCCTACAAATCTACAGACAAAATAGATTTTGTTTTGTATGGGAGGGAAATCTAGTAAAAAGTAGCAAGATTTAGATCGAAATCTCAAGTACTAGATTCCGAGGTAATGTAAATGCCCTATTAGAGCTAATCGTTATATATTGAGTTTTCTCTCTTAAATCTTTGTAGGGATATAAAGAGTTAGAAAATAATTCATACGATTCAATATGATTAAAAATAACTATAAAATTTTGCTTTGCATTATCCGTTAATTCAATGTCCCGTACGACATTGCTAAACAGCATTTTGTATCAATACATCGAAACTGCTTGAAGAAAGTTTATAAAGTAATGATTACAAACAGATATTTTTATTGCAATTAAAATAAAAAAAATATTTTGAAAATAGAAAAAATTGCGAACTAGGCACCTATGCAAAATTTGTCTCGTACGACATCGCTAGTGTGAAATTTAAAAGTATTAAAAAATATTTTCTTTAATAACTAATTATTTTTGGAAGATCATTCTATAATTCAATTATTTAAATCAAAATTAATAAAAACAGCGAGAATTGCAAACGGTACAGAGAAAATTTAAAAGAAAATTAAATTAAATTGCAAAACTATAAAGTAAAAAGCCCAGAAAGATCGCTAGGTCACATGGAAGGAGGCCGTTGATGAAGTTGGAGCAGTTATCAAACGGAAAGTCTGGCAAATGACTAAATCAAAAAACCTTAGTATACCCGATTAATTTTCTTTTTATCAATGTGCACAACCATAAAAGGGATTAAAATGTATTTTATACCATCCATTGTATAATTTACCATTCTTTGTATAATTTGGACGAAAAGTGGAAAAACCTAAAAATTATCCCACAGTTATCTCAATTGCACTTCTTCTTTTGCAAAGGTCAGGAAGTGAAAGCAGCTAAATGCATATTCCGAAAAAAAACTATAATTAATGTAGCCAATGCTATTTGTATTTTGTACATTTTGTGAAATTTATTTCTTTTTTAATCTCACTGTATTTTCTTTAGTTTCGTCGATATTTTAAAGTTATACACATTGAATACTTGAAAACCGAAGCGAAATTATTTAAAAAGTATAGATATTTATATACATTTACAAACTTTTTTTAATATATCATTGGTTTTTTTTTTAAATAGTTTAAAACCCCCAGATCTATCCACTTTTTACTCGTGGATTGCAGACGATTCTTTTTTACTTTTAATAAAGTACTAGTCGAAAAGTTGCGATATAGTTAATATTAAGGCAATTATTGCTTTTTTACGTCGTTCAATAATTCGATTTTTAAGGCTTTTTTATTAGAGAGAAGCAGTTTACACAAGTATTTATAATTTGGAGTAATTTGATTACTTAACATCCCATTGTTAACAATTTAAAAAGTTGTGAAAAGTTGAAAAAATACCTTTTATAGAAAGTAGTTAAGGAAATTGTTCGAATATTCGACAAAAATGATTCGAACATTTTTTTTATTCTAAGGGCGTGTGCCAAACGTTAGAAAAGAACCATGGTGAAAAAATATTTGCCTGTGGGGAAAAAATTTAATTTTTCTGCTGTGCCAAATGATATATTTTTTTGACAATGTAAAATTTTGACAAATTCGCTTTAGCATAGAAAGAAGCTGATGAAAAAATTGCTGCGGCGGCAAAGCAAAAAATTTTACTACATACAAACCGCCGACTACCATCAATTTTTTTAAAAGAAATATTTTATATAAAAAAATATTCTTGTAGCAAAAAATTATATAATCTATATAATTAATAGGCAAACATGTTTTTTTGTAATCCCTTTTGCGCTGGTACCACTGCACCGATTTTAAAAAGATTATGATTTTAAAGGATTATTTATACAGATGTGCAGAATCTATATTTTTTTGAAATCGGTTTAGTATTTTGGGAGCTATAAGCGTTTAAAGTTGCTACTACATGCAAAGATATTACTTACACACGCATTTATTAGCTTACAAGTAAAAAAGAAACAAAACATGAGTGTGTGTGTGGGTTTGTACTATTTCTCTTGATCTAACAATTTTTTTCTCTTATTTGTTGTTGTATAAAAGCCATAATACTTAAATAAATTGAATTAACTTGGTTAAAGGGATTTTGTTTATGTTTTTTTTAATTTCATGTATTATTTAATTTTGCTTGCATATGTATGTAAGTTTGTGTGTGGCTGTGTTTTAATGAATTTTTTATGAAGTTTAGATACATTTTCTTTGAATCTTAAATTATTTACATTTTGATTCTAGAATACGGACGAATGTGTCGTCCGTTTGGTATATCTAGTATTATATAAATGATGCAAAATTTTTCACAAATTAAAAAAGACAATGCATTTTTCACAGTCTAACTACATTTAAGAGACGTAAGAATGTATGTAAAAGGCTACGGCTCGAAGCGCCGGCGGTGGTTTTGCATTTTATGATACTATGCTTCTTATTTGCTAATTGTCAAAAATTTATATGTTGTGTCAAAAATTCTACTATCCCCCAGGCAAGGCGCATTTATTAGGTGGCAGCACTACACCAGGTGACTAATGTGATTATACCAATCTAAATGTCAAATTTGGATTGTGTAGGTATAAGCCTAAAAGCATGCTTTTATTTGGCTATCCATAAACACCTTTCGAATATTCAGTTTTGTATGGTGTTTGACATTTCCTATGAGAAACATGCAATATGACCTGTTATGAAAAGTAAGAAGGTAATTTATACCAACAAAGTACATGTGGTTGTTGCTGTTGTAATATTTGTTGTAGAATCGCGGGTACCTGATTGATGTGTCTTGTCCCCAGGGCTAGTGAAATTTTATTCGTCTCAGAAGTGTCAAAAATTTACTTACAGTAGTACTTTGATACCGTTTGGCACAGACCCCAAATTGAAAATTTTTGTTCGTTCGAATATTCGAAAAATGTGTGTTCGAATGACAACACTACTTGTATATATTAATACTCGTATACAAAAGGGGACGGTTATAGCGAATTTGTACTTATAACGAACTCTTTCTTTTAGGTAGGTCAATGTATTGGACAATTTGAAATTAGAACCTGTGGTTCTAATTTCTGGAAGTTTTTTTTTTTTTAGTTTTTATTTACACTAGAAAATATTTTTTTCTATGATTTTGAACTAAATAGGAGAAAAACTAAATTAAACGCTCTAAAATAACAAAAATTAAAAATTTTAATAACCCCCGATTTATTCAGAAAAGATGTTATATCTTCTAAACGGCTGACCGAAGGTCATCATACGTGTAAAAGTTAAAAAAATGCCAATCAAACATAAAAAATACCTTATCTTTTGGAAACTATTATTAAAATATTATAAAGATTAACTGCCAGTTTATATAAGCCATGTAAAAATTCTCGGCGGTCTATTTATAATGAAAACAGAAACAAATTTTGATTGTTTTGTTTTTGTTTTCAATATAAATAGGCAGACGAGAATTTTCACATAGCTTTTATGAATAGCTGGGGGAAATACCGATATTTTTCTGTGCAGCCACGCACTTCATCAGCACCCACGTCTATCTACTGGGGTAGAGTTTTGTTATTAAGATCAGCTATTTAACGAAAATTTAGTATGAAATGGAATTTGAGAAATAATTATTGTGTATACAATTATTGATTTACCATTGATAAATACATTTATAAGTATCACTATTGATTTTCTGTTTTTCCATTTTTTTACTTTCTATTTGGTTAGCACGAAGTTATATCACTTTACCCAAGTATTATGTATCACTGTTCACTTGGCAATCACAGGTTCACCAATGCTGGAAAGCCGAATCAACTGTAGAAAGCAAAAACAAAGTAACATAAGGCCACTACAATAATACTTACATTTATGTACCGACGGTACATCGAATAAGTAATAGTAATTAATGTGATGATCGTAGAAGATAAGCAAGAATAGTTCAACATACTTAGGTAGAGTGATATAACTTCGTGCTAACCAAATAGAAAGTAAAAAAATGGAAAACAGAAAATCAATAGTGATACTTATAAATGTATTTACCAATGGTAAATCAATAATTGTATACACAATAATCATTTCTCATATTCCATTTCATACTAAATTTGCGTTAAATAGCTGATGTTAATAACAAAACTCTACCCCAGTAGATAGACGTGGGTGCTGATGAAGTACGTGGCTGCACAGAAAAATATCGGTATTTCCCCCAGCTATAAAGTCGTAAGTTTAATTTTTCTTCTCTTCTTTAGAAACTCACATTAATTAATAAAAATATTTCATTCAATAAAGAATTGAAATTACTTAACTTAAGCCTGACTAAAAATTATTTATGATTTAATTATTTCTTTATTATTTTTTTTCAAAAAATTTCCAGAAATTCGAACTTTTCAGAAATTCGAACTGCCCGGTGCACAAAGTGATTCTAATTTGTGAGATTCTACTGTAGAAATGTCTTACTGTCTCTTCCACTATTTCGAAAGAAGGTCTTCATTCGCATTCTAAGCGAAAGAAAACTGATTTCCATTTCTCTATCTTACTTCTGTACGAACATTGACTCGAACGACAAGTCGCAAGAAAACGTAAGTGTTTTCATACAGATTTTCATACCACTAATTCGAATGAGTCGTCAACAAAGCGAACACTATGTCAAAATAACTTACTTGCTATTTTGCTTTCGTGTAGTAAAATTTATTTGCAAAGAATTCAATAAAGTTTGTAAAATTATTATTTTATCACACTATTATTTTTTTATTAACATTTCTTTAATTTATTTTTTATTTTTAGAGAAAAGTCATAAAATATTCATCAAAATATTATTGAACACTTTTGTTTTGATTCCTGTTTTTTGTTCATTATAAAAAGTACTCGCACATTTTAAACAAAACGAATGTAGTTGTAAAGCAAAACAGTAATAACTTGCTGTTGCTGTGCGACTATTTTGTTGAATTCTTTTTCGTTTGTTCAATATGGTTGTATTTATTTTCATGTAAATGTTAGTAAGTTTAAAAAAAAATCGCAAGAAATACTTGAAATATACAAATTGACACTACTTTAATTTATAAACACGTAAAACAAAAAAATGACATACGTAATCACAAGCGAAAGAAAGCTGACGACATAGTGGAATGAAAATGTATTAGAATTCAAGCGACTAGGTTTCCTTCGCAGAGTTTTTCTTTCGACATAGTGGAAGTGGCAGTTAGTTGAAGTCGAAATGCGTCTACTACTTTAACTTCAATTTTTTAACTTACGGTCTAATTCATAAAAAATATTTTAGGTTTATTACCAGGGAAACCAAAAATATGCTGTCAAAAAAGTGTTTTATGCGCATTCAATATGCACTAAAAATTTGAAAATATGCAATAAAAACTCAAAAATATGCTCTTAAAAATAAAATAAATTGGTTCATTTGTGTATTTTTAAATCAAATATTCAAAAACGTTTGCATATAAAATAATACAAAAAAAAAAAAAAAAAAAAAAGGAGGCAATAAAAAATTAATTTGGGTTTGAAAAGTATATTAAAACAAAACTGCCATACAAATTTTGACCAAATCATATAATGAATTAATTTTTTTTTTATATTCTCGTAAAAATTTAATTCAACTTCAAAGGAGATCTCGATATCAGAATTAAAACTTTGGAATGCATGAATATAAATAAGACAAGCTTGTTAATTATAATTTTTATTGCAATAAACAATAAAATATTGACCTAAAAATCGTTTCCTGTCACATCTAGATAAACTTTAATAAATTGACAATGTTCCTTCAACGTCTACTCGGGGCAGAGCCCGTCACAAATGCAAAACTAAATTTTTATTGTAACTAACGTCTGCCCTAAAAGCGTAAATTATGCTCTAAAAATTCGAAAATATGCTAAAAATATGCGTGTAAGACTGAAAAATGCAAAAATATGCTTTAAAGGCTAAAATATGCAAAAATATGCACCAACATATCCATGCCAAAATTCATTAAAAGTTCTGAAACGGATAAATATCTTATATACGCATTCATACGTCACACGAGAAAAAACATGCAATTGCATATTTGCGGTTTCCCTGTTTATTACATATTAAATATGTCAAATAAGCGCATAATAAATCTGAAATATTATAAGGCAGTTAATATTTAAGTACGTAATTATCAAATTTTTCTTAAATTTAAATTGTATTTAAATACGATTTAATTTTTTCAGTCATTAATTAAAAGTTTTTATTAAATTACGTAGAATGTACGGCAGCACTAAAAAATTTCCAAATATTATAGAAAGCATAGTTAGGAAGAGTGCTGCTATATCGCACCTCCACTCGGAGACCCATTTGGGTCCATTGTGATCGAAAAGCTTAGTTTATATTTTATTTGTTACTAGCTGAGCCTCACAAACGCTGTCTTACCCTCAATAATTTATTTTTTGTTACTCCAGCCTGTGGTTACTTGGTTTAAAAACATAAGGGTATTGACTCGAACCTGTGTTCAAAATTTCAGCTCCACAGCTCTTGTAGTTCCAGAGATAATGCGTTAGGAACAAACACACACTACGATTTTATATAGATATAGATATATATGTAGATTTCAATGGCAGAAGCCAGTACGCAAATTGCTGATTTGCAAATAAATTTCAAAGCAAATATACTTCGTACATTCGTGTTTGCTGGGATATTAAAATTTAATATTCTTGTTCTGTATATTCGTTGAAAAGCAACGATAGATAATGTTTTGGCTGAGTATTTAAAGGTAGTAGTAGTTATTCCAAAGGGTGTTGAACAAGGAAACGAGTGCTCGCATTTTGTAAAAATTTGGGTAAAAATCTGATTCAAATTTAGATTATGAACTAGTAGTATATCTAATTAATAGTTTACGTGCACTTGTTATTGATATTGATGTAGTTTTTAGACAGTATATAACAAAATGTTTTAAAAATTTTATTTGTTGATAGCTTTGATTGGCTAATGTAAATAATATTTTTAAAAAGAGCTAAACTTAAGGAAAGTTGATAATGGGACTTTATATTTGAGCTTGCTGCATTAGGATATTGCATATCATTAGAGAAAATACAAACCGCCTTATCTAATAAAAAATAGTTTTTTAATTTGTATGACAGAATTAACTTGAACTTGCAGAATGTTGTGAAATTAACATACATATTTCATAAAAATATAAATACATATTTGCTCCACCGACCATTCTTTAAACACATTAGTTAGGTATGGAATATTTGTACAATATGTATGTTTTAAATACCCTCTTTCTGAATCAAAAACGCGTTTCACGAAATTTATGTTTTCTGAGATATTAACCATTCATATATTGCTCCATATCCACTATTTTTAGGGTTAATAAGTATTAAAGGTATTCACGTCAACTCTTGCAACTGTGCAAAAATGCATAATTGCACTTTCTGACGTGAGCAACCCATTTTGTTTAATTGTCTATAAAGCAAAACAATATGTGCATAGATATATTGTACTTGTGTTGAAGTGTTGAAACTTCGCTGATTAATTTTGTAATCAATTCACTAATAAAAATATCAATATTAATAATATTGGTATTATTTAACATAATTCTAATAACTATTTGAGCCACAGGTCTTGAAAATAGCAAAATTATGTATGTATTTGCTATCTGAAAATCGAATTTGAAGATTTCTTTATAATTTCTAGCTAAGAATTTTTAAATATTTTTTTTAAGTTTATAATTTTTTAATTAATTTATTTGTGTCGAAAATATCTTCAACGACTTGTTTTTTCATTTAAAAGTAAAACATTTAGGAATTTCTGCGTTGTAATTTGGTGTAAGGTTGATTTTATAAGTACTTTTTGTCTGTCCATTTTTTTTTGGATTGGCAATGCCATAAAAAGTTGCACAACTTTGCAAAATTTACCCTGCTAATCTTGCACTTAAGGCTCAGTTAGCCGACTGTAATGTAATGTAACTGTAATGTAGAAAACAGCTGATCGATATTTTTATATGAAAATTAGGTTACGTTACATTACATCTCTATAACCATTTTCATTACTTTTCACAATAACAAAATCGATCAGCTGTTTCTTACTGTTGCAGTTACATTACATTACAGTCGGCTAACTGAGCCTTTACTCAGACCCTGACAATTTTGCATCATTTGTGCAAAATAATTTTCTATGTGGTTGTTGTTATATTTTTTGAAAAATTTTCACTTTTGCTTTTCTGCAACAGTGCAACTTTTGACGTGAATACCTTTATTGTTTTGCTGTACACTCCACTTTTTGGCGATTGCGTCAAATTCTTCATACAAAAACATACGAAGTAAAGTCAACTCTTGTTTTGCTTCATTTGCATAAGAAAGGAATAATATATAAGAAATAAAAACAGAAGGTGCCGTAAGAAAATATCAACGGCGAGTGTTAAGCAAAAACATCATCATCCAGACGCCGATTACATGTTTTAATATTAAATACTAAAATAAAATAAAAGAAACCTTAATTTTGCATGTTTGAGTATAACAAAAAGCATATATGATTTATTACACATTTTTGAAAGTCATTATCTCAAAAACTTTATTGTTTCTGAATACAATCTATATCGTTCTGAAATATTTGGAGCTTTGGCCTTCGACCCCAATTGACGGTATAACTCCACCATTTAGATTTTGGCCGAAATTTTGACCACCAAAAAAAGTTTCAATATTCACAGTAATATCTTTGCTTGAAAATGTTATAAATTATCTACTCTGTTAAGTTAACATTGTTCAAGCGAGATATTTTTTCTTACCTCACAGTGTCTGAACGAGAGATATGTAAAGTAACACAGGAAAGCTAAAAACGAAGATAACTGACGGAGCTAACTTCACACACATTCCAATACAAACACCAAAAGTCGTATTTCAAGAAACATGGAAAATATCATCGAGTGAATTATGTGAAATTCTATTACAAGTTTCTGAATATGTATTTACATCAAAGCTCGAAATTAGAAGCCTGACCCACGATATCGATAACGTTCGACTTGTCGCACACTGACGTTTGAAACAACAACAAAATACTTAAATTTGTTTTTGTTTTGAATGTAAGTGTGCGACAAGTCGAACGTTGTCGACATCGTGGGTTTGGCCCATGATACAATAATATAAAGGTAAAACCGTTCTCTCTTTTCGTCGCCATATTAACCTTCTGACGTTTGTCCCAATTATTTTTTACTCTCAAAATTAATGCTACCTTATTAGTTTAAGAAATCCGAGTTTTTGATTAATTGTTTGACTTCGTTGTTTATTTAATTAAAAAAATTTAAAAATATTTAAATTTTTTCATTATAAAAAACAGCAATAAAAAAATACAGCAGCACCAACAACGGCAGCAGCAAAGATAGAACAGCAAGGAAATGAACAGATACAAGGAAATTCCTAACTGAACATCATCTGCTCCACTTCCGAATCATAGGCGGGACTTCGTGGTCGTGCTTCACTCTATTATTGCCTTACATCAGGTACGTCCAAGGCATATGCACAATGTGAAAACTTTTAAAAAGGAGGTTTTGTGCTTTCACACCAACAGGAGCAGAAGAGTCCACATCAGCCAATAAGATCATGACGGCAGCAATGCTTATTCTTATTTTGTAAAGAAACAAGAAAAAATTCAAGAGCTTTCAAAGCTTTTGTGTGTTTGGACGAAGCTGCTGTAAGCACAACTGGAACCAACGACGAATATTCTTCGTAAAATATAAAAACACTTGTGTATATGAAAAAAAAAACACAATCAGTGCGTTGGACGAAAGTTTCCTTGTGTAACTAACTGGCGATAGTTTATTTCTTACGTCGTCGAAAGATGAATAAATGTTTTAATGTTTATGTCCATTGTAGTTTCATTTCGAAATGAAAATTATACAAAAACTTTTACCAGGCATTGCAATTTCTGCGATGTTAGGATTTTTTTTGTGATTTATCTGATTTTCTGGGAGTTTGTTATTCTTTGCAGTGGAAGTTATTTCTTCAATGCATTTAGAAAATTTTCGCGAACTTGCGATTTTTTCGCGTTATTTCCGAGTTAATTTTCTATTAACAGATTACAGATGTAAGCGAGTTTTTTCAAGTATTCTGCTTTCTAACAGTTTTCAGTAATTTTAAATTTTGCTGTTATGTTGCTTTAACAAAAACATCGATGTTTTTAAGACTGATGTTGCATGCCTAGCCATGAGACTTTTTTTTATTATGTGAAATAAATAATAAATCAAACATTTGCCAACTTTTGAATATAATATTACATACAGATTTCGTTATCCTCGTGTCCAATAAATACAGCATTTAAAAAATGTGTGGATTAAACTATAATTTTTAACTCAAATTACACATTTCAAAAAGCATTCCCAGATGAAAGCTGACATTAAGTGCGTTCGAGAACTCAAAAATTTGTACAAATTTTTACTATTTTTTACTGGATTGCGTTCGAGTACACACAATCCAGTAAATGAGAGGGCGAATTGAGAGAGAAAAATGACAGTTCATTTACTGAGTAAATGCAAGTTTTTACTGGACAAAATTTTGCCAGTAAAATCCAGTAAAACGAAACCATATGCTTTTAAATATAAACAAAGGGAAACAAAAATGTTTAGTTTTTGATGAAATTTTTAAAATAACAAAAAACAAATGTATTAAGTTATAAGCATTATAACATTTATTTAAGTTTGATGCTAGAAAAATATTCGAGTATGTTATGTGAAATTAAAACGTGCGGAATTTCCATAGAATTTTTGGAAATATGTATGTATGCACATATGTATGTATGTATGTATGTATGTATTTATAATAACAATGCTATTGCATTTCCGAACGATTTAATTTCACATGGAATTCAGAACATAACCGATTGTTTTTAAACGTGAATAAATTTAATAGATTATTATATTGAAATTTTTGTTTATATCGTTGGGTCCACGGTTCCTGGTTTGCCGTATGGAACATTTAAAATTAAAAATTACTTTATGTACTTTTTTTAAATTCTTTCCTAGTTTTTCGTTGTCTTGAATATATCATCCTAATAACTTATCACGTTCAGGGCCTGACCCGCGATGTCGACAAGAAAGTTTCTATCGCTTACTTATATTTAAAACAAAATCAAAATAAGAAAGTTTATTTTTGTTTTCAATATAAGTAAGCTATAGAAAGTTTCTTGTCGACATCATGGACCAGCCAAATAAGTTTAAATAAAAACATATGTCCATATCTATTACTTTTATTATTAAACAAAATATTCTATTGTATATTTCATATGAATAATTTTTTTAGTGCCAAAATTGGTAATCAGCTGTTGTATATATTTTACTGGATTTTACAATTTTTCCGTTCGCGTACTTTTAGATGCGAACTTTTTTATTGAAAGTAATTTCTTTAAATTACTCAGTATTTACTCAGTTACTGGATTTTACTGGAAAAGTACTCAAACGCACCTATTATATGTGTGTGGCAACGTTCTCCTCTCTGTTTACAAAAAAACAGTAATGAAATAATCGGGGAAAAAGTCACAATTAATTTTGTACGTCAAATGTGGTTGTACCTTTATATTATTGTATCATGCCTTACACTTTAACATCAGGGAACAAATTACGGCACTCGATGAAGTCAAACGAAATTACAAAGTGTTTATTTTAAAATGTCGACCGACATCGAAGGGCACTGCTACACGTTCAATATATATTGTGATATTTGGTTCGCGATCCAGTTTAATGGATTGATGGATCACGAGCGTATGCTACATGTTCAATATTTATCGTGTCAGTATTTACGTTATTTTTGTGCTGTGCGGATCGTTTATTAAAAAATGTCACACAAAAATGTCGCACAAAAACGTCCCACAACTCAGGCAATGCCTCCAAATGGAAAATAAAGTCTTTCAAAATTATTTTTTCGGTCGTTAATTCCGATTCCACCGGCAGAACCAACTCGCTTTCACTATCTTCTGCCATTACTCTTTATTAAAACAAATTTTATACAAATGTAATAAAATTTTTTACCTTTTATTTGTTAAATTTTTTGCACTGCGTCTTTTACTTTATTTATTTTATTTCACTTCTTATTAACGTATCGCGATCTAATATCATGAAAATGCTACACGTTCAATATTTATCACGCGATCTGGATTCTATAATTTAGGCCATTCTGTGATATGGATCGCGATCAATCAATACTGCATGCTACACGTTCAATAAATATCGCGATACTGGATCGCGTTCAATATATATTGAACGTGTAGCAGTGCCCGAATGGTGTAATTTGCCGGAGAAATTATCCAGTTTGAATTTTGAATTTGTCGTATATAAAAATTTTTAATTTCAAAAGCAAAAACACTTGCTATAAAACATGTTACAAAGTAAACGTAGTCTTATAAATATTTAAATTTATACATAATTTTTAAAATAATCTCAATAATTTTATAATTTTTGGCAGGATGATCAAGGAGCAGACTAATATTTAAAGGGATTAAAATATACAAAAGAGGCCAACGCGCAAGGATTATTTTCGTCAAAGGAAAACAAAAAGAGCACTCCAGGAGTTGTCAATATAAAGTTCATATGCATATTAGCTTAAAGAAGTGAGAATTATAAGTGAATCTTATAATCTATTAAAAAAAGAGGCGTTAAAAAGTTTTATCTTATAAACAATTCTAAGAATTATATAAAAAATACACAAAAACAATATTCCATACTTTTAGTGATTCTTTAAAAATCCGCATAAAGTTTTCAACAAAACAATACAAAATATTTTAACAATTTGCGTAAAATAGTAAAAAAAAAAACTAATATAACAGGTAAAAACCAAATAATATACATACATATGTACACATAACTAAAATTTGTTCAACCCATGTTTTTTAATAATAATAAAAAAAAACAGAACTTGGAACAAAAATATAATCTTGATTTCAAGTGGCTTTTGGCGGATGCTCGGTTCATGTGACTTGTATTTTTTGCAATAAAAAAGTTATTCTCGAAAATAAACCAACAAAAATACAACATAATACCTTAAGAACTGCTTTTGAATACTTGTATTTTTATAAGGTTATGTTTTATGCCATTTAAACAAACAAACAAAAAATCAAACGCCATATTAATGAAAAAATAAAAAAAATAATAATAAAAAAATAATAATAATAAAGAGTCAAATATACACCATTCAAACAGCGGGGAAACTTTTACACTCAACGTTCCTTATACAAAGTTAAAAAAACTACAAAAAAGTCCTTATATCAATCGTTTTTCGTCATTCTGTTCAAGCACGGTTTAAGAGTTTTATATATGGCAACTCTCGAGGATTTCGCACCTAGTATCTTAAATAGTTCCGCCACCAATTCCTCTTCTACAATAACTACCATTGCCACCACTATAAGCTGCACTTCTGCCAATAACACCTTCGAATATCCTATACCGCCTGTTGCAAAAGCACTAGAAGCCAGTTCTAATTGTAGCACTTCCGCTGTGGACTCAATTGCTGATAAGATTGCCAACGCATTGGATTTGAACGATTCTCTTCTGGCGAGTAACGGTACTGCAAAGGATTTAAGAAGCGTTTCTTCCCGTTCTTCTTCTGTAGCTGGTAGCATAAGTTTAGGCTTTGGAGGAGGCAACATGTTTAGCGACGTCTTTGAAAGTAACATTGGTACCGAGTTGGAGTCTGGTTCCTTAGAAGACTCATCGGGCTCGTTAGGAGAAGGCGGAGTTGACAAATTTTGCAAAATATGCAGGTAAATATAAAATGTTATACATATATGTATTCTATTTTGAATACAATTTTTATATTTTCATTTTATTAATTTTTAGCTCCCGTTTGCAATCGCCACGTGTTCTTTCATGTCTTCATGTTTTTTGTGAATCTTGTCTATCCAAGTTGTTGAATGACGAATCGTCAGGCAATATTTCTTCATCGTCTTCTATTTCTTCTGTTGGAGGAGAAAATATTTTAACATCTGCAAAATCTCAGATCGAATGTCCTACATGCAAGCAAATTACTATGGTAAGTTCGTTTATTTTATTTTAGTATCTAGTGCATATCTTTATATACATATGTATGTATGTATGTATGTATATAATTCTACTGTGCGTGTGGATTTCACTGAACTCCTCCTAAACGGCTGGACACATTTGAATGCATTTTTTTGTATGCGTTTGGGTGGCGTCCTGGATTGTTTAGATTGACAAAACTAGGACCAGGAGGGCGATACGGGGGAAATTTCTGCCAAAGCCTATGTAATTTTTTAAAACTAGGACTGGGAGGGCGGTAGTTGGGAAATTTCTGCCCCTCCGAAACATTAGAACAGATTTTAATGAAACTTTGAACTCCTTTGTAAATTTACTGGTGTTTTTCGGGTCATTGTCTTGTTGAAAGACATGTATGTATTTAATTGACATAATCCATTCTTCCATAATTTTCACGTACACACGATTGTCCATTATTCCTTTAATATGATATATTGAACCAACTCCACCATACGAGAAGCAGCCAGTTTGTTTTTAGTATACATAATGTGCTTTATATTCTGTATGGGGCGAACGTCGCACATATTGTGTGGACCCAGTTCCACCAAATAAAACGATTTTACTCTCCTATGTCCATAGCATGTTTCTCCACTTTTCTTTTGCCCAATTGACCTGGTCAACTAGCTGTTTTTTGTTTGTTTGTTAACCGTTCAACTAGCTGTTTTTTGTTTAATAATGGAACCTTGGATTCCTTGCAAAAAGTTTACTTTCCAAAGTCTTGAGTTTGTAGGGGAGAAGGGAAACGACCTCCCTCCCATTCTCTTTACTCAAGACTGCAAAGTAAACTTTGAGTATGCGTGTGTGTTTTGATGATGCTGAAGGGTCATCTTTGCTTATATGTACGCACTATGGGTCGGTCTTCCAACATTCATTTTGTAATTTAAGGCATTCGTAATTATTTGATCAGAAGATCATACATACATATCGTCAGCTAAAACGCAAACGGCCCTAACTAACAAAAAAAAAATCCAAAATCGCTTTTTTGGTTGATTCTGATGCATTGCATCACAATACACAACCACAAAAAAATTTAGACTTGCCTGACCAAAATTAGCTATTTTATTAACGAAAAACAAACGGCCCTATCCACAAAAGAACGGCACGGGTTAACGGGAATTGTTTTGTGGAGTCCAGACGAAATAGATTTCGAAATTTTCCCCCCTCTATGAGATCCGGTCACTCTAATGTATAGAAAATGTTAACAATTTTTTGGTCTTTCCTGTAAAATTTGGTTAAAGTGAGTTGACAGATTTAAATTCTTAGGGTGCGAACAGAGTGAGCGCTGAAAGCCGAGCCGAGATTGTCAGTGCGATAAAACTGATTACATACAAGTCAATACAAATAAGCTTGTGTATAACACAGTGAACGCCGACAAGAGCAGAGAGCAAAGCCGATGAGTGCGAGAAAACAGTTTCAAAGCGTTTTTCAGCGCCGAAAACATTGTTTATGTTTACTTTTTTAGCGTGCAGTCCTGTTTTTAATGGTTTAAAAATAATAAAAAATGGATATCGATGAAAAATTATGAAATTCACCAAATTCATTCCTTTTTAGTGTAATTGGATGTTTTCCAAGTTCTTTTGTGTTAATAATTGCATTAATCACACTAAGAGAAGCAAAATACTCTTCATTGGATGAATCCATTACCGTGTACAGCAATTTTATAAACACAAATGAACAACAAGACTAAATGACATAAAAGCAAAACACATGGAATAAACAGAATTTCGGCGCTGATTTTCGCATTCACTGTGTTATATACAAATTTTGTTCTCGCATGAAAATAAGCGTCAATAAGTTCAGCTCGGCCATCAGCACTCACTCTGTTCGCACCCTTAAACCGACGATATTATTTTCTCATATCTCTCATACAAAAAACAAAAAGTCTTCATATCGATTGTTTGTTTTCAATTGTAACAAATTAAAATCCGTTCTATTTAAATTTATTAAATGATATTTTACATTTTATAACATTTATTTTCAATAGGTTGGCATTAAAGGGGTCCAGTCATTGACGTGCGATTACATTTTAACCAATATTTTGGATTTGGCTACTATTGAATCGGAACAGCTTCATTGCACTTCCTGCAAAAGTAAGGAAAATGCCATATCGCGATGCAACGATTGTGCCAATTTCTTATGCAGTGGTTGCGACAATGCACACAAATATATGAGATGCTTTGAAAATCATGGAGTTGTTAAATTGGAAGATTTGCAAAAGTCGGCCGATAGTGACAAGCCATTGATTATACACAAACCTCTATATTGTAATCTTCATTTGTCGGAGAATCTCAAGTACTATTGTTTCAATTGTCAAATTCCGGTGTGTAATGACTGCTTGATTGCCGACCACAAGGGCAGTGATCATCATTGTGATATTATTAGATCTGCTGAGAAGTCGGTACGTGGAGATATTGAGAATTTAATGAAGGAAGCGAAATCAAAAGTAAGTAAAAATTCTGTTTGTTTCATAGAATAATAATTTTTTAAACTCGAATAATTGTCATATTGGTGAGAAAAACTGGGCACGGGCCATAGATATGTATATAATAAGCCCCATATTCATAAAATTTAAAATGAGTTTGAAATGTATATTATGGTCCCTTTCAGCTTTTGGGTATGCGCTTAGAACTTAAAATCTAATGCGACTATCACTGTTTGTGATTTCTAAAATTTGCAAAAATTTTAAAATGCTAAGGTCAAGAATAATGCAGAGTAATGAAAATTAAAATATAGTACATTTGGTCCTGCACAGAAAATTGAGGATTCTCCTCCATAAGTGAAATCTTTCGAATTGTTTAGTCCTTACGACCTTAGATCTACATCAAATCGACAGTTTATAATTTGCGTTTGGGTGCTTAAAATGAAAGCAAAATCCTTTCTGTTCGATAGAAAATTCTCTGTCTAACGAAATTTTCGGTGCTCATAATATGAATTTAATATTCGATGTTCGATAGCCAGCGGAGACCAAAAATCAATTCAACTCATAATAAGAGCCTATGCATATGTTTTGGCCTCTCCAAAATGATCTTGTCTTTTTAATATGAATTTTATTTACTGATGTGTAGATCCGCTTAGATATCCATACACAGCCTTATGCAAAATGAAAAAAATGCCACATGAATTTAACATAAGTAGTAATGAAATTGAATTGGGTGTTAACAAGTTCCTCCATACAATTTGACAATAAAAATTGACGTATAATATAATTTTAATCCTCTATAAAATACCTGCGTGATTTTTAACGTAAAATTGTATGGCCAGTTTTTCGTTACGCATAAAGCTGACAGCATATCGATCAGCTTCTAGTATTAATTAATTTCCAATTACAATTGAATGTGTAGGTGCAATATTGCGATGATGCTGCTGCTAATCTATCTAGTGCTCTGACTGAACTTCAAACTCAACATGATTCTGCTCGGGATCTCATCCAGGAGACATTTGAAAATTACAAAAGGATTTTGGAAAAATGCCGTGATCAGGCAATGATTGAACTTGAAAAATTGCATTCGGAAAGAGAATTGAAAATAATGGATCTTTTGCAAAACATTGAAAATACTATGGGCAAAATTGATAACACTTGCAAGTTTACTAATCGCGTACTCGAACAAGCTAACGCTGCTGAATTTTTGTCCATGAAGAAGTTGATTGCCAGTCAATTCATAAATTTGATAAACACTACGCCCAAATGCGATATAAATTATTCATTAACTTTTGATCCGAAAGCGGAAAAATTTGAGCAGGTTGCCCATGAGACGTTTGGCAAATTTCGCACTGAATCTACTCCACCTTCGCCGAAAGAGAGCACTCCACCACCTACATTACCTGGTATGCCGCCAAATATGATGAACGGTGGCCGAGTTGGCAACGGAGGTGGAAATGTTGGAATAAATTGCTCAAATAGCTCGCAGGGTCAGTTGGCCAGCTCCGTAACTGCTAGCAGTCCAATTTCTTTGCCAACTTCAATGCAAAGTTCTTTTGATGGGGATTTATATGCCCTAGGAAATGGTTTTATGATGTCAAATGTTCTTACACCTGATTCGCCGCCACAGGGTCAGCCTGCTATGCTTCATCATAATCATCAGTTACAACATCAAAATAGCAATTCTTCTCACCATAGCGGTATTAATGGTTTCAATAATATTGGATCGATTGGAACTGGTGCTGGAAGTAATCTCAACAACAATATGAATCAATCTGCAGGCCTGAATGGTCATATGGGAGGCTCGCAAATTGGTGGTGGTATGAATAATGGGTCACTAATGGGTCCTCAAGGATTAAATGCTTTAAACGGATCTGTAACATCTAATGGTATGACCAATCTAAACAATACACTCAATAACAGTCTTGCTGCTAGTCTTAACGGCACTCTCGGAGGAAATGGAGGTGTCGGAAATGGACCGCCAAATGGTGGATACAATAGCATACTCGAATACAATTTATCTCGTCTTGCCAGTTTAACAGAAAATACTCCCGATACGCTTAACGACGCCCTGGTGGGACCAGCTATTGCACCCCCTAATCAGTCTATACTTCCCGCCTCGAATTCTCAGAATCAACATATAACTTTAGCCGATCTGCTCTCTGGTGATCAACGCGCATTCAGTAATTTACAAGCTCTCGCAAAACTAGGCTTAAATAATAACGGTAAGTCCTTATCACTTAATATTTTTCATTCTATATTGAAAATATGACCCGAGCAAAATCCCAGTTCCATGCCAATATTGTTACATATCGTCATTGAAAATGTAAACCGAATTGATCTCTTAAGGCGAATTCATTCCAGATGATCTATTTTCAGCCGGTGATAATCAGCTGCTAATTTTTCTGGTGTCAAATAAAGCAAAACGTTCGGAAATTTTTTGACAGCGAGAAATTTTACACTAACAAATATATTTGTTTTTTTTTCATATAAATATAAACAGCATCAAGTTTCTTCCTATGTGAAGGCATAGGTCGTGTTATTCAGTCACAAAAACTTTTTAAAATTCTGTTAATAACATCTTGGTCTAGTTACTCCGTCCATACTTGTGCAACCATATTCTACTAAATTTACTTTTTAGAATATGTTATATATAAATAAATAAATATTTGTTTTTTCCCGCAGTTTTGCATTTCGTTAAAAAATTAATTCACCCTGGTATGAAATCGTCTTGATATCTCGTTAAATTTCAAACTCCCAGAGAAGATGGTAGTACAAGATATTTATCGGGTATGTTCCATATTTCACGTGAAATTATATAAAATACTAAAAATAATCGGCGGCCCTATCGTGAATAAAATTACTCCTATCGTGAATAACAAGTGTAATTTTAGTTCCCGTGAAAATTTTCATTCACAGTCCCAGTGAATTTAAAAAAGGGAAGATTTGTGACGCTTAAAAATTAATTGAAAATCAAACACATTTTAAGTTTAATAATAAGTCCCAGTTCGCACTATGCAAGTCTTATTGCTAAGCTGGGGGTCTACTCTGTATTTCGAAACGAAAGAAAATGCTTTAGTTTCGAATTACAGAGTAGACCCCCTGATTATTTTGTGCTTTCTCATTCGTAATGTTAAAAAAGCATGCATGCATACACAGAACTATGCATAAAAAATATTTGAGGACGCCGCTGAAAGTTCAAAAAATAAAAAGTGATAAGCTTAGCAATAAGACTTGCCTAGTGTGAATTGTTACTGAGAAATACACAAATTTTAGGTTCTAAATTAATTTTTTTTTAACTTTAAAGGAAAAAATTCACATGCATTGCCCTAAAATTTACTGTGTGTGAAAAAAGGTGTTACGGGGAATTATTGTTATTAATCGTGGACATTATTTCCTGATTTTGCCAAAAAAATTTATAACTTAATATTTAATTAAAAGGATAATATTGAAATTACGCGATATATCAATTCAGTTTGCCTGCAAAACTGAAGTGAAAAACACTAGGGAAAAGTGAAAAAAATCTATGTGAAAAATATTATTCATGATAAGGGGAATAAAGGGGAAAAATCAGCCCAATCATGAATATTACCCCGGAATTTATTTCTCCCGGAAAATAGTTCTCGCGATAATAAATTCCTTCAATTATAAATTTTTTGAACAAAATAGGCTAATAATTGGCATCACTCGTTGTTTTGCTTGTTTGTTGACATTTTGTGTCAACAAACAACACACAAAACCATTGTACAACAGTTGAATATACAGTTGTGTCAACTGTGCAATATTTTCATTGTACACTTCATAGTGCACCATACTTCATTTCACAAACTCAAAATTTAATAAAATATTAATTTACAATTATGTCCAGAAATATTCAGAAATCGTAACCAAAGTCGAAACTAATAAAACAGAAAGTAAAATATAGTTCATAGATAGTTATAGCTCTTATTCACAATTCATAACTAGTGCAGCAACTGCTTTCAGCTGGTAAACGAAATGCAACATTGCATATTGTTATGTAGAGAGAATAAAATGTCGATAATATTTTGAACAATAAATTCTGTAATTAATTAAAAAGCTTATGAATCTATTAAAAAACAGTTTTATGTCCTTAACAAAAATTTACAAAATCTATTAAAGTAATTTTTTGGTTATAGTCTGTATATAAATCAATTAAAATATGAGCCTGTAAAAATAAAAATATTTAATAGAATTTTGTTGACCAATAACACATCTCTAATTTATTTTATTGCTTTATATGGATATTTTTTTGGACGCAATAGAAATAAATGCAAGAAGTAAAGATAAAAAGGAAGGCTTATTATATAGAAAAATGTTAGAAAATAAAGAGTATTTGTTGTTTTGTGCATTCTAAAGAGCCACAAATATATTTTACTTTTCAAATAAATTGTAAATGAAATCAATCAGCTGTTCTTTAAATGTATTAGTTAGGTGGCATTTAGTTACAGCTTTAAGGTAGAATTAGCCGAACGTCCACGTGAGCTAACGAAACAGCTGATCGTTTTTGTTGATTGAAAACAATGCAAATGCTTACCGAAATTTGCTGTAACGTTGACGGCACGTCTCAACCTGTATAAAATAGAATTTCCTAACGTTGTTAAGTGACGTTTGTAAGCCAGTGATGGTACCATTGTAATTTAAATGGAATAGGGGTATTTTGGCTCTGTTTTTTGGTACTTTTGTTAATAATATCTTTGTGAAAAAACATAAATATATAAATAAATATTTGGGAATGTACATATATACATACTTATGTACACAAATATATACATGCATGTGTATGTATATGTACTTATATATAATAAAGAAATGCATAAATATGTATGAGCATAATATAAATGTGATATGTATTAAAGGATTTAAATGGTATCAAAACTTCTTATTGTGTATGCACACATGTAAAAATTATTTCATTTTGCATAGATATCGTTGGTCACAAGTATAAAGGCCCTAACTCAAATAATTGTAATTTTACAGGGGAAGATAAAAACATAATATTAAACAGCACAACTGCTTTGTTAAACTGCTTTTAAAAGTGTTACTTTTACGATATTACAATAAATTTTTGTGACGAGGTGTACTTGTGTCCATCGATATGTATGTATGTATGAACATATCTATTTGTTATAAATGTATAACAGACAGTATACAGTTTTAGTAGCGTTTAAATATTTTAGGTACTTTTTCTTCGCTACATTCACCATTTGAACTTTTTTATTTCCCATCACTGTTTTGTGAACAGCTGTTCCTTTTTAATATTAAAACAACAAAACGAAGTAAAGCATACGCACGTTTTTAAATGTTCTATAAGTGCACCAACGTGCTAACAGTACGGTACGGTGCGGTACAGCAACAGCAACGTTCGGCTAACCCAGCCTTTACCCATAATTAAGTGTAAACTTTTACTGCTGAAATAATCAACTATGAATAACTTAAATAGGTACTTAAAAAAGTTAACACTTAGTGATAATTTCTGAATATGCGCCATTAGCGTGAAGCATTAAACACATTCACCACAGCAAGCTACCGGCTACAAAATGTCAAAAATAGAATACACATGTTTATATGAAAATGATTATTTTGAAGGCAACAAGGCAACAGGCTACAGGTTATTGTCCGTGTTACATTTGTCGTTGTAGTCAAATTAAACTAATTTCTATTTTTTATGGATACAAACCAAAAACATTGTTGACAATATAGCAAAATATGTTAAACAAATTATTACCAAGAAATATTTTTTATTGCAAAATAAAAAGAAAGTTACAAAATTTTAATGTTAATTACAAAAGTAATTATATTTTTGCAAAGCGAAAAATCGACAATTTGCAAAATTTAAAAAAAAAAAACATAATATTGATTAAGAATCGCTAAAACAGAAGGAATGCAAAAAAATTCGCGAAAATTACGAAAATTCGCAAAAAATTACTAACAGCGGGATGATGACAAAGTTTAATAATGTTTTTAAATCTTCAAAACTGTTAGGAAGCTAAAAGAAATTCTAAAAAAGCCGTACCATTGATTGAAAACCCCTAAAATTTTAAGGAATGCTAAAAATTCGGCAAAAATCGCGAATATTACAAAAATTCGTAAAAACGTATTAACAGCGGGATGATAACAAAGTATAATATTGTTTAAAAATCGGCAAAACTCTTAGAAATCTAAGCACTTGCAAAAACTCGAATTTATCGCGAAGTTTGCAAAAAATCGCGAAAATTTGCAAAATCGGAAATAAGCGATAAAATTGATTATAAATCGCGAAAGCCATTAAAAATATAAAAAGTTTGGAAAAAAAATGCGAAAAAATCGCAAGTTAAGCAAAAAAAAGCTAAATGTATTGAAGAAATTACTGTCAGAATGATTGAGTTGTAAAACCTTTTTAATTAATTATTTCTAGAACACGTCTTTTCCTTTTATAAGCTTTTATTCAACTGACTTACCAAAAGAAAATTAGGGATAATACACATCATATGAGGTTACCAGATTATTAGCATATAAAATGTTAAATATCAAAATTATGTTAGACAGTTCGGCAATTCCTGCCAGTAACTCGTCCTCGAGTTATTCGGGCACCACGGGTAGAGTCGGATCATCATCGTAATCGTCATCTATGCCTGGATATAAATCACACCAGGGTTTCATTTTGTCACTACTAGCAACGGTTGAGAACAGGCGTTGGTTACGCTGAGCATCCGCGATATCTCCTACAAGATACCTATCGTATCTGAGAACTTTCTTGACGACATATGGTCCCTTATATTTAACTTCGTTCTTTTTCGATTCGCCAGTACTGGGAATTGCGGATGCAAGTAGAATTAGGTCGCCCTCTCTATACTTATGGGGAGTCTTGTGTTTCGCATCAAATCTGGCTTTCCATATCTTTCTTGCCTCTTCAATATTTTTGGTAGCCCCGTTCCTTTTGTTGTTTATCATTGAATTCTCGATATCAATGTTGGTATCCTGAACTGCTGCCAAAATTTTATTACCAGTGATATCTCTAACAGGAAAATCAAGTACGAGTTCCATAGGAGCGTATTTTGTTGTTGCGTTGACATTAGTGTTCAGAGCCCATTGTAGATTCCAGTGTAGATTTCAGTGTCCCAATCTCTCGCATCAGTCACCTTTGACTTCAGATATGACAGGACTGATTTATTCAATCGTTCGGCCAGTCCATTAGCTCTCGGGGTTCGAACAGCTACCTTGATATGTGTCAGATTATTGTCGACGCAGAAGTTTTCGAAACAGCCTGACGTGAATGCAGTGCCGCGATCGGTGACTACCATTCTTGGCATCCCAAAATATAATGATAGTCCATTCCATGTGTCCAGTACGGGTTTGGTTTTGGTTGATCTGACTGGACACAATACAACATATCGTGTGAGGGCATCAACGATAACTAGCAAATGCTCGTATCCTCTTCGGCTTTTTACAAAAGGGTCCTAAGTGATCCATATGTATCACCTCAAAAGGAATGCTCGGAATATCCATTCCATATAGTTCACATTCTTTGCGCATTGGTTCTTTACAAAAACAACACTCAATGCATGCTTTTATATATTTTTTCACAAAATTTCTTGCTCTCGGGAACCAAAAGTGTTTTAACAGGCGTTTTAATGTACCTTCAAGTGCGGGGTGTCCAACGTTATCATGAACTGATTTTGCGATGCGCCATCGTAAGCCTTTTGGGACTACCAGCAGTAAAGCTCCGTTTGCTTCCTTTTTAAATAATCTATGTTTCTTAACAACATACTCGTTTGCGAACTGTTTTAGTTGATTTGACTGTCTGAAACACATCAATTATCTCTTTTATGTTGTCATCTTCGGATTGCATTGTGTACACCCAGTCATCAATAGATGGTTTGATAAGCATGATATGATCACTTACGTCTTGCACGTTATTTCTGTAGTCATCTATTTTTATAGGAGCTCGGCTCAGAGCATCGACATGGCACATTCAGCTTCCTTCTCGGTGTATGATTTTATAATCGTATTCCATTAATTTCAGGAGCCATCTTGCTATTCTTGGTATCATGGGTTTTGACGATTTGAGGCTCGATACTGCTGAGCAGTCAGTAACAATCAGAAATTGCTTTCCAAGCAAATACATTCTGAATCTTTGACAAGCCTCGACGACAACTAGCACTTCTAGTTCGTATGTATGGTACTTTTGTCCACATAACTTACGGCTAGTTCTTTTACTGGTTCTAGAATAATTGACATCATTTGTTGAAATGTACTTGGGACATTTTTCAGCCCAAATGGCATTCTATTATACTCATAATGACCGCGATGTGTCACAAAAGCCGTGTACTGCTTGGATGTTTGTTTTATGGGAATTTGGTAATACCCAGACATTAAATCAACAACTGAAAAATACTTCTTACCCAATAAAGTTTGTAGAACACCGTCCACGGTTGGCATTGTCCATGGCTGTTTTTCTTTAATTGCGTTTAACTCGCGGTGGTCCACGCACATTCGTTCTTCCCCGTTCTGTTTTCGTACTAATACGATTGGCGACGCGTATAGTGATTTAGATGGACGGATAATTTCATTTTCTAACAGTTCATTAATTATCTTTTCTACGGTTTTTTGTTTTGGAATAGGGATATTATAAGGACTCTTTACTATTGGCTTACCGGAATTAACTTTTATTTCCATCTCGATCGCGTTACATTGACCAATGTCTTTTATATTGTCGGCAAAACATTTCGAGTATGTTTGCAATAGGGTTTGCACTTTTTTCTTTTCACTTTCTTCTAACGATGGATTAATATCCACATTGTCTTTATTTAGCGCGACTACATGACATTGTCCGTTTTCCATTATTACACGATTTTTATGTAAGATGTCTCGTCCAATTAATACGTCGTATGGCATGATTTCATTATCTATGACTAATAGTTCAGCCTTCAAATATACGTCATCGATTTTCATTGTCACTAAAAGATTTTCCCGGCACACATATTCCCCTCCCGCAAACCCATACAATTTTTCTTCACATTTTGTTATTAATGAGTTGCAGTTCGTCGACACATATTTGGAAACAAGCGATCTACCACTTCCTGAGTCTATAAAAGCACTATACTGAACATCATTTATCTCAATATTCTTGAAAATTTCTTTGTTTGCTGCTCCGGTGCAGTCTTTATCGATTAGGTTAACAAATCGCGATTTATGCTTGTCAGTTTCATTGTCTTTGTTATTAGTGTCTCTTTTGAATTTGCGTTCCCGGCAGTTGAAGCACATAGGACCCCTCTTTACTGTTTCACTATTTTCATTACAAAATGATTTATCGTCATTATTCTTAAATCTGTTGGCATTTGTACTTTGGTAATTTTTGTTAAATTGTTCATTGTGATAATCTTTTACTTTGTTTTCGTTTGACACTTTACTTATGGTCTTAAACAAGTCCGTACACGATATGAAGTTCATAGTATTTAAGAGTTCTACGCAAATTATTATCACCTATCCCGTTTACAACATACTTTATGATAGCACTGTTATCAATATTACCGCTTCGGCCAATTGGCAACATCCGATAATAATATTCTATAATTGATTCATTCTTACTCATCCGCGAATTCATCATATCAATATGTATATCTGCTGAATTAATTATGCATGGAAAGTCCATTAGAAAAGCGTTCACAAATTGTGGCCATGACCGATATACTGGTTGAGAGTCACTCCATAATTTAGCTTTGAACAGCAAACAGCAATGAGGAGTCATTCCATCCATAAGCGTTTCTTAATTGGTCAATTCTTTCAATAAACTTCACAGATGAGATTTCCCCTTTACATGGGTCGAATTCCGGCAAAATATTGCTAATGTCATTAATACCATGATTGTACGTTTCGCCTCTCATTCGTTGAGGAATGGCTTCTGTCTCATTTGCGTTTACATACTGATGAGACGAATTACCATTTCTTGTCGGCATGGCATCTCTTGACAACATTGGTATATTGTTGTTATTTATATGGCATTGAGCATGATCAAATATGTTTTCTGTTGCAGATGGCGTCTGAATATTCTCACTTAATGTCACACACACATTAGGTGAACAAGCGACATTTTGCAGAGAAATTAACGGCTCAGCGTTTGTTGTTGTTGCTGTTGCGCTTGTCACTATGCTGCTACATACAGACATACCACTCACTGCATGTGTATATGTATTGGTATTTGCGGCTGCTATTTCACCGTTATGATTGTTTCCCATGGAATCAATTTTTTTTGTTAAAGACGCCACCGCTTTTGTTAAACTAAACATACCATCCTGCAGGGCGCTTATTATTTCATTTTGTCGTCCACTACACTCCTCAAATCCCATAATTGTTTCTTCAGAACCACACTCCGTATAGTTTGGGTTGTCTACATCGAACTGTTGCAACCTGGCTACTAGTTTCGCCTTGTTGCCTGATGTCCTGACACCACGACTTTGGAGCCTTTGCTTTAGTTCCACCATTGTAAGTTCAGAATATTCTATTTTCTTTGTTTCAGACACTCCACAAACGAAAATTTAGCGACACACGCTGTACAGTTTTTATATACGAGATTTAAGTGTAACCCCGACAACTGCCTTTCTCGCTTAACACACGATTTTCGATTTACAGATTAAATATTTTTCTTTTCTTTTTAATTTGTAAATATGTAGTATCACTTGGGAATATCCAACTTCTGAATTTGTCAGAATGATTGAGTTGTAAAACCTTTTTAATTAATTATTTCTAGAACACGTCTTTTCCTTTTATAAGCTTTTATTCAACTGACTTATAAAAAGAAAATTAGGGATAATACACATCATATGAGGTTACCAGATTATTAGCATATAAAATGTTAAATAGCAAAATTATGTTATGACATTACTAAGCCTATATATAAAAGTAAAAAAAAATATAAAAAATAAACTGATTTCTTCTTATATATTTGAACAAACTACATATTTTATTTTTATAAATGTGAAATATTTGAAAGCGGCACCACTGAAACATACATTTATGGTGTTGCTGCCGTCTTCAAAATGATTAAGTAGCTGGCTTCCAGGCAACATTTGTTGCCAGCGGCACTTGTAGTCATGTAGCCATGTAGCCTGCTGTTGTCTATGTGTTTAATGCTTGAATATTAAAATAACGAAAATAGTTAATAAAGGCAAAAAAAAAAACACAAAAAAATGTCTGTATTATGCGAAAAATATCCTGCAGAAATGTTAATGGTGTATTCGGGTGAATAAAAGATAAGGGAAATTACAATTTCATAAAAAAAATTTCAGGCGATTCTGATGAAGACAATCACTCTTATTCCAGCTTGCTTCTGATTTTGGAACTTCTCGCGAATTTTTGCAAACTTCGCAATAAAATCGACTTATTGCATGCTTTCATCAGTCTCTTAAAAGTTTTGCCGATTTTTAAAAAAAATATTAGACTTTGTTATCTCCCGCTTTTAGTAAGATTTTGCGAATTTTCATCATTTTCGCGATTTTTATTGAATTTTTTGCATTCGTTACAGTTTTAGCGATTTTTAATCGATATTAAGGCTGGTATAAATTTTTGCAACTTCTCGCGAATGTTTGCAAACTTGTATTGCAAACAACAATAACATTAGAAAATTTATTGTTATTTTCAATATAAGTTGTCGATCGAACAATTTCTAGTAACGTCGTGGGACAGGCCGTAACCCAACTCGTATTATTTTTAATTGCTTGAAAGTATGTATGCAACATTGTTGAAATTCCGTGAGAAAAAAGTACTGCACATGTTATTTCGCAGCTGAAATAAAAATGATGCCATGATGATGATGAGCCATTTTGTATGGAAAAACAAGCTGCCAGTTAGATTTTACACTTCTAATTTGGCAAGTTTAGTCTTTTTTTAGACTCGGTAGTTCTTTTCAATTCTCTTTTAAAACTGCTCGTTTGCTTGCACAGACGGTTTTTTGTTAAATTTTTTTTTTTATTTATTTTTTATTTTTTATTTTTTGTTTTAATGCAGCGAATGAAATAACAAAAGAGATTTGAAGTAACTTTTCCCTTCTCTCCCATAAACTCAGACTTGCTTCAAGAAAAACGAGTCTAAAGGCTCAGTTAGCCGACTGTAATGTAAAGTACATTACATCTCTATAACCATTACATTCATTACTTTTCACTTAACAATATCGACCAGCCTACTGTTACAGTTTCCTACTGTTACAGTTACTTTACATTACAGTCGGCTAACTGAGCCTTAAAACATGAGTTTATTCGCAAATATTTTATACCAAATACTTTTACATGTAGTTTGACAGCATTTCGCACGAAATTGTGAACAGAGTACCAGGCTTTGGGTAAAAAAGGGAAAAATAAAAAACAAATTTCTAATAGGAGAAAAAGGAAAAGTGAAAAAAACTCGCTCTGGATTTTTGTTCACGATTGGGCTGATTATTCACGATTGCAATTTGGGTGAAAAGAGAAAATAATTCGAGGGAAAAACTGTTCACGATAGCTGTGTACGAGTAAATACACATTTCCAACAATAGTTTTATGATAATTCCACGCGTTTTAATTTCACGTGGAATACAGAACATCCCGTATATAAAATTTTTACACAAGATGAAATACATTTATTATTGTCTGATTATTTTGCATTATTCACTCAAAAACGCATTTTTTGAGGTGTGACACTCTTGAAGTAATAAACCTGTATTGTATGTATTTATTTTTTTTTTTGCCATGGTTTCAAACTTTCAAAAATATATATTTTTTTATTTAATTCATTAATTGCAATTGCAATTTAGTTTTTATTTAATGCATTTGTGTCACCATTTTATGTTGCATTATTATTCATCAAATAAAAACAAATAAAATTTACTCGACTACACTATTGACTACAAAATACCTACATTACCATTAATCAATTGTCATTATTAAACATCAATATAACCCGCTTACCTTGATTTTTGCGGTTGTAATATTCCTTAACCACCATACTAATTAGGTGTGTTTATTATTATTTATTTATTTACATACACATATATTTTTTATTTGTTATTAATTATTTATAATTTTAACATGCATTTATAATAGTTATTATTATTTTATTGCCACTGGCTAACAATAAAACTTCTTCATACAATATACAAACTACAAATGTCCAAAACTTAAACTAAACTTAAAATTAAAAACACAAAAATTTAAAATGAATACAAAAAAAAAATGTTAAAAAGATCCAATTGAAATTTTCACATAAACTGATTGTTTGTTGATGTTGTTGTTGTGCTGATGGCGGCGCGTGTTGATTTTTTTTATATAACTACATATTGTTAATGTTGTTGGCATATTACAAGTAGATTTTCACACAGACATGACAAGCAATCAGCTTTTAACAAGCGGAGCCTCACCAACTGGAATTGATTGTTTATTATCAGATTACTGCCTACCAACAGCGCCATCACCAAGTCTACCTAATTTGCCACCGATGTGTACTGGTGGTGGCAATGGTGGTGGCCCAGTAGATGACATGAGTTTAACAAATTTCCATGCACCACCACCACCCCCACCCAATACGACAAGCATAATAACTGGTCGCAACAAGGCCACCCCAATGCAAATACGTTGTAAATTCGGCTCATTGGGCACATCCAAAGGACAATTCAATTCGCCGCATGGCTTTTGTTTGGGCATCGATGAGGAAATCATTGTAGCCGACACCAACAATCATCGTATTGAAATTTTTGACAAATTAGGCAATTTGAAATTTTACTTTGGTGTTCCCGGTAAAGAGGAGGGACAATTGTGGTATCCCCGAAAAGTGGCTGTTATGCATACCAGTGGAAAATTCGTTGTTTGCGATCGTGGCAATGAGCGCTCTCGTATGCAAATATTTTCTAAAAGTGGTCACTTTATGCGCAAAATAGCCATCAGGTATGATCTTGTTATAATTTTGTTTTTAAACGTTCGTTATTGATTTTGAAAATTTTATCATAGATATATAGATATTGTGGCTGGTTTGGCCGTAACTTCGAAAGGCCATATTGTTGCTGTTGACAGTGTATCGCCTACTGTATTTGTCATTTCCGAAGATGGCGAATTGGTGCGTTGGTTTGATTGTAGCGATTACATGCGTGAACCTTCCGATATTGCAATTCGAGGTAATTCATTTATAAGAAACATGTACATTTATGTATTTCGCTGTTCGTATGCCTATACATATTTATTTATTTTATGTATTTCAGAAAATGATTTTTACGTTTGCGACTTTAAGGGTCACTGTGTAGCTGTCTTCCACGAGGACGGTACATTCCAGTATCGAATTGGCAATGAAAAAGTTACTTGTTTCCCTAACGGAATTGACATTTCAAACGCAGGTGATATATTAATTGGGGATTCTCATGGCAATCGTTTCCATGTGGCTTGCTACTCACGAGATGGCATATTGCAATCGGAATTTGAATGTCCCCATGTCAAGGTAAGTCATTCATTTACTAAGTAAACTATTCAAATGTATTGCTAAATATGTATTTATTTGTTTTAAATATGACTGAATTCACATTATTTACCCCTGTGGTGAATAAGAAGTGAAATTTTCATTCCCCTCGAAGGAAGACTTTAGGGCAATCATGAATAAAATTCCGCTAGAAATTTCTCCCTTTTCCAATTAGAATTTTTTGGTTTTCCCTATTTTCCCGGGAAAAATTGCTCGCAGAATTTAATACATGATTTCCCTCATTAGCTTTGTTTCTTTACTTTTTTTTTTAATCTCATATAAAAACTTATAACACTTTGTTCACCTCTTATTTTTAACCCCCGACTAAAAAAAGGGGTGTTATAAGTTTGTAGTGTGTGTTTGTGTGTCTGTGTATCTGTGTATCTGTGTGTCTGTCTGTGTCCACGTACAGGCCAAACGGCTGGACCGATTTTCATTTAGTTTTTTCTGTTTGAAAGATGACTTGATCGAGAGGGTTCTTAGCTATGTTTGAAAAAATCGGTCCAGCCGTTTAGAAGATATAACATCTTTTCTGAAAAAAGTATGGGGGTTTTTAAAATTTTTAATTTTTGTTATTAAATATTTTTTTTCGTACAACTAACTTTCCATTAGTCCCTATTTACACTATGCAAGTCTTATTGCTAAGCTGATTAGTTTATTAGGAGAGAGAGACGGGGGGAAAAGAAACGTTGCTGTTCCCCCCGTCTCTCTCTCCCTGAAACTAATCAGCTTAGCAATAAGACTTGCACAGTGTGATTTGGGACTTAAGAAAACATTTGACTCGCAACTCCACATAATGTTGAAAAATATAAAAATATAAATATATATGTATAAACTTTTGACTATTCAACTATTTTATTTCTTTAATTTAATTATTATTTTTCGAACTTCATTTGTTTCTATATTTATGATTTGAACACGCTAAAGTTCGTATCGCTTTTTAAGCCAAATTACATGTGATAATTATTAATGAACAAATAACACCAAAGTTAGTTGTAAATATTCTGACAACACATAGTTGAACGTTTTTTTTATTATTACTGGTACACTATTTTTTGTAACACGAACAATCTAAGAATAAAGTATGGTGATTGTGAATATGTAACTTTTCTGAAATTAGTTTCATTAAACTTATATTTATTTATTATTATAAAATATGAAGAGTTTAATAGCAATTCTGTATAAATCTTTAGCTCACTTGGGTCCAATATCTAGATCTCAAAATTACACTTTTTAGTGCTTATTTTAAAATTTGATGTGCTTTTAGAGCCAAAAAAGTTGGCATCAGTGGATACTTGTTGTTTAAGTTTGGATGGCAGAAGCAACTACGCAAATTCTCAAGGTATCCCACACAAAAAAGAAACATTTGGAAAATTCGGGCATTTATAAATGCCTACTTCCTCTATATGATATCGCTGAGAAGTGACTAACGGTTGTGTAATCAAAGCAATTATAAACGTCATGCATTCTAGTTTCATTGATAAAAGCAATCAATTGATAATATATACCAATATCATGAGAATTTAATAAATCAAAAAGGTTTTTTGAATTTACGAAATAACTGGTGCTTTACTTTGATATCTTTGAACTCGGAGCGATGAAAAAATAAATGTCCTGAATTGTGAATCATATTGAGGGCTATCATGAATAAAATTCCACGTGAAATTTTTCACGGGGAATAATTCCAACTAATAGTAAGTAATAGGGAAAAAAAAATTCTAATTGCAAAAGGGAGAAATTTCACGTGAAATTTTGTTCATGATAGCCCTGATTATTAACACAGAAATGAATCCTTCCTCCGACGACATAAAAGTCTATTAAGTATCAGTCGGATCCCATTTAACATTTCTGTACCATGGCCTAACAGGTATAATAGGAAAAAGAGAGAAGAAAAAGCGACCCGAAACCTGGTGTTAATACCGATAAAATTCCAACCGCTCTTGCTTCAACAAATTGCCAATCCTACTGAGAGCATCTTCTTCTGATGTCCCCTGGCTCCCTGTTGAGAATAGCAGTGCTAGTCGATTACAACGCACTCAATTTAATTCAATTACAATCAAATCAAAATAAAATAAAAACAAAGCAGCAGTTCAATTCAAATTTGCAAAGTTAAACTGTACTTACAATGTAGTATTGCTAGAAAATTTGCAAAAAAAAAAAAGACAAAACAGCAAAAATAACTGTAAACACTATCAACGCTTCGCAAAAAAATAACTTGATAGAAACACCAACAGTATGCCACGAGCGATGAGAGAGAAGTGAAGAATAGATCGTGGAGTAGAGACACATAAGCCGGATCAGGGAAGGCATTGAGAATTTTAAAATTGTACCAACAACTTTAAAAAATTGTACTTTTTTGACCTTAATTGTACTTAAATATTTTTTTAGTTCAAATTACATATTTTTATTTGTTTTTATTAAAATAATTGACTTTAAACGAGACATTTTTAGATTTTAGTTGAACTGTAGTGAATTTTAATCAGAAATAATTTCTTATTCGGGCTTAAGTTCAGTAATTTCAATTCTTATTGAATGAAATATTTTTTATTAATTAATGCGAGTTTCTAAAGAAGAGAAGAAAAATTAAACTAGACTTTTAAGCTGGGGAAAATATCGATATTTTTCTGTGCAGCAACGCACTTCATCAGCACCCTAGTCTATCTGCTAGGGTAGAGATTGTTATTAACATCAGCTATTTAACGTAAATTCTAATGAAACGGAATGTGAGAACAACTCTCAGCTTGAATTGGTTTAATTTTATATTTTGTCGAACTGGCCTGCCAAATATTTTATTTTTTCAGCCAAAGTTGAACTGAGCTGCCACATCATTTTATATGAATAATAAAACTCAGAGTATACTTGTATTAATTACAATAGAAATAAAAGAAAATTGGAAAATAAAACATACATTTGGAGCTGAACGGAAGAATTGCATTAAACAATTAAAAATCCAAAGCGAATTGTAATCATTTGCCGCTGTGCTGCCACTTATAAAATTAATACACATCGTTTATTCACGTATTTCATATGGTAGCTTTGATTTTCCAGACAAAATGTTCGAAATGGATGAATCGTGCGCCAGAAACAATGGGTGAATCCAGCTATACTCGTATGTCAAACACTATTAGAGACAGAAATGTTTTTACATTATCTTTAATCCTAGGGGGTGACTGGCACAACTTTTTTCGAACCACTCTAGTATAACTACATACCATTACGCAAATGAAGCAAAACAATAGCCAAAGCTTACGATATTAATTGCGTTCGCGTATTCAAAAGTTTTTAAAAATTTTTACTGAACTTTACTGCATTTTACTAAATTGCGTTCGTTTACCTAAAATACAGTAAATGAGATCACAAATTAAGAGAGTAAAGTGACAGTTCTTGACTGAGTGTTTTGCAAATTTTTACTGCAGAAATTTGTCGTAGTAAAGTTTAGTAAGATACAAACATATGATTCAAAATGTAAACAAAAGAAAAGTAAGCAAATGAAAAGTGAAAAAATTTGAGAAAATGTTAAATAAAAATTGTGAAAGTCATTAAAAAACAATTTATTTATAAAGCATAATAATAACAGTCGTTAATATACATATTTTGTAACATATTTCATTAAACCTTTTGTTTTGCAATTTATTTTAATTACTCAGAGTTGTAAAACTGTAAAGTATCTGGGTACTTAGTATCGCACTTGCTTTTAAGGTAATCAGTAACATTAACAAATAGTCATGTAATTTTTAGTAATTTAGCCAACAACAAAACAATGAAATCAAAAAGAAAGATTGCATGAAATAAATTACAGAATTTATTCTTAGATTGTCCATGTTATAAAAATATTGTATCGAGTACCAATAATTAAAAGAGTTGCACAGTCAAAAGGTTATATATTTTTCAACACTATGTAGAGTTAGAGTCAGCTGTTTCTTTAATCTTACTAATTTTTACTATTTTTCCGTTCGCGTACTTTTTTTGGCTACCGCTCTTTTTGAGAGTAAATTTTAAAATTTTCGCAGTAACTACTCATTTACTGCATTTCACTGCAAAAGCTAACGAACACACTTATTTTCTTATCGTAAAAGTGTTACCATATATTTTCAAAAGTCTGTCTGTGTGTATGGGACACACAGTAAAATATTTGCTGCAAAACATTTTTGAATTCTCTTTTGAAACTATATTCGTGTTCACACTTTGAAGTATTTGTTTTGCAGCTTAATATATTTTCTCATATATTTCTCATTATTATGATATGGTTGGTTGGTTGGGTTACGTGGCTGCCTACAGGCATTCAAGTAGAATCTAGATGATTCCTTTTTGAAAGGACCACTACACTCATCGGTGTCAACCTATATAGAACCGTATCTAAGTATTCTGATACGGTGATCGTTACTAGATCCAACCCGTCGCGTTGAGATATCTGATAAGGCCACTCAACCCAATCTGAGATAAATCTGAAAGAGGGTCCGCCAGATAAATTTTTTTTTTTTGAAAATGCTATAAAAAAACTACTGAAGCTTCGGCTGTGTGGCACGTAGCGCCGTCCTGTTGAAACCAAATGTTGCCAATATCCTCCTCTTTAATTTTTGTGAACAAAAATTCGTTCAACATGGCCCGATAACGATCGCCATTGACTGTAACGGCCACTCCTTGCTCAATGGCCCAATTATGCCTCTGGACCAAAATCCGCACCAAACAGTGACTCGTTTTGGGTGCGTCGGCTTTTCAATGTATGCGTGCAGGTTTTCTGTGCCCCAAATGCGACAATTTTGCTTGTTTACATACCCGCCAAGATCAAAATGAGCTTTATCTGAAAAGATGATTTTTTTTTGGCAAAATCGACATCTGTAAGTCGATCGCAGGCCCACTTAGCGAAGCGAAAACGCATTGGATGGTCAGTTGGCTCGTTCAGCGGGAGGATAAAACTAATTATCTTTCAAATCAGACATGAACTAAGTGTTACTTACCATTCACGAAATAAGCACTAGTTAAAAAAAAACGTTAAATGGCGGACCCTTTACATGACTGCCTAAACATTTGTGTCTCGAGATATGCAAAACTGGACATTCGCAAAGAAAGTAGAATATTGTCTCTTCTTTACTTTCTTCTCGACAACTTCGGCAGAATTCATTATAGGACAGACCTATCCTACTAGAATGTCTGCCGACCGTCCAGTGAACCGTCATCACTGCACCGAGCCTCGATATATGCTTGAATATACCGCTTCTAATAATACCAAACGGCATGGCTACCAATTCGGCCTTGGAGGCATTCATAGCAGAGCCAGCTCGTCCTCCCCTTCGTTATCTGAAAAATTACTATGTACTGGAACCCAGATAAGGGTAAGGTCGGTCAGCCTGACCACCCAGCCTAGATAGCAAACTCTTACACTGCAATCAGAACGACATACTCAACAAGAAAGTGCATGTACATGAAACAGAGTACCCTTTCCCATTCCTCTTTCGCCCTTCATCGATAAACTCGAATGCATTGCAGCAAATGTTTTCTAGTGTGGACGAGGACAGAGCAAAAGTTCAATGAAAACAATAATTCTTTTAATATTAAAAAGGAAAAATGATGACTGATAATAAAAAAGGTGACAAAGAGAGGACAAAAATTTTATAAATGCCAGCGAGTTTAAATAGACGATTGTCCTAAAAAATGAGGATGTATGGTTACCTTATATTAGAACACATTTTTGTATGCCACTTGACGGCTTGGTGCTATATTGGCATGATCTAATTTCAAATTTGCTCCCAAGTTTACACAAACCTCAAAAAGTATGTATTATGTAGGAGTATTTAGTCCTTAACTGTATAAAAAGTGAGCTCAGTAAATATTTACAAATAGTTTTATTTGCAAATAAGTCTTGCGTATAAACGCAGTAGATGTTCACATAGTGGCGCATAGCTACTTTCCTTGCCAGATCGTTCGCGATCGACCAAGTTGCTGAAAACAGTCTCGCCTCTACAGCATAATTGATCGGCATACAGGATAATTGATCTGACTGCCGTTTTGCACTCGGTTATGGAAAGATATCTTTGATATTCGATAAAACCTTGAAAAACTTTTTGCCTAAAGGATGAAATTTAAAAATAACAACATCAATATATATTTTATGATTTATTTATTTATTAATTCTATTTTTAATTCACGGCAGAAAAAAATTGAGACTTTTTTTTTGTTAATGTATCGTCATTATTACAAATTTTTAAATACAGGTTTCGCGTTGCTGTGGCTTAAAAATTACTTCCGAAGGTTATGTTGTTACTTTGGCTAAAAATAACCATCATGTTCTAGTGCTGAACACTCTTTATGTTCAGTGATTGCAGAAAAGAAAGGCACTTAGTGCAAGAAGCGATTTGTTCCAATGTGGAAAATCTTTAAATATAAATACTAAATATCATAATCATCACCAGCAACAGCAGCAGCAAAATTCGATGCAAAAACTCGATTTGCCGTCGCAAATGCAGTCACAGTTTCAGTCGCAACTACAGCTGAAAACAATTCAGCAAAGCAAAGTTTTCCCTGCAACCACTAATGCAATTGTAAGCAAAAATCAAAATATTACGTTGCCAACTTTTTCAGTTGCAGCAACGTCATTATCAGCAGCAGATTTAGTAGCAGCGAATTTAAATTTGCCTTCAATTAGCAAGCAGCTTTATAATGAAAATGGTGATAATATTGAACAAAATAAATTACATTTTATAGATTATGATGAAATTTAAGGCAATAATATTTTGTATTATTTTAATTATTTTTATTATTATTAAACAAATAACAAACTATGAACACATAAATTATAACAACGCCTCCAAAGATACGACGAAATTTTGAATTTACGCCGCCAAAAGCCAAAAAGAAAAAAAAAATCATATTTTTTTAACACCCCTTCTTAACTATTATAACTACTACAAAACTATTACTACTTTTATTATAAATTATTATATTCTACATCGTTTTACACTTTACACTTTTTTAAATGTAGTTTAAAATATTAATAACAACAACAAAGGCCGTTTTTTATATACAATATTATTATAGCTTATATACATATATATATATATATATATATATATATATATATATATATACATACATATGTAGTATATACATACATTTAATGAAGAGATTCTTTTATTTTAAAATACATATATTCCTTTTTATTATTATTATTACTATTATTTTTTTATGACTTAAAAAAATTTTATGGTAGAATTAAAAAAAAGTTTTTCTTATACAATATTATTTTATACGAAACTCTACTTATTTTAATTTTTTTAATCAAAAAAGAGACAACTGTTGAAAAAAAAAACGAAAATTAAAATAGAAGAACATTTAGTTTTTCAAAAATAAATCTCAAAACCCAGCATACAATTTATAAAATATTTTGATCTCTTTGTATTCAAATCGTTTTATTTGCTTTTTTTTAAATATATATATATATAGTTCATCACTTAATTACAAATTTATTTACAAGAACAAAAACTGTTTCTTTTTTGAAAAACTATTTTTTTTTTATTAAACACTTAACAATACAAAATAAAACAAAAATGTTTTCAAAACGTTGCAATGTAAACAAAAGAAAGAAGAAAAAAAACAGTAAAAACAAAACTTGTAAAGATATTGTTATTTTAACTTATTTTATTTTTTTAATTTTGTTATGTTTTCCTTTTATTATAATATTTTTTTTTTTTTATTTCAAAGTTTATACTTTTTTGTTAGCTCGTAAATGTATTTAATTTGTAATCAAATTATATTCCTTTTTAATTTAAACAATTTACCCATGTTATTTTTTTTAAATAAGGCTGGTTTTCCAAGACATTATTTTTATTTACTCACTTGTGTTATTTTTATAGAAAAAAAAAATAAATAAACTTTGTTAACTTTTTTAAATAAGTAACTTACTTTTAAAACTATTTACATGAAAACAAATGTTTTATTATATAAAATATATAAAAACACAAACAAATTTTTAACTTTTAAAAAAGAAATGAAAAATGAGAAAAACTGCAGTTTTAAATATTTCACTTTTTTTAAATTAAATTTTAACTTATGTGTTTCAAATATTTTCTTGTCATTTTTAATGTATTTTTTATTTTAATTTTTTATATTTATTATTTTTTTTTAATTGTAAAGAAGAAATATAATTTACAAAGAATAATATTTTTAATAACTATTAGTTTTTTTTTTAACAAGTATACATATAACAACACCATAGTGAACGACGAAAAAAGAGAAATGTCAAAAAAATAAAAAATATAATAAAATAGTTAAAAATTATTACGCGAGGCTGTAGTTTTTAATTACAAACAAAAAAAAAAAAAAAAAAAAAAAAGTGAAAAAATCTGTACCAATCATACCTTTTTTTAATTACTATATAAGCATTAACAACGATTACAAGAATTACCCAAAAGCAATCCTATATAAAAACATATTAATATTTTTAAGTAGTACCCAAATTAATGTTTTCTCTATAAAAATAAATTTTGAAAACAAAACACAAAAAGAGCAAATAAAAAATTGAGAAAAAAACAAATGAGGTTTTTAAAACAAGTTCTGCCTTATTTAACTACATACATGATTTGATTAATTTATTCATACACTTTTTTATATTCAAATGTTTTGTTTGAATAAGGTCACTATTTACTTTTAGAGTATACACTTGCATACATACATATTTTAAAAATAAGAAAGCTTAAATATTAAACCTGAAAAAGGAAAGAAGAAAAAAACTGAAAATTGTTTGAAAACTTTTCCCTCTTTTTCTAAAAAAGGCAATTTATTCATATACATATGTAATGTTTGGCTGTTTAATTATGTAGTTTTTTTTATTATTATTATAATTATTTGTTAATAAAATAGTCATATACAAAAAAAAATTTACATTACTATTTATTATATACATAATACATACATACACGATAAATTTGTTTACTTATTTTTTATATTAAATAACGCATACACACAACAATCAAATCAAGGAAGTTGTACTGACTGGATTTTTTTTTTGGTCATAAATTCAATGTCAGTCAATATTCAAATTCGAATTTAGTTGTTCGCGGTATTTTTTTTTTTTTTATAAAATTAAAATATTAAATAACTTGCAAAGAAATGTTTTTAAATGTATTCGTACATGCTCGATTTTAATATTCTGCCAATAAGATATTTCCTTCCCAAATAAGTAGAGACTTTAAAAACTAAAGTTGAATTTTCCACTGCATTGATTTTGTTCTGAGAAAACCGTATACTACATACATGTTTTATTTACAACTTGTTTTACGATGTCGCATAAAAACGAAAAGCAGTCAAACGAACCACTTTTTCCCCCTTTTCGATACGGAAAATTTTCTTTGCAAAATCTTAATTCATCCGGGAGGAAAACAGAAAGAGATAGTATTCTTTCCTCTTTCTTTCACACAGCTGAACTGAGACTTTGCGTGTCTAAAAAGGGTATTTCGATTGAATAAGAGTGTCTTCGTGGTCATTGTCAATTTACTGTGTTGCCACATCAATAATTCTAAAAAAACAGTATGGGTGCCTTGGTAGGCTAGTGAGTAAGTAGTATGCTGGCCTATCCGTGTGGAGGTTGTGGGTTCGATTCCCACCATAGACTCTGGGGGCTGTTTCACTACAACGAGTAAACGAACGTTTTTGTTACTATTCTCGTTAAAATTAAGTTATGATATAATTTGTAATTGTATTCGTAACATTTAATAAATAAATAAAAAAAAACGAAAGCGCCCGAGGCTGTTAATTTATTTAAAAATTTTTGCATATGAAAATTTGACTTTGATTGGTGGACATGAATTAAATTGTTTGGTTACAATTTTACTAGGTTTTTTTTTTTTTTTTTTAATTAACACCCAATTTCAATAAACGGGTTTCTAATATTAAAATTTCATTTCGAAACGGGGGTTTTTTATTAAAAAAAACTAGGTTATGTAAAGAAAATTTTTAAATTTTTATATACAAGGAAATTACTAAAGAAATATGTCAATTAAACAGACATGTTCTGTAAATCACAAGGTTTCAAATCACTGTGAATTTAAAATCACAATTGTGATTTGATGGTGTTGTGAAAATGACAAAAGTTTTAACTTTTCGGTGTGATTTTACCCTTTCAAAAACACAAGAAACCAGCTGATGTTTTGTTTCGTAAATACAAAAATTACAAATGCAAATCACAAAGCAAATAACAACATTTCTTACAAAAGAAAGTGTCTTTCATAGAAAATTGCTAATTTTACTATAAAAATTCATAAATAAAAAAGATATATTAAGTTATTAATTTATTTATTGCGAATTTCAAAATGAAGTGATTGAAAAAAATAACCAAGTGATTTTAAATCAGCAGGCATTTAGCTGACCGGCCTAAAATCACAAAAATTCAGAAAGTTTTGTATGCAGAACACCTCTCTTGTAATTTCAAATCACTTTCACAAAAAGTGATTTTCAGAACATGCCTGAAAATAAAAATGAACCATAACATGAAATTGAAGTAAAAGACAACTGAAGTAAACCATAACACCACTGTACGGCTCAGTAATATTTAAAGAAATTTTTTTGCACATACATATATAAAAATCGTTCATATTATGCTTCCTTGCCATGATTTACTTCCTGTTTTTCTACTTCAACATCATGTTTTTCTTTTTAAAAGCACACGCACTAAAAAGCTTCTCAGTTGATACAGTAAATATGTATATGTTTTGCTGTGAAACATGCACATATAACTTTTTTTTTTTTTTTGGTATGAAGTACAATGCTCGGAAGTAGTGTACAGCAATTGAACTGTGACTTATAAAATTGTTTGTGCAATTCTCTCTATCTCTCTCTGCATTATAAAGCTCTCTATTTGATCTATCTTGGTGATATGTGTTGGTTAAGGTACGGTCACACTTGTCAAACATTTACCCAAAAAAGCGTAACCAACAAACACTAATTTCAAACACTAATTTCATTAGTGTTTGTTGGTTTTGATCCAGACACTTTATAACATTAAAAAGTTTCGAACACAACTAGTAGACAATGTCGTAGAATTCAACCATATTGGCTACTCTTTAACTTGACAAACTTTTGTCTGAATTGATAGATTTTTCATCAGCATTTAGTGGTTAAGCTTGTTTGGGCAAATGTTTGACAAATCAAAAATGTTTTGATTCGCAAAAAATAAAAATAACAATAAATATGAAAAATAAAATTTGAATATAGTCGAATAATTTTAAAAACTAGAACATTTTGAAAACCCGGTTAAGAATAATTTGAAACTAGTTGTTTTTAAACCGAAAAAATTAATAAAATAAAATTGTTGAATAATTGAAAAATTCATGCACTTGCAAAAACAAAAGCAAAATTGTAATACTAATTCGAAATAAGATTTGTCAACATTTAAGCTTCATATTTTAAATGTTTAAAAAGTTTGTGTTAAACTATCGCAAGAAAAGCGAAAATAGTGACTTGTAGCTGAATTTTCAATCGCTTAAGACATATTAATAGATAATGTCCATATTATTCTAGTTTTCATATATGGCAGAATATTTAAAAAAAGTGCGGTATTTTATTCAAATTATTAATTAACACTCTCCACAGAATTTCAATTACTTACACTTCATAAAGAAAAATATAGCACTGTGTTCGATTGGTTTAAATCAAATAATTTAGTGTGATTTCCTGTTTTATGTTATGTCAATTTATTATTAAAATTCTTTGCCTGATAATTTTTTTTTTTTTTTTTTGAAATAGCATTTTTTAAAATGTTACAAAAAGAAAATAAATCAGCCAATACACACACGTCTTATACAATTTATTTAATACACAATAATTTACCTTAAAATTAATGCAATTTTTTTTATTTATTTATATTAAAAAAATATACATTTATTATACACTGATGAAAAAAAAAAACATTTTATTTTACATGAAAACTAAAATTTTTAATTGTATGTAAAAAAATGTAATTCCATAAGCTTTTACATTAAATATTAAGGCTTAAGTTTCGTTTCATTTTACCATTTAATTTACAAAACTCAAAATTAAAAAAAAAACAAAGTTTTGTCAAACAAAACTAAAATGTTTTTTTTTATATTAAATTAAAAAAATTTCATTAATTTTTTTCTATCATAGAAGCTTATTACCTAAAAGAAAGCCTTTTTGAAATATGATATTAACGTATAAGTTTTATTAGTTAATCAATATTTTTTCTCTTTTACAAAAATGTTGTATTTTTTTTCTTGTTATAGTTTATAAATTTTCCACCAATTTGCTTAACTTAATGATATTACAAAGCAACCAACAAAAAAAAACCTATTTTAAGTGAATATCATACAATATATATTATAATTTAGTTTTTTTTTTAATACCATATATACATACATATAATTCAATTTTTTACCTTTAGTTAATAAATTTTTAATTCGTTTCCTTGTTGTTATACTTATCTCTAAACGTTTCCTGTAATGAATAAACGAAAACAAACGTATTTAAGTTAAACGTACAGTAGTGTTAAAAAATACCAAGACTAAAATTATTTCGATTCAATTTAATTTTTTAAACAGGTTGTATTAAATTTTAAACCAAATGCATTTTTATATACAAAAATTCTCTATTTTTTTTATTTTATAAGTATTTATTATACATATTAATTAATGTTTTGTATTAAACATTTTTAATAATGATTTTTTTTTATTACCAAAATTGTTTTCGGATTGGCCATATAAATAATTCTTACTTATCGGGATTGGTGTATTTGCAATGAAAGTTGACATTTAGGAAAGCAAACAATTCGCTCGTTAAAAACACTTGGTAACTTTTGTTGGCTATACATCAATCTTTAATTAATTTTACACATTTACTTTATTATATGCAACACTAGTCATATACTGCATAAATAATACACGCTTAAAAGTTATAATTTTTTAATTTTTTTTTTCTATATTCACATTTTCCGCTATTTTTTCTACTTACACTACTGTACGCTGTTTTAGTACACGCTTAATATAATGGAAAAAAACTAAGTTTAAAATATATTTTATTGTTAACTTTTCCACCTAAAATGTTTTTATTTTATTTAATAAAATCCAAATTTTAATTATTAATTTCTTGTTTTAGTTTGTTTTGTTTTTATAAATGACATTTTTTAATTTACTTGTCGATAATTTTTTTTTCAAATGCCAATCACACTTGATATGAGCAAAATTCGATATTCAATCGCACGATACTGAGTGTGAGTGAGGAGGCAAAGCACTGAACAAAAGCCGTTTCGCCAAACTTCAGTTCGTTTGCCCATCGGTAGTAAAAAATTCTTGGTTGCCAGAAAACTATAATAACCAATAAAAATGTGACATATGATTATCGCCAACCTGAATTTTTTTGTGGTTGCTGCAAAGCAATAATTATTTAAAAAATTTTAAACTAAAAAAAAAAAATTACAGCTGTTATATGGAAACTGAAGTTTGGTTTGAAATCCACAATCGGGCAAACAATTTTTTTTTGGGCACATACAAGCAAAAAAAAAAACCAATCGCTAAAAATATGCAAAAAATTGTTTCACAATACGGTAACGAAAACAAAGGTCTATTCTATAGAAAATTGTGGGATTATCGAAATGTCAGAAACGGCCGCTTTTGGACACCATACTACTACAATACAACCCGACATACAAAGTGCCAAAGTTCGGGATAGAAAATATTTCCAAACTCGTAACTTCAACAAATAACAGATTTTAAAGATGTTTAATACGAGTATCTTTAAAATGGTTTAATTTTTCTTCTTTTCTTTAGAATGGATTTCAAACTTGATGCTTTATGTTTCGTAACTTTGTATCTGTACACGATGTATGTAAATATATGATATATGATGTAGCATTTTGTAGTAGTATAAGTCAAACCGATTATGGCCATGAGACTAGGGTTTTCTACCTTGAATGAATAAATGAAAGGGAAAAATACCGCATCCGAAAAGTATACCAACTTTGTATTGATACGTTTTGGCATGCGGCCATCCTACAGCGATATCCTAAAGATTTAGGACAGCTGCATACTAATTTTGAATATTTGGAAACCCGTGGCTGAAAATGGTCAGCGAAATCTAAACGTATCAATAAGAATCGCTGAATGCGAAACTCGCAATTCAATTTTGATTCACAGAAAATACTCAATTTCCAATTCAGGCACATAAATACTATTCGGCTTTATTCCAGTTGTCAACATCGATGTCACGTCAATAAAATAGCAAAAACTGCTATTGAGAGGCTCATGCTATTTTCTAGATCATAGGGAACAAAAATATACTGTCAATGGAACAAAATTGTTCTACAAAGAAATTTGTAAATTCAAATGAAAAAAAAAAATAAAAATGCCTGATTCTTTCATCAACAAATTATTAGGTTTTTTCCTTTACCAGAAATTGTTACGAATTTGTAACAATCGTTACTGGAAAGAGTTCATTAACTCAAAAAGCACAAAGTACACAGAGATGACACGGGACGGAAGATAAAATCGTATTCTGGACGTCTCGTTCACAAAGTACCCGTGTCTTCTTTAAGCTTCTTTCGTAGTTGCGTTGATTTAATGTTTTTGCAATTTATACATTGTGTCCTTATTCGCTATGCCATTTTTGAAATTAAAAGGTTAAAATTAATATTTATGAATGAAAAAGCTTAAAGTTAAATCAGAAATTATCTGAAAACAAATCTTAATCACTTTTTTAATACTAATAATCATTTTCACACTCTGTTTTTTAATTCAACACTACAAATTCCTTGATTTAATTTTGTAAAAATGTTCACTTGTTGAAATGTATTTTCATTTTATTCTTTGTGGTCTCATTCGCTATGTACTTTTTGGAAGTAAATGGTAAAAATTAGTATTTTTTCAATGAAAATGCTTAAAATGAAGTCTGTAATTATTTGGAAACTAATTTTAATCACTTTTTTTACCACTAATAACCTTTTACACATTGTGTTTTTTAGTTAAACACTTCAAAAACTTTAATTTAAATTTGTAAAAATGTTCTTTTGTTCATTTCACAAAGTACACATTTTCTCTTGTTTGTTTTAATTATATTGCTAACAACTTAATAACAAATATACTACTGTTGTCCCTTTCTCGCCGAACCCGTGTCATATCTGATTTTAGCTTTTTTCATCGCTCACTTTCTTCACCTCTGTATACTTTGTGTCAAAAAGTTTGCAAGGAGAGAGCGTCAAAAGAGAGAAAAAATTGAGAGACAAAAAAAAATGTGTACAGTTTATTACTAGTAAAATTTTTACTTGCAAGAATTATCCAAACAGCTGGGGGTCTACTCTGTAATTCGAAACGAAAGAAAATGCTTTCGAATTTGTATGCTTATAACATGTAAATTCGAAAGCATTTTAGTAGACCCCCTGTTCTGTGATTTGTTTTCAAATTAATTATGTGAAAACTATGTACATATTTTTATTTATTTATTTAATTATTTTCTTAATTTATTGTTTTTCTTTTATTAATGCCCGTAATTTCTAAATACAGATAACATACCTAAGGTGTTTAACCAAGAATTTGACTTCTAAAATTTAACTTACACGATAATAGATATCTGTACAGTAATATATAGATATATATTGGTAGCAATAACGGGCATAAACCACATAAATAAAATATGATCAAAGAATTTTGTTTGTTTATAAAATCTGATCAGAGATGGGAAGTGCCATTTTTGTATTTGTTAATAGAACCGAATTAAGAAAGGTATTCACAACAGTTTTTTTCTTGTTGGAAAAATGGAAAAATGTAATTTTTTTAGAACAAACAGGAAAAAAAAATTCCACCTAAAGTTGAGTTTTTAAATTCAACTTTTGGTGAATTTTTCCCCTGTGTTTGTTGTAAAAAAATTACATTTTTTCATTTTTCCAACAAGAAAAAAAGTGATGTGAATACCTTTAATGAAAAATGCATAAAAATAGTATATAATACATGAAACTGTGTAAAGTATTCGATTTTTAAAAATTTTGTAATATAAAATATCAAACAAGATTATCCCAAATACATCAGAAAAAGTACAATTGTACGTACCATAATTTCCATCCATTGTTCTGATATCGAGAGCCTATATTCAAAATATGTAAGTCAACTCAAATTTGGTGAAAATGAGTTTCCCATGGCAAATAGCTCCCCTATGCAATATTCATCTATAATATAAATTTCGAATCAAAAAAATTATTTTTTCTAGTTTTATATCAATTTTTTTTATTCTGCCATCTCAAAGTATAATTTGTTTTGGTGAAAATAAATGATAACTCCCATGTAAATTTCCAAAATGTTTAAAAAGTTAGTAATTTATTGTAAATCTGCCTCATATCTTATTGCATTTGGCATGCTGAACACGAATCTGGTAAGGATTTTGATATCCCATGGCTAGTTTTTTAAGAGAAATGGTCACTTTTAACATATGTATTAGTACAAAGGGGTTCCCAAAGAAAAAAAATTGTTAATATATGTATAACTTTTAAACTGTTAATCGAATAGAAATATGTGTGGACCGATTATAGTCAATGATATATATATGTAAGCTGTCGAAATTGAAAATTTAAAGTGACCCTGTTACAATAGAGATTGAGTTAGAAAGTGCTAAAGCTGACCACTTCGAGATGGAAGAGGCTTCCAGTCAGGCTTAAGTTATTTTTTTTTTTATAGTAATTTAAGTTTTTTTCTTGTAGCTTCTTAATTCTTAAGCACCCCATACACGTTTCAATTCAATTGTGAATTGAGTCTTTCAATTGAATTGGTTCTTGGCCACACACTTCATAAACTGAATTGAAAGATTTTCATTCAACTGCCAAATTTATATTTTTTTCACATAAAACTTCTATTGCATTCATTCATCACTTTTAAATTTTTATCTAAATTTCAATGAAATAAAATACAATTTTAAAAATACATAACTTTTTCTATACAAAATAAAGCTAAAAACATAAATTTTGACACCTAATCACGAAACTCGAGCACACACAGCACAATCGAATTGAACGATTTAATAGTCAACATGAAAAATCAAAATCTTTTGATTTTTCTTCAACCAACTCGACAAACTCCCAAACTAATCAATTGACAAAGCCATACACGCTTTGATTTGAACAACAACCGACTCCATTGAAAATTGAATTGAATAGTGTATGGGGTGCTTTATATGTAGTATTGAGTAAAAGATTTCACAAATGAATTAAAAACTAAAATATTTACATATTATGTATATAAAAAAAAAAAAATCATATTTTGCTCCGAAAAAATATTTGTTTTTTGATCGACTAAAATGTGCTATGTCAGAAAAATAAAAATACGCAAACCAGTGCAAAATAAATTATTTTTGCAGACCTACTCGTATAAATAAGTAAGCATATTTAAACCATATTATGGAAGGCACATTATATATTTTTACAATAATGAGCGAATTAACTAGTTTTTTCGGTCTACTGAAAAGTTAGCTTTTTTTAGTTGACGTATTTTGAATATAGGCTCTCGATATGAATAAAATTTTCTTGCAACTTCTTACAAGTAAAGCGTTCATAACTTATCATTCTGTACAGTATGCAATTTCCATATTTGAACAGAAATTTTTTTCTAAACAATCTTTTTACTCTACAGTTTTTTTGCATAAAATAAAATTGAAACAAAAAATATACTGGAACTGTAAAAAGTGTTTACTGAAACTAAATTTTATTTCAAACAAATGTATGTTGTGTGTTTGAAAATATTTTGGGAATAATTTTTTATGTATCCGATTGAATATGGTCATGGAAATCGAGTTCTTTTCTCAAGCATTTTGTGATTTTCACTTTCATGACTAAAAGACTTGAGACGTCTATGTAAATGAAAATTGCAATTTTTGTTGAATATATGGGAGAGTATTAAAATAGAAATACATAAATTTCGTATTCCTCGCAGTAGTTTTTACTTTACAACAAAATTATTCTAATTTGCCCATTTTGATTTTTTTGAAAACATCTTCATATGTACGTTAAAAGTGGTTTTTCCCGAAACTACTACTTTTCGACTTGTGCGGTTATCGCTTGTGACCACAGAGTTTATCTTTGTTGTTTTGATTTATGTACATATGTATTAGTCTCCTTCATAAGACATCTTATAAGAACTTTCCAAGACATGAGGGATTTTTCAAATGCTTTATTACAGTGAAATCTTATAAAACAAACGTTAACAACACTGTTTGCAAGAAATTTGTTTGAGTATTGTAGGTATAAGAGTAAAGAAGAAAACACTTCGTGACGGAAGAATTTGTGATACTTGCTTCTTTCTACGCATGAGCGCGTGTACAAACGTCATGCATGTATGTGTGTATGATTTTTTATTTTTCTGCGCACATGCAAAGGCACACACATGCATTAACATTAGTTGTATGCGGTTAATCACATAATAGCTTACCATCTACATATTACACACACGCTCAAACGTACAATATGAAATATAACAAGCATACACTAATTAACAGTACTTCTTTTGAGTGTTTGTTACAAACAAGCTGTCTTGCTACATCGCTTGTTAACACTGATATACACGTACACCAATACATCCATCGTGCTTCGCTTACAGTACGACAGCATTTATTATTGGTTTAGTATAATACATGCGACGTGAATACATTTAAAAATCATGACGTATTTACATTTAAAGACCTTTTACGCAGGTCTCTAATATGTATCTGTTTTCATTCATGTGGCTTAAGTCTTTCTGTCATCAGCTGTTATAAAAGATTTAAGACACAAACTCGAAATTTGTGAAAATTCGCTGGAATCAAAATTTGAAGGCAATTTTCGGATTGATGAAACTGGAATGTCGACGACTATTTTCGACCACGGACCTTCGAGATAAGAACATTGGCGTAGCTGTAATTTGTTTAAGGGGGGGAGCATTATAACCAGCGATTTTCATGAGTAATAATAAAATAAATACATGAAATTTTTAATAATTTTTGGGGGACAACAGCAATTTTTTGGGAGGGCAATGCATCCAGCAGAATAGCTTTTCTACGCTTATGGAAAAGAAAAAAATGCTTACAATTTAAAAAATCCATAAATTGTATAGTGATGTCGCAAGTATGTGTGTATACGAGTAAGTATATATCGTCCCTACCATGTCAAACTATCGAATATGTAAATTTGTACTTTTCAGAAGAGCGCGAAGACCCGTCAATTGTGAATTTAAAGTCGGCGTACTCCTAGAAGTAACAAGCTTAAAATACGAGTATTTCTTATTGAGCTATGTATCGTCCATGAGAATTTCAGTATTTAGGGTAGTAAGATAACGATTCTAAAAAACGAATTTTGCATATTGGATAGTTTGACGTGGTAGGGACGATATGTATGTATGTATGTATATGAAAAGCTTAAGATACATGCGGCCATTTAAAGAATGTATACAAAGTCGATTTGGCGATTTTTTGCTACGAATGGCGCTCTATTAATAAATTTGGCAATACCTTAAAATTGAATTAGTTCTACGACTAGAGATTTAGTATTAGCTACGAGAATTTCAGCGCATTTCTACCCACAATTTTGTTTAAACATTGTATAATATAATTGTATAATTCACGTGCTATTATAAGGGCTGTATGTTGTATGTATGTATGTAAAGAAGCTGTTGGTAACTTGCTTAGTCGCAGTTATGCAAGAAGACTTCCATAGTGTAAACTAGGACTTAGGAACATATTTATATGGAATTTATCAACAACTTACATACAACTCCTACAAGAGATTGTGAAGCATATATATTGTGTGATTGTGAGGCATTTATAATATACATATAAATTTAATACAGTTTGATTGGAAATATTTTGAAATGTCGTTTGATATCGAATGCTATAACTTGCCTCTGCATGTTATGATTTAAACAGGGAATTAAATATGTATATGTACATATGTACATACATCTAAATTTCAACTTTATGACAAAACATCAAAAATGTATTTTATTTTATTAATAAAATAAACTTTAAAAAGTCATTTATTTTTTAATTATTTTAAACATTACAATTTCTAACGCATATGCATATAATTAATTTTACTTACATACATATATATCTGAATATATACAAACCTACATTAAAATAATTTAAATGAAATTAAAACAAAAAATATTAAAAATAAAACAAATACAATCCTAGTGTATGTCAATTTTTGATGCTGATATTTAACGCCTTATAAAAATTTAACAAAAATTAATTAAAATATATAAATACTTGAATATAATTATAAACATATTTAATAACAAATTCCCCCCAAAACATTTGCAATAATAGTGTTATATTTTTTAGGAAGATCTTTTGTTTGTTTACAAATATAATTATTTAAAAAATTTATTAATTTAAGTACATACATATAATTTTTCTTAAAGTACGAAACACACAAAAAAAAAATAAATAATATTAAGGATAATAAATCAAAAGCGCATATAAAATACTTCATACATTTTATAAATAACCAAACAACCAAAAACCTAAAAACAGTAATTAAAAAGACAAAAAAAAAAGTAATGAATCAAAATTCCTAGACTCAAGTTAAAATTGAACAGAAAACATATTTCCAAAATTTTTAAAACCAAATGAAAACTTATGTGGTTCTTCACTTAATAAAAACAAAGCTACTTAAGTTAATATATTAATAATACATTATTTATATACTTATGTACATAGTTACATACTGCAGTATATAAGACATCATAATATTTAATTAATAAGCATAACATACAAGCAAAAACGTTTTTAATTCACTAAGAAGTAGAGAAAACAATTCAGAGAATTAACAAACAAAAAAAATTCAATTAAGACACAATATACATAATTGCTTTACCTGGTGGTGTATAAGTTCCTCAAATACTAAATTGTAATTTCTTTATTATCATTTACATACATAATATATACAACATACGTATTAATTTATATTTTTATATTAAAATTATTTTAATTTATTCCATTATGTATATATTTCTCCAATTCACAACCTATTGTTTCGTGTAAACTCATACAATAGCTGGTGAATTACACAACTGATTCTAAATCATAATTTTTGTTTCATCATACTTTTCTAATGTTAATAAATTTTTATTTAAAACAAATTTTCTTATAACTATTTTGTTTCTTTTGTTTTTTTATTTTTGGCCAAATCAAATTTGTTGTGAATTGAATTCCTTTTAATTATTTAGCTGGTGAGGCCTATATCGTCTTATGTCAATAAAAACTCAACTTTTATTACATATTTTTCCCGACGTTTCGTGAATTTTATGTTCACTTCTTCAGGGGATTTTGTTAACAATCGAGTTGTGTTGTTATTAAAACATCAAAAATAAAAAATATACAAGTTTACTTGAACTAAAAATTACAATATTAAGAAAGATGGCTTTAGCCGTTCCTTATTATTACACTGTAAAATCAATTTTGTTTCTTATTTGTTCTTTGAATTTTTGTTTTGATTATTTATAAATTTAATGGTTCTAAATTTCATAGTACAGCTTAAGGGTTCAAACTTAATTAATTTTGGCTCGATTATGGATGGCAACCGAACTTTAGTTGCGCTGCCATCTGCAAATTGAGTTTTAATTTAGTAAACTATTCTTCATTTGGGAAGGCGAAAATATGCGTTGCCAGTTCGGTTGCCATCCATAATCGAGCCATTTATTCCTTCGGTCTACATGTTAAAGCTTATAAAATTGTTTGCGAATTGAGAGTTGATGGCTGCTTGCTGGCAACTGTGAAGTGTTGAGTTTGTCATCAGCAGTTTTGTCATATACATATGTATGTAATTTCATTTTGTTTTTAGATACGAATAAGAACAGCATATTGCCTGCTATTTGGTGATTTTTCTGTTTCGATATTAGAACTCTTCCATTTTGTATTCTCTTGGAAAAGCAAAATTTTTCCAAGGATCATCTTTATTTCTTCTGCATTGCAGTAAAATTATTCTAACATCCAATTTGTAGAAGACGACAAACTCTACCAGTCGGTACATAGACGACTAGTTAAGAAATAGCCTGCATAGAATACGCTACGATTTTGTCGCGTGACTTATGTTACCTCGTGTATATGTGCACCCCTATGGTGAATAAAATGTGACATATTTGTTCCCATGAAATTTTCATTCCCCAATAAGGGAAATTTGCTATCGCGACCTTCATGGCAACTTTTGTTCCTGCTATCATGCATAGCGCATATAAAAACGGGAAGAAGATTTGTAAACCTTAAAAATTAATTGCAAATCAAACAAATTTAATATGTAGTAAGAAATACACAGAATTATGTTTCAACTGAAATGTTTTTAGGTGTAAAGTTGTGCTTTTAAATATTTTAGGTGCAGTGGGAAAAATTCTTTAGTATATCACAGCCATAAAATTAGTTGCATGTGAACTAAAAAGCTTCATATTCCATGCAAAAAGGAATCGTTAACTTTATTTACTGATCTTGTCCTAAAAATAAATTTTACAACTTTTGATATTTAATTTGAAGGGAAAATATTGAAATTACGTGATGTATTAATTCAGTTCACTTACGAAAATAAAGTGAAAAAAGCCAAGGGAAAGTAAAAAATCCTTGTGAAAAATATTGTTCGTGATAAGAGGAATCAAATCGATTGAAATTCGGGGAAAAAATAAAATATTTCGCTGGAAAAAATAATCACGATAGGAGTGAGTGATCAACTTGGTGTCGAAACGTTATAATGCCAAAGTGCTCAAAAATAGTTTTTATTTGTTATAAGTATATTCAAATTGAAAAAGTTGCAACCCTGTTCGTGTGCTAAAAAATAAACAGAGCTGACTAGAGAAAATTCAGCATCAAAAATTAATTTGTTTTAAAAATTGTGTTGATATTTGAAGAACAAAAAGTGTTTTTCCAAAAACAAATAATGTATATGTGAGTGATGTGTATTGTTAGTACATATTTTGTTCATTCTGATGCACTTTTTTGAACACGATTAGAGTTTCTTAATCGCACACCCTGAAGTTTATGATGAGACAAACCGTGATATACATTAGACCCCTGCACAATTATATTTGAAACTAAAGCTTAAGTTAAATATGCCATAACCATAACTATACAAAACAGATATTCGAACCAAACTAATGGGCAACACTATATTTGATTATAGCTGGCTCGCCATAACGCCATAGTGATAAGCATGAGCATGCCCATGTGTTTTCAGTTTATTAAAATTCATATTGGCAAAAGAGAAAATTACTGAGAGTAGATTACTCATGAACATTGCTCGAGTATTCAGTGCAGTGCTCTAACAACCCTAAAAACCAATTGAATTTTGGTTTTGGTTATGGCTATGACATTATGGCAAGGCACGTCTGATTGAATCTTAATGTAAATGCATGTGTACATTTGTGTGTGCGCCCATGCCCATGCGTTGGAAGAATCAGACTCCACAAATTCTTTCGTCACGAAGTATTTGTTTATTTACTTTGATATCTAGAATAATTTAAACAAATGTTTCGCAAACAGTATGTATCATTGTTTGTTTTTCAAGACTTCACTGCAGTAAAGCACTTGAAAAATCTCCCCTATCTTGAATGCTCTTTCAAATGGCTTTATGCAGGCTTATAATGTAAATACAAACAAAAATTTACTGATGCTACGTTTTTTAAAAATAAAAATCAACCACGGAAAGCTTAGAGGTAAGTCTTTACTTTGATACGTATTACCGTCAGAAAATGCATCTAATTGAAAAATTAGTATAAAATAATGATGAAATGATTGACTATCACTATCTTATTGAAGGTATTCACGTCAACTCTTCCCAATAAGCACTCAAGAAATTAACAAGTACTGAATTTGACATTTTTTGTCGCCTGAATTTCAAAATTTGTATGGAAATGGTTACAGTGGTTAATAAATATAGAATAAAAAATTCATTTAATTTTCCATTCTATTTTAATGAATTCAATTGAAATACTAGGCTGAATTGCAGTATAATTCAAGGCTTGAATTGAACTGTAATACAACGGATTTGTTCGAATTGAATTCAATTTCCCTTTTTACTGGAATTAAAGTGTAAATCAAGCATAATTCAACCCTTGACAATTGAATCTGTGACTCGAATAAGAATTGTTTTATATATACATATATATGTATGTATTATAGCATTGCACAGATGCATCTGTTTGCACCAGTTTTGCGTGTTTTTTGGTTCTTGTATGAAAAAATATGTTATTTAGGGTTTCTTTTACTAGTTGTAAATGTTGATTTTTAAAGCAGTTATTGTATGGTTGTGCAATGACCAAATGAGAAAAACACGTTTGTGTGTATTTGTTTTTCTATAACAAATAAGATACATAAAACTGGTTTTAACATAAGTACCACATGGTGTGTGGAAAAAAAAAATCCATGGTTGATGAATGAATGAATGAAAGTAAAATTTCACATATACATGTAAGTAAATGATACATGTAGATGAAACACATGCATGAGTAATTACTCTCAGAGCAAAATTGTCTCTCTCTCTCTCTCTCTCTCTCTCTCGGTATACTTGGCTGCGCCACAAAATAGCATAACGAACGTCCGCACATACATCTGTCCATCATGTATTTGTTTCAACAATGGTTTTTTTCATATGTTTGTATTACAATGTGTGTTTTTGGGCAAAAACAGATCAAACAGTTGCTCAGCAGCGATACAATAAGCAATTGTTATTTGTTTTAATTGTATTTTAATTTGGAAAAGCACGCACACACAATAACTCTTATACTAGTTCTGTCGCTCACACTACAATTATATGGTACATACCATGGTATATTTGTTTTGGCTATACAAACGAGTATACAAATGCAACCCTATAATATGTATGTATATAGTATATTAATACTCACCACTTGACAATTCTTAGTGGTGAGTATGAATATACTTGCACAAGACTCTGAATTGGGCTATTTTAAATTCAAAATTTAATTGATTCAAGTGTAAAATGGTATTAATTTCTTTGCAACTGCAGATGCAATCAATTCTAATCAAAATTAAATTTAAAATTTCTATATATCCTTAGTTTATTATTTAATATATTTCAACATATCAAAATTTACACAGCATTTTTTTTATTTACAATTAAAACAACTTTTTTGTATTTTAAGTTTTATTTAATAGTAGAATAAAAAACAAGATAGTGCCATTATAAATAAAAATAATGAATGAGAAAATTAAACCAATCCTAAATATAAATACAGACGTACATACATACATTCATACATACATACGTACAACATAATAGAAACAAATATGTTTATTTTTCTAGATATTTAATAATAGAGAGAACAATATATATATATATAATAAAAATAAAATTTTTACAAAATTTCACCCACAAAATAGAAAAGTTTTAAATAGATACAAAATTCAAATAAATAACATAATTCAAATAAATTTACTCTATCTCTAAAAGTTTTAGGAACGATTTTAAACAAACAAATTATTTTGACAAAATAATTAAGGCGGTAAAAAATCTAAAAAATAAATTAACAAAATATTTAAGAAAAACTTATTCTTCCTACATTTTCTCAGTGTCTACATAAAAGAAATACATTTAAAATTAATATTCAAAATATTTTTATTTCAACTATGTATATTATAAATAGTCCGGGTTGTTAAAATGTATTGCAAAATAATAATAATAATAATAATAAAAATTAATCCAACAAAGCAAAAATAAAACAAATACAAATAGTGTCTGTAAACACAGTTTTTTTCATTAAGTTTGTAAGCACTTTAAAAAATAAAAATCAATTTTGAAACACATGGTAAACTTAATGAAAATATAAATATAAATATACATAATATACTTATAATACATAACTCATACTTTACACGACACACTTTGTAATAAAAAAATTATTAATTTTTAATACTCGTATTTAATAAAAAAGTAAATTATACACACACACATGCGGACATGCAACACATACATAAACATATAATAACTTCCCTCTAGTCAGCCTAGAACCATATGACTCTATGTCAACACTCTTTTCTCTAGCGACAATAGCACCATTTGAAATTTCGACAACTTTCTTTTTATGCACAAGTAGATATATTGAGCCTTATTTTCGATTTTATCGTAAGCGACATGTTATCGAAAATAGACTTATTTATTGAAATGGAAATTTTATGGGCCTACCCATAGTTTAGTATTATTAAAATGCTAATATTTTAGATAACTTCTAAAATTTTATCGTAAGCGACATTTTACGTACAAAAACATATTTGAAAATTAAAAAAAACCTTCTGAAAAATTTAATTTTTGTCGCTTACGATAAAACCGAAAATAAGGCTCGATATGTACATACGTTAGAGACAACAGTTCAAGTGTATTTCTGGTGACATTGTCAATGAACGCGTCAATAGTTGGTTTTTCTTTTTTTATTATGCTGTGCAATAATGTTAAAAAAAATACATATACATGTATGTGTTTAAGTTTGTTGCCCCAACCCTTATAAAATTGTTGACCAGTGTCACTAAAATGTACTAGTGAATCTTTGGTTCAAATGTCTTCATATGATCGCAAAAGAATAGTGGTAAAGTCTACGGGTAGATTTTGAATAACAACCCTATGTTATATGTCAATATGCGATTACATTGGCTTTGGTATACCCAGTCAGTAGTACAATTGACAATGTCACTAGTAAATCACTACAATTCTACTATTGACATCGAGCGAGGAAATATCGATATTGTAGACTAGAGCCACTAAAATTTACTAGTGAATTTTTGATGCCAATGTCTCCATGTGTTCCGAAAAGAATTATTTAATCAGTAGTGAAACACTCTAGTGGTGGATTTTCAATGACAAGCTAATGTTAAATGTCAAGAGATGATTACATTGGCTGGAGTACACCTGGTCAGTAGTACTAGTGACAATGTCACTAGTAAATCACTATAATTTCACAAGTCGCATTTCCTGCAGGGTAGTTTTACATACATATATATGTACAATTACTAATTTAAGATCAAGACAGACCAATATATAAATTTAATAAAAAAAATGAGACATAAAAAAAATATAATACTAGCATTAAGAATTCAAACACATTTTGAAGAAAAAAGTAAGAAGTCGTCGTTGAAATAATTTGAATGCATAGGAAACAATTAAATAACTAAAGCAATACATACATACATACATTTTCTTTTACTGAACATAAAAATGTTTGTATTTTTGTTTATTCAAAAATAGTAAAAATATGAATTTTCTATGGCCAAATTTCAGATTTAAATATGTAGTAAGTTTTATTTCAGTATTGGTTGCTTTGTCAAAATGTTTTCGAATTCATATACATACATACATACATACATATTATGTTTAAATATGACAGACATTAATTAATTGGCTTTACTTTATTATATATTTTTTTATTTAAACAAAAGTATTTAAAAAAATATGTAACTGAAGGTTTTTGAAATAAACATGCTTTACAAATTTGAGCGGTAAAGATTAAATACAACATATTTATATTTTGTACACTGAAAAAAAATATATGTATTTACGAAATATACACAAACTGTTGTACCCAATAATTTTATGCAAAACACACAAATCCATACATACATACATACACGTATGAAAAAAAAACTAAAATTATTGTTGTGAGAATATATTGTAGGAATTTGCCAATTTATGTAAAGATTCAGTAATTTTTTAGATCTAAGCAAATATATATGTACATATACATATATATATATGTTATAAAATATGTATACACTTAATAATTCCATATACATATACATACATACATATATTCTTTTTAAACTATATAGAATTACACCTCCAGCAAAAAACATATACTTACATATATAAATACATACATACATATTATACTTACTTATTACATGCAGATATTTACATATATATTTATTAAATAAATAAAACAAAATATTAGCATTAAATTAACAAAATAGGTTAAATATGAAATTGTCAAAACACACACACACATTCACATACACGACAAACAAACACTCATCAATACACAAATAATTTTTATAAGTCCCGGTTCATACATAACAACTTTTGTTGCTCAACTTTAGAATTTGTCACGCTGTCGAACACTATGTTCATTTCTAAAGAGAGCAAAATATTTCTTTTGGTAGCTTTGATTATAAAGTAGATTTATTTCTTCCTGCAAAATGGCATAGGTGTTGGGTAAGCCAAGCGAAACTGAAAGATCTTTAGAATTATTAACAACTTTGCACCCATCCGCAAACAGAGATGATATTATCTAAAAAAAAACAGTAATATCCTTCTAAGCGTTTCTATTTGGCATCGCAAATAAAATTTATGACAGTAGTAATATCGAGCCATAACTGTCAAAAAAGCTTAACCTACAAATATTTTGGACCCCGTTTTTTTGTGAAAATCGATTATTTACGATTGCAAATCATCGATTTTGGAAAAAAAATTTAGTCCGAAAATTATGTCGCTTAAGCTTTTTTTTTTGGTGGTTATGGCACGATATATACCTGTAGCATTATTGCCATTTTGGCATTTTCACTGCCAGATCTGGCATTTTAATTATCTGAAAAGCATTCAACTTTTAAAAAATTCTGCCAGATGCTTTTTGGCAGAATTTGCTTAAAATAATAAATGTTAATTTGTTAAATTTTTTTTAATGTACAGAGTATTTCTATTAATAAATGTAAATTTTTTTATAATTATGTATTTCCTTCGTAATGTAGATGCAACGAATACCTACATACGTATGTATTATATGCTATGTATTGTATACATACATATGTATATGGAGCCCTATTTTCAATTATCCGTAAGCGACAAAAATTAAAGTTTTCAGAAGACAGGTTCTTATAGTATCCAAATATATTTTACCATACATAAAATGTCACTTAAGTACAAATTTTACAGCCCGCATTTTAAATGATATCAAACATTTCGACATTTTGATAGTTCTAAACTATGGGTAAGCCATAGTTTTAATTTCAATTACAAAAATCTATTTTTTACAACATCTTGCTTACAATTAAACCAAAAATAAGTCTCGATATACAGACATACATACATATATGTATATACCCTGAAGAAATGTCGACGGTAAAATGTACTGAGTCGCTTTTGAGTTTGTCACCAGTACAACTCTCTAATTATTCCCCATGAAATAATTTGTGCTATAACATTTAGCATGTGCTTGTCATTGAAAATCTACTAGTAACACTAAAACAGTTGACTAGGTAGTGACTACGTAGTTCTTATGGAGACATACCAACCAGACTTTACTGATACATTTCTATACTTTACGTACATGCAAATTTATGTATATTAACAAGTTGTTGAAAAATTCACCAGAAATACACCACATATGTTTACTCTTTTACCTTTATACTGATGAATAGAAGAAAAACTGTAGACAATGTGTTGACATAAAGAAACTTGGTCCCAGTCCGAAAATACATAAATATTTATATCTATGGTTAATATCAAACACATACATACTATGTATGTATGTGCTATAAAAACACCTGTAAATACTAAGTTTGTATAAACATGAAATTCAAAGCTATTGCAATAAAAAAAATTTAAATTTAAATCTGGCATTATACATTTGTTCTGTAGAACATTTTAGCAGAATTTTTTTTACAGATCTAGCATTCTCTCATCATCATTTTCTGGCAACACTGACCTGTAGCAATATTATTAGAAAAATAAAATTGCGTTGCCTATCGATAATCGGTTATTGTTTTGGAAATTTTCAAATCAATATTACGACTATTCAGCTCAACGTACTATACTAGTTTAGACATCAGGCGGATGTCAGCCGAAAAATGTTCACTGAGATATTTTAAAACAGTGCAAAACAGTTGAAGTTACTCAAACGCAAGTTTCGAATTATGAGTGAAGCGAATTAATACTTAAGCAGAGTTTAGAACCAAAATTCGTGCTAAAAAAGTATTCATTATGCTCTTAAATTTATTTCAATAAAAAGTTCAGTTACACAGCTTTTCAAGTATATTTCTGCAGATGTTTGCTTTATATTTATTTATTTATTTAGTACATATTATACAAAGTAAATTTGTATAATATGGTGTTGCACAAGTATGGGCGGAGTAACTAGACCATATGCCCAAGATGGTATTAACAGTATTTTAAAAGTTTTTGTGACTGACTGTATACGACCTATGCCTTCACATAGGAAGAAGCAACGTGGTTGTTAAAGAAATTCCACAAAAAACCGCAAGGTTATACGGTTATCCGTGGCAGATCAGTCAACCAGTGCGAGCGAGACGAAAAACTCTCGAAGGCCAAACAACACGCACAAGCCTGACCGCACTTAAGAAATAATTACGATGACGCGAGAGATGTTCCTCAACCCAGAGCTGCTTAACGACTGTGTTTGCTTTATATGTATATTGCTTTTTTAAAGTTGAATTAAACGTACCATAACCATACAAAACAGCTTTTCGAACCAAACTTATGGGCAACACTGTATTTGATTATAGGTGACTTGCCATAACGATATATCCGTAACAGGGACGGCAAACTTTCAGTGTTAAATTCTAATCTCTGCTTGGATAATTTTTTCAGTTACCTTTGCACATTATAAAAATTAATTACTAATAAAAGAAATACATACATATGGCTATACATATGTAAATATGTACATTTTAGGGTTTAAATTCAACTAGATGAAATGGAAAGATACATTTTTTTAGAGAAAATGAATTAAATAGAAATGAAAGATAAAAAAAAATCAAAATTTTAGAAATATAAATTATTAAATACAAGAAAACACAAATAATACATAATATTAGATTTTAGCAAGAGTTCAATATGTTTAGTTCTGTATCGTGTTTAATAGTAGATGTTTTTTACATTACATTAAAATAAAAAAATTAAAATAAATTCAATTCTAATTAGTTCATTTTTTTTTCTAACCAAACAAAAAATATGTAAAAGCTGCCTCAATTTTTATTCAAATAAAAAAAAATATGTGTATACATATGTATTTAAAAAATAATTAACATAGATATAACAAATGTTTAGCCATTTTTTGGCATTACTTAAACAAAATATAATTATATATATTTTTTGTGAAATTAAAATGTTAAAACACCAATAACCTTTTTAACTTTACTCTTCTTCAAAACTTAAATTTTAAACGTAAACCTATTTACAAAGAAAACAAGAAAAGAAAAGAAAAGTAATTATATATGTATATATAATAATGCAGAAAGTGTGTATGGAGGTGTAGTTAATGAAAAGAAAAATATATACTTACACACATACATACATTTATATATGTATATTAATTAACACATTAAACATAAAAAAAACATTTTGCTGACTGTATTCCTTAGGCTTTTTACACCGTTAATTATAAAAAACAATAATAATTATATATTATATAGATATGTATGTACTTGCATGTATGTGTATATACAAATCATAAATATACATACATATGTACTCATATATGTATGTATGTATGTATATGTGAACTCAACTATACACAAATTTTTATTATACTAAATATAAATCAAATATTAATCCTGCATTATTTTATATTAACAGGTGCATGTTTTTAAAATCACATTTCATCAAAATGATTTGAAATCACAAAAAAGGTATCGCATCCTTGCGCATAGTCTTGTTATTTCAAAACGTTCAGCTCTAAGTCTCTAACGTTTTCAAATGGCAAACGTTAAAATAAATTACTCATACGACTTTTAAATAACTCAATGAAAGAAAGAAGACATTATTGGTTTGCGGCACAGTATAATCAAAATACATTATGTTTGCAGCAAACCAATAACCAACCGACGAAATAGCGAACGTTAAAATAAATTACTCATACGCCTTAAATTGTTTAAATTCCTCAATGAAAGAATGAAGAAATCAGCTGATTGATTTTTTGTGTTTTCAAGTTAAAATCAGAATGAAAAACAAAAAAAAAACCTTATGTTTTACAGAACAGCACGAAATAACACGTGTGATTTTCAAAGCTCATGTACTCGTTATTTTCAGAGGAGGCCTGCATATTGAAAATTATTATTTTTACAAACATTCTTATAATAATAAATATTTGTATTGCATTGTAATCGTATGGTGTTGTATCAATATTAAAAATTATTCACTTGTTTTAATTTATAATTTTGAGAAAAGTTTATCAATATTTATTTTAATTTTGTTTTGTTATTCCCACCTGTGATAGCGTTAAATATAAAGTTATTTTTTAATCAATATAGGAATTCATATACAAAGTTTTGAAATTTTCATTTTATAAAATTAAAAAATTTTAAAACATATATACCCATACATGTATATTATACATATTAATAAGAAAATTTTATATACAAATTTTTATTTTTCCATAAATTCATTAGACAATATTCTTTATTTAATGTCAAAATATTAAAAAAAAAATTTTAACAAAAACCCTAAAAAATAACGAAAATGCCTTTACGTATCTTATTTGAAAATTTTCTGAATTAAAAAGTTTCTAAACATAATTTGCCAAAATAAATGAAAACATATACTTATACACACTGTTAGACGTTTGAATATTGAAATTTTCAATCAGGTGCACAAAGCAAATTGTATTCATACGAGTATATCAATTTACCATTTAATAACCTATTGTATGAGTTGTACCGTTGTATGTAAGTTGTTGGTACTTTTTATAGAAACATTTGCTTAGAAATATTTTTAAAGGGAAATTACCAATAATATTTATACATACAACATTTGCCGTATTTAGAAAAACTAATTTTGGTTTACAATACGTTTACAAAATAAATTTTTTATGGAAATTTGTTTGTTAAACGTTTTGTAAACTATAATTATTTTTTTCTGAATAAGGCCTATGTACATATGTATATATATATATTTGCGTATATTACTCCATATATATATAAAGCATTCAAAGGTTGATAATTGAAAAAAATTTTAGTTCATTTACACACAAAAAAAAAAATTCAAACAATATTGCTTTTAGAATTAATCTAGAACTTTTTACGACAGCTACTATAATTTTGTAGTTATTTTTGTATGCCTGTACGTTTTCCCTTCGTGCAATAAAAATCATGAATAAATATAATTTTTTTTTAATGTAAACCATTATAACAAAAAATTATTTTTCTTTTATAACTATTATTTTATCAATTATAATTTGTTTTTGGATTTCATTAAATGATACACAGTGGGTGTTTGAAGCAAAAAGTCTTCTATAAATTTGTGATGAATATTTTTATCGTTTTATGATATACAACATACAATCCCCGAGAATTTTGTTGTATATTTTAAAATTTCTACTTAGAAAAATAGTCTAGCTCTGCCGGCTTCTTACACAGAGATAATTTTTTATTATTCTATTCTGAAAAACATATTTAATTTATTTTGCTTTCATTTACGTGCATGCGGTGTATGAAGAGTATCCCGATAAGTAGAAATACATTGGAACAGCTACGTCAAAGCCACATGCGCCGCAATGTGCGAGCTTTTACAAACAAGATTTGTGCTTTCATACCGACGAGAGCACAACAGCCAATCAGATCTCGGGACAACAATGCTTGCTGCAAAGAAACAAGAACAGATTGTAAAAGCTTTCAATGCTACTAAACTCAAATATAATTGTCAGAGTATATGTGTTTGTACGTATGTAGCTGCCTTATAAGCCGTATAAACACAATAATATCTTCAAGCTTTATTTTCAGAAAGCAGAATATTGTCGGATTAAACTGAGTAGTTGCAAGGTTGCAAAGAAAATAGTCACACAAGTAGACTTGTGTCCAACAGTTCTTTTCGATCTAGTTTGAGAGCGCTTGAATCAAAAGCTTAATTTACATTGATGTTTTTGACTGGACTTGTGTCGAACTGAACGAGCTAGTTCAAAAAATACTGCTGGGCACGGACACAAGTCTACACCCAAGTAATAAAAAATCGAACTCGAACTCAAAATCGGCCTGACCATTCAGAATACTTTTTCACCCTTATTCCAAAATTGTCAAAAACGACGTAACGTCAATACAATGCCAAAAATTTGGACTTACCTACCCGTAGCCGAATGCAACTAACTGCTATTCACAGGCTCATGATATTTTCTAGAATAGACTGTCAATATTACAAAATTGCTCTCGTGAGTGAGTAGACAACCAATTTTTTTGTTACTCCTATTATATTGACGTGATGTCCATCAGTGTTGGGATATGGCTATTCTTAAATTGTACCATGAAAATGATAAAATTGTACCAAATTAACATCAATTGTACCAAAATGTTGCCATAAAAAATTTTAATTTATTGAAAACAAAAACAAAGAAAAAATACTATCGAACAGGTTTTCATATACATATGTAAGTACACATACAAAGTCTAAACACACATTGACACAGACACTGCAACCTATAAACATAAAATCATTTTGATATTTTCGAAACTTCGAAGGCAATTTCGAACGCAACTATAAACAAGACTACACAAAAAAAAACTAAATTTCGTTTTCAGTAACCAAATTCATTAAATCAGTAAATTTTTTGTGTGAATGCGGACCTACAAAGAAATTTGTAGATTCTGATAACAATTTTGTAAAAATTTAACTGAAAAAAAAAATTATTTTTAGTTAACTTATTATGGCATTAGAGAAAAAAGTTAACTGAAACTCTAAATATTTTCAGTCAAATTTATTAATAGGAACAGAAAAACATTTTTGCAGATTTTTTTTGTATTATTTAGCATTTTTTTTTTATAATTTACAAACAAATTCACTAAAATTTTTCGTATTATCAGAAAATAAATTAACTGAATCAATAACAATATTTACCAATTTTTCTGAAAAAAATTAGTTAAAGTTTTATTTTAAAATAAAATAACTGAATCAAATAAAAGGTTCAATTATTTTTTTTTCACTTTCAAAAATTGGCTTGTTTTTATGGTTAAGCATTTCGTTCCCGCTTTTGGAACTTCTCAGTAGACTTCAACCCAAAAAATTTTTGAATTTAGCTAACAAACTCCGTATGTTTATAGTAAGACTCTTAATACTATATTGAGAATCACAACATACAAACATAATAAGTTTGAAAGCCGCAAACAAAAATCTTAAAAAAAATATCTATAAAATAATTTGTAGAAAAAATTAAAAAAAAAATCAGACAAATTTTTTTACAGTATATAAAAATAAATTTAACTGAAAAAATTGAACAAAATCAGACAAATTTTTTTTACATTATATAAAAATAAATTTAACAGAAAATAACAAATTTAAATATAAAAAAAATAAATCTAAATTTTTTTTTACAAATTTTACTTTATATAGATAATTTTCATTCTATACAGTTTTTTTACATAAAATAAAATTGGAACAAATAATTTACTGGAACAGTAAAAAATATTTACTGAAACTAAATTATATTTCAAAACATACGTTTGTTCGAAAATTTTTTGGGAATAATTTTTTTCTGTGTACACACTGTGCGACCGACAACTCAACCTGCCTGGTTCCATAAACACGTTGCTAAGTCTGTATCTGGGACAAGTTCTACCAAAACAAATGAAAAATATAAGCATAAACTAGCAATGTTGCAAATTTTGGTACTTATGATCAGTGTTAGGCAACTATGTTAGGAGAAATTATTACTGTAATGCAAAACACAAATTTTTTCAAATTGTACCACTGAAGTATACCAGTGTACGAATGCAAATGTAATTGCACCAAATTTGGTACAATTGTACCACAAATCCCAACAGTGATGTCGATGTTGACACCTGTAATAAGTATGCTATTTTTCACTTTTGATTGTTTTAATACAGGGTTGGTCTAAAAATAAAAACAAGAGGAAAAATTACAAAGCAGTGATAAAAAATTATATAAAATAATTATAATAATTTTATATCGAAAAATACGGTACGTTTTGCGATTGTCACGGAAAGGCTACATACTGCTTGGCGATTATTTATCCGTCTGAATTATACAGTGAATATATGTATGTACATATGCATATTTTTAAAAAGTTTGACCTAGGGGGCAGAGAGCAATAACTGCCCTCGGAAACTATCAAAACTTTACGAAATTCACAATATAGATACATCTGAATTCAAAAGTACACACAGGCTTCATATACTTCTTTTTTTTTACTGGAATCAAGGTGGGGTCAAGCTCTGCCACTCGGAAACAATCCAACCAACCAATCTAAAAGAACACGCACGTTTTATACACATATTTCTAATAATAAAAATAGAATAAATTTCAATTTCAATCTGAAACTCAAAATACACATGCATCTGCGTGAAAAATTGATTTCGGGCTGGCAACACCGCGGGCAAAGCTATATATTGACATATAAATTATTATTGTTATTTTTTAATAGTTTTGTTTTTATTATTTTTTGTTTTTATTATTATATTTTATTATTTTATTATTATTATATTCCAAAATACGCTAGTAATAGCAAATATCTTCAAATTATGTATATTACTGCAATATTACCTCATGGTTTCATTTTAAACCCTTTCCAAAAACAAAAAAAAAATAAATAAATAAAAATATCATTAGAAATTCCTTTATCTCACTTTCTCTTTTTATAAACATTTACATTAGTAGTGATAATTCTGATAAAACAAATTAAACATTCTACATCTTCCAACACAAACGTAAAAGTGAAAAAATTTAAACAAAAAAAAAAAGATAAAAAATTTAATTAATAGTAAAATAATAATAACAATAAATAAGCTTAGAATTATAATACAATTTTTATAGAAAAGTTAGGAATGTATGTAGAATGTTTTTTGCAAATGTAAGAAAAAAATATTTACTTACATATATATATCGTATAATAGACGTAAATATGTATGGAAATAAAAGACAAAATATATACATACATATAAAAAAAATTAGGATCACACATTCCATCCAGTAAATAGATTTTTAAACAATTTTATTTCTCTGTTCTTAGATTTTACATATTTAACTAACAAAAAAAAAAAACCTACAGTGGGTTGAAAAAATCTTAAATCCAAAAATAATAATAGAATTAATAACAAAAATTTATGTTAACTACTAAAAAAAAAAAAAAAAAAAAAAAAACAAAAATACAAAAAAACATTTAGACTTTATAACATGACTTTAACTTAACTCAACAAAAAAAAATTAAATAATTATTAGAGAAAACTATTAACTCAAGTTATAAAGTTGATACTCGTATTTGAAAATCAGTCGCAAATAAAATATTGAACATGAAATACCATATTAAAAAAATATATATACATACATACATACACATATATTGTATTTCTTTTTGGGGTATTAATTAAGAATTTTTAGTGCTTTTGCACTTAAAAAACGAAAACATAAAACCAAAAACATTTGAAAAAATAATAAATACAAGTAAAATTTTAAAAATCTTATTCATAAAGAATAATTTTTGGTCTACAAAACGTTTAACAAACAAATTTTGTATGGAAATTTGTAAGCCAGAATTATTTTTTATGAATAATGCCTTAAATGTTTATAAGTAAAATAAATGTATGTGTACATATAAGCATACATACATAAATACATACATACATACATACATACATACATTTGTATATGTATGTAAATAAAATATATGTATGTATACATTTACAAGCTTCTAGTTTTAAGCATTTATTGAAATTTTTGCAAGAGCACCAGTTTAAAAAAAAATACTTAATAGAAAAAAAAATTAATTCATATTGAAATTGTTGGTAAACTAAATGCTTTAATTTTAATGAATTTTTTTAACAAAAACTAAATTTAATAATAAATAATATTACATGTATAGAATATTTACACAACAAAAACTTTTTCACAATTTTATGTCTTCCCAAAATAATTGAAGTAAATTAAATCAATTTTCTTACAACTACTAACTACTCTTATACATATTTTTATAAAATAATATGAAATCCAAATTTTAAAAATCAAACACACAAAACAAACGAAATTACAATAAAAGAAAAACAATTGAAAATGAACGCAGTGCAGACATCCAAAAATTTAGTGAACAACGTTTGAATTTTTTGCTTTAAATATCAGCACAAGCTTAATTTTGAAACGCAATATATTTATGTTTGTAAAGTGAATGTAACGAAATGTACACGTACCAAAAATCTCCTTATAATATCCCTCAAATTATAACTTAACGCACAACCGGAATCGAGAGTTCTTAAAAGATCTGCTGATTACAGTTTTTTGAATTTTTTCAGTATGTAATTGCAAAACATTTTTTAAAATTCAAAAATGTTGGTGCCAGCAACAAATTGTTTTACAATAAAACAGCTTTTAAAAATAAAATTTTGCCAACCAGTAGTGCTTTGATTCGAGTGAAAGTAGAGTTAACAAATATTGGGTACACACGTACAAACAAACCGATTTCCGAATTATTCGAAAAAGCATAATTTTATGAAACTGGTTTTGGGGCTTCACTAGTTTAGAATAACCAGGTTTTATATTACAAATCGTTACTAAAGCAGCAATTAATAGAATATCAAACACATAAGCCAAATAATAAAAACTGCATTACAGCAAAAATATTAATAGTGTGCAGTACAATTTCTTTCTTAGTTAGTCTTATGCTGACTACGCAAATTCACAATCTTCGCAGCTGATTGTCTATAAAAATAGAATTACATAAATTTCTTACTAAAGTTTTAGTTAAAAAAATAAAAACCTAACATGCCTAAGAAACGCTTTAAAGAATAATTAATGCAATCTTTAATAGATGAAGCTGTAAAGACTATTGGCCTTATTTATAAAAATTACTAAAGCTTTATAAAGTCATAATAAGCAAAATTTTTTATGGAAAACTGTCTTAAACCCCATTTATAAAGCCTTAATAATTTTTATAAATGAGATCGTATAATTATAAATTCTTCAATTTCAACTAAAGGGAGAATCAGTTTGTACGTGCTGTTCTGTTCTGAATCAGCTGTTCTGTTTCTGTTGAGTTGAAAATCTGTATGTGTGGTTAGTTTTTCCTTTTTCGTTCTGTTCTGTTGTGGACAAATCTGTAGAAAATAGAATTCAACGTTAAGTGACAGCCAAAAGTGTGTATGTATTAGTGTGTTGTGATATTTTCTGTACAAGTGTAATCAATTCTATAGGTTGCCAGCTGATTTTTTTCACAGACAAAGTAATTGAAAAATATTTTATACAGAAAGGAACGGCACAGAACCGCAACAGAAAGTAAAGACTAATGAAGCCTTAAAGCAATCTATAGACTATTGTCAGATCTTACAATATTGTCAGTGCAATGTGCTAAAAATTTCTTGCAAGCGCCTGAACTGTCAATTTTTGTCTGAAAACATTGCCAGAACAGAAAAAGTATTGTCAGTTTATTGCAAGCAAGGCGCATTTATTAGTTGGCAGTACGACACCAGGTAACTAATGTCATTAAACCAAGCCAAATGTCAAATTTGCATTGTGTAGGTATAAGCCTCAAAGCATGCTTTTATTTTGGGTATCCATACACACCTATCGAATTTTCAGTTTTGTATGGTGTTTGACATTTCCTATAAGAAACACACAATCTGACGATGCTACCCTGTTTTGAAAAGTAAGATGGTAATTTATACCAACAAAGTACATGTGGTTATTGCTGTTGTAATATTTGTTGTAGAAATGCGGGTACCTGATTGATGTGCCTTGATTCCAAGGCTACCAAAGTTTATGCATCTGATATTGGCATCATTGTCAGAGAATTCTTCGTATTGGCAACACTGCACACACTTGTTTTCAAAGAAAAAGTAAAGTGCAAAAATATTATAAAAAACATGCAGCCAAAATCACTGCAATTGCTACTTTATGGTCATTATGGACCATTTTCACTTTCACTTTTAGGTTAGGTTTTGTGCGTAGGCACGAAGACCCTTAGGACCCATTCTGAATTGCAGCAAAACAACACGTTCCCCTTTCCTAAATAGAAGATTCAGGTAAATAAAATTTTAATAATAAAGCTTGCAACTCTCGATGTGCCAAAAATTTTTCATTTAATTTTCATCCAGCTACTTACGTATCAGCTCTGTGGCTTTGTAGCCTCAAAAAGTAACACATAAAATATTTCACAGTTCGGATCTCGCCATGTCATGTCTCGGCGATAAGGACCTCAAAATCCTGCAATCCACTTTAATCTACCATTAACGATTTTTTAACATAAAATGTATTTACCAAACTCCCTAAAGTAATGGCTAATCGGCGATTTTATTGATGCCTCCCCCACTGTAATATTCATTATTGACTCTAGCTTTTCCATTTTGTCTGCAGTCTCATTCCCCTCAATATTGCTATTGCATATAATGGAACTTAGTCTTTGAGTATCTCCTGACAATGTGCCTCTTCAAAGCAATTAGCCGAATATACCGAAAATATAATAAATTGTTGTGTGATAATATAGAAGAACGTGGTCAAGAGAAGCTAAATAAGCTTAGCAAAAGTATATCTCTCGTATTATATTTCCATCAATTGTTCAGTTCTATACATACATATTTATGTGTTTTTTTAGTTTGTATAATTGTGGCAGTCAGAATTCCAAGCTACTTATACCTCTGCTCCGGAGTGGAGTGCTTGCCCATCGACCGTTGAACCAACTGGGAAGTTCCAAAACACAGATAAGCTCTGGTAACCTTTGGTCTTCTGGTTAGTCTTGTTTTAGACTTGGCAGTTCTTGTTGAAGCAGTTCTCTTCAATTCTCTCTTGAAACTGCTCGTTTGTTTACACACAGATGGTTTCTTGTTCAACTTTCGTATTAGCCCAATTCACAATCTTGTGCAAATGGTCTTGCATCGTTGCATATGAAAAATGGTATAGTATATTGATACTCACCACTAAACAATTCTTAGTGATGAGTATCAATATGCTATACAATTTTGCACATGCAACGATGCAAGACCATTTGCACAAGATTGTGAATTGGGCTATTGTTTTAATGCAGCGAGTGAAATAATAAAAGATAATTGAAGTAAGTTTTTGGTACAAGCAAGTCAGTACCCGTCTTCCTTCTTCTTTTCTCTCTAGCCCATAAACTCAGAGTCTGAAACATGACTTAGTTCGGAATATAGATGTTAGGAAGTGTTCAGGGATATCTTGCTCATAAACATATGTTTTGGCATCTACGGCATTATATTAAAGTGAGTACCCTCGTGGCTAGTAGGCAGTGAACTAATCTAGTAGTCGGAGGGTAACAGGTTCGATTCCTGCCGGCAACTCAGAGTGTTTTGTGCAGACAAGCCAAAGTAGCTTCTCAGCTTGTGTTTGTTAAAAAAAACTCTTAAGCTCTGTGCATGCCTACCCGGTTACCACCCACGCCAATAATCAGTTTTCTATTTCTCGAAATTAGCCCTAGAATGCTAAGATTTGCTCTGTAGCTCTTGCCGATAGTCTGATCAAATAATCATATGCTGTACCATACTTTTGAAATTAAAAAAAAAAACATTTATCTCGTCGAGAATTTGAAAAAAACTGCATTGTGATGTCGTAAAGGATCAATAATGAAAAGACACACAATTCCTACATTACAAATTAATTTAAGAAGAAATATCCAGAAATATCAAGAAATTATAGAACTTGCAGAACTTGGAGTCCAACTTCTATATGTTTCCTTTTCAGTCTACCACCTAAGTTTGCGGGAGAGTTATATAATACTCATTTTAAATGCAGTGGAATCCGTAATTTAAGAAGAAATATCCAGAAATATCAAGAAATTATAGAACTTGCAGAACTTGGAGTCCAACTTCTATATGTTTCCTTTTCAGTCTACCACCTAAGTTTGCGGGAGAGTTATATAATACGCATTTTAAATGCAATGGAATCCGTAAGGTTGTATCACCTCTCGAAAGTTGTTCAGTATTTCCCTGAATTAACCCTGGTACTCAAATAATAATGAACTGCTTTGCCAGCTCGTTAAGATATGATCGGTCGTCGGGAGCCGTTTTCGTTTTCACAAGCGGAGATTTATGGCGCCATAAAAGTGAGTTAACTATCAGTACATGTATTACTTACTGGGAATCGTTGCAGTAACCATTCACTCTCAAGCAATCCGATACTTCCTTAAAGGCAACAGAGTATACGGCATGGGTTTTGGAACCTTCCGAGTGGCGTTGGCTGAAGTAGTTAGCACGTTGTCTACGAAACCGAAAGTACTGGGTTCAATCCCTGTGTCCAACAGCCATTATATAACAACACCGCACATTTTTCTTATGTGCATTGGTGTACCCTTGTGTCAGTTGTTTTAGGACAGTTCAAGTGATGAAGGCATAGTCACTGGTCACTGAACTATTCCGACTTCAGCAGATGCTAATCCTAATGTAACATCAGAGCGCCCTCCTTCGTTGTATAGCAGAATCATCGGCGAAGTAAAATAACCGATAAAATGGCTACTAACCATAGCTTCAAATAAAATTTAATACACTTCATTTAACACCAGAGGCGCTGCAACACTGTATTATTAAAAACTTGCCACCAAGTCCTATGGTACCAAGTGCGGAAGAAGCATGCCCAAAGTATCTGTTGGAGTAGTGCGAAGAACACTATTCAATCAGACTGTTTGAACATTTTGCAACATATAGAAATGCACCATTCTCTCCAAAGTAGCCCGCCAAACGGAAATGGAACATACTTTACCTAGAGAGTAGGGACAGTAAACGATTCTAGTTTGTTTCCAATGTTTTTCTTCACGAAATAAATCGTCACAGTTGCCTGCTTCACTCTTTCTTAAAACTCAACTTGGGGTCCAAGATATCAACGAGATGTTTTATGAGTGTTACTCGTATTGAGGACAATGTGTCGGAGATGTGATATCTTATAAAATTATATGCTTGTAACTAACTCTGCCTAACAGAACACGAAAAAAACCCAACTAGATAGAACTTGCTGAATATTATTCAATGCACTATAAAATATTTTAAGGAAAATTTTGGATTGTTTCATTTCAAATATCTCATCATAGATGGTGCAAATTGAGTTGTGACACGTTTTTAATGTTTGAAGCAAAAAATAACAAAAAACTTTTTTAATTTATAGCGACCAAAATGATGTTTAGAATTATTTACCGAAAAAAAAGTATAAGACTTAATATGTTACCTTTTTAAATAAAATTGTGTGTATATTTTTATTTTTTTATAAATAAGGTTGTGAAAACATATTTTTTGAATTTTTAATATATCGAAAATGAGTTACATAAATATATATGTATGTATTTTTTTTAAGTTGAAAAGCAATTAAAATTAATATTATATATATAAAATAGGCTTTCATAATCTACATAAATATGTACATACATATACATACTTATGTATGTATATTTTTAAGTGAACAAATATTTATGTATAATTTGATTTTGAGCATATTATTCTTAATAAAATAAAATATATACATATAATATCGACTATTTGTACATATTTAGTAATGCAAATCATACATAAGTGTGCCCTCCTTCAAATATATACATATATACATAAATACATAAATTCTTAAATACATAAAAAAGAATTAAAAAAAACTTAATAAATAAATATATACATATATGTATATATACATATACATACGTACTTATATATAATAAAAAATAAAAATATTTTGCTCATTTTATTAATTTCGTATATCATCTAATAACACACGAAAAAAATACTGTAGTTTGTTATCAATAACTTTAACGTTTGTACTTGTACTTAATTATTTAGATATATTATTGGAAACATTATATATATATATATATATATATATATATGTAGTTCAAGTTGCTAAAAGGGGATAAGAAGCATATATATTTACATTTTCCAGTTCAAAAAAAAAAAAAAAAAAAAAAAAATAAATGAAAACACATTACATGCATATGCAAGTATGATCTGTCAAAAAAAAATTAAAGAAACAAAAGTTGTTGCCTAAAAGTTTCTTTGGAAAATTCATTATTGAAAAAAGTAAATTAAGAAACAAGAAAAACGATTTATGAATAATCGAAAACTACAAAACATTTTTTGAAAATCACAATTAACTGCAAATGCAATCAGGTATTTAACGACATAAAAAAAAATAAATCAATAATAATTTAAAATAATATATATACATACATGCAAAAATATATATACTTACATATATGTGTGTATATATAAAAATACTAAATCAAAATTCTTCTTATTTAAGTACATATATTTACTTTTATATAAAGTACCATGATATTTATTTATATTTTATAGAAATTTTCCAATTTTACACATAAAAAATAATTTTAATGCATTAATTAAAAGTCTTTTTAATAAACATATATACATACACTTCTCACCATTAGAATAGGAACTTAATCAATTAAAGTTGTCAAATTCGACACTTTTTTTCAAACTTCAAACTGTTGAAGTTGGTGGGGTCGATATCAACAAATATAAATTGATTGAATTTTTAAAATATGTTCATGTTAAAAAGAATAATATAATTCGTCAACCTTTTTTTTAAGCGCAAACTTCTAACAACAATTCTATAGTTTCCAGCTTAGGTATATGATGCGTAAATAATAAACAAATAATAAACCGTTAGAAAAAATATCATAATGCTCATATAATTTACATATGCACATACATATATATGACAACATGGCGCTTATCATCATTACGATGGCAATCCTTTGTGTCATCAATGGAATGGCCATTAATTCAATGACTGACCTTGGCAATCTGATGACAACTTGATATCAATATAATCACTATGTATCTGATACCAATTTGATGACAGAATTCTTTCATTGAATTGAAATAAAAAGATTTATCTTAACCTACAAAATATTTCAAAATTGTGCTTGAATGCAAGAAATTTTGCTGAAATTAAGGCCGTTATTATGAATTGCATTCGATTTTGGATCTTCTCTGGCTACCGAACATCGAAATTCGAATGTTCAATTCATATTATGAGCATCGAAAATTTCGTTGAGCAACGAAATTTCTATCGAACAGAATTTAGCTTTCGGTGAAGTATTTTATAGTATAAAAAATTATTATAAAAGATTATTTTTTATTTTTAGGCAAAGTTGTTGCAAATTTTAAATATCACTGAGTTATATTCACAATAAGGACATTCTTTTTCGAATGCTCGCCATAATACCAAATGAAAATTCGATCGATCAGCACTTTCGACTACAGTCGAAGATCGAAAGCTGCTCATAATAAGGGCATAATCTTGGCTGAATTATAGATGACAACTGAACTTTATTTGCGTTGCCAGTTTCCAAAATTGTATTACATTATAGTGGAAACTATAAATTTTTAGTTGTGGCATAGTTTGTTAAAAAGAAAAGGAAATTTAAAAAAATAAAAATTAAATTAAATCAACTACTCCTCATTTAGGAAGCCTAAATATGATTTAAAGCTAAAAAAGAAATTGTTAGTAAAAACTTATGCAATTAATATTATATTGTTATATTGCAGCTGCTTATTCTAAAGGATTTGAATTGTCTAATAGACGATACTTCGTTCTCGCCATCGCAAAACAATTCCGCTGTAATAGTCATCGTTATGATAAGTAATTTTTTAAGCATTTATACTTAAATTTTTTTTAGCTCTTGTGTATATTTTGAAGCTTTATTTAGACTATTTTCAGTTACGAATTTTCGATAACTTTTTGACAACTAGAGAAAGTTGGCATACATAATACCAATTTTAATTTCAGTTGTATTGCCAGCTAACACGGCGAATTAAATTATGTTACCCTCCCTCCATGATATATTTTTAAATTTTTATTAAGTTTAAACAATTGTTTTCCTTAAAATGATATTTTGAGCCTTTGATATATTTTTTAATTTTTTATTAAGTTTAAACAATTGTTTTCATTAAAAGGATTTTTTTATTGTGAATTGTCATAAGAACAGCATTCGCGCGATATGACGAAATTAAAATAAGCCAATTTTATTACATTTTAGTAACATTTTTAAAATGTAGCCAATGAATTGTAAATTTAGAACAAAGAACAAATATTAATTAGGAATAATGTCTTTAGCGAACTCAAGCTTTGTATTTTTTGATAAAGTGCGTGGTGGCACAGAAAAATGTCGTTATTTACCCCAGCCAAAAGTCTAGTTTACCTTTTGTTAACTTTAGAAAATTACATTCCTCCTTATCGTGATTGGAGTATTTCGACTTCGACTACGAAATATTGGTTCTGGATTAATTAATAACAATATTTCATTTTATAGAAGTTTAAAATACTGAACTTGAGCCCTACTAAGAAATTATTTCTGATTCAAAATCATGCTAGTTCAATTAAATAATAAAAGATGTATCAAGAAGTAATATTGTTTGGATGATTTCTCAGAATTCATTAATTTTTAAAGTGAAAATTTCTTACAACTAATGACAATTTCTTAGTTTAAGAAAATTTATTAAAGTAAAATTTCTTGTGTTTAGGAAAAGTTTGTTAGCTATTTTGTAGGCAATTTTTTATCTCGTTGATACTATGACACAACAAATCAGAGCTACAGCATTGAATGATAAGCTAGTCTTTTTTTCAGTAGTAGAACTTTAAATATATTTTGAAGTAGCTTATTTAGTACCTCATTTTTAACACAAACCTATGATCAAATCCATTTAAATTATATGGGTTTGATCATTTGTTTGTGTCAAAAACCAGCTACTGAATGAGTTCACTCATTGAGTGCTTCAGTGCTGAATGAAATGAGCATTTTTTGAAAGTTTCCAGATAATTGGAAGTGTAAGTGCTAAAAAATTAAGTTTGTATTGGAGATAATAATATATTATGGAAATAGAATACATACATATATGTATATGTACTCGTATATATAGTCCATTTATGTAAACCTATGAACCTATGACAATGGTGGGGAGTATATTTTCACACATGCTTAAATATGTGTGTATATGAATAAAGTATTATAACGTAGTTACTATATATATATATATATTTAAATAATAAATATTAAATTATTACTAAATGAAATGAAATTTTGCACCAAACATAAAACAACAAAAAAATTTTAGTTTATTTTTTTTTTAACAAAAATTTATATTCGTATTCTAGGAAGGTACCAGAAATTATAACTCGTGATCATGCGATCATTAAAGGCAGCCGTTATTAATTAATTTGCAACTTATTTCATATTGCTTTACATGATTTTTAAATTGTGAACAACACGCTAATTTACACACATAATATTTTATCTTTGAGTAAAATTTTAACAGCCTTACTTATAAAACTTATTAAACTTTTATAAAGGGGTTTTATAACAACTTTTCATAAAAAACTTTTCTTAAAAAGGTTTGATAAGTTTTATAAATAAGGTTGTAAATATATACGGCCGTATTCATAAAAAATATTTTAGGTTTATTACAGGTTTATTTGACAAATTTCCTATAGAAATATGTCAAATAAATTTTCCATAGAAATATGTCAAATAAACCTGTAATAAACCTAAAATATTTTTTATGAATATGAGGGATATATTTTAAATACATTCATTCATTATGTAGGATTCAATTCCTACATATGTTTCCCAAATTTTTTCAGAAAGATAAAAATGTCTTTTTTTGCCAGACCTTCCTTCATGAAACTTAATGAGAAGTCTAATACGTCATACAAAAACTTAAGCGATAATCCACATTATTGTTAGTTTTGTTTGTTTGATCACAAGATTTAACAATAAATAATAAAAAAAAAATTATAATTATGGTCTCGCATCGTAGCATATGCAAAATGATATAGTATATTGATACTCACCACAAGAATTGTTAAGTGGTGACTTCTTTTGGCTCTTAACGCACGTCAAAATCAGAAAAAATCGTAATTTTGAGATCTAAAAAGCGTAAAAAGCACTTAAGTGAAAAACGAGTGAATATCCAAACGAAATGTTTAATAATGTTTAATATTTTCTAAGCTATTCTCTATTTCTGCAATAGTATCATCTTTAATGAAATACATCAGAAAAAATAAATACAGTTTTTATTAAAGTAGTTTTAATAAATACGCAAATTTCCTAAAAGCATTACATAGTGCTTTTTCTTAGTTTGGCACTAACGCTCAAAATTTAGCGTTTTGATTCTTCAAAAAGGACTAAAAATATTGCCAAAAGCACCAAGTTGGCATTACTAGTGAGTATAATATAATATACAATTTTGCACACGCTACGATGCAAGACCAATTGCACAAGATTGTAAATCACGCAATATCATATTTAATTTTTTAGTGCTAAGTGCTAGCTCAATATTCATTTTAGAAAATGCAAAATTATGCCGTTTGATTGGTAATCATGCAGATCTCTGATATGCAATAACTGCATAATTTTTTGAAGAAAAACTAATTTTTTAATTCCAATTGACTTAAAAAAAGGACATCGTAAAAAACCTAAAAAAGTATGTTCGAAACTGTTTCCGAATTTTCGAAGTTTAGTAAAATATAGAAATTTTCGAAGCCCTGCGAATCGAAAATATACATTAAAATATTATAAATATCTCACGTGCTGATCTAATAAGTTGACAACGGCTGTCTGCTATATCCTACCTTTTGTTTGATTTACATTTTCCGAAAACAAAACGCTTATTTAAAACTTAAATGTAATAAAGTTCAAAGGCTTACAAAATTAAAAAAAAACAAGTGAATTCAAGCAGTTTTTAATTTATTTTTATAACAAAGAATTGTAGTTTCTAATATTAATAAAAATAACAACATTAACAAAATAAAAAGTTCAAATACTGGCTGACTTCCTAAAGGTCCGTATGCAACATGAAATAAAGCAGCATATTTTACGATACAACACTGCAAATCGCACGCAGATTTGTATTTGGCAACAAATTTTTGGGAAAAAGCCAATTATTAGCAAAAAAAAAAAAAAAAAAATTAAGCAAAGCATTTTAGTTTTCATAAGTATTTGCATAATTTTGCGAAATATATTGAAATTAAACGTTTTAAAGTTCCCAACACGAAATAATTAATAAATTACTTTATAACTGAAATTGTTAACATACTGACCAACTATAAAAACAGAATAAATAAAAAAATCCGAAATGCTTTAAAACGTGTATTTGACAAATTGTTTATAAATTATTTATTATATTTTGTATTTGTATACAATAAAACAATCTTATTATAAAAAATATATACTTCATGTATACATACATATTATTATTATTATTATAACGAATTTTATATATTTATGTTTATCTTTTTTTTTTTTGTGAGAAACTGAAAGTATAATATTTTCATTTTTGTCATTATTTAATGTCAATTAGTTTTCTTTCATAAATCAACAAACGAAATAGAGAAACACATAAAAAGACGCTTCTGACAATAAGCTTTGGCCACTTTTTGTTTTAATTGTTTTTTTTAAATAATATTTCAATTTAAGCAAAAACAAAATTTACGAAAAAATAAAAAAAGTATAAGTGTTGCAATGAACCAATATTTTTTAAGTTAAACAACTATACAATAACAATTACATAACAAAAAAAGTATATAAAACAAACTTTTAATGCAACAATAAAATCATATAGTGAATGGGAAATATATTTTACAAACAAAAATTATTTTAAATACTTAATATATTTATTGAAATGTATTTTAATTCATAAGATACAAACTGAACACAAAATTAATTACAAATAAAAAAAAAACGAATAAATAAAATATAAAAAAAAATTATTTTAAAAATAAAACTAAAACAAAAAACATTTGTAATAGGAGTTCAGAAAAAAATAGTAAAAATAATAATAATAATAATAATAACAATAACAACAACAACAACAACAACAACAACAATAATAATAATAATAATAATAATAATAATAATAATAATAATAATAATAATAATAATAATAATAATAATAATAATAATAATAATAATAATAATAATAATAATAATAATAATAATAATAATAATAATAATAATAATAATAATAATAATAATAATAATAATAATAATAATAATAATAATAATAATAATAATAATAATAATAATAATAATAATAATAATAATAATAATAATAATAATTATAATAATAATAATAATAATAATAATAATAATAAAAACAAATAACATATCAAAGAATAATATTTAAAAAAAAAATCTATACATACACACTTACATACATACATATATATAATAAATCAATTTAATTATAACATCAGACATGTATTTGAAATTTGTATTTATATTAGATATTTCAACAAGAAAATCCTAAATATTAAAACATAAATTCTTAAATATATATACATACAAACATACATAAACACAGACCTATATTTTCTTGCTGAAAACAATTTTTTAAGCAATTTTGAAACATGTCACTAATAAATGCCAAAAAAAAAAAAAAATTTTTTCTTTCACATTAGAGTTTTATTGCTTAAAAACTACAGTTTTGCTGTGTCTTAGTCCATGTTAAAACGAATTTATATATATAAAAAAAATAAAAAAAAATTAAAAAAAAATTTATTAAAAGAAGTTATATTTTAAACTTATTTATATTATTTAAATAACGAAAGAAACAAACATAAAAATGAAGCCTTTTTATTTATAAAAAAAATTATTTAATATTATTACATAAGGTACTTAATTGTTTAACAAGAAATGTATTCAGAGTTGAAATAAAATAAAATATTAATTAAAAAGCAGATAATAATAAAAAACAAAAAAAAGATTCACATTTTACTACTATTAGACACCAAATGTTTTATTTAACATATTTATTAAATAAAATTAAAACAAAAAAAAATATTTTTTCTAATAAAAATAGAAAAAAAAAATCATTTTAGATAATTAAAAAGAATGGTTTTATAACAAAAAAAAAAAAAAATCATATAAAACTAGCAAACCACATTAAAAATATTGACTTCAACTAAAAAATTCTATATCTATACATATTATGTATTTTAAAATTAATATACAAAAAAAATATACAAAAAAAAAAACAAATATATATATATATATATATATATATATATATACATTCATACATACATATATAATATACACTCTAAATGGAGAAATATGTATTTACATTATACCTAAAAAATATATTATGAAAAAAAAAAATAAATAAAAAATTAGTTTAAATGTTTATCGTATTGTAACGTATACATGCATTGATTAATTGATTGATTGATACGAGTACACCAACCACACCATTAACACTTTATGATTAACATTTGTAACCTTTAAAAGAAATGTGTATTTGTTCCATATTTGAATATTATTAATAAAGTCATATTCAATAAAAACAAAAATAAATGTTTCATTTACGTATAAATAAAATGGATCCACCATATGTCATTTGCCACACTTACATATAAGAGCCGTCCAAGAAATAATAACAGTGGTATTCATCACGGAAACAAAACAGCTAACTTCGAAACCTTTTTTTTGATATACATATGTATGTATATACGGGTATGTTCTGCATTCCACGTGAAATTAAAACGAGTGGAATTGCCATAGCCAATTGTTGTTATAATTACGTATTTCTAACAACAATTCCACATAAACATATACATATACATATACATATACATATACATATACATATACATATACATATACATATACATATACATATACATATACACATATACATATACATATACATATACATATACATATACATATACATATACATATACATATACATATACATATACATATACATATACATATACATATACATATACATATACATATACATATACATATACATATACATATACATATACATATACATATACATATACATATACATATACATATACATATACATATACATATACATATACATATACATATACATATACATATACATATACATATACATATACATATACATATACATATACATATACATATACATATACATATACATATACATATACATATACATATACATATACATATACATATACATATACATATACATATACATATACATATACATATACATATACATATACATATACATATACATATACATATACATATACATATACATATACATATACATATACATATACATATACATATACATATACATATACATATACATATACATATACATATACATATACATATACATATACATATACATATACATATACATATACATATACATATACATATACATATACATATACATATACATATACATATACATATACATATACATATACATATACATATACATATACATATACATATACATATACATATACATATACATATACATATACATATACATATACATATACATATACATATACATATACATATACATATACATATACATATACATATACATATACATATACATATACATATACATATACATATACATATACATATACATATACATATACATATACATATACATATACATATACATATACATATACATATACATATACATATACATATACATATACATATACATATACATATACATATACATATACATATACATATACATATACATATACATATACATATACATATACATATACATATACATATACATATACATATACATATACATATACATATACATATACATATACATATACATATACATATACATATACATATACATATACATATACATATACATATACATATACATATACATATACATATACATATACATATACATATACATATACATATACATATACATATACATATACATATACATATACATATACATATACATATACATATACATATACATATACATATACATATACATATACATATACATATACATATACATATACATATACATATACATATACATATACATATACATATACATATACATATACATATACATATACATATACATATACATATACATATACATATACATATACATATACATATACATATACATATACATATACATATACATATACATATACATATACATATACATATACATATACATATACATATACATATACATATACATATACATATACATATACATATACATATACATATACATATACATATACATATACATATACATATACATATACATATACATATACATATACATATACATATACATATACATATACATATACATATACATATACATATACATATACATATACATATACATATACATATACATATACATATACATATACATATACATATACATATACATATACATATACATATACATATACATATACATATACATATACATATACATATACATATACATATACATATACATATACATATACATATACATATACATATACATATACATATACATATACATATACATATACATATACATATACATATACATATACATATACATATACATATACATATACATATACATATACATATACATATACATATACATATACATATACATATACATATACATATACATATACATATACATATACATATACATATACATATACATATACATATACATATACATATACATATACATATACATATACATATACATATACATATACATATACATATACATATACATATACATATACATATACATATACATATACATATACATATACATATACATATACATATACATATACATATACATATACATATACATATACATATACATATACATATACATATACATATACATATACATATACATATACATATACATATACATATACATATACATATACATATACATATACATATACATATACATATACATATACATATACATATACATATACATATACATATACATATACACATATACATATACATATACATATACATATACATATACATATACATATACATATACATATACATATACATATACATATACATATACATATACATATACATATACATATACATATACATATACATATACATATACATATACATATACATATACATATACATATACATATACATATACATATACATATACATATACATATACATATACATATACATATACATATACATATACATATACATATACATATACATATACATATACATATACATATACATATACATATACATATACATATACATATACATATACATATACATATACATATACATATACATATACATATACATATACATATACATATACATATACATATACATATACATATACATATACATATACATATACATATACATATACATATACATATACATATACATATACATATACATATACATATACATATACATATACATATACATATACATATACATATACATATACATATACATATACATATACATATACATATACATATACATATACATATACATATACATATACATATACATATACATATACATATACATATACATATACATATACATATACATATACATATACATATACATATACATATACATATACATATACATATACATATACATATACATATACATATACATATACATATACATATACATATACATATACATATACATATACATATACATATACATATACATATACATATACATATACATATACATATACATATACATATACATATACATATACATATACATATACATATACATATACATATACATATACATATACATATACATATACATATACATATACATATACATATACATATACATATACATATACATATACATATACATATACATATACATATACATATACATATACATATACATATACATATACATATACATATACATATACATATACATATACATATACATATACATATACATATACATATACATATACATATACATATACATATACATATACATATACATATACATATACATATACATATACATATACATATACATATACATATACATATACATATACATATACATATACATATACATATACATATACATATACATATACATATACATATACATATACATATACATATACATATACATATACATATACATATACATATACATATACATATACATATACATATACATATACATATACATATACATATACATATACATATACATATACATATACATATACATATACATATACATATACATATACATATACATATACATATACATATACATATACATATACATATACATATACATATACATATACATATACATATACATATACATATACATATACATATACATATACATATACATATACATATACATATACATATACATATACATATACATATACATATACATATACATATACATATACATATACATATACATATACATATACATATACATATACATATACATATACATATACATATACATATACATATACATATACATATACATATACATATACATATACATATACATATACATATACATATACATATACATATACATATACATATACATATACATATACATATACATATACATATACATATACATATACATATACATATACATATACATATACATATACATATACATATACATATACATATACATATACATATACATATACATATACATATACATATACATATACATATACATATACATATACATATACATATACATATACATATACATATACATATACATATACATATACATATACATATACATATACATATACATATACATATACATATACATATACATATACATATACATATACATATACATATACATATACATATACATATACATATACATATACATATACATATACATATACATATACATATACATATACATATACATATACATATACATATACATATACATATACATATACATATACATATACATATACATATACATATACATATACATATACATATACATATACATATACATATACATATACATATACATATACATATACATATACATATACATATACATATACATATACATATACATATACATATACATATACATATACATATACATATACATATACATATACATATACATATACATATACATATACATATACATATACATATACATATACATATACATATACATATACATATACATATACATATACATATACATATACATATACATATACATATACATATACATATACATATACATATACATATACATATACATATACATATACATATACATATACATATACATATACATATACATATACATATACATATACATATACATATACATATACATATACATATACATATACATATACATATACATATCATATACATATACATATACATATACATATACATATACATATACATATACATATACATATACATATACATATACATATACATATACATATACATATACATATACATATACATATACATATACATATACATATACATATACATATACATATACATATACATATACATATACATATACATATACATATACATATACATATACATATACATATACATATACATATACATATACATATACATATACATATACATATACATATACATATACATATACATATACATATACATATACATATACATATACATATACATATACATATACATATACATATACATATACATATACATATACATATACATATACATATACATATACATATACATATACATATACATATACATATACATATACATATACATATACATATACATATACATATACATATACATATACATATACATATACATATACATATACATATACATATACATATACATATACATATACATATACATATACATATACATATACATATACATATACATATACATATACATATACATATACATATACATATACATATACATATACATATACATATACATATACATATACATATACATATACATATACATATACATATACATATACATATACATATACATATACATATACATATACATATACATATACATATACATATACATATACATATACATATACATATACATATACATATACATATACATATACATATACATATACATATACATATACATATACATATACATATACATATACATATACATATACATATACATATACATATACATATACATATACATATACATATACATATACATATACATATACATATACATATACATATACATATACATATACATATACATATACATATACATATACATATACATATACATATACATATACATATACATATACATATACATATACATATACATATACATATACATATACATATACATATACATATACATATACATATACATATACATATACATATACATATACATATACATATACATATACATATACATATACATATACATATACATATACATATACATATACATATACATATACATATACATATACATATACATATACATATACATATACATATACATATACATATACATATACATATACATATACATATACATATACATATACATATACATATACATATACATATACATATACATATACATATACATATACATATACATATACATATACATATACATATACATATACATATACATATACATATACATATACATATACATATACATATACATATACATATACATATACATATACATATACATATACATATACATATACATATACATATACATATACATATACATATACATATACATATACATATACATATACATATACATATACATATACATATACATATACATATACATATACATATACATATACATATACATATACATATACATATACATATACATATACATATACATATACATATACATATACATATACATATACATATACATATACATATACATATACATATACATATACATATACATATACATATACATATACATATACATATACATATACATATACATATACATATACATATACATATACATATACATATACATATACATATACATATACATATACATATACATATACATATACATATACATATACATATACATATACATATACATATACATATACATATACATATACATATACATATACATATACATATACATATACATATACATATACATATACATATACATATACATATACATATACATATACATATACATATACATATACATATACATATACATATACATATACATATACATATACATATACATATACATATACATATACATATACATATACATATACATATACATATACATATACATATACATATACATATACATATACATATACATATACATATACATATACATATACATATACATATACATATACATATACATATACATATACATATACATATACATATACATATACATATACATATACATATACATATACATATACATATACATATACATATACATATACATATACATATACATATACATATACATATACATATACATATACATATACATATACATATACATATACATATACATATACATATACATATACATATACATATACATATACATATACATATACATATACATATACATATACATATACATATACATATACATATACATATACATATACATATACATATACATATACATATACATATACATATACATATACATATACATATACATATACATATACATATACATATACATATACATATACATATACATATACATATACATATACATATACATATACATATACATATACATATACATATACATATACATATACATATACATATACATATACATATACATATACATATACATATACATATACATATACATATACATATACATATACATATACATATACATATACATATACATATACATATACATATACATATACATATACATATACATATACATATACATATACATATACATATACATATACATATACATATACATATACATATACATATACATATACATATACATATACATATACATATACATATACATATACATATACATATACATATACATATACATATACATATACATATACATATACATATACATATACATATACATATACATATACATATACATATACATATACATATACATATACATATACATATACATATACATATACATATACATATACATATACATATACATATACATATACATATACATATACATATACATATACATATACATATACATATACATATACATATACATATACATATACATATACATATACATATACATATACATATACATATACATATACATATACATATACATATACATATACATATACATATACATATACATATACATATACATATACATATACATATACATATACATATACATATACATATACATATACATATACATATACATATACATATACATATACATATACATATACATATACATATACATATACATATACATATACATATACATATACATATACATATACATATACATATACATATACATATACATATACATATACATATACATATACATATACATATACATATACATATACATATACATATACATATACATATACATATACATATACATATACATATACATATACATATACATATACATATACATATACATATACATATACATATACATATACATATACATATACATATACATATACATATACATATACATATACATATACATATACATATACATATACATATACATATACATATACATATACATATACATATACATATACATATACATATACATATACATATACATATACATATACATATACATATACATATACATATACATATACATATACATATACATATACATATACATATACATATACATATACATATACATATACATATACATATACATATACATATACATATACATATACATATACATATACATATACATATACATATACATATACATATACATATACATATACATATACATATACATATACATATACATATACATATACATATACATATACATATACATATACATATACATATACATATACATATACATATACATATACATATACATATACATATACATATACATATACATATACATATACATATACATATACATATACATATACATATACATATACATATACATATACATATACATATACATATACATATACATATACATATACATATACATATACATATACATATACATATACATATACATATACATATACATATACATATACATATACATATACATATACATATACATATACATATACATATACATATACATATACATATACATATACATATACATATACATATACATATACATATACATATACATATACATATAACATATACATATACATATACATATACATATACATATACATATACATATACATATACATATACATATACATATACATATACATATACATATACATATACATATACATATACATATACATATACATATACATATACATATACATATACATATACATATACATATACATATACATATACATATACATATACATATACATATACATATACATATACATATACATATACATATACATATACATATACATATACATATACATATACATATACATATACATATACATATACATATACATATACATATACATATACATATACATATACATATACATATACATATACATATACATATACATATACATATACATATACATATACATATACATATACATATACATATACATATACATATACATATACATATACATATACATATACATATACATATACATATACATATACATATACATATACATATACATATACATATACATATACATATACATATACATATACATATACATATACATATACATATACATATACATATACATATACATATACATATACATATACATATACATATACATATACATATACATATACATATACATATACATATACATATACATATACATATACATATACATATACATATACATATACATATACATATACATATACATATACATATACATATACATATACATATACATATACATATACATATACATATACATATACATATACATATACATATACATATACATATACATATACATATACATATACATATACATATACATATACATATACATATACATATACATATACATATACATATACATATACATATACATATACATATACATATACATATACATATACATATACATATACATATACATATACATATACATATACATATACATATACATATACATATACATATACATATACATATACATATACATATACATATACATATACATATACATATACATATACATATACATATACATATACATATACATATACATATACATATACATATCATATACATATACATATACATATACATATACATATACATATACATATACATATACATATACATATACATATACATATACATATACATATACATATACATATACATATACATATACATATACATATACATATACATATACATATACATATACATATACATATACATATACATATACATATACATATACATATACATATACATATACATATACATATACATATACATATACATATACATATACATATACATATACATATACATATACATATACATATACATATACATATACATATACATATACATATACATATACATATACATATACATATACATATACATATACATATACATATACATATACATATACATATACATATACATATACATATACATATACATATACATATACATATACATATACATATACATATACATATACATATACATATACATATACATATACATATACATATACATATACATATACATATACATATACATATACATATACATATACATATACATATACATATACATATACATATACATATACATATACATATACATATACATATACATATACATATACATATACATATACATATACATATACATATACATATACATATACATATACATATACATATACATATACATATACATATACATATACATATACATATACATATACATATACATATACATATACATATACATATACATATACATATACATATACATATACATATACATATACATATACATATACATATACATATACATATACATATACATATACATATACATATACATATACATATACATATACATATACATATACATATACATATACATATACATATACATATACATATACATATACATATACATATACATATACATATACATATACATATACATATACATATACATATACATATACATATACATATACATATACATATACATATACATATACATATACATATACATATACATATACATATACATATACATATACATATACATATACATATACATATACATATACATATACATATACATATACATATACATATACATATACATATACATATACATATACATATACATATACATATACATATACATATACATATACATATACATATACATATACATATACATATACATATACATATACATATACATATACATATACATATACATATACATATACATATACATATACATATACATATACATATACATATACATATACATATACATATACATATACATATACATATACATATACATATACATATACATATACATATACATATACATATACATATACATATACATATACATATACATATACATATACATATACATATACATATACATATACATATACATATACATATACATATACATATACATATACATATACATATACATATACATATACATATACATATACATATACATATACATATACATATACATATACATATACATATACATATACATATACATATACATATACATATACATATACATATACATATACATATACATATACATATACATATACATATACATATACATATACATATACATATACATATACATATACATATACATATACATATACATATACATATACATATACATATACATATACATATACATATACATATACATATACATATACATATACATATACATATACATATACATATACATATACATATACATATACATATACATATACATATACATATACATATACATATACATATACTTATATGCAAGGCGAATTCAGTATCAGGTGACTTTTTCCTCCCGGCTGATTATCAGCTGCTGATGCCAAAATGAGCAATCTCAACCAAAATGTCAAAATTTACTTAAAAATCTTCTGACACATTGGTTTTGTAACATAGCAAACTTCATATTGTTTTTTGTGTAGTTGTATTGTTGTAGTGATGAGGTCATCTGATACTGAATTCGTTTTGCCTATATTCATGTACATATGGGCAATTCCCAGGTGACGGACGCGATATTCGTAAACTTTGAGTTAAGTAAAAAACAAGTAAGAGTGCTATATTCGGCTGTGCCGAATCTTATATACCCTTTACCAACGTATGTATATGTAGTATAAAGATACATACATAAGTACATACATACATATTTGTTTTTTGATAAAATTTATAATTTTTTGTTATAGTGCAATTTTTAGTAAGTGACCTCTTGGTTTTTTTTTCGACTAAAGAGTTTGCGTGAGTAAAGACCTTCCTAAAATATAAAATATGTTTAAAAAAAATTATTTTTGGTTATTTTTTTACCCAATTTTTTTTTTCAATTTCCAACTCTGAGACCATAATTTAAATTTTTCTGGTTTTAATACGAGTATTAATTTATTTCTTTCTAAAATATAGAATATATTTAATTACCAAAGAAATAACTAGCTTTATTTAATTGGTTCTATATATCAAAAAAGTGTGATTTTCCCAACCCTGTAATCATTCTTTTAGATTTTTTTGGTTCCTTACACCAATCTTGTTCTTTAGGAAACATATAAAATATGTTAAGTGAACAAAAGAAAAAGAAATAAGGAAAATATTAGTTTTATTTAGTTACTTAAATAAAAAAAAGTTTAAATTTTCCAGCTGTGAAGTGTAAGTTTCCCAAGCCTTGAATCATAATTTTAAATTTTTCTGATTTCTTACACCAATCTTTTTCTTTTATGAATGTCAGATATTTAAAATTATATATAAATAGGAAAAATTTGTTTCAGTAGGTTATTTTTATATAAAAAAAGATAAGGTTCCCAACCCAGGAAACGTCTTTTTTTAATTTTTTTATGTATAATACAAATTTTATTCGTATTGAAATATAAAATAAGTTTATTTAACCAAAAAATAAAAAAAATTTGTGTTATCTAGTTACTTTTGTATGGCAAAATCAAGTTTAAGTTTTCCAGCTCTGAAACCGTCTGCTCGATTTCGCTGATTTTCAATACCAATCTATTTTGGACCATTTCTGATACACCAGTCCAAGCTTTTCTGGGAGCTTCGGAAAACCGATTTCACGTACACCAGATGGACGGACGGACAGACGGACATCGCTTATTCATCTTCCCTATTCATAAGGACCAAGAATATATTTATATTATGGGTCGCATATAAATATTATGGAAATTACACATGGAATGACAAACCTATATATACCCTTTTCCATTTTTGGTAAAGGGTATTATAAGAAAGGAATAGAAAGATCCAATATATGTATATCTCAAATGTTTTAAAGCTGCCCATCTATTATACAATATTATTGCATATTGGCATTTCCACAGGAATGTCAACTTTTTGGTGTCGCACCAAACCAATTTTGTTTCAAAGAAAACGAAACTTATTTTTATTTATTTATTTATTTATAGTACATATTCTACAAAGTAAATTTACAGAAAATGGTTGCACAAAAATGGACAGGTGACTTAGACCATATACATATGTCCATTATGTTATTAACAGTATTCTTAAAAATGTTTTTGTGACTGACTGTACACGACCTATGCCTTCATATAGGAAGTAGCAACGTGGTTGTTAAGGAAATTCCACAAAAGAACCGCAAGATTATACGGTAGTTAGTGGAAGATCAGTCAACCAGTGCGAGTGAGACGCAAAACTCCCGAAGGCCAATAAACAACAGTGGCCTGGTTGCATTTAAGCAGTGCTGCCAAAAAAATTTTGACTCTTGTCCCCAATTTAAAACGCCATGTCCCCAAAAATCCCCATTTCAACAGAAAATTTCATAAAAAACGATTATTAAGTCCTATGCGCAGCGATGCGAAATAAGATTTTCACAAAGTTACAAGAAAAATTTTACTTTTTTCATTAAATTGCAAAATTTTAAAAAGTTGAAAGTTTTTCATATTTTCTGCGAAACACAATAACTAAGATAGAATCGTGCGTACAACAATTGCACAATCAAAACTTTCAACAGTCATTTTTCTTTTTCAAAAGAAAAAAAAATGTTAATTGCCAAAGAGCTTGTTCTGCATCTGCGAGCACGGTTTTGCCTATGTACAATGTGCATATCGTTAACTTAATACGAAAAGGCCCTAACTAAGGAAATGCAATATCGATACAAAATTTTTTTAAACGCAATATTATGTGCTTATGTGAAGAGTTTTTAGTAAAAATTGCGTTTAAAAAAATTTTGTATCAATATTGCATCTTTTTTTATTTAGTTTTTTAGTCCTCCTGTAAACTATGAAAAACATGAGTTAGGGCCTTTTCGTATTAAGTTAACGATATATATGTTCGCGGTATTATCATGATGGTAATATCATCTTCATTATAGAGTATGATTACCACACAACTCTACGAGATTTTTAAAAACTGAAATGTTACCAGTACTAATATATTATGTCAACATCCACGATTATTTTCCTGACACATGCAAATTGTTAGAGCTCAAAATAAAAAGTCCCCAAATCCCTCCCCACGAAATTCTGTCCCCAAATTAATCTGGTGGCACTGCATTTAAGAAATAATTGTCAACGACGCGTGATGTTGACTCGCCCAGAGCTGCTTTAGTCCCAAATCACACTGTGCAAGTCTTATTGCTAAGCTGATTAGTTCCAGGGAGAGAGAGACGAGGGGAACAGCAACATTTCTTTCCGACCGTCTCTCTCCCCTAATAAACTAATCAACTTAGCAATAAGACTTGCATAGTGTAAATAGGGACTTACGACTGAAACTTATTTTTAATTTTTATATATTTGTATAGGGTTTCAGCAGCTCTACATTATCTAAATTTTTACATGTAGATAAAGCATTTTAAAAATGTATAATGTGCATTTTATCGTACAACGTTAGAGTTCGCCCTCATATGTATGTGCCCTTAATTATGAAAGTGGTGTAAGTCATATTCATTTTTGCTTCGAAATATTAAATTAATCTTAAAAAAACTTCAATAAATGTTTAGTTAATATTAAATATATTTATATTAATCGTGACTAGAACAACTCTAAAGTAAAATGATGCATAATATAAAAATATTTTTTCATTTGTTCAAATGTAATCTACTAAATATCTCGAACAGAGTGACTTAGACCACTTTCATAATTAAGGGCACATATGTGTAGCTTTCTTATGATATTATTTTGAATCCTGTTATACGCAAGCGACGAGTACCTGCACAATTGACTTTAAATTTTAATCTTTCATGCTGGGAATAAATTTTATTTTATTTTTCTTATGCAAATGAATTGTTTTGGTTACTTAATAAAGGTATTCACATCAGTTTTTTTCTTGTTGGAAAAATGGAAAAATGTAATTTTTTTACAACAAACACAGGGAAAAAAATTCACCAAAAGTTGAATTTACAAACTCAACCTTAGGTGGAATTTTTTTTCCTGTGTTTGTTGTAAAAAATTTACATTCTTCCATTTTTCCAACAAGAAAAAAACTGATGTGAATACCTTTAATATGTATTTTTTTAACAAACTTTTTGATATACATTTTTTGGCACGTTTTACTCAGTAAATGTATAAATTTTTTGCAACTTGTATGATTTTTTAAAGATATGAGACGCATCACTAAGTTTTCCATATGTTGCATGTATGTATTTTTTACACGACTTTTTTGCACTATTTCCTTAGGATCGCATCCATCGCGTAAAAAAAGTGTAAGGTGTACATTTTCAAAACCTACCCGTGATCTCCTTTCTTTATTGATAAATTCTTTAAAGATTTTTTTTATATTTGGGGTGCAAAAAATAGGCTTTCCTTCGATTTGGTCTCACTTACACGTGCGAATATACTTTTTATTGTTTTTTTTTAATGGGAATACTTAAAATTTAAGTTTAAAATTTGTCTACGCACTAATAATCATAATTTTTATTATTTTAGTTATTTAGTAAAATATTTTTTTACATTAAAACTAAGTCGAAATTGGTCGCACTCATAAGACGTAGCTGTTGAGCTAAACAGTTGTGAAACTATTGACAACTGTTGGCCCCAACAGTTACGTCTTAGAAACGGCTTGATGGATAAAATTTAATTTTACATCTTTATTTCATTTCTTCACCGCATTTGTAATGTAAAATTTAACAAATATTTTCTCCTGCCACCTAACAAAGCATAGAAAAGGCATAACTCTATTCGACCAGCTGTTTAGGATGAGGACAACATGTTGACTACACGTAGCGAAAAAATTTTGTGATGGAAAAGTACTCAACTGTTGAGTGGAGCGGAACTACTCAACTATGCGTTTCTAAAATAAACACTCAACGGTTGCGCAACAGCTACGTCTTATGAATGCACCCATTGATAACTGAGGTGTTTAACTAGATCCTAAGCGCATTTCACTGTTGCTAATGCAAATCATCAGGGAACATTTACCCAAAAATTTCTTACTTTTTAGGTGTTTAAATGTTTCTCCATCTCTATTCATAGCTTGCACCAAATCGTTTACTAAGGCTAATTTTAGGCACAGTGTTGGCAAAAATATTTTTTGCCCGTCAACTTAAGGCTGGTCCTTAAGATCAATCGCATGTGATCTTAAGGACCAGTTCATTATAAAGCAACAATATTTTGTGTATCCTCCAAACATAGCCACTTCTTTTAAATCGGCACATACATATGCACTTATGTATATTCCACAAATAGCAATCTTAGTCTGTAATCTATTTTATTAATCCTTTTGTATATATATATATATATATATATATATATATATATATATATATATATATATAGGGTGTTTTTTTAAGAAGTATAGAACTTCGAATTGAAATAAAATACAAGAAAATCGTTTTAATGTCCATCAATTTGGCTTTATTGGAAGGATAATTTTATGCCATTAATGTTTAAATATGATTTCGGGCATGTGGCCGCCGCGGCCGGCTCGAATAAAGCCAATTCTACAGGTCCAATTTTCAACCACTTTTTCGAGCATATGGGGCCGTATGTTGGCAATAACGCCACGAATGTTGGCTTCCAAGTCCCCTAACGTTTCTGGTTTGTTGGCGTAGACGAGCGACTTCACATATCCCCAAAGAAAATAATCCAATGGTGTCAAATCACACGATCTTGGTGGCCAATTGACAGGTCCATTCCGCGAAATTATGCGCTCATCGAATGTTTCCTTCAATAAATCGATTGTGACGTGCGCTGTGTGGCATGTAGCGCCGTCTTGTTGGAACCACAACTCATCCACATTCATGCCATCCAATTCGGGAACAAAATAGTCGGCTAGTCGGCTCCAATTGCTGTGCACGGTGGCGAATCGATTCATTCGGGTCCTCTTCAACACTTTGCTCTACAGCGGCAATTGTTTCTTCGGTGCGCACTGTTCGACGTCTCTGCGGATGCGTATTATCACATAGAGTAAACGTAGTGCGAAAACGATCCATGGTTAACCGAATTAATTGCTCTGATGGACGATTATGTCGACCATAAAATGGACGGAGCTTGCGGTAAACTTCGCGAACTGAACCATTATTTTCGAAATAAATTTGCACGATTTGCAAGCGTTGTTCTTTTGTCAACCTGTTCATGATGAAATGGCAAACCAAACTAAATATTAATCACTTGACAGCTGACAAAATGGCCGCCAGTTAAAAAAGTGATGCCAACTTAAAGCTCTATACCTCAATAAAAAACACCCTTTATATATATATATATATATATATATATATATATATATATTGTAATCTATTTTATTAATCCTTTTGTCTTGCAAGTTATTCTAATTACTCAGAGTTGTAAAACTGTAAAGTATCTGGTTACTAAGTATTGCACTTGCTTTTAAGGTAATCAGTAACATTAACAAATAAATAGTCATGTAATTTTTATTAATTTAGCCAACAGCAAAACAAGGAAATCAAAAATATTACATGAAATAAATTACAGATTTTATTCTTAGATTGTCCGTGTTATAATAATATTGTATCGAGTACCAATAATTGAAAGATTACATATTTTTCAACACTATGTGGAGTTAGACTCAGCTGTTTCTTTAATCTTACTAATTTTTACTATTTTTCCGTTCGCGTACTTTTTTCGACAACAGCTCTTTTTGAGAGTAAATTTTAAAATTTTCGCAGTAATTACTCATTTACTGCATTTTACTGCAAAAATAAACGAACACACTTAATGTAATGCATAAAAATGCACTCAATACAATTTTAAACTCAAATATGTGTCACTCAAATATTATGATTGATCAACAAGTATTACTAATAGTTATTGCAGTGCATACATATTAGATTTGTGTGTTGCACTATAGTAAATATGTACTGTATATATCGATGGCTTAATATAAGAAAGGCGGAACTCGTATTTTCGATATTTTATAGGAGAATCAAAAAACTGAAGAAAAACTAAAGCAAATAATTTTTTAAGTTGCCATAAGTCCTTGAATTGAGATAAGCCCTTTTTATATTAAGCCATCGATATGTATATATGTGAGGTACACTGCACCTCCACTTTTCTGCAAAGAACAAACAGATTACGGTAGTCCACCAGGCCAAGTTCTGGCCTCGGCACACAGTGCATGTATTTATACAAAGCCATTCGTCCTGTTTTCTCTCCCCTCAACCGTAAAATGATGAAACTTAGACCGTAAAAAGATCTCATCGAAGTCACCTCACATGCGAAGTTTGAAAGTTTTACAGTAAAAACTTTTTGAGATATGGAGGTGCAAAAAGTGCACATTTTAAGACATACTCGCTGGCTCACTGACTCGCTGATTGTTGATGGTACCAGAGCTTTTTAAAATAGAAATATTTTGATTGCAAGCATCAAATTAAGATTTTTTACACTTTTCGTTTGCTTATTTTTGATTGTTTAATACGAAAAATTTCTGCAGTAAAAATTTACACAAAACACTTAGTCAAATAATCACTTTACTCTCTCAGTTTGTGTTTTCATTTACTGTATTTTGGTTAGGTTAACAGGCTGCTGGTAAGGAAGGATGAAATTTAGAGTCCAGCTGACTTGGGTAAAATGATCCCTTTGAGCTATCTGCGAGTTGAAGAGAAGATAGTGAGAGCGGGTCATAGCGAAGGGATAGATAGAGAACAGTTGGTAAAGGAAGAGATAGAGGAAAACTTCATTATTTTACAACACTACTTTTTTACACGTTTTCAATAATGCAGTGTTGGAGCGAGCGTCTCTGGTGTTAATGATGCGTATTAAATTTTTGAAGCTGTATTTAGTATCCATTTTATTGGTTATTTTACTTCGACGAAGGCAGTCGCTCTGATGTTACATTAGGATTAGCATCCGCTGAAGGCGGTGTAGTTTAATGACCAGTGCCATCACTAGAACTTTTGCTACAACAATTGACACATCAGAAAAATGCGTGGTATTGTTATTCAATGGCTGTCAGACCTCAGACCTTCGGTTTTGTAGTCAATCTGCTAATTACTTCAGCCAACGCCACCAATATGGGTACGCGAGCGCAATTTAGTAAAATGCTGTAAAGTTCAGTACAAATTTGTACCCGAACGCAAATATAAAGTACAAATTTTTCAATATCAAAAAATTAACGGAGACAATTAATTTAATGATTAGAATAATTTTTAGGAATTAAAAGGCTTGCTAAATGGGACAATAAACTACTGAATAAAGGCCGTGATACACTATCATACAAAGTCGTGCGATCTACGAAAATATACAACCCTGATGTGATGAATTGTTATTGGTTTTTGAAAATTTTCATAAACTCCATCATACCAGCATTGTACTTTTTCGTAGATCGCACGACTTTGTATGATAGTGTATCACGGCCATAAGTACCACTTGGAAGAGTGGTTAATAACCACAACCTAAATGTAAAATATTTTACTTCACCAATAAAAAATTAAACCTGTTTTTAAGAGTTTTTATAGCAAACAAACGGGTTGGCAAAAACAAACCACTTCGCTCTAATGACACTCTAATGTAAAATTCACTACTTTTTGCTCGGAGTTTGAAGTGATTCGAATCAGTAGTTGTGGTAATTTTTATACTTCTTTTTCATCACTTTTTTTTTGCTGGGTAGTTAATTCATGTACTTATTGCGCGATCAAAAACAAGCATTGGAAATGCTGCTGAGATTTTCTAGATGTTGCTGTCACATTCTGGAAGCCTTGTGTGAAGTTTAAAAAAGGGCCACACATCTTCTAGGAATCAGTCTATCATAAATAAAGTCAGTTCAGTTATTTATTGGAAAGAGTTGTCTAGTAGTCGATCGTAAAGTTTTTTTTTGTTGTGAAGATAATTAAGTGAGTCTATCGTGAAGTCTTGTTGTCTTGAGTGACGAGTAAAGTGAACAACGCAGCTGATAGTCGCACATAATAAGTGTGTTAAAAGTAAGCCAGTGAGTCATATATAGTTGTATCAATGGTGAGCGCCGGTAGAGTGAGTATTGGACAGAAACAGCAGAGAGGGAGTTTTCCTACAAGACCAACACAGTCAGTGGTAAGTAATTTTCACACACGTCAGGTTTGACTCGTCAAGTCTTGAGTTTTTAGGAGAGAGAGAGAGAGAGAGAGAGAGAGAGAGAGATAATGGAGGGGGTACAGACTTGACCGTACTAGTAAGTTTGTTTTTTGTTTTGTCATTCTCAATACTCTACGACAACGCAAATTGATGAAACTTGATGAAACAAACTTGACGGTGTGTATGAACACAATCGCAGGTTCAAAAGAAAATTGTGCAAAATCTGATCAGGTAAACTTGATGTGTGTGAACCACGACTAACCAGTTGTGTATTTAAGCTCTTGATTTTAGTAGATACGTTTAATTAGTAAATAAAGTGTATTCTTAACACTAATTAGTACACTGGTGTCTTTTATGCATTTGCAAATCTTTGAGTTCACGGAAAAGCCTTTTAAAAGGGCAAAAACGTAACAATATTATACCCTTGCATAATTGCAATGTGAAAGAAAAATTTAAACAGAATCGTTTGTGTTTAAACTCATTAATTTTAATTTACAATTCTGAGATTTAAATATTTTAAATCTTAAAACTTATTCAGGGCAATTATGAATAAAGTTCCGCGAGAATTTTTTCCCGAGGAATAATTCCAACTAATGGCAAGTAATAGGGGAAAAAAATTCTAATTGAAAAAGGGAGAAATTTCTCGAGGAATTTTATTCAAAATTGCCCTGACTATGTTTGTATATTGTGATTCTCAATAATCAGGGCTATCATGAATAAAATTCCGCGTGAAATTTCTCCTTTTTCCAATTAGAATTTTTTGTTTTCTCTATTACTTGCTATTAATTGGAATTGTTCCCAGGGAAAAACTTCACGCGGAATTTTATTCATGATTGCCCTGAATATATTACGAGCCTATTTTCTGAAAGAAGAGTATATAGTCTATAAGAGCATTACATATGCATTTTTTATAGCTTATTTAAAAATTTTTGGATTGAAGTCTACATATGAGTTCCACAAGCGGGAACGAAATTCATATAGACCTTGGTCAAAAAAAAAAAAAAGCAAGAACTCCTAATATATTAGAGACTAAATGCCAAATAAATATACTTCGGTAAATCTTATTGTTTTTTACTGTTAAATTACTTGATTAACAAATTTATTCTAAATTTGTATTTTGGTATATTAAAAGTTTAAAAGACAAAAAGGCACAATTGTTACATTAAATGCATATGTACGTACTAATGTTCTAATGTACATAAATATATATAAAATCAAGAAATTTACTTTGGCTTTCGCTAAGCTAAAATCTTTACAAACAGTCAAATTTACAAACATCGGCACAATAGACGCATTTACCATTGATCCATGTAGATAGAACATTTAAATTGTCATCCAATAATATAAAATCGGCATCAGTCTCAAAATCCAATGTACCTTTTGATTTTTCAATATGCAAACATTTGGCTGGATGTGAAGTGGCGGCTTCTATGGCATAAACAGCACTACACCCTTAATAAATAAAATAACAGCAATTATGTATAATTTTAAATGATTTTTTTGTTTATTTTTTAACAAACCTGTGGATTTTTTGAAAATCCGCACACATTCGTCCATAGGCGCAATACTACCACATAAAGTATCTGTACCAGCAATAAAAGCTTTTGAGTTTTTTACCTCCAGCTTGAGTTGCCCAATATGATGTACACCTTCCTCAAGTCCTAGTGCTGAAATAGCATCTGTGACCAAAATTAAACCATCCGGATGAGTTCGATAAGCAATACGCATGGCAGTGGGATGTGTGTGAACTCCATCGGAAATAAGACCAAAATACACTGTTTTTCCGTCAGGTATTTCATCTGATGCCAGAAGGCCAACCAAGCCAGGATCACGATGATGAAACTGATTTTAAAATTGATTAACATTTACATTTTTTAAATTGTTTTGAGAATATTTTAGGTGCGTTAGTCTACCTTTTAACCGAAAATTATTTAGTAACTTTGTCATAGAAAATAAACAGCCTTATTCTGATTAACATCTCCTCGGGATTTTATTCCCTACCCATTATTTTTGGAGAAGTTTCAACTAATGTGCTGCTTAGGTATAAGTGCTGCTATGAGAACTACATCCACCAGGTCATTGCAGACTATTCTTTATGTACAACCTATAGACATTCGTATAAGATACGAAGCAGCTCCTGATGGAGGAATGGATCGGAGAAGACAACATACCACACCATCAGAACATATGGACATCACTGAACGGATACGACCAGATTTTGGAAATGTCCGCCCGGGTACGCGAGACTAGGTTTATAACATAATGCGCGACATTGATTCCAGAAAGACACTAATGAATTCAATAGAGCCCTAGAACTAACACACGTGGGAGTTTGATGCTATGCGGATGGTCTCCGGAGGAACCGGAGACAGCGATTTACTTCCGCTTACCTGACCATAATACAGTCTTCCAAGCGGAGGTTCGTGCGATCACGGAGGCTTTCAAATGGATCAGTGTGAATATTAGACCCACAGAGGTCAATATATTTACCGACAGTAAGTCGGCAATTAGGGCAATCACAAACGAAAGAGCAAACTATAGGACGGTTTTAGATTGCAAAAATATGATAAACGACTACGCCACTACCGGCGAAAAACTGGCGAAAACGGCCAGAATGTTACGGACAGCAACTCTGGCTAATGCGAAGCCTTTCAAGGCAACAAAGATTGAGTTAAGAAATTGGGCAAAGATGACCCACAGGACACGAAGGAATTGTGTTACTGTGGGTAATCTAACCAAGATTCTATGGGGTGACCCGGACAAAATAAAAGACAAAACAAGGGCACTGTTGAAACTAAACAAGCCCGAGCTAGGAAAGTTAACCGGCATTTTAACGGGGCACTCCAATATACGAGAGTATTTTTACCGGGTTGGAGCATTGTCATTGTCCTTTTGTCACCGTGATCCCACCTTACAGGTATTGACTCGTAAAGCTTAAGGGACTACGTGAACGATACTGAGTTCCTATAAAGGTGGGGGAAATACAGCTAAATTGCGAGTTGATCAACAAAAGTTAAAGTGTGTGATCCGGGACTAAGAATTCAGCAGATCAGGGTTGTATTTTTTCGTAAGCCATGCGATTGTGTAGGATAGTGTTTTTTTTCTTTCACTTAAACGCATAAAATCATAAAAACAAAAAAATACGATATTTCCCATTATGGTACTGCCTACTAAATAGAGATTCTTCTCCTCTATTGTATTTCCTACCACGGTGCTACCCACTATAGGCCCTGATTCAATATCCTACACAATCGTGCCACTGTTGAGAAAATACAACCCTGATATGATGGAGTTTATGAAATACTTCTTTTAGACACGCAAAGTTTACTTTGCAAAGTCCTGGTTCAGCTGGGGGAAAAACGGAGGAAGGAATACTTTTTCTTTCTGTCTTTCTCCCAGCTGAATTAAGACTTTGCAAAGTAAACTTTCCGTGTCTAAAAGGGGAAAAAGTGTTCAAAAGACAATAACAATTTAGCAGATCAGGGTTGTATTTTTTCGTAAGTCGTTCGATTGTGTATGATAGTGGGTTCTAGCCTTAAATAATTCCTGGGAGATGTCCAAAGGAATTATGAGTAGAAGACTTATGGTATTTTATAAATCTTGAAATACCAGCAAATAAAATCCTTTGAAGCAAAAAAAAAAATCATAATTTTAATCCATTTTACTGAACAGATATTTCTGGAAAAGTATGAAAACACACATACTAAACAAAGAAAGTTATAATTAAAAAATTTTGTATAACGTACCGGCAACATTGCATTAAAGAGATGTGTGATTAATGATGCTCCATTTTGTATGGCATTTTCTCCATCCTTTAAATTACCCATTGAATGTCCACAGGCCACAGTTATGCCCATATCGGTGAGCTGTTTTATAGTCTGACCACTGGAATCCTTCTCCGGAGCCAAGGTAACAATTTTAACATTGTCCAAAGAACCGTAAACTTCCAGTACAGTTTTAATTCCCTATTTAATAAATGTTAGAAATAATTTTTTGCATATTAGAGAAATTTAATATGTCACCTCATCTAAGTCTTTGATACAATCTTCAGGATGAGCGCCTTTCTTTAGAGCATTTATAAAGGGTCCTTCTAAATGCAGTCCTAAAATGCCAGCGCCATTTGTAGTTTTTGGTATTCGGGGTATAACCTTTCGGTAAGTTTCCGGTGGCGATGTAACGAGTGTGGGACAAAATGATGTAACGCCGTTTTTAATTAATCCACTGGCTACTTTATTGACTCCTTCCTCTACCGTTTCAGTATCAAATGAGAAGTCCACGCCATAACCGCCTACAATTTTTAATAATAATTATTGAAATGCATCATAAGATTTCATATTTGTGTGAATGAACATACATATATTACATGTGTGAATTATGATATTAATAGATTAGCAAAAAAAGTCAAATTTTGGGAACGTGATATAAAAGGGTGCTTTTTAAGCCAGATAGAACTAACAAAAGGTATAATACCAGAAATTGATATTATTCCTCCCTCTGTCTTTCATACAGCTGAATTAAGAGTTTGCAAAGTAAACTTTGCGTGTCTAAAAGGGGTATAACTATCAAATTAACTGTAATACTGCGCTCACTTTTTCACATTTATGTTCATTATACTCTGAAAATCAGTCAGCAATTCACGCAACTTTAAGACGACTTCATGATTTTTATGAAAATAAAATACAGAACAGCTGTTTGAATAATTCTTGCAAGTAAAAATTTTACCAGTACGTACCGGTTCACACACTTCAACTTTTGCTGATCAATTCGTAATTCTGCTATAAGTAAAAAAAAAGATATTTGTATTTCCTTTCCCGTCTTTCTTACAGCTGAATCCCGAGTTGATCAACAAAAGTTGAAGTGTGTGAATAGGTACTAAGAATTGGCAAGCATTTTTTGTCTCTCAAGTTTTTACTCTCTTTTGGCACTCTCTCCTTGCTAACTTTTTCGATTAATGAGCACATTCCATAAGCAATTGTTACAAATTCCTAAACATTTTTAGTAAATGAACACAATTATTGTTAATTTTCTGAAGCATACACTGTGAGCGTCAAAAGAAATTGCACACTTGCTTCTCTCATATAAAAATTATTATTATTAAAATTATTTCGGTATTCAAAAGATAGAATGTTTCCAACTTACATTTTTTACACTTACAAAACACTACACAATGCTCTTACACTACGACCACACGAGCAATTTGATGTGTCTTAACACAAGCAATAAAGCCGGCAGAACGATGACGTCAAATTGTTTGTGTTCAACAATGTATCTAGAGGTGGTGAACACGTATATTAAAATATATTTCCTTTTTATTCAAATAAAAACTTAAATTATCAATAATTAGATCCTTTTCTTATTTTAAATTGCACTTTTATTGGTTTTATGTAGTTAAAACTTTTGTTTTATACTTTTACGTTGAAAAAAATTCAATATAATTTGTATTTGACAGCTTGTGTTAAGAGATTATTGCTCAGCAATGTATTTTAACAGTTGTTGCTGAATATACATATATTTGAACACATATTCATACGGTCCACACGCTAATATCTTGTATCGGCAATCGAATTTGACAGTTGCCACGACAATAATTGCCAAGATTATTGCTCCTGTGGTCGGCATGTTAAGATAAATAAACATAAATTCGAAATACTTTAACACCAACAACTACATTTGAAACAAAATCAAAAGTACTCTATTTTTAACGCGTTAAAAGAAATTGTACAGTATCAGAATATTAAAAAAAAAATAATAATGACTAACACTTTATCTGATACGCCTTTTAGACACGGAAAGTTTACTTTGCAAAGTCCTAATTCAGCTGGGAGAAAGACAGAAAGAGATAGTATTCCTTCCTCTGTCTTTCACACAGCTGTATTAAGACTTTGCAAAGTAAATTTTGCGTGTCTAAAAGCGGTATGAGTTCCTTTTGCTTTTAAAATTGCTTGTAGATTTCTAGCCATCAAATCCATTAATTTAGATATTACCTATGTATGTACATTGGAATTTTAGATCACTCCTCCTGCAAAATTTCCTTTAGAGGGGTTTTCCTAGTTGTGTTTCTTTTCCTGAATAGTATGTCCAAATGCTCTCAGAGATGTTCAATTCTGTTGAGGTTCATCGACTGTGGCGTATCGCCCAATTATTTTGGTGTGTGTGATTTTTTTTTGACGGTGTTCCTAGGATAATTGTACTTTTCGAAGATTCAGGCTCGAATTTTTATTTATTTATTTTAAGAGCATTGTGCATTGTGCATTGTTTTGTAAATGACAATGAACTTGCAAAAATTTTAATGTAGAGTTTCCACAAGTCAGGCAGACAACTCATCTGGAAAATTTTTATGAAAATCACTCAAAAAAATTAGTGCTTTACACATACATTTTATACTCAAGTCGCCGTTTGGGTTGTAGAAACAGGGTGTCAATAATACCGAAATAAAATTTTTTATATAAGAGAACAGTCCAGTTTCTTTTGGCGCTCACAGTATTTAAGTATCTGGGGCCAAATTACTAAGTTTGATATCGATCGAAATTTCAAATTATTTCAGAAGTTTTTTTAATGAAAATATATTAAAATTTCGCTCAATATCGAATGCCGTGATTTGTCCCTAATTTTTTTACTCGAGAGAGAAAATATCATAAGGTTGACATCTATTTTTTTTGCTAAGGTTTAAAAAAGCATACACACATATCGCTACCTTAATGTAGAAAGGCCCTAACTCATTATTTATTTGAAATCGAGTTTTTTGTACATTTTGTTAGAAGAAATCTCGATTTCAAAAATTTGAGTTAGGGCCTTTCTATATTAAGGTAACGATATCTATGTCCGGCGAAAGTTTGTGATAAGCAAATTCTCTCAACAGAATTTTCTTTATTTTATTTCTATGAATTTGGTGGTTCTTGTTTTAAAATAAAAACATACAAAAACTTATTGTTATGAATAATGATAAGACTATTAATGCAATAACTTTTCGACCTAGATGCAGCGAGGGATAATACAGTTTGTTCTTTCTATACTTTTCACCATACATACATACATATCGTTAACTTAATACGAAAAGGCCCTAACTCATTTTTTAATATTTTAAATATTATGTGCTTATGTAAAGTGTTTTAAATAAAAATTGCGTTTAAAAAAAGTTTGTATCAATATTGCATCTTTTTTTACTTAGTTTTTTTCCTCCTCCTGTAAAATATTAAAAAATGGGTTAGGGCCTTTTCGTATTAAGTTAACGATATGTATGTATATAACGTCAGCTGAAAACACAAAATTCAAAAATCCCATTTTTAATTAGTTATTTGGTATTACATAGAAACACATATGGACATTTCCGCGGCCACTCACACGACTTTCGGGAGCAAAATAAAAATTTTAAATGTTAAATAAATCAAACACAATTAAATTTTTTACAATTCACCAGTAATAATTTTTTATAGTATTTTGAGAGTACTATCAATGGTAAACAAATTGAGAGCCTCCGGTTTTTATCTTTTGAGATAAAAGCCACAAAAGAGACATGGCTTTAGACATCATTGCTAATAATCAGCAAACTCTGCGAATTGTGTGAAAATTTTGAACTTTAACTATTTTTGACATAAGTAAGAAATATCAAGCTTTATTATTAGACTTATGATTTTTCAAAATTGGCCTGTAATTTTTTTTCGAAGGATTCTTCTGGGTCACTCGCGCGATGTCACTCGCGCGACGTCACTCACGCGACATTTTTTCCACTGCAGTTTTGTGTGCAGTTATATATACAATTATAGTCATATTACATTAGGCTGAGTTTCCATCTGGCATTTATTGTGTGTCATTTGCCCAAAAAAGCGTAACCAACTAATTACTAATGAAAAACTGTTTGATTCAGACATGTATTTATTGATTTAAACAGTTTGCAATCATGGTGGATTCTATAAAATTGTCTATTGTTATGTATGAAACTATTTAACTTAATAAATACATGTCTGAATCTAAAAGTTTTTCATTAGTAATTAGTGGTTACGCTTTTTTTACGCTTGTGTGGCATGTGGCACACATATGGAAACCCGGCCTTAGTATTTAAGCTAAGAAGAAGAAGAAAAAATAAAAAAAGAGATATCCATATCGTTGTATTTTTTATTCAATGCATCAAAAACAATTTTTCGACTTCCTCCATTTGTTGGCAGTGCCCTTTCTGCCTTCTTTACGCCCTTTCCAAGAGGTTGCTTGCTCCAATACCTATCACTTTTCTTGTTCTCCGCTTGCCGATTAGTACGAATCATTTTTACTCTCGATCTATCATATTCTCTCTTTCTTTTTAACTTGCTATCGACTTCTATTGGATTCTCTCGAACTTTTATTCTGTACTTTTGGGACAATTCTCTTTGTTTTGCTGTATAATCCCAGCGTTGCCGTTGAAAATTTCAAAAAGGGGCACAAAAAGGGGATTTCTAAGAAAAAAAGGGGCAAATTTAAAATCAAAGCAAATTAAAGAAACAAACATATTTATTAACCTATTTTTATTAAAAACAAACAATAAAAACAAATTTCTCATGTATAAAAAGTACACAAACATTAATTTTATGAGAACTCATACAAGTTTATCCTTAAGTTTTGTTTGCAAGTAAAAATTCTAACTTGTTTCAGAATTAGGCTTTACTTTCTGTTCTGTTACGAATCAGCTGACTATTATTTGCTTTTAGAAATTTTACACAAGTCGTTAGTTTTTCTGTTTCGTTCTGTTCTGTTACGGTTCAACCTGTGATAATCCAAAAAAATTTAAGTAATTCTTAGTGATACAAATAAAATAAAAATTGTGACTATGATTTTAAAATTTAAAAAAATTTAATTTTTATCAGAAAAACATAAAATTATTTTGAAACATAAAAATAGACGAACCCATCACTTCAGTGGAAAACTGTGGCCATTCTGCTCAGAAACAGGTCATAAGTTATAACATAAAATGTAACTATTAAAATTTAGAAACAGAACGGCACAGCACAGAACATCAACAGAAAGTAAAGAATAATGAAGTCTGTACTAACTCACGTGAACAATTACTGATTACAGAAAAAGAAATTTTTGATTTTACAATTGTTTATTTGACGACTGTGAATATATTTCTATAATACCGGCTAGTTGAGTATTTGCAAATGCAGTTTTTTTACAAATAAGACGAGTGAGTATAAACGTAGTATAATGTATATAATGATAATAATGAAATAATGATAATAATGAAACACTGGTCAAAATGTGGCATTTGATATTGATCGAAATTCCAATAGAAAATAAATGGAAATTTCGTTCGGTATTGAATGCCGTAATTTGCCCCGATTTTTAAGATTTACAAAAAATTAAAAAATACATTAATAAATTTTTTGACATCTTTTGGGGCATATCACTTTTTTACTTAAAAACCAGTACATATAATTAAACAAATTTTTACTTAAATATTTACAGCCTTATTCATAAAAAATATTTCAGGTTTATTAAGCGCTTATTTGACATGTTTCTATGGGAAATTTGTCAAATAAACCTGTAATAAACCTAAAATATTTTTTATGAATTAGACCGTTAAAGTTTTGATAAAGAATTTTAAACTTCGATTCTGAAGAGGATAATGTATTTATGGTATTATTTTTATGCATACTGCATAATTTTTAAATACTTTAAATATCAATTCTTTTGAAAATGTACATCTGTATTTATTAATAAGTTCTTCACTTGCAATACATTCTTTCAAATCGTTGTGAAATAAATTTAAGGCAGACAGCATGGACATACAAGTGTCTACTTTCAGTCTATTTGAAATTTTTTTAAGCAATGCTAATGTATGTTTACGCTTAATGTTTTTTTTTAAATTTTTTTATAAAGATGAAATAAGGTGTAACTCATCGACTTTTCAACTGCTGAACCTGGGTATATTTTTGCGTTTAATTTGGCCAATTTATCCATTGACTTAAACGAGTAGTTGCAACTTATCATCAGCAATAGTCACTTTCCTACGAAAATAAGTATTTTTTGTGGTAAAAACTCGGATATTTTTCGATCATTTGCTTTTGGGAATTGGCCACGTGTTTGGCTGTTTTAGTTTTCTAAAATCGTGCGATATCAAGTATGAGTGTGCAATTGTACTCGTATATTTAAAAACCTTACACAAATGAAAAGATTCATACCAAGGTGTATGTTTTTATATTAAGTTTGACACATAGGAAATAAAATCTTGTTTAATGTGTTAGAATCTGTACGAACCTGCGTACATTTATTGTCAAAATAAAAACGAAAGTTGACTTTGAACAAAAAGGGGCAAAAAGGGGCACAAAATAATGCAAATGATACTAAAAGGGGATTTAAAAGTAAGGGGCATAAAAAGTGGCAAGGCAGTTGAAAAAGGGGCAAAATGCGACTTTAGTCGCACAACGGTAACACTGTATAATCCATCAGTTTTTGTGGGTTATTTTTTATTTTGCCCATGTACCGCATTTGCTTTTCATTTTTTTTTATTAATATTTTGTTGGTCCATCTAAATTTGAATTAAAAAAGCTAACAATAACTTAGCCAACATAATTTTTTTTAGAAGGGATTGCACTTACGGTCACTCACACGAAAAACTTTCGCAATGAATAAAAAATAAATTATTTGAAAAAATGTTATTTAATTTTATTTTACTGATTGTTGAATCAATCTCACGTAAACTACAAATTCGCCTCCACTTTTAGCAACAAATGCAAACGTTTTGCATTTTCGGTCACTCACGCGACAAAAGAAGATCAGATTAAATATTAACACAAATACGGTTAATTCGTGCTCTGTTGTCTCCCTTTGTACTTTTTACCGTAACTTCACTTATCTAAGTACAATTAAAGAAGAGAAGCTCTACGGTAAGAGAACTCTAAATGTAGTAAATATTTCAACGAAATAAGCCTATAAAACGTACCCAGTGCAATTAACATACAAACTCAACTTCGCTTACAATTATTTTTTACATATAAACTTTTATTCACTATTTTAACCCAAAAATATTAAATTTCAATACTTCTAAATAATATATAATGAAAAATGGCAAGATCTTCGGTACTTTTTTTTGGGACTCTTGGTTGACCTTTTTCGCGAAAATGCCCATATTCCTACAAATTTTCAAACCTGACTGGAAGGGCCTGTCCCAAGATGTCGACAGCGTTTGACATGTCGCACACTTACATTCAAAACAACAAAATTTTAACTGTGCGACAAGTCGAACGTTGTCGACATCGTGGGATTGGCACGAAAGTTTTGTTTAGTTTTTTCTCTCTCCTATAACATTTAAAAGGTGTAATTACGTGATTTTTTATTTCAGCTAACGATATATACATTGAAATGGCAGATACAGTGGTGGATAGAAAGGCGTACCATGTTTTGTCCACTAATTTTTAAGAAAATAAATTTTTCCATAAAATTTATTTGATAACGTTATAAGTTTCATGTGCAGTTTTTGCAATACAAACAAGCGACCTGTCTAGAGAAAATATATGAAGAACACTTACTGTCAGTTTATAGTGGACAAATTTAAGCAAACCATTTGAATGACTACCTAAATTTGATAGTTGCTTAGTTAGATTTATTGCTTTTTCAAAATTACTTGAATTCAAAGAATGGAATAACGCATAGTTTTTAGCTTTTTTGTGTTTATTTTTTAGTTTTATCTCACAATTTTCAACTTAAACGCGTCATTACAGAAGCACCCACCGTTGCCTATTTGACATTTATTTTTGGCCAATGGCCTGTTGCCATATTAAGCTGATACCTCGGTATTCCTCCAGGATGGCGGACCATCTGGGCAAGTTAATGTTAAGGTAGAGCAGGCGGCAAATTACGGCATTCGATACGATTCGAAATTTAAAAATATTGCCCTATAAACTCTATTGAAATATTTCGTAATTTCGTTCGAAAACGAGTGCCGTAATTTGGCCCCAGGTTTTCCTGGCTAGTTGCTTTTATGTATGGGAAAATATACACTAACAAAAACACTTTTATAAATTCATAGTTATGCGTTTAACGGTTTATCTAAACCAAAAAGTTAAATTTAAACATGTTAAAAATTATACTCAGTACGGATAGTCTACGTCCAGACTTGCAATTTTTTAAACCTCTGTCAAATACACCTACTAACTTTAAATTATCAAGTGCGAATTACAAAATAAAAGAGAATTGCAGAGCACATGAAACTGTGTACCCCTCCCCAATCTTCTCACCTCTCCTCTCACCAATAAACTCAAGAATTGCTGCAACCAAAACTGCAAGCCTTGACAATGTATAATGTACATACAAACATTTGCATGTGTGAAAATTTTTTCTTAAGGCTGGATTAGACTATCGGCACAATGAATCGATTTTCGTTGGCTCACTGAAATAAAGTCATAAGTAACTAATTAGCTAAATTTGCCTTATTTATGAACTAATTAAAATATAAGGACATAATTGTAGCACACTGCGTTGGTAATAAAACCATATAGACTTTCCAGAATTAATTTAGTAATAATGCCACTTATTGCAGTGAGAAGACGAAAATGAAAATCGTTACATTGTGCTGGTAGTGTGATCGAGGCTTTATAAACAATAAATGCTTATAAAGAAGAATTGGAATTTTTAGTTTTTTTTTTGAAACCTTTGTGTACTGTACAGTTCGTGATATTGCAGCTGAATTCAAAATACGGTTAAATATTTCCGGAAAATCACCATGACAATAGTGAAATGTATTAGGAAGACAATTAAAAGATTACAGATAACATAACATATTAATTTTCAAGTGTGCATTTCCGTTCGAAAATTTATGAGTAACACTGTATAATTATTATTTATCTACAAGTGTACATATGTATGTATGTACGTTTGAAGCGATTAACAACATTCCATCCCAAATTAACAATTGTTGTTATCAGTTAATAAAGAAATTGATTAAATTTTATAAAATAAAAATTTTTCTTTTAAAATTTATTTAACCATTTTTTTTCTGATAGAACAAGTGGAGAAGTAATCAAGATAAGATTAATTGGAGATCGCTTAACTAAACCCATCTTTAGTAAGGAAAATTTCCTGGAAAAGTTTTAAGTTCATAATATTTAGATTTAATATCTTGAATTTCATGGCAAAATTGTCATAAGTAAGCATAATTCTGTAATGGAATTGTGTCAACATTTTTTGCCGACCTTTTATTCAACCCATCCTAACCTTAGCATAATGTAACGTTTTTCGCTTCGTAAAGTATTCAATGACCAATAACAGGTGAATCAACAAAGAAATAATTCTAAATGCTTTATGGTTATAGGGCATTTATATTATCTCGAAATCTAGTACTTACGAGATTTCGATCTAAATCTAGCTGTTTTTTTACTAGATTCCCATAAAAAACAAAATCTAGTTTGTGAGCAGATTTGTAGGTAATCTACTCAAAATCTAATTTTTTATTTTACTTTTACTACCCCTGTACAACATATTTATATAAAAGATGATTGAATTAGCTACGGTCTGCTTAAAAAGGTGTGTGAATTGGCTACATTGCAGTTGTTTGGTTGAAGTTTTAAAAATTTTTCGGTTAATGGGCTTTGTTTTGGATAAAAAAAATCTTGATAAATGTAAAAAAAAAATTGTGTGAACGGTATAGATGTTCATAAAGATTTTAATTAAAATCTGCATATTTTGTGCAGGTGTAAACGCCCTATTAACATCTGTGTCGTTTCATACATAGTTCTACTATTCTTATTTAAAAGAGTTCTAAATTGTAAATTTATTTATAGTTGTGTTGGAACACGCTAAAGTTTTTAAACATTTTTTACTGAACTTTACTGCATTTTACTAAATAACATACAGTAAATGAGAGCATAAATTGAGAGAGTAAAGTGAAAGTTCTGGACTGAGTACGATATTTTGCAAATTTTTACTGGAGAAATATGTATATGATTCCAAAAGTAAACAAACACAAGTAAGTCCTGATTCACACACGTCAGGTCTGACTCGTCAAGTCTTGAGTTTTTAGGCGAGAGAGAAAAAGAGAATGGAGAGGGGTACAGACTTGACCGTACCAGCCAAGTTTGTTTTTTCGTTCTGTTTTATCATTCGTAATACTCTACGACAACGCAAATTTATGAAACTTGATGAAACAAACTTGACGGTGTGTATGAACGCAACTGCAGATTCAAAAGATATTTGAACAAAAACTGATCAGGTAAATCGGATGTGTGTGAACCAGCATTAAACAAACGAAAAGTGTAAATATTTGTGCAGAAGAGTAAATAATCCTTTTGTTTTGCAAATTATTTTAATTATTCAGACTTGTAGAACTGTGAAGTATCTGGTTATTTTCTACTACACTTGTTTTTAAGGTAATCAGTAACATTAATAAATAGTCATGTAAGGAACAACGAATCAGGACAATCAAGAAAAAATTAATTACAAATACTACATGAAAATTAGATCATTAAATTAAAAAAATTTATCCTGACATTGTTCGGGTTATAAAAAAAATATTTTATCGAGTACCAATAAGAAAAAGAGTTGAATAGTCAGAAGTTTATATATTTTTCAACACTGTGGAGTTGTAGTCAGTCATTTAATGCCTTTTACTGCAAAAGTAAAAAAAAATATCACTTGCTTTCAATAGAGTAGTAAGATACCTTTATTCTCTTAGATTAAGGCAGCATGTCTCGTCGTTTGTTGTAAAATTTTTAGGATTATCTTTTGCCGATTTTATAAAATTGAGAAATTTTTTACTGTTCTATTAGTCATTTAAGTTACAGGTGCCTGATTACTTAGTTGATTTATTTGAATTTGGAAGGTCCGTTAGGAATAGACAGTTGAAAATTCCAAAGCTAACAACTATCTTGGAGCGGTCGTTAAATGTGAGGATAGCTAGAGATTTTAATAAATTGCCACCGTCTTTAAGAACATTTGACTTTTCTATCGACAGTTATAAGAGGAAACTTTTACAAGAGCTTAATCTGCTTGTTATGAATAAATTATGATTCTGGTTAGGTATATGGTGTTATGGTAAATATGTTTTTCATTGGGTTCTGTTAAAACTATATCATTGTGCAATATAGTTAGTTGTTGCTTTATATTATATTTTTTTTCATTTCATGCACAATATTAAATCTTCAAATGTATACGTATAGCTTATATAATTTGTTAAATAATGTAATTATTTATACCGCCAAGTTGTATTTTTGAATGTATGTAGTTAATTCGTTATTTTATATTTATATAATTTGTTTAAAAAATTCATTACTATTTATTATTTTAAAATTGTATGTATTTTTTTTAGAGTAGTATGATGTGACCGAATATGGCCCATAGGCTAGGTATACATAATGAATAAATGAAATAAATAAAAATAAAATAAAACCTAATTTTACTTGCTTGTTTCTATTTCCATATTTTTTGGGCATTTTCGATTAAGTCGATTTTCTCGAAATGGCTGGACACAGTTTTTGCACGGTTACCTCATTTTGTTCACCAAAGTGTCCACTTTAAGAATATATAACGTTTTGGCATGGGAGTACAATAGTGTTCCTGAGAAAAGTCATCCACCGTTTTTGTTTTGTTTCCCTTTGAATTCCCCAAATCGATGCCAGCTTGTTGAAGTATTAAAAAAAAAAATACCCACGAGCTTTTCCCATTTTTTTCCAGGTTTTTAAATTCCCCAAAATCGACGCTAATTCGTTGAGGCTATTTTACTATTTACTATATTTACTATTTTTCCGTTTGCATACTTTTTCGGTAGGAGCTCTTTTTTGAGAGTAAGTTTTAAAATTTTGGCAGTAATTACTGCAAAATTAAACAAATACACCTAACATCACAAACCTGTTCACATTAAGCTTACCAGGGTACACTCAAACCAGGTAAGCCCATAAGGCAACTGTTTATTACATTTGCACCAAATATGTATCATCTAATAATATAAGAATCAAACATCATATACCAGTTTATTATAAGCTTTGAACAAGTATTTGGAAATTATCCTATAGCTCGTGATCCCACTGAATATATCTCAACAATAGATGAGAGGAAAAAATATTTTCGTATAAAAAAATCTGCGTGCACACTTGTATATATTACGTAAATTCACGAACAAATCATTAGAACTCTTTCTACAAAAAAATAAAAATAAATAAATACAGTATTTTATTGATCTAGAACCAAATTTTTGTAGTCGAAGTCGAAATATGCGAATCACGATAAAGCCCACCATTCAACTCTACACCTAATCCAAAAAATATGATTGTATTGAAGACTACGTTTGGATAACTCTGAAACAATTTATTATGATTTAAATTTGATTACACTGTCCAAGCCAAAAAATGAGATAATAGCCAGTTCAGTTCAGGTACGTAGAGCAATTTATTAAAAATTTCTTTGCAAAAGTATACTGACTTGAAAATACTTTCCGTCGGTAAAACTATACACAACAAATTTAATAGCGCACTCTTGAATTTTAAAAGTAATAAGTATGTAGAAGATTCACTACATGGAGCGGATCAAAAAGACAATAATTAAGCAATTTGGAGACAAGTTTACGTAAAAAAACTAATATTTACTTAAACAAATTTATTTTATCTTAACCAACAGAAAAATATACATTGGAAATCATCAGAGAGACATCAAAAAAGCTTAAGGGACAAAAAATACCGTTATTATGCTAATATTTCGTTAAAATTCGTTGCGTTACTTATATTTAGCATAACACTTAAATACTAAAATTCAATGAATTAACTGAAATAATAGCGAAAATAATTAAAAAAACCTTCTCCTGTAAAGTTTTGTTTTTGTAACTTAGGCCTGTCCCACGATGTCGACAACGTTCGACTTATTGCAAAGTCACATTGAAAACAACAACAAAATTTTAGTTTGTTTTTGTTTTGAATGTAAGTGTGCGACAAGTCGAACGATGTCAACATCGTGGGACAGGCCCTTAAGCTTTTTGTGCGGTTATGTTATATTGTTACACTAAATCAGAAACTTACCCCGAAAATGCAAAAAGACATTCAAAACTCCGTAAATATGCCTTTCCGAGGGTTTTTGGATTTAACAGTTTTTATTTAGAATAAAATTTTCTATCATTCAAGATGAGTTTTATTTTCTTTAGAGTAGCTTCACTGAAGTGGATTTGTTCCTTTTCCTTAAAAACTTATCCGGCTGTGTCTTTTTATTCAAAAAATATATGATTCCAACCAAAGTTAGGCTCTGTACATATGTACATTAATATTTTATTCAAAAAACATTTATTAAACAAATTTTTAAAAAAATAGTACCGTAATCTTTTACGATTCAAAAAATTTCACCTCCATAAACTCTAACAACAAACTTTAAAAATCACTGTATTGTCAACACTCCAAACAACAAGTGTTTGTCATTCAATATAGTGTAAAAAAACAAGCAATAACAATTAGTGCCTTACAATAGAAAGCGAAATTTAATTCAATGCCTTAATTAATTAATCTTCTTACCATTTATCTGGAGGTCAATGAATCCGGCGGCAATAATGGCATTTTTACAATCATACTTTTTGTGGGCCAGAGCTTTTTCTTCAAAAAATATTGGTTCTGGATTCACAATGCGACCATTTCGTATCCATAAGTCATCTCTAATCAATTGATGGTTACGCACCAGGCGACAATTGGTGAATTGAATCAACGTCTCACAATTTGACATTGAAATTTACGTAGGCAAGCAACAACAAATTAACGTACAATTTGATAAAAATAATTATGATTAGCTGCCACCACTAGATTGATTGTTATGCTATACACAGCCACAAAGTACAACAAAGCTTTTTTATAATATTTATTTAAAACACTCCGTAATAAACATGCTAAATGGACGTTTGATTTGCTTCTCCAGCAGATATTCCATCTATAATTATAAAAAGTTGTTGTAATCAGCTGTTTAATTCATGTTCTATGCTTGTGTTGTGCTTGTCTTGTTATCATTTCATGTGGTTAATTTCTGTGTTCTTAATTTACATTCATAATTTTAGTACTAGAAAAAGAAGATTTTTAGCACAAAATTTGGCGCGTTAAATTTTCGTCCGGGCGGAAAAGCCAAGCACAAATTCCGCACTTATCGCTTCAGTTCGGTCGAGTAAGAATATTTCTTATTAATTTAAACATGAAAATAAATCCTATGTTATGGTTTGAAGAAAAAATGAATAAGGAAAATTCAAAGTGAGACTAGTGTTATTGTAAACTTTGTGAAAATTTGAGTGAGATCCTAGGAACTAAGGTTTTGTTTTCGGAAAAAGGAACATCAAGAACACAAAAGATATGCACATCTGATTATTAAAAGACAATTTTGTTTGCTTTTATTATAACTTTGTACTTGCATGCATTTAGCAACTGTATAACAAGTGATAGTTCATATACTGCTACCACTAGATATGTGGGCATCCATTCTAGAAGATGTTGAAAATGTATGCATACATAGTCTTGTTGTGCCGCGGTGTTATTTGCTTACTTATTTAAATAATCGTAAATGATTTTTTGTGAAATGTGAGTGTATGAAAGTCTAATTTTTTGAACTGCTGTACGTATTGTATATAAGGTTCCTTTCGTGATGCTTCTTGAGTTTGCGTGTGCGAACGCCACTGCATCTCAAACTGTGATACAGGATACGGCACTTTGCTCGGAAGATTATAAGGAACTCCAAGAACAGCAATCTTTAATGACGAAGCTCTATGGGTATAAATAACAGTGTTGCCGGTAAGTGGTGCTTTAATGTATAATGCAATCCTTAGTACATACACACTACACAATGCCTACTAATGCATGTACATATGTATGTAATTATATATGTGCATATGTATATGATTGTAGTGTATCAAAGGTATGAAACATCTATGTGGTAATTCAATCACTATTTTCTTTTTAAACCTGCTAATAAGAATATGGATGTTTTGATCGATAATACTGCAAGCATTTATGACTTTCAGTTAATAGTCACTATTTTATTTCAAATAGTTTTGGTTGCTTATTAATATTTGGAATAATAGCAAAAAGCAAAAGCCAACCAGTAGCAAAAAGCAAAAACCAATCTATATAAAATAGTTACAAAGTTTCTTGTGATAATGCACGAATATCTGCCACAATTTAAAGAATTTATGTAGTCCTAAAATCAGCACCTTGAATCTAAGTATATGTCAAATGAATTAGAAATTCTTATTACTTTTTTTTAGTTTAAACTATATATTTAATATTATTAAATCAAAAATCTTATTTTTTTTACTAAAATCTAGTGTTTAAGTTCTTCTTGAATAAGTCGTTAACGAATTTAAATTTTTCGTGCCTTTCTTATTCAATCACCTGTATTGCATATGTTGAGTCGAATATTCGTTTACGAGAATTTTGTACTAGATTAAAAGAAATGTGAACAAGTTTTCTTTAATCTAGAACAAAACTGTCGTAGACGAATATTCGACTCGACATATGCATTAAAGAAAGTTTTAAACTTGAACCAGCAACAGTAACAGTTACAAATATGTACATATATATAAATATTATATCTATTTATATATGTGTCTAATTCTTACATAAGACAATATTTTAGGTGGATCATATATTTGTTCAGGGGAAAGAAATAATGCTTTCGAATTTGAATGTTAATAACTCTGTAACTATATTTTTAAAGTATTTTACATTTGTCATAATTTTAAGTTGTTACAGAGTCAATTGGGGTATTCAAACGGTAGTGTTAAAGTCATAACGTCATAATGTTCTAAACTTTTAAACTAGTTTAAAATACGACTGCTGTGAGCAACCCCTCATATTTTAGTGTGTTAGTTGAAACATAAATAATATGATACAAAACAAATGAGAAAAAATATTACAAAAATTAAATAATATTTGGTACGAATATGCAAAATTATGAGAAAATTATTTAACGGTTTCTATCCATTTCCGAAAATTATTTGCGAATTTTTGCAATATGTAAAACAAAATTTTTTCGAGCATTTAACCTTTTAAAATTTTAAGGCTTTGGAATTTATTTGCAAATTTTCTTAAGTTTTGCGATCAGGTAATTTTTGATAAAACTTATTGCTCTTGTGTGTAATTTAAAAAAATTAGGATTGAAGCAAGCAACATCATTGTCTGATTAAAGTATTTTTGTTGTTGCAGTTTTTGCCTTTTTTACACATTTGGCAACTTTTATTTTATATCACACTTTGCTATCATTTTGGTATAGCAAGTTTTTGCAATTTTTCATTTTCGCGAATTTTTCCGATTTTTTGGAATTTCTTATATCTTTAGGTATTTATTTGTTATTTTAGAGCTTGCCTTTTTACCATTTTACCGATTTTAATACATCTATCTATATGTGCGAATTTTCATAATTTTGTCAATTTTCTGCGATTTTTGGAATTTCTTAGATCTTTAGGTATTTGTAAGTAATTTTGGAGCTTGTTTGCAATTTTGCAATTTGTTGCAAATTTTTGCAATAAAAGTGATTGTTCGCAATTCTTTGTTTTTTTTAAACAGTTTTAAACTTTTTTTAATAAGTATCTTTAACATATTTTTGATGTTACCAAGTTTTTGCCAATTTTCGTAATTGCGGATTTTTAAAAGTTTTTTGCATTCCTTACAATTTAAGCATTTTTTAAAATAAATTTAAGGTTTTTTTCAATTAAAAAATTATTCGCGAATTTTCGCAAATTTTTTGCACGTGAGATAATTTTTGATTCATAAAATCTACTGAGTTTGCTCGTTTACAGTTTTGAGGCTATGGAAATTTTTTGAAGATATTCGCATTTTTGCAAATTTTCCCGATTTATATGCTGTAAGTCTATAATCGAGTTATTACTTTATTGCAGTCTATATAATCAGCTTTGGGAGATTGTTTCCATTATTTTAATCCCCTGCAAATTTTTATATTTTTTGCAATATATTGTTACGTAAAAATATTCCTACAGGGTTAATGCAAAGAACTATCTAGAAGTATTTAACTAAAGCACTAAACGCACACAGATATTCACGTGCAAACACTGAGTTCAGTCAGAAATTAGTCGAACCAGCTTCGTTGAAAGTGGATAATAACGATAAGAAGTACTTAAGTAAAAACAAGTTGTAATTTGCTTAGTTAAGAATAAAAAGGAAGAACAGTAGCAAATAAAAATTGTGTGTTATTTATTATTAAAGAAAATTTATTATTTGACATATTGTCAGAAGTGTACATAAAATAATTGAAATTTATTTGCTGGTAGCTTAGCATGTCTATATACGTATTTCATTGGCGCTTGAACCAAATCATCAGTAGACTTTAACCACAAATTTTAAACAGGCACAAACCTCTTACTTTATGCATAGACTTTCAAAAACTATATGAGAATTCATAAAATCATAATACTTTTGAAAATCACAAAAGAAAAAATAAGCTTAAAAGTTAAAGTCTACTGATGATTTGGTTCAAGCGCCAATGAAATACGTATATAGACATGCTAAACTACCAGCAAATAAATTTCAATTATTTTATGTACACTTCTGACAATATGTCAAATAATAAATTTTCTTTAAAGTTCAATTAATGTTTTATTTTTCATTTAGCCTTGTAAATACTTTTATTGTTATCCAATGGATTTCTAATTGTATAAGGATGTAGAAAAATAAAATAATTTCACCTGGATATAAATTATTTGCTGGGTTTTGTATCAGTTTCAAAGCCTACTAAGCTTATTTTTTCTTTTGTGATTTTCAAAAGTATTATGATTTTATGAATTCTCATATAGTTTTTGAAAGTCTATGCATAAAGTAAGAGGTTTGTGACTGTTTAAAATTTGTGGTTAAAGTCTACTGATGATTTGGTTCAAGCGCCAATGAAATACGTATATAGACATGCTAAACTACCAGCAAATAAATTTCAATTATGTTATTTATTATTATTATTTATGTTTGAGCAATCAAAAGAACTCACACGTTTAATAAAATTTAAACGCAACAATATAATGATTTGAGTAGAAATTTGCTAAAGAAAAACGCCAAGTACTTGTCCATAAAGAAAAGTAAAAAGCAAAATAATTAGTTAGTTCCTATTTACACTGTGCAAGTCTTATTGCTAAGCTGATTAGTGTATTAGGAGAGAGAGAGAGACGGGGGGAATAGAAACGTTGCTGTTCCCCTCGTCTCTCTCTCTCTCTCTCCCTGAAACTAATCAGCTTAGCAATAAGACTTGCACAGTGTGATTTGGGACTTATGACAGTAACAAATACATAGGGCCAATTTCACCAACTCTATTTAAATATCAATTCATATTTAAATGTCGATTTTCATTGATTTTTGTATGGAAAAATAAATTTGAAATATGAATTGATATATAAATAAATTGGTGAAATTGGCTCATAGAGTGAAGAATTCTGTTAATATAGTACTCCTTTTATATGAAAGAAAATAAAAATAGTTTTAAACTAATTTAATTCGTTTTAATAAAAATCTCTAATCCCGAGATTTGACTGAAATCCAGCAAATTAGTGGAATCACTGAGTAAAAAATTGATAAAGAAATGGAAAATTAATATCAGAATGACGCTTAAATAAGATGATAAGAAAAATATTACTTTTCTTTATTAGGAAATGGGAAAAATTGTTAAAATCCTTTTTTAACTTGATTTTTTTTTTTGGAAAATTTGCTTTAATTTCTACATAACAAAAATTAAAAATTTTAAAAACCCCCGACTTTTTTCAGAAAAGATTTTATATCTTCTAAGCGGCTGGACCAATTTTCTTCAAACATAGCTAAGAACCCTCTCGATCAACTCATCTTTCAAACAGAAAATGAAAATCGGTCCAGCCGTTTGGCCTGTACGTGGACACGGACAGACACACACAGATACACAGACACACTACAAACTTATAACACCCCTTTTTTTAGTCGGGGTTTAAAATCATTTATAGCCTTTTTATGAATATAAACATACGTGAGTAAATAAGAACACTTTTAGGCAGAAAACCAGAATTGAATACCTGCACATTAATGCAGATAAGTACATTTAAGATAACAGAATTTTTGACTTGACTTATCTGGAAGTTGATTGTGTAGATAAGTCAAAATTACTGTAGTACTTTTTAACTGAAAGAGCCATCTAGTGCGGTGGCGAAAACTATTAACTTAAGCAAAGCGGAGACAAAAACTTTTTAGTACAGCCTCTCACCACGTTTGCTATAAAAATATAAATAAACAATCGATAGTCGTTTGAAGATGAAAACGAAAAATTAGTACATACTTCAAATACAACAAATAAATATATGACGGTTAAAAATTATAGGATGTTCTAAAGCGAGCAACTAAACATATTGGCGCATAGTCATAGTCATAAACAAAGTACACTTTAACTGCCTTATTCATAAAAAATATTTCAGGTTTATTAAGCGCTTATTTGACACATTTCTATGGGAAATTTGTCAAATAAACCTGTAATAAACCTAAAATATTTTTTATGAATTAAACCGTAAGAGTTTAAAACCAGTATTGCCATACAAAATACGGGGTTTAAACTCATAAAGTATACTTTGTTTTGACTATGACTATGCGCCATTGAAATAAATCCTAATGTAATATACAGACAATTACATATAAATTGCAAAGTTAGTGTATTTTTATGCAGTCTACAACAATTAATACTAAAATTAAAAAAAAAATTAAATTAAAAGGTATTTTATCAGTTGTGTAATTTTTACTATGTAATTTTGACAACTTGCTGTATGTTGGAAATCATAAGAGGCAAACTCTTGAAATTTTCAAAAGACTAAAACTAAAAAAATCCAAAATAGCAAGATCGCCAAAACGAAAATATCGCCAAATCCAAAAAAGCCAAAATTAAAAAAAGTCGCCAAAGCTCAAATAAGAGGTAAAAACCGAAAAATTACCAAAAACGAAAGAAAAACACCAAAACTAAAAAAACAACACAACCGAAAAATTCACAAAAAATGAAAAAGCGCCAAACCTAAGAAAAAGTGATTAAACCAAAAAAATTGGCAAAAATCGAAAAAAATTTACCGAGTAGATACTTCATTTTTAGGGTTCCGTATACCCAAGGTGAAAAGGAACCCTATTGTTTTCGCTGCCCTGTCCGTCGTCCGGGTGTTCGTCTGTCCGTCTGGCCGTATGTCCGTCATAGGCTATTTTCTCAGGAACCATAAGAGCTACGGACCTGAACAGAGTATATAGAACCTTGGCCGCTACAACAAAGGGTGTTCCAAAACGAGCAACGAAAAATGTTAAAATCCCATGTAATATACATACATACAATTGTATGTACATGTGTATGTATATTGACACTTGAAATTTGTAAAATTAGTGTATTTTTATATAGACTACAACAATTAACACTAAATTTTTAAAAAATTTAAATTAAAGGGTGATCCACCAGTTAATGCAATTTTGACTATGTAATTTTGACAACTTGCTATATCTAGGAAACCGTAAGAGGCAAAACTCTTGAAATTTTCAAAAACTGTAAAACTAAAAAAATCCGAAAATTATAAAATCGCCTAACCAAAAAAAAAAAAAAAAAATATCGCCAAAAATTAAAAAAAAATCACCAAAACGAAAAAATTGCCTAAATTAAAAAAATTTTTTTTAACACTAAAATAAATCGCCAAATCCGAAAAAAATCGCCAAAATGAAAAAAAATCGCCAAAACGAGTAAAAAATGCAAAAACTAAAAAAAGTGCCAAAACTTAAAAAAATTGCCAAAAGCCGAAAAAACGCCAAAACTAAAAAAACACTCAAAACCGAAGAAAATCCGAAAGCGAAAAAAATGCCAAAGGCGTTGACTGAAGTAGTTAGCACGTTGACTACAAAACCGAAGATCCTGGGTTCAATCCCTGTATCCGACAGTCATTAAATAACAACACCACGCATTTTTCTGATGTGCATTAGTGTCCCTTTGTATCAGTTGTTGTAGGAAAGTTCAAGTGATGAAGGCATAGTCACTGGTCACTGAACTATACCGACTTCAACAGATGCTAATCCTAATGTAAAATCAGAGCGCCCTCCTTCGTCGGTATTGTGTAGCAGAATCATCGGCGAAGTAAAATAACCAATAAAATGGCTACTAAACACAGCTTCGAAGTTTAATACGCCTAATTTGACACCAGAAGGCGCTGCAACACTGCATTATTACAAAGAAATGCGTGCAAAAAGCAGAGTTGTAAAAAGAATGAAGCTTTCTTCTATCTCTTCTTTCACCACCTGTCTTCTATCATTTTCCGTTTCCGAAATAAGGTAACACCTAGTAATAGTAGTAGGCATTAATTGCCTGAGTGTTACTTCTCTTAAAAAAAAAAAAAAAAAAAAAAAAAAAAATATAGGCTAAAGTTTATATTGAATTCCATATCTAGTGTCCGTACGAAACCCTCGTGCGCGGGTCCAAGTCGCACTTCACAGAATTTATTTAAAATTCGTAATTTACTGAATTTATTTAAGTTATGTTCGAATTTATTTAAAGTTCGTATTTTGAGTAAGCCAAATCACATTATGTTTTCCGAATTTTTCCTCAAAGTCAAGCAGAATGAAATCTGGTCTTTGAAGAGATGTTATTTGCAGGTACATATAGCGTCATGAATAAATTCTAAATTAGATATTTTTAGATTTAGTTGAACTGTAGTGAATTTTAATCAGAAATAATTTCTTATTTGGGTTTAAGTAAAGTAATTTCAATTCTTATTGAATGAAATATTTTTATTAATTAATGTGAGTTTCTAAAGAAGAGAAGAAAAATCAAACATCAGCTATTTAACGTAAATTTTAATGAAACGGAATATGAGAAATGATTGTTGTGTATACAATTATTGACTTACCTTTGGTAAATACATTTGTAAGTATCACTATTCATTTTCTGTTTTTCCATTTTTCGTTTTTCTATTTATGTTAGCACGAAGTTATATTACTCTACCTAAGTATGTTTAGCTATTTTTGGTTGTCTTTTGCGATCATCACATTAATTATTTTTAATTATTCGATGTACCGTCGGTACATAGATGTAAGTATTATAGTAGTAGTGGCTATTATTTTACATTGTTTTTGCTTTCAGCAGTTGATTTTACAGGGTGGGCCAAAAGAAACCAAGGGGTGTAAAAGTTTAATAACTTTTTTCTTTATTAATTTTTTTTTATTTTTTCTTTCAGATTATTTAGACAACACTTGGAGAATTTATAATGGAAAGGTTCACAACTGAACAGAGAACCAGAATAATAGAATTTTATTATTTAAACCAGAGATCAATTATTTTAACGCAAAGAGCATATCGTCGACATTTTAACGTCAGAATTTCGCCCTCTGAAGCGATGATTCGTTGCTTAGTTAATCGTCATCACCAACATGGCAGCGTAAGAGATTTGCCTCGAACCGGTAGACCACGTTTAAGTCGCACTGCGGAAAATATTGAACGAGTACAGCAAAGTGTTAACGAAGCACCAGAAACATCTGGCAGAAGGCGTTCTGCTCAGCTAGAAATGTGTCGTACGTCACTACGGCGCATTTTAAAAAAAGATTTACAGTTATACCCATATAAGGTGCAATTGGTCCAAGAATTAAAACCCGCAGATCATCGGCAACGTCTAAATTTTGCAGTTAAATTTCAAGAGTTGGCCAGAAATGAAATCAACTTTATGGAAAATTTGATTATGAGTGATGAAGCTCATTTTCATTTGAATGGCCTTGTTAATAAGCAGAACTGTAGGTTCTGGGGTTCTCAAAATCCAAGAGCCATTCATCAACGCCAATTGCACCCCATCAGGTGTACAGTATGGTGTGGGATCACATCTGAAAATGTCATTGGGCCCTACTTCTTCGAGAATGAAGATGGAAGTGCTGTAACCGTAAATGGAGAGCGGTATCGATTTATGATAGAAAATTTTTTACGTCCTGCTCTTGAAAACAGACCTGGTATGTGGTTTCAGCAGGACGGAGCCACTGCCCATACTGCCCGAGACACAATGGCACTTTTAAGTCAAATTTTTGGAGAGCGAATAATTTCTCGAAATTCGGAAATTATTTGGCCAGCGCGATCGCTAGATTTGACAGCACCCGACTATTTTCTTTGGGGTTTTTTGAAAGAGCGAGTGTATGTGAACAAGCCAGAGACAATCCTTGAACTCAAGGCAAACATTGTTGCAGAAATTCGAACGCTACAGCCACAAGTTTTGAAAGATGTTATGGAAAATGCTCTAAAAAGAGCCCATCAGTGCGAAGCTGAAAACGGTGGTCATTTAAGAGACATCATTTTTCATACTTAGTGTAAAAAAATTTCCATTTTGTATATTATATAATCTGAAAGAAAAAATAAAAAAAATTTAATAAACAAAAAAGTTATTAAACTTTTACACCCCTTGGTTTCTTTTGGCCCACCCTGTACTTTCCGGCATTATGAACAGTCTTGCCAAGTAAACATATTTTCGTCACGTGCCCATGATGATTTAAATAAGACATTTTTAGATTTAGTTGAACTGTAGTGAATTCTAATCAGTAATCAATAATTCTCTTCTTTAGAAACTCACATTAATTAAGAAAAATATTTCATTCAATAAGAATTGAAATTAGAATCTAAATTTTCACATCGCATCATTGTGCGGTTAAAAATAGCAAACGCTATCTGAACTAATAACACCACAAAATCACAATTCCAAATTGATAAATAATAGAAAATGTGGTGAGTTTTTGGCGATGCCTGATCAAAACCCACTTTGTGTTATACTTTTCCGTACATGATTTTTCATTGAATTAAAAAAAAAATACATTTTCACTAATTTATTTCCGAAAAAGTAATTTCAAAAATGGCAAATTTTAAAAAGTACTTTCTGCAAATATGTATGTAATGTATTTTCGAATAGTATTTTTTTTGTTCAAAACATACTTTGGCCAAAAAGTAACTACATATTACAATAAATTCAGTAAAGGGCGACTCTGACTCGCGCACGAAGGGTTCCGTACGAACACTAGATATGTAATTTAATACAAACTTCATCCTATATAATATATAGTATTGGCATTTTTTTCGTTTTTGGCGTCTTTTCGGTTTTTTAAGTTTTGGCTCTTTTTTTAGTTTTGACAATTTATTTTCTTGTTTTGGCGATTTTTTTCGGTTTCTGGCGTTTTTTCATTTTGGCGATTTTTTTAATTTTTTTTTAGTTTTGGCGACGTTTTCCCGTCTTGGCGATTTTTTTTTGGATTTTTGGCGTTTTTTTCATTTTGGCGATTTTTTCGAATTTGGCGATTTATTTTAGTGTTAGAATTTTTTTTTTAATTTTAGCGATTTTTTTCGTTTTGACGATTTTTATTTAGTTTTTGGCGATTTTTTTTTGGTTTGGCGATTTTATAATTTTCGGTTTTTTTAGTTTCACCGTTTTTGAAAATTTCAAGTTTTTGGCGATGTTTTTAAGTTTTGGCTCTTTTTTTAGTTTTGACACTTTATTTTCTTGTTTTGGCGATTTTTTTTCGGTTTTTGGCGTTTTTTCATTTTGGCGATTTTTTTTATTTTTGACGATTTTTTTCATTTTTGCGATTTTTTTTAATTTAATTTTTTTTTTTTTTTAGTTTTGGCGACATTTTCGCGTTTTGGCGATTTTTTCGATTTTTGGCGTTTTTTTTTAATTTTGGCGTTTTTTTTAATTTTGGCGATTTTTTCGAATTTGGCGATTTATTTTAGTGTTAGAAATTTTTTTTAATTTTGGCGATTTTTTAGTTTTGGCGATTTTTTTGGTTTGGCGATTTTATAATTTTCGGTTTTTTTAGTTTTACCGTTTTTGAAAATTTCAAGTGTTTGCCTCTTACGGTTTCCAAGATATAGCAAATTGTCAAAATTACATAGTCAAAATTTTAACTGATGGACCACCCTTTAATTTAAATTTTTTTAAATTTTAGTGTTAATTGTTGTAGTTTGTAAAAAATACACTAATTTTACAAATTTCAAGTTTCAATATATATATGTTCATACAATTGTATGTATATTACATGGGATTTTAACATTTTTCGTTGCTCGTTTTGGAACACCCTTTAATTTTTAATTCTCATGTATTTGTTGTTGTAGCGTCCAAGGTTCTACATACTGTGTTCAAATTTCAGGTCCGTAGCTCTTACGGTTCCTGAGAAAATACCGTGTGACGGACAGACGGACAGACGGACAGCGTAGCGAAAACACCTTTGGTGTACGGAACCCTAAAAAGTACTTTTTTCAAGAAGTACCTTTTCCATAAAAGCTTTTTAAACATCTATTCCATAAACCTTTTTTGGAGCAATTTTTTCTTAAAGGCATCTTTTCCAAAAAGTACATTTCCCAAAAAGAACTTTTTCCAGAAGTACTTTTTCAAAAAGTACCTTTTACCAAATATTGTTTTTTAAAATATTTTTTTTTTCTAAAAATCTTATTTTAGAGAAGGAATTTTTTTCAAGATGTAATTTTATCAAAATCTCTTAAATATGTAAAAAAAGTAACTCCTGATGAAGAATACTTTTTAAAAATTACAATTTTAAATAAAATTTAAAAATGCTAAATTATATTTATTTGAGGTTTGATCTATAATGTTATTAATATGAAGAGATTTTTTTGTTGTTAGTTGAGCAACGTCTATATGTATTTTGTTTCTGCTTAAGAAGCTCATTAGTAAATGTATGTACTTCAACCAAAAAATTTTTGAGATAAGCTAAAACACTTCGTATACTTATGGAGAAACTCGCAAAGCTGTTATTCAGAATTACGTACACTAGAAATAATAAATTAAAAAACCGGAAACAAAAACTTCACAACAAACATTTTTATCCGATTACTATCGTGTACTTTTTCCAAAACCTTTTAAGATTAGTTGCCACTTTCTTCTTCATAAAATTAATGGCTCGATTAGGGTTGGCAAGCGAACTTTAGTTGCTTTGCCAGTTGTCAAAATTATATAACGGATGGCAACTGGAAACTTAACAGATGATAAAAAAAAATTAAATTAAATTAAATTAAATACACCTTATTTACGTCCCTTTTCACAATTTATGACGTGAACTTTAATTTTATTTCAAGCAATAGCATTTATTCGCACTGGAGGCGGCTATCCTAAAGGATTTTGAATTGTACCTTGCGTGAAATCTAATAGATGTTATATTTTGTACTTCCTTCTCTTGATGCAAAAATAGTCCCGCTGAAATAATCATATCTATAATTAGTATTTTTTTCAAACAATTATACTTCAGAATTAATTTTTTTTGTTTAGTTTATTTTCTATTGCCAATCTATCATAATCGTATTTTCGATAATTTTTGGGCAACTGGAGAAAGTTGCGTACATCCATAGTCTAGCCATACATTTTTTTTTTACCACTTAATTATAAAAAGAGTAGCAAATTGTATCCAATTATTCCAGCTCTCATTTTACTACAATGAGTTCAGTTAAATACTCTGAATCTTCATATTTTAATTAAATTAAAAACAAACTGAATATTCCGAAAAAAAATGCGAAAATGGAGCGGGAATCCTTCCGTGATGAAAATGATTTCTTAGATTTAGTACCAACTATGAAAATAAAATGTACTTTTTGGCGGTATCAATTTTTAATATTTATTAATAAAAAGAGAAACGTAAAAAAATTAGTATAAAAATTCAGAAGTTTACAATAAAAACAGAAACTTAACGCAAATGTGTATAAAAATTCAGTATACAATAAAAAATACCAAGAATTTATTAAATATTACATTCATAAAGGTACATTCGTAGATTCGACTATTATATTAGAGATTAAAATAAAACACACACACGTTGACATTTTTAAATTGTACCAAGTAACTCGCGGTAGTACCACGGTACCAACAAGGTAAAAAATGTACCATAAAAAGTACAATTATACCATGATTTCCATCCATGGCGGGAATAGTGTCACTTCGTATTAAAGTCCTGCACAAGACCACTTACAAGAACTTTTAAGACATAAGGGATTTTTCAAATGCTTTACTACAGCGAAATCTTCTAAAACAAACGCTAAACAATACTGTTTGCAAGAAATTTGTTTCACTTATTGCAGCTATAAGAGTGAAGAAGAAAATACTTAGTGAACAAAAAACTAACTAACTATTAGCTAGCTCAAAATATGGGCGACTTTTTGATAACTTATTTACAACTAGCCTCTGAACTAGTTCATAAATGATACAGATGTGAGTCAGTTGTTTTTTGCACAACTGTCTTCTTCTCGATAAGTATTGAACTAACTTTAAGCTAACTCAAAACTGATGCAGAGATTAGTGAGTTGTTTTGAGCTAACTTTTAGCTAACTCAAAGCTGATACAGTCAAAGTTTAGAGAGAAGATGTCAGCATAAAATTCATGTTTATAATAACTCTGTGCCGTTTGTATTTTATATGGTGCGATGGCTGACAAACAAAGTGATCACGGTTCGATACCCATTCTCGTTTCTTAAAAAATAATTTGAAATTGTTTAAACTTTGAGCTGACTATAAAAAGGTTAATAAATAATGAGCTAAATCATAATTAACTAAATATGTATAACACTTCTTTTTATTTTTTTTTATTTGGCACAAGCTAACTCATGGTTAGTTCAAAACTGATGCACTCGTCCTGCGGCCCCTCAATGTTTAATCTGATCACTTTTAACATGCAGAATGAGTGCTGATTTCAACCACCTCTGACTAATTTTTGGCTGATAATTCAATAGCTCTGAGTTAACTCAAATTTCCACTGGGCCAGCTACGTCTTACACATACACACTCAAACGTACAATATGCAAAATAACAAGCATACACGCATCAACATTACTTCTTTTGATTGTTTGTTACGAACAAAAAGTCTTCGCGACATCGCTTGTAAACACTCATATACACGAACATCAATATATCCATCGTACTTCGCTTATTAAACGACATCATTTATTATTGGTTTAGTATAATACATGCTACGATAATAAATTTAAAAAACAAGACGTATTTAAATTTCAAGACTGTTTACGCAGGCCTATACTTCGTATAGCAAGTGATTACGGTGTGTGCTACCTTGAAAGTTAAATAAAATATATTAAAATTAATAAATAATGCTTTACAAATAAATAATATTATTCTGTGTATAAACTGCTTGAAGCCTTCAATGCAGTACATTCAATACGAATGTTACACTTTTTTTTATTAAACATAAAATGTCTTTCTTCTAGTTACTCAGTATCTGCAATGAAAATACAATTTAAAATATACGTTTGTAAAGGGTGTTTTTTATTGAGGTATAGAACTTTAAGTTGGCATCACTTTTTTAACTGGCGGCCATTTTGTCAGCTGTCAAGTGATTAATATTTAGTTTGGTTTGCCATTTTATCATGAACAGGTTGACAAAAGAACAACGCTTGCAAATCGAGCAAATTTATTTCGAAAATAATGGTTCAGTTCGCGAAGTTTACCGCAAGCTCCGTCCATTTTATGGTCGACATAATCGTCCATCAGAGCAATTAATTCGGTTAACAATGGATCGTTTTCGCACTACGTTTACTCTATGTGATAATACGCATCCACAGAGACGTCGAACAGTGCGCGCCGAAGAAACAATTGCCGCTGTAGAGCACAGTGTTGAAGAGGACCCGAATGAATCGATTCGCCACCGTGCACAGCAATTGGAGCCGACTAACCGACTATTTTGTTCCCGAATTGTATGGCATGAATGTGGATGAGTTGTGGTTCCAACAAGACGGCGCTACATGCCACACAGCGCACGTCATAATCGATTTATTGAAGGAAACATTCGATGAGCGCATAATTTCGCGGAATGGACCTGTCAATTGGCCACCAAGATCGTGTGATTTGACACCATTGGATTATTTTCTTTGGGGATATGTGAAGTCGCTCGTCTACGCCAACAAACCAGAAACGTTAGGGGACTTGGAAGCCAACATTCGTGGCGTTATTGCCAACATACGGCCCCATATGCTCGAAAAAGTGGTTGAAAATTGGACCTGTAGAATTGGCTTTATTCAAGCCAGCAGCGGCGGCCACATGCCCGAAATCATATTTAAACATTAATGGCATAAAATTATCCTTCCAATAAAGCCAAATTGATGGACATTAAAACGATTTTCTTGTGTTTTATTTCAATTCAAAGTTCTATACCTCTTAAAAAAACACCCTATAGATATAAAGATGCATGTTTGTGTGTATTTACTTAAAATGATAACCTCTCAAGATGTTCCTGTCTTCCCGTTTAGATAGTTCTTTAAATGTTTACATTTTTTATATTTGCATACCTTAAGATACAAGCAATTCTTTGCATTTTCTATTTCTATTTGCTACATAAGTACATACATAAGTGCATAACTCTGTGTGTAGGCATATGCCGTGTCAGAAATTCCGTTAGCTTTAAACTAACTTTAAGCTAACTATTTTGCAACTAGTACTGACTGACACTTGGATTACTTTTCAATGTAATCAACTGACTATTTTAATATTGAGATTTCCTAGGCATTAGTCAAGTGTCTTACTCTGCATTACTTTTCAACTAACTTGAAGTTGATTTTATTTAAGTCACCTGGTAGTCAGTAAATTTAAAGAAAATTTCTGGGGTTCGAACATGTATCATCACACGTTGTGTACTCAATGCGCTAGCACTCAGCTAAGGTAACATTTAATATAATATTAACAGCAAAATGTTAATATAAAACTGAAATTAGTTTCACAATAGCTGAGAATAAATTTGTTGGCTCTCATCAAATTCGATTACCTACTCAACTGAAGAATTAATTTGGATTTGTTCTGGATGACATTGCAGTTAACTTTAAGTCAGTCTAAGAAAAGTTAACTATAAGTTAACTATTTTTGTAGTCAACCACACGTTCTTCCACAGGGTGTATATACCCAGTGAACATTTTTTTTTATCGATACGTAAGATTTCAGAAAAACTTTGAAACCGAGTTGTATAAACTTCATTTAGACATTTAGAAACACATTCGACACTTTTCCGGTAGGCCTTTTCTGTAGTTTGGCAGAAGAAAAACTAAACTAATTTCTCTCTTTGCCCCATTCGGTGTTCGTTTTGTTTTCCAAACAATCTGCAGTTTTTTAATGGATATTTCAATGAATGGCAATGAATGTCCACTACTATTATTAAGTGAAGGAAGAGATAAAGATCTTCATTATTTTACAACTCTGCTTTCTTGCACAGTTTTAGTAATGCTGTGTTTCAGCGCCTCTGGTGTCAATTAGGCGTATTAAATTTTTTAAGCTGTGTTAAGTAGCCATTTTATTCTTCGCCGATGATTCTGCTATACAACGAAGGACGGCGCTCTGATGTCGCAGTATGATTAGTATCTGCTGAAGTCGGTATAGTTCAGTGACCAGTGACTATGCCTTCATCACTTGAACTTTCCTACAACAACTGATACAAATAAACGATAATGTACATCCGAAAAATGCGTGGTGTTGTTATTTTAATGACTGTTGGATACAGGGATTGAACCCAGTATCTCCAGCTTTGTAGTCAACGTGCTAACTATTTCAGCCAACTTGCTAACTACTTCAGCCAACGCCTTATACAAGTATAAAGGCTTTCATCACATTCTGCGAAAAAGAAATCTAACAACATTTGTTTTGAATGTCAAAAAATCTAACGTAAAGTAAAGGTTTGTGTTCACACCATCACACCTGAACTAAAAAACACAAGTAGAAAGCAAACAGCTGTCCAGCATTGACCTTTCTACATTAATCGTTGAATTGCGGCGGCGGCCTTTGAAAATATTCGGTAGTTAAAGTAATCGATTAATACGAATATAAGAGAAAGAAAAGATATATGAAAAAATTTCCTTTGCTTTCAGACAGTGCTTGCATAAAATATATTTCAATACGATAAACACATTTAAGACTTTATTCAGAAAAAAAAAAAAATAATTTAAGCTTACAACACGTTTAATAAATAAATTTCCGTACAAAATATATTCTGCAAAGCTTTTGTAAATGAAAATAATTTTTTCTGAATACGACAGCTAAAATTAAGAGCCAATTTAAGACGAAAAAAAATCGAAACAGATAACTTGTCAAATTTGTTTATTACTTGATTTTATAAAAATGGAACCCTGTACCTGGGGGTCTCTTCTCTAATTCGAAACGAAAGAAAATGATCTAGTCGTATGGAATGCCAAACTTATGTTATATTATTTGCTATTCGTCATGACATTTTGCATTCACTTTGCCGCACTTGCACGTATTATTTGAATTATTTAAATGTAAAGGGTTATTTTTATAGAGTTATAAAACTTCAAGTTGGCAACACTTTTTTAACTGGCGGCCATTTTGTCAGCTGTTAAGCGATTTATGTTTAGTTTGGTTTGCCATTGCAGTATAAATAGACTGACGCCTGACCAACGTTTCCAAATTGTGCAATTTTTTTTTTGAAAATCATTGTTCTGCTTAAAATATCTATCGCGCACTACTTCCATTTTACGGTCAATATAATCCACCATCAGAGCAATTAAATCGATTAACTATGGAAGATTTTTGCATCACGTTTACTCTAAATGATAATACGCATCCACAGAGACGTCTGGGCTGGTGTAATCATTGGTTCGTATTTCTTTAAAAACATGCTGGTCAGAACGTTACAATCAATGGTGACCGCTATAAAGCCATGATTACTAACTTTTGTTAATCAATTGAACAACCATGATGTGCGGGAGATGTGGTTTCAACAAGACGGCTGAATATGTTTATTGAAGGCAGCGTTTGGTAACCACATACTTACACGTTTCGGAGCTGTGAATTGACCTCCAAGATTGTGAGATTTAACGCTGCTAAACTATTTTCTGTGGGAATATGTGAAGTCGCTAGTATACGCCGATAAGCCTGAAAAGATTGACCATTCGGGTGACAACATTCGCCGCGTTATTGCCAATATACGGCCACAAATGTTTGAAAAAGTTATCGAAAATTGGACCTTCAGATAAGACTACGTCTGAGCCAGCCGTGGCGGTCATATGCAGCGTTACCATATGTGAAGATTTATCTTATTTTTGGAGTTCTTTGAGATGTTAAAAATATTAAAAAATTTCTTAGCGAAATATAAGATTTTTGAAAATGTGATAAATGGTACTTTTTATAGTATTAGTTGAAGTTCTTTTTGACTAAAGTACTTCCATATTTTCTTCTTTGCGTCATAAAAAGTATGAAAGGAAGTAGCACCAACACTATTTGTATCCTTTCATTAACTTTCAACGATACTTTTCTCAATGTATATTGCAAACAAAAGTCTACATGCAAAAAGCTCCATAAGTGTAAACCATTTTTTTCTGATCAAGCATGAATTCTGCTAAACGACGCGTGTGTTAAAAGAAATAATTTGCTTAAATCTGGTAGCAAATTAAGGCATTCCATATCGATTGAAGTCGGGGTATATTAATAATCTTTCAGTAAAATTATTAAAAAAAAAGATTTTTAATAAGAAAAAATGATTTTTTTTGTCGATTTGAAGATTTTTGAAAATAAAATATGGCAACACTGGTCATATGTCAGAAGTCATATTCAAATTATAATGCCAGAATATAATCCTTCGAATAAAGTAAATTTCATGTCAATTAAATAAAAATCATCTATGTTTTATTCCATTTTTATTCCAAAGTTCTATACCAAAGTACTGCACAAAGCCACTTATAAGAACTTTTAGGACATGAGGAAATTTTGAAATGCTTAACTACAGCGAAATCTTCTAAAAAACGCTAAACAACACTGTTGGCAAGACATTTGTTTCATTTAATGCGGTATAGGAGTAAAGGCCGGGGCACAATGAATCCGTCATACGTTAAACTTTGCCTTTTTCAACTGAAAACTAAGTTGAAATACATGGTTTCTTATGAGGGCTGTTACATTCAGTACGAATCCGTCAACGCAAAGTACAAAAACTGCTCAACTTTCAACTTTTTGCGTACGTTGAGTAGTTTGACAGATATTGGTTGGTTTTTTGGTATGCTCTGAATTAGGTTTTTGTGTTTTGTGGCAGCAAAAATAAAATTAAACAAAAGAAGTAAACGAAATAAATAAAAAAATTTTAGTTTAATAAATAAAATGGAGAATCAACCTATTGAAGCTGTTCAAATGCTTCAGTCAATAAAGTACTCATTGTGCCAACCTTCTCCGTCGTTGCGATAACGTCAGTTGTAAAAGGCGAAGCATAACGTATGACAAATTCATTGTGCCCCGGCCTTAAAGAAGAAAATTCTTCGTGACGGAAGGATTTGTGATGCTTGCTTCTTTCTACGTATGGGCGCGTATACAAACGTCATGCATACGCACGCACGTTGTGTGTATGATATTTTATTTTTTTGCGTACATGCAAACACACACATGCAAAGTAACAAGCATACTGTCATCAACACTACTTCTTTTAATTGTTTGTTATGAACAAAAAGTCTTCGCAACATCGCTTGTTAACACTCATATATACGAACACCAATGCATTCATCTAGCTTCGCTTATTAACCGACAGCATTTATTATTGGTTTAGTATAACACATTAATAAATTCAGTAAAGTGCGACTCTGACTCGCGCACGAAGGGTTCCGTACGAACACTAGATATGTAATTTAATACAAACTTCATCCTTTTTAATATATAGTTTTTTTTTTTTTTTTTTTTTAATGCATGTATTTATTTATTGTATCTTCATATATGAACTAACAATAAGTATTCAAATCTTAAATCTATAAAAAAAAAATTATTAGGCCCGACCAGTGTCGGACATAAAGTTAGTGATAGTTATAAATAATACATTAGTAGTGATAATCAAAAAAAAAGGGGGGAAAGTATTTTCAAGTAGTCCCATCTGGAGTGTTAGGTATAAGAGCCCGTGTGTCCCTCTGTTTTAAGCGGACGTGTCCAGTAAAGTTCAAAATATTACGAGCAAGCGGATTAGGATGTGATTCGAGTTTTGTTAAATATTTGCCTGCGTATTTTTCAATTTCTTCAGTCACTAGTGGCATATTTAAATCTCGATGTATAATAGAATTTTGGATGTACCATGGAGCCGATGTTATTAACCGTAAAATTTTGTTTTGCCTTCGTTGGATTCTCTCGACATTGGAAGCTGAAGCAGTGCCCCATAACTGAATTCCGTAGCGCCATATTGGCTTCAAAAGCGACTTGTATAATAAAAGTTTGCAGTCTAGGCTGAGTGTTGAGTTTCTGCCAATCAACCAATATATTTGAGTTAACTTAAGTTTCATCTGAGTTAACTTAGAGTCAATATGATATTTCCATGTAAGTCTTCGATCGAGGTGTATACCAAGGTATTTCACTTGGGAATGTTGAGGAATATTTTGATTGTTGATTCGAATGGGGGAGCAAGTATCTCTTCTTAGGGTGAACGTTATATGGACACACTTTTGTTCATTGACTTTAATTCTCCATAAGTTCAGCCATATTTCCAGCTGGGTGATATGTTCCTGGAGATTGCGGGATGCCTCATAAGGGTTTTCGTGCACACTCATACAGGCTGTATCATCGGCAAAATTAGAAATATGGATATTATTGCTCACAGGCATATCACAAGTATATATTAAATACAAGACAGGACCCAGAATACTACCTTGGGGCACACCAGAAGAAATAGTTTCGGGCACACTCGTGAACTCTCCTTCCACAACAGTGAACTTCCTACCAATAATATAACTTTCCAAAAGCTTTTGAATGTTTGTTGGCAGATATGTCTTCAATTTTAAAACTAGGCCTTCGTGCCATACTTTATCAAATGCCTGAGAAACATCAATAAAGAGAGCAGAACAAAACTTCTTTTCTTCAAATGTTCTTCTTACAACTTGGACCAATCTATGCGTTTGTTCAATCGTGCTGTGCTGACTTCTAAAGCCAAATTGATGGTCTGGAATGCACCCATTATCAGTTAAAATTTTGGACAATTTAGTCATGAGCAGCTTTTCGAAAAGCTTTGAGATTGTAGATAGTAAGCTTATAGGCCTATATGACTCAGTCTTGGTAAGATCTTTGCCCGCCTTTGGAATCATTTTGATCTTGGCCAGTTTCCAGTTATGTGGAAAATACTGCATTCTTAAAATAGCATTAAAAGTAAATAGCAGGATTCTTATTGCAATATGAGGCAAGTTCATGAGCATTTTGTTACTAATGCCATCAATACCTGGAGCTTTCTTCGGGTTGAGTTCAGCAATTACTTTTTGTACTTCACGCATCTTAAACCTTAAGGGACGAGGGGGTAGAGAAACTACACTCGGTAAATCAGCAGCACCCGTACATGAATTGGGAGTGAATACAGATTTTAAATGCTCAGAAAATAAGTTACCTTTCTCACTATCACTTCTTGCCCAGCCTCCGGTCGCAGTACGCAATGGTGATTTAAGATCAACGGGTCGTTTAAGATTTCTAGTAGCGCGCCATAAAGAGTAATTAGATGCGGACGTTACATCAAGACCTTCTAAATACTTTTCCAGTAGTGCAGTTTTTTCCGACGATAGCAGCTCTTTGAGTCGTTTAGTACATTCTTTAAGTCTGATTTTATTTAGGGGTGATCTGTGTTGTTGCCATTCTCTTCTAGCTCTCCTTTTTTCACATACAAGACGTTCAATTTCCGTAGAATAAATTCTGTTAAAACCGGTCTGCGGATAGGAGGTAGTGGCGTGTTCAGCAGCCTGTTTAATATTTTCGTTAAGATTGGCAATGTTAAATTCAATATCATCGCATGATCTAAGCTGAATGTTTTCTACGCAGTGACTACTAAGATATTTTTTGAATGCCAGCCAGTTGATTCCATTAATCATCTTCACATATGAGTTGGTTAAATCACTCCTTAGTGGGTTGAAAATTGTAACTATTGTTGGAGAGTGATCAGAGGACAGATCTAGAGAGGCCTCTACATGAATTAAGTCCCTATGAATATTTTTAGTGACGGCAAAATCTATAACATCTGGAATTTTTCTTACATCAGTAGGCCAGTAAGTAGGCTCCCCACTCGAAATGACATCTAAGCCCATTTTTGAAATTGTATTGAACAAGGCTCGACCTCTAGGTGTAACAAGACGCGATCCCCAGTACGTATGTTTTGCATTGTAGTCACCAGCTGCCACGAAACAAGATCCAAGCGATTTGTAGAACTTCTCGTACTGATCTTCGGTAACTGAAAATCTGGGAGGTGAGTAAATTGACGATATCACGAAATTCGCACAAAAATTTTCTACGAAAATATTCGTTGCTTGCAAATATTCTTCACTAACGTTGTCAAGGACATAATGCTTGAGTCTTGACTTAATCAGAATTGCTGATCCACCACATGCTCTCTCTCTCGGGTCCTTTGTATCATATAAAGTGTAACCATTTATTTTAAATAAGCTTCTTGAGGTCAAATGAGTCTCAGAAACTAACATTATATCAATATTTTTTTCCATGAGGAAGTGCTCAAGTTCATTTTTATGTTGGCGAATGCCGTTTGCGTTCCAGAAACATATTTTTAACGTGTTCATGGTTTATTAACTAATGCTTGAAGCAGTGTATTCTGCATTCGCAGCATTTCTTGCATCATACTTGTCATAGTTGTAGTAAAGTTGTTTATAGTTAGCACCAGATTCTCAATAGTAGCTTCAAGGCGACTAAAGTTAAAGCTTGAGTTTGAATTCGTTGAATTATTTGGCGGTGGAACATTTAGCGTGGGAATTGAACTAGTCTTAGCAGCATCAGCATACGATACACGTGAAGTAACTGGTTGGCTGATTTGAGCAAAAGTGTCGGAGTTCGCGTTTACTTGTAGAGCTGGAGTTAGCTTGGGTTTTTGACCCATAGCCTGTTTAACGAAAGAAAATACAGGGCATCCTCTATAGTTAGCTGTGTGATTACCTCCACAATTACTACATTTTTTTTCTGCTTGATCTTTTGGCTTAGTGCAGCTAGCAGTACCATGCAATTCACCGCAGATAACACACACTGTAGGTAACTTGCAGTAAGTTTTCGTATGGCCATATTCTTGGCAATTATGGCACTGTACGGGACCTGAACGCTTACGTGGCTCTTCAACTGTGATTTTTCGATGTAAGAGATACTTTACGTTATAAACTGGATGGGCTTCATTTTTTTTCAATTGTATGTCGTTCGGCTCCAGTTCAACCCGAAATAGGGGTTGGGGGACCTTTTCTCTATTAAATATGTTGGTAACATTTTTTACCTTGAATCCCTGGTCGACAAGTGCACATTTTACTTCTTCGGGTTCAACATATGAATCTATGCCCTTTAATACTATCTGTAGGCCTTTAGCACTCTTAAGTTGGTATGTGTAAAAATTTGTTTTATTTTTTTCGAATTCAGTAACAATTTTTCGGAAATCTTTTTCATTATATATTTGGATTTTAGTTTCATCAATATTACCTCGTTTAATTGGAATGATGTGAAAAGTATTTTCACCAATGGTCGACAGTAGTTTTTTTATAAGTGCGTTAGAATTTTTTTCTCTCAGATAAATAGGTGGTGGCTTAAAAGACTTTTGCGATGATGTAGAGGGCTTGTCGTCGGTGTCTTGCAATAATGAAAAACGATTTTGACGATTGGTAGATGATGCGCTGTTATCCCTAGACATCTTTGGAGCAGATGAAATTTTTGAAGAATTTGGGCTTCGCCCACGCTTTACCACTGTTATATATCTGTCCATTCCCACTTGTACCTTGGGTTTTGAGCTACTGTTATCTGTAGTGATAACTTGGTTTAGTGATGAAGGCGAGCCCGATGCGGATGATATCGCAGACTTAAATGAAGAAGTACTAGGCAATGGTAATGTTAACGATTCACTAGTTGGCATTGGACAAAGCGAAGTTGATCGCTGACGAAAAATTGGCTTTGCCGTTAAAAAAAGATTTTCATCAGATTTATTATTTATATTTTTTTCATTAAGAGTTTCAGAACTCACAGTAAAATAAGCATTTCTGCCGTTAGAACTCACTTCAAAATTTTTTTCCTTTGAGGTACTCATACAGAGTATTATTCCTCAAGGGAACTTTGTTTGTGTTTACGGTTTTTTTTTGTTTTTGCTATTTCTTGCTATGTAAAAAATATTAGTAAAGCCAATAAGCTTATTTATCAAGGTGAATATGTATTACGAATATTTTTTGTATGATTTTTGATTTTGTTGTTTTTTATATTTGTTTCGTATGTATGTATGTAAAAAAAATCCGCTTTAATGTCTCTTCACTATGAAGGTTCAACGAGAACTATATAGTTTTGACATTTTTTTCGTTTTTGGGGTCTCTTCGGTTTTTTTGTTTTGGTGGTTTTTGCGTTTTTTCGGTTTTGGCGATTTTTAAGTTTTGGCTCTTTTTTAGTTTTGACACTTTATTTTCTTGTTTTGGCGATTTTTTTTCGGTTTTTGGCGTTTTTTCATTTTGGAGATCTTTTTTTTTATTTTTGGCGATTTTTTCCACTTATGCGATTTTTTTTTATAAAAAAATTTTTTAATTTTGGCGACATTTTCGCGTTTTGGCGATTTTTGGCGTTTTTTTTTCATTTCGGCGTTTTTTTTCATTTTGGCGATTTTTTCGAATTTGGCGATTTATTTTAGTGTTAGAATTTTTTTTAATTTGGTGCTTTTTTTCGTTTAAGCGATTTTTTTTTGGTTTTTGGCGATTTTTTTTGGTTTGGCGATTTTATAATTTTCGGATTTTTTTTTAGTTGTACCGTTTTTGAAAATTTCAAGAGTTTGCCTCTTACGGTTTCCAAGATATAGCAGGTTGTCAAAATTAAATAGTCAAAATTCCATTAACTGATGGACCACCCTTTAATTTAATTTTTTTTAAATTTTAGTGTTAATTATTGTAGTCTGTATAAAAATACACTAATTTTACAAATTTCAAGTTTCAATATACGTATGCTCATACAATTGTATGTATATTACATGGGATTTTAAAATTTTTCGTTGCTCGTTTTGGAACACCCTTTAATTTTTAATTCTTATGTATTTGTTGTTGTAGCGGCCAAGGTTCTACATAGTCTGTCCAAATTTCAGGTCCGTAGCTCTTACGGTTCCTGAGAAAATACCGTGTGACGGACAGACGGACAGCGTAGCGAAAACAATAGGGTTCCTTTTCACCTTTGGTGTACGGAACCCTAAAAAACAAGAGGTATTTACATTTCATGACTGTTTACGCAGGTCTGTATTCTATACCTCCATTAAAACACCCTTTATTCATATAAAGTAAAGTAATAATACATTTCACCTGCATCCAGCGTGAAAGAAAGAAAGTCTTTGTACAGATTTCTCGCAGAGATATTGTAAACGTTTTAAGAAATTTATCAGTCATTAAATGCAGCTTGTGCAGAGTTTCTGAATTCATTCGGTGAAAAATGTTCGCGGGGTATCTACATACTACATATGTATGTATCTATGTTTTATGTACAAGTATATATGTATATACATATTCATATCTTTGCTACATAAACTTTTAACCTCCGAGTGGTTGCATAAATTTCATAATGCGTTTGATACATAATTATTTGTGCTTAAATTAAAACAAACTTATGTCAAATGAATCACAATAGACCCAATTGGGTCTCCAAATGCAGGTGCGGTATAGCACCACCCTTCCTAACCTATGTCAAATGAAATCAAATCATATCTCATTTGCTTTAAATAAAGTTTCATACTGTATAATATAATAATATTAAATTTAAAATATTTGACTTAAATAATAATTTAATAATATTTTTTTCACTATTAACAATTTACAAAACTAAATACTTGGAATCATATGGGAAACTGTAGGGAGTGTTAGCCACATTTCAACCGGCACTTTCTTTACAATTTCCTTTATACCATTTGTTTATGCATGCCATAAACAAATCGTGACTAAATTTACAACCGGTAAGTCCTTTTGCGGGAGCGGCATTCACAAAAAAGAGTGCAATGTCTTTAGTAAAATCCAATAGTTTATATTAAGTATCTTGTAGAGTATGATATGGCTTTATTAAATAAATATTCATTTGAAGATAAGATGATGGCAATAGCTTAATGTAACCAGCACAAATAATTTCAATAGTTACTATACTACGAGTAAATGGTGTTATAATATAAGTAAAAAAAAAGCATTAGTTTTTACTAGAGATGTGCACGTGAGCGTTTTTTAACTCACGATAGAAAAATTAGTTTACTCACGCACTTTCACGCACGAGTGATATTGAAAATTTTCACGATCACGCACGCTCACGAACAAAATATTCTTAATCACGCACGAGTGGTTTACAACTTATCACGATCACGCACGCTCACCAAAAAGTATGTAATCCAATTTGCATCTTTTTTTTGGGTTGAAAAATAGGTTTTTACACATACATATGTCTGTATGTATATATGTACATATGTATGCACGTGTATATGTAAAATTTAGATTGCACAGTAGGGCTTTTACAAAGTAAATGGCAATAAATCTGGAACTTCTAAACTACTGATTGGAATTATATGAAACTCCTAACATCAGAAGAGGAAGACTTAGGCTTCATAAAAGATGCCATTACAGCCTTCTGGCTTGAGCTGGACATGAGTTACAGTGGGCCAAAGTTGACTACCTGGTACTCAAAAAAACTTCTGAAGCTTGTAACTTTTTTAAAAATTATCCGATTATTACCGGATAAAGCATTTTGACATAAACTTGAAGTCCTTAAGAAATAATTTCCCAAGATGTGTTTCCGTATCTCTCATAAGATATTTTACTGAAGACAAAGAATTTTTTTTTGCCTTGACGTTTTTTAGTATTTCACCTATTACTTTTTAGTTCATTGTTGGATTTTAAGTTAAAAGACAGCATTACATTTTTGGAAAATTTTTAAATAAAAATAGGAAAAAAATTTATTAACATATCCATTCGTAAAATCGGGAAAAGGCTAAAAAATCTAAATTTTGAAATTTCCCTGAAAAAAACATGTGTTTTTTTAAGTATATTCATTATTTTCAGTTTTGTAATATATTATTATATTTTTAATTTTTTATTACATAGCGCTAAAGACAATGCATTAAGAATGTGCTTAGAACCAATTATTTTGTATTTTGGACATGTACCCTACATTCAGCAATGTCCTAAAACAATAAATTTAAAAAATATTTTTTGGGGCATATTCATAAAATTTTAAACGAATTTGAAATGTATTTTATTTCAAATTTTCCATACAAAATTTTCCTAAAATGAATTTCAAATTCATTTTATTTTTTTATGAATATGGGTATTTGTGTTTAAGCGCTTATAAAAAGTTGTGACAGTAGATTTTAAAAGTTTCAACTATAACATTTTATTATGTAGATAGTCTTAAAAAATTTTAACTAAAATTTAAGAGTGTAGTTTCATAAATGCGGATGTATGCGTAGTTTTTCTGAAAAAAGTCAAAATTTAGGGAAAATATAGTTGTGTACCATAAAAAAATATATCAAAATAATTTTATTTTTATATTATGGTATTTTTGAATTTCATATGAGCCAGTTTTCTACGCCTGAAAAAGTTATAACAATAGCCCAATACATAATCTTGTGCAAATGGTCTTGCATCGTAGCATGTGCTAAATAGTATAGTATATTGATACTCACCTATTCAGGAATGATATCTCGTGAGAGCGTGAGAATTCGTGCGTGATTATTAAAAATAGCTCACGCACAATCACGCACGACTAATTTATTTTTAGTCACGCTCACGCACTCACGCGTGATTAATTATAAATTTGATAACGAATATGCGTGAGTTACGCGTGATTCACGCGTGACACGATAAAATCACGACATTTTCACATCTCTAGTTTTTACTACTGTTAACCAGTGATGACGGAATTCTTAATCAATAATGGCTAAATGTAGACAAACAAATTTCTATAAACTAGCCGAAAAATAGTATCGTATATGAAACGCAATTTTATATTTCATTTTATTTCATTTATATAGGCAGCTTATAATGAGTAAGCTAAAAAACTTAAAATAATAAATACAAAAGATAATAGCAATGATATCAACAATATGAGATATCATGATAAATGTCAAATTGATATCCTGATGAAAATTCATGACGTATAGACTCAATTCATTAATATTATGGCAGCGTTATGATATAATCATCAAAGGCTGGCGTTGACTGAAGTAGTTAGCCCCTTGACTACAAAATCAAAAGTCTTGGGTTCGAGCCCGGTATCCAACAGTCATTAAATAACAACACCACGCATTTCTCTGATGTGCATTAATGTCCCAGTTGCTGTAGGAAAGTTCAAGTGATGAAGACATAGTCCCTGGTCATTGAACTATACCGAAAGATACTAATCCTAATGTAACACCAGAGCGCCCTCCTTCGTTGTGTAGCAGAATCATCGACGAAGAATATAATGGCGACTAAAAAATTTTAATACACCTTATATAACACCGGAGGCACTGCAACACTGCCTTATTAAAAAAGGGGCAAAAAGCAGAGTTGTAAAAGAATGAAGCTTTCCTCTCATTGCCTGAGTGTTACTTTTCTTTTTAAAAATAAATAAAAAAAAATTATTTTATATGTCACTGTGCATTTGACGTTCATTTCTTACACAATTTTCGTTTTAAAAAAGGTGACACAACAATTGTGAACAAAAAGTTAAACAACACGCAAATCAGACATCCTTTGCAAGCATTTTGCAAATATTTGTTTGAAGAAGTTCATCATAAATAAAAAATTCTTACTGTTGTTTGATTGTTTTGTATAGTAATCAAATAACTCACAAAAACACGTTGACTAGATGAAGTCTTAAGTTAATAAAACATTGAGTATTAATTAATACTTTTTCTCATATTAAAATAATTTATAAAATAAAATGTACCTAGATTTTTTATTTTATAATATTACATAAAAATATGTATATTTGTCAAAAGGGGTTTAAAGAAATTTTCCAAACAATTATACTGATTCATTGCTTTAGTGAATCATACGAATGAATGAATGCAAGCAGTGGCATTCAATTTATTAATAACAGTCCAATTGATATGAATCATGCAATAGCATGATTCATTTTTTATGGTTAAGTTCATTTTAGAAAATGCAAAATAATGCCGGTTGTTTCGTAATCATACAGCAACATACTATGATTGAATTTTATGGTTGCAGTCAAATCATATTATTGTCAAAAGCTTAAATAATATTATTATCTTAGCTAATAATAATGTTATCTACAAAAACAATTAACTTTGTTATACCTATTCTTAGTATTGTAAATAAAACAAAACTATTGTTAGATCTGACTAAAATATAATTGAGACTTATCATACCATGTTCTAATATTATAATAATATTGTTAAATACGACCACATTATTATTTTATATAGTAATAATATTTTATTTTTTAATCATATATTTACTGATAGATCTTCTGTTTAAAACAGCTGTGCCTTAAATCCGAAATTAAAATAAATTAATATTGTTAAAATAAAATGTATATGTATATAGAAATGTGTACTTACATACATAAGTGTGTATACACAAAATACAGACACGTCTGTGTAAAGAGATATATGTATGTATATATGAGACCTTCTCCGAGAAAAGGGACCTAGTGTGTGAAAATAAATTTAAAAACAAAAAATCAAATATATAAAATTTTAATGTTTTACTAATTTTTATCGATTTTCCCAAGTTCGTTTTGTACGTTTTTATGGGGTAAATAAATTTTTATCAGAAATCTAAATCATTTCATCTTATTCTATCCAAACCCGTTCTTAAGTCCAAACCCGTTTTTTGACGCACTCGGTCCCTTTTCTCGGAGAATGTCACATGTATTTTTTTAATGAAAATTAAAACACAATTTTTGACTGAAGCAAACAATATTTTACATTTACAATATTTCTTTAGCCTTTACCCTGATGCCATCGGGACAGTATCCCTCACAAAGAGCAAAAGCAAATTTTATTTGAAACTGCGTAATAAGAAATACGAATCGACTAATTCTACCATAATAATCTATACATTACTTTTCACATAACAATATTGATCAGCTGTTTCTTGCCATTGCAGTTATATTCCATTACAGTCGGCCAACTGATCCTTTAAGTAGTTGGTTACGTTGCACACTCACTGTTTGAGAGAATAAATAATGCAATTTTATGTAGAACAAATTTTATCACTAGTCGTTAGTTAAATATGAAAATTAAGTTTATCTTTTGCATAAATTACACATAATAAAAATGTTTAATTACATCAATTGCAATCCTTTTTGGTAAATCTTCGTACATACTTTCTTTTCCAAAGTTTTTGCAAAAGATAAACGCAAACGAAAAAATAACTTTACGTTTTTATGAACTTTTATATGGAGCACGAATAAGTCTACTACTTCTATACATACATAAAAACATACATACATACACATACATACATGCATACATCCCAGTTGGCCATTCCCTTCAGACATCTTTCAAGACGGATGCACTACAATGTTAAATCATGGAGGACCTGTTGGCGACAGCTAAGTTCAAAAAGGACAAGAGCGACACTTTCGCTCATATTTTCCTTGTTCCTGTATGACTGCAAATTTCTATAACATTATCATTAATGAAACAATACACAATCTAACATTGATTGTTGCAAGACTAGACTACGGAAAATATCCATCAATTGGTTTGATGCATGACCAATTAAGTAGTTTTTCTCTTACCCAGTCTTTGAGTAAGGTTTTTGTATTAAAAAAAAAACGATAATTGACAAATATTGTGCCTGACAAATGTCGAAATTTTCCCAACTAGTCGTTGATGGAAATGCCCTCTTCGACAAGTTGGCCAACTGAGATATGTATTTAAAAATAGGGTGACCAAAAATTTGGATTTTTCTCTATAGATGCTTATGTGTAATAAATGCTCCAGTAGAATAATATTTTATTCCATTATTTATTTTTTATTATATTGCTAAATATCTGAAAATACAAATTTAGTCCAATTTTAGATGATGGAATTTTTCTTGCAGAAAGCCTAAATCGCATTTGTTAGCGAGGCACAGTGGCGTGAAATAAAAAAAAGTGGTAAAAATTACTTAACCGACTTAGATGAAACCAACTGTTTTGAATGAAACAAATGTTATATTTTTGTAGTCGGACGCAAGTTGTTGCAATACAAAATAGCTCCAAAGAGCTTCAAAGTTGGAAACTGCGGGTGTTGTAATTCTTTCGGAGCTTTTAGCTTTTGTAAATATCCATCGATTTTAATATATTTTTAATAGATCAATCAACGTTGAACTACTCTTATAGCTGTTTTAAGATCATTTGACTTACAAGTTTTGTTTTTATACCCTTCGCCAAAAATAGTAAAGGATATATATAAGTTTGTCATTCCCTATGTAATTTCCACAATATAAATATGCGACCCATAAAGTATATGTATATATTCTGGGTCCTTATGGATAGGGAAGACGAATAAGCGATGTCCGTCTGTCCGTATGTCCATCCACCCGTCTGTCTGTACGTGAAATCGGTTTTCCGAATCTCTCAGAAAAGCTAGAGATTTCGGTATTGGACTGGTGTGTGAGAAATGATCCGAAATAGATTCGTATTGAAAATCTGGAAAATTGAGCAGACGGTTTCAGAGCTGGAAAACTTAAACTTTATTTTTCCATTTAAAAGTAACTAGCTAAAACTAATTTTTTTTTAATAAAAAAAAATAAATAAGAAATTAAAAAAAGACGTTTCCAGGGTTGGAAAACTTTAATTTTTTTATACAAGTTCCGACTAAAACTAATTTTTCTTTTTGCTCTCTAAATTAAATATATATTACATTCTTAAAAGAAATATATTGGTGTAAGAAATCAGAAAAATCTGAAAGAATGATTCCAGGGTTCGGAAACTTACACTTTTTTTAATATATTAAAATAACTAGGTCTAATTAATTTTTTCTTTTTCTTTATAAATTTAATATATTTTATGTTTTGGAAAGAAAAGTTTGATATAGAAAATTAGAAAAATAAAAACCGCAGCTCCAGAGTTGGAAAATGTGAACTTTTTTTGGGTATTAAAGTAACTATATACAACTATCTTTTTCTTATTTCCTTTTTTCTTTGTTCGCTTTACTTATTTTATATATTTGTTTTCAAGAACTAGATTGGTATATGGATCCAGAAACACATAAAAGGATGATTCCAGGGTTGGAAAATTTAATTCATTTTTTTTGAAAATAATTACTTTTATACATATACATATACATACGTATATGTATATGTATATACATATACATATGTTAAAATTAAGTTTTTCGTTTTGTTTACGAATTAAATACATTGTATGTTTTAGAAAGAAATATTCGTAGTTTGGCATAAAAAATAGAAAAATAAAAACCATTCCTCCAGACCTGGAAAACTTAAATAAAACTTACTTAAATATATTGGTATTAAAAACCAGAAAAATCAAAATTATTGTTTCAGGGTAGGAAATTAAAAAAAAATTAGGTAAAAAAATAACCACAAATGATTTTCTTTTTCCAGTTAAACACTTAACTTTAAGGAAGATCCTTTTTCATAATTTTTTATATTTGTTAAATTTTTATATGGATATCGGTAAAGGGTATATAAGATTCGGTACAGCCGAATATAGCACTCTCTCTGGTTTAGTTTTATCTTGAAATATATAGCGGTGTCCTAAATACCCCTCTCATTTCGAACAATAAATTTTAAAATAAATTTGTTTTGTTAGTCTTTTTTCTTGGTGTATTAATTGTGCATGTAGCACTTCTCTATTAGTGTGATCTTTTCAGTTTAAATTTGGAAAATAATCGTTATTTGCGATCCCTGGTCAAAAAGCTTGAATAAAAAAAACTGTTTTCGTTTCCTAAACAATTTAAACTTTCTTTTTAATTCAACATTAGTCTAATTTTTTTTTTAAACACAATTGTACATATGCAATGAAATACATATATGTATGAATCATAATAAAACCAAAATTAATAGAACAATGGTCCACTGTACACACTTACTAAGAATATATAATTAAGTCAAACCTCGTTGGAATTAAATTTGCACTCTTAATAAATATTACAAGAAAATTATGTATGTGTGTATATACTATGAAAGAGCATACACAATACACACATACACACATGCATACATATGTATGTATATATATTTATTAAGAAAATATGTATGTACTATGTACGTATTCTTATATATTCGTACAAAGAATGAAAATGTATTTTGCCGACACCCTACAGTCTTGAAATTATGTAAATATTACAGAAATTATTGGTATTAGATATGTCAACTATTGGGGCGGTGGGTGTTAGGCCACAAAATATCTTCTTAACGGCTTAACAATCCACTTGAAAACACAGATGTTAAATTTTGGGGATTCAAATGGCAGTCACAAGCATCATTATGTTTTAAAATGTTGGATAGAAAGAAAAACCAAGACCAAAACAATTATTAAAATAATTTGAAATATTATAACAAAATGACACTTATGACTACCGTTTTAAACCCCAAATTTTGTATGTACTCGTATAAAAAAATTGCCAAATTGGCTCTCAATTTTTAACTAATATATATTCATTCAGCCCATGAATATTTCGTGGATATTTTTCCCTGATGTTCCAACCAAGCATAAATTCCCATTTCCATGAACAATATTTATAAGGAGATTTTTTTCACTTTTTCCCTTCATTTTATTAACTTTATTATTGTAGACGATTTGCATAGATTAAGTTAGGTTAGGTAAGGTGATATCAGAGAGACTTTGATTGAGAATATTTATATAAAAAATGAATATAAAGATACTGACACGCTGCAGTTAAAGCCTGGCAATGTTCTGGGAACTCTTTCTTGCTAATTCAGGCCAATTAATATTAAATAATATTAATATCTTGGGTACTGCGGCAAAAGTCATTGTATTCAACCCTTAAGCTTTGTGCTTAAGGGACAGTGTTCGGTAAACATCGATCCTAAGCCCGACATTTGTTTCATATATCTTGAAATAAGAGAAACCGTATTTTTCTTATGTAAGTGAGTCAATAACTCCCTGGTGATCATGCAGTCATCTCTTCTTGAACCACGAGTTTGCAAGAGAGTTAGGGTAAGTCTACACCCAGAGAAAAAAAGCAATGTGAGTCCGATCACAGAGGAGATGTGTAAACATCTAGTAATGAAAAATTTTTTTTTAAGTTGGAAGTACTTATGCTTTTAGTATCTTTTTTTAAATTAATTAATTAAAAGTATCAAAACTTTCAATATTGTAAATACATATGAATTTGTTGGCTTTTGTTTGTTTTATTAAACTTATTTGGTTAGTAAATGGGCACACTGCAGTATATATGTATGTATGTATTGCATTAAAAATTGCAGTAAGCAGTAAATTTACTGATTACTAAAAAAATTCAGTAAATTTTTACTGCTAATGAAATTTAATTTGCATTACCAGTAAAATCGTAGGGCCGTAATCATAATAAAATTGTGGCAAAGTTTTTTCATTCAAATTTTGAAACTTTTGTATGAAAAACATTTAGCCACTTGGTAGAATTTCATTATGAATACGGGCATTACTGATTACTGAAAATTCAATGCACCTCATCATATAACAAATCATTTAGGCAATTTATAAAAATTGTAGAAAAAAATTTTAGTAATCAGTAAAAATTTACTTGTTAAACATTTTTTATTGTTTTTACTGAAAATTTAGTGGTACTGCAGTGCTCATCTATGGTAAATGCCTTTACTTTTACTTTTTAATTTTTAATTTCTGTTGTTCATCGTTTAGTTGTTGCTGTTCTTGTTGTTGTGTACGCATTGCAATTAAAATAAATTCAGTAAAGTGCGACTTTGACTCGCGCACATTCGGTTTTGATTTTTTATTTTTTTTATTTAGCTTTCTTCCTTTTTTAAGTTTTTTCAGTTTAAACGATTTTTTTTCAGTCTTATCGCTTTTTTCTCGTTTTGGCGTTTTTTTTCTCTTTTTGCGTTTTTTTAGTTTTTGCAATTTTTTTTTTCATTTTGGCGATTTTTTCATTTTGGCGATTTTTTTTGTTTTTGGCGATTTTTTTATATTTGGCGATTTTATATTTTTTTGATTTTTTAGTTTTACCGTTTATGAAAATATCAAGAGTCTTGCTCTTAGGGTCTCCAAGATACAGTAAGTTGTCAAAATTACAAAGTAAAAATTGCATTAACTGATGGAACACCCTTTAATTTAAACTTTTTAAATTTAGTGTTAATTGTTGTAGTCTGTATAAAAATACACTAACTTTTAAAATTTCAAGTGTATATATGTACATACAATTGTATGTATATTACATGGGATTGTAACATTTTTCGATGCTCGTTTTGGAACACCCTTTAGTTTTTAACTCTCATGTATTTGTTGTTGTAGTGGCCAAAAGTCTACACATTGTGTCCAAATTTCAAGTCCGTAGCTCTTACGGTTCATTTTCACCTTTGGTGTACGGAAATATACAGAAAAATAACCGGCGGCGGCGCACCGTCGGCTTCGAGCCGGTCGACTTGTTTCTCTTCTTGGTATTGCTTCTTTCAAACACTAATACACTCATACATAGCTCACACCGATTTGACAATGCAAAGCAAAAGCAAAAAGCAAAGAAATCTCAGCAAAGAATCAAAGCCAAAAAATTTTTACCCCCTAGCGTATAGATGTTTACACATCAAAAACAGCTTAAAATGAATAAAAACCATATTGAATTAATAAGAAACATTAACAAAATTCTAGTCATGTTGGAATTTCTTATTTCAGTATGGAAAAATATTAATTTACAGTATTAATTTATAAATTTTATTTATTTTTAAGTATTTCAATATACATTTTCAATAATATTGAAAATTTTGGAACTAATGTGACGCGTTCTTATTTTTAAGTTGCAGCTGTATGTATAAATTCCATATAAAGTTTAACCTGTAAGGCTATCCAGATTGTTGCATGCTCATCAGCCAGCGGTATCCAAACAATTCTAATATTAAACTGCTCTGCCATCTCATTCAGAGATGATTGCTAGTCGAGTTCTGTTATTGATCTTGAAGCGGGAATTCTGGGCCCATGATCACGGTTGCCAGAAATGCAGATTTATCTGGATTTTGCAGATTTTTGCCCTCCAATAAGATGAAATGCGGATTTGAAGATTTTTGGCCTAAAAATGCAGATTTTTTAACTCCAATTTTAGTAAATTTTTTTAAATTTTTCCTAATACTGCTACTACTTTTTGTTTTTTTGTTTTGTGTGAAGGACTCATAGTTTAGACAGTTACAATTTTTGAACTTAGAAGACTTCATTAAAGAAAACGAAGAAGTAACTTTGGCAAGCTTCTGGAAACGAATATCTGATATAAGACGAGCTCATTCTGATTACGATTTTGCGGCCCAAAGTTTATTAAAATGTAATGTTTTTATCACATTGATTTTAATGAAAATTTCGAAAGATTTTTCGGTCAAGTAAACTTGAATAAAACAACATTCGAATCCTTTGGACATTTATGCAACAAATTAAATGACTTTTTACATATCTGATTTATTTTCTCATTCATTTTATATTATTTGCACATAACTATGAATAATTTTTATTTGTTTGTTGGTTATATGCATTTTGTTTCTCCTAAGGAAAGAGGGTTTTCCACTCGCAAAGCTTACTTTGCTAAGTCTTGAGTCTGTAGGAGAGAAGAGAAAATAGATTTTATTCTATATTTTTTCTTTCAACAAACTCAAGATTTTGCAAAGTTAACTTCGCGTCTGGAAAAGCCGCCAAACTTATCAGTAGACTTCAACCAATGTGGCAGCTAATTGTAAAAAGGTAATGAAAAAACAATAATGGACTCAAAATCGAAGATGTTAGCTTGTAAAGATTTTTGCTTGAAGCTTGTAAGCTTATTCTGCCGTATTCATAAAAATAGTTTTCGTTCACAAAAGGTTTTAAAAACAAACTTTGCATGGATATTTGTTTGTTAAACGTCTTGCAAACCAAAATAATTTTTAAAAATATTAACTGTTATGTTTGTGCACGTAATTCTTAATAACATATTGATAGTCGTTCTATAAACAAACATATGTAGTTTTTATCTTATTTCAAAAATTTTTTGGTTGAAGTCTACTGACGAGTTTCTTAAGGAGAAACGAAATGCACATTCTTCATAAATTAAAGGGTTTTATTCATAAAAAATAAAATGAGCTTGAAACTTATTTTAAGAAAATAACACCTGATTATCAGGTGTTGATGCCAAATTGAGCAATTTGAACCAAACTGTCAAAATTTACTCAGAAATCTTCTGACAGATTGGTTTGGTAGAACAGCAAACTACATGTTGTTTTTCGTGCTGTAAAATTGTTGTAGTAATAAGTTCACCTGATACTGAAGTCGCCTTGATCCATATTTATATAAATTTTTTGAATAAAATATAAAAAAAGTTGTTTTAAAAATAGCTTTGAAGACTTTTTGAAGATTTTAAAAATGAAATGCAGATTTTGAAGATTTTTTCGTAAAAAATTGTTACATTTTGCAGATTTTATCCTTAGAAATTCTGGCAACACTGCCCATGATAGCGGCTCGATCACCAGAATAACACTGTTGCTATACTGATATTGTTCTAGTACTGTATTGGTTCCGTATTGGCACTGTACTGGTATTGTGCTTATACCGTACTGGTACTGTCCTGACTACTTTATTGGTAATATAGAGTTGCATGAACAATTCCATCCATGAAACTACTGAAATGTTTGTTTACTAAAGCCCAACTTCGAATAAATATGTTAATACTCAACAAACTGTTGCTTTTATCATACTGTGAGTGAAAACGTTTCGTTTCATACTGTTAACACAAAGAGATTGTTCATTGAAACGACTTTTGTTCATGCTGCTTTCTCTCATCTCATCTCTTGTTATTAATTCGCAATAGCAATGTTGCCAATGTAGTGAAATCATGGAATTTTTTGTATGGGTCGTACATGTGTAATAGGTTTCACTTTTAAATTAAAGTTTTAACTTTTACACATACATACATAACTAAGTACATATCGCTCATTTGCTTCAATAGTGGCATAACTCAAAAAATGAGTTTTTTGAGTTAATAATGCAGAAAGATGCGGCATTTTGTATTTTATCTTGTGTAAAAATTTCATATAAATAGCTTGTACCATCACCTACTGAGAGAAGAATTTTTTTCATTTCTCCATTGAGTTGTATGCAAAATAAAAACTTAAAACGCGTTTTCTGCAAAACTGGTTTTTTTGAGTTGTGCCACTATTGAAGTAAATGAGCGATATGTATATTCCATACATATTAGTAATAAATATTTTAATTTGTCATTTGCATTTTTAAATAATATAAATCTTTAAACTATTTTAATATATTATATATTCTTGTAATGAACTGCTCACAACCCTGAAATGAAATGCTATGGAAAGAAACACACACTTTTAGATGAAATTTGATTATTAGTTGTGTAGGTGTCTAACGGTTTTGGCCACTTGCTTGTTTTAATTTCATAAGATATAAACAAATTGAAATTGACAAAAATTAAAACAAAACACAACAAAAGTACTCGTTTCCAAGCGAAAATAACTATTTATATTCTTCCAAGCAAAAATATAACTAACAATTATTTTTGAAATTAATATTTGTAATAAAACTCAAAAAATTTTATTATCATCACCCTATGTAAAAATACGAAATTTGAAAAGAAATATAATTATGTGTAATTTTTTAAACTTCCTTTTCCCTTTTCCTACAACTGGCAACACTGATCTTTAAAAGCATATTATTTTTGCATGAACCAAGGCGCATTTATTAGGTGGCAGCACTACACCACGTGACTAATGTCATTATACCAATCTAAATGTCAAATTTGGATTGTGTAGGTATAAGCCTAAAAGCGTGCTTTTGTTTGGGTATCCATAAACACCTTTCGAATATTCAGTATTATATGGTGTTTGACATTTCCTATAAGAAACATGAAATCGGACGATGCTAATCTGTTTTGAAAAATAAGAAGGTAATTTATACCAACAAAGTACATGTGGTTGTTGCTGTTGTAATATTTGTTGTAGAATCGCGGGTACCTCATTGATGTGCCTTGGCATGAACTTAATCGAGATTTACTCAACACATATTCTGTTTCACATTTGTAAATGTTAGTATGCTCTTGTATAAGTAATAGTGTCCAGCACAAGATATCTTATAAGAACTTTTAAGACATGAGGGATTTTTCAAATGTTTTACTACAGCGAAGTCTTCTAAAACAAACGTTAACAACGCTGTTTGCAAGAAATTTGTGTCAGTATTGTAGGTATAGGACTAAAGAAGAAAACACTTCGTGACCGAAGAATTTGTGATACTTGCTTATTTCTACGCGTAAGCGCGTGTACAAACGTCATGCATGTATGTTTGTATGATCTTCTATTTTTCTGCGTAAATGCAAACGCACACACATGCATTGACATTAGTTGTACGCGCTTAAACACATAATAGCTTACCATCTACATATTACACACACACTCAAACGTACAATATGCAAAATAACAAACATGCACAAATCAACACTACTTCTTTTGAGTGTTTGTTACAAACAAGCAGTCTTTGGACATCGCTTGTTAACACTGATATACACGTACACCAATACATCCATCGTGCTTCGCTTATAGTACGACAGCATTTATTATTGGTTTAGCATAATACATGCGACGTGAATACATTTAAAAAACATGACGTTTTTACATTTCAAGACGGTTTACGCAGGTCTCTAATAAGTAAACAAACTAGACTTGGGTCGAACTCATTCACTAGTTCATTCTTGCCACAAACCACTGATCAAACCCATTTAAATTACATGGGTTTGATCATTGGTTTGTGGCAAAAATTAACTAGTGAACGAGTTCGAACCAAGTCTAAAACAAACCAACATCATTTTACTGCGTTCTTAACTATTGAGTATTCATTGCTGTTTTTTTAACCCCCGACTAAAAAAAGGGGTGTTATAAGTTTGTAGTGTGTGTCTGTGTGTCTGTGTATCTGTGTGTCTGTCCGTGTCCACGTACAGTCCAAACGGCGGGACCGATTTTCATTTAATTTTTTTCTGTTTGAAAGATGACTTGATCGAGAAGGTTCTTAGCTATGTTTGAAGAAAATCGGTCCAGCCGTTTAGAAGATATAACATCTTTTCTGAAAAAAGTCGGGGGTTTTTAAAATTTTTAATTTTTGTTAACATAGTTATTTATCTGTATGAAATAGAAATGAAACAAATAAAAAGTTATAGCGAAAGTTTCATAAACAGCATTATTTAGTTTCATGCAGATGTCTAATTGGTAAATCATGATTCTACATCAGTTTTCTTTCAGTTGTGCTCTACTTAAAATTGGTTTAGCTTAGATTGTGCTTTGTAATGTCCTATTATGTTGTTCTTTAGTAAAATATTTATTTTATAATAAAAACATTTATACCATAGTTTTTTAATTAAAGCAAAACCAGAAAGCGGTTATCAAGCTGGTTTTTAGCAGCAAAACTCGCTCTTCCGAATTATTAGAAAATCGTCTAGTTTATGGGTCGAATAATTAACAAATTTGTACGACATCTTACAAATTATGTGAAAGACATCAGGTATTTGAAATTTTTTATAGAAATGTGTTTAAAATACTTATATATAGCGGCTGTAAATGTCGACTATTTTCATAAGCCGCCGCCGCCGACTTTTTAAGACGGCTTGTTTCTCTGCGCTCGAATCTCAAATTAAAGTTGTTTTAGCTTATGCTGCGCTGCGAACTATTTAAAAAAATTATAATAAAATGTAATAATTTTGAATGACAACTAAAGTCTTTAATCTGGCAAATTAAGAACGAATTTGCGAACTTCGGACTTACGGGGCAAAATGTAATTTACACTTTTGCAAAAACAATAAATGTTTGTTTATGTGTCTAGTTCGTTTCTTATCTCTTCACTAAAAGATAATTACAATTTAAGCCATTTACAGCAAACAAATGAAAAGGGGGAAAAATAAAAGATATAATGTTTCTTTTAGATAATGTTAAAACTATAATATAATAATTAAGGCCATTAAAATCATTGCATTTTTAAAATTGTTAACCCATAAAAAAAAACTAAATGCATAATGTGATAATTTTAAATAAATTGAAGGTATACTTTTTTTTGTGCCAATAATGCTATTTTTATAGGATTTGATGCTATAAAAACTGCTTCCGCTAATTATCTTTCTCATCAGAGGAAATATAAGAATTCTTATGGTTAATATTTATTTAAATATGTAATACTTTGACCAGGGAACTATTTGGACAAAAGATTGGTTCAAAAAATTAATTCAATCCCGGCTGAATTTAATGAAAAAACTTAGAGTATTCCTAAATTTGAGATTTTGGCAAATACAAGATTTTCAAATTTTTGTGCAACATTTAATAATTCCCATGTAAGAAAATGATGCAAGACCCAAAATATTGAATAAATAAGATAATCTTTTTATTTATAATTTTTATTGCAATAAACAAATTTAAAAATCTAAGTCAATATGAAAATTTGGGAATTTAGGTTAAGAGATTTTCAAAACAAAATCGTTGCCTGTCAAATCTAAATAAACTTTAGTACATTGAAAATTTTTCTTCAACGTCTAGTGACGCAGTGTCCGTAACAAAACTAAGTTCCGTAGTATGAATGAATGAATGAATTAAGTTAACAGGAAACGCAGGACACTTCAAAGTAGATCTATTGTATCCCCTGGCATCCTTGGAATCTCAAGATTGCCAGTGAATCTAGTGTTGACAGTTCCCAATCCTCTAATAGGTGCTTGCCAAATTGGATATATCTTTTGTGGCATAACGCTTCACAGTCCTTCAGAATATACCCTCGAATTTCATCGTCATAATCACAGAATCTGCACAGGCTGTTACTCTCAATGCCAAGTCTGTTGAGGTGTTTTCTCAGTCTGCAATGGCCTGTACGGAAGCCTGTGAACATTCTTAGATTATTTTTACTCAGAGACATGAGAGCTATGAAACGATTTTGGTTATACGCTCCAAGCAATGTTGGTATCTCTACGAAGAGCAAAAGCACATTAAGCTGTTGCAAAAAGGGTAAAAAGCGCAAAAAAATAAGAAAAAGCGGGTAAAAAAGCAGAAAAATATTTTTTTTTTAATTTTAATATATTAAGCCATTTAAAGAGGAGAGTTTAGAGTGTAAAAGCCTAATGTATAATTTCAAATGGAACAAATCAAGTTTAGGGGCACCTCCCAGAAATGTAAAAACAGTATCCTATCCTATACGAATATGACCAATATTGGTATCCCAAAAATTAAAAAAAAGAATACCGTATCTGATAGAAAATTTAAAAATAAGAAGAAAAAATTCAACAAAAAGACTGGCGGCGAGGCTTAATTTCCGAGTTATGGGCCTTTGAAATTGTAATTAAAATTATGTTCTGCCTTGCAAAGTTTCCCTGCCTAATAACGTTTCTTTGCATTGCCGGCCTTCGGCCGGGTTTAGGAATTTTCTCCACCATGGTGTTTCCCCAGACGGAGCAGCCTAGTAAAGATTTTCTGCCTTGCAAAGTTTTCCTGCTTAATAGCGTTTTCCTGCATGGCCGACAAAGAGTCTATTTTTACCATTTCATGAAAGGTATTCTCAAAAGCTTTAAGATGATACCAATATTGGTCACATTCATTGGAAAACACCGTATAATCGCAATATTGTATTAGAATTTCAGAGGCCCATAACTAGGAAACTAATGGCTCGATTATGGATGGCAACCGAACTTTGGTTGCGTTGCTAGTTGCCAAAACGATATTACGGATGGCAACTGGCAACTAACAGCTGGTAATTTCAGTTGCCATATTGGCAACCACAAATTTGTAGTTGCTGCATAGTTTAAAAGCAAATAAATTTAAAAATTAAACAGTAATTGCAATATTATTTTTATTTTTGAATTTCTTCTATGGATATATAAAGACAACAACATTTACTCGCAGTAGAGGCGGTAATTCTAAAGAGTCGTCTAATAGATTCAACTTTTGTACTTCCTTCTCTTCACCAATAATAAAATTAACTAATAATTTTTATGATCAGTAATAATTTTTAAGCAATTTTATTCAATAATTTTCTTTTTAGCACTTGTATTTCTTATATTTCAAATATTTTTTCAGTTGCCAATATGTCATAATCGTATTTTCTATAACTTTTTGGCAACTGGAGAAAGTTGCCATAAATAATACAAATTTTAAGTTCAGTTGCGTTGCTAGTTAACTCGGCAACTGAAGTTCGGTTTCTATCCATAATTGAGCCATAAGCCTTGCCGCCAATTTTTATTTATTTTTTTCTTCTTATTTTTTAATTTTCTATAGGATAGGATACTGTTTTTAAATTTGTGGGAGGTGCCCCTAAACTTGATTTAAGCCCAAAATCATGATTAATTTAATAAAAAAATAAGTATGTAAAAACAAATAATAAAAAACTAGGAGTCAAGTAATATATATTCTTACACACATACAGACATACATACTATATTAGATGAAGCTAAGGCTTAGATTAAGATATGTATGTTACTGAAAAATCATTTACACATAAAAAATGCATTAAAGGCATCACTTTTTTCTTAAGTACTCGTAACTTAAAAGTTTTTGTTTTTGTGATATTCACCCTTATTCCAGTTGTCAACATTGACAGCACTTCAATACGATATCAAAAAATTGGGGCTTGGATACCCGTTGTCTAAAACAACTGACTGCTATTGATAACCTAATGATTTCAATTGTTCTCGTATGATTAAATATTTGCGTAAGCTTTAACAAATGCTTATTACGACTACTACTATTTGGAACTCTCCAGTTACTTCCGTTTTCTATTTTGCAAAAAAAAATTAAATTTTTTAATCCCAATTATGAAAATTTTTCTACATTGTTTTTAACATAGTTTCCGTTATTGTCATTAAAAATAGTTTAACAGGCTCCGTCAAAAAATGCTGCTATTAGCGCTTAAAAGTAATTTAGTTTTATAAATTAAAAATATTTTTATTTAACAAAAGAGCACCAAAAGCGCTGTAAGAAATTGTAAAAAGCATTGTAAATACCCGCTTTTTAAAAAAGGGTATTAGCCAAAATTTCGCGTTTAAGTACAGGCAAAAAGCACCAAAAAAATACCCGAAACGCACCAAAATACCATCACTGCCATTTGGTACTTATGTTAAAACCAGTTTTATGTATCTTATTTGTTATAGAAAAACAAATACATACAAACGTGTTTTTCTCATTTGGTCATTGCACAACCATACAATAACTGCTTTAAGCATCAACATTTACAACTAGTAAAAGAAACGCTAAATAACATATTTTTTCATACAAGAACCAAAAAACACGCAAAACTGGTGCAAACAGATGCATCTGTGCAATGCTATAATACAGATCGGTTGATTTTAGGCGAGTGGATGTTTTTTTGGTCGAAGGGTCTTTAAGGTTTCTGGAAGGTGCACGTTATCTGGAGAATCCTTTGGCAAGAAGATGTTTTGATGGATCTAGAGATTTGCAGACTGTTCAAATGTCTAGCAGCCGTATTCATAAAAATTTTAAACCGCGTTTCAAATATTGTTTAAGCAAAATTCGCTAAAATTGTATTCATAATAGAATTTTAGCTTAAAAAACGGTTTTTAAACCTTGCGTAAATCAGCAAATTTTAAAATTGACTGCCCCCATGTTTAAACCAATTTTAAGGTGACGTTGTTGTAATTTTGCTTCGGTTTTGTTTACATTTTGAACTTCACCTGTATGTACATATGTGTGTATGTATGTATGTACTTACATATGTATGCATGTATGTATGTATATGCAAGTGTTATTTAGAAGAAAACAATGTAATTTTTTATTTTTTTTATAGAAACTATTGCCGAAATAACAAATATACTCCAAAGAATATTTAAAAGAAAAGGAGCGATCCAGTTTCCATTCCCAGTCATTGTTTTCTCATTTTATGTGTTAACAAAAATAGTATAATTGTAGAAAATTAACTAGTGATGTATAAACACTCAAAACAAACAAAATAAAGCTCGTTATTATAGTGCTTCTTTATCTGCAATAAAATAAATAATATAAAAAGCACTTTTAACAAAGATTTGTTGTGAACTTTTTTTTATTATTTTATTAAATACAAGTTGGAACATATCTTTTTTTTTATAGAAACAATATTTCTCTGAAAACCGACAAATAAACAAAATAGACACGAGTACTTTGTGAGTTAACAATCGTTGTTTTGCAGAACTAATATGCAAGTGACAAATAAAGAATACAGTGTTGCCACGATATTTTAAAAAAATCTAGTTAATTGATTTTTAGTTAAAAAACTGATTATGAATACCAATATTTAAAAAACGTTATTTAGCCTTAAAACGTTTTTTAACTAATATGAATTTTAAACATCAATCAACTTTTTTTTATGAATACGGGTGTAGATATTTTCTTCCTATGGACTTGTTGACCCTTGGGGGTGCTGGTGCTTTGTATGTGGGTGAAGATCTCTTATTCTACCATAGGAGAATAAGGTCGTTAAATATAAATGACTCGGTGTATAACACCAGTCAATGAACTTTTTAATTCCCTTGTTTGTTTGCTGTTTGTTTTATTTTCCCTTTTCATTTTTTGGTTTTGCATGAATTTAGTGATAAGTTTATTAATTTAAGTGCCTCCCTTTCTTTCCTTTTTTTGGGGAATTATATAAAAATTTAAATTCCTACAACAATGGCTGTATATATATAATGTACTTTTTTCATAATTTGATAGTCTTTGATAAATGTTTTAGCATGTAAAGAAATTTTTGTATAGAAGATTTTTAAATTTAATTTTTAGAATTAAATAATTTTTTGTAATGTTTTGGAAAATAATAAATACAATACATTACAATACAACAAAGATTCGCTGTGAACTCTTTTAGTTTTTTATTAAATACAAGTTGGAACATATTTTTTATTTTATACTAGAAACAACATTTCTTTAAAAAGGGACTAACAAACAAATATAGACACGGGTACTTCGTGAATCGTTAACAATCGTTGTTTTGCAGAACTAAGATGCAAGTGACAAATAAAGAATACAGTGTTGCCACAATATTTACAAAAAAATTGAGTTAATTGATTTGTAGTTAAAATACTGATTATGAATACCAATATTTAAAAAATCTTATTTAGCCTTAAAATGTTTTTTAACTAATGCGCATTTTAAACCTCAATCAACTTTTTTTATGAATACGGCTGTAAATGTTTTGCGGCTTTCTCTATAATATACAGTACAAATTTATTTCTAATGTGCATAATAGAAAATTTTAAGTTATACTATCTTTAATTTATTTAAGGAAGATTGATTCTAATTCTCATTTACATACAAATTTGTTTGTCAGCTTGAATACCTAATAGGTGATTATTTCAATTGCAACTTTCAACAACACTGTTGTCAATTTATACCATTACATATGTATTTATGTATGTATGTATGTATAAAATTATGTTAGTTTACACTGAATTTTTTATTTGTTTACTTGGTAAAATGGGAAAATTGTCAATACATCAAAATATATTGAAAATTGTCAAAAAAAAATGTTATTCATAACAAATAAAAATTTAAAAATAAATAAGTTTCAGTTAAGTGAGACGTAATTATAGGTGTTATCTACTAAAGTCCTGCACAAGACTATTTATAAGACTTTCAAGAAATGAGAGATTTTTCAAATGCTTTACTACAGCGAAATATTCTAAAACAAATGCTAAATAACACTGTTGGCAAGACATTTGTTTCAGTTGTTTGGCCTTCAAACTAATAGATTTTCTATATTTGTGATTTGAACGGGCTAAAAGTTCGTATCGCTTTTTAAGCCAAATTACATGTGATAATTATTAATGAACAAATAACACCAAAGTCTGTTGTAAATATTCTGACTAACACAACACATAGTTGAACGGAACAGCCAGCCGTTTTCGAAGGCCACTAAACCTTCATCATCAGCGTTCTTTTGTGTTTGGTCCACTGTGTGTGGTGTCAGTTGATGTAGATTTCTGCTTTATATACTTAGCATTTTATTGCAAATGGAATATGTGAATTGTTTTGATTCATCGTATTTCAATTTGCTGAAAGCTTTTTTGTAACACAAACACAAAAGAACGCTGATGATGAAGGTTTAATGGCCTTCGAAAACGGCTGGCTGTTCCGTTCAAACTATGTGTTGTTAGTCAGAATATTTACAACAGACTTTGGTGTTATTTGTTCATTAATAATTATCACATGTAATTTGGCTTAAAAAGCGATACGAACTTTAGCCCGTTCAAATCACAAATATAGAAACAAATGGATTTCGAATAATAATTAAAATTAACTACTAATAGATTTTGTTTTTGCTTTGGTAAAATAACAAAACAAAACATGTTACTCCTTCTCTTCTGCCTTCTCATTAGGGTGATCGATTATTCGAATTTTTCCAGAAACCGGTTTTCGAATAGTTCGAATATTTGAAATTATGAAAACCCCGGTTTCGTTTTTTACAATTCAAGAAAAACCGGTCAACCGGTTTTTTTAAGTAAAAAATTACTATACAAAAGTTTTGATTTTAAATTGCTTTATTAAAAAAAAGGGTTAACAGTTCATGTAAATAATATAAAACAATACAAAAATTAAAGGTAAAACATAAAAATTAACTTCACATACTTATGTATAGTACATAAATATTTATATATAATATACAGTTGAGGAATAAACTGTACATACAACCATATTTTTTTGGGTTTGTGGAAACTTGGGAAGAAATTGAAAAAATTAAATATGCCAATATTCAGGTTGCTAATAAATATGTTTATACAAAAAATAAAAAAATAATTATAACACCTACAATAGCAAAAATATTAAAAATACATAGGAGAAAAGTCTACATACAGGCATAAAATACATGAAAAAATACGTGCAAAATGTTTGATGTCGTCAACTTGTTTGAAAATTCTGTGATTTCCGTTACCAAGCCGTCAACAAATGGCACCCAAATATGGTCTATTATGTTGTTGTTATTATAATTATTTTTTAATGTTTTATTTTTTGTATAAACATATGTATATCGAGCCATAACCGCTAAAATAGCTTAAGCGACACATTTTTCGGACTTCGTTTTTTTTTACGAAAAAACGACTACATATTTATGATCGCAAATAATCAATTTTGATCAAAAATTGAAATTCGAAAATTATGTCGCTTAAGCTATTTTGGCGGTTATGGCGCGATATATTAGCAACCGAAATATTGGCACATTTAATTTTTTGAATTTCTTCCCCAGTTTTCTCAAGCCCCAAAAATTATGGTTGTATGTAGATTTTATTCCTTAATGGTATATATGTACATATGAATGTATGAACAAGGTGGATATCTACCTCTATATAATATATGAAGCAAAATGGCAACAAAACTAAAACACACCTTTTGCAACTGTATTTTGACATCCATTGCACACCATAAGGCCAATTAAATTCGCCTCTGCTATTACCTCATAAAATAATTTCTCTTAAATTTTACGTTTCAGTAAATGATGCCACGCTCTAAAAAAGCTTTGAGCTTTTACGCTAAAAACTACTTACGAAAATCAAGAAAACATTCAAAATGTACAAATCGAAAAGTATTCGACTCAGCCGGTTTTTAAATTGTAAAAAAAAACCGGACTATTCGACATTCGAAAAATCAACATTTTGAAAAAACCGACAAGCGTATTTTGAAAAAAAACCGGGTTTTAAAAGCGGTTGGAAAACCGAGTCGATCACCTTACTTCTCATAGAAGCGAGTGTGGAATGTGTATCGTATATTTTATGCGAAAGAGCCCTTTAATAAGGCCTGCACCAAGAAGGTCTTCTGAGTTTTACAAGCAGACCTCTTTTTGCTTCTTATTTTTTTCACTCTCAACTTCTTTAGTTTATCGTTCTTACGTGTACTTTTATTATTATAATTTTCTTATAACGGGTGTTTTTTTAGAGGTATAGAACTTCGAATTGAAATAAAACACAAGAAAATCGTTTTAATGTCCATCAATTTGGCTTTATTGGAAGGATAATTTTATGCCATTAATGTTTAAATATGATTTCGGGCATGTGGCCGCCGCGGCTGGCTCGAATAAAGCCAATTCTACAGGTCCAATTTTCAACCACTTTTTCGAGCATATGGAGCCGTATGTTGGCAATAACGCCACGAATGTTGGCTTCCAAGTCCCCTAACGTTTCTGGTTTGTTGGCGTAGACGAGCGACTTCACATATCCCCAAAGAAAATAATCCAATGGTGTCAAATCACACGATCTTGGTGGCCAATTGACAGGTCCATTCCGCGAAATTATGCGCTCATCGAATGTTTCCTTCAATAAATCGATTGTGACGTGCGCTGTGTGGCATGTAGCGCCGTCTTGTTGGAACCACAACTCATCCACATTCATGCCATCCAATTCGGGAACAAAATAGTCGGTTATCATGGCTCTATACCGGTCTCCATTAACGGTAACTGACTCTCCAGCATTATTTCGGAAGAAGTATGGCCCAATGACTCCACCAGCCCATAGAGCACTCCAAACAGTCAGTTTTTGTGGATGTAATGGCGTCTCAAGGGTCTCATGTGGATTCTCTTCACTCCAAATGCGGCAATTTTGCTTGTTGACGTAGCCATTCAACCAAAAATGAGCCTCATCACTGAACAAAATTTTGCGATGAAAATCAGCATCGAGATCAATCTCATTTTCGGCCCATACACCAAAATCACGACGCATTGCATGGTCTCGCGGCTTTAATTCTTGCACAAGCTGGATCTTGTAATGTCGCAAGCCAAGATCTTTGCGCAAAATCTTCCATAAAGTTGATGGACAAAGCTCCAATTGCTGTGCACGGTGGCGAATCGATTCATTCGGGTCCTCTTCAACACTTTGCTCTACAGCGGCAATTGTTTCTTCGGTGCGCACTGTTCGACGTCTCTGCGGATGCGTATTATCACATAGAGTAAACGTAGTGCGAAAACGATCCATGGTTAACCGAATTAATTGCTCTGATGGACGATTATGTCGACCATAAAATGGACGGAGCTTGCGGTAAACTTCGCGAACTGAACCATTATTTTCGAAATAAATTTGCACGATTTGCAAGCGTTGTTCTTTTGTCAACCTGTTCATGATGAAATGGCAAACCAAACTAAATATTAATCACTTGACAGCTGACAAAATGGCCGCCAGTTAAAAAAGTGATGCCAACTTAAAGCTCTATACCTCAATAAAAAACACCCTTTATTACAATTCCCCTAGGGCACTCAATAAATAAGTTAAGGACATTAAGATGATAAAATCAATCATTTGTGTCTTATTTATTAAATCGATTTTTATGCGAAGATAAATCATCTAATAAAACAATTCCATGGCAACAAAAATCACCAACAATATGATTATGATAAGCTAAAAATTAAAAAAAATGCAATAATAAATTATAAGTTTAGTAGAAGGGGCACATGCTAAAAAAAAGGAAGAAGAAAAAAAAAACAGACGCACTAAGGAGGACCATTTTATCCAATCGGTTTATTCTTAAACGGTACAACTAAAGCAAACTCTTTACAAAATAATTGTTCACTTCAAAAGCTCGCATTAACGTCTTATCGTCTAATTATACAATACTTTATTTTTATTGTTGGTAATTTTCATACAAAAGAGATTTCTAATTATACGATTAAATTTTATATGTTATTCCATAAGTTGAGATAAATATGTGATAATATGTGATAGGTTAGGTTGGGTTAGGCTAGCAGGCTGCTGGTATGGAAGGGTGAAATTTAGAGTCCAGCTCACTTGGGTCCAACACAATGATCCCTTTGTGCTACACGCAAAGAAAAAATATGGTTGAGGTAACCATAATCAAACAGCAACATACTATGACTGAATTATGTGGTTGCAGTCAAATCATATTATTGTTAGTAGAAAAAAAAACTTTAACAATATTATTATCTGAGTTAATTATAATATTATCTGAGTTAATTATAATATTATCTGAGTTAATTATAATATTATCTGAGTTAATTATATTATAATCTTAGTATTGTAAATATGACAACACTATTGTTAGATGTGACTAAAATATAATTGAGACTCACCATACCATGTTCTAATATTATATTAATATTGTTAAATACGACCACAGTATTATTTAATATAATAATACTATTTTATTTTTTAATCATATATTTATTGTAGAAACAGCTGTGCGTTAAATTCGAAAAAAAAATAAATTAATATTGTTGAAATAAATTGTATGTATATAAATATATACTTACACGACATACAGCCATGTCTGTATAAAAAGATACACAAATGTTTATATATTTTTATTGATCTACCCTTTTGTTTATACTTTATTTATTTATTCATTTATTTAACCCTACCGATAGCTTACAAACGAAATACTGAACTGACAGATGTTTCTGAAAAAGATTTTTTTTTAAATTTAACATAGTATGGTTTTGGAAAACATTATATTGTTATTTATATCATATTATTTTTAAATGATAATACAAATTATGTTGTAGTCATAAATTTTTAACAAAACTATATTGTTAAACTCAAACATTACTCTGTTTATCGTAACGAAATAAATGTTTAAAATAACAACAACTAGTTTTCCACGACCACATATTTGTTTCAGAGAACATAATATTGTTTTCTCAACCATTCTACAACCATATCTTTTCTTTGCGTGTACCTGTGTATTGAAGAGAAGATAGTGAGAGAGGATGATAGGAGTGGAATAGTGATAGTGAAGTAGGAAGATGAAGGAAGAGAAAGAGGAAAGCTTCATTATTTTACAACTCTGCAGCGCCTCTGGTGTCAAATGAAGCGTATTAAATTTTGAAGCTTTGTTTAGTAGCCATTTTATTAATATGTGATAACTAGCACAAGAAAATAAATTCATCTTAGTGATAAATATATATTTAATTAATTTCAATTTAATTTTCGAACTGTTTTGAACAAAATTGCTTATAATGAAAAACTTATAACCAGGAAAACCGCAAATATGCAACTGCATGTTATTTCTTGTGTGACGTATTATGCATTAGATAAGATATTTATTCATTTCTGAACTTTTTATGAATTTTGGCATCGATTTTTTGGTACATATTTTTGCATATTTACAGCATGATTTGCATATTTCAGTCCTACACGCATATTTTTAACATATTTTTGAATTTTCAGATAACAATTTACACTTTAAGGGCATATGTTGATTATTTGTATAATATTTTTATCTTATCTGTTGGTCAAAATTTTATTTTTTTTTCGTCAACTAAATCTCATTTTCAATGTGTATACATTTTTCTTATACGAGTATATAACACAGTTATTATGGGCCTTAGGAGGACTAGTACAGCCATGGTCAGACCAGAACTGTTGTCATACTTGGATTGTGCAAAATCCGGGAAGATATATTGACGGAGATCAAGAGTAATAGGGAACACCTCTGGCTCAATATCGCTGGATTGAGTTATGCAAAGCTAGTGCTTGGAGCCAGTGATGGTATTTTGGTGCGTTTCGGGTATTTTTTTGGTGCTTTTTGCCTGTACTTAAACGCGAAATTTTGGCTAATACCCTTTTTTAAAAAGCGGGTATTTACAGTGCTTTTTACAATTTCTTACAGCGCTTTTGGTGCTCTTTTGTTAAATAAAAATATTTTTAATTTATAAAACTAAATTACTTTTAAGCGCTAATAGCAGCATTTTTTGACGAAGCCTTCTTAAACTATTTTTAATTACAATAACGGAAACTATGTTAAAAACAATGTAGAAAAATTTTCATAATTGGGATTAAAAAATTTAATTTTTTTTTGCAAAATAGAAAACGGAAGTAACTGGAGAGTTCCAAATAGTAGTAGTCGTAATAAGCATTTGTTAAGGCTTACACAAATATTTAATCATACGAGAACAATTGAAATCATTAGGTTATCAATAGCAGTCAGTTGTTTTAGACAACGGGTATCCAAGCCCGAATCTTTTGATATCGTATTGAAGTGCTGTCAATGTTGACAACTGGAATAAGGGTGAATATCACAAAAACAAAAACTTTTAAGTTACGAGTACTTAAGAACAAAGTGATGCTTTTAATGCATTTTTTATGTGTAAATGATTTTTCAGTAACATACATATCTTAATCTAAGCCTTAGCTTCATCTAATATAGTATGTATGTATGTATGTGTGTAAGAATATATATTACTTGACTCCTAGTTTTTTATTATTTGTTTTTACATACTTATTTTTTTATTAAATTAATCATGATTTTGGGCTTAAATCAAGTTTAGGGGCACCTCCCACAAATTTAAAAACAGTATCCTATCCTATAGAAAATTAAAAAATAAGAAGAAAAAAATAAATAAAAAATTGGCGGCAAGGCTTATGGCTCAATTATGGATAGAAACCGAACTTCAGTTGCCGAGTTAACTAGCAACGCAACTGAACTTAAAATTTGTATTATTTATGGCAACTTTCTCCAGTTGCCAAAAAGTTATAGAAAATACGATTATGACATATTGGCAACTGAAAAAATATTTAAAATATAAGAAATACAAGTGCTAAAAAGAAAATTATTAAATAAAATTGCTTAAAAACATTACTGATCATAAAAATTATTAGTTAATTTTATTATTGGTGAAGAGAAGGAAGTACAAAAGTTGAATCTATTAGACGACTCTTTAGAATTACCGCCTCTACTGCGAGTAAATGTTGTTGTCTTTATATATCCATAGAAGAAATTCAAAAATAAAAATAATATTGCAATTACTGTTTAATTTTTAAATTTATTTGCTTTTAAACTATGCAGCAACTACAAATTTGTGGTTGCCAATATGGCAACTGAAATTACCAGCTGTTAGTTGCCAGTTGCCATCCGTAATATCGTTTCGGCAACTAGCAACGCAACCAAAGTTCGGTTGCCATCCATAATCGAGCCATTAGTTTCCTAGTTATGGGCCTCTGAAATTCTAATACAATATTGCGATTATACGGTGTTTTCCAATGAATGTGACCAATATTGGTATCATCTTAAAGCTTTTGAGAATACCTTTCATGAAATGGTAAAAATAGACTCTTTGTCGGCCATGCAGGAAAACGCTATTAAGCAGGAAAACTTTGCAAGGCAGAAAATCTTTACTAGGCTGCTCCGTCTGGGGAAACACCATGGTGAAGAAAATTCCTAAACCCGGCCAAAGGCCGGTAATGCAAAAAAACGTTATTAGGCAGGGAAACTTTTCAAGGCAGAAAATAATTTTAATTACAATTTCAGAGGCCCATAACTCGGAAACTAAGCCTCGCCGCCAGTCTTTTTGTTGAATTTTTTCTTCTTATTTTTAAATTTTCTATCAGATACGGTATTTTTTTTTTTAATTTTTGGGATACCAATATTGGTCATATTCCTATAGGATAGGATACTGTTTTTACATTTCTGGGAGGTGCCCCTAAACTTGATTTGTTCCATTTGAAATTATACATTAGGCTTTTACACTCTGAACTCTCCTCTTTAAATGGCTTAATATATTAAAATTAAAAAAAAATATTTTTGTGCTTTTTTATCCGCTTTTTCTTATTTTTTTGCGCTTTTTACCCTTTTTGCAACAGCTTAATGTGCTTTTGCTCTTCGTAGAGATACCAACACTGCCACATGGTTTTTGAAAAAAAAAATCCATGGTTGATGAATGAATGAATGAAAGTAAAATTTCACATACACATGTAAGTAAATGATACATGTACATGAAACCAGTGATGCCAACTTTTGAGACTCAAAACGCGTAAAAAATTTTGAAAAAAGGGCTAGAAAGGGCTAAATTTAAAACGTATTCAAAAATAAAAAATAAAACAGTAAAATTTTTGGAAAAAGCGGGGAAAGGGGCTAGTATTAAAATTTTTCTGTTGAAAATAAAAACATCACATCAATTTTTGTAAAGTAATTTATTAGAATATAAATAACTATCATGAGATCATGACACATACATACCTTTAGAGCTTCAATATTGTACATATTTCATTTACATTTCATATTACATTTTAATAAGGTATGTACAAACGTAGATTAAATAGTTAGCATATACATACATATATAATAGAAATATATATACATATGTATGTTTACTTAAGTAAAATTTCGATTTCTCGCTCTTCCAAAAACATACATTATCTGTTTTAGGCTGTACTGAATAACTTTCAAAGCATAAAAAAATTTGGAAGAAATAAAAGATTACTCTATATTATTCTTCTTTTTTAAATTGGTAAAGCAATATCGACTTCTTACTCATTTTATTTTGCTAGATTAAATGATGCAAAAGTTCGCAAAAGTTTAAATGTAGCCACATCGAGCAAAAATAAAAAGGGGCTAAAAGGGCTGAAAGATGATTGTAAAAAGTGCTAGGTTTGCGCCTTTTTTAGTTTGGGGCTAAAAATTTTTTTTCGCGTTTTGACTGACTGAAAACGGGCTAAATCTAGCCCTAAAAGGGCTAAGTTGGCATCACTGCATGAAACACATGCATGTGTAATTACTCGCAGAGCAAAATTGTCTCTCTCTCTCTCTCGGTATACTTGGCTGCGCCACAAAATAACATAACGAACGTCCGCACATACATCTGTCCATCATGTATTTGATGGACATCTGTCCATCATGGTATATTTGTTTTGGCTATACAAACGAGTATAATGATGCAACCCTATAATCTGTATATGGACCTACACGATGGCCAGCGTTGTCAACTCGGTGCTATTCGCACCGTTTTTAGTGCTATTTGAAATGTTCGACGCGACAAATTTTGAAGTTAGTGCTCAGTGCTTTTTTGAATTAATTTTCGGTGCTTTTTGTTTCGAGGCGGTGGCACTAAGCCAAAAACTCAAAGGAAAATTTCCTTACCTATTTTTTTTTTCGAGGAAGTCTTTCATTCAAAAACATAAGCTCTGAAGTTAAATGGAGCATCTCAAAAAATTCTACTTAAATTTTAAAAGGCTTGGTTTAATAAATACGTGTCATATTACCATCAAACCTTAACATTTTAAGCATAATTAATGTAAACAGTGTTTTGTCATAAAACAAAGAAGACATAATTCAAGTATTTACTCAAATATAGTCTAATAGCGAAATTTTGTCTAGTATAGACAATGGGTGGAGAAAGATTGATTCACTTAATGCAATGGGAAAAATATTAAGTCCACTATTGAGAGATTCAGTTGATATGAACTCGTTTGAATCATTATCAAAACTTGCATTCCCATCAAACTTCTGTTACTTCCATATTGAAACGCAGAAGTCACCATTTTTATTTCGATTATTATTTATTATCTTTGTCACATATCAGCCGAGAGAATATTTCCACTTAATTTAATAAAAACCAAATTTTGTAAGCCTTGATTTTAAAATATTTTCAACTGCTAAGCCCATCGAGGTCAAAATGTACGAGTAATCGGCTTTTAACCTCAGAAAGACTTGTCGATTACTGCCAATTTGACTAAACTCGAGAGATTCGTTTGTTCGTTGACGGAAAAAAATTAAAAATTTTTTTATAATAATTTGAATAAATACATTTTATTAAAAATAAAATGTTTTTCGGATGCCTCAAATTTGTACAATTTATTTACATGTTGTCGGTTGGTTATTGGTTTGCGGCACAGTATATTCAAAATACATTATGTCTGCAGCAAATCAATAACCAAACGATGTGTAAATTTTTTTTAAATAATATAATAAAATTTTAAATTTAGTGCTTTTTTGCTTAAATTACGCGCTTTTTTCTTGGTTTCGGTGCTTTTTGAAATTTAAAAGTTGACAACGCTGACGATGGCCTACGAAACTGGCCATTCTGTCCGATGTATGATTTTAGCCCAAGACATGCTACTAGAAGCATTCGCTCCCATCTCCTAATCGTCTCCATCTTGGATGAAGAGCGAATCTTTGTTAAAAGTGCTTTTATATGATTTTTGTTATTGGAGATAAAGGAGCACTAGAATAATGAGCTTTATTTTGTTTGTTCTGAGTGTTTAGACATTACTAGTTAATTTCCTACAATTATATTATTCTTGTTAACACATAAAGTGAGAAAACAATAACTGGAATTGGAAAGCAGATTGCTCCTTTTCTTTTAAATATTCTTTTGGAGTCTATTTGATATTTCGGCAATAGTTTCTACAAAAAAATTAAATTTTTCTTCTTCTAAATAACACTGGCTTATACATACATACATTCATAAGTACATACATACATACACACAGGCAAAGTTAAAAATGTAAACAAAAACGAAGCAAAATTACAACAACGTCATCTTAAAATTGGTTTAAACATGGGTGCAATCAATTTTACAATTTGCTGATTTACGCAAGGTTTATAAAACGTTTTTTAAGCTAAAATTCTATTATGAATACAATTTTAGCGATTTTACGGCTGTTAAAATTTCACAACAGACATAATTTTATAAAAATTTACATATGTATGTGTAAATAAACACCAGAAATATTCAACAAGTCTTTTAAAAAAGCTTTTCAACTTCTATTCATTTATTTAATTGACAATTTATTGTATTAAATCAGCAATAAAATTATTTCAAATGTAAACAAAAACATGTGTACACATAACGTTCACAAAATTGCGGTTGCAGTAATAAAAAAGAAAATGAAACAAATACTCGTGCATACAAAAAAAAAGAAGAAAAATCATGCTACCACAGACAAACATCAATGAGGAAATGTGTAAACAGAATACGTATGTATGTATGTACCCAGTGAACATTTATATGTCTGTTTGGCGTGTCTGATTTGAGAAAAACTCTGAAATTTGAGACATTTGCAAATTATTTGACAATTTTTCGGTACGCTGTTTCTTTACATTTTCAAAAACTGTCACAGGATTCACAGGATGACGACTTTCGACGTAATTTTTAGTTTGTTAGCGGACAGTGTAGAGAAGAAAGAGGGGTACCAAAAATTGTTCAATTTCTATTTTCCATGTTTTTTTTTCTTATTTCTCTTTACACTGTTCAGCGTTGTCAACTTTTAAATTTCAAAAAGCACTGAAACCAGGAAAAAAAACGCGTAATTTTAGTAAAAAAGCACTAAATTAAAATTTTTTTGTTTTATAAAAAAAATTTTTTATATAAAAAATATATACAAATTTGAAGCATCCGATACACATTTTGATTCTATGAGAATCAGTGAATTCTAAAGTCAACCTTTTTAAGTTCTTATAAAAAATTTTATTTTTTTCGTCAACGAAGAAACAAATCACCTGAAATTAGTCAAATTAGCAGCAATTGGGCAAGTCTTTTTGACTTGCTGATTAGATTTTGAACTCGATGGGAGTAGTAGTTAATTTTTTTAAAGTCAGGACTTTCAAAATTTGATTTTTTTAAACAAGGCTGTGGAAACATTCTTTCACAGCAAACGCAATATTAATAACAAAGTTACAAAATTAAAAAAAAGTAATTTGCAAGTTAACCAAGTTATATAAACTTAAATTATATGTACTATTATTTTAGAAAAAAGGAACGAAGTAGGTTATAGATACGTAACCTAAAACGGCAGCTCTATTAGCAACACAATTTTCTCGTTTCAGACCGCTTTTATATAAAGACAAGTGTAAAGAAATTTTTTTACGTATTTGAGACTTAAATAAAGTAATACAGGTAAAAAACGTGATCAACTTCTGCTCTTAAACATTGAAGTTTGATGGGAATGCATTTTCGATAATGCCCCAAATGAGTTTATATCAAATGAGTCGTTACAAGACTTTATTTCTATCTAAAAATCGATAGCGAACTCAAAGTTTCTCCATTGCATTAAGTGAATTATTCTCTATTTACAGTATAGACTAGAAAATATTTCGCTATTAGACTATAATTGCATTATGTCTTCTTTGTCGTGTGGCAAAACACTGTTTCCATTAATTATGCTTAAAATGTGAAAGTTTGAGAATAAAATGCACGTATTTCATCAACCAAGTTTTGTACAATCTTATTAGAATATTTTGAAATGTTCCATTTAATTTCAGTGCTTATGTTTTTTAAATGTTAGACTTCTTCAAAAAAAAAAAAAAAAAAAATATATATATATATATATATATATATATATATATATATATATATATATATATATATATATATATTATATAGGGAAAATTCTTTTAGAATTTTGGGTTTAGTGCCACCGCCAAGAAATAAAAAGCACCAAAAATTAGTTTAAAAAAGCACCGAGCACTGACTTCAAAATTTTTCGCATCGAAAATTCCAAAAAGCACTAAAAACGGTGCGGAAAGCACCGAGTTGACAACGCTGACACTGTTCTTGTTGTTCTTGTTGTTACGTTTTAATGATACTCTTCTAGATTATTGTTATTTGTCATTGTTACTCTTCTAGCTTATTGATTATATGGCTGGAGAGAAGTTGAATTAGACGTGAAAAAAACCATTGTATGAATGCAAAGAATTTTTGGTAGCTACTTCAAAATGGAATTAAGAAAAATAGAAGTCATAAATTTCATCGTGTGAATGCACACATTATCCCATCAATGTCAGACTAGCCTATACATTGTCCCAGAGAAATGTAATTTCCCTCTGTCACTCTCTCATTATACCGTTCAGCAAAAATAGTAAAGGTTTTATATAGGTTTGTCAGTCCGTGTGTAATTTCCACAACATTTATGTGAGACACATAAAGTATATATATTCTTGGCCCTTATGAATAGGGAAGACGAATAAGCGATGTCCGTTTGTCCATCTGTCCGTCTGCCAGTCTGTCTGTACGTGAAATCAGTGAACCGAAACTCCCAGAAACGCTAAAGACTTCCGTCTTAAGCTGGTGTATCAGAAATGGTCCAAAATAGATTGGTATTGAAAATCTGCAAAATCAAAAATATAGTTTCAGAGCTGGAAAGCTTAAACTTTTTTCTTGCCATATAAAAGTAACTAGCTGAAGCTAATTTTTTTTTGTATTTTAATCCTGTTTTATATTTCAGCTTATCGGTACGTTGTCCAATCGACTTCGAATATGAATTCCGTTTATTATATACGTTTTCTGACCGACTTCTGACCATATTCGACAAAAATGTTCACTGGGTATGTTAAGTATGTATGTATGTATGTATGTATGTATGTATGTATGTATGTATGTATGTATGTATGTATGTATGTATGTGTAAGTACGTACAAACACCCATTTAAACAAATATACCTTCAAATATTTACCTGTGCCAACTAAAATGGGGGTATAAAATATAGAGGTTCCACATACGGACATAAACTATGAAGGTGTGTTTGTGAATGTATGAGTAAGGCTGTTTAACGCTTACCCATCAAACATACAAGCTTGAGATCAAATTCAAAAATGACTAGGGTTAAATTTACTTTTTTCATTCAAGGCAATTATAAATAAAATTCCGCGAGAAATTTCTCCCTTTTCCAATTAGAATTTTTTGTTTTCCATATTATTTTCTATTAATTGGAATTGATTCCCGGGAAAAATTTCTCGCGGAATATTATTCATAATTGCTCTCATCAAGTAATCTAGAGATCAAACTAAAAAGGACTGGGGGCAAATTTACTTTTTTCATTCAGGGCAATTATGAATAAAATTCCGCAAGGAATTTCTCCCTTTTCCAATTAGAATTTTTTGTTTTCCATATTATTTGTCTATTAATTGGAATTGATTCCCGGGAAAAATTTCTCGCGGAATATTATTCATAATTGCCCTCATCAAGTAATCTGGTAAAATGTTTTTTTTTTGGCAAAGAGCGTTTTTGAAAAGCTAGTTTTTGAATATGTGAAATAAGAAATAAATTCAGTAAAGTGCGTCACTAGCGGCCTTATGTAGAAGAAAAAACTAGCAAGAAGTAAGCATGAGTGCCCAAATTGAATATGATCTTGACGAGTTTTGCCATATAATTTTATATTAAAAATCACGCTATGATTTAATAGTGAGTTACAACTACACTATGCGCCGATTTTTAATGTCGAATTGTATGGAGCAACTCGTTAGCACCTAGTTTAATGTCGTCACTTATACTGACTTCATGTCATTTTTTCCTTATACATAAGGTCGTAGATATGTAATGCTATACGAGCTTTAGAACTTTTCTTCGTGTTTGGGATTTATTCGGCGTTTTTTTAATTTTGGCGTTTTTTCGGCCTTAGCGATTTATTTTGAGCGATTTTTTTTGGTTTGGGTGTTTTTTTTTCGTTTTATTTTGCTTTAGCGATTTATTTTAGTTGCAGTGATTTTTTTGGTTCTTGGCGTTTTTTCGGCTCCGGCGATTTATTTTAGTTTGAGCGATTTGTTTAGTATAGGCACTTTTTTCGTTTTGGCGATTTTTATGGGTTTTTCATTTAGGCGCTTCTTTCATTTTGGCGATTTTTTTGGTTTTTGGAGACTAATTTTAGTTTTAGCGGATTTTCTTAGTTTAGCGTTTTTTTTTCGTTTTTGGCGATTTTGGTCGGTTTTTGGACATTTTTTTTTGGTTTGTTGATTTTATAATTTTGGGATTTTTTAGTTTTTGCTTTTTTTGAAAGTTTCAAAAGCTTGTCTCTTACGGTTTCTAACATACAGCAAGTTGTTAAAATTACATATTCAAAATTACATTAACTGATAGAGTACCCTTTAATTTTGCTTAAATTTCAGTATTGGTTGTTGTAGTCTGCATAAAAATACACCAACTTTGCAAGTATCAGGTGCCTATATACATATGTATATGTAACTGCCTGTACATTACATTAGGATTTTAACTTGTTACGTTGCTCGCTTAGAGCACCTTATAATTTTTGATTGTCACAACGGCCAAACTTTTACATATTCTGTGAAAATTTCAGATCCGTGGCTTTTATGGTTCTCGAAAAAAACAGCTTGTGACAGACAGACAAATAGACGGACATTGTAGCGAAAACAATAGGGCTCTTTTTACCTTAGGTGTACGGAACCTTTAAAAAGGAAATTCAAGGCAGTGTCAATAAGATTGGTAGCTAAACGCTTAAATATGTGAATTTCTATGTTACTTTTCTGCTTTTTGACCGAATTTGAGCTCCTCTTAGCTGCGAACGGTGGGTTGAATCAGAACCAAAGTTGCTATTAATTCAGGGAAAGGTGGAAAATTGTTTTTTTAATATTTTTTGGAAAATGTATGCCTTACTGATTACAGAAATGTATTTTTGAAAATATTGGATTTTTTTTTGATTTTTGTTTTTTATAAAAGAAAAAATATGTATTTAGGAATTATTTTTATATAAATTATGGACAACAATTACAATCTACATTGTCTCCTTCACTATAGTCATCACGATCATCATGGTCATCATCATAATTATCATCATCATTATCATCATCATCATTATCATCATCATCATCATCATCATTTTCACTATCGCAACAAAAATTTTAATTTAATATTAAATTCGGATGATTTTTTTCTTGAATATAAAAGCTGACATTAGATGCTTTATTAACAAAAACTCTTAAAACAAACAACTCGTAACATTTTTAGTTCTATTCCTCCAAATATTGAAAATACTCTAATTTTGGAACATTTTTAACAATATCAACAAAAACTTTCTTAAATACGCACTAAAATACCTGAAGCTGATGGTTCCATCATTAAATTTCCACTAAATAACTTTTAAACAAAAATAAATTCAGTAAAATGCGACTCTGACTCGCGCACGAAGGGTTCCGTACGAACACTAGATATGTAATTTAATACAAACTTCATCCTCGTTTTTGGGGTCTTTTCGGTTTTTTTGTTTTGGCGTTTTTTTGCCTTTTTTCGGTTTTGGCGATTTTTTTAAGTTTTGGCTCTTTTTTTGTTTTGACACTTTACTTTTTTGTTTTGGCGATTTTTTTCGGTTTTTGGCGTTTTTTAATTTGGCGATTTTTTTTTAATTTTTGGCGATTTTTTTTTTGGTTTGGCGATTTTATAATTTTCGGTTTATTTCGTTTTACCGTTTTTGAAAATTTCAAGTGTTTGCTTCTTACGGTTTCCAAGATATAGCAAATTGTCAAAATTACATAGCCAAAATTGCATTAACTGATGGACCACCCTTTAATTTAAATTTTTTAAAATTTTAGTGTTAATTGTTGTAGTCTGTATAAATATACATATGTTCATACAATTGTATGTATATTACATGGGATTTTAACATTTTTCGTTACTCGTTTTGGAACACCCTTTAATTTTTAATTCTCATGTATTTGTTGTTGTAGCGGCCAAGGTTCTAAATACTCTGTCCAAATTTCAGGTCCGTAGCTCTTACGGTTCCTGAGAAAATACCGTGTGACGGACAGACGGACAGCGTAGCGAAAACAATAGGGTTCCTTTTTACCTTTGGTGTACGGAACCCTAAAAAAGACCTTGAAATGTGTTGAATTTAAATTTTTTTACTATTAGCAAACGACGAAAAAACGTTGTACTTTTACAGCACACTTCAGAAAAAGTAAGCAACACTAAACATTGATTTTGATCACTAGTGATGCGGAATTTTATCTATTTTTAATCAACATAAAACTTTATTCGAAAATAATAACTTGAAAATATTAACTAATAGCGACTTTGGACTTGATTCAATCCAATGTGCAGCGTCCTTATTTACAACTAAGTGTAAAATTTAATTTTCAAAATTACGCCTAAATTCAGTAAGGTATTGAAAATTAATTTTGTTATAAAATATCCAGACCATCACGTTTGAATACTCGGTTTTGTGTTTGCTGGGTATGCATGAATAACGAGCAAGTGCAATTGAATGTACATACATACATACATATTTATGGTTGTATATGATTTTGCCTGTGAATGCTTCTACATACTTATGTTTGTATACACATATAAATGTATGTATGTATGTTCACACAAATGTTTTATGAATAACAGTGCAAACACTTATCCACTGCATGCCTAAATACTCGTAAGACCATAAGTTTGTGTGCGTATGCATTCACATTTATTTACGTTGCTCATACGAAAATATGTTCGTTCATATATGACATATATTATATGTACATATGTATGTATGTGTGTAAATATGTAGAAATGCACCTATACCAGTAAATACATTGGCAACATTGGAATATGTACGTATGTGTATGCTGCATCACTTAAAAAGGCCCAATCACTAGAAAAATGATAGGAGGGGTATGCAAATATACACATACGATTTTATGATGTTAAATACTGAAATGGCACTCGTATGTGGACACACACGGACACATGGGCAAACGTACCAACGGGAAAAGTAAAATGGCTAAAAGAATGTGATAAAATTAATTAAAAAGTAAAATCGTACTAACAAGCTTAAATACATATTTATGATAAAAAAATAAATAAATATGTAATTAAAAAATAAAAAACAGACTGCTAAAAAAGAAGGTAATTTAAAAGTAAATGTTCAAACAGAATAAGTCCGCAACTTCAGGAAAAAATGCTGTCAAATTAACAAGGCCCACAATAAAATCTACGGCAGTAATTTCAAATGCTCTCTAATTTTTGTTTAATTTTCTTTTGTGCTTATTTTTCTTTGAAGTTTTGTTCACAAAATATATGAAATTTATTGAAAGTATGGTAGCATTATTGCGAAAATTTTTATTTATATGTGAGAGTAGTAGAAAAAACGTTGTCAAAATAAAATAGATTCTATCTCTCGGCTGCTTTCAGGTTCTCCTTTTTTGTGTCAATTTCTATGGAAAATGTGTTTATGCCTCAATTCTGTTTGATCATTAATGCACTGAATAGACCGCAACAAGATTGGAAATAGAAAAATAAATTAAAGTCTCTTCTAATACAAGGTTTCATTTTCATACTTATATGAAAAATTATAATTTTTAGGCGACATTGTCGGACGTTTATTTTTTTTTTATTGTAGAGAGGAGGTTTATGCCACTAATTATGAGACTTTTCATCACCAACTCTACGACAACCTTACGATTTTTTTCTTTTAGGTTTTGAAACGTTTGTGTGCATTGGCAAAGACCTTATCTTTCATTTAGCCTCAAGCAAAAATGTCTGAAACGGTAAAATCACACGATCTCGGTGGTTAACTGTAATTGCCTCTTTGAGGTCTAACACGCTCAGGAAAATTTTCACGCAAAACAGCGAAGATATCGCTGTTTGCTCTTTTTATATCAAAACGAAAGCTTCTGAATATGTTTTATAAACAGCAAATTTTAAACGGTATTGTTTATAAACGAAACCCAATAACGAAAGTGCATATGTTTTTTAAAAAACGGCTGATAATCTGGTGTAAAAATTTCATATAAAACGGTTGTACACGCACCTTGTGAGAAAATGAAATATTTTTACACCTTCTTTGAGTTGAATGTAAATGGAAAACTTAAAAGTTGTTTTCTTCAAAACTAGTAATTTTGCGTTATGACTCTGTTGCAATAAAGCAGCAATATAAAATTTGTAGCGTTGTATATGAATCTTGTGGAAATTATACGAATTAATAAAATCAATACTGAGAAAGAAAAAACGGTTTTAAGCAAAATTTAAATTAAAATGTTTACTGCGTGTCCCACGATGTCACTCGCAAACGTACGATCGACAACTTGCATTGCAAACAACAATAACATTAGAAAACTTGTTTTTTTTTCAATATAAGTTGTCATTCGAACGTTTGCGAGTGACATCGTGGGACAGGCAGTTAATATCATCAACAAATCTGCAGTTAGAAAACCCAATATTTAGTGCTCCATACAATCATTTGAATGTAACAATTGGCCGTTAAGCACTCCAGTATGAGTTATATTTTTAAAATGCACAATAAAAAATTCTGATTTGTTATAGGACACTTACACTTATCCAAAATCTAGTAGATTTCAATTGAAATTTATTGTCAAGATTTTGTATCCATCCAGCATAAAAACAATTAACTGAAATTTTCAATAAATTGCAAACATTTATGAAATTTATTATTCGACATATTGTCATAAGTTAGTTTTAATTTGAAATTTATTTGCTGATGGTTCAGTGTTGTAAATATGCATTTCATTGTTGCTGTAACATATCGTCAGTAGACTTGAACAGTCACGGTTTCAGAGCTGGAATAGTAACTAGTTAAAACTACTTTTATTAAATAAACTTATTTTATGTTTCAGTACGAAAAAACTGGTATTAAAATAAAAAAATATTGCAAAAATCAAAAAGACGTTTCCAGGGTTGGAAAACTTTCTCTTTTTTGTTATATAACAATAACCTACTAAAAATAATTTTTCCTTTTTTTCTATAAATTAAACATATCTTATATTCTTAAAAAAACAGATTGGCATAAGAAATCAGAAAAATCTAAAGTTATGATTCCAGGGTTGGGAAACTTGCACGTTTTGCTATATATAAAAGTAACTAAGTCTAATTAACTTTTTTTTCTTTTTATTTATAACTTAAATATATTTTTGTGCTTTTGAAAGAAAAATTTTGTGTGGAAAATTAGAAAAATAAAAATCACAGTTCCAGAGCTGGAATTTTTTTTTCCTTATTTCATTTTTTTTTTGTTTATTTAACATATCTTATATATATTTTAAGGAACTAGCTTGGTATAAGGAATCAGTAAAATCTAAAAGGACCATTCCAGGGTTGGAAAATTTAACTTTTATGTATAATGTCAAATTATTATTATTTTTTGTTTACAAATTACATATACTTTATGTTTTAAAAAGAAGTAGTTTGGCATACAAATTAGAAAAATAAAATACATAGCTCCAGACCTGGAAAATTTAAACTTTTTCTGGTATATAAAACTAATTATTTCTTTGGTAGTTAATTATATTCTATATTCTATAAAGAAATAAATTAGTATTAAAAAAACCGAAAATTCAAAATTGTGGTTCCAGAGTTGGAAAAAAAATTTGGGCATAAAGATAACCAAAAATAATTTTGTTTTAGTTAAACATATTTCATGTTTTAAGGAGATAAAATACTATTTTAGGATTATTAAATAGCAGCACAGTTTTTGAACATCACGAGAGCGAGTAAGCAAGCGCCAATTTTTTGGTATTTGATATTTGACGTGATGTCGATGTTGACAACTGCAATAAGGGTAAATGTAAAACATTTCTTAAATACCGAGTAAAGAATAAAATATTCAACTATTCCTAATATCGAAAATAAAATATTTGACTTAAGTTTTTTAGCGTAAAAATACCGAGAGGTCACCCACTAAAAATTGCACTATAACAAAAAATGATAATTTTTTTTTATCACAAAACAAATATGTATCTGTATACTACATATTTGTATGTTGGTAAAAGGTATATAAGATTCGCCAAATATAGCACTCTTACTTGTTTACTAGTTCATTTTTGAAAAAAAAAATAAAATATAGTTACAACACTCAGTACAGCTAGATTTTACATCTAGTGACGAAGTAAATTTATTTTTGTGTGGGAAGTCTATTAAATTTTGCACGAATTCAAGCGCAATATTACGAGTTTTACCGTAACGTGTTGGGTGAAGTATTCTTGAAATGTTCTCTAAAGCAAAAATCTCCCAGTAAGATTTGATATGTGTTAAGTTACAAGTTCCACCTTCAGCCACTCACTTCACTCAGTTCAGCTGGATATCAAGATGTATTATATTAAGAGCTTCGTTATTACAACGAATGTGGTAAATATTTTTGTAGAACATTTTAATATCTTGTATTCTTGTTGATAAGTAATTTTAGCTGTGTTTTATTTCAACCCTTACATTAAGCTCACACGAAAATTTTTCATACACTGATATATGTAAGTATTTATACTACATATTCTTTTTAACATGCTCACAGAATCTGTCGCTAGAATCTTGTTATAAAAAATCGACTTTGTTGTACAGTGTTGAAATTAAATATTGATTTGTCCTGCAGCCGCTTAACAAGCCGCTTAAAACATGAAATTTAATTTGGAAATAAATCCAAATGGAAGCACTAATAAAATTAGGAAAAAGAAATTATAATAAAAGAAAAATAAACAACAAAAATGCCATCCATATTAAATAAGAAAAATTGCTAAACAAAATATTACAATTCGAAGAAAAAAATAACAGAAAACTATTATAAATGAAGAGGAAGTAAGGTTAAACTTTTACACAAACAATTATATATCGTTGGTCTCAAGTTAGAAAGGCCCTAACTGAAATAATTGTAACTTTACAGGAGAAGGTGAAAACATAATAATGCACACTATAACTGCATGCAGAACTGGTTTGTTCAACTGCTTGTAAAAACGTTAATTTTAACACTATTGCAATAAGTTTTTGGGTGAAATATATTGGAATCAGTGAAAACCTCAATTTTGTAAAAAAATGCAAGTTAGGGCCTTTCTACTTGAGACCATCGATATGTATAAGAAGAGACAAACTTGCGGACAGACAATCAGGCACACTTTTTTATATTGTATGTTCGTTTCTGTGTAAGCAAAAATGTCGTGGCAAACTTTTACTGCAATTTTTCAATTGTACACGTCAGGGATGGAAAATTAAATAGTTTTCTCGATATAATTTTTTTTTAAATATGTACCACACCCGGTCAACAAATCTGAAAGAACAATACTGCTCCTTTCAGCACGCTACTTTCAGTTTCGGCTTTTTGTCAAAATTTTAACAAATTGCGCCATTTCGTTTGTGTATGACAGCCTCAGTACGCATTCTTTTTTGTTAAAAAGGACTATTCAGTCAAGCTCAGCTTAGCTTGATAAATACCATCACCATCGAATTCAGTGGTAACAAAATCAGTTTACTGAATTTCGTTAGCATGCCTTGCAAGCACAATACAACAATAAAATATACATATTTGCAATTTGCTTCAGTTTACCGAATAAAAAGTAAAAATTATAAAAATTTAATTCAGTTACTTGAATATTTTATTTTAAAATTTAAAAAAGTGTAGTTAAGTGATTTTTGCAATTTGATTTTTGCAAACGATATTAGCAAGCAAATACAAATTCAATTAAATGTGTCATAACCATAACCATACAAAACAGCTGCTCGAACCAAACTTATGGGCAACATTGTATTTGATTAAACGTGATTTGCCATAACGTCATAGCCATAACTCTGGTTTTAGTCTCGGCAATTTTTCTTGCTCAACTTTTGATTTTATAATGAAAAAGAAAACGATAGGTATACAAAAGGTGCATATTACTGTCTCAACTCTCTCATAAAATAAAATCAAAAGTTGAGCAAGAATAATTGCCGAGACTACAACCAGAGTTATTGCTTTGACGTTATGGCTATTCTGCCGAGTCTGAGCCCAGAGTAACCATAACCATAGAAACCAATTCAGTTTTGGTTTCTCGTCATAACCATAAACAGATGTTTAGTGGTTAGACAAATTTGTTGCTGTACTTGTGAAATGAATAATAATAAATAAATTCAATAAAGTGCGACTCTGACTCGCGCACGAAGCGTTCCGTATGAACACTATATATGTAATTTAATACAAACGTCATCCTATGTAATATATAGTTTTGGCATTTTTTTGGTTTTTGGGGTTTTTTTTGTTTTTGGCGTTTTTTGCGTTTTTTCGGTTTTGGCGATTTTTTAAAGTTTTGGCTTTTTTTTTAGTTTTGACACTTTATTTTCTCGTTTTGGCAATTTTTTTTCGGTTTTTGGCGTTTTTTCATTTTGGCGATTTTTTTTTCATTTTTGCGATTTTTTTATATAAATTTTTTTTTAGTTTTGGCAACATTTTCGTGTTTTTGCGATTTTTTTCGATTTTTGGCGTTTTTTTCATTTTGGCGATTTTTTCATTTAGGTGATTTTTTCGAATTTGGCGATTTATTTTAGTGTTAGAAATTTTTTTAATTTTGGTGATTTTTTTCGTTTTGGCGATTTTTCATTTTTAGTTTTTGGCGATTTTTTTTTTGGTTTGGCGATTTTATAATTTTCGGCCTTTGTTTGTGTTTGAAAATTTTAAGTGTTTGCCTCTTAGGGTTTCCAAGATACAGCAAGTTGTAAAAATTACATAGTCAAAATTGCATTAACTGATGGACTACCCTTTAATTTAAATTTTTTTAAATTTTAGTGTTAATTGTTGTAGTCTGTATAAATATACATATGTTCATACAATGGTATGTACATTACATGGGATTTTAACATTTTTCGTTTCTCGTTTTGGAGCACCCTTTAATTTTTAATTCTCATGTATTTGTTGTTGTAGCGGCCAAGGTTCTACATACTCTGTCCAAATTCCAGGTCCGTAGCTCTTACGGTTCCTGAGAAAATACCGTGTGACGGACAGACGGGCAGACGGACAGCGTAGCAAAAACAATAGGGTTCCTTTTCACCTTTGGTGTACGAAACCCTAAAAAGCATAAACACCTGGGGGCAAATCGTCACATCCGTGAACGTACAACTCGTCACGTAAAAACAGCATTTTCGGATTATGACTACGTGAACGTATTGAAATCCCATTCAGTTTATACGATTGACGTATTACTTAATTTGTTTTTGTACGATTGCCGATACGATCACGTATGTTACGATTTGAATCCTGGTTATGGTTATGGCAGCAAATATATATTTATGGTTATGGCAATGATTATAGCTATGGCACGTCTAATTGAATCTTAAATAACTTTCGACAGCTGAGAACATCGCAGTCAGAATTTTTCTTAAGTCGTTTTACATTTAAAAAGTACGCTCACAAACTACATCAGAGTGCACAAAAAATTTGCAAAATGCAAATTTGAACCATCACCATAGTGAAAATCCTTTTTTTTTTGGCTGCTCGACCACATTCAGCAGAGGGCGAAGAAGCTCATGGGTAGTAGTAGGGTATCCAAATCTATTGATTCATTGGAGCATCGATGCATTTCTTTGTTCTATCGTTACTACAATGGAATGTGTACTGATGAAATTAGGGAACTTATTCCTGAATCCTGCACATCTTTACTCACAACACGTGCTTTATTCAGAGCACATCCTTCTGTAGTCGATTGGCAAATAAATCGCACCACGGATTACAGAGAGAATTCCTTTTTTTAGTCGCACTGTTCGTCTTTCCTGCAACTTTCAATGTGGGAAAGCTTAAATCGCATGTCCACAGACACTACTCCCTCTATTCTCCTCTCCATAACCTATTTTCCTAGTTCTAGCACAATGCATTGCATGGAAAAATTAAAAAATATAAGTTTGCAAATTAGGCAAAAAACTTTAAATAGAAGTAGTAAAATCCCGAGTTATAATTCAATGATTATTCACATGAAAGCTTACAAAAACTGGCTAGGTTCCCAAAAAAATTTGTAAATGCCTCAAAGTGCCGAAGGAAGCTGACAAATCGAACTGGTTCACTGGCGCCAGTCCTTTTAAATTTCATAAGCCAAAATTTATTAACAAATCATGTATGTATTATTGTAAAACGATTTTGTTTGACCAAAGCCCGGCTTTTTCAATTACCCTGCAAAGATTACTGCTTCCCAGAAGCATATTTGTAAGGGAGACAGACAATATGGTACAGAATCACTTGCTGTTGCGCATAAATAAGGAAATTTTTCTAATTCCAGATGAGCCAGCTAGAAGCAATACATTCAGCTTCCCAGAAGTAATACTCAGTTGCAAAAGTTAATAGTTTTCCAAATTTTTTGTGATAATTTTCTACTTTGTTAGAGAGCCCGCCTTGCGTTAGTGCTTTTCAGAAGCATTTTTTAAAGCTTTTGTTGTCAAGTAAGCAATACATTGCTTCCCTCAGTTATTAGTGCTTCCAAATCAGATTTTTGTTTTGCTAGCTAAAAGCTCTTCAAATATCATCTTTGTCCTTTTAAAACTCGTATTTGGACGCTTAACGACAGAGAACGTTCGATCGACAACTTGTATTGAAAAAAAAAAAAAAAAAAAATTTCTTAATATAAGTAATCGATCAAACTTTTTTAATATTTTTAAAATAATTTTTTTCACAATAAAATACTTCATTGGAAATAAATAAATAAAAAATTTGTTGGTCACATTGCCAACTTAATGTTCGATAGTCAGCGAAGAAAGAAAATTGAAAGCAACTATTTTTAATTGACTTCAAAAAAGTTGAAGCTTATCAATTCGTCTGTATATTTTTAGGAGAGTTACTTCATACATCCGTCATTTTTAGACCATTTTTTAAATTTCTTTCTTTGTCTGAAAGGGTGTAGCTTTAATTTAATTCCATTGCCTCAATAGTGGGCAGGAACACGCCCATTAATTTTTTTCCCCTTTTATCGGATCGGTATGCAACTAAGCACACAACTTGGGTTTTCATAATGACACAATCTTAATATTATATTTAACCGATTCTTAGGAAACTTGCCACACACCCTAAGCTTTAAAAATTAAACGATTTCACATTTAATATACTTCACATGCTTCTACTTCACTAATTCTTTCTTACTGGCGATATCGCTCATAAAGAAAATTGATTGGAACCAGTAATGTTGTTAAAAATGGACTTGACCGACCACCCCTCTGAAAATTTAAAACTAGCGCGAAAAAGTTAAGAATAATTTAATTTCAGTTAAATAAAACGCTTTTATATGTTTTAACTATAATGCTAATCCAAGTCGCTAAACGCATAAATATGTAAATTTGAATACTGAAATTGAAAAAGATTGGCACCTACTAGCATTTAAAAATGTTTTTATTTAGCTGAATCTGAACTTTTTTTGACTTTTTAGTGATTATTTTTGAAGTCTTACCCTGCGTTTACACATGCAAGTGCTTGCATGCAAGCTCTGTGTACGTACTATCAACGAAAATTTCTCACAAATGCCCGACTGTCTTGCAACTTGCATGTTTGCCTTTTAGTGCAGAGTTGTCCATAACATAAAAAATTTTAATTTTAAGGGAACCAGATAGTGTTGAACTTTATTCGTATTGTTTCAATGTTATTTATGTCTCTAAAAAATTAATAAACTGCTCGATTTATGAATATTTAAGAAAAAAAAAATTATTAAATTAGCTTTTAAATGTATTTAAAATGAGTAAAATCTCATATAACACTACACTGAAATCCAGTTAATTTGTGCTAAACTATTAATAGGGCAACACTGTTAGCTAACTTTCCATTTACTTACTATAAGTTCAACAAGTCACTGTCTTGTAAAATTCCTTGGCAGTTGAGTTGGAAGTAGGCTGCAAGTGCCGAAAGTGTAGATGTGTTAGTAAAAGAGTTTGAGTGTATTGAGTTTTTCGAACTTGCACTTGCACGTGTAAACCCTAGGTTATATTAGTGCTTATATTTTCGTATCATTAAAAATACCAACTTGTAAACATTTCCATCTCTGCTACATGCTACGGAGCGAATAAATCAACGACCCAAAAGTTCTACGTTCAAAACACAAGTTCACTAAGTTTTAATATACAATTTGGCAAAAAACAAAAAAAGCAAAAGATACGAGAAAAAGTATTCAAAACAGTTTCAAGTTGGTTGTTGCTTGAATTTCAATTTGAATTATAGACAAACTTTAAACTATTACTTGTCGTATTTGTGAAAGAAGCGTAGCACTTAGCTCAAGTGCCAATAATATATGCTAAATAGGAAATGCTTTTGCTTCACTTTATGTTACTCGAATACACAAAAAAAAACAATGCTTGCACAAACTATTGCATGCAGTCAGACTTATTGGCCTTTTTGTTTTCTTTTGGTACTTTTTTGCTTCTTCTTATATTTTGCAGAAAAAGTTTATAGTCTTAAGTTGTGTTTGCTATTGTTATTTTATCTCATTTCAAAAAGCGATTTGTATGTAGTTTTATTTTATTGGCAAATATGGACATTGTCCATTTATAAGAAGGAAAACTATAAAAGATATTTGAGTAGGAAATATTTACTTTGGTATGAAACAACAAAGAATTAATGAATTAAGTGAATGAATTATTTCTTTCTGTTTTGAAAGCAATTGCATAGCATTTATGTTTTAGAAATTATATCTGATAAATGATTAATACGAATAACTGTTGCAGAGCGCAGCCTGTCCAATTCAATTTCGGGCCACTTTTCTACGCAACATGGGGCGCACAAGGGGGAATTTTGTTAAAAAAATTTAAATAATTCTGCACTTTATAAACTCAATAAATGACATTTCCTGCAGCATTTGAGAAAGCGTCACAGAGCTTAAATCTAGAAGTTGTACTATATATCTTAAAACGGGGTGGAGCCACAAAGCCCCCAAGTCGGCAACCTCGCATGCCATCACAATTATGCTCGTATGTGAAAGGCCAATGAGTTTATTGTGCAGTCTACGGCATTGTCTTCAGTGAAGAGTAAAGTGCCCAATGCAGTGTGTTAAAGGAAAGCAGCGAATCATTGTAGTTGTATCAATGGTGAGCGTCAGCAGAGTAGTCTCATGTGTGATGCACAGTAGACAGAGTGGTATTACGTCAATACTAGCGCCGCGACGCGTGTATGCATCAGCGAAGTAGGCCTAGTGGTAGCCAGTGGTGGTATATTTAAGTAATTTAAGTTATGTGTGTGTAAATTTAAGCTCTTGATTAGTATAAGTGTATTTATTGATAAATAAAATAGTGTCATTCTTAACCCTAATTAGTACACTGGGGTCTTTTATTCGTTTGTAAATTTTGGAGTCCACTAAAAAGCGTTTTAAACGGCAAAAAAGCGTAAATATTTTCGACGATCACTGCACCTTCACCATGAGCGTTTTTTGTGTTTGGTCCACCGTTGATGTATGTTTGGTCCACAGTTGATGTATGTTGATTTCTGCTTTAATTATCTGGCTTAAGATCAGCGTAATTAAAACACACTGGAAAAAAAGCAATGTGAGTCAGATCACAAAGGAGATGTGTAAACATCTAGTAATGAAATTTTGTTTTCAAGTTGGAAGTACTTATGTTTTTAGTATCTTTTTTTAAATTAATTAATTAAAAGTATAAAAACTTTCAATATTGTAAATACATATGAATTTGTTGGCTTTTGTTTGTTTTATTAAACTTATTTGGTTAGTAAATGGACACACTGCAGTATATGTATATGTACTGCATTCAAAATTGCAGTAAGCAGTAAATTTACTGATTACTAAAAATTCAGTAAATTTTTACTGCTAATGAAATTTAATTTGCATTACCAGTAAAATCGTAGGGCCGCAGCAAGTGGCAAAATTTTTTCATTCAAATTTTGAAACTTTTGTATGAAAAACATTTAGCCACTTGGTAGAATTTCATTATGATTATTACTGATTACTGCAAATTCAATGCACCTCATCATATAACAAATCATTTAGGCAATTTATAAAAATTGTAGAAAAAAAATTTAGTAATCAGTAAAAATTTACTTGTTAAACATTTTTTATTGTTTTTACTGAAACTTTAGTGGTACTGCAGTGCTCATCTATGGTAAATGCCTTTACTTTTACTTTTGAATTTTTAATTCCTGTTGTTCATCGTTTAGTTGTTCCTGTTCTTGTTGTTGTGTACGCATTGCAATTAAAATAAATTCAGTAAAGTGCGACTTTGACTCGCGCACATTCGGTTTTGATCATTTTTTTTTATTTAGCTTTCTTCCTTTTTTAAGTTTTTTCAGTTTAAACGATTTTTTTCAGTTTTATCGCTTTATTATCGTTTTGGCGTTTTTTTCTCTTTTTGGGTTTTTTTAATTTTCCCATTTTTTTTAATTTTGGCGATTTTTTAATTTAGGCAATTTTTTTTTTGTTTTTTTGGGGTTTTTTTCATTTTGGCGATTTTTTCTGTTTTAGGGGTTTTTTTATTTAGGTGATTTTTTCATTTTGGCGATTTTTTCATATTGGCGATTTTTTCATATATGCGATTTTTTTGTTTAAGGATTTTTTTTCATTTTGGCGATTTTTCCGGTTTTTCGCGATTTATTTTAGTCCTAGAGATTTTTTATTTGGCGCTTTTTTCGTTTTGGCGATTTTTTTGTTTTTAGCGATTTTTTTATATTTGGCAATTTTATATTTTGTTGATTTTTTAGTTCTACCATTTTTGAAAATTTCAAGAGTTTTGCTCTTACGGTCTCCAAGATACAGCAAGTTGTCAAAATTACAAACTCAAAATTGCATTAACTGATGGAACACCCATTGATTTAAATTTTTTAAATTTAATGTTAATTGTTGTAGCCTGTATAAAAATACACTAACTTTTAAAATTTCAAGTGTATATATGTACATACAATTGTATATATATTACATGGGATTTTAACATTTTTCGTTGCTCGTTTTGGAACACCCTTTAGTTTTTAACTCTCATGTATTTGTTGTTGTAGTGGCCAAATGTCTACACATTGTGTCCAAATTTCAAGTCCGTAGCTCTTACGGTTCATTTTCACCTTTGGTGTACGGAAATATACAGAAAAATAACCGGCGGCGGCGCACCGTCGGCTTCGAGCCGGTCGACTTGTTTCTCTGCTTGGTATTGCTTCTTTCAAACACTAATACACTCATACATAGCTCACACCGATTTGACAATGCAAAGAAATCTCAGCAAAGAAATCAAAGTCAAAAGATTTTTACGCCCTAGCGTATAGATGTTTACACATCAAAAAAAAAATAAATTAATTGAGGGTAAGACCAAGTTTGACGGGCTCAGATTGTATTTTGTCATATCCTCAATGTATTTATTTTTCCCTGTATGTTTTGATTACGCTGTTCCTTCTGTGATTCAAATTTCATCACAATTGGTTTGATATCTTCAGATAGGTAGTAATTATTCCTATTACCCTTTTTTGGTCCTTGAAGGTAAAATGAAGGGAGAACGGAAACGATTGCTTATATGGATCTTTTCTTAAACGATAATTATTACTATATGAGTATAGAGGACTTACCGCCTCTGAACTCTATCCTAAGCAGTTTAGTGGAATATTATAAAGCCTATACACGTTAGGAGACTCCATTTTCCATTTTGTTGAATTTTTTTTTCAAATCGGACCGGTATCTTGGATCGGAGCTTACCTCTAACAAACATATGTATACGCATACTAGAATAGAAACATGAAAACATTTCAGCTTTATAATATTAGTACATGACAAGAGCTACAACTTTCCTCCAGAGAGTAAATCAAAATTCCGAAGGGTTTGCAAGATATGAGCCTGAGAACAAATTTTCTCAGGCTCATATCTTGCAAACATGACACCGAGGCCCCAAATCTTTGGGGTCCATATATAAAAGTGCATGACTTGGGGCAAAACTGGAAGACATGAGTCTTTTTTTTTTGGCCTTTTATAATGGTGTACGTATATGGTTATATTTCCATAACTTAAAAAATTACACACAGTGGAATTAACATGAACGAACGGTGGCCCAATTGTCCCACAATATCAAAATAACGAGCAGCGTGCGCATCTTAAAAATGATTTTTTTTTATCAATATGGGTCTCAACTAAAAGGACTTGGTTCCGAGATTACCACAACAATAAGATAATGCATGAAAATTGATTTTGTTTCAACAACACACACCTGATAATATGTACTTCAAATAAAAGGATTTTAAGATTTTAACTTCAAAAGTTTTCCAATTGATCGCAATATCAAAATAGCAGATAGCGTGTTTATTTTAGATTTCAACTCTATTTATATATCTATATGGGTCACAAGTAAAAGAACTTTGTAAATTTTATATAAGCCAACAAAAGAAAGTATGTTCGAGAAAGTATAATTTTAAAAGCTGGTTGGTACGAAATTGCGTTTGCGTTTCACATTTATCACCCCTGGACTACATTCAAATTCAATTATATACACACATATGTATGTATGCATGTATATATGTATGCTTTGTTTATTTTACTATGAGAACTTAAACGTATGCACAGACAAAAAATATATGTGTGTATGTGTGTGTGTGTGTGTGTGTGTGTGTGTGTGTGTGTGTGTATATATCAAGCATACAAATGACATGTTTGTATTCATACAAATGAATACATTGTCCGTCCCTGCCGCATTTTAGTTGAATGTTTGAAACATCTGTGGCATAATAGTGGCAATATGTAGAATAAAAACGACTTAATGTGTTTGTGTGCGCGTATGTACTTACATCTGGAAATTGTCTATGATGTTGGACGGACGGACACTTCAAACTGTTGTTTGGACATTTACGGTACATTTATTAGGGTCATAAACGCATAAATATTTATTTGTAAACAGTTTTGTTAATTTTCTATTGCTTTTTTTTTGTTGGTTCTTTTGCAAAATAAACAGAAACTATGAATGTAGAATACAAATTTGTTTCTTATGATTAGAAAAAGGAACAAATTCGAGGATATATATATATATATATATATATATATATATATATATATATATATATATATATATATATATATATATATATATATATATATATAAAGATACACCCACAAATGTATACACACACATGTGCATATAAATTTGTAAGAAACTGCAGTTCTAGGCAATTCCATTTAAAAACTACTCGTAACTCGATTTATGTTGTTGCTTTTCTACAATAATTTTATGCTATTTTAAGCTTTGAATACTTACCCTCAGTTTTTTTCTACATACTTACATACGTATAGATAATTATTAATTCTTTAATAAATATTTAACATGAAGCAAATGTGTTAATTAATTTGTGTGTTATTAATAAACATGCAGATAATTACTCTTTTATATATATCATTCAAACAAATGAGAACCTCGAGAGTTTCCTTCGAGTCATATCCCAAACTCTAAGGTGCTATATTCGGCTGTGCCGAATCTTATATAACCTTCACCGAAGTACGCCTGAAATAAACGAGTACATACACACAGAAAAATTTCAACTTAAAATCTACACAAACAGGGTTAATCTAATCTTTTTCGGCAATGAGTTTGCTTCATATGTGTTTCATGTTAATCTAACATGATTTATAGTAATTTCCAAAGAAAATCCGACCTTTTGAAATCACTTTATTTAACGTTGATTTAACATTTACGTACTGTTAAAACCAAAATGAAGAATCATGTTAAATCAAAGTTATTTCAAGTTGGAACAACACGAATTTAATGTAATGTAGTAAATGTGTTTCATTAGTTTTTTAACTTACGTGTGGTTGACAAAGACGTCAGAAAAATATTTGTTTGTATATAAATTGGTTTCCCTGGCTCAGATTTGAACTAGGAACTCATCGCATGATATTCAACGTGCTTCCCCCTGCAGCCACAATAACTTCGAATATTTTTAGATACACACTAAATATGTACTATCATGAATAAAATGTTAATTCAATATTATTTCATTGTGACGATGCTTTCTCAATGCTGGGGTATCACTCGCCGGTGTCCAGGTTTCGTCACAAAAATTTATTTGTTCGGACTGTCGTGAGAGGAAAATGAAACACTCTACAGGGTGTATTTTGCAGTATTTATTTATTTCAATTCAATGTTCTTATATTAATATATATTTATTTACATTACTCTCTACTATTACTAAGTGGACAACTAATTTTCTATACTTGAGTCTGAATGGCTCAACGGCTGACTAATTTTTATACCACCTGGACTTAGCCTGAATGGCCCTCAGCGGTTTTACAATTTTTTATAAACTCGGACTTAGCCTGAATGGTTGATCAGCGGCTAACTAATTTTTTATAAACTCGGGCTTAGCCTGAATGGCTGATCAGCGGCTAACCACCAATACCAGAACAGACTAACTAACTAAAGTACTATCGGCTAACTAATTTTTATAAAACCGGATTTAGCCTGAATGGGTGATCAGCGGCTAACCACCAATACCAGAACAGGCTAACTAACTAAAGTACTATCAGCTAACTAACTTTTATAAAACCGGACTTAGCCTGAATGGTTAATCAGCGGCTAACCACCAATACCAGAACAGGCTAACTAACTAAAGTACTATCAACTAACTAACTTTTATAAAACCGGACTTAGCCTGAATGGTTGATCAGCGGCTAACCACCAATACCAGAACAGGCTAACTAACTAAAGTACTATCAACTAACTAACTTTTATAAAACCGGACTTAGCCTGAATGGTTGATCAGCGGCTAACCACCAATACCAGAACAGGCTAACTAATTTTTATAAAACCGGACTTAGCCTGAATGGTTGATCAGCGGCTAACCACCAATACCAGAACAGGCTAACTAACTAAAGTACTATCAGCGGCTAACCACCAATACTACCTTTCCTAAATTCAGACTTAACCTTGTGTTGTTATCAGCGGCTAACCACCAATACCAATGCAAGATTAATACCTAATTATTATCAGCGGCTGACCACCAATAATAATGCTACCAAGATTGCCTACAAAGATAAATTCAATTCAGCGGCTAACCACCAAGTTCATTTATCTTACCTACTCAAGCCCTCGACACAAACTCCCCCCACTCATGTGCAAAGCAGCTCCTTTTATACTAATTTCCTATGACTGATCTCGCAGTTGTAACATGTGGGGCGTTCATTTTCACCGTAGTTGTATGAAATTGTATGTATGCTATCATTTCATTGCCCTCGGTACCATTTGGTGTCATCATACAAGCCGTTAAGTTTAAATATTTGAATATCATAGTGTAACAACTTAAAGTTAATATTACAGTTTCTTTTACCTTGGTTTAAAAAAATATATAATATATGTATAAGGAAAATAATAAATCATCATGTATAATAAACAAAAGTATACTTCAGTGTAATGGTAGTAAAAATAATACATATCAAAATAAATAAACATTCCCGTATGGAATGATATAAAAAAAATAATACAAGGTAGTCATTTATGATGGTGTGGTAAAAACAAGGTACTTCGTGCCGACTTTTATCATCACACTCTCCCTCTTCCTCGGTGAGTGGGCTATTTGTTTCTCACATCTGCGTGACGTTCACCTTACCACTTTTGGCCACTACCACACGATAGGTTACTGATCCCACTTGTGTTAAAAATTTCTTCCGTTGTTTGGAGGACCGATTCTCTTGTTCTTCTTGAATTCTTTCGCGCAACTCGGGTGGCCAATTGGTGGGCTCCACTATCGTAGGTCCTGTGGTGTTGTTGTACTGTGGAATGATATTGGTTGGTGCCACTTTCTCTACTTCAGGGTCTCTACTGCGAACCAGTTGTGGGGACTAGTATCTGGTGACAATGATAAGTCTAGGGATTTTCCAGGGGAGGAAGCATATATCGATAAGCACGGGGACGCATGCAATGGTGACTTTGTGCTTGATGAACTCTGTGATAATCGTCTCCAGTGGAACGGGGTAGGCGTTGCGTCATTGCATTTGACGCTTTTCCCTGGTGTGGGTGGGTTACCTGGTTCATTGTGTAATGGGATGAACCATGGTGTCCATCCATCATCCTCTGGATCTCGTTTGTTGTTGACAGCTGAGGTGGATATTACTGTCAGGGTTTTCCCGGGAGTCGGAGGTAGCAGCTGATCTGCTTTTACCGGTGTAACCATGATCTTAGGGCTAGATGTTGCGCATGCGTCTATTTTTAAGGGGTGGCACTCAGTTGTGTTTGCGTTGTCGTCGGTTGCTTGGGTGTTGTTGCGAGAGGAATTAGGCATCAATGGTGTAGTATCTTCGGCGGTCAAGGGTGTGGACTGTTCATCTTCTTTGGGTGGAACTCTAATTTTGGAACTGGGTGGGTTAACCGCAGAGGCCTCCTTCCGACCGGCGGCAGACACTTGAGGGTTTGGTGTTGTTGTGGTCTTGGAGATGGTTTGCACTGGATGGGCACTAGCGGCGGTACTCAAGCGGTAGCACGAGGCATTTTTGCGTTTGGGCGTGGCAGCGGCTAGTGTTCCCCGATCTCCTTTCTTAATTGGGACTATGACATCAGGCACGTAGATGGTCCTACGCCCCTTAGCTTGTTCTTCCACCATTCGCTTACGGAACTTATCCCGCGTTACCTCGAAGTGACGTTTACTCATGATGACTGGGGTTTTTTTTTTTCTTTTTATCTTCTTATCTATAAATAAAAAATAAAAAAAAACGAATAATTTTTAGGTCATGTTATGGGTTGTAGGGTTTTATTTCACTCAAATGAGCGTTTTTTATATCGTGATCGAAAGTGCTCTGAAGCCTAACGATTACTGGCGAAACAAACGATTCGACACAAAAAGGGCCTCCGAATTTAGGGGCCAATTTTGCAGCAAAGTTGTCAACTGCTTTAGACAGAGGATGTTGACGCAACCATACGAGGTCACCAATCTTGGGTTTCCACTGACGTCGTCTGAGGTTGTAATACCGTCGCTGATCTTCTGCTGCCCTGCCCAAATTTCTTTTTACTAACTCAAATATTTGTTGAAGTTCTGATTGACGTTCTTCTGGATTCAGCCTTCTAGCTCCGGTACCAGTTGTAACTTCATCGTATAAGGCCTTTGGCAAGCGGGGCTCGCGACCTTGCGTTATAAAGGCTGGGGAATATCCTGTCGATTCCGCGACGCTTGAGTTAACCGCAAGCATAATTTCCGGAAGCGATTCATCCCATTTGTTGTGCTGTCCTTTAGTGAACTGGGCCATTATAGTTTTGATGGTACGATTAGCCCTCTCTGTGGGGTTTTCCTGCGGCATGTACGGTGCGGTAAATTGGTGTCGTACGCCTATATCAACCAGAAAACGTTGCACAATTCGGGAGGTAAACTGTGTGCCATTGTCAGTGATCAGTATCTTAGGGACACCGTAACGTGCAAGAATACGTTCCCTTAATGCCTTTATCACACCTTCCGCTGTAGCTTTACGCATTGGTACCAGTTCCACCCATTTTGAAAACTTGTCAAAAATTACTAAAAGCATTGTATTACCATGTTTGGACCGTGGCAATGGTCCAACGAAATCCGCACAAATTGTAGCCCATGGTTCTTCGGGAATGTTGGTTAACATTTCCCCCGCTGGTTTTACTTGGCTCACCTTATATTGTTGGCACGACTGGCATCGCCGTACATAGCGACTAATGTCTCGGAACATTCCAGGCCAATAGTAGCGATTTGCTACCCGATTTACTGTTTTCCGGATACCAAGGTGCCCGGCTGTGACATTGTCATGATTTTCTCGCATAACGCGTTCACGATCCTGGGTGGCGACACATAGCTTCCATGGGATATCATCTGCCTCTGTACAATTTCGAGGGAAATGTCTATATAATTGGCCCTCCAATAACGTATAGTCAGCATATTTCTTTGGGTACTTTTCTATTTTCTGTTGCATTTTCTGCAACCATTTGCACTCATTCGACTGTGGTGACCCGCAACTTACAAAGTTCGCAACCTCTACCGGTTGACGCGACAAAGCATCCGCCACTATGTTTTGTTTCCCTTTACGATACTGAATTGAAAAATTGAACTGTTGTAGTTCTAGCGCCCAACGTGCAAGTCTGCCCGTGGGACTATCTAATGAATTCAGCCATTTAAGCGCTAAATGATCCGTTACGACCGTGAAATGATAGCCTTCTAGATATGGTCTCATCTTACGAATGCCCCAAACAATGGCAAGGCACTCCTTCTCCGTGGTGGTGCAATTTTTCTCGGCTTTGTTGAGATGACGACTCGCGTAAGCTATAACTCGCTCTTCCCCTTCTACTTCCTGGGTGAGTACTGCTCCCACTCCAAACTCACTTCCGTCGGTTTGCAATACGAATTCCTTGGAGAAATCTGGGCATGCCAGGACAGGAGCTTGGGTCAGTTTATTTTTCAAAGTGGTGAACGCCTGTTCTTGTTCTGGGCCCCATTTAAAATGCTTGCCTTTTTTAAGGAGCTGTGTTAGCGGCTGTGATATCGCTGCGAAGTCTGGCACAAATCGTCTGTACCAGGAAGCAACCCCTAAAAAATGCCTTACGTCACGGATATTGCCGGGTTGTGGTAATTTGGAAATTGCGTCTGTTTTATCCGGATCAGTGTTTATTCCCTTTTCATTCACGACATGTCCCAAGTACTTTGTTTCTCGTTGAAAGAATGAGCATTTTTCTGGATTGATTTTCAACTTAGCCGCCCGTAATCTTCTGAACACTTCTCTTAAGTTACGCATGTGATCTTCTACGTTTTTACCTATTACGATGATGTCGTCTAAATAGGCAAAGGCGTTAGGCTCCATCTCTGGCCCAATCACTCTATCCAATGCTCTTTGAAAAGTTGCTGGAGCAGAATGTAGTCCGAACGGCATCACCTTCCATTGGAATAATCCCCTGCCGGGTACAGCGAACGCTGTATATTGCTTGCTATTTTCCTCCATAGGAATTTGCCAATATCCGTTTTTCAGGTCAATACTACTGATAAACTTGGCTTCCCTTAATCGATTCAGGATGCTATCAATACGCGGGAGGGGGTAAGCATCAGGCACAGACCTGGCGTTTAGCTGGCGAAAATCCATACAGGTTCTCCAGGTTCCGTTTTTCTTTTTAACCAGCGTGATGGGAAAACAGTACGGGCTATGTGATGGTTCGATGCATCCATCCGCTATCAATTTACTAACCTCTGCGTCTATTATTGCCTGCATAGCAGGATTACGAGGCGCATAACGAATCTTCACAGGTCGATCATCTGTCAATACGATTTTGTGTGACGCGATTGTCGAAGGCCCTTGCAAATTCTTGAATTTTTCGAGCTCTTCTTGTATAAATTTATTAATTCTTCGTTGCTCTCTTGCTGTAATTTGAATGGTATTACTAAATTCAGTACTTGTAGTACTCACCGTATTTGGACTGCTCTTTCCGCTACCTTGGTCCTCTTGTACCTCTTGTGTTGGTAACTGATTTACCGGTGTTAAACTTCTGTTAGGGTTTTTGTCACAATTTAATTTTAGGCCGGCAATTTGTATTTTGGTGTTAAACTCGCGTAAAAATTCTAGCCCCACGATAACTTCTTCACTGGCTTCCGGCATGACTAGGAATCGGCAATGTTTTTTAGTACTGCCCAATAATGTTGGAACTTCGATAGCTTGTGATATGGTTTTGGTTGACCCGTCGGCCAGGACTACATCAATTTCTTCGTGTATGTACCGGGGTTGTTGTTTTAATTTTTTTATGAAGTTTTCTTTTATAAAATTGCGGCTCGCTCCTGTGTCGATGATAGCTTTGACCGGAGTACCACCAATAAAAATGGACGCGACCAAACGCGATTCTTCGCTTTGCAGGCTGGTTAATGGGGGTGAGGACTTATTTTCTTTGGGAGATCCGAACATCCTCAGTTTTGTCGACCTCCCATGGCGTTTCCCGCCAGGGCATTAGGGCATCGGGAAGCATAGTGGCCTATTTGCCCGCATCGATAACACTGATTTTGGGATGTGTTAGAATTGTTATTCACTGTTCTAGGTGATGCCGGGATACTTTCCAGGTCTTCTGCTAATCGCACCAGTTCCTTTAAATTTGTAAAATCGCTTCGTCGGACATACCATTGATATTCGGCTTGCGAATTTCTAAAAATACGTTGTAACTTTTGGTCTTCTGTGAGGGTGGAATGTCGCATGAGGTTCTGGATTTCTAAAACATAGTCCTTAAAACGCTCTTTTGGACGTTGCATTCTCGATTTTATGTCGTCCTCTAATTTCTCAAAGAACCGAGCAGGTAAAAAAAATTCCAGAAAATCGGCCTTGAATTCATTCCACGCCTGCCAATGTGAGTTATTGTTTCGATACCATATCAGGGCCCGCTTACGTAAAAATTCTGGCATTACTTTAATTAAATGGTTTCGGGGTACCCCATATAGGTCTGCCAATTCTTCTAATCGTTCCACGAAAGCGAGAGGTTCCTTACCACCTTCAAAAAAAATTCCCCATTTTCGGACCTGGTCGATTATGGTGATTCTGTCTGGAATTGTCGTATTTACTGGTGTCGTTGGAAGTTGATGCGGTGAATTATCAACTTGTTGGCTATTCGTTTTGCAGGGTGACTTTGGTATTGCACCTTTACCGGTAGGCAGAGTGATTTCGCCAGGCCCCTCATGTCCCTTTTGATATTCCAGTATACGTGTTGACGTGGCTTCATCATGCTCAGCACTAATGAAAGCTGACATTCGTTTCCGTAATTCTTCTACGGTGCCGCTGGTATCGAGACCGAATTCCTCCAAGTATTTGGTCAATTCGTCTCGTTTCAACATATATATCCAACCGGTCTTCAACATATTTTCCCCTTTATATTTTTTTTTATTATTATTTTTTTTTCTCTATATTCTTGTTTTTATTTTATTCTATTTGTTTAAATTTATTTATTTTTTTATTATTTTTTTCCTATCTTCTTTTTATATATATATATTTTTTTTTTATTTTTTTTTTTATTTCTGATTTTTATTATACCCCAAAGTAATTTTTCTTTTCTCTCTATGACGGTCCCTGCTCGGGCGCCAATGTGACGATGCTTTCTCAATGCTGGGGTATCACTCGCCGGTGTCCAGGTTTCGTCACAAAAATTTATTTGTTCGGACTGTCGTGAGAGGAAAGTGAAACACTCTACAGGGTGTATTTTGCAGTATTTATTTATTTCAATTCAATGTTCTTATATTAATATATATTTATTTACATTACTCTCTACTATTACTAAGTAGACAACTAATTTTCTATACTTGAGTCTGAATGGCTCAACGGCTGACTAATTTTTATACCACCTGGACTTAGCCTGAATGGCCCTCAGCGGTTTTACAATTTTTTATAAACTCGGACTTAGCCTGAATGGTTGATCAGCGGCTAACTAATTTTTTATAAACTCGGACTTAGCCTGAATGGCTGATCAGCGGCTAACCACCAATACCAGAACAGACTAACTAACTAAAGTACTATCGGCTAACTAATTTTTATAAAACCGGACTTAGCCTGAATGGGTGATCAGCGGCTAACCACCAATACCAGAACAGGCTAACTAACTAAAGTACTATCAGCTAACTAACTTTTATAAAACCGGACTTAGCCTGAATGGTTAATCAGCGGCTAACCACCAATACCAGAACAGGCTAACTAACTAAAGTACTATCAACTAACTAACTTTTATAAAACCGGACTTAGCCTGAATGGTTGATCAGCGGCTAACCACCAATACCAGAACAGGCTAACTAACTAAAGTACTATCAACTAACTAACTTTTATAAAACCGGACTTAGCCTGAATGGTTGATCAGCGGCTAACCACCAATACCAGAACAGGCTAACTAATTTTTATAAAACCGGACTTAGCCTGAATGGTTGATCAGCGGATAACCACCAATACCAGAACAGGCTAACTAACTAAAGTACTATCAGCGGCTAACCACCAATACTACCTTTCCTAAATTCAGACTTAACCTTGTGTTGTTATCAGCGGCTAACCACCAATACCAATGCAAGATTAATACCTAATTATTATCAGCGGCTGACCACCAATAATAATGCTACCAAGATTGCCTACAAAGATAAATTCAATTCAGCGGCTAACCACCAAGTTCATTTATCTTACCTACTCAAGCCCTCGACACAAACTCCTCTCACTCATGTGCAAGGCAGCTCCTTTTATACTAATTTTCTATGACTGATCTCGCAGTTGTAACATGTGGGGCGTTCATTTTCACCGTAGTTGTATGAAATTGTATGTATGCTATCATTTCATTGCCCTCGGTACCATTTGGTGTCATCATACAAGCCGTTAAGTTTAAATATTTGAATATCATAGTGTAACAACTTAAAGTTAATATTACAGTTTCTTTTACCTTGGTTTAAAAAAATATATAATATATGTATAAGGAAAATAATAAATCATCATGTATAATAAACAAAAGTATACTTCAGTGTAATGGTAGTAAAAATAATACATATCAAAATAAATAAACATTCCCGTATGGAATGATATAAAAAAAATAATACAAGGTAGTCATTTATGATGGTGTGGTAAAAACAAGGTACTTCGTGCCGACTTTTATCATCACATCATTGATCATTTAACTTACAATTTATTTGAAAAGTTCTAGTTAAAAAAATACAAAATATTTTGCTTTAGAAAGTTTTAGTTAAAAAAAATACTTTGACTTGACTCCAGGATTCAAATCTGCGATCCTCCGAATGTAAGACTAGTACACTGCCTACCAGCCAGCAGCAGTTTTTCGACTGTTTGCAAACATAAAAAGAAAATACAAAAACAACTCACACAACTAAGCACAAAAGTGTATTGCAACTATGAACAAAGCAAATAAACACCAACACACTGAAACAACATATTATTTCTTATAAATTTAATGTGATTTGAATGAATTTGAATCAACCTTTTCGCATGATTATTTTACATTGGAATTTTTTTGTGTGTGTACACACATGCATACATCCTAATAATATTAAAAATGTCAAAGTGAGCTGATTTTGAAAGTTCGCTCACTAATAGAAAGCTACACTACCAGCCTCAAACATAGGTTACTTTTTTTTATCCATTTCGGAACCGGTTTTCTTATATATGGCAAGGATTTTCAAATCGCTCAACCGATTTTGAAAATTCTTTCACCAAGGAAAAGCTACACTACCAGCGTCAAACCTGGGCTATTTTTTTTATCCGGTTTGGAAACGCTTTTTTATATTTGGCACAGATTTTCACAATGCTAAACTGATTTTGAAAATTCGTTCACCACTGGAAAGCTTTATTACCTGCGGCAAACAGCTCTTAATTGTTATCCGGTTCGGAACCGGGGTTTTCAAATATAGTTCGGAGTTTTTTCGAAAACCACATTTTTGGGCTGGTTAGCGCGATTTTCGTTTCGAGTTTAATGTGTTAACAAATTTAAAACCGGTTTTATCTGTTTTATAATTTTTTATCGCCTTTTCACGGTTTTTTCATTTTTTTTAACATTATCAGTGAGTAACAAGTAACAAAACATTCATAAATTTTAAGTATAGTTTCCAAAATATCTGAGCAACGCGAGCGTAGCCGCGGGTACAAGATAGTTACTATATGCATACATATTTGTTTTGCGAGAAAAATACATCATTTATTTTTTACTCTTGTGCTTTTTATAGAAAGGATACTTTTCGACTAAAGAGTTTGATTCAAAGATTTCTTGTTCAATATTAGCAATAGTTGAATATTTTATTCTGCACTTTGCATTTAAGAAATATTTTACATTATTAATATTTCTCTTTTTAAAATGAATGAAGAAAAATTAATTAGAGAGGGCTCTAGCAGATATCATAACTTTCTAATGACAATTTATTAACCATTATCTAAAGCAGCTTGAATCTGCATATGCATATATACATAAAATAAAGATTTTGCGAGCTTTTACTATATTAATCCGGACACTGAAAACTAAATTGAATAACTATCCATAGTAGTAATAAACCAAATTTATATTTTAAAACATCTGCAAGGAACCTAAACTAATTACACAACTGCATTTGTGCATAATATGCAACATATCACAAAGCTTTTTAAGACTAATAAGTGGCCGTGTTTATGGTTAAATTAGATTTTCATATATAAATTCCTAACACATAAAATATGTTTAATTAAACAGAAAAAATATTTTTTGTTTAACTTAATACTAAGTCGGCAATCGGGAGGATTCAAGAACTTTGAATATATGAAATTACTACAGATCGTTAATTATTTTATTTGCATGCTCTTTACTAGTAAGAATTTAGTTATCTGACAATTGTGTGATGGTAAATGGAATATCTATGGAAGTTAGTAAGAAGTATTTCGACAAAATAATATTAGGTTTCCAGATGTTATTAGAACACTATCGCCCAACCCAACCATTGATTACCGAGTAACATTGTGCCTACCTTGCATTAAAAGGTAATCCCAAATGCACTTTATCTATTCCTCAAACGAGTGTATCACAAAAAATTTCACAAATAGTTTAATAATCCATTGTATGAATATTTATGAGCTGTGTTTTCTTTATTTTTAATTTTTATACCGAAATTTTCTTTCTAAAACATCAATTATATTTAATTTCTAAGGGAAAAGAAAAAATAAATTTTGACTTTGTTTTTTTTTATATACCAAACAATTTAATTTTCCAACCCTGGAATTATCATTTACATTTTTCTGATTTCTTATGCCAATCTTTTTGTCTTTAAATTACAAACTATGTTTAATTTACAGAGAAAAAGAAAAAATAAATAGTTGTAGTCTGCTAGTTTTATATACCAAAAAAAGTTTCATTTTTCTAACCCTGGAATCATCTCCTTGTTTTTTTTTATATTTTTAATACCAATTTCATTCGGATTGAAGTATAAATAAATTCAGTGAAGTGCGACTTTAACCCGCGCACGTAGGGTTCTGTACGGACACTAGATATGTAATTCAATATGAACTTTAGCCTATATAATAAATTGTTTTGTATTTTTTTCGTTTTGAGCATTTTTTTGTTATGTCGTTTTTTGCGTTTTTTCGTATTTTGGCGCTTTTTTTAGTTTTGGCACTTTTTTCCCTGTTTTGGCGTTTTTTCATTTTGGCGATTTTTTTAATTTTTGCAATTTTTTTCATTTTGGCAATTTTTTTTCATTTGGGCGTTTTTTATATTTTTGGCCCCTTTTTCGCTTTTTTGCGTTTTTTTTCGATTTTTGGCGTTGTTTCTTCATTTTGGCGATTTTTTATATTTTATCGATTTTTTCGGTTTTGCCGATTTATTTTAGTGTTAGAATTTTTTTTAATTTGGTGCTTTTTTTCGTTTAAGCGATTTTTTTTGGTTTTTGGCGATTTTATAATTTTCGGATTTTTTTTAGTTTTACCGTTTTGAGAAAATTTCAAGTGTTTGCCTCTTACGATTTCCAAGATATAGCAAGTTGTCAAAATTAAATAGTCAAAATTCCATTAACTGATGGACCACCCTTTAATTTAAATTTTTTAAAATTTTAGTGTTAATTGTTCTAGTCTATACAAAAATACACTAATTTCACAAAGTTCAAGTATCAATGTACATATGAAGGGCTTATTCCAAAAACTCGATAAGCCACAAAATGAAAATACTGAGAAAATCGCCTTTGAAGTTTAAAATAAAAGCAGAAAATAGGGATTTGATGAAATCATGATACAAATACTTTTATTTAGTGCTTAAGGAAGACTACTATCACATACCCGTCGCTGTACACCAAAAAATCTTCGGAAATCGCTAAAATCGCTAAAAGTTGTGGCTTATCCAGTTATTGCATGAAATTTATTTTTATTTATTTTATTTATTTGGTTGAAATAAAGTGGCATATCGTGTTTTTGCAGTTTAAAATTTATTATTTTTAGGGTTCCGTACGCTACGCTGTCCGTGTGTCCGTCTGTCCGTCTGTCCGTCACACGGTATTTTCTCAGGAACCGTAAGAGCTACGGACCTGAAATTTGGACACAGTATGTAGAACCTTGGCCGCTACAACAACAAACACATGAGAATTAAAAATTAAAGGGTGTTCCAAAACGAGCAATGAAATATGTTAAAATACCATGTAATATACATACAATTGTATGAACATATGTATATTGAAACTTGAAATTTGTAAAATTAGTGTATTTTTATACAGACTACAACAATTAACACTAAAATTTAAAAAATTTAAATTAAAGGGTGGTCCATCAGTTAATGCAATTTTAACTATGTAATTTTGACAATTTGCTATATCTTGGAAACCGTAAAGGCAAACACTTGAAATTTTCAAAAACGGTAAAACTAAAAAAACCGAAAATCATAAAATCGCCAAACCAAAAAAAAAATCGCCAAAAATTAAAAAAATCGCCAAAACGAAAAAAATCGCCAAAATTAAAAAATTCTAACACTAAAATAAATCTAAAAAAAATTTAAATAAAAAAAAATCGCAAAAATTAAAAAAAATCGCCAAAAAATAAAAAAGCGCCAAAATGAAAAAACGCCAAAAAACCTAAAAAATCGCCAAAACAAGAAAATAAAGTGTCTAAACTAAAAAAGAACCAAAACTTAAAAAAATCGCCAAAACCGAAAAAACGCAAAAAACGACAAAACAAAAAAACCGAAAAGACCCCAAAAACGAAAAAAATGCCAAAACTATATATATTATATAGGATAAAGTTTGTATTAAATTACATATCTAGTGTTCGTACGGAGTCATAGTCGCAATTTACTGAATTTATTTCTATTTATTACATCAAACAATTTCTATTGCTGTGGCTTTTCGAGTTTTTGGGACAAATAATTCTGAATAAAATCAAAATGTAAAAAGTGAAACTTACGGCTAAGGCGGAAATTAAACGGAATATAAGTACAATATTTTAAGAGGACGTTCCGATGCTGTAAAGTAATTGAATGAACTGATAAGACCACTTTCTGAAATCGTGTGGCTTATCGTGTTTTTACAATAAGCCCTTCATATGTACATACAATTCTATGTATATTACATGGGATTTTAAAAATTTTCGTTGCTCGTTTTGGAACGCCCTTTGATTTTTAATTCTCATGTATTTGTTTTTGTAGCGGCCAAGATTCTACATACTCTGTCCAAATTTCAGGTCCGTAGCTCTTACGGTTCCTGAAAAATAGCGTGTGACAGACAGACGGACAGCGTAGCGAAAACAATAGGGTTCCTTTACATCTTTGGTGCACGGAACCCTAAAAAAGAACTATTTAACAAAAAAAAAAAAAAAAAAAAAATAAAAATAAAAAAAAAACTAATTAAATAGCTGTTGTAGATAGACTAGGGTGCTGATGAAGTGCGTTGCTGCACAGAAAAATATCGGTATTTCCCCCAGCTTAAAAGTCTAATTTAATTTTTCTTCTCTTCTTTAGAAACTCACATTAATTAATAAAAATATTTCATTCAATAAAAGAATTGAAATCACTGAACTTAAGCCTGACTAAAAATTATTTCTGATTAAAAATTCACTATAGTTCAATTAAAATTAAAAAAAAAACTAGTTTTAGCCAGTTGGTTTTATATAGCAAAAAGTTTAAATTTTCCACCTCTGAAACCGTCTATTCAGTACCAATATATTGCTGTACATTTCTGAGACATCAATTGAGAACCGAGGTCGCTAGCTTCTCTGGGAACTCCGGAAAACCGATTTCACGTACAGACAGACGGACATCGCTTATTCGTCTTCCCTTTGCATAAGGATCCAGAATATACATATATACTTTATGTGTCGCATATTAATGTTGTGGAAATTACAAACGGAATGACAAACCTATATATCGTTGGTCTCAAGTAGAAAAGCCCTAACTCAAGTAATTGTAACTTTACAGGAGAAGGTAAAAAAATTATAATGCACAGTACAACTGCATGTAGAACTGCTTTGTTCAACTGCTTGTAAAAACATTAATTTTTACACTATTGCAATAAATTTTTGCGACAAGGTGTATTTGTGCGAAATATATTGGAATCAGTGAAAACCTCAATTTCGTAAAAAAATACGAGTTAGGGCCTTTCTACTTGAGACCATCGATATACCCTTTACCAGTTTTGGTGAAGGGTATAAAAAAGTTAATCACCTTTATTCCAGTTGTCGACATCGACGTCACTTTAACACAATACCAAGAAACCGTTGCTTGTTTAATCGCTATCGAGAACCATTTTGTGCTGCTGATAATCTACTTCCGTTGCCTAAGGTCTAGAAAATATCATAAATCTGCCAACAGGAGTCAGTTGTTTTCGACAACGTGTACACAAGCCTCAATTTTTTGGTATTGTGTTAAAGTGACATCGATGTCGACAACTGGAATAAGGGTGAATCTGTGCAAATGAACATTACAGTAGTTTCACGCTTTAACACACATTGTTTTTGGGTCATTTAACATCCGCTTATAATGTCTTCGTATATATTGTCAATTTTATTCACCACCACCATTTTGCTTGTAAGTACGTATTAGTAATATATTCTTCTTCATCAGCATTACTCATACGTACTAATATGGTGAATAAATTTGATAAACAAGCATATTTGAAGCTACTTTCTTACAGCCTTATTTATAAATTTATTAAGGCTTTCTAAAGGCTTTTTAAAACAAATTTTCATTAAAAATTTTTCCTAAAAAGTCTTTATAAAGCCTTAATAATTTTTATAGATAAGGCTGTTATTATTTAAAACAATACGTATACACATATCGTTGGTCACTTGTAGAAAGTCCATAAATCAAATAATTGTAACTTTACAGGAGAAGGTAAAAACATACGAGTAATAGTAAACACTACATGTGCTTGCACAACTGCTTTGTAAAACTGCTTGTAAAAGCGTTATTTTTTACGCTATTGCAATAAATTTTTGTGACTACGTGTATTGGTATCACTGAAAAACACAATTTCGTGAAAATACGAAGTAGGGTCTTTCTGCTTGTGACCACCAAAAATCTATTTGGATTTACTTTTTGTGTATCAATTGCACAATTTTCCACCAAAATCGAATCTTATAGCATTCCTTTGTGTAAGATCTCTGTCTTCTCGGAAAACTCTTTATATGTTGTAAGCAGATGCAGGTATGTAATTAGAAAAATAATTAGTACAAATTTATTTTTATAAGAAAATTAATACTTATTTATTTTTGTGTTATTGCTGATAGCTACGCCTGTTTTTGAAAAATACCTAAGCAAATAATCGTAATTATACTTGTACACTACGCTGCAAAGGGTCGCCAGTGTGTACGCAATTTGGTAAGAGTCGTATGGAAAGAAACACATAAAATACAGCGTAAATTTTGGTGAGCGTGATCTAGCCTATTTTCTCAATATATTTACATATTAAAGTCTGCTTAGCCGAAGTATATAAATCAAAAGGATATGCTCAATGTGCATGCAAAGTTTGAATAGGGTAGCTGGTGCTTTATTTTCGAATTTTCCAATTGAGTAAATCAATAAGGACTATTTGTCTACAAAATGTCATGTAAAATTTTTAGGGGTTGGCCCCACTTGTGGTTCATGTTAAGTTTCGTAGGAAAAAGCTAATAAGAAATACATGAGTGATAGACTAAAAACTGATAAGCCGAAGTACAAGAAAGAAAAAGCTAAGATTTATGTGTGTAGTCACGGCCACTTTTCAAAACAGGAAATTTTTACTTTGGATAATTGCAATTTGTATGAAAAGTTTCAATAAAATTCAACTTAATTTTGAGTTTACAGTACTTGTTCCCACTCCCTGATTGAAATTTCTGCTTTCTTACATTTTTCTTAGTGATCCATGATCTAAATTTATTTGTGTATCAAATTTCAGCTGTCTAGTGCGCATTTGAGTTTAAGGGCGTCGCTCCGAACATCCGATAAAACTTCATTATATAAAGATTTTTCCCTTGGCTTACTCATCTACACTTACTTGTGTATAAAAATTCAGCTCTCTAGCGCGAATTATGTCTTTAAATTTTATGAGCATTATCCTTCCCAATATTTGAAACTCACATTTTTGTTGTGAGCAACGCTTATAATTCATGCTGATTTTTTCTAAAATATGCTAGACCGAAGTAGATTAAGCGCAAGGCTAAAATTTTATGGGAGCGTTCACGCCCACTTTTTAAGGTGATAGTTTAAAGTCTTGTGTACGTGCAACGTGTTTGCAAGGTTTCACTAAAATGGCTGGAGTTAAAAGCTGTATATTAAGTTTTTAGTTCCAAACAATATTAGCGTGGTCCCTCCCATCCTGTTAAAATTTTTTGGGTTTTCTGATTTTTCTAGTTGGTTACTCACCTAGGCCTACTTTTGTATCAAATTTTAGCTTATAAGCGCAACTTTTAGCTTTTAATTTTTATGGGCCCAGTCCCGCCCCTCTGACTAAAATGTCTGGCTTTTCAGGGTTTTCTAGTTGGTTTCTCACCTAGACCTACTTTTACATCAAATTTCAGCTCCTTAGTGCAATTTTTAATTTTTATGGACGTTACCCTGCCCACTTTTCCAAACTCAAGATTTTTTTCGGCCAGTGCTTATCTATCATTTGTGTCAAGTTTCGTTGCAAACGGATAATAATACCTACATAAAAAGTATATCTAAATATGCTGAGCGGTAGTACATGAAAATTGAGGTCTAAATTGTATGGGCGTATCAACCCCCACATTTTTAATAAAAAATTTATAGCCTTGCATTATTCCAGTATGTACCAAATTTCAATCAAATAGCTTCCATTAAGCGCCTTAGATTAGCTTTTTAATTCTGACCTTAATGGGCGTAGACCCGCCCTATTTGCCAAATTTTTCGGGTTTTCAGATTTTTTTTAGTTGAGTCCCTACCTAGATCTAGTTCTGTAGCGAATTTCAGATCCTCCAAAGCGGGTTAGAAGCAGAGGAGATGCGAAATGGTTTCCTCCTCTTCTTCATCATTGCAACTGTAGCAGTAATCATTGTATGAGAGACCCATAAGTTTAGCATGGGCCGCTTAGTATGGCCAAGAGATTCTTCAAGTGCTTCTTGGTGAAGCTAATGAGGTTTTTGGTTCTGTTGATGTTTAGGCGAGGCAAAAGGGTTCTTGATATTAAACAGGCAGGCTTATTTCGCCATCTGCCTTGAGCTGAATAGAGAAAGGCAACATCGTAGCGTCTCCAGCAGGATGAGAGAGGGAGCGTAAATAGATTGTCAACATCGACTACTCCGAGTAGGGTTCTCCTCTTTGCCAGGTTATCCGCAACTATGTTGCCTGAGTTAGTCCGGTGTCCACGCACCCAATATAGTGTGATTGATGAGTGTTGCGCAAGCTTATATAGGACTATGCCACATTCTTGGACAAGGAATGATGTGGAGTACACAACTGCGAGGGACTTGATTGCACATTGGCTGTCCGTTATTATATGGATATTTCTTTATGCATCCAATAAAAACTTAGCCAGGCGGTCAAAAGCTGTCTGTGCAAAGTTGCACGGCTTTTTCCATAGTGGAGAACCCTTCTGTCAATGAAATAATAGTACTCCTGGTATTTAGTATAGATCCCTCTAAAGAGCTTTTAAAATTTTGGTAGTTTGGCGACAATAACTAAAAATTATCGCATTTTGGTAAAATTAAAAATTTCGTTCAATAGAACGTACTATTACACCCAGAGAAAAAATAGCTTAATATCAATAAAAACCATATTGAATTAATAGGAAATATTAAAGAAAGTCTAGTCATGTTGAAATTTCTTATTTCAATATGGAAAAATATTAATTAACAGTATTAATTTATTAATTTTATTTATTTTTAAGTACCTCAATATACATATTCTATTATATTGAAAATTATTGAATTAATGTAACTTGTGCTTGTTTTTAAGTTGCAGCTTTTCCCTGAGTGTACTAGTCTAGTGCTGATACTATCTATACTATACTAAGATTATGTTTGATGTTGGACATTTAATAAGACACTTCAAAGTAATTCATATCAAGAAAGTTCCTTGAATGCCTTGTAAGCGAAATTTTAACCCGTAATGTTTAAATTACAATAATTTAAAGTAATTTTATATTGATCATTTACTTAAACAACGTCATAACTAAAAAAACTAGTTTGTCAGAAAACGACTTTAATTAAAGTTTTAAATTTACACACAACCTTGGAATGGAAAATAAAACTTTATTTTTGCTTTCAAAAGTGGAGTAAACAAGTTATTTCTATGAAGAACCTTATGAGAATTAGTTCTATTTTTTGAGTTATGACGTTGTTAGTTGTTAGGCAACATTTGAATGTAGCAAAACGCAACATAGCAAGCAAGAAAGGGCAACTTTAAATAATCATTTCTTATCCCTCAAGCACTAAGCAAACATAAAATTTTGTGAGTTAAAATTGTTCATATTGAAGTTCGTGGTGCACAGGACTTTAGTTGACTAGTTTAGTTTGCAGATAGACGACGGACGGACGGACGGACGGACGTACAGACAGACAATTCGCATATGTGAATAAGACCCTTACGTGCTTCATTTAAGTAAGTAGCTGCAAATAGATTTTTTATGGACAAAAATTGTTTTGGGTCAAATTTATATGGCAATAAAACTAACAACGACGTATGGTCTCTGATACTTTAAATTTATTATTATGATTATTTTCTATCCTATTTTTAGCAACAAAAAATGCAGAAAAAAAGTGAAGAAAAAAAGCTTAGAAGAAAAGTGTGGAAACATTATATAAAATACTAACAATCATGTTGATATTCATATAACATCTTAAATTGAGTGCTGATGAAATAGAAAAAAAAAATTAAACAATTTATAGTTGTTTTTATACCTGCAAATATTTCACATGTGCAAACATACATATTTTTATACTACAAACGTATGAGTATTATGTAGGTCAGCATAAAACTTAAATTGAATTAAAAATGTCCACTTTAAGGAAAAAAAGTCTACTTCTAATGTTCCTTAGATAAAGCAATCTATTGAATTTATTAATATCAGGAGCTGGATAATGCGAGTACAAAAAATTTCACTAGAAAGTTAGGCAATAGCGAAGAGTCAAAATTAAGCGACTGATAATTCTTTGAGTGTAGATACAAAGCAAAGTTTTTCTTAAGACAAGTACGGAAGGCTTGATCCAAGCACAAATTCTTCAATCGTTAGAATCTCGACCTTGGCCATTATTAAAAATGATCAGGCTTGTCATTTTCAAAAAAAGCAACATGAGTACGATCACAGAGGAGATGTGTAAACATCCAGTAATGAATTTTTTTTTTTTAAGTTGGAAGTACTTATGTTTTTAGTATATTTTTTTTTTAAATTAATTAATTAAAAGTATCAAAACTTTCAATATCGTAAATACATAAGAATTTGTTGGTTTTTGTTTCTTTTATTAAACTTATTTGGTTATTAAGTGGGCACACTGCAGTATATACAGTAGGAGACAAAACTGTTCACAAATACTTCAACAATTTATGTTTTATTTCAGATTTTTTTATTTTACAGATACTTAAAAATTGTTAATACATTTTCATAGTGTTGAGAATTACCTAACAAAAACATTAAATTAATTGAAATATTTACATTTTTAAAATGTTAAGTGATGCATGTGAAAACGTAGGCAGTGTGAACAGTTATGTCCTTTATTAGGAAATAATATTATTCTAAACTTAATATATGGTATGACCTCCACGTGACTTTTTTACTGCTTTAATTCTGTCGGGCATACTATTTACTAGATTTTCCAAAACTGCAGGAGTAATATTTTGCCATGCTAGAAGGGCTCACAATTCGTCGACCGTTTTTATTTCGGCAAAAATTTTTCGTTTTAAAATCGCCCATAAGTGCTTGAGGGGGCCATTCAAGCAGTTTAATTCCATTATCATTAAACCATTATTTTTTATATTTGCGTTGTGCTTCGGATCATTATCCTGCATAAATATATCGCCTTGTCCAGGTTCGAGCCCAAATATATCCAGACTTGGAAGATAAGAGTCCTCGAGTATATTGATGTAGTCTGTGGCTCGTATAATACTATTAACACGCCGAAGCACACCTAGTTTGCTTCCACGAAAACACCCCCAAACCATGAGTGAACCCTCCCTGAATTTCATGGTTTGGCATATGTTACGTTCCTGTTTACCACTACGTAAATCAACCCATGTCCTATTACGTCCATCTGACCCAATCCGATTAACTTTAGTTTCATCGGACCAAGTTATTGTTTTTCAATCGTCAATTGTGAAATTTTCGTATTTTTTAACGAACTTCAATGGTTCAAAAATGGTTTTTTTTTACAATGGCTCTAGCTTTAAATCCATGATTTTTAAGGCATCTACAAATAGTTTTGTCGCTAAAATTGACTCCATGGGTTTGTTTTAAGACTTCATTAGTTTCAACTGCTGTGTTTGTCGCTCCGGAAACAACTACGCGTCTGACTATTCGCGCATCAGATGAGGATAGCTTCTGTGGATGGCCCCCGTAATTTCGTGGCACTGATAATTCACATTGTTTTTTAACGTTGTATTTTCTTGCAATTCGTCGGTAAGAAATTTGATTTTTTACATCTAGAATTTTTCTCTTCAAAACAGAATTGATACATTTTCCCATTATAGTTAAACTGGAAAGTTATTAACCACTACATTTTATTTCGTTTATGAATTATATACATATACCTTATTTACCTTTGCTCTGATCAGAAATTAAGTAATTTTTTTTTTAATCTGTCTGCCGACAATACTGTTCACAACTGATTTTGTTAAAATGACGCTAAACAAAATCACAAGAGATGCGTTATATTAAAAATGAGTTACCAGATAGTAATAACAAAGGGGTTTAACAATTTACAAAAGAAAAGAGTTACCAGATTTTCGTAATTAGGATGCAATAATTTCTACAAAAAAAAATTTACTTATTCGTGAACAGTTTTGTCTCCTACTGTATGTACTGCATTAAAAATTGCAGTAAGCAGTAAATTTACTGATTACTGAAAAAAATCAGTAAATTTTTACAGCTAATGAAATTTAATTTGCATTACCAGTAAAATCGTAGGGCCGTATTCATAATAAAATTGTAGCAAGTGGCAAAGTTTTTTTCATTAAAATTTTGAAATTTTTGTATGAAAACACATTTAGCCACTTGGTAGAATTTCATTATGAATACGGGCATTACTGATTACTGAAAATTCAATGTAGTCTTGTGTAGTTCATGAACGAACTAGTTCAAACGAACGATTCAGTACTTTGAACTAAGTGAAGGAGTTCAATTGTTTTACGCTCACTAGTTCAATTTTTGAACTAGTTCAATTTTTGAACTAAGAACTAAGACACAAAATGAACTAACAAAGATGCTGTGAACTAAATGTTTTCAACGTTTTGCTTTACTTTTTCACTGTTTGTGTGCTTATCTTATATAGTCATCCATATGTATGTATGTATGTATATTTAGTTCTTGTTCATGGCTTGCTACTACCACAAATGCAATAAACAAGTAAACACTTATACTACCCTATTCACAAAATATATTTTGGATTTATGAGATTTTAAAAAATTTGTTTTATAAACCCTTTATTTATTAATTAATTAATTTTATTTTTCATAAAACATTTTAATCACAGAATCTGTCTTTTTAATATTGTCAAAGACCGCAACACTCATACATATGCATGTAGAATTGTAGATGTAAAAGCATTGAACTAAAAAGACCTAACTAGTTCATTGAACTAAAAAGAGCGATTGAACTAAATGAACGAACTAGTTCATTTACAAATAATGAACTAAAATGACCGGTCACTGAAATGAACTAAATGGCACAATTCTAGTTCAATGCACCTCATCATATAATTAATCATTTAGGCACTCTATAAAAATTGTAGAAACAAATTTTAGTAATCAGTAAAAATTTACTGGTTAAATTTTTTTTATTATTTTTACTGAAATTTTAGTGGTACTGCAGTGCTCATCTATGGCAAATGCCTTTACTTTTACTTTTTAATTTTTAATTCCTGTTGTTCAGCGTTTAGTTGTTGCTGTTCTTGTTGTTGTGTACGCATTTTTCAGTAAAGTGCGACTTTGACTCGCGAACAAAGGGTTCGGTTTTGAGCATTTTTTTGATGTGACCTTTTTCCCTTTCTTTAAGTTTTTTCAGTTTAAACGAGATTTCCAGTTTTGTCACTTTTTTCTCGTTTTGGCGTTTTTTGTCTCTTTTTGGGGTTTTATTTCATTCTCACAATATTTTTCATTTCGGCGATTTTTTTTCATTTTTGCAATTTTTTTCTGTTTTTGGGGTTTTTTGCATTTCGGCGATTTTTTTCATTTTGGCGATTTTTTTCTTTTTTTGTTTTAAGGGTTTTATTTCATTTTTCCGGTTTTTCGCGATTTATTTTAGTTCTAGAAATATTTTTAATTTGGTGCTTTTTTCGTTTTGGCGATTTTTGTTTGTTTTTAACGATTTTTTTAGATTTGGCGATTTTATAATTTTTTTGATTTTTTAGTTTTACCGTTTTTGAAAATTTCAAGAGTTTCCAAGATACAGCAAGTTGTCAAAATTACAAAGTCAAAATTGCATTAACTGATGGAACACCCTTTAATTTAAATTTTTTAAATTTAGTGTTAATTGTTGTAGTCTGTATAAAATTACACCAACTTTACAAATTTCAAGTGTATATATGTACATACATATGTATGTATATTATATGGGATTTTAAAATTTTTCGTTGCCTGTTTTGCAACACCCTTTAATTTTTAACTCTCATTCATTTTCACCTTTGGTGTACGGAACCCTAATAAAGCAATTATCAAATTAAATAAAACAAACAAAAACCAGCAAATTCCTATGTATTTACAATATTTTAAATAAGTTTATATTGCTTCTTTTCACACTCATACATATGTAGCTCACACCGATTTGACAACGCGGTGTGCATCTTACTCAAAATTTTTGATTATATTGTGAAAAAGATTTTTACCACCTAGCGTATAGATTTTTATACATCAAAAATATCCTTCTAGAGCAGCTAAGTCCAAACACACATACACTGATATTTGCATTTCAGGTAAACAGCTTTGAAAGCTCTTAAATTTGTTCTTTGCAAAGTAAGAGCAAGCATTGCTCTCTGTTGTGTTGTTGTTGTGGATGTTGTACTCTTGACGGTGTGAAAGCACAAAAAGCTCTTTAAAAAATTGCACATTATACATATGGCTTGGACGTAGCTGTTTTAGAGAAGCAAACTAGGTGTTTTGTATCCTAAATTTAACCCTTTAAATGGTTTTCCTGCCCACCCCTAATAAAACATATCTTGTGTAATGATCCATAACTGCCTGATAACAGGTAAAACACAAATAAAATCATGTCAAAAGTTGCATAAAACACTAACTCAATAAACATAACCTTAATATAGAAAGGCCCTAATTCATATTTTTGATGTGTAAACATCTATACGCTAGGGGGTAAAAATCTTTTGACTTTGATTTCTTTGCTGAAGTTTCTTTGCTGAGATTTCTTTGCATTGTCAACTCGGTGTGAGCTATGTATAAGTGTATTAGTGTTTGAAAGAAGCAATACCAAGCAGAGAAACAAGTCGACCGGCTCGAAGCCGACGGTGCGCCGCCGCCGGTTGTTTTGCTGTATATTTCCGTACACCAAAGGTGAAAATGAACCGTAAGAGCTACGGTCTTGAAATTTGGACATAATGTGTAGACATTTGGCCACTACAACAACAAATACATAACAGATAAAAACTAAAGGGTGTTCCAAAACGAGCAACGTAAAATGTTAAAATCCCATGTAATATACATACAATTGTATGTACATACATATATACACTTGAAATTTTAAAAGTTAGTGTATTTTTATACAGACTACAACAATTAACATTAAATTTAAAAAATTTAAATTAAAGGGTGTTCCATCAGTTAATGCAATTTTGAGTTTGTAATTTTGACAACTTGCTGTATCTTGGAAACCGTAAAAGCAAAACTCTTGAAATTTTCAAAAATGGTAGAACTAAAAAATCAAAAAAATATAAAATCGCCAAATACAAAATAATCGCTAAAAACAAAAAAATCGCCAAAACGAAAAAAGCACCAAATAAAAAAAATCTCCAGGACTAAAATAAATCGCGAAAAACCGGAAAAATCGCCAAAATGAAAAAAAAAAATCCTTAAACAAAAAAATCGCCAATATGAAAAAATCGCCTAAATAAAAACCCCAAAAACAGAAAAAATCGCTAAAATGAAAAAACCCCAAAAAACAGAAAAAATCGCCAAAATGAAAAAATCGCCAAAATGAAAAAAATTGCGAAAATTAAAAAAAACCCAAAAAGAGAAAAAAACGCCAAAACGAGAAAAAAACGATAAAACTGAAAAAAAATCGTTTAAACTGAAAAAACTTAAAAAAGGAAGAAAGCTGAATAAAAAAAAAAATGATCAAAACCGAATGTGCGCGAGTCAAAGTCGCACTTTACTGAACTTATTTTAATTGCAATGCGTACATAACAACAAGAACAGCAACAACTAAACGATGAACAACAGGAATTAAAAATTAAAAAGTAAAAGTAAAGGCATTTACCATAGATGAGCACTGCAGTACCACTAAAGTTTCAGTAAAAACAATAAAAAATTTTTAACAAGTAAATTTTTACTGATTACTAAAATTTTTTTCTACAATTTTTATAAATTGCCTAAATGATTTGTTATATGATGAGGTGCATTGAATTTTCAGTAATCAGTAATGCCCGTATTCATAATGAAATTCTACCAAGTGGCTAAATGTTTTTCATACAAAAGTTTTAAAATTTGAATGAAAAAACTTTGCCACTTGCTACGGCCCTACGATTTTACTGGTAATGCAAATTAAATTTCATTAGCAGTAAAAATTTACTGAATTTTTTTTTAGTAATCAGTAAATTTACTGCTTACTGCAATTTTGAATGCAGTACATATACATATACTGCAGTGTGCCCATTTACTAACCAAATAAGTTTAATAAAACAAACAAAAACCAACAAATTCATATGTATTTACAATATTGAAAATTTTGATACTTTTAATTAATTAATTTACAAAAAAGATACTAAAAGCATAAGTACTTCCAACTTAAAAAAAATTTTCATTACTAGATGTTTACACATCTCCTCTGTGATCGGACTCACATTGCTTTTTTTTTAAATCGTTGTTTTTTTATGTTTCCATGGAAGAATATCTAATGTATCGAAAAATGCAAAAATCTTGATTTAAAATCAATAATGAGTTAAGGCCTTTCTATATTAAGGTAGCAATATATAGATACATTGTCTACGAATAGATAAAAATACATTACACTAATACTCCCACTCACACATTCACATATGTAGCTCGTTGTGTGCCAGTATGACTCCTGGACATTCACCTCAACACTGTTAATAGTTATTGGTGGTTGTGGTCGATAAATCTGTTGCCATTATTTTTAAATTATGTACTCTACAAATGATTAAACAAATATGATGGAGATGAAAGATTAAAATTTCATTATTTTGTGTAACTCATGGTACAAGCAGGAGATATGTCTTGCACATTAATGACACAACTTCCGAAAATATATTTTGCAACATAGAATAATCTATACAATTTTATTTTTATTTTCTATACCCTTTACCAAAGATGGTTAAGGGTATATAGGTATATATAAATTTTTCACTATGTGTGCAATTTTTACAATATTCATATGCGACCCATACAGAAATATATGAGAAGCTGGCGAACCAAACTAGACATGTCCTCAGTTAATGATTTTTTTACTTGTTTTCGGATTCTCCAAGTACACATCTCTGAGGTCATGAAATATTATCATTCGAAATTAATTTCATCCTACCTAAAAAAAAAAAAATAACAAAAATTGACTTTTCCTTGCTTGTCCCTATCTAAGTAGTTAAGTAATTTGCATGTCCTCTAAAAAAACTGTCAACGGGACTAGTATGGTTTTGCTCGGCAGCTCTTCATATATTTTGGGTCCTTATGAATGGGGAAGACGAATAAGTCGGTCCGTCTGTCTGTACGTGAAATCGGTTTTCCGAAGCTTCCAGATAAGCTAGAGACTTCGGTCTAAGACTGGTTTGTCAGAAATATTCCAAAATAGATTGGTATTGAACATCAGGAAAATTGAGCGTATGGTTTCAGAGCTGGAAAACTTAAACTTGATTTTGCCAAACAAAACTGATAAGGTAAAACTAATTAATTTTTTATTTTAAAAATAAAAATATGAAAGAAAAAAATCAACAAGACTTTTCCAGGGTTGGAAAACCAACCTTTTTTGTTAAATAAAAATCACCTACTACAACTAATTTTTCTTTATCCTCTATAAATTAAACATATCTTACATTCTTGATAAAAAGAATCAGAAAAATCTAAAAGTATGATTCCAAGGATAGGAAACTTATAATTTTTGTTATACAGAGAAAAAACTGCCTCATAGAATCAATGAGATTTTCTCTATGAAACGTTTTTAGGCTAAGGGATATCCCAGCAGAAAGAAGCGAAGATTTTTTCATAGAGATTCGTTATTGTTTTTATGTGGTAAATCTTATTAATTTTATCAAGAAGAAAACCACATAAAATCAAGAAGAAATCTTATTATTCCCAACTTTTTTTACAAAAACAATCCATAGAGAAAAACTTCTTGATTCTATTAGGTTTTCTTATAAATTGTAAACTATATGGATTTCTTATTTATTTTATTAGGTTGCCTTATTGATTTTTTTAAAAAGGTTTTCTTCTTGATTTTATTAGGTTCCTATATGATTATGTGTAAAGCATCTTATTGATTTTTTTAATAAGGAAATCTTCTTGATTTTATGAAGTGTCTTGTTATTTCATATCTATAAATGGACACAGGCAATTTTTTTTTCATGATCTTTTTCGTTTTTGTATAAGCATGTTTGCAAAATTATTTCAATGGTTATTCAGACTGCTTGTTAGCATATTGGTTAGAGTGTTTGTCTATCAGTCAGAAGTTTGCTGGTTCCATACTTGTCTCCTTTCAAAGTATATGGTATAGAATTTAAATGAAAATATATAAGCAAAGCACAAAGAATAAAGAAAGACATAATTTTTATTTTATGTTATGAGGTCGCCTCAATAACTATGTGGTATCTCTGTATAAAGCCAAGCTGTAAATAAGCCAAAAGCACAAAGAATAATAAAAAAACTCAATGAATTTGATCTTGTGATTTAATTTTATTATTCTCTAACCGACAGCGAATATCGTTAAAATATGTTACTGAATAGCAAAGTCGATAAAATTTCGTTACATTTATTATAGCGATACGATTATCGTAATAAAATTTACTGAATCCAGGTACAGAGCTGGAAAATTTGAACTGTTTTTTTTTTATATTAAAATAACTAAATAAAACAAATTTTTTCTTTATATATATTTCTTTATATATATTTTAATTATATATTCTTTAAAGAACTAGATTGTTATAAGGAATCAGAAAATGTAGAAGGATGTCTCCAGGGTTGGGAATCTTACACTTTTTGTGATATATAACACTAATTATTTCTTTGGTAATTAAATATCTGCTATGTTTTAGAAAGAAATAAATTAGTATTGAAGAGCAGAAAAATCAAAATTATGGCTTCAGGGCTGGAAATTGAAAAATTTTTTGTGGGGTAAAACATAACCAAAAATATTTTTTTTTTTCAGTTAAACATATTTCATATTTTAGGAAGATCATTACTCAAGATTTATTTTGTATTTGTTCAATTTTTATATGGATATCTGCTTTAAGTATAAACGAAGGTTTGTGCCATGTTACTCTCTCAGCACAATTAGATATGTTTCAAATCGATGGTCTTTCCTTCACAGCTTGTAACGAGTTCTTATTAATTTTTGGTAAATGGAGATAAGAATTAAATTTATTGCTAAACAACAGTTATAACTATAAAATGAATTAAAGGAAATGTTCCATTTCATTTCCTTGAAACTTTTCCTTTCTGCTAAAAAAAATTAAAAAAAAAAAATTCTGTTGGAATAAACCCTTTACATAATACCGACATATGTGTAACATTTGCAATGGGATGTTTAAATTAAGACACTAAACAAAAAATTCAATTCATACAATTCTATTGACAAATAAAAAAAAAAGTTTCATTATTATCATGAAAAATTGCATAATGTAAATACAGTCTTATAACTTTCTGACATCATTTCTGCTGCTGATTTTTTTTAATTTTAGTTTTAGTAAAGGTATGTATCAAGCATATTATTTACAGTTTCATTTAGTATGCAAATCAGGATGAATTTTTAAATTCAATGTTGTGTATGTGTGTTTTGTTCTGTCCCAAAGTGTGTGTTGGATTGTGTTTGTTTCTTTGTTCGTAGCAGCGTTTGCTTTATTTCATGGTGAAAATTTTTGTACATGGAATTCATTTTGTGATTAAAGATATTCTGATGCTGTCATCAAAGACATTTGCCATTAGAAATACTGTAAATGTGTGACTGGTTGTGCATAACGAAGGCATTTCAAGAAGTTAGTTGAAATCACACCTTTTAACTAAAGGGTCGTGCATTAAGCGCTAAAATACATTTGAATAAGTTGAATTTTGAGCCTTGTTGTCTTTAGAGATTGTTAGCAGGACGTCATGGTTACTCTTTTTGTAGAACACTTTAACAACGTTATATCCCGGCTTAAGTATAGTTGTTTATCCTTCTTCGGAAAGGGTTAGAGAATTTCACAAAGAAACTATTTTTTTTTATCAGATTTAATGCAAACATACACAGAAAAAAATAAATTTCGTTTTCAGTAACCAAATTCACTGAATCAGTAAATTTTTTGTGTTAATGCGGACCTACAAAGAAATTTGTAGATTCTGATAACAATTTTGTAAAAATTTAACTGAAAAGAAAAATTTTATTTTTAGTTAACTTATTATGGCATTAGAGAAAAAAGTTAACTCAAACTCAAAATATTTTCAGTCAAATTTATTAATAGGAACAGAAAAACATTTTTGCAGATTTTTTTTTGTATTACTCAGCAAAATTTTTTTTTTATAATTTACAAACACATTCACTAAAATTTTTCGTGTTATCAGAAAATAAATTATGAAAGGTTCAACTATTTTTTTTTAATTATTATTCGAACTCCATTTGTTTCTAATATTTATGGTTTTAACAGGTTAAAGTTCGTATCACATGTAATTTGGCTTAAAAAGCGATACGAACTTTAGCCTGTTAAAATCATAAATATTTTTTTTTTACTTTCAAAAACTGGCTTGTTTTTATGGTTAAGCATTTCGTTCCCGCTTTTGGAAATCGTCAGTAGACTTCAACCCAAAAAATTTTTTAATTTAGCTAACAAACTCCGTATGTTTATAGTAAGACTCTTAATACTATATTGAGAATCACAATATACAAACATAATAAGTTTGAAAACCGCAAACAAAAATTAAAAAAAAAAAAATAAAATGTTTTTTATATCTATAAAATAATTTGTAGAAAAAATTAAAAAAAAGTCAGACAAATTTTTTTACATTATATAAAAATAAATTTAACTGAAAATAACAAATTTAAATAAAAAAAAAAAATAATAAATCAGGCTTAAGTTCAGTAATTTCAATTCTTTTTATTGAATGAAATATTTTATTAATTAATGTGAGTTTCTAAAGTAGAGAAAAAAAAATTAAATTAGACTTTTAAGCTGGGGGAAATACCGATATTTTTCTGTGCAGCAAAGCACTTCATCAGCACCCTAGTCTATCTACTTGGGTAGAGATTGTTATTAACATCAGCTATTTAACGTAAATTCTAATGAAACGGAATGTGAGAAATGATTGTTGTGTACAATTATTGATTTACCTTTGGTAAATACATATGTAAGTATCATCACTATTTATTTCCCCTGTTTTTCCATTTTTTCATTTTTCTATTTAGGTTAGCACGAAGTTATATTACTCTACCTACGTATGTTTAACTATTCTTGCTCATCTTTTACGATCATCACATTAATTATTTTTACTTATTCGATGTACCGTCGCTATATACATATAAGTATTATAGTAGTGGATATTATGTTACTTTGTTGTTGCATTCTCCCGTTTATTTGGTTTTCGAACATTAGTGATTGCCAAGTGAACAGTGATTACCAAGTGAACATATTTTTGTCACGTGCCCCTGATGAATTGAGACACTTTTAGATTTTTAATTGAACTATAGTGAATTTTTAATCAGAAATAATTTTTAGTCAGGCTTAAGTTCAGTAATTTAAATTCTTTTTATTGAATGAAATATTTTATTAATTAATGTGAGTTAATAGCTGATGTTAATAACAATCTCTACCCAAGTAGATAGACTAGGGTGCTGATGAAGTGCTTTGCTGCACAGAAAAATATCGGTATTTCCGCCAGCTTAAAAGTCTAATTTAATTTGTCTTCTCTTCTTTAGAAACTCACATTAATTAATAAAAAATATTTCATTCAATAAAAAGAATTGAAATTACTGAACTTAAGCCTGACTAAAAATTATTTCTGATTAAAAATTCACTATAGTTCAATTAAAAATCTAAAAAAAAATAAATCTAAAAATTTTTTTTACAAATTTTACTTTATATAGATAATTTTCATTCTATACAGTTTTTTTTACATAAAATAAAATTGGAACAAATAATTTACTGGTAAACAGTAAAAAATATTTACTGGAACTAAATTATATTTCAAAACACACGTTTGTTTGAAAATTTTTTGGGAATAATTTTTTCTGTGTACCAAACACAAACAAAAGTACCAAAATAAATAACTAAATATCTTTTAGGTCTTCTCTATTAAAATCAGTTATTACAACCTTGTTATTTCTAAAAACTAGATTTTGTTGTACATTATTTGGTTGCAATTGATAAAAACTTAAGTATTTCTAATTTCCCACTTTGTTTATTTTTGAAGTCTATTTAATTTCTTTGGATTTTTTTTAATTTTTGCTGGTCATTTATAAAATTGACAACACTGATGATGTTTCTAAGATCCAAAAGTGCTCACATTTTTTTATCCCAATGGGTGTTTAAGGTTTCGTAAAAATCGCTATTATACGGCCTGGTCCACGATGTCGACCGGAAAATACAATAAAATAAAATAGATCGAACGTTTTCTGTCGACATAATACGTTAATTTTAATTTTTAGACAACGCACTGTGGGGTGAAAGCCTTCACAAGTGGCGATTAATTCAAAAGATCAACTTTAACTTTCACAACCGTATTTGGTATCATATGAAAGTACATAAAATCCTTCTCCACTAACTGCAAAAATAAAAGTTCTTGGTAGTTTACTCTATTTGTAGTGTGTGTTTAAAGTTCAATAGTTTTAGTTATCTTTGCGCGCATTGATTAAAAGAGAAAATTTTGATATTTCAAGTGATTATAGTTTTTGTTAAGACTTTTATAAGTAAAATTTTTATAATGGAACCGTCAACTTCAGGTATATGAGCATTTAAAAAATAATTTTTTGCTTAGATAAATGTTTTAGAAATATTAAAAAAAAAAAAAAAATAAAATGACTCTAAAAATGTGGTATTTTTTATATATACATTGAGTTTCAACTTTGCGGATGACTGCAGGGGAAAATGCTTTTATGCTCTTAAAATATAAGATTTTAGCTAATAAATCCCAGAATACCTACATATTTGCTCATTTGTGCGATTTTTGAATTATGAAGGTTTTTGTGAGAGAATTCCAGTTGCTAAAAATCAATGTGAAAAATACATATTAAACATTTATTTTTTTTTATTTAAACAGAAAAAAAATAATTTTTTTTAAAGGCACATAAAGTATGCTCTAACTTACAATTTATTTTACTCATTAATCTGTTTTCATTCCAAAGCTACAGCAAAAATAGTCAAATAAGATCATTTTCTCCAAAAATACAAAAAAGCCCATAAAAGGTTAAATTTTTTTTTCAAAAATTTTTTTTAAATGCTGGTTTTTTATGTATTTATTAATATTCATCAATAAAAAATTACAACACCTTAAAATTACGACTTCTATGAATTAATCGCCACTTTCTCTACCATTCATCCCACTGTGCAGCGTGACATGCCGCAGCTGTCATTGGGCACACCACGCCCAATATATTATCTCAGACAGAATAAATTTAAATGGACTGACAAGTGCCGGAATTTTAAGCAACTTAAAAAATTGAGAACCCCTTGCTATTTTAAAGCAAATTAAATTGTGGCTTTTAATTTTAATGTCTTTTAAACTATCTCTCGTATTCATTTTCCAAATTTGTAACATAATGTTTATGTGATTGTGTAGCAGGGCTCTAACCGATTAACTATTCGATTACATTAAAATGAGCAACTTTTTACATTCTGCGAAGAACCGCAAGCAAGCAGAAAGTTTATCTTTTCCAGAAAATGCTCCTTGACGACTGCATATGGAAAATATATGTATTTAAAAGAAGAGTGGTGTCTTAACACATCCGGTTATAGCTATGCTGTTAACGTCCCTTTTCACAATATCTGATTAAACGTTAACGTGAACTTTAACTGACAGTTCTTCATACAAAACTTGCCGTTAAAGTCCCTGTTAACTTTTAATTGTACATTGTGAAAAGGGCCGTAAATATATTAAATAACAATGTAGTAAAATTATATTATATGATGATTTCAAAGTTTCTGCAAATATTTCAAAACGTTTCCATTTATTTCCCATTATTTTCTTTTATAGCGGTATACGTTTAAATAAGTGTATTGTGTGGGGCAGTGGGCGGCTGTTAGCAGGCTTACAGCAGATCGGCTGTGATCTCTGGTTTGAGCTCATGTGAAAAAACAAGTTGAGCAATCGTTTTAATCTTTTTGGTCTTGTTTTTCTTTCACTCACTTCAAAGAACGAAACAAAACAAAACCAAACAGTTTGTTTCGTTCATTTAAGTACAAAGAAATCAAAAGAAAGTGAACGTTATAACTTTAATAGAGTCGATTAGTTTTGTGATGAAAATCACGTCCTAACTCCTGTATCGCGCAATAAATAGCATAGCTATAAAAAATTATATGCTTTAAGTATGTATTCAAATTTCTTCATTCCAATTTATACTTTATCATTCATCTGCAAAACATTTTCAGATTTTTAGCATAAAACTCTCCTTGCTACCCGATTGTCTAAGCAATAGGGTTTTTCTTTTCCCGGACTTTTTCATTTCCCGGGAAAGCGGGAACGACTTTTCGGTTTCCCTTGAATTCCCGCCCAGTGCAAAACAATACAAAATATTTTTTATATTAATTTATTTCAACCCGAAACTTATTTGCTAGTGGTTCAGCGTTGTCTATATATTTCATTGTTGCTGTAACAAATCATCAGTAGACTTCTGGTTAGGATGGACTTCTGACAATATGTCGAATAATAAATTTCTTAATTTATTTCAACAAAAAACAAATTATAATTAATGAGATCGATTAAATAATAACGTCTTATAAAAACGTTAGTCAAAAGACTAATACCGTTTCCGTTCTTTATATATTAGTAATACATAAAAACTAATATTATAAAAAACTAATTATAATTATTAAAAAATATTACAAAATATTTTTTGGAAATAGGACTTTAGTAAACAGAATCGTTCTTATTTTCGTTGTAATTTTTCTTTTATTTCCTTGTGCATTTCTGTTTATACTTTAATGAATTGTTGTAGGATTAAATTTTGAGCGTCGCGTTCCCGATTTTGGAAAATAAAGGCCTCTGGGTCTCAGAGCACATTAGTGCCAGATGTAAACTCGCGCTTAGTTGTTGTAAAGTTTTAGCTATTCTCCTATTACCATCGCCTTCTTATTGCACTATGGCATTCATAAAGTGAATAACGATACTCATCAAGGAATGTGTACATAGCAACTGAAGTTGCAATAATAAAATAAAAAATCCCGGGAATTCCCGCAGAAATTTCCCGGGATTTCTTTCCCGGAAAATGCGCGGGATTTCGGGAAATTTTTCCCGTGAAATCCCGTATGAAAAACACTACTAAACAATCATCGTCCTTTTTATCCTCAAAAAGGTCTGACGCGCCCATATAACAATTATATAGTTTATGCGGATAGATGACACTATACCATCTGAGAATTAATCAAAACAGCAATGTTAGATATATTTCATGAAAAGCTTGCATATAAAGGGTGTTTTTTATTGAGGTATAGAACTTTAAGTTGGCATCACTTTTTTAACTGGCGGCCATTTTGTCAGCTGTCAAGTGATTAATATTTAGTTTGGTTTGCCATTTCATCATGAACAGGTTGACAAAAGAACAACGCTTGCAAATCGTGCAAATTTATTTCGAAAATAATCGTTCAGTTCGCGAAGTTTACCGCAAGCTCCGTCCATTTTATGGTCGACATAATCGTCCATCAGAGCAATTAATTCGGTTAACCATGAATCGTTTTCACACTACGTTTACTCTATGTGATAATACGCATCCGCAGAGACGTCGAACAGTGCGCACCGAAGAAACAATTGCCGCTGTAGAGCAAAGTGTTGAAGAGGACCCGAATGAATCGATTCGCCACCGTGCACAGCAATTGAAGCCGACTAACCGACTATTTTGTTCCCGAACTGGATGGCATGAATGTGGATGAGTTGTGGTTCCAACAAGACGGCGCTACATGAAACACAGCGCACGTCACAATCGATTTATTGAAGGAAACATTCGATGAGCGCATAATTTCGCGGAATGGACCTGTCAATTGGCCACCAAGATCGTGTGATTTGACACCATTGGATTATTTTCTTTGGGGATATGTGAAGTCGCTCGTCTACGCCAAAAAACCAGAAACGTTAGGGGACTTGGAAGCCAACATTCGTGGCGTTATTGCCAACATACGGCCCCATATGCTCGAAAAAGTGGTTGAAAATTGGACCTGTAGAATTGGCTTTATTCGAGCCAGCCGCGGCGGCCACATGCCCGAAATCATATTTAAACATTAATGGCATAAAATTATCCTTCCAATAAAGCCAAATTGATGCACATTAAAACGATTTTCTTGTGTTTTATTTCAATTCAAAGTTCTATACCTCTGAAAAAAAACACCCTATATATGAATATTTATTTCCGTGGAATTTTTCTTTGCGAGCGTACTAAATAATATCATCCAGTAATTTATGAAAATGTTTTTATAATCGGTTAGCCGATTAATTAATCGATTTATTGGGTAGCCTATCGTGTATATTTGAATTGTATGCAACTCAAATATTAGTTTAAATTCTATTAAGAAATCACGTTCCACGTTTGCCGACAATTTCATTAGAAATTCTATTTGATATAAAACAAAAGTTTATATATAACCACTGTTAACAGACAACAAGAGAATTTTTAATATACATAAATAATATTTAAAAATTACTTTTATGATAATATTGTTTTCAAAAACAATTCCATCAAAGAAAAAGTTTGAAATAATATTTCTATACCATAGATAAGAATACGGCTAAGAATTAGCAACATGCACACGTACGCATATATCTAGAGCATAAATTTAAATATTTTACCATTTTGACAAAAAGTATGAAAAAAATTATTCCAGAAGAATACCGCGTGTACTCGCGCGAAATAAAATTATTTATATTAAAATCTTAGTCGCCTATATAGATAAATCCAGTCCTCTGCTTTACAGGTAGATATACAGAAGTCTTAAAGAAAGAAGAAAATTTTGTATATATACCATATCAAAAAAATAATTTTCAAGGCACAAATTTTTTTTTTCAAGAACAATGCTCTAGTATTTTACTTTTTAACAGTATAAAACAAATGACTTAACATACGAACGATCTCGGTAGAAGTTTTGTCCGTCTCTCAATTAATATGCACATTTATTATATAGCGCAAATAAATTTAAAATAATTATTTTGCGTGATAATAATTTTTTTATTACCTACTAAAGCAACCTCAAAAAAAAACTTAAAAAAGTCAACAAATTTAAATTCTGGCGCCTCAAAAATTATTTTTGAGAAATAAAAATTATTTTTATTGTTTTTTTATGGGAATTGTTACAATTTAAGTTTAAAAATTTTTAAACGCACTAATAATCCCAAATTAATATTTTACTTACTAAGTAAAATATTTTTGTTTTATTAAAAATACATTGAAAATATACATAAATACATTGAATATTAATTTGGGATTATTAGTGCGTTTAAAAAATTTTAAACTTAAATTGTAACAATTCCCATAAAAAAACAATAATTATTAACTTGACTGCACCCGGTCAGAAAAATACTTGTGTGGCAACACTCTATTGTTATATAGCTGTTGTTGTTATTTACATTTATTTTCTTTTACATACTCTTACGACTACAATTTGAAGCTGAAAAAAAGTCAGCCAATGTAGCAATGGTAAAGTAAGAAAATAAAAAACATGTTGATTATTGAGTTCTTGTTTCGAGTTTGTTATTTGTTATGAGCTTCTCATTTGTTTAAATGAAAGTTTATAATATAATAACTCTAGTTGTTCTAAGAAGCTTTGGGTAAAGGTTCCCTGATGATCTGCATTAGCAACAGTGAAATGCGCATAGGATCCAGCTAAGCCCCTCAATAATCAATTTCAATGTATTTTTAATAAAAAAAAATATTTTACTTAATAAGTAAAATATTAATTTGGGATTATTAGTGCGTTTAAAAAATTTTAAACTTAAAAATTATTTTTGGTGACTATTTTTACTAATTATTTTTTTCAATTTCCAACTCTGGAATTATAATTTTGGGTTTTCTGATTTTTAATACTAATTTATTTCTTTCTAAAATATATAATATATTCATCAATCATCGGTCTAGATTTTCCTGGTTCCTTATACCAATTTAGTTCGTTAAAAAATACATAAGATTTGTTAAATAAACAAGGAACAAAGGAAATAAGGAAAAAATTAGATTTATTTAGTTACATTAATATTAAAAAAAGTTCAAAGTTTCCAGCTCTGTAGCTGTGGTTTTCATTTTTCTAATTTTCTACAACAAACTTTTCTTTCAAAAGCATTAAATGTATTTAATTTAAAAAAAAATTATTTATTAGACCTAGTTACTTTTATATAACACAAAAAGTCCAAGTTTCCCGACCCTGGAATCATAATTTTAGATTTTTCTAATTTGTTATACCAATATGTTCTTTTATGAATGTAAGATATGTTTAGTTTATAGAAAAAAAAGGAAAAATTAGTTTTAGTAGGTTACTTTTATTTAACAAAAAAGTTAAAGCTTTTTAAGTTTCTTAAAAAAAAAATAAAACAAAAATTATTTTTAGCTAGTTACTTTTATATGGCAAAATAAAGTTTAAGTTGTCCAGCTCCGAAACCATCTGCTCGATTTTGCTGTTTAATAAAACTCAGAAAATAATCGGTAAAATTGAGTTTTTTTTTTTAATAAAAATTTAACAAATAAAAATTATTGGGTGTACATGCGTGTCCCTGTGGCTGAGTGGAAGCAGTGCTAGTCTGTCACTCCAGCTGTCGTGAGTTCGATTCCTGCCATATATCCTGAGTATATTTCGCATAAAAGCTAATCGCCTCGCGAATTGTGTGTGTTAAAAGAAGGTGTATCTTGGTATATACCTTGTGCATGTTCCACTTCTCTTTTAGTTAGAGTTTTTTAGTTTATATATTGAAAAATAATCGTTATTTGCGGTCAGTTTATTGGGCTTGTATTGAGGACTTAGGTCAATAATTTTTTGTTTATATCTTTATAAATTTCGTTAGAGACATGGGCATTTCACGTAAATATAAATATAAGAATTTTGTAGCATATCGAAGGCTTTATTCTTAAACATGCTAAGTCAAAAAAGATAGTTTCAAGATAAACACCTTCAAAGTTTATTGATGATATCTCGGGAATGTTATGAGATAGAAACTTGAGACTTTTTGTAATCATATAATAATTAATTTTTAGGGTTCCGTACACCAAAGGTGAAAAGGAACCCTATTGTTTTCGCTACCGACTGGCCGACTGTCCGTCTGTCCGCCACACGGTATTTTCTCAGGAACCGTAAGGGCTACTGACCTGAAATTTGGACACAGTATGTAGAACCTTGGCCGCTACAACAACAAATACATGAGAATTAAAAATTAAAGGGTGTTCCAAAACGAACAACGAAAAATGTTAAAATCCCATGTAATATACATACAATTGTATATTGAAACTTGAAATTTGTAAAATTAGTGTATTTTTAAACAGACTACAACAATTAACACTAAAATTTAAAAAAATTAAAATTAAAGGGTGGTCCATCAGTTAATGCAATTTTGACTATGTAATTTTGACAATTTGCTATATCCTGGAAACCGTAAGAGGCAAACACTTGAAATTTTCAAAAACGGTAAAGCTAAAAAACCGAAAATTATAAAATCGCCAAACCAAAAAAAAAATCGCCAAAAATTAAAAAAAAATCGCCAAAACGAAAAAAATCGACAAAATTAAAAAAATTTCTAACACTAAAATAAATCGCCAGATTCGAAAAAATCGCCAAAATGAAAAAAAACGCCAAAATGAAAAAAAAACGCCAAAAATCGAAAAAAAATCGCCAAAACGCGAAAATGTCGCCAAAACTAAAAAAAATTTTTTAATAAAAACAAATGGCAAAAATGAAAAAAATCGCCAAAAATAAAAAATATCGCCAAAATGAAAACCTCCAAAAACCGAAAAAAAAATCGCCAAACAAGAAAATAAAATTTCAAAACTAAAAAAAAGAGCCAAAACTTAAAAAAATCGCCAAAAACTTGAAATTTCCAAAAACGGTAAAAGTAAAAAAACCGAAAATTATAAAATCGCCAAACCAAAAAAAAAAAATTGCTAAATATTAAAAAAAATCTCCATAAAAAAATCAAAAACAAAAAAATCTCCAAAATTAAAAAAAAAATTCTAACACTAAAATAAATCGCCAAATTCGAAAAAATCGCCAAAATGAAAAAAAAACGCCGAAATGAAAAAAAAACGCCAAAAATCGAAAAAAATCGCAAAAAAACGCGAAAATGTCGCCAAAATTAAAAAAAAAAATTTAAATAAAAAAAATCGAAAAAATGAAAAAAATCGCCAAAAATAAAAAATATCGCCAAAATGAAAAAACGCCAAAAACCGAAAAAAATCGCCAAAACAAGAAAATAAAGTGTTAAAACTAAAAAAAGAGCCAAAACTTAAAAAAAATCGCCAAAAACCGAAAAAACGCAAAAACCGCCAAAACAAAAAAACCAAAAAGATCCCAAAAACGAAAAAATGCCAAAACTATATATTATATAGGATGAAGTTTGTATTAAATTACATATCTAGTGTTCGTATGGAACCCTTCGTGCGCGAGCCTGAATTTTTTTCAGTTTATTTGAACTTTATAAATTTCTCGTAGATCATAGTTAAAAGTGATTTTAGATCACAAATCTATTAACTAGTCCTCTTAGTAAGGTTCTTTCTTACCTAAAATGGTCATCTAAGTACACTTGGAATATTTTAGTTTGGAGAAAAATTTAAATTAATTTTTTTTGACTACTCAATATCAAACTAAATCATGCTAAGTGTACTTGAAACACTTTAAAAATTGAGGTTTTTCAAAATTGACAAATTATGTTAACTTTTGATAGAATATTCCAATTACTATTAAAATTTTACAGAATCTAAATTAATAATTAATTAATTCAGAAATGCTACTTCCAGCATAGCATGTTATGCCGACTTAGCATGTTAACTCAATTTTGTCTTAAGTCGACTTATGCTGTTATCGCTGTTAAACACAGATTTACTTAATCTTACCCAGCAAAAGATTAAACATCTCCACTATCCTCCATAAAATAGTTTTAACCAGTTTTTCGTTATGCAAAAAGTTGTTAAATATTCAATTATAAAGGGTGTCCCAACAAGAACGCAAGATTTAAATTTGGCGCCACTCCAAGTGTCATTATTTGACATTTGAACAATTGTTATTGTTTGCTAGTAGAAGGTACGAGGTTAGTAAAAATGGAGCGCTACACGAATGAACAACGCATTCTCATTGTGAAATTGTTTTACCAAAATGGTGAAAGTTTTGTGGCTACAGTTCGCAAATTTGTGATCAATTTGGGATCACAATAATGCTCCAAAAGAGTCAACTGTAAAGAGATTAATGGATAAATTTGCCGAAACTGGGTCTGTTAGTGATGTAAAGACAACAACGCGCCTTCGACCAGGTCGATCGACCGAAAATGTCGCAGCTGTACGTGATGATGTCGCTCAAACGCAGGTCAAGCGCAAACAGTCAATGGTGTTCGGTATCGTGAAATGATAACCAGTTTTTTCGTGCCTAGAATTGAAGAAATGAATGTGGAGGGCATGTGGTTTCAACAAGACGGCGCCACATGTCATACAGCCAGAGAAACAATTCAATTACTACATCAGTCATTTCCCGGTCGTGTTATTTCGCGTTTTGGAGAGAGATGTGCAATTGCTTTACGTGAGTACCTACCGTTACGGCCTTATCTCACGTGTGCCAAAGCACCGGGTGTGGGTTAGACGCCAGACCAACGCCCCCATGCACCCTTTTAGAATGAACCTATGGTTCACTCCATAAGGCACATAGGTTGCAATCTTTGAATATAGTTATCCCTGTTCTATATTCAAGTACCTTGCTGAGGTACTTTGAGCTATCTAAACTCTGCTGCTATGTCCGTGCCCATAGCAGCTCTGTTGAATGGCAACAGCACCTAGAACAGTGTCTGGCTGACCGCGTCAGACCAACCACTAGCATTGATTTAACACTGGGAAGCCAAGACTATTCTCCCAGCGGTTTTGGGAGCAACCACAACCACCACGATAATTCTCCGGCTTCCACGCTTAGGTGTTGTGTATACACCTAAGCGAGGTCCCCAAGAAAATTCCTCAACCATTGCCGGCACAGCTAACCACTCATCCATAAAGAACGCATGCCTGTGTCGCCAAATAACCAGTGCCTACTCCACACATACCAAAATCATCCCTTTAACCCCGTGGGGTATACCCCAATGGGGTAGGACGAACTCGGCATCTTAGCAAAGGAAACTGACGACCGCTACATGCACTCAAAACTTCAGAGCAGCGAGGACCACTTACGCGAGAAGAATGCAAGCTCGCCACCAAGATCCTGTACCTACTACAATCGATCATGCTTGATAAACGCCCCTTGAACCCAGGAGGTAGGACGCACAACTATTTTAGCACAGCATCTTGACAACCGCAATGCATTTATCTCTAAGCAGCCCAGCTGTCGGGCAACTGGCACCCGTGGTACCAGAAGTAGCCTCTGGTTAGACCTCGAAGTTCCACCACAAGGGCTTCACCTCTATCGTCTTTTGAACTCAGGGGCAGTTCTAGGTGACGCTGCACCTAGCTGGCAACAACGGGCGTACAATGTTTGTTTTCCTTTTATAAATATGTGCACATCCCTTACTCTGTTTATGTTCAGAGATTGGGTAGTAACACATAAGTTTTACGGGTAATGAGCCAAAGGTCCGTCAGCGGAAAAAGCTACATTACCCTAGCTGGGGCCCCGGGATTGCCACATCCGTAGTCTATAAATAGACTCCCCTGGGGGTCCTTTTGGAGACCAGAATTGGCCGCCTAGATCGTGCGATTTAATACCATTAGACTTTTTTCTTTGTGGTTTTTTGAAGTCGATGGTTTACGCGAATAAGCCGACGACGACTCAAGCCTTAAAAGAGGAAATTGGACGCTGCATTAATGAAATACCGCAGCATTTATGCAAAACGGCCATTAAAAATTTCATTACAAGATCGCGTGTATGCCAGCAAAGCCGCGGGGGCCATCTGCCCGATTTGTTGTTCCACACATAACCTCGTTTTGTCTACTTTACGATATAATAAAGTTTCACGATTTTTTTTTTTTTTTAATATCTGTGTTTTATTTAAAATTTAAATCTTGCGTTCTTGTTGGGACACCCTTTACAATTTAATGAATAAAAATAAAATATGTATTTTTTGAGGCCCTGTGCTCCTTGTAGGAACGACGGGAAACTATTGCAATGTGTCGGTAATAAACATAATTGAATAAATTTTATCGGGGCAATTGATGTATGCAATATAAAAATTTAAATAATCCACAAAGTTTAATTTTTATTGCTGCTGATTTTTGGTGTCTTTTTTTATTATCAGTCTACTAAAACCTTATAAGCATTATTACATATACTTCCCTTTCAGCAGTATCAATTTACATTTAGTTATATTGTCATTACATTCAACTCATTTTTATTTTATGTGCAGCCATTGTTATAAAAAGATTATTACTGTCTCTTTTGTTTGTGCTCACACAGAATTACGTATATAAATGTATAATATTATGAGCATAAATATATTTTAACGTGAAAAAAATGTGCATCTAAATGAGCGCGTTGGCATTCTGTGCCTATAATATCAAGATTCAGTTCCCTTTTTTTCTATTCTTTTAGAGGCGTTTACTGCAGCTATAGAAAATTATTTCCTTCCGTTGCATTAGTGTCTCATTTCCTAGTCATAACAATTTACAATAAGGAAGTTCCATCACCACACACACACACACATACAAAGACACACACTCTTACATCCCTCTAGTCAACCTAGAACCATATGTCTCTATGTCAATACTCTTTCTCCAGCTACAATTGCACTAGTTAAAATGTCGACAACTTTCCTTTTATGCGCGAGTAGAGATACGTTAGAGACAACAGTTCTAGTGTATTTCTGGTGATATTGTCAATGAACGCGTCAATAGTTTGTTTTTCTTTTTTATTATGTTGTGCAATAATATTAAATTAATATATGTAGACGAGGGTCACTAAAATCTACGAGTGAATCTTCGGTTCAAATATCTCCATAAGGTCGTAAAAGAACTACCTTCTCAATAGTGCTAAAGTCTACTGATAGATTTTGAATGACAACCCTATGTTATTTGTCAATAGGCATTTGCATTGGCTGGGGTACACCTAGTCAGTAGCACTATTGACAATATCACTAGAAGATCACTATAAGTTTACTACTGACAACGAGAGAAGATATATCGATATTGCAGACTAGAGCCCCTAAAATTTACTAGTGAATCTTTGGTGCCAATGTCTCCATGTGGTCCCGAAAGAACTACTAAGTCAGTAGTGCTATAGTCTATTGGTGGATTTTCAATGACAAGCTAATGTTAAATGTCAATAGATGATACCATTGGCTGGGGTACACCTGGTCAGTAGTGCTACTGACAACGTCACTAGTAAATCACCACAATTTCACTATTCGCACTTTCTGCAGGGATTCTTCAGTTTATGTATGTATGTATGTATGTAAGTCAGGCAGTCCTTCTGTCTATTGCTGGCAGTTAAATAATTTTATATACTTATCAAGTAGATAATAGTCAACAAGGAAGTTGTTAATGTCACTTTATCAGTCATTAAGTTGTTAAATCTGCTTCAATTAAAGCATACTTACAAATAGTCTTTATATTAAAAGATTAATTATAATATTATTATATTTTTTTTTGTTTGTTTTTAAGTTTTTGTCTTCCTAATGCTTGCGCCTGCAATAACAAGTGTAGCTGTGATCTGAGACATAAATGAATCCATTTAAATATCACAGGACGTTTTTATGGAACAAAATTTCCTTATCACATTTCGTCGCTGTTTTAACTAACCGGCCTAGCTGACATTTTTTTTGAAAAATGAAATAAGTCCTCTACTAGACTTTATAAGTCATAATACACATTGTCTAAAATGTTCACGACTGTAAGCGTTACTTCTATGCCTATATAAGTAAAAAGATATCTGACGCAGCCATAAGATTGAATATATAAAACAACCATAAAAGCTGCTCTCCTGTTAAATTTTTAAAATGTTAGTTAGGTCAGTTAGTTAAAACAGCGACGACTATTTGCACAATCGTTGAAATATTTATTGAATTTACAAATTTTTAAACGTAACTTCAACATCACCCAAATCATAGTCAAGTCAAAATTTAAAACGAGTATTTCTTATGTCAATACTGGCTTTTAATTTTTAAAGTATACTTTATTTTCACTATGAATATTCCCACAATGAATTTAAAAATTAAATTTATTTATCTCTAAAGCTGCCTACACACGTAAGAGTTATAGGTTAAATTTGTAGGTGTTACAAGTTAATGGGGCTGTACGATGTGTTAGTGGTATGGTTGGCAGATGCCGGAAGTGAAATTACTGGACACCCACCAAAAATTTCCTGGATTTAAAAAAAAAAAAATCCTGGACGGATAAAAATGTAGTATGCTGCTAGAGCACACCATCTGTAGCAAAAGTTCAGCAATCTTTTTTTTTTTTTTTTTGAAGTTCCAGCCTCAAAGTGGTTTTCCATGCTTATTATTGTCGTTCTGAAATAAAGAAATCATTAAATATCTTTAATGGCAAAATCAAAACATTGAAAATTTAAAACTTATTTGCAAATATTTGCCCACAACAACAGCTCTACACACTATAAGTATTTTGGATAAATAAACAAATCAGCGCTGAATGCAGAGTTTGAAGTCTATGGAAAATTATCGGCGGCAGCGGCTAAATCTCTTCGTAGGCGTCTCAACTATCGGTTTATTGGGCGAAGTTCAAACAAAACTTTTACTGTCAAATTAGTTGTTTATATTTCTAATTTTTTTTTGTTGCATTGCATTTTTTTGAATTTGTTAGAGCAACGCCTTGGAAAAAAAAAGTAAAAATCTAATATTTACTGGACATACGTAATTTTTCCTGGATGCTGGACAAAATCTAAAAAAAACTGGACCATCCAGGTGAGTCCAGGGCATTGGTAACCCTAGTTAGTAGGCTTGGGCGCAAACATTTAATTATTCTTCTATTTTACCACGAAACGTAAGAGAGATATGTAGCATACAAATTTTAATTGAATTTATTTAAAACTTATGCATTTTAAAATCATCCACCGCAGCAAGCTACCGACTACAAATTGTAAAAGATAGTATACACATGTTTATATGAGAATGATTCTTTTGAAGACAGCAGGGCAACAGGGCAACAGGGCGCCAGGTTTGTTGTCTATGCTGATTTTGTTGTTGTAGTCCAATTAAACTAATTTCTATTTTTGATGGCTAAAAAACAAAAACCATGTCGACCATATTGCAAAATACTCGTATGTAAATAGAATTGATGCTTAGAAAAAATTTTTTATTGCAAAATAAAAAAGGAAGTTGCAAAATTTTAATGATAACAAAAGTAATTATAGTTTTATAATACGAAAACCACGATAAATCGCGAAAAGTTTCATAATATTGTATAAAAATGGCTAAAACAATAAATTCAGAAAGTGCGACTTTGACTCGGGCACGAAAGGTTCCGTACGGACACTGTATATGTTATACTCTACGAACTTTAGCCTATTTAATATATAGTTTTAGCATTTTTTTCGTTTTTGGGATTATTCCGGTTTTAGCGATTTTGTTTGTTTTGGCGCTTTTTTCTCGTAGTGGCGATTTTTTTTCGGTCTTTGGCGTTTTTTTTCACTTCGGTAATTTTTTTTTCATTTTGGCGATAATTTTTCACTTCGGTATTTATTTCATTTTGGCGATTTTTTTTTCATTTTGACGATTTGTTTTCATTTTGGCCATTTTTTTCTTTTTGGCGATTTTTTTTTCGGTCTTTGCCGTTTTTTTCGGTCTTTGGAGTTTCATTTTGGCGATTTTTTTTTTCATTTTGGTGATTTTTTTTTAATTTTGGCGATTTTTTTCATTTTGGCGATTTTTTTTTCATTTTGACGATTTGTTTTCATTTTGGCCATTTTTTTTCTTTTTGGCGATTTTGTTTTTGGTATTTGCCGTTTTTTTCGGTCTTTGGAGTTTCATTTTGGCGATTTTTTTTTAATTTTGGTGATTTTTTTTTAATTTTGGCGATTTTTTTCAATTTTGGCGCTTTATTTTCATTTTGGCGATTTTGTTTTTTTTGGTGTTTTTTTTTTTAATTTTGGTGATTTATTTTAGTTTTAGATTTTCTTTTAATTTCACGCATTTTTTTGTTTTGGCGAATTTTTTCGGTTTTCGGCGATTTTTTTCGGCTAATTTTTGGTTTTTTTTTTAGTTTTACCGTTTTTGAAAATTTTGAAGAGTTTGCCTCTTGAGTTTTCCAAGTTAAAGCAAGTTTTCCAAATTACATAGTCAAAATTGCATAAACTGACAGAACACCCTTTAATTTAATTTTTTTTTTAAATTTTAATGGGGCCTTAAGTACCCGATACAAAAAATCCCCCACATTTTGTTATAAGCAAATAATTCTGCTGTTTCTAAATTGGCCGTCCGATTGTTATAAAATTTCATACATCATTTGAGGAGGGGGAAATTGTTTAAATGAATAATTATGCAATTAATACACAGAAAGTATTAACAAATAGAATTTGCTTTTGAGTTCCCGGCAATTCCTAAAAAACTTAGCAAAATCCCAAAAATGGGATTTTTCAGTATTTTTGCTGTATTTTTCTTATCTTCCATAGAACGCAGATAATATTTTTTTTGGTAATATTTAAAAACATATTAGTCCAATTCACATTCTAGTGCAAATGGTCGGTCTTGCATCGTAGCATATCCAAAATGGTATAGCATATTGATACTCACCACTTAACAATTCTTAGTGGTGAGTATCAATATACTATAATATTGAGCACATGGTACGATGCAAAGCCATTTGCGCAAGATTGTGAATTGGCCTATTCTGTCTTGAGGTGGTTTGATAAATTGTTTGGGTTCAGCCTTGGAATTCGAGAAAAAAGGCCTTACATTTGATATTTATAACAATAACAAAAATTAAAAATTTTAAAAACCCCCGAATATTTCTAGAAAAGATGTGATATCTTCTAAGCGGCTGGACCGATTTTATTAAATCATAGCCAAGAACCTTCTCGATGAAGTCACCTTTCAAACAGAAAAAACTAAATCAAAATCAGTTCAGCTGTTTGGTCTGTACGTGGACGCGGACAGATACACATACACTTACTACAAACTTACAATACCCCTCTTTTTAGTCGAGGGTTAAAAATATGTCCGTTTCGAAACGATCTGGTTCCTTCAATAACAAAAATTTCCTTGTAATATTTCTTATAGTATTTATTTATTTATTTATTTTTTATTTATTTTATTTATCGGCAATACAAAGAAGCCTTAGAGGCCAATAGCGCATTGCTTACATACTTCATAATAATTTTAAATTATAACAAAGAAAATTCACTTAAAATTAAATATAAAAATAAAAAAATTAGTAATAAACATATACATATATATGTATTTAAAGTGAAAGTTTTTTTTTCTCTCTTTTTTTTCTTTTTTTTTGCATTAAATGAAATTGAATAAAATTATACACAATCTGAATGCGGATGAAGGTAGGAATATTAGGTTTGGTGTGAGTCCGCAGCGAAAAAACAAAACGTTTTATGATTATATAACTATATATTATTAGTATTAATTAGATATGAGGAGAGTTTTTTCTTGAATACATTACAAGAACACATGATAGAACGTAGCTCAGTAGGCAAGTAGTTCCACAATCTGGCAATTCTTATAAGAAAAGATTTTTGATACATAAAACAGGTTATAATAGGCACAACGATCTGAGGATTTCTATCAGACCTTGAAAACTGAGATTTAGATCTCAAGTAATTAGGTATGCCAGTAACAATCATCTTGTAGAAGAAAATTAAAATACGAATATCGAAATATTATGGTATAGAACAATCCAGAAAGCTTATAACAGAGCGGGATACATGATCACGATACTTAATGCCGTACACAAATCTTACAATCCTCTTTATAGTATTGCTTAATTTGTTAATGTTGTATACTAAAGTACCAGAGATTATTTCAAGACAGTAATTTACATGAGACATTAATAAAGTATGTGCAAGTATATATTTTATTCTTATGGGTAAATGTAATCCGCAATGATAGAGATATCTTAGACCTGACGTAACCCTAGAACTTACTAAATCAATTTGTTCTCCAAAATTAAGTTGGTTATCAATTACTATACCTAAACATTTGAGGGATTCAACAAATTGCCAGTTCCATGAATTTTTATTTCGGGATATTGCACCCTACAACAACCAGTACGAAACATAATTGCTTTAGTTTTACTAGCATTGATGCATAGTTTATTTTCTACCATCCAATCACATAATCTCTGAACAGTAAAATTAATGGTGGCTTCTAGAACATCAGTGAAATACCTAGAGTTACCAAAAATTAGCTGAATATCATCTGCAAAAATAAAGGGTTTAACTAAGTCAAAATCTAGACAATCGACACAATCATTCAAATACATTAGGAACAATACCGGACCAATTATAGATCCTTGTGGTACACCAGAAAAAACGGAAATAACATTAGATTCATTACCATTAAGGCTTACGTATTGAGACCTTCCTTGCAAATAAGAGTAAATAAGTTTACAAGCCATAATTGAAAATCCAAACTTTTCGCTTAATTTAGAAATAAGTATTTTGTGATTAATACGGTTAAAAGCTTTGGAAAGATCCAGGGATAGCATAACACAATCCCGTCCATTATTTAAGTGCTCCCTAGCAGTCTCAGTTAAGCCTAAGAGCATACCAGCAGTGCTGTACCCTTCCCTATATGCATATTGTGCATCACTAACTAAATTATGTGTTGCAATATAATCAAGGATTTGCATTTTAAGAATATGTTCCACAACCTTAGAGATGGATGGTAAAATACTAATGGGTCTGTAACTAGAATCTGAGTCCTTTTTTGGTATTGGTACAACACGAGCTACTTTTCATGCTTCAGGATAAGTAGAAGTCGTAATAATTGTATTACACAAATGTAAAATTGTCTCAGAAACGTATGGAAAAGCAAGTTTTACAAATTTTATGGGAAATCCATCAGTTCCAATAGAGTTGGATCTTACTCTCAAAAAAGCCTCTAGCAACTCATTAGCATATATAGTTCTAAAGGAAAATCCTTCAAGTGAATCGTTGAATTGCTAAAAATCGAAAGCACTAGAAATAATATTTAAATCATTGAAGACAAAAGATTGATTAAGATTATTTACATCAACATTGGATGTTCGAGCTTCAGGACATCCAGTATAGCTATTCTTACGAAGTAATCCCCAAATTTTCCGACTTCCGGCACCATCAAACAATCCTATATAATACTGCCTCCTAAATTTTCGAATCAGAAACTTGACTTTATTTCTAAGTTTGCAATATATTTGCCAGTTTGTATTAGTCCTATTTGATCTAAAAGCTTCACAAGCACTGTCCCTTTGATTCTTGATATCAGTTAATTCACTTCTAAGCATCCAAGGATCCCTTTTTTTCCTCGGTTTAAATCTAATTAGAGGAACTAAATCAAAAAGTTCTTGAAGTAAAGAGTTCAGAATGGACAACTTAACGTTTACGTCGTGGTTGAAATAGAAGGGAGAAAAGTCAAAGTTGTTAACAAAATTTTGAAATATGTTGACATCAAAATGATCATAATCTCGGTATTCAACATACTCATCATTATATGTACTTCTATATGAAAGAGATATGTAAATTAGTGCATGATATGACTGAAGAAAAGGTACTTGTCCCTGTCCCGATCTACTAACTCTGGTATAGTCACTTACAAGAACAAAGTCAATTAGTGTTGTGGTATTGTGAGATATATCCCAATGTGTAGGTAAGGAATTGTGAACATAAAAAAGACCCAACCTACTACATAGAGACCTAAACCTAGAGGCTTTGGTAGCGTCAAACAAATTACAATTAAAATCTCCCATTATAATTATATTACTATACTGTGTGACCACCTCGCCTAAATTATCCTCAAAGGCATTTAAATCCCGTAAGGAAGATAAACAACACCTATTAATATGATAGAGTCATTAAAAGGAACTTCAATGAAAATAGATTCACAAATATTATAATCTTGAGAAAAAATTATTTTTCTATATTTAATTTTGTTGGATATGAAAAGCCCCACACCTCCACCTCTTGCTGAAGAAAGCCTATCACTTCTATGTACAAAGCGAGTATCCAGGGATTCGAATAGATTGATTAGTTACCTCAGGCTTTAGCCACGTTTCGGATAGCCCTAAAATATGTATACCAGAGCCAAGTACAATATTTCTTAATTCATCAACTTTAGAGAATTGACTAAGCGGATTTAGACTTTGGCAATTTATATGAGCTACATTAACATTATAACGAACACCTGAGAACTCATTACAAAAAAAAACTGTTATCGCTGATAACCGGACCCAAATTACCATTACGGGACGTCATAATTGAAATTGAAAAATTTAGTCCACATCCAAAAGATCATTAAATGCATTGTAACAAAAGAAAATTGAGAAAAATAAATGTTTGTTAATGTGTGAAAGATAATCATGAAAACAACAGAGCTGTCCCAAAAAATAATACGGTATGTGTGTAACTAATACAGAAAATATATTCATAAATATATAAGATTGACAAATATAATAATCAGGTATGTTTTGGAAATCACATCTCCCAAACCGCAAGCAGAAACTAATGATGCTCCTGCAGATGTTCTTCTTTTCCTCTTTTTTTTTAATCATATACGACACATTTCTTTCAGAAATTATATTTATATTTGATGATCTATATTATAGAAAAATTTAAAAAGATTACAAAAAAAAAAAGAAAGAAAGAAAAGAAAAAAAAAACATCTGCAAGACCATCACTACCTTCGAAGTCACACGCAATCCGAAAAATGTGATTTTCAAAACATGTCTATAGTGCAATTTGTACATGAATCCATGAGATCAATTTTGAGATTTAGAAATTAAGGAAGGCCAAATCTACTTATTCCATTTAGTTCAACTTCTAGATTCCTACTGCTTTTGTCATCGACATCCACAGCTGACACATTTTTAGCATTTCCATCAGATAAATGTTGGCTTTTAATAAGATTAAAGTATGAAAAGCATTCATCATATTCCAGTATTTTTTCGGAAGAGTCTTCGAAATGCACTTTAACTCGAGGAAGATCGGAGTTTAAAATCCTAAATTTTGTAATGAATTTATTCTTTCTTAAATCTCGGCAAAAACGACATAATTTCCCTCCCTTTTCAGTTAAATGATCATTTAAATAGATGTTAGCTTGTTTATTGTTGTTTAGCACATCTGCTTCTACGAGCTTACCCCTCTTGAAATAACTTTTCATAACTGCATCCCTTTTGGCCAGACAATTAAATTTAAGCAAAACTGATTTTCTATTGTTGATGTAGCAGCATATGTTGATATCTTGATCAGTTATATTGACCTCAAGAATACGGAAGATACTGAACACCATTTCCTTCAGATTAATATCTTTTCTTGGTAAACCATTTATTATAATGTCAGATCTGTTAACTCGCTTTTGCAAAATTTCATATTTATCTTCAAGCTGTTTGTTTGTTTTGCTACTTTTTTCATCAATATATTTAATTAAGTTATTGCAATTTGTAACATCTTTATTAAGATTTTTAATTTGGGTGTCGTAAGTACTAACTTTTTCCAAAAGGGCATCGAGTTTCTGCTGTGTACTGTTGTTAGATTTTCTGAACTCCTCTCTTAGTACAGCCATTTCTGAGGTTCCATTGGAGCAGTCATTGCATTCATATACGAGTTTTCCTTTAGATTTAACTAAAAGATTAAATTCTTCAGTGGAAATTTTGGCGCAATTTGCATGAAACCATTTTATACACTTGCAACAGGCCACACCATCAGTTTTTTTCGTAACATTTTTGCCGCATGATGAAAGCCCACATACTGCAGTATCACTGGGCGTCATATTAACGTTTTAACGTGGAAGATACAGACTTTAATTACAAGCGGTGATTATTTCCAGCTGATTAAAAATTTTTTTATTAACTATGAGTGCGCACCAATAAACCTTTTGTATGTAAGTAATTGATGTTATGAACGGCAGATGGTCAAACACATTTGTAGTTTTTCTTTTGTACTTTTTTAAATATTTTTTATTTTATTTGTGAACATTCCAAGGATAAGAAGTGATATTTAAACGAATACCCGATCTTATATCAATTAATTAATTTTTAGTGTTTAAAATAAATTGGGAACAACTCAGCTGTATAAAAAAAACTTATGTAGTCATCGCGGTGCTGCCAGATATTACCTTTTGAATTAATAAAAATATGGGGTTAACATTTGTGCCTAAATTTTTAATAACAGCGAAATCATTAACCTACTTTTTTCTGCAAAAAACGGTGAAAAATCGACACTTTTTCAACATTTTAATTAAAATTGTTTATAACTTTTGACTTAATTGTGCTTTTGATATCAAATGTTAGAAATGTTACTATTAACCCATAGTAAGTTTATTTTTCTAAATTAAACAAGATTTGACTTCTCCATTAACAGAACAGTGGAACAAGGTTGGTAAAAGAGCAAAAATTAAAAAAAAATATAATTTTTTTCTCAAACTATAAGCGAAAACCCATAAATATAGCGGACTTTTTTTTTAGCTCTTAGATTGAAAAAAATCCACTTGCAAAAAATCTTTTTTTATTAGATCAAAAACATCAGCTTGGCTTCGGTTTAAGTTATTCATTATCCCGAGATTGCCCATTTTGGGGCTTTGTGGCCCCTAAAAAATAAATAGTCCAAATTCCGGACTTAAGCTCTGCTTCATATGTAGGAAGTTTTACTTCTTTAATTTAAAAACAAGTGCAGCTGAAGCACATCGATTCCTTTCCGAACATTATGCTGAATATACGCCATCGATTTCAACGTGCGCGAGATGTTGTGTGTGCTTCCGAAGTGATATAAAACTGATGAATTAGAGGTATCACTCTATGAAGATTGCTGTCAAACCCAGAAAGGACTTGCAAAATGTCTGGGAGTCGCTCAAGCTCATTAGTAGAAATCCTTTTTTATATATGCCTCCAGGTTCTGAAAATCATTTTGTTTTGAAACCGACAAATTTCAGGAAAACATTCAACTGGAAAGGTCTCTTATTGCAGATTTTTATTTGGTTTTAAGGTTTTACATGGTTGAGAGATTTTATTCGCACTTAATTTCAAATGCACAAAGTTATGCGATAAAAAGTTCCCTGCTTCAATTTTTATCCACTATTATTTTTAACAATTACTAAATCATCTGTTGTACAAACTACTTACACATTGTAAAACTTATTGCTTAACTAAATAAATTTCAATAGAGTTTAAGACATGTGTTAACAAGACAAATACACTTTTCTTATTACACATGCAATATATAAAGAGTGTCCCAACAAGAACGCAAGATTTAAATTTGGCGCCATTCGAAGTGTCATTGTTTAACATTTGAACAATTGTTATTGTTTGCTAGTAGAAGGTACGAGGTTAGTAAAAATGGAGCGCTACACGAATGAACAACGCATTCTCATTGTGAAATTGTTTTACCAAAATGGTGAAAGTTTTGCGGCTACAGTTCGCAAATTTGCGATCAATTTGGGGTCACAATAATGCTCCAAAAGAGTCAACTGTAAAGAGATTAATGGATAAATTTGCCGAAACTGGGTCTGTTAGTGATGTAAAGACAACAACGCGCCTTCGACCAGGTCGATCGACCGAAAATATCGCAGCTGTACGTGATGATGTCGCTCAAACGCAGGTCAAGCGCAAACAGTCAATGGTGTTCGGTATTGTGAAATGATAACCAGTTTTTTCGTGCCTAGAATTGAAGAAATGAATGTGGAGGGCATGTGGTTTCAACAAGACGGCGCCACATGTCATACAGCCAGAGAAACAATTCAATTGCTACATCAGTCATTTCCCGGTCGTGTTATTTCGCGTTTTGGAGACCAGAATTGGCCGCCTAGACCATTAGACTTTTTTCTTTGTGGTTTTTTGAAGTCGATGGTTTACGCGAATAAGCCGACGACAACTCAAGCCTTAAAAGAGGAAATTGGAAGCTGCATTAATAAAATACCGCAGCATTTATGCAAAACGGCCATTGAAAACTTCATTAAAAGATCGCGTGTGTGTCAGCAAAGCCGCGGCGGCCATCTGCCCGATTTGTTGTTCCACACATAACCTCATTTTGTCTACTTTACGATATAATAAAGATTCACGATTTTTTTTTTTTTAATATCTGTGTCTTATTTAAAATTTAAATCTTGCGTTCTTGTTGGGACACCCTTTAGAACATATTGTTACGGAAATGGCCGCCATTAGGGTTAATGTAAATGTTTTTATAAATAACAAGTAAGAATGCTATATTCGGCTGAAGAATACACACTCATACACACATGCATATTTGTTTTGTGAAAAAATGTATCATTTTTAATTCTAGTGCAATTTTTAGTAAGTTACCGCTCGGTATTTTTTGACGTCTGGAGTTATGTCTTTTGTTTTTCTAATTTTTATGCCAAACTACTTCTCCTTAAAACATAAAGTATGCATATATAAATGGTAAACAAAAAATAATAATTTGACCTAGTTACTTTTACATACATAAAGATAAATTTTCTAACCCTGGAATCATCCTTTTATATTTTCCTTATTTCTTATACCTATCTAGTTCTTTTAAAAATATATAAGATATGTTAAATAAACAAAGAAGATGGAAATAAGGAAAAAACTAGATTTATTTAGTTGCATTAATATGAAAAAAAGTTCAAAGCTTCCAGCTCTGGAGCTGTGGTTTTCATTTTTCTAATTTTCTGCACCAAACTTTTCTTTTAAAAATATAAAATATATTTAATTTATAAATAAAAATAAAAAAAATTTATTCGACCTAATTACTTTTATATAACACAAAATGTGCAAGTTTCCCAAACCTGGAATCATAATTTTAGATTTTTCTGATTTCTTATACCAATCTGTTTTTTTTCAAAAATATAAGATATGTTTAATTTATATAGAAAAAGGAAAAATTAATTTTTAGTAGGTTACTCTTATTTAACAAAAAAAAGTTAAAGTTTTGTAACCCTGGAAAAGTCTTTCTGATTTTTTTTTTTTAATTTTTTTAATTTGCTTTTAATATCAATCTTATTCGTACTGAAATATAAAATAAGTTTATTTAACAAAAATTAGTTTCAGGTAGATACTTTTATATGAAAAAATAAAGTTTAAGTATTCCAGCTCTGAAGCCGTATGCTTGATTTTACTGATTTTGAAAAGTAATCTATTTCAGACCATTGCTGACGCACCAGTTCAAGACCGAAGTCTCTAGCTTTTCTGGGAGCTTTGGACAGACAGACAGACTTAAGTCCAGATGGACTATGCATAAGGATCTAGAATATATACATATACTATATGAGTCGCTTATTAATATTGTGAAAATCATACACGGAATGACAAACCTATATATACCCTTTACCATTTTTGGTGAAGACTATAATAACTACTACATTATATTAAATTCATGTTGTTTCAACGTTAAACAAATTTGATTCCATTTAGTTCATCATCCCAGCAAAAATTGTTGCTTGCTGTAAGCTTTTTTATAAGGGTCACCACAAAACGGAATCACTTGCAATTGAGCTTTTATAATTTGCATGATTTTTGTTTGCGACTTAGCAACAGCAATAAATCATCCATCAAACGTTTAAGCGTTATATGTAAAACATATTTTAATGGTCTCGCTTACGTTCGTGATTCTCGGAATGCAATATATTGCTTCTAATAGCTTTTGGTGTTTCTAAGTATCGAAAATTTTTTGCAAAGATGTTATTTCAAAATCAAATATTTCTGTTGTTTGAACTTGAATTAAATTTGATTCAACATAATTATCCATTTTAATTTAACAGTACTGAAATGATAAATCAACATGAAATAGAGTGATTTCAAAAGGAAAAATTTTATGTAAAGTCATGTTAAATTAACGTGAACCACATATATAGCAAAATCATTGCTAAAAAATGTTAAATTAATCTTGTTTTCGTAGATTTTAATATGCAATTTTTCTGTGCGACCAACAAGAGGTCCTTCATTGGGACGATATTTTTTTAAGAAACTAATGACCAAATTGTTTTGATAAAGGGCTTGCCTAATTAAAAGATTTCCTTTGAGACACCCCATCTTATATACATGTGTATATGTAAAGGGTGTCCCAACAAGAACGCAAGATTTAAATTTTAAATAAAACACAGATATTAAAAAAAAAAAAAAATCGTGAAACTTTATTATATCGTAAAGTAGACAAAACGAGGTTATGTGTGGAACAACAAATCGGGCAGATGGCCCCCGCGGCTTTGCTGGCATACACGCGAACTTTAGTGAAATTTTTAATGGCCGTTTTGCATAAATGCTGCGGTATTTCATTAATGCAGCGTCCAATTTCCTCTTTTAAGGCTTGAGTCGTCGTCGGCTTATTCGCGTAAACCATCGACTTCAAAAAACCACAAGGAAAAACGTCTAATGGTCTAGGCGGCCAATTCTGGTCTCCAAAACGCGAAATAACACGACCGGGAAATGACTGATGTAGCAATTGAAATATTTCTCTGGCTGTATGACATGTGGTGCCGTCTTGTTGAAACCACATGCCCTCCACATTCATTTCTTCAATTCTAGGCACGAAAAAACTGGTTATCATTTCACGATACCGAACACCATTGACTGTTTGCGCTTGACCTGCGTTTGAGCGACATCATCACGTACAGCTGCGATATTTTCGGTCGATCGACCTGGTCGAAGGCGCGTTGTTGTCTTTACATCACTAATGCCCATTTTTTCAGTTGGTAATCAAACCGTAATTATTTTTAAGTTCTAATTAAATACGAACTTGTGTTTTTGAGTGCTTATTTAAATAATAATTAAATGCCCAACCTTGCGAAATTAAACACTACTTAAGTTTTATGATTGTACCATATGTTTTTTTGCGTGTGCGTGTTTACTGAAAACATGCACATGAGTATCATGCGGTCGTATTAAAAAGAATTTCATTTAAATTTCATAAATATATAACATATACAGTACAAAGTTTCATATCATGGAATAAAGTAATATAAAAAGTCATTATGATGTTCTTTTGGTCTCATAAAATGAGTTTTTATGCAATTTAATTTTCTACATATTGATAACCTAACTTTTTTGTTTACATTAAACAGCTGCTGTTTGAAAAGCCTTCAATAATACTGGGAAATTTTGCAGTGCTACCGTACTTTGAACGTAATTTAATAAGAACTTTAAATAACCACTGAAAAAATGAAATCGTATTTAATTACAACTTAATTTTAAATAAAAATTAGCTAATTACGTACTTTATTTTCAAGTTAAAAACTGGGGGTAACAGACCCAGTTTCGGCAAATTTATCCATTAATCTCTTTACATTTGACTCTTTTGGAGCATTATTGTGACCCCAAATTGATCGCAAATTTGCGAACTGTAGCCGCAAAACTGTCACCATTTTGGTAAAACAATTTCACAATGAGAATGCGTTGTTCATTCGTGTAGCGCTCCATTTTTACTAACCTCGTACCTTCTACTAGCAAACAATAACAATTGTTCAAATGTCAAACAATGACACTTCGAATGGCGCCAAATTTAAATCTTGCGTTCTTGTTGGGACACCCTTTACATCGTAGATGAATTTAATTTTAATTCAACATGATTAAATTAGTAATTGAAGAAAAACCTTATTTTAAATTAAAGTTATATAAAAAAAAAGTTATGTATAAAAAAAAAAGCTGCGCGGTCCCGTGCTGAGCAAGGCTTCATAGCGATGGAATTCCCAAGAGCCACGCTATCATTTGGCTTATCTCACACGTACCTCGAATTTTTTCGTTTGCCCCATAAAGTAAAAAATATAAACTTTCTTTTGGGACCCCCTATGTACTAGTATATGCATATAGGAATGGTACATACGTTTGTACATATGTATGTAATTATTATGTGTAATCCGATATGTGCATACACATTTGTAAATATACTTTGGTGAAAGACTTTGGTAAATTATTAATATTTGAATGAAATTAGTGTGTGCATACAAGATATACAAATATACATACAAATGTATGTTGGTGATACGAAGACATTTGACCCAAATATTTTGAGGAAGTGTGAAAGTTATCAACTTCTAATGTTACAAATTACAAACATGACTACAAGAAGAATTCAATGTGAATGGAATTATATTACGAACATGCAATAATTTTAATGAAAGCACAAAATATATGAAATTGTTTGACACAGAACTAATGCCAGTGTCATTGAAATAGTTACCTTAATTTAAATTGGCAAAACTTTACCTTGTATAAAAAAATATTGAGATTAAAAATATTTACTAAAATAAATTACAATAATATTATTTAGGGCTAATAAATCAGTTAAAGTTTAAACGGTGGTTTAGTTGAACTAAACTTTAATTCCTATGTGGTTTAAACTCAACAGGAGTAAATCAGTGAACCATACCTCATGTGTAGTTTAAAAACTAATACTGTGGCAGCACTAGAACAAATGACAAAAAACAGCTGTTTTGCAGCAGGCTATCAGTTCATTGTACAATAAAAAAGGCAAAAACTTTAACAACATTTAATTAAAAGCATTCAAATTTTACTGAGAAAGAAATTATATATATTCTTTGCAAAGTAGAATAGTATAAAGGAACAATAGAATCGAATAGAACAAATCGAATCGAATCTGAAGAAAAAGTAGAAGCTTGGAAAAAAGTTGAATGCTTTTTAAATGCAAAACATATGGTCTGTAAGTAATAAAATCATATGGCCTATATTGGTAGTTTAAACGCCCAATTTTATGCGTTTACAGATGGTTTAAATACTGCATTGATTTATATGTTTGCTGGTTTAAATACATTTTAAACCAAAAACAGAGATTAACTTGAACTGATTTATTAGCCCTTAGTCAGGCCCATTCAAGACTATCAATCATCATCAGTTGATTGGGGGGTTACATAATCAGATTTTGCCATTCAATTTCCAATGCTCTTACACTTATTTACTTATAGACTCATACTTTTTAAGGGCGACTTTTTGGGTTCGAGATTAAAATTAGTTTATTTCTCTAATTAGCTAATCCACAAATTAGCTTAATCTCAAAGTTTGATATTTTTGAGTGGTAGTTTAAACTTCTTATTATGTGTAGTATTACCATACTGAGGAACAAAATAGTGGCAACATTTTCTGTGTAAAAGTCATACATGCTATCAACACACTTTGATTTTTTGTGGGAAGAAGAATAAACTGTCATGTTTTATTATTTACAAGTAAAATATTGCGCGTGTTAAAGGAAATAGATAAATAATATAAAATATATATATTGATTTATGTGTTTTTAAATTATTTTATCATATAATTTTTACAAAAAGTTATATGTTTCGCAAGAGTATGTTTTCAATATTAATGCATGATTAAACCACTACGATTGGCCGCTTAAACTAGCAAGTAAAACTATATAATCGACTACCCAAAAATCACAAATAAAGATTAAGGTTAATTTAATCTCTAATCTGGAACTCAAAAAGTCGCCCTAAAAGTTTGCATAAACTTGCTTTCAAATTCTCTATCACAAGCAAGAAAACAGCTCATTACTACTTTTTCTATTATGAATAAGTTTTCGTTTTTCCTTTCACAAATATTCTACTACAATTAAAAACCAAAAATAAAACTAAAATGATGAAATGCGTTTGTGAATAAAAAACAATACAATGATAAGTGAACTTGCTTTTAAATTGATCTTAATTTGCTTTCAAATTGTGTGCACATATTGGAAGTGATTATTCAGGAACTACTTTTTCTCTACTTCTAAAGAACCAATAAGTGTGTATTTTGAGTTTTCAGGAATCGATTGTTAACAACATCCAGATAGTTAATTAAGAAACTATTTCACTTATGCAAAATTAAACATCGTGTGTAGTTTTAGTAAATAATTACGATATGTCTTGGAATTTATCAAGCATCAGCAAAAAAAGAAAAGTTTCAGGGAAATTATTCCTTTAATTTATTTTATAGTTATGACTGATCTTTAGCGATAAGTTTTGTTTTTATGTCCATATACTAAAAATTAATAAGAACTCGTTACAAGCTGTCAAGGACTATCGGTTATGTTTCAAATAACTGTGCTGAGAGCATAATAATCAATATGGCAAAAACCTTCGTTTATAGTTCAATTACACATCCATAAAAAATTTAACAAATAAAAAAATCTAGGGTAAAGATCTTCCTAAGACATGATATATGTCTAACTACAAAAAAAATTATTTTTGGTTTTTTTTTGTCCAAGTTTTTTTAATTTCTTACCCTGGAACCATAATTTTGATTTTTCTGTTTTTTAATACCAATTTATTTCTTTCTAAAATATAGAATATATTTAATTACTAAAGAAATAATTTGTTTTGTATACCAGAAAGAGTTCAAGTTTTCCAGGTCTGGATATATGTCTTTTATTTATCTAATTTTTATACCAAATTACTTCTTTTTAAAACACAAAGTATACATACACAATTTTTAAACAAAAAAAAAATAATAATTTGACCTAATTACTTTTATGTACATAAAAATGGAATTTTCCAACCCTGGAATCATCCTTATAACAATATAGTTCTTTAAAAAATATAAAAGTTATGTGAAACAAAACAATGAAAAAAGGAAATAAGACAAAAAAATATATTTATTTAGTTACTTTAATATCCAGGTTCAAAGTTTCCAGCTCTGGAGCTGTGAATTTCATTTTTCTAATTTTCTACACCAAACTTTTCTTGCAAAATCATAAAATATATGTAATTTATAAACAAAAAGAAAAGAATTAATTAGGCCTAGTTACTTTTATATAATACAAAAAGTGCAGGTTTCCCAACCCTGCAGTCATAATTTTAGATTTTTCTGATTTCGTAATCTGCTTTTTAAGAATATAAGACATGTTTAATTTATAGAGAAAAAGGAAAAATTAGTTTTAGTAGTTTACTTATATATAACAAAAAATTTTAAAGTTTTCCAACCCTGGAAACTTTTTTTTTGATTTTTTTTATTTATTTTTAATACTAATCTTATTCATACTGAAATATAAGATAAGTTGATTTAAAAAAAAATTTGTTTTAGCTAGTTACTTTTAAATAGCAAAATAAATTTAAAATTTTCCAGCTCTGAAACCGTCTGCTCGATTTTGCTGATTTTCAATACCAATCTATTTCGGACCATTTCTGTCACATCAGCTTAAAAGTCTAAACACAATGTTTGCGGTGCGGTGCGATTTCTCGTTGCGGGAGAGAAAAACAAACATAATACAGCGGTAGACGGCGACGACAATACTTGTCATTGTTTGTTTAAATTTTTATTAATTTTTTTTTGTGCATACATTTTTATAAAAAATCTAAACTTTCTGTTAAATATTTTGTAATGGCAGTAACTAAAAACAAAAAATGATTAAAATTTTATACATTCGCAGATATATTTGAAAAATATTTTAAGCTTTTTTATTTTATGACAAACATTTTTGAACTTCGAAATCATGTTTTTTGTTGTGAACACCGCCAATTATTCAAAAACTATGGCAACATCAGAAAGAGAAAGAGAGTCAAAAATTGAGAGAATAAGAAAGTCCGTAATGAAAATAAAATAGATTTTAAATTTATGCCGTTCCGCACTGCGGGTTTTTACCTCAAAATCGTTTGAAAAACCGCACCGCAATGAATTCTCGTTACATTGTGTTCAGACTTTAAGAGCGAAGTTTGAAGCTTATCTGGGAGCTTCGGAAACCCGATCTCACGTATAGACAGACAGACTGACGGCCAGACGGACATCGATTATTCATCTTCCCTCTGCATAAGGATCTAGAATATATATACTTTATGGGTCGAATTTATTAATATTGTGAAATTTATACACGGAATGAAAAACCTATATATACCCTTTACCATTTTCGGTGAAGGGTATAAAAACTACTCAATCATAAATTTAAGGAATCCCGTACAATTTATGATAGCCTGGTAGAATAGGTATAAGTATATCTAAATATGAAAGTAGGATAGGAGTGTATTTTAGTAAATCACTAATTTTTATAGTCTAGGTTCTTTTCATAACTAGTATATAAGCCAGTAAATTTTGTAAAACATTTAATTAATAAAACCAAATTCTAACGAGCTCCACTAGTGAGCTCTAAGAAAAAACTAAAAAGAAAACATAAAAGAATTTTCCTTTCTTGTTACACAGATTTGCCACTACAAAAAGTAAATATATGTATGTATTATACGTTGTATTTTTCTAGCAGCTGGCGGCTACAATGCTAAACATACGCTCTGGAGATCACGTCTCATCATACTTGAAGTCGAATGTATGTATTTTTATTATACAATGCCTAAAGCTACTGAGCAACAGCTTGTCGAAAAACTCCTGATGTTATTCTTTTCGGAGGGGCGATCCTAGCGAAGTGCTTCAAGTAGAAGCTTCTTGAAACTTATTCTCAGATCACTCACCAACACTGAACTTCATCATCCACGTGCTTGTTAGCTGAACCCCACGTATTAATTTCCTGTTATGCAAAAAAAAAACTACAGACGATTGTCTATTACATAGAAAACATGCAGCTATCAATTAGAAAGTTTGAAAAAATTCTCATTTAAAATGTTCAACATGCTACAGGTGAGATATAATGGTTTATAAATTTTTCTATTTCAAAAGTAAAGTTAAATAAAACACACATAAAGCGATGATTTCGATCCTCTTGAGGCAATTTCTATAATTTTTGCCCACACATTTCGTACAGTGTCTCAGAGTTAACTTGACGAATATGTGCTTCATGTTAAGCACAACATGATTTGATCTTCAAAGAAATTGTTTGTTTTTGAAATAACTTTATTTCATGTTGAATTAGTAGTCCAGCACTGTTAAATCAAAATGAGGAATCATGTTGAATCAAAAATATTTCGAGTTGAAACAAGATGCATTTAATTAAATATAGTAATTTTATTAATTATTAATTATTTAACTTCTGGGTTGGTATGTATTGCCACATACATCAGGAAAATGTTTGTGTGTTGGTGTGTTCTTGGCTTCCCCGGCCAAGATTTGAGCTCGAACTCATCGTGTGCCACACACATCTTAAATATTCCTCAGATACTTATTACATAAATATCATCATGAATTAGATTTTATTTCAACTTGATTTAGTTGATGATTTAACTTACATATAATTAATTTGAAATTATAATTTGTTGTTTAAAAAAAAATCAACGCAAACTTAGAAGATACTTTGAGTCTATGGCAAGAATCAATCCTGCAAGTCTCCGACTACTAGGCTAATGTACTGCCTACTGGCGAGCCACAGGAAGTTTTCGAGGCGAAGTTTTTTTTTGCTACTTGCGCAATACGATCATTAAAACAAACAACAACAAAACAAGACCAAGTCACACACACACACACAAAAGTAATATGAATGATTTTGTAATATTAATTAAAATATTTGTAATATCAATTGAAAAATCATTTAAATTTTCACCTATAAACAATTTGATAATATCAATTAAGTTTTTCCACTCAAATTAATTAATACAAGTAAAAGTTTAATTGAATTTAATTGAATGAATTAAATTTTTAATTGAAAATATTAATTGGTGAATACTTTTTTCTGTGCATATTAACGCCATAATAAAACAAAAACACATTCAATAAATTTTAGATTAAAATTTATTATTATCTAAGCGAGTAAATTGAAGTGGCACGGCCGGTTGTAAATTGACGACTAAAAGTTCAAAACGTTTCATGCAAAACCATATTCTCACAGTCGACCTCGATTGTCCATGGATTGTCGGCATCAATATCGTCATCGTCTGTTCGGTCTTCATTACTTGGAAATTCGACTGCTGGTAAGATGCACCAAGGTTTTATCTTATCTCAAGCGTATATCGACTTATAGTGACGCTGTGTTCGACTAGAACACCGCAAGTCCTCAAGTACATATCGATCTCTGTCGAGGACTGCTCTTATTATGAATGGGGCCTTTTATCGTGGCTCCAACTTTCGTGATGTGACAGTTGCTGTTAGTTCATTTCCTACCAGCTCTAAATCACCCACTTCGTACTGTTTTGGCTGAACATGTCGATTATCATAACGTCGCTTATCTGGATGTCAATCCTTTCGGCTGTTTCCTTACACACTGTCAGTAATTCCTCGCTGCTCAACATTTCGCTGTTATGAAGGGCAAGAACGAGCTTGTTCTGGAGGATGTCTCTTGGCTCGAACTCAAACAGAAGTTCTTGCTTTAATTGTATTTACAAAAATCGTTGTAGGTTCAAAATCAATTAATTATTTAATTGATATAATAAAAAAATTAATTGTATTTACAAATAATTTTTTCTGTGTTCACTAACAGAAGCAATATTTTCGCTAGTACCCACATTGCGACGATGTACAGGCCTGATCTATCTGTAATGCTTCCAATCTTTTAAAATTTCGTTATAATCTAGCAAATTCTCTGAATATTAAGTCGAAGTTTTACCTATTTTTATGTATTCTTTGGTTGTTAAACAATAAATATTCGTAAATGCGAATAGCAAGCCGTTCACTAAAAACTTACACTTCAGATGAAAGATATTTAACAGCTGACAGCCTTGCCAGACCCGCTGTTCTTAAAACACTAAATGGATAACCCTGTACGGGAGTTTGTTTTGCAGATGTGGAATAGCTTTTGCCTGAAAAATACGATTTCAAAGTCCGTTCATTTGAAAGTTAAAAGTTATTAGAACTTTAATTTGATAATATTTATGTATGTACGTACTAGTGATGTAACGAATGTCAATTTTTGATATTCGCGAATATGAATGCGAATACGAATATTTGAAACGATATTCGCGAATACGAATACGAATATTTCATGTGAAATTTATAGACATTAAATTAATTCTCTATTTACGCCTGCAATATGAAATGTTAAAAAATTTTTATGAAAAAGAACTTCATACTCCTGTTGGCGTACTTTAAAGTAAATAAAAACTATCCAAAATTTTAATGATCGCCAGTAAATAATATTTGAAAATGAAAAATTTAATGGATTCGTACAAACAAATATTTTTATCCATTTATTTAAATTTAGTTTAGGATTTATGCATTTGTTTATTTAGTTTGTTTTGGAAAAATATTCGTATTCGTATTCGTCTGAATTTGACGAATACGAATGCTTCGTATTCGCATTAAAAATGGCCGAATATTCGGCAATCCGAATACGAATACGAATATTAGTGCATATAATGTATTTTGTGTTCAACACTTATTCTTATAATTAACTCTTGAATCAGTTTCTCACTTTTTTGTTTAATATTTTCCCAGACATCAATATGTATTGTCAAAAATCAATTGGTAGTATTCCATCATTCATTTTTTATCAATATCATCAACACAATTATTATCGTCATCTTCATTTTTTCTCTGAAGTGGTGACCACAGTTGAATTCACCTCCACACAAAAAAAAGCTTTAATGATTGGTTTTACAGTTAACTTAACTGGGTAAATGCATATAATAGTTAAATGTGATAGTTGACTACAGTGTTGCCAGTTAAAAAGGTCATCAAACTCATCAAGTAATTTTGACTTGTTCTCCTTTCGTTTTCTTTTAACCCCCGACTAAAAAAGGGGTGTTTTAAGTTTGTAGTGTGTGTCTGTGTGTCTGTTTATCTGTGTGTCTGTCCGTGTCCACGTACAGGCCAAACTGCTGGACCGATTTTCATTTAGTTTTTTTTGTTTGAAAGATGACTTGATCTTAGCTATGTTTGAAGAAAATCCGTCCAGCCGTTTAGAAGATATAACATCTTTTCTGAAAAAAGTCGGGGGTTTTTAAAATTTTTAATTTTTGTTATTATAGTGTCAAAAGCTGTTTACAAATTTTCTCTTGCTCTTTTTTTGTTTTATTTTGATTTGTTATATATTAAAAAATTTTGTATAAAGGCTGGGTTAGCCGAACGTTGCTGTTGCTGTACCGTACCGTACTGTACTGTTAGCACGTTGGTGCACTTATAGAACATTTAAAAACGTGCGTATGCTTTACTTCGTTTAGTTGTTTTAATATTAAAAAGGAACAGCTGTTCACAAAACAGTGATGGGAAATAAAAAAGTTCAAATGGTGAATGTAGCGAAGAAAAAGTACCTAAAATATGTAAACGATACTAAAACTGTATACTGTCTATTATACATTTATAACAAATAAATATGTTCATACATACATACATATCGATGGACACAAGTACACCTCGCCACAAAAATTTATTGCAATATCGTAAAAATAACACTTTTAAAAGCAGTTTAACAAAGCAGTTGTGCTGTTTAATATTATGTTTTTATCTTCCCCTGTAAAATTACAATTATTTGAGTTAGGGCCTTTCTACTTGTGACCAACGATATGTATGCAACATGTGTGCATACACAATAAGAAGTTTTTGATACCATTTAAATCCTTTAATACATATCACATTTATATTTTACTCATACATATTTATGCATTTCTTTATTATATATAAGTACATATACATACACATGCATGAATATATTTGTGTAGATAAGTATGTATATATGTACATTCCTAAATATTTATTTATATATTTATGTATTTTCACACAGGTATTATTAACAAAAGTACCAAAAAACAGAGCCAAAATACCCCTATTCCATTTAACTTACAATGACACCATCACTGGCTTACAAACGTCACTTAACAACGTTAGGAAATTCTATTTTATACAGGTTGAGACGTGCCGTCAACGTTACAGCAAACTTCGGTAAGCGTTTGCATTGTTTTCAATCAACAAAAACGATCAGCTGTTTCGTTAGCTTACGTGGACGTTCGGCTAATTCTACCTTAAGAGTTTGAAGACATTTTAAAATAAAAATCTTGGCAAAAATTTTTAAAATGCATTGAAATTTCTTTTTATTATTCAATTTTATCCAGGTTAGGCCCAAATATTTTTATAATATGCTATCGAAAGTTTAAGAGTTTATTTTGAATTTGTGTGCATTATTTTTAGAAATAACTTTTGTAGGTTGGGAGCACCTCGTATAGTTCTCCCCACAGTCAAGAACTTCTGCATTCATACTAAATTTTGAAGTGAAAGAAATTTGAAGTCTCATAGAAGTACCGACGTTTTTAAGCATAACCAATATCATTTTGCTCATAGCTCTTATTGTGATGAACAACAATAATGTTCCAATATAATTTAAGGATTGTTCTTGCCAATGCAAGGTATACAATTTTCCGGTATTACTTTAACTAGCTTTCAAAGTAATTTAGGAAAAGAAGATCCAATATGTTTTTCATACGTAAGACTGTAGTTCACAATAACATTTTTTTCGAACTCCTGTTTAGCTCTTTTCACTATATCTATTGGGCTGTAAGTTACCACACTTCTTCGGGCATGTTTCGTTTTACAGTATATGCACAAGTTAAGACATCTACTGCTTATAGAAATTATTTTAATCAAGGGATTCTTTCTCTTTCTCCTCATACACTTAAAAAAAGATACACACTAAAATAAAAAATAAAGATTTTTTTAAATTAATTCAGTTATTATTTTTCGAACTTCATTTGTTTCTATATTTATGATTTGAACAGGCTAAAGTTCGTATCGTTTTGTAAACCAAATTACATGTGATAATTATCAATGAACAAATAACACCAAAGTTAGTTGTAAATATTCTGACAACACATAGTTTAACGGAACAGCTACCCGTTTTCGAAGGCCACTAAACCTTCTTCATCATTAGCGTTTTTCTGTGTTTGGTCCACTGTGTGTGGTGTCAGTTGATGTAGATTTCTGCTTTATATACGAAACTTTTCTTAATTTAAATAAAAAATTTATTTATGTTTAAGTAAATGTTTCTAATTTAAAGGGCTAATTTTATTCGTACTCAAGCATAAAATAACTTTATTTAATAAAAAAAATAATTTCCGGTAGTTAATTTTTTATATAACAAAGAGTGTAAGTTTCGCAACCCTGGAATCCTCCTTTTTGGTTTTTCTGATTTCTTATACCAATCTTTTTTTTTAAGAATGTAAGATATGTTTAATTTTAACTTTTTAATTTTTTTTATTTTGAAATACCAAATACATTCGTACTGAAGTATAAAATAAGTTTATTTAATAAAAACAATAAAAATTAGTTTTCTTTAGCTAGTATTTTATATCATAAAAAGTATGGGTTTTCCAACCCTGAAATCATACTTTTTGAATTTTCTGATTTCTTATACTAACCTCTTTCTTTTAAGAATATAAGATATCTTTAATTTATAGAGAAAAAAGAAAAATTTGCTTTAGTAAGTTACTTTTGTATAAAAAAAGTAAAGTTTTCCAACCCTGGAAATGTGTTTTAAATTTTTTTAAATTGTAATACAAATTTTATTCGCACTATAGCATAAAATAAGTTTATTTATTTAAAAAAAATTAAAATTAATTTTCGGTAGTTTATTTTTTATATCACAAAAAGAGTAAGTTTCCCAACCCTGGAATTATCCTTTTTAATTTTTCTGATTTCTTACAACAATCCCTTTCTTTTAAGAATGTAAGATATGTTTAATTTACAGAAAAAAGGAAAATTTATTTTAGTAAATTACTTTCGTATAAATAAAGTTAAAGTTTTCCAACCCTGGAAACATCTTTTCAATTTTTTGAAGTTTAGTTTTTAATTTGAAATACCAATTTTATTCGTACTGAAGCATAAAATAAGTTTGTTTAGTAAAAAAAAAAAATATTTTTCTGTAGTTAATTTTTTATATCGCAAAAAGTTTCAGTTTCCCAACCCTGGAATCATCCTTTTTGATTTTTCTGATTTCTTGCACCAATCTTTTTCTTTTAAAAATATAAGATATGTTTAATTTATAAAAAAAAGGAAAAATTTGTTTTAGTAAGTTGCTTTTGTATTAGAAAAAAAGTTAAAGTTTTCCAACCCTGGAATCTTCCTTTTTGTTTTTCTGATTTCAATCAATCAATTTCTTTCTTTTAAGAACATAATATATGCTTAATTTATAGAAAAAAAAGGAAAAATTTGTTTTAGTAAGTTACTTTTGTATAAGAAAAAAAGTTAAAGTTTTCCAAGCCTGGAAACGTCTTTTTAATTTTTTTAATTTTTTTTTTAATTAGAAATACTAATTTTATTCATACTGAAGTATAAAATGAGTTTATTTAATAAAAAATAATAATAACTACTTTTCGGTAGTTATTTTGTATGGCAATTGTTTGGAGTTTTTCATAAAAATTTTTTAACATTTCATATTGCAGGCGTAAATAGAGAATTAATTTAATGTCTATAAATTTCACATGAAATATTCGTATTCGTATTCGCGAATATCGTTTCAAATATTCGTATTCGCATTCATATTCGCGAATATCAAAAATTGACATTCGTTACATCACTAGTACGTACATACATAAATATTATCAAATTAAAGTTCTAATAACTTTTAACTTTCAAATGAACGGACTTTGAAATCGTATTTTTCAGGCAAAAGCTATTCCACATCTGCAAAACAAACTCCCGTACAGGGTTATCCATTTAGTGTTTTAAGAACAGCGGGTCTGGCAAGGCTGTCAGCTGTTAAATATCTTTCATCTGAAGTGTAAGTTTTTAGTGAACGGCTTGCTATCCTTTTTGATTTTTCTGATTTCTTGCACCAATCTTTTTCTTTTAAAAATATAAGATATGTTTAATTTATAAAAAAAAGGAAAAATTTGTTTTAGTAAGTTGCTTTTGTATTAGAAAAAAAGTTAAAGTTTTCCAACCCTGGAATCTTCCTTTTTGTTTTTCTGATTTCAATCAATCAATTTCTTTCTTTTAAGAACATAATATATGCTTAATTTATAGAAAAAAAAGGAAAAATTTGTTTTAGTAAGTTACTTTTGTATAAGAAAAAAAGTTAAAGTTTTCCAAGCCTGGAAACGTCTTTTTAATTTTTTTAATTTTTTTTTTAATTAGAAATACTAATTTTATTCATACTGAAGTATAAAATGAGTTTATTTAATAAAAAATAATAATAACTACTTTTCGGTAGTTATTTTGTATGGCAAAATGAAGTTTAAGTTTCCCAGCTCTGAAAGCGTCTGCTCGATTTTGCTGATTTTCAATACCAATCTTTTTCAGACTATGTCTGACACACCAGTCCAATAACGAAGTCTCTAGCTTTTCTAGGAGCTTCGGAAAACCGATTTCACGTACAGGCAGACGGACATCGCTTGTTCGTATTCCCTATACATAAGGATCCAGAATATATATACTTTATAGCTCGCTTATTAATATTCTAGAAATTACAAACGGAATGGCAAACCTATATATACCCTTTTACCATTTTTTGGTAAAGGGTATACAAATCAGCTAACAATCAATCAATATATTCAAGAGAAAATTGTTTTCAATGGCAACATTGGTCAACAATAAATAGTTTTGTATGACTGTTAGAATCTTTTTTGCTTCCATTTTTATTACTTTTGACTATAGCCTAATTCACAATCTTGTGCAAATAGCCTTGCATCGTTGTATGTGCAAAATGGTATAGTATATTGATACTCACCACTATGAATTGTTAAGTCCCTATTTACACTATGCAAGTCTTATTGCGAAGCCGATTAGTTTATTAGGAGAGAGAGAGACGGGGGGAAAAGAAACGTTGCTGTTCCCCTCGTCTCTCTCTCCATGAAACTAATCAGCTTAGCAATAAGACTTGCACAGTGTGTTTTGGGACTAAGTGGTGAGTATCAATATACTACACCATTTGCAAATGCAACGATGCTAGACCATTTGCGCAAGATTGTGAATTGGACTATTATGATTATGATATATGTGTACATACATTAGTTTTCGCTTTCAGTTTTCATTTAAAAGTGATATAATTGCAGAGCAGAAGTTCAAATTCAAATTGATATCAAGCACGTTTAATTAAAAGACATTCATATATACAGTGAATTAGAAAGAAAGTTAAAATTTTAATCCAAGAACTGCATAGTAGGGTCGAGAATTATATAAATAATTTCCAATAAAATTAAAAAAGCTTACAACAAACATATACATACATACATACATGCATAGACACATGCAAATAATAATAAGTCCATTCGTGTATTCAGTACAAGTACAGACACATTTTACGTCACTTGCAATTGCTCTTTTAATACAGCAGCAATCATTTCAATGACAATATGCTACAATTCTTTGAATTAAGAAAAAAGTATAAGCAAAAATCAACAGACACAAAAAGCAAATATCGAATTGAATTTCCTTTATAGTCAGCGTATTTAATTTTTTTTTTAATTTTTGCAATAGTAAGAAAATGTTTAACCTGCAGCTTATGGCTGCTCTGCTATAAAAAAAAAATAAATTCTTTTATCATCATGACATGCATTTACTTCCAATTTTATCTACGAAATGCAAAATTTTGCTTTTTATCGCTTCGCTTACTGGGTCCACCAAGTCAACCAGCAAACCAAACACTGAGTCAACGTTATTTAACACTCTGTTGCTTTCATAATATTTGAATAAGTTTGCAACTGAAAGGACTTACACTTTACATACTCGTACATAAAAATCTATTTGTGTTTAACTGCAAGGACTGGCAAAATATTCGCATTTGAATTTGAGTTTCTTGTATCGACAAATGCATTCAAATGATGTTTTTGCTTCACGGAGGTGTAAAAATTACATTTGTAGTTTGAATTTTTCATGAACAAACATACAATAAATTTTTCTCTTGTTGCTTTCATACTACTGTCGACATTATGATTTGACGGCGGCAAGATTGCGATGTTAAAGTTCATTTGGCCAGTGGTTCTCAAATACAATAAAAATAAAACTTTGTTTAGCATGGGTGAATTGATACGACTAAAGACTTAAATTTGTATTGAAGTGATTACATTTTCATTGTATCGTTCTTTATCATTTAGAATTCTTCGGGCAAGATTATTATTCGGCCCTGTTCTGTAAACGGTATAGATTTGAAATCGTGCAATTTTATTAGTAATGTTGCTGCACACATGTTTAAAATCATATACGATATTTTATCTCTGAGATATGATAATTTAACCATTATATAATAGAAAATTAAAAAAAAAGTCTGAAAAATTTTTCTTTTATCGGAGCTAGTTTTCTAAAATTGTGCGATTCCGAATCTACTCGATGTATAGAACAGGGCATATAATTTACTCCAAAAAAAAAAAAAAAAAATAAAACAAAAAAAATAAAAATAAAAGAGCAGAAACGAAAGCTTATTCGTTTTAAATACAATCGACTACAAAAATAAAATTAAAATTTTAACATTTTATATGCTAAGCCTATGCACGTTGGGGCCAAATTAAGTTTTCGTGGCAAAAAGTCAATTTGTCAACTTTAACTTTCCCCAATTTTTTTATGGTGGTTGATTTGTAACATATTGAGGAGAAAAATACAAAAAAAAGTTACTGTTGGCAGCTCTATTTGTGCATAAACAGCTGTCATATTGCACATATACTTCAATAGTGGCATAACTCAAAAAATGAGTTTTTTGAGTTAATAATGCAGATAGATGCGGAATTTCGTATTTTATTTTGTGTAAAAATATCATATAAATAGCTTGTATCATCACCGCCTGAGATGTGCAAACATCTATACGCTAGGGGGTAAAAATCTTTTGACTTTGATTTCTTTGCTGAGATTTCTTTGCTTTTTGCTTTTGCTTTGTCATGTTTTAGACTTGGCAGTTTTTCTTGAAGCAATTATCTTCAATTCTCTTTTAAAACTGCTCGTTTGTTTACACTCAGACGGTTTCTGTTCAATTTTCCTATCGTTTTAATGCTGCGAATGAAATAAAAAAAGAGAATTGAAGTAACTTTTCTGTACAAGCAAGTCAGTACCCCTCTTCTTTCTTCTTTCCTCTCTCTCCAATAAACTCAGACTTGCTTCAAGAAAAACTGCCGAGTCTAAAACATGAGTTTGCATTGTCAAATCGGTGTGAGCTATGTATAAGTGTATTAGTGTTTGAAAGAAGCAAAAGCAAGCAGAGAAACAAGTCGACCGGCTCGAAGCCGACGGTGCGCCGCCGCCGGTTATTTTTCTGTATACTTCCGTACACCAAAGGTGAAAATGAACCGTAAGAGCTACGGACTTCAAATTTGGACACAATATGTAGACATTTGGCCACTACAACAACAAATACATGACAGTTAAAAACTAAATGTTAAAATCCCATGTAATATACATACAATTGTATGTACATACATATATACACTTGAAATTTTAAAAGTTAGTGTATATTTATACAGACTACAACAATTAACATTAAATTTAAAAAATTTAAATCAATGGGTGTTCCATCAGTTAATGCAATTTTGACTTTGTAATTTTGACAACTTGCTGTATCTTGGAAACCGTAAGAGTAAAACTCTTGAAATTTTCAAAAACGGTTAAACTAAAATATCAAAAAATATAAAATCGCCAAATATAAAAAAATTGCCAAAACGAAAAAAGCACCAAATTAAAAAAAAACATCTAGGACTAAAATAAATCGCGAAAAACCGCAAAAATCGTCAAAATTAAAAAAATCCTTAAACAAAAAAATCGCCAATATGAAAACATCGCCTAAATAAAAACCCCCAAAAACAGAAAAAAATCGCCAAAATGAAAAAACCCCAAAAAACAGAAAAAAATCGCCAAAATGAAAAATTCGCTAAAACGAAAAAAGCACCAAATTAAAAAAAATCTCTAGGACTAAAATAAATCGCGAAAAACCGCAAAAATCGGCAAAATTAAAAAAATCCTTAAACAAAATAATCGCCAATATGAAAAACTCGCCAAAATGAAAAAATTGCCTAAATAAAAAACCCCAAAAACAGAAAAAAATCGCCAAAATGAAAAAACCCCAAAAAAACAAAAAAATCGCCAAAATGAAAAATTCGCCAAGAGGAAAAAATTGCGAAAATTAAAAAACCCAAAAAGAGAAAAAAACGCCAAAATGAGAAAAAAGCGATAAAACCGAATGTGCGCGAGTCAAAGTCGCACTTTGCTGAATTTATATTAATTGCAATGCGTACACAACAACAAGAACAGCAACAACTAAACGATGAACAACAGGAATTAAAAATTAAAAAGTAAAAGTAAAGGCATTTACCATAGATGAACACTGCAGTACCACTAAAGTTTCAGTAAAAACAATAAAAAATGTTTAACAAGTAAATTTTTACTGATTACTAAATTTTTTTTCTACAATTTTTATAAATTGCCTAAATGATTTGGTATATGATGAGGTGCATTGAATTTTCAGTAATCAGTAATGCCCGTATTCATAATGAAATTCTACCAAGTGGCTAAATGTTTTTCATACAAAAGTTTCAAAATTTGAATGAAAAATCTTTGCCACTTGCTACTGCCCTACGATTTTACTAGTAATGCAAACTAAATTTCATTAGCAGTAAAAATTTACTGAATTTTTTTAGTAATCAGTAAATTTACTGCTTACTGCAATTTTGAATGCAGTACATATACATATACTGCAGTGTGCCCATTTACTAACCAAATAAGTTTAATAAAACAAACAAAAACAAACAAAAACAAACAAATTCATATGTATTTACAACATTGAAAGTTTTGATACTTTCTTTTATTTAATTTAAAAAAAGATACTAAAAGCATAAGTACTTCCAACTTAAAAAAAAATTTATTACTAGATGTTTACACATCTCCTCTGTGATCGGACTCACATTGCTTTTTTTATTTAATTATTTCATATGCATAATAATGACTTCTCCGTAATGGAGCAGAAAAGAACTTATTTATGTATATAGTTATGTAACAGTATTCATTTTACTACTTTCCACTTATTATTAATGAAATATTTTTAAACAAAAACGTGAAAAACAATTTTGAATCAAAGAAGATTCGTACTTTAATTTTTAAGAAATTAACTTTTATTTTACTGAGTATAATATTTTTTTTATAAAAATTTAATATTTTTAGGCAAAAAGTAATGCATTACTACCTGTCCCACGATGTCACCTATTATTGTTATTTCTAATACAAGTTGTCGATTGAACGTTTGCTGGTGACATCGTGGGACAGACTGCTAATTTTTGGATATTTGTAGGCAACATATAATCCATTAATTTATGGTTATTTGTAGAAACAAAAAAAAAAAAAAAAAAAAAAAATACACTGTTGTAATGCTATAACTGCATTCTTATTGAAGATAGATTTGCTAGGGGTAGCCTATATTATTTGAACTTCTGAAACCAAATTAATGGGCTATTCTGTCAAATTCTAAACACTTACGACTGGAGAGTACATACATCTTTTTTTTTTCATATTGTAGTAAGTAAATTCTTGCTGGGTATTCTGCTGGGTATTCTGGAGTGCATAACGTTACGTTATGCACTCCAAATTTAGTTCAATCATTTAACATTTTTATGGGGGAAGCATAAACATTGAAAAATATTCAACATTTAAATGCAAATTTTATTGTACATATGTTATTGCTGCAAATCAAATTTAATAACAAAAAAAAAAAAAAAAAAAAACGCACACATAAAAATCTAACAACACTTTTATTTTCAATATTAACTCATTGAATTGATATGACATCAAAATTCAATAAGTTAATTGATTCAATTATTTATTTTAACAAGAAAAAAAAAGAAAAGTGAACATACTTTCAAAATTCAATTAGCCATAAAATTTATTTTAAATTAATGTGTTAAAATGTCACACACGCATTTGAGGATTTATAAAGTTATTTCCCTGCAAATAAGGCGAATAGGCTATAAGCACGTAGTTAAAGTGTAATCCACAAGGGTTAAAGCTAAATCATAAAATTAATTTCCGCTTAATTAGCCTTTAAAAACTATATAGTTTTTATATGCAATTAACTGCATAGCATTATTTATGTGACACTTTATTAATGGATTCCATAACGCAATCTAAAGTATCCCGTTCAGTTAAGCAGACTTAAGGCTCAGTTAGCCGGCTGTAATGGAATGTAACTGCAACGGTAGGAAACAGCTGATCGATATTGTTAAGTGAAAAGTAATTTACAGATTCTTACATTCCGGTTACACCTCGATAACTATTTTCATTACTTTTCGCATAACAATATCGATCAGCTGTTTCCTATCGTTGCAGTTACATTCCATTACAGTCAGCTAACTGAGCCATTAAATCGAAACATCCTACGAAAGAGTGTAATGGATATTTATTTACTTATTTATAGCATAGTTTACAAAATAAGTTTGCAGAATATGGTCACACAACAATGGTCGGGGTGATGTTGTAAACATTATTTTGAAAAATGTTTTTGTGACTGACTATACACGATCTATTCCTTTAAATAGGGATTAGCAATGTGGCTGTCAAAAAAATTCCACAAAAGAACTCAGAGACAATAGAGTTAAATGTGGCAAATCAGTAGAGCTGTGTAGCTCATGAACGAACGGGTTAAATTGAACGAATCACTTAATTGAACGAACTGATCCGGTGATTTTACTAAACGCTTTTGGATCAGTAGTGTACCGCTCGATGTTTTCGTTCATTCAGTTTGTGTTTCAAGTCTTTTATGTCAAATTTGCTTTCTTTCATGTTTGCTATTTATGTTATGTCTTTTTGTTTGAGTTGAGTTTTTGTGTTTTAAGAGGTTTAGGTACGTCTATACTAAATTCTATTTAGCATCGCTGTGGCACTGCCATCATTCTTTTTATAATTTGATTTAATAGTCTTTTCACAAGAAGTATTTGTAATAGTGTTTTTTTTTAAAGTATTTTTACAAAGTAAAGATGTTAGACCTTAACTGTATATATGTTTATACATTCATTTCATTGAATTTGTAGTGCTTGAGATATTTTTTTGTTTCCGGTAAAATATTTTTGAGGACAAAACTTTAACTTAAACTTTGATAAGTAACATTCAAACAATGATGCGCTTTTGATATATAAATAACGATAAAAGAGTTACAATGCTTTTATTAATTATCGGAAGAAAAAAATAGTAAAACCAAACAAAAGTACCTTTCTTAATCTTAATATTAAACTAAATATTAAGCCAAAATAAAATGTACAATATTCTAGTTGAAAGAACAAGAAATAACAAAAATTAAAAATTTTAAAGACCCCCGACTTTTTTCAGAAAAGATGTTACATCTTTTAAACGGCTGGACCGATTTTCTTGAAACATAGCTAAGAACCCTCTCGATCAAGTCATCTTTCAAACAGAAGAAACTAAATGAAAATCGGTCCAGCCGTTTGGCCTGTACGTGGACACGGACAGACTCACAGATACACAGACACACAGTCGTGGGTTAATTATTTATAAAATGAATTTAAATATATTTTTTAAAATAAATAATTCAACTTTTTTTAATAAATTCCTCAATTAATTCATTCGCATTATTTAAATATTCGTATATACAACCGATTTTATTATTCTTACGAAATAGCATTGTTTCATACTGTCGTTCAAAAGCGAACGATTGAACGAACGGGTAAATTTTTTGCTAATTGAACGAAAATGACCGGTCACTGAAAAGAACGATTTGGCACAGCTCTACAAATCAGTCAACCAGTGTGTGCGAGACGAAAAACTATCCAAGGCCAAATAACACATACAAGCCTGACCGCACTTAAGAAATAATTACGATGGTTCGAGCGCTATTCTTAAGCCCAGAGCTATTTAACGACTGTGACATAAATATTTTATGCATATTCATTATGATTTGAAATTTATTTGCTGGTGGTTCAGCGTTGTCTATATATTTCATTGTTGCTGTAACAAATCATCAGTAGACTTCAACCACACATTTTGAATAGTCACAAACCTCTTAACTTATGCACAGACTTTCAAGAACTATTTGAGAATTCACAAATAATAAATAATATTTTTGAAAATCACAAAAGAAAAATAAGCGTAGTAGGCTTTGAAACTAATACAAAAAACCCAGCAAATAATTTATATTCGATTTCAATCTATTTTATTTTTCTACACCTTTGTGTGGTTGAAGTCTACTGATGATTTGTTACAGCAACAATGAAATATATAGACAACGCTGAACCACCAGCAAATAAATTTCAAATTAAAATAAACTTCTGACAATATGTCGAATAATAAATTCCTTAAATGTTAAATTTAGATTTTATTTTTCATTTTGCCTTATAATTACTTTTATTGTTATCCAATGGATTTCTAATTGTATAAAGGTGTAGAAAAATAAAATAGATTGAAATCGAATATAAATTATTTGCTGGGTTTTTTGTATTAGTTTCAAAGCCTACTACGCTTATTTTTCTTTTGTGATTTTCAAAAATATTATTTATTATTTGTGAATTCTCAAATAGTTCTTGAAAGTCTGTGCATAAGTTAAGAGGTTTGTGACTATTCAAAATGTGTGGTTGAAGTCTACTGATGATTTGTTACAGCAACAATGAAATATATAGACAACGCTGAACCACCAGCAAATAAATTTCAAATTAAAATAAACTTCTGACAATATGTCGAATAATAAATTCCTTACATATTCATTATGTATTTGTATGAATATTTTCACTCCATATTGTTTTTTATCAAATCACGTTACCTGATATCGGAAGTCGAGGGCTAAAATCGTCACATCCGTGATCGTATCGACAATCGTACGAAAACAAATTAAGTGATACGTCAGTCGTATAATCTGAATGGGATTTCAGTATTTTCACGTATGTCATAATTCGAAAATGGTATGACGGATGTGACGATTCGACCCCAGACTTCTGCATTGGCTAAAACTATAAGAGGAGCGCTCTATCTAATGCTGGTGGGCAAATCGGAAAATGTATCTACCAAGTATTTTGAGGTTTACCAACTATGAGTACATACTCTGAGAGTCAAAAGAAACTGTACACCTGGTTCTCTTATATCAAAAGTTTTATTTCGGTATTAAAAGATAAAAGTTTTTGAAACTTTTTTGTCATTTACAAAACATTATATAATGCTCTTAAAATAAATTAATAAAAATTCAAAATTCCTTAACACCAACAACAACAATTGAAACAAAATCAAAAACACTGCAATTTTAATGCGTCAAAAGAAATTGTACAGTCTTACAATATGCAAAAACAAATAATGGCTACTACTTTGTTTGATTTCCATTTGATTTCCATTTGCTTCTAGAACTGCTTGTAGCTTTCTAGGCATCAATTCCATACATTTATTTATTACTTCCATTGACATTTTTGGCCAGTCTCCCCGCTAAATTTCCTTCAGAAGGTTTTTGATGGTTATGTTTCTTTTTCTGGAGTGTCTGCCGAAATTCTTTCAGAAATGTTCAATTATGTTGAAGTCCGGTAATTGTGGGTGATAGTACAGTTATTTTGTTGTGTGATACAAGAACCATTCTTTAATTATTTTGGCGGTGTGGATAGGATTTTTGTCCTGTACAATTTCTTTTGACGCATTAAAATTGCAGTGTTTTTAATTTTGTTTCAATTGTTGTTGTTGGTGTTAGAGAATTTTGAATTTTTATTCATTTATTTTAAGAGCATTATATAATGTTTTGTAAATGACAAAAAAGTTTCAAAAACTTTTATCTTTTAATACCGAAATAAAACTTTTGATATAAGAGAACCAGGTGTACAGTTTCTTTTGCCTCTCACAGTACATACATATAGCTATAGCCATACTCTTGTAGTGAGTTTTAACTATTTGTATGTGTTCTTCAGTTGCTAAACCATCCATATCTATAAATGGCAAGCCTCTCACTAAAAAAATCACCCTTATTCCATTTGGTGTCTGCGACACAACACGACGTCGTTTTTAATATTTTTTTTTTTTTTTTGGAAAATCGGTATTCCCGTAGATAGTATTGCCATTTATCGATGACTGTCAACATATGTTCGGTGCTCTGTAAGAAAAATTCATGTTTATGTTGCCATTCATTTTGTCGTCAGTGTTTTTGGTATTGTGTTCATTTGTTTATTCATTTCAAAGTTTCAACAACAAATACGTTTACGGCGAAAAGCCGAAATTCAATTGGTTTCTCTGGTTACGGTTACGGGTATGGCGTTATGGCGAGTCACCTATAATCAAATAGAGTGCCGCCCATAAATTTTTTTCGAACAGCTGCTTTATGTGGTTATGGTTACGGCACGTTTAATTAAGCCTTCTTTGTTATTGTGGTTGTATTTTATCAATTAAGCGGGTAAACCGAGTCAACGTAACTCATTTAAGTGGAAGCTTTTGTCTGTATTTTGCATTGAAAATTTTAATTGCACACTTTTTGAATTAGTTAAGTGGTTAAATCAATTACTGCAAATTATTGAAAAAGGTATATTTTATTAAAATAAAAATTTTTTTTATCAGTTGCAATGTCTTGATGTTTGAAAAACATTTTATTTTTAATCGACTTCAAAAAAAGGAGGAGGTTAAAAATTTGTCTCTAAATAAATAACTCAGTACACTTTGGACCGATTGTAATTTTTTTTGTTGTCTGAGAGGGTATAGCTTCTTATTGGTCCCATTGTAAATTATATAATTATATAATGTTATGATATTCTACTTATTTGATTACTGCCAAACCTATAAAACACCTTTGATTCTTGTAATTACACAATTTGAAAAAAATGGGCGGGGTTACGTCCATTAAAATTTATTATAATATTTTACGCGGTTCTACTTAACCGATTTTGACGAAACTTACCACACACCTTGAGCTCTAAAATAGACACAATCCTCTTTAAAAAAATGGGAGGAGTCACGCCCATTAAAATTTGATATTTTATTTTAAGTGGTTCTACTTTACCTATTTTTACGAGACTTAACATGCACCCTGAGCTCCTGGAAACATACAATCTTGCATTTAAAAAATGGGCGGAGGTACGCCCATTAAGATTTAATTTTACATTTCACGTACTTCTTCTTATCTGCTTCTATCAGATCTTTGCATTGAAGTCGGTTTTTTTTTTGGCAGAAGGAATTATTTACAAAATGTGTATGTATGTCATTTAAAATAAAACAATTATCCTTCCTTTTATATACAAACGAGAACAATCAAAGCCGTCAGCTGTTACAGCTGTGCAACATGTTGCCACCTGCTCGGAAAAACGTCACAACATTTATAAGATGCATTTTTATTGGCACATCACGTATTTGTGCAGTTAACTACTTGCCAGTATGTGGATTGAAAATAAATTTATTTAAGAAACACATTCATACTTACATATCTATGTAGGAGTACATATGTACATATTTGTATATATTTGTACCAAACTTTTAATTATCTATCTCATTTATTTGTTTTTATTTCGCCTTATTACTTAAGGAGACATCGTTGTGGCATTTAGTTAGAGAAAACATCAAATGCAGCTATTCTTTTAAATGCTTTCTTTCCCTTAATCTTTATATGTATGTCACCAATTTTCTAAAAAAAAATCATAGAATTGGATTTGTGTTTGCTTATATGCAAAAAAATTCCATTAGTTTTGGGATGTTAAATGTTTTCTCTTGTTTACAGTAGTTTTAGTTAGAAATGCGGGCTTTAAAATTTTAAAATAGCACAGGCAATTTAATCGTCAGGTATAGTATTGACTTTGTTTACTTCAACAAAGGGAAGCTCAGTATGCTGAATTGGTTTCTCTGGCCGGCCAACTGGGTCCTGACTCTATGATTACATATAAAGCTACCTAGTCACGGCCAAGAGCCCTATGGTAGAGTTTTAAAGATACGCTGTGGAAAAAAATTAAAAAAGGTTAAATAAAATTTAAATGGAAATATAATATATAAAACAAAACGAAATTTCTTGTGACTTTATTCTGCCGACGTTATTGTTTATGTCAAGAATTAAACAATTGTTCGTCAAGATGTAGTGATACAGAAAAATATGTTATACAGTCGAGCCTCGATTATCCGTGATCTGGTTAAGCGGTAACCCCGATTAACCGTGATGGCCAAATATCAGTATATTGTTTTTTGTTTGAAATGTTTTCAAATTGTTTGCTTCGATTAACCGTGATTACCTCTATTATACGTGATGGCAGAATTTTTTTTATTAACTCCAAATTCATACATACAATATAATAAAGATGAAAACGGGGAATTCCGTTGTTTGCATACGATGAGTCAGAAGCATTTACAAGTGATTAGTTTAATTTTGAAATTTGAGTAGTATTTGAGATCTAAATATATTTGTTATTCGATTAACCGTGAAAATCGGTTATCCGTAATGCTTCTGGTACCGACCAGCACGGATAATCGAGGCCCGACTGTACATAAATCTTACTAATTTCCATGATTAAAATTACACCAATCAGCAAAATTGGTAAAATTAACCAATATGCAGCAGTTAATAAAAAAATTGTATATTAAAAAAAACTCAACCATTGCAGAGCATAGATAGACAAACTAAATGATCAAACAGAATAAGTCCGTAACTTCAGCAAAAATCACTGTCAAATTAACAAAGTCGATAATAATATCTACGGCCCTAACATAGCGTCTATATCTGATAAAAATTTATCATAACAACTAACAAAACGTCGGCAGAGCCGTTGTCAAATTTTTGTTAATGCAAGCATACATGCGAAGACGTTGTGGTTTTTTTATTATGATAATTCATAATTTCTTTGCCGGCGTGAAGAAAGTTTGTCACAATACCTGCAATATTTCATTTCATGTTTATTAAAAAGGTTTTATTTAATAAAAACATCAATACTTTTCTTTATTTTTATATTTTTTTTTTCCTGAAAATTACGTAAATATTTTATTTTTTACAAATAAATTAAAACGTCACAGAGTTTGTTTACGTTTTTTTTATCAAGACAAAGTTGTCTGAGCTGAAGCTCTGACAAAATTGTTAAGACACTGCAATAACACTAGTAAATACAGTCTACACCTGATAAATTTTTCTCTTGATAACGATTTGACTTTTATCATGATAAAAATTTATCAGGTATAGACTCACTGTAACTTCAAATGTTCTCTAATTTTTTTCTTTTGTGTTTACTTTTCTTTGCAGTTTTGAATACAAAATCTATGAAATTTATTGAAAATATATTAGCATTGTTGGGACAATATTTCTTTACATAATAAAAAAGCTGTCAAAATAAAATAGATTCTATCTCTCGACTAATTTCTGGCGCTGCTTTTTTCTATCAATTTGTATGGAAAATGTGTTTATGTCGCAATTATGTTTGATCATTAAGATCTGGTGTCTAATTGTCGCTTTCGATAACGAGCTGATTGTTCGATAGCTAATGCTTTGAACTCAAACTAAAAAAACGTGATCGAAGCAGCTCGTTTTCGAAAGGGACGATTAGACGCCAGCTCCGAAGATATGGGCACCAGTCAATCTGATGAAGATTTTTCCCCACCTCGTTAGTGTCTCACCGCCCACCTTGTTAGGTTGGATTCGGTTAGGTTGAAAAGAGGAGCCATTACGCTCGTGTTCGGGGACATACACATAAGCCAGTACAGGCCAGCCTGTTGTGCGCTCTCATGTAAATTAACAACGAAGCCCATCTTTATGAGAACTCAGTATCGTTCACGTAGTCCCTCAAACTTTTCCACTCAGTACCTCTAAGGTGTATAATGTCTGGTAAAGTGTCATACCCAAAATAAGGGGATCTCGACCGGGTGAAAGCTGGCCAATGACAAAAAAATTGCTGAATTCATTGTCATTAGTAGCTCCAATCCGGTACAAACGCCCTCGCAGATTAGAGTGATCCGTTAAGATGCCGGTAAACTTTCCAGTCCCCTTGTTTTGTCTTTGTCCGGGTCACCCCATAGAACCTTGGCTAGTTTACCCACAGTATCACAAATCCATCGTGCCCTGTGGGCCATCTTCGTCCAATTTGGTAACTCAATCTTCGCTGCCTTGAAAGGCTTCGCATTAGTTAAAGTTACTGTTCGTAATGTTCTGGCCTTTTTCGTCAGTCCATTTCGTCGTTCATTTCCGGTTACGCCGTAGTGGGTTGGCATCCATACCAGACCAATGTTGCCATGTTTGCAATCTAAAATGGTACTAGAGTTTACATTTTCGGTTGTGATTGCCGTAATTGCCGACTTGCTGTCGGAAAATATATTTACCTCTGTCAGTCGTAAAGCAGCTCTGCGCGAGTCAACATCACGCGTCGTTGGCAATTATTTCTTAAATGCAACCAGGCCACTGCTGTTTATTGGCCTTCGAGAGTCTTGCGTCTCACTCGCACTGGTTGACTGATCTGCCACGGACTACAAAAACATTTTAAAGAATACTGTTAATAACATCATGGACATATGGTCTTAGTCACCCGTTAATTTTTGTGCAACCATATTCTGCAAATTTACATTGTAGAATATGTACTATAAATAAATAAATAAATATTTACCTCTGAGGGTCTAATATTCACACTGATCCATTTTAAAGCCTCCCTGATCGCACGAACCTCCGCCTGGAAGACTGTATTATGGTCAGGCAAGCGGAAGTAAATCTCGGTCTCCGGTTCCTCACTAAAGAAACCTAGGCCCGTTCTTTCCCCTAGCTTCGAAGCATCCGTGTAGCAGCAAAGTCCCACGGCTGTTTGTTCTAGGGTTCGATTGACCCATTAGTGTATTTTTGGTATCAATGTCTCAATGTCGCATTCTGTTATAAACCTAGTCTCACGCACCCGGTCGGACATTTTCAAAATCTGGTCGTATCCGTTCAGTGACGTCCATGTGTTCTGATAGTGTGGTATTATGTAGTCTTATCTTGAAAATGTACTCCGTACATATTTAGCAAAAGCTTTAACAATAACTATTTACTAATACTACAGCGTTTTGTGTCCTGTTTATCATTCTAATGTTGCATTTGTGCATGTGCATATGTATGATAAGAATGTCCTTGAATATATAATTACAACTACTATATCTCTCCTTATCCTTAAAATATTACTATAAAAAATGAACTCCGTATAAATTTCACAAATAAGGGTATGCACATATATCGATGCAACAAAGTAAAGCTAGGAATCTGGTTTAGTAAAAATATGTATAAAAAAAAACAATGAAATCTTTACAACGTTAATGCAACATATTGTACGAGCACAACAACCAGCAACAATCAGCAGTAATGCCACAACTAAAAACAAAAGCTGCAGAGCAAAATAAAAATCGTAGTGAATAATAAGAGCTGCACACAAAGAAATAAAACTATTTTCTCAAAAAAACCGCAGAGTTTTTTTTTATATACTTTCATAAGTATTTCAGACACGTTCTCGATTTCACAAGGAATAAAAAATAGAACCAAAAATATTAAAGAATAATCCCTAAAAAACAAAAAATTCTTAGACAAATTTAAACACTAAACTTTTAAAGTGTAACGTAAAGAAACACTTCCTTCCTTTGCTTTTAAATTTTATTTTATACTAAAGCACTATTATGTGATATATATTTTTTTAGTATTGAAAAGTTTTAAATTAAAGTGAAATAAACTGAAAATTTGTTTTGTAAGTGCATTTTTCACTGAATCGTGTGAGTTTACAAAAACTAGTAAAATCTTAATTACAGTGAGAACAATTCTTTCATGTATATCGGTTTATAAGTGCGTCCTATCACCAGATACATTATTCTTTATAAGGCACGACGAAGCTGTTAATAACTCTTTTTTATTTATCCATTATTAAATTGATCATATGGCACTCGGTAGTTCGAATAAGTTTTCTTTTCAAAATAAATCGATAACTCGAGACTATTAAATATATATTGTTACGTTTTTCTCTCTATAAAAACGCTTTTCCGTGGACCCGAAGATTTGCAAATGAATACAAGAGCCGAGTGTAGTAATTAGGATTAAGAATAATACAAGTTTTATTTACAAATACACTTAAACTAAATTAATCAAGAGCTTAAATACACTAGTACATCTTAAACTAATTACACACAAATATTCACAACTGGTTACCACACGCCTTCCTCGCTGTCGTTTACGCACGTGTCTTACCTAGGGTTTACACGTGCAAGTGCAAGTTCGAAAAACTCAATACACTCAAACTCTTTTACTAACACAACTACACTTTCGGCACTTGCAGTCTACTTCCAACTCAACTGCCAAGGAATTTTACAAGACAGTGACTTGTTTCACTTGCAGCAAGTAAATGGAAAGTTAGCTAACAGTGTTGCCCTATTAACACTTTAGTAGAAATTAACTGGATCTCAGTGTAATGTTATATGAGTTTTTAATAATTTTAAATACATTTAAAAGCTAATTTAATATTTATTTTATTAAATATTCATAAATCAAGCGGCTAATGAATTTTTTAGACATAAATAACATTAAAATAACACGAGTTAAGTTCAATACTATCTGGTTCCCTCAAAATTAAACTTTTTTATATTATGGACAACTCTGCAATAAAAGGCAAACATGCAAGTTGCAAGACAGTCGGGAATTTGTATGAAATTTTCGTTGATAATACGTACACAGAGCTTGCATGCAAGGTACTTGCATGTGTAAACGCAGGGTTAGCTGGCTCCGCAAGTATTCATGTGACACCTCTTTGTTTGCTGCTTGGCACTTACGAGACTCACTCTGCCGTCACTCACTGTTGATACACCAATACCTCTTTGTCGGCTGCTTGGCACACACGGTACTCACTCTGCCGACACTCACAGTTGATACACCAATAAAGACTCACTGGCTTTACTTACACCCTTACACACGTCTATTCGCTGCGCTGTTCCCTTTACTAAAGTCGACACGATAGACTCCACACTAATCTCAATTCCACGACAGACTTTGCTGTCACCAGTGTGCACACTTAATTTTTTTTTAAATTCGGTAGAATCGACAAAAAACATCGGTAGATTTGAATGAAATTCGGTAGAAATTTTTTTTTATTCAGAGAAACATAAAAAATAACAATTCAAAGAAAGGGTAAGTGCAAGGAGTATCAAACTAAACAGGTTCCAAAAGCGTATTTAAAACTTCAAATGTGATTGGAAATTAAACTGCCATAAACAATGAAGCATTTCCAATAAAAAAAGTGTCATCCCCAGTTATTTGCGCTTACCCTTTATATAGATATGCTATGCATATATAAAATAACATACATAAATAACAGGAATTCAGTTTTTGTACATATGTTTTATAAAGCTACTAAAATAACTTTTATTTCACAAACATTTGTAACTACAAATATTATATATAAGATCCATTTATGAATTTAAACTTTGGTGCAAAAATGATTAAATCATTGGTAGGAATAAATATTTCATCCCCAAGGCACAATTCTTTGGCATATATTAAGCTACTTATAGTTTCAGTTTTTAACCGATTTCTTTGTTCTGTTTTAATGATTTTCATGCCAGAAAATGACGGCTCTGCCGCCGCACTGCTATGTGGCAAAATAGGCAATTTACACATATATCGACTTAAATTACTAAATAACAATATTCGGTAGATTTCAGGCCTTGTTCGGTAGAATTGGTAGATTGTTAAATTCACAAACATATTCGGTAGAATCTACCGAATATCGGTAGAAGTGTGCACACTGGCTGTCACTATAGACTGTCCTATAGTTTCTCCTTTACTCCAACTCACGTGTAAAGCACAGACTGCTCTTAAATATCAACTCACCACTGTATCGCAGACTATATTTAATTCACAACTTAATTATCAACTGACTTGTTCACACGCAACTGACTGGCTTGTTCACAACTGACTTGTTCGCAACTAACTCACAACTGCAACTAACTTGTTCGCAACTGACTCACAACTGCAACTAACTTACTCATAGGATGCGTCACCTCTTTTTGTATTTCACACAAAAAAACTAGAAGTTTCAAGCAATGTCTAGACGATCATTATCATCTTATATGCTGTTTACAAAGTGCCCAATTAAGTTCATGTGGTAACTATGTATTACATACATGTGTATATGCATGCGTATGTACATCATTAACTAAGCAATACACGGTGGTTGTTTATCTTTTGCTTTTCGTTTGAATTAGCATGTATGTATGTGTGTAAATATGTGAATCTTCTTAATAAGCAGGCGCTTTTTGTTGTTGCTTTTGTTTGTTTACGTTTAATGCTGCGCATGCTTATTTAGTTGTTTGCTACTATTCTAGACTATTCTTTGCTTTGACCCTGTAGGAATATTTTCGCTTAACACTTACATTAACCCTGTTGGAATATTTTTGTGTAGTGCTGCTTAACCTTGTCGACGGCCATTTTCGTAACAATATCAAAGTTATTTAACACAGACAAAAAAAAAAAAAAAGGATTGTTATTGAAAACACCAGCAATATAAAATTAAAATGAGAATCGCTAAAAATTCCCTTAAGGAACGAATGCTAGCTAAACTTTTTAAAATCTAGAAAATGATTGCCAAAAATTGCTTGACATAAGGAAGACATCATCTTTAGTTTTAGAAATAATTGAAACGATGTACTTGATGCACATCACCGTATTGAATTTATTTTTTATTGCAGAAATATCGTCGCGAATGTATTAAGTATTACCAAAAAGTGTAACAATGATATAAAGGGAAAAGTGTGCATGTTGTAACATAACTTGCAGAGGACATGCCATGAAATGATATAACATAACATTCTTTGCAATGACATGACATGTTATGAACTGATATTACATAACATAACATAGCATTACATAAGATAGCATAACATGAAATGATATTACAAACCATAACACAACAAAGGATAGAATAACATAATCAAATATAATGGACACATAATATAACATACAGTGAACTCGCGATAATGTGAACTAAAAAAAACCCAAGCTAGTTCACATTATCGAATTTGTTCACATTTTCGATTGTAAAAATTCGTGGTGTCATGTTATGTTTTTTTTTTACCTAAAAAGGTTACAAAATATTGAAACTCTTGGTATATTTAACATAAAATACAATTTCTTGCAAACTTAACGATTTTTTTAATTTCAAATTCACTTTTTATATTAAATATTTACTAAAAAAAAATAAAATTAAATATATTAATTCATTGTGCAACTATTATCAGTAAAAAAAAAATGGTGTTCACATTACTGGATACTTCATTATATTGAAAGATCACATTACCGAGAGGTCACTATATCACCAGGGTAACCAAAAATTTGCTCTAAAAAGTGTTTTATGTGCATTCAATATGCACTAAAAACTCAAAAAATATGCTCTTATAAATAAAATAAATTAGTTTATTTATAAATAAAAATGCATTTTTAATGAAAAAAATTCAACAACATTTGCATATAAAATAAAAGAAAAATAAAATAAACAAAAAGAAAAAAAAAACATACAGCCATGTCACAGAGCTCAATTCCGTTCGGAAACGGAATTCAATCCGTATTTTGGAGCTTTAGAAAACGAAAAAGGAAAAAAAAATTCGGAATGAAATCACTTTTAATTTCATGGACGGAATTAACATTTTCTGCATGTCAAAGTAAAAAAAAACATTTTAAACAATTTTTTTTTTCAATTAAGAAAACTATTTTTCATTTATTTATTCAAAGCTGGATTACAATTATTTAGTTTTAATTTATTTATTATGCAAATTTCTCAAGTCATTACAAAAATAAAATCAACAGAACAAAATGTACGGAATTGGTTTCATTGGTATTGCCATACCATTTTTGTATGTACTTTATCAAAATCTTCATATTGGCAGCACACAAAACAAAAAAATACGAGACAGAATTAAAATATGCATACAAAAAAATTTAAAACGCCTAAACATATCCCATATTATGATTTAATACAAGATTATATTGCCACACTTGTTACATTAATTTGACAATTTGACAATTTTTTTCGGATTGATAAAAACGATCGGAATCTAAAGCACCAAAATGAACATCGAACGGAATGGTTAATACGGAATCAAAACCATTCCGAACGGAATCTGTGACACGGCTGAATATATAGTTTTGTCATATTTTTCGTTTTTAAAATTTTTTCGTTTTTGAGCGTTTTTTTAGTTTTGGCGTTTTTTTCGTTTTTTTTTCGGGTTTTGGCAATTTTTGTAAGTTTTTGCATTTTATTAGTTTTGGCGCTTTTTTCACGTTTTGGTGATTTTTTTCGTTTTTTTTTTGGCGTTTTTTTTTATTTTGTCGATTTTTTTCATTTTGGTTATTTTTTTGCATTTTGGCGATTTCTTCGGTTCTCGGTGATTTCTTTTATTTTAAGAATTTTTTTAATATGGAGATTTTTTCGATTTTTGGCGATTTTTTCCGTTTGGCGGTTTTATAATTTTGGAATTTTTTAGTTTTACCGTTTTTGAAAATTTTAAGAGTTTGTTACTTACGGTTTCCAAGAAACAGCAAGTTGTCAAAATGACATTAACTGATAGAACACCCTTTAATTAAATTTTTTTTTTAAATTTTAGTGTTAACTATTGTCGTCGGTATATAAATGCACTAACTTTACAAATTTTAATTGTATATTAAATGGAATTTTAAAATTTTTCGTTGTTTGTTTTGGAGCACCTTTTAATTTTTAACTCTCATGTATTTGTTGTTGTAGCGGAGGTTTACATACTCCGTCCAAATTTCAGGTCCGCAGCTCTTACAGTTCTCAAGAAAATAGCCTGTGAGGGACAGACGGCCAGACTGATTCACAATTTTTTTGGCCCCACTGCCACGATATTGTGCGGGACCACGACTGCTAAATTCTTTCCTTTGATTTAACTTGCTTTTGGCTCTCCAACTGCTAAGAAATTTTACCCACAACTTCGACTCTACAAATATCCAAGAAGGAAGGTGCTGAAGTTGATACGACTGGGTCTGGTCATGCGTTGAAACACCGTAATTTGCTTTGTAGTTGATGTACTAACTAGTTCAGCCAACAGCACTCCAAACGAGAATTTTTAATATATATTTTTAGAAAAGGACAAGGCCATATCAGTTATATATTCGAATTTTGACCAGAAAACAACAAAATTATACCAACTATTTTAAATTGCATAAAAGCCAAGATTCATATAACATATTATTACATTAAGGTAAAATGAAATAAATATGTAGCGAATAGTAAGCAATCGAAAATTTTTGTTACACTCATAAAAGATTAATAGAAGGTCGAGGTCATACACAATCACTTCTATCGTGCATAAAATGATAAATGTTTTCCCAACAAGGCACATTTGCTATCGTGAATTTCATGGAAACGTATATTTTCCCACTATCAATACGTAGTGAATGTAAATTTTGCAAAGCTTAAAAATTAACTGAAATTCAAATTTCAAATTTAAGTTTAACCAGTAAGAGTGCTATATTCGGCTGTTCCGAATCTTATATACCCTTTACCAAAGTGCTTTAATCTAGTATAGAGATACATACATAAGCACATACATAAAGTATAAGCAAAAAGAAAAAAATTAATTTGACCTAGTTACTTTTATGTACAAAAAAAAATTAATTTTCAAACCCTAAAATCATCATTTTAGATTTTTCTGATTCCTTATATCAATGTAGTAGTTCTTAAAAAATATAGAGAGTGCGTTAAGTGAAAAAAAAGAAAATTAAAAAAAAAATGTTTTATTTATTTACTTTAATATCCAGAAAAAAAGTTCAAAGTTTCCAGCTCTGGAGCTGTGGTTTTTATTTTTATAGTTTTCTACAAAAAACTTTTATTTCCAAAACGTAAAATACATATAATTTATAAAGGCAAAGATAAAAATTAATTAGACTTAGTTACTTTTACATATATATCACAAAAAGTGTAACTTTTCCAACCCTGAAATCATCCTTTTTGACTTTTCTGATTTCTTGCACCAATATTTTTCTTTTAAAAATATAAGATATGTTTAATTTATAAAGAAAGGGAAAAATTAGTTTTAGTAAGTTACTTTTGTCCAAAAAAAAATAAAGTTTTCCAACACTGGAATCGTGTTTTTAATTTTTTAATTGTTTTTTTTTTTTATTCGAAATACTAATTTTATTCGTACTCAATCATAAAATAATTTTATTTAATAAAAAAAAAAAATTAGTTTTTGGTAGTTAATTTTTTATATCACAAAGAGTGTAAGTTTCCCAACTCTGGAATCCTCCTTTTTGATTTTTCTGATTTCTTATACCAATCTTTTCTTAAGAATGTAAGATGTGTTTAATTTATAGTAAAAAAGGAAAAATTTGTTTTAGTAAGTTACTTTTGTATAAAAAATAAGGTTTTCCAACCCTGAAAACGTCGTTTTAATTTTTTTAATTTTTTTATTTTGAAATACCAAATTCATTCGTACTGAAGTATAAAATAAGTTTATTTTATAAAAAAAAAATAAAAATTAGTTTTCGGTAGCTAATTTTTTATATCACAAAAAGTGTGGGTTGTCCAACCCTGAAATCAAACTTTTTGATTTTTCTGATTTCTTATACTAATGTCTTTTTTTTAAGAATATAAGATATATTTAATTTATAGAGAAAAAGGGAAAATTTGCTTTAGTAAGTTACTTTTCTATAAAAAAAGGTAAGGTTTTCCAACCCTGGAATAGTGTTTTAAACTTTTTTAAATTGAAATACCAATTTAATTCGTACTGAAGTATAAAATAATTTTATTTATTTAAAAAATATTAAAATTAGTTTTCGGTAGTTAATTTTTTATATCACAAAAAGAGTAAGTTTCCCAACCCTGGAATCATCCTTTTTAATTTTTCTAATTTCTTAAAACAATCTATTTCTTTTAAGAATGTAATATATGTTTAATTTATAGAAAAAAAAGGAAAAATTTGTTTTAGTAAGTTACTTTTGTATAAGAAAAAAAGTTAAAGTTTTCCAACCCTGGAAAAGTCTTTAAATTTTTAAATTTGTTTTTATTTAAAATACCAATTTTATTCGTGGTGAAGTATAAAATAAGTTTATTTAATAAAAATAAATAAAAAATTAATTTACGGTAGTTAATTTTATATATCAAAAAATTCGTAAGTTTTCCAACCCTGGAATCATCCTTTTTGTTTTTCTGACTTCTAACATCAATCCCTTTCTTTTAAGAAGATTAGACATGTTTAATTTATAGAAAAAAAAAGGAAAAATTTGTTTTAGTAAGTTACTTTTGTATAAGAAAAAAAGTTAAAGTTCTGCAACCCTGGAAACGTTTTTTTAATTTTTTTCTAGTTAGAAATACCAATTTTATTCATACTGAAGTATAAAATAAGTTTGTATAATAAAAAATTATTAAAAACTAGTTTTCGGTAGTTATTTTGTATGGCAAAATGAAGTTTAAGTCTCCCAGCTCTGAAACCGTCTGCTCGATTTTGCTGATTTTCAATATCAATCTTATTTCGACCATTTCTGACTCACCAGTCCAAAAACGAAGTCCCTAGCTTTTCTGGGAGCTTCGGAAAACCGATTTCACGTACAGACAGACGGACAGACGGACATCGCTTATTCGTCTTCCGTGTGCATAAGGATCCAGAATATATATACTTTATAGCTCGCTTATTAATATAATAATAATAATAATAAAATTGCATTTTTAAATATGCTAGGTGCAGTGGAAAATAATTTTTTGGTATAGAACTGACATATGCTCATATGTGTATCAAAGAGGATCATACTCCATACAAAAAAGTATTGCAGGGAATTGTTCTTAACATTCGTGAACTGTATTTACATGTCCCAAAAGTAAATAGTTATAACTGTCTATATTTAATTAGAAGTAAAATACTCAAAATACGCGTTGCGCTGAAAGAATTTTTTTTCATAAGTTCTATGAATTTCGACATTAATCCAATGAAAAAATTCATTCAAACGGAATGACAAACCTATATATACGCTTTTACCATTTTTTGGTAAATGGTATAAAAATGCAAAATAAGTTTGTGGTTAAGGTTTTTGCAAGTGTAGGTGCGGCATGAGTCTTAGTAAATGTAAATGGGTATAGCCAATAAATTTCCTTTCTCAAAATATATAATTTGACAGTGAAGGTCTGTATACTAAGTTCCGCTACGCTAGATTGTTGGGGGAAAATATCTTCTGCGAGTCCGTTCTCTTCGGCCATAGTGAAGTCAAATATAAATTTATGCAGAAGTTGGATCAAATTCTACAAAAAAAAAAAAAATAATAAAAAAGAAAACAATTGAAAGGCTAAAAAGAAAATTTTCACAATAAGAATATTAAATTTATCTGCAAAATCGCCAAAATGGCCACACTGAAATTTATCGATATGTTGATATAACTTTTTTTTATACCCTTTACCAAAAAATGGTAAAAGCGTATATATAGGTTTGTCATTCCGTTTGTAATTTCTAGAATATTAATAAGCGAGTCATAAAGTATATATATTCTGGATCCTTATGGATAGGAAAGACGAATAAGCGATTTGCGTCTGTCCGTCTGTCTGTACGTGAAATCGGTTTTCCGAAGCTCCCAGAAAAGCTAGAGACTTCGTTCTTGGACTGGTGTATCAGAAATGGTCCAAACAAGAGCGGACAGTTTCAGAGCTGGGAAACTTAAACTTCATTTTGCTATACAAAATAACTACCGAAAACTAGTTATTAATATTTTTTTTATTATTAAATAAACTTATTTTATACTTCAGTACGAATAAGATTGGTATTTCAAATTAAAAATTATACTTCAAAGAATTAAAAAGATGTTTCCAGGGTTAGAAAACTTTAACTTTTTTTCTTATACAAAAGTAACTTCTTACTAAAACAAATTTTTCCTTTTTTTCTATAAATTAAACATACCTAATGTTTTAAAAAGAAAGAGATTGATGTTAGAAGTCAGAAAAATCAAAAAGGATGATTTCAGGTTTGGGAAACTTACTCTTTTTGTGATATAAAAAATTAGCTACCGAAAACTAATTTTTATCTTTTTTACAAAATAATCTTATTTTATACTTCAGTACGAATGAATTTGGTATTTCAAAATAAAAAAAATTAAAAAGTTAAAACGACGTTGCCAGGGTTGGAAACCTTATATTTTATACAAAAGTAACTTACTACAACAAATTTTTTCTTTTTTACTATAAAATAAACATATCTTATATTCTTAAAAAAAGATTCATATAAGAAATCAGCTAAATCAAAAAGGAGGGTTCCAGGGTTGGGAAACTTACACTCTTTGTGATATAAAAAATTAACTACCGAAACCTAATTTTTATCTATTTGTATTAAATAAACTTATTTTATTCTTGATAACGAATAAAATTGGTATTTAAAACAATGAAAAACAATAAAAAAAGTTAAAAAGACGATTCCAGGATTGGAAAACTTTAAATTTTTTTTATACAAAATTAACTTACTAAAACAAAGTTTTCCTTTTTTTCTATAAATTAAACATTTCTTAAATTCTTAAAAGAAAGAGATTGGTGTAAGAAATTGAGAAAAATCAAAAAGGATGATTTCAGGGTTGGGAAACTTAAAGTTTTTTGATATATATAAAAGTAACTTAGTCTAATTAATTTTTATTTTTCCTCTATAAATTATAAATATTTTACGTTTTGGAAAGAAAAGTTTGGTATAGAAAATTATAAAAATAAAAACCACAGCTCCAGAGCTGGAAACTTTGATTTATTTCTGGACATTAAAGTAACTAAATAAAACATTTTTTTTTAATTTCTTTTTTTTTCACTTAACACACTTTCTATATTTTTTAAGCACTACTAGATTGGTATAAGTAATTAGAGAAATCTAAAATTATGATTCTAGGGTTTAAAAATTATTATTTTTTTCTTTGTACATAAAAGTAACTATGTGCTTATGTATGTTTCTCTATACTACATAAACGCACTTTGGTAAAGGGTATATAAGATTCGGCACAGCCGAATATAGCTCTCTTACTTGTTTTTTTTTTAAATTTAAAATTAAGAATATGTATTTTACTTTTGAATAAATAAAATTCTGTCTGTCTGTTTTAATGGGAAATAGTATTGAAAATGTTTTTCTTTTACTTGTTTAGAATAGCGCTTTGAATGTATCGCGGCGCTGCAGCCATAATTTTATTGTTGCCAACTCTCTGGCGTACGTTATAGACGTGTTTGGTGAACACAAGTACTTCAAGTTGCAAATGTATGTATGTATGCACTTTTGTATGATTGTATATAATTTCTTACTCAGATAAACAGGCAATTGTGGTTTGTTGCTACAAGTATTACATGTTGTTATATTTGTTATATTTATTTATTCATATTGCAGCTATATGGGAATTCATTATACCAATGAAAAATTAAAATAAAATAAGACTAGCATCCAAAATAACATTTATAAAATGTGGTTAAAGCTTATTATCGTCGCAAGTATTAATTAGAAACAAAAGGTCCCAAGGCTTAACATTGAAAATGTTTAGAACACACAAGAAAAAGCACATATCAGCTTGTAGCAGCAACAGTTTTTGCAAGCAACAAAAGGAATGACATCAATTGCACTACATCCTTGCAGTCCCATGTACATAGTAGTTAAAGTTTAAAAATATTTTTGGGGGATATAAAAACAATTGAATGTTTTTTTTATTGTATGTTTATTTCTATTAACCGTACATTCATACGATAGATGAAATTCACTTGCCAAAGTGGCTTGAAGAATCTTACCCATGATTTTCATTTACTTTAGCAGCTAAATAAGTTTGAAAATTTAAAGCTCTCGAAGAAGCAATTGTTGGTTAGTCCTAGTTTACACTATACAAGTTTTATTGCTTAAAGGAAACTTTTCTTTTCCCCTCGTCTCTCTCGCTCCTAACAAACTAATCAGCTTAGCAATAAGACTTGCATAGTGAAAAGTAGGAACTAACCTTTGCGCAAGGGTATATCTGTGAGATAATGGGAGTGACAATCTCGTATAACCTAGTCTGGTTATTCCAAGGCTGATTAACCCTAAACATTATTTGTTACTACTCACCTGCGACCTTATACTGAAATAACAGAGAAACGTATGTGCACATATTTATTTAAAGGAAGTAGCCTTGCTATGTGCCTGGTAAAGGTGCAGCATTACCTTGAATATCGCTGAGTCCAAAAGGCGATATAAGTTAGAATTTTCGTGGTGGAACTTCGAAGTCTCACCTGTGGCCTTATACTGGTAGTACAGGCAACAATGACTCAACTGCTGGTCTGCCTCTGAGGTTAATGAATGACGACGTGACGGCCAATGGTAGACTTTGGTTGACAATAATTGCCACGGCAAGTAAGTGTTGGAAGACGTATATATGTGGAAGACGTATGTACGTGGAAGACAAGACTAAGGCCAGCGACTGGTCGTATGCGGTCACCCTACACAGTTCAAGGTACTATTGCTATTCCATATATGCTTTTCCTGCTCATGGAGTATAGTCCCGATATTGGGGGATGCCTTTTGGCTTAACTCCCGCATTATAGTTGTCTGCTGTAAGCTTTTTGGCTGTGCAAGATCAGATAGCTTAAAGTAGCTCAGAGGGATGCTATATCAAAGACTATGTATCCCTTACGAGTACAATAGTGCTCTCTTAGTATGCAGGGGAGCGGTGTCTAATGCTAGACTTCAGTCAGTATTAAGAGAGCCGTGAAGTAAGACAGCATTGGCAGGTAGTCAAGGTAATCTTAGACACATCGGCTGGTTAACATGAAATATCATGACATAAGTACTCCCCATTTACATGAAATATAAAAAAGAATGAAAGCTAAAACATTAAAAAGTATGAGTATAAATTTGAGCAAACTTATGCTTAAAAAACTTAAGTACATATATGTTCGAAAACTTGCTTAAACTTATACGAGGGCTACTATGTGTTGATTAGGTATAAGTGGTGTTATAAGAACTAAAACCATGAGGCCAGTGGAGACTATTCTTTATGTCCAACCTATAGACATTCGTATTACATACAAAGCAGCTCTTGATGGGGAAATGGATCGGACAAGACAACATACCACACCATCAGAACATATGGACGTCACTGAACTGATACGAACAGACTTTGGAAATGTCCGACCGGGTATGTGAGACTAGGTTTATAACAAAATGCGCGACATTGATTCCAGAAAGACACTCCTGATTCAATCGAACTCTAGAAAAAACACCCGTGGGAGTTTGCTGCTAAGTTAAACGTATGTAGCGAAGCTAAGAGAAAGAACTGGCCTAGGTTTCTTCATAGAGAAACCAGAGACCGAGATTGATTTCCACTTGCCTTACCATAATACGGTCTTCGAAGCGGAGGTTCGTGCAATCACGTAGGCTTTAAAATGGATCATTGTGAATATTAGACTAACAGAGGTCAATATATTAACCGACAGTAAGTAGGCAATTAAGGCGATCACAACCGAAAGATCAAACTCTAGAACGGTTTTAGATTGCAAATATATGACCAACGATTACGCGGTATATGGCAACATTCATTTTGTATGGATGCCGGCCCACTACGGCGTAATGGGAATAGAAGGTGCAAATGAACTGGCGAAAATGGCCAGAATATTACGGACAGTAACTCTGACTAATGAGAAACCTTTCAATGCAACGAAGATTGATGCTGTGGGTAATCTAACCAAGGTTCAATGGGGCGACCCGGACGAAGACAAAACAAGGGGACTGTTGAAACTAAACAAGGAAAGTTGACCGGCATCTTAACGAGGCACTCTAATATACGGAGATATTTTTACCGGATTAGAGCCATGAATGACAATGATTGCAGCACTTTCTTTGTCATTGTCCAGCTTTCGCCCAGCCGAGATCCCATTATTTTGGTGATGTCAGCTTACCGGACATTACCCATATTAGAGGCATTGACTGGAAAAACTTAAGGGACTACGTGAACGATACTGAGTTCCTGTAAAGGTGGTGTTCGTTTGTTAATTAATTTATATGAGAACGTGCAACAGGCCTATACTGGCTTATATGTATGTCCCCGGACATGAGCGTAATGGCTCCTCTTATCAACCTCATCTAACCTAACCTACTATTTATATTTCGATCACGGGCAACACTAATGGCAACAGCGAAAATTCTGGCAACCCTTAATAAAGTTTGAAATTATTTAAGCATAAACTCACAACGTTCTGATGTACAAGTGCTGTTGGATTTGTTTGCAGTGAGTTCCGAAAATCTACTTGACAAAAAAAAAGGTTACTCTAAAATAAAAATAATTAGTTTCAGCTAGTTACTTTTGTCTGACAAAAAAAGTTCAACTTTTACAGCTTTGAGGCCATCTTTTTTATATTGCTGATTTTCAATACCAATTTTTTTTCAAGACCGAAGTTTCTAGCTTTCTGGGAGCTTCGGAAAACCTATTTCACGTACAGACAGACGGACATCGCTTATTCGTCTTCCCTATTCATAAGGACCCAGAACATATATTTTTTTTATGGGTCGCATATGAATATTGTGAAAATTGCACACGGAATGACAAACCTATATAAATACATAAAGAAAACATACCACTAAGGCCAATTTCATCATCTTTGAAAGTGCCATGTTATCATCTATCGAAATATGTGGGTACAATATTAAAAAATCTCATTTCTCAATCTTATAACATCAGAAACTCTATGCAACTGAAGGAAAAACTCTGTGATATAATTTTAGATGAGAATGACATCATGGTATCATTTGACGTGGTATCATTATTCACGAATATACCTACACATTTAGCTATTAAGAACATACTTGACAAATGGGATACCGTTAAAGGCGGTTTCAGACTATAATACAAGTATTAATACTTTTGTGGAAAATGCAACTCTGACATGTTGAGTTGTTGTTGTTTTTTGAAATTTTTTAAACAGAAATGAGATCAGGGATGCATTTTCGTCAAAAGTATTAATACTTGTATTATAGTCTGAAACCGCCTTAAGGAACATACTACTGTTAGTACACGGCAATTTTTGCAAATACTTCAATTCTGTATAACAGACAACAACTATTTTACATATGATGGACAGTATTATCATCAAACATATGGTATGCCAATGGGCAACCCATTATCACCGACGATAGCAGATATTGTTTTGGACACATTGTTAGACGAGATTATTAAAGAATTGAAGACAAAACACATATACATAAAATTTATTTGTAAGTATGTTGACGACCTATTCGCGGTTATTAAAAAAGCGGACATGAAAATCGTATTAAAAACTTTAAACTCATATCGCAAAAATCTGCAATTCACTGTTGAGATAGAAGAAAACAACGAAATACCATCTTTGGATATGAAAATAATAAAATACAACAACAAATTAATAATAGACTGGTATGCAAAGGAAACCGCATCTGGCTGATTAATTAATTAACATTCCACCCAACCCATGATCATGAAAATAAATACGGCGGACGAATCTTATTAACAAAATTCTCAACATTAGTGACAAACGATTCAGAAACAAAAACATCAGTATAATAAGAAACATAATGACAAAAAACAACTTCCCGATATACATTACGAACAAACTAATAAACAAATGCTTAAATAAAAACCAAACTGGAAACAATAATAATGGAGTAGTAGAAAAAGTTTTTTACAGTGTACCATATGTTCCAAAGTTGACCGAAAACAAAACATTAAAACATATGATAAACAGGGTGACCGATGACATTTTTCGAAAAGTGGCACAAAAAGGTGATTTTTTAAAAAAAAGTAGCACCAAAAAGGGAATTTTTTAAAAAAAAGGGGCAACATTTAAAAAAATTAAATAACTGCAATAAACTTTTGTTTTTAATGTATTATGTTCAATTTATTTAAAAATAAAAGTTTACATTCCATGTAATATCTATATTATATATATTATGTTGAATTTATTTCAAAACAATTTAATACCTACATATCTACATGCATAAACAACACATACATACATATCGGTCATTTACTTCAATAGTGGCACAACTCAAAAAAACCAGTTTTGCAGAAAACGCGTTTTAAGTTTTCAATTTGCATACAACAATGGAGAAATGAAAAAATAATCTTCTCTCAGGAGATAATGGCACAAGCTATTTGTATGAAATATGAAATACGAAATGCCGAATCTTTCTGCATTATTAACTCAAAAAAACTATTTTTTGAGTTATGCCACTATTGAAATAAATGAGCGATATGTCCATTATGATAACTTAAAGATTTATATCTATATGTATTACATATACATATAATGTTTATATAACTACTAAAAATACATGTAATTTTATTAATTTAAATGAGATGGTTTTGTTTAGTTTATTAAAAATACAAAACATATAACATATCGTCGCTGTTTTATCTAACTGACCTATCTAACATTTTAAAAATTTTTCAGGAGAGCAGCTTTTATGATTGTTTTATACATGTATTCGTATGGAAACATCTGGAATATTTTTACTGTTATAGGCTCAACAGTAATGCTTACTGTCATACAATTTGTAGACAAGGTGTATTATGACTCATAAAGTCTAGTAGTGGACCTAACTCATTTTTCAAAAAAAAAGTTCAGTTAAGTCGGTTAGTAAAAAGCGACGATATGTATGTACATATGTAATTATAAATTAGGATCGCCCCGTGGTCTCATTTCGACCACTTGACTCGATTGTGTACATGTGTACTTGGAACTACAAAACATATACGAATTAGAAAGTTGTTTGCTTTCAAGCGAATTCAAAACGCGATTTACAAATCTTATACTGAGAATTAAAAAAGCAATTTCATATATTGTGCATATCTACGAAAAAATATGTATCTTTTAAAGCAATATTGGTAGACGATAAGATACTGAAAAGTGTACTACAAAAAGTATGATGTGTCGTATTTATATAAGGTATTATATAACCAAGATATTATCTGTAGTATGTATAATATAAAAATATATAAAAATAATTTTTGGTGTTTGAGGAACCTTTAAAAGAAATTTTAAAAACTGATTATACCAATATTTAGGGTGCTAACATACATATATGTTTATTTCACAAAAATTAATTCGAAATTATACCAACAAGAATATTAACAAGAAAATTAAAACTGCATTGGACAAGTTATGTTACAGGCATAAAGTACATATCGTACATCCAGTTCAATAGTGTCATAACTCAAAAAATTAGTATTTTCAGTTAATCATGCAGAATAATAATGCATTCCGTAATTTATCTTGTACAAAAATTTCATATAAATAAAAAAGTACAATTGAAAAAAGGGGCAAAAAGGGGCAAAATATCACAAAAAGTAGCAGATTTAGCTTTAAAAAAAAAGGGGACAAAAAGTGGCAAGGCAGTCGAAAAAGTGGCAAATTGCCACTTTAGTCGGTCAAACGGTCACGCTGATGATAAATGATAAAACAACAATAGTCACACAAAGACAGTAACCCGCAAGCCATAGCACAATTGTGCGGATGAAAATCACACACATGCTTATGCTCTCTAATTTAGTCGTCACTGAGCAAGCGACGAATTAAGTTGTGCACGCACGCATTCATTTTTTCCTGGTTTTTTGTTTAGTTTTTTTGAGCACACGGAACGAAATTAAAGTTCAAATTTAATAAATTTCTACATACAAAAAATTGATAATATAATTATGGAAGCTGGGAAATATTTCGTGATTAAAAATGTTTTTGGCAATATGCAATGCATTTTATGTTATGAAACATTAAAAAATAATAGGGAAAATAGATTAAAAATGGCATTTTAATATTATCCACAGATCTGTGAATAAATTTAATTTTGAATTTATTCACTAAATTGTTGAATGGTTATTAAATTTTTACTTTTTGTTTAAGTTTTTATTAAATTGCATATTTACAAACAAAAAATTCAAACAACTAATAACCACATCATGTATTTTATATTACAAAAGTTTTCTTCAAGTGCAAGTTTATTTTATTTACTCTCATTTTTCTCACCAATGCAAACATATTTTATTTTGCGGGACACTGCACAAAGATCAATCAAGACACTGAGACATCTTTTTACATAGGAAAGAACAAAAATTGACAAATTAGAAACAGACAATGTTGTATACGAAATAACTTGTCAAGGAAGTGAAACACAAATGTGCAATAAAGTATACGTAGGAGCAACAAAACGAAAACTCGGGACCAGAGTATCAGAACATGAAGCAGACATAAACAAAGGAAAAGAGACAACAGCTCTAGCCCAACATGTGAAAGAAACGGGACATAAAATAGATTTTAAAGGGATCAAAATATTAAGCGGCCCATACAATACAACAGCATGCACGCACAATCAAGCGATTGAGCATTCATGCTCGAACCACACAACATACCAGCAATCTGGTACAATATTCATTTCTTAAAAAATTCCTGGAAGGGTGGCCATGTATAGTGAAAAAGTTTTTGTTGCAATTATTATTGGTATGTTGTTAAAATTAGCAGCTATGTATAACTAAAGTGCTTAAATTCTGTTTTCCATAGAAACAAATTATGTTTCAACAAATTATATTTTTTAAATGCATGTTTACGTCATGACAAGTTTGCTAAACTGAGCTAATTTCACCAAATACCACACCAGCAAGCTGGTACCGTCTGCAAAATATCAAACTCTATTTGTCATCGCTACAGCAAACCGTACAATCGCACAAAACGCCCATACACGACCAAACCGCTGGCACAAACACTTGATTGCGCATGCATGCTGTTGTAGTGTATGGGCCCCTTTAGATAGAGAAAAGAAAGCGAATAAAAGATATACACTGGAAAGCCTACGAATACAGCAACGTATTGAAAAATCCATCAACACAAAAGAACACACCAAACTGCAATATTCAATTGCAATAACCTGACAAGTGAAGTTCTGTGATATTAGTTTTAAGTTTGCCTGTGATATTTTGCATTATTTATTATTATTCAAATTATACAATTAATTGGTTCGTGCTGTCCAGTTTTTATAATTTATTTAATAATGTAACTGAAGATCGTAAGTCAAATATAAAAATTAATATTACAAAAATGTAACAAAAAAAGAATAAAAAACTTGTAATTTGTTGCCAGAATTTAAAAATAAAAATTCTCCTGAAGACGCCGGAAAAAAGCTGACGAAACGTTGAGAAAAAAGGTGAAATAAATTGGTTTTATTTGCATCCTAAAAATCAAGAAATCTGACCATAAACAGCCAATGTAAAACACAATAAAAAACATAAACAAACGAAATTGGTCATAAAACATAAACACTATCCCCCATATTCACAAAAAATATTTAAGGTTTATTAAAGGTTTATTTCCCATAGAAATATGTCAAATAACCACTTAATAAACCTTAAATAGTTTTTATGAATACGGCCGTATATATATACCCTTTACCATTTTTGGTGAAGGGTAGAAAAACGGTGGATAAAACTGAATAAAACTTTATTATCTTCCAAAACCAAAAAAAATACTACATTAAATATGTTTTGATTAACCAATACTACCATTTTTTTGAACACAAATGCATACATGCATATCAAGCCTTTGCTGGAATAGAGTCATAACTCAAAAAAAGATTTTTGAGTTAATAATGCTGAATTAATCGTCATATTGTTCTGCATAATATTGTTTAATAATTTCGTCCAAATATTATGTATATTATGTATCCTCCCAAAACCATAAATGTGAAAAACGGCCAAGTTCCTATCAAAAATTTCGGCCATTAAAAGTTGTGAGATATAAATTTTGACCAAGTTCTTCTTTGCCATAATACCTAACACAGAAATATATTATGTATGATATAAATTTGTAATCGTAAAAGTGTCATATAATTTCTAGATAATCTGCCAACTTGACAACATTTTTATCAATATAAATAAATGAACAATTATACATTATTTTTTCCTTTTTTGCAAAGGTAAAAATATTGCCAAGTTATCAGATTATCTAGATTTAAATCAGGACTTAATATCAAGCTATCACTTTCAAATCAGTTAAGTTGAATAAAAGTTACGTGCATTTTACATATAAATATAAATAAAATTAAATTTAAAAATTTTATCGCCGAAATAAAAACCTAATACATATGTCGTCTGCACTTGTGTATGAACTCGCAAATGTGCCAGTTCCTTTTGAATATAGATTTTTTTTAAAGAACATCTACTATTATATTTCGCTTTATGAGACCGCTTCTATACGATTACATAGATAGATAATCTCGGTGTGCGCTTTTAAGTGAAAGGTAATTTCAACACCCCCCGCTTGGAGACTTAATAGTAGTTTATATTCTTTTGTGATGATCCAGATTTTTTGTATTTCTTTTTATTTTTTTTTTTAGTATTTGTTTTGAAATTTTATGTCGTATTTTCCTTTTAAACAATTCACATTTCTGCTTTGCTTTTGTTGTCTAAAAAGAAAAAGAAATATTATTTAACTGCATAACTCCCTGTGGCAAATGTCATATCAGCAGCTTTTCATAAAAATGTATTTTTACATTTCATCTCATGCCATTATACCAGTCTTATTTATAAACTGTTTTTATATCAATTCAAATGACGTTAAATGCATAAGTTAGGGTGTTCAAATTGCTAAGAATACAATAAACCAAATGGAGCAGAAAATTTCGTATGCTATTCCAACCAATTTTAGCTGTCAAGTTTTCGCTTGATGCGAATTGTGGCCAGAATTTTAATTATTAAAATTTTGTTTAATTAACCTAAGCAGTCGAGATGTGTTTTTTCTTTAGTATAAATCACTGTTGTGTTTTAGGTGAATCAGCTTTTTTCAAATTGAAATATTTGAATTAATGGTATAAGTAAATTGTTGTTGAACAATTTTTTGATGTGTACGCTAGGGGGTAAAAATTTTTTGGGTTTAATTCTTTGCTGAGATTTCTTTGCTGAGATTTCTTTGCTTTTTGCTTTTGCTTTGCATCAGCGGTCGGCAAAATAAGGGCGCCGCGCCTTTTCTTATTCTCTTTTATTACGTATGTGTACACACGCATTGTTGAGAAATAAACAACATTAATCAGTCTAGCTAAAACATTCAAGCAGGCAGGTTGTCTACATCGCATAATGTTAAAAATCAGTGTTGCCAGAGACAAACTCTTCCCAACAATAATAAATTATGTGTGATAAAAATTTACTAAAATTTTTATTTTCAGAAAATTATTTTGGCAAACCAGAATGTCTGGTTTGTGAACGGGCATTGTCACGCATGAAAAAACATGACATGCAAAGACATTTTCAAGCATATCACAAGGAATATGAAAATATTACTGGTGATGCAAGAGAAGCCCTTATTGTTCAGCTTAAGAAAGCTTTTTATGAAAAAATGATTAATTTCTAAGTTTTTTAAGAAAAGAAAGGTCTCTTTTGTTGTTGCTGCATCTCTTGCTAAACGTTGCCGTCCTTTTGAAGATGGCGAGTTTTTTAAAGAGCTGAGCAATGATGTATTAAAATGCTTTGGTGACTAATCTGAAGAGATTCGCATGCTTATAAATGACATTCCCCTCTCTCCTCGTACAATTGTTCGACGTACTGAGTAAATCAGCGCATTTATCTTTTCAAATATTAAGAAAAGAATGCTTAATTGCCAATTTTTTTCCATATGCCTTGATGAATGCACTGATCTAAACGATATATCTCAGTTAATTATTTGTGTAAGAACTGTCAATAAAAATTTTGACGTACATAAAGAAATGTTCTCCCTACATAGCTTACATAACAGTGTAAAAGGAAAACTTATTTTCGACATCATAAACGAAAATGTTCTTTCCTTTACTGATAAGAATAAGTTTTGCTCTGTATGTACTGATGGTGCCAATGTAATGGTGGGTAAAAAAGAGGGTTTCGTAGGACATTTGCTTAAAAGTGGTTTAAATATATATGTTTTTCATTGCATTATTCACCAACAAGCATTATTTGCAAAAAGTTTGAATTTAATGAATACAATGAAAATCGTGATTCAAATTGTTAACAAAATACGAGCTGGCCATAATGCCTTGAATCATAGAAAATTCAAAGAATTTCTTGATCTCGTGCATGCCGAATATGGTGATTTGCTTCTGTATACAGAAGTAAGGTGGTTAAGCAAAGGTCGTTGTCTTCAAAGACTTTTCAGTCTTCGTGAGGAAGTTGTATCGTTTTTGGATCAAAATAAAACACCTGATACCAAAGTATTGTCGAAGCATTTGAACGATAATGTTTTTTTTATTAGATTTTGCGTTTTTGACAGACATAAGTGAGTTTGTTAATCAACTAAACATACAGCTACAAGGAAACACCAAAACAATTTTTGAGCTATTTTCTCCAATAAAACAATTTATTAGAAAAATTGAAATTTTGATACAAAACCTTAACGATAAAAATGTAATAAGCTTAAAAAGGACATTTAAAATTTATAGCAAAATTCCAAAAAGCAATAGCAAACTACAGGAATATCTAAATTGTGCTTCAGACTCTACTAATTAATTACAACAATCGTTTTCATGACTTTAAAAATATTGAAAATTTGATTGAAATGCATAACAACCCTTTGTTATGTAATATAGAACACCAAAATCAGGATATGAAAGCAGAGTTAATTAAAATGAGAGAAGATCCAGCTTTACCATTAACTAGCGGGATAGAGTTCTGGAGAAGTATTTCTGCAGATGTATACCCCAAGGCAAAAAATTAAATTTTAAAATTATATTCAATGTTTGGAGCTACCTATATTTTTGAGTCAACATTTTCCATACTAAAGCACATTCAAACTAAAAGCCGAAACCGTTTAACAGATAAACATTTAGAAAATTTATTACGCATAAAATGTAGTCCGTATGAAATTAATATTGAAGATGTAAATAGATTCGAATAAATTGTTTTATTGCAGAAAATCGCAAATTTTTTTCGTTTTTCTTCGCAACCAGATGTTAAGTTGATTAACAAATTCATACACCACATTTGGCAAAGTTGAGATGAAAAAAATCTTTTAACTCTCTATGATTTATTTTCTTCAAAATTTTAACCACTATTTTCATTGTACTCGTTACATTCAAAGTTTTTTCAAATAACGCCTGTTGTTGAATATTGCAATGAAAAACAAATATATTTAAATTATTTTTAGCAAACTTCCTACGAAACCCTCTTTTTTATCGAAAATATGCTTTCATTTTGCATTGTTGTATAAGCCATATAGGGAAAAAATTCTTTGTGTACGTCAAAATTTTATTGACAGTTCTTATACAAATAATTAACCGAGTTATGTCGTTTACATCAGTGCCTTCGTTTATTTCTTTCTTATTATTTCTTGATATTTAAAATGATGAATGCACTGGTCATTCAAACTTATCGAAAAATCAAATACATATAAATTATTTGAAGAAACCGTCCTACAAAACCCATCTTTTTATCCACCATTACATTACAACAAAAGATGCATTTCTTTATATAAAAAAATTTTGTGTTTCTTCTTACCGTAATAATATCAAGTTTGCCTTTGGAGATTTCAAATTAGTGAAATGAGACACTGGCAACACCGGATCGTGGTGAGAGTTTAACTCACACAATTGTAAAATGCAATTGTATGGGTTGCCGACCACGGCTTTGCATTGTCAAATCGGTGTGAGCTATGTATGAGTGTATTAGTGTTTGAAAGAAGCAATACCAAGCAGAGAAACAAGTCGACCGGCTCGAAGCCGACGGTGCGCCGCCGCCGGTTATTTTTCTGTATATTTCCGTACACCAAAGGTCAAAATGAACCGTAAGAGCTACGGACTTGAAATTTGGACACTACAACAACAAATACTTGAGAGTTAAAAACTAAAGGGTGTTCCAAAACGAGCAACGAAAAATGTTAAAATCCCATGTAATATACATACAATTGTATGTACATATATACACTTGAAATTTTAAAAGTTAGTGTATTTTTATACAGACTACAACAATTAACACTAAATTTAAAAAGTTTAAATTAAAGGGTGTTCCATTAGTTAATGCAATTATTACTTTGTAATTTTGACAACTTGCTGTACCTTGGAGACCGTAAGAGCAAAACTCTTGAAATTTTCATAAACGGTAAAAATAAACAATCAAAAAAATATAAAAAAATCGCCAAAACCAAAAAAAATCGCCAAATCGAAAAAAACACCAAATAAAAAAAATCTCTAGGACTAAAATAAATCGCGAAAAACCGGAAAAATCGCCAAAATGAAAAAAGCCTTCAACAAAAAATCGCCAAAATAAAAAAATCGCCAAAATAAAAAAATCGCCAAAATGAAAAAATCGCCAAAATGAAAAAAAATGCGAAAACTAAAAAAACCCAAAAAGAAAAAAAAACGCCAAAACGAGAAAAAAGCGATAAAACTGAAAAAAATCGTTTAAACTGAAAAAACTTAAAAAAGGAAGAAAGCTAAATAAAAAAAATAAAAAATCAAAGTCGGACTTTACTGAATTTATTTTAATTGCAATGCGTACACAACAACAAGAACAGCAACAACTTAACGATGAACAACAGGAATTAAAAATTAAAAAGTAAAAGTAAAGGCATTTACCATAGATGAGCACTGCAGTACCACTAAAGTTTCAGTAAAAACAATAAAAAATGTTTAACAAGTAAATTTTTACTGATTACTAAATTTTTTCTACAATTTTTATATATTGCCTAAATGATTTGTTATATGATGAGGTGCATTGAATTTTCAGTAATCAGTAATGCCCGTATTCATAATGAAATTCTACCAAGTGGCTAAATGTTTTTCATACAAAAGTTTCAAAATTTGAATGAAAAAACTTTGCCACTTGCTAGAATTTTATTATGATTACGGCCCTACGATTTTACTGGTAATGCAAATTAAATTTCATTAGCAGTAAACATTTACTGAATTTTTTTAGTAATCAGTAAATTTACTGCTTACTGCAATTTTGAATGCAGTACATATACATATACTGCAGTGTGCCCATTTACTAACCAAATAAGTTTAATAAAACAAAAAAAAAAAAAAACCAACAAATTCATATGTATTTACAATATTGAAAGTTTTGATACTTTTAATTAATTAATTTAAAAAAAGATACTAAAAGCATAAGTACTTCCAACTTAAAACAAAAATTTCATTACTAGATGTTTACACATCTCCTCTGTGATCGGACTCACATTGCTTTTTTTTTTTTTTTTTTGTTAAAAAAACCAATTTAAATTGTTGTTCTTTATCATGAATTTTAAATTGATTTTTATTTTTGAAACAGTAAATTCTGCAACTTTAAGCGATTATATTTTGCATTTAAATTGTTTGTTAATTTTTTAATACGAAACTAACTATTTTCTTGGTTAATTTAACAGATATGCAAAGTCAAAAAAACTAGCTCCAAATTATTGACGAAAGTTAATAAAAATCTTATTTCTTTTTTATTTAACGCTTGTTAAAATTAATACAAATTTAAAAACTGGAATTGCTGTTGGATATGCACGTCTAGATGCAATCCGTTGCTTGATAAAAATCAATTCCTGTTTGAAGTTTTACTGTGAATAAAAGTTCTTTTTTGGAATTAAGATAAACAAGATAGTCAAAGTAAATTATTTTTGCTATTCGGTTGGTAAATAAATAATTCTATCAAGAAAAATCCGACTTCAATGCAAAGATTTGATAGAACATTGTCAAAGACTGGAAATAAACTTTTTCCAACCAAAAAACATTTTTTAAATCTGTTGGCCAAAAAGAATGTGAAAAATCGGTTGAGTAGAGCCACATGAAATATAATAATAAATTTTAATAAGCCCAGCCCCGCCCACTTTTAAACTTAACAATTGTGTAATTTCAAGAATTAAAGGTGTTTTCTAGGTTTTGCAGCATCAAATAAGTAGAATATCATAAAATCAAATAAAAAATTTTGGGCGTGTCTTCGCCCATTATTTCACAATGGGACCGATTGGAAGCTCAAACAAAAACAGAATTTTTACAATCGGTCAAAAATGTACCGAGTTATGAAGTAACAATGTCAAAAAAAAAACAGACGGATTGATAACCTCCTCCTTTTTTTTTTGAAGTCGGGTAAAACTACAATAAAAATTTACAAGACCGAATTATATTAGTTTAACCGATTTGAGATGTTAATTTTGAAATAAATAAAAGTTATTGATACTATTCTCCTGAACAAACTGATCTCCACCCGAGTAAGTAGAATTGGATGCTGATGAAGTGTCTCGCTGCACAGAAAATGCTCCATTTCCTCCACTTCTCATCTTTTCTTAAAGAATTAATTATAAAAAAATATTTTCATTTCTATAATGAAAACATATTGGATAAGGTTGACCTTGCTGGCCATTTGTGGATCTTGGATACCCCTCAAAGCACTTAATAGACTTAAAAAAAAAATTTGCGGCATTCAGGACAGCTTAAAAAACGAGTAAGAGTACTATGTATATTCGGCTGTGCCGAATCTTATATGCCCTTCACCGAAGTGCGTATGAAGTATGTATACATATATATATATATATATATATATATATATATATACATACATGCATACATTAGTATATACATACATACATATTTGTTTTGTGAGAAAATTACATCATTTATTTTTTGCCCCTGTGAACTTTATAGTAACTGGCCTATGGGTACTTTTCGACTAAAGACTTTGATTCAAAGATTTCATTTTCGCTATAAGCAATAGTTGAATATTTTATTCTGCACTTTGTATTAAAATGTTTTTACATTATTAATATTTTTTGGTTTAAAATTAATGAAGAAAATTAATTAAGAGAGGGCTCTAACACAGGTCAGGACTCTCTAATGACAAGTAATTAACCATTATCTAAATCAGGTTGAATCTGCATATGCATATAGACCTAAGTTAAAGATTTTACCAGCCTTTACTATATTGATCTGAATACTGAAAACTGAATTTAATAACTATTTATAGTGGTACTAAAACATATTTCTATTTTAAGCATCTGCAAGGAATCTAAAGTAATTACAAACCTGCATTTGTGCATAATATGCAGCATATCACAAAGCTTTGTAAGACTAATGAGTGACCATGTTTAAGGTTAAATTAGATTTTCATATAAAAATTTCTAATATATAAAATGTGTTTAATTAAACAGAAAAAAACGAATTAGTTTTATTAAACAACAAAAAAAAAATAAACAATTTTCCAGCCCTGGAACCATATTTTTAATTTTTCTGATTTTTAGTACTGAAATATTCCTTTCAAAGAATAGAAATTAGTTTAATTCAATTACTTTTATATACCAAAAAAGTTCGAGTTTTCCAGCTCTGGAGCAGTGTTTTCTATACCGAGCTTTTCTTTCTAAAACAGCAATTATATTTAAATTCTAAAGAAAAAGGAAAAATTAATTTGACTTGATTTCTTTTACATAACAAACATTGGTTTTTTAACCCTGGAATCACCCTTTTATATATTTCTGATCTGTTATATCAATGTTTTTTTCTCTTAAGCACAAAATATGTTTAATTAATAGAGAAAAAGAAAAAATCAGTTGTAGTATGCTACTTTTATATACAAAAAAAGTTTCAGTTTTCCAACCCTGGAATCGTCTTTTTGATTTTTTTATATTTTTAATGCCAATTTAATTCTGATTGGAATATAAAACAGGTTTATTTAACAAAAAAAAAACTAAAATTAGTTTTGGTTAGTTACTTTTAAATTGAAAAAAATTTAAATTTTCCAGCTCTGAAACTCCTGGGGTCGATTCGTCACATCCTTGAACGAACAACTCATCACGTTTAAACACCATTTTAGGATTATCATATACGTGAACGTACTGAAATCCCATTCAGCTTATACGATTGACATATCAGTTAATATTTTTTTCGTACAATTGGCTTTGGATCACGGATGTAACGAATTGAGCCCTGAATAGGCTTTTGGAAAAAGGGTAATAAAACCCTATACTCAGTTTAGCGATTTTGGCCACCAAAGATTTAAAAAAATCAGTGATAAAAATGAGAACAGCTGTTTCTCAATTCGCTTTAGTAAAGCTTACATGGGCAACCACATAGAAAAATATATTTCTCCAAACCATACCTTCCCAGCAAAAAATTAGACATTACCATCTGAACTACTTGCCATATAATGACTTACTTTTTAGATTGCCAAATTGAAGTACTCGCTTACAAAACACATTACGCAAATTTTTAAAAATAGGAAGCAGAAGTTGAACATATTCTTTGGGTTTTAAAAGAAGACGTGAAAATATTGCCAAAATAAGTAGTTATTTTAAATAAATTATAAATATTTCTAAATTGCCTACTTATTTATTTTAAAGTAAAAAATAAGTACTTACATTTTGGAAAATAATTATTAAAAAATAAATAGTTCTAAATAATTTTTTTTTTCATTTACGGTTTTAATAAAAGTTCATCAATGAAAGCAATTGAAATTTTTTTAAATATAGTATTTATAAGTAACAATAGATGCACTGATACGAATAAAATATAACCCACTTCAATTGAGTTTATAAAAGAAATTTTACAAAGTGGTGTATTTCGTAGTAAAACAATAGGTTTTTTTAATTATTTAAATTTTTCTTAAAACTTATTATATGTATATTTAATCAAACTGAGTTTTTAATCAAGACCTTCCATTTACTCCAACAACGGCATATTTAAAAAAGTAGTCCAATCAAGAAAAACATTACTATTTCCCACAACGGAAAATATAATTAATTCCTACAATTAACACAATTAACTAATTCTCAAGAATCGATTATTTTAGTCTCACGCCTTGTTAAAATCATTAAGTTGGTAATCCAGTAAGGAACAGCTTCCACCAAAAATGCTTAATTCCAAACTCGATTACCTTTTTTGAAATTTTTTGTTGGGAATTCATTTACAAAAAAAAACTAGCACTCAGCTAAAAATTTAATTGTGGTAATTAAAATTTATTAATTTATTGAATTTTTTACAAAAAGTTTAATTCACCCAATTAAATTTTTAATTAAACTCTGTAATCAATTCATTAAAAAAATTTAATTGACTCAATAAAATTTCTAATCGATTATTTGTTGTTAATTGGAGCAAAATATTTTCTTTGCAGGCAACAACAATCCATACAAATCTAATTTTAAATATTTAACTTTCTTATATTTCTGCGACCTTAGAATAAATATATAATTTTTTTTTTTGATAAGTTTGCACACTCTGCCATACCCAAGACGTTTTGTGTTTGTCATTTCAATAAATGGCAACTATTTTTCATTTAGTACAATGCTCAAAATATTGTCAAAAACATACTTTTCATATGAAGTATGCAAAGTGTTTTTTTTATCGAAATAAAATATCTGAATATGAACTAGTACACAGAAAAAAATATTTTGTAAATACAATTAATTTTTTTGTTATATCAATTAAATAATTAATTGATTTTGAGCCTACAACGATTTTTGTAAATACAATTAACGAAATTGTAAGTTGAAGGAAAATCTTAAAAATATTTTCAATTAAATATATCAACAAATAATTTGTTGAAATTGATTTTTTTTTCAACATTTATTTTTGTTAAATTTCAAAGTTATTTCAATTAAAGTTATTGTTATATTAACAATGTGAATTGTTGAATTTTTGTATCATAATTGTTATATTAACAAGCTTTTTATACACAATCACAATCCTCGAAATGATTTTTTGCTTGTCTGCGAAAAACACTAAACGTCTAAACCGGCAACATCAACACTAATAAACTGACTCACTCAGCGTGACCGTTTGACCGACTAAAGTGGCAATTTGCCACTTTTTCGACTGCGTTTCCCCTTTTTCAACTGCCTTGCCACTTTTTGACCCCCTTTATTTAGAGTGAGTTATATGAAAATAAATTAAAAATAAAAAGTTTAGTGCAGTTTCCTCGCTTTTTTTTTAATTTTGCCCCCTTTTTTTGATGAATCCCCTATTTAGTGCCACTTTTTGAAAAATGTCATCGGTCACCCTGGACTCACTTACCTCTCAGCTAAAGAGCAACACTTTAGTAAATACGCAAATGATGAATACACACAAAATATGATTTCTTGTTTCTCATTCCATTATGATATAATTTAACAAATAATTTTGTTGAGTAATTTAATTGACTACAAAAATTTAAATTTGTTATATAAACAATGATGATTGTTAATTTTAAAATAAATGTTAACAGTTTGTTTTGTTGGTTGCATTTCGATGATATTTTTTTCTGTGTATGCATATAAATACGTTTATAGTCCTACATACATATGTGTTCATAATTATGAAAGTGGTCTAAGTGATATATATTTCTTGTGTGGAGATATTTAGTAGATTAGATTTCTAATCTATATTATAATTTTTTTTTAAAGAGAAGTAAAACTCTGGCAATAAATGTTTTCCAAAAATTTTGGAATAGAGCCAGGCTTGCCATTTTAGCACTTTTTTTCTTCGTTTAGCATATACATATAGACCTTTGAAAATAATGCTTCTTAAAACTATTTGGCATTTTTTGCACTTTTTTATTTCATTATATTTATCAATTTTTCATAGATAATTTCTCAGGACAAATTGTGAGCCAAATAATATTATATATATATATATATATATATATATTATATGAGTTCTCGTTGAACCTTCATAGTGAAGAGACATTAAAGCGGATTTTTTTTACATACATACAAACGAAACAAATATAAAAAACAACAAAATCAAAAATCATACAAAAAATATTCGTAATACATATTCACCTTGATAAATAAGCTTATTGGCTTTACTAATATTTTTTACATAGCAAGAAATAGCAAAAACAAAAAAAAAACCGTAAACACAAACAAAGTTCCCTTGAGGAATAATACTCTGTATGAGTACCTCAAAGGAAAAAAATTTTGAAGTGAGTTCTAACGGCAGAAATGCTTATTTTACTGTGAGTTCTGAAACTCTTAATGAAAAAAATATAAATAATAAATCTGATGAAAATCTTTTTTTAACGGCAAAGCCAATTTTTCGTCAGCGATCAACTTCGCTTTGTCCAATGCCAACTAGTGAATCGTTAACATTACCATTGCCTAGTACTTCTTCATTTAAGTCTGCGATATCAACCGCATCGGGCTCGCCCTCATCACTAAACCAAGTTATCACTACAGATAACAGTAGCTCAAAACCCAAGGTACAAGTGGGAATGGACAGATATATAACAGTGGTAAAGCGTGGGCGAAGCCCAAATTCTTCAAAAATTTCATCTGCTCCAAAGATGTCTAGGGATAACAGCGCATCATCTACCAATCGTCAAAATCGTTTTTCATTATTGCAAGACACCGACGACAAGCCCTCTACATCATCACAAAAGTCTTTTAAGCCACCACCTATTTATCTGAGAGAAAAAAATTCTAACGCGCTTATAAAAAAACTACTGTCGACCATTGGTGAAAATACTTTTCACATCATTCCAATTAAACGAGGTAATATTGATGAAACTAAAATCCAAATATATAATGAAAAAGATTTCCGAAAAATTGTTAGTGAATTCGAAAAAAATAAAACAAATTTTTACACATACCAACTTAAGAGTGCTAAAGGCCTACAGATAGTATTAAAGGGCATAGATTCATATGTTGAACCCGAAGAAGTAAAATGTGCACTTGTCGACCAAGGATTCAAGGTAAAAAATGTTACCAACATATTTAATAGAGAAAAGGTCCCCCAACCCCTATTTCGGGTTGAACTGGAGCCGAACGACATACAATTGAAAAAAAATGAAGCCCATCCAGTTTATAACGTAAAGTATCTCTTACATCGAAAAATCACAGTTGAAGAGCCACGTAAGCGTTCAGGTCCCGTACAGTGCCATAATTGCCAAGAATATGGCCATACGAAAACTTACTGCAAGTTACCTACAGTGTGTGTTATCTGCGGTGAATTGCATGGTACTGCTAGCTGCACTAAGCCAAAAGATCAAGCAGAAAAAAAATGTAGTAATTGTGGAGGTAATCACACAGCTAACTATAGAGGGTGCCCTGTATTTTCTTTCGTTAAACAGGCTATGGGTCAAAAACCCAAGCTAACTCCAGCTCTACAAGTAAACGCGAACTCCGACACTTTTGCTCAAATCAGCCAACCAGTTACTTCACGTGTATCGTATGCTGATGCTGCTAAGACTAGTTCAATTCCCACGCAAAATGTTCCACCGCCAAATAATTCAACGAATTCAAACTCAAGCTTTAACTTTAGTCGCCTTGAAGCTACTATTGAGAATCTGGTGCTAACTATAAACAACTTTACTACAAATATGACAAGTATGATGCAAGAAATGCTGCGAATGCAGAATACACTGCTTCAAGCATTAGTTAATAAACCATGAACATGTTAAAAATATGTTTCTGGAACGCAAACGGCATTCGCCAACATAAAAATGAACTTGAGCACTTCCTCATGGAAAAAAATATTGATATAATGTTGGTTTCTGAGACTCATTTGACCTCAAGAAGCTTATTTAAAATAAATGGTTACACTTTATATGATACAAAGGACCCGAGAGAGAGAGCATGTGGTGGATCAGCAATTCTGATTAAGTCAAGACTCAAGCACTATGTCCTTGACAACGTTAGTGAAGAATATTTGCAAGCAACGAATATTTTCGTAGAAAATTTTTGTGCGAATTTCGTGATATCATCAATTTACTCACCTCCCAGATTTTCAGTTACCGAAGATCAGTATGAGAAGTTCTACAAATCGCTTGGATCTTGTTTCGTGGCAGCTGGTGACTACAATGCAAAACATACGTACTGGGGATCGCGTCTTGTTACACCTAGAGGTCGAGCCTTGTTCAATACAATTTCAAAAATGGGCTTAGATGTCATTTCGAGTGGGGAGCCTACTTACTGGCCTACTGACGTAAGAAAAATTCCAGATGTTATAGATTTTGCCGTCACGAAAAATATTCATAGGGACTTAATTCATGTAGAGGCCTCTCTAGATCTGTCCTCCGATCACTCTCCAACAATAGTTACAATTTTCAACCCACTAAGGAGTGATTTAACTAACTCATATGTGAAGATGATTAATGGAATCAACTGGCTGGCATTCAAAAAATATCTTAGTAGTCACTGCGTAGAAAACATTCAGCTTAGATCATGCGATGATATTGAATTTAACATTGCCAATCTTAACGAAAATATTAAACAGGCTGCTGAACACGCCACTACCTCCTATCCGCAGACCGGCTTTAACAGAATTTATTCTACGGAAATTGAACGTCTTGTATGTGAAAAAAGGAGAGCTAGAAGAGAATGGCAACAACACAGATCACCCCTAAATAAAATCAGACTTAAAGAATGTACTAAACGACTCAAAGAGCTGCTATCGTCGGAAAAAACTGCACTACTGGAAAAGTATTTAGAAGGTCTTGATGTAACGTCCGCATCTAATTACTCTTTATGGCGCGCTACTAGAAATCTTAAACGACCCGTTGATCTTAAATCACCATTGCGTACTGCGACCGGAGGCTGGGCAAGAAGTGATAGTGAGAAAGGTAACTTATTTTCTGAGCATTTAAAATCTGTATTCACTCCCAATTCATGTACGGGTGCTGCTGATTTACCGAGTGTAGTTTCTCTACCCCCTCGTCCCTTAAGGTTTAAGATGCGTGAAGTACAAAAAGTAATTGCTGAACTCAACCCGAAGAAATCTCCAGGTATTGATGGCATTAGTAACAAAATGCTCATGAACTTGCCTCATATTGCAATAAGAATCCTGCTATTTATTTTTAATGCTATTTTAAGAATGCAGTATTTTCCACATAACTGGAAACTTGCCAAGATCAAAATGATTCCAAAGGCGGGCAAAGATCTTACCAAGACTGATTCATATAGGCCTATAAGCTTACTATCTACAATCTCAAAGCTTTTTGAAAAGCTGCTCATGACTAAATTGTCAAAAATTTTAACTGATAATGGGTGCATCCCGGACCATCAATTTGGCTTTAGAAGTCAGCACAGCACGATTGAACAAACGCATAGACTGGTCCAAGTTGTAAGAAGGACATTTGAAGAAAAGAAGTATTGTTCCGCTCTCTTTATTGATGTTTCTCAGGCGTTTGATAAAGTATGGCACGAAGGCCTAGTTTTAAAATTGAAGACATATCTGCCAATAAACATTCAAAAGCTTTTGGAAAGTTATATTATTGATAGGAAGTTCACTGTTATGGAAGGAGAGTTCACGAGTGTGCCCGAATCTATATCTTCTGGTGTGCCCCAGGGTAGTATCCTGGGTCCTGTCTTGTATTTAATATATACTTGTGATATGCCTGTGAGCAATAATATCCATGTTTCTACTTTTGCCGATGATACAGCCTGTATGAGTGTGCACGAAAACCCTTATGAGGCATCCCGCAATCTCCAGGAACATATCACTCAGCTGGAAATATGGTTGAACTTATGGAGAATTAAAGTCAATGAACAAAAGTGTGTCCATATAACGTTCACCCTAAGAAGAGATACTTGCTCCCCCATTCGAATCAACAATCAAAATATTCCTCAACATTCCCAAGTGAAATACCTTGGTATACACCTTGATCGAAGACTTACATGGAAACATCATATTGACTCTAAGTTAACTCAGATGAAACTTAAGTTAACTCAAATATATTGGTTGATTGGCAGAAACTCAACACTCAGCTTAGACTGCAAACTTTTACTGTACAAGTCGCTTTTGAAGCCAATATGGTGCTACGGAATTCAGTTATGGGGCACTGCTTCAGCTTCCAATGTCGAGAGAATCCAACGAAGGCAAAACAAAATTTTACGGTTAATAACATCGGCTCCATGGTATATCCAAAATTCTATTATACATCGTGATTTAAATATGCCACTAGTGACTGAAGAAATTGCAAAATACGCAGGCAAATATTTAACAAAACTCGAATCACATCCTAATCCGCTTGCTCGTAATATTTTGAACTTTACTGGACACATCCGATTAAAAAAGAGGGACACACAGGCTCTTATACCTAACACTCCAGATGGGACTACTTGAAAATACTTTCCCCCCCCCCCCCTTTTTTTATTATTACTACTAATGTATTATTTATAACTACCACTAAGTTTATGTCCGACACTGGTCGGGCCTAATAATTTTTTTTTTATAGATTTAAGATTTGAATACTTATTGTTAGTTCATATATGAAGATCCAATAAATAAATACATGCATTACAAAAAAAAAAAAAAAAAAAAAAAATAATATTATATGTTTCTCAAATTTATTTATCTTCAATAAGTGTTTAGTATGACAGGAGTAATATATAACTGAATCGCTCTGAAATATACATATGGCTACAAATATATTAGTACACCATTTGAAATACTAAATTAACAAAACTTGTTTAAGTTTTATGCTTCATAAGAGCTTAGTGTTAATAACGTTATTGATCTTCTTAACAGTCAAAGGTAAAGTGAGCCCAAAACATTAATTGTCGGTTATACGATTATGTTTCAGTAAAACTATACAATGTGTGCAATAGGTGTATCTATTAATTAAATCGGTTCATCTGATTTATCTATGTAGAAAATAAATATATTTTTGCTTAACTACTCTTTTTAACACTCTTAGATCCAAATTTACGGTTTATAGTTAACTAAAGCCCGTGGTTTAACTAATGATTTTTATTATAAATTGCATTGGTTAACACAGTTTCGTTAGTTAGCAAAATACTGAATTTGAAACTTAAAGATTTTTTCTTTCTTGGTATTCCATTCGCAGTTGGATTCAAAATTTATAAATTAAATATTTCTAGCGCCCTATACATACAATATGATTAAATATGTTATTGTTCACATCGTTGGAATTAAGTAAAAAGGTCAAATCTCGCACAATTTACTATGGAATGATTGATACAAATCTTTCAAAAAATATGGCAAAATTTGTCTCACAGTAAAAAACTTGACATAGTACCATAAAGCTATTGCAAGTGTATGGGCCACTTAAGAAATAAGAGAAACTAAAAATGTTAACTGATTTCAGAACTTTATTGTGGGTGTTGTAGCACATTTTAACACTTTTATTTTTGCAATCTAGCACTTTTCCTCTTACATCTTATGGCAACACTGAATAGAGCTAAAGAGAACATTTGGTAAACAAAAACAATTATCCCGAATTGTTTAGCTAAAATGATTAAACAGAATACCGGCTTCAACACATTTTCCATACAAATTGACACAAAAAAACAGCCGCAGAAACCGGTCGTGAGATAGAATCTATTTTATTTTGAGAGCGTTTTTTCTTATACTCTCACATATCAATGTTCATTCTCACAAAAATGTTACCATACTTTCAATAAATTTCATACATTTTGTAAACAAAACTACAAAGAAAAATAAGCACAAAAGAAAATAAAACAAAAATTAGAGAGCATATGAAGTTACTGCCGTCGATGTTATTATGGGCTTGATTAATTTGTCAACGATTTTCCTGAAGTTGCAGACTTTATTCTGTTTCTACATAAAGAACTAAATGCGCATGCGTAGCACATACAAGCGTGATTAAATAAATATAAAAACTATAACAACAATAATAATAAAATAACTTCTGCCCACTTTAGCTGAGATTCAATATAAACGAATGCTCACTAAAGCAAAGAAAGTTCGAAAAAAAATTGTTCGATATTTATTCGTAAATCCAAAAAATTCAAATGTTCGCTAAAGCGAACTTCTCTCAATAGTTTCTCGAATGTGTAACGGTAGCCGAGTGAATGTAAGCTACTCTGTTAGTCTGAAGGTACCATGTTCGAACCATGACAGCACTGTAAGTTAATAAATAAAAAAAAACACACACTTACATATGTGAAATAATTGTACAGAAAAAATCTGCCGCGATAGCCTAGTGGATGATGTTAGAATGGAGAATCCATGTTCAAATCCTGCAGCGTTAGTTAAGGAATTAAAAAATAAACAAGATATGTTAAAACAAATAAAATAAGTGAAAAAATTAAATTAAAAAAATAAAATTACATATTTTTCATTTTCTGCTGCCTTTTTGCGATATCGAAATTTTGTTCGATACTCTCCAACTTTTGGTATTGGTAAGCGAACCTACAAAAACACCAGTCAAAACTTGAAATTCGTTTAAGAGTTCAATAAATAAAACAAAAATTATCGTGTAGAAGCAAAAATTCTTTATCGGCAGCATATATCTTCTTGCGTGAAAAACTACTCACGTTTCCATCTCTAATTTAAATTCAATATATATTTTTTTGATGTGTAAACATCTATACGCTAGGGGGTAAAAATCTTTTAACTTTGATTTATTTGCTGAGATTTCTTTGCTGAGATTTCTTTGCTTTTTGCTTTTGCTTTGCATTGTCAAATCGGTGTGAGCTATGTATGAGTGTATTAGTGTTTGAAAGAAGCAATACCAAGCAGAGAAACAAGTCGACCGGCTCGAAGCCGACGGTGCGCCGCCGCCGGTTATTTTTCTGTATATTTCCGTACACCAAAGGTGAAAATGAACCGTAAGAGCTACGGACTTGAAATTTGGACACAATGTGTAGACATTTGGCCACTACAACAACAAATACATGAGAGTTAAAAACTAAAGGGTGTTCCAAAACGAGCAACGAAAAATGTTAAAATCCCATGTAACATACATACAATTGTATGTACATATGTATATTGACACTTGAAATTTGTAAAATTAGTGTATTTTTATACAGACTACAACAATTCACACTAAATTTATAAAATTTAAATCAATGGGTGTTCCATCAGTTAATGGAATTTTGACTTTGTAATTTTGACAACTTGCTGTATCTTGGAAACCGTAGGAGCAAAACTCTTGAAATTTTCAAAAACGGTAAAACTAAAAAATCAAAAAAATATAAAATCGCCAAATATAAAAAAATCGCCAAAACGAAAAAAAGCACCAAATTAAAAAAAATCTCTAGGACTAAAATAATTCGCGAAAAACCGCAAAAACCGCAAAAATTAAAAAAAAAAATCCTGCAACAAAAAAATCGCCAATATGAAAAAAACCCCAAAAACAGAAAAAAATCGCCTAAATAAAAAAACCCCAGAAACAGAAAAAAATCGCCAAAATGAAAAAAAAACCAAAAACACAGAAAAAATAACCAAAATGAAAAAATCGCCAAAATGAAAAAGAAATTGAGAAAATGAAAAAAAAACCCAAAAAGAGAAAAAAACGAGAAACAAGCGATATAACTGACAAAAAATCGTTTAAACTGAAAAAACTTAAAAAATTAAGAAAGCTAAATAAAAAAAAATTATCAAAACCGAATGTGCGCGAGCCAAAGTCGCACTGAATTTATTTTAATTGCAATGCGTACACAACAACAAGAACAGCAACAACTAAACGATGAGCAACAGGAATTAAAAATTAAAGAGTAAAAGTAAAGGCATTTACCATAGATGAGCACTGCAATACCACTAAAGTTTCAGTAAAAACAAAAAAATTTTTACTGATTACTAAATTTTTTTTCTACAATTTTTATAAATTGCCTAAATGATTTGTTATATGATGAGGTGCATTGAATTTTCAGTAATCAGTAATGCCCGTATTCATAATGAAATTCTACCAAGTGGCTAAATGTTTTTCATACAAAAGTTTCAAAATTTGAATGAAAAAACTTTGCCACTTGCTACGGCCCTACGATTTTACTGGTAATGCAAATTAAATTTCACTAGCAGTAAAAATTTACTGAATTTTTTTTAGTAATCAGTAAATTTACTGCTTACTGCAATTTTGAATGCAGTACATATACATATACTGCAGTGTGCCCATTTACTAACCAAATAAGTTTAATAAAACAAACAAAATCCAACAAATTCGTATGTATTTACAATATTGAAAGTTTTGATACTTTTAATTAATTAATTTAAAAAAGATACTAAAAGCATAAGTACTTCCAACTTAAAACAAAAATTTCATTACTAGATGTTTACACATCTCCTCTGTGATCGGACTCACATTGCCTTTTTTATTTTTGTTCTCAGCGTTACTTTCTTTTACATTTCCTTTAATGACTAATAAAACCTTGAGGAATACAATCACGAATAACTTTATCACATTAGCATTGTAATTTAAGTGAATATTTGCTTTAAATCAGCACCTACATACATAAGTAAATTCAAATAGATGCCTGTACGTACGTACATTCAGTTTAATATTGAATTATTCTTAAGCAAGGTTGGCTGCTATCAAAAATGATAAAGAAAAGAAAAATGATGGCTCAAGTAGATCATTTAAGGATAATGATGATGAAGCTCTTTAAGTTAAAATATTATGTGTTCATACTATACACGAGTACAGACATACTTACATACATACATACATACATATCGCACATCCAGTTCAAAAGTGTCATAACTCAAAAAAAGTAGTTTTGCAGAAAACACGTTTAAAGTTTTCAATTTACATACAACTCAATGACACGGCATGAACAAATATTCTTCTCTCAGGAGGTGATAGTAAAAGCCATTTATATGAAATTTGTATGCAAGATAAAATACGAAATGCATTATTATTCTGCATTATTAACTCAAAAAAAACGAATTTTTTGAGTTATGTCACTATTGAACTGAATGTGCGATATGTATGTACTTTTATGAACTTGACTTAATGTAGACACATACGGATTTAAATTGAAAAGATTGTGCTTATGTGTATATCCTCCTTCTTAGGAAATAAATGCTCTAAAATATCACGTTCAGCATTAAGTGTTTTATGTGTAAATGAAATTGTAATACATTTAAATTTTTATATTTAAACAAGAAGCAACAATTGTTTTTATTTTCCTAATGTACACATGTGAATATACAATTATGCATATTTATATCTAGGAATATGTGTAAATTTTGTTTCAGATATATTAACCCTTAAATGCTCACTGTATCCTTAAAGATACAACCATTAAAATAACTCCTATAGTGTTACTTTAGACCAAAATAGCACAGAAACAGCATTAATGCACAAAAAACATATTAAACGTTTGTTTCAAACTATTTTCCAACGAATAGTTTTTCAATTGTAGGCCTAGTTGATTTTGAAAATTAAAAATATTTTTTTTTCATTTTAAATTAATCGGCATTTTTCCAAAGCGAAAACTTCAAAGAAGATTTGGAATTGAGTCTCAAAAGAATAAAAAGCAGTGTAAGAGTATGTCTGCTATCCGTTAGAAATGATAATAAATAAATTTGATTCGAAGTCCTTCAAGGAAGCTATAGTAAATGGTTGTATCTTTAAAGATACACTGAGCACTCGCCAATAAATTAAAAATTCGTTATTGTTTACACTTTGTACTGCTTGATAGTTTATTTTTATTCACATGCTAAGCAGATTGTTTGTTTTTAAGTATTGTGCATTTATTTTGTAGTACGTTTAACAATATTAACGGAATTACAGTTAAATTTTTGGAAAAGTCATGTCAGGTTTTACCAAAATTGGTAAAGTAAGGATGACTGATGAAGAAGTGTGCCAATTATTGTGCAATAACGAAAGGCTTTCCTACGATAGCACTGATGAAAGAGACTGACGACGTAGAGATGAGGAATTTCCAAGCGGGGGAAAGAAGAATAAGAACTACTATTCAAGATGCATCTAAAGTGCAATTAATTGATGAAGATAATTTGCACAATTATAATGCGCATGAAATTGATTCAAATGCATCCACACATGATTCTTTTGTCAATATGATGCTCACTATGTACTTCTTTTGAACACACTTTGTCATTGAATTCTTCCAATTTGTTTTCTTCTATGTTTAGTGAGATAACAATAAATCCCAAATCTTCTGATTTGGAAAGAGTGTTATAGAAAAAGGTGATCTATAGTTTAGTAAAAAACAGATTATATGTGGAGGAGACAGTAATCTTCCAGAAGATATAAACAAATTTCAGACTCCATACCAAGTTTGGAGTAATTTATTTCCACAAGACTTGGAAGAGGACAAAGTTAGAGAGTCTGTAAAATATTCTGGAATAGATCAAATCAATTTAACAATAGCGGACTTGCATAAATTTATAGGAACTAGATATACCAAACGGACTACACACTCGTCCGTATTCTAGAATCAAAATGTAAATAATTTAAGATTCAAAGAAAATGTACATATCTAAACGTCATAAAAAATTCATTAAAACACAGCCACACACAAACTTACATACATACATATGCAAGCATAATTGAATAACACATGAAATTAAAAAAAACGTAAACCAAATTCCTTCAACCAAGTTAATTCAATTTATTCAAATCTCTTCCTTTAAGTATTATGGCTTTCATACAACAACAAATAAGAGAGAAAAAAATTGTTAGATCAAAAGAAATACTACATACCCACACACATACACACACTCATGTTTTGTTTCTTTTTTACTTGTAAGCTAACAAATGCATGTATAACATGTGTGCATGTAGTAGTAGCAACTTTAAACGCTTATAGCTCCCAAAATACTGAACCGATTTCAATAAAATATAGATTCTGCACATCTGTACAGAAAATCCTTTAAAACCATATAAATCTTTTTAAAATCGGTGTAGTGGTACCAGCGTAAAAGGGATTACAAAAAACATGTTCGCCTATTAATTATATAGATAGATTCTTTTCCACAAGAGTTATTATGAGCTTTCAAATTCACGGGACTATTGGTCTGAAAAAAATCATCGAGGCATCTGCCAAATGAGCAGAAGGCGTTTTTTAAAAAATTCATTTCTGCTCCTGCTTCTGATGATGCTATCGCGACAGGCTTTATCTTTTACGACTTATTATTGAAACTCTTAAAAGAACTTTTGGTACCGTTCCAAAGCTAGGCAGGCTGTGTGTAGGCAAGCAGATGTGCTCCACTAAAATTGCAAGTTTTATGAAGCAAAACTTGCCAAATAAGCCCAACAAATGTGGATTTAAACTTTTTGTAATATGCGATACTATGAGATATGCTTATAAATTTTAAATTTATGGTGGAGCAGCTGAAATTTGTGCCGAAGGAGAACCTGATCTTCAGGCCTGAGCGAATATACTTGTTCGATTGCTTCGTGAAGTACCTCGATTTAAAAACTACAAAGTATACTTTGACAATTTTTATACTTGCAATAAGTACTATTCGGTGCAACAGAATAAAAAAATTCTAAGTTCAATGGGTCGTCATAAAATTATGATGAGAAGCACAAAGTGGACCAATAGAATATTTAATCGTCTTCCAGATATGATATGTAAAATAAATGTCAAAAAACATCAGAAACGAGTTCTTAAGTTAGAAATGGCAGACGTTTTATTTTCCTCCACGTTGGATCATCCCGCTCATGGTAGCCGTCCACCTGTTGAAAAACAAGTTGAAGAAAAAATTCGAAAACCAAATGTTCATCAAGCCTCACCAAAGGACACCACACCAGGTATGATAGATTATTTTGCTGTGATGGATAAAAAGGGAGATGTAAACTACCAAGCTGCTCCGGGCGTTTTTTGTTTTGCAAAAGTGCTAGGTGAATCTATGTTTAACCGTGGGAAAAATTGTGTTTATGACTACCATCGCTCCTAAACATTCTTAAATTAAGTTAGAATTTATGGTATTTTTGTGAACTGAATTTTATGTATTATTAAATAAAAAAATATATTGCTTTTTAAGTTCAATTGAATAAAAATATTTTAAAAATTTTAATTTTTATTTTCTATTTTTCTTAGAACATTATAAACTGGAGAGTGCTCAGTGTATCTTCTAAGATACAACCACTTTTTTTTAAATATCTTTAAATAGAAACTTTTTTTTTTAAAAACTGAGTACGCAGTGTTTTCTGGTTTGCAACGATCTATATCATATATTTTTTTAGTTGTAATCGGCGGCCTTGAGCATTTAAGGGTTAAGTTGCTTTATACAGAAGCACACAGTCCCACATATATCCACATGAAGCTATTTTGCTAAGAATTTGTATTACACACAGTCCCAGCGAGCACATGCTGTAGCATTTGAAAAAAAAAAGTTTTTTTTTACTTTTTGTTTAACAGGAAACAAAAGTGTGAACAAAATGTGTAAATAAAATAATATTGAATATAAATTAAAATCAAATGTTCGTTGGATTTCGCTAATTTTTTTAAATGTTTGTCATAGTCTAACTTAAATTTTTGCGGAAAGAAAAAATTACCACGCCCACGTTTGCGCCTGTTTTTTTAAATTAATCTAATAACGGAGAACGATAGGTCCTATCTATCGATTGTTTTTAATTTTCGCAGTAATTTAAAGAAATATTTTCAAGGAGTAGACAAGTGGGGTTGGTTCTTCCCATATGTATGTATATATGTATATAGCAAATATTTATTTAGAAATTTCTTGGAAACTAGTACTGTAAAACGCAAAGAAAAAGTAAGAATAAAATAAGTGGGCGTGACACCTCCCATATGCAAATGTATTTTATTTTGAAATATATTTTCATCTAATGCAGCGATAAGCGCAAATTTTTTTCCATAAAGAGAAAATATTTACTTTGAGATATCAGCAAAACTAACATAAGAAAAAAATTAAAATTTTTTTAGGAATAACTCTGCTGGTATTGTGCATTGTCTCTGGAAACAATTGCAGAAATTAACAAGTAGGGGCGGGCGGTGTCTCTAATATAGAACAAATTTTTGTTTATCTTTAAAAAAAATTGATGTTGCATATTCGATTACAGTGTATTACTGGTGGCCTAGAAGGAACCGTAGGCTCTTAATTTTTTAATGCTTGAGGTTGTCTTAGCACTCCCCAAATAGAAGCAACTTCAAGCTGTTTTGGAAGCCAATACATTAAAAAATTTGAAAATTTTTTCGCAAACAGTAACACTAATAGCGTGAATAGTATTACAATCTACATATATTTATAAATTGTAGTATGTGTTTGGTGTATTGTGTATTGTGTAGGGTGTTTTTTATTGAGGTATAGAACTTTAAGTTGGCATCACTTTTTTAACTGGCGGCCATTTTGTCAGCTGTCAAGTGACTAATATTTAGTTTGGTTTGCCATTTCATCATGAACAGGTTGACAAAAGAACAACGCTTGCAAATCGTGCAAATTTATTTCGAAGCCGCGAGACCATGCAATGCGTCGTGATTTTGGTGTATGGGCTTTTTTTTTATTTTGGCGATTTTTTCGAATTTGGCGATTTATTTTAGTGTTAGAATTTTTTTTAATTTTAGCGATTTTTTTCGTTTTGGCGATTTTTTTTAATTTTTGGCGATTTTTTTTTGGTTTGGCGATTTTCTGATTTTCGGTTTTTTTAGTTTTACCGTTTTTGAAAATTTCAAGTGTTTGCCTCTTACGCTTTCCAAGATATAGCAAATTGTCAAAATTACATAGTCAAAATTGCATTAACTGATGGAACACCTTTTAATTTAAATTTTTTAAATTTAGTGTTAATTGTTGTAGTCTGTATAAAAATACACTAATTTTACAAATTTCAAGTTTCAATATACATATGTTCATACAATTGTAAATATGTATATTACATGGGATTTTAACATATTTCATTGCTCGTTTTGGAACACCCTTTAATTTTTAATTCTCATGTATTTGTTGTTGTAGCGGCCAAGGTTCTACATACTGTGTCCAAATTTCAGGTCCGTAGCTCTTACGGTTCCTGAGAAAATACCGTGTGATGGACAGACGGACAGACGGACAGCGTGGCGAAAACAATAGGGTTCCTTTTCACCTTTCAACCTTTCATCTTGTTCCAACTGGAAATAACTTTGATTTAACATGATTCTTCATTTTATGTGTAGATTTTAAGTTGAAATTTTTCTGTGTGTATGTACTCGTATACTTCAGGCGTACTTCGGTGAAGGTTATATAAGATTCGGCACAGCCGAATATAGCACCTTAAAGTTTGGGATATGACTCGAAGGAAACTCTAGAGGTTCTCATTTGTTTGAATGATATATAATGGGTGTTTTTTATTGAGGTATAGAACTTTAAGTTGGCATCACTTTTTTAACTGGCTGCCATTTTGTCAGCTGTCAAGTGATTAATATTTAGTTTGGTTTGCCATTTCATCATGAACAGGTTGACAAAAGAACAACGCTTGCAAATCGTGCAAATTTATTTCGAAAATAATGGTTCAGTTCGCGAAGTTTACCGCAAGCTCCGTCCATTTTATGGTCGACATAATCGCCCATCAGAGCAATTAATTCTGTTAACCATGGATCGTTTTCGCACTACGTTTACTCTATGTGATAATACGCATCCGCAGAGACGTCGAACAGTGCGCACCGAAGAAACAATTGCCGCTGTAGAGCAAAGTGTTGAAGAGGACCCGAATGAATCGATTCGCCACCGTGCACAGCAATTAGAGCTTTGTCCATCAACTTTATGGAAGATTTTGCGCAAAGATCTTGGCTTGCGACCTTACAAGATCCAGCTTGTGCAAGAATTAAAGCCGCGAGACCATGCAATGCGTCGTGATTTTGGTGTATGGGCCGAAAATGAGATTGATCTCGATGCTGATTTTCATCGCAAAATTTTGTTCAGTGATGAGGCTCATTTTTGGTTGAATGGCTACGTCAACAAGCAAAATTGCCGCATTTGGAGTGAAGAGAATCCACATGAGACCCTTGAGATGCCATTACATCCACAAAAACTGACTGTTTGGTGTGCTCTATGGGCTGGTGGAGTCATTGGGCCATACTTCTTCCGAAATAATGCTGGAGAGTCAGTTACCGTTAATGGAGACCGGTATAGAGCCATGATAACCGACTATTTTGTTCCCGAATTGGATGGCATGAATGTGGATGAGTTGTGGTTCCAACAAGACGGCGCTACATGCCACACAGCGCACGTCACAATCGATTTATTGAAGGAAACATTCGATGAGCGCATAATTTCGCGGAATGGACCTGTCAATTGGCCACCAAGATCGTGTGATTTGACACCATTGGATTATTTTCTTTGGGGATATGTGAAGTGGCTCGTCTACGCCAACAAACCAGAAACGTTAGGTGACTTGGAAGCCAACATTCGTGGCGTTATTGCCAACATACGGCCCCATATGCTCGAAAAAGTGGTTGAAAATTGGACCTGTAGAATTGGCTTTATTCGAGCCAGCCGTGGCGGCCACATGCCCGAAATCATATTTAAACATTAATGGCATAAAATTATCCTTCCAATAAAGCTAAATTGATGGACATTAAAACGATTTTCTTGTGTTTTATTTCAATTCGAAGTTCTATACCTCTGAAAAAAAACACCCGTTATAAGAGCTGTGGAGCCGAAATTTTCAACACATATTCGGGTCAATCAATACCCGATAGGTTTTTGTTTTGTTTCTCACCCAACAAGTGACCACTGTGTGGAGTAATTTGCAGTTAAAAAAATATAACATTTTATATAATATATAAAATATATATAAAATCATCGATCTGCCATTTTTAACGCACGTTCGTTTAATATCCGGTAGGTTTTTGTTTTTGATCCAACAAGAGATTGGGGGTAAAACATTTTATGGCGAGCTCAACTAGTATAATTAAATGTCAGCTCCCAAGTGAATTAAAAAAAATTTTTTTTATTGAAATTCCGCTGATGATTTCTTAAGCTGGATTCACCCATTGTTTCCGAACAAAACGTTTGTCCAGATAAAAATTTTTTTACTGAGAGTTTTCTGCAGCATGATTCATCCATCCATTTCGAACATTTTGCCTGAAAAATCAAAGCTACCATATCGCACATTTAGTTCAATAGTGGTATAACTCAAAAAGTGAGTTTTTTGAGTTAATAATGCACACAGATGCGGCATTTTGTATTTTATCTTGGGTAAAAATTTCATATAAATAGCTTGTACCATCACCTCCTGAGAGAAGAATTATTTTTCATTTCTCCATTGAGTTGTATGCAAATTGAAAAGTTAAAACGCGTTTTCTGCAAAAATGGTTTTTTTGAGTTATGCCACTATTGAAGTAAATGTGCGATATGAAATACGTGTGTAAACGACTCATATTAATTTTACAAATTGCAGCACAGTGGCAAATGATTAGAATTTGTTGTGTCACACACATCTTTTTAATTGTTTAATGCAATTCTTTTCTTCAACTCCATATGTAAATATTTTATTTTTCAATTTTCCTTTATTTCTATTGTAATAAATTCAAGTGTACTCTGTGTTTTTATTATTCATATAATATGATGTGGCAGCTCAGTTCGATTTTGTCCGGACAAAATATAAAATTAAACCAATTCAAGCTGAGAGCAGCGTGACCGTTTGACCGACTAAAGTGGCAATTTGCCACTTTTTCGACTGAGTTTCCCCTTTTTCGACTGCCTTGCCACTTTTTCACCCCCTTTATTTAGGATGAGTTATATGAAAATACATTAAAAATAAAAAGTTTAGTGCAGTTTTCTCGTTTTTTTTTTAATTTTGGCACTTTTTTTTGATAAATCCCCTATTTGGTGCCACTTTTTGAAAAATGTCATCGGTCACCCTGGCTGAGAGTTGTTCGTAAAAAATATTTTCTCTCTCTCAAGAAGAGAGACGTCAAACTACATATAAAAAAAAATTTGTCCTGACAAAAATTTTGTTCGGAAACAATGGGTGAATCCAGCTTTAATGTTTACTTAAAAAATCTTGGAAACTAATGCAGTGAGAATTCTTAAACTCTTCAAGACTATTTATATTAATAATAAAAATTGTATTCTGCGAAATGGCAAAAGTTGGACCACAACTGTGGCACACAGGGTTGTAGCTTATATCATATAAGAAAAAATGGTTCGACTTATTAAGGTCCGGATTCAACGTAACCCACAACAACTTGCAGTTTGACTGGGGAAAACTCCCAATATGTACTCCATATAATAATGTTTTTATACCCTTTACCAAAAAATGGTAAAAGAGTTTATATAGGTTTGACATTCCGTTTGTAATTTCCAGAATATTAATAAGCGAGTCATAAAGTATATATATTCTGGATCCTTATGCATAGGGAAGACGAATAAGCGATGTCCGTCTGTCCGTCTGTCTGTACGTGAAATCGGTTTTTCGAAGCTCCCAGAAAAGTTAGAGACTTCGTTCTTGGACTGGTGAGTCAGAAATGTTCAAAACAAGATTGGTATTGAAAATCAGCAAAATCGAGCAGACGGTTTCAGAGCTGGGAGACTTAAACTTCATTTTGCCATACAAAATAACTACCGAAAACTAGTTTTTAATAATTTTTTATTAAATAAACTTGTTTTATACTTCAGTATGAATAAAATTGGTATTTCTAACTAAAACAAAATTAAAAAAAAATTAAAAAATTTAAAAGACGTTTCCAGGGTTGGAAAACCTTAACTTTTTTTGTTATGCAAAAGTAACTTACTAAAACATATATTTACTTTTTTTCTATAAATTAAACATATCTAATGTTCGTAAAAAAAACAAATAGATGTTAGAAATCAGAAAAACAAAAAGGATGATTCCAGGGTTGGAAAACATACGATTTTTATGATATAAAAAATTAACTACCGAAAACTAATTTTTATCTATTTTTATTAAATAAACTTATTTTATGCTTGATAACGAATAAAATTGGTATTTCAAATAAAAAAAACAATAAAAAAATTAAAAAGACGATTCCAGGGTTGGACAACTTTAACTTTTTTGTACAAAAGTAAGTTACTAAACAAATTTGTCTTTTTTTTATAAATTAAACATTTCTTATATTTTTAAAAGGAAGAGATTGGTGTAAGAAATCAGAAAATCAAAAAGGATGAGTTCACGGTTGGGACACTTACACTTTTTTGATATACAAAAGTAACTAAGTCTAATTAATGCTTATCTTTTCCTTTATAAAGTATATATTTATTTATTTATTTATTATACATATTATACAAAGTAAATTTGCATAATATGGTGATAAATTATATATATTTTACGTTTTGGAAAGAAAAGTTCTGTATAGAAAATTATAAACATAAAAACCACAGCTCCAGAGCTGGAAACTATGATTTTTTTCTGGACATTAAAGTAACTAAATAAAACATTTTTTTTTAATTTCCTTTTTTTCACCTAACACACTTTCTATATTTTTTTAAGAACTACTAGATTGGTATAAGTAATCAGAAAAATCTAAAATCATGATTCTAGGGTTTGAAAATTATTATTTTTTTCTGTGTACATAAAAGTAACTATGTGGTTATGTATGTTTCTCTATACTACATAAACGCACTTTGGTAAAGGGTATATAAGATTCGGCACAGCCGAATATAGCACTCTTACTTGTTTTTTTTTATTATGTTGAATATAACTAGATTATTTTTAACAATTTCGTGTCTATTGTTGAAGTTAGGCTTGGTTCGAACTCGTTCAGTTGGCAATTTTAGGTACAAACCCATAATTAATAAACGTTTTTGAATTACAGAAAAAACTATTTTATTCACTCGAGAATAATATGTGAATTACTTGAACTACTTTCAACCATTTTTAAATTTTTTTTAAATAATACAAAATTGTTTATAATAGGATTTGACATAAAATAAATTTAGTGTGTTATCTAGCTTGAATGTTGGCTGGGTATTTATAAATTAGCTTTCTTATAATTTTTTTATACAAAAAAATCTTTTAGCACTATGGGTTAGAAGTATATCAAATAAATTGCAATAAATCAACTATTTTTAATGACTGAGTCGAAAGTGAATGAATATAAAAATAAAGTGTTTAATATGCTATATGATATAAAAGTTTACTTCCAAATATATTTAAACTTACGACTTTAAATATGTTTTTTATATTGAAACATATCGAGTCATAAGCGCGAAAATAGGTAAAGCGACATAATTTTCGATCTTAATTTTTACGAAAATCAATTATTTACGATCGCAAGATCTGATTTTCGTTAAAAAAGGTTCGCTTAAGCTTCTTTCTATACGCTAACCAAATATCCTTGAGCGGTTTTATTGACATTCAGGGACCCTACAAAAATATATGTTATGATGCGATGGCTAACGCTCTAGATATAGAGAGTTCCAAAAATTATATTAAACTGGTTTTGTCATACAGAGTGGTTGAGTTAAACATACGTGGATCGGAGATCATAGGAACAGATGTGCTTCAGATTATCGTGAGCCTTTGCGGCCTAACCTCACGGTGTTCTAAACACCGGGTGTTGGTTGGACGCTAAACATCATCCTCATGCACTCTAAGAAAGCACCATGTGATTTACCAAGAACACATAGGTTGCAATCTTTGAATATAGCTATTCCTGTACTACGTTCCAGTACCTTGCTGAGGTACTTAGAGCTATATAAACTCTTTGCCGTAATGATTTTGTCAAAACAGTACTATCTGCTGTATGGAAACAGCACTTATAATATTGTCTGGCTGACCGAGTCACACCAATCACTAGCCTTGGTCTAACACTAGAAAGCCAATACTATTCTTCCAGCGACTTTGGTGGCAACCAACAGCCACCACGTACGATTCTCCAAGCTCTCACGTCGCGAGTGTAGTTGTTTACACCCATGGCGATGTCTCCAAGAAAATTCCTCACCATTTGCCGGCACAGCTCAACCACTCATCAGACCCTGTGCCTGTGCAGCCAATAATCTAAGGATAATGTATCCCTTTAACTCCGTGGGGTAGGACGACATCGACCGTTACACATATCCAAACTCCTAGAACAGCTCGGCTGTCGGGCAACCGGCACCCTTGCTGCCAGAGATAAGCATCTGGTCATACCTCTAAGTTCCACCCCGAAAAGCTTCATCTCTATCGTCTTTTGAACGCAGAGCAGTTCAATCTACATCTGGTTGACAATACAAACCTGTTTCCCTTTATAAATATGTGCACATCTGTTGCTCTGTTGAGAGAGATTCGGTACGTCATGGAAAAAGCCATATTACCCCAGCTGGGGCCCCGGAATTGTTAACATCCGTGATCTACTATAGATTCCCTTGGGAGAGATCATAGGAATAACTAGGTGCTATACACAAGGAGGTGTTCTACTGCCGGTTTATGCTAGAACAACTTATGAACCTGGGCTTTTGAACATACGGTTACACCGACAACATTATAACATCTGTTGCAGGCTGGAAAGGATTCAATAAGCCCTAAATTTCTCTGATAAATAGAGGCCTGCCCATTAACGCGGAAAAGGCAACCAAAAATAGCTTAGATTCATAGAAACCAACTCAACTGGTTCAATTATTGGTTTCTCCAACGAACCTGAGTCCTTGGAGCTATTCTTGACTTACTTGGAGTCAACATGCTTCCTATACTCTCAATAAAATCATCAGAGTACTTCATGCCTGCCAGCGGATATTTGGAAAAATGTGAGAGCCAAACCAAACCAAAAATTATATATTGTTCTGGGTTAGCAAAGGACCACTTCGTTTACCGGAGATCTCCGCTAGAGCTGAGTCCAAATCGTTCAGTCGGTATTTTTGGACCCAAACCTATGATCATAGATTTGTGTCTAAAAAGACCAACTGAACGAGTTGGACGCAGCTCCACCAATCACCACTATAAAAATTAGGATATTTTGTAAATGACCTGTAAATTGAAATAAGTTATCAAATACAACCCACATTAGTCTTCGACAGAAAATTTTATGTAAGAATTACTGAAAGGATTCAATTCTTGAACCGGACTTCATAAAGATACTTCATGAAGATGCCAGATTTAGTCTAGCAAAATGGACATATGTGATATATGCCTGAGCCCTAACTTCCAAAGGGACATTTCGATTGGAAACAACGTAACGATTTTCCAGGAGGAAATATAAGTTTTAAGGGCATTCGTTTTAGATTTATGGGACCAGCAACCTTCTTTTTTTAAGATGCAATTTGCTCACCATTAGAAAGTGCTCTTCATAGTCTAGTGGATAAAAGTTCTTTTAGATTACTAACGAAGTGGTTTAAAATACATACTGCGGTATCAAACGACATGAGCAAATGCCACAGAATGTCAATCATACGCCGATGACATCGTTATCATTGCAAGAGGAAAATTTGAGGAGACGTAGTGTGCTATAATACAGAACGAACTAAGGATAGTGAAATAATAGTGTTTATCTGTAGGGCTGAATACCAACGCTGCCAATACTACCATTGCTACTTTCACAAGCAGGAGAACACTTTCACGCTAGGAAATCATCCGAGATCATTGGAGGTCAAGTATCTGGGAGTGATATTAGACTCAAAGCTAGAGATGGAGTCAGCATTTAGAGGCGACTCTTGACAAGGCAACAAAAGCACTAGTGGTTTGTAGATATGTTGCAGGAAAAATATGCAGTTGCACATCCAAAATCTTGAGATGAATATACATTATGATAGTCAAACCTATCATCACTTATGGTGCTGTTACCTGGTCGGACAGAGGAAAACTGAAAACGACTAGAGATCGGTTAGAGAAATTAAAAAAAACTAGCATGCTTTATTGAACTCCCACCTCTGATGATTGTGATAGAGACTGCTGCCAGATAAAAAGTAATCAGCATAGTGGGAAAAAGCACAGCCAAGAACTGTCTAATTAGCCAATGGGAGCAATCATCTCTACTTGTGTGATGACGTGATGAATAAAGTGTATGACTTTGACAAGAGCTTTGAAACTGTTCTGGCCAATAAAAAAGCATGGGGAAATAGCACCTCGCTACCACATCAGGTGGTACACTGATGTCTCCAGAATTCTGGCAGGTTTTGGTGTGGGAGTCGTAGGACGAAGGGCTAACTACCACGAGTCCTTGAGAAAATCTACCATTTTTCAATTGGAAGTTTCTGCGATTGAGAGATATCTTGAAAGAGGCTACCGATGGAAAAAAAAAATAGCTATCTGCTTGGATAGTCAGCTCATACGAGCTTATCTCTAAGTTAGCCGCATTAAGCTAAATCAGCTAAGCATCACGAATAAGGTCACACTCTGCTGGGTTGCTGGACTCGCAGGGGTGATAGGAAATGAAAACGCAGACAAAACAGCCAGAAGGGGGGCTAGTGCACCCATGGTCGGATTAGAACCGTTTTTTGGACTTGGATTGAGTAAAATCCGGGAAGATATATTGACGTAGATTAATAGTAATATGGAACACCTCTGGCTCAATGTCCCTGGATTGAGGCATGCAATGTTAATGATTGAAACGTATGACCAAAATAGTTTCATAGCTCTCATGTCCCTGAGGAGGCCACATGCTTCCCCACAGGCCATTGCAGTCTAAGAAAATACTTGAACTTGGCATTGATAGTAAAAGCCTGTGCAGATTCTGTGATTACGGCGATGAAACTTCAGAGCATATTCTGAAGGGCAGTGAAGCGTTATGTCACAAAAGATATATCCAATTTGGCAAGCAGCTATTAGAGGATTGGGGACTGCCAACACTAGCCCCACTGGCAATCATGAGATTCATCCAGAGATTTGGTCTAGATGAGGTGCTCTAGCACCTGGCAAGGGATACAATAGATTTACTTCGGTCGAAGTGTCCTGCGTTTCCCCTTAACTTAATTCATTCATTCACCCAATTTATGTTTCTGAAAATCGCAAGAAGATATGCTGGAGCACATTATCTGTGACTGTCCAGCAGCGGTAATAAAGCATAGAATGAAGTTATATGGAAGTATTTTGATGATTCTGGCTAAAATATACCATCTCTCAGCGTGCAGAATAATATACTTTATTCGGAGCCTTAGCATATTTTAGTGAAAATTTCGGTTGCACAAAAGATCCTTTAGGCCGCTGAACCACCATTTAGTAAGATTTTTTTTATTCCTTGAATCATTTGGAATAAACTCGTATACACTTAGCGATGAAAACATATTATTTAGCTTGCATATCGGATCATTTAGCTGAAGGCAATTACAGCAATTCTGGAAGTAAGAGGAATATTTTACAAAATTTATTGTATTTATTTGGCAAATATTTTATTTTGGCCCATTGTGCGCTTTGTATCTTTAAATGCATAGACTTTACAAGTGTTTTGGTTTTTATGATCCTACTTTATTAAATTTTATTTATGTGTGCTCGCTAAAGTATGAGGGTTTCACATGTAAACCATGCCAAAAGGAATTTAAAGCCAGTCTAATAGTAACAAAAAACGAACATACGAAACGCATGAGTATCTTTAAATTTTTTTAGGTATGAATGTTTGTGAGTAAAATTTAAAATTCCTTTAATTTGGCGCCCTACAAAGGGCTCGCATAGAAGTTATGAAAGAAGTGATTAGAGAAGGCCTCGCCTCTTCCTTTAGAGAAATTCTAAACACTCTTCGCGGAACATCCAGGAATCCATGTATATACTTTTTATTTAATCTTTATTGATTTTGAAAGCCTGCTCAGTCGTATTTAATGCTTTTATAAGAACGAGAAATGCCAGTTTAGCTAATTTGTTAGTTATAATTTTCATAAACAAAAAAGAAGAGAGGTGTCTTAGGACACCCGGTTATAGCTATGCTCCTTAGCTTTATAAAACAAACTTAATGTGTTAAATAACAGTACAATAAAATTATATTATATGATGATGTCAAATTCTCTACAAATATTTTAAAACGTTCCATTTATTTCTTATTGTTTTATTTTCTAGCGGCGCACGATTAAATTAATGCATTGTTTGTGGTCGGTGGCGGCTGTTAGCCGGCTTGCAGTCGATCGGCTGTGTTCTCTGGTTTGTGCTCATGTGCAAAAACAAAACCAAAACAAATTGAGCAATCGTTCTCATTGTTTTTGTTTTTTGTTTCATTCACTTCAAAGGACGAAACAAAACGTTATCAAACAATTTGTTTCATTTATTTTCATACTCTGCTTTTAGCTGCAAAAAAATAAAAACAAAAATAAATTCGAAACTATAATAGCGTCGATTATTTTTGTTACGAAAATCAAGTCCTAACTCCGGTATCGCACCATAAGTAGAATAGCTTTAAAACTAAAATTTGTTTTTAAATTAAAGTGGGAGTCATAGTACAGTTATGTTTTCTTTAAGCTAGCTCTTAAACAGAAAGCTTTAAACTCCTATTGTCATTGTCAACACAATTCACAACTTAAAGAATAGTTAAATTTGTAGCTGTCTTGTGCCACAAAATTTTCAAGTAAATATACTTTGTGATTCAAATTACTGAAACATAATTGCTTTTGTAAAATTTGGGTTGACTCTCAGTCCACTAAACAGAGTTGAGTTGAAAATGATTATAATGACCTTTCAAGGGATCTTCAAGCTCTTTTTCTTTGGGATATTTCTGGAGTGGAACTGAAGTAATTTATATTTTAATTTTGGTATTTGAGTTTTATAGTCCATGTCAAATGAGGACTTCAGGAAGGCCTCTTTACACCTAATTTCAAAAGCTGGCGAAATAAATATCTCGTATTGCATGTACATATGTATTTATTCATAAGTGTATGTTACAAGTTTATCTTCTAAATATTCTTTAAATGTACGTGATGGTAATAAAAGTTATTTTATCCACACATAAGGACACACAAATGTATATACACTTACGTATGTATGAATGTACATATATTTATTTAGAAAGACAAACAACAAATATGTGTGTATACAAAAATTTATTTAATACATTTTGTGGCAGTTTGTATACAGATACTTTTAAGTACCAGCACATCAAATAGATGCTGCTGATATAAAAATATTTCTTTATTTAAAGAAAACAATTCTGTTAAACAAATATTCTTAGAACTTAAATATATACCATATGTTTAAGTACGTATGTATGTATGTACGTATGTAATATTTGTAAGCTTTCTAAAACTCAAAAGTTTTATTTTACAAAGTAAAAGTCAAAATTTAAATAGTGTAAAACTTTAGTACGTATAGGTATGTAAAAGTATAAAAAATTTCGATATGTGCTAGAGTAACGGTTGCCAAATGGGGGTACACGGACATCCAGTGATCCGTATCAACCATCCAAGGGGTCCGTGTGAAGAGGTGGCAAAACAGTGCTTTACAAAAAATATAAGTTCTTATATGTTCGGTATATGTATAACCAGCTCCGAACTTCAAGCACAAACAAGTAAATATCAATATGAACTTTCAGCTCTTAATGCTTAATATAAAGTTCACTAGACTATACACTGACTACCAAGAACAGCTGTTTCTGTTGCCATTTCATTTAGTTTGTTGGAATGTGAAGCGAAGCTTAAACATGCCAAAGAAGAGACAATACTTTGAAGCTTATTTAAAATTTGGATTTACATATTTAAATAAAAAAATATGTGTGTCTTTTCCCTTTTTTTTTATTAGTAATTAAACCTAAAAAAACAATATACATCATAGTCTGCAAAAAGGTCCGAAACAAAAAATAATTAAACATGGGTTCTGTGAACAAGAATTTGGTGGGATTATCCAATTTGTTTGTATTCATTGACTTTCCAGATGTTTGCTAGATAAAAAAAAAGTGTTTAAATGGTCCTATTTTAAAAATTCTTATAAAAAATTTACTCCTAAACTTATATTATAATCAAACTTCCAACTAAAATTCTGTGGCAAAAAGAAATAAATTCAGTAAAGTGCGACTCTTACTCGCGCACGAAGGGTTCCGTTCGAACACTAGATATGTAATTTAATACAAACTTCATCCTATATAATATATAGTTTTGGCATTTTTTTTTCGTTTTTGGGGTCTTTTCGGTTTTTGCGTTTTTTTCGGCGGTTTTTGCGTTTTTTCGGTTTTGGCGATTTTTTTAAGTTTTGGCTCTTTTTTAGTTTTAACACTTTATTTTCTTGTTTTGGCGATTTTTTCGGTTTTTGGCGTTTTTTCATTTTGGCGATTTTTTTATTTTTGGCGATTTTTTTAATTTTTACGATTTTTTTTATTTATTTTTTTTTTAGTTTTGGCGACATTTTCGCGTTTTGGCGATTTTTTTCGATTTTTGGCGTTTTTTTCAAGTTGGCGTTTTTTTCATTTTGGCGATTTTTTCGAATTTGGCGATTTATTTTAGTGTTAGAATTTTTTTTTTTTAACTGTAGATTTTTTTTTGTTTTGGTGATTTTTTTAATATTTAGCAATTTTTTTTTTTTGGTTTGGCGATTTTATAATTTTCGGTTTTTTTACTTTTACCGTTTTTGAAAACTTCAAGTTTTTGGCGATTTTTTTAAGTTTTGGCTTTTTTTTTTTAGTTTTGACACTTTATTTTCTTGTTTGACGATTTTTTTCGGTTTATGGAGTTTTTTCATTTTGGCGATATTTTTTTATTTTTGGCGATTTTTTTCATTTATTCGATTTTTTTTTTAAATTTTTTTTAATTTTGGCGACATTTTCGCGTTTTTGGCGATTTTTTTAGATTTTTGGCGATTTTTTCATTTTGGCGTTTTTTTATTTTGGCGATTTTTTCGAATATGGCGATTTTTTCGAATTTGGCGATTTATTTTAGTGTTAGAAAATTTTTTTAATTTTGGCGATTTTTTTCGTTTTGGCGATTTTTTTTTAATTTTTGGCGATATTTTTTAATTTTCGGCGATTTTTTTTTTTTGATTTGGCAATTTTATAATTTTCGGTTTTTTTTAGTTTTACCGGTTTTGAAAATTTCAAGTGTGTGCCTCTTACGGTTTCCAAGATATAGCAAATTGTCAAAATTACATAGTCAAAATTTTAACTGATGGACCACCCTTTAATTTAAATTTTTTTAAATTTTAGTGTTAATTGTTGTAGTCTGTATAAAAATACACTAATTTTACAAATTTCAAGTTTCAATATACATATGTTCATACAATTGTATGTATATTACATGGGATTTTAACATTTTTCGTTGCTCGTTTTGGAACACCCTTTAATTTTTAATTCTCATGTATTTGTTGTTGTAGCGGCCAAGGTTCTACATACTGTGTCCAAATTTTAGGTCCGTAGCTCTTACGGTTCCTGAGAAAATACCGTGTGACGGACAGAGGGACAGACGGACAGCGTAGCGAAAACAATAGGGTTCCTTTTCACCTTTGGTGTACGGAATACTAAAAAGTTCATAAGTCATATTTTACTGTTTTGCAGGAGGGCACCTTTAAGCGTTTAAGTCGATTTTTAGAAATTTATTGCTTTTAAAGTTTTTTTTTTCTTTTTTTTCTTCGAACTTTATTTGCGATCTTTTTTTACAATAATGAGCATATTACATGATATTTAAGGATCTTTTACAATTTAATTTATTATATGAAAGGAAGATCTAGAACATGCTTCCGTTTAAGCCTTCGGACCTCATCAGTTGCATCTAATAGTGTAATTGCTAATATATTAGGGTGAGTACTAAGTCGTTGTAAGGAATTAAAACTAAATTGGTTTATTTCAGATTTTAAAAACGGTATTCTTGGGTCATTATGTAAAGTTTTATTTGTAACATAGAAGGGCGCGTTTGTGATTGTTCGCAGAACTTTGGACTAAAATCTTTGTAGGATTTCTAAGTTCGAATTGCTGGCAGTTCCACATAGCTCGATTCCGTAGCTCCATACAGGTTTTAGTATTCTTTTATATAATAGAATTTTGTTTTCTAGTGATAGTTGAGATTTTGGCCCCAGTAGCCAATACATTTGTTTCAGTTTTTTATTAAGTTGTTTACTTTTAGCGTTTATGTGCGATTTCCATGTAAGTCGCCGGTCCAAATGAAGACCAAGATATTTTGTTACATTCCCATTAGAAATTTCGGTACCATTTAGGAATACGACTATTCGTGTTGTAAAAGTAACGTGGTTAGATTAGTCAGCCAATCGTAAAGATTGTCAAGTTGCATTTGTATGATCCTTGAGGCTTCTGTATGAGATTGATGTGAGCATAAGAACGCCGTGTCGTCTGCATATGTTGCAACATTTACATTCACAGAGAAAAAACTGCCTCATAGAATCAATAAGATTTTCTCTATGAAACGTTTTTAGGCTAAGGGGTATCCCAGCAGAAAGAAGCGAAGATTTTTTCATAGAGATTCCTTATTGTTTTTATGTGGTAAATCTTATTAATTTTATCAAGAAGAAAACCACATAAAATCAAGAAGAAATCTTATTATTCCCAACTTTTTTTACTCAATTTCCGTTATTTTTGGCACCAAAAAAAAAAAAACAATCCATAGAGAAAAACTGGGGCACTGCTTCAGCTTCCAATAACGAGAGAATCCAACGAAGGCAAAACAAAATTTTACGGTTAATAACATCGGCTCCATGGTACATCCATAATTCTATTATACATCGTGATTTAAATATGCCACTAGTGACTGAAGAAATTGCAAAATACGCAGGCAAATATTTAACAAAACTCGAATCACATCCTAATCCGCTTGCTCGTAATATTTTGAACTTTACTGGACACGTCCGCTTAAAAAAGAGGGACACACAGGCTCTTATACCTAACACTCCAGATGGGACTACTTGAAAATACTTTCCCCCCCCCCTTTTTTTTTTGATTATCACTACTAATGTATTATTTATAACTACCACTATGTTTATGTCCGACACTGGTCGGGCCTAATAATTTTTTTTTATAGATTTAAGATTTGAATACTTATTGTTAGTTCATATATATATGAAGATACAATAAATAAATACATGCATTAAAAAAATAGAGAAAAACTTCTTGATTCTATTAGGTTTTCTTATAAATTGGAAACTATATGGATTTCTTATTGATTTTATTAGGTTGCCTTATTGATTTTTTTAAAAAGGTTTTCTTCTTGATTTTATTAGGTTCCTATATGATTATGTGTAAAGCATCTTATTGATTTTTTTAATAAGGAAATATTCTTGATTTTATGAAGTGTCTTGTTACTTCATATCTATAAATGGACACAGGCAATTTTTTTTTCATGATCTTTTTCGTTTTTGTAAATATAAGCATGTTTGCAAAATTATTTCAATGGTTATTCAGACTGCTTGTTAGCATATTGGTTAGAGTTGTTGTCTATCAGTCAGAAGTTTGCTAATTCAATACTTGTCTCCTTTCAAGTAATAATATGTATGTTAGCATGGGTGACCAAGATAAATTTAAGGTTGTGTAAGTGAGTGAAAAAGATAAACACACAGGCAGAAACAATTAATAAAAGTAATTCTAATATGATTTTTTTATGAAAGAATTTTTTCCTAGAAAACCGTTTCAACAAAAAGTAATAAATAAACATTTTTATTCACTTAAATTCTGAGCTTAAAACTACTAAAAACCAATTTGTAAGAGAAAATAATTTTTAATATCCACGTAAGCAAAAGCATTTTTTAACATAAACAGCATACACAATAAATTTCTCGCAGTGCGTTTGAGAAAAATGAGTAAAAAGATAAGCAAAAATTTATCTCAGATAAGACTAAATGAAAGAGAATAAGAATACGTGTGAATTCCATTTGCAAAAATTTGCTACAAGATGTTCACCCATGATGTATAGTGAGTTAATTAAATTAAGAATACAATATAATATGAATGTATCTATGTAAGTATGTATAGTATGTATAGTATAAATAAATAACATCTACATATACTACATACATACATAAGTATATGGTATAGAATTTAAATTAAAATACATAAGCAAAAAGCACAAAGAATAAAGAAAGACATATTTTGTTTATTTTATGAGGTCGCCTCATAAAATCAAGAAGAAAACCTTATTAAAAAAATCAATAAGATAACCTCATAAAAACTACAAGATTTCTTCTTGATTTTTTCAAAAAGGCTTTCTCTATGAAATTAATAAGATTTCCTTATTGAAAAAAAAACCATAGAGATTTCTTATTAATTTTGTTCTATTTTATGAGGTATTTATTAGGCACTGTTTTCTCTGTGTTGTCTCTTGTAGGCATATCATACATAAATATGATGTACAGGACCGGGCCAAAAACGCTGCCTTGCGGTATTCCAGCGTTTATTTTAAGAATATCAGAAAAATCATTGCCAATTTTAACATAAAAGCATCTGCTCTTTAAGTATGACAGGAAAAACAAGTAATATGGTGCTGGAAGAATTTTTTTTAATTTGAATAGCAACCCCTCATGCCAAACTTTATCGAACGCCTGCTGTTTGTACATAAACACAGCCGAACAATAGTTTTTGTTTTCGAAGGGTTCAGTTATGACCTTTTTAATCCGATGGCATTGTTTTGGAGTGCCATGATTCCTTCTGAAGCCAAATTGATGGTCAGGAATAATATTATTTTTTTGAAGGTGGATTGTAAGGCGTTTTAAAAATAGCCTTTCGAATATTTTAGAAAAGATAGAAAGCAAAATTATTGGTCGATATGATGAAACTATACTTTCTGGCTTGTTGGGTTTTTGTACCATAATTGTTTCCGCGCATCACCATTGTGAGGGAAAATGTTGAAGTCTTAATTAAGATTGAGTTGAATATGAGTGTTGAAAGTAAAACAGCTTTATTCGCTAAAGATTTTATTGTATGGGTATCCAACTTGTCGTATACTGAGGATTTTCGTTTATTCAGTGCATTTATTTCCTTTTTAGTTTCATTTGGTTTGATGTGCTTTATTGAAAGGTCCATCTGACATGCAATAGCTAAGAATCTTTCGATGTCTTCTGCATTATTATTGGAGCAATGAGATTTAAAAGTTTCTTCTAAATGGGAAGCAAATGCATTAGCTAAATTGGGAAATTCTCTGTAAAATTAAATTTTTAAGCAAATATCGTTCTCCACTACTACATATAAGTTATACCTTTAAGTTGAAATATACCAAGATGTAACCTAAATTAATCTATTTATTCCAAAAGAGATTAGAAGTCTAAAAAAGATAAGTTGCAAGTCATAGTGCTATAACTTCCTGAAAAATCACACAAATTAATTGAGATTGTTTTTTCAAATATGCAGATTACGGAGTTACCATTATCTCAAAATCAGCTTATCTCGACTTGAGCACTTTTTCTTTTTTGTCACAGAATTTAATAAAATCTAGAGATATTTTTTGTTTTTAAATTATCACCACTGTTTCGTTTGACAAGCGATTTGAAAGATTTGACTTGCTTTATGATTCATTGCTTTTGCCATTTTACTTTCAGAAGAGCTGAAGTTAAGCTGAAAATTTCGTTTAAATTTAAATGTGTAACCAAAACTTTTCCTTATAGCTCCCACTGTGCACTGGCTATTGCACTTGTTAATGCGGATTAATATTTTCAGAGTATACATATGTCTCTTGAAAGAAATGTCAAATATCATATAGTAGTGGTTAATTGGATGATTTTTGGTGGTGCTGAAAGTAAGAGCATTTAGTTTAGTCGCCTGCCCCAGTGGGGTCACTGTATTCACGTTGGCCCACAAGACACGAAGGGTTTTATAATTTTATTTATTTTAACGTGAATTTAAATTTTTTAACGTTAAGATTTATTAATGAATAACGAATTTAAATAATTTAGACGCAGAAAATAATGTTACGCAGGTGCCACCCATTATTACACAAAAAAAAAAATGATTTTGATATTTGAAAACGAAAATTACCGATTCCATAAAAAAACTTATTGAATTTTCTGTGATGACAATTTTTGTAGATTTGATAAACAAACTTGTATGCACGTCTGTTGAAAATATATATTTTGTTCAGTAAAAAAAAAAATTAATGAACCAATTAACAAGGTTGTTGGGTACAATTTTATTTTCAGCTATATTTTTGTTACTGGATGTGTGGATTAGAGGGCTGCGTAAATAGTCTTAAAATGTAAATACGTCTTGATTTTTAAATATATTGTCTTAGAATGTATTATACAAATTTATTATTAAATGATGTCGTTTAATTAGCGAAAAGCAATGGCTATGTTGATGTTCATGTATATGAGTGTTAACAAGCGATGTCGCGAAGACTTCTTGTTCGTAACAAACAATCAGAAGAAGTAGTGTTGATGATTGTTATTTTGATTATTGAGTGTTTGAGTGTGTGTGTAAGATGTAGATGGTAAGCTATTATGTGTTTAAGGGTGGTTTTTTAAACCAAGCGCACACAACTAATGTCAGTGCCTGAATGCGTTTGTATGTGCGCAAAAAAATAAAACATCATACACACAACGTATGTATGCATATTTAAAAGCAATCATCACAAATTCTTTCGTCACGAAGTATTTTCTTCTATACTCCTATACCTTCAATAACTGAAACAAATAAATCACCCTTATTCTATTTGGCGTCGGCAACATAACACGACGTCGTTTTTAATGTTTTTTTTATCAAATCGGTATTCCCGTAGATAGTATTGCCATTTATCGATGACTGTCAGCATATGTTTGGTATTCTGAAAGAAACATTGATGTTGATGTTGCCGTTCATTTTGTTGTCAGTGTTTTTGATGTCGTGTTCTGTTGTGTGCATGCCTCAACGAATTTGAAAAATAATTTAAATGGTAAAAAAGTGAAATATAAGTATATATAAAAATGTACATATTTATTTGAAAAAAGTTCTTAAAAAAAGTGAAAAATATAATATGGACAAAATAAAAATTACCAACCCCAACCAATTTGAAAAGCTTGTGGAAGAGTTGGAAAAGTCCTTCTTTTGCTAGAGGATTCCTCAGGGGTAGTTTCCTAATAATTTCAAGGTGCAGTGAGAAAGTGAGACTGCACTAAATTCCCTCGGTCCACGAATTAGAACTAGTGGTGGATGGCAAAATGTAAGGTAAATAGTGTGTTGGGAAAGTATACTGAGGTTTAAATTAAAAAAAAAGGTTGCAAACAACAACAGCAAAGCAACTGAAGGCGGGGTATATAAACAATTAGCACTGAGTACCTTTGGAGGAAGCTCCAAGCTCCAATAAACGTTGATCTGATCCCTTTTGTTTCAAAGGTTAGGCTCTATTGTATCCAATACATTCCTAAATGATGTTTTGTTCAGCCGAAAATATTTGTAAAATATTAAAAGGATGAACATTGCCCATTATTTTCCAAAAACATGAGAGAACTTATCACTTACTTTCCCTTGGGTAACTGGCAAATGCATCACTTTTGTCCGAGAAATCTTATTTTCACTATTAATTTTTTTTTCATCGTCTCAATAGGAAAGAAAAACATTTTATTTTAATTTATTCACAAAGCTTTTACTTATTCAAAAATACTTTTACCAAAAATAGCAAACAAAATGAACCAGCTCACTCAAATATTAGATATGTGTATTGTATTTATCGATAAATAGGCAACGTCGTCATAACACTGTTAGGGAATACAAAGTTAGCATTGATGTTGTGTTATATTGATGTTGTTTCAAAATTGATGACGATGTTGCCGACGCCAAATAGAATAAGGGTGAATGTCTTGCCAACAGTGTTGTTTAGTGTTTGTTTTAGAAAATTTCGCTGAAAAATCCCTCAAGTCCTTAAAGTTCTTGTGAGTGGTCTTTTGCCGGAGTACAGTGTGGATGAATGCCACGTTTTTTTTTTCAACAACTTTCTGTTTTTATAAGCAGTTTAATGCTTGCTTGCAATTTTTATCAGCAATGCGTTTGAATCAACAACAGTGCCATAACCGCCAAAAAAGCTTAAGCGACATAATTTTCGAACTAATTTTTTTTAAAGAAAATCGATTATTTGTGATCGTAAGTAATCGATTTTCTTAATTCTTGCGAGGTGCAAGAAATGTTTTGGTTAAGCATTTTTTGCGTTTATGGCTCGTTATATACATAAATATATCTGTTGCTACACCCAGAGAAAAAACAGCTTAAAATAAAAACCATATTGAATTAATAAGAAACATTAACTAAAGTCTAGTCATATTGAAATTTATTATTTCAATATGGAAAAATATTAATTTACAGTATTAATTCATTAATTTTATTTATTTTTAAGTATCTCAATATACATTTTCTATTATATTATTATTATTATATTTATTTATTTTTAAGTATCTCAATATACATTTTCTATTATATTGAAAATTATTGAATTAATGTGACGCGCGCGTTCTTATTTTTAAGTTGCAGCTTTTCCCTGAGTGTAGACATATTAACTGGCTGAGTGTTATGCCTCCGAGCAATGCAACCTTCTCCAGTCCTTCAAAGTAAATTCCATGTCTCAGGTCACGAAAGGGGCCAATGATCAAATCGGATTTTGTTTCAAGCTCTGACTCTAAATAAGCAAACGCCAACTTGGGAGAACTCGTTTAGGGTTTCGAATGTAAAATGGTTATATTCTTGGTAAGTAAATATCCGATATTTTGAGAGAACTTTATATTTTTTTATATTTTAAATCAGTTGTCAGAGTTTTGCTATTCTTGTTTCGTATTTGTATTATTTACTTACTTCAATTTTATTAAAAAAACTTATGGTTTTTTTATATTTAAAATTAAAGCGTTTTATGCTAAGCAGCAAATTAAAGCAAAGTCAAAGTGTTTGTGTTAAATAAAATAATCATTGAAAACTCTCTCTTATTACTTTTTTTTCATAAACATAAAATAGTAACAACTCCAATTTCAAGAAAAAAAAAACTTTCTTTATTATCGCACAAGTTTAAAAACTCGTTAATGCAGAAGGATTTTAATTGATTTGCCATGTTGAGTTTAAAATAAAATGAAAACAGGACGAACATTCAATAAAAAAGGGAAAAGCAAAAAAAAAATACACAAACGGCAACAGACGAGATTTTAACTTTTCTTAAACTATATACAAAAGACAGAATCTTTTAGCTGCGCTTTTATGTGCAATTTTATTTTTTCAATACAATAACTACTTGCTTCCCTATTCCATAATGTCGATACAGTTGACTTTTCGAGTTGTTTGATGTTATGCTTTAAAAATAAATAGAATTTTGCCAAATAGTGGTAATTTAGTAGGCTGAGTGAATTTATCTTTAACTTAAAAAAATTTATTTATGGTTTTTTTGCCAATTTTTTTTCACTTCCAACTCTGGAACCATAATTTTAAGTTTTTGTTATTTAATACTAATTTATTTCTTTCTAAAATATAGAATATATTGAATTACCAAAGAAATAATTTTTTTATATACCAGACAAAGTTTAAGTTTTCCAGGTCTGGAGCTATGTCTTTTATTTGTCTAAATTTTATGCCAAACTACTTCTTTTTAAAACATAAAGTATACATATATAATATGTAAAAAAAATCGCCTAGTTGCTTTTGCACAGATAAAAATTAAATTTTCCAACCCTGGAATCATCCTTTTAGATTTTTCTGATTCCTTATACCAATCTAGATATATAAGATATAAGGAAAAATAAGATTTATTTAGTTACTTTAATATCAAACAATTTCATAGTTTCCAGCTATGGGGCTGTAGTTTTAATTTTTAAAATTTTCTACACCAAGCTTTTCTTTCTAAGGCATAAAATATATTTAATTTATAAAGAAAAAGGAAAAAAAAATAATTAGACCTAGTAACTTTTATATAACACAAGAAGTGCTAGTTTCCCAACCCTGGAATCATAATTTTAGATTATTCTGATTTCTTTTGCTGTGTTTTTCTTTTAAATATAAGATATGTTTAATTTATAGAGTAAAAGGAAAAATTAGTTTTAGTAGGTTACTTTTATTTAACAAAAAAAAAAGTTAAAGTTTTCCAACTCTGGAAACTGCCTTTTATTTTTTTTATTTTTATTTTTAAATACCATTCTTATTCGTATTGAAATATAAAATAAGTTTATTTAACAAAAATAAAACAAAAATTAGTGTTAGATAGATACTTTTATATAGCAAAATAAAGTTTAAGTTTTCCAGCTCTGAAACCGTCTGCACGATTTTGCTGATTGATGAATCGCTGTATGGTGAGCCGTAACAATATATTTTTGGTTATCTTTACTAAAATATTTCTTTTTATTACAAGTTACACACTAACTATTTTAATTTACAGCCTGTTTTTCGAAAATGAATAATTGTATACGTTCTTTAAAATAACGAATGAAACCATGTTTTCATTTTTAAAACATTTATTTATTTTCATGCGTGTGATAACAAAAGAGCTTTCAGTTTTCCCACTCATAAATTTTTTTATGTAAAATTAATTAAAAATCAGTCTACATATTTTTCATTTGACTTTAACGAAAATGTTAATTAATTTCTAATGTTAGAATGTGAACTGACTTAAAACAGTGAAAAACTATTTTTTCCTTTTATTTTTTTACTATAAATTACGAAAAATTAAATAAACGAAAAAAAATCTAAATGTTTTTTTTTTCTATAAGCGTATTGATTTAACTTTCACAAGAACGAATCTTGACTTCCGTACAAAGTAAACATGTTCCCCTTGCTTCTCTAATTTTTCTGTGAACGACTCAAGACCAAGTTCAGTATAAACAGACAATTTTTGGTTTATTTTCCACAATTTAACAGTCAAACAAATCACAAAAAATTTAAGTATTGAGTCAAAATAAAGTAAAGGTTAAGGAAAAATAAGTAAGAGTGCTATATTCGCCTGTGCCGAATCTTATATACCCTTTCCCAAAGTACGTTTATGTAGTTTAGAGATACATACATAAGCACATAGTTACTTTTATGTACAAAGAAAAAAATAATAATTTTCAAGCCCTAGAATCATGATTTTAGATTTTTCTGATTACTTATACCAATCTAGTAGTTCTTAAAAAAATATAGAAAGTGTGTTAAGTGAAAACAAAGGAAATTAAAAAAAAAAATGTTTTATTTAGTTACTTTAATGTCCAGAAAAAAAAATCATAGTTTCCAGCTCTGGAGCTGTGGGTTTTATTTTTATAATTTTCTATACCAAACTTTTCTTTCCAAAACGTAAAATATATATAATTTATAAAGGAAAAGATAAAAATTAATTAGACTTAGTTACTTTTATATATCAAAAAAGTGTAAGTGTCCCAACCGTGAACTCATCCTTTTTGATTTTCTGATTTCTTACACCAATCTCTTTCTTTTAAGAATTTAAGAAATGTTTAATTTATAAAAAAAGGAAAAATTTGTTTTAGTAACTTACTTTTGTGCAAAAAATGTTAAAGTTTTCCAACCCTGGAATCGTCTTTTTAATTTTTTTAATTGTTTTTTTTATTTAAAATACCAATTTTATTCGTTATGAAGCGTAAAATAAGTTTATTTAATAAAAATAGATAAAAATTAGTTTTTGGTAGTTAATTTTTTGTATCACAAAGAGTGTAAGTTTACCAACCCTGCAATCCTCCTTTTTAATATTTTATGATTTCTTACACCATCTTTTTTTTAAGAACATAAGATATGTTCAATTTATAGTAAAAAAAAAATTGTTTTAGTAAGTTACTTTTGTATAAAAAATAAGGTTTCCAACCCTGGAAACGTCGTTTTAATTTTTTTTATTTTCAAATACCAAATTCATTCGTACTGAAGTATAAAATAATTTTATTTATTTAAAAAATATTAAAATTAGTTTTCGGTAGTTAATTTTTTATGTCACAAAAAGAGTAAGCTTCCCAACCCTGGAATTATCCTTTTTAAAATTTCTGATTTCTTACACCAATCTATTTTTTTTTAAGAATGTAATATATGTTTAATTTATAGAAAAAAAAAGAAAAATTTGTTTTAGTAAGTTACTTTTGTATAAGAAAATAAGTTAAAGTTTTCCAACCCTGGAAACGTCTTTTTAATATTTTGAAGGTTAATTTTTAAATTGAAATACCAATTTTATTCGTACTAAAGTATAAAATAAGTTTATTTAATAAAAAAAATAATAATTAATTTTCTGTAGTTAATTTTTTATGTAACAAAAATCGTAGGTTTTCCAACCCTGGAATCATCCTTTTTGTTTTTCTGATTTCTAACATCAATTTCTTTCTTTTAAGGACATTAGATATGTTTAATTTATAGAAAAAAAGGAAAAATTTGTTTAAGTAAGTTACTTTTGTATAAAAAAAATATAAAGTTTTCCAACCCTGGAAACATCTTATTAATTTTTTGAAGTTTAATTTTTATTTGAAATAACAATTTTACTTGTGGTGAAGTAAAAAATAAGTTTATGTAATAAAAATAATTAAAAAATTAGTTTACAGTAGTTAATTGTATATATCACAAAAATCGTAGGTTTTCCAACCCTGGAATCATCCTTTTTGTTTTTCTAATTTCTAACATGAATCTCCTTCTTTTAAGAACATTACATATGTTTAGTTTATAGAAAAAAAAAGGAAACATTTGTTTTAGTAAGTTACTTTTGCATAACAAAAAAAGTTAAGGTTTTCCAATCCTGGAAACGTCTTTTTAATTTCGTTAATTTCTTTTTAATTTTTTTTAGTTAGAAATACCAATTTTATTCATACTGAAGTATAAAATAAGTTTATTCAATAAAAAATTATTAAAAACTAGTTTTCGGTAGTTATTTTGTATGGCAAAATGAAGTTTAAGCATCCCAGCTCTGAAACCGTCTGCTCGATTTTGCTGATTTTCAATACCAATTTTATTTTGAACATTTCTGACTCACCAGTCCAAGAACGAAGTCTCTAACTTTTCTGGGAGCTTCGAAAAACCGATTTCACGTACAGACAGACGGACAGACGGACATCGCTTATTCGTCTTCCCTATGCATAAGGATCCAGAATATATATACTTTATGGCTCGCTTATTAATATTCTGGAAATTACACACGGAATGACAAACCTATATATACCCTTTTACAATTTTTTGGTGAAGGGTATAATGAAAGGGCTTATGTTTTGTTAAAACAGGCAATTTTTGAAACAGAAAACTTTTTCTCTATCCAGTTAACAGCATTAATCTACCTTAAAAGTAACGCATATAATAAATCCCTATTGCATATATTAATCAGACAAAATTTGCTTAATTTAAATTCAAACAACAATATACATAAATTTAAAATTTGTCAATTTAGACTGCATATATTTTATATTTCCTAAATTATAAGCAATTAGAGGAATTGGTCTGTTCGACCATTACTTAATTTTTTTTTTTTTTTTGTTAAAAAATTCTTTATTACTTCCTGCTATTATTGGCTCTTTGAGTACGATTTATTGCCTGGTTGACTGTTTGTTGTACGTTCCTTTTGCCATTAAGCGATAGGAATTGCTGAAGCTATAGTAGAAGACTTGTTGGTGGTTGTTTGGCTGGTTTAGTTGAATTTGGCAACACTAAAAATTATTTGCCAATAAAAAAGTTTTTAATCTCATCGAACATAAAGCAAGTAGCACATAGATCTAAAAATGAACACACAAACACACACACACACACACACACACACACACACATACACAGACACGCAAACTGCAATAAAAATGCATAAAAGAGGAAAATTAAAGAAAAAGAGATCAATGAAAAAAATTGTTGAGTTTAGTTCAATTGGCTTAAAGAAAAGTATCAAAGTATTACTAGTACGTGTATTGAGAAAAAATTTTCCGAGTTCTTATAATCAACAATAAATGAATTTTATTGCTGTTTTTTTTTATTATCAGCGCCAAAACTCTGGTGCAAACATATAACAAGAAATTGCAGTCATATTTTTTTCCATTTTCTATTTTAAACATGTTTTTTTCCTCACAGTTTAATAAAAAAAAGAATGTGTGGATAATTGATTTCGACACTTCCATCATTTTAGCTGTGTTGTTTTTTTTTTCTCTCAGCTTCTTTGTGTTAAAAGAAATTTAAATAATTGTGGGCTTATATATATTTATAATATAAAACTAATAACAGAAAATTTAATAAAACTAGTAAAAATAAACCTTACCTGGAAAAAATACACTAAAGTAAAATTTTTATGATGCAAGAATTATCTTTAAGGAAGGCACTTCTTCGAAATCCTTTAAAGGGCATTTACACCTGTACAAAATCTAACAGATTTTAATTAAAATCTTCATAAAAATCTATACCATTTACATCATGTTTTTTTTGACATTTATCAAAATTTTTTTATCCAAAACAAAACCCATTAACTGAACACTTTCCCAGCACCAGCAATGTAGCCAATTCATACACCTTTTTAAGCAGACTGTAGCTAATTCACTAATCTTTTTTATAAATATGTTGTACAGTGCCTCGTTTAAGGAATGTGAGAACTTTTCGAGTCGAAAAAATTGTTATCATCCTGTGAAACACAGGGTGAGTAAGAAAAAAAAGCAATGTGAGTCGGATCACAGAGGAGATGTGTAAACATCTAGTAATGAAAAATTTTTTTTAAGTTGGAAGTACTTATGCTTTTAGTATCTTTTTTTAAATTAATTAATTAAAAGTATTAAAATTTTTACTAAACTTATTTGGTTAGTAAATGGGCACACTGCAGTATATGTTCATATATGTACTGCATTCAAAACTGCAGTAAGCAGTAAATTTACTGATTACTAAAAAAAATTCAGTAAATTTTTACTGCTAATGAAATTTAATTTGCATTACCAGTAAAATCGTAGGCCCGTAATCATAATAAAATTGTAGCAAGTGGCAAAGTTTTTTCATTTAAATTTTGAAAGTTTTGTATGAAAAACATTTAGCCACTTGGTAGAATTTCATTATGAATACGGGCATTACTGATTACTGAAAATTCAATGCACCTCATCATTTAACAAATCATTTAGGTAATTTATAAAAATTGTAGAAACAAAATTTTAGTAATCAGTAAAAATTTACTTGTTAAACATTTTTTATTGTTTTTACTGAAACTTTAGTGGTACTGCAGTGCTCACCTATGGTAAATGCCTTTACTTTTACTTTTTAATTTTTAATTCCTGTTGTTCATCGTTTAGTTGTTGCTGTTCTTGTTGTTGTGTACACATTGCAATTAAAATAAATTCAGTAAAGTGCGACTTTGACTCGCGCACATTCGGTTTTGATCATTTTTTTTTTTTGATTTAGCTTTCTTCCTTTTTTAAGTTTTTTCAGTTTAAACGATTTTTTTCAGTTTTATCGCTTTTTTCTCTTTTGGCGTTTTTTTTTCTCTTTTTGGGTATTTTTAATTTTCTCAATTTTTTTCATCTAGGTGATTTTTTCATTTTGGCGACTTTTTTCTGAGTTTTTTGGGGTTTTTTTCATTTTAGCGATTTTTTTTTGTTTTTGGGGTTTTTATTTAGTCGATTTTTTCATTTTGGCGATTTTTTCTTATTGGCGATTTTCTTGTTAAGGATTTTCTTCATTTTGACGATTTTTCCGGTTTTTCGCGATTTATTTTAGTCCTAGAAATTTTTTTATTTTGTGCTTTTTTTCGTTTTGTCGATTTTTTTTTTGGTTTTGGCGATTTTTTATATTTGGCGATTTTTTATATTTGGCGATTTTATATTTATTTTGATTTTTTAGTTTTACCGTTTTTGAAAATTTCAAGAGTTTTGCTCTTACGGTTTCCAAGATACAGCAAGTTGTCAAAATTACAAACTCAAAATTGCATTAACTGATGGAACACCCATTGATTTAAATTTTTTAAATTTAGTGTTAATTGTTGTAGTCTGTATGAAAATATACTAACTTTTAAAATTTCAAATGTATATATGTACATACAATTGTATGTATATTACATGGGATTTTAAAATTTTTCGTTGCTCGTTTTGGAACACCCTTTAGTTTTTAACTTTCATGTATTTGTTGTTGTAGTGGCCAAATGTCTATACATTGTGTCCAAATTTCAAGTCCGTAGCTCTTACGGTTCATTTTCACCTTTGGTGTACGGAAATATACAGAAAAATAACCGGCGGCGGCGCACCGTCGGCTTCGAGCCGGTCGACTTGTTTCTCTGCTTGCTTTTGCTTCTTTCAAACACTAATACACTCATACATAGCTCACACCGATTTGACAATGCAAAGAAACCTCAGCAAATAATCAAAGCCAAAAAATTTTTACCCCCTAGCGTATAGATGTTTACACATCAAAAAACTGTATTTGTTGATATCTTTTGCGAGGTTATACATATAAGAATTTGTGTGAGTAACCCAGTGTAAAATAGGACAACCTTTATAATTATATAATTTTTCTTGATGCGAGAACTTCTCACAAGTTACAGAAACGGCGCACTGGATAGTAAAAAATAAATAAAAATATTGGATTTTGCTTAGATTTCTTGCAAATCTACTAACAAAATATATTTTGTTTTCTATGGGAAATGGAATAGAAAAAAGCAAGATTTAGCTCGAAATCTCGTAAGTACTAGATTTCGAGGCAGTGTAAATACACTATTAAACTATTTCCATTAAGAGTTATAATTCCCAGAAAAACATTTTCGGTACTTTTAACCAACTCAATAAAAACTTAGGTTTTGATTAAGTTTTGAAAAACTTTGTAACAAATGTATACCGCCTTATTAATAAAAAATATTTTTGGTTCATGAATCGAATTTGTACGAAAACTGATGCAAGAAATCGCTGACAAAACTTTTAAATAGCTTGTAAACATTAGAACGTGATTTTGCCTTTTGAAGTATAAAAATCAATATCAAATTATTAGCGACATTTAGCGTATATGACAATTGGAGAGAAGACTTTGGCGCATAAGCGTAGTCGAAATAGAATGTACTTTAAGATTTTAAAACCAATATTTTGTATGGTAATACTGGTTCTATAAGCCTTTATCTTTACACTGCAGGCAGACGTTCAATAAATCGCTTTCAATATCACACATACTGTGTGTCAAAATTCCTTGAAATTGATAGCTGTTACACAAATCGAAAGTCATTTTCATTTTATAAATGCCACCGCCGAAGAAACAGCTTAAATTTGTAGCTTCAATCAATGTGTGCTGTGACCAGTTGTTCAAATTGAAAATAAAATTGCCATATAAATGGATAAGCAAATTTTAAAGCAATCTAGTTTTCAATTAAAAAATTTTGATAAGGTTAGTAAAAAAAGTGTGAGTGCAATGAAAATTTAATAGAATTGAAAGGTAAAAATTCAACATGTGGCCCCCAAGTTACATCAGTGTTAACAAGATGTCTTTGTTAACACAGTGCAACACGAAAAAATTTAACCATATACTCAGACCACTAAGTGCTAAAAAGCAAAAAAAAAAAAAAGAACCCATTCCTCGCAGTTTTGCCCTAAGTCAAGCACTTTTTTTATGGGGCCCCAAAGATTTGGTACCTCGGTATCATTTTTTCATTTTCTCAGGCTCATATCTTGCAAACCGTTCGGAATTTTGATTTACTCTCTGAGGTAAAAATGTAGCTCTTGTAATACAAAACAAAAATTGTGAACATATAAAATTAAAAAAAAATCATCTTCAAGATCAAAATCGCAAAAAATTAAAAATATTCGATTTTTTACCTTTTTTCCCTGTTCAGGTCCATAGGTAGCAAACTGTTCAAAATTCAAGGAAACAATCAACTACAAAAAAATTCCTAAGATCTCAATAAACAACTTTTAAGAACATATAAACTTTCTACGAATGAGTCTCCACGCACTCTATGTAGCCGCGGAAGGGAAAACTTTGTTTGCGGTTACCTAAGTGCTACCTAAACGGTGTTAAGAATCATTCCTAGGAAGTTTATATATTGCAACAAGTGGTTTATTGATACCTTAGGTACATTTTTGTAGTTGATTGTTTCCTTGAATTTTGAACGGTTTGCTGCCTATGGACCTGAACAGGGGGAAAAGTATAAAAAAAACAAGTAAGAGTGCTATATTCGGCTGTGCCGAATCTTATATAGTGCGTTTATGTAGTATAGAGATACATACATAAGCACATAGTTACTTTTATGTACAAAGAAGAAAATAATAATTTTCAAACCCTAGAATCATAATTTTAGATTTTTCTGATTACTTATACCAATTTAGTAGTTCTTAGAAAAATATAGAAAGTGTGTTAAGTGAAAAAAAGGAAATTAAAAAACAATGTTTTATTTAGTTACTTTAATGTCCAGAAAAAAATCATAGTTTCCAGCTCTGGAGCTGTGGTTTTTATTTTTATAATTTTCTATACCAAACTTTTCTTTCCAAAACGTAAAATTTATATAATTTATAAAGGAAAATATAAAAATTGATTAGACTTAGTTACTTTTATATATCAAAAAAGTGCAAGTGTCCCAACCCTGGAATCCTCCTTTTTGATTTTTTTTTTTTTGATTTCTTACACCATCTTTTTTTAAGAATATAATATATGTTTAATTTATAGTAAAAAAGAAAAAAATTGTTTTATTTAGTTACTTTTGTATAAAAAATAAGGTTTTCCAACCCTGGAAACGTCGTTTTAATTTTTTAAATTTTTTTTATTTTGAAATATCAAATTCATTCGTACTGAAGTATAAAATAAGTTTATTTTTATATTATTATTATTTATTTTTTTCGGTAGAAAATTTTTTATATCACAAAAAGTGTGGGTTTTCCAACCCTGAAATCAAACTGTTTGATTTTTCTGATTTCTTATACTAATTTATTTCTTTTAAGAATATAAGGTATCTTTAATTTATAGAGATAAAGGGAAAATTTGCTTTAGTAAGTTACTTTTCTATAAAAAAAGGTAAGGTTTTCCAACCCTGGAAACGTGTTTTAAACTTTTTTAAATTGAAATACCAATTTTATTCGTACTGAAGTATAAAATAATTTTATTTATTTAAAAAAAATTAAAATTAGTTTTCGGTAGTTAATTTTTATATCACAAAAAGAGTAAGTTTCCCAACCCTGGAATCATCCTTTTTAATTTTTCTGATTTCTTACACCAATCAATTTCTTTTAAGAATATAAGATATCTTTAATTTATAGAGAAAAACGAAAAATTTGCTTTAGTAAGTTACTTTTGTATAAAAAAGTTAAAGTTAACCAACCCTGGAAACGTCTTCTTAATTTTTTGAAGGTTAATTTTTAATTTGAAATACCAATTTTATTCGTTCTAAAGTATAAAATAAGTTCATTTAATAAAAATAATAAAAATTAATTTTCGGTAGTTAATTTCTTATATCACAAAAATCGTAGGTTTTCCAACCCTGGAATCATCCATTTTGTTTTTCTGATTTCTAACATCAATTTCTTTCTTTTAAGAACATAAGATATGTTTAATTTATAGAAAAAAAAGAAAATTTTTTTTAGGTAAGTTACTTTTGTATAAAAAAAAATTTTAAGTTTTCCAACCCTGGAAACATCTTATTAATTTTTTGACGTTTAATTTTTTATTCGAAATACCAATTTTACTCGTGGTGAGGTAAAAAATAAGTTTATTTAATAAAAATAATTAAAAAATTAGTTTACGGTAGTTAATTGTATATATCACAAAAATCGTAGGTTTTCCAACCCTCGAATCATCCTTTTTGTTTTTCCGATTTCTTATATCAATCTCCTTCTTTTAAGAACATTACATATGTTTAGTTTATAGAAACAAAAAAGAAAAATTTGTTTTAGTAAGTTACTTTTGCATAACAAAAAAAGTTAAGGTTTCCCAACCCTGGAAACGTCTTTTTAATTTTTTTAATTTCTTTTTAAGTTTTTTTAGTTAGAAATACCAATTTTATTCATACTGAAGTATAAAATAACCCCCTGTTTGTGTAAGACGTTTGAGTTTGAAATCTTGGCGTTTCTGTAATAGACTAAAGAAAAGTTGTACAAGTTTCCTTTAGTCTATTACAAAAACGCCAAGATTTTTAACTCAAACGTTTTACACAAACAGGGAGTAAGTTTATTTAATAAAAAATTATTAAAAACTAGTTTTCGGTAGTTATTTTGTATGGCAAAATGAAGTTTAAGTCTCCCAGCTCTGAAACCGTCTGCTCGATTTTGCTGATTTTCAATATCAATCTTATTTTGACCATTTCTGACACACCAGTCCAAGAACGAAGTCTCTAGCTTCTCTGGGAGCTTCGGAAGACCGATTTCACGTACAGACAGGCGGACATCGCTTATTCGTCTTCACTATGCATAAGGATCCAGAATATATATACTTTATGGCTCGCTTATTAATATTCTGGAAATTACAAACGGAATGACAAACCTATATATACCCTTTTACCATTTTTTGGTAAAGGGTATAATAAAAATTTTTTTAATTTTTTTGCGATTTTGATCTTGCAGATGACGTTTATTTTTATTTTATATATTCACAATTTTTGTTATTTACGACAAGAGCTATAACTTTGCCTAAGAGAGTATACAAAAATTCCGAACGGTTTGCAAGATATGAGCCTGAGAAAATGCAAAAATTACACCGAGGCCCCAAACTTTTGGGGCCCATAAAAAAAGTGCATTACTTGGGGCAAAACTGAGAGACATGGGTCTTTTTTTCGCCTTTTATCCGGTAGTGGTGTCCGTATATGTTTATATTACCATGATTTAAAAAATTACACACAGTGTTACGAGTATATACATGTATATATATATGTGTATATATGTTTATATAAATTTTACCATTCCAAATCACTTCACTTGATATTTGTGGAACATTTGGTAGAGTGTATGCTGGTTGTTGTTTTTTTTATGTTGTACCTCATAAAAATTCAATTTTTCCTTACTTAATTTTCTTATTCCTCTTGCACAGATAAATGCAAGTGGTCAGAGAAGATAATTTGCTTGTAGCCGCACACAGTTGTGGACCACCATGTATAAGAATCATTTGCATTTTGAATCCATCTTCATATTTCTTTTTTCTCTTTTTTTAATGGCATTTGTTCTGTGTTCATTTAGTGCATATTCTGAAAGTACATTTACACGACATGTATTTTCATATGATATAATATTGTTGCATATAATTACTAAAACTATTTCAAACTTCATATTTCTATATATGTATCTGTTACAACAAAAGTAAATTTTCTTATGATAAATAAATAAACGAACAGTTTTCATTTGTTTTTCAATTAACGCCGTAGTTTGATATATAATATGAATTAATTTTTTTTATTTTTGATTAATTCAATCATTTTCTTAATTATAAAATATTTACAAATTTTTATTTTGCTATAAAATTTTTAAAATAATATTCAATACAATATTAATTGTTTTAAGCAAGTATGACTTATTTCGTAATTTCTTATTTTAATTACTTAAATGTTCAGTGTGGTGCTTACAAGTTCGCACAAGCACCTTCTAAAAGCAGCCCATGGATAGCCTTACAACAAATATAGTTATATAGTTTTCATTTGTTGAAATAAATAATAAACACTTTTAGCAATCAATCCACTTCATAGATTTCTAGTATGACTTTCAATTTAATTCATTATTTTTAATTTATTCTGTTCAATATTTCGACTACTGTGTTATTTAATTCAAACAATAGATTAATTGTTTTTGATACAATTTTCAATTAATTTTTTTAATCATTCAATTAAACACTTTGAATGAAATTATATACATGTTCATTTATTTTACAAATCTGTACTAGGAAAAATATTTTTGCAATGATCACCTTTAATTAAAATTTAAATCAATTACACATTTTGACTGTGTCCATTAAACTTTTTAATTAATTAAATTTTTAAAATAAAAGTTTAACTCACTGAATGAAATTGGTATAGCCTTCACTAAAAATGTTAAAGGGTATATATGTATAAATTTGTTATTCCGTGTGTAATTTCCACAATATTCGTCTTTTTAAATAGGGAAGACGAATAAGCGATGTCCGTCCATCCGTCTGTCTGTATGTGAAGTCGGTTTTTCGAAGCTCTTAGAAAAGCTAGAGACTTCTTACACTGGATGTGTCAGAAATGGTCCGAAATAGATTGAAAATTATCAAAATCGAAATTACGGTTTCAGAGCTGGAAAACTTAAACTTTTTTTGCCATACAAAAGTAACTAGCTGAAACAATTTTTTAATAAACCTTTTTTATATTAAAGAAAGAATAAAATGTTACTAAAGTCCAAAAATAATCAAAAAAACTATTCCAGGGTTGGAAAATGTCACCTTTTTTTATATAAAAGTAACCTACAAAAACTAATTTTTTCTGTTCTGTTCTATAAATGAAACATAGTTTATTATTTCAAAGCAAGCAGATTGGAATAAGAAATCAGAAAAATCTAAAAAGATGATTTCAGGGCTGGGATGCACTTTTTGTGATATATAAAATTAGCTAGATCTAATAATTTTTCTTTAGCGCTATTAATAAATCAAATATATTTTGTGCTTTAACAAGAAAAGTTTGGTATAAAAAGTTAGAAAAATAAGAAACGCACCTCCTGAGCTGGAAAATTTAAATTTTTTTTGGCATATAAAAATCACTAAATAAAACTATGTAATTTGTTCCCTTCCTTATATCATTATTATGTCTTTGTTAAAATATTATTTCTTTATTAAAATATGTCTATTTTGTACCTTAGAAAGAAATAAATTAGTATCATAGATGTGAAAAATTAACATTGTGGTTCCAGGGTTGGAAAATGGAAACTTAAAAAAAAAATAATCAAAACTTTTTTCCTTTAAATAAACATATCAGGAAGATCTTTACTCAATATATTTTTCTATATATTAAGTTTTGAAATGAAAATCGAATTTACTCATAAATATGGGTACTAAATAGTCTTACTAAGCTATCTAATATGTTGGTTATTATGTTCTTAGCACAATTACGTTTCAAATCGATAATCACACGTGGGCAGGTTGAAACGTGTTCTTATTCATATTCAGTAACGAAGTTTCTTAGCTACATACAGAGCCTTTTAGAGTTGAAGTCTACTGATGAGTTCCATAACAAAATTCATATAGACAATGTTTAAGCAAACAAAAAAGTAAACAATTTTTGAAATTATATAAAGACTTTATGTCAAATAAATATACTTCGGTATTTTTTTTTTAAGTAAATGAAAGTAATATAAAATATATCGCTAAAGAACAGTCATGACATGACTATTAAATAAATTAATCGGTACAGCCGATTAAATTATTAAATCAATTTCATTGCTAAAAAAATAAATTTTTTATATAGCTAGTTTAAATGCATATTTATTTCCGATATCAAAAAAATGCATTAGTTCTCAAGAATTGAGAGCTTCCTTTCTCGCTTGCCTTTTCTAAAATTTTTTGCTGTTCAGCTTTGCCTGGAAGTTAGAAATTATAATGTTCTGTATTTTCTAATTTCCTGAAGCAGCTAACCAGAGGCTGGAAAAACATTAAAAATAAAAATAAAAAAAAAATATCTGAGAAGCTGGCTGTCCTCAGTAAATGATATATTTTTGGGGTTCTCGAAGTAGACATGTAAAAATTTACGAAGTATTTCCATTTAAAACCAGTTCCATCCTACCATAACAAAATAACGAAAACTGGGGTGTAATCGCCGCTTTCGATAGCGAGCTGATACAATCACGTTTTTTCAGTTTGAGATTAATGCATTCAACAGCGAACAATATTTTTACATTGTTCGATAGCGAGTGCTATAATCTCAAACTGAAAAAAAGTGATCAAAGAACCTCTTTATCGAAAGCAACTATTAGACCTTTGACTTTTCCTTGCTAGTCTCTATTTAGGTAGTTCAGTTATTTGACAGTCGTGTTAACGGGACTAGTCTGGTTTTGTTCACGACCTCCTCATCATTTAAATCATTCATTATATTTTTACTTCGAAATAATAAACAAATTCGAAAAATTGTCCTTTATTCCATTTTTGCTATTCCGTGAGTTGTTATTTTTTTTTTTTTTTTGTTAACTTAAGCAATTCGATGATTAGAGCCCTTTTTAAATGTTTTTATGTCTAAAATGTCGTGTAATGTGTACTATTTTACCCTGAATATTTATGTACATACATGTGTACATACATATATTAATACATATCGTCACCTTAAATTTAAAGCATCGCTAAGTTTTATATTTTATGTGATTTGAATCAGAAGTCAGGTAGTGAAACATATACGTTTGAAGCTTAATAGCGTAGACAGACGACAGCGTTAATTTGCATTAAAATATCACTAATGTGAATTAAAAATTTACCCTGACAGATGACAGTATTTGCATTAAGTAAACAAAATCTGTACATACCTTTCGTGCCACACACTTCGATAATTTTAAAATGGAAAAAAATGTGTCTCGATTTTAATATTTCTTTGCTCTTTTTCTAAAAACAATTAAAATAACTTATATTTTCTGACCGAATCGCATTTTAATTTTGAAAACCAAAACAATTTGTCAACATTTGATTGATTGTGACGGTGTTACCATATGAGGACTTTGTTATCATATAGCTGAATTCAGTATTAATTCACTGTCATTTAGTGCATTTAGTCCCTATTTACACTATGCAAGTCTTATTGCTAAGCTGATTAGTTTATTAGGAGAGAGAGAGACGAGGGGAAAAGAAACGTTGCTGTTCCCCTCGTCTCTCTCTCCCTGAAACTAATCAGCTTAGCAATAAGACTTGCACAGTGTGATTTGGGACTTACAAATGAGGATAATTCACAAGTTAATTTGCATTAAGACAGTTAATGCAAATTAACGCTTTCGTCTGTCTATGCTATAAGCTTGAAATGTTTGAATTCTGGTATAAAATAAAATAAAAAATGGTATTAATAATTTTTATATAATCTTAAAATATTTGTAGAAACATGATTTCAAAATTCAAAATTTCAGTTAACGCTATTTTATATCCTACATTTGCTCTTTTGCATATTTGTAACCTTATGCATGTTTTTAAGCGAGTGCACGCACACACACACACAAACACATGTATTGAAATGCATAAAAATAAGAAAGAATTTACAATGGAAATTGTTCATTATGTTTTCATGTGCATACTGATACGTACGTACTTATGTACATATGTATGTTTGTAGTCACATTCATGTTTTATTATGTACTCACATTGCCAACCCAACAAACATATACATATACGTTTGAAGTCTAAAGGCTCAGTTAACCGACTGTAATGTAAAGTAACTGCAACAGTAAGAAACATCTGATCGATTTTGTTATGTGAAAAGTAATGAAAATGGTTATAGAGATGTAATGTAACGTAACCTAATTTTCATATAAAAATGTCGATCAGCTGTTTTCTACGTTACAGTTACATCATATTACAGTCGGCTAACTGAGCCTTAAGAAATGACATTTTGTTGCTCTAGTTAATAGAATTAAAATTTTATTTATTTAGGCAAGAATATTTTAAAAATGGCACTGCCCCAACAAAACAAAAGTAACAAAGTTCTAAGAAGTAATTCTGGCAGAGTAATTATAAGATATACTTGTAGCCGTAGTTGGCAAGCTCATATCAAATCACATTATATCGTCGCTGTTTTAACTAACGGACCTAACTAACATTTTAAAAATTTAACAGGAGAACAGTTTTTATGGTTGTTTTATACATTCATTCTTATGGCTGCGCTAGAAATCTTTTCACTTATATAGGCACAAAATAATGCTTCCAGTCGTGAAAATTCTAGACAATGTGTATTATGACTTATAAAGTCTAGTAGAGGACTTAACTGATTTTTCAAAAAAAAAATTCAGTTAGGTCGGTTAGTTAAAACAGCGACGATATGAGTCACACAAATTTTGAAGTATTTTTTGCAATACTTTGTCTTAAAACCTATTTATTTTTTAAACGTTCTTAAGAACCTATTTTAGTTTAATTTAAATAAAGCTTAAATCATTACAATCTATTGAGAGTAAGTTTCGATCGATATCGAACTCCATAATTTGCGCACAGCCAACTTATTTAGAAATATTATATGAAAAGCTCTTAATTTTTTTTGAGTGATTTCTATAGAAATTTTCTAAACAACTTGACTGTTCGTAACATGGAAACAATACATTTGCGGTATTCAAATGGTAGTCTTAAGTATCTTAAGTATCACAATGCCTTAATATTCTAAAATAGTTTGAAAAATTTTTGTCATAAAAGTCATAAAATAATAAGACTTTCTGAGCTTTGTTTATTGTTTTTGTAAAAACTACACGTATAAATGCGAGATAGTTTACCAAAGGAATTGGGAGGAAGAGAGAGAGAGAGAGAGAGAGAGAGAGATAGAGAGATTGTAAGAGTAAGCAATGTAGGACTACAAAGATACTAAAGCGAATATACAAATAAGTACAATATCTATTATTTTAAATTATGAGAGGTTGCTCACAATTGTGTTATTATTTTAAAACATTTTAATTCATGGTTACCATTTGAATACCCCTAGTATTACTTTCACGGCTTTTACACACGCACATTTTACTTTGGTAAGTCTCGAATTTGTAGAAGAGAAGTGAAGAGAGAACGAAAACTCGTTTTACTTCTCTCCCACAAACTCAAGACTTTTTAAAGTAATCTTCACATGTGTAAATACTGTCTTATTTTACGATAATGAGCAAATCAATCAGCAAACACTCGAGAAACGTTTTATCTCAAAACCATTCAGCTTTGTGCGTGCATTTTAAATAAAATAAAATTATGTGCTCATGGGCAAGAGCAAAACAATTTAAAAATACTCGGGATATATGCATGCATATTCAGGATATATATTCATCATTCGCAACCGTATACATATATTTGTGTATATAAAATGGAATTTAAAATCTGTGGGGTGTGTGTGTATCTGTTTAAAAACATTCATTATATACATGTGCAAATAAATTAGCCCTGTATATAAGCATTTCTAGCCGGTTAATAGTTAGAGTATTTTTGTGCTCATGCGCGTGGTTGTAGCTCATACAGTCTATAAATTTTAGTTATGGATGTTTGTGCTTTGTAATTTTAAAAACATGTTGGATATTCACACTTATAATATGTAATCGGTTTAAAATAAATGATTATCTTTGTTAATGAACATGCTTTTTTATTTTAAGTTGTATGCATTCATACTCAAAGTGTATTTAAAACGATAATTTTCTCATTATCTGATCCAGCCAACACGGACCACCAACAAGAAATTTTTTTCTATATATCTTATAATGAAGGAAACCGTATTTTATATATTGAGGTTTATCCATAAAAGCGTGGAGATCATGCAATAATTTTTTATCGTTATTTAATATCCTGTATTTTGAAAACTTTTCGAATCACTTTCATGGCTTATTCAAACGTTTAATGATTAAAATTAGTTTTAATATAATTATGTAGTTCAAAATTTAGGTCAAGATCGCTTGTTTACCGGGCATTATCCTTTCTACGTGTTAACATACGTACATACATAAATACATACATATGTACCTTCATGTCTGTATATGCACAAGCATTAACCGTACATTTGTGTATGTATGTATGTTTATGCTATGTCTGTTTGTGGATTGTGAGGATGTGTGAAATATGAACGAATAAGAAGTGGATACTGCAAAAAAAATGTATTGTACTATAAGATAGTAAAAAATAAATTTTAGAAAAAGGCTTATTCCTCTTACATATTTATATTAGGGTGGACACTTTTTTCCTTTAAATATTTTGTTAGATGCGATTAAGATTAAAAAATATTAAGCACACAGAAAAAATACCAATGTAAATTCACTATGCAAAAATTTTGATTTAAAATTACAAGAAATAATATGTTGTTTAAATGTGTTGGAGTTTATTTGCTTTGTTCATAGCTGCAATACACTTTTGTGCTTAGTTGTGTGAGTTGTTTTTGTATTATTGTTGTTTTTCTTTTGATGTTTGTAAACTATAACGTAAATGTAATATTTACACAAATCAAAGGCAATACTACATTTCACTACTGCTGTTAACCACGAATAAACACGTAGGATGGTAGATTACTACAAACCTAGCAATCGGAGAGTTGTTCGTATTGAGGACTACGGGAGCCATTGATTTAAGTGGCTAGCTAACAGTCGGTTAAGGGGGGTTCGGTCCTCACTACAACACTCTCGCTACTGAACAGTAGGAGTTCGTTGTTATAGACTCCCTATTTTTTACAACCAAAAAAAAAAAGAATAATTAGTAAACAATAAATAAGAGTTTTGTACTTCGAAATTGGAATTTACAAACAAAGCTAAGGGGGAAAAAAAAGTAGGCTATGGTGACTTATTCTACTGCCGCATCCAACAGACATGGCCTCATCTGATGTATTGATGAGCCTCGTCCTTTACCCTACCTCCCAATTGCCCTAGTGACGAATAATTGCTAGGACCCCTAAAGACAAATACCGTACGTTACCACTCCTTCAGAAGGAAAACTCAGGGATCAGATCATTCCATGATAATTAAATTTTTACTCATTTTATTCATTAAATACCTGTTTTAAATCTAACAACTTATTGGGTTGTATATTACAATTTAACAAAATTATTGTTCAAGCTTATTGCCATATGAAAATACACTATATTTAACATATTTGATTTTGTTTATATTCTTTTTAATCAATTTTTTTTTCTTTTTATAGAATTTCAAGTTTTTTTTTTTACTGGGTTTTCCTACAGGGAATTTAATTACCTCAACTATAAAAAATTTTATGCTATTCCTACCAAAACAACTATAGATTGCAAAAAAATTAACAAAATATAATCAAAATAAGGCTGAAATAACAATATAAATAATAAAAATATATAATTTTAAATATATAATAAAAGTAAACAAGTAGTGATGAAAAAAAAATTTAAATAAAAGTGTTTGACCAAAATTTAAATTGTTTTAAAGAAATAATAAAAAAATAAAACAAACAAAAAAAAAACTAATCAGAATGTAATTTTGCCAGGAACAGAACTAATAAAAAAATGTTTAATTACTTTGTCCCACTAGGATAAAAAAATAACTTCGAAAATAATAGTATTTTTTTTTTCAATATGAAAATTCTAAGAACGGCAGGGCTTGATGCAAGTTGTATTTTAATATTGTACGAGGGTGGTACCCCAGTTTATATTAAGCCACAATTACAACATTCATTCAATTTCAATCAAGAAAATTTAGAAAAACTCACCATCATCCGTCGTGGTTCATGAAGGCCTCCGAATCTTGTTGACGAAATTGACTGTAAGCTAGAATAAAAGTTTAATTATGGGTGCTCAAAGTAATATCTGTCCTTTTCGGTTTTTCTCTACTTTGTTCTTTTTAAGTGCAAATTTGGGTTTTATTTCTTTTCCCCCTTTTTTTACGAAATTGCAAATATTGTTCATTTAGTGGGATTTTTCTTTTATTTGTTTTATTTTTTTTTCACACGGCAAACTCAAATACTTGCAAATACTAAAATTTTACTTTTAATTTCTTATTTTTTTTTCTTCTTTTTTATCTAATTTTTTTAAGAACCAAACTTATTTCTTTATATTTTCCTAATTTTTAAATTCAACATGTTTTTTTTGTTTCTTATATTTTATTCATAGTTAATGAAGCTTTTACCTTTCTATTTGAGTATTTCCTATCATCATAAAGATTCGTTTAATTTGTCTCTACTTTATTTCTACCTGTCAGACACCCAGAATACTTTTACCTACGTATGTTCAATATACTTATTCCTTTGCAGACTTTGTAGTTTCATTAACGCTGTTGTAGTTGTTGCTGGAGCATAAAATGTTTTCGTCTAGGTTATGTGCGGGATGATTTTTAGACCATAGTTGTGGATGTTGCTGGTTTAAAAGTGTGGTTGTTGTTGTTGCTGTTGATGATTTAAAGTTGTTACTACCATGTATCCTTTAAAGTTGTTGTTACTGTTGATCAGTCGAAGCGGTGGTGGCGAATCATTTCGGAATGGATGTTGTTAACCTTCAAATTTTGTTGTTGTGTTTGCCAACCGGGGACTTCTTTTATTTTACTTCTTTGAATTTAATTATTTTAAACATTTAGGTTATGTTTTATGAACTGGTGGTTTCGTTAACTAATTTGATATTGTGGTGTTATTAGAAATTTTAAGCTGTCTTTTTGAATATTTGACTTGATTGTTGTTGTTACTATTTTTTTTAAGGGTGATTTTGTTAACTATTGGTAACTTCTGGTTTTGTTACATACATGTTTTACTTGTCTGATTTTTGTTAGCTAATTTTAAGCAAGATGTTGGTAACTATTTTTCAGTGAGGTTTTGTTAACTAATTTTTAGGAAGATGTTGTTAACTAATGTTAAGTGAGGTTTTGTTAACTATTTGTAAATTTTGGTTTTGTTACACATTTTACTTGGCTGGTTTTTTGTTAAATAATTTTAAGTATGATGTTGTTAAATATTTTTAAGTCAGGATTTTTTTTATATGTATTTTAAACTTTGAGTTGATTGTCTTATGTGGCTGTTATACTTTTTCAAATTATAGTTCTTTTATTTTCTAACTAATTTTCAACTTTTTTTTTTCACTCAAAACATGTTTGTTCTTCAATCTCCACAACACCAACTGCCTGAACATTTTTCAGTTATTAGCCACGCCAGCTTCTATCCCATTTTTTTCTTTTATTCACCGTTTTTCGACGTTTCTCGAAGCATCTTCTGATAGTCCCGTTACCATTGGTATATAACGAACGTGATTGAAAAGAAAACACGTGAAAATACATAAGACCCACTGGAGTAGTGCCAGACGCAACGAATTATGTCTTTGTCAATGGCAGGGTTGCCAATAAAATAGGTAAAAAAAATACAGAGATGATTGAGTTTCATGGTATGACATAATCTCAAGACCGGTGTAACCAAATGTTATTTTCGGTAAAGAAATAAAATAAAATAAAATAATATAGAACTCCGAACCTTACAAAACCGATGATAAACAACTACTGGCTGGTAGGCAGTGTACTAGTCTTGTAGTCGGAGGATCACAGTTTCGAATCCTGGAGACAAGTAAAAATATTTTGTGTATTTCTTTTAACTAAAACTTTTCAAATAAATTTTATGTTAAATTATCAATTAAATAATGTTGAATTAAAATTTTATTCATTTAGTGTGTATCTCAAATAATTTTTTTTTGGCTGCAGGGGTAAATGCATTGGCTTCTAAGTGATTAATTCCAAGTTCAAATCTTGGCCGGATAAGCCAATTTATATACAAGCAAACATTTTTCTGACGCCTGTGCCAAAGTTAAATAATTAATAAAAGATAAATGCTACATTAAATTAAATTCATGTTAAGCTTACATTTTTATTTTATTTTTATTTTTAAGCCCCTCAATAATCAATTTCAATGCATTTTTAATTAAAAAAATATTTTACTTAATAAGTAAAATATTAATTTGGGATTATTAGTGCGTTTAAAAAATTTTAAACTTAAATTGTAACAATTCCCATAAAAAACAGCTAATAAATTCATGTTGTTTAAACTGAAAAAAAAAAATTTGATACAACATGATTCTTCTTTTAACAGTACGCAAATGTTAAATCAACGTGAAATAAAGTTATTTCAAAAGGATTTTTTTTTTTGAAAATTACTACAAATCATGTTATATTAACGTGAAACGCATATGAAGCAAAATCATTGCCGAAAAATATTAAATCAACCTTGTTTACGTAGACTTTAAGTTGAAATTTTTCTGTGTGAGCAAGAAAATATATTATTATATTTTTAATTAAAACCAAAATATATTACGCCATGAGTTTTAGTCCAACTGTAAGAGTTTAGCCAAATAAATTTAATAATTTTGTCTTTTTATATTTTATTTTGAGAAAATTGTAAAGGATGTAACATAAAGAGTATCAAAAACAGTATGAGTTATGGGAAATAAGTCTCTTGATATGAAACTTTTTCTAGAACTGTTCGACATGTAGATTATTTTTCGAATTACCCGCTCTAAAGGACGATTATGTACGCCATAAAATGGAAGAAATGCACGATGAGTTTAACGAATAGAACAACTATCAGCTGTTAAATGGGTGCTCAAATTAAGAACTGATGCCAACCCAAACTTGTTACAGTAAAAAAAACACGTTTTACTAAAAAATAATCCGATATATGTACTTGAAAGGTGTATGAATTAGCTATATTTGTATTTGTTCGGTTGTAGTTCAGGAAAAGTTCCAGTCAGTGGTTTTTGTTTTGAATACGAAATCTTGACATATGTCAAACAAACTTGGTGTAAACTAGGACTGGCTCGAACTCGTTCACTAGTTACTTTTTGACAGTAGATAAGCTGTGATCAAACCCTTGTAATTTAAAGGGGTTTGATTATTTATGCTTCTGTCAAAAGTGAGTTAGTGAATGAGTTCGACCCAAGTGTATTGTAAACGGTTTAGATTTTATTCAAGATTATTATTAAAATCTTCCAAATTTTGTGCAATTGTAAATGTCATATAAATTTTTTATTTTTTTTCTTTTGATCACCCTAATAATTCTGAGGAAAATAAAGCAACATTGCAATTGTTTACAATTTATTCACAAGTTATCATGGTTACTGCTCCTCATGCAGTTAAAAATTTTTTGTGTGCTGTGTCTCTGTCTGTGTGTGTGTATTTGTGTGTACTGTGTATGTGTGTGTTTATATGCATCTAGTTATTTTCTATTCCCTTGTAATGACCAGAACAAAATGTGGTCAAATTACAGATCTATATGGATTTTAAAGACAAAATTAATACAAATTCGAAACAAGTGTTACGAGAAAAGTACACTTAAATAAATTAATTTTTAAAAGACCCAAGGACAAAGAAGCCATTGTCGCTTGATAAATAAGTTGTTCAACATATAAAATGAATAAAAATGAAATTTTAAAGCAAATCATAACAGTTAAATAAATAAATTAACAATGAAATTAATTTCTTATATACGGGTACATACACACAAACTCCTGTAGGGCTTTACTGACCTCATGTTGCTAAATATGAAATAAATAAATTTCAGTTAATTTTAATTATTATTCGAACTCCATTTGTTTCTATATTTATGATTTTAACAGGCTAAAGTTCGTATCGCTTTTTAAGCCAAATTACATGTGATAATTATTAATGAACAAATAACACCAAAGTCTGTTGTAAATATTCTAACTAACAACACATAGTTGAACGGAACAGCCAGCCGTTTTCGAAGGCCACTAAACCTTCATCATCAGCATTTTTTTGTGTTTGGTCCACTGTGTGTGGTGTCAGTTGATGTAGATTTCTGCTTTATATACTTAGCATTATTGCAAAGGGAATATGTGAATTGTTTTGATTCATCGTATTTCAATTTGCTGAAAGCTTTTTTGTATTGTAAGCTCAATTTTACCATCTCTGTATTTACAACAGTCTTACCATTGTCGTTTTGTTCTTTTACTAATTATACACATGTTAGTTAATTTGCGTATTTTGTGTTCTACTTAAGACAAACTTTTTTGGTTTGTTAGTATTAAGTATATTTTTATTTAATTTTTGTCAGAGGCCCATGGCTATTAATTTTAGTTAATTTTAATTATTATTCGAACTCCATTTGTTTCTATATTTATGATTTAACAGGCTGAAGTTCGTATCGCTTTTTTTAAGCCAAATTAATAAATAAAATAATAACAATAATAATAAATAAATAAATAAATTTCAACAGCAATATCTTTGGAAGATAATTTTAAGCTTGTCCTACAAACATTCAATGATCTTATTCGAAGGAAACTGAAAGTGTTTTCTAAAATTTTGTTTTTATGACTAGTGGGAAAATTGGAAGCATGAAATGTTAATATTAACAAGTAAGAGTGCTATATTCGGCTGTGCCGAATCTTATTTAACCTTCACATACACACGTACATTTTTGATATGTAAAAAAAACCATAAATTTTTGTTCTATTGCAATTTTTAGTAGTGACCTCTCGATATTAATCGACTAAAGAATTTGATTAAAATATTTTATTTTAGATATTAACAATAGTTGATTATATTATTTTGCAGTCTGTAGTTAAGATATATTTTACTTTATTTATATTTTTCGTTTTTAAAATAAATGAGAATAAATTAATTAGAGAGAACTTTAACAGAGATCAGCACCTTAACAAAATACACATCTGCATTTGTTCCTTGGAGAAATAACAGAAATATATATACATGTTTTGGTTACATAATTAATGAAAAAGGCCCTAGTGACTAAATTCAATTATGGTTGTTGCAACACGAGCTACGGCAAGTGGAAAAGTTGATACAATCGCAGTTTTTTGATACCATATGATGTTCAAAAACCGCGCTACTATTTGAAAATTCTAAAATAATCCTAGTATTGTACCTCCATGTCAACTTAAGTTATTCCATATATGCCGGTATTTCATAAAACTTAATATTAACATCCCATTGCTACTGTGCCAGTTCGCTTATATTGCAATATCATGTTTGTTCCTACAGAATTTTTCGATTTTGCTCAGCAGATTCAAGGAAATAAAATATATCATGTCCTTTTCCTCTAATTCATTTTAAATTTATGACTGTTCTTTAGCGATATATTTTATCTTACTTTCATTTACTAAAAATACAACGAAGTACAATATTTATTTGACATAAAGTCTTTATATAATTTCAAAAATTGTTTACTTATTTGTTTGGTTAAACATTGTCTATGTGCATTTTTTTTAGCCTTATGGAACTCATCAGTAGACTTCAACCCAAAAAACTTTGAATTTAGCTAACAAACTTAGTTACTAAATATAAGTAAAAACTCATTTCAACTTTCTAACTTGTGATCATCGATTTGAAACATAATTGTGCTGAGAGCATAATAACCAACATATTAGAAAGCTTCGTAAGTATATTGAGTAACCATGTCTATGGTTAAATTAAATTTCCATACCAAAATTTAATATATTAAAAAAAACTACTGAGTAAATATCTTCCTAAAATAAAAACTATATTTAATTAAAAGAAAAAAACTTTATATACCTTTTTTTTAAGTTTCAATTTTCCTACCCTGGAAACATAGTCTTAATCGTTCGTATCTGTGATACTAATTCATTTCTTTCTAAAGTATACAATAGACACATTTTAAGAAGGAAATAATATTTTAACAAAGAAATAAGGCAACAAATTAGTTTTATTTAGTGCCTTTTATAAGCCAAAAAAGTTAATATTTTTTAGCTCAGGAGGTGCGTTTTTTATTTTTCTAACTTTTTATATCAAAGATTTCTTTTTAAAGCATAAAACATATTTTATTTACAAAGAAAACAAAAAAAAAAGCAATGTGAGTCCGCTCACAGAGGAGATGTGTAAACATCTCGTAATGAAAATTTTTTTTTAAGTTGGAAGTACTTATGCTTTTAGTATCTTTTTTTAAATTAATTAATTAAAAGTATCAAAACTTTCAATATTGTAAATACATATGAATTTGTTGGCTTTTGTTTGTTTTATTAAACTTATTTGGTTAGTAAATGGGCACACTGCAGTATATGTATATTTACTGCATTAAAAATTGCAGTAAGCAGTAAATTTACTGAATACGGGCATTACTGATTACTGAAAATTCAATGCACCTCATCATAACGTGTGTTTTTTTAGAGGTATAGAACTTCGAATTGAGATAAAACACAAGAAAATCGTTTTAATGTCCATCAATTTGGCTTTATTGGAAGGATAATTTTATGCCATTAATGTTTAAATATGATTTTGGGCATGTGGCCGCCGCGGCTGGCTCGAATAAAGCCAATTCTAAAGGTCCAATTTTCAACCACTTTTTCGAGCATATGGGGCCGTATGTTGGCAATAACGCCACGAATGTTGGCTTCCAAGTCCCCTAACGTTTCTGGTTTGTTGGCGTAGACGAGCGACTTCACATATCCCCAAAGAATATAATCCAATGGTGTCAAATCACACGATCTTGGTGGCCAATTGACAGGTCCATTCCGCGAAATTATGCGCTCATCGAATGTTTCCTTCAATAAATCGATTGTGACGTGCGCTGTGTGGCATGTAGCGCCGTCTTGTTGGAACCACAACTCATCCACATTCATGCCATCCAATTCGGGAACAAAATAGTCCGTTATCATGGCTCTATACCGGTCTCCATTAACGGTAACTGACTCTCCAGCATTATTTCGGAAGAAGTATGGCCCAATGACTCCACAAGCCCATAGAGCACACCAAACAGTCAGTTTTTGTGGATGTAATGGCGTCTCAAGGGTCTCATGTGGATTCTCTTCACTCCAAATGCGGCAATTTTGCTTGTTGACGTAGCCATTCAACCAAAAATGAGCCTCATCACTGAACAAAATTTTGCGATGAAAATCAGCATCGAGATCAATCTCATTTTCGGCCCATACACCAAAATCACGACGCATTGCATGGTCTCGCGGCTTTAATTCTTGCACAAGCTGGATCTTGTAAGGTCGCAAGCAAAGATCTTTGCGCAAAATCTTCCATAAAGTTGATGGACAAAGCTCCAATTGCTGTGCACGGTGGCGAATCGATTCATTCGGGTCCTCTTCAACACTTTGCTCTACAGCGGCAATTGTTTCTTCGGTGCGCACTGTTCGACGTCTCTGCGGATGCGTATTATCACATAGAGTAAACGTAGTGCGAAAACGATCCATGGTTAACCGAATTAATTGCTCTGATGGACGATTATGTCGACCATAAAATGGACGGAGCTTGCGGTAAACTTCGCGAACTGAACCATTATTTTCGAAATAAATTTGCACGATTTGCAAGCGTTGTTCTTTTGTCAACCTGTTAATGATAAAATGGCAAACCAAACTAAATATTAATCACTTGACAGCTGACAAAATGGCCGTCAGTTAAAAAAGTGATGCCAACTTAAAGTTCTATACCTCAATAAAAAACACCCATTATAACAAATCATTTAGGCAATTTATAAAAATTGTAGAAATAAATTTTAGTAATCAGTAAAAATTTACTTGTTAAACATTTTTTATTGTTTTTACTGAAACTTTAGTGGTACTGCAGTGCTCATCTATGGTAAATGCCTTTACTTTTACTTTTTAATTTTTAATTTCTGTTGTTCATCGTTTAGTTGTTGCTGTTCTTGTTGTTGTGTACGCATTGTTATTAAAATAAATTCAGTAAAGTGCGACTGTGACTGGCGCACATTCGGTTTTGATCATTTTTTTTATTTAGCTTTCTTCCTTTTTTAAGTTTTTTCAGTTTAAACGATTTTTTTTCAGTTTTATCGCTTTTTTCTCGTTTTGGCGTTTTTTTTCTCTTTTTAGGTTTTTTTAATTTTCGCAATTTTTTTCATTTCGGCGATTTTTTTCATTTTGGCGATTTTTTTCTCTTTTTTTTGGTGTTTTTTTTTTATTTTTGCGATTCTTTTCTGTTTTTGGGGTTTTTTTATTTAGGTGATTTTTTTCATTTTGGCGATTTCTTGATATTGGCGATTTTTTTGTTTAAGGATTTTTTTCATTTTGTCGATTTTTCCGATTTTTCGCGATTTATTTTAGTCCTAGAGATGTTTTTTAATTTGGTGCTTTTTGTCGTTATGGCGATTTTTTGTTGTTTTTGACGATTTTTTTATATTTGGCGATTTTATATTTTATTGAGTTTTTAGTTTTACCGTTTTTGAAAATTTCAAGAGTTGTGCTCTTACGGTTTCCAAGATACAGCAAGTTGTCAAAATTCCAAAGTCAAAATTGCATTAACTGATGGAACATCTTTTAATTTAAATTTTTTAAATTTAGTGTTAATTGTTGTAGTCTGTATAAAAATACACTAACTTTTAAAATTTCAATTGTATATATGTACCTCCAATTGTATGTATATTACATGGGATTTTAACATTTTTCGTTGCTGGTTTTGGAACACCCTTTAGTTTTTAACTCTCATGTATTTGTTGTTGTAGTGGCCAAATGTCTACACATTGTGTCCAAATTTCAAGTATAGATGTTTACACATCAAAACATAATAAGACCTGGTTACTTTTGTATATCACAAAAAGTGTAAACTTTCAAACCCTGGATTCATATTTTTCAATTTTTCTGATTTTTTATACCAATCTACTTCCTTTAAAATTATAAAATATGTTTCATGTATAGAGAAATATAAAAAATTAGTCTTAGTAGGCTACTTTTATATAACAAAAAAAAAGGTATTTTTTTCCAAACCTGAAATCATTTATTTTTTTATTTATATTTTGGATTATAATACCATTTCTATTTTTATTTAAACAAAGAGTAGGTTTATTTAATAAAAGAAAAAAGAAAAAAAAACAAAACTAAGTTTCAGCTAGTTACTTTTATATGGGACAAAAGTTCAAGTTTTCCAGCTCTGCAACCGTTTAGAAAAATTATATGAGTCCTAAACGAATTTTTTAGACAGGTCGATTGCTTGTATTATGAAAACTAAACAATAAAGTTTTTATGAAATGAGCGTTTTTGAATACAATTGAATGAAATTTAGTTTAAAAATGGCTTAAATTAAAATATCTATAAATTTGGGCGAAATTGTATTGAGCTCAAAGGAGATTATGTACGTTGAAAAAATATGTTACTTTCAAAAAGTTACAGACCCATTAATTATATTCCAAATAATATTTACGTATGATTGATGTTATTTTTATGGGTTCACAATATCCCTACAAGAAATGAATGACCGAAACTAATACAAACAAAACTTTTTTACTAACACGCATGCAACAATTTTATGTTGAATTTTTGCTAATGGAGCTGCCACTGTTTCGTTTTTTCAATAAAATTTGAAAATTTTACAATATTTATTGCATATTTGTATAGTAATTTTTGTACATATTTATTTATGTTTTATTTAAATTAAAGTTTTATTAAAATATATTGATAATGTTTCCATAAATTATAATTATTTGATTATTTATTGTCAAAAAAAAAATATAATTAGTATACAAATGGGTTTTCGAAATTTTGGGGATTTTTAGGAAAAAAAATCGTATTGAACAAAAATTTTTGCTAGTGGCAGTTCAGGCGTATATTGCATCACTTGTTTCACTCTAACATATATTTTATATGCGTACATGCAATAATTCTTGCTAATACTTTTTGCATGTATAAAAAGCACTAGCTATACATAGCATTTGTGAACACATGATTGTGAAAAACCATAAAATAAAATTTTCTAAAAGTCAATTTTTACATGTATTTGGAATAAAATTTAAATAATTGTGAAATGTGGCTGTAATTTTTTTGCTTTAAATTCCTTAATCAAAGGCCAGTGATGTTCCTCAAATTCTGACTGTGAAATAAAGCCTAAATAATGGGAAAGTGATGAAATATTTGTGGAATCATGTTCAAGAATTTGCATTGACAAACTAAATTAATTTTAAATATTTTTTTTTGCTTAATGCGCTTTAAATATAATCAATTTTGATTCGTACTACATATATGTTCTTAATAATTGCCGTCATTCCGGCATGGTACATCCAACAACTTGGCCAAATGTTCCCACTTAATGCCGCTTGTGGTTTCTTTGCCTAGAATGGGACCCGGCCAACGTTTCTATGTCCTAAGTGCGCACAACACTCAACAGATTCAAGCAACTCTGGCTATTCCGCAAATGCATCAAAACGTTAATATGTTTTTTAAATCATTTTGTTTTGGAAGTTTTAATTGTTCTCGCAATTTATTTAATGACCTGAAAATATTTTGTCTCGCTGTTGGTAAATACAATACCACAAGATCAGCAGCTGGGCGAACGTTCATACCAAATGATAGAACGTATGGATCCATCTAAGACCACGGGCATGTTGGAATAAAAATATCCAAACTCGTGCATGACGTAAGATTATAAAGCTCTTTGTTGGAAAATTTAATACCATAAGAGCAAATTCTGGGCGGACGTTTACACCCAACGACCGAAAGCATGCATCCATCTTTGGCTAGTAAGATGAAGAGCATGTTGCTTAAATTAGTTTTAAGAACTTTAATATTTATTGTTTTATGTTAAATAAAAACTTTGATTTAAAATGTTAATTTTAATTGACAAATATTTATGTTATGACTTAATAGTTAGAGCTAACCAATATTTTCGTTTGCCTGACTGGTTAGAGCTAACCAATATCTACGTTCCCCTAACTAGTTGGAGCTAACCCATATATTGGTAGTCATAACCTATAAAAGGAATCAGAGTGAGCAGCACAGATATATGTTACATAGTCGGGTGGAATTAATGAGATAGAGAGAGATGCAAAATCACATGTACACAAGAGTTTCGGTCAGGATTTACATTTTGCTCTTAATAAACTAATAGAAACTTTAACAGAAATATCAGTAAGCAGAACCGGTTATTTAACTGGTAGTGTTCTTTTAGGGATATTACTCATACATAAAGTATACATATACATATACGGTTTTGTGTGCATGGTAAGTCCTAATTTACTCAATGCAAGCAGCGTTGTCAACTTTGAAATTTCAAAACGCACCAAAATGGAGAAAAAAAAACGCGACATTTACAAAAAAACGCACCAATCTTAGAATTTATTATTTTAGTTCAAAATGTTTATTGAATTCATTTTGCATAAAAGTACATTATTTTTTTGTATTAAAAATTTAACACTAAAACAGGATTTTACAGTTCAGGGTTAAAAAAATAAATAAAACCAAAAAAAAAAAACTTAGCAAATTTGTTTATATTCGTTTGTATTACATAGATAATAATTTTTTTTTTTAATTTCATAAATTCTGTACAAAACTTTTTAAAGAGATCAACGATTAATAGAAAGGATTCAAAACTAATAAAAGTTCTTTATTTATCATTTTATTCAAATATTTTTAATTTTTTTTTATCAGAAGTTTAATATATCCATATTAAAAATATAACAATAAAAATAAACAGCCTTTTACAATATATGTACATAATTAAAAAACAAAAAAAAAACTAAACAAATTCGTACATACATAGTGTACATATGAAAGTGGTCTAGGTCATACTATTTTTGATTCGATATAGTACATTTTGATCAGACTAAAACAACTCTAAATTAAATGTAATAAAATATAATCTACTAAATATCTCTACCAAAGAAATATAAGACTTATACAACTTTCATAATTAAGGGCATTCATTTGTACAAGATGATATATTTTTGTGTATTAATTTTATAAATTCGGTTTAAAACTTTTTAAGAAGAGACCAAAAATTAATTATTCCAAATAAATAAAGCTAATTTTTTCATCATTATTGTTATCATTGGGCCGTAAAAAAGATTTCATTTCAAATTGTAATATTTTGTAAACATCATTAGTATATATTAATATGGTAATTAACACTATCAGGAAATTGGTAAGTTTCAAAACAAGAATTTTTCGGTTTTTAACCCATTGTTGTGATAAATTTGCGTTGGTGCCACCAAAAATTAAAAAACGCACCGAAATTTAAAAAAGCGCACCACGCACCAACTAAGTAATTTTCCGCACAAAAAATTTCAAAAAGCACCCAAAATGGTGCGAAACGCACCAAGTTGACAACACTGAATGCAAGTCTTAAGGTAGAGGTCCATAGCTCGCTTTTTGCGCGTTAAGCTTTCTATGCATCTGTCAAAAAAGTAGAATCAATGTAATAGTATGTGACAAGTTACACTGTAAAAAGCGCAGGACGCGTAGGCGCGTTCAAAGCAAAAAGTAGGTCTACTTTCTACTTTTGAACGCGTTACAAGCACCATGACAGAAAGTCAGCTGTTCTTGAAAGCTAAAGATGTTAAATAATACTTTATTTCTTACGTTATCGATAAATATTATTTTGCCGTGGAAAAATTTCTTAGTAAAAAAAACTTGTTTAATAAAATATGTGATTATTTTCATTAATGCGATGTATTTTAATTAACTTTTCACCACACTTTTCTCAGTAACAAATTTTGCATATTAGTTATCGATTACATTTACGTACTGAGTGTCATCTCCGCTAAATCTGTATTATTTACTTTGTGTACATTACATATTTTTAAACAATAAAATGGAAGAAAATTTAATAAATTAAATATACAAACTCGACTAACTCCACAAATTCTTTTAAAAACTCGATTTCACTCTCCATTTTTTCTTTATAAGTATTTATAAACAAATGCACACAGCTGATCAAAACAAAAATAAAATGGCGCGTGAAAAGCAGTGCATGTAACTCAACGCGAACAAAGTATAGAATGAAACAAGAGAATGAAACGCGTGTAAAGCATTACGCGCAAGCTAATTAGTTTGTTATGAGAGAGAGAGAGAGAGAGACAGACGAGGGGAAAAGAAACGTTTCTGTTCCCCTCGTGTCGCTCTCTATCTAAATAATAAATTCAATTTTGCATATACATACTAAAGTATAAGCCATTACCCTATGACTTCCCGAAAAGTCACACAATATAGTTGAAATTTCACAGAGAGGTACTTTGGAATACAAAGGGGTGTCTCTAACTTAAAATTAGTTTATCTTCACTCAAGCACTTTTTACTTTTTGCTACAGATTTTTATACTGCATTTTGAATGTTTGTATACTGATTGAAGTTCCCGTTTGCACTATCCAAGTCTTATTGCTAAGCTGATTAGTTAATAGTAGATAGTTAATAGGAGATAGAGAGAGAGTGAGAGAGAGAGCGAGACGAGGGGAAAATAAACGAGTACTCAGCTTCGTGTGCTGACAATACGTTTTGCTTTCGTATTGTTAAAAAGGCACATGCTTACACAAAACTATTCATAAGAAATATGAGCTCAAAAATAAGACTTGCACTGTGTGAATGCCGATGAAAGTTCAAAGAAGAAAAAGTGATAAGCTTAGCAATAACAATAAGACTTAAGTAATGTGGACTAGGACTAAGGGATATCTTTTGAAGCTTTTTTCAAAGTATCTACAAAGAAGAGTAAGAAAGTTAAATGCTCCTCAAAATTATTGCTCTTAGCTTTTGCACTTGCTGTACTTGAAACTTGAAATGAAAGTCTTTCATGGTTTTCCATGCCCATTCATCTTAAAACTTAAACTTTCAAAATGCTTGCACTCGTTTATTATTATTATTTTTTTCTCCTTAGACGTAATCCGTAAATAGAATGAGGCTTATTGGTTTTAAAATATTAAATTTTATTTACAGTTTATATTTTTGTTTATTTTTTTTCAAGGATTTTATTACACAAACAGAGTTATTTTTGAATATTTTTTTATTTTTTTTGCAATAAATTTGTGTAATAAATTTTAATAGATTAGAGAACTAATATTGAAAGCTTTTATTATAAATAATTGATTTCTTTTGATATTTTATTAACATTTCAATTTTATTAAACTCTTTAAAAAAAAAAAAGAAAAACAAATAATAAATATCTATTTATTGGTGCCAATGGTCACATAAAAATAAGGCGAGAGATAAACTTTTGTCGAAAACTAAAATACACAAAAAAAAAAAAAAATTAAAACAAATGTTTTGAAATAAACATTCATGCGGAAATAACCAAAACACATTTGCAATAAAAATGTCCTCGCTTAAATTCTTTTTCATTCTTTATTTTTGCATTGTGCAAAGTGTCCTTTTTCGATTTATTTAAGTGTCTGTGTTAGTTTTTGTGACAGTCCGGCCGAATGAAATCCAAATGTGCATGTGCCTGTGTCTGTGTCCAAATGTAGTCATGTTTTGGAATAACTGTTTAGAGATATTTTGCTTGTATGTACTTCGGAACAGTTTACAGCAGATGTTTTCTGTTCTTGTTGTTTTGTTTTTTTTTTGTTCGCCTGTATTTTGCACATTTATTTTAGGCAATAGTGAGTTAAGAAATTTCAAACATATTTATGTAAGTGCATACAATAATTCAGTAACAAAATTGTAAACTCTTTCATTTTGTTTCTCTTTGCCATTAAAGCCAACAATTTAATATTATTAAGCCAAACGGTATTAAGCAGCCGAACATAAATTAAAATGTACATGGATGTACAAACACATGCATTAGTTCGAAGTGTCTTTAGGAAAATAATAGTGAACAGATAACATTTGGTGGAGTAGAAAGTAATTAAGCTTAATTTGTTTTAAAGCTCAGCTATTATGCGTTTTGTTGCAACGCCTCTGCTCTCAAGTAGGCACATTACTTGCCAAAAATATAAGCGAAGGAGGGCGCTGTGATATACACAATGGATATCTGAAAATATCTTCACTAGGTCTGGTCAAGGATTTTTTTTGTTAAATATACCTATTTTGTATATAGGTAAAAATAAAATTAGTATTATTATTAGTATAATTTATTATTAATTAGTATAATTCAAAAAAAAAAAAAAAAAAAAAAAAAAAAAACAATCAAAAAGGTGATTCCAGGGTTGGAAAATTTAAACTTTTTTACATACTTACATGTATAAAAGTAACCTACTAAAACTGATTTTTTATTTTTCTCTGTAAAACATATTTATATTTAAAATAAAGATTGTTATAAGAAATCAGAAAAATCTAAAATAATGATTCCAGGGCTGGAAAACTTACGCTTTTAAATAAAAATATTTTCCAAAATATAAATATGTATAATTTATGTTTTAAAAAAAAAAAAATTGTTTGGAAAAAAAATTTAGAAAATTTAAAAACCCAGCTCCAAAGCTTTTTTTTTTTTTTTTTTTTTTTTTTTTTTTTTTTTAAGAGAAGTAACACTCATTCAATTAATGCCTACTACTATTACTAGGTGTTGCCTTATTTTAGGAAAGGGATAGTAATAGAAGACAGGTGGTGAAGGAAGAGATAGAAGAAAGCTTCATTCTTTTTACAACTCTGCTTTTTGCACGCTTTTTAATAATGCAGTGTTGCAGCGCCTTCTGGTGTTAAATGAGGCGTATTAAATTTTGAAGCTGTGTTTAGTAGCAATTTTATTGGTTATTTTACTTCGCCGATGATTTTGCTACACAATACCGACGAAGGAGGGCGCTCTGATGTTACATTAGGATTAGCATCTGCTGAAGTCGGTATAGTTCAGTGACCACTTTCCTACAACAACTGATGCAAAGGGACTCTAATGCACATCAGAAAAATGCGTGGTGTTGTTATTTTAATGACTGTCGGATACAGGGATTGAACCCAGGATATTCAGTTTTGTAGTCAACGTGCTAACTACTTCAGCCAACGCCACCCTCAATGGAAAATTTAAAAAAATTTTACCATATAAAAAGAAATTACGAAATAAATTTTTTCTTAATTTTTTTTTTTTTGTTATTTAAGCATATTTTATGATTTAGAAATAAATAAATTATTATTAACAATCAGAGAAATCAAATATATGGTTTCAGGGCCTGATAAGGGAATGTTTTTTTTTTTTGGTAAAAAAGTTACTAAATAAATTTTTTTAGTTAAAAAAAACTACTGTTGTATCAATTTTTCCAACCTTGCCTTAAGGTACGGCCACACTTGTCAAACATTTGCCCAAAAATCACAAACAACAAACACCAATGAAAAAAGTTTTGATCCAGACACTTTTTTATCTAATAAAATAGTTTCAAACACAATAATTAGACAATGTAATAGAATCCAACATTATTGGCTACTCTTTAAGTTGACAAACTTTTGTCTAAATTGAAAGATTTTTCATTGGCATTTAATGGTTACGCTTTTTTTGGGCAAATGTTTGACAAGTGTGACCGTACCTATAGTTTGTGTTCTTTTTTGTTTTTGTTGTTTAGCGTCAAAATAAAATGCGTGTAAAATTTACGCACTATGACTCGTTTTCGTAAATTTTACTGCCAAAAAAAATTTAAAACATGACACGCGACAAACAAATGAAGATGTATAATTAGTTTAGGTTTGTTTGATGATGTTTGATGTTTTAAAAGATAATTTTTTTTAGTGCCATTAGTAATACTTTTACGGGCCTGTTCTGAAAATCACAGTGATTTAAAAAATAAACTATTAATATCTGACTTGTTAGTGGATTTTTATTGTATTTTAAGCTTTTCCTATGTATAATAGAATAATTTATGCCAACTTCTATCGATATAGATCCTATAAACTTAGAAAAAAAAATTATTTAGCTTATATTAATTTTTTAAATCACCGTGATTTGATATGTCGTGATTTTCATATCAACATGAGAAAGCCTGACAAAATCTTTAAATTATATATATTATACAGGGTGGGCCAAAAGAAACCAAGGGATGTAAAAGTTTAATAACTTTTTTGTTTATTAACTTTTTTTATTTTTTCTTTCAGATTATATAATATAAAAAATGGAAATTTTTTTACACTAAGTATGAAAAATGATATCTCTTAAATGACCACCGTTTTCAGCTTCGCACTGATGGGCTCTTTTTAGAGCATTTTCCATAACATCTTTCAAAACTTGTGGCTGTAGCGTTCGAATTTCTGCAACAATGTTTGCCTTGAGTTCAAGGATTGTCTCTGGCTTGTTCACATACACTAGCTCCTTCAAAAAACCCCAAAGAAAATAGTCGGGTGCTGTCAAATCTGGCGATCGCGCCAGATTCCGAATTTCGAGAAATTATTCGCTCTCCAAAAATTTGACTTAAAAGTGCCATTGTGTCTCGGGCAGTATGGGCAGTGGCTCCGTCCTGCTGAAACCACATACCAGGTCTGTTTTCAAGAGCAGGACGTAAAAAATTTTCTATCATAAACCGATACCGCTCTCCATTTACGGTTACAGCACTTCCATCTTCATTCTCGAAGAAGTAGGGCCCAATGACATTTTCAGATGTGGTCCCACACCATACTGTACACCTGATGGGGTGCAATTGGCGTTGATGAATGGCTCTTGGATTTTGAGAACCCCAGAACCTACAGTTCTGCTTATTAACAAAGCCATTCAAATGAAAATGAGCTTCATCACTCATAATCAAATTTTCATCTCTGGTTTAAATAATAAAATTCTATTGTTCTGGTTCTCTGTTCAGTTGTGAACCTCTCCATTATAAATTCTCCAAGTGTTGTCTATATAATCTGAAAGAAAAAATAAAAAAAAATTAATAAACAAAAAAGTTATTAAACTTTTACACCCCTTGGTTTCTTTTGGCCCACCCTGTATATATGCAGATTCAAGTCGCTTTAGATGTGGGTGAATAAATTTCCACAAGAAAGAGCTGTACCTGGATTCCTTAACTTTTTGCGAACCGAAAATCGTAATATTTACCGACATATTTATTCGCTTACGGTAACGATAATGTGATTCCGTAATTTCTTTTTTACAATAGTCTGAAACTTTATCTTACTTACCATTTAATTCAATATTACGTGGTATCTTTGTATAGAAAATATGAAAATAAGCGAAAACCACAAAGAAAAATAGAGAAAAACTCAATGAATTTGATCTTGTGACTTAATATTTTTTTCTGCAACCGACAGCGAATACCCTTAAAATATGTTACTGAATAGCAAAGTCGATAAATTTTCGTCATGTTTATTATAGCTATACAATTGTTGTTACTGTTACAAAGTGCTCTAATTGAATTCTACTCATTCATTTTAAAAAGAGAAAATTCTTATTATCTAAAAACTTCTTAAATATAGAGTGCAGAATAAAATATTCAACTACTGCTAATAATGTAAGTGGCATTGGCTAAAGTAGTTAGCACGTTGAGTACAAAACCAAAGGAGCTAGGTTTGAGCCCGGTCTCCGACATTCATTAAAAAAATTAACAACACCAAACATGTTTCTGACGTGCATTAGTGTCTATTAGTATCAGTTGTTGTAGGAAAGTTCAAGTGTATGAAGGCACAGTCACTGGTCACTAAATTATAACGACTTTAGCAGATACTAATCCTAATGTAATACTAGAGCGTCCTCCGCCATCGGTATTGTGTAGCACAATCATCGGCGAAGTAAAATAACCAATAAAATGGCTACTAAAAACAGCTTTGAAAATTCAATACGCTTCATTAACACCAGAGGCGCTGCAGCAATGCATTATTAGAAACGTGCAAAAAAAAAGCAGAGTTGTAAAATAATAAAGCTGTCCTCTATCTCTTCTTTCATCACCTCTCCTCTCTAGCACTGTTTTTTTTTCCTAAAGTAGGTAACACCTAGTAATAAAAGTAGCCATTCATTGCCTGAGTGTTAATTCTCTTTCATAAAAAAAAATAAAAATAATAATAATAAAAATCTATGAACCAAATTATTTTGTAGCAAAATGTCAATAAATTGTACTAGAGCAAAAAATATATGAAAAGAAATATGTATGTATATCTTTATGTACGTATATGTATGTAAATATTTCATATACGTATTTCGGCGAAGGTTCAGCACAGCCGAATATAGCACTTTTACTTGTTTTCTTTTATATTAAATTGAAAAACATTTTTTGTTTCGAACTAAAGGTATGTTTTATGCCCTACTTCAGTAAGAAGATTTAGGACATTTTCGTTTCAAAATACTTTTGAGTTTTGAGTGTTTGAATTCTCTAAATTATTTTCTTCAAAAATGGTTGTTGTCTTTGATAATGAAAAATAAAAATATTATTGCCATGTTCTTAAAACATAAATTAAATTAAAGTATTATACAATAGTTTGAAAAATATATGAAAAAACATGTGTTAGATATAATGTTTGAAAGAAAAACATTAAGCAAATACACGAACCTTCTAGCATAGACAATAAATAGTAATTTTTTAAAGAATCACAACTGCGGCTTTTTTTTCATCCATAGACAAGATGATACAATCGTCGAACAGAATTAGGGCATCAATATTTTCTTTCATTATCAAAATGTTCCCTTATGTACATAAATATTTTTTATAGGTAAATATTATAATTTTTTATGTTAATTTAATTATATTTTAAATTGAATTATTTTTTATAAGTAATATTGTTAACCTACTCGTATATATGAATATGGCCTTCATGGCTCGGTTAATCAATTGAATTTACATAAATAAATAAAATCAATAAAATATATGGGAGGTAAATTGCTAAATTTTGTGGCCAAAAACACAAAAATGCTTAATATGGCGACATTCTGAATGAAATGTTACCTTGTTTTTATTTAATAAACTAGCACACATTCAAACAAAAGATTATTTTACCTTATTTTCCTTCGCCCTTATTTATAACAATTATTAAGGCTTTATAAAGGCTTTTCAAACCAAATTTTTTAAACAATTTTTTCTTATTAAGCCTTTATAAATCCTTAATAGTTTTTGTAAATAAGGCTGTTTGTGTACAGACTTTTTTAAGTTTTATAAATTTTAGCTCACGTGTTGTCGACGATTGAAATGCCACCAGTAGCTAGAAGTTTTAAAATATACAAATAAATATTGCATATTATTACTTCAACTTATAAAACAAAAGTATAATTTGACTAAGAGCTAGTTTTTAACATAAAGATAAACTCTACTTGTCAGTTAACTGTAGTTTAAAATTAAAATTTTGTTTTTCAGATAAAGATTATCTGGTTAATAATCTAGGTTTAACCGAGCAACATTGCTCAGCTAAACTATAATTAGAACTGTCAAATGATAAATATATGAAATAAATATTACCCAACTGAAAAAAAAATTTTTACAAAAAAGTATAATAAATATATATGTATATTCATACGATAAAGATTTTAGATTTTATGAAACTCATATTGTAATTATACACCATGATGAAACTAGAACAGTAACCCGCAAGCCATAGCAGAATTGTGCGGATGAAAATCGCATACATGCTTATGCTCTTTCATTTAGTCGTCACTGATAGATAGTGTTGTAAAAAGCGGCTACTTTTGAATACTCAGTACTACTTGATACTTTTTCAATTGGGTACTCGATACTACTCAATACTTTATATATGTATGTACATGGGAAGTTACAAATTATTATTTATATTATTTTATTAATAATGCAATATGGAAAACAAAGATTAAATACAATTATACTTAAATTAATTTACAACAAATGATAATAAATAAGTTTGAAGATTAGGTTTTGTACATAAAAATTTTTTAACGTACTCTTAACACTTCTAGTGCATTAATCTCTTAAATTATCTTCTAAATATTTTTTAATGAACATTTTTTTCTCAAAATTTATGTTATTACTTAGTCATTGTTGAAATGTAGAAATAAAATTTTACCGACATTGAAAGAGTTTAAAATATTTTTCATGTTTGTGAGGAGCAGACTTGCTGGTTATATTATATCAAGTGCTTTTCTTCCGCTATTCTAAAGGGTCACTTTTTCTGTCCAATAGTATTTGTTAATGACTGAAGCAGTTCAATAATGCATTTTTAAGTATTTCTTTAGTGGCTGTTTTCGTATCAAAATAATTCCTAACAGAATTGGTATTTGTTACACTCACTCCATGAGGTTCAGAGACATATTTGTTTGTATCAAACTCACCGAGTTGTATAATTCTGATGTATTTTAAAGGAAGACTTTCGCTTAAATACTACAAAATGCAAACCTGAAATTATTGAGTAGTTACTTTTGTGTATTTAGTACCGGGAAAAATTCCCGGTATTGAGTACTCAGTACTCAAATACTCAATACTTTTACAACACTAGTCACTGAGCAAGCGACGAATTAGGTTGTGCACGCATGTATTAATTTTTTCCTGGTTTTTTGTTTAGTTTTTTTGAGCACACCGAACGAAATTAAAGTTCATATTCAATAAATATCTACAGACAAAAAATGAATAATATAATTATGGAAGCTGGGAAATATTTCGTGATTAAAAATGCTTTTGGCAATATGCAATGCATTTTATGTTATGAAACATTAAAAAATAATAGGGAAAATAGATTAAAATGCATTTTAATAGTATCCACAGATCTGTGAATAAATTTAATTTTGAATTTATACTCTAAATTGTTGAATGGTTATTAAATTTTAACTTTTTATTTAAGTTTTTATTAAATTGCTTATTTACAAAAAAAAAAAAAAAAAAAAAAAATCAAACAACTAATAACCACATCATGTATTTTATATTACAAGTTTTCTTCAAGTGCAAGTTTATTTTACTCTCATTTTTCTCACCAATACAAACATATTTTATTTTGCGGGACACTGAACTAGAATAACTTGGATAGGACAATTGTGAGAAAAATAAGAGAGAAAAACACGTCCAAATCATTTTTGTGTGCATAATGAATTGGAGTTCTTGCAAAGATTTCGTTTAACAAAGAGGTCTGTGTATGATGATTTTAGAATTAATTGGAAAGAAAGTCTATTTCGTTGGGTTTAAAATTGTATGATTTTTTGATTTTATTTTTGGATCGTTACAATTTTTTAAGTCCATGTCATGGTGTAATTATACAGGTGACTGCGCAAAGATTTTTTATATAAAAATACGGCAACCATAGCTGTGTAAAGAACCGAAGAATGTCAAAAGCACAAAAATAATCGTACTAAAACCAAAACAAAATCGAAGTTTTTTACATTCTTCAGCTACAAGGCACACAGAGCAAAAAATTACCAGCTGACGTAGCGCTGCCAGCTAGTTAGATACACCTTGGTCCATATCATTTAATTTTTTATTTTACAAAAATTCAGGATTCAGTTATTGAAGTTTTTTTTAAAATAAATTTAAAGAATTGTCACATCGCTTTTTAAGTGTTGCCCTATTTACGTAAACTATTTTCAAGAATGAAAATAAAGTATGGCATTTCTAGCTAAATTGACAACTGTTAATCCATCACTGAAAAACGGCATGGGCGGTTAAATCCCGTTTAACTTTGTTTCTTGGTTAACTCAAACGTGTGTTAAACTAAGTTTAACTATTTAGTAAGAAACTAACCCTAAATGTCTTAAAGTTCTGTGCCGTCCTTTTTTGTATAAAATATTTTGCAATTACTTTTTCTGTGGAAATAATCAGCTGTATAATATAAATAATCATTCAGTAGCTTGTTTTTGACACAAACCAATGATCAAATCAATTTAAATTACATGGGTTTGATCATTGGTTTGTGTCAAAAACGACCGACTGAATGAGTTCGACCCAAGTCTATCGTTACAAGTGTATTCCAATTGATATTTTTCTAAACTGAATTGGTATCTTTTAAATTGAATTGAAATTTCTTTAGTTGCGAATGAAACTTTTAATTTAAATTAATATGTTTTAAGCTACAATTTCGGTCTAACTAACTTCAAAATTATTAATTCAATTTTTAATAAGAACAATAATAATATTAAACAGATATAAACATATGTATGTGTGTTACGTTTGTTGTCCCAACCCTTATAAAATTGTAGGGTTAAGGTTTGTTTAGGGTCACTAAAATGTACTAATGGATTTTTGGTTCAAATGTCGCCATATGTTCATAAAAGAACTACCTCGTAAATAGTGCTAAAGTCTACTGTTAGATTTTCAATGACAACCATATGTTATATGTCAATAGATAATTACATTGGCTGCGGTACACCTGGTCAGTAGTACTATTGACAATGCTAGATTTTCAATGATAAGCTAATGTTAAATGTCAATAGATAATTAAATTGGCTGAGGTACACTTAATCAGTAGTACTACTGACAATGTCACTAGTAAATAATTACAATTTTACTATTCGCATTTCCTACAGGGTATAGAATTGATGACACTTGTTACAAAATATCACAGCACGCTAATACATTCACACTTTTGGCTGTCATTTAAGGTGTCTTTACATCGTAATACAAAGTATTACGACTTTGTAAAATCAAAATATTATGAAATTCTCTCCGTGTTTAAAAAATAAAAAGAGAACAGTAGTCCGTTGTAGGTATTTTTCATGTTTACACTGATACTACAAGTAAAATGCAAGCAAAGATATTCACCCTTATTCCAGTTGTCGACATCGACGTCACTTTAACACAGTACCAAAAATTTGGGGCTTAATTACCCGTTGTCGAAAACAACTGACTCCTGTTGGCAGGTTTATACTATTTTCTAGACTTAGGGAACGGAAATAGATTGTCAGTAGTACAAAATTGTTCTCAAGAGCAAGTAAACAAGCCCCAATTTTTTGGTATTGTGTTAAAGTGACGTCGATGACGACAACTGGAAAAAGGGTGATTAATCTTTTGATTTAATAACAAAAATTGGATAATTGCCATAAAAGATGTGTTGTGTTTTAATAAAATTAAATATTGGAGAAACATTTTATTTCAATGTAATTTTACTACAAAATACATTTTTTTAGGTTAGTTTATTGTTTGTTTTGTTTTGCTGCACCAGCTTAATAGCTGATGGTTGCAGTCGTAATTATTTACAAAAACAACATGAAAATTTCCTCAGTTGACTTTTGTTGTTTTTGTAAAAGTGTCAAGACCTTCAATAGATACCATTATTGCTGCCAATGTTTACTTTGAAATACAGCTCTGGTGTGATGAGAATACTTAAGTTTCTAAAATGTTTTAGAAAATAAACATTTAACGACCCCTTGTAAAATTTTCCATTCGTATTCTCTCCTACTCGTTAGTTTTTGCGTTTACATGATAAGATATTGTATAACCTACAGCAGTTTTTGACATTTCGTAATATATTTTATTACCATGTAAAGACACCTTTAACGTTGAATTCTATTTTCTATCGATTTGTCCGCAACTGAACATACCGAAAATAGAAAAACTAACCACATATACAGATTTTTAACTGAACAGAAACAGAAACAGCTGATTCAGAATAGAACAGCAAGCACAAACTAGTTCTGCCTTTAGTATTATAATCAATTTAAATACATTTTGTGTTTTTTTATGGGATTGTTAAAATTTAAGTTTAAAATTTTTAAACGCACTAATAATCCCAAAAATATTTTACTTAAGTAAAATATTAATTTGTTTTGTTCAGAAACGTTTTATGGTTTTATAAAATGTTTACCGTCTTATTCATAAACACTTCATAACAGCTTAATAAGCAAAAAACGAAAAAATACTATTCATAAATGCTTAATAGCCTATTAGACGTTTAATAAACGTTTCATAACCCAGAGATTTTTAATAGATTTTTAATGTAGCCTTCATGCTACTTTAAGCGTTTGATAAACAATTATAAATAATATTTTCTTGATTTTTTTTTATCCCTTATCTGAGATTTTCTGTGGTTTCTCACTTTTATGTTTCTTGTTTATTCTTATGCATGTCTCCTGAATAATGTACTTGGACAAATGTATTAATTTATGTAAGCCCTGCAAATAATGCGACTAATCCATACATGCATGTAAAGACTAGTCCAAAGAGGAGTAGGAATACTACAAAACTACTCCAAATATATGAAGAAAAGGTGGTCGATTTAACATTGCGATGTCCTAGGGTTGGACCACATAGTCCAACTTTGCATTAAATCGGACTAACCCCAAAACTACTCCATATGGAACAGTTAGAGACTACTCGCATAGAAGTTGTGAGTGCCTAAGAAGAACGACCATATTCGTTTAAATACGAACACTTATCGTGCAACATTGAATGCTTGTATGAAAACGACATGATCCATGACTGCATTGCATAGGACCATGATGTAACTAGCCTGTTTCATCTAGATTCGACCACGTACTCCAATATTATTTGCAGGGAGTCGGTACATGTATGTATGTATGCATAATTGTACAAAAAGAAAAATACATAGTACATATAAACATCGTTGAAAATTAAAGAAATCCCATTCATTGGCAAAAAGAAAAATAGAATTATAAACATAAGGGCATATGTAAGTACAAGCATACGTATGTTTGTATGGTACTGCATGCTTACATATGTATGTATGTATATAGTTACAATAACATTTTAAAATTAAAACAAAATAGTGATATATAATCGACCGCTATAAAATGGGTATTTGCCTACCTCTGTACTCAGCCGAATATAAATGTGTTTAAATACAATTTTTTGTAACATAATTTTTTATTTTTTTTTGGTTTATTTATTAATAAAAAGTGAAACGCCTACTTTTTAAGTTATTTATTAATAATATTATGTGTAATGATTTACTTTTTTTCAACTCAAACAGACTACCTAGATAATCGATTCTTCGTTGTTTGCATCACTAAACATAAAATGAGAGCGAAAGTAGCATGATGTTGCCAACATAAAATTACAAAAGAAGCAAAATCGTTTAATACTTAATTCACTGATATTAATCACTTATGAATACAAATTTTTGTTAGAGCTTAATAAGGAAAAATCTGTTTCATAAGTAATGTACAGATTAAAGCTCAAATAAGGAATTTTTATGAATAAGACCGTTATGATATTTATATACATATGTATGTATTTTGTATAGCAATTTGTTTTATAAACCTTTTCTAAATTAAACAAGTAAGAGTGCTATATTCGGCTATGCCGAATCTTATATACCCTTTAACAAAGTGCGTTTATGTGGTATAGATATATGTACATACATAAGCATATACATATAGTATAAACACAAAAAAAAAAAATAAAAAATTTGACCTAGTTACTTTTATGTACAAAAAAAACATTAATTTTCAAACCCTAGAATCCTGATATTAGATCTTTCTGATTCCTTATATCAATCTAGTAGTTCTTAAAAAATATAAAAAGTGCGTTAAGTGAAAAAAGAAAATTCAAAAAAACTGTTTTATTTAGTTACTTTAATATCCAGAAAAAAAGTTCAAAGTTTCCAACTTTGGAGCTGTGGTTTTTATTTTTATAATTTTCTATGCCAAACTTTTCTTTCCAAAACGTAAAATATAAATAATTCATAAAGGAAAAGATAAAAATTTATTTGACTAAGTTACTTTTATATATCACAAAAAGTGTAAATTTCGCAATACTGTCATCATACTTTTTGGTTTTTCTGATTTCTTATACCAATCTTTTTTTAAGAATGTAAGATATGTTTAATTTATAGTAAAAAAGGAAAAATGTTTTTTAGTAAGTTACTTTTGTATAAAAAATAGGGGTTTCCAACCCTGGCAACGTCGTTTTAATTTTTTTATTTTATTATTTTGAGATACAAAATACATTCGTACTGAAGTATAAAATAAGTTTATTTTATAAAAACAATAAAAATTAGTTTTCGGTAGCTAGTTTTTTATATCACAAAAAGTATGGGTTTTCCAACCCTGAAATCATACTTTTTGAATTGTCTGATTTCTTATACTAACTCTTTCTTTTAAGAATATAAGATATCTTTAATTTATAGAGAAAAAAGGAAAATTTGCTTTAAGAAGTTACTTTTGTATAAAAAAGTAAAGTCTTCCAACCCTGGAAACGTGTTTAAAACTTCTTTAAATTGAAATACAAATTTTATTCGCACTATAGCATAAAATAAGTTTATTTATTTGAAAAAAAAAAATTTAAATTAATTTTCGGTAGTTTATTTTTTATATCACAAAAAGAGTAAGTTTCCCAACCCTGGAATCATCCCTTTTGATTTCTCTGATTTCTTATACCAATCCTTTTCTTTTAAAAATGTTAGATATGTTTAATTTATAAAGAAAAGGAAAAATTTGTTTTTACTTTTGTATAAGAAAAAAAGTTAAAGTTTTCCAAGCCTGGAAACGTCTCTTTAAATTTTTTATTTTTATTTGAAATACCAAGTTAATTCGTGGTGAAGTATAAAATAAGTTTATTTAATAAAAATAAATAAAATATTAGTTTACGGTAGTTAATTTTATATGTCACAAAAGTCGTAGGTTTTCCAACCCTGGAAACATCCGTTTTGTTTTTCTGATTTCGTACGTCAATCTCTTTCTTTTAAGAACATCAGATTTGTTTAATTTATAAACAAAAGGAAAAATTTATTTTAGTAAATTACTTTTGTATAAGAAAAAAGTTAGGGGTTTCCAACCCTGGAAACGCCTTTTTAAATTTTTTATTATTTTTTATATTTTTTTTAGTTAGAAATATCAATTTTATTCATACTGAAGTATAAAATAAGTTTATTTAATAAAGAAATAATAATAACTAGTTTTCGGTAGTTATTTTGTATGGCAAAATGAAGTTTAAGTTTCCCAGCTCTGCTCTATTTTGCTGATTTTCAACACAAATTCGACAATTTCTGACCCACCAGTCCAAGAACGAAGTCTCTAGCTTTTCTGGGAGCTTCGGAAAACCGATTTCACGTACAGGCGGACGGACAGATGGACAGACGGACAGACGTACATCGCTTATTCGTCTTCCCTATGCAAAAGGATCCAGTATATATATACTTTATGACTCCCTTATTAATATTCTAGAAATTACAAACGGAATGACAAACCTATATATACCCTTTTACCATTTTTGGGTAAAGGGTATAAAACTTCTATCCATGAATGATGATTTTTGTTTAGACAACATACATACATATGTATATATCTACATACTTATACATATGTATTTATATAAGCATAAATAGTTTAAAATTTTAGTACATATTTAAAAAGTCATTTAATTAAATTGTTTATCTAAAAAGTATTTTCATTGAAAGTCATTTATTTTCAATTTATATGTATGTAAAATAAAATAAAAAAAATAAAAATAAAATAAAAATAAAATTTTAATGCACACATGTATTTGCTGTCTAATTGCCAGCGATTGACAACATCTGTTTACAATTGATAGAGTTTAAAATAAATAATCGCATAAGCCAGTTAGTGGTCAGTAGCCATTTTTATAAAACCACTGCGCAAATATTTATTTACGTGTGCCACCATGCTACATAAAAAAAAATTCAATTTCACATTGCGATCTAAATATGCCGCTAGTGACTGAAGAAATTGCAAAATACGCCAGCAAATATTTAACAAAACTCGAGTCACATCCTAATTCGCTTGCTCGTAATATTTTGAACTTTACTGGACACATCCGCTAAAGCGACACTAGCCCCCTTATGCAAAAAAATATTTTACTTTAGCTTTAAAGTTCATATTAGTTGCCAAGCACTTTAAGGCTAACATAGCTTTGTTAAGAAATCATATGCAAAAGACAACTTTAATTATTTTGTTATCTAATAATGAATACTGGTAACACCACCGTGTTCAACAACCACTTCACAGCTTATGATGTACGAAATCGAATACAATTTCATTCGGGTATTCAAATAATTTTTTATTTTATTAAATAAATTTTCATTATATTGAAGTAAAGCAACCTAATTTAAAAAATATGAGCTTATGACATGGTAATAAAACAGATAAACACAACTATGAAGTAAAAGTAAAAAATGTGAAAAATTATCACAATTTGTTTTATTCGAATGAAACGAGTATTTGAATATCCAGCTTTTTTCGATTTTTTTTGATTGTATGTACATCACTAAAACATTTTTGTATAATTGTATTTATTTTAATATTTTTTATGGATTTTGCTATATATTTCGAATCAGTTGGATAATTTGGTGATGTTTCCCATTACATGACAGAAATAATAAATTTGAGATAAGAGCAGGCACTTCTAGCTTCATTTTCAGATGTAACATGAATCAGTATGTGCTATATTAATAAAAATATTTGAGGTACAAAACACACATTTTGGAAATATCAACTTAAAGTAGTCTTAACAAACGTGGGTGCCTACTTTAGAATTTTTATACAATAATTTTTTTAGAATACAACTTTACTTAACATTGCTTGGCAAAGCTTTATTAAGTTTTTTGCATAAGACCCTAGAGCTCTAATATGCAACACTCCAGATTAGTGATGCATGAATATTTGTATTCGTATTCGAATCGCCGAATATTCGGCCATTTTTAAATATTCGTATTCGCATTCATATTCATCAAATTCAGGCCAATACGAGTACGAATATTTTTCCAAAAAAAAAAAATTCATAAATTCTAGACGAAATTTAAATAATTGAATAAAAATATTAGTTTGTATGAATCCATTAAATTTTTATATAAAATTTGTGCTTTGTATCATTTTCAAATATTATTTAATAACGATCATTAAGATTTTGAGGAGTATGAAGCTCTTTTTCATAACGATTTTTTAATATTTCATATTGCAGGTGTAAATAGAACCCAAAATTTATGTTTTCTTATAAACTATCACTAAGTTTATGTTCGATACTGGTGGAGCTTAATAATTACATCTAAACTTAAGATTTTAATACTTATACTTGGTTAATTTTTAAAGATACAATAAATAAATGAAAGTATAAAAAAACAAAGGAGCACATAAATGATAAAAAAAGTGCTAGTAAGACTTACACCCTGTTTGTGTAAAACGTTTGAGTTAAAAATCTTGGCGTTTTTGTAATAGACTATAGGAAACTTGTACAACTTTTCTTTAATCTATTACAGAAACGCTAAGATTTCTAACTCAAACGTCTTACACAAACAAGGGGTAAATCACCAATAGCAAGCTAATCGTATTATGACTCAGTCATGTTTTAGACTTGGCAGTTTTTCTTGAATAAAGTTATCTTCAATTCTCGTTTGTTTACACTCAGACGGTTTCCTGTTCAATTTTCCTATTGTTTTAATGCTGCGCATGAAATAACAAAAGGGAATTGAAGTAACTTTTCTGTACAAGCAAGTCAGTATTAGCGTTGTCAACTTTTAAATTTCAAAAAGCACTGAAACCAGGAAAAAAACGCGCAATTTAAGTAAAAAAGCACTAAATAAAATTTTTTTTGTTTTATAAAAAAATTTTGTATATAAAAAATATATACAAATTTGAAGCATCCGATACACATTTTGATTCTATGAGAATCAGTGAATTCTAAAATCAACCTTTTTAAGTTATTATAAAAAATTTAATTTTTTTCGTCAACGAAGAAACAAATCGCCTGAAATTAGTCAAATTAGCAGTAATTGGCAAGTCTTTTTGACTTGCTGATTAGATTTTGAACTCGATGGGAGTAGTAGTTAATTTTTTTTTTTAAATCAAGACTTTCGAAATTTGATTTTTATTAAACAAGGCTGGGGAAACATTCTTTCACAGCAAACGCAATATTAATAACAAAGTTGCAAAATTAAAAAAAAAAAGTAATTTGCAAGTTAACCAAGTTATATAAACTTAAATTATATGTACTATTATATTAGAAAAAAAAAGGAACGAAGTAGGTTAAACGGCAGCTCTATTAGCAACACAATTTTCTCGTTTCAGACCGCTTTTATATAAAGCCAAGTATAAAAACAATTTTTTACGTATTTGAGACTTAAATAAAGTAATAAAGGTAGAAACGTGATAAACTTCTGCTCTTAAACATTGAAGTTTGATGCGAATGCATTTTCGATAATGCCCCAAATGAGTTTATATCAAATGAATCGTTATAAGACTTTATTTCTATCTAAAACTCGATAGCGAACTCAAAGTTTCTCCATTGAATTAAGTGAATTATTCTCTATTTACAGTATATACTAGAAAATATTTCGCTATTAGACTATAATTGCATTATGTCTTCTTTGTCGTGTGGCAAAACACTGTTTCCATTAATTATGCTTAAAATTTGAAAGTTTGAGAATAAAATGCACGTATTTCATCAAACAAGTTTTGTACAATCTTATTAGAATATTTTGAAATGTTCCATTTAATTTCAGTGCTTATGTTTTTTAAATGTTAGACTTCTTCAAAAAAAAAAATATATATACATATTATATAAGGAAAATTCTTTTTGAATTTTGGATTTAGTGCCACCGCCAAGAAATAAAAAGCACCAAAAATTAGTTTAAAAAAGCACCGAGCACTAACTTCAAAATTTTTCGCATCGAAAATTCCAAAAAGCACTAAAAACGGTGCGAAAAGCACCGATTTGACAACGCTGGTCAGTATTCCTCTTCTTTCTTCTTTCCTCTGTCTCCCATAAACTCAGACTTGCTTCAAGAAAAAACTGCCGAGTCTAAAACATGAGTCACTGTGATGCGATGCTTCGGCTTATTTCGCCTGCAAAAAAAACGTTTTACAGAGATTTTTATTTTTTTTTTATTTGTTTTTGTTGCTTCGCAATGTAATCAATTTGTCCAGCTACACTTCCGTTGTTACATATTCAGCTCAAAAAAAAAAAAAAAAACACAATAAAAACCCATAAAAAAATAGCAGAAACAAAATTGAAAAAATAACTAAAAATCACTCCTAAGCAATTGGAAAATTTATACCGGAAATCGGTCTACAAGATATGAATTGAAGTAATACAAATGTAGCTGCCTTTTTCGGGGTCATAAATGTAATTACTAGTATGTATTAGAGGGCTGCGTAAACAGTCTTAAAATGGAAATACGTCTTGTTTTTTAAATGTATTGTCGTGCGATGTATTATAATAAACCAATAATAAATAAATGGTAAAGTAAGAAAATAAAAAACATGTTGATTATTGAGTTCTTGTTTCAACTTTGTTATTTGTTATGAGCCTCTCATTTGTTTAAATGAAAGTTTATAATATAATAACTCTAGTTGTTCTAAGAAGCTTTGGGTAAAGGTTCCCTGATGATCTGCATTAGCAACAGTAAAATGCGCATAGGATCCAGCTAAGCCCCTCAATAATCAATTTCAATGTATTTTTAATAAAAAAAAATATTTTACTTAATAAGTAAAATATTAATTTGGGATTATTAGTGCGTTTAAAAAAATTTAACCTTAAATTGTAACAATTCCCATAGAAAACACTAATAAATAAAGTCGTTTAATAAATCAAGCACGATGGATGTATTGATATACGTATAAATGAGTGTGTTTAAGGGTGTTTTTTTTTAAACAAGCGCACACAATGTGAGTGTGTATGTAAAGGGTGTTTTTTTAGAGGTATAGAACTTTGAATTGAAATAAAACACAAGAAAATCGTTTTAATGTCCATCAATTTGGCTTTATTGGAAGGACAATTTTATGCCATTAATGCTTAAATATGATTTCGGGCATGTGGCCGCCGCGGCTGGCTCGAATAAAGCCAATTCTACAGGTCCAATTTTCAACCACTTTTTCGAGCATATGGGGCCGTATGTTGGCAATAAAGCCACGAATGTTGGCTTCCAAGTCCCCTAACGTTTCTGGTTTGTTGGCGTAGACGAGCGACTTCACATATACCCAAAGAAAATAATCCAATGGTGTCAAATCACACGATCTTGGTGGCCAATTGACAGGTCCATTCCGCGAAATTATGCGCTCATCGAATGTTTCCTTCAATAAATCGATTGTGACGTGCGCTGTGTGGCATGTAGCGCCGTCTTGTTGGAACCACAACTCATTCACATTCATGCCATCCAATTCGGGAACAAAATAGTCGGTTATCATGGCTCTATACCGGTCTCCATTAACGGTAACTGACTCTCCAGCATTATTTCGGAAGAAGTATGGCCCAATGACTCCACCAGCCCATAGAGCGCACCAAACAGTCAGTTTTTGTGGATGTAATGGCGTCTCAAGGGTCTCATGTGGATTCTCTTCACTCCAAATGCGGCAATTTTGCTTGTTGACGTAGCCATTCAACCAAAAATGAGCCTCATCACTGAACAAAATTATGCGATGAAAATCAGCATCGAGATCAATCTCATTTTCGGCCCATACACCAAAATCACGACGCATTGCATGGTCTCGCGGCTTTAATTCTTGTACAAGCTGGATCTTGTAAGCCAAGATCTTTGCGCAAAATCTTCCATAAAGTTGATGGACAAAGCTCTGCGGATGCGTATTATCACATAGAGTAAACGTAGTGCGAAAACGATCCATGGTTAACCGAATTAATTGCTCTGATGGACGATTATGTCGACCATAAAATGGACGGAGCTTGCGGTAAACTTCTCGAACTGAACCATTATTTTCGAAATAAATTTGCACGATTTGCAAGCGTTGTTCTTTTGTCAACCTGTTCGTGATGAAATGGCAAACCAAACTAAATATTAATCACTTGACAGCTGACAAAATGGCCGCCAGTTATAAAAGTGATGCCAACTTGAAGTTCTATACCTCAATAAAAAACACCCATTACATGCATGGCGTTTGTATACGCGCCCATGCACTATAGGTCAAATCACCACTTTTTCTGTGCGAAATTAAATCCGCCTGACAAATCATGGTATTCAATGCAAATTCTGAGAAAATGTCTTCATAATTAAATTTAACCCATTAAAAACCAGAAATTAATAACAGTCGATATATGCATTAAAATATTTAAATTTTAACAAAACATTAGCTAGTTGCTTAAATCTAGTTTATTTGGTAGATTTAAATTCAAAAAATCCTCTTTTTTTCATTAATTTCATCAAGAGTTCAGCTGTTTTCATACAAATGTTACCTACTAAAAAGAGGCATTACTCGCAAAACGCAAAAAATCGCACTTTGAAATAAATTGCAAATAACTCATTGATTATTACTTAATTTATACTTTGAATTTGCAATGGTTCAAGTGAAGTCAAAATTTTTGAAGGCCTACATCAGATCAATGATTATGATAAATTATACCGTTTAAGTTATAGCTCATTATAATGAGTTATGAGACATTTTTAGATTTTTAATTGAACTATAATGAATTTTTAATCAGAAATAATTTTTAGTCAGGCTTAAGTTCAGTAATTTCAATTGTTTTTATTGAATGAAATATTTTATTAATTAATGTGAGTTTCTAAAGAAGAGAAGAAAAATTAAATTAGACTTTTAAGCTGGGGGAAATACCGATATTTTTCTGTGCAGCAACGCACTTCATCAGCACCCTAACATCAGCTATTTAACGTAAATTCTAATGAAACGGAATGTGAGAAATGATTGTTGTGTACAATTATTGATTTACCTTTGGTAAATACATACATATGTAAGTATCACTATTTATTTCCCCTGTTTTTCCATTTTTTCATTTTTCTATTTAGGTTAGCACGAAGTTATATTACTCTACCTACGTATGTTTAACTATTCTTGCTTATCTTTTACGATCATCACATTAATTATTTTTACTTATTCGATGTACCGTCGGTACATACATATAAGTATTATAGTAGTGGATATTATGTTACTTTTGTTGTTGCATTCTCCCGTTTATAATGAGTTATTTTAAAGCATAGCGTTATAAATATGAAACACTTTTTATAAAAAAAACTTGAATAATTACTTGTCGAATTATTTTCATTTCCATTTCACAGCAATTAGTTAATTCCAAAGTAATTCGAGAAAATTGCATTTAAAGTTGACCGATTTCTACTGAACTCACAAGTTTATTTTCAGAAGAACTTAAATCTGTTGACTTAGATGCAAAAATATGCGACTGAGCTTAATATTTTCCGAAAATTAAAATAACGTGTCCTTATTTTAAAGTGTAGACAATTAAAAACAACGAAAAAAAAAGTAAAATGTCACTTTTGTTTATATTACTTTTGCACAGAAAAAGTGATCATTTGACGTACTGTGCCATGGTATGAAGAAGCAATCATTACAAATTCTTCCGTGAAGAAGTATTTTCGTCTTTACTTCTATACCTGCAATATCTGAGAGAAATTTATTACAAACAGTGTTTTTAAGCGTTTTTTTTAGAAGATTTCTCTGCAGTAAAGCATTTGTAGAATCATGTCTTAAGACGTCTTGTAAGTTGTCTTTTGCAAGAGTCTAGTATGTATATATATCGCTAACATACATATATGTATGCATGTATAACATTAGGGTGAAGGTAAAGGGTACAACAATTGATGAATAGAGCAGAACAATTATTTTTGAATATCCTAATGGTTGTGAATCAGTATGTGTAAAACTAGCTACACAGAAAAAAATAAATAGATAAATCTAGAAATATTTTTTTGATTAAAACTGCACCAACAGGTCAGGCCGAATTGGTTAAACCAACTAGTATAAAAAATTTGTTATGGTACAATTGCTGCAGCATTTAGCTTAATTCGTTTCAATTAAAGCAAAACCCATAGCAATTGGTTAAATTAAGATTTTTTTCACTACCTTCTGAGAAACTTACTATAAAAATATGCCTTATTTATTTATTAATTTTCAATCATATTTCATATTTTAATGTTAAACTTTTTCGTATAATAATTTTTTTTAAATAATTTTGCATTTCATGTACTAGTTAAACACAGCCACAATAGAACTTCAAGTACCAACCCCTATTTCACTAATAAGATAGTGTATTAACAATTTAAGTTGGTTACTTAAATAGTAATATTTTTAGTTAAATAAATTTATTAACACTTTAAGCCACAGTATTATTTACTATTAAAATTGGTAAGATTAACCTTCATTAGTTTGTAGCCATATCTTGATCAAAAATATAGTAAATTGTAGTAATATTTTAATAAAACTTCAATTGTTTTTTATTTCATATTTTTCATACATCAATATTGTTACGTTTAAATTTTATTAAACGTGTGAGTTCTTTTGATTGCTGAAAAATAAAAATAAATAACACACAATTTTTATTTGCTACTGTTCTTCCTTTTATTCTTAATTAAGCAAATTACACCTTGTCTTTACTTAAGTACTTCTTATCGTTATTATCCACTTTCAACGAAGCTGGCTCGACTAATATCTGATTAGGACTGGCCTAACGATGTCAACTCGACCACTTTCTGATTAGTACTGAACTTAACGATGTTAACTCGACTACTTTTTAATTAGCACTGAACTCATTTTCACAGAGACTACCTCTTTTTATAGTACAGGAACCGGTTCTAGATAGATGGCGTAATAACATGTCTGTACTTAGTAATGGCATCTATGCACGTTGCCATCTGTATTGTCATTTACTATTGGTAGCCAGATGTTCAAACAGTCCTCTAGCACAATCGGGAAAATTCATATTGCTGCTTCTAGGCGTTTGTAGACAATTCGATTAGCCGTTTTTTTTTAATTTCAAAGTAACGACTCTTATGTTGGCAATGCGGTGTGCTACTGGTAGTACAGGATGGTTACCATAAGTGCTCGTACTTTTATTTGCATGTGTGTATGTCTGTAGCTATGTACAAAATTATTGTTGTTGCTATAGTGCTTGCACGTGAATATGTGTGTAGGTTTAGTGCATGGGTGACCAAGATAAATTTAAGGTTGTGTAAGTGAACGAAAAAGATAAACACACAGCCACAAACAATTAATAAAAGTAATTCTTATATGATTTTTTTATGAAAGCATTTTTTTAATAAGATAGAATTTTTTGAAAGAATAATGAACAATTACACCCGCTATGCATGTACATCAGTAACCCGCAAGCCATAGCACAATTGTGCGGATGAAAATCACACACATCACATGCTTATGCTCTTTCATTTAGTCGTCACTGAGCAAGCGACGAATTAAGTTGCGCATGCATGTATTAATTTTTTCCTGGTTTTTTGTTTTGTTGTTTTGAGCACACGGAACGAAATTAGAGTTAAAATTTATTAAATTTGTAGAGAAAAAAAAATAATTTAAATAATTATGGATGCTAAGAAAAATTTGATGATAAAAAATGCTTTTCGCAATATGCAATGCATTTTATGTTATGAAACATTAAAAAATAATAGGGAAAATAGTTTAAAAAGGCATTTTAATAGTATCCACAGAGCTGTGAATAAATTTAATGTTGAATTTATACACTAAATTATTGAATGGTTATTAAATTTTTACTTTTTACTTAAGTTTTTATTAAATTGCTTATTTACAAAAAAAAAATCAAACAACTAATAACCACATCATGTATTTTATACTACAAAACTTTTCTTCAAGTGCAAGTTTATTTTACTCTCATTTTTCTCACCAATACAAACATATTTTATTTTGCGGGACACTGATGTACATACATTCGTCGCTGTTTCAGTGAAGATTAAATTAAATTTTTTTTTGTATGTAGGCAAAACCATTTTTTAACATAAACAGCATACATAATAAATTTCTCGCAGTGCGTTTGAGAAAAATGAGTAAAAAGATAAGCAAACATTTATCTCAGATAAGATTTAATGAAAGAGAATAATCATACGTGTGAATTCGATTTGCAAAAATTGGCTACATGATGTTCACCCATGGTTTAGTGTAATTTTGAGAAAGGAAATTGCAAACAACAATTTTTTCATTACCATAAACTTGACAACTGAAATTGGTTAGTTTAACCTATGGTTTTTTTCTGTGTATACTTATGTATGTATGCATGTATGTACATATGTATCTATACTGTAAAATAAAACGGCTTTCAGCACAATAAAGTCTGTACAGGATGCGATTGACAGTCTGTTAACAAAAGTGTCACGTTCCATTACAAAGCAAAAAAATGTATTTATATTTTTTTATGTTAAGTGGAAAGAAGAGTTGTACTTTTCAATACATGAAAACTGTTATACGTGCATATACATACACACATACATACATAAAAATGTGTGTTTGTATTAATGCGCCATTTTGTTGTGCTCGATTTCTATCGATTCGAAATAAATCTGGAAATTTTTAAAAAGCTAAGCATTCATTTTTGAATATAAAATTTTATACGCGAATTTTGTATACTTTTTATGCACCCAGCAGTGCAGATTTGATGTGGAACTAATAAGAATTCATTTAGCTTTTTATTTTCATCAATGTGGATACTTTTTTTTTTGAAAACAGGGTGCAAAACATCGAGTTTAGCTTCGGCTGTGTGGCACGTAGCGCCGTCCTGTTGAAACCAAATGTTGCCAATATCCTCCTCTTCAATTTTTGTGAACAACAATTCGTTCAACATGGCCCGATAACGATCGCCATTGACTGTAACGGTCACTCCTTGCTAAATGGCCCAATTATGCCTCTGGACCAAAATCCGCACCAAACAGTGACTCCTTTTGGGTGCGTCGGCTTTTCAATGTATGCGTGCGGGTTTTCTGTGCCCCAAGTGCAACAATTTTGCTTGTTTACATACCCGCCAAGATCAAAATGAGCTTCATCTGAAAAGATGATTTTTTTTGGCAAAATCGGCATCTTCTGTAAGTCGATCGCAGGCCCACTTTCCCTGCATTGTGCAAGCGTATACACAACCATATTCGTTCAGCGGAAGGATAAAACTAATTCTATGTCAAACCAGACATGAGCTAAGTGTTACCATTAACAAAATAAGCACTAGTTGAAAAAAAAAAACGTAAGATGGCGGACCCTTTACAAGTATCAATACTTTCATCACATTTTACGATACAGAAATATAAATACATTCGTTGCGACTGTCAAAAAATCTAACGTAAAATCACATATTATGTTCAGACCATCACACTTCAAATAAAATATATAATACAAGCAGAAAACAAAACAGCTGTTCAATGAAAATGTTTGTGGTATTCATTGACTAGTGGCGGCAAAACGGTTTCATGTAGGCGGGGACGTGCCGGTACTTAAAAAAATTCAGCAGTTAAAAATATTCTATGTAAATAATAGAAAAAATTTAAGAAAAGATATTACAAAGACGTTAAAAAATTACGTCAACGAAATATACTTCCATACGATTCACTTATTCAAAATTTTGAGCCGATATACATATGACAAAACATTAAATCAATGACGACACACTATCGGCGGCGAAACAGCCGACTTGGAAATTTGGTTTGTGTGAAAACGCAACCCTGATCTGATGAAAAGTATTATCGTTTAGAAAATTTTCTAAAAACGAAAAAGTCTTATAGCATGTTCACACGGACAGCAATTATCGAGGTTCACTCTCTCATTCGCGGTTTACGGTCGAATCTGGATTGAATTAAGATGGTTCGCCATACAAATTTTTGAGAGCGAACCAACTTGGTTCATTTTGAACCTAGTTGCGAACCATGAAGAATTTGCTATCATCGCTAGTTTTGATAACACATTATCGCTAATTTATCTGAACTAGCTATCAAAATAGAATGAGTACACACATACACATATCCATGAGTAAACAAAGAACAAACCAAAAAAATGGATGCGTGTATGAATTAAAAAAATAGAACACATTTTATTCATTATTTTCTGCTTAATTTGTTTATCTACTGTAAAAAAGCAAATAACACAGAAAATAAAACTCCTGCCAACTATTCACGTATGTATGTTAGAGCTGCAAAACTATCGATAGTACTATCGATAGTATCGATAGTTTTGTTGTAAATGAAATATCGATAGTTTTTTTCCACTATCGATACTATCGGCAAATAAAACAAGTAATTAAAAGAGTAAAAATAATCGAAGTCAGTAAACAGTAGCCGGCAGCTTTGAAGCAAATTATCCGTAGTTGATTTATGCTTTTGTACAGCGATGGAAAAGTTAGTACAATTGTATAATTTTAGCTCTATTTGAATGCCAAAAGTACCGTAGCACCGCAATGACCCCCTTAGCACTACTGGAATCTCTTTATAAATATTATATTACATGCCAAAAATAACATTAAAATATATTAACCCCCTTATGCAAAAAATAATGCGTGCTTGAGGTGTACATTAAAAAAAATTTCCATAGAAAAACCGGTTTTAACGTTCACGTATTTTTTTGCGCAAGGGGGTTAATCTTTAGCTCGAAGGTATTAGAAAATTAAGTAAATCAAACGATGTTTTCCGGTACTTAAAGAATTGCTGGAGGAATGTTATTTATTCCAAATTCATCTGCAAATGTGGAAATTTTATTTTTCTACCAAGGAGAGAAGCCGACTATTTGCATCGACTGTGAACAATCGAATAAAAAAAAGGTTATAAACGTAGTATATCGTAAATGTTACTTTTATATTCAGATCCCAGCAACTAATATTCTTTGTGCACCTTCTGGCGTTTTGTTAATTGATTTTTAGTTAATTAAAAAGTAAAAGTATTAAAAAAATATAAATAAAGAATTAGGTACAATCGTACTGAAAAAATTAAATTTTTTTTTGAAAATTATACAATTTGTAAATATGACATCGCATCCCTGCTTCTGTATACATAAGTACTTAAATATATAAGTATGTATGTATATGAATTTATTTATAAATCCAAGTGTTATTCGACAAATAGTAGTCACAAGTATCTTAATAAATTCAACATAGTCGACACAAAGATAAATTTTGGTGGTACTGATGTCGCGACGGCCGCCAATCGTCTCTTACGATAAAACTTTACAGTTAGTGTCTTAAAAGTTATCAAAAATTTTCGCAGTTTGATAATTCTAAACCATGGGTAGTCCCATAAAATTTTAAGTTCAATAAAAAAGTATATTTTCGATAATATGCCGCTTACGATAAAATCGAAAAAAAGGCTTGATATATTTTTATATAATAATGAAAATGTTGAGGACTCTGGATTTTTTTTTCGAGTCAAATGTAGTTTATGTGGCAACTTTTATAAAACTATTCGATACTATCGATAGTATCGATAGTTTTACATAAAACTATCGAAACTATCGAGTGGAGCGACTATCGATAGTTTTGCAGCTCTAATGTATGTATGTGTGCATGTATGTATATATATATATATAAATGAGAACAGTGATGCCAACTCTTGATACTCAAAAAGCGTTAAAAAATTTGAAAAAGGGTTAAATTGAAAAAATATACGTTTAGCGCTAAATAAAGTAAAAATTTTCGAATAATCGCGAAAAGGGGCTAGTATTAAAATGTTTCTGTTGTAAATGAAAACATCGAAAACATTGTTGTACAATAATTTATTAGGAAATCATGAGATCAACACATACATAGCTTGAGATATTACATTTCATATTAAATTTCAATAAGGTACGCATAAATAGTGTACATATACATATATAATAGAAGTATATATATAAAATTGGTCGTTTTAAAATAAAATTTCGATTTCTCACTCTTCCTAAAACATACATTATCCGTTTTTATCAAAGCACAAAAAATTTGGAAGAAATAAAAGATTATTTTTTTTTAAATTAATAAAGCAAACTAGTTAATTGAGTAAAAAGTCGATATTATTCGATTCAAGGAAGAAAAAGTGCACAAAGATTATAACTTATATACATATTGGACAAAAATTAAAAAAGTTCTGAAAGATAATATTAAAAAGTGCTAATTTGCGCGTTTTTTGGGACCAAACATTTTATTTCGCGTTTCGAGTGTCTGAAATCGGGTTAAATCTAGCCCGAAAAGTGCTAATGCCCATATTTTGATTTGGTAACCAAATTGTAATTACTTTTAAGTTATATCTAAATACGAAATTGTGTTTTTGAGTGCATATTTAAATAATAATTAAATTCCCAACCTTGTGTAATATAATACCACTTCAGCTTTATGAGCGTACCATATTTTTTATGCGTGTGTGTTTATTGAAAACATACACATAAACATCATGTGGTCGTGTTGAAAACATCATGTGCTCGTATTAAAAAGAATTTCGTTCAAATTTCATAAATATATAGGATAATACATAGTTTCATATCATGGAATAAATAAATAGAAAAATATATTATGACGTTCGTTTGTTTTCATAAAATTTATTTTATGCAATTATAATTTTCTACATGTTTTGCTTATGTTTTTTGGAAAGTCCTCGTTCAGACTTGCAATTTTTGTTGCTGGAATTTCTTAAAATTTTGCTTTGAAATTGCATAAGTGTCCACATTATGAAATTCTAATTTTTCAATTATGCATTAAAAAATTCTATTACACCACAAATTTTCCTGAAAAATGAACACTTATATTTGCTTTTTCTAATATTTTTGGTTCTCATACAACTGAAGAAATAAAATTGTAAAACACGTCAAATACAACTAGCAACTTGAAATTAACAATTACGAATTTCAAATCAAAAGAGAATTGCACAGCACATGAAACTGTGTACCCCTCCCTAATCTTCTTACCCCTCTCTCCAATAAACTCAAGAATTTCTGCAACAAAAATTGCAAGTCTGGACAGAGACAAAGCGTTCAATAGTATTTGGAAATTTTCTAGTGCTGTTGTACTTTCAACGTAATTTAATAAGAACTTTAATTGACCATTGAAAAAATGAAATCGTATCTAAAACAAATTTAATTGTAAGTAAAAATTAGCTAATTATGTACTTAAATATTAAGTTAGAAACTATGGGTAGGTTGGCATCACTGCATCAAAAAGATTTGTCAAAACGAACCACGAATGTGTCGTTTGAACGGCATGGTTCGCAATCGTGGTTCAGAGAGCGAACCAAGTGGTTCATGTTCACGTCTGAACATAGCATCATGGGATGTCAAAATTTTTATCGTATTATTTGCCACTTTGATGACATTTTGCGTTCAGACTATCAAACTTGCACGTATTATTTGAATTTTTGACAAGTAATTATAAATACAAAGTATAATAGTCTGAGCGCGGCTTAAACAACACTGTTGGCAAGATATTTGTTTCAGTTATTGCAGGTATAGGAGTGAAAGAAGAAAATACTTCGTGGCGGAAGAATTTGAGATACTTGCTACTTCATACGCTTGGGCGCGTATACAAATGTCATTAATGTACATACGCACTAAAGGGCTGCGTAAATCGTTCTAAAAGTTTTGTATTCTATTTCACACTACTGCCAAGCAGTCTGTTTTAGTGCAAACATAAATAACAAAACAGAACTAACAAAACATGACTCTCACTAAAATCAATCAAGCATCATTCGAATAGTTTTTCTCTGCAGTTTTCTTAGTGCTTGTGTTTTCAAAACAAGTAGAACATCAAAACGAAAAGCGAGAATGAAACAAAACAACAGTAAATCATAGTAGAAACATCGAGTGAACTAGAACACGAGCACAAACATGCAAGCTGTGTATGTATGTATATATGTATACATATATTGAAAATAAAAATTAACAAAGTATTATATATAAATGTACATAAGTATGTATGATATTATTTCATAGTAAATAGAACCTCTTTTCAGCTTTCATATTCCTAACGAAGCTCAATGTTTCTTTTAAATGGAAAATTAGGTTTGCTATCAGAACATTCAAACACGTTTTGAATGTTCTGTGTGAATTTTGATGTTCTATTTCATTTCTGTTTTGAAAGGCTTGGTTTTACTTGAACATTGTTCTATTGCAGTTTTGTTTTGTACTGCAGTATTCTTATAGTAAAGCAAAACACATCTGTTTTGAAAGTTTTGTTTTAAAATAACGGAGCAATATACACACACATTTTGAAATTAATGAGAGTGCTTGTAAGCCTTTTTTTAGGGCTTGTGCCACGCTCTAATACGCACACACTTTGTGTGTACGATCTTTTATATTTTTTCGCACATAAAAACACACACATGCATTGATATTAGTTGTGTGCGATTGCTTTAAAAAACCACCCTTAAACACATAATAGCTTACCATCTACATCTTACACACACACTCAAACGTACAATATGCAAAATAACAAGCACACACGCATCAACAATACTTCTTTTGATTGTTTGTTACGAACAAAAAGTCTTCGCGACATCGCTTTAAAACACTCATATAGATCTACATCAATACATCAACAATTTTTCGCTTATGAAACGACAGAATTTATTATTGGTTTAGTATAATAATAATACTATGATTGAACTATATGGTTGCAGTGAAATCATATTATTGTTAACAGAAAAGCAAACTTTAATTAAATTATTATCTGAGTTAATAACAATATTATCTACAAGAGCAATTGACTTTGTTGTACCTAATCTTATTATTGTTAATATGACAACACTATTGTAAGATGTGACTAAAATATAATTGAGACTCACCACACCATGATCTAATATTATATTAATATTGTTAAATACGACCACAGTATTATTTAATATAATAATACTATTTTGTTTTTTAATCATATATTTATTGTAGAAACAGCTGTGTTAATTCGAAATAAAAATAATTTAATATTGTTAAAATAAAATGTATATATAGAAATGTACACTTTCACGACATACAGATATGTTTGTATAAAGAGATACACAAATGTTTATATATTTTTATTTGTCTACCCTTTTGTTTATTCTTTATTTATTTATTTAACACCATCCGTGCACTACCGATATCTTACAAAGGAAATACTGAACTGACAGATGTTTCTGAAAAAGATTTTTTTTTTTTAAATTTGACATATGGTTTTGCATAACATTATATTGTTATTTAGATCATATTATTTTTAAGTAATATTACAAATTATGTTGTAGTCATAAATTTTTAACAAAACTGTATTGTTAAACTCTAACCATATCACACTTTTTTATGGATGTGATAATGTAATTATTAAATTCAAACATTAATCTGTTTATCGTAACGAAATAAATGTTCAAAATAACAATAACCAGTTTTCAACGACCACACATTTGTTTCAGAGAACATAATATTGTTTTCTCAACCATTCTTCAACCATACATTTTCTTTGCGTGTGCATTTAAAAAACAAGACGTATTTACACGTCAAGACTGTTTACGCAGCTCTCCACTATGTATGTACATGCATGCACATATTTGATTTAAAGTCGATCATCTAACAATGAAATCGCTTTGTTTATTTGTCGACCATTCGAATACTATTTTTCACTATCTATCAAACTCTAGTGTTTCTAAGTGAGGAATATAAAAAAAATTAAGTACAAAGTCGCTTTAGGAACTAATTCTACTGGAAATTTATCAATTAAATATTCTGTTAACAGTTGATGCAACTAATTAACATAGTACAAATTCTATTTAAAAAAAATTGAGTTGTTTTCAAAAATTTCAACAATTAACACGAACAATTAAGTTACAATAACGAGGGTGTGTCACTAACACAGTGTCTTTTTGAATGTCCCGCCTTTAAATTGAAATAACTTCTCCTGTAGTCGCAAAATGAAAAAAATTCCAAGCAAATGAAATTAAAATATTTCGGGAAATTTTTCACTTTGGCGGCTACCTAAACGGTGTTAAAAATTATTCCTACGAGGTTTATACATTGTAGAAAATTGTTTATTTAGATCTTAGTTACATTTTTGTAGTTGATTGTTTCTTTGAATTTTGAACGGTTTGCTACCTATAGACCTGAACAGGGGAAAAAAGGTAAAAAAATCTAATTTTTTTATATTTTCTGCGATTTTGATCTTGAAGATGATGTTTTTTTTTTGATATTATGAGGGCAATTATGAATAAAATTCCGCGAGAAATTTTTCCCAGGGAACAATTCCAACTTATGGCAAGTAATGAGGATAACAAAAAATTCTAATTGGAAAAGGGAGAAATTTCTCACGGAATTTTATTCATAATTGCCCTGTATATGTTCACAATTTTTGTTCTTTATGACAAAAGCTACAACTTTGCCTCAGAGAGTAAATCAAAATTCAGAACGGTTTGTAACATATGAGCCTGAGAAAATTATCAGTTTTTTTTTTTTTTGGGAAAATGACACCGATGCCCCAAATCTTTGGGGTCTATAAAGAAAAATACATGACTTTGGGCAAAACTGGGAGACACAGGTCTTTTTAGGGTTCCGTACACCAAAGGTGAAAAGGAACCCAATTGTTTTCGTTAAGCTGTCCGTCTGTCCGTCACACGGTATTTTCTCAGGAAGCGTAAGAGCTACAGACCTGAAATTTGGACAGAGTATGTAGAACCTTGGCCGCTACAACAACAAATACATGAGAATTAAAAATTAAAGGGTGTTCCAAAACGAGCAACGAAAAATGTTAAAATCCCATGTAATATACATACAATTGTATATTGAAACTTGAAATTTGTAAAATTAGTGTATTTTTATACAGACTACAACAAATAACACTAAAATTTAAAAAAATTAAAATTAAAGGGTGGTCCATCAGTTGATGCAATTTTGACTATGTAATTTTGACAATTTGCTATATCTTGGAAACCGTAAGAGGCAAACACTTGAAATTTTCAAAAACGGCAAAACTAAAAAAACCGAAAATGATAAAATAGCCAAACCAAAAAAAAAATCGCCAAAAATTAAAAAAAAATCGCCAAAACGAAAAAAATCGCCAAAATTAAAAAAAATTTCTACCACTAAAATAAATCGTCAAATTCGAAAAAATCGCCAAAATTAAAAAAAAAACGCCAAAAAAACGCCAAAAATCTAAAAAAATCGCCAAAACGCGAAAATGTAGCCAAAACTAAAAAAAAAATTTTAAATAAAACAAAAATCGCAAAAATGAAAAAAAATTGCCAAAAATAAAAAAAAATCGCCAAAATGAAAAAACGCCAAAAACCGAAAAAAAAATCGCCAAAACAAGAAAATAAAGTGTAAAAACTAAAAAAGGAACCAAAACTTAAAAAAATCGCTAAAAACTTGAAATTTTCAAAAACGGTAAAACCAAAAACCGAAAATTACAAAACCGCCAAGCAAAAAAAAAATCGCCAAAAACTAAAAAAATCGCCAAAATTAAACACAAAAATTTCTGACACTTAAATAAATCGCCAAATTCGACCAAATCGCCAATATAAAAAAACGCCAAAATGAAAAAAACAAACGCCAAAAATTGAAAAAAAATCGCCAAAACGCGAAAATGTCGCCAAAACTAAAAAAATTTAAATAAAAAAAAAATCGCCAAAAATAAAAAAAAATCGCCAAAATGAAAAAACGCCAAAATCGAAAATAAAGTGACAAAACTAAAAAAGGAGCCAAAACTTAAAAAATTCGCCAAAAACTTGAAATTTTCAAAAACGGTAAAACTAAAAAAACCGCAAATTATAAAATCGCCAAACCAAAAAAAAAATCGTCAAAAGTTAAAAAAATTGCCAAAATTAATTAAAAACGCCAAAATCGAAAAAAAAATCGCCAAAACGCGAAAATGTCTCCAAAACTAAAAAAAAATTTTAAATAAAAAAAATCGCAAAAATGAAAAAAATCGCCAAAAATAAAAAAAATCGCCAAAATGAAAAAACGCCAAAAACCGAAAAAAATCAACAAAACAAGAAAATATAGTGTCAAAACTAAAAAAAGAGCCAAAACTTAAAAAAATCGCCAAAACCGAAAAAACTCAAAAGCCGCCAAAACAAAAAAACCGAAAAGACCCCAAAAACGAAAACAAAATGCCAAAACTGTATATTATGTAGGATGAAGTTTGTATTAAATTACATATCTAGTGTTCGTACGGAACCCTTCGTGCGCGAGTCAGAGTCGCACTTTACTGAATTTATTTCTTTTTTGTTTGCTTTTATTATGTAGTTATGTCCGTATATGGTTATATTTCCATGACTTAAAAAATTACACACAGTGATATCCGCAACAATTGAAAAAAAATTGTCGATATGGTTTTATCCGATGGGAGATTGAAAGTGAGAGAGATTCGTGGAAGCCATAAGCATCTCACATGGCTCATTGGTTTCAATTTGGAATGATCACTTGGGTATGAGAAAGCTTACCTTGGTCACAATGGACCACAAACGCATGTGTAGTTTCCATGGTAAAAATCCATGATTGCTACCTATTCTCCAGACTTAGCCCCTAATGACTATTTCTTGTACCAAAACCTGAAAAAATAGCTGGGTGGAAAGAGATTTGACGCCAGCCATGAAATCATATCACAAAAAATACCTGTTTTTGTGACCTGGACAAATCATATTTTTCGGAAGGGATAACATAATTTTAGAAACGTTTGTCTAAGTAGTGTGTGTATCTGAAACTTGGTTTGAGAGAGACCTGCCAGATAGTTTTGTTACGGTTAATGGATACAAAATACTTAGGAATGACAGAAAAGGTTATGCTGGTGGGGTGGCAATTTATATTAAAAACGGGATACGTTTTAAAGAAATCTTGAGATCTAAGGACAATGAGAAAATTGAATTTGTATTCATTGAAATTTCAGACAGTGACAATAAATTATTGTTGGGTTGTACTTATCGCCCAAGTTCTGATGCACCCTATGAAGCATTTATTCGTGACTTGCAATATAATGATATTATTATTGCGAGTGACTTTAACTGCAATATACTGCCAGATGCTAGTTCTAATTTATGCTGTTAATTAAATTCTATTGGTTTATATATCGCAAATACTGACCAACCTACACACTTCACAAATACTAGTAGTACCCTACTTGATATATTTATATTAGCAAATACATCAAATATGTTACTCTTTGATCAAATCAGTGCGCCATGCTTTTCAAAACACGACCTTATATACATTTCTTATAATTTTAAATCTATAAATGCTAATACTCCAGTTAGTTTTCATGATTTCCGTAACATTGGCCATGATATATTAGGAGAAAGCTTTAACATCGTCGACTGGAATGTCATCTACAATCTGGTTTCAACTGAAGAACAACTTATGTTTTTCAATAGCCATTTGCTTCACCTCTTTGATATCTCGGTTCCTGTGCGTACATACCGTGCTATGAAAACTACGAAAAATTGATTTAATACAACCATAAAAAACTTAATTAATGCTTGTAATAACACCTATAGGCGTTGGAAAAGATTTAGAACTCCTGAATTACATGATGAATACCGCAGAGCCCGTCAGAACGTTAATAAAAGCATTCAGAATGCGAAAACTAATTACATATTATACTAGACGCTTCAGATCAGCACTTGACTCAAAAAGGAAATGACAATCAAAGAAATTGGTATCGGTAACAAAATTATGCCTGCTTGTAATATTGATGTTAATCAATTAAATGAATTATTTATCAATATTCCCTCAAGTACACCCACGTACATTAATAGAGCTGTTAATCAACCTGAACTGACTGAAGTTACTGAATCTCTACAACAACCCTCGGCACCACCTACTGTACACCGATTTGAATTTTCTTGCGTTATGCAAGCTGAAGTTTTATCATGCTGTCTATCTATTACATCTAATGCAGTTGGACTCGACCTAATTCATCAAACTGCTACTATCTAAGTTACTACCTCACATCACTCACATTTTTAACACCATTATCACCACTAGTCAATTTCCAAATTGCTGGAAATTCGCAAAGATCATTCCTGTACCTAAGACTGCAAATAAGTATCGCCCCCTATCAGACAAGCGCGATGAGTAGTGAAAAAATAAGTAGAGTTGAATCATGATTTATAATTTCTTGTACTTATGCGCACTCATACTTATTGCAATGTTGTCTATGGATCATACTCACTCGAAAGTTTGAAGTGCGCATCGAACTCATACTTAAGGTACCAACAGACGACATGTTTTTCACATTGTATGTGCCAGAATTTACATATGTAAACGAAAACATGTCGTGTGTTACCTTTAAAACATTGCTTGTGTAAAAAACATGACAAAAAACATAAGACATTATTTGAAATAGAGCGTGCTATATTTTCTTATGTTAAACATACAGCTCCAAATGTCTATGTCATGCGAACAAATTCGTCGGCGCTTGATTATGTGCACTATCATTAGCCAAATTAATTATATATATTTTTTTTTAATTTAAAGTTGTCATTTTATTAAAATAAGTCCAAGAATATGTAGATTTTTAGATACAACCTCAACGTCTTGTTTAAAAAAGAAAAAATTAAAAAAGCAAATTTGCGTCGCCAGTACTACAGCGACGGAACCAAAAATATTTCGACGGCTGCAAGCCATTTATAAAACAAACTACGTGGATATTTATGTACTGAAAAAGAAAAAGTGATACTACATGTACGTTTGTAACCAAAAATTATAAACCTTATGTAAATTAACCAATATTGAAAAGCATAAAGAAAAACATGCGAGTCGAAAACTTAAAAAACACATGTAAAAAACATGTCATCTGTTGGTACCTTTAGCATTATATATGACGTTGTTGATTTCCACTCTCCTTAACTCAATGTCTATGGACGATGCAAAATAAGTATCACTCGCAATACGAACATCTAAATTTTCATTATGTTTGATCTGTTGCTTTTTTGTTTTTTTTTTGTTTTTTTTTTTTGTAGAAATTGAAAAACAACTTTATTTACTACTATTGTATACTACTTGCAAACTCTTTAATGACTAACCGTCTTATTCATAAACGCTTCATAACAGCTTAATAAGCAAAAATCGAAAATCATAAATGCTTAATAGCCTATTAGACGTTCAATACTCAGAGATTTTTAATGTAGCCTCCATGCTACTTTAAGCGTTTTATAAGCAATTATAAATAATATTTTCTTGATTTTTTTTATCCCTTATGTGAGATTTTCTGTGGTTTCTCACTTTTATGTTTTTTGTTTATTCTTATGCATGTCTCCTGAATAATGTTCTTGGACAAATGTATTAATTTATGTAAGTCGGTACATGTATGTATGTATGTATGCATAATTGTACAAAAAGAAAAATACATACATATAAACATGGTTGAAAATTAAAGAAATACAATTCATTGGCAAAAAGAAAAATAGAAAAAAGGGCATATGTAAGTACAAGGCGAATTCATATAAGGTGATCTTAATTCACCAGCTGACATAAATTTCCTGCTGTCAAATGAACCAAAACGTTAAGAAATATTTTGACAGCAGGAAATTTTACACTAACAAATATACAAGGCGAATACGCAGAGTTGCAAATCAAGACCGCCTTATATCAAAACGCCTTGTGTAAGTACAAGCATACGTATGTATGTTTGTATGCTACTGCATGCTTACATATGTATGTATGTATGTATGTACAATAACATTTTAAAATTAAAACAAAATAGTGATGCATAATCGACCGCAATAAAATGGGTATTTGCCTACCTCTGTACTCAGCCGAATATAAATGTTTTTAAATACAATTTTTTGTAACATTATTTTTTTTTTGTTTTTGGTTTATTTATTAATAAAAAGTGAAACGCCTACTTTTTAAGTTATTTTTTAATAACATTATGAGTAATGATATCCTTTTTTTCGACTCAAACAGACTACCTAGATAATCGATTCTTCGCTGTGTGCATCACTAAATAAAATGAGAGCGAAAGTAGCATGGTGTTGCCAACAAAAAATTACAAAAGAAGCAAAATCGTTTAATAGTTAATTCACTGATATTAATCAGTTATGAATACAAATTTTTATTAGAGCTTAATAAAGCAAAATCTGTTTCATAAGTAATGTACAGATTAAAGCTAAAATAAGGAATTTTTATGAATAAGACCGTAAAAGTTTAAATAAACATATATGCATGTGTCGAATGAGTTGAACCAACATGAGTAGTATAAGTATTTTCCTCAAATCAGCGTTGTCAACTTTTAAATTTCAAAGAGCACTGAAACCAGCAAAAAACGCATAATTTAAGTAAAAAAAGCACTAAGTTAAATTTTTTTGTTTTATAAAAACAATTTTGTATATAAAAATTATAGAAATCGGTTGAACTTGCATTTTATCCCTAAAACTTCAAATTTGAAGCATCCGATACACAAATCAAAATGATTCTATGAGAATCAGTGAATTCTAAAGTCAACCTTTTTAAGTTATTATAAGAAATTTAATTTTTTTCGTCAACGAAGAAACAAATCACCTGAAATTAGTCAAATTAGCAGCAATTGGCAAGTCTTTTTGACTTGCTGATTAGATTTTGAACTCGATGGGAGTAGTAGTTAATTTTCTTTAAAGTGAAGACTTTCAAAATTTGATTTTTTTTAAACAAGGCTGTGGAAACATTCTTTCACAGCAAACGCAATATTAATAACAAAGTTGCAAAGTTAAAAAAAAGTAATTTGCAAGTTAACTAAGTTATATAAACTTAAATTATATGTACTATTATTTTAGAAAAAAAAAGGAACGAAGTAGGTTAAACGGCAGCTCTATTAGCAACACAATTTTCTCGTTTCAGACCGCTTTTATATAAAGCCAAGTATAAAAACAATTTTTTACGTATTTGAGACTTACATAAAGTAATAAAGGTAGAAACGTGATAAACTTCTGCTCTTAAACATTGAAGTTTGATGCGAATGCATTTTCGATAATGCCCCAAATGAGTTTATATCAAATGAATCGTTATAAGACTGTATTTCTCTCTAAAACTCGATAGCGAACTCAAAGTTTCTCCATTGCATTAAGTGAATTATTCTCTATTTACAGTATATACTAGAAAATATTTCGCTATTAGACTATACTTGCATTATGTCTTCTTTGTCGTGTGGCAAAATACTGTTTCCATTAATTATGCTTAAAATGTGAAAGTTTGAGAATAAAATGCACGTATTTCATCAACCAAGTTTTGTACAATCTTATTAGAATATTTTGAAATGTTCCATTTAATTTCAGTGCTTATGTTTTTTAAATGTTAGACTTCTTCAAAAAAAAATATATATACATATTATATAAGGAAAATTCTTTTTGAATTTTGGGTTTAGTGCCACCGCCAAGAAATAAAAAGCACCAAAAATTAGTTTAAAAAAGCACCGAGCACTAACTTCAAAATTTTTCGCATCGAAAATTCCAAAAAGCACTAAAAACGGTGCGAAAAGCACCGAGTTGACAACGCTGCCTCAAATTGTAAGTCAAGCCAGTGATGGGAATTGGAAATCTTGATTTCGTGCCGAATTTGTTTCTAAATAGTGCCAAAATCACTTTAATAGTGCCAAACCATTATTGTGTATGGCTATAAAATTCCATGAATATCAGAAAAACCACGTTCTAAAATTAGTGGTTTACACACATATGTACATTGTATATGTATGTATAATTTATTAATACTTTCTACTTATTTACAAGAAATACAACTAACTGATCTTAACAGGTAAAAGTTCCTATGTTTGCATGTTTATATGTTTGTAAGAGCTAATCGTCGAAACTGTCGGCTCAATTTTAAAATTTTTTTTCAACAAAATGAAGAATGGAACCTCCTTACGGATATAGGCTAAGTAAACTTCAACTAATGTGCCTTAGTCAGGGTCCACGGGAGCTAAACCTCCTATACTTAGAAAATATGAATTATCATTTTAGAAGGGATCTATTAAAGCAATAGCTTACGTACTGAAAAGAAAAATAAAATTATTTTCACCCTACATTCCGCCTCCAGTTTATTTGTCCGCTCGACTGTCACCTAACCGAATGCTAAAGTGACTGCTGAACTGATTTTTATGAAAATGGAAACAAAGGCTTTTTATGTATAATAAAACAAACATATAACGGAAATAAAATTGTTGATCGCAAGGCAACGTTTAGTGGCCTCGTCTAGTCTTTTACATAATTGAACAAAACATGATTCTAAAGGATACATCGCTCCAGTGAATAAATGGGAGTTAATTGATCAGGAACTACTTTTTCTCTATTTCCAAAATATAAAAAAATTTAAGAGAAGTAACACTCAGCCAATGAATGCCTAGTACTGTCACTAGGTGTTATATTCTTTAACCCTGCACTATCATACTTCGTCGAAATGACGACGCGCGATTTTATTTTCGATTTAAAACATATTTTTTGTAATTGTTTTTGTTTCGTTTTTCGTATAGCGTTAGCCGCTAATATCAGTTACTCGAAACTAATGTTGCTTTTTTAGTTTAATAAATTTATTATAAGAAACTACAAGACTTAATGGAAAAAAATGTGTAATATTTCATACAATTGATGCTATAAATGCTATGTTTTAAGAAAAAATGCCAATTGATAGAAGTCTGTGAAGTGTTAATTTTACGTTAAACGATTAAAAGAAATATATGAATTTCGTTATATGATAATTAAAAACTAGCTAAATATCAATAATAAATCTATTTTCGTACTTATTTTTGCTCAAGACTTTTTTTATTGGCTCTTGAAATAGGTCGTAGTCGATTCGACGAAGTATGACATTTGCGATATAAAAATAAGTATGATATTCTAGGGTTAAAAGAGGGATAGTGATAGAGAAGACAGGTTACGAAGGTCGAAAACGCTTCTGAAGCGCACAGTTTTTGTTCTTTTAAACATAAAATCGAAAAACAGTTTCTTCACCAAATTTGCCTACAGGGGGATATCTTATGCCAGCATATTGAAATTATTTTTCACGTCTCCGATATCTTTCCAAAATTCACTCTCACTTAAGATAAGGAATTTTATGAATCTTCAAAGTGTGATATAGATCTGCATTCACTTTTAACTTTTCAGTGCGTTTTCTTTAATTTGGAAACATTTCTGTAACAAAAGGAATAGTAATATTTATGTCTTTACTGAAAACATTTTCTGAAGCTATATTGAAGATATATTTAGTTTTCCAATATGACAAAAACAAAAAAAAAAAAAAAAAAAAAAAAATACTATTTAATTTTTTAATTCTTCAACTTTATGCTTAAAATTTTTGGTTTAAAGATGGTGAGAATTTAGAACTACATACATATGTATGTATATTAGCAACAAAGGGATCATCAATATATTTTTTGTTCAAAAAATGTCGACAAAAATGACGGAATAAAAAAGAAAGCCTCCTAAAAATTATATGTACTCTTACATCTTCAGATAGTTTCGACATTATTACCATTTATTATTTTAAGAACATAATTTTTTATTATTGCATTTTGACTAAGCATTTAACAATGAGAAGAAATATTATGAGGACCTCCACTGTTCCAGGACTCTATATAAAATAGTTTGACGAAACAATCAACATTTTGGGGATATTTATAAAAAGTTTACGACATCAGCTGTTATTTCTTTTAATAATTCGTATCAAACATTCGTTGAACACCATTACTTTTCCCCATCACAAGCGAACAAATGTCAGCCTCAAAGCCTACTACCCTCCCTTTTCACAATGTATGATTAAGACTTAAAATGAACTTTAATTGCAAGTTCTTCATACAAAACTAGCCGTTACAGTCCCTGTTAGCTTTTAATTGCACGTTGTGAAAAGGGCCGTAAGTTTTCAAACATAAATATAAAAGAATACTTTTTATTGGGATAAAAAAAGCTGCCAAGTTAATGCCAGCCAAATTTGTCAAAAAGTTTAAACAAATGACTTTCGGGCTTCATTTTTTGACAAAAATCGATTAGTTACGATCGCAAATAATCGATTTTCGTAAAAATGAAGTTTTAAAAAATATGACGCTTACGCTTTTTTGGTGGTTATGGTTGGAATAGACACAAAGTGCCAGAAAAGGAGCGAGAGTGCCACAGTGCCAGCTAACATCCAATAGTGCCAAAAAATGGCACAATTGTGCCACATTTCCCATCACTGAGTCAAAGTGAGGTGATTTATGAGTGTGAGTGTGGATGACTTCCCTGAAGGAAATGTCGATGGTGAAAATGTACTGAGTCGCTTTTGACTTTGTCACCAGTACTACTCTACAATTATTCCCCATATAATACTTTGTGCTATAGACATTTAGCATGTGCTTGTCATAGAAATTCTACTAGTAACACTAAAACAATTGACCAGATAGTGAATTCATAGTTCTTATGGTAACATGGATACATACCAACCAGAAATTTACTGGTACATTTCTATACCTTAATTTATGTACTTATATTGACAAGTTGTTGCAAAATCCACCAGAAATACACCAGATCTGTTTTCTTTATTTATTTTATACTGACGAATAAAAGAGAAATTGTAAACAATGTAACTACTACTAGAGTTTTAGTGTTGACATAGAGACACTTGGCCCCAGTCTGACTGCAGGGTTTGATGTTGACATCGCATTCATATTTATTTCAACCTATACTTATAGATCAATTTCATGGTAAGTATGAGTAAATCAGAATAGTTGATTTGAAATGATGTCTACTCACTTAAGGCTCAGTTAGCCGACTGTAATGTAAAGTAACTGCAACAGTAAGAAACAGCTGATCGATATTGTTATGTGAAAAGTAATGAAAATGGTTATAGAGATGTAATGTAACGTAACCTAATTTTCATATAAAAATGTCGATCAGCTGTTTTCTACGTTACAGTTACATTACATTACAGTCGGCTAACTGAGCCTTTACATTTAAAATTTTATGAGTCAGTATGAATAGCGAAAACATGACTCATTGCGCTTCTCTGCCCCATATCAATATTACCTTATTTATCTAAAGTCTTTGAAAAATTGCTACATGCACAAATGAGTAAATACTTAACTAATCACCAGCTACTAGTTAGGAATCAATCAGGATTTAGAGAAAGACATAGCTGCATTACATCGCTTATCAGAGTATCCGAAGATATAAGACGCAATATTGATGAAGGTGGAGTTACGTTCCTTGTACTTTTGGATCATTCTAAAGCATTTGACTCTGTTAACCATCAAATTCTTTGCACTAAATTATGTAACAAGTTTAACTTTTCCTCCACTGCCATTTTGCTTCTAAGAACGTATCTTGCTGACCGTTACCAATCTGCTGCAGTTGGTAACTCTATTTCCAGTGCTCTACATGTGTCTAAGGGTGTACCGCAGGGTTCTTTTCTTGGCCCTCTACTATTCACACTATATATGAATGACTTACCTAGTTGCCTTTTGCACATCAGTTGTCACATATGATGTACAAATATATATAAGTTGCAAAAAGAATTTAATACAAGAATCTATTGCAAAACTTAATGTGGATCTAAATCGAATATATATATATGGGCGTCGTTGAATGAAATGTACTTAAATCCAAAAAAAAAAAAAATCAAGGTGTCTTACGATAGCCCAAAGGAATCAAAATATTTTAGTTGATACTCCGGTCATACTAGGAAATGATAATATTGCATTTGTTGAATCAGCTAAAAATCTTGGTATTATTTTTAATAAATCACTTCAATGGAATACTCACATTACCTCTGTTTCTGGAAAAATATTTTCCATGCTTAGAATTCTATACCATTCGCAACATGTTACTCCTCTGAATATTCATATGCTTCTTGCGAAAACATTTTTAATGTCATTCATACAGTAAAAGCAGATTAGCTGTGGCTTACAATGCGATTGTGAGATATGACGGAACTTTTCTATATTCTAAAAACTTATACGGAGTTAATCTTGAGGAACTGCTTAAGATAAAATCTTTAATACTTAAGCATAAAATTATATACACCCAAGAACCAATTTATTTGTTTGAGCGCCTCCAGTTTGCACGTGCTAATAGAGGAAAAAATATCATACAATTTAGATATCGTACTTTAATTTCTGAATGGCAGTTTTTTATTAATACTATACGACTGTGAAACTCATTACCCAATAGTTCACATACTGTAATTAAAAAGATTTATATCTTGTTGTATGTGATATCAAATTTATAAATAAAATTAAAAAAAAAATAAATAAAATAAAAAATATATAAAACTTATATGATACTACACAGAAAAAACTAAATTTAGTTTTCTGTAAGCAAATTTATTGAATCAGTAAATATTTTGTGTGAATGCGGATCTAAAAAGAAATTTGTAGATTCTGATAACAATTTTGTAAAAATTAAACTGAAAACAAAATTTTATTTTTAGTTAAGTTATTATGGCATTAGAGAAAAAAAGTTAACTGGAACTAAAAATATTTTCAGGCAAATGTATTAATAGGAACAGAAAAATATTTTTGCAGTTTGCAAAAATCACTTTAAATATTTCAGAAAAAAATAACTGAATCAAATAAAAGGTTCAACTAATTTTTTTATTTATTAAATAAAATGTTTTTTAGATCTATGAAATAATTTGTAGAAAAAAAAAAGTTAAAAAATTCAGACAAACTTTTTTACAATATATAAAAATAAATTTAACTGAAAGATAACAAATTTAAATATAAAAATAAATCGAAACAATTTTATTAAAAATTTTACTTTGTATAGATTGTATGAATAAAAATTTTCACTCCATACAGTTTTTTTTTTTACATAAAATTAAATTTGAAACAAATAATTTACTGAAACAGTAAAAAATATTTACTAAAACTAAATTTTATTTCAAAACGCACATTTTTGTTTGAAAAATTTTTGGGAATAATTTTTTCTGTGTATGTTGAAAAACAAAATAACTTTTTATATAAAAACTTGTGTTTAATTAAAAAAAACACTTAATTAATCACCCACTCTCGTATATTGACTGTATTCTTATACGCAATAAATAAAAAAAAGGAACGCACGGTGTCATGTGACACCTGGTAGGAACGCAGTTCCCTACGTTTTACTTACCTTAGAAATTGCCCCTTTATCCGCTACTGGGCTTATATTTGATAAACTATATAGCGTTTGTGTCCTACTAGACTCAGATTTATTCATGTTTTGAATTTAATCAAAATCGGTTAGATAGTTTCAAAGAATCGGATATGTAGTTCTAAAGAGGAAGAGATTGCCCCCTACCTCCCCTCGTCATTCTATTTTAAAAAAAATTTTATCAAACTTTCAAAGATAGTTTCAAAGAAATTTTATTTTTGTACAAAATTTGTAGCCTATGTCTTTTTTTTGGACTGAGATCTATCTATGTTTTAAATTTAATCCAAATTGGTTAAAAAATTTCTGAGAGGCAGAAAAAAAAACATATAACCCATATCTATCTATGCCGTAAATTTTATCAAAATCGTTTCCGTGGTTTAGTCGTTAAAGCGCAACAAATGAACAATAAATTTACTTTCGCATTTATAATATTAATTAGCAGAGACACCTTTAGATATCAATGCCACAAACCGCTTATTCAACTCACAAAACTTTTAGCAGATATATATACCATATTGCTAAAACATATGGCTCGCCAGATCTAACTAAGTATTAAATTCAAAAAATAAAATAATATTTTGACTGAAATAAGACCTGACACAAAATTCGTCAAAGTTTAATAATATTAGAAATAAATTTTTTCTTTATTAACATAATTTACTCTTTATTCATATAACCAAATGAAAAAAACAACAAAATCTAAAATCATTTCAAAAACATGTTCAAGGCAAATTCATATAAGGTATACTCAGCTCAATTCGCTTTGAGAAATTTATACTTGAAATGTCATAAGAATGTACTGAAAAATGTGTTTTGACATCCAACGTACATATCGCACATCCAGTTCAATAGTGTCATAACTCAAAAAAACTAGTTTTGCAGAAAATACGTTTAAAGTTTTCAATTTACACACAACTCTATGAAGGCATGAACAAATATTCTTCTCTCAGGAGGTGATAGTACAAGCTATTTATAAGATAAAATACGAAATGCATTATTATTCTGCATTATTAACTCAAAAAACGAATTTTTTGAGTTATGTCACTATTGAACTGAATGTGCGATATATTCGAATAACAAGCAGCGAAAATAGTCACCTGATCCCTTGCGACCACCTAGTATGAATTCGCCTTGAATATATTATATCTGTCCTAACGCTGCAGCCACACGTTCAATAAATCACTTTCAATTTCATTACACATATTGTGTGTCAAAATTCCTTGGAATTGATAGCTGCGACACAAATTGATAATCAATTTCATTTTTTAAATGCCACCGACCAAGAAACAACTCAAATTTGTAGCTTCAATCAATGTGTGCTGCGACCACCCGTTCAAATTGAAAATTAAATTGCCATATAAATGGATAGGTGAGTTTGTAATCAATCTAGTTTTCAATTCAAAAACCCCCAAACAAAATGTTTCGAATTTTTCTGAAGTCAGACTTGTCGTACCGAATTCGTTAAGGCATTTCGATAGTTTCTCTGAACAATTTGTTTTAAACATTAAAACTTTGATTTTTGAGTACATAAGTAAAAGTCTGTGAACATTTCTTTTAAATAAATATGTATATGTTGATAAAAAAAAGGGATTGTAACAAATATTAAATAAATTCAGTAAAGTGCGACTTTGACTCGCTCACGAAGGGTTCCGTACGAACGCTAGATATATAATTTAATACAAACTTAATCCTATATAATATACAAATTTGGCATTTTTTCGTTTTTGGGGTTTTTCGGTTTTTTGTTTTGGCGTTTTTTGCGTTTTTTCGGTTTTGGCGATTTTTTTAAGTTTTGGCTCTTTTTTTAGTTTTGACACTTTATTTTCTTGTTTTGGCGATTTTTTTTCGGTTTTTGGCGTTTTTTTCATTTTGGCGATTTTTTTTTTATTTTTGGCGATTTTTTCGAATTTGGCGATTAATTTCAGTGTTAGAATTTTTTTTAGTTTTGGCGATTTTTTTCGTTTTGGCGATTTTGTTTTAATTTTTGGCGATTTTTTTTTTTTTGGTTTGGCGATTTTATAATTTATGGTTTTTTTAGTTTTACCGTTTTTGAAAATGTCAAGTGTTTGCCTCTTACGGTTTCCAAGATATAGCAAATTGTCAAAATTACATAGTTAAAATTGCATTAACTGATGGACCACCCTTTAATTTAAATTTTTTAAAATTTTAGTGTTAACTGTTGTAGTCTGTATAAAAATACACTAATTTTACAAATTTCAAGTTTCAATATACAATTGTATGTATATTACATGGGACTTTAACATTTTTCGTTGCTCGTTTTGGAACACCATTTGATTTTTAATTCTCATGTATTTGTTGTTGTAGCGGCCAAGATTCTACATACTCTGTCCAAATTTCAGGTCCGTAGCTCTTACGGTTCCTGAGAAAATATCGTGTGACGGACAGACGGACAGTGTAGCGAAAACAATAGGGTTTCTTTTCACCTTTGATGTACGGAACCCTAAAAACGTGAGTATGTGCAAATTATTTCGACAATAGCAGCAACATAACGGTGTAGCGGTACTCTGCTATAAAAGCAAAAAAAAAAAATCGTACTAACATGTCGTTACGAATTCGTACGTTACAGCAAACTTCGGTAAGCGTTTGCATTGTTTTCAATCAATAAACGATCAGCTGTTTCGTTATCTTACGTGGACGTTCGGCTAATTCTACCTTTATCGTAATGAATTCGTACCGACATATCGTTACGATTTCGGTAATATTTCGGTGCCGAAATCGGAAGATTTTATCGACCAATCGTTAAGAATTCTTTACGAATTCGGAGCATTAAGTGAAAAAGTGTGAGTGCATTACAAATTGAATGGAATTGAAAGTCAAAAATTTAACGTGTGGTCCCCAAGTAAGGAATGTAAGAAATTTTCGTGTCAAAAATATCGTTAAAAATTTTTCAAAAACTATATTTGTTGCCATTTCTTGTAGGCTCATTTAAGTTTTTATACGAAGGACTCTGTGTGTAAAATAAGACAACCAGTATAATTATAAAATTTTTCTCGATGCAAAAACTTCTAACAAGTTACAGAAATGAGGAACAAGTCCAAATTTCAATTTCATTTCGAGCAATTTTTTTGCTAAAAATATTTCTAATGCTTCTCCTTAGTTTGTGGAATAGAGAGATGATGAAGATTTTTTGTTATTTTATCATTAAATTTTTGATTATTTTCACTAAATATAATATATTCGTTTGTAATTTTTTATTTTTATTTTTGTTACTTTTTACAATGTTTAACTGACAGATATAACAAACAAAAAATAAAGAAAGAGAATGAATTGAAAAAAATATATACATACATACATATATACATACATACATATGTAGATATATATGTACATATGTATGCATACATATGAAGTATGGAAATTGAAAATGAACCTAAGCATGTAATTGAATTTATAATGCGACGTGAGTTACAAATTCACAATTTCAATTGTTACACAAATTCAGATAAATGCACTCTTATCCCTCTAGTCAACCTAGAACCATATGTCTCTATGTCAATACTCTTTCTCCAGCGACAATTGCACTAGTTAAAATGTCGACAACTTTCCTTTTATGCGCGAGTAGAGATACGTTAGAGACGACAGTTCTAGTGTATTTCTGCTGATATTGTCAATGAACGCGTCAAAGTTTGTTTTTCTTTTTTATTATGTTGTGCAATAATATTAAATAAATATATCTAGACGAGGGTCACTAAAATCTACGAGTGAATCTTCGGTTCAAATATCTCCATATGGTCGTAAAAGAACTACCTTCTCAATAGTGCTAAAGTCTACTGATAGATTTTGAATGACAACCCTATGTTATTTGTCAATAGGCATTTGCATTTGCTGGGGTACAATTAGTCAGTAGCACTATTGACAATATCACTAGAAAATCACTATAAGTTTACTATTGACAGCGAGAGAGAATATATCGATATTGTAGACTAGAGCCCCTAAAATTTACTAGTGAATATTTGGTGTCAATGTCTCCATGTGATCCCGAAAGAACTACTAAGTCAGTAGTGCTATAGTCTAGTGGTGGATTTTCAATGACAAGGTAATGTTAAATGTCAATAGGCGATTACATTGGCTGGGGTACACCTGATCAGTAGTGCTACTGACAACGTCACTAGTAAATCACCACAATTTCACTATTCGCACTTTCTGCAGGGATGTTTAGTTGTAGAACCAATACTCATACTTATACATAGAAATAAACATATGTGTGTAAGTAAATACATACATATATACATTCATATATATGTATTTGTTAAATATGCAACCAAGCGTAAAGTTCTTTGTATAAAAGAGTCTATTTATTTGTGGGTAATTGGTAAGCAAGTCACAGCAAGTACGATTTTGCATATGAACATACGCAGCAAGAATTTTGCTTACCAAGAGTATTCTGCAAAAAAGTGTAACAACATTTAAAACAGAACTACTTCAAATTTAACCCTCAAACTACTTATTTTGCTTCTTGAAATGTTCAAAGAGTAAGGTGTAGCCCTGACAAATTGTACTTACATATTAACTAAAATTAAAGAGTTATTTTCTACCTAGAATGCGAAAACTACCCCAAGTTCCAGAGAGCAGATACTGTGCTTGGATACAATTCAAGCATAAATGTCTATCTATACAAGTTGCAGCGTGCTCGAAGGCCCCATCGATGCAATAGACCGAAAATCTATCAGACCTATAATCTGCACCCATTTAATTGGAATTTTTTCAGCATAAATGAATAATATATGTATTTTTACCGATCTGTCCATTCCCCTATAACTTGCCTACCAGCCCATTCAGCACTCAAAAACTTGGCTTAATTTAAGTTATTACTTAAATTAATAAATAAAACAAAACCTAAGGAATGATTAACTGTCATACTTTGTAACGTTTATGATCAGTATAATTTTTGTTGATTTTTTTTTTGCCTAAATGTTTTTTCCGATTTCCAACCCTGGAACCATCATTTTGGATTTTCTGGTCTTTAATGCTAACTTCTTTCTTTCTAAAATATGGAATAAATTTAATTACCAAATAAATAATTAATTTTATGTCATTAGTTTTATTTATCACAAAAAGTGTAAGTTTCCCAACCCTGGTATCATCCTTTTAGATTTTTCTGGTTCCTTATACCAATCTAGTTTTTCGAAAAATATATAAAATATGTTAAGTGAACAATGAAAAAAAAGAAATAAAGAAAAAATTTGTTTATTTATTTACTATAATATTAAAAAAAGTTCAAAATTTCTTGCGGTCTGTGGTTTTTATTTTTCTTAATTTCTATAAAAAACTTTTCTTTCCTAAACATAAAATATATTTAATTTATAAAGAATCAAAAAAATATTAATTACACCCAGTCGACTCCGCTTTACTGGAAATAACCAGAACCCAATTTTTTTAATTATCCGATTTTTTCTCTAAAACGTAGTTCGGATTACTGAAATTTGTTACAGTAAAGCGTACTGCTTAAAATCAGTAAATGTCTAGCCACTTGCATTGAAAATATAACAGAAAAATACAATAAAGTACGTAAGAGCGAAAAGGACCAATACATTTTGGCATTTAATTTTTTAACGGACAAAACATTCAAAATTTTTCAGCCTTAAGCTATGCAATCGATATCTAATAAATAAATTTGTCATTCTTTATTTTATGAATAAGCGAAATAAGTTTCATACAAAACGTTGTTTTGGGCTTGCTTTTGGTTTTCAGTAATACGATATTTTCAGTAAAGCGATGTTTCGCTAAAGCGAAGTGAATAAGACTTGCTGCGTTTAAAATCAGTGCGGGTATTTGTATCGCTTTCAGCAATCCGATTTTTTCAGTAAAGCGTGTTGCGCTAAAGCGGATTCTTTTATATATCACAAAAAATGTCAGCTTACCAACCCTGGTATCATCCCTTTAGGTTTGGCTGATTTCTTACATATGTTTAACTTATCGAGAAAAATGAAAAATTAGTTCTACAGGGTGTCTGGTGGCAAATTTTTATTTTTAAATACGCTTATTTCAAAAAGCAATAAACGGAGCGGTGGGAGGGTAGCGCCGTTGGAATTATCCATTGTGCGGATTTGTTGGTCATGATGTCGCAGTGGTCGAGTGAGCATCGCGTGTTCGCTGCACTCAAAAAAAAAAGACATATACTACAGGGTGGGCCAAAAGAAACCAAGGGGAGTAAAAGTTTAATAACTTTTTTGTTTATTAATTTTTTTTTATTTTTTCTTTCAGATTATATAGACAACACTTGGAGAATTTATAATGGAGAGGTTTACAACTGAACAGAGAACCAGAACAATAGAATTTTATTATTTAAACCAGAAATCAACTTTATTGAAAATTTGATTATGAGTGATGAAGCTCATTTTCATTTGAATGGCTTTGTTAATAAGCAGAACTGTACGTTCTGGGGTTCTCAAAATCCAAGAGCCATTCATCAACGCCAATTGCACCCCATCAGGTGTACAGTATGGTGTGGGATCACATCTGAAAATGTCATTGGGCCCTACTTCTTCGAGAATGAAGATGGAAGTGCTGTAACCGTAAATGGAGAGCGGTATCGGTTTATGATAGAAAATTTTTTACGTCGTGCTCTTGAAAACAGACCTGGTATGTGGTTTCAGCAGGACGGAGCCACTGCCCATACTGCCCGAGACACAATGGCACTTTTAAGTCAAATTTTTGGAGGGCGAATAATTTCTCGAAATTCGGAAATTATTTGGCCAGCGCGATCGCCAGATTTGACAGCACCCGACTATTTTCTTTGGGGTTTTTGAAGGAGCGAGTGTATGTGAACAAGCCAGAGACAATCCTTGAACTCAAGGCAAACATTGTTGCAGAAATTCGAACGCTACAGCCACAAGTTTTGAAAGATGTTATGGAAAATGCTCTAAAAAGAGCCCATCAGTGCGAAGCTGAAAACGGTGGTCATTTAAGAGACATAATTTTTCATACTTAGTGTAAAAAAATTTCCATTTTGTATATTATATAATCTGAAAGAAAAAATAAAAAAAAGTTAATAAACAAAAAAGTTATTAAACTTTTACACCCCTTGGTTTCTTTTGGCCCACCCTGTATTATTAAGGAAAAATTTTTTCTAAATTAAAGTAAAAAAAATTTCTAAGTTTAAGTAATTTTTTCTAAGTTTAAGTAAATTTTTACAAAAATCTAGTAAAAATTACTTAATATGAGTAAAAAATAAAAAGTTCATATCCTCAAAAGTAGTTCATAAAAATACACACAAAAATTCTCACATTCAAGGTCAAGTTTACTGGTTTAAAGGAAATATTTACCAAAAATTGGAAAATGGTTTAAAAGTTTAGGGAAATTGTATCCTATAAACTAGTCAATCTCGTTATAAATCAAAAAATAAATTTTAGGACATGACTTACTCGTAATTAGTTCATCAAATTTGAGTAACTTGAAAGATATAAAAAGTTATTCTAAATTTTAGAAATATATTTAACAGTTTTAAGTATTTTCTCTTTAAATTATAGAATATATTTGTTATTTGCATTAAGCAAAAAATGTAAGTAAATTTTTCATATTTCCGACGAATATTTGAACTTGAAATAAATTTTTTTGAAAATAAAATAAAATTTTAAAACACAAAAATTTCAATGCTTATTCGGGCTGCCTGTTAGGCAATTGGTTAGAGTGCTTGCCTATCAGTCAGAAGGTTGTTGGTTCAATACTTGCCCCCTCTCAAGGAATTAATACGTATGTATGGCGAATTAATTAAGAATATAATATGAAGATATAATAAAAAACATACCATGTGGTATAGAATTTAATTAAAAACAAAAAAGTACCAAAATTAAAGAAAAAAAACTTTGAAAAATTTACTAAATTAGAAATAAAAGATGAAAAACCTTTTTTGCAATTCTCCGAATTTTATGGAGAAATTTGACTTAATTTTAGAAAAATTTTATTTAAATATAAAAATATAATTACTATAAACTAGTTCATTAATGAACTAAAAATTTAGTAAATATTTTACTGGTTTCGAGTAAAAAACAGCTTTGGCGCCATACGACAACTTTTTTTTTACTCAAATTTAGAAAATTTTCCAAAGTTTTAGTTAGTTTTTTTTTGAGTGTGTGAAGAAATTTTTTAAGAGTAATGATTTTACGTTATTGCTTTTCGACAATTTAGTTCAAAGTTCGGTATTGGGCGAATACGTGATGGACTGAGTGCAAATTTAATTAGTTAATTGGTGCAGAGTTTCTGCGAAACTGTTTCGGCTATAAATGTCCCACCGCCAGGGCCCAGTCGATCTTCAAGGACTCCCGAAAACATTGAACTGGTTGAAAGCAGTTTAAGTGAAAATCCTCCACTTTCAATACAGAAAAGAGCAGCTTCACTGGGATTTCCAAAAGCTATTATTCATGAAATTTTAAAAAAGGATCTGAAGTTCCATCCTTTTAAAATTCAAATCGCTTAAGAACTGAAGGAAAGTGACTTTTATTTACGCAAACATTTTTATGAAACGATGTTCGAGCGTTTTCGCTCTGACAATCCCATTTTTTGGAGCGACGAGGCTCATTTTCACTTAAACGGCCACGTCAACAAGCAAAACTGTCGTTACTGGTATCCCAGAGCCCGCAAGCATCGATTGAAACATCAAAAACCATTTCATTGCGCCAGTGTAACTGTATGGTGAGCCTTATCCACGCATGTTTCGGTAAAATCATTTACTTTGGGGAAATCCCATGGGCACCGAGATTGCCCGATCTAATTCCTATGGATTTTTTTCATTCGTCTAATCTCTTTTGTCTTTAAAGGAAAATATTCGCAGAGAAATCAGCTCAATTGAATCAAGTTTATTGCAGCGTGTGGAGCAGGACACAAGGCTCCATTTTGAACCAGTGTGTTCAACTCAACGGAAGACATGTGGATGACATACTCTTTAAAAAATAAAATACGCATTTCCATTCTACCCTTCAATGCTCTTAATTAAACTTTGTGTCAATTATTACGTTTTTTATTTAAGTTTGAAAATATAAATCTGCTACCACACACTCTGTATATGGTTATTTTTATATAACATAAAAGTTAATGTTTTCCAAACCCTGAAAACATATTTTTAATTTTTTTTTTAATATAAATACCAATTTTTATTGACACTAAAATATAAAATGAGTTTATTTAATCAGAAATAATTTCTTATTCGGGCTTAAGTTCAGTAATTTCAATTCTTGTTGAATGAAATATTTTTATTAATTAATGTGAGTTTCTAAAGAAGAGAACAAAAATTAAACCGGACTTTTTAGCTGGAGAAAATACCGATATTTTTCTGTGCAGCCACGTACTTCATCAGCACCCTAGTCCATCTACTTGGGTAGAGATTGTTATTAACATCAGCTATTTAACGTAAATTTTAATGAAACGGAATATGAGAAATGATTGCCGTGTCCAATTATTGATTTATCACTATTAATTTTCTGTTTTTCCATTTTTTCTTACTTTTCTATTTAGGTTAGCACGAAGTTAATGCCTCATTTAAGTTTATTTAACAAAAAAAAACAGTCTTAGCTAGTTACTTTTATATGGCAACATCAAGTTTAAGTTTTCCAGCTCTGGAACCGTCTGATTTTCAATACCATTTTATTTCGGACCATTTCTAATACACCAGTTTAAGACCGACGTCTTTAGATTTTCTGGGAGCTTCGGAAAACCAATTTCACGTGCAGACAGACGGACGGACAGACGGATATCACTCATTCATCTTTCCAGAATATATAGCTTTTGTGGGTCGCACAAGAATATTGTGGAAATTACATCCGGAATGTCAAACCTATATATACCCTTTACCATTTTTGCTGAAGAGAATAAAAATATGTAGAAGTTGATTGATAAAAAAAATTAGTCTTTTAGTTAAATTTTAAAAGATTAAACAAAGTAAGCAGATAATCCGATTATTATTTAGTTAGTCTCACGCCTTGCTAAAATCATTAAGTTAGTATTCCATTGGGAAAGAAATTCCACGCAAAAATTCTTAGTTCCAAACCCGATTACCTTGTTTTGAATTTTTTTGCTGGGTACTCTCTAAATGATGCAATGATACCAACACGTCGAAGGAATGTCAGCAGTGAAGAGAATATCGCTGCAGTAAACGTAAGTGCGAAAGAATATATAAATTTAACGATTCGTAATCGTTTGCAAGAATTGGGGATTTGTCCGTGCACTATGTGCAAAGTTTTGCTCAAAGATTTTGACCTACACCCATTTATTATCTATCTGATGCATGAATTAAAACCACTAGACCATAATATGAGTCGTTCTTTCGCTTGGTGGGTTTTAGAGTAGTTGAAAACTGAACCAATGTTTTATCACAAAACTGTGTGCAGTAATGAGGCATAGCAGGTTAAAAAGCAAAATTACCTCATACTTAATGACACTAACCCACAAGATACTATCTGGGTTCCATTACGACCAGAAAAATGCAGTTTTCATGCTGGTGGCATCATTGGATCTTCTTTCTCAAAACCGATCGGAGCTCGCACTACGATTAATGAAAATAGCTACCGAACCATGGGCAATGAATTGTTTTTGAAAATATGGATGAAATTATTACTGGCGAGATGTGGTTTCAATAAGTGGTGCTATGTGCCATACGGCGACCCCAACCATTTACTTATTAAAATAAAAATTTGGCGATTAGTTGATATTCTGAAATGAACTCCAAGCTCATGCTATTTGTTAAATCTCGGTTATTTCCTGTGAAGCCACGTGAAGCCATTGGTTTATGCTGATAAAACAACAATCATTGACGCCTTGGAAGCCAACATTGTTCGTGTTACTCGTGAGATACGCCCAGCAATGCTCGAAAAAGTGGCCAAAAATGTAACATGCAGAATGAGCTCCGTAAAAAACATCCGCAACTGAAATATGCCGGGAATCATTTCCAACTGTTAGTTTACAATCTGCAAAAAAAAAATTGAATTAAAATTATATTTGTTGTGTTATTTTTTACAATTTTAAGTTCTATTGGGCTTAAACAAACACACTCTATAATATTTGATTACAAGCAAATGTGTATTTTAAACTATTTTCAATTAAACTATACTTTGATGTTTAATTGTTAAATTGAAATTTGAAAAAAACTCACAAATAAAAACAAAATATAATAAATTAAAATACCGCCAAGCAAATGTAATAATAACAAAAATTAAAATTTTTAAAAACCCCCCGACTTTTTTCAGAAAAGATGTTATATCTTCTAAACGACTGGACCGATTTTCTTCAAACATAGCTAAGAACCGTCTCTATCAAGTCATCTTTCAGAAAAAACTAAATGAAAATCGGTTCAGCCGTTTGGCCTGTACGTGGACACGGACAGACACACAGACACACACTACTAACTTATAACACCCCTTTTTTTAGTCGGGGGTTAAAAAAAGCTACAGGAACTTAGAAATAATGGATTTAAAAAAAAATGTAGCCGAAAAACATGAACATGATTTCACCCCTAAAAGTAAAAAAACGAACAAAAAACTAACTCGTAATTTTACACACAATATGTAACGAAAAGTAAATTGCGGCAAATTTCATTGCAGCTAAATACAAATATTTAATCAGATATTAGGTTTATCTTTTTCCCACAATTATTTTGGTTAAATCAAATGTAATTTGATAAATTTTTCAGGTGTTTAAAAATTTAAATTACATTGAAATGGTTCGAATCTATACTATTGTTCATTATATATTTACTTTAAGTTAAATAATCCCAGTAAAAAAAAAATAGAAGTCATTCTGAAGGAACCACATTTTCATTGCTGCCAAAAAATCGATATTTTTAATATGCCGATAGTTAGCAGAAAACCAAGTAAAAGTAAATACTCACCAAAATGTTCAAAAAATCGATTTTTTTAAAGAAATTTATGAACTAATTTTGGCCTAAAATTTAGAAGTTATTTGCTTAAATTTACATGAAAACACTGTTTCGCGTTTAAATTCGTATAAAAAGAAACGAATTGTTAAAATATGTAACTTTTTAAAGTTTTTCCTAATTCTTCTAATTCGGTGACTAGGCATCGAAAAAGAGAACTTCCTGCAATGACAACCCTATGTAAAAATCATTAGATCGAATCGAAATTTGAACTGCTTCCAGACTGCAAACTCTACATTTTCATGACTTCTTTGGAGTGTCTTTTTTTAGTGAGATATAAAAAATTGTAATGACTGATTCTGGCTGAGAGGGCCAAACACAAATAATATATGCAAGTGTAGTAGCGTTTTGGAAAATTCCTCTCCCCAGCCCTTTCGTTTGAGTTCAGACGGCCGAACATTTATGGAAACATCTGGAATTTTTTGTTTGTTGTTTCCTTCGCGTTCACATGGACGAAAATGTTTCTGGCGACATTCCAATATTAGTGGATAATATCAAGCATACATGCATATGTATGAATGTATATGTGGCAAAGAATATGAAAACAAAGCGTGTCGCCGGTACCGAACACAAAAATGATTCTCTCTTCCCCACCCGTAAATTACTACCAAACTATATAGTTGTTCGATTTTTGTCATTCAGGCAGTGCCGACGAACGCGAGCAGTAAAAGTGATTTTTCTCCAGTTTTTTAAAAGTGAATAACAAGAAAACATAAAATAAATAAATATGGAAAATAACAAGTGCCCAAAATTGGATAATTTTTGTTACGTTTGTGGTCAAATCTTCCTAAAAAAAAACAAAAACTATCGACAAAATTTGTGTACTGAGGAACTCAAAAAATGATGAAGCAGATTTAAGTGGTTAAAATTTTACGCCGAACACAGTGTGCAAAAGTTGTTATAATACCCTTGTAAATTGGATACATGGAGGAGGTGCAACGTTGTCTTTTATGAAGCCAGTAATTTGGGTGGAAGACACAACTGGACATGATGAATCCAGGTGCTACGCATGCGTTAATTTTCGTCCTGGATTAAACAGAAAACATTTACTGCCACACTTCCAGTTAACCGCCCTGCTGATGTCGATGCTACTGTGCCCCTGCAAGCCGAAACCGTTTTCACCAATCCGACCAACGTGAATGATGCGGATTGGACACCCGATATTGAAAATAATACAGGACAACCGCTAACACAAATCGAAATGGATTACATTGTGGCCAAGCTCGGAATATCACAACAAAACTCCGAATGGTTGACATCATTTTTGAAGAGAAGAAAACTCACACAGCAAAATGTCAGCACAACATCTCAGACCACGAATATCAACAACCTACGAAGAAAAGCAGATCATCAGAACCACAAGCGTCAACTTCAACGAGAATGGATATTGACAATAATTATAATTATAATTGAAAATGTTTTAAATTTTGTTTTTATGCATAGATTCCATAAATTCCATATTTTCTGTGTAAGAATAGCTGCAATACAAATTGGAATTTTTATTTTAAGTTTTATGTATATTCATTCATAACATTATTGGAATAAATTTATTCATAGATTTTTTTCAAAAAATGTAATTAGATTTGACACTTTTTTGCATTTTTGATTTTTTATGAATTTAAAAAAAAAAATTAAATTTTTAGGCAAAAAATACTTTTTTCCCTTCATACATTCATTTTTAACTTCGAAAGTGTTGCACACATAGGAAAACGGTATAAAAACAGTTTAGAGGAATTGTAATTTTTAATTTTTTTAAATTTGTTGCAGCTAAATCGGACTAGTGGTTCTCGAGTTATGTCAAACAAAAGAGCTTAAAACGTGAAAAATTCCCCTATACGATAGTTACTAACTTCAAATCGATATTAAAAATATTTTAGCAGTTAAGAAGACAAAACGAATGATGCACAAGTTCTTGATTTTGGGCCTACTTTCACGTGAAATTTTCAGAATTGAGTCCCGAATCAATGACTTCAAAAATGTTGTACTGTGTTATGAATAGGGAAAACGAATAAACGATGTCCGTCCGTCCATCCGTCTGGTGTTTGTGAAATCGGTTTTTCAAAGCTCCCAGAAAAGGTAGAAACCTAGTTCTTAGACTGGTGTAGTACAAATAGTGCGAAATATATTCAAATTTGAAATTAGTAAAATCAAAAAGAGGTTTGCAGAGCTGGAAAGCTTAAACTTTTTTTTGCCATATAAAAGTGACTAACTTAAACTAATTTTTTGTTTGTTTTTTGTTAAATAAGCCTATTTAGTATTGCAGTAAGAATAAGACAAGCATTTAAAATCCAAAAACAAATCAAAAAGAATTATTTCAGGATTCAAAAATTCAAACTTTTTTCGGTATATAAAAGTAACCTAGTAAAATTAATTTTTTCTTTTTCCCTGTAAATTAAGCATATTTTATATTTTTAAAAGGAATAGATTGAAGATTAGAAGTCCAGGCTTGGACATTTTCACTTTTTGTGATATATAAAAGCAACTAGGGATAAATAATATTTTTTTTTTTCTCTATAAATTAAATATATTTTTTGTTTTGGAAAAAAAAAGTTTGTTATAAAAAATTCGAAAAATTAAAAACCACAACTGCAGAGCTAAAAAATTTGAGTTTTTTTTTTGGATATTAACCCCCTGTTTGTGTAAAACGTTTCAGTTAAAAATCTTGGCGTTTTTATAATAGACTAAAGGAAACTTGTGCAACTTTTCTTTAATCTATTACAGAAACGCTAAGCTTTCTAACTCAAACGTCTTACACAAACAGGGGGTAAATTAACTAACTAAAAAAATTTTTTTCCTTATTTCCTTTATTTCTTTTTACACTTAACATATTCTATATAATTTTTTTTAAGAACTAAATTGGTAAAATGATGGTATCAGGGTTGGAATTGTTTTTTGTATATACAATAAACCAAGTCAAATTATTTTTTTCCTGTTTAACCCCCGACCAAAAAAAACTGGTGTTATAAGTTTGTAGTGTGTGTCTGTGTATCTGTGTGTCTGTACAAGTACTCGTACCGACTAAACGGATAGACCGATTTCGATTTTCTGTTTGAAAGGTGACTTGATCGAGAGTGCTCTTAGCTATGTTAAAAAAAAATTGGTCCAGCCACTTAGAAGATATCACATCTTTTCTGGATATATCGGGGGGTTTTCAAATTTTTAATTTTTGTTATTTTTAAAGATTAAATAAGCTTTAAAACATAAAGAATTAGTTTAGTATAAAAAATTAAAAAAATAAACAAACATAGCTCCAGACCTGAGAAATCTAATATTTTTCTGGTGTATAAAACTAATTATTTCTTTAGTAATTAAATACTCGTATATTAGATATTTTAAAAAGAATTGATTTAGTATTAAAAAACAAAAAAAAAAACAAAATATTGCTTCCAGAGCTGGAAATTATTATTTTTTTAAATAACTAAAAATATTTAGTTAGTATCGCTTTGTAAGCCAAATTACGTGTGATAATTATCAATTAGCAAATATCACCCAAGTTAATTGTAAATATTCTGACAAACTTTTAGTAGAACGGAACAACTAGCTGTTTTCGAAGGCCATTACATCTTCATCATCAGCGTTCTTCTCTGTGTGATCCACTGTGTGTGGTGTCAAATGATGTAGATTTCTGTACGCAAATTTCATTGCAAATGGAATATGTGAATTGTTTTCATTCATCGCAATTTTGTTAAAAGTTTTTATTTTTGCAATGAAAGCTCAATATTGCCATCTTTAAATTTACAAGAGTCCTGCCATTGTCGCTAGTGTTTTATTAATTAATTAATAATGTAATTTCAAATTATTAATTATTGGAAATATTTGGCTATTTTTTTGGTTAAGCAACGTCTATATGCATTTCGTTCCTGCTCAGTAGACTTTAAACTAAAAAATTTTTAAAACAAAAACTTTTGTAAAAAAAACTTCGTATGTTTATAGTAGGGCTCTTAATACGTTATTGAAATAAAATAAAGACTTTATGTCAAATATTTTTTGCTTCGGTATTTTTTATATTAATTATTTGACTTACGTGTTTGCGTGGCTTGGCAAAGGCATCAGAAAAATGTGGGAGTGTTTTATGCAGTTGGTTGGCTTCCCATTTATCGCTGTAGCCACAACAATCAATAAATACCTTCACGATGCTTAATTTTAATTCAGTATGATTTAATTGATCATTTAATATAAAATTTATTTTAAATTAAAATTATAGTTTAAAGAATAAAAAACACAAATTTTGAAGTTACTTTTACTTGTCTGCAGGAAAACTTAAACTTTATCAACGTTTTCATCGCTTGTTCCAGTGCTGGCGTGTTCGAAGTATTCAACGCCTTTATGGTTATCTGGGAAAGGCGTATGCCACTTGCAAACTCTAGTTATAGTTGCTTTTGTTAACATTTCAAACACTTTGTTACATTTTATTAATAATTTTTTCAAGTTCAGCAGCTGCAATAGACAAAGCAAGCAATAAAACAAATTGTGACAATCGAACTCTCCGAACCCGTGAAATTAGAAGTTCCAGTTATTTTTTTGAACATACTTCGTATATGATGCGTTCGGCACTCTAGTGTGTAAATTCTTCCCACGAGGTGATTTTAACTCTTTCCAAAAAAACTGGAAAGAAAATTTAATAAAATGATGCTATAACGGAGTGAAATATTCTACAAAAATATATGTCAAAACAATTTCTGAATTCGTCAACGCGCGAAATTCAATTCCATCCATTCGATACATATATATAAAAACATTTTTGATACTTCTAAAAAATTATTAGTGCCTTAGTTTTGCGTGAATTAAATTTTGTTTCTCTTAGCAATATCCTTGTTAGAGTTTTTTTTTCGTATGTTCGCAACACCTTTCGTTTCAAATATTTAATTATAACACACTATCAAGACAAAAACAACAATCCCACAAAATTTTATTGACAAGCAGGGCGTATTTTAAATTACAAAGCAAAAACTATTCCATATTACTTTAGTATTCATATTAATTTGTGTTTAATTACAAACATGTAATTAGGCACCAATCAAAAACAATTAACTAATTAGCTTATAAATTAATTATTTAAATGATTATTATGCATGAAATGCAATCAGCTATTTTTTTTGTTGCAATTTTTGTCTCTAATTAATCGGAAGGATTATAAAGTAAAATATTAGCATTAGGGTGATCCAAAACTTAGGCATGGTATGAAATATTTAATTAAGCAACATATCTATTTTTTCATATCAGACTAGTTTTACAACAATTGTAGCACTTACAAAAACCACATGCATTTTGTTGGCAGCAATCATGCTATGAACACAATTGGGGCGAACGGCGAATTTTTGGCTGCGAATATGCGCGACAAACTTAAACTTCTGCTAGTGTTTGTGAGAATATTTACAATTAGAGGTGCGTTTGAGTACTTTTCCAGTAAAATCCATTAACTGAGTAATTACTGAATAATTTAAAGAAATTACTCTCAATAAAAAAGTTTGCATCTAAAAGTACGCGAATGGAAAAATTGTAAAATCTAGTAAAATATATACAACAGCTGATTACCAATTTTGGCACTAAAAAATTATACATATGAAATACACGACGAATATTTTGTTTAATAATAAAAGTAATGGATATGGACATATGTTTTTATTTAAACTTATTTGGCTGGTCCACGATGTCCGCAAGAAACTTTCTATACACACAAAAAAAATCATAGGTTATATTTCCTAAAATAATGGTATAATTTTAACTAAGTGAAAGGGTAGAATGGCATTTACAAAGTTTTTTAGGTAATTTGACAAAAAGTTTAGTTGATTTCTATTTTCGAAAAATCAACTAAAATTTTAGTTGAAACTCCTTAACGACTAGGTAAATTCATACTTTTGTTTTCTTTGAACTAGTTATCTAAATAGTAAAGTAAATTTATACATATACAATGCAGCAAATTATAATGGATTTTAGTTATATTAACTATTTATAATTCGATAACTGTCATGGATTTAAAGAATTTTTGAATTTTAAAAAAAAATTATTATTTATTTTTTAATTTATCTATGAAGGATGCATACATATAAATAAAATAAAAAAAAAACACCACGAAAATAAAACATCTAAAGGTAATGATAGGAACACAACTGGGACGAATGACGAATTTTGTCATAAAAAATAAAACATATTCATGCATGTGCAAATTAACACAACACTGCCGTCTAACGAAACTCGTCGTGCGAGACGAACTCTCCGATATATTCATTTCTATTCTCTAAGCCGACGAAAAAACAGTTTTATCTCTCTTTGCACAAACAATAAGCAACTGTATCAATTATAAGAGCTCTTATTTATTCGTCGTTGTTGTGCTTCACACGACGAATTTACTCAGCGAATTATTATAGACGAATTCGTCACCGTCCACTAAATTCGTCGTTCGTCCCAGTTATGTTCCTGGCATAAGACCACGTTTACCAGCAATCGTAAGGCAGCAGTTGGTGGAGACCATTAAAACTTGGGATGGGGATCTTCCTATGCGGAGGTATAGGTCGTCTTCAGCTTCTGAAGGAATACAGGATACACTGGCAATTTGCGTACTTGCTTCTACACCATCTAAGATCGGAAAGCAAGGAAGGGAAAGGACGTTAGCCGGGCTCAGCTAGTTTATCTATAATAATTAAAAAGAATTATTTTACATAAATTTAAAAATTTAAAAAATTTAATGTATACATACCTTCTTGCTCAAAAATTTACTTTTGACAATAAAATAGAAAACATTTCAATAAAAATAATTTCGAAAAATATATGTATGTACACAGAAAAAAATGATTTGTAAATACAATTAATTTTTTTGTGATATCAATTAAATAATTAATTGATTTTGAACCTACAACGATTTTTGTAAATACAATTAACGAAATTGTAAGCTAAAGGAAAATCTGAAAAATATTTTCAATTAAATATATCAACAAATAGTTTGTTGAAATTTATTTATTTTTCTAACATTTATTTTTGTTAGATTTCAAACTTATTTCAATTAAAGTTATTGTTATATTAACAATGTGAATTCTAGAATTTTCGTATCATAATTATGATATTAGCAATGCTTTTTTATACACAAAACTGTGAAAAACACTAAATGTCTTTGAGCGGAGTTGAACCGGCAACTTCAGGACTAATAAACTGACTCACTTAGCTCTCAGCTAAAGAGCAACACTTCATTGAATACGCAAGTGGTGAATACACAAAAAACAAAATTTCTTGTTTCTTCTGCATGAGCGCATTCCGTTATGATATAATTTAACAAATAATTTTGTTGAGTAGTTTAATTGACTACAAAAATTTAAATTTGTTATATCAACAATGATCATTGTTAATTTTTAAATTAAATATTAACAATTTGTTTTGTTGGTTGCATTTCGATGATATTTTTTTCTGTGTATGTACTAGGGTGATCGACTCGGTTTTTCAACCGGTTTTAAAACCCGGTTTTTTTTACAATACGGTTGTCGGTTTTTTTCAAAATTTTGATTTTTCGAATGTCGAATAGTCCGGTTTTTTTACAATTTAAAAACCGGCTGAGTCGAATACTTTATGATTTGTATATTTTGCAATAAAATTACTTTTTGCTATGTTAAAACTTAGACCTTGATTTTCCTAAGTATTTTTTTTTTTCATTATAAAAGTTCTAAGCGTTTTTTGAGTATGGCAACACTTACTGAAGCATGAAATTTAAGCGAAATTATTTTATGAGGTCCTATGGTGTGCAATGGATGTTAAAATTTATTTACAAAAAGTGTTTCTTAGTTTTTTTTTAACATTTTGCTTCATATTTTATATAGAGGTCAGCGTGAATATATTAGCTTATTTTGTGCTAAATTTAGCTTATTTTTTGGATTTAGCTTCAAAATTTTCATTTATCTTCTTAGCTTATTTTTTAGCTTTTTCTTAAAAACTCATAAAAAAGTTATAAGAATGTTAATTTTTTACTGCCTTATTCATAAAAAACATTTCAGGTTTATTAAGCTCTTATTTGACATATTTCTATGGGATATGTTAAATCTTTTTTCTAATAAAGCAATTTTAAATCAAAACTTTTGTATAATAATTTTCTTACTTAAGAACCGGTTGACCGGTTTTTCTTGAATTGTAAAAACCGAAACCGGGTTTTTCATAATTTCATTTCGAATAGTCGATCACCCTAGTATATACCTTATTGCAATAGGTATATTAACTTGGATTTTAGGTAATGTGTAATGTACAAATTACCTAACTGCATAGTTAATAAAACCCAAGTTTTTTAAAAAAATGTTACCTATGTAAACTTAGTTAATATTATATCTTATATTTTTTTGTGTGTAGCTTACTTATATTGAAAAGAAAATAAACTTTCTTATATTGATTTTGTTTTAAATATAAGTAAGCGATAGAAAGTTTCTTGTCGACATCGCGGGTCAGGCCGTTAAAGTATCTAAGCTTTTTACCCTGAACGTGAAAAGTTATTAGGATGATATATTCAAGCCATCGAAAAACTGGGAAAGAATTTAAAAAAAGTACACAAAGTAAATATTTTTTAAATGTTTCATATGGCAAACCAGGAACCGTCCGCCCAACGATATAATAATTACTTTATTCACGTTTAAAAACAATCGGTTATGTTCTGAATTCCACGTGAAATTAAATCGTTCGGAAATGCCATAGCATTGTTATTAAAAAATACATACATACATACATATGTATTTTCCGCACGTTTTAATTTCACTTGGAATACATAACATACCCGAATATCTTAAATAAATGTTATAATGCTTAAAACTTAATTCATTTGTTTTTTTTATTTTAAAAATTTCATCAAAAATTAAAAATATTTGTTTCCCTTTGCTTTTGTTTGTTTATATTTAAAAACATACTCGTATGGTTTCGTTTTACTGGTTTTTACTGGCAAAAATTTGTAAAGTAAAAACTTGCATTTACTCAGTAAATGAACTGTCATTTTTCTCTCTCATTTCGCCCTCTCATTTACTGGATTTTGTGTACTCGAACGCAATCCAGTAAAAAATAGTAAACATTTGTACAAATTTTTGAGTTCTCGAACGCACTTTTTATATCTGGGTCCTATTCCACAAAAAACTTATCAACTTTTCACTTTGCACTTATCAAATTGTATTTTTTTTTTTTTTTGGCAAAGTGATAAGTAATTATTTCTGTGCCACAATATTCTTTTCAAATTTCACTTTGCACTAAAGGCTCAGTTAGCCGACTGTAAGGTAAAGTAACTGCAACAGTAGTAAACAGCTGATCGATATTGGTATGTGAAAAGTAATGAAAATGATTATAGAGATGTAATGTAACGTAACCTACTTTTCATATAAAAATATCGATCAGCTGTTTTCTACGTTACAGTTACATTACATTACAGTGGGCTAACTGAGCCTTAAGTATATTTTTACAAAGAATTTGCTCTCTTTGTAAATTTCTTTCACTCTTTGTAAAGTAATTGCGCTCTTTGCAAAGTCTTTGCGTTCTCCTGCAAAGTGAGTGTGCAACACTGTTGCCAATTCAACTATTTTCTCGTCAAATCTAGCGATTTTTAAGTACATTTTGCGAGAAAAATTATGATTTAGCTATTAGCGGGAATTCTAGCGATTTTCTGTCTATCATAATTCGCTTTAAAATGTGAGCTTGTTTAGAGACGGTGAACATATATGAAACAAACTATAGAAAAAATGTGATTGAATAGCGCCAAAACAATGCAGGTTTAAAAGTTAGCTAATGTACTCACATCCGTCTGATAAGTGCTTTTATACATAATTTAATACGTTTATATTATTAATTCTTTGAAGAGTGCTTTAGATAACTGCTGTTTGCATGGTTTAATTTACTTAAAAAAATGTAGTATTCCAAAACGGGAACTCGCCATACAAAAATCAGCAGGTTTGTCAGCGATACTTTTACCCTATAATTTGAAGCAATTTTTTACTGGGGAAGTCCCGAAGTAACGGAAACGCTGAATAAGGTATGTATCTGTACATGCCAGAACCAACACACGCAAAAATGGTGCAAACAAATATACATGTGCAGGCCTATAATATGTATATACATACATACGAGTGTTTTTTATTAAAATAAGCTTTTTATTAACCTATTTCATTACCTTTATTTAGTATTTTATAAAATTTGTAGGGAAATTTAGGAAGTACGAAAGAAGTTAACAAGTTACCGTAACATTTTTAAAACAACCTAAAAATAAATTTACTTTTTAGATATTTATCGCTAAATTTTCAAGTCATTTTGATATTTAGCTATTTTCTAGCTATTTTCTTGTCTACTTTAGCGATATTTATTGGAAAAAAGTTGGCAACAGTGGTGTGCAAAGTGTTCCTGAAAACGTTTAAGCATCTTTGCATTTCTGTCATATAACTTTTCACTTTGCATTCCTAAATAGCACTTGTTAAAGTTATCCGCAAAATAAAAATGAAAAAAATTTCAGAGTTTCATGTGATTAAAAATATATGTAATTTATTTGCTATTTTTCAAACCAATAAAATAATTTTTTTTTATAAAATTATTGTAAATGTATGAATCCATATTCATAAAAAAATACAATTTATTTGAAATCCATTTTTATAAAACTTTGTATGAAAAACTTAAAATAAAATACATTTCAAATTTATTTTAAATTTTATGAATATGGGGGTTAGAGCTGGGTCCAACTCGTTCAATCGTTAATTTTTGCCACAAACTCATTTAAATTACATGGGTGTGATCATAGGTTTGTGGCAAAAATGAACGAATGAACGAGTTGGACCCAGCCTAATGGGGGTTAGAACACATTAAAGTTTACATTTCAATTTGAAGGTTAATAAATTAAAATCTAATTATTAGATAAATAGACTGCTTGTTAGGAACCCTGTAGTAAATAAAATAATCAGTTGACAAAAAACACTAGTTTATAAATTAATTATTTTGCGAGTGACTACAAATTGGTTTAAATCTCATGCAGATATCAACCAAACATATTGAATAAAAGCACACGTAAGAAATAAATAAAAGCAAAATAAGTAAATGAAAAGAAATAAAAAAACAAAAGAAGCATGCCATGAAATCAAATGTCAAATGTTGAAAAAAAAAATTATATTTTTCAATAATTAATATGTATAATATTTTCTATGAGCGGTTCGTATGTATGGATGTACATATGGATGTATGGATGTACGTATTTTTTATTTTTAGTGAATGTAATAAAAATAAAAATTTATATACCTATGTATGTACATTGTACATATGTATATTTATATAGATATACATATATCTGTATGGTATATAATATATGTATATCATATAAATGATAAATGTATATCTTTTTTTTTGCTATAGTATTAATTAACTACAAATTGGTTGGAAAATAAGTAGTTAGTAGTCAATTAAAAAGTCATGCAGAGATGGCCAATTGACTACCGCCTATGACATGCCTATGTTAAAATAGTGAGTGGGTTACAAGGAAAAAAGTCACTGAATCAATCAGATATGATCATGATACACTTATACTAGGTACATGCACGACTACAACAAAAATACAACACCAAAAAACACATATATTTTGTTGGTATAATCAAACGAATAATTGTCAGAAACAGATGCCTTTTGTTTTTAAAAATAACAATTACAGGGTAAATAAAGTGCAATTGCAGACGCGGCATTCCTGCATCATTATAGTTATTCAGTGTTGCCAATCTGTGTGTAGTTAGACAGTGTGTAATTTCTACTCACATGTGTAGGCCATGTAATTAAATGCTTGTATAATCTGTGTGTAATTCTACTTTTGGTTCTATTTTTATTTATTTTTGTTTTAATTTTAACCTACACAAGATGTGTAGTGTAATTTTCTTAGATGTGTAATTGCAGACACAGCCATGTGTAAATAAAAAAATAAAAAATAAAGTTTGACAACTATTTGCAATGTATACATTAACAGGCTGGGCTTGTGCATGTACCTGTTATAATTGTATCATGGATATGATTATTAAAAAAACAAGTTTGAAGTTACTTACAAATGAGTTTGAGTTCCTATAGGGAAGTTTTAAAAAAGCCCAATCCAAATTTTGAACGTAACGTTTTCAATGTGTTATTCTACATTGGTTTTACTATCTTTAATAGAATATGTAATAACCAGGACAGGGGTTTCATGCAAATGCATGTTTTTCCCCTTAACTCTGATAATGGCTAGAACGAAATATCTTTACGAAACAATGAATTTGCGTAAAAATGGCATCGATTTGTTAATGCAAATTTTTGCATATTTTGCTGAAAATGCATATTTTTGCATAATTTAGTCATAAATGCATATTTTTGTCTCATATATTGATATAAATGCTAATTTTGTGTCATACATATTTTCTCAACAATTCAAATTTCAAAAAATGTTGCAAAACTGTTTTTGGCAACTGTACCCGCTTGCATGTTTGTAGAATTGTAATTTTGTAATTTTGATAATTTCAAATTGTCTGCTATTAAGGCCGAAAGTAGTGAAATAATTATGCTGCAACTTGATATTGTTTTTAAAAGTTATAATGGACTCAAAAACCAAATCTAATAGCTAGTATTCAATTCATTGTAATGGTTGAGTTAAATAAATATATAGCATTATATAAAAAGAATCATTTAAATTTGAGCAGATTACATCCACAGACGTTACAAGGCCTTTTTCAATGCACAGAGCTTTCTATGTAAGAACAAATTCATTGGACTTAACATTCGATAATAAATATGTGTGAACAATAAAAAATTTTTTAATGAAAATAAATAAATAACTACACTTTTGTTTTTGTTGATATATTTGGCCCACTAAAATCTTCTGTTAGTTATAGTTTTCTTTAAGCTATCAGGCCTACCGTTTTTAATGTCAATAAAAATGCAATTTATTACATGTTGTCCCGACGTTTCGTGAATTTTTTGTTCACTTTTTCAAGGGATGTCGTCTATTTAATAAAAATAAGAAAACAACAACAATATTGTGGACATTTTCATATATAAAAATATTTTTTATATAAAACAATGTAAAACTTACTGTATTTTTTAAAATTACATGAATACTATAGCAATTAAACTTTGTTGAAAACAAGTGTATTGTGAAAAAAAAATAAAAATAAAAATTATAAAATGTTTTTCCCCTTTTGGTGTATCACAGGTTTTTGACAATTGCTAATTTGTAGTTTGCGCTCAAATTGTCCGTGTCTTCTTTGATATTCATCGTTTTGTTTATTTTCTGTTGAATTCTTAGACTTTCTGTTATGTATCTCTTTCTGTCGTTGTTTACTTTGTCTAGTATTTTGATACCGTCAAAATCTGGTTTGTCTTTAGTATTTGTTATATGTTGTGGCAAAGCAGTATTCTCTTTGTTTTTACTGATGTCTGCTTTATGTTCGTTCACTCTTGTTTCTAAGCTCCTTTTTGTAGTTCCTATATACACAAGATCACAGCTGACGTTATCATTACCTTTACAAGGAATTTCATATATATACAACGTTGTTTTGTTGCAATTTTTCTACAGGTGTTTTTGTTTTTGTAAAAATTGTATTTAATGTTTTATTTGGTTTATATACCAAACATATGTTATTGTTATCTATTGTTGTTTTTATGTTTTTATTGTCGGTAAGGCCGGGTTTATATTTTATACTGCAATACCTTTGATGTTCTGTGCTAGGGTTGCTATTTTCGCGGTTTTGTGTAGGTGTGTAGGATGAGATGAGTGATTGTATTAATTTTGTGGGAAAACTGTTGTTTTTTAAAATGTTAAAATTTTTTTCTATGTTGTGCGTGTGAAATTGACTGTCACTGATGTCTAGTACTCTACGAACAAAATTTTTGGCGGTGTTAATTATCTGCGTTTTTGGCTGTGTTGCGTTGAAATTTATTATTCTGCCCGATGATATATCCTTTGCATACCAATCAAACGTTATTTTCTCTACATTCCTGTATAATTTAGTATCGAGATATATATACAATTTCTTTGTTTTTTTCTACTTCGATGGTAAATTTTAATTTTGGATGATATCCATGAAACGTTTTTAGGATGTCGTCCTTGTCATCCTTGTCATCTTTTTCTATTTACGTATCACTTCTTTTCTGTAATATAAACATACATGTCTCGAAAATGCGAGTTTGGAGTTAATAATGCAGAAAAAACATTATACCATATTTAATCTTGTATAAAGATTTAATATAAAAGGCTTGTACATGCACCTCTTGAGAAAAGAAAATATTTTTATATCTTTGTTTACTGATACATATGTATATTGAAAACTTTACTTTTAATTTTTTTTTTAAAGATATGTGCATATTTTATTGTTTTTAGTGCATATTTTGCGTTTTTGATGTCATATCTTAGGCGCCTAAAATACCTTTTTTAAATGCATGAAGTCCTTGTCCCTGATAATAACGCTTAAAACAAGTTTATACAAATATAATCTAATAATATATGTAATTTAAAGCTCAATTTTTTTTCTTTTTTCCCATATCTATGTACATACGAACGCAATGTGAGATTCTATTGTTATGATTATTATGTTTGAAAATAATCGAAGATTTATCAATTAATTTTATTTTGTTGATTTGCAAAGAGATCGTTTACCTGGCAAATTTTTAACAAACTTATCAAAATTTGCTTTGCAAAAATAGAATTTACAGTTGTTGTGGAACGAAAAAGCATAATTTCTTGCAAAGTCTTTGCAAGTTACACTTTTCAGTATCAACTTTGCACTTTGCCAGAGAGAACGTACGTGGAACAGGAATCGCAAAGAGAGCATAAAAATTGCAAAAACTTTGCAAATTACACTTATCAATTTCAACTTTTCACTCATCAAATTTTACAGTTCTGAGGAACGAAAAATTCTGCAAATTGTCCAAAAATTTGATAAGTGCAAAGTGAAAAGTTGATAAGTTGTTTTGTGGAATAGGGCCCTGGTGTTAATTGTTTACTAAAAAGTAACACATGTAATTTGGCTTAATAGAGCGATACGAACGATAGCTTAATCACATCATAAATATAGAAACAAATAAAGTGTGAAAAATAACTATTAAACTAACTAAAAATCATATAATAGATGGATAGGATTTTCTTTAATTTGCGACGATTATTCTGAAAATCACGGCTATTTAAAAAAAAAAAAAAACTATTAATAGCTGACTTGTTAGTGGAGTTTTATTGTACTTTAAGTTTTTGTCATGTAGATCGAAATATTTTATTCCAATTTCCATCGCTACAAATCGTGACATTTACAATAGCAAAGATTTAGCTCTTATTAATTTTTTTAAATTACTGTGATTTGACATGTTGTGATTTGCAGAACAGGCCCGATAAACATAGCTGAAACAAGTTTGTTTATAAACCAAAATTGTCATGGGATGACGGAAAATTGTTCCAAACTAAAACATATTTATCTTTATGAAAATATATGCAATTTGTCATGTGCTTACCCCACCCTGCAATAGATGTATTTCCTTTTTCCAATGCTGGCGAAGAACAAACATATTAATTTTTTATTTTTTTACACAAACAGTAAACAACTAAATCAGTCATAAGATCAGTTAATTTCACGTCGTTATTGCGCTTCATACCACGAATCTATACAGCGAATATTTACCGACGAATTCATCGTGTTAGACGAAATTGTTCCTGGCCTTACTACCACATTCAGCGTTATCGTTGTGAATGCTTTATTATCATCCTGCACCCTTTTTTTTTTGGTATTTGCCACTTTTTATGACCTTTGTTTTAAATAACGCTTATTCTATAATTTTTTACTAGTTCCTGTGACCCATTTGGAGGAGTATATAGCACTTGTCAAATTAGTGCAATAGTCAGTGGTAGAATATTATTTTAAATTTTTACAAAACTTTTTTCCAAGAATTTTACCGATATTAAAGATTAATAAAGAGTTAAAGCTTTGTATGCGCTATTTTTGTATTAAATGTATAAGAGGGCTGTGTAAATAATCTTGAAATGTAAATACGTCTTGTTTTTTAAATGTATTGTCGTAGCATGCATTATACTAAACCAATAATAAATGATGTCGTTTAATAATCCAAGCACTAAAGATGCATTGATGTACGTGTATATGAGTGTTTACAAGCGATGTCGCGAAGATTTCTTGTTCGTAATAAACACTCAAAAGAAGTAGTGTTGATGCGTGTATGCTTTTTATTTTTCATATTGTACGTTTGAGTGTGTGTGGGTAAGATGTAGATGGTAAGCTATTATATGTTCAAGTGTGATTTTTTAACGTATGTGTGTATGTAAATGCCTGACGTTTGTATACGTGCCCATGCGCAGGAAGAAGCACTCATCACAAATTCTTTCTTCACGAAGTATTTTCTTCTTTACTCCTATACCTGCAATAAGTGAAACAAATTTCTTGCAAGCAGTGCTATTTATCATTTGTTTTAGAAGATTTCGCTGTAGTAAAGCATTTAAAAAATCAATCGTGTCTTAAAAGTTCTTGTAAGTGGTCTTGTGCAGGAGTCTAATATGCATATCTACAGCCCATATCCAAAATACATCAACTCAAATTTGGTCAAAATGAGTTTGCGATGGCAAATAGCTTCCCTATGCAATATTCATCTTTAGTATAAATTTCGAATCAAAAAAATTATTTTTTCCCCGTTTTATATCAATTTTATCTTATTCTGCTATCTCAAAGTATAATTCTTTTTTGGTGTAAATAATTGCTAAGTCCCATGCATAGCTGTAATAGGTGAATGGAATGAAAAATAAAAATATTTTTATTTCAGTTATAGTTTTTATTTTAAATTAGAAATAATAAAAATTCAAACAATTATTTGCTATGTGAAAATTCAAAGCAATTTATTTATTTTAGAACGATTGCAATTTTTTAAATTTATACATTGCTCAAATCAATTTTTTAGAGTATTAAATCAATTTACAATATTCGAAATGCAATTTTTTTCGTATTTTTAAAACAAAAGAAAATTTATTGAATTTAAATATTCAAAATTTGAATAAAATTCATTTCCATATTATTTGAATACGAAAAAATCAAATAGTTTTTCTCAGAATTTAATTTGAAAAACAAACAATAAATTATTTCTTGAATAAAAACTATTTCTGAAAAATAAAAAGAAATATTTATTAGACTTAAAAATATATAACAACTTTTTTTTTAAACGGACTCATTCATGTATCAGCAACGAAAAAGAGCAATTTTTGTGCGAACGCGTTTTTCTTATCTCTTTTATTACTACTGAGCCTCTGGTATTCATTATATTTTTCACTATGAAATTTCCTTAAGTGTACAATAAAATTTGAATTTCATTAGAGCTAGCACATAATAATTTCGCGCAAGTTTTGCAAAAACCCAATATCTTATTATATTTATTGAGCTAAATATTTTGTTATATGAAAATAACATTAAAAGTAGACAAAATACAGATATGGCGCTAACTGTATATCTCAATTATCCAAGGTGATAGATAATTGAGGCAATAGGTGGGTTCCTCTTCATTACTAGAAATGTGGAGGTCCATAACAAAATGCAACAATTCCACTTTTTGAGTTTTCTGCTTTTTTTTATTTAATACAGTTCTACAGCTTAAAATCTATGTAAACATTTTCATAAAACATACCAAAGGTCTGTAGTTTTATTGTGACTCAATACCTAAACTAGATATTCAGACCACAATAAAATAATTCCAATATGTATTCTAACAGTCTAATTACAGTTATTCGTTTATTCAAAAAATTTCTCAAGTGGAAATGTTGCATTTTGTTATGGACATCCTCAAATCATCTTATTAGGAGTATTTTCAATAATAAAAGAATTTTTTTTTATTTGTATATCTTTTTACAATTTAAAAGTATTTGAAACTATTTTTTATGAATTTGAAATAATCAATAAAGTTTTCGTTGAATAATATAAATTTGACTTATTAACAAAAAGTTATTTGAATTTCAAAAACTCAAATGAAATAAAATAAAATTTCATTCAAATTATAGAAATATAATTTAAAAAAATTTCAGTCGCTGAATTCAAATAAAGCATTATTTTTATTTGAATTTCTGAAGGCGTGATTTTTTTTAAATTTTCTGACAAAAAAATAAATTTACTTCTATATTTGTGATTTGAACAGGCTAAAGTTCGTATCGCTTTTTAAGCCAAATTACATGTGATAATTATTAATGAACAAATAACACCCAAAGTCTGTTGTAAATATTCTGACTAACAACACATAGTTGAACGGAAGAGCCAGCCGTTTTCGAAGGCCACTAAACCTTCATCATCAGCGTTCTTTTGTGTTTGGTCCACTGTGTGTGGTGTCAGTTGATGTAGATTTCTGCTTTATATACTTAGCATTTTATTGCAATTTATTTACATTTGAAAAATTTTATTTCAAATCAATAACAATAAATTTTAATTCATTTCATGAGAAATGTCAATAATTTCAATGAAATTCTATTTCTTAAACAGAAATAAAATTTAAGTTTAATTTAATTTTATGAAAAAATTCAAATAAAAAAAAATCATATTGAACAGCTATGGTCCCATGTAAATATCCAAAACACGAATCTGGTATAAATATAGAGATATGATCACTTTTAATATATTAAAGCCGTTTCAGACTATAATACAAGTATTAATACTTTTGTGGAAAATGCAACTCTGACATGTTGAGTTGTTATTAGTTTTTGAAATTTTTTAAACAGAATTTAGATCAGCAAAAACTTACACATTACCATTAGAACTACCCAGCAAAAAATTTCAAAAAAAGTAATCGGGTTTGGAATTAAAAATTTTTGGTGGAAGCTCTTGCCTACTGGATTACCAACTTAATGATTTTAACAAGGCGTGAGACTAAAATAATCGATTCTTGAGAAGTACTTACATTTTTTATTTGGCAAATTATTCACGTAATCGATTTAATCTAAAATAATCATTTTCCTCATTTAGCAACTTATACATAATTTTTTTAAATTTTAGGTAATGTGATTTGTAAGCGAGTAACGAAATTTGGTAATCAGAAAAGTAAGTCATTATATGGCAAGTAGTTCTGATGGTAATGTGTAATTTTTTGCTGGGTACTTGCCTTATAATGACTTACTTTTCTGATTGCCAATTTTCGTTACTCGCTTACAAATCACATTACCTAAAATTTAGAAAAATGACGTGCAAGTTGCTAAATGAAGAGAATGATTTTTTTTAGACGTAATAGATTACGTGAAATGTTGACAAATAAAAAAAAATGTAAGTACTTCTCAAGAATCGATTATTTTAGTCTCACGCCTTGTTTAATTAATTAAGTTGGTAATCCAGTAGGGAAGTGCTTCCACCAAAAATGCTTCATTCCAAACTCGATTACCTTTTTTGAAATTTTTTGCTGGGTACTTGTATTATAGTCTGAAACCGCCTTTAGTAGATAAGGGTTCCGATAAAAATATATATGTATGTATAACTTTTAAACTGTTAATCAAATACAAACATTATATATATACCGATTATAGTCAATGATAAAAGCTTTCGAAATTCAAAATTTGGAGTGACCCTGTTACAATAGAGATTGAGTTAGAGAGTGTCAAAGCTGACCACCTGGAGAGAGAAGAGTATTTTAGTCAGGCTTTGAGGTGCAACTAGACCTGACATAGCCATAGCCATAGTCAAACCAAAATTCAATTGGTTTCTATGTTAATGGATATGGCGTTATGACGAGTCACCCATAATCAAATATAGTGTTACCTATTAGTTTGGTTGCAACAGCTGTTTTCTATGGTTATGGTTATGGCACGTCTAATTGCACCTTAAGTTATTTGCTTATGGTATTTTAAGTTTTTTCTTGTAGCAGCTTTTCAATTTTTATATATAGCATTGAGTAAAAGATCACACAAAGTGATTAAAAAAATAAATTTATTTAAAAAAATCATGTTTTTGTTTCCCGACAAAATGGGCTAGCTCTAAAAAAATATGTGTTCTTTGATCGACTAAAATATGCTATCTTAAGCCAATGCAAAATAAAATATTTTTTGCAGACCTATAAATTCCTAAACATATTTTTAAACCATATTATGAAAGGTGCATCATTTATTTTTACAATAATGAGCAAATTAAATAGTTTTTTCGCTCTACTGAAAAGTTAGTTTTTTTTCAGTTGGCGTTTATTGAATAGAGGCTCTCGATATGCAAATAAAAGTGGCAAAGACTAAACCCAAATTGATTTCAATTAACACCATTTAACTGTGCTTTGTTGCAAATTAAACTTTTATAGCTCTAAACAAAATACTCTTTAGATATTAACATGTGTATAAACATATCTGTTATGTGCAGATATAAAAGTATTTAAGTCCAACTCAAACAGTTTGAAGAGATACCACATTTTACTGTCAATGAAAATCAGCACTGAAATGTTGTCTCCCCACGCATTATCATGTAGTTTTCCTTATTATTGTAAATACATAGTGATTAATGTTTTATGGTGAACAACTTACAAAATAAAATCCTTTAGGAATAAAAAGGTGAAAGCATTAATCAAAGCTAACTACATACATACATACACACACACATATATATATATATATATATATATATATATATATATATATATATGTATATATATATATATATATATATATCGATGGTCGCAAATAGAAAGTTAATGCTTTTTGAATCTCAAGAGAGGACTCAATGGAAAACAACTATTTAAAAAAAAAGAAAAAGCATTGGTGCAGAAATTTGAACAGTTAAAAACAAATATGGGAAAATTATATGGAAGTAAAACCATTTAAATTAGCTTTTCCTTAGAAATGCTAACCTCTCTTTTCTAATCATACTGTTAACTTTTCACTGAAAGCATGTGAAAGTGGGCTAAGCCACGCCCTGTAATATTTTGTGCCATCTTGCACGTACTACTATGCAAACAATTGCCACACACTCTAAATGCTCGAAATGGTACAATATCGTGTTTTTGCAAAAGTGGGCGGAGTCATGCCTATTAAAATTAAACGCAATACTTTATATTATTTCACACAACCGAATATTTTATGCCCTGGCAACGACACAATCTAACGTTTCGAAAGAGAAAGAGACGCCTCATCGACTTGCCTAAATATTTATTTTAATTTGAAGTAACTTAATGTATTAGGATAACTTCTTAAGCTATGCATAGGAAATAATAACAATATTTTGCCCCCAGTGAATCACTAACTATGCTAATAAGATTCCGTCTGTGTTATAATGTGTGTTAAAATTTTAGAATTTATTAATGAATGTACACGCAAAGAAAAGATATGGTTGTAGAATGGTTGAGAAAAGACAATATTATGTTCTCTTAAACAAATGTGTGGTCGTTGAAAACTAATTATTGTTATTTTAAACATTTATTTCCTTACTATAAACAGAGTAATGTTTGAATTTAATAATAACATTATCACATCCATAAAAAAGTGTGATATGGTTAGAGTTTAACAATAAAGTTTTGTTACAAATTTATGACTTCAACATAATATGTATTATTATTTAAAAATAATATGATGTAAACCATACTATGTTAAGCTTTAAAAAAATCTCTTTCAGAAACATCTGTCAGTTCAGTATTTCGTTTGTAAGCTGTCGGTAGTGTCGGTTGTTTCTCTGGTCTATATGCCGTGTAACTATACATTTCTATATTTTCATTTTATTTCAACAATATTAAATTATTTTTATTTCGAATTTAACGCACAGCTGTTTCTACAACAAATATATAATTAAAAAACAAAATAGCATTATTACATTAAATAATACTGTGGTCGTATTTAACAATATTAATAGAATATTAGATCATGTTTTGGTGAGTCTCAATTATATTTTAGTTACATCTTACAATAGTGTTGTCATATTAACAATAATAAGATTAGGTACAACAAAGTCAATTGCTCTTGTAGATAATATTATTATTATCTATCAGATAATAATATAATTAAAGTTTGCTTTTCTATTAACAATAATATGATTTGACTGCAACTATATAATTCAATCATAGTATGTTGCTGTTTGATTAAGGTTACCTCAACCATATTTTTTCTTTGCGTGTATATGTGTACATCTATACGTAGATATTTTATTTAGCTGAAAAAGTATCCAAATATATTGTTTGCTCGTTTACATGCTTAAAGTTTTATTGACAAATAAAAAATCATCGCTAAAGCTATGTGAAACATTTGCCAAAAAAAAGCGTAACCACTAAATTCGAATGACAAATCTTTCAATTCAGACATTAGTTTGTCAAGTCAAATAGTAGCAAATATTGTTTGATTCTATGAAATTGCGCGTCAATTGTGTTCGAAACTGTTTAGTATGATAAACAAGTGTCTGGATCAAAACTTTTTTCATCAGTGTTTGTTGGTTACGCTTTTTTGGGCAAATGTTTGACAAGTGTGACCGTACCTTAAGGCGTGTTTATTTTTGTTTACCCAAATTATTTTAGAACTAAAATTATGTGAAACTTTTACTTTTTTTATAACTTCAATACTTGAAGCCCCAAATGACAAACCAAAAACATACACAGCATGCAGGATTCATTTAGCCATGAACATAATTCATTGCCAAAAATAAAACCCATAACTTTGTTTTTAAACTTTAAAATTTTCGGTAAATAAAAAAGTTATTGCATTTTAAATACAATTTAGGTTTTGGGTTTAATATGTAACATGCATGACAATTATTTCTATGATACACTCAAGTTTGTACAGAGTCTGCACAAGTGTATTGAAATTGTCCTCAATAAGTATATATGCATGTATGTATGTATGTATTCATGTACATATCGCTTATTTATACCCTTTACCAAAAAATGGTAAAAGGATATATATAGGTTTGTCATTCCGTTTGTAATTTCTAGAATATTAATAAGCGAGCCATAAAGTATATATATTCTGGATCCTTATGCATAGGGAAGACGAATAAGCGATTTTCGTTCTTGGACTGGTGTATCAGAAATGGTCCAGATAAGATTGGTATTGAAAATCAGCAAAATCGAGCAGACGGTTTCAGAGCTGGAAAACTTAAACTTTATTTTGCCATACAAAATAACTACCGAAAACTAGTTATTATAAGTTTTTTATTAAATAAACTTATTTTATACTTCAGTATGAATAAAATTGGTATTTATAATTAAAAAAAAAATCAACAAAAATTAAACAAATTAAAAAGACGTTTCCAGGGTAGGAAAACTTTAAGTTTTTTTCTTATACAAAAATAAATTACCAAAATTAATTTTTCCTTTTTTTTCTATAAATTAAACATATCTTATATTCATAAAAGAAAGACATTGATGTAAGAAATCACAAAAATCAAAAAGGATTATACCAGGGTTGGAAAACCTAAAATTTTTGTGAAATATAAAATTAACTACCGTAAACTAATTTTTTATTTATTTTTATTAAATAAATTTATTTTATGCTGCACCACGAATAAAATTGATATTTCAAATTAAAAAATTTAAAAAGACGTTTCCAGGGTTGGAAAACTTTAACTTTTTTTCTTATACAAAAGTAACTTACTAAAACAAATTTTTCCTTTTTTTAATAAATTAAACATATCTAATGTTCTTAAAAGAAAGAGATTTATGTGAGAAATCAGAAAAACAAAAAGGATGATTCCAGGGTTGGAAAAACTACGATTTTTGTGATATATAAAACTAACTACCGTAAACTAATATTTTATTTATTTTTATTAAATAAACTTATTTTATACTTTACCACAAATAAAATTGGTATTTCAAATAAAAAAAAATTTAAAAATTTAAAAAGACGTTTCCAGGGTTGGAAAACTTTAACTTTTTTTCTTATAAAAAAGTAACTTAGTAAAGCAAATTTTTCCTTTTTTGCTATATAAAGGGTGTTTTTTATTGAGGTATAGAACTTTAACTTGGCATCACTTTTTTAACTGGCGGCCATTTTGTCAGCTGTCAAGTGATTAATATTTAGTTTGGTTTGCCATTTCATCATGAACAGGTTGACAAAAGAACAACGCTTGCAAATCGTGCAAATTTATTTCGAAAATAATGGTTCAGTTCGCGAAGTTTACCGCAAGCTCCGTCCATTTTATGGTCGACATAATCGTCCATCAGAGCAATTAATTCGGTTAACCATGGATCGTTTTCGCACTACGTTTACTCTATGTGATGATACGCATCCGCAGAGACGTCGAACAGTGCGCACCGAAGAAACAATTGCCGCTGTAGAGCAAAGTGTTGAAGACGACCCGAATGAATCGATTCGCCACCGTGCACAGCAATTGGAGCCGACTAACCGACTATTTTGTTCCCGAATTGGATGGCATGAATGTGGATGAGTTGTGGTTCCAACAAGACGGCGCTACATGCCACACAGCGCACGTCACAATCGATTTATTGAAGGAAACATTCGATGAGCGCATAATTTCGCGGAATGGACCTGTCAATTGGCCACCAAGATCGTGTGATTTGACACCATTGGATTATTTTCTTTGGGGATATGTGAAGTCGCTCGTCTACGCCAACAAACCAGAAACGTTAGGGGACTTGGAAGCCAACATTCGTGGCGTTATTGCCAACATACGGCCCCATATGCTCGAAAAAGTGGTTGAAAATTGGACCTGTAAAATTGGCCTTATTCGAGCCAGCCGCGGCGGCCGCATGCCCGAAATCATATTTAAACATTAATGGCATAAAATTATCCTTCCAATAAAGCCAAATTGATGGACATTAAAACGATTTTCTTGTGTTTTATATCAATTTGAAGTTCTATACCTCTAAAAAAAACACCCATTATTAAACATATCTTATATTCTTAAAAAAAGATGGTGTGAGAAATCATAAAATATCAAAAATGAGGATTCCAGGGTTGGGAAACCTACACTTTTTGTGATATAAAAAATTAACTACCGAAAAATAATTTTAATTTTTTTTTAAATAAATAAAATTATTTTATACTTCAGTACGAATAAAATTGGTATTTCAATTTAAAAAAGTTTAAAACACGTTTCCAGGGTTAAAAAACCCTACCTTTTTTTTACAAAAAAAGTAACTTACTAAAGCAAATTTTCCCTTTTTCTCTATAAATTAAAGATACCTTATATTCTTAAAAGCAAGAGATTAGTATAAGAAATCAGAAAAATCAAAAAGTTTGATTTCAGGGTTGGAAACCCACACTTTTTGTGATATAAAAAATTAGCTACCGAAAATTAATTTTTATTTTTTTTATTAAATGACCTTATTTTATACTTTAGTACGAATATAATTGGTATTTCAAATTAAAAATTAATCTTCTAAAATTAAAAAGATGTTTCCAGGGTTGGAAAACTTTAACATTTTTTCTTATACAAAAGTAACTTACTAAAACAAATTTTTTCTTTTTTATTATAAATTAAACATTTCTTATATTCTTAAAATAAAGATGGTGTGAGAAATCATAAAATATCAAAAATGAGGATTCCAGGGTTGGGAAACTTACACTTTTTGTGATATAAAAAATTAACTACGGAAAACTAATTTTTATCTATTTTTATTAAATTAACTTATTTTATGCTTGATAAAGAATAAAATTGGTATTTCGAATAAAAAAAAAATTAAAAAAATTAAAAAGACGATTCCAAGGTAGGAAAACTTTAACTTTTTTTGTACAAAAGTAAGTTACTAAAACAAATTTTTCCTTTTTTTTATAAATTAAACATTTCTTAAATTCTTAAAAGAAAGAGATTGGTGTAAGAAATCAGAAAATCAAAAAGGAAGAGTTCAAGGTTGGGACACTTACATTTTTTTGATATATAAAAGTAACTAAGTCTAATTAATTTTTATCTTTTCCTTTATAAATTATATATATTTTACGTCTTGGAAAGAAAAGTTTGGTATAGAAAATTATAAAAATAAAAACCACAGCTCCAGAGATGGAAACTATGATTTTTTTTCTGGACATTAAAGTAACGAAATAAAACATTTTTTTTTAATTTCCTTTTTTTTACTTAACACACTTTCTATATTTTTTTAAGAACTACTAGATTGGGATAAGTAATCAGAAAAATCTAAAATTATGATTCTACGGTTTGAAAATTATTATTTTTTTCTTTGTACATAAAAGTAACTATGTGCTTATGTATGTATCTCTATACTACATAAACGCACTTTGGTAAAGGGTATATAAGATTCGGCACAGCCGAATATAGCACTCTTATTTGTTTTTTTTTTTTTTTTTGAAAATGCTATAAAAAAAACTACTGAAGCTCCGGCTGTGTGGCACGTAGCGCCGTCATGTTGAAACCAAATGTTGCCAATATCCTCCTCCAATTTTTGTGAACAAAAATTCGTTTAACATGGCCCGATAACGATTGCCATTGACTGTAACGGCCACTCCTTGCTCATTTTCGAAAAAAATGGCCCAGTTATGCCTCTGGACCAAAATCCGCACCAAACAGTGACTCGTTTTGGGTGCGTCGGCTTTTCAATGTATGCGTGCGGGTTTTCTGTGCCCCAAATGCGACAATTTTGCTTGTTGACATACCCGCCAAGATCAAAATGAGCTTCATCTGAAAAGATGATTTTTTGGCAAAAATCGGCATTTTCTGTAAGTAATTAAGAAAATCTGTAATCTTAAGAAAATCTTACAATTTATTGCCAGACGGTTGTATGACAATAAATTCATCTGACAAAATCGTAAGTAGGAAAATGGTCAGTTCACAAGGTTGTCATATACACAAATTGTTAGATCTGTTGTTATGCGTTGCCAGACTTAAAGCATTTGATAGAAATTGTTAAATATTTATCGTTTGTTTTTGTGTTAAATGTAAAAAGTGAAAGTATAAATTATTATGGACCATAAAGAAGCAGTTGCAATGATTTTGTCTGCCTATATTTTATGATAAATTTTTTCTTTAAAATCAAGCGTGCGCAGTGTTGCCAATAAAAAGAATTCTCTTACAATGACTCTATTGTCAGATGCATAAACTTCGCACATCTGACAATATTAAAATATCTGACAAATATCTGGCAATAATTTTACAATGTGTTCACATGATTGTAAGATGTCTGACAATTTGTTGTCAGCTGCTAGTCTTGCAATGGACTGACAATGATTTTTCTGGCAACGACGTCTGACAAAAATTGTCAGTTCACACGGTTGTAAGAAATTTTGTGCACATTTTACTGGCAATATTGTAAGATCTGAAAACCATCTGTACATAGCTTAAGTAAATGATACATGTACATGCTCTCTCAGAGCAAAATTGTCTCTTTCTCTCTCTATACTTTGGCTGCGCCACAAAATAACATAACGAACGTCCGCACATACATCTGCACATCATGTATTTGTTTCAATAGTGTTTTTTTCATATATTTGTTTTACAATATGTATTTTTTAAGCAAAAACAGATCAAACAGTTGGCCAGCAGCAATATAATAAGCAATTGTTATTTGTTTTCAATTGTATTGTAATTTGGAAAAGCACACACACACAATAACTCTTATACTAGTTCTGTCGCTCACACTACAATTATATGGTACATACCATGGTATATTTGTTTTGGCTATACAAACGAGTATACAAATGCAACCCTTGAATATATATATTACATTAGGGTGGTTCGATTTTGCAAAAACAGTATAGCAAAAACGTAAATTTTCCGAAGAAACCATGTGTCTAAAAGCAATAACTACACCGCTCCTCTCGACATAAAAATGTATTTACTCTTCTTTAAAAGAAAAAAAGTTTTCCTTTTTCAATTACAATTTTTTTCAAATATAATAAAGTAAGTATTGAAATAAATGCTACTAAATTCGAATTGGCCTCTCAATCGGAGCATTGTTTCGCGTGGTATCTGTACTTAAACACAAACTTTCCTTCTAAATAGACATATCGTTCGTATACTTCAGTGGTGTCATAAGTCATAAAATGGCATTTCTTGTATGAAAATTTTATAGATATAAGAAAATATTGAGTTTTCGCCAAAACTAGTTTTTTGAGTTGTGACACTATTAAAGTAAGTGAGCAATATGTATATGTATGTATGTACATTTATATATTGTATATGAATGATATTTGTACATGTGTAGTTGGTGTTTGGTCGCATTTTAAATAAATAAAATGAATTGTCTGCAAAACTTTGCAAATATCAGGAACTCATTCAATGACGCAATTTGTGGTTTGAAAAAGTAGGGAGTGGTACGCCCTACAAACGATTCTGACAAAACTCGAGAAGTGCGCCGAGATAATATTGTTCCACAACTTAATAAAACCAAACTTTCCAAATCTGCCATGAAAATAGTTACTTAGTTACTTTTATGTACAAAAAAATTAATTTTCAAACTTTATAGGCAGATTTGGAAAAAAATTTTGTTTCTAAACGTTTCAAATTTGTATGAAAAATAACGAAAATTCGATTCAAAAAATATTTTTCCATACAAATTTCAAAACAAAAAAAAAACGTTTCTATTTACAAAATTTTCCTTTTAAAACCTTCATTTTAGATTTTTCTGATTCCTTGTGCCAATCTAGTAGTTCTTAAGAAAATATAGAAAGTGTGTTAAGTGAAAAAAGAAAAAAGAAAATTCAAAAAAAAATGTTTTATTTATTTACTTTAATATCCAGAAAAAAAGTTCAAAGTTTCCAGCTCTGGAGCTTTGATTTTTATTTTTATAATTTTCTACACAAAACTGTTCTTTCCAAAACGTAAAATATGTATAATTTATAAAGGAAAAGGTAAAAATTAATTAGACTTAGTTAATTTTATATATCACAAAAAGTGTAAGTTTTCCAACCCTGAAAAAAACTTTTTTGATTTTTCTGGTTTCTTACACCAATCACTTTCTTTTAAGAATTTAATATGTGTTTAACTTATAGAAAAAAAGGAAAAATTTCTTTTAGTAAGTTACTTTTGTACAAAAAAATAAGATTTTCCAACCCGGGAAACGTCGTTAAAATTTTTTAATTTGTTTTTTAATTTGAAATACTAAGTTCATTCGTACTGAAGTATAAAATAAGATTATTTTATAAAAAAAATAAAAATTAGTTTTCGGTAGCTAATTTTTTATATCACAAAAAGTGTGGGTTTTCCAACCCTGATATCATACTTTTTGATTTTTTTGATTTCTTATATTAATTCCTTTCTTTTAAGAATATAAGTTATCTTTAATTTATAGAGTAAAAAGAAAAATTTGCTTTAGTAAGTTACTTTAGTATAAAAAAAGTTAAAGTTTTCCAACCCTGGAATAATCTTTTTAATTTTTTGAAGTTTAATTTTTAATTTGAAATACCAATTTTATTCGTACTGAGGTATAAAATAAGTTTATTTAATAAAAAAAAATTAATTTTCGGTAGTTAATTTTTATATCACAAAAAGTTTCAGTTTCACAACCCTGGAATCATTATTTTTGATTTTTCTGATTTCTTATACCAATCTTTTTCTTTTAAGAATACCAGATATGTTTAATTTATAAAGAAAAGGAAAAATTTGTTTTAGTAAGTTGCTTTTGTATAAGAAAATAAGTTAAAGTTTTCTAACCCTGGAATAATCTTTTTAATTTTTTGAAGTTTAATTTTTAATTTGAAATAAAAAAATAAAAATAAAAATAAAAATTAATTTTAGGTAGTTAATTTTTAATGTCACAAAAAGTTTCAGTTTCACAACCCTGGAATCATCGTTTTTGATTTTTCTGATTTCTTATACCAATCTTTTTCTTTTAAGAATATAAGATATGTTTAATTTATAAAGAAAAGGAAAAATTTGTTTTAGTATATTGCTTTTGTATGAGAAAAAAAGTTAATGTTTTCCAACCCTGGAAACGCTTTTTTAATTTTTAATTTTTTTTTAATTTTTTTTTAATTAGAAATACTAATTTTATTCATACTGAAGTATAAAATAAGTTTATTTAATAAAAAAAAATAATAACTCCTTTTCGGTAGTTATTTTGTATGGCAAAGTTTCCCAGTTCTGAAACCGTCTGCTCGATTTTGCTGATTTTCAATACCAACTTTTTCTGGAACATTTCTAACACACCAATCCAAGAACTAAGTCTCTAGCTTTTCTGGGAGCTTCGGAAAACCGATTTCACGTACAGACAGACGGACAGACGGACATCGCTTGTTCGTCTTCCCTATGCATAAGGATCCAGAATATATATTCTTTATGGCTCGCTTATTAATATTCCGAAATTACAAACGGAATGAAAAATCTATATATACACTCTTAACATTTTTTGGTAAACGGTATAAAAATGGGTTGTTCATTTAAATATCAACAATAATTTGCACCTAAAAACAATAACAAATAATAATTGGTTAGATTAACCAAAAGAAATTGCTCAATTCAACTTCTAACAACAATTCTCGGTAACTGTAGTAAACTTAACCAATGAAGTTGGTTAGACTAACCTAACAAATTTTTCTTTGTGTATTTACAGACACATGTGATTATAATTATGAAAGTGTTCTAAGTCATATGTATGTTTCTTTGGTCAAAATATTTAGTAGATTACATTTGAACAAATCAAAAAATATTTTTATATTAAATGCAACATTTTGATTTAGCAATGTGCATATTGTGTATTCTAATTGTTTATTTGACGGAAAACCAATTTGGTATGCGTGATTCGCAATTTTGTTAAGGTATCAAGTATTTACGGAAATGGTATTTATCAATTGACTTTGATAGTTGTTCATATATGTACATACGAGCAGGTATTTGAAATTATTTTCCATTTAAACATTTTCCAGTGCTCACTTTTTTCCTCTATTCCACAGCTGTAGACACATACATACATATGTACAGGGTGGGCCAAAAGAAACCAAGGGGTGTAAAAGTTTAATAACTTTTTTGTTTATTAACTTTTTTTTATTTTTTCTTTCAGATTATATAATATACAAAATGGAAATTTTTTTACACTAAGTATGAAAAATGATGTCTCTTAAATGACCACCGTTTTCAGCTTCGCACTGATGGGCTCTTTTTAGAGCATTTTCCATAACATCTTTCAAAACTTGTGGCTGTAGCGTTCGAATTTCTGCAACAATGTTTGCCTTGAGTTCAAGGATTGTCTCTGGCTTGTTCACATACACTCGCTCCTGCAAAAACCCCAAAGAAAATAGTCGGGTGCTGTCAAATCTGGCGATCGCGCTGGCCAAATAATTTCCGAATTTCGAGAAATTATTCGCCCTCCAAAAATTTGACTTAAAAGTGCCATTGTGTCTCGGACAGTATGGGCAGTGGCTCCGTCCTGCTGAAACCACATACCAGGTCTGTTTTCAAGAGCAGGACGTAAAAAATTTTCTATCATAAACCGATACCGCTCTCCATTTACGGTTACAGCACTTCCATCTTCATTCTCGAAGAAGTAGGGCCCAATGACATTTTCAGATGTGATCCCACACCATACTGTACACCTGATGGGGTGCAATTGGCGTTGATGAATGGCTCTTGGATTTTGAGAACCCCAGAACCTACAGTTCTGCTTATTAACAAAGCCATTCAAATGAAAATGAGCTTCATCACTCATAATCAAATTTTCATCTCTGGTTTAAATAATAAAATTCTATTGTTCTGGTTCTCTGTTCAGTTGTGAACCTCTCCATTATAAATTCTCCAAGTGTTGTCTATATAATCTGAAAGAAAAAATAAAAAAAAATTAATAAACAAAAAAGTTATTAAACTTTTACACCCCTTGGTTTCTTTTGGCCCACCCTGTACATACAAATGAATAAAATGCATTATTTAATTTTCTAAACAAACTGAAAAGTGTAAAATAAAAACAACAAAAATTACAACGACCAACTGAAGTGAAATTGTAAACCAAAAAAAAAAAAATACAAAATAAGTAAATAATGGCTTTTAATTGCTTTCAATTGAAAAACATGTGGAGTACAAAATTTATTTCAGAAAATAGAAAAAAGGATTAAACCAAAGCAAAAAAATTATTTGTACATATGTACAGAAAAATAAAATTGAAACATGTGTACGTACGTATTACACACTTCAAAGCAAATTGATGCAAATTGCTTTACAACTAAAATCAAAAATTGAAATGATTATTAGTTTTATTTTTTGTTTCCACAATTATTTTTGTTTAATCAGACGTGATTTGCAAGTTCTTTCAAGTGCATTTTTAAAATCAATTTTTGATAATTATGCAAAAAATAGAACGCCATGGAAATGATTTTTCCTCCAATGCTTTATAAATTTTATAAGTTTTTTTAATTTTTCTTAAAAAAAGAAAATTTTTTTTCATATCACTGCTTTTTGAATAATGCCGGAAACAAGATAAATTATAATTAAAATTATAAAATTGTATATTTATATTATTATATATTGTGAACAAGTTCGACGCCAAGTCTAAAAACTAGATCTTTCATTTAGAAATCTGAGCAAAAAATAGAGAATAGCCCAATTCACAATCTTGTGCAAATGGTCTTGCATCGTTGCATGTACTTACCACTTAACAATTCTTAGTGGTGAGTATCAATATACATACTATACCATTTTGCACATGCAACGATGCAAGACCATTTGCACAAGATTGTGAATTGGGCTATTGTGAATTGGGCTAATGTTATTTCATTTCACAACAATTTCACAATAGCCCAATTCACAATCTTGTGCAAATGGTCTTGCATCGTTGCATGTACTCACCACTTAACAATTCTTAGTGGTGAGTATCAATATACATACTATACCATTTTGCACATGCAACGATGCAAGACCATTTGCACAAGATTGTGAATTGGGCTATTGTGAATTGGGCTAATGTTATTTCATTTCACAACAATTTCACAATAGCCCAATTCACAATCTTGTGCAAATGGTCTTGCATCGTTGCATGTACTCACCACTTAACAATTCTTAGTGGTGAGTATCAATATACATACTATACCATTTTGCACATGCAACGATGCAAGACCATTTGCACAAGATTGTGAATTGGGCTATTGTGAATTGGGCTAATGTTATTTCATTTCACAACAATTTCACAATAGCCCAATTCACAATCTTGTGCAAATTGTCTTGCATCGTTGCATGTGCAAAATTGTGTGGCAGTGATGGGAAAGTTGGTATGATCGTACTTTTTTTGATACTATTTGACATAAAAAAGTACCATAGTACTCCCGCAAGACATTTGATACTCTCACGGTCAACTTAGAAATACAGTCAGAAGACGCGCGTATACATATATTTCTGCCAAGAATTAAATTTCTTTTTCGACAAATGGCATGAAACTTTATAAGTAAACAGATGTTGTAACCCTTCACAATTAAATATAAACGAAAACCATTCAATGATATTTTCTGTGGCACAGAAGTTGATTTTTATATAATCACAAATCATGTTGAAATAACCGTTTTAAGTCAGTTCAAGGAAAATTGTAAAAAGTTTATATTAAATTACGTCAATTTCTAGAGTCAAACGTGGACTTTGACAATGAAATGTTAGATATATTCAAAATACGTCATTTCAAAAAGCTAACTTTTCAGTAGGGCGAAAAGACTAGTTAATTCGCTCACTATTGTAAATGTAAATGATGTGCCCTTCATACTATGGTTTAAATATTCTTACTAATTTATAGGTCTGCAAAAAATATTTCATTTTGCAGTGGTTGGCGTATTTTTTTGAGATAGCATATTTTAATCGATAAAAAAAAAACAAATATTTTTTTGAGTTAACATATTTTGTCGGAAAAAATATGTGATTTTTTAATATATTTATTTTTTAACCAATTTGTGAAATTTTTTACTCAATAGTAGATATGAGAATTGAAAATCTACAAGAAAAAACTTAAAATATTATAAAAAAATAATTTAAGCATGACTGAAAGACTCTTCCATATCGACGTAGCCAGTTTTAGCACTCTCTAACACAGTATCTATTGTAACAGGGTCACTCCAAATTATCACTTTCAAAAGCTTATATCATTAAATATAATCGGTCCATACATAATGTGTATATTCGATTAACATTTCAAAAGTTATACACACATTACCATTTTTTTTTTAATCGAAAACCCTATGTACTAATATGTTAAAAGTGACCATATCTCAAAAACTAGCCATAGGATATCAAAATCGTTACCAGATACGTCTTCAGCATACCAAATGCAATAAGATATGAGGTAGATTTATAATAAATTACTAATTTTCTTAAAATATTGGAAATTTACATGAGAGTTAGCATTTATTTTCACCAAAAAAAATTATACTTTGAGATAGCAGAATGAGAAAAATTTATATAAAACGGGGAAAAATCATTTTTCTGACTCGAAATTTATACTACAGATAAATATTACATAGGGGAGCTATTTGCCATCGAAAACTCATTTTGACCCAATTTGAGTTGACATATTTTGAATATTGGCTCTCGATATGTTTTATCTGGTAAAACCAACAGCATTATAAGGCTTTTAACTAAAATGTTTCCCAGCGAAAAGCAAAATTTGAAGAAAAAAACAATCAATATAGAGCATTGGCTGATATGGAAGAACTGAAACTATTAACAACAGAAAATATATGCAGCGGCTTAAACTAAAAATGTATTATTTGAATACATGTTTCCTGATAAATCGAAAGTAGCTTACCGAATTTTGTCTATACCGCACTCCGCTATAAATGTCAAAAGGATTTTCTCTTGCAAAATCTCATAAAAACAAAATAAAGGCACAGGCTTTATGTTCCAACAGCATCAAATCTTATCCAGGCCAAAGATTTATTGAAGTCTTGAAACTCTTTTTGTTATAACTTTAACACTTGTACCTATATACGTATGTATATGTACATATGTATGTATATGCTTTGTGTTCCTTTTTTTATTTCTTTGTACATGAATTTAATATAAAAGTTTAAATAAACATATAATAATTTTTGGTACTCTCACGATCAAAAAAGTACTAAATAAAATTTATTTTTTGATACCGAAATGCAAATCTCATTTCCCATCACTGTTGTGTAGTATATTCTACTCACCACTTAACAATTCTTAGGGGTGAGTATCAATATACTATACCATTTTGCACATGCAACGATGCAAGACCATTTGCACAAGATTGTGAATTGGGCTTAATGATTATCAATTTAGGCTACCACATGCAATAAAAAAAAATCATTTATTGTTGAAGAATATGGCACAAACAATTCTCATATTCTATTTTAATTTAAAAACTTGTATATAAGGACGAAATATCGTATGTCAATGGACATACGTCCTAATCATACATATTTTCTGTTCTACAAGTGTTTGTCCAAGCCATAGGAATTCTTAACGATCACTTATTTAAAATAAATTTTGGGACTTTGTGGGTAAACATTTTTTTGCTGAATCAACTTTGCATTAATTTGAGAATTTTTAGCAGCGTTGAATACAAAATAAACTGCTGCTTTCAACTTTATTTAAAAAATTTTAAATGACAAATCGGATGTAAAAAAAATATTTTAATTAACCGACTTCAAAAAAAGGAGGAGGAGACGAATTGTTAAGTCTTTGTTTTTTTTTAGGTGTTACTTCATAACTCGGTACATTTTAGACCCATTTTAAAAATTCTCCTCTTGTCAGATAGCGTATAGCCTCCCACTGGTAAATACTTTTATTGTTATCCAATGGATTTCTAATTGTATAAGGATGTAGAAAAATAAAATGGGTTCACCTGGATATAAATTATTTGCTGGGTTTTGTATCAGTTTCAAAGCCTACTAAGCTTATTTTTTCTTTTCTGATTTTATGGATTCTCATATATGTAGTTTTTGAAAGTCTATGCATAAAAAGTAAGAGGTTTGTGACTGTTTAAAATTTTTGGTTAAAGTCTACTGATGATTTAGTTCAAGCGCCAATGAAATACGTATATAGACATGCTAAACTACCAGCAAATAAATTTCAATTATTTTATATGTTCAATAATGTTTAAAAAATAAAATAATAAAAACAACAAATCTCCATGACGTACATAGCATTTATGTAAATTTTTACTTATTCACACTCGCAACACGCATACATGCTCAAAAGACTGTTTGCCGAGATTTTACGAAATAAAGGGTCTTGAGTGAACACATGAGACGAGCGAACGAACAAAAACTATCAACTATCGCTGGTTGAGCGAGGAGCAAGCCAAAGAAAAACGAAGTTTGTGGGTTTTTTTTCGCGACAGTGTCGCATAGTGTCAGTGGACGAGTGTTTTTTTTTTCTGACAACAAGCACGACAGAGACCAATTATTGCGAGCTCTGGTATGGACCGATTATAGACAATGATATAAGCTTTCGTAATTGATAATTTCGAGTAACCCTGTAACACTACAGAGTGACTAAGAGAGTGCTTAAGCTGACCACCTCTAGATGGAAGACGCTTTCATTCAGGCTTAATTTATTTTTTGATGTGTAAATATGTATACGCTAGGGGGTAAAAATCTTTTGACTTTGATTTCTTTGGTGAGATTTCTTTGCTGAGATTTCTTTGCATTGTCAAATCGGTGTGACCTATGTATGAGTGTATTAGTGTTTGAAAGAAGCAAAAGCAAGCAGAGAAACAAGTCGACCGGCTCGAAGCTGACGGTGCGCCCCTGCCGGTTATTTTTCTGTATATTCCCGTACACCAAAGGTGAAAATGAACCGTAAGAGCTACGGACTTGAAATTTGGACACAATGTGTAGACATTTGGCCACTACAACAATAAATACATGAGAGTTAAAAACTAAAGGGTGTTCCAAAACAAGCAACGAAAAATGTTAAAATCCCATGTAATATACATACAGTTGTATGTACATATATACACTTGAAATTTTAAAAGTTAGTGTATTTTTATACAGACTACAACAATTAACACTAAATTTAAAAAATTTAAATCAATGGGTGTTCCATCAGTTAATGCAAATTTGACTTTGTAATTTTGACAACTTGCTGTATCTTGGAAACCGTAAGAGTAAAACTCTTGAAATTTTCAAAAACGGTAGAACTAAAAAATCAACAAAATATAAAATCGCCAAATGTAAAAAAATCGCTTAAAACAAAAAAAATCGCCAAAACGAAAAAAGCACCAAATAAAAAATCTCTAGGACTAAAATAAATCGCGAAAAACCGGAAAAATCGCCAAAATGAAAAAAATCCTTAAACAAAAAAATCGCCAATATGAAAAAATCGCCAAAATGAAAAAATCGCCTAAATAAAAAAACCCCTAAAACAGAAAAAATCGCCAAAATGAAAAAAAAACCCAAAAAAACACAAAAAAATCGCCAAAATGAAAAAATCGCCAAAATGAAAAAAATTGCGAAAATTAAAAAAACCAAAAAAAGCGATAAAACTGGAAAAAAATCGTTTAAACTGAAAAAACTTAAAAAAGGAAGAAAGCTAAATCAAAAAAAAAAAAAAATATGATCAAAACCGAATGTGCGCGAGTCAAAGTCACACTACTGAATTTATTTTATTTGCAATGCGTACACAACAACAAGAACAGCAACAACTAAACGATGAACAACAGGAATTAAAAAGCAAAAGTAAAGGCATTTACCATAGATGAGCACTGCAGTACCACTAAATTTTCAGTAAAAACAATAAAAAATGTTTGACAAGTAAATTTTTACTGATTACTAAAATTTTTTTCTACAATTTTTATAAATTGCCTAAATGATTTGTTATATGATGAAGTGCATTGAATTTTCAGTAATCAGTAATGCCCGTATTGATAATGAAATTCTACCAAGTGGCTAAATGTGTTTTCATACAAAAGTTTCAAAATTTGAATGAAAAAACTTTGCCACTTGCTAAGGCCCTACGATTTTACTAGTAATGCAAATTAAATTTCATTAGCAGTAAAAATTTACTGAATTTTTTTTAGTAATCAGTAAATTTACTGCTTACTGCAATTTTGAATGCAGTACATATACATATACTGCAGTGTGCCCATTTACTAACCAAATAAGTTTAATAAAACAAACAAAAACCAACAAATTCATAAGTATTTACAATATTGAAAGTTTTGATACTTTTAATTAATTAATTTAAAAAAAGACACTAAAAGTATAAGTACTTCCAACTTAAAACAAAAATTTCATTACTAGATATTTACACATCTCCTCTGTGATCGGACTCACATTGCTTTTTTTATGGTATTTTAAGTTTTTTTTATAGCTTTTTAATTCTTATATCGAGTATTGAGTATAAGATTTCACAAATTGATTGCTTTAAACCATCTTATGGAAGGCACATCATTTATTTTTTTTTTCAATAATGAGCGTAGCTAATTTTTTCGCTTTACTGAAAAGTTAACTTTTTTTGGGTTGATGTATTTTGAATATAGGTTTTCGATATCTTTCTGTAGTCCTGTGGTAAATTGAATTATGTTTGAGTTTTGTATTTTTTAAAATTTTGAAAATTTATCATTTACATACCATAAGTAATTTTATATTTCCGTAAATATTACGCGTGTCCGAAAACTATATACCACCACTTGAAGGCAATTTTATTATAAGATTTCGAAAATTTTAGCCAATGTGCGGACGTTCCTTTAAATATAGTTTTTCCCACATCACTCTTAAAAATACTTTTAATGTTTGCCTTTGCTCCCTATCAGTAATTGTTTTTAATAACTGCGAGTTGTTAGATCGAGATTACATTCTAGACAAAAGTTTTAATAGTACTTATACATATTGTGGAGTGAAACGTCATTTAAAAAATATTTTTTTCACCTTAACTTGTACGAAACATTGTAAAACTGTATTATTGATATCTCAAGGAACATGAGCAGTAAATCTTTGCGTCGATTTGTACTGCACAGAAAAAAAAAGATTTGTAAATACAATTAATTATTTTGTTATATCAAGTAAATAATTAATTAATTTTGAACCTACAATGATTTTTGTAAATACAATTAATGAAATTGTAAGTTAAAGGAAAACTTTAAATTTTAAATTGAAAATTAACAATTTGTTTTGTTGGTTGCATTCCGATGATATTTTTTTTCTGTGTGTATAGGATTTGATTTTATATCGGTGGTTTTTCTTACTAAAATGTTCTTAAAATACATCCCTTGTAAAAAATTCCTTAAAAACATATATGTGACAGCGCATAGAGAAAAAGACCTAAGGGTAAAAAAAAATAAATTTTCATTTTTTTTTTTTTTTTTTTTTTTTTTTGATGTGGATAACATCTGAGCATCGAATGAGACCGATCCCAGCCCCAAAAGTGTTCCCTCCCAGAGATATGCGCGTTTTATGAAATTCTAAGCCTAACGGTAAAATTTATTTATTTTCATTTATTTATTAATTTTTTGCCTTATGAACAATTTACAAAAATAGAAAAATCATTTTAATCGACGGTTCTTGCGAATTGGTTCCTTAGAACTTGACGGTACCGGTCCTTTATTTTTTTTCGATTTCTTCTTAACGTCTGCCTCCTCCACTTCTTGAGGATTGTCCATTTCCACCGAATCTTCCTCTTCGTTTCCATTTCCAGAGACCAAAGGAAGAGGAGCAACTGAATCTTTTTTTGAATCGTCAAAACATAAACCCCGGATCTCTTTGTACAAGTACCATTGACGCTTCATCGATAACCCTGGTGACGGAATTATAATTGGTTTGTCATCGAAACTGGTATTGTTACTCAGATGTATGTTTTCATTTATGCTGGCTGAATTCGCAAACAGTTTACATTGCACTGGTGACTGAGCAATAAATACAAAGTGATGATACTTCGATATTCCAATTAAAGTTTTATATTTAGTGTATAAGTATTCGTCCCATTTTCTCCACTCAGCAACAGGCTCACTTGAGTTTGGAAGTCGAATAGGTACAGGAACATTACGAGATGATTTTCTAACACAATCAACTACATCCATGAATCAGTCGACATTAGTTTGGGCATATTTTGAGTTGAAAACTCCGAATAAACGATCAGATGAAAACTTTGTATGTCCGCTTAACAAAAAGTTCAATTCAACTGACTCGCATCTGGAAGTATCGGCAAGGTGTTGTAAATATCATCGGTATCATCTTCAGAATCACTATCCGATAATTCTGAGAAGTGATCGTCATCATCCTGGCCATCAGGGAAGCGATAAAGTAAATCTACTTCTTCGAATTCGTCCACCATTTCATCCTAAAACAGTCAGTAAGAATGTTATTAGTTTTAAATTATTTTCGCGAATAACATAATAAGGTTATGTGAAAAAATTTTCGTACTAACAGAGTGATATTCACGCACAGAAAAAATTATTCCAAAAAAATTTTCAAACAAACGTGTGTTTTGAAATATAATTTAGTTTCAGTAAATATTTTTTACTGTTCCAGTAAATTATTTGCTCCAATTTTATTTTATGTAAAAAAAACTGTATAGAATGAAAATTATCTATATAAAGTAAAATTTGTAAAAAATTAGTTTAGATTTATTTTTTTATATTTAAATTTGTTATTTTCAGTTAAATTTATTTTTATATATCAAAGAAAAAAGTATTCACCAATTAATATTTTCAATTAAGAATTTAATTGATTCAATTAAATTTTTAATTGTATTAATTAATTTGAGTGGAAAAACTTAATTGATATTATCAAATTGTTTATAGGTGAAAACTTAATTAATTTTTTAATTGATATTACAAATATTTTAATTAATATTACAAAATCATTCATATTACTTTTTGGTGTGATTGTAAAAAAATTTGTCTGATTTTTTTAATTTTTTCTACAAATTATTTTATAGATATAAAAAATATTTTATTTTTTTTTTTAAGATTTTTGTTTGCGGTTTTCAAACTTATTATGTTTGTATATTGTGATTCTCAATATAGTATTAAGAGTCTTACTATAAACATACGGAGTTTGTTAGCTAAATTAAAAAATTTTTTGGGGTGAAGTCTACTGACGAGCGGGAACGAAATGCTTAACCATAAAAACAAGCCAATTTTTGAAAGTAAAAAAAAAATAGTTGAACCTTTTAAGCTGGATTCACCCATTGTTTCCGAACAAAATTTTTGTCGAGACAAAATTTTTTTTACTGAGAGTTTTCTGCAGCACGATTCATCCATTTCGAACATTTTGTCTGGAAAATCAAAGCTACCATATGAAATACGTGTGTAAACGAAGCGTATTATTTTATAATACCCTTTTCACACTCACTCACATCTTTGAGGAATGCGTGGAATATGTTGAAAATTTAAAAAACCTGTTCACATTACAACATCTTTCATCTTTCATCTGTCATGTATTATAATACTATTTTTACGAATGTGAGCTACTAAAAATTAAATAATAAAATGCAATTTAAAAATTCAGTAGAAATTGATTTAATTGCTGGCTCCTGAGGAGCAGAAACAAATAAGGCTACAATGTGCAGAATTAGTTGAAATTATGCCAGCGGACAATGATAATGAAAAAATATTACAAGCTTTATCCGCAAAGATTTCGCGTAGACATTTGCAACTACTTTTATGTAATTCATTTCGATTTGGAAAACATATAACAGATTTTATTATATGCATACATATACATACATATGTATGTATATAATAAAATCTTAGAGTAATTACGGATCTATTTTTGGGAAGGACATTCCAAAAAGTAGCCTTGAATGTATGTAAATATGTCCATGCATATTTTTATAGTATGTATGCATGTATGTATATAGTTGCATACATTTTTTCTAGTGATGACACTAAAATAATCGAAAGATGTTGAACGGAACAAAGTGAGATTGGAACATCTTTTAAAGATGTTGAAAGATGTTGAACATTCAGCCCTGTATAATTCTTATGGGAAAATGTTATCATCTTGCCAAATTGATGAAAGATGAAAGATGTGAGTAAGTGTGAAAAGGCTATAAGTGGCAGCACGTGGCAAATAATTTCAATTCGCTGTGTATTTTTAATTAATTAATGCAATTCATTCGTTCAGCTCCACATGTATGTTATATGTTTTATTTTCCAATTTTCTTTTATTTCTATTGTAATTAATACAAGTATACTCTGTGTTTTTATTATTCATATAACATGACGTGGCAGCTCAGTTCAACTTTGGATGAAAAAATAAAATACTTGGCAGCTCAGTTCGCTTTTCTCCAGACAAAATATAAAATTAAACCAATTCAAACCAGTGATGGGAAAGTTGGTACGATCGTACTTTTTTTATACTATTTGACATGAAAAAGTACGGTACTACTCCCGCAACACATTTGATACTCTAACGGCCAACTTATAAATGCAGTAAAAAAAAACGCTCGTATGCATATATTTTTCCAAAGAATTAAAATTCTCAAAGATATTTTAGAAAAGTGTAACCTTCACTATTAAATATAGACGAAAAGCATATTTGACTCAATGAGATTTTTGTGGCACAGAAGTTGATCTATACATATGTAGTCACAAATCATGATGTTGAAACAACCGTTTTAAATCAGTTTACAGGGAATTGTAAAAATTTTGTATTAAATTCTGTCAAGTTCTGAGGGCAAAAGTGGATTTTTACAATGAAATGTTAAATTGGTTTAGTAAGTTTCCACTTTTAATTAAAATGTTTTCCAGCAAAAAGCAAAGTTTTGAAAATATTAGCAACCAATATAGAGCATTGGCTGATATGGACGAACTGATACCATTAACAACAGAAAATATATGCAGTTTCTGGTCTACAGTGGCTAAAACAATAAACGCCTCAGATGAATATGAATTTCTCTTACCAAAATCTCATGAAAACAAAACAAAGTTACAGACTTTACTTTACTTACAGTATCAAGTCTTATCCAGGCCAAAGATTTATTAAAGTCTAAAAATTCTTCTTATTGTAACTTCAAAATTTTTACCTATGTACACACATATGTATGTGTATGTATGTATTATAATGGGTGTTTTTTATTGAGGTATAGAACCTTAAGTTGGCATCACTTTTTTAACTGGCGGCCATTTTGTCAGCTGTCAAGTGATTAATATTTAGTTTGGTTTGCCATTTCATCATGAACAGGTTGACAAAAGAACAACGCTTGCAAATCGTGCAAATTTATTTCGAAAATAATGGTTCAGTTCGCGAAGTTTACCGCAAGCTCCGTCCATTTTATGGTCGACATAATCGTCCATCAGAGCAATTAATTCGGTTAACCATGGATCATTTTCGCACTACGTTTACTCTATGTGATAATACGCATCCGCAGAGACGTCGAACAGTGCGCACCGAAGAAAGAATTGCCGCTGTAGAGCAAAGTGTTGAAGAGGATCCGAATGAATCGATTCGCCACCGTGCACAGCAATTGGAGCTTTGTTCATCAACTTTATGGACTATTTTGTTCCCGAATTGGATGGCATGAATGTGGATGAGTTGTGGTTCCAACAAGACGGCGCTACATGCCACACAGCGCACATCACAATCGATTTATTGAAGGAAACATTCGATGAGCGCATAATTTCGCGGAATGGACCTGTCAATTGGCCACCAAGATCGTGTGATTTGACACCATTGGATTATTTTCTTTGGGGATATGTGAAGTCGCTCGTCTACGCCAATAAACCAGAAACATTAGGGGACTTGGAAGCCAACATTCGTGGCGTTATTGCCAATATACGGCCCCATATGCTCGAAAAAGTGGTTGAAAATTGGACCTGTAGAATTGGCTTTATTCGAGCCAGCCGCGGCGGCCACATGCCCGAAATCATATTTAAACATTAATGGCATAAAATTATCCTTCCAATAAAGCCAAATTGATGGACATTAAAACGATTTTCTTGTGTTTTATTTCAATTCGAAGTTCTATACCTCTAAAAAAACACCCGTTTATTAGGCTAAGTCGATTTGGATGGATGAAAAAAAATTTAAAAATCGTATAGCTAAAACGAAATCTACATAAAATTCTAAGAAAATTTTGCGAAGAAACATGGGTCTAAAATCAAACCCTATACCTCGCCTCTCGAGATGAGAATTAACTTTCTCTTCCTAAGCTATAACAGTAGTTTTTTTATTCAATACTATATATAATATACAGTATCTATTAAAAGTAAACAAAATATTCAATTATTAAAAATCCAGTCAAGCCCCGATTTGTGTTTACCATTTTTTTGACATAAAAACAAAGAATAATATTTTTACAATTTTTTTTTTCGTTTTGATTGATTTATGCATTTTACAGTTCGCGTTAAAAACCATATTTCCTGACTAATTTTTTAAATATATAACACATAATAATGGAACTATCCACTCTTCTTATTCGTAAAATTTTTCCGTATAGATTTTTCTGCCTATTCAGAACTTCAGTGCTTTTAGTTTGCATAGTGATTGAAACTAATTAAAGTTGGAAAAAAACAATTGTATGAGAGTTTTTCCGAAAATTGCTAAAAAGTTATTGAAATTTGCAATTCAACGCAATTCTGATGCGGGTTGATTCCTTATAACCTAAAAGAGTTCGTGATTGACCAACATACCACCAGAAAACATACGATTCCGGTGATCGTTGATCACCAATCTAAGGAGCCAGTACTAAGCCTACATACTTCATATAGACCTGTCTCGAGTATGAACGTTGGATCGGGATTGGAATTTGCAAGATCACATACGAGACAAAAAATACCATATACTAGTACTAAAAAGTACGACATCTTAAACTTTGCCATAGTGTACGATATATTTGGCATTTGCGATAGAACTGCTTCTTGTTTGGCTACTGCCTTATTTAAGGACATTGACTTTAAAGAGTAAAATAGGGAACTAATCATTATAGATAAATCTAAGCTACGTCATGAAAAAATTAAAAGCAGGGAGTACTTGCTTGGGAGAAATACTAATCATTCGAAAATGGATTGGAAGAGTTTTAATTAAAAACAATTTTTTTTAAAGAGGAAATAAATTTTCATGTCGAGAGGTGCGGTATAGGGTTTGATTTTAGACCCATGGTTTCTTCGAAGAATTTTCTCAAAATTTCGTGTAGATTACGTTTTTGTTCTACAATTAAAAAAAATTACCGCCTCCTAATTTACACGCTTTGTGTGCCTTTTTTATTTCTTTGTAAATGAATTTTGTATAATTTTTTGTTAATAAAATTTAAATAAAAAATATAATTTTTGGTGCTCTCGGGACCAAAAAAGTACTCTAAAAAAATTTTTTTTGATACGGAAATGCAAATCTCATTTCCCATCACTGATTCAAACTTCGAGTTGTTCGTAAAAAATATTTTCTCTCTCTCAAGAAGAGAGAATTCAAACTACATATAAAAAAAATTTTGTCCGGACAAAAATTTTGTTTGGAAACAATGGGTGAATCCAGCTTTATTTGATTCAGTTATTTTTTTTTTTTCAAATAAAGCTTTTACTAATTTAAAAAAATTTAAGAAATTTATTATTCGACATATTGTCAGAAGTTTATTTTAATTTGAAATTTATTTGCTGGTGGTTCAGCGTTGTCTATATATTTCATTGTTGCTGTAACAAATCATCAGTAGACTTCAACCACACATTTTAAATAGTCACAAACCCCTTATCTTATGCACAGACTTTCAAGAACTATTTGAGAATTCACAAATAATAATATTTTTGAAAATCACAAAAGAAAAATAAGCGTAGTAGGCTTTGAAACTAATACAAAAAACCCAGCAAATAATTTATAATCGATTTGAATCTATTTTATTTTTCTAAAAGTAATTATAAGGCAAAATGAAAAATAAAATCTTATTTTTCTTTTGTGATTTTCAAAAATATTATTATTTGTGAATTCTCAAATAGTTCTTGAAAGTCTGTGCATAAGATAAGAGGTTTGTGACTATTCAAAATGTGTGGTTGAAGTCTACTGATGATTTGTTACAGCAACAATGAAATATATAGACAACGCTGAACCACCAGCAAATAAATTTCAAATTAATTTAAAAAAAAATTTTAAGAATTGTTATTGATTCAGTTAATTTATTTTCTGATAATACGAAAAATTTTAGTGAATGTATTTGTAAATTATAAAAAAAATTTGCTAAATAATACAAAAAAAAAATCTGCAAAAGTGTTTTTCTGTTCCTATTAATACATTTGACTGAAAATATTTTGAGTTTCACTTAACTTTTTTCTCTAATGCTATAATAAGTTAACTAAAAATAAATTTTTTTTTTCGGTTAAATTTTTAAAATTGTTATCAGAATCTACAAATTTCTTTGTAGGTCCGCATTCACACAAAAAATTTACTGATTCAATGAATTTGGTTACTGAAAACGAAATTTAGTTTTTTCTGTGCGATTTAAAAGAATTATAAATGAGTATTTATCATAATTCACAATTAATAATATCAGAAAATAAACCTGGATTCGAAAAAACGCGAACAAAATTGATATCAAACTCATGGAAACAGTGCGCTAGGTAGAAAACAGTAAAAACCAACTACATAAAACAAGAGGTAGGGACGACCTACGCGCGTTTTCAATGTTGACCAACACGCTCCTGACGTCATGAGATGTGTCGCTTTCAAATGAGACCAATACCAACACGCTCAGTGATGGTACACCAAAGATACACGTATTTAAAACTTTAAAATGGCTCTCCTGAACAAAACCGGTTTTTACCCTTAGGTCCCTTTCTATTTTGCGCGTCACATATGCAACTTTACTGTATGTAGAGTTTTGTTAATGAATTTAAAAAAAGTATACAAAACAAAATGATTTTAAATTTTATGGTATTTTTTGTACAAAAATTTCCACACAAAAATTTGTTTGCGCCAAGAGTTTCTTTCTAAAATTATGAAAATATTTATGTACATGCATATGTTAAAGTTGTTTAATAATTAATTTGTGTTATATAAATGACACGGCATTTAATTTTAAGATTATTATACCCATTTTGAGGGCAATTAACTTTTAGTCTTCATGAAATAATGTGTGCATAAAATTTTATGGCCCTTAAAGATTTAGTGAATTTAAAATAATTTGTAATTGTTTTTCTTTTTGATTTTTCATATAAAAAGTTTAAGCATGTACAAGCGCATACAAGTTTATGTAAACATGTGTATATCCTCACAAAAACATAAATGTGTAAATAGAACAAGTTCCTATACAAAATTTCGACTATTGTGACCAAGTTCTTATTTTTTGCAATACCCAACATTACAACTTTTCATGAATTATATAAATTTGATGTCATATCATTTCTAGGATTGACAAAATTTTTCCATATAGAAAATTAAATAGAGATCCTTCATTATCCACTGTATTTTAAGTATAAAAATATTACCAAGTAAGCAGGTTGCCTATGTAGCAAAGATATCGAGCCATAACTGCTAAAACAGCTTAAGCGACAAATTTTTTTCACTTCGTTTTTTTGACGAAAATCAACTATTTACGATCGCAAATAATAGATTTTGGTCAAAAAATTAAGTTCGAAAATTATGTCGCTTAAGCTATTTTGGTGGTTATGGCACGATATGTTATCCTGTCAATTACAAATCAGCACTTTGTAGCATTTTTTATACCTGAAGTACAAGAATCTTATGATATTTTTCTGTCTCCTCTGCCAAAAATTTATCGGTAAAACCTTATTATTATCTTTGGTTGCACTCTTCGTAATATAATTCTCATCAAGGTTTTATATTGCTATAGAACTGTATTATAAATAAGCAATAAAACAGCTTTTAAAATCATAAGTTGCGCACTTGTAATTCTCTTCTTTTATTTTTGTAAGTAAAATGTGTGCATTCCTATTCTATGCAGCGCATAATAAACATTTATTTAGCATTCCTAAACTTTTAAGTGGCAACATGTGGCACAGGATGAAAAGTTGTTACAACTCCTATTAAAAAGTCTAAACAAGGAGTAAATGTCACCAGTTTACTCACTCGAATTATTTTTATATGAAAACTTTTCCCATTGAATGTCACACGCTTTAATATTTATTTTAAGTCTATGATGCTTTGGACTTTCGAAACGAAAACACTGTTGGTTGCATGTAGCTTGTATTCAAATAAAAATAAGTATAGCGTTGTTAAGCAGTTAACTAAAAAAAAAATTATACTTCTTCAACCGAGTGTTAAGGATAGGAGGAGATGATGTTTCTTTATATGTGGTGGAAAAGCAGACCGAGAGGATTTTTTGCAGTTGTTTATTTATTATTTATGCCGCCCAGAAGGAGTTCTATTCAAGCAACTAAAGTGTGCAACAAAATGATTATTAATATGAGAAAGGATAATTCTGGAAAGCCCTTAATATAATTTCTATTTTAAAGACATCCAAAATAAGAAATTTGTTGAAAGTATTTACATAAATATTTCTATATATTTCTATATATCATAATAATAAAGTTCGGATCAGTACTGGTAAAATAGGTAAAATTCATTTAAAATATTATAAAGAGGAACAAATTAACATATGAACTTGATTATTTTAGAACTTCAAACAGTGTTTAGAAAATTTAAGTCGAAGTAGCAAAAGTCCTGAAATTCTTACTCTTTCGCTGCTTTGGCTTTTTCCAACTGTTTAAAATCAACCAATACTTTTGCTTGTGCTTATGAAAATAATCAATAGTCCCAGTCGAAGCAGAAGCAGAAAACGAATTATAAACAATTTTGAGTACTTTCAACAGTCCATGATTTTAAAAGTTTTAATTTCATTTGCTGTATCTTTTGGTTAGTTTCGCTAATAAAAGCAAAAAAAGTCTATATGCTATTGGAAGTCGCAAACAGTCACAATCGAAGAATGAAAATCTCTTGCTTTTAAAAGCTTTCTGCAGATTCAATCAACTATTTTATGGTGTTTGTCATGATTTTGTTGTTGTTTTTGCACATCAGACAAGAAGTAAGAACAAAAACCATTTTACTGCGATTGCTTAAAACTTCTAAAAGCAAGAGTTTTTGCTTATTCGACTTTGACTGTTTGTGACTTCCAAAAGCATATAGACTGTTTCTGTTTTTACATGCGATACTAACCAAAAGTAATAAGAAATCAAATTCAAACTTTTCAAATCGTTGACTGCTGAAAGTACTGTGCATTTGGCCCTTAATCGTTTTGAGATATTTCTTTGACTGAAACTGTTGTATTTTTCAAAAGCGAAAGCAGAAGCAAAATGAAATGAAATGAAAATCACTACAGTTTTTTAAACACTGCTTAAAAATATGTAGTGAATGAGCCATTGTCCGTGGATAGTGGAAGCTTAAGGGTTTGTTTTGTTTTACCACATCATCGCCTTATATCTTTGTTATTCGTTACCTCACTTTAAGACACTATTATTTCACGTAATATTGATTGCTTGGAAATCCTTTAAATGAAACCAAAAATAAATAAATAAATACAATAAGTGTTTTCAATTCCCTTTAGCTTTCCCTTACCTGCATACCAGTTTTCGGCCATTTTTAATTTTTTTTCTATAGCATTTTTGGGATCTTTGCTCTAGTTTATTTAGATTTCAACAATTACAAAAACACTGAATTAAGATATAAGAAACTATCACAAAACAAAATCCATACAAATAGAAAAGTCACGAATTACAGTTTTTGCATGTCTGTTTCTTTATAATCAAATTGCAAGAATATTTATATATATATATAATATTTTTATATATATATATATATATATATATATATATATATATATATATATATATATATATATATAAATGCCTACTACCATTACTAGGTGTTACCTTCTTTGGGAAAGCTATATTGATGGGGAAGACAGGTGGTCAATGAAGAGATAGAAGAAAGCTTTATTATCTTTAAACTCGGCCTTTTTTTGCAATTTTTTTTATAATGCAGTGTTGCTGCAGCGCCCCTGGTGTTAAATGAGGTGTATTAATTTTTTTTTTTGAAGCTGTGCTTAGTACCCCTTTTATTGGTTATTTTATTTCGAAGATGATTCTGCTACATTAGGATTAAAATCTGCTAAAGTCGGTATAGTTCAATGACCAGTGACTATGCCTTCATACCTTGAACTTTCCCACAATAGTTGATACAATGCACATCAGAAATATGGTGTTGTTATTTAATGACTGTCAGAGACCGAGCTCGAACAAAAGACCTTCAGTTTTGTAGTCAATGTTTTAAGCATTTTAGCCCACGCCACCCTCTAATTATTTACGGCTCAAGTTATTACAATTATAACACAATTTGTTCTTTTCGAAAAAGTTTTGCTTTTATTCAACATCCACCTGAATTTTTGGAATAAATATTCGAGTAACGAATGACGAATTTGTAGCAATTTTAGCATGATTTACGATACAAAAATTCCCTGATGATCTGCATTAGTAACAACGAAATGCGCATAGGATCCAGCTAAGCCCCTCAATAATCAATTTCAATGTATTTTTAATTAAAAAAAATATTTTACTAAATAAGTAAGATAATAATTTGGGATTAACAAATGTTAAACTCAAATTGTAACAATTCCCATAAAAAAATTTATTGATAGGTTTGACAATACTATTCAATACGACAGAGAAAAGTCAACTGGCAGACGTGATTTTAAAACAAAGAACAAAGCTTTTTTTGAAATTTTCCTTTTATTGTTGGATTATCTACTTTTGCATGTTGAAGCGGAAGCAAAATAAACTTGTATTAAATCAGAATAAGCCATCATTTTAAAGGCGGAAAAAGAAATAAAAAATATATATTTTTTGTATAGGATAATATATACAGTAAAGGTTTTAATAATTTTTATCCAATTCTCTTGGAGATATAGTATTGGAAACTGATGAGACAAAAAATATCAATTTGTTTTGGATTTAAGGCATATGAGATTCGCTTTCGAAAATAAATTAAGTCAGGAGAAAGAAGTAAGAGAATCATGAGAAGTTACTCTTAATAAATCTTAAGCTATTAAATATTTGTGAGCATTATAACTTAAGGTTACAAATATATTCGATTTGTGCTACAATTCTAAAAACTCAAATCACAAAACCCAATCAAAACATTTCGCTATTAAGCTTAAATTAGACGTGACATAGCCATAACGCCATAACCATAACCAAAGCAAAATTCAATTGGATTCTATGGTGAGAGTTATGGCGTTATGGCGAATACAGTGTTGCCCATTAGTTTGGTTCGAACGGCTGCTCTCTATGGCTATGTTTATGTCACGTCTGATTGAGCCTTTAGATCGATAAATTTTTGACTATAGATTTTTATTGATTAATAAATTGTCTAATACTACGTTTACACGGGCTACTTATTCGCAAATAAAAATATTGCCAATAAAATACTTGGGGTTGCCACGCTTAAGGTATGTTCACACTGTTCTGAAAAATTTTTAATTCAGACTTAATTTTATTAAGTTAAACAGTTTCTAATAATATTGTATTCTATGGCATTGTCTATTACTTATGTTTTAAACTGTTTAACTTAACAAACACATATCTGAATCAAATCATTTTTCATTAGTATGTAGTGGTTACGCTTTTTTGGGCAAATCTTTGCCAAGTGTGACCGTACGTTTACAAATGTTTGATAAAAAAAATTGCACAAAAAACATTGATAGAATCAAATAATGACACTAATAACAAATAGTTATTTGATATTTTGTGCATTTAAACTATTTTTTTTTTTTGGCAATATAAGGTTTTCATAGAAGTGCTACCAAGTTTTTGCACGTTTGCTATGTCGTATAAACAGAGAGTTAAGGCTCCGTTACCCGACTGTAGAAATCGCAGATGTAAGGTAAATGTAAATGTAATGTAAATGTAAACGTTTGAGCGCTTATAGAATACTTAAAAAGGTGTCATGTGTTTTCGACACAAAAAAAAACTTCTTTGTGCACACACACATACATACTAATTGCATTGTGCCCAGCAAACACACATTTTTGATTTTAAATTGGGAGTTATTTGAAGTCAAACGCGAAAGTTCATATACTTATGTATAATATTTAAATTCATGAAATTGGTTTTGATTGAAATTTACATACATATGTATACGGACATACACACGAGTATGTATATAAAATAGTATATATAAAATATATAAAATAGTAATGTTTTAATTAATCCAAGATTTTTTAATAATTTCGAAACTATTTTAATTTACTTTCTTTTGATGGCCTGTTGGAAAAAACTAATTGAGTTTTTGAAATAACACCTTTTAGAACGAAAATGCGCCTAGAGGTTTTGAAAATTATTATTATTATTATTTTATTTAAATGAACTCAATTATAATAATTTTAATAGCAGCTGTAACGCTCAACTATAATATTTGTCATTGTACATTACCAGAACAGATTTTGAGCAACTTCATCGGAAAGACGAAGTATTTAGCTCTTTAATTTCCAAGAATGTGTATGCTTGCAGTAGCACCTCAATAAAATCTTTACTTTCTCGTTTTAACCTTTTCTTATTAATGTTCGTACCTACTCATAATAATTTAGTTTTATTTACAAACAATATAAATATGTATATTTTTTAACAAAAAATACATACACATGTACATATACAGGACTTTTTGTTTGCTGGGTGTTTATCAGTATAAAACAAATCATATAAAATGGAAAACAGCTGTTCGAAACATTGATGAGAGTTCAACATCTTCACATTATTTTTGATTGCATGGAAAAAGTACCAAAATTATTTAAATGGTATCAAATCATTATTTTATACTTACAAACATTGTAATGACTTTGACATTACAATTGAAGCTTCATACCCATATATACATACATACTTAGATTACAACGTATTATAATTATACAAAATATTTATATTTTTATTATCATTATAATTATTTTGACTATACGTACCTATTTTTATTTTTATTGTTATTATTTTTAAATAAAAATAGTTTTTTGTACGCTTGAATGTATGTTTGTACGCACATATGTATTTATGTACATATACATATGTGTATGTATGTATATTAACAAAAAATAAACACATACGATTGGCAAACTCTGGGGGCAAATTACAGCACTCGTTATCGAAAGAAATTACGAAATATTTCAACAGAGTTTATATGGAAATATTTCGTAATTTCGTTCGATAACGAGCGCCGTAATTTGCCTTCTGGTTAGATTTTATAAAAAAACTTTTTTAGAAAACTAAATTGATTAAATATGCCATGTACGTATACAAATTAACCACTCAAAAGCTTAAATTATTAAGAGAAACAAAAGTACCAAATCAGAGCTATTGTGCCACACTCATTCAATATACAACATCCCATCACTGTCTACAAATGTCACGTAACGTCGTCATGAAATTCTATTTAAAGGCTCAGTTAGCCGACTGTAATGTAAAGTAACTGCAACAGTAGGAAACAGCTGATCGATATTGTTATGTGAAAAGTAATGAAAATGATTATAGAGATGTAATGTAACGTAACCTACTTTTCATATAAAAATCTCGATCAGCTGTTTCCTACGTTACAGTTACTTTACATTACATTCGGCTAACTGAACCTTTATGCAGGTTCAGACGTTACAGTTACGTGCCATTTCAGTCAGGTAAGCGTTTGCATAGCTTTTCATGCAACAGATTCGATCAGCTGACACATTTACATTTACAGTTCTACATTTACAGTCGGGTAATTCTGCCTTTATTTTATTTGCAAATATTTTTATATTTTTATTTGCAAATAGTGCGCGTGTAAACGTAGTATAAGTGACGCAAAAGTGAAATAAAAACCATCAAAATATTTTTCAAATAAATATATGCAATAAATCCTGTTGCTTTTAATCTTCGCATTCAATTTACATTTTCATTAATTTTAAAATCACTATTTCAGTTAACTAAATGGAATGGTTTTTCAATTAGTTTGTAATTTAATTTATTCAGTTGGTTGTCCTATTAATTACACCAAAAACAATTTACAAACCCATCAAACACACATCAATCATAGGAATACACCCAGTAACCAAAATATGAAAAACCTATGCTGTAAAACAATGAAAAAATAATTTCCAAGACAACCAAAAGTATGCAGATCATGTGGTTTTTCAAAGCAGAACTATTTGTGACTCCGGCAAGTGATTTGTTAAGATATTTAATAATTTAACCGAGATTCAGTTAGTCAGCCAAATTGGAATTCAAATTCAATCAATCAATTCGATCATGATTGCATACAGTTTGTTTCTTATGAAAAATGTTCCTCAATAAAGTCAGAGTAAGAGGGAGAGAGAAAGAGAGACAGAATGTGCGTCACAGGAATTGGTAACAGCGATGCCAACTTGGTGATTTTGGCACTATTTTTAGTGCTTTTTGAAGACTCAAAACGCCAAGTTTTGAGCGTTAGTGCCAAACTAAGAAAAAGCACTAAGTAGTGCTTTTGAGAAATTTTAGTATTTTTCTTAAAATTACTTTAATAAAAACTTGGTGTATTTATTTTTTCAGTCTAAATATTTCGTCTGATATATTTCATTAAAGATGATATTATTGCAGAAATAGAGAATTGCTTAGGAAATATTAAACATTATTAAACTTTACTCGTTTGAATCTTCACTCCTTTTTCACATTAGTGCTTTTTGCGCTTTTTAGATATCAAAATTACGCTTTTAAGTGTTTTTATTTAATTTTGATGTGCTTTTAGAGCCAAAAAAGTTGGCATCACTGATTGCTAAACTGTTTGGCTCTTGCGTCGAATATAACTGCAGTTAACACTTGTGGGGAAGGTTATTAACGAATATGCTACCAGGAGTGGCAACTCCTATTAGTAGTGCAACTCTGTTGTAATAGACTGTTGAAGAGTATTTTAGAGAAAGTGTTTTCTTTAAAAAAAAAACCCCTACACATATATAAAATGTTTTACTCAACTTTATCTAAAGTTTATGATTTTAACAGGCTAAAGTTCGTAACGCTTTTTAAACCAAATTACATGTGATAATTATTAATGAACAAATAACACCAAAGTCTGTTGTAAATATTCTGACTAACAACACATAGTTGAACGGAACAGCCAGCCGTTTTCGAAGGCCACTAAACCTTCATCATCAGCGTTCTTTTGTGTTTGGTCCACTGTGTGTGGTGTCAGTTGATGTAGATTTCTGCCTTATATACTTAGCATTATTGCAAATGGAATATGTGAATTGTTTTGATTCATCGTATCGTATTTCAATTTGCTGAAAGCTTTTTTGTATTGTAAGCTCAATTTTACCATCTCTGTATTTACAACAGTCTTACCATTGTCGTTTTGTTCTTTTACTAATTATACACATGTTAGTTAATTTGCTTATTTTTTGTTCTACTTAAGACAAACTTTTTTGGTTTGTTACTATTAAGTATATTTTTATTTAATTTTTGCCACAGGCCCATGGCTATTAATTTTAGTTAATTTTAATTATTATTCGAACTCCATTTGTTTCTAATATTTATGATTTTAACAGGCTAAAGTTCGTATCGCTTTTTAAGCCAAATTACATGTGATAATTATTAATGAACAAATAACACCAAAGTCTGTTGTAAATATTCTGACTAACAACACATAGTTGAAGGGAACAGCCAGCCGTTTTCGAAGGCCACTAAACCTTCATCATCAGCGTTCTTTTGTGTTTGGTCCACTGTGTGTGGTGTCAGTTGATGTAGATTTCTGCTTTATATACTTAGCATTATTGCAAAGGGAATATGTGAATTGTTTTGATTCATCGTATTTCAATTTGCTGAAAGCTTTTTTGTATTGTAAGCTCAATTTTACCATCTCTGTATTTACAACAGTCTTACCATTGTCGTTTTGTTCTTTTACTAATTATACACATGTTAGTTAATTTGCTTATTTTTTGTTCTACTTAAGACAAACTTTTTTGGTTTGTTACTATTAAGTATATTTTTATTTAATTTTTGCCACAGGCCCATGGCTATTAATTTTAGTTAATTTTAATTATTATTCGAACTCCATTTGTTTCTAATATTTATGATTTTAACAGGCTAAAGTTCGTATCGCTTTTTAAGCCAAATTACATGTGATAATTATTAATGAACAAATAACACCAAAGTTAGTTGTAAATATTCTGACAACACATAGTTGAACGGAACAGCCAGCCGTTTTCGAAGGCCACTAAACCTTCATCATCAGCGTAGTATTTTTTTAATATTTCATTCGCTATTGCTGTCGTACATCAAAGTTTTTGCTTTTAGAACAATTTTATTTTTATCGTTTTAATGCTTATTGTTTGATCTACATATTTTATTTTGTTTTTTTCGGAACTTTTTGAAATTACGAACAATTAACTCTGGCATTACTGGTTACTTCTTCGTATGCTGCATTTTTAGCCGACTTCCAAAAATAAGGACGTTATCAATTCATCTCTATTTTTGTCGGTGTTACTTCATAACTCGGTACATTCTAGACCGATTGTAATTTTTTTTTGTCTGAGAAGGTATAGCTTTCTATTGGTCCGATTGTAAAAAAGTGCGACACGCCCACAACTTTTTTTTTATAATTTTATGATATTCTACTTATTTTATTGCTGCGAAATCTATCAAACGTCCTCTATAGAGGACGTCTTTTCCTCAGAGTTTTAAACGAAACAAAGAAAAATAACAAGTAAGGACGGCTTTCTTAAAGCAGATAAAAAGTTGTTTACTGGGTTAGTTTTAATGTTGTTATAGTGATAATCGCATAACTGATAGCGTTGCCATTTAGGAATTTCAGCATGTGTCACAAAAAAAAAATAATATTTTTTGATCTATACACTGAAAGGAAAATCATTCATTCAGAGAATGAAACGGTTTCATTAAATGTTCGGAATTATATTAATGAAACTTTTCATTAACACAATGAACAAATTCATTGTATGCATGAAATCCTTCAATCTCTGCTCTTCATGTGCTCTTCATAGTTCATTGTATTAATGAAAATCGTTACATTGTTTAAATGAATTTTCTTGTTGGCGAATTTGGGGCAAGTATAAGTAAGTTCCACAAATTCTGTCTTCTTACTGTAAACAGTTTGTCAAACATAAATAAATCTAAAGTAATTTGGCTAAAAAATATTTTCTATTCCTTACTTTTTTAACCCCATAAATGCAATGAAATCATTTAATTTATATAATGTAATATTCTTCATTGATAGCAGATATCTCTCTCTTTCTCTTTTTTTTTATCCATTCCCATTCCTCATCTCTATACAAACACAAAAAGTTTGTGCCAAACATCTTATAAAGATGTTTGTTTTGTTAAGATTTTTTTGACTCTTTTAAACTTATGTTTTTGTATTGTAATTCTCAACAACATATTAAAAGTTTTACTATAAACATGTTAAATTTTCGGCTTACTTAAAACATTATTTGAGTTGAACTCTACTGATGAGTTCCTTAAATTTGAAATGTTTTACGTTAATAAATACATACATATGCACATATCTTAAGTGAATATGTATTTGTATATATTAAATAAAATAAAAATATATATATATATATTTTATTAAGTAGGTGGTTCTGAAGGGATATGATTTCATGTTTTGAATAGAAAATGTTCATTATTTGCTGCTTATATTTCATTATATTTATGAAATTTTCTTTATATTAATGAATAAACTTAATTTATAGTATGTAAAAACTTCATTAAATCAATGAAATAATTACATTATATTCATAAAAAAGTTTCATTGAACTAATGAAATAGTTTCATTTTATTTATGACATAGCCACCAAAATTAACTTCATAAATACAATGAATCATTCTTCATTGATCCAATGAAGGGCTTCATTAGCTGACTTTTAATGAAACATTTCATTAACAAAACGAAGAATTTCATTGTCTGAATGAACGTTTTCCTTTCAGTGTATGTATGTAATATTATAAAAAAAAACAACTAATAATATATAATGATAAAATATACACAGAATATGTAACTATATGTATCTCTTACCACACCTTGATCTTTTACACCTTATACGACAAAATGTTTCATGTAACATGTACAATGGAACATAACTGGGCAGTACACAAATGTCTGCTGGGACTTTGTTTTTGTATATACATACATGTATGTATGGTACAGAGAAATATGTTTTATTTAACTCTTCTAAACCACATGAAATAAAACAATTAGCTTTTGCGAGTGATAACCACTTAAAATTTATTATAAAACCACGAATTAAAATTGAACAAAAATATCATATAAAAATCCAAATTATTGTTGTTGCTTCTGCTGTATTTGTTTTTGCTATTTTTTATATTGTAAGAGTATTTAAAAAACCCACGATTACGCGTGTTATTGAAAACCTTATGTAAATAAATATGATGCATTTCGTTTAAGCAGCACGAATTTTAGGAAACGTCAATACAGTGCAACATTGCAAGACCAATATGAAACTAACGTAAAACACAGAGAAAATTCTTAATTACTTTGTATGGGGGAATAACCTTCCTTCAGTCCTATTCTACCAATATTTTGTATTAAATTACTTTACCCCTCGCTCTCAAAAGAGTACATACCAAATTTGAATACTCTGACTCTTATAACTTTCAATATACTAAATATTTCGTTCGTATGGGCGTGACACATGCCACTTAGGGGTACTAAAAGTAGACTACGACGTATTATCAATTCTCAATTTCATAAAACTCGGTCAAGCCATTTCGGAGGAGTTCAATTACAAACACCGTGACATGAGAATTTTGTATATCGTTATCTTAATATAGAAACGGACTAACTCATTATATTTTTGAATTCGAGATTTTTGCATTTTTTGATACATTAGACGTTCCACTATCGAAATATACAAAAAGCTCTATTTCAGAAAAATAATGAGTTAGGGCCTTTGTCTATTAAAGTAACGATATGTATATAGATAAATATGCATATTGTTACATAAATTCAGTAATCGATTGGTAATAAACGAAAAAGAAGACTGGTGCAACAAACAAACTACGAAGCACTACTCGGCATCCAAAGCACATGCATAAGGGACCGTTCACATCTTACGTAACGCTGTTTGTTCGTAACTAAACTCGAACTCTAGAACGTGACATAAGAATATGTGAACGTTGATGTACAACGCCGGTAAAATTGGCCTCAAAATCATTGTACATTGATTGGTACACTCAGGGAAAAGCTACAACTTATAAATAAGAACGTCTGATTTTAATTCAATAAATTTCAGTATATCAGAAAAATTATACTAAAATACTTTAAATCAATACGAGTAATTTTCAATTTCTATTAAATTTTGATTTGATTTATTTATTGAATTACATTGAATCAATATTGTTTAAAAGTCTAAAGATATTATTTTAACTGCCACTTCTACTATGACAAAAGAAAAACTTTGTGAAAGAAACCTAGTCACTCGAATTCCACTATGTCTTCAGCTTTCTTTCGCTTATGTCATTTTTTTGTTTTATGTGTTTATAAATTAAAGTAGTGCCAATTTGTATATTTCAGGTATTTTTAGCGATTTTTTTTTAACTTAGTAACATTTACATGAAAATAAATACAACCATATATTGAACAACGAAAAATAATTCAACAAAATAGTCTCACAGTAACAGCATGTTATTACTGTTTTGCCTTACAACTACATTCGTTTTGTTTAAAATGTGCGAGTTCTTTTTAAAATGAACATAAAACAATAATCAAAACAAAAGTGTTCAATAATATTTTGATGAATATTTTATGACTTTTCTCTACAAATAAAAAATAAATTGAAGAAATGTGAATAAAAAAAAAATAATGTGATAAAATAATAATTTTACAAACTTTATCGTGGTACCTTCATAGCGAACAGTCGATTAGCGGAATTTTCTTACATACTTACCAAACAAAAAATTATACAAAAAAAATATTCGTACTACATATTATTCGTAATAGGTACATACTGACTTTAACAAATAAGCTTTATGCTTTGCCATTGGTGTCGGTGATAATTTCTCTCGTTTCTAATCGAGTTTCCTCAGGGATCGCACTATAAGAGTTGTTATAGATGGGATCTCATCAAATGAGTTCAAGTTAAATTCAGGGGTACCGCAAGGTTCCGTTCTTTCGCCAACTCTATTCCTTATCTTTATAAACGACCTTCTATGTAAAACTTTCAACCCTATCTACTCTTTCGCGGACGACAGCAGCATTTCCCATTCTTTCTCATTCAGCAATATACCTAGTCTGCTGCAGGTTGAGGCCATGCGTCAAATAATGAATAAGACTTTAAACTATGATTTAGAAAAAATTTCTGAATGGGGTCATGTGAACAGGGTCGACTTTAACGCCAGTAAGACCCAATGTTGCATGGTTACACATAGACGTATGACCGAAAATGCTGTTGCCTCTGTAACTATGGGCGGTATAAATATTAAGGAATCAGATGCTCTTGATGTTCTTAGCATGAAAATACAGTGTGATGTTCGTTGGACTGAACACATTTTTCAAATTGCAAAAGAAGCATTCAAGTGCCTCGGCTTTTTGAAACGGTGCAAACAATATTTCACCCCATCTGACCTCCTTACTATTTATACCATCTATAGCCTTCCGAAAATGGAATACAACTGTCATGTATGGGCCGGCGCTTCAAAGTCTATTTTGGGGCTGCTCGACCGCGTACAGGAGAGGGCGAAGAAGCTCATCGGTGACAGTAGGGTATCCCACTCTATTGATTCATTGGAGCATCGACGCAATGTGGGGTGCATTTCATTGTTCTATCGTTACTACAACGGAATGTGTTCTAATGAAATTAGGGAACTTGTTCCTGAAACCCGCACATATGTACGTACAGCACGTGCCTCATTTAGAGCACATCCTTTTGTGGTCGATTGGCCAATGCATCGCACTACGCATTACAGAGAAAATTCCTCTTTTAGCCGCACTGTTCGTATGTGGAATCAACTACCTGCGGAGGTCTTTCCTGTCACTACCAGCGTGGGAAGATTTAAATAAAATGTACACAGACACTACTCCCTCTATCCTCCTTCTCTATAACCTATATTCCTAGTTCTAGCACAATGCACTGCATGAGTAGGGGTTATCCCCTGAGTGCTGGTTCTATTTAAAAAAAAAATATTTTTTACATAGTAGAAATAACAAAAACAAAAAAAAAAAACTGCCAACAAAAAAACTTAAACAAAGTGACATTGAGGAATACTCTATATGGGTATCTCAAAACAAACAAACAATCATAAATAACAAAAACAAAAAAAGACCGCAAAGAAGAAAAAAAACACAAACAAAACAAAGTACCCTTGAGGAATACTCGTATGAGTACCTCAAATACAAAAAATTTTGAAATGAGTTCTATTTTACTGTGAGTTCTGAAACTCTTAATGAGAACAATATAAATAATAAACCTGATGAAAGTCTTTCTTTAACGACAGTGCCAATTTTTCGTCAGCGAGCAACTTCGCTTTGTCCAATGTCAAATAGTAGTGATTCATTAACATTACAGTTGCCTAGTACTTCTTTATATAAGTCAGTAATATCATCCCCTTCAGGCTCGTGTTCATCACTTAACAAAGTTATCACTACAGATAACAGCGGCTCGAAACTCAAGTTACAAGTCGGAATGGACAGATATAAAGGGTGTCCCAACAAGAACGCAAGATTTAAATTTGGCGCCATTCGAAGTGTCATTGTTTGACATTTGAACAATTGTTATTGTTTGCTAGTAGAAGGTACGAAGTTAGTAAAAATGGAGCGCTACACGAATGAACAACCAATTCTCATTGTGAAATTAATTTACCAAAATGGTGAAAGTTTTGCGGTTACAGTTCGCAAATTTGCGATTAATTTGGGGTCACAATAATGCTCAAAAATAATCAACTGTAAAGACATTAATGGATAAATTTGCCGAAACTGGGTCTGTTAGTGATGTAAAGACAACAACGCGCCTTCGACCAGGTCGATCGACCGAAAATATCGCAGCTGTACGTGATGATGTCGCTCAAACGCAGGTCAAGCGCAAACAGTCAATGGTGTTCGGTATCGTGAAATGATAACCAGTTTTTTCGTGCCTAGCATTGAAGAAATGAATGTGGAGGGCATGTGGTTTCAACAAGACGGCGCCACATGTCATACAGCCAGAGAAACAATTCAATTGCTACATCATTCATTTCCCGGTCGTGTTATTTCGCGTTTTGGAGACCAGAATTGGCCGCCTATATCGTGCGATTTAACACCATTAGACTTTTTTCTTTGTGGTTTTTTGAAGTCGATGGTTTACGCGAATAAGCCGACAACGACACAAGCCTTAAAAGAGGAAATTGGACGCTGCATTAATGAAATACCGCAGCATTTATGCAAAACGGCCATTGAAAATTTCATTAAAAGATCGCGTGTGTGCCAGGAAAGGCGCGGCGGCCATCTGCCCGATTTGTTGTTCCACACACAACCTGATTTTGTCTGCTTTACGATATAATAAAGTTTCACAATTTTTTTTTTAAATATCTGTGTTTTATTTAAAATTTAAATCTTGCGTTCTTGTTGGGACACCCTTTATAAACGTGATTAAGCATGGGCGAAGCCCGAATTCTTCAAAAATTTCATCTGCTCCTAAAATGTCTAGGGATAACAGCGCAGCCTCAACTAATCGCCAAAACCGCTTTAAAATTTTGCAAGATGACAACGAGGAACCCGAGGTATCCTCGAATAAAAAATCATCCAAGCTGCCACCTATCTATTTGAGAGAAAAAAATTCAAATGCCCTTATTAAAAAATTAATTTCGGTCATTGGTGAGAATAAATTTCACATTGTCCGAATAAAACGTGGCGACATCGACGAAACGAAAATTCTAATTTATGACGAAAAAAATTTCCGCAAAATGGTTTCTGAATTTGAAAAAAATAAAACAAGCTTCTACACATACCAGGTTAAGAGTGCTAAAGGCCTGCAGATCGTATTGTAAGGGCATAGATTCCTATGTTGTTCCTGAAGAAATAAAAGATGCACTCGTCCTCCAGGGATTTAAGGTAAAAAATTTATCTAACATAATAAGCAGAGAAAAGGTACCCCAACCCATATTTCGTGTTGAACTGGAGCCGAATGGTATACAGTTGAAAAAAACGAGACTCATCCTATTTATAGCCTAAAATACCTTTTATACAGAAAAATCACAGTTGAAGAGCCACTTAAGCGTTCAGGTCCCGTGTAGTGCCATAATTGCCAAGAATATGGCCATACAAAAACTTACTGCAATTTACCTACTGTTTGTGTTGTGTGCGGCGAATTACACGGCACAGCTAGTTGTACTAAACCAAAAGATCAAGCGGGAGAAAAATGAAGTAATTGTGGAGGTAATCACACCGCTAACTACACAGGTTGTCCTGTGTACTCTTTCATCAAGCAGGCTATGGTGCAAAAACCTAAATTAGCTACAGTTCAAACAACAAATGCTTCTTCAGCCACTTTTGCGCAAATAAGCCAACCAGTTACTTCCCGTGTATCGTATGCAGATGCTGCTAAGACAAATTCAATTCCCACACAAAATGTTTCCCCACCAAATAATTCAACAAATACAAACTCAAACTTTAATTTTAATCGCCTTGAAGCCACTATTGAAAATCTTGTGCAAACTATCAACAACTTTACAACAAATATGGCTAGCATGATGCAAGAAATGCTATGAATGCAGAATACACTGCTTCAAGCATTAATTAACAAGCCATGAACACGTTAAAAATATGTTACTGGAACGCAAACGGCATTCGACAACATAAAAATAAACTCGAGCACTTCCTTACGGAAAAAAATATTGATGTAATGTTGGTCTCTGAGACTCATTTGACTTCAAGAAGCCTCTTTAAACTGAATGGCTACACCTTTTATGATACAAAGGACCCTAGAGGGAGAGCATGCGGTGGATCAGCAATTCTAATAAAGTCAAGACTCAAGCACTATATTCTTGACAAGATTTGTAAAGAACATCTACAAGACAACAAACATCTGCATTGAGAATTTTTGTTCAAATTTCGTGATATCTTCAATTTACTCCCCTCCTAGATTTTCAATCACTGAGAATCAATATGGGGGTTTCTACAAATCTCTTGGACCTTGTTTTGTAGCAGCTGGCGAATACAATGCTAAGCATACGTTCTGGGGTTCGCGTCTTATTACACCCAGAGGTCGAGCATTGTTCAACACTATTTCAAAACTGGGCTTGGATGTCATTTCGTGTGGGGAGCCCACTTATTGGCCTGCTGACGTACGAAAAATCCCGGATGTTATAGACTTTGGCGTCATAAAAAGTATTTCTAGGGAATTAATTCAAGTTCAAGCTTCTCTTGATCTCTCGTCCGATCACTCTCCGACGATCATTAGAATTTGTAGCCCATTAAGAAGTAACTTACCTGACCCTTATGTGAAGATGATCAATAGTGTTAATTGGCTGGGGTCCAAAAAATATCTCAGTAGTCATTGTACGGAAAACATAACGCTTAGAACAACCGATGATATTGAATCTAACATTGCCAATCTCAGCGAGAATATTAAACAGGCTGTTGAACATGCCACTATCTCCCATCCGCAGACTGGGTTTAATAAAATTTATTCTACAGACATTGAACGTCTCGTACGTGAAAAAAGAAGAGCTAGAAGGGAATGGCAACAGCACAGATCACCCTAAAATATAATTAGATTTAAAGAGTGCACGAAACGACTCCAAGAGTTGCTTGCATCTGAGAAAACTGCATCTTTTAAAAATTATCTGGAAGGTCTTGATGTCACACCATCATCTAATTACTCTTTGTGGCGCGCTGCTAAAAAGCTTAAAAAACCCGTTGAGTTTAAACCTTCTCTGCGCACTTCGAGCGTTGAAATACATGTACTGGTGTTGCTGATTTGCCGAGTGTAGTTGCTCTACCCCCTTGATGGAATTAGTAACAAGATGCTGATGAATCTGCCTCGCACTGCAACTATAATCTTACTATTTATTTTTAATGCCATATTACGACTAGAGTATTACCAACACAGCTGGAAGCTTACCAAGGTCAAAATGATTCCAAAGCCGGGCAAAGATCTTACCAAAGCTGAGTCTTATAGGCCAATAAGTCTACTATCAACAATATCAAAGCTTTTCGAAAAGCTGCTCATGACAAAATTGTCCCCAATTCTCACTGATAGTGGCTGCATACCGGACCATCAATTTGGTTTTAGAAGTCAGCATAGCACCATTGAACAAACGCATAGATTGGTTCAAGTTATAAGAAGAACATTTGACGAAAAGAAGTATTGTTCTACTCTCTTTACTGATGTTTCTCAGGCAGTTGATAAAGTATGGCATGAAGGCCTAATTTTAAAATTGAAGACATATCTACCAATAAATTTTCTAAAGCTATTGGAAAGTTATATTCTATCCCGGAAATTCATTGTTGTGGAAGGAGATTTCATGAGTGTTCCCGAATCTATCTCTGCCGGTGTGCCACAGGGGATTATACTGGGACCAGTTTTGTATTTGATTTATACTTGTGATATGCCTGTTACCACTTAAATCTATACATCTACTTTTGCCGATGATACAGCCTTCTTTAGCATGCACGAAAACCCTCACGAGGCATCCCGATATCTTCAGGAACATATTACCCAACTGGAACTATGGTTAAAGTTATGGAGAATTAAAGTAAATGAGCAGAAGTGTACGCAGGTAACATTTACTCTACGAAAAGATACTTGTTCCCCCATTAGAATCAATAATCAAATTGTTCCTCAACATTCACATGTAAAATACCTTCGTATACACCTTGATCGACGGCGTACATGGAAACAACACATTGATTCCAAGCTAACACAAATGAAACTAAAATTAGCTCAGGTACATTGGCTGATTGGTAGAAATTCAACTCTCAGTCTAGATTGCAAACTTTTGATATACAAGTCACTTTTGAAACCTATATGGTGCTATGGAATTCAACTATTGGGGCACTGCTTCAGCTTCCAATGTCGAGAGAATCCAACGAAGGCAAAACAAAATTTTACGTGTGATAACTTCGGCTCCATGGTACTTCAAATATACATCGTGATTTGTATATGCCACTAGTGATTGAAGAAATTGCAAAATACGCAGGCAAATATTTAACAAAACTCGAATCACATCCTAATCCGCTTGCTCGTAATATTTTAAACTTTACAGGACACATCCGCCTAAAAAAGAGGGACACAACACTCCAGATGGGACTACTTGAAAATACTTTTTTTCCTTTTTGATTATCACTACTTACATATGTATTATTTATAACTATCACTAAGTTTATGCCCGACTATGGTGGGGCCTAATAATTATATTCTAGATTTAAGATTTGAATACTTATTGTTAGTTCATATTTGAAGATACAATAAATAAATACATACATTAAAAAAAAAACTTTATTGAATTATTTGCAAATAAATTTTAGTACACGAAAGCAAAATAGCAAGTAAGTGATTTTGACATAGTTTTCGCTTTGTTGACGACTCATTCGAATTAGTGCACAGAGAAAAAACTGCCTCATAGAATCAATAAGATTTTCTCTATGAAACGTTTTTAGGCTAAAGGGTATCCCAGCAGAAAGAAGCGAAGATTTTTTCATAGAGATTCCTTATTGTTTTTATGTGGTAAATCTTATTAATTTTATCAAGAAGAAAACCACATAAAATCAAGAAGAAATCTTATTATTCCCAACTTTTTTTAATCAATTTCCGTTTTTTTTGGCACCAAAAAAACAATCCATAGAGAAAAACTTCTTGATTCTATTAGGTTTTCTTATAAATTGTAAACTATATGGATTTCTTATTGATTTTATTAGGTTGCGTTATTGATTTTTTTAAAAAGGTTTTCTTCTTGATTTTATTAGGTTCCTATATGATTATGTGTAAAGCATCTTATTGATTTTTTTAATAAGGGAATCTTCTTGATTTTATGAGGTGTTATTTCATATCTATAAATAGACACAGACAATTTTGTTTCATGATCTTTTTCGTTTTTGTATAAGCATGTTTGCAAAATTATTTCAATGTTTATTCAGATTGCTTGTTAGCATATTGGTTAGAGTGTTTGTCTATCAGTCAGAAGTTTGTTGGTTCAATACTTGTCTCCTTTCAATTAATAATATGTATGTATGGTGAGTTAATTAAATAAGAATACAATATAATTGGGGTATTCACAAGGGTGTCCTAATAAGTGTCATATAGTCATAAAGTCCTAACATTTTAAACCAGTTTAAAACTATTTTTATTTTCTTTCATATAAAAGGAGTACTATATTAAAACAATTCTGCACTCTATGTATTTGCTACTGTCATAACTAATTATGTTGCTTTTTACTTTTCTTTTTCGACAAAATGTCCATTTACGTTTAAATACGTGGCGTTTTTCTTAAGCAAATGTCTACTCAAATCATTATATATTGCAAAAAATATAAAAATTCGCAAGGGATTAAAATAATGAAAACAATATCCCAAAGCTAATTATATAGACCGCAAAAAAAGTAATAACTCGAGTATAGACTTACAGCATATAAATCACGAAAACTTGCAAAAATGCGAATATCTTCTAAACATTTCCAAAGCCTCAAAAACTGTAAACGAGCAAACTCAGTAGATTTTATGAATCAAAAATTATCTCACGTGCAAAAAATTTGCGAAAATTCGCGAATAATTTTTTAATTTTACCAAAGGTAAATCAATAATTGTACACAACAATCATTTCTCACATTCCGTTTCATTAGAATTTACGTTAAATAGCTGATGTTAATAACAATCTCTACCCAAGTAGATAGACTAGGGTGCTGATGAAGTGCGTTGCTGCACAGAAAAATGTCGGTAGAAAAATTAAATTAGACTTTTAAGCTGGGGGAAAAGCTTAAAAGTCTAATTTAATTTTTCTTCTCTTCTTTAGAAACTCACATTAATTAATAAAAATATTTCATTCAATAAAAGAATTGAAATTACTGAACTTAAGCCTGACTAAAAATTACTTCTGATTAAAAATTGAAAAAAAAACTTAAAATTTATTTAAAAAAATGCTTAAATTGTAAGGAATGCAGAAAACTTTTAAAAATCCGCAATTACGAAAATTCCCAAAAACTTGGTGACATCAAAAATATATTAAAGTCTGATACTTAATAAAAAAAAAGTTTAAAACTGTTTAAAAAATATAATAAAAAATTGGGAACAATCACTTTTATTGTAAAAATTTGCAACAAATTGCAAAAATTGTAAACAAGCTCCAAAATTACTTAGAAATACCTAAAGATCTAAGAAATTCCAAAAATCACAGAAAATTGGCAAAATTATGAAAATTCGCACAAATAGATATAGAAGGCAAGTCCTAAAATAACACATAAATACTTAAAGATATAAGAAATTCCAAAAAATCAGAAAAATTCGCGAAAATGAAAATTTGCAAAAACTTCCTAATACCAAAATGATTGAAAAGTGTGATATAATGGTGTTTTCTTTTCTAAAAGAAAAGTGTAACATATATGCTACATGTGAATTGGCAACATTTTTAAATGCTCACCTGATTTTTAAGAAGTGTTGCATATTTTACGTTTACAAAAGAACAATTTTCCAACAAGTTTCGGCATGAAACAATCACGAACTAGAAAATGATTTATTTTTTTCATAGACAATAACAAAAACAGCTGTTAATATAATGCTGCACTCATGCCCCTTTAATGAAAATGAGTGTTGAACATGTAGCATTTTTCTTCTTTTTAAGGGTAACATCATGGGGAAAAACGCGTTCAATTTTTAAAATAATACATACTTTTCAGAAAAGAACACAAAGAAATGTAAAAGGCAACATAAATGCAGCATATTGCTCAGAAAAGAAAATGCCATAAAATAAAAGCCGTCAAATGTGTAAAAAAGACAAAAACTGCAACAACAAAAATAATTCAATCAGACAATGATGTGGCTTGATTCAATCCTATTTTGTTAAAATTACGCACAAGAGCAATAAGCTTTATTAAAAATTACCTGATCGCAAAACTTAAGAAAATTTGCAAATAAATTCCAAAGCCTTAAAATTTAAAAAATTCAAATGCTCGAAAAAATTTTGTTTTACATATTGCAAAAATTCGCAAATAATTATCGGAAATAGATAGAAACCGTTAAATAATTTTCTCATAATTTTGCATATTCGTACCAAATATTATTTAATTTTTGTAATATTTTTTCTCATTTATTTTGTATCATATTATTTATGTTTCAACTAACACACTAAAATATGAGGGGTTGCTCACAATAGTCGCATTTTAAACTAGTTTAAAAGTTTAGAACATTATGACGTTATGACTTTAACACTACCGTGTGAATACCCCAAATATGTATGTATCTATGTAAGTATGTATAGTATGATAGTATAAATAAATAACATCTACATATACTACATACATACATAAGTATATGGTGTAGAATTTAAATGAAAATACATAAGCAAAAAGCACAAAGAATAAAGAAAGACATAATTTTTATTTTAGTTTATGACGTCGCCTCATAAAATCAAGAAGAAAACCTTATTAAAAAAATTAATAAGATAACCTCATAAAAACTACAAGATTCTTGATTTTTTCAAAAAGGTTTCCTCTATGAAATTAATAAGATTTCCTTATTGAAAAAAAAAACATAGAGATTTCTTATTAGTTTTGTTCTATTTTATGAGGTATTTATTAGGCACTGTTTTCTCTGTGTGGTATGAAAATCTGTATGAAAACACTTACGTTTTCTTGCGACCTTTTTTCGAAATAGTGGAAGAGGCAGTAAGACTTTTATTTCATTAAATTCTCAATTAAATTGAAATTTGAATTGCAAAATAATAAATTAATAAGAAGCATATTAAAATCTAAAGGGAACCATTTTAAAGGAATGTGTAAACCATATCATAACAATAGGACGACAATACTGTTCCATAATTCGGTTCAATATTAATTCAGTGCCAAAAAATATTATTTCTATATTTAATTCCATATCAGAATTATCAAAACAAATTAATATTTTTTAATATTGAAATAAAAATTTTCATCATGACTAGATTTTCGTTAATGTTTTTACTAATTTAAAATTGTTTCCTTTTTCTAGGTGTACTAAAAATATCGAATCGTTAACACTTCTTTCACCTCAGCTGCAAAATTATAAAATAAAGGATTTTTAGTGCCGATATCGCAGACAGAATCAACAAAACCTAAACCGCATATCATTGTCTAACTAGAATATGGTGAGTGAACAATTATATCCAAAAAGAATAAAGCTAAAAATCGTTTACTGTAGTATCAAATCGGTACTTTTGTAGGGACACACCACCTAAAGCACAATACAAATTACATGCAGGAAATTTCAAGTCTTCTTTAAAAAGTATCCAGAGCAAACTTTGCGAAGTGAACCTGGGCTGGTTATATCTATGTTTATATACTTAAGGAAAATTTAATGAGAAAAATGCTTTCCAGTAGTGATGTTGAATAAGAATTTCCTTATTCTAAGACTCCCTTTGCCGAAAAAATAATTCAATTATAATAATATAACGACAAGACCGTCACCCTCGCAGTTATTCATTTGGGCTGCAAGCCTTGATAAAAATAGAAAAATATTTAATTCGTTAACAAAATCGCATCAGCCAAATTATTTTACGACCTGAATTTTAATAATTTTTCTTTTTTTTTTTTGTGTGCTATTTTCTTTTTTCATGGTGAAAACCAGACAATACAAAAACACAAAAATTTCTACTATTGCAATATTTAAGTGTGTATTGCAATTTAAGTTTTTACATCCTGTTTTAAGGTATTTTAAGCAGCGCGTTACAGAAACCCCACAATTTTCGCTATAAAATTGCTACGTTAGAAATATCACTATGTACTTGCAAAAGTGTGCAGTACATTCACAAAGATTGGTGTAGTACTTGTTTAAAAGATACAGTGAAACATGTTTATAGAGAACTCTGCGCTAAAACAAATAATTCATAGCAATGAAATAACCCAGTAAAAAAGATACTCCAAAGAAGTCATGAAAATGTAGAGTTTGCAGTCTGGAAGTAGTTCAAATTTCGAGCCGATCTAATGATTTTTACATAGGGTTGTCATTGCAAGAAGTTCTCTTTTTCGATGCCTAGTCACCGAATTAGAAGCGATTTTAAGAAAAATTTCCTTTTTTTTTGTTCTATGGTAATATTTTCATCTAGGAAAAACTTTAAAAAGTTACATATTTTAACAATTCGTTTCTTTTTATACGAATTTAAACGCGAAACAGTGTTTTCATGTAAATTTAAGCAAATAACTTCTAAATTTTAGACCAAAATTAATTCATAAATTTCTTTCAAAAAATCAATTTTTTGAACATTTTGGTGAGTATTTACTAAAACTACGGAAAAACTACAAGGTTTTGTGTGATTAAAATAAACTTTTACTTGGTTTTCTGCTAACTATCGGCAAATTAAAAATATTGATTTTTTGGAAGCAACGAAAATGTGGTTCTTTCAGAATGACTTCCATTTTTTTTACTGGGAACTTGATATAATCAAAGAATATAAATCATAAATCATCTCATACAAGCTAAAATTTTCTAGGACGGGTATTTCCAGTACTACCCGTCCAGCGTACGCACTCTCATATCTTTCTGCAGTGTATGCTACGCTCGCATTGCTGAGAGCAGCGTTGCCGTTGTGACATTAAAGTATCACTTTTGACCCCTTTTTGTGCCAATGAAACTTTTTATGATTCTTTTTTCAATTAATGTATGCCGTAGGGCAATCATATACCATTTAGCATATCAGGTATTAGAAAAATAGCTGTTCATACAGTTGGCGATATTCGGCTCGATGATGTCGATCATCCTTGATTCCAAATGCAAATTATTTCTCGGAGTATTACAATTAAAAAAATATGTATTTTAACTTACTTTCATCTTTAATCTTACTAAAACTTTTTATAAGTTAGTAAGTAAGTTTTTATAAAATGTTTATAAGTTAAAATAGGTTCACAGGAAGTAAATTTGGAAGCCAAAATTGGGGCCTTAAGTATACATCTATGTATATAAATGAACAGCATCAAGAAAAGTAAAGTAAAATATAGATGGAAAAACTGAAGTTAATTAATTTTCTTTTTAACCCCCGACTAAAAAAAGGGGTGTTATAAGTTTGTAGTGGGTGTCTGTGTGTCTGTACAAGTACTCGTACAGCCCAAACGGCTGGAACGATTTTGATTTAGTTTTTTTCTGTTTGAAAGGTGACTTGATCGAGGAGGTTCTTAGCTATGTTTTAAAAATATCGGTCCAGCCGCTTAGAAGATATCACGTCTTTTCTAGAAATATTCGGGGGCTTTTAAAATTTTTAATTTTTGTTATTATTTTAATTTTTCATTTATAAATAAAAAAAAAAGTAAAAATAATTCAAATAATTAATTAATTAACTACGAACATATTTCTATAATACCGGCTACTATAGTATTTACAAATACAGTTTTTAATTGCAAATAAGACGAGTATAAACCTATTATAGATAGCTACTAAATATAAAAAAATCATGAAATCTAAAAAAAGAGTGGTCAAGTTGCGGCATTTCATATCGAATGAAATTCCAATCGAAATTAAATGCATATTTCGTTCGATATCGAGTCCCGTAATTTAGCCAATTACTTAAGATTTATAAAAAAAATTAGAGACTGTAAAAACATAAATACATATATTAGACATGGTTCATCTCACTTATTTACTTAAAAACCAGCATAACTCAAATTTTGTAGAAAATTTTAAAATTCTATTCTGAAGAGGATAATATAGTTATACTATTCTTTCAAGGCATTATGCATAGTTCTTAACTGAACATCCTGTATTTCTTAATAAGTTCCTCACTTGAAATCTAATCTTTGACAAATGTCTACTTTAAGTCTATTTGATAGTTGTTTAGTAACGCTAATTTATGTTTATACTTTATGTTTTTTGTAAATTATATTTTATAAAGACGAAGAAATAAGGTGTAATTCACTGACTTTACAACTGCAGAATTTGGAAACTTATCATCCTTAAAACAAGTTTTATTTCAGCAACAGCAACTTTCCTCCGAAAATCGGTATTTTTTGTGGTAAAACTCGGATATTTTTACATAGTTTTTTTTTGCAATTGGCCGCATGTTTTGCTGTTGAAAAAGTAGCAAAATGCGACTTAAGTCGCACAACGGCAACGCTGGTGATAAGAGCAAAGAATATAATGCTCTCAGTGTGTGGTTGCTTGCGCTTTATACTTTCCCCCCGCATCTAAAGCGTAAGCAAAAAATTTTTAATTCTATACAATTTATATTCTTTGATAGATTGTGAACGGTGATGTTCTTTTACATACCAGAAAAACTAAAATTTTGCCATGATTAACCCTCACTATGATTAGTATAATAAAATTTAATTTGGTGTAGTGTCAATGTTATTGCAAAATCATGACATAAAAGAGTTGCAGTATTAGGAAGTGCAAATCGAAAGAAAGCGTGGGATGTCACGACTAGTAGGACACTGGTATTCTTGCTGCACTACTAGTTAGTATATCCACTCTCCCGACTGTATTTGTAGTATGTGATTCCCCTAAACTGAAGGCTGTATATATCCTTGTACATACTGTACAGTAGTGAAATGTGATTTGCAGAATAATTTTCTAGCTCGTTAGTATAAAGTATGGTTAATATGAAAGCTACACTGCAATACAGTGCGCGTACAGTAGTCAAGCTTTAATTACTTATGTATGGAATGATTTAGTTCTTTGGTAGAAGTATAAGGTAATATCCCGTCTTTAACAGATAACAATAAATAAGTATAGTGCTATATTCAGCTGTACCGAATCTTATATACCCTTCACCGATGTACGAAGAATACAGACACAAACATACATATTTGTTTTGTGAAAAAAATTATCATTATTTGCTCTAGTGCAATTTTTAGTAAGTTACTTTGAATATTTTATTCTACACTCTCTATTTAAGAAATATTTTCTTATTATTATTTATTTGAGTCGATATCCACGTCTTGTCAATACAATACCAAAAAATTTGGGGCTTGCTTACTCGTAAAAACCCTGCTGCTATTTAATAACCCTAAAATGGTCAGTATTGTACCTCCATATCAAGTAAACTAACTTGTTTTATATTTTCCCTTATTTAACGATCTTTGATGTTACAGTTTTGTAATATTTAATATTTTAATTTAAGAATCCCATTGCAAATGGTATACATACATATATCGCGATTATGTAGACTGTTTATTCCTACAGAATCTTTTTTTTTAAATTTTGTTCAGCGGAATGGAAAAGTTTCAGGGAAATGAAATGGAACATTCCTTTAATTTATTTTATAGTTATGACTGATCTTTAGCGATAAATTTAATTCTTATCTCCATTTATTAAAAATTAATAAAAAGTCGTTGCAAGATGTCAAGGAAAGATTTTCGGTTTGAAACATAACTGTGCTGAGAGCATAATAAGCAACACAGCACAAACATTCCTTTTTATTTCAATTAGATATCCATAAAAAAATTTAATATATATAAAACAAATCTTGAGTAATAATCTTCCTAATAGTGTTTTCACACTGAAAGTTAAAACCTGGTTTTAACGTTAAAACCATAAACAGCTGATTTTGCTTTCACACTGCAAGTTTGTTAAATTCAGTTTTTTACTCACAGACTGTCTAATAACTTTGCTCAAAATAAAATAAATCTCCTGCCGAAATGCGTGTATTTGTTGTTGCATTTTTTCTGCTTTTTAATAACACTTGTTGGACATACTGTTCAACTGTTTTTGTTTGTATGAAAAACTGAGATATTTCGCAATGCGCTCTAAAATGGAACTTATTTTATATTTTGTAAATAAATTTTTTTAAATTATGGAACTTGTGCTTGGAAATATTGTTAATAATATAAAAATGCACAAATACATTATAAGATAAACCTTTTTTATAGGCAGATGAATGTCAGTCATATTGTATATTTTCACTTTTCACAGTTCAATTTAAAATATTTTCGTTTTTTTCCTTCCAAAAACTCTTTTTATCCATAATTTTTTGATTATTTTTGCTGCTGCATTAATTTTTAAGTTGAAAATTTTTCAGGCGCCATCTATTGTTGTTCACTGGCATACCATTACCAGCTGCTATCGGTCATTTCAACTTGGCAGCACTGAATTTATCACAGCGAAAACAAGGTTGCATTTCACAAAACCAACTTAAAACCAATTCAAAAATAGTTTTAATTTGGTTTTAACAAAAACAATTTGTATGGGAAAACCAGGTTTTAACAGTTGCTTTTAACGTTAAAATCAACTTTTATTAAAACCATGTCAGTGTGAAAACACTATAAAATATAAAATAAGTTTACCTAAAAAAAAATTATTTTTGGCTATTTTTTTTTTTGCTGAATCTTTTTTTTAATTTCCAACCCTGGAACCATAATTTTGATTTTTCTTTTTTTATAACTAATTTATTTCTTTCTTAAATACTTAATAACCAAAGAAATAATTAGTTTTATATACCAGAAAAAGTTTAAGTTTTTCAGGTCTGGAGCTATGTCCTTTATTTTTCTGATTTTTATGCCAAACTGCTTCTTTTTAAAAGTATACATAGATAATTTGAAAACAAAAAATAATAATTTGACATAGTTACTTTTACATACATAAAAATTACATTTTCCAACCCTGGAATCATCCTTTTAGATTTTCCTGATTCCTTTTAGCAATCTAGTTCTTTAAAAAATACATAAGATATATTAAATAAACAAAGAAAAAAGAAATGAGGAAAAAATTAGATTTATTTAGTTACTTTAATATTAAAAAAAGTTTAAAGCTTCCAGCTCTGCAGCTGTGGCTTTCATTTCTCTAATTTTCTACACCAAACTTTTCTTTCAAAAGCATTTTAAAATTTAAAATAATTTATAAAGAAAAAGAGAAAAATTCATTAAACCTAGTTGATTTTATATAACAAGTGTCCCAGCTTTGGAATCATTTTTTAGATTTTTCTGATTACTTTTACCAATCTGTTTTTTAAAGAACATAAGATATGTTTAATGTATAGAGGAAAAGGAAAAATTAGTTTTAGTAGGTTATTTTTATGTAACAAAAAGGTTAAAGTTTTCCAACCCTGGAAACGTTTTTTTTGGATTTTTTTAATACTTTTAATTTATTTTTAAGTCCAATTGTATTCGTACTAAAATATAAAATAAGTTTATTAAACAAAAATAAAAATAAATTAGTTTTAGATAGATACTTTTATATGGCAAAATAAAGTTTAAGTTTTCCAGCTCTGAAACCGTCTGCTGATTTTCAATACCAATCTATTTCGGACCATTTCTGACACACCATTTCAAGACCGAAGTTTCCAGCTTTTCTGGGAGCTTCGGAAATTGATTTCATGTACAGACAGACGGACATTGCTTATTCGTCTTTCCTTTGCATAAGGATCCAGAATATGTCGTCCCTACCACGTCAAATCAATATGCAAAATTGGTTTTTTAGACTCGTTATCTTGGTACCCTAATTTTAAGGATGTGCTGAAATTCTCAAGGACGATAGATAAATCAATAAGAAATATTATAGGCCTGGCACTTTTAGGAATACGATGACTTTAAATTCATAATTCTTCGCGCTCTTCTGAAAAAATCAAATTTGCATATTGGATGGTTTGACATCGTAGGAACGATAAATACTCTATGGGTCGCTTATTAATATTGTGGAAATTCCACACGTAATGACAAACCTATATATACCATTTACCATTTTTGTTGAAGGGTATAAAAATCATATTTATTATTGCGACCTTCGCTAATAATAAACTATTTTTACTGACCTTACGGAATTCGCCACGAATATGCTGCACTGTATTACAACTTTCCTTTCAATTATTGCAGCAACAATTGTTATTAGGAACAAGCATTTTTACTAACTCACTTCGGTAGTCAAAACATTTGTTGTTGTATGTGTATAAGTATGTATGTGTCACTGCAACCGCAGAGCATTTTGTAGAAAAAAGAAGTATCTATCCGATTCTATCGCTAACTTAAGTATAAGCACAACAGCAACAACAACAAAAAAATTAAATTTTCACAATAAGGCCAGCAAAAGCAATAAAATTTAATCACAAAGTGAGAACAACAAAAAAGAAGTGAACAATGCAATAACGATTTTTGTAATTCTAGCTGATTCACTCACTTTTTTTTTTTGGTTACGGTTCGTTGTTTCTCTTCTTCTTCCTCTTTTGCTATTATGTTTTTTGCATATTTTTCGGCATTTTTTTCCCTCATGTTGCAATGAATAATTTACTTGGCTGCTATTGGGTTTTCGATTTTTTGCAACACTTTACACTTACCTTGCATTTCTTGATCAATACCGCAGCGACCGTGTTGCACCGCAACCAGTCAACTTTTGACATTCACAATCTGTTGCACGATTACTGTAAAAGGATTTAATGAATGCAGGTAGGCCAGCCACTTGGATGCCACTTTGTGTTATAGCCTTTAAAGGCATTTGAATTAATATTGTATGTAAAGTGAAGTTTCATTAAAATAAAGAAATTTTCTAAAATAAAAATTGAACTGAATGACTTGCATTGTTGTCCATATACCTGAGGTTCCTTATTTGGGATCACTATGGCAATGCCTCCCTGAGGAACATAAGGTTCAAATTCAAGCTTAAACTAGGCTGTACCTCTAAATAAAATATAATAGAACTATCCTCTTACTAACTGCAGATTTAATGCCATATCATTTTTCAATTCCCCACTCTGGGTTATCAGACCGGTTATTTTTTACGTTTGCGTTCTTTGTTGGGTGGCATTGAAGAATGTAAGCTTAAGTTAGATTAGATTAAGTTCGCTTAGCTTAGCAGCTTGCTAGTAAAGAAATAAATTAGAATCCAGTCTACTTGTACCGATGCTTTTATGCTACTTTTAAGAGGGAAGAAAACAAAGGAGAAAGGCGTAGAGGGTAGGATAGGCGCAAACGATACAAATATGTAAAGTGGAGTATTATGATTAAAGAATGGAAGGTCTAGTGGTGTGCTTTGGATGGACTAGGTTCTAGCAAACCTCTGTTCGCGGATTATAAGATCGCTGAGATTGAGTTTAGTAGAAAAAACACTCATTAGTAATACTGAGTAAAATTTTTTTGATCTGGGTACGGACCTTAGAATCATGTTCCTACGTAAGTATTTTCTATTTGTCGGATTCGCCATTCGTTATGGGGTAAATTATTCTGACTATCAAGTCGCCTACTTCAAAATCTTTTTGGGGGTATTTCCTTTTCACTCGTCAATGAAGCTCCTTGAGGTATTCTTCCTTCCACCGCTGGGCAAAATGGTGATGAAGAATTTTAAGCTTTTGCCACCTATTGGCAACACTCAAAGAGAGATCATCTTGATCGGGTTCAGGGGCTGACAGAAGAGGCGCACCAATCAGGGAATCACCTGACGTTAAAGGAACTAAGTCGGAAGGATCACCGGTCTTGGCAGTTAACGGTCTAGAATTCAGCAAGCTTCTATACGGGCTAACATAGTTCTAAATTCCTCAAAAGTAAACTTCTGAACTCCAGAAAATTTATGTAAATTAGTTTTGACGCTCCTTACACAGCCCATGAGGAGCACCGGGTGGATAAAAAAAGGCCATTCAATAGGCTGAAAGTTGTTCCTTACAAATAACTTCCTCTTTTTACTGAATTCAAATTCAAGAAAAAATTATTTTGTTTCAAATGAACTAATACACTTAGGGCGGCTTTTTGAGTTCAAGATTAGATATTAAATTAACCTTAATCTTCATTTGTGATTTTTGAGCAGTCGATTATATGGTTTACTTGCTAGTTTAAGCGGGCAATCGTGGTGGTTTAATCATACATTAACATTGACAACATACACTTGTGAAACTTATAACTTTTTGTAAAAATTATATTATAAAATAATTTAAAAATACATAAATAAATATATATATTTTATATTATTTATCTATTTCCTTTAACACGCGCAATATTTTACTTGTAAATAATAAAACATGGCAGTTTCTTCTTCTTTCCACAAAAAATCAATGTGTGTTGATAACATGTATGACTTTTACACAGAAAATGTTGCCACTATTTTGTTCCTCAGTATGGTAATAGTTACTACAAATAATAAGAAGTTCAAACTACCACTCAAAAATATCAAACTAATTAATTTGAGATTAAGTTAATTTTCGGATTAGCTCTCGTACCCAAAAAGTCGCCCTTAAAGGTAAATAATAAAAAAACACTTAATGAATAGAACATGTATAAGATAAATAAATGTATGCACATAATTCACACTTTTGTTGAAGGAAAGAAGAAAATGTGTAAGTACTTTAATCAAAAGGACATTAACTAATATACTAAAAGTACGAAGTATCATATTCTTAAAAATCTTATTTTTAACAAAGAAATCTTTTAGTCTTCCCTAAAAACTTCGAAAATATATAAATCTTTACGTATGGTAACGCTGTGTCGAACGGGCTTGCTAAATCTAAAGGCTCAGTTAGCGGACTGTAATGTAAAGTAACTGTAACAGTAGTAAACAGCTGGGCGATATTGGTATGTGAAAAGTAATGAAAATGATTATAGAGATGTAATGTAACGTAACCTACTTTTCATATAAAAATATCGATCAGCTGTTTACTACGTTACAGTTACATTACATTACAGTCGGCTAACTGAGCCGTAAGCCATAGAGCATCGTTCGGGGGTAATGCAGCCATAATTTGCTGACCGGACTTCTTTCGGTAAATGGTTATGAATTACTGTACGGATTAGATTTTTTTTAGCTTAGGGACCCAGAATTCACTTCTAATTGAACGGAGCATTAATGAATGGCCGCCATGAGCAGAGCATTTGTGCACATGTTTAACAAATAAGCGGACAGAAACAACAAGGTTCAACTCAACGCCTACTTTTAAGAGCCTTGAGAGAGGCAGTCTGGAGAGATTCACATTTAACTTAAACATCTCCGAGTATGCCAAAGCGCTACCTTTCCTACCGTAACCTAACCTAATACTGCCTAAATATGTTTGTTTAAAAGCAAACAAGGTCATAACTAAAAAAAAAAATAGTTTGCCAGAAAACTAGTTTAAAGTTTTCAATTTACACACAACTTAATGGAAAAAGAAAATTTTCTTTTGCTTTCAAAACTTGACTAAACAAGATATTTGTATGAAAACTTTTACTCAATATTTTAATTAAAACACAAACACAATTTGCAAAGCGATTAGCTTGTCTGCGAAAAACACCCAGGGTCTATGGTGGGAATCGAACCCACGACCTCCGGACTGAGAGATTAGCATCGCTACCACTCAGCCACAGGGGCACCCTATGAAGAACGAAATGAGATTTAGCGTGAAGATAACCCCTGTCACAACAAGTTTAATTATTTTACAATTGGTCATAAAAACAACTTCAATAAAAAATTCCATTTTTTCAGTTATTACGTTCTGTGAGTAAATGAGCGATGTATATATTAAATCACTCAGCTAAATATAATTCAAGGTAAAATTATAATTTAAGGCTAACACTCACTATCCTATACAATCATGCGAGTTTTGAGAAGATGAAGATTATGAATATTTTTAAAAGATAATAAAAGTTCATTAGATCAGAGTTGCATTTTTTTTTCAAAAGTCTATGAAGGATAGTGAGTCCTTTAAGTATGTTTGTAGTAATATTAGATATATTTCAGCAAAAACTCTCACCTCAACACATATTTAACGTGAACGACTTGCATATTTTCCTTTTCTCACTTTCCTTTTTATAAGGCCCTAAAAAATAAGCGTTCTCAGTTTTAAATCTGAAACTTATTGAGATGTTGTAAAAACTCTGTCGAATGAATATATTGAGAAATAATTCCTGTAATCTTAGCCTTAGAATTTTATTAATAAATAAAACTTTTTCCATTTTATATTCAAACTAAATTATAAGTTTAAGAAAAAATTCTTTCTCATCTTTCAAAAAAAATTGAATTTTGCCTAAAACGAGAAATAAAGTTAATTATTTTCACGGAAGAAATTGCTTCTTGGCTTCCCTTTAAAAATCAATAAAAAGTAATAAATTGCTCTAGCCAAGTTACATAATTAGATATTGTTGCATGCAGTCGGCCGTTAATGTTTTATGGTTACAAATTTCTGTTGATTGAACCGCGTTAAATTATCTTTTTTTTATTTTTATTAATTTTTTTTTTATTATTTTGATTTGCGACAAAGGACATTATCTCGTTACTTTACAATTCCCTAGGCACTCAATAAATAAATTAAGGAAATTGAGATGATACAATCAATCCTTTGAGTCCTATTTGCAAAGAAGAAAATAAAAAGACAAGAAGATAATAAATAATAAAATAACGACAATAGTAACAACAAAAACAAATGAATTTCATAGTGATTTTGATAAATTGAAACGACGAGTTATATAACACCCGGCAACGAACTGGAAGGGGAAATGTTTGTGTTATGATAAAAAATATTATATTCAAAAATTTAAGAATGCTTGAGATTTATTTAAGTACTAAATAAGGTTTGTAATTTATAACGAAGTAGTAATTTTTTTCATTTATTCTTTAATACGATTCATATTGGTTTCACAACACTGTAGAACACCAGGAAAAGAACCCAAAGTTCTGATGAGTATTTCTGCCAGAGGAGACTAAAATATATGCAAAGAAAAAAGTATTATAATGACTGCCAAAATTATACTTATCGTTTGAAGGTTATTATGTGAGGCTGCTATTAAAGAAGACTTAAGGATCCCCCTGCTCATTATTATGATGAATCCGCTTAAAAAACCAGGAAACGATTTTAAGTAAAATCTAATGAAGACATTTTTTGTTTGAATATTTTAAGCCCTAAATTCCGTCTGAGTACTATTAAAAATATACTTGGAAAAAAGTGTCTGAATACAAAAACGTTTTAAATTAAACCTAGCCTGGGCATTGGCTGAAGTAGTTAGGACATTGACTACAAAACCTAAAGTCCTGGGTTCGAGCCCGGTGTCTGACAGTCATTAAAAAAAAATAACAACACCTCGCATTTTTATGATGTGGATTAGTGTTCTTTGTAACAGTTGTTGTGGGAAAAGTTTAAGTGATGCAGGCATAAGGCACTGGGTCGCTAAAACTAAACCCTCTTCAGCAGTTGCTAATCCTAATGTAACATCAGAGCACCCTCCTTCGTTGTGTAGCAGAATCATCGGCGAAGTAAAATAACTTCTAAACTGCTCCTAAACACAGTTTCAATATTTAATACGCCTCATTTGACACCAGAAGGCGCTGCAACACTGCATTATTAAAAAGCGTGCAAAAAAGCTGAGCTGTAAAAGAATGAAGCTTTCCTCTCTCTCTCTCTCTCTCTCTTCCTTAATCTTCATACTTTACTGTCACTGTCCCTTCCCTATCATCCTCTCTCACTAACTTCTCTTTAACAAACAGGTATCACGAAGGGATCATTGTATTGAACCCAAGCGAGCTGGACTCTAAATTTCCCCTTCCTTACCAGCAGCCTGCTAACCTAACCTAACCTTACCTAGCCAACATAAACCAGTCAAAATTTAAAATGCTTTTAAGGGTAAATCTAGTAATTTTATATTTACGCTTGCATTTTACGTTAAGGTTGTGTTTATAAGTTTTTTATAGAATCTAAAGGAGAACAATTTTGTAAAGGAATTCAACCCCTTTACACATGACTCTTTTGTTGAAAGGGTTCAATTAAATTTTCTTAAAATGTTCTATACTAGGTTAGAATGTTCCACAAAATATTTTCTTTAAAAGCTTATTTTACTCTTTTTAAGACATCAAAAATCGAGCGAACTTAAACTTCAGATATAAGTTAAAAAATGAGTACTAGGTTTAATTTAAATTTTGACTTATTTCTGGTAATGAAATTAACCATGTCCATTTCCATATCTATGCCAAAGTCCATATCCATATCTAAGTCCAAGTGCATGTCCATTTCCATCATAATGTTGCTGTTCATGTTAATATTCATGTCCATATCCATAACTATTTCTATGTCCATGTCCATGTTCGTTTCCATGCCCGTGTTTACGTTCATGTTCATGTCCATTTCCATAACCCCACGTCTCCACTAGTCATCAACTTGGACATGCCGGCAGAGGAACTGTAAAAAATGCATCATCTTGTTTGTTGTGGTGAATACGTGCGATGTCCATGTTCAGGCATATCAAAGTGTTTTGCGTTAGTGTAATAGAGATGGAATATTTACCATCTTTATTTTTGTTCTGTCTCTTTTCTTTCAATTGCAAATGGTTGCGGACTGAGAATCTCATGGCGAACATTGTTGCTCACATATATGTTTGGGCATCCATGTCAGAGCATGGACGAAACATGGACATGAGCGGTATTCATTAGTCATTTGCGATGTTCGATATGATGCCCATACAAAGTTCATGGCTAGTGGAGACCTCTAATAACTATATCGATGTTGAAGTCCAAGTGCATCTCCATGTCCATGTCAATGTCCAAGTACATGTCCATGTTCACGTACATCTCAATTTATAGCAAATAATTTTGTATAACATTAGAACTCCCCAGCAAAAAATTTCAAAAAAGGTAATCGAGTTTGGAATTAAGCATTTTTGGTGGAAGCTATTCCTTACTGGATTACCAACTTAATGATTTTAAGAAGGCGTGAGACTAAAATAATCGATTCTTGAGAAGTATTTACATTTTTTTATTTGTCAACATTTCACGTAATCTATTTCATCTAAAAAAAATTATTCTCTTAATTTAGCAAATTGCACGTAATTTTTTTAAATTTTAGGTAATGTGATTTTTAAGCGAGTAATGAAAATTGGCAATCAGAAAAGTAAGTCATTATATGGCAACTAGTTCTAATGGTAATGTGTAATTTTTTGCTGGGTCTTCATATCCCAGTTAAAGGTTACTTACGCCCCATAGGCTGAAGTGTTAAAGGGTTAAACTGTTAGCTGCCGAACAATAAAGATGCGTTCAGCCACGTTAAATAAGTACAAGATTAACCCTTAAACGCATGTAAAATTTTGACTCTTATCTGGTTTTTATAAAAAACTAAGTGTGCTTTTCTGTATTTATGGACTTACTGTAGGGTTAAATATTTTTGTTATAGACACGAACGCATAATACGCCTTTTTAAATTCACTTTTTTATTATAATCTTAAAGGACCCACACGACCCATATAGCTAGAGGCTTAAAGTGCTCCACAAATTTGTTCCTACTATATTTCGCAACAAAATTACATCATTGAACATTAAAACACCAACACGCATACTTATAGTGCGGACAGAGGAACATATTGCAGCTTTATCCGCGGGTGCTGCTAATGACCATGAATTACCGATTGGCGCCATTCGCAGCAATTGTTCGTCTGTTATTTTTTTGCCCATAATAGAAGATCTGGACTTGGCTGACATATGATTTCCACAAGAGGGTGCCACATGGCGAGTTCGGTGAACAGTTTGTTTCACGTTTGGAACCGGTCAATTGGACGCCTAGATTGTGCGACTTAATGCCCTTAGACAATTTTTTGTGGGACTATGGTAAAGCTCATGTCCATAAGAACAAGCTCGCAACGATTGATGCACTGAAAGATAATATTGAAGAATTTATTTGTGAGATACCGGCGATATGATGGAGAATTATGCCAAAATTGGATCCAACGTAAGAACCATTTCAGACAAATTCGCCGTCAAAATTTAAATGAAATTATCTTTAAACATTGAATGATAATCTATATCGTTCTACCGACTCAAATAAAGATTTCATGCATTTCTCAAAATTTTATATGTTTTTGTTTTAAACAAAATCTGAAAACTCTTAAAAAATCACCCAATATATATGTTCTGAACACACCTTATACCTAAGACTCAAAGGTTAAATAACGATACACTATAACAATGTGCAAAAATTGAAGAACTAAAAATCCCTATTCAAAACACTCCGTCCGGTACAAGTGTTTACTATATCGCTTCTTCTGCCTAAATCAGTCATTAAAATGTTGGGTTTTTAACGAAATTTTATTTTTTTCAATATCCTCAATTAAGTTCCGTGTTTCTTAATATTTCATTCAAATTCTGTGTGAAAGACAAAAATTTATAAAAAAAAGATTTTTGGTTGCTCAGTGTAATTTTTGTACATCAATGTCCAACAAAAACTTTAACACTACCCACACAAACGAACACACGGGTATTAACAAAAGACCATTACACCTGTCAAGCCAATTGTTTGCTGTTGGCGTTGTTGTTTATGCTTCTTTTGTTGTTGTTGTTGTTGTTGGGTGTAGTGAAAATGTTGATTATCATTATGCTTTTGTTGTCATTGCGACTATTCTTCTTATTCTTCTTAAGTTTTGCTTGTAGGCCCCAAACTTAATTAGCATTCACATCAAAACGTTTTGTTGATGATGTGCCAACTCAAAGGATTCGATATCTTCCAGTCATCCTTTTGCCATTTGTGTATTTTCACTTCAATGTGTGTTTATGTATGTGTGTATGTATATGTACATACTTAAATATCTACATATTTAATAGTTGTTGTTGTTTTTTTTTTAATTTTATAATTTGAAAGTTACTGGTACGTGTCTGTGTATGAGTCCTTTGAGGCAAAACATCATATAAATAATTGCCATGAGTATTATCATTATTTTACTTAGTTGTTTCTAAACAAAGATATTCGTATTAGTTTTAGATATTATGCATAGTTTTTCATTAGAATGCAGGAACATTGTTGTTCGGCTTGTGTTAATAACAGTGTAGCTTAAAACAAATGCCGGCTGGTGGATAATAGTGATATTTTTAGAAATAATAAATTTAGTTTTATTAATTTACTGATTTTTAGAGAAAATTTTAAAACTTTGCATATTTTTTGGTGTAAACTTTTTAAAGCCTCCTCTGGAGTAAAAGACTAGTTCAATTAAAGTAAAGTGCGTCGCTTTAAAATTAAGCTTATTATGTCGGCTATTTGGCAGTGATCGAATAATAGCCTAATGAGTTGTAGTGGATTGAATATAAATTTTTAGTGATTTTCTTTTCCTTTTTAAGGGACATCATACAGAGTGGTTGGAGCTTTCCGTTAATTTTTACAAAGTGGAATTCGTTCTCTTCTTGAGGAAGTATAAGTTACCTGATTTCCAACCCATTAACCTTAGCAATACCGAGATGAAAACTTGTAGTTAGAAGTCTCCTAATAAATACTATGTAGTTTCTAAAATAGTAGCATACAGGTGTATACCACCTCACTTAGCGTAGCGTAAATATTATCTTATAGTAAAAACAACAACAGCATATTTTTCACTAGTGTTAAATTTTGAGATTTTTTATTAACATTAAGTCAAGTTACAATTCTCACTTAATTGATAATTGAACAACCATAAAAGAACAAGTTTGATACTGAACAAATAGGCATTCACCGCTATCGATTCGTGCTTCATCATAAATATACGAGTAGCTTGTATTAATAAAACCGTAGTTTACCGATTGTAAGATCTCCTGAATACATCTAATAATCATACTAACAGCAGTTAAAAGTAGCCGATTTTAAGATCTGTCGAATACATCTTGATTTCGTTGTGGCGTAGTTTGCCAATTATAAGATCTCCCAAATACATTTTATAATTGCACTAACAATAATTAAAAGTAGCTGATCTCAAGATCCCCCGAACACATCTCGAGTTCGTATTCAATTAACTATTTACACGAATTCTAATATCTCTGCTTTTCTTTACCTGAAACTCGAAGAATGGGAAAACATCGAGTGCTGAAATGGTTATCATCGCCTTACCGCTGCTGCAGTGATATCGTATAAGTAGAACAAAGATTTCGTTAAATAAATAACTGTTCCATATATCTTCAACACCTAAAAGATACACATATTTTATTTCAAAGGAAGTCTGCCTTTGGTAAGAATCCTGGCAGACTGAGTCATACCTCGGCTGGGAAAATAAACGACATTACACACTGAAAAATATCTCTCTATCATTCTGGACTTTTAGTTGAGCTTTAAGATAAATATTTTATAGAGAAGTTGTAAAAATCAACAGTTTTACTTTATCTCTGCAAGAAATTCAAATAAAAAAGTTGGAGTCTCACACCAAAACTCCTTAAGTGAATATCTATGGTAATAGTACGTAAAATTTCCTGGAGAAAAAAACGTGGCCATTTATGTTACAATATATTCAAAGACTTGCCTCACTATTTAAAATTATAATACTTTGCAATACTTTACGGGTAAATTGAGTAGGTTTCTACACCTGCCATCACTGGATGTAGTAAGCAAGGACAACAAAATTCTTTGTTGCAAAATTCTCTGCAATTTATCGATATTGCTTTTCCATATAGACCAAACATTTTTAATATATGGATGTATATAACTATATATGAGTATGCATTAGAGGCCTGCGTAAACAGTCTTGAAATGTAAAAACGTCATGATTTTTAAATGTATTCACGTCGCATGTATTATACTAAACCAATAATAAATGCTGTCGTACTATAAACGAAGCACGATGGATGTATTGGTGTATGTGTGTACCAGTGTTAACAAGCGATGACGCCAAGACAGCTTGTCTGTAACAAACACTCAAAAGAAGTACTGTTGATTAGTGTATGCTTGTTATTTTTCATATTGTACGTTTGAGTGTGTGTGTAATATGTAGATGGTAACACTGCAGTCAGGCTGGGGCCAAGTGTCTCTATGTCAACACTAAAATTATAGTAGTAGTTACATTGTCAACAAGTTCTCTTCTATTCGTCAGTATGAAAGAAATAGAGAAAACAGATGTGTTGTATTTCTGGTGGATTTTGCAACAACTTGTCAATATACATAAATTTGTGTGTACGTAAGGTATAGAAATGTACCAGTAAATGTCTGGTTGGTATGTCTCCATGTTCCCATAAGAACTATGAATTCACTACCTAGTCAATTGTTTTAGTGTTACTAGTAGATTTTCAATGACAAGCACATGCTAAATGTCTATAGCACAAAGTATTGTATGGGGAATACAATACTTTGTGCTATAGACATTTTCACCATCGACATTTCCTTCAGGGAAGCTATTATGTGATTAACCGCATACAACTAATGTTAATGCGTGTGTGTGCCTTTGCATGTGCGCAGAAAAATAAAAGATCATACACACATACATGCATGACGTTTGTACACGCGCTCATGCGTAGAAAGAAGCTAGTATCACAAATTCTTCCATCACGAAGTGTTTTCTTCTTTACTCTTATACTTACAATACTCAAATAAATTTCTTGCAAACAGCGTTGTTAACGTTTGTTTTATAAGATTTCGCTGTAGCAAAGCATTTGAAAAATTATTCATGTCTTAAAAGTTCTTATAAGATATCTTGTGCAGGAGACTAGTATGTATGAATTCATGTATGGAAATATATGGGATTATTCATGGCAAAACTATTATATATGAATTAATATATGGACTAATATATGAAATGTATTATAATATATGAGCTCATATGTATATGCAGATCCATATATAGAAATAACATGTAATATATGGCGCTATATAAAAATGTATGCATACATGATATCTCAGATAAGATCGCATTTGCAATCAAAAAAGCTTGAATTTTATCAATTAGATCTTTTTCTCTCTTTTTTATCCCTGGTGAATTGGAAGTCTATTAGAAAATACATACGGTATGCTAAGTTTATATGCGTAGAGCCTTGTAGGATTTTATATATTGTGTGCCTATTTAATAAATCAAATAATCAAAAAGATAATTCAGTCATTAAATTATTATTAATTTTATAAATAGTAACGGAATCCTCAGATGTATTAAGAAACAAAATTCGTATAACTGCCAAAAATAATATTGAAAACTAGTGTTACTAAAAAACGGATTATTTTTTCTTTTGTTTTAGTTTTTAATCTGATTTCTTGAATTATATGTTATGTAGGAATGTATTTTTTAATAATCGATTCACATTTTCTCTTAAAATGTCGAATGAAATGTCTTTTAGATCGTTTTGAATTATTTTGTTCGAACAAATGTTTCATTTAACACAACCTTTCTCCACAAAGTCTTACAAAAAAATAATTTTAATAGTTTAATTTATTGCACGGCAGTGCGCTTTTTGAATCAATATGAACCTTGGATACTATATAGGGAATACACATTCATGTATCAAAATTTATGAATATATATTATCATATATTTCCATATACCCCCATTTTTCGGATCCGAACCATATATGGGATAACATATATGCTCCATACATATTTTTTAGCTGGGATGGAATTATTCAACTTTTGGTTTTTTGCTTGAACGTGTGGCGCGGCGTTGCAAGTAAAATTGTTTGTCTTCGTGGAACAATCTGAAGCAGTTCTCTGAGTGTAGATGGACGTTACACTTCGCACACTTGAATATCGTGTCTTTTGGTTTACACACAGCGCAACGTCGGCGATTACTGCTTTTAAAAGGAACGTGCAAGCCATCTACCCTTGGAAGGTTTTGTTGCGTGTAATCAGTGTCTGAATCATCAGCACTCAAAGTTTCGATTACATCCATTGCTTCTTCGGACGAAAGCACGCCACCCATATGCCTGTTGTAATTGTTGAAAGCGAGAGAGCGTCCGAAGTATGGAACCATCGTCTCGTCGATCGATAAATTCTCCATAAAAACACCAAAGTGCATGTACCGTTGATTGAGCATGTCAAACAATAGCCGAACCTTCGCGAACTTATCAGAAGTGTCTAAAGTGTCGTTGTTAGCATTGTGAAAATTAGCTTTCAACTTCGTAAATATATTGCGTGACATTGTTTGCCGAATTATCGGAATTCCGAATGCTGGATCTAAGCTCCAATACAATACGGTTTGTGGGACATTGTCATAGCCAGAAAATAGAAGAATACCCATGAAACGTTGTATCATATATTTGTCGCACAGTTTGCTGATATTGTTTGGGTAGCATATCGATTTATTTGTTCTACAAGTAAACCAATTAATTCGTGGTCGAAAAATAATTTAAATAATTCAAACGGGGTATTCCCGCTTAAATTTCGGAGAAGTGGTTCTTGCTTTTCCTTTAACAGCGACTCGTGCACCGCTTGAATGTCATAGGCAGTTCATTTGGTTTTTTTCCAAACCGATTTGAAATCTGTTACCGAACGATATGTGTGTTTGGGTACTCCTTTGGATGTTGATGTCATCAATTCGTCTTGTTGAACTTCGACTTCCGGACCACCATAGTCGTCAATAGTGGATGTGTAAATTACTTCAATTTTGCCTATAAATAAACACGTAGCTAGCAATAATAAAAAAAAAGACAACACAAAAACAACCACATAAAGTGTTGTAACACATTTGTTCAATAAAAAAAATTTTAAATGTCCAATATGACTATCAGTACCAGCGTGTGTTTCACAACCTAGCGTGTGAAACACACGCTGGTATTTAGTACCACCTAGCGCCACTTATACTTACCAGTGTAAATGTACTCAGGTTCCTTTTTGGGGCCTTAGTAACAAGCGGCAATTATAAAAAAATTAATCCAATTCTTTTATATATATATATTATATAATTCAATTAAAAAGTGTTTATTTTCTGACACTTTTTAAAACGCCTCTTATGAAATTGCGAAAGTTTGAAAAAATTTTCCAAAAATTTTATATCATTAATAAGAGACCAAATCTTAATATAAACACCATATACATTTTATTATTTTTATTTATCTGAACTTTATATTTACTCAAAGTAAGAAATGGGTTAAGGTCTACTAGGAATTCATGTTGCAAAGCAACTTCTGCATCACTGCGGTGCTTACCAGGTAGATACCGTGGTTATCATGTAAGTTGCGGACTGATAAATAGTGAATGTCACTTCAACAATCGTAATAAACATATAACAGATAGCCTCGAATTTATGTAAGAAAGAACAACAACAATCCTCGCGTGGCCATCATCTCTACACGGGATGGCAGAGCAGTTTAATATTAGAATAATCTCATACTATGTGCGTAGAGACTTTCAGGGAAACTTTAAGGTTAAATATGTTGCAATAATTCGGTAAAAACTTACGAAATTCACTATAGTTTTTTTTTTAAGAGAATCAACACTCAGGTAATGAATGCCTACTACTATTGCAAGGTGTTACCTTCTTTAGAAAAGTGATAGTTATAGAAAAGACACGTGTTGAAGGAAGAGGTAGAGGAAATCTTCATTATTTTACAACTCTGCTTTTTGTATGTTTTTAATAATGCAGTAGTACAGCGCCCCTGTTGTCAATGAGACGCATTCAATTTTGTAAACTCAGACTTAGGCACAATACTGCTGAGTAAACTAATAGGATGTGGGTCACAATAAACTACTGCATGATTACCTGGCAATTAGGATTTCACCTACAAAGGAAAAGTGCGGTTTCTTTGATACCAAGAAATAGGGAACAAATCTTGGTCTTAGTGTCTGCGTGTTGACCGGACACTGCCTCATAGGCAAGCGTGAACAGAGGCTAACCCCCAGTTTTTAACTTAAAAATTAAGTACGTAATTAGTTAATTTTTATTTAAAATTAAGTTGTAATTAAATACGATTTCATTTTTTCAGTGTTTATTTAAAGTTCTTATTAAATTACGTTGAAAGTACGGTAGCACTGCAAAATTTCCCAGTATTATTGAAGGCTTTTCAAACAGCATCTGTTTAATGTAAACAAAAAAGTTAGGTTGTCAACATGTAGAAAATTAAATGGCATAAAAACTCATTTTATGAGACCAAAAGAACATCATAATGACTTTTTATATTACTTTATTCCATGATATGAAACTTTGTACTGTATATTTTATATATTTATGAAATTTAAACGAAATTCTTTTTAATACGACCGCATGATGCTCATGTGCATGTTTTCAGTAAACACACACACGCATAAAAACATATGGTACAATCATAAAACTTAAGTAGTGTTTAATTTCGCAAGGTTGGGCATTTAATTATTATTTAAATAAGCACTCAAAAACACAATTTCGTATTTAATTAGAACTTAAAAATAATTACGGTTTGATTACCAACTGAAAAAATGGGCATAAGAGTCGAACGCATGACTTTTGTCGTGGCTGCTTAGACATTGATAAAAAAGAAAACGTAAAACATAATCTGTGTCTTTGCCCTGCACAGGCAAAAAAAAAAAAATGGCCACCATGTGTGCTCTTGAGTTTAGAAAAGTTCTTGGCATTGCGATTATTGAACTGCTACTTGATATTGAGCTCTGCTTGGTTCAACGATGGAAACTCTAACTAAGCGGAGTCTCCGTGGTATCACAATGTTCCAGAAGGATCTAAGTGAATCCGGTATTCTGATTGCTCCTCTTAACTAACCTTATGATAGCTAACCTTGTGATTATCACTGACTTTTTTTAATTTTTGAAACTATTTTGTACCGATCCTGCGATTAAATATTTTTCATAATTTTATTATCTATGTACTCAAACGATATACAGTGATCTTATCTAGCCACTTTAAAAAACTTCATCATTTTTCTCTACTCTTTCGCTCCAAAAAAAAAAAAAAAACAGTTGTATCTCCTCTTTGTAATACGAGAGTATATGAAAAACCCAGTTTTTGCTTATACCGAGAATTTATAAGTTTTGAAGAACAAGTGCGATATGTTTTCAAAATATTTATTTCTGGTTTTTGTTTGGAAGCGAAACTGAAAGTTCAAAATTTTTAATACAACACTTAGGGGAGATTTTGTAAATAAAAACAATTTTTTCATTTTTAAATTTGTATTAGAGGCCTGCGTAAACAGTTTTGAAATGTGAATACACCTTGTTTTTTAAATGTATTCCCGTGGCATGTATTATACTTAACCAATAATAAATTCTGTCGTTTCATAAGCGAAAAATTATTGATGTATTAATGTATGTGTATATGAGTGTTTTAAAGCGATGTCGCGAAAACTTTTTGTTCGTAACAAACAATCAAAAGAAGTATTGTTGATGCGTGTGTGCTTGTTATTTTGCATATTGTACGTTTGACTGTGTGTGTAAGATGTAGATGGTAAGCTATTATGTGTTTAAGGGTGGTTTTTTAAAGCAATCGCACACAACTAATATCAATGCATGTGTATGTTTGTATATGCGCAGAAATATAAAAGATCGTACACACAAAGTGTGTGCGTATGTACATGAATGACGTTTGTATACGCGTCCATGCGTATGAAGAAGCAATCATCACAAATTCTTCCGTCACGCAGTATTTTCTTCTTTTCTCCTATACCTGCAATAATTAAAGCAAATGTCTTGCTAACATTGTGCCTTAGCGTTTGTTTTAGAAGATTTTGCTGCAGTAAAGCATTTAAAATTAAATTAAATTCTTCATGTCTCACCCCCCATTGTCACATGGCAGTAGTTACCTGCAAGTAGTGTATACGTATTACTGACGAAAATCAGGAGAAATATAAAAAACACAACAATATTTTGAGTGGCTACACACCACAGTGCAAGTTAAAATGTCGTCAACAAGTAAAGTTCTAGATAACAGCGTTGCTTCAACTTTTAGTGCAGTGTTGCCAAGAAGTCAATATTGAACTTAAATTGCATTGTTAATATATTTGATTTAATAAAACATAAAATTTATGTTCAAACTTAGCTCTAAAATGAGTCTATGCCATTTCTCAATATCCTTTTTATATATACAAAAAATCAGCTATAATATTAACCAAATTAATGATATAACTCTCTACTCGGTAACACTGTTTTTCATTTTGTCAGTTTACTTGCGACAAGTGTGAAAATTTACTTGCTTCAAAATTTCATTGCAAGCTGACTCGCAAGTGGCAAAAGTGTGACTGTGTTAGTAAAAAAATGTGAGTGTATTGAGTTTTTTTCACTTGCAGTTGCATGTGGCAACGGAGGGTTAGAAGTTCTTGAAAGTGGTCTTTTGCAGGGGTCTAATTTGTATGGAAAAACTATTTTTTTTAAATAAATTTAATTTATTTTTCATACAAATTTGAAACGTTTAGAAACGAAATTTTTACAAAATCTGCCTATTAGAGAAAATTTCTGTATGTAGTTTCACGTAATTAGATTTTTATGACCACTGACCACAAAAAAAATTTAAATCTGCGGATTTTGCCATGTTAAGAACAGGATATTTATCAACCATGCCTTGTTGCGAAATAGTTAGCTTAAAGTTGCTTGAGATCCTCTTCGCATTGGCAACTGCAATTATTAATTGCTTACACTGTACTCTGTTCGTTTTAATTCACATTTTTACTTTTTTTTTCCTACTAAAAATTAAAATTGACTCAAACTGCTAAACTTGCAGATATGTGAGGGCAAAGTATAAGAAGAAGCACTTTGCGTTCTCATAAAAGAGCAAAAAGCAACAAAAATCAACAATAATAAAAATAACAATAGGAAACGCAATAACAAAGTATGTTAATATGGTACATTTTATTTAAACCCTTTGGCATTTTCATCAACACCAAACATTATCACAGGAAAAACATCATAGCCAACATGAAACAACATGAACACCAGCATCATTGTCGTCATTGTCGTTATCTGATAGTGTCAGTCAACATCTCGTTAAAACTACTTGACGAGTACTTGTACTTTAAGCTGTGAATGAAGGCACAAAGAATATTGTTTGGGTTTAATATGCGAATAAAATCTGTTTGAATAATTGAATCGAGTTTTTTAGTTGAATAACCATACATTTTCAACACATCAGTTCATTTTACTTAACTTCGAGTAAATCATGATGAACTTATAATGAAAAACTGCATATTTTCCAGCCCTGCAAATATTTGCAAGCCTGAAAGCATCCATTTTATTGAGCCTACACACACGGGAACAATTGTTGTTTTTTTCATAACACGCGGTATATAATAAGCGTTTAAGAACTTTTCTCATTTGTTTAATTGCTTTTGCTTCTGCTTACTGTTCTGCTTCTTAATATGCAAACAGTCGCAGTCAAAGAAAAATTAAAAAAACGAAAAGTTATGCACAAAGAAATACTTCAGCAGTCAACAGGTTCGAACAGTTGTTGGTTTGACCGACTAATAATTTTAATAAATTCGGAAGTTAATGCAGTAGAGAATTAACAGCTTCGGTTGGGCCATTCAAAAGTTAAAAAGTCGCAGCAATAGCACAATTCCACGACTTTTGCAGCCTAATGTATAATAAAAAATTGGCATGAAGTTAGCATAAGTAACGAAATTGAATTAGACGTAAACGAGTTCCTCCATACAATTTGTTATTAAAAATGGGTGCATTACGTAATTTTAACCCACTACTAAGTCCTAGGGGGAATCCAAATTTGAAGTTTTATGGCAAAACTCCGTAAGATTATGTTCGGTTGTGCCAAAGAGTGGCAAGAGTTCAATGGGAATGGCGGTCACAGAGCTGGACAATTTAAACTAATTTTTTTTTTGTTAAATAAAGCTATTTTATATTTCAGTTAGAGTTAAATTCGTACCAAAAATATAAAAAAAGCAAAAAGACGATTCCAGGGTTGGAAAACTGGATCTTTTTTTGGTACATAAAAGTAGCGTACTGCAACTAATTTTTTCTTTTTCTCTATAAATTAAACATATTTTGTATTTAAGAGACAAAAAGTTTGTTATAAAAAATAAACAAAATATAAATGATGATTCCAGGGTTGGAAAATTATTATTTTTTGTATGTAAATGAAAGCAGGTCAAATAATTTTTTCTTTTCATTTAGAAATTTAATATAATTCATGTTTTAGAAAGAAAAGTGCGATATAAAAAATTTAAAATATAAAAACCACAGCTCCAGAGCTGGAAATTTTAAACTTTTTATGGTATATTAAAGTAACTGAATAAAATAATTTTTTTCTTAGAATGGAATAACTTAGCAGTATTAAAAATCAGAAAAATTAAGAATATGTTTCCAGGGCTGGAAAACTAATTTGTGTTTTCTTTTTAATTAAACATATTTTATATACCAACCTCTCCATATTCATAAAAAAAATCAATAGAATTTAAAATCCATTTTAGGAAAATTTTGTTTGAAAAATTTCAAATGAAATACATTTCAAAATCATTTTAAATTTTATGAATATGGACGTAAGAATTTTTTAATGAAAATCTAATTTAACCATTTACTCATTAGTCCCAGCAAAAAATTACACATTACCATTAGAACTACTTGCCATATAATGACTTACTTTTCTGATTGCCAATTTTCATTACTCGCTTACAAATCACATTACCTAAAATTTAAAAAAATGACGTGCAAGTTGCTAAATGAAAAGAATGATTTTTTTAGATGAAATAGATTACGTGAAATGTTGACAAATAAAAAAAAAATGTAAGCACTTCTCAAGAATCGATTATTTTAGTCTCACGCCTTGTTAAAATCATTAAGTTGGTAATCCAGTAGGCAAGCGCTTCCACCAAAAATGCTTAATTCCAAACCCGATTACCTTTTTTTGAAATTTTTTGCCAGGGTCTTACAAAGCTCTGTGATATGTTGCATATTATGCACAATTGCAGGTGTGTAATTAGTTTAGGTTCCTTGCAGATGTTTTAAAATAGAAATTTGTATTACTACCACTATGGATAGTTATTTCATTTAGTTTTCAGTGATCAATATAGTAAAGGCTGGCAAAATTTTTAACTTATGTGTATATACATATGGAGATTCAAGTTGCTTTAGATGTTGCATTAAAAAGTGGTGATCTCTGTTAGAGACCTTTTCAATTAATTTCTCTTTTTTTTTGCTGCCGATGTGGAGTTGTGGCAGGTAGAAACCTTAGATGAACAAAAAACCATTCTGTTTGTCTCCTACAAGCTGGTTGTCAAACTTAAAAAACGGATTCGGAATCGAATCGAAGCATATTTATTGTGAAATTTTTTCGTTTGAGGATTTTAATTTAGTATATGCATGTGTACACAATTCTTAATAACATTATGAGAGTTTTTCTTTAAACATGCGGAGTTTTTTTTAGCTTTTCGCAAGAATTTTTTGGTTGAAGTCTACTTACGACTTTCCTAAGCATAAACAAAATGCATATACACGTTGCTTAACCAACAACAAACAAACAAACTTCTATACTAATATTGTAAGGAAGTAAAGTTCGAATGTTTGTAAGAAGTAATCTACTTTATTGGCTGTCAGATTTCTTAAATTCTTTCAATAAAATGTATAATTGAGCCTGCCAACGAACACGGGGTATTTATTGTTTGGTTAAAGTGCACAGTAGAGGGTCGTGGTGGCGGCGTAAGTCTTTTGTCTAGAACATATTTATAATAGTTTTAGCAGCGATATAATAACCCAGTAAAAAAATGGAAGTCATTCTGAAGGAACCACATTTTCATTGCTTCCAAAAAATCGATATTTTTAATTTGCCGATAGTTAGCAGAAAACCAAGTAAAAGTTTATTTTAATCACACAAAACCTTGTAGTTTTTCCATAGTTTTAGTAAATACTCACCAAAATGTTCAAAAAATCGATTTTTTGAAAGAAATTTATGAATTAATTTTGGTCTAAAATTTAGAAGTTATTTGCTTAAATTTACATGAAAACACTGTTTCGCGTTTAAATTCGTATAAAAAGAAACGAATTGTTAAAATATGTAACCTCTTAAAGTTTTTCCTAGATGAAAATATTACTATAGAACACAAAAAAGGAATTTTTTCTTAAAATCGCTTCTAATTCGGTGACTAGGCATCGAAAAAGAGAACTTCTTGCAATGACAACCCTATGTAAGAAACATTAGATCGGCTCGAAATTTGAAATACTTCCAGACTGCAAACTCTACATTTTCATGACTTCTTTGGAGTGTCTTTTTTTACTGGGAAAGTAATTGTTTTTAGGATTACTTACTTAAAAGAAAAAATAGAAACCCCTTAACGTGAGTACACTGTTCACCCATCAGTCCATCTGTCTGTCATCTAGACTGTTTTTGCTGCCATCGGTCCCCTATCTAAATGCTAAAATGAGTTTGTTTGTTCCTTACAATTTATCTGTTAAATGTCTTAACCGACTTTCATGAAATTTAAATACACCTATTATATATTTTTTAAAGTAGATCCAGGAGTGATGTAAGGGGCAATATCTGCCCTCCCAAACTAAATGTTTTTATCAAATTCAACACTAAGATGGCTCTGCTTCTAAAAGGAGACACAGGCATCATAACTCTTAAAATCTAGGACAAGTAGAGGCAAGGGGCCATTTTTACATATTCGAAAGTGTTCAACATATTTTTATAAAACTAAAAACGTAAATATATTTGTATGTAAAAAAAATACACAATCTTCACATATTAAAGAAACCACGATCGGGGTGGGGGGGGAGACCTTTGCTCCTACGAAACTATTCAAAGTATGTGTTAATGAGACTTAAACTAAATATACCACTCGTCTTAAAGTACACATAAAGTTTATATTATAGGGCATACAGCCACACTTGATTTCCAGTTTTCTCGACCTTTAATCATTTTACGGTTTTGAATATATATTAGTGGTGATTTTTAACTGTTAAGCCTGGTACTCTGTTCACAAATTCGAAATTGCGAAATGCTTTCAAACTACATATAAAAGTATTTGGTACGAAATATTTGCGAAATAAATTCGCAAAAGTAGTACTCTGTTCTTGTTGTGAAAAACACCTAAAATCATGTCTTTCCATGCAAAATTAGTCTGGCGTAATTTTAGTTTAGCTGCGAAACAACATGAGCAGTGCCTTTTTCGCACGGAATTTTGATAATGTTGCATACTTTCAAGCAATAAAAGCGAGAAATTTATTTTTAAAAAACCGCGAATTGGGCTACATTTAGTACATGTCAAATTTTTCACGCGAAATAACCAATGGTGCTGAATATTTTTCACAACTTTGAACAGAGTACCAGCCTTTAAGCGTCTCTGAAGCGATTTGGAGGAACAAATGAAATTTGAACAATCATTGCAGAATATTGGGAAGCCCAATGTACACGAGTTCAATTCGTTCATTGTCGAATTTATTAAGGGGCTATCCCACGATATCCACAGCGTTCGACTTGTCGCACACTTACGTGCAAAACAAAAACTAAATTTAAAATTTTGTTGTTGTTTCCAATGTAACTGTGTGGTAAGTCGATTGTTGTCAACATCGTGGGACAGGCCCCAAGTGTTAGACTTGTATCGAACTCTTTCAGTAGCTCGTTTTTGGCACAATACAAATATTACTTTTACTATGAACCAAAGGAGAATTCCAAGATAAATTCTTATATACATTTAGTGCATTAGGATTACATCATACATTATTAATTCGATTAATTGAAATATTTAAAGATGCTTCTTGCTTCGGATAAAATTTATTCAAAGTTTTTATTCGAATAATTTACTACTCTCACCTCTACACAACTAACAGATTTGAAAAAAAAGAAATAAAAAAATTTTTGCTTTTTTTGCCTGCTTCAGCATTTTACTTTTCACAATATGGGAAATGAAATGATGCCGGCAGAAGTACTTGTATACCAAGAAGAGTTTGTTTGCTGGTTACTTATTTCTAGCTTCATCGTTGGAAGAACCTATTGATAGAAGAGAGGTTTCAAAAAGATGGTGTTGGTTAGTTTAGTTTTAGTATGACGTTGTTTGATGTTTCGAAAACTATTTTAATTTCATTTATATGCTAATAAGATGTGGAAACAGGTGTTGCTGTAATTATTCATTTGAGATATTAAAAAAAAGGAATAATAAACAGCTTGGAAGAAAAATATAATTTAAATGAAATGTTAACAAAACCATTTAAAAGTTGCAAACTTAATATCACAACTCAACTTCTTTCTCTCAACAAAAATTTAAAAAAAAATTTATTATTTTGTTTAAAGTAAAGCTTAGAAATTCTTTAATGATGAGTATTGTTAGTATCGGCAGTTAACAAAACACGATACACAGTGCTTTGATCCCATATGAGGATGAAATAACGAATGAAACCATGTTTTCGTTTTTAAAACATTTATTTATTTTTATGTGTGTGACAACAAAAGAGCTTTCAGTTTACCATACTCATAAAATTTTTTATGTAAAATTAATTAAAAATCACTACATATTTTTCATTTGACTTTAACGAAAATGTTATTTAATTTTTAATGTTAGAATCTGAATCTGAAAAACTATTTTTTCCTTTTATTTTTTACTATAAATTACGAAAAATTAAATGAACGAAAAAATCTAAATGGTTTTTTCTATAGTCAGATTGATTTAACTTTCACAAGAACGAATCTTGACTTCCGTACAAAGCAAAGATGTTCCCCTTGCTTCTCTAATTTTTCTGTGAAAGACTCAAGACCAAATTCAGTATAAACAGATAATTTTTGCTTTCTTTTCCACAATTTAACTGTCAAACAAATCAGAAAAAATTTAAGTATTGAGTCAAAATAAAGTAAAGGTTATAGAAAAAAAACATAGTTAGTTCTAACAAACAACGGAAAATACGAAACGCAATAAAAACCTGTTTTAATGGGTAAATTTATTTCCAATTGAATGCTAAAATCAATTAAAGGCCTGACCCACGATATCGACAACGTTCCACTTATCGCACATTTACATTTGAAACAACAACAAAATATTAAAATTTGTTTTTGTTTTGAGTGTAAGTGTGCGACAAGTCGAACGTTGTCGACATCGTAGGTTTGGCCCTAAAAATTAAACTGCTTACACCCTTATTGATAAAATTTAAAATTAGTTTGAAATGAATTTTATTTAAAATTTTTCATAGAAATTTTTTGAATAGATATTATTTTTTGTATTCCTTCACTGTAATAATTTTGTGAGTGTGATTTTTTCGTTATACATACCTAAAAAGCTCTTTTTATGTCAAAACGAAAGCTTTAGAATATGTTTTATAAAAATCAAATTTTAAACGTTATCGTTTATAAGCGAAACATAAAAACGAAAGGGCTTATGTTTCTAAAAACAGGCTGTTAGTTAGTATTTTAAGGAAGCTAGATTATAAGTTATAAGTTTTAAGGATCATTGTAATTTAAACTGACAAAGAGTATCCCCTACAAGCAAAGTAATACGAAAATGATTCGAAATGGTATTGCTTGGAAGAAAAATATTATTGCCGCAATAATCATATTCGTATTGCGGAAGATTCCCCCTTCGGGAGAGTTTGTGCGGCCAGGGCGATACTTCGAAGAAATACCAATGCAATACTTCTACAAGATAAAACTGTGACATCGCTAGATAATTATCTGATATTGTCAGATTATCTTTAGGAAGATAAATTATTTATAAAGATAGATTATCTCCTAAAGTACAATTTTACAATTTTGCTAAATTATCTGAAGGAAAATATATATATATATATATGTATGTATGTATATATAAAACTACCATTAATTTAAATTTAAAGCAATTTTTTATGGTCAACGAAATAAATTCAATTTATCGTCAATTTATCAGTATAAAAAGAAATTTCCTGACATAATGTTTTGAAAATTTTCTGATTGTTTTTATTTTAAATTAAATATTTTTTTTTCAGTTAAAAACATATTGATATTATAAATTTATTGCGCATGTGATAAAACGCCAGGCTGAAAAAAATGCAACATTTTAATGACACGAATTTTTATTTTTTTATTATTTTTTTTAAGAGAAGTAACACTCAGACAATTAATGCCTACTAATATTACTAGGTGTTAACTTCTTTAGGAAAGAGATAGTGATAGAAGACAGGTGGTGAAGGAAGAGATAGAAGAAAGCTTCATTCTTTTACGACTCTGCTTTTTGCACGCTTTTTAATAATGCAGTGTTGCAGCGCCTTCTGGTGTTAATTGAGCCGTATTAATTTTGAAGCTGTGTTTAGTAGCCATTTTATTGGTTATTTTACTTTGCCGATAATTTTTGCTACACAATACCGACGAAGGAGGGCGCTCTGATGTTACATTAGGATTATCATGTGCTGAAGTGTTATAGGAAAAAATAAACTGTTCATTCAAAGAGTTTCACTGAAATGAAAATATTTTAAAATAGAAAAAGTATTGCTTTGATGATTTTCTTCTAAATGATAAAAATAAAATATTGTATTTATATCTTCTGGGTAAGATATCTTCCAAATGTTTGTAGGGTCAGTTAACTTGTTCGGTTCACTGTGTGCGTGGTGCTGATTGATGCAATTTTCAGTCTCATTTGTCAGTGCAAATGGAATACGCGAATTGATTTGATTCATTGTATCACATTTTCTCGAAATATAAGTGCAATACTTTTCTATCTCCTTTCCAAAAATTAAAATTTTTCCTAATAAAAAAATTGTAGTGTTTTTTTAAGTACATAGAAATATGTTATATTATTTTTGTTTAATTAATTAATATTTTGCTTAATGAGAAAAATATTAGTTATGTTAAAAAATGTATTTTAAAATGTAACTTACATTTAATAATTTCCAAAAACTTACCCGTTGTTCCCCCTTGTCGTGAAAGAGCGCAAACACTTTGTCAACCTGCAAGTTTTCTTTAATCAGAATAACAATTTATGGCTAATTTTACAATTTTGTTCTCTCCGAAACATGGCAGGCGTTAAAAATAAAATAAAATAAAAGTTCTACAATTAAGGGCCTGTGTCAAACGGTAGCAAAATACTAGTGTAAGTAAATTTTTGACACTTCTGAGGTGAATAAAATTTCACTAGCCCTGGGGGCTAGTAGAAATTTTGACACAACAGGTAAATTTTTGACAAGCTGCAATAAAAATCATGGTATCATAAAATTTAAATCCACCGCCGTCGCTTCGAGCCGTCGCCCAATACAAAGGTTTTTACATCTTTTAAGTTTAATTAGACTGTGAAAAAATCTTTGTTTATTTTAGTTTGCGAAAAATGTTGCATCATATATATAATATTATAAAATTTATTGCTACAAGAATATTGTTTTATATAAAAATGTCTTCTTAAAATTTTGTTGGTAGCCGGCGGCTTGTAGTCAGGCGAAGCAAAACCGCTGCCGCAGCAATTGTTTCACCAGCTTCTTTCTATGCTCAAGAGAATTTGTCAAAATTTTACATTGTCAAAAAAGATATCATTTGGCACAGCAGAAAAATTAAATTTTTTCCCCACAGGCAAATATTTTTTACCATAGCACTTTTCTACCGTTTGACACACGCCCTAACATCTATAATTGAAAAATAAATTCAGTAAAGTGCGACTTTGACACGCACACGAAGGGTTCCGTACGGACATTATATACGAACTTTACCCTATATAAAATATAGTTTTGGATTTTTTTTTCGTTTTTGGAATTTTTTCGGTTTTTGGCGTTTTTCTTTAGCTCTGGAATTTTTTTTTTTGTTTTGGCGATTTTTTCGGTTTGGTGATTTATTTTAGTTTTAGAGATTTTTTTTTAATTTGGTGCTTTTTTCGTGTTGGCAATTTTTTTTCGTTTTTTTGGCGTTATTTTATTTTGATGATTTTATTTTTTTTGTTTTGTGACGATTTATCTTAGTTTAAGAATTTCTTTTTAATTTGGCGCTTTTTTCGTTATAGCGATTTTTTTTTGATTTTTGGCGATTTTTCGGTTTGGCGATTTTATAATTTTGGGATTTTTTAGTTTAAGAGTTTTTGCAAATTTCAAGAGTTTGCGTGTTACGTTTTCCAAGAGCATTGATTTCCATGTAAAAAAACATAATGGGAACGGCGTTGCATACATTTTGAAAATGACACCACAAAATGGCGACACAAGAAATGCCAGATTTCTACTTGGCACTAGTTAAAAATATTTTTTTATTTTAAAAAGAAATAGGTTGGTATTGAAAACCAGTAAAGTAAAGATGTACGATTTTCCAGGTCTGGGAAGCTCCTTCTCTTTTGAAATCGATTAATGACAATTTCACAAAAATGAGATTATGGCTGCAATACTTTTTAGAGTGACTGTTACATATTATACGAAGTAAATTTGCATAATGTAATGTTACACAAATATGGCGGGAAGAACTAGACCATATGCCCAAACTGTTATTAACAGTATTTAAAAAAAATTGTGACTGACTGTACACGATCTATGCCTTCACATAGGAAGTAGCAACGTGGTTGTTAAAGAAATTCCACAAAAAAAAAACACCTCAAGATTATACGGTTATTCGTGGCAGATCTCGAAGGCCAAACAACACACACACAAACCTGACCGCACTTAAGAAATGACTACGATGATGCGAGACGCTGTTCTTCAACCCAGAGCTATTTAACGACTGAGAGTTACGAGTATATGTAATTTTGTATAAATTTTATACAATCATTCACTAAGTTTGGATTAAAATATGAAAATGATGCTTATGCAAATTCCTTAAAAAATTACTGAGTCGGTACAATTAAAGATCGAAGTTCTCACATACTTACAAACATACTTATATGTACCCAGTTAAAAAAATTATATATGGTCCCTATATTTTTAATATATGAATGTATATAACTATATATGAGTATGTATGAATTCATGTATGGAAATATATGGGATTTATACATTGCAAAACTATTATATATGAACTAATATACGGACTAATATATGAAATGTATTATAATATATGAGCTCATATATGGAAATTTCATTATGAAGCTCTTCATATGTGGATCCATGTACATATAGAAATAAGATTTAATATATGGAGCCATATAAGAATGTATGCATACATGATGTCTCACATAAGATCGTTTTTGCAATCAAAAAAGCTTGGATTTTATCACTTGTGAATTGGAAATCCATTAGCAAATACATACGGTATGCAAAATTTATATGCGTACCCTCAACGTTTAAAAAAGAAAAACTTTTGTTACAAAAAAAAAAAAAAAAATACATTCTTGTATGATTTTATACATTGTGGATCAAATAATCATTAATTTTATTGGACGGATTATTTTTTATTTTATAATTAATTGCACTAGTTTTTAATCTGATTTCTTAAATTAAATTTTATGTACGAATATGAGTTTTGTGTTTTTTAAATAATTGATTCACGTTTTGACTTAAAATGAGGAATGAAATGACTTTTAATTCGTTTTTCATCATTGGTCCAAACAAATGTTTTATTAATTACAACCTCCCTGTTCAAAATCGAAAAAAAAGTAATTTTAGTAATTTAATTTGAGTTCTCGTTGAACCTTCATAGAGAAGAGACATTGGGTGCATTCATAAGACGTAGCTGTTGCGACACCGTTGAGCGTTTGTCTTAGAAACGCATAGTTGAGTAATTCCGCTCCACTCAACAGTTGAGTAATTTTCCATCATAAAATTTTTTCGCTACCTATAGTCAACGTGTTGTGCTCAGCCTAAACAGCTGCTCGAATAGAGTTATGCCTGTTATATGCTTTGTTAGGTGGAAGGAGCAAGTATTTGTTAAATTTTATATTACAAATTCGATGAAGTAACAAAATAAAGATATAAAATTAAATTATATCCATCAAGCCATTTCTAAGACGTAACTGTTGGGGCCAACAGTTGCCAACAGTTTCACAACTGTTGTGCTCAACTGCTACGTCTTATGAATGCGCCCATTAAAGCGGATTTTTTTTTTACATACATACATACGAAACAAATATAAAAAACAACAAAATCAAAAATCATACAAAAAATATTCGTAATACATATTCACCTTGATAAATAAGCTTATTGGCTTTACTAATATTTTTTACATAGCAAGAAATAGCAAAAACAAAAAAAAAAACCGTAAACACAAACAAAGTTCCCTTGAGGAATAATACTCTGTATGAGTACCTCAAAGGAAAAAAATTTTGAAGTGAGTTCTAACGGCAGAAATGCTTATTTTACTGTGAGTTCTGAAACTCTTAATGAAAAAAATATAAATAATAAATCTGATGAAAATCTTTTTTTAACGGCAAAGCCAATTTTTCGTCAGCGATCAACTTCGCTTTGTCCAATGCCAACTAGTGAATCGTTAACATTACCATTGCCTAGTACTTCTTCATTTAAGTCTGCGATATCATCCGCATCGGGCTCGCCCTCATCACTAAACCAAGTTATCACTACAGATAACAGTAGCTCAAAACCCAAGGTACAAGTGCGAATGGACAGATATATAACAGTGGTAAAGCGTGGGCGAAGCCCAAATTCTTCAAAAATTTCATCTGCTCCAAAGATGTCTAGGGATAACAGCGCATCATCTACCAATCGTCAAAATCGTTTTTCATTATTGCAAGACACCGACGACAAGCCCTCTACATCATCGCAAAAGTCTTTTAAGCCACCACCTATTTATCTGAGAGAAAACAATTCCAACGCGCTTATAAAAAAACTACTGTCGACCATTGGTGAAAATACTTTTCACATCATTCCAATTAAACGAGGTAATATTGATGAAACTAAAATCCAAATATATAATGAAAAAGATTTCCGAAAAATTGTTAGTGAATTCGAAAAAAATAAAACAAATTTTTACACATACCAACTTAAGAGTGCTAAAGGCGTACAGATAGTATTAAAGGGCATAGATTCATATGTTGAACCCGAAGAAGTAAAATGTGCACTTGTCGACCAAGGATTCAAGGTAAAAAATGTTACCAACATATTTAATAGAGAAAAGGTCCCCCAACCCCTATTTCGGGTTGAACTGGAGCCGAATGACACACAATTAAAAAAAAATGAAGCCCATCCAGTTTATAATGTAAAGTATCTCTTACATCGAAAAATCACAGTTGAAGAGCCACGTAAGCGTTCAGGTCCCGTACAGTGCCATAATTGCCAAGAATATGGCCATACGAAAACTTACTGCAAGTTACCTACAGTGTGTGTTATCTGCGGTGAATTGCATGGTACTGCTAGCTGCACTAAGCCAAAAGATCAAGCAGAAAAAAAATGTAGTAATTATGGAGGTAATCACACAGCTAACTATAGAGGATGTCCTGTATTTTCTTTCGTTAAACAGGCTATGGGTCAAAAACCCAAGCTAACTCCAGCTCTACAAGTAAACGCGAACTCCGACACTTTTGCTCAAATCAGCCAACCAGTTACTTCACGTGTATCGTATGCTGATGCTGCTAAAACTAGTTCAATTCCCACGAAAAATGTTCCACCGCCAAATAATTCAACGAATTCAAACTCAAGCTTTAACTTTAGTCGCCTTGAAGCTACTATTGAGAATCTGGTGCTAACTATAAACAACTTTACTACAAATATGACAAGTATGATGCAAGAAATGCTGCAAATGCAGAATACACTGCTTCAAGCATTAGTTAATAAACCATGAACACGTTAAAAATATGTTTCTGGAACGCAAACGGCATTCGCCAACATAAAAATGAACTTGAGCACTTCCTCATGGAAAAAAATATTGATATAATGTTGGTTTCTGAGACTCATTTGACCTCAAGAAGCTTATTTAAAATAAATGGTTACACTTTATATGATACAAAGGACCCGAGAGAGAGAGCATGTGGTGGATCAGCAATTCTGATTAAGTCAAGACTCAAGCACTATGTCCTTGACAACGTTAGTGAAGAATATCTGCAAGCAACGAATATTTTCGTAGAAAATTTTTGTGCGAATTTCGTGATATCATCAATTTACTCACCTCCCAGATTTTCAGTTACCGAAGATCAGTATGAGAAGTTCTACAAATCGCTTGGATCTTGTTTCGTGGCAGCTGGTGACTACAATGCAAAACATACCTACTGGGGATCGCGTCTTGTTACACCTAGAGGTCGAGCCTTGTTCAATACAATTTCAAAAATGGGCTTAGATGTCATTTCGAGTGGGGAGCCTACTTACTGGCCTACTGACGTAAGAAAAATTCCAGATGTTATAGATTTTGCCGTCACTAAAAATATTCATAGGGACTTAATTCATGTAGAGGCCTCTCTAGATCTGTCCTCTGATCACTCTCCAACAATAGTTACAATTTTCAACCCACTAAGGAGTGATTTAACTAACTCATATGTGAAGATGATTAATGGAATCAACTGGCTGGCATTCAAAAAATATCTTAGTAGTCACTGCGTAGAAAGCATTCAGCTTAGATCATGCGATGATATTGAATTTAACATTGCCAATCTTAACGAAAATATTAAACAGGCTGCTGAACACGCCACTACCTCCTAACCGCAGACCGGCTTTAACAGAATTTATTCTACGGAAATTGAACGTCTTGTATGTGAGAAAAGGAGAGCTAGAAGAGAATGGCAACAACACAGATCACCCCTAAATAAAATCAGACTTAAAGAATGTACTAAACGACTCAAAGAGCTGCTATCATCGGAAAAAACTGCACTACTGGAAAAGTATTTAGAAGGTCTTGATGTAACGTCCGCATCTAATTACTCTTTATGGCGCGCTACTAGAAATCTTAAACGACCCGTTGATCTTAAATCACCATTGCGTACTGCGACCGGAGGCTGGGCAAGAAGTGATAGTGAGAAAGGTAACTTATTTTCTGAGCATTTAAAATCTGTATTCACTCCCAATTCATGTACGGGTGCTGCTGATTTACCGAGTGTAGTTTCTCTACCCCCTCGTCCCTTAAGGTTTAAGATGCGTGAAGTACAAAAAGTAATTGCTGAACTCAACCCGAAGAAAGCTCCAGGTATTGATGGCATTAGTAACAAAATGCTCATGAACTTGCCTCATATTGCAATAAGAATCCTGCTATTTACTTTTAATGCTATTTTAAGAATGCAGTATTTTCCACATAACTGGAAACTGGCCAAGATCAAAATGATTCCAATGGCGGGCAAAGATCTTACCAAGACTGAGTCATATAGGCCTATAAGCTTACTATCTACAATCTCAAAGCTTTTCGAAAAGCTGCTCATGACTAAATTGTCCAAAATTTTAACTGATAATGGGTGCATCCCGGACCATCAATTTGGCTTTAGAAGTCAGCACAGCACGATTGAACAAACGCATAGACTGGTCCAAGTTGTAAGAAGAACATTTGAAGAAAAGAAGTATTGTTCTGCTCTCTTTATTGATGTTTCTCAGGCATTTGATAAAGTATGGCACGAAGGCCTAGTTTTCAAATTGAAGACATATCTGCCAATAAACATTCAAAAGCTTTTGGAAAGTTATATTATTGATAGGAAGTTCACTGTTGTGGAAGGAGAGTTCACGAGTGTGCCCGAAACTATATCTTCTGGTGTGCCCCAGGGTAGTATTCTGGGTCCTGTCTTGTATTTAATATATACTTGTGATATGCCTGTGAGCAATAATATCCATATTTCTACTTTTGCCGATGATACAACCTGTATGAGTCTGCACGAAAACCCTTATGAGGCATCCCGCAATCTCCAGGAACATATCACTCAGCTGGAAATATGGTTGAACTTATGGAGAATTAAAGTCAATGAACAAAAGTGTGTCCATATAACGTTCACCCTAAGAAGATATACTTGCTCCCCCATTCGAATCAACAATCAAAATATTCCTCAACATTCACAAGTGAAATACCTTGGTATACACCTTGATCGAAGACTTACATGGAAACATCATATTGACTCTAAGTTAACTCAGATGAAACTTAAGTTAACTCAAATATATTGGTTGATTGGCAGAAACTCAACACTCAGCCTAGACTGCAAACTTTTATTATACAAGTCGCTTTTGAAGCCAATATGGTGCTACGGAATTCAGTTATGGGGCACTGCTTCAGTTTCCAATGTCGAGAGAATCCAACGAAGGCAAAACAAAATTTTACGGTTAATAACATCAGCTCCATGGTACGTCCAAAATTCTATTATACATCGTGATTTAAATATGCCACTAGTGACTGAAGAAATTGCAAAATACGCAGGCAAATATTTAACAAAACTCGAATCACATCCTAATCCGCTTGCTCGTAATATTTTGAACTTTACTGGACACGTCCGCTTAAAAAAGAGGGACACACGGGCTCTTATACCTAACACTCCAGATGGGACTACTTGAAAATACATTCCCCCCCCCCCCCCCCCCTTTTTTTTTTGATTATCACTACTAATGTATTATTTATAACTATCACTAAGTTTATGTCCGACACTGGTCGGGCCTAATAATTTTTTTTATAGATTTAAGATTTGAATACTTATTGTTAGTTCATATATGAAGATACAATAAATAAATACATGCATTAAAAAAAAAAAAAGTAATTTAATTTATTGCACAGCAGTGCGCTTTTGTGAATCAAGAGAGTATGAATATGAACTTTGCATACTGTAGAGGGAATATTTACACATACATGTATGAAAATGTATGAATATATATAATCATATATGCCTATATACCCTCATTTTTCGGATCCGAACCATATATGGGATATCATATATGCTCCATACATATTTTTTTTAGCTGGGTAATAAAAAAATTTCAAAATTCATAATTAAAGTTTTCAACCATGCATAAACGTGAATGAAGTGTGTAAAAGTTATGAAAAGTTTTTCTTTTATTTAATCAAATTTCATATATAAAAATCAAAAATTCAACTTTCCCAAAAGAGTTCTTGTGGAATGCAATTAAATAGATGAAAGTTTTTTATAATTCTTAAAAACAAATGCCAAGAAACATTCAGTCATTTATTTGGAAATTACACAAATGTGCTGATTCCATATCTAGTGTTGCTGTTGTAGGTATTCCTCAACTTGTGATGCTTAGTGATTGTCTCACCCTCTCTGTCACTCTCACTCACACACTCACTGTCATTCAGTCAGTCTCTTTCTAAGTGTTAGTGTTTTGTTTATTTAATTAAATAAATTGAATTAAAATGTATTTGCAATTAAATTTAATTGTAACACTCAAATGAGAAACTTAAAATTTACATTTAAGCACGATTTTTGAACAAAAATTGCATTTTATAACAATCTTAGTAAATTGCAGAAAAAAGAAAAATAGCAACCGAAAGTAAAAATAACAACTAACAATAAAGAAATTACGTTGGAATAACTTTTCCATACTAACATTATAATCTCATCAGCATACACACACACACACACACACACACACACAAACACACAGAAACACACACATACACTAAAGAAAGCATTACTTTATGCCTTTAAGTTTTACCTTATGCTTGTGCTGTTGCTTTTGCTTGTTACGACCAAAATAAGAAACACAATAAAAAAAGTAAGAAAAAAGCGAAAATTATAATGACGACGACTGGGAGATATACAAGATTTTCGCAAAAAATGCTTGACAATTTATAAAAATAAAATAAAAATTAACTAAAAGAAGAATAGAACAGACCTGCTCGTATAAGAAAAACTATAAATTTTAGCATTTCTAGTTGAATATATTTAAGACGAGTTTTTTTAACGAAAGTTCGTCATGATTATTCTAAAATTTTTTTTTCAACTAATTTCTAGAAGTTGTTTGCAATTCTAAAATTTTTGCGAATCTATTACTGCTGCTGCGATAAAAGAGATGGGTAATTTTGTTATACGAAATTTGAAAAAAAAAGAAAGAAAACAAGCAAACACAAAACAAAAAAGTTAAACTCAAATCAGTATTCCATGTGATTAGTTATGTTTTTATTTTACTTGGCTGTTTCTTGCCACAAAGCAATCAAGTAAAATCAGGAGTTCCTTTTTAGGGTTCCGTACACCAAAGGTGAAAAGGAACCCTATTGTTTTCGCTACGCTGTCCGTCTGTCCGTCAAACGGTATTTTCTCAGGAAACGTAAGAGCTACGGACCTGAAATTTGGACAGAGTATGTACAACCTTGGCCGCTACAACAACAAATACATGAGAATTATAAATTAAAGGGTGTTCCAAAACGAGCAACGAAAAATTTTAAAATCCCATGTAATATACATACAATTGTATATTGAAACTTGAAATTTGAAAAATTAGTGTATTTTTATACAGACTACAACAATTAACACTAAAATTTAAAAAAAATTAAATTAAAGGGTGGTCCATCAGTTAATGCAATTTTGACTATGTAATTTTTACAATTTGCTATATCTTAGACACCATAAGAGGAAAACACTTGAAATTTTCAAAAACGGTAAAACAAAAAAAAACCGAAAATTATAAAGTCGCCAAACCAAAAAAAATCGCCAAAAATTAAAAAAAAAATCGCCAAAACGAAAAAAACCGCCAAAATTTAAAAAAAAATTCTAACACTAAAATAAATCGCCAAATTCGAAAAAATCGCCAAAATGAAAAAAATCGCCAAATTGAAAAAAAACGCCAAAAATCTAAAAAAATCGCCAAAACGCGAAAATGTCGCCAAAACTAAAAAGAAAATTTATATAAAAAAATCGCAAAAATGAAAAAAATCGCCAAAAATAAAAAAAATCGCTAAAATGAAAAAAAACCAAAAACCGAAAAAAATCGCCAAAACGAGAAAATAAAGTGTCAAAGCTAAAAAAAATAGCCAAAACTTAAAGAAATCGTCAAAACCGAAAAAAAGCAAAAAACGCCAAAACAAAAAAACCGAAAAGACCCCAAAAACGAAAAAAATGCCAAAACTATATATTATATAGGATGAAGTTTGTATTAAATTACATATCTTGTGTTCGTACGGAACCCTTCGTGCGCGAGTCAGAGTCGCACTTTACTGAATTTATTTTGTATTTAAAGTTAGATTCAGAGAAGCGGTACTGGGAACAGCTACTTTGAGATATCTCATAAGTTGTCTACATGTGTGTATGTATTTATCAGTTACATTCTCCGCAAGGGCAACACTGTTCCTGTCAACATGAAAATGTTAGTTGACTTGTGTCAAAATTAAAACAAGTTTGTGTTTGAGAGACATTGAGAGCAGAATACAGAAAATGGAAAAAATTAATTTCGTGAGCTCATTAATTAAGTATTATATATTTTGGGAAAAGTGAGAAAAAAGCCATCACACAAACCTAAATAATTTCGAAGAATACTAAATATAAGGATTCTTCACCATCAAATTCAATGGCAACAAGTAGGAGTGCTATATTAGCTGTGACGAACCTTATATACCCTTCAACAAAGTACTTATGAAGTATTTATACACCCACAAAAAAGATTGGTTGGAAAACGGTTAGTCCAATAAAATGTCATTTGCATTTTTTTTGCATTTACTTAAATTGATTGCATCAACCGAGCGTATGCTTTTGTCATGACTAATTAACTGATTGATTAGCACAACCGAATAAAATATTGGGAGTTGGATTTTAGTCCCAATTTTCGGTATTGGCAACTAAAAAAATTTTCCGTCTACATTTACGTTAAAACGAAGACTTTTTATCAGTTGTGTCAACTAACTAGAGGTTAATGCAACCATCATAGTTTATAGCAGCAAATTAAAATTAAATATTAAGGTTTGATTGATATTCCCTACCGATTAATCGGTTCGTATTAACAATTGCATATTATTGTTAAATATTTTTTTTTAAATAAGTAAATAACAAAAAACTGGCATGAAGTTTACGAATTATATTAATTCAGTTCAGGTTTCTAAACCAATTTGTTTTCTCTGTTAACGAATTTTATCTGCTGTTGCAACTAATTGGTTAGTGATAATAATTAAAAATATAGCTGTACTACAAGAAAATTGAAGTCGTTATACCAGAATTCTATGATAGTTGGTGCAACCGCCAAAATTCAATTGTCAACAAATTCGGTTGTCTCAACGAATCTGTTTTCTCTGTGTATACATAAATGCATACGTTAGTATATACGAGAACATACATACATACATATGTACATTAGAGCGTCTCGCCCAATAGGCAACAAACAAAAAGTGCCCCGTGCACAAGCGAACATAAAGTAGGACATTTTTTGCCGAACGTAGGGGTCGCCTTTTTAGTTTTTTCGTTATATCTTTCATATTTACAGTCCGATCTTAAAGTTTGATATAACGAATTTTTTTGTCTCAGGGAGGCCAATATTTTTGCTCTAAAATCCATTGACCTCAAGTGTACCGTTCTAGTACTTATCCCCCAAATCTCATTTCCTACAGCCCTAATGTGACACCCTAATGTTAGAAATTTATAGCTCACAAAAAATCATAAAACTTTTGCAATGAAAGTATTTCGATAATTACAGCGCAACTATTTAAAAAATGCTTTTATAAATTCATTGTTACAGGCCGTAGGCGTCGCCTTTTCAAATTTGTCATAGCTTCAGTATTTACATTCAGATATTAAAGTATAATATATCGATGAGTTTATATGTGGCAGACCAATTTTTTTTTAATTCAGAGTTAGTTATATTTAAATACGTTTTTTTACAAAAAAAAAAGTAAAAAGTTAAAGTTTTACAGCTCTGGAGCTGTGTTTTTAATATTTATTTTATAATTATACCGAACGTTTCTTTCTAAAACATCAATTATTTTAATATTTTTTCAAAACAAAAAAACATTAATTTATTTGACTTGGTTTGTTGTGTTTACAAAAAAAAAATAATAATTGTCCAACCCTGGAATCATCATTTATATTTTTCTGATTTCCTATATCAATATGATTAATTTATAGAGAAAAAGAAAAAAAATTGTTGTGGTATACTAATTTTGTATACAAAAAAAGTTCCAGTTTTCCAATCCTGCGTTCTTCTTTTTTTTATTTGTAATACTAATTCATTCTGATTGAAATATCAAATAGGTTTATTTAGCAAAAACAAAATTTGATTTATTTTGATTTTATATGGGAAAAAAAGTTTAAATTATCCACCTCTTTTCGATTTTGCTAAGTTTCAATACCAATCTATTTCGAACCATTTGTGACACATCAGTTCCAAGCCGAAGTCGCCAGCTTTTCTGGGAGCTCCGGAAAACCAATTTTACGTACAGACAGACGGACAGACGACCATCGCTTATTCGTCTTCCCTATTCATAAGACCCAGAATATATATATACTTTATGTTTCGCATATTAATATTGTGAAAATTAAACACGGAATGACTGACCTATATGCGATATACCCTTTACCATTTTTGGTGAAGGGTATAAAAACTTTTTCACTGAACTTCTTTGTGGCCGTACAAGTACTGAAGATGCTGCACATTTTGGATACTCAGTTGACGTCTTTACATCCGAAACTATTGAAAAAAATTCATAAGATGGAGTTGGCTGATCGAAGATTGAAAGTAGGAGATACTGTGGAAGCAATAGGCATCACACATGGCAGAGTGGTTTAAATTTTGGATGATCCCTTGGGTATAAGAAAACTTTCGGCAATATGGGTGCCGCTTTTGCTCACAGAACGTATGTTAACCAAACTGATGTTCAAACAGTGAGTTTCTCGGTTTGAAACGAAATATATTGATTGAATGGCAAATTATGTTCTTGGAGAAAACGAAGTAACACGAGGTGTTACTTCGTTGGATAATAAAATTGTACGCTGCCAGACATTGAAAATGAATATGTCATCGTTGGTTAGTATATATTATAAAGCAAAATTCGGCTTATGTAAGGGGTACCCCTTATTTTGTGAACTTTTTAAAAATAAAATAATTTTAATTGTTAGTATGTACTTAAGACTCAAAAGCTGTTAAACACACTTTTTTTGTAAACTATTAACCAAATTTTTTGCTGAGAAGCAACAAACATAATATGAATATATATCTCTCTAGCAAAATAACAATAAATTTTGTTTAAGTTTCATCACTTCTTAGTTAAATATGCCATGTGATTATTACTTCGTTTAAACAATTTTCTTTTGCATAAGTACTCGTATACATTTCGTTTTTCTTTTCCTGTGCTCAAAATGGCAAAATACATAAAAAAGTAATAATAATAATAATAATAAATTTAAAGTATTAGAGAACATACGTTGTTAGTTTTATTGCCATATAAATTAGACCCAAAACAATTTTTGTCCATAAAAATACAGTTTTCATCTATTTACTCAAATGAAGCACGTAAAGGTCGTTCTATTCACACATGTGAGTTAGCCGCCCGTCCGTCCCTCCGTCTGTCCGACACAATAACACAGTTAACGAAATTGCTACACGCCAATTTGAAGCAATTTCAGGGCACACACACTTAATGTTTGCTTAGTGCTTGAGGGCTAAGGAAATGATTATTTAAGGTCCTTGTTTCCTTTTTGTATATTAAATACATTTAATGAGCAAAATCCCAAGTAAACTGAATTTTTCATTGAAAATTTTGCAAATTAGAAATCATCGAATGTATGTATGTACTCAAGTTTATATATATATATATATATATATATATATATATATTTACAATTTAGTTGATGAGAAACATAATATTGGTAATAAGAGAGAGAGAGAGAGAGAGAGAGAGAGAGAGAGAGAGAGAGAGAGAGAGAGAGAGAAAAATATGGTTTAAATTGCATATATACTTAAGAATTTCAATTTGTGTTGGGTATTAATTGAAGTTATAAATGGTCGAGAGGATTTGGCAAGAAAACAAGTGTGGAAAGCTTAAATATTTAATTGCTTTAACTAATATCAATATTCATACCCACATATGTATATGATGATGTATGATGATGATGATGATGATGTTGTATATATGATGTAATAACTTTTTTTTAAGAAAGTTACCAATTAAGTTTATTTTTAATTAAGCTGAATATGAATATGAATATGAATATGACAATGGGTCTTATGCATAAAAACGAGTAAAAGCGCAGAGTTGAGTCAGGTGAGCAATTGCTCGTTAGTTGAGTTCGATCAAACAGCAACAGCTTTTGCTCAATTTGGTATGCATAAAAATTAGTTCAAACCAATTGCAATTACTTGAGCAAAGGAAGATCAAACGTCTAATGGTTATTGAAGTGCAAACATGTCGTCAAGTGAAAGTGAAGTAGAAGTAGAATCAAATAATAATAATAATACAATACAAACTGACGACATTTCTAAATTTTTAGTAGAAAAAATAAAACAAAATAAATATTTACTAGAAAAAAGTCAATTACCAAGCATTTACGGCCCGTCCCACAATGTCACCAGAAATCGTTCGATCGACAACTTGTATTGCAAAAAACAATAACATTAGAAAATTTGTTGTTTTTTTTCAATATAAGTACTTTATCGAACGATTTTAAAGCAAAACAAGGTGATTCCTACAAAAATGCAGATTTTGCAAGAAAAACTTGTGGAAAGAAACTTGCATCGTTTGAGCATCTTTTATTTCATCTGAATCTTTCGGAAATTTTATTCAATCACTTGTTTTGGCAGATATAAGTTTCGAAACTTTTGCAATAGTTCGCGACACAATCCAATATCTGTGGCAATAAAGTTTTGGAATCCAGGATCTGCACAAAATCTTAAATACAGTCGAATTTTATCAATGTTGCTGAGGGCACCACCACACCACGTGTTTCTTCTGACTTCTCAAAAAAATAATTAGCCAACCAGCAGATGCTACTATCATCAAACCTATGTATTTATCATTATCATTTTATTATTAATTATATAAAAAAAATTAATAATTAATAATACAAACCTGTATAATTTTTTGTCCTCACTTGTTAAATTTTTTACGCTGTTGATAACATTTTGTATTTCTTTGTGGCACAAAATTTTCAGCCATGGTTCCTTTTTAGTGTACGCGAGTCAACTATAAGGCAGGCTCAACAAAATTTGAGCAAGAGCTCACAAAAGAAAGCAAAAGCTTGTTTTTATGCATATGAAAATGAGCACAAGCTCATCTAACTTAGTTCAAACTGAGCAACACGAGATCAAACGTGAGCAGTGAGTAAAAGCAAATACATCACATTTTGTTATGCATACGACAAACACCTTTTACTCAAACAATCGAGTCCGAGCTCAAGCTCACGTTTTATGCATGAGACCCAATGAATAGACTTGTATCGAACTCATTCAGTAGTAGACTTGTATCGAACTCTTTCGGTAGCTTTTTTTGACACAAACCAATGATCCAACCCTGAAAAATTATTATTTTGTCAGTTACAACCTTATTAACGCCGAAGCTTCAATTGTCATCCAAACTATCTTGCCGATCTTTAAACTAAGTGTTCTTTTGTTTTATTTCTTGATATTCCATCATCCATAATTTATTTATTACTTTTCAATAGTTAAACAAAGTTTGTATATTAATATTAAACTTTTTCCCATAAAATTTCGTAACAAATTTGTAAAAAAAAACTATTTTCTTTGGAATATTGATTAAGATATTAATTCTTACAACAGCAATAAAAATGATATATATGTATTTATAGGAAAAATTTCTTTAGTTTTCTACATTCTAGTCATAGCCCAAGCCACAATGAGGTCAAAGGTCAAAATTGTAAAAACCTAACGAAATGCTCTTTTTTTCATTTTATAAATTTTTTTAATAAGAAATATAAAGATAATAGTTTTTCCTTCATTTTTATTTAATACGCTTATTATTTTTAATTTAAATCATTGAAGATTTTGTATACACTGGAAAGTCCTTGCAGCTGTAAAGTCCTTGTGTAAAAGGTACTGTTTATCAGCTTCGTTGTGTGTTAAATATCTGTTAAAATCATTATTTCATCATTATTATTATTCCATAGAAATTTCCAATCGAGAAAAATTTTTGTTTGTTTTGGTATTCACAAAAGAGCTTAAATTCTTGGATGTGTATAATTGTAATTCATCAACGCTTGCACACTAGAGCTGCAAAACTATCGATAGTCGCTCCACTCGATAGTTTTATGTAAAACTATCGATACTATCGATAGTATCGAATAGTTTTATAAAAGTTGCCACATAAACTACATTTGACTGGAAAAAAGATCCAGAGTCCTCAACATTTTCATTAGTATATAAAAATATATCAAGCCTTTTTTTCGATTTTATCGTAAGCGGCATATTATCGAAAATATACTTTTTTATTGAACTTAAAATTTTATTTGCCTACCCATGGCTTAGAATTATCAAAATGCGAAAATTTTTGATAATTTTTAAGACACTAAGTGTAAAGTTTTATTGTAAGAGACGATTGGCGGCCGTCGCGATATCAGTACCACCAAAATTTATTAAGATACTTGTGACTACTATTTGTCGAGTAACACTTGGATTTATAAATAAATTCATATACATACATATGTATTTAAGTACTTATGTATACAGAAGCAGGAATGCGATGTCATATTTACAAATTGTACTAACTTTCAAAAAAATTTTTAATTTTTTCAGTACGATTGTACCTAATTCTTTATTTATATTCTTTTAATACTTGTACTTTTTATTAACTAAAAATCAATTAACAAAACGCCAGAAGGTGCACAAAGAATATTAGTTGCTGGGATCTGAATATAAAAGTAACATTTACGATATACTACGTTTATAACCTTTTTTTATTCGATTGTTCACGGTCGATGCAAATAGTCGGCTTCTCTCCTTGGTAGGAAAATAAAATTTCCACATTTGCAGATGAATTTGGAATAAATAAGGTTCCTCCAGCAATTCTTTAAGTACCGGAAAACATCGTTTGATTTACATAATTTTCTAATACCTTCGAGCTAAAGATTAACCCCCTTGTGCAAAAAAATAAGTGAACGTTAAAACCGGTTTTTTTTAATGTACACTTCAAGCACGCATTATTTTTTGCATAAGGGGGTTAATATATTTTAATGCTATTTTTGGCATGTAATAAATATAAAGAGATTCCAGTAGTGCTAAATGGGTCATTGCGGTGCTACGGTACTTTTGGCATTCAAATAGCGCTAAAATTATACAATTGTACCAACTTTTCCATCGCTGTACAAAAGCATAAATCAACTACGGATAATTTGCTTCAAAGCTGCCGGCTACTGTTTAGTGACTTCGATTATTTTTACTCTTTTAATTACTTGTTTTATTTGCCGATAGTATCGATAGTGGAAAAAACTATCGATATTTCATTTACAACAAAACTATCGATACTATCGATAGTTTTGCAGCTCTATTGCACACACTTTTTTAAAAGGGAAAAAATTAACATCATTAGCGTATTAAATAAAAATTAAAGAAAACACATTATATTTATAATATTTCTTATTAAAAAAATTTATAAAATGCAAAAAAAGCATTTCGGTGGTTTTTCAAAATTATGGCCTTTGACCTCAATTTGGCACGGGTTGGTTTTAACCGTAATGAAACAAACATTATATTTATAATATTTCTTATTAAAAAAAATGATAAAATGCAAAAAAAAGTATTTCGGTGGTTTTTCAAAATTTTGACTTTTGACCTCATTTTGGCACTGGTTGGTTTTAAGCGTATTAAATAAAAATAAAAGAAAAAAACATCATCTTATTTAAAAAAATTGATAAAATGTAAAAGAAGAGCATTTCGGTGGGTTTTCAATATTTTGACCTTTGACCTCAATTTGGCACGGGTTGGTTTTAAGCGTATTAAATAAAAATTAATGAAACAAACATTATATTTATAATATTTCTTATTAAAAAAATTTATAAACTGCAAAAAAAAGCATTTCGGTGGTTTTTAAAAATTATGGTCTTTGACCTCAATTTGGCACGGGTCGGTTTTAAGCGTATTAAATAAAAATTAAAGAAAAAACATTATTTTAATAATATTTCTTATTAAAAAATGATAAAATGCAAAAGAAGAGCATTTCCGTGGGTTTTCAATATTTTGACCTTTGACCTCAACTTGGCACGGGTTGGTTTTAAGCGTATTAATTAAAAATTAATGAAACAAACATTATATTTATAATATTTCTTATTAAAAAAAATTGATAAAATGCAAAAAAAGAATATTTCAGTGATTTTTCAATATATTGACCTTTGGCCTCATCTTGGCACGGGTTGGTTTTAAGCGTATTAAATAAAAATTAAAGAAAAAACATTATTTTAATAATATTTCTTATTAAACAAGAAGAGCATTTCCGTGGGTTTTCAATATTTTGACCTTTGACCTCAATTTGGCACGGGTTGGTTTTAAGCATATCAAATAAAAATTAAAGAAAAAACATCATATTTATAATATTTCTGATTAAAAAAATTGATAAAATGCAAAAGAAGAGCATTTCGATGGGTTTTAAAAATTTTGACCTTTGACCTCAATTTGGTACGGGTTGGTTTTAAGCGTATTAAATAAAAATTAATGAAAAAGCATCTTATTTATAATATTTCTTATAAAAAAAAATTATAAAATGCAAAAAAAGAGTATTGCGGTGGTTTTTAAAAAATTTTGACCTTTGACCTCATTTTGGCACTGGTTGGTTTTAAGCGTATTAAATAAAAATTAAAGAAAAAACATTATATTTATAATATTTATTTAAAAAAAATTTGTAAAATGCAAAAAGAGCATTTCGGTGGGTTTTGACAATTGACCTCATTTTGGCACGGGTTGGCACCATCCGATCAGCCTGAAAATTTAATACATCAATTTTGACATTAAATCGCATATTTTTATCTCCTGCTGGGTCTGGAAAAATGGTTCTTTGAATAGCTGCCAAATTTTATTTGATTGTTAGCATAGTTTAAGTAAAATGTAAATTTTTTATTTCAATGATCATGTCCTTGCACCGAACAAACAAAGCCAAATTTTTAACATTGTTGAATCATTTCAATTTAAAAGAAGTTTCTGGTCTTTAAAAAATTTTTAATTGAATTGAAAACTCAAAAATTTAATTTTCTAAATTGAAAATTTATTTCGAAAAATTAAGGACATATGGGTGGTAAGTTTGTGCGAAATATTATTTTTAAGCGAAATATTTCTCAGGCTTAAAATTGGTCACTTTAAGAAGTTTTACCAAATTCCCTGCTTGTTACTAAAGTGGATATTAAATTTTCTCTGCAAAGGATATATGGTATCCTTGCAGCAATCTAACCAAGACTTTTTACGTAGTTCAAATTAATTAAATTAAGAGATAGTTATTCATTTATAGTATACTTTTAGCATAATTTAAGCTAAAATAAAATTTTTTAAATAAAGGATATATATGGGAGATAAGCATATCCTTGCTCGGATTAAATAAAAATTTTGTTCAGAGTTAAAGAAGATAATTATCAATCAATAGTTGTCAGTTTTCGCTTAATTCTGCTAGTATTTGTAAAGGAAATTTAAGTTTTTATATGAAGGATATTTAAGAGATAGTTATATCCTTGCACGACACACAATTTTTTTTGAGGAATTAATATAAAACAAAATAAAATTTAGAGACAGTTTTTATTTTTTTTTTAGCACATTCTGATTATAATTTCAGTTTAAATACAATATTTCAATTAAAGGATATACAGAAGGTAAGCGTATCTTTGCTGCGATTGAATTGAAATTTCTAGGTAAGGTAATGATAGAAATAGTTATTAGTTTTCGCTTCATTTTGATCATAATTGTATTTGTTTTTTACGTTAAGGACATAAAGTAGGCAGTTATATTCTTGCACAGATTAAAAAAAATTACACTGCTTTGAAAACAGATAATTTGAGAGGAAGTTGTAATATTTTAACACATTTTGAGCATTATTTGATTAAAGGATATATAGGAGCTAATCGTATCCTTGCTGTTATTGAATTGAAATTTCTTCCAGAACTTTAAAAAGAAATCTTGCAAATAGTTAGAAATTTTTGTTTTAATGTTATCATAATTGTGGCTAATATTCAAGTTTATAAATAATGCATGTATAGGACGGAAAAGTGTCCTTACACCATTTTCTTGAAAATTTAAATCTTAAGGAAACTCATCGGTACGGGAATACTGATCTGTTTTTAAAGACATTGTCTCGAAGACACTGCTGTCAGATGTATTATATCGATGTATTATTGTCGTTACTTTTGATCAGTGTTGCTTGGAAAAGTTCTCTATGCTTTCTGTGAGCGGAATAAAGTGTTCGATTATACTGACCTTTTATGTTATATATTTAACAAAATAAGTTTTCTTTAAAACTCGAAGAAACATTTTATTTATGATTAAAAATTAAAATATGAAAGTATTAAATTATAGTTTTTTGATTTTATTTGTGGTACTTCTAGCCAGTGATTTGTGTAATTTTCTCTATATTTTCTAAAATTTTTTTTTGCCATTTTTAATAAAAAAAATTGTTAATTTTAAGAGAAAAACTTTAGATTTAGTGAATGTGAATGATTTTTTTACACTTTTTACAAAGGGGCACTAGCTTCAGAGAAAAAAAAACAAGGTCATGCGTGAGCCTACACGAGTAATTTCTTTTCTGTTAAATATTAAAATTGATACTATTAAAATTGAAAGCTATTCACAATCCCATCTCTGACACACACACACACATGTTTGTGTGTGATATTAATTTTTTTTTCTTTTCCTTTCAAAAATCATATAAAAGTACCGATAAAACTGGCATACAAATGAAATAAAAGCCAAAAGTACTCAATATGTCTTGCAATATTCCATAATTGCTTCAGGCAAAGTAAATGCAAACCAAATAAAGTGATTGCTAAAGTAACGACACAGAACACTTTCATATACACACAAACACACATAAGTATATGTATGTACATATCCCAGTTGGCCACGTCTTTAAGACATCTTTGACGACGGGTACAAGACAATGGTAAGTCGTAGAAGACATATTAAAGACAACTCCATACAAATCGTTGACGAAATTTCCATACAAATGGCGGCGAGGTCACACAAGACCAGATGAGCGACATTGTCGCTCAGATTGTCCTCGACAAGGCTTTATTGAAGACAAAACGTATGACATTGTCGTTCAGATAGTCATGAACGCCGATTTCTTTTAAATTGTCGATTAGAAAACTTAATCTACAGACGACATGTCGTATATGAATCGTCGAAGACAATGTCGTCTAGGACGATTTGGACAACTGGGATGCCTTTGCACCCATATTAAGAAACCTACATACATATTAACATCCCACATTGTACTTTGTGCAGGATAACTCTTGGGCATTCACCTGAACACTGTTTGTTAATGCTTATTGGTGTGAAACTTGGAGCAATAAATCTGTTGTCATCAATTTTAAATTTCCCCATAAATGGTTACGCAAACATGATAAAGTGTAAGAAAAAAAAGGAGCATTGTTTTATTCGGTTTAACTCGTGTACACTACAGACATAAAAATGTATGAAAATGAACATGAGTGGAAAATGATGGTCAAACCTTTTTTAGCAATATTTTTTTCTTCTTGCAATTATTCATATTGACATTGCACTATGCGAATAGTAAGTAAGTGCTGTAATTTTAGAAAATTTATAAGAAAATACTATAGCTCTTAATATTTATAGGAAAACAATTAAGTAAAACTAAGTAAAACAAATGTATGTATGTATATATGTATGCATTTACACATTTTATGTACATATATGTATGCAATATGTGCCAAATCTTCATAATTAAAATTTCCCAAACAAGCTTTAATACACACAATTATCTGACATAACATGCACGTGGTTTAATATAACATTCACAGAAAAAATTAAAAATAGTTCTTATTATCACCTTGCTTGAATCAGTTAAATAATTGTTAAATTTTGCAACTACTGTGTTAGAGAGTTAGATATATATACAGGGTGGGCCAAAAGAAACCAAGGGGTGTAAAAGTTTAATAACTTTTTTGTTTATTAATTTTTTTTTATTTTTTCTTTCAGATTGTATAGACAACACTTGGAGAATTTATAATGGAGAGGTTTACAACTGAACAGAGAACCAGAACAATAGAATTTTATTATTTAAACCAGAGATCAATTATTTTAACGCAAAGAGCATATCGTCGACATTTTAACGTCAGAATTTCGCCCTCTGAAGCGATGATTCGTTGCTTAGTTAATCGTTATCACCAACGTGGCAGCGTAAGAGATTTGCCTCGAACCGGTAGACTACGTTTAAGTCGCACTGCGGAAAATATTGAACGAGTACAGCAAAGTGTTAACGAAGCACCAGAAACATCTGGCAGAAGGCGTTCTGCTCAGCTAGAAATGTCTCGTACGTCACTACGGCGCATTTTAAAAAAAAGATTTACAGCTATACCCATATAAGGTGCAATTGGTCCAAGAATTAAAACCCGCAGATCATCGGCAACGTCTAAATTTTGCAGTTAAATTTCAAGAGTTGGCCAGAAATGAAATCAACTTTATTGAAAATTTGATTATGAGTGATGAAGCTCATTTTCATTTGAATGGCTTTGTTAATAAGCAGAACTCTAGGTTCTGGGGTTCTCAAAATCCAAGAGTCATTCATCAACGCCAATTGCACCCCATCAGGTGTACAGTATGGTGTGGGATCACATCTGAAAATGTCATTGGGCCCTACTTCTTCGAGAATGAAGATGGAAATGCTGTAACCGTAAATGGAGAGCGGTATCGGTTTATGATAGAAAATTTTTTACGTCCTGCTCTTGAAAACAGACCTGGTATGTGGTTTGAGCAGGACGGAGCCGCTGCCCATACTGCCCGAGACACAATGGCACTTTTAAGTCAAATTTTTGGAGAGCGAATAATTTCTCGAAATTCGGAAATTATTTGGCCAGCGCGATCGCCAGATTTGACAGCACCCGACTATTTTCTTTGGGGTTTTTTGAAGGAGCGAGTGTATGTGAACAAGCCAGAGACAATCCTTGAACTCAAGGCAAACATTGTTGCAGAAATTCGAACGCTACAGCCACAAGTTTTGAAAGATGTTATGGAAAATGCTCTAAAAAGAGCCCATCAGTGCGAAGCTGAAAACGGTGGTCATTTAAGAGACATCATTTTTCATACTTAGTGTAAAAAAATTTCCATTTTGTATATTATATAATCTGAAAGAAAAAATAAAAAAAAGTTAATAAACAAAAAAGTTATTAAACTTTTACACCCCTTGGTTTCTTTTGGCCCACCCTGTGCTAGAGTGTGGCACAAGCCATAAAAAAGGCTAACAAGTACTCTAATCAATTTCGAAATGTGTGTGTATATTGTTCCATTATTGTAAAACAAAACTTTCAAAAGAGATGTGTTGTGTTATTTATGTTTACACTAAAACAGACTGCTTGGCAGTAGTGTGAAATAGAATTTAAACTTTTAGAACGTCTTACGCAGCCCTTTAGTATATACATATTTCGCCAAACAAATTTATGAGCGTCCCAGTATTGCCAAAATTAAATATTTTCAGTAAAGTGTGACCTTTACACGCACACGAAGAGTTCCATAGGAACACTGGACATGTAATACTATACGAACTTAAGTCTATTTATAGTTTTGGATTTTTTTTTTCGTTTTCCGAATTTTTTCCTTTTTAAGGGGTTTTCTAATGTTGGTGTTTTTTTAGTTTTGGCATTTTTTTAGTGTTTTGGTGCTTTTTTAGGTTTGGAGTCTTAGGCGTTTTTCGGTTAGGCGTTTTTTCGGCTTTTGGTGATTTATTTTAGTCTTAGAGATTTATTTTAAATATGGCGTTTTTTTCGTTTTGGCGATTTTTTTTTTCATTTTGGATGTTTTTTTCATTTTGGCAATTTTTTTTTGGTTTTTGGTGACTTATTTTAGTTTAAGTATGATTTAGGTAGGTAAATTTTTCATATTGGCGATTTGTTTCTTTTTGGTGATTTTTTTCATTTTGGTGATTTTTTCCATTTTGACGATTTTTTTGGTTGTTGGCGATTCATTTTAGTTTTAGATTTTTTTTTAATTACGCGGTTTTTTTATTTTGACATTTTTTTCGGGTTTTTTTTTTGTTTGTCTATTTTCTTCATTTTGGAGGTTTTTTTTAGCGTTTTTGAAAATTTCAAGAGTTTGCCTCTTACGGTTTCCTAGATACAGCAAGCTGTCAAACTTACATAGTCAAAATTACATTAACTGATAGAATACCCTTATTTGATTTTTTTTAAATGTCAGTGTTAATTGGTGTAGTCGGTATAATAAATAACCCTTCTTGGCAGTCGGGTAAAAATACACGAATTTTGAAAATTTCAAGTGTATATATATAAAAATTATTTTATAACCCTAGATACAACCCGTCATGTTTAGCAAATCTTTGTTAATAGAAACGCTGACCTCTGTTAAGTAATAAGAATTATGTTTTTCTCACAAAATGGACTTAATATTCGATTTTTAAAGAAAATGGACCAGAAAATTTAAAAAGGATTCCTTCGGTATGACTCTTTTATTTAAATATAATATTTAATAATTTCAGCGAACCGGTAAGCCCATAGCTTAACCCACAATCGTAACATCCTGTTTTTGTATGTCTTTCGAATATTGGACATTAATCTAGAGATATTCAGGACAGGGATGGCATTGAGTAGCAACAATTTAAAAAAATTGTTCTTTTTGGACCTTAATTGTACTTAAAAAATATTTTTTTGGTTCAAATTATATATATATTCTTATTAAAATAATCATCTATGTTACGGCTACCGTTTTCACATATTTGCTTATGAATTCAGTTGTCAAAGCATACGGCTACACCTATTAAAGTTGAAATTTAGGATATAAAAATTAATAGCCTGTGCTCTGGCATCCGAATTTAGGCGAAAAATAATTTGGAAATGGACAGTTCACATATTTTTGGATTTATTCGTTGCGTTTTACTTTCACAATGCTGTTTATAACTGTTTAAAAATGAATGAAGTGTGAAACTGGGGTGATTCCTTAAATGTACTAAATTAACCATAGTATCAAAAAAAGTACAATTGTACCAATCCTGGTTCAGGAGTCTCCTCAAATATTCTTTTCCACCCCATGTCCTACAATTTTCCAAAAAAATGTCCAAAGTCCTTTGAGCATTTTTTAGAAATTGTATTGCTTTTCTACAAAAACATGAAGTTATGACTTTTAATTTAAATCTAGGGGCGTCCAGGAAGGAGGCTTCTTCAATACTATTTTTATCCCCATGTCCTACAAATAGTAAAAACAATAGCTAAAATAATTTTTATGATTGCACTTTCCGTGTCGTTGAAGCTATTAAATGTTTTATCCAAATAAGGATGGCAATAGTTCGGCTTCAATTTTCTGATCTATTTTGCCTTAAAAATCGGGCAACAAGTCCATTTTTTGAGAAAAAACTATTTATATTATTTAATACAGGAGTATTTTTTTGTTAACAAAGGACTTTTAAACAAGATCGTTTATATCTAAGGCTAATCATATCCTTGTTTCCAGGGTATATAATTTTTAAAATTTATCCTCACGCACATATTTTTTTCAATGAAAGCAATTTTTGTTGTTATTTTCAAAAAAAAAAACAAAAATTATTTTCATTAAAAAAAAATTCATTTCCAGGAAAATCGAGTCACATTCCACAGTAGGTCAAATTATCACTTTTTCTGTGCAAAAGTAATAAAAACAAAATTGACATTTTACTTTTTTTTTCGTTAGTTTTAGTTGTCAACACTTTAAAATAAAGACACGTTATTTTAATTTTCGGAAAATATTAAGCACTGTCGCATTTTTTTGCATCTAAGTCAATAGATTTAAGTTCTTCTGAAAATAAACTTGTGAGTTCAGTAGAAATCGGTCAACTTTAAATGCGATTTTCTCGAATTGCGTTGGTATTAACTCATTGCTGTCAAATGGAAATGAAAATAAATCGACAAGGTAATTATTCATGTTTTTTTTTATAAAAAGTGTTTAATATTTATAACGCTATGCTTTAAAATAACTCATTATAATGAGCTATAGCTTAAACGGTATAATTTATCATAAGCACTGACTTTATGTAGGCCCTCAAAACTTTTGACCCCATTTGACCCATTTCAAATTTAAGGTATAAATTAAGTAATAATCAATGAGTTATTTGCATTTTATTTCAAAGTGCGATTTTTTGCGTTTTGCGAGTAATGCCTCTTTTCAGTAGGTAACATTTGTATGAAAACAACTGAACTCTTGATGAAATTAATGAAAAAAAAGAGGATTTTTTGAATTTAAATCTACACTCAAAATAAAAATCAATCCATCCGTACTTAAATCAATCCAAAGCGGTGTCATAAGTACGGTAAGTACGGATTTACTTAAATCAAGTACAAAAGACTTGATTCAAGTACGGATAATTCAAGTGCTAAATACTTAATTTTATCCATATCTAATCTTGAATCCGTTCTTGAAATAAACCCTAAACAGGATTGATTTCAGAAAACCTGAGATTGAATCAAATTCAAAATGCGCTTGATTCAAGAACTTTCTAGTGTATTTAATCACGAATCCGTACATGAAATAATCCAAAAACGAGATTCATTTAAGAAAAAATTAGATTGAATTAATCTCTTAATGCAGCTGTTTTAAGAAACCCTAACTTGATTTATTGAATAAAAAGATTTAATTTATTATACCCTTTACCAAAAAATGGTAAAAGGGTATATATAGGTTTGTCATTCCGTTTGTAATTTCCAGAATATTAATTAGCGAGCCATAAAGTATAGGGTGTTTTTTTAGAGGTATAGAACTTTGAATTGAAATAAAACACAAGAAAATCGTTTTAATGTCCATCAATTTGGCTTTATTGGAAGGATAATTTTATGCCATTGATGTTTAAATATGATTTCGGGCATGTGGCCGCCGCGGCTGGCTCGAATAAAACCAATTCTACAGGTCCAATTTTCAACCACTTTTTCGAGCATATGGGGCCGTATGTTGGCAATAACGCCACGAATGTTGGCTTCCAAGTCCCCTAACGTTTCTGGTTTGTTGGCGTAGACGAGCGACTTCACATATCCCCAAAGAAAATAATCCAATGGTGTCAAATCACACGATCTTGGTGGCCAATTGACAGGTCCATTCCGCGAAATTATGCGCTCATCGAATGTTTCCTTCAATAAATCGATTGTGACGTGCGCTGTGTGGCATGTAGCGCCGTCTTGTTGGAACCACAACTCATCCACATTCATGCCATCCAATTCGGGAACAAAATAGTCGGTTAGTCGGCTCCAATTGCTGTGCACGGTGGCGAATCGATTCATTCGGGTCGTCTTCAACACTTTGCTCTACAGCGGCAATTGTTTCTTGGATGCGCACTGTTCGACGTCTCTGCGAATGCGTATTATCACATAGAGTAAACGTAGTGCGAAAACGATCCATGGTTAACCGAATTAATTGCTCTGATGGACGATTATGTCGACCATAAAATGGACGGAGCTTGCGGTAAACTTCGCGAACTGAACGATTATTTTCGAAATAAATTTGCACGATTTGCAAGCGTTGTTCTTTTGTCATGATGAAATGGCAAACCAAACTAAATATTAATCATTTGACAGCTGACAAAATTGCCGCCAGTTAAAAAAGTGATGCCAACTTAAAGTTCTATACCTCAATAAAAACTACCCTTTATATATATATTCTGGATCCTTATGCAAAAGGAAGACGAATAAGCGATGTCCGTCTGTCTGTACGTGAAATCGATTTTCCAAAGCTCCCAGAAAAGCTAGAGACTTCGTTCTTGGACTGGTGGGTTAGAAATGGTCGAAATAAGATTGGTATTGAAAATTAGCAAAATCGAGCAGACGGTTTCAGATTTGGGAGACTTAAACTTCATTTTGCCATACAAAATAACTACCGAAAACTAGTTTTTAATAATTTTTTATTAAATAAACTTAGTTTATACTTCAGTATGAATACAATTGGTATTTCACTTTAAACAAAATTAAAAAAAATCAAAAAAATTAAAAGGACGTTTCCAGGGTTGGAAAACTTTGATTTTTTTTTTCTTATACAAAAGTAACTTACTAAAACAAATTTTTCCTTTTTTCTACAAATTATACATATATTATGTTCTTAAAGTGCAGAGATTGATGTAAGAAATCAGAAAAACAAAAAGGATGATTCCAGGGTTGGAAAACTTACGATTTTTGTGATATATAAAATTAACTACCGTAAACTAATTTTTTATTTATTTTTATTAAATAAACTTATTTTATACTTCACCACAAATAAAATTGGTATTCCAAATAAAAAAAAATTTCAAAATTTAAAAAGACGTTTCCAGGGCTGGAAAACTTTATTTTTTTTTCTTATATAAAAGTAACTTATTAAAACTAATTTTTCCTTTTCTTTATAAATTAAACATATCTTACATTCTTAAAGAAAAAGATTAGTGCAAGAAATCAGAAAAATCAAAAAGGATGATTCCAGGGTTGGGACACTTACACTTTTTTGATATATAAAAGTAACTAAGTCTAATTAATTTTTATCTTTGCCTTTATAAATTATATGTATTTTACGTTTTGGAAAGAAAAGTTTGGTATAGAAAATTATAAAAATAAAAGCCACAGCTCCAGAGCTGGAAACTATGATTTTTTTTCTAGACATTAAAGTAACTAATTAAAACATTTTTTTTTTAATTTCCTTTTTTCACTTAACACACTTTCTATATTTTTTTTGAGAACTACTGGATTTGTATAAGTAATCAGAAAAATCTAAAATTATGATTCTAGGGTTTGAAAATTATTATTTTTTTTTGTACATAAAAGTAAGTATGTGCTTGAGTATGTATCTCTATAGCCGAATATAGCATTCTTACTTGTTTTTTAATTAACGTTATAATAATTTATTCGACCTTTTAGTTTAATATATATAAGGTTTATTTAAGCTTTAGGTCCTTTTTGTAAATAGTTGATAACAATATTTATTATTTTATCGATATTTCGCTGCAACGTTATGTAGAAGCTATCGATAAAATAATAAATATTGTTATCAACTATTTACAAAAAGGACCTAAAGCTTAAATAAAACTTGCATATCTTTTAATTAACTTTTTACTGTCCATGTTAATATATTATTTGTTTTAATTAGTTTATTCCACTTGAAAAGGTTTTCACCAAACTCTATGCGAAGATCAAAAATGAGCATTGCTTCCTTTACGTCGCTCTGTTAGATGTTTCGGCAGAAAATTATTATGGAAGAATGCTAAATGAGACCAAAATTAAAGTTCTGCGGAAGGAAAAAATTAAAGATTTTAAATTTATATACCTAAGTTCTCTTAGCAGTTAATTGAATGATTTTTTACTAAATAATAATAGGCACTTTACCTGCAAGATACCTCCTCCTCAATAAATAATTATATATTTTATATATTTTGATTACATTTATAATCGTTATCGCTCCAAAAGTGTAACCCCATCAGTGCTCTAAGGGGAAAATATGTCATTAAGAAGCTAGGGGTTCTTTCTTGGTTACCTAGAGCGATAACATATTTCTGAGTCCGGTCTTACAGCGATTTGAGCAAAAAAAAAAAAAAAAAAAAATTAATTGTCAATGAGAAATTATGAGGCATGCGTATGCCAAAAGTTTTCGTACCTACTACTATTTTTTTTACTTAATATGTATGTATGTATGTATATTTATAAAATATAAAAAAAACTACAGATTAAAATATACTTCTATATATACATCTTTTACGGACATTTTCATAATGTTAGCAAAGTGTGTATTTCGTTTTTTTTTATTATTTGCAAAGACTGAAGCAGAAGCAATTATATATTGGGTTCACAGACGACAACTTCAGTTGAGCAAATTTTGGAATTATGGAAGATGAAAGAGAAGATAATGAAGATGGGAAGTATCATATTTTCCTCTCTCGCCGATGAACTAAAAAGTTGCTCAACTAAAATTGCTGTGTGTGCAACGGCACTTGTTAAATACAACACGCATAATCGATAAAAAAAAACTCATATTTTTACTTACGCCTTAAATATTGAAAAACAGCTCCGCAATCTAAGCCCCTCAGAACCTTTAGTAGTTTTTCTTTGCTTTCACTTTTTATTTTATTTATTTATTTATTATATATAGTTTTATTTTTTTCACTTTTATATTATTAAAAAAAAACTTTTTCATATGAGTATTAAAAATCAACCGCGCCTAGTCACTTTTAAATAAAATATTTTCTAGTTAATTTTAATTATTATTCGAACTCCATTTGTTTCTATATTTTTGATTTGAACGGGCTAAAGTTCGTATCGCTTTTTAAGCCAAATTACATGTGATAATTATTAATGAACAAATAACACCAAAGTCTGTTTTAAATTTTCTGACTAACACAACACATAGTTTGAACGGAACAGCCAGCCGTTTTCGAAGGCCACTAAACCTTCATCATCAGCGTTCTTTTGTGTTTGGTCCACTGTGTGTGGTGTCAGTTGATATAGATTTCTGCTTTATATACTTAGCATTTTATTGCAAATGGAATATGTGAATTGTTTTGATTCATCGTATTTCAATTTGCTGAAAGCTTTTTTGTATTGTAAGCTCAATTTTACCATCACTATATTTACAACAGTCTTACCATTGTCGTTTTTTGTTCTTTTAACTAATTATACACATGTTACTTAATTTGCTTATTTTTTGTTCTACTTAAGACAAACTTTTTTGGTTTGTTACTATTAAGTATATTTTTATTTATTTTTTGCCACAGGCCCATGGCTATTAATTTTTAGTTAATTTTAATTATTATTCGAACTCCATTTGTTTCTATATTTTTGATTTGAACGGGCTAAAGTTCGTATCGCTTTTTAAGCCAAATTACAACTGACACCACACACAGTGGACCAAACACAAAAGAACGCTGATGATGAAGGTTTAGTGGCATTCGAAAACGGCTGGCTGTTCCGTTCAACTATGTGTTGTTAGTCAGAATATTTACAATAGACTTTGGTGTTATTTGTTCATTAATAATTATCACATGTAATTTGGCTCAAAAAGCGATACGAACTTTAGCCTTTCAAATCAAAAATATAAAATATTTTCTGTTAGAAATACAAATATTATAAAATAATTTTTATTTTAATGTATTGATTTTCTCATTATATTGAATTTCAATCACAAGCACACTAATAATGAACTTGAAATTTTTTTGTTCAAAAGTATTTTTATTTTTCTTTTGATATGTGTATAAAGTAAGTAGACAGCCATACTTTAAATAAGTTTTTTTTACTCAATTTAAGAACTTTTTACTTGATTCATATTTTTTTACATAATTTAAGCACTTCATACTCAATTTAAGAAACTCCAGCAGCGTTGTCTACTTGCTGCGTTTCGCACCATTTTGGGTGCTTTTTTTAAATTTTGGTGCGTTTTTTAATTTTTGGTGGCACCAACGCAAATTTAAGACAACAATGGGTTAAAACTGGAAAATTATTGTTGTTACTAACTTCCTGATAGTGTTAATTACCATATTAATACTAATGATGTTTACAAAATATGTATCACAAATTGAAATGAAATCTGTTTTATTGCCCAATGATAACAATAATGATGAAAATATTAGCTTTATTTATTTGGAATAATTAATTTTTGGTCTCTTTTTAAAAAGTTTTAAACTTAATTCATAAAATTAATATACAAAATTGTATCATCTTGTACAAATGAATGCAAAGATATGTATGTGCCCTTAATTATGAAAGTTGTATAAGTCTTATATTTCTTTGGTCGAGATATTTAGTAGATTACATTGGAACAAATCCAAAAATAATTTTTTTGTTATGCAACAGTTTAATTTAGAGTTGCTCTAGTCTGATCAAAATGTACTATATCGAATCAAAAATGGTATGACCTAGACCACTTTCATATGTACACTATGTATGTACGAATTTGTTTAGTTTTTTTTCGTTGTTTTTTTTTAATTATGTACATATGAGTCATTCTACGTTAAGAGGTCATTTGATACTAGGAAGGGCGGCATGATAAAATTACTTAAAATAATAATTTTTTCCAAGATAATAGTATTTAATAATGTATTTTGTATGCATGTTTAACAATGGCCAGTCAATTGATCTACTTGTATGGGTATTTTAAGTGACCAGGGAAGATACTCTATACAGGTTAGAAACATGAAGGCCAACTTACTTTACAGGAGAAGATCAATTGAAAACAAACATTATTTTCGTAAAAATCAACTTTAATTATTCCCTATTTAGTGATAGTTTATATAAAAAAAATCAGACTATAATTTCCATAAAGTCTCAATTGTTTAACTTGAATTAGGTAATAAACTTTGAAAACAAAAATACTTAGTATCTACTTACAAAAATAACATAACATCTCTTTTCTAAAATAACAAAAAAGTACTCCAGAGAAAGTTAATTATTTAATTGCACATATTTTGCAATGTGAAATGACAAAAACATATAGAGCATCAATGCTCTGAAGTCTACTGATGAGTTACAAAAGCGGGAACGAAATGCATATAGACAATTGTTTAACCATAAAAACAAGTAAAATTTTCTAATTAAATAATTAAAGACTTTATATAAATATTGTTACGAAAACAGCCGTCGACAGGTTTAAGCAGCATTACACAAAAGTATTCCAACAGGGTTAATGTAAGTGCTACGCGAAAATATTCCTACAGGGTCAAAGCAAAGAATAGTCTAGAATAGTAGCCAACAACTAAATAAGCATGCCTAGCTTGATTAAACGTAAACAAGCAAAAGCAACAACAACAAAAAGCGTCTGCTTATTAAGAAGATTCACATATTTACATACATACATACATGCTAATTCAAACGAAAAGCAAAAGATAAACAACCACCGTGTATTGCTTAGTTAATGATGTACACACGTATGCATATACACATGTATATAACTATAACTGTGGTAACTATAGTTACCACATGAACTTAATTCGGCACTTTGTAAACAGCATATAAGATGATAATGATCATCTAGACATTGCTTGAAACTTCTAGTGGAATTTGTGTGAAATATAAAAAGAGGTGACGCATCCAATGAGTTAGTTAGTTGCAGTTGTGAGTCAGTCACGAACAAGTCAGTCGCGAACAAGTCAGTCCTTTGCAAGTAAACAACTCAGTTGATAATTAAGTTGTGAATTAATAATAGTCCGCCGTGGAATTGAGCTTATTGTGGAGTCTATCGTGTCGACTGGAGTAAAGGGAACAGCGCAGCGAATAGACGTGTATAAGGGTGTAAGTAAAGCCAGTGAGTCTTTATTGGTGTATCAACTGTGAGTGTCGGCAGAGTGAGTGCCGTGTGTGACAAGCAGCAGACAAAGAGGTATTGGTGTATCAACTGTGAGTGACGGCAGAGTGAGTCTCGTAAGTGACGAGTAGCAGACAAAGAGTTGTCACGTGATTACTTGCGCACCCAGCTAAGAAACGTGCGTAAACTACAGTGAGGAAGGCGCAGTGGTAACCAGTTGTAAATATCTGTGTGTAATTTATTAGTTTAAGTTGTATTAGTGTATTTAAGCTCTTGAGTAATTTAGTATAAGTGTATTTGTAAATAAAACTTGTATCATTCTTAACCCTAATTACTACACTCGGCTCTTGTATTCATTTGCAAATCTTCGGATCTACGGAAAAGCGTTTTTATAGAGAGAAAAACGTAACAATATAAAAGTATATAAATATACTTCGGTATTTCAGATACTTAAATAAGAACTTTCACAGTAACACTTTCGTCAAAAGCATAAAAAATCCTCTGACCTTACATTTTTAAATTGGCGGCTTGTATGTTGATGGTTGTTCATTTACAAACTGGCACGCCTTCTCGGAAACTGCCTGAAAACAAGACTGAGAAGATAATACAAGCTGATTTGACTTTCTATAATTCATTAGTGGTTACTCGACAGGTTCACTTTCAGTCCCATATACATTACTAACATTAAGGCGAGGTTTATAAATAATGTACGTGAAATACTAAGAAAGAAGTAATATCTCACTTTCTCACCTACCATGGACGCAAAGTCTCTACTATGGCATCTGGTGAAGCAGGGGAGATACGGCATTAAAAAACTAACATAATCAGAAAAATAAAGGGACAGGGCGGATACTTTTTTCTTGGTAAACATGAAGTTATGACTAAACTAAGCTAATTTAGGTATTGCAATTTATTGGTAAAAAAAGTATACTTTATTTATTATTAAATATGTGTGATATTTCCGCAAAATTTTCAAGTTATATGATTTTTTGATTTAGCCGTCGATAGTGCCTCTTCACGTAGAAAGACCCATATATTGTAAAATGCTGTTTATTTTTATTGTTATATTTTTAATATGGATATAGATATTCAACTTCTGATAAAAAAAATAAATAAAAATATTTTAATAAAATGATAAATAAAGAACTTTTATTAGTTTTGAATCCTTTCTATTAATCGTTGATCTCTTTAAAAAGTTTTGTACAGAATTTATGAAATTAAAAAAAAAAATAATTATCTATGTAATACAAACGAATATAAACAAATTTGCTAAGTTTTTTAGGTTTTATTATTTTTTTTTCTAATATTGGTGCGTTTTTTTCTCCATTTTGGAGCGTTTTGAAATTTCAAAGTTGACAACGCTGAACTCCAGGATTGGTTTTCCAAAGTAATCCCGTTTTTGGTTTGTCTTAAGTATATGTTAATGCTAATCGTACTCAAATTTTTAAGTACGATTCGTACTAAAAGTAAGTAGAAAAAACCTGACTTTAGTACGGCTGTTTTCTTTCTGTGTACCAAATAAACTTGATTTAAGCAACTAGCTAATATTTTGTTAAAATTAAAATATTTTAACGCATATATCGACTGTTGTTATTAAAGGATTAATTTCTGGTCTTTAATGGGTTAAATTTAATTTTGAAGACTTTTTCTCAGAATTTGCATTAAATGCCATGATTTGGCAAGCGGATTTAATTTCGCACATAAAAAGTGGTGATTTGACCTATAGTTACGGTGACCATCCGTTCTGTATTATACAGAACAGTACTGTATTTGAGAGTCCTGTTCTGTAAAAAATATTCATTAGGAAATAACGTTGAAATGTTCTGTATTTTATTTACCGTTCAGTATTTGTTCTGTATTTTCATGACTCAAACTGCATTTAAAAAATTAACGCTGATTCTGCACAATACTGTTTTAATCAACATTGAAAAAGGGCTTAATATATCAACTATGCAAATTACGCAATTCCATAAAAATACAGAAACGACATGAGTTTTGTTTCCTTAATTTTTTTCCTTGAGAGCGTGAATATGAAATTTGTCTGTCGTAGTGACATCTTATATTTTAAATCTTATTTTTGACGCTCCCGCTTGACGAGCCTGGATTTTCTTCGTTTATTGCCGAGTTACATTACATCATGATTATATAACGCAGATTGAGTCCCAAAATTATGTATGTATCACTGAGGTCTCTATTATTATCAATGAAGTTAAGTTTGAAATCGTAATTGAGCTAAGCCAGAAAAATGTAATTGATATGGATTAGTTTAAAGTTAATATAAGCCGATTTTATGCAGATTGTATTGAATACTTAAATTAATGGGATACTGCCTACCAAGAAGTTGAAACTCCTACGTGTAAAGATGTTAAATCCAGTTTCGTTTTCATTATGGGTGAAAGACATGGAATTATTTGATGAATTAATAACTCTTCTTAAAAGATATACCTCTTTAGAAAAATTAAAGGAATAGAATGAGAATCAAAAATCTGCAGAAGAGCGGTGGGTAAAAATGCTTAAACATTTTAAATAAGGAGACATATGTTTCCAAAATAGGTTGAAAGTTGTCGAATTCAGCTTGTGTTTATCTGGTTCTAATGCCCCAACAGAAAGATTATTTTCTGTTTTAAATAATATATGGACCAGTGAAAAATCTTATCCTCACAAAAACATAAATGTGAAAAAAGGCCAAGTTCTTATAAAAAAGTTCGGCCATTAAAAGTAGTGAGATATAAATTTTGACCAAGTTCTTGTTTGATACAATACCTATCACTGAAATATCCTATGCATTATATAAATTTGTAATCGTAAGTTTGTCATATAATTTCTAGATAATCTGCTAACTTGACAACATTTTTACCGATATAAAAAAAGAACAAATATACATTATTCTCTCCTTTTCTAGAAAATTAAAAATATTGCCAAGTTAGCAGATTATCTAGAAATTATATGACAAACTTACGATTACAAATTTATATAATGCATAGGATATTTCAGTGATAGGTATTGTATCAAACAAGAACTTGGTCAAAATTTATATCTCACTACTTTTAATGGCCGAACTTTTTTATAACAACTTGGCCTTTTTTCACATTTATGTTTTTGTGAGGATCTGACTACTTTTTGAAAAATTTTCTATGATAACACTTTTTAAACTTAAAATTTCTAGTGTATTTTATTTCTATTCATGATCACTGTGCCAGTTAAAAATGGCATAGTTACATAAAATAATGGGTTGGAGCATAATGAATGTTGGATTGTACATCTTAAAAATGAATTGTTGCGCTATTACAACGGGTCGCCAGTGTGTACGTAATTTGTTAAGAGTCGTCTGGAAGAAACATGTAAAATACAGCGTCAATTTTAGTGGGAGTGACCCGGCTATTTTCTCAATATATTTACATATTAAAGTCTGCTTAGCCGAAGTACATAAATCAAAAGGATATGCCCAATGTGCATGCAAGGTTTCAATAAGGTAAGTGGTGAGTAAATCAATTAGGACTATTTGTCTACAAAATGTAAGCTCTCTACAGTATAATACTACGTAAAATTTTTATGGGCCTGGCCCCGCCGAATTTTATATCTGCTAGTATGAAAAAGCTAATGGGAAATACATGAGTAATAGACTAAAAAATGCTAACCCGAAGTAGATGAAAGAAAAAGCTAAGATTTATGGGTGAAGTCACGTCCACTTTTCCAAACAGGAAATTTTTACTTTGGATAAGTGCAATGTGTATGAAAAGTTCCAATAAAATTTAACTTAATTTTTAGTTTACAGTGCTTTTTCCCAATCCCTGATTGAAACTTCTGGTTTCATAGATTTTTCTTAGTGATCTCTGATTTAGATTAATTTGTGTATCAAATTTCAGCTCTCTAGTGTGAATTAGAGTTTTAGCGGATAAAACTTCTTGGTTTTAAGATTTTCCCATTGGCTTACTTGTCTACACTTGCTTGTGAATAAAATTTCAGCTCTCTAGCGTGAACTATACCTTATAATTTTATAAGCATCACCGCTCCAACTATTGTAAACTCACAATATTTCTGTGATCAGCGCTTATAATTCATGCTAAGTTTCTTCTAAAATATGCAAGACCGAAGTAGATTAAACACAAGGCTAAAATTTTATGGGAGTTATCACGCCCACTTTTTTAGGTGATAGTTTAAAGTTTTGTATACGTGTAACGTAAATGTAAGTTTTTACTTAAAAGCTGTATATTAACAGTCTTAACAGCTCTAAAACTTTTAAAGGCTTTATAAAGCGATTTTGAGACAAATTTTCATAAAAAATTTATCTTAAAAAGGCTTAATAAGATTTATAAATAAGGTTGTAAGTTTTCAGGTTCAAACAATGGTAGCGTAGCCCCGCCCATTCTGGTAATATATTTTGGTTTTTCAGATTTTTCTAGTTGGTTTCTCACCTAGACCTACTTGTGTATCAAATTTCAGCTCATACACGCAACTTTTAATTTTTAATTTTAATGGGCGCAGCCCCTCCCCTCTGAGCAAGATTTCTGGGTTTTCAGGTTTTTCTTGTTGTTTTCTCACCTATACCTACTCGTGTATCCAATTTCAGCTCCTTAACGCAACTTTTAATTTTTGATATTTATGGGCGTAACCATGCCCACTTTTCCAAACTTAAGATTTTTCTCGGCCAGTGTTTATTTTTTGTGCCAAGTTTCATTGCAAACGGATAATAATACATACAGAAATAGTATATCTAAATATGATGAGCCGTAGTACACGAAAATGAAGTTGAAATGGTATGGGCGTGTCAACGCTCACTTTTTTAATAAAAAATTTTTAGGCTTGCCCTATCGCAGTATGTATGCCGAATTTCAATAAAATAGCTTCCATAAAGCGCCTTAGATTTGCTTTTTTTAATTCTAGCCCTTATGGGCGTAGCCCCGCCCTCTTAGCCAAAATTTTCGGATTTTAAATTTTTTTAAGTTTATTTTCCACCTAGACCTAGTTCTGTAGAAAATTTCAGCTCACTAGCACTCATTTTAATTTTTATGGGCGTAGCCCCGCCCCCTTGGTTAAAATTTTTGGGTTTTCAGATTTTTCTAGTTCATTGCTTACCTAGATATATTTGTGTACCAAATTTCAGATCTCCAGCTATAGCGGAAGTGCTTCATAATATTAATGAGTGAGTCAGTAGGTCAGTGAGTCAGTGAGTATGTCTTAAAATATGCACTTTTTGCACCTCCATATCTCCGGAAACTTTCATTGTAAAACTTTCAAACTTTGCATATGAGGTTACATGAATTTATTCTAATTATAGTTTAAATTTGATAGTTTTAAGTTCGCGGGGAACAAAGTTATGAGGGGGGTAAAAACAGCTCGAATGGCTTCCTGTAAATATACACCTTACGTGCATTGGCCAGAACTTGGCCTGGCGCACTGCCGTGCGCCTAGAAATGAAGATGGATACCATTAAAGCGTTTATATTAAACTATGATTTAAATTGCATTGAGTTTAAACAATATTTAAAAGGAAATCAATACTTGGTAAAACAAATTTATTTCACAGAAAAATACCAAAATTAAACTATGTATGTAGATATTAATTTTTTGTACTATGTAATTCCAAAGGAAAAAAGTACTTTCGAATTTGTATGCTTATAACGTGTAAATTCGAAAGCATTTTCTTTCGTTTCGAATTACAGAGTTGACCGCCTGATATACATACATATAGGGTGTTTTTTTTAGGGGTATAGAACTTCGAATTGAAATAAAACACAAGAAAATCGTTTTAATGTCCATCAATTTGGCTTTATTGGAAGGATAATTTTATGCCATTAATGTTTAAATATGATTTCGGGCATGTGGCCGCCGCGGCTGGCTCGAATAAAGCTAATTCTACAGGTCCAATTTTCAACCACTTTTTCGAGCATATGGGGCCGTATGTTGGCAATAACGCCACGAATGTTGGCTTCCAAGTCCCCTAACGTTTCTGGTTTGTTGGCGTAGACGAGCGATTTCACATATTCCCAAAGAAAATAATCCAATGGTGTCAAATCACACGATCTTGGTGGCCAATTGACAGGTCCATTCCGCGAAATTATGCGCTCATCGAATGTTTCCTTCAATAAATCGATTGTGACGTGCGCTGTGTGGCATGTAGCGCCGTCTTGTTGGAACCACAACTCATCCACATTCATGCCATCCAATTCGGGAACAAAATAGTCGGTTAGTCGGGTCCAATTGCTGTGCACGGTGGCGAATCGATTCATTCGGGTCCTCTTCAACACTTTGCTCTACAGCGGCAATTGTTTCTTCGGTGCGCACTGTTCGACGTCTCTGCGGATGCGTATTATCACATAGAGTAAACGTAGTGCGAAAATGATCCATGGTTAACCGAATTAATTGCTCTGATGGACGATTATGTCGACCATAAAATGGACGGAGCTTGCGGTAAACTTCGCGAACTGAACCATTATTTTCGAAATAAATTTGCACGATTTGCAAGCGTTGTTCTTTCGTCAACCTGTTCATGATGAAATGGCAAACCAAACTAAATATTAATCACTTGACAGCTGACAAAATGGCCGCCAGTTAAAAAAGTGATGCCAACTTAAAGTTCTATACCTCAATAAAAAACACCCTTTACATATAAATACATAATTATGTAGATTAGCGTATGTGATTACATTGTTATGTTACTTTTTGAATTTTTGTTTGTTAATTTTGCCTTTGTCAAAAAATAAAAATTTAATACATCCATTAAATTAAATATGTTTAATATGTCTGTAAGATTGTTTGTACTTTAGTTGCTGTTTATTGAATATTTCCTTGTTCTGTATTTTGATTTAAAAATTATGGTCACCGTACCTATAGTGCATTCTAGTGAAAATTTAAAGTATTTCGAAAAATTCCTGCGAACCCGAACTTTTATAATTTCTGGGTGTGCTTATTTTTAGAGGACTGCTTTGGTCATCAGTCTTTGATCAATATTCAATGACCGCATTGACTCCTTCTCAAAATAAAGGCGTGTCTCCCAGAAAATGCCAAATTGAAAAACCGGGTTAAAATGCATGCTTTTCAGAAATAGAGTCTTGGGCAATAATAAAGGAACACTTTTTCTATAAATTTGCATTCCTTTTTTTCCCTCTCAATGGGAGCATTTACTAGAAAAGTCCTTTCGAAACGCATTAATTAAATATTTATGGCTTGACAGAGCTCTGTTAACACTCTAACAGAGCTCTGCTAAAGCACAAGGTTATACATTTTAAAATTCAACGTTCTTCAAAAGTGTTAGAAACTTGATGACTTTATAAAAAGGATTGCTAAATATCTAAACATAACAGCTGAAAAACTTGAACAAAATTTACAAAGTATCAAGAAGTATAACTGAATTGAAGAAAATTACCAATAAACAGAAATCTTTTGCCATTTAATGCAGATCGAAGAAAATTATGAAATGTCATTTGAAAGACTAAATATTGTTGGCAATAAATGTTTAAGGTTGTCTATTTTACTTTGCAACCTAATTCATCAGCTCATTTGTAAGTCTCTGATTTGTTGTTTTTTTTTATAGTGTCCTATTGGAATTTGTTGAAACTTTCGCATTTTTATGCCGATTTTTCAGCATTCATTTCATGTTAAACACTAAATTTATTTTTTAATTTTTTTTCTTTGATAGTTAATGTAGCACATCTGCCAGTTTCGCTTTTTCTGTTGTTAGTTTTTGTTTGTTTTGTTTCAAAGACGAGGTTAGATTCCCTTAGTTTTTTCCTGTTTCAACTTGTTCTTTTTTTTTTTTTTTTGTTTTTTATGACATTTTTCACTTGACTGACTTTGCTGGATGGGATTTTATAGTATTAACTTATCCAAATAGTGTTTATCCAGACGTAATTTAGTGCTGTTTGAGATGCTTTCATATCCCTTCTAAGCAAGTAATTTATGGTTGGTTAGTGGTATAACTCACTTTTGTTTTGTTGTTTTTTGGAATGAACTTGCACGCTCTTAGACACTTTGGCATATGTACATTCTAGAGACCTGCGTAAGCAGTCTTGAAATGTAAATACTTCTTTTTTTAATGTATTGTTGTAGCATGTATTATACTAAACCAATAATCAATTATTTCGTTTAATATTATCAATGCATGTGTGCGTTTGTATGTGTGTATATATGTGTGTGTGTATATATGTGTGTATCTATGTAGTAAAGCATTTGAAAAATCCCTCATGTCTTAAAAGCTCTTTTAAGTGGTCTTGTGCAGGACTTTAGTACAAACATATCTTATAAATACACAGTTCAATTCTTGAGAATCAAAAGCATTAAAACTCATTATTAAAAGAAAAAAGTGAATATAATAGAAGAAAAATAAATGTCTCAAGAACAGCAGGAAACTAACCATGAAAAGATAAATACATGAATTTGTGTGAATATTTATGAATGTCTACCGTTGTGCTACGAGTATTATAGCAAGTGATTTTTTTAGAATGTTCGGAAATGTATAACCAAAAGAATACTGACTTCTTTTTGGACTAGAATTTTAGTTAAAGGGAAACGTATTCCTAATGGATACACTGTCTCACAGTGCTTTGTCCCTATACAATATATCCACAAACTTTGAGGAATTAACAGCAGATGGTTGCAACTTTTCGGACTATATTTTAACATCTAAACAAAATTTCAAGCTTAAAAAATCGGTGCAAGATATGCACGTATTTTTTTAAAAATTTGTATTTACGTTAGAGGAAAAAATTGGCTACTATTCCTATGATTATCTTTTTTAATCCTGAGGAAAATCTTGATTCAATTAACGTAAGGATATACTTGTCTCGCATATATGCTTTACAAATTTCAAAAAATGTGTTTTGGTTGAATTTTTCAAGATGAGAATGCACTAAAAAAAATTGTCTCCAAAACAAACTGCTTTGTCTCAGTGCAAGGATATGGCTGCCTACACACATAAAAATTAAACTTATAAACTACGTAAACAAGGTTAATTTTAACGTTTTCGGCAATGATTTTGTTTCATATGTGTTTCATGTTAATCCAACATGTTTGAGAGCAACATTGAAAGAAAATTTTTTCCTTTCGTTTGCTTAATTTTCATTTGTTTACATTTTGATTCATATGTTTTTATCTTACTATACTTTACTACGACAAATTTCTGCAGTAAAAATTTGTAAAATAATCAGTCAAGAACTGTGACACTTTACCCTTTCAGTTTATGTTTTCATTTACTGTATTTTGGTTAAACGAACGTAATTTAAGGTGAATTCATCCATTGTTTCGGAATACAATTTTTGTCTGGAGAATTTTTTTTTTTTCGTGAGAGTTTTCTGTAGCACGATTCATTTATTTCGAACATTTTGTCTGGAAAATCAATGCTACCATATAAAATACATGTGTAAACGATGCGTATTAGTCCTACAAGTTTTTTTTATTCTAAATAATATATACATATATATATATATATATATATATATATATATATATATATATATGCTTTTATTATCTATATAAGTTATGTGAATAATAAAAGTAAAATATTTATATATCTTTATTTAGTTGTATGTAAATTGAAAATTTTTATTTTGGATGACATTTTTTTAAATATATTTTGCGTTCTTGATGTCATATTTTAGGCGCCTAAAATTCCCTTTTTTAAATGCAAGAAGTCCTTGTCCCTGCATATAACATTATGTGGCAGCTCAGTTCAACTTTGGCTGAAAAGTTTAAATTGTTGGCAGCTGAGTTCGATTTTGTCCGGACAAAAATTAAAATTAAAGTAATTCAAGCAGAAAATGTCCCGAAATTTTTTTTTATTTCTTCTCTCTCTCTCTCTCAAAAAGATAAATGTAAAACTTCATATAAAAAAAATTTTCTCCGGACCTAAATTTTGTTCTGAAACAATGCACTATAGGAAATTTTGCACCTTTTTTTGGCCAAAATTAATTACAGCACAACGGGTGGACCAAGGCGGATTCACATAAGGTGATCTTAATTCGCCAGCTGACATAAATTTCCTGCTGTCAAATGAACCAAAACGTTAATAAATATTTTGACAGCAGGAAATTTTACACTAACAAATATACAAGGCGAATACGCAGAGTTGCAAATCAAGACCACCTTATATCAATTCGCCTTGGGGTGGACTGATTTGTACATTTTTTTGGATTTGACTTTTGGTGAACACTTAAGAGAGAGAGCGAGTGACCGAAAAAGTTTTTCATACACTCAGAAAAAAAGATAGGTAAATTTAACTTTGATAGATAATCTGGTTTTCTAAACTACTTTTTTTCTAAAAAATTTTTCGAGTGTACATTAACTAACCTTTCGAATATAACAGTAGAAATTAATTTTACCAATTTAATGAAGTAACAAACAAAGTCATGTTTCAAAAATGTTTTTATTCAATAATTTATTATTCCAAACCTCAACTAATACCTAATTTACATTAAGCATTTTTTTTATGAAATGAGTTGCATGAAAATCTTTTACTTGTCAATAGGAGGCCTGCAGGACCAACTCGTATCAAAAAAGTTGTTAAAAATGTATCAGGGATTCATTTTACGCCCTTTTTTTGTATAAAAAATTTTCTTTTATAGCGCTGCAATTAGCAAATAGAAAAAGTTGCGTGCAACAAAATTCATGAAATTTCATGAAAAAATGCTTAATGTAAATTAGGTATAAATGTAATATAAAAGGGTTCAAAATGTCACCACTCTCCATTTCTTCATCTTCATTAACTCGTCGTTTTGTTCTCTCTAAGTTTTGGCAAAAAGGTATTTGCGGTCGTTCTGGCTTCGATTTAATGGAGGCACACTGTGTTTCACATTTCCTGATCGAAGTACAGTCTTTAAGCCAAACAGCATGATGTTTTTCAAAAACTTTCAATTTTCTGGAACTATTACGCCATTTTATATTCATATTAGAACAAAATAATGCTCTTTTAAATACCGTTTAAAGTTTTCGGAACAATCACTCTCAGAAATGTATGACAGGAAGCAAGCGAAAATAGCTGCTCTTTTGTCAATTTCGTCGTGTTTCTCTAGACACATATTAAATAATTCTGAATTTGACACGCAGTTAAAAAAGTTTATTTTTTTTTAACTCGCAAAAAATTCGCAGATGAAATATATAAAGATAATTGATTGTTCTACAGAACTATTAAGGTATTATGTCTAACAATTGTTATAATTTTTTTGTAAGTCCATATAAAATTCTAATTCATAATTCTATTCGCTAATTTTAAGCTCACCTTACTTTTTCCAATTTAATCGATTTTATATATGAGTTTACCAACATTTTGCTACGGAATGTAAAAGTACTTACCATCGGCATTACTTTCAATTTTTCAATTTTTCAAATATATAAATTTTTGTTAAAAAAAACTTTTATTAGAAGATGTTACAAAATTCACAGCACTTAAAGGTTTTTTGGTAACTGAACTGGTTTAGAAATCGAAATCAAAACAACTGTTTAAGTAACAAAAATTAAACTTTTTTGAAAAATTTAAAAAGCTACTTTGATATATTTTTTATTATATTAAAGCAAAAAAAAAATAAACTTTGCAAAAGTTCAAATTTTTACTTTTGGCCAAAAAATGGGTGAAATTTCCTATAGTGCAATGGGTGAACCCACTTTAAGTTACAAATATGTATGTATGTATGTATATATGGTTTTTGCTTTGTTATATGGTTAAAATATGTTTTGATGAGTTGTTTAAATTCGTGCACGGTAAAAGTAGTAATAATTGTAAGTTATTTATTTTAATTCAACAAAGATTCTTGATATGTTGCTTAAAAATGCATCGACGAACACTCGCACAAAATAATAAAAAAAGCAATGTGAGTCCGATCACAGAGGAGATGTGTAAGCATCTAGTAATGAAAATTTTTTTCTAAGTTGGAAGTACTTATGCATTTAGTATCTTTTTTTAAATTAATTAATTAAAAGTATCAAAACTTTCAATATTGTAAATATATAGGAATTTGCTGGTTTTTGTTTGTTTTATTAAACTTATTTGGTTAGTAAATGGGCACACTGCAGTATATGTATATGTACTGCATTAAAAATTGCAGTAAGCAGTAAATTTACTGATTACTAAAAAAATTCAGTAAATTTTTACTGCTAATGTACCAGTAAAATCGTGGGACCGTAATCATAATAAAATTGTAGCAAGTGGCAAAGTTTTTTCATTAAAATTTTGAAACTTTTGTATGAAAAACATTTATCCACTTGGTAGAATTTCATTATGAATACGGGCATTACTGATTACTGAAAATTCAATGCACCTCATCATATAATAAATCATTTAGGCACTTTATAAAAATTGCAGAAAAAATTTTAGTAATCAGTAAAAATATACTGGTTAAATTTTTTTTTATTATTTTTAATGAAATTTTAGTGGTACTGCTCATCTATGGTAAATGCCTTTACTTTTACTTTTTAATTTTTAATTCCTGTTGCTCATCGTTTAGTTGTTGTTGTTCTAGTTCTTGTGTACACATTGCAATTAAAATAAATTCAGTAAAGTGCGACTTTGACCCCCGCACATTCGGTTTTGATAATTTTTTTTTTTTTTTTGATTTAGCTTTCTTCCTTTTTTAAGTTTTTTCAGTTTAAACGACTTTTTTCGGTTTTATCGCTTTTTTCTCGTTTTAGCGTTTTTTTCTCTTTTTGGGTTTTTTTAATTTTCGCAATTTTTTTTATTTTGGCGATTTTTTCATTTTGGCGATTTTTTCATAGTGGCGATTTTTTTGTTTAAGGATTTTGTTTCAGTTTGGCGATTTTTCCGGGTTTTCGCGATTTATTTTAGTCCTAGAGATTTTTTTTAATTTGGTGCTTTTTTCGTTTTGGCGATTTTTTTTGTTTTTGGCGATTTTTTATATTTGGCTATTTTATATTTTTTGATTTTTTAGTTTTACCGTTTTTGAAAATTTTAAGAGTTTTGCTCTTACGGTTTTCAAGATACAGCAAGTTGTCAAAATTACAAAGTCAAATTTGCATTAACTGATGGAACACCCATTGATTTAAATTTTTTAAATTTAGTGTTAATTGTTGTAGTCTGTATAAAAATACACTAACTTTTAAAATTTCAAGTGTATATACGTACATACAATTGTATGTATATTAGGTACATGGGATTTTAACATTTTTCGTTGCTCGTTTTGGAACACCCTTTAGTTTTTAACTCTCATGTATTTTTTGTTGTAGTGGCCAAATGTCTACACATTGTGTCCAAATTTTAAGTCCGTAGCTGTTACGGTTTTTTCACCTTTGGTGTACGGAAATATACAGAAAAATAACCGGCGGCGGCGCACCGTCGGCTTCGAGCCGGTAGACTTGTTTCTCTGCTTAGTATTGCTTCTTTCAAACACTAATACACTCATACATAGCTCACACCGATTTGACAATGCAAAGAAATCTCAGCAAAGAAATCAAAGTCAAAAGATTTTTACCCCCTAGCATATAGATGTTTACACATCAACAAGTTGCGTAGCAGTTTAACTCTTTCTATATAGTTATTTTAACAATCCAAATAAGTTATAAATGCAATGACAATTTCTACTATCTAATGAGCAATTATTTTAAGTGAGATGCCTGGTTTCATCATCTAAATTACAACAACAATTAGCGCTAGATAAAAGTATGTCACTTGCAACTGCAACAAGAATTTGAATTAACAATACCATTGGTTAGATTAACTAGACAACATTTCGCCAATTTAAACTATAAGTACAATTTCTGTTAAAACAATTTTTTTTCTCATTAAAATTTCAAAAATCAACAATATATTTTTTTTTAATAAGAGAAGTAACACTCAGGCAATTAATGCCTACTACTATTACTAGGTGTTTCCTTCTTTTAGGAAAGGGATAGTGATAGAAGACAGGTGGTGAAGGAAGACATAGAAGAAAGCTTCATTCTTTTACAACTTTTCGCACGCTTTTTTTTAATGCAGTGTTGCAGCGCCTTCTGGTGTTAATTGAGGCGTATTAATTTTAAAGCTGTGTTTAGTAGCCATTTTATTGGTTATTTTACTTCGCCGATGATTTTTGCTACACAATACCGACAAAGGAGGCCGCTCTGCTCTGATGTTACATTAGGATTAGCATCTGCTGAAGTCGGTATAGTTCAGTGACCAGTGACTATGCCTTCATCACTTGAACTTTTCCCACAATAACTGATACAAAGGACACTAATGCACATCAGAAAAATGCGTGGTGTTGTTATTTTGATGACTGTCGGATACAGGGATTGAACCCAGGCTTCATTTTCTTTAAAAAATAATTTGAATGCTTGTACAAACGGGCTTGAATTATTAGCGTGTATAGAATAAATGCATTGAAGATCAAAACATATGCATATAAAACTTGTGTTACTGTTCACTTACCACTCACGTACGCTCACGATAAATATACTCAGGCACACTAAGGTCCTAATTTTTAACCGACTTCAAAAAAAAGGAAGAGGTTAACAATTCATCTCTATTTTTTTTTAAGGTGTGTATTTTCATAACTCAGTACATTTTGGATCGATAGTAAATTTTTTTTTGTTGTCTGAGAGGGTATATATTTCCATTGGTCCCATTGTAAAAAAAGATGGGCGTGGATGCTCCCACAATTTTTTTAATATAATTTTATGATATTCTATTTATTTGATTGCTGCGAAACCTACTAAACACCTTTGGTTCTTGTAATTACATAATTTAAAAGTTGAAAAAATGGGAGGGGTTACGCCCATTAAAATTTATTATAATATTTTACGCGGTTCTACTTAACCGATTTTTATGAAACTTACCACGCACCTTTATCTCTAAAACGACACATTCCTCCTTTAAAAAAAATGGGCGGAGTCATGCCCATTAAATTTTAATAGTTTATTTTAAGTGTTTCTATTTAACCGATTTTTACAAGACTTAGCATGCACCCTAAGCTCTGAAAAACACACAATCTTGTAATTAAAAAATAGACGGAGGCACGCCCACAAAAATTTAATTTTGTATTTCGCGTACTTCTGCTTATCTTCTTCTATCAGATCTATACATTGAAATCTTTTTTTTTTTTGCAGAAAGAATTATGTAAAATAAAAACGGCTTAAAAAAATATTACAAAAACAAAATATATACGAAATTTTTTAACGCTGAACCTTTCCGTTTTACAAAATAAGGCCCTTATACATATCCTTTTTTTCGTTCTAAGTTTGTGAAGTACTGTAAATTCTTTAATTTTTTTTGTTGATATGTACTTTGTAATGAAAACTTAAAACTCATTCCCAAATATTTGTTTATCCAGTAAAACATGTCTGTTAAGGTGTTGAAATCTTTTTCATGTTGCATTTACTTAGTTAATTAAATTATTTTATAGTGTTAAGCTACGGTCACACTTGTCAAACATTTGCCCAAAAAAGCGTAACCACTAAATGCTAATGAAAAATATTTCAATTCAGACAAAAGTTTGTCAAGTTAAAGAGTAGCCAATATTGTAATATTCTATGACATTGTGCATTAATTGTATTCGAAACTGTTTAATATGATAAACAAGTGTCTGGATCAAAACTTTGTTCATTAGTGATTGTTGGTTACGCTTTTTTGGGCAAATGTTTGACAAGTGTGACCGTAGCTTTACGAGTACAAATGTTTGCACCCGCATATTTGTGGCAGAGTTGCCAGTTTAGCCTTTTCGAGGAAAGAAGGGGTTCGAGTTTTGTTGTGATTTGTAACAAAAAGTGGGAGGGGTCTTTAAAATAAAAAAAAAATTAAAAAAATTCTCATAAAAATTCATTTTCTGCAAACAGAATCTCTTTTTAGGGTTCAGTACAGCAAAGATGAAAGAGTATCCTATTGTTTTCGTTACAATATCCGTCTATTTATCACAGGCTGTTTTCTCGATAGCCGTTAGAGCTACGGATCTGAAATTTTCACAGAAGTGACACTGTTAGCATTATTACTTTACTATATTATGATTTTTAGCTCCATCTTCTTTAGAATACCAAATGGCGGCTAACTATACTTTTTTGATAGTTGGTAATAAAATAAATTTAAAATTTTCAAAGTTAGTGGATTTTTATATCGTTTGCACTAATTAACTCTGAAATTAAAAAAAAAAATCAAAATTAGAGGGTATTCTTTCAGTTAATGTAATTTTCACTTTCAAATTGTCAAAACTTGCTGTATCTTGGAAACCGTAAGAGGCAAACTCTTTAAACTTTTAAAAAAAGTAAAACCTAAAAATCCCAAAATTAAAAAGAATCGCCAAAATTAAGAAAGATAAAAGATAAAGATCAACCGGAAAAAATTGCCCAAACCTTAAAAAATCGCCTAAACGAAAATAAGCGCCGATTCTATAATATATCGCTAGGGTTACCAGAGGGCCTGGAATGGCCTGGATTTTCCAGTTTTTTGGAGCCTTATCCAGTTACCAGCTAAATTAAAATTTGTCCAGTTAAAAATAGTATCTTTAATTAATTAATATAATGTCTCCTACAGAAAAATATTCAATGCCCAATTCATACGAGGATTTAAAAATCTTGTTCTATTTTAAATTTTCTTTATTGGTTGTTTAAAAAAACATTTTACATCCGCACGATGATTTTTTCATGTTTCTACACAGAAAAAATTATACCCAAAAAATTTTTAAACAAATATTTGTTTGAAATCAAACTTAGTTTCAGTAAATATTCTGTACTGTTCCATTAAATTAATTTGTACCAAAAAACTGTGTAGAGAAGAAACAGGCCACGACGTTTGTTGGCTACTTTTCGGCATTTACATGTATACAACATGATCAATCAAAATAAACAACAACAACCGCAGAACAGCACGTTGTTCCTATCAACAAGCAAGATAATCACCAACACACTGAAATAACATTTTCTCTCAGCCGAACTCTGATTAATTTAAATTTTTACAAAACTTTTATTAGAATTTACAAAATTATTTGTAGGACCGCATTCAAATAAAATATTTACTGATTCAACGAATTTGGTTACTGAAAATGAAATTTAGTTTTTTCTGAGTAGGTATAATTTTTTTCTTTAAAAAATTGTATCTGTGCTGCCAGTAGATTAAAAAAATCCGTTTTTCCCCTACATACTCGTACTGAAAACTTTTCCGATACTTAAATCTTCAAATTTTTTTAGTAATTTTAATGAACATAAACTAGAAACATTTATTATTTTATTAGAGCTACAGTAGGTAACTTAAGGCTTTACATATGTAGTTATTTTTTTATTACATTTTTTAAACTGACTACTTGTGTATTCGAAATTAATGCATACTTTTCTACACTTTTTCTGAAATTTTCCTGTTATACAAATCTAACATACAGCTATATTTGGAGTTTCTCTACCTATGGAGTTTACTAAGATTTAAGTTAGATAGTTGTGAGATACTATCTTGCAAAATTATCCGATATTTTAGAAAATGCAACCCTGGTATGATAGTCTATGAAAATTTTCAATTTATCAGATCAGGGATGTATTATTTTTCGTAGATCGTACGATTGTGTACGATAGTAAGTCATGGCCTTAAGTAATTTTTTTAACTATCAAATCATGATGCCCGTTTTCTATTTTTTGAAGGCCAGCCAATAGATAAATGTCGACGTAATTTTGAGAAAAAACTAATTTTAAATTTACAAGGGCATTTTTAAATTTTCCAGTTATTTTTTCAAAATCCAGGTGAATTTTTTCCAGTGTCCAGTTATTTGATCTTTGGTTTCTGGCAACCCTAAATATCGCCAAAAACCAAAAAAATAGCCAATAAAAAAAAAAATTTAAAAACTAAAAAGATGCCAAAAATCGAATAATATCTAAAACGAAAAACCCGCCAGAACTAGGAAAAAGTCCAAAACAAAAAATAAAACATCCAAAAACCAAAAAGAAAATCTACCGGATACTTGAAATTTAAAAAAATCGACGAAATCGAATACGACGTTCGATTACACAGTGCAACACGAAAAAATATAACCAAATACGGACACCACTACGTGATGAAAGACCAGGAAAAAAAAGATCCGTGTCTCCCAGTTTTGCCCCAAGTCATGCACTTTCTTATGGGCCCCAAAGATTTGGGGCCTTGGTGCCAGTTTAGCATTTTCTCAGGCTTATATCTTGCAAACCTTTAGGAATTTTGATTTACCCTGTGAAGCAATGTTGTAGCTCTTGTCATAACAAAAAAAAATTGTCAACATATAAAATCAAAAAAACTTCATCTTCAAGGTAAAAATCGCAAAAAATGTATAAAAATTCGATTTTTTTTTACCTTTTTCCCCTATTCAGGTTCATAGGTAGCAAACCGTTCAAAATTCAAGGAAACAATTAACTACAAAAATGTATCAAAGATCTCAATAAAAACATTCTAGAACATATAAACTTCCTAGGAATGATTCTTAACATGGCTTAGGTAGCGCAAAAGTGAAAAATTTACCGAAAATGTTTAACTTCATTTGGTTTGAAAATTTTTCACTTTTATGGCTACCTAAGCGCCAGAACTATATTTTTATTTATCTTATAAGTCATAGCTGTCCAATGTGATAAAGGTGTGAGTTTCCTTGCCCATAAAAATACATATATTATAGAAAATGTTGTGGTGTATTACGAAACTGTGCCTGCACACATATTATGCCCTGACAATAAATAACACAATCCAATGTTTACACAAAATGGGTTGGACCCCGCCCAAGTTCTTGCAATTCTAGCTAAATGATTCCAACAAAAACTGTGCGCACATAGCGTGAATGTTTATGATTATCAGGCATAAAAAAATCCTCTAATGCGTGTGAATATCCAATTTTTTAGAAAATTTTCCAAACGCACTGCCAGAGAAAACATAAATTTTTTAGTCTAAAATTCAAAAAACGGCAACGCGAATAAAACCGTGACTGATGTCTCTAGCTTTTTTGTTGTTTTTAAGTTTTCTAATATATTATTTACAACTTCACTTATTAAGTATGCAAAACAGGATAAAATGTTAAATTGATTGTTGTGTGTGTTACCAGTATTTTTCAGTTTTGATACGTGTATTCGTTATTTCTCTTTGCATTCGTTACTTCGTTTGTTCATTCATTTGTTTTGTTTCATTTGCAAAAATTTTTTTACCAGACATGATGATGCTTTCTTATTATATTCAGATATTAACATCTAAGACACACTAATGTTATTTCCATTGGGAATAATGTTTATTTTGACTAAATTTAGGCAACGAGGGTCATATAAAAAGTTGGTTTCTCACCTAGACCTACTTGTATATCAAATTTCAGCTCCTTAGCGCAACTTTTAATTTTTAATATTTATAGGGGTAACCCCGCCCACTTATCCAAACTTAAGATTTTTTCGACCAGTGCTTATTATTCGTGTCAAGTTTCGTTGCAAACGGATAATAATACCCACATAAGTAGTATATCTAATATGCTGAACCGTTGTACACAAAAATGGGGTTTAAATTATATGGGCGTGTCACCGCCCACTTTTTTATAAAAAAATTATAGCCCTGCATTATCGCAGTATACATGCAAAATTTCAACGTGAGCTTTTCAGCTCACTAGTACAAATTTTAATTTTTATGGGCGTAGCCCCGCCCTCTTGGCAAAAATTTCCAGGTTTTCAGATTTTTTTATTTTAGTGCTCACCTAGACCTAGCTATGTATCAAATTTCAGTTCACTAGTACAAATTTTAATTTTTATGGGCGTAGCCCCGCCCACCTGGTTAAAATTTTCGGGTTTGCATATTTTTTTTATTTTAGTGCTTACCTAGACCTAGCTATGTATCAAATTTCAGCTCACTAGCACCAATTTTAATTTTTATGGGCGTAGCCCCGCCCCCTGGCTGAAATTTTCGGGTTTTCAGATTTTTTTTTATTTTAGTGCTCACCTAGACCTAGCTATGTATCAAATTTCAGCTCACTAGCACCAATTTTAATTTTTATGGGCGTAGCCCCGCCCCCTGGTTAAAATTTCCGTGTTTTCAGATTTTTCTGGTTCATTGCTCACCTAGATCTACTCGTGCACCAAATTTTAGCTCTCTAGCGATAGCGGAAGTGCTTCATCAATTTGATGAGTGTGTCAGTGGTCAGTAGTCAGTGGTCAGTGGTCAGTGGTCAGTGAGTATGTCTTAAAATATGCACTTTTTGCACCTTCATATCTCCAGAACCTTTCATTGTAAAACTTTCAAACTTTGCGTATATGAATTTATTCTAATTATGGTTTTACGATTGCGGGGAACAAAGTTATGAGGGGGGTAAAAACAGCTCGAATGGCTTCGTGTAAATATACACACTGCGTGCATTGGCCAGAACTTGGCCTGGCGCACTATCGTGCGCCTAGATAATAAAGAAAAGATAAGGCTTTCAGTTCGCAGTAATGGATGTTTTTCCATGTGTCATGAACAGTCTTAGTCTGTAAATAGTGGATTTGTTTGATTTTCTCAAAAAGTAGGAGTAAGTCTCCCTACATTAGAAAATAATTAAAGACTAGAATCTTATTATTAAAATTTAGATAAAAACTTTTTTTATTTTTCAAATAAAATATGTAAGGTAGAAACTGAATTAAGAGTGTAATGCCGAGTACATACTATGGCATTTTGTGACATCGCAATAGTGTGTCTCAGTGGCAACATTTGACATTTCCGCTATTTTTTGTTGTGTGTCATTGCTTTCCATATAAAAAACATAATGTGAGCGGCATCGCATATATTTTGAAAATTACACCTCAAAATGACAGCACAAGAAATGCCAGATGTGTACTCAGCATAAGTTGTTAAGTAAAAAAATACGTACTTGGGGGCCACACGTTAAATTTTTGTCTTTTAAGTCCATTCAATTTGCAATACACTCACACTTTTTTCACTAACACAATCAAACTTTTTGAATTGAAAACAAGATTGCTTTCAAATTCGCCTATCCATTTCTATGGCAATTTCATTTTTAATTTGAACAACCGGCGGTGGCATTTAAAAAATGAAATTGATTATCAATTTGTGTCACAGCTACCAATTTCAAGGAATTTTGACACACAGTATGTGTGATGAAACTGAAAGCGATTTATTGAACGTGTGGTTGCTGGACACCCGGTTATAGCTTTGCTGCTAAGTTATATAAAACAAATTTCATGTGTGAAATAATAATGCAATAAAATTATATTATGGGATGATGTCGAAATCTCTGCAAATAATTCGAAACGTTTCCAACGTTTCTAGCGGCGCACGATCAAATTAGTGTATTGTTTGTGGCCGGTGGCGGCTGTGAGCCAGCTTACAGCCGATCGGCTGTGTTCTATGGTTTGTACTCATGAGCAAAAACGAAGCAACCACAAATTGAGCAATCATTCTCATTTCTTATGTTTTGTTTTTGTTTCACTTTCTTCAAAGAACGAATCAAAGCAAAATCAAACAATTCCTTTGGTTTATTTTTGTACTCTGGTTTTAAGTACAAAGAAATCAAAATCAAAATAAATTTATCACTGCAAAAGTGTTGATTATTTTTTTATGAAAATTATGTCCAACTCCTGTATCGCGCAATAAATAGCATAGCTATAAAATTTATTTTGGTTATACCAAAGAAATTAAATTTTTTTTGTGCTATCAATGATAATGATAATGTATTTCAAACTTATTTTTAGTTAAAAATTTTGTATCCATGAAAAATCGCCCAAAACCAAATCGCCCAAAAATAAAAATGAAAAATCGCCCAAAAAATTTAAAGATCGCCCAAAATTAAAAAACACCAGAAAAAAATTTCAATTTACAGTAATTTAATTTTTATATTAAAAAGAGAAAAGAAAAGTTATAGATAAGCGTAAATAATATTCGTTCATTCCCGAATTTTCTCCACCATGGTGTTTCCCGACACGGCGCTGGCTAATAAAGATTTTCTGCTTTGCAAAGTTTTTCTGTTTAATCACATTTACCTGCACTGCCGCCCTTAAAAATTTTCTCCACAATGGTATTTGCGTGTATTTTCCCTTTAACTTTTAAGTGTTTGAAAATTTTTGGGCGATTTTTCATATCAAAAATTACTTAAAATTTGTATGGAAAAATTTTTGGGGGATTTTTCATTTTGATTTTTGGGCGCTTTGGTTTTGGGTGATTTTTCATGGAGCCAAAAATTTTCCATAAAAACTAATTTTTATATATTTTCCGATTAAATTATTTCAGTCCCATTTTATTGCGATTTTTAATGAATTTTACTATTTTCTTGGTTAAGTTAACAAATATTGAAATATAGAATATCAAGCTGAAAACAATATTTTTATAATATAATCGAGCTTAATTTAACGTTTTTCGGTTTTGATTTTTTTTTTTTATAAAAATTGTGTTTTTACTGTTTAGGTGAAAATGCTGTTTGTTTGGTTAATATAACCAAGTTTAGTTGTTAATTTACTATAAATATAAATAAATGTTGTGAAACGATTGATAGCAAAAAATACTATGCAATTTACTCTTTTCTTTAACAGAAAAATCAAATGCAATTTTTGACGGATTGTACGACTAAATTTGATGGTTAATACTTACTGACCTTTAGTAAGCAAATCACGCTCCCAACCTGGTAAGTTTTCAAATATTTTCTTCAGTATTTAGTTAGTTGCAATAAATTTTAAGTTTTGTTTGCAAAATGTATTTTCTATTAGTATTCAGCTAATACTCGCCATAAGTTGAGAAATAAATGAACTATTATTTAAATTTAATGTGAACTAATGAAAACCTTTCAAGAATTAAAAAAAGGATTTCTTAAATTTCTAATATTCATAAAAATAGACTCTTAAAATTGTCCTCCTATTCTTATACAACTATATAGGTATGCATACATATAAAATTGTTTTGCTGGCAGGCCTTCATACATATCGTTACCTTAATATAGAAAGGCCCTAACTCATTACTTTTTTTTAAGTCGATTTTTTTTTTGTATATTTCGATAGAAAAACTTTTAATGTATAGAAAAATGCAAAAATCTCGATTTAAAAAAAAGTACTGAGTTACATACATATCGATGGCTTAATATAAAAAAAGGCGTAACTTAAATTTTCGATATTTTACATGAGAAAGAAAAAACTGAATAAAAACTAAAGCATTTACATGCAAAAATTTTTTTTTTTAAATTAAATAAATCTTATATTTTTAATTGTTACTTACTTTCTTTTTGAATGGGGATGCAATTATACATTGACTATCAGAAAATGTTAAAACCGTTATTTTGAAAAAAATCGAGATACGCCCTTTTTATATTAAGCCATCGATTTATACTATATATATTTATATGTAAGTAAGTGAATGCTGTTCGTTCGTGTTATGGAACTCATTATTCGCTTAAATTCTATTAAGAAATCACGTACCATGTTTGTTAACAATGTTTACAAATAAGATATTCTATCTAATATAAGATGACAACTTATAAATCATCACCGTCAACAGAGATCGATAATTTTTGTTAAAATATTTGGAACGTGTGTGAATATTTGTTTATTTTTTGCTTAAATTCTTAGAAAGAAGCTTAGGAATTTTGGTAATGGGTATTAATTTTTAATGGTTTACAATGTAATAACTGGCTCTTATGCGTTTCATTAAGTAAAGATACATACGTTAGATATGTTAAGTCTCCTGCTATAAATTATATTCCATACATACTCCAAGCATATTCCTTTTTTAATCGGCTTCAAAAAGGAACAAGACCTTGCTTTCAGTTGTGTTTTTTTATTTGGTATACATATTTCATAACTCCGTCACTTGTAGACCAGTTTAAACAAACTTTTTTTCTGTGTTTATGATTCGTTTAAGTTAAAGTTTATATCGCCCGGTATTCCAAATTACATGTGATAACTTTAAAGCAGTGAATTGCAATACAGGCAATGGTAAACTTTTAACACAACTACTAGCAGAACGGAACGATATGCTAAGTCCGCCTTATACCTTTGTCATCAGCGTTGCGTTTGGTTTATTGTGTGTGATGTCGATTGGTGTAAACTTCAGCTCTATTTACGTATTTTATAATGCAAATGGAATATGTAAATTATTCTTATTCATTGTACCAAAAAAAAAAGCTTAAATTTTAACATCACTAATTCGCGCACACGTTCATTGATTTGTTCATTTTTCTTCTACTTAAGACAAACGTTTCTGGTTTGTTAGTTTTTTTTTTTAAGTTTGTACACATGTTTGTTTAATTTTTCTTCAAGACTACAACGTTGCTTTTTAATTATTTTGTTCGAATTTTATTTGTTTCTTGTTTATGATTCGATTAGGCTAATTAATGTTCGTATTTTTAAGGAAGAAATTGCACTAAAGATAAGTAAAAATTATTATGACAAAGATAACATGTTGTCTTATGAGCTTTGTTACACTCAGTATGTCTCTATTAACGCAAAGTACAAAAAGCTGAACAACATTTAACTTTCAAGGCAAGTTGTGTTTGTTGTTCTGTGTTTTTTTAATATAAACAAAACACATTAAGTTCAATAAATAAAATTGAGAACTAACCTGTTGAAGCTGTTCAAATGTTATTGTCACCAAAGCCCTTACTCATTGTGTCAAGCTCCTCCGTTTTTTTTTTTTTTTTTTTTGTTGATGTTAGTTTAAAATAAATTCAGTAAAGTGCGACTCTGACTCGCGCACGAAGGGTTCCGTAATTTAATACAAACTTCATCCTATATAATAGATAGTTTTGGCATTTTTTTTTCGTTTTTGGGGTCTTTTCGGTTTTTTTTTTTGCTTTGGCGTTTTTTGCGTTTTTTCGATTTTGGCGATTTTTTTTAAGTTTTGGCTCTTTTTTAGTTTTAACACTTCATTTTCTTGTTTTGGCGATTTTTTTCGGTTCTTGGCGTTTTTTCATTTTGGCGATTTTTTTTATTTTTGGCGAATTTTTTGATTTTTGCGATTTTTTTTATTTAAAATTTTTTTTTTGTTTTGGTGACATTTTCGCGTTTTGGCGATTTTTTTCGACTTTTGGCGTTTTTTTCATTTTGGCGTTTTTTTTGTTTTGGCGATTTTTTTTTGGAATTTGGCGATTTATTTTAGTGTTAGAATTTTTTTTTTAATTTTGGTGATTTTTTAATTTTTGGCGATTTTTTTTTTTTTGGTTTGGCGATTTTATAATTTTCGGTTGTTTTAGTTTTACCGTTTTTGAAAATTTCAAGTGTTTGCCTCTTACGTTTTCCAAGATATAGCAAAATTACATAGTCAAAATTGCATTAACTGATGGACCACCCTTTAGTTTTAATTTTTTTAAATTTTAGTGTTAATTGTTGTAGTCTCTATAAAAATACACTAATATTACAAATTTCAAGTTTCAATGTGCATATGTTCATACAATTGTATGTATATTACATGAGATTTTAACATTTTTCGTTGCTCGTATTGGAACACCTTTTAATTTTTAATTCTCATGTACTTGTTGTTGTAACGGCAAATGTTCTACATACTGTTTCCAAATTTCAGGTTTGTAGCTCTTACGGTTCCTGAGAAAATACCGTGTGACGGACAGACGGACAGCGTAGCGAAAACAATAGGGTTTCTTTTCACCTTTGGTGTACGGAACCCTAAAAAGCGACGTATCACATACGATGGATTCTATCCTCTTGATCATAACATTCGCTAATAATATCGCCTTCAAACTTTTGGTAAACATTTTAAGATAAAACATTAGGAAACCACTTTTACTAGTAAAACGAAAAGAGATCGTAGAACTCACTCATTGCTCAGTTTGAGAAAGCAAATCTTTCGAACCTTAAGCTTTACTGTGATATTAAAAACGAATCTTTTGCAATATCTAAAATTGATAACTGCGAAATTTTTAGAGTAAATTTTAACCAAAAATAATTTCTTAATCTCGCTTAAGTTCAGTAATTTCAGGTCTTATTGAATTAAATATTTTTGTTAATTAATGTGAGTTTCTAAAGAACAGAAATAAAGTTAAACTAGACTTTATTAGCTGGGGAAAATACTTATATTTATTATTTATATATTTTTCTGTGCAGCCACGCACTTCATCAGCAGCCATGTTTATCTACTGGGGTAGAGATTATAACTAACATCAGCTATTTAATAATTTTTTCAGTAATCATTTCTCATATTCCATTTCATTAAAAATTTGCGTATATACACATATGTTCGCTTCATCGTATGAGGCGATCTCACACCACGAACAAGTGTGTGCATTCATTCTCCTTGTTTTATTTTATGTTAAAACTATTTCATGGCTCGCAAAAAAATGATTTCTTTTAAAATAATCATTTACAACATTGGTGGGTGCTATAAATGTATTGGTGAACTATCAATGTATTGAGGTTGCGAGCTACCCACCCAACACAAAGCCACACAGTTCAAATATTAATTAAAAATAAAACATTTTCTAAGCAAACAGTCAATTGTAAAACGTTTTTGCAAACTTTATTTTGGTATGGTCCACTGATAGCAACTATTTTCTTTATTTTTTCCAAATAATTATTTGTATTTTTATGTAAAATTTTCTCTTTTCCTACCATTTAACTTATGAATATTGCTCGGAAAAGCATCATAATATCTTTTAATGACATATTCCTCTTTTCCTTAAATCTTTGATAACATAAAATGTTACCAAATGCGATATTTATAATAAAATATTTTTCGAATATTATCAATTGAAAATGAAACACGTATGTTTGCTGGACAAATATCATTTAAAAAAATTTATAAGCAACCAGCGTGACCGTTTGACCGACTAAAGTGGCAAATTGCCACTTTTTCGACTGCGTTTCCACTTTTTCGACTGCCTTGCCACTTTTTATCCCCCTTTTTTTAGGGTGAGTTATATAAAAATACATTAAAAATAAAAATTTTAGTGCAGTTTTCTCGTTTTTTTTAATTTTTCCCCTTTTTTTATAAATCCCCTATTTGGTGCCACTTTTTGAAAAATTTCATCGGTCACCCTGTAAGCAACCGCCTGCCTGATGTGCATTTGTCGCTGTCTCATCGACGAACAGTGTTACCATATGTGAAGATTTATCTTATTTTTGAAGTTTTCAGACAGGTTAAAACGACAAAAAAGATTTCTTATCTAAAAATAAGATTTTTAAAAATTTTACTTTTGGTACTTTTAATAAATTATTGAGGGATTTTTTGACTAAACTACTTACAAATTTTCTGATTTGCTTCATAATGATCTTACACACATTCTATACAGTAAATATTTTGTGTTATTTGGCTTTACTTTTAATAGTTCACAAGAATCTATATGAATTTTTACTAATTTTCATTCAATAAAATAACAAAAAAGATTTTTGGTAACAAAAAAAGATTTTTTTTGCTCGACTTGAAGATTTTTTAAAAATAAATATGGCAACACTGTTGACGAACTAAATTAAAGAGAGTAAGAATACTTGTGAATGCTCTCAAGCAGGGCTGTCAGATATGGCGATTTCTCGCCAAACGTGGCGATTTTTCAACTTGTTTGGCGTCCAAATTTTTGGTCTGGCGACATGGCGATTTTTCTGGCGATAACTATATTTGTTGGCGATTTTTCTGGCGATAAATAAATATGTTGGCGATTATTATGGCTAGTTTTTAAACAAAATTGAACTGCAAAATTTTTCTTGCTAATTCAGGAAAATTAGTTTGTTGAAAGAGTAGTTTCAAAAATACACCTTACCAAAACTCGTCTACAAGAATTTAACACAATTTAACGTTGATGATTTTTCTTATATTAATTATAGTTATTGATGAATTTTGTATTTGGATGCGAAAAATTTACAAGATATAATTTTTGGCGATTTTATTTCTAATTTTGGCGATTTTCTGATAAATTTTGACACGACCATTTTATAAAAATTTCTATTAAAAAACTGTTATATCAAAACAAATTTATTATCAAATATTTACTAAGAAAAACTACATAAAACTGATTTTTGGCGACTTTTGGCGATTTTTAAAATCAATTTGGCGAAATAGGTCGGAAAAAATCTGACAACCCTGCTCTCAAGCAGAATTGTGCTAAGAAACGCGCATAAATGATTTAAAACAGCGATCTTCAAAACCGCGCACGCGTGCGAGTGCTCTCACAATAATGAAGAGAGCAATAAGAGATAATTTGTATTTTTATTCAATGTGTACTCAATTGTTACTACAATCAGGCTACCACTTTAATATCAGACTATTCATATGTCCCGGTTGTGTAGTCACATTTTACCAGACAACAATGGATTCTTTTTAAATTAGTTTAATTTCAAGGTTTTCCATTTTTTAGAGCTTTAATAATCATATCTGAAAGTAGGTTATTATATACTATTTAAAATACATCAAATGTGCATTAATCTCTTTTTGAACACGAGGAATTGACTCGAATTAGAGTTTTACAAATATATTACAAATATATCTTGGCAGCCCTGCCATAAGAAGAGCAAAATATATTACGCTCACAAACGAAGCACCAACACAAACATAAGTGTGAATGTATATGTGTGGGGATCGCTGATTTAAAAGCATATGGAGTTTGTGTGTTTTTTTTCCAAATAATTTAAATCAATCTTAATATTGTTAGTCCCAAATCACACTGTGCAAGTCTTATTGCTAAGCTGATTAGTTTCGCGGAGAGAGAGACGAGGGGAACAGCAACGTTTCTTTTCCCCCCGTCTCGCTCTCCTAATAAACTAATCAGCTTAGCAATAAGACTTGCATAGTATAAATAGGTACTTAACAATTTTTTTGATAATAAAATTTCCCGATTTATTAACAGACTTATTTAGATCAGCTAATAAAACATAATCGTTTATCGCCGTAGTTGATGTCATTCGGCGCAATATTTTTCATTACAAAATAGCCGTAAAAGTAAGGTATGTATTTCCGTACTCGGTTTTGATCTCTAAATACTTAAAAAGTAATAAAATGTAAAATATTTTTTATGTAAAATAGTTTAGAAAATTAGTCGAATATCCGACAAATATCATTCTTCTTTTAAATCAAAGGTAAGCAAAAGGCCGCCCCCCGTGGGCTTTTTTACACGTTTGTATTGCCTGACTTTGTTTTAAATTGAAAAAATTTTGTTTGTTCGAAACCAATTAGTTTTTTTCTTAATAATTATTGTTTGAATGACAACACTACTCAATATACAGTTTTCATTATTCCTAATCTGCTGTTGATTTTAAAATTACAATTCAATTCACTAAAGGCCGTGATACACTATCATACAAAGTCGTGCGATCTACGAAAAAATACAACGCTGGTATGATGGAGTTCATGAAAATTTTCAAAAGACAATAACAATTCATCACACCAGGGTTGTATATTTTCGTAGATCGCACAACTTTGTATGATAATGTATCACGGCCTTAAGTATGTAAAAGTAAGAAAATTTAATAAATGCTAATAGTTGTTTCATATTTGCAAGCAAACTTTAAATCAGTTTATTGATAATTTCATTCAAATTATATAATTTATAATATGATTTGTGTCAGGAGAGACTAGTGTTGACTTCTGACGTTACAAGAGGAATTTATTTTCAGTGATCTATGTATTTCATTGCATGGCGACGACTTGCTTAATAAAAAATGTTTGCAGGGCGCCAAGGAGGTAAACTTGTGATATTTTCCAATCAAATTTACTAAACTTTTGTGATGTTAAACTGCTTAAAAGGATTCTTTAAACATATCACGTAGCAACATAAGAATGACCTTTAACTATTAAATATATGTAGTTGTTGTATATAAATATTTACAGCAAAAGTTTCTAAAAAACGAACTAAAGGCAAATGTCAGCATTTAAAGTAATAAACATAAAGTAATAAAAAAAAATGATTTCAGATCACATCTTATACTTTATTGTGATTATTGTTATTATTATTGTTAGTTTTTTTTCTATAGATTTCAATTTGAAATTTATGATATTGACAAATAATATAAAGAAAGCCAGCAGCAAAGGAACAGCAGCAGCTAAACAAACACCAATACAGTCACACACACTAAGGCATGCTTAACTTAATTCTAACAAAATAATAATCTCTCTATCATACAATAATCATAGATTTTTAACTTTGGATAATAGTTTTTCATAAGAATTTTTAAGAATAAATGTCAATCTTGTATAATAATAAATTTATCAACGGATTCGAGGCGTATCAAACTAAAAAAAATTTAAAAAAAGATGGAAAAAGAATAGATTAGCTTAGATTTCTTTAATAGCCATTGTTGACTATGTGGGCCATGGTTATGATGGCAATAAGAAACGATGCGGTCAATGGTAAACGTTATTATGAGTTTACATTAGAGATGATATGGTGAGTGGCCAAAGTTACTCACGAACGCTTAACAAAAATAAATACTTCAAGAGTTTTATTCAATAAGTAAATGTATGTGGAACACTTTCTGTATAATTGAAGCGTCTTGTATATTTTTTTTTTTTGCGAAATAAATAACTAAGTAATGTGAAGATTATGGGAGGAGGATTGATATATTTATATATAAAATTGAGTATTGTAGATAGGCTTGTGAGTTACCTTTTTATTTATTTTTTTAAATTTATTTTATAAAGTACTACTATTACTACACAGAGAAAACAGATTCGTTGTGACAACCGAATTTATTGCCAATTGAATTTTGGCGGTTGCAGCAACTATCATAGAATTCTGCTATAGCGACTGAAATTTTCTTGCGGTACCACTGTATTTTAATTATAACCTTAAACCCAATAGTTGCAGCAAAATAAAACATTGGTTAAATGTTATTCTTGCTACCGAAAATTTGGTTAATATAATTAAAACAATATCATAAATGGTACCTGTAAAAGAAAAATTGGCTGAAATAAAAATAAACAATAAACGCAAATAAAAATACACAATTTAAGAAATTTATTATTTGACATATTGTCATAAGTTTATTTTAATTGAAATTTATTTCCTAATGGTGACGCATGTCTGTATACATTTCTTCAACCACACATTTTGAAAAGCCACAAACCTGTTATCTTATGCACAGACTTTCAAAAACCATTTGAGAATTCACAAATCACAATATCTTTGAAAGTCACAAAAGTTAATTTTTAGGGTTCCGTATACCAAAGGTGAAAAGGAACCCTATTGTTTTCGCTACGCTGTCCGTCTGTCCGTCTGTCCGTCACACGGTATTTTCTCAGGAACCGTAAGAGCTACGGACCTGAAATTTGGACACAGTATGTAGAACCTTGGCCGCTACAACAACAAATACATGAGAATTAAAAATTAAAGGGTGTTCAAAAACGAGCAACGAAAAATGTTAAAATCCCATGTAATATACATACAATTGTATATTGAAACTTGAAATTTGTAAAATTAGTGTATTTTTATACAGACTACAACAATTAACACTAAAATTGAAAAAAAAATTAAAACTAAAGGGTGGTCCATCAGTTAATGCAATTTTGACTATGTAATTTTGACAATTTGCTATATCTTGGAAACCGTAAGAGGCAAACACTTGAAATTTTCAAAAACGGTAGAACTAAGAACACCGAAAATTATTAATCGCCAAACCAAAAAAAAAAAAAACGCCAAAAATTAAAAAAAATCGCCAAAATTAAAAAAAAAATCTAACACTAAAATAAATCGCCAAATTCGAAAAAATCGCCAAAACGAAAAAAATCGCCAAAATGAAAAAAACGCCAAAAATCGAAAAAATCTCCAAAACGCGAAAATGTCGCCAAAACTAAAAAAAAATTGATATAAAAAAAAGTCGCAAAAATGAAAAAAATCACCAAAAATAAAAAAAAATTGCCAAAATGAAAAAACGCCAAAGACCGAAAGAAATCGCAAAAACAAGAAAATAAAGTGTTTAAATTAAAAAAAGAGCCAAAACTTAAAAAAATCGCCAAAACCGAAAAAACTCAAAAACCGCCAAAACAAAAAACCGAAAAGATCCCAGAAACGAAAAAAATGCCTATATAATATAATGCAAATAATATTTTATTGGACTAACCGTTTTCCAACCAATCTTTTTTCTGGGTGTATGCTTAACTTTCCTTTGGAAAGGGATAGTGATATCGAAAACAGGTGGTGCAGGAAGAGATAAAAGAAAGCTTCATTCTTTTGTTGTGGATTTTAAAAAGACAGTATTGCAGCGCATCTGGTGTCAATTAGCATTATTAAATTTTCGAAGCTGTTTTTAGTAGCCATTTTATTGGTTATTCAGCTTTGCCAATGATTCAGCTATACTATACCCAAGATGGAGGGCACTCTCATATTACATTAGGATTATTATCGGCTTTTTGTAGCGGTGACGTTTTTTGCGGGCCGTTCATGAGACTTAAATCCCAAAATGATCGCATGGGTGTACAGCGTAAGGTTGGTTTTATGATTCGCCGAAAAATGCAGAAGTGTTTGGCTCACTGGGGAAGTGCTAAGAGTTAGATATAGGAGTAAGTGAGTTAGGGTTGCAGAGAGAGAGAGAGAGAGAGAGAGAGAAGGTATTAACTGTTAAAATGTAAGAACGAGAAGGAGAGAGTGAGTAGTGAAAGGATAACATGCATTACCCGCCTAAGAGGCGTCGGGAAACAGAACTAACCACTCTTCCTGATAAAGAAGTACAGGTTTCTTAGGTCTATCTTGCATAGTTCCGATAGGCATAAGAAATGTATATTGTAACCAGTTTCTAGTGCATGACAGAAGGAGGAAAAGTGTGTTATATTCTCATCATCTCAAAGTGCAAACAATAGTCAGTATGGCGTCTGTTTAGAAGGCACAATAGCCTAAATATCTCCTATTTTGGCCCTAAAGTCTAACTGCCTTATTCATAAAAATATTTCAGGTTTATTAAGCGCTTTTTTGACATATTTCAATGGGAAATTTATCAAATAAACTCTGTAATAAACCGAAAATATTTTTTATGAATTAGACCATAAAAATTTGCAGTATTATTATTATAACAATACGATTTCGTAGGGTTCATTACTATGGGGCAGCTTACTTAGTTTGTCATCATTGTAAGTACATCAGCGATATATTTCCAGCAGAATGAGAGCGGCATGTCGCAAATAGTGTCAATGCACATATTTTTGACCATAGATCCTCGGAATCTCCTTGCCGCCATCCATTTTAAGATGATGATGAAGTGTAAGGCACCTTATAGCAGTCTTAATATTTGCAATGATACAAATATCTGTATTAAAACCTTGACAAGGATACTACTGAAAAAGTACGAAAGCTCTTTAAGCTGCAGCGACTATCACATTTTGCCTTCTTGTCACTGACGAGAATTTATATCTTTCTAAGATCCTCAGGCCTTAGAAACTCTATTCATGGTTTATATGGCGGTCCACTTTATGCAAGCATTCAAGTAGAAGTTAGATGATCCCTTTTTTTAAATTTTAGTCATTGCATTGGCAGTTAACACTAAGCAAACCTAAGTACTTTGGGTGGACCGAAACTCCAATGTCGATATCTGAAGTCTTCGGTGGCTGGCAAAATCATAGATGGAATTGCCATTGGGTCGGTAAGTGCAACTTCAGGAATTCTTCATCTGTGGTTGAATGGCTCACGCTATTTCAGGTGATCACTACTTATAAGAATATGGGTTGTAAGATCGCGCATATAGCTATCTTCTCTGATTGTCAGGTAATAGTTAATATAAGTGTAACGAGAGTTGTTAAGGGGACCGCTGCTGCTAGTTCTTACGACCCAGACCCTTTTAGTGGCATCAACTCTTCGGCGGGCAATTTGCTAATAAGGAAAAATAACGTCTTGTCAAAAAAAGACTTAATTCTCTGATGATGATGATGAGGCAAACAGTTGCTTTATTTCAAACTTTCTCTCATATGTAGTAGTGTCCTAAATTTCGGAAGAATTTATCAGAAGCTGATTACTAGTCTTGCTGTCTAAACAAAATAGATCACATTACCCTTTGCGTAGTGGTAATGAAGGTTATTAACTTTTATGTCGCTTGAGTACGGTGGATAATATTGTTTTCATTACTACTCGTAGTAAAAGAAAAATCTTTCACTATGCACTTCTGTGTTTCAATGATTTTAGGCTAGCTTCACCATCATTTGCTTTCATCAAGAAGATCATACAAAGACTGTATTGATTATTAATCTATAACTCGATTGAAACGACAATGCATGATCACTAATTTTTCGTTACATTCACATTTCTCACATTTCACATTTCTCATATCACGTGAGTACAGTGCATCTCAGACATGAATTGCTTTAGCTGGATGTGTAAATAATAGGTCATTTTTGCTTTTTTTGCTATCATCTTATTTATTAGCCAGAGCGCGAACTGGTTGCATCGAAATTGCGTTTTCAGTTTCAATAGATATATCAGTTGCAAGCAATATTGTTTTTCTGTCAAGGGCTTTTGCAAAAAAATCTATAACATTTAATAACGTTTGCTAGTCTTCTTCACAAATAAAACAATTCCAAGCATGTAAAGAAAGAAAAAATCATTTTAAATTACTATTTTCAATAAAAATACAAAGTGCTCAGATGATAGAAAAAAGCAAGCCAATAGAAACTAGTGTTTAGCCATAAGCAATTTTTGTTTGTTTGTCACTACAGTACGAGTATTTTATTCAGAAACAAATATTAAAGGAGAAATTTTATATAATTAATAATAATAAAAAAACAAGTAGGAATGCTATATTCGGCTGTGCCGAATCTTATATACCGCTCACCGATATACAGCCACATATATACATACATACATATTTGTTTTGTGAAAAATTTTTTAATTTTTTGCTCTAGTGCAATTTTTAGTAAGTGAGCTCTCAGTATTTTACGATTAAGGAATTTAATTCAAATATTATATTTTCGATATAAGCAATAGTTGAATATTTTGTTCTACACTCTGTATTTAAGGAATATTCTACATTCACCCTTATTCCAGTCAACATCGACGTCACGTCAATACAATACCAAAAATTGGGCCTTGTTTAATCGCTCTTGAGATGTTCAAAAAGTGCGCTGCTATTTAATAAACCTAAAATAAAGGTCGTATCAGACTATAATACAAGTATTAACACTTTTGTAAAAAATTAAACTTTGACATGCTGAATTTATATTTTTTTTTTTTTGAAATTTTTGAAACAGAAATTAGATCAGCGAGGCATTTTAATCAAAAGTATTAATAGCTTTAATAACTGACTGTCTTTTAATTACTATAACATAAGAAAGTGGAAAGTATTCCACTTTCAATGGTTGCAATGATCAAATCGTTTCCTAAAGTAAATTATTCGATGTTAAACAAATTGGAACTGATTTTTTTTCCGAATTAGTGAACAAATGTTGGAAATTGTAATAAAAATTTTAAGCTCATAGAAGTTGTAAAAACTGTGATGTGACAATACTTAAATTGAATATAAGCCGACGTTATTATTGAAACCCTGAAGGGAATATTTTGGGCGAAATAAAATGAAAAATGAAAGACATTTAGACAAACTGTGGATTATGCTATGTAAAATTTGGCGCAGCTGATTATAATCAGTGCTGCCAGAAAAATTGTTACTCTTGTCCCCAATTTAAAACGTCATGTCCCAAAAAATTCCCCATTTCAACAGAAAAATCCTAACTTTTGTCCCCAAAAATATATCATTCATAAAAAACGATTATTAAGTCCTATGCGCGAAATAATATTTTCACAAAGTTACAAGAAAAATTGTTTTTTTTCCAGTACGATTGAACAAACTCTTTATTTTAATTTTTTTAAATGTTTTTATTAACTTAAAACGTATATAAAATTTAATTTTACATGCAATTAACAATTAACAAAAAGGCACTTTCAAGTTTATTTATTACAATATTATTAATTAATACTAGCAATTAATATTAATATTTAATTTTAGAAGGTACATGAAAGAGTATAAGTTTTTGAGATTAGAATATAAAACTAAAATTTAGGATTTTATACAAAGCTTAAAATACGATTCTCCACTAATAAACGACATCCGACATATTCTTTCAACACACTCAAATAGAATGAAATTAATGTGGGTTCCATCACATGTTGGTATCTCTGGTAATGAGCATGCAGATACTGCGGCTACGGAGGCCAAACATAGACCCCTACTTGAATTCCAAAATTGGGAAGGCCGTGACATAACTAACGCTATCCTATCCCACACTAACTCCCTACATCAGCATAAATGGACAGAGTACCAACATACCTACAAAAATTTCAAACCTGATGGCAATAAACCTATATACCCGAAAACCTGTCCCAGAAATTTAACCTCAACCATCGTTCGGCTCAGGATTAGACACTGTAAGTTCTCCCACAAGTACCTGCTGGAAAAATCAACTACCCCAATGTGCACCGTTTGCAACACACAACTGAACGTCTTACATGTTCTGGATGAGTGCATAAAATATAATACATCCAGACAACACATTTTTGGATCAAATCGTCCCACTAATTTTCTAAAAAATACCTGTGATAATAATATATAACTAATTTGGAAATTCATAACAAATAATAATCTACAACACCTAATATAATCTTACTTTAAATTCCGTAGTCGAAAGCCACAGTAGCTAGTACTCCTTTCTATTCATATTAGTTACAATAATTGTATTTTGTAAGTAATAATAATAATAAGTAAATAAAAATAAAAAATTTAGGATTTACTTTTTCATCCATTGTTTTGATTCGATTGGAGTCAGTCGAAGTAAACAATCTGAAGAAGATAATAGCAAAAACATAATCACCCCTATCGTGAACAGTTTTTCTCTCGAAATATATTTCCTTTTCCCCAAATTGCAATCGTTAATAATTTTTCCTCTGAAATGTATTCCCTTTCTTGATTCCTCTTATCGTAAATAATATTTTTCACATGGATTTTTTCACTTTTCCCTTAGTTTTGTTCACTTTATTTTAGCAGGCGAACTGAATTAATACACTGCATAATTTCAATACTATACTTGCAATTATATATTAAAACTTATAAATAATTATTTTTAGAACAAGATCAATAAATCTAAGTGCACGGCAGTGCGCCAGGCCAAGTTCTGGCCAATGCACGCAGTGTGTATATTTACACGAAGCCATTCGAGCTGTTTTTACCCCACTCATAACGTTGTTCCCCGCAATCGTAAAATAAAATTATGATATTTAAACCAGCATTAGAAAAAATTCATATAACCTCATACGCGTAGTTTGAAAGTTTTACAATGAAAGGTTCCGGAGATATGAAGGTGCAAAAAGTGCATATTTTAAGACATACTCACTGACCACTGACCACTGACCACTGACCACTGACTGCTGACCACTGACACACTCATCAAATTGATGAAGCACTTCCACTATCGCTATATAGCTAAAATTTGGTACACGCGTAGATCTAGGTGAGCAATGAACCAGAAAAATCTGAAAACACGGAAATTTTAACCAGGGGGGCGGGGCTACGCCCATAAAAATTAAAATTTGTGCTAGTGAGCTGAAATTTAATACATAGCTAGGTCCAGGTGAGCACTAAAATAAAAAAATCTGAAGACCCGAAAATTTTAACCAGGGGGGCGGGGCTACGCCCATAAAAATTAAAATTTGTGCTAGTGAGCTGAAATTTGATACATAGCTAGGTCTAGGTGAGCACTAAAATAAAAAGATCTGAAAACCTGGAAATTTACGCCAGGAGGGCGGGGCTACGCCCATAAAAGTCAGAATTAAAAAAGCTAATATAAGGCGCTTAAAAGAAGCTGTTTTATTGAAATTTTGCATGTATACTGCGATAATGCAGGACTATAAATTTTTTGTTAAAAAAGTGGGCGGTGACACGCCCATATAATTTAAACCCCATTTTCGTGTACAACGGTTCAGCTTATCAGATATACTATTTATGCGGGTATTATTATCCGTTTGCAACGAAACTTGACACGAATAATAAGCACTGATCGAAAAAATCTTAAGTTTGGATAAGTTGGCATGGTTACGCCCATAAATATTGAAAATTAAAAGTTGCACTAAGGAGCTGAAATTTGATATACAAGTAGGTCTAGGTGAGAAACCAACTAAAAAAATCTGAAAACACGGAAATTTTAGTTAAAGGGGCGGGGCTGCGCCCATAAAAGCTAAAAATTAAAAGTTGCACTAAGGAGCTGAAATTTGATAAACAAATAGGTTTAGGTGAGCAACCAACTAGAAAAATCTGAAAACCCAAAAAAGTTTATCAGAATGGGCGCGGCCACGCTAATATTGTTTGGTACTAAAACCTTAATATACATCTTTTAACACAAACTAATTTAGTGATACCTTGCATACGCGTTTCACGTATACAGTACTTTAAACTATCACCTTAAAATGTGGGCGTGATCACTGCTATAAAATGTTGGCCTTGTGCTTAATCTACTTCAGCATGATACAATTATACTAGGTACATGCACGACTACAACAAAAATACAACACCAAAAAATACATGTATTTTGTTGGTATAAGCAAATGGAAAATTGTCAGAAACAAATGGCTTTTGTTTATAAAAATAACAATTACAGGGTAACTAAAGTACAATTGCAGACGCGGCATTCCTGCATGATTATAGTTATTCAGTGTTGCCAATCTGTGTGTAGTTAGACAGTGTGTAATTTCAACTCACATGTGTAGGCCATGTAATTAAATTCTTGTATAATCTGTGTGTAATTCTACTTTGGGTTTTATTTTTATTTATTTTTGTTATTACATACATAATCATTTTTGCAATCGAAATATTCTAAATAATTTCCCAATCCAGAACTTCATAGACATCAAAGTTCGTCTCCATCCTCTAAAACTTGCTTGTACATATTTTCCGATTTGAACTTTTTTTTCTTCAGGAAGCTCAAATTTGTGGCAGCAGATCTTATAAATATTTAAATGTGATTTTATTCTTATTACGGGGGGTCTCTACGCGCAATAAACTTGGAAATAATTATGTTCTCAACTGTCAAATTCTATTTCCAACACCATATGTCTACGTGTGTACCGAATAGCAATTTATTTGGAAATAAATTGCGAAATAGTTGTTCAAACTTATTTCGAAGAAATAATGTTGAACATAAGCTATCAAATTTCATGGACATTTGTTGTTATTGAAAATTAATTATAATAAACTTGTGACTGTTGTAAAAATACAGCGTTTTTTATTTATAATAAAACGAATATAAATAAATTAGTTTTAAATAAAATAAAATAAACATGAAAAACCTCGATCTATACACAGTGAATTTTTTAAATTTATGTCCAATACCACAATGCGTGTTCTATAGCCTAGAACATAAGCTTGTACATGAAAATATTTGTGACGTCATGCTGCCGACGTTATTTCTTATGTTCAGAAATAAATATTGCGCGTGGAGACGTACAGTTAAATATTCTAACATTTCATATTGCATATTATTCCTTAATTTGGTTTCGGTTTGGTAGTGTTCATGCATGAAAATATTCTCTCCACAAATGCATTTCTTATTGGCACTATCAACAGGTTGAACATAGCAGCTGCAATTTCACGAAATAAGTAATTTCCGGCATTATCTTCGTACTAATATACTATTGCCCAAAAGCCAAATATGTCTTCAAGAAAACTTTGTTTTGTTTGTTTCCGCCAGCCGATATAAGCAATTTTATTCCATTGGTTTTCATATACGCTCAATGCCAATTTTGGATCTATAACATTTTTAAAAATTCCATACACCGAATCAAATCTATGTTTTATAATGTGCTGAAATTGCAAATTTTTAAAAAGTTCAAAGTTTTTCATATTTTCTGGGAATCACACATACATAGTTTTTTATGCGTGACACAATAGGTGCGTTTGAGTACTTTTCCAGTAAAATCCAGTAACTGAGTAAATACTAACAGCCGTATTCATAAAAAAAAGTTGATTGAGGTTTAAAATTCATATTATTTAAAAAGCGTTTTAAGGCTAAACAACGTTTTTTAAATATTGGTATTCATAATCAGTTTTTTAACTAAAAATCAATTAACCAAATTTTTTAAAAATATCGTGGCAACACTGTATTCTTTTTTGTCACTTGCATATTAGTTCTGCAAAACAACGATTGTTAACTCACAAAGTACTCAAGTCTATATTTGTTTATTTGTCGCTTTTCAGAGAAATGTTGTTTCTATAAAATAAAAGATGTGTTCCAACTTGTATTTAATAAAAAAATAAAAAAAGTTCATAACAAATCTTTGTTAAAAGTGCTTTTTATATGATTTATTTTATTGCAGATAAAGAAGCACTAGAATAACGAGCTTTAATTTGTTTGTTTTGAGTGTTTATACATCACTAGTTAATTTTCTACAATCATATTATTTTTGTTAACACATAAAATGAGAAAACAATGACTGGGAATGGAAACTGGATCGCTCCTTTTCTTTTAAATATTATTTTGGAGTATATTTGATATTTCGGCATTAGTTTCTATAAAAAAAATTACATTGTTTTCTTCTAAATACTGGCATATGCATACATACATACATACATAAGTACATACATACATACACACATATGTACATATAGGTAAAGTTCAAAATGTAAACAAAAACGAAGCAAAATTACAACAACGTCATCTTAAAATTGGTTTAAACATGGGGGCAGTCAATTTTAAAATTTGCTGATTTACGCAAGGTTTAAAAACCGTTTTTTAAGCTAAAATTCTATTATGAATACAATTTTAGCGAATTTTGCTTAAACAATATTTGAAACGCGGTTTAAAATTTTTATGAATACGGCTGTAAGTAAATACTAAGTAAAGAAATTACTCTCAATAAAAAAGTTTGCAGCTAAAAGTATGCGAACGGAAAAATTGTAAAATCCAGTAAAACATACACAACAGCTGATAGACAATTTGGCGCTAAAAAAATTATACATAAGTATGTACATATGTATATGCAAAAAAAAAACCTGAATATAATATTGTACTACGTGGTCCAATCGAGATGAAACAGGCTAGTTACATCATGGACCATGTAATGCATTCATGGATCATGTCGTTTTCACACAAGCATTCAATGCAATATGGAGTAGTTTTGGAGTTAGGCCGATGTAATGCAAATTTGGACCATTTAGTCCAACCCTAGGACATAAATCTCCTTTTTTCACATATTTGGAGTTTTGGCGTATTCCTACTCCTCTTTGGAGTCTTTACATATATGTATGGAATAGTCGCATTATCTGCAGACAATATACAAAACTATACATACATAAGTATATATTATTGCTTCTGTGAAGCACTTTGGTAAGGCAAAAAATTATAGCTTTTTGGAAGCTGAATAAATTGCTTCTAGCTGGCTCATCTCGCACAAAAAAAATCTCCTTATTCATGCGCAACACCAAGTGATTCTCTAACATTATCTCCCTTACTCGCGGTCTCCACCTGACATAAAATAGCTAACTTCAACATTAACTTCTAAGAATTGTTAAGTGGTGAGTATCAATATACTATACAATCTTGTGCAAGACCATTTGCACAAGATTGTGAATTGGGCTATAGTTTTTATGTACTCAGATGCAAAAGTTACTAGCTTGCAATTTTTTTTTTACTTTTTCCTCTATTTTGTTAGAGAGCCTGCCTTATGTTAGTGCTTTTCAGAAGCAGTTTTCGAAGCTTTTGTGATCAAGTTGTTAGTGCTTCCAAATCAGTTTTTTTTGCTGGTTAGTTACTGGCTAGCCGCATGGAAAAATTATATGGTTTTGAGAAAATCGATGAAGAATGTTTTTTTTTCATTTGTTTTATAAAAATACACCATAGTATATTTTCTTTAATAATAAAAGTAATAGATACATATGTTTTTATTTGAACTTACGGGCCTGGCCCACGATGTCGACAAGAAACTTTCTATAGCTTACTTGCCGACATTGCGCGTCAGGCCGTTAAAGTTTCTAAACTTTTTACCCTCGACGTGAATAATTAGGATGTACAGAAAAAGACAAAAATGTTTGTTGCCGCTTATACCAATCATCACAACAATATTGTGCACTTCCTTTCAAGTAGTTCCAATGGGTGCATTTATTTAGAGAAATATACAATGGGAAAAGAACTTTATATATCCTAATATATTCAAGATATCGAAAAACTGAAAACAACTTTAAGAAATGTACACATTAATCGTATTTAATCGATCAATAACTAAATTTTTTGAATATTCCATATGGGGAACCAGTAACCGTCCGACTATATGTATAAACAAAAATTTAACTATACAAATCTATTAACTTTATTCACGTTTAAAAACAACCGGTTATGTTCTGCATTTCACGTGAAATTACATCGTTGGGAAATTGTTGTTATAAATACATATATATTTCCAACAATTCTATGAAAATTCCACAAGTTTTAATTTCCCGTGGAATACATAAAACATACCCTTATATTTTTCTGGCATCAAACTTAAATAAATGCAATATTGTTCATAACTTCATACATTTGTTTTTTGTTATTTTTGAAATTTCATCAAAAACCAAAAACTTTTGTTTCCCTTTGCTATTGTTTGTTTATATTTAAAAACATATGGTTTCATTTTACTGGCAAAAATTTGTCCAGTAAAAACTTGCATTTACTCAGTAAAAGAACTGTCATTTTTCTCTCTCAATTCGCCCTCTCATTTACTGGATTTTGTGTACTCGAACGCAATCCAGTAAAAAATAGTAAAAATTTGTACAAATTTTTGAGTTCTCGAACGCACTTAATAACTAAGGTATAATCGTGCGTAGAACAATTTCACAATCAAAACTTTCAAGATTCATTTTTCTGTTTCAAAAGAAAAAAAAAATTAATTGACAAAGAGCTAGTTCTGCAGCTGCGAGCACGGTTTTGCCTATGTATATATATATATATGTATATATGTTCGCGGTATTACCATGATGGTAATATCATCTTCATTATAAAGTGATTTTTAAAAACTGAAATGTTACCGGTACTAAAATATTATGTCAACATCCACGATTAATTATTTTCCTGATACATGCAAATTGTTAGAGCTCAAAATGAAAAGTCCCCAAATCCCTCTCCACGAAATTCTGTTCCCAAATTAGAGACTGCACTGATTATAATACTGTAACTTGCTTGTACTTAACGATAAGAATCCTCATGGAAAATTCTCAAGTGGAATGCGAAACAAGCAAGGCAAATTCTTAATAAAATAATTTGGAAGCCTTATAAAATTGTTTACTAATTATAACAGTCGTCAATTAGACTTAATATCATCTCTTACTGTGTAATTGCTATTGGCTTGAATTCACTTAAAAATTCTTAAAAATTTGTCTTAGAATGCTTTTGTATTAACTGTTATTTAAAAAGAATGCTTACATTGATAAATTAATCGAAATTTTGCCAACTTTCATTCAATAAATGTACTTTATTTAAAAAATTAAAGTAAGAAAACAAAACCATGTTGATTATTGAGTTCTTGTTTCAACTTTGTTATTTGCTCTTGAGCTTCTCATTTGTTTAAATGAAAATTTATAACATAATAACTCTAGTTGTTCTAAGAAACTTTGGGTAAAGTGAAATTCGCATAGGATCCAGCTAAATCCCTCAATAATCAATTTCAATGTATTTTTAATAAAAAAAAAATATTTTGCTTAGTAAGTAAAATATTAATTTGGGACTATTAGTGCGTTTAAAAAATTTTAAACTTAAATTTTAACAATTCCCATAGAAAAAACATTGTATTTTTCCGGGAATCCCGGGTATTCCCGGGAACGTGATTTTTTATTCCTGTTTCCCGGGAAGTTCAAAAGTCTAGGAAATCTCAAACCCTAGTTATGACGATTATAATCTCACTGCTAATTGAATGACACTTTAAATGACAGATATTTAACAGATTAGTCTTGCCAGATCGGAGTTTTTCAAACCATGGGCATCAGTGATCTGCAATAAATCTTTTTTTTTCTATTCATGCTGACTCATGAAAATTTTAAATATAAAAATTCTGATTTACGCACACTCAAAATAAGATTGATTTATAAGTATAGGTTGCAATAAATATGGAAAATACTTGTACCACTCACATTGATTCAGTTCACTTAACTCAAGCATGTATGTTTATTTAAAAGTTTAGTCATTAAACATTTTGGAAGTAGTATACAATACGAGTAAAAAGAGTTGTTTTTCAATTACTGCAAAAAAAAAACAAACAAATAAGCAACAGAGAAACACATAATCTCATAATAAGAACTTTAATGTTCGTATGCGAAGTTCGCATTGTGCATCATACTTATTTTGTATCGTCCATAGGCACTGAGTTAAGGAGAATCGAAATCAATAAATTTATAAATGTTTCTAAGTATGAGTTAGATGCGCACTTCAAACTTTCGAGTGAATCTGATTGATTGACAACATTGCAATAAGTATAAGTGAGCATAAGTACAAGGAATTATAAAGCTTAAATTAGACGTGACATAGCCATAGCGCCATAACCATAACCAAACCAAAATTCAATTGGTTTCTATGGTGAGAGTTATGGCGAGTCACTTATAATCGAATATAGTGTTGCCCATTAGTTTGGTTCGAACGGCTGCTCTCTATGGCTATGGTTATGTCACGTCTGATTGAGCCTTAAGTCATGATTCAACTCTACATACTTTTTCACTACTCATTGCTGATCTCTGATGGGCATGAGACTCGTCAGAGCAGCAGCAGCATTAAGGCAGTGTTCCGCAAAATAAAATATGTTTGTATTGGTGAGAAAAATGAGAGCAAAATAAACTTGCACTTGAAGAAAACTTGTAATATAAAATACATGATGTGGTTATTAGTTGTTTGAATTTTTTTTTTGTAAATAAGCAATTTAATAAAAACTTAAATAAAAAGTAAAAATTTAATAACCATTCAACAATTTAGAGTATAAATTCAAAATTAAATTTATTCACAGATCTGTGGATACTATTAAAATGCATTTTAATCTATTTTCCCTATTATTTTTTAATGTTTCATAACATAAAATGCATTGCATATTGCCAAAAGCATTTTTAATCAGGAAATATTTCCCAGCTTCCATAATTATATTATCCATTTTTTGTCTATAGATATTTATTGAATTTGAACTTTAATTTCGTTCCGTGTGCTCAAAAAAACTAAACAAAAAACCAGGAAAAAATTAATACATGCGTGCACAACCTAATTCGTCGCTTGCTCAGTGACGACTAAATGAAAGAGCATAAGCATGTATGTGATTTTCATCCGCACAATTGTGCTATGGCTTGCGGGTTAAGGTAGAATTAATAAAATCGTATCGTGATGTTGCGTGTCAGCTGACAAAAACCGTACCATATACAATGCATATTACTAGTTATAAAATATGTGGTGGTAGCACTGCTGACGTAGGAATCTGCAGAAAACAGATTTTTCTGTAGCGAATGTCAAAAACGCCGTATTTAATGCCAGACAAAAAAAATGTGCTATGCAAACTGTTACATTTTCTATAACTTGTGCACAAAGTTGAACGATACGTCAAGCTGTAAAGTAGAATGATACGATTTTACTAATTCTACCTTTACTGCATTAAGGCGAAAGTGTGCCGCAGTCAAAAAAAGGTTGAGATTCACTGGTGTAAGTTTTTAATCATATGACTACAGGTGCTCGTTTCTCAACATATATAGTCCTCCTGTTCTTTATGCTGAGAGCATAATAAGCAACATGATACAAAAATGCGTTTATACTTATATTAGATATTCATATTAAATTTGAACAAATATAAAAAAATATGTTTAACTGAAACAAAATTTATTTTTGGTTATTTTGAACCCAAAATTTATTTTTTAAATATCCAACCCTGAAACCATAATTTTGATTTTTCTGGTTTTTAATACTAATTTATTTCTTTCTAAAATATAGAATAAATTGAATTATTAAAGAAATAATTAGTTATATTTAATTAGTTTTATATACCAGCAAAAGTGTGAAGGGCATAATAAAAAACATACAATCATTCACTCAGTCATTGGGCCTAAGAGACTTGCAAACGACTAAACCAAAATAATTTAAATATATATATATATATATAACTATTCGACCTTTTTTATTTAACGTATGATGTGGTTTTTATAGAATTGCTCTATTCAGGCTTCCAAGGTCATTCAAATTGATTTAAATGCAAATAAAAGACAATTTTATTTCATTTTTTCATATCCGACGTTTCGTTGGGATTTTCCAACATCTTCAGGGATACTATTTTTATTGAAATCTGGTAACATTGATAAATAAAAAACGATTTTAATGCAACAACAACAATAATAATAAAACAATTAATGTTTTGCTTTAACTTACATATACTATCTTCTAATATAATTTGCATTTAAATTTTAATAATGTTATTTTACGCGACATGACAACATACAACATAAAACACATAATTTAAAAATAATTGCAAAAATAATCAAAATTGTAAATATCACAGTATAAAGCTTTTCTTAACGTTCTAATATCACAGCTGGAGTTACACTAAAACTTAAATTAATACAATGCTATAAGTAGCATTAGTTATGTCTTTGTCAGTTTTGTTGTTCATTGCTATGTCCCTTTTTTGTTGAATACTTAAGCTTTCCAAAGTGTATCTTTTGTTGTATTTTCCCTCTTTTTGTAGTATTTTCACATTTTCCAGATCAGCTGAGTGAGAATAATCCAAACAATGTTGAGCTAGCGCAGTAGATCGTCGTCAAAATAATTTAATTTGGGGTATACTCCTGGTTAGTCTGATTTAATGCAAAGTTGGACTTTGTAATCCAGTCCTAGAAAATCGAAATGTTAAATCGACCATATTTTCTCCATACGTTAAGATAATATATAGACCACTCCTTGCCCTTTATGGAGTACACTTAATACTATGTTTAGACGACGAGTTGAATCACATGCTTCGCTCTCTGAATCTTATTTTTGAATCTTGCCGTTTATACGACGCCTTTGTGTTTCGTGTGCAGCGTGCCAATTTAGTGCTTTTCGCACTAGATTTAGTGCTTTTTAATTCATAACAGTCTGGAATTTTTCAACTAGGTGCATTTTTGAAAAAAAATACCCGAAATTGGTGTTTTTTCACGTTTGACTTTAGTGCTTTCAGTGCGTTTAACAAATCCACTAAATATAAATTTGTGATAGTATGGTTGCTTTACACCAAACAACAAATAAACATTTTCCACTTTTCTGTCTGATTGTCATAAGTAAAGAACGGAATAAGCTACAGTAAACTTCTTGGTACGCTTTTGCAGACAATTAAACACTCTATAAAAAAATTTGAAATTAAACTAAATATGAAATAAAAATATTTTTAATTTCCATTCCATTCACTTATTACAGCTATGGCTAAAATAAATTGAAAAACTTATAAAATTGTTTTGTATTGCTCTATTATAACGAAAAACACTTCTTTGGCACTTTTTAAAAGGCCTGTTGGTATTTTGTATGGAACTTGGTAAAATTTTCTGGAATAACATAATATTTCTGTTGTTTTCTTGAAAAATCGTATAAATTTAGGGTAAATTTTATTTTGACTGTAAATAACTTTTGATCCAGCTAACTTATCATAAAATTTTTTGTAACTTTTTTATAGAGCGTTTAATTTTCTACAAAAGCGTACCAAGAAGTTTACTGTAGGACATTCCGTTCTTTACTTATGACAATCAGAATGAATAAAATCAATTTATACCATGTAAATCGTATGGGAAATTGAAAAGTGCGATGCGCAGCACCATCTCACCAATAATATTATGAGCTGATATTTTAACAGGCCTATTTTCTACCTAAACTAAAGTTTGAAACCTGGTTCTGAGAAAAACAAAGGAATTTTTTTTTGAGAACACCCTAATGTACATCCATACATAGTACACCCAGAAAAAAGATTGGTTGGAAAACGGTTAGTCCAATAAAATATCATTTGCATTAACTATATTTCAGTTCACGCTATCAATTTTCTGTTAATCCAAAAAACAATCCATGTTCATTGCCATAAGGGCATAATTGTAACAAAGATATGATATATCTTATATGTGACAATACTTAAATTGATTGCATCAACCGAGCGTATGCTTTTGTCATGACTAATTAACTGATTGGTTAACCCAACCGAATAAAATATTACGAATTGGATTTTACTACCAACTTTTGGTATAAGCAACTAAAAAATTGTCGTTCTATATTACAATTAAAATAAAAACTTTCAATCAGTTGCTGCAACTAACGAGAGGTTGTGTTTACTATCATAGTTTATAGCAGCAAATTAAAAAATTAACTTTTGTGACTTTCAAAGATATTATGATTTGTGAATTCTCAAATGGTTTTTGAAAGTCTGTGCATAAGATAACAGGTTTGTGGCTTTCCAAAATGTGTGGTTGAAGAAATGTAAAGGGTGTTTTTTATTGAGGTATAGAACTTTAAGTTGGCATCACTTTTTTAACTGGCGGCCATTTTGTCAGCTGGCAAGTGATTAATATTTAGTTTGGTTTGCCATTTCATCATGAACAGGTTGACAAAAGAACAACGCTTGCAAATCGTGCAAATTTATTTCGAAAATAATGGTTCAGTTCGCGAAGTTTACCGCAAGCTCCGTCCATTTTATGGTCGACATAATCGTCCATCAGAGCAATTAATTCGGTTAACCATGGATCGTTTTCGCACTACGTTCACTCTATGTGATAATAAGCATCCACAGAGACGTCGAACAGTGCGCACCGAAGAAACAATTGCCGCTGTAGAGCAAAGTGTTGAAGAGGACCCGAATGAATCGATTCGCCACCGTGCACAGCAATTGGAGCCGACTAACCGACTATTTTGTTCCCGAATTGGATGGCATGAATGTGGATGAGTTGTAATTCCAACAAGACGGCGCTACATGCCACACAGCGCACGTCACAATCGATTTATTGAAGGAAACATTCGATGAGCGCATAATTTCGCGGAATGGACCTGTCAATTGGCCACCAAGATCGTGTGATTTGACACCATTGGATTATTTTCTTTGGGGATATGTGAAGTCGCTCGTCTACGCCAACAAACCAGAAATGTTAGGGGACTTGGAAGCCAACATTCGTGGCGTTATTGCCAACATACGGCCCCATATGCTCGAAAAAGTGGTTGAAAATTGGACCTGTAGAATTGGCTTTATTCGAGCCAGCCGCGGCGGCCACATGCCCGAAATCATATTTAAATATTAATGGCATAAAATTATCCTTCCAATAAAGCCAAATTGATGGACATTAAAACGATTTTCTTGTGTTTTATTTCAATTCGAAGTTCTATACCCCTCAAAAAAACACCCTATATATAGACATGCTTCACCATTCGGAAATAAATTTCAACTAAAAATAACTTATGACAATATGTCAAATAATAAATTTTTTTAAATTGTGTATTTTTATTTGCGTTTATTGTTTATTTTTATTTCAGCAAGGAAAGCCAATTTTTCTTTTACAGGTACCAATTATGATATTGGTTTAATTATACTAACCAAATTTTCGGTAGCAAGAATAACATTTATTTCAAATTCCATACTGTCAACCAAATTTTTCTGTTACTGCAACTATTGGGTTGAGGGTTATAATTAAAATGCAGTGGTACCACAAGAAAATTTCAGTCGCTATAGCAGAATTCTATGATAGTTGCTGCAACCGCCAAAATTCAATTGGCAACAAATTTCGGTTGTCACAACGAATCTGTTTTCTCTGTGTAGATAAATAGTTTTTGTTAATTCATTGACACATACCTACATATTTATACGCATGTACATATATATATAAATACATACAAATTCTTTCAATTTGTATGCTAATTACACGCAGAATTCATTTTATTTCGATTCTAGTTACAATTACTGGAGTTACAGTAACAAATTGATGGACATCGAGTCCATCGACCAAAATCCTACATTTCCACATAAATTTTAATCAAGTGTTTTGATATTTCGTCTATATGGAATGATTTAATTTAGGCACTTATATAAAAGAGTACAAATAAATTTTAATTGAAATCTTTATCCTGTAAATAAAATTACTTTGTTTCTGAAGTTTAGTTTTATGGATTATATAAGCTTACGAGTTCTACTTTCTTTTCCAAAATTTTTATATCAAATATCCCATTACTTAATTGTTTAATTTTTTGTCTTGAACTTACATTATTTTCCTACTCATATTCTACTTATAACTGAACAAAATCGAAATATGGCTTTATTGCATTTAGTGCTTTTTTTTGAAGGCAGAGTGCTTTTTGCTCTGAAAAAGTTGCTATCACTGTTTATTTATATTCACACATTCATACACATCATACGCACGCATATGCATACCCAGTGGGAAAAGGTAATGAATAGTAAATTATAAAGTAATGCACATCATGTATAATTTTATCATTTCTGAATTGATTACTGTTAATACAGAACATGTCCTAGGAAAGTAATGAAATATTTTAATTGTGTTTGATCAAATTACCCTGTTGGAAAATAATACTGTATGTAATTAATGCCTACTTTTCCAGCTGGGTACATACGTATTATATGCACGTATATACATACATACACATAAGTATACATACTTACATACATTCGACTCATTGAAAATTTTGTTTTTTAAGGTATCCCTATATTTTCTTCTTATTTTTCCTTTTTTTACTATTCATAACTTAATTAAATTTATTTATATTAAACTCACATCTATGTTTTTTTGGTTTGTTTTTATTTGTTCAAACCCATACATACACATATACATATTTTTTTTTGATAGCTGGTTCAGCTAAACTGCCGATAAACTGCGATAAAAGTTAGAGAAGATACAAATTTTACGTGCTTCGCAAGTAGATTCATATTGAATCTACTTGATTCGCTCTCATAATTTTGTATGGCGAAGCAAGTTGATTCGGTCATGATTGGGGTGCGAAGCATGAATAGAGAGCGAAGCACGTATCGTGTAAACATACTATAATATGCATGTATAGAATAGTCGTGTTATCTGCAGAGTTTGCATGATAATGGCAGTGTATGAGTGATATGTATATATTTATATAAAAATATGTATATAACTCATACGTTACATTGTGTTACACAAGTAAAAATCTTATTTTTATTAACAAAATAAAAATATAAAATTTTCAATTGTTTTTAAGAGTGGAGGGAAAATTTATATATTTTTCGTCTCCCTGACTCACCCTGACTGGTAGAACCAAACTCATACATATAATATACATATCTAAACATATATTTACATACATATGCAATAAACTTCAGCTTTGTGTAGTATGAATATAAAAATTTAACTCAATTTATTAGGAACAAATTTTATTTAAATACAATTTATTATAGTGTATACAAATTTATCTCAAAATAGAACATATTTGTGCGCATTTTTTGTGATTCAAGTGTTGTGCATTATGAATAATTTAGAATTTCTGAATATACTTAAATCACAAATACGTGACAATATTTACGAAAGTGAACAACTTAAACATTGCTGCCTCATTTAAACGTTAAAGTGATGATGATTTAATGAAATTATGGAAAAAGAAAATAAATAATAAAGGAAATTTCTTGCAAATCTTTTCTTTTATATTTTTGTATTTATTTGTGTTAAAAAAATGATAGCCTCCTCCTTTTTTAAGTAAGTTAAAAATATTTAGAACCCAGTAAATTCTGTAGTATATGGATGTATAACGATTTAATTATGTATTACTTTTTCATATAAACTGTAAAATATTTAAGTGTTGTAGCACTTCACGCATGTTTTTTTTTATTTCGTATAACGATACATAAATTTGGATATAATTTACATGCATTGGATTCAGATTCACTAATGATTTCTGCTCAACTTTAAATAAAGTGACACTAGTTGAGTTCTCAATGATTTTAAAAATAATACTGTAGAACAGAATGAAGTCTTTCCTGGCAGGGGTGGCCAACGAAACTATATGTCCAAGAAACATACACAGAAAAAAATTGACAATAATTATTTTCAATAAAACCATGTTATTGAATAAAATTTTTAATTTCAATAATATTTGTCATTAACTTGGATATTGTATTTATCAATTCCGCGCATTTTAAAATATCATTTAATGTCATTTATTTGTGTTGGTGTTTTTCTTGCTTGTTGATTGACTCAACGTGGTCATGTGCTGATGTTGTTGTTTATTTTGATTGTTGGTGTTGTATACGTGTTAGTTCGGACAAGTCGAAAAACGACGTTGCTTGTTTTTTTTTACTCAACAAAGTTATTTTTAGATTATATCACGACAATGGGCACATAAGAAATCATGTTTTGCTTCTATTCATTATTTGCTTTTCATTAATGATTTGCTCTTTAGCTGAGTGGTAAGTACGTTAGTTTATTAGTCAAGAGATTGTCGGTTCGACTCATCCCAAACACATTTAAGTTTAATAGCAGCCAAGCAAAAGCAAACAAAAAGGGGTTGAAGAATGTAACATTCATCCACACACACACACACACACACACACACACACACACACACACACACACACACACAATAACAATTATCACTGAAAATAAAATTTCAGTCAACAACTTTTTTCTTTGATTCATTAAAATTCTTTGTTGACTGAAAAAAAATATATTCAATAAACGTGCATACAATTTTATTTATCAATAATGCAAAAATCGTCATCACAGAAAATTCGAAAGATTTTTTTATTGAATCAACGATTTTCGTATTCAAATATCAAAACCATTTTTTTCTGTGTACTTGTATTCTGGAGAATATATATGAGCTATGCTTAAAACCACATATGAATGTATATATATTTATACATTTTGTATGAAAAAGTAATCGATTAAACTCAAAATGACTTAACCAGATTCTCTCAATAAGGACCTTTAAACTTTGACATTGAATTAGCTGTCATTTATTCAGTCTCTTTTGCCCAATCACTCTTGATGCATATCGAGTTCAGCAATACATACAAAATATGAAATTTAATATCAACAAGTTAAAGTAATATAAAGGGTGTCCCAACAAGAACGCAAGATTTAAATTTGGCGCCATTCGAAGTGTCATTGCTTGACATTTGAACAATTGTTATTGTTTGCTAGTAGAAGGTACGATCTTAGTCAAAATGGATCGCTACACGAATGAACAACGCATTCTCATTGTGAAATTGTTTTACCAAAATGGTGAAAGTTTTGCGATCAATTTGGGGTCACAATAATGCTCCAAAAGAGTCAACTGTAAAGAGATTAATGGATAAATTTGCCGAAACTGGGTCTGTTAGTGATGTAAAGACAACAACGCGCCTTCGACCAGGTCGATCGACCGAAAATGTCGCAGCTGTACGTAATGATGTCGCTCAAACTCAGGTCAAGCGCAAACAGTCAATGGTGTTCGGTATCGTGAAATGATAACCAGTTTTTTCGTGCCTAGAATTGAAGAAATGAATGTGGAGGGCATGTGGTTTCAACAAGACGGCGCCACATGTCATACAGCCAGAGAAACAATTCAATTGCTACATCAGCCATTTCCCGGTCGTTTTATTTCGCGTTTTGGAGACCAAAATTGGCCGCCTAGATCGTGCGATTTAACACCATTAGACTTTTTTCTTTGGGGTTTTTTGAAGTCGATGGTTTACGCGAATAACCCGACGACGACTCAAGCCTTAAAAGAGGAAATTGGACGCTGCATTAATGAAATACCGCAGCATTTATGCAAAATTTTTTTTTTTTTTTTTTTTGTAGTGCATGTATTTATTTATTGTATCTTCATATGTGAACTAACAATAAGTATTCAAATCTTAAATCTATAAAAAAAATTATTAGGCCCGACCAGTGTCGGACATAAACTTAGTGGTAGTTATAAATAATACATTAGTAGTGATAATCAAAAAAAAAAGGGGGGGGGGCAAAATGCAAAATGGCCATTAAAAATTTCATTAAAAGATCGCGTGTATGCCAGCAAAGCCCCGGCGGCCATATGCCCGATTTGTTGTAACACACATAACCTCATTTTGTCTACTTTACGATATAATAAAGTTTCACGATTTTTTTTAAATATCTGTGTTTTATTTAAAATTTAAATCTTGCGTTCTTGTTGGGACACCCTTTACATATATCGTAAGAAAAATAAGCGTAGAAACTTATACAAAACCCAGCAAATAATTTATATTCGATATGAATTTATTTTATTTTCCCACACCTTTATACAATTAGAAATCCATTAGATAACAAAATGCATATAGACAAAGCTGAACCACCAGCAAATAAATTTCAAATTTATTTAGATACTAAAAAAAACACATTTTTCAACCCTGATTTTTCTGATTTTTAACATTGCATTATTATTTTCTTCGAAAAACATTAGTTTTATTCACTTATTCTTATTTACCATAAAAATATTTCCCAGCTCTGAAGCAGTGTTTTTTATATTTTTAATTTTTTTTATACCGAACTTTTCATTCTAAAACATCTATTTTATTTAATTTCTAAAGGAAAGAATTACTTAATTTCTTTTATATACAAAAAAAAAAATTCCAACCCTGTAATCACCATTTATATATATCTGATTTTTTATACCAATCTTTTTCTCTCCTAAATACAAAATGTGTTTAATTTATAGAGAAAAATTAAAAATTAGTTATACTATGCTACTTTTATATACCAAAAAAGTACCAGTTTTCCAACCCTGGAATCGTCATTTTGATTTTTTTTATATTTTTAATACTAATTTAATACTGATTGCATTATAAAATAGGTTTATTTAACAAAAAAACAAACATTTGTTTTAGCTAGTCTAATTTTATATGGCAAAAAAAAGTTTAAACTTTCCAGCTATGAAGCCGTATCTTAGATTTTGCTGATTTTCAATACCAATCTGTTTTGGATAATTTCTGACGCATTAGTTAGAAACAAAAGTCGCATCAGTCTCACGTAAAAGACATACGGACGGACGGACGGACAGACGGATGGACGGAGATCGCTTATTCGTCTTTCCTATTCATATGGACCCAGAATATATATACTTTATGTGTCCAATATTAATATTGTGAAAATTACACACGGAATGACAAACCTAGATGTATATATATACCCCTTACCATTTTTGGTGAAGGGTACAATAAGGGCGTCCTGATCGAGCAATGTTCTGTACATTTCGCTCAATTTAAGATCGTGGGCTCTACAAGTCAATGATTAGCAAGTTGTCAGAATTTTGTTTACGATTATATATGGAGTCTATTGCGAGAATCGAACCCACGACCTCTGGACTGAGAGGCTAGTATCGCTAACACTCAGCCACAGGGGCACTCTGGGGAGCAATTCGATGGCCTGGTCATTTAACATGCAGGTGATGTGCAAATGATAAGATTGTGATATCAAAATAGATGAAGAAATACTCGTGCTTGGATTTATTTTATCCCAAGAGATATCCATACTCTTAGTATAAAAATTGTTTGTGCTTCAGTTATGAGTATAACCAGTTATTAAAATTAATCATATTTTTTTTGTACTTATTGTCATTCTCTGGTTCTCATAGCTAGTGTTATACAGAGCCAAGCTACCCTCTGTAATTTTTTAAACTGATCTGTTTAAGCAACGTCACTATTGTGGATCTCACTATCATTATTATGTGCAACATCAAATTTGCAGTGTAACTGAATGAAGGTAGTCTTAGAACAAATTTCACTGACAAATTTTTTTTTTTTAAATATACTTAGAAATTTGTTTTTATTTATTTAAAATTTCGATCACGGCGTACTTTTATATGGAAGTACCCATATGCATCTACATGCATATCTACGTATACTTACCATAAAGTAACGGGGTAATCTATTACATTAAGTATACGTCCACATATCGATCATTTACTTCAATATTGACATAACTCATAAACTGAGTTTTTTTGAGATAATAATAATGCAGAATAATGCCACATTTTGTATTTCATTTTGTTTAAAAATTTCATATAAATAGCTTGCACCATCACCTCCTGAGATAAGGATATTTTTTCATGTCTTCAGTTAGTTGTATGCAAGTTGAAAACTTAAAACACGTTTTCCGCAAAACTGGTTTTTTGAGTTGTGACACTATTGAAGTAAATCAGCGATATGTATCTATGTATTTCAGTATATACAAATCGCTACAAACAGGTATGAGCGTGTGTATTATAACTAAATGCCTTGTTGCACGACACCATATGTGCATAATGAAGTGCACTTCGTGTCATTCATCACAAAAGCTGTCGTCGCAGCATTAATGTAGCGCAATTTTCACACGCATTCACAAACACAAAAAATCACATAAAATTTGCATTTTAACTGTTGATTTACATACTCGTATATATACTTTTGTGTGTCTGCATAAGTTGGTGTATATATACGTATATATACATACGTATGCAATCATATATACAGTTACTCACATAAATGTGTTGGCTTATAAATACAAAGAACTTGAACGAAAAGTGCTTAGTAATATGTAATTATAGCAAAAAATTAAAAATTTTAGAAACCTCCGAATACATCTATAAAAGATGTGATATCTTATTTAAAACACTCTGGATGGAGTGTCCTTTCAAATAGAAAAAAAATTAATCGAAATCAGTCTACTTGCTTAGCCTATATGTGGACTTGTTTAGACAAAATAAAATATATATATATATATATAAAAAATAATAAAAAATAAAAAAATACCATTTTTTTAGTCGGGTTAAAAATAGGCATGATTTCATTTTTCAAACATAAAATCTATATAAAATGATGGTGGACCTTTTTAAAGCAAATTGAAATATTTGGCAATTTTTTGGGTCATAAAAAATTTTATTATTATGTCATTTGTATTTACTTTTTGACGTTTGTGCCGATTAGTTTTTACTCTCAAAATTAATTTGCCGGCTATAGTAGATATAAGTGGATACAGAAAAATAAATGTATTCGATAATGTATATGATTCGCCTAAATAGATATTACCAGATAATGATGTCATTATAAGACTAGTCCGATGTAATGTTGGCATGTCATTTGCAAAGAAGAGTTTGTTAGTAAGTGACAACAGCTTGGGTTTTAAAATTTAAAATTAAATATTTTTTTCATAAATATGAGTTTATTGAAAACTTCGCTCAGACACATAATCACCGATGACACGCTAATTTAAAAATGAGACATATTTTACCTAATTTAAACCAGTTCGTCATCACTTGAACCCATGATTATGTACATATTAAATCATCTAATGCTTAGCGGGTAAAAGTGGCAGCAGAGTACCGAACTTCAATCGGACCAGCAGTGATCTAATGATAAGAAAATAAAACATCGATGTATTGCTTTTATTACTGCCGTTTCTTTACATCGGTACCTTAAGGTACGATGCTGAATAGAGCTGCAAAACTATCGATGGTGGCTCCATTCGATAGTTTGGATAGTATTTTTTGATGCCATCGATACTATCGATAGTTTTTGATTCTTAGAAACACCCCTTTTACACACGGAAAGTTTACTTTGCAAAGTCTTAATTCAGCTGTGTGAAAGACAGAGTGATAAATACTATCTCTTTCTGTCTTTCTCCCTGCTGAATTAAGGCTTTGCAAAGTAAAGTTTGCATGTCTATAAGGGCTAAAACTTATCAATTGTGTATTTTTAACCCCCGACTAAAAAAAATGGTATTATAAGTTTGTAGTGTGTGTCTGTGTATCTGTGTGTCTGCCCGTGTCCACGTACAGGCCAAACGGCTGGACCGATTTGCATTTAGTTTTTTCTGTTTGAAAGATGACTATGTTTGAAGAAAATCGGTCCAGCCGTTTAGAAGATATAACATCTTTTCTGAGAAAAGTCGGGGATTTTTGAAATTTTTAATTTTTGTTATTCTAATATAAAATCTTGAATTTTTTAATCATTCCATAAATTAAAAAGAAAGTTGATTTTTTTAAAACTTTTAGTTCCAATGTTTTTAATTCACATATTCAACAAACATATATACACAGTTCTATAAAAAAAATAAATAAACGAAAAAGCAAACAGATAGATAGATGGATCAATAAAAAATAAATTAGAAAGGAATAAAATAAAAAATCTTTCATTATTATTTAAACTATTGCAGCTAAAAATTATTCATTTAAAAGAAGGAGAAGCAAACTATTTAGCGTCACCTTTTATTTAAAAGTAAAGTGCGTAGACAGTCCAGTAGTCGTCAAATTTAGCCGCCGTCAAGTTTCTTCAAGTATCAAAGCCGTTGGTACATAATAATTGTATTTTTATGCAATTTGCATCTAGTAGATAAAAACTGACATCTTATGTTGAAACAAATCAAAACTAATTAATTTGTTTTCACATTTATATATGTAATGATAACCATTACCAAACCAGGCGGCGAAATTTGAATGTTGCATTTTTTATTACACAGTCGCCATCATTCCGTTTTTATTGACTTTGAAATTTTCTCTTTTAGTAGAGTGTTTGTCGATAGTATCGCTATCGAAAAAAAATATCGATAGTCCACTTAAAATAAAACTATCGATACTATCGATAGTACCATCGATAGTTTTGCAGCTCTAATGCTGAATCCGTAGTCGTGAGGCATTTTATTATCTGCTGAATTGAATAATAAAACAAGCATTTGCTAACTTTTGTGGTCATATTAAATACAGATTTCGTTATCCTCACGCCCAATTAATACAACATTTAAAAAAATATGTTTTATGCTTGAAATACAACTGGAACGAACGACGAATTCATCGATTAGAATTCGCTGCGTAACTTCGTCATGTTATGCATTAAACACATTCACCACAGCAAGCTACCGACTACACGCAAAGAAAAGATATGGTTGTAGAATGGTTGAGAAAACAATATTATGTTCTCTGAAACAAATGTGTGGTCGTTGAAAACTGGTTATTGTTATTGTAAACATTTACTTCGTTACGATAAACAGAATAATGTTTAAATTTAATAATTACATTATCACATCCATAAAAAAGTGTGATATGGTTAGATGTTAACAATATAGTCTTGTTAAAAATTTATGACTACAACATAATTTGTATTATTATTTAAAAATAATATGATATAAATAATAATATAATGTTATGCAAAACCATACTATGTTAAATTAAAAAAAATCTTTTTTAGAAACATCTGTCAGTTCAGTATTTCGTTTGTAAGCTATCGGTAGTGCACGGATGGTGTTAAATGAATAAATAAAGAATAAACAAATGGGTTGGCCAATAAAAATGAATAAACATTTGTGTATCTCTTTATACAGACATGTCTGTATGTCGTGTAAGTATACATTTCTATATTTTCATTTTATTTTAACAATATTAAATTATTTTTATTTCGAATTTAACGCACAGCTGTTTCTACAATAAATATATGATTAAAAAACAAAATAGTATTATTATATTAAATAATACTGTGGTCGTATTTAACAATTTTAATATAATATAAGAAGATGGTATGGTGAGTCTCAATTATATTTTAGTCACATCTGGAAATAGTGTTGTCATATTTACTATACTAATATGATTTTACTGCAACCATATAATTTAATCATAGTGCGTTGCTGTTTGATGATTTGATGATGATGGTTTCGCCAAACATATTTTTTCTTTGCTTGTACCAAATGTTAAGGATAGAATACACATGTTTATATGAGAATGATTCTTTTGAAGACAGCAAGGCAACAGGTCGGCAGGTTATTGTCTATGCTGATTTTGTCATTGTAGTCCAATTAAACTTATTTCTATTTCTTAGGCTACAATGAGAAAATTAAGTGTGGCTAGCAAATACAAAATAGTGAATGAATGATATCGTACAATTATTTCATATTATATAACAGAAATTATATAAAAAAAAATTGATGTAAAGCATAAATTGATTAATTTTTATACTCTGACGTCATATGAGTACATTTCGAAAGAGTAATTTAATTTTTATTAATGCGAAATGTTTGAAAGTGACAATACTGAACTATGTACTTGTAGTTGAATATCAGGTGCAGATGGTGCTGCTGCCGTCTCCAAAAGAATTAAGTAGCTGACTACGAGGCGACATTTGAAGTCGTGTGTTCGTGTAGCCTGCTGTGGTGAATGTGTTTAATGCATAAGTAAAATATTTATAATTGTAAATTATGAGGGGTTGCTCACAGCAGTCATATTTTTTCGTGTTATTACTTAAAACATGTTAATTTACGTGTAACATTTGAATATCCCACATATTTCCTTAAAATAGCAACAGTTGATATTAACTTTGAAAGTATGTAAAACATTTGTCAGAACTTTTTACGTTATGTGTTGTATGTCTTACATTTTATTTCTTTTTAAATTATACTACAAACAGTTGAAAGTAAATTGGAAAAAAGTATCAGATATATTGGAAAAAGGATGGTTATTCTTTTCGACGATGGAAAATCTTAATGAAATGTCAGCATATGCACTTATAATAAATATATAAAACAAAAACATCTTTTAGTGTTGTTTATGGGAATTGTTACAATTTAAGTTTAAAATTTTTAAACACACTAATAATCCCAAATTAATATTTTACTTATTAAGTAAAATATTTTTTTTATTAAAAATACATTGAAATTGATTATTGAGGGGTTTAGCTGGATCCTATGCGCATTTCACTGTTGCCAATGAAGATCATCAGGGAACCTTTACTCAAAACTTCTTAGAACAACTAGAGTTATTATATTATAAACTTTCATTTAAACAAATGAGAAACTCAATAACAAATAACAAAGTTGAAACAAGAACTTAATAATCAACATGTTTTTTATTTTCTTACTTTTTAAACTTAAATTGTAACAATTCCCATAAAAAATACTTATTATTAATTTGACTGCACCCGGTCAAAAAAATACTTGTGTGGCAACACTCTATTCTCAAATAGCTGTTGTTGTTATTTACATTTATTTTCTTTTACATACTCTTACGACTACAATTTGAAGCTGAAAATAAGTCAGCCAATGTAGCAATGGTAAAGTAAGAAAATAAAAAACATATTGATTATTGAGTTATTGTTTCAACTTTGTTATTTGTTATTGAGCTTCTCATTTGTTTAAATGAAAGTTTATAATATATATAATAACTCTAGTTGTTCTAAGAAGCTTTGGGTAAAGGTTCCCTGATGATCTGCATTAGCAACAGTGAAATGCGCATATGATCCATCTAAATCCCTCAATAATCAATTTCAATGTATTTTTTATAAAAAAAAATTTTACTTAATAAGTAAAATATTAATTTGGGATTATTATTGCATTTAAAAATTTTAAACTTAAAAACATATTTTATTTACACTGCTTAATCAAATGCTTAACAGAAATAAATGCTTCCAGACTATTCAACACTTATTTCACTTAATTGGTTCTTTTTATTTTTGATGTATCTTGTACAAACTCTTTTTCTCAATTTCTTCAAGTAAAATGTTGTGTTATCGTATAAAAACACATTATTACGATGGTCAAGTTTCGTGTGAGTCGGTTGATTTTGATGTATCTTGTACAAACTCTTTTTCTCAATTTCTTCAAGTAAAATGTTGTGTTGCCGTATAAAAACACATTATTACGATGGTCAAGTTTCGTGTGAGTCGATTGACTAGAATTACATTTTATATCATACTAAATTGCAGGCTCTCTGATAAGTAGAAGCAAGTGAAATATAATACTAAATTTTAATAAACTTGTTCTCTTACATTTTTTAGTACAAAACTTAATTCGCTTCTGTAACCCAAAGTACTTGTCTATTATCGTGGGAGTTGGATGTGAAAAGTACATATGTATAATATAAGAATAAATTTCAAATTGTCCACTTTTCTAATTTCAAGATTGTGTAATTTTTTACGCTAAGAAGGTGTCAGGAAGTTTATGAAGTCTCATACTAAAAGTTAAAGCGCGTGACCACGATTATTTTCTTATTTTCTGGGTGCCTTTGTGGCTGAGTGGTAGCGATGCTAGCCTTTCAGTCCAGAGGTCGTTGGGTTGATTCCCACAACAGACTTTGGGTGTTTTTCACAGGCAAGCTAATCGCATTGCGGGTTGTGTTTGTTATGTTCAAAAAAAAAAAAAAAAGCACGATATTGTGTCGGTACAAGAGTGAAATGTGTGTTAAGTTTCATAGCAGTCGGAAGAGTAAAAGTGGCATTCCCACTTTTCTGGTAATGAGAAAATAAAAAGAGTTTTTGAAATTGGTCTACAAATGGTAGAGCTATGAAGCTAAACCGATACAAAGAAAACAAACACAGAATAGCGATGATGATCATCAAAAGCCTTGTAAGCCTTAAACTTCACTGTTATTAGCAATTACCATCTAGAAGATTATTGTTGAAAGTTAAGAGCAAATAAAAGAAATTCCATAAATGTTTAAAATTGTTTACAGTATGTAGAAGCAAAACAAAATTCTTTGAAAATAATGTAAAATGAAAAATAAATAGTTTAAGCCAAATATATTTGAGAATGACTGTATGTGGATAGTTATGTATATGCAACCATACTTATATTTTAGAAAGTGTTAACACATACTACTGTGTTCTCAATAGGGATGCCAAAATGTATTGCTTTTCGTAAATCTTATGATTTATTATTTAGGAATTCCAAAGTAGGCTATTGCAGGTATTTTTAGAGGACAAAATACTTTACGAAAATCAAAATCTATAGCGGAAAATATCAAAAATAGTTTTCATCGTCAAATTGCTTGAATCAATAAATTTTAAGTCCGTAGATCTTACGGTTCTCAGGAAAATAGCCTGTTACGTACAGCGCGCAGCGTATCGAAAACAAAAGGGTTCCTTTTCACCTTTGGCGTACGAAACCCTAAAAAGCAAGTTATAGTTTAACACTAAATAGACAAAATTTGTATAGTTAAATGTTGGGATTCTCACCAGTAGCATTGGCATCTCTGGTAAGTTTAGTAGTGTTATTGTCGCTTCTGCGGTAGCAGTGAAAACATTAGTTATTGTTTTTTTTATTTTGCTGTTGAACGATAATGATGATTTGGACGAAATGATGATGTGTGGATCAAATGGTGGTTCGTTGTACATAAGTGTTACTACAACCATTTCAAAAGCAGTTATAAAATGATTCACTGTGATGCCATCCATGCTGGTGCTTAAATTCACTAGATTTTTAGTGCCGCTACAATTAAAATGTTGAGTTATGTGGACAATCATGCAATAGTGTTGCTGACACAGCACGATTTGTGTACGTACCTACGATGGCTTTTGTTTGCATGGAGAAAAATATACATAAATATAACCTTTCAAAGCGAGTGGTTGTGGGTAAGTTTTAGTCAAATTATGTGAAAATATTGCCTCACACGTGCTTTATCGTTTCTGATGATGTGGCTTCTACAGCTAAACTGTTGCAGTGGCCGGGTGAGACAGTTTGCTCTTTTGTATGTAGCGAGTATATGCAATAAATTTGTGACTGTGTTTTATGTGAATTATTGTATTACGAATTTATTTATTTATTTGCTTTTTTTAAATCCTCTGTCTGCGGCTTTTTAAATAAATTACCTTCATTAAATAGATATATGTTTAAGTATAAATTTTTGTTCGTTCATTTTTGGCTACGTGATTTTATTTAATAAAATACAAACAACAAAATTGATGAAATTTATATCCATATGTATGTAAAGTTTACATTATAAAATATATGTATATCAATAATTATTGTATTATCCGTTAGTGTGTTAAGTGGATTGTCGAACACAGGGAAAAAAGGGTTAAACAAAAAATATAAACAACAACAACAACAACAACAACAACAGTTAATTCCGAAGTGATGTCACAATATTGTAGCAATTCTTATAAGGCCGGTTTTACATCTTTGTGCCATGTGCCACACAAGCGTAAAAAAAGCGTAACCACTAATTACTAATGAAAAACTTTTAGATTCAAACATGTATTTATTAAGTTAAATAGTTTCATACATAACTAATTTACAATTTTATAGAATCCAGCATGATTGCGAACTATTTGTAATTCAATAAATAAATGTCTGAATCAAACACTTTTTCATTAGTAAATAGTTGGTTACGCTTTTTTTGGGCAAATGACACACAAGAAATGCCAGATGTAAACTCAGCCTAAGAATCAGTATGACATATCCAGCCGGGTGATCTTTTCGATTTTATTTCTTTAATAACTTTTTTAATTTTGCTTGGATTTAAATGAATAAATTTTAGAGTTCTGTAGAATTTAATAAAGACTTGACAAAATTTTTAATTTTTATAAAGTTTTTTGAATTTTTCTTTTAAATTTCTTAAAGTTTTACACAAAATAAATATACTTCAGTATTTCATATATTCATTTTTAAAATATTAATTTTTTTTTTCAATAATAATATCCCAGCAAAAAAATAATCGAGATTTCGAAGCAATTTCTTCTAAATTGCTTATTAATAAAAGTCTCTTTTGTATTTTTATAGCTTCTTTTTCTGTTTTTTTTATGTGTGTTTTTTTATTTTAGTTTCTTATATCGCTGCCATAAAAACCTTTTGAAAGGTGTAGTTTAATATAACATAAAAATAAGCGCTTCGGAAGCGTGGCAAAGCACACAGTACATCCCCTCTGCCTTACGAGAATGCAATGACGTAAGCGAATGACGAAGTTTAACACAAACACTACGAAGTCAAACTCTCAAAGTTTTTTATGGATCATCTTCTCTCGCTTACCTGTATACAAATTTGGATGCGAGTGTAATTTTTACTTCGAGTTTTTATATATAATTTTTAATTGAATTGTGTACAAAAATAAATATGTACTTCGGTAGTTGAGTGGGTAGTGTTCTAGCCTTACATACGGAAATCCTGGGATCGACTCCTGATTCAACGCGCGAACAAAAAGTAAAAAAAATAAAGAGCAAATTTTTTAATTATATAAATATGAAAAAGACATGCTTCCAGGTAGACAAATATTTTTGCTGAATTTAGGTCACTCCGGCAGGCATGAAAGAATCACATTTTAGATCGACGTGGCAGAGCTTCTACACGAGGAATCCCATATAAAAATCATGCAAAATTTCATGCATCGGATAAGCGCTTGCATACCAAAAGAGCACTTATATAGGTGCTTCCAGCGAAGCACCATTTTTTGCTGGGATACGGGTATTATTCAATAAAAGCGCTATTTAACATATTATTTTGATTATAATTAATTATTATAAATGATTAACCCCCGACTAAATAAAGGGGTGTTATAAGTTTGTAGTGTGTGTCTGTGTATCTGTGTGTCTGTGTGTCTGTACAAGTACTCGTACAGAGCAAACGGCTGAACCGATTTTGAAAGGTGACGTAATCGAGAAGGTTCTTAGCTATGTTTTAATAAAATCGGTCCAGTCGCTTAGAAGATATCACGTATTTTGTAGAAATATTCGGGGTTTTTTTTAAACTTTAAATTTTTTTATTATAATACAATTATGATGGAAGAGCATAGTGGCAATTGTCACACATAGTTTGACAGACGCTGCGTTGTGCACAAATATACTTCTTGCATTTAACGCAAAATTTGCCATGTATTCCTATTTAATTTTCGTTAGTGGCAAATATTATATATGACTTTTATTTTAATACGCCCAGTCACATCCCTTTCTGGAGCTTCATCGGCCACCTAAGCTGTCTTCGCCACACGCAAAGAAAAAATGTGGTTGAGGTAACCATAATCAAAGAGCAACGTACTATGATTAAATTATATGGTTGCAGTCAAATCATATTATTGTTAATAGAAAAGCAAACTTTAATAATATTATTATCTGAGTTAATAATAATATTATCCACAAAAACAATTTACTCTGTTGTACCTAATCTTATTATTGTTAATATGACAACACTATTGTAAGATGTGACTAAAATATAATTGAGACTCACCACACCATGATCTAATATTATATTAATATTGTTAAATACGACCACAGTATTATTTAATATAATAATACTATTTTGTTTTTTAATCATATATTTATTGTAGACACAGCTGTGCGTTAAATTCAACATAAAAATAATTTAATATTGTTAAAATAAAATGTATATATAGAAATGTATACTTTCACGACATACAGACATGTTTGTATAAAGAGATACACAAATGTCTTTATATTTTTATTGGTCTACCCTTTTGTTTATTCTACCGATAGCTTAAAAATGAAATACTGAACTGACAGATGTCACTGAAAAAGATTTTTTTTTAGCTTAACATAGTATGGTTTTTGATAACATTATATTGTTATTTACATCATATTATTTTTAAATAATAATACAAATTATGTTCTAGTCATAAATTTTTAACAAAACTATATTGTTAACATCTAACCATATCACACTTTTTTATGGATGTGATAATGTAATTATTAAATTTAAACATTATTCTGTTTATCGTAACGAAGTAAATGTTTACAATAACAATAACCAGTTTTCAACGACCACACATTTGTTTCAGAGAACATAATATTGTTTTCTCAACCATTCTACAACCATATCTTTTCTTTGCGTGCAAGCCTCTCGCTAAAGCGTTATCGGTACGATTTCCCTACAATTTTTCTCCAATGTTCTCGTTGTGTATTAATGAGGAAATGTTAAAGAACAGTGCCAGTGGCCACCGTTTGGTAGAATACTTTAACAATATATTATGCATCGGATCCACACAACCATTAGTTTCATTCGAATATAAAATTATATCGGATTTATTTTGTGGACCAGATGTAAATTTATTTTTGTGCTTTGTTGACAATGGCAGGATCATATAACACTAATTTTACGCCTTCGAACTAAATGCACCTTCGCGGTTTCGGGATCGCTTAAACTATTTACGTAAATTTTCTAAGTGGCCAGCTCCTTTTGAAAATATTGTACACAAATAGTCCATTGTGTCATTTTTGACGGGTTTTTTTCATACTCTCGCCTTGTTTCATATCTCTTACCATTAGATAATTTGATACCAGAAAAGAGTTGCACATTAAGGTCTAGCATTTCTTTACTATGATTTTAGGGTTATTAAGTAGCAGCACGGCTTTTGAACATCTAGAGAGCGAGTAAACAAGTCCCAATTTTTTGATAACGCATTGACGAGACGTCGATGTTGACATATGTAATAAGGGTGAATTTAAAATATTTCTTAAATACAGAGTGTAGAATAAGATATTCAATCATTGCTTATATCAAAAATTAAATATTTGAATCAAATCCTTTAATTGAAAAATAACGAAAGGTCACTTACTAAAAATAGCAGTAGAGCAAAAAATTATAAATTTTTTTGCAAAACAAATATGTATGTAGTGGTATGTACGTATCTGTATAATAAATACACGTACATGCGTCGGTGAAGGGTATATAAGATTCGGCACAGCCCAATATAGCATTCTTACTCAGTTATATCTCATATACAACTTTGATAAAGTAGTAAAATAAATTGCTACTAAGCACAGCTTCAAAAAAAATTTAATACGCCTCATATAACACCAGAGGCGCTGCAACACTGAATTATTAAAAACGTTAAATAAAAAATTCAGTGAAGTGCGACTCTGTCTTGCGCACGAACACTAGATATGTAATTTAATAGAAACTTCATCCTATGTAATATATAGTTTTGGCATTTTTCTTTTTCGTTTTTGGTTTTCGGTTTTGGTGATTTCTTAAGTTTTGGCTCTTTTTTTAGTTTTGACACTTTATTTTCTTGCTTTGCCGATTTTTTTCGGTTTTTGACGCTTTTTTTATTTTGGCGATTTTTTTTATTTTTGGCGTTTTTTTTCATTTTTTGCGATTTTTTTATTTAAAATTTTTTTTTAGTTTTGGCAACATTTTCGCGTTTTGCGACTTTTTTTAGATTTTTGGCGTTTTTTTTAATTTTGGTGTTTTTTTTTCATCTGGCGATTTTTTAGAATTTGGCGATTTATTTTAGTATTAGAAATTTTTTTTAATTTTTGCGATTTTTTTTCGTTTTGGCGATTTTTTTTTTAATTTTTAGCGATTTTTTTTTTGGTTTGGCGATTTTATAATTTTCGGTTTTTTTAGTTTTACCGTTTTTGAAAATTTCAAGTGTTTGCCTCTTACGGTTTCCAAGATATAGCAAATTGTCAAAATTACATAGTCAAAATTTTAACTGATGGACCACCCTTAGTTTTAATTTTTTTAAATTTTAGTGTTAATTGTTGTAGTCTGTATAAAAATACACTAATTTTACAAATTTCAAGTTTCAATATACATATGTTCATACAATTGTATGTATATTACATGGGATTTTAACATTTTTCGTTGCTCGTTTTGGAACACCCTTTAATTTTTAATTCTCATGTATTTACTGCTGTAGCGGCCAAGATTCTAAATACTCTGTCCATATGTCAGGTCCGTAGCTCTTACGGTTCCTGAGAAAATACCGTGTGACGGACAGACTGACAGACGGACAGCGTAGCGAAAACAATAGGGTTCCTTTTCACCTTTGGTGTACGAACCCTAAAAAGCAGAGTTGTAAAAGAGTGAAGCTTTCCTCTTTCTCTTCCTTCACCACTGGTGTTCTCTTTCACTATCCCTAGTGATAGCTAACACCTAGTAATAGTAGTAGGCATTCATTGCCAGAGTGTTACTTCTCTTAAAAAAAAATCATAGTGTTATTATTGTATCTCCATACCAAGTTAACTAACTTGTTTTATATTTTCCCGTATTTAATAATCTTTGATGTTTCAAAAATGTTTAATGTCTCAATGTTAGCATCATATTGCAAATGGCCGCCGTATTATCTAAACGGGTTATTCCTAAAGAATTTTTTAAAATTAATTCTACACAAAGGAATGGTTTCAGGGAAATGAAATGGAACATTTCCTTTAACATGTTTTATAGTTATGACTGCTTAGGGATAGATTTTATTTTTATCTCCATTTGCTAAAAATTAATAAAAACTAGCCAGAAGCTGTCAAGGAGAGACCGTCGATTTAAAACATAACGGAGAGCATAATAAGCGACTTGGCATAAACCTTCGTTTATACTTTAAACTAGATATCCATATTAAAGTTAAAGAAATAAAAGTATTTTGAATAAAGATACTCCTAAATTTTTTAAATAAAACAAATAATTTTTGTTATTTTTGTGCCCAAATTTTTTTTTTCAATTTCCAACCCTGGAATTGAGATTTTTCTGGTCTATAATACTGAGTTATTTCTTTATAAAATAAAGAAAGAAAAATAAACAGAGTATATTTAATTACCAAAGAAATAATCAGTTTTATTTCATTGGACTTATATAGCAGAAAAAGTTTAAATTTTTCAGGTTTGGAGCAATGTTTTTAATTTTTCTAAATTTTGTATTCCAAGTTATTTCTTTCTAAAACATAAAATGTATTTAATTTGTAAACAAAAAGAAAAAAATTATTTGACCTAGTTACTTTTATATAAAAAAGTAAAATTTTCCAACCCTGGAGTCATCCTTTTATATATTTCTGACCCTTCATACCCATCTACTTCTTTAAGAAATATATAAAATATGTGAAGTGAGCAAAGAAAACCGGAAATAAGAAAACATTTGTTTTATTTAACTACTTTAATACAAAAAAAGTTTAAACTTCCCAGCTCTGGAGGAAGGGTTTCTATTTTTCTTATTTTCTTTCTAAAATATAAAATATATTAAATTTATAAAGAAAAAAAAATTATACCTAGTTACTTTTATATATCATAAAAGGTGTTAGTTACCCAACTCCGGAATCATCCTTTTTAGATTTTTCTGATTTCTTATACCAACATATTTCTTTTGAAAATATAATATATGTTTGACTTAAAGAGAAAGAGGAAAAATTAGTTTTACTATGTTACTTTTATATAAAAAAATTTAAGTTTTCTAACCCTGGAAACGGCTCTTTTATTTTTTTATTTTTAATAGCAGTTTAATTCGTACTAGAGCATAACATAAGTTGAAGTTAAAAAAGAAATTATTTTTAGCTGGTTACTTTTATATGGCAAAATAAAGTTAAAGTTTTCCAGCTCTGAAACCGTCTGCTTGATTTTGCTAGTTTTCAATACCAATCTATTTCGGATAATTTCTGACACGTCAGTTCAAGACCAAATATGCTAGCTTTTCTGGGAGCTTCGGAAAAGTGACTTCACGTACTTTAGACGGAAGGACGGATGGACAGACGAACATCGCTTATTTGTCTCCCCTATTCATAAGTACCCAGAATATATATCTTTTGTGGGTCGCAAATTCATATTGGAAATTACACACGGAGTGACAAACCTAAACCATTTTTGCTGAAGGGTATAATAAACAAATAGAAAAGAGACTTAAAAACTTCATGGAGCTACATAAAAACAAAAGACTATTTGTTTTATTTAGCTACTTTAATACAAAAAAGTTTAAACTTCCCAGCTCTGGAGGTGTGGTTTTTATTTTTCTAATTTTCTAACCCAAACTTTTCATTCCAAAACATAAAATATATTAAATATATAAAAAAATTACTTAAACCTAGCTACTTTTATATATCAGAAAAGGTGTTAGTTACCCAACCCTGGAGTCATCCTTTTTAGATGTTTCTGATTTATTTTACCAACATATTTCTTTTATGAATATAATATTTGTTTAATTTACAGAGCATAAGGAAAAATTAGTTTTAGTAGGTTACTTTTATAAAAATATTTGAGTTTTCCAACTCCGGACAACTTATTTTATTTATTTTTATTTTTAATACCAGTTTATTTCGTACAGTAACATAACTTAAGTTGGAGTAAAAAAAAATAAGTTTTATGTGACAAAATAAAGTTTAAGTTTTCCAGCTCTGAAACCATCTTCTCGACTTTGCTGATTTTCAATACCAATCTATTTAGAACCAGTTCTTACACATCAGTCCAATACCGAAGTCTCTAGCTTTTCTAGGAGCTTCGGAAAACCAATTTCACGTACAGACGGACGTACAGACAGACATACTGCCAGGCTCGCGATGTCTACAAGAAATTTTCTTTCGCTTATTTCTATTGAAAACAAAAACAAATTTACTTATTTATATATTTTATTTATATAAAATTCTTTGTCGACATTCTGAGCCAGGCAGATAGTCTTCCTATATCTTATGGGTCTTATATTCATATTGTGGAAATTACACACGGAATGGTAAACCTATACCATTTTTGCTGAAGAGTATAATAAACAAATAGAAAAGAGACTTAAAAACTTTATGGAGCTACATAAAAACAAAAGACTATTCAGCTTAAAATAATAATAAAATTTTATCTCCACTCTAAATATGCTTCGACTAATAGTAACATTCAATTTAAAAATTACTTATTTAAAGGATTCTGAAATTTTTTTATGCTTTTACAATTTCTTCAGCTGAATTGTTATTTCCTTAAGAAAACTTATTTTAATTACCAAAATAAAAATAAACAAAGTGCAACTAACTGTTTTGCAGCACAAAAACATTAAATTTTATTTAAAAATAACAATTTGTTACTTTCAAAGGTTTCATTTACACCGCAAGGTTTTCAGTTTGATTTTTTCTTCTTCTACTACAAATAATGTCACTTCAAGGAGCTGCACTGTAAAAGATTTAATGAAATAATTACAAGTAAAATCTACTTAATGCAACCAATTAAGAGCAGAATAAAGTGCATAGAAATAAACGAATAAACGAATTCAATTGTTTGTCGAATTACATTCCAGGTATACTAAAAGCTTAAACTTAAAGTGGTAAATTCTATGCAAGTACTAAACCTTTGCAGTGAATGTCTGGAAAGTGTTTAAATTTAGGATTTTTATTTTTTGCAGCACACCTGCATAATAGTGCTCACTTTAGACAATATTTGAACATTCATAATTGTTAATTTTGGGTTAAAGATAAGATACTAGCATTCAATATAGCTTCAGCTCTTAATAATTAAGGGCATGTTTCTCTAAATGCGAACGATAGATTCGATCGAACCTTTATATTAAAAACAAAAACGAAAAACTGTAATTTGTTTATATATTTATGATTTCATCAGGCCAAAGTTCGTATCGCTTTGTAAGCCAATGGCAAGAGTGTTGTAAATTTAGGGATGGTAAAATTGAGCTTTCATTACAAAGAAAAACTTTCAGCAAATTGTAATACAATGAATCAAAACAATTCACATATTCCATTTGCAATGAAAGTTGCGTATATAAAGCAGAAATCTACATCAACTGACCAAACACAGAAGAACGCTGATGATGAAGGTTTAGTGGCCTTAAAAACCAGCTAGTTGTTCCGCTCTACTAAATGTTTGTAAGCATAATTACAATTAACTTTGGTAGCACCATTTATAATTATCACATGTTATTTGGGTTACAAAGCTATAGCCTGATCAAATTATACAAATAGGAATATCAAAAACACACTGCCAAAATTGAATTTTCGAATTCCAAGGCGCTGTCGGGTTGCCTAGACACGTTCAGCTAATGTTGGTAAATTTCCAAAAAAATTTCAGCTATACCGCAGCTACAACTTTTTTAAGTATGGTTAGCTAAAAATAAGGAGTCTGAAAAAAAAAATTAAAAAAAAATGTTTCCTTAATTTATATGTATATACATATGTACATATGTATGTATGTATAATGCTAACAAGATTTGTTTGATAGCCTCTCAGCTACATTATAGCTATACATAGTTGAGTGCTATCATTAAGTGTGAGTTGGCCAAAAACTAATGGCATAATTTTTGAGGTCGCACAGATTTTCTTTGGAGGGTGGCGTTGGCTGAAGTAGCTGAGACGTTGACCACAAAACCAAAGATCCTGGGTTCGAGCACGGTCTCTGCCAGTCATTAAGTACCCATTATCGGAAAAGTAAAATAACCAATTAAATGGCTACTTAACACAGGGTCGAAAATGTAATACTCCTAATTGACACCAGAGGCGCTGCAACACTGCATTATAAAAAATTCAGCAAAGTAATACTACACGAACTTCAGCCTAAATAATATCCATATAGTTTTTGGCTTTTTTCGTTTTTGGGATTTTTTTCAGTTTGAGCGTTTTTTTAATTTGGCCTCTTGTTAGTTTTGGCGTTTTCTCTATTTTTTTTGGCATTTTCTTTTAGTTCCGGCGCTTTTTTCTCCTTTTTGTCAATTTTTTTCGGCCTTGGATATATTTTTTATTTTGATGATTTATTTTATTTGAGCAATTTTTTAATTTTTGTCGATTTTTGCGGATTGTGGCAATTTATTTTAGTTTTAGTTTTTTTTTTTAATTTAGCGCTTTTTTCGTTTCAGCGATTTTTTTCGACTTTTTGCTTTTTTTAATTGAGCCAATTTTTTCGATTTTTGGCGATTTTTTTCCGTCTAGCGATTTTATAATTTGGGATTTTTTAGTTTTAGAGTTTTTAAAATGATCAAGAGTTTGCCTCTTACGCTTTCCAATATACAGCAAGTTGTCAAAATTACATAATAAAAATTTTATTAACTGTTAGAACATTATTTTATTTGTTTTTTTTTTGAAGTTTAGTGGTACTTGTTGTAGTCTGTATAAAAATCCAATAACTTTACAAATTTCAGGTGTTAATATATTACAGGGTATTTTAACATTATTTGCTGCTCGTTTTGAAACACCCTTAAATTTTTAACTCTTATGTATTTGTTATTGTAGCGGCCAAAGTTCGACATACCCTGTTCAAATTCCAGGTCCATCGCTTTTACGTTTCTCTAGAAAATAGCCTGTGACGGACAGACAGACGAACAGCGTAGCGAAACAGGGTTCCTTTTCATCTTTGGTGTGCGGAACCCTAAAAACGTGCAAAAAAGCAGAGTTGTAAAAGAATGAAGCTTTCTGCTATATCTTCCTTCACCATCTGTCTTGTCTCTAATTATCCCTTCCCTATCAACCTCTCTCACTATGATCTCCTCAACTTACAGGTAGCACAAATGGATCATTGTATTGCACCCAAATTAGCTGGACTCCAAACTTTACCCTTCCTTAACAGCAGCCTGCTCAGCTAACCTAACCTTGGTGGCCAATTAAAAAATTAGTCATAAAAATCGCCAAACTGAGTATAGGTTTTTCCTACCCTTTCATAGTAGAATCGAACCTTTTCTGTAAAGTTCGTGTTTTTTTCACTGTTGCACAGTGTACTTTTTAAGTTAATTAAAAAAGTAATAAAATATGGGAATTACTTACCGAATCCGTGTTTTCTTTCCCATGAGCTTGCATGAGCGGGAGTCAAAATTAAGCAAAGCCAATTATTAGTGCGCATAAGTAAAAAAATTTTTATCATAAACGTGAGTGAAAAGCTACTCAGTACATAATTATTAATATCCAAGTGCCTAGTCAAGTAGAGATAAGCGCGTATTTTCTTTTCTTTTGGTGACGCAAACACGCACGACTCAACACGAGGTGCTTGTGACAAAAAATTTGCTTTCATGCGTGTTCGGGTAGTGCCGTTTTGAGCAATATTGACACGGCAAACACGAAACAATTTCAGTAAAGAAAAAATATCTATTTGAAAATTCAATTTGATTTTGTGCATGTTGTGTCGTATCGTGTTGAGGAAAATTTTTGCGTGCGTATTTCGTACGTGTTGGACATCATTGTATTCGTCTCCGGCTCGTATTGTGTTGGAAAAATTCGACACGTGGCCATCTCTAGTCTCAACATAGACATACATATATGTATAAGCGTATAATGATGTGTGGACGTTATGAATGTTTATAGCAACTATTGTTTATCTTTGGTTTTCTATATCCTTCCTTTTCAAGACAATATTTTTAAACACACACACTTGACTTCCCTCAACAAAGCAAATCTCAGTCAGACACGCATAAGCAAAAGGTTTTTCAATATGATTGATACGAGTAGCTTTTGAAATAAATACATTTCGCTTATACACATTTATCTTATACAAATTTTTTCTTACTATATTTAATAAAGTGTACAGTTTCGGATGCGGTGTTTAAGTCCCCGCGATCAGTTGGAGTTAACAAAAAAAATTATTAGCTCAGAAAGAACCATAGGTGAAGCCTCTGGAAAATAAATTCCTGAAGCTGCAAATGGTTTTTAACATGTTAATAAAGTCAATACTTACATACTATGGTGGACTGCACTAGACAAGGCCACATACTGTCGAATCATAGAAAGGGTCCTAAGAGCATCCGCCTTCATGATCACAGGTGCGCCGCACATGACTCCATAAAAAGAACTCTTTACAATGGTGCACTTGCTGTCAGCTAATATTATTGTTGAACCATTAGTCATCAAATCTGCAAACAGATTGGAAGGAGCTGGTGCGCCGAAGAAGGCTACCAGAGGATATGCCAGGATTCTAGAATTCGTAGCAAATCTGCCGCAAAACATTGTCTACTGCTCAGCAAAACCTCTGCCTAAAAAAGGATTTGCTGTGACGTTCTCAGATTTCCTATCCTTTCAGGAATACTAGGAATCTATACGGATCTATCTTGGTGTGGGTAGAGGCGTCTTTATTCACCGTTTTCCACAGAAAATGAGATTCAAGCTGCAGAATCAGAGCACAACAGTATGCCCTGGAATAGCGTTCTAGATAAACTTTCCGGATACAGAGAACTTGCATTCAAATTCGTGATTTAGATCAAATGATTGGCATCCCGTCAAAAATCATTTCAGATAAAAATTCAGCAATATTCATTTGGGAACTCACACCTTCTCGAGGCAAATATAATCTTAATACGATCGTAGTACATCTGGGGTAGTGACAGGTCACTGTGTTACAGGCACACATGCGAGAATATTTAATATAAGATCCCAGCAAAAAATTTCAAAAAAGGTAATCGAGTTTGAAATTAAGCATTTTTTGGTGGAAGCACTTCCCTACTGGATTACCAACTTAATGATTTTAACCAGGCGTGAGACTAAAATAATCGATTCTTGAGAAGTTCTTGCATTCTCTTCACTTAGCAACTTGCACGTTTTTTTTTTGTAATTTTAGGTAATGTGATTTGTGAGCGAGTAATGAAAATTGGCAATCAGAAAAGTAAGTCATTATATGACAAGTAGTTCTAATGGTAATGTGTAATTTTTTGCTGGGACACAACGACTTCTGTAGAAGTTGTCGCATTGAGGAGGATTTGTCAAACTACAACATTAGACTGATAAATTTGTTTATCCGGCCGTCAGGCTGGTTCGGCACTGAACGGAATGGATAAACGTGAAAAAAGTTAATTCTCTTCACATCTCCTTTCTAGGTAACACAACGGGACCTATTAGCAACCAAGTGGGCTAGTTTTGAGCCTTGAACTGACAGCTTGTGTAACCTAACATTACTTTACAAGATAATAAGCCATAAAACAGACAACGAAATTTATGAAGTGATGAGATCATTGCAGCTGCAGCGGACAGCGTAGTCAAATAATCAAATTTTTCGATTTCCTCAAGCTCTCAATAACTGGAGAAATCTGAGGGTGGCGTTGGCTGAAGTAGTTAGCACGTTGACAAAAAAAAAGAGTCATTAAAGTCACAACACCAAGCATTTTTCTGACGTGCATTAGTGTCCCTTTGTATCAGTTATTGCCCCCCAGGGGAGTCTATTATAGACTACGGGTGTGGCAACCCCGGGGCCCCAGCTGGGGTGATGTGGCTTTTTCCATTGACGTACCCTTGGTACATTACCCATAGAAATTATGTGTTACTACCCGATCTCTGAACACAAACAGAGCAAAGGATGTGCACATATTTATAACAAAAGGAAGACAGGTACTATTGATGTCAATTAGGTGCAGCGTCACCTAGAACTGCCCCTGAGTTCAAAAGACGATAGAGGTGAAGCCCTTGTGGTGGAACTTCGAGGTCTAACCAGAGGCTACTTCTGGTGCCACGGGTGCCGGTGGACCGACAGCCGAGCTGCTTAGAGTTGAGTGCATATAGCGGTCGTCAGTTTCCTTTGCTAAAATGCCGAGTTCGTCCTACCTCACGGGGTTAAAAGGATGATTTTGGTATGTGTGGAGTAGGCACTGGTACGGGTGTATACACAATACCTTGGCGTGGAAGCCGGAGAATTATCGTGGTGGTTGTGGTTGCTACCAAAATCGCTGGGAGAATAGTCTTGGCTTCCCAGTGTTAAATCAATGCTAGTAGTTGGTCTGACGTGGTCAGCCAGACACTGTTCTAGGTGTTGTTGCCATTCAACAGAGCTGCTATGGGCACGGACATAGCAGCAGAGTTTAGATAGCTCAAAGTACCTCAGCAATGTAGAACAATGTAGAACAGGGATAACTATATTCAAAGATTGCAACATATGTGCCTTATGGAGTGGGCCATAGGTTCATTCTAAAAGGGTGCATGGGGGCGTTGGTCTGGCGTCTGACCCACACCCGGTGCTTTGGCACACGTGAGATAAGGCCGTAACGGCAGGTACTCACGTAAAGCACCTGTATCAGTTATTGTAGGAAGGTTTAAATGATGAACATATAGTCGCTGGTCACTGAACTATACCGACCTCAGCAGATACCAATCTTAATGTAACATCAGAGCGCCCTCCTTCGACGGTACTGTAGTAGAATTTTCGGCAAAGTGAAATAACCCATAAAATTGCTACTAAACACAGCTTCAAAAAAAAAAATTAATACGCCTAATTTAACACCAGAGGCGCTGCAACTCTGGATTATTAAAAACGTGCAAAAAGCAAAGTTGTAAAAGAATGAAGCTTTCATCTATCTCTTTCTTCAACTTGTGTCTTCACGATCACCATCCCTTTCCCAATGCAGGTAACACCCAGCAACGGCAGTAGGCATTTATTGCCTGAGTGTTACTTCTCCTTTTCAAAAAATAAAAAAATTATCAAAATGACCAAATGTTGTATTCGAAATCAAAATTCTATCGTTCTTAAAGAAAGACCCTCTATGAAACATATGGCATCGTGTTGTATGCACCAGAGTTAAAATGTTGAATTAAATCTGATGAGTCTACTTATCGAATTGTCTTTAAATATATGTTATATTCTATTAACTCAATTCACCAACTATGTACATTTGAAGCCATGAACTCTTTCTTTGCGGCATGAATGATTTTTCTCTTCTCCATTTGCAATATGAAGCAATACACTTATCTAATCCAAGCATCCCAAATGACAATCCATCGAACGCTTCTGAAACACTTCATATGCCCGCACACCTTGGGTTCGAAAAATCTTAACGAAAGCAAAAAAAAAATATTAGAAGGTTTACAAAGAGATGTACATATGTATAACGAAAAACGATTTTACGAATCCTCATTCCCGAGTACATGTAGGTAAAGGTTCAAGAAATTGAAAATTCGTAACATCATGTGCTTATTACATGATTACAAATTAGGCGATTTTTTTTTTGTTTATGAAAAATTTTAGTTTACGGGCACATTTATTTATTTGGAATTTCTGGTCAAGGAGGATATGTGACTGAGCAGACAGACATGTGCTTGCATGTACATGTACATACATATGTGTGTGTATATTTAACGATGTGCATTTGCTCTAGGTTTTTGAAATTTATTTGCGGAAGCGTATGTATGTAATTTAAAGTAAATAAAGTGTTAAATCATGATAAGCTTAGCTTACGAGCTTTCCAAATGATTTCATTTTTATTTTGTTCATTCTATTGAAAATAATTGATTTTATTAACAAATGGGAAAAATTATTTAAGTAGATAAAGAAACATCACAATCGTATGCACAGGGACAGGCGTTTATCCAGCTTAAGCTAATTAAGGCCGGAGATTTATAATTTAATCTTTTTAATGAAGCCAAGACACTCAAAATTGAAGTTAGTAAAAAAAATGTGCAATGGCCCAAAATTTAAATATTTTTTACGATATTTATATTTTTGCTGTATAAACTGTGAAAAAATTAACCGCTTAGTTTAAGCTGAAGCTGTCGAAAATTAAGCCTAATCAAATCATAAATATAGAAAAAATGAACTTCGAACAATAACAATAAAACTAACTAAAATTAATAATAGCTATGGGCTTGTGGCAAATTTCAATAAAAATATACTTAATAGTAACAAAACAAAAAGTTTGTCTTAAGTAGAACAAGAAATAAACTAATTAACTTATGTATATGTGCATAATTAGTAAAGAAAAAACAACAATGGCAAGACTTTTGTAAGTTCAAAGATGACAAAATTGAGCTTTCGTTACAAAAAAGCTTTCAGAAAATTGTAATACGATGAATTAAAACAATTCACATATTCCGTTTGCAATAAAGGCTGAGTATATAAAGCAGAAATCTACATCAACTGACACCACATACAGTGGACGAAACACAGAAGAACGCTGATGATGAAGGTTTAGTGGCCTTCGAAAACAGCTAGTTGTTCCGTTCTACTACGTGTTTGTCAGAATATTTACAACTAACTTTGGTGTTATTTGTTCATTAGTAATTATCACATGTAATTTGGCTTAAAAGGCGATACGTACTCTTGCCTGTTCAAATCATAAATATAGAAACATATGAAGTTCGAATTAAATTAACTAAAACATGTTTCCTTCTGAGTAAAATGTTCGAATATCGAGTTTTCATCATACTATGTCAACGTTGAGATCGTGAGGGTTAGCCAGCTAGCATTTTGTATCATAATCGAATCTTTTTGAATCAGCTTGACGGGGAAAATAACCGCATATGAGCTCATTATTCGATCATAAATGATACTTCCGTTGTGAGAAAATGGTACTCTACATATGATTCATACCATAGAATCATTTTTGATACGATTTGCTGATTGTCTTTTCAGCAATTTTCTGGTAGCATTTAAATAATTGGCTTTCTTTTTGCGGATTTTTTTTCATTTTGTTCCTCTATTTTCAAGAAATAATTATTTTATCATACAGATGAATCATAAGTGAATCCTTTTTCAATCACCTAAGTGATAAATCAGTTTTTAATCATCAGAACTGATTTAAGGAGAATCATAAAGATATTTTTGCAAAAAGTTATCACCCAAATGCTAGCTGGGATATTTTGTGTCTATCGGTGTGTGTGTGTGTGTGTGTATGGATGTGTGCGTGTGTGTATATGTGTATTAGTATGTAAATATCTTAAACGGCTCGGAAGCTACTTTGTTGCATTCGAAAAATGTTGAGCTCACTTTATATACACATATATATTTCATAACATAGTGGATCCATCCGGTTCGGTAGATTTCGAAAATAAAATTTACACAAAAATGTTTTCTTTGAACAGATTTTAAAGTTTTAAACTTACAAATTAATGATCTTGAGAAAACATATCTATACAAATATTTTATCTGGTTCTGAAGATGCTTTTATTTGAATTTATTTTAATTTCCAGAAAATTAAATTTTCATTCTTTTTCGACATTTTGAGTTGCTGGGAATCGATTCTGCGCGTTTGTGTGTGTATAGAAAAAATTTCAAACCTTAAGAACTGAGATGCCATAATGCTTAGTATTCACTTTAAAAATATATGATCTGCATTATTATAAATTAGTGAAATTTTGTCTGCATGAGTTATTAGCTCTAAACAGGGGAAGACTTGGAGGAGGCGTATATATTCCAGTAGTCGGATGTGAAATGTCCGTCAGACTCCGGAACCAATATACATATGTATTACAGGCATAATAAAATATTACTGGCTTAGTTTTTATCGGATACATAATAGAAATATCCATATAATAACGGACAGCCAATCTACAATCAAGTCCCTCTCAGGGTGTACTGCACATCATTTCTCGTTTAAGAATGTCGCACAGTCCTAGCTAAGCTTGCGCAGTACTCATCTATCACACTGTATTGGGTGCGTGGACACTGGAATAATTCAGGCAAAATAGTTTACCTGGCAAAAAGAGAAACTCTACTCAGAGTAGTCGACATTTTCAATCTCTGTGGGATACCTCTGTCATCTTGCTGGAGACGCCTCGATCCTGACTTTCTCAATTCAGCTACCTGCGTTATATCGAGAACTCTTCGACCTCGCCCAAATATCAACAGAACTAAAAACCTCATTATCTTCACCAGGAAGCACTTGAGGAATCTTTTGGCCACACTAACCAGCCACTGCACTTTCGGAACCCATGCTAAACGTAAGGATCTCCTGCACAATGATCACTCCCACAGTTGCAATGATGAAGTAGAGGATGCAAGTATTTTGCTTCTCCTCTGCTTCTGGCCCACTTTGGAGGATCTCCGTCTGCGCTTTCTTAGCAGAATATCCTTCAATAGCCTGTCCGAGTTAGCTGAAATAGGACTCAGATACCTAAGTCTATATCTACATTAAAAGCAGCAGCTGGTATGGTCGTTAACCCTCTTCTATGGCATGTGTATACACTAGACCCTTTCCTGACCTACTTCTCTTCTCCTCAATAAAATTTTCATCTATACTCTCCCCTTTATTCCCTACCCCCATTTCTTCTACTACTTTCAATTTACAGGTAGCACAAATGGATCATCGTATTGGACATAAGTGAGCTGGACCCCTAGATTTTTAATATTTCACCAGCAGCCTGCTAACCTAACCTAACCAAGTAAATCGATTAGGTTTAGCAAAATTTCGAAAATTTGTACAGCCGTTTTTTTAAACAAATTTGATACTACTAACGTCTCTTTTCATAATGTATGATTAAGAAATAACGTTAACTTTAACTGACAGTTCTTCATACAAAACTTGCCGTCAAATTCCCTGTTAGCCTTTAATTGTACATTGTGAAAAGGGCCATAAGCCGATCAAATTCAAAATCGTTAAAAATGCAACTCTTAACCTCAAAAAACAATATGTCGGTTGCTGGATTCAGGTGATTGGCTCGAGAGATATCGTCGACGAAAAATATCGAGAAAATTAGATTTTTAATAACTTGAAAGGTACACTTCAAATCAATCTTAGGTATTCACTAATTTTTATAGAATAAAAAATAGTATACGGGATGCAGCAAACTCGATCACAATCTGTAAATTGGTTTGTGAGATATCGTTGTCAACAATTTGTCATTTCTTGTTAAATGGTTTTTCATTACACATTAAAATTTTTGGACTTAAAAACTGGTGGAAAGTATAATAAATAGGCTCCAAAGTCTTCTGATTGCAATATTTTTTCACTGCAAGAAACTTTCTACTGTTATTTTCAGGCAGTTCTCGTGGTACCTTCATAACGAACAGTCGATTAGCGGAATTTTTCTTACTTACAAAAAATTAAACAAACAAAAAATATTCGTAGTACATATTATTCGTAATAGGTACATACTGTCTTTAATAAATAAGCTTTATGCTTTGCTGATATTTTTACATAGTAAAAATAACAAAAACGAAAAAAACCGCAAACAAAAAAAAATTAAACAAATTGATATTGAGGAATACTATATATATGTGTACCTCTAAACAAATAAACAATCATAAATAACAAAAACAAAAAAAGACCGCAAACATAAAAAAAACACAAACAAATATCCCTTGAGGAATTCTTTGTATGAGTGCCTCAAATACAAAAAAAATTAAAGTGAGTTCTAACGGCAGAAATGCTTATTTTACTGTGAGTTCTGAAACTCTTAATGAAAAAAATATAAATAATAAATCTGATGAAAGTCTTTTTTTAAGGTCAAAGCCAAATTTTCGTCAGCGATCAACTTCGCTTTGTCCAATGCCAAATAGTAATGATGCATTAACATTACAGTTGCTTGGTACTTCTTCATATAAGCCAGTAATATCATCCCCTTCAGGCTCGTGTTCATCACTTAACAAAGCTATCACTACAGATAACAGCGGCTCGAAACTAAAGGTACAAGTCGGAATGGACAGATATATAACCGTGGTAAAGCGAGGGCGAAGCCCGAATTCTTCAAAAATTTCATCTGCTCCAAAAATGTCTAGGGATAATAGCACAGCCTCAACTAATCGCCAAAACCGCTTCGAAATTTTGCAAGATGACAACGACAAACCCGAGGTATCCTCGAATAAAATATCCAAGCCGCCACCAATCTATTTGAGAAAAAAAATTCAAATGCCCTTATTAAGAAATTAATTTCGGTCATTGGTGAGAATAAATTTCACATTGTTCCAATAAAACGTGGAAACATAGATGAAACTAAAGTCCAAATTTATGACGAAAAAGATTTCCGCAAAATGGTTGCTGAATTTGAAAAAAATAAAACAAGCTTCTACACATACCAGCTTAAGAGCGCTAAGGGCATGCAGATCGTATTGAAGGGCATATATTCTTATGTTGTTCCCGAAGAAATAAAAGATGCACTCGTCCTCCAGGGGTTTAAGGTAAAAAATGTGTCCAATATAATAAACAGACAGAAGATTCCCCAACCCCTATTTCGTGTTGAACTTGAGCCTAATGATATAAAATTGAAAAAAAATGAGACGCATCCAATTTATAATTTGAAATACCTCTTGTACCGAAAAATCACAGTTGAAGAGCCACATAAGCGTTTAGGTCATGTACAGTGCCATAATTGCCAAGAATATGGCCATACAAAAACATACTGCAATTTACCCCCTGTTTGTGTTGTGTGCGGCGAATTACACGGCACTGCTAGTTGCAATAAGCCAAAAGATCAAAGTGATAAAAAATGCAGTAATTGTGGAGGTAATCACACCGCTAACTACAGAGGTTGTCCTGTGTACTCTTTCGTAAAGAAGACTATGGTGCAAAAACCTAAATTAGCTCCAGCTCAATCAGCAAACGCTTACTCTGCCACTTTTGCGCAAATGAGCCAACCAGTTACTTCCCGTGTATCGTATGCAGATGCTGCTAAGACAAATTCAATTCCCACACAAAATGTTTCCCGGCCAAATAATTCAAAAAATACTGACGCAAGCTTTAATTTTAATCGCCTTGAAGCTACTATTGAAAATCTGGTGCAAACTATAAACAATTTTACAACAAATATGACTAGCATGATGCAAGAAATGCTGCGAATGCAGAATACTCTGCTTCAAGCATTAATTAATAAGCCATGAACACGTTAACAATATGTTTCTGGAACGCAAACGGCATTCGCCAACATAAAAATGAACTTGAGCACTTCCTCACGGAAAAAAATATTGATATAATGTTAGTATCTGAGACTCATTTGACTTCGAGAAGTCTTTTTAAAATTTATGGCTACACTATATATGATACAAAGGACCCTAGAGGAAGGGCTTGCGGTGGATCATCAATTCTAATAAAGTCAAGACTCAAGCACTATGTTCTTGATAACATTTGTGAAGAACACCTACAAGCAACAAATATTGGCTTTGAAAGTTTTTGTACAAATTTTGTTATATCATCAATTTACTCCCCTCCCAGATTTTCAATCACTGAGAATCAATATGAGGATTTCTACAAATCTCTTGGACCTTGTTTTGTAGCAGCTGGCGACTACAATGCTAAGCATACGTTCTGGGGTTCGCGTCTTATTACCCCCAGAGGTCGAGCATTGTTCAACACTATTTCGAAAATGGGCTTGGATGTCATTTCGAGTGGGGAGCCCACTTATTGGCCTACTGACATACAAAAAATTCCGGATGTTATAGATTTTGGCGTCATAAAAAATATCTCTAGGGATTTAATTCAAGTTCAAGCTTCTCTTGATCTTTCGTCCGAGCACTCTCCGACGATCATTACAATTTGTAGTCCCTTAAGAAGTAACTTAGCTGACCCATATGTGAAGATGATCAATCGTGTTAATTGGCTGGGGTTCAAAAAATATCTCAGTAGTCATTGTACGGAAAACATAACGCTTAGAACACCCGATGATATTAAATCTAACATTGCCAATCTCAGCGAGAATATTAAACAGGCTGCTGAACATGCCACTATCTCCCATCCGCAGACTGGGTTTAATAACATTTATTCTACAGACATTGAACGTCTCGTACGTGAAAAAAGAAGAGCTAGAAGGGAATGGCAACAGCACAGATCACCACAAAATAAAATCAGATTTAAAGAGTGCACTAAACGACTCCAAGAGTTGCTTGCATCTGAAAAAACTGCATCTCTTAAAAATTATCTGGAAGGTCTTGATGTCACACCAGCGTCTAATTACTCTTTGTGGCGCGCTGCTAGAAAGCTTAAAACACCCATTGAGTATAAGCCACCTCTACGCACATCTACCGGAAGTTGGGCAAGAAGCGATACTGAAAAAGGTAAAATATTTGCTGAGCACTTAAAATCCGTTTTTACGCCAAACATATGTACTGGTGTTGCTGATTTGCCGAATGTAATCGCTCTACCCCCTCAACACATAAAGTTTAAGACGCGTGATTTACAAAAATTAATTGCCGAACTCAACCCGAAGAAAGCTCCGGGTATTGATGGAATTAGTAACCAGATGCTTATGAACTTGCCTTGTATTGCAATGAGAATCCTTTTATTCATATTTAATGCCATTTTACGACTGGAGTATTATCCACACAGCTGGAAGCTTGCCAAGGTTAAAATGATTCCAAGGCCGGGCAAAGATCTACCAAGGCTGAGTCATATAGGCCAATAAGTCTACTATCAACTATGTCAAAGCTTTTCGAAAAACTGCTCAAAACAAAATTGTCCCCAATTCGAATTAGTAGTGGGTGCATACCAGACCATCAATTTGGTTTTAGAAGTCAGCATAGCACCATTGAACAAACTCACAGACTGGTTCAATTTATAAGAAGAACTTTTGAGGAAAAAAAGTATTGTTCTGCGCTCTTTATTGACGTTTCCCAGGCATTTGATAAAGTGTGGCATGAAGGCCTAATTTTAAAATTGAAGACTTACTTACCAATAAACATTTTAAATATTTTGGAAAGTTACATTATTTCCCGTAAGTTCACTGTTGTGGAAGGAGACTTTACGAGTAGGCCTGAAACTATTTCATCCGGTGTGCCACAGGGGAGCATACTGGGACCAGTTTTATATTTGATTTATACTTGTGATATGCCAGTGAGCAGTAGTATCCATACTTCCACATTTGCCGACGATACAGCCTGCCTTAGTAAGCACGAAAACCCTCATGAGGCATCCCGCAAACTCCAGGAACACATTAGCCAGATGGAGCTATGGTTAAACTTATGGAGAATTAAAGTCAATGAACAAAAGTGTGTCCATATAACGTTCACCCTAAGAAGAGATACTTGCTCCCCCATTCGGATTAACAATCAAGTTGTTCCTCAACATTCACATGTGAAATATCTTGGTATACACCTTGATCGACGACTTACATGGAAACATCACATTGACTCTAAGTTAACTCAAATGAAACTTAAATTAACTCAGGTACATTGGCTGATTGGTAGAAATTCAACACTTAGCCTAGACTGCAAACTTTTAATATACAAGTCGCTTTTAAAGCCAATATGGTGTTACGGAATTCAACTATGGGGCACTGCTTCAGCTTCAAATGTAGAGAAAATTCAACGAAGGCAAAATAAAATTTTACGCATGATAACATCGGCTCCATGGTACATCAAAAATTCAAATATACATCGCGAATTGAATATGCCACTAGTGACTGAAGAAATTGTAAAATACGCAGGCAAATATCTAACAAAACTCGAGTCACATCCTAATCCGCTTGCTCGTAATATTTTGAACTTTACTGGGCACATCCGCTTAAAAAAAGAGAGATACACGGGCTCTAATATTCAACACTCTAGATGATGAAGCTGCTTGAAAACACTTTTTTATTTTTGTTGCTTATCACTACTTATGTATTATTATTATTAAACTATCACTAAGCTTATGTCCGACATTGGTCGGGCCTAATAATTTTTTTATAGATTTAAGATTTGAATACTTATTGTTTGTTCATATTTGAAGATACAATAAATAAAAAAACATGCATTAAAAAAAATTTTTCTGCAAAAGGAAAGTGTAAATTTAGATTTTGTTTTATGGGTTTCAATTCTTCATAATGAAGTTAAATTTTTTATGTAATGTCTGCGAACAGCGTCGTAACCTTTTCGATTCTACATCTTAAAAACTCCTATTGCTACTTTTTGCATCCCAGCGGTCATATAAAGCATCAATTTCAATTGCCAAATAAGTAGCATTTAATAAAAAAAAATTAATAGTAGCTTAACTTTTGCTTTTATTTTTATATTTGGACATTGTTTTATACATTTTGTGGTAAACAAAAAAAATAATAAATTTTATTTTAAAGAAAATTATATTAAAACATTTATGTGCAGGATTCATACATGATCCTCTGGCACACTTAAAATCTTTGGAAAAACTTTTTAAGTTTTGAAAAGCGCCCTGAACTCGATATTTTGTAGGCGCATAGCTAAAGGAAGTGATGATCGATCTAAAGGCCCAACTATAATATGAATAAGCTGGCTTAAGCTAATGTCAGAATTGAACGATAAGTCTGTCAAATGCTTAATCAATTCAGATGTGACTTTTAGGTGGCCACAATGTACTTACATGCATTTAAGTATTCTTTAGCCACAGCTGCACATCTAGGTATTGTCAATAATTTTGTAGTAATTTTGTTTCTTCTCATAACTCATAAATTAATACAATTCAATCAAACTAACTTGAAAGAATGTCCTAATCTATTAAAAATTCACATATAAATATGTATATCCATCACCTTATTACTTGTTTTATTTGTTTTGCCTACTAAAAAGTACAACATTGAATATACATAAGTAAATACATATGCATGCGTGCATATGTGTATTGTAAAACAAACAGTGAAAATAAAAGTTTTGCTTTATTTTCCGATTTTAAAATAAGAAACAATAAAATAAATAATAAATAATAAAATAATAAAATAAATAATAAAAATAAATATTTAAAATCAATGAATATTTTCTGCTGCTGCTTGTTTGAGTTTAAAAGATGCACAAACAGTTGTTCCCTTACGGAATGTGCGTTCAGTTTGGCACTTTACTTAAGCAAATGACATTTGACGAAACTTGACGAAAAGTTTTAAGTTTGTTAAGTACATTATAGTTTGCCACATGCGTTTTATATGTAACCGCACAGTTGCTTAAGCTGGCTTATTCATATTATTGTTGGGCCTTAAGTCTTTCTGCAAAAAGAAAAATATACTTATATGTACTTATATGTATATATTCATATGTATGTATGTACACTCAACCCTTTTTTACACGGTTTTGAAATAACACGGTTAAAAAATAAGATGAAATTATTATTTTTTTAATTTTTACATTTAATTTTTTCCTAACCTACCTATATATAGATAAAGAAGGTAATGTATTTCCAAAGCACTTTAAAAAGTGTAATGTGTATTTTATTGTACAATATTGCACATATCGTTACTTTAATATAGAAAGGCCCTAACTCAATTTTTTTTTTCAAATCGAGATATTTGAATTTTTCGATACATTAGATGTTCTTTTATCGAAATTTACAAAAAACTCTATTTAAAACAAGTAAGAGTGCTATATTCGGCTGTGGCGAATCTTATATACCCTTCGGTAAAGTGCGTACATAAAGTATAGAGATACATTCATAAGCATTTTTTGTGAAAAAAAAACTTATAATTTTTTGCTCTAGTGCTATTTTTAGTAAGTGAACTCTCGGTATTTTTCGATAAAATATTTTTTTTTCGATATCAGCAATAATTTGAAAATTTTATTTTACACTCTGTATTTAAAAAATATTTTACATTCACTCTTATTCCAGTTGTCAAAAACGACGTCACTTCATACAATATAGAAAAATCAAATTCAAAAAAATTTTTATATTTAGTAACTTTAATATCCAGAAAAAAAGTTCAAAGTTTTCAGCTCTGGAGATGTGGTCTTAATTTTTATAGTTTTCTACACCAAACTTTTCTTTCCAAAACGTAAAATATATAAAATTTATAACAAAAAAGAAAAAAATAATTAGACCTAGTTGTATGGTATATAAAATACCACAGAAAGTGTAAGTGTCCCGACCCTGGATTCATCCTTTTTGATTTTTCTGATTTCTTACAGCAATCTATTTCTTTTAGGAATATAAGATGTATTTAATTTCTAGAGAAAAAGAAAAAAAAAATTGTTTTAGTAAGTTACTTTTGTATAAGAAAAAAAGTTAAAGTTTTTCAACCCTGGAAAAGTCTTTTTAATTTTTTTAATATTTTTTTTAATTTGAAATATCAATTTATTTTGTACTGAAGTATAAAATAAGTTAATTTAATAAAATAAATAAAAATTAGTTTACGGTAGTTAATTTTTTATATCACAAAAAGTGTAAGTTTCCCGCCACTGGATTCATCCTTTTTGATTTTTCTGATTTCTTACACCATTCTCTTTCTTTTAAGAATATAAGATATATTTAATTTATAGAGAAAAAGAAAAAAAAATTGTTTTAGTAAGTTACTTTTGTATAAGAAAAAAAGTTAAAGTTTTTCAACCCTGGAAAAGTCTTTTTAGTTTTTTTAATATTTTTTTTTTAATTTGAAATATCATTTTAATTTGTAATGAAGTATAAAATAGGTTAATTTAATAAAATAAATAAAAATTAGTTTACAGTAGTTAATTTTCTATATCACAAAAATTTTAAGTTTCCCAACCCTGGAATCATCCTTTTTGATTTTTCTAATTTCTAACACCAATCTCTTTCTTTTAAGTATATAAAACATATTTAATTTATAGAAAAAAGGAAAAATTTGTTTTAATAAGTTAATTTTGTATAAAAAAATTTAAAGTTTTCCAACCCTGGAAATGTCTTTATATTTTTTAATTTTTTTTTTAATTTTAAATACCAATTTTATTCGTAATGAAGTATAAAATAAGCTTATTTAATAAAACATATAATAAAAATTAGTTTTCGAGTTACTTTAGTATGGCAAAATAAAGTTTGAGCTTTCCAGCTCTGAAATCGTCTGCTCGATTTTGCTGATTTTCAGTACCAATCTTTTTCAGACAATTTTTGACACACCAGTCTAAGACCGAAGTCTCTAGCTTTTCTTGGAGCTTCGGAAAACCGATTTCACGTACAGACAGACGGACGTCTTCCCCATGCATAATGATCCAGAATATATATATATATATATATATTTTATGGCTCGATTATTAATACTGTGGAAATAACAAAGGGAATGACAAACCTATATATACCATTTTATAATTTTTTGGTAAAGGGTATAAAAATAATGAGTTAAGGCATTTCTATATTAAGGTAACGATATATACACACATACATATTAGAGATGCCAATCCCAATCCTAAAATTGTTTACTGAGTTTTGCAAATACCCTGCAGAAAATTTGGTGACAATTGATCCAAACGTCCTGTCCTATGACTTGCGAAAATGCGAGTGTTAACAAAAGTACGGAGAAGTGTATGGTGAAAAAAGACATATCGTGTAAATGGTTACATATTCACCATTTTCGTGATGTATCGTCTTGATCTTGAGTCAATTTAATTTTGACTCGGTGCAATATTATATTAAACGGCACTGAACATGTTCGATGTGGTTGAATACATGGACCTATCAAATAGTGTAAATATAATGTTAATTGCTCCCTCCCTCCTCTGGAACCAGTCACGTAACTATACTGAGATATTAACCTGAGCTTAACTGGTGTTTATATTTTTGAAACCTGAGTGGCCCTGTGGTTGAGTGGGTAGTGTCATGCGCGATGTTATCGGTTCGAATCTTGAAAAATTTTCTGCTTAAAAATAAATTATAATTGCATTTGTAACAATAAAAAAAATTATAAGCTTTCATTGTTACAGTTAAATGTCAATGGGTGTTCCATCAGTTAATGCAATTTTGACTTTGTAATTTTGACAACTTGCTGTATCTTGGAAACCGTAACAGCAAAACTCTTGAAATTTTCAAAAACGGTAAAACTAAAAAATCAAAAAAATATAAAATCGCCAAATATAAAAAAATTGCCAAAAACAAAAAAAAAATCACCAAAACGAAAAAAAGCACAAAATTAAAAAAAAATCTCTAGGACTAAAATAAATCGCGAAAAAGCGGAAAAATCGCCAAAATGAAAATAATCATTAAACAAAAAAATCGCCAATATGAAAAAATCGCCAAAATGAAAAAATCGCCTAAATAAAAAAACCCCAAAAACAGAAAAGAATCGCCAAAATGAAAAAAACCCCAAAAAAACATTAAAAAATCGCCAAAATGAAAAAAATCGCCGAAATGAAAAAAATTGCGAAAATTAAAAAAACCCAAAAAGAGAAAAAAAAACGCCAAAACGAGAAAAAAGCGATAAAACTGAAAACAAAATCGTTTAAACTGCAAAAACTTAAAAAAGGAAGAAAGCTGAATCAAAAAAATGATCAAAACCGAATGTGCGCGAGTCAAAGTCGCACTTTACTGAATTTATTTTAATTGCAATGCGTATACAACAACAAGAACAGCAAAAACTAAATGATGAACAACAGGAATTAAAAATTAAAAAGTAAAAGTAAAGGCATTTACCATAGATGAGCACTGCATTACTACTAAAGTTTCAGTAAAAACAATAAAAAATGTTTAACAAGTAAATTTTTACTGATTACTAAAATTTATTTCTACAATTTTTATAAATTGCCTAAATGATTTGTTATATGATGAGGTGCATTGAATTTTCAGTAGTCAGTAATGCCCGTATTCATAATGAAATTCTTCCAAGTGGCTAAATGTTTTTCATACAAAAAATTCAAAATTTGAATGAAAAAACTTTGCCACTTGCTACAATTTTATTATGATTACGGCCCTACGATTTTACTGGTAATGCAAATTAAATTTCATTAGCAGTAAAAATTTACTGAATTTTTTTAGTAATCAGTAAATTTACTGCTTACTGCAATTTTGAATGCACTACATATATGTACATATACTGCAGTGTGCCTATTTACTAACCAAATAAGTTTAATAAAACAAACAAAAACCAACAAATTCATATGTATTTACAATATTGAAGGTTTTGATACTTTTAATTAATTAATTTAAAAAAAGATACTAAAAGCATAAGTACTTCCAACTTAAAACAAAATTTTCATTACTAGATGTTTACACATCTCCTCTGTGATCGGACTCACATTGCTTTTTTTTTAGAAGAGAAGTAACACTTAGGCAATTAATGTCTACTACTAAAGGGTGTCCCAACAAGAACGCAATATTTAAACTTGGCGCCATTCGAATTGTCATTGTTTGACATTTGAACAATTGTTATTGTTTGCTAGTAGAAGTTACGAGGTTAGTAAAAATGGAGCGCTACACGAATGAACAACGCATTCTCATTGTGAAATTGTTTTACCAAAATGGTGAAAGTTTTGCGGCTACATTTCGCAAATTTGCGATCAATTTGGGGTCACAATAATGCTCCAAAAGAGTCAACTGTAAAGAGATTAATGGATAAATTTGCCGAAACTGGGTCTGTTAGTGATGTAAAGACAACAACGCGCCTTCGACCAGGTCGATCGACCGAAAATGTCGCAGCTGTACGTAATGATGTCGCTCAAACTCAGGTCAAGCGCAAACAGTCAATGGTGTTCGGTATCGTGAAATGATAACCAGTTTTTTCGTGCCTAGAATTGAAGAAATGAATGTGGAAGGCATGTGGTTTCAACAAGATGGCGCCACATGTCATACAGCCAGAGAAACAATTCAATTGCTAAATCAGTCATTTCCCGGTCGTGTTGTTTCGCGTTTTGGAGACCAGAATTGGCCGCCTAGATCGTGCGATTTAACACCATTAGACTTTTTTCTTTGGGGTTTTTTGAAGTCGGTGGCTTACGCGAATAAGCCGACGACAACTCAAGCCTTAAAAGAGGAAATGGACGCTGCATTAATAAAATACCGCAGCATTTATGCAAAACGGCCATTGAAAATTTCATTAAAAGATCACGTGTGTGCCAGCAAAGCCGCGACGGCCATCTGCCCGATTTGTTGTTCCACACATAACCTCATTTTGTCTACTTTACGATATCATAAAATTTCACGACTTTTTTTTTTAATATCTGTATTTTATTTAAAATTTAAATCTTGCGTTCTTGTTGGGACACCCTTTATTACTAGGTGTTACCTTCTTTTAGGAAAGGAATAGTGATAGAACACGGGTAGTGAAGGAAGAGATAGAAGAAAGCTTCATTCTTTTACAACTCTGATTTTTGCATGCTTTTAATAATGCCGTGTTGCAGCGTGTAGTGCACCTCACTTACTATAATGCACTGTATCATATTTTGATTGCATTACAACACAGTTCATTGTAACAATTAACAGAACGCTTACTTTATAATATTTAAATGACACCTCTTTAATTTTTATTAATAAATTATGTTGTTATAGCAAAATTAAACACAAAAATTGAAGAATGTAAAATAGTATATGTATAAGCAGTCAAAATGTTAAATAAAATCAGATTTTAATTTAAAAACGCAATCCGGCAACAACTTGCCTAGTTTATAAATTGACTTCTGACTTTTCCTGGCAGTTCCTTTGAACGCCTACTTATAAGTTGTACCCCCTGTGCAGCAGGATAAAAAATAATAATTTGGCTATAGGACCTCACAAACACACTGTCAGTACACATCCTTTTAACACATCCTTTTTAACATACAAGCACTTTCTGGTGTCAAATAAGGCGTATTAAATTTTGAAGCTGTGTTAAGTATCCATTTTATTGGTTATTTTACTTCGCCGATGATTCTATTACACAATACCGACGAAGGAGGGCCCTCTGATGTTATATTAGTATTAGCATCTGGTGAAGTCAGTATAGTTCAGTGACTAGTGACTATGCCTTCATCACTTGAACTTTCCTACAACAACTGATACAAATGCACATAAGTGTCCGGCACAAGACCATTTGTAAGACCTTTCAAGACATGAGAGATTTTTAAAATGCTTTACTACAGCGAAATATTCTAAAACAAACGCTAAACAACACTGTTGCCAAGACAAACAACTGAAATAAATGTCGTGCCAATAGTGTTGTTTAGCGTTTGTTTTAGAATATTTCGCTGTAGTAAAGCATTTTGAAAATCTCTCATGTCTTGAAAGGTCTTATAAATCGTCTTGTGCAAGACTTTAATGCACATCAGAAAAATGCGTGGTGTTGTTATTTAATGACTGCCGGGTACAGGGATTGAACCCAGCATCTTCAGCTTTTTAGTCAACGAGGGTGTAATGCCACCCTCATTATTTATTTATTGTAATATAGAAAGGCCCTAACTCATTATATTTTTGAAATCGAGTTTTTTGTATATTTCGATAAAAGAAAATCTAATGTGTTGAAAAATCCAAAAATTTCGATTAAAAAAACAACGAGTTGGGGCCTTTCTATATTAAGGTGACGATATGTATATATGTACATTAAGGTGTCCCGAAAAAAAACGTTCTTTTTTTAATGCTTAACCTCTGACTTTGCACGAATGAATTCAAAATTGTAAATAAAGTTTCATAGACATAGAACCACGATAGCCCGTGCTGACTTCCATCGCAACATGTGAATGCATGCTGCAGCTAATTCCAGCGAAAAAAATCTGATATGGAAACATAACAACTGATCGAAGCAATGTTTTGCTTACTTGATAACAAAAGCTTCGAAAAATGCTACTTCCAAGCTGACAGCAAAACAAAACAGAAATTAACTTAAACGTCAATGTGCTGTGCAGATCTTCGCTCCTGATGCCAAGGCAGCAGCATCAGAACACGAATTTCGATAGTTGTTTTTGCTCTCGTTCTGTTTAAGCACAGCAACAAAAGTTTATAAAAATAAATATTTTTTTCGCAGCACTGCAACAGTAGATTGTGTAGTGCTGTTAATGTTTTTGCTGGCAGTTTTTCAAACCCTGGCTTATTTTATTAAGCTTAAATTAGACGTGTCATAACATATTGCCATAGCGATAACCAAAACCAAAACTCAATAGGTTTCTATAGTTCGCCAGCAGCGTTGTCAAATTGGTGCTTTTCGCACCGTTTTTAGTGCTTTTTGGAATTTTCGATGCGAAAAATTTTGAAGTCAGTGCTCGGTGCTTTTTTAAACTAATTTTTGGTGCTTTTTATTTCTTGGCGGTGGCACTAAACCTAAAATTCAAAAAGAATTTTCCTTATATAATATGTATAAATATTTTTTTTTTGAAGAAGTCTAACATTTAAAAAACATAAGCACTGAAATTAAATGGAACATTTCAAAATATTCTAATAAGTTTGTACAAAACTTGGTTGATGAAACACGAGCATTTTATTCTCAAACTTTCACATTTTAAGCATAATTAATGGAAACAGTGTTTTACCACACGACAAAGAAGACATAATGCAAGTATAGTCTAATAGCGAAATATTTTCTAGTATATACTGCAAATAGAGAATAATTCACTTAATGCAATGGAGAAACTTTGAGTTCGCTATCGAGTTTTAGATAGAAATAAAGTCTTATAACGATTCATTTGATATAAACTCGTTTGGGGCATTATCGAAATTGAATTCCCATCAAACTTGAATGTTTAAGCGCAGAAGTTGATCACGTTTTTACCTTTATTACTTTATTAAAGTCTCAAATACGTAAAAAATTGTCTTTACACTTGGCTTTATATAAAAGCGGTCTGAAACGAGAAAATTGTGTTGCTAATAGAGCTGCCGTTTAACCTACTTTGTTCCTTTTTTTTCTAATATAATAGTACATATAATTTAAGTTTATATAACTTGGTTAATTTGCAAATTACTTTTTTTTAATTTTGTAGCTTTGTTATTAATATTGCGTTTGCTGTGAAAGAATGTTTCCACAGCCTTGTTTAAAAAAAATCAAATTTTGAAAGTCTTCACTTTAAAAAAAATCAACTACTACTCCCATTGAGTTCAAAATCTAATCAGCAAGTCAAAAAGACTTGCCAATTGCTGCTAATTTGACTAATTTCAGGTGATTTGTTTCTTCGTTGACGAAAAAAATAAAATTTTTTATAATAACTTAAAAAGGTTGACTTAAAAATTCACTGATTCTCATAGAATCAAAATGTGTACCGGATGCTTCAAATTTTTATATATTTTTTATATACAAAATTTTTTTACAAAACAAAAAAATTTTAATTACTTAAATTACGCGTTTTTTTTCCTGGTTTCAGTGCTTTTTGAAATTTAAAAGTTGACAACGCTGTTCGCTAGTCACCTATAACCAAATACAGTGTTGCCCATTAGTTTGGTTCGAATAGCTGTTTTGTATGGTTATGGTCATCAGACTAGGATGCAGTAGACTAATCAGTTGCTCACCCGAGATATCATAATTAATTGAACTTCAAATAACATGATATCAGACATACCGACAAAAAAAATGTTCATTGGGTAAATTCGAACGTAAAGAAGTAAATGTATAGTTTTATTTTTTTGTTATATATACATATGTATGTATATGTATGTATGTATCTATATTAAATGTACATGTACGTACCTTTGCTTTAGTCAGAAAAAAATAAGCATTTCCAGCTAAAAAAATTATATATGGTCCATATATTTTTAATATATGAGTGTATAAAACTATATATGAATATGTATGAATTCATGTATGGTATTATACATGGCAAAACTATTATATATGAACTATTGTATGGACTAATATATGCAATGTATTATAACATATGAGCTGATATAAGGAAATTTAATTATGAAGCTCTTCATATGTGGATCCATATATAGATATACATAAGATTTAATATATGGAGCCATATAAGAATGTATGCATACATGATATCTCACATAAGATCGTTTTTGCAATCAAAAAAGCTTGGTATTTTATCACTGGTGAATTGGAAATCCATTAGAAAATAGATACGGTATGCAAAGTTTATATAACGTTAAAAAAAAAACTATTGTTACAAAGAAAACCATTCTTGTATGATTTTATACATTGTGGCCCCATTCAATATATCAAATAATCAAAGGGATAATCTAGTCATTTATTTTATAGAAAATAACAAAATTCTCTAGATAAGAAACAAAGTTCATATTACTGCAAAAAATTATGTTGTTAGACGGATTATTTTTTCTTTTATAATTAAAGCCCCGTTCAGACTATTATACAAGTATTAATACTTTCATCACATTTTACGATACAGAAATCTAAATACATTCGTTGCGACTGTCAAAAAATCTAACGTAAAATCACATATTGTGTTCAGACCATCACACTTCAAATCAAATGTGTAATACAAGTAGAAAACAAAACAGCTGTTCAATGAAAATGTCTGTGCTATTCATTTACTAGCGGCGAAAAAGCGGTTTCATGCAGTCGGGGACGTGCCGACACTTGAAAAAGTTCAGCAGTTAGAAATGTTCTATGTAAATGACAGAAAAAAATTTAAGAAAAGATGTTATAAAAACGTTAAAAAATTACGTCAACGAAATATACTTCCATACGATTCACTTATTCAAAAATTTGAGCCGATATACATATGACAAAACATTACATCAATGACGACACGCTATCGGCGGCGAAACAGCCGATTTCGAAGTTTGGTTTGTGTGAAAATGAAATGATCAGAAATCAGGGGATCTAATGAAAAGTATTATCGTTTAGAAAATTTTCTAAAAATGAAAAAGTCTTATGGGATGTCAAAATTTTTTATCGTACTATTTGCCACTTTGATGACATTTTGGGTTCAGACTATCACACTGAACGCGGCTTAATTGCATTAGTTTTTAATCTGATTTCTTAAATTAAATTTTATGTACGAATATGAGTTTTGTGTTTTTTAAATAATTGATTCACGTTTTGACTTAAAATGAGGAATGAAATGACTTTTAGTTCGTTTTGAATTACTTGTACAAAGAAATGTTTCATTAAATACAACCTCCCTATTCAAAATCTAAAAAAAAGTACTTTTAGTAATTTAATTTATTGCACAGCAGTGCGATTTTGTGAATCAAGAGAGTATGAATATGAATTTTGCATACTGTAGATTGAATATTTATACATATGGACATGTATGAAAATGTATGAATATATATATGTAATCATATATGCACATATACCCTCATTTTTCGGATCCGAACCATATATGGGATATCATATATGCTCCATACATATTTTTTAGCTGGGTTGTTTTACTGCCAGTTAATTAGAAGACAAATAAAATTATTGTCTTCCTATTTATGTTGAAAACAAATATGACGATAATATTTACTTGTCTTCTATAAACTGGTAGTTAGTTAGACAAAATTAAGCTCAATTTTGATGAATACGTGCCACACAAGGCACATTTATTTCCAGGTAATATCAGGATTACAAGAACAATGAAAAACTACAACAATGAAAAAAACAACATGGCTGTTAGTTGATCCAAAATATCAAAAATAGAATTTGTTGTAAAATAATAATAATGAAAATTATTCACATAAATTTGAAAAAATTTCTTCACGGCAGCTACCACTAACAAAATTTGCAACGTTTAGGCACTTTTTACAATTTTTTAATAGTTTTTTCATATTTTTAAATTTGTTTCAAAAGAATTTTTTTAATAAAATATATTTTTCACATTGAAAATTTTTTAACATTCTTTTTTTAATTTCTCATTCGTAAACAATTTTTGAAGCTTTGTGATGACGACAGTATGAACTCGATTGCTACGTCATAGTAATTTTTTTTTGTGGCTGTAAGATATTTGTACTTGGAATTCTTGCACTTGTTTAAATAATTTTTTTTTGTTAGAATTTTCTATTTTTGTCAAGAAATTTTTTATATTTTTTTTTTAGAAAATATCAAATTTTTTTCTATAAACTATAAGTTTGAGTTGCTTAATATAGTCTGGTAAAAAAAAAAATAAAAAAAAAAATTTTTAATTTTATTAAATTAGTCATTTTCTTAAAATATAATTGTGCTTTCTGCTGCGGTTTCTTATTTCTCTGGATATTTTTTAAAGGAGATTTTATTTGGTGAGATATTTTATCTGGAATGTTGTTAGATTTGGAGTACGAATTTTTTTTTATCTCTGGTATAGGAATTTAAAGATTGGGATCTGAACGTATTTATTATTTGGTTACAAAGCTAAAGTGAAAGCCAGCTTCGACGTGCAAATAGCTTTATTGTCATACGGGATTATTTTGTTTAAACCTGATTGAGCAATACTTCCTCTAAAGGACTCAGCAGCAATCTACTATCATCCTGCATATATACAAACATCGTCAAATATATTCCATCTATTTATTTACTTACCGGTATAGAATTGGACATATATATTCCGTCTAGTTTGGCCTATGCCAATAGTAGAAGGTGTGCAGGTTTTAGAATTTGCCTGATTTGGTGGATTTCGATTAAACCTATTGACGTTCCTTTAATCCAGTTAAAATAACTCGTTAATTTATTTTTTTTTTGATCAACAATTTGACATTGACTAACTATTTGTGGAATAATTTTCTTTGGTACTTGGTCTTTCTTCCTAATTTTAAATTCATTCACTAATCTCACATAATAGTCAGTCCTTTTACATCCATACGTAAATAAATACTAAAGATCACAGATATCTTATATATTTGAGATTACGTTGAAAATTAATAAATTTAAACACTTAACTACAATATAATAAATATTCATAGCCTACACACATACAACTAAACTACATCTTTAAAAATTCCAAATAATCAAAGTGATTACAAAAGTTATGCAACCAGTCTACAGTCAAAAGGCGCCTGCTGACATCGTTGGACAATAATAATGTAAGTTGTGTAATTTTTGTTACTATTTTTTTTATTTATTTTAATTTATTTAACCATACATATGCATATGTACATAAAAAAACACCCTTAATAAGTTTACAGTCGTGTAACACTTTTCTTTAAAATTAATTGTTTTGGTGCAATATGAGTGCTATCCAACGTTAAATGTTACATGATATTAAAACTTAATTCCATTCCTTCTCTGCAATTTTAAATAAATTTTAATAACTAATATTTTGAAATTTTTATAAGATAATTTCTTATTAACTAACGATTTAAGTTTTGTTTAACTAATTTCTTTTTTTTTTTGGTTTATAAACAAATGTTGTTGAATTTTAGACTTTAATGTACCTACTGTACCTTTTTTTTTATATAACACACATACATACATTTTAAATCATACTATTTATTTATATTTATTAAATAATATATATAATATATATAATATATTAAATAATATAGTTATAATTTTTTTTTTTTGCTATGGGCTGATAATTTAGCTTTTAATTTTATCAGCATGGAGGGAGGGCTTAGAGCTAGTGTAGTAAATTCTATCATACGCTACACTCCAACCATCAACCAACATATATTCTTTCACCCCCCTTTATTCTTTCGTATGGATTAATTCTCTTTATATAGCTACCTAAATTTTAAAATCTATTGTAGTGAGTTATAATTGTTAGTATTATTTGGGAACAACGTAGCCCACCCAACGACGAGCACGGCCGAGAATTATTAGGTAGCTTGTTCCCTAAATGAATGAATCGAATTAAGTAATCGTTACAGCTTCGAATGAACTATAATTAAAAAAAAAATAGCTCAGCTGCGTTTCCGCTACTACCTGGTGAATGTGCTTTGGTGCCACATGTATTAATGGGAAAAGTTGGCAAAAAACTTTTTTTTTTAGTTTACAAATTTTTTTTACTGAAGTATTTGAGTGCATAAGAATTTGTCAAGAAAATTCACTAAAATAATCTTTTTAAAAATTTATTATTTTTATCAAAATGATTTCAGAAATGTGAGCACTTGTATAAAGTAACCTAACAATTCATAAATCCTGACTTTTAAACATGATCCTTCGATACATCCTGAGTCTAGGTTATTTGTCTGTTATTTTTTTCCCTAATAAATAAAACATAATTTTATACAAAGTTACTTTAAATTCCAATTGCCCCCAAAACTGGTAGAATTGTTACACATTCCAAGTGAAACATCAAAACTTTATTTTAAAATGTTTACTCACACTAAATTATATTGAATTATTTTGTGGATAAATTAAACGAAGAGATAATGGGTCCAATTATTCATTCCGCGTCGTTATTAATGAAAACCACAGATATATGTATATGTACATCAGTGGTCGGCAACCAATACAATTGCATTTTACAATTGTGTGAGTTAAACTCTCACCACGATCCGGTGTTGCCAGTGTCTCATTTCACTTATTTGAAATCTCCAAAGGCAAACTTGATATTATTACGGTCAGAAGAAACACAAAATTTTTTTATATAAAGAAATGCATCTTTTGTTGTAATGTAATGGTGGATAAAAAGATGGGTTTTGTAGGACGGTTTTTTATATTGATTTTTCGATAAGTTTGAATGCCCAGCATATCAGTGCATTCATCTTTTTAAATATCAAGAAATAATAAGAAAGAAATAAACGAATGCACTGATGTAAACGACATAACTCGGTTAATTATTTGTATAAGAACTGTCAATAAAATTTTGACGTACACAAAGAATTTTTTCCCTATATGGCTTATACAACAATGCAAAATGAAAGCATATTTTCGATAAAAAAAAGAGGGTTTCGTAGGAAGTTTGCTAAAAATAATTTAAATATATTTGTTTTTCATTGCAATATTCAACAACAGGCGTTATTTGAAAAAACTTTGAATGTAACGAGTACAATGAAAATAGTGGTTAAAATTTTGAAGAAAATAAATCATAGAGAGTTAAAAGATTTTTTTCATCTCAACTTTGCCAAATGTGGTGTATGAATTTGTTAATCAACTTAACATCTGGTTGCGAAGAAAAACGAAAAAAATTTGCGATTTTCTGCAATAAAACAATTTATTCGAATCTATTTACATCTTCAATATTAATTTCATACCGACAACATTTTATGCGTATTAAATTTTCTAAATATTTATCTGTTAAACGGTTTCGGCTTTTAGTTTAAATGTGCTTTAGTATGGAAAAAGTTGACTCACAAATATAGGTAGCTCCAAACATTGAATATAATTTTAAAATTAAATTTTTTGCCTTGGGGTATACATCTGCAGAAATACTTCTCCAGAACTCTATCCCGCTAGTTAATGGTAAAGCTAGATCTTCTCTCATTTTAATTAACTCTGCTTTAATATCCTGATTTTGGTGTTCTATATTACATAACAAAGGGTTGTTATGCATTGCAATCAAATTTTCAATATTTTTAAAATCATGAAAACGATTGTTGTAATTAATTAGTAGAGTCTGAAGCACATTTAGGTATTCCTGTAGTTTGCTATTGCTATTTGGAATTTTGCTATAAATTTCAAATGTCCGTTTTAAGTTTATTACATTTTTATCTTTAAGGTTTTGTGTCAATATTTAAATTTTTCTAATAAATTGTTTTATTGCAGAAAATAGCTCAAAAATTGTTTTGGTGTTTCCTTGTAGCTGTATGTTTAGTTGATTAACAAACTCAGTTATGTCTGTCAAAAACGCAAAATCTAATAAAAAAAAACATTATCGTTCAAATGCACCGACAATACTTTGGTGTCAGGTGTTTTATTTTGATCCAAAAAGGATACAACTTCCTCACGAAGACTGAAAAGTCTTTGAAGACAACGACCTTTGCTTAACCACCTTACTTCTGTATACAGAAGCAAATCACTATATTCGGCATGCACGAGATCAAGAAATTCTTTGAATTTTCTATGATTCAAGGCATTATGGCCAGCTCGTATTTTGTCAACAATTTGAATCACGATTTTCATTGTATTCATTACATTCAAACTTTCTGCAAATAATGCTTGTTGGTGAATAATGCACCATCAGTACATACAGAGCAAAACTTATTCTTATCAGTAAAGGAAAGAACATTTTCGTTTATGATGTCGAAAATAAGTTTTCCTTTTACACTGTTATGTAAGCTATGTAGGGAGAACATTTCTTCATGTACGTCAAAATTTTTATTGACAGTTCTTACACAAATAATTAACTGAGATATATAGTTTAGATCAGTGCATTCATCAAGGCATATGGAAAAAAATTGGCAATTAAGCATTCTTTTCTTAATATTTGAAAAGATAAATGCGCTGATTTGCTCAGTACGTCGAACACTTGTACGAGGAGAGAGGGGAATGTCATTTATAAGCATGCGAATCTCTTCAGATTTGTCACCAAAGCATTTTAATACATCATTGCTCAGCTCTTTAAAAATCTCGCCATCTTCAAAAGGACGGCAACGTTTAGCAAGAGATGCAGCAACAACAAAAGAGACCTTTCTTTTCTTAAAAAACTTAGAAAGCAATCATTTTTTCATAAAAAGCTTTCTTAAGCTGAACAATAATATGTATGTAATATGTATGTACATATATAAATAAATATATAAAAGTATTTGCGTTCGCCTTCAGATTCTCCTTCGCTTTCGAAAAAAGTTCCGGCCAATGCACGCAGTGTGTATATTTACAGGAAGCCATTCGAGCTGTTTTTACCCCTCATAACTTTGTTCCCCGCAATCGTAAAATTATGAAATTTAAATCATAATTAGAATAAATTCATGAAGTTCACATGCGAAGTTTGAAAGTTTTACAATTAAAGGTTCCGGAGATATGAAAGTGCAAAAAGTGTATATTTTAAGACATACTCACTGACTCACTCACTCACTGATCACTCATCAAATTGATGAAGCACTTCCGCTATAGCTATAGGAGCTAAAATTTGGTACACGAGTATATCTAGGTGAGCAATGAACCAGAAAAATCCAAAAACCCAGAAATTTTAGCCAGGGGGGCTAAAATAAAAATTAAGGCTTTTTCTAGTGAGCCGAATTTTGGTAAAGAGCTCAGTCTAGGTGAGCAATCAACTAAAAAAATCTGAAAACCCGGAAATTTTACCCAGAAGTGCGAGGCTATGCCGACAAAGGTCAGAATTAAAAGAGCAAATCTTTGGCGCTTAATGGAAGCTATTTTATTGAAATTTGGCATATACACTGCGATAATGCAAGCCTATAAATTTTTTATTAAAAAAGTAGGCGTTGACACGCCCATACAATTTAAACATAATTTTCGTGTACTACGGCTCAGGATATTTAGATATACTTTTTATGTATGTATTATTATCCGTTTGCAGCGAAACTTGACACGAATAATAAGCACAAAATCTTAAGTTTGAAAAAGTGGGCACTAAGGAGTTGAACTAAGGAGCTGAAATTTTATAAATAAGGAGGACTAGGTGAGAAAACAACAAGAAAACCTAAAAACCTGAAAATTTTAGTCAGAGGGGCGGGGCTGCGCCCATAAAAATTAAAAATTAAAAGTTGCGCTTATGAGCTGAAATTTGATACACAAGTAGGTTTAGGTGAGTAACCAACTAGAAAAATCTGAAAGTTCAAAAAATTTTGCCAGAATGGGCGGGCCCACGCTAATATTGTTTGAAACTAAAAACCTACAGCCTTATTTATAAAACTTTTGTATTAAAATTTGTCTCAAAACCCCTTTATAAAGCTTTAATAAGCTATATAAATAAGGCTGTTAATATACATCTTTTAACTTAAGCCATTTTAGTGAAACCTTGCACATACGTTGCACGTAGAAAATACTTTAAATTATCACCTTAAAAAGTGGGCGTGATCACTACCATAAAATTTTAGCCTTGTGTTTAATATACTTCGATCTAAAATATTCGCGCTAGAGAGCTGAAATTTGATACACAAATAAATCTATATTAGGGATCACTAAGAAAAACTTAAGAAACTAGAAGTTTCAATGAGGAGGCGGGAACAAACACTTTAAACTCAAAATTTTCATACATCGTAAGGGTGTCATATAATTTCCAGATAATCTGCTAACTTGGCAATATTTTTACCTTTTTCAAAAAGGATAGAATAATGTGTATGTGCTTACTTCTTTATATCGGCAAAATGTTGTCAAGTTAGCAGATTATCTAGAAATTATATGACACCCTTGCGATTACAAATTTATATAATGCATAGCATATTTCAGTGTTAGATATTGTGCCAAACAAGAACTTGGTCAAAATTTATATCTCACTACTTTTAGTGGCCGATATTTTGGAAAGGAACTTGGCCTTTTTTTTACATTTATGTTTTTGTGAGAATCTCTACTTAAGTTACGACGCATAGTGGCATGAAATTAAAGAAAAATGGCACCCTGTTGTAAGGCAAGGTAGTAGCTCCAAATAGCCTCAAAGGGGAAAACTGCAGGTGCCGAAATTCTTTCGGAGCTTGCAACTTTTGTAAATATTGAGCGATCTTAATAATTTTTCAGCGGAAGAATCAACGTTAGTTAAGAAAAAAAAATAAAACATGCATTTTATCTCTTACAGTTTTCAAGTTATTTGACTTGAACAATTTTTTTTTAATTTTTGGCCCTGACTTTTTTTAATCGTTAGTATATATGTAACTCCTTTTTTACTTAAAAAAAATTCTTTTGATTTTGTTTTTTTTTTTTTTTTTTTGAAAGAAAACTTCATTACAATTCACACGAAGAAATTTTTTTTGATATCTTAAAATTTGTAGCAAGGAATAATTTCGCAATTCGGATTTTTGAAAATTATGAGAAAATTTTGTATATTTTGTGAAAAAGTTGTTATTATTTTATTTTTTTTTTTGAATATTTTAAAAAATTATTAAGTATTTGATAAAAACTTCGATTGTTTTAGAGAGAAAAGGTATTATGAAAGACTGTGAAATAGATATTAGATATTTTTGATGGAAAATTAGCAATTTTTTTTTTGTTTTCGAAAAATCTAGTTTTTGGATGTGGCTTTTTATTATAAATAAACTTGTTGTAGGTAACTGGTAAAAAAAAAGTCTTGACATCCTAGACATAAATGTTGGCAGGAGAGGAGATTTTCTAAAAATTTTGAAATTTTTTTAACACAATTTTTCCCGATAAAATTTTTTTTTAAATTATATTGGAAAACATTTATGCTCTAATTCAGTAAGAAGATTTTGGACGTTTTTGTTTGAAAATACTTCTGAGTTCTTGTGTTTGAATTCTCTAAATTATTTTCTTCAAACAATGGTTGTTGTCTTTGATAATAAAAAATAAAAATATTATTGCCATGTTTTTAAAACATAAACATTAATTTGAAGCATTATAAAATAGTTTGAAAAATATATGAAAAATTATGTGTTGGAAATAATGTGTGGAACAAAATCATGAGACAAATACACGAAAATTCTAGCACAGACAATAATTATAATTATATAATATAATTATAATTGTTTTAAAGAATCATCCACAGACAAGACGATACAATCGTCGAACAAAATTAGGGCATTAAATTTAATTCAAAATTATACACACATTGAGTGAATGGCTAGTAAATTTTAGATATTTTTTGTTTCATATCGATATTTCGTTAACATTTGCTTAACTTCTTCAGGATTAACCAAAGTTTAACAAAATATAAAACTAAAGATAAAAATATAAAACTAAATATAAAACTAAAAATTAAAATATAAAACTAAAGATATCTAAAATTTACTGACCTAAAGCTTTAAAAAAATAGTTTCATTGAACATATCGAGAGCCTATATTCAAAATACGTCAACTAAAAAAACTTACTATTCAGTAGGGCAAAAAAAACTAAATAATTCGCCATTATTGTAAAAATAAATGATGTGCCGCCTTCCATAATATGGTTTAAATATTTTTACTAATTTATAGGTCTGCAGAAAATATTTTATTTTGCACTGGTTTACATATTTTTATACGATAGCATGTTTTAGCCGATCAAAAAACAAATATTTTTATAGAGTTTGTGAAATCTTTTTTTCATTACTAGATATAAAAATTTAAAAACTATAAGAAAAGACTTAAATTGCCATAAAAAGAGGATAACTTAAGCCAGACCGAAAGCCTCTTCTATATCGAGGTTGTCAGTTTTAGCACTCCCTAGTGTAACAGGGTTATTCCAAATTATCAATTTTGAAAGCTTATGTCATTGACTATAATCGGTCCATACACTCAAAATAAAAATCAATTCATCCGTACTTAAATCAATCCAAAGCGGTGTCATAAGTACGGTAAGTACGGATTTACTTAAATCAAGTTCGGAAGGCTTGATTCAAGTACGGATAATTCAAGTGCTAAATACTTAATTTTATCCATATCTAATTCTGAATCCGTACTTGAAATAAACCCAAAACAGTATTGATTTCAGAAAACCTGAGATTGAATCAAATTCAAAATGAGCTTGATTCAAGAATTTTCTAGTGTATTTAATCACGAATCCGTACTTGAAGTAAACCTAGAACGAGATTGATTGAGGAAAATCACAGATTGAAGTAATCTAAAAATGGGGTTGATTTAGTGCTGTATCCGTACTTGAAATAATCCAAAAACGAGATTCATTTAAGAAAAAATTAGATTGAATTAATCTCTGAATGCACCTGTTTTAAGAAACCAAATCAAGTTAGATTTATTGAATAAAAATATTTAATTTAATTTTTAATTAACGTTATAATAATTTATTCGACCTTTTAGTTTATTATATACAAGTTTTATTTAAGCTTTAGGTCCTTTTTGTAAATAGTTGATAACAATATTTACAACAGACTTTGGTGTTATTTGTTCATTAATAATTATCACATGTAATTTGGCTTAAAAAGCGATACGAACTTTAGCCCGTTCAAATCACAAATATAGAAACAAATGGAGTTCGAATAATAATTGAAATTAACTAAAAATTAATAGCCATGGGCCTGTGGCAAAAATTAAAAATAAAAATATACTTAATAGTAACAAACCAAAAAAGTTTGTCTTAAGTAGAACAAAAAATAAGCAAATTAAGTAACATGTGTATAATTAGTAGAAAGAACAAAAACGACAATGGTAAGACTGTTGTAAATATAGTGATGGTAAAATTGAGCTTACAATACAAAAAAGCTTTCAGCAAATTGAAATACGATGAATCAAAACAATTCACATATTCCATTTGCAATAAAATGCTAAGTATAAAAAGTAGAAATCTACATCAACTGACACCACACACAGTGGACCAAACACAAAAGAACTCTGATGAATAAGGTTTAGTGGCCTTCGAAAACGGCTGGCTGTTCCGTTCAACTATGTGTTGTTAGTCAGAATATTTACAACAGACTATGGTGTTATTTGTTCATTAATAATTATCACATGTAATTTGGCTTAAAAAGCGATACGAACTTTAGCCCGTTCAAATCACAAATATAGAAACAAATGGAGTTCGAATAATAATTAAAATTAACTAACAATATTTATTATTTTATCGATATTTCGCTGCAACGTTATGTAGAAGCTATCGATAAAATAATAAATATTGTTATCAACTATTTACAAAAAGGACCTAAAGCTTAAATAAAACTTGCATATTTTTTAATTAACTTTTTACTGTCCATATTAATATATTATTTGTTTTAATTAGTTTATTACACTTGAAAAGGTTTTCACCAAACTCCATGCGAAGATCAAAAGTGAGCATTGCTTCCTTTACGTCGCTCTGTTAGATGTTTCGGCAGAAAATTATTATGGAAGAATGCTAAATGAGACCAAAATTAAAGTTCTGCGGAAGGAAAAAATTATAGATTTTAAATTTATATACCTAAGTTCTCTTAGCAGTTAATTGAATGATTTTTTACTAAATAATAATACGCACTTTACCTGCAAGATACTGCCTCCTTGTCATCAATAAATAATTATATATTTTGTATATTTTCATTACATTTATAATCGTTATCGCTCCAAAAGTGCAACCCCATCAGTGCTCTAAGCGAAACTATGTCATTAAGAAGCTAGGGGTTCTTGGTCACCTAGAGCGATAACATATTTCCGAGTTGAGCAAAAAAAAATAAAAAATAATTGTCAATGAGAAATTATGAGGCATGCGTATGCAAAAAGTTTTCGTACCTACTACTATTTTTTTACTTAATATGTATGTATGTATATTTATAAAATATAAAAAAAAACTACAGATTAAAATATACTTCTATATAGACATCTTTTACGGACATTTTCATAATGTTAGCAAAGTGTGTATTTTTTTATTTTTTATTATTTGCAAAAACTGAAGCAGAAGCAATTATATATTGGGCTCACAGACGACAATTTCAGTTGAGCAAATTTTGGGATTATGGAAGATGAAAGAGAAGATAATGAAGATGGGAAGTATCATATTTTCCTCTCTCGCCGATGAACTAAAAAGTTGCTCAACTAAAATTGCCGTGTGTGTAACGGCACTTGTTAAATACAACACGCATAATCGATAAAAAAAACTCATATTTTTACTTACGCCTTAAATATTGAGAAACAGCTCCGCAATCTAAGCCCCTCAGAACCTTTAGTAGTTTTCCTTTGCTTTCACTTTTTATTTTATTTATTTATTTATTATATATAGTTTTATTTTTTTCACTTTTATATTATTAAAAAAAAAACTTTTTCATATGAGTATTAAAAATCAACCGCGCCTAGTCACTTTTAAATAAAATATTTTCTGTTAGAAATACAAATATTATAAAATAATTTTTATTTTAATGTATTGATTTTCTCATTATATTGAATTTCAATCACAAGCACACTAATAATGAACTTGAAATTTTTTTGTTCAAAAGTGTTTTTATTTTTCTTTTCATATGTGTATAAAGTAAGTACACAGCCGTACTTTAAATAAGTTTTTTTTTAATTTAAGCACTTCAAACTCAATTTAAGAAACTCCAGGATTGGTTTTCCAAAGTAATCCCATTTTTGGTTTGTTTTAAGTAAATGTTAGTGCTATTCGTACTCAAATTTTTAAGTACGATTCGTACTAAAAGTATGTAGAAAAAACCTGAATTTAGTACGGCTTTTTTCTTTCTGTGTAGATAATGTTTCTATTCGATTAATAGTTTAAAAGTTATACATACATTACCAATTATTTTTTTTTTGTCGGAACCTTCTGTACTAATATTTTAAAAGTGACCATATCTCAAAAACTAGCCATAGGATATCAATTTACCAGATTCGTGTTCAACATGCCAAATGCAATAAGATATGAGGTAGATTTATATTAAATTACTAATTTTTTAAAAATACTGGAAATTTGCATGGTAGTTAGCATTTATTTTCAGCAAAAAAAATATATACTTTGAGATAGCAGAATAAGAAAAATTGATATAAAGCGAGGAAGAAGTAATTTTTTTGATTCGAAATTTATACTACCGATGAATATTGCATACGGGAGCTATTTGCCATCGGAAACTCATTTTGACCAAATTTGAGTTGACGTATTTTGAATACAGGCTCTCGATATATAAGAGGTCGAAAAATTAGATAAGCAATTTAGTACACATTCACCTTTGAAAATTGATAAAAAAAATTATTCTCATAACTCCAATACTTTTCGAAATTTTTAAAATGGAGTTTTGATTATAAAATTGAATTTATGAACTCTTGGAGCCGTTATTATTTATTTATTTTTTTTAAATTAATTACTTTTGATGGGCTCAAATATAAAAAAATTAATATACACACACAGTACATATAGTTACTTACAATGACAAAGGCACCTGCGCTGACATCCCCATTATGGGTATGTTTTTATCGGATACTTGTATCCTCTGCTTGTAAAATACATGCCAATACTTAACTGCAAAAGAAGTAAATTTCTGAAAATCGACTTGAACGCTTAAAAGTGCTCCACTGAAAAACAGTAAAATATTACTTATCCACTTTTTCCCTATTGCCACAGATCTGTATTTGCCAACAACAAAACTGTTATTACAAAAATTTTTTCAATATGGAATAATACCCCAACAAATAGACAATAGTCGTCATACAAAAATACAACACAAAGCGGTACATGAGGAAAGAAGAAATATAATGAAATGCTCCCCCAAGTAGAATTCATTAGCAATGTAAAATTACACTTACAACTACAAGGAAGCAATGTTGTCTTCTGTCCACTAAGAAGTGCCCAAATAATTCACTGTCAGCAAAGGCAGGAAAGAGCAATGCTGAAAAAAAGTATTTTCGATTTAATTTAATTTCTAGTAATGACCATGTTGATTCAATTTACCCAATTTTATGATCACAAAATAAAAAATAAAAAAAAACAACCAAAAAACGCAAAAGCAATAATAAAAACAAAAATAAATGATTTGACTAAGAACGTAGTGGAAACTATGATATCTGTTCCAGGCATGGGCATACTGCAGTAAATAATTACTGCAGTAAAAAAATCCTTTTTTACTGGTTACTGAAAAAATTTGCAGTATTCAGTAAAATTTTCCTAAATACTGGAAAAAAGCAGTAACCAGTAAATTTTTACTGAAAATTATTTTTTTTTATAGTAATTTACTGATAATGAAATTTTTTACAGTATTTTACTCATAATAAAATTTTGTTGCAGTATTTTACTGGTTACTGAAAAAATTGCAGTTTTCAAAAAAAAAAAAATTATAAATGGACTGCCTAAAATTCATAAAGAGGGGTTTCCTCTAAGGCCTACATATATGCTCCTTGATCGATGCACTTTCAATGAATCTATGTAAGTATATAACTAACATTTTAACGAAGTTCACGGAAGGATCTATATACAATATGAACAATTCGGCACAATTCAAAGAAATGGTGAAAGAGCAGACGATGAAGTGATATTCCCGTTAGATGTGGTCTGATTATTTCCTAGCGAATTCTGAAATGTTTACTGGAATTTTAAATTCCCTGATGCGAATATCAGATAAGTAAAGATTTACACTACGTAAGCAAAGCGTGTATTTTTGCTGTTGGTTGCCACGACTTATAATAACTCTATAAGAGTCACGCTGCAGTATTTAAACATTTACTGGTTACTGCTATTTTTTTCAGTAACCAGTAAAATACTGCAACAAAATTTCATTTCAGTAAAAATTTACTGGTTATTGCTTTTTTTAGTATTCAGTAAAATTTTATTGAATACTGCAAATTTTTCAGTAAGCAGTAAAATTTTACTGAATTTTGCAAATTTTTTCAGTAACCAGTAAAATTTTACTGAATTTTGCAAATTTTTTCAGTAACCAGTAAAATTTTACTGCTTACTGCTTTTTTACTGCAGTAAGTATTTACTGCATAATGCCCATGTCTGATCTGTTCTATGTATTCAAATCAGAGATGAAAAAAAAAATAATTTTCAAATTGTACCAACCAACCTTCAACCAAAAACTTGCTATTCTAGCTTAATTATAATTTAAAAAAGGTTTTTTTTGAAGTGAAATTCGTTCCTTTTCTGTATTTATTTTTAAGAAAACTGAACGTGGAACAAAACTTTTAGCAAGCATATTTTAATGCAAAGTTCGGAAGCATTATTGTTAATCTTCTAGTACAAAAAGGCTTAAAATAAAGTTTACATTAGTATCGTTTACTGCATGAGTGTAAAGAATTGAGTAGTTTGGATGTGGGACCAGGCATTATCCATGCAAAAGTTTCACAAGTATGGGAATTCGACGTCGAATATTATGCTTTATTAGAGGGATCAAAAAGCTTGAAGGCACAACATTGGAGAGACAAAAATCGACTAGAAAAGGTGGAAAGTGTTTATCAGTCTATCCGCAATGAAATCTAAATGTGATAAAATGCCCAGCTCCTATTTAAAATTTCGACCTACAAAATTACTGAGATCAAAATTTTATTATGCTATTATTTCGTACAATACCTATCACTACAATCTGGTATGCATTAATTTTTTTTTTGCTAACTAGGCAATAATTTTAGTTTTTTAAGTACCCCTGCAGAAAATTTGGTGACAATTGATCCCAACGTACTCGTCCTATGACTTGAGTAAATGGGAGTGTTACCCAAGGTAGGAAGTAGTGTATGGTGAAAAAAAGACATATCGTGTAAACGGTTGTATATTCACCATTTTCGTGATGTATCGTCTTGATATTTAGCCAATTTAATGGGTAATCGGTCTAGTATTTTAGTAAACGGCATCGAATAAAATATTTTTCTTTAGAAGAAAAATACCAACATTGAAAACTTATAAATTGTTTTAATGTTACAAATATAATGGAATATTATTTTTAATCAGAAATTTTTTGTGACTTATTTTTTTTTTTGTGGTTAATCAAAGTTATAAAGGCAGCAGTAAAAAAAAATCTAAATATAATTGAAAACTTTCTAAACAACAGCTGTTTAACATAAATATGAAAGTTGTGTTATCAGCATATAGATAATTAAAATTTTGCACAAAAAAAATATTTTTTGACAACAAAAGAGCATCAGAACGCATTTTTCTATTCATTTATTTCAAGATATGAAACAATTTATTGTTTTATTTAATACGACAATAAACACATACAATCATCAAAAGCTTAAATAGAGTTTAATTATACAATTTTGGGTATTTAACCTTCATTTAAATATCTCTTAACTTTGTACTGAAAAAATGAATTTGGCAATTAAAGATAAATAACACTTAATTGAGAAATTAACTAATTGGCCTTACTGTTTGATATCCTTAAAATAATTTTAATACCGTACCTACATATGCACATACGAGCACCAAATAATACGTCTCAATTCAATTGTCCCATTGCCAATACCCCCAGGGGAGTCTATTTTTGACTACGGGTGTGGCAATCCCGGGGCCCCAGCTGGGGTAATGTAGCTTTTTCCGCTGACGGACCTTTGGCTCATTACCCGTAAAACTTATGTGTTACTACCCAATCTCTGAACATAAACAGAGTAACGGATGTGCACATATTTATAAAAGGAAAACAAACATTGTACGCCCGTTGTTGCCAGCTAGGTGCAGCGTCACCTAGAACTGCCCCTGAGTTCAAAAGACGATAGAGGTGAAGCCCTTGTGGTGGAACTTCGAGGTCTAACCAGAGGCTACTTCTGGTGCCACGGGTGCCGGTTGCCCGACAGCTGGGCTGCTTAGAGATAAATGCATTGCGGTTGCCGGAAATTTCTGGTCCAAAATGGCTTTTGTCCTGGATACGACCCCAGGACTCTTTCACTTTTTAGTGTCTTGCCGTAGTAGGCACAGAAACTTAGGTAGCGTGCTTGCATTCTTCTCGCGTAAGTGGTCCTCGCTGCTCTGAAGTTCTGAGTGCATGAAGCGGTCGTCAGTTTCCTTTGCTAAAATGCCGAGTTCGTCCTACCCCAATGGGGTATACCCCACGGGGTTAAAGGGACGATTTTGGTAGGTGTGGAGTAGGCACTGGTTATTTGGCGACACAGGCATGCGTTCTTTATGGATGAGTGGTTAGCTGTGCCGGCAATGGTTGAGGAATTTTCTTGGGGACCTCGCTATGGGTGTATACACAACACCTTGGCGTGGAAGCCGGAGAATTATCGTGGTGGCTGTGGTTGCTACCAAAATCGCTGGGAGAATAGTCTTGGCTTCCCGGTGTGAAATCAATGCTAGTGATTGCTCTGAAGCGGTCAGCCAGACACTATTCTAGGTGCTGTTGCCAATCAACAGAAGCTGCTATGGGCACGGACATAGCAGCAGAGTTTAGATAGCTCAAATTACCTCAGCAAGGCAATTGAATATAGTACAGGGATAACTATATTCAAAGATTGCAATCTATGTGCCTTATGGAGTGGGCCATAGGTTCATTCTAAAAGGGTGCATGGGGGCGTTGGTCTGGCGTCTAACCCACACCCGGTGCTTCGGCACACGTGAGATAAGGCCGTAACGGCAGGTACTCACGTAAAGGAATTGCACATCTGTCCCATTGCCAATATTTCAAGTTCACTTATATCGCGATATTAGGTAAACATTTTATTCAAACAGAATTTTTAGATTTTGTTTATCATAAAGGATCAGGGGCCTAATTCCCGCATTCGATTGCGGGCGAGTTTTTACTCGAATGTGCGAGTTTTTTAACTTTTGGGATTTTCGCATTCGGTTTCGAATAACACATATCGAAATTTCTAATGACAGCATTTGATAACGTGCATACATTCGCATGCAACCGTTCGTGTTTTTACTCGCAAGCAAAAAGGCATTCGAAATCATGTTTAACATCGAAAAAGCGAAGAAAAAGAAAATGTATGTTCATTATTTGACTTATTTATTTATAAATGAATGAATGCACAAATGTACGTATAAAAAAATACAAATTAAAGAATTTCTAGTTGACTATAAATATAACAAAACACACTGTATTTGCAAATAATGTTTTGCCTACCTACCTACCTGCTTCTGGTCAACCAATAAAAGAATCGAAAATGTGGCTAGTGCTCTATTCTCTAACTTTACACTAATTTATTATTATAAAGTTATTAATTAAATTAAAATGAAAATAACATTTATGTATATTCGTTTCTTTTTTCTGCATATACGTGTGTATGTACGTATATACATATATTTTTGCACACAAACATATATACAAACATATGCTTTTGATTACAATTTATTCAGTGTTGTGAAATGAATTTATATATAAATATATTTGCCTTTTTCCAACACTGAAACAAAAACTCGATTCGCTTGGTAGCGAGTGACATCATCGGAAAATTTCTTGCCATCGAAATTAATTTCTATTCGAATGCAATTCCGATCACGAGTACAGGAATTAGGCCCCAGTTTAAGGGTAATGAAATTTATTTTGTAGTTGTAAATCGTCCTTAGCGATATATTTAGTGATATTTCTATTCGCTAAGACTTATTTAGAATTCAACAACATATCACAATGCTTCGTAAAACTAATGAGTGTCATGTTTTGCGTAGCACCAACAAAAAAGTTTATGATTGTGTGGTTAAATTAGATTTGTACAAATTTATATTTATATATTATTTTATATTTTATTTATATATACAAATTTGAGAAACATAAAAAACTTTTGGGTAAATATCTTTATAATCTATAAAATATTTTTAATTAATATAGAGAAAAAATAATTAAATTTTCCAGCCCTGGAATCATAAATTTGATTTTCTAAAATATCAGATAAGTTGAAATAATAGAGAGAAAAATTAGTTTTAGTTACTTATTTTATATAAAAAAAAATTATAAACTTTCCAACCCAGAAATTGTGTTTTTGACTTATATTGATTTTCAATATCTTGGTATTGAAATATTCTTAAATATAAAATATAGGAAATTACGAAAGAAAAAATTTGTTTTAGTTAGTTAGTTGTATAAATCAAAACAACTTTGAATTTTCCAGCCTTGGAAATGTATCTTTAATTTTAATGATTTTCAATACCGAGATATTTCTTTCTCAAATATAAAATATAGGTAATTATTAAAAAAAATAGTTTTAGGGCCATTATTACAACTTAAAGTTAGTTAAAAGTAGGATTTTGTCGGCCGTATCAAAAGCTTTCCATTATTGCAAATCGGATATAACTTACCAGGTAGGTTAAACTTTCCTGTAATTTATCACTTACTTTAGGTTAAAGTAAAATTTTGCAAATTATAAAGTTTTTATACGTCCGATAAAATCCTTCTTTTAACTAACTTTGACTTGTAATAATGGCCCTTAGTTAGTTAATTGTATAAACCGAAAAAATTTAAATCCTTCAGCTGCGAAACCGTCTCTTTATCTTTATTAGTTAATATTCAAAACCGATTAAGACAGACGGACAACACCGGCTCCTCTTCCCTATTCATAAGCATCGAGAACACTAATGTATACTTTATGGGGTAGCATATTAATATTGTGGAAATCACACACGGAATGACAAACCTACATATACATATATTAATACATATATACATATCTACATACCCTTGAAATTTTTGGTTAAGAGTAAACAAAGAGTACATTTTGCTCAACGTTGCCATCCCTGTTTCAAACCATTACATTACGTTTGAGGAAATGTCTTATCACCCTTGTATCCTTGTATTTTTATTTTTCTAATTTTCTTTTATGAGTTTAATTTTTACGCAATTGCAGCGAGAGGAGCCAATAAAAAATTTAGCTTGGAATCAAACAAAAAGCAATTTATATTCAAAAAATATTCAATGTTTCAAATACTTTTACTGGTATTGCATTGTTTTTTTCTTTAAGATATTGTCCAGCAGAAGGAAAACTTAAATTCATAGCGACAGTTTCATAGAGATCACTAATTTTAGTTAGAGCCCATGAAACTACACAAAGTTAAGGAAATGGATTCTTCTGCCGCCTGAAATGAAATTTTTCATAGTTTAAAATTCATTCATTCATTTTTCATAGTTTATAATTGAAGCACAACACCCAGAAAAAAGATTGGTTGGAAAACGGTTAGTCCAATAAAATATCATTTGCATTAACTATATTTCAGTTCACGCTATCAATTTTCTGTTAATCCAAAAAACAATCCATGTTCATTGCCATAAGGGCATAATTGTAACAAAGATATGATTGTGACAATACTTAAATTGATTGCATCAACCGAGCGTATGCTTTTGTCATGACTAATTAACTGATTGGTTAACCCAACCGAATAAAATATTACGAATTGGATTTTACTACCAACTTTTGGTATAAGCAACTAAAAACTTGTCGTTCTATATTAAAATTAAAATAAAAACTTTCAATCAGTTGCTGCAACTAACGAGAGGTTGTGTTTACTATCATAGTTTATAGCAGCAAATTAAAAAATTAGCTTTTGTGACTTTCAAAGATATTATGATTTGTGAATTCTCAACTGGTTTTTGAAAGTCTGTGCATAAGATAACAGGTTTGCGGCTTTTCAAAATGAGGGGTTGAAAAAATTTATATAGTATATTAGTAAATAAATTTCAATTAAAATAACTTATGACAATATGTCAAATAATAAATTTCTTAAATAGTGTATTTTTATTTGCGTTTATTGTTTATTTTTATTTCAGCAAGGAAGGCCAATTTTTCTTTTACAAGTACCAATTATGATATTGTTTTAATTATATTAACCAAATTTTCGGTAGCAAGAATAACATTTATTTCAAATTCCATACTGTCAACCAATTTTTTCTGTTACTGCAACTGTTGAGTTGAGGGTTATTATTAAAATATAGTGGTACCACAATAAAATTTTAGTCACTATAGCCAGGGTGACCGATGGCATTTTTCAAAAAGTGGCACCAAAAAGGGGATTTATCAAAAAAAAGGGGCAAAATTAAAAAAAAAGAGAAAACTGCACTAAACTTTTTATTTTTAATGTATTTTCATATAACTCACCCTAAATAAAGGGGATCAAAAAGTGGGAAGGCAGTCGAAAAGGGGGAAACGCAGTCGAAAAAGTGGCAAATTGCCACTTTAGTCGGTCAAACGGTCACGCTGGCTATAGCAGAATTCTATGATAGTTGGTGCAACCGCCAAAATTCAATTGGCAACAAATTCGAGTGTCTCAACGAATCTGTTTTCTCTGTGAACATTCCAATTATAATTGTGGGCAAAAACACAATATGGTTATAGTTAATACTTAATAATAGTTAATTTATTGAGATTTTTGTAAAATAATAGGGTATAAAAGATAAATAACTAATTTGAAACATTTAAGATTATAATGTAATGTCTCAAAAATTCTGACAAGATAAATACAAACTTAACTGAAAATGTATAAATTCTTAAAGAGATTTTAAAATATATAACGCATTTGCTCCCGATACTAACAGTTCCGTGAGTGTATACCTCTAAAAAATATTCGTCAACTTAATATTAAGACTTAAAAACTACAAAAAATAATACAAAAATACAAACATGTAAAAATCCAAATATAATTATTGTGAGCCCGGATAAGTTTTATTAAAGAAATCCGGAGAGGAATTAGCGAAAACAATCAATTCTTTCTAAAGGGTGTTTTTTATTGAGGTATAGAACTTTAAGTTGGCATCACTTTTTTAACTGGCGGCCATTTTGTCAGCTGTCAAGTGATTAATATTTAGTTTGGTTTGCCATTTCATCATGAACAGGTTGACAAAAGAACAACGCTTGCAAATCGTGCAAATTTATTTCGAAAATAATGGTTCAGTTCGCGAAGTTTACCGCAAGCTCCGTCCATTTTATGGTCGACATAATCGTCCATCAGAGCAATTAATTCGGTTAACCATGGATCGGTTTCGCACTACGTTTACTCTATGTGATAATACGCATCCGCAGAGACGTCGAACAGTGCGCACCGAAGAAACAATTGCCGCTGTAGAGCAAAGTGTTGAAGAGGACCCGAATGAATCGATTCGCCACCGTGCACAGCAATTGGAGCCGACTAACCGACTATTTTGTTCCCGAATTGGATGGCATGAATGTGGATGAGTTGTGGTTCCAACAAGACGGCGCTACATGCCACACAGCGCACGTCACAATCGATTTATTGAAGGAAACATTCGATGAGCGCATAATTTCGCGTAATGGACCTGTCAATTGGCCACCAAGATCGTGTGATTTGACACCATTGGATTATTTTCTTTGGGGATATGTGAAGCCGCTCGTCTACGCCAACAAACCAGAAACGTTAGGGGACTTGAAAATTGGACCTGTAGAATTGGCTTTATTCGAGCCAGCCGCGGCGGCCACATGCCCGAAATCATATTTAAACATTAATGGCATAAAATTATCCTTCCAATAAAGCCAAATTGATGGACATTAAAACGATTTTCTTGTGTTTTATTTCAATTCGAAGTTCTATACCTCTGAAAAAAACACCCTATACAAACCAAGGGGAGAAAGGTAGTTAGTATTTGTCCAACTGAAACCCCTTTGAGTCAAAATTATATTTTTAAGAATATAATTTTCGTGAAAATGTAACCTGGTGATATAATTTTCAATTAATTTTATGACATAAAAGCTCAAAGGAGTAACTGATGACTCCCCATAAATAACAGAGTTTGAAAATCGTTTCGTTCTTGAAACAAAATTTTTCCCAATGAATGAAGGTAATATCTTTCAAATATTTTAAATTTATTCATTGTTGTAGGTGAAATAATAAACGAAATTGGAAACCCGTATAATAGCACTGGTCTCAAACATGTTTTATGAACTAATAATCTAGGCGCAGGTCAGTGCGCCAGGCCAAGTTCTGCCCAATGCACGCAGTGTGTATATTTACACGAAGCCATTCGTGCTGTTTTTACCCCCCTCCCCCCCTATCATAACTTTGTTCCGCGCAATCGTAAAATTATAGAATTTAAACCATAATTAGAGTAAATTCATATAACCTCACATGCGAAGTTTGAAAGTTTTACAATGAAAAGGTTCCAGAGATATGAAGGTGCAAAAAGTGCATATTTTAAGACATACTCACTGACCACTGACACACTCATCAAATTGATGAAGCACTTCCGCTATCACTAGAGAGCTAAAATTTGGTACACGAGTAGATCTAGGTGAGCAATGAACCAGAAAAATCTGAAAACATGGAAATTTCAACCAGTGGGCGAGGCTACGCGCATAAACATTAAAATTTGTGCTAGTGAGCTGAAATTTGATACAAAGCTAGGTCCAGGTGAGCACTAAAATAAAAAAAATCTGAAAACCCGAAAATTTTGGCCAGGAGGGCGGGGCTATGCCCATAAAAGCCAGAATTAAAAAAGCTAATATAAGGCGCTTAAAAGGAGCTGTTTTATTGAAATTTCGCATGTATACTGCGATGATGCAGTGCTATAAATTTTTTGTTAAAAAAGTAGGCGGTGACACGCCTATATAATTTAAAACTAATTTTCGTGTACTACGGTTCAGCATATTAGATATACTATATATGTGGGTCTTATCCGCTTGCAACGAAACTTGACACGAATAATAAGCACTGGTCGAAAAAAATCTATGATTTTGGAAAAGTGGGCGGGGTTACTCCCATAAATATTAAAAATTAAAAGTTGCGCTAAGGAGCTGAAATTTGATATACAAATAGGTCTGCACAGAGAAAACAGTGCCTACTAAATACCTCATAAAATAGAACAAAATTAATAAGAAATCTCTATGGTTTTTTTTCAATAAGGAAATCCTATTAATTTCATAGAGAAAACCTTTTTGAAATAATCAAGAAGAAATCTTGTAGTTTTTATGAGGTTATCTTATTGATTTTTTTTAAAAAGGTTTTCTTCTTGATTTTATGAGGCGACCTCATAAAGTAAAAAAAAATAATGTCTTTCTTTATTCTTTGTGCTTTGCTTATATATTTTCATTTAAATTCTATACTATATACTTTGAAAGGAGACAAGTATTGAACCAGCAAACTTCTGACTGATAGACAAACACTCTAACCAATATGCTAACAAGCAGTCTGAATAACCATTGAAATAATTTTGCAAACATGCTTATACAAAAACGAAAAAGATCATGAAAAAATTGCCTGTGTCTATTTATAGATATGAAATAACACCTCATAAAATCAAGAAGATTTCCTTATTAAAAAAATCAATAAGATGCTTTACACATAACATATAGGAACCTAATAAAATCAAAAAGAAAATCTTATTGAAAAAATCAATAAGACAGCCTAATAAAATCAAGAAGAAAACCTTTTTAAAAAAGATCAATAAGGCAACCTAATAAAATCAATAAGAAATCCATATAGTTTACAATTTATAAGAAAACCTAATAGAATCAAGAAGTTTTTCTCTATGGATTGTTTTTTGGTGCCAAAAATAACGGAAATTGAGTAAAAAAAAGTTGGGAATAATAAGGTTTCTTCTTGATTTTATGTGGTTTTCTTCTTGATAAAATTAATAAGATTTACCACATAAAAACAATAAGGAATCTCTATGTAAAAATCTTCGCTTCTTTCTGCTGGGATACCCCTTAGCCTAAAAACGTTTCATAGAGAAAATCTTATTGATTCTATGAGGCAGTTTTCTTTTCTGTGTAGGTCAGAAACCAACTAGAAAAATCTTAAGCACGAAAATTTTAGTTAATGGGGCGGGGCTGCGCCCATAAACGCTAAAAATTAAAAGTTGAGCTAAGGAGCTGAAATTTTATACACAAATAGGTCTAGGTGAGAAACCAACTAAAAAAATCTGAAAACCCAAAAAAGTTTATCGGAATGGGCGGGGCCACGCTAATATTGTTTGGTACTAAAACCTTAATATACAGCTTTTAACTCAAACTAATTTAGTGAAACCTTGCATACACGTTGCACGTATACAATGCTTTAAACTATCAGCTTAAAAAGTGAGCGTGATCACTCCTATAAAATATTAGCCTTGTGTTTAATCTACTTCAGTCTAGCATATTTTACTAGAAAATTAGCATGAGTTGTAAGCGCTGCTCATAACAAAATTGTGAGTTGAAAATAGTGGGAGAGATAATGCTCATAAAATTTAATTCTCGCTAGAGAGCTGAAATTTTATACATAAGTAAGTGTAGGGTAAGCCAATAGGAAAATCTTAAAACCAAGAAGTTTTTTCCGGTATGCGGGGCCACGCCTTTAAAACTCAAATTCGCACGAGAGAGCTAAAATTAGATACACAAATAAATCTAGATCAGAGATCACTAAGATAAATCTAAAAAACCTGAAGTTTCAACCAGAGGGCGGTAACAAGCACTTTAAATTCAAAATTAAGATAAATTTTATTGAATAAAGCCTTTCATACACATTTCACTTATCCAAAATAAAAATTTACTATTTTGAAAAGTAGCCGTGACTTCACCCATAAACCTTAGCTTTTTCTTTCAGGTACTCTGGCTTAGCAGTTTTTAATTTAATACTCAGGTATTTCTTATTAACTTTTTAATACCAAACTTTGCATGAACCATAAGCAGTAGAAGATATAAAAGTCAGCTAGGCCAGGTCCATAAATATTTTACGTAATATTATATTATAGAGAGATGACATTTTGTAGACAAATAGTAATTGATTTACTCAATCAGAAAATCCAAAAATTAAAGCACCAGCTACCCTATTGAAACTTTGCATGCACATTGGGCATATCCTTTTGGTATATGTACTTTGGCTAATCAGACTTTAATATGTAAGTTTGTTGAGAAAAAAGACAGGATCACGTCCTCTAAAACTTACGCTGTATTTAACATGTTTCTTTCCAGAGGACTCTTAACAAATTGCGTCTAGTATGTACGCAGACTATCTAGAAATTATATGACACCCTTACGACTACAAATTTATATAACGCATAGCATATTTCTGTGTTAGGTATGGTGCCAAACAAGAACTTTGTCAAAAGTTATATCTGACTACTTTTAATGGCCGAAATTTTTTATAGGAACTTGGCCTTTTTTCACATTTATGTTTTTGTGAGGATTTTGTTTTTACAGGTAGAGACTTAAGGGACATAATTCTTCCCAAACATTGTTTCACTCTGTAAACTTTATTTAATATGAATTTACCATGATTATTAAATTTAAAAAGTTTATTGAAATAAATACCAAGGTATTTAAATTTGTCTTTAAAAGGAATTGCAATTTCATTCAAAAAAAGTTTTAATCTTTTACTTTGATGCACAACAAAATCGGCACATTTTCCAGAGGCATTTCTCAAACAAATTGCTTCACTTTTTGAGGCATATATTTTAATTCCGCAGAAGTTATAGAAATCTTTCACTTTATTTAAATGACCTGACACGATCTGAAGGGCTTTTATAGGAGATTCATGATGAGCATAAATCAAAGAGTCATCAGCATAAAGAATGCCAGTTGAGTTCAAAAAATTGTGAGGGAAATCGTACATCAGAATATTATATAAATGAGGAGCTAGAATAGAACCTTGTGGAACTCCACAAGAAACTTGGCCAAACTCAGATAAGGAATTATTTAATTGTATACAAAAACGTCTATTATCGAAAACACTTTTAAAAAGTTTAATGACGTGATGATCAAAACCAATGGTGAACATTTTAAAAAGAATTGCGGTTTGAATGGCTCTATCAAAAGCCTTTTCTATATCAAGTGAAACTGCAACTGTACAACATTGATGTCTCAAATTACAAATCACATCATTTTGAAATTTCGATAAAGCATCAATAGTAGAATGCCCTTTTTTGAAACTAAATTGCAAATTTGGCATATAATTATCACTTAAATTTAGATCCATTTTTTACGAATGATTTTTTCAAATAATTTTCCCAGATTTGATAATAAAGAAATAGGTCTCAAATTATTGATATCAATGGAACTGTCTTGCACTGAATGTAATAAAATTGAGCGGTGGGTTGGTTTAGTTATTTCATTCCACATAGAGTTTCTTGTAGCATCATATCTATAACTCTAGCTAAAATTAAATTACTTGTTCTAAGGATATGTGGAAGGAAAAGGTGTGTGCTTGTATTCTATTGAAATATTCTCGAGAGATTATTTAGTTGATTACATTTAAATAATTACGAATTTTAAGTTGAATTCTAATTACGATTGTTGCTGAGATTTAATTTATGGCATTTGGGGTTATAATGAAAATGCAAGATGGCAGCCATAATTATGTAATTTTGTAAGTAATAACAAAGTTGTGCCAGATTCTAATTATATTTATAGCTGAAATTAAATTTGCAAGACCAAGGATATATGGATGGTGGGCATATGATTACTTCGACTTACCTCAAACCTAAAAGTTTGGATAATTTTTAATTAAATATCAAACTAATAAGCTTTGCCAATTATTTTATAGGAAAAGCAGTCTAAAGTTTGGCGATTATAGGGTACATTAGCCATGTATGAAATAAAGTACATATATATTAAATGTTTTACAATGCTATGAGTAGGGCGTTGACTGAAATAATTAGTACTTTGACTACAAAATGGAAGGTGCTGGGTTTTAGCCCGGTCACTGACAAAGTCAATAAATAACAACATCATCCATTTTCTGATGTGCATTAGCGTTCCTTTGTGTCAGTTTTTGTGGGAAAGCTCAAGTGTTGAAGACATAGTCAATGGTCACTGAACTATAGCCAATTCAGCGGACACTAGTCGTTATGTAACATCAAAGCACCCTTCTTCATATGTATTGCTTAACAGAATCCACGGCCAAGTAAAAACACCAATAACATGGCTAATAAGCACAGCTCCGAAAATTGAATGCGTCGCATTAACATCAGAGGCGCTGCAATACTGCCATTATGTATACGCTAGGGGGTAAAAATATTTTGACTTTGATTTCTTTGCTGAGATTTCTTTGCTCTTCTTTCACAGCATTGTCAATTCGGTGTGAGCTATGTATGAATGTATTAGTGTTTGAAAGAAGCAATACCAAGCAGAGAAACAAGTCGATTGGCTCGAAGCCGACGGTGCGCCGCCGCCGGTTATTTTTCTGTATATTTCCGTATACCAAAGGTTAAAATGAACCGTAAGAGCTACGAACTTGAAATTTGGACACAATGTGAAGACATTTGGCCACTACAACAACAAATACATGAGAGTTAAAAACTAAAGGGTGTTCCAAAACGAGCAACGAAAAATGTTAAAATCCCATGTAATATATATACAATTGTATGTACATATATACACTTGAAATCTTAAAAGTTAGTGTATTTTTATACAGACTACAATAATTAACACTAAATTTAAAAAATTTAAATCAATGGGTGTTCCATCAGTTAATGCAATTTTGACAACTTGCTGTATCTTCGAAACCGTAAGAGCAAAACTCTTGAAATTTTCAAAAACGGTAAAACTAAAAAATCAAAAAAATATAAAAACAAAAAAAAATCGTCAATACGAAAAAAGCACCAAATTAAAAAAAATCTCTAGGACTAAAATAAATCGCGGAAAACCGGAAAAATCGCCAAAACGAAAAAATCCTTAAACAAAAAAATCGCCAATGTGAATAAATCGACAAAATGAAAAAAATTGCGAAAATTAAAAAAACCCAAAAAGAGAAAAAAAAAAACGCAAAAACGAGAAAAAAGCGATAAAACTGAAAAAAATCGTTTAAACTGAAAAAACTTAAAAAAGGAAGAAATCTAAATAAAAAAAATGATCAAAACCGAATGTGCGCGAGTCAAAGTCGCACTTTACTGAATTTATTTTAATTGCAATGCGTACACAACAACAAGAACAGCAACAACTAAACGATGAACAACAGGAATTAAAAATTAAAAAGTAAAAGTAAAGGCATTTACCATAGATGAGCACTGCAGTACCACTAAAGTTTCAGTAAAAACAATAAAAAATTTTTAACAAGTAAATTTTTACTGATTACTAAAATTTATTTCTACAATTTTTATAAATTGCCTAAATGATTTGTTATATGATGAGGTGCATTGAATTTTCAGTAATCAGTAATGCCCATATTCATAATGAAATTCTACCAAGTGGCTAAATGTTTTTCATACAAAAGTTTCAAAATTTGAATGAAAAAACTTTGCCACTTGCTACAATTTTATTATGATTACGGTCCCACGATTTTACTGGTACATTAGCAGTAAAAATTTACTGAATTTTTTTAGTAATCAGTAAATTTACTGCTTACTGCAATTTTTAATGCAGTACATATACATTTACTTCAGTGTGCCCATTTACTAACCAAATAAGTTTAATAAAACAAACAAAAACCAAGAAATTCATATGTATTTACAATATTGAAAGTTTTGATACTTTTAATTAATTAATTTAAAAATAAATTCAGTAAAGTGCGACTATGACTCGCTCACATAGGGTTCCGTACGAACACTAGATATGTAATTTAATACAAACTTCATCCTATATAATATATAGTTTTGGCATTTTTTCGTTTTTGGGGTCTTTTCGGTTTTTTTGTTTTGTTGTTTTTTGCGTTTTTTTCGGTTTTGGCGATTTTTTTAAGTTTTGGCTCTTTTTTAGTTTAGACACTTTATTTTCTTGTTTTGGCGATTTTTTCGGTTGTTGGCGTTTTTTCATTTTGGCGTTTTTTCATTTTGGCGTTTTTTTATTTTTGCGATTTTTTGTTTATATAAATTTTCTTTTAGTTTTGGCGACATTTTCGCGTTTTGGCGACTTTTTTCAATTTTTTGCGTTTTTTTTCATTTTGGCGTTTTTTTCATTTTGGCGATTTTTTCGAATTTGGTGATTTATTTTAGTGTTAGAATTTTTTTTTTTTACTTTTGGCGATTTTTTTCATTTTTTGACGATTTTTTTTTTGTTTGGCGATTTTATAATTTTCGGTTTTTTTAGTTTTACCGTTTTTGAAAATTTCAAGTGTTTGCTTCTTACGGTTTCCAAGATATAGCAAATTGTCAAAATTACATAGTCAAAATTGCATTAACTGATGGACCACCCTTTAATTTAAATTTTTTAAATTTTAGTGTTAATTGTTGTAGTCTGTATAAAAATACACTAATTTTACAAATTTCAAGTTTCAATATACAATTGTATGTATATTACATGGGATTTTAACTTTTTTCGTTGCTCGTTTTGGAACACCCTTTAATTTTTAATTCTCATGTATTTGTTGTTGTAGCGGCCAAGGTTCTACATACTGTGTCCAAATTTCAGGTTCGTAGCTCTTACGGTTCCTGAGAAAATACCGTGTGACGGACAGACGGACAGCGTAGCGAAAACAATAGGGTTTCTTTTCACCTTTGGTGTACGGAACCCTAAAAAGATACTAAAAGCATAAGTAGTTCCAACTTAAAAAAAAAATTTTATTACTAGATGTTTACACATCTCCTCTGTGATCGGACTCACATTGCTTTTTTTTATTAATTAACCACTCCTTAACGGTTTATGGTGTGAAATTTCTTGATGCTTGAAAGCGGGCACCACTCCATGTGGTCCCATTTTCTTCCATATTAACATATCATCGGCTTAGAGTGTAAACCTGCTAAATCCACTAATCATAATATGTGATATTTTAATGTACTGCGAAAGAGAACCAGATGCCGCATCAAGTGACTAGAATATTTATTTTAATTTAAATTTTGTAAATTTTGGTTGAAGTGATTTGGTAGGTTTACACTTCAGGGGCTAATAAATCAGTGAAAGCTTAAGCGCTGGTTTAGTTGAACTAAACTCAAATTTATATGTGGCTTAAAAGCAAACGGAAGTAAATCCGTGAACCATACCTTATGTGTAGTTTAAAAAATAGTATTGTGGCAGCACTAGAATATATGTTAGAAAACAGCTGTTTTGAGCAGTCTACCAATTCTTTGCAAAATCAGAAATTAAAAAAATTTAGTAAATTTGAATTAAAGGTCGCCAAATTTTATCGAGAAATAAATAAGAATAGTATAAAAGAACAATAGTATAAAAAATACAATAAGAAAACAGATCGAACAAGATCTAAAGAAAAAGTAGAGGCTTGGAAAAAAATTGAAAGCTCCTTAAATGCAAAACATATGGTCTGTAAGTAACAAAATCATATGGTTTGTATAGGTAGTTAAAAAACCTAATTTTATGCGTTTACAGATGGTTAAAATACTGCACTGATTCATAGGTTTGCTGCCTTAAACACATTTGTATAATAATAATAAACATGAATTACACAAAATTCTTGAGATTAGTTCGTTTCAGTTAATTTACTTTACACCGAATGTCTATAATTATCATTTGCTCTTTATTTATTTGCTTCCAGCAAATGAATGTAATGTTATTGTAATTTTGAACCCATGACCCTTTTTAAGGCTGATGAGTTTTATTGCTGGATAAGTATAATAGAAAATCATTCAACCTCCTAAAGAAGTTTTCTTATAAAAATAAGTTTAACATTTTATAATTTGTTTTAAATTGGTTAAGGAAACGAGTGCTACAAGTTTGTGATAAGTTTTAATAGCACTATATATTTTGTTTTACTTTCTATTCTCTTATTTTAATCACCAAAGTTTCGTTTAACAAAAGGCAATATCACATGTAGTCCTTTTTATGCCGCCTTGTTTTACAATCCCAGCAAACACAACAATGTATAGGTTAATTTTGCATATTTTTTTTGATAATGCAAAACTGACTAAGAAACAATATCAAAATAATTGAGACCTTCATTATCTTTAGTTTAATGGCTTCTACGACTGAGTCTTAAACTGTTTTATGAATAATAGTAACGTCTTTTCAACTAACACTAAATACTAAACTGCTTAAAGTAGAACGTAAAATATAATAAAAATAAAGCAGACAAGAAGAAAAGAAAATGTTATAAGCCTTTAATGAATTTCTTTATTGGGATTTCTGGAAATCTTTTTAAGAGATTTTAATTTGTATGAATTTTTAATTCCATTTATATGACCGACTTCACACAGGACATAATGTTTACTTGGAAAAGGATTGTATACTTTATGTATTTAATATGTACTTTTAAGTTTTAAATTTTCTTTGCTTATTTAAGATAATCACTTCTCTCTGTCAAATGAGAGAAGTGATTGAATTTCTGTAGAAGTAAAAACTGTTGTTATCAAATAAACTGTTTCTAAAAAATCTACAACTTATTTACATTCGAAAATTTACAAAAAAAAATAAATAAATAAATTTTTGGAAGTGTTGTTGTTTTTTTTTTTTGAAATTTAAATTTCACTTTACTATAAAATCAAACCTTTTGAACTGATTGTGATAAAATAGGCCCAAGAATATATGTCTATCGGTGTGTTAAGGGAATGTTTCTTTAAATTATGGACATGAGGAGGAAGACATATTCTTATATCATATAAAATGATAATTGAGATAAGTAATTTTAGTGATATTCCTTAATTTTTAGTTCATAAGACCACAAATTTACCAAATATATAACTTTTTTTATATATATTGAATACATTGGAGATAAGCACGTCCTTGATCTGATCTCTCTTTTTTCTCGTTATGATTACAAAAGAAATTTATTTTTTTATTATTTGTTATTTTTTTTAATAAAAACGAATTTTAAACAAGATTTGAATTCATAATAATATTTAGAAATAGTTACGAATTTTTGCCGAAATTAAATATTTTTATATTTAAGGACATGTATAGGAGATAATCGTATGAACTTTTGTTCCATATAAAATCAGACTTTTTACAGAATTGAAGCAATTAATTTTAGAGATAATTAGTGATTGTCAGTCAGTTCAACTGATCACAAATTTAAGTAAAACATAGTTTTTGTAAAGGATATATGGGAGATAATCAAGTCCTTGCACTGATTGAAACAAAAGTTTTCTCAAAGCAAATTAACATAATACTAGAAATAGTTAAAAACTTTTCTCTTCTCACTTGTTATGATTAAAAAAAAATTTTAATTTTTTCATATTAATGATATGTGAGAGGTAGACATATTCTTGCAATAATAAAACCAGTTTTTGATGTGTAAACATCTATACGCTAGGGGTAAAAATCTTTTGATTTTGATTTCTTTGCTGAGATTTCTTTGCTGAGATTTATTTGCTAAGATGCACACAGCATTGTCAAATCGGTGTGAGCTATGTAGGAGTGTATTAATGTTTGAAAGAAGCAATACCAAGCAGAGAAACAAGTCGACCGACAAGTGAACCGTAAGAGCTACGGACTTGAAATTTCGACACAATGTGTAGACATTTGGCTACTACAACAACAAATACATGAGAGTTAAAAACTAAAGAGTGTTCCAAAACGAGCAACGAAAAATGTTAAAATCCCATGTAATATGCATACAATTGTATGTACATATATACACTTGAAATTTTAAAAGTTAGTGTATTTTTATACAGACTACAGCAATTAACACTAAATTTAAAAAATTTAAATCAATTAGTGTTCCATCAGTTAATGCAATTTTGACTTTGTAATTTTGACAACTTGCTGTATCTTGGAAACCGTAAGAGCAAAACTCTTGAAATTTTCAAAAACGGTAAAACTAAAAACTCAATAAAATATAAAATCGCCAAATATAAAAAAATCGTCAAAAAGAACAAAAAAATTGCCAAAACGAAAAAAGCACCAAATTAAAAAAAAAATTTCTAGGACTAAAATAAATCGCGAAAAACCGGAAAAATCGCCAAAATAAAAAAATCCTTAAACAAAAAAATCGCCAAAATGAAAAAATCGCCTAAATTAAAAAACCCCAAAAACAGAAAAAAATCGCCAAAATGAAGAAACCTTAAAAAAAACAGAAAAAAATCGCCAAAATGAAAAAATCGCCTAAATGAAAAAATCGCATAAATGAAAAAAAATTGCGAAAATTAAAAAAACCCAAAAAGAGAGAAAAAAACGGCAAAACGAGAAAAAAGCGATAAAACTGAAAAAAATCGTTTAAACTGAAAAAACTTGAAAAATTAAGAAAGCTAAATCAAAAAAAAAAAAAAAAATCAAAACCGAATGTGCGCGAGTCAAAGTCGCACTTTACTGAATTTATTTTAATTGCAATGCGTACACAACAACAAGAACAGCAACAACTGAACGATGAACAACAGGAATTAAAAATTAAAAAGCAAAAGTAAAGGCATTTACCATAGATGAGCACTGCAGTACCAATAAAGTTTCAGTAAAAACAATAAAAAATTTTTAACAAGTAAATTTTTACTGATTACTAAAATTTATTTCTACAATTTTTATAAATTGTCTAAATGATTTGTTATATGATGAGGTGCATTGAATTTTCAGTAATCAGTAATGCCCGTATTCATAATGAAATTCTACCAAGTGGCTAAATGTTTTTCATACAAAAGTTTCAAAATTTGAATGAAACAACTTTGCCACTTGCTACAATTTTATTATGATTACGGCCCCACGATTTTACTGGTACATTAGCAGTAAAAATTTATTGCATATTTTTAGTATGCAGTAAATTTACTGCTTACTGCAATTTTTAATGCAGTACATATACATACATATATACAGCAGTGTGCCCATTTACTAACCAAATAAGTTTAATAAAACAAACAAAAACCAACAAATTCATATGTATTTACAATATTGAAAGTTTTGATACTTTTAATTAATTAATTTAAAAAAAGATACTAAAAGCATAAGTACTTTCAACTTAAAAAAAAAATTTCATTACTAGATGTTTACACATCTCCTCTGTGATCGGACTCACATTGCTTTTTTTTTTGCAGAAGTACTTTAAAGCATAATACTGAGGCTTTGAAATAAGGTCTAAGGAAATAATACCTAAATCAGAAATGAAATGAGCCCCACTAAAATAAAAAAAAAATTGTTAATACCCAAGAGAAAATTTGTGAAGAAACACACTTAATATAAATGAAATATAGCCCAATTAAAAAATTCAATGAAATCCAAATCAAGATGAAATAAGACCCAAAAAAATTAAATAAGGCCCAACCAACTTCTAAGGGCCAATTTCACCAACTTATTTAAATATCAATTCACATTTAAAAGTCACTTTTCCAAAAATGAATGAAAATCAATATTTAAATATGAATTGATATTTAAATAGAGTTGGTGAAATTGGCCCTACATGAAATAAATCCTAAAATTAATGGAAAAAATGCTAATTAAAAATTCTTTATATTTATTCAGCCTTATTTAATTTTCTTATTTGGGTGTTATTTTCTTGGGCATTATTTTATTTTTTGCTTCCTGCTAGCAAAATAAATAAATAAATAAAACTATTTTTTACAGAATTGAGGCAATTAATTTTAAGGAAAATCGTTGATTATTATTGTGTTCTAATCGAAAATTTACATAAAATATAATGTATGAGAAATAAGGAAGTATATTTATTTGACCTTCAGTCTTTAATTATTTGGTATTTTTTTATTTTTGTTTTTTGTTTAAGCAACATATTAGAAGACTTACTGTAATTTTTTTAAATCTTTTGGGTTGAAGTCGACTGACAAGTTCCATAAGCAGGAACGAAATGCATCTAAAAAGCAAATATAATACATATTTTAAAATTAAGGATATATGGCGGATAAGCACGTCCTTACGCTGATTGAAGCGAAATTGTCCTTAGAGGTAAGAAACATATTTTTAGAAATGATTAAAAATTATCACTTCGTACTTGTGATAATTATAGCATTTATTAAATTATTTTTAAATTAAGAACTTGTGGGTGACAGAGATATATTTGCAGCCAATAAAATTAAATTTTTTTACAGAGTTGCAGCAAATTGATGTGATAGATTAATCTTTTGGTTATTCTAAACATAAGCTTTGATAAAACATTCTGCCTGGCTCACGATGTCGACAAGAAATTTTCTTTCGCTTATTTGTATTGAAAACAAATACAAAATAAGAAAATTTGTTTTTGTTTTCAATATAAATAAGCGAAAGAAAATTTTTTGTCGACATCGTGAGTCAGGCAGATTATTTTTTAAATTAAGGAGGCAGGCATGCATCCTTGCTCTGGTTGAAGTGAAATTTTCTTCAGGGTTAAATAAATATAAAATTGTCATTTTCGATTTATTTTGACTATAATTGCAGCATAAATTGTATTGCTTAAATAATGTGTGTATGTGTGGTAGATAGATGTGTCCTGTGTCCTTGCACCGATTTTTCTTTCTACGATAATACCCCTAATTTTGAAATTATACTATATGCAAACAACACTATGCAACGAAAATGTTTGCAAAATAACGGTCTGTTTCAGAGAAATTATAAAAATTAGCAACAAAAAAAAAAAAAAAAGATGCTAAAATTGAGCTTTCATTACAAAAAAGCTTTCAGAAAATTGTAATACGATAAATTAAAACAATTCACATATTCCATTTTCAATAACTGCCGAGTAAATAAAGCAGAAATCTAAATCAACTGACACCGCACACAGTGTGCCAAACACAAAAGAATGCTGATGATGAAGATGTAGTGACCTTCGAAAACAGCTAGTTGTTCCGTTCTACTACATGTTTGTCAGAATATTTATAATTAACTTTGGTGTTAGTTGTTTTTTAAAAATTATCACATGTAATTTGACTTACAAAGCGACAAGAACATTAGCCTAATCAAATCATATATATGTGACGCGGAAAATAGAAAGGGACCTAAGGGTAAAAACCTGTTTTGTTCAGGAGAGCCATTTTGATCCTAGACGATGAACACCGGACGAAAAAATAGCTATTTCTTTTTAATACGTGCACCGATTGCCGCTAAATTTCTTGCCAACTTAGTTTTCACTGAGCTTTTGCAGGAGACAACCCAACTCGGCGCGTAAGCACGTAATTATTGAGATATGATAAACTTGTTCGTCGCTTCGACGAGTGTTGGCGAGCATAAAGTTGATTTCTGCACACAATGCGCTTCAAAAAATTAATTTTATATATTTTTTTAAATGACAATAGTGTTATAGTTAAGTTTTTCTAAAGAGAAAAAGGCTCTTTTGTTTTGTTTGTTTATATAAATTTTATAACAATGTGATCTAAAAAAAAAAGTGCTTTTTGGAAAAATGGATTATAATAAATATCCTTGTTACAGAATAGAAATATATGGTTGTATTTACTAACAAAGTACTTGCTAAAGGTATGTCTGTGTTGCAAGTACAAAAATATATATGTTTAGAACCGATATTATACGCCCCAAAACGTGCTCGTCGAAACGACGAATGGTTAGGTTTAGAGGGATACTGAGGATTATATGTGCAGGGTTAAAGATTTAAATACGTGTATCTTTGGTGTACCTTCACTGAATAAAACGCGCATATCTCTGGGAGGGAACACTTTTGGGGCATGGGATCGGTCTCATTCGATGCTCAGATGTTGTCCACATCAAAAAAAGTGAAAATTGATTTTTTTTTTATCCTTCGAACAATAATAATTAAAACTAATTAAAATAAAAATTCAGTAAAGTGCGACTCTGGCTCGCGCACGAAGGGTTCCCAACGAACACTAGATATGTAATTTAATATATACAAACTTCATCCTATATAATATAGTTTTGGCATTTTTTTGTTTTTGGGGTCTTTTCGGTTTTTTTGTTTTGGCGTTTTTTCGGTTTTGGCGATTTTTTTAAGTTTTGGCTCTTTTTTTAGTTTTGACATTTTTTTTCTTGTTTTGGCGATTTTTTTTTGGTTTTTTGCGTTTTTTCATTTTGGCAATTTTTTTCATTATAGCGATTTTTTCGAATTTGGCGATTTATTTTACTTTTAGAATTTTTGTTTAATTTTGGCGATTTTTTCGTTTTGGCGATTTTTTTTTATTTTTGTCGATTTTTTTTCATTTTTGTGATTTTTTTTTGTATACAAAAATGTAAAAAACTCGATCTCAAAAATATAATGACTTAGAAGGGCCTTTCTTTATTAAGATAACGATACGTATGTGCACGCAAAGAAAAAATATGGTTGAGGTAACCATAATCAAACAGCAACATACTATGATTGAATTATATGGTTGCAGTCAAATCATATTATTGTTAATAGAAAAAAAAACTTTAAAAATATTATTATCTGAGTTAATTATAATATTATCTGAGTTAATTATAATATTATCTGAGTTAATTATATTATAATCTTAGTATTGTAAATATGACAACACTATTGTTAGATGTGACTAAAATATAATTCAGATTCACCATACCATGTTCTAATATTATATTAATATTGTTAAATACGACCACAGTATTATTTAATATAATAATACTATTTTATTTTTTAATCATATATTTATTGTAGAAACAGCTGTGCGTTAAATTCTAAAAAAAATAAACAAATATTGTTTAAATAAAATGTATATATAAAAATGTATACTTACACGACATACAGACATGTCTGTATAAAGAGATACACATATGCTTTTGTTTATACTTTATTTATTTATTTATTTAACACCTCCCGTGCACTACCGATAGCTTACAAACGAAATACTGAACTAACAGATGTTTCTGAAAAATACTTTTTTAAAAACTGAACATAGTATGGTTTTGGATAACATTATATTGTTATTTAGATCATATTATTTTTAAGTAATAATACAAATTATGTTATAGTCATAAATTTTTAACAAAACTATATTGTTAAACTCTAACCATATCACACTTTTATATGGATGTGATAATGTAATTATTAAATTCAAACATTACTCTGTTTATCGTAACGAAATAAATGTTTAAAATAACAATAACTAGTTTTCGACGACCACACATTTGTTTCAGAGAACATAGTATTGCTTCCTCAACCATTCTACAACCATATCTTTTCTTTGCGTGTGCATACTTATATATCTACCCTGCAGAAAATTTGGTGACAATTGATCCAAACGTACTCGTCCTATAAGTTGGGAAAATGCGAGTGTTATCAAAAGTACGGAGAAGCGTATGGTGAAAAAAGACATATCGTGTAAATGGTTACATATTACATATTACTCGGTGCAATATTGTAGTAAAAGGCACTGAACATGTTCGATGTACACTATCAAATAGTGTAAATATAATGTTAATTGCTCCCTTCAATGCGACTCTGGAACCAGTCCCATAACAATACTGTAATATTAACCTAAGCTTAACTGGTGTTTATATTTTTGAAACCTGAGTGGCCCTGTGGTTGAGTGGGTAGTGTCATGCGCAATGTTATCGGTTCGAATTTTGAAAAATTTTCTGCTTAAAAATAAATTATTGCATTTGTAACAATAGATAAAAATTATAAGTTTTCATTGTTACAGTTAAATGTCGGAATGACATTTATATATAATTTATATTATTCTTCACCGAATAGGTCCCTATGGGATAGTTAAGTGACAAGTCACAAGGTGCATAAAAAGTATCAATTAACCCCATCCTAGGCCATTCCCATGTAAAAGTGATTAGGCCGCTTCATAGGAAGTGTTAGAACTCGGATTAGTCCCTATAACTTGGGGACCGGTCACGTGACTAGTATTGTGTCAGTTCAATTTCCTTCGGCGTACTTATAAGCTCTTACATTGCAGCAGATTTCAGCGTAAATCACTCTGAAATTAATAAACTACCAAAATAATGTAAAATAATTTTTAGAATTTTAATTCCATGGCCATGGTCGTGTTTAAAATTTTCTAAATATTCTTTGTAATCAATTCTCTTAAGAAAACCCAAATGTCCTCCTTACATATTTTAACCCTGAAATGCTCAAGGCCGCCGATTACAACTAACAAAATATATAATATAGATCGTTGCAAACCAGAAAACACTGCGTACTCCGTTTTTCAAAAAAAACTTTCTATTTAAAGATATTTAAAAAAAGTGGTTGTATCTTAGAAGATACACTGAGCACTCTCCAGTTTATAATGTTCTAAGAAAAATATAATATAAAAATTTAAATTTTTAAAATATTTTTATTTAATTGAACTTAAAAAGCAATGTATTTTGTAATTTAATAATACATAAAATTCAGTTCACAAAAATACCTTAAAATCTAACTTAATTTAAGAATGTTTAGGAGCGATGGTAGTCATAAAAATAATTTTTCCCACGGTTAAACATAGATTCACCTAGCACTTTTGCAAAACAAAAAACGCCCGGAGCAGCTTGGTAGTTTACATATCCCTTTTTATCCATCACAGCAAAATAATCTGTCATACCTGGTGTGGTGTCCTTTGGTGACGCTTGATAAACGTTTGGTTTTCGAATTTTTTCTTCAACTTGTTTTTCAACAGGTGGACGGCAAAAATAAATAAATAAAACTTCTGCCATTTCCAACTTAAAATCTCACTTCTGATGTTTTTTGACATTTATTTTACATATCATATCTAGAAGACTATAAAATATTCTATTGGTCCACTTTGTGCTTCTCATCATAATTTTATGACGACCCATTGAACTTAGAATTTTTTTATTCTGTTGCACCGAATAGTACCTATTGCAAGTATAAAAATTGTCAAAGTATACTTTGTAGTTTTTAAATCAAGGTACTTCGCGAAGCAATCGAACAACTATGTTCGCTCAGGCCTGAAGATCAGGTTCAGGTTCTCCTTCGGCACAAATTTCAGCTGCTCCACTATAAATGTTAAATTTAAAAGCATATCTCATAGTATCGCATACTACAAAAAGTTTAAACCCCCATTTTTTGGGCTTATTTGGCAAGTTTTGCTTCATAAAACTTCCAATTTTAGTGGAGAACATGTGCTTGTCTACACATAGCCTGCTTTGGACGGTACCAAAAGTTCTTTTAAGAGTTTCAATAATAGGTCGTAAAAGGTAAAGCCTGTCGCGATAGCATCATCAGGAGCAGGAGCAGAAATGAATTATTTCACGAATTTTTTAAAAACGCCTTCTGCTCATTTGGCTTTTTATAACAGCAACGCCTCGATGATGTTTTTCAGACCAATAGTCCCGTGAATTTGCAAGCTCATAATAACTCTTGTGGAAAAGAATTCCTATAAATTTACGCAAGTCCGCTATTGTAAAATTGATTTGATCTATTCCAGAATATTTTACATACTCTTTAACTATGTCCTCTTCCAAGTTTTGTAAAAATAAATAACTCCAAACTTGGTATGGAGTCTGTAATTTGTTTATATCTTCTGGAAGATTACTGTCTCCTCCACATAGAACCTGTTTTTCACTAAACTATAGATCACCTTTTTCTATAATACTCTTTCCAAATCAGAAGATTTGGGATTTATTTTTATCTCACTAAATATAGAAGAAAACAAATTGGAAGAATTCAATGACAAAGTGTGTTCAAAAGAAGTAGATAGTGAGCATCATAATGAAAAAAGAATCATGTGTGGATGCATTTGAATCAATTTCATTCGCATTATCATTGTGCAAATTATCTTCATCAATTAATTGCACTTTAGATGCATCTTGAATACTAGTTCTTATTCTTCTTTCCCTCGCTTGGAAATTCCTCATCTCTACGTCGTTAATATCAGTCGCTTTCATCCGTGCTATAGTAGGAAAACTTTTCGCTATTGCACAATAATTGGCACACTTCTTCATCAACTTTTGTAAAACTTGACATAACTTTCCCAAAAATTTGTTGGTTAAATTTAATTGAAATTCCGTTAATATTGTTAAACGTAATACAAAATAAATGCACAATACTTAAAAACAAACAATCTGCTTCTTTAAAGCTTAGCATGTGAATAAAAATAAACTATAAAGCAGTACAAAGTGTAAACAATAACGAATTTTTAATTTATTGGCGAGTGCTCAGTGTATCTTTAAAGATACAACCATTTTCTATAGCTTCCTTGAAGGACGTCGAGTCAAACTTATTTATTTTCATTTCTAACGGATAGCAGACATACTCTTACATTGCTTTTTATTTTTTAGAGACTCAATTTCAAATCTTCTTTGAAGTTTTCGCGTTGGAAAAATGCCGATTAATTTAATATGAAAAAAAAAATATTTTTAATTTTCAAAGTCAACTAGGACTACAATTGAAAAACTATTCGTTGAAAAATAGTTTGAAACAAACGTTTAATGTGTTCTTTGTGCATTAATGCTGTTTCTGTGCGATTTTGGTCTAAAGTAACACTATAAGAGTTATTTTAATGGTTATATCTTTAAAGATACAGTGAGCATTTAAGGGTTAACATGGACTGTAAAACTATTTAAGAACATCGATGTCTACGTTGCGTTAGTGTTACAATTCTATATGTCTCTACGGATGTACACGTGCGTGCGTGCGCGTGTGTGTGCGTGTGTGTGAGTGTGGTTTACTTTTGTATGTGTGGGCACAAATAACTCATTTAATATTTTAATGAAATTATGCTTAATTAAAATGAAAGCAAATTAATTCTGGCTCTTATTCTTTATGAAGAATATTAAGCAAAAGTAACATTTTGTCTGTACACTTTCACGATGAAGTTCTTCTAAAGCGAACAAACAAAATTCAAATATTTTCTGTGTCATGTGAAAAACCAAGAATTTGTAAAGGGAAGTATGAACTTAAAAAAATACTCAGTGTGACAATAACTCTTTACCCGGAGCACACTGAAAAAGATTTATTACAAAATATAAAAGAACAGGGTCTAGAAAACGCCAAAAGATGAACAAATTGTATTCTGCACTACCGGGTGTAAAGATTCTTGAGACTTCTAATGCCATTATAAACAGAATGTAAGAGTTGAACAATACATAAAAAAACTGCAATCGACCTTAGCCGTGTCGGATAGTATAGTAACAACAACTTTTAAACTTTGTTTTCAGCCATTTCATGATTCTGCTTATTTCACTACTTTAGTTTATTCGTTGCTTGTGGGTTTCGCTATTCACTGCACTGCAACTTCTCTCAGAGTTACTTTAATGAAATAAAGTGCGGTGTCTTACATTTAAGTGTGTTTTAAAGCAAAAAGTAAAACAGAAAGCAACAACTTTAACAACTCTTTCTAAGCCAAATGCTTCAGTTTGCCATTTTTTTTACGGAGAAACACACACACACACACCCATTTTATCGCTGTAAAGCTACTCATATCACATAATCTGGTATCTTTGAGTTGATACTCACCTTAAATAATTCAGTGTATGAGGACGCAAAGGAAAATACTTAAAATAAAAGGATTTTGGCCTTGTGTTATATTTTTTCGACAATTCTGTTCAGCTACTTACTTGCTCACTTCGCCTTGCTATTAGCTTTACTTCTTCCCAGAGACATACGAAACGTCAAACGTGACTAAAATTCTTTAGTTGGTTGCTGCTTGCCCTTATTCTTATTGTAAAAGAAGTTTTTATTTAATTTTTTTTTATGTTATTTTGCATTAATTTTTGTTTTTTGTTAAGAAAATCGTGCGTAACAAGTGAGTACATTTTAAGTTGGTACTTTCAGCATGCAATTCAAATGACAATGATGAATATGACATTAAGGACGATGATGATGATGATGATGATGATGTTGGGAAATGAAGGTGACGATGTTCCAGTTTGATTTAAATTAAAAAAGCAACAAAATTTTGGTTGAAAAAGTTTTAATCAGCTAATAATTACATACAAACATATTAAGTTTTTTTGCTTGCTGTTGTATAGTACATAAATTAAGGACTTTTTTCCTTACTCCTATGTGCAGGTAGCAACTTAGTGTTTGTATTTTTTGTTTGTGCATTTATAAGTTGTTGATTTTTATGCTTTCGTAAGAAGTAAAAGAAAAACTTAAAAGAATTATTTAAACTTGAAACAAAGATTGAACATTTTTATCTAATTAGAGTAGCATTACTTTTGTATTAAAACTTACAGCAGAAAGAAAAAAAAACAACATCAGAAATATTTGCGCACCACTTGTAATGTACGAACGAGCACTTGGAAGTTGCTCATTAAATTCAAGCAAAATAAAATCTAATTTATTTTTTTTAAACAACAAACATTATTAAATAGACCTATAAAATTTATACACTGGATCAAAAAAAAAAAAAAAAAACACATTCTTAAAACAAGAATTTTAAATTTACGTTTTGAAAGTGAAGTATTTTTCAAAATAATTTTAAGAATGTTTTTTTTTTAATATTTATATAAAATATTGTTATTGATGTGTAAACATCTATACGCTAGGGGGTAAAAATCTTTTTCACAATACAATCACAAATTTTGAGTAAGATCACACCGCGTTATGAAATCGGTGTCAGCTATGTATGTATGATTGCAATAGTGTAATCAAACGAACAAGAAGTACAAAGAAACTTAACAGCTGCATAGAAATACAGTCATCCGAATTTTAAAGCATACCTTCAGGAGTCAATTTTAATAGAAATTGCTTATGAAGTGTAATAGTGTTGCCAGCGGGGATAATTTTGTTAAAAATTTTAAAAATATAAAATAAATCAAATATACATATATAAACTTTTAAATAAAAGAGCGTTTTAAATGTCAAATATTTGTTTAAAAGATATATAGCAGCCTTTATAAAGAATTTATAATGTTATATTGTAATATATTTTCATTACACACTGTTGCCTTACACTGAAGGTGGTGGGCGATAATTGGGTATCAATCTCCATGTCATGCCAATTATTATGGGTGGAGATATTAATACAAATTTTGCAAACCCACAAATTTTTATTTGACGTTTTCCACTTGCATATGAGCAACTCTCCACAAACCCCCACAACTAATAATTCCACTACTATAGATGCAGTTTTCCATAGATTTTTAAATACAGTAAAGTCAAAAATTTATATATCTTATTTTAGTTACCATGAGCTAATATTAATTATTTGTACTTGAGGCATTTACCATAGATGGGCACTTTGCAGTACAACTAAAATTTCAGTAAAAATATGTTTTTAACCAGTAAATTTTTACATTTAAGAAATTTGTTATTCGACATATTGTCAGAAGTTTATTTTAATTTGAACTTTATTTGCTGGTGGTTCAGCGTTGTCTATATGCATTTCATTGTTGCTGTAACAAATTATCAGTAGACTTCAACCACACATTTTGAATAGTCACAAACCTCTTATCTTATGCACAGACTTTCAAGAAGTTACAGTTCAATAGACAACGCTGAACCACCAGCAAATAAATTTCATAGTAAGTTTTCACTGATTACTAAAATTTTTTCTGCAATTTTTATAAAGTGCCTAAATGATTTATTATATGATGAGGTACATCGAATTTTCAGTAATGAGTAATGCTTTTATTTATAATGAAATTCTACCAAGTGGCTAAATTTTTTCATACAAAAATTTCAAAATTTGATGAAAAAAACTTTGCCACTTGCTAAAATTTTATTATGAATACGGCCCTGCGATTTTACTGGTAATGCAAATTAAATTTCATAGGCAGTAAATATTTACTGAATTGTTTCAGTAATCAGTAAATTTACTTCTTACTGCAATTTTTAATGCAGTATATATGTTTATACTGCAGTGTGCACATTTACTAAATAAATAAGTTAAATAAAACAAACAAAAATCAGCAAAATCCTATGTATTTACAATATTGAACTTTCACCTAATTCACACGAAGACTTTTATGAAGTCTATTTTTCGACGTCACTTTTTGTTTGTTAGCGAACGGGGTAGAGAAGAAAGAGGGGTAGAAAAAATAACTCGATTTCTGTTTTCAATGGTTTTTTTCATATTTCTCTTTACATTGCTGTTGTTGTTATTGTTGTTACGTTTCAATGTTACTCTTCTATCTTATTGTTGTTTTTATTGTTACTCTTCTAGCTTATTGGCTATATGAGTGGAGAGAAGTTAAATTAGACGTACAAAAAAAAAAAAACATCGTATGAATGCAAGGAATTTTTGGTAGCAACTTCAAAAGAGAATTAAGAAAAATAGACGTCATAAATTTCACCGTGTGAATTAGCACTTTTGATGCTTTTAATTGATTAATTAAAAAACAAGTTAGAGTGCTATATTCGCCTGTGCCGAATCTTATATACCCTTTACCAAAGTGCGTTTATGTAGTATAGAGATACATACATAAGCACATACATAAAAAGTAATTTGACCTAGTTACTTTTATGTACAAAAAAAAATAGTTTTTAAACCCTAGACTCATCAAATTAGATTTTTCTCATTCCTTTTATCAATATAGTAGTTCTTAAAAAAATATATTTATTATTTATTATTTTATATTATTTATTTATATTTAAATTATATTTTTCTCATTCCTTTTATCAATATAGTAGTTCTTAAAAAAATATAGAAAGTGTGTTAAGTGATAAAAGTGATAAAAAAAGGGAATTCCAAAAAAAAAATGTTTTATTTAGTTACTTTAATATCTAGAAAAAAAGTTCAAAGTTTCCAACTCTGGAGATGTGATTTTTATTTTTATAATTTTTCAAGCCAAACTTTTTATTCCAAAACGTAAAATATGTATAATTTATAAAGGAAAAGATAAAAATTCATTAGACTTAGTTACTTTAATATATCACAAAAAGTGTAAGTTTCCCAACCCTGAAAGCATCCTTTTTGATTTTTCTGATTTCTTACACCAATCTCTTTTTTTAAGAACATAAGATATGTTTAATTTGTAAATAAAAAAATAATAATTTGTATAAGAAAAAAAGTTAAGGCTTTCCAACCCTGGAAACGTCTTTTTAATTTTTTTAAACTTTTTTTTTATTTGAAATATTAATTTTATTCGTACTCAAGCATAAAATAAGTTTATTTAATAAAAATAAACAAAAATTAATTTTCGGTAGTTAATTTTTTATATCACAAAGAGTGTAGGTTTCTCAACCCTGGAATCATCCTTTTTGATTTTTTTGATTTCTAATACCAATCTTTTTTTTTAAGAATATAATATATGTTAATTTATAGTAAAAAAGGAAAAATTTGTTTAAGTATGATACTTTTGTATAAAAAATAAGGTTTTCCAACCTTGGAAACGTCGTTTTAATTTTTTCAACTTTTTTTATTTTGAAATACCAAATTCATTCGTACTGAAGTGTAAAATAAATTTATTTTATAAAAAAAAATAAATATTAGTTTTCGGTAGCTAACTTTTTATATCACTAAAAGTGTGGGTTTACCAACCCTGAAATCATGATTTTTGATTTTTCTGATTTCTTGTACCAATCTCTTTCTTTTAAGAATATAAGATATCTTTAACTTATAGAGAAAAGGAAAAGTTTGCTTTAGTAACTTACTTTTGTATAAAAAAAGGTAAATGTTTCCAACCCTGGAATCGTGTTTTAAACTTTTTTAAATTCAAAGACCATATTTATTCGTACTATAGTATAAAATAAGTTTATTTATTTAAAAAAAAAAATTAAAATTACTTTTCGGTAGCTAATTTTTTATATCACAAAAAGTGTAAGTTTCCCAACCATGGCATTATCATTTTTAATTTTTCTGATTTCTTACACCAATCTCTTTCTTTTAAGTATATAAGATATCACTAATTTATAGAGAAAAAGGAAAAATTTGCTTTATTAAGTTACTTTTGTATAAAAAAAGTTAAAGTTTTCCAACCCTGGAAACATCTTTTTAATTTTTTGAAGTTTAATTTTTAATTTGAAATACCAAGTTTATTCATGCTGAATTATAAAATAATCTTTTTTAATAAAAATAAATAAAAATTAGTTTTCGGTAGTTAATTTTTTATATCACAAAAAGTTCCAGTTTCCCAACCCTGGAATCATCCTTTTTGATTTTTCTGATTTCTTACACCAATCTTTTTCTTTTAAGAATGTAAGATATGTTTAATTTATAAAGAAAAGGAAAAATTTGTTTTAATAAGTTACTTTTGTATAAGAAAAAAAGTTAAAGTTTTCCAACCCTGAAAACGTCTTTTAAAATTTTTAATTTTTTTTTATTTGAAATACCAATTTTATTCGTGGTGAAGTATAAAATAAGTTTATTTAATAAAAATAAATAAAAAATTAGTTTACGGTAGTTAATTTTATATATCACAAAAATTGTAGGTTTTCCAACCCTGGAATCATCTTTTTTGATTTTCTGATTTCTTACATCAATCTCTGCACTTTAAGAACATAATATATGTATAATTTGTAGAAAAAAGGAAAAATTTGTTCTAGTAAGTTACTTTTTTGTATAAGAAAAAAAATTAAAGTTTTCCAACCCTGGAAACGTCCTTTTAACTTTTTTGATTTTTTTTTTTATTTTTTTTTAAAGTGTAATACCAATTTTATTAATTTTGAAGTATAAAATAAGTTTATTTAATAAAAAAATAATAAAAACTACTTTTCAGTAGTTATTTTGTATGGCAAAATGAAGTTTAAGTTTCCCAGCTCTGAAACCGTGTGCTCGATTTTGCTGATTTTCAATACCAATCTTATTTCGACCATTTCTGACACACCAGTCCAAGAACGAAGTCGCTAGCTTTTCTGGGAGCTTCGGAAAACCGATTTCACGTACAGACAGACGGACAGACGGAAATCGCTTATTCGTCTTCCCTATGCATAAGGATCCAGATATATATACTTTATGGCTCGCTTATTAATATTCTGGAAATTACAAACGGAATGACAAACCTATATATACCCTTTTACCATTTTTTGGTAAAGGGTATAAAAAAATACTAAAAGCATAAGTACTTCCAACTTTAAAAAAAAAATTTTCATTACTACCCAGCAAAAAATAAAAGGAGTACTTCTTTACGAACCATTTTTAAATTACTTCGAAAGTATCTAATGCATATTTTTAGATGTTGTAGAAGTTATTTTTAACCACATATCAAATAGAATTTTAAATCTCTACTTTGTTTTCAGCAAAGTCATTGCTTTTTGGCTCAAGCCAAATACAAATGTTTTTTTATTACATTTAAGGCTTTTCAAAAGCCAATCAAAAAATTTGCATTATTTAAAATAACAATGGAATAAAATAACAAAAATTAAATAATTTAACCTTTTTTTCTTTTCAAATCATATACAAGTGAATAAATAAAAAGCAATTTTTAACTACTTTTTTGAAGTGAATTATTTTCACTACCGAATTTCTTATTTTTACAGCATTAAAAACATGATTTTTATCGAGTTTAAAAACTGTCAAAAACAAACCATTTCCCTCCAATGACACATCAATGTAAAATTCATTGATTTTTTACCTAAATTTGAAGTGGTTCGATTAACTAGATGTGGTGCTTTTTCTACTTCTGTTTCCTCACTTTTTTGGTGGGTAGATTTTTACACATCTTCCCTGTGCTCGGATTCACATTGCTGTTTTAATAACGAAGGAGTTTATAAACAAAAAACGTGCACTTTCATTTTAAACATGAAAAAAACTTAGTTTCATTTCATGAACGTTAGTTTTTAAACGCCGACCAAAAAAATGGGTCTTATAAATTTACAGTGTATGTCTGCGTATCTGTGTTTCTGTAGGAGTCCATGGACGTACCAAGCTGATGGACCGATTTGACTAAGAAAATCGGTCCATTCGTTTAGAAGATATCACATATTTTTTATATATATTCTGTTGAATCTGTGTGTCTTTGACGCCGTAGATCTTAACCTTTATGTCAACAGCAGAAATGCTTTACGCACGTCCACAGCAGCATACCTGGGTATGTACATACGTTTTGTATGGGGAATGGTACGTCGTTAGCATAAAAATGCTAATTACGTATCTACCTGGTTTGTTGGAATTTCCGAATTATTTTTTTATTTTGTTAGAAATGGACAAAAGGCTAAAAAATTTATGATAACCAATTTCATCCTCACAGTCATTGTTTGTTGAAAAAAGAGGTTGTATAGGTAGACGACATACGTATATAATAAATATATAATATAGGCAGGTAGAAACATTTATTGTTGCGGAAATTTCATTCTTTGTACAGGGTGGGCCAAAAGAAACCAAGGGGTGTAAAAGCTTAATAACTTTTTTGTTTATTAATTTTTTTTTATTTTTTCTTTCAGATTATATAGACAACACTTGGAGAATTTATAATGAATGAAAATAATAAATGAAAATCAGAAAATAAGAAATGAATAAATGAAATCAACTTTATTGAAAATTTGATTATGAGTGATGAAGCTCATTTTCATTTGAATGGCTTTGTTAATAAGCAGAACTGTAGATTCTGGGGTTCTCAAAATCCAAGAGCCATTCATCAACGCCAATTGCACCCCATCAGGTGTACAGTATGGTGTGGGATCACATCTGAAAATGTCATTGGGCCCTACTTCTTCGAGAATGAAGATGGAAGTGCTGTAACCGTAAATGGAGAGCGGTATCGGTTTATGATAGAAAATTTTTTACGTCCTGCTCTTGAAAACAGACCTGGTATGTGGTTTCAGCAGGACGGAGCCACTGCCAATACTGCCCGAGACACAATGGCACTTTTAAGTCAAATTTTTGGAGAGCGAATAATTTCTCGAAATTCGGAAATTATTTGGCCAGCGCGATCGCCAGATTTGACAGCACCCGACTATTTTTTTTTTTGGGTTTTTTGAAGGAGCGAGTGTATGTGAACAAGCCAGAGACAATCCTTGAACTCAAGGCAAACATTGTTGCAGAAATTCGAACGCTACAGCCACAAGTCTTGAAAGATGTTATGGAAAATTCTCTAAAAAGAGCCCATCAGTGCGAAGCTGAAAACGGTGGTCATTTAAGAGACATCATTTTTCATACTTAGTGTAAAAAAATTTCCATTTTGTATATTATATAATCTGAAAGAAAAAATAAAAAAAAGTTAATAAACAAAAAAGTTATTAAACTTTTACACCCCTTGGTTTCTTTTGGCCCACCCTGTAGTATCGTCAGAAAATTTAGTTTACATTTGTGATTCGAAGTGAAAAGACGTTTCTGTTTATTTTGTGGAAATAAAAAAATATTAAAAGTGAAATGGCTTATGGTGAATGGCTTACTCCGCGACAACTAAGCGCACTTTCGTACGAAGAACAACAAGCATATATTCGGCAAGCGCTTGAAGAGAGCCAAGAAGAAACAAGTGACCACGATTCAATAGTTGGTGACGAGGCTTTAGGTGATATTGGTGGAGATGACTCAGACGTTGAAGAACCCATGTTACCAGAATATGACCCAGAGGGCGACAGTGATTCTGATGAAGATCTTGAAGATGCACCAATTGAAACTGGCGAAGTTTTTACTGCCAGAGATGGTAATGTTTGGTCCTCGATACAACCACAACCTGTAAGATTCCGTACGCACAACATTCTAAGAAGTGCAGAATCTGGACCAGTACGGGCAACGCAGGGTTTGACCATTGCAGAAACGTTCCAATTGATAATGTCAAACGAAATATGCGACATAATTATTCGTGAATCAAATCGAAAGGCAAGGCAATTTTATGACATTGAAAATGCAAAACATCCAACAAGAGAACCGAGATCATGGATTCCCATAACAAAAAGTGAATTTGATGCATATTTGGGCCTACTTTTGCTAAGTGGCGTTACACATTCTGGTTACGTGCATACGAAAGATCTGTGGAAAACTACTTCACATCCACTATATCGTGCCGCAATGAGTGTACGACGATTTTGGGAAATAAGCCGCTTATACGTTTTGATAATGGAAACACACGCCAGCAACGAAAACAAACTGACAAAGCAGCAGCAATATCGGACGTTTTTTTGATGCTTAACAGCTTTCTTCGTAGATATTACGTGACTGGAGCCAACGTCACCGTAGATGAACAATTGTATGCTTATCGTGGTGGAACTGGCTTCACGCAATACATACTATCAAAAACTGCCAAATATGGAATAAAAGTGTGGTGGGTGTGCGACTCCATTTCTTCCTATCCATTGCAGGTACAATGAATATTGTTGAAAATTGTTGAAAATCTAAATAACTAAATTGAATATAATTTTTCAATGCAGGGACAAATCTATACAGAAATGGCACCGTCTGATGAACGTGAAAGAAACATTGGCGAAAGAGTAGTAAAGGATTTATGTGTCAACCTTTTTGCTGGAAGTGGAAGAAATATTGTATGTGACAACTTTTTCACTAGCTACAACTTGGCAAAAACTTTGATGTTAGACAACAATTTATCTATATTGGGTACTTGCAACAAAAGGCGTACATTCGTGCCAGCAGCATTTGCCAACCCGAAACGACGTGAGGCTGAATCATCAATGTTTGGGTTCTGTAATCACGTTACGATGTGCTCGTACGTTCCCAAGAAAAACAAGGCAGTTGTAATATTGTCCACTACTCATTATACAACAGAAACGAGCGGTCCTAAGAAGAAGGCATTGCTTATATTGGACTACAACAAAACCAAAGGTGGCGTTGATAATATGGACAAGTACTTGTCCGAATTTAGTACGAAGTGGCGCACAAATAGATGACCTCTGGCCTTCTTTTATAATATTGTGGACGTTGCTGCGTTTGCTGCATACGTAATATACATTGACAACAACACTCACCTGAAGAGATCTACAAGCCGCCGTAGGATGTTTCTCCATCAGCTTAGCGAGCAATTGTGCAAGCCAGAAATGGAAAGAAGGGCGAATAACAGCAGAATATCCAGAGTTTTTTCAACGCGCAACGCCATCGAAGCCATGAAAGGTGGGCCCATCGGAGTTGTGGATGCTGAGGCACATGCATCGGAGGAACGTGATAGTACAGGCCGGCTAAAAATAAAGGGGAATTGCTACATCTGCTCGAAACGACGCCCTACACGTAAAGCATGCACATTATGCAACAAACCAGTGTGCGCAGAGCATTCCAAAGACTTACCTCAATGCGATAGATGTATTTGAATTTCAATAATTTTAAGCAAAAATAATTAAAACTGACATTATATAATAATAATAAAAAAATAACTACAAAACTTAGCTCAAAATAAACTATACTTTTATATTATATTATCATATTTGCATGCGTTTTACTATACATACCCAGGTATGTATTCTGTTGACTTAAGGGTGCAACTTTGTAAATGGGCTTTATCTTCCGAACGGATGATCTAATCCTAACCAAACTTGGAACTATTGCATAAAACAGTTTTGACTAGGATATCAAGAAATTTCAAGTCGATCCGGTTATCCAGTTTAGAGCTACAGCGTTTTCAAAACTAAAAACATACCCAGGTATGTTGCCGTTGACATAAAGGTTAAACGGCTAGACCGATTTTAATTTTTTTTCGTTTAAAAGGTGACTTGATGATGACAGTCCAGCCGTTTGAAATTCGTCGCAATTTTCAAAATTTTTAATTTTTGTTGTTTAAATGAAATTGATTTCTCTTGATTTTAAAACTTTTTTTTTGGGTTTGAAAAAACCAGCTTAAAAATAAATATTTAACTTAAAAGTAAATACCGGAACAAACTTAATTCCGTTAACAGAATTTTTTTGTAGTCTAGCTAATTTGTTGTGTCAGAATAACACTGCCTATGACAGAAAATATTTTCCCGCGAACCCTTTACTGCATTATGTTGCAGATATGCAACAAAACATTTAATCCACATAAAAACCATTAAGTGCAGGCAATTGTCAATTTTATTTTAATGCAACAACTTTGGTACAATATCTAGTTTCAAACTGTAAAATTTGTTTTCAATAAAAAAAAAATGTATTTGTTACCTCACAAAAGATTTAAAGTGACCCCACGATTTTATTAAATCAATTTTACTGAAAACTTATTATTCAACAAATTTTGTAAATGTCCAAGTTAATTATAGTTTTTATTGTTAGAATATTGTCAGTAAAATTATTTCTAATCTGGAACTTTTATTAACAAGATATCTGACCTTCTTTTCTATCGCTTTTTCACTGGAAAAAATAAAATTTTAAAAAAGTCCTAGAACAAAAGTTTTTACTTATGCCTCGAGCTCCTAGAATCTGAAAAAATTTTTATCGATGCTATGCATTAACGGGTTAATCTATTCAGTTGACTTAGAAGAAGCAAATTGCTATTAAGAGAACTCTTAGAATTTTTCGAATATTGAATTTCCAATAACCTGTGGACAACGGGGTGTGTCAACATTTTCCGCTTTTCAACTGAACGGGCTCCTGCCAACAGGCTTCTTTCAGTTGAAGCCTGTCAAATTTTTAATAAGCGGTGTTCTTTCGTTTCAGTTTAAGAGTCTTTGATAACAAACTTTGACGTAATTTGAGAAGAATATGGAAAACAGTGAATTTCGTGTTGGAAAAAACATCAGGGCTAAGCTTGATAAGTACTATGGGAACCAATTGCCAGCAACTTTAATAGTAAAAGGAGGTTGACTGGACATCCAGTCGAGGTCTATACACATGGATTAAATGAAAAAATGAACGATGTGGTATTGGCCGATCGGAGATTGCTCGCGATCGACTACAAATGCAATAGTTTGACAATATCGCAGGAGTGTTTGGCCTTGTTTAGCTGCAATCAGGATGTGTTTTTGCGATAATTCATCACTGTGTATGCAACATAGATCTACCAGAACATATCACAGACCAAACAGCGATAAGACAATGAGTTTCTCTGGGTGAATCGGTGCCAAAGAAGGGCCAGGTGAGTTTGTCAGCCAACACGGTCATGGCGACAGCATTCTTCTCAACCAGGACAAATCAAGGGTGCACACGTGTGCAGTTTCCACAGCAAAAAACCCATGAACTGGGCTACAAATTATTCCCTCGTATTCTCTTTTCAGCGGATTTTGCGCCGAATTAGTAGCTTTTGTTCCCAATGATATCATTCCACATTCAACAATGTCTTGTGAAGCTGGGGCAACAAAACTATGACATTAAATATCTTTTAATAATTTTTTATAATACCCAGCTAAAAAAATATTTATAGAGCATATATGATATCCCATATATGGTTCGGATACGAAAAATGAGGGTATATGGGCATATATGGTTATATATATTCATACATTTTCATACATGTATGTGTAAATATTCCCTATACGGTATGAAAAGTTCATATTCATAATTTCTTGAATCAAAAAAGCGCACTGCTGTGCAATAAATTAAATTACTAAAATTACTTTTTTTTAGATTTTGAGCAGGGAGGTTGTATTTAATGAAACATTTGGTTGCTCCAAAATGTGAATCAATTATTTAAAAGACACAAAACTCATATTCGTACATAAAATTTAAATAACCCAGCTAAAAAAATTTGTATGGAGCATATATGATATCCCATATATGGTTCGGATCCGAAAAATGAGGGTATATGGCCATATATTAGTATATATATTCATACATTTTCATACATGTATGTGTAAATATTCCCTATACGGTATGAAAAGTTCATATTCATAATTTCTTGAATCAAAAAAGCGCACTTCTGTGCAATAAATAAAATTTCTAAAATTGGTTTTTTTAAGTTTTTGTAAAGGGAGGTTGTATTTAATGAAACATTTGTTTGGACAAATAATGAAAAACGAACTAAAAGTCATTTCATTCATCATTTTAAGTCAACACTCAATTATTTAAAAAACACAAAATCCATATTGGTACATAAAATTTAATTTAAGAAATCAGATTAAAAACTAATGCAATTAATTATAAAAGAAAAATTGATCCGTTTAACAATGGTTTTCAATATGTATAATTTTTTCAGTAATATGCACTGTGTTTCTTACCTAGAGAAGTCTTTTATTTTCGATAAAATTAATGACTGGATTATCCTTTTGATTATTTGATATATTAAATGGGGCCACAATGTAAAAAATCATACAAGAATGGTTTTTTTTTTTGTAATAAAAGTTTTGCACTTTGCATACCGTATGTATTTTGTAATGTATTTCCAATTCACCAGTGATAAAATCCAAGCTATTTTGATTGCAAAAACGATCTTATGTGAGATATCATGTGTGCATACATTCTTATATGGCTCCATATGTGACAGCGCATAGAGAAAGGGACCTAAGGTTAAAAAAAATCAATTTTCACTTTTTTTTGATGTGGACAACATCTGAGCATCGAATGAGACCGATCCCATGCCCCAAAAAGTGTTCCCTCCGTTTTATTCAGTGATGGTACACCAAAGATACACGTATTTAAATCTTTAAAATGGCTCTTCTGAACAAAACAGTTTTTTACCCTTAGGTCCCTTTCTATTTTGCGCATCACATATATTAAATCATATTTCTAATTATGTATGGATCCACATATGAAGAGCTTCATAATTAAATTTCGGGTACGTTCGTAAATGCAGCACGGCTCTACATCATGCGTGCAAACTTTTATTTAAAATGCAATACAAGTTCGCGTTATCTACTTCAGTGAACCAGTTTAGATCATTTAAATCTCCACTTGCAGCGCAGTGATGCATTTACGAACAAGCTCATATATTTTAATACATTTCATATATTTATCCATATATTAGTTCATATATAATAGTTTTGCCATGTATAATCCCATACATTTCAATACATGCATTCATACATATTCATATATAGTTATATACATTCATATATTAAAAATATATGGACCGTATATAATTTTTTTAGCTGGGTAAATATAAAAAAAAACTTTGATGACCCCTCACAAATCGTATTTTTTCGGCAGGGATTAAAAAATTGGAGAAGTTTTAGTTTGCTTTTACCAATTCACTTTTCTGGCACCACTAATACTTGAAAAGTGCAAATAAAATATTCTTGCATATACTCATGTGTAGGCGAATAAATATTCAGAGTATTTTTATACTTATTTGTCCAAACTAGCTTTGGACACTTAAATTATAATGCTAACATACATATATTATAATTTTTATATTAATTCTAATATAATTAATATAAGTTATTGGAATGCAATATAATATCGAAAATCAAATAATAATTTGGCAGCACTGCACTTATATAAGAGAAGTTAATTGTAGTTTTTTTTTCTAATCGACTTACGATGTTAAAATAATTAAACACTTACCAAGATCACTTATTAGTCAACCTTTGTGAAGTTCACTTGCTTTCTTACAAACTTAATTATATTTACCTAAGTCAATTACTTAGTATCTAACTTGGAAACTTAACTGAACCCTATTGTAAAATTAAAACTATTCTTATAAGAACCCAAAACCCTAATAAATTGAAAATTGAATTGTATAGCTGAAAACACAACTTGCTTAATTTCTTCATCATGATGTCGCTATCAAAGGTGAGCAAATACATAGAAATCTCAAATCTCCCTAAAGGAATCTAACGCTTTTTATTATCTCAACCCGACAATTATAATTGCTTCTACTTGAGCAATTATAATGGCATTCTCATTTAGATCTATGATCTAAAAGAGAATTTAAATGCAATTACCACCAATTGTATTCATATTAGTATGATTGTAGCTGATACAGTATATACATTTTACTTATAAACTCTATATGAACATAGTCGTTGTTTGCTTATAGGTATACGTATACAGTTTAAACTTGATGAAAATGTTTGCGTATAAGTATGATATTTATTTTGAATATACTTATAGTAGTTTGATGGCCAAGTTATATTGTTATATGTTAAACAAAAATATGTACATTTCGCAAAATTTTCAACTGAAATCACTATATAATACACCAATAATTATTATGTTTTTCATAATATTCGTAAGGAATTGAAAAAAAATTGTTGTGCTTAAGGTCGGTGAGATATATAATCCTTATAGTAAAAAATTATTCAAATGACAAAGAGAGATATGATTTTTGACAAAATAGTTGCAGTATCCACCAATTGGAGAAATGATATTTAACAATTTACCAGACGAGTGAAAAGTTATTTTGCATAAAGTCTATGCCAAAACAAATTCACATAAGGCAGAATCAGCTTAATTTGTTTTAAAAAGTCGTACTGGGGATGTCAAAAAATTTTACTGAAATATGTGTGTTGACATTTAAATTGATATTTAAGCTACAAGTAGTGGAAATAGTCACCTGGGCAGCTGATACCACCTCATATGAAGTCGCCTTGGTCTCTTCCAACGAGTTGCTAAGGCAGGTCGGTATGCTAGGTAGCAACAAGTTACACGCAGTAGCAAACGAGCTGCCAAATATTAAGTATACATAATGCAGGGTATAGACTTACCACAAATCGCACAAGAATAAAACAAAAACTACTGACTCCTAATCAATTAAACCAAAACTATACAAAATTTTCTTTCCGAGGGCTGAACTAAGTATGGAATTTAGTAACGTCTATACACTGCATAAGGCTGTATATAATCAAATAAATGTTGTGAAGCAAAATGCCAGAATCCTTTAAGGAAAAATATCAGCAAGTTCCCATTTATGATTTATTTATTCAATGCACCCCTAATGAAACGTTTTATAAAGGATATAACACATTAATTTATGTAAATGATATTTATTGTTGCAGTCAGGTGTACAAGTGCTGGTGCTGGCAACACATTCATACGCATTTAACAAGTGTGTTAAATTTGTTCTTCGTTTGCGGCTCACCTTTCGTTCGTGTAGATGGCTTAATTCAATTTTAGTCTTTCGCACTGACTTTAATTTGTTAATTTAATAGTAATTCAATTAAATGCAGATGTTCGGTTACTTTCTTCACTGGTTCAATATCTTTAACGTGCATGGTACAGACATATGTATGTACATGAATATACATACGTACAAATACATACATACATATTGTATGGATCTCATGGATCTATATAGAAAAGACTCTCAATAACATGAAATTCTAGGGACCAGAACAATGAAACAAAAATTAAATGAAATTAAATTAAATGTGTCTTTTAGCGACAGGAATCAAATTAATGCTTGCTTTCTTTCATTCAGTTTTAACTGGGATTTAGGTTAATCAGTTATTAAAAAGAGAGAACTTCTCAGAAAGACAACCTCATATTAAATTCACTGAAAGTGTTTCACATTTATACATTCGAAAGTTCACAATAGCAAAATTTTCTTTCTTTTGCAAATGGTCTTGTATCGTAGCATTTGAAAAGTCTTGTAGCATATTTTATCTAGGATTTTATTTGTTTTAACAGTTACCATAATTACTCGTATGTATCTCACATAAACAGGTATTTCCTGCATTATATTCCCTCTTTTGTTTGTTTGTTTGTTTGTTTGCTTATTTATATATACACACATGTATGCAAGGATATGTTTTGGAGTGCATAATGTTTTCAATACAATATTCATATTTACTTAAGCTCTATACAATTTTAGAAAAACTTTTTTCCCTCATAAAAATTAAGTCATATCCGAACTACTCGTAATTAACTTATTTGACAACAGTGTTTAAACAAGCCACAAAAGACCTTAATTTTATGAATTATGGTTTTGGTTTTAATGTTTTTTTATTTGCAACTTTTATTATATTTTTACCAAATAGCAAACTAACAAAAACTGCACAAGCAATATACAAAACACTTTATTTTTAACAGCCATGACGAAATGAGTAAAATATTTTTAACTTTTGAATGTTAATAAATTTTAAAGATCTTAAAATTTGATGAAATTTGTATAAAAGTTTTGTTCCATGTGTCTCTACACAATAATTTCCTTAATTAAAATTAAATTAATTCTTTCCTATCTGTATGCGAGCGAGACGAAAAACTCTCGAAGGCCAAACAAGACACACAAGCCTGACGGCACTTAAGAAATAATTACGATGACGCGAGAGATGTTCTTCAACACAGAGCTGTTTAACGACTGAAGTACTAAAGATAATTCGATTAACCAAAAAAAAAAAAAAAAAAACTTTTTGTTTATTTGAGTCGAATTTTATTCGATTGCTGGCATATATTTTTTATTTGATTGCCTGCGAAATATTTTTTCCAAAAGCTGGCTTGAAACTTAAATCGATTATTGAAATAAAATATTTTTCGATTACTGCATTCGGTTTTTTAAAATAAGCTGTCATTTGTGCGATAGCACTAGCGAAATATTATTTACTAGAGAAATTTTTATTTCCCGCAAAAAATGTTATATCTTTACTCGTACAAAATTTTGTTCGTTTACACGACCAAAATGTTATTCGGTAAAACTTTTTTTATTCGTTTATCTAATTAAAACTTCATTTGCTTGCTCGTTTAGCAGAGTAAAAATTTGTTCCACTACTAGAATAAAACTTTTTTTATTCGCTTACCCGGATAAAATTTTATTCGCTTGCTTATAAAAATTATAGGCCGCTTGTCAAATAAAACCCTTTAATTGTCGGAAAAAAATCTATTCGATATCTTGAGTAAGAATTTATTCGAATAAAACTTTATTCGACAAAGCATGTAAATCTATGTTTTAAATACTTCAGTAAAATTTATACAATTATTCAGAAGCAAAACCTTCATTCGAATGAAACTGAGTTCTATTACCCTACTAAAAATCCTTGAATAAAAGCTGAAATTTATTCGATTACTGGAATAAAATAAAACATAATTGAAAAACATATATTACTTAAATCTTATTAATTATTTTGAATAAAACTTAATTATAAACCAATTTTACTTGATTCAATTAATTTAATAAACATTCCTGACTGTTACTCCTTTGAATAAAAAGATATTTTCCAGCTTTTTAAAAGTGTTCAACAACATATCTTATCTGATTCTTGGTATTTATCTTTCCAATCTCAAACGGAATATGACACTAAGAAGTTTTTGTGCAATATTTTAACCGGTTTGGTCTTCATTTCAGGTGTACAATCCTAAGAAGATATTTTCAAAAATATTTCTCTAATTCGTTTCACTTAAAATTTTCGAGCTATAAAATATTTTTGGATTCTTGGAAATTTGTTAGTAATGGGTGTTTTTTATTGAGGTATAGAACTTTAAGTTGGCATCACTTTTTTAACTGGTGGTAATTTTGTCAGCTGTCAAGTGATTAATATTTAGTTTGGTTTGCCATTTTATCATGAACAGGTTGACAAAAGAACAACGCTTGCAAATCGTGCAAATTTATTTCGAAAATAATGGTTCAGTTCGCGAAGTTTACCGCAAGCTCCGTCCATTTTATGGTCGACATAATCGTCCATCAGAGCAATTAATTCGGTTAACCATGGATCGTTTTCGCACTACGTTTACTCTATGTGATAATACGCATCCGCAGAGACGTCGAACAGTGCGCACCGAAGAAACAATTGCCGCTGTAGAGCAAAGTGTTGAAGAGGACCCGAATGAATCGATTCGCCACCGTGCACAGCAATTGGAGCTTTGTCCATCAACTTTATGGAAGATTTTGCGCAAAGATCTTGGCTTGCGACCTTACAAGATCCAGCTTGTGCAAGAATTAAAGCCGCGAGACCATGCAATGCGTCGTGATTTTGGTGTATGGGCCGAAAATGAGATTGATCTCGATGCTGATTTTCATCGCAAAATTTTGTTCAGTGATGAGGCTCATTTTTGGTTGAATGGCTACGTCAACAAGCAAAATTGCCGCATTTGGAGTGAAGAGAATCCACATGAGACCTTTGAGACGCCATTACATCCACAAAAACTGACTGTTTGGTGTGCTCTATGGGCTGGTGGAGTCATTGGGCCATACTTCTTCCGAAATAATGCTGGAGAGTCAGTTACCGTTAATGGAGACCGGTATAGAGCCATGATAACCGACTATTTTGTTCCCGAATTGGATGGCATGAATGTGGATGAGTTGTGGTTCCAACAAGACGGCGCTACATGCCACACAGCGCACGTCACAATCGATTTATTGAAGGAAACATTCGATGAGCGCATAATTTCGTGGAATGGACCTGTCAATTGGCCACCAAGATCGTGTGATTTGACACCATTGGATTATTTTCTTTAGGGATATGTGAAGTCGCTCGTCTACGCCAACAAACCAGAAACGTTAGGGGACTTGGAAGCCAACATTCGTGGCGTTATTGCCAACATACGGCCCCATATGCTCGAAAAAGTGGTTGAAAATTGGACCTGTAGAATTGGCTTTATTCGAGCCAGCCGCGGCGGCTACATGCCCGAAATCATATTTAAACATTAATGGCATAAAATTATCCTTCCAATAAAGCTAAATTGATGGACATTATAACGATTTTCTTGTGTTTTATTTCAATTCAAAGTTCTATACCTCTAAAAAAAACCCGTTATTTCCCAATTTTCTGTTACCTTATACCAATTTATTAATATTATTATACATGGTTACGTAAACTTGGGCTTATCAACTTCCCTTTCAAAATATTTACAGTTATTTTCATCGATAATCATAAATAATTTTAAGATAAATTTACAAAGTATATATGTTAGTTGTTTCAAGTTTCAACAAAAAATGAAGCCTTGTACAAAAGCTTCGTCGCAGCATATAAAAAGTTTACACTTAAAGGAATATCAAAGCTCAATATAAAGTAAACACGAAAAACATACATAAACATATTCATATAATGTTGTGAACTAACTTGTGAAAACAGGATAAGTTACCAAATTAATTTAAGTTGCCCCCCATTGTCTGCGTTCTAGTCTGATTTCAGCAGCTTAATCTAAGAAATTCAAAATAATAATTAATAATGAATAACATGGAGGAGGTTCTACTTTTAGCTGAGTTCAAATGAAAAAAAAACTATACATTCATATTGTGTAAAGACACTTTTATTCACACACGGACAATTTCTCAGGAAATTTTTGTGAATCCAATTATGTATGTATGTCCATTAGACCGGATGGACTCCCACAAAAAAACCAAACAAAATTTGCCAGTCACCTTCTAATGAGGGTCTATATTTCAATAATGCTACAGCCCATTTAGGTTTTGTATATTGCATCATTATTTTAAGTCTGATCAAACGATTTTGAACGCCATCATTAATGACTTCAATACAGCTTTACATTTGTTTATTGCTGGTTGTTTTTAACCTAAGATCAAATTCTAAGTACGGCTTCTGATGTCTAGGATACTTTATTTTGAAATCGCTTATCTTTCCAAGCCACAATAAGACTCACATAAATTCTAGGAGTTCCAGCTTTTAAGTTATCAATTTTTTGCCAGCTAGAATAATTTATTTCGGTTTTCTACCCATACTAACTTTAAAACTTTGCTTCCTTTAGTGAATTAAAAGATTCCAAAAAAATTACTCTTCATCCGTTTTTCTACGTGTAAAAGTCAATAAATTACGGCATATGTCCAAATATCTAAAGTAAATACATATGTACATAAATATTTGTGTTTTCATTGCCATTATTCATTTGAAGACGTTTATACATTAGGGGGCTCACTTTATTCGTAAAAAATTTTATATGATATAAGCATACAAAAATCTTTTCTCATCACGATTCTGAAACTAAAAGCCATTCCTATTGAAATTTTCTGCTAATGGCAAAGCTATGATTCCACACAATCGGTTTTATACTTTTTAGGGTTCCGTACACCAGAGGTGAAAAGAAACCCTATTGTTTTCGCTACGCTGTCAGACGGACAGTCCGTCACACGATATTTTCTCAGGAACCGTAAGAACTACGGACCTGAAATTTGGACAGAGTATGTAGAACCTTGGCCGCTACAACAACAAATACATGAGAATTAAAAATTAAAGGGTGTTCCAAAACGAGCAACGAAAAATGTTAAAATCCCATGTAATATACATACAATGGTATGAACATATGTATATTGAAACTTGAAATTTGTAAAATTAAAGTATTTTTATACAGACTACAACAATTAACACTAAAATTTAAAAAAATTAAAATTAAAGGATGGTCCATCAGTTAATGCAATTTTGACTATGTAATTTTGACAATTTGCTATATCTTGGAAACCGTAAGAGGCAAACACTTGAAATTTTCAAAAAAGGTAAAACTAAAAAAACCGAAAATTATAAAATCGCCAAACCAAAAAAAAAAAAAAAAAAAACGCCAAAAATTAAAAAAAAATCGCCAAAACGAAAAAAATTGCCAAAATTAAAAAAAAAAATTCTAACACTAAAATAAACCGCCAAATTCGAAAAAATCGCCAAAATGAAAAAAAAAAAACGCCAAAATGAAAAAAACGCCAAAAATCGAAAAAAGTCGCCAAAAAGGGAAAATGTCGCCAAATCTAAAAAACTGTTTATATAAAAAAATCGCAAAAATGAAAAGAATCGCCAAAAATAAAAAAAACGCCAAAATGAAGAAACACCAAAAACCGAAAAAAATCGCCAAAACAAGAAAATAAAGTGTCAAAACTAAAAAAAGAGCCCAAACTTAAAAAAAAGCAATGTGAGTCCGATCACAGAGGAGATGTGTAAACATCTAGTTATGAAAATTTTTTTGAAAGTTGGAAGTACTTATGCTTTTAGTATAATTAATTGATTAAAAGTATCAAAACTTTCAATATTGTATATACATAGGAAATTGCTGGTTTTTGTTTGTTTTATTAAACTTATTTGGTTAGTAAATGAGCACACTGCAGTATATGTACATATGTACATATATGTACTGCATTCAAAATTGCAGTAAGCAGTAAATTTACTGATTACTAAAAAATTCAGTAAATTTTTAGTAAATCGAGGGCCGTAATCATAATAAAATTGTAGCAAGTGGCAAAGTTTTTTCATTCAAATTTTGAAACTTTTTTCGATGAAAATTCAATGCACCTCATCATATAAAAAATCATTTAGGCAATTTATAAAAATTGTAAAAAAAATTTTTAGTAATCAGTAAAAATTTACTTGTTAAACATTTTTTATTGTTTTTACTGAAACTTTATTGGTACTGCAGTGCTCATCTATGGTAAATGCCTTTACTTTTACTTTTTACTTTTTAATTCCTGTTGTTCATCGTTTAGTTGTTGCTGTTCTTGTTGTTGTGTACGCATTACAATTAAAATAAGTTCAGTAAAGTGCGACTTTGACTCGCGCACATTCGGTTTTGATCATTTTTTTTTTTGATTTAGCTTTCTTCCTTTTTTAAGTTTTTTCAGTTTAAACGATTTTTTTCAGTTTTATCGCTTTTTTCTCGTTTTGGCGTTTTTTTCTCTTTTTGGGTTTTTTTAATTTTCGCAATTTTTTTCATTTTGGCGATTTTTTCGTTTTGGCGGTTTTTTCATATTGGCGATTTTTTTGTTTAAGGATTTTATTCATTTTGGCGATTTTTCCGGTTTTTCGCGACTTATTTTAGTCCTAGAGATTTTTTTTAATTTGGTGCTTTTTTCGTTTTGGCGATTTTTTTGTGTTTGGCGATTTTTTTATATTTGGCGATTTTTTATATTTGACGATTTTATATTTTTTTGATTTTTTAGTTTTACCGTTTTTGAAAATTTCAAGAGTCTTGCTCTTACGGTTTCGAAGATACAATACAGCAAGTTGTCAAAATTACAAAGTCAAAATTGCATTAACTGATGGAACACCCATTGATTTAAATTTTTTTTAAATTTAGTGTTAATTGTTGTAGTCTGTATAAAAATACACTAACTCTTAAAATTTCAAGTGTATATATTTACATACAATTGTATGTATTTTACATGGGATTTTAACATTTTTCGTTGCTCGTTTTGGAACACCCTTTAGTTTTTAACTCTCATGCATTTGTTGTTGTAGGGGCCAAATGTCTTCACATTGTGTCTAAATTTCAAGTCCGTAGCTCTTACGGTTCATTTTCACCTTTGGTGTACGGAAATATACAGTAAAATAACCGGCGGCGGCGCACCGTCGGCTTCGAGCCGGTCGACTTGTTTCTCTGCTTGGTATTGCATCTTTCAAACACTAATACACTCATACATAGCTCACACGGATTTGACAATGCTGTGAAAGAAAAGCAAAGAAATCTCAGCAAAGAAATCAAAGTCAAAAGATTTTTACCCCCTAGCGTATAGATGTTTACACATCAAAAAAAAAAATCGCCAAAACCGAAAAAACGCAAAAAACGCCAAAAACGAAAAAAATGCCAAAACTATATATTATATAGGATGAAGTTTGTAATAAATTACATATCTAGTGTTCGTACGGAACCCTTCGTGCGCGAGTCAGAGTCGCACTTTACTGAATTTATTCGTATTTTACATGTCTGTCAAAAAATGCAATATAACCAGAGTATTTGTGTCTTGCCAGCTATAGAGCGCAAGATGTGAGATGCTTTAATGCTTAGAATGCTAAAAGTAGCTTAATCTTCTTTTTCTATAAGCATCATAAGCGGTATTTTTTCTTGGACTCCGTAGTTTAAACAGAGCCACAAATAGCGAGGCCACATAGCAAAAGAACCAGGCTATCATACGAAGGCATAAGTCGTTTGTAGCCTTTGGACAATTAACGCCTACTCTCCTGCAGGGTACATATGCACTAGTATAATTACTATAATAGCAAGAACTTGTGCAAAAGGGTTAAAGGTGTTGTGTAAAATTACTAGTGCTGATGAGTACTAGTGAATAAAGTAGTTCCAAGGCACCACATTGCAAAATAAATTTCGACTCTTTAATAGAGCCCTTGCACTGTATGAATATTGGTATCATACAATTATTAAAATTTTAGGTTCATCTAAAAATAATTATAATTAAATAATTATAATTACCCTTTTGTATTTTTGAATTTTGATAAATAATGACGAATTTTAACTAGCAGTTGTCACTAAGTAATAAATGAATAAAACTACCAATTTTATAGAATTTTTCTTTACAAAAAACTGGCAATAAACTAGTCCTAAACTAGTACCAATGGCACTAGTAATTTCTTAAACACACTCAATTAGTTGTACACTAGTTAGATCTCCTGCAGCGTATGAGTACCTATACATATAAATACAAATATGAAGAATTTCTAGTTGACTTTATATATAACAAAACACACTGATTTGGCAAAATATGTTTTGTCCAACAGTTGTCAGAGAAAATAAAAAATCGATCAACTCTGGAAGCATTTAAATAACAAATTAACTATTTCTGGTCAACCAATAAAAGAATCAAATCCTCTAACTTCATACTAATTAATTATTATTAAGTTACTAACTAAATAGTTCTTTCTGCGAAAAAAAACCCGACTTCACTGCAAAGATCTGTTAGAAGATGATAAAACGAAGTACATGAAATATAAAATTAAGTTTTAATGGGAGTACCTCCGCCCATTTTTTTACATGGAGGATTGTGACTTTTTTAAAGCTCAAAGTGTGTGGGAAGTTTTGTAAAAATCGGTTAAGTAGAACCGTGTGAGGTATTAGAATAAATGTTGAAAGGCGTAACCCCGCCCATTTTTTCAACTTTCAAATTGTGTTAAAAGAACCAAAGGTTTCTTATAGATATCGCAGCAATCAAATAAGTAGACTATCATAAAATTAAATAATAAAAAATTTAGACCAAAAAAAATAGAGACGAATTGTTAACCTCCATCTTTTTTTGAAGTCGGTTAATAAAAATTAAAATAACATTTACATATGATCGTTTCTTTTTTTTTTTTGGGCATATGTGTATGTATCTATGTTTGTATTTGAGTAGTATGTACCTAGACATCCCTGCAAATAATATTGGACTACGTGGTCTATTCTAGATAAAACAGACTAGTTACATCATGGTCCCATTTAATGCAGTCATGGATTATGTCGTTTTCATTCAAGCATTCAATTCTGCACGATAAGTGCTCGTGTTTAAACGATTATGATCGTTCTTCTAAAATACTTACAAATTGTATGCGAGTGCTTTATAACTATTCCATATGGAGTAGTTTTCTGGTTAGTACGATGTAATGCAAAGTTGTACCATGTGGTCCATCCAACCCTAGGATATCGCACTGTTAAATCGGCCACCTTTTTTCATATATTTGGAGTAGCTTTGGAGTACTCCAACTCCTCTTTGGACTAGTCCTTACATGCATGTAGGAACTAGTCGCATTATCTGCAGGGATGTTTTCAACATTGAAACAAAAACTCGATTCACTTGGTATCGAGTGACATCATCAGAATATTTCTTGCTATCGAAATTAATATCTATTCGAATGCACTGTCGATCACGAATGCAAGAATTAGCCTCGTGTTAGTCAGTGATCCCAACCAGTTTTATTTTATATCCAATGCTATTAATGCTGCATGTGGCATTTGATTTGAAATGCAGAATGATTTTTCTAAGAATATTAAAATATTTATTTCAGTGAGTTTTGACTTTTTCTGTTTATCCATATAATTTGTCCGCACCACCCTAATGTGAATACCCAACTACTCAGTGAATACCTGCAAACATACATATGTTCATATAAATGTATATGAATATGACAATAAGTCACACATAGGTACATACATATTTTAATGCCCCAGTTTGCCAACTTGTCGGAGAGGACAGTTTCTTTTAAAATAAATCTAACAGAAACAATACTCAATCAGTCGGTAAAAGAAAAACTACTCAACTGGTCATGCCTCACACGTGTTGTTAAAACTTGTCCACAAACTAGTCTTGCAACGTTCAATATATAATTGTGTATAGTTTTATTATTGAAGATGTTATGGAAATTCTCAGTTCTACAGGGACAAGAAAAATATGAGCGAAAATTTCACTCTTGTTGTCACATCTGGACTTAGCGGCCATTTGTTCGAAAATTTCCTTAATGATATTTTTGAGCTGTCGCCTCTACGCTCTAACATTGTACTGCATTCGTTTTGGAAGTTATCTGAAAGACATGGTCAACTGGGACATGATTAATACATGCACATATGTGTGTACGTATGTATCTGTATGTGCCTGCATATACATTCGAATACATATACACCGTACCTGCCCAGAGAAACGCCAGAGTGCCGAACATCAATCGGCTTTTTATAAAAATGAATACACATACGCTTATACATTTCTTTCGGTTTTCTCTCTGTGGGCAGCCATGATATACACACAATTACACGTAGTTACAATTTTTATACGTCAAGCAATTATGCAAGTTATGTAGTGAATAATAAGTAATTAATTAGTAAATATTTGGTAAAATACTAATTAAAACTTTTTCCATGACATCAGATGTAATTATTTTCGTAATATAGCAATTATAAGTTCAATTTAATAAATCGTATTTCTTTTTCTCAATTACATTAAAAAGTTATTAATAAGATCTATAAAACAAATCAAAATAAGAATATTGAAAATTACCTTTAAAGAGAGAGAACGACTTTAATACTGCCGGATGTCAGTCAGTTAATTTAAAGAGCAGGCAGGCCCTTACAGCAAAAAAATTAATATGATAACTTTAAATAAAAGAAAAACAGAAACATAGAACTGCACTAAAAAGTTACAAATAAGTAATTTTTAGTTAAAATTTGAGACGCATAAATAAAACTTCACAACAATTAAAGTTAAGATGCTATCGAACAGAAAAATATTTTGTCGTAATTTTCAAGCGTACTTTAACGTTGGACTCAGCAAATTGTTAATCCTCATGATTTTTTTTTATTTGTCGCTTGACGTTTCTCTTTTTGGGAGAGAGAGAGAGAGAGAGAGAGAGAGAAAAGAAGATATCTAGTTTTTAAGAAGATAACTAGTTTTTAAAAATTTTACATATACTGGTTCATCTCATTATTAGTTTTCTGTCGCTTTGTTGTTACCTTGTAAAAGTAATACGCCTCATTTGAGTGTAACTTTCGGAACCTTCCACACAAATATTGCGAAATAGGAAAATCGTTTTGCAAAAAATTCTCAGTAAAAAATTTTTCTGGGCACTCTTTTTTCTCCGAAATAATGGATGAATCCAGTTTAACCTGTTCATGCTGTCATTGTTTCTGACATAGATATTAGAGGATTTTTCAAATTGCTTACTTCTAAAAGATATGCTAAACAACACTGTTTGCCTAACACTTGCTTCGGTTATTGCAGGTAAAGTCGACTCCGCTTATTGGAAATAAACAAACCCCACTTTTTTTCAATTATCCGATTTTTTCTCTAAAATGTAGTTCGGATTACTGAAATTTGTTACAGTTAAGCGTACTGCTTAAAATTAGTAAATGTCCAGCCACTTGCATTGACAATATAATAAAAAAAATACAATAAAGTTCGTAAGAGCGAAAAGGACCAATACATTTTGGCATTTAATTTTTTAACGGACAAAACATGCAAAATTTTTTCAGCTCTAAGTTATGCAATCGATTTCTAATAAGTAAATTTGTCTTTGCTTATTTTTTTACTAAAGCGAAGTAAGTCTCATACAAAACATAGTTGTGAGCTTGCTTTTGGTTTTCAGTAATACGATATTATCAATAAAGCGTTGTTTCGCTAAAGCGAAGTGAATAAGACTAGCTGCGTTTAAAATCAGTGCAGGGATTTGTATCGCTTTCAGCAATCCGATTTTTTCAGCAAATCGTGTTGCGCTAAAGCGGATTCGACTGTATAGAAGTAAAGAAGAAAATACTACGTGACAAAAGAATTTGTAATGGTTGCTTTTTGTTAGGCATGGACAAACGTCATGCATGTACAATATACATACACACGCGTTGTGTGTATGATCTTTTATTTTTCAGCGCACATACCAACGCACAAATGCATTGATATTAGTTGTGTGTGCTTGCTTTAAAAAAACAACCTTAAACACAAACATAATAGCTTACCATCTACATCTTACACATATACTCAAACGTGCAATATGCAAAATAACAAGCATACACGCATCAACACTAATTCTTTTGAGTGTTTGTTACGAACAAGAAGTCTTCCCCACATCGCTCGTAAACACGAACATTAATACATACATTGTGCTTCGCTTGTTATACGACAGCATTTATTATTACGGTACATCGAATAAGTAAAAATAATTAATGTGATGATCGTAAAAGATAAGCAAGAATAGTTAAACATACGTAGGTAGAGTAATATAACTTCGTGCTAACCTAAATAGAAAAATGAAAAAATGGAAAAACAGGGGAAATAAATAGTGATACTTACATATGTATTTACCAAAGGTAAATCAATAATTGTACACAACAATCATTTCTCACATTCCGTTTCATTAGAATTTACGTTAAATAGCTGATGATAATAACAATCTATACCCAAGTAGATAGACTAGGGTGCTGATGAATTGCGTTGCTGCACAGAAAAATATCGGTATTTCCCCCAGCTTAAAAGTCTAATTTAATTTTTCTTCTCTTCTTTAGAAACTCACATTAATTAATAAAAAATATTTCATTCAATAAAAAGAATTGAAATTACTGAACTTAAGCCTGACTAAAAATTATTTCTGATTAAAAATTCACTATAGTTCAATTAAAAATCTAAAAATTTATTATTACTTTAGTATAATATATGGGACGACAACAAATATTCTGCCTGTCCCGCAATGACACCAGCAAACGTTCGATCGACAACTTATATTGAAAACAGCAACAAATTTTCTGATGTTATTGTTGTTTGCAATATAAGTTGTTGGTCGTTTTTTTTTTCTGGTGACATCGTGGGACAAGCAGGTAAAATACAACACTTGTTTAAATTTCAAGACTTCTTACGCAGCCCTCCATTTACTAGCGGCATGGCCACACACCAAACCGATGGGATGCGAACTCTGCTTTTATTCAATAGTGTTCGTATAAAAAAAAAATACACGTATAGTGTGGTGTAGAATTGAGCGATATTTAGAAACCTGTTACTTTTTCACAGCCATTGAAAAATCACAATTCACAACTGTGACTGAATTTATCAAGTAACAGGTTTTGAAAATATAGTTCTTTCATACAAACTGTGATTGTTCTTGCATGCTTATTTTACAATAAATAAAGCTACCACATTAATTTGTTTTACCTTCAGCTTTTGTCAAGAAAAAAATCGTCAAATCGCGTCAAATCATCTTTTCTGGCAACTATGTACAACTCACATTTTTATATTTGCAATTTTATTGTCTCTCTGCCACATATATTTTTTTTATTTATTCTCAATATTTGAACGGGTTGATTGCTAATTGCTTGTTCTTGCTGCTCTTCTTATTAGTATCAACGTGACCGTTTGACCGACTAAAGTGGCAATTTGCCACTTTTTCGACTGCGTTTCCCCTTTTCAGCTGTCTTGCCACTTTTTGACCCCCTTTATTTAGGGTGAGTTATATGAAAATACAATAAAAATAAAAAGTTTAGTGCAGTTTTCTCGTTTTTTTTTAAATTTTGCCCCTTTTTTTGATAAATCCCCTATTTGGTGCCACTTTTTGAAATATGTCATCGGTAACCCTGATTAGTATTTATCAAAACACCAATACTAATAAATACTTTTAAAGCAGAAGAGCTGAAATGTGTTAAACCGTAATCACAGTCACTGTTTAATTTCACTGCTGCTCTTCTTATTAGATTTTCTCAAAATAACAGAACTGCTACAAACAAAATACTGCTAAACTGTGATCACAGTCACAGTTTAAAAGAACAGCGATTTAGAAATCACGTTCACAAGGAGCAACAAAACAAATTAGATTTCCAATATCATCGCTGCAGAAATTTGAAGCTAATTTAAGTCTGTGTGCGCGTAGTTACTTCAAATATAATTTTTGTATAGTTTTCACAGCGGCAACATTATCGGTTTTTGGTGACGAAGTTTGAACTAGTAATGGATAAAAAAAAATCATTTTAGAATTTACTTGCTTTAGGGCAAGTTTAATCTTAAAAATAGTTATAGTAATAGAACATTTTATTTGAAAACTAAAAGGGAAAGTAGTATAATGCAAGAAAAAAAGTTGTCGCAAAAATATATCAAATGTTCGTTTCTTTTTAAAACAACTTTTAAATTAAATTTAATGGTATGAATTTGGTTTGCTGCTTGCTAAGCAAAACAGAATTTTACCAATACATTTACAAATTTGAAGAGTCAGTTTGATGCGTGGCAATGCCGCTTAAAATCTGTCGATTCAAAGATTGGCAAGGACTTTTTATTATGAATTGTACCGAGATATCCTTGTACTTCAATTGTTGTATGCTTGTATATTTATGTACATGCTTACGAACATACTTAAATATTTATGTACATATGTGCATATACATATATGCACATATGTATGTATATCTATGTAAGTATTAGTCAAATAAATAAATATGCTGCTCACGTTCTAAGGACAATAATAAAATAAAATAAAAACGATATTCATAGGGCCCAATACTATTGTGTATTTTCTTAGAGAATTCAATCGTATGTGTTAGGATAACGCAAATAGTAGTAATAAAAGTAAAAAGTGCACAACAACAAATGCGACGAAAATTATAATTTTGCTGTAATAACATAATCATAAAATTTTATAACACGGGAGAAACAGAAAATTGTTGTATTTAATACATTAAATAAAAAGCAAAACGATTGATAAAAAGGATTTTGCAGATTTTAAAATTTTTTAATGAATTATATATTAGAAAAGCAGAAATTTCTGTTATGTATCTTTCCTGTTATTTAAGCCAATGTATTTGTACGTTAGTTTTGTAAGTTAAAAATCTATTGTTATGCTGAGTGGACATAAAATAATTGTGCAACCCTTGCCTTTAAGCAGTTGTCTTTAAAATCCTACAAGCATCATTTCTCTAGGTCATGCTAGAACTCTAACTATTTTCACAGAGAAAAAACTGCCTCATAGAATCAATAAGATTTTCTCTATGAAACGTTTTTAGGCTGAGGGGTATCCCAGCAGAAAGAAGCGAAGATTTTTTCATAGAGATTCCTTATTGTTTTTATGTGGTAAATCTTATTAATTTTATCAAGAAGAAAACCACATAAAATCAAGAAGAAATCTTATTATTCCCAACTTTTTTTACTCAATTTCCGTTATTTTTGGCACCAAAAAAACATTCCATAGAGAAAAACTTCTTGATTCTATTAGGTTTTCTTATAAATTGTAAACTATAGGGATTTCTTATTGATTTTATTAGGTTGCCTTATTGATTTTTTTAATAAGGTTTTATTATTGAATTTATTAGGTTCCTATATGATTATGTGTAAAGCATCTTATTGATTTTTTTAATAAGGAAATCTTCTTGATTTTATTAGGTTTCTTGTTATTTCATTTATGTATGTATGTACGTACATTTATGTATGTATGCATGTATATAAATAAACAGAGACAATTTTTTAATGATCTTTTTCGTTTTTGTTCCGTAATATCTCTGCTGCAGAGACTTCAATATTCATACCCAATTAGCCAAATCGACGCAGACGACATTGGGTAGTATGAATAAAAAAAAGTATTTGCTTTTTACTTAAAAATTTGTTTAAAAATACAAAAAACATACACATATTTGGGGTTTTCAAACAAATTTTTAAGTAGAAGGCAAATACTTTTTTATATTCATATTACCCATTGTCTTCTACGATTAATGTACGACATGGCACAATTTAAAGGAAATCGTCGACAATATCACATGTTTTGTCATCAATTAAACTTTTTTGAGGACAATCTGAACGACAATGTCCCCCGTTTTGTCTTCAATAAAGCCGTGTTGACGACAATCTGAGCGACATTGTCGCTCATCTCGTCTTGTGTAACCTCGCCTCCATTTGTATGAAATATTCGTCGACGATTTGTATGGCGCTGTCTTCAATATGTCTTATAGGACTTACCATTTTCTTCTACCCGTCGTCGAAGATGTTTTAAAGACGTGGCTAACTGGGTATTTATGTATTTTTGTATATGTGTTGCCGCTCATAACTTTACTTCTTTACTTTACATACATACATATGTACATATGTATTAAAATTAAACTTTCCCAGTTGTCCAAATCGTCCTAGACGACATTGTCTTCGACGATTCATATACGACATGTCGTCTGTAGATTAAGTTTTCTAATCGACAATTTAAAAGAAATCGGCGTTCATGACTATCTGAACGACAATGTCACACGTTTTCTCTTCAATAAAACTTTGTTGTGGACCCTCTGAGCGACAGTGTCATACGTTTTGTCTTCAATAAAGCCTTGTCGAGGACAATCTGAGCGACAATGTCCCTCGTTGTGTCTTCAATAAAGCATTGTTGACGACAATATGAGCGACAATGTCCCTCGTTATGTCTTCAATAAAGCCTTGTTGATGACAATCTGAGCGACAGTGTCACACGTTTTGTCTTCAATAAAGCCTTGTTGAGGACAATCTTAGCGACAATGTCGCTCATCTGGTCTTGTGTGACCTCGCCGCCATTTGTATGAAAATTTCGTCAACGATTTGTATGGAGTTGTCTTTAATATGTCTTCTACGACTTACCATTGTCTTGTACCCGTCGTCAAAGATGTCTTAAAGACGTGGCCAACTGGGTTTAGTTGAAAGTGAACCAGTGCGAAGTGAACAAGTCGAAAGAACAATTGAATATTTTTCCACTAACATAAAATATAAACTAAATTAAAATAAAACTAATTAGAAATAGTGCGTACCTATATCTATATTATTATTATATTTATGTTTATATGTAATCGTAGTATGTTTTTTGGTAAGAAATAATCTCTGGAAATACAAGAGCCTTGGAGTGGAGATTTTCAATACAGGTTGGGTGACCAGTGTGTTGATTAATTTTTAATTAATTTTAATTATATGAAATTTTTAAATATATGAAAATTATAATATATTAAGGGCCGTTATTATTACTTGTCTGATTTTGTCTGCCCGATAAATAGCTTTGCATTGCTACAATTTTAATTTTTTTATTGATGTCATTATTAATAACAATAATACTTAATGGTCAAAAAAATATTAAATGAAGGTTTTATAATGCAAAGCCATTTATATATCTGATAAAATCATGCCTTTAACTAAGGACAAGTTGTAATAATGGCCCTAAGTACGTATAAATGGGTAATGTGAATGCAAAAAAGGCATTTGCAATTTACTTTAAAATTTGTTGTAAAGTCTTAAATGTATATGTACTTTTTGTTTGTTTCAAACAAATTTCTAAGTAAAAAGCAAATGCTTTTTTTATTCACACTACCCAATATTTATGAGCAAATATGTAATTAAAAAATTAAAAAAGATACTGCTAACAAAACTTATTTATTATTACTATATTGTGTGTATTCCTAAGTAAATACATATCGCTCATTTACTTCAATAGTGGCATAACTCAAAAAATGAGTTTTATGTTTTTCTGATAAAAATAAAATTGTTTATATTCTAAAAGACCTTGTGTTTTCTTATTGTTTGTTAAATAATATTTATACAAATAGATAATCGCAAAATTATTCAATTGGCTAGTCTAGCCGTATGTTTAGCAACAATAAATTAGAAAACACTTCAAGACAATCTAAAAAACGTCAAAGACAGCAGTAGTAAAGACCAGGGCTTAATATGCATCCAACTATTGTATTTTGGATTCTAGTTTACGGAAGCAGTTTTCAAGTTGGTTTTGAAATTTTGAGCGCATGAAACCCTAGTTCCACCAAAACTTCTGCCCATGCAGTTTCCCTTTTTTAATGCTACATGGATGATTTCATACAGCCTCACGAAACTCTACAAGCTGAATTAGCTGTGTCGTTATGTCATCTATCCAGAGCGCTTGCATTTTTCTCACACTCTTCTGTACTTTTCCACATTCTTTTTCGTTTTCCATACTTTGAAATTTTTATACCAGCAGATATTTAAAATTCTTTCGGTATGTTCTCAATATAACAAAATGTCAACATGCTGGCATTTTATTTTTGTGTCTTCAATGCACTTGTTCTCACAAGTGTCTACATGAGATGCGTAAACAGTCTTGTGAGGTAATGCCACACAACGAAAATGATCGGATTTAACAAATGTTACTAGTACACAATTTTTTTGTTGCTTGCGATGTCACAAAATGCCTTTGTGTGTACTCGGCATTGCAATCCTTAAAGCTGATATTATATTAATATTAATTCGTTGAATACTTGTGTTAATTTGAAAACACTTTTAGTAAGCTTGTATATTTATAATTTCATAAAGAGAGCAACAGAAAAAAATTTATGTAAATATCATCATGGAAAAATGTCACGTGAGACATATCACTTGCAACTTTGTTTAAAATATAATTTAAAAAAATACAAATAATATTTTGTGTAAAATAAAGAAGCATTTTAAAGAGTATTACTGCATAACATTCCTGAATGAGTAACATTGCAACTTTGCTGTAAGTTTCGCTGAAATCACCATTTAATCATTTTACGCAAAAACTACTTATGTTTTTGTCACATGCGAATGCCTTGATTTTTAGTAATTATCTCTGAAATGAAAAATTTGCTCAAAATCAAGTACCAGTTATATATAGGTCTAATTTAGAGCCATAGTTATGCTTATTGTCAAATTAAAATTTCGTTTTATATTGATTTATTTGTTCATTTTATTTGTATATTTGGGTAACGTTCGGCATCATAGAAATACCCAGGTTTTGTAAGAATCGGTGGCATATAAGGAGCTATAAATTATAATATTATAAAGGGTAATCTTTATAGAGTGACACAAGTTTAAATTTCAATTAAACAGGAAAATATATTTTTAATATCAATGAAACGGGCTTTCTTGGCCGCCATGGCTGCCGGGTAGAAAGCGCGATCTGGAACACCAATTTTCAAAAACTTTTCGCAGCATTTGCAGCCGTATTTTGCCGCTAACTCTTCGAATGTTTATTTCCAGGTGTTCAATGCTTTGTGGTTTATTGAAAATACTCCAATGGGATTAACTCACACGATCTTGGAGGTCAATTAAAAAGTTTCACTTGAGTAAATCAATTGTAGCGCCCGTTGTGTGGTATGTTGCTCCGTCCTGTTGGAACCACATATCAGCAAGATTAATGCCACGTAATTGAGGCACGGAAAATTTTCGAATCATGTTCCTATGCCGTTCACCATTGACAGCAAAATTCAAATGCGACAATTCTGCTTATTTACGGACCCATTCAACCAAAAATGGGCTTAATCGGAAAATAAAATATTGAATAGAAATTGAAAATCATTATAAATTTGTCCTTGATTAAACATTTTAACAATTTGCACTCGTTGCTCTGGTATAAGTCGCTTAATGATGAAATTTCAAGGCAAACTAACAAAAACCAACTATCAGCTATCAAATGGGGGCACGAGTAAAGCAGTGATGTCATCTCAAAATTGTGAAACTCTAAAAAAACACGGTTCATAAGTTTCCGAGCCATGGACACATGCGCTTTTTCAGACCTGAGATCGTGCCTTTATAAAAAATATTTTCTTATTATTATTTATTCCAAATTGAAAAAAAGCGTCAAAAGCCGAAAAAAATCACCAAAAACGCGAAAAAACGCCAAAATTAAAAAATCGCCAAAATGAAATAAATCGCTAAAACGAAAAAAATCACCAAATGAAAAAATCGTCAAAATGAAAAAAAAAACGCTAAAATGAAAAAAAAAACCGAAAACCGAAAAAATGCAAAAATCGACAAAACTATAAAACGCTCAAAACCGAAAAAACCCAAAAAAGGAAAAAAGCCGAAACTATTTATTATATCGGTTAAAGTTCGTATTGAATTACATATCTAGTGTCCGTACGGAACCCTTCGTGTGCGGATCAAAGTCGGACTTCAATGAATTTTTTTTTTAATTTATTTACACATTTCTTAAAAAACTATTGGGGGTAATTACGATTGTCGTTTTTCGAATACGACGACGACGATTTTGTACTAGATTAAAGAAAAAATGTCGTAGTCGAAGTCGTAACACAACACTCGTAATAAAGCCTATTATTTATTTCATCAAACTGAGTTTTTAATCATGGTTTTCCATTTACTCAAACAACGCCATATTTCAAAAAAAAAATTTGCTGGGATTAAAAAAAGTAGTTCCATCAAGAAAAAAAAATAACTATTTCCCACAACGAAAAAAATAATTAATTTCTACAATAAACAACGTAACTACTTCTTAAGAATCGATTATTGTAGTCTCACGCCTTAAGTTGGTAATCCAGTAAGGAACAGCTTCCACCAAAATTGCCTAATTTTTTTGCTGGGATATAATAAATAGACGAATTCATATAGTTATATATATATATGTATATTAAATCATTTTTAAAAATAATTTTTTTGTACAGAAATTAATGAAAATTGGCAATTAAATAGCAATTGCTTTTTAAATAGAGTTGGTGAAGTTGACCCTTATATTTAAAATAAATTTCATAAAATATAAATAAGTTCAGTAAAGTGCGACTCTGACTCGCGAACGAAGGGTTCCGTACGAACACTAGATATGTAATTTAATACAAAGTTCATCCTATATAATATATAGTTTTGTCATTTTTTTTTGTTTTTGGGGTCTTTTCGGTTTTTGCGTTTTTTCGGTTTTGGCGATTTTTTTTAAGTTTTGGCTCTTTTTTAGTTTTGACACTTTATTTTCTTGTTTTGGCGATTTTTTTTTTTGGTTTTTGGCGTTTTTTAATTTTGGCGATTTTTTTTATTTTTGGCGATTTTTTTATTTTTGCGATTTTTTTTTATTTAGATTTTTTTTAGTTTTGGCCACATTTTCGCGTTTTGGCGATTTTATTAGATTTTTGGCGTTGTTTTCATTTTGGCGTTTTTTTTTTCATTTAGGCGATTTTTTCGAATTTGGCGATTTATTTAAGTGTTAGAATTTTTTTTTTAATTTTGGCGATTTTTTTCGTTTTGGCGATTTTTTTTTTAATTTTTGGCGATTTTTTATTTTTTTTGGTTTGGCGATTTTATAATTTTCGGTTTTTTTAGTTTTACCGTTTTTGAAAATTTAAACAGCTGTATTCATAAAAATTTTAAACCGCGTTTCAAATATTGTTTAAGCAAAATTCGCTAAAATTGTGTTCATAATAGATTTTTAGCTTAAAAAACGGTTTTTAAACCTTGCGTAAATCAGCAAATTTTAATATTGACTGCCCCCATGTTGAAACCAATTTTAAGGTGACGTTGTTGTAATTTTGCTTCGTTTTTGTTTACATTTTGAACTTTACCTGTATGTACATATGTGTGTATGTATGTATGTACTTATGTATGCATGTACATATATATGTATGCATATGCGAGTGTTATTTGGAAGAAAACAATGTAATTTTTTTTATAGAAACTATTGCCGAAATAACAAATATACTCCAAAGAATATTTAAAAGAAAAGGAGCGATCCAGTTTCCATTCCCAGTCATTGTTTTCTCATTTTATGTGTTAACAAAAATAGTATAATTGTAGAAAATTAACTAGTGATGTATAAACACTCAAAACAAACAAAATAAAGCTCGTTATTGTAGTGCTTCTTTATCTGCAATAAAATAAATAATATAAAAAGCACTTTTAACAAAGATTTGTTGTGAACTTTTTTTATTATTTTATTACATACAAGTTGCAACATATCTTTTATTTTATAGAAACAATATTTCTCTGAAAACCGACAAATAAACAAAATATCCACGAGTACTTTGTGAGTTAACAATCGTTGTTTTGCAGAACTAATATGCAAGTGACAAATAAAGAATACAGTGTTGCCACGATATTTTAAAAAAATTTAGTTAATTGATTTTTAGTTAAAAAACTGATTATGAATACCAATATTTAAAAAACGTTATTTAGCCTTAAAAGGTTTTTTAACTAATATGAATTTTAAACCTCAATCAACTTTTTTTTATGAATACGGCTGAAAGTGTTTGCCTCTTACGGTTTCCAAGATATAGCAAATTGTCAAAATTACATAGTCAAAATTGCATTAACTGATGGACCACCCTTTAATTTTAATTATTTTTAATTTTAGTGTTAATTGTTGTAGTCTGTATAAAAATACACTAATTTTACAAATTTCAAGTCTCAATATACATATGTTCATACAATTGTATGTATATTACATGGGATTTTAACATTTTTCATTGCGCGTTTTGGAACACCCCTTAAATTTTAATTCTCATGTATTTGCTGTTGTAGCGGCCAAGGTTCTACATACTGTGTCCAAATTTCCGGTCCGTAGCTCTTACGGTTCCTGAGAAAATACCGTGTGACTGACAGACGGACAGACGGACAGCGTAGCGAAAACAATAGGGTTCCTTTTCACCTTTGGTGTACGGAACCCTAAAAACTAAATATTTATATTTTAAGTGCACTCGTATTCCTATTTATGTGTTTCCTTATAGTGCAAATGTTGTGTTGTAATAATGAAACTTGTAAATATGGCCATTACATTTTTATTGACGCCATAACAATAAGTGTTAAAATATATCCACATATGCATGTATACCGCTATACATGTATACATACATATGAAGATATTATATATATATAAATATATATAGATAAAAGCATACTTGTTTTTTACCTTAGCAATTGCGGAACAAAGTTTATAATTTAAAAACTTAAAGTTTGTCCATTGTTTGTTATCTATGAATGGAGCAAAAGTTGTTTGAAAGTTCAAATATTTGTACAAAATAGTGCCATTCTGAACTAATAATAAGCATATAAATGCATATGTACAAATGTATATACATAAGTGCATATTTACATACATACATGCATACCGCCCCTTTATTACAACATAGTGCTATCTCAACAAATTAGTTTTTGGAGTTAATAATGCAGTAAAATTAGTTGTATTATATTTAATCGTGGGCAAAAACTTCATACGAATATCTAATGCATTCAAGAGTTGAGAGAAGAAAGTGTTTTTATATCTGTATTGAATTGCATTTAAATTGAAAACTTTAAATTTACTTTCCGCAAAGCTAGATTTTTTGAGTTATAGCTATGCTGCCATGAATGAGTGATATCATACATTTACTGGTGTGTACAAAATTACAGTCGAACACATAAATGGACTTCACACCGTCAAGTAAGGTACTATATATTTTCAACGACACGAGAGAAATTGTAGAAAATACTAATAAACAATTAGTCTGGCAATAGGGACTTATGCCTTTTCCCAATAAATATCGGCCATGTTCATATAGCTACATCTGTCGAATTGGTTATCATTTATTTATCTGTTTTAACAAATCACCATGGATAGCGTTTAATTACAATAACGCGCAAATTATATAAATGTTGTCTGTTTGTGCAACGTCCCGTGCGCTTGGTTCGTTTTACAGCCAGTATATTTCTCTTACCGATAAAAGTGCTTTCTTTCTCCCCATAGCCCAGCAAAAATTACTGCTTCCCAGAATCGTATTTATAAGGGAGACATTGTTAAAGAATCCCTTGCTGTTGCGTATAAATAAGGCAAATTTTTTTTGTTCGATATAAGCCAGCTAGCAGCAATACATTTAGCTTCCAAAAATCCATGAATTTTATAGCTATGCTATTTATTGGGCGATACAGAAGTTATTACGTGATTTTCGTTAAAAAAATGATCGGCACTATTACAGTTATAAATTTATTTTTGTTTTGATTTCTTTGTACTTAAAAGCAGAGTACGAAAATTAATGAAACAAATTGTTTGATTTTGTTTTGTTTCGTTCCATGAAGTGAGTGAAACAAAAACAAAACAAAAACAATGAGAATGATTGCTCAATTTATTTTTGCTTGGTTTTTGCACATGAGCACAAACGAGAGAACACAGCCGATCGGCTGTAAGCCGGCTAACGGCCGCCACCGATCACAAACAATAAATTAATTTTATTGTACGCTGCTAGAAAAAAAATAATGGGAAATAAATGGAAGCGTTTTGAAATATTTGCAGAGAATTTGACATTATCATATAATATTATTTTATTGCATTGTTATATCTTACATGAAATTTGTTTTATAAGTATAACTAAGCAGCAAAGCTATAACTGAGTGTCCTAACAAACTTATCTTCTTTTTTTGAGAGCCCGTCTTACGTTAGTGCTTTTCAGAAGCATTTTTCAAAGCTTTTGCTATAAAGTATGCAATGCATTGCTTCCCTCAGTTGTTAGCGCTTACAAATCAGATTTTTTTTCTGGGATAGCTAATCGGCAAAACTAGACTTGTTGTCGTGGAAAGATGAAATTTTGTGTACTTGTAATTAAAAGCTAAACTTCGAAAACAAATCGAAATTAATAAGAAAATGTTAACTAAACCGTTTGTGTTGATTGTATTAATGTAAATAAAAATAGTTTTTTAGGTGGCCCTACTGTTCGTCTGTTTAATGAAATTAATTTTATTTTAAGTTGTTAAGTTAGGCTAAGATGCATATACTGAGGAAACCAAGTGAATATATGTGATCCGGTCTATGAAAAGGTTGCGTATGACTCAAAAACATGTATTATCTTCATTCTCGACTATCAATAAAATTCTGCTTTTCTTTCATTTGTGCTCTTCTTTCTCTACATTTTAGGTACACTTCTAAGCAAGTTAGGACTTTCTACTTTTCACCGTGCTAAAGAGCGTCTCAAAAACTATCCGAACAAAAAAAAAGTAAAAAAATAATTCTTTGAGTCATAAGCCACCTTTTCATAGACCGGGTCACATATAATGATTTTCAATTAGAACGTAAATTTTAGTTATTAATTTAGTGCCAATGCAAATTCTTGTTAACATTCTGTTTTATTAACTAAAAAAAAAAAAAATATTTTCTTGGTTAATATAAAAGATATAAGCAATTGACTAAACGTGGTCCCAAAAAATAACGAAGGTTAAGTTAAATAAGCCAATTTGGGTTGTTAGTTTTACTGGAATTAAAAGTTATTGTCGCGATTCGGTGAAATTAACTGTTTTGTTTGTTAATCTACTTTAAGTTAGTTGTTGCTATTGAAAGAACCTACACTAATTGTTAGTTAACTAATTTGCTAGTTCAAATCTTTTTCACTCTCCTTAATATTAATTTTAAGCTATTGAAAATGTTAAGTCTCGTGATAGATGAGGTAATAAAGATAATTTGCTTACAAGGAAGATAAAAATTATTAAAAAGTTCTTTAATATGAAAAAAATTGTATACTAAAATAATACAGTTAGACGTCCCTCAAATATTCCTAATGATAGGGATTAGGAGCATTCTGAGAGCTTTAATTTTTTTCATATTTTTGTATTTACTTACATATCTTTTTGTATACCATATACATACACATTAACTTAGAATAATTTCAGTTTTTTGTACGTTTACTCCTAGTTAACACTATGCAAGTCTTATTGCATATTCTGTTCCCCTTATCTCTCTCTCCGAACACACTTATGAGCTTAGCAATAAGACTTGTATATTGTAAACTAGGACTTAGGAAAAAAAATCTGTTAAGTTTCAAAAAAAATACATAAAAACTAATAACTTTTGCAATTTTTTAGGTAAACCAGATAAGGTTATACACATAAAAGCGGGTTCAAAAGTGGTTAAACAATTAAACTCGAAACGTAAATTATCCTAACCAGCCTAAGAAATTCGGTTCAAATACTTATTATTTGACACTGTTAATATAACTTTGAATTGGTGAAAGAATTTCCAAAATCAATTAAGAGGTTTGGGAGTGAAAGCATTACAAACAAACTCAACTTCGCAGTTATGATATTACTAAGGATGTTAGCTAAGCTTTACAAAAATGAATATTGAATAAATATTCTAACCACTTTATTAATTTTTAGTTTTGCCTGTGGGACAAAGTACTGTGCAAAATAGCAGTAAACAGATCACTTTGGGTGGGGCAATTGCAATTCAATAATTGCTATTTCCCTCCTCTCACCCGTAATATAATTATATTAAAAATTTTCTAAATTAAAAATAAAATTCAAAATTACTAAGTGGCGCTGGCGAATTTGGCCAGCATCCTTACAAAGTTTAACTGACCCAGGAAGTGGAGGTAAACGATCAATGACAAACACGCCTCTTCGCTGAATGGTATCTGGAGCAGTTGTAAACTGGCCTAAATTTTGATCTTGGGTGATAAGTTAAATTTCTGAACAAATAAGAACTCAGCAAACAAAATATATAATGCATCTCAAGAAAGATTCTGTATAGTGTGGAGTTAACTAGTAGAGCCAACTAGTAGAGCCAAGTCATTTTTGAAAATTACGTTGACTGAGCCATCTTTTCCAATGGCGAGGAAATTCATTATTACCATTTTCTTTTATATAGAATTGGATAATAAGGACAATGTGCTTTAAACATGGCAGATTTACATGCCTACATCCCATATTAGGTTGAAAATTCTGCAAGAGCAAGTTGAAATCCTAGTAATCCCTCATCTTAAATGCACATAAACAATATCATATTTTCTATATTTGTTCCATTAAATTGTTCATGCACTGTAAAACTATGAAGAAACGTTAGTGCAATTATTTGCAGATGTTGGTAATAAATCGTCTTTTGCATACGAATTGATGCTCTTGTTTGCTCTATATAAATAAGTGTACAATAGGTTTTGCAAAGATGCCCGAATAAATTTGTGTTTGGTACAAATGTGTTAATAATACGTTTAGTCCTTATTTACATTGTTCTTGTCGTACGCTGCTAAACTGTATAGTAACAAGTGTAGAAACACATTAAGTGTGTACATACCCATATGAGTATAATATCTATCTATAAATGTGTATAGAGATCGATTATATTTAAAAGATTTAATTTATTATGACATCATTAGCACTGCCGGCAAATAGGCTACAACGATTGGCGGCAGGAAATTTTCATACACTTTATATCAAAGTACGGAAATAGACAGCAGGAAACAATAACTTTTGGTTTGTTTTGTTTTTTTTCTGCAGTAAGAAAAACAAAAGAAAGAAGAACGATTACGCTATTTACTTTTGATAATACTTTATTTTAAACGTACTTAGCAAGAAACAAAAACAATGGAAAAATAAACATTTTCATATGTTCACTGATTGATTTGCTCATTATATTTTATTAGAATTTGTATTAGCTCGATATAAGTATAATCTTTGTGTATTTGTTTGGCTTTGATTACTCAAAAGTTCGTATTTTTAAGATGCCAAATTACCTGTTATTATTTTTAAGTAGCAAATTATTGTAAATATTTTGATAAATGCTGGGAAAAGGGAACAATATGCTGTTTTCGAAGCCAGCCACACCTTCATCATCAGCGTTCTTGTGTTATGTCTATAGTGTGGTGTCACTTGATGCAAATTTCAGGGGCCTAATTCCTGTACTCGTGATCGGAATTGCATTCGAATAGAAATTAATTCCGATGGCAAGAAATTTTCTGGTGATGTCACTCGCTACCAAGCGAATCGATTTTCGGTTTTAGTGTTGGAAAAAGGCAAATATATTTATATATAAATTCATTTCACAACACTGAATAAATTGTAAGCAAAAGCATATGTTTGTATATATGTATGTATGCAAAAACATATGTATGTACGTAAATACACACGTATATGCAGAAAAAAGAAACGAATACATAAATGTTATTTTCAGTTTAATTTTACTAATAACTTAATAATAATAAATTAGTGTAAAGTTAGAGAATAGAGCACTAGCCACATGTTCGATTCTTTTATTGCTTGACCAGAAGCATTTAATTTGTTATTTAGGTGCTCCCAGAGTTGGTTGATTTTTTTTTATTTTCCCCTAGACAACTATTGGGCAAAACATTATGTATTTGCCAAGTCAGTGTGTTTTGTTATATTTGAAGTCAACTAGAAATTTTTTAATTTGTATTCTTTTATACGTACATTTGTGCATTCATTCATTTTTAAATAAATAAGTAAAATATTGAACATACATATTCTATTTCTTCGTTTTTTCTATGCTACAAATGATTTCGAATGCCGTTTTGCTTGCGAGTAAAAACACGAACGGTTGCATTCGAATGTATGCACATTATCGAATGCTGTCATTAGAATTTTCAATATGTGTTACTCGAAACCGAATGCGAAAATCTAAAAGTAATAACTCGCTCGCAATCGAATGCGGGAATTAGGCCTCAGCTTTATATACATATTTTTCAGTAAAATGGGAATAACTGAATTGTCTTGATTTATCGTGTTACAATTTGCTGAAAGCTGTTTTGTAATGAGTGAAACTAAAACAGGGCTTTTATTTTTTTATATTTGAAACAGATATTTATTATTATTGGTTGACTACTGGGACTACAATATTAAAAGTGATGAGAGTAAAACTACACATTAAAGTAGTGAACTGCGCGCCATACCACAATTGTGGACACAAAAATCACACACATGCTCATCATGAATCAAGAAAACAAGATTACGCATTGCGCAGGTCCATTATTTTATTTTTTTTCTGCTTGTGACGTAGATGTAGAATTTTGTTGTAAACAAAGACATAGTTTTGTTTGTGGAAAGTGCTATCTCTCTACCACACTATTTACAACAAACACATGTGTGTACTCTACATTGACGTAGATGGTTTTTTTGTATGGCTCAGTGCGCAATCTTGTTTTCTTGATTCATGTATGCTTATGCTCTTTCATTTAATTGTCATTGAGAAAACGACGAAGGAAGTTGTGCACGCATGTCCGAATTTTTCCTGGTTTTGTTTAGTTTTTTGAGCACACCGAACAAAATTAAAGTTTAAATTTAATAAATTTGTACAGCAAAAAAAAAAAAGAATAATTATGGAAGCTGAGGAATATTTCGTTATAAAAAATGCTTTTGACAATATGCAATACCTTTTATGTTATGGAACATTTAAAAATAATAGGTAAGATAGTTTAAAAATGCATTTTAATAGAGTTCACAGCGCTGTGAATATATTTTATTTGGAATTACATTGTTGAATGCATTATTAGTTTTTTTACTTTTACTTAAGTTTTCGTTAAATTACTTCTTAAAAAAACATCAAAGAAATAATAACCACAGCATGTATTTTCAATTACAAAGCTTTTCTTCAAGTGTAACTTTATTTTACTCTAATTTTTCTCACCAATACAAACATATTTTATTTTGCGGATCCCTGCATTAAATTAAACATTAGTAAAACCGTAAAATTATTTGTTTTGGTTTATCTCATAAAAAAAATAATACTCAAAAGATCTGAAAATTGTTTGTGCTTGCAAGGAAGAATTTGAAAAATATCTGTATATCTTCTGAACTACTTGTTTGAACACAAATTGATGTGTACGTGTACAAAAAAGGTAGAGGAAGACCTAAGCTTTTTGAAAATTTATTTGGTTGACAACCTCGGATTATGGACTCTTTTCGAAGCTTATAACTGCTACAAAACTGAAACTATTTCGTAAACTTTTAAGTTTAATCAGAAATAATTTGTAATATGCCAATTTGTCAGGAAATGCGATTGGTAAAGCTTTAGCTAAATCTGATTATAATAACACGCACCGCATTGATGTTTAAGTTACGAAAAATAGAGGTTTTTCAAAGAAAATCTAGTCTATCGTTCTTAAAATTAACACCATATTTTCTAGGAATATAACTTTAGATTTATTTAAGAGGAAATTGAATTCTAATTAATTTTTAGTTCTGCTAAAACTTCTAGATCTAGTAGCATTTACCAGTTCAGGTCGTATTTAATATCTGAATTGTATAGTATACCATTGAGGGTTAGCTACGAATAACGTTGTAAGTGACAAAATAATAATTTTTCAGGAGAGCCAAATAACGTTTCGTTGATTTACTTTTTTAGCTTATCGAAAATAATGATAATTAGCTTTAACTTTTATTTTTGTATCTCTGTTACATTTATGAATTGCGACAATTTAGTTTGCATGATTTTGTTAGTTACTTACAAACTTCTCCCACTGACTGAGTGATTGTAATTGTGTTTTGGCGACGATAAGATAAATAATTTTGGATGGTTTGATGATTGAACAACGTAAGAGAGTAATTCTAGCGGTAATCTGTGAAAAAACTGGTTTTGTAAAAATAGTCCTACAACTTTAATCGCGGCCACGCTTCAATTATTGATTTGCTATCGCACGTATGAGTAATATATTATTATATTTAATCGATATTACTCATACGTTTGTTTTTGTTTACCTATATATTGTTACGAAAATAGCCGTCAACAATGTTAAGCAACATTACACAAAAATATTCCAACAGGGTTAATGTAAATGCTACGCGAAAATATTCCTACAGGGTCAAAGCAAAGAATAGTCTAGAAAGTAGCCAACAACTAAATAAGCATGCCTAGCTTGATTAAACGTAAACAAGCAAAAGTAACAACAAAAAGCGTCTGCTTATTAAGAAGATTAACATATTTGTACACATACATACATGCCAATTCAAACGAAAAGCAAAAGATAAACAACCACCGTGTGTTGCTTAGTTAATGATGTACACACGTACGCATATACACATGTATGTACATAGTTACCACATGAACTTAATTAGGCAGCATATAAGATGATAATGATCGTCTAGACATTGCTTGAAACTTCTAGTGGAATTTCTGTGAAATATAAATAGAGGTGACGCATCCAATGAGTTAGTTAGTTGCAGTTGTAAGTCAGTCGCGAACATTTATAGTTAGTGCTAATCAGAAACTAGTGAAGTTAAGAACTCGTTAGACAGTTGATAATTTAGTTGTGAATTAATAATAGTCTGTCGTGGAATTGAGATTATTGTGGAGTCTATCGTGTCGACTGGAGTAAAGGGAACAGCGCAGCGAATAGACGTGTATAAGCGTGTAAGTAAAGCCAGTGAGTCTTTATTGGTGTATCAACTGTAAGTGTCGGCAGAGTGAGTGCCGTGTGTGACGAGCAGCAGACTAAGAGGTATTGGGTGTATCAACTGTGAGTGACGGCAGAGTGAGTCTCGTAAGTGACGAGCAGTAGACAAAGAGGTGTCACGTGATTACTTGCGCAGCCAGCTAAGAAACGTGCGTAAACTACAGCGAGGAAGGCGTAGTGGTAACCAGTTGTGAATATCTGTGTGTAATTTATTAGTTTAAGTTGTATTAGTGTATTTAAGCTCTTGAGTAATTTAGTATAAGTGTATTTGTAAATAAAACTTGTATCATTCTTAACCCTAATCACTACACTCGGCTCTTGTATTCATTTGCAAATCTTCGGATCTACGGAAAAGCGTTTTTATAGAGAGAAAAACGTAACAATATATCCCTTCCATAAACTGGCAGTTGGCCGTGGCAAGTGCTGTTATGAATTTTTGAACCAACAAACAAATATATCTTGTGTTTTATTGAGAATGTTTAAAACTAAAGGTAGAATTAGCCGAACGTCCACGTAAGCTAACGAAATAGCTGATCGTTTTTGTTGATTGAAAACAATGCAAACGCTTACCGAAATTTGCTGTAACGTTGACGGCACGTCTCAACCTGTATAAAATAGAATTTCCTAACGTTGTTAAGTGACGTTTGTAAGCCAGTGATGGTACCATTGTAATTTAAATGGAATAGGGGTATTTTGGCTCTGTTTTTTTGGTACTTTTGTTAATAATATCTGTGTGAAAAAACATAAATATATAAATAAATATTTGGGAATGTACATATATACATACTTATGTACACAAATATATACATGCATGTGTATGTATATGTACTTATATATAATAAAGAAATGCATAAATATGTATGAGCATAATATAAATGTGATATCCCTGCAGGAGAACGAACTAGTGTTCAACTAGTATTTTTCTAGTACAGAAATCACCACCACTAGTTCCCAACTGTAAACTTTCCTATACTATCTTAATGCTCAATTTAGCATTGAGTGTGTTTAGACAACTACTAGTACCATTGGCACTAGTTTAGGACTAGTTTATTACCAGTTCTTTTGTAAAGAAAAATTCTATAAAATTGGTGGTTTATTTCTTTTTTACCCAGTGACAACTTCTACTTAAAATTCGCAATTATTTATCAAAAATTCAGAAATACAAAAGGGTAATTATAATTATTTTTAGATCAAGCTAAAATTTTAGTAATTATATGATACCAATTTTGATCAGTGCAAGGGCTCTGTTAGACAGTCAAAATTTATTTTGCAATGTGCTGCCTTGGAACTACTTCATATACTAGTACTCATCAGCACTAGTAATTTTACACAACAACTTTAACCCTTTTTGCACTAGTTCTTGTTATTCTAGTAATTATACTAGTAGCTTTTAGACAATTATCGCCTATTCTCCTGCAGGGATGTATTAAAGGATTTAAATGGTATCAAAACTTCTTATTGTGTATGCACACATGTAAAAATTAGTTCATGTTGCATACATATCGTTGGTCACAAGTAGAAAGGCCCTAACTCAAATAATTGTAATTTTACAGGGGAAGATAAAAACATAATATTAAACAGCACAACTGCTTTGTTAAACTGCTTTTAAAAGTGTTATTTTTACGATATTGCAGGTATTTGAGGTGTACTTGTGTCCATCGATATGAACATATTTATTTGTTATAAATGTATAACAGACAGTATACAGTTTTAGTAGCGTTTACATATTTTAGGTACTTTTTCTTCGCTACATTCACCATTTGAACTTTTTTATTTCCCATCACTGTTTTGTGAACAGCTGTTCCTTTTTAATATTAAAACAACAAAACGAAGTAAAGCATACGCACGTTTTTAAATGTTCTATAAGTGCACCAACGTGCTAACAGTACGGTACGGTGCGGTACAGCAACAGCAACGTTCGGCTAACCAAACCTTAAGAAATAATATTTTTATCGCATTTTTTCAAAAAAAAAAAGAAAATACTATTTGACTTGTTCAGAAAAATATTAATTGTTTCATAAAAATGCATTGAAATTGATTATTGAGAGGTTAACTAAATCCTAAAATAAATATTTATTTTGAAAAAAAAATACGATAAACATATAAAAAACAAATATCTTTGAATTAATTGTATAGTAAGAAGCTTACAAGAAAACTTCAGTTTGGTATAATGTTTGAGCAAAAATTTACATTGCAATAAAAAATCGTATTTTTGTGTACATATGCGTAAAATAAATAAATTGGTAAGCAAAAAAGTTTTAAATTAGCTTAAAAGAAACAATTTGTTATTTATTTTCTGTTGTGTACTTGCAAAACAAATTTATATGCAATCTTATACTCGTAGTAAATAAGGACATAAGTGTCAAGTTATCAGATTAAAACCACTAGGACGATCCTAATTAATATAAATATTAAAAGAAATTTTCAACTGAATCTTCTAAAGTGACTACATTTAGCGAATAACGGGTGCACTTATCAAGCCCAGTAAAATAAATAATACTATGCATATATAGGTGTGAGTTTTCGTCCCTCATCAATAGCTTCAAACTTAAAAAAAATCTGTTTTCGACCAATGCTGAACGCAGCGTGCAAATATAAATTCATTCAAATTTTCCTTAGAAATATTTTTTAAGCCAATTTTTTTTTAAATTTTCATTTTTAAAAATCTTTCGGAAATTCAAAAAAAAGAACACTCCATTTTTGCCTGGAAAAATAACGCAATTTTTTACTCAAATCTTAAAACTCTAACTCACTTGTCATAACTAAACAATTTGAGATAATTTAATAATTTGATTATATTATTATTTTTAAGAATTTGGATAATTTAAGAATACTTATTTTCAATTATCTGCGTAAGTGTTATGTATGTAAAATGGCAGTGAAAAATTAAATTATTGAAAAGTTTTCCTAATGCAAAATTTGTATAGGAGTCACTCGAAAATTTAAGTATTTTTCATATATTTTTTTATACGAGTCGCTTGCTTGCATTGTGGAAACTACATAAAATATATTTAATTATTTATTTTCTAAAATTTTTAAACGCACTAATAATCCCAAATTAATATTATACTTATTTAGTAAAATATTTTTTTATTAAAAATACATTGAAATTGATTATTGAGGGGTTTAGCTGGATCCTATGCGCATTTCACAGGATCCAGCTAAACCCCTTAATATTCAATTTCAATGTGTTTTTAATAAAAAAAATAGTTTACTTAATAAGTAAAATATTAATTTGGGATTATTAGTGCGTTTAAAAATTTTAAACTTAAATTGTAACAATTCCCATAAAAACACTAATTTGTTTTCTGTTTTCAGAAATTTTTGAGCACTATTTTAAGCCTCTAATTCTTCTCATCATAGGTCTCTTTTATGTGTTACGATGAAGAAGGTATAATGGTCATATAATTGCTTAAAATATTTAACAGAAATATTCGACACAAATTACTTTCATAAGTACTTGAGTTAATCAAAACTGAAAATTATGACTAAACGGCTAAAATCCGGATTTCTGACACTTTTTAGCATCAATTGTGAATAAGTACGAAAAGACTTAGAGCGTAGTTTAAGTTAAAGTTGACTTATATTTGATGTTTGAATTTCGCGCATTTATAAATTCAGAGTTTATAAATAAAAATTGGTGGCAAATATTACAATATATACAGTAAGTGAGTTCCAACTTAACCCTTAAACAAAATAGAAGTTTCGATTAATTTCTGTTGTAAGAGTTTAATTATATTATGGTATTAATTTACAAAATTATATACAGACGTAATAATATGTTTAACGAAAATTAATGCTTTTTTGAACATTCTGTCTGCCCCTAAAAATTTAGTTTTCATCGTGTGCTGAAACAATTTGTCTTATTGTAATTTAAAATTAAACTGCAATAGTTCAAATTATTATTTTAAGTTTAAAATGGCCTCCATATACATATATTGAAACAATAATAATTTTATTTGAATTACTTAACAGTTATTTAATATTTGAAAAGTTTTTATGGCAACATGAAAATGGTGTAAGGGTGCACAAGCTGTTGCAACTTCTATCGACAAGTTGAAGCAAAGGCTAAAATAACTTTTATGCGAAAACTTTTCCCATTAAATGTCGCAAACTTTGATATTTGTGTGTTAAAACATCATCATTAAAAACATCGATTTTAAGTTAACTTTTTTTTTAAATTTAGGTTAATGTAAGCTAGACTCGAAATGTAAATGCCAACAGTTTATATTTTTCACATGCCACTAGGAAATTGATTGACAATTAAATTAGCAACCATTACAAAGAAAAGTATACTGTCAATATTCCAGCAACGGAACAAGTCACAAATATGCTCGTATATTTAAAAAAATATTTGTTTAATTTTGTAAAAAAAAAATATTCATACGTGCGAATATTTTTCGTCAGTGTTTGGAGTCTAACAAATAGATGATCGGAAAAAATTGATTAGATAATGGCTTTAAAAGTTATTAAAAACAAACACTCTTATACCGAAAGTAACTAAATTTGCTTCATTCTGAAGACTTTGGACCAAGTAGATGACAGAAAGTAAATTAAAAAAAAATATATTTATGAATTGATTAGCCTAAAGTTTATATCGATTTGTAAACCAAATTACATGTGATAATTATTAATGAATAAATAACACTAAAATTAATTATAAATATTCTGACAAACACATAGTTTAACGGAACAACTAGCTGTTTTCGAAGGCCACTAACCCTTTATCATCAGCTTCCTTTGCTGATGATGATGATAATGAAATATTAAATATATAAGAGTAGGCATTATTTAAACTCAACTACTCTGATTTACGCATACTCATAATGACATTGATTTATAAGTATAGGTAGAAATAAATATGAATGCGACGTCGTAGTAATACCACACTCCCACTCATAAATCACCTCAGTTTGATTTTTAATATCAGGAAAATACTTTTACTACTCACACTGATTAAGCTCATTCAACTCATGTTTATGTTTATTTAAAAGTTTAGTCATTACACAGTTTGCAAGTAGTATACAATAGTAGTAAATGGGGTTGTTTTCAATTCCTGCAAAGTAACAAAAAAAGCAACAGAGAAACACATAACCTAAAATGAGAACTTTAATGTTCTTATGCGAAATCCGTATTGTGAATCATGCTTATTTCACATCGTCCAAAGGAATAGAGTTCGGGAGAGTCGAAATCAACAACGTCATAAATGTTGCTAAGTATGAGTGCGATGAGAAATTCAAACTTTCGAGTGAATATAATTCATAGACAATAATGCAATAAGTATGAGTGCGCATTAGAGAGAGATTTTTTCAAATGCCTTACTACAGCGAAATATTTTAAAAGAATCGCTAAGCAACACTGTTGGCAAGACAAACAACCGAAAAAAATGTCTTGCCAACAGTGTTGCTTAGCTATTATTTTAGAATATTTCGCTGTAGTAAAGCATTTGAAAAAATCTCTCTCTAATGCGCACTCATACTTATTGCATTGTTGTCTATGAATTATATTCACTCGAAAGTTTGAATTTCTCATCGCACTCATACTTAGCAACATTTATGACGTTGTTGATTTCGACTAAACGTCTAAAAATGCGTTTTTGATGTGTAAACATCTATACGCTAGGGGGTAAAAATCTTTTGAATTTGATTTTTTTGCTGAGATTTCTTCGCTGAGATGCACACACACAGCATTGTCAAATTGGTGTGAGCTATATATGAGTGTATTAGGGTTTGAAAGAAGCAATACCAAGCAGAGAAACAAGTCGACCGGCTCGAAGCCGACGGTGCGCCGCCGCCGGTTATTTTTCTGTACATTTCCGTACACCAAAGGTGAAAATGAACCGTAAGAGCTACGGACTTGAAATTTGGACACAATATGTAGACATTTGGCCACTACAACAACAAATATATGAGAGTTAAAAGCTAAAGGGTGTTCCAAAACGAGCAACGAAAAATGTTAAAATCCCATGTAATATACATACAATTGTATGTACATATATACAATTGAAATTTTAAAAGTTAGTGTATTTTTATACAGACTACAACAATTAACACTAAATTTAAAAAATTTAAATCGATGGGTGTTCTATCAGTTAATGCAATTTTGACTTTGTAATTTTGACAACTTGCTGTATCTTGGAAACCGTAAGAGCAAAACTCTTGAAATTTTCAAAAACGGTAAAACTAAAAAACCAAAAAAATATAAAATCGCCAAATATAAAAAAATCGCCAAAAACAAAAAAAAAATCGCCAAAACGAAAAAAACACCAAATTAAAAAAAATCTCTGGACTAAAATAAATCGCGAAAAACCGGAAAAATCGCCAAAATGAAAAAAATCCTTAAACAGAAAAATCGCCAATATGAAAAATCGCCAAAATGAAAAAAATTGCGAAAATTAAAAAAACACAAAAAGAGAAAAAAAACGCCAAAACGAGAAAAAAGCGATAAAACTGAAAAAAAATCATTTAAACTGAAAAAACTTAAAAAAAGAAGAAAGCTAGATCAAAAAAAAAAAAAAAATCATCAAAACCGAATGTGCGCGAGTCAAAGTCGCACTTTACTGAATTTATTTTAATTGCAATGCGTACACAACAACAAGAACAGCAACAACTAAACGATGAACAACAGGAATTAAAAATTCAAAAGTAAAAGTAAAGGCATTTACCATAGATAAGCACTGCAGTACCACTAAAGTTTCTGTAAAAACAATAAAAAATGTTTAACAAGTAAATTTTTACTGATTACTAAATTTTTTTCTACAATTTTTATAAATTGCCTAAATGATTTGTTATATGATGAGGTGCATTGAATTTTCAGTAGTCAGTAATGCCCGTATTCATAATGAAAAACAACAAACAAACAATAAGCAAAGAACAAAAGTTTCAAAATTTGAATGAAAAAACTTTGCCACTTGCTACAATTTTATTACGAATACGGCCCTACGTTTTTACTGGTAAAGCAAATTAAATTTCATTAGCAGTAAAAATTTATTGAATTTTTTTAGTAATCAGTAAATTTACTGCTTACTGCAATTTTGAATGCAGTATATATACATATACTGCAGTTTTCCCATTTACTAAACAAATAAGTTTAATAAAACAAACAAAAACCAACAAATTCATATGTATTTACAATATTGAAAGTTTTGATACTTTAATTAATTAATTTAAAAAGTGATACTAATTTACTAGATGTTTACACATCTCCTCTGTGATCGGACTCACATTGCTCTTTTTAATGATAATTATAAACATACACAGAAAAAAATATTTCTGCAGTAAACAACTTTAATTGAAAATAAAACCAAAAATTAACTAAAAATGTATTTAAGTCAATTAAACTTTTTCTTAAAAATAAAAAATTGAAAGTTAAACCAAAAATCAATTATATATGTAATTGAGTCAATTAAACTTTGCAATTAATTAAATTTTTAAACAAAATTTAATTGACTTAAACACAGTTTTTATTGATTTTTTGTTTTATTTTCATTTAAAGTTGTTTATTGTTTATATTTTATTTTTAGGCAAAACTTTAATTGGCTCAAATACATTTTTAATTGATTTTTGGTTTTATTTCCATTTAAAGTTGTTTATTGCAGGAATTTTTTTTTCTGTGTAGACAAATGTACAAATTGATTTTTGTTTTTTACAACTAACTTTAGTGGTCTAAAAATTAACGGAACATTTTGTATAAAAACAGTGTAATATTAGTTGATTCTTTGTAATTAAAAAGTGTCTGTACGTGACGCCGAGAAATAAGAAGTCCTTCGACTTTTTTAATGTAAACTGATTACTGGCTACCAATACTGCCCTTGCAAGTCCTGCAGATATTGTAAATGTAGCATACGTGCTATATTCTGCAAGACCACAACAACAAAGTACATGCAACTGAGATTTGCATCACTTGAATAAATATGCATAACCAAAAACCATTGCATATTGAAAATTGCAAATGTTCTCAATGCTAAAATAGCTGTGTTTTTTTTTTTTTTTTTTTTGCAATAAAAATAAGTAAACCCCTGCGTTTAAAAAATTTTACGACTGCAGATTTGCCACAAAGACTAAAGCTAAAGCTGATCACAAATTATTTCTAAAATAGTAAAAATTCAATTCACATAAAGCTTTTATGAAGATTTATAAAATTTATGCAAAACCCGGACGCTTGCCTCATGTGAAAATATTACCGGCGGCGCTGGGGTTGAAATACTGGCTGCGGCTTAGCAGCGGTAAACATACTTTATACAACTCTGTAAACAAACCAATAGTAATCAAGAAGAAAATGAACGTGGAAGAAATTAAAAACAAAAAACAAGTAATTAAACAAAAAGTTAATATCAAACGCTGGACCGACGCAGAAATAAAAAAATATTGGAGTATTTGCAAGAAAATCATTATTCTACAATCAGCTGTTATAATTAATTTTCTGAGAACTGGAAAAAGACACTCACGCTTTGTAGCAAAAAATCATTTTATGTTTGCTAAAATTGCAGATGTGAAACAAAGAGTGATTTCCGCTAATAATATGAGTGGCGAACAACCTTCAATCAGCTCTAGCCGTATGCAATAATATGCAAGCAAAGAAGACAAAATATTTCGGAAAGTGAGTTAAAATCCTCAAGCATTAGCATAGGCTTAGAAAGACTATTTTTTTGGGGGGGGGGGAGACATTGCCAACCCAAGGGAATTGCTTTTTGTTGGAACTTCTGTAAGTATTAAATCTCCACTTAAGTTGAAAAACTTTATCTAAAGTTGTTTAAAAATATTCCAATCACAAAGAAAGAAAAAAGAGGGTGTAACCGAACTAGCGCATAAAAAAAAGATTTTCTAGCCGAAAGTCGCGATAAGATTTTCAAAGTTTTGTAGTCTAAGACCAAAAAAAGGTGTTGGTAGCAAAACAATGTCTGCTGCCAAGAGTCCGGGTATATAAAAAATAAATCCCATCTCCCTTTTGTTTTTCTCGCTGTTTGCAATATGGTTTTTGAGAATTTAAAGTGCTTATTGCCAAACATGGTTACATGTTTATAGAAGCATTTATTTTTATCTTTCTGGCAGCATATGGACTCCGTGCCAACACAACTGTCCCTTTTTTGAGCCCAAGAGCGACTTACGCCAATTTCGGAAGTGAAGCGTATTCCAGAGAGAATAAGAGCGTTCTTTATTTACTTGCCACGGTCTCACCTGTAAGACGGATGAGGTAAAACTTCCTTGTCGAGCGTTGTCATGTTGGAATATCACTCGTATCAAATAGCATATTAAGGCCGTTTTTCGGCCAATGTTCACTTCAAGCGAAGCAATTGTGTTTGACACAAACAAACTGTGTTCGTTAAGTCCGACGTCAGCAGATCATAATACAGGGGCCTAGTCTGGCCTTGCTTTTGGATTAATATTCTTATTTGCAATTTTTGTAATTTCTGCTTGAGTGATTCCCATTGTTGTGGCAAGTATTTCTTTAATTTAACAATAATCTTAATGGACTGATGAATCCAATTCATCATCCTCGAATTTTTTTTCCTGACCTGCGTGATCTTTATATTCCATGTCAAAATCACCACATCTGAACTCAACCAGTCCTCTATCGTACGTTGAAAATGATAAAACATATGCGGTAAGTAATCGATGTGCTTCAGGTGGACTTTTTGCAAATTGAAGGAGTAAAGCAAAACTTAAGTCAAACTATTAATGCTGCAAGTTGAAGAATGCTGCCATTTTTTAAATGCTCAATACCCTGGTAAGAATACCAATGAAAATATGCGGCTGTACTTTCACTCTTGTTGAAACTTTAATGCAAATGCATATTCTATTTATGCGGTCTGTAAAATAGAAATTTCCAACTGCAGTTACTATTTAATATTTGGTATCTAGTGGATTTTCAAGTGCATATGTTGTTTGTAAAACTATTGCAGTACTTACAGTACAGTAAAGTGAAGTTGTAAAAAAAAAATATTTTTTTTTGCATGCAGGGTTTCATACTTGACCTAAAATTGATCACTTGATTTTTAATGGTTTTGTTTTTTCGTTTCGTGACACATATGGAAACTGCTACTGTGACCTAAAGCAGCTGCATATGTTTTGTGTTTTTGCGTTAAAAAAATTGCAAATACAAATGTATAAATATCAAAACAGAAAACAAGAAAAGAGATTATTGAAATTGCTTTCACGCTTAGTTGAAAACAACACTGCCTGTTTGCCATTAAGAAAAGACAACGAACCAACAATTTGTTGGTTAAATCGCACACTTCAGCAGTTTTGAATATTTTTGATGATTGCACGCAAAGAAAATATATGGTTGTAGAATGGTTGAGAAAACAATATAATGTTCTCCGAAGCAAATGTGTGGTCGTTAAAAACCAATTATTGTTATTTTAAACATTTATTTAGTTACGATAAACAGAGTAATGTTTGAATTTAATAATTACATTATCACATCCATATAAAAGTGTGATATGGTTAGAGTTAAACAATATAGTTTTGTTAAAAATTTATGACTACAATATAATTTGTATTATTACTTAAAAATAATATGATGTAAGTAACAATATAATGTTATCCAAAACCATACTGTGTTAAGTTTTTAAAAAAACCTTTTTCAGAAACAGTTTCAGCTCAGTATTTCGTTTGTAAGCTATCGGTAGTGCACGCGTGGTGTTAAATAAATTAATAAATAAATAAAATATAAACAAAAGGGTAGACCAATAAAAATATATAAACATTTGTGTATCTCCTTATACAAACATGTCTGTATGTCGTGAGAGTATACATTTCTATATATACATTTTATTTTAACAATATTAAATTATTTTTATGTTGAATTTAACGCACAGCTATTTCTACAATAAATAAATGATTAAAAAACAAAATAGTATTATTATATTAAATAATACTGTGGTCGTATTTAATAATATTAATATAATATTAGAACATGGTATGGTGAGTCTCAATTATATTTTAGTGACATCTAACAATAGTGTTGTCATATTTACAATACTAAGATTAGCTATAACCAGGGCTAATTTTTCTGGCTTTTTGCATAAAAAAGCTTATTTTTCACTCTGGCAAAGCAATTAATATATAACGACTCATATAACTCAAACTGGTGTAAAAGAAATTCACATAAAATATATTTCTTTCCACTTGCACATGTATGTCTGCATGTTATTAATTTTTTTCTTTACTTTTCTATAACTTCTACCACCACCACTTACAATATCCACCAGCATTTTGAAAACTCGAAACATAACCAGGCAATGGAAAAGAGTTCATCGGTTCCAAAACAATCGTTTTTAAAAAACCTTACCAGCGACTTAAACACATATTATTTGGATTTATGCAGAATGTTTTTAAGTGCAAGTATACCACTACACAAAATTAGCGATCCAGGCGTGAGGTATTTTTTAGAAATACACCATAAAAACTCTCTGCCATCTGAATCAAAATTGCGAACAAAGTATCTGCCGACAATTTATGAAACCTATCTTAAGGAGCTTCAAGCCAAACCAGAATCCAAAAAGATTTGAGTATTTGAGATTTGGGAAAATTTAAAAAAACACATGATTGTTCATTGTAATAAAAATCTCTTTGAATAAAAATACTTTGAAGTAACAAAATTATTGATTTTATTCTTGCATATTTTGCATATTTGTGCACATAACCGTGCATATTTTGAAATTTGTTCGTGCTATTTCTGGCGCATATTTTGATTTTTTTTGCATATTTTAATTAGCCCTCGATATAACAAAGTTCATTGCTTTGTAGATAATATCATTAGTAACTCAGACAATAATATCTTTAAAGTTTGCTTTTTTATTAACAATTATATGATTTGATTACAACCATATACTTCAATCATAGTATGTTGCTGTTTCATTATGGTTACCTCAACCATATTTTTCTTTGCGTGTGGAATTATTTTATATGTTTTGCCATTATATTTAAGACATTTTTCAAGGCCTTTAAGCAGGAAATATGTTCCTAATTTCGTTATATTATCTTATATTTTTTACACTATCAGATTAATCGAAAGCCAAACTTTGGCATAAGAATTCAGACTTTTTTCATTTTCTTCAACTATAATTGAAATGTTTCTCTTTTAAAAATAAGATCGTATAAAAAAGTTGTTATTACGAATAAAGAGAAATAAGAAGCAAACATTACTTATATATCACCACCAATTCAAAAGGTTTGCACAACAATTTATGTATATGTATAAGTATATATATGCCCTTTCAAAGTAAGTTCAAAATTTCAAATGTTCAGCGTAAGTTTCTGAATACAAAAAGATTTTATGCAAATGGACTCCTTTTTAACGAAACAGTCAGAGATTATTTTGCGATTTTCACATGTGTAATGAATATAATAATATCAGCAGGAATTATACCGCTTTCGGTTTAACTATCCAACTAAGAAGTTTTAGAACCACTCCAACATAAATTTGCCTTAAGCCCTTATGACACTTCATTTTTGTCTTCATTGATTTGCTATTGAATTGATAGAAGGGAACAATTAATGTTAGAAAGAACAAACTATATAAAACAGAAACACAATGTTTAATTATTGTCAAATTTTCGTAATTAGAAACCGCTAGTATTAAGACAAAACAAACTAAAAATCGCTATGTTTGACCATAAAACGCTAATTAACGAACTTTTTTATGTTTCAAGCTTGCAATGTCAATTTTAAGTTGAAAAAATTTAAATTTTTTTTGACAGATCCTCATTTTTTATCCATAACTTTAGTGAAGTTGTTGACATTATTTAATTTTTCTTAATAAAGCTTAACCCTTTGCACCTGTTGAATTTTCCTATGATAATATGCTTACACTTTTCACTAAAACTTGATAAATGAAAGAAAAATGAAGTATCATATGGGCTTTAGCAACGTTGGCTGAAGCAGTTGAAAAAACGACTGTAAGAACGAAAGTCTTGGGTTCGAGCCCAGTTTTCGATAAAGTCAATAAATGAAGATCCGCTGAACAAAGGCAATTTTTCGCATTTTCTTGAAATGGATTTATTAGTATTTCTATAATATTTAGATTTACATCTTCTATAGAAAAAGCATAAAATTTATTTTACTAAATAAATGTGTTTTAAATGCAAATGTCGTGATTTTATCGTGTCACGCGTAATTCACGTGATTCGTGATCAAATATTATAACTAATCACGCGTGGGTGCATGAGCGTGATTGAAAAAAAATTTAATCGTGCGTTAGCTTTTTTTTTTAATAATCACGCACGAATTCTCACGCTCTCACGAGATAACATTCCTGCATAGGTACATATGTAACTGTATTCAATCATTTGAAATAAATTATTTTATAATAATAAATGCATATATGTATGTATAGTAATATGTATGGTAGTATGAGCTTATAAAAATAATGAATACCCCCAAACAAAATGTTTCGACTTTTTCTGAAGTCAGACTTGTCGCACCGAATTCGTTAAGATATTTTGGTAGTTTCTCTGAACAATTTTTTTTTTAACATTAAAACTTTGATTTTTGAGTACATAAGTAAAAGTCTGTGAAAATTTTTTTTAAACAAATATATATGTACCTATATGTTGATAAAAAAAGGATTGTAAGTCCTCGTCCAGACTTGCAATTTTGCATAAGTGTCCACATTATGAAATTCTAATATTGCAACTATGCATTAAAAAAACTTATTACACCACAAATTTCCTTGAAAAATTAGCAATTATATTTACTTTTTGTTACATTTTTTTTGTTTTTCATACAACTGAAGAAATATTATTATAAAAAACGTCAAATACAACTAACAACTTGAAATTAACAATTACGAATTTCAATTCAAAAGAGAATTGCCGAGCACATGAAACTGTGTACCCCTCCCCAATAAACTCAAGAATTGCTGCAACAAAAATTGCAAGTATGGACAGGGACTAACAAATATTAAAAAACGTGAGTATGTGCAAATTATTTCGACAATAGCAGCAACATAACGGTGAAGCGGTACTCTGCTATAAAAGCAAACAGAAATCGTACCTACATGTCGTTAGGAATTCGTACCGACTTATAGTAACATTTTGTGAATTCTCAAATAGTTCTTGAAAGTCCGTGCATAAGATAAGAGGTTTGTGACTATTCAAAATGTGTGGTTGAAGTCTACTGATGATTTGTTACAGCAACAATGAAATATATAGACAACGCTGAACCACCAGCAAATAAATTTCAGACTTATAGTAACAAATTCGTACCGACATATCGTTACAAAGTCGTGTCAACCATTTCATACAAAAATTGTTACGATTTCGGTAATATTTCGGTGCCGAAATCGAAAGATTTTGTCGACCAATCGTTACGAATTCGGAGCATTTTGTTTTGTATACATACACCTTTGTAATTATGTATGTATGTTTCTTAGATACCCTGTAGGAAGTATCAATTGAGAAACACTACTGATTCAACAGTGCCTTTGTCAACAATACTACTGACGAATTGTACAGCAGAAAATGTTTTTTGCTTTAGGGGCCGTCCATATATTACGTAACGCTGTAAGGGGGAAGGTGCGGGGTTCGAGTTTTGTTATGATTTGTTATGGTGGGGCTTCCCCCACCCACCCTTTGCAAATGTTACGTAACAGATTTTTTTTTAGTAATTTGTATGTTTTCTCATTTAATATGCTTTTCTCATTTATTTGATTATCATTTATTTAATTGATCATACGCCTTACCTTCACATTTATATTATGTACCCTCTAGTCAGGCTAGAACCATATGTCTCTATGTCAATACTCTTTCACCAGCGACAATTGCACTAGTTAAAATGTCGACAACTTTCCTTTTTTGCGCGAGTAGAGATACGTTAGAGACAACACTTCTAGTGTATATCTGGTAATATTGTCAATGAACGCGTCAATAGTTTGTTTTTCTTTTTTATTTATAATATTAAAAAAATATATTTAGACGAGGGTCACTAAAATATATTAGTGAATCTTTGGTTCAAATATCTCCATATGGTCGTAAAAGACCTACCTTATCAATAGCGCTAAAGTCTACTGGTAGATTTTCAATGACAACCCTATGTTATGTGTCAATAGGCGATTATATTGGCTGGGGTACATCTAGTCAGTAGCACTATTGACCATGTCACTAGAAGATCACTATAAGTTTACTATTGACAACGAGAGAAGATATATCGATATTGTAGACTAGAGCCCCTAAAATTTACTAGTGAATCTTTGGTGTCAATGTCTCCATGTGATCCCAAAAGAACTACTTAGTCAGCAGTTCTATAGTCTAGTGGTGGATTTTCAATGACAAGCTAATGTTAAATGTCAATAGATGATTACATTGGCTGGGGTACACCTGGTCAGTAGTACTACTGACAATGTCACAAGCAAATCACTACAATTTCACTATTCGCACTTTCTGCAGGGTATGTATACATACATACATACATTTGCGGAATGTCAATTTTTGATATACGAGAATTCACATTCGAATATTTAAAATGATATCCGCGAATACGAATATTTAAAACGATATGAAATTAACTTTGCTTTATTTTAGTTTACATTATAAATTTTACAAAAACACGAGCATACATATATACATAGACATGTACCTATTTTTCAACCCAAAAAACTTGAAAATTATATTATACATATACTTTTTCGTAAGCGTGCGTGATCGTGATAAGTTGTAAACCACTCGTACGTGATTAAAATTATTTTATTCGTGAGCGTGCGTGATCGCGAAAATTTTCAAAATCATTCGTGCGTGAAAGTGCGTGAGTAAAATATTTTTATGCGTGAGCGTGCGTGTCGTGAGTCAGAAAATACTCACGTGCACATCTCTAACAAAATGTATCTTCTATTTCAACTTATTTAACATTTCTGATTTTTGCAATACCAATCTTTTTAAGACGAATTTTGACTTACTAAAGTCTCTGGTACACACTTTCAGGTTGCTTTGATGAAATTATTTGGCGTTTCGAATGGTGGCCGGGTCACGACCAATAAAATATAGTATTATATTTGATATGATCATATCCAAAGGATTTTTTTAAGCTTGAGATAAAAAATTTAGTTAATAAAATGGGTCTGTATGTATCCAATACCAGTGTTGCTATGTTTTGCTTCAAATTATTTTAAAATTTCAGTGAAAGTAAAGTTTTTTTTTTATTAAATGGACTGAATTTTAAATAGACACTTAAAAGAGTAAAAATAAGAGATATTAATAACAGATAACAGTCAATGTTAATTGAATGGGCTGAAAAAAAGTTTACTACGAGCTTCTTAATTTCAGGAAACCATATGAATATTATTAGTTTTCAGGAAATGCCATCAGGAACGTGGTCTAGTTACATAGAATCTCTATATCTGATTGTTCGCTGCGATGTGTCTCAGCTCACTAACGATTTGCTGATTCGTTGAAAATTTAGAGTTCCATTCTAAACGATTCATGGAAAATTTTTTCACGGTTTTCGAAGAGTGTGCCTGATTCATTTGTATTTTCTTCTTTTGATTTGTATGTTGATGTTTCTCTACCCCGTAATTTGAAATACATAGTTGCACAGAAAAAACTAATTTTCCATTTCAAACACAAAATTCTCTGAATCAAATTTTAATTTTTTCAATTTGGGTCCTACAAAGAAATTTGTAAATTCAAATAGAAAATTTTGTAATAATTTGTTTGACAAAAACCCCGATTTTTTAAATCAACAAATTGTCTGATTAATGAAAAAATTTTTTTATGAAAATAAAAAGCAAATAAAACAAATAACTATTTTGTACAGTATGAAATTTCTATATTGGAACAGATATCTCCTTTTAGCAATTTTGTTACAAATGTTACTTTATACTAATTGTATGAACTAGAAATTTTCACTCCATACTGTTTTGTGTAAAACCAAATAAATGTCTTCAGGATGAGTCGAACCTGCAATCTCTTGACTAATACACTAACGTACTTACCACTCAGCTAAAGAGCAAATCGTTTTTGGATACGCAAATAACGAATACATGCAAAAAATGATTTCTTTTGTTTCTTCTAATCTAAAAATAACTTTGTTGAGTAAAAAAAATCAAGCCACGACGTTTTTCGGCTTCTTGTCCGAATGCACAGGTATACAACACGAGCATTCAAAGAAAACAACAACATCAGCACTTGACCACGTTGAGTCAATCACCAAGCAAGGAAAACACCAACACAAATGAAATTAAATCACTGATAGCCAGACAAGAACCGGAGTGCCGAACATCAATCGTTTTTTTGTACAAATGAATGCACATACGTTTATAAATTGCTCTCGGTTTTCTCTCTGTGGGCAGCATTGAATTAAATGATACAGTTTTTGATGTGTAAACATCTATACGCTAGGGGGTAAAAATCTTTTGACTTTGATTTCTTTGCTGAGATTTCTTTGCTTTTCTTTCACAGCATTGTCAAATCCGTGTGAGCTATGTATGAGTGTATTAGTGTTCGAAAGAAGCAATACCAAGCAGAGAAACAAGTCGACCGGCTCGAAGCCGACGGTGCGCCGCCGCCGGTTATTTTTCTGTATATTTCCGTACACCAAAGGTGAAAATGAACCGTAAGAGCTACGGACTTGAAATTTGGACACAATGTGTAGACATTTGGCCACTACAACAACAAATACATGAGAGTTAAAAACTAAAGGGTGTTCCAAAACGAGCAACGAAAAATGTTAAAATCCCATGTGATATACATACAATTGTATGTGCATATATACCCTTGACATTTTAAAAGTTAGTGCATTTTTATACAGACTACAACAATTAACACTAAATTTAAAAAATTTAAATCAATGGGTGTTCCATCAGTTAATGCAATTTTGACAACTTGCTGTATCTTGGAAACCGTAAGAGCAAAACTCTTGAAATTTTCAAAAACGGTAAAACTAAAAAATCGATAAAATATAAAATCGCCAAATATAAAAAAAATCGCCAAAAACAAAAAAAAAACTCGCCAAAACGAAAAAAGCACCAAATTAAAAAAAATCTCTAGGACTAAAATAAATCGCGAAAACCGGAAAAATCGCCAAAATGAAAAAAAATCCTTAAACAAAAAAATCGCCAATATGAAAAAATCGCCAAAATGAAAAAATCGCCTAAATAAAAAACCCCAAAGAAAAAAATCGCCAAAATGAAAAAAACAGAATAAAATCGCCAAAGTGAAAAAATATCAAAAATGAAAAAAATTGCGAAAATTAAAAAAAAACCAAAAAGAGAAAAAAACGGTAAAACGAGAAAAAAGCGATAAAACTGAAAAAAATCGGTTAAACTGAAAAAACTTAAAAAAAGAAGAAAGCTAAATCAAAAAATGCTCAAAACCGAATGTGCGCGAGTCAAAGTCGCACTTTACTGAATTTATTTTAATTGCAATGCGTACACAACAACAAGAACAGCAACAACTAAACGATGAACAACAGGAATTAAAAATTAAAAAGTAAAAGTAAAGGCATTTACCATAGATGAGCACTGCAGTATCACTAAAGTTTCAGTAAAAACAATAAAAAATGTTTAACAAGTAAATTTTTACTGATTACTAAAATTTTTTTCTACAATTTTTAAAAATTTCCTAAATTATTTGTTATATGATGAGGTGTATTGAATTTTCAGTAATCAGTAATGCCCGTATTCATAATGAAATTCTACCAAGTGGCTAAATGTTTTTCATACAAAAGTTTCAAAATTTGAATGAAAAAACTTTGCCACTTGCTAGAATTTTATTATGATTACGGCCCTACGATTTTACTGGTAATGCAAATTAAATTTCATTAGCAGTAAAAATTTACTGAATTTTTTTAGTAATCAGTAAATTTACTGCTTACTGCAATTTTTAATACATATATACATATACTGCAGTGTGCCCATTTACTAACCAAATAAGTTTAATAAAACAAACAAAAACCAACAAATTCATATGTATTTACAATATTGAAAGTTTTGATACTTTTAATTAATTAATTTAAAAAAAGATACTAAAAGCATAAGTACTTCCAACTTAAAAAAAAAATTATTACTAGATGTTTACACATCTCCTCTGTGATCGGACTCACATTGCTTTTGTTTTACATAAAACAAAATGGAAACAAATAATTTACTAAAACAGTAAAAAATATTTACTGGAACTAAATTTTATTTCAAAACACACGTTTGTTTGAAATTTTTTTGGGAATATTGACTATTCCTGGTCACCAAAAAATATTTTACATCTCTTTTTATTGAGTGTTGGTACCTTCTAGGTTAACGACCTATATGTCGGAACCATAGAGGAGTACACAGAAAAAATTATTCCCAAAAAATTTTCAAACAAACGTGTGTTTTAAAATATAATTTTAAATAAATATTAAATATTTTTTACTGTTTCAGTAAATTATTTGTTCCAATTTTATTTTATGTAAAAATACTGTATAGAATGAAAATTATCTATATAAAGTAACATTTTTAAAAAAAATTTTAGATTTATTTTTTTATATTTAAATGTGTTATTTTCAGTTAAATTTACTTTTATATACTGTAAAAAAAGTTGTCTGATTTTTTTTTTAATTTTCTCTACAAATTATTTTATAGATATAAAAAATATTTTATTTTTTATTTTTTAAGGGTTTTATTTGGGGTTTTCAAACTTATTATGTTTGTATATTGTGATTCTCAATATAGTATTATTATAGTCTTACTATAAACATACGGAGTTTGTTAGCTAAATTCAAAAATTTTTTGGGTTGAAGTCTACTGACGAGTTCCAAAAGCGGGAACGAAATGCTGAACTATAAAAACAAGCCAATTTTTGAAAATAAAAAAAAAAAATAGTTGAACCTTTTATTTGATTCTGTTATTTTTTTCAAATAAAACTTATACTAATTTTTTAATTTTTAAATTTGTAAGAATTGTTATTGATTCAGTTAATTTATTTTCTGATAATATATACGAAAAATTTTAGTGAATATGCTTGTAAATTATAAAAAAAAGTTTGCTGAATAATACAAAAAAAAAAACTGCAAAAATTATTTTCTGTTCCTATTAATACATTTGACTGAAAATATTTTTTATTTTTATTTAACTTTATTCTCTAATGCCATAATAAGTTAACCAGAAATACAATTTTTTTCCATTTAAATTTTTACAAAACTGTTATCAGAATCTACAAATTTCTTTGTTGGTCCGCATACAAAAAATTTATGGATTCAATGAATTTAGTTTTTTCTGTGTATGCTTTTTACACAAGAGTTGAAAATTTGGGTTTTTGTTTTGGGAGAGATGTTATTTGAGTTTCATATATTTCGTGCAGTGTAATATGTTGCTTTGGCTTTATGAATTCGAGAGTGTACACCAAGTATTGACCCAGCGTCTGATGCTATTATAATGCCTTAACAGCAAGTGCTATCGACAATTTGAATGGGAGTGTTATTTAGACAGATAACTGATGTTTAAATGGATTTAATAGCCGTACACTTTGTTTTATGTTGAAGATAAGCTTTATATTGTTCTTTACATATCGTCCTTGGTTGCTGCCAGTAGAACTATGTCATCGACACTGTTGGGATCATCAAGTTGTTGCTGGATCCTCCACTGCAAGTACCTTCTCCCAACACACACATTATAACGTCGATAACCGTTACAAACAAAATGGGGGAGAGTAAGTGTCCTTGTTGGATGTCGCTTTCTGTTGTGAACGGCGCAGTTGTTTTACTATTAAACATTTGCGAAATATTTGCACTCTTCTTTTATTAGTGTGATTATTTATTTTTCTTTTTGGTTTATCTTTGCTTCCAAGAGCAGACCCTATTTTGCTTCGATGAATAGTGTCCAAGGGTTTATCGTAGTCAGCAAAGGTGGGTTAGAGTGTTGAGTTGTATTCGTTGATTTGTTCAAATATTAGGAGTAGACTGTTGATTTGCTCGGCACAAGAACTATAAAGGCGAAATCTAGCTTCTTTTTTCTTCAACTGATCATGTAATGGGGGTAAAATATGTCTCAAAATAATTTTATTAAGAATTTTCCAGATCATATACCCAGATCATAGGCCTTGCTTCCAGTATTTTTTGGCTTCCGTATCCCATATTCATCTTGCTCTTCACTTTAGCCTTGATTTTCTTTCAAAAGGCTTTCTTGTTATTTGTAGACCATTTTCAGGTTATCTGAGTTTTCAGCTTATGGTGCTAATTCATTGATGGAGTTCCGTTTATCTATTCGTGTTGGCGTTTTACTTTTTTTTTTTAATAAATCGGTGTTTTATTTCGTAAACTGATCCTGGCGTCCGAATTTTCTTCTGCCAAAAGTAGTTGTTGCGCTTCTCATCTTTCCTAAACGAGGTAACAGAATGTTTCGGATAGCCTTTCTTGTTCTCCTTCCTTGGTATGGTAAATAACATCAGCTGCAACGTCGATGAATATTTCCATATTTCCTTTATTTTATTCCACTCTTAGTCTATATATGCTTGGTTGAATTTCGTAATGTGTCTATGTCCAGTACCACTGGATTAAATTTCCAGATGTTTAATTTTTTTTCGGTGTAGTCGGTCTATATTTTCATTGCTGGGAAGCCTTTTTAGTGTGAGTTTTAGTTCCGATATAAGAAGTTAATGATATGATGATATGTTCTCGCCTCGTAGTAATCTTATGTGCTGTACAGTTGTGAACCATTTCCTTGAGATGCATACACTGAAAGGAAAATCATTCATTCAGAGAATGAAACGGTTTCATTAAATGTTCTTCATTACATTAATGAAACTTTTCATTAATACAATGAACAATTTCATTGTATGCATGAAATCTTTCAATCTCTGCTCTTCGTGTGTTCTTCATAGTTTATTGTCTTAATAAAAATCGTTACATTGTTTAAACAAATTTTCTTTTTGGCGAATTTGGGGCAAATATAAATAAGTTCAACAAGTTTTGTGTTCTTACTGTATACAGTTTGTCAAACATAAATAAATCAATAGTTATTTTGTTAAAAAATATTTTCTATTTCTTATTTTTCGAATCCCTTTTAATTTCAAAGCAGTATGGTCGTCATAAATACAATGAAATCATTTCATTTATACAATGTAATATTCTTCATTGTATAGCAGATATCTCTTTCTTTCTCTTTTTTTATCCATTTACATCCCTCATCTCTATACAAACACAAAAAGTTTGTGCCAAACTCTTATAAAGATGCTTGTTTTGTTCAGATTTTATTTTGATTCTTTTAAACTTATGTTTGTGTATTGTGATTCTCAATAACATATTAAGAGTTTTACTATAAACATGTAAGTTTTTCGGATTACTTTAAACGTTTTTTTGGGTTGAACTCTACTGATGAGTTCCTTAAATTTTAAACATTTGACTTTAATAAATACATACATACATATGTACATATATGTATTAAGTACATACATATGTATTAAAAAAATCAATATATTTTTTATTAAGTGGATGGCTTGGAGGGGATTTCATTTCATGTTTTTTATTATTTACTGCTTCTGTTTCATTATATTTATGAAAATCTCATCATTACTTTAATTAAATTTTCTTTATATTAATGAATAAACTTCATTTATGGTATGTAAAAACTTCATTAAATCAATGAAACAATTACATTCAATTCATGAAAAAGTTTCATTAAAGTAATGAAATAGTTTCCTTCTATTTATGACATAGCCTCCAAAATTAGCTTCATAAATACAATGAATCATTCTTTATTGATCCAATGAAGGGCTTCATTAGCTGACTTTTAATGAAAGATTTCATTAATACAATGAAGAATTTCATTGTCTGAATGAAGGGTTTCCTTTCAGTGTATGTAGTTTGATTTACTAGGTATTGTTGATCATGAGTATATGGATTTCCTTGTTAAAGTATTGTGCAATTTATATGGATAAAATTCACCGTATGTGTATGTATATTAGAGTGGCCGTTAGATGTATGGAGAATTTTTTTTATTTCTTATATTCTCTCCCCCCCAAATCGGTTCATTTTTATGTAAAAAAAATGCAAAGAATTTTCCTAGCGATGAGTTGTTTTTCAGGGAGTGCTTCCGCCCCTTGAAGTGGGAGCTCAAGCCTATTTATTCAATGTAATTTTTTTTAAGCTTTATTTTGACTATATGTATGAAATAATTTAATAGATACAAGCTCTTATTGTACATCCCTGCAAGCATTTTATGCGCAATTAAAATAAGCATATTAGAGCTCATTTTCTGATCATAAATGATTGATTTCTCGGGAGAAAATGGCGACTCTTCTTGAGGAGTATTTTATTACCCGCTTTTCTGATCAGTTTCGACTCATTTATGACTCATATATTTTAATGATTTGCGAGTCTTTTTTGAGTCATTTTTTAGCTGTATTTCTAATCGTTCCCGAATCATTTATGAGTCGTTTTATAGTAATATTTCTGATCGTTTGCGAGTCTTTTTTGACTCTTTTTCAGCCATATTTATAATCGATTGTTTGACTGACATTACTTTTTTTATTTAAAAAAGGAAAAAGAAAAAAATTAGATATCATAAAAACAAAAACATATACATATATCCTGCAGAAGTTAACGGATGGTTAACGAAATATTGAAATAATAAACTCAAAATATAAACTGACCAAAAGCTCAAGAAAATAGTTTAATTTAACATATAAAAAATGTCGAAAAATTAGATTAAAAATTTTATGTATTTTTATATATTTATAGAGATTTTAATATAATATACATATATATATATATCAAACTTCAAAACAGTCAAACTTCAAACACCTGTATAATATATTTTCGATTGCTGTATTCCAGCAAAAAATTTAAAAAAATTTATTTGAGTTTGGAATTAAGCATTTTTGGTGGAAGCAGTTCCCTACTGGATTACCAACTTAATGATTTTAACAAGGCGTGAGACTAAAATAATCGATTCTTGAGAAGTACTTGCATTTTTTTTTATTTGTCAACATTTCACGTAATCTATTTCGTCTAAAAAAATCATTCTCTTCATTTAGCAACTTGCACGTAATTTTTTAAATTTTAGGTAATGTGATTTGTAAGCGAGTAATGAAAATTGGCAATCAGAAAAGTATGTCATTATCAGGGACAGGGGTTTCATGCAAAGGCATATTTTTTCCCTTAAACCTGATAATGGCAAGAACGAAATATCTTTACGAAACATTGAATTTGAGTGAAAATGGCATCGATTTGTAAGTGCATATTTTTGCATATTTTGCTGAAAATTCATATTTTTGCATAATTTGGTCATAAATGCATATTTTTGTGTCATATTTTGGTATAATTAAAAGTTTCGTGTCATATTTAGTCAAAAATTCAAATTTCAAAATATATTATTAATGAAAAATTAGTAATGCAAGACTATTTTTTGACAAATTAATTCGCTAGCATTGTTGTAGAAGGACTGTACAAGCATAAACACGTATCAAATTTAATAAATATTGTCATTTGGTGATTTCAAGAGGATATTTTCTTCTATTAAAGCCGAAAGTAGTAATATTATATAAAAATAATTATTTAAATTTGATCTGATTACATCTATAGACGTTATAAGGATTTTTTTCAATGCAACAAAGCTTTCTAATAACAAGTTGATAGAACTTCACGTTCGAAAAATTTTAAATAAAAATAAATAAGTAACACTTTTTTTCAATTTACATATCGCTCCTTTACAGCAGTATAAACATATCTCGAAAAATGCCTATTTGGAGTAAATAATGCAGAAAAATCGTTGTCATATTAAATCTTGTGTAAAAATTTAATATAAAAGGCTTATATTCGCACCTCTTCAGAAAATAAAATATTTTTATATCTCTAATTAGTTTATGTAAATTTAAAACTTTTTTTTTTTTGAACAAAACTTTTTTAAAATATGTGCATATTTTATTGTTTTTGGTGCATATTTAGCGTTTCCAATGTCATATTTTAGGCGCTTAAAACACCTTTTTTAAATGAATGAAGTCCTTGTCCCTGGTCATTATATATATGGCAAGTAGTTTTAATGGTAATGTGAAATTTTTTGCTGGGATGTTTTGTTATTGTATTTTCAATAAATTACTTTGAAAGCATAAGCACGAATCATTTTCGAGTCTTTCTTCAAGCGCACAAGTGTTTAATCAGTTTTTAATCGTCAAAAGTACTCGAGGAAGACTTAGTTAGGTGATTTTTGATAAAACAATCTTCCAAATCCTAGTAGGGATGCTTAGTATAAATGATTTCCATATACATAAATATAATTTTGGTATATATAATTTTTGGTATTTTGTTGGTTATTTTCTGAAATATTAGTTTTGGCAAAAAACTTTCTTTATGACTAATGTTGTTGACTAGAAGAGCTAAAATTTTGAATCATATCATATTCTTGTAAAATGTTGTTTTTTTAATAAAGATAGTCATTTGCAAACAAATTACATTGAAAAAAATTCTTGAAGGCCATCTTTGAGGGACGGACGCACGGACGTCACAACTCATCGCTACGAAATTTTTAAAATTTTTTTTACATAATAATTTTTAAAATAATAATAATAAAACTGAGCCGATTTCGTCTGAGAGAATATAAGAAATCATTAAAAAAACTAATAACATACATACATATAATTAAGAAAATTCTGCTTCATGCAACAATTTGAGAAATTATTTCCTTGTGGCTCAAAAAAAAAAGTTGAGAAAAAGGAATACTAGTTTTAAATAGTTTTTTATTTACTGGTTTCAACAAAATTTTAATATTTTTAATGTTTCTCTTGTTGGTTTTGGTTTTTTTTTTCTTCTCAAAAACAACTCAAATGAATAATTACAGCAACACCTGTTTCCACATCTTATTAGCATATAAATGAAATTGAAATAGTTTTCTAAGCATCAAACAACGCCACACAACACCTCTAACCAACCATCTTTTCGAACTCATCCAAATATGTACTCATTTGTTAACAACATTCCATGCCAACTATGAACCAACCAGTAACCAACAAAAGGACAATTACTACTTACTACCTTCAATATATATTTTTTTTTCATTCTCATTATAAAAGAACGAAATGCTGAAACAGGAAAATTTCATTCTTGCATATTATTAGAACTGTGTATGTTCCATTCCCCATTTAGTTTGATATACTGAACAGAAAGACCTTCATCTGCTGCTTTCATTGAGAGTTTAATGTACAACAAGAGCTCGTCTAGCACGTTTGACGATGCTGGATAGCAATGAAGGTGCCCACGTGGATGGCTGATGTTGTCGTAGTTGTTATTTATGCAATAATCTTTGGTGTTGATGAAGTTGCCAAAGGGTTTAAACAAAAAATATACCACATTAACATGCTTTATTGTTGCAATTGCTATTGTTATATCTGTTGTGGATTTTTTAATGCTTTTGGTATTTTATGAGCATAAAAAATGATTTTTAACCTCTGCACTTACACTTTCGTAACTCGGACAGATCAAATGCTTTAGATTAAAAAAATATATATATATGTAAATAAAAAAAGGATACAGACGCAAGATGTATGCAGATAAATATGTTTAAAAAGCTGCAAGCGATAAATGTTTTTGCACACTCTTAATGTAAGCAGTTTGTACTGAATCTCAGCCTCTTTCGACAAAAGTAATTGCTGTTGGACAACCCCATCTTCTTCAGGGACAACCACTGAAAAATCTGGAAAAAGTTGCAGAAAACCATTTTGCTGATTATTTCGGAATACGTTAGAGCTAATGGCCACACTTGAAATGAAGGTTTATATACATATTCCTTCACAAAAAACAGAGCCAGTGCAATATCAGCGTCTGTTTTGCACATAAACTAAGGCTTTAAAAAATACTAGATATACCAAACGGACGACACACTCGTCCCTATTCTAGAAACAAAATGTAAATAATTTTATTAAGATTCAAATAAAATGTATCTAAACTTCATCAAAGATTTATTAAAACACAGCCACACACATACTTACATACATATGCAACCATAATTAAATAATACATGAAATTAAAAAACATAAACAAAAGCCCTTCAACCAAGCTAATTCAATTTATTCAACTAAATAAGAGAAAAACAATTGTTAGATCAAGAGAAATACTACACACACACACTCATGTTTTGTTTCTTTTTTTACTTGTAAGCTAATAAATGCGTGTGTAATATGTGTGCATGTAGTAGTAGCAACTTTAAACGCTTGTAGCTCCCAAAATACTAAACCAATTTCAATAAAATATAGATTCTGCACATCTGTACAAAAAATCCTTTAAAACCACTGTCGCCAACTTTTTTCCAATAAATATCGCTAAAGTAGACAAGAAAATAGCCAGAAAACAGCTAAAGATCAAAATGAATTGAAAATTTAGCGATAATTGGCTAAAAAATAAATTTATTTTTAGGTTGTTTTAAAAATGTTACGGTAACTTGTTAACTTCTTTCGCTTTTCCTAAATTTCCCTACAAATTTTATAAAATACTAAATAAAGGTAATGAAATAGGTTAAAAAAAAGCTTATTTTAATAAAAAAAACACTCGTATGTATATACATATTATAGGCCTGCACATATATACTTGTTTGCACCATTTTTGCGTGTGTTGGTTCTGGCATGTACCGATACATACCTTATTCAGCGTTTCCCTTACTTCGGGACTTCCCCAGTAAAAAATTGCTTCAAATTATAGGGTAAAAGTATCGCTGACAAACCTGCTGATTTTTGTATGGCGAGTTTCCGTTTTGGAATACTAAATTTTTTAAGTATAATAAAACATGCAAACAGCAGTTATCTAAAGCACTCTTCAAAGAATTAATAATATAAACGTATTAAATTATGTATAAAAGCACTTATCAAGACGGATGTGAGTACATTAGCTAACTTTTAAACTTGCATTGTTTTGGCGCTATTCAATCACATTTTTTCTATAGTTTGTTTCATATACGTTCACCGTCTCTAAACAAGCTCACATTTTAAAGCGAATTATGATAGACAGAAAATCGCTAGAATTCCCGCTAATAGCTAAATCATAATTTTTCTCGCAAAATGTACTTAAAAATCGCTAGATTTGACGAGAAAATAGCTGAATTGGCAACAGTGTTTAAAAGCATATAAATGTCTTTAAAATCGGTGCAGTGTACCAGCGTAAAAGGGATTACAAAAACATGTTCGCCTATTAATTATATAGATTCTACCAATAGTGCTTAAACACAGAGAAGAATTTTGAACCATCTTTCACCGTCAGTAAACTGTTGATAATGACAGAATGGCTAGGAAGAGAATAAACCAAATATCAAAGAAAGATATATATTCAATGAACGGGCAACCTAACAACTGGAATGTGTGACAAAATCTCAATTATATACATATGTACAAACTAGCAGCATCATCATTACAGCAGAAAGTATGGAATGGGAGAGAACAACAACAATTGCAAATAACAGGGGTGCCCCTGTGGCTGAGTGGTAGCGATGCTAGCCGCTCAGTCCAGAGGTCGTGGGTTCGATTCCCACCATAGATCCTGGGTGTTTTTCGCAGACAAGCTAATCGCTTTACGAGTTGTGTTTGCGTTTGTTATAATAAAAATAAAAAAAATAAAAAAATAAAAACTGTCACATGCACAGACGGGTTGAAAATTGGTTACTGAACGTAAAGCCGTTCCTAATATATGTAAATTATTTGACCTGCCGGATCAACATACAGTGTTTTAGACAGGTATCACAGAGTTCAATTTTGAAGCGTCCTTTATTGTAATTGTGAGATAAACTCAAACAGGTAATGTGGAAATATTTATGCACATCAGGGCATCGGTGGTAACGAAGAAGAAGCGGATGAGCTAACAAGGATCGAACTATTGCTGAAGAATATCATACTTTCAAAAATTTAAAAACGAACTAAAACAATGTGCTATAGTATAACAAACCATAGATTGAAAGAACTCTGCTATTGGAAGAGCTACCTAGGGAAATATAGATAATGAAAATACAAATGAGATTCTTAGTTTAAGAGGGCCACAACATCGAAAATTGGTTAAGATAATAAAAAAACATACAGAGTTAAAGAATCACCTGGCTTGCGTGGCATTTGTTGATGATACAACATAAAGAGCTTACCAAGCAGTTGATGAAACACATAAACACTAATTGCGCTTTTATCTAACCTTCAATCAAATCTGACGACAAATCTTCTGTTTATTCAGATTAGAAAATCTGAGGAAAATATATTGAGGGAACTGGTTTTTAACCTAATAGAGTTGAATAGGTGTATTCGGTTTATTTATTGAAAACTTCCCCAAAAACAATTTTTGAGATTGCAAAATATGCTATAAGAACATAATGGTCAATATTGATATCCCTTCATCTTCCAATAAGAAACTTCATTTTGATATGAACAAACACGAGTACTTTTATGTCAAATTAAAGGATATTTATTTAAAAGTAAAGATGAGGATATGTCACTATAATGTGATCACGAATTCTTCCCTTCAGGATTTGAATCGATTGTGGGTCTTTGGCATAAACTTCACCTGTCAAGTACCTGAAAAGATGAAAGTCTAAAGATGTTTAATCACAAGATCTCGGTGGACAAATTGTGACCGCCTTTTCAAAATATTACACGGCCAGGAAACTTTTCACGTAAGAGAGCTATTATATCGTTATTTGTATGTCACGTCGCACCGTCTTGTTGCAAATCAGTATTTCCTATTCCGTTAAAAAAAATATGAATCGTTGTTCATAAGGCAATCCATTTTCAGTTGCTTCAGCCTCATTTTCGAAAAAACATAAGGTCTAATATCCCCCTCCAGACCAAATACCACATCAAACAGTTACATATTGAGGATAAACAGGCTTTATGAGCTCTAAATGTCGAATCTCTGCTTGCTAACATAGCCTCATCCTCCTCCTCAAAATGGTTTTTTAATCAAATTCGTCAACAATTTGATGCATTTCCAGGAGCCAAACATCCAAGACATGGCATTGTTGGCTGTCGGAAGGCATGAGTTATTCTTTTATCTAAACTTTTAAATTCTTACTACTTAATGGTTTACAAAAACTATGGCGTATTGTGGTTTGTGGAATGCCCAATTCCACAGATTGACGAGATATGGATAAACCTAGATTTTCCTCAACATTATGGGTTGCAACAGAAATATTTTCAGTTGTTCTTTAGAGACGTGCCAGAGTTTGATTTTTTACATCACTTCCTTGTTCTAACAGCTCAAACTTTCCAGGAGCTTTACAATTTCTGGCCTAGAAAGTTCTTCACGACGAACGAAACATGCTTTAATTTTCACCATTCTTCATAATTTCAATGCGTTGTTGAAGCATATGTATATCGTCAAAGAATATAAATCATATAGAATGCGCATCTCATGCAAGCTAAAATTTTTTATGACGGGTATTTCCAGTACTACCCGTCCAGCGTACACACTCTCATTTCTTTCTGCAGTGCTGAGAGCAGCGTTGCCGTTGTGAAATTAAAGTATCACTTTTGACCCCTTTTCGTGCCAATGAAGCTTTTTATGGCCCTTTTTTTCAATTTATCCCTTTGTATCATTTGAACAGAATGTATGCCATAGGGCAATCATATACACAGTTTAACATATCAGGTATTAGAAAAACAGCTGTTCGTCCAATTGGCGATATTCGGCTCGATGATGTCGATCATTTTATTGTTTTGGTCGATAGAAAAGCCAATAAATGGTGAAAATATTGCAAAAAATCTGACAGCCAAATCCTTGATTCCAAATGCAAATTATTTCTCGGAGTATCACAATTAAAAAAATATGTATTTTAACTTACTTTTAACTTTAATTTTAATAAAACTTTTTATAAGTTAGTAAGTAAGTTTTTATAAAATGTTTATAAGTTAAAATAGGTTTAAATGAAGTAAATTTGGAAGCCAAAATTGGGGCCTTAAAGTATACATCGATGTATATAAATGATCAGCATCAAGAAAAGTAAAGTAAATTATAGTTGGAAAAACTGAAGTTAATTCATTTTCTTTTTAACCCCCAACTAAAAAAAAGGGGTGTTATAAGTTTGTAGTGTGTGTCTGTGTATCTGTGTGTTTGTACAAGTACTCGTACAGACCAAACGGCTGGACCGATTTTGATTTAGTTTTTTTCTGTTTGAAAGGTGACTTGATCGAGAAGGTTCTTAGCTATGTTTTAAAAAAATCAGTCCAGCCGATTAATTAATTAACTACGAACATATTTCTATAATACCGGCTAGTAGAGTATTTACAAATACAGTTTTTAATTGCAAATAAGACGAGTATAAACCTATTATAGATAGCTACTAAATATATATAGCATATTTCGTATGATATCGAGTGCCGTAATTTACCAAATTACTTAAGATTTATGAAAGAAATTAGAGACTGTAAAAACATAAATACATATATTGGACTTGGTTCATCTCACTTATTTACTTAAAAACCAGCATAACTCAAAAAATTTACTTTGAGGAAAAACCATTTAAAGTTTTCAAGAAAATTTTAAATTTAGATTATGAAGAGGATAATATAGTTATACTAGTCTTTCAAGGCATTATGCGTAGTTCTTAAATACATATTTTTTTTTAACTGAACATACTGTATTTTTTAATAAGTTCTTCACCTGGAATCTAATCTTTGACAAGTATCTACTTTAAGTCTATTTGATAATTGTTTAGTAACGCTAATTTATGTTTATTTTTTATGTTTTTTTGTAAATTATATTTTATAAAGATGAAGAAATAAGGTGTAATTCACTGAATTTATAATTGCAGAATTTGGAAACTTATCATCCTTAAAACAAGTTTTATTTTAGCAACAGCAACTTTCCTCCGAAAATCGGTATTTTTTGTAAAACTAGGATATTTTTAAATAGTTTTTTTTTTTTGAAATTGGCCGCAATATTTTGCTGTTGAAAAAGTAGCAAAATGCGACTTAAGTCGCACAACGGCAACGCTGGTGATAATAGCAAATAATATAATGCTCTCAGTGTGTGTTTGCTTGCACTTTATACTTTCCCCCGCATCTAAAGCGTACGCAAAAAATGTTAAATTTTTTAGCTCAGATGCGCATTCTATACAATTTATATTCTTTGACATCGTTCAAGTTTTATTTATTGGCCTAGTTTTTACAATTACAACTGCTAAAATGGCAGTATATATATATATATATATATATACACTCTTGAATAATTATATATTCATTTAACCCTGCACACGTAACCCTCGAACGTATCCCTCTAAACCTAACCATTCGTCGTTTCGACGAGCACGTTTTGGGGCGTATAATATCGGTTCTAAACATATATATTTTTGTACTTGCAACACATACATACCTTTAGCAAGTACTTTGTTAGTAAATACAACTATATATTTCTATTCTGTTACAAGGATATTTATTATAATCCATTTTTCCAAAAAGCACTTTTTTTTTGAGATCACATTGTTATAAAATTTATATAAACAAACAAAACAAAAAAGCCTTTTTGTCTTTGGCAAAACTTAACTATAACACTATTGTCATTTAAAAAAATATAAAAAATTAATTTTTTGAAGCGCATTGTGTGCAGAAATCAACTTTATGCTCGCCAACACTCGTCGAAGCGACGAACAAGTTTATCATATCTCAATAATTACGTGCTTACGCGCCGAGTTTGGTTGTCTCCTGCAAAAGCTCAGCGAAAACTAAGTTGGCAAGAAATTTAGCGGCGATCGGTGCACGTGTTAAAAAGAAATAGCTATTTTTTCGTCCGGTGTTCGTCGTTTCGACGAAGGTTATGTGTCTAGGGTTAATATCTGATGGCAATATTTTGCATTTTTGCTACACTATAACTTGATACTATTTAATCTTTCTTTGTACATTAAGCTAAGTATATAAGCATATATTTTCAATTACAGCCAATGAAAAGTTAAACAGCAGGTATAAAATATTCCAGCACAAAGGCCATTAAGAACGTTAAAATTCATGGCAATTATTTAAATAATGTCTTCTCTCAAACGAATAATAATATAAATATTCGTACACACATACATATGTACATATATACATACCAGTAACTTTAAAAATATAATATTAAAGAAGTATAAGGATAAAATATTAGATATATGTATCGAGTCTTAATCATCACACATCCTTATACAAAATATGTTGACCTTTTATTTTGTCCTGTCCCAGCTGGCCTTTTCAATCGCAGAAGAACCTACAGGTAATCATACAATCAAGTTAATAGTTTGAGTTTTTTATGGCAATAATCAAATTCAATGTATTTTGAATAAAAAAAAATATTTTACTGAATAAGTAAAATAATAATTTATTATTATTAGTGCGTTAATACGAGTAAATGTTAAACTTAAATTGTAACAATTTTCTATAGTTTCAAGTATCTAAAAATTATATATATCGTTGTGGCTCCGCCAAACCAGCTATTATGTGTTTTTTCTAAGTTTTCAGGAGAGCAAAAGAACTGTTTTATTTTGAAACATTTCAATATATTTGCAAACTGCAACACTATATTGAAACATATTTAGAATTTATATTAGTACATATTTCGTAAAATTAATCTTAAATAATTCTAGATTTGGTAGGTTTAGCGGAATTCCTCCAAAAACTACACTTAACACATTTAGTTGTTCAGTTTCAAGAGCATTTCTAATAAAATAATTTTTTAATTTAGGACATAGCTGTTTTTTCTTTGTAGACTGGCGGCCTCAATAGACCGTACTTCTTCAAGAATAATAAAAGTCAATGGAGCAAAGGTCCGCGCGATGATTACATACTTCTTTGCAAATGCAAGAACTGAACTTGGTTAATATGTTGTATCAACAAGACGGTGCATATGCCACACGACACGTGATACCATGAAGCTATTGAAAGAAGAATTTGGTGAGCAATTAATCTCACTTTTTGCAGCAGACCATTGACCGCCAAGATCATGCAATTTAACCCTACTAGACTGTTTTTTGTGGGGATACGTACATGAAGTCTCTCGTGTTCAGGGATAAACTAGCCACAAATTCAGCTCTGTAAGATACCGACCGAAATACTGGAAGTATGCCGAAATCGGAATAGACTACACGAATGACCAACCTACGGCACGCCGCGTAGCTGCGGGCAACATTTGTTTAAACTACTCCTTAAAAAGTAGTTGGCAGGCCTTCATTTATCGCCCCAAATATATATTTCATTCACTTTTGCAAAGTTTCTGTTTTTTTTCTTTATTTTCAAAACACAAACTGTTAAAAAACAATCTCTTACTGCTCGAGCTTAGAGTTCAGTTTTTTCTGTCTATAATAAACCAGAAGTTTGTTCTTACCAAAAAAAATCTTTAACAATTCTATAATATTATAATATATATTATTGTTGATGACTATGGTTATGGGCCAATGTATATAAAATATATTAAATGTACAATAAGAATATTTTCATCAAAATTACAACACTTAACCACAACTAAATAGTGTTTTATACCTAATGGCGATTAATTATAGTCCATTTATATGAAAGTGTAAAATATTTCCACTCTTTCAGTAAATTGAATGTCATTTGTGATCCGTTTTACGCCAACGCGCCATGGTTCACAATAATTATATGCATGTCGAAATTAGAGATGGGCGCGTGTCGAATTTTTCCAACACGACACGCATGAACACGAATACCATGATATTCAACACGTACGAAACACGCACGCCAAAAATTTTCCCAACACGAAACTGCACAACACGCACGAAATGAAATACAATAACAAAAAATCGTTTTTGTTTAGTGTTTTTTATGGGAATTGTTACAATTTAAGTTAAAAATTTTCTTAAACGCACTAATAATCCCAAATTAATATTTTACCTATTAAGTAAAATATTACTTTGGGATCATTAGTGCGTTTACAAGAATTAAAAAAAAATTGTTTTTGTTTTATTTTATTGTTTCATACGTAATTTATACGTTCACCATCGCAATCAATGAGAGAAAAATTCTTCCAAACATCGCCTCTGGCTTGGTCGTTTGTTACCAATTGGTATTTTTCATCATTTCTACGAATAACTTCTTGAATTTTATAATTGATTTTGCTTCCAAAAATTAATTACTTTTTTCAAGAGTATATTTTTAAACTGTGGTGCCAAGTTGGCACTGTCAACAGTTGATACTATATACGAAAATTTAACCTTTTAAGTGCCATATCATGGCTGGTGCTTGCGCGTTCGACTATACAAAATAGGCATTAAACGAAACAAACACGCACGAAATCAGATTTTCTGACCCGAATACTGCGTGTTGAATCGTGCCTGTTCGTGTCACGAAAAAAACACGACACGCGCCCATCTCTAGTCGCAAGTAACACTTTTGAGCTTTTATCGCATGTGACGCATAATGTTGGTGCAGTACCCTATGTAGCTGCAGGGTGTTTGAGTCGGAACTATAGTACTGCAGATTTAAATTAAAATTGGATTGTCTTTGAAATATTTTAAGAATTTTTGTGACACCTCGAAAAAAATATATGTACGTATATTTATAGTCGTACATTCATACATATAGTACAAAATTTTGAAATTCTACAAAGCAGTCTTTCTATTTTCATACCTGACATACATACATACATATGTATGTACAAATGTAATTATGTATGTTGATACATAATAAAAAGTCAACTCCAAAATAAAGTGAAACATACAAACATAAACATATGCACGAGTATGTAAGTATATGCATACATACTAAACAGGAATAAGTAAACTTTAACATTACATTTGCTTTCTTCCCCCTACATACCCCCCTACCCAAAAAACAAACAAAAAATACAAAACAAAAGGAAAAAATAATATTTTATTAAAAAGAAATACACATCGCTCATTTACTTCAATAGTGTCACAAGTAAAAAAAAAATTTTCCAGAAAACGCGTCTTAAGTTTTCAATTTGCATACAACTCAATGAAGACATGAACAAATATTCATCTCTCAGTAGGTGATGCCACAAGCCGTAAAATACAAAATGTTGTCGCGTTATTCTGCATAATTAATTCAAAAATCGAATTTTTTGAGTTATAACACTATTGAAGTAAATGAGCGATATGAGTAGAAAAACAATGCACCACAACCAAATAAGCGTCAGTCAGTCAGCTACAATTTCAGCAATTGTTGTTGCATTGTTCTATTATTCCCTTTGTAATTTGCTGCTCTTCTTATGGCTTTTGTTGTTGTACTCAATGTGCTTATCTTGTGTTAGTGATACTTGTTGTTTTGCAAAACGTTTTGTGTTCGTGGTCACAAAACAGATGTTTTGACTGCCATTCCCAGTTGCAAGGAAGTTTTAGTTCACAACAATAGGTTCGTTTGTGTACTTTTAACATAAAATTGGTTGGCTATAAAAGAATTGGTGCTCGAAAATTTGCCACCCACATGCTGCTGTAATAATCAAATCGCTAATGAAAAACCAGCTGATTCTTTGATAACTGTCAGACTCTTACATTATTTACAAGCTATGACACATACACATTCAACTTTAATGGATTAAATCCAAATTTATGGCACTTTTTAACATAAATTCCAAATAATTACGAAATTTAGCTAAATAAAAATTTTAGGTGTTAAGTTACATATACATATGTACACAGAGGGAAAAATAACGTTCTAAAATTGTCCACGGCTATTGTCAATTTGTTAACGAAGTGTGGACAATAAAAAAATCGTTGACAATTCAAGAACGTTCCGCTGTCAAATCAAGAACGAAATGTACAAAAATACGAGATGGTGTCAAATTAAGTACACTCGCTGTCAAATTATGAACGAGATATTGTCAAATTATGAACTACCCGTTGTCAAAATAAGAACAAATGTTGTCACCCCCAAAATCATGACCAATTCGTTGTCAAATTGAGAACAATCTCTTGTCAAATTATGAACGATATGTTTTGAGAACGATTCGTTGTCAAAACCAGAACAAATGTTGTCACCCCCAAAATCATGATCGATTCGTTGTCAAATTGAGAACAATCCGTTGTCAAAACAAGAACAAAGAATGCTTCGTTGTGAAAGTGAGATCAAAACGTTGTCAAAATAAGAGAAAAGCGTAGTCAAAATGACAACAAACTTTGTCAAAATGACATCAAACTTTGTCAAAATCAGAACGATTTGTTATCGAATTGAGAAAGAAGCGTTGTCAAGCCAAGAACATTTGTTGACAAAGTGTGAACGAGTCGTTTTTAAAAGTTTGACAACATCCGCTGTCAAAGCGAAAACGAACGTGCTCAACTCTTTCTTGTCAAAGGATGGTGCCAATTTCCGTATTTTTCTACTGGTTTTTCCCTCTGAGTACATATCTCTTGTTTGATTGGAATTTCAAGTGTTACCCTCTTTTTCTACAATACGGACGGCCGACTTGATTATAAGATTTATATGAAAAGAACACATTTTTTTGAGTGATTTTCATACAAATTTCCTAGACGAGTCGTCAGCCTGACTTGAAGAAACTACACATTAGTTAATTCATAGACTTATAGTCGATGGTCTTCCCATAGGTACTTTCGAATCTTGACAGTTGACAGCGGCCATATTGTTGAAGCCAGATCAGTCAAAATGGATGTTATTGGTTATGTCATATCTTATCAATTCACCATGAACAGATAAAACGTTAAACAATACGTGCAAATGATAAGATTGTTTTTTGCTCAATATGGGTGTTCTGATCAGGAACCGTTTCGTCCACTTGGCCCATTTTACAGTCGCCATAAACGTCATACCGCGAAAACTTTTCACAGTGTACTATATAAATTTCAGTACACTAGTACAGTTAATAATCAACCAAAATCTATACCTCGACAAAACGCAATACCTGACGATAACATCACCGCTGTCCACGAGACTGCACAAGGAAATACGAGGCAGTGGATTTAACTGACCTAGGGTTTGAAGGTAAAGGATCATAAACGATTGTGTATGTTCCTTGAATGGGTTTTTAAACAGTTGGGAACTGATCCTAATATTCTGGTATATATAATCTTCAGTAATGAGGTCAATTTCTGGAAGAATGAGTGCACCAACAAATACAATTTTTGAATTTGGGACAATAACGATCCACATGAAATCCAATGCATGTTAAAAAATACATTGTTTGGTGTGAATTTTGGGGTTGATGGCGTCAGCGATTTATATTTAATTGAGAATGACGTTGGCCAATCCAAAAGATATGTAGCAAGATGCAGCTACGTGCCTGCTGCATTCAAAAGAGTGCATTAGCGATTTGACTGCCTAATCACCTAACGTATATGTAATGTGGACCGGTCACCGAGATCAAGTGATTTGATCCTATTAGACTCTTTCTTGTTTGGTTTTTTAAATCGCAGGTCCAAATGAATAGGTCAAAATGACGCTAAAATTCAAGACAAACATAAGCCTAATTTATGGACCAAAGTCATGGACATCTCGGTTCCACTCCACCCAGCTTTACATTGCAGCCTTACAGTAAAATTGTATGGCAGATATTTTCCTAAAATATTGGAACAATTAATGCCTCCATTCAACAATGTTTTGTTTGATCCTTTTATAAAATGGGAAAAAGAATATGTAATAGATTAAGAAGTTTAGGATATTCCACAAAACTATATGATGTTAAATTTTACATAAATCTATCGAACACACATCATACCTACAACATGACTGTGAATTAGAATAAAATTAACCCTTAAGCGGATTAACATGTTTCTACTGTTAAAACTTAACGTCAAACTTTCTTGTGTTCAGGGAAATTTAAGTTCAATTTTCTTGTAAAACATTTTGACCTGCAAACTCCCCTTTTTTAATATAATTTTTTGCATTTTTCCCAAGAGGATGAAAGGGTGAAGAAGATTTAGAGCGATACGGGTAATAACAGAAGGGAGTCACAATGAACTAAGCTCGGTCTCCGAGTGGATGTGTGTTCCAGCATCACCCCTCCTAATTTTAGGTTAGAGCATTAAAAATTTCATAAAAATGTTCCGAATGAAATTTAACTTTAAATTTCTAAACACTTCTTATGTCGTAAATGCAAAATGCCGTGAGGATATATTCGAGCCGAGCCCCATGTGTGGACTTCTCATACGGGATCTATGTTTTAATTTAAGCTAATGGTGGCTGCATTGTACAACATAGATTTTCCAAAAATTTAAAACGCTTTAAGGCTGTAATGAAATTGCTAAATAGAAAAATTTATAAAAATAAAGTGGGGCGACAACTGTATATAATGTTATATATTTCCGCAAGGAGGTTGAGAGCGCGATTAAAAGTTAATTTTTATATTGACATTTTGCACACAGAATTAAAGCTCTTTGATGTGAGTAGGAATTACTTTACATCACAAATACATCCTACAGTGAACTGAAAATGCTTTCAATCCTGCTAAATATCTTTAAAACCTTCGAGTGAACGAACACACTTAATTCCTTTTATTTCCCAGCAAACACCGCCAGTTTTATACCAAATTAAAATTGATATGGAATTAAATTATATTTTAAATTTTTAAACTCTGGAAGTAATTTGAATGTAATAATGATTTTGTTAAAGGATGAAACTTACATTTATATATATTTTGGCATGTTGTGCGCTCTTTTTAGCATCTTATCTGACCGAGTGCTGAAAAATGACAAGGTAGTATTTCAATGTCTCGCCGTATTTATCAATTACTCCACATGTGTGAAAGTCTCCTGAGTGTTTTGTTTTTGATATTATGGCAAAGCAGTTAGGTTGCAAATATCTAATAAGGATATTCTGATATATAACATTAACCATTGAAAGGATGTCTGCTATTCTTTAGTATTTAGTTTTATTCTCTATCTGAATTTATTCTCCCATTTTTTTTACTTTTGTATCACGATAAACGAGATTTCTGCCTTTCTGGCCTCAGATCAAGTCCTCACTGGATGGTTAGTTAGGTAACGTGGCTGCTGGAAATCAAGTGGAATCGTGAGATTCTATTTTTATGAATAAAACTTCACTTGTCCAAGCTTGAACACATCAAAAGGTTTGGATGCTGTTCTTGATTCAGTGAGAAGTTATACCACATCCACTGCTTGCATGGATAAATTTTCACAAGGTGAGCTGCACCAAATTGTTATAGCTCTGATATAGCATTCGAGTATGTATTTTTCTCAATATTTGTGTCGCATCATGTGCAAAGTCAGGCACTTGGAGAGCATGAAATAAGCTGTCTCTTTCCTCTCTCACTCTTGATAACTACGATAGAATATATTATGATAAAAACCTAGTCTATTCTCATATCTGCCGATCTATTGATCAGTATCGCGTCAATGGCGCTGCCAGCCACAAATCTTTTTTGCAATTTTTGTTTATTGTTTGGTTTGACAACTTTTTGTTAAAGGGTGAGTATCTTGCAGAAGTGGTTGTAAGCAGAAATTATAATGATAATAATGACTTTGTGACGACATAATGAAATAGCACATGTGTATATCGACGGACTTATATTAGAGAGACTTTATGTGTGTTGAATATGTTATAATATTGTCCCTACCATGTCAAACCATTCATTCATTCATATGCAAATGTTTGGTTTTAGAAGAGCGTGAAAACCCGTCAATTGTGTATTTAAGGTCAGCGTATTCCTAAAATTACCTGGCTTAAAATATGTCTTATTGAGTTATCTGTCGTCTATAAAAATTTCAGCATTGCGAAACGAATCATATCGTATAAATTAGGGTACCAAAATAACGATTCTAAGAGACGAATTTTACATATTATATAGTTTGACGTGGTAATGGTGATATACACTATTAACATTTACTTGAATTCAGTTCCAACAATTTTGTTCATACAAAAACTCTGGTAATTAAATTAAACTATTTCCTTGAGCTCTCGGTCAGTTTATATTTTGAGTTTATTATTTTCAATATATCGTTAAGCTTCGGTTAACTTCTTCAGGATATATATTTTTTGGTTTTTTATGATATCTAATTTTTTCTTTTTCCTTTCAAATAATAAATAATAGTTTACAATTTTCAAAAAACAAAGTTTGTCATAAAAAATTATTTTTAAAATTTTTGGTAATAAAATAAAATAGGTATGAGCCTACAATATTTGTTCATGTTAATAATATAAAAAAATTAATAGAAAAAAAAGCTTTTTAACATATAGAATTTTTGAAAGGTTCTTAGAAATGTTAATACATATTTTCAATACTTTTACATAACATTTACCTAATTTACATTAAGCATTTTTTTCATGAAATTAGTTGCATGAAAATTTTTTATTTGTCTATAGGAGGCCTCGAGGAGCAACTTATATCAAAAAAGAAAAATGCATCAGAGATTCAATCTACGCCCTTCTTTATATAAAATTTTCTTTTATAGCGCTGCAATTAGCATATAGAAAAAGTTGCGTGCAACAAAATTCACGAAATTTCATGAAAAAACGCTTAATGTAAATCAGGTAATTGTGTGTCTTTGAATTTTTTAAAAATTTTGAAAAATTGGTATAAGTTTACAATATTTTATCTGCTAATAAATATTTACAAAAATGTATTTAAAAAAATTTATAATGTACATGTACATTAAAAAAATATAGGTTTTTAACAAATGAGAATATTTTTTATAATTTTTGATACTTTAACGTAATAAATAGCACATTGTTTAGATTTAGATCATTATCCAGATTTTGATAATATTTCAATTTTGAATACAGAACTTAATTATAAACGGAGGTATATGTTAGAAATGTTACACATTATAGATGTTCCAACAGATCAGAGAATGAATTTCAGAACAGATACGGCCAATGTTGCGCAGGCTTATAGATATTTATTACATAAGAACAAGAATAGGGTTTAAAAAACAAGCATACAACAAAATAATTATTTTTTAATGTTATTTTATAAACAATTTTAAAAAATATATATAAAAAGTTTAATTAATTAATGTATTTAGTTGTTTTTTATATATAAAATTCTTAATACGTCTTTATTTTTTTGCTATTTATTACGTTAAAGTATCAAAAATTGTAAAAAATATTCTCATTTGTTAAAAACCTATATTTTTTTAATGTACATGTATATTATAAATTTGTTTAAATACATTTTTGTAAATATTTATTACCAGATAAAATATTTGCTTAATTCACAACAATCTTTATCGTGTATTTGTGTATCAAATACACTTTTGGTTTTTTAACTGTGAACACCCTCTGTGTTGTGTATTAATGTATTTTGTATTTTTACTGAAAAAAGAACAAGCTACATACAAATTCTCTCAGAGAGCCTCTCTTTGAATACAACATTTTAAAAACATATGAAATAAAAGTGTAATAGTGTATTTAATTTTTATATGAAAATTTCATACAACAAATGTTACACTCTTGTATTTAATATGATAATACAATCGATACAGAGATACAAGAGGTTTTGTGAACTAAGCAGTTGTAAACTTATACCAATTTTTAAAAATTTTTTAAGAATTCAAAGATACACAATGTTATGTAAAAGTATTGAAAATATGTATTATCATTTCTAAGAACCTTTCAAAAATTCTATATGTTAAAAAGCTTTTTTTCTATTAATTTTTTCATATTATTAACATGAACAAATATTGTAGACTCATACCTATTTTACTTTATTACCAAAAATTGTAAAAATAATTTTTTATGACACACTTTGTTTTTTGAAAATTGTAAACTATTATTTATTATTTGAAAGGAAAAAGAAAAAATTAGATATCATAAAAAACCAAAAAATATATATCCTGAAGAAGTTAACCGAAGGTTAACGATATATTGAAAATAATAAACTCAAAATATAAGCTGACCGAAAGCTCAAGAAAATAGTTTAATTTAAAACAAAAAAAAGGTCGAAAAATTAGATAAAAATATTTAAACTCTGGTAATATAATCGTAATTTACACAAATGCTCTTATTACATCTGATAATTTTTGTACGACCTTTTTCTCTTACTTACTACTTTTATTATACACATTAATAAATGAGTTATTTAATTCAAAACAATGGGTAAAGTGAATGAAAAAAAATTTGCTTTTTACTTAAAATTTCGTTTTGAAACCTGAAATATGTATGTGTTTTTTGTTTTTTTTTTAATTTTTAGTAAAAAGCAAATGCCTTTTTTATTCACTTTACCTAATTTGCCTCACCGTTATTTTATTTCCTATAGTGTAATCATGGTTGGCTCGTTTGCGTTGCAGTCCTGCTACGGAATTCTAAAATTCCATTTGCTTAATACTGGGTGGTATTATTGATTCCGTACGGAAAGGAAAATCCGACGGAAAGAACTATCGATCGATATGAAAATTGCAATTATTCATTGCTGCGGTATACGCATTCCGTAAAATTGATTCAACGTCCCTGATTTTATTAGTTCTGACGTAGTGTAGTATCGGCTATTGTTAAAAAAGCATTTTAAAAGATATACATACATGCATACACGTGTATGTAAATACATACATATATATGTATGTATGTCAACAAAATATAGAAAGAAGTCTTACAGATTAATCATAAAGAGTAAGTTGGAATAAAAAAACTTTAATATAAGTTAAATTAAATTAATAATTACTTCTGTTTGGTTTTTTTTATATTCTTATAAAAATAAAACAAAAAAATTAAATTAAAATAAGCTTTAATTTTGCTAATTTGTATATTTTCCTTACAATTTTGTTCTTTCCGTAGGCTTTCCATCATAAAATTTTAGCGTAAGCAAAATAGAGAAAAATACCGCATCAACGCGTTCAACTATGTGTTGTTAGTCAGAATATTTACAACAGACTTTGGTGTTATTTGTTCATTAATAATTATCACATGTAATTTGGCTTAAAAAGCGATACGAACTTTAGCCCGTTCAAATCACAAATATAGAAACAAATGGAGTTCGAATAATAATAATTAAAATTAACTAAAAATTAATAGCCATGGGCCTGTGGCAAAAATTAAATAAAAATATACTTAATAGTAACAAACCAAAAAAGTTTGTCTTAAGTAGAACAAAAAATAAGCAAATTAAGTAACATGTGTATAATTAGTAAAAAGAACAAAACGACAATGGTAAGACTGTTGTAAATATAGTGATGGTAAAATTGAGCTTACAATACAAAAAAGCTTTCAGCAAATTGAAATACGATGAATCAAAACAATTCACATATTCCATTTGCAATAAAATGCTAAGTATATAAAGCAGAAATCTGCATCAACTGACACCACACACAGTGGACCAAACACAAAAGAACGCCGATGATGAAGGTTTAGTGGCCTTCGAAAACGGCTGGCTGTTCCGTTCAACTATGTGTTGTTAGTCAGAATATTTACAACAGACTTTGGTGTTATTTGTTCATTAATAATTATCACATGTAATTTGGCTTAAAAAGCGATACGAACTTTAGCCCGTTCAAATCACAAATATAGGAATGAATAATTGCAAAAAAACAAAAAAAAGCTTTCCCCAATCGCGGAACGGAATGAATAATTAGACCCACTATTTCACTTATTGGAATCCTAACTTATGAGAAGTTATACGTTGCATTGAGGTATCACATAAGGTCAACTTTACCAACCTGTTAGACCTCCTCCGACAGGTGATCGAATATACGTTTTCCTTAGAATTTGTATCACTCAGGCTAAGAGTTAAAAGTGTTCAGCTCTACCCCTCTACTGCATTCTGAAGATACTGTATAAGAATGCAGACTCGGGTTTAAAATTCAGTTCTTCTTCAGCCCCCTTTATTTATTACCGCCTGAACTGAAAAAGAACTTTAAAATTGCAACAAATATCACATGATAAAATCATAGCATTTTAAACGTTTCACCTACCTGCTGTTTGTTGGGCTGTTATTCAAACAGCAATTACTGTAGCATCATGAAAGTGTTGTGCACAATATTTATCGAATATATTCTACGCCAGACAAACATACATGCATATGTATACATCCATATGCAATTATATACATGTATTCGTATATGAGTACACTTATTATCCACAGTGATATTTTTGACGTAGCAGTTGTTGTACAAACGTTGAGTTGTAGTTGTAACGACCTGGTTAAAAGAACTAAACATAGGGCTAAAGACAAAATTTGCTATACTTAACGTTGCAAGAATAGAAATTATCTTCTATTTGTTTGGTTTTAAACGTTTGGAAACATAATGAAACAATACTAAATTTGAGGTCATAAGTTGATTTTGTTTCTTTTTCGTCTATTCTTTTTTATTGCTAAAAAAAATAGTTGAGCCACAGTTATATAGTTGGCAAATATTTGATGAAATAGTTGTTAGAAGGAACGTTTTTTTTTTTTTTTTTTTTTTTTTTTTTTTTTTTGGATAATTTTTAAATAGCTTTTGCATTCTTTTTATAATAATAACAGACGTGAAATTTGAAGTACATTGTTTTTTTCTGCATAACCGGTCTTTAGCCGTGCTTAAGCATTTTCTACACCACGGTATTGGAATTAAAAAAATTTAATTACTTTTGACGAGACTTGATCCAAGGCTGTAATTTACATATTCATACATTTATTTAAATATTATCAGTTATTAGTTATTAATCATTTAATCATGTTAAGCAAAAACGATTGTTAAACTTAAAGTTGCATTGAAAACCCGGTTTTAACACATGCTTTAATTTTAACAAACATTTTTGCATGAGGGGCTAAGTCCTTAAATTCTATCGGCCTTATTTATAAAATTTATTAAGTCTTTATAAAGGTCTAACAAACAAAATTTTTTATAGAAATCCGTTTTAGGAACCTTTTATAAAGCCTTGATAATTTTTATAAATAAGGCTGTATAAATTTATATTAATTTTAGCACAGTATGTTTAAATAAACCTGATATCATTATTAAAAGCTTAATTTTTGAAAGAGTTTTTTAACACTTAACTTAGATATTTTATTATTTTTGTCCCCTTGTTTAGTAGGTTAGTCTGTGCTACCTGCAAGCAATCAAGTAGAATCGTGAGATTCCATTTGGGTATATTGTCAGCTTAACCACATAACTATCATAACATTCCAAATCGTATTTTAAATTTGTTATTATTATGTCCCAACAAATTTTTAAACTATTATCATAACTAGGGAAAGGATTTTCGTGTAAATACATATTTTCTGACGTTGGACGTAGATCAACGTAAATAAAATATCTTTGCGAATCATCAAATTTGTGACAAAATGGCATCGATTTGTTAGTGCATATTTTTGCATATTTTATAATAAATATATATTTTAGCATATTTCACTTTATGTGTATATTTTTAATACATATTTCAGTTTTTTCATATTATAAATCTAATTTTTGTTTTTTTTATTAGCTGTTAAGTATTTAAAATCTGCAGTTTTTACAACTGTGTAAACATCCTATAGTAACTCGATGGGGAAAGTGGTGGAAGGTTGTCGGATACTATATTTCTATTAATAAAATTAAAGAAATTTTAAAATAAAAAAACAACGTGTGCTTGAAGTGTAAGTTAAAACAAAATTTCCTTAAAAAACTGGTTTTAACGTACACTTGAAGCACACGTTAATAATTGCATATGGATGCACGTTTTTTGACTTTAAAATTTCTTTAATTTTATTAATAGAAACATAGCATCATACAGCCTTCTTTCTGCCTTATTGATATTTGGGAACAAACACATAGTATTGCTTTCTTCTTCACACTATAGGCCAATTAGATGGTTTCGTTACCTTAACATTTCAAGTTGAATTAATTGAAGGTTCGGTAAAAACAAAGTGTGCTCTGAAAGGCAGAATAAGTGAAGAGATAAAAAATAAATTACAAATAGTTATACAAAAAAAATTATGGACTTAAAATATATGGAAAAAATTGGATCAATAGTTTATAGTTCTAACAACGAAAATTTAGAAACTGAATATTCCACAAACGAAATAGCAGCATTTAAGAACGCACCAATAACTTCTGCTGACGTGGAACGTTCATTTTTATTACATAAAATTTTTTTCAGAAAAAATCTTCAAAGATTTATCTTTGACAATTAAAAAAAAACATTTATTCATTCACGTATGTAAATAAAAATTCGACAGAACTTTATTTTGTATTCCATATCATTTCACAAAATATTTATTAAGAAGGCATTGCTGCTAAGCTTTTTATGTTTTCTGAGTTTTTAATGACAAAAAGTTTGTTAAGAAAGCAATGAAGGTGATTTTTTTAAGTTTTTAATGTTATAAACTATAGTTTTAAATACATATTTTTATATTTTCACTGCATATCTTATGTACATAAAACGTGATTTTAATTGCATGAAAATCCTTTCCCTTATCATAACAATCAGTTGAATTATATATGAAAATGAAGAAACTTTTACTTCAGTAATTTTTATAATTTTGCTTATTTTTTTCTCTCTCATACAAAATTTAAAAACGTGAGTCCTTCGAATCTTAAGCTTAAAAGCTCGAGGTACAGTGCTAAATACCGTGAGAAGTCATGCTTTATCATCTATCCCATTGAATTGAGGTACCGCATTAGGTCGCCTATACCAATCTACACGCAAAGAAAAGATATTGTTGTAGAATGGTTGTGAAAACAATATTATGTTCTCTGAAACAAATATGTGGTCGTTGAAAACTAGTTATTGTTATTTTAAACATTTATTTCGTTACGATAAACAAAGTAATGTTTGAATTTAATAATAACATTATCACATCCATAAAAAAGTGTGATATGGTTAGAGTTTAACAATATAGTTTTGTTAAAAATTTATGACTACTACATAATTTGTATTATTATTTAAAAATAATATGATGTAAATAATAATATAATGTTATCCAAAACCATACTATGTTGAGGTCTTAAAAAAATCTTTTTCAGAAACATCTGTCAGTTCAGTATTTCGTTTGTAAGCTATCAGTAGTGCACGCGTAATGTTAAATAAATCAATAAATAAATAAAGTATAAACAAAAGGTTCGACCAATAAAAATATATAAACATTTGTGTATCTCTTTATACAGACATGTCTGTATTTCGTGTAAGTATACATATCTATATATACATTTCATTTAAACAATATTAATTTATTTTTATTTCGAATTTAACACACAGCTGTTTCTTCAATAAATATATGATTAAACAATAAAATAGTATTATTATATTAAATAATACTGTGGTCATATTTAACAATATTAATATAATATTAGATCATGGTATGGTGAGTCTCAATTATATTTTAGTCACATCTAACAATAGTGTTGTTATATCTACAATACTAAGATTAGGTGTAACAAAGTTTATTGTTTTTGTAGATAATATTATTATTAACTCAGATAATAATATTATTTAAAGTTTGCTTTTCTATTAACAATAATATGATTTGACTGCAACCATATAATTCAATCATAGTATGTTGCTGTTTGATTCTGGTTACCTCAACCATATTTTTTCTTTGCGTGTGCGAGACCTCCGGCAGATTGTTTATTTTATGTTTTGCTAAAAAAAATGTGTTATGTCGTGGGTAATGCCGGGAAATCCCAGAGCAGATGAGAAACTGTTTCCTCTTTTTCCTATTCTTGAAAGCTGCGATACAATGTATTGTTGGGAGTATGAACTGGACTAGCATGTCTTCCAATCGTCCAGTGAGTTATCGCGAACAGTCACAAAATTATCTTTAAATTCTTTCATTTATTTGCTCTGAGCGTTTATCTTACAGACATATGTAGCATTGCACCTATTTTAAGTTTTCTGAAGATAGTGGTTAAGAGTATTAATATTAAATGGTACCAAACAGCACTATTGTTGACATTAGTGTCATCCTTAGTGGATCTAACCCTGGACTGAGTGCGTGGATAAGCTCATTGCCGATAAAGTTATTATATGCACTAACCCAGATAAAAGTAGTGTAAATCTGGGAGTCTGCTCTGTAATTCGAAACGAAAGCAAATGCTTTCGAATTGTTGTAATGTTAATACTCCTAACATACAAATTCGAGTATTTCCTTTTGTTTTGAAATACGGAGAAGATGCCCTTAAGAGCATACCCTTACATTGACTGACTAAGATATAGCAGGTTATGTGTGATCTCATCGCAGGAAGTGCTACATAGCTATCGATAAAAATGCCGATATTCTACGTGAATTTCTCTCGCCCATTCTTCTATCTGATTCCCTTATGGCCATAAATTTAACTACGATTGCTACACGCCCAAATCACTTGAAAAAATTGCATACCGAACGCCATAGATCTTTATTGATCCGTCATTGTTGACTATGGTGTTTGTTATAAGCCCATTTTCCATTCCCCTTTGGATGGGAGAAAGACTTTGAAAGTTTTATCAATGTACGTTGCGATCACCATATAATTGAAGGCTTTCCTTAGGTCATTATTTTTGTTACTTTTAACTTTAATTTTTTTTAATTTTAATTTTTTTAATATATGTAAATATGTATTTTTTGTTATATTACGAGTAGATACTCAATGATGAAAAATTTAACCGTAATTTAAACATGCGAATTTTTACAAATATAATTGACTTTTCGTTAGATTTTTTTTGAATAGTAAACCTCTGAAATATGTCCTAAGAACCAGCGTTGTCAACTCGGTGCTTTTCGCACCGTTTTTAGTGCTTTTTGAAATGTTCGACGCGACAAATTTTGAAGTTAGTGTGCTCAGTGCTTTTTTGAATTAATTTTCGGTGCTTTTTGTTTCCAGGCGGTGGCACTAAGCCAAAAACTCAAAGGAAAATTTCCTTACCTACTTTTTTTTTTTTTTTTTTTTGAGGAAGTCTTTCATTAAAAAACATAAGCTCTGAAGTTAAATGGAGCATCTCAAAAAAATTTACTAAAATTTTAAAAGGCTTGGTTTAATAACTACGTGTCATATTACCATCAAGCCTTAACATTTTAAGCATAATTAATGTAAACAGTGTTTTGCCATACAACAAAGAAGACATAATTCAAGTATTTACTCAAATATAGTCTAATAGCGAAATTTTCTGGTTCGCAGCTTCTTCCTCTTCTAAGAGGAGTAGGGCACCAGCACAAATGATAATATCGTCTTCACAATCCATTACATAAGCAATTATTAAATTTATTAATAAGCACATAACAATCAAAATAAACTTTGTGAATAATTTTTGTGATAGCTGCTGTCAGTTGTGTAAACAGGGTTGGCAGCACACTTGTCAAAAAAAAAAACAGCTGTTCTATAAAATTACTGCCACCTACTGACAATTAAATTTGATGTCATTTTCTACAACGTGTAAACACTTGGCAGTATTGCAATGGCAATTAACTGACAAACCTGTCAGTAGCCGGCAGTAGTCTAAACGCAACTTAAGAGACGAATTTTACATATTATATAGTTTGACGTGGTATTGGTGATATACACTATTAACATTTACTTGAATTCAGTTCCAACAATTTTGTTCATACAAAAACCCTGGTAATTAAATTAAACTATTTTCTTGAGCTTTCGGTCAGCTTATATTTTGAGTTTATTATTTTCAATATATCGTTAACCTTCGGTTAACTTCTTCAGGATATATATTTTTTGGTTTTTTATGATATCTAATTTTTTCTTTTTCCTTTCAAATAATAAATAATAGTTTACAATTTTCAAGAAACAAAGTTTGTCATAAAAAATAATTTTTACAATTTTTGGTAATAAAATAAAATAGGTATGAGTCTACAATATTTGTTCATGTTAATGATATGAAAAAATTAATAGAAAAAAAGCTTTTTAACATATAGAATTTTTGAAAGGTTCTTAGAAATGTTAATACATATTTTCAATACTTTTGCATAACATTGTGTATCTTTGAATTTTTAAAAAATTTTGAAAAATAGGTATAAGTTTACAATATTTTTCTGGTAATAAATATTTACAAAAATGTATTTAAAAAAATTTATAATATACATTCAAAACAATGGGTAAAGTGAATAAAAAAAAATTGCTTTTTACTTAAAATTTTGGTTTGGAACCTGAAATATGTATGTGTTTTTTGTTTTTTTTTTTTGAATTTTTAGTAAAAAGCAAATGCATTTTTTATTCACTTTGCCTAATTTGCCTCTCCGTTATTTTATTTCCTATAGTGTAATCCTGGTTGGCTCGTTTGCGTTGCAGTCCTGCTACGGAATTCTAAAATTCCGTTTGCTTAATACTGGGTGGTATTATTGATTCCGCACGGAAAGGAAAATCCGACGGAAAGAACTATCGATCGATATGAGAATTGCAATTATTCATTGCTGCGGTATACGCATTCCGTAAAATTGATTCAACGTCCCTGTTTTTATTAGTTCTGACGTAGTGTAGTATCGGCTATTGTTAAAAAAGCATTTTAAAAGATATACATACATGCATACACGTGTATGTAAATACATAGATATATATGTATGTATGTCAACAAACTATAGAAAGAAGTGTTACATATTAATCATAAAGAGTAAGTTGGAATAAAAAAACTTTAATATAAGTTAAATTAAATTAATAATTACTTCTGTTTGGTTTTTTTTATATTCTTATAAAAATAAAACAAAAAAAATTAAATTAAAATAAGCTTTAATTTTGCTAATTTGTATATTTTCCTTACAATTTTGTTCTTTCCGTAGACTTTCCATCATAAAATTTTAGCGTAAGCAAAATAGAGAAAAATACCGCATCAACGCGTTCAACTATGTGTTGTTAGTCAGAATATTTACAACAGACTTTGGTGTTATTTGTTCATTAATAATTATCTCATGTAATTTGGCTTAAAAAGCGATACGAACTTTAGCCCGTTCAAATCACAAATATAGAAACAAATGGAGTTCGAATAATAATTAAAATAAACTAAAAATTAATAGCCATGGGCCTGTGGCAAAAATTAAATAAAAATATACTTAATAGTAACAAACCAAAAAAGTTTGTCTTAAGTAGAACAAAAAATAAGCAAATTAAGTAACATGTGTATAATTAGTAAAAAGAACAAAACGACAATGGTAAGACTGCTGTAAATATACTGATGGCAAAATTGAGCTTACAATACAAAAAAGCTTTCAGCAAATTGAAATACGATGAATCAAAACAATTCACATGTTCCATTTGCAATAAAATGCTAAGTATATAAAGCAGAAATCTGCATCAACTGACACCACACACAGTGGACCAAACACAAAAGAACGCTGATGATGAAGGTTTAGTGGCCTTCGAAAACGGCTGGCTGTTCCGTTCAACTATGTGTTGTTAGTCAGAATATTTACAACAGACTTTGGTGTTATTTGTTCATTAATAATTATCACATGTAATTTGGCTTAAAAAGCGATACGAACTTTAGCCCGTTCAAATCACAAATATAGGAATGAATAATTGCAAAAAAAAAAATGCTTTCCCCAATTGCGGAACGAAATGAATAATTAGACCCACTATTTCACTTGTTGGAATCCTAACTTATGAGAAGTTATACGTTGCATTGAGGTATCACATAAGGTCAACTTTACCAACCTGTTAGACCTCCGACAGGTGATCGAATATACGTTTTCCTTAGAATTTGTATCACTCAGGCTAAGAGTTAAAAGTGTTCAGCTCTACCCCTCTACTGCATTCTGAAGATATTGTATAAGAATGCAGACTCGGGTTTAAAATTCAGTTCTTCTTCAGCCCCCTTTTTTTATTACCGCCTGAACCGAAAAAGAACTTTAAAATTGCAACAAATATCACATGATAAAATCATAGCATTTTAAACGTTTCACCTACCTGCAGTTTGTTGGGCTGTTATTCAAACAACAATTACTGTAGCATCATGAAAGTGTTGTGCAAAATATTTATGGAATATATTCTACACCAGACAAACATACATGCATATGTATACATCCATATGCAATTATATACATGTATTCGTATATGAGTACACTTATTATCCACAGTGATATTCTTGACGTAGCAGTTGTTGTACAAACGTTGAGTTGTAGTTGTAACGACCTGGTTAAAAGAACTAAACACAGGGCTAAAGACAAAATTTGCTATACTTAACGTTGCAAGAATAGAAATTATCTTCTATTTGTTTGGTTTTAAACGTTTGAAAACATAATGAAACAATACTAAATTTGAGGTCATAAGTTGATTTTGTTTCTTTTTCGTCTATTCTTTTTTATTGCTAAAAAAATATAGTTGAGCCACGGTTATAGTTGGCAAATGTTTAATGAAATAGTTGTTAGAAGAAACGTTTTTTTTTGATAATTTTTAAGTAGCTTTTGCATTCTTTTTATAATAATAACAGACGTGAACTTTGAAGTACATTGTTTTTTTCTGCATAAACGGAATTGGAATTAAAAAAAATTTAATTACTTTTGACATATTGTAATTAACATATTCATACATTTATTTAAATATTATAAGTTATTAGTTATTAATCATTTAATCCTCGATTGTTAAACTTAAAAATGGTTTAACAAACGAATTTTGTATGGCAAACCCGGTTTTAACACATGCTTTAATTTTAACAAACATTTTTGCATGAGGGGCTAAGTCTTTAAATTCTATCGGCCTTATTTATAAAATTTATTAAGTCTTTATAAAGGTCTAACAAACAAAATTTTTTATAGAAATCCGTTTTAGGAACCTTTTATAAAGCCTTGATAATTTTTATAAATAAGGCTGTATAAATTTATATTAATTTTTCGCCAATAGCACAGTATGTTTAAATAAACCAGATATCATTATTAAAAGCTTAATTTTTGAAAGAGTTTTTTAACACTTAACTTAGATATTTTATTATTTTTGTCCCCTTGTTTAGTAGGTTAGTCTGTGCTACCTGCAAGCAATCAAGTAGAATCGTGAGATTCCATTTGGGTATATTGTCAGCTTAACCACATAACTATCATAACATTCCAAATCGTATTTTAAATTTGTTATTATTATGTCCCAACAAATTTTTAAACTATTATCATAACTAGGGAAAGGATTTTCATGTAAATACATGTTTTCTGACGATGGACGTAGATCAACGTAAATAAAATATCTTTGCGAATCATCAAATTTGTGACAAAATGGCATCGATTTGTTAGTGCATATTTTTGCATATTTTATAATAAATACATATTTTAGCATATTTCACTTTATGTGTATATTTTTAATACATATTTCAGTTTTTTCATATTATAAATCTAATTTTTGTTTTTTTTATTAGCTGTTAAGTATTTAAAATCTGCAGTTTTTACAACTGTGTAAACATCCTATAGTAACTCGATGGGGAAAGTGGTGGAAGGCTGTCGGATACTATATTTCTATTAATAAAATTAAAGAAATTTTAAAATAAAAAAACAACGTGTGCTTGAAGTGTAAGTTAAAACAAGATTTCCATAAAAAACTGGTTTTAACGTACACTTGAAGCACACGTTAATAATTGCATATGGATGCACGTTTTTTGACTTTAAAATTTCTTTAATTTTATTAATAGAAACATAGCATCATACAGCCTTCTGCCTTATTGATATTTGGGAACAAACACATAGTATTGCTTTCTTCTTCACACTATAGGCCAATTAGAGGGTTTCGCTACCTTAACATTTCAAGTTGAATTAATTGAAGGTTCGGTAAAAACAAAGTGTGCTCTGAAAGGCAGAGTAAGTGAAGAGATAAAAAATAAATTACAAATAGTTTTACAAAAAAAAATTATGGACTTAAAATATATGGAAAAAATTGGATCAATAGTTTATAGTTCTAAGAACGAAAATTTAGAAACTGAATATTCCACAAACGAAATAGCAGCATTTAAGAACGCACCAATAACTTCTGCTGACGTGGAACGTTCATTTTTATTACATAAAATTTTTTTCAGAAAAAATCTTCAAAGATTTATTTTTGACAATTAAAAAAAAACATTTATTCATTCACATATGCAAATAAAAATTCGACAGAACTTTATTTTGTATTCCATATCATTTCACAAAATATTTATTAAGAAGGCATTGCTGCTAAGCTTTTTATGTTTTCTAAGTTTTTAATGACAAAAAATTTGTTAAGAAAGCAATGAAGGTGATTTTTTTAAGTTTTTAATGTTATAAAATGTTGAAAGAAATTTGATAAATGCATATTTTATTAGTTTTAAATACATATTTTTGTATTTGCACTGCATATTTTATGTACATAAAACGTGATTTTAATTGCATGAAAATCCTTTCCCTAATCATAACAATCAGTTGAATTATATATGAAAATGAAGAAACTTTACTTCAGTAATTTTAATAATTTTGCTTAGTTTTTTCTCTCCCATACAAAATTTAAAACGTGAGTCCTTCGAATCTTAAGCTTAAAAAGTTCGAGGTACAGTGCTAAATACCGCGAGAAGTCATGCTTTATCATCTATCCCATTGAATTGAGGTACCGCATTAGGTCGCCTATACCAATCTACACGCAAAGAAAAGATATTGTTGTAGAATGTTTGTGAAAACAATATTATGTTCTCTGAAACAAATATGTGGTCGTTGAAAACTAGTTATTGTTACTTAAAACATTTATTTCATTACGATAAACAAAGTAATGTTTGAATTTAATAATAACATTATCACATCCATAAAAAAGTGTGATATGGTTAGAGTTTAAATTTATAGTTTTATTAAAAATTTATGACTACTACATAATTTGTATTATTATTTAAAAATAATATGATGTAAATAACAATATAATGTTATCCAAAACCATACTATGTTGAGGTTTTAAAAAAAATCTTTTTCAGAAACATCTGTCAGTTCAGTATTTCGTTTGTAAGCTATCAGTAGTGCACTCGTAATGTTAAATAAATTAATAAATAAATAAAGTATAAACAAAAGGTTCGACCAATAAAAATATATAAACATTTGTGTATCTCTTTATACAGACATGTCTGTATTTCGTGTAAGTATACATATCTATATATACATTTTATTTCAACAATACTAATTTATTTTTATTTCGAATTTAACACACAGCTGTTTCTTCAATAAATATATGATTAAACAATAAAATAGTATTAATATATTAAATAATACTGAGGTCATATTTAACAATATTAATATAATATTAGATCATGGTATGGTGAGACTCAATTATATTTTAGTCACATCTAACAATAGTGTTGTTATATTTATAATACTAAGATTAGGTGTAACAAAGTTTATTGTTTTTGTAGATAATATTATTATTAACTCAGATAATAATATTATTTAAAGTTTGCTTTTCTATTAACAATAATATGATTTGACTGCAACCATATAATTTAATCATAGTATGTTGCTGTTTGATTATGGTTACCTCAACCATATTTTTTCTTTGCGTGTACGAGACCTCCGGCAGATCGTTTATTTTATGTTTTGCTAAAAAAAATGTGTTATGTCGTGGGTAATGCCGGGAAATCCCAGAGCAGATGAGAAACTGTTTCCTCTTTTTCCTATTCTTGAAAGCTGCGATACAATGTATTGTGGGGAGTATGAACTGGACTAGCATGTCTTCCAATCGTCCAGTGAGTTATCGCGAACAGTCACAAAATTCTCTTTAAATTTTTTCATTTATTTGCTCTGAGCGTTTCTCTTACAGACGTATGTAGCATTGCACCTATTTTAAGTTTTCTGAAGATAGTAGTTAAGAGTATTAATATTAAATGGTACCAAACAGCACTATTGTTGACATTAGTGTCATCCTTAGTGGATCTAACCCTGGACTGAGTGCGTGGATAAGCTCATTGCCGATAAAGTTATTATATGCACTAACCCAGATAAAAGTAGTGTAAATCTGGGAGTCTGCTTTGTAATTCGAAACGAAAGCAAATGCTTTCGAATTGTTGTAATGTTAATACTCCTAACATACAAATTCGAGTATTTCCTTTTGTTTTGAAATACGGAGAAGATGCCCTTAAGAGCATACCCTTACATTGACTAACTAAGATATAGCAGGTTATGTGTGATCTCATCGCAGGAAGTGCTACATAGCTATCGATAAAAATGCCGATATTCTACGTGAATTTCTCTCGCCCATTCTTCTATCTGATTCCCTTATGGCCATCACTTTAACTACGATTGCTACACGCCCAAATCACTTGAAAAAATTGCATACCGAACGCCATAGATCTTTATTGATCCGTTATTGTTGACTATGTTGTTTGTTATAAGCCCATTTTCCATTCCCCTTTGGATGGGAGAAAGACTTTGAAAGTTTTATCAATGTACGTTGCGATCACCATATAATTGAAGGCTTTCCTTAGGTCACTATTTTTGTTACTTTTAACTTTTAATTTTTTTAATATATATATGTAAATATGTATTTTTTGTTATATTACGGGTAGATACTCAAGGATGAAAAATTTAACCGTAAGTTAAACATGCGAATTTTTACAAATATAATTGACTTTTCGTTAGATTTTTTTTGAATAGTAAACCTCTGAAATACGTTCTAAGAACCAGCGTTGTCAACTCGGTGCTTTTTGCACCGTTTTTAGTGCTTTTTGAAATGTTCGACGCGACAAATTTTGAAGTTAGTGCTCAGTGCTTTTTTGAATTAATTTTCGGTGCTTTTTGTTTCGAGGCGGTGGCACTAAGCCAAAAACTCAAAGGAAAATTTCCTTACCTACTTTTTTTTTTTTTTTTTGAGGAAGTCTTTCATTAAAAAACATAAGCTCTGAAGTTAAATGGAGCATCTCAAAAAAATCTACTAAAATTTTAAAAGGCTTGGTTTAATAACTACGTGTCATATTACCATCAAGCCTTAACATTTTAAGCATAATTAATGTAAACAGTGTTTTGCCATACAACAAAGAAGCCATAATTCAAGTATTTACTCAAATATAGTCTAATAGCGAAATTTTGTCTAGTAAAGACAATGGGTGGAGAAAGATTGATTCACTTAATGCAATGGGAAAAATATTGAGTCCACTATTGAGATATTCATTTGATATGAACTCGTTTGAATCATTATCAAAACTTGCATTCCCATCAAACTTCTGTTACTTCCATATTGAAACGCAGAAGTCACAATTTTTATTTCGATAAAAATTTATTATCTTTGTCACATATCAGCCGAGAAAATATTTCCACATAATTTAATAAAAACCAAATTTTGTAAGCCTCAAAATGTACGAGTAATCGGCTCTTAACCTCAGAAAGACTTGTGGATTACTGCCAATTTGACTAAACTCGAGAGATTCGTTTGTTCATTGACGGAAAAAATTAAAAATTTTTTATAGTAATTTGAAAATGCTTCGTCTTATAAAAATAAAATGTTTTTCGGATGCCTCAAATTTGTACAATTTATGTACATTTTGTCGGTTGGTTATTGGTTTGCGGCACAGTATATTCAAAATACATTATGTCTGCAGCAAATCAATAACCAAACGATGTGTAAAATTTTTTTAAATAATATAATAAAATTTTAAACTTAGTGCTTTTTTACTTAAATTATGCGCTTTATTCTTGGTTTCGGTGCTTTTTGAAATTTAAAAGTTGACAACGCTGCTAAGAACCATAAACATAGAATTTGCATATTTGAATTTATAAAAAAATGCATAATTTTTGAATTGTGTTTTTGTAAAGGGTGTCTCAGTAAGAGAGAGTAATAGTCTCATACGTACTTAAATTTTTAAACACGACCTACACTTCAACCACGAAGAAATAAATTAAGTTTACAACGATTTTTTTCTTTATGTGCATTATCAATAAATTCCCAGGGCATTAAAAATTTTATATTACTCTAAATGAGGCAACCGTTTTCTTTACAAGCAAATCGTCAAAAAGACAAGACACAATAATTTTATATTAGTTTGTTAGTGGACTTGAGCATCATAAAATAAAATCAAATAAATAAAACATGTTAAAAAAATGCTCAAACAAAATTTAAAACGAAAAACTTTTCTACTACAGAACATTGAAGAAATATGATGCCAGACTTAATTTTTATTGAATCTATTGTACCAATTGCGGTGCAATTTTAATTTATCAGACAAACAGCAAAATGTTTATGAAAACTAGTTCAAGTTACCGTTAAAAAATTTGTTAAAGGTGGTGAAAAGAAAGTGGAACTGTAAACAAACACTTTCTTGGTCAAAATATCACATTATTTTTTAAGGTAACTTAGAAGTATTCAAAACTTTTTGTTAACGAGGGTTACACGTATATTTTTTTTTACAGTGACTAAAAACGCCAGCTATCACTGGCAGACGAAAAAAAAGCTTTCCAAATCTATACACAAATATTGATGCTTCTAAGAAGTTAAAATATGAAATATAAAATATGAAAACCTAGTGCCAAACAAAATCGAGTAAATTATTTTTATAAAATATAATTTCTGCAAGTCTGGCACCATTTTGAACTAACTTTAGCTGCATCTTCTATCAAACAAATAAAATTGTAAAATTTTCATACACAAATACATGTACATACAAATAAGCAGCCGTTTGAAAAAGTTGCTTCTTTCTTTTGGTCCTTAAAAAAAGTTGATAAAATAATAAAATTGCAATAAGTCAAGCGTTCAAATAAAAAATCTCTAAAGTACTAAAACAACAACTAAACAAGAAAAATTGATAAACAAACAAGTAAAAGTTATATATTGCTGCGTCCCTGAGGCGTTTTGTATGCGAATAATAGTGTTACTAAATAAAAACTGTGTGCTTATGACTTTTATTTTATTTGCAATTACTAAATTGAATAAATGAACGTTTTTTTTTGAAGGTAAATACATAACATCATGTTAAAGGTATTAATGCTTTTCTAAATAAAAGGATGCCGAAGAGTAAAATATCGGTTGTACAAGATATCACCAAAATGTAAAAAAATATTTATAACACGAATAATTGCTAACGTGTAAAAATTGCCATAACGAAAAACACGGAAGAAAAAATTTTTCAACTAAAGTAATTTCAAAAACTTTCCCCAAAACATTTATATGTAGGAGAAAAATATCTAATACGATGAAAAGTCGCCAACACTCAAACAATGAAGAATTCACCAACATAAGAAGACATATTTGTAAAAAAAAAAAAAATATTCAACACAAAATATCGACAAAACGGCAAAAATTGCAAAAACCAAAAACATGCCAAAATCCAAAACCATCACTAAAATAACACAAAATTGCCGAGAGGAAATTATATCTAGCACGAAGACAACATGGAGAAATGTTGGCGATAGTTTTCTTCTGTTTTTATATTTTTTTAACATCACGCGATTGATGATATTTATTTGTTTATTCCATAAATACTTTACAAAATAAATTTGCAATGTATTGTTGCACAAATATGGGCGGGGTAACTAGACGATATGCCCAAGATGTTATTAATAGTATTTACACGACCTATGCCTTCACATAGGAAATAGCAACGTGGTTGTCAACTAAATTTCACAAAATAATCGCAAGATTATGAGGTTATCAAGGACCTCGCATAAACCAGTATTGATTCTTAGCGATACCAGCAGATAACAAGAAACCTGTAAGTCTGGAAGCCTAGTTCATGGTCCTTGTATCAAATGACTTCCATACAGATTTAACCTTCATAGGGTCTTTAAAATCGTTGACGTTAACGATCTTCGGGTCAAATTTGACCCAAATTGAAAATTATGTATTGGTTTTATAAATAATTTATTTGTGATTCATTTATTGCCAATGAACGAAAACATTATTTCATAGATTTAATTCGATTAATACATGATACATAAAAACGTAATATTAAATCAATATTAATATTAATTGTAGATAATGTAATTGTTTCAGAGTGCAGTTTTCATATAAAGGTTTTGCAAGTTATAATAGTATCTAATGATGTTTTATTTTCTGCGTTGAGGCATAATTGGCAACGACTGTTTTTGGCTCTGTTTTTACCCTGTTCAAGTATTTTGTCTTTGGATTTAGTTGAAGTTTATGGTTACTCATTTACCTCACGTAGTTTTAGTGCAACTTTCTGTGAAAATACTGATATTGATAACGTCTTTTGGTGCTTTATATATAGAAGTGGCGACGTCTTGCAAAACAGTTTATTTCCAACTGCTATTAGCTGATGTAAATATCACAAAAGCATTGTGAGCTTATATATCTAGCATGTTACTAACCACCACTTGACAACATTGATTAGTCTTTTTTTGCAAGTAAAACATTATCTAACTTTATCCAGCAAATAAACCCTAGGTTAGGAAGGGTGGTGTTTTACCGCACCTCCACTTGGAGACCCGATTGGGTCCATTGTGATACCCTTCTGTTGCCCAAAAAAGTAATATTTATCCTCCCATTTGCAGCCAGAAGTGACCATATTATACTAAGAAGATTGATAGACTTTTTTTTACCGGAATATATATAAGAAGGGTACGAGTACTATCTTTGGTAAAACAAAAATAATGATAAACACGTATGATAATAACACATGTACTATCTCTGGTAGTAAGTCATTTATATTTTTAGGTGTAGTTTGAACTAAAATGATTTGTGATCTCAGTATTTATTGTTCCAACCGATAAGATGTAAAAAGATTATCTGCAATCATGTTAGATTTTCGAAATCGTCTGATAATGTATGCAGGCCATTTCCTATTTCACTATCTTTCATTATTCTACAAGAAATACCAGACACAACACTTCCAAACTTTAACACGGGTCAAATTTGACCCGAAGATCTCTAGTGTAAAATCTTGCATACAATTTTCTTTGGCAAGTTTATATGTATATCCGCAAACCTAATATATCTGTTAAGATATAAAATTAAATAAAAGTCAGAAAATATGACATAGATCAATCACTTACTTTCAGAAAAAAACAAAGTTTTTTCCTGAAATGGGTCAAAATTGACCCAAAGACCCTATGAAGGTTAACAAACCTTAGCAGTCTACACATTTCCATTCCCGATACAAGTTCAAGATTGCGAAAATTGTGATCACCCAGATAGTCATATCTAGTGCGGCTTAGAGCCGGACAGTAGCACATTAGATGTTCTACTGTATCAATTACTTCGGGTTTCTTACATTTCCTGCAAGTACCGTCAAATATTTGTCTTATTTTGACAGCATATGAAGCCGTCCAGCAGTGTCCAGTTAATACCCGCAATAGAAATCCACAGTTGCTTCTGGTTAGTGATAAAAGGAATTTAGTCGATTCAGGATCATAGGAGTTCCTCATGATTTTAGAAGTTTTGCAAGTTTTCGTCGCACGACAACTTTCCTCCGCTTCTTGCTTCATCTTAGAGTCTATAATCCATTTCAGGTGTTAAATTAGTTTCCGAACATATACAATTTCTTCCAACGGAAATTAGATTCCCCTTTTGGGCAGTGTATCGGCCATTTCTTTTCTCTCAATCCCCATGTATCCTTGAATCTAAAATACATGTACTTGTCTGCCAGCACATAACATATTTAGGGCATTCCCACACATGAGCACAACCGAGGAGTAGTTGCAGTCTACTGAAATTGCCTTAATTGCTGCTTGACTGTCTATATATATTTATTCATACACAGAAAAAATTATTCCCAAAAAATTTTCAAACAAACGTGTGTTTTGAAATATAATTTAGTTTCAGTAAATATTTTTTACTGTTCCAGTAAATTATTTGTTTCAATTTTATTTTATGTAAAAAACTGTATAGAATGAAAATTATCTAAAATTTGTAAAAAAATGTTTAGATTTATTTTTTTTTTATATTTGAATTTGTTATTTTCAGTTAAATTTATTTTTATATACTGTAAAAAAATTTGTCTGATTTTTTTAATTTTTTCAGTTAAATTTATTTTTATATACTGTAAAAAAATCTGTCTGATTTTTTTTTATTTTTTCTACAAATTATTTAAAAGATATACAAAACATTTTATTTTTTTTAAAGAAACGGAAATGTTTTTCTGTTCCTATTAATAAATTTGACTGAAAATATTTTGAGTTTGAGTTAACTTTTTTCTCTAATGCCATAATAAGTTAACTAAAAATAAAATTTTTTTTTCAGTTAAATTTTTACAAAATTGTTATCAGAATCTACAAATTTCTTTGTAGGTCCGTATTCACACAAAAAATTTACTGCTTCAATGAATTTGGTTACTGAAAACGAAATTTAGTTTTTTCTGTGCACGCATATATTCTGAAGCCATTTTGGCTGAATAGACTTCTGCCTGGAAGATGCTACAGTAATCAGATAGTTTATAAGATTCCTCTATACTTAACTCCGGGCAGTAAACCGCAGCTCCCATCCTTCCATCCATCTTTGAGCCATCAGTGAAGAAACTAAAACTACACCCACTAGAGTTAAGACCTTCGACATTGCCTTCTTCCCTTATAGTGATTTGTGGTTTGGAAGGAAGTTAATTTCTTGAATGATGTAGTCCAAGCTATACTACATATCTTCCAGCAATTTACCGTGACCAACAGACATCCGTCCTGTTGTTCTGAGTAGGTTTACGGATTTACATGCCGCGTTCAGAACGGTTAGTTTTATTGGTTTAAGGTCCAACATAACGTCTAAAACTGCAGCAGGTATGCTCTTTACAGCTGCAGTTATGCAGAGTTCTGCTAGTCTCTGGATATTTTCTAACTTTTTAGGTATGCTTTTGTCTCAGTCGCCCTCTACCATACAAGTATTCTGTAGAGTAGAATCGGTCTAGCTTCCGCTGTGTAGGTCCAATATGTAATATTGGGCGAAAGGTCCCATACTTATTTTCTTGTGTTGTTTTTATTTATTGGTATAATATTTAGTTAACACTATTCCAGCTAGTTTTCCATTTCCAATGTATGTATTAACATTTAGTAAAGACGATTTTTACTATTTTAGCTACATTTTTTTTTAAGAGAAGTAACACTCAGGCAATTAACACCTATTACTATTACTATGTGTTACCTTCTTTAGGAAAGAGATAGTGATAGACAACTCTTTTTATAACTCTTCTTTTTTGCACGCTTTTTAATAATGCAGTGTTGCAGCACCTTCTGGTGTCAAATGAGGTGTATTAAACTTTGAAGCATTTGAACATATCTATGTATGTATGAAGTTTTAATTTTTTAAATTTTTTGTGTTTATATATATATATATACCCCCATATTCATACAATTTGAAACGAATTTGAAATGTATTTTATTTTAAATTTTCCATACAAAATTTTCCTAAAATGAATTTCAAATTCATTTTATTTTTTTATAAATATGGCGGATATTATATTATATTATATATATAACTACATATATATTCACCCCTATTCTGAGTTTCGATTCTAATCGAAAGTTTCTCCGATTGGCAACTTTGGTATTCTGTGTTCCGTTCTTCGATTTTTCTTTCGATTCTATGTATTCTACATTTCGATCGTAATTACGTTTTTGTAAGTTGTTATTTTAGTGGCGGAGCGTTTTCAATTTTTGATTGTTTAGTTTCAAAAAGTGATTAATTAAAAAAATAGTGCAAGCATTCAATGCAAAAGAAGGTTTAATTAATGAACTATACACTTTGTTTTGTTTTTCTGTATTGAAATGCGATTTTTATTCAATTTATTGCACGTAAAACAGTATAAAAAGTTGACATACGAGTACCTATTTAATGACAACGAAGAACGATATTGTCTACGGATTTAATTAAATTTAAGCAAATAGACTTTATTTTTGTGTTGCAATTATGTGTAAAAAATTAAAATATCACCTCCGGCGCGACAGGATTCTTCACAATGGAAAAGTTTGGCCACAAATACCTCTTGCTTATCTCGTTTTTTTTTTAACTCTCTGTATATAAATTTGCAAAAGTTTATGTAATGCAAATTTTTACAATATTTAATTATTAATTGTTTTAATGGTAAATCACTGTTTTTTTGCACTAAATTTAACTTTTTGCTAAAAATTTTGCAAAATTGCTTAATTTTTCTGTTCCTATTTCACCCGTTTCATAGCAAAACAGCAGGTTTAAACATACTATTCTCTTCTTCTTTTCTTTCGATTCAGTTTTTTTGCAGAATACCTCTTTTCGATCCGTGCGTAACTGAATGCGGGAACGTAATCAAAACGCAGAATAGGGGTGATTATATTATTATATTTATTTTCTTATTGTGATTGTTTGATTTAGGCAATCTTTGTTTCTTTGCCATTAAAGATTTTTTTTTGCGAATTTTCATGGTGATCATGAGAGAAGTAAGCCACAAAAATTTTTAAATTCGGGAGGATGCCAATACACATGTGATCCAAAAGCGTCTAATTCAATCCAAAAAAAGTCACTATTTTATGTGTATTTTGGGCTGGGTCCAAATTTTTCTGAAAATGACATTTGAAAAGATACCACCGTCAACGTCTTGAATTAAATGATGCATGGGATGAGTAAAATGCCACACACAGATTGTGGAATGCACCTAATGTCACATTGGAAATTCTGCTCGATGAGGGACTTGAGGGTCTTGTCCTCTGACGTTGTCCTCTTACGTTGTGAACTGGCCACCGAGATCGTGAGATTTGACGCTGACAGACTTCTTTTTGTGAGCCTTATTTAAGATGCAGTGTCATGCAAATGGTTCAAAAACCACAGCGGTCCTATAGCCAACATAACCCTGAGCATAATTTAAATTCAGCCTGATTTATGCTTCCAGGTCATGTTTCGGATGCGCAACCCACTTTAGCCGCGAGAGACATTTTCACGATGTTCTATTTAGTAAGTAATTAATCAGTAAGTCAGTCAATAACATTTCTCTTTTATATCTATGTATATATATCTCTTTTAACTCATCATGTAACTTGAAATAAGGAACTTGAATTTTACGAAAACAAGTCTGTAAAAGATTGCAACTAAAAGGTTACAAAATACTTCTGACAACTTTATTGTTTTGCTCTTATGCTTTTTTTATTTCATAGATCTTAGCAAAGGAGTGGTATGTCATTTGACATACTAAAGGATGATTTAAGGCTCTTAATAAAAAATATATATTTGAATATAAGTATGTATGGATATGTGTGTACATTCACTATGTTCGTATGTACAGTATGTCTATAATGCGTCTTCGCATTAAAATAAAATTAAAGTTTTTATCTTATTTTAATATAAAAAATTTTTTTATTTAAACAAAACAGTTTTATTTCGTTATTATTACCAAATATAATTTAAAATAATAAAATTCTACTTTGCTTAAATTTTTTATTTCTTATTTTTTTTTTTTTTTTTTGTCAAAAAACTCCTCAGAAACAAGCTTTCTGTAGCTTTAGTACTTGGTAACGCCACCTTTTTCGTCTGGTACGCACAGTTCTTTCTTTTTCATCATCTTTTTGAATTGTCATATTAGTCAGTTGACGTTTAGTTTTGTTTAATAGATCCACCAATTTTTAGGTCTTTCCGGACTTTGGGCAAAAGCAGACACATTCTTGTTGTGAGCGACTTGCGTATGGAGTCGTTATCTTGGCTTATTTTCTCGTACAAATTTATATTTTCTTGCATCTCTAATTAACTTTGTTTGAAAAATGCTTAAATATTGTTGCGCATTTCCATAATGGCTAGATCTCAGAACATAGCACTTTTACTCGAAATGCAACCCCAAATCACTGACGAAATCTTTCCATCTTTGACTGTCAAAATTATATTGTGTTGTTCTTGTGATAAGAAATTCCATAGTTGGTTGTAGTGTAAAACTATTTTAGTCTTATCGCAGAATATCACGTTCTCCTAACAATCTGGGGGTTGATTGTGTAAAGTTCATCACGGCGAAAGAAAAACTGTTGAAGTTAGTTTTTTACGGGCTAATATTGCAGAGTATTTGATATTTGAATAGTTTCATGAAAAACATCAACACTGAACTGTTCTTTAAGCTCTCTCACAAATGTCCTTGTGGAAATTTTTGACTTCTTGACTACTTTTCTTCACTCAGGGAAAAGCTGCAATTTAAAAATAAAAACGTGTCACATTAATTCAATAATTTTCAGTTTAATAGAGAATGCATATTTCAGGTGCGTAGCTCTTACGGTTGTCGAGAAAATAGCCTGTAACGGACAGACGAACAGACGGACAGCGTAGTGAAAACAATAGAGTTCCTTTTTATCTTTGGTATACACAACCCTAAAAATTACATAAAATTTAGAGAAATTTATGAAATCATTATTTGAGTCTGTAAAATAATATATTTCCATATTGAAATAAGAAATTTCAACATGACTACACTTTCATTAATGTTTCTTATTACTTCAGTATGGGTTTTGTTGATTTTAAGCAGTTTTTTCTCTGGGTGTTATAATTACTCGCTCTGTGCGTTTATTTCTTTTAGACGTAGGTCCACCGCCACGTTTTAATTTTATTTTGGAGCGATTAAATACAACGGTTTTTATTGATAACGAGAACTTTTCTGGCAACTCCGGAGCGCTTGTCCCCATTTGAAGGTTGTATAAAAAAACTTACTACATAATATGTCAGGCAAAAAAGAATAATTTTTATTTTTCCTGATTGATGGAGATGAATTCTTAAGAAATTTTTTTATTATGAGTAAATTTTCTTCATTAATTGTTGCCAAAATTACTTCTTATAGGGCATTTACACCTGCACAAAATCTAGCAGAATTTATTTAAAATCTTCATGAACATCTATACCGTTTACCCTATGTTTTTTATCCAAAACAAAGCCCATTAACCTAATAATTTCCAAAACTATAACCAAACAACTGCAATATAGCCAATTCACACACCTTTTTAAGCAGACCGTACCTAATTCAATCATCTTTTATATAAATATGTTGTACAGGGTAGTAAAAATAAAATAAAAATATTAGATTTTGGGTAGATTGCATACAAATCTACCCTTAAACTAGATTTTGTTTTGTATGGGAAATATAGTAAAAAACAGCTAGATTTAGGCCGAAATTTCGTAAGTACTAGATTTCGATATAATGTAAATGCCCTATTAAGCTACGTTAAGATGATTGTCAGACCAGAAAATGTATTGAAAATGTACTGACAATCATATATTTAAATTGAATATCCACAGACACTACTCCCTCTACCCTCCTCAGCATAATCTATTTTCCTAGTTTTAGCACATGAGTAGAGGTTACCAACTTACTACTGGTCCTATTATAAAAAAAAATTAAAAACACAAGTAAGTACAAATAAGATTGCTAGTCCACATGTTGTTGGTTATATCACAGTAAATTTATATGATAGTGAAAAAAGTTCCGGTTCACATGATTGTCATATGTAAAAAGGCTAGATCTGTTGTTATGCGTTGTCAGGCTCAAGGCCGTTGATAAAAATTGTCAATTACACTGTGTGACAAATTTTAATGAAATCGAAATACCTGGGACGTGTTACTATTTTTCTGGTAGTTATTGTCGAGTATAACAATAATCTGTAAATGAAATTATCCGAACACATATATACATGTATATATGTATACATGTTTTTTTTAACAAAGAAATTCACATTTTTCAATTTTCCTTCTTGAGTAATTTTCTAAAAATTATACAAAAAAAAACATAGAACAGCTGTCTGGGTAATTCTTGCAACTAAAAATTTTACTAGCAATAATTTGTTAGAATTTTTTACTCTGCCTTTGCAAACTTCATGAGTTAATGAACACCTTCCAGTAACAATTGTTACAAATTCTTAACAATTTTTAGTAAATAAACAAATCTTATGGAAATATTTAAATAAAAAAAATTTAATCAAGATGTTATCTCATATTGTATTTCTATTAGAGTTTTGCATTTTATAAATTTTTCTCTAATAGCCTGGCATAAGGCTTTTACTGTTGCGAACTCTTTATTGTATAAATATGAGTAAGCATTTCCAAATAATCTCGTTTTTATACATTTGATTATGTCGACGACATTACCTGGTTCTGCTAGTTTATCCTTTGCTATCATACATCCTTCAATAAACTTTTTTGCTTCCCTGGCCAGTTCTGGCCCATCAGTTCCATAGAAAATTGGTACCACATGGGATATGGTTTTCAAGAGTTCAGTAAAAGTTGTCATGTTGTTACTATTTGTTGTGGTGTTAATTGTAATCACTTTCCTCGTCTCTCCTTGTGAGTTTAGTATCTTTGACTTCAGCGTTTCGATTTGTTGAGTTTTTTCCTCTATCACTTTTCTATTTTCGATTACTTGCTGCAGCTGATCAGGAGTCAAGTTAGGGTTAACGCGCTGCGCGAAGTCTTTAAATGCCTGTGTCTTCTGTTCGCTGTCTTGAATCTGTTGTTCAGCTTCTTCAATGGTTTTTCTTAAGCTTTCGTTCTGCTGCTTCAAGATCCTGTTAACGTGTAAGTATTCTTCTATATCTTTAGATATAGCTGGACTTTGTTGATGTTCATGTAGTACTTGTAGTTCTTCCAATAAAATATCTATCTTATCAAATTCGGTTATGTTTCCCTGGCTCCTCACTTTATGCTTTACTAACTCTATATACTCTTTGGTATTGTTAAGGTACTTTATGAGATTCCACACTCGTTCAGAAATTTCCCTGGTGTCCTCTTGTGTCTTTCGTAATTCTTTTCTCAAATCCTCCATATAGCTCAAGCAAAATTTCTTATATATTTCTATTTTCAATGATCACTTTCACAAACAAACTTTTCTTCTATTTAAATACTGCTAATCATTTTGAATTTTTCACTATGCGTTTATCTATTTTAATCTACCATTCAACACTTATATAAATATTTTTACCATTTGTGTTGGTCCCATTTGTCTCGAGAAAATGTTTGATCGTTGTTGAGTTTACCACCAAAGTCTGTGCAACTTAAGGCAGCTAAAATAGCTCATTAAAACCTTGCGTTGTGTAGTAAATGTTGGTATACAGAACAACGTATCCTTTTAACAATTTAATTCAGTATATTAAAATTAAATTGAGCTAAAATAGCTTTCCAATATCAATATACTTCCTTCAAACTGCCAAAAGGTATCAAACTGTGCTCTTGCTAATACCGGCTGCGCCAAAATGTTGTGTTGAATTTAAATACGGATTTTTCTTTTAATATATTAATGGTTTATTTAAAAGCTTTGTTAATAACAACTAGTATCTTGTTCTTTTAATTACAATTTTAAACCTGGAGGGCCCCTGCTAAATAAAAGACTCCAACTCTTTAATTAAAACTGCACTATTTATACAAAACTTAATTTTAATTTAATATACTTCAACATTAATATTATGCTTAACAGCTATTATTATTATGCTAACTTGCTAAACTATTTAATGTTATTAAGCTTTTGACCCAATTACGAAATATCGCTATTGCACAATTTGTCAACGCAAGGAATTTAGCAAACAACCAAGTGAATGAACTGGTTGCTGCTGCGTTAACAATTTGCTGCAATATGCGGGTACGAGGGTTGTTCAATTCTGATTCACAACAAATAAAAAAAAAATTATTTTGAAGAATACATTCTTAAAACCGATCGATGTCAAAAGAAGAATTTCTTTAAGATTGCATTCTTAATATTTAAGAATTAATTATTGATTTAAGATTTCTATTAAGAACGCAATCTTAATTAAAATCAACCTTAAAATAAGAATTTGTCCAAGATTACATTCTTAAATTTTTAAGAATGTGATCTGAATTTGAGATTTTTATTAAGAACAAAATCTTGAATGATCCTAAAATGAGATTTCATTCAAGATTACAATCTTAAATGCGATCTTAAAAAAAATAAAGATTTTATTCCTGCATCAACAATTTTCGCTTTTAACAGACTATTAAGATTGAAACGATTTGATTTCGAGCACAAAATCTTAATTTAAGCACGTTTTTTCCCTCAGTGTATACTTTGATATTATCTCAAATTGAATTTATTAGTTAAGCGTGTAAAACAATGTTTTTCTAAATAAAAATTCAAGTGAATATCGAATTTTTCAATTTAATTGCAAAAGAAAATCGACCTGAAAGTATCCTGCAAAGCACTAAAATATGATTTAAGCACTTTTTCATTATTGCTACAGAATTTAACATTAAATATCTAAAATTTTTAGATAGCACACAATACAAACAACTTTTTCTCTCAATACATGCATATATAAATTTTTTTTACTGCTGTGACGTCAGGAAAAGCAGCTGATTTGTGTATAAAGTTAACGGATCCCGTGAAATGTGTTGTCTTGTATTTTTTGTTTCATCTTGCCGTGTGTGAGCACAGTGTAAATAACGGTATATTAGCGCTACTCGTCAATAATTAAAAAATAAACTGTGTTGTGTAAATATTTGCTTGACAACAACACTGAATTTTATTTTTTTTTTTGTCTCAAGCCTTATAAATAAATATATAAGTTAAAAAATTATATACATAACAATTTAAAATAAAATTATTTTATTAACAAATTTTACAACATTTAAATATTTTCAATGTGCAAAGTCATTCTTGACATACTGCATGTTTCAAAAAAGCTTATATACTTTCTTATCAATCACATATGTTTTTAAGCATGTCTGCTTACGTTTACAAAAAAAAATTCTATATTTTTCTCTCTCTTTTTCTATTTTTTTTTGGGACTAGTATAAAAAAATAATATACTTTTTTACCATCACAGCATCAGTTGCAATACAATTTATCTTTGCTAAACACAAATGGTAAGCAAAAATTCTATTTTTTGTTTTATCAATTCAAATGTGGCACATGTGCTGCTTCCTTTTGCTGTATTAGATTTTTTTGGCCTTAAAGTACAAGATCAGGTTGTTACTTTTTTGTTTATATATGTATGTATATATATTTTTTTGGTGTTATGTTTTTTTGCAGTATGTTTGTTGTACTCGTATAGCATTCTAAGAATGTTCTGTTGTATGTGTTTCTTTCATTGTGACATTTTTTCACTTGACTAAGTTTGTTAGGTGGGATTAAATTATCTCCTTTGGGATTTCATAGAATTAACTTATCCAAATACTGTTTATCCAGACATAGTTTAGGTGCTGTATGCGACGCTTTACAAAGTCCTTCCAAGCAAAAGAGTTTATACGTTGGCTGTTTGGTTGCTTGAATAACTTACTTTCTTGAACGAACTTGTACATTTTTACACACAAGCAAACAAATATGTAGATGATATCTAAAACATTTAAAAATACACTAAAATACGAACTGGTATTTAAAATCCTTGCTACAAGTACATACATACTTAACATATATATGCATGTACATTATTAGGGTGGTCGTTAGATTGGCACAAATTTTTTGAAACTCATAGACCGTGACTTTAGATTTGTTTCGAATTTAAAATTGCCAAATATGGCAGATAAATAAATAAAAATTTAAATATGTATTTGTATCTTAATTGCCAGTCTGTATTTAAGATTAAGGCCACAATCGATACTTGCCGTATTCAAGATTTAAGACTATATACTGCTACATTTCTTATTCTTTAAAAACGCTTTGCGCGGACTCAAAGATTTGCAAATGAATAAAACACCCCCGGTATACTAATTAGGGTTAAAAATTACAATTTATTTACAGTTAAATACACTTATACTAATATACTAACCAAAATCAAGAGTTTAATTACACATATACAGATTACTTAAATATACCACAACTGGTTACCACAACGTCTTCCTCTCATACAACTGACTGCACTGGTTTTGTAGCGAAAATCTCTCTCGGCTGTTTGTCACGCACAAGACTTATTTTGCTGAAGCTCACTGTTTATACAACACTAAAGACTCACTGGCTTTACTTATTACTTCTTATATTAATGTAAGTAATGACAACCACCGCATGTTGTCATTACTTTCAACGATGTTCACTCTAGCGTAGCTAATTCACAACTGACTGCCTCTCATACAGGGTGCCTCCTTTTACAGTACAGGCACAAAACATACAAAAGTGTCACAAGACGGAAGATACGGATATTTTTCTGCTTGTCTCGTTTTCCCTTAAATTTTGTAGCTGCTTTTCTTTTGATACGTCTTTCTAGTCAATAAATTTTTATTAGCTGTGTTAATTGGTAAGTACCCACCAAAAAATTACACATTACCATTAGAACTACTTGCCATATATATATATAATGACTTACTTTTCTGATTGCCAATTTTCATTACTCGCTTATAAATCACATTACCTAAAATTTAAAAAAATGACGTGCAAGTTACTAAATGAAGAGAATGATTTTTTTAGACGAAATAGATTAAGTGAAATGATGACAATTAAAAAAAATGTAAGTACTTATCAAGAATCGATTATTTTAGTCTCACGACTTGTTAAAATCATTAAGTTGGTAATTCAGTAGGGAAGTGCTTGCACCAAAAATGCTTAATTCCAAACTCGATTATCTTTTTTGAAATTTTTTGCTGGTTAGTAATAACTACAGTATCAAATTCACTATACTTTTCTCTTTTTTCCACGAATTTAAAAAAATAAACCTGATTGGAGTTTTTTTTACCTGTCACTTTCTTCACTTCTGTGATACGGGAAATGGTTCTAGAATGTTCGCTAGATGGTGTAATGACACGTTTGGTCTTAGTAAAGCCAAATGGCAGAAACTGTAATACTGCATTTTGAATATCAGACTTACTGTGTAACCACTTTTATGTTGGTATGTATGTTACTGGTAATACAGAGTTATTTCTACCATGTGTTTGAACATTTATGTGCATAAGTGTACGTTAAGTTTTTTAGCTAAATACTTCTATATTATGATTTCCACTGTCCTTATATGTAGGAATATTTTTACATAACACTGCATTAACCCTGTTGGAATATTTTTGTGTAACGCTGAATTAACGTTGTCGACGGTCATTCCCGTAACAATGCTAAAGAGTGGCAGTATATATGTGAGGGTTATAGAATCAAAGGCGGTAATCTCCACTTTTATACTTTTTGTAAAAATTTGTAATAACCTGTAACTGTAATGATATTCAATTTTATTGATTGCTTGTTTTGCTATTCAGTAAATTATAAAAATATAAAAAAATATAGTGCAAGTTTCATCCAAATTCACTTTTCTGGGAAAAAGAAAATTCACAATAAAATGATTTTATGAAATATACATTTCATTAGAACCTATTGTACCATGCATTGTGAACTTAAATTTTTCCTCTAAACGAACGCTAAATTGTATTTTTTTTTACTAAAAAGTTAAAAATTTTTAAATTTTTTCCAAAAAAGAAAACGCTTTAAGGCATAAATAAAATAAAAATAGAAAAAAATAAAATTCAAATTTTTAACAATGGGGCTTCGTTTATGAGCTCAGAGCAGTATTCATACTTTTGGATGTCATCTTCCTCAACGATTTGATTGTGTAAGTTGTTAACGATATCCGCGTAAAATTTTAAATTTTCATCATACTCTCAGTGCTCTCCAAAGTGTTCTTTTCAATAGATTATGAATATCGTTAATCTTCTGCGAATTGATTTTTACAGAGTATGGTTGTATGCGTACTGGTTGCATAGTTCCCAAATTATTATTTAATTTTTTTTTTTGAAGATAGAGCGGAAATTGTTTTGATTGCAATGATTTCTGTAATTTTCTTCACCTGTAATTACAACTTGTCCTTGATTTGTTTTTCTGAGCAAAAATGTTTTTGTTGCGATAAATTTAAAATGCCATTTTCCAGTTGCAAGTAACAATTCTTTGCTTGATTCTTTCCAGTCATTTATTGGGCAAACATCAATAATTCTCTGGACGGTCGTAATAAGGATAAAATTATAAACTGAGAAGTAAAAATAAAGTTTTTCACAATAAATGAAATTTTTGATTTTTTATTACTTTTTAGTTTTGTTTCGCAATAGTAAGCATGCATTTTTTTAATAAGTTGAGAGAATAAGAGCTAAACAACTTTGATCATATCAAAAACGATTATATCCAATGCACATTACCGTTTTTGAATCAATTCCTAATCTTCGAGCACATAAATATTTCTGAGTGATTATTGTGCATCCCGTATTGCCATATTTACTAATCGATAGCATTTATTAAATACAACAAGATTGCATTAATAGTTGCGTTTGTGAAAAAAGTGGAGATAACCGTCTTTGATTCTATACCCCTCATGTGTGGAAATTATAAAAATTTTAGAATCCATTCACTTTAGATCGATACAAAATATTGGCTGTGGCCTTCATGCTGTGTGAATATAATATTGGTTCTCTTGATACAATAGTTTTTTCAGATGAAATACTATATCGGGATTGGCATCTGGCGAATTCGAAAATAATTGCGTGGATGAAATGAAGCGTGGAATGTAATTTTTTTTGCAGATTTTTTTGAAAGACTCTCGTTAAATAATTATAATTCTTTTTCATTATTTTAGATGCAGGTATCTACTTAAAACATATAAAGAGCTTTCCGTGAAGGAATGATATAGGGTGGCGCAGAGTGAGTTATATGGTTTGAATTCTTTATAACTTTTTTAATTATTATTCTTTCTTTGATTTTTTTAGCATTTTGTGAAGAAGACTTGAGGAATTAATTATGAATCTTTATACGATTGCAAAACGTACAAAAATAATTTAAAGCCCCAATGGCTTTGTTAAGGGACATATTCGGCGAACGCATTATTTCGCGCACAAGCGATTTTAACTGGCCTCTATGTTCACCAGATTTAGGGATATTTAACAAACCAAGAACCATACTCCAACTAAAAACCAACATTCGAAATTAAATCATGGCCATTATACCCGAAATTTTGCGAAAAGTTATGGAAAATATGCTAAAAAGAGTACGTTTGTGCGAAGCAGAAAATGGACATTATAATATTTTATTATACTTTTTCCTGAATTCATATAAAAGTAAATATCTCTAATGAATTATTTTTTCAAGAAAATTTTATTTTTATTATATCACTCCCTATGATAGGCCCGCATTATCATTGGTCCTCTTTGTTGCAGTATAGCAAGGGGGCGGGATGTTTACAAGCATAGTTTAAAGGGCCCTTGATTATTGTTTATTGGATCTTTCTATATTTTGTCTTCTCTTTCGTTAAGTTGCTGGGATTTTCTCTATATGTTTTTCATGTAAAAATACTTGCAATTTGTAAACCCGATAGTACGGCACGTACAAAGAAAGAAACCCCTTTGAATTTAAATAAAATTAAAATTTTATATTGAAAACTAAATCCTAATTCTTTCATATTTTTGAGGAAATATTTCGAGGAAACAGGATATAATTTTTCAAAGCTAATTGCAAAAAATTCCCCAATAGTATACCGTATTTAAAAAAGATTTTAATAATCGCATAAATAAAAAAGTTATAACCATTCAAACCACATATGTACATAGCTCATTCTGCGCCATCCTGTATAAACTTCGCACTTATCAATATTTTCGACTTAAAATTCTCTGTTAGGTGGAAAATTATGCAATTAGTACACAAAAAATAAAAAATAAAATATTTGTGATTTGAACGGGCTAAAGTTCGTATCGCTTTTTAAGCCAAATTACATGTGATAATTATTAATGAACAAGTAACACCAAAGTCTGTTGTAAATATTCTGACTAACAACACATAGTTGAACGGAACAGCCAGCAGAAATCTACATCAACTGACGCCACACACAGTGGACCAAAGACAAAAGAACGCTGATGATGAAGGTTTAGTGGCCTTCGAAAACGGCTGGCTGTTCCGTTCAACTATGTGTTGTTAGTCAGAATATTTACAACAGACTTTGGTGTTACTTGTTCATTAATAATTATCACATGTAATTTGGCTTAAAAAGCGATACGAACTTTAGCCCGTTCAAATCACAAACTAAACGGACACCACTCTACTTAAACTGAACTTCAATAAAAAGTCCTCCAGGCAATATTTTACAAATGCCAATGAACTATTTAATAAATTTAAATAAATTTAATATTCTCTTGCAAAGTTATAAATTTTGGAGCAATGCGAACTTTAGCATAATCAATTATAAACAGAGAATAAAATAGGTTGGAACAAAATAGTAAGAAATTTTAAATTATTCGGTGGAAAATTTGACTACTTTGTTTTAAGGCCTGTTTTTGATATCAAAAGAAAGCTTTCGACTGAAATTTTATATTAAAAACAACAACAAAATATCAATATTCATAAAGTTTTTCGGTATTAAAAAAAAAACTAAACGAACAATACCCCACTACTGAATTTGTCTGAATAAAAAGTGCAAAAGGTGTACACTCGAAGCAGATTAAGCAAATTGAATGTGTGTTAAAGGACAACCACATTTAATGCAAAGAGAATATGGAAGAATTTTGAAATTATACAAAGAAATTCAACTGCTAGAAAAATATAACGCAAAAACTTGAATTTAATTATTTAAAAAATAAAACACAAAGTTACAAGGAAGTTTTACAAAAAAAAAAAAAAAAAAAAAAATATGCAAGAATATTATTTTTTTAATTTTTTTTTTTTTAGTCTTTAGAACAGTACAAGATTTTGTATATTTGATTTCTCTGGTTTACTCTGCGTTAAAAAGAAATCGCATTAATTTTAAATTTTATACTTTATGTTGAAGAATTGTCATATATATTTATATATGTTATATACATATAATTTAATATGAACTAAACGAGAATTCTGTCACTCTCACAAACACAGTGGTGTAAAACAAAATTACTTTGCAAAATAATTACACGTTTCTCGATTAATTATAAATTTGTTTACATATACAAAGTCAAAGTGTTGATGTCAACTAGGAATCACTAACCAATTAGATAGACATGGGTGCTAATGAAGTGCGTGGTGGCACAGAAAAAGGCTGGTTTTTCTCCCAGCGATAATTTTTCTTGTCTTCTTTTAAAGAAAGCATTAATTAATAAAAATATTTCGTTCTATTAGAATTGAAAATACTAAACTGAAGCCCAATTAGAAAATTATTATATCCTTTACCAAAAAATATAAAAGGATATATATAGGTTTGTCATTCCATGTGTAATTTCCACAATATTAACATGCGACCCATAAAGTATATATATTCTGGAAGTCGAAAAAGCGATGTCCGTCTGTCCGCCCGTCTGTCCATCTCATATAATTGAAATCGGTTTCCCGAAGCTCTCAGAAAAGCCTGAGATTCAATTAAGTTTTTAATTGTATTAATTAATTTGGTTATAGGTGAAATTTAATTAATTTTTTAATTGTTATTACAAATATTTTAATTAATATTCCAAAAACATTCATATTGCTTTTTTGTGTGTACGAGTACTCACATTTTTTATACATAAAAATCTAAAACTAAAACAAACGATTCATCAATCAAGGATTTGTAGCAGCTACAATTAATTGTAAAATTCTGGTTTTTATCATTTTTAATGCAACATGGATTCCAAGGAATTGGCAAGATTATAAAGAAAAGTGTTTCAGATAGTCCGTAAAACCATTCACGTTAGTTAAGAGCGCTTTGGTCGTATGATAACTGAAATTTTTTTGGCCTGAAGTTAAGGATTATGAACTACACGATAAGTGATTTTAACAAGACACAGGTCATGCGAATTGACGACAGAATAACGCCCGAAATAAGCGAAAAAGTGATAGAAAAGTACCTCAAAAGGATCTGCTGCAACCAATATAGAGCCAGTCATTTGAATGACATTATATTTCGTACCTAATGAAAATCATTATAATGACATAAGGGTCCCTTATGTGTGTTTCATTTAACCTTACTTTGGAAACCTATAGTAAAGAGTAAAAATCAAAACTTTGCTGTAATGTTTACATCTATCCGAGATTTATATTCATTGTGCATTCAAAATCAATACACGAGGAATGGATGATAACCATTAAATTCGACATAATCTACATAAATTTTTTCTTATTTTCTACACAAATTTAAATTTTTGTTAGGTTTCTTATAGTTGTTTTTTTTCAATTTTGTTACAGTTGCTATATTTGATTAACACAACTCCCAAGTATTTAAATAATAACCTTTAACACAATTCCATTATACACAATAGTCTCCTGCACAAGATATCTTATAAGAACTTTTAAGACATGAGGGATTTTTCAAATGCTTTGCTACAGCGAAATCTTATAAAACAAACGTTAACAACACTGTTTGCAAGAAATTTATTTGAGTATTGTAGGTATAAGAGTAAAGAAGAAAACACTTTGTGACGGAAGAATTTGTGATACTAGCTTCTTTCAACGCATAAGCGCGTGTACAAACGTCATGCATGTATGTGTGTATGATCTTTTATTTTTCTGCGCACATGCAAAGGCACACACATGCATTAACATTAGTTGTATGCGGTTAATCACATAATAGCTTACCATCTACATATTACACACACACTCAAACGTACAATATGAAAAATAACAAGCATACACTAATCAACAGTACTTCTTTTGAGTGTTTGTTACAGACAAGCTGTCTTGACGTCATCGCTTGTTAACACTGGTGTACACATACACCAATACATCCATCGTGCTTCGCTTATAGTACGACAGCATTGATTATTGGTTTAGTATAATACATGCGACGTGAATACATTTAAAAATCATGACGTTTTTACATTTCAAGACTGTTTACTCAGGCCTCTAATACACAATTGTATCTGCTGAAGAATGTGTGGCATTGAAGTCTCCCATTGGGAGGAGGCTATTTTATGCGTATTTGTTGTATTACCTTTATTTTCTTTCTTATATATATTTATTAAATAAAACAACTCCTACCTACTACTTGTTCTGTAGCCCGATACTTCTACTTAAATATCTTTCAGACGACTCCAAGAGTTTTCAAAGATTTTTATTATAAAGGTAAATGAATTTGTTGGTGTGTGTTTGTGTATGTGTATGTGTTTGTTTTAGTTAGCTTTGTGTACGTATGTATGTAGCTTTGTTTTTTTTTTGCCCCTGCTTCATCTTCTGACATTGTTGCTGTTGTTGTTGCTATTTTTGTTGTTTATTTGTTGCTAATGTAATGTATTATTTAAGACTTCATTTAGTATGCAAAACAGGATGGATTTTAAAATTGAATATTGTAGGTATGTTACGAGTGTTTATGCGAGTCTGTCGTTCATTAGTTTGTTTTGTTTCTTTGTGAAGGAAAATCATTGTTCCCTCACAAGATGATGATGCTGTGATTATGCTCTGATATTGCCATAAAAGTCAAACTTGTACTATCTCAGCAAGGAGTAATGTTAATGTGGTTGGATTTAAGCAACGAAGATAGGTTGGAAAGTAACATACTTACATACATACAAATTAACAATTTCTTTTGTACATTGTTGAGAAATTGAATTTTAAAAAATGTTTTAAATTTATCGAACAAAACAAATGCTGAGCAGAGTACGAGAATAAATCGAAGAAACCGTTTGCTTTTGGTTTGGTTTTTTTTTATTTTTGTAGTGGATAAAAATTAAAACGAGATCAATTTTGTCGTTTAGTTTCGTTTCGCTTTTGCCCAAGAGCATAGGGTTTACCTTATTTTAAGCGTACGCAGGGCACTTTTTGCATTTGTTATTCAGAAAGCATCATCTGTAATTCAGAAAGAGTTAATTGAACTTCAGAAAGCATAAATTCTGGTAAAGAGTAGTATGAATCAATGAATTAAGCTTAAAGGGAAACACAGGACACTGCCACCAAAATAAATCTATTGCAACCCTTACCAGGTGCTAGAGCACTAATCTAGACCTACTCTCCTAAAGAATCTCAAGATTGCCAGTAGGTGTAGTGTTGGCAGTTCCCAATCTTTCAATAAGTACTTGCCAGATTCGCTATATCTTCTGTGGCATAACGTTTCACAGTCCTTCAGAATATGCTCTGGAGTTTCATCGTTATAATCACAGAATATGCACAAGCGGTTACTCTCAATGCCAAGTCTGTTAAGGTATTTTCTTAGACTGCAATGACCTGTGAGGAAGCCTTTGAGCATTTTTAGTTTGTTTTTACTCATGTACATAAGATCTATGAAATAATTTTGGTGAAACGTTTCAATCATTAGCTTTGCATGCCTCAATCTGGGGAGATTGAACCAGAAGTGTTACCTAGTACTCTTGATATCCGTCGATATATCTTCCCTTATTTTGTCCAATCCAAGACCGCAAAACGGTTCTGGTCCAACCGTAGCTGTACTAACCCCATTTTGGCCATTTTGCGAAAATAGGCGAACTCGTCTTGCCAGAGATGACTGCTCCCATTGGCTAACAAGAGAGACCCTGCCTGTTTTTTTAAATGCAATGCTAATTGCTGTTTGCCTGGCATTAGTCCCTATCACAATCGTCAGAGGTGTGAGTTCAATGAGAACTTCCATAGCTATGGTAGAACACGAGCTCATAGCCTTTGTTATACAGAGGCATGCTAGCCTTTGTAATTTCTCTAAGCGATCTCCAGTCGTATCCAACCTGACCTTATCCGACCATGCAACAGCACCATAAGTAATGATAGGTCTCACTATCATGGTGTGTACCCATCTGAAGATTTTAGATGTGCAACCCCATATTTTTCCTGCAAAAGATCTACAAACCATTAGTGCTTTAGTTGCCTTGTTAACAGTCAAATCTAAATGTTGTCTACATTACAGCTTTGAGTCTAGCATCGCTTCCAGATATTTGACCTCCAATGAGCTTTCTATTTGCACGCTTTCTACTCGGATATTTTGCCAGCGTGGAAGTGTTCTCCTCCTTGTGGAAGTACTAATGATAGTATTTGTAGGGTTGATAGTCAGTCCTACATATAGGCACCATTCCTTCACTATTCTTTGTCCGTTCTGCATTATATCACACAAAGTCTCTTCAAATTTTCCTCTTGCAATGATAACGATGTCATCGGCATATATTTGACATTCTATGCCATTGCTTATTAGTACGTGCAAGAGTTCTTCAACTACCAGGATCGACAAAAGTGGATACAATACACTGTCTTAGGGATATTCCCTGGTCGTCTTTACTGCAATATATTTTTGATGACATAAGACTCCGCAGTACGGCTCTTAAGAGCACTTACTCCGTTTTCTTTGTTTTGTCTCCCAATCTCTTCCCATTTTGAGGACAGTCTTCACAATATCTCACTTCGTCTGCCACTGAACCTGTTACCACAGATATCGTAAAGCCAGTAGATCCTCCTCCATCCCTTTTCCTGTGAATGCACCCATGCAGCCAGGAAAGTGTGTATCCAAAGGCATATATAAAGTGTCAATACTAAGTGGCACTGACACTCGCCTTACGATAAAAATCTCCTCCTCGCACAACGTAAAGATATTCATTAAGAAGGAGTAGCACATTTCTGTGATATTTTATAATATTTGAAAGGTTTACACATGATATAAATATAGAAGGTACTTCCATTCTCTCTTTGTTTTTAAAAATAAGTATTTTTGAAGTTTGTTTTTTGAGAGAAATGAAGAAAAATGTTCCCATATAGCAAAAAATTTAAGTTTTCCCCTAGAAATTTTTTTACAAAAATGTGTAATTTTCTTAACAAAAATTTGGGAATAAATAAAGTTATATACATAACTACATATCTGTGAAGTTTAAAAAGTGATTATGTAATAACTTATCTCATATTTTTAAGTGATTGACGATTTGGATTATTTGACAACGATTTTTCATTAAGTTTAACAAATATTAATTGATATTGCGTTCTGTTTAATCTACATAATATGTTTCTTGTTGATTGTAACAACCTTTTCTAAAAAAAAATTGCTTTAATAACCGGTAAGATCTTTTGGCAAGTTTATTTCACAGATCTTATAGGCTCTTAGCCATTGTTGGCGAACACCATGAAATGAAGGGAATTTAAAAAATGCTGCATTCTTATTTCTATACTTATGCCCTAATTAAGTACGAAGATTTATGACGTTTTTTTTTTTTTTGTTTTAAAATAATTTTCTTGTTTTTGAATTATCTAAATTATTTTCTTCAAAATGGTTGTTGTCTTTGTTAATGAAAAATTAAAATATTATTACCATGTTTTTAGAACATAAAAATAATATAAAATTATTATACAAAAGTTTAAAAAATAAAGGAAAAAATATGTGTTGGATATAATGTTTGGAACAAAATCATAAAGCAAATACACGAACCTTCTAGCACAGACAATAATTAATAATTGTTTTAAAGATTATGCTTCTTTTTTTCGTCCATAGACAAGACGATACAATCGTCGAACAGAATTTGGGCATTAATTAATTAATTTATACATTCTGTATTTTATAAAAACATAAATTTTGAAATAATTTTTGAATAAAATTTTCAAACAAACAGGAAACAGAGGGGGGAAATATTAAATTAATACGGTAGCACGATTTTACCGGAAACTTCACAATACTTATACTTGTCAGATGGTGAATGTCAAGAAAAATTGAGAGAATGAAAGTACCTTCTATATTTATTTCGTGGGTTTACATGTATTTATTTCACATACTACTTCGGAAAGTTTTGTCAAGTGTTCTATTAATATTCATTAATTTCTTTCAAATAGCTAAAAAAAATGAGTGTCCATAAGGGCTGAATTCAATTAATGAGATAAAAGATATCTTCACTTGATCCTCAGAAAATATTCTTCCGAAACTTGATAGTTCATTGAAAAAAATGTATGGCGTGGCATTAAAAATTCAACTTGCCAATGACAGATGCTCACGATAGCCTAGAATATTTCATATTATTTTCTACATCGTTGTAGGAAATATATTCAATCGTTTTTGAGTTTGAATAAGAAATGTGGATAGCACACATGTGTCCAATAGTGTTTTTTTTTTTTTTTGAACCAATTCATTCAGGCTTGAATAAGAACTTTTTTTTTAAACCATTTAAAGAACTCGTACATTGACGTTTCTACCCTGACTTTGTCCAATAGTATATTTTAGTTCAAAAAGCCTGTTAAATACAAGTTCATTGTAGGTTTAGGAGGTTCACACTTTCCTCGGCAATATATCAAATGTCTTCCAATAGGATCTTCTTTAATTAGTCCGGGCAGTCCAACGGTCATAATTGTCATAATTGCTCTACCTCGATCACTAATCGCAGTGTCATGGATAAATTTGAGTACGCTGGTTCAGTAAACAATCAACCAACACCAACAGCACATTGGTGAGAGCCAAGATCTGCGAAATAATGATTGCTGTTTGCGAAAGTGTGCAACTTTTCTGAGTTCGAGGCGTTCGACTTTGCATCACAGACCTAAACTTGGTGAATTTGGCATCTGAGCTTATTTTTTTTTAGCTAATTTTAAAATCTTTTGAGTTAAAGTCTACTGATGATTTCCGTGAATTAGGAATGAAATGCACACAGACATTGCTTACCTAAAAAACAAGCTAAATTTTTAACTTGAGTCAAATAAATGTACTAGTTCTTCGGTATTTCTCAGTCCTTTAATAAAATAATAATAAAACTATTCAACAACAAGCAGTATCAGCAATAAATCGAAAAGTAACAAAAAAAAAGTAATTTCTCTATCTTTCACTTTTTTATTATTGCTATTTTTTACAGATTTCAATTTTAAATTTATGCCATTGACACACAACAAAAGAGTAAAGCAAAAGAAAAGCATCAGCTAAACAAATAATAATACCAACTCAGATATTTTCTATAAATATTTCTATCACTATCACATCGTACATACATACATAAATGTCAGAGATATTATCAATATATAATGGCTTTCAAAGAGATTATTTGAAAATATATATAAAAAAAGTCAATCTTGTTTAATAATAAATTTATCAACTGAATCTTTAGTCATTCTTATTTTTATAATGCATTTAAAGAATTCACATTTTCACATAAACGACTCTAAAACGAATATTTTGATAAAGGAAAGCCTGGGGTAGCAAACAAAAAGGGAGAGAGGGAGAAAGAGGGACAGTTTTAACTTCTACAGCTTCAATTGGTTGCTATTTTTTCATTTTATTTATTAATAATTGTTGACTACGTTGACAGCAATATGATATGGTCGATAGACTATTGTTATAAAAATGAATGCTGAGAGTCGGCTGTTTGCTCGTATATGTATGGCAGATTTATTTATTGTCTTCTTATCGATAAACCATCACACTAAGAACCACTTAAGTTGGTTTATTGTCGTTTGCTGTCACATTATTGCAATTTTTTAACTTGAACTAATACTTCAAGTTTCAATAACAGTTGCATGCAATATTGTTTTTTGTGTCAACGGCTTTTCTAATAAAAAACTGTCGCATCGCTGTTGATGAAGAAATTTTTATATATTTCAAAAGTTTTTCTTATAAATCCATGTATATGTACAGGGTGAGGCGAATTAATTCATTTACGTTTATATTTGAATAAATTGTTTACTAAAGCAAAAAGAAAATAATAGTGAGTGAAAAATATGGTTGAGGCAAGTATAATATATAGTAAATCCATATGGTTGCTGTGTCATTCAGACTTACGTGAGCTCACGACATTACGGTCTAATCTCACGGTGGGAAAAGCAACGGGTAAAGTTGGGTGACCTTCCATTGCCTTCTTAGAAACCACTATGTGTCTTGGAAAAAAAACACATAGCTTGCAATCTACGAACATAATTATCGCTGAGTATGAACATGTACCTCACTGAAGTACACAAGCTATCTTGCTGCTAAGAACGCAGTCCAAACAAATTCTGTTGTATGGTAACGGCACCTAGAATAGTGTTTGGTTGACAATCACTAGCATTGATTTACCACTGTGAATCCAAGACTACTCTTTCAGCAATTTTGGTAGCAACCACAGTCACGTAGATTCTCTAAGACGCAGCGAGTGGTTGCTTAACTATTTACTAATTACCGGAACAACCTCACTAGTCATATTAAGGTTAAAAACCATCTATTTAACCCATAGGCTTGGACGAAGTCCGCTGTTAGTTTGCGATAATGGATTATGCACTATAGGTAACACATATATAAAAGTTTTATTTAACTGAATCTGAAGTATTTCAAGCTTTTGAGTACTTATTTTTAAGTCATTTTAGTGCCAATTTTATGTTTTAGGGGTGTGGTCAAGCCTACCTCTGCAAGCATTAGGAACACCCTACTGTTATAAGCTCAAGGTGTGTGCCAAGATTTAAAAAAAAATCGGTCAAGTAACAGAACATGGGACTAAATAAAAGCTTTACCCTATCAAAAAAAAAAAAAAAAAAAAAAAAAAAAAAATCGACACAATTATTCCACATTCTTACAGAGTATAACGCTGTATTGCTTCTCTTTTTATATACTGCAGCTGCCTAGTTCACAAATGTCAAATATAATTGAGGTACGACGACATTTTCAAAAAGTACAACATCTTTCAATTGAGTGATTAATTTTGCTCCACCCTGTATACATATATTTACATTTTCTCACACCGAAAAAACAGAAGTGTCATGTGATTTGAATTTGTGCATAAATAATTTTATGAGCACAAAATTCGCTTGCACTCCCGTGAATAGTATGAAGGAGCTTAACTTGTTTTCCATCTCTAAGTTGCAGTTATATGAAAGCCTGAGGAACAACTTATAAATCAGAAAACAGGCAAACATATCCACAGCATATGCTGAAAATCTCTTCAGCAGCGTACATTCAGACATCCACTATCAGCTAAAAGACTGGGATATTACGAAATATATTATTTGGAATTCAGTAACGAAACGTAAAGAATGGGTTTCTCGCACCACATGCGCCCACACACAAAGAAAAGATATGGTTGTAGAATGGTTGAGAAAACAATATTATGGTCATTGGAAACTAGTTATTGTTATTTTAAACATTAATTTCGTTAGGATAAACAGAGTAATATTTGAATTTAATAATTACATTCTTATATTCATAGAAAGTGTGATAAACTTAGAGTTTACCAATATAGTTTTGTCAAATTTATGACTACAAAATAATATAATGTAAATAACAATATAATGTCATCCAAAACCATGCTATATTAAATTTAAAAAAAAAATCTTTTTCATAAACATCAGTCAGTTCAGTGTTTCGTTTGTAAATTATCTGTAGCGCACGCGTGGTGTTAAATAAATAAATAGATAAATAAAGGATAAACAAAAAGGTAGATCAATAAATATATATTTATATATATAAATATATATTTATATATATATATATATATATATATATATATATATATATATATATATATATATATATATATATATATATATAGAATGTATGTCTCTTTATACAGATGTGTCTGTACTTCGTGTATGCACACATATGTAAGTATGCATTTCTATAAATACATATTATTTCTACATACAATATTAATTTATTTTTATTTCGGACTTTACGTACAGCTGTCTTAGACAAAAGATCTATCAATAAATATATGATTAAAAAACAAAATAGTTTTGTTATATTAAACAATGTTAGAACATGGTATGGTGAGTCTCAATTATATTTTAGTCACATCTAACAATACTGTTGTCATATTTACAATAATAAGTTTATGTATAACAAAGCTCTTTGTTTTTGTAGATAATATTATTATTAACTCACATAATAATATAATTAAAAGTTTTCTTTTATATTAACAAAAATATGATTTGACCACAACCATATAATTCAATCATAGTATGTTGCTGTTTCATTATGGTTACCTCAACCTATTTTTTCTTTGCGTGCCAAAGGGCAATTGAATAACACAAAGACCCACAGTTCAAAGTAAAAATTACAGCAGAATCACAATCGTTTGAACCGTATGGTTAAATATAGCGCTATGCAAAAAATCGTACATGGGAAAATAATTAGCGATACAAATTAAGCGCATTTGAATTATACCAAGTACACTTCTTTCCGTCTATATGGTGAATTGTAATAAAATCAGATAGTAGTTTCTGCTATAAGATTGCGTTCTGGCCACGCTAACAACCTTAGAATAATCATCGAGCAATCCATAAAATGCCATACCCCTTCTACGTAATATGCATCGAAATTGAGAAAGTTTTTAACACTCTCTCACATACATACAGCAGTATGTATGTGAGTGCACACAGTGTGACCAAGGGCCTTTCTATGCTGCCAAAATGGGGTCGCTGATTATGAATCTTTTATTAGAATTAATATATTGAAAATTGCCGATGTCGTATCGTCATGTCATACGAAAAAAGCTTATACAAAATTAAATGAATTAACTAATTGATTAAAAGATTTTGTTTTGTTATTATTAGGGTATTCAACTGAAATTTTGTTTAAAATTAATAAGTTAAGAATGGTGAAATAAATTACAAAAAAAAATTATTGAAATTGAATATGAGCAAAAAAAAATAACAAAAAGTTGCATTGACATAATATTAAATGAAAAAATTTTCATTTTCAATCTCGTCAGAGACACAATTGTCTACATCTGCATCCATCTCAGAGGCTGAAGAAGTGTCAAAATATATTTTCAAAGTTACCAAATAAATATTCAAAGGACCTTTTAAAAGCCAATGTTCAAGAATGTCATCACTTCACATCAGATTTAAAATGTTTCATTAATATGAATTAAATTTTTAGCAGCGTTTCCCGTAAAGGGTAAACCTTTTAGAACTTTTTGTAGGCCCTTCGAAAAAACTTAAGCGGCCCACCCACTTGCAATATAATTGTGCAATTTTTCGTATTCTACAATAATATTGCCAATGTGTATTTTATATTCGAAGGTGGCACAATATATTGGCAAATATCAAAAGAATTTTGATATTTATTGTACAATCATGACAATTCTGTAATGTGTTGGCAACATTGTTCAATTTTGTTTACTTTTTTTCTTTTTGGAAAATTGGGCAATATTTTCTTTGAAAATATTCACATATTCCATTTGCAATAAAATGCTAAGTATATAAAGCAGAAATCTACATCAACTGACACCACACACAGTGGACCAAACACAAAAGAACGCTGATGATGAAGGTTTAGTGGCCTTCGAAAACGGCTGGCTGTTCCGTTCAACTATGTGTTGTTAGTCAGAATATTTACAACAGACTTTGGTGTTATTTGTTCATTAATAATTATCACATGTAATTTGGCTTAAAAAGCGATACGAACACAAATATTGTACCATTTATTGTATATTATAGGTCAAAACGACAATAATATGTTCAACAATATACATATGCAATAATATTGTATAATGGATGGGCCGCTTTACATATTTTGTTCATATTAAGTATACGCCACCACAAACGTTTAAAAACAAAGTAATTTATTAATAATTTTTTGTAGCATATCTTAGGGAAGGTTGAAAAATTTACTGGTGGCGTACACGCAATTTAGATTAATTTTAGCACATTCACATTAAGTATACGTTAAGATTTAATCATTAATCACATTCATGGGTCATCATTAGGGTGATCGATTATTCGACTTTTTCCAGAAACCGGTTTTCGAATAGTTCGAATATTTGATATTATGAAAAACCCGGTTTCGGTTTTTACAATTCTGGAAAAACCGGTCACCCGGTTTTTTAAGAAAGGCAATTATTATACAAAAGTTTCGATTTTAAATTGCTTTAATAAAAAGAAAGAGTTAACAGTTCATGAGTAAATACTATAAAACAATAAAAAAATTAAAGAAAAACATAAAAATTAACTTCATATACCTACATATGTGTAGTACATATACATACATAAGGTCTGTTCATTTACTTTGCCAGCAGAAACTAGCAACTACAGACTAAGGCAGAAATATACAAAATTACTCGCCTAAATATGAAAAAGTAAATGAACGCTTTACTTGTAAAAACTCGCAAGAAAATTTTATTCATATCAGAACCATGGATGGAAATCATGATACAATTGTACTTTTTCTGATGTATTTTGTTTGATAAAATTTTAAATTGCAATTTTTCTTTAGAAATTTACGTTTTTCTTTACACAGTTTCATGTCTTTTTTTTACTATTTTTATGAATTTTTCATAATTTTTTAATTTTATTCATTAACAAATACAAAAATGCCACTTTCCATCTCTGATTATATATGAGAAAAAAAAACCAAATTCTTTACAATAAAATTTAAGTTATGTGGCTTAATGAAAGAAAAACAATAAATTAAGAAAATATGCTTTCTTTTTTCATACATATAGTACATGTTTTTTTAACAAAAAAATGCAAATTTTTCAGTTTTCCTTTTTCAGATATTTTTGAAATAATTAATTTGACAACAAAACATACAACAGGTGGTTGTATAATTCTTGCAAATAAAAATTATACTAGTAATAATTTTTAAGAATTTTTTTGACGCTCTCTCCTTGCAAACTTTTTGAGTTAATGAACACTTTCCAGTAACAATTGTTACAAATTCGTAAAAATCCTATATGTACATAATATACATATATACGTGTGATTGTATGGACAAAGTGGATATCTACCTCTATATAAAATATAAAGCAAACAAAAATTAAACTAAAAAACACATCCTCTGCTACCACCTCGTAAAATAATTTCGCTTCAATTTCATGTTTCAGTAAGTGTTGCCATGTTCAAAAAACAACTAGACCTTTTACACTTGAAAATCAATCGAACACGTTGGTCTAAGTTTTTAATATAGTAAAAACTAATATTAAAAAATATACTAATCGAAAAGTATTCGACTCAGCCGGTTTTTAAATTGTAAAAAAACCGGACTATTCGACATTCGAAAAATCAACATTTTGAAAAAACCTACCACCGTATTGTGAAAAAACCGGGTTTTAAAACCGGTTGAAAAACCGAGTCGATCACCCTAAGAATACGAATACAAATATTTTTCCAAAAAAATTAAATAAATAAATGCATAAATCGTAAACTAAATAAAAATAAATGGATAAAAATATTAGTTTGTACGAATTCATTAAATTTTTTACAGAAATTTGTGCTTTGTATCATTTTCAAATCTTATTTACTGACGATCATTAAAATTTTGGGTAGTTTTTATTAACTTTAAAGTACGACAACAAGAGTATGAAGTTCTTTTTCATAACAATTTTTTAATATTTCATATTGCAGGCGTATATAGAGCCCTAATTTAATGTCTATAAATTTCACATGAAATATTCGTATTCGCATTCGCGAATATGGTTTCAAATATTCGTATTCGCGAATATCAAAAACTGACATTCGTTATATCACTAGTGCGTACGAAGATCGCACTACGTCAAGTAAAATATTTGTTACGTATATGCTGAGGTGAAAATTTACCCCACGAATGTAATTGTCTGGAATGCATAATACAATATCTATAAAACCATACCATTGCATTGGAATTCATAATCCAATAAAATCAATAATTGTTTCGGACATTGTTATCGATTCTTGCTTGGATAACAGACATTGATCTTTCAACTTCTGTAAAACAACTCAACCCAACAAAAAGTAGTCCTGCAATGTAAAATTGCATGAACATGGAGTACAAATTTGAAGTAGAAACACCCTCGCAAAAGTATTCTTTTAAAACACATTTCTGGCAATGATTTTACAGTGAAAAACCAGTGTGTAGCATGTTTTCCATTTTTTGTTAAAACATCAACTTTCCCACGTTAAGGGAATCCAATTGTAATGCAGACCACTCAAATGGATCTTCGTTACTTTTACGTAGTACAAAACAATGGTTTCTTGGTCAAGATTTGTGAAGCATCTTTGAGTATGCTTTTTGGCCTCTTAAAGTAAAAGTGGTGTTAAATTGATCCATGGTGATTCGAATTCATGGATCCAAAGAACGCTAAATAAAAATGGACAACGGCCATGCGACGTGCCCAATGCGGGTCATAATATCAAATAAAGGTTCGTTCGTTCAACACTTTCGACTACAGTTTCATATTTGTAATTTTTTATATGGCCGTTTTCCCATTTCTTAGATTCTCTATATTACGACAAGCAGAAAGAAAAATATTTTAGCTGCGTTTTTCTTGAATGAAAAGATTATGATTAGAAAATTAACATTTCTTAAAAAGTCCTTTTTTTAATTGTTAAGAAAAAAGTATTTGCAATCATTCTTAAGATATTTGTATTCCAAAGTCGATTTTATCTTAATTAATTGTAAGACTATCATACCAATCTTGTGAACTGCTTACCTGTTCGTGCGTTCGAATGGATTCTTTTTTATTTTTCCCTTTAATTTCTTGCTTCATTTTCTATTGTTACTGATATTAAAATGAATTTAATGAAAGTGTTTGTTCTTCTACAATAAAAACAAAGAAGATTGGCAAGCAGACTTATTTTTTTATATCACCCAATAAACATTTTCACGATATTTAAGCTTGTAAAGATATTCAATGCCTAATATTTTAATATATATAGTCCTTTAAGGGTTTCATCCGACGAAAGCTTCAAACCTGTTTTTTACGCAAACAAATCTAGTGATATTATGAAAGAACGAAATAATTTCTTAATATTTAAAATAATTGAATGGGACAATGAGGACTTCATGGGTGGGAAAAAAATCAGAAATGACTATAAAAACAGAGTCTATACTAAAATACCAATAATGATCATTAAGTCTTTCTAATTCGCCAAGTCTAAATTTTTATCGACATATTGGGATCTTTTCTAGTGTAATCTAAGCCCGTCAATGTACGGACTTGAACAGCAATACTCTTATCTCACATAAATTTTGTGAGCAGAAATCTAACGGATTAACCATCCAGGTCTGGATTTGGATAACTCTATTGCTGTATCAGTTCCGTTCCCATTTTGTATGCTTAAAAAATAACATTCTCAAGCAGAATGCGCTGAGCACCTGTAAGAATCTAACGCTGATGATGAAGGTGAGGTGGCCTTTCAAAAAAAGCTATTTGTTCCATTAAAGTGTTTTCGCATTAGCATATTTGGTGTAATGAGAAAAAATCGACAAAGCAATATAAAATATTTTATCATAGTAATAGGGAAATAGAGGCAGGTAGAGCATACACTTCTTGTATGAGTGGTGTCAGTTGCTGCAAATAACCAAACACAAGAAAGCTGATGATGAAGCTATGGCGGCCTTTGAAAATAGTATGTTGTTCTGGTCTGCTTTAGTTTGAACAATAACAATTAAAGCTAAAAACAAATTTTCTTATTTTATTGTTTTTTCCACACAAGTTGTCGATCCAACATATTTCGTTGATATTCGTTGATATCTTTCTATTAACTTCTCTAAATTAAAGGAAAATAAGTAAGAGTGATATATTCGGCTGTGCCCAATCTTATATACCCTTTACCAAAGTACGTTTGTGTAGTATAGAGATGCATACATAAGCACATAGTTACTTTTATGTACAAAGAAAAAAATAATAATTTTCAAACCCTAGAATCATAATTTTAGATTTTTCTGATTAATTATACCAATTTAGTAGTTCTTAAAGAAATAGAGAAAGTGTGTTAAGTGAAAAAAAGGAAATTAAAAAAAATGTTTTATTTAGTTACTTTAATGTCCAGAAAAAAATCATAGTTTCCAGCTCTGGAGCTGTAGTTTTTATTTTTATAATTTTCTATACCAAAATTTTCTTCCCAAAACGTTAAATATGTATAATTTATAAAGGAAAAGATAAAAATTAATTAGACTTAGTTACTTTTATATATCAAAAAAGTGTAAGTGTCCCTACCCTGAACTCATCCTTTTTGATTTGTCTGATTTTTACACCAATCTCTTTTTTTAAGAATTTAAGAAATGTTTAATTTATAGAAAAAATGGAAAAATTTGTTTTAGTAACTTACTTCTGTAGAAAAAAGTTAAAGTTTTCCAACCCTGGAATCGTCTTTTTAATTTTTTTATTGTTTTTTTATTTGAAATGCCAATTTTATTCGTTATCAAGCATAAAATAAGTTTATTTAATAAAAATAGATACAAATTAGTTTTTTTTATATCACAAAGAGTGTAAGCTTCCCAACCCTGGAATCCTCTCATTTAATTTTTTTTTATTTCTTACACCATCTTTTTTTTAAGAATATAAGATATATTTAATTTATAGTAAAAAAGAAACAATTTGTTTTAGTAAGTTACTTTTGTATAAAAAATAAGGCTTTCCAACCCTGGAAACGTCGTTTTAATTTTTTTAATTTTTTTTTATTTTGAAATACCAAATTCATGCGAACTGAAATATAAAATAAGTTTATTTTATAAAAAAAATTAGTTTTCGGTAGCTTATTTTTTATATCACAAAATATGTGGGTTTTCCAACCCTGAAATCAAACTTTTTAATTTTTCTGATTTCTAATACTGATCTCTTTCTTTTAAGAATATAAGATATCTTTAATTTATAGAGAAAAAGGGAAAATTTGCTTTAGTAAGTTACTTTTCTATAAAAAAGGGTGAGGTCTTCCAACCCTGGAAACGTGTTTAAACTTATTTAAATTGAAATACCAATTTTATTCGTACTAAAGTATAAAATAATTAAATTTATTTAAAAAAAAGTTAAAATTAGTTTTCAGTAGTTAATTTCTTATATCACAAAAAGAGTAGGTTTCCCAACCCTGCAATCATCCTTTTTAATTTTTCTGATACCAATCTATTTCTTTTAACAATATAAGATATCTTTAATTTATAGAGAAAAAGGAAAAATTTGCTTTAGTAAGTTACTTTTGTATAAAAAAAGTTAAAGTTTTCCAACCCTGAAAACATCTTTTTAATTTTTTGAAGGTTAACTTTTAATTTGAATTACCAATTTTATTTGTACTAAAGTATAAAATAAGTTCATTTAATAAAAAAATAAAAACTAATTTTCGGTAGTTAATTTTTTATATCACAAAAAGTTTCAGCTTCCCAACCCAGGAATCATCCCTTTTCATTTTCTGATTTCTTACACCAATCTTTTTCTTTTAAGAATATAAGATATGTTTAATTTATAAAGAAAAGGAAAAATTTTTTTTAGTAAGTTACTTTTGTATAAGAAAAAAAGTTAAAGTTTTCCAACCCTGGAAACGTCTTTTTGAAATTTTTAATTTTTTTATTTGAAATACCAATTTTATTCTTGGTGAAGAATAAAATAAGTTTATGTAATAAAAATAAATAGAAAATTAGTTTACGGTAGAAAATTTTAAACTTCACAAAAATTTTAGGTTTTCCAATCCTGGAATCATCCTTTTTGTTTTTCTGATTTCTTACATCAATCTCCTTCTTTTAAGAACATTACATACGTTTATTTACGTTACCAATCTTACGAAGTCCCTAGCTTTTCTGGGAGCTTCGGAAAACCGATTTCACGTACAGACAGACGGACAGACGGACATCGCTTATTCGTCTTCCGTGTGCATAAGGATCCAGAATATATATACTTTATAGCTCGCTTATTAATATTCTAGAAATTAAAAACGGAATGACAAACCTATATATACCATTTTACAATTTTTTGGTAAAGGGTATAAAAAAAGCAAAAACAAAGAAAGAAAATTTATCCGACTGCAGAATTAAGGTCTAAAAAGTTTAAAATAATTTAGTTTAAATGGAATAAAAAATTTGTGTGTGCATTGCCCGCAGTTTTTAACTATTTGGTGCCTGTTTTTTAAAATCAATTACATTTGTTTTTTTCTGGAATTTTTATTTTAATACCGGATGCGTTTTTAGAGTTACAAAATTCAAAACTGAAATAGAATAGAGGAAAATTTATTAGGGTTTATAAAGAAAATTCTTTTATATATTTATTTTAACTTAACAGTAATATCGCCTGGTTCGGAGGAAATATATCATTGCAGAAGTGGTGATCTTTATCGGCATAGATATGTTCGATAAATAATAATGTTAATTTGATCTATAAGCCAAAGTAGTGAGTACAATACCGATATTTTTCCTTCTTTCAATAAATCAGTTGTGCAACGCAATGTATGGTGTGTGGTCTCGTCTTATTAAAACTAGCGCTCCTCTTTTTAAATAATATTATTAAATTGCGGTACAAAAAAGTCAGTGGCCATGAGCCTGCAACGGTTACCATTAACTGTAACGTTCTGATTGTCATCCTTTGTGACTCTACATAAAGCACACTAAATAGACTCTTGCAGGATGCAGCGATGTTGCAGCAATGTCTGGAAGATTTCTGCAAGATTTTTGCTATTTGACGCATCTACTCAACAAACAAATGAGCTTCATAGCATAACAAAACTTGGTATCAACCATAGAATAAATCTGTTCTATTATTAGAAAAATAATTTTGCATTAAGTTTGAGTTATATTTGGCATCAACAGCGATTGCATTTTTAAAACCATTTATGACATATATCGCGTGCCGGGTGTCTATTCATGTTATAATAGTGAGACACCAACTAAAATAAAAGAAAACAATAATAAAAAAAAAAGAATTGTCTAAATATCATACATATCAAGTTTTGCCAGCGTAAAGTTATATAGCTCTAAAATACATACGATGGATTGGTCACACTATGCTGATGCCAATGACACAGCTAAAATTTTAGCTGACTAGAACACACAGCGTGGGATACGAAGACTATACATACCGTTATACACCTCTGGTCGGCAACTGAACATCGAAGTCAAACTGGGTACAAGTAAAACAAATAGCATCAAACCGATTCGAATGTAATAGGCTCGCTGTGTCCCTTTGTTTCCAAAAGGAATCACAGGATATAATATACACACATATAAGTATACTAGCTGAACCCCTGAGCCCGGCAAGCGTTGTCGTACCCTCAATAATTTATTTTTTGAACAACAAATTACACCACCCTTTGGTCACTTGTTGGATTAAAAACAAAACCAAAAACCTACCCGATATTGACTCGAACCTGTGCTGAAAATTTTAGCTCCACAGCTCTTAGAGTTCCAGAGATTATGCGTTAGGAACAAAAACACAGTACGATTTTATATATATATATATATATATATATATATATATAGAATAAGATATATACACGTGTTGCTTTAATTGATGAAAAAAGATTTGTTGGGTTATATTTTTATTTGTAGTATTCCAGCAACATTTTCGCACAAATTGCAAAAACGAACGAACGTGTGAATAAAATTGAAAATGTATCAATGTAAGTTTGCAACTCGTTGTTGGACAGATGCTGAACAAGAAAACCGAAAGAAAGTATTGTATGTGCTTTGGGAAGTGGGGCAGCAAATAGTCGATGCTTTGGATTGATGTGAGTTAGTTTGGTTTTGCTACATAAAACAAATAAAATAAAGAGAGAAAAAAATAATAGGATAAAACTACGTGTTGCATAGTCATTACGTTTTAATTATTAAATAACGTGATTGTTTTTTATAAAACGTTTGGTAATTAAGAAATTACACGGCATGTACTTCGCAATTTGTAACTAATAATTAAAAAAGGAAATAAAATATAATATAAAGAAAAAGAAAACAGAATGAAGACCAATGACTGAAATTGTGAGAGTAAGTAAGTGAATGGAGTAAATCAATGAGCTTAAAAGACAATGGGAATATACATTTATAATTAAATTAAATGAAAACTGTGGGATATGCTGAAAAACGATTGTTTAAAAAATAATTTGATTTAATTGTTTGAAGTAGCACAAGGTTTAAAAAAAAACTTGCATAAAAGTTTAATTTCAGCGATTTAAGTGTGTACTTAAAAAAATCTGAATTGCATGATTTTCGTCCTTATTCTTGTGCAGCTACACAACCCATATTCTGACTTACATTTAATCAACATGTTTTAAGTTACTTTTTCCTTTATGTGACAATAAGGATTGCATGAATTTTAATTATTGCATAACAATTCATAGTACATACTTATATTTAAAAAAACTCGTTGTATATGAAGATGTTTTATTTTTTTATTCTTGTTGTTGTGGAGGGTGTGTAAGATGTATGTGAGTTGATTGTAAAAATGTGCATTGCAATAGTTTAATATTTCCTTAAATTCACACCATTTGTATTCATGTTACGTGTGTCCTGCATGATGGAAATAAAATGGAAAATAGTTAAGTGCATGAATTGTTGAAGTATGGCGGAAAACTATCTAAGGATTAACAATTTCATATACTGCAAACGAACTTTCATGCACTCATTCATTCAATCGTTTATGCACTTACATGCACAAAAAAAAAGGAAATTGGAAAAGTAACACAACTGAATCTGTTACTTGCTCACACATTTCGCCATTTAGTGAAGCATGACATATGCAGAACACCAGCAAAAAATTGCACTTTCACCACACATCAATCTGACTTTGGCAAAAAAAAGATGCGAGGGACGTCTATGGTAGGGGGACTGATGCAATTTACGCATCAAAGTTGTTTGTAAATTTATTTTAGCAATAAACCTTTTTAAATGCAATTTAGTTAAGTTTTTTCAATATTCCAAATCTGGCGGAAAATTTAAAACACATTATGTCATGCCTTGCAAGCGGTATATGGTCTAAAGTCTAGATCCCACTATCGCCACAATGTACCGATTTTCGTCGGCTTACTGAAATAAGGTCATAAGAAATAAGCTAATTTGGCCTTGCTTATAAACTAATTGAAATATGTGTAAGGACATAATTGCACCACACTGTATTGGTAATAAAGTCATATAGACTTATTTCACAATTAATTGAGAAATAAAGCCGTTTTGGTTTATTACTTACGACTTTGTTGCGGTGAGCCGACGAAAATCGGTGCATTGTGCCATTAGTGGGATCTCGGCCTAAGTCGTATATTTCTAATTTCAAGATATTAAATGAAATAAATTTAATTAAATGAAAAAATAATTATTATTAAATACACAAAAAAATGTAATATGAACGATTTTGTAATGTTAATTAAAATATTTGTAATATCAATTAAAAAGTTAATTAAATTTTCACCTGCAAAGAATTTGATAATATTAATACAATTCAAAATTTAATTGAATGAATTAAATTTTTAATTGAAAATATTAATAGGTGAATACTTTTTTCTGTGTATAATTGAAGCAGAATGAATTTTCATTATGAATAATTTCTTAATCGGGCTTAATTAAGTTAAGTTAATCAAGAATCATACTAGTCTTAATCATTTACATGCAAACACACCATTTCAAGCGTTGCCGTTCGCAATAATTTTTAACAACAAACTTACTTTATAATCTGCCAGATTTAGCAGCTCCAACGTAATCTTATTATTTGAGCGCTCTTTGTAAGCAGAGAAAGAACTCAATATCAATAAAAGGTTTTTTCAAACTCAGTAGAACAATAAATTTTAGTTTGTCTGGCAGTCTGTTGTTCCCATTTCGCAAAAAGTAGAAGAAGAATCACGCCCACAATAATTTCACTTCTGAGCTTCTGCAATGCTGCAAAACTAAATTCTACGAAACCTGGCACTCACTTCAAGCCCCTATAATTTCGTCTTTAAAAATGTGGGTGGGACCCAATTTTTATTTTATATTTGGCTGATTCTTAAAAAATTGTGCACACATCTAGAGTATACAATAGACTCATGATTGCACAAGTGGTTAGAACCACGCTTTTTATACCCTTTACCAAAAAATGGTAAAAGGGTATATATAGGTTTGTTATTCCGTTTGTAATTTCCAGAATATTAATTAGCGAGCCATAAAGTATATATATTCTGGATCCTTATGCATAGGGAAGACGAATAAGCGATGTCCGTCTGTCCGTATGTCCATCTGTCTGTAGGTAAAATAGGTTTTCCGAAGCTCCAGATAAGCTATAGACTCCGTTCATGGACTGGTGTGCCAGAAATGGTCCAAGAAGGATTGGTATTGAAAATCAGCAAAATCGAGCGGACCGTTTCAGAGCTGGGAAACTTAAACTTCATTTTGCCATACAAAATAACTACCGAACACTAGTTATTATTTTTTTTTTATTAAATAAACTTATTTTATACTTCAGTATGATTAAAATTGGTATTTCTAACTATTTCCAGGGTTGGAAAACCTTAACTTTTTTTATACAAAAGCAACTTACTAAAAAATTTATTTCCTTTTTTTATAAACTAAACAAATCTAATGTTCTTAAAAGAAAGAGATTGATGTAAGAAATCAGAAAAACAAAAAGGATGATTCCAGGGTTGGAAAACCTACGTTTTTTGTGATATATAAGATTAACTACCGTAGACTAATTTTTTATTTATTTTTATTAAATAAACTTATTTTATACTTCACTACGAATAAAATTGGTATTTCAAATAAAAAAAAAGCTTTAAAATTTAAAAAGACGTTTCCAGGGTTGGAAAACTTTAACTTTTTTTTATACAAAAGTAACTCACTAAAACAAATTTTTTCCTTTTCTTTATAAATTAAAGATATCTCATATTCTTAAAAGAAAGAGATTAGTATTAGAAATCAGAAAAATCAAAAAGTATGATTTCAGGGTTAGAAAATCCACACTTTTTGTGATATAAAAAATTAGCTACCGAAAACTAATTTTTATTTTTTTTATAAAATAAACTTATTTTATACTTCAGTACGAATGTATTTGGTATTTCAAAATTAAAAAAATTAAAAAATTAAAACGAGGGTTGGAAAACCTTTTTTTATATACAAAAGTAACTTACTAAAAGAAATTTTTCCTTTTATACTATAAATTAAACATATCTTATATTGTAAAAAAAAGATTGGTATAAGAAATCAGAAAAATCAAAAAGGAGGATTCCAGGGTTGGAAACTTACACCCTTTGTGATATAAAAAATTAACTACCGAAAACTAATTTTTATCTATTTATATTAAATAAACTTATTTTATACTTGAGTATGAATAAAATTGGTATTTCAAATAAATAAAAAAAAACAATTAAAAAATTAAAAAGACGATTCCAGAATTGGAAAACTGTAACTTTTTTGTACAAAACTACCTTACTAAAACAAATTTTTCTTTTTTTTTCTATAAATTAAACATATCTTAAATTCTTAAAAGAAAGAGATTTGTCTAAGAAATCACATAAATCAAAAAGGATGATGACAGGGTTGAGAAACTTACACTTTTTGTGATATATAAAAGTAATTAAGTCAAATTAATTTTTATCTTTTCCTTTATAAATTATATATATTGTACGTTTTAGAAAGAAAAGTTTGGCATAGAAAATTATAAAAATAAAAACTACAGCTCCAGAGCAGGAAACTTTGAACTTTTTTTCTGGATATTAAAGTAACTCAATAAAACATTTTTTTCCTTTTTTCTTTTTTCACTCAACACACTTTTTATATTTTTTTAAGAACTACTATATTGATATAAGGAATAAGAAAAATCTAATATGATGATTCTAGGGTTTGAAAATTAATTTTTTTTCTACATAAAAGTAACTAGGTCAAATTATTTTTTTCTTTGTGTTTATACTTTATGTATGTGCTTATGTATGTACATATCTCTAAACTACATAAACGAACTTTGGTAAAGGGTATATAAGATTCGGCACAGCCGAATATAGCACTCTTACTTGTTAAAAATTAATCTATTATTTAATGAGCTTCAACCCAACGAATTCTTAAACAACATGACAAAAATCTTGAATAGTTAAAATGGATCAACACCGTATTTCCAAAAGTGGGCGGATATATGCCCTCTACACTTAAATTAAATCTTGAGTACTTGTAAGGGCACAATCTCGTGCTAGCCAAAATTTGTAGTTTTACTTGAATATTTTTTTTTAATTTAAAAGAGAAGTAACACTCAAGCAATGAATTCCTACTTCCTTAGGAAAGAGATAGTTAAAGAGAAGACAGGCGGTGAAGAAGAGACAGAAAAAAGCTTCATTCTTTTACAACTCTAATTTTTCCACGTTTTTTAAAAATGCAGTGTTGCAGCGCCTCTGGTGTTTTTTAAGCTATGTTTAGTATACATCGGAGGAGAGCGCTATGATGTTACATTAGAATTAGTATCTCCTGAAGTTGGTATAGTTTAGTGACCAGTGGTATAAAGTTTAGTGACCAGTGGCTTATACCTGCATCACTAGAATTTATCCCATAACAACTAATATAAAGGGACATTAATGCACATCAGAAAAATGTGTGGTATTGTAATTTAAAGGTTGCTGGATACCGGGCTCGAATCCAGGACCTTCGGTTTTGTAGTCAACGTGCTAGCTACTTCCGCCAACGCCACCCTCAAATTAATGTAACTCCACCCAACCAATTTCTACGAAACTTTCCAAACACTTTCGTCAATTAAAAAAATGTTAGGCACGTTCTTTCACTCAACACATTTCAGCAATATTTATAATGGCATGACGATATTGTGTTTGAAAAACACGCACGCCGCACCCTAAAAAAATTTAATATTGATTTTCATATTTTTTTCTATTCAGCCGATTGCTATGATTTGTTTCTTACTCATCTATAATACAAAATTTGGAAGCATGCTCAATAAAAGTATATTATCAATCCACATCTAAATGTTCCCAGGAAAATAATTTCCAAGGAATTCAAATGACAAGGGAAATAAAAAATGGGAAGGAAATTTAATTTTTCAATATCAGCTATTTTGTTTCCAGCTGTTTTATTTTACCTGGAAGTTTGCAAATGATTTTTTAAAATGGAGCTACAGGCAGTATTGTTTATCAGAAAAAGTCTCTTATATGTATGTGATATACACATTGTTGTTTCTCCTTAAAGTCGTTGCGAATTATGTTAGAAACATATACATACAAGCATTTGCATATTTCTGCCCTTAGTTGTCCACCTCCTTATCACCAAGGATAAATACATATCGCACTCAATCAACAAGAGGGTATTAACTCAAAATTTTAAAATTTTCAGTAGGGCTGAAAAACTGTTTGTGGTTAGATTAACAATTTGAATATTTTTACCGTGAATAAAGACTCAAATCAAAATAATAAATTTTTTATGAAAACATACGATACATTTCTATTTCCACTTTTGGTTTAAAGTACAATATAATACCTTTTTGGTTCTATAAACGTAGTCAATACACTATTACAAAAATGGATTCAAATGTGATTTTAGAGATGAAAAAGTAATCGGAATACGTTGAAATTTTTACAGTAGATAGTTATTGATGTTGTTAGTTGATTTATTGCAAAAAGTGAAATTTTAAAAATTTTGAGTTAATACCCTTTTGTTAATCAAGTGCGATATATTTGCTCAACGAGCTTGAGTATTTCACGCAGTAAAAGATGTTTTATACAAAAATTACACCCACTCATTCATATACATATATACATGAATATGGCTGCGTGAGTACATATTTGTATGCCTTTATGCATATTATGGGAATATAAATCAGACTGACCTCCTCACTGATTTGAAGCCAAGTGTCAGCAAAAGTAATATTTCCTAAAGTTCTTTCAATACACCCATTCGTTGTGTTTATTTGTAAATTTCATTATTCTATGTGCTGATTTGCCTTATAATCACATTTGATAGGCGTCTGGTACTGCAATTCTTAGTTTAATTAACAGGACTATTGCGAAATTTAAATGTAGATTTTAAAAAAATTAAATACATTACTGACAGATCTAAGGCGGCTTCTCTATTATAACGGGTGTTTTTTTTAGAGGTATAGAACTTTAAGTTGGCATCACTTTTTTAAATGGCGGCTATTTTGTCAGCTGTTAAGTGATTAATATTTAGTTTGGTTTGCCATTTTATCATAAACAGGTTGACAAAAGAACCACGCTTGCAAATCGTGCAAATTTATTTCGAAAATAATGGTTCAGTTCGCGAAGTTTACCGCAAGCTCCGTCCATTTTATGGTCGACATAATCGTCCATCAGAGCAATTAATTCGGCTAACCATGGATCGATTTCGCACTACGTTTACTCTATGTGATAATACGCATCCGCAGAGACGTCGAACAGTGCGCACCGAAGAAACAATTGCCGCTGTAGAGCAAAGTGTTGAAGAGGACCCGAATGAATCGATTCGCCACCGTGCACAGCAATTGGAGCTTTGTCCATCAACTTTATGGAAGATTTTGCGCAAAGATCTTGGCTTGCGACCTTACAAGATCAAGCTTGTGCAAGAATTAAAGCCGCGAGACCATGCAATGCGTCGTGATTTTGGTGTATGGGCCGAAAATGAGATTGATCTCGATGCTGATTTTCATCGCAAAATTTTGTTCAGTGACGAGGCTCATTTTTGGTTGAATGGCTACGTCAACAAGCAAAATTGCCGCATTTGGAGTGAAGAGAATCCACATGAGACCCTTGAGACGCCATTACATCCACAAAAACTGACTGTTTGGTGTGCTCTATGAGCTGGTGGAGTCATTGGGCCATACTTCTTCCGAAATAATACTGGAGAGTCAGTTACCGTTAATGGAGACCGGTATAGAGCCATGATAACCGACTATTTTGTTCCCGAATTGGATGGCATGAATGTGGATGAGTTGTGGTTCCAACAAGACGGCGCTACATGCCACACAGCGCACGTCACAATCGATTTATTGAAGGAAACATTCGATGAGCGCATAATTTCGCGGAATGGACCTGTCAATTGGCCACCAAGATCGTGTGATTTGACACCATTGGATTATTTTCTTTGGGGATATGTGAAGTCGCTCGTCTACGCCAACAAACCAGAAACGTAAGGGGACTTGCAAGCCAACATTCGTGGCGTTATTGCCAACATACGGCCCCATATGCTCGAAAAAGTGGTTGAAAATTGGACCTGTAGAACTGGCTTTATTCGAGCCAGCCGCGGCGGCCACATGCCCAAAATCATATTTAAACATTAATGGCATAAAATTATCCTTCCAATAAAGCCAAATTGATGGACATTAAAACGATTTTCTTGTGTTTTATTTCAATTCGAAGTTCTATACCTCTAAAAAAAACACCCGTTACAACATTAATGCATATGTTGTTGTACATATTATTGCCATTTTGACATATACTATGTAATAAATGGCACCTTATTTTAAAAGAAAATATTGTCCAATTTTCCTGACTGTGAAAAAGTAAAAAAACATTGAACACATTACGCAATTGTCTTGATTGTACAATAAAAATCAAAAGTCTTTTATACTTACCAATATATTGTGCCACCTTCGAATATGACACACACATGGGCGACATTATTGTATAATACAAAAAATTGCACAATTATATTGCATTGTATCTTCAAAACCGAACTAACAATAAGTATCAAAATCTTAAATCTAAATATAATTATTTATGTCCGACCTGTATTGGACATAAACTTAGTGATTGCAATTAAAAATATATATATGCATAAGCGTTATATTGAGTTTGAGGGCAGCTGTAACTTGTGACTTATTTGCATACACTTGCGACTTAAGAGAATAGTCTTGAGACAAATCCATATCACATCAGCGCCCAGTGAGATGATGACCAACAGCCGTCTTCTGTAACGCGCTAAAGCTTTATCTCTAAAAAGTTGAAGTCGAAAACACTAAATTTTTAGCAACGAAAATTTTGAGGTGCTAAAAAGTAAGTAAAATACAAATGTTTTTATACCCTTTACCAAAAAATGGTAAAAGGGTATATATAGGTTTGTCATTCCGTTTGTAATTTCTACAATATTAATAAGCGAGCTATAAAGTATATATATTGTGGATCCTTATGCATAGGGAAGACGAATAAGCGATGTCCGTCTGTCTGTACGTGAAATCCGTTTTCCGAAGCTCCCAGAAAAGCTAGAGACTTCGTTCGAAATAAGATTGGTATTGAAAATCATCAAAATCGAGCAGACGGTTTCAGAGCTGGGGAGCTTAAACTTCATTTTGTCATACAAAATAACTACCGAAAACTAGTTTTTAATAATTTTTTATTAAATAAACTTATTTTATACTTCAGTATGAATAAAATTGGTATTTATAACTAAAAAAAATTAAAAAAAATTAAAAAGACGTTTCCAGGGTTGGAAAACTTTAACTTTTTTTCTTATACAAAAGTAACTTACTAAAACAAATTTTTCCTTTTTTTGTCTACAAATTAAACATATCTAATGTTCTTAAAAGAAAGGGATTGATGTTAGAAGTCAGAAAAACAAAAAGGATGATTCCAGGGTTGGAAAACTTACGAATTTTTGATATATAAAATTAACTACCGTAAACTAATTTTTTATTTATTTTTATTAAATAAACTTATTTTATACTTCACCACGAATAAAATTGGCATTTCAAATAAAAAAAAATTAAAAATTTAAAAAGACGTTTCCAGGGTTGGAAAACTTTAACTTTTTTCTTATACAAAAGTAACTTACTAAAACAAATTTTTCCTTTTTTTCTATAAATTAAACATATCTAATGTTCTTAAAAGAAATAGATTGGTGTAAGAAATCAGAAAAATTAAAAAGGATGATTCCAGGGTTGGGAAACTTACTCTTTTTGTGATATAAAAAATTAAGTACCGAAAAGTAATTTTTATATTTTTTAAATAAATAAAATTATTTTATACTTCAGTACGAATAAAATTGGTATTTCAATTTAAAAAAGTTTAAAACACGTTTCCAGGGTTGGAAAACCTTACCTTTTTTATAGAAAAGTAACTTACTAAAGCAAATTTTCTCTTTTTCTCTATAAATTAAAGATATCTTATGTTCTTAAAAGAAATAGATTCGTATAAGAAATCGGAAAAATCAAAAAGTTTGATTTCAGGGTTGGAAAACCCACACTAAAACTAATTTTTTTTTTATAAAATAAACTTATTTTAAACTTCAGTACGAATGAATTTGGTAATTCAAAATAAAAAAAATTAAAAAAAATAAACCGACGTTTCCAGGGTTGGAAACCCTTTTTTTTATACAAAAGTAACTTCCTAAAACAAATTTTTCCTTTTTTACTATAAATTAAACACATCTTACATTCTTAAAAAAAAGATTGGTATAAGAAATCAGAAAAATCAAAAAGGAGGATTCCAGGGTTGGGAAACGTACACTCTTTGTGATATGAAAAATTAACTACCGAAAACTAATTTTTATTTTTTTTTTATATTAAATAAAATTATTTTATGATTGAGTACGAATAAAATTAGTATTTCGAATAAAAAAAAACAATTCAAAAATTAGAAACACGATTCCAGGGTTGGAAAACTTTTTTTTAACAAAAGTAACTTACTGAAACAAATTTTTCCCTTTCTTTATAAATTAAACATATCGTATATTCTTAAAAGAAAAATATTGGTGCAAGAAATCAGAAAAATCAAAAAGGATGATTTCAGGGTTGGAAAAGTTACGCTTTTAGTGATATATAAAAGTAACTAAGTCTAATTAATTTTTATTTTTGCCATTATAAATTATATGTATTTTACATTTTGGAAATAAAAGTTTCTTGTAGAAAACTATATAAATCAAAACCACAGCTCCAGAGTTGGAAACTTTGAACTTTTTTCTGGATATTAAAGTAAATAAATAAAACAATTTTTTGAATTTTCTTTCTTCACTTAACACACTTTCTATATTTTTTTAAGAACTACTAGATTGGTATAAGGAATCAGAAAAATCTAAAATGGCGATTTTAGGGTTTGAAAATTAATTTTTTTTGTACATAGAAGTAACTAGGTCAAATTATTTTTTTCTTTTTGTTTATACCTTATGTATGTGCTTATGTATGTATCTATATACTACATTAAAACACTTTGGTAAAGGGTATATAAAATTCGGCACAGCCGAATATAGCACTCTTACTTGTTTAATTTGATGTTTCTTGTAAAAAAAAAATATAAATTTAGCAATATAATGAAAAAAATAACTAAAAAGTGACAAAAGAGGAAAAATATATGCTCATTCAGTATTTGGAGGTATAAAATTATCTTCAACTTTGTCAAGTAAAATGTAAAAATTCACTTTTTTAGATTTGTAAATTCCGCCGGAGATAAAGGCCGTACTGTGCAATGGGAGAATATGAACATCGCCGATGAAAGCCACTCATATTTTCTTCGATATTTTAATTTTTTTTTTTTTTATAATGCATGTATTTATTATTGTATCTTCATATGTGAACTAACAATAAGTATTCAAATCTTAAATCTATAAAAAAAAAATTATTAGGCCCGACCAGTGTCGGACATAAACTTAGTGGTAGTTATAAATAATACATTAGTAGTGATAATCAAAAAAAAAAGGGAGGGGGGCGGAGTAATTTCAAGTAGTCCCATCTGGAGTGTTAGGTATAAGAGCCCGTGTGTCCCTCTTTTTTAAGCGGATGTGTCCAGTAAAGTTCAAAATATTACGAGCAAGCGGATTAGGATGTGATTCGAGTTTTGTTAAATATTTGCCTGCGTATTTTGCAATTTCTTCAGTCACTAGTGGCATATTTAAATCACGATGTATAATAGAATTTTGGATGTACCATGGAGCCGATGCTATTAACCGTAAAATTTTGTTTTGCCTTCGTTGGATTCTCTCGACATTGGAAGCTGAAGCAGTGCCCCATAACTGAATTCCGTAGCACCATATTGGCTTCAAAAGCGACTTGTACAGTAAAAGTTTGCAGTCTAAGCTGAGTGTTGAGTTTCTGCCAATCAACCAATATATTTGAGTTAACTTAAGTTTCATCTGAGTTAACTTAGAGTCAATATGATGTTTCCATGTAAGTCTTCGATCAAGGTGTATACCAAGGTATTTCACTTGGGAATGTTGAGGAATATTATGATTGTTGATTCGAATGGGGGAGCAAGTATCTCTTCTTAGGGTGAACGTTATATGGACACACTTTTGTTCATTGACTTTAATTCTCCATAAGTTCAACCATATTTCCAGCTGAGTGATATGTTCCTGGAGATTGCGGGATGCCTCATAAGGGTTTTCGTGCACACTCATACAGGCTGTATCATCGGCAAAAGTAGAAATATGGATATTATTGCTCACAGGCATATCACAAGTATATATTAAATACAAGACAGGACCCAGAATACTACCCTGGGGCACACCAGAAGATATAGATTCGGGCACACTCGTGAACTCTCCTTCCACAACAGTGAACTTCCTATCAATAATATAACTTTCCAAAAGCCTTTGAATGTTTATTGGCAGTAATGTCTTCAATTTTAAAACTAGGCCTTCGTGCCATACTTTATCAAATGCCTGAGAAACATCAATAAAGAGAGCAGAACAATACTTCTTTTCTTCAAATGTTCTTCTTACAACTTGGACCAGTCTATGCGTTTGTTCAATCGTGCTGTGCTGACTTCTAAAGCCAAATTGATGGTCTGGGATGCACCCATTATCAGTTAAAATTTTGGACAATTTAGTCATGAGCAGCTTTTCGAAAAAACTTTGAGATTGTAGATAGTAAGCTTATAGGCCTATATGACTCAATCATGGTAAGATCTTTGCCCGCCTTTGGAATCATTTTGATCTTGGCCAGTTTCCAGTTATGTGGAAAATACTGCATTCTTAAAATAGCATTAAAAGTAAATAGCAGGATTCTTATTGCAATGTGAGGCAAGTTCATGAGCATTTTGTTACTAATGCCATCAATACCTGGAGCTTTCTTCGGGTTGAGTTCAGCAATTACTTTTTGTACTTGACGCATCTTAAACCTTAAGGGACGAGGGGGTAGAGAAACTACACTCGGTAAATCAGCAGCACCCGTACATGAATTGGTAGTGAATACAGATTTTAAATGCTCAGAAAATAAGTTACCTTTCTCACTATCACTTCTTGCCCAGCCTCCGGTCGCAGTACGCAATGGTGATTTAAGATCAACGGGTCGTTTAAGATTTCTAGTAGCGCGCCATAAAGAGTAATTAGATGCGGACGTTACATCAAGACCTTCTAAATACTTTTCCAGTAGTGCAGTTTTTTCGGACGATAGCAGCTCTTTGAGTCGTTAAGTACATTCTTTGAGTCTGATTTTATTTAGGGGTGATCTCTGTTGTTGCCATTCTCTTCTAGCTCTCCTTTTCTCACATACAAGACGTTCAATTTCCGTAGAATAAATTCTGTTAAAGCCGGTCTGCGGTTAGGAGGTAGTGGCGTGTTCAGCAGCCTGTTTAATATTTTCGTTAAGATTGGCAATGTTAAATTCAATATCATCGCATGATCTAAGCTGAATGTTTTCTACGCAGTGACTACTAAGATATTTTTTGAATACCAGCCAGTTGATTCCATTAATCATCTTCACATATGAGTTAGTTAAAGCACTCCTTAGTGGGTTGAAAATTGTAACTATTGTTGGAGAGTGATCGGAGGACAGATCTAGGGAGGCCTCTACATGAATTAAGTCCCTATGAATATTTTTCGTGACGGCAAAATCTATAACATCTGGAATTTTTCTTACGTCAGTAGGCCAGTAAGTAGGCTCCCCACTCGAAATGACATCTAAGCCCATTTTTGAAATTGTATTGAACAAGGCTCGACCTCTAGGTGTAACAAGACCCGATCCCCAGTACGTATGTTTTGCATTGTAGTCACCAGCTGCCACGAAACAAGATCCAAGCGATTTTTAGAACTTCTCATACTGATCTTCGCTAACTGAAAATCTGGGAGGTGAGTAAAATGATGATATCACGAAATTCGCACAAAAATTTTCTACAAAAATATTCGTTGCTTGCAAATATTCTTCACTAACGTTGTCAAGGACATAGTACTTGACTTAATCAGAATTGCTGATCCACCACATGCTCTCTCTCTCGGGTCCTTTGTATCATATAAAGTGTAACCATTTATTTTAAATAAGCTTCTTGAGGTCAAATGAGTCTCAGAAACCAACATTATATCAATATTTTTCTCCATGAGGAAGTGCTCAAGTTCATTTTTATGTTGGCGAATGCCGTTTGCGTTCCAGAAACATTTTAAGTAATAATAATTTTTTCAATAACATTTGTTATTCCCAGCTAAAAAAAAATATGTATGGAGCATATATGATATCTCATATATGGTTCGGATCCGAAAAATGAGGGTATATGGCCATATATGATAATATATATTCATACATTTGCATACATGAATGTGTAATCCCTATATAGTACGCAAAGTTGATATTTATACTGCCTTGATTAAAAAGAGCGCACTGCTGTGAAATAAATTCAATTATTTAAATTACTTTTTTTAAGATTTTATACATCCCAATAAGCACTCAAAAAATTAAAATTAAAGCACTTGAAATTAAACTGGAAACAAACTTGAATTCAAGCATTTCTTCAAGTAATTTTCAAGTTTGAAAATATTTTTAAATAAAAAATCAAGCAACATACATATATGTTCAAACATTGTTAAATACGTAATTTATTTATTATTAAAACTGAAATTGGGTTGAAAATATTAAAAATAAATAAATAAAAGTGTATTTGGAAATCAAAGGTGAGTAAAATCGTGAAAACAATAGCGAAGGCAGATGTGCAGAAAATTATTATTAGAAAGGAAAAGAATTGCATTTTGCTTTCTATTTTAAAAGCCTTGTTTTTGCAGCTTGAAATATACTTGAATTCAATTGTAATACAAGGCTTAATTGTAGTATAATTCAAGGCTTGAATCACACTGTACTGCAACTGAATTGTTCGCATTGAATTCAAGTTCCCTTTTCACTAGAGAATGCTATTGAATTAAAGTGTAAATCAAGCATAATTCAACAAAAACGAACTAAAGGACATTTCATAAGTCATCTTAAGAGAAAATGTGAATCAATTATTTAAAAAACACAAAACTCATATTGGTACATAAAATTTAATTTAATAAATCAGATTAAAAACTAATGTAATTAATTATAAAAGAAAAAATAATCCGTCTAACAATAGTTTTCAATATCATTTTTTGCAGTAATATGAACTTTGTTTCTTATCTAGAGAATGCTATTATTTTGTATAAAATTAATGACTGGATTATCCTTTTGATTATTTGATATATTAAATGGGGCCACAATGTGTAAACTCGTACAAGAATGGTTTTTTTGTTGTAACAAAAGTTTTTCTTTTTTAAAGGTTGAGGCTGTATGCATATAAACTTTGTATACCGTATGTATTTTCTAATGGATTTCTGATTCACCAGTGATAAAACACCAAGCTATTTTTATTGCAAAAGCGATCTTATGTGAGGCATCATGTATGCATACATTCTTATATGGCTCCAAATATTAAATCTTATAACTATATATGGATCCACATATGAAGAGCTTCATAATTAAATTTCCATACATGAGCTCATATGTTATAATACATTTCATATATTAGTCCATATATTTGTTCACATATAATAGTTTTGCCATGTATAATCCCATACATGAGTTCATACATATTCATATATAGTTATATACATTCATATATTAAAAATATATGGACCATATATAATTTTTTTAGCTGGGTTATTATTTATTTAATAAATTTTCAAAATGCTATTTGCTTGTGTACATAATGTAACCAAACATAAATAAACAAAGCGAAAAATTTACCTATAATTTCCGCAATTGGTGGTGTCGAAAAAAAATGTGCGTGTAAATTATCCACTTAAGTGTTAAGCCTACAGTACACGGCATGTAAAAAGCCATATGCGTATGTGACGATGACGTCACGAACAATTTCAGCATGTTGGTTGCATTTTTTTAAATTATTAGTAGTGGCTACATGCCACATGTGTTAAGCCTACAGTACACGGCATGTAAAAAGCTACATGCATATGTGGCGATGACGTCACGAACAATTTCAGCATGTTGGTTGCATTTTTTTAAATTATTAGTAGTGGCTACATGCCTTAAAATTTTGATACAAAATTTTGTTCGAAATTGTGTTCGAGTTGAACACATTTTCTGAGGCAGAAAATTTGTAAGCATGTAAATATTTGCATGTATATATGTTACTAGTATACGGCATGTAGCAAATGTGGCTTTGTGATGACGTCAAAATGACGTCAAAACCACATGCGCATGTGGTTTTTTACATGCTGTGTGCTATAGGCTTTACTCAAATACATATTCGGCAGAAACTAAATAAATTTAGAGTGGAGCTAATAAAATAATTTTTTTTAAATTAAGATTTTAGAACATATTTTAAAAACTCATTGAAGAAAAGTGTTAATAATTTTTAGGGAAAACAAACTATAAAGTAAAGTAACACTATATTGAATTGGTAAAAAAGCAACACATTATGTTTGTCTCTAAAGTCTAAAGATAGATTTGTCGCCATCGCTGAAATATTTGCACTAAATTTTTTTTGTCATTTTAGCGATGGAGATTAAGCTTTAGCTAAACGAGTTACAGAATACGGCTACATACCCTCAAATCACTCGTGCAGGATATCTAATGAAGCACAGCTGCTGTCCATGTCGTTGTAGTTATAGCCCAGATTGAATATGAAAAATTTAATTTTTATTAACTAAACTATTTCATAAAAAAGGCGTTTGTTAATTTTGCTGTTACTATTTTGTTTTGCTGCTGAATAAACGGGTAAAAAACACCAGCCTTATTTAAAATTTTGTATCAAAATTTGCTTTAAAACCCCTTTATAAAACATTAATAAGTTTTATAAATAAGGCTGTAAATTTTGAATTGGTTTAATTTATATTTGTGTTTAAATTTCATGAAACCAATAAAGATTAAAATATGTACTGCAGCTGTATTTTAATGTGGCAAAGCACACACTCAATTATGTATATAAAAAACTAAATAATTCAATATAATTAATTAGTTCAATATAATATAATATAGTTCTTCTTCTTGTGCAATAAAATCAGCGCGATTATTAGAAATAAGTGTTAAATGAAGATGAAACATTTTATGAGCAACTCTTGGTTAAAAAAAAACTTATTGTTCTTTTCTAGTTTCCTTATCATTTCTATACTTAAAATTTCATAAGTGCACTGGAGATGTAATCGTGAGCGAGTTTTCGCTCATGCCGATGAACGCTTTCAAGATTAGAAATTTTAATGCACCTCAATGACATCAGAGGCGCTACAACACTGTCCTAAAAACAAAACAAAAACGTGCAAAAACAGCATTGTGAAAGGAATGAAGCTTACCTCTATTTCTCCCTTCACCACCTACTCTTTAAAAAAAGCTTAATTTTCTTATACCTCCGATTATTTGCTCTTACGTGAGTAAAATATTTATTTGCTTCATGCAAACCCCTTTAGAAGTGCTCATCACCAGTGCACACACCTCATTTTTATGTACTTTACTTGATGCTATTATTATAAGAATAAAATCATTGCTTCTATTGTTATTACGCACATACAAAAAAATAAAAATAAAAAAGTATTAAATGAGCGTTTTTGTATTCAGTGTCTTTATAAACCGGCTTCATTTCGCCTTTTTATAGTATTTTATAACAAACGTTACATATCAGAGAAAATAATTTCCTTCCTTCGCAATACTGCCTCATTTCCTTTTCATAATATCTTACAATAAGGAAATTCCGTTACCACACATGCACTCACACACACATACATACATATATACACATGTATGCACACACAAACGTTCCGAATTAATGTGCGAGCTCTGCTTTTTGTAAGCGTCTTTATCTCACTGCTTTCAAGTAGAAAAACAAAGGAATAAGTTTGCAAGTTATTTAAATCCTTTTCAAGTGAACAATCACCATACTTAGCATATAAACAGCTATCAACATTATTTTTATTACCAAATTGTCAGCTATAAAATTTGTAAATCTCCACCAATTAACTACAGCCATATATATATATGTATGTATATACATATGTATACTCGTACATATCTTTAATTTTTTTCTAAATATTACTCTGTACAAGAAAATTAAACTTACTCGGAAATATTCAGTTTTTTGTGACAGATTCTACGAGAGAAGAAAAACAATAAAACTTGAAAAAAAAACAAATTTAGCAGACTGAAAGAATAAGCACTAAAAATTTAAAAATAATTTAGATTCAGCTAAGTAAATAATTGTGGTATACAGAAAAAATATTTGTAAATACAATTTATTCATATGTAAATACAAATAAAATATTATTTAAAAAAGCACCTGCAACGATTTTTGTAACTAAAATAACACGACATTTGTAACATAAGAAAATAACATAAACTCATTTATTTTCAATTAAAATTATTGTGCCTTTCACAATTGAGTTGTTAACATACACAAATATTTCGAATAAATATGTTTTTAACCCCCGACTAAAAAAAGGGGTGTTATAAGTTTGTAGTGTGTGTCTGTGTGTCTGTGTATCTGTGTGTCTGTGTCCACGTACAGGCCAAATGGCTGGACCGATTTTCATTTAGTTTTTTCTGGTTGAAAGATGATTTGATCGAGAGGGTTCTTAGCTATGTTTGAAAAAAATCGGTTCAACCGTTTAGAAGATATAACATCTTTTCTGAAAAAAGTCGGGGGTTTTTAAAATTTTTAATTTTTGTTATTATACCCTTTACCAAAAATGGTAAAAGGGTATATATACGTTTGTCATTCCGTTTGTAATTTCCAGAATATTAATAAGCGAGCCATAAAGTATATATATATATTCTGGATCCTTATGCATAGGGAAGACGAATAAGCGATGTCCGTCTGTCCGTCAGTCTGTACGTGAAATTGGTTTTCCGTAGATCCCAGAAAAGCTAGAGACTTCGTTCTTAGACTGGTGGGTCAGAAATGGTCGAAATAAGATTGGTATTGAAAATCAGACGAAAACTTGTTTTTAATAATTTTTATTAAATAAACCTATTTTATACTTCAGTATGAATAAACTTGGTATTTCTAACTAAAAAAATATTTAAAAAAAATTAAAAAAATTAAAAAGACGTTTCCAGGGTTGGAAAACCTTAATTTTTTGTTATGCAAAAGTTACTTACTAAAACAACTGTTTCCTTTTTTTTCAATAAACTAAACGTATGTAATGTTCTTAAAAGAAGGAGATTGATGTAAGAAATCAGAAAACCAAAAAGGCTGATTCCAGGGTTGAAAAACCTACGATTTTTGGGATATATACAATTAACTACCGTAAACTAATTTTTTATTTATTTTTATTAAATAAACTTATTTTATACTTCACCACGAATAAAATTGGTATTTCAAATAAAAAAAATTAAAAAATTTTAAAAGACGTTTCCAGGGTTGGAAAACCTTAACTTTTTTCTTATACAAAAGTAACTTACTAAAAGAAATTTTAGCTTTTCTTTATAAATTAAACATCTTATATTCCTAAAAGAAAAAGATTGGTGTAAGAAATCAGAAAAATCAAAAACGATGATTCCAGGGTTGGGAAACTGAAACTTTTTGTGCTATAAAAAATTAACTATTGAAAACTAATTTTTAATTTTTTTATTAAATGAACTTATTTTCTACTTTAGTACGAATAAAATTGGTATTTCAAATTAAAAATTAACCTTCTAAAATTAAAAAGATGTTTCCAGGGTTGAAATACCTTAACATCTTTTATAGAAATGTAACTTACTAAAGCAAATTTTCCCTTTTTTTTCTATAAATTAAAGATATCTGATATTCTTAAAAGAAAGAGATTAGTATAAGAAATCAGAAAAATAAAAAAGTTTGATTTCAGGGTTGGAAAACCCACACTTTCTGTGATATAATATATTAGCTACCGAAAACTAATTTTTATTTGTTTTATAAAATGAACTCACTTTTTACTTCAGTACGAATGAATTTGGTACTTCAAAATAAAAAAAAATTAAAAAAAATAAACCGACGTTTCCAGGGTTGGAAAACCTTATTTTTTATACAGAAGTAACTTACTAAAACAAATTGTTTCTTTTTTACTATAAATTAAACATATCTTATATTATTAAAAAAAGATGATGTAAGAAATAAAAAAAAATAAAAATGGAGGATTCCAGGGTTGGAAAACTTACACTCTTTGTGATATAAAAAATTAACTACCGAAAACTAATTTTTATCTATTTTTATTAAATAAACTTATTTTATGCTTGATAACGAATAAAATTGGTATTTCAAATAAAAAAAAAACAATTAAAAAAAATTAAAAAGACGATTCCAGGGTTGGAAAACTTTAACTTTATTTGTACAAAAGTAAGTAACTAAAACAAATTTTTCCTTTTTTTATAAATTAAACATTTCTTAAATTCTTAAAAGAAATAAATTGGTATAAGAAATCAGCAAATCAAAAAGGATGAGTTCAGGGTTGGGGCACTTACACTTTTTTGATATATAAAAGTAACTAAGTCTAATTAATTTTTATCTTTTCCTTTATAAATTATATATATTTTACGTTTTGGAAAGAAAAGTTAGGTATAGAAAATTATAAAAATAAAAACCACAGCTCCAGAGCTGGAAACTATAATTTTTTTTCTGGACATTAAGGTAACTAAATAAAACATTTTTTTTAATTTCCTTTTTGTTCCCTTAACACACTTCTCTATTTTTCTAAGAGCTACTAGATTGGTATAAGTAATCAGAAAAATCCAAAATAATGATTTTAGGGTTGGAAAATGTATGTATCTTATGTATGTATCTCTATACTACATAAACGCACTTTGGTAAAGGGTATATAAGATTCGGCTCGGGCGAATATAGCACTCTTACTTGTTTAAATTCTAATGTATTTCTTAATTATATGCAATTCTAAAATCAGCATTGTTATTCCATTGTTAGCTGTTTTTTAGAAAAAAATATTTTCAATTAACAAACAACATACAATTTGTGGACAATTATTTTTTGCAATTTTTTTTTGTTAAATTTTAAAGTTATTCCAATTAAAGTTATCGTTATATTACCAATGTGAATTTTTAAATTTCCGTACAAATATTGATTATCATTATAGTTATATTACTCGTAACCGGAACAATTTTTTATAACACCAACCACCATATGCAAAATAAATTTATAGAAGTGCAACTTTGACTCACGCACGAAGGGTTCCGTACGGGCACTAGATATGTAATACTATACAAACTTCGGATTTTGGCGATTTTTTTTAGTTTTGGCGCTTTTTCCTCGTCTTGGCCATATTTTTTGGTTTTTGATGTTTTTTTTTTCATTTTGGCGATTATTTTCATTGTGGCGATTTTTTTTAATTTTGGCATATTTTCACGATTTTTCCGGTTTTTGGCGATTTATTTTATTTTTATAATTTTTTTTAAACTGTGCGCTTTTTTCGTTTTGGCAATTTTTTTTCGGTTTTGGCGTTTTTTCCGGTTTGGCGATTTTATAACTATAGGATTTTTTAGTTTTAGCGCTTTTTCAAAATTTCAAGACTTTGCCTCTTTTGGTTTCCAAAGTACATCAAGTTATCAAAATTGCATAGTTAAAATTACACTAACTGATAGAACACCCTTTAAGTTAAATTTTTTTAATTTTAGTGTTAATTGTTGTTGTCTGTATAAAAAAACATTAAACTTACAAATTTCAATTGTATGTATATCACAAGGGTTTTCAAATTTTTCGTTGATCGTTTTCGTTTTCAACTTGCATGTATTTGTTGTTTTAGTGTGTACACACTCTGTCTAATTTTTATGTCCATAGCTCTTACGGCTCTCGAGAAAATAGCTTGTAACAGGAGACGGACAGACGGATAGCGTACTTGAAGTGTACATTAAATCGAGATTTCCATAGAAAAATCCGGTTTTATCGTACACTTCAAGTACACGATATTTTTGGCAAAAGGAGGTAAATGTCTTTCAGCGGAATCGAACCGGCAACCTTTGGACTAATACGAGTACACTAACTAAGTACGTCAGTGAAAGAGCAATTCATTATTAAATACGCAATAATGAATAAACACAAAATGTGATTTCTTATGTTTCTTCTACATGTGTATATACCGTTTAGATTGTTGTTGTTATTCGTCCTCTTTTTCCCTGACACTGTTGTCTTTTTTATCATCTGTCCCAGAAAAAAAATAGGCGTCCGGAAAAGTCCTAAGGTTTTGACCAACCTTTTGTTATCTTTTTTGTTAATAAGAAAGCCTTAAAGAGGCGAAAATTCTGCTTCCAAATTCTGAGCGTTTATTTTTTCTTTCAATAATTACTTCAAGTATTTCGATAATTCCAGCAGAACTATTTTAAAAAAAACCTTTTATGTTTTTTTTTTTTTTTTTTTTTGATAGATTGGGTTTTCTAAATTTTTTGTTATATCTCCGGTATTTATAGTCAGATCGGAGATAATGACATATCGAGGAGCTTTTTTTTAATAGTCATTTCCCTCAAGTACCCTCTTCTATTATGGAGTAATAACCGTAAAAAAAGATTAGCCGACAAAAATTTTTGCACCCAGATTTTAACGAATATCGATTATTTACGATCGCAAATGATCGGCTTTGGTTAAAAAATTAAGTTCGAAAATTATGTTGCTTAAGCTTTTTTGGTGGGTATGGGATAATCACCCTTATTCTATTTGGCGTCGGCAACATCGTCGTCAATTTTGAAACAACATCAATATAACACAATATCAATGCTAACTTTGTATTCCTTAACAGTGTTATGACGACGTTGCCTGTTTATCGATAAATACAATACTCATATCCAATATTTGAGTCAGCTGATTCATTTTGTTTACTATTTTTGGTAAAAGTGTTTTTGAATAAGCAAAAGCTTTGTAAATAAATTAAAATAAAATGTTTTTCTTTCCTATTGGGACGACGAAAATAAAAAAATTTAATAGTGAAAATAAGATTTCTCAGACAAAATTCATGCATTTCCCAGTTACCCAAGGAAAAGTAAGTGATAAATTCCGTCATGTTTTTGGAAAATAATGAGTAATGTTCATCCTTTTAATATTTTCGGTTGAACAAAACATCATTTAGGCAAGTATTGGACAAAATACATATAGCCTATTTTTTGAAACAAAAGGGATCAGATCAACGTTTATTGGAGATTGGAGCTTCCTCCAAAGGAGTTCAGTGCTAATTGTTTATATATTCCACCTCCAGTTGCTTCACACTCAGTACTGTTTGCAGCCTTTTTTTAATTTAAACCTCAAGTCCCCACTGTACCTTGAAATAATTGGGAACATTACCTCTGCGGAATCCACTAGCAAAATGCGGACTTTTTTCAACTCTTCCACAAGCTTTTCAAATTGGTTGGGGATAGTCATTTTAATTTCGTCCATATATTTTTCACTTTTTTTAAGAAATTTTTTTAAATAAATACGTACATTTTTATATCTACTTTGGTATTTCTTATATTTCACTTTTTTAACATTTAAATTATTTTTCAAATTCGTTGAGGCATGCACACAACAGAACACGACATCAAAAACACTGATGACAAAATGAACGGCAACATCAACATCAATTTTTCTTACAGAATACTAAAAATTTGCTGACAGTCATCGATAAATGGCAATACTATCTACAGGAATACCGATTTCCCAAAAACCATTAAAAACGACGTCGTCTTATGTTGCCGACGCCAAATAGAATAAGGGTGAATATCTGGGAACCAAAATTCCAAAAATTAATGTAAAATCAAATAATGGAATTTAAATCGATGATATTTTGATGAACAAGTTTGTGTTGCTTTAATTCAATGCGAATTAATAGTAAATAAACTTGCAGCGAGAAACTGTGATTATAACTATTGTTACATTTTTTTAAAACTGTATTTAAGATAACAAGATCGACATCGATATTTTATTCTATCGATATTTTCGATGCTTTGGAACTATTGATAGTATTCCATCACTATTGCCAACATCAATTGCTATAACTTATTTATTTGTTGTAGAGTGCAATCAAGCAACATTCTTGTGGATTTAAAAAATTTTCACTTGAATAATTTTTAAATCATTTTTCATAGCGGGCGCATGTGTGTGTTTTTCGTTTTATATTAACTGTGTATATGACAGACAGTGTTTTGCAAAAAACTTATCAACTAATTAATATTTTAGTTAGTCATGCCTTTGCTTACTATTTTTTTTTATAAAATATCTGTTCCCATTAATTATTCTCATTCTCATGTCTCCAGTCAATTGCTTTCTTTAATTATTATCAATTAAATAAACTGAAATCACTTCACAAATCCTTTTATCCTACAGTTCTATACTGTCCTCATCGTTAAAAACTAAATAATCTTCATCATCATCATCATCTTTGTTTAGTGCATTGTTGACCTCAATTTAATTTATCTCTATAAATCAATATCATCTGTTTGGTTCGTTGGTTAGTTTAAAATGGGGGAAAATAAGTGCCAGCAAAGTTGATGCTCAATAAAAAAACATGATTTCAAATCGGAACTAAATTTTGCCAGTTTTCTGTTACTCTTTTTCGGTTTTTGAAAAAACAAAAAAAAAAAGATTTTTTTATTCTTATATTCCAACAGTAGTGCATTCATTGTAATCATATTGTCTTCCTTTATTTTGTGCAGCAAAAGCTTATGAAACAATAAAAGAAAGTTTAATATAAAATTGTATAATTGATGAAATTTTACTTTATGGTATTGTAGTTCGTAATAATGTCAAGCATAAGCAAAAACCACACTTTTTTACCTTTCCGCTTTGATCATTCTTTTTAAACTATTTTTGATTTTTGGTTAAGATGAAAAAGTCAAAGTTTAAATTATTTGAAAAAGAAAGTTTTTAATGCTTAAGACTTTTGCATAGAAATGAACACTGCAATGCATTATTGTTCAGCTACACAGAAAAAAGTAAAAACAAGATTCAAATTAAAAATACAAAGATTCAGTTAAAAAATTAATTAGTTTTCAACCAATTACGGATATTTTAGTATTAACTCATCCATTTTAATTGAATTTTTTTTTTTGATTTTTTCAATTAAAAAAATATGACATTGACTAAAAATTTAATTGATGGTGTCTTAAAGATATAATTAAAATTTAATTGAAATATTTTAAAAGATTCATTTAAAATATGAAAATGAAATATTTTTTACGATTTAGTTAAAAAGCTAATTAAACATTTTTAAAGATTCAATTAAAATGGTAATTGAAATATAGAAAAAATTTAATAGTTTAAAAATATAAAAAATGATATTATGTACATATGTATGTATGTATGTATAAATAATTTCCAAAAATGGAAACATTTGTCTATTGTACCTTAAACCTAACTGATGCATCGTGTGGTGTTTCAATTTCGAATGGTGCAAAAAGTGCAATGGCCATATTCGGTGTTTGATAGTCTTGCGTAAGTGTAAGTGCAGAATATCTTAACTTTTCTTTAAATTGTGTGTATATTTTGAGATTGGATGTTAAAGAAAGACTGCGATATTTTTGAAAGAACATTGGCATCGACCCCAAATACCGCCAATGTACGAACTTTACCATCCATATTTAGTCTATCAGCTTATAATTCTTTTTGTTTTTTTTTAATATTTAATTTTATTCCACGCATGTCAAAATTACTATGAATCAAAAAAAAAAAAAAAAATAAAGTGATTTTTTTTCTCCCATATATATATATGGGTATTTTAATTGATAATATTTTTTTAAAACAATGTGGCATACTATAACAAACAGCTCGATTTTCATACATAATAACAAAAATTAAAAATTTTAAAAACCCCCGACTTTTTTCAGAAAAGATGTTATATCTTCTAAACGGCTGGACCGATTTTCCAACATAGCTAAGAACCCTCTCGATCAAGTCATCTTTCAAACAGAAAAAACTAAATGAAAATCGGTCCAGCCGTTTGGCCTGTACGTGGACACAGACAGACACACAGATACACGGATACACAGATACACAGATACACAGAAACACACTACAAACTTATAACACCCCTTTTTTAGTCGGGGGTTAAAAACAAAAGTTCTATTAATTACATACAAATAATATGTAATAATTGTTAACCATTCCATAGTATTCTGAGTTAAGCTCTGTTGATAACACTTTTTTGATAAGTCAGTAAATTCAATTAAAATAAACATATATTCAATTAAAATATTAATCTAGGCGCATGGCAGTGCGGCAGGCCAAGTTCTGGCCAATGCACGTAGTGTGTATATTTACAGGAAGCCATTCGAGTTTTTTTTACCCCCCTCATAACTTTGTTCCTCGCGACCGTAAAATTATGAAATTTAAATCATAATGAGAATAAATGCATATAACCTCATATGCGAAGTTTGAAAGTTTTACAATGAAAGCTTCCAGAGATATAGAGGTGCAAAAAGTGCAAATTTTAAGACATACTCACTGACCACTGACACACTCATCAAATTGATGAAGCACTTCCGCTATAGGTAGAGAGCTAAAATTTGGTACACGAGAAGATCTAGGTGAGCAATGAAGCACAAAAATCTGAAAACCCGAAAATTTTAACCAGGAGGGTGGGGCTACGCCCATAAAAATTAAAATTTGTGCTGTTGAGCTGAAATTCGATAGAGAGCTAGGTCTAGGTGAGAAACAAACTAAAAAAAAACTGAAAACCCGGAAATTTTAGCCAGGAGGGCGGGGCTACGCCCATAAAGGTCAGAATTAAAAATGCTAATCTAAGGCGCTTCATGGCAGCTATTTTATTGAAATTCAGCACAAATGTATACTGCCGTAATGCAAGGCTATAAATTTTTAACAAAAAAGTGGGCGTTAACACGCCCATACAATTTAAACCTCATTTTAATGCCCTGCGGCTCAGCATATTTAGATATACTATATATCTAGCTATTATTATCCGTTTGTAACGAAACAAGACACGAATAATAAGTACTGGCCCAAAAAAATTTTGACTTTGAAAAAGTGGGCGGCGTTATGCCCCTAAAAATTAAAAGTTAAAGGTTGCGCTAAGGAGCTGAAATTTGATATACAAGTAGGTCTAGGTGAGAAACCAACTAGAAAAATCTAAAAACCCGAAAATTTTAGTTAGAAGGGCGGGGCTGCGCCCATAAAACTTAAAAATTAAAAGTTGCGCTAAGGAGCTGAAATTTGATATACAAGTAGGTCTAAGTGAGAAACAAACTAGAAAAATTTGAAAACCCAAAAAATTTTACCAGAATGGGAGGGGCCACGCTAATATTATTTTGAACTAAATACTTAATATACAGCTTTTAATTCAAGCCAATTTAGTGAAATCTTGCAACACCTTAAAAAATTGGGCTTGATCACTCCCATAAAGTGTTAGCCTTGTGTTTAATCTACATCGGTCTAGCATATTTTAGAAGAAAATTAGCATGAATTATAAGCGCTGCTCACAACAAAATTTTGAGTTAGGAATAGTGAGGAGAGGTAATGCTGATAAAATCTAAAGATATAATTCGCGCTAGAGAGCTGACATTTTATACACTAGTAAGTGTAGCTGCGTAAGCCAATGGGAAAATCTTAAAACCAAAAAGTTTTTCCCGGTATGCGGGGCCACGACGTTAAAACTCTAACTCGCACTAGCGATCTTAAATTTGATACATAAATAAATCTAAATAAGAGATCACTAAGAAAAATCTGAAAACCCAGAAGTTGCTATCAGAGGGCGGAAACAAGCACTTCAAATTCAAAATTAACATACATTTTATTAAAACTTTTCATACACATTGCACTTATCCAAAATAAAAATTCTCTATTTTGAAAAGAAGCCGTGACTTCACCCATAAATCTTAGCTTTTTCGTTCAGATATTTCGGCTTCGCAGTTTTTAATTTAATACTGAGGTATTTCTTATTAACTTTTTAATACCAAACTTTGCATGAACCATAAGCACTAGCAGATATAAAAGTCGGCGGGGCCAGGCCCATAAAAATTGTACGTAATATTATACTATAGAGAGCTGACATTTTGTACGCAAATAGTAATTGATTTACTCAATCCGAAAATCCAAAAATTAAAAGCACCAGCTACCCTATTGAAACTTTGCATACACATTGGGCATATCTTTTTGATTTGTGTAAATATATTGAGAAAATAGGCGGGATCATGCCCAGTAAAACTTTCGCTGTATTTTACATGTTTCTTCCAGTCGCCTCTTACCAAATTGCATACACACTGGCGACCCGTTGTAATGACACAATGGTGCATTTTTAAGGTCAACAATCACACTCTTACCCATTATTTTATGTAACTCTGCCACAGTGATCATGAATAGAAATAAAATACACTAGAAATTTTAAGTTTAAAAATTGTTATTATAGAAATCTTTTCAAAAAGTAATCAGATTCTCACAAAAACATAAATGTGAAAAATGGCCAAGTTCCTATCAAAAATTTCGGTCATTAAAAGTTGTGAGATATAAATTTTGATCAGGTTCTTCTTTGCCACAATACCTAATACAGAAATATATTATGTAGGATATAAATTTTTAATCGTAAGGGTGTCATATAATTTCTAGATAAATAATGTATAAATGTTCATTTATTTATATTGATAAAAAAAAGATGGCAGATTATCTAGAAATTATATGACACCCTTACTATTACAAATTTATATCATACATAATATATTTCTGTGTTAGGTATTGTGGCAAAGAAGAACTTGGTCAAAATTTATATCTCACAGTTTTTAATGGCCGAAATTTTTGATAGGAACTTGGCCGTTTTTTTCACATTTATGTTTTTGTGAGGATAAAAAATATTATTTTTTCTAAGCAACCACTCAATTGAACAACAACAATAATTTTTTCTGTGTAGTCAGGATGTTATAGAATTTTTGATCATAATTAAGTTTTGTATTTGATATCAAAACTCAAATTTGATCATGAATGACACTCGTATGGAGAGAAAGTTATACCCCAACTTCCTACTTTAGTCAAACGATTCCCTAGTATTTGGATCATTTCCAATTTGCGAATACAGTACATTTTATTTATGCAATCTTTCATAGAGAGGAAAAGGTAAATTTTTAAATGCGCAAGTGATTTATTTATAAGCTTTTGTTTCAATAACACTCATTCCGATGATTAGTCAAAAGATAATATGCAAGTGCTGTATGGACCAGAATAAATTTTTGAATTTACGTTTGTTTAAAAAATAAAATGAGTGAGTAAAGCAATTTAAAAGAAAGTTTATATCTGATTTGAAAGTAGAAGGGGCTTTTTAATATGGAAAAAAAATATCTAAAAAATGTATGCTTGTAAGCCGAACTCAATGTAAAAACAGCCAAGATGGAGTATACAAAATTAAATTAAAGGTCAAAACTGACATATAAGTTTTGTTAAATGCTACAGTCTCAATTTGAGGTATAAAATTCAAAAGACTTGAAATAAAATACCTGAAAGATATCTGACTGCTAAATCATCAAGTCCGTATTCTTTTATGGTCCGATTAAGTATGGCAACTGAACTTAAGTTGCGTTGCCATTTGCAGAAACGGTATTACGCATGGCAACTGACAACTACAGCTGTTGATTTCAGTTGCTACATTGACAACCAGAACTTTTTATTTGCATCATAAGTTTTAAAGAAAAAATTTTATAAAATTAAAAAAATAATAAAAATTAAACTAGATCAAATACTCTTATATATAGGAAAGTGAAAATATGATTTAAAGCTAAAACAGATATCAATAGTTAAAAATTATTGTAAACCATAACATTTACTCACAAGGATTCCAATTGTTCCTTAAGAGCCATCTAATTATATATTTTGTGCTTCCTTCTCTTTATCGTAAAATAATTCTGCAGATCTACAGCCCAATTATGAATAGCAATTCCCCGGGAGTTTTTTCCCTTTTCCCATTCCTCCTATTATGAATTAAAATTTCCCCGGGAAAAAACTCCCTGGAAAAAAAGTAGGTATTCTAAATATGAGGGAGAGAGAGAATTTGTTGAGAGTTTTCTCCCCAAACATTTTGAAGGGAACTAATGCAAACATTAATAAATGTTGAAAAACAATAGTATAAGCATTTATTTAGAACAAAAAGTTTAAATAAGTATCGAATTATTATATTTCCCTTTTGTATTTTGTATTTTTGCATTTTTATCTAAACACTGCGCACATGCACTTCAAAAACATAAACTACTTCTGTATTCAAAACAAATAATAAAACAATCAATTTTGCAGTTCACATAATAGGTAAATGGAAGATTTATTTCCTTCTAATATTATCAAGACCGATAAGAAAACCTTTATAAAATTTACAAATTTCCTTTGTACACACAGTCCACTGGATCTGACTCAGTTTTCACTCCACTTTCTCAGCACAAAGTTATTCCGCATGTCTTAATGGATACACTGTTTATTTAATTTTTATTTAAACAAAAACAAATATTATATTAACACGAAATCTTATTGACAATGAAAACATCACATTTTTAATAAATTTATATTGCTGAACTTTGCGTTAGTGCAGAAAAATATGTAAACATTAAACAGCTGATCCAGATTTTACTCTCTCCCGTATTTGCATATTCCCCGGCTATTTAGAATAGTAGGATTATTCCCTGGGAACAAATGATAGGGAAGGGAAAAAACTCCCCGGGAATATTCATAATTGGGCTGATAATCATTTTGTTTTTGACACTTTTGCTTATATTACAAAAATTCTTAGAATTTCTAATATTTCTAATACTTTGAAGCTTTGTTTACATTTTTTGCAGTGGCCAACCTGTGATAACCATATTTTCGATAACTTTTTGGTATCTGAATAAAGTTTCCATAAATTATACCTATTTTAATTTCAGTTGAATTGACAGTTAACATGGCGACTGAAGTTTGGTAGACATGCGTATTCGAGCCGAGTGGTGTGGTGCAAGCAACTAACCTCAGCAAATAATCGACCACAGTTACAAAATAAATTTTGCACAATAGGTTTCCTTATAACGAGTGCTATGAAAACTACACCAAAAACATTTTCGAAATGATGAGATAATTTCCAGTAGATATTACATTGTCTAAGAAGCCAGCAATACTCTTTGTCTTCAGAAACAGAGGTTTATGCCTGACCTAATTCTCGAATGAAAATTTCGCCTTTTCTTAAAGAAGAATTTTTCGAAAACCTCGAATGACAGTCCATAAAGCCACAGAAACACGTGCGTACTTGACTCGATTCCGATCGCGGCTGATACAGGTTTGTACTTGTTTACGTTCATGTATCATTGTGTCAACACAGTGTTGCCATATATTAAAAATACGTGTAAATATGTAGCCTACAACAATTCTTTTAAATAAAAATCAATAATATTGTAGTTTAAATATATCATTATTGCATAACATAAAATAGCTAAAAAAATACAGTGCGTCTAATAATTGACCGGAAAATGTACATATGTATTATTGTCGACACTATGCAATAAATGGAACAATATTTCCAAAGAAAATATTGCCCAATTTTCCTGACAGTGAAAAAGTAAGCAACATTGAACAATGTTGCCACCACATTACACAATTGTCTTGATTGTACAATAAAAAGCAAAAGTCTTTTAATATTTGCCAATATATTGTGCCACCTTCGAATATGACACACACATTGGCGATATTATTGTACAATATGACAAATTGCTCATAGGTGGACCTCTTTATAATATAATGAATTCAAAAGCTTAAATTTTGTGCTTTTTTGGCCTTCCGAAATATCTTCTATAACATGTTTAAAGGAACAGAAATTCCCTCCTACAGCTTAAAAAAATTAAAATTAAAATCTTCGATATAGTATTAATCTAATTGTCTTACACACTGTAAATATTTAAATGAACAATTCTTTAAGCATTAATTTAGAAAAATTCCAAAGTTTTTTATAGCATACACAGACATGTACATACATTCACATTTATCTGCATATGCATTCATATATTTTTATATATTTGTGTGTGTGGCTCTTTGTTAGAGATTTAATCATTTGTTTCCTTTGCAGCCTTTTCTTTTTGAATCCTAGTGTGCTATTTTTTTATTCTTTCAGTTATAAAGTTGTCTCTGTAGTTGTCGTTTAATTAAGACTAACATCAAATGCAGTAACTAATATTCTCTAGAAAATAAAGAACATAGCGTATTGTTTTGTTTTCAATTGTTTTTAAATGTTGTTCTACGTTTCGTTTTATTTTATATCTTGCAATCCTCCTTGTGTAACTAGTTTTTATTAATGTCAGCAGGGCTGCTCTGCCTGATGTGGTGATTTTAAGCTTAACGCGGGAACTTTTTAAATAGCATATAATTAGTATTCTCAATTTTACGTATAATTTGTATATTTTTTATTTATTTATTTATTTATTTATTTATTTATTAAATTAAAATAAATTAATTCAAATGCAAGATTTTGTTCTAAAAGAGTTAATTAAAGTGATATAACTAATGATGATGAAGATTTTAATCACTATGATGGCGATGAGAAATTTCTTCCACCGCTAAACGAAATAGCATTGGAAGCATCAAACATTTAAGAGGCAGGTACTATAGAACAGAGTTCAGAATGAAACCATTCGCATTTGCTAACAATTCATAAATTCGTTGCTTTTGTCATGCATCTATTCGACAGCAATAACAAATGTAATTGCCATGATACAATTCGTTGCGATTTGTTGATTGCTCATTCGCACTCTGTTATTACAATGTCGTTATAACACAAACAGTGAAATGAAATGATGCAGCATGCATGAATGGATTTCTTTCATACCATGCACTCAGTATTCACTGATCTTTTGTATATCATAACAAGTTTATTTTATGTGATTTTAATGTTATAAATAAAAAAATGCAGTGTGAGGGTGAAATTTTAGAAAAAAAAAATAAATGTCGATATTTACAGTTTTAGAAAAAAAGAAAATATAAAAATTAAAATTTGGAAAAAGTAAAATAGATCTGTACCTGGATTCACTAACTTTTATTACGATACTCGTATCGCTATAATTTATAACGAAAATTTATCGATTTTGCTATTCAGTAACATATTGAGTGAATACACCCTTGTGGCCTTCGTCGATATTGAGGGGGCTTTTAATAATATTTCTTCAGATTCAATAATTGATGCATTATCGAATTTGGGGGTTAATATAGGATTGTGGAAGTGGGTTCAAAATCCACTAACTCACCGCAGGATAACTGCGGCTCTAGGAGCTTCAAGGCAGACCCGCTTTATAAATACGGGTACACCACAAGGAGGAGTTCTTTCGCCACTATTGTGGAATCTAGCTCTAAATCCTGTGCTGCTATCTCTAGAATCGCGGGGGGGGGTACAGAATCGTGGTTTATGCTGATGATGTGGCAATAGCTGTAAGAGGAAAATTCCTCACAACTCTAAGGGACATCCTACAGGATGGTCTTTACATTTGACAAGATTGGCGGAGAAACGAGGGCTCGCCGTTAATCCAAATAAAACGGAACTAGTCCTTTTCTCTAGGAAGTATAAGATACCTGATTTCCAACCTATCACTCTTAATAATACGGAGATAAAAGTGTCCAACTCTGCAAAATATCTCGGTGTTATTCTTGATTCAAAGCTGAGTTTTAAAACCAATATCATAGAGAGAGTGAAAAAAGCAACAATTTCACTCTATCTATGCAAAAAGTCCATAGGCAAAAATTGGGGTCTTACCCCTAAAATCGTTTATTGGATCTACACTGCAATAGTACGTCCGATTCTCATGTATGGCATCATTGTATGGTGGGCGTCCCTGGAGAAAAAGACGTATCTGCATATCTTAAACAAGGTGCAAAGACTTACATCCTTGTATATAACCAGTGCTCTTCGCACTACTCCTACGGATGCCCTGGGAATGCTCCTTCATCTACTAACATTGGACCTAGTAGGGAAGGAGATGGCAACGTCCTCGGCAATCCGTATTCGATGTACCTCTCTGTGGAATGGAAATGGAGCCGGCCACTGTCGAAGTTAGGGGATGGAGGATTGACCAAACCTCCCCTGCTCTACTACACGAACGTCTTTATAAAACCTGGATACCATCAACAGAAATGTGGATGAATGGAACTCCAGGTAGAAGAAAAGGTGTTGATTTTTATACGGACGGCTCCAAAACACACGAAGGTGTGGGTTATGGAGTCTTTTCGAGGGCTTTAGGTCTTCGCATTGTAAAGCTACTTCCGGATCACTGCAGCGTCTTTCAGGCAGAGATCCTTGCTATAATAGAAGTTGCGGATTGGTTGAGAGTGAATGTCACTTCAACGAACTTGATTAACATATACACTGATAGTCTCGAAGCTATTATGGCCCTCGAATCCCTGCTTCTAAGAACAACAACAGCCCTCGACTGCCGATCATCTCTAAACGAAATGGCAGAGCAGTTTGATATTAGGATCATCTGGATCCCGGGGCATAAAGGCTTTCAGGGCAACTCCAGGGCTGATGAGCTTGCTAGAATTGGGACAACCTTACAGGTTCCACCAAATTTGGAATGTGTGGGTTTACCCCTACCCTCTTGCAAACTCAGACTTAGGCGCAAGACAGTAGAGGAAACAAATAGAAGGTGGGTTACAAGAAATGATTGCGTGATCACAAGGCAGTTATGGACTCACCTAAATAAGGAAGGTACTGATTACTTAATTTTGAAAAATAGGAAACGGATATCGATACTAGTGTCCGTGCTAACCGGACACTGTCTCATAGGTAGGCATGCACAAAGGCTACGGGTTGAACACAATGATTACTGCCGTAGCTGCCAGGACATTGATGAAGAGGAAAGCATAGAGCATTTTCTTTGTCACTGTCCTGGACTTACAAGAAAGAGATTGACCACAATGGGCGCTCTTGAGTTCAAGGAACTTTCCGACGTTGCTAGTGTTGAACTTCAACGTATTAGTAGCTTTATATTGAGCTCTGGTTGGTTCGACGGTGGGGACTCCGCATAAGCAGAGTCTTCGTGGTATCACAATGGACCAAAAAGGTCTAAGTGAGTCCGGGTTTCTGACTGCCACCCCTACCTAACCTAACCTAACATATTTTAACGATATTCGCTGTCGGTTGGAGGAAAATAAATTAAAGTCACCAGCTAAAATTCATTTAGTTTTTCTTTATCATTCTATATGCTTTTCGCTTATTTTTACATTTTCTAAACAGAGATACTACATAATATTGAATTAAATGGCGATTAAGATAATGTTGGAGACTATCGTAAAAAAGAAATTACGGAATCGTTATCGTTACCACATTATCGTTAAATATGTCGATAAATATTACGATTTTCGGATCGCAAAAAGTTACAGAATCCAGGTACTGATATGTATTTAAAATAAACATTTTATACAAGCACAAAGTACAAATACTACAATGTGTTCCATAACAATAAAAATTATTCGCACCATTCACTGAGTATTCGTTGCTTTTGACAAGACCAGTGAAAATTTATATAAAACAAGCAATGCAAGCAATAAAATTCGACGCACTCATCTCTTTCGATTGTGCCGTGCTCTGTTTCTTTTAAATGTTGTGGATTGACAACAATATGCAGGTTTTTTGTGATTGCATTCAAATAAAGCATTCAATCTGTTCTCTGCTATAGAAGCAAATGAAGATTCGGAATAAAGCTATGGTTGTGAGAATGATCCAGTTCATGCAAGAAATGAGCTTTGTGGTAAAGACAGAACTTGCTGACAACTAAGCCAATTTCTAGAACTCCAGACTTTAAAAAGAAAAACTGAAGTTACTATCAGCTAAAGAAATATTTAAAAGTATTTTGTCTATTTTTTAATGCTATAGATATATCAGCATCCACTGCATCCATTTTTTATACACAATATTTCTTAACTATAACATCGCCCATATCCAATTTACAAACAAAAGACAGCAGCGATCGTATTTCAGTACTAGGAAGTTGACACTTGTGCCCGCAGGGTGTTCAAAGCCAATCTGTAATGAACATTCGGTCACTCGACCAATGTGTATAAACTGCTCGAATGATCTGCAATAAAATTTTATATATTTTGTGTTTTTATTTATTGAATTTTTTATATTTTTGATTTCATGAAATAAATTGTTATTAGCCGCATTCCCATTTATAAATACATACAGGTACCCGGGTGTTAAAAGTAAATTGTTCTATCACGTAAATTCCAAAAAAAAACATGTATATATACATTAGAGCGACTCAAGTTGTATGGAAGCAAAATTCGTGCTAGGTGTACCCCCCTCAAAATTAACATTGGTGTCTTTTATGATGACATTTAAAATATTTCGGCTGCAGCTTTGACCTCTCGTGAGCTGGACCATTTTGAAAAAGGGTCTATTTTTTCATGTTTTGTTAATTTGAGAATCTGTTTCCTTACCGACATACACAATATGGGTAACATAAGAAAGGTTTTTTTAAGGCGCGCCCAACTGTATATACAATTTGTCCAAGGACTATCGTCCATGTCCTTTTTTAAGGATATTCTGTTAAAAAAAAACGGTTTTTGAATTTTTTGTTCGGGGTTGTTTGTAATAAAAATGCCAAATTAACATATTTTTATCTTTGGTCGATTTACTTAAATACGGGTCTTAGCTTTTTCTGAAATTGGTGCTAGTTCGCGTTTTGACAAAAATGCAATGGGGTGGTAACCCTTCCTTTTAAATAGGGCAATATGGGTATCGAATTTTTTCTTTTGCCAAGTACATCATCTTTATATACTTTATATATTTATGTATAAATAATTTAGATTTTCGCAAAAATATAAAATCAAAGTAATTTCATGCATTTTATTAAAATAAAATCAAAATTGAATTATAAAATTTTTTATAAAAAAAACGCTCCCATTGTGTTTTCATTTGGAATAAAAGTAAAACCATATTGTTTTACAATTCCAAAATACAGATAATAAGAACATCTTAACTTTTTAAGAGGATTTTAATTTTTTTGATTTTTTAATAACTTTTTTAATTTGCGATAAAATAAGCCGCCAAACAGTGGTGGATCATTTCTTTTTTCTTCCTTTAGTCCTATTTTCATCCATACATGATCTAGAAACTAAATCCGCTATCATATTAGAGTTACCAAAAAATTGCATTTATATATATTCCAGAGCACCGTGTAAAATGCATCTAATTTGCAAAAATCTGAATTATTTATATATAAAGATGATGTACTTGGCAAAAGAAAAAATTCGTTACCCATATTGCCCTATTTAAAAGGAAGGGTTACCACCCCATTGCATTTTTGTCAAAACGCGAACTAGCGCGAATTTCCAAAAAAGCTGAGACCCGTATTTAATTAAATCGACCAAAGATAAGAATATGTTAATTTGGCATTTTTATTACAAACAACCCCGAACAAAAAATTCAAAAACCATTTTTTTAACAGAATATCCTTAAAAAAGGACATGGACGATAGCCCTTGGACAAATTGTATATACAGTTGGTCGCGCCTTAAAAAACCTTTCTTATGATACCCATATTGTATATGTTGGTAAGGAAATAGATTCTCAAATTGACAAAACATGAAAAAATATACCCTTTTTCAAAATGGTCCAGCTCACGAGAGGTCAAAGCTGGAGCCGAAATATTTTAAATGTCATCTTAAAAAAGTCCACGGTCCATTTTTAGGAGGTTACATCGAGCCCTTTTTTGGTGAGTCGCTCTAATATACATACATATATATACATCTAAAACAAAGTTTTTTGAAAGTTAGTAGTTCTCAAGAAGTTAAAGATATGCATATTATTAATTTCAGTGATAAAATGTTAATTGAAAACGCCAAAGTTACTCGGGTATCCAGGTGCGCACATACGGCTTAAAGCTTTAAGGGCCATTATTACAACTTAAAGATACTTAAACGTAGGATTTTATCGGACATATAAAAAGCTTTCCATTATTGATAGTTGGATTTAACTCACCAGGTAGGATAAACTTGCCTGTAATTTATCGCTCACTTTAGATTAAAGTAAAATTTTTCAAATGGTAAAGTTTTTATACGTCCGATAAAATCCTACTTTTACACAGAAAAAAAGATCATCGAAATGCAACCAACAAAATAAATTGTTAACATTTTATTTAAAAATTAACAATCATCATTGTTGATATAACAAATTTAAATTTTTGTAGTCAATTAAATTACTCAACAAAATTATTTGTTAAATTATGTATATCATAATGGAATGCGCACATGTAGAAGAAACAAGAAATCATATTTTGTGTGTATTCATCATTTGCGTATTGAATAAAGTATTGCTCTTTAGCTGAGAGGTAAGTGAGCCAGTTTATTAGTGTTGATGTTGCCGGTTCAACTCCGCCCAAAGACATTTAGTGTTTTTCGCAGACAAGTAAAAGATCGTTTCGAGGATTGTGATTGTGTATAAAAAGCTTACTAATATAACAATTATGATACAGAAATTCAACAATTCACATTGTTAATATAACAATAGCTTTAATTGAAATAACTTTGAAATCTGACAAAAATAAATGTTGAAAAAAAAAATAAATTTCAACAAATTATTTGTTGATATATTTGATTGAAAATATTTAAGATTTTCCTTCAACTTACAATTTCGTTAATTGTATTAACAAAAATCGTTGTAGGTTTAAAATTAATTAATAATTTAATTAATATAACAAAAAAATTAATTGTATTTACAAATCATTTTTTTCTGTGTAACTATCTTTAAGTTGTAATAATGGCCCTAAGTCTTTTGTAAATAGTTTACAATTTTAATTATTTGTTTACTGATATTCCGCTGTATTTTTGTGCCAGGTAAAAAAGCTGACGAAAAATTTGCCTGCTTTGAAATTATATGGACATTTATACAGAAAATTTAATTTTCGTTACATTATGTCACATTCGTCAATTGCTTGTTCTCGATTGTGATAATACAGGACTAAGTTTTACGTCCCTTTTCACAATGTATGGTTAAGAGTTAACGTGAACTTTAACTACAAGTTATTTATATAAAACTTGCCATTAAATTCCCTGTTATCCTTTTACCATACATTGTGAAAAGGTACGTTAATCATTTTGAAATGAAAAGTAATTGCTTAAATTATTGGGAGATATTCTCTATTTGATGTAACACTCAAAAAATTAAAATGCCTACCAACATACAGATGTATATGTGTTTTCTCTTTTGGAAAGGTATAATGAAGATAATACACATAGTTCAAGCTCCAGGCACATAGAATCCTCCATACGTTAAACTTTTTCAACTGACAAGTTGATATACACTGCTTTTTTATGTGGTCTGTTACATTCGGTATGTGTTTCTCAAAGCAAAATAAAAAATTGGGCAAATTTAAACTTTTTGCGTACGTTGAGTAGTTTGAAAGATATTGCTTGGTTTTTTTTTTGTATGTTTTGATTTAGGTTTTTGTATTTTGTGGCAGCATAAATAAAACAACACAAAAAATAAATAAAAACAATTGGAGAACCAACCTATTGAAGCTGTTCAAATGCTTCCATCAAAAAAGTACTCATTGTGCCTTCTCGGTTGTTGCGTTTATTTCAGTTAAAAAAGGCGAAGTTTATCGTATGACGGGTTTTATGTGCATAGGCCTTTTTTATTAAATTATTAACCGCAACTCGTTTAAAATCTCTGATATTTCGTGTCGTGCTCTGCTGACTTTTATAGTATGGTTACAACGCCTATGGTGTTAACTAGCAGAATTATCTGAAGCTGTGTAGCCATTTTATCCTTTTTTCACTTCGCCGAGCTTTCATTGCCACAAATATCATCGAAGCATAGCATATACCACACTAATGCATATCAGAAAAATCTGTGATTTTGATATGACTGAGTCTGATTGAACTCGTGCTCACACAAATCACAGGGGCTCTGAAAGCCAAAATAGCCCATACCATCAGTCACACTAAGTCTGATCTATGGGCCAAAGTCATGTAAAATTTAACATTTCAGATGCGTGCCACACGGAGAAGATGGGATGGACACTTGCACGACTTTACATTCCATACATAATGACATCGGTGGGCCTTTCTAAGGAATATAAAATTTCCATGATATCTTACACACAATTTTACTTAAACGTAAACGTAAAGATAAGCAGTGCTTAATGAAATGCCCTTTATAAAAATATATGCATGCATGTATGTATGTGTATGCGAAAACTTTATTTTCTCACTTCACTTTGAGTTTCATTTCAGCATTCAGGTTTTTGTGATGTTTGATAATAATATTTTTTATAAACATATGTACATACGTAGATGTACATATATGTATGGTATGTCCACATGTAGATATAATTTGAGGCATGCAAAAAACAAAATCGCATGAAAAATGGAAAGTGGCGATATTCAGTTGAGATTAATTGACAGGATTTTAATTTATTATCGGCTGATTCATATTCATACTTTTTAATTTGTTTGTTATTAATGCCAAAGCATTATTGTAGCAGTTAACATATTGACAAATATAATATAATAACACACACACACCGACATATGTGCAAACACTCGTGTTCTACATACAGACTAGAGATATGCGCGCGACACGACCCAAACACAAATACCACGAAATACGCACCCGAAAATTGTTCTCAACACGAACTGCATAAAACACATGAAATCAAGTTGACTAACAAAAAGTCATTTTTAGGGTTCCGTACGCTAAAGGTGAAAAGCCACCCTATTGTTTTTCGCTATTTTCTCAAAAACCATAGAAGCTAAATTTTTATGCAGACTACGAAAATTGACACTGAAATTTAAAAAATAAAAACTAAAAGGTATTTCATCAGTTAATATAATTTTTACTATGTAATTACACCGCGTTACACACATTCTGTCCTATGAACCAAATATACTTTTTCGGAAAGGGGAGAAAAAATAAAAATACACGTGTATCGGCGATTTTCATGTACACGTCAGAATTTTTTTTTTGTATAAAATATAAAGCTCGTAGTGTCCTGTCCGTCTGTCTGAAAAACTTTGTATAAGTTTTTAACCCTTTTTCCGTGATCCAATCGAGCTGAGTTGTTGCAGGCAGACTCGTGGAAATGTCTGTATCATGTCAAATTTAAAAAAAATAGATTTTTATCAATTCTCAGATTTTTTTTGAGATTTTTTTTTCTCTTTTTTCAGCATAACTTAAAGGGACTCCAAATTTTTAAACTACTAAAGCGTTCCGGAAAAAAAAAGATTTGTTTTTCGACCCATCCTACTCCATGTATTTGCAGTTTATCAATGCAGTACCCGACTCGAAATGACTTTTGTTACGTTTGTGGCTTATTCGCACCAAGTAAAAATTTGAGAAATATTACGAAAACAGTGGTTAATTCGTTTCAGAAAATATTCAAGACTGCTTATGTTCCTTACTTGTGGTATACTCGGGAAGTCGTGTGCGACTATTGCTATAGAAATTTATGCAAGTTTACTGATGGAAGGTCAACAATAAAGTACGCTGTACCAACAATTTGGCTACCACGTACGGAGCACCGCAATGAATTGTGCTACTTTTGCGTAACTTTTCCTTAAACTAAAGGGTACCAATACTTTCGCCGCAACAAAGTTCGCTACGCTAATGTGGAATCGGTTATTCCAGCGGTTCTGTACTCACCAGAAGAACGTAAAGCGGCTTCAGTGGAGATTTTTGATGATGTTCCCGAAATAAGCGATGGAAAATCAACAGTAGTTCCAACAATGCTATCAACATTTCTTGCATCGAATGCGAGATGCGAGAGTTCAGAATTATCGGAATATGTACCAACATCCAGTGAACTTGGGACTGCAGTGCCGCATTTAATAACAGAAGCCGACTTCAATGACCTTGTACGAGACGGAAATTTGTCGAGGAGAACAGCGGAACTCTTTGCATCTCGCTTTAAGCAGTGGAATATAGTAGCGGCTGATTTTAAAATAACAGCCGCTCGTGATCGAGGTAGCACTATTCCATATCACGAATTTTTTAAATTGCACGAAGATCGGGAAAAAACCTGGCTTATTGTTATGATATTGATTCGATGTTTGCAAAAATTGGTTACCCTCATATTTCAGAGGAGTGGCGGCTTTTCATCGATGCATCGATCAACAGCCTTAAAGTCATGCTGCTTCATATAGGTAACAAACATCCATCTGTCCCGATCGCATATGCCACAAACCTCAAAGAAACATACGAAGGCATGGAATTAATATTACAGCTGATAAAGTACCAAGAGCATAATTGGAAAATGTGCTGCGATCTGAAAGTGGTCGGATTTCCAACTCACCAGTGCTTTTTTTGTACATGGGAAGGTCGCAAAAGAGATCAGCATTACACTGAATTTAAGTGGAAGCCGCGAACATGCTACAAAGTAGGCGTAGAAAGTATAGAGCATCTACCATTGGTGCAGCCATCTCAAATCATTTTGCCACCACTACACATTAAGCTCGGTCTCGTATCAAATTTTGTTAAAAAACTGGATCGTGAGGGCGAGGCGATTGCAAGTTTGCGCAAAATTTTTCCAAAATTGAGCGGCGCAAAGATTCATGCAGGTACTTTTTAAGAAGTCATTCAGTAATTTTTTTTTTAATGATGTGTATGATTTAAGGTGTTTTCAATGGTCCGCAGATAAAAAAAATAGTTGCCAGTTATGAATTTTCATCTTAATTGAATGCTATCGAACAACGTGCATGGAAAGGCACAGTTGCCGTTATTGAGCAGTTTCTTGGCAACAAACGAGCTGCCAATTATAAAAATATTGTCGCAGATATGATTTCGGCATATGCCGAAATGGGCATATTAATGTCGTTAAAGATCCATTTCCTTCACAATCATTTAGATTTTCCCTGATGATTTAGGAGCTTGTAGCGATAAGCATGGCGAAAGGTTCCATCAGGACATTGCGGCTATTGAAAAGTGCTTTAAAGGACAAGATATTACGCATTTGCTTGGCAAATACTGTTGGTCTATTTGTCGTGATGGTGACACAAACGCTTACAAACGCAAGAATAAAAGGCCGAAGTTTCTTTAAAAGCATTAACATTTTTAATGTAACAATTTTCAATGTTAATATAACAAAATGAATAAAAAAATCGGGTTTTTAAGGAGCTCAAAACCGTTACAAAAAAAAACCGATAACAAATTTTTCAAAAAAATTCCAAAAAAATCTGCGAATTGATAAAAATCTATTTTTTTTTTAATTTGACATGATACAGACATTTCCACGAGTCTGCCTGCAAAAACTCAGCTCGATTGGATCACGGAAAAAGGGTTAAAAACTTATCCAAAGTTTTTCAGACAGACGGACACTACGAGCTTTATATTTTATACAAAAAAAAAAAATCTGACGTGTACATGAAAATCGTCGAAAAAGTATATTTGGTTCATAGGACAGAAAAAAAGTTCGTTTTTGTAACGCGGTGTTATGACAACTTGCTGCATCTTGGAAACTGTTTTTCAAAAACGGTAAAACTAAAAAAATTCCAACATTATAAAATCGCCAAAACAATCAAATTGACAAAAACCGAACAAAATCGCCGAAACGGAAAAAATCGCCAAAACGAAAAAAAGCACAAAAACTAACATATAGATATAACTACAACTAACAGAAGTCACTAAAAACCAAAAGAAATGCCAAAAACAAAAAAACGCCATTGCTAAAAAACGCAAAAAACCGAAAAAATCGCCAAAAATTTAAAATTGCAAAAACAAACCAAAAAAGCTTACTGTGTACTTCATGTTCTTTAAAAAATGTCTACATCAGGCAAAATATTAAATTATATAGGCTAAAGTTCATATAGTATTACATATTTATACCCTGTTTCCACAACTTAGGCAGGCGACACGTCTACAAAATATGTATGAATGTAGTGCTTTTCATACTAATTTCCTGCTCAGGGAGTTAGTGTCTGTACAGAATCCCTTGTTTGTGAGTAAAAATCACACTTTAATCATACTTTTATAAGAGACCCATATACTCGTACAATATCAACAAATTTGCTGTTGTTGCGTGTTTGACGATAAAAAAAAAATTAAATTTTTTTCAATTTTGCTCAACACGAAACGACACGACTACGCATGAAAACAAATTTTTTGTCACCAACACTTCGTGTTCAGTCGTGCGTATTTGTGTGATGGAAAAAAACCCGACACGCACCCATCTCTTATACAAACATACATAAAGTTGCTCATTCATATATACACGTATATGTATTTACTTGCATACCTACATATAAGCATATTATTTAATATCTTCTTTTATGTATATATGAAAAAGTTATTCTTTGTTTGTAAGTTTGAGAACTATGGACTCTTAAGCCAAAAAATATAATACTTTCAGTGGGCGTGGCACTTCCCATGCAGAGGAAATATTTATTTTAGAATACTTACGGAACTAATGCAGCTAAGGACTTGGAAGTTTTTTTTAAGAACAACTCATTTTATAATGTTTTCAAAGAAATATTATTTAGAAATAAACAAGTGGACCATATTTAGCAAATAATTATTTTGGAACATCTTTTGTATAAGTAATAATTAATAATACACAACAATCATTTCTGACATTCCGTTTCATTAGAATTTACGTTAAATAGCTGATGTTAATAACAATCTCTACCCAAGTAGATAGACTAGGGTGCTGATGAAGTGCGTTGCTGCACAGAAAAAAATCGGTATTTCCCCCCAGGTTAGAAGTCTAATTTAATTTTTCTTCTCTTCTTTTGAAACTCACATTAATTAATAAAAACATTTCATTCAATAAAAGAATTAAAATTACTGAACTTAAGCCTGACTAAAAATTATTTCTGATTAAAAATTCACTATAGTTCAATTAAAATCTAAAAATGTCTCATATAAGTAATAGTTTTTATAATTTGTGTTGTCTTACAAAAAAAAAGTTTCGAATTGGACATAAAGAAAAAATATTTACTTTAAAAATTTTTTTAAGTATTTACACTATTAATGACTATTTACGTTAATAATCAGAATTGTATTCTAAAAAATAGTAAAGGTTAGACCGTCAGCGTGTGAGACTTCTAATATACAAAAAAAAACATTTTCATCACAATACAAATTTAAGATGTAGCGAAGCATGCAGGGTCTTAGCCAGTTGTAAATAAAACCAACATTCTATTAAATGTATGCTGAAATTAATATCCCAAAGATAATAAGTCAACGTCAATAGATTATTTTATGATGAAGGTTTATCGTTATTGTATTTTTGTATTATAAACACACATACAAAAATACATATGTATGTACATAAATTATAGAAAAATATATGTATATACATACATGCATTAACTTACATATACATATATAAATTTTGAAAGCTGTGTTAAATTGTATTGTATGAATTTGATATTAAATATTTTTTAACCGCAATAAATCTCCATTTTATAAACTATTGCTTAGATAACAAAAAGATGTATATTTGCCACAAAGTTAGAGGCGTACCCAAGCTTGCTATTTTTGTAGCAATAGCGTAATAAAAGCGAAGATGCAGTGTACAAAAGTTGATCAAAAAATGTTATGAAAACATTTTCAAACTTGTAAGTTTTAAGACGAGAATCCACTATCGGCACACAATACCGATTTTCGTCGGCTCACTGCAATAAAGTCATAAAAGATAAGCCAAAATGGGGTTACCTATCATTTAATTAAAATAATGGACGTATGATGCATTGGTAATAAATTCATACAAACTTATTCCGGTATGATCACAATGGACCCAACTGGGTCTCTGAACGGAGGTGCGTAATAGCACCACCCTTCCCTTTAGCTTATTACTTGTGGGTGAAGGTGAATCGATTGCAGTAAGGCCTCGATTATCTGTGATTGGATTAACCGGCACCGTTGATCATCCAGGAAAGAAATATTGCAATTGTTTCCTTTTTGTCCATACATTTAATTTTTTTGCACCGATTCACCGTGATTATCTCTATCATCCAGGATTCAGCAAAAATATTTTTTCCCTTATAGTACATATGTATGTATTTTTTGATTAAACCCAAGCATAAAATCCATGAATTTTTCTTTTATTATAAGCGGTATATACAAATATGTATGTATATATGTAAATAAAAAATATAAATAAGAAATATGAAAAAAATCGATTATCCAGAATGCTCCCGGTCTCGACCATTATGGATAATCGAGGCTTAGTTGTATTTAAAAGACAAAACACTCATATTCATACGTTAAATTTAATTTAAGAAATCAGATTAAAAACTAATGTAATTAGAAAACAAAAATTAATCTGTTTTTATACTAAAGCTACGGTCACACTTGTCAAAAATTTACGCAAAAAAGCATAACCACTACATGCTAATGAAAAATCTTTCAATTCAGATAAAAGTTTGTGAAGTTAAAGAGTATCCAATAATGTTAGATTCTATAACATTATGTATTAGTTGTGTTCGAAACTGTTTAATTTTATTTATACAAAAAAAGTGTCTGGATCAAAACTTTTTCATTAGTGTTTGAGGTTATGCTTTTATGGGCAAATATTTGACAAGTGTAACCGTATCTTAATACTACTTTTTAATCTAATTGTTTGTAGTAATATGAACTCGGTTTTTTTTATTATCTGGAGTATTACGTTATTGTCTATCAAATTAATGACTGAATTATCCCTTTGATTATTTGATTTATTAAATAACGCCACAATGTATAACATCGTCTTAGAATAGTTTTTTGTTACAAAAGATTTTATTTTTTTAGGATGTACGCATATAAGCTTTGCACACCGAATGCATTTTATAATAGATTTCTAATAGAGGCCTGCGTAAACAGTCTTGAAATGTAAAAACGTCATGATTTTTAAATGTATTCACGTCGCATGTATTATACTAAACCAATAATAAATGCTGTCGTACTATAAGCGAAGTACGATAGATGTATTGGTGTATGTGTATACCAGTGTTAACAAGCGATGACGTCAAGACAGCTTGTCTGTAACAAACACTCAAAAGAAGTACTGTTGATTAGTGTATGCTTGTTATTTTTCATATTGTACGTTTGAGTGTGTGTGTAATATGTAGATGGTAAGCTATTATGTGATTAACCACATACAACTAATGTTAATGCATGTGTGTGCCTTTGCATGTGCGCAGAAAAATAAAAGATCATACATACATACATGCATGACGTTTGTACACGCGCTTATGCGTTGAAAGAAGCTAGTATCACAAATTCTTCCGTCACGAAGTGTTTTCTTCTTTACTCTTATACCTACAATACTCAAATAAATTTCTTGCAAACAGTGTTGTTAACGTTTGTTTTATAAGATTTCGCTGTAGCAAAGCATTTGAAAAATCCCTCATGTCTTAAAAGTTCTTATAAGATATCTTGTGCAGGAGACTAATTTCTAATTCCCCAATGATAAAAAAGAGAGAGAAAGATCGAGTTAATATAATGGAAGCTTTTTTAAATTCAAAACTTATGTTATGTGAGATATCATATATGCATACATTTTTATATGGCTCCATGTATTACATCTTATTTCTATATATGGATACAGTGCTTCATAACTAAATTTCCATACATGAGCTCATATATTAATATAATATAATACGTTTCATATATTAGTCCATATATCAATTTATATATAATACTTAGGTTAGGTTATTAAAAATTTATGGACGATACACATTTTTTTAGCTGGATATTAATTTTGTATTCTTCCATTTTTTTACTTTTATTTTCAGGATAGCACGAAATTTATTTTATTTTCCATTTCAATGCATTTGTTTATTTAATTTTTCCATGTCTATCTACGTAGGCAAAGATTACCTGTGAATGAATAATTTTACTTAAAAATACATTTACCGATAATAAATCAATCATTGTATATACAAAAACATCATTTTTCATATTATATTTTGTTAAAAACTAGCTACACCCGGTTTGCTTCGCTATCCCCATCGTGTTATCGAATGATGTAAATATTTTGTAAATACACCGAAAACTCGAAAAGTTTCGAAAGTTTTAAAATTTTGATATTGGATCATTATTAAGATGGGTTTTTTGTAAATATCTTCGGAACTACATAACTGAATTAAGAGTTTGATATCTCGCTATGAAAAATATGACAACAGCTTTCAAAAAAAAAAAAAATAATAATAATAAAAAAAGCAAAAAAAAAATAAATATAATAATATGTATGGCATTGGTGGTGCAATATGAAAAATTGATTTTGGCACGCCCCTCCGCCCTCCCCTCAAAATCGGCCCAGGTGTTTTGAAGTCCATACATTACATACATACATACATACATACATACATACATACACATACTCTGTTATATATAGATTCATGCTAAATAGCTGATGTATGTATACAAGCCAATATATGCCCAAGTAAATAGTCAATCATTGGTGCTGACGAAGTGCGTGGCGGCACAGAAAAATGTCGGCATATTCCACAGCTAAAGTCAAGTTTAATTTTAATTTTTCTTCTGAAGATCAGAATTCTCTTAAAAAAATTTAAAATACTCAACCTGATCCCGATTGAGAAATTTTTCTGATTAAAGATTTATTCTAGTTCAAATAAATTTAAATGTGTATCATGTACTTTTTTATCATATCACAAATAATTTGTATATTATTTTAAAGGTATAATAACCAATATTCAACGACGACACACTTGTTTCCGATAGCATTATATTGTTGTCGTAACCATTCCAAATCCATATATTTTCCCTGTAATTCAACAGATATTGGTTAACCATAATTACTTTTGCAGAGGGCGCCACTGTCCAGTACTCTGGTATTTTCCTCATTAAAACGTATTTGTTTGGCATTTTGGACTATGTTTAGATATAGTAAGACAATTAGAATTTGAGTGTAGAAGAGAAAAAATACTCTCAAGTGCAATAAAAAAAAATTCAATGATCTTTAAAAATATGTGCCAATCATTTTTATATAAGTATCTGAATACTACAAAGTTCAAAATTTGTAAAAGAAATTTCTATGTGTTGATTGATTAATATATTCATACTTCTTCACACTAGCAGTTTATGTTAAGGATTTCCTTAGCAGTTTTATGTAAAATCCTGCTAGAAAAATGTGTGTTCAGTATTTCAACGCTTTAGCGCTTCTCTGTATAGGGGATTTGGTTACTCTTAGTAAGAAGCAATAATAAGCATCCATTAATGGTGATACAAAGATTTTAAATCAGCTACAAAAAAATTTATCATAAAATTCTACTATTAGTCTCTGACCCACGATGTCGACAACATTTAGAATCAATTCAAAGTTCAGAAATAATCAAATGAAAACTTCCAATACGTTAAAAATTAATTTTATACTTATTCACAATTCCTGTTAATACCCAAGACATTATTTTTGCGATAGATTACTGTTTTAGGTATTGAAAAAAGGCAATGTTATCTGTTATTCATTTAATCATACATACATATCAAATTTCTTATTGTTTCTTAAATAGAATATGTTGCCTGGGTAGTTACTCCTACCTTAACAATACCAATAGCCAGCATGTAAGTGTTTTAATGTCAAAAGGTAAGAAAGTATGACCGACCGCCTAATCACAAGCAGTTCGAGATCATTTATCAAATATGCCTTATTTGCCGTGTTGAAAACTCCTTGTGGCTTACGAGGATAAAGAAAACCCAGTCAGTCTGTGGTAAATACTCACAAGCTCACACATATTTAAGTATTATATTAGAGCATTTATGTAATATATTGCACAAGCACACACACACACACCTGCAAACACATATACTCCACACACCAAATATACACACACACAACCAAACACTTGCCCCTATCTGCCAATTTAAATGAACAAATTTACACTTTGTGCATTTATTGAACCAACACATGCATTTACTATTGCTGACATTTTGGGGGGAGCACAAATTTTGTGGCCTTATGAAATTTGAATGTGTCAAATGGTGATAACGTGCTTTTGACAATTGCTTTGGAAAGCCATATGGACACCAAACACTACATGCTCTTTCAATTTAAACTTGTAAATGTTTGCCTTACTACATATATACATATGTATGTACATATTTTTGCAATTATGTAAGCGTGGATGGTAAAATGTTTGTCCCTGAGGTTTAATTTGATTTAATCGTTTCTGTGAATCAACACCAAGAATTGCATAAACTATTACACACAAGCTTACATGCCTGCTCATGCAAATAGAGCAAATGTGTTTGGGTTTCTTGGTAGACAATTGATCTAAGAAAATAGAGAAAGAAAAAAGAAAATGACCAAACCAATTATCTCAGCAAGCAGACTAGTAAGTCCTCGTCCAGACTTGCAATTATTGTTGCTGCAATTTCTTAAAATTCTGCTTTGAAATTGCATTAGTGTCCACATTATGAAATTATAATTTTGCAGTTATGCATTAAAGAAAGTTCATTGCACCACAAATTTCCCTTAAAAAATTAACAATTCTATTTAATGTTTGTTATATTTGTTTGTTTTTTTATACAACTGAAGAAATAAAATTATAAAAAAAGTCAACTTGAAATGAATAAGTACGAATTTCAAATCAAAAGCGAATTGCCGAGCACATGAAACTGCGTACCCCTCCCCAATCTTCTTAATCCTCTTTGCTTAAATTCAAGAATTGCTGCAACAAAAATTGCAAGTCTGGACAGGGACTAAGGAATTCATATATGTATGTGAATTTATTGGAAGAGAGGGCGAGTTAACAAGTTCATGACTTTTGACTGAAACACAGGTTTTTGGGTTAAAAATTATATTTTTTAACATGTCTACATTGGAAAAACGTTGGAGATTTTCTTCCCTTCCAAAAAATAATGTTTGTCGGGGTCATCAAAATATATACTTGTTTGTGGGATAAAGATGTGGGAGTCAAAACTTTTTTCAAATCTTCAGGTTTGTGCAGCCGAGCTTCGTAATTTTGGAAAATAACTTTTTTCTTGCCCAAATGCTATCGATTTTTTAAATGCTTTAAATCGTTGGCCTAATCTAAGCCATTGACTGTTTCACCCTTTGGAAGATTGATAGTGTGTACTATACCGTCAGCATCCCAAAAAACAGTCACAAGGACCCCAGAAAAAAAATTACACATTACCATTAGAACTACTTGGCATATAATGACTTACTCTTCTGATTGCCAATTTTCATTACTCCCTTACAAATCATATTACCTAAAATTAAAAAAAAATACGTACAAGTTGCTAAATGAAGAGAATGATTTTTTTAGACGAAATAGATTAAGTGAAATGATGACAATTAAAAAAAAATGTAAGTACTTCTCAAGAATCGATTATCTTAGTCTCACGACTTGTTAAAATCATTAAGTTGGTAATCCAGTAGGGAAGTGCTTCCACCAAAAATGCTTAATTCCAAACTCGATTACCTTTTTTGAAATTTTTTGCTGGGACTTTATTACGAATGTTTAAAATTTTCATAGCTTTTCTCTATTTAATGAAATATATCAGACGAAAATTGTATGCTTTACACTGAAAAAATTAATACGCCGAGTAATTATTAAAATAATTTTAAGAAATACACAAATTTCTTAAAAGCACTAATTAGTGCTTTTTCTTATTTTGGCACTAACGCTCAAAATTTGGCGTTTTTAGTCTTCAAAAAGCACTAAAAATAGTGCCAAAAGCACCAAGTTGGCATCGCTGGGTGTAGACCATGGGTGAACATCATGTAGCAAATTTTTGCAAATCAAATTCACACGTATTCTTATTCTCTTTTACTTAGTCTTATCTGAGATAAATTTTTGCTTATCTTTTTACTCATTTTTCTCAAACGCACTGCGAGAAATTTAATATGTATGCTGTTTATGTTAAAAAATACATTTGCTTACATGAAAATTAAAAATTATTTTCTCTTACAAATTGGTTTTTTAGTCAGAATTAAAGTGAATAATAATGTTTATTTATTACTTTTTGTTGAAAAGGTTTTCTAGAAAAAAATTCTGTCATAAAAAAAAATCATATAAGAATTGCTTTTTCTAATTGTTTCTGCCTGTGGTTTACACCATGTGTGACCAAGATCAATTTCAGGTTATGTAAGTGAGCGAAAAAGATAAACACACAGGCAGAAACAATTAATAAAAGTAATTCTCATATGATTTTCTTTATGAAAGAATTTTTTTCTAGAAAACCTTTTCAACAAAAAGTAATAAATAAACATTATTATTCACTTTAATTCTGAGTTTAAAAGTACTAAAAACCAATTTGTGAGAGAAAATAATAATCATTTTTAACATAAACAGCATACACAATAAATTTCTCGCAGTGCGTTTGAGAAAAATGAGTGAAAAGATAAGCAAAAATTTATCTCAGATAAGACTGAATGAAAGAGAATAAGAATACGTGTGAATTCGATTTGCAAAAATTTGCTACATGATGTTCACCCATGGTGTAGACATAGTTAATTAAAAATGCATGCATTTTGTTGTTGCCGTGTTTTAAATTTACCACGATTTATCCAAGCTACAATATGTAAAAGATCTACAATAGCCAACCGTGAATACCATCTATATTTAGATATTAACTTTAGCTTAACTGTTATATATGTACAATAAAATTTGGAAATATGAGCGCCCATATGCTAAAGTGGGCAGTATTCTACCCTGTCATGCCAAAGGTGTGTTAGTTTGAATCCAATAAAAGGCTATGCTAGCCTTTCATGCGTAACATTAAAAAAATATATAATTTTTAATTATTATAATTATGAGTAGGAATAACATGAATATAAAATTATTTATTATTCTACACCAATTACGTCCCTATAAGATAGATAAGCGAGAATTTGCAAAGTTGCATACAAAGTATCAATTCACCCCATCCTAAGCCATTCCCATGTAAATACAAGTGACTAGTCCCCTATATAGGAAGCGTAAGAACTCGGGGCCATTCACGTGATTTGCCTTGTGTCAGTTCCATTCACTTTATTCAGATTATGGCGTTTTCATGCCATTCGAAAGAGAAAGATTCTTTCATCGATTGGCTTTCAAATTTGTGTTAATTTGAAACTTACACATATCTGAAAAACTAATGTCTTAGGTTACCCTCTTAAGCTACATACTGAAAAATTTAATAGTTTTTTTTCTTTCCTGCAAAATTTGGTTGAAGTTAACCTGTAGGAAATTTGGTGATAAATAATCCAAATGTACTCGTCCTATAACTTGAGAAAATGCGAGTGTTATCAAAAGTACGGAGAAGTGTATGGTGAAAAAAAGACATATCGTGTAAATGGTTACATATTCACCATTTTCGTGATGTATTGTCTTGATCTTGATCCAATTTAATATTTGCAGTATTGTAGTTAACGGCACTGAACATGTTTGATGTGGTTGAATGCATGGACCTATCAATGCTTCCTTCAATGTGACTCTGGAACCAGTCCCGTAACTATGCTGATATATTAAGCTAAGCTTAATTGGTATTTATACTTTTGAAACATGAGTGGCCCTTTGGTTGAGTGGGTAGTGTGCTAGCCTGTCATGCGTGAGATTGTCGGTTCGAATCTCAAAAAATTTTCTGCTTAAAAATAAATTATAAGTTTTCATTGTTACAGTTAAATGTCGTCGGAATGACATTTATATATAATTTGTATTATTCTACACCGAATAAGTTCCATGACAAGTCACAAGGTGCATAAAAAGTATAAATTAACCCCATCCTAGGCCATTTCCCATGTAAAAGTGACTGCACGCAAAGAAAAGATATGGTTGTAGAATGGTTGAGAAAACAATATTATGTTCTCTGAAACAAATGTGTAGTCGTTGAAAACTAGTTATTGTTATTTTAAACATTTATTTCGTTACGATAAACAGAGTAATGTTTGAATTTAATAATTACATTATCACATCCATAAAAAAGTGTGATATGGTTAGAGTTTAACAATACAGTTTTGTTAAAAATTTATGACTACAACATAATTTGTATTATTATTTAAAAATAATATGATGTAAATAACAATATAATGTTATCCAAAACCATACTATTTTAAGTTAAACAAAAAAATCTTTTTCAGAAACATCTGCCAGTTTGGTATTTCGTTTGTAAGCTATCGGTAGTGCACGGGTGGTGTTAAATAAATTAAAAGATAATTAAAGTATAAACAAAAGGGTTGGCCAATAAAAATATAATTATAAACACTGGTGTATCTCTTTATACAGACATGTCTGTATGTCGTGTAAGTATACATTTCTATATATACATTTTATGTCAATAATTTTAACTTATTTTTATTTCGAATTTAACGCACAGCTGTTTCTACAATAAAAATATGATTAAAAAACAAAATAGTATTATTACATTAAATAATACTGTGGTCGTATTTAACAATATTAATATAATATTAGATCATGGTATAGTGAGTCTCAATTATATTTTAGTCACATCTTACAATAGTGTTGTCATATCAACAATAATAAGATTAGGTACAACAAAGTCAATTGTTCTTGTAGATAATATTATTATTAACTCAGATAATAATATATATTAAAGTTTGCTTTCCTATTAACAATAATATGATTTGACTGCAACCATATAATTCAATCATAGTAAGTTGCTGTTTGATTATGGTTGCCTCAACCATATTTTTTCTTTGCGTGTGGTCCGCTTCATAGGAAGTATTAGAACTCGGAATAGTTCCTATCACTTGGGGACCGGTCACGTAACTAAATAGTATTGTATAAGTTCAATTTCCTGCAGGGTATTAAGTAGGTTTACACTCTAAGCCAATGCTGCCCATTTCACCAAATAATTATTTAGAAGTCATGTCTCATTTATTTATTATTTTTATTTATTTATTTTATTTATTTTATGCTTTTAAATTTAGTCGTCTATGCGTAAAACAAATGATAGAATTAAGAAAATACTTTTCGATGTACAGTGCAGACTCAGTTAACGCACTGCTTGATAAAGGCAACACCTCAATATCCGCAACACTCAAACTCTTAACATTGCTGACCCTGCACTCAAAAAAGTTTTACATTAACTGAAAGTACGTTATTTGGATATTTTAACTTTTTGTCTATGTTGTTTAATAAGCAGACTACAATATAATAATAATTTTCTGTGCAGTCAATACAATCAATTAAAAACTAATGAAAGAAACAGTAGTTACAATTAATTTTGTAGGTTAATTTTTGTCAAGTGAAAAAAACAGTAGTTTTTACTGTTTTAGGTAGTAAATTTATTTAAGCTAAAACAATTGAAAAACACAGTCGTTTTTACTGTTTTTATGAGTTATTTTCAGGCTGTTAAAAAAATTGAAAAACAGTAGTTTTAAATGATATGTATGTAGGTTGTTTTTTGTAGTTTAAAATAAAAGAAAAAACATTAGTTTTTACTGAAATTGTATGTTAAAAAATTAACATTCAAAAATAACTGAAATCGTTTGATTCAAATTAAATGTTAGTAATCCGGTTTTTAACTGAAAAAACTATTGTTTAAAATGATTTTTCCTTTGAATTTACCTACATAATATTTTGAGTGTGTTAACGCAACTTTTTAAAAAACAAGACTAGTTGAGGTCTTTTTCTTTGCATTTTTGCAAACAAAGTTAAAATTCTGTCTTTTACATTGTTTTTTACTTTAGTTTTTAACCGACTGCCTGGAAGCGTTATGTTCTTTGCGCGTTTCTTTTAGATATGTTTGTAAATTTCCTTTTATTACCTCTTATCTCCCTAACGGCTTCATTGATTTCGGTAGTTAAGGTGACGTTATAATTGTCTTAAGCACCCAATTGTTCAGGCGTTCAAATACAAAAAACGAAATGGCGGATTTTTCACGTGCAATAGCAACATGTCAAAAACGTTTTTTACCAAACCTGTAGAGTGGGGTATCAAAATAAAAATTTAAAGGCGACTACAAAAATGTATATAAGTTTTGTTAAAATTTAATTAGAAATGAAATATTTAAAGTTTCCTGATAACTGGCTGTAACCTCTCAACAAATTATGCTTATAAAAAAATTTAAGAAAGCTATCAAAATAAGAGTTTCCGAGACACTAAAAAGCTTAAAATAACAAATAAATTTAAAAATCAAAAAAACTAACTACCTCAAAATAAATATAGCAGTACGGAACGTAGTGACTTTTACAGTCGAGAGCCACTAATTAGAAGTTTTGAAGATTCGATTTTTAATGCATCCCGACTGTACACACTACTGAACTTTGTTTTTTGTTTTTCTTTTCAGTTGTTTTTAGCTCGTCGGGGTTTTTAATTTTTTAAATTTATTTGTTATTAATATTTATGTACATAAATTCAAAACTATAAACTAAAGATGTAACGAATATTCTCTTTTGCTTTCGCACTCGCAAATCATTTGCTTACTTTTGCTATTTGCATTCGTTCGCTAAAATGTATACGAATATTTCAAGCGATTACTAAACCAAAATCCAATATGAACAAAGTATTACTTCTCCAAATTTTTTTGATGAGTTCATGCCACTTTTTTCCTAATATTGTTACGTTTTTCTCTTTATAAAAACGCTTTTCCCGTGAACCCGAAGATTTGCAAATGAATACAAGAGCCGAGTGTAGTAATTAGGGTTAAGAATGATACAAGTTTTATTTACAAATACACTTTAACTAAATTAATCAAGAGCTTATATAAACTAATACAACTTAAACTACTGAATTGCACACAAATATTCACAACTGGTTACCACTACGCCCTCCTCACTGTAGTTTACACACGTCTCTTAGCTGGCTGCGCAAGTATTCACGTGACACCTTTTTGTCTGCTACTCGTAACTTACAAGACTCACTCCGCCGTCACTCACAGTTGATCCACCAATACCTCTTTGTCTGCTGCTTGTCACACACGGCACTCACTCTGCCGACACTCACAGTTGATACATCAATAAAGACTCACTGGCTTTACTCACACCCTTACACACGTCTATTCGCTGCGCTGTTCCCTTTACTCCAGTCGGCACGATAGACTCCACAATAATGTCAATTCCACGACAGACTTTGCTGTCACTATAAACTGTCCTATAGTTTCTCCTTTACTCCAACTCACGTGTAAAGCACAGACTGCTCTTAACTATCAACTCACCACTGTATCGCAGACTATTATTAATTCACAACTTAATTATCAACTAACTTGTTCACTCGCAACTGATTGACTTGTTCGCAACTAACTCACAACTGCAACTAACTAACTCATTGGATGCGTCACAGCTTTTTATACTTAACACAAATACCACTAGAAGTTTCAAGCAATGTCTAGACGATCATTATCATCTTATATGCTGTTTACAAAGTGCCTAATTAAGTTCATGTGGTAACTATGTACATACATGTGTATATGCATACGTGTGTACATCATTAACTAAGCAATACACGGTGGTTGTTTATCTTTTGATTTTCGTTTGAATTAGCATGTATGTATGTGTGTAAATATTGGAATTTTCTTAATAAGCAGCTTGTTTACGTTTAATGCTGCGCATGCTTATTTAGTTGTTTGCTACTATTCTAGACTATTCTTTGCTTTGACCCTGTAGGAATATTTTCGTGTAGTGCTGCTTAACCTTGTCGACGGCCATTTTCGTAACAATATGTATTTTGGTAGCATTTCACATGAAATGTTGAACAGAGTACCAGGATTTAGAGCCAAAATACGAATGGATTAATTGCCTATCATTTTGTAAATTCATTTCTTTATTATCTATACTTATTTTAATATAATTTCATATATGTATCTTTCTGTTTTAAGAATTTAATAAATTAATAAATTCTTGCTCAATTCAAGACTCAATTTAAATAAAATGCTATATGTAGTAACTACATCTATGTATGTATATAATAGAACTTAAACAAATTTAGTTTCATGTGATTTTTTACCGTATTGGAAGTACTTGCATTCGCTTTCGCAAAAACTCATATGCATTATTCGTTTTCGCATATGCATTCTCTAAACTGGTATTAGTTACTTCCCTTCCTTACGTACAAAAATCAATTTGATGTACGAGTACCACAATTCTAGGAACGGCAAAGAATTTTTTCGTGGTGCTTTTGTTTTTGCAACCAACGTAGTTTTGATATTTCTTTTGTGAACGGTTGTTCTAGCTAGATGGTTTTTCATTTAAGCTGGAGATTTCATGTACATCAATATTACTCATACGCACTGGATACAGATCCAGTTCCATCTTTGCATCAGTATCCAACGAAGTATGCAACAGATTACGTTTAAAGATCTACGTATGAGTGATATTTAATTGCAGCCTAATGAACTACATTTACGGACGTTTTCACAATGTACAATTAAAAGCTCATAGGGACTTTAACGGCAAGTTTTGTATGAAGAACTTGTAGTTAAAGTTCACATGGTTTACATATGTATTATTATACAGCATCAAGGATAGGTTGAAAAAAACATACTATCATCATAATATTGCATAATATATTTTTAATTCAGAAAAAAAAATTTACATTACTGCTAATATTTAGTTAATTTGGAATTAAATAATGGAAACAAAAACAACATTATGAAAATGTTTGTTTTTTTTCTCAAATTCTAAGAATTATGAAAGGCCAAGCAATGCAAGAATTCAAATCGTCATATCCGTGATCATATCGACAATCATACGAAAGCAAATTAAAATATACGTCAATTGTATAAGCTGAAAGGGGTTTTAGTACGTCCACGCATGTCATAATCCGAAAATGGTGCTTTTTATGAGACGAGTTGTACGTTTAGGGATGTGACGATATGACCCCAGGATTAATTTCTTAAAATTATTTTAGACTTTAATTTAAGAAAAAAAAAATATGTCATAAAAAAGAGAGTCATAAATTTCAATATTTTTCCATTAAAAATCTTCAATTTGAATGTATCTTTTATTTGTTTTAAATACATATTTGTTTTTAATCCTTATTTTAATTAAATAAATGCATTTATTTTAAAAGTGAACCTTTGATTTTTTTAATAAAAAATTTTAATGGAAAACGTGCATAAGAATTTTTTACTCGGTTTTTGCAACAAATTTAGTTTTAACAACAGCCCAAAACTTATATTCGTTGCGTTAACTGAATTTGCACTGAACAATGATTTTGTGAATGCCTAATGTCTCTCATGTTATCAAACATATAAGAAGCATTATCAAATGTTATTTAGAATTTTTATTATTTTCATATCAGTATAATGATATGGAAAAATTTTAGCGATGGTAAGAAAGGAAGAAAATACGGAAAGTTAATTGGATTTTAATAAAAAAGAAGAAATTTTAGGCGTAGTGACCTTATATATTGAAAGGCAGGGTGACGGTTTACCGATAGTCCTTATTATAGAAGTCGCTATTTGTTTAGTAAATAAAGTCGTAAAATTTTCAGTATATTTTGTTTTATTAAAAAGTTAAATTTTAAAACAGCGAGATGTATTGAAAACATTATCGTTCTACCAAATCAGCAAATATCAAATTCAGTGTAAACTGCATTATTTTATCATTTTTTAAAATCAAAATAATTTTCAAATTCTCTCACCAATACAGCTGCAAAACATTTTTGAGCTTCCCTGCTATAAGCCGACTGTATGCAAAATAATTTTTATATTTTCTATAATCATTTTGGATGGACCATGTGAACATTTACTATAACTAATACATATATAAATACGTATAAATTATTTTATACAATTCAATTTACCCTGCAGGAGAACGAACTAGTGTCCAACTAGTATTTTAGTAGTACAGATATCAACACCACTAGTTCCCAATTGTAAACCTTCCTATACTATCTTAATGCTCCAATTAGCACTGAGTGTGTTTCGAAAACTACTAGTACCATTGGTACTAGTTTAAGACTAGTTTATTACCAGTTCTTTTGTAAAGAAAAATTCTATAAAATTGTTGGTTTTATTCATTTATTACTCAGTGACAACTGCTAGTTAAAATTCGTCATTATTTATCAAAATTCAAAAATACAAAAGGCTAATTATAATTGTTTAATTATAATTATTTTTAGATCAAGCTAAAATTTTACTAATTATATGATACCAATTTTCATACAGTGCAAGAGCTATGTTAGACAGTTAAAATTTATTTTGCAATGTGGTGGCTTGGAACTACTTCATATGCTACTACTCATCAGCACTAGTAATTTTACACAACAACTTTAACCCATTTTGCACTAGTTCTTGCTATTCTAGTAATTATACTAGCAGCTTTTAGACAATTATCGCCTATTCTCCTGCAGGGTAGTTATAAAAAAGGCACACACACATATATACTACACTACCGAACAAGAAAATACAATAAAATAATATGAAATCAGAACAGAGTTATTGAATTATTGTGTATTTGGTAAATCCTCAGCTATTACCTTAAACTAATATTTTCGCATATAAAGGGTGTTTTTTATTGAGGTATAGAACTTTAAGTTGGCATCACTTTTTTAACTGGTGCTAATTTTGTCAGCTGTCAAGTGATTAATATTTAGTTTGGATTGCCATTTTATCATGAACAGGTTGACAAAAGAACAACGCTTGCAAATCGTGCAAATTTATTTCGAAAATAATGGTTCAGTTCGCGAAGTTTACCGCAAGCTCCGTCCATTTTATGGTCGACATAATCGTCCATCAGAGCAATTAATTCGGTTAACCATGGATCGTTTTCGCACTACGTTTACTCTATGTGATAATACGCATCCGCAGATACGTCGAACAGTGCGCACCGAAGAAACAATTGCCGCTGTAGAGCAAAGTGTTGAAGAGGACCCGAATGAATCGATTCGCCACCGTGCACAGCAATTGGAGCCGACTAACCGACTATTTTGTTCCCGAATTGGATGGCATGAATGTGGATGAGTTGTGGTTCCAACAAGACGGCGCTACATGCCACACAGCGCACGTCACAATCGATTTATTGAAGGAAACATTCGATGAGCGCATAATTTCGCGGAATGGACCTGTCAATTGGCCACCAAGATCGTGTGATTTGACACCATTGGATTATTTTCTTTGGGGATATGTGAAGTCGCTCGTCTACGCCAACAAACCAGAAACGTTAGGGGACTTGGAAGCCAACATTCGTGGCGTTATTGCCAACATACGGCCCCATATGCTCGAAAAAGTGGTTGAAAATTGGACCTGTAGAATTGGCTTTATTCGAGCCAGCCGCGGCGGCCACATGCCCGAAATTATATTTAAACATTAATGGCATAAAATTATTCTTCCAATAAAGCCAAATTGATAGACATTTAAACGATTTTCTTGTGTTTTATTTCAATTCAAAGTTCTATACCTCTTAAAAAAACACCCGTTATATATGTATAAAATCGCATATAAAACTTTACACATATTTGACTGGATCGGTATGTTTCGCTGCTTTGAAATCCAACTAAAATATCTAACTAATAGTGAGTTTCAAGTACTCCACACATTCATAAATAAATTAATCTACGTATGCTTACCTTAATAGAGAAAGTATCTTACTCATTTTTTTTTCAAATAGAGATTTTTATATATTTCGATAGAAGAACATTTTATGTACCGAAAAATGCAAAAATCTCGATTAAAAAAAAAAGGTCTTTCCTTGTTAAGGTAACGAAATGTACATACACTTTTGAATTCATACAGGCAACTCTAAACCGAACGACACAAAAAACCATCAACAATTTTGTAAAGTGCGTAGGAGTAAAAACCTGTGAGGCAAAGTTGTAGCTCTTGTTAAAAAGAATAAAAAGATCTAAAGTACCAAAGATCTCAACAAACATATCTTTCTATGAATGATTCTTGGTTAGTGCTTGTTGCGTTGAAATTATTTTAGAAATGTCTTGTATACAAGCAATAGTTGATACGTAACGTTACATTCGTTACATGACATATTTTTCCATAGCTATGTATTTGACTAAAATATAAAAAAAAATTATGTAATTATTTATTTAATACAAATAACAATGCTATTGGCTCTCATGCATAAAACGTGAGCTTGAGCTCGGACTCGATTGTTTGAGTAAAAGGTGCTTGTCGAATGCATAATAAAATTTGATGTGTTTGCCAGCGTTGTCAACTCGGTGCTTTTCGCACCGTTTTTAGTGCTTTTTGAAAGGTTCGACGCGACAAATTTTGAAGTTAGTGCTCAGTGCTTTTTTAAATTAATTTTCGGTGCTTTTTGTTTCGAGGCGGTGGCACTAAGCCAAAAACTCAAAGGAAAATTTCCTTAACTATTTTTTTTTTTGAGGAAGTCTTTCATTAAAAAACATAAGCTCTGAAGTTAAATGGAGCATCTCAAAAAAATCTACTAAAATTTTAAAAGGCTTGGTTTAATAAATACGTGTCATATTACCATCAAACCTTAAAATTTTAAGCTTAATTAATGTAAACAGTGTTTTGCCATACAACAAAGAAGACATAATTCAAGTATTTACTCAAATATAGTCTAATAGCGAAATTTTGTCTAGTAAAGACAATGGGTGGAGAAAGATTGATTCACTTAATGCAATGGGAAAAATATTGTGTCCACTATTGAGAGATTCAGTTGATATGAACTCGTTTGAATCATTATCAAAACTTGCATTCCCATCAAACTTCTGTTACTTCCATATTGAAACGCAGAAGTCACAATTTTTATTTCGATAAAAATTTATTATCTTTGTCACATATCAGCCGAGAAAATATTTCAACATTATTTAATAAAAAGCAAATTTTGTAAGCCTTGATTTTAAAATATTTTCAACTGCTAAGCCCATCGAGCTCAAAATGTACGATTAATTGGCTCTTAACCTCAGAAAGACTTGTGGATTACTGCCAATTTGACTAAACTCGAGAGATTCGTTTGTTCATTGACGGAAAAAATTAAAAATTTTTTATAATAATTTGAAAATGCTTCGTCTTATAAAAATAAAATGTTTTTCGGATGCCTCAAATTTGTACAATTTATGTACATGTTGTCGGTTGGTTATTGGTTTGCAGCACAGTATATTCAAAATATATTATGTCTGCAGCAAATCAATAACCAAACCATGTGTAAAATTTTTTTAAATAATATTATAAAATTTTAAATTTAGTGCTTTTTTACTTAAATTACGCGCTTTTTTCTTGGTTTCGGTGTTTTTTGAATTTTAAAAGTTGACAACGCTGGTATTTGCTTTTACTCACTGCTCACGTTTGATCTCGTGTTGTTCAGTTGTAACTAAGTTAGATGAGCTTGTGCTCATTTTCATATGCATAAAAACAAGCTTTTGCTTTCTTTTTTGAGCTCTTGCTCAAATTTTGTTGAGCCTGCCTAAAAAGGAATCATGGCTGAAAATTTTGTGCCACCAAGAAATACAAAATGTTATCAACAGCGTAAAAAAATTTAACAAGTGAGGATAAAAAATTATACAGATTTGTATTCTTAATTATTAATTTTTTTTATATAATTAAAAAATTAAAATGATAAATAGCATAATTAAAATGATAAAAAGCATCTGCTGGTTGGCTAATTATTATTTTTTTTTTGAGGAGTGGTGGTTCCCTCAGCAACATTGATAAAATTCGACTGTATTTAAGATTTTGTGCAGATCCTGGATTCCAAAACTTTATAGCCACTGATATTGGAGTCCATCAATCCACTGTGTCGCGAACTATTGCTGAAGTTGCAAAACTTATATCTGCCTAAACAAGCGAGTGGATAAAATTCCCGAAAGATGCAGATGAAATAAAAGATGCTTAAATGACGCAAGTTTCTTTCCACAAGTTTTTCTTGCAAAATCCGCATTTTTGTAGGAATCGCCTTGTTTTGCTTTAAGAAAACAAGCCTCTGATGACTTTGAAAATTCAACTCCTTTGTCTCATCAGTTTCATAACGACTCAAAACTGCTGTTGACTTTTTGTTAACCTTCAAAAATAATCTACATATAGCAAAATCTAAAATAGGATTGCTTAATTTCTGTTACAAATGTTTCTATTATTTGTTTTTTATTATTTTTACGGCCTGTCCCACGATGTCACCAGAAATCGTTCGGTCGAATAGTTATATTGAAAAAGTTTCTAATGTTATTGTTTTTTGCAATACAAGTTGTCGATCGAACGATTTCTGGTGATATTGTGGGATGGGCCTTAAATGCTTGGTAATTGACTTTTTTCCAGTAAATATATATTTTATTTTTTCTACTAAAAATTTAGAAATGTCATCAGTTTGTATTGCATTATTATTATTATTTGATTCTACTTCTACTTCACTTACACTTGACGACATGCTTGCACTTCAATAACCATTAGACGTTTGATCTCCCTTTGCTCAAGTAATTGCAATTGGTTTGAACTAATTTTATGCATACGAAATTGACCAAAAGCTGTTGCTGTTTGATCGATCTCAACTTACGAGCAATTGCTCACCTGACTCAACTCAGCGCTTTTACTCGTTTTTATGCATGAGACCCATTATGTATATATCGTCTTACAAAATGCAAAATGGCCTATCGTCATTTTTAAACAATTTTTAGCAAGTGATACATATTAAATTTAATTGAACTAGAGTGAATTTTAATCAGGATTAATTTCTTAATAGGGAGTAAGTTCAGTATTTTAAATTCTTATTGAATGAAATATTTTTATTAATTAATGGGAGTTCCTAAAGAGAAGAAAAATTAAAATTAAATTCGTCTATGTTCTGAGTTCGGATGTTGAAACACATGGTACACCTGCTTAAGTTGAATTTAGAAAATACGACTAGTATGTGTTCTAGAAGAAAAGAATTTGGAAATGGAGGATTTGAAATTTTTAGAGTTTTTCGTTTTCACTTTTGAGTAAAAAATCTCGTATTCTTTTCACTTGTAAATAGTCTTGTAAAAAAACGCAACAAGGAAATCAAAAAATTTTAAGTCGTCCGTTTTCAAATTGTTTTCTTCTAAATTTGGATGCTTGAACACATACTATGAGTTTGTATTTTCTAGATTTCAACTTAAACAGTTGTAGCATGTCTTTTATTTAACATCCGAACTCACAAGAAAACATGTAAAAACGATATGAAAGCCATAACTTTGACGATTATCTGACCTTCATTTTTCTTTTTGTCCCGATATCTTTTTGTCTCACACGATTTTTTTTTCTCTTTTAGCAAATTTTTGTCATCTTTGGTCAACTTTAACATGCTTTTCTAATGTTTCAGCGTTCTTTCTTTTGTTTTTTAATTGATTCTATGACGTTTTTCATTTTCTTTTTTCTTTTCCGCCAGCTTTTTATCCCTCTGCATAAAAAGATACATTAACCCATAACAATATTTTTTTTTTTGAAAATAAAGCATTATTTACGATTATGACCTCTACAATCTTTGAATACTAAATAAAAAAAATTTATAAATTTTAGTTTTTGCATAAAATTTTACTTAAAATGACGAACGCTACAAACTTTGCCTACCTCAAAAGGAATTTGTTTTGAAAATGTTTGAAAAGTGCAAAATATTTTTAAATTCTGATCCTCAAACTTGTTTAAAATCCAACTTTTAAGACAACTGGTCCTGACGAGTCAAAACAAGTGGAAAAGATTAATGTTAAAGGACATTTGTTTACTCTCTCTTCATTTATTCCTATTAGTTGTAGTTTTAAGAACATATTTATGGAAAAAGCACAACCACTATATACTTATTAATATTTTGAACATTAAAAAGGAAATATGATTAAATATTACTAAGATTTAGAAAATAGAAATTAATTTTTGGCAGCCTAGTTTTTCTTTACTACAACTGAGATGGCGCATAAATATATTATTTTTTTATGATACTATCGGTCAGGCAAAGCTTTTTAATAAAATTTAAATTTTTGGTTATGTTTTACCCATAAGCTTATGTTTCCATAACTTAAAAAATTACACACAGTATGATACAACAATTAAATGATACTTTTATGCCATCGCTTTTTTTGGCTTAAGTATTCCATTATCCCTTCTGCACACATCAATTTATTATCGAATATTATCCTTTTTCTGGTCAAGGCGCTACAGAGCACCGACTGCTTATAAAAAGAGAGTAGTAAACACACAAAATAATGTTTTATTTAATTTTTGAAGCACCTTAAATTATTTTCTTCTTGTAATTTCTTGTGATACATATTTTAAGAATCATTTTAATTTTAATTATACATACGAGTAAATTCAAACTAAAAACTTTCAATTTCCTACATTGAATCTGTTTCCGATGTCACCTTCCTGCATTTTAATACTATAAAAGTATTAAACTCTGTTTTAAGCACAATATTTCTTTAAAATGAGCTCTTTACCTGTGCTATTGTTGTTAATTTTATTTTCGTAAGTAACGACAACCGGCATTAAATCTATATGTATATATGTATGTATGCAATGAAAGGATACATGTTACAATCGATGAGTTGAGAAGAGCAATTATTCTTGAATATCCCAGTGGGTGGGATGGAAACAAAGCTTCAACAAAACTATACATTATTTTTTGAAAATATACAATATATTCAACTTTTCAGCAGCTTTCATTACCATAAGGCCTCCGCCACGAACGATTGACGCTTCTTCAACAAATGTGTCACGTTTCGTTTGCAAAAAAAAAAAAAAAAAAAAAAAAAAAAATTAAAATGAGAGTTATGTGGAAATATATCGCTTCGACACACTCATACATTTATACGAACGTACAAGCAACATTTTATTGATTCAAAATAAATAAAATGCAATTTTTGCCCTTCTTTAGCTGGCAACGAACGAAGGTGATGGAACACGGAGCTAAAATACAATTTCATATATTTTTTGAGATACAGACATAAACAAACATTTATGCGTTGATACTTTTGTATGTATGTACATTGTACGTAAAATTACAGCCATTAAATTACATCTACCCAGCGTAACATATTTTATGTTCAGTTCTAAAGCACTATTTAATCATTTATTTAACTATTTATGTACAAGTACATAAATGTTTACAGAAGAAGCACTAAAATAAAATACTTCCACTAAAAATAATTTAAGAAGTAAAAACATATTTTATATTCATATATGCAATAATCCAGTGATATTCGATGCATTTTTTTTCCTTTACAACAGTTTGTATGAGTAATGTAACAGCTGTGAGATATTGTGTTATATATATACTTATATATATATATATGTTCCTTTAACTCCCACTGGAGCATAGGGCGCCAACAATAGCGGTTCTCCACCGCACTCGATTCTGGGCTATAACTCTGAGTTCGTTCCAAGTTAGATTTAGGGATCTCATTTCAGTTTTTGTGGAACGCCTCCAAGTGATTCGTGGTCTTCCAACTCGTCGCCCCACCTGTTGAAAAGGATTCCCGCGCAGAGCTTGCTTGGAAATGTTGTCATCGTCGTGGAGAAGTACATGGCCAATCCATTGCCACTTCCATTTGCGTATTTCAGTTGCTACTTCTAACTGATTGGTCTTACGTAGCAATTCGGCATTTGATATGATAAGTTAAGATAAATTCGCAGGATACGTCTTAGGCAACGATTTACAAAGGTTTGTAAACGTCTGGTCATGTTAACAGTAACCTTCCACGTAGTACAACCATAGAGTAGTACTGATTTTACATGGGACTCGAGTATTCGTAGCTTAGTGCGAAGACTTATGTTGTAGTTTTGCCAGATCGGTGATAGGATTCCAAATGCTGCTCTGGCCTTACTGATCTTATTTTCTATATCTAACTCAGTACCACCATCTGCTGACATCATGCTACCAAGATAACAAAATCGGTCTACCATTGTGTAGTTTTGTTGGCCTACTCTAATAGATGAAAAAGAGTTTGCCTTTTATTGTCATTCCTTTGGTTTTTTCTGTATTTATTTTTAGGCCAGTACCAATCAAATTTGACTGAATAGAACGCATGGTCTCTTGCAGCTCAGTTAATTTATGTGACAACAGGCATATGTCATCTGCATAGGCAAGGTAGTTCAGAAATATATTCCCCCATATTGCGAATGGCGTCATCGACGCCACAGACAAGACGACAGTAAATACTGTCACTTGTCTACTCTTTATCGGCAACAATTGGGTCTTATTGAGAATCTCTTACAAACCTCTAAGGCTTTGTAAATTAATGTAGCATGTTAATAGTAGTCAATTATTGTCGACAAAGAGTAGACAAGTGACAATTTATATTGTCGTCTTGATGTGACGTCGACGACGCCATTCGCAATAGGGGGGATTGTCTATTCGCCACTGAATACCTCTACGTTGGAAAGATATTGATGACATTGCGTCTTCTATGAAGAGTAGGAATAAAAGGGGTGACAGTATGCAACCTTGCCGCACTCCACTCAACACCTGGAATGGTTCAGATAGCTTTCCCTTATGCAAGACATAGCAGTTTGCACCATAGTAGCTCTCTTTTATTTGCGCTATAAGTTTCGGTGGAATGCCTCTTCTGTGTAGAGCACTTCAAATGCAGTTACGATTTATGCTGTCAAACGCTTTTTCAAAATCAATGAATAGAAGATGTAAGTTAGAGTTGTATTCAACGCTCTGTTCAATGATTAGTCGGATAGTATTTATATGATCTGCACAGGAAAATTCAACCCGAAAACCGGCCTGAACTGAGTTTATGGTATTTTCAAGATGATCCTTTATGCGATTAAGAATAATTTTCGCAATTAATTTAGATACTGACGGCAGTACGCAAATACCCCGCCAGTTGTCGCACTTTTTCAAATCACCCTTCTTTGCAATTTTAACAATGATACCATTTTTCCATTCGCTTGGAAACGTTTACAGCTCCCAGATCTCGAATATCAAAGGGAAAAGAATTTCGGCACTAAAAGTGGGATCTGGCTTATATATCTCTGCAGGGATGCCATCGATTCTGGCTGCTTTTGCATTTGGGAGCTGCTTGATGGCAGCATAAATTTCTGTAAGGCTTGATGGTGTTATTCGTATTCTAGAGAGTCTCCCATCTGAGCAGCGAATTCGGCTTCGTCTGCAAGTTTATCTATGAAGATACGTTTATCCCTTCTGACAGACCGCTGCACAATTTTGTACATGCATGCACATGGAACGATAATCTGTCTATATATATAAATACATACAGATATAGTGTTGCACAGAAAATAAGTCGTGGGTTAACCTAACCAATTTGAATTGTCAAGTTTACTATTCATACATCTGGTATTTCTTATTAACCGACTTCAAAAAAAGGTTAACGATTCGTCTCTATTTGTTTTTGGGTGCTACTTCATAACTCGGTACATCTTAAACCGATTGTAAAAATTCTTTTTTGATGTGTAAAAATCTATACGCTAGGGAATAAAAATCTTTTTCACAATACAATCACAAATTTTGACTGAGATTTATTTGCTGAGATGCACACAGCGTTGTCAAATCGGTGTGAGCTATGTATGAGTGTATTAGTGTTTGAAAGAAGCAATACAAACTTATTTAAAATATTGTAAATACATAGGAATTTGCTGGTTTTTGCTTGTTAAGGTCGTTAGGTTTTTTGCTTTTTTAGGGTTCCGTACACCAAAGGTGAAAATAATAATTGCTTTATTACGGTTCCGTACACTAAAGGTGAAAATGAACCCTATTGTTTTCGCAACGCTGTCCGTTCCTCTGTAACAGTGTATTTCCTCGAGAACCGTAAGACCTACGGACCTGAAATTCGGACACAGTGTGTAGACATTTGACCGCTACGACAGCAAATATATGAGAGTTAAAAATTAAAGGGTGTATATCGGAAACCATAAGAGCAAAACTCTTAAAATTTTCAAAAACGGTAAAACTAAAAAATCAAAAAATTATAAAATCGCGAAATCTAAAAAAATCGCAAGAAAATCGCCAAAAACGAAAAAAAGCACCAAATTAAAAAAAAATCTAGGACTAAAATAAATCGCGAAAAACCGGAAAAATCGTCAAAATGAAAAAAATCGCCAGAGTGAAAAAAAATCCAAAACAGAAAAATAAGCACCAAAATGAAAAAAAAAATCGCCAAAATAAAAAAAAATCGCAAAAATTAAAAAAACCCTTAAACAAAAATATCGCCAAAATGAAAAAATCGACTAAATAAAAAAACCCCAAAAACAAAAAAATGAAAAAAAACCCCAAAAACAGAAAAAAGTCGCCAAAACGGAAAAAATCGCCAAAATTAAAAAAATTTCGAAAATTAAAAGAACCCAAAAAGAGAAAAAACCGTAAAAAGAGAAAAAAGCGACAAAGCTGAAAAAATCGTTTAAACTGGAAAAACTTAAAAAGGAAAAAAGCCACATCAAAAAAATGCTCAAAACCGAATGTACGGAACCATTCGTGCGCGAGTCAAAGTCGCACTTTACTGAATTTATTTTAATTGCAATACGTACACAACAACAAGAACAGCAACAACTAAACGATGAACAACAGGAATTAAAAAGTAAAAAGTAAAAGTAAAGGCATTTACTATAGATGAGCACTGCAGTACCACTAAAATTTCAGTAAAAATAATAAAAAAAAATTTATCCAGTAAATTTTTACTGATTACTAAAATTTTTTTCTACAATTTCCATAAAGTGCCTAAATGATTTATTATATAATGAGGTGCATTGAATTTTCAGTAATCAGTAATGCCCGTATTCATAATGAAATTTTACCAAGTGGCTAAATGTTTGTCATACAAAAGTTTTAAAATTTTAATGAAAAAAACTTTGCCACTTGCTACAATTTTATTATGAATACGACCTTACGATTTTACAGGTAATGCAAATTAAATTTCATTAGCAGTAAAAATTTACTGAATTTTCTCAGTAATCAGTAAATTTGCTGCTTACTGCAATTTTTAATGCAGTACATATATACTGCAGAGTGCCCATTTACTAACCAAATAAGTTTAATAAAACAAAAAAAAACCAACAAATTCCTATGTATTTACAATATTGAAAGTTTTGATACTTTTAATTAATTAATTTAAAAAAAAATATACTAAAGGCATAAGTACTTCCAACTTAAAAAAATTTTTCATTACTAGATGTTTACTAAAGAGGGTATAGCTTCGCATTGTAAGAAAAAAGGACGAGGACGCGCCCTCAATTCTTTTCATTTATTTTTATGGCCTATAAAAGACCTTATTGTTCTTGTAACTACACAATTTTAAATTATAAGATTTCACGCTGTTTTACTACACCGATGCTTACGAAACTTACCACACATCTTGAGCTCTCAAATAGACACAATTCGTCATTTCAAAAATGGGCGTAGTTACGCCCATTAAAATTTTATTTTTCGCATTCGCTTTCGCATTCACAAATTATTTGCTTACTTTTGTTATTTGCATTCGCTTTTGCATTCGCTAAAATGTATGCGAATATTGCAAGCGAATACTTAACCAAAATCCAGTCGTGAAAACCCTTATTATATTTTTCAATTAATTTATTTCTTATTTTTTTTTTTTGAGATATTCAAATGGTCCTTTACTAAGATTTTCATTTTAGTATGTAAAACAAAGAGTATTTTTAAGCAAAATCATTGCATATTTGTTAAATTAATTTAAAAGTGGAGGGTATAACATTTAAAAGGGAAGCCAACATCTGCCAAATGGCCGCCACGGCTAATTTTGCTGGACCATATTCTTTTGATGAAATTGTCCATAGCCGTTTCGTACATTAGGAGCTATATTTCCTCGATACCTTTAAAAAATTCATCTAAGAGATCTTGTGCTATTGTGAGCCATTTCACCTAGCTACAAAGCAAATAGTCTAAAGTCCTAAACCACAAGGTCTTGATGACCAATTGTTGTCTTTCCTTTGAGAAAACATACGGTCAGGAAACTATTCGCGCAATAGAGCAATAGTATTGAGACGTGTGATGTCTACATCAAGACCTTACAATTCATGATATAAAAAATAATTTAACACCGTTCGATAGCGAAATTTATTTACCATAACAATTGCTGCAGCTTCATTTTTGAAAAATTAAGGTCCACACTAATCTTCAAATCATTAACTTGACCCAACAGCTTAAGTTTTCCCACCACTTTCACAATTGCTGGCCGAGAAGCTGCTTTGGGTTGCCAAAAATGCTTTATTGTGTTACAGTTGACAGCGAAATTTTCACAAATTTTTTAATTGAATTTTACTCATTTCGATGCACTGTTTAACCGTATATCATTCCATTTCTGTTAAAGGCAAACCTTTCACTTGAAATCTGTTAAGTAGCTACAGTTTGAGTCGTGACAACTTTTCAAAATCAAATATCTTATTTTAACACCCTGTTATTAAATTTACTATATTCTTACTAATGTTAAGTTAATGTAGAAAGTTAATTCAACCAATTTACAATATAAGTTTTACTTAAAATAAAATCTGTTGATATTTTAACTCATTTTAGTTGTAACTATTGAAATAATCAACATAAATTTTTACTAAACAGTTTCATTAGTTAACACCTACTTTTTACATTATATTATTTTCATGCTATTGAGATTGTAAGTCTCATGGCTGACAAAACACAGACGATCGCTTACAAAAATGAGAATCCGACTTGAGCCAGAGTACAAAAGTGTAGGTAAATTAATTAATGTGAATATTAATATATCAAGCTTGCTTCCTTACGTCGTAGAATACTAACAAGATGGTGAGAAATCCGCAACAACAAATTTGTGGGCGAGTTTAATTTGTATGCGTGGACTTAGATTAAGGGCCTGTCCCACTATGTCGACAACATTTGTTTTGTCGCACAGTTACATTGGAAACAATAACAATATTTTATAATTTGTTTTTAATGCAAGTGTGCAATCAAAGTGACAAATCAAATGCTGTCCACATTGTGGGACAGGCCCTAATTACGAAGAATGCGCCAAAAAGTAGGCTTAACTTTTTATTAACTTACTAATATATTTTTTGTAGTATAGTTACCGCAGAATTTGGAGTATAATAAATTTTATTGTTAAAAATGTTTAACTGCCGTATGCCGGGTTTCAACTTTTAAAATAGTTTGGTTGGGATTCGTTGAGTATAAACAGTTTTTTTAGTAATTGGGTATGTATAAAATTAAAAATAATTTAAAATAACAGCCAATCCCACGATGTCACTCATTTTCGTTCGGAAGCATTTTAAACGACAAACAGCTGTTTTGCGTTCCACTAAAAGCCTTTAGCACGACAAGTTGAAAGAAAATGAGTGCGAAAGATAACGTAAGCATTTCAATTAGGGATGCCAAAAGGTACTAGGTTTCTTAAGACCCGGGATTCGGGATTTTGAATTTAAAAAAACGGGATCCCGGGACGGATCGGGATTTTTCGGGATTTTATAAACTAAAATATATTAAATAATCTCATTTATTAGCTTTTAGAATTATAATTTATTATTAAAGTAAGTAATGGGTGTTTTTTATTGAGGTATAGAACTTTAAGTTGGCATCACTTTTTTAACTGGCGGCCATTTTGTCAGCTGTCAAGTGATTAATATTTAGTTTGGTTTGCCATTTCATCATGAACAGGTTGACAAAAGAACAACGCTTGCAAATCGTGCAAATTTATTTCGAAAATAATGGTTCAGTTCGCGAAGTTTACCGCAAGCTCCGTCCATTTTATGGTCGACATAATCGTCCATCAGAGCAATTAATTCGGTTAACCATGGATCGTTTTCGCACTACGTTTACTCTATGTGATAATACGCATCCGCAGAGACGTCGAACAGTGCGCACCGAAGAAACAATTGCCGCTGTAGAGCAAAGTGTTGAAGAGGACCCGAATGAATCGATTCGCCACCGTGCACAGCAATTAGAGCTTTGTCCATCAACTTTATAGAAGATTTTGCGCAAAGATCTTGGCTTGCGACCTTACAAGATCCAGCTTGTGCAAGAATTAAAGCCGCGAGACCATGCAATGCGTCGTGATTTTGGTGTATGGGCCGAAAATGAGATTGATCTCGATGCTGATTTTCATCGCAAAATTTTGTTTAGTGATGAGGCTCATTTTTGGTTGAATGGCTACGTCAACAAGCAAAATTGCCGCATTTGGAGTGAAGAGAATCCAAATGAGACCCTTGAGACGCCATTACATCCACAAAAACTGACTGTTTGGTGTGCTCTATGGGCTGGTGGAGTCATTGGGCCATACTTCTTCCGAAATAATGCTGGAGAGTCAGTTACCGTTAATGGAGACCGGTATAGAGCCATGATAACCGACTATTTTGTTCCTGAATTGGATGGCATGAATGTGGATGAGTTGTGGTTCCAACAAGACGGCGCTACATGCCACACAGCGCACGTCACAATCGATTTATTGAAGGAAACATTCGATGAGCGCATAATTTCGCGGAATGGACCTGTCAATTGGCCACCAAGATCGTGTGATTTGACACCATTGGATTATTTTCTTTGGGGATATGTGAAGTCGCTCGTCTACGCCAACAAACCAGAAACGTTAGGGGACTTGGAAGCCAACATTCGTGGCGTTATTGCCAACATACGGCCCCATATGCTCGAAAAAGTGGTTGAAAATTGGACCTGTAGAATTGGCTTTATTCGAGCCAGCCGCGGCGGCCACATTCCCGAAATCATATTAAATTATCCTTCCAATAAAGCCAAATTGATGGACATTAAAACGATTTTCTTGTGTTTTATTTCAATTCGAAGTTCTATACCTCTAAAAAAACACCCGTTATAAGTATTAAAAAAAATTCTTAATTCATGAAAAAAAAGTTAAATTCATTACAGAACCAAATAAAACATTTTTAATGTGTTATTGGTAGGAATAATTTAAAGTAATATGGAAGTCATATTTGTATATTAAGTCATATCTCTTAAGAAACTTCTTAAAAAAATTAATGCATCTAGGGTGGCAGCTTACAATCGAGATCTTATTTTAGTGCAAACATAAGCTGCTGACGAAAAACAACGTTCGTTTGGTATTGGAATTGCGCTATGAAATAACGCCCAAATAAGAAATGAAATAAGGCCTAATAAAATAAAACCCAAAAAAAATTAATTGAGGCAAAGAGCAAACTTATGAAATATAAATATAAATGAAATAAAGCCCAATTAGAAATTCCTTAATTTTGTTGGGCTTTATTTCGTTTTCCTATTTGGCCGTTATTTCCTTGGGTTTTATTTGATAGCGCCAATATTTAAAACATTCTATTTCAAATATTTATCTGACAAAGCATACTTACATTAATATGTGTCAAAAGACCTTTGAACCTAGAACCTCCATAAAGTTTTTAATACCTTTTTGCAAAATTTGCTTTTTGCGTGTGTAGTTCCATTATCATTCACTAAAAAAAACACCAAACCGAGCTTCCGACTTTATTTTGTGTGGTACAAAATTCATTACTAATAATTTTTTCGCCTACGACTTCTTTTTATAACCAGTAAAAAGAATTTGATTCATGGCTACTATGATTAAATTTCAAATATTCAAAATTATTTTTAACTGGGAAACTCATGTTTATTTACAAACGTAAACATAGTGGCATTTAATAAAAAAAAAATTCAGATTTTTAATGTAACCAAAATCCCGGGATTTCTGCTTAAAAATCCCGGGATTCGGGTTCAGTTTTTTAGAATAATCCCGGGTTTTCGGTATTCGGGATTTCGGTATTGGCATCCCTAATTTCAATACAAATTTCTGCCTCAATAAAATTTTTTTCAGTCATTTGTACGAACTCTAATGTCAAAAGCAGGCACTTTTATTTTAATTGTCGACTGAGACAAAATAAAACAAATTATTTTTATTTACACAAATAAAATATTTTGCTTTGCCAATGAGCAAATATAATACCGGCTTCGCTGGCAATGGGTTTGTTGCGTAACTCATCGTTGGCGGTATCCTAACGCCTTAGCTTGTAAGTGAGCGGTTTTGCGTCCTTAGACTCGTCTTTGTGATACTCTTCTCTAGGTATGTATGTGTGTTCGACAACAGCTTCGATGAGTAAAGATTTTCTGCCTACCACCACTTCCGCTAGTTATGTATAATGAGAGTTGGTTAGAAACTATCGGTCTTCTGTATAAAAAAAAACGGTCAAAAAGTTAGCATAAATCACGCTGGGAGTTAAAACTACATTATGCGCCGATTTTTAATGTCAAATTGTATGGAGGAATTCGCTAGCTCCTAGTTGAATGTCATCTTATACATAATTATCTAAGTAGTTGTTCTACATACACACAGGAGGAAATCTTAAAGCTGTCCGGCTATACAGAAAACTCTTCTGAGCGGAGCCGGTATTCGGTATATTATACATACATAAATGCAATAATAATATATGTATGTATATGTATTTACATTTATCCATACCTAAAGGAGAGAGTCCTTAGGATCGGACGAAGGCCAGCTAAACAAAAAATATACTTCTACTCTGCGAAGGAGCTGTTGTGCATACATATGCAAATATGTATTTACAGAAGAGAAAATTATTGCATCCGCCCAAAGGCCAGCAAGGCAGAACACTTCTTCTGGGTCTATTGGTATTTTTCAAAAACCTAAAGATAATGACAATCACCCAAATGACAATGTACAATGACCTTAATAAATGGGCTGTTGGTCATTATTTTATTTGGGTGATTCTTCAGAAAATTTTGCATAGCTTGTTGTTCTCTGTCCTTATTTACATTAATAAAAACTCTTTAGTAATTATGTACACTTTTTATCTTTAACAAAAATTGTTTTGTTAAGTTTGTTTATTTTTAATTTATTTTTGGCTGCCACTTGTTGCAAGCCTAATTAGAAGAGAATTTCATTTTTTAAAGCACAATTTACACATTTGAACGATTTTTTATTCCCATTTGACGATGAATGTGGGAAATCGCTGATGTGGCAATATAGATATTTGTTAAAGGGTATATGGCTTACGTTAGAAACGTAAAACCAGGCGAACGATAAGTCGAATATTATTGGGGCGCTCAAACGCACGAATGTAAGTGACTCATACTGCCACTTCCACTATGTCGAAAGAAAAACTCTGCGAAAGAAACCTAGTGGCTCGAATTCTAATAAATTTTCATTCCACTATGTCGTCAGCTTTCTTTCGCTTGTGATTACGAATTTCACTGTTTTCTTTTACGTGTTTGTAAATAAAAGTAATGCCAATTTGTAAATTTCAAGCATTTCTAGTGATTTTTGTAAACTTACTAACATTTACATGAAAATAAATGCAACCATATTGAACAACGAAAAAGAATTCAACAAAATAGTTGCACAGCAACAGCAAGTTGTTGCTGCTTTGCTTTATAACTACATTCGTTTTGTTTAAATGTGCGAGTACTTTCTATAATGAACATAAAGCAATAATCAAAACAAAAGTGTTCAATAATATTTTGATGAATATTTTATGACTTTTCTCTACAAATAAAAAATAAATTGAAGAAATAGAAATTATAATGTGATAAATCAATCATTTAAGTTTGTACTTTATTGAATTCTTTGCGATTAAATTTTACTACACGAAAGCAAAATAGCAATTGAGTGATTTTGCATAGTGTTCGCTTTGTTGACGACTCATTCGAGATAGTGGTATGAAAATCTGTATGAAAACACTTACGGTTTCTTGCGACTTGTCGTTCGAGTTAATGTTCGTACAGAGGTAAGATAGAGAAATGGAAACAATTTTTCTTTCGCTTTGAATGCGAATGAAGACCTTCTTTCGAAATAGTGGAAGAGGCAGATAAAATTTATAGAACGTTAACTTGTGATATCGTGGGATTGGCTGTAAAAAATACTTTTTTTTGTTATCCAATGGATTTCTAATTGTATAAGGTGTAGAAAAATAAAATATATTCATATCGAATACAAATTATTTGCTGGGTTTTGTTAAAGTTTCTAAGCCTAATGCGCTTATTTAATAATAAAAAATTAAGCTTAAATAATTTAAAATTTAAGTTAAGTAATTAAGCGTCAAATAAATAAAACTTCTTTAAGATATTAATTAAGAAAATTTTTTATTTGAGTTACAAACTTGAAAGTTAAAGGAAAATTAGAGTATTTGGTAAGAGTTTAAGCTTAATTTTCTATTATTTAAGCACTGCTGTAAATATGCTCAAGGTATGCACTCAATCAAAGATACAAATCAAACGAATAATGAAATGTATTCAATAGATAGGTGGGTATGATGCATGATGATGAAATAAAGTTAACAAAGCATGGTGTCAATATAGGAAACTCAAGTTATTATTATACATCCACCATACACTCATACACACACACACACACATAAAAACACACACACTCATATACAAAATGGGGCGTATATGTAAATCTTCAGTACAGTAAAGGTCTAAGGAAAAGTTACCCTAAAGTTAAGGGTAATATAATAATTACAGAGTTAGCTGAAATATTTTTGTAAAAGATGTATGATTGGAACAAAATTTTGTTAACTTTGATGTAAGCTCAGCCTAACAATTTTTTAATTATTTTTACTAACGGCACTTAAAAAAAGAAAATGAGTTAATGACAGTCAGTTGTTAGCAGCAATGCCAGCTGTTTATAGCTCAAACGCGCTATTCCTCTACTCAAAACGCGCTAAGTTACAACATTTTCAACTATTTAAAGCCAAAACGCGCTAATTTCTTACGCGCTAAATTCAATTTTATTAAAAGTCGATTTATGTATGTATTTTTAAGTAAATACAATTGATTATTGTGTAGCTCTCTTTTAGATTTTATAATATCGTTTCTTCGAAATTATATACCAACTGGCGTATTCATAAAAAATATTTAAGTTATATTTAAGGCTTATTTGGCATATTTCTATGGGAAATTTGTCAAAAAAAATCCTCTAGTAAACCTCAAATATTTTTCAAGAATACGACAGTAAATAACTAAAATCATTTAATACAGAATCAGAATCACCTTCCAAATAATCGAAATCCTTAGTTTTTATTTTAATTTTATTTGTCAAATCTTGTAACAATTTATAATTATATGTACAGGGTGGGCCAAAAGAAACCAAGGGGTGTAAAAGTTTAATAACTTTTTTGTTTATTAATTCTTTTTATTTTTTCTTTCAGATTATATAGACAACACTTGGAGAATTTATAATGGAGAGGTTCACAACTGAACAGAGAACCAGAACAATAGAATTTTATTATTTAAACCAGAGATCAATTATTTTAACGCAAAGAGCATATCGTCGACATTTTAACGTCAGAATTTCGCCCTCTGAAGCGATGATTCGTTGCTTAGTTAATCGTCATCACCAACATGGCAGCGTAAGAGATTTGCCTCGAACCGGTAGACCACGTTTAAGTCGCACTGCGGAAAATATTGAACGAGTACAGCAAAGTGTTAACGAAGCACCAGAAACATCTGGCAGAAGGCGTTCTGCTCAGCTAGAATTGTCTCGTACGTCACTACGGCGCATTTTAAAAAAAGATTTACAGTTATACCCATATAAGGTGCAATTGGTCCAAGAATTAAAACCCGCAGATCATCGGCAACCTCTAAATTTTTGGAGAGCGAATAATTTCTCGAAATTCGGAAATTATTTGACCAGCGCGATCGCCAGATTTGACAGCACCTGACTATTTTCTTTGGGTTTTTTGAAGGAGCGAGTGTATGTGAACAAGCCAGAGACAATCCTTGAACTCAAGGCAAACATTGTTGCAGAAATTCGAATGCTACAGCCACAAGTTTTGAAAGATGTTATGGAAAATGCTCTAAAAAGAGCCCATCAGTGCGAAGCTGAAAACGATTGTCATTTAAGAGACATCATTTTTCATACTTAGTGTAAAAAAATTTCCATTTTGTCTATTATATAATCTGAAAGAAAAAATAAAAAAAAGTTAATAAACAAAAAGTTATTAAACTTTTACACCCCTTAGTTTCTTTTGGCCCACCCTGTATTTATATTTTTGAATAGTTTTGTGATTTAAAGGTTTTGTTAGCTTGAGCTACAAGAGATGCTTAAGAAGTTATATAAATTTTTTGGTCACGAGTACGAGTTCATATTTTTAGTTGTGAAATTTCAAAATATTTGCCGTTTACAGTACTAAAATCTGTGTCTAATTCTAACCAAAGTCAAGGGAATTTTATTTGCAACAACTGAATTATTAACCAATTTAAAAAATTTTATCAGAGTTTTGGACACTAAAAAATTGTTAAATTTATTTAAAAAAAAAATAAAATAATGTTGAAATAACTGAAATGATGTTATTGACTTTATTCAAAAGCGCATTTTTTATAAAACGCACTAAGACGAAAAAAACGCGCTTGGCATAGTTATATCTTCGCTAAATTATTGCCATCGCTGGTTTTTAAAGAGGTAAGTCTACAAGCAATATCATTAGTACATACTGATGTTAAAGAACAAAACAAAAGCATTGTAAAAGCGAAAGTGAATAAACTCATACACTTTTCCGATATATACAGTCCAGAACTCTATTAACATACTAACAGACCTCTGTTAAGTGTTTAAGTTTTTTTATTAAGATTAATGGTGTTTTCTTTTCTAAAAGAAAAGTGTAACATATATGCTACATGTGATTTGGCAGCATTTTTAAATGCTCACCTAATTTTTAAGAAGTGTTGCATATTTTACGTTTACAAAAGAACAATTTTCCAATAAGTTTCGGCATAAAACAATCACGAACTAGAAAATGATTAATTTTTTTCATAGACAATAACAAAAATAGCTGCTAATATAATGCTGCACTCATGCCCCTCTATTGAAAATGAGTGTTGAACATGTAGCATTTTTCTTCTTTTTAAGGGTAACATCATGGGAAAAGAATGCGTTAAATTTTTAAAATAATACATACTTTTCAGAAAAGAACACAAGGAAATGTAAAAGGCAACATAAATGCAGCATATTGCTCAGAAAAGAAAACGCCATAAATAATCTATTTTTTAACAAGCTACGAGTATATCAGAAAAAGAAGTATTCCTTATGACTTCTTTAAAAAAAAAATAGTCTAACATCTGCAATGATGCGAAAATTCAACTTTTGAAATCACAATTAACCGGTAAGAATGGAAATATTGGCGAGGGCTTCTGGGCAACGCTAGAGAAATATTTAATTTTCAAAAAAGTTTTTTCAAGCTATAAAAAGGACTTTGGACATATAAAAAAATTATTGGTTATAAAATTAAACCAAATTTTAGAGGGAACTTAATCCTGGATGTATCTAAAAGAATATTAATCTACCCGATTTTAGCTGCAAAAAAAATTTGTTTTTAAAAATAAGACAAAAAAAACTATTCGCCTGGTTAACCTAAACAATTTTTCACATTAATTTTTTGTCAACAGCATGATATTAAGTCTCATTATCTTACCTATTATACATAGGTTAATCTAACCAATATAAGCTGTTAATTTTACTGTAAACAAAACATTTTTTTGCATTTCTATTGAAAAAATTATTTTTCTTGTTGAATTTAAACACTTTTAATTGGATTTTTACTTGAGATGAATTTGACAGCCTATGTTTAAATTTGTACATGGAAAAAGGTATAGAACTATTTCTCCTTGTTCTATAATTATTTGTCGAAGTCACGTCATGACGCTTTCAATACAATACTAAAAAAAAATTGGCGTTTGTCTACTAGCAGTCAGCCTCTATTGACAGGTTCATCTTATTTTCTAAGCATTCGAGTATAGGAATAGTCTATCAATAGCGTTGAGTTGTTTTGGAGAGCAAGTAGACGAAAAGCTTCAACTTTTAAGTAATGTATTGACGTCGACAGATAGTAACAAAATCCGTGGGAAGAAGAATTTTATCAACATAAATAAGTGTTATATTAAAATTAGTTTCAGATTGATTGTTAAATGCTGCCTAGGGTTTATTTGGGTTTTGACACTAACAAGCTAGTGAAAAATCAAAAATTTTTTAATGACCTTGCTTGTATTGAGATGTCACGTAGATTTAGATAAATAATTATCAATCCATTATAATAAATGATATTGCTCCTACATTTATGCTGCTCTACAATGACTGTTTTAAAAATTGATTGATTGTCTGATGCAATTTTAATCGATAAAGTTAGTTAAATTTACCTATAAGCTTACGCAGAAATCTTACTTTAGACAATTATTACACTTTCAGTTATTTAAATGTTTCAAATTATTTAGTTAAATGAATTGCACTGGTTGGTACAATTTTCATAGCAGAAGTTGTTCAGATAATAATTATTTTTTTGTAGTAAGTATTTCAAGTTTTGATTTATTGTACACGTATTGCATATGTATTAACTGTTATATTCATAAAAAATAATGTAGAAATTTATTTGACAAATTTTTCATACAAATATGGGCTTATTATTTCTTTCAGAAATTTTTCAAATAAGGCTGTAATAAACCTAGAATACCAAAAACTACTTACATAGAAAAACATATTCCTGCAACGATCAACTTTAATTAAAAATGAAACCAAAAATCAATTAAAAATATATTTAAGTCAATCAAACTTTGCAATCAATTAAATTTTTAAGCAAAAGTTTAATTGATTTATATAAATTTTTAATTGATTTTTGGTTTTATTTTCAATCAAAGTTGATGATTGCATGAATATTTTTTTCAGCGCATATGGAGCAAGAGGAATAAAGTATTCCTCATAGGATTTTGTATTTTTATTCAGAGACTTCTAGTGGAATTTTGCGGAGAATAATTCTTCAAAAAAACCTACTTCGTGATAACCTTATTTAACGGCCATTTAAAACCCCTACAGAGTAGATTTATAGGGTTAAAATTTTCTATGAAAATATTCCTCGTAATTTTTTATACATTAGAATTCTTATCACATCATATATGTATGTACTTAAAAACCGTCATAGTACTTTTCTATGAACTATAATTATTATGATTTATAACCTCTTCACTCGTAGGTAATTACATAATGAATAATCCATTGTTAACCCCTTATAAATATCCAAGAACTAATATATTAATTTTTCATGATCAATAAATTTGTTTCTATACATATTTTATTAATAACTGTAAAGTACTAAAATAAGTACACTAACGTAATGATATAAATAACTGCTTCTTTTATTCATAACGTGAGAGTCACTATCATTAGTATAAAATAATTAGATAAATAAGTTTAACTCATTACCTTGTAACCTATTAAAAAATTTGACCCACTGGTTTTTGTTTGGATTCTTACATGTATTTCTCCAAATTTTCAGGACAATATGGAAAAAGTCTACAACTTGAAATGATTTTCATTTTCGCTTTTGAAAAACACAGCACTTTCAGCCAAAGCATAATCACAAAACGATTGATCACCAATTGCGCAGTACTTTCAGAACTCGACGATTTGAAAAGTTTGAATTTGATTTGCTTTTGTTTTTGGTTAGTATTGCAATTAAAAGCAGAAGCAATCTATATGCTTTTGGAAGTCACAAACCGTCACAGTGGAAGAAGTAAGAACTCTTGCTTTTAGAAGTTTTAAGCAATAGAAGTAAAGCGATTTTTGTTCTTGTTTCTTGTCTTATGTGCAAAAACAACAACAAAAACATAAAAAACACCACAAAAGGGTTGACTGAACCTGCAGAAAGTTTCTAAAAGCAAGAGCTTTTGCTTCTTTGACTGTGACTGTTTGGTGCTTACAAAAGCACACAGACTGTCTATGATTTTACTAGCGAAACTAATGCTGGCCATACACTACACAAGTTCAGTGCTCAAGTCTGGCACTGTATAGTGCGTTTGTGTAGTGTATGGGGACGGTTGTGCTATTTGCGCAGTGAACTGAGTAAATATCAAAACGATTTTGATATTTGCTCAAGTTTGAAAACTGTACAGTGAACTTGTGCAGTGTATGTTGCAAACGCTCAGTTTTGTCGTGATTTTTTAAGAGTTAAAAACAAAAAATGAGCGCAGAAAAAATATTCTGGACAGAGTTCCTAGAATTATACAAAGAATCGCCTGCATTATGGCGCATTAAAAGCAGTGATTATAGCAATAGAATTATGAAAATCGAAGCCTACGAAAAATTAAGTAATAAACTAAAGGAAAAATACCCCGATGCAAATAGAGAAATGGCTGTTAAAAAGATTAACACATTTAGGATTTAGGCTGTTTTTATTGCCATAGCAATTAATAAAATAGAGCAGTATTTGCACATGTTGTCTTCTTCAATTATAGCTTTAAAATAAAATCTGCACAGTTTACTTGTATAGTGTGTGTCACAAGTTTAGTTTACGCAGTGCCAGACTTGAGCACTGAACTTGTGTAGTGTATGGCCGGCATAACCAAAAGCAAGAGCAAATAAAACTCAAACTTTTAAAATCGTCGACTGCTGAAAGTACTGCGCCGTTGTTCACAATTAGTTTTCTGCCTCGACTGCGACTGTTGATTATTTTTACAAGCACAAGCAAAAGCATTGGTTCATTTTAAACAGTTAGAAAAAGCCAAAGCAGCGAAAAGAAAAAATTTTACGACTTTTGCTACTTCGACTTAAGTTTTTTAAATACTGCATAAAACTGAACAAAATCACTTTCCATTTTTGGCCCTTTTTAGTTCTAAAGTTCCAAATAGTGACAGTACTATCTTAGACGGTATTTTTTTAATCGCTATGATACATTGTCATTATTTTATTGTTTATGCACTGTATGATGAAGTGCAAAGAAACTGGTGCATTCTTAAATACACAATGTGTGAGTTCGTATAATCTTATGATGAAAAAACACGTAAATTTCTTTTTCGCAAATTGTCAACTTTTGCCTGATGATGACACGTATTCATAAATATATATTTTTTAACTCGTTTATATTATGCACATGCTCTCATATTGATTCACATACATACATACATATGTATGTATGTATATAGTTACTTACACACATATGTACATATTCATTCCTCAAGTAATTTAGTTAAACCATTTCTTACTGTAAACTTTTTGTTATTCTACGATTGATTGTTCAAATTATTAAAAAAAAGTATCTTCTCGCTGAAATATTTTTTATTGCTTTAATGGGTGAGCTGCACTAATCTGAAATGTTTTTTAAACGTTTAAAATAAATAAATTTGTTTATATTTTTTGAATACGAATTAAAAAAAATTTGCTTCATCTAGTAGACAAAACTAAGCCCAAACAATTTATGAAGGTTAATCTAAACAATCTTTGCTGTTAATATTAGCTGCTGTTAATTTCTAGTTGAAAAACGAACCCTTTCTTAGTTAATCGAATATATTTTAGTTGTTACTACTAAAGCTAACAATCAACTCCTACTTGAGGAACAAAATTATTCAGAAATTAATTTGTAATCTTTATCAAGAGCAAACTCAGTATATTACAATTTTTTTATAAAATGAAATATCTTATTAATAAATATTATTTCCTAAAGAAGGCAAGTCAAAAGTTATATTAGACCAATTGGGGAAATGGCGCATTTTCAGTGCCACCATGCAATTCATCAAAAATTGAAAAAAATGAGCTTGAGCCTCATTCAACAATTAATCTTTGATTAAAAATTCATTACAGCTCAAATAAAATTATAAAAATATTTATTACAGAAATGAATTAATATGAAAAATTTTAGTACAAGGCGTCTGAGAAGAAAGTTTATATGTATAGGGTGTTTTTTTTCAGAGGTATAGAACTTCGAATTGAAATAAAACACAAGAAAATCGTTTTAATGTCCATCAATTTGGCTTTATTGGAAGGATAATTTTATGCCATTAATGTTTAAATATGACTTCGGGCATGTGGCCGCCGCGGCTGGCTCGAATAAAGCCAATTCTACAGGTCCAATTTTCAACCACTTTTTCGAGCATATGGGGCCGTATGTTGGCAATAACGCCACGAATGTTGGCTTCCAAGTCCCCTAACGTTTCTGGTTTGTTGGCGTAGACGAGCGACTTCACATATCCCCAAAGAAAATAATCCAATGGTGTCAAATCACACGATCTTGGTGGCCAATTGACAGGTCCATTCCGCGAAATTATGCGCTCATCGAATGTTTCCTTCAATAAATCGATTGTGACGTGCGCTGTGTGGCATGTAGCGCCGTCTTGTTGGAACCACAACTCATCCACATTCATGCCATCCAATTCGGGAACAAAATAGTCGGTTAGTCGGCTCCAATTGCTGTGCACGGTGGCGAATCGATTCATTCGGGTCCTCTTCAACACTTTGCTCTACAGCGGCAATTGTTTCTTCGGTGCGCACTGTTCGACGTCTCTGCGGATGCGTATTATCACATAGAGTAAACGTAGTGCGAAAACGATCCATGGTTAACCGAATTAATTGCTCTGATGGACGATTATGTCGACCATAAAATGGACGGAGCTTGCGGTAAACTTCGCGAACTGAACCATTATTTTCGAAATAAATTTGCACGATTTGCAAGCGTTGTTCTTTTGTCAACCTGTTCATGATGAAATGGCAAACCAAACTAAATATTAATCACTTGACAGCTGACAAAATGGCCGCCAGTTAAAAAAGTGATGCCAACTTAAAGTTCTATACCTCAATAAAAACACCCTTTATATAGTGAACCCATTAACAAATAATTGAGGCCTTTATTCATTTACAGACACACAATTGGGAAATTTGATTCTTAAAAATAATATTGTCCCAATATCCACCCTTGCATTGGGTTGTACTAATATGAGGGAATGGCAATTAGACTCTGTAATTACTGTCATTTTCTGAAAGGAATTTTCTTTTAAATCGGCCAATGAAGTCGGTTTATTAGCTTATGCCAATAGCCCTTGTAGGAAAAGGCGCATTAGGCTTAAATTATGGCACCATGAAGGCTAAGTCAGACGGCGCTTACACACGAAAGTTAACTTTTCAGGAGCTTGAGTTTGTAGGAGAGAACAGCAAAGTAGTTCTAGTCTCTCTTCAATTCTATCCAATAAATTCAAAACTTTACAAATTAAACTTTGCATGTGTGAAAGCCGTCTTTTCTCACCTCTTCTGAAGATAAGCTTTCCAGAGAAGTTAACCTATGACTGACATCCTGGTGCTTTTATTCTTTTACCAGTTAATTTTTTTTAGAATGAATCTTTCGGTCTTTGTGTAAAATGCATTGCAATGACGATGATGGTCAATCCATTTACAAGCTTCTAATTTTTAAAGGTTAAATTTTTCACAAATAGAATATGGTTAACACTTTTATAATTATTGACGATCGTATTAATCACGATTTTTGATCCCTTAAAATTTGTTTATCCACTTCCAAATAAAGGATATGCTTCATGCATCATTTGGCTGGTGAAAATCTTCAATATTGTATAATCTTCTACGCGCTACAGTCAATGAATTATCACTTTTGAAAAACTTTTGCACGCAAAATACGAGGTCCGGTGCTCAGAAACTCTGAATTCCCAAAAGCCACACTACCGGTTATAAACTGAATATACAAGTGCGATTCAATAAGCCCGTAACAGTTTTAATGAAACATAAGATTTTGGATAAAAACCATTTTATTTTCACCGTAGTCCTTAATTTTTTTATTCCTTCAAAATCGTAGGATTTTTCGAGACCTCTACAGATATACTGTCCGACAAAGGCTACTTTGAAAGTTTTTAGTGGGTGCTGCAATTTAAAACTTCAAAATTAATTTATATTTTAAATTTGTTTATGGTAATTTATAAGCGTAAAATTGTACGCTTGAAATTTTTTTAATTTTCTAACTGTTTCATTTCACTCATTAGTTTTTACTTTTCATTGCCGTTCAGTGCCGTTTTTTACTGTTTCTGCGAAACAAAATCAGCTGGAAAACCCTATAGAATTGATTAAACTTGTGCACAAAATATCACAACACACTAATCCATACACACTTTTGTCTGTCACCTAACGTTGAGTTCTATTTTCTACAAATTTTTACGCTGCAGAACATACTGAAAAAAGAAAAACTAGCCAAACATACAGATTTTCAAATGAAATAGAAACAAAACAGCTGATTCAGAACAGAGCAGCATGTACAAACTAAAGGCTATGTTAGCCGATTGTAATGTAAACAGCTGATCGATATATTCATATGAAAAATGGGTTACGTTACATTCTTAATAACCATTTTCATTACTTTTTACATAACGATATCAATCAGCTGTTTCCTACTATTTCAGTTGCATTATATTATAGTCGGCTAACTGAGCCTTAATTCTGTCTTTAGTTATTGTAGTGTCGAAGTATATTTCACTATTGCACACCGATTGACAACTCGAAAATGAGTTCACTAGTGTAAAAATATTTGTATGAGTAAAAGAAAAAACAAACAAGATTATTGGAGATTATCGTGTTAGTTCGCATGCGATACTGTTCATAATTTATTAATTTAAGACTCTAAGGGCCATTATTACAACTTAAAAATAGTTAACAGTAGGATTTTATCGGACGTATAAAAAGCTTTCCATTATTGCAAATTGGATTTAACTTACCAGGTAGGATAAAATTGCCTGCCATTTATCGCTCACTTAAGGTTAAAGTAAAATTTTGCAAATGATAAAGTTTTTATACGTCCGATAAAATCCTACTTTTAACTATCTTTAAGTTGTAATAATGGCCCTAAAAAATAAAAAATAAATAAAATTCTTTAGAAACTCACATTAATTAATAAAATATTTCATTCAATAAAAAGAATTGAAATTACTGAAGTCAAGCCTGACTAAAAATTATTTCTGATTAAAAATAAAATATATTTAAAAATAATATCTTTCATAATGGATATAATTGTAAAAAGTTTTATTATCACTTAATATTTTATGAAATTTTGAGTCTGTGAAATGAAATATGATGCACTATGAAGTATACAATTACACACTTGACACAACTATAGCTATCTATTCAACTGTTTTACAATGAATTTGTGTGTTTTTATTTCTTTGTTCTCTATTTTTACTTTATACTCAATTACGATCATCACTACAAAAAATGTTCGCTCTTGAAAAAAAATACAATACTGTGCACTTTTTTATGGCTTGTGCTCACTTCTAGTATGTTTGTAGATATTATTATATAAAGCTCTCTACCTAAATTAAAATTCATATTCTTAACCTTTCGACTCTTTTAAAGTTTATGTATGTAAATTAAAGTAGCATTTTCTTATTTTATCATTAAGTCTAAGGATTATTTTTTTTTTGTTATCAACATTTTATACAAGCTTATTTTCCAATTTTCTATTTGTTACAATTGTAAACTGATAAAATAATGTATGTATATGTAAGAATTAAATTGAAAAAAAAAATAGAAAAATTAAGTTAGCTTTATTGAGAATCAACCTGAGCATGTAATTGAATTTGTAATGCGACGTGAGTCACAAATTCACAATTTCAATTCCTAAACATTTTATCAAATGCACTTAAATTTTTCATACATAGAATCATTATTCATATATAGAAATACGTATGCGTGTATATGTGTGTGTGCTAATGTTTGTATGTATGATATATCGCAGCATGTATGGATTTAAAATACGCAACCATGTGGAAAGTTCTGTGTAGATATAAAAAAGGAGTCCTTTTTTTTGTTGGCAATTGTTAGAGTCGCTAAGTGTGACTTCGCATTTACACAATCATATTAGCACGCAAACACACATGTGTGCATAACTAAATTTATATTAACATATCGTTGCCTTAATATAGAAATGGCCTAACTCATTATATTTTTGAAATCGAGGTTTTTGTATATTTCAATAGAACAACACCTAATGTATCGAAAAATGCTAAAATCTTTACTTCAATAAAATAATGAGTTAGAGCCTTTCTTCATTAAGGTAGCGATACATATGTGAGTATATATATGAGAACACGTTATTATAATCAAACTTAAATTTTTTTAAAAGAACGCAGCGGTAAAACTTAAATCCACTGAAAGGACACTGCTCAAAGAAAAAAGGTTTCATATATCCAGTTTTTGCAGTAACTGCTTGATCCACCTAATCATTTACATACATAAATATTTATGTGTTTACATCAGCGATCCCCACACATATACATTCACACTTATGTTTGTGTTGCTGCTTCGTTTTTGAGCGTAATATATTTTGATCTTCTTATGGCAGGGCTGCCAAGAAATATTTGTAATATATTTGTAAAACTCTAATTCGAGTCAATTCTTCGTGCTCAAAAAGAGATTGATGCACATTTGATGTATTTTAAATAGTATATAATAACCTTCTTTCAGATATGCTCTAAAAAACAGAAATCCTTTGAATTAAACTAATTTAAAAAGAATCCATTGTTGTCTGGTAAAATGTGACTACACAACCGGCACATATGAATAGTCTGATATTAAAGTGGTAGCCCTGATTGTAGTAACAATTGAGTACACATTGAATAAAAATACAAATTATCTCTTATTGCTCTCTTCATTATTGTGAGAGCACTCGCACGCGTGCGCGTTTTTTAAAAACGCTGGTTTACATGCTTATACAGTCTAGTTGCGTTATAATTAACTCTATAAGTCTGACGATTTCTCTCGTTATAGCGACGACGTTCATTATATCTTAAAAAAAAATAATCACATAAATTTTTCTAATTAAACTTTTATTTTATTTAAAAATTAATCGGGAGCTGTTTATTTGTGGGTAAAAAACAGCTGTGAATTACTTGTTTTTTATTCACTTTAACACTCTACATAACCAAAATTCATCACAGTTCTCAGATTAATTTTTATGAGATATTAATACAAAAGTGTTGGCACCGGAGAAGTTGTTCGCTATATGCGATAATTTTTTACAATCGATATTCATCATAACCTAAAAGAAATATATAAAGTTAGACTCACACAATTGCCGCAATTTGTCAAATTAATGCAGTGACAACTGTCGCACGATTTTTCTACCTTGGGACAATACCAAGAACCAGCTGTCATGATAGATTGTAAATTTTGTTTTATTTCATATAAATTTTAAAAACTTATTTTAATTTTCCTTGGGTAAAGATAAAATGTTTTCTAACAAAAAGGACAATTGCATCGGCTTTGGTATAATGGGTCAGAGAGTAGGTCTCAAAGAGAAGCACTGATGAAATAAAGATGAAAAAACAGGAAGCTCCATATTGAAACTGAAAATAAATTATAACATTTACAATAATTAAAATTAATTTTTATTACCAAAAAGTCCTTGTTCACACTTACAATTTTTGTTGCAGCAATTCTTGATTTTATTGGTGAGTGGGGGGGGGGAGAAGATTGAGGAGGGGTACACAGTTTCATATGCTTTGCAATTCTCTTTTAATTTGAAATTCGTAATTGTCAATTTCAAGTTGTTAGTTGTATTTGACGTTTTTTATAATTTTATTTCTTTTCTTGTATGAAAAACAAACATATCGTCACCTAAAATCCAAAAGGCCGTAAGTACACTTTTTACTATTTTACAGGAGAAGCAAAAAACTTCATAAATTTAATACTATTTATATGTTAGGTGCCAAATTGAACAATGAATAAAATCGGTATTTTTTAACATATGTGAGTAAAATTTTAGGAAAATATGTATATTGGTTAATCACATCGTAATCAATCAAAAAGTATATTTGGAATTTTTTGGTTGTTACGGCCTTTTGGATTTTAGATGACTATATATTAAAAAGTAAATGGAATTGTTGATTTTTCATAGAAATTTGTGGTAAAATAGAATTTTTAAATTCATAATTGCAAAATTAGACGAGTACAAAGGAAGTTTATTCTACGAGCACACGAAAAAAAAATTGATCATAAGAAATTTAAATATTGGCGCATGTCTTCTTGGATTGCCCCGCAAGGGTACAATTAATTTGAGTGCATTTTTAATATTTTTATTGGCACATGGCTGACTATAAACTTTTTTTTATTACTTCACCATTTTTGCATTAAATTGGACCAAATGAGAACAATATTGGTGTCTGTTGCCGCATGAGTCAATAAATTTTAAAATCACACGATTGACATATAAAATAATTGTAAATAAGTTGTAAATGAATTCGGAAATTTCTGAATAATTTATTTTCAATAACTATTTCTATTATTATATTTTGAAGCTCGACAGCAAGCTATACAATTTCAGTTTTTCTGCTAAATAAGCAAATTCCCACTTTACAGGTTAAAATTAACATGTTCTAATATAAATATCTGATACCTACGAGTATAAATTATTTTGTAAAATCATCCAGTCATCAGTTCTTGTATAAGCCACTTGTTCATCGAAGATCAACCAATTCCATGAAAGTATTTAAATTTTTTCCTTAAAAGCGATTTACTTTTAAAGTTAATGAGCAAGAATAATTTGACACTAACAAAATATAGTAGCTTTTGCTCTTGTTATATTTTTTTTTTTTTTTTTTATACTGAATTAGATTTTTTTTACCTGTGCTAGTGATTAATACACTCTTTACATATTTCTTAGACAAGTTATTTTTATTTTAAACAAACCAAATGAAATATCGATTGGATTTGCAAATACCGGATCCAAACCATTCCGATTGGAGTAAGTGACATGCTTGACATTTTTAACCAAAAACATCACATGATAAAAAGGTTTTATTTTTTAACCCCAGACCAGTGTCTGTGTATCTGTGTATCTGTGTGTCTGCACGAGTACACATACAGACCAAACGACTGGACCGATTTTTATTTAGATTTTTCTGTTTGAAAGGTAACTTGATCGAGAAGGTTCTTAGCTATGTTTTAATAAAATCGGTTTAGCAATTTATAAGATATCACATCTTTTCTACACTCAAAAAATTTTTACATTAACTGTTTGTAGTTATTTCAGAAGTTTACCGTTAAGTCAAACTTAAATGAAATTGCAGTTGTCGTACGAAAAAATTTATATTTTAACTTTTTATGTATGTTGCTAAAAAAAACAACTACAATATTAGAATGATTTTCTGTGCAGTCAAAATGTTCAGTTATTTTCAATTGTTAATAAGTAAAACTAAAATATTTAACTTGTATATACGTTTTTGATTTTTCTTTATTTAACTTATTATGCATTGATTTTTAATTCCAATGAATGTATTGTGTTTTGAAAATAAAATTAAAAAAACTCATCAAAAGTTATTAGATAAAATAAAAAATTAAAAAAAATTTGTTAACTTTAACAAAGAACATTTGCATCGTTAAGTCCAATACAAGAACCAAAAAAATCTGCAACAGGTAAGTCTTATGAATATTATAGTTTAATTTATCGGCTACTTTTGTGCATTATTTGATTGTGATCGAAACAAAACCAATCCAGTTACTTAAGGGTTGTTCACATATTACATAACACTCCACAGGAGGGGTTAAAGATTTGTTACGGTTTAGAAAAGTGATGCTGAAAATTTTGTAAAAAGCATTAAAATGGGGTGGGGAGAGGGATATAAAACTTCGAAAATAGCGTTACGTAATACGTGAATGGCCCTTTCATGTATACTTTTGTTTGGCAAAGTATTTGCAAATCCATACATATTTGACTAATTGAGAAAAATGAACTCTTTATATATTTTAAATACGAAAAAAAATATTTTTATATGTACAAACGTTTATGTTACAGATTCAAGGGATGCTGTTTTTATTTATATTATTCATGCAGTTTTGAAGCCTGATAGATACCACAAAAAAGCTGGAAGGCCGACTATTGTAGAATCTCAAACTTCTACAATAAAATTAATAGACGAAGACATCCAACTAGATATTTATAGTGGTCAACCTCCATTTATTCTTATTAAGGGGAATATGTTTAAAATTACGTCGATTAATGTTGTTGTAGACCAAATAATATATCCAGCAGAAGCTTTAGCTTCTGCACTAGCACTTTGCCTTAAAACTTATCAAGTTTTTAATTTAAGTTATAATATAAAATGCTATAATTTTTGGTTGTTTGTACAAAAAACTTTATTTCAGATTGATTTAAAATGTGATGTTGTAGGGAGTAGCTTTAAAGGAATTAACTCATTTTTTATATCTCATAACTAATCTTGATTCATTTATAATAATGTTTCTTATAATTAGATATGCATGTACATTAAAAAATTTTGTCATTGTAATCAGATTTTCATGTTATATTAGTTTTATTTAACTTTTAGTTTTATATTTGATTAATGATTAATAAAATAAAAATTAAATATAAATAAAAATTAAAATATATTTTTACTTTTTTGAGAGAAAACCAAATAGAAAATCCGTATTTTTTACTGTTTCAGTAGGTATTTTTTGTAAGTCAGTATTTCTGTAAGGTCAGTAGTGCTGACTGTTTTGGCTGTTAATTTTTTGTTAATCAAATCTACTGAAACCTCAATAGTTTTTACAGGTTTAGTAGTTATTTTTTCTTAAATAAAACTACCGAAACACAAGTAGTTTTTACAGTTTTTGTAGTTAATTTTTCTCAATCAAGACTACAGAAATGACAGTAGTTTTTACTGTTTAGGTGTGTTAAAATTTGTATTTAAAAATAATTGACAAAACCTTAATTTTTAGAATATTGTTATTTGCTTTTTCATAGGTTGAAATAAGCGATTTTTGATTTGTTTTTACGTAATGTGCTAGTTAAAAAATTAACATTCAAAAATAATTGAAAAAATCTCTTGCTTCAAATGAAATGTAAGCGAAAGGGTTTTTAAATTACATTTTAGTTGTTCCAAATGATTTTTCATTTGTATTTACCTGCATAATTTTTTGAGTGTAGAAATATTCAGGGCATTTTTTAAATTTTTAAATTTTGTTGCTGAATAAAAACTCACAACATCAATTTTTAAAGTATTTAAAACAGAACAAGTGAGATACCCTTCACCGACGTACGTATAGATGTATAGTATTCAGATACATACATAAGTTCATACATGTTTGTTTTGTGAAAAAAAATTTAATTTTTGGCACTAGTGCAATTTATAGAAAATCACCTCTCGGTATTTTTCAACTAAAGAGGCATAGTTGAATATTTTATTTTACACTCTGTATTTAAGAAATATTTTGCATTTTTGCATTTACTCCAATTGTCAACGTAATACGTCACGTTAATACAATACCAAAAAATTACTGATTTTTTACTCGCTCTCGAGATGTTCAAAAACGATTTAAGTACGAAAAAAAAAAATAACAAATAAAGGAAAAATAATTCTTTTTATTAAGTTACTTTTAAAAATTCAAAATTCCAGCCCTGGAACTCTCTTCTTAATTTTTCTAATTTTTTAAACCAATTTTTTTCTCTTAAAAATGAAATTTAAGAAATTTATTATGTAAGAAGTTTATTTTAATTTGAAATTTATTTGCTGGCCTTGTTTTTGAAGTTTCTAAGCCTATTACGCTAATTTTTCTTTTGTGATTTTCAAAAATATTATTATTTGTGAATTCTCAAATGGTTTTTGAAAGTCTGTGCATAAGATAAGAGGTTTTTGACTGTTGCAAATGTGTTGTTGAAGTCTACTGATGATTTGTTACAGCAACAATGAAATGCACATAGACAAAACTGCACCACCTGCAAATACATTTCAAATTAAAAATAAAATTTTAGTTGCACAGAAAAAAATCATTTTGATATTTGAATACGAAAATCGTTGATTCAATAAAAAAATCTTTCGAATTTTCTGTGATGACGATTTTTGCATTATTGATAAATAAAATTGTATGCACGTTTATTGAATATATTGTTTTTCAGTCAACAAAGAAATTTAATGAATCAAAGAAAAAAGTTGTTGACTGAAATTTTATTTTCAGTGATAATTGTTATTGTGTGTGTGTGTGTGTGTGTGTGGATGAATAATATATTTTTCAACCCCTTTTTGTTTGCTTTTGCTTGGCTGCTATTAAAACTAAATGTGTTTGGGATGATTCGAACCGGCAATCTCTTGACTAATAAACTAACGTACTTACCACTCAGCTAAAGAGCAAATCATTCTTGAATAAGCAAATAGTGAACAGAAGCAAAACATGATTTCTTATGTGCCCATTGTCTTGATATAATCTAAAAATAACTTTGTTGAGTAAAAAAAAACAAGCCACAACGTTTGTCGGCTTCTTGTCCGAATGCACACGTATAATTACAACACCAACAATCAAAATAAACAACAACATCGGAACATGACCAGGTTTAGTCAATCAACAAGCGAGGAAATGGAAAATGATATTTTAAAAAATGCGGAATTGATAAATACAATATTCAAGTTAATGACAAATATTATTGTAACTAAAATTTTATGCAATAACATGGTTTTATTGAAAATAATTCTTGTCTATTTTTTTCTGTGTGATTTTTATTATTATTGTTCGAACATCATTTGTTTCTATATAAATGATTTGATTATTTGTGTATCGCTCTGTAAGCCAAATTACAATTGACAATTATCAATGCACAAATAACACCAAAGTTAATTGTAAGTATTCTAGTATAATGGAACAACTAGCTGTTTTCGAAGGTCACTATATCTTCATCATCAGCATTCTTTGTGTTTGGCACCATGTGTGTGGTGTCAGTTCATGTAGACTTCTGCTTTATATACTCAGCTTTTATTGCAAATGGAGTATGTGATTGGCTTTGATGCAACGTATTACAATTTGCTGAAAGTTTTTTTTTTTTTTTTTGTAATGAAAACACAATTATACCAACAACAGTCTTACCATTGTCGTTTGTTCTTTACTAATACGTACTTACAGACAGATAGAGCTACAGACGGACATATCTTTATTGCATCTCGTTTTCATAAAGATCCAGAATATATAACTTTATGTGGTATTGTAGAAATTACAAAAATCTGGATAAATTTATGTGTATATACCTTTTTCCATTTTTGGCGAAGGATATATAAACGCCAAAAGAATATTTTTTTTTTAAATGTCTACCGGAGGCTAAGGTTCGTATAGAATTATATATGTAGTGTCCGTACAGAAGCCTTCGTGAGTAGTCAAGGTCGCACTTTACTGAAGTTATTTTTGAAATAAATACACTGAGAATATTCAGCACCACCACATTTTATAAAAATAAATTTTCTTATTTAAATATTTATGTAACATAACTTTTTATTGCAGTTCGAATATATTTAAAATATTTTTGAAGATGAAGAGTGTCTACACACAGCCTGAGGCCCAAATGCATTTCATTTATGTAAAACTAACACATAAATATATTGTGCATATACCCAATTAAACATTTACAACAGCAATTTTTTTCAGTGGAACAGCACTAATCCTACTAGATTTTCACTTTTAAACATTTTCTCTCTTCGGTGACCGCTGATTTAACACATGACTGAGTTTATAAATACAATAATAAAATAAATAAAAATTGGGAATAACCTTCTAGATTGAAGTTTGCTCAAAAAGACTCTCAAGCCAAAAACAGCCGTGAAATTTTCAAAATATTAATAATGAGTTGAGAATACAATACACCACGTGCTTGTGTGCGGCAAACGTGTTGGACCGTAAATGAATACGAAGGCAATTGAAGAATGTAAACAGAGACCAAGCAAAACAACACAAGTGCCAAAATGGAAATGAAACAGTTTGAGAGAAAAAGTGAAAAACAAAGCTGAAATTTAACATCAGCCAAGCCGAATATAAAAAGCTTTTATCTACAATCTCTTTGAAAGTTAAAAATTTCTGGGAAATGAAATCGTATAAAACCGAACTACAGCCTGCCATGCACAGCTTCAGTTAAATGCAATATGACTTCGTTAACTGTGTATGGAAAGTTTGCAGCTAAACGAATATATACGAAAGGTAAAATGTTGCTTTGCTGTTGTTGTAGTTGCTTATGCTCCCGCATTCTGTGAAGATGCTCCTCTGTCGGCAGAACTTATATCACTTTAAAAGGAATTTATATTAGTTGCGAATTGAATCTTGTTGATACCGGTACCGGATGCGGATGAACTTTAAACATGTTCTGTCATGCAAAAACAGTCGAAATTTAAGCATTTTTGTTAGTTTGCTTGTTTTTGCCGCTGTCGTTATTGTCAATTATAGAAATCTCAGCTTCAATATCAAGTGCAATTAATATTTTTTTATGAGAGCTTCAAGCAGTTCATTGTCAAAAACACATGCTGCTGAAAGGAAAGTGTTTTTAATGGTTTATAAATTTTAACAAATATTTAAATCAATTACTTACTGCTATTATGTCTCTTCTTTGCTACTAAAAAAATAATAAAAGTGTTAAACTAACGGAAGAAAAAAAGAAAAAACTCGTCCATTAAATTGCTATAAGTGGTGGGGAGTAAGTGGACGAGTGAGTGAGTGGGTGAGTGTGTACTTTTTGTTTCAAACAAATAAAATGTAAACTCATTGTGGCCATATGTAAATGTTGCATCTGACTGTCCTTGGTTGACCACCTCGTTTGTTTTGCACTATTGTGGATGTTTGTAATTGTCATTTCACGTGCACATAGTTCCATGCTCAAATCGTGGGCAAATTATCACGGTTGGAAAAAGTTAAATGAGCGCTGGCTGCTATTAGTGTATGAAAATTAAATTGTATGTGTGCATTTAAACCTGTATATACGTATGTATATATGTACGTATGAACGAGTATTTATATATATGTTGTAAATAATTAAAATATCTAAAATTAGACACTTGTTCAAATTTAGTCAAAAGTGGAAGGAGGAGTGAGTGTTTTTGTGTATAAATATATTTTTGTCATTATTATTATTATTATAATTTTTTTTTTTTACTTAACCCACCAGTTCTTAAAATTTATAAACTCTTTTCGAATTTTAAATACGCCCAATTAACAAAATCAACAAAAAAAAAAACAAAAAGCAAAAAAAAAAGATTAAAGTGTGACGCTTAACCACATTGGCGCCGCCACTGTAGACACTGTTAAAATGTCTGCCAATACTATATTGCTGTATAGTGTGTGATAAAATCAGTCGGTTTTATGACTGTTTGACATTATTTTAAGCCGCAGGATTTTCACTGCACAACTGGTTATACGGTCGTTCGAAACATACACTTTGTGTCACTGGACGGACACACTTGCCCACTTACATATGCATGTATTGTCTGTTGTATAATCCCAGGACAATTTCACATTTTTGCTGCCTGCAAAAACCACAATCAACCGAAACATATTGCAACGACACGTTCCTTTATTTTTGTTTTTTCTAAAAGGTAACTGAACAAATAAATTAATTTTTTTAGCTTAAATAATATATTATGTCTGTACAGTTTTTCTTTTGGAATTTCACAGGGGATGAAGTCAAATGATTTTTTTTTCGTTTAATATATCAGCAGATTTTGCATTAAAAATTATAAATTATAATTTTTATTTCTTAGTCCCAAATCACACTATGCAAGTCTTATTGCCAAGCTGATTAGCAAATTAGGAGAGAGAGACGAGGGGAATATAAACATTTCTTTTCCCCCCGTCTCTCTCTCCTAATAAACTAATCAGCTTAGCAATAAGACTTGCATAGTGTAAATAGGGACTTAAGGAGGGTGCAAATTTCAGCATTTGTTATCGAATTAAATTTTTAACAGCCTTATTTATAAACCTTATTAAGGCTTTATAAAGGGTTTTTAAAACAAATTTACATAAAATTTTTTTTTCAAAAAAGCTTTATAAAGCCTTAATAATTTTTATAAATAATTTAATTAATTAATTTAATTTTTTATAAATCATTTGATATTCACTAATTTATTTAAACAAATAAAATTTTTAAAATTCACAAAACTGACATACTCAAAGGAAGTTTAAGGTTAAAGGATTTATTATAAAATAAGCAAGCACTCTATAGAAACAGTTTTTATTTTTTATTTAAATAATTTATTTCTTTAGAATATGGTTCCAATGTAACTTCGCGATTTGAGGACAATAACAGGACGGCTGCCCCCGCTACAGCCGCAAGTACTCCAGAAATAAATAAAAATAATTAATATAATCTAACACAGACTTCAAAAATTTTTGAGCAAACGCCAGAAGAAAGAGTCCAGAAAAATCTGGACCGAAGGAAATCCAAAAAGAGCGCTTTAATATTCGCTGACAGATCTTAGTTATTTTGATAGTGTTGGATGTGACATATATAAATACATATATATATAGATCAATTGAACTTAAAACTTAAGTTTAAAATTTTTAACACACTAATAATCACAAATTCTTATTTTATTTATTAAGTAAAATATTTTCTATTAAAAATACATTGAAATTGATTATCGAGCTGTTGTTGGTATTTAAATTTATTTTCTTTTACATACTCTTACGAATACAATTTGAAGCTGAAAAAAGTCAGCCAATGTAGCAATGGTAAAGTAAGAAAATAAAAAAAAAGTTGATTACTTAGTTCTTGTTTCAACTTTGTTATTTGTTATTGAGCTTCTCATTTGTTTAAATGAAAGTTTATAACATAATGGGCCTTATTACGAGTGTCGTATTACGACTTTGACGATGACGTTTTTTTAGAAGACCAAGGAACATTGCAACATTTTTTCTTTAATCTAGTACCAAATCGTCGTAGTCGTAGTCGAAATACGACACTCGTAATAAGGCCCAATAACTTAAGTTGTTTGGGTAAAGGTTTCCTGATGATCTGCATTAGCAACAGAAAAATGCGCATAGGATCTATCTAAACCCCTCAATAATCAATTTCAATGTATTTTTAATAAACAATATTTTACTTAATAAGTAAAATAATAACTTGGGGTTAATGGCGCGTTAAAAAAAATTTAAACTTAAATTGTAAAAATTCCCATAAAAAACACTAAACTTAAAACTGTCCAACGAAATGACGAGCTATTATAGTACTATTAGGGTGATCGATTATTCGACTTTTTCCAGAAACCGGTTTTCGAATAGTTCGAATATTTGAAATTATGAAAACCCCAGTTTCGATTTTTACAATTCTGGAAAAACCAGCCTACCTGTTTTTTAAGTAAGAAAATTATTATACAAAAAAAATTTTGATTTTAAATTTCTTTATAAAAGAAGGGTTAACAGTTCATGCAAATATTATAAAACAATATAAAAATTAAAGGTAAAATATAAAAATTAACTTCATATACTTATGTATAGTACATAAATATTTATATATAATATACAGTTGAGGAATAAACTCTACATACAACCATAATTTTTTGGGTTTGTGGATGTCGTCAACTTGTTTGAAAGTTCTGTGATTTCCGGTACCAAGCCGTCAACAAATGGCATCCAAATATGGTCTATTATATTGTTGTTATTATAATTATTTTTTAATTTTTTATTTTTTGTAATATAAACATATATATTAGCAACCTAAATATTGGCATATTTAATTTTTTGAATTTCTTCCCAAGTTTCCTCAAACCCCAAAAATTATGGTTGTCTGTAGAGTTTATTCCTTAATGGTATATACTAGTGAAGCACGAATATTCGTATTCGTATTCGAATTGCCGAATATTCGGTCATTTTTAATGTGAATACGAAGCATTCGTATACGTCAAATTCAGGCGAATACGAATACGAATATTTTTGGAAAAAAAAATTAAATAAATAAATGCATATATCCTAAACTAAGTTTAAATAAATGGATAAAGATATTAGTTTGTACGAATCCATTAAAATTTTTATAGAAATTTGTGCTTTATACAGGGTGAGCCAAAGGAAACCAAGGGGTGTAAAAGTTTAATAACTTTTTTGTTTATTAATTTTTTTTTTATTTTTTCTTTCAGATTATATAGACAACACTTGGAGAATTTATAATGGAGAAATTCACAACTGAACAGAGAACCAGAACAATAGAATTTTATTATTTAAACCAGAAATCAACTTTATTGAAAATTTGATTATGAGTGATGAAGCTCATTTTCATTTGAATGGCTTTGTTAATAAGCAGAACTGTAGGTTCTGGGGTTCTCAAAATCCAAGAGCCATTCATCAACGCCAATTGCACTCCATCAGGTGTACAGTATGGTGTGGGATCACATCTGAAAATGTCATTGGGCCCTACTTCTTCGAGAATGAAGATGGAAGTGCTGTAACCGTAAATGGAGAGCGGTTTCGGTTTATGATAGAACATTTTTTACGTCCTGCTCTTGAAAACAGACATGGTATGTGGTTTCAGCAGGACGGAGCCACTGCCCATACTGCCCGAGACACAACACACTTTTAAGTCAAATTTTTGGAGAGCGAATAATTTCTCGAAATTCGGAAATTATTTGGCCAGCGTGATCGCCAGATTTGACAGCACCCGACTATTTTCTTTGGGGTTTTTTGAAGGAGTGAGTGTATGTGAATAAGCCAGAGACAATCCTTGAACTCAAGGCAAACATTGTTGCAGAAATTCGAACGCTACAGCCACAAGTTTTGAAAGATGTTATGGAAAATGCTCTAAAAAGAGCCCATCAGTGCGAAGCTGAAAATGGTGGTAATTTAAGAGACATCATTTTTCATACTTAGTGTAAAAAAATTTCCTTTTTGTATATTATATAATCTGAAAGAAAAAATAAAAAAAAGTTAATAAACAAAAAAGTTATTAAACTTTTACACCCCTTGGTTTCTTTTGGCCCACCCTGTATCATTTTCAAATAATATTTACTGACGATCATTAAAATTTTGGATAGTTTTTATTAACTTTAATAGTACGCCAGAAGTATGAAGTTCTTTTTCATAACAATTTTTTAATATTTCATATTGCAGGCGTAAATAGAGCTCTAATTTAAAGTCTAAATAGAGAAAAAAACTGCCTCATAGAATCAAGAAGATTTTCTCTATAAAACGTTTTTAGGCTAAGGGGTATCCCAGCAGAAAGAAGTGAAGATTTTTTCAGAGAGATTCCTTGTTGTTTTTATGTGGTAAGTCTTATTAATTTTATCAAGAAGAAAACCACATAAAATCAAGAAGAAATCTTATTATTCCCAACTTTTTTTACTCAATTTCCGTTATTTTTGGCACCAAAAAAACAATCCATAGAGAAAATCTTATTGATTCTATGTTTTCTTATAAATTATAAACTATAGGGATTTCTTATTGGTTTTATGTGGTTGCCTTATTGATTTTTCTAAAAAGGGTTTCTTCTTGATTTTAGTAGGTTGCTATATGATTATGTGTAAAGCACCTTATTCATTTTTTTTAATAAGGAAATCTTTTTGATTTTATGAGGTGTCTTGTTATTTCATATCTATAAATAGACATACAGACAATTTTTTTCATGATCTTTTCCGTTTTTGTATAAGCATATTTGCACAATTATTTCAATGGTTATTTAGACTGCTTGTTAGCATATTGGTTAGAGTGTTTGTCTATCAGTCAGAATTTGCTGGTTCAATACTTGTATCCTTTCAAGTAATAATATGTACCTATGTATGGTGAGTTAGTTAATTAAAAATACAATATAATATGTATGTATGTATGAAAGTATGTATAAATAAATAATATATCCATATACTACATACATACATACATAAGTATATGGTAAATGAAAATACATAAGCAAAGCACAAACAAGAAAACCTTATTGAAAAAATCAATAAGATAACCTCATAAAAACTACAAGATTCCTTCATGATTTTTTTAAAAAGGTTTTCTCTATGAAAGTAATAATATTTCCTTATTGGAAAAAAACCATAGAGATTTCTTATTAATTTTGTGCTATTTTATGAGGTATTTAATAGGCACTGTTTTCTCTGCGTATAAATTTCACATGAAATATTCGTATTCGTATTCGCGAATATCGTTTCAAATATTCGTATTCGCATTCGTATTCGCGAATATCAAAAATTGACATTCGTTACTTCACTAGTAAATATATGCACGCAAAGAAAAGATATGGTTGTAGAATGGTTGAGAAAATAATATTATGTTCTCTGAAACAAATGTGTAGTCGTTGAAAACTAGTTATTGTTATTTTAAACATTTATTTCGTTACGATAAACAGAAAAATGTTTGAATTTAATAATAACATTATCACATCCATAAAAAATGTGATATGGTTAGAGTTTAACAATATAGTTTTGTTAAAAATTTATGACTACAACATAATTTGTATTATTATTTAAAAATAATATGATGTAAATAGCAATATAATGTTATACAAAACCATACTATTCTAAGTTTAAAAAAAATCTTTTTCAGAAACATCTGTCAGTTCAATATTTCGTTTGTAAGCTATCGGTAGTGTACGGGTGGTGTTAAATAAATGATTCAATAAATAAATAAAGAATAAACAAAAGGGTACACCAATAAAAATATATAAGCATTTGTGTATCTCTTTATACAGACATGTCTGCATGTCGTGTAAGTTTAAATTTCTATATATCTACATACACATTTTATTTCGACAATATGACTTTATTTTTATTTCGAATTTAACGCACAGCTGTTTCTACAATAATAATATGATTAAAAAACAAAATTGTCTTATTACATTAAATAATACTGTGGTCGTATTAAACAATATTAATATAAGATTAGATCATGGTATGGTGAGTCTTAATTATATTTTAGTCACATCTTACAATATTGTTGTCATATTAACAATAATAAGATTAGGTACAACAAAGTTAATTGTTCTTGTAGATAATATTATTATTAACTCAGATAATAACATAATTAAAGTTTGCTTTTCTATTAACAATAATATGATTTGACTGCAAGCATATAATTCAATCATAGTATGTTGCTGTTTGATTATAAATAGTTGCCTCAACCATATATTTTCTTTGCGTGTACATATGAATGTATGGAGAAGGTGGATATCTACCTCTATATAAAATATGAAGCAAAATGCCAACAAAACTAAAAAACACTTTTTGGAACTGTATTTTGATATCCATTGCACACCATGCCAATTAAATTCGCCTGTGCTATTACCTCATAAAATAGTTTCTCTTAATTTCATGTTTCAGTAAAAAAAATACTTACGAAAATCAACAAAACATGCAAAATGTACAAATCGAAAAGTATTCAACTCAGCCGGTTTTTAAATTGTAAAAAAAACCGGACTATTCGACATTCGAAAAATCAACATTTTGAAAAAACCGGGTTTTAAAACCGGTTGAAAAACCGAGTCGATCACCCTAAGTACTATCCAAGCCAAAATTACGGCTATTTCGCTATCGTTCAAAATCCGGATTAGGTCCTTACAATATGTGAACACTACATCAAAAATTGTACCAGTTGTCCATGGAAACGATAGCGAGACATTCATTGGTTCCTAGATATGGGAGTATTTATGGCAATAACAGGGCAAATACCCTTCCTAAATAAATGACACTATTTGGGATATTGCGATTCAACTAACGGTTTATGAGGAAGAAGATAATATCTTCAGAGCTTGAACAAATGGCGAACTAATGCCAGTTATATCTGCAAGCAGGTAATTTACCTAAGGTTTTTACCTACAAATTTGCCTTGTAAAATTTAACTTGCACGATAGATATCTATGGCTAGTAATAACGGGCATAAGCACAAGAAAAAAGCCTACCTGTAACGAGACCAGACAAATCTTCTTTCTCCAACTACGATATCTCATAGTCATTCTTGCAAAAAAATTGTCTACCGATTAAATGACTGTCACTTTTCAATTCAATGTAAGTTTGTTGCAAATATGTTGATAAAAAATTTTATTTTTACTAGTTTCAGTCATTTATTTCTTGTAGAGAGAGTGACCACTTCGAAAATATGTGATATAGTCGACGAAATTCATTAGTTAGAGAGAGAGAGACGCAACATCACACGTATATACAAGTTTTCATCGCATTTTTCATTTTGCCCTTAATAATGTGATAGAAACTTTGTTCTACGCAATGATGAATATATCCTGCATGACTACCGATCAAATGACCACCCAATTGACTGATACTATTATTGTAGAGATAAAATAGAACAAATTTCTTCACTGCAGCTACCACTAACCAAATTTGCAACGCTTAGCACTTTCACAATTTTTTAATTTAAAAATATAAAATTTGCTTGAAAATAATTTTTAATGAAATATTTTTCATGTTGAATTTTTTTTTGTTTTTTAATTTTAATTTCATTACAGAACATTAAAGTTACGGCAAAGGAATAAATATATAAAGTTACAGAATCCATGTATAGGTCTGCGTAGAAGCTGATTCATATTATCTCTTATGGAGTTCTATTTTTCAGGAAAATTAAGCCTTCCGATTGGAATCCTGTAGCTTTATATGTTGAACCAGTGAGATTGTGTAGGTCTTTGTGCGAACTATAGCTGTTCTGAATTGGAGGGTTGGATTATCAGGAATATACTCATTAATACTTTTCTTAATTTCTACTGTTCTTGATTAACTTAGTTGCTTAAGACAATGGCTGTATAAAAACAAAGTACAACTTTCAAGTCTTTTGTTGCCATCAAACACAATAACGGCTTCATTGGTTTGGGTGTTAAGTGCAACAAAGAAGCTGCAACTGGTGTTCGTGGTGCTATCATCTTGTCTAAATTAGCTAATGTATTCGTACATTTTGGATACTGGGGTAAGCCACATATATTACCTTGTAAAGTTAATGGCAAGAATAGTTTTGTATACGTGCATTTAATCCCAAACAAGTAGACATGGTTTTTACTCATACACACTTTAAGTAACTTCGCTAAAGCACATTTGGAGAAATGTTTGCATTTTTAACTACCGATTTATGAATAGAAATGTCTTTGGGAGCAACCCCATCAACAGTGTACGTGAAGGAAGAGACAGAGATAAGCTTTATTATTTTACAACTCTGCTTTTTGCAGGTTTTTTTAATGCAGTGTTGGTTGCAGCGCCTCTGGTGTTAAATGAGGCATATTAAATTTTTTGAAGCTGTGGTCAGTAGCTATTTTGTCGGTTATTTTACTTGGCCGTGATTCTACTACACAACGAATAAGGACGCTGTGATGTTAATTGAACTTGAACTTTGCTACAACAACTGACACAAATGATATCTAATGCACATAAGAAAAATGCGTGGTGTTGTTATTAAATGACTGTTGGATACAGGAATTTAGTCCACTACCTTAGGTTTTGTAGTCAACGTGCTAAATACTTCAGCCAACGCAGCCCTATTAAGATTAATGATATTCCTTTTTTAGAGTTCCAAGTGTGCACTATAGCAATTTTTTTACTTAAGAGTGTTCGTTTTGTTTTTGATCAATGAGCTCTTTTAGAATTACTAGAGGTTACTCTAGGATGATTCAGAATCAGCCTAAAGTAAAGAGTGGTTTTTTGTGTATTACGTATTTTGCTGAATTCGCGTATAAGATCAATTCAAACGAAATTATGGAAATAACCTTGAGGTAAACTAATAGCACCAGAAAGTATTATTTCAGCTGGAATTTAAAAAATATATAGCATGTGATAGCAGTATTTACTTACTGAACGAGGAAGAAATCGAAAATCAATTTATTCTGAAATACAGTTTAAAACAAAAGTTTGTTATTATGCAAGATTGAATCTAATTAGAATGTCTAAAAAAGAAATGTTTAAAGTTTATCATACGTGAGAATGCGGGAGCGTGAGTGAAAAAATATTTTTTTTTTTTTTTGTTTTAATTTAAAAAGAAATTAATGTTTTTTTAATTGATAATTTGAATTTATACCTAATTTACATTAAGCTTGTTTTATGAAATTAGTTGCATGAACATTTTTCATTTGTCAATAGGAGACCTGGAGGGGCAAATCATATAAAAAAACCAAGAAATGCATCAGATATTCATTATATGTCCTTTTTTATAAAAAAAAATATCTTCTATAGCGCTGCAGCTAGCCAATAGAAAAAGTTTCGTGAAATTTCTTGAAAAATATGCTTAATGTAAATTAGGTACTACTGTCACTTTATCAAGTGCTTTGTGTTTGATTTAAAATAACGATGAGTATGGTAAAGGTTTTCTAATAAAAATTTATAGTTTTTGAAAATTAAAAAAAAATCATTTATATAATGTGAATAAAAAAAGTATTTGCTCCTTACTTAGTCCTAGTCCATACTTGCAAATTTTTGTTGCAGCAACTTTTTATTTTTAATGGAATAAAGCGAGAGAGGAATACAAAATGTATATATTTCACCCACATCATTCAAAAATAACTGCAACAAAAATTGCAAGCATAAATAAGTCCCGGTCCAGACCTACAATTTTTGTTGCAGAAACTCTTGAATATGTGTGAGAGTTTTTAAATAGAAATATATACTTTTTGTATTCCTCTCTCGCTCCTTTGCACTAAAAAATAAAAAGTTGCTGCAACAAAAATTGCAAGTCTAGACCGGCACTAAGGCTTTTAAGGCAATTGTATTATTAATATTAGTAAAAATTAGTCATGCGTGAGTGCATGTGAGCATGAGTGATAAAAAAATTTTCTTCTTGAGATAAAGTGATAAAAACCTTAGGGACATTAAGAGGGAGGCCTTCGAAGTTTGAAGAAAAAAAATCATTTCAATCGGTCCTGCCGTTGTGGCTGTAATTAATTATGGCCTCAAAATGGGTAAAATTTCCACAGTGGTCTATACCTAGTTTCGTAAGAATGGAATAAATAAAAGTCCGTAAAATACAAAACTTAGTTAGAATGGGCGTGGCCCAGCCTATTATTTCAAACATTGAGTTATAAGGGATTTGCAAGCTAAAGTAGTTAGTGCATTGACTACAAATTCTTCTAAAGGCCGAGTACCATTCCTCCATATACATATGTATGTATATGCATATGAAGTAAAGCAGGGGAGGTTCAGTCAATCCTTCATCCGCAAGCCTCGGACTACACTATGCTACAGTAGACGATGCTGCTCCCGCTCGACTCAGGAATGCCACGAAGATGTATTGCAGATATTCTTATTATCTCCTACTGCCTACAAGTCCAATGTATTCAATTTATATTTTATTATTATTATTATTATTATTTTTTTTTTTTTTTTTTTTTTTTTGAAAACATCGTTTTATACACTATAAATAAAACATTTAATTTTAATTACACAAATGTATAAGATAAATTAAGATATTATTTAATATGAGATTTTAAGTAAAAAAAAAGGAAAAACAGCAAGTCAGTGCGCTATAACTTTCTGAAAAATTGCAAAAAATTGAGATTTCAAAATTATCTTGACTTAAGCAAGTTTTTCTTTTTACCACGGAAATAAAGGGTGATTTTTTAGCCACTTTCTTTTTGGCAATACTATTTTTGACAGCCCAGCTGTTATCGTGTAACATGTTCAGTTGGGTCTATAATTGAATCATGAATCGACCTACAAATGAACAGCGCTTGCAGATCATTAAATTTTATTATCAAAATTCATGCTCGGTTAATAAAGTGCATCGTGCACTTCTTCCATTTGATGGTCAGTTTGGTCATTCTTCTGAGGCGGTTATTCGGACTTTTGTGATTTAACTTTGCACCATTTACATTATTGAACATTAAACTACCAACATGCATACGAAGACTGCGAACAGAGGAAAATATCGCAGCTGTATTCACCAGTATATTTGATGGCCGTGAATTATCGGTTCGGCACCATTCGCAGAAATTTGGCCTCTGTTACTTTTTTTTTTTTTTTTGCCCAAAATGGAAGATCTGGACTTGGCTGACATGTGGTTTCAGCAAGACGGTGCCACATACCAGGTAAAACAATAACCCCATTGAGACACGAGTTCGGTGAACCGTTAATTTCATGTTTGGGCCCGGTCAATTGGCCGCCTATATCTTGCGATTTAAGGCACTTAGACTATTTTTTTGGGGCTATGTTAAACCTTATGTCTACAGGGACAAGTTCGCAACGGTTGATGCACTTGAAGACAATATTGTAGATTTTATTTGTGAGATACTGGGTGATATGACGGAGAGATTATGCCAAAACTGGACCCAGCGTATGAACCATTTCAGACATATAAGCGGTCAACATTTACGTGAAATCATTTTTAAACATTGAACTATATAGATCGTTCTATCGACTCATATAAAGATTTCATACATTGCTATGAATATTTTATGTAGTTTTTTATAAATCAAATCCGAAAGCTCTTAAAAAATCACCCTATAAAGACACAAATTTTATTTTGAGTTTTAAGTCCAATATATTTTTTTTACATTTCAGTTTTGAGGGTGGCGTTGGCTGAAGTAGTTAGCACGTAGAATCCCTGTATCTGACAGTCATTAAATAAGAACAACATGCATTTTGCTCATGTGCATTAGTGTCCCTTTGTATCAGTTGTTGTAGGAAAATTCAAGTGATGAAGGCATAGTCACTGGTCACTGAACTACACCGACTTAACCAGATGCTAATCCTAATATAACATCGTCGGTATTGTGTACCAGAATCATCGGCGAAGTAAAATAAAACAATAAAATGGCTACTAAACACAGCTTCAAAACTTAATATGCCTCATTTAACACCAAAAGCGCTGCAACACTGCATTATTACAAAAAAAAACGTGCAACAAAGCAGAGTTGTAAAATAATGAAGCTTTCTTCTATATCTTCCTTCACCACTTGTCTTCTACCACTATCCCTTTCCGAAAGAAGGTAACACCTAGTAATAGTAGTAGGTATTAATGGCCTGAGTGTTACTTCTCTTTAAAAAAAAAATAAACCATTCCGTTCTATTAAATTTTATTGGGTCTTACTTCCGTGTTTATGCTACAATCCATTGCGATTTATTTTATATGAATTCATTTCGTTATAGGAATTACACATAATTTGCTTCCATAATTGACAACTTGAAGTTTGAGAAGAATAAGTGCAAGGACACGCTCATCTCCCCCATTTTCTAAATTTATAAACTAAATGTTCATTACAACTGTGATCAGAATGCAATAAAAAATTTTAAACTAATTTTAACTACTTTTAAATCATTGCAAGCAAGTTGCAATCAAATAAATGAGCGGAAAAATAATGAATATACAGGATTAGATTTTTAGCTTCGGAGAAGAATTCTCATTTGCGATATCACTTTTATTAAACAAAATCATGCAATATCATTCTTAAATATCCAAACCTTTGGCGATCGCTGGAATTTCTCCTCTACTAAATAAAATCCTGCAATGTGACTCTTAAATATGGGTCCATTATCCAAAACTTTTTGCGTTCGCTGCACTAAAAGCATTGTTTAAAATTCAGTTTACTTTCTTTCCGTTGTGCTCAGTTTTCCTCTTCTTGTCGAAATAACTACAAACGTTTTTTCTTTTTTCTTCTTTTTTGTATTTGCTTTCTATTTCCTTTGTGGATTTAGAATGAATTAGTGCGCATATGGCAGATGGCTTGCTAGTCCTTATAGTATTTTCATTTGTACTTTTTGTCGTTTTAAGAAATCTTGAAGTTTTAAAATCTCAACAAACAAATAAATAAGTATGAATGTTTGTGTTATTTTGTTGTTATGGGTCTTTAGTGCTTTTATTTAAACTGTTGCTGCATTGGCACAATTTTTATTATATTTATTTGTTTGTTAATATTTGCTTGTAATTGTGTTGGTTCCTGCTTCTGTTGCTGCTTCTTTTATTGTTATTGTTTTTATTGCCGCTGTTAAAATTTATCTTTTGTTTTTATTTCCGATTTTTACCATTTTTGGTGTGTTGTGATTTTTTATGGTTTAACGCTTATGATTCCAACACTTTTATTTACTTAATTTTTTATTTTTTGTAATATGAAAATATTTTAACGTCATAATGTTTGTTTGCGAGTGCATAAGGCTAAACATTATAAAGTTTATGAATTGATAATTATGGCTGGCCCTAAAGATATTCGATGGAAAAGCGAAAATGTTTGAGAATGTGTTGTGTACTTTTTTATGGTTTATTAAGTGCTGAAATAAAAACATATGTATGTTGCACACAGCACAGTAACATGTTTAAACTTGGGTCGCACTCGTTCAGTTGGTCGTTTTTGACACAAACCTATTATCAAGCCCATATAAATAACATGGGTTTGAGAATTAATTTGTGTCAAAAAAGACTGACTGAATGAGTTCGATCCAAATCTAGTTCACTAGTTAATTTAAATGGTTTTGATCGTCGGCTTATTTCTAAAATGTTGCTGATAATTAGTAAAATTGTATCGAGCTCTTTTTAGCCAGAATCCTGTAATCAAACCCATGTAATTAGTGTTGCCAGAATTTAAAAAAAAAATTTTTCATAAAAATCTACAAAAGCTGCATTTTATTTTTAATAACTTCAAAAAATGCCCAAAGCAATTTTTAGTACAACTTTTTTATATTTTATTCAAGCAAGTTAAGAATGCATTAATATGTATATTTACAAAGTCTATAAGATCAATAAGAGTAGTCAGGTAATTTAATTTTTATAAGCACATACCAAGAAAATGTAAAAAAAAATAAGTAATCTATGGCAGAGATTCAAAACCTACATATTTGACATACATTTAAACCCAATAGATTATATTTAATCAAGGTTGGAATCCGAAACAAATAACGGTATCGGTATTGATACCGGTACAATCATTTTAAAAATTTCGGTATCGGTAACGGTAACGGTATTTTTTTATTTCGGTACCGGTATTACCGGTACATACCGTTATCGAGTTTAAAATACCGGTATACCGCTATTACTGTGAAGTTTATTAATTCATACAGTGTATATAGCAAAAGCCCCTTTTTTAAGTTAAAAGTAAGTAATTTTACATACTCTTTAGTAAACAGTAACATAAAATGACTAAGTTTTATATTTTGCACAGATTATTTACACAAGTGTAGTGTAAACTGGTATGTTTGTATAAACATACATACATGCATAAGTATGTTTAGATCAGAGCTGCCTACAGTGAGAAAACCGAGAGAAATGTATAATCATATGTTTATTCATTTCTATAAAAACCCGATTGATTTTCAGCACTCTGACGCTTCTCTGGGCAGCCTGGCTATAAACGTTTATACTAGTGTTTTTCAAACGGGATTTCCCGGAAAATGTGCGGGAATTCCCTGGAGTTTTTAACATTATGGCAACTTGATGAGTGTCGTTATTCATTTTATGAATTCGATGGCGCAATAATAAGGTCATGGCACTAGCACAATAGCTAAAACTTTACAACAATTAAGGCCGAGCTTACATCTGGCGCACATGTGCTCTGAGACTAAGCGGCCTTTATTTGTCATAAGCAGAACGCGACGTTCAAAATTTAATTCTACAATTCATAAAAGTAAAAACTGAAATGTGCAAGGAAATAAAAGAAAAATTACAAAGTAATTTCAGATTCTCTCAGGCAAAAAGAACGATTCTATTAATGCGTATTCTGCACAAGTGATGCACGAATATTCGTATTCGAATTGCCGAATATTCGAAAATTTTTAAATATTCATATTCGCATTCGTATTCGTCAAACTCTGTTTTTCCAAAAAATTAAATAAATAAATGCATAAATCCTAAACCAAATTTAAATAAATGGATAAAAATATTAGTTTGTACGAAATAGAAATTTTTGCTCATTTTGAAATATTATTTACTGACGATCATTAAAATTTTTGGGTAGTTTTTATTAACTTTAAAGTGCGCTAAGAGGAGCATGAAGTTCTTGCTCATAACAATTTTTTAATATTAAATAGAACCCTAATTTAATGTCTATAAATTTTACATTAAATACTCGTATTCGCATTCGCGAATATCAAAAATTGACATTCGTTACATTGCTGTTCTGTACTAAAGTCCTATTTTCAAAGAAATATTTATTTAATAATATATTTTTTTTAAGTGCGGTCTGTACAGTACAGTCAGTACAGTACAGTCAGTCACAAAACTTTTTTAAAATACTGTTAATAACATCCTGGGATATGGTCTAGTTACTCCACCCATGTTTGTTCAACACCATATTATGCAAATTTACTTTGTATAATATGCATCAATAAATAAATAAATAATTTTTTTTTTGGCATTTACATATAATATTGGTATATAGTAATTTACTATTATATAAAGAACTCAAATGGTATTATTTTTTTACTAATGTTCTTATAAAACGTTTTATTTAATCAATCTCATGAATTATAATGTTTTTTTTTGTTTAAATAACACAGTGCAACAGCCAATCTGGGGGGTGAGAAATTCCAAGTCAGGGTGATGGTACTTGGTCAGTATAGTAAAACCTTCAAAGGGTTTGGCGTTCGTATGTGTCAGTTTTTTTTATGACCTTTTAAATTTTTTCCTTATCTTGATGTTTTTTCGCTTAGTTGTAACATTTTGGCAAAAACGTAGTTTAACATAACTCGAGAACCACTTGTCCGATTTTGATGAAACAAACTCAAAAAAAATTAGAATTACAATTTCTCTAATCTGTTTCTATACCGTTTTCCTATATGTGCAACACTTTCGAAGTTAAAAATGAATGTATGAAGGGAAAGAAGTATTTTTTGCCTAAAAATTTAAATATTTTTTTTTTTAAATTCATAAAAAATCCAAAACGGATAAAACGATCAAGTGTTATTAACTTCCTGTAAAGTCACATAACCTATAAACAAAATGCGACATAGATCATAGAAATCGATTAACGCGTTCTGCTTTTATTTACAATTAAGTGAAGGTATCCCATTTTGACAAGAATATTGATATTTGTTTTTATTCAAAAAAGTGTCATTTATCGCCTTTTTTATAAATTTTCCCCAATAACTCCAGACTTCTGGCCATAAACTACTAAAAAAATTAAGTAAACATTTTTCAGCAAACAATTGGCTACCGAATCTGATGAACAAGGTGAACGCTATCATCAAGTTGCTATGCCATTTGAAATGAGGTAATACTGATTCTTTATTTTTTCAAACTCATTTTAATTAAACAAAAACTTACAGATATAGAGGCAAAAAGTCGCCGAGTGCAATAATTGCGGAAATTTGCTGGTGGAGTAAGCTTGTGTGGCAAGACAAGGATGATCTTGATGATAAAGAATTTTCAGGAGATGCAGAAGGGCCAACAGTGGAGTCACACATTGACATTATGTGTGGTTCAGAAACTGATGATAGCGATGAATGCGATGCCACTAGCCCCGAACAACCACCATCGAAAAAGTCTAGGCAATATTTATTAAAATAAATAAAAATAAATAAATAAAATAAAAATAAAAAATTATAAAAATGTTTACTTAATTTTTTTAGTAGTTTATGGCCAGAAGTCTGGAGTTATTGGGGAAAATTTATAAAAAAGGCGATAAATGACACTTTTTTGAATAAAAACAAATATCAATATTCTTGTCAAAATGGGATACCTTCACTTAATTGTAAATAAAAGCAGAACGCGTTAATCGATTTCTATGATCTATGTCGCATTTTGTTTATAGGTTATGTGACTTTACACGAAATTAATAACACTTGATCCTTTTTTCCGTTTTGGATTTTTTATAAATTTAAAAAAAAAATTAAATTTTTAGGCAAAAAAAATTTTTTTTGCCTCCACAAATTTATTTTTACCGGCAAAACTGTTGATTATAAAGAAAAACGTTATATGAACGGATTAAAGAAATTGTAATTCTAAATTTTTTTGAGTTTGTTTCATCAAAATCGGACAAGTGGTTCTCGAGTTATGTTAAACTACGTTTTTGCCAAAATGTTACAACTAAGCGAAAAAACATCAAGATCAGGAAAAAATTTAAAAGGTCATAAAAAAAAACTGACACATACGAACGCCAAACCCTTTGAGGGTTTTACTATACTGACCTAGTACCATCACCCTGACTTGGAATTTCTCACCACCCAGACAATAATCCCAAAAATGTTCCATAGTGTAATTAAATTGAAAATATTTTGTATTGTTTTGCACTGGGCGGAAATTTCCCGGGAAGCCGAAAAGTCGTTCCCGCTTTCCCGGGAAATGAAAAAGTCTGGGAAAAGAAAAACTCTAGTTTATACATATATATTTGATTATGGTGTGCTTACACTTTGTTGTCGATAAAAAGTAGTAAGAATAGAGCTGAATAAGAATGTCTAAAGGGGGAAATTTTGTTTCTGTAAGTAATTAAAAAAAAAAGTTAATTGAAATTAAGTTTTGTAATTTTTTTTACGGAAATCGGTATACCGGTACGTACTGGTATAGACATAAGCGGTATTGTCGATACCGGTGTTTTCTAACCGAAATGAGTTTCGGTATCGGTATTTTTACGATACCGTTTGCCAACCTTGTAATTAATTGATTTTCTTTGGGCTGGTTGTGCTTTCCACACGTTTTCTTTCTGTTTCAATCAGCTTTTTTCTTAGTTGTTGCAGAGTTGCATCTGCTTAATATAAATTTGCTTTTGCATATATTTGATTTAGTGTTTTTTGTTTAAAAGGTGACTTAATCGAATATGTTCTTAATTTTGATTTAAGAAAATCACTGAAGACGTTTAGAAGTTATCACATTTTTTCTAGATATATTATGTTGAATCTGTGCGTCTTTCACACTGTAGCTCACAAACTGCTAGACCGATTTTAATGTTTTTTGCTTGAAAGGTGACTTGATATTAAATCTTCTAGTCTATACTTGAAGAAAATTGGTCCAGCCGTATAGTAAAAGCTATGCAAAAACGAATCTCGGCAGCTGGAATTATTTGCTTTCATAGCCGATTATGATGACTGAAAACCGAACAAAGAACGTGATGTGTTCCTTGAACTGAATCGCGTTTTTTGGTAAAAAAAAAAAATAATCATAACAAATTCATAAACCAATTTAAAAAACAAAAAGTTTTACTAACAAAAACTTGATACTTTCAAAGGAACCAAAAATTTCTCTAAAAACAAATTTTTTATTTTTATTAGCAGTATCTCATGAAAAATCGGAAAGTTTTATTAAAAGTGAAGCTTTAGTGCAATTTTAACCAAATTTTAAGTTTATCAGTAGATAAAAAATATTATATATAACTTTGATATATTTTTTACAAATTGTTTCAGTCTTTTTATTTTTAACAAAAACTCTTGTGTTTTAACCAAATTCCAGGTTTATCAGCTGATAATAAATAGCACGCTAACTTTGATATATTATATTTTCACCCTTGACCTTAGTTGAGAATATGCATTCCCGATAAGAAGGCGCTGAAGTTATTTCCTCGTTTTTTTTCATCAAATTTTGTTTTGGTGACAGTGTCAGTCCAACCAAGCCTGGTTCTAATCCATCAATTTTAATATATTTCACACCAGAATTTATTTATGTTTGATGTTTATCAGCTGTGTCTCGTATTTCTTCAAGTATTTAGTAGTTGCATTTGCCTTACGACGGCATTTCAGAAGACATTAAGGAAACGCATCTTTTAATCTTTATGTTCTTTGAGGACCTTTGCGACCATCTGAAATCTTCATCCCATCCATTCTTAGTCGATCTTTCTTTTCGCAAGATACGCACGATTTTGCTTTAAGAAACAAGGCTTACAGTTAGAGAAGAATTCGTGGCTAAGATCTGGATATTTTTCATCAGTTTAGTAGAGCTGAATTTTGCCAACCTCTAACAGTTTTTCGATTAGGGGCAAGTCGACATTGTCCTGCCTTTTTAGGCATGCCCCTCTCGAAAATATATCGGGCACTAATTTTAAGTAGTTCAGTTAACTATTCGCATTCCCACAAAAAGTGGAGTAAGATTTTCACATGCATTCATTCTTGTTCAGGTCCCGTGATATAACGGATTATCTTTCGAAGATCGATAACATTGTTGATAGTGGGAGGGAAATTATGAAGAAAGCTTACATGCATATATAAATATAAAATTATTATGTATATACATATATATATGTATGTAAGAATGTAAATATATACATAAGTATTTGTGCGATATATTTTGCAGAAATTATTTTACAAGATTCCTAATTATTTCATGCCAGCAACAAAAAGAGAAAAAAAAAACCTACAACACTCTTTGATTATTCCCTTCTAATTTAAGATAATGTATACAAATTTTCGTTCAAGCTTTTTGCACAAAACAAATTTGTTTGGTTCTTTTATTTAATTCCACCTAATTCGTAATATTATGCATTGTGTACAAGAAAACCGCTTGCATTTTCCACTGAATTAATTATTTTAATTTAATTTTTCAATGCTTAAGACACAATGCTTACGACAAGTTTCACAAAATAAGGAAGGAAATAACACAAAAATACACACATACATATATTATGTTTACATTTAAGCATAAACTTACACGAATACAGAAGGAAGATGCTAACTGAAGACTCATTATTCATCCTTAACAATGAAAATTGTTACAACTTTACTGGAGAGAAAACAAAGAACAAAATACATATTTACATACATACATACATAAAAAAATTAAATAAACTAAAAAAAACACCAGCTACAAAAGCAACAACAACAATGTCGGCAGTGTGGAAGGACCGAAAACATCAAAATGAACGAAGAACAACATCAACAATGGTTAGATATGCCAAAAATTATTTAGTTAAAATGGCATATGACAATGCAATCGCCTTGATGCCAGACTAATTAAATAGAAAAGCACCTAGAAGTTTGGAGAATTTTATGCTAAAACCATAAAGAACTACAAAATGTTTCCTTCATCAATATTTTAATTAAATCGATGTTATTTTTAATCAATTTAAATCACATTTACGCATAGGCGTAGCTAGGCCTTTCTGGGGGGGGGGGGCAATGCGCCCCCCAGACTTGATTTTGCCCCCCCCCCAGGATTTATTACAAATTTTTTTTAAAACGTATTCTTTTGCCTGTAATATTAAAAAAATCTATTTTTTATTTATTTTAAAATTACTCATGAAAATCACCAGTAATTTTTATACAAACTTTTCGAATAATCGCTAAATATGCATACTTTTATTAGATAACAAATACCTAAAAAACTATAAGTTTACAGCACTTCAAAACATCAAAAATAGTAAACTCCATGTGAATTTATAATGCATGTGTGTATGTAGCTTCCCTCTAGCCAGCCTAGAACCACATGTCTCTATGTCAACACTCTTTCTCCAGCGACAATTGCACTAGTTAAAATGTCGACAATTTTCCTTTCATGTGCGAGTAAAGATACGTTAGAGACAACAGTTCTATTGTATTTCTGGTGATATTGTCAATGAACGTGTCAACAGATTGTTTTTCTTCTATATTATTCTGTGCAATAATATTAAAAAAATGTACATATGTAGACGATGGTTGCTAAAATCTACTAGTAAATCATTGGCTGGGGTACACCTAGTCAGTAGCACTATTGACAATGTCACTAGAAAATCACTATAATTTTACTATTGACAATGAGCGAGGAAATATCGATATTGTAGACTAGAGCCCCTAAAATTTACTAGTGAATCTTTGGTGTCAATGTCTCCATGTTGACACAAAAGAACTACTTAGTCAGTAGTGATAAAGTCTAGTGGTGAATTTCCAATGACAAGCTAATGTTAAATGTCAATAGATGATTACATTGGCTGGGGTACACCTGGTCAGTAGTAATACTGACAATCTCACTAGTAAATCATTACAATTTCACTATTCGCACTTTTTGCAGGGTTTCAACAAATTCTTAATAAAATTGTATTAGTGTACGTAGTTAGTAGCAAGACAAGTTGTTTTAAGGTGTTCTTAAGATTTTCTACTGTCAAATTGTTTGTAACAATAACCACCAATTTTTATTTAGAGTAAAATTAAAAAAATAGCGAAAAATATGATCTGCAAATACCTTGTATATATTCATATACTATATATACTCGTATACACACATGTATGTATGTATGTATGCATATTTATGGTTCAATCGAGGGCTGCCAGATAAACTGATGGAAAAATCACCGAAATCTGGATAAAATATAAAATAATCGTCATTTCATGTCCGAAAAATCGTCAGAAAATCGAACAAATCAAAATTTCCTCTTTAAACATGTATACATATGTTTTATTTTTATTAGAAAATAAAACAAAACAATTCATGTTCATATACAACTTTGTTAGACTAGTGGAAAACTTGTGAAAAATATTCCTAGGTCCAAATTTTGGTATCAGTACTTTTGATGACCGAAATTTTTGATAGACTTACACAGGTCAATATATCGTTGGTCCCAAATGGAAAGGCCCTAACGCAAATACTTGTAACTTTACAGGAGAAGGTAAAACATAATAGAAAGTGTATTGCAATAAATTTTTGTGATGAGGTGTATTAGTGTGAAATTTATTGAAATCACTGAAAAACTCAACTATCGATATGTATGCATGTATATATATGCACATAAAATTTTTTTCAATTGAACACTATACATACATACTTGCATACATATGTTTCTACTTAATTATGTATGTATGTTCATTCATCGCAACAATATAGTATTTATTCAGAACTTCAATATTGGAAGGGTAACTAAATAATAAATGGCAATTTTCTATTTTTAACCCCCTACTAAAAAAAGGGGTGTTATAAGTTTGTAGTGTGTGTCTGTGTGTCTGTGTGTCTGTGTATCTGTGTGTCTGTCTGTGTCCACGTACAGGCCAAACGGCTGGACCGATTTTCATTTAGTTTTTTCTGTTTGAAAGATGACTTGATCGAGAGGGTTCTTAGCTATGTTTGAAGAAAATCGGTTTAGCCGTTTAGCAGATATAACATCTTTTCTGAAAAAAGTCGGGGGTTTTTAAAATTTTTAATTTTTGTTATTATTTATGCACCAACAGATAAATTTCTTTTAAATTAAATAATAAATTATTAAGCAATGAAATCATTTCTTGCTTGTAATTATCTTTTCAAAATATTGTATTCAAATATAGTATATACATAAATAATTTTTCCATATGAACATATAAACTTGTTGGAAACGAATATTAATTTTATTATTATTTAGTTTATTATTATTAGATTATTATTATTATTATTATTTAGTTTTTTTCTAATACATACTTTACTTTTTGTCTATATATTGTTTTTGTTTTGAATGTTTTGATTTTTTAATTTTAATTATAACTTAATTTTTGTTATTGAAACTGGACTGTTAATTTATGTTTTAACTTAAATAAAAAAATGTTAAATAAAAAAAATCTGTATAAAATTTTTTAAACGCACTAATAACTCCAAACCATTATTTTATTTATTAAGTAAAATATATTTTTTTAATTTCCAATTTCAATGTATTTTTAATAAAAAATATATATTTAACTTAATAAGTAAAATATTAATTTGGGATTATTAGTGCGTTTAAAAAATTTTAAGCTTAAATTTTAACAATTCCCATAAAAAACACTAATTAAAAAAATTGCGTTTGCCCCCCCCCCCCCCCCCAAGAAAAAATGTCTAGCTACGCCAATGCATTTACGTTCCTTTTCACAATGTATGATTAAAAGTTAACAAGGACCTTAACGGCAAGTTTTGTATGAAGAGCTTGCAGTTAAAGTTCATGTTAACTCTTAAAGAAATTGGAAGTAATTATCCATAACAAAAACTAAAAATTTTAAAAGTCCCCGATATATCTAGAAAATATGACATATCTTCTAAATAGCTTCACCAATTTTCTTTTTTAATGTAGAACACTCTCGATCAAGTCACCTTTCAAACAAATCAAACTAAAGCTAAATCGGTCAAGCCGTTTGGTCTGTGCGTGAACTCGTACATACACTATACAGAAAAAAGTATTCACAAATTAATGTTTTCAATTAATAATTTAATTCATTCAATTAAATTTTTAATTGTATTAATTAATTTGAGTAAAAAATCTTAATTGATATTATCTATCAAATTGTTTATAGGTGAAAATATAAATAATTTTTTTATTGATATTACAAATATTTGAATTGATATTACAAAATTATTTATTTTACGTTTTTGTGTATGCAAACTTATAACACCCCTTTTTTAAATATGGGAATTTTCTCGACAAAGTTCACTTTTTTGTCGCATGCGACAGCAAGCAATTAAGCTTGTATTTCAGAACAAATTGACTAGATTTTTCTTAAAATTTTACCTAATATAGAGCTTCTGACGGCCTACACAAATACATATACAAAGAAGTAAAAAAAAGTTTCGTTTTCTTTGAAACACCAAACATATTTGTTTGGTGTCGCACGCTACAAAAAGTTGGTATTCCTGTGGAAATGCCAATATTCAGTGATCGCAAAAAAAACTATATGTTAAAAATATGCAGAAACACTGTTCGGCAAAAAAATTATTTTTAAATAAAAATATGTTTTATATACATATGTTCCTATATAGCGCCATAAAACCAAATCCGTTTTCAGTTTTTATCTTTCACCTTCAGATTTTTTAATGGGCTTGACTAATATGACCCCTAAACAAGGCAACCACGCAAACTTATTTCATAACAATTCGATAACGGATTGCTCGATTTTAATAAATAAAATAATGAAAGATGCAAAATAATATTACCTTGAAGATAAATATATAATTTTTTTCGATTTTCAATGGTTTCGGAATTGTTCACAAATTATTGGTGAAAAAAGATATTTTTATTGTAAAACCAAATTTTAAAATGAAAACGGCAAAAAGTAGTTTAAATATGCGCAGAACTTTTGATTTTATTCACAATTAAGGCAAGTAGCCCAATTTGACAAATATTGTATAATACATTTGTTAAGCTATGTACATACGGTTGTCAGATCTTACAATATTGCCAGTAAAATGTGCTAAAAATTTCTTACAACCGTGTGAACTGCCAATTTTTGTCAGACGCCGTTGCCAGAAAAAGCATTGTCAGTCCATTGCAAGACTAGCAACTGACAACAAATTGTCAGACATCTTACAATCGTGTGAACACATTGTAAAATTATTGCCAGATATTTGTCACACATTTTAATATTGTCAGATGTGCGAAGTTCATGCATCTGACAATGGCGTCATTGTAAGATAATTCTTCTTTATATGGGCAACACTGCACACGCTTGATTTTAAAGAAAAAGTTTATAATAAAATACATGCAGACAAAATCATTGCAATTGCTTCTTTATGGTCCATAATAATTTATACTTTTACTTTTTCTATTTAACACAAACACAAACGATAAATATTTAACAATTTCCAACAAATGGTTTAAGTCTGGCAACGCATAACAACAGATCTAACAATTTGTGTATATGACAACCTTGTGAACTGACAATTTTCCTACTGACGATTTTGTCAGATGAATTTATTGTCATACAACCGTCTGGCAATAAATTGTAAGATTTTCTGACAACCGTGTGAACTGACAAGAAATATTGTGCTGGCAATTTTCGATTGCCAGTACATTGTCAGCACATTGCCAGATCTGACAATATTGTAAGGTCTGACAATCGCCTGTACATAGCTTTAGTAACATACTTGCACCTTGTGGTTAAGACATTTATGAAATACTTTCATCAAATTTTTTTTTACTATTCATCACAATTTATATAAAAGTAGCGAGTTACGAAAATGGTAAAATTTTTAAAATGATTTTTAAGCAAAAATATCATTTTAGTACACCAAAATTAAATTTTTCTTAGCATCGCATCCAATTTGGTGATTAGGAATCGTAAAAGAGAACTGCTTGCAATAACAATACTATTTAAAAATCATTACTTACGAAACACAAATACCACGTTTTTACAAATTCTGGGTAACATCTTATTTATACCTACATTGTTATTAATTGCTAAACTGGCTAGAAAGAGTACAATTTGTTAACGCTGCTGACATATCACTTGTTTTTTTTTTCTTCACTTACCACAAATTTTAGATTTTATTGTGTTTAGAAACACCAAACACCAACACAAAAAATTACAAAGAAAATTGCAAGCAGTAACAAAAAATCTTAAATAATGCATGTAAAAAATACTGCTGCTTTTAACATGTATGCAAAAGAATGTAACGTAGAGCTTCATTCAGTTACCCAGTTGGCCATGACATCTTAAAAGACGGAAGCACGATAATGTTAAAGAGCGCAGGAACAAATGGTCATTAAGTTCAAACATGACAAAGAGATCGGCACTATCGTTCATATATTCCCTTTCCCTGTAGAACCGACAATTTCTATAATATTTTCGTTAATGAAACTATACAACTATACACAATTTTACATGGAACATTGCAAGACTAGCTTGTTGACAATATCCACCAACTAGTTCGATGCATGACCAGTTGAGTAGTTTTTCTTTTACCGAGTCTTTGAATACGGTTTATGTTAGATTCTCTTAAAAGAAACTTCAATCGACAAATATCGTGCATGGAAAATGTTGAAATTTACCTAAATAGTTGTTGATGAAAGTGTCCTTTGCAACAAGTTGATGAACTGGGTAGTTAACGGCAAGAATTGCAATTGGAAAAGAATACATACTTCTACTCGTAAAAGAGAAGACGCATTACTGCTGCACGCAAAATTTCACAGCACAGTGAAGTGCAATATTTTACACATTTGTAGATAGATGTATATATGTGTGTATTGCCATTCACACAAACACCAGCATTTTGTGGTTATACGTAAGAGTACGGGCCAAAGGATGGCTGATTGTGAGCGCAAAGTACGGCAGTTATTTGAAATGTGCAAACTAGCAATAACTAAGTATACGCTTAAAATAGAAAAGCATGAAAAATTTAATTAGTTTTGATTACTTTTTGTTAAGTAAAATGGTAACAAGTAAAAGTGTTTTGTTCGACTTCAGCGAAATGTACTTTATATATTTGAATATTAGGGTGGAGTGAAACAGGCGAATAAATTATTTTTATGGGAAAACTTCAAAGAAGAGAAACCTATTCGAAAATAATATTACTTTGAAAAAATCATATACCATTTTCTTTTCTAAAAATAAGGCGAAATATTATGCCTTATATAAATAGAAGGAAGGACATAAGTTTCATGATCACAAGGAAAACAAAATTAATAAACAGGGAGTTGTTAAGAAACTAAGGCCATATAAAATTTTTTAAATAATGCCACTATATAGGTTTTTTAACTTAAAAAAAAGTTACACTCTTTTTAGAAAAGATAACATTATCCATTAGGTTGTAGTTTCCACATTCCCAAAATAGTCAATTTGTAGATAAAATTTACACATAAAATGCACTAAATATTTAGAAAGAATATTCGTGACAAGTCAACATGAAACTATTTTTTACATTTTGTGTTATTTTTCTTAGAAATTGAAGTTTTTCTAAAACATTTTAAAGTCTTAGAGCCAATTACACAAATTTATATGTTTTTTTTTTTTTTTTGTTTTCAATGAAAAATAACTTTTAAATATTAATTGATATTTAAATAGAACAAGTGGGATTGGTCCTCAGCAATAAATTTAATATTTAAAGGCGGGCAAAGATCTTACCAAGACTGAGTCATATAGGCCTATAAGCTTACTATCTACAATCTCAAAGCTTTTCGAAGAGCTGCTCATGACTAAATTGTCCAAAATTTTAACTGATAGTGGGTGCATCCCGGACCATCAATTTGGCTTTAGAAGTCAGCACAGCACGATTGAACAATTGCATAGAATGGTCCAAGTTGTAAGAAGAACATTTGAAGAAAAGAAGTATTGTTTTGCTCTCTTTATTGATGTTTCTCAGGCGTTTGATAAAGTATGGCACGAAGGCCTGGTTTTAAAATTGAAGACATATCTGCCAATAAACATTCAAAAGCTTTTGGAAAGTTATATTATTGATAGGAAGTTCACTGTTGTAGAAGGAGAGTTCACGAGTGTGCCCGAATCTATATCTTCTGGTGTGACACAGGGTAGTATTCTGGGTCCTGTCTTGTATTTAATATATATTTGTGATATGCCTGTAAGCAATAATATCCATATTTCTACTTTTGCCGATGATACAGCCTGTATGAGTGTGCACGAAAACCCTTATGAGGCATCCCGCAATCTCCAGGAACATATCACTCAGCTGAAAATATGATTGAACTTATGGAGAATTAAAGTCAATGAACAAAAGTGTGTCCATATAACGTTCACCCTAAGGAGAGATACTTGCTCCCCCATTCGAATCAACAATCAAAATATTCCTCAACATTCCCAAGTGAAATACCTTGGTATACACCTTGATCGAAGAGTTACATGGAAACATCATATTGACTCTAAGTTAAGTCAGATGAAACTTAAGTTAACTCAAATATATTGGTTGATTGGCAGAAACTCAACACTCAGCCTAGACTGCAAACTTTTATTATACAAGTCGCTTTTGAAGCCAATATAGCGCTACGGAATTCAGTTATGGGGCACTGCTTCAGCTTCCAATGTCGAGAGAATCCAACGAAGGCAAAACAAAATTTTACGGTTAATAACATCGGCTCCATGGTACATCCAAAATTCTATTATACATCGTGATTTAAATATGCCACTAGTGACTGAAGAAATTGCAAGATACGCAGGCAAATATTTAACAAAACTCGAATCACATCCTAATCCGCTTGCTCGTAATATTTTGAACTTTACTGGACACATCCGCTTAAAAAAGAGGGACACACGGGCTCTTATACCTAACACTCCAGATGGGACTACTTGAAAATACTTTTTCCCCCCTTTTTTGATTATGACTACTAATGTATTATTTATAACTACCACTAAGTTTATGTCCGACACTGGTCTGGCCTAATAATTTTTTTTATAGATTTAAGATTTGAATACTTATTGTTAGTTCATATATGAAGATACAATAAATAAATACATGCAAAAAAAATTAATATTTGAGGCTAAGTTATTTTCCACATTATTTAAAAAAAAACTGCGATTCCCTCATTTGTTAGATGTTTTATAACAAACATCGCTTCAGCAGCAATATTAAAAAAAAAAAATACAAAGCAAATGAGAGGCAACGGATTATAAACTGCGACTTGTGTTCACTTAATGGACCATAGACCAATTGTGAGCGAATAGTACATTTCCACTATGAGCAAAACAAGTTGTTTTTCTCAGAACACTTCGAAGTGTTTCCATTATGCTTTTGGGTGTTTTGCTTACACGAATTTTCGAAATCAATTTGATTTTATTATCAAGGCCCCAAACCTTATTATTTAGATTAGTAAATTTTTCACTCATTTACAAACAACATATAAACACAACTGATGTGGTTTGTGCAATTACTTAAAAAATTCCATATTCTGTATTAGTGCCATCTTTCATCAAAATACTGCGGCTTTTTTTCGAAGTTTCAGCCAGCAACACAGTATTGCACTGACAAATTTTGTCATGTTTTGGAGGAAAACAACTTATTTGAGGTGTTTTGCTGATATGAAAACTGTATGGGAAAACATGTAGCAAAACATTGGTTTTGAGCAAAACAAGTTTTCTGCTCCAAAACACGTATATGGAAACGTACTATAACACTAAGTTCCATCGAAAAATCATCTTTGGCAATAAGTACTATTTCTGGAAAAATGGGCACGTCGACAAACAAAATTGCCAAAGGTGGAACTGGAACTTGAGAGCCCGAGTTTAATTGCTGACCGTACTCAATCACATCAACATCATAGATTTTTCTGATATAAACTAAGGTTTACTCTAATGTCTGATGAAGAGACTACATAGCTTAAAAATAATGTGCCTAATGTGATATATGTGTGCTACGTAAACTTATCAAGGGATTTGCAACATTCTCGAAGAATCGAAGATGTGGTATACACGTCTATGAGGGACCTTCCCCCTTGTTCAATACCTTGCTAAAGTTAAATCTCGATCGCTAAAATTTTATGAAGTCTATATTTTCGATTTTCGACTACGAATGCAATTTTCAAACGATTATTGCTAAGTCAGGCACTGGCTTCAAAATTTATTCCGCCAAAAATTAAGTGTTTTTATGTCATCGCCAAAAAAATTTTATTTTTTATTTGTTCAGAATTTTAGCGATAGAATTTAGCTTTAGCTTTAGCGACTTAGAGAACAAGGAGGTTTTTTGCAAACTGACTGTCAGTTATGATACACATAGAAAACTGTATGTGATATCTGATAAAACCTCAGCCATAGCTTTGCTCTTTTAATGGCAGCTATATCTGCCAGAATTCTCGTAAACAATCTAATTTAACTTTTCTGGCCTTCTTTGTATAATCATATTAATTCACGAAAATTTAAATGCGTTCATGTACTATAACTATAAAACAATTACATATCTTGTTGTATAGGAAAAGAAAAAATAAAAAATAAAGAATAAAATATATGTTCATGTTTTATTTAATGAAAAAAAATTAAAAAAAAAGAAACTAATAATGCACTTACATTGTGCCGATTTAATTCGAAATCCTTATCGAAATCTGTATGGTTTACATTAAGTTTTTTTTTAATTTTTTAAGATTTCTTATCCTAGTCAAAATCTGTTGGCTAAAATTTGTAACCTAAGAAGTGCCGACTTAGCTCATTCACGCACTTTCAATACAAAGTTTTGTAGAGCTTAGCTTATTCACTCCCCTGGAATATAAATTATCTTGTAAAGGGTTTTTTGTATGCATATAAATATTAATTTATTGTATCTTCAAAAATGAACTAACAATAAGTATTCAAATTTTAAATCTAAATATATTTATTAGGGCCGACTAGTGTCCAGTAAAGTTTAAGATATTACGGGCAAGCGGATATGACTCGAGTTTTGTTAAATATTTGCCCGCATATTTTGCAATTTCTTCAGTCACTAGTGGCATATTTAAGTCACGATGTATAATTGAATTTGTGTTGTACCATGTTGTACAGGGTAGCAAAAAATTTTAAAAATTAAAAAGATAAATAAAAAACAAAAAAAAAGGAAGAATGCTGCTTAGCTATATAAAATCAATTTCACGTGTCAACTTACAATGCAATAAAATATATTATAAGATGATGTCAAATTCGTCGCAAATATTTCAAAACGTTTCTCTTTATTTGTCATTATTTTTTTCTAACTGCGTACGATTAATGCATTAAACCAGTGGTGTCAAAAATAAAACTATAGTTGTATGTGTGAGAAAAGCTGTCTCATTCGTCTCTGAATAATATATAAATAAATAAATAAATAAATATTTGCAACAAATGCAGTTTTGTGAAGCAGCTCAAAATATATAAAAAGGAGTCTATATGATAGAAATTAAAAAATAAGGAATAAAAATTAAATAAAAAAGTTGCAGGCGACCCATATTTTCCGAGTTACGGCGCTGTAAACTTTTCATAGGAAACTGTGAAGAAATTCCAAAAATAAATTTTTAAATAGCTTATCTGATAGAAACTTGAAAAATAAGAAGAAGAAATTAAACAAAACAATTGGCTGCGACCAATAGTTTCCAAGTTATTGGTCTTTTAAGTATTGATATTAAATGCAGTTCAGTAAAGCTGCTCCAAAGAATACCAAAATGACTTTTTAATATATATTCATTTCTTTCTTTAAAAGTTTTGTAACATAAAATACATTGAATGTCGCAAAAAGCATTAATAATCATAGAATATTTTTCGCATACCACTTTTTTTCTTTCACTGTATCTATAAAGTATTTAATACAGCCGCTGCGCATGTGTTATCGTTGCTGTTTCATTGACGACTAAATGAAAGAGAATAAGAATGTGTGTGATTTTAGTTTGCACAATTGTGCCATGAAACTGACATCATTGCATTAAACACATTCACCACAGCAAGCTACTGACTACAAAATGTCAAGGATAGAATACACATGTTTATATGAGAATAATTCTTTTGAAGACAGCAAGGCAACATGCCGGCAGGTTGTTGTCTATGCTGATTTTGTCGTTGTAGTCCAATGAAACTAATTTCTATTTTGTTGGCTACAATGAGAAAATTCAGTATTGCCAGTATAATACAAAATGTTGAATGAATGATTTTGTACAATTATTTCATATTATTTAACAGAAACAATATCCAAAAATTGATGTAAAGAATAAATTGATTCATCTTTGTACTTTTACGTGAAATAAGTACATTTTAAAAGAGTAATTAATTTTTATAAATGCAAAATATATAAAAGTGGCAATACTGAACAATGTATTTGTACTTGAATATCAGCTGCAGATGGTGCTGCTGCCGTCTCCAAAATAATTAAGTAGCCGGCTACGAGGCGACAAATGCTGCTTGCGCCATTTGAAGTCGTGTGTTCGTGTAGCCTGCTGCGTTGCCATATTTTTGCTTCAAAAACCTTCAAGTCGGACAAAAAAAATCTTTTTTTCTCATTAAAAATCTTTTTTTCTCATTAAAAATCTTTTTTTAGTGATTTTGCCCAAAATAGATTAATATGCATTGATTTTACTGAATTGAAATTTAGGAAAAAATTATTTTGCTTCCAATGAACTAACAAACGTAAAGGTAAATAACACAAAATATTTACTAAATAGAACATGTATAAGATAAACATATGTGTGCAAATAAATCATACTTTTGATGAAGGAAAGCTTAAAAAATGTCAGTACTTTAGTCAAAAGGACCTTAAATAATATACTAAATGTACCAAATATTATATTCTTAAAAATCTTATTTTTAACAAAGAAATAACAAAGAAATCTTTTAGTCTTTTTAACATCCCGAAAAAGTTGAAAAATAAGATAAATCTTCAGATTTGGTAACGCTGACGCCGACAAACGACCAAAAACAACTTTCTCTCCGTCTTTCTTTACATACACAACAACCAGTGTGACCAGATTTTAAAATAAAATTAAGCCAAATCACGTATGTCTTTAATACATTTTTAGAGAATACGCAATTTTGATTAAAAAATACTAAAAAGGCTAAATCAGTTTTTAAAAAGCTAAAAAAATAAGCTAAGAGCTAAATGAAAATTTTAAAGCTAAATCCAGAAGAAATGAGCTAAATGTATCCCAAAATTAGCTAATATGGTCAGACTGACAATAACCAACTTTATCAATTATAAGCAGTGTGCACACTTAATTTTTTTATTCGGTAGAATCGACAAAAAAAAATGGTAGATTTGAATGAAATTCGGTAGAAAAATAAAAAATAACAAAATATATGTACTTATATATAAAGGGTAAGTGCAAGCAGTATCAAACTAAACAGGTTCCAAAAGCGCATTTAAAACTTCACATGTGATTGGAAATTAAACTGCCATAAACGATGAAGCATTTCCAATAAAAAAAAGTGTCATCCCCAGTTATTTGCCCTTACCCTTTATTTAAAAAATAATATACATAAATAACAGGAATTCAGTTTTTGTACATAGGTTTTATAAAACTACTAAAATAACTTTTATTTGACAAACATTTGTAACTAAAAAGATAATATGTAAGATCCATTTATGAATTTAAACTTTTGTGCAAACATTATTAAATCATTGGTAGGAATAAATATTTCATCCCCAAGGCACAATTCGTTGGCAAATATTAGGTTAATTATAGTTTCAGTTTTTAACCGATTTAACTGATGGCAAAATATGCAATTTACACATATATCGACTAAAATTACTAAATAACAATATTCGGTAGATTTCAGGCCTTTTTCGGTAGAATTGGTAGATTGTTAAATTCACAAACATATTCGGTAGAATCTATCGAATATCGGTAGAAGTGTGCACACTGATTATAAGAGGTGAATTAGCTGAGTAATTCGTCGTTCACACGACGAATTTACGCAGCGAATTCTTATCGCATAATGTATTGTTTGTGGCCGGCGGCGGCTGCTATTCTCTGGTCCGTGCTCATGTGCAACAACAATACAAATACAAATTGAGCAATTGTTATCATTGCGCTGATTTACACGGGCATAATTGTTCTGGCATAACACGCCAATTTGTTGGTGAGAGAGGCAAAGAGAGTGGTTTTGCAGTTGGCATAACTTTTCAACCAGCTACAACCCCGCATTAGCAGCATAAAACCAATACACGCACAACTTAAAAAATACAAATGTTAAATTAATACTAAAAACACTAACACACACAAAGCTGTGTATACGTATACATTTTGTGCCAGATGAATTAAGGCCCAACTATAATATGAATAAGCTGGCTTAATAGTATGTTTCCATTATGAGCAAATTAAGTTAATTTGAAAAAATCATGTCGAAGTGTTTTCATTATGTGTTGTAAGTGTTTCTATGTTCGAATTTTCGAAATAAATTTGACGTTTGAATTGTTTATTTATTTTTATAACCTAAAAGAAGCACACAAATTTGTTTAATAATAATTTGGAACAGCAGAATAAATACAACATATACATAAGAATGGAAAACAACATTCACAATAACTTTCTTTTTTTTTAATTACTTTTTCCTTTTTATAAGCAAATAGAATCTGCCATTTTAATTCGTACTTAAATGTCACTTTTTCGGATTTGTAAGTCATCAATAATGGATGACCCATAGTTGCATTTGTAATAATAGCAGCAGCGCAGTGTTGCATTGACAAATTCGACTTAATTTGTAGCAAATTAAGTCATTTGAGATAATTTGCTCATATGAAAAATGTGTGTTAAATCACTTCGCAAATTACTTAATTTGGGCAAATCAAATGTTTTGAACTAAATCACTTATATAGAAACGTACTATATGCTAATGTCAGAATTGAACGATAAGTCTGTCAAATGCTTAAACAATTCAGATGTGGCTTTTAGGTGGCCATAATGTACTTACATGCACTTAAGTATTCTTTAGCCACAGCTGCACATCTAGGTATTGTCAATAATTTTGTTTCTTCTCATAACTCCTAAATGAATGCAATTCAATCAAACTAACTTGAAAGAATGTCCTAATCTATTAAAAATTCACATATAAATATATCCAATATATACCTTATTACTTGTTTTATTTATTTTGCCTACTAAAATCTACAACAGTGAATATATATACATAAGTAAATACATGTGTATGTGTGTATATGTGTGTTGTAAAACAAACATTGAAAATATAACTGCCAGTTAATAGAAGCCATGTCAAAATTCTCGTCTGCCTATTTATATTGAAAACAAAAACAAAGCACTCAAAATTTGTTTTTGTTTTCATTATAAATAGACAGCCGAGAATTTTTAGAAGGCTTCTATTAACTGGCAGTAAGTTTTGCTTTATTTTCCGAGTTTAAAATAAGAAACAATAAAAAAATATTTAAAATCAATGAGTATTTTCTGCTGCTGCTTGTTTGAGTTTAAAAAATGTACAAACAGTTTGTTTCCTTACGGAATGTGCGTTCAGTTTGGCACTTTACTTAGGCAAATGACATTTGACGAAACTTGACGAAAAGTTTGTTAAGTACATTATAGTTTGCCATATGCGTTTTATATGTAACCGCACAGTTGCTTAAGCTATTTTGGAAAAGAACAAAAATTGTGCGGCTTAAGATATGTTCTCGTCTAAACTACCTAATAGGGTTTTTTTCTCACTAATTTCAAAGAACGAAACAAAACAAAATCAAACATTGAGTTTCACTTACTTCCGTAATCTGCAAAAATAAATTTATAACTGTAATAGTGTTGATTATTTTTGTTATAAAAATCACGTTCTAGCTCCTGTATCGCGCCATAAAGAACATAGATGTAATAAAAAATAATTTTTAAAAAATAATAAAATATATAAAAAAAAAATTATTAATTGTTACTAAATGGTGTTGAAATATTTTCGTTTTAATGAAATAGATGAATTCCTTGAGAAATTGAAGCAGAAATTCACGAAACGTTGGGAAAATATGTATTAATAACTATGCGTTTTTATTAACATAAAATGCGTTAGGCCTCAGTAGCTTATTTTAAATAATATATCTTCTTCAAAACTATTAGATGTTGAGTAGATTTTGTACAAATCTACTGACAGAAAAGATTTCGGTTTTTATGGGGAATCTATATATTGATTTAATGCCTAATAAGGATTGCAAAAATACTTGACTCATATCTAACTAAATATTAAAAATTTTACACATGGTTCAAGTTATAGTAAATCTTTTATTCGCATAAAATTATTCTAAAATTTTCTTCCTATTGACTGAGTTACCAGCTACAACAGGAACGCAAACTCCCAGTCTAAGACAGAGATACAATAATTAAGTCTTAAACTCTTAGCAGCATCATAAAGAAAAAACATTTCAGTATAACATTTCCTTAAAACGTTGTCATTTAACAATTTGTTTATAAGTCTTTTTTATTCAATATATCAGCAATTTTTTTATTTTACTTTTTTTTTGGATTATACGAAAATGTTTCTTTGGAATTGCTTATGGGACATACATACATAGATAGATTTGTAAAAGTGTATGAATGCATTTGCTTCCAAGAGCATTTCACATTTTGTCCGCTTATGCCCTGGAAATGTGTCACAATTCTTTTTAGTAATTTATGTTCAAATCATTTAAATATTTCCACTGGCGACGTAATTTATTTCCTGTAGCTTGCTTCTTTTTTTCGTTTTTTTTATAGGGTTTTTCTTTATCCCTTTTTAAATATATTTCAAAAGCATAAAATACCGTTTATTTCGTTCTTCTTCACATTTTTCGTCTGCTGGCCGCTGTGTAAAATATTCGCTTACGTTGTACTTTTATTTGCTGTTTCAACGAATGGATTAGAAGCGTTGCATATTTCTGTGTCGCTATGGCTAAACAGTGGACGAAACGTGCAATTGAGCAGCAATAATTTCATCTTAGGAAATTTACTATATGATGTACTAAAATTTTAGTAAAGCTCACCTTGAATATGATTTTTATATTTTTAATATTTTAGATTTTTTCGTTCGAAGAATTATCGACTTTCACAAGTGAAAACAGTTACGTAAGCTGTTAAAGAAAGAGCTCTTTCATATCAAGCAAATCGGTCTAATTAATTTATTAATATCTGAGTCAATTTAAAGTATTTAAAAATTTGTATAAAAGATTTTAAATTTTGATGGACTGGAAGCTGAAAAAAATATATACATTTTTTATATTTTTTCCACTGTGCAGCTGTGTGTGAAACATGCAATAATGTCTCACTGGTAACAAGACTACATATTAAATTTATGTGGAACAACTTACCTAACAGGGCCGTTGAAAATCGTACTCGAACATTAAAAAAAATAATCATGCAATTTTTGGCTGCAACTTGGTTTTTTTGCAAATCGTTCGCTGGTGTCTCATTTTCGGCGACAATTTATGAAACATAATGATCATATACCTGCATACATATGCATGTGTATGTATATTTATGTGCACATATAAATGTGTGTTTCTGCCAAACTAAATATTTAATACATTTATTAACTTAATGCTATTTTTCCACATTACGGATATGGAATGTTAAAACGTATAAGAAATGGTTTAATGAATTCTTTTGTTTTAATTTACATTTTATGAATCACTTGCATTTTTTGTTTTTAAATTATATAATACTCAGTAAATTTAATGAAATTTGCAATTAAATTAGTAATTCAAATTAAATGTAATCACACAACACAAAAGATTTAAGCTATTATTTAGCATACCATGAAGGAGTGGCACATAAAATAGTTTGATACAACTCACCAAAAATCTGAAATTCTGCTGGTGTTACGGTAACTTTTTCTCAACATTTCCGTTGGAAATGTCGAATAGAATCTTTTATTCGAGATCATTACCACACACATATAAAACGCTCATTCATGATCTACGCAATTCTGTTACTCGAATCGCTTTCCAGCATGCTCAAGCATATGCGAGCCAAATTAATTATGACTATTATAAATCACAATAGAGTAAAGCTAATAAAAAATTAGTTTCTAAATTTTCTATTAAAAAAGCATATCGTTAGTTTTTGCAGGTTCGATAATTTGCAATTAAATAAAAAGTCAGCAGTGTATAATTATTATCAAATCAGAACATTTTATTTGGTCGACAATGTTGTGAAGGGTAGACTTCATTCAATTAAAAGTAATCCATTCGTTCATTTCGGTAATTCGCTCTTTTCAAAAAATACAAATTAGAACGAAATGAAAAAAAAAACAAATGGTTGATTTAGTCTAAATATGTGCAAATTTAGTAATTTTTTCGTGTGATGCGTAAGTCACACGGATCGTGATTAAAAATTATTAAAACCACATGAGCATGCGTGAGCCTGATTCAAAAATGCAACACTGTGCATTGTTGTGCGTCAAAACAGTACCATTTTTATACCCTTTACCAAAAAATGGTAAAAGGGTATATATAGGTTTGTCATTCCGTTTGTAATTTCCAGAATATTAATAAGCTAACCATAAAGTATATATATTCTAGATCCTTATGCATAGGGAAGACGAATAAGCGATTTCCGTCTGTCCGTCTGTTTTCCGAAGCTCTCAGAAAAGCTAAAGACTTAATTCTTGGACGGGTGGGTCAGAAATGGTCGAAATAAGATTGGTATTGAAAATCAGCAAAATCGAGCAGACGGTTTTAGAGCCATACAAAATAACTACCGAAAATTAGCTTTTAATAATATTTTATTAAATAAACTTATTTTATACTTCAGTATGAATAAAATTGGTATTTCTAACTAAAAAAAAAAATTAAAAAGAAATTAAAAAAATTAAAAAGACGTTTCCACGGTTGGAAAACCTTAACTTTTTTTGTTATGCAAAATTAACTTACTAAAACAAATTTGTCCTTCTTTTTTTTCTATAAACTAAACATATGTAATGTTCTTAAAAGAAGGATATTGATGTAAGAAATCAGTAAAACAAAAAGGATGATTCCAGGGTTGGAAAACCTATGATTTTTGTGATATATACAATTAACTACCGTAAACTAATTTTTTAATAATTTTTATTAAATAAACTTATTTTTTACTTCACCACGAGTAAAATTGGTATTTCAAATAAAAAATTAAACTTCAAAAAATTAATAAGATGTTTCCAGGGTTGGAAAACTTTAACTTTTTTTCTTATACAAAAGTAACTTACTAAAACAAATTTTTCCTTTTTTTTCTATAAATTAAACATATCTAATGTTCTTAAAAGAAAGAAATTGATGTTTAAAATTTTTTAAGCGCACTAATAATTCCAAATTAATATTTTATTTATTAAGTAAAATATTTTTTTTTATTAAAAATACATTGAAATTGATTATTGAGAGGTTTAGCTGGATCCTATGCGCATTTCACTGTTGCTAATGCAGATCATCAGGGAACCTTCACCCAAAGTCTCTTAGAACAACTAGACTTATTATGTTATAAACTTTCATTTAAACCAATGAGAAGCTCAACAACAAATAACAAAGTTGAGACAAGAACTCAATAATCAACAAGTTTTTTTATTTTCTTACTAGACTAGGGTGCTGATGAAGTGCGTTGCTGCACAGAAAAATATCTGTATTTCCCCCAGCTTAAAAAGTCTAACTTAATTTTTATTCTCTTTTTTAGAAACTCACATTAATTAATAAAATATTTCATTCAATAAAAAAGAATTGAAATTACTGAACTCAAGCCTGACTAAAAATGTAATTTTTTTTTGTAAAATAAACTTATTTTATACTTCAGTACGAATGAATTTGGTATTTAAAAATAAAAAAAAATTAAAAAAATTAAAACGACGTTTCCAGGGTTGGAAAACCCTATATTTCATTCAAAAGTAACTTACTAAAACAATTTTTTTCTTTTTTACTATAAATTAAACATATCTTATATTCTTAAAAAAAAGATGGTGTAAGAAATCAAAAAAAAAAATCAAAAAGGAGGATTCCAGGGTTGGGACACTTACACTTTTTTGATTTATAAAAGTAACTAAGTCTAATCAATTTTTATCTTTTCCTTTATAAATTATATATATTTTACGTTTTGGAAAGAAAAGTTTGGTATAGAAAATTATAAAAATAAAAACCACAGCTCCAGAGCTGGAAACTATGATTTTTTTCTAGACATTAAAGTAACTAAATAAAACATTTTTTTTTTAATTTCCTTTTTTTCACTTAACACACTTTCTATATTTTTTAAGAACTACTAAATTGGTATAAGTAATCAGAAAAATCTAAAATTATGATTCTAGTTTTTGAAAATTATTATTTTCTTCTTTGTACTTAAAAGTAACTATGTGCTTATGTATGTATCTCTATACTACATAAACGCACTTTGGTAAAGGGTATATATGTAAGATTCGGCACAGCCGAATATAGCACTCTTACTTGTTTTATTTCCTTTTAATACTAAACTTAAAGTTTCCAGAATAATGCTAGCAACAACCAAATTGTCACAGGAGGTTGCACAGTAGGGTGATTCTAAAAAAATCGTCTTTTTTTCTCAGAACCAAGTTTCCAGCTTTTGTTTAGGTAAAAAATAGGCCTGTTAAAATATCAGCTCATAATATTAATGATGAGCATCGCACTTTTCGGTCTCCCATACGATTTACATGATATACATTGATCTTATGCATTCTGATTGTAATAAGTAAATAACGGAATGTCCTACAGCAAACTTCTTGGTACGCTTTTGTAGAAAATTGATCGCTCTACAAAAATAATTAAAATTCAAACTAAAGCTGAAAATAAAATATTTTTCTTTTTAATTCAGATCACCTGTTACCGCTATAGCTAAATTAAATTGAAAAATGTATAAAAGTGTTTTATTTTTCTCTATTACAACAAAAAGCTAATTTTTGACTCTTTTTAAGAGTCCTGTGTGTATTTTGTATGAAATTTTGGTGAAATTTTCTGGAATAAAATAATATTTCTGCTGTTTTCTTGAAAAATTGCATAAATTTCGGGTAAATTTTACGTTGAATGTAAATAACTTTTGATCCAGCTTACTTACTTTGTATAGCGTTCAATTTTCTACAAAAGCATACCAAAAAATTTACTGTAAGACATTCCGTTCTTTACTTATAACAATCAGAGTGAATAAAATCAGTTCATATTATGTAAATCGTATGGGAAATCGAAAAGTGCAATGCGCACCATCTCATCATAAAAAGTGTTTTTTTTTTGGAACTGTTACAATTTAAGTTTAACATTTGTTAACGCACTAATAGTCCCAAATTTTTATTTTACTTGTTCGGTAAAATATCAGGGAACCTTTACCCAATAATTTCTAGGAACAACTATAGCTATTATGTTAAACTTTCATTTAAACAGATGAGGAGTTCAACAAATATAAAAGTTGAAACAAGAGCTCAATAAACAACATGTTTTTTATTTTCTTACTTTACTGGATCACTTTTGAAAAACAAATATAGAAAATAGTTATATAAGGTATTTTTGTTTTTCAAAAAGAATGAAAACTTCGGCTAATTTTTATCTTTGTATTTTTTATAGTTTCCGCACTCCATTTTTTGATCAGAAAATTCCTTATTTTTCTGAGAGTATACAGTCCCATTGCTTAAGAGTGGGAGGCAATTTAAGCCATTTTACTCAATAGATTTCCATTCTGGTTATGATATAATCTTGCTTTCATTTATAATACATATACACAGTTTTTTTTTTATTAATTTCTACTAAAGAAATTTTTGCGAAATGTTGCACAACCATTGAGCTGTTGTAATGACGTTATGTGGTACTAAAAACAAACGGGTAAGCCTTCCTACATTACATTTTATTCAACTTTATTTAAAAAATTTCAATGAAACTTTTCAGTGACACAAAAAATAAAATAATATCAGATCAGATATGAATTTTCCTGCGGAGTTTTTCCTCTTCTCTTTTTGTCCGCGGGAAAAAGTATTTTTACTCGAAAAAGCCGAAGATTAAACAAATGCGGGAGAGTGAAAGCACTGAAATAACTGTTTAATATTTTATGTTTCCATTGCCAATAAAATTAATACATGAATATCCATTTTTGCTTAAAAAAAATAATAATACAAACAGCGCACAGTGGTTGTTTAGATAGACAGTTAAATAAATTATGTCTTCTGAATACAAAATGATGTATACCAAAACAGTAGAAGATGCCCTACGTGCTTTTTGTAAATGTAATTTTTGAAATTTACTAATAGTTATATAATAACCATAACTCTACCTTCCATTACTAACTTTTTGTAAAATTTCAAAAATTAAAATAAGAAAAATATGAATAACAATTTTTTTATTTTGTTAGTAGCTAAATTGATTTTTTTTCTACATATGACAGCAATTTTAAAATGCACTTACATATGTATGTATGTATGTACATGTATAATACGTTCATATGTAAATTTTAAAACATTTTGACACTATAAAAGCTCAGTTAGCCGACTGTAATGTAATGTAACTGCAACAGTAGAAAACAGCTGATCGATATTTTTATATGAAAAGTAGGTAATGTTACCTTACATCTCTATAAACATTTCCATTACTTTTCACTTAACAATATCGATCAGCTGTTTCCTACCGTTGCATTTACATTACATTACAAGCGGCTAACTAAGCCTTAACACTTATGATTACTGTTTGAATCCCACAATTGTTTTAAATAATAAAAAAAATTGCCTCAATAAGTTGCAATTGTCATATTATGGAAATGCATACGTATGAGTAATATATTATTCCTTATAATGGTGTTACTCATACGTATTAATATGCAAAAGAGTATTTCTCGTACAAACTTTATTCACCATGAATGGTGAATAAATTTTGTACTAAAAATATAAAAAATTTAAAAATTTCATAAAATATAGTCTTCCTTGGTGGATGCATTTGTGAATTTTTAAATAACAAAAATTAATATATTTTTATTAATTAATGTAGGTTTCTAAAGAAGAGAAGAAAAATTAAATTAGACTTTTGAGCTGGGGGAAATACCGATATTTTTCTGTGCAGCAACGCACTTCATCAGCACCCTAGTCTATCTACTTGGGTAGAGATTGTTATTAACATCAGCCATTTAACGTAAATTCTAATGAAACGGAATGTGAGAAATGATTGTTGTGTACAATTATTGATTAACCTTTGGTAAATACATATGTAAGTATCACTATTCATTTCCCCTGTTCTTAGGGTTCCGCACACCGAAAGTGAAAAGGAACCCTATTGTTTTCGCTACGCTGCCCGTCTGTCCGTCACACGGTATTTTCTCAGGAACTGTAAGAGCTACGGACCTAAAATTTGGACACCTTGGCCCCTACAACAACAAATACATGACAATTAAAAATTAAAGGGTGTTCCAAAACGAGCAACGAAAAATGTTAAAATCCCATGCAATATACATACAATTGTATGAACATATGTATATTGAAACTTGAATTTGTAAAATTAGTGTATTTTTATACAGACTACAACAATTAACACTAAAATTAAAAAAAATTTAAATTAAAGGGTGGTCCATCAATTAATGCAATTTTGACTATGTAATTTTGACAACTTGCTATATCTTGGAAACCGTAAGAGGCAAACACTTGGAATTTTCAAAAACGGTAAAACTAAAAAAACCGAAAATTAAAAATCGCCAAGCCAAAAAAAAACAAATCGCCAAAAATTAAAAAAAAAACGCCAAAACGAAAAAAAATGCCAAAATTTAAAAAAAAAATCTAACACTAAAATAAATCGCCAAAATTCGAAAAAATCGCCAAAATGAAAAAAATCGCCAAAATGAAAAAAACGCCAAAAATCGAAAAAAAAACGCCAAAACGCGAGAATGTCGCCAACACTAAAAAAAATTTTAAATAAAAAAAATCGCCAAAAATAAAAAAAAATCACTAAAATGAAAAACGCAAAAAACCGAAAAAATCGCCAAAACGACAAAATAAAATGTCAAAACTTAAAAAAAAGAATCGCCAAAACCGAAAAAACGCAAAAAACGCCAAAACAAAAAAACCGAAACAACCCCAAAACACCAAAAAAAAAATGCTAAAACTATATATTATATAGGATGCAGTTTGTATTAAATTACATATCTAGTGTTCGTATGGAACCCTTCGTGCGCGAGTCAGAGTCGCACTTTACTGAATTTTTTATTTTCATTTTTTTTTTAATTTTTCTATTTAGGTTAGCACGAAGTTATATTACTCTACCTACGTATGTTTAACTATTCTTGCTTATCTTTTACGATCATCACATTAATTATATTTTACTTATTATCTATTTACTTATTATTGTAGTGGATATTATGTTACATTGTTTTTGCTTAATGTAATTATGTCCACTACTATAATGCTTACATGTATGTACCGACGGTACGTCGAATAAGTACTGTGCAGCGTAACCATTTACAAGCCCGCGGAAAAGCTAATTAGGCAATATGAATATGCCGTCTAAATTGATATTTTGTAATATTATTTAAAAAGTTAATTGATTTTCTTGAATCTGCATAAGAATAAAAATATATGAAGCTAATTTTGGCTATCGAAGTCAATTTTCTGTGATTTAATTTTTTGTTCAAATTGATTAAAATTTTATATTAATCAATTTTTTTTAATTAATTAGATTTTATTCTAACTATACAAGCGTTTAATTAAACCAATAAAATTTTTAATTAAAGCAACTGAACTTTAGTTAATTCTATTGATTTTTATTTAAATGAATTGAACTTCTAAAGAAATAAATTAAATTAAAATTTCACAGCTTTCATTTTAATTACATCAATTAAATTTGTGTTTAATTATAATAATAATTTTAATAATAATAATAATAATTTTAATTTATTATCAGATTTTATTTCAATAAAATCTGATTTTATTCAAATAAAATAAATTTTTTAACAAAAGCAGTGAAATTTTTAGTTTTATTTGACTTTTAATTTAGTTTGAAAGAAAGTGAAGATAATTTACTAATTTGAATAATACTTAAAACTATGCAGATCTACAAGGTTGTATAAAATTTCACAAAACACATTCAATTAATGCAACTTTTAATACAACTTAAAAATCGAATTCTGTTCGAGATATTACTGGGGATCTGTAGCATGGGGTCCATAAACCAAAAGTTGTTGGGACCCCCTGACTGAAAGTGTTAAAAGTTTGGCATGTCATTTGCTTGCATTACTTAATTAAATTTATTTTGCTATGCACATTGAATGTAGTCGAAAGCAGCAACAATTTTCATTGATGAAAATTTTCACATCTTATTTGAATTTTATAAAGTAATGGGTGTTTTTTATTGAGGTATAGAACTTTAAGTTGGCATCACTTTTTTAACTGGCGGCCATTTTGTCAGCTGTCAAGTGATTAATATTTAGTTTGGTTTGCCATTTCATCATGAACAGGTTGACAAAAGAACAACGCTTGCAAATCGTGCAAATTTATTTCGAAAATAATGGTTCAGTTCGCGAAGTTTACCGCAAGCTCCGTCCATTTTATGGTCGACATAATCGTCCATCAGAGCAATTAATTCGGTTAACCATGGATCGTTTTCGCACTACGTTTACTCTATGTGATAATACGCATCCGCAGAGACGTCGAACAGTGCGCACCGAAGAAACAATTGCCGCTGTAGAGCAAAGTGTTGAAGAGGACCCGAATGAATCGATTCACCACCGTGCACAGCAATTGGAGCTTTGTCCATCAACTTTATGGAAGATTTTGCTCAAAGATCTTGGCTTGCGACCTTACAAGATCCAGCTTGTGCAAGAATTAAAGCTGCGAGACCATGCAATGCGTCGTGATTTTGGTGTATGGGCCGAAAATGAGATTGATCTCGATGCTGATTTTCATCGCAAAATTTTGTTCAGTGATGAGGCTCCTTTTTGGTTGAATGGCTACGTCAACAAGCAAAATTGCCGCATTTGGAGTGAAGAGAATCCACATGAGACCCTTGAGACGCCATTACATCCACAAAAACTGACTGTTTGGTGTGCTCTATGGGCGGGTGGAGTCATTGGGCCATACTTCTTCCGAAATAATGCTGGAGAGTCAGTTACCGTTAATGGAGACCGGTATAGAGCCATGATAACCGACTATTTTGTTCCCGAATTGGATGGCATGAATGTGGATGAGTTGTGGTTCCAACAAGACGGCGCTACATGCCACACAGCGCACGTCACAATCGATTTATTGAAGGAAACATTCGATGAGCGCATAATTTCGTGGAATGGACCTGTCAATTGGCCACCAAGATCGTGTGATTTGACACCATTGGATTATTTTCTTTGGGGATATGTGAAGTCGCTCGTCTACGCCAACAAACCAGAAACGTTAGGGGACTTGGAAGCCAACATTCGTGGCGTTATTGCCAACATACGGCCCCATATGCTCGAAAAAGTGGTTGAAAATTTGACCTGTAGAATTGGCTTTATTCGAGCCAGCCGCGGCGGCCACATACCCGAAATCATATTTAAACATTAATGGCATAAAATTATCCTTCCAATAAAGCCAAATTGATGGACATTAAAACGATTTTCTTGTGTTTTATTTCAATTCGAAGTTCTATGCCTCTAAGAAAAACACTCGTTACTTCAAAATTTGCTTGAAAGCAAAAATAAAATTATAATATATTAATTTGATATAAGTATCAATAACCTGTTAAAAACGTGTGGTGCTTATTTAACTTAATTTTTGAAAGACTTGGTTTGTACACCATAATGTCCTTGTAAACGTTTGAGGCAATATGCTTGGGTAAAGATGTAGATGTGTAATAAAATTACAGTATTTTATAAGTGCTCAGTCAAGTGCATGAAAATGATACCAAGATGCCCACGATGAGTGAAGGCAAGTAAGTGTACTTCGATTGCAAGTACAATTTGGAGTAGTTGCAAAAGTTTCTTTAAACTTTATTATTATTATTTTCCGCTACATTAATGTAATATCAATGTGTTAAAACACCCAGTCAGGTACTTGCTTACATACAAGCATTTACTGTTTTATATACAAACATGCACCTATTCACCCATACATACATACTTATATTTTCACACATACACACAAACTTATACCGACCGATTGGCATGCACATTTTCAAAATGAGATAAAATTGTTGTAAGAGTTTGCAGCTAGTTTATGGCTTATAATACGAGTACATACAAACATTTTGAATGCTTTTTTTTATGACCAGCTTTTAAAATTGTCATTAGTTGCGGAATGTCCCAGCAGAATACAGTGTTTAAAATAATTAATATTTTTGCTTATATTGCCAAGTATATAAGGAGAAACTTAACAGACGAAGAACCATATAGGCAGGCATTTACTTACACAACTTTCAGATGGAGCCAATATACTTTTGATAAACAGAATGGTGGAAAGAATAGATACTTTCTTGTAGTAGCAAAGCGCTTTTGTGTTAGTTTAGAATCTTCAAGTTTTCATATTTATTTTCCATATTAGAAAAACAAAATCTGCCAAAAAAAAAAAATTTCACTTTAGCAGGTATAAAAGAGAAGTCACCAAAATTTATCAATGTCTAAAGTTTTGTTTTTATATTCTGTCAATTATAGATTAACATAAAAAACACATATTTCCTCAAAATTATTGGGCATCCCAATGTTTTGTTTTCTAAGACAAACTATAATTTTCTGTTCTTTATAAGTCGAAAAATGTCATTTATAAAACTTATGGCTTTAAATACTTGAATACACGCTAATATATTTTCACTTTCTTCACTTCTCTAGCAAATTTGAATTAAAGTATTTATAAAATTCTATATCGTTTACACTAAGTTTCTTCGACATTTAACAAGATTTCGTGTTCAAAACAAAAACCATTGCACAAAATTATCCTAAAATGCAACCAAAGAACTGCAATGTAGCTAATTCACACACCTTATTGAGCACAGCGGTTTACTTTTTAGTACAGTTTTGAAGCAAAAACCATAATTGCTTCAAATCTAGTAGTATAAGGTACTATATTTAAAGTAGATGTAAGTCTACTAGATTTTGTTCGAAATCTCATAAATACTAGATTTTGCTGTTATTTAAACATATCATTCTTAGAATTGTAAATATCAGCAAATTCTAATAAAAAAAATTATTTTTATAGCGCAAAATCTAGTTCTAGTACGAGATTTCTTGCAAAATTTAGTATATTTCCCATACAAAACAAAATATACTTCCGCACTATATTTTGTCGAAATCTACTTCAAATCTAGTAGAAATTAGTGATGAAAGTTGGCCTCTGTACTTAAAAAGTTGTGCGAAGTGGCCACAAAGCTGTTGTTTGATTATACACAGAAAAAAATAGACAAGAATTATGTTCAATAAAACCATGTTATTGAAAAAATTTCAATTTCAATAATATTTGTCATTAACTTAATACAATATTTATCAATACCGCAAATTTTAAAATAAACTTTTTTTTAATAACTTAAATTTAACAAGGTTCAGCCTAGAGAATTTATTTATTATTACACACTTAAGGCTTCATTAGCCTTTACTTTCTGTTGCTGTTCTGTGCTGTGCCGTTCTGCTTCTAAATTTTAGTAATTACTTTTTCTGTAGTAACTTCTCCGCTATTTCGGTCCAGAAGAGTCGCAGTTTTCCACTAAAGCGATGAGTTTTGCATCGTCCATTGTTATGTTTAAATATAATTTAATGTTTTTCTTGTAACAATTCATTTTTTTTAATTAAAAAAACGCAACACAATTTATTTCAAAATGTTTTTATTTAATTTTTGCTGTCACTTAACATTTTTTTAATTTTCAGAGGTTGAACCGAAACAGAACAGAACGAAACAGAAAAACTAACGAATTTTATTAGATTTCTATAAACAAAAAAGCGTCAGCTGATTCGTAACAGAACAGAAAGTAAAAACCATGATACAATAATATAAAGGTACAACCACATTTGCCGTATAAAATTAATTCTGACTTTTGTCCCAATTATTTGATTACTGTTTTTTTTTTAAACAGAGAGGAAAGCGTTGCCACACACATATAATGGCAACTTTTATATTAGGAATGCTTTTTGAAATGTGTAATTTGAGTTTAGAAATTGTAGTTAAAAACATATTTTTTAATGTTAATTGAACATGAGAATAACGAAATCTGTGTGTAATAAGACCTACGAAAGCAAATATTTGATTAATTATTTAATTCAATAGATAACAAAAAAAGCCTCACGGTTTGGGATGAAACTTGGTTCTTAAAAATATCGATATAAAGAAACGCCGTAAATAGAAGCGATACATCGATGTTTTATTAGCGGAATTCACGGTTGCTTTATACGTATAATACACATTCGCATATGCAAATTTATTGCTGGTTTACATCAAGCACAACACATACTGCAACATTTGCATTTGAGGTAAATACCTTTCAAAGCTCTTAAATTTGTTCTTGTTTCTTTGCAAAGTAACAGCAAGCATTGTTGCCACCGAGATCTGCTTGGCTGTTGTGCTCTCGTCGGTGTGAAAGTACAAAAAGCTCTTTATAAAAGTTTGCACATGGTGCATATGGCTTGGACGTAGCTGAATAAGACTTAATGCTTTGTTGATATATGCAACAAGCACTGTTCTTCTTTTTTGTTTGCTAAGAACATGGTCTATTATTGGACTAGGAACATGTAATTATCACATTTCTCCTTAAAATGGACCACGTGGTCTAATAGTGTCCTTAAGAATGCTACAACCCGTTAACAATTTCATCCTAATAATGTAAGGCAGCTACGTCCAAACACACACACTCTAATATATGTATTTCAGATAAACAGCTTTGTTATTGCTTCTTTGCAAAGACCAAAGATGTCGCCGAGATCTGGAGGCAAATCGCAGCACTCGTTATCGAATTACGAAATATTTCCATATAAATTCTATTGCAATATTTCGTAATTACGTTCGATAACGATTGCCGCGATTTGCCCCCTGCTTGGATGTTGTGCTCTCGTCAGTGTGAAAACATAAAAGGTCTTTTTTAAAACTTTGCACATAGTGCGTATAGCTTGGACGCAGTTGATGTAAGGCAACACCAGAGAGTATAAAGACAAAGTTCCGCCTTGATTCAGTTGGAAATTTCCTTCCTGTTGTATCTTGCTTGCTGCCGTTGTTGGTGCTGCTGTAACTTATTTGCTGTTTATTTTTTATAAATTTATGAAATAATTAAAATATTTTCCATTATTTTTAATTTAATAAGCAAGAACGTCAAAAAATTAATAAAAAAAACTCGGATTTCATAAATGAATAAGGTAGCATTAATTTTGAGAGTAAAAAATAATCGGTACAAACGTCAGAATGTTAATTTGGCGACGAAAAGAGAGAATGGTTTTAGCTTTATATTATTGTATCATGGTAAAAACTAATTCTGGCTTTAGTGTTGATGTCTATCTTGCTTTTTGATTGACACAACTTACTGTTGTGCTCTTGTTGTTATTTATTTTTATACATCGTCTTGTATACATGTACGTACCGACAAGAAGCCGACAAATTTTTCCTGTTTCTGCTCCATACAGTTTTTTGGAAGAAACAATTTACTGGAACAATAAAAAATAAGTACTGAAACTAAATTTAATTTCAAACAAACATTTATTTGAAAAAAATTTTGGAAATAATTTTTTTTTTGTGCACCTACGATAACGATCGGAAGACACTTGGAAAAACAAAATAATAGCCCAGTTCACAATCATATGAAAATGGTCTTGCATCATTGCATGTGCAAAATGGTATGGTATATTGATACTCACCACTAAGAATTGTTAAGTGGTGTGTGGCATGTACAATTTTGTACATGCAACGATTCGAGACCATTTGCACAAGATTGTGAATTGGGCTAATATGGTAAGTATTTGTATTAAATGTAAATATTACTACATATATATATATAAATATATATTATATAACAATAGTTTTGTAAAAATTTCTTAATAAATGTCAAAACAAAGTTATGTAAAAAATATACAAAGATTTTGATATAGATTTCAATTGAATTTTACTTGATTTCGTGTACGTGTAAATGTCATATTAATGCTTAGTTTTAAGTTTTGTGATTTAATTTTTTGGAAATTTGTGTTTCAAAATTGCCATTTTTTTGATTTCTCTACCATCATGAGTTGTTAGAACTTTGTTATTTTTTATCTGTCAACACTAAACTAAAAGTTCTAAATGTTTGAATAATGTCAACGCCATTTAAATGTTCGAAACTAGTTTCAAGTGAAACACTGTATTGCTACTAAAAACTCACCATCACTTATTTTCAATTTACATCTTTTTATTAATTCATAACGTTGCCATATTAAATTTTATGTACGCTATTTACTTGGTATGCAAACTATTATATTTCTGTGAGCACATGCATACACTAGCGTCGTATTATTAACTACCCTGCAGGAAATGTCAATAGAAAAATTTTACTGATTATCTATTGACGATGTCACCAGTACTACTGACAAATTATACCCAACTAATGCTATCTACTATTGACATTTAACACAGGCTTGTCCTACGAAATCTACCAATACACTTCGTCAATACTGACTGGGTAGTTCTTGTGGGACCATATGGCAAAAATTTCAATGGTAAGATTGTACTGACTTACTATTGACAATATCACCACAATGTAGGATATGTCCGTAGTAAAGCTGTACTGATTCATTACAGACACTGTCTATAATTTGCAGGAAACAAACAATTTTTTGTCATTTCTATTAAATTCATATACATACATACTTACATATCGCACTTGTTCCTGAAAAGCGTAACAACTCAAAATTAATGAATTTTCAGTAGAAGCCAAAAACTATTTCTATTGATTCTAGCGATATATTACAGCAAAAAATGATGTCATTGTAAGAAAATACCATTAAAAAAGAATACAACGTTTTTTTTTATTGCTTATGTGATTTTCCAAAAAAAAAAAAAAAACTACTTTTTGAGTTGTTTTTCTTTTTCTGAAATTTTTTTGTTTAACTAGTGGTGTTATTTCGAGTTTACCCAGTTTAACTGAAAATTCACTCTGGATTACATAAACCGTTAGCAGTCGAAAACAACAACAACTCGAAATGTCGCTCTTTGTATGAAAAAACTTTGATCTGTTTTGCTCAAGCACTTGCAAACAACTAAAAATGTCTTCCTTTAATTGAGACTAAAGTAGTTATTCTAAAAACATAAAGAGAGTCATAACGGTTTTTTTCAAGACAAAAGAAGACAAATCAAAGGGAGATTTTTACAGTGGGTAGATATGACCTCTGTTGTTTGGTTTTTTGCAAAAAGTGAAAACTTGAACATTTTGAGTTAATACGCTTTTGAGGAACAAGTGCGATATGTAAAACATATATATATGTATATTTATCTTAACTAGTAAGTTCAAACACTTACGCATGGATCTGAAAGTGTGATAAATCCTTAACTGATGGCACAAAATCTTCCACAGAGTCCAAAAATTTCCATAATTGTCACTTTCACTTAAAATTTTTTAATATTCTATTTTCATACAATATGGATTGTTATTTTGTTTGTTTTTTGTAATTTCTTTTTGTGTATTTTTTTGTGTATTTTTTTTTTTAATTATTATTCAATACATTTATTAAGCTAATTTTTATAAACGCTAAAATTTTGCTTGACGCCACTTTTATATTCAACAAACCAATAAGAAGCATAATTTGTGTATCTTTAAAAATGTTTTCTAAGCATCAAAAACAATATTAATATGTAGACGCTCCGTTGACAATATCACCAAACTAGTCGTCAAAAGTGGTGACTTGGGGACACTTCACCCCACGTTTCCTTCAGGGTACGGATTACATACATACATATGTAAGTATATGCAAATAAGCATTTAAGCACGTATGTACACATGTATTTGTTCCTGGATATGTACCCAGTTGGCCACGTCTTTAAGACATCTTTGACGACGGGTACAAGACAATGGTAAGTCGTAGAAGACATATGAAAGACAACTCCATACAAATCGTTGACGAAATTTTCATACAAATGGCGGCGAGGTCACACAAGACCAGATGAGCGACATTGTCGCTCAGATTGTCCTCAACAAGGCTTTATTGAAGACAAAACGTGTGACACTGTCGCTCAGATTGTCATCAACAAGGCTTTATTGAAGACAAAACGTGTGACACTTTCGCTCAGATTGTCATCAACAAGGCTTTATTGAAGACAAAACGTGTGACACTTTCGCTCAGATTGTCATCAACAAGGCTTTATTGAAGACATAACGAGGGTCATTGTCGCTCATATTATCGTCAACAAAGCTTTATTGAAGACACAACGAGGGACATTGTCGCTCAGATTGTGCTCAACAAGGCTTTATTGAAGACAAAACGTATGACACTGTCGCTCAGATGGTCCACAACAAAGTTTTATTAAAGAGAAAACGTGTGACATTGTCGTTCAGATAGTCATGAACGCCGATTTCTTTTAAATTGTCGATTAGAAAACTTAATCTACAGACGACATGTCGTACATGAATCGTCGAAGACAATGTCGTTTAGGACGCTTTGGACAACTGGGTAGTCGCTTAACAAATTTTATTGTATAAACATATGTACATACATTGTTAATGACCTCATTTCATTTGTACATATCTGTGGACCGTTGACAAAAGAACTTAACTCGAGTTATGAAAATTTGCTGGATTTTTTATTATGCGACTATTTTTTCAAGCCGCATCTTTTGGTCTTATCGGCACGATTCTACGCTTCTTAGTTCAAGAAATACTATATGCGAAAAATTAACATATGTTTAGATTTTACTGGTTTGCTTTTGACAAAACAACTTAATGTAAATATGATGAAAAATTAATGAGAATTTGAAAAATAAAGTTTAACGAACTTTTGACAAAACGTCCTATTTCATCTTAGTACTCCTCATTTTTTTTTAATTATTTTCACAAAACAACATATTTCGAAATAAGTTCCTTTATCAAAAGCTAAGTTGTGAAAACGGAGTATTTATATCGAAGTAAGTTGATTTTGCGTATCATTATGCATTGAATTTTCATTGCGACAACACATTTTATACTGAAACAAGTGATTTTGTAAAATTTTAAAGCTAAAAAATTTAATTTTTATTCCAATTTAATTGCAATAAATACATTAATATGTTATTTTTTGGTACGAAGCCATTGCCAAACGCGGGGCAAATGACATTGGCTCCTGCATTTTTAAATTTCTCTTGGATTTGCCTAATTTCGTGAAGCATTTCATTTTATACAGCGATTCTTGCCCTGGTCAAAACAGGAACTCTTATATTTGTGCAATGTTATCAAGAGTTGTACAAGACCATGAAAGTATTCAAACTATTGACCACAAATTTCTCGTAGTAGATCATACTCATCTTTAATGTGACACGTTTCACGTGCAAATTGAAAAAAAGAAAAAGCAATCATCAGGATCTATTCGACATCCTCACGACTAGACAAATTTAATTGCCTCTACTAATACTAAGTATAAGGTCCACGAGTTGACACAAGAAGACTTTTTTGATTTTAAAGCTCTTTTGAAGGATAGATATAACTGGAAAACAAATAATACTGAAGGTTTGTAAGACCCTTTGATCTTTTATTTAATTACATTTTTAACTTTTTTTATTTGTAACTATATTTTCTATAGGTAACAAATTCGAATGGAAACATGTTCGTTGGATACGATATGAGAAGAACAAACCTGGAATATTGCAATATAAACATTCTCTTCAAGTTGATGAACAATTCAAAGAGTTGAATATTAACTCACATCGCAGAAAAACACATAATTCAACGTTGACCAAAAGTTTTACTGGTGATCTGCCAATTTTAATAGATATGTTAAAACTAGTCAATAAATAAATTAAAAGCTGAAGGAGAATATTCAATTGAAATTGATTCAGATTTAGATGAAATACATCATAATGAATAACAATTACATATATACATAAGTACATAACGTTACTTTAGTATAGAGGCCCTAAATGAAATTTATATGAAATTGAGATTTTGATACAATAACATCTAATGTATTGAAATATACAAAGAACTCAAGCTCAAAAAAATAATGAGTTAGATACTTTCTATATTAAGGTAACGATAAGTTTTATAAGTTTAATAAATATTTTGTCTTTTATTATTTCTATCACTATACTTACATGTAACATTTATAAGCACTTGTTTACTTTTAATTGAATTACATTTTTCTTTTTTTTACTTTAAATTAATAAATAATACTTGATATGTTTTCTGAAAAAACCAATCATTTGACATATTTTAAAAGGTTTGAAGTCGGTAAAAAATCATAAGTGGACATAAGTGATAAAATATATTTCTTTTTTTTAATTTGACAAAATATCTCATTTAGAGAAGTGTTGAATTTATTTCTAAAATATCTTTTGAATAAACAACTTATTTCATGTATTATTTTTTTCTTCTTATTATAAATCAGTTGAGAAAATGTTTGAATGAATCCAAAATTCGACAAACAAAAAATTTATAATACAAAATTTTTACTTTTCCTTAAATGTGTACCCCAAAAAGTTTGTTCAGCATTTTAGGAGTATTTTCGCTCTCCTGAAAAATTTGAAAAATAGACATATGTGCTTTTGTCAAAAGTCCACAGATATGTATATGTAAAGGGTGTCCCAACAAGAACGCAAGATTTAAATTTGGCGCCATTCGAAGTGTCATTGTTTGACATTTGAAGAATTGTTATTGTTTGCTAGTAGAAGGTACGATCTTAGTAAAAATGGACCGCTACACGAATGAACAACGCATTCTCATTGTGAAATTGTTTTACCAAAATGGTGAAAGTTTTGCGGCTACAGTTCGCAAATTTGCGATCAGTTTGGGGTCACAATAATGCTCTAAAAGAGTCAACTGTAAAGAGATTAATGGATAAATTTGCCGAAACTTGGTCTGTTAGTGATGTAAAGACAACAACGCGCCTTCGACTAGGTCGATCGACCGAAAATGTCGCAGTTGTACGTGATGATGTCGCTCAAATGCAAGTCAAGTGCAATGGTGTTCGGTATCGTGAAATGATAACCAGTTTTTTCGTGCCTAGAATTGAAGAAATGAATGTGGAGGGCATGTGGTTTCAACAAGACGGCGCCATATGTCATACAGCCAGAGAAACAATTCAATTGCTACATCAGTCATTTTCCGGTCGTGTTGTTTCGCGTTTTGGAGACCAGAATTGGCCGCCTAGATCGTGCGATTTAACACAATTAGATTTTTTTCTGTGGGGTTTTTTGAAGTCGATGGTTTACGCGAATAAGCCGACAACGACTCAAGCCTTAAAAGGGGAAATTGGATGCTGCATTAATAAAATACCGCAGCATTTATGCAAAACGGCCATTAAAAATTTCATTAAAAGATCGCGTGTGTACCAGCAAAGCCGCGGCGGCCATCTGCCCGATTTGTTGTTCCACACATAACTTCATTTTGTCTACTTTACGATATAATAAAGTTTCACGATTTATTTTTTAAATATCTGTGTTTTATTTAAAATTTAAATCTTGCGTTCTTGTTGGGACACCCTTTACTTACGTAATAGAAACCAATTTAAATGTTGTGTAATAACTGTTAATGGATTGAAGTGTAATAGTATAAACTTTTTTATTATTTAACAGCAGACGGATAAAGTTTATGTTTATATGTGGGAAAAAGATATTATCTTAGAAAAAAATATAAGTAAAACATATTTTTGATGTGTAAACATCTATACGCTAGGGCGTCAAAATCTTTTTCACAACACAATCACAAATTTTGAGTAAGATGCACACCGCGTTATGAAATCGGTGTGAGCTATGTATGATTGTATTAGTGTAATCATACGAACAAGAAGTAAATACAAAGAAACTTAACAGCTGCATAGAAATAACTCATCCGAATTTTAAAGCATACCTTCAGGAGTTAATTTTAATAGAAATTGCTTGTGAAGTGTAATAGTGTTGCCAGTGGGGATAATTTTGTTAAAAAGTTGAAATATATAAAATAAATAAAATATATATAAACTTTTAAATAAAAGAGCGTTTTAAATGTCAAATATTTGTTTAAAAGATATATATATAGTAGTTTTTATAACATAGAGTCTACACCTAACATAATATGTAAGTTGCGAGCGTCAAATTCAATCGCAGAGAGCATTATGTTACGTATAGACTTCAAATTAGTGTTATCTCAATCTTGTAATATTGTTCATGAGAGCGTTATTATAAGAAAGCCTATAACAACAATCTTATACGATGAACTGGAAAAAAACACACATACATGAAAATAAATTAGTGTGCATGTGTGAGTGTTTATTAAAATAAATGAAAAACTATGCTTTGAACAAAATTTCTAGGATTTTATATGTTTAAATGTGTTTAATTGATTTATTAATTAAAATTTGTGTGAAGAAGTGAAAATAAAATAACTAATTATAAAAAAATAAAACATGTGAACTCGATGAAAATTTGCATAAAATGAAATTTTATAAGAAAAGTGAAATTACGTTGTCCTCTTGTATAAGATGAAGAGAAATATCGGCATTTTATTTTTGTTATTCTGCTGACGTTTTCTCACATATTATGTCAGAGTTAATCGCAGTTGTAGATGCTATGTAAAGAATTTGTAATATTATATTATAACTAGGGAAAGGATTTTCATGCATTTAAAATCACGTTTTATGTACATAAAATATGTAGTAAAAATATAAAAATATGTATTTAAAACTTTTTTTCAACATTTAATAACATTAAGAACTTGAAAAATCACCTTCATTGCTTTCTTAACAAACATTTTGTCATTAAAAACTTGAAAAGCATAAAAAGCTCGGCTTCAATACCTTCTTAATAAATATTTTGTAAAATCATATGAAATACAAAATAAAGTTCAGTCGAACTTTTATTGACGTACATGAATTAATAAATGTTTTTGTTTTAATTGTCAAGGATAAATCTTTGACTGAAAAAATTTTATGTAATAAAAATGAATGTTAAATGCTGCTATTTCCTTTGTTTGAATATTCAGTTTCTAAATTTTTGTTCTTTAGTACTATAAACTATTGATCCAATTTGTTGTATGTACATACATATTTTAAGTCCATAATATTTTTGTTAACTATTTCTAATTTATTTGTATCTCTTCATTTATTCTGCCTTTCAGAGCACGCTTTTTTTTACCGCATCTTCAGTTAATTCAACTTGAAATGTTAAGGTAACGAAACCCTCTAATTGGCCTATAGTGTGAACAAGAAAGCAATCCTGCTATGTGTGCCCAAATATCAATTAGGCAGAAGGCTGTCGGATACTATATTTATATTCATAAAATTAAAGAAATTTAAAGTCAAAAAACTTGCATCCGTATGCAAAAAATAACGTGTGCAGAGCGCTGATTAAAGTTACATAACCATCTTTGAGTTTTAAAGGGCTATTATCCCATGCTATTTTTTTTTTTAATTTTCAATGGTATTGGTATTCATAACGTAAGCTAAGGTACTGAACCTTTCAAATGAGTTAAAGGAGTCATACGGTGTTTATCAGTATCGAATAATATCACCAAAATACGATCGTAAATTTTTCTCGTTTTCCTCTTTTTTCTTCTTACAAAGTCGTAAAAACTGCAGCTTTTAAATAACTAACAACTAATAAAAAAAAACCAAAATTAGATTTATAGCATAAAAAACTAAAAAATTTATTAATAAACAATAACGAAAATTAAAAATTTTAAAACCACCGACTTTTTTCAGAAAAGATATTATATCTTCTAAGCGGCTAGACCGATTTTCTTCAAACATAGCTAAAAACCCTCACGATCAAGACATCTTTCAAACAGAAAAAACTAAATGAAAATCGGTCCAGCCGTTTGGCCTGTACGTGGACACGGATACACAGATACACAGACACACAGGTACACAGATACACAGACATACAGACACACAGACACACAGACACACCCTACAAACTTATAACACCCCTTTTTTAGTCGGGGGTTAAAAATATACATTTACAATGAAATATGCAAAAATATGTATTTATTACAAAATATGCAAAAGTATACCATTTTGTCACTAAGATATTTTATTTACGTTGATCTACGACCAACGACAGAAAACATGTATTTACATGAAAATCCTTTCACTAATTATAACATATCTTCATTACGTACTGTTGCCTTACACTGAAGCTGGTGCACGACAATTGGGTATCAATCTCCATCTCATGCCAATTATTATGAGTGGAGATTTTAATACAAATTTTGCAAACCCAAAATCGCAAGCTTTGCCAAAATTTTTATTAGGCGTATTCCACTTGCATATGAGCAATTCTCCACAAACACCCACAACTAATAATTCCACTACTATAGATGCAGTTTTCCATAGATTTTTAAATACAGTAGAGTCAAACATTTATATATCTTATTTTAGTTACCATAAGCCAATATTAACTACTTGTACTTAAGGCATTTACCATAGATGGGCACTTTGCAGTACTACTAAAATTTCAGTAAAAATAATTTTTTAACCAATAAATTTTTACTGATTACTAAAATTTTTTTCTGCAATTTTTATAAAGTGCCTAAATGATTTATTATATGATGAGGTGCATTGAATTTTCAGTAATCAGTAATGCCGGTATTCATAATGAAATTCTGTCAAGTGGCTAAATTTTTTTCAAACAAAAATTTCAAAATTTAAATGAAAAAAACTTTGCCACTTGCTACAATTGTATTATGAATACGGCCCTACGATTTTGCTGGTAATGCAAATTAAATAAAAATTGACTGGATTTTTTTAGTAATCAATAAATTTACTGCCCATTTCAGAGAACAGATTGAATGCCTTATTTTGTTGTTGTGAATGCAATCACAAAAAAAAAACTGCATATTGCTGTCAATCCACAACATTTGAAAAGAACAACGCATGGCACAATCGAAAGAGATGAATGCGTCGAATTTTATTGCGTGCATTGCTGGTTTTATATAAATGCTCGCTGGTCTTTTCAAAAGCAACGAATACTCAGTGAATGGTGCGAATACTTTTTACTGTGATTGAACACAACGTAGTCTTTTTATTTTGTGCTTGTATAAAACTCTTACATTAGTATTAATAAAACACGATATAGATTTGAAATGCATTTATGTAAAATTTTATATGAAACGGTTATTTGAAATACATTTCAGATCTATTTTATTTTTTTCAAATTTTAATTTTTATATTTTCTTTTTTCTAACACTGCAAATATAGCATTTATTTCTTCTAAAATCTCTCCCTCACGCTGCATTTTTTTATTTATATCATTAAAATCAATTAAAATAAACTTGTTATTCATGCATGCTGCATCATTTCATTTCACTTTTTGTGTTATAACGACATTGTAATAACAGAGTACGAATGAGCAATCAACAAATCGCAACGAATTGTATCATGGCAATTACATTTGTTATTGTTGTTGAATGAATGCATGGCAAAAGCAATGAATTTATGAATTGTTAGCAAATGCGAATGGTTTCATTCTGTACTCTGGCCCATTTACTAACCAAATAAGTTAAAAAAAACATACAAAAACCAGCAAATTCCTACGTATTTACAATATTGAAAGTTTTTATACTTTTAATTGATTAATTTAAAAATATATACTAAAAGCATAAGTACTTCCGACTTAAAAAAAATTTTAATTACTAGATGTTTACACATCTCCCCTGTGATCGCACTCACATTGCTTTTTCTTTTAATTTTATCAACGAAATTGCTAAAGACATAAAAAAACTTTGAAAAATTTACTAAATTTGAGATCAAAAAAGAATAATTTTTTTTGCAAAGCTCCCAATTTTATGGGAAAATTTTACTTGATCTTAGAAAAAGTTAAATATAAAAATATAATAACTATAAGCTAGTTCATTAATGAACTAGAAATTTGGTAAATATTTTACTGGTTTCAATTAAAAAAAAAGCTTTGGCGCCATACAACAATTTTTTTTACTCAAATTTAGAAAATTTTCCAAGGGGTTAGTTAGTTTTTTTTAGTGAAGGTATATTTCAACGAGCTGAGGTACACAAAAATTGTTTTATTTATTTACGCAAATTGTATGACAAAAGAATTAATAGTGAACAGCTGTTTTTCGTAAATTGGCCAGAGAGTTTAGCAGTTTACTATCCACAGTTTGTTGATGTATAATAATTCACTCTACTCTAACTTTATACCAATTTTTCATTATACAAATGGCAGTTAGTATCCACCTATTATTAAATGTTTTTGGATTAACATGATTGGGAACCACAGCAACCTATTTGTAAATTAATATTTTTATATTTTTGAATTAAAGCAAAAATTGTGGTTACGCCCATCACAATGGAATTATCCTACTGATAGTATGTGTATACAGTTACAATTTTCATATAAATAATTTTAATATATTAGAAATACCGAAATTTATTTATTTGTCGTAATGTCTTTCTTTAATTTGAAAATTTGTTATTTTAGTTAGGAAATATCTATAAGCATTTCATTCCTGCTTCAGGGAAAATTCTCAAATTTAATTTTAATATATATAAATAAAAGTTATTTTTATACACTTAACCAAAAAATGGTAAATGGGTATATATAGGTTTGTCATTCTGTTTGTAATTTCCAGAATATTAATAAGCGAGCCATAAAATATATAGATCCTTATGCATAGGGAAGACGAATAAGCGATGTACGTCTGTCCATCTGTCTGTACCTCCAACCAGTTTTCCGAAGCTCCTAGAAAATCTAGGGACTTCGTTCTTGGACTGGTGTGTCAGAAATGGTACAAAAAAAAAAAAGATTGGTATTGAAAATCAGCAAAATCGAGCAGACGGTTTCAGAGCTGGGAAATTTAAACTTCATTTTGCTATACAAAATTACTACCGAAAATTAGTTATTAATTTTTTTTATTAAATAACCTTGTTTTATACTTCAGTATGAAAAAATTTGGTATTTCTAATTTAAAAAAAAAAAAAACAAAAAAATTAAAAAAATTAAAATGACGTTTCCAGGGTTGGAAAACTTTAACCTTTTTTCTTATACAAAAGTAACTTACTAAAACAAATTTTTCCTATTTTTTTCTCTAAATTAAACATATCTTATGTTCTTAAAAAAAAGAGATTGATGTATGAAATCAGAAAAAAAAAGGATGATTCCAGGGTTGTGAAACTTACTCTTTTTGTGATATAAATAATTAACTACCGAAAACTAATTTAAATTTGTTTAAAATATATAAACTTATTTCATACTTCGGTACGAATAAAATTGGTATTTCTTATTTAAAATTAAACTTCAAAAAATTAAAACAATTTTTCCAGGGTTGGAAAACTTTACCTTTTTTCATAAAAAAGTAACTTACTTAAGCAAATTTGCCCATTTTCTTTACAAATTAAAGATATATTACATTTTTAAAAGAAAGAGATTAGTACAAAAAATCAGAAAAATCAAAATCAGGGTTGGAAAACCAACACTTTTTGTGATACAAAAAATTAGCTACCGAAAACTAATTTTTATTTTTTTTGTAAATTTTTTTTTGTAATGCATGTATTTATTTATTGTATCTTCATATATGAACTAACAATAAGTATTCAAATCTTAAATCTATAAAAAAAAAATTATTAGGCCCGACAAGTGTCGGACATAAACTTAGTGATAGTTATAAATAATACATTAGTAGTGATAATCAAAAAAGGGGGAAAAAGTATTTTCAAGTAGTCCCATCTGGAGTGTTAGGTATAAGAGCCCGTGTGTCCCTCTTTCTTAGGTGGATGTGTCCAGTAAAGCTCAAAATATTGCGAGCAAGCGGATTAGGATGTGATTCTAGTTTTGTTAAATATTTGCCTGTGTATTTTGCAATTTCTTCAGTCACTAGTGGCATATTTAAATCACGACGTATAATAGAATTTTGGATGTACCATGGAGCCGATGTTATTTACCGTAAAATTTTGTTTTGCCTTCGTTGGATTCTCTCGACATTGGAAGCTGAAGCAGTGCCCATAACTGAATTCCGTAGCACCATATTGGCTTCAAAAGCGACTTGTACAGTAAAAGTTTGCAGTCTAAGCTGAGTGTTGAGTTTCTGCCAATCAACCAATATATTTGAGTTAACTTAAGTTTCATCTGAGTTAACTTAGAGTCAATATGATATTTCCATGTAAGTCTTCGATCAAGGTGTACACCGAGGTATTTCACTTGGGAATCTTGAGGAATATTTTGATTGTTGATTCGAATGGGGGAGCAAGTATCTCTTCTTAGGGTGAACGTTATATGGACACACTTTTGTTCATTGACTTTAATTCTCCATAAGTTCAACCATATTTTCAGCTGGGTAATATGTTCCTGGATTGCGGGATGCCTCATAAGGGCTTCCGTGCACACTCATACAGGCTGTATCATCGGCAAAAGTAGAAATATGGATATTATTGCTCACAAGCATATCACAAGTATATATTAAATATAAGACAGGACCCAGAATAATACCCTGTAGTACACCAGAAGATATAGATTCGGGCACACTCGTGAACTCTCCTTCCACAACAGTGAACTTCCTATCAATAATATAACTTTCCAAAAGCTTTTGAATGTTTATTGGCAGATATGTCTTCAATTTTAAAACTAGGCCTTCGTGCCATACTTTATCAAACGCCTGAGAAACATCAATAAAGAGAGCAAAACAATACTTCTTTTCTTCAAATGTTCTTCATACAACTTGGACCAGTCTATGCGTTTGTTCAGTCGTGCTGTGCTGACTTCTAAAGCCAAATTGATGGTCCGGGATGCACCGATTATCAGTTAAACTTTTGGACAATTTAGTCATGAGCAGCTTTTCGAAAAGCTTTGAGATTGTAGATAGTAAGCTTATAGGCCTATATGACTCAGTCTTGGTAAGATCTTTGCCCGCCTTTGGAAACATTTTTATCTTGGCAAGTTTCCAGTTATGTGGAAAATACTGCATTCTTAAAATAGCATTAAAAATAAATAGCAGGATTCTTATTGCAATATGTGGCAAGTTCATGAGCAGTTTGTTACTAATGCCATCAATACCTGGAGCGTTCTTCGGGTTGAGTTCAGCAATTACTTTTTGTACTTCACGCATCTTAAACCTTAAGGGACGAGGGGGTAGAGAAACTACACTCGGTAAATCAGCAGCACCCGTACATGAATTGGTAGTGAATACAGATTTTAAATGCTCAGAAAATAAGTTACCTTTCTCACTATCACTTCTTGCCCAGCCTCCGGTTGCAGTACGCAATGGTGATTTAAGATCAACGGGTCGTTTAAGATTTCTAGTAGCGCGCCATAAAGAGTAATTAGATGCGGACGTTACATCAAGACCTTCTAAATACTTTTCCAGTAGTGCAGTTTTTTCCGACGATAGCAGCTCTTTGAGTCGTTTAGTACATTCTTTAAGTCTGATTTTATTTAGGGGTGATCTGTGTTGTTGCCATTCTCTTCTAGCTCTCCTTTTTTCACATACAAGACGTTCAATTTCCGTAGAATAAATTCTGTTAAAGCTGGTCTGCGGATAGGAGGTAGTGGCGTGTTCAGCAGCCTGTTTAATATTTTCGTTAAGATTGGCAATGTTAAATTCAATATCATCGCATGATCTAAGCTGAAAGTTTTCTACGCAGTGACTACTAAGATATTTTTTGAATGCCAGCCAGTTGATTCCATTAATCATCTTCACATATGAGTTAGTTAAATCACTCCTTAGTGGGTTGAAAATTGTAACTATTGTTGGAGAGTGATCGGAGGACAGATCTAGAGAGGCCTCTACATGAATTAAGTCCCTATGAATATTTTTCGTGACGGCAAGATCTATAACATCTGGAATTTTTCTTACGTCAGTAGGCCAGTAAGTAGGCTCCCCACTCGAAATGACATCTAAGCCCATTTTTGAAATTGTATTGAACAAGGCTCGACCTCTAGGTGTAACAAGATACGATCCCCAGTACGTATGTTTTGCATTGTAGTCACCAGCTGCCACGAAACAAGATCCAAGCGATTTGTAGAACTTCTCATACTGATCTTCGGTAACTGAAAATCTGGGAGGTGAGTAAATTGATGATATCACGAAATTCGCACAAAAATTTTCTACGAAAATATTCGTTGCTTGCAAATATTCTTCACTAACGTTGTCAAGGACATAGTGCTTGAGTCTTGACTTAATCAGAATTGCTGATCCACCAAATGCTCTCTCTCTCGGGTCCTTTGTATCATATAAAGTGTAACCATTTCTTTTAAATAAGCTTCTTGAGGTCAAATGAGTCTCAGAAACCAACATTATATCAATATTTTTTTCCATGAGGAAGTGCTCAAGTTCATTTTTATGTTGGCGAATGCCGTTTGCGTTCCAGAAACATATTTTTAACGTGTTCATGGTTTATTAACTAATGCTTGAAGCAGTGTATTCTGCGATTCAAGGCGACTAAAGTTAAATCTTGAGTTTGAATTCGTTGAATTATTTGGCGTTGGAACATTTTGCGTGGGAATTGAACTAGTCTTAGCAGCATCAGCATACGATACACGTGAAGTAACTGGTTGGCTGATTTGAGCAAAAGTGTCGGAGTTCGCGTTTACTTGTAGAGCTGGAGTTAACTTGGGTTTTTGACCCATAGCCTGTTTAACGAAAGAATATACAGGGCACCCTCTATAGTTAGCTGTGTGATTACCTCCACAATTACTACATTTTTTTTCTGCTTGATCTTTTGGCTTAGTGCAGCTAGCAGTACCATGCAATTCACCGCAGATAACACACACTGTAGGTAACTTGAAGTAAGTTTTCGTATGGCCATATTCTTGGCAATTATGGCACTGTACGGGACCTGAACGCTTACGTGGCTCATCAACTTTGATTTTACGATGTAAGAGATACGTTACGCTATAAATTGGATGGGTTTCATTTTTTTTTCAATTGTATGTCATTCGGCTCCAGTTCAACCCGAAATAGGGGTTGTGGGACCTTTTTCACCTTGAATCCTTGGTCGACAAGTGCACATTTTACTTCTTCGGGTTCAACATATGAATCTATGCCCTTTAATACTATCTGTAGGCCTTTAGCACTCTTAAGTTGGTATGTGTAAGAATTTGTTTTATTTTGTTCGAATTCACTAACAAGTTTTCAGAAATCTTTTTCATTATATATTTGTATTTTAGTTTCATCAATATTACCTCGTTTAATTGGAATGATGTGAAAAGTATTTTCACCAATGGTCGACAGCAGTTTTTTGATAAGCGCGTTAGAATTTTTTTCTCTCAGATAAATAAGTGGTGGCTTAAAAGATGTAGAGGGCTTGTCGTCCGTGTCTTGCAATAATGAAAAACGATTTTGACGATTGGTAGATGATGCGCTGTTATCCCTAGACATCTTTGGAGCAGATGAAATTTTTGAAGAATTTGGGCTTCGCCCACGCTTTACCACGGTTATATATCTGTCCATTCCCACTTGTACCTTGGGTTTTGAGCTACTGTTATCTGTAGTGATAACTTGGTTTAGTGATGAACGCGAGCCCGATGCAGATGATATCGCAGACTTAAATGAAGAAGTACTATTTTACTATACTTTATTCGTACTGAAGTATAAAATGAATGAATTTGGTATTTCATAATAAAAAAAATTAAAACGACGTTTCCAGGATTGATACATCTAGAACTGATGTTGAGTAGGTGCTTCATTTTCTTCAATTTTGAATGAAGCAATAAATTTATCTGCAAAATTTTAACAGCAGAATTTGTGTTGTAAAAAATTTTAAAATTACGTTTTAGTTAAATTCATTGATTATCAATTTTGCTAATTGTTGCAATTTAAATCATCGAAATTTATTAGATTTAACTTAAATTTTTTTCTGTGCACTGCAGCAATTTCCTTGTACTTAAAAACTCATACATACATATTTATGTGTGCTCTCAATGCGTTTCTGCTCAATTAAATTTAATTAGTTTGAGTATAACGTATTTAAGTGAATATGAAAAGGGAATTTAAATGAAATTTTCCTGTTGCCGTAGTGGCTGTTAAGCTTAAACATTTTTTTATCTAGCAAAACTCACAAGTTGTACAAATAAATTTTTTTATTAATACGAGTATGTAATATAATTAAATAGCATTTGATATAAAAGAAATCTGTTTTTAAGTTTGTATTCATTCGTTTGTATTGTACTTGTACATTTTTTAAATAATTTTTTGATAATGAATACGTAGAATAATTAAATAGCACTTGATTTCAAAGGAAAAAAGAACACATTAGTTTTAAAATTTATATTGAAAATAACATAAAAAATATGGTTTTCACTGTAACAATATCGCTTTGTTCATATATCACACCCCTTGATATCGTATTCTTAATTTAATTTAAAATAAGTGTGGTCTGAAAACCAACAATATAAATGCAATGAATCTTATTAAAAAAAAAGCAAGAGCACACAAACCAATAAATGCGGCTTTTGCATGAACGAACATGTTCACTTAAAATAAAGTCTTTCCAGAAAAACCATATTGAATTAACTTTGAAAATAGTTAGCGGTGGTATTCACCGGTATTCAAAAACTGCACTCACTCACTCAAAAACTGCGTCACATTTATTCAATAATTTTCAATATAATAGAAAATGTATACTGAGGTACTTAAAAATAAATAAAATTAATAAATTAATACTCTAAATTAATATTTTTCCATATTGAAATAAGAAATTTTCACATGACTAGACTTTCGTTAATGTTTTTTATTAATTCATTATATTTTTATTGATTTTAATTTGTTTTTCTCTGGGTGTATTCTTAAAGTTAAAACATTCTTTAAACCAGTTTTCTCAAACAAAATGCACAACTAACATTAATTTTAACAATCGCTTGTGAATACCGGCATTAAATATAAAAATAATGAATAAGTTATGGTTATAATTTGGTTAAAATCTTCATACTGTTATTGGAAAAATTTTTTAAAAAATCTTTTTAATTAAATCAAATATTATCCAAATTTTGTATAACAAAATTGTGGTCACATCACTTTTTGCATACAAATTAAGCCCAATAAGGTTTTATTTAAATTGTTTATATATATATATATATATATATATCTTTCTGTAGAACATTTTAATTCTAATTAATCCTAAGATTCTGTATATCATTATCGCAGAAATATTTTTCATGAGACAGTCAATATATCGGTGCTAATATACAAAACTATTACTAAGTTTATACGCGCGCTATTTGCAAATAAAAATATTCGCAAATAAATTAACTCACTGATTATAAGGCATAGCAAAAATACACAAACTTGGTAGCACTTCTATAGAAAATTGACTTATGTTGACCAATAAATATTGTAAATTTGCAAAATAACAAATAATTATTTGTTTTAATTGTCATTATTTGCTTTTATCAATGTTTTTTGTGCAATATTTATCCATTTATTGTTTTTTGTTATCAAACATTCGTAAGCGTGGTAACGTCCAAGCAATTTATTTGCAAATAATTCTGAATTAGTAAGTCGCAATAAAAACAATAATGTGGCAACAATTTACAGTTTTATTTGCAAATAATCCGTGCGCATAAACGTAGTATATACAAGTATGAGAGATTAAGCTTTAATTGCATTTCAAGTGTATAACGTGTATAACACGTAAATTGTGAATCTTCGATTCATATACATAGATTAATTAGGGTGATTCTCCAAAAAAAAATTCGTTTTTTTTTTCTCAGAACTAGGTTTCAAACATTTTTTTAGGTAAAAAAAATAGTCCTGTTAAAATATCAAATCATAATACTAATGATGATTATTATTATTTTCGATTTCCCATACGATGGTATAAATTGATTTTATTCATTCTGACTGTAATAAGTAAAGAACTGAATGTCCTACAGTAAACATATTGGTACGCTTTTGTAGAAAATTTAGCTCTCTATAAAAAATAAAAAAAATTAAAATTCAAACTAAAACTGAAAAAAAAAATATTTTTCTTTTTAATTCAAATCACTTATTACAGCTATAGCTAAATTAAATTGAAAAATGTATAAAAGTGTTTTATTTTTCTCTATTACAACGAAAAGCTAATTTTTAGCTCTTTTTAAGAGTCCTGTTTATATTTTGTATGAAAGTTTGGTGAAATTTTCTGGAATAACATAATATTTCTGCTGTTTTCTTGAAAAATCGCGTAAATTTAGGGTAAATATTACTTTGACTGTAAATAACTTTTGATCCAGTTCACTTAACAAAAAATTTGGTATTACTTTTTTGTAGAGCGTTCAATTTTCAACAAAAACCTAACAAAAAGTTTACTGTAGGACATTCCGTTCTTTACTTATGACAATCAGAATGAATAAAATCAATTCGTAACTACCATGTAAATCGTATGGGAAATCGAAAAGTGCGATGCGCACCATCTCATCATTAATATTATGAGCTGATATTTTAACAGGCCTATTTTTTAACCTGAACAAAATTTTGAAACCCGGTTCTGAGAAAAAAAAAACGAAATTTTTTAATAATTCGCATATCGACAGGGGTCGAAATTATCGCATGTTACACTTTTTTCGAAATCGACTTTTTTATGCAAACTGGTTCTAAATCCATTAATTCCTCTGGTGACAAAATATTATAGCGATAATTATTATAGTTTAAATTTTTTAAACGCACTAATAATCCCAAATTAATATTTTACTTATGAAGTAAAATATTTTTTATTGAAAATAAGAGTGTAAAAGAAAATAAATGTAAATAACAACAACAGCTATTTAAGAATTGAGTGTTGCCACACAAGTATTTTTTTATTTTTTTTTTTTTTTTTTTTGACCGGGTGCACTCAAGTTAATAATTAGTGTTTTTATGGGAATTGTTACAATTTAAGTTTAAATTTCTTAAACGCACGAATAATCCCAAATTAATATTTTACTTATGAATTAAAATATTTTTTTATTAAAAATACATTGAAATTTTTTATCAGTGTTGCCACAGTTGACGTCGCAATGATGAGTTGACGAGTTTTTCTTAAAATTTGCGGTTTTATAATCGTCCCCACCACGTCAAACTATCCAATATGCAAAATTCGTTTTTTAGATTTATACAATCATGCCTGGTATTAAAATGCTGAAATTTTCATGGACAATAGATAACTCAATAAGAAATGTTTTAAGGCTGGCACTTTTAGGAATACGTTGACTTTAAATTCATAATTGATAAGTTTTTACGCTCTTCTGAAAATTACAAATTTTTATAATGCATAATTAATTATGAAAGTGGTCAAAGTCATATATTTCTTTGGTAAAGATATTTATTAGATTACATTTTAACATATTAAAAAATATTTTTATATTGTGCAAGATTTTAGTTTAGAGTTATGCTAGCCTTGATAAATATAAATTTATTCAATATTTTTTTTTAAATATTTATTAAAGTTTTTTTTAAGATTTATTTGCTATTTTAAAGCAAAAATGCACTTGACTTAGACCACTTTCACAATTAAGCGCACATATGCACTCACTAGAAGACTTTGGTGTAGCTTCACCAACTATATCCTAACAAAAATTTTTTATATAAATTTACCCTTTCATAGACATATCTTCAATGTAAAATCAAAGCTTTGTGCTTTTACTAACAATTTTGACAACTTTAGTTAATACTCTATTGTTGCACAAGTGCAACATCCCAGCAAGAAATTTCAAAAAAGGTAATCGAGTTTGGAATTAAGCATTTTTGGTGGAAGCACTTCCCTACTGGATTACCAACTCAATGATTTTAACAAGGCGTGAGACTAAAATAATCGATTCTTGAGAACTACTTACATTTTTTTTTTATTTGTCAACATTTCACGTAATCTATTTCGTCTAAAAAAATCATTTAGCAACTTGCACGTCATTTTTTTTTTTTTTTTGTAAGCGAGTAATGAAAATTGGCAATCAGAAAAGTAAGTCATTATATGGCAAGTAGTTCTAACGGTAATGTGTAATTATTTGCTGGGATGAAAAATGATATGATATGATATGATATCGCACATTTACTTCAATAGTGGCATAACTCAAAAAAAACAGTTTTGCAGAAAACACGTTTTAAGTTTTCAATTTGCATACAACTCAATGGAGAAATGAAAAAATAATTCTTCTCTCAGGAGGTGATGGTACAAGATATTTATATGAAATTTTTACACAAGATAAAATACGAAATGCCACATCTTTCTGCATTATTAACTCAAAAAACTAATTTCTTGAGCTATGCCACTATTGAAGTAAATGTGCGATATGTGTTTCATGTTAATTTAACATGATTTATAGTAATTTTCAAAGAAAATTTATTTATTTCACGTTGATTAAACATTTACGTACTTTGAAAATCAATATGAAAAATCATTGTGAATCAAAGTTATTTCCAGTTGAAACAACATGAATTTAATTTAATGTAGTAATTGTATTCTTATTAATTATTTAAGTGACGTATGTTTGGCACTGGCATCAAAAACATATTTGTATGTATATAAATTGGCTTCTGTGGCCAAGATTTGCACTAGGAAGTCAGCGCGTAGTCTTCAATGTGCTTACCCCTGCAGCCACGACAACTTTAAATTTTCTTAAGATTCATATTAATCCAACATTATTTCATTGATCATTTAACTTACAATTTATCTGAAAATTTTGGTTAAAAAAATACAAAATACTTTGACTTGTCTCTAGGATTTGAACTTACAATCCTCCGACTGCAAGATTAGTACACTGGCTACCAGCCAGCAGCAGTTTGTCGGCTGTTTACAAACATCAATAAAACAAAAACAATACAAAAAAAATTCAAACAACTAAGCACAAAAGTGTATTGCAGCTATGAAGAAAGCAAATAAACCAACACACTTAAGCAAGATATTATTTCCTGTATATTTAACGTGATTTCAATGAATTTGAATCAAACTTTTTGCATGGTGATTTTACATTGGTATTTTTCTATGTATGTATGAGTCCATGTACAGACCAAACGGCTGGACCGATTTTGATCGAGAGTCTTCTTAGCTATGTTTAAAGAAAATCGGTCCAGCTGCTTAGAAAATATTACATCTGTGCTGGATGTATTCTGTATGTGTATCTTTAACGCTCTTGCTCCCAAGCCTATACACCGATTTTAGGTTGGTTTTTTTTCATTTGGAAGGTGACTTGATTTTATATCATCTTGTTTATAATTGAAGAAAATTGTTCGACACGTCGGGGGGGTTCTTTAAATTTTAAATTTTTCTTATTTTATCAATTTAATATTATATTCGTACACTTTGAACTCTATGTAAATCTTATAACCCAAGCCCTTGATCATAAATAAACCTTCTAACATAATAAACAAATACAGAATATAGCAATATATATATTTGAGTTCATAAACCCGTGAACACAATTCATTGCCAAAAAAAAACTAAAAAAATAAATAAATCCAAATTTTACAAGTGAAAAGTAAAAAGTTATTGCATTTCGAATATCATTTCCTTTTTTTGTATTAAACATATTGTTTGCCAGCATGCTTGACTATTGATTCACTCAAATATTCAAAGTTGTATAGAAACGACATTTGTATGTTTGGAAGTACATATTTTTTTCAGTATTTAATGCATGCAAGCAACCATTTGTCTACAGCCAGGGCTGGAAAACTACTTACGTTCACAGTTATTTGCTATTATTAGAATAATTAGGAAACGTTTTAAATAACATAATTGTTGTATACCAATATGACAATATACTATTTAATTTTAAGTAGTTGCCTTTATATCTCTTTATATTATTATATTAATATAAGTATTAAAGTATTTTTTGATGAAATACAACTTCCAGTTTTTTTCTTGTCACATAGATCATCAAGCAAACTAAGTTCATTTAATCTAGTGGAAGTACCTATAGATGATCATGGTTCGGTCGAGCTGCATGTTGCAATTTATTAATGATCTTAAATTTAGATTTTCAATCGGGGCTTCTTAAATTTATTTGATTATTTATTTCCTGTATTCACTTTTAACTATACTGCTTAATTTCTAAATAACATTATCCAATAGATCCCTTAGTTCATATACTGCTTAAATTTATTATTAAATATTCTGTGAAAATTTCATGTCTGAACACAGTTTCCGGAGAGTAATCCTGTGCATGCAGAAGGGCGGACAGAGCAGCGAAAATACTATGATTGCTTTGTATTTGGTTGTACCGAGAACAACTAAAAATAATAAATTAACTCTGCTATACAGAAAAAGTACCCAAAAGTTTCAATTTACCGATTTTCACTTTTCCACTGACCGAAAAAAGTACCAAACATTTTTACCTTTGATATTCTCGAATTTTTAAAAAGTACCAATATGTGCTTGAGGATTTTTTGGAGTAGAAAAGAATACCATTTGAACTTTATATCAGATTATTATAAAAAGTACCAAAAAGTTTTTTTTACCCTTTTTCGCCTCTAAATGTGCAAATTTAAAAAAATTGCCAAATATATGTCGGTTTGTTTTATAAGGTTACCAATTTTATCCGTTTTTATTCTGTTGGAACTTAAATTCGCAAAAATTATTTCTTAGTGGATCCATACACGTGATTTCGCTCCTAATAATTGTCCAGAGGTATAATCTTAAAGAATTTACCCGTTGTAACACTCACCTCAGGATTTGAATTTACAAAACAATTCTTCTTAATGGATATACTTATAAAAATCAAAGATTCAATCAAAATGAATAGGAATTTTCATTCTCATTTTGCAAAAAAAAATTGATATAGTATTTCTGATACCGCAAAAAATATATATTTTCCATCCCTGGTTATAATCGACCTTATTACAAAGGGAGTTGTCTCTAATAGTGATGAGTGCTAAGTTGAACCGTTCAGGGAATGTGAACCCAAATGAGAAGTAAAGGTTTATTCATGTCGTTACTTACATTTGCATTTATACTGCTAAAGACTTTTCTAGCATGAAATTTCAAAGAGTTATTAGCAACTAATATAAACTTTGACTTTGCCAAAACGCCCCTTAACACTGAACCACATAAATTTTCACACATTAAAATATAGACAAACGTTCAAACCACTACATACCACATACATATTTAAAAGGACATAGTCCATGGATATGTAAACTGCATCTGCATCCTTTATATTTAACACCAAATGATTTATGAACATATATACAGTAATTTCCACTTAAATGATTTTTTCTAATTCATGGCTTTTATTCTGCAATTAAGTGAATAAATCATTTATGCGCTGCTCAATTAATTGTTTACTAATATAATTGCATGCTTTTTAAATAAATTGAGCAGAGATAATTTAAGCGGAAACTACTGTACATGCAGACACATGCATATGTATGTATATAACTATAGTATATATGCATAACTTTTAGGAAAATTGTAAAACAAAAATATTGTTTGTCTGCTTCAGTTCATTTTCTTTTAAGTTTTTGGGTTGTTACAAATGTCTGTCAATGGTTTAATATTGTTCAGTTAACAATTTTTCGTTTTATTTTTATTAATGGACTTTTGTATTAATTTTAGCAATATTCCATAAAGTAAAGTAAACCATGTTGTGTAGGCGACAAGCACTAATCGGTTTAGAAGATTATTGTTTGCAGAAGGCTCCTAGGATTGGCTTGTGACGGGATAAGCTGTGAACTTAAACCAGTAGATTCAATGTTACAGTTCCGCTGAGAACAACATGGAAGAAAAACAGTCCCACTCTAAATACCCAAACTGCTAATGGACAAACGACCTACGGTATTTCAGGCAGAAATACATTCGATTGCCAATTGTGTTCATATTGTTACGAAAATAGCCGTCGACAGGTTTAAGCAGCATTACACAAAAATATTCCAACAGGGTTAATGTAAGTGCTACGCGAAAATATTCCTACCGGGTCAAAGCAAAGAATAGTCTAGAATAGTAGCCAACAACTGAATAAGCATGCCTAGCTTGATTAAACAAGCAAAAGCAACAACAACAAAAACGTCTGCTTATTAAGAAGATTCACATATTTACACACATACATACATGCTAATTCAAATGAAAAAGTAAAAGATAAACAACCACCGTGTGTTGCTTAGTTAATGATGTACACACGTACGCATACACACATGCATGTACATTAGGGCGACAATGAAATATATGGGAAAATTTTTTTTCCAGAATTTTAAACAAAAATGTGAAGATTCTTTTGCCACTTTTGCCACAATTTAACTAATTTATATTTAAATAATTATTGTGTTTCTTTTTAGATTGTTCAAAACTATCGACAACAATATACGAAGCATGCGAATTTAAATAATTTAAGAAATGATTACATTTAATCAAACTTACCGAAAAAGACCTCTCAAGTTGCCTTACTTTTTATATTAAAAACATATTTTTATTCCAACTGAAATATACTGCTTTTGCTTCTATACGAAAAACATTCACATAAATATATATTTTTAAATATTGGTTTTAAAATTTCAGTTTTTCGTTTTTAGAAATTATATTTTACACTTTTTTTAAATATTGGATTTATAGCTAATTTAAGCAAATGTGTAGTTTTGACCCCGTTGCAAAAAAGGGTTAAATTTACTCATAATATTTCAGAATACTTTTAAAAATATCTAAAACATCCAGTTTCTGAACAATTTAAATGAATATACTTAAAAAAACGATATTTTTAGATCAATTATAGTTAAATATACAGAATTTCCCAATATTTGAACTTTGACCTCAAAGGTGCACGGCATAGACTTACCCGATTCGGCTATTATTTTCAGCATGCAAGTTCAACAATATGTGGCACATTAATTCCATTGGATTTCGGTATAATTCATATCGAAAAGCTATTTTTTTAGCTCCAATATAGGCGAATACACTATATTTCACAAAATTTGAACTTTGACCTCAAAGGTGCACGGGATAGAGTTATCCGATTTGGCTCAAATTTTCAGCAAGTAAGTTTTAGACCAAGTGGCAAAATAATCTTCACATTTATCATCAAAAATCCAAAGTTGATTTTTCATTGTCACCCTAATGTATATAGTTATCACATGAACTTAATTAGGCAGCATATAAGATGATAATGATCGTCTAGACATTGCTTGAAACTTCTGGTGGTATTTGTGTTGAGTATAAAAAGAGGTGACGCATCCAATGAGTTAATTAGTTGCAGTTGTAAGTCAGTCGCGAACAGTTATAGTTAGTGCTAATCAGAAAGTAGTGAAGTTAAGAACTCGTTAGTCAGTTGATAATTAAGTTGTGAATTAATAATAATCTGCGATACAGTGGTGAGTTGATAGTTAAGAGCATTTTGCGCTTTACACAAGAGTTGGAGTAAAAGAGAAACTATAGGACAGTCTATAGTGACAGCAAAGTCTGTCGTGGAATTGAGATTATTGTGGAGTCTATCGTGTCGACTGGAGTAAAGGGAACAGCGCAGCGAATAGACGTGTGTAAGGGTGTAAGTAAAGCCAGTGCGTCTTTATTGGTGTATAAACTGTAAGTGTCGGCAGAGTGAGCGCCGTGTGTGACGAGCAGCAGACAAAGAGGTATTGGTGTATCAACTGTGAGTGACGGCAGAGTGAGTCTCGTAAGTGACGAGCAGCAGACAAAGAGGTGTCACGTAATTACTTGCGCAGCCAGCTAAGAGACGTGCGAAGGCGTAGTGGTAACCAGTTGTGAATATCTGTGTGTAATTTATTAGTTTAAGTTGTATTAGTGTATTTAAGCTCTTGAGTAATTTAGTATAAGTGTATTTGTAAATAAAACTTGTATCATTCTTAACCCTAATTACTACACTAGGCTCTTGTATTCATTTGCAAATATTCGGATCTACGGAAAAGCGTTCTTATAGAGAGAAAAACGTAACAATATTAACTTAAAAAGGGGCATTAAGAGTACGCATATATATACATACATAGGTATCATTTCCGATAGTTAGGCAGTTCTTAATTCCTTCTTTTAATGGGAATTATATTCCAGGATTTTTTAATGTGCTTTGACTACCTACAGAAGCTATCGATTAGGAACAAGGTTTCCATTTACTATATACCTGGAATCAGTGGTTGTCCGGATAACGGGGAAGCGGATAAATTGGTCAGAAAGGCATCTGCTGCTCCTATTATAGGGTCAGAGCCTTTTTGTAGCGTAAACTGGTCGACTTTAACGGCTCTAATTAACATATATGGCATTCTGACCACAAAAAAGTTCGGCTAGCTTCTTCGGCTTTAAAGCAGGCCAAGGCAATGCTTTTTCCTAAACTTCCATAGGGCTGATTTACGCCGCGCTACTGCTTTTCTCTCTGGTCACTTTGGACTGCACAAAGATCGTTCACCCCTGAGTCGTTTATGCTTAGAAGAAGATGCAACAATTATTCATATTCTCTGGGTCTGTATTGTATAATGTAACAAAACAGCACGTCGCTGTTGAAGATCGTGTGGTTGACTACAAAAATAGTTAACTCATAGTTAACTTTACTAAGACTGACTAAAAGCTAGCTGCAAAGTCATCCAGAACAAACCCAAAATGAACTCTTAAGTTGAGTACGTAATCGAATTTGGTGAGAGCCAAAAAAGTTATTCTCAGCTACTTTAAAACTCATTTCAGTTTTATATTAACATTTTGCTGTTGTTATTTTAGATGACAGCTTAGCCGAGTGGTAGCGCGTTGAGTACACAATGTGTGATGTTCGAGCCCCAGAAAATTTTTTTTAATTTACTGACTAGAAGGTGATTTAAAAAAGTCAACTTTAAGTTAGCTTAAAGTAGTGCAGAGTGAGGCAATTGACTACCGTCTAGGACATCGCAATGTTAAAATAGTCAGTTGATTACATTGCAAAGTAATCCAAGTGTCAGTCAGTACTAGTTGCGTAATAGTTAGCTTAAAGTTAGTTAAAGTTAGTTAAAGTTAGCCAAATTTCCGATAGGGGTGTTTTTCATTCTGAGTGTATGTGTTTTGATGCTATTAAGCAACTTTCATTAGGAGAGTCATATAGAGCTTGATTTAATTTACAAATATATGGCACAAAAGATTCAGTAGACTAATTAACAGGTGGATTTCTTGAAATTTACCCATCGCCAAATTTTTCATCGACGGTGGTGGTGGCACGCACCGATCGTGAAAGTGAGCTTCGAAAACGATAAAATAACTTTGGTTTACTACAATATTTATTACAAAATCTAAGTATTTTCGCATATTCTTCAATATACGTATTCATATATTTGCTTTGCAAAATTATGATTTTTAACAATTCCAAAAAAGGCACAAGTTTTATAATTATGTTACAAAATTCTATTTGTTTATAATTTTAGGCTATTCTATTAAATTTTGCATTTTTGTGAGAAAAAAATAACCCATTAAATTTTTAATACTTTTAGGCAATCAGTAATCTATTAACTTTTGGATATTTGTAGGCAAAAAGTAAAGGGTACCGCATATTTTTTGAACTTCTCTAACAAAAATAATGGGTTATTCAGTCAAATTGTAAGTACTCACGACTGGAGAGTACATACACTTTTTTGCATTCTAGTAGGCAAACTTTTTGGCTGGGAAGCTTCAGATTCCGTTTTGAAGAAATTGGATCCAATGATCTCACCGGCGTCAAAACAATACCGGACGGTTCATGTTAGATGAACCGTCATGAAGTTAGTTAGATGTTAATAGGAGCGTACGGGTACGAAAAACTCAAGATTTTGGGTTTGTTTAGAAAATTTCAAAAATACTCGACAATACCTTCCAAAAAATAGTAACATATATCAGGTCCTTTTTGTCACACAGTGTTATTGCTAAACATACTGTAGTACTAATGATTTTGCGATTATTCATTTGTATAAATATGAATTAACAAACAATACAAAAAGCCAAGACTGAAAATTGCTACAACAAACGACACGAAACATCATTATATAAAAATTATGCCATGTTTCCACTACGAGTTGAATCACACGCTTCGCTCTCTGAATCATGCTTATGAATCATGCCATTTACACAACGCATTCGTGCTTCGTGTGGCATTTTTAGGGTTCCGTACACCAAAGGTGAAAAGGAACCCTATTGTTTTCGCTACGCTGTCCGTCTGTCCGTCTGTCCGTCTGTCCGTCACACCATATTTTCTCAGGAACCGTAAGAGCTACGGACCTGAAATTTTGACAGAGTATGTAGAACCTTGGCCGCTACTACAACAAATACCTGAGAATTAAAAATTAAAGGGTGTTCCAAAACGAGCATGAAAAATATTAAAATCGCATGTAATATACATACAATTGTACGTACATACATATGTACATTGATACTTGAAATTTGTAAAATTAGTGTATTTTTATACAGACTACAATTAACACTAAAATCTAAAAAATTTAAATTAAAGGGTGGTCCATCAGCTAATGCAATTTTGACAATGTAATTTTGACAACTTGCTGTATCTTGGAAACCGTAAGAGGCAAGCACTTGAAATTTTCAAAAACGGTAAAACTGAAAAAACCGAAAATTATAAAATCGCCAAACCAAAAAAAAATCGCCAAAAATTAAAAAATATCGCCAAAACGAATAAAATCGCCAATATTAAAAAAAAAATTCTAACACTAAAATAAATCGCCAAATTCGAAAAATCGCCAAACGAAAAAAACGCTAAAATGAAAAAAAAACGCCAAAAATCAAAAAAATCGCCAAAACGCGAAAATGTCGCCAAAACTAAAAAAAAATTTTAATTAAAAAAATTGCAAAAATGAAAAAAATCGCCAAAAATAAAAAAATCGCCAGAGTGAAAAAAACGCCAAACCCCGAAAAAAATTGCCAAAACAAAAAAATAAATAAAAAATAAATAAATAAAAAAATCGCAAAAATTAAAAAAATCGCCAAAAATAAAAAATCGCCAAAATGAAAAAAACCACAAAAACCGAAAAAAATCGCCAAAACAAGACAATAAAATGTCAAAACTAAAAAATAGCCAAAACTTAAAAAAATCGTCAAAACCGAAAAAAACGCAAAAAAACGCTAAAACAAAAAAAAACGAAAAGACCCCAAAAACGAAAAAAATGCCAAAACTATATATTATATAGAATGAAGTTTGTATTAAATTACATATCTAGTGTTCGTACGGAACCCTTCGTGCGCGAGTCAGAGTCGCACTTTACTGAATTTATTATAATATTCATAACTTAATTAAATTTATTTATATTAAACAAACATCTTTGTTATTTTGTTTGTTTTTATTTGTTCATACACACACATATACATATATATCGCTATAAACTGCGATAAAAGTTAGAGAAGATACCAATTATACGTGCTTCGAAAAAAGATTCATATTGAATTTACTTGATTCGCTCTCATAATTTTGTATGGCGAAGCAAGTTGCTTCGCTCATGATTGGGGTATGAAGCATGAATAGAGAGCGAAGCACGTATAGTGGAAACATACTATTACATCTTGAGTAGGCAATGTTGCCGTATTGCCATTATTTAGGGATGGGGCACTTTCCCCTCATAATGGCACAACAAAATTGTGTGTTAGCGAAAAACTTGATGGGAATGGCATTGCATACATTTGAATATGACAGCACAAAATGACAACACAAGGAATAACAGATGTAAACTCAGCCTTAGTGCGTACAACAATATTCATAAGTTTGCTAGTGCACACCTGTCTTAATTACCGTACGAAAAAAAAGTATTATCAGACCTTAAACATATTTGTGTTAAGAAAAACACATCATCTTCATCTCACGAAAAAATGAGATTTGCGATTTTGAATTCACAGTTTTGAGATAAAACACCATCTATAATTTGTACCAATTAATGACTGGTTTTCAAAGTTCAAGCGTCAATATATGAATAATGATTTTCCCTAGTACATACACGCAAAGAAAAGATATGGTTGTAGAATTGTTGAGAAAACAATATTATGTTCTCTGAAACAAATGTGTGGTCGTTGAAAACTAATTATTATTATTTTAAACATTTATTTCGTTACGATAAACAGAGTAATGCTTGAATTTAATAATTACAATATCACATCCATAAAAAGTGGGATATGGTTAGAGTTTAACAATATAGTTTTGTTAAAAATTTATGACTACAACATAATTTGTATTATTATTTAAAAATAATATGATGTAAATAACAATATAATGTTATCCAAAACCATACTATGTTGAGTTTTTAAAAAAAAATTTTCAGAAACATCTGTCAGTTCAGTATTTCTTTGTAAGCTATCGGTAGTGCACTGGTGGTGTTAAATAAATTAATAAATAAATGAAGTATAAACAAAAGGGTTGGCCAATAAAAATATATAAATATTTGTGTATCTCTTTATACAGACACGTCTGTATGTCGTATAAGTATACATTTCTATATATACATTTTATTTCAACAATATTAATTTATTTTTATTGCAAATTTAATGCACAGCTGTTTCTACAATAAATATATGATTAAAAACAAAATAGAATTATTATATTAAATAATACTGTGGTGGTATTTAACAATATTAATATAATATTAGATCATGGTATGGTGAGTCTCAATTATATTTTAGTCACATATAATAATAATAGTGTTGTCATATTTACAATACTAAGATTAGGTGTAACAAAGTTTATTGTTTTTGTAGATAATATTATTATTAACTCAGATAATAATATTATTTAAAGCTTGCTTTTCTATTAACAATAATATGATTTGACTGCCACCATATAATTCAATCATAGTATGTTGCTGTTTGATTATGGTTACCGCAACCATATTTTTTCTTTGCGTGTATATTGATCATAAATGTCAAAAAAAATTAGCGCAGTATGGCATTTTACCATTTCGTTAGTTTTATCAGGCTCAAAAAAAGTTTTATTAATTAAAGTGATTTTCTAAAGACAGAAAGAAAAATTAAATTAGATCAGTTCGGGTTTAGTAATACAGAATTTTCTTTTTAATTTATATAAAAAGAACTTAAAACTGAAAGAACTAAAGAACTGAGACTGATTGAAAGTTTTTCATTGATTAATTTCAATAAAACATGATATCTTATATACATACGATCTAATTCATAAAAAGTATTTTAGGTTTATTTGAGAAATTCTTCATAGGAATATGTCAAATAAGCGCTTAATAAACCTGAAAAAATTTTGATTGATTGATGCAGATAGTATGTTATGCATTAGGTCCCTAAAACTATGCATCAACTTGTTTTATATTTGTTCGAATTTTATATAAAATGAAAGCACTGTGCCAGTATAGATTCTCGCAGATTTTTATTTATTTGTTTATTTATTTATTTATCTTTGTAAGTTACACGTTTCTATTGTAATTAACTTAAAGTATTTGTATCTGCAATCAAAAGCAAACTATATATTATTTGAAAATACTTGAAACTTGAAACTTTCAACTTTAAATGTTGCAGGTTAAAAAACATTATTTTTAATTTACCTTCTTTCAGTGCATTCATCCAATCATTGTATTGCAATTGAAAACTTTTCTGTGTTAAGCAACGTGAAATGTACAATACTTGGCCACTCATCATAGCAATTACGACCGTTGGATGCTTATGGAATTCGCAACTAACTGAAACATCAACCCAATCATGCCCAACTGAATGCATCTGTTTATCGCAGACACAAGTAAGTACATTCGAAACTGTCTGCAGCAAGTATTTATTATGTGTTTCAATATACATACATGCATACATAGATACATATGTATATAGATGTGCATGCGTGTGTGTGTTTGTATGGACGTTTAAGCACCATGATGGCAAAAAAAAATTCTCTTTGGTTTATTTTGCATTTCATTTTGTTAAAAGTATTGTTTTATGTACATATACATATACACATGCATAGATACATACATATGTAAGTGCCTTTGTGTTTATTTTTGCAACTGCAGTATGACAAAAGTTTTCGCAAAATGGCACAAAAACAGCAGAAAGAATGAAAACAACAGCAGCATAAGAAAATATTTGTTCTACAAGAGGAGAAAGTAACTGGCTTAGAAGTCAAGTGACGGAAACAGACAATGAAATATAAGAAAAGTTTTTATTTAATTAAAACAATTCTATGCTCGAACGGAAAAAATAAAAATAACGTACTAGTTTGATAAAACACTCCAACTGCCCAACAAACACAAGGTCACGTGTGGTAGAAATATGTTCGATGATTTTATCATAGTATCATATATCGTAATGTTATTCAGTGTGAGGGTAATATTACGCATTGCTAGGGTTGTCAAAATTTCACGATGCGACTTTGACATTTAGCCTAATGATCTTAATATCAATAATAAGGCCCATTACGTTTCCACATATCCATGATTTGCTTTTCAATCAAACGATGAATTCAGTATGTTCTTCAATTTTGCTTATTCCAGTTGTCAATATCGACGTCATCTCAAGAAAATTGGGCGTTATATACCCGTTGTGGAAATCAACTCTTTGCTATTGATAGGTTCATGTTCTTTTCTAGACTTTAGGGAACAGAAGTGGACTTTCAATAGCACAAAGAGTAGACAAGTCCCAAGTTTTTGGTGTTATATTGATTTGACGGTGATATTTACAATTCGAATGAATGTGATTCAAAGATTGATAGTACGATTTCATGTGATTTGTAGTATTTTTTTACCTGTCAAAACTACTCTTAGGAGTAACTTACTTAAAAAATTCAGTTGTATTTTTTATGTTTGTTTTTCAGCACTCCGTGATTGGTCAACGATTTTGTAAAATTCGTAAAGCTTTGGTTTGGTGCAAATTCAAATCCGTATGAATACACAGTTTGGGATATTGTAATGATAAAGGGTCTTCCCATTACCTTTAAAAACATTTAACCTTTCATTGGCTTCAAGTATTTAAGTTTATTTTAAGCCTCACTCTACTCGGAGACATTTTAAGGCATCATATTTCCGTATAAATGTACTTTTTGCTTCCTTTTTAGAGTCCTATCAAAACAGACGCATACAGAAAAGAGTAAGGATATTTAAAATATTTCACAAATTTTTTTTTTGTAAGACTTCGTACGAATAAATGTATGCCAGTAAGACTCAGGCAATAAATGCCTACTACCATTGCTACGCATTATCTTTTGCAGGAAAGGGATAGTGATAGAGAAGACAGGAGGTGAAGGAAGAGATAGAGGATAGCTTCATTATTTTAGAACTCTGCTTTTTGCACGTTTTTAATAACGTAGTGTTGCAGCAGCGTCTCTGGTGTTAATGAGGCGTATTAAATTTTCTAATGCTAGTGAAAACTGTTGGACACCGGGCTCGAACACAGGAACTTTGGTTTTGTAGTCAACGTGCTAACTCCATCAGCCAACTTCACTATCACTCTCTAGTGTTTAGCCTAATTTGTAGACTTTCTGTATATACTCGTGTAGACCGGCAAAACAATTTTTTAATAGTTAGTGTTTTTTATGGGAATTGTTAAAATTTAAGTTAAAAATTTTTTAACAATTCCCATAAAAAACACTAATTATTAAATTGACTGCACCTGGTCAAAAAAATACTTGTGTGGCAACACTCTATACTTAAATAGCTGTTGTTGTTATTTACATTTATTTTTTTTTACATACTCTTACTTAGAATTTACACATGTAAGTGCAAGTTCAAAAACTCAATACATTGAAAATTTTTTACTAATACAATAACATTTTTTGTACTTACTGCTCAGCTTACAACATAATTTCCTTGTAAGTAATTTTTGTAAGTAAAATGGCAAATGAAGAAACAGTGTTACCGAGAATGAGTTTTGTATAAATTTATTAGTACTTCGTATTATAAAAGTAATATTTATTGCAGATTTCTTGCATATGTATAGTGTGTTTTTTTCAGAGGTATAGAACTCCGAATTGAAATAAAACACAAGAAAATCGTTTTAATGTCCATCAATTTGGCTTTATTGGAAGGATAATTTTATGCCATTAATGTTTAAATATGATTTCGGGCATGTGGCCGCCGCGGCTGGCTCGAATAAAGCCAATTCTACAGGTCCAATTTTCAACCACTTTTTCGAGCATATGGGGCCGTATGTTGGCAATAACGCCACGAATCTTGGCTTCCAAGTCCCCTAACGTTTCTGGTTTGTTGGCGTAGACGAGCGACTTCACATATCTCCAAAGAAAATAATCCAATGGTGTCAAATCACACGATCTTGGTGGCCAATTGACAGGTCCATTCCGCGAAATTATGCGCTCATCGAATGTTTCCTTCAATAAATCGATTGTGACGTGCGCTGTGTGGCATGTAGCGCCGTCTTGTTGGAACCACAACTCATCCACATTCATGCCATCCAATTCGGGAACAAAATAGTCGGTTAGTCGGCTCCAATTGCTGTGCACGGTGGCGAATCGATTCATTCGGGTCCTCTTCAACACTTTGCTCTACAGCGGCAATTGTTTCTTCGGTGCGCACTGTTCGACGTCTCTGCGGATGCGTATTATCACATATAGTAAACGTAGTGCGAAAACGATCCATGGTTAACCGAATTAATTGCTCTGATGGACGATTATGTCGACCGTAAAATGGACGGAGCTTGCGGCAAACTTCGCGAACTGAACCATTATTTTCGAAATAAATTTGCACGATTTGCAAGCGTTGTTCTTTTGTCAACCTGTTCATGATGAAATGGCAAACCAAACTAAATATTAATCACTTGACAGCTGACAAAATGGCCGCCAGTTAAAAACGTGATGCCAGCTTAAAGTTCTATACCTCAATAAAAAACACCCTTTATAAGAAAATAATATTTGAAAAAGAACAAAACTATGCAACAACGCATCTTTATTATGTTTTTACATATGAATTTCATGTATTCATTTCATGAAAAAATATTGTTTTCAGCAATTTATGATTTTGGCAATACGGCAATACTGGATTCATATATTTTTGAAATAAACATAGTTTTTTCATTCAAAAGCAAATAAATTTTCATAAGACGTGTACGCTTCGAAAAAGTTTGAAAATTGAACTTACAACTGACTGTGTAAACTCTCAAGTAAGTTGCAAGACTTTCGGTTATTTCTTCGAAATTTTCGTTGATAATAGGTATACACAACTTACAAGTAATCACTTACATGTGTAATTGCAGTGTTACAAATACAATTTGAAGCTGAAAAAAGTCAGCTAATGTATTAATGGTAAAGTAAGAAAATAAAAAAAAACATGCTGATTATTGAGTTCTTGTTTCAACTTTGTTATTTATTCTATATTTATGATTTTAACAGGCTAAGGTTCTTATCGCTTTTTAAGCCAAATTACATGTGATAATTATTAATGAACAAATAACACCAAAGTTAGTTCTAAATATTCTGACAACACATAGTTGAACGGAACAGCCAGCCGTTTTCGAAGGCCACTTAACCTTCATCATCAGCGTTCTTATTTTTGTTGAGCTTCTCATTTGTTTAAATGTAAGTTTATAACATAACAACTCTAGTTGTTCTAAGAAACTTTGGGTAAAGGTTCCCTGATGATCTGTATTGGCAACAGTGAAATGCGCATAGGATCCAGCTAAACCCCTCAATAATCAATTTCAATGTATTTTTAATAAAAAAAAAACATGTGGGTCCGATCACAGAGGAGATGTGTAAACATCTAGTAATGAAAATTTTTATTTAAGTTGGAAGTACTTATGCTTTTAGTATCTTTTTTTAAATTAATTAATTAAAAGTATCAAAACTTTCAATATTGTAAATACATAGGAATTTGTTGGTATTTGTTTGTTTTATTTAACTTATTTGGTTAGTAAATGGGCACACTGCAGTATATGTATATGTACTGCATTCAAAATTACAGTAAGCAGTAAATTTACTGATTACTAAAAAAATACAGTAAATTTTTACTGCTAATTAAATTTAATTTGCATTACCAGTAAAATCGTAGGGCCGTAATCATAATAAAATTGTAGCAAGTGGCAAAGTTTTTTCATTAAAATTTTTAAACTTTTGTATGAAAAACATTTAGCCACTTGGTAGAATTTCATTATGAATACGGGCATTACTGACTATTGAAAATTCAGTGCACCTCATCATATAACAAATCATTTAGGCAATCTATAAAAATTGTAGAAAAAAATTTTAGTAATCAGTAAAAATTTACTTGTTAAACATTTTTTATTGTTTTTACTGAAATTTTAGTGGTACTGCAGTGCTCATCTATGGTAAATGCCTTTACCTTTACTTTTTAATTTTTAATTCCAGTTGTTCATCGTTTAGTTGTTTCTGTTCTTGTTGTTGTGTATGCATTGCAATTAAAATAAATTCAGTAAAGTGAGACTTTGACTCGCGCACATTCGGTTTTGATCATTTTTTTTTTTTTTTTTTTGATTTAGCTTTCTTCCTTTTTTAAGTTTTTTCAGTTTAAACGATTTTTTTTCAGTTTTATCGCTTTTTTCTCGTTTTGGCGTTTTTTTTTCTCTTTTTGGGTTTTTTTAATTTTCGCAATTTTTTTTTCATTTTGGCGATTTTTTTTCTGTTTTTTTTTTTGGGTTTTTTTTTCATTTTGGCGATTTTTTTCTGTTTTTGGGTTTTTTTATTTAGGCCATTTTTTTATTTTGGCGATTTTTTTGTTTAAGGATTTTTTTCATTTTGGTGATTTTTCTGGTTTTTCGCGATTTATTTTAGTCCTAGAGATTTTTTTTTGTTATTTTTTCGGGCTGTTTGTGGTCATCTATTTTTCTCCATATAGGAAATAAAAATTACATTATTTTTGTTTCTCCCAACGTTTCTTCCGCTTTTTGCAAACTTCTTCAGGGGTGGAATTTTATGAATAGATATAATTTATAGTATTATTATCATAAAAACTGGACAACACGACACAGATATGAATAATAAATAAATAAATAAATAAAATGGTACATCACAACACAAAATGTATAGGCAACTTAATACTATTATCACAGATCTTCAACAAATTTAAGTTATTGCTACTGAATATTCATTCGAAAACGGCTGGCTGTTCCGTTCAACTATGTGTTGTTAGTCAGAATACTTACAACAGACTTTCTTGTTATGTGTTCATTAATAATTATCACATGTAATTTGGCTTAAAAAGCAATACGAACCTTAGCCCGTTCAACTCAAAAATATATGAAATAAATAAGTTTGAAGATTAGTTTTTGTACATAAAATTTTTTTAACGTACTCTTAACACTTCTAGTGCATTAATCTCTTAAATTATCTTCTAAATATTTTTAATAAACATTTTTTTTTTTCACAATTGATGTTATTACTTAGTCATTGTTGAAATGTAGAAATAAAATTTTACCGACATTGAAATTGAATTTAAAATATTTTTCATGTTTGTGAGGACCTGACTTGCTGGTTATATTGTATCACGTGCCTTCCTTCCACTATTCTAAAGGGCCACTTTTTCTGTCCAATAGTATTTGTTAATGACTGTTCAATAATGCATTTTGTAGTACTTTTTTCAGTACTTTCGCTTGAATACTACAAAATGCAACCCTGAAAGTATTGAGTAGTTAGTTTTGTGTATTGAGTACCGGGAAAAACTACCGGTATTGAGTACTCAGTACTCAAATACTCGATACTTTTACAACACTATTATAGTTTGCTGTACCGATTCATCGTCATAGAGAAAACTTGGAAATTAATGATAATTATCTTTCTGGAGAATGCCTTACAAATTTTTAGCTGTTATTATATTTCCGATAGGCCAAAATGGGCATGGTTAATACACACAATTGTATGAGAGTTATGCTGTGTAAACATTATAGCATGTTCTGACATTGTAATAGTGTGCACCTGTGGCAACGTTTGTCATTTCCGATAGTTTTTCATGCCATTGCGTTCCAAATAAAAAACATAATGTGAATGGCATTGTGCATATTTCGCAAAAGGACACCACAAAAGAAAAGCCAAATGTGTACATTAGTTTAATCATTATTTATCAGACTATTCTGGCATACTAATATATCTCTTTTAAAGCTACTTCAAGATCCGGGAACAATTTACTACTCTAAATAATAATAAATATAACATTCCAGAGTAAAAAGCTTTAATTCAAACAAATTTACGAAAAGGCAAAGCTGACAACACTACCAATAACTAATTAATATAAACTAGGTCAAAGTTGTAATTAAATTTTGTTTATAAAGGGTGTCCCAACAAGAACGCAAGATTTAAATTTGGCGCCATTCGAAGTGTCATTTTTTGACATTTGAACAATTGTTATTGTGTGCTAGTAGAAGGTACGAGGTTAGTAAAAATGGAATGCTACACGAATGAACAAAGCATTCTCATTGTAAAATTGTTTTACCAAAATGGTGAAAGTTTTGCGGCTACAGTTCGCAAATTTGCGATCAATTTGGGGTCACAATAATGCTCCAAAAGAGTCAACTGTAAAGAGATTAATGGATAAATTTGCCGAAACGCGCCTTCGACCACGTCGATCGACCGAAAATGTCGCAGCTGTACGTGATGATGTCGCTCAAACGCAGGTCAAGCGCAAACAGTCAATGGTGTTCGGTATCGTAAAATGATAACCATTCAGCAAAAAATTACACATTACCATTAGAACTACTTGCCATATAATGACTTACTTTTCTGATTGCCAATTTTCATTACTCGCTTACAAATCACATTACCTAAAATTTAAAAAAATGACGTGCAAGTTGCTAAATGAAGATTGATTTTTTAGACGAAATAGATTACGTGAAATGTTGACAAATAAAAAAAATGTAAGTACTTCTCAAGAATCGATTATTTTAGTCTCACGCCTTGTTAAAATCATTAAGTTGGTAATCCAGTAGGGAAGTGCTTCCACCAAAAATGCTTAATTCCAAACTCGATTACCTTTTTTGAAATTTCTTGCTGGGCAGTTTTTTCGTGCCTAGAATTGAAGAAATGAATGTGGAGGGCTTGTAGTTTCAACAAGACGGCACCACATGCCAGAGAAACAATTCAATTGCTACATCAGTCATTTCCCGGTCGTGTTATTTCGCTTTTTGGAGACCAGAATTGGCCGCCTAGATCGTGCGACTTAACACCATCAGACTTTTTTCTTTGGGATTTTTTGAAGTCGATGGTTTACGCGAATAAGCCGACGACGACTCAAGCCTTAAAAGAGGAAATTGGACGCTGCATTAATGAAATACCGCAGCATTTATACAAAACGGCCATTGAAAATTGCATTAAAAGATCGCGTGTGTGCCAGCAAAGCCGCGGCGGCCATCTGCCCGATTTGTTGTTCCACACATAACCTCATTTTGTCTACTTTACGATATAATAAAGTTTCACGATTTTTTTTTAAATATCTGTGTTTTATTTAAAATTTAAATCTTGCGTTCTTGTTTGGACACCCTTTATAAAACATTTACTCGGCTGGTGAATGTGCGGGCTATTTTCTACAATTATGAGATCTTAATATTTGCATATTTAAACATTAGCACGGGTGGTATTCATAAACTATTGCTAAAATTAAGGCATTCTTTAAATCGGTTTTTTTTCAACAAAATTCGTACAGTTGACTTTAATAATCATTTAAGAACATAGGCACAAATGTACCCTTAAAACAATGATTTTTTAAAATTTTTATGCAATTAATAGATGCAATAATTTAAAATATGTGAAGAGAATCAACGAACTAGAGAAAATTACTAATGAATTGATAAAGCTTTCACTTTGACATACATACATATACAACATGAACCACAACTAACTATACAACTTCGAAGAAAGAAGTACCATTTTAGCTTTCAGAAAATCAGCATTATGTGTCTCATTGTCATTAGCAAAAAAACAACAACAAAAATTTCAACATGCGAATTTGTAAAATATACAAATAACATGAAAGGAATGAGAAAAGCAATAGCAGCTTTAATTAAATGAACCCCACAGTCGAATGTACAACGAATTTACAATATACGGTGTAGTGAGCACAAACACAAACTGCAAGAAGACATACTGTGAACAGTGCACAGTGGACACTGCATTATGTACATTCAGCGAAATTTACAAACTATTCAACTAATGTTTATTGGTGCGTTTAAAGATAAATTATAGTATCATTAGCAAGGACACAAACCATAATAATAAAGGCAGCATACTGTTAACTCCTTAACAGACTAGTAAAATTTGGCAAATGTGGCGGAATCGGTATAAAATAATAGCAAAAATGTTTTATGAACTATTTAATGATTTTATAAAACAATGACATAAAAATATATTTCCTAAATAAACTCATTTCTTTAAATATACTTTATAATAGTGCGAAAGATTGTCTATTATTTCAGAATCAAAATCCGCTGTTATCTAAAACAAGTTATTAGCTTTGAATTAAGCGTTCTTAACGTGTTTCATTATTCAAATTTCTTAGTAATGGAAAATCTTACTTTTATACAGGGTGGCTGATGAATTTTGCTACATTAAGAAACTGGAATAACTTTGTTTGTAATGCATCTTTTTTCATTTCAAAGCTCATTGAATTGTATTAAAAGTAATTGAATTACTCTTAAAAACAATTGTTCATCACTGCCCGCAAAGTTGGTGTCGGAATTGCAGCTATTTTCGCAGTTGAACCATCTTGTTGAAACCACACAGAGTTGAACAGAATTCTCTTTCGGCGTAGTTCCGACTAAAAAATTGTTAAAGCATGCTCAACTAACGGTCTCCATCAACCGTAATGCTGTGTCCGTTTTGTTCAAAAAAGTAAAGATCCACAATACAGCGTGAAACAACTGCACACAGCACTGTGACGCGAATTGGATGAAATTCCCTCTCATGCAGTTGGAACCACTCCATATGCGACAATTTTCTTGGTTTACATTGCCGTTCAAATCGAAATGAGTCTCATCAGACATGAAAAGACAATTCAGTTTTCTCTTTGTAGCGGCTTTCATCAGCCACCCTGCATTTCCCCAGTTCAGGAAAAAAATTATTTCCAGCGAAACTGAAACAAATTTTATTACCTTTCAACCACATAAAACGCTAACAGTAACTATTAAATTAATTCAATGTTTTGTGAAAACCAGTGAACGCAGATAACCATAACATTTTGCAAACGTTTATTGTTAAAAAAACGCTTTAAGCTTTTGGAATAGTTTTGTATATAAACAAAACCAAAAACAGTACTTTTCTAAAGACAAAGAGCTTAAGCTCTTTCTCATCTGATTGCACTAATTTATCACTACAATCAATCGCACAACTGCGAACAAAATAAGGGCTGAAATATATTTCTTTGAATGCTCCATTTAGTTATTGTTACTAGTGCAGTCTATGTAATCAATTTATAATAAAAAAATTAAAAAAAAAACAAAAATATACTTAACAGTTACAAACCAAAAAAGTTTGTATTAAGTAGAAAACAAGTAAGAGTGCTATATTCGGCTATACTCTTCACCAAAGTCCTATACTCTTCACCAAAGTGCGTATATAAAGTATAGAGACACATTCATAAGCACATCCATACCATATGCATATGTTTTGTGAAAAAGATATTTATATTTTTTGCTCTAGTGCAATTTTTAGTAAGTGACTTCGGTATTTTTCGATTAAATATATTTTTTTCGATATTAGCAAAAAGTTGAATATTTTATTCCACATTCTGTATATAAGAAATATTGTACATTCAATTTTCAATATCAAATAAAAAAAATAGTTTTATTTAGTTACATTAATAACTAGAAAAAAAAGGTCAAAGTTTCCAACTCTGGAGCTGTGGTTTTTATTTTTAGGGTTCCGTACACCAAAGGTGAAAAGGAACCCTATTGTTTTAGCTACGCTGTCCGTCTGTCCGTCACACGGTATTTTCTCAGGAACCGTAAGAGCTACGGACCTGAAATTTGGACACAGTATGTAGAACCTTGGCCCCTACAGCAAGAAATACATGAGAATTAAAAATTAAAGGGTGTTCCAAAACGAGCAACGAAAAATCTTAAAATTCCATGTAATATACATACAATTGTATGTACATATGTACATTGATACTTGAAATTTGTAAAATTCGTGTATTTTTATACAGACTACAACAATTAACACTAAAATTTAAAAAAAAAATAAATTAAAGGGTGGTCCATCAGTTAATGCAATTTTGACCATGTAATGTTGACAATTTGCTATATCTTGGAAACCGTAAAAGGTAAACACTTGAAATTTTCAATAACGGTAAAACTAAAAAACCGAAAATTTAAAATCGCCAAACCAAAAAAAAAATCGCCAAAAATTAAAAAAAAATCGCCAAAACAAAAAAAAATCACCAAAATTAAAAAAAAATTTCTAACACTAAAATAAATCGCCAAATTCCAAAAAAATAGCCAAAATGGAGAAAATCGCCAAAATGAAAAAAACGCCAAAAATCGAAAAAAATCGCCAAAACGCGAAAATATCGCCAAAACTAAAAAAAAAAATTATATAAAAAAAATCGCAAAAATTAAAAAAATTGCCAAAAATAAAAAAAAATCATAACGCTAAAAACCGAAAAAAATCGCCAAAACAAGAAAATAAAGTGTCAAAACTAAAAAAATAGCCAAAACTTAAAAATATCGTCAAAACCGAAAAAAACGCCAAAACAAAAAAAAACCGAAAAGACCCCAAAAACGAAAAAAAAAATGCCAAAACTATATATTATATAGGATGAAGTTTGTATTAAATTACATATCTAGTGTTCGTACGGAACCCTTCGTGCGCGAGTCAGAGTCGCACTTTACTGAATTTATTATAATTTTCTACACCAAAATTTTCTTTCCAAAACTCAAAAAATAAAAAAAATTAATTATATATCACAAAAAGGGTAAGTTTCCCAACACTGGAATCATCCTTTTTGATTTTGCTGATTCCTTACACCAATCTCTTTCTTTTAAGAATATAAGATATGTTTAATCTATAGAAAAAAAAGGAAAAATTTGTTTTAGTAAGTTACTTTTGTATAAAAAAATTAAAGTTTTCCAAGCATGGAAACGTCTTTTTATACCCTTTGCCAAAAAATAGTAAAGGGTATATATAGGTTTGTCATTCCATTTATAATTTCCAGAATATTAATAAACGAGCCATAAAGTATATATATTCTGGATTCCGTATGCATAGGGAAGACGAACAAGCGATGTCCGTCTGTCTGTACGTGAAATGGGTTTTCCGAAGCTCCCATAAAAGCTAGAGACTTCGTTCTTGAACTGGTTTGTCAGAAATGGTCCAAAATAGATTGGTATTGAAAATCAGAAAAAAACAAGCAGTCAGTTTCAGAGCTGGGAAATTTAAACTTCATTTTGCCATACAAAATAACTACCGAAAACTACTTATTATTATTTTTTTATTAAATAAACTTATTCTATACTTCAGTATGATTAACTTTAAATTATTTTCTTATACAAAAGTAACTTACTCAAACAAATTTTTCTTTTTTTTCTATAAATTAAACATATCTTATGTTCTTAAAAGAAAGAGATTGATGACAGAAATCAGAAAAACAAAAAGGATGATTTCAGTGTTGGGAAACTTACTTATTACTTTTTTTGATATATAATTAATTTTTTTTTTCTTTATAAATTATATATATTTTGCGTTTTGGAAAGAAAATTTTGGTGTAGAAAATTATAAAAATAAAAACCACAGCTACAGAGCTGGAAACTTTGAACTTTTTTTCTAGTTATTAAAGTAACTAAATAAAACATTTTTTTAGATTTCCTCTTTTCTTTTTTCACTTAACACACTTTCTATATTTTTTTAAGAACTACTAAATTGGTATAAAGAATCAGAAAAATCTAAAATGATGATTATATGATTTGAAGATTAATTTTTTTTTTGTACATAAATGTAACTAGGTCAAATTATTTTTTTTTTTTATAATTACTTTATGTATGTGCTTATGTATGTATCTCTATACTACATAAAAGTAAATTGGTAAAGGGTATATAAGATTCGGCACAGCCGAATATAGCACTCTTATTTGTTAATTTTTTTAATTGTTTTTTTTTTAATTTGGAATACAAATTTAATTCGTACTGAAGCATAAAAAAGTTTATTTAATTTGGAAAAAAAAATTAGTTTGTGATAGTTAATTTTTTATATCACAAAAAGTGTAAGATTTCCAACCCTGAAATCATCCTTTTTGATTTTTCTGATTTCTTACAGCAATCTCTTTCTTTTAAGAATATAGGATATGTTTAATTTATAGAGAAAAAGAAAAAGTTTGTTACAGTAAGTTACTTTTGTAACTTTTTTTTTAATTTTAAATATAAATTTAATTTGTACTGAAGTATAAATTATATCAGAAAAATTTTAAGTTTCACAACCCTGGAATCATCCTTTTAAATTTTTCTGATTTCTTACACCAATCTCTTTCTTTTAAAAATATAAGATACAGTAGTTTTCCGATTTAACGAACATTCGATTTAGTGAACATCGCATTTAACGAACATCCAATTTTTTTCTACTGAGTACCTTATATAACGAACAAAAATTCTATTTTGTGCACGGTGTAACGAACAAATGTAAAATTAAATAAGAAACATAATTGCTATCAGAAAGTTACTAAGAACGAATATAAATAAAAACGTACCGTTAGTTATCTTCTTTTGATGGTTTTGTTTGATATCATATGAGAGTAAGTTGTGTGAAGTAAATTTTGCTACGAACATCAAAATGGATAGAATAAATTTATTGTTCTTAAAGTTAAAATTATCGATGATGATTACCCGCAGACGGGTAACAGATTTATGTGAAAAGTATGGGCTGCATAAATACATCATTAGTAAAATCCTAAAATCAAAGGAAAATTTTTTAAAGAATATTGAAAACAGTCATTTTGGGTATCGCAATAGAAGTGCTGTAAAGCAAGGTGAGGTTCCGAGAATGTAAAACAAACTTTTTCAATGGTTCCTCATGCAACGCAATTGCCATTTTGTAATACATAGCCAAAGAAATTCGCAACAAAATTTATGGAAGATAGTCTAATGCAAGCCATGGTTGGCTGACCAGATTTATAAAAAATTTAATTTAAATTTGAATAGAATAATTGAAAATAGCCCTTTACCCAATGAACAAAAGGAAAGTAAAGAAAAGCTGGTTGGAACTGAAATTCAAGAGCCCAAAATAAAACACGAAGATGTCATTAAGCATTTCGAAATTTGTATTAAAAGAGCTCAACAAAACAAAATTAGTAGCTCAAATTTAATGCTTTGGAGAGAGCTTCAAGAAGATGCCATTAAGAGAAAGACATCAATTCCAAAAAAAACAGACCAGTTTTTTTAAATAAATTATATTTTTGTATTATATTGCTTTATGAATTTTTCTTTTACTGATATTTTAATAAAATATTAAAAATACTACGAGTACATATTCTTTGAGTTTTGAATAAAACAGCAGGACACTTTTCCTTTTTAACTTAGTACTGGATATAACGAACAATTCACTTTAACGAACAGGGTTGACAACAATTAGGTTCGTTATATTGGAAAAGTACTGTATGTTTAATTTATAGAGAAAAAGAAAAAATTTGTTTTAGTAAGCTAATTTTGTATAATTTTGTATAAAAAAATTTAAGTTTTCCAGCCCTGGAAATGTCTTATTAATTTTTTTAGTTTTTTTTTATTAGAAATACCAATTTTATTCATACGGAAGTATAAAATAAGTTTATTTAATAAAAAAAATAATTAATATTAGTTTTCGGTAGGTACTTAAGTATGGCAAAATGAAGTTTGAGTTTGCCAGCTCTGAAATCATCTGCTCGATTTTGATGATTTTCAATACCATTTTTTTAGACTATTTCTGACACACCAGTCTAAGAACGAAGTCTCTAGCTTTTATGGGAGCTTCGGAAAACCGATTTCACCTACAGACAGACGGACAGACAGACATCGCTTATTCGTCTTCCCTGTGCATAAGGATCCAGAATATATATATTTTATGGCTCGCTTATTAATATTGTGGTAATTACAAACGGAATGACAAACCTATATAATCTTTTACCATTTTTTTGTAAATGGTATAAAAATAAGTAAATTAGCTAACATTCGCATAATTAGTAAAGAACAAACAACAATGGCAAGACTGTCACAAAAAAGCTTTCAGCAAATTGTAATTGCAAAACAGTTGCATATATAAAGCAGAAATCTACATGAACTTACACCATACACAGTGGAGCAAACACAAAGAACGCTGATGGTGACGGTGTAGTGGCCTTCAAAAATAGCTAATTGTTCCGTTCTACTACTTGTTTGTCAGAATATTTACAATTAACTTTCGTATTTTTATGTTGTTTTTTCTTCGTATTATTTATTCATTTATAATTATCACATGTAATTTGGCTTACAAAGCGATACGAACTTTAGCATGTTCAAATCATAAATATAGAAACTAATGAAGTTCGAATAATAATAATTAAAATAAACTAAAATCAGAAACATTTTTCAAAATGTTTCAACTAATGCCGAGTACAGACACTACGTCTTTTTGTGACATCGCAATAGTGTGTACTAGTGGTAACGTATGCCGTTTCCGATCATTTTCGTTGTGCTTCATTGCTTCCTATTAAAAAAAATGTAATGTGAACGACGTTGCACACATTTTGAAAATGACAACAGAAAAAGACAACACAAGAAATTCCAGCCTAATGTCAGAATTAAATTTTTAACTTAGTATTTTCTTTTCAAGCTGCATGAATTTAAAATAAACTACAAAATAGCGCAACTCACTACAAAGAACAAAACAAGACCAAAGCAATCGTTACCAGTTATTTATTTGCGCACTCTTTCGTAAGCTGCGATTGTTCGCATTTTAACATTTTCTATGTAACTTTTGGTAAAAATAAAGGTTTGACAACACAGATTTTGGCTTTTCATTTCATTTAATTCGGTGCAATATCATATTCTTTTGTGTTTTATTTACATAATTTTATTATTTGTATTGAATTATTGACTATTAAAAAAAGCCTTTAAAATTTTTTTATCCTGTATTACATTTCTGTGCTTATTACATAAATATTTTAACACAAGAAAACCCCGACTGACGTTAAACATATGTAAATATGTATGTATGTATGTGAGTACAATTTAATTTGCTTCAAGCAGAGGGTAAATAAAATATAATGAAAAATTATGACACTAATATGAGTACGTGTACTCCAGCATAATTTGAATGGCAACTCTTAGCAGTAAATTATGTTTAATACAGACAGAGGGATTAAGGAACCAATGAATATATAATATATGAAATTATTAGGAACGCAACTGCTTTATTGCAACTTGGTAATAATTTAATATATAAGATATTTTAAAACAGTGCACATATCAAATTTTGTAAATCAAGGTATGTTAGTGCATATGTTCTTGCCCCCAGTTTTTAACTTAAAAATTAAGTACGTAATTAGCTAATTGTTTTCAATACGACCACATGATGTTCATGTGTATGTTTTCAATAAACACACACACGCATAAAAACATATGGTACGCTCATAAAACTTTAGTAGTATTTAATTACGCAAGGTTGGGCATTTAATTACTGTTTAAATATGAACTGAAAAACAGAATTTCGTATTTAATTAGAACTCAAAAATAATTACAGTTTGATTACCATCTGAAAAAATGGGCATTAGTTATACATATATCAAAAATTGGCATCAGTGATTTGTGTGACCTAGATTAGATTCTGATTACAGCTCCACTCACCTCTGATCAAAAACTCACAAAATTATTTGTATAAAACACTAGCGTTCTAAACATTCCGTTACAATAGAATAAGCACAAAGGACACTAATAATAATGTAAGCCCACTGTAACACAGAGATTTATAAGTTACAGAGATAGAGAGAGAGAGAGAGAGAGAGAGAGAGTGGTCCTGATTATCAGCCTGCTTTCGGCTTACATGATAGGATATCTCACTTCATAGGTCTCGGAAAATAAGCTCATATCTTAGGCATGCTAGGATCATAGAATATAATGAGGTAAAGATCTGACCCAAAGACCGGCACTGCGGCACCTAATTGGTCCTTTGTGCTAAGTTCTAGACTCATAAACAGCATGGCTTCTTATGCGCACTCTCTATATATTCAATATGTGCGTTTAATGAAGTATTTTAATTGTTTAAGTATGTTGGAATCTCTTTACATATTACGTTATTGCATCCTAGTAAGCGAGAGATGAGGTTTATATAAAAAAAATATATACATAGATTTACTTTATATCAATTGTTGGTTTTCATGAATAACTAGCACGACTGCTCTTCAGTCCAGTTCATTTAGAAGACACGATATTTGTGTTACTGCTTACCGGTACCAAATATATTTTTGCTGAGATGGGTATCCGTGTTAAGCGGATATGGTCTCACAGATTGACATGTAAACGGGTTACGGGTTAATGACTTTTTCCGCATTTGTCAAGATAAAGACGAAGAGTGTAGAACATTTTTTGCAACGTTGTTTTGGATTAGCAAGACAGAGAATGGCCAACATTGGCGCTTTTAAATTCATGGAGCTTTCGGACATTGCCAGGATTGAATTGAAACGTGGTAGCAGCCTTATGTTATTATGGGGACTCTGCTTATGCATAGCCACACTTACCTAACATAACATAACATAACAACTAAAAACCACTGAAACAATGAGAGAAGACTAAAACTAAACGATGAAAGTATTGGGCAAACAAATTTGCTTCAAAAAACCGCTCCCGCCAAGAAATGTTCATTCTTAAAAGAAGACGCAATATGAAGGAGTTGGTGAATAATAAATTGACATCACAGACAATTATGACAAAAGAGCCGTCAACTTGCTTATGTATAAATATAGTATCAGAAATATGTTAGGTTCCTGAGAGACATAAAATTGTCGATGAGCTGGCAAGAATAGGATCGGTTTAGATGAGGGTATGTGCGACAGATTGGTGAAATTACCGAGACTACATTACTAAAGGGACCCCAAAAATTGCGTGAAGAAGTGGGGAAGATCTTATAGTCTCGAAGGATATGTGGCCAAAACTTGACTCAGGAAGATCCAAACTGCTACTGTGTATGAATAAAAAGGTGATCAGAAGGTCTCTGCTCGGTCAAAGCAAGGACCAGCATTTGGGAAACTGTCACTCTAGATTTCTGTAGGATGTGCACCAATGAGGAAGAACCAGAAACCATTGAACATATTAGATGGCTGAACAGACGATTCCATGAGATCATTAGTGATAGCGGTAAGTGTAAGCTGGAAGATATCAGGGGCTTCATTATTGTATTTCGGTGGTTTAATTACTGATAATAGGGACACTTCTGGGTATCAATGGGGGTTAAATATTATTATTAACAGGTGTCAATAGAAGGGAATCACAGTGAACCCAACTGGACGTAAGCTAACCTAATCTATGACCAGAACTGGAAAAGCAATAAGAACTGCTACGAACTAAAAATGTTACAATACCATAAAAATTTCACACTAAGTGTGGTGCATCAAGCCCACCAGTGGTAAATTCCAACAACAAATGGAGGATATGCAAACAAATAACAATGTACAGATCATATTTAAAAAATATGCGGCACATACAGGAGCAGTAAGTATAAAAACCTTGAGAGAGGAGAGATATTAATCCACATAACGTCCTCTCAGCACCTGGAAAGCATCCTCAATTATAGATTGCAATTTTACGTATAATTTGTAACAGGTCTCGATTTGCATATTTGCATTGTTAATGTGTTAATGTTAAATTTCCTGCTGTCAGAATATATCCGAAGTATAAGATTTAATGCTACACGCTTTAGAGACTCACAGCTATGCCGATGTTCTTAAAGATCTAATAAACAAACTAAAAGCGGTAGAAAAATTATCAGTAGGGTTACTCTGCATAATAAAGCTTGTGATGTGTTAGAAAAGATTTTAGCGTTGCAATCAATGACTGAAGCTGTAGTGGCTAAATTTTGTAATTGAAAATTTATCTACACACGGTGCTATCTCTAATATACAGATACATTGTACAATACAACCAAAATAACAAGCCAGAGGAGACCAAAACCTATATATTTACGTGTATCGGCGTTGCGAAAGCTTACATCTGGATCTTCATTAAAGAGAGATTGCTCTTCCAACCTTTTGCAGATTGCTGTAGTACATCGGTATTGAAAACCATGCAATCCCTGCTTTTTATGTATGGTTTTAGAATGGTTCTAGGTCTTCTTTGAATGCATCTTCAACAAAGAACACTTCAACTCAAATAAATTCCAAAAAAGTACTCACTATGAAATTTCACTTTAAGCTTATGAATACAACACAGCTGGAATTTATTAAAAATTTTAAATTCGTTTAAGGGTTAATTTCATACTTTTTCACTCTTTTATTCAGCAATTTTATGTAAAATCCTAGCAGAAAAATTTTTGTGAAACATTTTAACTCTCTCACTCTTCTGCGAATTTATCTTATGAGTACCAGTATTTGTATCTTTTCATAAAAAGAAACAAATACGTGCCCTCTAATGCAAACTTAGCAGACCAAAAAGTTCTATAAAATTATTCCTCAAACAACTTTTCTATTAGTTGAAATTCACAATTTTTCCAAATTAAGACAATTATAATCATCATTTTAGAATCTGTATGTTATTCATTATTTTTTTCGCCACTGTGCACTATTAAGAGAAAACAGAAAAATATTTTTAATTTAACTTAATTTCCAGCAACAACCACATAGATTCAATTTACTGGTGGTTATAAAAGCACAATAAGAACATGGACCCTCGTGCAAATAAAAACAAAAAGAAGAAAATAAAAACAATGTGAACGATGGCACTCCCACTAAACTTTTGTATGCAAAAAGTATGACCTTCTTTGTGTTTGCACATTTTTTTTAAGCAAATCTAATATGTCTGTATCTGCTTTATTAGCCTTCCTACTATCATATTACGAGCTTATTTTCAGTAATTGCAAAAATAGCAGTTCTAATTTTCATTTATCTCATTTTGTGATTATATTTACTTCATTTCAGGTACTTTGTAACACCGGTGGACTAGAGCAAATTCCCTTACGTCAATTACCTTCAACTGTGGAAAATCTGGCGCTTACCAAAAATAATTTTCCAATTATAAAACCTGATTCATTTGCTGGCCTACGAGCTCTTAAAAAACTATCCTTGGACGGTAACAATATAACAAAAATTAAACAGTTTGCATTTCGCGGTCTGCCTAGGCTAAAAGAACTATCTATACAGTATACACCCTTGCAATCTGTTACCTCATTTGCATTTGCAGGACTACAGAATCTATCAACTATACTATTGAGCCATAATCAAATAAGTCGCATTGAAACGCATGCCTTTGCCGGTACTTCAAATGTTAAGCTGATACTGCTGTCTAATAATCCTTTGATCAAAATAGACACCTCAGCCTTTTCAAGCCTGACAAATGTAGGACATTTACTATTACCTTCTGGTGTACGCACAATTGAGCCAGATGCATTTAACGGCATGGATGCGGTGGGACTTCTTAAGTTAGCTTACATGGATCTCAATGAACTGCAGCCGTTTACCTTCAGGGGACTATCAAATGTGCTATTAATGACACTGCAGGAATCTGACTTGGGTATTGTTTGCACTGATGCCTTCACCGGCCTGTCACAGGTCGAAACTCTACAAATACTGAATAATAAAATAGATGCCATAGAGGAATTAAATTTCACCTACACAGCCAACATTAAGCACTTGAAATTGCACGGCAATCACATTTTGGAGACACCAGATCCCAACACAATAATCATTGATGGTGTGGAGAATTTGCAACTTATCAACAATCACTTTCCTTGTGGATGTCACATTCATACGTTGCTCGACAGCCCGCTCGTAGAGGGTGCCCATAATCTAACTGAATTCCTGCAAAAGAACTATTGCATTTCACCGCTTGAGGTTAATGGACGGCCAATGATTGAACTCGATATTGACTCTATTGGTCGATGTCAAGACCAACTTACCAAAGGTAATCTAGGTTCCTCAGCATCATCCATGGGCTTAAGCATGTACATGATGACTCTCATATCTATAACTACGATTGATTTTATGCCTTCAATCGTGGTTCTCAAAGACATTCTCAAGTACTTCCTAAGCCTGGCCACTGCATACAGTGTTATAACGTTTAAAAATTGTAGATGAATTTACTTAAGGGCTCTAACGTCTTGCAAGCCAACAACATCAAAAACTCGAATCTTTAGTCTGAATTTTTTATACTCTTGTATTGTATTTATAATAAAAGAAATTTATTTTAAATATAAAACAAACTCTTAAGTCAATAAGTTTAATATAAATAAGTCTTTTTAAGTTTATTCAGGTATATGAATTGTTAAAAAATTATTTTGTACACAAAATATGCAATAAATAAGGGCGTGGTGGATACAGGATTCAAGCAGAGAAGCATAAGCCTCCTCAAATAATTTTGCTGAATGGTTAATATGTTTACTATTACTGATACTTTGCTAACAAAAACTTATTTCTATTACAATAAACTCTACCCTTTCCCCCTAGAAATTTAAACTGCAACCACCCACGCCTGTTAACATAATTATTTACATGTAGAGATTAAGGAATTACTATAAGATTAGCTGGAAGTATTATATGAAAGTGTAACTTATTAATATTTATTGCTCGGAAAAAAAGTGTAAATATAACCATGCTTCAAAAAAAAAAGCTTAATTCTATGTATGCATATCCTGTCAACTATTTAATCCTAAAAAATTGCAATACTCTTTAGAATGTAAATTTATTAATTTTACTTTATATTATTTTATTACATTACAATGGTTTTATATTATAAAAATTTGCCTCCCATTTAATGGATAATATATGTTTTATTTTCAACAAGAAGCATATGAGAAAGGAAACAGCTGTAAAATATTGATGTGCTAGTATAACAGCATTTAAAAAATATCTAACGAACTAGTCTCACAAGAAGCATTTGTTTGTGTAAAACGAAAGTGTTGCTTTCAGCTCTCATACTTTTCCTCTCTATATAAAATAAAAGTTGTATTTATCTCAAGCACCCTATTCTATAACTCCTCATATATAGAGTGATTTTAAAAGGACTTTTGTATTTGATTTAAGCACAAACACATAAAATTTAGAGAAATATATGAAATCTTCATTTAAGTCGGTAGAACGGTCTATATAATACAATGTGTAAAGATGAGTTCATGTAAATGTTGACAGCCGATATGTCTGAAATGGTTCATACCCTGGATAAAATTTTCTTATAAATTCTCCATCATATCTCCCGTTATCTCGCAAATAAATTCCTCAGTATTGTCTTCTAGTGAGTCAACTTTTACGGGCTTGTCCTTATAGACATGAGCTTTAATGTAGCCCCATAAAAAATTGTCTAAAGGCGTTAAATCGTGCGATGTAGGCGGTCAATTGAACGGGCCCAAACGTGAAATAAACTGTTCACCGAACTTTTCTATAACAACTGATACAAAGGACACTAATGCACATCAGAAAAATGCATGGTGTTGTATTTAATTACTCTCGAAGACCAGGATCGAACACAGGACCTACGGTTTTGTAGCTAACGTGCTAACTACTTCCGTCAACATCACCCTCAAAACTCCGAACACAACTGGGACGAACGACGAACACAACACCGCCGTAGAACGAAATTCGCCGTGCGTAAAGGTAGAGGTCCATAGCTCGCCTTTTGCGCGTAACGCTTTCTATCCATCTGTCAAAAAAGTAGAATCAATGTAATAGTATGTGACAAGTTACATTGCAAAAAGCGCAGCACGCGTAGACGCGTTCAAAGCAAAAAGTAGGTCTACTTTCTACTTTTGCACGCGTTGCAAGCACCATGAAAGAAAGTCAGCTGTTCTTGAAAGCTAAAGATGTTAAATAATACTTTATTTCTTACGTTATCGATAAATATTATTTTGCCGTGGATAATATTTTTCTTTTTTTTCAATAAAAAAAAAATTTCTTAGTAAAAAAAACTTGCTTAATAAAATATGTGAATGCTTTCATTAATGCAATGTATTTTAATTAACTTTTCACCACACTTTTCTCAGTAACAAATTTTGCATATTAGTTATCGCTTACTTTTACGTACTGAGTGTCATCTCCGCTAAATCTGTATTACATATTTTTAAACAATAAAAAGGAAGAAAATTTAATAAATTAAATATAATTACAAACTCGACTAACTCCACAAATTCTTTTAAAAACTCGATTTCACTCTTCATTTTTTCTTTATAAGTATTTATAAACAAACGCACACAGCTGATCAAAATAAAAATAAAATGGCGCATGAAAAGCAGTACATGTAACTCAACGCGAGCAAAGTATAGAATAGAACAAGAGTATGAAACGCGTGTAAAGCATAACGCGCAAAAAGCGAGCTATGGACCTCTACCTTAAGGAACTCTGAAAAAATTTATTTCTATTTTGTACGCCGATGAACGACGAAAAAACAATTTTCTCTCTCTCTCTCTCTCTCTCTCTCTCTCTCTCTCTCTCTCTCTCTCTCTTTACATACACAATAACCAGTGTGACCAGAATTTAAAATAAAATTAAGCTAAATCACGTATGTCTTTAATATATTTTTAGAGAATACGCAATTTGGATTAAAAAAGGCTAAAAAAGCTAAATCCGTTTTTAAATAAGCTAAAAAATAAGCTAAGAGTTTGATGAAAATTTTAAAGGTAATCCAGAAGAAATAAACTAAATTTAGCCCAAAATTAGCTACTATGGTCACACTGACAATAACCAACTCTATCAATCATGATACAATAATATAACAGCGATGCCAACTTGGTGCTTTTGGCACTATTTTTAGTGCTTTTTGAAGACTCAAAACGCCAAATTTCGAGCGTTAGTGCCAAAATAAGAAAAAGCACTAGTTAGTGCTTTTAAGAAATATGTGTATTTCTTAAAATTATTTTAATAATTACTCGGCGTATTTATTTTTTCAGTGTAAAGCATAAATTTTTCGTCTGATATATTTCATTAAATGGAGAATAGCTAAGAAAATTTTAAACATTATTAAACTTCACATTAATTCACGTTATGGGTTTTCAGTCGTTTTTCACGAAAGTGCTTTTTGTGCCGATTATTTTTTACACTCAAAATTGATGTTACCTTATTAGTTTATGAAATCCGAGTGTTTGATTAATTATTTGACTTTGTTGTTTATTTAATTAAAAAAATTGAAAAATATTTTTTCATTATAAAAAACAGCAATAAAAAAATACAGCAGCACCAACAACGGCAGCAGCAAAGATGGAAAAGCAAGGAACAGCATCTGCTCCACTTCCGAATCATAGGCGGGACTTCGTGTTCGAGCTTCACTATATCATTGCGTTATATCAGGTACGTCCAAGGCATATGCACAATGTGCAAACTTTTGAAAAGGAGGTTTTGTGCTTTCACACCGACATCACATCGCCCAATAAGATCTTGACGACATCAATGCTTGCTCTTATTTTGAAAAGAAACATGAAAAAATTCAAGAGCTTTCAAAGCTTTTGTGTGTTTGGATGAAGCTGCTGTAAACACAACTGTAACCAACGACGAATATTCTTCGTAAAATATAAAAACACTTTTGTGTACATATATGAAAACAAAAAACTGGCGATAATTTATTTCTTACGTCGTCGAACGATGACCAAATGTTTGAATATTTATGTACATTTTAGTTTCATTTAGAAATGAAAATTATACAAAAACTTTTACTAGACATTGCAATTTCTGAGATGTTAGGAATTTTTTTTTTTTTGCGATTCATCTGATTTTCTGGGAGTTTGTTATTCTTTGCAGTGGAAGTTATTTTTTAATGCATTTAGAAATTTTTCGCGAACTTGCGATTTTTTCGCGTTATTTCCGAGTTAATTTTCTATTTAACAGTTATAGCGATTTCTAATACATTTTAAGGCTTTTTTCCGATTTTGCAACTTCTCGAGTATTTTTGCAATGTTCGCCATGTAAGCGAGTTTTTGTTTTAGATATTCTGCTTCCTAACAGTTTAAAGTAATTTTAAATTTTGCTGTTATGCTGCTTTAACAAAAACATCGATGTTTTTAAGACTGATGTTACATGCCTAGCCATCAAGCTTTTTTATTATGTGGTGAAATAAATAATAAATCAAATATTTGCCAACTTTTGAAGCTCATATTACACACAGATTTCGTTATCCTCATGTCCAATAAATACAGCATTTAAGAAAAGTGCGGATTAAACTATAATTTTTAAGCTCAAATTACACATTTTAAAAAGCATTCCTAAATGAAAGTTGCCATTATATGTGTGTGGCAACGTTCTCCTCTCTGTTTACAAAAAAACAGTAATCAAATAATCGGGAAAAAGGTCACAATTAATTTTGTACGTCAAATGTGGTTGTACCTTTATATTATTGTATCATACTATCAATTATAAAAGCTGAATTCGCTGAGTAAATTCGTCGTTATTGTGCTTCACACAACGAATTTACGCAGCGAATTCTTATCGACGAATTTCGTCCTCGTCGACCCAATTGTGTTCCTAGCATAACTCTTGTTTAATTTTTCCTCTCCTCTTTAGAAAATCATATAAATTAATAAAAATATTTCATTCAATAAGAATTGAAAGCATTGAACTTAACCCTGTTTAATAAATTATTCCTGATTAAAATTAATTATAGTTCAATTAAATTTAAATATGTATCTTTATTTAAATATTTTAAAATTTTGTTCAATATCGAGTGCTATAATTTTTTCCTTTTTTTTTTAAATGCAGCGCAATTGACTTTGGAGGATCTATTTATATTTTATAAATAATTTTAAGCCAAATTTTCTTCAATAATAAAGTTTCGGATATTCATTAAATATTAATGAGAAGCTGGATAAAATTTGAAGTCAATTTACCTCACACTATCTTTCTAGTTCTTTTATTTTTACGCACAAATTAGGCGATAAATTAAAAACTAACTATAAGAGCAATTCCCCTGTGAAGTGCTTTGGGAATGTCTGTTCTAGAGCAAACTTAAACAAACAATTCCCATTTAAAATTCAAACTTTGCAAAACAGATTTCATTTCTCATTACAAAACAGAAACTAAAAACCCTTTATGATTATTTTAAGACAAGTTGTATGCAACACAATATTATTACAAACAGCATATGTAATCATCATTAGATGTGTTATGGCAGCATAAACTTTTTGTGTCATCGTTAAGCGTTAAAAATCTGTCTTACATTCTAACAATCCTTCTTCACTCTTTTCAAGAGATTAGCGGATGCATGAAATCATTTTATGAAATCACTTTTATTGATATTGAAATTAGTATATTTAAAAGCATTCAATGCAAGTTCTAAAGTTTTGTATAGAAACAATATGAAGATGTGAAATATGTATGTATGCATGTATATAGTAAGTGTGTGTATGATATGCGTATGGAAGCAGTAAGTGTGTGTGATATGTATGTGGTTTAGTGCTCATAAAACATGCAAAATACCCTTTCATAAAAAGTCAAAGAATATTATAGTATGTCAAGTGTTAAGGAGAATAACAAAAGAGAAAAAGGTTCCTTTGAGGAATATGTGTATAGTGTAAAAGGATGTTCTTTATATACATGAATACGTGCTATCATGCTCGTATGTAGTCATGTCAGTATGTGTATGTATACTTATGCATGTACATATGGACGTAAAAACATCAAAACTTGGCATGTTGACATGCTCTTACAAATATATAGATACGCTTTTCATAAGCAAGCATACATATTAAATTCTGGACTAACACATATCAAAACATTTTGATGCAATGAATGAAATAGACTCAAAATTTGCACTTATTACTGTAAAAAAATAGCCTTATAGCAATATAAGCTTTAAACATTTGAATAAAATGTTGCAAAATTATTTTAAGAGGACTGAGCAAGTTTGCCTCTGTCCACGAATAGCATTCCTTGCGAGCACAAAACCATGCCTACTTCTTAGTCAATCAAGTATTGAAAACTATGGATTTATCAGTGAAAATATTATCGGTCTAATTAGATTCTTCGAGAACAACAGTTAGTTTCACTAGTTGTACCATACAGAAGCGTTCTAAGACCAGAACTCCCATCTGAATTAAGATTTTGCAAGTTTACTTTCAATGGTTACTACAGTCACACTCCTTTTACACACGGAAAGTTAACTTCGGAAAGTTTCAATTCAGCTGGGTGAAAAACAGAGCAAGGAAGACTTTCTTTTTCTGCTGAATTAAGACTTTGCAAAGTAAACTTTTCGTGTGTAAAAGGGGTATCATAGAAGATAAAATACACAAGAACAACATAATTGTGGAAATGTGTGCATTTTTGCAACAACAGAAAATCATTTACCACATCAATAAACATTTTGTATAAAAATTATTTTCTTCAAGCAACTTTAGTTCATTAAAATAATTTATTAGGGGGCAAATTACGGCACTTGATATCGAACGTGTTTATAAAATATTTCAATAGAGTTTATGTAGAAAAGTTTTTAAATTTCGAAAGATATCGAATGCTGTAATTGTCCTCTAGGTTTTTAATAAATTAAATTCTTTTTTACGGCATAATATGCTAAATTTAGCAGTGAAAATGCTGAAATGGCAACATTGCTACATAGATATGTGTGTAGTTATGTATGTATGTATACACTCTTTTCTACATATACATAAGTGAATGAGCAATCGTTGAGAGGCATATAATACCACAAAATATAGGGCTGAAAAAAGTATTCAAATTGTTAGAAGGACTTGACGAAGTGTAAATTATTCATATGCTTTTCAAAGACAAAAAGTTTTAGTTTAAGTGTTCTGTGTAAACATTTCATTCATATACCCAGACCGTTGAGCTATGCACTGTAAACAAATTGCAAGCAAATTGTCAATTAGAAACAACAACAGTTTGCACTAAAACCTCTTAGTATATTACATGAAAAGAAATAAGCCACAGCTACCAGCTCTTATTATAAATACAGTTTTTCTTGCAAAAGATTTACAAATATGTATATCTAACAATTTTGAATTTAGAGTATGTCAATATAATGTGTCAAGAACACACACAATATTGATGTTAGTATTGAACAATATTGGTTACACGATAATTACATAACAGGTACAACATTAAAGAAGTGCACAGTTCCATACAAATGCACAAGTTTTCGTAAACTTGTGTCTATTAGAAGCAGTTCTTCCCAGTTGAGAAAAATTAATCGAAATAAATTTAACTATCGCTCAGTTTTGTTCCAAAAAAACATTTGATTTCGAATGTTTGCTACTCGTAGCAATATCAAAAGTGAGTCAATATCAAACTAATATCCATATCACAAAAAGGCAGCAGAAAAAGGAATAAAAATATTTTAGTATTAAGTTTATTTTCATATATTTTAATTTATTTAATATTTAACCCCCGTACTAATAAACATTATTTTAGGTTTATTAAAGTCTTATTTCACATATTTCTATGAGATATATGTCAAATAAGCATGTAATAAACGTGAAATATTTTTTTATGAATAAAGCCTGGTACTCTGTTCAACATTTCACACGAAATGCTGCCAAACTACATATAAAAGGAAATTGGCAGGAATTGTTCATGAAAGAATGTTACAGAAATAGTACTCTGTTTATCTTTCGAAAAACATTTGAAATGTATCTTCAACATTTTAAGTTTTCATGCGAAATAAGCTGCTTAAAGCATAGTATTCTGTTCAAATTTGTGAAAAATGTTCATCAACATTGATTAATTCGTACGAAAAATTCGACATGTAAACAATATTAATATGCTCCTGAAACTATGCTACAGTTTATCATATTTATAGAAACATCCCATGTGTTTGTTGTAAATTCTGTACGAAACAAGTGGCACTCTACTTATTTCGTGTAAAAACTTAAAATGTTGAGATACATTTCAAATGCTTTTCCCAACATAAACTGTGTACTATTTCTACAACATTTTTTCATGAATAATTCGTGTCAATTTTTTTTATATGTATGGCCTAGTACTCTGTTCGAAGTTGTGAAAAATTTTTAGCAACATTGATTATTTCGCGTGAAAAATTTGAAACGTAACAAGTGATGCCCATTATACTTTTTCGGAAAAAATGTCCGTATTTATTAGTTTGATGTAGGCAACACTGATCGACTTTTGTTAACAAAAACATCAGCTGTCAAAAATGTTGCCAGACAAATTTCATTCATTTTTCACGAGTTGAACAGAGTACAACTTTTGCAACATTATTTCATGTAAATTTCACGTGAACTTTTATATATGGATTATGTCAACATTTCGCGTGAAATTTTGAACAGATTACCAGGCTTATTTTGGCAGAATTTCGCGTGAAATGTTGAACAGAGTACCAGGCTTTAAGCTGTGAAAATTTTTAAGCGTGAAAAATTTGACACGTAACAGTTGATGCCCGTATTACTTTTTCGGAAAAAATTTTCGTTTTTATTGGTTAGAAGTATGCAACATTGTTCGACTTTTGTAAACAGAAACATCACCTGCCAATGGGCCTAATTACGAGTGTCGTATTCGACTACGATAACGACGATTTCGTACTAGATTAAAGAAAAAATGTTGCAATGTTCTTTAGTCTTCTACAAAATCGTCGTAGTCGAAGTCGTAATACGACACTCGTAATAAGGCCCAATATTTCGCACAAAATAAATGTCAGTCACATTATTTCACAGATGGCAAGAAAATTTTGCCAGATAAATTTTTATGCAACATTATTTCATGAATATTTTATGTAAACTTTTTTTATTTGGATTATGTCAACATTTCGCGTGAAATTTTTAACCGAGTGCCAGGCCTTACAGTGCAACAATATCGATCAGCTGTTCCCTAATGTTGCAGTTACATTCTATTTTTTGTAAAACTTAAACATAATATTATGAAATTTTTGTTAAGACATTTTACCTTTTTTTTTTGTCAAGAAAAAAATGTTAAAGTAAACATGTGAAAAAAGGAGACTCATAAAAAAATTCTCCGGACAGAGGCGAACGAGAGCTTAGAAACGAATCAAAGAAAATGTGATTGTGTGAACCACCCAACATTCTGTAGTAAATAGAGTAATTTCTGGCAACAATTTGTTCTTTCTCTTGTTTTAATTATTTAGATTTTTTGATAATAAAACTGAAAATAAAATGAGCCCAGAAATTGTTGAAATTTTTGTTATTTCGTCGGGAAAGGAACCTTAGGACTTTTTAATTTGTTTAGATTCTTTCACTTCCGGTAACTTGGTCATTTCTCAGAAATATTTTGTTAAACAGATCTTAAATGACGGGTGCTTTCCAAATAGAGCTGGGTCCAACTCGTTCATTCGTTCATTTTTGCCACAAACCTATGATCAAACCCATTTAAATTACATGGGTTTGATCATAGGTTTGTGGAAAAAATGAACGAATGAACCAGTTGGACCCAGCTCTATTTCCAAAGGATTTCCACATTACTGCAGAGCGCAAGAAATTTTTCCTCGCCAGAAGGAGCACGAACACCTGCTACACTTACTAAATATTTTCTGAACAATTCATATTATTTAATTTTATTTCATTGTTGTTTCTTTTGACATTTTTATTTTTTTTTTCACTGGAACTATTTTATTTTTAGTTTCGGAATACTTTTAGTTTCTTATTTTTTTTTGGAATTTGTTTAATTTTTTTGAGTCCCCACTTACATTGGTATTTATATCATTATGACTTAGTTTATTGGGAATGAATTTTCAATATTTCTATCACCCATTTTCCCAAAATTAATATTTCAATCAATTAATAAAATACAGATATTTTTCTTAAAAAGTAAAATACTAATTTTGAGAGCAATTAAATTATGAATATTAATTTTAAATTTAATAATTTCTAAAAAAGCAAATTAATGAAATTGTTAAAATCATTAAACACATAAGAATGCTCAGCAATATTTAAAATCCATCTCTATGATAAAAATAAATACGTTTTTTTTTAACTTTTTATCTTGTAGTGTTAGTTAGACATTTAGTAATTCTCAATTATATTTTAGAACATTTTATATAAAAATATTAGCTAGCTAGGCCATTTGAAGAATTTAAGTGTAAAGCCTTTGAAAAGTTGGTATTAATAGCACCAGCTAGATCAATCGACATGCTAAAGTATATGCAGAGCCATATTAAGTTTATTCTGGTCAACATTTCAATTATTGAGTTTATTAAGTTAATCATAAAATTAATTGAGTTTGAATTTATTTTCTATTAATTATATGGATTCATTCATTTAAACAGTTACATTCGAATTGCATGTATTTTTAATCAGTTTATTTTTTAATTATTAATAAAATTGCCATTAATTGGAAATTTTAGGCTCTTGCAATTCATAATTTTTTTACGGTTGCAGAACTTAACAAATTTTTTATTAATTCTAGTATTAAAATTTGCCTTAATTTCGAAGCTGTTTATTTATTAATAACAGCAATTTATTACAGTTAATTATCTAGTGAAAAAAATTGGAAGTAATTATTCATGACCTATTTATGTATTTTTCACTTTTCAGGAATGGATTTGTAACGTGTCGCTACAAGTCTCTTAATAAATACTATGTGGTTTCCAAAACATTAGCATATAGGTGTATACCACCTCACTTAGCGTAGCGTACATATTATGTTATAGTAAAAACAACAACAGCATGTTTTTCACTAGTGTTAAATTCTGAGATTGTTTATTACAATTCTCACTTAATTGATAATTGAACAACCATAAAAGAATAAGTTTGGTACTGAACAAACAGGCATTAACCGCTATCGCTTCATGCTTCATTATAGATATACAAGTAGCTCGTAGTAATAAAACCGTAGTGTACCGATTGTAAGATCTCCTGAATACATCTAATAATCATACTAACAGTAGTTAAAAGTAGCCGATTTTAAGATCTCTCGAATACATCTTGACTTCGTTATGGCATAGTTTGCCGATTATAAGATCTCCCAAATACATCTTATAATTGCACTAACAATAATTAAAATTAGCCGATCTCAAGATCCTCCGAATACATCTCGAGTTCGTATTCACTTAACTATATACCCGAATTATAATATCTCTGCTTTTCTTTACCAGAAAGTCGAAGAATAGAAAAACATCGAGTACTGAACTGGTTATCATCGTCTTACCGCTGCTGCAGTGATCAGTGCTGCCAGAAAAATTTTGACGTCATGTTAAAACGTCATGTCCCCAAAAATCCCCATTTCAACAGAAAAATACTAACTCCCCAAAAATATATCATTCATAAAAAACGATTATTAAGTCATATGCTCAGGGATGCGTAATAATATGTTCACAAAGTTACAAGCAAAATTGTACTTTTTTCAGTACAATTGACCAAATTCTTCATTTATATTTTTTTAAATGTTTTTCTTAACATAAAACGTACATAAAATTCAATTGTACATGCATATATTTACATATGGATGTGTGTAAAAACTTAACAATCAAAAAAAAAGGCACTTTCAAGTTTATTTATTACAATATTATTAATTAATACTATCAATTAATATTAATGTTTAATTTTAGAAGGTACATAAAAGAGTATTAGTTTTTGAGATCAGAATATAAAACTTAAATTTAGGATTTACCTTTTCATCCACTGTTTAGATTTCGATTGGATTCAGTCGCAGTAAACAATCTGAAGAAGATAGTAGCAAAAAACTAATCACCCCTACCGTGAACAGTTTTCCCCTCGAAATATTTCCCTTTTTCCCAAATTGCAATCGTGATTAATTTTTCCCCTGAAATGTGTTCCCTTTCTTGATTCCTCTTATCGTGAATAATATTTTTCACATGGATTTTTTCACTTTTCCCTTCGTTTTGTTCACTTTATTTTTGCAGGCGAACTTGTAAATAATTATTTTTAGGGCAAGATCAATAAATAATGTCTACAATTAATAATAATGATTCCTTGGAACACATTTTTTCATTGATCGTGAAGCTCTTAGGTTGACGTGCAGTAAATTTTATGGCTGTGGTATGCTAAAAAAAAATTTGCACGGAGCCTAAACCAATGAAAAACACAACTTTACACTCTATAACATTTCATTTGAAACCCAAAATATGTGTATTTCTTATTATTAATCTGCCGTTTACACATGAAACCAATTGCAAGAAAGTAGCAATACAGTTCACTACCACATTCACATTGTTTTTAATTTCCAGTCAGCTTTCAACGATTTTTTCAAGAAAGTAAAATTTTGATGTTTTCAGAAAGTAAAATGAAAAAAATGTTAACAGTGTTACCCCCTTTAAATATTTGTACAAATAAACAGGATTGTGGTAAACAGATATTATAAATTATACTTATTTTGTATAAATACTTAAAGAATTATAATATGTTACGTTCAAATGTACAGGAAGAAGACAATTCATGCCTTTTGAAAGTAATAATATTATTACAATATTAACAGTAATACTTTTTCCCAATTTATTGCCTTATGAATTTGTGTATGTGACATTTTTGGTAACTCTAATTAAGAAGTGAACAAAACAATTTTATTCAACTTTATTTTTCGTCGACATTTTAAAAATGAACTTTCACTTTCCTATGAAAGTTAACAAGAAATTTTCATGAAAGTCATTATTTCATTTACATTTTATTCATAATACGTATACAGAAATTTCAAGAAAGTACTTTAATGTGTAAATGTAGCGTAAACTTAATATGTTTAATTTTCAATCAATTTTGAAGCTTTACAAGTCATCTTCGCGTTTTTTTACATTCACTACGCATTGATAAGGGGAACAAACGCTCCCATGAAATTCAGGATTGCAAATTTCCCTTCATGGGGAATGAAAATTTCATGAGAAAAAAATTCAAATTTTATTCACGATAGGGGTGAATACGAATTTAAGAAGATATTACATACATACATACATTTTTGCAATCGAAATGTTCTGAATAATTTCCCAATCCAAAACTTCATAGACATCAAGTTCGTCTCCGTCCTCTACAACTCGCTTGTAAAGGGTGTCCCAACAAGAACGCAAGATTTAAATTTGGCGCCATTCGAAGTGTCATTGTTTGACATTTGAACAATTGTTATTGTTTGCTAGTAGAAGGTACGAGGTTAGTAAAAATGGAGCGCTACACGAATGAACAACGCATTCTCATTGTGAAATTGTTTTACCAAAATGGTGAAAGTTTTGCGGCTACAGTTCGAGAATTTGCGATCCATTTCGGTCACAATAATGCTCCAAAAGAGTCAACTGTAAAGAGATTAATGGATAAATATGCCGAAACTGGGTCTGTTAGTGGTGTAAAGACAACAACGTGCCTTCGATCAGGTCGATCGACCGAAAATGTCGCAGTTGTACGTGATGATGTCGCTCAAACGCAGGTCAAGTGCAAACAGTCAATGGTGTTTGGTATCGTGAAATGATAACCAGTTTTTTCGTGCCTAGAATTGAAGAAATGAATGTGGAAGGCATGTGGTTTCAACAAGACGGCGCCACATGTCATACAGCCAGAGAAACAATTCAATTGCTACATCAGTCATTTTCCGGTCGTGTTGTTTCGCGTTTTGGAGACCAGAATTGGCCGCCTAGATCGTGCGATTTAACACCATTAGACTTTTTTCTTTGGGGTTTTTTGAAGTCGATGGCTTACGCGAATAAGCCGACGACGACTCAAGCCTTAAAAGAGGAAATTGGACGCTGCATTAATAAAATACCGCAGCATTTATGCAAAACGGCCATTAAAAATTTCATTAAAAGATCGCGTGTGTGCCAGCAAAGCCGCGGCGGCCATCTGACCAATTTGTTGTTCCACACGTAACCTCATTTTGTCTACTTTACGATATAATAAGGTTTCACGATTTTTTTTAAATATCTGTGTTTTATTTAAAATTTAAATCTTGCGTTCTTGTTGGGACACCCCATACATATTTTCCGATTTGAACTTTTTTTCTTCAGAAAGCTCAAATTTGTGGCAGCAGATCTTACAAATATTTAAATGTGATTTTATTCTTATTAAAGATTCTAATATTTAATATTGCAGATTATTCCTTAATTTGGTTTTGGTTTGGTAGTGTTCATGCATGAAACTATTCTCTCCACAAAGGCATTACTTATTGGCACTATCAACAGGTTGAACACAGCAGCTGCAATTTCACGAAAGAAGTTATTTCCGGCATTATCTTCGTACTGATATACTATTGCCCAAAAGCCAAATATGTCTTTAGGAAATATTTGTTTTGTTTGTTTCCGCCAGTCGATATAAGCAATTTTATTCCATTGGTTTTCATATACGGTCAATGCCACTTTTGGATCTATAACATTTTTCAAAATTTCAAACACCGAATCAAATCGTTGTTTTGTAATGTGCTTAAATTGCAAATTTTTAACAAGTTCAAAGTTTTTCACATTTTCTGAGAATCACACAAACATAGTTTTTTTATGCGTGACACAATAACTAGAACAATTGTTCTACGTGCGTAGAACAATTGCACAATCAAAACTTTCAACAGTCATTTTTCTTTTTCAAAAGAAAAAAATTTAATTGACAAAAAGCTAGTTCTGTAGCTGCAAGCACGGTTGTGCCTATGTATATATATATATATATATATATGTTCCCGGTATTACCATCATGGTAATATCATCTCCATTATAAAGTATGACTGCCACACTACTCTGAGTGATTTTTAAAAACTGAAATGTTACCAGTACTAAAATATTATGTCAACATCCACGATTAATTATTTTCCTGATACATGCAAACTGTTAGAGCCCAAAATGAAAAGTCCCCAAATCCCTCCCCACGAAATTCTGTCCCCAAGTTAGAAGCGAAATCCCCATTTTGGGGACAAATCTCTTAATATGGTGGCACTGGCAGTGATATCGCCAGCCAAATCTCGGAGGACTTCGTAAGTTTAAGTTTATTTTAAGTAGAACAAAGATTTCGTTAAATAAATAACTATTTCATATGTCTTCAACACGTAAGAGATACACATATTCTATTTCAAAGGAAGTCGACCTTTGGTAAGAATTCTGGCAGACTGAGTCATACCTCGGCTGGGAAAATAAACGACATTACAGATTATTAACAGCATCCAGATAATTAATTAGGAAGCTATTTCACTTACGCAAAATTGGAGATCACGCTTACGATATGTCTTGATTTTTCTAGGAAAATAAAAATAATATCATGAAGTATTAGATTTTTATTTATATTTAGGATATAGTAATTTAAAATATATTTAGGAAGAGAAAATACGAAAGTACAAAAAATCACATGTACCCCAACATCATGAACATGACTTCGGATTTACTGAATATGGGTCAAAAAAGAAAACTTCTTTCAATGGCAACCCTGTGAAAAAATCATTAGAAACTTTTTTTGATTGGGTATTGCTAACTGTTAAATTGCTAATCGTTTTTGTTTGTCATATTGAATCGCATAAAAATATTAATAATGAAAGAGCAATTTCATTGTTATTGTTCGCTAATAGTGTTTAAAATTGCACTACGACTATAAAAAAACTTCCATTCAGTGTAGTGTTTTTGTTTTTATTTAAGTAATATTTTTTAACATATATCTTTGTAAGCTTTTGTTGAAAACAGTGCCTATTGTGATAAATTACACGTTAGTTTTTTTTAACAATATGTATATGTATAAAATATTTATTTAATTAAATGTAATTGTATGGTTGGTATTAGTGATAAAATTTGAAACGCTTTCGAATGATTAACCAATAATAAGTCATAACTTTATGTTTAATAATTATTTGTAAGTTATTTGTTATTGATAGTTTTATATTATTGTCAATTGTATATATTAACATTCAGATAAATCAATAAATAAATAGATTAATAAATATTTCTAAAAATACAAATTATACAGTAATAATAGAAAAATTATTTAAAAAAAATTAAATAACCTCGATAAATAATTCAAAACAATTGCATTTAAAGTTAGAAAAGAAATTATAAAAAAATACTTTAGGATTATAAAATAAAAAAATATATGCATTCCAATAAACAAATTTTTTGTCTGGGGAATAAAACATGTATCTATATATGTGTGTATGGATGTGTTTGCATGCTGCTATATTTGACATTTCTAAAAATGCAACCCTGATCTAATGAGTTGTTATTGTTAAATCATGGTTGCATTTTCTCAAATTGAAAAAGTATTCATCAGCGATGGACTACTGCCTGTCCCACGATGTCACCAGAAATCCTTCGATCGAATACTTATATTGAAAACAACAACAAATTTTCTAATGCTATTGTTGTTTGCAATACAAATTGTCGATCGAACGTTTGCTGGTGACATCATGGGACAGACTTTAATTTTTGTGCTTCTAGTCTCGATTCACGCGCTTCAAATTTCTTCCAGTCTTTCGTAAGTCCGCTTGAAATCAATAACATTCTCTGTTTGATGACAAAAATTTTAAAAATTATGAGTAAGTGCAATAATTTTTGCCATTTTTAGTTGGAATGATAAATAACTGACAAATTAACTGAAAATACTGTCACTTAATTATTTTCAGTGTTGGTATCTCTACGAAGAGCAAAAGCACATTAAGCTGTTGCAAAAAGGGTAAAAAGCGCAAAAAATACGAAAAAGAGGGTAAAAAAGCACCAAAATATTTTTTTAATTTTAATACATTAAGCCATTTAAAAAGGAGAGTTTAGAGTGTAAAAGCTCAAAATATAATTTAAAATTTTTGCTTCGAAATAAACAAAGTATTTGAGATGTAATAACAGAATTTATTAACATATTAATTAAAACAAAATCTTGTTTAATTTAATAAAAATAAGTATGTGAAAACAAATAATAAAAAAAAACATGAGTCAAATATTTGGGTATGTTCTGCATTCCACGTGAAATTAAAACGTGTGGAATTGCCGTAGAATTGTTGTTGGAAATATGTATTTACAACAACAATGCTATGGCAATTCCGAACGATTTAATTTCACGTGAAATACAGAACATACCCGAATATAGTAGCATATACTTGCATACATACATACATACAATAGTAGGTGAACCTTAAAGCTCAGTTAGACGACTGTAATGTAAAGTAACAGTAACGTAGAAAACAGCTGATCGATATTTTTATATGAAAAGTAGGTTACGTTACATTACATCTCTATAACCATGTTCATTACTTTTCACATAACAAAATCGATCAGCTGTTTCTTACTGTTGCAGTTACATTACATTACAGTCGGCTAACTGAGCCTTTAGGATTAGATTAAGATATGTATGTTACTGAAAAATCATTTACACATAAAGAATGCATTAAAAGCGTCACTCTTTTCTTAAGTACTCTTAACTTAAAAGTTTTTGTTTTTGCGATATTCACCCTTATTATAGTGGTCCACATTGACAGCACGTCAATACGATATGAAAAAAATTGGGGGTTGGCTACGCGTTGTCTAAAACAACTGACTGCTATTGATAACCTCATGCTTTCAATCGAAATCGGCCCTTAAAATTTAACCACCCTATAGTATGATTAAATATTTGTGTAAGCTTTAACAAATGTGTTATTCCATATTACTTTCAATCAGTTATTATGCAGATAATTATGTGGTACTTTCCAGTTACTTCCGTTTTTTATTTTCCAAAAAAAATTTAATTTTTAAATCCCAATTATGGTATTCTAGATTGTTTTTAACATAGTTTCCGTTATTGTCATTAAAACCAATTTAATAAGCCTCAGTTAAAAGGTGCTGATATTAGCGCTTAAAAGTATTTTAATTTTGTAAATTAATAATATTTTTATTTCACGAAAAAGCACCAAAAGCACTGTAAGAAATTGTTAAAAGCACTGTAAATACCCGCTTTTTAAGAAAGGGTATTAGCCAAAACTTCGCGTTTATGAAGAAGCAAAAAGCACCAAAAAATACCCGAAACGCACCAAAATACCATCACTGATTATGTTTGTAGTTATTTTAAATTTGATATAAAAAGGGAGCTGTTTGGTGGTCAAAACTCGTATGCAGACGAATAATTTTATACTTTTGTTCGAATATTCGAACGAACAAAGAATAAAAAAATATATTCGAACAATCTTAAAAAAGTTTGCAAAAAACGACACGTATGTGTATCAGTTTAATTTTTTTTTTATTAACAAACGAAAAGTTATTCATTACACACATTATTCATTACACACGATTTCAATAACAGATTTAGAAATATTAATAACAAAACTTAAAAATTTTAAGAACTTTTGCCGCAGTTGACGCTGTAGTATAAGTTAAGAACTTTATGTTCCACTAATACTATTGAAGTAGCAGAATCGCAAAAAAGAAGAGAGTAAATTAATATATTGAAAATCTAGATCTAACAGCATATATCTAAAAACGAGGTGATACCTTCTAAGCCGCTGGACCGATTTTCTTAAAACATAACTAAGAACACTTTCAATCAAGAGTCACCTTTCAAACAGAAAAAACTAAATCAAAATCGGTCCAGCCGTTTGGTCTGTACGTTGACTCGTAAAAACAAACAGATACACAGACACACACTACAAACTTATAAATTTTTTCTCTTTTTGTGACGTATTTTAAAAAGTTGGTATTTAATGCTTTTTTATGTCGTTCAATAATTCGATTTTTAACGCTTTTGATTAGAGAAAATCAGTTTTTTTTTCTAATCTCTTTATCAGAAATTGTAAGACACCTTCTAATTCCATGAAAGAAGCATTATTTTTTCCCAAAAAGAAAAAAAAATGAGTTTAGCGAACAAACAAAGCTTGCACAAGTATTTATAATTTAGAATAATTTGATTACTTAATATCATTTTGTTAACAAATCAAAAAGTAATGAAATGTTAAATACTTTTTATATAAAGTAATTAAGGAAATTGTTCGAATATTCGAATATTCGACAAAAATGTTTCGAATAATTTTTTATTCTAAATTGAATATTTTTGTTCGTTCAAACAAAAATTATAAAAAGTTGTTCGAATATTCGAACAATTTTTGTTCAAATGACAACACTATTATATATGTATGTATGTACACATATATTGTACTAGCTGAGCCCTGCAAACGTTGTCTTACCTTAAATTCATTTTTTTACCTTGTGTGTTTTATTAGAGCTGATCTATCTCTGCTTTAAATTTCGTCAAAATTGATAAGATATTTTCGAAGAGGCAGTAATTTTTTCTATGTCCCCTTCTTGGTTCCTGTAGGCAAAACGCAGGGAGAACAGCGTACACACGTTAAAATCGGTTTGGTTATATTTTGAGCACTGACACTATTTCTTTAATAGATCTCTTATAAAATGATAACTAATATCTTTTGGGTATGAGAATCTTAGCGCCCCTATATCACCTATGTCCTTAAGAAGGCACCATTCATCATTTTGTTAAAAAAAAATTAAAATCGGACTGGCAATTTCGCAGGTTACCTGTTACAAACTATAGGGTGTTTTTTTTAGAGGTATAGAACTTTGAATTGAAATAAAACACAAGGAAATCGTTTTAATGTCCATCAATTTGGCTTTATTGGAAGGATAATTGTATGCCATTAATGCTTAAATATGATTTCGGGCATGTGGCTGCCGCGGCTGGCTCGAATAAAGCCAATTCTACACGTCCAATTTTCAACCACTTTTTCGAGCATATGGGGCCGTATGTTGGCAATAACGCCACGAATGTTGGCTTCCAAGTCCCCTAACGTTTCTGGTTTGTTGGCGTAGACGAGCGACTTCACATATCCCCAAAGAAAATAATCCAATGGTGTCAAATCACACGATCTTGGTGGCCAATTGACAGGTCCATTCCGCGAAATTATGCGCTCATCGAATGTTTCCTTCAATAAATCGATTGTGACGTGCGCTGTGTGGCATGTAGCGCCGTCTTGTTGGAACCACAACTCATCCACATTCATGCCATCCAATTCGGGAACAAAATAGTCGGTTAGTCGGCTCCAATTGCTGTGCACGGTGGCGAATCGATTCATTCGGGTCCTCTTCAACACTTTGCTCTACAGCGGCAATTGTTTCTTCGGTGCGCACTGTTCGACGTCTCTGCGGATGCGTATTATCACATAGAGTAAACATAATGCAGAAACGATCCATGTTTAACCGAATTAATTCCTCTGATGGACGATTATGTCGACCATAAAATGGACGGAGCTTGCGGTAAACTTCGCGAACTGAACCATTATTTTCGAAATAAATTTGCACGATTTGCAAGCGTTGTTCTTTTGTCAACCTGTTCATGATGAAATGGCAAACCAAACTAAATATTAATCACTTGACAGCTGACGAAATGGCCGCCAGTTAAAAAAGTGATGCCAACTTAAAGTTCTATACCTCAATAAAAAACACCCTTTATAAACATGCAAACATAGTTTCATACAAATTTTTTTGTTTTTATAACATTAGTTTAGATAAGTTTCTTTAACTCCCATTGGAGCATAGCGTGCCAAAATAGCGATTCGTTAACAAGTTTGGGGTTTCGAGAGACGTGGTTTGCTTGGCCTTATTGCCTAGATTATTGATAGGGCTGCTTTTTTCGGGTCCCAACCTGCAATGCAACCACGCAAGAATAGTTTATACTTCCCTGAGACATCACTGGTTACCAGCAAAGAAATACTGCAATACATACATCTAAAAGTTATAAAAGCATGGAAAAATGACAATTGCGGCTATGTAAGGATTCTTAGTACTATCAACATGGAACAGTCAATTGATGTTGCAATGTCTGAACTTATCTTCGATGGATCTCAAACATTTGATAGGATTGAGTACTACACAATCCCGAATTAAAATTTTTAGGCTAACCGCACAGCAAGTTCAGTATTGTTTGATATCCGGTACACATTTTTACTAACAGCAATGCGGTAAATAGATCCCTACAACACATTTATATACATATATCATCATCAAAAACTATCCCAGAATACCGAGTGTCCTTGGAATAAATAGTGAGGCATTTGCTGGTTTCTCTTACATGGGTTCCAGAATAAAAAGGCTTTATTGGCATTAACAGGGCGGATGCAAATAAATTATTAGAGAAAGAGCCCACCTATAATGAGACCAGTATACTCTGGCCCGAAAGAAGTCCAAAGCGAACCCTATTGATAGTAATAACCAGGAGGATGCCCTAAGATATTCGAATCCCCCAAAAAGGTGGGTGCGTAGGGATAAACAAATTTAAGCAAATTGTAAAAGAAAGGGAGAGAAATCCCACCTGTAATGAGACCAGAAAATTTTGGCTTGAAAGAAGTTCAAATACAACGCGACTGATGGCAATAATATGACGGATGCTGAACTCCAAAAGCGTTCACGAAACAATTGAAACAATAGGATACCAGAATCCTCCTTAAAGGGGCTAGGAGGAAAGAAGAATATAATCTGTCATCAATTCAAATGAATTGCGAAAGAACACATCTGTAATAAGAACAGAAAATTTTGTGTGGAAAGAAGTCCAAAGAGAATAGCGGTAACTACCGCTTACTGGTCATTCGAGTTACTAGCTAAAGGGCTTATGACAATAGAAGTTATCAGGATAAAGAATATAAAGAAATAAGATTTTGGACTCTCCGTGTCTTTCCCAGCACGTAAAATTGTTGTTTAAAATGATTCTCAGTCATATTGATTTACACAAGATTCACAATTTTGTTAAACAAACTGGTTGGTTGGAAAATACGGACGACCCAAATATTTAAGACAAATTACTGATGGACCTAAGATAGCATACTATATTTAATGTTAGCTTTACTGTGATTGTTTAACATTAATAGTGAGATAAAAATCAAAAAAAAAAAAATAATCTATGAAGTTATTGGTGGGAATCGATCCTATGGTGATGATGGCTGAAAGCTTTTGCCTGAAGTAGTTAGCGCGTCGACTACAAAGTAAATGAAGGTCTTTCAAAGCCAAAGTTCAATCCTTGGCCAGACACAATCAAAGATATTTCTGATATGCATTAGTGTCTATGCAGCACACCATTCGTCGAAAAAAGAACTAATAAATGGCTACATACTCTTAGCTTAAATATAATGCGTCTACTTAACACTAGAGTAACACTAGAAACTTAACAAAACGCACAATAGCAGAGTTGTTTGTTAAGCTTAAATTAGACGTGCCATAGCCATACATGGTTATGGTTATATCACGTCTAATTTAAGCTTTAGTGGGTTGGTTCATGTGGCTGAATCTAGATGATTCCTTTTTGACAACCCACTCCACTCGTTTGTGTTAACCTATCCAAGTATCCAGATATTGTAATTGGTACAAGATTCGAGAAGTCTTTTTAAAATTTATGGCTACACTATATATGATACAAAGGACCCTAGAGGAAGGGCTTGCGGTGGATCAGCAATTCTAATAAAGTCAAGACTCAAGCACTATGTTCTTGATAACATTTGTGAAGAACACCTACAAGCAACAAATATTGGCATTGAAAGTTTTTGTACAAATTTTGTTATATCATCAATTTACTCCCCTCCCAGATTTTCAATCACTGAGAATCAATATGAGGATTTCTACAAATCTCTTGGACCTTGTTTTGTAGCAGCTGGCGACTACAATGCTAAGCATACGTTCTGGGGTTCGCGTCTTATTACCCCCAGAGGTCGAGCATTGTTCAACACTATTTCAAAAATGGGCTTGGATGTCATTTCGAGTGGGGAGCCCACTTATTGGCCTACTGACATACAAAAAATTCCGGATGTTATAGATTTTGGCGTCATAAAAAATATCTCTAGGGATTTAATTCAAGTTCAAGCTTCTATTGATCTTTCGTCCGATCACTCTCCGACGATCATTACAATTTGTAGTCCATTAAGAAGTAACTTACCTGACCCATATGTGAAGATGACCAATCGTGTTAATTGGCTGGGGTTCAAAAAATATCTCAGTAGTCATTGTACGGAAAACATTACGCTTAGAACATCCGATGATATTGAATCTAACATTGCCAATCTCAGCGAGAATATTAAACAGGCTGCTGAACATGCCACTAACTCCCATCCGCAGACTGGGTTTAATAAAATTTATTCTACAGACATTGAACGTCTCGTACGTGAAAAAAGAAGAGCTAGAAGGGAATGGCAACAGCACAGATCACAACAAAATAAAATCAGATTTAAAGAGTGCACTAAACGACTCCAAGAGTTGCTTGCATCTGAAAAAACTGCATCTCTTAAAAATTATCTGGAAGGTCTTGATGTCACACCAGCGTCCAATTACTATTTGTGGCGCGCTGCTACGAAGCTTAAAACACCCGTTGAGTATAAGCCACCTCTACGCACATCTACCGGAAGTTGGGCAAGAAGCGATACTGAAAAAGGTAAAATATTTGCTGAGCACTTAAAATCCGTTTTTACGCCAAATATATGTACTGGTGTTGCTGATTTGCCAAATGTAGTCGCTCTACCCCCTCAACACATAAAGTTTAAGACGCGTGATTTACAAAAATTAATTGCCGAACTCAACCCGAAGAAAGCTCCGGGTATTGATGGAATTAGTAACCAGATGCTTATGAACTTGCCTCGTATTGCAATGAGAATCCTATTATTCATATTTAATGTCATTTTACGACTGGAGTATTATCCACACAGCTGGAAGCTTGCCAAGGTTAAAATGATTCCAAAGCCGGGCAAAGATCTAACCAAGGCTGAGTCATATAGGCCAATAAGTCTACTATCAACTATGTCAAAGCTTTTCGAAAAACTGCTCAAAACAAAATTGTCCCAAATTCTAATTAGTAGTGGGTGCATACCAGACCATCAATTTGGTTTTAGAAGTCAGCATAGCACCATTGAACAAACTCACAGACTGGTTCAATTTATAAGAAGAACTTTTGAGGAAAAAAAGTATTGCTCTGCGCTCTTTATTGACGTTTCCCAGGCATTTGATAAAGTGTGGCATGAAGGCCTTATTTTAAAATTGAAGACTTACTTACCAATAAACATTTTAAATATTTTGGAAAGTTACATTATTTCCCGTAAGTTCACTGTTGTGGAAGGAGACTTTACGAGTAGGCCTGAAACTATTTCATCCGGTGTGCCACAGGGGAGCATACTGGGACCAGTTTTATATTTGATTTATACTTGTGATATGCCTGTGAGCAGTAGTATCCATACTTTCACATTTGCCGACGATACAGCCTGCCTTAGTATGCACGAAAACCCTGATGAGGCATCCCGCAAACTCCAGGAACACATTAGCCAGATGGAGCTTTGGTTAAACTTATGGAGAATTAAAGTCAATGAACGAAAGTGTGTCCATATAACGTTCACCCTAAGAAGAGATACTTGCTCCCCCATTCGGATTAACAATCAAGTTGTTCCTCAACATTCACATGTGAAATATCTTGGTTTACACCTTGATCGACGACTTACATGGGAACATCACATTGACTCTAAGTTAACTCAAATGAAACTTAAATTAACTCAGGTACATTGGCTGATTGGTAGAAATTCAACACTTAGCCTAGACTGCAAACTTTTAATATACAAGTCGCTTTTAAAGCCAATATGGTGTTACGGAATTCAACTATGGGGCACTGCTTCAGCTTCAAATGTAGAGAAAATTCAACGAAGGCAAAATAAAATTTTACGCATGATACCATCGGCTCCATGGTACATAAAAAATTCAAATATACATCGCGATTTGAATATGCCACTAGTGACTGAAGAAATTGCAAAATACGCAGGCAAATACCTAACAAAACTCGAGTCACATCCTAATCCGCTTGCTCGTAATATTTTGAACTTTACTGGACACATCCGCTTAAAAAAGAGAGATACACGGGCTCTAATATTCAACACTCTAGATGATGAAGCTGCTTGAAAACACCTTTTTCTTTTTGTTGCTTATCACTACTTATGTATTATTAATAACTATCACTAAGCTTATGTCCGACATTGGTCGGGCCTAATAATTTTTTTTATATATTTAAGATTTGAATACTTATTGTTAGTTCATATTTGAAGATACAATAAATAATAAACATGCATTTAAAAAAAAAAAAAAAAAAAAAAAAGATTCATCCCGTTGGATTAAGATGTCTTATAAGGTAACTTAAACCAATCTCAGATGACTCTGAAAGTTCGCCTGGTACATGGCTGCCTGAAATTTACAGCCTGGTGATAAGCCAAGCTGAGAAACAGTCTCTTCCTTGCTTTCTTCCCTCTACTACAGCAGAGTTTATTATGGGACATGCGTGTCCTACAAGCATATCTGCCCTGACATGACTGCAACGGTCGTCGAGATATCCCTACGATTTATACTTGTAATAGAAACGAAAAAAATAATTTAAGCTCATGTTCTCTCTATATATATGTCATTTTACTGTCAGTACTGGCACAATAGTTTTCCTACTCTTAGCGAACAGCTCCTGCACTTTTCGTTGATTTCTTCTCTGTAACCTGTCAAACCTGACCCAACCTTAATTAAGTCCATGCACAACAATGCGAACAATGTCCATCCGAATACATACATTGTACACATATGTAAATATAAATCATATTTTTAAATTGCTTCCAAATACATACTATATACTTTAGCTATTTTAAATAATAATTAGCCTTAAATTAATATGCATGATATAAAGATTGCAATTCAATACTAGCAAAAGAAAATAATTAAAACATGTAACACAAAACTAAAGGCATCGCAGAAATGTATACTGAAGAACAAAGACAATTATGGACTAAAATTGTACTTACATAGGATTAAGGATAACAAATTATTATTACAAATATATGTACATCCTAAAAAACTAGATGAATGCATACTTTGTTTTGAAATATATTTATAATTGAATTTAAGCCAATGATGTGGCACTTGCAAATTGACTATAAAGAATAATTTTTAATTATATGCCTAAATTATTTATTATTTGTATTATGACTGTAGCAATTAAACCTACAAGCAGAGTATCAGTCAATTGATTTGTAATCTTATCGATAGTCATGCAGGATATATTCATCAGTGCGTAGAACAAAGTTTCTATCTGTCTCTAACTAATGCATTTCGTCGACATTTAGTCGAACTGCTCACTCTATTGATTTTTACTAATTAATGATAGCACATATATAAGTCAAGTTTGACTGATCATAATTAACTAATAGAGCAATCATAAATGATTGATATACTAACAATAACTATAATTTTTATTATTTTAATTTGTTTTTTTTTATTAGAAAAAGTTCCTTCAAAATATAAAAGTAACTAAAATATATAAAACGAATGATAAAAGATAAAAATTACCACCCAGGCGGTATCAATCCCTCTTTACACCTCTTCATCCCCAACTCATCTTGCTTTTTTTTTAATGTCTAAAATTTTGAAAAGAAATACATAATTAAATTAATATTAAATTCAACTTTGTAAATTCCTTTTATTCGCTATTGTTTTTACTTGTCTTTTTTAACACTTATAAATTTTAAATTTCACAGACAGAATGAATTGTATTTTTTTTTAAATAAAACCCGATGTTTTGAAAGGTTAGACATATGTATGTACATTAGATGTCTCACTCAAACATATCTGTTACAGTGGAGTAACTATAATTAAGAAATAAATCCATCATCACTACCGATCAAATGACTAGTCAATTGACTGTCTGTATTGAATTTAATGTAAAATTTTTGCAAATGTTTTAGTGAAAAAATTTTGTTTGTATTAGTTTCAGTCATTCATTTAAAAAACAAATTTATTTTTCAACAAATTGAACATTCCTATCACCCAAGAATATTGTAATTCAAACTAGCAAATTAATAATTTTTCATATAAATTAATGTGTATTATAATAAAAAAAAAAGTATTAAAGAATAAATAATAAAGATGCAAAACTTGAAAGAAATGTTTTCATTGTGGAAATATAAATTTAAGGCAACAGGTAAAGGCTCAAACATAATTTGAACAGTTTTAGGGTCAAGTATTGTTGAGCCTTTTTTTAGATTTTTCGGAAAAGGTTTAAGGATTGCACAAATCGAGTTTGCCGGCTGTTTTTTGCGTCAAAAAGTTTTGGCAATTAATTTGCTAATTTTTTTATTATTTTTTTTTTTAATGAATTTGCTTTTATCTGTATGTACGACAATGTATAGGTTACATATGTATGTAGATTTATATACAATCATATATAAAGGCCGTGATACACTATCATACAAAGTCGTGCGATCTACGAAAAAGTACAACGCTGGTATGATGGCGTTTATGAAAATTTTTAAAAGACAATAACAATTCATCACACCAGGGTTGTATAATTTCGTAGATCGCACTACTTTGTATGATAGTGTAGCACGGCCCTTATGTATACTAGAGATGAGCCATATTTCGAAACCTGTTACTTTTTCACAGCAATTTATGCTTACTTTACAGTAAATAAAGCTACCACATTAATTGTTTTTATACATTCAGCTTTTGTCATTAAAAAAAATCGTCCAATGGTGTCAAATCGTGTTTTCAGGCAACTATGCGCAGCTCCCACATTTTTGTATTTGCAATTTTATTGCCTCTCTGCCTCTTATATCACAATTCTCAATATTGGGATGCGGTTGATTGCTATACTAATAAATATTTTTAAAGACCCTGATACACTATCATACAAAGTCGTGCGATCTACGAAAAAGTACAACGCTGGTATGATGGAGTTTATGAAAATTTTTAAAAGACAATAACAATTCATCACACCAGGGTTGATTTTTTTTCGTAGATCGCACGACTTTGTATGATAAGGAGTAATGGCCTTAAAGCAGAAGATCTGATATGTATTAAAACGTGATCACAATCAATGTTTAATTACACATCTCAAAATAACAGAAATGTTACAGACGAAATACTGCTACACTATGATCACAGTCACAGTTTAAAAGAACAGTGATTTAGAAATCACCTTCACAAGGAGCAACATGATTAAAAAATCACAATATTGCTCATCTCTAATGTATACACACGCTAGAAAGGCCCTAGCTCATTACTTCTTTTTAAGTAGAGATTGTTGCATTTTTCGATACATTAGATGTTCTTGTATGAAAAATGCAAAAAACTCGATTTCATATAACTTACTAGTTAGGGCCTTTCTATATTAAGGTAACGATATGTATGTGCCCTTAAATATGAAATTGGTCTAAGTCATAGGAATTTTTGCTTCGAAATATTAAATGAATCTTAAAAAAACTTCAATAAATATTTACAGCCGTATTCATAAAAACTTTAAAAAGCATTTCAAATGTTGTTTGAGAAAAATTCGCTAAAATTGTATTCATAATAGAATTTTAACTTAAAAGACGTTTTTTAAACCTTGCGTAGATCAGCAAATTTTAAAATTGCCTGCACCCATGTTGAAACCAATTTTAAGATGACATTGTTGTAATTTTGCTTCGTTTTTGTTTACATTTTTAATACCCCTTTTAGACACGAAAAGTTTACTTTGCAAAGTCTTAATTCAGCTGTGTGGAAGACAAAGGGAGGAATGCTTTCTCTTTCTGTCTTTCTCCCAGCTGATTTAAAAAGACTTTGCAAAGTAAACTTTCCGTGTCTAAAAGGGGTATAACTTTTGCCTGTATGTTTGTATGTATGTGCTTATGTATGCATGTACCCAGTGGGAGTTTGAGTTAACTCAGAGCTATTGAATTATAAGCCAAAAATTGGTCAGAGGTGGTTAAAATTAGCACTCATTCTGCATGTTAAAAAATATCAGTTTTAGCATTGAGTGGCCGCAGGACGGTGCATCAGTTTTGAACTAACCATGAGTTAGCTCATTATGAGTTAGCTTGTGCCAAATACAAAAAGGAAAAAGAAAGTGTTATTTTTAGTTAATTATGATTTGGCTTATTATTTATTAACATTTTTTAGTCAGCCTAAAGTTTAAGCAATTTTAAATTATTTTTTAAGAAACGAACCGAAAAAAGCTTTCAGCAAATTGAAATACGATGAATCAAAACAATTCACATATTCCATTTGCAATAATGCTAAGCAAATCGAGTTCGAATAATAATTAAAATTAACTAAAACCGTGATAACTTTTCTTAACTTAACACAATGCAATCGCGCCATATAAAATATAAACTGCACAGAGTTAACATAAACATGAATTTTTTGCTGACATTTTCTCTCTGAACTTTGACTCATCTCTGTATCAGCTTTGAGTTATACCCTTTTCACACTCACTCACATCTTTGAGGAATGCGTGGAATATGTTGAAAATTGAAAAAACCTGTTCACATTACAACATCTTTCATCTTTCATCTGTCATGTATTATAATACTATTTTTACGAATGTGAGCTGCTAAAAATTAAATAATAAAATGCAATTTAAAAATTCAGTAGAAATTGATTTAATTGCTGGCTCCTGAGGAGCAGAAACAAATAATGCTACAATGTGCAGAATTAGTTGAAATTATGCCAGCGGACAATGATAATGAAAAAATATTACAAACTTTATCCGCAAAGTTTTCGCGTAGACATTTGCAACTACTTTTATGTAATTTATTTCGATTTGGAAAATATATAACAGATTTTATTATATGCATACATATACATACATATGTATGTATATAATAAAATCTTAGAGTAATTACGGATCTTTTTTGGGAAGGATATTCCAAAATGTAGCCTTGAATGTATGTAAATATGTCCATGCATATGGAAATATACATACAAACATACATGCATATGTATATATTTTTATAGTATGTATGCATGTATGTATATAGTTGCATAAATTTTTTCTAGTGATGACACTAAAATAATCGAAAGATGTTGAACGGAACAAAGTGAGATAGGAACATCTTTTAAAGATGTTGAGCATTCAGCCCTGTATAATTCTTATGGGAAAATGTTATCATCTTGCCAAATTGATGAAAGATGAAAGATGTGAGTAAGTGTGAAAAGGCTATTAGCTAAAAGTTAGCTCAAAACTTATCGAGAATAAGTTAGTTGTACAAAAACATCAGTTTTGAGTTAGCTTAAAGTTAGTTCAATACTTATCGGGAAGAAGACGGTTGTGCAATAAACAACTGAATCACATCTGTATAATTTATAAATTAGTTCAGAAGCTAGTTCTAAATGAGTTATCAAAAAGTCACCCATATTTTGAGCTAGCCAATAAAAATCCCACTAGGTATATGCCAATGTCATTTAGAATAGAACAATATCATTTTTTATAGTAACTATTGCCGAAATATCAAATTGACTCTAAAATAGTATATAAAAGAAAAGGAGCGATCCAGTTTCTATTCCCAGTCATTGTTTTCTCACTTTATGTGTTAACAAAAATAATATAATTGTAGAAAATTAACTAGTGATGTATAAAAACTGAAAACATACAAAATAAAACTCGTTATTCTAGTGCTTTTTAATCTGCAATAAAAAAATAATATAAAAAGCACTTTTAGCAAAGATTCGTTGTGAACTCTTTTTATTTTTTTATTAAATACAAGTTGGAACACATTTTTTATTTTATAGAAACAATATTTCTCTGAAAAGGGACAATCAAACAAATATAGGCACGAGTACTTTGTGAATTAACAATCGTTGTTTTGCAGAACTAATATTCAAGTGGCAAATAATGAATGCAGTGTTGCCACAATATTTAAAAAAAAATCAAGTTAATTGATTTTTATTTAAAACACTGATTATGAATACCAATATTCAAAAAACGTTTTTTAGCTTTATTATTTCGTTATCACTTCAGCTATACGCGATTAATTTTACACCGCAAAAAGTGAACTACAAAGTTTACGACTTTACTTTTACACCGAAAAAAATATATCAATTCATTGAAACCAATTGTACTGTCAAAACTTGTTGTACATATTTAAAAATGAATAGAAGGTTATACCTGCCGGTATTTATTTCCATATTTTATAAATTGTTATTTTCGTTCAAAAATTTATAAACTATATTGTTACGTTTTTCTCTCTATAAAAGCGCTTTTCCGTACATCCGAAGATTTGCAAATGAATACAAGAGCCGAGTGTAGTAATTAGGGTTAAGAATGATACAAGTTTTATTTACAAATACACTTATACTAAATTACTCAAGAGCTTAAATACACTAATACAACTTAAACTACTGAATTACACACAAATATTCACAACTGGTTACCACTGCGCCTTCCTCGCTGTAGTTTACGCACGTTTCTTAGCTGGCTGCGCAAGTAATCACGTGACACCTCTTTGTCTGCTACTCGTCACTTACGAGACTCACTCTGCCGTCACTCACAGTTTATACACCAATACTTCTTTGTCTGCTGCTTGTCCCACACGGCACTCACTCTGCCGACACTCACAGTTGATACACCAATAAAGACTCACTGGCTTTACTTACACCCTTATACACGTCTATTCGCTGCGCTGTTTCCTTTACTCCAGTGGACACGATAGACTCCACAATGATCTAAATTCCACGACAGACTTTGCTGTCACTATAGACTGTCCTATAGTTTCTCTTTTACTCCAACTCTTGTGTAAAGCAAAAATGCTCTTAACTATCAACTCACCACTGTATCGCAGACTATTATTAATTCACAACTTAATTATCAACTGACTAACGAGTTCTTAACTTCACTACTTTCGGATTAGCACTAACTATAACTGTTCGCGACTGACTTACAACTGCAACTAACTAAAGGCCCAACTACATATAATATGAATAAGGTAGCTTAAGCAACTGTGCGGTTACATATAAAACGCATGTGGCAAACTATAATGTACTTAACAAACTTTTCGTCAAGTTTCGTCAAATGTCATTTGCTTAAGTAAAGTGCCAAACTGAACGCACATTCCGTAAGGAAACAACTGTTTGTGCATTTTTTAAACTCAAACAAGCAGCAGCAGAAAATATTCATTGATTTTAAATATTTTTTTTTTGTTTCTTATTTTAAACTCGGAAAATAAAGCAAAACTTTTATTTTCATTGTTTGTTTTACAATACACATATACACACATACACATGTATTTACTTATGTATATTCACTGTTGCACTTTTTAGTAGGCAAAATAAATAAAACAAGTAATAAGGTATATATTGGATATATTTATATGTGAATTTCTAATAGATTAGGACATTCTTTCAAGTTAGTTTGATTGAATTGCATTCATTTAGGAGTTATGAGAAGAAACAAAATTATTGACAATACCTAGATGTGCAGCTGTGGCTAAAGAATACTTAAGTGCATGTAAGTACATTATGGCCACCTAAAAGTCACATCTGAATTGTTTAAGCATTTGACAGACTTATCGTTCAATTCTGACATTAGCTTAAGCCAGCTTATTCATATTATAGTTGGGCCTTAACTCTTTGGATGCGCCACCTCTTTTTATATTTCACACAAATTCCACTAGAAGTTTCAAGCAATGTCTAGACGATCATTATCATCTTATATGCTGCCTAATTAAGTTCATGTGGTAACTATGTATGTACATACATGTGTATATGCATACGTTTGTACATCATTAACTAAGCAACACACGGTGGTTGTTTATCTTTTACTTTTTCATTTGAATTAGCATGTATGTATGTGTGTAAATATGTGAATCTTCTTAATAAGCAGACGCTTTTTGTTGTTGTTGCTTTTGCTTGTTTACGTTTAATCAAGCTAGGCATGCTTATTTAGTTGTTGGCTACTATTCTAGACTATTCTTTGCTTTGACCCTGTAGGAATATTTTCGCGTAGCATTTACATTAACCCTGTTGGAATATTTTTGTGTAATGCTGCTTAACATTGTTGACGGCTATTTTCGTAACAATATAATAACATTTCTTATGAAATACAAAACTATGCTACAAAAATGTATTTCGTAAGTTGCTTTTCATTTGTAATAGTGTCCTGCACAAGATATCTTATAAGAACTTTTAAGACATGAGGGATTTTTCAAATGTTTTACTACAGCGAAATCTTCTAAAACAAACGTTAACAATACTGTTTGCAAGAAATTTGTTTCAGTATTGTAGATATGGGAGTAAAGAAGAAAATACTTCGTGACGGAAGAATTTGTGATACTTGCTTCTTTCTACGCATTAGCGCGTGTACAAACGTCATGCATGTATGTGTGTATGATCTTTTATTTTTCTGCGTAAATGCAAACGCACACACATGCATGGACATTAGTTGTACGCGCTTAAACACATAATAGCTTACCATCTACATATTACACAAATACTCGAATGTACAATATGAAAAATAACAAGCATACACTAATCAACAGTACTTCTTTTGAGTGTTTGTTACAAACAAGCAGTCTTGGCGACATCGCTTGTTAACACTGATATACACGTACACCAATACATACATCGTGCTTCGCTTATAGTACGACAGCATTTATTATTGGTTTATTATAATACATGCGACGTGAATACATTTAAAAAGCATGACGTATTTACATTTCAAGACTGTTTACGCAGGTCTCTAATTTGTAACCAAACACACCAAATTCTTGAAGGGTTTTATAAACGAATATATTCAAATTTAAAACCTAGTCTTATAACTGTTGTTTTCTTTAACTGAAATAATACTTTTGTATGTTCATTTAAAAAAAAAACTGTCATATGAAAGCACAGACAAAATATTACTTTTGTTTAGCATTTTCTACAAATGGGAATAAAGACGTGGGATTAATTTACTTACATTTTAATTAAATATAACTTCATTAAAATATTAAATGAGTTATTCTTACCTGCTTGTTAAAACAAAAAGCACACGCAGAAAATATATGTATGTATACAGTAATTTTCCGCTTTAATGAATTATATTATGTCTGTATTAGTTAAAATTAAAAATTAGTTAAATCCAGAAAACCTCATTACAAAAAGTGAATTTTACAAGAACAACATTCTGGAAAAAGTACAATTTACAAAAAGGATGTACTTGTTAAAAAAAGGACCTTTAAAAAGTTATGTAATTTTGTTAAAAAAAGGGCCTATTAAATAAAGTATTTTTTACAAAAAGCAGCTTCGCAAAAAGTTCCTTAAAAAAATACATTTTACAAAGACTACCTTTTACAAAAAGGACATTTTGAAAAACGTACTTTTTAAAAAACCTGCCCTTTACAAAAAGTCCCATTTACAAAAGTACTTTTTACGAAGAGTAACTTATCCAATAGAAGTAAAAAAGCACCTCTAAAATTTAAAAAAATATTCACTTTTTAATACTATAAAATAAACTGTTATTAAAAACTATTGAATAGCTTATGTATAGGGTTGGGAATTTCTCGGACTTTTGCATTTTCCGGGAAACGGGAATACAAAAAATCGCGTTAAGCTTATTCTACAAATTAAATACATTAATTGAATGAATATTCGCAAAATTTTTATGGTTTTATTAATGTAAGCATTCTTTTTAAATAAAATTAAATATTAAAGCAGTTTAAAAAAAAAATAAAGAATATTCAGGCAAATAGAATTTATAGTTATTACACAGTATGAGATCATATAAAGACTAATTGACGACTATTAGTTCAATTATTATTTTATTATAAGACCTCAAAATCATTTTACTAAAAACTTGCTTGTCTTCTTTCTCATTATTCTCGAAAAAAATTTTATCTTTAAATACAAGCAATTTACAGTATCTACTACTTTAATAATAGTGTTGACTTATAATAAATTTAAGTATTTTAAACTTGAAGTTTGTACAGCTTCTATGAGCTTCGAATTTCCACTACACTTCCCAAAATTTTTTCACTAACCCAGCAAAAATTTTTGCTTGCTGGAAGCATTTTTGTAAGGGAGACCATGAAACGGAATCACTTGCAATTGCGCTTTTATAATGTATGATTTTTGTTCGCGATGAGCCACTTAGAAGCAATAGTAAAAAACCATCCACCAAACGTATGCCTGTTCTATACAAATAACTACATATATAATTGTGTACTATTCGTGTACAATCGTAGAACATATTTTAATGGTCTCGCTTACGTTAGTGCTTCTAGAGATGCAACGTATTGCTTCTAACAGCTTTTAGTGCTTCTAAGTGGCTATAATTTTTTGCTGGGAATTGGGCTGAAAAATCACTCCAAGTTCGTTTAACATCCATTTATACACTTTAGAAAAAAATTGATCACTGATACTTATACAAAGTTTTCCACAAAAGTATCAAGACTTGTACTACGAGTATTCTGAAGCGGTGTTTACTAAAGTCATCTTGCATGTACATACACCCAGAAAAAAGATTGGTTGGAAAACGGTTAGTCCAATAAAATATCATTTGCATTAACTATATTTCAGTTCACGCTATCAATTTTCTGTTGCTGCAACTAACTAGAGGTTGAGTTTACTATCATAGTTTATAGCAGCAAATTAAAAAATTAACTTTTCTGACTTTCAAAGATATTATGATTTGTGAATTCTCAAATGGTTTTTGAAAGTCTGTGCATAAGATAACAGGTTTGTGGCTTTTCAAAATGTGTGGTTGAAGAAATGTATATAGACATGCTTCGCCATTAGGAAATAAATTTCAATTAAAATAAATTTATGACAATATGTCAAATAATAAATTTCTTAAGAAGAAATGTATATAGACATGCTTCGCCATTAGGAAATAAATTTCAATTAAAATAAATTTATGACAATATGTCAAATAATAAATTTCTTAAATTGTTTATTTTTATTTGCGTTTATTGTTTATTTTTATTTCAGCAAGGAAGGCCAATTTTTCTTGTACAGGTACCAATTATGATATTGTTTTAATTATATTAACCAAATTTTCGGTAGCAAGAATAACATTTATTACAAATTCCATACTGTCAACCAATTTTTTCTGTTGCTGCAACTATTGGGTTTAGGGTTATAATTAAAATACAGTGGTACCGCAAGAAAATTTCAGTCACTATAGCAGAATTCTATGATAGTTGCTGCAACCGCCAAAATTCAATTGGCAACAAATTCGGTTGTCACAATGAATTTGTTTTCTCTGTGTATTTTTCGAATCAAGCAATAATTTTTCTAGTAGATGAACTAGGAGAAAGGCACTATGAAATAAGACCCAAGGAAATAAAACCTAAATAAGAAAATGGGCTTTATTTCATTTAATTTAGTTTTAATTTCATCTTGAGTTTGTTTGAACTTTATTTCTTTATTTCATCTTTTTTTGGGGTTTTATTTCATCTTAAGTTTGGTTTCATTGGAAATTTTTTATTGGGCCTTATTTCATTTATATAGGATGTTTTTTTTCATAAATTTGCTCTCGGGCCTTATTTTATTTTTTTTTTTTGTATTTTATTTTATTAAATTAATCCGCTCAAATTTTTATTTTGTATGAAAAACTAAATTGTTTCGACGTTTTACTGCTTATTTATTTTTTCCTTTCTTACAGTTACATTTTAAACAACAACAAATTCTAAAATTGTTGCAATGAACTTTAAAAAAGAACTTCAACAATTTCATTGCGCAAATTTAGTCATACTCATACAATCATTAAAAAACACTTTTTAAAACTTTGAAAATTTTGATATTAAAGTAAAACAATAATATGTATAATACAAATTTCTGATAAAAATCAAAATAAATTTTATTGTCACTCACGCCATTTTGTAAATACATGTGTCACAAAACTCTGTATTTAATTTCTCGTTTTCCTGGAAAAATCTGAAAAATTCCCGGGAATGCTAGACAGACTTTTCTCGGTAATTCCCGAATCCCAAACCCTACTTATGTAACACTAATATACAAAAAAAAAAAGAGCCAAATTATTTTTACCCGACTGCGCGAAGCAAAGAAGGGTATTGTGCTTATCAACCAATGTACGTATGTGTGTGTGTGTGTGATCCTTTGTGGCACTATATAAACCGAACGCGTGGACCGATTTTGATGATTCTTCCATCAATCGATTTGTCTCAATCCCGTCATCACAAAAAGTTGTACGATCTGCAAAAAAATACAACTAAAAAATCTGAAAACCCGGAAATTATAGCCAGAGCGGGTCTACGCCCACAAAGGTATAAATTAAAAAAGCAAATCTAAAGTGCTTAATGGAAGCTATTTTATTAAAATTTGACATATATACGGCGATAATGCAAGGATATTAATTTTTGATTAAAAAGTGGGAGTTGACATGATCGTACAATACATACATATACGAATATTAAGCACTGGCCGAAAAAATCTTGAGTGTGGAAAAGTGGGCAGAGTTACGCCCATAAAAATTAAAAATTAAAAAGAGCGATAAGGAGCTGAAATTTGGTATACAAGTAGGTCTAGGTGAGAAACCACCTAGAAAAAATCTGAAAACCCGGACATCTTAGTTAGAGGGGGGCTGCGCCCATAAAACTTAAAAACTAAAAGTTGCGCTAATGAGCTGAAATTTGATACACAAGTAGGTCTAGGTGAGAAACCAACTAGAAAAATCTGAAAACTTAAAAAAATTTTACCAGAATGGGCGTTGCCACGCTAATATTGTTTGGAACTAAAAACTTGGGGTCTTATGCAAAAAAACTTAATAAAGCTTTGCCAAGCAATGTTAAGTAAAGTTGTATTCTAAAAAAATTATTGTATAAAAATTCTAAAGTAGGCACCTACGTTTGTTAAGACTACTTTAAGTTGATATTTCCGAAATATTTTTACTAATATAGCACATACTGATTCATGTTATATCTGAAAATGAAGCTAGAAGAGTCTGCTCTTATCTTAAATTTATTATTTCTGTCATGTAATGGGAAACATTACCAAATTATCCAACTGCTTCGAAATACATAGCAAGATCCATAAAAATATATTAAAATAAATACAATTATACAAAAATGTTTTAGTGATGTACATACAATCAAAACAAATCGAAAAAAGCTGGATATTCAAATACTCGTTTCATTTGAATAAAACAAATTGTGATAATTTTTCACATTTTTTTACTTTTACTTCATGGTTGTGTTTATCTGTTTTCCTATTAAGTCAGAAGCTCGTTTTTTTTAAATTAGGTTGCTTTACTTCAAGTTAATAAAAATTTATTTAATAAAATAAAAAAAATATTTGAATACCCGAATGAAATTGTATTCAAGTTTGTACATCATAAGCTGTGAAGTGGTTGTTGAACACGGTGGTGTTACCAGTATTTATTATTAAATCACAAAATATTTAAAGTTGTCTTTTGCATATGATTTTTTAATAAAGCTATGTTAGCCTTAAAGTGCTTATCAACTACTATGAACTTTAAAGCTAAAGTAAAATATTTTTTTGCATATGGGGGTTAATATACAGCTTTTAACACAAGCCAATTTAGTGAAAACTTGCATACGCGTTGCACGTATACAAAACTTTAAACTATCACCTTAAAAAGTGGGCGTGATCACTCCTATAAAATGTTAGTCTTCTGCTTAATCTACTTCGGGCTAGCATATTTTAGAAGAAAATTAGCATGAATTATAAGCGCTGCTCACAACAATATTGTGAGTTTAAAATAGTGGGAGGGATTATGCTCATAAAATTTAATTCTCGCTAGAGAGCTGAAATTTTATATACAAGTAAGTGTAGAATAAGCCAATGGGAAAATCTTAAAGCAATGAATTTTTTTTTTTTGGTATGCGGGGCCACGCCTTTAAAACTCCAATTCGCACTAGAGAGCTGAAATTTGATACACATACAAATCTGGATCAGAGATCACTAAGAAAAATCAAAAAAATCAGAAGTTTCAATCAGGATGCGGGAGCAAGCACTTTTAATTCAAAATTAAGATAAATTTTATTAAAGCTTTTCATACACATTGCACTTATCCAGAAAAAAATTTCTAATTTTGAAAAGTAGACGTAACTTCACCCATAAATCTTAGCTTTTTCTTTCAGGTACTTCGGCTTAGCAGTTTTTAATTTAATACTCAGATATTTCTCATTAACTTTTTAATACCAAACTTTGCATGAACCATAAGCACTAGCAGATATAAAAGTCAGCGTGGCCAGGCCCATAAAAATTTTACGTAATATTATACTATAGAGAGCAGACATTTTGTAGACAAATAGTAATTGATGTACTCAATCGGAAAATCCAAAAATAAAAGCAGCAGCTACCCTATTGAAACTTTTCATGCACATTGGGCTAATCCTTTTGATTTATATACTTCGGCTAAGCTGACTTTCATATGTAAATATATTGAGAAAATAGACGGCGTTACGTCCACTAAAATTTACGCTATATTTTACATGTTTCTTTCCAGACGACTCTTACCAAATTGCGTACACACCAGCGACCCGTTGTAATGACACAATAGTGCATTTTTAAGGTCTACAATCCAACACCCATTAGGCTCTAACCCATTATTTTATGTAACTCTGCCATTTTCAACTGGCACAGTGATCATGAATTCAAATAAAACACACTAGAAATTTTGAGTTTAAAAAGTGTTATTACAGAAAATTTTACAAAAAATAATCAGGTCCTCACAAAAACATAAATGTGAAAAAAGTCAAGTTCTTATCAAAAATTTCGGCCATTAAAAGTAGTGAAATATAAATTTTCACCAAGTTCTTGTGTGGCACAATACCAAACACTGAAATATGCTCTGCATTGTATAAATTTGTAATCGTAAGAGTGTCATATAGTTTTTAGATAATCTGCTAAATTGGCAATATTTTTACCTTTCTAAAAAAGGAGAGAATAATATATATTTTTTAATTTCTTTATATCGGTAAAAATGTTGCCAAGTTAGCAGATTATCTAGAAATTATATAGCACCCTGACGATTATAAATTTATACAATGCATAGGGCCGGATTTCCATCTGTGTGCCGTGTGCCACACAAGCGTAAAAAAAGCGTAACCACTAATTACTAATGAAAAACTTTTAAATTCAGACATGTATTTGTTATACCCTTTACCAAAAAATGGTAAAAGGGTATATATAGGTGTTTCATTCCGTTTGTAATTTCTAGAATATTAATAAGCGAGCCATAAAGTATATATATTCTGGATCCTTATGCATAGGGAAGACGAATAAGCGATGTCCGTCCGTCCGTATGTCCGTCTGACTGTCTGTCTGTACGTGAAATCGGTTTTCCGAAGCTCCCAGAAAAGCTAGAGACTTCGTTCTTGGACTGGTGTGTCAGAAATGGTCGAAATAAGATTGGTATTGAAAATCAGCAAAATCGAGTAGACGGTTTCAGAGCTGGGAAGCTTAAACTCCATTTTGCCATACAAAATAACTACCGAAAACTAAGTATTATTTTTTTATTAAATAAACTTATTTTATACTTCAGTATGAATAAAATTAATATTTCTTAATAAAAAAAATATATAAAAAAAATTAAAAAAATTAAATAGATGCTTCCAGGGTTGGAAAACTTTAACTTTTTTAAACAAAATTAATTTACTAAAAGAAATTTTTCCTTTTTTCTATAAATTAAATATATCTTATATTCCAAGAAGAAAGACATTGAGTTAAAAAATCAGAAAAATCAAAAAGGATAATTCCAGGGTTGGAAAAGTTAAAATTTTTGTGATATAAGAAATTAACTACCGTAAACTAATTTTTATATTTTTTTTATTAAATTAACTTATTTTATACTTCAGTACAAATTAAATTGGTATTTCAAATTAAAAAAGAAAAACTTTAATTTTTTTTCATATACAAAAGTAACTTACTAAAACAAATTTTTTTCTTTTTCTCTATAAATTAATCATATCTTAGACTCTTAAAAGAAAGAAATTGGTGTAACAAATCAGAAAAATCAAAAAGGATGATTCCAGGGTTGGAAAACTTACACTTTTTGTAATATATAAAAGTAATCTTATTATTTTTTAATTTTTTTTATTAAATTAACTTATTTTATACTGCAGTACACATTAAATTGATATTAAAAATAAAAAAAAAGTTTAATACATGAAAAAGACATTTCCAGGGTTGGAAAACTCTAGCTTTTTTCTTATACAAAAGTAACTTACTAAAACAAATTTTTCCTTTTTCTCTATATATTAAACATAGCTTATATTCTTAAAAGAAACATATTGGTATACGAAATCTGAAAAATCAAAAAGAACGGTTCCTGGGCTGGAAAACTTACACTTTTTGTGATATATAAAATTAACTACCGAAAACTTATTTTTATTTTTTTTATAAAATAAACTTATTTTATACTTCAGTACGAATGAGTTTGGTATTTCAAATTAAAAAAAATTAAAACGAAGTTTCCAGGGTTGGAAAACATTATTTTTTATACAAAAGTAACTTAGTAAAACAAATTTTTCCATTTTTTAATATAAATTAAACATATCTTACATTCTTAAAAAAAAAAGATTGTTTTTAAAAATTAAGAAAAATCAAAAAGGGGGATTCCAGAGTTGGGAAACTTACACTCTTTGTGATATAAAAAATTAACTACCGAAAATTAATTTTTATTTTTTTATTAAATAAACTTATTTTATGCTTGAGTACGAAAAAATTGGTATTTAAAATTAAAAAAAAAAATTAAAAAAAATTAAAAAGACGATTCCAGGGTTGGAAAACTTTAACTTTTTTTGTACAAAAGTAACTTACTAAAACAAATTTTTCCTTTTTTCCATAAATTAAACATATCTTAAATTCTTTAAAAAAAAAAGATATTGGTATAAGAAATCAGAAAAATCAAAAAGAATGATCTCAGGGTTGGGAAACTTACATTTTTTGTGATATATAAAAGTAACTAAGTCTAATTAATTTTTATCTTTTCCTTTATAAATAATACATATTTTACGTTTTGGAAAGAAAAGTTTGGTTTTGTCATAAAAATAAAAACCACAACTCCAGAGCTGTGAACTTTGACCTTTTTTCTGGATATTAAAGTAACTAAATAAAACATTTTTTTTAATTTCCTTTTTTCTTTTTTTTTACTTAACACACTTTCTATATTTTTTTAAGAACTACTAGATTGATATAAGGAATCAGAAAAATCTAATATAATGATTCTAGGGTTTGTAAATTTATTTTTTTTTGTACATAAAAGTAACTAGGTCAAATTATTTTTTTCTTTTTGTTTATACATACTTTATGTATGTGCTTATGTATGTATCTCTATACTACATAAAAACACTTTGGTAAAGGGTATATAAGATTCGGCACTCTTACTTGTTAAGTTTGGTTTTATGCCAAACAAGAACTTGGTCCAAATTTATATCTCACTACTTTTAATGGCCGAATTTTTTGATAAAAACTTGGCCTTTTTCACGTTTATGTATTTGTGGGGATAACAATTCATCACACCAGACTTTGTATGATAAGGAGTCATGGCCTTAAAGATATAACATTAATAAAAATTCAATATGGCGGCCAATAGGCGCCGTTTTGTAAATGCGAAAAAAGTCGTATCATTCGGCAGATATTTTAAAATCATCTTTAGGTTTCTCTTATGATTTTTCATTTCAAATGACCATTTAAGATGTTTAACGGTTCAAAGTTTGTCGTAGTCGGATTTTTTGATTTTTTTAACTACAACTTTGTTCCCCTTGAAACATTGGATGGCTTTTAGCAAACCCTTATAATAATTTTCGTTCAATTTCATTTTCCAGTTACATTATCTGTATGGTTTAGAAGAAGATAAACTTTTCTAATATCAATTTGAGTGAAATCAGCTAGTATGTAAAGAAATTTTTATTGTAATTTAATGGTATGGAAATTTCTTAAGAAAAATACCAAAAATGGTTACTAATTTTAACCACTATTTGCTATAATACGAAAATGTCTTCGAAAGTCTTCAATAAAATAAATATTTTTGAAGCCAGTTTAAATGATATCGGTAAAATGAAAGCAAATAGTACAGGGTGGGCCAAAAGAAATCAAGGGGTGTAAAAGTTTAATAACTTTTTTGTTTATTAATTTTTTTTATTTTTTCTTTCAGATTATATAGACAACACTTGGAGAATTTATAATGAATGAAAATAATAAATTAAAATTACAAAATAAGAAATGAATAAATGAAATCAACTTTATTGAAAATTTGATTATGAGTGATGAAGCTCATTTTCATTTGAATGGCTTTGTTAATAAGCAGAACTGTAGGTTCTGGGGTTCTCAAAATCCAAGAGCCATTCATCAACGCCAATTGCACCCCATCAGGTGTACAGTATGGTGTGGGATCACATCTGAAAATGTCATTGGGCCCTACTTCTTCGAGAATGAAGATGGAAGTGCTGTAACCGTAAATGGAGAGCGGTATCGGTTTATGATAGAAAATTTTTTACGTCCTGCTCTTGAAAACAGACCTGGTATGTGGTTTCAGCAGGACGGAGCCACTGCCCATACTGCCCGAGACACAATGGCACTTTTAAGTCAAATTTTTGGAGAGCGAATAATTTCTCGAAATTCGGAAATTATTTGGCCAGCGCGATCGCCAGATTTGACAGCACCCGACTATTTTCTTTGGGGTTTTTTGAAGGAGCGAGTGTATGTGAACAGGCCAGAGACAATCCTTGAACTCAAGGCAAACATTGTTGCAGAAATTAGAACGCTACAACCACAAGTTTTGAAAGATGTTATGGAAAATGCTCTAAAAAGAGCCCATCAGTGCGAAGCTGAAAACGGTGGTCATTTAAGAGACATTATTTTTATACTTAGTGTAAAAAATTTCCATTTTGTATATTATATAATCTGAAAGAAAAAATAAAAAGAAGTTAATAAACAAAAAAGTAATTAAACTTGTACACCCCTTGATTTCTTTTGGCCCACCCTGTATTTAAAAATATTTGAATACAAATATAAGGATTGGAAGCTCAAGAATACAATGTGCATATACAAAGCAGTGATGAGAATTGGAAATCTTGATTTCGTGCCAAATCTGCTTTCAAATAGTGCACAAAATAAATTGAATAGTGCCAAATAGTTGTATATCCACATTAATACACTTCGAGCCCAATTTTCGATATAATTGTGAGCGACATGTAGTAAAAAATTATATTTTATTATCAAATTTGCAAAATTGTTGCTAACCTTTAAAATACAGGGTGTAAAATTTATCGTGGTTGGAAATTTTCGTATCAAAAAAATGGGATTGATTTACGCGTTCTCGAAAGCAATGTTGTGCTACTGACAACCTATTCCTTTACCTAAGGTCTAGAAAACAGCATAAACCTGCAAAGAGGAATCAGTTGTTTTCGACAACGGGTACACAAGCCCCAATTTGTTGCTATTGTGCTAAAGTGATGTCGATGTCGCCAACTGCCCGATATGTATGCATCATATATTATTAATTTGTACTTATTTAAAAGAAATACAAATATAAAAACATTTTTTAAGTTATAGTAACGATTCTAAAGGACATACTTAAAGACTATAATGATAAAATAACTTTTTCTAATTAGATGTATATACTGAGTGTCAATTATAGTTTGTGCTTTTTTATGGTAAATATACTGTCGAGTTGTACAAATTTGTGCACGTTCAAAATATTAATTATTGTTACCTATTTGTTTAATTGTTAGGGTGCCCCTGTGGCTAAGTGGTAGCGAGCTAGCCTCTCAGTCCAGAGGTTGTGGGTTCGATTCCCACCATAGACCCTGCTTGTTTTTCGCAGACAAGCTAATCGCTTTGCGGGTTGTGTTTGTGTTTGTTATGTTACTTTAAAAAAAATTATTTTAATCAAACAAAGATTCTGTCGGAATAGTAGAATTTGTATTGCTTTTTTGGGTCATAATTTTATATGTATTACGATTATAACAAGATTTATTGTTAGACTTCAAAAATGCTAAAGCTTATAATTGCAGTCCATTTAACATTTTACTTTTGATCAAACTTTTAACTAAAAATATACTTTACACGCTTGATGAAGAGTAGATAATAAAACGCATACCTTAAACGATTCGATAAATATTACTTAAAAATTTTTCATTGAAACTATTGTTTACGTCTCCATGTCTTCCAAGAACCCACTCACATTTAAGTTCTTGAATTTTTAAATCTTCAAAGTCTAATATGGATCTGTATTCACTTTTAATTTTTTCACGTATAATATGGATGGTAAGAATTTCGTTCTATATTGTCAACATGAAGATCTTTAATATATTTTTGGTTCAAAAAATTTCGACATAAATGACCAAATAAAAAAGCTTCTTTAAAATTAAATGTAGTTTCACATTTTTAGATTGCATTTCGATAATTTACCATTTCAAGGACAAGATAAAAATATAAAAACATTTTGCTTATATTATCGAATAAACTATTTAATATGAATAAAGTTTTATCATTGCAATATGACTGAAAATTTTATAATGTGAAGTAATATTTCAAGGGCTTGCATTGTTCAAAGACTCTATCTGCAACTATTTGACGAGACAGCCAACGGTTTGGGGAATACTTAAGAATTTCATAAATTTCAGAGTTGAAATATTTCTAAAAATTTATAAAATCATCTCTACGACATGAGCTGTTACAAACAAATTTATATATTCATTTTAATATATCGTCAATGCCTCTGGACAAATCGTTATTTTTAACTATCCAAACCGAACAGTTGTCAGCCTCAAATCCTAGTTTTCATTACTTTAAAACGTAAAAAGTACAAGAAAAGTACTTATTATTTCAATAAGAAAAGTTTCCATATTTGATGGGCAAAAAGTGCCAAAAAGGAGCGAGAGTGCCACAGTGCCAGGCAACACCCAATAGTGACAAAAATGCCACAATTGTGCCACATTTGCCATCACTGATACAAAGTATTCTATTTTTTCTGTATTCCTTATATATTTGGTATATTTTTTTACCAACTCAATTTCAAATTATTTCCTGACTTTAAAGCAGCAAAATATAAATATGTATTGTAGGATGCAACACATACAATTTTACTCGTATTAAATAACCTTGCGGTTGCAGTCACATAAGCACCTGATGTTGCCTGCAGATCTCTCAACGGATTCATACTCGTATATGTTTACTGAATGTGCACATTTTGTTTGCTTGATATCTTGGTTGCTGCTCTTCAGCAGTCACAACTGTTTCTTTTTTTTTATACACTTAACCAAAAAATGGTAAAAGGGTACATATAGGTTTGTCATTCCGTTTGTAATATCCAGAATATTAATAAGCGATCCACAAAGTATATATATTCTGGATCCTTATGCATAGGGAAGACGAATAAGCGATGTCCGTCTGTCCGTCATTCTGTACGTGAAATCGGTTTTCCAAAGCTCCCAGAAAAGCTAGAGACTTCGTTCTTAGACTGGTGGGTCAAAAATGGTGGAAATAAGATTGGTATTGAAAATTAGCAAAATCGAGCAGACGGTTTCAGAGCTGAGAGACTTAAACTTCATTTTGCCATACAAAATAACTACCGAAAATTAGTTTTTAATAATTTTTTATTAAATAAACTTTTTTTATACTTCAGTATGAATAAAATTGGTATTTCTAACTAAAAAAAATTAAAAAGAAATTAAAAAGATTAAAAAAGATGTTTCCAGGGTTGGAAAACCTTAACTTTTTTTGTTATGCAAAAGTAACTTAGTAAAACAAATTTTTCCTTTTTTTCTATAAACTAAACATATTTAATGTTCTTAAAAGAAGGAGATTAATGTAAGAAATCAGAAAAACAAAAAGGATGATTCCAGGGTTGGAAAACCTACGATTTCTGTGATTTGTACAATTAACTACCGTAAACTAATTTTTTAATTATTTTTATTAAATAAACTTTTATTTTTTACTTCACCACGAGTAAAATTGGTATTTCAAATAAAAAATTAAACTTCAAAAAATTAATAAGATGTTTCCAGTGTTGGAAAACTTTAAAATTTTTTCTTATATAAAAGTAACTTACTTAAACAAATTTTTCCTTTTTTCTATAAATTAAACATATCTAATGTTAGAAATCAGAAAACAAAAAGGATGATTCCAGAGTTGGAAAACATACGATTTTGGTGTTATAAAAAATTAACTACCGAAAATTAATTTTTATTTTTTTATTAAATGAACTTATTTTATACTTTATTACGAATAAAATTGGTATTTCAAATTAAAAATTAACCTTCAAAAAATTAAAAAGACGTTTCCAGGGTTGGTTAACTTTAACTTTTTTATACAAAAGTAACTTACTAAAACAAATTGTTCCTTTTTTTTCTATAAATTAAAGATATCTTATATTCTTAAAAGAAATAGATTGGTGTAACAAATCAGAAAAATTAAAAAGGATGATTCCAGGGTTGGGAAACTTACTCTTTTTGTGATATAAAAAATTAACTACCGAAAACTAATTTTAATTTTTTTTAAATAAATAAAATTATTTTATACTTCAGTACGAAAAAAATTGGCATTTCAATTTAAAAAAGTTTAAAACACGTTTCCAGGGTTGGAAAACCTTACCTTTTTTATAGAAAAGTAACTTACTAAATTAAATTTTCCGTTTTTCTCTATAAATTAAAGATATCTGATATTCTTATAAGAAAGAGATTAGTATGAGAAATCAGAAAAATCAAGCAGTTTGATTTCAGGGTTGGAAAACCTAGACTTTTTGTGATATAAAAAATTTGCTACCGAAGACTAATTTTTATTTTTATTTTTTTTTTTTTTGTAAAATAAACTTATTTTATACTTCAGTACGAATGAATTTGGTATTTCAAAATAAAGAAAATTAAAAAATTAAAACGATGTTTCCAGGGTTGGAAAACCTTATTTTTTATACAAAAGTAACTTACTAGAATAAATTTTTTCTTTTTTACTATAAATTAAACATATCTTATATTTTAAAAAAAAGATGGTGTAAGAAATCAAAAAAAATTAAAAAGGAGGATTCCAGGGTTGGGACTCTTACACTTTTTTGATACATAAAAGTAACTAAGTCTAATCAATTTTTATCTTTTTTTTATAAATTATATATATTTTACGTTTTGGAAAGAAAAGTTTGGTATAGAAAATTATAAAAATAAAAACCATAGCTCCAGAGCTGGAAACTATGATTTTTTTCTGGACATTAATGTAACTAAATAAAACATTTTTTCTTAATTTCCTTTTTTTTCACTTAACACACTTTCTATATTTTTTTAAGAACTACTAAATTGGTAAAAGTAATCAGAAAAATCTAAAATTATGATTCTAGGGTTTGAAAATTATTATTTTCTTCTTTGTACATAAAAGTAACTATGTGCTTATGTATGTATCTCTATACTACATCAACGCACATTGGTAAAGGGTATATAAGATTCGGCACAGCCGAATATAGCACTCTTACTTGTTTTTTCTTATGTCGCATTGACTTAAATTCGTTAATTTAACAGTAATTCAATTAACTAAAGACATCCGACCAACTACTGCCTTTAAATGTTGCCAGGTGGTGGGGAACGTTCAGCTAAAAAAAAGGTCTGCAAATTAATATTCCAAAACTATGTTATCAGATTCGAAGAACTGGCGAATAATTTAAAAATGTGGGTGGCATATCGATAACTCAACGAAAAAGTGTAAATAATTAGTTTTTTTTTTTTTTTGCTCTGAAAATGCCGAATTTTTTGCCAACAAATCATCACTAGCGATAAGTTTTGCTTTACTTCTTTTATGAAAAAAGAACTCCCAGTGAGGAGCGTTATAATTGATCATCGTTACAAACGCAGACAACGTTCGATGACAGCTTCAGTCATAGATGATGGAAGTTGATTTGGTGGAAAGTTATTTGAGCAAGTCTTCAAATTTTGTGAATTCTACAGTAGAAACAAACTACGTATTCTAAATAAGAACCTAATTGGATAGAATCAGTAGTCTCTATAAATAATTGTTGGAGAAAAAACAACGGACTGCAAAATAGAGGAACGTAGAGACGGACTTAGGACAGTAAGATGAACATTAAGCCCGGAGTTCAAAAATCGATATCAATCTGGATTTAATTCAATTCAAATAAAGCAAACAATATTCAAATCAGTTTATATAGGGTTATCGATTTTTCAGTTTTAAAAGTAAAGTTAAATAAAACACACATAAAACTACGATTGCGATGAAACTTTTATTTTACTCGTATTATAATGCGCGACCTTGCCACTCCACTACATACGAAATACAATATCGTTCAACTGACTGCCTCTACATTGGTTAGAACAGTCTGTAATTTTAAGCTGATTTTGTATCACTTTTTTGTACATTTTAACCGGTTTCTGGGCGATAAATTCTATAATTTTGGTTTTTAAATGTTCTAACGTGAGGAGATTTTCCGCTAAAGGAGGTGTGGAAACTTTCAATGCAATAAACCCACGACCGGTTGTGTTGTGTGGCTCGTGTCATCGTAGTATTGAAACCACATATCGTTTAGGGCATAATCTTCAATTGTAATGGTAATGATTTTTCGGCTTATCCGCAACACTTTCACTAACATAGGTCTACTCGAGAGATTCGTATTTCGGCTTTGACCAGGATGAATTTGTAATAGTCTATTACCAAATCGTCGTAGTCGAATTCTAGATACCACACTCACAATTAGGGCCGATATTTTCGGAAATGTGCACGTTGCGATAACGTACAGGCATTGCAACGTCTGTAACGCTTCCAATATTTTAAAATTTCTATATAATCTTGCCTATTACTTTCATAGTACGTCGATTATGACAACACCATCAATCACCCCGAAATGCTCGAAAAGTGGCCTTGTTCGAACCACCACCTTTGTAGGGAGTTTTAGTTATTTGTACGCGTTTTTGGGTTGTTAAAAGGTTCATATTCGTAAATGGCAAGCCTTTCACTAAATAAATGACACTTCAGATGACAGACATTTAACGGCTGTCAGCCTTGCTAGACCGGCGGTTTTCAAACCACTAAATGTATGGCGCATTAAATAGCGGAGATCAGAGAAAATCATATGTATATAAAACAAATAAACAGACTAACGAATTGATAACATTTTTCATTTTTCAGTCGGTTTATAAATAAAAATTTTAAGAAACCAAAAAAAAATTAGTAAAAAACAAAATACATATTTAAAAAACGAAGAGAAGTGTCTCAGGACACCCAAATTTCATGTGCGAAATAACAATGCAATAAAATTATATTATATGATGATGTCAAATTCGCCACAAATATTTCAAAAAGTTTCCATTTAGTTCCCATTGTTTTCTTTTCTAGCGATGTACGATTAAATTACAGTAGTGCTTGTAGCTGGCTTACAGCCGATCAGCTGTGCTCTCTGGTTTGTTCTGATGTGCAAAAACAAAGCAAAAAAAGTTGTCTCATTGTTTTTCTTTTGTTTTCAATTCACTCACTTCAAACAAGGGAACAAAACAAAATCAAACATTTTGTTTCGTTTATGTTCGTACTCTGCTTTTAAGAACAAAGTAATCAAAACAAAAATAAATTTATAAATGTAATAGTGTCGATTATTTTTGTTACGAGAATCGTGTCCTAACTCCTGTATCGCCTAATAAATAGCAAAACTATAAAAACGCAACATCAACTACCAAAGAACAAGAATAATTTTTTTTAGAAAACTCTGTGAACAGAACAAACATTCTTTGTTAAAATTTACGCATACGAACCCAGTAAAAAAAAATGGTAGTCATTCTGAAGGAACCACATTTTCATTGCTTCCAAAAAATCGATATTTTTAATTCGCCAATAGTTAGCAGAAAACCAAGTAGAAGTTTATTTTAATCACACAAAACCTTGTAATTTTTCCAAAGTTTTAGTAAATACTCACCAAAATGTTCCAAAAATCGATTTTTTGAAAGGAATTTATGAACTAATTTTGGCCTAATATTTAGAAGTTATTTCCTTAAATTTACATGAAAACACTGTTTCGCGTTTAAATTCGTATAAAAAGAAACGAATTGTTAAAATATGTAACTTTTTAAAAATTTTTCTAGATGAAAATATTACCATAGAACACAAAAAAGAAAATTTTTCTTAAAATCCCTTCTAATTCGGTGACTAGGCATCGAAAAATAGAACTTCTTGCAATGACAACCCTATGTAAAAATCATTAGATCGGATCGAAATTTGAACTACTTCCAGACTGCAAACTCTATATTTTCATGACTTCTTTGGAGTGTCTTTTTTTACTGGGAAGTTGCTTGTTGTAATATGTAACTAGTCCTGAACATGTTTAACAGATTATGATACTGCCTTTATGTGCTATTGAGTAGTTCCCTTAGCGCGGAGTCCATATATTGCCAGAAAGATGGGAAAAGGCCAATACTTTGTATAATTATTTTACTCCACCGATATTTCAAAAAAAAAATTTAAAATTTGCAATAGTCTCGAATTTTGAAGATATGCAAGCCATAAAGTCGGTGAAATTTTTTATTCTCAAAACATACAAGAACAGGCTTATGCTCATACGTAAATACATATGTGCTCATAATTATGAACGTGGTTCAAATCATACTCATTTTCGCTAAAAATTTTAGAAAAATACTCGTATGTACGATTCAATTAACTAAATAAAATACAAATTTTTTGTTAATATATTAAGTACACATACTACATACTCGTACATTCGAGTTTCGAAGCTAAAAAAAACTTCAAAATTCAAACTTAACCTTGAACAGGCTAAACTGGCAACAGTGCTGCCTTGACTGACTTAATTAATAATGATGCATGTGTGCCAGGTGCACATAACAACAACAACAACAACAAAACGAAAAACACTTGTCTAATTATTTTTTATTTCCTGCTGTTGAATTTATGCTCAAAAGAACCAAATAATTACGCACATTTATATGCAATATATGTACATAGAAGCATAAATAAATAAGCATAAATTAAAATGAAAAAGTAAATAAATACACAATGTATAAATATTCATACACATGATATTTACCATACGAACATTTTCCGTCGAATTCTTATGGCGTTTTCTACTCTAAAAATGAAGGCAACATATTTGCTTACCCTTTCAAAGATGTGCACATATATATATATATATTACATGTTCATTAGGAGGTGAAAATTTAAAATATTAGCAGGGCATACTTAAGAAATAATGATACTGCTAAATAGGGACTTTTAACTTCAAAAATAGACAAAAAAAAAATTGCACTTTTTTAGAAAAGAAAACGCCATTATAGCTATAATAATACATCGTTAATAGTTGAAGCAGTTGACTTATAGCCTTTTCACACTTATCAACATCTAACATCTACCATCAGTTTGCGATGATGTTCAAAATTTCCCATAAGAAATATACAGGGCTAAAAAACAACATATTTCAACATCTTTGTAAAATGTTCCTAACTCCTTTTGTTTCACTCAACATCTTTTGATTATTTTAGTGCCATCACTGTTAAATGACAAAAAATTGTAGTGGCATCACTGGAATTTTTGACATTTAATGACATAAAAAAATATTTACAAAGTTATTAAAAATGAGCGAAACATCTAAGTATTTTTATTTTTAAACATTTGTACACAATTATTACTTGTATATACAAACATTTTGTTGTATGTAGTTACATTCTTACATATGTATCTATTTTTTTACAGTAAAAAAGACAACCAGTTTCCGAATTTGTTGGACGGAGAAATAGAAGCTATGTTGCTGGATAAGATTGTACAAAACTATGTCTTCATGATCTTCTTCCTCCAGTAAGCTTTTTATGGATTCTACACACTGCATTAATAATTAGTAGAGATTGCTCTTGCAAATTAACAACTAGTCCTATTATTAATTTCTCTTCACTATCCATTTTTTTTAATTTTTATTATTTTTTACACAAAACGTGGCCTTATTTATTTTGACACCTATATATGATGGTTGATGTTAGATGTTGTAATGTGAACGTATGTTTCACATTTTCAACATCTTCCACACATTCCACGAAAATGTGGGCAAGTGTGAAAAGCCTATTAAGTCTATGTATCAGGTGATCGCATTTCAGCCTTCTCATGTTATACAAATTGGCTGTAATCCACAAAACCTACAGTTAACCTTTCTGGACCGAGTTTAAAAAGAGGAGTAGATTTTTAAATCGGTTTTACTCTCTGCACGCAAAGAAAAGATATGGTTGTAGAATTGTTGAGAAAACAATATTATGTGTTCTGAAACAAATGTGTGGTCGTTGAAAACTAATTATTGTTATTTTAAACATTTGTTTCGTTACGATAAACAGAATAATGTTTAAATTTAATAACAACATTATCATATCCATATAAAAGTGTGATATGGTTAGAGTTTAACAATATAGTTTAGTTAAAAATTTATGACTACAACATAATTTGTATTATTTTTTAAAAATAATATGACGTAAATAACAATATTTAAAAATAATATGATGTAAATATCAATAAAATGTTTTCCAAAACCATACTATGTTAAGTTAAAAAAAAATCTTTGTCAGAAACATCTGTCAGTTCAGTATTTCGTTTGTAAGCTATCGGTAGTGTTAAATAAATGAATAAATAAATAAAGTATAAACAAAAGAGTAGATGAATAAAAATATATAAACATTTGCGTATCTTTTTATACAGACATGACTGTATGTCGTGTAAGTATACATTTCTATATATACAATTTATTTCAAGAATATTAATTTATTTTTATTTCGAATTTTACGCACAGCTGTTTCTACAATAAATATATGATTAAAAAATAAAATAGTATTATTATATTAAATAATACTGTGGTCGTATTTAACAATATTAATATAATATTAGAACATGGTATGGTGAGTCTCAATTATATTTTAGTCACATCTAACAATAGTGTTGTCATATTTACAATACTAAGATTATAATATAATTAATTATATAATTAACTCGGATAATAATATTGTTAAAGTTTTTTCTTATATTAACAATAATATGATTTGACTGCAACCATATAATTCAATCATAGTATGTCGCTGTTTGATTATGGTTACCTCAACCGTATTTTTTCTTTGCGTGTGTGCGTGTTAGTTCATAACTCCGTCGTATGATATTCGATTTCATAAAATATTTTTTTGTCTGCCATGGTCTCATCCTATTTCAAACAAAAATGGTGGAGCAGCCACTCCCATTAACATGTATTTATTTTTATTTTTTCGTACTCCTGTACATATGATTTCTGCCGAACTTGCCACACAGATCAGACTCTTATAAAAGCGCGATGGAACGTTCAGAAAAGTGAGCGTGGGTAAACATATACTGCCGTATTCATAAAAAATAATTTTGGCTGACAAAAATTCCATAAAAAAAATTTGTACTAAACCAAATTTATTTTTTATGAATACCGCAGTTACTAGGTGTATTCATTTACTTTCCCAGCAGAAACTAGCAACGATAAGAGTAAATCAGAAATTTACAAAATTAATCTCCCAGATACGAAAAAGTACATGAACGCTTTTTGATGTGTAAACATCTATACGCTAGGGGGTAAAAATCTTTTTTACAATACAATCACATGTTTTGAGTAAGATTAAATCGGTGTGAGCTATGTATGATTGTATTAGTGTAACCATACGAACAAGAAGTACAAAGAAACTTAACAGCTGCATAGAAATAACTCATCCGAATTTTAAAGCATACCTTCAGGAGTTAATTTTAATAGAAATTGTTTGTGAAGTGTAATAGTGTTGCCAGTGGGGATAATTTTGTTAAAAAGTTGAAAAATATAAAATAAATGATATATATATAAACTTTTAAATAAAAGACAAATGTCAAATATTTATAACATAGAGCCTACACCTAACATAATATGTAAGATGAGAGCGTCATATTCAATCGCAGAGAGAATTATGTTACGCGTAAACTTCAAATTAGTGTTATCTCAATCTTATAAGATTTTTCATGAGAGCGTTGTTATAAGAAATCCTATAACAACAATCTTATACGATGAACTGTCAAAAAACACACGTACATGAAAATAAATTATTGTGCATGTGTGAGTGTTTATTAAAACAAATGAAAAACTATGCTTTGAACATAATTTCTGGGATTTTATTTGTTTAAATGTGTTTAATTGTTTTATAAATTAAAGTTTGTGTGAAAAAGTGAAAATAAAATAACTAACTATACAAAAATAAAACATACCATGCTACAAATTGTCTAAATATATAGGCATAATTTTAAAGAATGTAATTTCAACAAAATTCAACATTAAAAATTTAATAGAATTAAAAACGAGATTGGAAGATATTATTTTGGATGACGACGAAATCTTTGTATCATTGGTCGTGGTATCATTATTTACTAACATACCAATTGATTTAACTATAAGAAATATTATGGAGAAATGGGAAATTTTAAAAAATTACACAAAAATACCCAAAACACAGTTTTTAAAATTATTACAATTTTGTTTAAATGGAAACAATTATTTCATATATGAAGGCACAGTTTATAATCAAACATATGGAATGCCAATCGGGAACCCTCTATCCCCAACTATCGCCGACATTGTATTAGACACTCTTGTAGAAAAAACAACGAAAGAACTAGGGGATAAGAACATAGAAACAAAATTATTGACAAAATATGTAGATGACCTATTTGCCATTATTAAAAAAAAGGACGAGAAAATCATAATGGAGGCCTTTAATAATTACCATAGAAAACTTAAATTTTCTAATGAAAAGGAAATAAACAATTCAAAAAATTCTTGATATGAGAATAATAAGACACAATCATAGAATTATAACAGATTGGTACATGAAACAAATAGCTTCAAGCAGAATAATATATTATAATTCAACACATCCCTTGAAACATAAGACAAACACAATTTCAAACCTTTTTAATAAAGTGTTACATATAACTCATAACAAATTCAATGATAAAAATATTAAATTAATCAGAGAAATACTTAAAAACAATAATTATCCGACATATTTGATCAATAACCTAATAGACAAATCAATACATAATGCAACAAAAAACAATAACACAAAAACAATATCTGGCAACACTAAATATATAAGCTTATCTTATATTCCAAAGCTGACTGAGAATAATAAAATAAAAGAGATAATTAATGAAGAAGGAATTATATTTACACACAAACCAAACAAAACAACAAATACACTGTTCACAAATCTAAAAACAAATTTTAATAAAAAAGATCAAAGGAAGGCGCATTTATTAGGTGGCAGCACTACACCAGGTGACTAATGTCATTATACCAATCTAAACGTCAAATTTGGATTATGTAGGTATAAGTCTAAAAGCATGCTTTTATTTGGGTATCCATAAACACCTTTCGAATATTCAGTTTTGTATGGTGTTTGACATTTCCTATAAGAAACATGCAATCTGACGATGCTACCCTGTTTTGAAAAGTAAGAAGAAATATTACTGTTGTAATATTTGTTGTAGATTCGCGCGTACCTGATTGATGTGCCTTGGATCAAAGCAATGTAGTATATGAAATAAAATGTAATGGAAACGCACACGAAAGCTGTAAACAAGTTTACATCGGGACAACAAAAAGGAATCTAGGAGTAAGAGTAGCTGAACATGAGAATGATGTTAAAAAAGGACGACAATCTACTGCGCTAGCTCAACATTGTTTGGATTATTCTCACTCAGCTGATCTGGAAAATGTGAAAATACAACACAAAGAAAGAAAAAAATTTATTTTTTTCGTTTAGGCATTTTTTAGGTTTAGCACTTTTTTATTTCGGCAGTATTTCTGTGGCAAAAAATAGGCTCAAATCGAGATAAGCTGCATATTTGAAAGTACCCCTGTACCCATGTTCTATAACTCACGTCACGAGAAAGTTTCCACTTGGAACGTGTTAAATGAAACAAAAATGCCATATATTGAAACAAACAGCTGTTTTTCTCACTAGCCTGTATCTGTAACTCTTTTGCAGAGTAGTAGCTATCATGTAAGGAAATTACTCGACAATTTACAGAAAAAGTGTGTTTGTAAAGTTTTCGTGAGAAAACTTTCCGCTAATTACTGTCAAGTAAACTCACAAATAAAACCGGGGTGAGATACAATTTTAACCAAAAAAAAAAACATGTTCAAAATGCAAAATGCAATGAATAATAACGCAAAAAGATAAGCATTTTGCTCTGAAGTGATACTTTCATTGCTAAATTATTTCAACAATATATTTTATTTATTTTTTCAACAATTTTTCAAACAACAATCATCAAAGTCGCACTATGCATTAGTTAGTAAAGCCGACAGTTGTATTCTCGCCGCCGTCGTTGAAATTTTTAGTTTTTTAGTGAATTTTGGTCGCCGTCAAAGAAATTTTTGATAAGCGTTCACAAAGTCTGCGATTTTAAATCGGATTTGAGTTGTATATTATGACATTTCTAGCGTAATGACGTAATCACTCAACTCAACTCGCATCTCAATGATTTTTTTTTTAATTTTTTAGGACAATAATATCTAGGCTTTAGACTTGAATACATAGGGCGTGTGCGAAACGGTAGAAAAGTACTATGGTAAAAAAATATTTGCCTGTGGAGAAAAAATTTCATTTTTCTGTTGTGCCAAATATCTTTTTTGACAATGTAAAATTTTGACAAATTCGCTTTAGCTTAGAAAGAAGCTGATGAAAAAATTGCTGCGGCGGCGAAACAAAAAATTTTACTGCAAGCCAGCGACTACCATCAATTTTTTTAAAAGAAATTTTTTTGTAAAACAGTATTCTCGTAGCAAAAAATTATATAATATTATATAAATGATGCAAAATTTTTCACAAATTAGGATAAACAATGCATTTTTCACAGTCTTACTACATTTAAGAGACGTAAGAATGTATGTAAACGGCGACGGCTCGAAGCGACGGCGGTGGTTTTGCATTTTATGATACCGTGCTTCTTATTTGCTGCTTGTCAAAATTGTATCTGTTGTGTCAAAAATTCTACTAGCCCCCAGGGCTAGTGAAATTTTATTCACCTCAGAAGTGTCAAAAATTTACTTACTTACTTAGTAATTTGCTACCGTTTGGCACAGGCCCATATTGTTAGTTTATTTTTGAAGATACCATAATTATATAAGTATAAGTATTGAAAAAAATCAACTTTATTCTTTTTTCTTTCCTTCTTTTTTTTTATAACAAACACAACCTGAGAAGCGATCTTAATCATTAAGACTTACAGCCTTATTTAAAAAACTTATTAAGGGCTTTTAACACAAATTTTCATACAAAATTTTTCTTAAAAAGCCTCTATAAAACCTAAATAAGTTTTATAAATAAGGCTGTTAATGTATAAATATTAAATTTAATGAACAAATGTTGTTCATTAACACACAGAAACAATAAATTGAGATTAAAAATGCATGTGTTTTGTCTGCTCCTCTTGTATTTTCTCTTCCAATTTCGCTTTCACTGGCATTTTACTACTCAATTATTCAGACAAAATATGTTGTAAAGAATTATAAGTGAATTAGTTGTAATTTTTAGTCATGTGTGCATGTGTTAAACACGTGCAGTTTATTGTTGCTGTTACAGCAAATGCAACTTTGAAGTATGTCTATAGAACATGTCCTACATATTTTCGATATGTAGTAAGCAAGCGTTGCTTTATAAATGTATAAAAGTTAAAGCAGTGCTTAAATAAAGCAGACTGTTTAAAAACGGTATAAATCAAATGTACGGTTTCGTTTAGGAATATGTGACAACAATGTCATGGGCCTTATTACGAGTTTCATATTTCGACTACGACTGCGACGATTTTGTACTAGATTAAAGACAAAGTGTTGCAATGTTCTTTAGTATAGTACAAAATCGTCGTAGTCGAAGTCGAAGTCGAAATCCGACACTCGTAATAAGGTCCAATATGTTGCCAAAACCTTATCGAAAATATAATTATGATATACATATGTATGTATTAGCAGCTGAAAATAATGAAGAAAAGATTCAAAATATAAGAAATAAAATTGCTAAAACTGGCAAATAAAGCTCGCTTGCCATCTATAATCGAACCATATGTATTTTTTTTATAATGCATATATTTTATTTATTGTATCTTGAAATATGAACTAACAATAAGTATTCAAATCTTAAACCTAAAGTATAATTATTAGGCCCAACCAATGTCGGACATAAGCTTAGTGATAGTTATTAATAATACATAAGTAGTGATAAGCAACAAAAAGAAAAAAGTGTTTTCAAGCAGCTTCATCATCTGGATTGTTGAATATTAGAGCCCGTGTATCTCTCTTTTTTAAGCGGATGTGTCCAGTAAAGTTCAAAATATTACGAGCAAGCGGATTAGGATGTGTCACTAGTGGCATATTCAAATCGCGATGTATATTTGAATTTTTGATGTACCATGGAGCTGATGTTATCATGCGTAAAATTTTATTTTGCCTTCGTTGAATTTTCTCTACATTTGAAGCTGAAGCAGTGCCCCATAGTTGAATTCCGTAACACCATATTGGCCTTAAAAGCGACTTGTATATTAAAAGTTTGCAGTCTAGGCTAAGTGTTGAATTTCTACCAATCAGCCAATGTACCTGAGTTAATTTAAGTTTCATTTGAGTTAACTTAGAGTCAATGTGATGTTTCCATGTAAGTCATCGATCAAGGTGTATACCTAGATATTTCACATGTGAATGTTGAGGAACAACTTGATTGTTAATCCGAATGGGGGAGCAAGTATCTCTTCTTAGGGTGAACGTTATATGGACACACTTTTGTTCATTGACTTTAATTCTCCATAAGTTTAACCAAAGCTCCATCTGGCTAATGTGTTCCTGGAGTTTGCGGGATGCCTCATCAGGGTTTTCGTGCATACTAAGGCAGGCTGTATCGTCGGCAAATGTGAAAGTATGGATACTACTGCTCACAGGCATATCACAAGTATAAATCAAATATAAAACTGGTCCCAGTATGCTCCCCTGTGGCACACCGGATGAAATAGTTTCAGGCCTACTCGTAAAGTCTCCTTCCACAACAGTGAACTTACGGGAAATAATGTAACTTTCCAAAATATTTAAAATGTTTATTGGTAAGTAAGTCTTCAATTTTAAAATTAGGCCTTCATGCCACACTTTATCAAATGCCTGGGAAACGTCAATAAAGAGCGCAGAACAATACTTTTTTTCCTCAAAAGTTCTTCTTATAAATTGAACCAGTCTGTGAGTTTGTTCAATGGTGCTATGCTGACTTCTAAACCCAAATTGATGGTCTGGTATGCACCCACTACTAATTAGAATTGAGGACAATTTTGTTTTGAGCAGTTTTTCGAAAAGCTTTGACATAGTTGATAGTAGACTTATTGGCCTATATGACTCAGCCCTGGTTAGATCTTTGCCCGGCTTTGGAATCATTCTAACCTTGGGAAGCTTCCAGCTGTGTGGATAATACTCTAGTCGTAAAATGGCATTAAATATGAATAATAGGATTCTCATTGCAATACGAGGCAAGTTTATAAGCATCTGGTTACTAATTCCATCAATACCCGGAGCTTTCTTCGGGTTGAGTTCGGCAATTAATTTTTGTAAATCACGCGTCTTAAACTTTATGTGTTGAGGGGGTAGAGCGACTACATTCGGCAAATCAGCAACACCAGTACATATGTTTGGCGTAAAAACGGATTTTAAGTGCTCAGCAAATATTTTACCTTTTTCAGTATCGCTTCTTGCCCAACTTCCGGTAGATGTGCGTAGAGGTGGCTTATACTCAATGGGTGTTTTAAGCTTCCTAGCAGCGCGCCACAAAGAGTAATTAGACGCTGGTGTGACATCAAGACCTTCCAGATAATTTTTAAGAGATGCAGTTTTTTCAGATGCAAGCAACTCTTGGAGTCGTTTAGTGCACTCTTTAAATCTGATTTTATTTTGTGGTGATCTGTGCTGTTGCCATTCCCTTCTAGCTCTTCTTTTTTCACGTACGAGACGTTCAATGTCTGTAGAATAAAGTTTATTAAACCCAGTCTGCGGATGGGAGATAGTGGCATGTTCAGGCCTGTTTAATATTCTCGCTGAGATTGTCATCGGGTGTTCTAAGCGTTATGTTTTCCGTACAATGACTACTGAGATATTTTTTGAACCCCAGCCAATTAACACGATTGATCATTTTCACATATGGGTCAGGTAAGTTACTTCTTAATGGGCTACAAATTGTAATGATCGTCGGAGAGTGATCGGACGAAAGATCAAGAGAAGCTTGAACTTGAATTAAATCCCTAGAGATATTTTTATGATGCCGAAATCTATAACATCCGGAATTTTTTGTATGTCAGTAGGCCAATAAGTGGGCTCCCCACTCGAAATGACATCCAAGCCTATTTTTGAAATAGTGTTGAACAATGCTCGACCTCTGGGTGTAATAAGACGCGAACCCCAGAACGTATGTTTTTCATTGTAGTCGCCAGCTGCTACAAAACAAGGTCCAACAGATTTGTAGAAATCCTCATATTGATTCTCAGTGATTGAAAATCTGGGAGGGGAGTAAATTGATGATATAACAAAATTTGTACAAAAACTTTCAATGCCAATATTTGTTGCTTGTAGGTGTTCTTCACAAATGTTATCAAGAACATAGTGCTTGAGTCTTGACTTTATTAGAATTGCTGATCCACCGCAAGCCCTTCCTCTAGGGTCCTTTGTATCATATATAGTGTAGCCATAAATTTTAAAAAGACTTCTCGAAGTTATTTCAGTCTCAGATACTAACATTATATCAATATTTTTTTCCGTGAGGAAGTGCTCAAGTTCATTTTTATGATGGCGAATGCCGTTTGCGTTCCAGAAACATATTGTTAACGTGTTCATGGCTTATTAATTAATGCTTGAAGCAGAGTATTCTGCATTCGCAGCATTTCTTGCATCATGCTAGTCATATTTGTTGTAAAATTGTTTATAGTTTGCACCAGATTATCAATAGTAGCTTCCAGGCGATTAAAATTAAAGCTTGCGCCAGTATTTTTTTAATTATTTGGCGGGGAAACATTTTGTGTGAGAATTGAATTTGTCTTAGCAGCATCTGCATACGATACACGGGAAGTAACTGGTTGGCTCATTTGCGCAAAAGTGGCAGAGTAAATACATATACATACATACACATATGTGAGTATATTTTTGAATAAAAAATTGCATATTTTTGAACTGAATTACATTCAGGTCTATTACATATTTTCCTAACCTCTTCTTACTTCTTTCTTCGTTTATCATTCACCGAACTCAAAAAAAAGGTAAGGAAATAATGAGCCTTATTACGAGTATCGTATTACGACTTCGACTACGACAATTTTGTAGAAGACTAAATAACATTGCAACATTTTTTCTTTAATCTAGTACGAAATCGTCGTAGTCGAAATACGACACTCGTAATTAGGCCCATTATATACATTATGATAAACACTCTGTCAAATAACTATGCTTTTTTGCTCATACTACACCTCCACATTGTTGCATTATTTTCTTTTTTAGGGTTCCGTACACCAAAGGTGAAAAGGAACCCTATTGTTTTTGCTACGCTGTCCGTCTGTCCGCCACACGGTATTTTTTCAGGAACTGTAAGAGCTACGGACCTGAAATTTAGATAGAGTATGTAGAACCTTGGCCGCTACTACAACAAATACATGAGAATTAAAAATTAAAGGGTGTTCCAAAACGAGCAACGAAAAATGTTAAAATCCAATGTAATATACATACAATGGTATGTACATATGTATATTGAAACTTGCAATTTGTAAAATTAGTGTATTTTTATACAGACTAAAACAAATAACACTAAAATTTAAAAAAATTTAAAATAAAGGGTGGTCCATCAGTTAATGCAATTTTGACTATGTAATTTTGACAATTTGCTATATCTTGGAAACCGTAAGAGGCAAGCACTTGAAATTTTCAAAAACGGTAAAACTAAAAAACCCGAAAATTATAAAATCGCCAAACCAAAAAAAAAAATCGCCAAAAATTAAAAAAATCGCCAAAACGAAAAAAATCGCCAAAATTAAAAAAAAAATTTCTAACACTAAAATAAATCTCCAAATTCGAAAAAATCGCCAAAATGAAAAAAAAACGCCAAAATGAAAAAAACGCAAAAAATCTAAAAAAATCGCCAAAACGCGAAAATGTCGTCAAAACTAAAAAAAAGAGCCAAAACTTAAAAAAATCTCCAAAACCGAAAAACGCAAAAAACGTCAAACAAAAAACCAAAAAGACCCCAAAAACAAAAACGAAAAAAAATGCCAAAACTATTTATTATATAGGATGAAGTTTGTATTAAATTACATATCTAGTGTTCGTACGGAACCCTTCGTGCGCGAGTCAGAGTCGCACTTTATTGAATTTATTTTTGGTTGGTTTACGTGGTTGCCTCCTTGACTGCCTACGTCAAGTAGAATCTATATGATTTCTTTTTGAATTTATTACAATAACTATTCAAATAGAAAGAAAGAATGCAACAATATACTGCAATCAATACTTAATACTAATATCTTTCACTACAAATTCAGACATTAAACTGATCTCTATTGACCGAAAGTTTTACTACTAGCAACAACTTACCAGAAAAAAATTTGAAGCTTAATTACAGTTCTGCCGATTTTGGCATTCCTTAAAATTTTAGCTATTTTAAAGCAATTTGAGGGCTTGTTTACAATCTATCGCGAATTTACTACTCTAATTTCGCATTCCTTACAATATTAGTGTTTTTTTAATAAGTTTTAAGGTTTTTTTCAATTCAAAAATTATTCGCGAATTTTCAAAATTTTTTGCACATGAGATTGTTTTTGAATTTTAAAATCTCTACTCAGTTTATTTGTCTACAGTTGTTGCTGTTTTAAAATTTTTTTTAAAATATTCACATTTTTGCTAATTTTCGAGTAGTATATGACTTTATGAGACTCAAGATTACTGTTTAAATACCCCAAATATTTGGCACCTAATACCTTAATATTAATATCAATTTCTGAAATCATCTGTAGTATATAAACTTTTAATATTTCAATGCATTTTTCTTATAGAAAAATATTTCCATCGGTAACCATCTACAAGAGGTTGGAGGAAGATTTCATTGAGAAGCTTATTATGGAGTAATAATTTCATGTTTATTTGTTAAGTTTTCACATATAATTATGTACGTATATAAGACATGTATTGAAAACTCCTGATTTTTTGGGGGTTAAATATATTGCATTAAAATAAAATGAAATAAACAGTAGTTTCAATTAATTTTATATGTTATTTTTTGTCAGTCAAACTAAGTGAAAAAGCAGTAGTTTTTATTGTTTTGGGTAGTTAATTTATGTAGGCTAAAACAATTGAAAAATACAGTCGTTTTTATTGATTTTGTGAGTTATTTTCTGGTTGTTAAAAAAAAATTAAAAAACAGTAGTTTTAAATGATATGTAGGTTGTTTTTTGTAAGTTAAAATAAAAGAAATAAATATTCGTTTTTACTGAAATTATTTGTTAAAAAATTAACATTCAAAAATAACTGAAAAAATCATTTGATTCAAATGAAATGTTATTAATCCGGTTTTTAACTGAAAATACTATTGTTTTAAATGATTTTTCCGTTGAATTTACCTACATAATATTTTGAGTGTACCTCCACAATTACTGCATTTTGTATCACTTTGATCTTTTGGCTTATTGCAACTAGCAGTGCCGTGTAATTCGCCGCACACAACACAAACAGTAGATAAATTGCAGTAAGTTTTCGTATGGCCATATTCTTGACAATTATGGCACTGTACGGGCCCAGAAGGCTTGCGTGATTCTTGAATTGTGATTTTTCAGTATAACAGGTATTTTAAGTTATAAATTGGGTGCGTCTCATTTTTTTTTCAATTTTATATCATTAGGCTCAAGTTCAACACGAATATTCTCCCTATTTATTATATTGGACACATTTTTTACCTTAAACCCCTGGAGGACGAGTGCATCTTTTATTTCTTCGGGAACAACATAAGAATCTATGCCCTTCAATACGATCTGCACGCCTTTAGCGCTCTTAAGCTGGTATGTGTGAAAGCTTGTTTTATTTTTTTCAAATTCAGCAACCATTTTGCGGAAATCTTTTTCGTCATAAATTTGGATTTTAGTTTCATCGATGTTGCCACGTTTTATTGGAATAATGTGAAATTTATTCTCACCAATGACCGAAATTAATTTTTTAATAAGGGCATTTGATTTTTTTTTGTCTCAAATAGATTGGTGGCGGCTTGGATATTTTATTCGAGGATACTTCGGGTTTGTCGTTGTCATCTTGCAAAATTTTAAAGCGGTTTTGGCGATTAGTTGAGGCTGCGCTGTTATCCCTAGACATTTTTGGAGCAGATGAAATTTTTGAAGAATTCGGGCTTCGCCCATGCTTTACTACGGATATATATATCTTCATTCCGACTTGTACCTTGAGTTTCGAGCCGCTGTTATCTGTAGTGATAACTTTGTTAAGTGATGAACACAAGCCTGAAGCGGATGATATTACTGGCTTATATGAAGAAGTACTAGGCAACTGTAATGTTAACGAAGCACTACTATTTGACATTGGACAGAGCGAAATTGATCGCTGACGAAAAATTGGCTCTTCCGTTAAAAAAAAGACTTTCATCAGTTTTATTATTTTTATTTTTATTGTTTTCATTAAGAGTTTCAGAACTCACAGTAAAATAAGCATTTCTGCCGTTAGAACTCACTTCAAATTTTTTTGTGTTTGAGGCACTCATACATAGAATTCCTCAAGGGTACTTCGTTTGTGTTTTTTTTTTTTTTTTTTTGTTTGCGGTCTGTTTTTGTTTTTGTTATTTATGATTGTTTGTTTGTTTTTGAGGTACTCGTTAGAGTATTCCTCAATGTCACTTTGTTTAAGTTTTTTTTATTTGCGTTTTTTTTTTTTGTTTTTGTTATTTCTACTATGTAAAAAATATTAGCAAAGCATAAAGCTTATTTATTAAAGTCAGTATGTACCTATTACGAATAATATGTACTACGAATATTTTCTTGTATAATTTATTGTTTGTTTGGTAAGTATGTAAGCAAAATTCCGCTAATCGACTGTTCGCTATGAAGGTACCACAAGAACTGAACCATATGTATGACTGTATGTTTGGAAAATACTTTTCAATATCAATCTAATAAAGATGTACGATTGGACGTATGTATGTATGTACTATGTAAGTACAACTGCAGTTTTATGTGCCCGAGCCTGTGCCAGAGCAAGTGTTATAAAGACACATTGATCACCATCTAGTAATGAACATTGTCTAGTAATGTCAAGAATTCCTTCGGCCATAAGCGACATTTATGCGATTATCTATGATTTTTGCGCTTAATGAATCCAAAGGAAAAACTTCTACAACATTTCGACAACATCGAAAGAAAATGTTCGTTAGTGACTTTAAATACATACATATATACACATGTATGTATGCATATATTTACAAACGTTTTTTTCAATATCGTGGGACTGGATGTTAAAGAATTTTTAAGAATTTAGATATTTTTTTATTTTCTTTCTAGAACATAAAACTGACATTCTAAATAAAATAAATGCTTTAAGCAACACTTTGTTAAAATTGAAACAAAAGATGCATCAACTAAACAAAAACGTCACTTCTCAAGAATGCCTTAGGCAAACAAATTATTTTGAATTGTTTGTTGATTTTCTTGCTTGTATATTTATTCTTAGTGCATAAATACATTCATACATATGTACATATTTTAAGGGACACTGAAAAACCATTACGCATGAAGTCGGTAAATCATGACACCGCCAGTGATGCAGATGATGATGATATTTTATTCTGTCATTATTTCACATAACTTAAATATAATGAATGAATCTACTCGTATTTTTTTTAATTAAAAAAAAAAATAAGATATATAATTTACTTGGTGGTTTTCAACTTTAAATAAAGTTTTAAGTAAGTTTTCAAATTGATGAAAATAAGACTGGCTAAGACTTCGTCCATAAGAAAGCAATTATTTAAATAATAAAATATGGGGAACACTTCCGACAAGAAACAGATGTGCTTTTTTGAACAAAGAAACTGAAATGTAAATAAAAGTTCGAAAGTGTGCGTCTGAATCCATAACCAAAGGGAAATTGAAACTTCTCCTCCGCCCTCCTCAATATATGGTAAGGGTGTTGCTCAGCTACACGCACGGAAAAAATATGGTTGAGGTAACCATAATCAAACAGCAACATACTATGATTGAATTATATGGTTGCAGTCATATCATTTAATAAAAAAACAAACTTTAATAATATTATTATCTTAGTTAATAGTAATATTATCTACAAAAACAATGAACTTTGTTAACCTAATCTTAGTATTGTAAATATGACAACACTATTGTTAGATGTGACTAATATATAATTGAGACTCACCATACCATGATCTAATATTATATTAATATTGTTAAATACGACCACAGTATTATTTAATATAATAATACTATTTTATTTTTTAATCATATATTTATTGTAGAAACAGCTGTGCGTTAAATTCGAAATAAAAATAAATTAATATTATTGAAATAAAATGTATATATAGAAATGCATACTTACACGACATACAGACATGTCTGTATAAAGAGATACACAAATGTTTATATATTTTTATTGGTCTACGCTTTTGTTTATACTTTATTTATTTATTCATTTGCTTTACACCACCAGTGCACTACCGATAGCTTACAAAGAAATACTGAACTGACAGATGTTTCTGAAAAAAAAAATTTTTTTAACTTAACATAGTATGGTTTTGGATAACATTATATTGTTATTTACGTCATATTATTTTTAAATAATAATAGAAATTATGTTGTAGTCATATCACACTTTTTTATTGATGTGATAATGTAATTATTAAATTCAAGCATTACTCTGTTTATCGTAACGAAATAAATGTTTAAAATAACAATAATTAGTTTTCAACGACCACACATTTGTTTCAGAGAACATAATATTGTTTTTATATCTGTCATTTGAACGGGCTAAAGTTCGTATCGCTTTTTAAGCCAAATTACATGTGATAATTATTAATGAACAAATAACACCAAAGTCTGTTGTAAATATTCTGACTAACAACACATAGTTGAACGGAACAGCCAGCCGTTTTCGAAGGCCACTAAACCTTCATCATCAGCGTTTTTTTTTTTTGTTTGGTCCACTGTGTGTGGTGTCAGTTGATGTAGATTTCTGCTTTATATACTTAACATTTTATTGCAAATGGAATATGTGAACTGTTTTGATTCATCGTATTTCAATTTGCTGAAAGCTTTTTTGTATTGTAAGCTCAATTTTACCATCACTATATTTACAACAGTCTTACCATTGTTTTTTTTTTTTGTTCTTTTTACTAATTATACACATGTTACTTAATTTACTTATTTTTTGTTCTACTTAAGACAAACTTTTTTGGTTTGTTACTATTAAGTATATTTTTATTTAATTTTTGCCACAGGCCCATGGCTATTAATTTTAAGTTAATTTTAATTATTATTCGAACTCCATTTTTTCTATATTTGTCATTTGAACGGGCTAAAGTTCGTATCGCTTTTTAAGCCAAATTACATGTGATAATTATTAATGAACAAATAACACCAAAGTCTGTTGTAAATATTCTGACTAATAATTATTAAATTTAACTAATAATAATAATTAAAATTAACTAAAAAATAATATTGTTTTCTCAACCATTCTACAACCATATCTTTTCTTTGCGTGTAAAGAGCAACACTTTATTAAATACGCAAATGATGAATACACACAAAATATGATTTCTTGTTTCTTCTACATGTGCACAGCCCGTGGAGTTTTAGCTTTTATTAAACGATGGACAAAAGAATTCAAAGACCCTCTCATTACTAAAACCTTATACATACATATCGCTTGTAAGACCGATTTTGGAATATGGATCAATTATATGGGATCCGTTCTACAATGTTCACATTGATCGCATCGAATACGTACAAAAGCAGTTCTTTATATATTGTTTAAAAGATATCTATCGAGACTTTTTAACACTTCCCTCTTATTCGTCAAGGTTAGCTGAAATCAATGTGCCAACATTAAAAAGCCTAAGAACCATGCTCAATGTATCATTTCTCATGAATCTTATCAATGGCAATATACCATCGGAGTTTATATTGAATGATTTGTCTTCCATATTCCTCAACGATCATTACGATCTTGCAGCTTGCTTCATGTCACCACTTACCAAACTAACTTTGCAATGAATGATCCTTGGAGAAGATTATGCTGCTGTTTCAATGAGATGTCGCGTTTTATTGATTTTTCATCTAATTTTAATGTTATAATAGGGCATTTACACCTGTACAAAATCTAGCATATTTTAATTAAAATCTTTACGAAAATCTATACCATTAACACCATGTTTTTTTGACATTTATCAAAATTTTGTATCCAAAACAAAACCCATTAACAAAAAAATTTCCAAAACTACAACCAAAAAACTGCAACGTAGCCAATTCACATACCTTTTTAAGCAAACCGTAGTTAATTCAATCATCTTTTGTATAAATATTTTGTACAGGGTAGTAAAAATAAAATAAAAATATTAGATTTTTAGTAGATTGTCTACAAATCTACTCACAAACTAGATTTTGTTTTGTATGGGAAATCAAGTAAAAAGCAGTTCGATTTAGCTCGAAATCTCATAAGTACTAGATTTCGGGATAATGTAAATGCCCTATAAAACGTAATATTATTGTTCACTTAAATAGCTAATTTATTATAATTTATGTTTTACTAAATTGTATGTCCTACATCAGTCTGAAAGGAATTTTTCTATAGAATTTTTCTATATGATATAATTTAACAAATAATTTTGTTGAGTACTTCAATTGACTACAAGAATTTAAATTTGTTATATCAACAATGATGATTGTTAATTTTTGAATTAAATATTAACAATTTGTTTTGTTGGTTGCATTGCGATGATATTTTTTTCTGTGAATTCTGTAAATGGGGTCATACACGAAATGTTTTTCACATCGATAAAATTCAGGTGGAAGGTCCTCTGATTAGACTTGGGTCGAACTCGTTCACTAGTTCATTTTTGCCACAAACCAATCATCAAACCCATGTACTTTAAATGGGTTTGATCAGTGGTTTGTGACAAAAATGAACTAGTGAACGAGTTCGACCCAAGTCTACCTCTGATAAAATTTCAGAACGCGCAAGGCGAATTTGGAAACAAGAGACCATATAGCTTCAACTAACCCCATGTGTCAACAAAAGTTGACTAAAATAACAATATTTGTAAAATATTTTACTATCTACCAATAAATACCCAGCAAAAAAATTTCAAAAAATGTAATCGAGTTTGGGATTAATCAATTTTACCATTACCAACTTAATGAAAAAATGCTTAATGTAAATCAGGTATTACTGAAACAGGAAATTAAAGCGAAAATATTTTATGAGGTGGTAGCATATATATATATATATATATATATATATATATATATATATATATATATATATATATATATATATATATATATATATATATATATATATATATATATATATATATATATATATATATGTGTGTATATACAGGGTGGGCCAAAAGAAACCAAGGGGTGTAAAAGTTTCATAACTTTTTTGTTTATTAACTTTTTTTTATTTTTTCTTTCAGATTATATAATATACAAAATGGAAATTTTTTTACACTAAGTATGAAAAATGATGTCTCTTAAATGACCACTGTTTTCAGCTTCGCACTGATGGGCTCTTTTTAGAGCATTTTCCATAACATCTTTCAAAACTTGTGGCTGTAGCGTTCGAATTTCTGCAACAATGTTTGCCTTGAGTTCAAGGATTGTCTCTGGCTTGTTCACATACACTCGCTCCTTCAAAAAACCCCAAAGAAAATAGTCGGGTGCTGTCAAATCTGGCGATCGCGCTGGCCAAATAATTTCCGAATTTCGAGAAATTATTCGCTCTCCAAAAATTTGACTTAAAAGTGCCATTGTGTCTCGGGCAGTATGGGCAGTGGCTCCGTCCGGCTGAAACCACATACCAGGTCTGTTTTCAAGAGCAGGACGTAAAAAATTTTCTATCATAAACCGATACCGCTCTCCATTTACGGTTTCAGCACTTCCATCTTCATTCTCGAAGAAGTAGGGCCCAATGACATTTTTAGGTGTGATCCCACACTATACTGTACACCTGATGGGGTGCAATTGGCGTTGATGAATGGCTCTTGGATTTTGAGAACCCCAGAACCTACAGTTCTGCTTATTAACAAAGCCATTCAAATGAAAATGAGCTTCATCACTCATAATCAAATTTTCAATAAAGTTGATTTCATTTAAATAATAAAATTCTATTGTTCTGGTTCTCTGTTCAGTTGTGAACCTCTCCATTATAAATTCTCCAAGTGTTGTCTATATAATCTGAAAGAAAAAATAAAAAAAAAATTAATAAACAAAAATGTTATTAAACTTTTACACCCCTTGGTTTCTTTTGGCCCACCCTGTATATACACTGTATATATAATATATACACTTTAATTGAAAATAAAACCAAAAATCAATTAAAAATGTCTCTAAGTCAATTAAACTTTTGTTAAAAAGTTTAATTGACTCAATAACATATTTAATTGATTTTTTGTTTTATTTTCAATTAAAGTTGTTTATTGCAGGAATATTTTATTCTTAAACAAAATTTTAATTGACTTAAATACATTTTTAATTGATTTTTGGTTCTATTTTCAAATAAAGTTGGTTATTGCAGGAATATTTTTTTTCTGTGTATACATAAGTATTTGAAGTTCATTTTTATGTTATATCTTTAATTTTTGTATTGTTTTATAATTTTTTCATGAACTGTAAACTATTTTTTAATAAAGCAATTTCAAATCAAAAATTTTCTGTAATAATTTTTTTACTTAAAAAAATCGGTTGAACGGTTTTTCCTGAATTGTAAGAACCAAAACCGGGTTTTTCATAAATTTAAATATGCGAACTATTCGAAAACCGGTTTCTGGAAAAAGTCGATAATCGATCACCCTAGTAGTTACTAGACCCTTCAAAACGAAAAATATTCTTACAAAAAACTGCTTTTCATAGGATTTTTTAAAGCTTCAAATATTATTTATACATTCCACCTGTCATCATATCTACTTTTCACAAAGCACTGATACCCCTGTATAATTGTCCAGTTTCCCGTAAAAGATGTTGTATAAAATATATATATTTTTTTAATTCTTTCTTCGAACATTATGAAAATTGTTTCAGAAATGCTACCACATCTGCTCTTTATAGTGGACTGTCTGTAGAATTCTGCAGTTGTCCACAATGACCACTAATCTCTTTAAGAGAGTACCTTTATTTAAAATTAAATTTCTGCATTTTTCTATATATTTTGGATATATCAGATTGATATAATTTCATTAACCATACCCCGGATCATATTTTCCAATAACTGGTTAGCATGGCTCTTGTCTCTGAAATAACATTCGCCAATTCCACTTTGACTGTTAAGGTAGAATTAGTAAAATCGTATCATTCTACTTTACAGCTTGCCGTATCGTTCAACTTTGTGCACAAGTTATAGAAAATGTAACAGTTTGCACAGCACATTTTTTTCTGGCTTTGAATGCGGCTGTTTTGACATTCGCTACAGAAAAATCTGTTTTCTGTAGATTTCTACGTCAGCAGTGCTACCACCACTTATTTTATAACTAGTAACATGCATTGTATATGGCACGGTTTTTGTCAGCTGATACGCAACATCACGATACGATTTTACTAATTCTACCTTTAATATGTAGCTAACAGTGCGTTGATAAAAGCAAAATTGGCTCTGCTAAAAGTTGTGGTTTTTGTCTCTGCTCAACTTTTCACATATAACTAGTTTGTTATACAGTGTAATAAATGGTGAAAGGCATACGATTTTATATAAAGATATAAAAGTATGTAATTTCGTTATTTTTGTGTAAATCATTTGGTCACGTTAAGGCAATGTGTAGATAAATATATCCGAGTATGTACTACGTATGTATGTATGTAAGTTTTTATGACACATGGCATTGTGATTAGAGATGTGCACGTGAGTGTTTTCTGACTCACGACACGCACGCTCACGCAGAAAAATATTTTACTCACGCACTTTCACGCACGAATGATTTTGAAAATTTTCGCGATCACGCACGCTCACGAATAAAATATTTTTAATCACGCACGAGTGATTTACAACTTATCACGATCACGCACGCTTACGAAAAGTATATGTATAATATAATTTTCATGTTTTTTGGGTTGAAAAATAGGTACATGTCTATGTATATATGAATGCTCGTGTTTTTGTAAAATTTATAATGTAAATTAAAATAAAGCAAAGTTAATTTCATATCGTTTTAAATATTGGTATTCGCGGATATCATTTTTAATATTCGAATGCGAATTCTCAAAAATTGACATTCCGCAAATGTATGTATGTATGTATACATACCCTGCAGAAAGTGCGAATAGTGAAATTATAGTGATTTACTTGTGACATTGTCAATAGTACTACTGACCAGGTGTACCCCAGCCAATGTAATCATCTATTGACATTTAACATTAGCTTGTCATTGAAAATCCACCACTAGACTATAGAACTGCTGACTAAGTAGTTCTTTTGGGACCACATGGAGACATTGACACCAAAGATTCACTAGTAAATTTTAGGGGCTCTAGTCCACAATATCGATATTTTCTCGCTCGTTGTCAATAGTAAAATTATAGTGATTTTCTAGTGACATGGTCAATAGTGCTACTGACTAGATGTACCCCAGCCAATGTAATCGCCTATTGACATATAACATAGGGTTGTCATTGAAAATCTACCAGTAGACTTTAGCGCTATTGATAAGATAGGTCTTTTACGACCATATGGAGATATTTGAACCAAAGATTCACTAGTATATTTTAGTGGCCCTCGTCTAAATATATTTATTTAATATTATAAATAAAAAAGAAAAACAAACTATTGACGCGTTCATTGACAATATTACCAGATATACACTAGAACTGTTGGCTCTAACGTATCTCTACTCGCGCAAAAAAGGAAAGTTGTCGACATTTTAACTAGTGCAATTGTCGCTGGAGAGAGAGTATTGACGTCGAGACATATAGTTCTAGGCTGACTAGAGGATACATAATATAAATGTGAATGTAAGGCGTATGATCAATTAAATAAATGATAATCAAATAAATGAGAAAAGCATATTAAATGAGAAAACATACAAATTACTAAAAAAATTTCTGTTACTTAACATTTTCAAAGGGTAATGGTGGGGGAAGCCCACCAGCTTTACTACAGCGAAATATTCTAAAAGAATCGCTAAGCAACACTGTTGGCAAGTAATTTTTTTCGGTGGTTTGTCTTGCCAACAGTGTTGTTTAGCGATTCTTTTAGAATATTTCGCTGTAGTAAAGCATTGGAAAAAATTTCTCATGTCTTGAAAAGTCTTATAAATACTCTTGTGCAGGACACTAATACATACATACTTACAAAGGTGTATGTATACAAAACAAAATGCTCCGAATTCGTAACGATTGGTCGACAAAATCTTCCGATTTCGGCACCGAAATATTACCGAAATCATAACAATTTTTGTACGAAATGGTTGACACGACTTCGTAATGATATGTCGGTACGAATTTGTTACGATAAGTCGGTACGAATTCCTAACGACATGTAGGTACGATTTCTTTTTGCTTTTATAGCAGAGTACCGCTTCGCCGTTATGTTGCTGCTATTGTCGAAATAATTTGCACATACTCACGTTTTTTAATATTTGTTACAATCCTTTTTTTATCAACATATAGGTACATACGAGTACATATTTATTTAAAATAAATTTTCACAGACTTTTACTTATGTACTCAAAAATCAAAGTTTTAATGTTAAAAATAAATTGTTCAGAGAAACTACCGAAGTGTCTTAACGAATTCGGTACGCCAAGTCTGACTTCAGAAAAATTCGAAACATTTTGTTTATAAGCTCATACATACCATACATATTACTATACATACATATATGCGTTTATTATTATAAAATAATTTATTTCAAATGATTGAATACAGTTACATATGTACCTATGCAGGAATGTTATCTCGTGAGAGCGTGAGAATTCGTGCGTGACACGATAAAATCACGACATTTGCACATCTCTAATTGTGATTATGAATGTGTTAAAAATTGTTAAGTGCCTTTTATAACAATAACATCATTATTCATGAAAAATCATTTATTGTTGCTCCTTTTGTTAATATTTTTGAACTGTAAATGATAAGACACAAATGATAATACCTACATTTGTACTCGTACATAAGTATATATAGACGTATTTAAATGTAAATATTTTAATGCATTTGTATTTATTTGTTCATGGATACGAGTACAAACACTCGAGTATTGTATTCGAAATTTATCCCCATAATGAGAGCTTTTATGGAATTTTTGACAGCTGTCATGAGTGGCATGACAAGTTAAACTTTATCCTTTCTTTGTTTGTTTTGTTTTTTTATACAAATCTAGATTTTAGACGACTATATATATATACACATATACATAAATACGTAAATATAATATATGTATGTATATGTATTGCATAGTTAGTAAAAAGTTTAAAATTCCATTCAGCTTCAGATAAAAAAAAGGTATTTATTAAAAAAAATTTTTACACTTTTTCTTTCAAATTTGAATAAATTAAATATATTTTATAAATCAAGTTTTACCAATTTTTGTCCATCAGAATAATCAAATTATTCGAGGCCACATGTTTGTTGGGTAAGGATGTATATTGCGTATTAGGTATATAGCTTTAGATTTTATTTGCAAATATCAAAATTTCCTGGCAGTGCTGAATAGTTCATAGAAAAGTGTGAATAATTGCATTTTTACTTTTTCACGATCATTAAATAAGGTTCCGCATCAAGGGGTCTACTCTGTAATTCGAATCGAAGGAAAATGCTTTCGAATTTACATGTTATAAGCATACAAATTCGAAAGCATTTTCTTTCCTTTCGAATTACACAGTGCTAAAGTTTGGAATTAGGATTTTTTTGATGGCACTATTCAAGATTATATATCAGATTTGTTTCCCCTATGCAAATCAACGCGAACACTCTTGAAAGGTTATGGAAATTGCATTCGGTGCGGAAGCTTTTGGTTTCAAGCTGGCGCTATGAAATAAGACGCAAGGAAATAATGCCCAAATACGAAATGAAATAAGTCCCAATAAAGTAAAACCCAAAAAAAAAAACAAATAATACCCGAGAGAAAATTTATGAAAAACACTCAATATTAATGAAATAAAGCCAACTCAAAATGAAATAAAGGTAAAAAAAAAAAATAAATAAATCCCCAAATAAATGAAACAAACAAAGCCCAATTAAAAATGACTTAATGTTATTGGCACTTATATAATTTTCTTATTTGCTTGGGAATTATTTCATATCGCCGGTTTTTACTATCAGTACCATATTCCCCATAGCACAGTGCTTGTCAAATTTAGAAAAAAAAAGTTATATCGCTACAAACATACATATAACTACACAATGTTTTAGAAAAAGAAGACACTTATAACTCGAGAAATACTGAACCAAAAAAAAAAAGAAATACGCACATTCGCATCGTCCTTAAGATATAATTTTCCATAGCTTGAATATAAAACGTATTTAAAATACACCTAAGCCTCGATTTGCATCTTATAGAATTAAACAAATTAACTGATTTTTATCGATGGGCTCAAAAATTTTAATATTTAGTAAAAACTATATCATGACCTTCATATAGAAATGCCCTAGCTCATTATTTTTTTAAATCGAAATTTTGTATACATATTTCGACAGAAGAACATCTAATGTATCGAGAAATGCAAAAATCTCGATTTCAAAAAAATAATGAGTTAGGGCGTTTTTATATTAAGGTAACGATATATATATTTTTTGCCTAAATTATCGACTAAACTACAGCACTTTTTAACTGTTTTTTATTATTTGTTTGAATACATTATTTTTCTTTATATTATTTAATAACAATTAACGGCCTGTTCCACGATGGCGAAAACCTTCGACCGATTACTTATATTGAAAACAACAATTTCATTAAAAGTTGTCTATCGAAAGTTTTTTGTCGACAACGTTGAAGAGGCCGTAAACAGCGTTGTCAACTTGGTGCGTTTCGCACCATTTTGGGTGCTTTTTGAAATTTTTTGTGCGAAAAATTCCTTAGTTGGTGCGTGGTGCGTTTTTTTTTTAAATTTCGGTGCGTTTTTCAATTTTTGGTGGCACCAACGCAAATTTAACACAACAATGGGTTAAAACTGGAAAGTTCTTGTTGTGAACCTTACCAACTTCCTAATAAGTGTTAATTATCATATTAATAGTAATGATGTTTACAAAATATCACAATTTGAAATGAAATCTGTCTTATGGCCCGATGGTAACAATAATGATGAAAATATTAAATTTAATAATTTGGAATAATTAATTTTTCGTCTCTTTTTAAAAAGTTTTAAGTCGAATTCATAAAATTAACGTACAAAACTATGTCATATTGTACAAATGAATGCAAGAATATGAATGTGCCCTTAACTATGAAAATTGTATAAGACGTCTATTTCCTTGGTCGAGATATTTAGTAGATTACATTGGAATATATCCAAAAATATTTTTTTATTATACAACAATTAAATTTAGAGTTGTACTAGTCTCGATTAATATAAATTTATTTCACTATATCGAAACAAAAATGTGTATGACTTAAGGCTCAGTTAGGCGACTGTAATGCAATGTAACTGTAACGTAGAAAACAGCTGATTGATATTTTTATACGAAAAGTAGGTTACGTTACATTACATCTCTATAACCATTTTCATTACTTTTCACATAACAAAATCGATCAGCTGTTTCTTACTGTTGCAGTTACATTACATTACAGTCGGGTAACTGAGCCCTTAGACCACTTTCATAATTAAGAGCACATGTACATACATACATATACTATGTATGTACGAATTTGCTTGGTTTTGTTTTGTTAAGTCTTTTAATTATGTACATATGTATGTATATTGTAAAAGGCTATTTGTTTTTATTGTTATATATTTAATATGGATATATTAAGTTTCTGATAAAAAAAAAATTTTCAATATTTGAATAAAATGATAAATAATGAACTTTTATTAGTTTTGAATCCTTTCTATTAATCATTGATCTCTTTAAAAAGTTTTGTACAGAATTTATGGAATGAAGAAAAATTATTATCTATCACCCTTATTCTATTTGGCGTCGGCAACATAACACGACGTCGTTTTTAATGTTTTTTGTCAAATTGGTATTCCCGTAGATAGTATTGCCATTTATCGATGACTATAACATATGTTTGGTATTCTGTAAGAAAAATTGATGTTGATGTTGCCGTTCATTTTGTCGTCAGTGTTTTTGATGTCGTGTTCTGTTGTGTGCATGCCTCAACGAATTTGAAAAATAGTTTAAATTGTAAAAAAGTGAAATGTAAGAAATACCAAAGTAGATATACAAATGTACATACGTACATATTTATTTGAAAAAATTTGTTAAAAAAAAGTGAAAAATATAATATGAACAAAATTAAAATTACCAACCCCAACCAATTTGAAAAGCTTGTGGAAGAATTGAAAAAACATTCTTTTGTTAAAGGATTTCGCAGGGGTAGTGTTCCTAATTATTTCAAGGTAGACTGGGAAAGTGTTGCGACTGCACTTAATTCCCTCGGTCCACCAATTAGTTAAAACAAAAATGTACGGTAAATAGAGTGTTGATAGAATTGTTGTTTAAATTAAAAAAAGGTTGCAAACAATGCTGAGTGTGAAGCAACTGGAGGCATCGTATACAAACAATTAGCACTGAGCCCCTTTGGAGGAAGCTCCAATTTCCAATAAACGTTGGTTTGATCCATTTTGTTTCCAAAATTATGTTCTATTGTATCCAATACATGCATAAATTATGTTTTATTCAGTCGAAAACAACTTTAATAGATTAAAACGATGAACACTACTCATTATTTGCCAAAAATATGACTGAATTTATCACTTACTTTTCTTTGGGTAACTGGCAAATGCATGACTTTTGTCGGAGAAATCTTATTTTCACTATTAAATTTTTTATTTTCTTCGTCCCAATAGGAAAGAAAAACGTTTTATTTTAATTTATTTACAAAGCTTTTACTTATACAAAAATACTTTTACCAAAAATAGTAAAGAAAATGAACCAGCTGACTCAAATATTAGATATGTGTATTGTATTTATCGATAAAAAGGCAACGTCGTCATAACACTGTTAGGGAACACAAAGTTAGCATTGATGTTGTGTTATATTGACGTTGTTTCAAAATTGACGACGATGTTGCCGACGCCAAATAGAATAAGGGTGTATGTAGTACTAATGAACACATAGTTTTTTTATGTTTTTCTTTTTTTAACCCTGAACTGTAAAAGGCTGTTTTAGTGCTAAATTTTTAACACAAAAAAATTTACTTTTTATGCAAAATTAATTCATTAAACATTTTAAACTAAAAAAAAAGAAATTCTAAGCTTGGTGCGTTTTTTCTGCAAATGGCTCGTTTTTTTCTCCATTTCGGTGCGTTTTGAAATTTCAAAGTTGATAACGCTGGCCGTAAAATTTATAGTTTGAGGAAGCTGAATAGCATTTGATAATAATTAAACAACAAATTACATCAAAGACAGTTAGGATTATTAGAACAAACATAATTGAAACGGAACAACATTCCGCTTTCGCAGGCTGTTATGTCTTCATTATCAGCGTTTACATATTTGGTTCATTATATGTGATGTCAGTTAATAAAAAATGTGCGAAAATTGAAGAAATAAAGAAGCAATGTGAGTCCGATCACAGAGGAGATGTGTAAGCATCTAGTAATGAAAAATTTTTTTTAAGTTGGAAGTACTTATGCTTTTAGTATATTTTTTTAAATTAATTGATTAAAAGTATCAAAACTTTCAATATTGTAAATACATATGAATTTCTTGGTTTTTGTTTGTTTTATTAAACTTATTTGGTTAGTAAATGGGCACACTGCAGTATATGTATATGTACTGCATTAAAAATTGCAGTAAGCAGTAAATTCACTGATTACTAAAAAAATTCAGTAAATTTTTACTGCTAATTAAATTTAATTTGCATTACCAGTAAAATCGTAGGGCCGTAATCATAATAAAATTGTAGCAAGTGACAAAGTTTTTTCATTCAACTTTTGAAACTTTTGTATGAAAAACATTTAGCCACTTGGTAGAATTTCATTATGAATACAAGCATTACTGATTACTGAAAATTCAATGCACCTCATCATATAACAAATCATTTAGGCAATTTATAAAAATTGTAGAAAAAATTTTAGTAATCTGTAAAAATTTACTTGTTAAAATATTTTTATTATTTTTACTGAAACTTTAGTGGTACTGTCTGTAGTGCTCATTTATGGTAAATTCCTTTACTTTTACTTTTTAATTTTTAATTCCTGTTGTTCATGCTTTAGTTGTTGCTGTTCTTGTTGTTGTGTACGCATTGCAATTAAAATAAATTCAGTAAAGTGCGACTTTGACTCGCGCACATTCTGTTTCGATCATTTTTTGATTTAGCTTTCTTCCTTTATTAAGTTTTTTTCAGTTAAAACGATTTTTTCAGTTTTATCGCTTTTTTCTCGTTTTGGCGATTTTTTCTCTTTTTGGGTTTTTTTAATTTTCTCAATTTTTTTTCATTTTGGCGATTTTTTTCTGTTTTTGGGGATTTTTTTCATTTTGGCGACTTTTTTCATCGCCAAAATTTTTTCTGTTTTTGGGGTTTTTTTAGGCGATTTTTTCATTTTGGCGATTTTTTTGTTTAAGTGTTTTTTCATTTTGGCGATTTTTACGGTTTTTGGCGATTTAGTTTAGTCCTAGAAATTTTTTTTAATTTGGTGCTTTTTTCGTTTTGGCGATTTTTTTTGTTTTTGGCGATTTTTTAGATATGGCGATTTCATATTTTTTTAATTTTTTAGTTTTACCGTTTTTGAAAATTTCAAGAGTTTTGCTCTTACGGTTTCCAAGATACAGCAAGTTGTCAAAATTTCAAAGTCAAAATTGCATTAACTGATGGAACACCCATTGATTTAAAATTTTTTTAAATTTAGTGTTATTTGTTGTAGTCTGTATAAAAATACACTAACTTTCAAAATTTCAAGTGTATATATGTATGTATATTACATTGGATTTTAACATTTTTCGTTGCTCGTTTTGGAACACCCTTTAATTTTTAACTCTCATGTATTTGCTGTTGTAGTGACCAAATGTCTACACACTATGTCCCAATTTCAGGTCCGTAGCTCTTACGGTTTATTTCACCTTTGGTGTACGGAACCCTAATAAAGCAATTATCAAGTTAAATAAAACAAACAAAAACCAGCAAATTCCTATGTAGTTACAATATTTTAAATAAGTTTGTATTGCTTCTTTTAAACACTAATACACTCATACATATGTAGCTCACACCGATTTGACAACGATTGTGATTGTATTGTGAAAAAGAATTTTACCCCCTAGCGTATAGATGTTTACACATCAAAAATAAATAAAGTGCAAATAGAATACGGGAATTGTTTTGATTCATCTTATTATAATTTGCTTAAAACTTTTTTTTGCAATGAAAGATCAAAATTTAACATCAATAATTTACAATAGTGTTGCTGTTATTGGGTATGAAAATTTATATCCTGAATGGAATTGCAAAGGGGATTGAATAAAATATTAAAAAGCGTCACATATGGAAATGCTGCAAATAAGATCGATGGAAAATTGGTCTCTAGTGTATATATGTTTTAAACAATTATACAATCAGGGAATTTATTTCTTAAAAATAATATAGCCCAAAATTTAAAACTTCGCGTTGACAGGGCTGATTTCATCGACTAGAAAAATGTTTCATGGTGACTCGATAGGCTCAGTAAAAATATATAAGAATAAAACATTTCACGAAAAGGATTTAATTTATCCATTATTAAGAAATTTTATGGGAAAAAACTAAAAAACGCGTGAGTAAAAGAGTCCCCTAATTAAGCTAGCAAGAAGCTCTTTTGAGGTGCGCTAGCATATATAACAAAACTTTGAAAATCAAACCGAACAAATTTCCAATAAATGCGATTTGACGTGGAACTTGTACCTATACTCTGATAATCTTAACCAAAAAAGAGGAGGCTAAAAAAGTTCATTAAAAGTAGCACAAGTTAATGCTTTAGAATTATCTCATAACCTGGACAATAAAGCTTTCGGCCTGGCATATAGGATGGTCATGCAGAAGCTGAAGTCATGCAGTATGGCAGCGTCAGTGGATACTTTCGCTCTCAGGGGCACTGTTCCCTAAACCTTTCCGAAACAAAGCAGTATTATTAGGAGTAGATACTCTAAGGAATATTTCACATCCGCTACACATTAGGACATAGAACAGGCTGTATCCGGCCTTCGAGATAGAAAGGCGCCATGGACTGATTAACAGAGTTCCAATTGCTCTAGTTAAGGAGGTATTCGAGTCATATCAGACTACATAGTACATTTTTTTGACAAATACTTAAAAGGTTCTGCTTTTTCATCGATATGGATAACACAGAAACTCGTTCTATGGCCAATGGGAGATAAAACGCCGGGTGATCCATCTTCAAATACATATATCAATATATTTGATAAAAACTTTTTGGAACTTATTCGAAAACATTATTTGCAAAAGACTGTATACCACCTCGGGTATAGGAAGTCAAGATCAGCTGTAGGTGCTATAAAGGTATTTCCGGAAACAGCTATAAGTACGAGGATTTACTCAAAAGACTACTGCGTTACCGTGATTTTAAACTTCAAAAACGCATTTAAGGAGTTTAAGTGGTTCACAGTACCTATTAGGTATTACATATAATTATTTCACCGACCGGATAGTTGTTACCAGATGTGTACAACAAGGACTTTTCTTTGTGGCACTCGTGTGGAATATTATATATAATGGCATTCTTTAATAGAGCTTCCAACAGAAATAAATACAATTCTGTTTATATATAAATTTACTTTGAGAATTACAACGCTTGAGCTATATGAGGCTAGAACTGTAGCAAATGCTGACCATCCGAGTTAAATAATCGGGGCTAATTTCCATAGGACATGTACTAGCGGAACACCAAACAAATTTTTTCAAAAGTCATATCACTTAAGATATTTAATATAAATAAAATGTTTTAGGAAAAGCCAGTAAATCTATAGTGACTCACTCTCTCTCTCTCTCTCTCTCTCTCTCTCTCTGGGGTTATATCAAATACAACAGGTCCAAAGCCGGGCAAAGATCTAACCAAGGCTGAGTCATATAGGCCAATAAGTCTACTATCAACAATGTCAAAGCTTTTCGAAAAACTGCTCAAAACAAAATTGTCCCCAATTTTAATAAGTAGTGGGTGCATACCACACCATCAATTTGGTTTTAGAAGTCAGCATACCACCATTGAACAAACTCACAGATTGGTTCAATTTACAAGAAGAACTTTTGAAGAAAAAAAGTATTGTTCTGCGCTGTTTATTGACATTCCCCAGGCATTTGATAAAGTGTGGCATGAAGGCCTAATTTTAAAATTGAAGACTTACTTACCCATAAACATTTTAAATCTTTTGGAAAGTTACATTATTTCCCGTAAGTTCACTGTTGTGGAAGGAGACTTTACGAGTAGGCCTGAAACTATCTCACCCGGTGTGCCACAGGGGAGCATACTGGGGCCAGTTTTATATTTGATTTATACTTGTGATATGCCTGTGAGCAGTAGTATCCATACTTCCACATTTGCCGACGATACAGCCTGCCTTAGTATGCACGAAAACCCTGATGAGGCATCCCGCAAACTCCAGGAACACATTAGACAGATGAAGCTATGGTTAAACTTATGGAGAATTAAGGTAAATGAACAAAAGTGTGTTCAAGTAACATTTACCTTACGAAGAGCTACTTGTTCCCCCATTCGTATTAACAATCAAGTTGTTTCTCAACATTCACATGTGGAATATCTTGGTATACACCTTGATCGACGACTTACATGGAAACACCACATTGATTCTAAGCTATCACAAATGAAACTTAAATTAACTCAGGTACATTGGCTGATTGGTAGAAACTCAACACTCAGCCCAGACTGCAAACTTTTAATATACAAGTCGCTTTTAAAGCCAATATGATGCTACGGAATTCAGCTATGGGGCACTGCTTCAGCTTCAAATGTTGTGAAAATCCAACGAAGGCAAAATAAAATTTTACGCTTGATAACGTCGGCTCAATGGTACATCAAAAATTCAAATATACATCGTGATTTAAATATGACACTAGAGACTGAAGAAATTGCAAAATACGTAGGCAAATACCTAACAAAACTCGAGTCACATCCCAATCCGCTTGCTCGTAATATATTGAACTTTACTGGTCACATCCGCTTAAAAAACAGAGATACAAGGGCTCTAATAAACAACACTCCAGATGCAGCTGCTTAAAAATATTTTTTTTTGTGCTTATCACTACTTATGATTATTAATAACTATCACTTAGTTTATGTCCGACATTGGTTGGGCCTAATAATTATACTTTAGATTAAGATTTGAATACTTATTGTTAGTTGATAATTGAAGATACAATAAATAAAAAACATGCATTAAAAAAAAATCCAAAGTGTTATAGGCGATTGCTCTTAGCAGGAAGTTCGATGAAATTTAGACGGGCAGCTCTCATAATATCATATGCATATGTAGCAGTATCGGTCGAAGCTGCGCTTGTCATAAGCCTACATTTTCTATTAGATCTTTTAGCAAGGGAATATGAACTAGTATGCAGGAACAGCATGACTGAAGTAGGAACAAGAACGGATATTATGGAAATCTGTCAAAGCAGATGGTTGACCACCACCAAAAGAAGATGGACTACACTGAAACGAAACCCTTCATTCAGACAATGAAATTTTTTATAGTATCATAAACAAACACATATGTATAAGAAACTCGAGAAAAACATAACCCTTTTTGGCAGTTGGGTAATAAAAAGCAAATAAAACAAATAACTATTCTGTACAGTATGCAATTTGTATATTAGAACAGAAATCTTCTCTAAACAATTTTGTTACAGATGTTAATTTATATAAATTGTAAGAACTAGAATTTTTCTCCGGTTTTTTTCGCTTAAAACAAAATTGGAATAAACTATTTACTGGAACGATAAAAATGTTTACTGAAACTAAACTTTATTTCAAACCAACATATGTTTGAAAATTTTTAGGGAATAATTTTTTATGCGTAAAAAATTTTAAGTTCTCCAATTAATATACATACATACATACATACGCACATACATACATACATACATACATACATACATACATACGCACATACATACATACATACATACATACATACCCTCTAGTCAGCCTAGAACCATATGTCTTTATGTCAATACTATATCTGCATTGACAATTGCGCTAGTTAATATGTCGACAACTTTTCTTTTATGCGCGAGTAAAGATACGTTAGAGACAACAGTTCTAGTGTATTTCTGGTGATATTGTCAATGAACGCGTTAATAGTTTGTTTTTCTTTTTTATAATATTAAATAAATATAAGTATGTAGACGAGGATCACTTAAATCTACTAGTGAACCTTTGGTTCAAATATCTCCATATGGTCGTAAAAGAACTACCTTCTCAATAGTGCTAAAGTCTACTGGTAGATTTTCAATAACAATCCTATGTTACTTGTGAATAGGCGATCAAATTGGCTGGGGTACACCTAGTCAGTAGCACTATTGACGTCACTAGAAAATCACTATAATCTTACTATTGACAACGACCGAGAAAATATCGATATTTTAGACTAGAGCCCCTAAAATTTACTAGTGAATCTTTGATGTTAATGTCTCCATGTGGTCCCAAAAGAACTACTTAGTCAGTAGTGCTACAGTCTAGTGGTGGATTTTCAATGACAAGCTAATGTTAAATGTCAATAGATGATTACATTGTCTGGGGTACACCTGGTCAGTAGTACTACTGACAATGTCACTAGTAAATCACTACAATTTTACTATTCGCACTCTCTGCAGGGTACATACATACATACATACATGCATATGTATATGTGTATGTGCGCACGCATACAAATACATAGTTTATATATGCAATCTAAGAATATGACTAATTCAAAAGTTCGTAACATGAAATAACTGCAAAACAATCTTTTTTTGGTAAAGTAAATTTTGTATCAATGCCAGAAGTACACCTTTATTAAGACCAGGACTTCACAAACGATCGGCGTACTTCAGCATTCGGTAGTTGGATGGCAATAAGAAATATATATGTATGTAATTATGTATATAAGTATGTTTGCATATGATTCCAGAAATTTTTGTATGTTTTCATTAAAGTATTTTTGGATAAAATAAACACCAACATCAATTGCAGTGTTGCCGGTTCCACCTTTATTTATATTTTAACTTCATTCTTCTTTAAACTTAATTTGTAGTTTCAACGCAACAAAATCCGAATCTAGTTGTATGGCTTCGATCGCCGTCTGAATGATTAGTTCAGCCTCTTATTACGTATACTTCTGCCTAATCTATTATTACAAGCTTGTAAAGATTTTTGTTTGCGGTTTTCAAACTTATTATGTTTGTGTATTGTGATTCTCAATATATTATTAAAAGTCTTACTATAAACATACGAAGTTTGTTAACTAAATTCAAAAAATTTTTTGGGTTGAAGTCTACTGACGAGTTCCACAAGCGGGAACGAAATGCATATAGACAATTGCTTAACCATAAAAACAAGCTAATTTTTTGAAATTAAATAAAGACATTATGTCAAATAAATATACTTCAGTATTTCATGAATAAATATTAACTTAACATAAAATATAAAAGAAAATAAATATCTCCCTACAAATATTACACAAAATAATATTCTTACAAAAAATGTTTATGAATTTGTCAATATAATGGTAGAGTTACTGAAATCGTATGCTGCTGTTGCGTATCAGATGGCAAAATCTGTAACATTTAATAAGCATGTTGATGCTTATTGAAAATGTTGGCAACGTTTGGTACGTAAAAATCTATGGAGAATTGATATGTTGCAAACCTCAACTTCTGGCTTACATACATATACACACATGTATAAAGCAAAGAGAAACACAATAACAGCGGACATATTCGTTGGCAGCCTCACGTTTTTACTAACTACTATCCATACTTAAGGCTCAGTTAGCCGACTGTAATGTAATGTAACTGCAACAGTAGGAAACAGCTGATCGATTTTGTTATGTTAAAAGTAATGAAAATGGTTATAGAGATGTAATGTAACGTAACCTACTTTTCATATAAAAATATCAATCAGCTGTTTTGTACGTTACAGTTACATTACATTACAGTCGGCTAACTGAGCCTTTAATGTAACTGCAACAGTAGGAAACAGCTGATCGATATTCTTATGTGAAAAATAATGAAAATGGTTACAAAGATGTAAAGTATCGTAACTTACTTTCCTAAGTTGCAGTTAGATTACATTACAATCCGTTAACTAGGTCCCTTTCTCTATGCGCTGTCACATATACTAAAAGCTCCGTTACCCGACTGTAAAAATCGCAGATGTAAGGTAAATGTAAATGTAATGTAAATGTAAGCGTTTGAGCGCTTATAGAATACTTAAAAACGTGTCATGTGTTTTCGACACAAAAAAAATTTCTTTGTGCACACACACATACATAATAATTGCTAGAGCTGCAAAACTATCGATAGTCACTCCACTAGATAGTTTCGATAGTTTTATGTAAAACTATCGATACTATCGATAGTATCGAATAGTTTTATAAAAGTTGCCACATAACCTACATTTGACTCGAAAAAAAAACCAGAGTCCTCAACATTTTCATTAGTATATAAAAATATATCAAGCCTTTTTTCGATTTTATCGTAAGCGTCATATTATCGAAAATATACTTTTTTATTGAACTTAAAATTTTATGGGCCTACCCATGGCTTAGAATTATCAAAATGCGAAAATTGTTGATAACTTTTAAGACACTAACTGTAAAGTTTTATCGTAAGAGACGATTGGCGGCCGTCGCGATATCAGTACCACCAAAATTTATCTTTGTGTCGACGATGTTGAATTTATTAAGATACTTGTGACTACTATTTGTCGAATAACACTTGGATTTATAAATAAATTCATATACATACATATGTATGTATTTAAGTACTTATGTATACAGAAGCAGGGATGGAATGTCATATTTACAAATTGTACTAACTTTCAAAAAAAATTTTAATTTTTTCAGTACGATTGTACCTAATTCTTTACTTATATTTTTTTAATACTTGTGCTTTTTAATTAACTAAAAATCAATTAACAAAACGCCAGAAGGTGCACAAAGAATATTAGTTGCTGGGATCTGAATATAAAAGTAACATTTACGATATACTACGCTTATAACCTTTTTTTTATTCGATTGTTCACAGTCGATGCAAATAGTCGGCTTCTCTCCTTGGTACGAAAATAAAATTTCCACATTTGCAGATGAATTTGGAATAAATAACATTCCTCCAGCAATTCTTTAAGTACCGGAAAACATCGTTTGATTTACTTAATTTTCTAATACCTTCGAGCTAAAGATTAACCCCCTTGTGCAAAAAAATAAGTGAACGTTAAAACCGGTTTTTCTATGGAAATTTTTTTTTTATGTACACTTCAAGCACGCATTATTTTAATGCTATTTTTGGCATGTAATATAATATAAAGAGATTCCAGTAGTGCTAAATGGGTCATTGCGGTGCTACGGTACTTTTGGCATTCAAATAGCGCTAAAATTATACAATTGTACCAACTTTTCCATCGCTGTACAAAAGCATAAATCAACTACGGATAAATTGCTTCAAAGCTGCCGGCTACTGTTTAGTGACTTCGATTATTTTTACTCTTTTAATTACTTGTTTTTTTCTTGCCGATAGTATCGATAGTGGAAAAAACTATCGATATTTCATTTACAACAAAACTATCGATACTATCGATAGTACTATCGATAGTTTTGCAGCTCTACTAATTGCATTGTGCACAGCAAACACGCATTTTTTATTTTAAATTGCGAGTTATTTGAAGTCAAACGAGAAAGTTCATATATGTATAATATTTTAATTCATGAAATTCATTTTGATTGAAATTTACATACATATGTATATTGACATACATACGAGTATGTATGTATGTATTAGAACTTATAAGTAAATAATATATAAAATAGTAATGTTTTAATTAATCCAAGATTTTTTAATAATTTCGCTGAAACTATTTTAATTTACTTTCTTTTGATGGCTAGATTTAGCCTGTTGGAAAAAACTAATTGAGTTTTTGAAATAACACCTTTTAGAACGAAAATGCGCCTAGAAGTTTTTGAAAATTATTATTATTATTTTATTTAAATGAACTCAATTATAATAATTTTAATAGCAGCTGTAACGCTCAACCGTAATATTTGTCATTGTACATTACCAGAACAGATTTTGAGCAACTTCATCGGAAAGACGAAGTATTTAGCTCTTTAATTTCCAAGAATGTGTATGCTTGCAGTAGCACCTCAATAAAATCTTTACTTTCTCGTTTTAACCTTTTCTTATTAATGTTCGTACCTACTCATAATAATTTAGTTTTATTTACAAACAATATAAATATGTATATTTTTTTAACAAAAATACATACACATGTACATATACAGGACTTTTTGTTTGCTGGGTGTTTATCAGTATAAAAAAAATCATATAAAATGGAAAACAGCTGTTCGAAACATTGATGAGAGTTCAACATCTTCACATTATTTTTGATTGCATGGAAAAAGTACCAAAATTATTTAAATGGTATCAAATCATTATTTTATACTTATAAACATTGTAATGACTTTGATATTTAGTGAAATTAGAATTTAAGCTTCATACCCGTATATACATACATATTTACATTACAACGTATTATAATTATAAAAAATATTTATATTTTTATTATCATTATAATTATTTTGATTATACGTACCTATTTTTATTTTTATTGTTATTATTTTTAAATAAAAATAGTTTTTTGTACGCTTGAATGTATGTTTGTACGCACATATGTATGTATATTTTACAAATTCATACATATGTACATATATATATGTGTATGTATGTATATTAACAAAAAATAAACACATACGATTGGCTAGATTTTATAAAAAAAAAAACTTTTTTAGAAAACTAAATTTATTAAATATGCCATGTACGTATACAAATTAACCACTCAAAAGCTTAAATTATTAAAAGAAACAAAAGTACCAAATCAGGGCTATTGTGCCACACTCTCATTCAATATACATACATCCCATCACTGTCTACAAATGTCACGTAACGTCGTCATGAAATTCTATTTTCTGCAGGTTCAGACGTTACATTTACGTGCCATTTCAGTCAGGTAAGCGTTTGCATAGTTTTCCATGCAACAGATTCGATCAGCTGACACATTTACATTTACAGTTCAACATTTACAGTCGGGTAATTCTGCCTTAATATTTCCTTTGCGAAAATATCAGGCTTACATTTGGTTTGTAGAGAACCTGCTTACTTTTATTGTTGCCTTTTATATATACATGGGAAAGCGATATGCGTATTCAGTTTTTTAATTTTGAAAAGAGTTCTGTAAGAAAAAGTTACAAAGTATGCACCATATACTAGAATTGAAAGAATCGCTATAGAATATATATTAAATTCTTCTTCATAATCTTTTTACGCCACATAAAGTAATAAAAATAATTTTATTCAACAAAAATTTCACAACTTTTTATTTTGTCAGAATTTTTCGAAATTTTCTTAAGCATCCTTATTTTCCAGCCAATGGCAACACTTTCCAACAGTAAGACTCTCATATGCCACAAGAAGGTATTTTATTTTTTAAGCATACAACAATTTCCTTTTAAGCATACAACAATTTCCTAATTTGTTTAGTAAAATTTTTGGTTCTGTGACTTTTCCATGAAAATTAAATGATATGATTTAGAAGAATTTAAATCGAGACATTAAAGTTAATGAAACTCATACAAATGACAATTTTTGTTTAAGAATCTAAATGAATTTATTTCATAAAAATTTGTCAATAATAGAAACCCACAAATTAAGGAATTTAAGAATCTTATGCAAACTTTATAAGATTTCTATTTGCATTCATTAAATTTGATTTGATTATTTTGTTAAATCTGACTAAAAAGCAAGAAAATATTAGAAAGTTGCAATAAGGTAATTCACTGTAACATTTGCATATGCCAAAGAGTATTTGATAAACACGAATCGTGTAAAGTTGCCTACAATTGGCCTTGTCGTAATTGGCATATTTCGACTTGTACTACGGAATTTTGCTTCTAGATTAAAATAAATGTTGCTATTTTCTTTAATCTATTATAAAAACGTCGCAGTCGAAGTCGAAATACGCCAACCACGACATGGAGAAATGTAACGGATAATCCCATGACTAAACAGTTTATATTAGGTTTGTTCATTTAATAAAAATTGTTAAGAATTTTAAACAATTGTTACTGAAAAGTGTTCATTAACTCAAAAAGTTTGCAAAGAGAGAGCGTCAAAAGAGAGAAAAAATTTGAGAGACAAAAAAGTTCTCACAAATTATTGCTAGTAAAATTTTTACTTGCAAGAATTATCCAAATTGTTTTCAAATTAATTATTTCAAAAATATCTGCAAAAGGAAAACTCAAAAATGTGAATTTCTTTATTAAAAACCCTTTATATGTATGCAAAAGGAAACCATATTTTCTTAACTTATTGGTTTTCTTTCATTAAGCCACTTAAAATCAATTTTATTGTCAAGGAGTTGTATTTATTTATCATAGCTGATCAGAGATGGAAAATTGGGTTTTTGTATTTGTTTAATAGAATATAATGAAAAGTTTATGAAAAATTCATAAAAATAGTAAATAATTAGTACATGGAGCTGTGTAAAGTATTTCTTATTAAATGTCGATTTTTAAAAATTTTGTAATTTAAAATATTATCAAACAAGATTCTCCAAAATACATTACAAAAAGTACAATTGCCCAGCAAAAAAATAATCGAGATTTAGAATTTTATAGCTTCTTTTTCTATTTTTTTGTGTGTTTTTTCTATTTTAGTTTCTTATATCCCTTCCATAAAAACATTTTGAAAGGTGTAGTTTAATATAACACAAAAATAAGAGCTTCGGAAGCGCGGACAAGCACACAGTGCATCCCCTCTGCCTTACGAGAATGCAATAACGTAAGCGAATGACGAAATTTAACACAAACACTACGAAGTCAGTCGGCTGTTTATATTCAAACTCTCAAATTTTTTTATAGATCGTCCTCTCGCTTACCTGTATACAAATTTAGATGCGAATGAAATTTTTACTTCGAGTTTTGATTTATTATTTTTTAATTGAATTGTGTACAAAAATAAATATGTGCTTCGGTAGTTCAGTGGGTAGTGTACTAGTCTAACATACGGAAATCCTGGGATCGACTCCTGATTCGAAACGCGAACAAAAAGTAAAAAAAAAATTAAATAAATTCAGTAAAATGCGACTCTGACTCACGCACGAAGGCTTCCATACGAAATCTAGATATGTAATTTAATACAAACTTCAGCTATATAATATGTAGTTTTGGCCTTTTTTTGGTTTTTGGCGTTTTTTCAATTTGGCGATTTTTTTCATTTTTGAGATATTTTTCATTTAGGCGTTTTTTTCATTTGGGCGATTTTTTTAGTTTTTTCAATTTGGCAACAATTATTTTGGTTTTGGCGCCTTTTTCGCGTTTTGGCGATTGTTTTCTATTTTTGGCGTTTTTTGTTTTCATTTGGGCGATTTTTTCGAATTTGGCGATTTATTTTAGTGTTAGAAATTTTTTTTTTATTTTGGCGATTTTTTTCGTTTTGGCGATTTTTTTTAATTTTTTCGATTTTTTTTTTTGGTTTGGCAATTTTTAATTTTCGGATTTTTTAGTTTTACAGTTTTTGAAAATTTCAAGTATTTGCCAAGATATAGCAAGTTGTTAAAATTACATAGTCAAAATTGCATTAACTGATGGACCACTCTTTAATTTAAATTTTTTTTAAATTTTAGTGTTATTTGTTTTAGTCTGTATAAAAATACACTAATTTTACAAATTTCAAGTATCAATGTACATATGTACATACAATTGTATGTATGTATATTACATGTGATTTTAGTATTTTTCATGCTCGTTTTTAAAACACCCTTTAATTTTTAATTCTCAGGTATTTGTTGTTGTAGCGGCCAAGGTTCTACATACTCTGTCCAAATTTCAGGTACGTAGCTCTTACGGTTCCTGAGAAAATACCATGTGACGGACAGATGGACAGACGGACAGCGTAGCGAAAACAATAGGTTCCTTTTCCTTTTTAGGGTACGGAATCCTAAAAAGTACATATGAAAAAGACATGCTTCCAGGTAGACGAATATTTTTGCTGAATTCAGGTACTCTGGCAAGCATGAAAGAATCACATTTTAGACCAACGTGGCAGACTTTCTACACGAGGAATCCCATATAAAAATCATGCAAAATTTCATGCATCGGGTAAGCGCTTGCCTACCAAAAGAGCACTTATATATGTGCTTCCAGCGCAGCACCATTTTGTTCTGGGTGTATCATGATTTCCATCCATGAATCTGACATGAATAAAATTTGCAAGTTTTTAGAAGTAAAGCATTCATATACTTTTTCATATTTGGGAGAAAAATTTTGTGAGTTTCTGCCTCACTCTCTCGTTGCAAGTTTCTGCTAGGAAAGTAAATGAACGCACCTATTAAGTGCCATATTAAAAAAAATATTTTTGATTTATCCCAAATTTCTTTTATGGAAATTTGGTAAATCAGAATTATTTTTTATGAATACGGCTCACTTTCTGAACATTTCATCACACTGATATGTGTGGTAAGTTTGGCAGAAATCATATGTACAGGAGTACGAAAAAATAAAAACGAATATTAATGGGTGTGCCTCCTAATATTTGAATTAATTTTTTGGATTTCTAATGCATGCAAAGTCATTGTATGTATTTTTTTACTTAGATATTTACTTAGATTATTACTTGTATTATCACTATATTAGTTACCAAGATATTTTTTTAAGTAAACATTTTCTTTCTATATTCTATTAGACTGTTGTAAATATAGTGCTGGTAAAATTGAGCTTACAATACAAAAAGCTTTCAGCAAATTGAAATACGATGAATCAAAACAATTCACATATTCCATTTGCAATAAAATGCTAAGTATATAAAGCAGAAATCTACATCAACTGACACCACACACAGTGGACCAAACACAAAAGAACGCTGATGATGAAGGTTTAGTGGCCTTCGAAAACGGCTGGCTGTTCCGTTCAACTATCTGTTGTTAGCCAGAATATTTACAACAGACTTTGGTGTTATTTGTTCATTAATAATTATCACATGTAATTTGGCTTAAAAAGCGATACGAACCTTAGCCCGTTCAAATCACAAATATAGAAACAAATGGAGTTCGAATAATAATTAAAATTAACTAAAAAGTTTTAAATTATTTAGAACTAATTAATTATCATTAGTTTTTTAATTTTTATAAAAATTTTAAAAGTTATAAAATTTATGGAAAATTTACTAAAAATTGTAATGTAGCCTACCTAAAAGAGCCAATTCATTAAAAACCTATAATTTTTGCACACAAAATAAAGCTTAGACATATTTCTTTTAAATCAGTTACTCAAAAGTTAAGAAAATTATGTTTATGTTGTTAAAGTTATGAAGAAAATACTCGATTTTTTGCAAAAATTCGACTTGTGCGAACTCTAATCTAATCAAAAATACTTGACCCTATAAGGTTTCAAATTATGCTTAAACCCAAAGAAAAAATTTTTGTGGACAAGTACAATTACGAATATTATATCAGATATTTTTCAAAATTAGACGTAGCTGCATAACTACATACATGAATATTACACCAATATATTCAATTAATGCAGCTACAAGCAACAATAAAAAATAAATAAGTATTAATTTTCCTATAAAAATAAACTTGTACTAAATTTTTTCAAACTACCTGCATATACTTACAACATATAAAGAGTTTTCCGGGAAGACAGAGGTCTTACACAAAGGAATGCTATAAAACTCGCATTTAATAATATTTTTGGCTGAAAATTCTCACTTAGGTGAAAAATTATGCAATAAATATACAAAAAGTAAAACCACTTGGTTTTTTTTTGTATTTCTGCTGTATTTTTCTTATCTTTCGCCGGGCGCGGGTAATATTTTGGAAAATATTTAAAAACATCCCAGCAAAAAATGAGACATTACCATCTGAACTACTTGCCATATAATAACTTATTTTTTAGATTGCCAAATTGAAGTACTCGCTTACAAAACACATTACGCAAATGTTTAAAAATAGAAAGCAGAAGTTGAACATATTCTTTGGGTTTTAAAAGAAGACGTGAAAATATTGCCAAAATAAGTAGTTATTTTAAATTAAATTATAAATATTTCTAAATTGCCTACTTATAAAAAATAAGTACTTACATTTTGGAAAATAATTATTTAAATATAAGTAGTTCTAAATAATTTTTTTTTTCATTTAAGGTTTTAATAAAAGTTCATCAATGAAAGCAATTGAAATTTTTCTAAATATATGCTTAATTCACAACAATATTTATTGTGTATTTGTGTATCAAATACACTTTTTGTTTTTTAATTGTGAAAACCCTCTGTGTAGTGTATTAATGTATTTTGTATTTTTAATGAAAAAAGAAGAACAAGCTACATACAAATTCTCTCAGAGAGCCTCTCTCTTAATACAACATTTTAAAAACATATGAAATAAAAGTGTAATAGTGTATTTAATTTTTATATGAAAATTTCAAACAACAAATGTTATTAAATATGATAATACAATCGATACAGAGATACAAGAGGTTTTGTGAATTAAGCAATAGTATTTATAAGTAACAATAGAGGCACTGATATGAATAAAATATAACCCACTTCAATTGAGTTTATAAAAGAAATTTTACAAAATGGTGTATTTCGTAGTAAAACAATAAGTTTGTTTAAATTATTTAAATTTTTCTTAAAAGTTATTATATCTATACACAGAAAAAATGATTTGTAAATACAATTAATTTTTTTGTTATATTAATTAAATTATTAATTGATTTTGAACCTACAACGATTTTTGTAAATACAATTAACGAAATTGTAAGTTGAAGGAAAATCTTAAATATTTTCAATTAAATATATCAGCAAATAAATAATTTGTTGAAATTTATTTTTTTTTTTCAACATTTATTTTTGTTAGATTTCAAAGTTATTTCAATTAAAGTTATTGTTATATTAACAATGTGAATTGTTGAATTTCTGTATCATAATTGTTATATTAGTAAGCTTTTTATACACAATCATAATCTTCGAAACGATTTTTTGCTTGTCTGCGAAAAACACTAAAGGTCTTTGGGCGGAATTGAACCGGCAACCTCAAAACTAATAAACCAACTTACTTACCTCTCAGCTAGAGAGCAACACTTTATTAGATACGCAAATAATGAATACACACAAAATATTTTTTTTTTTGTAGTGCATGTATTTATTTATTGTATCTTCATATGTGAACTAACAATAAGTATTCAAATCTTAAATCTATAAAAAAAATTATTAGGCCCGACCAGTGTCGGACATAAACTTAGTGGTAGTTATAAATAATACATTAGTAGTGATAATCAAAAAAAAAAAGGGGGGAAAGTATTTTCAAGTAGTCCCATCTGGAGTGTTAGGTATAAGAGCCCGTGTGTCCCTCTTTTTTAAGCGGATGTGTCCAGTAAAGTTCAAAATATTACGAGCAAGCGGATTAGGATGTGATTCGAGTTTTGTTAAATATTTGCCTGCGTATTTTGCAATTTCTTCAGTCACTAGTGGCATATTTAAATCACGATGTATAATAGAATTTTGGATGTACCATGGAGCCGATGTTATTAACCGTAAAATTTTGTTTTGCCTTCGTTGGATTCTCTCGACATTGGAAGCTGAAGCAGTGCCCCATAACTGAATTCCGTAGCACCATATTGGCTTCAAAAGCGACTTGTACAGTAAAAGTTTGCAGTCTAAGCTGAGTGTTGAGTTTCTGCCAATCAACCAATATATTTGAGTTAACTTAAGTTTCATCTGAGTTAACTTAGAGTCAATATGATGTTTCCATGTAAGTCTTCGATCAAGGTGTATACCAAGGTATTTCACTTGGGAATGTTGAGGAATATTTTGATTGTTGATTCGAATGGGGGAGCAAGTATCTCTTCTTAGGGTGAACGTTATATGGACACACTTTTGTTCATTGACTTTAATTCTCCATAAGTTCAACCATATTTTCAGCTGGGTAATATGTTCCTGGAGATTGCGGGATGCCTCATAAGGGTTTTCGTGCACATTCATACAGGCTGTATCATCGGCAAAAGTAGAAATATGGATATTATTGCTCACAGGCATATCACAAGTATATATTAAATACAAGACAGGACCCAGAATACTACCCTGGGGCACACCAGAGGATATAGATTCGGGCACACTCGTGAACTCTCCTTCCACAACAGTGAACTTCCTATCAATAATATAACTTTCCAAAAGCTTTTGAATGTTTATTGGCAGATATGTCTTCAATTTTAAAACTAGGCCTTCGTGCCATACTTTATCAAACGCCTGAGAAACATCAATAAAGAGAGCAGAACAATACTTCTTTTCTTCAAATGTTCTTCTTACAACTTGGACCAGTCTATGCGTTTGTTCAATCGTGCTGTGCTGACTTCTAAAGCCAAATTGATGGTCCGGGATGCACCCATTATCAGTTAAAATTTTGGACAATTTAGTCATGAGCAGCTTTTCGAAAAGCTTTGAGATTGTAGATAGTAAGCTTATAGGCCTATATGACTCAGTCTTGGTAAGATCTTTGCCCGCCTTTGGAATCATTTTGATCTTGGCCAGTTTCCAGTTGTGTGGAAAATACTGCATTCTTAAAATAGCATTAAAAGTAAATAGCAGGATTCTTATTGCAATATGAGGCAAGTTCATGAGCATTTTGTTACTAATGCCATCAATACCTGGAGCTTTCTTCGGGTTGAGTTCAGCAATTACTTTTTGTACTTCACGCATCTTAAACCTTAAGGGACGAGGGGGTAGAGAAACTACACTCGGTAAATCAGCAGCACCCGTACATGAATTGGGAGTGAATACAGATTTTAAATGCTCAGAAAATAAGTTACCTTTCTCACTATCACTTCTTGCCCAGCCTCCGGTCGCAGTACGCAATGGTGATTTAAGATCAACGGGTCGTTTAAGATTTCTAGTAGCGCGCCATAAAGAGTAATTAGATGCGGACGTTACATCAAGACCTTCTAAATACTTTTCCAGTAGTGCAGTTTTTTCCGACGATAGCAGCTCTTTGAGTCGTTTAGTACATTCTTTAAGTCTGATTTTATTTAGGGGTGATCTGTGTTGTTGCCATTCTCTTCTAGCTCTCCTTTTTTCACATACAAGACGTTCAATTTCCGTAGAATAAATTCTGTTAAAGCCGGTCTGCGGATAGGAGGTAGTGGCGTGTTCAGCAGCCTGTTTAATATTTTCGTTAAGATTGGCAATGTTAAATTCAATATCATCGCATGATCTAAGCTGAATGTTTTCTACGCAGTGACTACTAAGATATTTTTTGAATACCAGCCAGTTGATTCCATTAATCATCTTCACATATGAGTTAGTTAAATCACTCCTTAGTGGGTTGAAAATTGTAACTATTGTTGGAGAGTGATCGGAGGACACATCTAGAGAGGCCTCTACATGAATTAAGTCCCTATGAATATTTTTCGTGACGGCAAAATCTATAACATCTGGAATTTTTCTTACGTCAGTAGGCCAGTAAGTAGGCTCCCCACTCGAAATGACATCTAAGCCCATTTTTGAAATTGTATTGAACAAGGCTCGACCTCTAGGTGTAACAAGACGCGATCCCCAGTACGTATGTTTTGCATTGTAGTCACCAGCTGCCACGAAATAAGATCCAAGCGATTTGTAGAACTTCTCATACTGATCTTCGCTAACTGAAAATCTGGGAGGTGAGTAAATTGATGATATCACGAAGTTCGCACAAAAATTTTCTACGAAAATATTCGTTGCTTGCAAATATTCTTCACTAACGTTGTCAAGGACATAGTGCTTGAGTCTTGACTTAATCAGAATTGCTGATCCACCACATGCTCTCTCTCTCGGGTCCTTTGTATCATATAAAGTGTAACCATTTATTTTAAATAAGCTTCTTGAGGTCAAATGAGTCTCAGAAACCAACATTATATCAATATTTTTTTCCATGAGGAAGTGCTCAAGTTCATTTTTATGTTGGCGAATGCCGTTTGCGTTCCAGAAACATATTTTTAACGTGTTCATGGTTTATTAACTAATGCTTGAAGCAGTGTATTCTGCATTCGCAGCATTTCTTGCATCATACTTGTCATATTTGTAGTAAAGTTGTTTATAGTTAGCACCAGATTCTCAATAGTAGCTTCAAGGCGACTAAAGTTAAGGCTTGAGTTTGAATTCGTTGAACTATTTGGCGGTGGAACATTTTGCGTGGGAATTGAACTAGTCTTAGCAGCATCAGCATACGATACACGTGAAGTAACTGGTTGGCTGATTTGAGCAAAAGTGTCGGAGTTCGCGTTTACTTGTAGAGCTGGAGTTAACTTGGGTTTTTGACCCATAGCCTGTTTAACGAAAGAAAATACAGGGCACCCTCTATAGTTAGCTGTGTGATTACCTCCACAATTACTACATTTTTTTTCTGCTTGATCTTTTGGCTTAGTGCAGCTAGCAGTACCATGCAATTCACCGCAGATAACACACACTGTAGGTAACTTGCAGTAAGTTTTCGTATGGCCATATTCTTGGCAATTATGGCACTGTACGGGACCTGAGCGCTTACGTGGCTCTTCAACTGTGATTTTTCGATGTAAGAGATACTTTACGTTATAAACTGGATGGGCTTCATTTTTTTTTCAATTGTATGTCGTTCGGCTCCAGTTCAACCCGAAATAGGGGTTGGGGGACCTTTTCTCTATTAAATATGTTGGTAACATTTTTCACCTTGAATCCTTGGTCGACAAGTGCACATTTTACTTCTTCGGGTTCAACATATGAATCTATGCCCTTTAATACTACCTGTAGGCCTTTAGCACTCTTAAGTTGGTATGTGTAAAAATTTGTTTTATTTTTTTCGAATTCACTAACAATTTTTCGGAAATCTTTTTCATTATATATTTGGATTTTAGTTTCATCAATATTACCTCGTTTAATTGGAATGATGTGAAAAGTATTTTCACCAATGGTCGACAGTAGTTTTTTTATAAGCGCGTTAGAATTTTTTTCTCTCAGATAAATAGGTGGTGGCTTAAAAGACTTTTGCAATGATGTAGAGGGCTTGTCGTCGGTGTCTTGCAATAATGAAAAACGATTTTGACGATTGGTAGATGATGCGCTGTTATCCCTAGACATCTTTGGGGCAGATGAAATTTTTGAAGAATTTGGGCTTCGCCCACGCTTTACCACTGTTATATATCTGTCCATTCCCACTTGTACCTTGGGTTTTGAGCTACTGTTATCTGTAGTGATAACTTGGTTTAGTGATGAAGGCGAGCCCGATGCGGATAATATGGCAGACTTAAATGAAGAAGTACTAGGCAATGGTAATGTTAAAGATTCACTAGTTGGCATTGGACAAAGCGAAGTTGATCGCTGACGAAAAATTGGCTTTGCCGTTAAAAAAAGATTTTCATCAGATTTATTATTTATATTTTTTTCATTAAGAGTTTCAGAACTCACAGTAAAATAAGCATTTCTGCCGTTAGAACTCACTTCAAAATTTTTTTCCTTTGAGGTACTCATACAGAGTATTATTCCTCAAGGGAACTTTGTTTGTGTTTACGGTTTTTTTTTTTTTTTTGTTTTTGCTATTTCTTGCTTTGTAAAAAATATTAGTAAAGCCAATAAGCTTATTTATCAAGGTGAATATGTATTACGAATATTTTTTGTATGATTTTTGATTTTGTTGTTTTTTATATTTGTTTCGTATGTATGTATGTAAAAAAAATCCGCTTTAATGTCTCTTTACTATGAAGGTTCAACGAGAACTGTTCTACATGTGCGCATTCAATTATGATATAATTTAACAAATAATTTTGTTGAGTAATTTAATTGACTACAAAAATTTAAATTTGTGATATCAACAATGATGATTGTTAATTTTTAAATAAAATGTTAACAATTTGTTTTGTTGGATGCATTTCGATGATCTTTTTTTCTTTGTATTTAATCAAACTGAGTTTTTAACCAAGACCTTCCATTTACTCAAACAACGACATATTTAAAAAAGTAGTTCAATCAAGAAAAAAATAACTATTTCCCACAACGGGAAATATAATTAATTCCTACAATAAACAACTTAACTACTTCTCAAGAATCGATTAGTTTAGTCTCACGCCTTGTTAAAATCATTAAGTTGGTAATCCAGTAAGGAACAGCTTCCACAAAAAATGCTTAATTCCAAACTCGATTACCTTTTTTGAAATTTTTTGCTGGGATATAATAAATAAAATCACAAACTTTTTGGTTCCAACCTTGGAATTTGAGAAAAAAATGTGTTACATTTCATATTTATAACGAAAATAGGTCAATTTCGAAACGATCTAGCACCTTTACACAGAAAAAATTATTCCCAAAAAATTTTTAAACAAATATTTGTTTGAAATGAAACTTAGTTTCAGTAAATATTCTGTACTGTTCCACTAAATTAATTTGTACGAAAAAACTGTGTAGAGAAGAAACAGGCCACGACGTTTGTCGGCTACTTTTCGGCATTTACATGTATACAACACGATCAATCAAAATAAGCAACAACAACGGCACAACAGCACGTTGTTCCTATCAACAAGCAAGATAAACACCAACATACTGAAGTAACATTTTCTCTCAGCCGAACTATGATTAATTTAAATTTTTACAAAATTTTTATCAGAATTTACAAAATTATTTGTAGGACCGCATTCAAATAAAATATTTACTGATTCAACGAATTTGGTTACTGAAAATGAAATTTAGTTTTTTCTGTGTAATAACTAAAATTTTTAAAATAAATTTCTTTCTAATATTTCTTATAGGATTACCTTTTGAATAAATAAAAATATAGCGTTGGTAAAGTTGCAAAATTTTAAAATAATAGCGAAATAATTAACCCACCTTTTTCTGCAAAAAACGACAAAAAATCTATTTTTTTTTCAAATATGTTAGAAAAAAGTTAAAAAGTTAAGCTGAAGCTATGTACAGACGATTGTCAGATCTTACAATATTGTCAGATCTGGCAATGTGCTGACAATGTACTGGCAATCGAAAATTGCCAGCACAATATTTCTTGTCAGTTCACACGGTTGTCAGAAAATCTTACATTTTATTGCCAGACGGTTGTATGACAATAAAATCATCTGACAAAATCGTCAGTAGAAAAATTGTCAGTTCACACTGTTGTCATACGCACAAATTGTTAGATCTGTTGTTATGCGTTGCCAGACTTAAACCATTTGTTGGAAATTGTTAAATATTTATCGTTTGTGTGTGTGTTAAATGTAAAAAGTGAAAGTATAAATTATTATGGACCATAAAGAAGGAATTGCAATGATTTTTTATGCATATATTTTATTATAAATTTTTTCTTTAAAATCAAGTGTGTGCAGTGTTGCCCATAGAAAGAAGAATTATCTTACAATGACGCCATTGTCAGATGCATGAACTTCGCACATCTGACAATATTAAAATGTCTGACAAATATCTGGCAATAATTTTACAATGTGTTCACACGATTGTAAGATGTCTGACAATTTGTTGTCAGTTGCTAGTCTTGCAATGGACTGACAATGATTTTTCTAGCAACGGCGTCTGGCAAAAATTGCCAGTTCACACGGTTGTAAGAAATTTTTAGCACATTTTACTGGCAATATTGTAAGATCTGACAACCGTCTGTACATAGCTTGAGTTTTTATCGCCCATTTTTATCATTGACACGTTTGTTGAGCAAGCACACCATTGTTGCCAACTTACCTCCTTATGCAAAAACGTTTGTTAAAGTTAAAGCATGTGTTAAAACTGGTTTTGCCATACAAAATTCGTTTGTTAAACCAACTTTAAGTTTAACAATCGTTATTGCATAAGGAGGTTAGTCAACGACCATACAGTGAAACATTTGCTGCAAAAGTTTTGAGTTTGTCGATGAACGGGGAAAGAGGAATGGAAAAGGATACTTTGTTTCATGTACATGCAGTTCTTGTTGATTACTTCATTCTCGTCTCATTCTCATGGGAAACGTATGAGAAAATGTATTAAGCTGCAGAGCAAAAACTTTACAGTGTAGACACAAACGCATTTTGAAAGGAGAAATCAAAAACGTTTCGCAGCAAATGTTGCACTGTATGGACGAGGACTTAGGGAGATTCCTTCCTTTAGGGACTAAATATGGGGATTAAAATTATTTTGGGGAACTTTAGAGCAGAAAAATTTTAATTTGCGTAAATTCATTTTTCAATTAATAAATAAGAGATAATTTATTTAATTGTCACACCAAATGCATTGTCGGAAGTATAATTTAAAATTATTATTGTTTCAATGGGTGTATGTCTTTAATTTTGAATGCAGCCAATTTTTAATCAATAAGAATTATACATACATACATACATATCGTCGTTCGCAAGTTATTGTGTTTTATACCGCAAAATATAAAAAATTGAGATAAGATTGACTTTTAGGAAAAGTTTTAGAGATCTGTCGATCTGTGTAATCAGTTTGTTCCTATCATTTATAGTTTTCGAAATATGACACATTGACTTTGTGCTATACAACTCTTTAGTGACAAGCTTCGTAACCTATTGTGTTCTATATGCAAAAACTCTTGCATATAGAAGAAAAACGCACCAAAAATACTTAATAAAAAAAAATAACTTTTTATTTTGTTCTATATGAAAGACTAAATAAAGTTTGTACTAATTTGGATCTCTTTGCATTATTTGTTTTTGTTTTATTTATTTGTTGTGACTTCACATTGCATTGGAAAGTGGAGTTAATGTGCTGTGTCAAAATATAAAATTTCTGTTGAAAAAAACGAAACATTTTTTTTAATTGTTAATCATTCCTCCAAATACTGACGTGATGTACTGGCTCATGCTCAACATGCTTGCCCTTTCGTGATTCATTCACAACACTTGTGGATGGATCGCAAAGGTGCTTGATATGATAATACCTTGCAAAAAATTTGGTGACAATTGATCCAAACGTATTCGTCCTATGGCTTGAGCAAATGAGAGTGTTACCAAAAGTAAGGAGTAGTGTATGGTGAAAAAAGGACATATCCTGTAAATGGTTATATATTCACCATTGTGTTGTCTTTTGTCAATTTAATTGGGATTTGGTCTAGTATTATAGTAAAAGGCTCAGTTCGATGTGTTTGGGTCCAGGGCCTATTAAACAGCTGTCCCCTCCAATGGTCCCGCCAAGCCACTCTGGAACCAGTCCCGTAACTATTCTTAGATATTAACCTGAGCTTAAGTGGTGTTTTATACTTTTGAAATGTGAGTGCCTCTGTGGTCGAGCGGGTAGTGTGCAAGCCTGTCATGCCGTAGGTTGGCAGTTCGAGTCCCAAAAAATTTATGTTTAAAAATAAATTATAATTGCATTTGTAACAATAAAAAGAAAGTTAAAAATTTTCATTGTTACAGTTAAGGGTCGGAACAGCGGTGCCATAGTTGTTTTCTCAAAAACCTTCAAGTCGAACACAAAAATCTTTTTTTTTTTATTTATTCAAAATATATTCACCCTTATTCTATTTGGCGTCGGCAACATCGTCATCAATTTTGAAACAACATCAATGTAACACAACATCAATGCTAACTTTGTATTCCCTAACAGTGTTATGACGACGTTGCCTATTTATCGATAAATACAATACACATATTTAATATTTGAGTCAGCTGGTTCATTTTCTTTACTATTTTTGGTAAAAGTATTTTTGTATAAGTAAAAGCTTTGTAAATAAATTAAAATAAAATGTTTTTCTTTCCTATTGAGACGATGAAAATAAAAAAAATTAATAGTGAAAATAAGGTTTCTCAGACAAAAGTCATGCATTTGCCAGTTACCCACGGAGAAAAGTAAGTGATAAGTTCTCTCATGTTCTTGGAAAATAATGAGTAATGTTCATCCTTTTAATATTTTACAAATATTTTAGGATGAACAAAACATCATTTAGGAATGTATTGGATACAATAGAGCCTAACTTTTGAAACAAAAGGGATCAGATCAACGTTTATTGGAGCTTGGAGCTTCCTCCAAAGGTACTCAGTGCTAATTATTTCTATACCCCGCCTTCAGTTGCTTTGCTGTTGTTGTTTGCAACCTTTTTTTCATTTAAACCTCAAGTCGCGCCAGGCCTGCAAAAAAATTGTATCATACAGTATACTTTCCCAACACACTATTTACCTTACATTTTGCCATCCACCACTAGTTCTAATTGGTGGACCGAGGGAATTTAGCGCAGTGTCACTTTCCCACTGCACCTTGAAATTATTAGGAATACTGCCCCTGCGGAATCCTCTAGCAAAAGAAGGACTTTTCCAACTCTTCCACAAGCTTTTCAAATTGGTTGGGTTTGGTAATTTTAATTTTGTCCATATTATATTTTTCACTTAAGAACTTTTTTCAAATAAATATGTACATTTTTATATCTATTTATATTTCACTTTTTTACCATTTAAATTCTTTTTCAAATTCGTTGAGGCATGCACACAACAGAACACGACATCAAAAACACTGACGACAAAATGAACGGCAACATCAACATCAATGTTTCTTTCGGAATACCAAACATATGCTGACAGTCATCCATAAATGGCAATACTATCTACGGGAATACCGATTTGCTAAACAACATTAAAAACGACGTCGTGTTATGTTGCCGACGCCAAATAGAATAAGGGTGATTAATATCCATTAGTTTTACTAAATTAGAATTCAAGAAAAACTCATTTTGTTTCAAATGAACTAACAAACGTAAAGTTAAATAAATAACACAATATATTTGCTGAATATAACAAGTATAAGACAAATACATGAATGCATATAATTCATACTTTTGTTGAAGGAAAGAAGAAAATATGTGAGTACTTTAGTCAAAAGGACCTTAAATAATATATTAACCCCTAGTTTTTAACTTAAAAATTAAGTACGTAATTAGCTAATTTTTATTTAAAATTAAATTGTAATTAAATACGATTTCATTTTTTCAGTGGTTAATTAAAGTTATTATTAAATTGCGTTGAAAGTACGGCAGCACTCAAAATATTATGAAAAGCTTTACAAAGAACAGCTGTTTAACATAAACAAAAAAGTTAGGTTATCAAAATGCAGAAAATTAAAATTGCATAAAAACACATTTTATGAAACCCAAGGAGCATCAGAATGCATTTTTCTATTTATTTATACCATGATATGAAACTATGAATTGTTTATGTTATGTATTTATGCAAATTAAACGAAATTCGTCCTAATACGACCACATGATGTTTTCAACCCAACCACATGATGTTCATGTGTATGTTTGCAATAAACGCTCACACACATAAAAACATATGGTGCGCTCATAAAACTTAAACACTACTTAATTACACAAGGTTGTGCATTTAATTATTATTTAATTATGCACTCAAAAACACAATTTCGTATTCAATTAGAACTTAAAAATAATTACAGTTTGATTATTAAGTCAAGAAATGGGCATAAAAATACCAAATATCATATTCTTAAAAATCTTATTTTTAACAAAGAAATCTTTTAGCATTGTTAACATCCCGAAAAACTTCGAAAATAAGATGAATCTTAACATGTGGTAACGCTGTGTCGGAATGACATTTTTAAATAATTTATGTTATTCCACACCGATTATGTCCCCATGAGATAGTTCAGTGAAAAGTCACAAGGTGCATACAAAATATTAATTAACGCCATCCTAGGCCATCCCCATGTACACTTTTTTAAATTTTGTTCTATATGCTATAAAACAATGAGAGTTTCGTAAATAAGTGCATATAGAACAAAACGATTTTTTTTAAAACGCGTCTTACTCTTAAAACCTTTTCCAAGGACTAAAATTTTTTTTTACAGAAAAACCCAGAAACTGTATAAGTTTTCTTGATAAAAAGGTTGCGACAACTTTTTCGGTTCAGTTTTTTGTAACTTATTTTTTTTTTTTAATGCATGTTTTTTATTTATTGTATATTCAAATATGAACTAACAATAAGTATTCAAATCTTAAATCTATAAAAAAATTATTAGGCCCGACCAATGTCGGACATAAGCTTAGTGATAGTTATTAATAATACATAAGTAGTGATAAGCAACAAAAAGAAAAAGGTGTTTTCAAGCAGCTTCATCATCTAGAGTGTTGAATATTAGAGCCCGTGTATCTCTCTTTTTTAAGCGGATGTGTCCAGTAAAGTTCAAAATATTACGAGCAAGCGGATTATGATGTGATTCGAGTTTTGTTAGGTATTTGCCTGCGTATTTTGCAATTTCTTCAGTCACTAGTGTCATATTTAAATCACGATGTATATTTGAATTTTTGATGTACCATGGAGCCGATGTTATCATGCGTAAAATTCTATTTTGCCTTCGTTGAATTTTCTCTACATTTGAAGCTGAAGCAGTGCCCCATAGTTGAATTCCGTAACACCATATTGGCTTTAAAAGCGACTTGTATATTAAAAGTTTGCAGTCTAGGCTAAGTGTTGAATCTCTACCAATCAGCCAATGTACCTGAGTTAATTTAAGTTTCATTTGAGTTAACTTAGAGTCAATGTGGTGTTTCCATGTAAGTCGTCGATCAAGGTGTATACCAAGATATTTCACATGTGAATGTTGAGGAACAACTTGATTGTTAATCCGAATGGGGGAGCAAGTATCTCTTCTTAGGGTGAACGTTATATGCACACACTTTTGTTAATTGACTTTAATTCTCCATAAGTTTGACCAAAGCTCCATCTGGCTAATGTGTTCCTGGAGTTTGCGGGATGCCTCATCAGGGTTTTCATGCATACTAAGGCAGGCTGTATCGTCGGCAAATGTGGAAGTATGGATACTACTGCTCACAGGCATATCACAAGTATAAATCAAATATAAAACTGGTCCCAGTATGCTCCCCTGTGGCACACCGGATGAAATAGTCTCAGGCCTACTCGTAAAGTCTCCTTCCACAACAGTGAACTTACGGGAAATAATGTAACTTTCCAAAAGATTTAAAATATTTATTGGTAAGTAAGTCTTCAATTTTAAAATTAGGCCTTCATGCCACACTTTATCAAATGCCTGGGAAATGTCAATAAACAGCGCAGAAAAATACTTTTTTTCCTCAAAAGTTCTTCTTATAAATTGAAGCAATCTGTGAGTTTGTTCAATGCTGACTTCTAAAACCAAATTGATGGTCTGGTATGCACCCACCACTAATTAGAATTGGGGACAATTTTGTTTTGAGCAGTTTTTCGAAAAGCTTTGACATAGTTGATAGTAGAATTATTGGCCTATATGGCCCGGCTTTGGAATCATTTTAACCTTGGCAAGCTTCCAGCTGTGTGGATAATACTCCAGTCGTAAAATGGCATTAAATATGAATAATAGGATTCTCATTGCAATACGAGGCAAGTTCATAAGCATCTGGTTACTAATTCCATCAATACCCGGAGCTTTCTTCGGGTTGAGTTCGGCAATTAACTTTTGTAAATCACGCGTCTTAAACTTTATGTGTTGAGGGGGTAGAGCGACTACATTCGGCAAATCAGCAGCACCAGTACATATGTTTGGCGTAAAAACGGATTTTAAGTGTTCACCAAATATTTTACCTTTTTCAGTATCGCTTCTTGCCCAACTTCCGGTAGAACTTATAACTAAACTTTAACAGCGATTTCCCAAAAAAACATTTTTTTCATATAGAACACAATAACTTACGAACGACGATATGTATGTACATTCTGTATATATGAGACATGAATAGTTTTGGATTAAATGTTTTTAGTGGTAAATTGATTTCTTATTTCGATTAATTTATTAACGAACAAAAATTAATACGAGTATCTAGATATGTTTGTATGTATACAAAAAAAATCTGGTTAAGAAAAAGCAATACAACATAATTAATTTGCAATTATAATTTTTATATTGCAAAAGTAATTACAGTCAATGTTATAAAACAATTTTATTATTTCGCCAAATATTTGCTAATTAATTACTTTTTATTCACTGCATAACTTCCATTATTGTTTGATGTTACAAAAAAATTATCTTGTTACGTGCCTGTGATAAATTATTTTAAATGTATTTAGTTTTATATATGGAGTTATTTGTATACTTACGTACATACAGAGGTATCTAATAATAATAATGAAAATGAAATGGATATTTATATACATACATACATATCTACAATATTTTTAGTGTACTTTTTCTGTTTAAATAAGGATGTAAATATCCAGCGGGAAAAAGAATGAGGGCCTCTGTACGAGCTCTGCTCGCTCCATTCCACAATCATATCTTTTTTTACACATTCTGTCATTGCGGGGTAGGCCTTCCTCTCTAACTTTTTTGCCAGATATTCTGGAAGGCCTTCAAATTAATGGACTTTGCTTTGATTTAGCAAAAAGAGAAAACAAAAAATTTTACTCCTTCTCTTTTCGCTTCTCATGAAAGATAATATGGAATGTGTATCTTATATTTTATTCGAAAGAGTCCAGGCCTTATATAAGGCATTCTTTAGTTGTCAGATAAGGATAGTAATCGAATTAAAAAAAAAACTTCTAAGCAGGCCTATAATAATGCTTGAAGTAAGAAGGTCTTCTAAGTTTTCCCGCTGAGTAGTCCTGAATATGTATGCACACAAGAATGATAAAATAAAGATTACGCCTTGCGCATGATTTACCGTTTGATGACGTAGTGGTCCCCTCGCAAAGGTTACCAAGTCTGTATCATATGTGAAACTTATAATTTCTTGCAAAAAATTTATTTATTTTGTTGTAGTTGGCAGCCCTATGATTAATTTACTCAGAGAGATCTCCAAGAAAAAAATTAAATGTTGTTGCTTAAAAGCTGCAAAACTAAGAGAAATAAAAAACAAAATAAAAATAAAGAGATAAGAAAGAGAGCAAATATGAAATGTGAGTTTGTGTGTGTGTAATAGTTCTATAGTTGAATTTTACTAACCAATGAGAACACAGGCTGAGTGACGTCAGAATTCCATGATGCGCAGAAATGTATTTTTATTCTTGCGCGCTGGCGTAATCTTTATTTTATCATTCTTGTATGCACATTCATATATAGTGGATCTTCCAATAGGCATTCCAAATTTTAACAGTTGATAGCGGCCATATTTTTTAGCTAAATCTGACCAGGTAGCTGTCTGTTTTACCAAATACTCATATACGTTTTTAGCATTCCATAATACGTGTTGAATGCTCGCTGCGTTTATTGTGCAGTTGGCTGAAGTAGTTAAGGCGTTGTCCACAAGTCCAATGAAAATGAAGAGTGAGCGCAAGTTCGATAAACTGAGCGATTGTCAACGTGGTGGCATTGTATCGTTAACGAGGTAAAATAATTAATGAAATGTTGGTGTACAGTTAATTTCATATGTATAGTGGCATTATTTAATTTTTTGAATAAAAAAGTTTCACGAATTCAATGAAGTGTTTTATAGGAAACTTTATGAAACATTTTCACCAATACAATGAAAGCTTAGTTAAGCTCGTTATTAATGACAAAATTCATTGATTCAATGAAAAAATTCATAGCTGGCACGATTAAAAAAGTAAATATATAACCACTATAATTTTCGAAAACAGCACAAAATTGCACAAAACCTGTATTTCAGTCAAATATAATGCTTGTTGAAAATAATTTTTTTTTAGAAATTCATCAGGGAAAAATAAAATTATTTTCAACAATTTGTTTTATCAAATATGGAAAAATCTTTGTCACAGGAAAATCTACAAATTTGTTTTATTACATCAATACATTTCCATAGAACAGTATACCGGCCACAAGTACACTTTTTACTTTTTTAAAGGAGAAGCTAAAGACCTTATAAATTTAAGGCTATTTATTTGTTAGGTTCAAAATTGAACAATGAGTAAAATAGGTATTTTTGAACATATGTGAGCAAAATTTTAAGAAAAAGGTGTATTTTGGTTAATCACATGATAATCAATGAAAAAGTTTAGTTTTAATTTTTTCGTTGTTACGGCCTTTTGGATTTTAGGTGACGATACAAAAATCTTTATCACAGGAAATTCAAATTTTCTTCTGTGTAAGTTTGCGTTGTTTTCCATAATTTATTGAGTTTCCCATTTGAAAAATTAAATAAAGTTTATTGAATTTGACTTCCCATAACATTTTATAAATTTTTGAAATTTTTATAATCGATAATGCATTAAACACATTCACCACTGCAGGATATACGAACATACGACTTAGGCTTAAATTAGACGTGCCATCACCATAATTAAATAGCCATAACCAAATCAAAATCCTATTGGTTTCTATGGTAATGGCTATGGCGTTATGGAGAGTCACCAATAATCAATTACAGTGGTGCCCATAAGTTTGGTTCAAACAGCTGTTTTCTATGGTTATGGCTATGGCACGTCGGCATGAACCTTTAAGGCCGGGGTACAATGAATCCGTCATACGTTAAACTTCGCCTTTTTCAACTGACATTAACGCAAGGACGGAGAAGGTTGACACAATGAGTACTTTGTTGACGGAAGCATTAAAACATAGTCAATAGGTTGATTCTCCATTTTATTTATTTAAATTCAACTTTCTTATTTATTTCGTTTATTTATTTTGTTTAATTTTATTTTTCTGCCACAAAACACAAAATCCTAAATCAGAACATACTACTCAACTACTCAACTCAAACTACTCAACGTACACAAAAAGTTAAAAGTTGATCAAATTTTGTACTTTGCGTTGATGGACACGTACTGAATGTAAGAGACCTCATAAGAAACCATATATTTCAACTTAGCTGTCAGTTCAAAAAGGCGAAGTTTAACGCATTCATTGTGCCCCGGCCTTTAGAATGCGGCTGCATTTTTCGCCTGCTTATGGCAACTCACATATAATCAAACGCAGTGTTGTCCATTAGTTTGGTTCGAACAGCTGTTTTGTGTGGCCGTAATTAATTAATTTAATTAGACCTTTAATAGTTAATTGAAAGCTATAAGTCTACCTCATATTTATGAATTTCGTATTCATTATGTAAATAACATATATGTGGGTTAAGCTTTCATATTGGAAATATTAATAATAATTATATATTATAATCATCCTTTTTCTGCAATATTTTGAAAAATTTCTAAAGGATCTTTCATTAAGCAATTCCTAAATTTAAAACTATATAAAATAAAGAGTTTGTGAGATGTCATCGACATTTTTTTATTCGTTTGAGAGGTCCTCCGATGCCACTATGAATGAAGCACAATATGGTGCGAATTTCTCCTGGAGTGTTGCTGGGATGCGTGCATATGAAATCTTCAATTCACATCACATTCACGTGAGATGACCAGGCCGTCAAATCGCTCGTGCAGAATGTCCAATGTGGTATCAACTGTATGGTGGTGCTGTTAAGTCCAGATGTCTTTGTTGTCCATATTATTAAATGTTTACCAAAAGAAGTTGATAATCGATTACCTGTGCAGCGTCGTTCTCAAAGAAATATGGACTGATGACGCCGTCAGCCCAAAATCTACACCAAATAGTGACTTCGTCATTGGTATCGTCCCAAATACAGAATAGGCCTCATCACTGAAAATTATTTTCCCAACTGCTCCTGGGTCTATTCAACGAATATTCTTCGTTGTCTATGCTCATTTACCTTCAGCTCTATTTTAGTGAGCGACAATGTTTTTGGCAGACCTTTCGTGGTTGACGCACGGGTATTGGTGGATTGTTTAATGAACCAGTAAACTCAAAATAATACACCACACTTCTCGGTAGAACCATTATTACAACTGACAGACCGAATAAATGACAGCCAATTTTCCAAGTTCAGCTTAAACAATATGGACGCTATCAACTGTCAAACGTGTGGAATCCCTATTTGAAGAACCTTTATAAATAAATTATACTCCATTAAGATGAGTAAAGTCCAGTCATATGTACAATATTAAACAAATTTTCAAACTTTCCTATTGTGGCCCACACAAGATTTGACAGAAGCAAACACTATTATCTATTACATTGGAGTTGAAGCTGTTTGTAAAAGAATTATTATATACATATATTTGTAAACGAAAATTTGTAGTGATGAATGATTTATGCTAGCTTTATAAATTATTTACAAACACAAAGTTGAATATATTTGTAACAAAATGTAAATTAATTGCAATTTATTACGAAATTATAAATGCTATAAAGTAACTTCATATAAAATGTAAGGCAAAACAATAAATGCCAACATACTTGTATTTGCATATGTATATACGATGGTTGATATGCAGTGTGTAAGAAATTGAACAAAATAAGAGCATCGAATAAGGCCAGAATGGAATATGGTGTTTTTAACCAATACTACCCAGGAAAATTTTTTGCTTGCTGAAAGCATTTTTGTAAGAGAGACAACGAACGGAAAACTTTGCTGTAGTAAAGCATTTGAAAAATCCCACATGTCTTGAAAGTTCTTTTAAATGATCTTTAGCAGGGGTCTAGTATGCACATTAAGTATATATAATTATGTACGATCGTGTAGAACATATTTTAATGGTCTCGCTGTGTAGTCGCTTACTGTAAACATATTCCAAAAGAATACATCGAAAAATATTAAGATTAATCCTCGTACAATTTAATATTTGTATTTATAAAGCGAGTATTACACACCAACCATTCACTGCAAAGCTTATGATGACTTTTGAGACGCAAAAAGTGGGAGGAAATTAAAACAATTTTCATTGAACAGTGTGGCAATTTTCAATATTTCGGAAAAAGGGATATGCATGACCGGACAGCTATGTACAGACGATTTTCGCATGTTACAATATATGCCTATATTTTCAACTCAGTCTCTGATCAACTCACGTTAAGTGTTTGTTATGTTTTTGACCCAATAGGTGGTTACCATTCATACACAGCACACATCCGCACATTTTTTATTTTTTTTTTAATTTTTTTTTTGTGTGTATAACACATAACGAAAATTAAACATTTGAGGGTAAGACAACATTTGCCAGGCTCAGCTGGTAGGCTAATAGATTTGGGCTCATCTTCTCAGCGTTTTTTAATATCCCCAATATTTTTTTAATATATGCTATATTTTTCAAATATGTTTAATTCAAATGGTATTTTCTAGAAAATTTTACATTCTTGGATTAGAGAATTGCTGGAAAATATAAATCAATCAATGATTTTTTTTTTGCTCTCTTCCATGGATTTTATATAAATATATTTTTCTAAAAAATCATAAATGCATATTTCATATTTAAACCATTGGAACCATGTTTTTGATTTTTCTGATTTTTAATACTAAGTTATTCCTTTCTAAGAAAAGAATAGTTTTATTCAGTCACTTTTATGTACCATAAAAACTTTAAGTTTTCCAGCTCTGAAGCTACGATTTTTACATTTTTAATTTATATTTATGCCGAAGTTTTCTATCTAAAACATCAATTATATTTAATTTCTTAGGGAAAAGAAAAAAATTAATATGACTTGGTTTCTTTTATGTGCAAAAGAAATTTAATTTTCCAACCCTGCAATCATCTTTTTATGTGATTATATCTGATTTTTTTTATATCAATCTTTTTTTCTCTTAAATTCAAAATATATTTAATTTATAAAGAAAAAGATAAAATCAGATGTAGTATGTTACTTTTTATACCAAAAAAAAAGTTTCAGTTTTCAAACCAAAAAGTTTAAATTTTCCGGCTCTGAAACCGTCTTTTCGATTTTGCTGATTTTCAATACCAAACAATTTCGGACCATTTCTGATACATCAATTCAAAGCCAAAGTCGCTAGCTTTTTTCGGAGCTCCGGAAAACCGATTTCGTGGGCAGACAGACGGACGAACAGACAGATGGACATTGCTTATTCTACTTTATGTGTCGCATGTTAATGTTGTGGAAATTACACACGGAATGACAAACCTACACTTTTATATACCCTTTACCATTTTTGAAGGGAATAAAAAAACAATTTTTTAAGAATTTGAGTTTGATTTCTTTGTTTCCAGAAATAAAAAAAAATATTTATTTCAATGCTTTGGTGATTTTAATTAATATAACGTTTAAAAAACCGAAAATAAACCCAAATTGAATGTTTTACAAGCAATGATTGGTTTTTTGTTTTTGCTCATTTATTTAAGCTTTTGCTCCTACTGTGTGTATTAAATTAAGGATGAATTTAGACGATGTGTATTTCTGACATACATACATACATATGTATGCACTTTATATGTTTTCTATTTCTATTGTATACTAGGGTGACCGCAGAGATATGAGTTAGAAAATTCCAGAATTTTGTCAACGGGAACCCCAAATCGCAGATTTTGCGATAGCCAAAGTTTCAGCACGATTGGAGTGTGTTAATCCGTGTGTACAAAGTAGAGATGGGCGCGAGTCGTGTTTTTTTTCGTGACACGAAACACGCACGATCAACACGACGTGTTCGTGTTGAAAAAATAGATTTCTTTCGTGTTCGTGTCGTGTCGTGTTGAGCAAGAAAAACACGAAAACACGAAATGATGGTAGGTGTAAAATATGTATTCAGTAAAAAATTCAATTTTTTGTGTCATTGTATACGCAAAAAATATCAGCAAAACACTTTATTGAAATTTTTTATCATAACATCTTAACAAAATTTTGTCTCGTCTAGATGGTGGGTTTATTTTAATGTTCTGTGTAAAAACTGATCAGCTGTTGACCATGCAATGTTTGCAGCATTGTTTGAAAAGCTGTTGGTAAAAAAAAGTTATCAAGCTATACAAATGAACGTGTGAGCAAAATGAAGGATAAAATTCAAGAAGCTATTCGTCGAAATGATGAGAATTATAAATTAATAGTGAACCAACAAGCCAGAAGCAGTGCTTGGGAAAATTTTTATCTGATAGAACATGATGACAAACGTATAAATTACGTTTGCTGTAAGAAATGCAAGTTAGTTCTTTCTTATACGGCCAAGACTGGGACTGGAATACTAAATCGCCATAAATGTGATTGGCAATCAGAGAAACAACAGCCCACATTAACCTCATTTTTACCAAAAAAGGTACCTGAACGTGTTTTAAATGATCTCACACTCAAGCAGCTACATTTTATTGCTAAAGACTTACAGCCACTGAGCGTTACAGAAGGTGAGTTGTGTATGTATGTATGTCTAAAAAGAATTTTAACATTGTAGAATTATAACGCAGGTGAAGGGTTTCGTATGTACGCACAAGCCCTAATAAATACAGATGCCACATATGGAGTGCAAAATTATGAAGACTTTTCGGTATCTAGAAAAACAATTACCACAAAAGTTATCACAACAGAATACAACAGGATCAAGGAGGAACTAAAGGGAAAACTTGCAAGTCAACAATTATCGTTGACAACGGACATGTGGACAGACACATACACACAGAAAAGTTTCTTAAGCCTTACTGCACATTATATATGTGACGAATATAATTTAAATGTTGCCATATTAGGTGTCAAAGAATTTATGGATGAAAGGAAAACAGGATCAAATATTTTACAAGGAGTAGTATGTATTCTTGATGATTATGAATTAAGGGAAAAGCTTCTGAATGGTGTAATGGTAACAGACAATGGAGCTAATGTTGTATCTGCTTTTAGCCACTATAAAAGATTGTTTTGTGAATGTCATAATATAAATTTGGTTATGGACGATGTTTTTGAGAAAAATCCTATACCAGAAATAATCGAACTTATAGAAGCGTCAAAAAATCTTGTTAAATACTTTAAGCATTCAGAATTAAACAAAAAATTTACTAAATCCTTAAAACAACACATAAAGACGCGATGGAATTCCATTTACATAATGCTTCAAAGTATATATATTTGATGTCCAAAATGAAGTCAAGACTTTATTATTAAACAAAAATGAATTGAATCGAATTTCTAAAATAGATTTTGACTTGCTAAGTCAGCTTCTCGATTTTTTGAAGCTTTTTAAAGAATGCTCTGAAAAATTTAGCTCTGAAAAAACGCAAACCATACATATTTATGTCTTATGGTACGACAAGCTAAAAAATAATTGTAAACAAAAAATGTTAGACTCCCGCATCATATTACAATTGAATACAAAAACACTACAGTCTATTGAGAGAAGGCTTAGCCCAACAGACATTCATTATGTTGGCCTTTTTTTAAACCCTCCATTTAAAAAACTTAATTTTTTAAGCTCACAACAAAAAAAACATATCCTGTCAACCGTTAAGGCCATAATAGAAGACTATTGCATGGACAATATGGAAACAAATAATAACAGTAATGATACACCAAACGAAAACCAAGAATTCGCTGAGTATAGAGATGAATACAATTCAAAAAAAATAAAATCACAAAAAAGCATTATTGATATTGAAATTGAAAATTAACTACTATAATAGCTCAACACAATGGGAAAACGATATATTAACATTTTGGAAGTATGCAAACAATTTAAAGATTTTACAGAAGCTTTGCCAAACAGGTGTTAAATATACCTATAAGTTCCGCGACTAGTGAAAGAGTATTCTCAACTTCTGGACTTATTCTTAGTGAACGCCGCACAAGATTATTGAGCGCAAATCTTGATAAGTTACTATTTCTTAACAAAAATATGTAAATAACACATAGATATTTATTTGCAAATAAAATAAAAATAAATATTTAAGTTTATGTGATTCTTTTATGGTAAAATAAAACAAAAATATATTTGTATGTACATCCATACATAAGTGAATTTAAGTTGAAAATTTTTTTTATTGAATTTAGTTTCGTGCGTGTCGGTTGGTCTCGTGTTTTGAAACTTTTTGCCGTGCGTGTTTCGTTCGTGCTGGACATCTTGGGTTTCGTGATCGTGTCGTGTCGCGTTGAAAAAATCCAACACGCGCCCATCTCTAGTACAAAGTACACAGCATGATATTCGTTTTATGAAACGATTTAAAAGATTTTATTTCAAAATTATAAAAATTTCTTACGTATAAAATTTCATTCCATATAGAAAACCTACAAAACGTGTAAGCACAGCTTAACTGCATTATGTTCAGTGATGCCAGAATTACTCCACCAAAAATGGCTACATGTAGACAAAAAAATTGCTACAAAAATGGCTAAAAACTAGCTGAAAAATGGCTAAGCCAAATCGAATGCAAAAATCATGAACTTTAGCAAAAACAAGACGGTATTTCATATATTGTTTTTTTTAAGGCAAATCGGGAACTTTTTTAAAGTAAATAAAAACAATAAATTGAAGTAATAAATAAAATAATTTTTCTTCAGGTAATAAAAAAAAAATATAGTGCAAATATAGTCTTTAAATTTTTGGGATACTAATCCATTCCTTGCGAAATTTTTGTTTATACTTTTTATTAACTTTCTATTTTTTAAACTTTCATTTAAACTTTTATTTTTCTTGATATTTTCACTCGTGTAAAACAAATATGACCCTGGTTTGATTGATATCATAAACCACCAATTACAGTGAAATGAACCTGACACTCACGGTCGGCCTGTTTTTATCTGTTTATTAGAGGTCCGCTTATGAGAGAGTTACACATGTTTTGGATTTCATTGTAGTTGAAAAATTGTTTTAAGAGTAGACTTTTCTTCGAATTAGATTGGTATAATTTCAGCTGTTGGGTTTCAAATGACTCTCAATGATTTTATTTGTTGGAATACAACAAAGTCGTCTCTAGAAAAATGCTTTGAAAAGGCAGTTTGTATAAGAAATGTAGCAATATGAATTGTTAAAATACACAAGAACCTTTATACCTTCACAAGTTTGTGCACCGAATATTTTCCTTTTTCAAACTCGTTTAAAATATAATTCTTTTTTCTGTAATTGATAAAAACAATATTTTCACTGCCATTTTGCGACACCAGCTAAGCAAACAACTTCTTCATATAAACAGCAATTTTTTTGCGTCTCCAATGAATCAGTTTTTACATATGCGTTAACCAGGGAACCAGCAATATCATTGACACTAATATAAATATGAATCAGAGTTGAATAAAGAAAGACCTACTATTTAAATGCAACTCTTGTTGCCGTGTTTCATCGCTTCTGTGCTTTTATGAGAGTGTCCGGTTATGGGAGTGCATTTTGTATGGATAAACTTATGAACGTGTTGGATCTACAAAAATTGTCCGGTTATAAGAGGTGTCCGGTTATAGGATGTCTCCGTTATGAGAGGTTTCACTGTAGACCCGGCAACTTATAAACACCTTGCAACGATTATAAGAACGCAGTAGGAAATCTTATTGTTACCAATTGAGCCATCTCTTTCATTTCTTGGTAGTTTATTAATGTTCCTATGTTCCGAGTTTAAATTTTTTGTGAAAAATCACAAACAAATTTCATGTTTGGAAAAATAGCTAAAAAATAGCTACATTAAAATAAAAATGGCTAAAAAAAATAGCTAATAGCTAAACGCACTTTTCTTCCGGCTAAATGGGATGAAAAATGGATAAATTTAGCCAGAAAATTGCTAAATTGGCATCACTGATTATGTTTGATGTAAATTGCACAAAATTTTTATTCCAACGAATCATCAATGAAATACGACGATATGAAAAGAAAAATAATACTCGTAAATAATCAAGGCACACACGCACACACACGCATAGAAAATAAAATGCTTTTAAATTCATGAGCACTCGTGTGTGTGTGCAGGAACAGGCAAGGAGGTGGCGCGACAGTAATTAATTACACATTTTGAAGCTCGTGATAAAGCAATTTTATCCAACCAAATATATTTTCATTTCGATAATTATGTATCAATACTTTTATTTTAAAACTCATCATAGCATTTAATTTTTGTCGGATATGGATGTTTTTGTTGCTATTTATAAAATGTTTGGTGTCATGTAAAATTTTACACTTTAGTAGACAAATAAAATGAGAATGTGAAATACATACATATGTATTAGAGGGCTGCGTAAACAGTTTATTGGAATGTTTTTTTTTTAAGAGAAGTAACACTCAGGCAAATTAATGCCTACTAATATTACTAGCTGTTACCTTCTTTAGGAAAGGGATAGTGATAGAAGACAGGTGGTGAAGGAAGAGATAGAAGAAAGCTTCATTCTTTTACAGCTCTGCTTTTGCACGATTTTTAATTATGCAGTGCTGCAGCGCCTTCTGGTGTTAAATGAGGCGTATTAAATTTTGAAGCTGTGTTTAGTAGCCATTTTATTGGTTATTTTACTTCGCCGATGATTTTTGCTACACAATACCGACGAAGGAGGGCGCTCTGATGTTACATTAGGACTAGCATCTGCTGAAGTCGGTATAGTTCAGTGACCAGTGACTATGCTTTCATCACTTGAACTTTCCTACAACAACTTATGCAAAGGGAATCCAAAGCACATCAGAAAAATGCGTGGTGTTGTTATTTTAATGACTGTCGGACACAGGGATTGAACCCAGGATCTTCAGTTTTGTAGTCAACGTGCTAACTACTTCTGCCAACTCCAACCTCAATACGTCGTATTTTTTAAATGTATTCTCGTGGCATGTATTATACTAAACCAATAATAACTAACTAACTAACTATTATACTATACCAATAATAACATTTAATAAGCGAAGCACGATAGATGTATTGATGTAGGTGTATACGAGTGTTTACAAGCGATGTCGCGAAGACTTCTTGTTCGCAACAAACAACCAAAAGAAGAAGAGTTGATGCGTATATGCTTGTTATTTTGCATTTTGTACGTTTGAGTGTGTGTATAAGATGTAAAGGGTCAGTCATCACTTTTTTTTTGAAAATGCTATAAAAAAAACTACTGAAGCTTCGGCTGTGTGGCACGTAGCGCCGTCCTGTTGAAACCAAATGTTGCCAATATCCTCCTCCAATTTTTGTGAACAAAAATTCATTCAACATGGCCCGATAACGATCGCCATTGACTGTAACGGCCACTCCTTGCTCATTTTCGAAAAAAAAAATGGCCCAATTATGCCTCTGGACCAAAATCCGTACCAAACAGTGACTCGTTTTGGTTGCGTCGGCTTTTCAATGTATGCGTGCGGGTTTTCTGTGCCCCAAATGCGACAATTTTGCTTGTTTACATACCCGACAAGATCAAAATGAGCTTCATCTGGAAAAATAATTTTTTTTGGCAAAATCGGCATCTGTAAGTCGATCGCAGGCCCACTTAGCGAAGCGAAAACGCATTGGATGGTCAGTTGGCTCGTTCAGCGGAAGGATAAAACTAATTATCTGTCAAATCAGACATGAGCTAAGTGTTACCATTCACGAAATAAGCACTAGTTGAAAAAAAACGTTAGATGGCGGACCCTTTAGATGGTAAGCTATTATGTGCTTAAGGGTGGTTTTTTAAAGCAAGCGCACACAACTAATATCAATGCATGTGTGCGTTTGTATGTACGCAGAAAAATAAAAGATCATAGACACAACGTGTCTGTGTATGTAGATGCATGACGTTTGTTTACGCGCCCATGCGTAGGAAGAAGCAAGCAATACAAATTCTTTTGTTACGCAGTATTATCTTCTTTACTCCTATACCTTCAATAACTAAAACAAATTTCTTGAAAACAGTGTTGTTTAGCGTTTGTTTTAGAAGATTTAGCATTTGAAAAATCCCTCATGTCTTAAAAGTTCTTGTAAGTGGTAGTGTGCAAGGGTCTTATATGTATTTATATGCACATATACATATGTTTGTATATAAGTACAAGAACTGTTTTCCGTTGGATAGAAAACGGCCAGTAAATTTCCAAACTAATTTAATTTGATCGGACCGTGAAAAGTTATTATCCCGATCTTTAAACACTAATGGCTTCATTAGTCAAATCGTATCGTCTTACTTTTCAATTTAACGTATCCTTTAAATTTTGTATATTTTAGCATTTTCTTTCCTACAAAAAAGAAATGCTAGATTTTCATCTTAAAAGTGCAATGTGACAGTAGTTTCTTAAAAATAATTTGTTCTCTAAAAAATATCACGCTCACTAATGGTGAAAGGCATTGCACTTTAAGCCCCGTATAAACCTATCGTGTTGTTATTGCTTTATAAAACAGTTGATTTTTGTTTATGAATAGGGTTAACAGACAATATTGGGAAAAATCGCTTCCAATCAGGTTAGTAGAAAGGATTAAATTTTTAATTTATATTTTTCTATTGTTTAAAGGCAGAGTTAGTTTTTACCACAGCTGTTAAGTAATGATTAGTAATCGTACTGATTACTAATTTCATTACTTTTTTAAAACTGAAGTAATGATTAAGTTACGATTATATTCAGTTTCGCACGATTACTAATTGATTGCCATTACTAATAATGAAAAACTAATCCGAATCACCTGACATTACAAAAACTATTCAAAAAGAATCAAAAGTAATTAAAAAATAATCGGATTACTTTTAAAGATTACTTTTAATTCTTTTTGATTAGTTATTAATAATCAAAAGTAACCTTTGAAAGAAATCGAATTATTTTTTGATTACTTTTGATTCTTTCTGGTTATTTGTTGTAATTTCTAGTAATTCAGATTACTTTTTGATTATTAGTAATCGTAATCAATTATTTGTCAGAAATTCTTATAAAGGGAATTATATAATCAGTACAATTCTTTTTAAAATGTAATATAATTGATTTCTAATCGTAATCGAAATTTAACAGCTCTGGTTTTTACATTCTGTTATGTTACGAATCAGCTAACTCTTTTTTGTTTATAGAAATTTAATACAGGTCATTAGTTTTCTGTTTCGTTATGTTCTGTTTCGTTTCAACCTATGAAAATCAAAAAATTGTTAAGTAATTATAAGTAAAAATATCAAAATCTTAAACATTTTTATACCCTTTACCAAAAAATGGTAAAAGGGTATATATAGGTTTGTCATTCCGTTTGTAATTTCCAGAATATTAATAAGCGAGCCATAAAGTATATATATTCTGGATCCTTATGCATAGGGAAAACGAATAAGCGATGTCCGTCTGTCTGTAAGTGAAATCGGTTTTCCGAAGCTCCTAGAAAAGCTATAGACTTCGTTTTTGGACTGGTAGGTCAGAAATGGTCGAAATAAGATTGGTATTGAAAATCAGCAGAATCGAGCAGATGGTTTCAGAACTGGGAGACTTAAACTTCATTTTGCCATACAAAATAACTACCGAAAACTAGTTTTTAATAATTTTTTATTAAATAAACTTATTTTATACTTCAGTATGGAAAAAAAACTAAAAAAAAATAAAAAATTAATTAAAAAATTAAAAAGACGTTTCCAGGGTTGGAAACCCTTAACTTTTTTCTTATACAAAAGTAACTAACTAAAACAAATATTTCCTTTTATTTTTCTATAAATTAAACATATCTAATGTTCTTAAAAGAAAGAAATTGATGCTAGAAATCAGAAAAACAAAAAGGATGATTCCAGGGTTGGAAAACCTACGATTTTTGTGATATATAAAATTAACTACCGTAAACTAATTTTTTATTTATTTTTATTAAATAAACTTATTTTATACTTCACCACGAATAAAATTGGTATTTCAAATAAAAAAAATTAAAAAATTTAAAAAGACGTTTCCAGGGTTGGAAAACTTGAACTTTTTTTCTTATACAAAAGTAACTTACTAAAACAAATTTTTCCTTTTTTTTCTATAAACTAAACATATCTTATATTGTTAAAAGAAAAATATTGGTGTAGGAAATCAGAAAAACCAAAAAGGATGATTCCAGGGTTGGGAAACTGAAACCTTTTGTGCTATAAAAAATTAACTACCGAAATTTAATTTTTATTTTTTTTATTAAATGAACTTTTTTTATAATTTAGTACGAATAAAATTGGTATTTCAAATTAAAAATTAACCTTCTAAAATTAAAAAGATGTTTCCAGGGTTGGAAAACCTTATTTTTTATACAAAAGTAACTTACTAAAACAAATTTTTCCTTTTTTACTATAAATTAAACATATCTTATATTCTTAAAAAAAGATGGTGTAAAAAATCAAAAAAAAATCAAAAAGGAGGATTCCAGGGTTGGGAAACTTACACTCTTTGTGATATAAAAAATTAACTACCGAAAACTAATTTTCATCTATTTTTATTAAATAAACTTATTTTATGCTTGATAACGATAACGGTATTTGAAATAAAAAAAAACAATTAAAAAAAATAAAAAAGACGATTCCAGGGTTGGAAAACTTTAACTTTCTTTGTACAAAAGTAAGTTAATAAAGCAAATTTTTCCTTTTTTTATAAATTAAACATTTCTTAAATTCTTAAAAGAAAGAGATTGGTGTAAGAAATCAGAAAATCAAAAAGGAAGAGTTCAAGGTTGGGACACTTACATTTTTTTGATATATAAAAGCAACTAAGTCTAATTAATTTTTATCTTTTCCTTTATAAATTATATATATTTTACGTTTTGGAAAGAAAAGTTTGGTATAGAAAATTATAAAAATAAAAACCACAGCTCCAGAGCTGGAAACTATGATTTTTTTTCTGGACATTAAAATAACTAAATAAAACATTTTTTTTTTAATTTCCTTTTTTCACTTAACACACTTTCTATATTTTTTTAAGAACTACTAGATTGGTATAAGTAATCAGAAAAATCTAAAATTATGATTCTAGAGTTTGAAAATTATTTTTTTTTCTACATAAAAGTAACTATGTGCTTATGTATGTAAATATCTCCATGCTACATAAACGCACTTTGTAAAGGGTATATAAGATTCGATACAGGCGAATATATCACTCTTACTTGTTAAAGAAGTGGTTTTTCAAATTTTATTGGATTCTTCCTCGTTATTGGATTCTTCTTTACTTAAACCTATTTGATTTAAAGTCGGTGGAAACATGTTATTAGTGTCCCTTTATATCAGTTGTTGTAGGAAAGTTCAAGTAATGAAGGCATAGACACTGGTCACTGAACTACACCGGCATCAGCGGATACTAATAGTATATTTCCACTTACTTTAAATCAAATAGATCTAAGTAAATTACTTCGAAGTGTTTCCACCGAGATTGTGAGTGATTTGGTATTAAAATGTTCGTAGTCAATTTACGCACTTACTTTATAAGGTGGGAGCAGCAGCTGTAATTGAATTTTATTCATAAGTAGTTGACATATAAAATTAATTAAATATTCATTAATGTAATTTTTTTTTTTGAAAATTAATAACCACTATAGATGGATGACCCAGGGTTGGAGTTTGTAGTTTGAAAATCATCACAAGATTTCATAGACAAATCCAGTTCAAAAAAAATGTATCTTCTACACAATTTAGAATAAATCTACTACTTTATAAACCAAACGCGCTATTACCCTTCTCAAAACGCGCTAAAACGCGCTAAGTTACAGCATTGTCAACTATTTATAGCCAAAACGTGCTATTTTCCTACGCGCGAAATTAAATTTTAATAAAATCAGATGTATGTATTAGTAAATAGTAAAATAGTAAATTAGTAACTCTTTTTCAGATTTTGCAATATTGCTTCTTCGAAATTATATCCTAAATAACTAAAATAGTTTCATACAGAATCAGAACCACCTTGCAAATAATCAAAATTCTTAGTTTTTATTTTAATTTTATTTGTCAAACTTTTTAAACGACACATAAATTGTCGAATAGTTTTGCGATTTAAATGCAATACTTAGATGCTTAATAAGTTACTCGTTTGTAAAATTTTTGGGTCATCTTACTATTAAATATTTTTAGTTGTGAAATTTCAAAATATTTGTCACTTGCAGTATTAAAATGCGTTTTTAATTCTAACCACAAACAAGGGAATTTTATTTGCGACAGCTCAATCATTAACCAATTTAAAAAATTTTATCAGAGTTTTGGATACTATAAAACTGTTAAATTTATACAAAAAAAATTAAAAAATATTGAAATGAATTGATGTTATTGACTTTATTAAAAACGCGCTAATTTAGCGCCTTTTTAATTAAACGCTGACTTTGAGGTGATTTGATCATTTACAAAATGTATGGTAAATCATGTCTAAATTAACATGATTTGCTCAAGTCATCATGTTTTGTGGAAATCATCCTAATGTTACATTACAGCTGCTTTTTTCAACTAATAAAATGGCTACTAAGCACAGCTTCGAAAATTTAATACGCCACATTGACACCAGAGGCGCTCCAACACCGTAAAAGAATGAAGCTTTCCCATATCCTGAGTATTATTTCTCTTTAAAAATATGTATTTTTATAAGTTGTAGTAATAGTAAAATTTTAATTTTTATAAACAATCTCTGTTTCCCGAAGAAGCTGCACAAAAATTCAACGAAATATTGAAAAAAAAATAATAATAATAATATTGTTAATTGTTTTTTTATATTAAAAGTGGACCTTAAGCTTATTTTATTAATAAAATGAAATAATAAAATTTAAAAAAGGTCGAAAAATTAGATAATTAAATTATTATTACTTGTAGTATTCATAATTATAATCATAATAATTGTAATTATTTATACTTGAATTCACACTTCACACTGTATGTGCAATCAGTTTGAAACGAGCGAAACAAAGAAAAAGAACTTAATTGAAAAATAGCAATAATTTACAGTTTATCAAAAATAAATACCTCACGTAATCAATTCTTAATTGTTGATTAACGGACAACAATACAAGAGAGAGAGAGAACGCCGTACATACATAAAACTTTTTGAATTAAATCGTTAAATCTGGTTTCAGCACCAAGAATTCATTAAATATTACGAATTGCCATTAATAAAAGAGACACGTAGGCGAACGGACAGACAGACGAAAAAGGATTCTTCGAATGGTTGAATGGTGTGTGCTAAATGTTATATCTATTCAACTTCCGGGCTCATATTTATTTCTTGCTCTTATTTCAGTTGTTGTGTGTGGTACGTGATAAACTTGAAGTAAAAAATAAATAAATAAATAAATTTGTGCAAAATTAGAAAGGATTTTATTGGCACTTATTGCTTTCGCACTTGCTTTTTTTTTAATTTATTATTTACCGTGTCCGTAATATAGCAGGAACTGACAATAAATATTCAAATCGCAACACTAAATTTGTTTTATATTTAATTACAGGTAGAACAAAAAAATTCATAAAGATTTTTTAAAATTTAGGGGCTTGCTCCTGTTGCAGGAGTTAGGAGGCATTGGCTTGTAAGCGAGAGAAGGGAATTGAAACATTGCTTTTGTGGTAGGTACAGACTTAGCAACGTGTTTATGCAACCAGGCAGGTTGCATTGTCGGTCGCATAGTGTTTAGTCTTGTTTATGATTGCGTTCGAAGTTGCATTCGAAGTTTCAAAATATCAAAATGTTTTGATGTTTATAGTTGCATTGTGGGGTTGCAGTTTCCTTGTCAAAATATGCAACATGTAATATAGACGTACTTTAGGCCCCACTACGCACCAGAAGCCATCGTCGTATCGAGCTAAAAAATATAAGAACGCATTTATGGCAGCAAACCTCATATTTTTTTTTTTAATGCATGTATTTATTTATTGTATCTTCAAATATGAACTAACAATAAGTATTCAAATCTTAAATCTAGAATATAATTATTAGGCCCGACCACTGTCGGACATAAACTTAGTGATAGTTATAAATAATACATAAGTAGTGAATCAAAAAGGAAAAAAAATTATTTTCAAGTAGTCCCATTTGGAGTGTTGAGTATAAGAGCCCTTGTGTCCCTCTTTTTTAGGCGGATGTGTCCAGTAAAGTTCAATATAATTATTACGAGCAAGCGGATTAGGATGTGATTCGAGTTTTGTTAAATATTTGCCTGCGTATTTTGAATTTTTCTTCAATCACTAGTGGCATATTCAAATCACGATGTATATTTGAATTTTTGATGTACCATGGAGCCGAAGTTATCATACGTAAAATTTTGTTTTGCCTTCGTTGGATTCTCTCGACATTGGAAGCTGAAGCAGTGCCCCATAGTTGAATTCCGTAGCACCATATAGGTTTCAAAAGTGACTTGTATATCAAACGTTTGCAATCTAGACTGAGAGTTGAATTTCTACCAATCAGCCAATGTACCTGAGCTAATTTTAGTTTCATTTGTGTTAGCTTAGAATCAATGTGTTGTTTCCATGTAAGCCGTCGATCAAGGTGTATACCAAGGTATTTTACATGTGAATGTTGAGGAACAATTTGATTATTTATTCTAATGGGGGAACAAGTATCTTTTCGTAGAGTAAATGTTATCTGCGCACACTTCTGCTCATTTACTTTGATTCTCCATAATTTTAACCATAGTTCCACTTGGGTAATATGTTCCTGAAGATATCGGGATGCCTCGTGAGGGGTTTCGTGCATGCTAAAGAAGGCTGTATCATCGGCAAAAGTAGATGTATCGATTTTTGTGCTAACAGGCATATCACAAGTATAAATCAAATACAAAACTGGTCCCAGTATACTCCCCTGTGGCACACCGGCAGATATAGATTCGGAAACACTCATGAAATCTCCTTCCACAACAATGAATTTCCAGGATAGAATATAACTTTCCAATAGCTTTAGAAAATTTATTGGTAGATATGTCTTAAATTTTAAAATTAGGCCTTCATGCCATACTTTATCAACTGCCTGAGAAACATCAATAAAGAGAGCAGAACAATACTTCTTTTCTTCAAATGTTCTTCTTATAACTTGAACCAATCTATGCGTTTGTTCAATGGTACTATGCTGACTTCTAAAACCAAATTGATGGTCCGGTATGCACCCACTATCAGTTAGAATTGGGGATAATTTTGTCATGAGCAGCTTTTCGAAAAGCTTTGATATTGTTGATAGTAAACTTTTTGGCCTGTAAGACTCAGCTTTAGTAAGATCTTTGCCCGGCTTTGGAATCATTTTGACCTTGGCAAGCTTCCAGCTGTGTGGATAATACTCTAGTCGTAATATGACATTAAAAATAAATAGTAAGATTCTAGTTGCAGTGCGAGGCAGATTCATCAGCATCTTGTTACTAATACCATCAATACCTGGAGCTTTCTTCGGTTTGAGCTCAGCAATTAGTTTATGTACATCACGCATCTTAAACTTTAAGGGTCGAGGGGGAAGAGCAACTACTACACTCGGCAAATCAGCAACACCAGTACATGTATTTGGGGTAAATACGGATTTTAAATGCTCGGCAAATATTTTACCTTTTTCAGAATCGCTTCTTGCCCAATCACCGGTCGAAGTCCGCAGAGGTGGTTTAAACTCAACGGGTCTTTTAAGCTTTTTAGCAGCGCGCCACAAAGAGAAATTAGAATTAAAAGAAATCCCATGCAAGCTACAGCCAATCGAATGAACTTCTTCCTCAATAGCGACATCGATACCAATTGCAGCAGGGTGAAAGCTTTCTCTTCATAAGGGCCACCACAGGTTCCTTTTATTTCATCGTTTTGGTTTTAATCAGCATAAACCATTTATGGAATAAATTATTATTTCTTTTATTGGCTGGCCAGAAGCATCTAAATTGTTAGTTAGGTGCTCCCAAAGTTGGTTGTTTTTTATTTTCCCTGATAACTCTTTGGCAAAACCTTTTTTTCAAATAAAATCGTTTGGATTTTTTTACACATAGATATATGTACTTATGTACATATCGTTACCTTAATATAGAAAGGCCATAACTCATTATTTGTTGAATCTAATGTATCGAAAAATTGAAAAATTTCGATTTCAAAAAAATTATGAGTTACGGCCTTTCTATGTTAAGGTAACGATATGTACATATCGCACATTTACTTCAATAGTGGCATAACTTAACATCAGCTATTTAACGTAAATTCTAATGAAACGGAATGTGAGAAATGATTGTTGTGTACAATTATTGATTTACCTTTGGTAAATACATATGTAAGTATCACTATTTATTTCCCCTGTTTTTCCATTTTTTCATTTTTCTATTTAGGTTAGCACGAAGTTATATTACTCTACCTACGTATGTTTAACTATTCTTGATTATCTTTTACGATCATCACATTAATTATTTTTACTTATTCGATGTACTGTCGGTACATACATATAAGTATTATAGTAGTGGATATTATGTTACTTTGTTGTTGCATTCTCCCGTTTATTTGGTTTTCGAACATTAGTGATTGCCAAGTGAACAGTGATTGCCAAGTGAACATATTTTTGTCATGTGCCCATGATGAATTGAGACATTTTTAGATTTTTAATTGAACTATAGTGAATTTTTAATCAGAAATAATTTTTAGTCAGGCTTAAGTTCAGTAATTTCAATTCTTTTTATTGAATGAAATATTTTATTAATTAATGTAAGTTTCTAAAGAAGAGAAGAAAAATTAAATTACACTTTTAAGCTGGAGGAAATAGATTAGAATAGTTAAACATACGTAGGTAGAGTAATATAACTTCGTGCTAACCTAAATAGAAAAATGAAAAAGTGGAAAAACAGGAGAAATAAATAGTGATACGTACATATGTATTTACCAAAGGTAAATCAATAATTGTACACAACAATCATTTCTCACATTCCGTTTCATTAGAATTTACGTTAAATAGCTGATGTTAATAACAATCTCTACCCAAGTAGATAGACTAGGGTGCCGATGAAGTGCGTTGCTGCACAGAAAAATATCGGTATTTCCCCCAGCTTAAAAGCCTAATTTAATTTTTCTTCTCTCCTTTAGAAACTCACATTAATTAATAAAATATTTCATTCAATAAAAAGAATTGAAATTACTGAACTTAAGCCTGACTAAAAATTATTTCTGATTTAAAATTCACTATAGTTCAATTAAAAATCTAAAAATGTCTCAATTCATCAGACGATTTTTTTTTTCATTTCTCCATTGAGTTGTATGCAAATTGAAAACTTAAAACGCGTTTTCTGCAAAACTGGTTTTTTTTTGAGTTATGCCACTATTGAAGTAAGTGTGCGATATATACACATATTATTAAATAACCCTGAAGGAAGCGTGGGATTAAGTGTCCCCAAGTCGCCACTTTTGTTCACTATTTTGGAGACTTTTTGGCGACATTGTCAACGGATTGTCTACATATTAATTTTGCTTTGAATGCTTAGAAAACATTTTGTCAGATACACATAATTATGTATGCTTTTTCTTCAGGTTTTGTTTGAATATAAAAGTGGCATCAAGCAATGTTTAAGTTTCTATAAAAATTAGTTTACGAAATCAATTCAAATATATACATACGTATGTATTAAAAAATTATTTAAAAAAAAATCAAACAAAAGGGAATTGCAAAAGACAAATAAAAATAAAACCCATTTTGTAGATATAAAAGTAGAAAATGTGAAAATGAAAAAATTTTAAGGAACTTGTCAATTGCAGAAATTTTTTGTGATTGACTGTACACAGAAAAAAATATCATCGAAATGCAACCAACAAAACAAATTGTTATTTTTTTATTTAATAATTAACAATCATCATTGCTGATATAACAAATTTAAATTTTTGTAGTCAATTAAATTACTCAACAAAATTATTTGTTAAATTATATCATAACGAAGTGCGCACATGTAGAAGAAGCAAGAAATCATATTTTGTATGTATTCATAATTTGCGTACCTAATAAAGTGTTGCTCTTTAGCTGAGAGGTAAGTGAGTTAGTTTATTAGTCCTTAGGTTGCCGGTTCAACTCCGCCCAAAGTCATTTAGTGTTTTCCACAGCTAAGCAAAAAATCGTTTAGAAGATTGTGATTGTGTATAAAAAACATTGTTAATATAGCAATTATGATAATCGGAATTTATACGGAAATTCAACAATTTGAATTGTTAACCTAACAATAACTTTAATTGAAATAACTTTGAAATCTAACAAAAATAAATGTTGAAAAATAAATAAATTTCAACAAACTATTTGTTGATACATTTAATTGAAAATATTTTTGAGATTTTCCTTTAACTTACAGTTTCGTTAATTGTTTTTACAAAAATCGTTGTACGTTTAAAATCAATTAATTATTTAATTGATATAACAAAAAAATTAGTTGTATTTCCAAATCATTTTTTCTGTGTACTAATTCAACGAAACACTAAACTTTTCATTTTTATTTCATTTATATTTAGTTCCTATAGGGCCTTTATGAAGTTTCGGTAACCAGATGGTTTAGGATGAGCAGCTGATTCGGCTACCAGCATGGCCTACAGGCGAGCTGGCCTAGAAGCTTTATATCACGTTTGCGTAGCGAGCCGTTTGTTACAAAATCCGAAGCATGCTTCTAGCCACCTCTAACAAGTGGAACAGTCGCTGGCAATTGGTTATTTGAAGGCGCCAATTACTCCAAGTATCGTAGGCACTCAGAATTTGTTAGGGGTCCGGCGCCACCCGGAAACCCTCTGAGACTCCCCACTCTGAACCGCTGACTGCCCGCTACTGCTCCAGCAGCTACTCCACATATCTATGGAGCTTTCCACTGTTGGCAACCTGTGGACGCCCCGGTAGCATTCAGCTGTGCTTCCTTTCTGCCGGGAATTATATACATACATAGTTTCTATTTAATTCTTTTGTAGACTAGAATCACTTCTACTTCTGGTTTTTTTGAACAATTTTATCTAGTCAGTACATTCAACCTCAGTAGCTGCTTATCTAATTTTTTTTTAAATTTACTAGTGACTATCTGTTTACAATGTCTCCATATGGTCAATAAAGAACTATCTAATCAGTCAGTAGTTGCTTTTCAATGACATACACGTGTAAAATATCTATAGCAAAGAGCATATTCTAGAGTATAATTCGTCAGTAGTACTGGTGACAAAGTCAATAGTGAATCAGTGCTATTTCACTAGTGACATTTCCTACAGGAATGTTAAAAATTTAACTTATATTTTCTTTTTCTGCGCTTTTTCTATATTAAACGCTATTTGAAATGCCTTTTTGCTTTCGAGTTAAATCACAAATGATTGCATTCGAATGATTGCTCGCTATCATTAGAAATTTCAATACGTGTTATTCGATATCGCATAAGAGAGTCCCAAAAGTGTAAAAACTCGCACATTCGTGCAATAACTTGCTCGTAACCAAATACGAGAATTAACCAACAGGTTTTAATTTTCAACTGACTTTTATGTTTTATTTAAAAAGCATTTTCGATAAAAAGAATAAACCTTTTTCAAAGGTAGATTCAGCTGTAAAGATCTCTTAATAGAAGGACTTCTGGTATCAGAGATCACGCAAGGACACTTTTGACTTTGTTTCCTTTTGTTCTTTGCAGTGTGTTTGCCTATGAGCAAAAATTTTACTTTATTTTAAAAGCAACAATAAAAACAAAATTTAACGATTTTGCGATAAAACGTTTCACAAGCGTTTGCATTATAGCGATTGGAAGATATATTTTTTTATTATCATGTGATTATTTAAACCATAAAATCATTTAATAGTTTCTTTATATGATCAGGCTAAAGTTTGCATCGCTTTTTAAGCCAAATTACATGTTATAATTATTAATGAACAAATAACACCAAAGTTAATTGTAGAACGCAACAACTAGCTGCTTTCGAAGGCCACTACACCTTCATTATAAGCGTTCTTTGTGTTTGGTCCACTGTGTGTGGTGTCAGTTGATGTAGATTTCTGCTTTTATTCCAAATGGAATATGTGAATTGTTTTGATTCATCGTATTACAATTTACTGAAAGCTTTTATTAATATTTTGCTTTGTTGGATTGCAATGAGATGAGTGGCTCTTTGTGGTTGGAAAAAATGTTTGTTTTGGCTTGAACAAAATGTTAAAAAAAAAAATTTTGTTTTTGTTGCGAAATGTTTTTTCTTATTATCTTACAATGTGTTATACAGTACCATTTCGATAAATTATCAAATGGCAGTTTTATCGTATTGAAAGTTATAACAATATCGATAATAAAAAATTTTGAATACTAATATTAAATACACTAATTTTAATGTTTTGCAACCAAAACGAAGTTGTCAGACATTTAATATCTTTTACAAACGACACAAATCTAATTTCGTACTTTCTATATTAATGTTGTTTCCACTCTAGCGAAGTTGAATCACTTGTTTATCCTTTGAAAATTGTCTTTACTTTCAAATGTCATTTTATTTGCTGTGATAGACTTCCAAAGGGATTTGAAGCAAGCCAAGAAACATTGTAAATGCTAGACTAAATGTGAAATTCTATTTAAACACAATAATATACATGTCTTCTTGTACATAAATATGTATCTACATATGCATGTATGTATGTACATATGTATGTATGTACTCGTATCTAAGTACATATCGTTAGCTTTATATAGAAAGGTCCTAACTCATTATTTCTTGGAAATCGAGATTTTTGTGTTTTTCGATACATTAGTTGTTCTTCTATCGAAATACACAAACAACTCGATTTAAAAAAAAATAATGAGTAAAGGCCTTCTATATAAGGGTAACGATATGTATATAAATACCTTCTACTTATGTATTGCTAAACAAAATCATACTGGTTAGTTTTTAAATAGAACTAGCAATTTGTAAAATTTGCTTTTAAAACGAATATTTCTTCTATTCTTTTGCATTTAACTCCTTGAGAAGCATAGGGGTAAAATTTTTCCAATTTATTCTATCATTTGCTAAAGCTATTATTTGCTTGCAACTCTTTCCCGTACTCTATAGATCCTTGGCTACGGTGTTTTTTCAGGAATTCTTTCTTTATTTTGCCTTCAAGGTTCCAGTCCAAAGCTTCTTCAAAGTCTTTTCTGATGGTCCGATTAATATCCATTTTCTAGTTTTTACAATTCCACAGTTAAAAAAAGTGCATTTTACTTAACCAATTCTGAATTAATAGCTGCGGGAACTCAGGCTACCAAGGTAAGAGAATCCATGAGATTCATGTTCTTACTTTGAGGACTTTTTAGCAGTCTCGTTAAAGCATCCAATGATATTCTCAGAAATTCTGAAAACTGTAAGTGAAACTTTGTCAGAATGGCGCAAAGATTGGGAGTCGAACCAAAACGAAACTGATACTATTCTTTAGAAGATATAAAATTCTTCTATTTATTTCTCTTAAAAGAATTAACAATCAAACTGTGCACTAGTGCCCTATGGGCTAGTGGGCAGTATACTAGTCTAGTAGTCTGAGGGTCGCAGGTACGATTTCTGCCGGAGTCTTGAATGATAAGCTTAACTCGAACTAGAATACTCAATCCAGAACTCCAAAAAAAAAATTAATTAACCTTAACGCCTTTCCTATCAAAAACTTCTAGTTCACAGGATAGCTAATCACCATTATCGGGAATAAACAAAAAAAAATGATTTTTTTTTTCGTTTTATATCAATTTTTTTATTCTGCTATTTTAAAGTATAATTTTTTTTTTGTGAAAACAAAATGCTAACTCTCATTTAAATTTCCAATATTCTTATAAAATTAGTCATTTATTATAACTCTACCTCATATCTTATTGCATTTGGCATGCTGAACACGATGAGGTAAGGATTTTGATATCATATAGCTAGCTTTTGAGATATGGTCACTTTTAACATTTTAGTACATAGGGATTCCGATAAAATAAAATTAGTAATGTATTTATAACTTTTACGCCCCTTTTCACAATGTACAATTAGAACCTAACGAGGACTTTAACGGCAAGTTTTTGTATGTCAGTTAAGGTTAACATGAACTATTGGCTTCGTTAGTCAAATCGTATCGTCTTACTTTTGAAGTTGTCGCATCGTTTATGTCTGGATGTTAGTTAGTAAAAACGTGAGGCTGCCAGCGAATGTGTCAGCTGTTTTTGTGTTTCGCTTTACTGCATATGTGTGTGTGTATGTATGTGAGCTAGAAGTTGACGTTTGCTATGTAAAAATTTATTTTTTGTAGATTTTTACATAACAAAAGTTGCCAACAAATTTTCAATAAGCATCAACATGCTTATTAAAAGTTATGGATTTTGTCATCTGATACGCAACAGCACCATACGATTTCAGTAATTCTATCATTAATCATACATTGTGAAAAGGGACGTTAAGCTGCTAATCGAATAGAAACATTATGTATGGACCGATTATAGTCAGCGTTGCCACGCCCAAAAAAATTTTGTAACCAAAACACAAAAAAAAAGTAACCAAATGCATAAAAAAGTAACCAAAATTTTTATATATTTATAATACTGTTTTATTTGTACTTCAGTTGAAAAATATACATACATATATTAATATGTGTTATTACAAAATCATATATAGGTAATATAAATGGACCGTTACATTTAAATTTTTACTTCAGTTTTATAGGTATATCTTATTATAATTAATAACAAAAATTAAAAATTTTAAAAACCCCCGACTTTTTTCAGATAAGATGTTATATCTTCTAAACGGCTGGAGCGATTATCTTCAAACCCTAAGAACCCTCTCGATCAAGTCATCTTTCAAACAGAAAAAAATAAACGAAAACCGGTCCAGCCGTTTGGCCTGTACGTGGACACGGACAGACACACAGACACACACTACAAACTTATAACACCCCTTTTTTTAGTCGGGGGTTAAAAATCAATAAAATCAATTTTGTAACAAAAATACTTCAGCTAATATTATTAGAAATTCCAAACCAAAAATATTTTTAGTAACAAAAAAATAATATGTACTTTAATTACATACATTCGTTATAAAAACACAAGACTGTATAGACAAAGTATTAAATTTGTTAATATTAAAACAAATCTTTGGCAGACCAAACATAATAGGAATTGTTTCGATTGATGTACAATTCTTTAGATTGCATTATTGAGTTTACAGCCTTAAAATGAGCTTATTCCTATATTTAGTTTTGACTAGACTTAGCTGCGAAAATATCCTTTCAGCAGCAGCCGAACTGTGTGGCAGTGACATTAAATTATATACAAAATTATTCAAATCATAAAAACATTTTTCGTTCAATCCATTTGTATGTTTTGAAACTGCGTCCCAAAAATCAACTATGTCCATATCAGCACTTACTTCTAATTCAGAAAATCTGCCAGGAGTGACTGTTAGCCGACTCACAGCTGATCGGCTACGTTCCCTGCTTGTTACGCTCTCAAACTTGAGGCTCAGTTAGCCGACTGTAATGTAACGTAATTGCAACAGTAAGAAGCAGCTGATCGATTTTGTTATGTGAAAAGTAATGAAAATGGTTATAGAGATGTAATGGAAGGTAACCTACTTTTTATATAAATATATCAATCAGCTGTTTTCTACGTTACAGTTACATTACATTACAGTCGGCTAACTGAGCCTTTAAATATAAAAAAATTTTCTTTTAACTTTTTACATACAGCCCAATTATGAATAGGATAAGGAAAACTTTATAAAATTTACAATTTCCTTTGTACACACAGTCCTTCGGAATTTAATCAATTTGCATCTACACCTGGCTCAGTTTTCACTCCAGTTTCTTAGCTCAATGTTATTACGCATGCCTGTGAATGGTTAGTGTTAGTGGTTTATATAATTTTTATTTAAGCATAAACAAATATTTATATTAACACACAATCTTATTGGCAATGAAAACATAAAATTTTTATTAAACTTCTATTGTTGAACTCTTGCGTTAGTGCAAAAAATATGTAAACATTAAACAGCTGATGAAGATTTTACTCTCCCGTATTTTCTTATTCCCCGGCTGTTTTGAATAGGAGGATTATTCCCCGGGAACAAATGGTAAGGAAAGGAGAAAACTCCCCGGGAATATTCATCATTGGGCTGATAGTGTTTGACGTTTAAAGATTTTGCAACCATGGACGCATCTGATTTTTGAAACCAGTCTTGTTATGTTCAGAGACAGACATGTATTTATTTTAAACACTACGTTGATCAACCAGTGTTGTATTTACAACGCATTAAAAACGCTTAAATTGTGATCTTTTATCAAGATAATTAGTTATGTGCAAATTTAACATACCACATATGTAAATATGTATATGTATAAAAAATGGTTATTTTTGTGTTGAAAAAAAGTAACCAAAATGGAAAAAAAAGTACACATTGGAAAAAAAGTAACCAATTTTGGTTACAAGTAACCAAAACGGCAACGCTGATTATAGTCAATGATATAAGCTTTCGAGATTGAAAATTTGGAGTGACCCTGTTACTAAAGACCCTGCTAAAGCTGACCACCTCGAGATGGAAGAGACTTTCAGTCAGGCTTAAGTTATTTGTTTATGGAATCTTATAGCATAGACAGACGACAGCGTTAATTTGCATTAACTGTCTTAATGCAAATTAACTTGTGAATTATCCTCATCCGTAAATGCACTAAATGACAGTGAATTAATACTGAATTCAGCTATATGATAACACAAACCCCATATGGTAACACCGTCAACAATCAATCAAATGTTGGCAAATTGTTTTGGTTTTCAAAATTAAAATGCGATACGGTCAGAAAATATAAGTTATTTTAATTGTTTTTAGAAAAAGAGCAAAGAAATATTAAAATCGAGACACATTTTTTCCATTTTAAAATTATCGAAGTGTGTGGCACGAAAGGTATGTATAGATTTTGTTTACTTAATGCAAAAACTGTCGTCTGTCAGGGTAAATTTTTAATTCACATTAGTGATATTTTAATGCAAATTAACGCTGTCGTCTGTCTACGCTATTAAGTTTTTTCTTGTAGCTTTTAAATTTTTATATCTAGTATTGAGTAAAAGACTTCACGAATTGATTGAAAAATCAATATATTCTAATTGGTGAAAAATTTTTAAGCAAATATTTGTTTGAAATCAAACTTAGTTTCAGTAAATATTCTGTACTGTTCCACTAAATTAATTTGTACGAAAAAACTGTGTAGAGAAGAAACAGGCCACGACGTTTGTCGGTTACTTTTCGGCATTTACATGTATACAACACAATCAATCAAAATAAACAACAACAACCGCACAACAGCACGTTGTTCCTATCAACAAGCAAGATTAACACCAACACACTGAAATAACATTTTCTCTCAGCCGAACTCTGATTAATTTAAATTTTTACAAAATTTTTATCAGAATTTACAAAATTATTTGTAGGACCGCATTCAGATAAAATATTTACTGATTTAACGAATTTGGTTACTGAAAATGAAATTTAGTTTTTTCTGTGTAATGTAGCAAAATTCATCAGCCATCCTGTACTTAAGACAAATTTTTTTGGTTTGTTACCATTAAGTATATTCTTATTTAATAATTTGCCACAATAACCACACGCTTACTTTAAAAATATTACAGCCTGTATCTTAAAAGTTTTAAAAAATTTTTGCATATTGATAATTCAATGGGTAGTAGGCCCATAAAATTTTGATTTTATGAGAAAAAAAAATATTTTTTATAACAGGTCGCTTACAATTAAATCGAAAACAGGGCTCGATATGTTTCTTCAGTCGATATATCGAGCCATAACCGCTAAAATAGCTTAAACGACACATTTTTCGGACTTCGATATTTTGACGAAAATTTATTATTTACGATTGCAAATAATCGATGTTGGTCAAAAAATTAAGTTCGAAAATTATGTCGCTTAAGCTTTTTTGCCGGTTATGGTACGATATCAAATTTACCCGCTGGCTGCCCCAACAATGGCCTGCAAGTTTTCTAATGTGTTTTTTTTTATCTTATGTTTGTTACTTCATATTTCTGGCATTTTTTAAGCGAGTTGATACGATAATTGTATATATGTAGAACATTTGAAATTAAGCAATATTTTTATATGTAACTTAATTGTAAAACTGCCAGAAGTTTAATCTGCATTTTTGACACATATTTATTACTTTATATTTAGGCGAAACTACGAAAAATTTTAATAGTGCATATATGGAAATATTTTTAAGTTTCGAATCGTTTCGAATGCCGTAATTTGCACCCAGCTGTTGATATCTTAAATAACACTTTTTAGGATTCCGTTCACGAAAGCTGAAACACCACCCTATTGTTTTCGCTACGATATCAGTCTGTCCGCCTATCCGTCACAGACTGTTTTCTCGAGAACCTTAAGAGCAACGGACCTGAAATTTTCAAAGAATATATGACAGTTAAAAATTAAAGGATGTAACGAAAAATTTTGAAATCCTAATAAATCCTATGTATGTTGATATCGATCCCTGTGCGCGGAATTATCGTATGTTACACTTTTTTGAAATTGGCTTGTTGATACAAATTAATTCTAAATCCATTAGTTCACCTGTTGCAAAAATATTATAGTTATAATTATATACTACGTTTATACGCGCACTATTTGCGTTTAAAAAAAATATGTGTAAATGTATTAACTCGCTGTTTATACGGCATAGCAAAAGTTAACAAACTTGGTAGCACTTCTATAGAAAACTTACTTCTGTTGACAAAAAAATTGGTGTATATGTACAAAATATCAAATAATTATTTGTTTAAATTGTCATTATTTACTTCTATCAAGGGTTTTTTGTACAACATTTAAACATTTATTGTTTATTTGTTATCAAACAAGAATTTTATTTGCGAATAGTGCATTAACTAGGAATTGTTTTTGTGAGTTAGCTATTTTCCTATAAAAGAATTTATTCGCCGTTTATGCTCGTATAAACGTAGTAACAGCCGCACTTCAATGACTTTATTTTACATATTTGCGTACCTGGATGACATTCTGATTTTTAAACTCTTTCCTGTTCATATATATTACTCTAGACATCCACATACTTACTTACATACAACATATAATATCAAACGCATGGATTTATTTATTTATTTTTTGTATATAATTTTAATTTTATTATATTATTTGGTTGTTTCTTCTTAGTAGAAAGAAAATTGGCAAACAGAGGAACTGCAATATAAATATGCAATAAAGAAAACTTTAATAGAGATATTTTAAATATTGAGTATGTACCTAATTTAAAAATAGACATATCTGTCCATTAGTTTAAACAAATGAAATGCGGAAGAGTCAACATTATTATGATTCACAAATCAGGATAATACAATAGAGCTTTATTTCTGTGCTTCAAAATTATATTAAATAGAGTATTATGTGTTAATTTGTATGTATGTATGCATGTAAATATATAAGGAAAAGAATAATAAATAGTTCTATTTTAATGCTATAATTTTGTGGCAGCAAGCATTTGATAGCATAGAATTATGCCATTGTATAATAAATAGGGAAATTTTAAGTTATTTGCCATTGAACCAAAATTGCTTTGCATTAGATGCTCTTGACAGGGTGCCATAGTTTCTATGTTAATGTCTGCTATTAGACGGCCATTCAGCTCAATGGGTGAAATGCAAAAGTTATGTTCAAGCAGTCTTCGTGTAGAGTTTGGTGTCTTTAAGGCAAATGCACTATCCAATAGATTTTGCAAATGGCAACCGCATGGAAAGTAATTGTCGAGCAATTCCAAATTGTCAACTCCATCTAGGCAGATGGCATCAGATTCGGGTGTCTGCAGAAAATGATTGCCATTCAATTTTAAATGCTTTATGGCTGATGTCTCGTTGAAATCCAATGCTTCGATTATATCAATTTTATTATTCAGCAGTTGCAATGTTTCCACCTGTGTCAAGCCAGCAAAGGCATCACTGCTTATAATACCCAAATCGGATTCTTGTATTGTGAACAACAATACATTCGATAAACCACGGAATGTATGCGGCCGTATATGCCCAAGATCCATATATGCTAATTTAAGTAAACCAACTGTATACATGCCAAAGAAGGCATCCGACTCCACCGTCCTTATGCCTGCAGGCAGCAAGAGATGACCCACTTGTGTGAGACTGGAAAATGCAAAACTCTCAATGCGTAACAAAGGATTATTCGTCAACAGTATTAGTTTAACATTCGATGTGCCAGCGAATGCATATGCCTCAATAGTTGCAATTTGATTGTGGGTTAACAATATGGTGGATAGATTCTGTAGACCGGCAAATGCAAAACTCGTTATGGCATGCAGTGGCGTGTATTGTATTGATAGCTCCTTAAGGCGTGGTAGACCACGGAATGCAAATTGTTTAATTTTCGTTATGTTATTCCCATCTAAAGAAAGCTTCTTTAAAGCACGCAGGCCAGCAAAGGAGTCTGGTTTAATCACGGGAAAGTGATTTTTTGTCAACGATAAATGCTCTACGTTCGCGGGCAAATGATGTAATGGTATATGTTTCAGTCCACCGGTATTGCAGAGAACCTTAAATAATAGACAAAAATAATAAGCGAATATATTAGCTTAAGATTTTCTTATTTTTTTTTTTTTTTTTTTAATAGAAGTAACACTTAGGCAATAAATGCCTTCCACTGTTACTAGGTGTTATCTTCTTTAGACAAGGGATAGTGATAGGGAAGAGATAGAGGAAAGCTTCATTCTTTTACAACTCTGCTTTTTTTTGCACGTTTTTTAATAATGCAGTGCTGCAGCGCCTCTCGTGTTAAATGAGGTGTATTAAATTTTTTTGAAGCTTTGCTTAAGCAGCCACATGTGCTTAAGCAGACCCCTGTACAGCAGGATAAAAAATAATAATTGGGCTATAGGACCTCACAAACACACTGTCAGTACACATCCTTTTAACACATCCTTTTTAACATTACAAGCACTTTCTGGTGTCAAATAAGGCGTATTAAATTTTGAAGCTGTGTTAAGTATCCATTTTATTAGTTATTTTACTTCGCCGATGATTCTGCTACACAATACCGACGAAGGAGGGCGCTCTGATGTTACATTAGAATTAGCATCTGCTGAAGTCGGCATATTCAGTGACCAGTGACTATGCCTTCATCACATGAACTTTCCTATAACAACTGATACAAAGGGACACTTATGCACATGAGAAAAATGGGTCGTGTTGTTACTTAATGACTATTGGATACTGGGCTCGAACCTAGGACCTTCGGTTTTGTGGTCAACGTGCTAACTATTGCAGCTAACGCCACACCCATTTTTTTCCAAAGCAAGCCACAAAGGCCCAAGCTTATACAAGGTGACCCAGATTGACCCAAGAGGTTTAAATTCCTTATAACTTTTTTATTAAAATATTTTCCTTTTTTTCTTTTCAGTATTTTATAAAGAAGACTTAGGGGATTTAAAATGGAACAGTACATAATTTAACAACGAATTCTAACACCATTGATGGAAACGGCAATACCGTGTTCATTTCCAAAAAAAATAAGGGCCAATTATCATAATCAAGCATAATCAAGTCGTTGCTGGTAATTGTCGGTTTCAATCGTTGGACAAATTCCCCAAGTCTTCTTTACAAAATACTGAAAAGAAAAATAGAAAAAAATTATAATAAGAAAGTTATAAGGAATTCAAACCCCTTCGGCTATTCTGGGCCACCCTATATTTATCATAATTTTTTTTTATACCCTTTACCAAAAAATGGTAAAAGGGTATAGGTTTGTCATTCCGTTTGTAATTTCTAGAATATTAATAAGCGAGCCATAAAGTATATATATTCTGGATCCTTATGCATAGGGAAGACGAATAAGCGATGTCCGTCTGTCCGTCTGTCTGTACGTGAAATCGGTTTTCCGAAGCTCCCAGAAAAGCTAGAGACTTCGTTCTTGGACTAGTGTCTCAGAAATGGTCGAAATAAGATTGGTATTGAAAATCAGCAAAATCGAGCGGGCGGTTTCTGAGCTGGGAAGCTTAAACTTCATTTTGCCATACAAAATAACTACCGAAAATTAGTTTTTAATATTTTTTTATTAAATAAACTTATTTTATACTTCAGTATGAATAAAATTAATATTTCTTAATAAAAAAAAATAAAATTTAAAAAATTAAATAGACGTTTCCAGGGTTGGAAAACTTTAACTTTTTTATAATGGGTGTTTTTTATTGAGGTATAGAACTTTAAGTTGGCATCACTTTTTTAACTGGCGGCCATTTTGTCAGCTGTCAAGTGATTAATATTTAGTTTGGTTTGCCATTTTATCATGAACAGGTTGACAAAAGAACAACGCTTGCAAACCGTGCAAATTTATTTCGAAAATAATGGTTCAGTTCGCGAAGTTTACCGCAAGCTCCGTCCATTTTATGGTCGACATAATCGTCCATCAGAGCAATTAATTCGGTTAACCATGGATCGTTTTCGCACTACGTTTACTCTATGTGATAATACGCATCCGCACAGACGTCGAACAGTGCGCACCGAAGAAACAATTGCCGCTGTAGAGCAAAGTGTTGAAGAGGACCCGAATGAATCGATTCGCCACCGTGCACAGCAATTGGAGCTTTGTCCATCAACTTTATGGAAGATTTTGCGCAAAGATCTTGGCTTGCGACCTTACAAGATCCAGCTTGTGCAAGAATTAAAGCCGCGAGACCATGCAATGCGTCGTGATTTTGGTGTATGGGCCGAAAATGAGATTGATCTCGATGCTGATTTTCATCGCAAAATTTTGTTCAGTGATGAGGCTCATTTTTGGTTGAATGGCTACGTCAACAAGCGAAATTGCCGCATTTGGAGTGAAGAGAATCCACATGAGACCCTTGAGACGCCATTACATCCACAAAAACTGACTGTTTGGTGTGCTCTATGGGCTGGTGGAGTCATTGGGCCATACTTCTTCCGAAATAATGCTGGAGAGTCAGTTACCGTTAATGGAGACCGGTATAGAGCCATGATAACCGACTATTTTGTTCCCGAATTGGATGGCATGAATGTGGATGAGTTGTGGTTCCAACCAGACGGCGCTACATGCCACACAGCGCACGTCACAATCGATTTATTGAAGGAAACATTCGATGAGCGCATAATTTCGCGGAATGGACCTGTCAATTGGCCACCAAGATCGTGTGATTTGACACCATTGGATTATTTTCTTTGGGGATATGTGAAGTCGCTCGTCTACGCCAACAAACCAGAAACGTTAGGGGACTTGGAAGCCAACATTCGTGGCGTTATTGCCAACATACGGCCTCATATGCTCGAAAAAGTGGTTGAAAATTGGACCTGTAGAATTGGCTTTATTCGAGCCAGCCGCGGCGGCCACATGCCCGAAATCATATTTAAACATTAATGGCATAAAATTATCCTTCCAATAAAGCCAAATTGATGGACATTAAAACGATTTATTGTGTTTTATTTCAATTCGAAGTTCTATACCTCTTAAAAAAACACCCTTTACAAAATTATACAAAATTAATTTACTAAAAGAAATTTTTCCTTTTTTCTATAAATTAAATATATCTTATATTCTAAGGAGAAAGAGATTATGTTAAAAAATCAGAAAAATCAAAAAGGATAATTCCAGGGTTGGGAAACTTAAAATTTTTGTGATATAAAAAATTAACTACTAAATTAACTTAAACTAATTTTTATATGTTTTTATTAAATTAACTTATTTTATACTTCAGTACAAATTAAATTGGTATTTTAAATTAAAAAAGAAAGTTCAAAAAATTAAAAAGACGTTTCCAGGGTTGGAAAACTTAAATTTTTTTTCTTATACAAAAGTAGCTTACTAAAACAAATTTTTTCTTTTTCTCTATAAATTAAACATATCTTAGATTCTTAATAAATCAGAAAAATCAAAAATTATGATTCCAGGGTTGGCAAACTTACACTTTTTGTAATATATAAAAGTAACTAGGTCTTACTATTTTTTTTATTTTTTAATTAAATTAACTTATTTTATACTGCAGTACACATTAAATTGATATTAAAAATGAAAAAAAGTTTTATACATGAAAAAGATGTTTCCAGGGTTGGAAAACTTTAACTTTTTTCTTATACAAAAGTAACTTACTAAAACAAATTTTTTCTTTTTCTCTATATATTAAACATAGCTTATACTCATAAAAGGAACATATTGGTGTACGAAATCTGAAAAATCAAAAAGAACGGTTCCAGGGCTGGAAAACTTACACTTTTTGTGATATAAAAAATTAGCTACCGAAAACTAATTTTTATTTTTTTTTATAAAATTAACTTATTTTATACTTCAGTACGAATGAATTTGGTATTTCAAATTAAAAAAAATTAAAACAACGCTTCCAGGGTTGGAAAACCTTAATTTTTATACAAAAGTAACTTACTAAAACAAATTTTCCCTTTTTTTAACCCCCGATTAAAAAAAGGGTGTTATAAGTTTGTAGTGTGTGTCTGTGTGTCTATGTATCTATGTATCTGTGTATCTGTGTGTCTGTCTGTGTCCACGTACAGGCCAAACGGCTGGACCGATTTTCATTTAGTTTTTTCTGTTTGAAAGATGACTTTATCGAGAGGGTTCTGAGCTATGTTTGAAAAAAATCGGTCCAGCCGTTTAGAAGATATAACATCTTTTCTGAAAAAAGTCTTGGGTTTTTTAAATTTTTAATTTTTGTTATTTACTATAAATTAAACATATCTTACATTATTAAAAAAATATTATTTTTAAAAATACAGAAAAATCCAAAAGGGGGATTCCAGGGTTGGGAAACTTACACTTTTTGTGATATAAAAAATTAACTACCGAAAATTTATTTTTTTTTTTATTAAATAAACTTATTTTATGCTTGAGTACGAATAAAATTGGTATTTAAAATAAAAAAACCATTAAAAAAATTAAAAAGACGATTCCAGGGTTGGAAAACTTTAACTTTTTTTGTACAAAAGTAACTTACTAAAACAAATTTTTCCTTTTTTCTATAAATTAAACATATCTTAAATTCTTAAAAGAAAGAAATTGGTGTAAGAAATAAGAAAAATCAAAAAGAATGATCTCAGGGTTGGGAAACTTAAACTTTTTGTGATATATAAAAGTAACTAAGTCTAATTAATTTTTATTTTTTCCTTTATAGATTATGCATATTATACGTTTTGGAAAGAAAAGTTTGGTGTAGAAGATTATAAAAATAAGAACCACAGCTCCAGAGCTGGAAACTTTGAACTTTTTTTCTGGATATTAAAGTAACTAAATAAAACATTTTTTTAAATTTCCTTTTTTCTTTTTTTACTTAACAAACTTTCTATATTTTTTAAGAACTACTAGATTGATATAAGAATTCAGAAAAATCTAATATAATAATTCTAGGATTTGTAAATTTATTTTTTTTTTTTTTTTGTAGTTAAAAGTAACTAGGTCAAATTATTTTTTTCTTTTTGTTTATACTTTATGTATATGCTTATGTATGTATCTCTATACTACATAAAAGACTTTGGTAAAGGGTATATAAGATTCGGCACAGCCGAATATAGCACTCTTAAGTGTTAATTCCTGAAATTGTTTTTAATGGTCCAATGCGCTGATTTACACGGGCATAATTGTGCTGGCATAACATGCCGGTTTGTAGGTGAGAAAGGCAAAGAGAGTGCTTTTCCGGTTGGCATAACTTTTCAACCAGCTACAACCCCGCATTAGCAGCATAAAACCAATACACATACAACTTAAAAAACAGCAAATATTAAATGAATACGAAAAACACCAGCACATACATTTTGTGCCAGATGAATTACTCTCGTGTAATTTGGAAAATAACGAAAATTGTGCGGTTTAAAAATTGTTCTCGTGTAAACTACCTCAATCAGATGTAACATATAATAATGCCATAGCCATAATCAGTGCAGCCAGGTTAGGGGATTTGTCCCCGAAATGGGGATTTTGTTCCGCATTTGGGGACAAAATTTCGTGGGGAGGCATTTGGGGACTTTTCATTTTACGTTTTATGGGTTTTCTTCTAATTTCACTGATTATTTTAAAATAGTATTAGCATTTAATAAGTTTAATTTGCATGTATCAGAATAAAATAGTGGATGCTGACATTAAATAATTTAGTACTGGCACCATTTCTGTTTTTATAACCTTTACCAAAAAATGGTAAAAGGGTATATATAGGTTTTTCATTGCGTTTGCTATTTCCAGAATATTAATAAGCTAGCCATAAAGAATACATATTCTGGATCCTTATGCATAGGGAAGCCTAATAAGCGATGTCTGTCTGTCCGTCTGTCTGTAGGTGAAATCGGTTTTCCGAAGCTCCCAGAGAAGGTAGAGACTTCGTTCTTGAACTGGTGTGTCAGAAATGGTCCAAAAAAGATTGGTATTGAAAATCAGCAAAATCGAGCATACCGTTTCAGAGCTGGGAAACTTAAACTTCATTTTGCCATACAAAATAACTACCGAAAACTAGTTATTATTATTTTTTATTAAATAAACTTTTTTTTACTTCAGTATGAATAAAATTGGTATTTCTAACTAAACAAAAATTTAAAAAAAATTAAAATGACGTTTCCAGGGTTGGAAAACCTTAACTTCTTTTCTTATACAAAAGTAACTTACTAAAACAAATTTTTCGTTTTTTTTTTCTATATATTAAACACATCTAATGTTCTTAAAAGAAAGAGATTGATGCAAAAAATCAGAGAAACAAAAAGGATGATTCCAGGGTTGGAAAACCTACGATTTTTGTGATATATAAAATTAACTACCTTAAACTAATTTTTTATTTATTTTTATTAAACAAACCTATTTCATACTTCACCACGAATAAAATTGGTATTTCAAATAATAAAAAAATTAAAAAATTTAAAAAGACATTTGGAAAACTTTAACTTTTTTTCTTATACAAAAGTAACTTACTAAAACAAATTTTTCCTTTTTTTCTATAAATTAAACATATCTTATATTGTTAAAAGAAAAATGTTGGTGTAAGAAATCAGAAAAATCACAAAGGATGATTCCAGGGTTGGGAAACTGAAACTTTTTGTGATATAAAAAATCAACTACCGAATATTAATTATTATTCTTTTTTTATTAAACAAACTTATTTTATACTTCAGTACGAATAAAATTGGTATTTTAAATTAAAAATCAAACTCCAAAAAATTAAAAAGATGTTTCCAGGGTTGGAAAACTTTAACTTATTTTATACAAAAGTAACTTACTAAAACAAATTTTTCTTTTTTCTCTATAAATTAAAGATATCTTATATTCTTAAACGAAAGGGATTGGTGTAAGAAATTAGAAAAATTAAAAAGGATGATTTTAGGGTTGGGAAACTTACTCTTCTTGTGATATAAAAAATTAACTACCGAAAAGTAATTTTATTTTTTTTAATAAATAGACTTATTTTATACTATAGTACGAATAAAATTGGTATTTCAATTAAAAAAAATTAAAACACGTTTCCAGGGTTGGAAAACTTTTACCTTTTTTTATACAAAAGTAACTTGCTACAGCAAATTTTTCCTTTTTCTCTATAAATTAAAGATATCTTATATTCTTATAAGAAATCAGAAAAATCAAATAGTGTGACTTCAGGGTTGTAAAACCCACCCTTTTTGTGATATAAAAAATTAGCTACCGAAAACTAATTTTTAATTTTTTTTATAAAATAAACTTATTTTATACTTCAGTACGACTGAATTTGGTATTTCAAAATAAAAAATAAAAAAAATTAAAACGAAGTTTCCAGGGTTGGAAAACTTTATTTTTTATACAAAAGTAACTTACTAAAACGAATTTTTCCTTTTTTTCTATAAATTAAACATATCTTAAATTCTTAAAAGAAAGAGATTGGTGTAAGAAATCAGAAAAATCAAAAAGGATGATTTCAGGGTTAGGAAACTTACACTTTTTGTGATATATAAAAGTAACTTAGTCTAATTAATTTTTATCTTTTCCTTTATAAGCTATATATATATTTTACGTTGTGGAAAGAAAAGTTTGGTGTAGAAAATTATAAAAATAAGAATCACAGCTCCAGAGCTAGAAACTTAGAACTTTTTTTCTGGATATTACAGTAACTAAATAAAGCATTTTTTTTTTGAATTTCATTTTTTCTTTTTTCACTTAACACACCTTCTATATTTTTTTTAAGAACTACTATATTGATAAAAGGAATCTGAAAAATCTACTATGATAGTTCTAGGGTTCGAAAATTATTTTTTTTTTCTTTTTGGACATAAAAGTAACTAGGTAAAAGTTTTGTTTTTCTTTATCTCTTTACTACATAAAAGCACTTTGGTAAAGGGTATATAAGATTCGGCACACTCTTAGTTGTTTAAATTTTGTGTTTGATAAAATAGCTGATGGTAATAGGGTAGCCAGATATTGAGTTGGCAAAAAAGTACACCAAAAAACAGGAGTATAGTTAATTTAAAAAAAGTAAATTTGTGTTTTTATTGAAAACATCCTTAAATTCATTCAATAACATAAGATAACATATTCTTTGCTAAAGAACATAAAAATGAGACCGTAAATATTATTTACAACAAATTAATAACTTAAAATTAGTCATGTTTCTAATTTTATTTAGGAAACAAAGTTAACTTGAACAAGTTAATATTAATATTTTTAATACTGACAACCTATTGCACCAACCTATTGCACCAACTTATTTATATTAATATTTAAAAGTAATTTTTCCATTCAAAAATTAAGGACAATCAACATTTAAATATTAATTGATATTTAAATAGAGTTGGTGAAATGGACCCTGTATATCACTTGTTTGCTGTGCATTTCGGTTTGGTTGTTTTTATAATTATTAAATAATTATATTAAATTTTGTATATATATATATGACCTCCTCCTTGAAAAGGGACCTAGTGTGTCAAAAAACGTGTTTGGACTTAAGAATGGATTCTGGTACCTAAAAGGGTGTAGAATAAGATGAAATTAGTTTTTCTCAAAACTTCATTTTCACACTTTAGGTCCGTTTTCTCGGAGAAGGTTACCTATATGATTTGATCAGGCAAAAGTTCGTATCGCTTTGTAAGTCAAATTATATGTGATAACTATTAATGAACAAGTAACACCAAAGTTAATAGTAAATATTCTCGCAAACACGCCAATGGCAAGACCGTTGTAAATTTATAGATGGTAAAATTGAGCTTTCGTTACAAAAAAGCTTTCAGCAAATTGAAATACGATGAAGCAAAACAATTCACATATTCCATTTGCAATGAAAGTTAGTTATATAAAGCAAATATATGAAATAAGTTAGCGTGACCGCATTATATATGGGTTATTATTAGCCACGCCCATTTAAAAAAAATCTTTAGATGATAGATTTGAATTTGGGGCACAATTTTCCATATAATTAATTTAATTTTAAACAAAATTTTTTTGCACAACAGTGTAATTAACTAAAAATATATTGGTGCTTAGCATTAAAAAATGTAAAATTATTAAATTAATTTAACTTACTTGAGTTTGAGATAGACAAATGCATTCCAGAGGACATGAAATCGCGGTTTCAATCAAACATGAGTTCCACATGCAGCCGAGTATTATAATTACTATTAAATGCCATGTGTTTGACATTATTTTTCTGAACAAATGTTTATTATATAAATATTTTTTACGAACTTATAATGCACTTTTAGATATGTACTTTGTTTATTTGTTTTAAAGATAATTATCCATTTATTAATGTACTTTGTAAACGTTTTATTCTGAGATTCGATTTTATTATAAGTGCATCTATATTATTCCTTACATATTATTTTAATTGTGCAGCTTTAAGGCGTAATAGGAAATAAATTTGACTTAAAAAATGAAAATTTCAAGAGAAGAATTTCGGTGTATTATTTTTTACAACTTTCGACGTGGATTATCTCAACAAGAATGTGTCGATGAACTCAGTTCTTTGTATGGCGATATATAAATAATTCCTTCTGCAAAAAAAAAACCAACTTCAATGCAAAGAATATAAAACTAAATTTTAATGGGCGTGCCTCAGCCCATTTTTTAAATGCAAGATTGTGTGTTTTTCAGAGCTCAGGGTGCGTCTTAAGTCTTTTAAAAATCGGTTAAGTAGAACCACTTAAAATAACATATTAAATTATAATGGGCGTGGCTCCGCCCATTTTTTAAAACAAGGTATTGTGTTTATTTTAGAGCTCAAAATGTGTGATAAGTATCGTAAAAATCGGTTATGTAGGACCACATGAAATATTATAATAAATTTTGCATTTGCAACTTTAAAATTGTGTAATTACAAGAACCAATGTTTTATATGTTTCGCAGTAATCAAATAATTAGAATATTATAAAATTATATATAAAAAAAGTGTGAGAGTGTTTCCACCCACTTTTTCACAATTGGACCGATTTGAAGCTTTACCCTCACAGACAAAATATAATAATTTTTACAATCTGTCTGAAATGTACCGAGTTATGAAGTAACACCCCAAAAAAAAATAGAGACGAATTGTTAATCTCCTCCTTTTTTGAAGTCGGTTAAGAACCACAGTATATCACTGGTATAGTGAATTCTATTGTGGTCGTAGTTCCCTTGCCGATAAATTCCGTGAAGGTTGTTGTGCCACAAAACATCGATGCAGTGCGTGAATTGGTGATGCAAGATCGTCATGTGACATATTGTGGGATAGAGGCGTCCTTGCAGTTATTTCCACTTCAAAACATTCGATTTTGCATGAACACTTAGTTGTTGGATACTCCATAATTTATCAATCGCTCAAAAAAAGGCTCGCGCCAATTGGTCTAAGGAAATTATTAAGAAGTTCAATCGTGGTGCTTCAAAAGACGAGTATAAAATCGCGATAGGTGACGAATCATAGATATATGTATGTATGCTTATGAGCCGGAAACAAAATAGCAATCGATTGTGTAGGTATTCCAAAGCGAGCTAAATCCAAAAAAAAATGTTCGTGGAAGAAACACAGCGCAGCAAATGGTGGCCCGTTTCTGCAGCCGAATGGGTCATGTGGCCACTGTTCCGCTTGAGCAACGTATAACTGTGTCCGTGGTATCACAATCGACCAAAAAGGTCTAAGTGAGTCCGGGTTTCTGACTGGCACCCCTACCTAACCTAACCTAACCTAACCTAAGCAATACATTTTTTCGCTCAGTTGTTAGTGCTTCCAAATCAGAATTTTTTTTGTTTAATGTTCAATAATATAATTTCGGTGCTAAATTTAATCACAAACATTCTACATAGCCACCTCAGAAGGTCGTCCAAACTGACCATAAAATGGAAGAAGTGCACGGATGCACTTTCTTCGCCGAGAAAAAATTTTTGATTATAAAATTTAATCATATGTAAGTGTTGTTATTTTGTAAGTAGATTCATGGTTAAATTATAGACCAAACTGAACATGTTAAACAGTAACATGACACACGAAAACAGCTGAGTTGCTATCACAGTAAGTGCTGCCAGAAAAACTTTGCCTCTTGTCCCCAATTTAAATCATCATGTCCCCAAAAATCCCCATTTCAAAAGGAAAATCCTAACTTTTGTCCCCAAAAATATTTTGTCAATATTGTTGTTTGATATCATTTTAAAATCATGCTGTAACTCAATCCATTGCTTCAAAACTCTTTGCACAGCTTTTCTTATGATAACCATCTAGTGTTTGATAATAGTACAAGTTTGTCAAATTTATTTGAGTCCACACCTAAATTGGTTAAATCGAATACAGTCAAATCCCGATAATTCGTAATCGCAAGGGACTGGCCATTTCTTACGAATTAAAGGGGGTTAAAATAAAATAATTGCGAATTAACGGTTTTTTCAATTTATTTACTAAAACGATAAAAAAAACATAAAAAACTGTTGCTAAAAATAAAATACAAAATAAAAATTTGTTGTTTTTGTAACACCGACAGAGTTTTATGCGTGAGCTTTGACATTTTTCTTTATTCATTAAAAAACTGATCTTAAAGCGGCCCATACACTACAACAGCATGCACGCACAAGCAAGCGATTGAGTATTCATGCTCGAACCACACAACATACCAGCAAGCTGGTACAATATTCATTTCATACAAAATTGCGGGAAGGGAGGTTATGAATTTTCACACAGTTTTTGCTGCAATTATTATTGGTATGTTATTAAAATTAGCAGCTAAGTATGTATAACTAAAGTTCTAAAATTCTGTTTACCATTGAAACAAATTATATTTCAACAAATTATATTACTTAAATGCATGTTTGCTCCATGGAAACTTTGCTCAACTGAGCTAATTTCACCATATACCACACCAGCGAGCTGGTACCATCAGCAAAATATCAAACTCTACTTGACATCGCTACAGCAAACCGTACAACCGCACAAAATGCCCATACACGACCAAACCGCTGGCTTGATTGCGCATGCATGCTGTTGTAGTGTATGGGCCCTTAAGAAAATAAACACACACAAGCAAAAGCAAAAACCCACGCAAAAAAAATAGCGGTAAACAATAAATCATTTTTTCCATGTTTCTGTTGTTTCTATTATGAATTATATGTAAGTGGTAGTCAGCAAACAATTACAATTTATAAGAGGTAAAGGAGATTTTATTTGAAAAAAAAATTACGAATTATTAGCGAATTTACGAATTAACGAAATTTTTCAAGGGACCGACAGTTTATTACGAATTATCGGGAATTACGATTTAGCGGGGTACGAATTATCGGGATTTGACTGTATTTATTTGTACTTAAGCGTTCGCAACGGAGTGCGAGAAATAAAAATAAATTCTACAGAAGTGGAAATTGATTTTGCCACTTGCGAGCTGCAAAAGTTCAGTGAATGGCAAACACATTTTGATGGAATTATTTTAATTTTTTAACAAAGTATAAGTTAAGTCATTAGAACTTATACATTAAACACTTAGACCACAGCAGGCTACACGACAAGTGCCACTGGCAAAAAAGTGATGCCTGGTAGCCAGCTGCTTAATTATTTTAAAAACGGCAGTAACACCATACGATCCTGATATTGAAGTATAAATATATATTTCAGTGGTGCCGCTTTCAAATATTTCACATATATAAAAATAAAAGTGTTTATTCAAAAGTATAAAAAGAAATAATTTTCTTTTATATTTTTTGCGAATTTTACTATTTACATAGTAGTAATTAGCTTAGTAATTTCTTTAATACATTTAGTAAATTTTTCTTTTGCGTTTTTGCCAAAATTTTTTATTTATAATGGCTTTGTCGATTTTTAATCAACTTCTCGCGAATTTTTGCAAACTTTTTTGCTTTTATTTTTTAATAATATTGGACTTTATTATCATCCCGCTGTTAGTAAATTTTTGCAAGTTTTCGTACATTTTTGGCAGACCTTACAGTTTTAGCGATTCCTAATCAATATTATGGCTTTTTTTTTTTGGAAATTTTGTAGCTTTTCGCGAATTTCCATTTTTTCGCTTTATAAAAATGTAATTACAGTAATAATACTATTTTAAAATAATCTGTACAATTAGAAGAAACCTCATAAAACGTAAATAATGTATTTACATAAAATACTCTTATAAGAAAAAGTGATGTTAGAGCTCTAAATGAAAAGTCCCCAAATTCCTCCCCACGAAATTCTGACCAAAATGAGAAGCGAAATCCCCATTTTGGGGACAAATCCCCTAATCTGGTGGCACTGATCACAGTGTTGCCAAAAGAAACTTGTTAAAAAATTATCGGCACCTTAAACGAAAAATCATGTACATAAATTCGGTTTTTGATGTGTAAACATCTATACACTAGGGGGTAAAAATTTTTTGGCTTTGATTCTTTGCTGAGATTTCTTTGCTTTTTGCTTTTGCTTTGCATTGTCAAATCGGTGTGAGCTATGTATGAGTGTATTAGTGTTTGAAAGAAGCAATACCAAGCAGAGAAACAAGTCGACCGGCTCGAAGCCGACGGTGCGCCGCCGCCGGTTATTTTTCTGTATATTTCCGTACACCAAAGGTGAAAGTGAACCGTAAGAGCACACAATATGTAGACATTTGGCCACTACATCGACAAATACATGAGAGTTAAAAACTAAAGGGTGTTCCAAAAGGAGCAACGTAAAATGTTAAAATCCCATGTAATATACATACAATTGTATGTACATATATACACTTGAAATTTGTAAAGTTAGTGTATTTTTATACCGACTACAACAATTAACACTAAATTCAAAAAGTTTAAATTAAAGGGTGTTCCATTAGTTAATGCAATTTTTACTTTGTAATTTTGACAACTTGCTGTATCTTGGAGACCGTAAGAGCAAAACTCTTGAAATTTTCATAAACGGTAAAACTAAAAAATCAAAAAAATATAAAATCGCCAAATATAAAAAAATCGCCAAAAACAAAAACAAATCGCCAAATCGAAAAAAGCACCAAATTAAAAAAAATCTCTAGAACTAAAATAAATCGCGAAAAACCGGAAAAATCGCCAAAATGAAAAAAATCCTTAAACAAAAAAATCGCCAATATGAAAAATCGCCAAAATGAAAAATCGCCAAAATGAAAAAATCGCCAAAATGAAAAAATCGCCAAAATGAAAAAAATTGCGCAAATTAAAAAAACCCAAAAAGAAAAATTAACGCCAAAACGAGAAAAAAGCGATAAAACTGAAAAAAAAATCGGTTAAACTGAAAAAACTTAAAAAAGGAAGAAAGCTAAATCAAAAAAAAATTATCAAAACCGAATGTGCGCGAGTCACAGTCGCACTTTACTGAATTTATTTTAATTGCAATGCGTACACAACAGCAAGAACAGCAACAACTAAACGATGAACAACAGGAATTAAAAATTAAAAAGAAAAAGTAAAGGCATTTACCATAGATGAGCACTGCAGTACCACTAAAGTTTCAGTAAAAACAATAAAAAATGTTTAACAAGTAAATTTTTACTGATTACTAAAATTCTTTTCTACAATTTTTATAAATTGCCTAAATGATTTGTTATATGATGAGGTGCATTGAATTTTCAGTAATCAGTAATGCCCGTATTCATAATGAAATTCTACCAAGTGGCTAAATGTTTTTCATACAAAAATTTCAAAATTTGAATGAAAAAAACTTTGCCACTTGCTACAATTTTATTTATGATTACGGCCCTACGATTTTACTGGTAATGCAAATTAAATTTCATTAGCAGTAAAAATTTACTGAATTTTTTTAGTAATCAGTAAATTTACTGCTTACTGCAATTTTGAATGCAGTACATATACATATACTGCAGTGTGCCCATTTACTAACCAAATAAGTTTAATAAAACAAACAAAAACCAACAAATTCATATGTATTTACAATATTGAACGTTTTGATACTTTTAATTAACTAATTTAAAAAAAGATACTAAAAGCATAAGTACTTCCAACTTAAAAAAAAATTTCATTACTAACAGATGTTTACACATCTCCTCTGTGATCGGACTCAAATTGCTTTTTTTATTAATTTTTCAAAAAATTTAACATTTAGTCTTTTTTTTTTTTTTGTTAAGCAAGGTCTATATGCATATCGTTCCGGCTTCTAAGATAAGCAAAAAAAAACCTTAATATGTTCATACACAAAAATTAGTGAAAATAATCCGAAGTTGCTCTACTTCCGCATAACAATAACTGGCTCTTACTAACTGCTTGCAAAGGTCTTTTCTGGAGAAATGGGTTTTCTAGCTAACGATATATTTTTGATTTTTTTCTGTATTTATTTGATTAACTATTTTATTCAAAAATTATACTTTTATTTATCGAATTTTGTATTAGTATTGTTTGTAGTTAATTGTAAGAAATAATATCCGTACAGAATTTTCTATTTAAAACAGATTTACTCCTGCTGTTATTATTTATATTATGTTTACAAAATGTGTTTTTACATTAATAGTCTTGCTGAACAAAAGTATTTTTTAGTTCACTTAAATTTTATTTAAATATAATCGTGATACAATTTTCTTTCATCTTCACATTGTTCGTAAATTTACATACATATGTACATGTACTCGTACTTAAATATGCAGGTGTGTATGTACGTATTTGTACTTTGGCGTATTATTAGGAACTTTGTTATGCGAAGTTATATAAAATGAAGATATTTCCGCATCCGTTACCGACACCAGTGAATTATAAAGGAATACTAAAATGCTTTTGTCTTGTTTACATCCATCAATGGAATAAAAGTTTTCCTTTAAAATGCCGGCAAATTTCATAGTGAAATTATGCTTCCATTTCCGTTTTCTCTTACATTTTTCTCTTGCGTTCTTAATCAAAGCTGACAAAAACTCACCAATACACACACACACATGCAGTGTTGGTATATCTACGAAGTGCAAAAGCACATTAAGCTGTTGCAAAAAGGATAAAAAGCGCAATAAAATACGAAAAAGAGGGTAAAAAAGCACGAACATATTTTTTTTTAATTTTAATACATTAAGTCATTTAAAAAGGAGAGTTTAGAGTGTAAATGCTCAAAATATAATTTTAAAAAACAAAATATTTGAGATGTAATAACAGAATTTATTAACATATTAATTAAAACAAAATCTTGATTAATTTAATAAAAATAAGTATGTAAAAAAAATAATAATAAAAACCAGGAGTCAAATAATATAGTAACATATACACACATACATATGTACATACATACAATAGTAGGTGAAGCTTAGGCTTAGATTAAGATATGTAACTATGTTACTGAAAAATCATTTACACATAAAGAATGCATTGAAAGCGTAATTTTTTTCTTAAGTACTCTTAACTTAAAAGTTTTTGTTTTTGCGATATTCACCTTTATTCCAGCTGTCAACATTGACAGCACATCAATACGATATGAAAAAAATTGGAGGTTGGCTACTCGTTGTCTAAACCAACTGACTGCCATTGATAACCTCATGCTTTCAATCGAAATCGGCCCTTAAAATTTAACCACTCTTGTGCGTTGAATACAAATTTACCTACATTTTGTTGTAAACGTGAACATTTTGATTTACTCTGCACTTACAAATTGACAGCCTTATGAAAATTCCGAAATCGGCCCTCAAAATTTAACCACCCTATAGTATCATTAAATATTTGTGTAAGCTTTAACAAATGCTTATTGAATACTACTTTCAATCAATTATTATGTAGAGAATTATATTGTACTTTCCAGTTACTTCCGTTTTTTATTTTGCAAAAAAAAATTAAATTTTTTAATCCCAATTATGAAAAGTTTTCTACATTGTTTTTAACATAGTTTCCGCTATTGTCATTAAAAACAATTTATGAAGCCTCAGTTAAAAGATGGTGCTATTAGCGCTTAAAAATATATTTGTTTTTTAAATTAAAAATATTTTTATTTAACAAAAAAGCACCAAAAGCACTGTAAGAAATTGTTAAAAGCACTGTAAAATACCCGCTTTTTAAGAAAGGGTATTAGCCAAAATTTCGCGTTTATGAAGAGGCAAAAAGCACCAAAAAATACCCGAAACGCACCAAAATACCATCACTGTAGACATGCACACAACTACATAACTCTCTCAGCAATATTTGAGAGCATTGAGATAAAAAAGCTTCGTTTTATCTAAAACAGAAAATCCTGACCTACAAAAAATATTTGAAAAATGAAACATAAAATATATTTTTGGGAAAAAAAATTTCGAAAAAACACTGCAACCGGTATTTGAAACAAAATTTATTTTTGTTGCTGCAAATTTTAAAAATTCTGCTTTGAAATTGCATAAGTGTCGACATTATGAAATTCTAGTTTTATAATCTAAGCATAGCTGCGAATAACGTTATAAAAGACAATTTTTAAAAAACCAGTTTCTTAACACATTACCATTAACATTACTCTCTTGCATTCTTCAAACATCAAACAATCCAAAATTATTCATCTTATCGCCGTCAAAACACAATTACAAAGAGTCAGTCAGTGAAAGAACTTTGTAAGTATGTAACTAACAAAATCATGAAACGAAATTGTCGGAAATAATTGATAAATGTAACAGATGTACAAAAAGAAACGTTAATACTAATTATCATTATTTTCGATAAGATGAAAAAATTTAAACTAAAAAACAATCTTGCTTTAAAATACGTTTTTTGGCTCTCCTGAAAAATTATTATTTTGTCACTTGCAACGTTATTCGAGGCTAAGCTTCAATTATATGTGTATGTATTGAAAATCAAAATTCATTTATATCGATAGCTATACTTACATTCATATTAATTTAATTTTTATTTATAAAACTTGTAAAGAAAACATTATACATAGCTTAATATACACTAGCAGTGCTGCCAGAAAAATTTTGACTCTTGTCCCAAATTTAAAACGTCATGTCCCCAAAAAATCCCCATTTCAACAGAAAAATCCTAACTTTTGTCCCCAAAAATATATCATTCATAAAAAACTATTATTAAGTCCTATGCGCAGGGATGCGAAATAAGATTTTCAAAAAGTTAGAAGAAAAATTGTACTTTTTTCAGTACGATTGACCAAATTCCATATTTTTATTTTTTTAAATGTTCTTATTAACTTAAAACGTACATAAAATTCAATTGTACATGCATATATTTATATATGTATGTGTATAAAAACTTAATAATTAACAAAGAGGCACTTTCAAGTTTATTTATTACAATATTATTAATTAATACTATGAATTAACATTAATGTTTAATTTTAGAAGGTACATAAAAGAGTATTATTTTTTGAGATCAGAATATAAAACTAAAATTTTGGCTTTACTTCTACATCCATTGTTTTGACTCGATTGGAGCCAGTCGAAGTAAACAATATGAAGAAGATAATAGCAAAAAAAAAATAATCACCCCTATCGTGAACAGTTTTTCCCTCGAAATATGTTCCCTGTTACCCGAATTGCAATCGTGAATAATTTTCCCCCTGAAATTTGTTACATTTCTTGATTCTTCTTATCGTGAATAATATTTTTCACATGTATTTTTTCACTTTTCCCTTCGTTTTGTGCACTTTATTTTTGCAGGCGAACTGAATTAATACACTGCGTAATTTCTATAATATACTTGCAATTATATATTAAAACTTATAAATAATCATTTTTAGGGCAAGATCAATAAATAATGTCCACGATTAATAACAATAATACCTTGGAACACCTTTTTTCATTGAACATAAATCACTTTTGTTTACACGCCGAAAATTTTATGGCTGTGGTATACTAAAAAAATTTTAATTAAAAACACAACTTTACACTATAGCAAAATATGTGATTCTCTTATTATTAAACTTTTTTATTTGATTTTCAATTAATTTTAAAGCTTTACAAGTCTTCCTCCTGTGTTTTTACATTCACAAGGCATTGATAGCGGGAACAAACGTTCCCATGAAATTGAAGATTGCAAATTTCCCTTCATCGGGAATGAAAATTTCATGGGAACAAAGATTTCACATTTTATTCACGATAGGGGTGAATACGAATTTATGAAGATATTACATACATACATACATTCTTGCAATCGAAATATTCTAAATAATTTCCCAATCCAAAACTTCATAGACATCAAGCTCGTCTCCGTCCTCTACAACTCGCTTGTATATATTTTCCGATTTGGACTTTTTTATCATTTCTTCAGGAAGGAAGCTCAAATTTATGGCAGCACATCTTATAAATATTTAAATGTGATTTTATTCTTAATAAAGATTCTAACATTTCATATTGCAGATTATATTTTATGTATGAAGACTCGTGCATGAAAATATTCTCTGCACAAACGCATTACTTATTGGCACTGTCAACAGGTTGAACACAGCAGCTGCAATTTCACGAAAGAAGTAATTTCCGGCATTATCTTCGTACTGATATACTATTGCCCAAAAGCCAAATATGTCTTTAGGAAAACTTTGTTTTTGTTTGTTTCCGCCAGTCGATATAAGCAATTTTATTCCATTGGTTTACATATACGCTCAATGCCACTTTTGGATCTATAACATTTTAAAAAATTCCATACACCGAATCAAATCTATGTTTTGTAATGTTCTTAAATTACAAATTTTTAAAAAGTTCAAAGTTTTTCATATTTTCTGGGAATCACACATACATAGTTTTTTATGCGTGACACAATAACTATGGTAGAACCTTGCGTAGAACAATTGCACAATCAAAACTTTCAAGAGTAATTTTTCTTTTTCAAAAGAAAAAAAATTTTAATTGATAAAGAGCTAGTTCTGCAGCTGCGAGCAAGGTTTTGCCTATGTACATATTACCATGATGGTAATATCATCTTCATTATAAAGTATGATTGCCACACTACTATAAGAGATTTTTAAAAACTGAAATGTTACCAGTACTAAAATATTATGTCAACATCCACGATTTTCCTGACACATGCAAATTGTTAGAGCTCAAAATGAAAAGTCCCCAAATCCCTCCCCACGAAATTCTGTCCCCAAATTAGAGGCGAAATCCCCATTTTTGGGGACAAATCCCCTAATCTGGTGGCACTGTACACTAGGGTTGTTATCCGTCCTCTTTTTCCCGGAGACTGTCCTCTTTTTGGGATCTATCCTCGGGAAAAATTTGCGCTCGGGAAATTCCTACTTTTTAAGGACATTTTTTCGCTTTTACATTGCTTGAAAAAATTATATTGGATGTCCAGCGAGGTTTGTGGTATCTTAGACGTAGAATTATTACGATCTATTAAAAATATCGATGGAGATACGCAAGATGGGCCAATATAATAAAGTGCGTAGCTTTAAGCGAGAGTTTAAAATCTTTATTTCACGAATAAGAATAAAACATTTTAGCCCAAAAATCTAAGTTTATTGAAAGTCGGTAATCGGTTGAAGTTTGGGTTCTCAGTTGTTGATGAACTACTTTTTAATTAATTCTTGTGTAATATAATTTTTTTTGATAAGTATATATCCCGTTTATACGCACTTCTTATTTGCAAATAAAACTGGAAAACGTTGCCGCATAACTTTTTTATTGTAAGTTAACAACTCACGAAAAATATTTGCAAATAACACACTATTTGCAAATAAGGTGTAAAATGTTGCCAATTATTTTTGTTTTGTAAAAAATGAAATACAAATTTAACAATGTGTGGCAATATCATTCACAGATAGCAATGTATTCTATCTACGTATAAACGGTGAGTTCAGTATTTGCAAATAGTTTCATTTGCAAATAAGATTTGCGTATAAACGGGGTAATAAACGACAAAACTATTATTGGAAAACTCAATTTCGTTTTACTTTTAAGTCCTACTTTTTTAAGCAAATGGCCGGGCTTTCCCTCCGCTGTCCTCTTTTTATAAATCACGCAATAACAACCATAATATACACATAGTACTTGCATTAAAAAGCTTTAGCATTTCAGCCAAAGGATTAAATTTGTCACAACAAATTGAATTATTTTTAAGAAGTGCTTCCTTCCAACAAGTCATATTGCATTTTGTTACGTATTTTTGTTTTGGTAGTGTTCATTATTGGCTAAATTGCCTTGATACTTCTTCTTTATTAGAAACCATTTAATACGAATAATAACATATATTTTTAAAATTGCCAGCAAGGTTGTCTAACGGTATCGTAAAAATACCGATACCGATTCAAACACCGTTAAAATTAGGTACCGGTATCAATACCGATACCGAAACTCATTTCGGTTAGAAAATACGGGTATCGACAATACCGTTTATGTCTATACCGGTACGTACCGGTATACCGATTTCCGTAAAGAAAAAATTACAAAACCTAATTTCAATTAACTTTTTTTGAAATTAATTACAGAAACAAAATTTCCCCTTTTGGACGTTCTTATTCAGCTCTATTCTTACTACTTTTTATCGACAACAAAGTGTAAGCACACCATAATCAAATGCATATGTACATATGTATAAACTAGAGTTTTTCATTTCCCGGGAAAGCAGGAACGACTTTTCGGCTTCCCGGAAATTCCCGCCCAGTGCAAAACAATACAAAATATTTTTAATTTCATTATTTCAACAAAAAAAATTATAATTCATGAGATCGATTAAATAAAACGTTTTATAAGCACATTAGTAAAAAAAATAATATCATTTGAGTTCTTTAAATAATAGTAGTGCATATGTATATACCCATATTAAATGTAAATGCCAAAAAAAATTATTTATTTATTTATTGATACATATTATACAAAGTAAATTTGCATAATATGGTGTTGAACAAACATGGGTGGAATAACAAGACCATACGCCCAGGATGTTATTAACAGCATTTTAAAAAAGTTTTGTGACTGACTGTACACGACGTATGCCTTCACATAGGAAGTAACATCGTGGTTGTTAAAGAAATTTCACAAAAAAACCGCAAGATTATACGGACGAAAAACTCTTGAAGGCCAAACAATACACACAAGCCTGAAAGCACTTAAAAAAATATATTATTAAATAAATATTACAAAATATTTCTTTGAAAATAGGACTTTAGTACAGAACAGTAATGTAACGAATGTCAATTTTTGATATTCGCGAATACGAATATTTGAAACGATATTTGCGAATACGAATACGAGTATTTAATGTGAAATTTATAGACATTAAATCAGGGTTCTATTTATGCCTGCAATATGAAATATTAAAATATTGTTATGAAAAAGAACTTCATACTCCTCTTGGCGCACTTTAAAGTTAATGAAACTACCAAAAAATTTCAATGATCGTCAGTAAATAATATTAATAATAATAATATAAATTCAAGGGATTCGTACAAACTAATATTTTTATCCATTTATTTAAATTTGGTTTAGGATTTCTGCATTTATTTATTTAATTTTTTGGAAAAATATTCGTATTCGCCTGAATTTGACGAATACGAATGCAAATACGAATATATAAAAATGGCCGAATATTCGGCCATTCTAATACGAATATTCGTGCATCACAAGTACAGAATAAGCATTATTAGAATCGTTCTTTTTACCAAAGAGAATCTGAAATTATTTTGTTATATTTCTTTTATTTCCTTGCACATTTCTGTTTTTACTTTTATGAATTGTAGAATTAAATTTTGAACGTCGCGTTCTGCTTATTGCAAATAAAGGCTTCACGGCCCTTTTCACAATGTACAATTAAAAGCTAACAGGGGCTTTAACGGCAACTTTTGTATGAAGAACTGTCAGTTAAAGTTCACGTTAACTCTTAATCATACATTGTGAAAAGGGACGTTAGTCTCAGATCACATGTGTGCCAGATGTAAACTCGGCCTTAATTGTTGTAAAGTTTTAGCTATTGTGCTAGTGCCATGACCTTATTATTGCGCCATCGCATTCATAAAATGAATAACGACACTCATCAAGTTGTCATAATATCAAAAAATCCCGGGAATTCCCGCATATTTTCCGGGAAATCCCGTTTGAAAAACAATAGTATAAACGTTTATAACCAGGCTGCCCAGAGAAGCGTCAGAGTGCCGAAAATCAAACGGCTTTTTATAGAAAAGAATACACATATGCTTATACATTACTCTCGGTTTTCTCTCTGTGGGCAGCTCTGATCTAAACATACTTATGCATGTATGTATGTTTATACAAGCATACAAGTTTACACTACACTTGTGTAAATAATCTTTGCAAGATATAAAATTTAGTTTTTTTATGTTACTGTTTACTAAAGACTTTATGTAAAATGACTTACTTTTAACTTAATAAAAAGAGGTTTTTTGCTGTATACACTGTATGAATTAATAAACTTCATAGTAATAGCGGTATACCGGTATTTTAAACTCGATAACGGTATGTACCGGTAATACCGATACCGAAATAAAAAAAATACCGTTACCGTTACCGATACCGAAATTTTTAAAATAATTGTACCGGTATCAATACCGATACCGTTATTTGTTTCTGTTTCCAACCTTGCTTGCCAGACACACAATACTTAGCTTAAGAATTATACTTGTTACCATCAGTTATAAGAAGAAAAATCCCCTAAAATTTGGTTATCATCCCCAACAAATCCCTAGATACTCAACACGAAATTTGTATCCCCAATTAAGAAAAAATCCCCAATTCGCGGACAAATCCCCTAAACTGGCAACGCTGCACAGTGCTGCCAGAAAATAATGATGAGAGAATGCTAAATCGGTAAAAGTTCTGCTAAAGTGTTCTACAGAAGAAAAGTATAATGCCAAATTTAAATTTAAAAAATTTATTGAAACCAGTGCTGAACATTTATTTACTATTGTCTAGTATTCCAAACAATTACTAGTAGGATCAGCAGGAGTAGTTATCCTGTTTTGTAACATCATCTTTTTAAAACTACTGATACATGAAAAAATAAAATATTAGCACCAGTAAAATCGAAAATGAAGTAACAGCTTAAAAAAACTAAATACATAGTTTTCTATTCGTTTGATTGAAGTTTTTATTTTTATATAGCTATGCTATTTATTACGCGATGCAGGAGTTAGGACGTCATTTTCGTCACAAAAATAATCGACACTATTACAGTTATAAATTTATTTTTATTTTGATTTCTTTGTACGAGTACGAAAATAAACGAAAAAAATTCTTTAATTTTGTTTTGTTTCGTTCTTTGAAGTGAGTGAAAGAAAAACAAAACAAAAACAATGAGAACACTTGCACAATTTGTTTTTGTTTTGTTTTTGGATATGAGCGCAAACCAGAGAACACAGCAATCGGCTGTAAGCCGGCTAAGAGCCGCCATCGGCTACATGTAATACATTAATTTAATAGTACGCCGCTAGAGAAGAAAATAGTGGGCAATAATTGGAAACGTTTTGAAATATTCGTGGAGAATTTGACATCATCATATAATATAATTTTATTGCATTTTTATTTCACACATGAAATTTGTTTTATATAACTAAGTAGCAAAGCTATAACCGGGTGTCCTGAGTCACCCCTCTCTTTTATAACTACTAATACATTTGGAGTTTTGTTTTTTATGACTAGAAAATTTTGTGGTAGTATGCTTATGACATTGAGGTAGTGCTGCAATAACATTGAAGTAGCAATATTATAACATTGAAGTAGCAGCAAAAGTAGTTAAAAAGCAAAATAATCAGCAGAACTAGAAACCAGGGGTCAAATCGTCACATCCGTGAACGTACAACTCGTCACGTAAAAACTCAATTTTCGGATTATGACATACGTGAACGTATTGAAATCTCATTCAGTTTATACGATTGACGTATCATTTAATATGTTTTCGTACGATTGCCGATACGATCACGTATGTAACGATTTGAACCCAGATATTTGTTTTGTATGTGATCAGTGCTGCCACAAACAAGAAATTATTACATACCATATTCCAAATTTTTTTAAAAAGTTAGCATATGTGAAAAATAAACAAAATTTTAAATGCTTTTTTTTTTTGATTCATTGAAAAACACTAAAATTTACTCTGAGTTGCATTGTAATATAAAGGTTTTACATATTAAAAAACGTTCCTTTTGAAAGAACACATCTAATATAATATAGATTTAGAAAAGGAAAGCATTAAATAAAACCATAATAAATTTATTTACTGCCTTTTATAAACGTTTTATTTTTATTTTATTGATGTGTGAAATTTAAAAGTTGACAGCGCAATATTTTTACAGTCAACATTTTCCTGTGATGCCACATTATTTATAATTAAAGGTCATGTCACAGAGCTCAATTCCGTTCAGAAACGAAATTACCTCCAGCCCATATTTGTAGCAGATGTAGAAGTAGGGTAAAGAAAGTATGATACTCGTATTATTATGTCAATTTTCAATTGAGATGTGAGTGTCACTACGTCTCCACAATGAGACTGCTCAGACAATTAATATAAATAATTTTCAAAATCGTTTACAATAAAAAAACTTTTCCTAGATGACAGTGTTGCCAGCAAAGAGTGTCAAAATTTGACGGAAGCTAATTTAAATAGTACAAAACCAATAAAAATAGTACAAAAAAAATTTTCCTATATCGATTTTTCTATTTTCATCAAAACATATTATAAATTCAGGCTTATGCAAATCGAATGAAATTCAGCATTTTCCAAACCAACTTCGGCGTTTTTTATTTTATTTTTTAGTTTTCAGCAATTGGTCAATTAGTACAAAAATTATACAATATTTTAATGGTACAAAATAATACAAAAAATTTTAAATAGTATATTTTTGTACTATAGTATAGAAAGTGGAGACGCTGTTAGATAAGGTAATAATAATGAGCAAAGAAAACAAACAGAAGAATAAATACACTCAAAAAAAGATATATACTAATTGAGGAAAAAAAGTTTCTAAATTTAAGTAAAAAGAATTTTTTACAAAAATCTAGTAAAAATTACTTAATGGGCAAAGTGAATAAACAAAAGCATTTGCTTTTTACTTGAAAATTTGTTTTAAAAAAAATACATATTTTAGGTTTTACAACAAATTTTTAAGTCGAAAGCAAATGCTTTTTTTTATTCACTTTACCCAATATGTGTAAAAAAAAATAAAAAGTTCATATCCTTAAAAATAGTCCATAAAAATACACAAACAAATTCTCACATTCAAGGACAAGGTTACTGACTTAAAGGAAATATTTACCAAAAATTGGAAAATGGTTTAAAATTTTAGGGAAAATGTATCCTAAAAACTAGTCAATCTCGTTTTAAATCAAAAAATACATTTTAGGGAATGACTTATTCCTGATTAGTTTTAAAAAAAATATTTACCACTTTTAAGTATTTTTTCTTTAAATTATAGAATATATCTTTTGTTTGCATTAAGCAAAAAATCTATGTAAGTTTTTCCTATTTTCGTGGAATATTTGAACTTGAAATATATTTTTTTGAAAACAAAATAAAATTTTAAAACTCAATAATTTCCATGCTTATTCAAGCTGCCCTGTCAGGCAATTTGTTAAAGTGCTTGCCTTTCAGTCAGAAGGTTGCTGGTTCAATACTTGTCTCCCATCAAGGAATTAATATGTATGTATGGTGAATTAATTCAGAATATAATATAATATGAAGATATAATAAAAAACATACCATGTGGTATAGAATTTAATGAAAAATGAAAAAAAGTACCAGAATTAAAATTAAATTTGAGATCAAAAATGAAAAATTTTTTTTGCAAAGCTCCGAATTTTATGGGAAAATGTTACTTAATTTTAGAAAAATTTTACTTAAATATAAAAATATAATTACTATAAACTAGTTCATTAATGAACTAGATATTTAGTAAATATTTTACTGGTTTCAAGTAAAAAACAGCTTTGGCGCCATACTACAACCTTTTTTTACTAAAATTTAGAAAATTTTCCAAACTTTTAGTTAGTTTTTTTTTTGAGTGTACCAATGTAAAATTAAAATTTAACTTATGATGATATGTGTTTATATCTGAAAAATCTTTTAGGAAGTTGTGGCTGCAGCGATGAGTTCAAATTAAAATCTTGGTCTTGGAAGCCACCTATATAACAACAAGAACACATTTTCCGCATGCCTGCTCCCATACACATCTTGTAAGTAAACTCATTAGCAAAATAAAATGACTATATTAAATAAATTTCATGTTGTTTCAATTTTAAATAACTTCGATTCAACATGGTTTTTCGTGCTATTTCAGTATCAAGTTCACGTTGTTTCAACTTGAAATGACTTTGATTCAACATGATTCTTCATTTTTATTTAACAATACTGGAATATTTAACCAACATGAAATAAAGTCATATTAAAAGCAACGCTTTTTTAAGGTTCCTGTAAATCATGTTGAATTAACCTGAAACACATATGAACCAAAATCACAATGAAGTTTTATTTTTATTGCCATATGCTGTGCTCATCTTGGAAGTAAATGCTGCCATATGTATGTACACATATGTACGTATATAGTTCAAAATAAAATAAAGTGCCACCAATTTTCTCCACATTGAACAAGATTTTTGGTTTGATTTTAAATCTGATATACATATATGTACATAAATGCAAGGAGTGCAAGAGAAGAAGTGTACAACTGACTGTCTTATTATGTGTGTTGTGTTAGTAGTTGTGATTGAAATGTATTGTTTTTGACATACGTAGAATAAAAACTATATTAGAGGAATAAAGAGATTTGCTTTTATATGCAATTTACAAGATACGAGTACTACTAAAAAAAAAAAAATCTGAATTTTTTGTATGTATGTAAGTAAGTAAGATTGTTGGAAATGATTTTTACGCAAAACAATTTTAAATATTTATTTGCACAGCTGACATTTGTGACATTTTTTTAGATTTACCACAGCTTAACCTGACAAGATTAAGCTGTGGCAAAATATGTACTCCACATACGAATACGTACATACATACTCAAAATTTTATATACCCTCTCGAAAACTCAGTTAACTTTAAACTAAGCTAACTATTTTACAACAAGTAGTGGTTGACACTTGGATTAATTTTCAATAGAGGCAACTAACTTTTTTAAAATTACGATATTAGAGGCAGTAGTCAATTGTCCGACTCTGCATTACTTTTTAACCAACTTAAACTTAACTACCTAAAAGTTAGTTTAAAGTTAACTTTTTGTAGCCAGCTGTCATATTTGTTTTTCCAAATAAAATAATTTACTGAAAATTCTTATTAACTTTTGTTTTAATTTCATTTTATGTACTTACATAAACATGGTATGTATGTATGTATTAGTCTCCTGCACAAGACATCTTATAAGAACTTTCAAGACATGAGGGATTTTTCAAATGCTTTACTACAGCGAAATCTTATAAAACAAACGTTAACAACATTGTTTGCAAGAAATTTGTTTGAGTGTTGTAGGTATAAGAGTAAAGAAGAAAACACTTCGTGACGGAAGAATTTGTGGTACTTGCTTCTTTCTACGCATGTATGTGTGTATGATTTTTTATTTTTCTGCGCACATGCAAAGGCACACACATGCATTAACATTAGTTGTATGCGGTTAACCACATAATAGCTTACCATCTACATATTACACACACACTCAAACGTACAATATGAAAAATAACAAGCATACACTAATCAACAGTACTTCTTTTGAGTGTTTGTTACAAACAAGCTGTCTTGCGACATCCCTTGTTACAACTGATATACACATACACCAATACATCCATCGTGCTTCGCTTATAGTACGACAGCATTTATTATTGGTTTAGTATAATACATGCGACGTGAATACATTTAAAAATCATGACGTTTTTACATTTCAAGACTGTTTACGCAGCTCTCTAGTATGTATGTATATATAAAATAGATGCAAAATCGAATAAAGATGCTTGTTTTGTAAAGATTTTTGTTTAAAGCTTTTAAACTTATTATTATTGTGATTCTCAATAACGTATTAAGAGTGTTACTATAAACACACGAAATCTGTTAGCTAAATTCAAAAATTTTTTGGGTTGAATTCTACTGGCGAGTTCCGTAAGTGAAAAGGAAATGCATATAGACAATGCTTAACCATAAAAGCAAGCAAAATTTTCAAAAAATAAAAAATTTACTGTACAGAACACATTCCCCCAGGGGAGTCTGTAATGGACTACGGGCGTGGCAACCCCGGGGCCCCAGCTGGGGTGATGTGGCTTTTTCCATTGACGTACCTTTGGTACATTACCCATAGAACTTATGTGTTACTACCCAATCTCTGAACATAAACAGAGTAACGGATGTGCACATATTTATAACAAAAGGAAGACAGGTCCTGTTGATGTCAGTTAGGTGCAGCGTCACCTAGAACTGCCCCTGAGTTCAAAAGACGATAGAGGTGAAGCCCTTGTGGTGGAACTTCGAGGTCTAACCAGAGGCTACTTCTGGTGCCACGGGTGCCAGTTGCCCGACAGCCGAGCTGCTTTGAAGTTTTGAGTGCGTGTAGCGGTCGTCAGTTTCCTTTGCTGAAATGCCGAGTTCGTCCTACCCCAAAGGGGTAGACCCCTAAGGGGTTAAAGGGATGATTTTGGTAAGTGTGGAGTAGGCACTGGTTATTTGGCGACACAGGCATGCGTTCTTTATGGATGAGTGGTTGAGCTGTGCCGGCAATGGTTGAGGAATTCTCTTGGGGACCTCGCTTAGGTGTATACACACCACCTTAGCGTGGAAGCCGGAGAATTATCGTGGTGGCTGTGGTTGCTACCAAAAACGCTGGGAGAATAGTCTTGGCTTCCCAGTGTGAAATCAATGCTAGTGATTGGTCTGACGCGGTCAGCCAGACACTATTCTAGGTGCTGTTGCCATTCAACAGAAGCTGCTATGGGCACGGACATAGCAGCAGAGTTTAGATAGCTCAAATTACCTCAGCAAGGTAATTGAATATAGTACAGGGCTAACTATATTCAAAGATTGCAACCTATGTGCCTTATGGAGTGGGCCATAGGTTCATTCTAATAGGGTGCATGGGGGCGTTGGTCTGGCGTCTAACCCACACCCGGTGCTTTGGCACCCGTGAGATAAGGCCGTAATGGCAGGTGCTCACGGAAAGCTATCGCACATCTGTACAGAACACATATATACACACATATGTATAAGCACACACAATTTGGATAATGTAAAACTTGCATTGCGTATTAGCTAGCTTAAAGTCACTCCAATAAAGTAAACTACAAGTTGGCTATTTTTATAATCAACTACCCAATCTCCGACAGGGTAATTGCATATGAAGGTATGTATGTATAAGCATATGTATATATATACCTTTATGTGGATGCTTAAATGCGTTTTTAATGTGACAGGTAATTTGCAGTTTTGTTAGTTGAGTATTTTTTACAAACAAATGCCAAACAATTTTATTTTCTTAAGTACATACATACATATGTATGTACATTGTACAGTATGGAGCGGGTCGATTTGTTGTTAGTCAAAAAACGACAAAATCGTATAATGGAACGTAATAAGAAATTTTCGCCGTACATTCCTAGCCCCGCAAATTGGTATCACACTATTCTGCTTAATTCTTCAAAACAAAACAGTATGTATGTATGTACATATGTACATTAGACACCACCCAAAAAATTTATGGGTATTTACTTTATTCGCTCCACCGGTCATAAAAAATGAAAACTTCTCTCCAAAAATTGGATAGCGATAATTATAATCCGTTTCTATTATTTTATAAAGAAATTGTCCATCACCAATCCGCACATTTGTGGCTCTATGTCCTCGTTTACTTCAAGAATTCCATATCCAAGGTCTTGAATCATTTGTTGCCCACTAGCATAGACCTTACGTAGCCCCCAAGAAAAAAGTTTAAAGGTGTTAAATCACAAGACCTCTGTGGCCAATTGTGATCGCCTCTTCCAGAAATTACAAAGCCAGGAAACTATTCATGAGAAAGGCCGATGGTATCGTTACATGTCTGGAAGACTGTGCAACAGTCTTATTGACAAATAAACTTTGTCTGCATCAATATCTTCCAGTTTCGGCCATACAAAATCATAAATCACCTTTCGATGATGCAATCCACCCACTGTAATATTTCGAAAGGGAAAAGTCCAATGACCCCGTCAGATCATCAAAATCTAACCAAAGAGTCAGACGTTGAGGATAGAGAGGCTTTCCAAAAATAACTCTTGGGCTTTCCGAGCCGTAAATGCGACAATTATTTCACATAAACAATTTTTCGAATAAATTCCGGATCAGTTTGATCCATCTCAAGGACCCAATCCGACGTTGTTGACGGTCGATAGGCGTGAATTTTTGTCTTAATTAAACTTAAGACCTAAGTTCTTGCAATACAATATAAGAGCAATACATATTTCTAGTTCTTATTGATTGAAGTGCATGAGTTCGATTCTTCCCATCTCTAACTGGCCCCAATAGCTTACATTTTGCCATCAGTTCTTACAATTTCTGTCCGAAAAAGTGCTTAATGATGACCCAAAAACTTATTAGTTTTTCGAACTGTTTTATTTTATTAATACATATTTTTTTGCTCATAATTATTTTTTGCATCTTCAAAAATTAACTAACAATAACTATTCAAATCTTAAGTATAAATATAATTAATTAGGCCCGACCAGTGTCAGGCATAAATTTAGTGAGAGTAATTAATAATTCATAAATCTCATATTAAGCACAAAAATATGTTGAAGAAGTTTCATCTGGATTGTTCCGTATTAGTAAAATTCAAGATGTTACGAGCAAGGGGATTAGGGTGAGACTTGAGTTGTGTTAAGTATTTGTCTGCGTATTTTGCAATTTCTTCAGTCATTTGTGGCATATTTAAATCGCGGTGTAAATTTGAATTTCTGATGTACCATAGAGCCGATGTTATTAGTCTTAAAATCTTGTTTTGCCTTCGTTGGATTCTCTCTATATTGGAAGCTGAAGCAGTGCCCCATAGTTGAATTCCGTAGCACCATATTGGCTTGTATATTAAAAGTTTTTACAATCTATACTGAGTAGGGATGCCAATCGGGATCGATTTTTGGAAATCCCAGGATTCGGGATTTTGTAATCCCGATCCCGGGATTTTCGGGATCTCGGTATTTTCGGGATCCCGGGATTTTCCGGGATCACGGGATTTTCGAGATTTCGGGATCTAAATATTTTTCGTAAAATAAACTATTTTTTTAAATAAATATTAATTTAATAACAATTTAATGCATTTTAAAAGGTTTTATGTTCATAATTTATCATTGCACAATTGTCTTTAAAGTGAACAATTTTCTAATACGAGTATGAAATAAAAATCAAAAGAATTTTTCTCATCTATTTTTAAGTTGATTAATCACTTTGGATGTTAGAGAATTTATAGTGTTTTTCTATTATCTAAACCAAAACGAATATATGTACATATCGGTGGACTTTTAGCACTACCGCATAAGTTGACTTATGAAAATTTGTAGATTCACTTTCATACAAATAAGTTTGCAAAAACAATATTGTTTTGTTAAAAATATATCTACTAACGTTTTTATACCCTTTACCAAAAAATGGTAAAAGGGTATTCATAGGTTTGTCATTCCGTTTGTAATTTCCAGAATATTAACAAGTGAGAGTGCTATATTCGTCTGTGCCGAATCTTATATACCCTTTACCAAAGTGCGTTTATGTAGTATAGAGATACATACATAAGCACATACATAAAGTAATTTGACCTAGTTACTTTTATGTGCAAAAAAAATTAATTTTCAAACCCTAGAATCATCAAATTAGATTTTTCTCATTCCTTTGATCAATATAGTAGTTCTTAAAAAAATATGGAAAGTGTGTTAAGTGATAAAAAAAGGGAATTCCAAAAAAAAAATGTTTTATTTAGTTACTTTAATATCTAGAAAAAAAGTTCAAAGTTTCCAACTCTGGAGATGTGATTTTTATTTTTATAATTTTTCAAACCAAACTTTTTATTCCAAACCGTAAAATATGTATAATTTATAAAGGAAAAGATAAAAATTAATTAGACTTAGTTACTTTAATATATCACAAAAAGTGTAAGTTTCCCAACCCTGAAAGCATCCTTTTTGATTTTTCTGATTTCTTACACCAATCTCTTTTTTTAAGAACATAAGATATGTTTAATTTGTAAATAAAAGGAAAAATTTGTTCTAGTAAGTTACTTTTGTATAAGAAAAAAAGTTAAGGCTTTCCAACCCTGGAAACGTCTTTTTAATTTTTTTAAACTTTTTTTTTTATTTGAAATATTAATTTCAATTTCTGTACGTGAAATCGGTTTTCCGAAGCTCCCAGAAAAGCTAGAGACTTCGTTCTTGGACTGGTGAGTCACAAATTGTCGAAATAAGATTGGTATTCAAAATCAGCAAAATCGAGCAGACGGTTTCGGAGCTGGGACTCTTAAACTTCATTTTGCCATACAAAATAATTACCGAAAACTAGTTTTTAATAATTTTTTATTAAATAAACTTATTTTATACTTCAGTATGAATAAAATTGGTATTTCTAACTAAAAAAAATTTTTAAAAAATTAAAAAAAAATAAAATGACGTTTCCAGGGTTGGAAAACTTTAACTATTTTGCTATGCAAAAGTAACTTACTAAAACAAATTTTTCCTTTTTTTTCTATAAACTAAACATATATAATGTTCTTAAAAGAAGGAGATTGATGTAAGAAATCAAAAAAAAACAAAAAGGATGATTCCAGGGTTGGAAAACCTACGATTTTTGTGATATATACAATTAACTACCGTAAACTAATTTTTTATTAATTTTTATTAAATAAACTTATTTTATACTTCACCAAGAATAAAATTGGTATTTCAAATAAAAAATTAAACTTCAAAAAGTTAAAAAGATGTTTCCAGGGTTGGAAAACTTTAACTTTTTTTATACAAAAGTAACTTACTAAAACAAATTTTTCCTTTTTTTCCTATAAATTAAACATATCTTATATTCTTAAAAGAAAGAGATTTGTGTATGAAATCCGAAAAATCAAAAAGGATGATTCCAGGGTTGGGAAAGTTACTCTTTTTGTGACATAAACAATTAACTACCGAAAACCAGTTTTAGTTTTTTTAAATAAATAAACATATTTTATGCTATAGTATGAATAAAATTGGTATTTTAATTTAAAAAAATTAAAAAGACGTTTCCAGGGTTGGTTAACTTTAACTTTTTTATACAAAAATAACTTACTAAAGCAAATTTTTCTTTTTTCTCTATAAATTGAAGATATTTTATATTCTTAAAAGAAAGAGATTGGTATAAGAAATCAGAAAAATCAAAAAGTATGATTTCAGGGTTGGAAAACCCACAATCTTTGTGATATAAAAAATTAGCTACCGAAAACTAATTTTAATTTTTTTTTTTTATAAAAAAAAACTTATTTTATACTTTAGTATGAATGAATTTGGTATTTCAAATTAAAAAAAATTAAAACGACGTTTCTAGGGTTGGAAAACCTTATTTTTTGTACAAAAGTATTTTACTAAAACAAATTTTTCCTTTTTTTTATAAATTAAACATATTAAATTCTTAAAAGAAAGAGATTGGTGCTAGAAATCAGAAAAATCAAAAAGGATGATTTCAGGGTTGAAAACTTACAGTTTTTGTGATATATAAAAGTAACTAAGTCTAATTAATTTTTATCTTTTCCTTTATAAATTATACAGATTTTACTTTTTGGAAAGAATAGGTTTGTGAAGAAAATTATAAAAATAAAAACCACAGCTCCAGAGCTGGAAACTGAACTTTTTTTCTGGATATTAAAATAAATAAATAAAACATTTTTTTTGAATTTTCTTTTTTCTGTTTTCACTTAACACACTTTTTATATTTTTTTTAAGAACTAATAGATTTGTATAAGGAATCAGAAAAATCTAAAATGATGATTTTAGGGTTTGAAAATTAATTTTTTTGTACATAAAAGTAACTAGGTCAAATTATTTTTGTCTTTTTGTTTATACTTTATGTATGTACTTATGTATGTAATTATCTCTATACCACATTAAAGCACTTTGGTAAAGGGTATATAAGATTCGGCACAGACGAATATAGCACTCTTACTTGTTTTAATTGCGATTGATCAACAACAAGTATAACGGTTGTTACATATGTATGTATACCAAGCATTATCTAATTTTTTATCGATTTCGTTACGACTAATAAGGCTGAACATGTAGAAAAATTAAAAGAAATGTATACACTATTCTAATCAAATTCGATTAATTACGTCTAAAGATCACATTTTTAAAGGCACATACATTAAAAGTTTGTCTGAGCACTTGAACAGTATTTTTGCTCTACTGAAAAATTTTAAATTCATACATAAGTTTTTTTCTACAAGTTCAACAGATACATATGTATGTATGTATTCATACGTTCGCTAAGAGGAGTATGGTTTATTAGTGTCCCGGCCTTCTACTCTGCAACTGGAATACAACTATAATTGAGTCGAACTCATTCAGTCGGTCGTTTTTGACTAAAACTATTTATCAAATCCATGTAATTTAAATGGGTTTGATCTTAGGCTTTTATCAAAAATGACCTAAACGGTCTAAATAAAAAACAAAATAATTTTGAACTGCAATGTAAAAAACATACATACACACTCGAGCAGTTTGTTAGACAAAATACTCCGGATTATTCTGTAAATATTTCTCGCTTTTACGTCAACCCGACAGCAAAAAGTTTTCACTTGCCTTGTATTGTATTCTACTCCACTTGTAAGGAGGTGTCAATAGTACTCAATTGTTACCGACAAGTAGATAAGGGCTAATTTTTTTAGCGTTGAGGAGTCAACATAAGATAGTTACATAAGATAGATACACTGCAATTATGAATAAATTTCCTCAAGAAATTTCTCCCTTTTCCAATTAGATTTTTTGTTTTCCCTATTATTTGCTACTGTTTGAAATTATTTCCCGGGAAAAATTTCTCGTGGAATTTGAATTATAATTGCCATCATAATATAGAATAAGACGGAATAAATTTGTCAAACTTATGAATTTTTCAAATGTTATATCCCTTCCAAAGGTAATGTTTCTTTTGTTTTCAAAATAATTCTAAAATTTACATATATTGTAGCACCTTTGATGAAAATAACTGTAAGAAAGTAGTTAATTTATTTTGCTTTTGTTGTTAATTTATAAGAAATATATCACGAATAGTCATTAAATTGTTAAAACTGTACGTATAAAATTGTATGGGACTTTTAAATAATATAAAAAAATACCTTAAAATCAACGAAAATTTGAATTTATAAAGTTTTTATATAAAAATTGCTAAGAAATCCCGAAAATAAAATCCCGGGATTGAATTTTACAAATCCCGGGATTCGGGATTTGCCAAATCCCAAAAATCCCGGGATTTCCGGGTTCGGGATTTCCCGTTTGGCATCCATAATACTGAGTGTTGAATTTCTACCAATCAGCCAATGTACCTGAGTTAATTTTAGTTTCATTTGTGTTAGCTTAGACTCAATGTGTTGTTTCCATGTAAGACGTCGATCAAGATGTATACCAAGGTATTTTACATGTGAATGTTGAGGAATAATTTGATTATTGATTCTAACAGGCATATCACAAGTATATACCAAAAACAAAACTGGGCCCAGTATACTCTCCTGTGGCACACCGGCAGAGATAGATTCGGGCACACTCATGAAGTCTCCTTCCACAACAATGAATTTCCCGGATAGAATATAACTTTCCAAAAGCTTTAGAAAATTTATTGGTAGATATGTCTTCAATTTTAAAATGAGGCCATCATGCCAAACTTTATCAAATGCCTGAGAAATATCAATAAACAGGGCAGAACAATACTTATTTTCTTCAAATGTTTTCCTTATAAATTGAACCAATGTATGCGTTTGTTCAATGGTGCTATGCCGACTTCTAAAACCAAATTGATGGTCCGGTATGCACATACTATCTGTTAGAATAGGGGACAATTTTGTCATGAGCAGCTTTTCGAAGAGTTTTGACACAGTTGAGAGTATAATATTGGCCTATATGACCCGGCTTTGGTAAGATCTTTGCCCGGCTTTGTAATCATTTTGACCTTGGCAAGCCTCCAGTGTTGTGGATAATACTCCATTGAAAATAAACAGCAGGATTCTTATTGCAATATGCGGTAAGTTCATCAGCATCTTGTTACTAATTCCATCAATACCTGGAGCTTCCTTTGGCTTGAGTTCAACAATTAGTTTTTGTACATCACGCATCTTAAACTTTAAGGGTCGAGGGGGTAGAGCAACTGCACTCGGCAAATCAGCAATACCAGTACATGTGTAAAGCAAATATTTTACATTTTTCCGTATCGCTTCTTGTCTAACCTCAGGTGGATGTGCGCAGAAGTGGCTTAAGCTCAACGGGTGTTTTAAGCTTTCTAGCAGCGCGCCACAAAGAGTAATTAGATGCTGTTGTGACATCAAGACCTTCCAAATAATTTTTAAGAGATGCAGTTTTTTCAGATGCAAGCAACTCTTGGAGTCGTTTAGTGCACTCTTTAAATTTGATTTTTGATCTGTGCTGTTGCCATTCCCTTCTAGCTCTTCTTTTTTCACACACGAGACGTTCAATATCCCTAGAATAAATTTTATTAAACCCATGTTCAGCAGCCTGTTTAATATTTTCGATAAGATTGGCAATGTTAGATTCAATATCATTGGGTGTCCTTGGCGTAATACTTTCCGTGCAATGACTACTAAGATATTTTTGAATCCCAGTCAATTAACACGATTGATCATCTTCATATACGGGTGAGGTAAGTCACTTCTTAATGTATTATAGATTGTAACGATAGTGGGAGGGGGTGATCGGAGGAGAGATCTAGAGAAGCTTCAACGTTAATTAAATCCCTAGAAATATCTTTCATGACGCCAAAATCTATAACATCCGGAATTTTTTGTATATCCGTTGGCCAATAAGTGGGCTTCCCACTCAAAATGACGTCCTAGTCCATTTTAGAGATTGTATTGGACAACGCTCGACCTCTAGGTGTAACAAGACGCGAACCCCAGAACGTATGTTTTACATTGTAGTCGCCAGCTGCTACGAAGCAATGTCCAAGCGATTTATAGAAATCATCGTATTGAACCTCAGTGATTGAGAATCTGGGAGGGGAGTAAATTGAAGATATAACGAAATTCGTACAAAAATTGTCAACGGAAATATTAGTTGCTTGTAGATGTTCTGAACAAATATTGTCAAAAATATAGTGCATGAGTCTTGATTTTATTAGAATTGCTGATCCACCGCAAGCTCTTCCTCTAGGGTACTTTGTATCATATATAATGTAGCCATTTATTTTGAAAAGGCTTCTCGAAGTCAAAGGCAATAATTGACTTGGACGTTCACAAAATTTATTGAATTAAAATGTGGACGGAGACAATGGATTAGCAATACTTTATCATGTCAGTATTAGTGTAATATATACTGCCTCTGAAGCTGAAATATATACTTATGTATATAGACAGGCCTGAGCAACATATGAAATCATAATAAGTAATACGGTTGAAAAAAGCATAAAGTTCTAACAAGTGTATATATGTATATAAGCTATTAAATAGTTATCTCCCCTAAAGGCTAGTATTCACTGTCGTATATAATCGTATGATTTTATGCGAAAATTCAGCCCTGACGTCATGAGTTGTTATTCTATTTTGAAAACGTTCATAAATTTTATTATTTCAGGGTTGTACTTGCTCGAAAGTCGTTTTACTATTTATCGAGAATAATGAAAGCCTTTAGTAATTAAACATAGAATGTATATCTTAGTAAAAATATAAGAATCATGTTAAACTTATAAAATGTCCAATCAAGTTTCAAATACAGCCGATATTATTTCCATTGGCGATTTGCTGCACAAACTATACACTCTTTCACAATCTGCTCCAGAGCGTCCTAAAACTTCAGCTCGAAAATATTCCTTATGGTCCGACTTTTCCGTTTCATCTCGTGATGTTGAAGGTCTAGTAAGAAAATAAAATTAAAAACGTTGTGTGGGAATTTTTTGAAGTGGTTATAAACTCAAAACTTACGTCAATACTATGTGCAATATTTCAGCTAATAAGCCTCCCTCGTAATTTAGGGGTAAGGCAGCATGTTCGCAAATGCTGCGCAACATACAAATATGACCATTTAGTTGGGAACTGTAATTTAAAATATATAAAATAGAAACATTTAAAAATTAAAAACAAAGCATGAGCAAACTAAATTGTAAATTTAAATAAAAACAAAAATACAACCAGGGCCCTATTTCTCAAAACTACAAATTACAATTCTACAAGTTACAAATTACAAGTAAAACTTTTACAACTTAAGGCCCAACTATAATATGAATAAGCTGGCTTAAGCTAATGTCAGAATTGAACGATAAGTCTGTCAAATGCTTAAACAATTCAGATGTGACTTTTAGGTGGCCACAATGTACTTACATGCACTTAAGTATTCTTTAGCCACAGCTGCACATCTAAGTATTGTCAATAATTTTGTAGTAATTTTGTTTCTTCTCATAACTCTTAAATGAATGCAATTCAATCAAACTAACTTGAAAGAATGACCTAATCTATTAGAAATTCACATATAAATATATCCATCACCTTATTACTTGTTTTATTTGTTTTGCCTACTAAAAAGTACAACAGTGAATACACAGAAAAAAATAAATTTCATTTTCAGTAACCAAAATCGTTGAATCAGTAAATATTTTATTTGAATGCGGTCCTACAAATAATTTTGTAAATTCTGATAAAAATTTTGTAAAAATTTTAATTAATCACAGTTCGGCTGAGAGAAAATGTTATTTCAGTGTGTTGGTGTTTATCTTGCTTGTTGATAGGAACAACGTGCTGTTGTGAGGTTGTTGTTGTTTAGTTGTTGTTTATTTTGATTGATCGTGTTGTATACATGTAAATGCCGAAAAGTAGCCGACAAACGTCGTGGCCTGTTTCTTCTCTATACAGTGTTTTGGTACAAATTAATTTAATGGAACAGTACAGAATATTTACTGAAACTAAGTTTGATTTCAAACAAATATTTGTTTAAAAATTTTTTGGGAATAACTTTTTCTGTGTATACATAAGTAAATACATGAGTATGTGTGTATATGTGTATTGTAAAACAAACAATGAAAATAAAAGTTTTGCTTTATTTTCTGAGTTTAAAATAAGAAACAATAAAAAAATATTTAAAATCAATGAATATTTTCTGGTGCTGCTTGTTTGAGTTTAAAAAATGCACAAACAGTTGTTTCCTTACGGAATGTGCGTTCAGTTTGGCACTTTACTTAAGCAAATGACATTTGACGAAACTTGACGAAAAGTTTGTTAAGTACATTATAGTTTTCCACATGCGTTTTATATGTAACCGCACAGTGGCTTAAGCTAGCTTATTCATATTATAGTTGGGCCTTTATGTTTAAATCCGTTTCACAAAACTTTTAACAGCATTTGTGAATTTGGTGCACCTTTTCTAACATTTCTACAAGTAACATTTTTAATAAGTAAATTTGACATTTTGACATTTGAATTTTTGTTATTTTATCAAATAAAACGTCGAAAAATAATGAAAAACTGCATTTTGTACGCTTAGTACGTACCAAAAGCCAATAATAGGCCATGATTTGCCAATACTAGATGGTATCGGTGTGTCTGATGCATTCGTTGTTGACGAAGTGAAAGAAAATATAAACCAATATAGTGGAGACGGAAATACAGAAATAAGAGCATTAAAAACAAAAGGAGTTTCATCGCCAGTAACATTGGAATCAACAGCAATAGTAGAAGCAATAAAAGACACCAATAAAAGAAACGCCGGAAAATACTCAAATCTTAAGCTACAAAGAATTACCAGCGAAAAAAGAGTATAAATACATATATGTATGTATATAAATACTTACAGCAGCCAGCAAAACGAAGGACACATCTGCAATATTATAGGAATTTATATGCATACTTCATTAAATTACAAAATATGTTTGTACATATGTATGTACATATATGCAAATTATTGCTTTTTAGTTGTATGTTGGTGGCTTTTTTTATGCAAAAAAAAAGCAATGTGAGTCGGATCACAGAGGAGATGTGTAAACATCTAGTAATGAAAATTTTTTTTTTTAAGTTGGAAATACTTATGCTAAATACTAAAGATACTAAAATACTAAAATCTTACTAAGATACTAAAATCTTTTTTTAAATTAATTAATTAAAAGTATCAAAACTTTCAATATTGTAAATACATATGAATTTCTTGGTTTTTGTTTGTTTTATTAAACTTATTTGGTTAGTAAATGGGCACACTGCAGTATATGTATATGTACTGCATTCAAAATTGCAGTAAGCAGTAAATTTACTGATTACTGAGAAAATTCAGTAAATTTTTACTGCTAATGAAATTTAATTTACATTACCAGTAAAATCGTAGGGCCGTATTCATAATAAAATTGTAGCAAGTGGCAAAGTTTTTTTCATTAAAATTTTGAAACTTTTGTATGAAAAACATTTATCCACTTGGTAGAATTTCATTATGATTACGGGCATTACTGATTACTGAAAATTCAATGCACCTCATCATATAACAAATCATTTAGGCAATTTATAAAAATTGTAGAAAAGAATTTTAGTAATCAGTAAAAATTTACTTGTTAAACATTTTTTATTGTTTTTACTGAAACTTTAGTGGTACTGCAGTGCTCATCTATGGTAAATGCCTCTACTTTTACTTTTTAATTTTTAATTCCTGCTCGTTCATCGTTTAGTTGTTGCTGTTCTTGTTGTTGTATACGTATTGCAATTAAAATAAATTTAGTAAAGTGCGACTTTGACTCGCGCACATTCGGTTTTGATAATTTTTTTTGATTTAGCTTTCTTCCTTTTTTAAGCTTTTTTAGCTTTTATCTCTTTTTGGGTTTTTTTAATTTTCGCAATTTTCTCATTTTGCCGATTTTTTCATTTTGGCGATTTTTTTCTATTTTTAGGGTTTTTTTATTTAGGTTTTTTTTCATTTTGGCGATTTGTTCATATTGGCGATTTTTTTTAAGGATTTTTTTCATTTTGGCGATTTTTCCGGTTTTTCGCGATTTATTTTAGTCCTAGAGATTTTTTTTAATTTGGAGCTTTTTTCGTTTTGGCGAGTTTTTTTTTTTTGTTTTTGGCGATTTTTTAATATTTGGCGATTTCATATATTTTTGATTTTTTAGTTTTACCGTTTTTGAAAATTTCAAGAGTTTTGCTCTTACGGTTTCCAAGATACAGCTAGTTGTCAAAATTACAAAGTCAAAATTGCATTAACTGATGGAACACCCATTGATTTACATTTTTTAAATTTAGTGTTAATTGTTGTAGTCTGTATAAAAATACACTAACTTTTAAAATTTCAAGTGTATATATATATATATATGTATGTACATACAATTGTATGTATATTACATGGGATTTTAACATTTTTCGTTGCTCGTTTTGGAACACCCTTTAGTTTTTAACTCTCATGTATTTGTTGTTGTAGTGGCCAAATGTCTACACATTGTGTCCAAATTTTAAGTCCGTAGCTCTTACGGTTCATTTTTCACCGGCGGCGGCGCACCGTCGGCTTCGAGCCGGTCGACTTGTTTCTCTGCTTGATATTGCTTCTTTCAAACACTAATACACTCATACATAGCTCACACCGATTTGACAATGCTGTGTGCATCTCAGCAAAGAAATCTCAGCAAAGAAATCAAAGTCAAAAGATTTTTACCCCCTAGCGTATAGATGTTTACACATCAAAAATTTAGTAACCTATTCAATATATTTAGTCGATTGCATCCTAATTTTCTCCTATATATTCAAGATAATCGGTTTAACTTAAAAAACATTAGTTATATGGTGACGTGTTCTTACCCTGCAGTCAGGCTGGGGCCAAGTGTCTCTATGTCAACACTAAAATTATAGTAGTAGTTACATTGTCTACAATTTCTCTTCTATTCGTCAGTATAAAAGAGAGAGAGAGAAAACAGATGTGTATTTCTGGTGGATTTTGCAACAACTTGTCAATATAAATACATAAATTTGTATGTACGTAAGGTATAGAAACAGCGTTGTCAACTCGGTGCTTTTCGCACCGTTTTTAGTGCTTTTTGAAATTTTCGACGCAAAAAATTTTGAAGTTAGTGCTCGGTGCTTTTTTAAACTAATTTTTGGTGCTTTTTATTTCTTGGCGGTGGCACTAAACCCAAAATTCAAAAAGAATTTTCCTTATATAATATATATTTTTTTTTGAAGAAGTCTAACATTTAAAAAACATAAGCATTGAAGTTAATGGAACATTTAAAAATATTTTAATAAGATTGTACAAAACTTGGTTGAAGAAATACGTGGATTTTATTCTCAAACTTTCACATTCTAAGCACAATTAAATGAAACAGTGTTTTGCAACACGACAAAGAAGACATAATGCAAGTATAGTCCAATAGCGAAATAATTTCTAGTATATACAGTAAATAGAGAATAATTCACTTAATGCAATGGATAAACTTTGAGTTCGCTATCGAGTTTTGGGAAGAAATAAAGTCTTATAACGACTCATTTGATATAAACTTATTTGGGGCATTATCGAAATTGCATTCCCATCAAACTCTAATGTTTAAACGCAGAAGTTGATCACGTTTTTGCCCTTATTACTTTATTTAAGTCTAAAATAAAAGCGGTCTGAAACGAGAAAATTGTGTTGCTAATAGAGCTTCGTTCCTTTTTTCTAAAATAATAGTACATATAATTTAAGTTTATATGTATAACTTGGTTAACTTGCAAATTACTTTTTTTAATTTTGTAACTTAGTTATTAATATTGCATTTGCTGTGAAAGAATGTTTCCACAGCATTGATTAATAAAAATCAAATTTTGAAAGTATTGATTTTAAAAAAATTAGCTACTACTCCCATCGAGTTCAAAATCTAATCAGCAAGTCAAAAAGACTTGCCAAATGCTGCTAATTTGACTAATTTCAGGTGATTTATTTCTCCGTTGACGAAAAAAATTAAATTTGTTATAATAACTTAAAAAGGTTTTTCGTCAAATTGATTTTAGAATTCGCTGATTCTCATAAAATCAAAATGTGTATCGAATGCTTCAAATTTGAAGTTTTAGGGATAAAATGCAAGGTCAACCGATCTCTATATTTTTTATATACAAATTTTTTTTATAAAACAAAAAATTTTAAGTGTTTTTTTTTATAAATGGGCTTTTAAGGTCAGCGAATTAAATTAAGCGATTATTTATTTTATTAATTAGTTCATCCGACGTTTCGTTGGAAAATCCCAACTTCATCAGGGATTTTTTTATTTGTTAATCTGGTAAATTTGTTGTAACAGAAAAAATATAAAAACAACAATTTTAGAAACTTATCATTACACAATTGTTTTTGTTTTATGATACATACAACATACATTGTAATCATAATTATGATTAAGAACAATCGTTACTTACATATGATAATATTTTGAAAATTATAATTGTTTTTCATAGTTTGTATTTTACATAATCAGCACTACATAAAACACAAAAGCTCGAAAACAAACGTCATATACAAAACATATAACATGAAACCAACGACACTGTTCTTAATATTAATATCACAGTAAAACTAAAATAAAACAATAGAGTAGTTGGCATTTGTGTTGTCTTTGTCTTCCTTCTTATTAATTGCACTGTTCCCTTTTTGTTGTATCCTGAGGCTCTCAAGTGTATATCGTTTATTCTCTCGTTTCTCTTTGTCCAGTATTTTTACATTCGTCAAATCAGCTCTATGATTGTTCTCCGTACAGTGTTGTGATAGTGCGGTTGAATGTTTTAGTTTTTTAATATCAGTTTCATGTTCACTTGTTCTTGATATATTTCATTAAATGGAGAAAAGCTAAGAAAATTTTAAGCATTATTAAACTTCACATTAATTCACGCTATGGATTTTCAGTCGTTTTTCACGAAAGTGCTTTTTACGCTATTTAGATATCAAAATTATGCTTTTAAGTGCTTTTTTTAAATGTTGATGTGCCTTTAGAGCCAAAAAAAAGTTGGCATCACTGGTCCGGTTGGTATGTTTTTTTTTTTTTTTTTTTTTTTAATGCATGTTTTTTTTATATTTATTGTATCTTCAAATATGAACTAACAATAAGTATTCAAATCTTAAATCTATAATGTTTCCATAAGAACTATGAATTCACTACCTAGTCAATTGTTTTAGTGTTACTAGTAGATTTTCAATGACAAGCACATGCTAAATGTCTATAGCACAAAGTATTGTATGGGGAATAATTGTAGAGTAGTACTGGTGACAAAGTCAAAAGCGAATCAGTACATTTTCACCATCGGCATTTCCTTCAGGATAGTTTTACTGGCTACTGTATATACATTCATATGTTCATATTTATGCAAATTATTTTATTTATGTATTTGCAACCCTTATTATGTTTGCAGGAAGGAAAAGCCCAATGTAATAATTACAAAACACAAATGGGAGATGGGACGGAGCCCGAATTAAAGAAAAACAAACTTAAGCTGCAAGTAGAGTATTTGGAGCTACAAAACTATAAAACAAAATTAGAAATCCTTTCTTTAGAGAATAGTCTGCACCTCTCACCATCTAAATATATATACTTCTGCAATTGTTGCAAATTGTAACAGTGCCAATTAAATACATACTTATATTGTTAAAGAAAATTCTAACTACCATATCTAATATTTTACAAATTGAGACATTTTTAGATTTTAATTGAACTATAGTGAATTATTAATCACAAATAATTTTTAATCAGGCTCAAGTTCAGTACTTTCAATTCTTTATTGAATGAAATATTTTTATTAATTAATGTGAGTTTCTAAAGAAGAGAAGAAAAATTTAACATAGACTTTATAGCTGGGGGAAATACCGATATTTTTCTGTGCAGCCACGCACTTCATCAGCAACCACGTCTATCTTCATACTCATATTTTGTAAAAATTTCATACAAATATATTGTTAATCTATGTATGTATGTATTTATATTTGCAAGATATGCACACATATAATTAGTATCTAAACAGTTAAATTAACAAAATAAAACTAAAGAAAGCTAACTTCTAAAAAAATTTAAGATGTGTTGAAATTTTCTGCGGCCTCGTCCATCACTTAGTTAGTCTTCATGTTGTGGTCTTCCGAAATTGATTGTATTAAACTCTTCCGACTCGTCATGTTCGTTATTGTTCTCTGCTTGCTGCTCATTTGATCTTGCAAAATTGCAAAGAGTAACGCAACAATTGAAAACTACACATGCTTTTGTTGGCTCTGAGCGTAAATAATTAAGATATGGAAATTTTTCTTTTAATATGCCAATGGCATTTTCAATAACTCTGCGGGTCGATTTATGAGCTCTCAGAAATTTCATTGGTCAAGTTCGGTGGAATCAACCATTCCTGAAGCGGATAAGCGGAATCGCCAAGAATAATACCGTTTTGAGCGGGTCTCCAACCACTTTTCATTTGACGGAATAAGGCGCTATTTTTTAAAACTCGGGCATCGTGCGTACTTCCAGGCCAGTTTGCATAGGAGTAATAAAACTGCATATCGGGTCCACACACAACCATACAGCTAATGGAGTGGTTACCATGGCGATCAACAAAGGCTTCTTCAAAGTTTGTTGGTGCGTCTATTTTAATTAATGTTCCGTCAATGCATCCACAAACCATTGGCATTCCTCGTATAGTATAAAATTTTTCAATAGTACTTTTCATGATTTTTGGGAATTTTAAGAAGAGCGGGAGTACTTTGATGTTTACAGCACTTAAAACGTTATGGATTGCTCTACAAACACTGGCTTTAGAAACGCCATGCATATCTCCAATTGCGTGATATTGTGAGCCTGTCCCCATCCAATGCAAAGCAATTTACAACTGCAACTTTTCGGTCATTGGGTTATTTCTGTTTGTAGGTCTCTTCAGCTGAGCTTCTACCAATTTGAGAAGGATTTTCATTTTACGTGAAGAAAGACGAAATCTTTCATTAAACTCGTAAGTCATTTCAATCCAATTGTAGCTTATCCTTTCACAAAATGATTAGGCTCTTCTTACCACGCCCGATTCTTCATCACCACTTGAGTCTTTGGACCACATGTTTCTTTATACTATTTTATATGAGTTTTTTATACATATACTATGTATTTATTATATATGTAATATAATTAAATCTTTGAAACACTATTAAATTTTTATTATTTCTATATATTTTACGAACTGCGATAGACTCTCAAATATTTTGACATGTATCTAGGCGCACGGTAGTGCGCCAGGCCAAGTTCCGGCCAATGCACGCAGTGTGTATATTTACAGGAAGCCATTCGAGCTGTTTTTACCCCCCTCATAACTTTGTTCCATGCAATCGTAAAATTATAAAATTTAAATCATAATTAGAATAAATTCATGTAACCTTGAAAGTTTTACAATGAAAGGTTCCGGAGATATGAAGATGCAAAAAGTGCATATTTTAAGACATACTCACTGACTCACTGACTCACTGATCACTCATCAAATTGATGAAGCACTTCCGCTATAGCTAGAGAGCTAAGATTTGGTACACGTGTAGATCTAGGTGAGCAATGAACTAGAAAAATCTGAAAATACGAAAATTCTAACCAAGGGGTGGGGCTACGGCCATAAAAATTAAAATTTGTGCTAGTGAGCTGAAATTTGGTACAGAGCTAAATCTAGGTGGGCAATAAACAAAAAAAAAATAAAATCCAAAAATTTTGGCCAGGAGGGCGGGGGTACGCCCATAAAGGCTAGAATTAAAAAAGCAAATCTAAGGCGCTTAATGGAAGCTATTTTATTGAAATTCGGCATACAGACTGCGATAGGGCAAGCCTAAAAATTTTCCATTAAAAAAATGAGCGTTGACACGCCCATACAATTTCAACCTCATTTTCGTGTACTACGGCTCAGCATATTTAAATATACTATTTCTGTATGTATTATTATCCGTTTGCAACGAAACTTGACACAAATAATAAACACTGGCCGAAAAAAATCTTAAGTTTGGAAAAGTGGGCATGGTTACGCCCATAAATACTAAAAATTAAAAGTTGCGCTAAGGAGCTGAAATTTGATAAACGAGTAGGTATAGGTGAGAAAACAACAAGAAAAACCCAAAAATTTTAGTTAGAGGGGCGGGGCTGCGCCCATAAAAATTAAAAGTTGCGCTTATGAGCTGAAATTTGATACACAAGTAGGTCTAGGTGAGAAACCAACTAGAAAAATTTGAAAAGCCAAAAAAAAAAATCCCAGAATGGGCGGGGCCACGCTACTATTGTTTGAACCTGAAAACTTACAGCCATATTAATAAAACTTATTAAGGCTTTCTAAGAAAAATTTCTTATGAAAATTTGTCTTAAAACCCCTTTATAAAGCCTTAAAAAGTTATATTAATAAGGCTGTTAATATACAGCTTTTAACTTAAGCCATTTTAGTGAAACTTTGCATATACGTTGCACGTATACAATACTTTAAACTATCACCTAAAAAAGTGGGCGTGATAACTCCCATAAAATTTTAGAATTGTGTTTAATCCACTTCGGTCTAGCATATTTTAGAAGAAAATTAGCATGAATTATAAGCGCTGCTCACAACAATATTTTGAGTTTAAAATAGTGGGGGGGGGGGGGGTAATCCTCATAAAATTATAAGGTATAGTTCACGCTAAAGAGCTGAAATTTTATATACAGGCAATTGTAGATGAGTAAGCCAGTGGGAAAATCTTAAAACCTGGAAGTTTTATCCGCTAAAACTCTAATTCGCACTAGAGAGCTGAAATTTGGTACACAAATTAATCTAGATTAGAGATCACTAAAAAAAATTTAAGAAACCAGAAGTTTCAATCAGGGTTTGGGAACAAGCACTGTAAACACAAAATTAAGTCAAATTTTATTGAAACTTTTCATACACATTGCACTTGTCCAAAGTAAAAATTTCGTTTTGAAATTGGCCTTGACTACTTCCATAAATCTTAGCTTTTTCTTTCATGTACTTCGGGTACATGTATTTCTCAATAGCTTTTTCCTACAAAACTTTACATGAATCATAAGCACATGTACTTCGGCTAAGCAGACTTTAATATGTAGATATATTGAGAAAATAGGCGGGATCACTCCCACTAGAATTGACGCTGTATTTTACATATTTCTTTTTAGACGACTCTTAACAAATTGCGTACACACTGGCGACCCGTTGTAATAGCAAAATAATTAATTTTGAAGGTGTACAATCCAACACTCATCATGCTCTAACCCATTATTTTATGTAACTATACCATTGTTAACTGCCACAGTGATCATGAATAGAAATAAAATACTACAGAAACCTTAAGTTTAAAAAGTGTTAACATAGAAAATTTTTCAAAAAGTAGTCAGATCCTCACAAAAACATCAATGTGAAAAAAGGCCAAGTTCTTATCAAATATTTCGGCCATCAAAGGCAGTGAGATATAAATTTTGACCAAGTTCTTGTTTGGCACAACACCTATCGCTGACATATTCTATGCATTATATACATTTGTAATCGTAAGGGTGTCATATAATTTTTAGATAATCTGCTAACTTGGCAATATTTTTACCCTTCTACAAAAAGAAAGAATAATGTTCATTTCTTTATATCGGTAAAAATGTTGATAGCCATGAATAGTAATTATTAGGGAAAGGATTTTCATGCATTTAAAATCACGTTTTATGTATATAAAATATGCAGTAAAAATATAAAAATATGTATTTAAAACTAATAAAATATGCATTTATCAACTTTTTTTTCAACATTTAATAACAATAAAAACTTGCAAAAGTCACCTTCATTGCTTTCTTAACAAACATTTTGTCATTAAAAACTTAAAAAACTTAAAGAGATCAGCTTCAATGCCTTCTTAATAAATATTTTGTCAAATCATACGGAATACAAAATAAAGTTCAGTCTAAATTTTATTTACTTACATGAATGAATAAATATTTTTTTTAATTGTCAAAGATAAATCTTTGAAGATTTTTTTTGAAAATAATTTTATGTAATAACAAGAAATGTTCCACGTCTGCAGAAGTTATTGGTGCGTACTTAAATGCTGCTATTTCGTTTGTGGAATATTCAGTTTCTAAATTTTCGTTGTTAGAACTATAAACTATTGATCCAATTTGTTGCATATATTTTAAGTTCATAATTTTTTTGTATAACTATTTCTAATTGATGTGTTGAAGTAAGGAAAGCCTCTAATTGGCCTATAGTGTGAACAAGAAAGCAATACTATGTGTACCCAAATATCAATTAGGCAGAAGGCTGCCGGATACTATATTTCTATTAATAAAATTAAGGAAATGTTAAAGTCAAAAAACTTGCACCCATATGCAAAAAATAATGTGTGCTTCAAGTGTACGTTAAAACCAGTTTTTGTATAGAAATTTCAATCTAACGTACACTTCAAGCACAAGCTATTTTTGCATATGGGGGAAAGTTTTTGGACTTTAAAACTTCTTTAATTTTATCAATAGAAATTTAGTATCCGACAGCCCTCTGCCACGTTCCCCATCCGTATCATATCATTTCATGTTTTTCATTAAAGGCTGAAACACGCAAAGGTGCTTCAAAAGCACTTTATATCCACATGAAATTAATGCGGAACGAGTAGAGAGCGTTGAAAAAAATTGCACAAACAGTTTTACGTTTAAAAGGTCTATTATCCCATGCTATTTTTTTTTTTTTTAATTTTCAATGGTATTGGTAATCTTGACTTAATCCAAGGTACATATATCGAATAATATCACAAAAAATACGATCGTAAATTTTTCTCGTTTTCCCCTTTTTTTGTTCTTACACAGTCGTAAAAACTGCAGCTTGTAAATACTTTACAACTAATAAAAAAAACCAAAATTAGATTTATAACATGAAAAAACTAAAAAATGTATTAAAAATATAAATTTATAATAAAATACGAAAAAATATGTATTTATTATAAAATATGCAAAAATATGCAATAACAAATCGATGCCATTTTGTCACAAATTTGTTGATTCGCAAAGATATTTTATTTACGTTGGTCTAAGACCAACGACAGAAAACATGTATTTACATGAAAATCCTTTCCCTAGTAATTATACTGCGCAATATGAAAAGAATAACAGGGCTCTAAAATTCATATATTGGCATTTTGTAAAGTTTACATCATTTACATATATTTATTTAAAGGGGATTGACGTCCTTTTAACTTTGTGTAGATTATTGTGGTGAATCGATATCGGAAACCATGTAACTTTTTAATTTTAAGTACATACATACACATATTGTGCGTCCACCACTTATATAAAAATTTAAGAGCAACAATTTTGCACTCTAATGTCGTTTTCTTTTCTAAAAGAAAAGTGGAACATATATGTTACATGTGATTTGGCAACATTTTTAAATGATTACTTGATTTTTAAGACGGATTTTTACTTACTTATTTAGTATCGTTTCAATAGCTTTATAAAAAATCCAACGATAAAGCGTTCCATTTCTTTCTTGATTTGTAACATCATTATTAGCTGTTTGTCGCATATGCCTCTTGTAAATTTTGGGCTCAATAGTTTGTGACAAGTTAGAGGTTTCATTGCTGAAAACAATATTATTAATATCCATATAGCTGTTTGTTTCATTGATGCTTTTTCGTCGCCGATGAATCGTTTGAGGTTTAATTTTTTGATGAAATACATCAGCCGTTTCAGGTAAAAAGTATTCTGCTTTTAAAACATAGCCTGACGTAACAGATTCAAAGCTCAAATCCTCGACTGGTATACCAACACCACCAATAAACTGCAAATATAAGCGTAACAACTTACAAGTGGATTTAAAAAATAATCAGGTTTTATAAAGGTAATACGAAAATAGGGACTCTATATGAAAAAATATACATACACATAAGTATGGCTGCTTTGTTACAACATAAATTGTGTTCGCGTACGCAAAAGTTTTTAGAAATTTTTTGTGGATTTATTTGCATTTTACTGAATTGCGTTCGTTTACCCAAAATACAGTAAATGAGAACACAAATTGAGGGAGCAAAGTAACAGTTCTTGACTGAGAATTTTGCAAATTTTTACTACAGAAATTTTTTGTAGTAAAGTTTAGTAAGATGAAATCATACATATGTATGATTCAAAAAGTAAACAAACAAAAAATGTAAAAATTTTACAAAATGCCAAACAATAATTGTGACACGCGCAGACACAGGAAAATTTGGGTGGTAAGTTTTTGAAACTAAAAGTATGATAATCTAGCTGAATACGCCTGTCAGCTTCGTTAATCATATTTTTACGCAAAAATATTCCAACAGGGTTAATGTAAGTGTTACGCGAAAATATTCCTACAGGGTGAATGCAAAGAACTGTCTAGAAGTATTTAGCTAAAGAACTTAACGTACACACATCCACATAAAAGCGCAGAAACATATGGTAACAACCCTGTATTACCAGTAACGCACGGTATTACCAACATGAAAGTCGTTACACAGCTACTCTGATATTCAAAACAACGGCCAATCGAATTATCTACAAACACTTAGAAACAGTAACATAAATTTTCCAGACTATGTTAGAAAACTGTTTGATCACCTGGCTACGAATAGTAGACGACAACACAGATGGTAACGTGCATAGCAAGAAAATCGTTATGCAGTAAGTGTATTAGTAAGTGCACACATTTCATTACTCCATCTATGATCACATGGCGAATATTCTATAACCGCTTCCTGTAGTATAAAAAGAGGTATCCTTTGTGACAGTCAGTCAGTGTTAATCAGAAAATAGTCGAGTCAACCTCGTTGAAAGTAAAAACCTCGTGCGGTGGACAATAACGATAAGAAGTAATTAAGTAAAGGCAGTGAGTCTGTAGTGTTGTATAAAGTATAAGTTTATTTATTAGTAAATATAGTGTCATCATTAACCCTAATTAGTACAGTGGGGTCTTTTATTAATTTTCAAATCTTCGAGTCCTCGGAAAAGCGTTTTTAGAGGGTAAAAACTTAACAATATGTATGCATGTATATAAAACGGAATCTGTGTTTGCTCTTTAATTTGTTTGTACCTTATAGGAGACCGGGCCTCTGAACAGATCTTTGGAAGTTTTCAGAACATTTAACTGGAACATTGGAATGAGTTATAAGCTTTTTTTTTCAACCACAGCCAGTGGTATGACGCACACTGGATCAGAATTGAAATCGATTTTTGTTTATCGAAATGTTGATTTTTTTGTTATGCCAATCAAAAGAACTAATCAATACTTGTCTCAAAAGCATGAATCAAATGCAAGTTAGTGGATCGGAGTTCATTTTAGACTTGGTAATTAAATTACAATACTTAAAAATATAGAAAAAAAAGTGTAGAAAAAATATGTAAAAATATATTTGCATTGTTTTTCTTTGTGTTAAATAAAGTTTTTTGCGAATTTGATAATAATGCTTTTTTTGGGGAAATTTTAAAATTTTGATTTCTTATCATTTTTTCCGATTTCAAGAATGCAGATATTTAAAAAAAATTGTATTTTACTTAAAATTTTGTCGAAAATCTAAAAAGTTATGGATGAAATACCAAAGAAAAAACTCAAATAAGCTATGAGAGATACGGAAACACATGTCAGGAGATTACTTCTTAAGAATTGTTAGCTTAGCTCAAAATGCTGTATCTCATAAGAATTGGAAAATTATTTTAAAAAAAGTTACAATCCTCAGAAGTTTTTTTGGGTCCGAGGTGGTCATATCCTCCCCTGCTTAAATCAGGTGGCTGTCAAATCATGTCTTGTAAGGCCTAAGGCTCAGTTAGCCGACTGTAATGGAATATAACTACAACGTAGGAGCCAGCTGATCGATATTTTTACGTGAAAAGTAGGTTACGTTACATTAAAAAAAAAATTGTCGCACCATGTTTTTTCTGGCTGCGGAATCTCAGAAATTGATTTTTATTTCTGCTATAAAAAAATTAAAAATCTGGAAATAACTTTTGCTTCTGGCCGAAAAAAATATAATATGAAATTAACAATAATTGCTAATAATAATTATTATTTTGGATAAAAATATATAAAAATCAAAAAATAATTCTGTGGCAATAAGGAATAAATTCAGTAAAGTGTGACTCTGACTCGCGAGCGAAGGGTTCCGTACGGACACTACATAACATATAGTTTTGGCATTTTTTTCGTTTATGGGATTTTTCGGCCTTGGGTGTTTTTTTAATATGGGTTTATAGTTTTGGCTCTTTTTTGGCGTTTCTTTTTTTGTTTTGGCGATTTTTTTGGTACATATTGGTGCTTTTTTCTCGTGCTATTAATTTTTTAGGTTTTTGGCTTTTTTTTTCATTTCGGCGATTATTTTTTCATTTTGGCAATTTTTTTGTTTTGACGATTGATTTTAGTGCTAAAATTTTTATTAAATTGGTGTTTTATTTTCGTTTTAGCGAATTTTTCAGTTTTTGGCGATTTTTTTGGTTTGGCGATTTTATAATTTTAGGATTTTTTAGTTTTACCGTTTCTGAAAATATCAAGAGTTTTTGCCTCTTACGGTTTCCAAGATACAGCAAGTTGTCAATATTACATTAAATGATAGAACACCCTTCAATTTAGATATTTGTAAATTTTAGTGTTAATTATTGTAGTCTGTATAAAAATACACTCACTTTACAAATTTCTAAATACATACATACAATTGTGTGCACATTACATGGGATTTTAACATTTATCGTTGCTCGTTTTGGAACACCCTTTAATTTTTAACTCTCATGTATTTGTTGTTCTATACGCTCTGTCCAAATTTCAGATCCGTATCTCCGTAGCATGTGACAGACAGACGGACATATACACAGCGTAGCGAAAACAATAGGGTTCCTCATAGGCGTAGCTAGGCCTTTCTGGGGGGGCAATGCGCCCCCCAGACTTGATTTTGCCCCCCCCAGGATTTATTACAAATTCTTTTTAAAACATATTCTTTTGTCTGTAATATTAAAAAATTCTATTTTTTATTTATTTTAAAATTACTCATGAAAATCACCAGTAATTTTTATACAAACTTTTCGAATAATCACTAAATATGCATAATTTTCTTAGATAACAAATACCCAAAAAACTATAAGTTTACAGCACTTCAAAACATCACAAATAGTAAACTCCATGTGAATTTATAATGCATGTGTGTAGATATGTATGTGTGTATGTAGCTTTCAACAAATTCTTAATAAAATTATATCAGTGTACGTAGTTAGTAGCAAGACAAGTTGTTTTAGGTGTTCTTAAGATTTTCTACTGTCAAATTGTTTGTAACAATAGCCGCCAATTTAGATACTCGTACACACACATGTATGTATGTATGTATGCATATTTATGGTTCAATCCAGGGCTGCCAGATAAAATGATGGAAAAATCGCCGAAATCCCGATAAAATGTAAAATAATAGTCATTTTTTGTCCGAAAAATCGTCAGAAAATCGAACAAATCAAAATTTCCTCTTTAAACATGTATACATATGTTTTATTTTTATTAGAAAACAAAACAAAACAATTCATGTTCATATACAACTTTGTTAGACTAGTGGAAAACTTGTGAAAAATATTCCTAGGTCCAAATTTTGGTATCAGTACTTTTGATGACCGAAATTTTTGATAGGATATCAACTTACACAGGTCAATATATCGTTGGTCTCAAATGGAAAGGCCCTAACGCAAATAATTTACAGGAGAAAGTAAAACATAATAGAAAGTGTAATATTCAAAATGTAACTTTTTTGTACAACTGCTTGTAAAAGCGCTATTTTTTACACTATTGCAATAAATTTTTGTGATGAGGTGTATTAGTGTGAAATTTATTGAAATCACTGAAAAACTCAACTATGGATATGTATGCATGTATATATATGCACATAAAATTTTTTTCAATTGAACACGTATACAAACATACTTGCATACATATGTTTGTACTTATTTATGTATGTATGTTCATTCATCGCAAAAATATAGTATTGATTCAGAACTTCAATATTGGAAGGGTAACTAAATAATAAATGGCAATTTTCTATTTTTATTTATGCACCAATAAATAAATCTTTTTTAAATTAAATAATAAATTATTAAAAAATGAAATCATGAATGACGAATGAAATCATTTCTTGCTTGTATCTTTTCAAAATATTGTATTCAAATATAGTATATACATAAATAATTTTTCCATATGAACATATAAACTTGTTGGAAACGAATATTAATTTTATTATTATTTAGTTTATTATTATTAGATTATTATTATTATTATTATTATTATTATTATTATTATTATTATTATTATTATTATTATTATTATTATTATTATTATTATTATTATTATTATTATTATTATTATTATTATTATTATTATTATTATTATTATTATTATTATTATTATTATTATTATTATTATTATTATTATTATTATTATTATTATTATTATTATTATTATTATTATTATTATTATTATTATTATTATTATTATTATTATTATTATTATTATTATTATTATTATTATTATTATTATTATTATTATTATTATTATTATTATTATTATTATTATTATTATTATTATTATTATTATTATTATTATTATTATTATTATTATTATTATTATTATTATTATTATTATTATTATTATTATTATTATTATTATTATTATTATTATTATTATTATTATTATTATTATTATTATTATTATTATTATTATTATTATTATTATTATTATTATTATTATTATTATTATTATTATTATTATTATTATTATTATTATTATTATTATTATTATTATTATTATTATTATTATTATTATTATTATTATTATTATTATTATTATTATTATTATTATTATTATTATTATTATTATTATTATTATTATTATTATTATTATTATTATTATTATTATTATTATTATTATTATTATTATTATTATTATTATTATTATTATTATTATTATTATTATTATTATTATTATTATTATTATTATTATTATTATTATTATTATTATTATTATTATTATTATTATTATTATTATTATTATTATTATTATTATTATTATTATTATTATTATTATTATTATTATTATTATTATTATTATTATTATTATTATTATTATTATTATTATTATTATTATTATTATTATTATTATTATTATTATTATTATTATTATTATTATTATTATTATTATTATTATTATTATTATTATTATTATTATTATTATTATTATTATTATTATTATTATTATTATTATTATTATTATTATTATTATTATTATTATTATTATTATTATTATTATTATTATTATTATTATTATTATTATTATTATTATTATTATTATTATTATTATTATTATTATTATTATTATTATTATTATTATTATTATTATTATTATTATTATTATTATTATTATTATTATTATTATTATTATTATTATTATTATTATTATTATTATTATTATTATTATTATTATTATTATTATTATTATTATTATTATTATTATTATTATTATTATTATTATTATTATTATTATTATTATTATTATTATTATTATTATTATTATTATTATTATTATTATTATTATTATTATTATTATTATTATTATTATTATTATTATTATTATTATTATTATTATTATTATTATTATTATTATTATTATTATTATTATTATTATTATTATTATTATTATTATTATTATTATTATTATTATTATTATTATTATTATTATTATTATTATTATTATTATTATTATTATTATTATTATTATTATTATTATTATTATTATTATTATTATTATTATTATTATTATTATTATTATTATTATTATTATTATTATTATTATTATTATTATTATTATTATTATTATTATTATTATTATTATTATTATTATTATTATTATTATTATTATTATTATTATTATTATTATTATTATTATTATTATTATTATTATTATTATTATTATTATTATTATTATTATTATTATTATTATTATTATTATTATTATTATTATTATTATTATTATTATTATTATTATTATTATTATTATTATTATTATTATTATTATTATTATTATTATTATTATTATTATTATTATTATTATTATTATTATTATTATTATTATTATTATTATTATTATTATTATTATTATTATTATTATTATTATTATTATTATTATTATTATTATTATTATTATTATTATTATTATTATTATTATTATTATTATTATTATTATTATTATTATTATTATTATTATTATTATTATTATTATTATTATTATTATTATTATTATTATTATTATTATTATTATTATTACTAATACATACTTTACTTTTTGTCTATATATTGTTTTTGTTTTGAATGTTTTGATTTTTTACTTTTAATTATAACTTAATTTTTGTTATTGAAACTGGACTGTTAATTTATGTTTTAACTTAAATAAAAAAATGTTAAATAAAAAAAATCTGTATAAAATTTTTTAAACGCACTAATAATCCCAAACCAATACTTATTAATATTTTACTTATTAAGTAAAATATATTTTTTTAATTTCCAATTTCAATGTATTTTTAATAAAAAATATATATTTAACTTAATAAGTAAAATATTAATTTGGGATTATTAGTGCGTTTAAAAAATTTTAAGCTTAAATTTTAACAACTCCCATAAAAAACACTAATTAAAAATATTGTGTTTGCCCCCCCCCCCCCCAGAAAAAATGTCTAGCTACGCCAATGGGGTTCTTTCACCTTTGGTGTACCGAAACCTAAAAAGTGCTTATTTCATATTTTACTATTTTGCAGTAGAGACGATTTTCAGAAATTTGTTTCTTTTAGGCTCAAATTCAAAGTCTTTAGTGAACTAATGTAGTTGGTTTAACTAACGATTTTTCTTATCAATTTCGTTGGTTAAACCAACAAAGGACGTTAGTTAACTTTATGCTGTGAATTGAACCTTACAACCTTAAATTCGGTATTCATAAAAATTTTTTTTTAACATCAAAACATCATTATACACATTTATAAATGATACATTAAACAAAGTAAAAGCTTAATTAGTCTATCATTCCCTATTAGATTTTAAGTTGCTATAATTTCCTGAAAAATCACCCAAAATAACTGAGATTGTGCCCTGGTACTTTTAAATATGGAGATTAACTCAGAATGAGCTTATCTCAACTTAAGCACTTTTTCCCTTTTGCCACAGAATTATTTCTCCTCGAAAATATAAAAATCAGAAAATAACAGCTATTTCTGCTCAAAAATATAAAAATCAAAAAATAACTGTTATCTTTGGAATTTTATTATAACAATTATGGTCCCCGATATTTACCAATCGTGTGTAGAAAGCTTTTGCAAGTTTGCGTTAAGCAAAAATTAATTATATATGTATGTATATAATTAATTTTGGTTAAAAGTGCTATTAAATTATTAATTAAACCTTAATCTAGAGAATTGGCAATAGAGCACAAATTGATTATTATTTTATGTTGTTTAATACTCGTATCCTTTAATGCAATTCAACTCTTTTTAAATTTAATTGTTCCATTGAAGTCCATCACCAAGTAATACAAAATAATACAATAAACTAAATACTTTTCTTAAATAGTTTATGTAAAAAATGTGTACTAGAAGGTTTCTAAACTTTTGTAGTTAAGACTGTGTATGTATATAAAATTCGATACAGCCGTTATATTCGACTGCTTTTTACTTGTATTCTTTAAGTTTAATTCTTACTTGCACTCGAGTTGGTGCTGTTGGTGGAAATATTAGGGATCGGGTCTGCAACTTATGTACATTTCTTACATTTACTACTTGTGTTGCGTCAATTGTTAGCTTGCGGTTATCAAATAGCGTTACAATATTCAGCATTAACAACAATTTCAATAATCCAATTTTAAGAATCATAATTTCACTTTTTTTAATTTTGGTTGGTATTTAACAGGTGCTTAATTCTTTTAATCACAATCAAATGCTTTCGCTTCTAATTGTCGATGTGATACTTGTGAAAACGCGTAACAAACTGAAACACTAATCGTTTTGTAAAGCTCAATTAAAACATAATACTCGTATAAAAGGGAAAAAGTTATTAACATTTCAAGCACAAAAATTCATTACCATTTTATGATTCGATACATTCGTATTAATTCATTTAGATTTTTATATTGTGTGTGCAGCAATAAAAAGTTAAGAAAAAAATATAAATGATGAATAACAAGGTGTAAAATATTTCTATTTAAAAAAAGAAAAATCCATTTAATATGCAATTAACAAGTGCTTGCTATTTACTCGACTATATCCAACTGTAGGTGAATTGCTCTGGAAAGAAGAGTATATGATAGATCGAGTTACTCGTAGTTGAATGAATGTGGGTTAAGTAGGTGCATACTTTTATTTTCTTTTTGATTTAACATTCAGACCAAATATCTTGTTAATGTTCTAGTTGTTGCTATATATATTTTATTGTATACTTTACGTAGCTAAAAATATCAATATATTTATCTGCATTTAGATTGATTATTGGTTAAACCTTGGCAGTTTAAGTCTCAAAAAGAGTGTGAGTTGTGTCAATATCTACATATGTACATAAGTATATAAAACTTTGATGCATAACCACACCAAATGAAGTATGTACAATGTACATTGTCCATACTAGTGATGCACGAATATTCGTATTCGAATTGCCGAATATTCGGCCATTTTTAATGCGAATACGAAGCATTCATATTCGTCAAATTCAGGCGAATACGAATACGAATATTTTTCCAAAAAAATTAAATAAATAAACGCATAAATCACAAACTAAATTTAAATAAATGGATAAAAATATTAGTTTGTACGAATCCATGAAATTTTTTATAGAAATTTGTGCTTTGTATGATTTTCAAATGTTATTTACTGACGTAGTTGGGTAGTTTTTATTAAATTTAAAGTACGCCAACAGTAGTATGAAGTTCTTTTTCATAAACATTTTTTAATATTTCATATTGCAAGCGTAAATAGAGCCCTAATTTAATGTCTATAAATTTCACATGAAATATTCGTATTCGTATTCCCGAATATCGTTTCAAATATTCGTATTCACATTCGTATTCGCGAATATCAAAAATTGACATTCGTTACATCACTAGTACATACATTATTTGTTTAAGAACTAAGAAATAAAATGCTTGAATAAATTTTGCCAGCAACTTATTAATTTTTATATTAAACAAATTTAGTTATTAGAGTTTTGGCAATATTTGCGAATTTCGAACATTTTTTTACGTTAAGTACTTACATATGTACATATGTGTGTTCAAAAAAATTCGCACTCTCAATACTAACCCAACTAGCCAAGAGCTGTTTAAAAAGCGATGATTTTTAATACACAACTCCTAAATCAATCTCCTGATAATTATTTGCAAAGTGATAGTGTACACCCTCAGCCTCACAGCATTTCAAATGTTGTTTAGAATTTTAGCTTAAAAAACGTTTTTTAAACCTTGTGTTAATCAGCAAATTTGACTGCACCCATGTTTAAACCAATTTTAAGACGTTGTTGTAATTTTGCTTAGTTTTTGTTTAGATTTTTAACTTTGCCTGTATGTATGTATGTATTTATGTATGTATGTATGTGTCAGTGTTCACACACATAGATTACTTAAATATACCCCAACTGGTTACCACTAGGTTTTCCCGCTGGTGTATACAACTGACTGCACCGGCTTTGTGGCAAAACTTCCTCTCGGCTATTTTTCACACACAAGACTTATTCTGCTGATGCTCAGTGTTTATACAACACCACAGACTCTGCCTTTACTAAATTACTTCTTATCGTTATTACCCACCGCACGAGGTCTTTACTTTCAACGATATTGACTCGACTAATACTTGATTAACACTAAGGAACCGGTTCTAGAATGTATGTTCTTAGTAAAGCCAACTGGCAGAAACTGTATTACTGCATAACGATGTGGCTGCTTAGACGCAAATCACCATCTGTGTTGTTGTTTACTATTGGTAGCCAGGTGGTCAAACAGTCTTCCAACACTATCTGGAAACTTCATGCCATTGTTTCTAGATGTTTGTAGATAATTCGATTGGTCGTTATTTTGAATTTCATAGTTACTACGTAACGACTTTTATGATGGTAATACCGTATGTTATTGGTAATACAGGGTGATTACCATATGTGCTCGCACTTTCATGTGTATGGGTGCATTCATAAGACGTAGCTGTTGCGCAACCGTTGAGTATTTGTCTTAGAAACGCACAGTTGAGTAATTCCGCTCCACTCAACAGTTGAGTAATTTTCCATCACAAAATTTTTTCGCTACCTGTAGTCAACATGTTTTGCTCAGCATAAACAGCTGATCGAATAGAGCTTTGCTATTTATATGCTTTGTTCGTCGCAGTAGCAAATATTTGTTAAATTTTATATTACAAATGCGATTAAGTAGCGAAATAAAGATATGAAATTAAATTATATCCATCAAGCCGTTTCTAAGACGTAGCTGTTGGGGCCAACAGTTGCTAGCATTTGCACAACTGTTGAGCTCAACAGCTACGTCTTATGAATGCGTCCTATGTGTGTACGTCTGTAGCTATTAGTGTCCTGCACAAGATATCTTATAAGAACTTTTAAGACATGAGGGATTTTTCAAATGCTTTACTACAGCGAAATCTTCTAAAACAAACGTTAACAACACTGTTTGCAAGAAATTTATTTCAGTATTGTAGGTATAGGAGTAAAGAAGAAAATACTTCGTGACGTAAGAATTTGTGATGCTTGCTTCTTTCTACGCATGAGCGCGTGTAAGAACGTCATGCATGTATGTGTGTATGATCTTTTATTTTTCTGCGCACATGCAAACGCATACACATGCATTAACATTAGTTGTATGCGGTTAATCACATAATAGCTTACAGGGAAGTAAAATGATTTCTTGGATTTTGTACCAACTATGAAAATAAAATGTACTTTTTAGACCATGACGGTACCAATTTTTAATATTTATTAATAAAAACAGAAACGTAAAAAAATGAGTATAAAAATTCAGAAGTTTACAATAAAAAACAGAAACTTAACACAAATGTGTATAAAAATTCAGTATACAATAAACAATAACAAAAAAATATTAAATATTACATTCATAAAGGTACATTCGTAGATTCGATTATTATATTAGAGATTGAAATAAAACACACACAAACAAATTAAAGAGAACATAGGCAAAGTTAATGTTACCATATAGTGAAACATCTACATTTGAAATTGTACCAAGTAACTCGCGGCAGTACCACGGTACCAATAAGGTCAAAAATGTACCATAAAAAGTACAATTGTACCATGATTTCCATCCGTGATAGCTTACCATCTACATATTACACACACACTCGAACGTACAATATGAAAAATATCAAGCATACACTAATCAACAGAACTTTTTTTGAGTGTTTGTTACAAACAAGCAGTCTTGGCGACATCGCTTGTTAACAATGATATACACGTACACCAATACATCCATCGTGCTTCGCTTATAGTACGACAGCATTTATTATTGGTTTAGTATAGTACATGCGACGTGAATGCATTTAAAAAACATGACGTATTTACATTTCAAGACTGTTTACGCAGGTCTCTAGCAGCTATGTATACAATTATTGTTGTTGCTATATTGCTTGCACGTGAATATCTGTGCACGTTTAGTTCTTTAGTTAAATACTTCTAGATAGTTCCCAGTGGTATGAAAAGGAACCATTGCCACCAATGACATGCGAAGTAGTTAACGCTTTTCCTCAATTTGCACTGGGGGCTACCCATGTGGCATTTCAATCACATATACATCTCTCTCTACACACCAATGTCTAATGATTTAATGTAAAAATAGATACCCCCGTTTCGCTAGCTAATTCTATAGCTCCAAGTAATGCAAAAAACGAATTTTTTTTCAACGACGAGTAGAAAACATATACATATGTATGTTTATGATAAACAGATCCCGTTATAAATGATCAACACTTTTTTGTCTGCTTTTTGATGAATTTAATACACAATGTCAGTTGAATTCGGGATAGTGCGGTTTATAGGTCATTATTTAAAATGTCCTTCGTAGGACATCCCCATGTTAAACCCAACAGCCAAAAGCATGCGAAGTAGATTGTGATGTACAAGTGGTAGTTCTTTAAGAACTAGAGAATGTACACGTGCTGCACTAGCCCCGTAATCCACTGGGTTTTTTGCATTGACCCTGTAGGAATATTTTCGCGTAACACTTACATTAACCCTGTTGGAATATTTTTGTGCAACGCTGCATTAACCTTGTAGACGGCCATTTCCATAACAATATCTTAAAACTAAACTCTACCAATATGGATTTCAAATAAAAGGACTTGGTTGGTACATTATAAAAAATAGTAGTTATAAAGAATTTCTCAAATGACTAGAACAAAATGACCTATCAAAATATATTTCTTTTGGACATAAAACACACTTATCAATATGGGTCCGAAATAAAAGGGCTTTAGGTTTAAGGAATCAACATGAAGAACACTTGAACACAATATCAAAATGACAAGTTTCGCGAACTTTTATATTTGAACCCTATCTATTTTTTTTTTTTTTTTGCCTAGAATGAAAGAGCTTGGTTAGTACATATAAAATATCCGATAACAAAGTAGTGGGGCTATATGCTAGTCATATATGTATAATCTTCTTGGGAAAAAAAATATTTTTATATCTTTATTAAGTTATATGTAAATTTAAAACTTTCCCTTTCAATAAAAAATTTTAAAATATGTGCATATTTTGTTGTTTTTAGTGCATATTTTGCATTTTTGATGTCATAAAATGCGCCTAAAATTTTTAATTTTTCACATTTATTTTAGTTGAAGTCTACTGATGATTTGGCAAAGCGTCAATTAAATACATAAACAATACTTAACCACCAGCAAACAAATTTAAATTTTTATTTTTGTTTTTGACAATATGCTGGTTTTAAACAGTATATTAAATTTTTTTTATTAGTAAGTACTAAAAATGTAATTTGTTTTTGCACCCAAAAAACATGAAAGGCGCGCCAGCTGGAGTAATACCAGCCGTGCCAATAGCACCTATAATTAATAATGAACTCGAGAAGGATGTGTCAGTCAGCGCAAAGCCGACAGTGCCTACTGCATCTGGTTCGAACGCACAGAATACGCGTGAACGTAGCTTCTTGATGCGCAAAGCAACCGGTGAATTACGGGCTGCTCGACGCTATATCGAGCATTTGAGCAATAAGCCGTCTAAGGATTTAACAAGCCAGGAGAAATCATTGCTGGCATGGGCAAAGACTCACTTGACCGCACTCGACGGCTCCAACCATGAAGCAGCTGCAAAAACACCTGCAGCCACCGCGCCTAAAAGGCAACGCTCAGGGGAGGAACCATTGTCGCAGCTAAGGGCACAGCCATCCAGAAAGCTACAAAAGCAGGTAGTTTCCAAGGTTATAAACAAACCTTACAGTGAGGTTGCAAGAAACCCACTGGTAAGGGCTGTTCATGACCTTAGTAACTGCAACGGAGCAATCAGTCATGAAAAATGGGGATCAATCTGGCAAAAGTTATTTGATATTAACTGCAGGACACTGACATTAACCAAGGGCATTCGCCACAATTTATGGACTCAGGCTGGTTTCAAGGACACGTGGAACTGGTCTCCTGCATGGAGGAGCTATCTGCATCCAAGTTAAAGGATATAATCCTATCCCTAGGGGAAGTGTGGCCCGGCGCAAGACTCGAATTGGTCCCGGTCAGTGAGATACCTCGCAAGACCGAGAGTAATTTCTGTCATTCCGGCGGAACCACATGACCCAGCGAAGATCCTGGACATCTTTCGGAAGGGAAACCCGGATCTACCAATGAATGGAAGGTACTAAAGTTTTCAAACCGGTTGGTGCCCGAAGGAAGGCGATCGTGGTTATTAATAAGGAGACGTTGTTCCTACTTCGGGAGAGGCAAGGACTGGTGTACTATGGTTTTAAGGGCATCACACTACGCATGTACCGGGGTGATGACAACCCCGATCCCGAAAACCCTGTTGCAGCAGAGGGGTCCCAAGGGGTAGTGATTGATAAAGACAATGCCAAATCGGAGGCCATAGTTGAACCGGTGGACTCAGTCGCTTCGGGGTGCTCCCAAACAAACTCTTGTCTGACTGAGGACATCCTGGAAAGACTTGACTTCGTGGACGATGAAAACGTTCTTCTGGACCCAAACCCAAACAATGACAAAAACATTTGATCCTGTATTATGGTTAAAACCAACTTAAATATCGCTATCTAATTTTAGCGATGTAGATACAGTAGCGGCGTCATGGGAGACAGGGGAATCCACAGTGTAGATTCTGTCCTGCTACATGGCCCACGATCATACTGATCCTCAACCCAATATAATGGTCCGAAATTTAGCAAAGAGGCCAACAGATGCGGTATGCCTGTACCCTCCCCCACTTCAATCATCCAAGATTGAATGGCATTACGCTAACTCTATCGGATGGTGGCAAATATCTAGGCGTTGTCCTAAATAGTAAACTTTCCTGGAAATAAAATCTTCAGGCGAGAGTAGCGAAAGCCTCTGTGGCAATTTAAATCTGTAGGAAGTCAATCGGCTCTACTTGGAGTCGGTTGGATACTAGAGATGATTATAAAACCTATTCCATTTTACGGAATCTCGTTCTGGTGGAAAGCAATAGAATCAGCGGGCAATCAGTCCGTATAGAAGGTATTCTCCACAAAATGGCACTTATGATAGCACGTACCATTAGATCCACGCCGACAAAGGCACTCTTCGCTATGCTACATATGTTGGCTTCCGGTGGACTTAACGGCTAGATAACTGGCCCCACATACGGCCGTTAGACTGAACGCAATAGGCGTATGAAACTATGGACCATGGTCATGCTAGCATTCTAAATACAGCCAACAATATACCTGAACTCATTGACTACTGCATTCCCAAACCCTACATCAATAGGAAATTTAATATTTCTTTGACAGAAGAGTTCTCCCCTATGGATAGAGCCGTGCAGGTTTTCACGGACGGCTCAAGACGAAGGGGAAGAGTTGGAGGGGGTATATATATTCCACAATTCGGAATTGAAGTGCCCTTCAGACTCCCGGACGAATGTAGCATATTACAGTCTGAAATATCCGGTATTAAAAACCAACACACTGCCTAAGTTTTTATCGGATACATAATAGAAATATCCAGATAATAACGGACAGCCAATCTACGATCAAGTCCATGTGTGTACTCCGCATCATTCCTTGTCCAAAAATGTCGCACAGTCCTGGATAAACTTGCGCAGCACTCATCCATCATGCTATATTGGGCGCGTGGACACGGTACTAATTCAGGCATTCTAGTTGCGGATGACCAGGAAAAGAGGGGAACCCTACTCGGAGCAGTCGATATTGGCAATCTCTGTGGGCTGCCTCTCTCGTCCTGCTGGAGACGCATCTATACTGCCTATCTCAATTCAGCTCAGTACAGATGGCGCAATGAGACTACTTGCGTTATATCGACGTTCGGCTAATTCTGCCTTCATCAATATTTTCCTCTTGAACTCTTAGCTTATAATTTGTATAGCAGGGCCCTTGTTTTCAAGACATGTTCCATTATATTATTATTTATTAGATCCTCAATAGTTCCTTGGCGATCCGCAGGAATTTTACCAGAAAGATTATTGGTATCAATCATTACAAAGCAGAGTTCATCCCTGTGATGCTTACTATCAACTTTGGCGTAGGATGGTGGCTCCTTACCATTTCTTTTTTGTAACCGCGGACGCTTTACACCCCTTACCAGTGTGAGGCCGAGTAGTTTCTTTTGGTTTGGGTTAGGCAGAGTTTTCTCAAGTTACTAATAGACAGGTAGCTCCTCTGGAGAACAGGGGGTCTACTCTGTAATTCGAAACGAAAGCAAAGGTTTTCGAATTGCAATGTTATAACATACAAATTCGAAAGATTTTTCTTTCGTTTCGAAATACAGAGCAGACCCCCAGATCCTCTTTACAGCCTCTTTAGAGGTTTCTGGAGTTTCCACTTACTCTTTTGGAGCATCCTGTGCGCTGCTTTTACTGCTTCCCTTGTTCATCTTCGACAGTTTTCTGCGCTGTTCCCTTAGGAAGTCGTTTCTTTTTGGTGGTAAGCTTAGCAATGCCATCACTGACTTCCTGTATACTTTTATTTAATTACTCGGAGTTTTCACCTTTTTTTTGAATGAATGGCGACTAAACGTCGCCCACCGGTTGCTCCTTATTTTTCTCCATATAGTTAGTATCTATATATACATATACCTCATTTACTCAAAGAACGTCATGGAATTTTCGAGTAAGTGATACAGAATTAATCCTCATATCGTTATTTATATTGTGTGGAAATTTCATACAAATATCTTGTTTACTCAACTCTTAAGAGAAAAAGTTAATTTTTTTCCATTAAGTTGTCTGTAAATTGAAAACTTCAAACTCGTTTTCGGACAAACTGGTTTTTTTGAGTTATGACGTTATTTGAGTAAATGAGCGATATGTGCTTGTCTACCTACGTATAAAAATCTGTCCTTAAGTCCTTACTTAAAATAATTTAAATGCCATATTGTACATAAAGTTGTTAATTTTTGTATATTCGATATAAAATTCACAAATAAATTTTAACGTTTTGATTGCATCCACGCTGGCAAAACTCGACTTTTCTGCGGGGTAGTTTGGCTACTTGATGTTACTGTTTCAAATTCATTGTGCAGTTTGGTATTAGTAATTTCTTCACCATTATTATCATCTTCATCAGAACTATCATCTTCATACTCATATAGGGGCTTCTTTTTTAAAATCATTGAATTGAAGCTTACAGCTGGCGGTTTTGCAGTCGAAGTTATAGAACAACAATTCGATTTTTCACTACTTATTTCATTTTGAACTTTATGCAAGTCAGCTAATAGTAAATCTAATTCCGACTCTGAATTACTATTCTCAGATTCTCTAGTAACTGATTGTTGTAGTTGTTTTTCCACATCTTCGCCGATTTTGGCTAATTGCGCGTCAGTGGTGTCATCCGCCCAAAAATCGTTCACTGAATTTAGGTCACACACTGTTGGAGTTTCACCATCTCTTTTCAAATTATCACTCATTCCTAATAATTCTGAGTCAACGGTCTCACCCGATGCTTCTTTTGCTTTAGAGTTTTTCTGTTGGCACTCAGTGCTCATGTTGGTCGTTTCCTGAATACATTTCAGAAAATCATTTCCAAACCTTAAGTATTTTGCTTCATAAAATCCATCCAACTTACAAGATCTCAACTCTTCCAGAGTCTTCGGCCTGTGCTCAATTAATTGATTTAATGCTATATTTGAAGCTATCATGTATGGTATAACATCTAAATCATGAGCCCACTTTTCACGAAGCCTATAATAGAATATAAAATTTACGTTAAACAATTAGTAAAAAAGTTATTAAGGGCCTGTCCCTAGATGTCGACAGCGTTCGACTTGTCGCAAACTTACATTCAAAGCAAAAACCAATTTTAAAATTTTGTTGTTGTTTCCAATGTAACTGTGCGACAAGTCGAACGTTGTCGACATCGTGGGACTGGCACTAAAACTTACTTTATTAAAGCATTCATAAGTTTAGAATTCAATGAAATATTTGTGTGGTTTATTTGTTGAGGAGTGGGAGTGATTTTAGCTTTCTTTGGTTGCAAAAATTTTAATATATCAGGATATGGCTTTATTTTGATGTCTTCTCGCTTATGCGGCTCTTTAGCTAGCCAATCAATACCTTTTCTAGTTATGTCTAGCAATGCAAAGCCACCAAAATTGCTTTGTTTAGTAACGGTTTGAGTATAACCCATATCTTGAAGATTTTCCGATAATATCTTGTACCAAGCCTCAGATTTGTTTGAACCTTTGCCAAATAAAAAATGGGTATAATATTGCTTCAATTCTTGCCTTTTAGATCCTCGCAGAATCATGGTAATTTTTCCCAGTCCAAAGCGTAACTTTAAGTCTTTAAGAAGTCTAAGAAATATTAAAGCATCATCAGTAACAATAAGGTTGCCATCATTATCTAAATCCTCATACAATTCACGGTAGTCTACTTTATTTGATATTAGAAAACAATTATCACAGCAATCTTTCCGAGGCTGCAGCATTTTTGCTGCGTCGTCATCAAAATATTCTAAAATGTATTTGCGACGACATGATGTTATGCGTGTATATGTTGCCATTTTCGTGGCTAAGTTTTCTAAATGTGCTGAATGCATAGAATTTGTGTTACATTCATTACGTATGCGTTGATGTGTTATCCAATCAGAAGAATTGTAAAAAAGTATACATTTTGAATGCAAGCCATCGCGTCCGGCGCGACCAACCTGAAAATAAATTAATTCAATTTAGTGATGTTGAATTTTATGTCTGTTTGCAAGAAGCTTTTACTAAATTCTGCTATGCTTGTAAGGGCCCAAACTTCGGGGGAATTTAGTCCAACACAACACATTATTTTATATAAATATAAACAGTACATAATAACTGTTGTTTTATTTCTGAAGAATGGATTACATCCATCAATTGCGGGGAGGGGGCAGATTACATCGGCCACGTTTCATTTTATTTGTTTCAGGCAGACTGACCGGCGTGAGCATGAGCAGAATAGCAAAACATCACGACCGCAGCAGAAATATAAGTCGCGGTAGAGATGTCGTGAGAGGAGAGAAACTAAAAAAAAGCAGAAATGACGTATGAGAGAGTAGTTGCGAGCAGAAGCAGCTTTAGCAGTAATGCAGTAGCGACTCAACTACATTTTGTGGCTTACCATAAACGTACAGCAGAGAGAAGGTGTGAAAGAGTATAGGCATGGGCAGAGGCAGAGAATTTGATGACAGCGATAAAGGAAACATAATTGCAGTAACCACTAAGCTACATTTTTGTGCAGTGGTGAAAAAAAGGTATAAAAGACCATACAAAATAATTATTCGCTCTTTTTGGTTGGGACAAGCGAACAGGTAAGACGTGGTGACTGGTAGCAAGCTTAATTTTAGGAGTGTATAAGGATTGGTTACACTAATCCTTACACAGTATTGAATCAAAGTACTGATTTATAATCGGCATAGTGAGGCCGACTAGATTACATCTAGCCGGAAGGGAGAGGAAAGGGCACAAGAGACAGGACTCCGCTGAGGTAACACCCCGGAGCTTAGGTTTGAAGATAGGACTCCGCTGAGGTAACACCCCGGAGCCTAAGGCCACAGAAGTTTTTTTTATTGGATTACATCCAATTCTTGCAAGTTATAAGAGGTATAGAGTAGTTTTAGAGAAAGCCACCACTGCGTCCACCACGAAACGACATATCCTTTCGAGTGTAAAATCTGTAAAAGGAAAGAAAATAAAGTGACTGAAAAAAAATATATACAGTGTTTTTTCCCCTTTTATTTTTGTGAGAACCCTGGACAACGACGAGCATACCCCAGCTATACACACGATATAACCGGAGGTTCCTTACATGCTGAATCAAAATAATTCACGTATTTCATTTCAAATAAAAAAGTTGCTTATAAGGCTGAAATTCACTTTGATCTAACACACAGGGAATTAAACACGTGAACGATGATGATACAAATTCAACGAACTTAAATACAACATGGTAGAAACTCAGCACACATTATTACCAGCATAAAAATCTTTAAATAGCAGCCCTAAAATTCAAATTAACGGTCAATAGAATTATCCACAAACATCTAAGAACAGTTACTTGAATTTTTCAGTTTATTTAAGAAGACTGTGTTCATAGCTGCAATATTTGCTCGCAGTGAAGCAGTTTCTTTTATTTTGGCTTTGCACATTTCGTTGCGCCATCTATAATGACACAGTGGCGGCATATCGTATGGTATAAAAGGAAGCTGTGTATGAGAGCGAGTCAATGTGAATTACCTAACAGTGAAGGAAAAATCGCTGAAAGTAAAGACATCTTGTGGTCAATAACAAAGAGAAGAAGTTATCAGTAATTACCCAGCAAAAAATAATCATGGTTTTGGAAGCAGTACTACTTTTTCTGCCTTAAAAACGTGCTTCACACTAAGCACATATCGCTCATTTACTCAAACAAAGTCGTAACTCCAAAAATGGAATGTTTGAGCTAATGACACAGAATCAATCCTCATATTGTTCTTCATATTGTGTAAAAATTTAATACACATCTCTTTGTATACTGAACTCAAGCAGAATAATTTTTTTTTACATTAATTTGTGTGCAAATGGAAAACTTTAAACTCATTTTTTGGCAAACAAGTGTTATTGAGTCATGAAGTTGTTTGGGTAAATGACTGAAATTCCGACAATCGTCGGCTCGCTGAAATAAAGTCTTAAGTAATAATCTAAATTTGGCTTATTTTTCAACTCATTGAAATATTGGGACATAATTGCATCACACTGGCATTGGTAATAAAGTCGTATAGACTTTTTCCGTCGCATAGAGGAGTATTTGAGCCAAAAAGCTGGCCATTACTTTTTTTAGTTTAAGAGGTCAACATAAATTAGAACGTCAAGCGTTGCGTTAAGGAGCAAATAATATTTTATACGTTTAAATGCACTGAAATTACGTATCCCTGCTGGACTCTATATTGCTTGTGAAAAGATACTGAGTGCCCTAGATAAATGAAGCTTCGTAGACATATGTCTTCTTCCTATGCTGTTAAACCTTGAAAATAAGAAATATCGAACAAATGGCAAAAAAGTTCCCTTTAGAGGAACTTAATAATCATATCTCTAAAAAATTAAATTTTTTCTTGAGTTTTCCCATACTTTTGTTTATCAAATGCAACTTTTAACGTCGGCGAAAGTTCAAAACCCTAAACTTGGACTCAGTACACCCTAAGATGCCATTTCCGTCCTCGCTTCCTTTTGTGTGCTATGGCAAAAATATTGTTTATAAAAATAATGTAAATATAGAAAAATTTACTACTTAAGCCTTAACTAATATCATAATAACAAAAATTAAAAATTTTAAAAACCCCCGACTTTTTTCAGAAAATATGTTATATCTTCTAAACGGCTGGACCGATTTTCTTCAAGCATAGCTAAGAACCCTCTCGATCAAGTCATCTTTCAAACAGAAAAAATGAAAATCGGTCCAGCCGTTTGGCCTGTACGTGCCATGTCGGAGAATGTGTGGCTGACTACAAAAATAGCTAAGTTATAGTTAACTTTTCTTAGACTGACTTGAAGCTAACTGCAATGTCATCCATAACAAACCCAAAATTAATTCTCAAGTTGAGTACGTAATCGAATTTGATGAGAGCCAACAAATTTATTCTCAGCTAATTTGAAACTCATTTCAGTTTTATATTAAAATTTTTCTATTGTTATTTTAGATGGTACCTTAGCTGAGTGGTAGCGTGTTGAGTACACAACGTGTGATGATACATGTTCGAACCCCAGAAAAATTTTTTTAATTTACTGACTACCAGGTGATTTAAAATAATCAACTTTAAGTTAGCTGAAAGTAATGCAGAGTGAGACTATTGACTACCGCCTAGGACATCACAATGTTAAAATAGTCAGTTGATTACATTAAAAGTAATCCAAGTGCCAGTCAGTACTAGTTGCGAAATAGTTAGCTTAAAGTTAGTTTGAAGTTAACGTAATTTCCGACAGGGTGGACACGGACAGACACACAGATACACAGACACACACTACAAACTTATAACACCCCTTTTTTTAGTCGGGGGTTAAAAATAAAACTTTTGAGATTTTATGGGTAGGGGGAAGTATTCCTCCCCTCGAAGCAAAATATCTTATGATTGACAAGAAGGTTTCTTACTCATATTTACATATGCAAGATGAGCAAAAACAGAAAAAAGGTGAAATTTTCAATAAATCACAAAAAAAATGGTGCAAAACTTGCGAAAACTTTTTCCTTGCGTCTAAAGTTAGAGATTTTTAATTTTATTGTGGTATAAAACATAATTCCAAGCCTTCTCCTTTTTTGTTTGCAAAAAAGTGTATAACTTAGTCTATTCTTTCTAAATCCGTTTATAAATTTAAACAATGTTTCTTATTAAGCCTTTATAAAGCCTCAATACTTTTTTTAAATAAGGCTGTAAGGATTTCAATTATTTGGAAGCGATGTTAATAATGTACCTTATTGAAAATTTGATTATGAGTGATGAAGCTCATTTTCATTTGAATGGCTTTGTTAATAAGCAGAACTGTAGGTTCTGGGGTTCTCAAAATCCAAGAGCCATTCATCAACGCCAATTGCACCCCATCAGGTGTACAGTATGGTGTGGGATCACATCTGAAAATGTCATTGGGCCCTACTTCTTCGAGAATGAAGATGGCAGTGCTGTAACCGTAAATGGAGAGCGGTATCGGTTTATGATAGAAAATTTTTTACGTCCTGCTCTTGAAAACAGACCTGGTATGTGGTTTCAGCAGGACGGAGCCACTGCCCGAGACACAATGGCACTTTTAAGTCAAATTTTTGGAGAGCGAATAATTTCTCGAAATTCGGAAATTATTTGGCCAGCGCGATCGCCAGATTTGACAGCACCCGACTATTTTCTTTGGGGTTTTTTGAAGGAGCGAGTGTATGTGAACAAGCCTTGAACTCAAGGCAAACATTGTTGCAGAAATTCGAACGCTACAGCCACAAGTTTTGAAAGATGTTATGGAAAATGCTCTAAAAAGAGCCCATCAGTGCGAAGCTGAAAACGGTGGTCATTTAAGAGACATCATTTTTCATACTTAGTGTAAAAAAATTTCCATTTTGTATATTATATAATCTGAAAGAAAAAATAAAAAAAAGTTAATAAACAAAAAAGTTATTAAACTTTTACACCCCTTGGTTTCTTTTGGCCCACCCTGTAGTATGTTCTGCAATACTACTAAATTTTTTGTCTATAATACTAATTGCTAATTCAACTGGTATACTAGGAAATAATGAAACAATATCAAATGACACTAATATCTCATTATTATGTATCTTAATATGTTGAATATTTTCTCTGAAACTTAAACAGTTTTTAACATTATAAACAGAATTTTTAGTTATATTCTTTAAAATTTCTGTAATGTATTTGCTAAGTTTATAAATGAACAAATTGGTCTTAATGGGAAATTCTTCTTATGAATTTTTGGCACTCCATATAATCTTGGTGCAATTGCTATATTTGTCTTCAAATTAATTTTTTCTAGAGATGAAATAATCAGCATAATCAGTATTTTTCATTGCAACGGTTGCATTACCTTTATCTGCATTGAGAATAAGCACGTCTTTGTTAGCCTTCAAAAGCTTTTCGGTATCTCTTACTTCATTAAGTATAAATTTATTTCTATTATCTAGTCTCATCCTAGACATATGGTCATCCATAATAGTTGTTAGTCTTGTTCTAGCGATTTCTTGTCTTTCTCTTTCTCCTATTGTCTGAACAAAATCTTCTCCCTAAGATATTATCTTTAATATAGGAAATTCTTCTTTTTTAATTGGTGGTGCAAATTTTTGCCCTAAAGAAAGAGTCCATTGGACATCTGTTGGAATATCTATGTCTGTCTTATTTACAAACCACTTTTTATTAATCTTAATTCCTAATTCCTTTCTCTGTAAAAAACTAAGATTGTCAAATTTTTTCTATGTAGCTGTTTAACTTTGTTCGTTAAAATATCTGCTAAATAATCTTCAAATTCAAAAATTTTTTTCATTTCCTCACCATTCAAGTATCTTCTTAATAAATGTTTTATATATAAAAGTTCCTTTTGTGCGTCCTTAAGTGACTGATGCCGTTCTTTGATTGTAAAGTTGAGAATTTTGCTTTGAACATTATCCAAATATCTTGTGATGTTTCTTTGTAGAGTTCTTTGACCATTTATATGAAAAATATTAAAAATGTTATTAGTAGAGTTTTTAACAAATTTTGGAACGATACCTGAATTACGAGAACGAATAAGAAATGTTATATTTGCTTTCAACCTAATTGTTTTATCTCTTACTGTACTATATCGGTTAATAATTCTTCTTACTTCCTCATTTTGCTTTAATCTACGGTAATTCATTTTCTTCGTTTCTTTTTCTTCAATTTGTTTTGATTCTTTTTGTTATTTTGTAATTTTTTCTTCAAAAACAATTTTTTATCAAAAGCTAATAATATTTATGAAATATATATATTTATGAAAAATATATATTTATGAAATATATAAATAATATTTATGAAATATATAAGTAATTGGCATGTAGGTGATCTATTCTATAAAATACATAAGTGCCTTCGACTCACAACAATTTCTTCAGATTTTTTTTTATATCTTTGCGGGCTCTTGATATTTTTTGATTAAATTTTCTTATTTTTCGACCTTTTTTGATAAATATATGTATGTAATTAGAGCTCATTAATTACATACATATAAAAACAGTTACTAGAAAAACAATTAATTATATTTATGTAATACATACAGCGACTTTTATTAAAATTTAATTTAGCGCGTAGGAAAATAGCGCGCTATGGCTATTAATTTGTTGACAATGTTGTAACTTAGCTCGTTGTAGGGAGTTTTGAAAAAAGGAATAGGGTGATTTGGTTATTAGTTGGCATCGCTTTCTGTGTGATAGAAAATTGAAAAATAATATAAGAATATTTAGTAAGCAGCGCCGTTTCGGAAAATACCATAGTGGAGAAGACGCTTAAGCTTGGTCGAAAACCGGCTATACAAAGAATCTTTAATAACAAGCGCCGTTTCGAGAAATACCATGGTGAAGAAAATCCTAGAATTCAATTTTTTTTTTTAATTTTTTAAAAGGTTTCACATACTTTATCTTATAGAAAATAGTAATGATAATAGTAATAATTATGGACAATATTCGTAGTGAAAACAAAGTACATATCGTCACCTAAAATCGAAAAGGCCGTAATAACCAAAAAATTCAAAATAGAATTTTACTCACATATGTTCAAAAATACCGATTTTATTCATTATTCAATTTGGCATCTAACATATAAATAGTATTAAATTTATGAAGTTTTTTGCTTCTCCCGTAAAATAGTAAAAAGTGTACTTACTGCCTTTTGGATTTTAGGTGACGATATATTTTAACAGCCTTATTTATAAAGCCTTTTTATAAATAAGGCTGTAAAAATTTAAAACCAATATTACCATACAAAATACTGATTTTAAACTCATATGGATAAGAAAAAACTAGCAAGAAGTTAACATAATTGGCAAAATTGAATATGATCTTAACGAGTTTTGCCATACAATTTTACATTACGCTAGGATTTAATAGTGGGTTAAAACTACATTATGCGCCGATTTTTAATGTCAAATTGTATGGAGGAACTCTTTAGCACCTAGTTCAATGTCGTCACTTATTCTAACTTCATGCCATTTTTTGTTCATACATAGGACCAATAAATTATACTTTGTTTTGACTATGAATATGTGCCCATAATAACTCAGCAAAAAATAATATAAGAACTTACTTACGAACCACTTTTAAATTATTTCGAAAGTATCTAAAGCATATTTTTAGATTTTAAAAAAGTTATTCCATGTCAAATGAAATTTTAAATTACTACTTTGTTTTCAACAAATTCATTAGCGGAATTCACTATTCGTATTAAATTTAAAACCCTTTTAAATATACTACGATTTTAAGCGTCCAAGCGTGAGTGATTTTTTATTCTGTATTGTAAATAAATTCAGTAAAGTGCGACTCTGACTCGCGCACCAAGGGTTCCGTACGAACACTAGATATGTAATTTAATAGAAACTTCAGCTATATAATATATAGTTTTGGCTTTTTTTTGGTTTTTGGCGTTTTTTTCAATTTGGCGTTTTTTTTCATTTTGGCGATTTTTTTCATTTTGGCGTTTTTTTTTTCATTTGGGCGATTTTTTTTAGTTTTGGTGCCTTTTTCGCGTTTTGGTGATTTTTTTCGGTTTTTGACGTTTTTTGAATTTACGATTTTTTTCATTTTGACGAAGTTTTTTCATTTTGACGATTTTTTTTCGTATAAACAATTATTTTGGTTTTGACGAATTTTTCGCGTTTTGGCGATTTTTTTCGATTTTTGGCGTTTTTTTTTCATTTGGGCGATTTTTTCATTTTGGCGATTTTTTCGAATTTGGCGATTTATTTTAGTGTTAGAATTTTTTTTTTTCATTTTGGCGATTTTTTTCGTTTTGGCGATTTTTTTTTAATTTTTGGCGATTTTTTTTTTGGTTTGGCGATATTATAATTTTCGGATTTTTTTAGTTTTAAAGTTTTTGAAAATTTCAAGTGTTTGTCTCTTACGGTTTCCAAGATATAGCAAGTTGCCAAAATTACATAGTCAAAATTGCATTAACTGATGGAACACCCTTTAATTTAAATTTTTTTTAAATTTTAGTGTTATTTGTTTAGTCTGTATAAAAATACACTAATTTTACAAATTACAAGTTTCAATATACATATGTACATACAATTGTATGTATATTACATTGGATTTTAATATTTTTCGTTGCTCGTTTTGGAACACCCTTTAATTTTTAATTCTCATGTATTTGTTGTAGTAGCGGCCAAGGTTCTACATACTCTGTCCAAATTTCAGGTCCGTAGCTCTTACGGTTCCTGAGAAAATACCGTGTGACGGACAGACGGTCAGACGGACAGCGTAGCGAAAACAATAGGGTTCCTTTTCACCTTTGGTGTACGGAACCCTAAAAACGTTTATTATTCAATTCAAAGAGACTCTCTGAGAGAATTTGTATGTAGCTTGTTCTTCTTTTGTACAAACTATGGTCAGTGTGCACACTTAATTTTTTTTAAATTCGGTAGAATCGACAAAAAAATCGATAGATTTGAACCAAATTCGGTAGAATTTTTTTTTATTCAGAGAAACATAAAAAATAACAATTCAAAGAAACATAAAAAATAACAAAATATATGTATGTATGTATGTACTTATATATAAAGTGTAAGTGCAAGGAGTATCAAACTAAACAGTTTCCAAAAGCGCATTTAAAACTTCACATGTGATTGGAAATTAAACTGCCATAAACAATGAAGCATTTCCAATAAAAAAAAGTGTCATCCCCAGTTATTTGCCCTTGCTCTTTATATAGATATGCTATGCATATATAAAATAATATACATATATAACAGGAATTCAGTTTTTGTAAATAGGTTTTATAAAGCTACTAAAATAACTTTTTTTTATATGTAAGATCCATTTACGAATTTAAACTTTTGTGCAAAAATTATTAAATCATTGGTAGGAATAAATATTTCATTCCCAAGGCAAAATTCTTTGGCAAATATTAGGTTACTTATAGCTTCAGTTTTTAACGGATTTCTTTGTTCTGTTTTCATGACAGAAAATTACCGCTCTGTGGCCTCACTGCTATGTGGCAAAATATCCAATTTACACATATTTTATTTATTTTATTTATTTAAATTCAATTAACTAACCGAGCCATGAAGGCCATATATGGTTAGTAGGCTAACAATATTGTATATAAAAAAATAATTCGATTTAATATAAAATTAATCCAATATTAAAAAATATTAATATAATATTGTTACGTTTAAATTTTATTAAACGTGTGAGTTCTTTTGATTGCTCAAAAATAAAAATAAATAACACACAATTTTTATTTGCTACTGTTTTCCTTTTATTCTTAACGAAGCAAATTACAACTTGTCTTTACTTAACTACTTCTTATCGTTATTATCCACTTTCAACAAGGTTTTAACTTGACTACTTTCTGATTAGCACTGCCCTGTTCTCGCACATGCTGCCACTTTTTATAGTACAGGAACCGGTTCTCAAATGTTCGCCCGATAGGGGACGTAATAGCATGTCTGTACTTAGTAATGGCATCTATGCATGATGCCATCTGTATTGTCATTTACTATTGGTAGCCAGATGTTCAAACAGTCCTCCAGCACAATCGGGAAAATTCATGTTGCTGCTTCTAGGCGTTTGTAGATAATTCGATTGGCCGTTATTTTTGAATTTCAAAGCAACGACTCTTGTGTTGGCAATGCGGTGTGCTACTGGTAGTACAGGGTGGTTACTAGAGCTGTGTTGCTCATGAACGAACGGGTTAAATTGAACGAATCATTTAATTGAACGAACTGATCCGGTGATTTTACTGAACGCCTTTGGATCAGTAGGGTACCGCTCGATGTTTTCCTTCATTCAGTTTGTGTTTCAAGTCTTTTATGTCAAATTTGCTTTCGTTCATGTTTGCTATTTATTTTATGTCTTTTTGTTTGAGTTGAGTTTTTGTGTTTTAAAAGGTTTAGGTACGTGTATACTAAATTCTATTTAACATCGCTGTGGCACTGCCGTCATTCTTTTTATAATTTGATTTAACAGTCTTTTCACAAGAAGTGTTTTTAATAGTGTTTTTTATAAAGTGTTTTTACAAAGTAAAGATATTAGACCTTAACTGTATATATGTTTATACATACATTTCATTACCGTAATATAAACTGAATTTGTAGTGCTTGAGATACTTTTTTGTTTCCGGCAAAATATTTTTGAGGACAAAATTTTAACTTAAGCTTTGAGAAGTAACATCCAAACATTGATGCGCTTTCGATATATAAATAACGATAAAAAGTACCTTTCTTAATCTTAATATGAAACTAAATATTACGCCAAAATATAATGTACAATATTCTAGTCGAAAGAACAAGAAATTATTTATAAAATGAGTTTAAATATACTTTTTTCAATAAATTCTTCAATTCATTCATTCGCATTATTTAAATACTCGTATATACAACCGATTTTAGTATTCTTACAAAATAGCATTGTTTCATACTGTCGTTCAAAAGTGAACGGTTGAACGAACGGGTCAGTTTTTTGCTAATTGAACGAAAATGACCGGTCACTGAAAAGAACGATTTGGCACAGCTCTAGTGGTTACCATAAGTGCTCGCAGTTTTATTTGTATGTGTGTATGTCTGTAGCTATGTACACAATTATTGTTGTTGCTATAGTGTTTGCACGTTGATATGTGTGTACGTTTAGTGCTTTAGTTAAATACTTCTAGATAATTCTTTGCATTAACCCTGTAGGAATATCTTTACGTAATATTGTTTGCACACTGAAAGTTAAAACCTGGTTTTAACGTTAAAACCATAAACAGCTGATTTTGCATTCACACTGCAAGTTTGTTAAATTCAGGTTTTAACTCACAGGCTGTCTAATAACTTTGCTCAAAATAAAATAAATCTTCTGCAGAAATGCGTGTATTTGTTGTTGCATTTTTCTGCTTTTTAATAACACTTGTTGGACATACTGTTCAAGTGTTTTTGTTTGTATGAAAAACTGAGATATTTCACAATGCGCTCTAAAATGGAATTTATTTTATATTTTGTAAATAAAATTTTTTTATATTATGGAACTTTTTATACAGAATGAATGCTTGGAAATAAAGTTATTATATATAAAAATGCACAAATACATTATAAGATAAACCTTTTTTATAGGCAGATGAATGTCAGTAATATTGTCTATTTTCACTTTCCAGAGTTCAACGCAAATATTTTCTTTGTTTTCCTTCCAAAAAAAACTCTTTTTCCCATAATTTTTTGATTATTGTTGCTGCTGCATCCATTTTTAAGTTGAAAATCTTTCAAGCGCCATCTATTGTTATTCACTGGCATAAACATTAACAGCTAATGTCGGTCATTTCAACTTGGCGGCACTGAATTTATCACAGCGAAAACAAGGTTGCATTTCTTAAAACCAACTTAAAACCAATTCAAAAATGGTTTTAATTTGGTTTTAACAAAAACAATTTGTATGGTAAAACCAGATTTTAACAGTTGGTTTTAACGCTAAAACCAACTTTTATTAAAACCATGTCAGTGTGAAAACACTATAACAATATATAATATTAATAGTATTTGCATATAACATATATCGACTTAAATTACTAAATAACAATATTCGGTAGATTTCAGGACTTGTTCGGTAGATTTGGTAGATTGTTAAATTCACAAACATATTCGGTAGAATCTGCCGAATATAGGTAGAAGTGTGCACACTGACTCTGGTAAATAAGTTTAGCTAGAACATAGTAGATGGTGTAGTCATAGTTAATTAAAAATTTATGCATTTTGTTGTTGCCGTGTTTTAAATTTACCACGATTTATCAAAGCTACAATATGTAAAAGATATACAATAGCCAACCGTGAATACCGCTATTACTATTTTGGGTCAAGCCAAATACAAGGGTTTTTTTACTACATATCAGGCTTTGCAAATTTTTGCATTATTAAAAATAACAATGGAAGAAAATAACGAAAAATTAAATAATTTAACCTTTTTTTCTTTTCAAACCATATACAAGTGATTTTAATTACTGAACAAAAAGTACTCTTCAACTACATACTTTTGTGAAGTGAATTTTTTTCACTCCCAAATTTCGGACCACATCTACTGAATCGAACCATTTCAAATTTAGGTAAAAAACCAATGAATTTTAGATTGACGTGGCATTGGAAGGAAGTGGTTTGCTTTTGACATTTTTTTTTTTTTTTTGTAACGCATGTATTTATTTATTGTATCTTCATATATGAACTAACAATAAGTATTCAAATCTTAAATCTATAAGGGGGGGGGGGGGGGGACATTTGACATTTGACATTTTTAAACTCAATAAAAATCATGCTTTTGATGCTATAAAAATCCGAAATTCGGGAGTGAAAATAATTTACTTCAAAAAAGTAGTTAACAATTGTTTTTTATTCACTTAAAAGTATAAATACGGTTTGAAAAGAAAAAAAGGTTAAATTATTTAATTTTTTGTTATTTTATTCCATTGTTATTTTTAATAATGCAAATTTTTTGATTTGAAAAGCCTTAAATGTAGTAAAAAAAACATTTGTATTTGGCTGGAGCCAAAAAGCAATGACTCTGCTGAAAAGAAAGTAGTGATTTAAAATTCTATTTGATGTGTGGTTAAAAATAACTTTTATAACATCTAAAAATATGCATTAGATACTTTCGAAGTAATTTAAAAGTGGTTCATAAGGAAGTACTCGTTTTATTTTTTGCTGGGTACATATAATATTATAATAAAAAGCAAAAAAAAGTGGTGAAAAAAAAGTAGAAAAAGCACCACAACTACTAATACGAAGCACTTCAAACTCCGAGCAAAAAGTAGTGAAATTTACATTAGCGTGTCATTGGAGTGAAGTGGTTTGTTTTTGCCAACCCGTGAGTGAGTATTTTACATTTAGGATGTGGTTCTTAACCACTTTTCCAAAGCACTTAAATTTATGATTTAGGAAGTGGTGCTTATTCACTTATTTGTTAACCCAATTGGAAGCTATTTAATTCCTAAAAGTATTCTACTCATTAAAATAATTGTCTCAGAAGAAAAAAGAAGGGTAATCTGTTCTAGTTTTCATTCATTTCTGAAGTTGAAGAATTGGTACTTTTAAGCTTTTAAATCAATCAGTCAATTTATTAGCTTACGGGCTTGCTCGGAGTTTGAAGTGGTTCGTATCAGTAGTTGTGGTGCTTTTTCTACTTTTTTTCATCACTTTTTTACTGGGTTTTTATTTTAGAGGATAATAATAATAAAATAGGTGATTTGTCATTACTTTAGATATGTGATTAAAGAGAACTTCATTAAACCAGAATAAAATGCATAACCTATTTTGGAAGTAATTTAAAGTACTTTCTAAAGAAGTACTCATTTTATTTTTTGCTGGGTAGGGTTAGTTTATTAAACTTACTGAAGCTTAATAAGAACTGTGAATTTTTGTTCTTAACCAAATTTACTTATTATAGTATAATAAATTGCAAATAAATATGTACTATAAAAAAAATAAATTTTCTATCAGATAAAAAATTCTTTTTTTTTTGGAAATGCTTCAAAGTTCCCTATTTTAAATTTTGTATGAACTTGTATATTTTTATTTAGATGCTTCTCTAAACTGCATTTATTCTAAATTTTCTATCATAGCACTAAGTCCTAGTTTACACTAAGCAAGTCTTATTGCTCAGTTGATTAGTTTGTTAGGATAGAGAGACGAGGGAAAAAGAATAATCTAAACTAAAAATATATATAATTTATCAGAAAGTTTCTTCCTATGTGAAGGCATAGGTCGTGTATAGTCAGTCACAAAAACTTTTTAAAATTCTGTTAATAACATCTTGGGCATATGGTCTAGTTACTCCGTCCATACTTATGCAACCACCATATTCTACTAAATTTACTTTGTAGAATATGTAATAAATAAATAAATAAATATATAATTTAATTACTCTTCTTAATGGCATTAAAGCAAATTATGCAAAAAAAATGTAATAATTATTTGATATATCGCACTTGTTTCTTTAAAGGTGGTCAACCCATAATTATGTGATTTTAACTTTTTGGAAGAAAACGATATACATACCCACTGTAAAAATCAAACATCATTTTATGAACTCTTTGGCAAAAAAAAATACAGTTTTATCCCTCTTTGTTATATAAGGGCATATACAGTAGCGGGTTTATGTTGTTAGATTTGTGTTAACCCCTTTAGAGGGACAAGTACGATATGTATATTTCAATCATACCTCTTGATAATACCGCTCCATATCATTAGGCGCACCGTAATGAATAACTAAACGCACATCCGGTTTATCAATACCCATTCCGAAAGCCATTGTGGCAACAATAACTCTGACAATATCACGCGTGAATTCATGGTGATAGACTTGTTTCTGCTTCATTGTTAATTTGCTGTGGTAAAAGTTGCAAGGAATATATTTTCTAATTTCACTTGCCACATTTTCTGCATAACTACACGTGTTGCAGTAAATTATAACCGAACCTTGCGCTTTTAGTGCCCACTGAATGTGTGTTCCCATATCCAGCCATATTCCAATACCGCCTTTAGATGACGATCTTTGCCTCACAATAAATTCTAAATTTGGACGATCGAATCCCGAATTAATCAAAAGAGGATCTCTTAAGTCCAATTGATGGCAAATATCATTACGTACATCCAATGTGGCTGTTGCTGTTAACGCTAAAATTGGACATTGCGGTATTATTCGTCTTAGTATACTTAGTTTACGATAAGCTAACCGAAAATCATGACCCCATTGAGAAATGCAATGTGCTTCGTCGATTGCCAACAAAACTAGGTTGTTTCCTAAGTCTTGTAGAAGTTGTTTGCCACAATCTGCTGTTATATATTCTGGAGTGGCATAAACTAAATTGAAATCTAGTTCCAGTATACGTTTTTCGATATTGCGATTTTTTTGTGCAGAGCCTAACAGGCAGGCCCTTTCGTTGATTAGATTCAAAGCTGCTACTTGATCCTGCATTAGAGATATAAGCGGTGTAACCACTATCGCAACCTTTCCTAAATATATTGCTGGATATTGATAGGTTAAAGATTTACCGTAACCAGTGGCCATTACCGCACAAACATCTTTTTTATTATCCAATATAGAATGTATGATTGTCCACTGTATTGAACGAAACATTGAGTGTCCAAACTCCATTTCTAAGCAATCCAAATATTTTTGTGGCACATCAACTTTCTTTGACATTTTAAATTGAACACTATCAGTAGTTTCGTCATGCTTTCTTTTTGGAGAGGGAATCGATTTCGCTCGTGCTCCTGTGGAATTGTGGGTTTTATCTTTTCCAACATTCGTGTTAAACATAATTGTTTGAATATTGTGTATCAAAAATTTTTGCAATTACCGTGCATAAATAAACAAATAGAAATAAACAGTGCAACATGTGTTTTGATTGCGGTGTCAGTGTTGTCATAGCGAAAAGATTATTACCAAAAATAGTGATGGGCAAAAAGTATCGAAATATCGATATTTAACTCTTATTTACAAGTATCGGGATTCAATATTTTTAAGACCTCTATAAGCAGCTGATCGATATTTTTATATGAAAAGTAGGATACATTACATTACATTTTTATAACCATTTTCATTGCTTTTCACATAACAATATCGTTCAGCTGTTTCCTATTGTTGCAGTTACATTACATTACAGTCGTCTAACTGAGCCTTTACACTACACTTCTTTTATGTATGTAGGTTAAAATGAAAACAAAAATAAATAAAAATAGAACATAAAGTAGAATTATACATAGATTATACATGAATCTAACTACATAGCCTACAGATGAGAGTAATTGCAAAATCTATCGGCACCCCGTAGGTCGATGTAGCACTACTGCTAGTGGCAACCTCAGAGAAAACAGCTGATCGCCAAATTTTGGTAACATATGCTCACCAAACAAAGAAGAAATTATGCTATGTTATGTTATACATATACTATAATGTTTTATAGGAGCCGTTGAAATGTTTTACGATTGTATAATGTTTTACGATTGCATATATTTTATTGTATACATATATATTATTTTTTCATTAATACATAACCGCTCATTTTCTACTTTTAATATATTTATATTGGCCCTTAGGCCACATGTATTACTGAATTTAATAAATAAAAAAATAAATGAAATGAAATTAATAAAAGCAAAAATATTGGAAAAAAGTATCTAGATGATAAAAGAAAAAATGGCCAGAAATATTCTCGAAAAGATAGAGTAGTTTTTGGTTGGAAGAGAAAAAAAAGATGGAGGACATCGGACCATTTTGGCGGACACAGTTTATGGTTTATTTATGATTGGTTTTTAGTTTACACATATTTACATACATGTGTGAAGCGATGATAGCAATTTCTTCATGGTTCGCAGCAAGGTTTAAAATTAACCAAGATTGTTCGCTCCAAAAATTTGTATGGCGAACATGTTGTTAATCAATATTCGACCGCGAACCGTGAATGAGAGAGCAAACCTCGATAATTGCTGTCCGTGTGAACATGCTAAAGTTTTGGGAAAGAGTTATTTTTACGGACGACCGCAGAATATGAATTATTAGTAGTCTATGGGACAGATGACCAATATTAAATGGATTAAATGTAATATTGAAATAAAAGAAAATGTATGCCCAATTCCGATGGATTTGGAGAATTAAAATCTGTTGATGAAATTATGGATGGTTGTGGTTCAGATATTTAAAAAAAAATTTTGCAGATAACGACCCCATGTGTAATTAAACATTTATGGGCTCATTTGAAGCAGAGGCTTAAAACAGATGGCCATCACCTATATCTAAAGTGAGTACAATTTTAAAGGAATAATGGAAAAACGTGTCCGCGGAAACAACTGAACATCTGGTTTCTTCGATGTCTAAAAGGCTTGAAGAAGTTTTTGATGCAAAAGGAGAATACACAAGCCATTAAATTTTTAAAAACTATCACAATACATTCAAGAATACATCGTGTGTACACTTTTGCTGACCGATAAAATATTGAATTTGATTATTTGTCCAATCTTAAATTGGATAGGCTTATAAAATAGTGAATTTTAAGCTTTTTTAGCTTCGCGGAGTAGTCACCTTGCCGTGGTGCGGAGGCTTATGGTTGCAATGACCTAACGGGCCATGCTGGCTTGGAATTTCTCTCTGGAAGGTCCAACCATGCCAGACGGGCTGGAGTGGAGCAACTAACTAAGAACTACTGCCCCTTAATCCAGGGTGTTATGTGACCCGTGCCAGTTGGATAAGTTGCAGCCGGGCATAATTACGCTGTATTATAGGGGAGCCTTCCCGGTACCTGTCTGGAAGTAACTGTGGACCCCTCATGCTAGACAGGCTTATGGAATGAGGGTACTCAAGACCCTGTTGCTCGTGGGACATGAAAGGTAAAAAAATATCAACAAAACAATAGTTAGAGGGAACGTCACCTCTACAGAACTCGCACGTCAAGTGGAGCAAGACTCCCTAGATTGACCGAGTGCCAGCAAGGGTCACAGCTCACCTCCACGATCTATTACGAAACAAAATACTGGATGCAGGATCTTACATCCACATCCAGTTGTTGGAAGCATGGAACTTCCCCCTATCGCAGCTATTGCCAGTAACACTACCCACTGAACAGGTCGCACCTACATCTAGCGTAAGTGGGCACTAAAGCGTCTATTTACGCCAGTGTGGTCGAAGGGTTGAGGGTCACGATTCTCTCTGAAGAAGTGAGGAACTCAACTTGAGGAGGCCATCGTGGAGGAGTTATTAGATGAGGGAGACACCAAAACTAATTCGAGGGCATTCACTTTAGTCCAGGTATGCTCATAATAATCTGCGGTAATAAGCAGATGGTAGAGTGGCTTAAGTCAACAGCACGGAGGCTGAGCACCTGGAAGGGAGTGAAGCTATCCCGGCATGCCATACCATCACAGCGTATCTTTCAAGGAGTGCAGGGCAGGACTCCACAACACCTGGAACCTTTTAACCGTACAAGTCTCCATGGCTGGATGGTATCCTCCCTAAATTTCTCCAGCTGGGAGAAGGGAGCTAATTACCCACCTGATAAGATTACCCAGGGGCAGCTTAGCTCTAGGCTTCATACCATGGGTTTGGAGCAGCGCGTGAGTGATTTTCAAACCTAAGATAATTAGGAGGGGTATTACACTTCGAAAGTCATTCCGAACCATAAGTTTAACCTCCTACATGCTTTAACTGATGGAGAAAATTATTGACAGCTATATCCGACCAACTGCATGCATACAGGGTGGGTCGTTCAACGCACGAACACAACACGTAGAAAGTAAGGAAGTCACGGTCTGTGCATTTCTGGATTTTGAAGGGGCCTTCGACAATATAGAGATCTCTGCCGTTGCAGATGGATATGGGCCGTACATGACAGTAGGACCCAAGTAGGGGAGGAATATCTTGCAGTAAGGACGACCAGGAGATGCCCCCAAGGCGGTGTACTATTTCCACTTTTGTGGAGCCTCGTAGTTGACGAACTCTTCCACACACTAACGAGCAATGGCAACGAATGTCAAGCATATGCCGCTGACATCGTTATCATTCACAAGGAGGAGAACACTTCCACGCGTGCAAATATAAACCTCATCGGAGGTAAAGTATGTGGGAGTGATATTAGACGCAAGGCTGTTATGGAGACAGCATTTAGAGGCGACTGTTGACAAGGCAGCAAAAGCACTAATGGTTTGCAGATCTGTAGCAAAAAAACATGGGGTTGCATACCCAAAATCTTGAGATCGATATGCACCATGATAACGAGACCTATCATCACTTATTGCGCTGTTGCCTGGTTGGACAGGGTCGGGCTGGCTTCGACCAGAGATCGGTTAGAGAAATTACAGAGACTAGCAGGCCTTTGTATAACAGGGGCTATGAGGACGTGTCCTACTGCGGCTACGGAAGTCCTCATTGAACTCACATCTCTGACGATTGTGATAGACTGCTGCAAGACAAAAAGTAATCATCATCGCGGGGAAAAGTAGACAGGGACTTTCTAATTAGCCAATGGGAACAATCATCCCTGGCAAGACAATTCCCTCTACTTGGACAACCCTCTGACGTGATAACTTCGACAAGAGGTTTGAAACTGTTCTGGCCAATAGAAAGAAATGGGCGGAAATAGCACCCCAGTATTCCTTTAGAACTGGCACCATCAGGTGGTACACTGATGGCTTCAGAACGCCAGGTTCTGGTTCTGGTTTGGGAGTCGTAGGACCAAGGACTAACTACAACGAATCCTTGGGAAAATTTCTAACATTTTTTCAATCGGAAATTTATGCGATTGAAAGATGGACACAATTTAATCTTAACAGGTGCTACCGAGGGAGAGAAATAGCCACCTAATCGGATAGACAGGCTGCCATTAAAGCACTCAGCTCATATGAGTTTACCTCTAAACTAGCTTGGGAATGCCGCATTAAGCTGAATCAGCTAAGCAGCATGAATAAAGTCACACTCTGCTGGGTTCCTGGACACGCCGGGTGTTAGGAAACGAAAATGCAGACCAAATAACCAAAAGGGGGGCTATTTTACCCATGGTCGGACCAGAACCGTTTTTCGGACTCGTGTTGGACAAAATCTGGAAAGATATATAGACGGAGTTCAAGAGTAATAGGGAACATCTCTGGCTCAGTCTCCCTGGATTGAGGCATGGAAACCTAATGATTGAAACGTATAACCAAAATCGTTGCACAGCTCTCATGTCCCTGAGCAAAAATAATCTAAGAATGCTCACAGGCCATTGCGGATTAAGAAAACACATCAACAGATTTTTTTTAATTCATATATTTATTTATTGTATCTTCAAAAATGAGCTAACAATAAATATTCAAATCTTAAATCTAAATATAATTATTAGGCCCGACCAGTGTCGCACATAATGTTAGTGATAATAATTAATAATATATGAGTCGTTCTGAGCAAAAAAAATATTTTGAAGAAGTTTCATCTGGAGTGTTGAGTATTAGGGCTCTTGTGTCTTTCTTTTTTAAGCGGATGTGTCCAGCAAAGTTCAAGATATTACGAACAAGCGGATTAGGGTGTGACTCGAGTTTTGTTAAATATTTGCTTGCGTATTTTGCAATTTCTTAAGTCACTTGCGGCATATTTAAATCACGATGTTAGTTTTAGTTTTTTTGTACCATGGAGCCGATGTTATCAACCTTAAAATTTTGTTTTGTCTTCGTTGGATTCTCTCGATATTGGAAGCTGAAGCAGTGCCCCATAGTTGAATTCCGTAGCACCATATAGATTTCAAAAGCGACTTGTATATCAAAAGTTTGCAATATAGGCTGAGTGTTGAATTTCTACCTATCAGCCAATGTATCTGAGTTAATTATAGTTTTATTTATGCTAGCGTAGAGTCAATATGGTGTTTCCATGTAAGCCGTCGATCAAGGTGTATACCAAGACATTTCACATGTGAATTTTGGGGAACAGTTTGATTGTTGATTCGAATGGGGAAAGTATCCCTTCGCACGGTAAATGTTACCTGAACACACTTTTGTTCATTTACTTTAATTCTCCATAAGTTTACCCATAGTTATAGGTGGGTAATATGTTCCTGAAGATATCGGGAAGCCTTGTTAGGGTTTTCGTGCATTCTAAGGCGGGCTGTATCATCGGCAAATGTAGATATGTGACATGCGCAAAGGCATGTCACAAGTATAAATCATATACAAAACTAACCCCAGTATACTACCCTGTGGTACACCAGATGATATAGACTTCATGTCTATACCCGAAAGTCATAAAGTCTCCTTATACAACAGTGAACTTCCGGGCAATAATGTAACTTTCCAATAGCTTTAGAAAATTTATTGGTAGATATGATTTCAATTTGTGGCCTTCATAGCACACTTTATCAAATGCCTGAGAAACGTCAATAAACAGGGCAGAACAGTACTTCTTTTCTTCAAATGTTATGCTATGGGTGGTTATGCACCCACTATTAATTAGAATTGGGGACAATTTTGTCATAAGCAGTTTTTCGAAAAGTTTTGACATTGTTGATAGTAGACTTATTGACCTGTATGACTTAGCCTTGGCAAGATCTTTGACCGGCTTTGAAATCATTTTTACATTACTCCATTGAAAATTAACAGCAGTATTCTTATTGCAATATGCGGCAAGTACATCATCATCTTGTTACTAATTCCATCCATACCTGGAGCTTCCTTTGGCTTGAGTTCAGCAATTAGTTTTTGTACATCACGCATCTTAAACTTTAAGGGTTGAGGTGGTAGAGCAACTACACTCGGCAAATCAGCAACACCAGTACATGTGTTTGCCATAAATACGCATTTTAAATGTTCAGCAAATATGTTACCTTTTTCAGTATCGCTTCTTGCCCAACCTCCGCTAGATGTGCGCAGAGGTGGTTTAAACTCAGCGGGTGTTTTAAGCTTTCTGGCAGCATTCCACAAAGAGTAATTAGATGCTGGTATGACATCAAGACCTTCCAGATAAATTTTAATAGATGCAGTTTTTCAGATGCAAGCAACTCTTGGAGTCGTTTAGTGCACTCTGTTGCCATTCCCTTCTAGCTCTTCTTTTTTCACATACGAGACGTTCAATGTCTGTAGAATAAATTCTGTTAAACCCAGTCTGCGGATGGAAGGTAGTGGCATGTTCAGTAGCCTGTTTAATATTTTCATTAATATTGACAATGTTAAATTCAATATCATCGGATGTTCCGTACAAGGACTACTGAGATATTTTTTGAACTCCAGCCAATTAACACGATTGATCATCTTCACATATGGGTGAGGTAAATCACTCCTTAGTGGGTTGCAGATTGTAACGATAGTGGGAGAGTGAACGAAGGAGAGTGTAGAGAAGCTTCAACGTGCATTAAATACCCAGACGCCAAAATCCATAACATCCGGAATTGTTTGTATGTCAGTAGGAAAGTAGGTGGGCTTCCCACTCGAAATAACGCCCAAGCCCATTTTGGAAATTGTGTTGAACAACGCTCGACCTCAAGGTGTAATAAAACGCGAACGACACAATGTATGTTTTGCATTGTAGTCGCCAGCTGCTACGAACCAAAGTCCAAGCGATTTGTAGAAATGCTCGTATTGATCCTCAGTGAATGCGAATCTGGGAGGGGAGTAAATTGATGAATTCATGAAATTTGTAGAACAATGTTCGAAACAAATATTCGTTGCTTGTAGATTTTCTTCACAAATGTTTTCTAGTGCTTGAATCTTGACTTTATTAGAATTGCTGATCCACCGCATGTACTTTTTCTCGCGTCCTTTGAATCATATGAGATGTAGCCATTCATTTTGAAAAGGCTTCTCGAAGTCAAATGGGTTTCAGAGAGCAACATTATATCAATATTTTTTCCGTGAGGAAGTGCTCTAATTCATTTTTATGTTGGCGAATGCCGTTTGCGTTCCAGACAGATTTTTTTAACGTGTTCATGGTTTGTTAACTAATGCTTGAAGCAGTGTATTCTGCATTCGCAACATTTCTTGCATCATGGTATTCATATTTGTTGTAAAATAAGTTATAGTTTGCACCAGATTATCAATAGTATCTTCAAGGCGATTAAAATTAAAGCTTGAGTTGGTATTTGTTGAATTATTTGGCGGTGAAACATTTTGTGTGGGAATAGAATTTGTCTTAGCAGCATCGGCATACGATACACGTGAAGTAATTGGTTGGCTAATTTGAGCAAAAGTGGCGGAGTAAGCATTTGCTGATTGAGCTGGAGCTAACTAGGTTTTTGTCCCTTAGTCTTTGTTTAACGAAAGAATGTACAGGACATTCTTTTGTAGTTAGCGCTGTGATTACCTCCACAATTACTACTTGTTTTTTCTGCTCGATCTTTTGGTTTAGTACAGTTAGCAGTACCATGCAATTCACCGCACACAACACAAACAATAGGTAATTTGCAGCAAGTTTTTGTGTGGCCATATTCTCGACAACTATGGCACTGAACGCATGTGTGGTTCTTCAACTGTGATTTTTCGGCATAAGAGGTATCTTAGGTTATAAATTGGATGTGTCTCTTTTTTTAACTTTATATCATTCGGTTCCAGTTCAACGCGAAATAGAAATTGGGGGATCTTCTCCCTATTGATTATATTAGATAAATTGTTTACCTTCAATCCCTGGAGGATGAGTGCATTTTGTATTTCATCAGGAACGACGATCTACAATACGATCTGCATCCCTTTAGAACTCTTATTGTGGTATGTATAGAAAGTTGCTTTATTTTTTCAAATTCAGTATCAATTTTGCAGAAATCTTTTTCTTCATGTAATACATATGTACATACACATATGTATGTATATAAAATGAAATGCATTCTCACCAATGACCGAGATTAATTTTTAACTAGGAGCTTGGTGGTAGTTTGAAAGGTTTGTTCGATGATACAACGGGTCGGTCGTTATTAGCCTGCAATATTGAAAAACGGTTTTAACGGTTAACTGATGTCGGAGTCGTTATCCCTGGATATGTTGGGAACCGATCAGATTTTTGATGAATTTGAGCTTTTATGACTATTGTTATCTATAGTGATAACTTCAAAGAAGATATACTAAGCAATGGTAATGTTAATGAATCACTAGTTGGCATTGGAGAAAGCAAAGTTGATCGCGTACAAAAAAAAATTTATTTTTATTGTTTAGAGCTTCAGAACTCACAGCAAAATAGGAATTTCTGCGGTTAGAGCACACTTAAAATGTTTTGATTTTTGAGGTACTCATATAGAGTATTCCTCAATCTCACTTTCTTTTCGGAATTTTTATTTTTTGTTTTTATTTTTTTTAAGTCAAAAGCGCACTATTTCCAGTTTTACGCGTTATGTACTACACATTTAACGCGAGAAGAACGTCATAACTCAAACAATTAAGTTTTTTAATTTTTTAATCCTAATATTTTTCTTCATATTGAGTAAAAATTTCATATTTTTCTTGATTCTCTTTTGAAGTTGCGACTAAAAATTCCTTGAATGATACGATGTTTTTTTTTGGACGTCTAATTTTACTTTTCTCCACCCATATAGCCAATAAGCTAGAAGAGTAACAATAAGATAGAAGAGTAACATTAAAACGTAACAACAAGAGCAATGTAAAGAGAAATATGAAAAAAAAATGGAAAACAGAAATCGAGTAATTTTTTCTACCCCTATTTCTTCTCTACACCGTTCGCTAACAAACAAAAATTTACGTCGAAAAAGAGTCTTCATAAAAGTCCTCGTGTGAATTAGGTGATATACATAAATATCCTGTTTAATCAAAACTTGAGAGGAAAATAAATTTCCTTTTTCCATTAAGTTGTGTGTAAATTGAAAACTTCAAACTCGTTTTCTAGCAAACTGGTTTTTTTTAGAAAAAAGTATTCACCAATAAATGTTTTCAATTAAGAAGTTAATTGTATCAATTAAATTTTTAATTAATTAACTTGAGTGGAAAACTTAATTAATATTATCAAATTGTTTATATGTGTTAATTTAATTAATTTTTTAATTGATATTACAAATATTTTAATTGATATTACAAAATTATTCATATTACTTTTTTGTGTGTGCGAATATTATGCGTGTATGTACTACGAGTCTATGACTATTTTTTATAAGATTTTTGCTTGTTTAGTATGTATGTATGTATATAAGAAAAACTCCGCTTACCCTCATACCTAAATAATTATTAGATTAAAGAAATCTGGCCTATTCTCGTTTAAGTATCGTTTTAAAACGACACATAAAAACGACAATTTTACCTTGAAAATATACCGTATTACCCTAGCACCGTATTATCATTTTAATGTAAAATTAAGCTTGTTTTCTTTAATCAACTACAAATAGTCGAATTTGAAGTTGAAAAACGCCAACCACGATAAGCCAGATTATTTCATAACAAAAAGTTCGACTACAACAGAATCGTAAAAGAATCTTAATAATTGAATCAAGCTGTTGCTACAAATCTTGGAACACAGGTTTGCATAATGTGGATATTTTTAGCGAATTATACACCCTTACTCCAGTTGTCGACATCGACGTCACTTTAACGCAATACCAAAAAATTGGTGCTTGTGTACTTGCTGTCGAAAACAACTGACTCCTGTTGCCAGTTTTATAATATTTTCTAGACCATAGGGAACGGAAATAGATTGTCAGTAGCACAACATTTTTCTCGAGAGCGAGTAAACAAGCACCAATTTTTTGATATTTAGAATAAAATTCCGCGTGAAATTTCTAACTTTTCCAATTAGAATTTTTTGTTTTCCCTATTACTTGCTATTAGTTGGAATTTTTCCCGTGAAAAATTTCACGTGGAATTTTATTCATGATAGCCCTGATTAATTGTGTTAAAGTGACGTCGATGATGACAACTGGAATAAGAGTGATAATATCTGTGACAATAAGGAAAAAGTGATTAAGTCATATTTTACTGTTTTGCAAAAAAGCACTTTTAAGCGTTCAAGTCGATTTTCAGAAATTTATTTCTTTTTCAGTTAAACTGAGAAATTCTCTGTTCACCTTTATTTTTTTTAAGCAAACATCGTTCTACACACTGTAAGTAATACATATAATGCTATCAAATGCTATAAATTCTTGAAAAACCACACAAATTAATTGAGATTTTGACCAGGGGTGTACTTTCGAGTATGCAGATTACGGAGGTGCCATTAAAACAAAATCGGCTTATATCGACTTATCACTTTTTCCCTTTTTCCACTTATATATAATCATATAGGCCCTGTTTGTCTCAATGCGAACGAACGTTTCTATCTAATATTTATATTAAAACCACAAAGAAAAAACTTAAAATTGTGTTTGTTTTCAATACTTATATTCGATAGAAAAGCTAGTTCGCATTCAGATAAACAGGCCCACAATCTTTTAGTATTTTTCAAGATTGATTTTCATAATTTTCTTTTAAAAACTGGACTTTTAAAAAAGCAGCACAATATAAAAGCTTTTGTTTTTATATGTTATGTATGTATATTCAAATAATTTTTTATTATAAATCATGATTACTAAATTCTTCTTTTTATTGATTTTATAAATTTATTTTTTTATAGTTAATAGGTATTAAATTAATAATATATATGTACGTATTAAATTACCAATGATACAAAAAAGTTTTATGCAATTAAAAGTTTATGCTGTGTGTTTAATTGAAATTACTTTTTAATTTCATTGAAATATATATTTTAAAGATGTGATAATTTATTACGTCATTGCTTCTTTTAAGATCGAATAATGGGATTACACCGAGAATTCCAATTAAAAGCATATCAACATTACTTTTATTATATTAATATTATTGTTGCCTTTAATCGTACAAAATTCTATTTATTTTCATATTTAAGAAAAATATTTCATATTTTTTCGTATATGTAATTCAAATTTATGTGAAAATGTTTTTTACGTACTCTTAATTATGTATATGTATATTTGTATATATATAATAAACTATAAAATTTTAAGACATAATTACGGTATTTTTTGTTTTCTTTGATTTTTGTTATATTATTTATGTATATATACTATATATGTACGCATATGTATGTATATCCTATACTGAATGTACTTTACTATTAAATATTTTACTTTTAATTATATGGTATACTGGTTTCATGTTTTCAATTAAACTGTAAAGAAACGTGTAGAAAATTTTAAAGGCAAATAAACAAGTGGAACTTAAAATTGAAATTATAACATTACGTGATAAGGTAATAAAAGAAAAATAATTTCATTGCAGTTCCTGCCTTATGTTGCGTCCTCTCATGTGCCGTCTGGCTGAGAGGAAGTCCTCCTCGTCCTACAATACATAATTAAACACGGAAGACTCCTGCTCATTGTTAACATTACCACCTCCACCACGGTTGGAAGAACCAGATGATTTGTTCGAACCATGATGATGACCAATCGTCATTTGGTTGGTTTGGTGAATGACAGATGTAATATCACTTTGAGATGCCGAAATGTCTTTGCTAGTAAGAACATCTGAACTGCTAGAGCCCGACGATAACCCGTGTCGTTCTGTCAATCCGTACTGAATGGGCTGATAGCCGTGACTGGGATTATAAGTGGCTGAATATGGCATATAAATAGGGGGATTTGGCAGGGGACCAATGTCGCTGGTTATGCTTTCAGTGTCAGCATGGCTTAAATTTGAGCGACATTGCAGGGGATTTCGATCATCGTTAACTACGTAGTAGCACTGCTCGGAGAACGTCAGCTTGTTGACAGTGTGTTTTATGTAATTATTCCGCAACATGGCCGAAACAATGCGGCGAGCTTCACGTCTATCTTGAACATCTTCAACATTATCCAGGACCCAGTTGACGGCATCTGCTCCAATAAAAGCATTTGGTATAGTGATTTTTAACCACATGCGGTCACGAATTTCTAAGCCACTGTCTGGTTTGATCATCGCCTTTACTATTTCCTCAAGATTATTTTGATCAAGACGTTCTTTTATTGGCTCTGGTATGTCGGGATGTATAATGCTGTCCTGCGATGTAAGAGCCTGTGTGTGGGCTACCCATGCGCCAGGATCAATAGGGCGTACGGGCTCTGTGCGTGGGATGGTAAAGTAACCTTTTGGATTTGGGTCCCAGCACTTAGCAACAACTAGTTTAATTGGTCCTGGTTTCTGAACTACCTCGCGAAGAACTCGAACGGCTTCATCGTTTGTCATGTTTTCAAAATTTACATCATTCACCTGTAAAATCATATCTCCAGGTTCAATACGGCCATCGAGTGCCACTGCTCCACCTTTCATTATGCTACCTACGTAAATACCTCCATCACCTCCGCGATTTGACTGACCAACAATCGATATGCCCAAAAAGTTAACAGCTTCCATGTTTATATTAACCGTTATTATGTTTAGAGACATCGTAGAATCGGTTATAGAGGAATAGCTTGATGTACGGGATATACTAGGAGCTCGTTTTTTGCGTCTTTGGGGCTTTTTGCGAACTTGCAATCTTTGGACACTGCTATAGTCAGTAAGATCACGATCAAATGTCACTTCTGACTCAGTTCCAAACAAGCTTGTTGAATCCAGATCACTCGACAATACCGATGCTGACTGATATGTGAGTGCTGGTGGCGGCTGCATCATAGGATTTGTAATAACGCCACCACTTCCTATAATCCCAGCTATACCACCAACTCCCAAGCCCCCTCCACCCATTTTTTGAGGTGGCGGCGGTGGCTGTGCTGGTCTCACAGTCTGACGTATCTCCCCGCATTCACTGGTTGGCATGTCGGAGCAATTATCGGATTGGTTAGTTCCATCAGCCGACACCAGCCAAGAAACAACGCGTCCATTGAAACACGGCAATATTGTAGCATCGTCCGCTATTTCCTCTTTGACAACTCCAAAGTCGGCATCCATCGATTTAAAAAAATATTTGTAATTGTTGTTTTGTTTATTGAGCACCATTTTGAAATCCCGCAGTGTCACCTGTGCCGATGGTATTGGAATCTTTACCAAATAAGGAGTCGTTTCATCGTCAATATGATATATCACTTTAGTCTCCTGTATTCCACCACCACCACTGTTTTTATCGGCATCCATCTTATTTAAATCAGTTTCTTATGTATATGTTTAAGGTTTGTGTGTGCTCGTTTTCACAGTACTCGCTTGTTTTTTTCTAGTTTGTAAAATCGAATTTTATTTACTGCATTACAATTACTTGTATAATGTATATTAATACAAGGAATTTAATTTTGCAATACCCTTATACGCCGTGATTTATCAATAAATCCTTAAATGTTACTTATACAATTAATGTTTTTGGGTTGGGTTTCAGTGGGGCCTTTTTATAATTATATCTACTCAACAACTACTCTTGTTCGTTCACCAAAGGCGTTGTTGCTGCCTGCGCTGAAACTAAGACATCTTCTATATTTTCTATTTTAAATTAATTTAACTTAGCATTCACTTGCAGTTGAAAGTATTTAATATTCTTTTCTTATCAACTTATTAACAATTTTAAATGTTTACAATTAAATTTTCACTAATTAATCACTGCAATAATGCGCAGACAATGGAAAAGCAGCAAAACTATTTGACATTCCGAAAACTTAAATCCCACATGCAATCTGTAAGTGTGTATTTTGTTCTATTCAAGATGACTTCATTCCACGGCTGCCAGATTCGACGATTTATCGTCATTTTGACGATTTTTGGTGCCGAAAATAGCAAAATAACGATTTGACGACTTTTGCCTCAAAATCGACGATTTTTTAAAAGTCCAAAAATGGCAGTTTTGTTATGAAGAATCGACTATTACAAATTCATGTATTACTTACTTACTAAAAGATTTTGATGTAATTTTGCCCACTCTTTATTTTATATTGGTATCTATGTAAATTGCTATTCTCAAATATCATAAATGTGAAAAAAGCCAAGTTCCTATCAAAAATTTTGGACATCAAAAGTACTGAGACTAAAAATTGGACATAATTTGGTAACATTTTTCATAGTTTTACCACTAAGGGGAACTATGAGTTATAAGGGGTCAAAACCGGTATAAAAAATATGTATACACGTTTAAAAAAACTCATTTTGATTTGTCCGAGTTTTCGAGTATAAAATAACGATTATTTTATAGTTTATCGGGATTTCGACGATTTTTCGATCATTTTATCTGGCAGCCCTGCTTCATTCCGAAGAATATACATCGTTGTAATTGATGGTATGTAAATGCTTACATGTATTCAAGTTGGTGCTGCCTCAAAATTAATTTGTATCAGTCGTCTTTCACATACAGTTAATTCACATATGCCTTTTCAGCTTGCCTTTGTAGGCAGGCTTTTTGAGTTTGTCTGTGAGAGGTGTTGAGAAGCATGCCCTAAATTATCGGCGACTCGGCTACAGCCGGATATTGCTGACGTGGCGCAGGTGTATGGGCTAATGAAGAGTATAGACCATGGTGTAATTATACAGGTGACTGCGTAAGGATTTGTTATACAAAAATACGGCAACCATAGCTGTGTAAAGAACCGAAGAATGTCAAAAGCACAAAAATAATTGTACTAAAACCATGATACAATTATACAGGCAACCGCGAAGAGCCAGCTGTTTTGCTTGTTTCGTGATTTGATCTACCAAATTGTGTTTATGTTTTACCAACACACGCGCACAGTGCCTATTAAATCTGAACTTATACAAACATGCTTTGCAAAGCCAAGAGAAAACGCAAATACATGTATATTGTTTTCTCTTGGTTTTCTCTCTTGTCAATCACAAAACAGCAATAAAAATCACTGTTGTTTTATTTGTTGTAGATTCGCGGCTACCTGTATTATTGTATCATGACTAAAATCAAAACAAAATCGAAGTTTTTGACATTCTTCAGCTACAAAGCACATCGAGCAAAAATTATCAGCTGAAGTAGCGCTGCCACCTAGTTAGATACACCTTGGTATAGACGTTACTGTGAAGCGTACAAGTTGTCGGTTGTACCCCTTTCAGACACGGAAAGTTTACTTTGCAAAGTCGTAATTCAGCTGGGAGAAAGACAGAAAGAGATAGTATTATTCCCTCTGTCTTTCACACAGCTGAATTAAGACTTTGCAAAGCAAACTTTTCATGTTTAAAAGGGGTATTGGTTATTGGTTGCGGCACAGTATATTCAAAATACATTGTCTGCAGTAAATCAATAAGCAGCCGATGAAGTATAAAATTAGTAGCGAGTACTATGCTGTCGTACCATTAAAGTATATTTTGTAGTACGGAAATCCCACATTTTTGCTTTTAGTGAGCGAAGCTTCGATTTGCCAGCAGGTGATTCCGATTCAGCATATGCCATATGGTTATCGGCTGTTGATTTATCTTGTCAAATCAAAGCAAAACCAAAGCGAGTTCAGTAGCAGGTGACCTTTTCCGCCCGGCTGTTTATCAGCTGTTGATGCCAAATTGAGAAACTTGAACCAAAATTTGCTTAGAAATCGTCTGACAGATTGGTTTTGTAGCATAGCAAACTACATGTTGTTTTTTGTATAGTTGTATTGTTGTGGTGATAAGGTCACCTGATACTGAAGTCACCTCGAACAAAACGTTCTGAAATTTTCCGACAGCTGGAAATTTTCATATACATATATCATATATATAGAAAATAAGTTTTTACGTCAACTTCTGGCTTACATACATACACAAAACACGTATAAAGCAAAGAGAAATAAAATAACAGCTGACACATTCGTTGGCAACCTCGTTTTATTAATTTCATCCAGATTTAAACGATACGACAACTTCAAAAGTAACGATACGAATCCACTAATTCTACCATTAGTGTATCACAGAATATTTTGTGAGTGGGCACAATTTCGTGGGGTTTCAATTGCGCCTTATTATGATTTCTAAAAATTTTGTAAAAGCTGTTCCTTATTATAATTCATTGGGTAAGTTTTTGATAATAAATAATTAACACCACAGCCAGCTGGTTCACGAAACATTCTAGGGGTCCAAAGTTCAGTTACCTTGTGATTTAATTCGAAAACAAAATTTCCAGTTTATTTTTTTTCACTTCATTGCACTCTTTTTCTTTGTACAGCAGCCAGCAACACTTTGCGGGCCATGTCGACAAAAATGTTACCTGGTTCTATTAATGCTCCGACTTATAAAACACTGAATATTTCAACTCCAAAACCTTTTGTTTTCAACGTCGAACTGAACAGACCAGAGCGTTATAATGCCATAAACAAAGAGATGTGGATGTAAGCACAGTTGACGAATTGTAATTTGTGAATACGTATCTGGTAATTCTATTTTTGATAACGTTATTAATTTAATTTTTGCAGTGAAATCAAACACTGTTTTGAAGGATTAAGTAATAATCCTGATTGCCGAGCTATTGTTTTATCTGCTTCCGGAAAGCATTTTACTGCAGGTAATATAAAACAATTTCAGGCTTAAGCCACTCTTAAGAACTAAAAAATTTCCATCCGATTAACTTTTTAGGCATTGACCTAACAGATATGCTACAGTTAGGTCAGGACTTGGCAGAACTGGATGACCCGGCCCGAAAAGGCGTATATTTAGAACGTCTTATAAAACTTTATCAAGACTCAATTAGTTCTTTGGAAAATTGCCCTAAGCCCGTCATATCAGCTGTACACTCAGCTTGTATAGGTGCTGGCATTGACATGATAACAGCAGCAGACATACGGTACTGTTCCCAAAATGCATTCTTTTCTGTTAAAGAAGTTGAAATAGGCATGGCGGCTGACGTTGGCACACTACAACGGCTCCCTAAAGCTGTTGGAAGCCAGTCACTGGCTCGTGAGTTGTGTTATACAGGTCGCCGTTTCGATAGTTCCGAAGCCGTCAATTGCGGACTGGTTAGCAAAGTTTTTCCCGATAAGGATTCTCTAGTTGAAGGTGCATTGGCCTTGGCTGAAAATATTGCAGAAAAAAGTCCGATCGCCGTCCAGGCAACAAAACAAAATTTGGTATATTCTCAAAGCCGCACTAATCAATCGGGATTAGATCATATTGTAAGTTAAATTAGTTTTCTGTAAAATTATTGTTTTAAATAATTATTTTAATAGCGTGAAATGAACAAGTTGTACCTTCAGTCCGAAGATTTTGCACAGGCGGCGGCCGCCCAACTAACAAAAGGCGAAAAACCTACTTTTTCAAAGTTGTAGTTACTAATGTGTATCAGTAGTGTAATAAACATTATACCTATTCTTAAACTACCATGATTGTAGTTTTGTTATTCTCAATAATCTTTTAAGAGCTTTCCTATAAGCATTGGTGTTTTGTAGGATTTATTGAAATGTGGTTGATGTCTACTGATGTGCTGCTTAAGCAGCAAAGAAATCCATCTCAACGTACTTAACGAACATAAATTTCATTTTGACTGTCGTTAAATAAAAATAAAATATTAACTTTTATTGACTTTCTTAATAATATCAATGCATCATCTGCGTTATTCTTTCCATATTTATTGCGTAAACTGAATGGGATGCTATGAGATTGCGATCCGAAAATGCTCCTTGACAATCTTTGAGTGTTATTTCTTTCGTATTTTTAGGATATCTGCAATAAATATTGAATTCGTTTATATCGAATTCGTTTAAATGTTTACTTTTATTAAATTAATTAGAGATGCACTTACACTTCTTCACAAGCGGAAAGGAAAGTAACGTCGTCATTAGATCTCCTCATAAAATTTGGAGATGTTATTTCCTTATCCAACTCCAGCGGACCATCATCCAATTTTTGGCGCGTTACCGTATTACGTACTGAAGGATCTTTTATGGATGCTCCAACATCATAATAGAAAGATCCATCACCGGTTACTTTATAATGTTCTTTCTTCATAATAACCGCAGCAATTAAATTTTTCAATAAAACTTGAACTGCAACAGCAACGTATTCAGCAACGCTGTCTTCTACATTAACTAGACCAGATTCCCATGCCCCAATGAGAAACCGGCCCAAAATGAAACCCGTATCAGGCAGAAATAGCTCTTGTACACAATATCGTTGCGTAGGTAGTATTTGAACGTTGGCATCAGTTCCAGTTGCCGGTCTAATTAACTTCATTGAATCTTCCATAACAAAATCCAGGAAATCATAAGGGTCAAATGTAACTCTATCGCTAGACACTCGGGAACTTTTCTTCCGCTTAGCTTTACGGGTCCCATTATTATTAGTCGCGTTTGTTCCACCAGATATACCCGATGGAAATCCACCACCAACTGTGGGACTTGGTTCTCGAGGTATCTGAAATGCATCTATCTTGTTTAGTATTGCGATAAGAAATTGGTTATGCAAATGCATTTTTTCTTGGTTCAAAAATTTGCGAGACTCGTAGTCGAATTGTTCCTTAGTCCATTTGTGCCTAAACCACAATTTCATATTAGCTAAATATTTTTGAGCATTATCTCCAAGTGCCATCATTAAACTGTTTTTGGCAGCAACAACCTTTTCACTTAAGTCGTTCATTTTATCAGTTTTTGGTAACTTTTTTATATGTAATTCTGCGTTAAAGTGTACACAAACAAAAAAAAGTGCCATCTGAATCAAAGGCATGCGGCGAACCATTTCGTTGGTGGCGGCGGTTTATAGAACATTTTTGGCGACGGCCTGAATTCAGCACACAAGGGAATCATTGAAAGTGAAAAATTTTGTTATGAGTGGTATATATCAAGGGCAATTCAATATCAGGTGACCTTTTCACTACAAAAATTTTACAAGAAAAATAAAACATGTAGTTTGTATGCTACAAAACCAATTTGTCAGAAGATTTCTAAGCAAATTTTGACATTTTGGTTCGAATTGTCATCAACAGCTGACAATCAGCCGGGCGGAAAAGGTCAACTGATACTGAATTTTTCTTGGTATATGCGGTAGCAGCTCATTAAGGCTGACGCCAAATTAAGTAATTTCGTGATTTCGGTTGAAATCAAGTTGAAATTAAGTTATTTCCAATATATTTTGTTTTTTTCCAAATTAAGTTATTTTACTCAACTTCGATGAAATTAACAATAAATTAGAATATATCACCCTGTTCTTATACAAAAATTATTTTTTTTCAAATATGAATAAATTTACATATATCAAAAAAAAAACAAATAAAAGATATAAAAATTTTTAAATTCAATATGAAATTAAAAAAGACGATTTTTGCAAGGAAACTTTTATATCGGTGCAACTAAGAACTTATTCAACTGAAAAAATAGTACTTCAATGTGTGCGGCAATGAATAAGATGTTTGCGAAATTAACTCAAATGTCATTCAGCACCTGCATGCACACTTTTGACATCGTTCTTAATTTGAGCTTGAAATTACTTAATTTCGTGTCACCCTCAATTGACTATATTAACAAAGATTTTCGTCTTTTTTCTGTAAGTTCTAATAACTTTTCATGCTGCTGAGCTTACCCCATCCGTCAAAGTCCATTTAAAATATCATAAAATCTTAAACCGAACTTTTAAAATATCATGAAATCTTAAACCGAACTGTCAACATACAAATTAAAATAATCCTACAACAAACTTGTATGTATTTTGTTGTAATGATAAGGCCATAAATATATATATATATATACACTTTGAAATCTTCTAGATTTTACGTAGGTGTACATCAAGACATATCTAGTTCGGTGGTGGCCCTGTTTCATATGACAAATTTTTGTTTTATTTGCTTTTCTATTTTCAGGGTATACAAGTCTTATTGCTTTTTCTTCTTTGAACTATGTATCTTCAGCGTTCACACAATAGTCTTATTTTTGATGAGATGTTTTTTAAGGCCGTGATACACTATCATACACAGTCGTACGATTCATCATTAGAAAATTTGACTGAATTCTGTCACACTCGAAACAAAATCACAACAAAATCTTTTATATGTGCCACACTATTATACAAATAAGATGTAAAAACATATGCAAAATTATCCACTATGTAAAATAATTTGTATGTGTCATTATTTTGCATTTATAAAAAAAATAATAACACAAAATGTAACTCTCTCTTTAAATAAATGAAGCAGACGTTACTGTTTTTTTATCAGCTGCTTTAGAAAATGCATCTCTGATCTAATAGAAATTATCATTTTATGAAAATATTCATAAACTTTTGGAAACCGGTCAGACTTATTAAAAAATCTGTCACACATATCACATTTTAATCCACACTGTCATACTTCTTGAGCACACACGTTTTCTGACAGTTCGAACGACTTTGTATGATATTGTATCACAACTAATGCATAGTTTTGTGTATGCATGTGTGCTTTTTTGACGTTACGAATAAGAAAGCAAAACGTCATTTCCCCTCGTTTCCCCGCCTATAAACCAGCAATCTTAAAAATAAGACTCATCGTCTGAACATGGACTTTGTATCTGACGAATGTCAAAAACTCAATTTGCTCTTTTTATTGAGTAAACTAAATTTTAAAAATATTCTAAATACGAATGTGCTTTTCCTAAGCCATATATGATAAGAAATTGCAAAATACGCAGGCAAATATTTAACAAAACTCGAATCACATCCTAATCCGCTTGCTCGTAATATTTTGAACTTTACTGGACACATCCGCTTAAAAAAGAGGGACACACGGGCTCTTATACCTAACACTCCAGATGGGACTACTTGAAAATACTTTCTACCCCCCCCCTTTTTGATTATCACTACTAATGTATTATTTATAACTACCACTAAGTTTATGTCCGACACTGGTCGGGCCTAATAATTTTTTTTTATAGATTTAAGATTTGAATACTTATTGTTAGTTCACATATGAAGATACAATAAATAAATACATGCATTAAAAAAAAAAAAAAAATATATATGATAAGAGTTTTCACGTTGGTGATCATCAGAAATTCTTCTATCAATGTTCTCCAGTCCAGTTTCAACTCGATTATGCGGGTCGCACGGGACTGCCCCGCCCCTAGCACGGACAATCGAAAAACATGGTAAATAAAGGTTATATAATAGAAGGTTTGTATTAAAACATGAAATCTTATTTTTTATAGCATGGTAAATAAAGGTATAAAAAATAGAAGCACGGGTAAGACGCAATTTACACTGTGCCTTTTCTGCTTGCCTGTGCAGGCAGGCTCTTTTAGTTTATTGGTGAGAGGGGGTGAGAAGCTTGCGGTGTAGAACAAAAGGAACGAAATGAAAATTCGAGGGGATTTATGACATTTCTCTTTGCCTCTTTCGTATTCTTAGCATTAAACGTGTATATAAATGCCAAAAAGGCATGAATAAAAAAGGCTTAATGTAAATGTGTGTGACTTTTCGTAGGGGTTTCAAAAGAAAATTGTCAATACAAGGCAGTCTAAAAAGGCATAGTGTGAATAGCGACTAATAGAGGTAAAAGCATGGATAATGGAGTTCAAGAAACAAATTGACATCTTGCCGGTCAATAGATAAAAACCGGCTGATAGAGGCCCGTTAATCAAAGTTCAATTATATAATTTATCTATTAGTTTTTATTGTATTTTATTTTGTCATTAGTGCGACCCAAGGCACATCAATCATGTACCCGCGGTTCTACAACAAATATTACAACAGCAACAACCACATGTACTTTGTTGGTATAAATTACCTTCTTACTTTTGAAAACAGGGTAGCATCGTCAGATTGCATGTTTCTTATAGGAAATGTCAAACACCATACAAAACTGAATATTCGAAAGGTGTTTATGGATACCCAAACAAAAGCATGCTTTTAGGCTTATAACTACTCAATCCAAATTTGACATTTAGATTGGTATAATGACATTAGTCACCTGGTGTAGTGCTGCCACCTAATAAATGCGCCTTGGTGCGACCACAAACAATTTTAATTAAAATTTTCCTCTTTACAAATAAAAATATGGCGGTAGAATGCCAAAAATTGCTGCCTACCTATATATGCAACATAGCAAAATGAAATAAATAGTAGTTTTGCACATGGTTTTTTAGTGCAAACGAAGTATGTGAACTGAGGAAATTGCAAAAACGTATACATTTGTATGTATGTATTATTTGTCGTTGGCACACTCTACACTACCCATCGAGAAAGCCCCTAATGTAAATTGTAAATAATTGATTAGAATAAAAATCGCTGCAAACAATAATTCAACCTTTTTGCGTAAGTGACATCATTGTCTGCAATTCCACACATCCAACTGACGTGACGGCAAAGTAATTTCGATAATAAAAACTGCTTAAAATGTAAATTTTTGCGAAATTTTAAACCGAAAACAATATATGTACGTATATCTGATAAAATTAGCAAATCTACAAAGTTTTGCTTGCAATATAAATAAATTTATGAATCGTATTGGTTTCAAAAGGGTGTAATTCAGAATCGCTTTGTGCTTTTGCTGCCGACTCCAAGAAAAAAATAGACAAAGTGAGTGTTGAGATGCATCTAACTGGAAAATGACAATAGATATTTCAGGTTGTGCTCTTTTGATAGGCAACCATATTTTTTCATTAGTTTAAATATATACCGTTTGGAACTTAGATATTATATTCTATCGTATATACTATTAAATTATGTGTATAAAAAATTAAGCAGAAAAGTTTACACAGCCATTGCTTGTCATTTTGTTGTTCTTTGGCGGCCTCTGTTGCTGCTTCTGCAACTATATAGTAGATACATATTTACATACATGCATATACATATATACTTGTGATTATTGCAGTTAGCCAATCTGCATTGCATCTGTGTACATTGTTTTTTGTTCAGTGTATTCGATTGATGGTTTTTTGTGTGTGTGTGCGTATAGGCAAATAAACGACAATAAAGGAAACATATCCAAATTCACAAAAAAATCGAATACAAATTTGACAGGTAAGAATTTAAAGAACATAAGAAAAGTTGCGATAATTATTAGAAGAATTGAACACATTTTCGCCAACATTGTGCGATGTTGTGCATAAGCAGCACAATCATTTTTATCTATAAAAATTTTCTAGTTATAAATGCTAATTAATTAAAATTGACATTTAAAGTCAAATTAAAAATAATATATTTTCATATTCCCTTATATTTTTGTGTGTTGGAAAATCGTTTGTGGTATTGTTTTTCACTTACGTTTATATTTTCTCGGTGGGGTGCGTGCGTGCGTGCATCATACCTTCTACTCGCCCATCATCATATTCATCATCGTCGTTTTTCCAAAGGTCGTCCGTCTTAAAACAACAAAAGAAGAAAAGCAATCAAAACATCAACGAGGTAAAAAAAAAACGAGATTCACTCTACTCATACCAGATAGAAGAAGAACAGAAAATAGAGAAAAGAAACAATTGTGGAAGTTTAGCACCAAGGAATAAGAAATTCTTTAATTTTTACAAAGAATATAAAACGCAATTATTTTTTGCTTTACTAATAAGACAATTGAATAAATTGTACCGCAGGCTAGGCAAAATAAAAAACTCTGGTAAGTTTGAGAAGAAAAAAATGGAAATTGAGCCAGATCAATCAATGGAAGCTATGGACATACAAGAAATCGATTCTTTACCCGGTGCTGAATTGCAACATCAACAGCATCTCAACAAACTGCACTTACCACCTACAGCGGGCGGACAACAATTGCCAAATGAAAATGGTAATGTTCCGCCTCAGCAGCTATTAGCCGAGTCAGGTTCACCATATACAAACGAACAAGAAATGACTGCACTCGACGACGGTCCCAAAGTGGATGAATTTCGTTCAGAAGCCACCTTCTCGTACACGGTCGAAAACATCCGCAATCTCAAGACGCAACAACTGTCGCCGCCCGTCTATGTTCGGATGTTGCCATGGAAAATAATGGTTATACCAAATGAACGCGCTGTGGGCTTCTTCCTGCAATGTAATGGAGAAAATGATTCACCATCGTGGTCATGCAATGCTATTGCAGATCTAAGGCTCAAGAGTCATAAGCCCGGCGCAAAACCGTTTTCACGAATGCGCATCAAACATCTTTTTTATGCAAAGGAAAACGATTACGGTTATTCAAATTTTATTACTTGGCAAGAATTGCTAGATCCTGATAACTGCTATATCGACAACGATGCCATTACGTTAGAAGTATTTGTTCACGCCGATGCTCCTCACGGTGTATTATGGGATTCTAAAAAACACAGTGGTTATGTCGGCTTAAAGAATCAAGGCGCCACATGTTACATGAATTCCCTTTTACAGACTCTCTACTTTACTAATCAATTGCGTAGAGCTGTCTATAAAATTCCCACTGAAGCTGATGATAGTACCAAGTCGGTTGGCCTTTCGTTGCAGCGCGTCTTCCACGAGCTACAGTTTAGTGACAAACCAGTTGGCACTAAAAAACTAACAAAATCATTCGGCTGGGAAACTCTTGACTCCTTCATGCAACATGATGTTCAAGAATTTCTACGTGTTCTACTAGATAAGTTGGAATCAAAAATGAAGGGTACAAATTTAGAAGGTACTATTCCTGGTTTGTTTGAGGGAAAGATGTCTTCGTACATTAAATGCAAGAATGTCGATTACAACAGCACTCGTTATGAAACATTTTATGACATTCAATTGAATATCAAGGATAAAAAGGATATTTATGAATCATTTCAAGATTATATAACACCAGAAACTTTGGAAGGAGATAACAAATATGATGCCGGCGTTCATGGTCTACAGGTGAGCTATTGAGTTTTATAGTTAAATTTAATATACATATACATATAATACAATATTGGACTAAAGTTGTGCAATAACAATAATACATAATTTATTAGACAAAGTGTAGATTTAAAAAATTATTATTTTTATCTTAATTTGGTTCACAATTGTATTCATAATTTTTAGGCTTCTGTATACATATGTATATATGTAGGTATGTACATACTAGGGATGTAACGAATGTTCGCATTCGCTTTCGCATTCGTAAATTATTCGCTTACTTTTGCTATTTGCATTCGCATTTGCATTCGCTAAAATATGCGAATATTTCAAGCGAATACTAAAGGCAAAAAAATGTGTACTTCTTTTACAAAAATAGATTGCGATTAACAAACGTCAAAAACACGAAAGTTTTTTTAAGCCATCATGAAAAATATACATATACTTACAAGTAAAGCATTCTAATCAATGCTTTGAAATTTTAGCGAAAAACTTTTCTATAAATAAAGTCTCATAAATAAAAATGAAACCAAAATCCAGCGGTATTTGGAAATATTTTTCAGGTTTTGAAAAAGAAAAGGCAGTATTTGCGCGAAATTATTTTCTACTTAAGGCTGGTTTGTTCAAACTTTTGAAAAATGTTGAACATCATTAATTTCTTCGTACAAAACATTTGAAATGCAAACAATATCAACTAGTCATTGTTTGTTCTAAATTCCACGCGAAATAAGTGCCACTCATATTATTTCGCATAAAACTTAAAATGTTGAAGATATATTTTATGTTTTCCCAAGATGCTGAGTACTACTTTTGCAAAATTTTTTCATAAACAATTCATTCCAATTTTTCTTAATTTGACAGCATTTCACATGAAATGTTGAACAGAGTACCACGCTTTAGGGCCAAAGTACGAATGTGTTGATTGCCTAACATTTCCAATTATTATCTATACTTATTAACCCCTCGACCAAAAAAAGGGGTGCTATAAGTTTGTAGTGTGTGTCTGTGTGAGTCCATGTACAGACCAAACGGCTGGATCGATTTTGATTTAGTTTTTTTTGTTTAGTCGAGACGTTTCTCAGCATCTTTTCCAGATATATTCGCGGGTTTTTAATTTAAAAATATTAACTGACCTAAAGCTCAAGAAAATAGTTTAATTTAACTTTTTAAATTTTTGTTATTTTAATGGGCCTTATTACGAGTGTCGTATTACGACTTCGACTGCGACGATTTTTTACTAGACTAAAGAAAATTGCAAAATTTTTTCTTTAATCTTGTACAAAATCGTTGTAGTCGTAGTCGAAATGCGACACTCGTAATTAGGCCCAATATATGTAATTTCATATATCTTTGTTTTAAAAATTTGTATTTTTAATAAATTAAAAAATATATGATCAATTCAAGACTCAATTTAAATAAAATGATATATGTAGTACGTCTTTGTATATAATACAACTTCATGTTCTTATATAAATTTATTTTCGTGTGATTTTTTGACGTATTGCAATATTTGCATTCGCTTTCGCATTCGCTTTCGCAGAAATTAAAATGCATTATTCGCTTTCGCATTCGCTAAACTGGTATTCGCTACTCCCTAGTACATACATATGTATGTATATACATTAGGGTATAACTTTGGACGTCATCTCCCAAGATAGGGCAATATTGGGCCTTATTACGAGTGTCGTATTACGGCTACGACTACGACGATTTCGTACTAGATTAAAGAAAAAATGTTGCAATGTTCTTTAGTCTTCTACAAAATCGTCGTAGTCGAAGTCGCAATACGACACTCGTAATAAGGCCCATTATTTGTATAATAAAAAACATTTTTAACCCCCGACTAAAAAAAGGGGTGTTATAAGTTTGTAGTGTGTGTCTGTGTATCTGTGTGTCTGTGTATCTGTGTGTCTGTGTATCTGTGTGTCTGTCCGTGTCCACGTACAGGCCAAATGGCTGGACCGATTTTCATTTAGTTTTGGGTGTGTTCATAAATGCATCACTGTTCTGCATCATACGTGCAAACTTTTATTTAAAATGCAATACAAGTTCGCTGATTATCTGTTTTAGTAGTCATCATGTTTGTACACCATATATGGCATTTATTTGTGCGTTATCTATTTCAGTGAAGCAGTTTAAGACATTTAAATTTCCATTTTCAGCGCAGTGATGCATTTACGAACAGGCCCTTTTTTTTTGTTTGAAAGATGACTTGATCGAGAGGGTTCTTAGCTATGTTTGCAGAAAATCGGTCCAGCCGTTTAGAAGATATAACATATTTTCTGAAAAAAGTCGGGGGTTTTTAAAATTTTTAATTTTTGTTATTTTTATTCTATTTGTTAAAAAAAATATGGTAAATATATAGAGTAGGTTTTGTAAATACAAACGATTTTTTTTTTCGTTTTGATATTTTTATGGAAAAAACATACTTTGAAACGAATTTTCGTTAGTTTTCTTACAAATTTGAAACAGAAACGAAATTTTTCACAAAATCTGCCTATATGTATGTAGTACATATTGTTACGAAAATGGCCGTCGACAATGTTAAGCAGCATTACACAAAAATATTCCAACAGAGTTAATGTAAAGGTACGGTCACACTTGTCAAACATTTGCCCAAAAAAAGCGTAACCACTAAATGCTAATGCCAAATCTTTCAATTCAGAGAAAAGTTTGCCAAGTTAAAGAGTACCCAATAGTGTTGGATTCTACGACATTATCTATTAGTTGTGTTCGAAACTGTTTAATTTGATAAACACTCGTCTGGATCAAAACTTTTTTCATTAGTGTTTGTTGGTTACGTTTTTTTGGGCAAATGTTTGATAAGTGTGACCGTAGCTTAAGTGTTACGCGAAAATATTCCTACAGGGTCAATGTAACGAATAATCTAGAATAGTAGCAAACAACTAAATAAGCACGCGCAGCATTAAACGTAAACAAGCAAAAGCAACAACAAAAAGCGTCTGCTTAGTCCCAAATCACACTGTACAAGTCTTATTGCTAAGCTGATTAGTTTCAGGGAGAGAGAGACGAGGGGAACAGCAACGTTTCTTTTCCCCCCGTCTCTCTCTCCTAATAAACTAATCAGCTTAGCAATAAGACCTGCATAGTGTAAATAGGGACTTATTAAGAAGATTCACATATGTACACACATACATACATGCCAATTCAAACGAAAAGCAAAAGATAAACAACCACCGTGTATTGCTTAGTTAATGATGTACACACGTATGCATATACACATGTATGTACATAGTTACCACATGAACTTAATTAGGCAGCATATAAGATGATAATGATCGTCTAGACATTGCTTGAAACTTCTGGTGGTGTTTGTGTGAAATATAAAAAGAGGTGACGCATGCAATGAGTTAGTTAGTTGCGAGTTAGTTGCGAGTCAGTTATTGTTGTGTTGTGAACGAGTTGCAGTTACGAACAAGTTAGTCAGTTGCGAGTGAACAAGTCAGTTGATAAGTTGTGAATTAATAATAGCCTGCGATACAGATGTGAGTTGATAGTTAAGAGCACTCTGTGCTTTACACGTGAGTTAGAGTAAAGGAGAAACTATAGGACAGTCTGTAGTGACAGCAAAGTCTGTCGTGGAATTGAGATTATTGTGGAGTCTATCGTGTCGACTGGAGTAAAGGGAACAGCGCAGCGAATAGACGTGTGTAAGGGTGTAAGTAAAGCCAGTGAGTCTTTATTAGTGTATCAACTGTGAGTGTCGGCAGAGTGAGTGCCGTGTGTGGCAAGCAGCAGACAAATAGGTATTGGTATATTAACTGGGAGTGACGGCAGAGTGAGTCTCGTAAGTGACGAGCAGCAGACAAAGAGGTGTCACGTGAATACTTGCGCAGCCAGCTAAGAGACGTGTGTAAACTACAGCGAGAAAGGCGTAGTGGTAACCAGTTGTGAATATTTGTGTGTAATTCAGTAGTTTAGGTTGTATTAGTTTATATAAGCTCTTGATTAATTTAGTTTAAGTGTATTTGTAAATAAAACTTGTATCATTCTTAACCCTAATTACTACACTCGGCTCTTGTATTCATTGCAAATCTTCGGGTCCACGGAAAAGCGTTTTTATAGAGAGAAAAACGTAACAATATGTTTATTTATTTATTAAAGTTTTTAATACCTTTTTGCAAAATTTGCTTTTTGCGTGCGCAGTTCCATTATCATTCACTAAGAAAAAACACCAAACCGAGCTTCCGACTTTGTTTTGTGTGGTACAAAATTTATTACTAATAATTTTTTCGCCTACGACCTCTTTTTATAACCAGTAAAAAGCATTTGATTCATGGCTACTATGATTAAATTTCAAATATTTAAAATTATTTTTAACTGGGAAACTCATGTTGCATTTAATAAAAAAATTGTCAGATTTTTAATGTTACCAAAATCCCGAGATTCAGTTATGTACAGATTTTGTTTACTTAATCGAAATACTATCGTCTGTCAGGGTACAACTATTTTTGTGCCTTTGACATCATGAGTAGTTCCAAGCCCATTCAATTTAAATAAATAATTTTTGCACTGGAGCTCATTTTATTTCAAGAGATTTAAATTTTTTTTTCGCACATTCAACAAAAGTCACTTTTTTTTTTTGTTCGCCTCTTATAAAATGGTTAATATCAATTGCCGCAAGAAGCACTCCTGATGCGGCCTTGGATAATATGTACCTCAAACTGCTTGTTTATATGGAAACTGAGAACATCACTAATAATTATTGGTTTTGGTTTTTAGGGTTCCGTACACAAAAGGTGAAAAGGAACCCTGTTGTTTTCGCTACGCTGTCCGTCTGTCTGAACCGTAAGAGCTACGGACCTGAAATTTGGATAGAGTATGTAGAACCTTGGCCGCTACAACAACAAATACATGAGAGTTAAAAATTAAAGGGTGTTCCAAAACGAGCAACGAAATATGTTAATCTCCAATGTAATATGCATGCATACAATTGTATGTACATATGTATATTGACACTTGAAATTTGTAAAATTAGTGTATTTTTATACACACCACAACAATTAACACTAAAATTTAAAAGAAAATTGTTATTAAAGGATGTTCTATCAGTTAAAGCAATTTTGACTATGTAATTTTGACAACTTGCTGTATCTTGGAAACCGTAAGAGGGAAACGCTTGAAATTTTCAAAAACGGTAAAACTAAAAAAACCCCAAAATTATAAAATCGCCAAACCGAAAAAAATCTAAAAAATTTTAAAAAATCGCCAAAACGAAAAAAAATCGCCAAAATAAAAAAAAAAATTCTAACACTAAAATAAATCGCCAAATTCGAAAAAAAAAAATCGACAAAACGCGAAAAAGGCGCCAAAATTAAAAAAAAAATTGACTAAAAAAATCAAAAAATCGCCAAAATTAAAAAAATCGCCAAAATGAAAAAACGTAAAAAACGCCAAAACAAAAAATGCTCAAAACCGGAAAAAACCAAAAACGAAAAAAATGGCAAAACTATATTTTATATAGGCTAAAGTTCGTATTGAATTAACGCGGTACAGCTAGTCGACGCCAACTATCAAACCCATGCGATTAATTAAATAAGGTAGGCGGAATAAATCATTCACAAATGCCAGGTTAAAATCCAAATAGTACAGTTAATTTTCAATATTTTCATTTTTAATTATTCTTATTTCTATTTTTGCATGTGGTTAATGGAAACCAACGGGATACCGCAAATGGTACCGTTAACCGACGCCTACCATTAATCACATGCGGTGTGAGAAGCAAAACTCTCGAAGGACAATAAACAACAGCGGCCTGGTTGCACTTAAGAGACTGTTTTGTAATTTAAATAAATAAATAAATTAAATAATTTAAAATCAGGGACCGAAAATAATTGTTATTTTTTTATTTGAAATGAAAAGGTTACTGAAAAATGTGTTTTATTTGGTTTGGGTTATTTTTAACAATTAAATTTCACTTCTCTCTCATCGCTCGTGGCGTACGGTTGCTGTTCTTTCTGATCAAGCTATTTTTTGCGAAGCGTTGATTACGGTTAATACGAACAGTTAATTTGAACAGTTATTTTTGCTGTTTTTTTTATTGCTTTTTTGCAAACTTTTTTTTAAATTTTTGCAATATCACAAGTACAGTTTAACTTTGTGAATTTATTTGAACTGGTGCTTAATTCTAATTATTTCGATTTAATTGTAATTTAATCAAATTGAGTGTTAAAAGGGTCAGGAAGATGGGGGACGATATTTCGTCCCCTATATCTTCCCATGCATTATCACAGTCGGATTTCGAGACATTTTTTCAGACAAATACATATGAGCAGTGATTCTATGAGACCGCGTGATAATGTAAAAAGGGACATATCGGACATATCGGCACCTTTGGCCAAAAATAATAAACTGTCGATTGTTGAGTCATCAGGTAAATCTGACCACAGTGCTTCACTTACGGATCTTAACAATTCTGTACCTGAGTTTCTAACTAATTTGAAAACTAAAATGCTGCTTCTGTGAGCAAGAATATGGATGTAGTGCCCGAAATTCCTGACATTGATGCTGGCGACAGTTCAGTTTGTGTGAGTGGGGGATTGCAAGGTGAGGATACGATTGCTAAGTGCAATTTTTATCCAGAAGATCATGAGGGTGAATTCTTGGTGTGGTAGGTTCTTCAAATATCGGTCCTAACAATGAAAAGATTCGTAACTCTATTTTCCTCTATCAGAGGATAAGGAAAATTAAGGTAAGTGAAATACGTTTGATAACTCCTATTGGTAGAACACTGTATCGTGATAAATTTGATTCTGCGGCTAGTGCAAATACTTTTGTCAAAAGGGATTTGAGTACCTTGAGCTTAAAGGCTTTTATTCCTGATACGTTTATATATTCGTATGGTGTAATTCATGGCATACCCTTGGAACTGTCTGATGAGTATATACTTACGTCTGTGACATCTGACATTGAAGTTGTATCTGTTAAGCGTTTCCACAAGAAGGATAAAGACAATGGTACTGAAACCCCTACTTTTTTTGTCAAGATTGGATTCCGTTCTGGAAACATCCCTGAACATGTTATATTGGACTTTTCTTATGTTAGGGTTAACGTTTATTACCCTGCTTTGCGTCAATGCCACAATTGTGGCCGTCTTGGACATACAATTAAGGGGTGCCGATCCAAGAAAAGATGTTTAAATTGCTCTAAGGAGATTTGCGATGGCAATTGTATCAAGAAATGTCTCTTGTGTGGTTCTCTTACGCATTCTAGTAAGGAAAGAAAACTGTGTCCGAAATGGCAAGAAGAAGATGGCATCCTTAAAATTATGACCATTAAGCGCCTCTTAAGAACTGAGGTCATAAAATCGTATTCTACAAATCGTTTTGACATTTTTAGCGAATATGAGGAAAATTTCCCGACACTTGTCGTCGAAACCTACTGCTGTGAAGGACATGAACCAGGAGGTTAACAAAGTTCTAACTGGACGTAAATATAATCGTGTTGTTAATGCTAGACCCATTCCACCCAAACAGGTTCCACATTTTGTCCCCCTTCAGCCTATAAACACTGATCCTACATGTCCCAATATCTACAGGGACAACAATGTTAGGGTTTCTGAGTTTGAAAAAATTTTTACGGATTTCTCATCTTTTATCAAACAATTTTTCATGACGGAGGGAACCAGTTCTCACCTTCGTGTTTTGAATGATTTCAACAATAAAATATCTGATGCTCTTTCTAATCTACGCTTACCCGGTGATCCTACGTTATCTTCCATTGTTGAATAATTATGAAGATTCTTCAGCACAATGTTCAAGGTTTTCGATCTAATAGATTATATATTGAGTTTTACGTCAACAACCCCAATTGTAAGCTATTGAATTATAACATTTTTTCTAAAGTTCGACCTGATAGATATGGTGGCTGTGCCATATGTATCAGGAAGTCCATACGTGTGAAAAGGATTGCTTTTTTGACTGATTTGGATGTGATTATTGTTAGGACTCTCAATTTAAGTCCTAACTTTGTATTTGTATCGATATATTTTCCACCTAGCTTATCGACTGGTTATTGTGCCAGTGAACTGTTACGTTTGCTAACGTTTCTTGAAGGCATGGACAATATTATTTTAGGAGGTGACTTCAATGCTCGTCACACGATTTGGGGTGACAGTATTGGTTCTTCCCGCGGTCGTAGATTATCAGAGATTTTTAGTTTGTCTGATTTCATCTGTTTTCCTCGATTAGGTAGCAACACGGGATCTGTCTTAGATTTGACATTTGCCAAGTTTTCCTCCTTATCATTTCATTGGACCACATGTCCTATGTGGTCTGGTGGTTCTCATCATTGTCCTATTATAATAGATATTGGATCTGTATCTGTTGCGCCGATTCAATTTATATCTAAGAAGCGACTTTTTAATAATAATGTTGGGTCCTTTCGTACCGAAGTTGATAGTGCAACGTATAAGCTGGGGCAATTTATTCCCAAAGCTTGGTGGAATGATGATCTTCTTCGTCTCTTTAGGAAACATGTTGCTGCGAGAAAGAAATCGCAGAAATATCCATCCCTGGAAAATCTTGAAGATTCTATTACCTGTACAGAAGAGTGGAAAAAATCATTTTTGAAGTTAATCAATATGATGGTCAAAAGGAGATTAACTTTTTCTGTGGATGGCCTGGAGGTTTTACCAGTACGCTCTTTTGCTTACAGGGCATCCATAGATATCAGCAATGCCTATGATTGTGTAAATGTTTCTGTGCTTAGAAACATTTTGGTCAGTCAGGGTATTCCGTTTTATTTGGTGGACTGGATTTCGAGCTTTCTCTCAGAAAGGGAACTCTGTATGGGTGAGTTATCGGTTCGTGTTTTTAATGGCCTTCCTCAAGGAAGTTGCCTTGGCCCAATTCTGTTTAATTTATATACTACGAAACTTCACTCCATTGAGGATGACAATACACTTGTATATCAGTATGCAGATGACTTTTTGATTCTCTCTTTTGATAAAAATTTTCAATTTGCAGTACTAATCCAGAATTTAAAATAGGATGTTTTCAGTCGATTTGCTCTAATCTTAACTTGCGTTTCAATCCATCTAAGACGAAATGTATGTTCTTTGGAAAGCGTGCGAACTTTGAAATGGGCCTTGTGATTGGTGGATGTCCTGTTGTTCAAGTGAACTCTCTTAAGTTTCTTGGTTTGACTATCAAAAGTTCCTTGAGTGTAAATGATCATTTCGATCGTGTTTTGAGGGAAGCTTCCTCTGCTACTAATCTTCTAAAATGATTGACTACCATTCGTGGTGGTCTGACACCTCAGAATGGCTTAAAGTTCTATCGATCTTATATAAGGGGAAAGATTGAATACGCTAGATCCACTTCGGCTCATGCCCCAATGTATATTGACAGTAAAATTCAGACGTTTCAAAATTCATGTCTGGTCTGGGTCTATGTCCATCGACTCCGATTCAGGCTATTTATGTTTTGGCAGGTGAGTTACCTCCCCAATTGAGATCAATATTGCTTGCTTCTGAGGAGCTTTTGAAGGTTGCATCTTACAATCCATCTCTAATGGAATTAATCAAATCAGTCGATATATTTTCGACTTGATTCCGAGTTTTAGTGCTTGTCGTCCTACTACGAAACTTAAGGTTTTCATTGAGTCTTCTTTTTACAAGAACAGAGGCGTTTCTCGGGAGGCCCTCTGTGCTCATTATTTTTCTTCTGTTCAATCATACATTTCCGAAGGTTTTACCACATATGCTACAGATGCCTCTATAACTGATCATGGTTACTGGGTGCGCGATTTTTAATATTTCAACTAGTCGTTTTTTCCTATATAGTTTGTCTCAAAGATTTTCGTCTCTCTGGGGAGTTAATAGCCACTAGTAGGTCCATTAAAGTCGCTATTGAAGACAATGTTACTCGTTTGGCTATTTATACGGATAGCAGAAATGCTTGTGTTTTATTGGAAAGTTCTATTTCCAGGAATTATTTGGTTTCGAACATTTTGAATGTCTTGGAGCACTCGCATATTATGGAAGTGCATATTATATGGGTTCCTGGTCATATGAGTGTTAGTTTCGATGAACGAGTTGATTATTTGGCTAACCAGGCCGTTTCTCTTGGTGCTCCTTTGGAGATTAAGATACCTTATGGTGATGCTCTCAATAGGATTGGTAATTTATTAAAACAGGAGTGGTTGGAAATTTATCGGGATAAATCTCAGGTTTCGGGGCGCTTTTTCTTCTCTCTTTTTCCTGTTATACCTCTTAAGCCATTGTACAGAAATGTTAAATTGGATCCAACTGATATAAAGATTATTAATAGACTTTTATGTGGTCATTGTTATAGTGGGGTTTATCTCCACATGATTCGAAGAAAGAATTCAGACTTGTGTGACTTGCAATATGATTGACAATTGAGAACACTTAGTTTTTCATTGCTCTGAGTTTAAAGATATCAGAGTAAAGCACCAGCTGTTTCGTAAATTCACCAATCTTTTTGATTTATTAAATTCTCATGATGTTGGTATATATCATTAATTGATTGCTTTTATTAAGGAAACTAGAATTCATGAACGTTTATAACTACTTTAATACACAACCGTTAGTCACCTTTCAACGATATAATAGAGAGGAAGTAGGCATTTATAAATGCCCAACTTTCCCGAGTTTTCTTTTCTTGTGTGGGATACCCTGGCAATTTGCGTACTTGCTTCTGCCATCCAAACCAAAAAAACAACAATAACAACAATTAAATTTAATTTAAAAACTGATATATTTAACGATTATTATCCTTTAATTTGTTTCATCTTTAACATAAAAATTATCAGATTTGTTTTGTTAAACTTTTACTTCAACTTTTCTTCTTTTAAATGTTTTTATTAAAAAAAATGTACTTTGTATTTGCTTGCTTTTGTTTATTTTATTGAATCATATGTTTTTCTCGTCTACTGGATTTTACTGGCAAAAATTTGTCCAGTAAAAATTTGCAGACTCTCAGTTAACAACTGTCAATTTACTCTCTCAATTTTGCAATTTTATGTGTAAACGAACGCATTTCAGTAAAATCCAGTACAAATTTTCACAAAATTGCACAAATTCTATTCTATTATCGTAAGAGATATTTTATTTTGGTTATTGTAATCAATTTAAGTGAGAAATATTTTTTTTTGTTACGAATAACAATTATAGCAAACAAAAAATTTTTTTGGTTACCATTAACTATTATCTAAAGAATCTAAGTTTTTTGGACATTGCTGCTTAAAATACGGTATTTTAAATATATATATTTAAATGTATTTGGCGAAGCTACTCAGAACATTATTTATTGCAAAAAATGTAATAATTCGCAAGGGATTAAAATAATGGAAAATATCTCCAAAAACTGATTATATAGATCGCAAAAAAGGCAATAACTCGGGAATAGGCTTACAACATGTGTATATTTATATGTGTATATTATACATGATATTATATACATGTGTATAATATCATTTGCAAAAAATTGCGAAAAAATGCAAAAAACTTGAAAAATTCGCAAAAATTACAAAAATTTTCAAAAACTTGGTAATATCAAAAATATATCCAAGTCTGATACTTATTAAAAATAGTAAAACTTCAACAAAACAAAGAATTGTGAACAATCACTTTTACTGCTAAAAATACCAAAATTATAAAAATTCGCACCAAATTTCTAACATCAAATACATAGATAGATGGATTAAAAATCGGTAAAATGGTAAAATGGCAAGATTTGGCTTAAAATCACTTTTATCACGAAAATTGCAAACAAGCCCGAAATTCTTTAGGTGAAATTATGAGGAATGTCAAAAAATTAGCAAAATTCGCGAAAATTCGCAATCAAATTAAAATTAAAAAAATTGAATTTATGCACAAGAGCAATAAAGCCCTAAAATTTTAAAAGGGCTAGAAAAAATCAATCAAATCAATCGTTCAATAATTTTCTAAAATACCGTATTTTTATGTAGCAATAACCAAAAAATGATAATTCTTTAGATAATTATTATTGGTAACCAAAAATTTTTTTTGGTTGCTATAATAGTTATTTGTAACCAAAAAAATATATTTCTCACTTTAATTGGTTACAATAACCAAAATGAAATATATCTTACGATAATCGTTGATTATAACCATTATTTTAATTCATCAGTTTCAATGGTTAAATATAACCTTTTTGTCATTTCTCTTATAACTGTTATGTCCCTGTTTAAAATAAACTACTAATATTAAATCCTACCGCAGACATGTCATTTATTGAAATTTATCAAACGGAAGATATATATGCAAAATTTACGTATAGTTGGTGTATTACGTATTATAAATTATTGTTATGGTTTTGGGTTAATAATAATACCATTAGTTTTCAACATTAATTTTCAATGCATTAGCTTAGCTCACAACACGTCGCCTGTATACTAACGGCCTAAGGTTAAATAAAAAACTGGCATGAAGTTAGCAAATGAATCAAGAAAACAAGATTGGGCACTCAGCCGTACAAAAAAAATTTCTGCTGCGCATCTGCGTCAATATAGAATACACACGTGTGTTTGTTGTAAAAAGTGTGTGAGAGAGAGCACATTCCACAAACAAATGTATGTATTCTGTTTACAACAAAATTCTACATCTACGTCACAGGCAGAAAATAAAATACGGACCTGCGCAATGCGCAATCTTGTTTTCTTGATTCATGAAGTTAGCATAAGTGACAAAATTGAATCACGTGTTGGCGAGTTCCTCTATACAAATTTAAATTAAAAATCGCCGCATAATGTAATTTTAACACACGGTTTTTAATGTAAAATTGTACGACAAAACACGTTAAGACCATGTTCAATTTTGGCCATAATATTTTTGCCCAAAATTAAAAAAAAAAAATTCAAATTTTACAAATTTACCAATAAACAGTTACCGAGTGAGTATTATTTTTCCTTTGCTCATGTTTACGTTTAAAAATATCCTTGGCCCAGAGCTGTTTTACGACTGAAATCAAAGTTTTTAATTAATCAAAATATTAAAAATTAATTAATTTAATTAATTAATCAAATGCTTAAAATGCTGATGATTCGTATCTCTTTTATATTCTCATAATTTCTTCTCGTTTTACAGGAAGCTAACAAGGGTGTTCATTTTACTTCATTCCCGCCAGTTTTACATTTGCATTTAATGCGTTTCCAATACGATCCTGTAACTGATAGCTCGATTAAATATAATGATCGTTTTCAGTTCTATGAGCAAATCAATTTAGATCGCTTCTTAGAGAAAGAAGGCGATACTAAAGCTGAATATATTTTGCATGCTGTTTTGGTACATTCGGGCGATAATCACGGAGGTCACTACGTTGTCTTTATAAATCCCAAATGCGATGGCAAATGGTATAAGTTTGATGATGACGTTGTGTGCAGCTGTAAAAAAACTGAAGCAATCGACATGAATTATGGCGGAATGGATGAGGAAGTTTCGTTCCATGCCAAATGCAGCAACGCTTATATGTTAGTGTACATACGAAAGTCGGAAATCGATCGTGTTCTTAGCGATATACCAGAGCAGGAAATACCCAGTGAACTAGTCGAGCGTTTGGAATTAGAAAAACGTATTGAAATGGCACGCCGCAAGGAACGTAGCGAGGCTAATTTGTATGTTTCGATACATGTCATACTAGAGGAGTATTTTGAGGCACAGCAAAAGAGACGTCTTTTCGATTTGGACAAGGTACATCAACGACTTTTCAAAATGAAACAAACTCAGACCATTGAAGAAATGATGGATCAATTTGTTAAATCTTTTTGTGTACCTAAAGAGCGCATGCGTGTTTGGATAATGTATGCAACACAAACACAAAAGTTTCTCTTTTTTGATTTTCAACGTGAAGGCGGGCGCTCGATTGAGCAAATAGCTAGTTCACAGAAGCCATGGATTATATTCCTGGAATTGGCACAACCTGATAAGCCAAGTCGTGCTCTGCCGACATTTGATCCTAAGAAAGAGGTTTTTATATTTTTAAAGTATTACGATGCCCGTAACAAGCGCCTCAACTATATTGGCTGTTCCCAGCAGCCGTTACTCAGGCGCCTAATTGAGCTGGTACCCGATTTTAACTTGCATTTGGGATTCGACAGAGATACAGAATTGACCGTATTCGATGAGTGTAACGATCAAAAGATAACAAACTTGAATGAGACGTTAGAGACAGTCTTGTGTTTGCATCCAGATAATGCTGACCGCGGGAGTCTACAAGGCTATATTTTGATTTTCGAGAAAGAGCACCTTGATCCTAAGCTGGAGTTACCGACTGTCAATGATTATTTTAATGATTTAGTGTATCGAGTGGAAATCACATTCTGTGATAAAAGTAATCCAAACGAACCTGAAATTATCTTAGAGCTATCAAACCGGTACACATATGATCAAATGGCACAAGCGGTTGCTGAGCGTTTAAACACAGATCCAAATAAATTGCAGTTCTTTACTTGTACCGGTAGTTACAAAGATCAGCCAGGCACTGCGATTCAATATAATCAGAAAGTAAGTTATGAAATTTTTTTTTAATTATACTCATAAAACATATTGTTTCTTTATTTTCCTTTAGGGTTGTCTTAAAGATCTTTTAGTGTCCACTAAGCAAAGCAATACCAAAAAGCTTTTCTATCAAAGACTGTCGCTCAGTATCCACGAACTTGATAATAAGAAACAATTCAAATGTATTTTTGTTTCAAATGACCTTAAAGAGGAAAAAGAATTGGTGTTGTATCCAAATAAAAACGATACAGTAAAAGGTCTATTGGATGAAGCTAGCAAGAAGATACAATTCTCTGAAAACAGCTCGAAAAAGTTGCGTCTTTTGAAAGTGAACAACCACAAAATTGCTACGATTTTCAAAGAGGATATACCACTTGAATCTCTTCAAAAGACCACTGAACCTATTCCACCTCAAAGTACTCAAAAGACGTTCCGTATTGAAGAAGTGCCTCTTGAAGACTTACAGCTGGCTGAAAATGAAATGCTTATACCGGTTGCCCACTACAGTAAAGAAATATTTAGTGTTTTCGGTGTGCCATTTCTTATTAAAGCGCGGCAAGGTGAACCATACGGAGCTCTTAAGCAACGCATACAGAAACGCCTAAATGTGCCAGATAAGGAATGGGAAAATTATAAATTTGCTATTATTGGTGGTAATACACCAGACTTTAATGACAACACACCAGTCGATCTAAATGTTTATCGTTCCTGGAATGGTAATGCCCCCTTCTTTGGACTCGACCACATTAATAAATCACGCAAACGAACATCATTGAATATCTCCGAAAAAGCCATCAAAATTTATAACTAATTTATCTACAACTAATGCAGTAAAATCACGAAAATCAATCGTACACAATCAGTTTTAAAACTCAACTGTAAAACAACCCGAAAAATATCAAAGGGCAAAACAAAAATTGAGCGAACGGAGATTAAATGAGTAGAGCCTCAAAGCTAATGTTGCAACACAAAGTGTCCTAACTGAATTACCATCATAATAGCTGAGATGCAAACGAAAAGTCGTCATTACCTTTAATTGACATTATGGGAAAACAAAATAATTAACAGAATATGCCTGCTAACAAATAATGAAAATAAACAAAAACTGTTTCATAGGAATGAAGTATATATAATACATCATTTAAATTTTTATAAATAAGTACTATTATTCAATTATTGATTAAAACAATAGAAAAACAAACACAAAAACAAACCACTCAAGAAATGTAACATTTTAATTTTTTGTGCCGTACTACGTACAATGTCCAAACAACCAAAACTACTACAAAACAAAATTACTACATACATACATATATCTTTTCTCATCCATTTAAATACATTTACAATTAACCTACACACTAACACACATACGTATATACATATATGTATATACGCTCACAAACATACATTTACAAAAACAGGAATGATTGTTAAAATAATATCGTAAAATCGTTTCTGAGGTGGAAGCAAATAATTTCAACCAAACTCCAATAAATACGCATTGAAATAATATCGCAAAAACTAACAGCAGCAGATCTAACACCATAGGTACGAGTAAAAATTAAAAAAAACTAGTGTTTGTTATTTATGTTTATTATTAAAAGAGAAAAAATATACATACATTATATGAAAAATGCAAAAACCGAAAAATAAATTTAAACTCTGTCAACTGTAGTTAAGATATGCTTCTCCAGCAAAAAAGAAATAACAAAATTTAACCTAAAGAATATATAAAAAAATAACTAAATAGTACTTTTTATTTTGAAGCAGATAAAATTATATAAAAATAACATTTTTTATTTTTTTTTATTTACTTCTGATTACGTTACAAATATCATATGTCCGTACTGAAAAAAAATTTTAAAAAAAATAAACACATAAGAATTGCTGTGCGGGTTTTTTGTGTTTATATATATCAATTTTTGTTTTTTATTTGCATGTTCAACAATTGCAGTGCAATTCCGCCCATCACTGCCTTCATGGAAATTAAGAAAATATTGTAAGGACGATTTTACATCTGGCACATTGCCAAAAAAAAAATCGTAACCACTAATTACTAACGAAAAACTGTATGATTTAGACATGTATTTATTGATTTAAACAGTTTCCAATCATGTCAGGTTAGGAAGAATGGTGCTGTACCGCACCTACACTGGGAGACCCAATTGGGTCGATTGTAATTCCCTCCTATTTCCCACTAAAATAAATAAATACAAAAAGTAATATTAAGCCCTCATTTGTAGCCAGAAGTGACAATATTATCCGTCATTGATCCACCGAATGTCCATGATGAAGGTCCTGATGTTCTCTAGTTTACACTTACACCCGATAATGACAGATAATATGTTCAATGGTTTCTGGTTCCTCTTCATCGCCGCACATCCTACAAAAATCTGGATTGCCAGTTTACCTAATGCTGGTTCTTGCTCTGACCGAGCAGTGACTTATCAACGCGCCTATCACGACTCGCATCGCATTCCCATTCATGTCCAGCAGCAATTTGGATCTTCCTGAGTCAAGTTTTGGCCACATAGCCCACCACAAAGTCCTCTATACGAAGCAGATGAAGAATGACGTCCAAGGCAGCCTCAGGTGTGCTCCTCTGAACACCTGTGATGCCCAGCGAGGCACACTTCTGAACCTTAACTAGTAATCTACTGTGACTTTTCTTCCTCAATGCCTCCCACCATACCACGCAAACAGGAAATAATAAGTTTGAAAACCGATGTGTAAATCCAGTTTACTATCTTCGGTTGCAGACCCCAGTTCCTTTCTATGGAGTTCCTGCATGCATAGTAAGTATTGAACCCTTTCGTTAGCCTGCGTGTTCCTTTTCCAAGAAAGCTTGCTACCTAGGAAACACTCAGGTATTTCGCTCCCTCTGCTAGTCTCAGGTCCATCCCTCCCGTCCAGGGTAGTACAAAGCTTTCTACTTTGTATCGCCTGGTAAAGAAGACTAGCTCGGTTTTTTCTGGGTTGACTCGCATTCCTTTACTGCCGGCCCAGGAGGATAGATCGCCCAACGCCGAAGAAACTTTCCCGTTACCAATAAAATCACGTCATCCGCATATGCAACTATATTCTGTCTGCTCCTGTCAAAACGCCTAAGAATTGCGTTCAATAAAGATGATAAAACTCCTCCCTGTGGTGTACCTCTTGTCACTAATCTCACTTTTCCCCTTCCCATGCTCGAGTTGATGATTCTGGTACTAAGTATGATAACTATCCATTCCACTAGAAAGTTGTGAACCCTAAGTGTCTCCAGCGACTCCGTAATAGCCTTTATACTTACGTTGCTAAAGACTCCCTCAATGTCTAAGAATGAAGCCAGTGTGTAATCCTTGTGCCGCAGTCCTCTATAACACCACGTCATGAAGTGCAATCTCAACAGACTTAACTTTTCGATAGGCATGCTGAGCGTCACTAATGACGCGGGTATCAATTGTGTTCCTTGAATGCAGATCAATCAGTCATTCTAATGTTTTCAATAGAAACGACGAAAGACTGAATGTCTTGAAATCCTTCGGCTTTGAGTGGCTTGCTTTACCCGCTTTGGATATGAAGATGATCCTAACCTCTCTCCAGCCTTTCGGTATAAACCCCCTGATTAAGCATATCTTAAAGATACCCACCAGATGCAACATGGCCGGAAAGATACCATTTGGGCTCGGCGATTTATACGGTTCAAATGTATTTATTGCCCCTGTTGCTTTTTGCAACGTCACTATGTCGTCCACTGCTCCTCCTAATTCCAGTTCCGACAAGTAGTTAAAATTAACCTCTGTCGTTGCCTCTTATCTTACTTACCTACAGCCAGGAAAAAGAGTGACCATCAGATCAGAGTGTCTCAGAGCTGGATTCCGTCCATAAGCCGTCCAGTCTTTGAATATTCTCAGGAGCCCTAGGGTCTTAACAATACTCGCCGAAACCTCGATAACTCATTTACGGAATCAATTTCCTCACAGTATTTCCTCCATGAGGCTCTCTTAGCCCTTTTGAGATCACCCTTATATAAAACTATAATTGTTCCAGTATTCAATCCTACCTGTGAATTTCGCCCTATTGAACAATCTAACCGAGGACCTCAGATCTTTTAGATCTTTGGTCCACCTCCTCTTCCACTCCTATGTGTGTCCAAAGCCTGCGGAGTGACACTTGCTCTAATATCAACATTGGTATTCCAGTTAGCCTTTCTTGGATTTCTATATGGGTCACGCCTTCCCCTGCAAAATTAAGACTGAATGATATCCTACTGTGGTCTGAAAACGTACACTTAATAACATACAAATTCGAACAGTTTCCGTTTCGAATCGAATTACATAATAACCCCCTAGTTCTCTACCAGGTTCCTATCTCTGTTAGTATTATGTCTATATCCTCTGCCTTATCTCTATTCCTGAACGTGGGTACATTGCCCTTGTTACAAATAAACATATTGCTAGAAGTAATAAAATAAAATACTAACCCCTCTTTTGATAATGTTGATGCTCCACCACTGACTATGATTCGCATTAGCGTCGCAGCGGAGTACCAATGCAATTCCCCTTGGATAGTCAATCAGTCTCTGCAAACCAGCCCTCGGGGATCAACAGCATCATAGGGCGTATAAACCGATGCGAACACAATTACCTGCTTAGATTGGTCGCTTTAATAATGACTGTAGGGTCTCCGTTACTGAAAGGATGAAATAAAGTTAATCTTTGCTCATCCCTTGCTAAAAGAGGGTGGCGTTGGCTGAAGTAGTTAGCACGTTGACTACAAAACTGAAGATCCTGGGTGCAATCCCTGTATCCGACAGTCATTAAAATAACAACACCACGCATTTTTCTGATGTGCATTAGATTCCCTTTGCATCAGTTGTAGGAAAGTTCAAGTGATGAAGGCATAGTCACTGGTCTCTGAACTATACCGACTTCAGCAGATGCTAATCCTAATGTAACATCAGAGCGGCCCTCCTTCGTCGGTATTGTGTAGCAAAATCATCGGCGAAGTAAAATAACCAATAAAATGGCTACTAAACATAGCTTCAAAATTTAATACGCCTCATTTAACACCAGAAGGCGCTGCAACAGTGCATTATTAAAAGGCGTGCAAAAAGCAGAGTTGTAAAAGAATGAAGCTTTCTTCTATCTCTTCCTTCACCACCTGTCTTCTATCACTATCCCTTTCCTAAAAAAAGAAGGTAACACCTAGTAATAGTAGTAGGCATTAATTGCCTGAGTGCTACTTCTCTTAAAAAAAAAAAATTCAAGTTCTTACCTTATCCTCTGTGACAGGGACATACAATGTGGAGGTGGATGTACATATCACGCGTTACGCGGCAACATTTTTCTGGCTTGTTAAACGTTTAACGCTATACAAATTGCAAGTTACACACCACGCTTTTGAGGCTCTTTAGTTTTAAAATTTATGTATTTTTAACCCCCGACTAAAAAAGAGGTATTATAAGTTTGGAGTGTGTCTGTGTATTTGTGTATCTGTACAAGTACACGTATAGACCAAACGGCTGGACCAATTTCAAATTAGTATTTTATGTTTGAAAGTTAACGATCGAGAGTGTTCTTAGCTTTGTTAAAAGAAAATCGGTCCAGCCGTTTAGAAGATATAACATCTTTTCTGGAAAAATCGGAGGTTTTTAAAATTTTTAATTTTTGTTATTCTTTAAATATTTATTTAATGCATTTTTTTATCCGTTGTTTAATTAAAAAATTAAGTTCTGTATGTTAGCTTATGAATCTGGCAACACTAGCTGTCATTTTGTATACAACTCGTGAAAGTTGAAGAATGTTCAACTTTTTGCGAGGTACGCGCGTCGCGAACTTCTCTATGTAACTTGACTTATGAAAACAGACTGTTTCAAATTTTTTGACAGACGCATATATCACATTAGCGCATTGATCTCGTGTTATGCATGTCGTTCCACCTTTAATCCGCAAACCCTATTTTTATTAATCCAGGGTTCTTCTACTTGTGACCTATTGAGGTGTATTACTAGTTCGGCCGAGGCTGCCTCACTTCTATTGGTTTGTCCTGAGAGGCGAGTTCTGCGCTGTCAGTACTGACAGTATGGTTTCCATCGATCTGACGGGTGGTGAAAACCATGCTGACACCACTTCGGAGAAGTAGATCTGAGTTAGAAATTGTCTCCAGTTTCGCCTCCGGGCTAAGGTTGCCACACCTGTCAACGATGGTTTTAAGGAAATCAAATGATTTCTTATTACCGCAGTTGACAAGTTCGACACCGCCGACCGGTCCGCGTCATTGAATTCCTCCTCCTTTTCTACCGCCCCCCCCCCCCTTCCTAGGCATATTTCATCGATGAGCCCACCTTCAAAAGGCTGCTCAGCTCAGGGTTGATCCATCCATCACCTTCCTGGCTCGTCGACTTTTTTACCTTCTTTGACGTAGAGTGTATGTCATCCCCAGATCTCGCTCTCTTCGATGACTTTTTCTAAGAGAGCCAGCTGATTTGACATCCTTCTCCTGCCTGACGGTGCTTTTCAGCCCCCGACCATCGAGGACCTGATCGCCTTGGCAAACAAGGCACTGCCAGACTTCTTTGCTCCTACCTTATTTTTAGAGCTAGATGTGCCTGTCTATGCACAACAACACTTGCGAGGTATAACCTGGACTGCGTCGACTCTCACATCCTTCTCCAAAGGATATGGTCTACCCAGGAGAACGCCAACATCGGTGTAAATTCTTTCGAACTTTTTTACGTCCTGCCTGTGCTTCCTGACCAGAAGTCTCTCCTATGGTGTACACAGCTTCGGATCCCTCTTGGCCTTCTTTTCCAGAATGTCCAGAGATTTCCTTGTGCCGTTCTTAAGCTATGTACAGACGGTTGTCAGATCTTACAATATTGCCAGTAAAATGTGCTAAAAATTTCTTACAACCGTGTGAACTGGCAATTTTTGTCAGACGACGTTGCCAGAAAAAGCATTGTCAGTCCATTGCAAGACTAGCAACTGACAACATATTGTTAGACATTTTACAATCGTGTGAACACATTGTAAAATTATTGCCAGATATTTGTCAGACATTTTAATATTGTCAGATGTGCGAAGTTCATGCATCTGACAATGGCGTCATTGTAAGATAATTCTTTCTATGGGCAACACTGCACACGCTTGATTTTAAAGAAAAAGTTTATAATAAAATATATGCAGACAAAATCATTGCAGTTGCTTCTTTATGGTCCATAATAATTTATACTTTCACTTTTTACATTTAACACAAACGATAAATATTTAACAATCTCCAACAAATGGTTTAAGTCTGGCAACGCATAACAACAGATCGAACAATTTGTGCATATGACAACCGTGTGAACTGACAATTTTTCTACTGACGATTTTGTCAGATGAATTTATTGTCATACAACCGTCCAGCAATAAATTGTAAGATTTTCTGACATCCGTGTGAACTGACAAGAAATATTGTGCTGGCAATTTTCGATTGCCAATACATTGTCAGCACATTGCCAGATCTGACAATATTGTAAGATCTGACAATCGTCTGTACATAGCTTTACCCTTGTCCAATTTTGTACGACCATTCTTGCCTGTGTTTCCTGGAAAGGCGTCCTGTCGGACAATTTTATTTGAGGAAGATGAATGCCTTCCCTTACCCACCGAGTCACTTCTCTGCTTAGATCCAGAGTATAAGAGACCCTGAAATCCGACGGCGAGTTGAAATCAATGTGATTTCCCTCTCGTCATCCGACCCCAGGGACAGATCTCCCAGCCTCTTACTGACCCCTGCAGCTAAGTCAGCCAATGGGCCATTGAGTTCATCAACTTCCCTCCAGTTCGTTGAGTAACTGACTCTCCTGCGTGAGAAAATTTTCATGCAAGAGCGCCAGCAACTCGTCTCTCCCCAACGTATCGTCCGTGGAGTCAATGTCATCGTTCTTTGGAAAATTTATTTTTGAAATGTCTACTTTGTTCCCACAAGTATTCCAGTAAATGAGAGGACCATCAGCGCAGTAAGGGTGTGCGCAGACTAAGCAAAACTGTCTACAGCCAACCCGTGCCATAGGTGTTGGAAGAGGGTTACTGCTGGATACTAATTTTATTTATACACTGGATTAGTCATTCCGATCATCGGCACATCCCCCTACTACCTTGACACAGACACACTTGTGTTCTAGCACAATACGATAGAAGGCATAGCTATGTACCAGACAGTTGTTGTAACTGGATAACCTTTAGTATGCATACCTTTTTAGTCGCAACCCTTAATTCTGAAAATCACAATGACTCCTGAAGCAACGACAGTAACCACAGCTTGCACTTAAGCCACCACATCACGACAAGATAGTTATCCAGGTGGAGAATCCAATCATGTTGGATTCTACAAAATTGTCTATTAGTTATTAGTCTCCTGCATAAGACATCTTATAAGAACTTTCAAGACATGAGGGATTTTTCAAATGTTTTACTACAGCGAAATCTTATAAAACAAACGTTAACAACATTGTTTGCAAGAAATTTGTTTGAGTATTGTAGGTATAAGAGTAAAGAAGAAAACACTTCGTCACGGAAGAATTTGTGATACTTGCAGTACTTCTTTTGAGTGTTTGTTACAAACACGGTGTCTTGCGACATCGCTTGTTACAACTGATATACACATACACCAATACATCCATCGTGCTTCGCTTATAGTACGACAGCATTTATTATTGGTTAAGTATAATACATGCGACGTGAATACATTTAAAAATCATGACGTTTTTACATTTCAAGACTGTTTACGCAGCTCTCTATTAGTTAGGTATGAAACTGTTTAACTTAATAAATACGTGTCTGAATCAAATACTTGTAAATGTAAAGATGTAAACTCGCATTAAGTTTTAACGGATTTCACGAACAACATCAGTCGATTGTGACGTTTTTTTTGTTATAGTTTAATTTCAAATTTGCAACAAAGTAATTTGTATGTTGAAGTCTTATTAATTCGTGACTGATAAAAAGTGTATAAAACAGATTTCCATACAAAATTTGTGTTATAAATCCCCTATATAAAAATATACATACTAGGGATGCCAAACGGGAAATCCCGGGATTTTCGGGATTTGGCAAATCCCGGTATTGGTAAAATTCAATCCCGGGATTTCATTTTCGGGATTTCTTAGCAATTTTTATATAAAAACTTTATAAATTAAAATTTTCGTTGATTTTAAGGTATATTTTATAATATTTAAAAGTCCCATACAATTTTATACGTACAGTTTTTCCAATTTAATGACTATTCGTGACATATTTATTATAAATTAACAACAAGAGCAAAATAAATTAACTACTTTCTTACGGTTATTTTCATCAAAGGTGCTACAATATATGTACATTTTAGAATTATTTTGAAAACAAAAGAAACATATTACCTTTGGAAGGGAAATAACATTTGAAAAATTCATAAATTTGACAAATTTATTCCGTCTTATTCTATATTATGAGGGCAATTATAATTCAAATTCCACGAGAAATTTTCCCGGGGAATAATTTCAAACAGTAGCAAATAATTGGGAAAACCAAAAAATCTAATTGGAAAAGGGAGAATTGGAAAAGGAAGAAAAAAATTAGCTCTTATCTACTTGTCGGTAACAATTGAGTACTATTGACACTTTACAATTGGAGTACAATACAATACAAGGGAAGTGAAAACTTTTTGCTGTCGGGTTGACGTAAAAGCGAGAAATATTTACAGAATAATACGGAGTATTTTGTCTAACAAACTGCTCGAGTGTGTATGTATGTTTTTTACATTGCAGTTCAAAATTATTTTGTTTTTTGTTTAGACCGTTTAGGTAGTTTTTGATACAAACCTAAGATCAAACCCATTTAAATTATATGGATTTGATAAATAGTTTTAGTCAAAAACGACCGACTAAATGAGTTCGACTGAATTATAGTTGTATTCGAGTTGCACAGTAGAAGGCCAGGTCACTAATAAACCATACTCCTCTTAGCGAACGTATGAATACATACATTCATATGTATCTGTTGAACTTGTAGAAAAAAACTTATGTATGAATCTAAAATTTTTCTGTAGAGCAAAAATACTGTTCAAGTGCTCAGACAAACTTTTAATGTATGTGCCTATAAAAATGTGATCTTTAGACGTAACTAATCGAATTTGATTAGAATAGTGTATACATTTTCTTTTAATTTCTTTTAACTTTTCGACATTAACATTAGATAATGCTTGGTATACATACATATGTAACAACAGTTATACTTGTTGATCAATCGCAATTAAAAAAACGTTAGTAGATATATTTTTAACAAAACAATATTGTTTTTGCAACATATTTGTATGAAAGTGAATCTAAAAATTTTCGTAAGTCAACTTAAGCGGTAGTGCTAAAAGTACACCGATATGTATATTCGTTTTGGTTTAGATAATAGAAAAACAAGTTTTCATATTTAGTTATTGTTTTCACTATAAATTCTCTAACATCAAATGTGATTAATCAACTTAAAAATAGACGAGAAAAATTCTTTTGATTTTTATTTCATACTCGTATTAGAAAATTGTTCACTTTAAAGACAATTGTGCAATGATAAATTATGATTAATTAAATTTAAAATGCATTAAATTGTTATTAAAGTAATATTTATTTAAAGAAATAATTTATTTTACGAAAAATATTTAGATGTCGAAATCTCGAAAATCCCGTGATCCCGAAAAATCCCGTTATACCGAAGATCCCGAGATCCCGAAAATCCCGGCGATTACAAAATCCCGGGATTTCCAAAAGTCGATCCCGATTGGCATCCCTAATACATACACATGCAAAAACCCTTTCAAGACTAGCCAGACTTTAATTTGCAAAGGAATACGAAAGCTGGAGCTCAACGCAATGGAAGACTGTACTCTTCTCTGATGAGTCGAAATTTAATTTAAAAAGTTCTGATGGATTTAAGCTTGTACGCAGACCTAAAGGACAACGCCTTAACCCTGGGTGTATTAAAGGTACGGTAATACATGGAAAATTGAATTTTTTAGTCTGGGAATGATTTTCTGTCCATAGCATCGGACTAATTTATAAAGTAAGTGGTATAATGGATCGCTTCGTGTATAAGAATATCTTGAAAATGTAACGCTAGCACACGCTGAAGAGAAAAGCACTTAAGTGGAGGTAAAAATACGACAACGATCCAAAACACACAGCTAAATGTGTAAAAAGTAGTTAGTAAACAATAAGATCAACGTCATGAAATGGCCTGCGCAATCCAAGTCCCATAGAAAATCCAGATTACACATTGTAGTTCGTAAAATAAATCGCGATAATTGTAAAAATACGGATGCACTTTTCCAGAAACTACAAATCGCATGGGATGGAAATGGTAATGAAATTTTTTGAAATTTAATGCCATGTCAGGAAGTTATTTGAAAAGAAGGACTATGCAACAAAATAATAAAGAAATTTATATTTGTAATGAATTATTGAAAATGTGCTTATGTTTTGTCGCATATAAGAAAGTATGCTGAAGATTAATTGCGATTTTTAATGTTGGAAAAAAATTTCCGTTTATTTTCTTATGTTTGCGTAAATTGAGTTTATTAGTTTTTTAAATAAATAAAATAGTTCGAAATCCAAATCTGTTTTCTTATGTTATTACCGCTTATTGTGAATGGCGTCGTCGACGTGACATTAAGACGACACTAAAAATTGTCACTTGTCTACTCTTTGTCGACAAAAATTGACTACTATTAACATGCTCCATTAATTTACAAAGCTTTAGAGATTATTAAGAGATTCTCAATAAGATCCATTTTTTGCCGATAAAGAGTATACAATAAGGGGGGATTCACAATAAGGGGGATTATATTTACCACAAGTTCGTGCATATGTTTGTCGCACACTGTATGTGCATTTCGATGGTCACAAGTAAAAAGGCCCTGACGCGTATTTTCACGAAATTTAGTTTTTCAGTGATTACAATACATTTCAGACAAATTCACCACGTAGCAAAAATTTAATTTATTGCAATAATGTAAAAAATAACGCTTTTACAAGCAATTGTACAAAGAAGTTTACTGTTTATTATATTATTATAGTTATAATTATTTGAGTTAGGGCTTTTCTACTTGTGACCAACGATATATGTACATATGTATGTTACTACTACACGGCATATAGCCAATGTAGTTTCATGATGGCCTTGAACCCGGGCAAAGGTCAGAAAAGCGATAAACATTTTTGGAAAGCAAAGCCAGGGGAGAAAATCTTTGAGCCCGTCTAAAGGAAGAGAATCCAGAAATGCTTTGGAAAGTGAAGCCGGTTTTGTAATTACTTACATCAGAGCAGAAAATCCTGGAGGACCGGTATGCAGATATCCTTTGGAAAGTGAAGGTCTTTTACATATCGTCTGTTTGTTTCTGCTTTGATGTATGGGACTAAAATATGTTTTCGAGAAAATCGATGAAGAATGTTTAGTTCATTTGTTTTATAAAAATACACGATAGCATTTTTTGTTTAATAATAAAAGTAATAGATACATATGTTTTTATTCAAACTTAAAGTTGATAAACTTTTTACATCCAACTTGAAAAGTTATTAGGACTTAAAGAAAAAATTACAAAAATCTTTGTCAACGCATCCCACAATCATAACAACAATATTGTTCACTTCTAACAAGTCTTGTTCAAGTAGGTTACATTATTGTATATATTTAAGTAGATAAAAAAGTGAAAATATCAGGGGGCAAATCACGGCATTCGATACGACTCGTAATTTAAAAATATTTCTATATAAACTCTATTAAAATATTTTTAAATTACGAGTCGTATCGGATGCCGTAATTTGCCCCAGTTTTATTCACATAACATGACTTTTAGAGGAAAAACAAAGGAAGAAATAAAAGACGGCGAATAAATTTATTTTTTTTTTGTTTCTATTCTGTTGCTCCCGCTAATGCTAAGGAGAATTATTTGGCCAGTTCGTAGAACTATTACGCCACCACCAATTCACACGATTTGTCGTGCTACAATTTAGGAGCCTCCTCCAAGAATAACACGCCGATCTGCACCGTTGTGCAGAAAGCCGGAATCCTCTCCTGTTTCAATGAGTTTTATTTGGTACTCCACCACGATTTCAAAGTACGCTTTCTTAGAAAGCTAGGTTAATAAATAAGTTTTTGCATGCGGCTAGCAACCGACGCCACGAAACAGTAATTCGGTACCGTTAACTGACACCAACTACTAATCACATGCGGGGGGTGAGACGCAAGACCCTCGAAGACCAGTAAACGAACAGTGGCCTGGTTGCATTTACGAAGTAATTGCCAACGACGCGTGATGTTAACTCGCCCAGAGCGAATGCGCGAATATATTTAATAAAAGAAATTGTATTAATAAAAATAAATATAAATTCATTTCATTCACAATAATTAAATTTTTGTACTTTGCTTTGATTCACGTTCTTTGAGTAGATTATGCATTGAGATGCATTATAACAGCTGCGAATAATAATATTAATACTTTTACGTGGAAAAATCGTCCATTGCCGTAAAACATACTTTACAATATTCAACAATTGTGGAAATGACGGAAATTTCCACATCTATATCTCCAGATATATTCAAGATATCGGAAAACTGAACGAATTTGGAAAGAGGACACATTGGGTGCGTTTGAGTACTTTTCCAGTAAAATCCAGTAACTGAGTAAATACTGAGTAATTTAAAGAAATTACTCTCAATAAAAAAGTTTGCATCTAAAAGTACGCGAACGGAAAAATTGTAAAATCCAGTGAAATATATACAACAGCTGATTACCAATTTTGGCGCTAAAAAATATACATATGAAATACACGATAGAACATTTTGTTTAATAATAAAAGTAATAGATATGGACATATGTTTTTATTTAAACTTATTTGGCTGGTCCACGATGTCGACAAGAAACTTTCTATAGCTTACTTACATATATTGAAAACAAAAATAAACTTTCTTATTTTGATTTTGTTTTAAATATAACTAAGCGATAGAAACTTTCTTGTCGACATCGCGTGTCAGGCCGTCAAAATTTCTAAGCTTTTTACCCTGAACGTGAGAAATTATCAGGATGATATATTCAAGACAACGAAAAACTGGGAAAGAATTTTAAAAAAGTACACGAAGTAATTTTTTTTTAAATGTTCCGTACGGCAAACCAGGAACCGTCGACCCGACGATATGTATAAACAAAAATTTTAATATAATAATCTATTAACTTTATTCACGTTTAAAAACAATCGGTTATGTTCTGAATTCCAAGTGAAATTAAATCGTTCGGAAATGCAATAGCAATGTTATTATAAATACATACATATGTACAGATTTCCAACAATTCTATGGAAATTCCGCACGTTTTAATTTCATGTGGAATACATAACATAACCGATTGTTTTTCTAGCATCAAACTTAAATAAATGTTATAATGCTTATAACTTAATACATTTGTTTTTTGTTATTTTAAAAATTTCATAAAAAATTAAAAATTTTTAAACGCACTAATATTCCCAAATTAATATTTTACTTATTAAGTAAAATATTTTTTTATTAAAAATACATTGAAATTGATTATTGAGGGGTGTAGCTGGATCCTATGCGCATTTCACTGTTGCTAATGCAGATCATCAGGGAACCTTTACCCAAAGCTTCTTAGAACAACTAGAGTTATTATATTATAAACTTTCATTTAAACAAATGAGAAGCTCAATAACAAATAACAAAGTTGAAACAAGAACTCAATAATCAACATGTTTTTTATTTTCTTACTTAACCATTGCTACATTGGCTGACTTTTTTTCAGCTTCAAATTGTAGTCGTAAGAGTATGTAAAAGAAAATAAATGTAAATAACAACAACAGCTATTTAAGAATAGAGTGTTGCCACACAAAAAAAACACTAATTATTAAATTGACTGCACTCGGTCGAAAAAATACTTGTGTGGCAACACTCTATTCTTAAATAGCTGTTGTTGTTATTTACATTTATTTTCTTTTACATACTCTTACGACTACAATTTGAAGCTGAAAAAAAGTCAGCCAATGTAGCAATGGTTAAGTAAGAAAACAAAAAACATGTTGATTATTGAGTTCTTGTTTCAACTTTGTTATTTGTTATTGAGCTTCTCATTTGTTTAAATGAAAGTTTATAATATAATAACTCTAGTTGTTCTAAGAAGCTTTGGGTAAAGGTTCCCTGATGATCTGCATTAGCAACAGTGAAATGCGCATAGGATCCAGCTACACCCCTCAATAATCAATTTCAATGTATTTTTAATAAAAAAATATTTTACTTAATAAGCAAAATATTAATTTGGGAATATTAGTGCGTTTAAAAATTTTAAACTTAAATTGTAACAATTCCCATAAAAAAACACTAATTAAAAATTTTTGTTTCCCTTTGCTTTTGTTTGTTTATATTTAAAAACATATGGTTTCGTTTTACTCATGATACAATTATACTAGGTAGGTACATACACGACTACAACAAAAATACAACACCAAAAAACACATGTATTTTGTTGGTATAAGCAAACGAATAATTGTCAGAAACAGATGCCTTTTTTTTTAAAATAACAATTACAGGGTAACTAAAGTACAATTGCAGACGCGGCATTCCTGCATGATTATAGTTATTCAGTGTTGCCAATCTATGTGTAGTTAGACAGTGTGTAATTTCTACTCACATGTGTAGGCCATGTAATTAAATTCTTGTATAATCTGTGTGTAATTCTACTTTGGGTTTTATTTTTATTTATTTTTGTTTGCATTTTAACCTACACAAAAGATGTGTAGTGTAATTTTCTTCAATGTGTAATTGGAGACACAGCCATGTATAAATTCATTGGCAACACTGTAATCATTTTATTCACACACATACACTAACATTTTTGTAGCTTGTAAACAAAGTTTGACAATTATCCGCAATGTATACAGTGACAGGCTGGGCTTGTGCATGTACCTGTTATAATTGTATCATGGTTTTACTGGATTTTACTGGCAAAAATTTGTCCAGTAAAAACATTTAATCAGTAAATGAACTGTCATTTTTCTCTCTCAATTCGCACTCTCATTTACTGGATTTTGTGTACTCGAACGCAATCCAGTAAAAAATAGTAAAAATTTTTGTGTTCTCGAACGCACTTATTATTCATATATAATCAATCAATAACTCAATTTTTTTAAAAATAAGTGCGTTCGAGAACTCAAAAATTTGTACAAATTTTTACTATTTTTTACTGGATTGCGTTCGAGTAAACAAAATCCAGTAAATGAGAGGGCGAATTGAGAGAGCAAAATGACAGTTCATTTACTGAGTAAATGCAAGTTTTTACTGGACAAATTTTTGCCAGTAAAATCCAGTAAAACGAAACCATATGTTTTTAAATATAAACAAACAAAAGCAAAGGGAAACAAAAATTTGTAGTTTTTGATGAAAATTTTTAAAATAACAAAAAAAAAAAAAAACTAATGTATTAAGTTATAAGCATTATAACATTTATTTAAGTTTGATGCTAGAAAAATATTCGGGTATGTTATGTATTCCACGTGAAATTAAAACGTGCGGAATATCCATAGAATTGTTGGAAATATGTATGTATTCACATACGTAGTATGTATGTATGTACGTTTAAAAACAATCGGTTATGTTCTGAATTCCAAGTGAAATTAAATCGTTCGGAAATGCAATAGCAATGTTATTATAAATACATACATATTGTTACGTTTTTCTCTCTATAAAAACGCTTTTCCGTAGATCCGAAGATTTGCAAATGAATACAAGAGCCGAGTGTAGTAATTGGGGTTAAGAATGATACAAGTTTTATTTACAAATACACTTATACTAAATTACTCAAGAGCTTAAATACAATAATACAACTTAAACTAATAAATTACACACAGATATTCACAACTGGTTACCACTACGCCTTCCTCGCTGTAGTTTACGCACGTCTCTTAGCTGGCTGCGCAAGTATTCACGTGACACCTCTCTGTCTGCTGCCGTCACTTACGAGACTCACTCTGCCGTCACTCACCGTTGATACACCAATACTTCTTTGTCTGCTGCTTGTCACACACGGCACTCACTCTGCCGATACTTACAGTTGATACACCAATAAAGACTCACTGGCTTTACTTACACCCTTATACACGTCTATTCGCTGCGCTGTTCCCTTTACTCCAGTCGACACGATAGACTCCACAATAATCTCAATTCCACGACAGACTATTATCAATTCACAACTTAATTATCAACTGATTAACGAGTTCTTAACTTCACTACTTTCTGATTAGCACTAACTATAACTGTTCGCGACTGACTTACAACTGCAACTAACTCTCTCATTGGATGCGTCACCTCTATTTATATTTCACAGAAATTCCACTAGAAGTTTCAAGCAATGTCTAGACGATCATTATCATCTTATATGCTGCCTAATTAAGTTCATGTGGTAACTATGTACATACATGTGTATATGCGTACGTGTGTACATCATTAACTAAGCAACACACGGTGGTTGTTTATCTTTTGCTTTTCGTTTGAATTGGCATGTATGTATGTGTACAAATATGTGAATCTTCTTAATAAGCAGACGCTTTTTGTTGTTACTTTTGCTTGTTTACGTTTAATCAAGCTAGGCATGCTTATTTAGTTGTTGGCTACTTTCTAGACTATTCTTTGCTTTGACCCCGTAGGAATATTTTCGCGTAGCATTTACATTAACCCTGTTGGAATATTTTTGTGTAATGTTGCTTAACATTGTTGACGGCTATTTTCGTAACACTGCCACCCACTTAAGCCTATTCGTCCCGAATAGGCACATCATCGCCTTTCTTTTTCTGCGTTTTCTAAACGCCTTGTAGTTACGCTCGAGACGACTACCTCTTCCATATTTGTCGGCTTTAGTTCTGGCTCTGCATCGTTTCTCAACGGGAACTTGTATTGCCATACGCTGGAGATGACTACTTCGTTGACATTTGTGGCCCTTGGTACTGACTCTGCTTCCTGTTTCCAATACAGCTTGCCTTGCCTTGCGCTGAAGATGACAAGTTCTTCCACATTTATGGCCTTTGGCTCTGACTCTACCTTGTCCCTTGACTAGAGCTTGCCTTACCATTCTACATTTATGGCCCTTGGCTCTGACTCTACCTTGTCCCTTGACTAGAGTTTGCCTTACCACACGCCTGAGGTTCTGTACAGAAGTTGTCTTCTTCTCCCTGGCTGTTTCTATGCTGCACACTTTCCATACTGGTGGCCTGGATTTCATCTTAGCAGTTACCTTAACTCCAGCAAACGAGACCATTTCATCCATAGGTAGTTCCGCTGTGTCACAAGCAGCTTGACTACCAGCTAAGTCAGCAACGTTCTTTGTTTTGATGAAAACTTCTATGTCACGAGCTTCATTTATTTCGCTGGAAACTTCTGGCTCACGTCCAACTTGTTGACACTGACCACTGCTGATTTCACCTTCTGCCTTCAGTCTTTGGTCAACGTTTTCCTCTTTGCCAGAAATGTCATTGAAGCCAGTATTATTTTCGTTAGATTTACTGACTTGGATTTCTACACCACCGGCCCGTCTGTTTGTGGCTTCAGGCATTTCTTGAATTTTCTCATTTCTGGCTCTAGGTGATTCTGGAACATTAGGCACAGTTTTCCATTTCCATTTGTCAAACACCTCATCCATCTGACCTAGAAGTTTCTCGTTGTTAGCTCTTAATGTTTCATGCAAATCGCTCATCATAGTTCTAGAATACTCCTGAAGTCTCTCATCCATTTGGCGTAGAAGTTTGTCGTTGTTTTCCTTCATTTTCTCATTGTTTGCTCTAGAAGTTTCTTGAAGCATTGTTTCCATTTTCTGGTTGTTTATCTCCATTTTACTCATCAAAGCAGCAAACATTGCACCGATGTCAGTACTGGTTGCCGCTGCACGAGTACATACCTCAATTTCTTCTTTTTCATCGAACTCATAAGTTTCAATGTCGATGTTGCGCCGCTGGAACTCTTGCAGTAGTCTCTCCTGTAGTTGTACTTTATTACCAGTTGTCGACAGTTTTCGATTATTCAACTCTTCCTTGAGTTGCTCCAACTTAAGCTCTTGAAATTTCATTTTCCTCAAAACCAATTATTACGTTTAAACTTTTCAAACGTGTGTGGTTCTTCTTTTCGTATCACTCTTATTTTATGATTAACCCTTTTTAAACGTATCGCTTGTATTTGCAAATCCCACTTCTGACACCAAATGTTACGTTTTTCTCTCTATAAAAACGCTTTTCCGTAGATCCGAAGATTTGCAAATGAATACAAGAGCCGAGTGTAGTAATTGGGGTTAAGAATGATACAAGTTTTATTTACAAATACACTTATACTAAATTACTCAAGAGCTTAAATACAATAATACAACTTAAACTAATAAATTACACACAGATGTTCACAACTGGTTACCACTACGCCTTCCTCGCTGTAGTTTACGCACGTCTCTTAGCTGGCTGCGCAAGTATTCACGTGACACCTCTCTGTCTGCTGCCGTCACTTACGAGACTCACTCTGCCGATACTTACAGTTGATACACCAATAAAGACTCACTGGCTTTACTTACACCCTTATACACGTCTATTCGCTGCGCTGTTCCCTTTACTCCAGTCGACACGATAGACTCCACAATAATCTCAATTCCACGACAGACTATTATCAATTCACAACTTAATTATCAACTGATTAACGAGTTCTTAACTTCACTACTTTCTGATTAGCACTAACTATAACTGTTCGCGACTGACTTACAACTGCAACTAACTCTCTCATTGGATGCGTCGCCTATATTTATATTTCACAGAAATTCCACTAGAAGTTTCAAGCAATGTCTAGACGATCATTATCATCTTATATGCTGCCTAATTAAGTTCATGTGGTAACTATGTACATACATGTGTATATGCGTACGTGTGTACATCATTAACTAAGCAACACACGGTGGTTGTTTATCTTTTGCTTTTCGTTTGAATTGGCATGTATGTATGTGTACAAATATGTTAATCTTCTTAATAAGCAGACGCTTTTTGTTGTTACTTTTGCTTGTTTACGTTTAATCAAGCTAGGCATGCTTATTTAGTTGTTGGCTACTTTCTAGACTATTCTTTGCTTTGACCCCGTAGGAATATTTTCGCGTAGCATTTACATTAACCCTGTTGGAATATTTTTGTGTAATGTTGCTTAACATTGTTGACGGCTATTTTCGTAACAATATGTACAGATTTCCAACAATTCTATGGAAATTCCGCACGTTTTAATTTCATGTGGAATACATAACATAACCGATTGTTTTTCTAGCATCAAACTTAAATAAATGTTATAATGCTTATAACTTAATACATTTGTTTTTTGTTATTTTAAAAATTTCATAAAAAATTAAAAATTTTTAAACGCACTAATATTCCCAAATTAATATTTTACTTATTAAGTAAAATATTTTTTTATTAAAAATACATTGAAATTGATTATTGAGGGGTGTAGCTGGATCCTATGCGCATTTCACTGTTGCTAATGCAGATCATCAGGGAACCTTTACCCAAAGCTTCTTAGAACAACTAGAGTTATTATATTATAAACTTTCATTTAAACAAATGAGAAGCTCAATAACAAATAACAAAGTTGAAACAAGAACTCAATAATCAACATGTTTTTTATTTTCTTACTTAACCATTGCTACATTGGCTGACTTTTTTTCATGTATGTATATCCCTGCAGTCAGACTGGGGCAAAGTGTCTCTATGTCAACACAAAAATTCTAGTAGTAGTTACATTGTCTACAATTTCTCTTCTATTCGTCAGTATAAAAGAAATAGAGAAAACAGATGTGGTGTATTTCTGGTGGATTTTGCAACAACTTGTCAATATACATAAATTTGTATGTACGTAAAGTATAGAAATGTACCAGTGAATGTCTGGTTGGTATGTCTCCATGTTCCCATAAGAACTATGAATTCACTACATAGTCAATTGTTTTAGTGTTACTGTAGTGTAGATTTTCAATGACAAGCACATGCTAAATGTCTATAGCATAATGTATTGTATGGGAAATAATTGTAGAGTAGTAATGGTGACAAAGTTAAAAGCGACTCAGTACATTTTAACTATTCGCGCTTTCTGCAGGGATAATAACAATGCTATTGCATTTTCGAACGATTTAATTTCACATGGAATTGCGCTGATTTACACGGGCATAATTGTGCTGGCATAACATGCCAGTTTGTTGGTGAGAGAGGCAAAGAGAGTGGTTTTGCGGTTGGCATAACTTTTCAACCAGCTACAACCCCGCATTAGCAGCATGAAACCAATACACACAAATTAAAAAACAGCAAGTGTTAAATGATTACGAAAAACACTAACACACACAAAGCTGTTTATACGTACACATTTTGTGCCAGATGAATTAGTCTCGTGTAATTTGGAAAAGAACAAAAATTGTGCGGCTTAAAAATTTTTCTCGTCTAAACTACCTCATTCAGAACATAACCGATTGTTTTTAAACGTGAATAAAGTTAAAAGATTATTATATTGAAATTTTTTTTATAGATACATATCGTTGGGTCGACGGTTCCTGGTTCGCCGTATGAAACATTAAAAAAAATTACTTTGTGTACTTTTTTAATATTCTTTCCCAGTTTTTCGTTGCCTTGAATATATCATACTAATAACTTCTCACGTTCAGGGTAAAAAGCTTAGAAACTTTAACGGCCTAACCCGCGATGTTGACAAGAAACTTTCTATCGCTTACTTATATTTAAACAAAATCAAAATAAGAAAGTTTATTTTTGTTTTCAATATATGTAAGTAAGCTATAGAAAGTTTCTTGTCGACATCGTGGGCCAGCCAAATAAGTTTAAATAAAAACATATCTCCATATCTATTACTTTTATTATTAAACAAAATATTCTATCCTGTATTTCATATGTATAATATTTTTAGCGCCAAAATTGGTAATCAGCTGTTGTATATATTTTACTGGATTTTACAACTTTTCCGTTCGCGTACTTTTAGGTGCAAACTTTTTTATTGAGAGTAATTTCTTTAAATTACTCAGTTACTGGATTTTACTGGAAAAGTACTGAAACGCACCTAATGTCCAATACATCAAAGCAGAAACAAACCGTCGATATTGTTACGTTTTTCTCTCTATAAAAACGCTTTTCCGTAGATCCGAAGATTTACAAATGAATACAAGAGCCGAATGTAGTAATTAGGGTTAAAAATGATACAAGTTTTATTTACAAATACCCTTAAACTAAATTAATCAAGAGCTTATATAAACTAATACAACTGAAACTAATAATTACACACAGATATTCACAACTGGTTACCACTACGCCTTCTTCGCTGTAGCTTACACACGTCTCCTAGCTGACTGCGCAAGTATTCACGTGACACCTCTCTGTCTGCTACTCGTCACTTACGATACTCTCTCTGCCGTCACTCACAGTTGATACACCAATACCTCTTTGTCTGCTGCTTGTCACACACGGCACTCACTCTGCCGACACTCACAGTTGATACACCAATAAAGACTCACTGGCTTTACTTACACCCTTATACACGTCTATTCGCTGTGCTGTTCCCTTTACTCCAGTCGACACGATAGACTCCACAATAATCTCAATTCCACGACAGACTATTATTAATTCACAACTTAATTATCAACTGTCTAACGAGTTCTTAACTTCACTACTTTCTGATTAGCACTAACTATAACTGTTCGCGACTGACTTACAACTGCAACTAACTAACTCATTGGATGCGTCACCTCTATTTATATTTCACAGAAATTCCACTAGAAGTTTCAAGCAATGTCTAGACGATCATTATCATCTTATATGCTGCCTAATTAAGTTCATGTGGTAACTATGTACATACATGTGTATATGCGTACGTGTGTACATCATTAACTAAGCAACACACGGTGGTTGTTTATCTTTTGCTTTTCGTTTGAATTGGCATGTATGTATGTGTACAAATATGTGAATCTTCATAATAAGCAGACGCTTTTTTTTGTTGTTGTTGCTTTTGCTTGTTTAATCAAGCTAGGCATGCTTATTTAGTTGTTGGCTACTTTCTAGACTATTCTTTGCCTTGACCCTGTAGGAATATTTTCGCGTAGCATTTACATTAACCCTGTTGGAATATTTTTGTGTTATGTTGCTTAACATTGTTGACGGCTATTTTCGTAACAATATGTACCTTAATGGATGAAATCCATGAGCAAATCAAAAATACTTTGGAGAGCGAAGCCAGTTTTTTACATACATATGTACCTCAGAGAAGAAAATCTGTATGGCTGAAAATGCAGAAATTAAGAAAAAATTCAATAAGAGTTCGGAATAAATCCCAAATAAAATTAAATAAGTCACAAATTTTTTCATCAATGAAATAACTTCCGAAAATTTTTTTGGGAGGTACAGTAAAAACTTGATAATCGAGATAATGATTTGCGGTTCCTAATTAGGATTATCAAATTATCCGGATAAAATTTTAAAAACGTTATTATACTAATAATTATATTAATTTCCATTTAGGCGCACAATAGTGCGCCAGGCCAAGTTCCGGCCAATGCACGCAGTGTGTATATTTACAGGAAGCCATTCGGCGTGTTGTTAACCCCCTTATAACTTTGTTCCCGCCGTCGTATACATTTCTAAAATTTAATTTATAATTAGAATTAATTCATGTCACCACATATGTGAAGTTTGAAAGATTTACAATAAAAGCTTCCTGAGATATGGAGGTGCAAAAAGTGCATATTTTAAGACATACTCAGACTCGCTGATCACTCATCAAATTGATGAAGCTCTTCCGCTGTAGCTGGAGAGCTGCAATTTGGTACATAAGTAGACTTAGGTGTCTAACCACCTAGAAAAATCTGAAAAGCCGAAAATGTTAACCAATGGGGTGGGGCTACGCCCATAAAGCACAGAATTAAAAAGACATCTAAGGCGTTTAACTTTAGCGATTTTATTGAAATTTGGCATACATACATAATACAATAATACAAGGCTATAATTTTTTTTATACATTGTTATATTATTTATTATTTTTATTTATTTATAGTACATATTCTACAAAGTAAATTTGCAGAATATGGTTGCACAAAAATGGACAGGTGACTAAGACCATATTTCCATGATGTTGTTAACAGTATTCTTAAAAATACTTTTGTGACTGACTGTATACGACCTATGCCTTCACATAGGAAGTAGCAAAGTGGTTGTTAAGGAAATTCCACAAAAGAACCGCAAGATTAAGCGGTAATCCGTGGCAGATCAGTCAACCAGTGTGAGTGAGACGCAAAACTCCCGAAGGCCAATAAACAACAGTGGCCTGGTTGAATTTAAGAAATAATTGCCAACGACGCGTGATGTTGGCTCGCCCAGAGCTGCTTTACGACTGAGGCTATGTATATATTTATTGTTATATAAATATATGTATATTTCGTTTCCAACGAAACTTGACACGAATGATAGCATCGGCCAAAAAATGTTTAGTTTAAAAAAGTGGCCGAGAATACGCCCATAAAAATAAAAAATAATTAACCTGCGCTAGAGAGCGAAAAGTTAATACGCAAGTAGGTCCAGGTGAGAAGACAACTAGAAAAATCTAAAAACCCAAACATTTTACCCAGGAGTGGTGGGTCCATGCCAAAATTGCACTAAATTGAAAATTAAATATGTACCTATACACATTTTAACTGAAGCCATTTTATTGAAACTTGTATGCACTTACACATGTAAGGCTTGAAACTATGATCTTAAAAAGTGGACCATGATACGTAAGCGCTGCTCCCAGCAAAATCTTGAGCTTAAAAAGCGCCAGTGAGGGGGGCAGGTAACACCCTTAACATTTAAAGCTGGAATTTGCACTAGAGAGCTTAAATTTGATACACAAATAAATCTAAATCAAAGATCACCAAGAAAAATCTAAAATCCTGGAAGTTTCAATCCGGGGGCATGGAAACGCACTTTAAACTCGAAATTAAGAATTTAAGTTAAGGGCTGAGTTACTTGCTGGAAAAATCAGAAAGCACCTATTGTTATATTAGGGATGTAGGGCCACGCTCACAAATAGGCTTAGGTAAGTTACAAACTAGAAAAAAATTAAAATACAAGCTCCTCTATTGGAACTTTACATGCACATTGCACTTATCGTAGCCTTTGATTTTGCGTTTTCAAAAATACTTCATCTTAGCAAACTCAAAAAAATAGGGGTGTCACTCCCATTAAAATTTACGCTATATTTTACATATTTCTACACAGATGACTTATTAAAAATTTCGTGCATTATTGGTTTCTTTTAATGACACAATAGTGCACCCATCACACTCTAACCCATTATATTAGGTAATTCTGCTATTTTCAACTGGCGCAGTCATTATGAATAGAATTTAGAAGACTAGAAATTTTAAGTTTAAAAAGCTTATTAAAGAAATCCTTTCAAAAAGTAGCCAGATCCTCACAAAAACATAAATGAGAAAAAAGGCCAAGTTCCTTTCTAAAATTTCGGCCATCAAAAGTAATGAGATACAAATTTTGACCAAGTTCTTGGTTGGCACAATACCTATCACTGAAATATGCTATGCATTTTACAAATTTGTAATCGTAAGGGTTTCTTTTAATTTCTAGATAATCTGCTAACTTGGCGTGATCGACCTGTGAAAAGCGGGATGTCTGGCCAGTTTATTCATACTTCAACAACTTCCAAAAGGTATGAAAAATTGTGTTAATTATTTAATAATTCTTTGAGAGTTATTTCGTACAGTCGTCAGCTATTTTTTAAGTTAGCTCATATAAACCCTACAGCTACGCTGGCCAAAGTAGCACCAGAGTGCCGAACATCAATCGGTTTCTTATACAAATGAATACACATACCCGAATACATTACTCTTGGTGGCCAGCGTTGCCCTACAGGGGCGGGCACATGGATTTGCTAAGGCCATACTCCGATGATGTTAGTCCTTATTCAGAAACTATCTGTCGACGTCACGTTAATACAATATTGAATTCTGGCTACTCTAACGTCTAGAAAAAATAACGGCCACGTGAATATTATACAGTTAATTTCGACACCGAATAGAGAAGGGGAACAATCAGTAATTTTGGAATGGGTTTTGTAACTGACCTTAAACGACCTATACCTTCCCATTGGAAGTAACAACGTGGTAAAACGAAATTCGTCATACATACATATATACGGAAGGTTGAGGTAAATCAATTAACCAGTGCGAGCAAGATGAAAAACATTTGAAGACAAAAAACAAGCCTGACCGCACTTAACAAATAATTTGGATGACACGAGATTCTTCAGATGAGTGCTGCTTTATAACTTGTATGTATATATTATGATTATTAAAACTATTATTATACAAACATTTAAAATTTAGATTCAAATATGTATGCATGCACTTAGAATTTACGTCTTTTCAAAATTTCCGGCCTCCAATTGACAGGGTGCGATTCTTCTGTAGCCTCATCATCTTCCTTGTAAATTTTTATAGTCTTATCAGCTTCAGCAGTTATTAAACGGGAACCAGATTGATCAAAACACATAGCAAATACTCCAGCCTCGCTGTCCATTGAACCCGGTTGTACGGGCGCTTGGAAACGCTGGAAATTATAACCTGTACGCCAGTCCCAGAAGAACATGGTGCCATTGTCGCCACCCGAGACTAAAACGCCATCTGGATTAACAGCCATACAATTGACAATAGCGTTATGACCCGATATATTTTGCACAAAGTTGCCTTCGGGGCAACGCCATTGTTTTATATTATCTGGCGAGGCGGAGGCAAACATGTACAATGTGGGATGTAAAACTATGCTACGCACAGATTTTTTATGATTCGTTAACGTACACACACTTTTACCGGCTGCTAAATCCCATAGTCGCACAGTAGAGTCGTGGGAACCTGTAATGATTTGTGGATTTGACGCTTGAGCCACAACACTAGCTACGGTATTGGTGTGACCAGTTAAAGTGTGTATATTAGCCTTTGTACGCATATCCCAAATGCGTGCTGTAGAGTCGCGACCAGAAGTAGCCAAAACGTCAATAGTAGGATGTAGAGCCAAAGAATATACTGCCGACAAATGCCCATGATAATGTCTAATTACTTTATTGTACTCTAAATCCCAACATTTGACCTGCCGATCTTCGCCGCAACTAAATAGATAAGGATGTTTGGCACTTACAGCCAAACCGCGCACCGTACTGACGTGCCCTGTTAAAGAAAGCTTTAGTTTACCACTCGCCAAGTCCCAAATTTTTATAACGCGGTCGCCAGCTCCTGTTGCAAACCATTCATTGCCCGGTTCCACCGCAATGCATCGCACCCACCCTAAATGACCGGATATAACACGCGACAACTTCCAAGGAGCATGCCAATTAGGTTTTGGTATGGTGGGTGCTTTTTTCGGAATTAACTGGACATTGCTACCCCCTGTGGATGAACGCATACCAGGTGCTACGACTAATGAATTATTCACAGGAGCATCTACATTTTTATTATTTGCTGCTAATAACGCTGTATTGTTGTTATTAGATGGAGTCATACTAACAGATCCATCTGTAATAGCCAATGGTTTTTCCGGTCCCTGCAATGACGTTATTTCAATACTAGCACCAGTGTTATTGTATTTTTTAGCTTCAGCAGCTTGGGCAACACGATCAAACACTAAGCCGTAACTATCTCGTGCCTTTATAGATTTTCTTATCTTCTCCCTATAAATAACAAGCGTGATATTTTAAAATTATTTAATAAAACTTTATTGGGTAAACCTACAATTTATCATCAATTTCTGGCAAAGCACCTTGATTTGATACAAACATGTCGTGCGTTCTTTTTAAAGATCGAAAAATTAACGTATGAACACTATGTCTTTGAACTTCCTCCATAGCTTTTTATTGTTATTATTAGTAGTAAATGGTCAATATCTTTGATTAAAGTACAAGGTATACAATAAAAGTTAAAAATAATAAAAACCCTTTAATTAAAAAGTGAGAAATATGTTTGTTGCTATTTGTTTACGTTTAACATTCACTAAAGGTTGATATCAAATGTGTATCGGGTGTCTCGTAGAGTTGTGTTTCGTAAGTCCCTGTTCACACACTTCAACTTTGTGTAACAACCCGTAATTCAGCTGTAAGAAAAAAAATATATATGTATTTCCTTCTTCGTATTTCTTACAGATGAATTACAAGTTGATCAACAAAAGTTGAAGTGTGTGAACCAGGACTAATAGCGCTATGTCCCGTTTCACACACTTCAACATCCATTAATCAACTTTTGATCCAGTTGTAAGAAAAAATTACGTTTGTGTTTCAGTCTCCGTCTTTTTTATAGCTGAATTACGCGTTGATCAAAGATATTTGTATATCCTTGTCTATCTTTCTTAAGCTGAATTACGAGTTGACCAACAAAAGTTGAAGTGTGTGAACCAAGGCTTATAGAGCTACCTTCGTGTGCCCTTGAAACTCAGCCAGAGACTTGTGCCAAGCGATTTTGTCGGCGGCGGCTGGCTCATAAAAAATCATCGGCAGCGGATGAAAATCATAACCATGATACAATAATATAAAGGTAGAGAAATTCAAATATAATAGAAATAAGTAATATAATAGGAAAGAAGTGAAAATTTCATAGCTTCAAATGCTAAAATGAGTGAACTAAATATATGTTTATTTGTAAGTGCTAGTTCTCTTTTGAAGTTGCTACCAAAAATTCCTTGCATTCATACGATGTTTTTTTTGGACGTCTAATTTTACTTCTCTTCACCCATATAGCCAATAAGTTAGAAGAGCAGGAATAAAAAAATACAATAAGATAGAAGAGTAACATTAAAACGTAACAACAATAACAACAAGAGCAATGTAAAGAGAAATATGAAAAAAACCATGAAAAACAGAAATCAAGTCATTTTTTCTATCCCTCTTTCTTCTCTACACCGTTCGCTCACAAACAAAAAGTGACGTCGAAAAATAGACTTCATAAAAGTCTTCGTGTGAATTAGGTGTAACAATTTTTACTGGAAAGTGTTCATTAACTCAGTTTACATGGAGAAAGAGCGCCAAAAGAGACAAAAAATTCCTACGAATTACTACTAGTAAAATTTGTACTTTCAAGAATTATCCAACCACCTGTTGTGTGTTCTGTTATCAAATCAATTACTTCAAAAATATCTGAAAAAGGAAAACTGAAAAATGTGCATTTCTTTGTTAAAAAACATTCATGCGTAAGTAAAAAGAATGCATGTTTTCTTAATTTATTCTTTTCCTTTCATTAATTTAATTTAATGGCAAATAATTTTGTCTGTTTCTTATACATGATCAGAGATGAAAAGTGGAATTTTTGTACACACAAAAAAATATAAGAGGTAATATTAACTAAGCTTACATAGGTAACTTTTTTTATATGAAAGTAAAAAAACTTGGGTTTTATTAACTATGCAGTTAGGTAATTTGTACATTACACATTACCTAAAATCCAAGTTAATATAAACTATTACAATAAGGTACATATATACATATATTTTTCGAAATTATTTTTATTGAAATGTTTTATATTTTATTGTCAAAAGTAAATTTTTGAGCAAGAAGGTTTGTATGTATTAAATTTTTTAAAATATTTAAATTTATGTAAAATAATTTTTTTTAATTATTATAGATAAACTAGCTGAGCCCGGCAAACGTCCTCTCTCTTCCTTGATGTCCGTTTTTAATTTTTAATGGTATAGAAGCATGTACGCAAATTGCCAGTGTATCCTGCATATATGTACATAGGTGTTTCCGTCGGAAGCTGCAGACGACCCATACCTTCGCACAGGAAGATCCCCATCCCAAGTTTTAATGGTCTCCACCAACTCAAAGCTGCTTTACGAATGCTGGCAAACGTGGTCTTATTTCGTGGACGGTGACGAATTCATCTATAATAATTCGCTGAGTAAATTCGTCGTGTGAAGCACAACAACGACGAATAAATAAGAGCTCTTATAACTGATAAAGTTGCTTATTGTTTGTACAAAGAAAGAGAAAACTGTTTTTTTCCTGGTTAAAAGAATATAAATAAATGTATCAGAGAGTTCGTCACGCACGACGAGTTTCTTTCTACGGCAGTGTTGTGTTAATTTGCATATGCATGAATGTGTTTTATTTTTTATGAAAAAATTCGTCGTTCGTCCCAGTTGTGTTCCTAGCCCCAGTTGTGTTCCTAGCATTTAGATGTTTTATTTTCTTGGTGTTTTTTTTTTATTTTATTTATATGTATGTAGATAAATAAATTATTAAATAAATAACAAATTTTTTTAAAAATTCAAAAATTCTTTAAATCCATGACAGTTGTCGAATTATAAATAGTTAATATAACTGAAATCCATGATAATTTGCCGTATTATATATGTATAAACTTACTTTGCTATTTAGATAGTTCACAAAAAACAAAAGTATGAATTTACCTAGTCGTTAAGGAGTTTCAACTAGAATTTTAGTTGATTTTTCGAACATAGAAATCAACTAAATTTTTTGTTAAATTACCTAAAAAACTTTGTAAATGCCATTCTACCCTTTCACTTAGTTAAAATTATGCCATTATTTTAGGAAATATAACCTATAATTTTTTTTGTGTGTTTTTGTAAATAAATAAATTTAAAAAAAATTAGAAAAATGCGCAAAAACAGTAAGAATACATGAAATTGTGTAAAGATTTTCATATTAAATGTCAAATTAAAAAACAAAGTACAGAAAAAGTACAATTATATCATGATTTCCATCCATGGTTCTGATATGAATAACAATTTATTGCAAGTTTTTACAAGTAAATGATCAAACAGAATAAGTCCGCAACTTCGGGCAAAATCGCTGTCAAATTAGCAAAGCCCATAATAAAATCTACGGCAGTAACTTCAAATGCTCTCTCATTTTGTTTTATTTGCTTTTGTGATTATTTTTCTTTGTAGTTTTGAATACAAAATGTATAAAATTTATTGAAAGTATGGTAACATTTTTGTGAGAGCATAAGGAAACACGCTGTCAAAATAAAATAGATTCTATCCCTCGACTACTTTCTGGGCTTGCTTTTTTGTCAAAATAGTTTTAAGAGAGCATTTAGCATTATTTTCAAAATCTTTAGTGCTAAAAGAAGAAAAAAAGTGCTAAATCTAGCACTAAAAATTCAATTTAAAAATGTGGGCTAGGCCTTTTCTATATTAAGGCAGCGATATGTACTTTATACGGGATTTAGACGATGACTTTTTCCCCTGCGTTTTTCTTGAATTCTCTTTTATGTTGCTACCTCTTGGTGAAAAATTTACAAATTTAATAAATTCAAATCTATAATTATATCCAAGATATACCAAAACAGTTTTTCATTTCAGCCTAAGATATATTAAAAAATAATATCAATCGGCGGCTAATTTCCAGCCGCTAATTAGCCGAAAAAGAAATCGGGGGTGGCGGCTGGTCAAAAGCGTTCGGCGGCTCGGCTAAGCCGGCTCTCAGCAGACCGGCGCAGGTCTGTGACCACAAGATGCCCCGTACTCCTTAACGGTTCGCAGTGTGAAATTTTCATTTTTGTGAAAGTGTGAAGAACAAAGAAGAAGAACGAATCATTTATTAAGTGTATGTAAACGTTTTATTACAAACTTCAAAACAAAATGCTTAAAAACCTTCAAGTGATTTTATAACGTCACTGACGATTCGTCAGGCAGTTTGTGACCGGCATCATATCACGAGATTTCATATATTTTTGTGCGAATAACACCTTTTTAGTGATTTGAAATCACTATGCATACTGATGTATGCACATACATATTCTTTTTAGTAAAATGATTTTCAGAACACGCCTGCATAGGTACCTATTCCATATTGGTTGTTACTTTCAAATTGCACCGTACCCTACAAGTTTTATGTTTGGATCACAGTTTGGATCCCAATTTTCAAGTAAGTTATCATATCCGATACAAAACATTGCATTTAAAACTTTGAGTTCGGAAAAAATTCAGTTTAGTGAAGCATCTAAAAAAACTGAAAATAGCTAGCCTGATAGAAAATTAAAAATAAGAAACAAATTAAATAAAAAAATTGGTGGTGACACGTATTACTCGAGTTATGGGCCTTTGAGCTTTTTGTATGATACTGGGAAGAATTCCCAAGAAAAGGTGTTTAAATACCTTTTGATAGAAAATTGAAAATAAATAAATACAAAAATTGGCTGCGTCTTTCATTTTGTATGAAAACTGAAAATACCCATATCTCAGAAAATATGGGTTGCCGCCAATTTTTTTAACGTTTTATGACGCAATTTTTTCTAGTTTTTAGAGGTGCTTTTAGTAACAAAATTTTTAGAACTCGAAACTTTTTACTACCTACCCTTAGATTTTTTCGTATTTGTGTAAATTTATTTACAAAATATTTTAAATAAATAAAATATTTTTTGAAATAAATCGTTATTAATTATACAAATTTGAAAACTGTAGAAACTATTTTTTTTTTACAAAATCTCCCTTTTATTCTTAAATAACAAAAATTAAAATTTTAAAAACCCGAAAATATCTAAAAAAAATGTGATCTTTTAAACGGCGGGACCGTTTTTCTTAAGACGTAGCTAAGAACCCTCCCGATTAATTTACCTTTCAAACAGAAAAAACTAAATTAAAATCGGTCCAGCCGTGTCCACGTACTACACCCCTTTTTTAGTCGTGGTTAATAAAATGATCTTGATTTTAACAATTTCCCAAAAAAACATTAAAAATGCAAATATGTGCATACCTATTATATATGTTTTTTGCATCTACTACATTGAAATTGGGAGTCGATTCCAATCGACGATTTTATACTGAAATCGATTATTGGGCTATTTAAATAGATTTTTTTATTACCGAAATTTGGCAATTCTAATATTTAATAAAACGCGGTAGTAATTTTAAGTACTAACGAAGGCAGTTTTCAGTGCAAGGGTTCATTTATTATACATGTATGTACATACATTCTTCATTTGTTTTAACCAAGGTTGGCAAACGGTATCGAAAAAATACCGATGGATACCGGTATCATTACCGATACCGAAATCCATTTCGGTTAGAAAATAACGGTATTCAGAATACCGTTTACGTCTATACCGGTATGTACCGGTATACCGATTCAAACCAAAAATAAAATTTCAAAAATTTATTTCAATTAACTTTATTTTTATAAAAACGTATTTGTTCTCAAATTTGCTAAACACTAACACAATTTGTGAGCTGCTTAATGCCTTTAGGAAAATATCAAAGCCATTGTAAGCCACATTTAAATGAAATCGCGAAAGTTATGTATATTGACTGTTTCAGATACACAAGCTGACGAGGAGATTTAAAGTTTTCAATAGTGTTTTTTTAATACACATATGAATGTAGTTATGTAAATTAGACTGGTTTGCTGCCATAAATGAGGTCTTAATTTTTTAGCTCGATCCGGCGGAGCCTTCCTAAAGTACCCGATAATCAATGGAGATTTTGTAAAAATATTGGAAATAATTCCTGTTCGATTGTTATGAAATTTTATACAGCATTTGCGGAGCTGTCATATTTATGTTAGACATATATATCTCTAAAGGAGGAGGAGCCACAAAGCGTCACAGTCGGCAACCTTGGGTTAGGTTAGGTTAGGAATGGTGGTGCCTTACCGCACCTCCACTCGGAGACCCAATTGGGTCCATTGTGATTCCCTTCTGTTGCCCATAAAAAATAATATTCAGCCTCCCATTTGCAGCCAGAAGTGACCCTATTATCCATCACTAAGCCACCGAATTCCTATAATAAAGCCCCTGATGTCCTCTAGTTCACACATCCCGACTTCAGTAATGCTCTCATGGAAACGTCTGCTCAGCCATCTAAGCATATGACGCCGGATCTTCGGGCAATGACAGATAATATGTTCAATGGTTTCTGGTTCCTCTTCATCCCCGCACATCCTACAAAAATCTGGAGTGCCAGTCTCCCAAATGCTGGTTCTTGCTCTGACCGAGCAGTGACCAGTCAACACGCCTATCAGTAGTAGTAGTCCAGTAGTAGTTTAGATCTGAGTCCAGTTTTGGCCAAAAACCCCTCGAGACTTTACAATCCTCCCTACTTCGCCATTAATTGTTGGTCCTGCTTTCTACCCAATCACTGAGTTCCTTAAGTAATGACCTATCGGTGATTTCACCGATCTGTCCGACATTCCCTCATCCAACGCCGACCCTATTCTTGCCAGCTCATCGGCAATTTCATTTCCCTTGCTTGGGTTAATGAAAAATTAAAATCGATGCCAAGCTCATGTGTTTGATCTGATAAAAAATACTTTTTGCTGGTGGATTTTTTACTATCTGTCGGCAATAGCCAAAAATATTAGCCATTAGTCAGGCAGCCCCAAGCTATTTGAATTAATCATTTTACTTTTGTTTTTCCGTTCATTTAAGTTAGTTCTGATTTTTATTGTGATTTTTATGTTAAACAATAAACATATAATTATTTATTGAACGCATAAATTGTTTAATTATAATTATAAACGTACAATCATAACACTATCCAAGAGCTAAAAAAAAGTCTGCTACACTTATGGGTTTTCGCTTTTTTGCTAACCTTGGTCCACTGTTCTGCTAATAGAGAACTCAAATCTTGTTAGATATAGAAAATTGAAAAAAAATTTGGTATCAAAATCACAATTAAAAAATTTAAAAGTCGATTTTCACCGTTTTTTGTAGAAAAAAGTGGGTTAATTATTTTGACATTATAAAAGAATTTCGCCAATCAATATTTTCGGCTGAAAAGTCTCTCTTATGATAGGTACAGACTTAGCAACGTGTTTATGCAACCAGGAAGGTTGCATTGTCGGTCGCATAGTATGTAATCTTGTTTATGGTTGCGTTCGAAGTTGCATTCGAAGTTTGGAAAATATCAAAATTTTTTGATGTTTATGGGTTGCATTGTAGGTTGCATATTCTGTATCAAAATATGCAACATGTAATATAAACGTGTTGCGTAAACACGTTGCAAAGTGTGTACCCACTATTAGGTGGAAAATGATGAAATCAATACACAGAAAAAATGGGACTTTTCAGTATTTTTGTAGTATGCTTCTTATTTTTCACCGGGCGCAGGCTAAATTTTTGGAAATATTCAAAAACATATCTTGTCTTAAGGTGGCGTAATAAATTTTTTGCAGCTTTGGAATTTGATATTTATAACAAAAATAGGTCTTATTCAAATATGGGTTGATAAGGTTGATGAAGAAAAATTTTGTAAACTTTTATATCTGAAGTTAACGATTGCTCTCTTGAGGTGAAGAAAAGTACTTACTTTAACTTTTTTAATGTTAATTGTTCAAGAAATTTGTTTTGTTTGTTGTTATGTTGACTACAAGAATATTGTTTATTCTTTGAATTGAAATATTCAAATATTCGTTTCGTCTGAATTTGGCGAGTACGAATACGAATATCCAAAAACGGCGGAATATTCGGGAATTCATATTCGCACATCACTAAGTGCATACAATTCTATACTTCGTCTATAATATACATACACTGTAAGTATTTATTTTTATTATTTTGTATAATTAACCAAAATGTATATTATATATATGCAAAGTTTCAAGTGCAGTTTACTAATTTCATTTTTTTAAATAAATTTTTATTTATTTATTTTTTAATAAAAGCATTAATTAATTAAAGTAAAAATACTCCCTTTTCGAAGTAATTTAATAAAAAAATATTTTTTGCTGTGTCCACTGTCTGAATTAATAAATTTAGTAGTAAAAGCGGTATGCCGGTATTATATACCTAGTAACGGTAAAAAATACCGATACCGTTACCTATACCGAAATTTAAAAAATAGTTGTACCGGTATCAATATCGATACCGTTATTTGTTTCGGTTTCCAACCTTGGTTTTAACCAATGTTGCTCCTATTGAATTACACCAATATTTAACTACACCGGTGTGTGATCGAAATTTAAATCAACTTTTAGAGTGGGGAAATATTTGTGAATCCTTGCCACATCAGTGCTTTGTGAAAGATTATTTTCTAAGGCTGGCTTAATAGTAACTCAGCAAGGAAACAGTCTAAGCAGTCATAACATACACCAACAATTTCTTTTTACAAAACCTTAATGACCATTTGCGTTCACTTACCCTTACTGTTCTGGGACACATATTAAAAGAGAGGAACACAAATTAAAAGAGTGAAGTGAGAGTTCTTGACTGAGTATTTGCACAAATTTTACGTATCTCTTTTGATTTTTGCTGCAGAAATTTTTCGTAGTAAAGTAAACAAGCAAAACTGATCAAACTAAAGTGTAAAAATTTTAGAGAAGGTTAAGTACAAATTATTTCTAAGAATTATTACCCACCTTTATTATGTAACTACGTGTTGACATCAACGTCAAGCCAATATCAAAAATAGGGCACTTACTTTCTGAACAAAAATAGTACGTAAGTGTCATTTGACATTGATATTTTCCAGTCGTTTGGTCTGTACGTGGACTCGTACCTAAAAACAGACACACACTACAAACTTATAACACCTCTTTTTTGGTCGGGGGTTTCAAGCCATAAACGCTGCAAATTTCATAGTTACTAATTACATTTATGAAGACTGCCAAATACATATTGGGCCCAATTACGAGTGCATTAACTCGAAATTTTCTGGCATCATCCGGACCGAAGGCATGACAGTTCGAAAATACGTTATAAAAATTACAGAAAATAGCTACTTTGTTGATCTTGATTGAACACATTTGTGTGAAATTAAATTGTCGGGAATGAATTCTAGTTTTCGGTACATAATAAGCCGATGTGCGTAGGTTCACCGTGTAACGTTAATGAAAACTATGTTGGAGTTGTTTCTTTTTTCTTTTCTTTGTTATTTTTGCTTGTTAAGTTTAATTATTGTTCTTGTTGGTGTTTTCAAAACTGTCTAAATTAACTATGAATTAGTAGGCAGAGACGATCTGGATGCCGCAATAATTGATGACAATGATGAGGATGTAGGCGATGATGGTGCCGAAGAACCCAAACCAACAACACTATTTTCTTGCGATGATCTGCTAATAATAAAATTTTCAATCTAAAAAAAATCGAAAATAAAATAAAAAATAATAGCAGAATGAAATGAGCCAATAAAAAATCTTATTTATATAGAAAAATTCTTTATTTATAAATCATCATCACATTTAGTTTTTACCATTTTCTTAATGTAGTTGCATAAGCTTTTATTATTTGATGTTGAAATAACGTTTTCTGCCCTATATGGTGGTGTAATGGTGACTTCATTAAATATCTGTATATTTAAACCTTGCCAAGAGACTTCATTATGCTGCAAATTAGATAAAAATTAATTGTAGTAAGTGGAAATTTAAGAATATTATAATGTTTGAAGCTTAAGCTATCTAGTTTATAATGTTTGGGAAAAAAATAAATTATCATCAAGAATGTTATAATCGTGTACAAGAGACTGCATAGTTTAAAAATTTAAAACCGTTGATTCGCGATATTCTGATACTCTGATCTTTTGCATTGCAAAACGGTCGCTTTAATATTGAAGATAGCAAGTGTAAATACATTCATATGTATGTATGTAGTATATCATACGCTTTGCCGAGATTACGATAAAGGATGAGGAAAGTGCCAATCATATAGAATATTTAGAACTTGCAGATGTTATCACTCCTGATCAGATGGTCTGAACCACTTAAGTTTCTGCCCTTAGTACTTCATATCTTTATGCTTTTTTTCGGCCGGTAAAATTGTACTACCATCTCAAAGACGATTTTCTTCAGATTAAAAAACTTTTTGCTCTGACTGAGCAGTCAAAACGCCTAACAAGACTCGCATCTCCTTCCTATTCATATCTAGTAGCAGTTTGGATCTTCCTGAAGCAAATTTTTGGCCACATAACCCTCGAGACTCTACAACTCACCCTACTTCTCCATGAACGGTTGGTCCTGCCGTCACACAATTATAGAGTTCCCTGTAGTAATTGCCCATCTGTAATATAATCGATCTGTCACACATTTCTTCATCTAATGCCGAACCTATTCTTCTAAACTTATCGGCAATTAAAAGTTTCAATTTGACATTCACCCTTATCGGGAATAAAAGGCAAACAAATTAGATAATAGTATACAACACAATAACAACGCAAACATTGGCGATCACAATTTTAGGGAAAGGGAACACTTTCACTTGAACTTTTATTCCCGATAAGGGTGATTGTGATCCTTCAAAGCTTTTAGCGCTGCCAGATTGTCGACGCAGGTTACCTCCTCCCCTTCAGCCAGATTTCTTGCCACCAGCTCAGTAGCACATAGGATCACAAAGATCTCAGCTTGGAAAACGCTGCATTCATTCGGTCTCCAAGATATGGACACCAGCTCCTGTGTCTTCCCCCTTTATGACCCGTCTGTAAATACCGCACTACCCTATGAAGACTTCTGGTCGCCGTTCTCGCCACAAAGTCATCCATCCTCTGGGCTATTTGTGTGTATTTATAAGAGCGGGTAAACGGATTGGAAGCATATTTGCCACATTAGAAAGATGCTGAGCTCACTTATACCTATGCCGTAAGATAATGAATCGATTTCTTTTGTAGATTTCAAAAATAAAATTTTCATAAAACATTTTTTTTGAACAACAATCATCAACTAATTACAATTAAGATTGGGTGATTCGTTGGCGAACAATTTCGAAAAGCCGTCTTTTTTCTAATACCTACAAAAGTCCTCTGCAAATCGATTCTATACACTCACTGATTTTTATAAAAACAGTTTTTATTTATAAAAATTATTAGGGCTTTATAAAGCCTTAATAAATAAGGCTGTTAAAATTTTAAAAATTAGTGCTGCAATGTCAACAGGTTTCCATATTTGTTACTCCATTTACGCTGCAGCCACACGTTCAATAAATCGCTTTCAATTTCATCACACAAACTGTGTGTCAAAATTCCTTGAAATTGAAAGCTGTGAAACAAATTGATAGTCAATTTCATTTTTTAAATGCCACCGACGGACGCACAGTGTTCGATTTAAGAATTTAGGACGACAAAAATCATAAATTTGTAAATAATTAAGATACGAGTCCTAATTTTTTATATTTTCATATTAAATTTGTTCCTATTAAATTTATTTATATATTTTGGGTATTCACAAAATATGTACTTTAAACATTTAAACATATATTTTACAATAATAAAAGTAAAAGAAATTTCATAAATTAACAATTATATAAAAAAATTATTTATATATTTGTGGTATTCACAAAGTATATACTTCAAGTTTATGTTCACACATATTTTACAATAAAAAAGGAAAAAAAATTTCATAAATTAGCAATAATATAAAAAAATAACAATAACTTATTCTGAGTTGCTCCCCATATTGTACTTTTGAGAAAAAATTTAATGGGGCAGCTTGGGGCAGGAACTTTATGTAAAGTCTATAACAGCAAGGTTGGAAGATTACAGAAACGTTTAGGGATGTGGTGAAACGGATGGATATCAAAAGATTTCGTCTGACAAAGATAATTTTTTTCGAAATAATTGTAAAAAAAACTCACTTAGCTTAACACTTAAGTAATAAAAAAAACTTGTCATTTATTAGAAAATAATGTGTTTTCGTGTGTTAGTTAAAAAGAAGTCAAAAGTTACAATTGACTAAAAAAATTAATATCGCATCTACAACGCCTTCTATTTACTTTTGAAATTGCATAAAATACCCATAGTATTTTTGTGTTTTTCTTTTTTTCTTTTAACATGTCATTTCGAGTACCGTTATAAGCATACAAACTGAAAGATATACAAGAATCATATACTTAGTTTTAAGGTTCAGTTAGCCGACTGTAATGTAAAGTAACTGTAACGTAGGAAACAGCTGATAGAGATTTTTATATGAAAAGTAGGTTACGTTACATTACATCTCTATAACCATTTTCATTACATTTCACATAACAATATCGATCAGCTGTTTCCTACTGTTGCAGTTACTTTACATTACAGTCGGCTAACTGAGCCTGTAAGCTAGTCTGGGTATTCACTTGCAAATAGTGTGGTCAATTTAAATTTTTAATTAACTTGATTTTTTTATTTTTGTCGTCATATTTTCTGAAATCGAACACTGTGCGACGAAGACACAACTCAAATTTGTAGCTTTAATCAATGTGTGCTGTGACCAGCTGTTCAAATTGAAAATAGAATTTCCATATAACAACCCTTTTCCACACGGAAAGTTTACTTTGCAAAGTCTTAATTTAGCTGGGAGAAAGACAGAAAGAAACTGTACTACTACCTCTGTCTTTCACACAGCTGAATTAAGACTTTGCAAAGTTAACTTTGCGTGTGGAAAAGGGGTGTTAATAGATAGGTGAGTTAGTAAAAAAAGTGTGAGTGTATTTCAAATTGAATGGAATTGAAAGGCAAAAATTGAACGTGTGGCCCCCAAGTTACAAACTATTTGAAGCAAAAGAGCCTGTTATACAAACAAATTTATTTAACATGCATATGTACCTTAAATTGCTTAGCAATCACTCTGTATAATTCTTGTGCCTCTGGGCTAACATCAGCATTTTTCGACTTCAGATACGTTTGTCGATGTTGTACTGTTTTACGTAGTCGAAGTTTTAACTTAAAAAAAACGACAAAACAATAAATTTTAATTTACATGTACTACATTATTAGTATAACATTACTTACTTGTTCCAAATTCAATTTTTGTGGATCATCAACATAGTTACCGTTACATTCCTTGACCACTTGTACATTGCTACATAATGATAAATTCAATACATGAACATCATTCAGATTTTCAGAATTCTTTGAACGACATTCTATTGTTGGTTAATTAAGGATTATAAGTTAAGGAAAATATCTGTCCTTTTAAGAACTGAGGCATTTATAATATATGATAAAAGCAAAAATAAATTTTAATTTTTTTTTCATATGTAACTGGGAACTATACATAAACGAGTTTTTAAAGAATATGAAAAGTATTTGCATAAAAAAATTATATAATGAAAACATACATATCGTAAGACCATATTTAGTTTTGCTACTTATGTTAACTGGTATGAAGTTTTACCTTATACATAAGGATGATCGTATCTCATAGTTGTTAATTATATTGTGAGATATGTTTATAATGTACATAGGCGTATATGTATGTATATGATATATAATTCCGAATTCGTAGCTGAATTCTTGGGTAGTTAATTTTTCTTTTATAGGTCTTATAGGAATTGTGCCGTTACACAGTTATGTAATAGGTTTTGGTTTAGTCGCTCTGCCAGAATTACTTGTTCCACGTTTGGTATGTCGTTTCTTGTTAGAGTTGCGCGTTGGTGGAATGTGTTACCGCTTTAACTTAAGAGTATTTTCTCATTCTAACAATGTGTTTCGTCTCAAACTAGGTAAATATTTCTTGAAGGTTTTTTGCTGACAATATTACTAATTATTTATTATTAAAGCGGATGGACAGCCAAACGGATAATGGGTAATTAATAATTATAATGAATTATTGTTGAAATTGTTAACTAACATGTGCATAATTAGTAAAGAACAAACAAAAAGACCTTTCAGCAACTGACACCACACACAGTGGACCAAACACAAATAACGCTGATGATGGAGGTGTAATGGCCTTCGAAAACAGCTAGTTGTTCTGTTCTACTACGAACTTTAGCCTGTGGTCAAATTATAAATATTTAAAGGAGTAGTGTTGGAAAAAAGTTTCTTGAAATATTGTAAAATGTATATAACAAAATTAATTCTGAGCAAACAACTAATTGATATTTGTCGAAAGATCTCAAGAAAGAAATTTTAAAAACATGAAATAAATAAATAAATAATTGTAATACTGTTGTAATTTCTTATTTTTACACACACACCTGATGACTGAATTTAAAATAGTTTTTTGTTGGTTAAACACGGCAAATCATCAGTGGACCTCAACCACAATCCAAAAAAGCTTTCAAAACCCAAATTAAGCGAATCAAAATAAGGTGGTCTCAACTGCTTATGTGACTATTTTCGCCACTTGTAATTTGAATATACATACATATGTACGATAAATGGTAGGCTGAGTTAACATCTGGCATTTCTTGTGTGTCATTAGCCCAAAAAAGCCTAACCAACTAATTACTAATGAAAAACTGCTTGATTCAGATATATATTTATATAAAAAATTGCAATCAATTGTGATTGCAATCAAATTGATTTCAGCCATACTGATTTCATTCTTTTGATTTCAAAATGATTTCAGATTTCAAAATGAAATCATTGCAATCAATTTAATTGCAATCAATTTGATTTCAATCAAATTTTTGTTTTGTTTCAATCAATTTGCCTGAAATCAAATCTAAAGGGGTAGCATTCAATAAAATATTGTAGTGCTTAGAGAGGTTGTGTTTAAGCTTGTGGTTTTGACCTTTGTGTCCTGAAAATGCACGGGCTATAGGATCCTCCATAGTATTAGTGGAAAGACCCAAATTTTAGTGGAAACCACTAAATTTGTGGTGGAAACCAACAAATTCTAATGCAAATCACCAAAAACTTCTGACATTCTGATCGAAATTTTTCGTTTAACAATGAATATTATTAGCAATTTGACACTTGAGTCAACTACGACAGTAAAAAAAATTCCCGCAAAGTAGATTATATTATAAAATATTTAAAACTTATCGGATTGCAGTTAAAAATTATGCTCAGTAATTTTAAAACATTTTTCAAACAAAAATTATCATTATTGGCAATTCAAAATTAACAGAATCAGATTTATTTCTAGAAGAAGGAGTTTCGTTTGAAGAGAACGATTATTTTGATTCTGATTTCATTTTGATTGCAATTAAGATTTAATTGCAATCAAATTAATTGCAATCGAATCGATTGCAATCAAATTTGATTGCGATCAATTAATGTATAAATTAATTTCTAAAAAATTTATTGCAATCAAAATATTAGAAATGAGTGACCTGAAATCAAGTGATTGCAATTAAATTGATTGCAATCTTTTACAGCTCTGTTATGTATAAAACTGTTTAACTTAATAAATACGTGTCTGAATTACACTCTTTTTCATTAGTAATTAGTGGTTACGCTTTTTTTACGATTGTGTGGCACATGGCACACAGATAGAAACCCGGCCTTAAAAACATTTTGCAGTACATTTTATGGACACCAAAGCGAATTGAGCCGAGTATACCTTATATGAATTTGCCTTGAAACCTATTCTTATAGAGAAGTTCCCAATAAATTATTATTAGAATTACAGAACTACAATTACAGTAAACGAAAACTTTTTCAAAAAACAAAGGAACAATATTATTCAGCATTTGTTGCCTATTTTATTTTTCTACTACCTCTTTTCAATACCTGAAAAGTATAATTTTTCTCGGACCCAAGCAGTCTGGACTTGTATTCTTCCGTTTTCTATCAGCAACCTACCTTTTTTTAAAATATACGATTCTGAAAAAATTAGGACAGTAAAATTTGGTTGATAACATACAGTTTTCGGCTATGCACCATCTTCAGTGTTGAAAATATTTTAATTTAAACAACATATTTTCAAATATTTTAAATTTCGTTTTTGTGTGTTTATCAACCAAATTTGAAGTGGGATGACGCAATATTCTTCAAAATTGAAGCAAACAGCATCGAAAGAAAAATATGTACATTAGGCTGGGTCAATTTTTTGTTCATGTGAGAAAAAAAGCAAAAAGGGTCTAGCAAAAACGAAATCTACGTAAAATTCTAAGAAAATTATTCTAAGAAACTACGGTTCTAAAATCAAAACCTAGCTCTCGCATTGAGGCAACAACATTCAAGCTTTCCGTTGGGTAAAACATTTATAACCAAATAACAATTCACATATTCCATTTGCAATAAAATGCTAAGTATATAAAGCAGAAATCTACATCAACTGACACCACACACAATGGACCAAACACAAAAAGAACGCTGATGATGAAGGTTTAGTGGCCTTCGAAAACGGCTGGCTGTTCCGTTCAACTATGTGTTGTTAGTCAGAATATTTACAACAGACTTTGGTGTTATTTGTTCATTAATAATTATCACATGTAATTTGGCTTAAAAAGCGATACGAACTTTAGCCCGTTCAAATCAAAAATATAGAAACAAATGGAGTTCGAATAATAATTAAAATTAACTAAAAATTAATAGCCATGGGCCTGTGGCAAAAATTAAATAAAAATATACTTAATAGTAACAAACCAAAAAAGTTTGTCTTAAGTAGAACAAAAAATAAGCAAATTAAATAACATGTGTATAATTAGTAAAAAGAACAAAAAACGACAATGGTAAGACTGTTGTAAATATAGTGATGGTAAAATTGAGCTTACAATACAAAAAAGCTTTCAGCAAATTGAAATACGATGAATCAAAATAATTCACATATTCCATTTGCAATAAAATGCTAAGTATATAAAGCAGAAATCTACATTAACTGACAACACACACAGTGGACCAAACACAAAAAGAACGCTGATGATGAAGGTTTAGTGGCCTTCGAAAACGGCTGGCTGTTCCGTTCAACTATGTGTTGTTAGTCAGAATATTTACAACAGACTTTGCTGTTATTTGTTCATTCAGTTCTCGTTGAACCTTCATAGTGAAGAGACATTAAAGCGGATTTTTTTTACACGTACATACATACGAAACAAATATAAAAAACAACAAAATCAAAAATTATACAAAAAATATTCGTAATACATATTCACCTTGATAAATAAGCTTATTGGCTTTACTAATATTTTTTACATAGCAAGAAATAGGAAAAAAAAAAAACCGTAAACACAAACAAAGTTCCCTTGAGGAATAATACTCTGTATGAGTACCTCAAAGGAAAAAAATTTTGAAGTGAGTTCTAACGGCAGAAATGCTTATTTTACTGTGAGTTCTGAAACTCTTAATGAAAAAAATATAAATAATAAATCTGATGAAAATCTTTTTTTAATGGCAAAGCCAATTTTTCGTCAGCGATCAACTTCGCTTTGTCCAATGCCAACTAGTGAATCGTTAACATTACCATTGCCTAGTACTTCTTCATTTAAGTCTGCGATATCATCCGCATCGGGCTCGCCTTCATCACTAAACCAAGTTATCACTACACATAACAGTAGCTCAAAACCCAAGGTACAAGTGGGAATGGACAGATATATAACAGTGGTAAAGCGTGGCCGAAGCCCAAATTCTTCAAAAATTTCATCTGCCCCAAAGATGTCTAGGGATAACAGCGCATCATCTACCAATCGTCAAAATCGTTTTTCATTATTGCAAGACACCGACGACAAGCCCTCTACATCATCGCAAAAGTCTTTTAAGCCACCACCTATTTATCTGAGAGAAAAAAATTCTAACGCGCTTATAAAAAAACTACTGTCGACCATTGGTGAAAATACTTTTCACATCATTCCAATTAAACGAGGTAATATTGATGAAACTAAAATCCAAATATATAATGAAAAAGATTTCCGAAAAATTGTTAGTGAATTCGAAAAAAATAAAACAAATTTTTACACATACCAACTTAAGAGTGCTAAAGGCCTACAGATAGTATTAAAGGGCATAGATTCATATGTTGAACCCGAAGAAGTAAAATGTGCACTTGTCGACCAAGGATTCAAGGTAAAAAATGTTACCAACATATTTAATAGAGAAAAGGTCCCCCAACCCCTATTTCGGGTTGAACTGGAGCCGAATGACATACAATTGAAAAAAAATTAAGCCCATCCAGTTTATAACGTAAAGTATCTCTTACATCGAAAAATCACAGTTGAAGAGCCACGTAAGCGTTCAGGTCCCGTACAGTGCCATAATTGCCAAGAATATGGCCATACGAAAACTTACTGCAAGTTACCTACAGTGTGTGTTATCTGCGGTGAATTGCATGGTACTGCTAGCTGCACTAAGCCAAAAGATCAAGCAGAAAAAAAATGTAGTAATTGTGGAGGTAATCACACAGCTAACTATAGAGGGTGCCCTGTATTTTCTTTCGTTAAACAGGCTATGGGTCAAAAACCCAAGCTAACTCCAGCTCTACAAGTAAACGCGAACTCCGACACTTTTGCTCAAATCAACCAACCAGTTACTTCACGTGTATCGTATGCTGATGCTGCTAAGACTAGTTCAATTCCCACGCAAAATGTTCCACCGCCAAATAATTCAACGAATTCAAACTCAAGCTTTAACTTTAGTCGCCTTGAAGCTACTATTGAGAATCTGGTGCTAACTATAAACAACTTTACTACAAATATGACAAGTATGATGCAATAAATGCTGCGAATGCAGAATACACTGCTTCAAGCATTAGTTAATAAACCATGAACACGTTAAAAATATGTTTCTGGAACGCAAACGGCATTCGCCAACATAAAAATGAACTTGAGCACTTCCTCATGGAAAAAAATATTGATATAATGTTGGTTTCTGAGACTCATTTGACCTCAAGAAGCTTATTTAAAATAAATGGTTACACTTTATATGATACAAAGGACCCGAGAGAGAGAGCATGTGGTGGATCAGCAATTCTGATTAAGTCAAGACTCAAGCACTATGTCCTTGACAACGTTAGTGAAGAATATTTGCAAGCAACGAATATTTTCGTAGAAAATTTTTGTGCGAACTTCGTGATATCATCAATTTACTCACCTCCCAGATTTTCAGTTAGCGAAGATCAGTATGAGAAGTTCTACAAATCGCTTGGATCTTGTTTCGTGGCAGCTGGTGACTACAATGCAAAACATACCTACTGGGGATCGCGTCTTGTTACACCTAGAGGTCGAGCCTTGTTCAATACAATTTCAAAAATGGGCTTAGATGTCATTTCGAGTGCGGAGCCTACTTACTGGCCTACTGACGTAAGAACAATTCCAGATGTTATAGATTTTGCCGTCACGAAAAATATTCATAGGGACTTAATTCATGTAGAGGCCTCTCTAGATCTGTACTCCGATCACTCTCCAACAATAGTTACAATTTTCAACCCACTAAGGAGTGATTTAACTAACTCATATGTGAAGATGATTAATGGAATCAACTGGCTGGTATTCAAAAAATATCTTAGTAGTCACTGCGTAGAAAACATTCAGCTTAGATCATGCGATGATATTGAATTTAATATTGCCAATCTTAACGAAAATATTAAACAGGCTGCTGAACACGCCACTACCTCCTATCCGCAGACCGGCTTTAACAGAATTTATTCTACGGAAATTGAACGTCTTGTATGTGAAAAAAGGAGAGCTAGAAGAGAATGGCAACAACACAGATCACCCCTAAATAAAATCAGACTTAAAGAATGTACTAAACGACTCAAAGAGCTGCTATCATCGGAAAAAACTGCACTACTGGAAAAGTATTTAGAAGGTCTTGATGTAACGTCCGCATCTAATTACTCTTTATGGCGCGCTACTAGAAATCTTAAACGACCCGTTGATCTTAAATCACCATTGCGTACTGCGACCGGAGGCTGGGCAAGAAGTGATAGTGAGAAAGGTAACTTATTTTCTGAGCATTTAAAATCTGTATTCACTCCCAATTCATGTACGGGTGCTGCTGATTTACCGAGTGTTGTTTCTCTACCCCCTCGTCCCTTAAGGTTTAAGATGCGTGAAGTACAAAAAGTAATTGCTGAACTCAACCTGAAGAAAGCTGCAGGTATTGATGGCATTAGTAACAAAATGCTCATGAACTTGCCTCATATTGCAATAAGAATCCTGCTATTTACTTTTAATGCTATTTTAAGAATGCAGTATTTTCCACATAACTGGAAACTGGCCAAGATCAAAATGATTCCAAAGGCGGGCAAAGATCTTACCAAGACTGAGTCATATAGGCCTATAAGCTTACTATCTACAATCTCAAAGCTTTTCGAAAAGCTGCTCATGACTAAATTGTCCAAAATTTTAACTGATAATGGGTGCATCCCGGACCATCAATTTGGCTTTAGAAGTCAGCACAGCACGATTGAACAAACGCATAGACTGGTCCAAGTTGTAAGAAGAACATTTGAAGAAAAGAAGTATTGTTCTGCTCTCTTTATTGATGTTTCTCAGGCATTTGATAAAGTATGGCACGAAGGCCTAGTTTTAAAATTGAAGACATATCTGCCAATAAACATTCAAAAGCTTTTGGAAAGTTATATTATTGATAGGAAGTTCACTGTTGTGGAAGGAGAGTTCACGAGTGTGCCCGAATGTATATCTTCTGGTGTGCCCCAGGGTAGTATTCTGGGTCCTGTCTTGTATTTAATATATACTTGTGATATGCCTGTGAGCAATAATATCCATATTTCTACTTTTGCCGATGATACAGCCTGTATGAGTGTGCACGAAAACCCTTATGAGGCATCCCGCAATCTCCAGGAACATATCACTCAGCTGGAAATATGGTTGAACTTATGGAGAATTAAAGTCAATGAACAAAAGTGTGTCCATATAACGTTCACCCTAAGAAGAGATACTTGCTCCCCCATTCGAATCAACAATCATAATATTCCTCAACATTCCCAAGTGAAATACCTTGGTATACACCTTGATCGAAGACTTACATGGAAACATCATATTGACTCTAAGTTAACTCAGATGAAACTTAAGTTAACACTCAGCTTAGACTGCAAACTTTTACTGTACAAGTCGCTTTTGAAGCCAATATGGTGCTACGGAAATCAGTTATGGGGCACTGCTTCAGCTTCCAATGTCGAGAGAATCCAACGAAGGCAAAACAAAATTTTACGGTTAATAACATCGCCTCCATGGTACATCCAAAATTCTATTATACATCGTGATTTAAATATGCCACTAGTGACTGAAGAAATTGCAAAATACGCAGGCAAATATTTAACAAAACTCGAATCACATCCTAATCCGCTTGCTCGTAATATTTTGAACTTTACTGGACACATCCGCTTAAAAAAGAGGGACACACGGGCTCTTATACCTAACACTCCAGATGGGACTACTTGAAAATACTTTCCCCACCCCCCACCCCCCCTTTTTTTTATTATCACTACTAATGTATTATTTATAACTACCACTAAGTTTATGTCCGACACTGGTCGGGCCTAATAATTTTTTTTTATAGATTTAAGATTTGAATACTTATTGTTAGTTCACATATGAAGATACAATAAATAAATACATACATTATAAAAAAAAAAAAAAAATTTGTTCATTAATAATTATCACATGTAATTTGGCTTAAAAAGCGATACGAACTTTAGCCCGTTCAAATCAAAAATATAGAAACAAATGGAGTTCTAATAATAATTAAAATTAACTAAAAAGTAACTAACATTTCGAAAATTTTCACTTCCGATTTTCATGAAATTTTGTACGAACGATGCGTCTGGCATAACTACCGTTAGTGCCAAATCTTGAATCATTATACATTCTAGTTTGTGAAATATAGCGATTTCAAAATTTAGAAAAAACCGACTACAAAATTATATATATATATATATAAATATAGCCCTTATTATGAGTTGCGTTCGATTTTCGATCTTCGCTGACTATAGAACATCGAATGTTCAATTCATATTATGAACATCGAAAATTTTTTTGAGCAACGAATTTTCTATCGAACAGAATTAACCTTTCGATTAAATATTTTAATATGCAAACTTATTAAAAACGATTAGTTTTTATTTTAAGGTAAATTTGTTGCTAATTTTAAAAATCACTGTGAGTGATATTCATAATAAAGATATTTTTTGTCGAATACTCGTCATAATACCAAATGAAAATTTCTTCGATCAGTACTTTCGACTACAGTTTAAGATCGAAAGTTGTTCATAATAAGGGCCATATTTAAATCTATTTATCTTATATATTCCATTCAGGTATATTGCATTTTTCTCAATTATTCATGAACTATTTCAAGTACAAAATTTAAACTTGGACACAGTAATGATAAGAAATTATTAATCAACATATATTTATTTAAGAATTTTAACAATAAGGTAGGTACAGTTTGACCTCTGAAGATCGGAAACCAAACTCATAACACATACAATTTCAAAGGCCATTTTATGCTCTTTAATATGACACCTCAATGGAACATATAAGTTAAGTAGTTTTAATTATATGTATACATAATTTTGTTAAGTCGATTTTTGCTAAATTTACTTATTTTGAAGGCGCTATATTTCGCAAACTAGAACGTATAATGATTCAAGACATCGCACTAACGGTAGTTATGCCAGAGGCATCGTTTGTAGCAAATTTCATCAGAATCGGAAGCGAAAATTATCAGTGTGCTTTTTTTACTTGGTTATAAATGTGTTTACCCAATCAAAAGCTTGAATTGTGATGCCACTCGGCGGGAACTAGGTTTTGATTTTATACCCCTTGTTTCTAAGGGCGATATTCTTAGAATTTTGTTCAGATTTCGTTTTAGCTAGACTTCTGTTGCCAAAAACAATTGACCCACCCTAATGTACATACATTTCTCAACAATAAAATAAATACACCGAAAGATTAATATTAAGCAGGGACCGTAACTGTTATGACTTTTATCGAAAAAGCCAAGAAAAAAAAGTTATTTTTAACTTTTATTTTTTAAGGCAGAAATAAAAGTTATTTCTTAACTTTTATTTTGAAAGGCAAAAGTTAATAGTTATTTTTGACTTTTATTATTTTACTCAAAAAATAAAAGTTATTTTTTAACTTTTAATATTTTAAGGCAAAAATAAAAGTCATGAATTAAGTATTGCATAGTAATACGCTAGTTTTATTGCCACCTATTTATAGGTAATAATAATTGATGTATATTACAGAAGTCTATAAAAATTATTGTTATTATTATTATTGTGATAACGGATGTTTTATCATCTATAGCATTGAAAGCAATAAAACTTGCGTATTACTATGCAATATTTAATTCATGACTTTTATTTTTGCCTTAAAATATTAAAAGTTAAAAAATAACTTTTATTTTTTGAGTAAAATAATAAAAGTCAAAAATAACTTTTAATTATTGCTTTAAAAAATAAAAGTCAAAATTAAAAGTTATTTTTTGACTTTTATCAAAAAAGGCACAAATTTAAAAGTCATACAAAAATTTGCATGTACATCACCTATGTATATTTTAAGATGTAAATTTTTAAAAATAACAGTTATTTTCTGTGCCTGATATTAAGTCTACCAGAACTTTTCGAAGTGGAATTGAACCTAGTAAAAAACGATAGTTATTATTGAAACGTATCAAAGAATTCTACATAGTTCGAAATAGTCATACCTATACGTAGTTATACGGCTGTGCAATTTTCCAAAAAATTAAAAGAGCAACAAATATTGAGATGTATCTTTTTTAGTCCACAACAAACTGTCGAAAAATCTATCAATCGTTATACGACTAATATTTACATTACCAGTTAAGAATCCAAATTTTGAATACACTTACGTATATGCAAAAAATGGTATGAAGTTAGAATAAGTGAAAACATTGAACGAGGTGCTAACGAGTTCCTCCATACAATTTGGCATTAAAAATTGGCGGATAATGTAGTTGTAACCCAATATTAAATCCTAGCGAGATTTTTAATGTAAAATCGTATTCAATATTGCCACTTATGCTAACTTCTTGCTAGTTTTTTCTTATACATACGGCCGTTTGTGTATTGCACTTCTAGATAAAATGAGATCAAAACCAAACATAGGCTTTAGGTGTAGGAATAATGAACTTTCTCTTACTAAAGGTCTTTTAGTTTTCATTAGTTGTAAAAGGATACTTAAAATGAGCATTTTTGTGTTGTGATCAAATGCTAGCACTTCTCCTTCAAATTCCTCATTGAAGCAGGTCGTGCACATCACTGTAGATCCAATACTGAAGCAATCATTAACTGCGGCCATTTTTAATTGAATGCCAATCTTCGAGGGGAGTAACAGCAGCTACGACGACTTTTAAAACAACTGCAGTGATGATAAGCGATGGATATTGTTGATGACAGTAATGTTGGCCGGTTGGTTGGTACGTTGTACAGCTTAAACCTGATTTATATAAACAACAGTCGCTGTTAATGGCTCTTTATCTTGTTTATACTATTACACTTTTTCTAATATGTTAACTTTTTCTTTTAATAAATTTAACCCGGAAGTTTTCCACACACAGAGGTTTCTTAGCAAGCCAGCTTTGTTTAGTAGGACACAATTTTACATTAACGTTGAATATCAAATTTTTGTACCAAATTCTTCTTTTTTGTTATTAGAGAATGTATAATTGTGTTTATAGCAATAATTCGGCCACTCAGTAAGACTTTTTAATTTGTTTCTGGCGTTTGTTTTGTTCTTCCTAATTTGATTGCCTTTTTTGTAATTTTTTTTTGCTTGTTTTTTAATAATTTTTTACAACTTGAGTGTGTGTGATATTTTAATTTGCATATTATACAAAACATACACGTTTTTACTCTAAACAAATTGTTTAAATGCAATTTTCGTTCTGCAATAAATTTTCTTGTGAAATTTTTATTGACAAAATAATAATAAAACTCTGTGCCGACGACAAGTTGGAAAAAAATTATCAACGCAAGAAACGTATGCAAAGAGAAAGGAGGCAATTACCTTCCACAAATTAATGAAGAATTTTGTGAATTTTCATTTCATTTTGTCATTCGTCCACACACGCATGCGAATGTGTGAGTATGTAGGAAATGTGTGATGTAAGAAAAATTGGGAAACGTCAAAAATTAAGAGCAGTATTGCCAGTGTTAGTAGTTAAATACTAATTCATTCTTTGTGATGCCATGTTTCTATGCATACAGAGTACTGTGCTATCAACACAACAGTGCTATTCCGACTTTGACTATGCTGTTTTTGTAAGTCTCAGTCCACAGGGTAAAACATCGCCGGTTTGTTTCTGGTTTGATGTATGGAACATTTAAAAAAAAATTTGATTGATTATATATGAATAAAGTGTGATCTTTCCAAATTCGTTATCAGTTTTCCGATATCTTGAATATATCAGGAGATGTAGATCTGCAATATTGCGTCATTTCCACAATTGTTGAACATTCTAAAATCTGTTTTACGGCAATCGACAATTTTTGGGATATGTGACACATTTCCCACGTAAAAGTATTAATATTGTTATTCGCATCTGTTATAATTTATATCAATGCATATTCTACTCAAAGAACGTGAATCAAAGCAAAGTACAAAAATTTAATTGTGTTACGTTGCAGTCACACGTTCAATAAATGACTTTCAATTTCATTACACATATTGTGTGTCAAAATTCCTTAAAATTGATAGCTGTAATACAAATTGATAATCAATTTCATTTCTTAAATGCCACCGATGAAGAAACAACTCAAATTTGTAGCTTCAATCAATGTGTGCTGTGACCAGCCGTTCAAATTGAAAATTAAATTGCCATTTAAATGTATAGGTGAATTTGAAATCAATCTAGTTTTCAATTTAAAAAGTTTGATTGTGTTAGTGAAAAAAGTGTGAGTGTGTTGAAAATTGAATGGAATTGAAAGTCAAAAATTGAACGTGTGGTCCCCAAGTTATGTTTTAATCAAATGAATTGATATTTATTTTTTATTAAACTTATTTTATTGTGTTATATGAATAAAACTGATATTTCCACATTTTATATCTACTTAAATATATACAGTAATTTAACCTACTTAAACAAGAAGTGAACAATATTGCTGTTATGATTGTGACATGTTTTGACAAAAAATTTTGTAATTTTTTCTCTAAGGCCTAATAACACTTTTCATGTTGGATTTAAAAAGTTTATTAACTTTAGGTTTGAAGAAAAAACATATGTATCAATTGCTTTTATTATTAAACAAAAAAATCACATTCTTCATCGATTTTCTCGAAAACACATTTTTGCTCCATACATCAAACCAGAAACCAACTGACGATATGGTAACAACTCTGTATTTTCAACCTACAGTACTACCAACACAAAGGTCGTTACAAAGTATCTCTGAAATTCAAAATAACGTCCAATATAATTATCTACAAACGCCTAGAAACGGTAGCATGAATTTACCAGATTGTGTATCAAATTGTTTGATCACTTGGTTATAATAGCACAAATGCGTTAAACTTCGCCTTTTTCAACTGACAGTTAAGTTGAAATACACGGTTTCTTATTGGGTTTGTTACATTCACTACGTGTCCATCAGCGCAAAGAACAAAATCTACTCAACTTTTAACTTTTTGCGTACGTTGAGTAGTTTGACAGATATTGGTTGATTTTTTTGGTATGTTCTGATGTAGATTTTTGTATTTTATTGCAACAAAAATAAAATTAAACAAAAGAAATAAATACAAAAAGTTGACTTTAATAAATAAAATAGAGAATCGACTTAAAGAAACTGTTCAAATACTTCCGCCAATAAAGTGCTCATTGTGCCAACCTTCTCCGTCGTTGCGTTAATGTCAGTTGAAAAAGGCGAAGTTTAACGTATGAAGGATTAATTGTGCCCCGCCCTTAACTTTACTTTAGCATTATTATTGAAAAACTAAAAAAGTGGTAGATTTTTCTCCGAAAGTTGTAGAGTTGAGTGAGATACCCAACAAAGCAACATTTATGACGTTGTTGCTTTCAACTCTCCTTAACTCAATATAACTATGTATACAGACTATGCAAAATAAGTATTATTCGCAATCAGTGTTGTTAGATATGACAATTTTACGTCATTTTGACGATTTTTTATGACAAATTTCCCAAAATGACGATTGACGATTTTGTTTCAAATAATCCTCATATTTTGACGATTTGTTGAAATAAGCACTTAGGCCGGGTTTCCATCTGTGTGCCATGTGCCACACAAGCGTAAAAAAGCGTAACCACTAATTACTAGTGAAAATTTTTAGATTCAGACATGTAATTATTTATTAAGTTAAATAGTTTCATACATAACTAATAGACAATTTTATAGAATCTAAAATGATTGGAAACTGTTTAAATCAATAAATACATGTCTGAATCAAACACTTTTTCATTCGTAATTAGTTGGTTACGCTTTTTTGTGCAAAAGATGTAAACTCAGCCTTAGTAACATAAATGTGCCAAAAAGGCCTTGCAAAAAAGAGATTTGATTTCTATAAGACAATTATCAAAAATTTCAATTTAATTACAGCATCAGTTATTTTAAATATGGGCTTTGAGTTTTCCAAACCTTCTGTCTAAAGCCTGGTACGGAGTTCATACGGAATTTCAGGTTCTTATACAAGCTGTATGTTAAAAAAATTACGTAAATTCAGGTTGGTAGATTTCATAAAGAAATTTTAATTTGCTAGTACGGACTTTCAAAAGGAAAATACACGGAATTGTTGAAATCTATTGCCTATCTTAGGGAGCTATAAATATAAATGGAGACTTTTTCAGTCAACTGAAACAAAAATTAATGTTTAAACAATTGTTTGGTCAAGGAATTCTTGACATTTCTAATTTTTAAAAATTTGTGATTAATACATGAAAAACTGAAGTATATTTATTTGAACTAATATCTTTATTTAATTTCAAAAATTTGCTTGTTTTTATGGTTAAGCAATTCAAAAATTTCTTGGGTTGAAGTATACTGACGACTTCCACAAGCAGGAACGAAATGCATATAGACAATTGCTTAACCTTAAAAACAAGCCAATTTTTGAAATTTGTGATTAATTTTAATTGTTTTTGTGTGTTTTAAATTGAAAAATAAATGAATTTGTATGTATGCAAACATAATTCTCCACAAAAGCCTACACAATTAATTTTCCGTGTGGAAATAAATGTAAATTTACAAACGTGAAATTCCGTTAGAACCCCGTACCGGGCTTAAAAAAATATTAAGACATTGAAATGATATAAAAAAACTTAGATTTTTTAACTATCAATATAATGACTTAAGCCTGGTACGGAGTTCTTACGCAAATTCAGGTCCCCATATGAACTGTAAAAAAAAACTTACGGAAATTCATAAATAAAATTTTATTTCCTAGAACATACTTTCAAAGAAAAGTACACGGATTTTTTTAAATTTATTGCCTACCTTGGGATGCTATAAACATGAGTGGAGACTTTTTTCAGTCAACTGAAACAAAAACTACGGCATGTCCCATGAGTCACCAAAGATCGTTCGATTGAATACTTATATTGAAAACAACAACAAATTTTCTATTGTTATTCTTGTTTGCAATGCAACGAACGATTTCTGGTGACATCGTGGGACAGGCTGCTAGTGTTCAAATAATTGTATGGTCACGGAATTTTTGACATTTCTAGTTTTTATCAAATTTAAATACACTTTTACTGTTTTTGTGTGTTGTAAACTCAATGAAATTCCGTAAAAAGACCGTACTGGGCTTTATATGTAAATATATTTTAGAAAAAAGGTAAATCGATTAATTTACTAAACAATAAACTTCTTTTTTATAACTTATGTGACTTTGTTATTTACTTTTTTACTTTGCCAAACTCAACAGCTAGTGTTGAAAGAATATTTAGTAATAGGTACTATATAATTTTATTCACAACACATACACTAACATTTTTGCCGCTTGTGAACAAAGTTTGACAACTATTTGTATTGTATACATAAACAGACTCGACATGTGCATGTACCTAATCAACTTAGCAATAAGACTTGCATCCTAATCAACTTAGCAATAAGACTTGCATAGTGTAAACTAGGATTTAGTAAAGATAAATAAATTTGATACACATACATATATATAACATTAATTGGATCGCAATTTGTCTTAAGGAATTATCTATGGAAAATTCATAAATTTAATGAAATAAAAACGTGCAAAAAACGACAAATAGTTTTAAGAAAGTGCTAAACTAACTCTTACCATTATTTTCAAAATCTTTAGTGCTAAAAGAAGAAAAAAAGTGCTAAATCTAGCACTAAAATTGCAAGCCTGCTTAGTAGCAAAATCATGACTGGAGTATGAGAAGAGGAAAACTGAGGAGATTACTGAGAATACGTATACCACGGATACATTTTATCGCATCTATGCTTATGCGAATGACATGGTATTACAGAGTCTATCCTCCAGGGGTAGCAGCAAAGGGCTGGGAGTCAATCCAGAGAAAACTTAGCTAGTCCTATTTACCAGGAGATACAAAATAGAGAGCTTTGAACTGCTCAGAATGGGAGGGGTAGAGCCTAATACGCATGCAGGAACTGGGTCTGCTACCGAAGATAGTAAACTCGACTTACATATCGGTTATCAGACCGGTTACTTTTTACGGTTGTGTGGTATGGTATGATGAATGAAAGGTGTGCCTCGTTGGGCTCAGAGGAGCACACCGCATCTACTTCCTATAGAGGACTTGCGGCTAGAAGTCTCCTTAGACTCGTAGAAGCAGGTTTGGTGAGGACAGGAATAACAGGTTACACATCAATCTCAAATGAGATCAGTTTTAGTGATCAGGGATTCGTAACCCCTGGGTTCATGGACTGCAAAGTCGCTGAAATTGATTTGAGTAGAACGCCCTCACTGGTAATTCCGGAAGAGACTATTGAGGGTAGTGCGGTCTTCACAGACGGGTCAAAAATGGGAGAAGGCTCGGAGGCTGATGTATATATCTTGGGAATAAAAAGTCGCAGTTCTTTCAAACTGAAAAATTTTAATGCAGCGTTTTCCAATCTGAGATCTTGGTGATCCTCAGAGCCACGGAACTGGTGGCCAGGAATATAACTGACGGTGAGAAGGTAACCTTCTACATCAACAGCCAGCAGCGCTAAAAGCTTTGAAGGGACACAATGTCAAATTGAAACTATGTTAGTGACTGTATTAGAGCCCTCAACTTGCTTATGGACAAATATAGTGTCAGATTATGTTGGGTTTCTGGCTACAGTAGTGTTGAGGGAAATGAAATTGCCGATGAGCTGGTTAGAATAAGGTTGGCATTAGATGAGGAAATGTGTGACAGATCGGTGAAATTACCGATAGGTCATTACTTCAGGGAACTTAGTAATTGGGTAGAGAGCAGGACCAACCGTTCATGGCGAAGTAGAAAATATTGTATTCTCGAGGGCTATGTGGCATAAACTTGACTCAAGAAGATCCAAACTGCTACTGGATATGAATAGCTCGAACCAGTATTTGGGAAACTAGCATTCCAGATTTCTGTGGGGATGAAGAAGAACCAGAGACCATTGAACATATTATCTACCATTTCCCGAAGCTGCAACGTCATAGGATTAGATGGCTGAGCAGACGTTTCCATGAGAGCATTACTGATGTCGGGAAGTGTAAACTGGAGGATATCAGGGACTTCATCATGGGAAGAGGCTTAATGACGGATAACACGGTCACTTCTGGGTACAAATGGGGATAAATATTAGTTTTAACGGGCAATAAAAGGGAATTACAATGGTCCCAACCGGATCTCCGACTGAAAGTGCGTTATAGCACCGCCCTTGCTATCATAACCTAATCACTCGCCAATTTACGTGCCGTCATATTTTGCAAAATTTATTTTGTAAAAAACTTTTTAAATAAACATTCCCTTCTAATTTTGATTTGAATTAAAACTTCTTCGGCTTTTACTCCCGAATATGGAATTTATTTAACTTCCATTTATTTGTAGGACACAAGTCTATATTTTATTCTTTATGAAATTGAAGCAAATAAATTATCAATTTTATGAACGGTCAATTTCAAGAATATTAAAATAAAAATTAATATACATATATATATATAATTTTAAATGTTTGTATGTATACATATATAGGTATACATTTTAAGTATCTCATCATTTCATTTATAATAATAACAACATAAAAAGAGCAGTTTAATTTTTTTAACATTTAACTAAATATTTTTTATAATTGCATAAATTGCTGTTATATAACTTCGGATTTCTTAGGGGAATAGTGTTTATAGAATAAAAAAAATGCATACAAGAGGAATCAAAAATTAATAAAAATTTTATTTATTTTAACAATTTTATTTTATTTATCTAATATACACTTTATAAATGATCGATTTCAGAAGTATATTTATCTTAATATGTATGTGTTATATATAAATAATCGCATTTTATTTTAGGGAATATCATTATACCATAGTATTTATTGGGCCTTATCGTGATTGGCGTATTTCGACTTCTGGATATAGATTAAGGAAATATATCGTTACCTTAATATAGAAAGGCACTAACTCACTATGTTTTTTGAAATCGAGATTTTTGCATTTTTCGAAGCGTTAGATGTTCCGCAATCGAAATATACAAAAAACTCGATTAAAAATAATTAATAAGTTAGGGCCTTGCTATATTAAGGTAACGATATGTAGTGTAATTGTGTAAGGCTTTGGCGATTTGGCTGTGTCGTTTGTTGTTGTTGTTGTACAAAAAAACGAACAGGTATTTTCGACAACACCTTAAACATGCGTATAATGTTGCGATGCACATTAATCTATTACAAAAAAGTCGTAGCCAACATTGGAATACGTCAACCACAATAAGGAGGGATTAAGAATAGTAATTTGAGATTCATTTACATCAAAAAAGCCTGTCAAGTCTGAGTCTATGAGTGGTGGGGATGCATTTTCTTTTCCATTTCTGCTTCTACACGTGCTTCATCTATTGTAGCTACCGTGGGTAGACCACCAGGCCAGTGCAAAAGTTCTGGTTCGTGTTCCATTATCATATTGGCTTCTGCTGTAATTATAAATTCAAACATAGCAAGCAACTTGAAATACTTATGTACATATGTATTTATGTATGTAGGTAAGTCGATGTTTATTTGAAGATATTGTAGAAAAAGAAATACCAATTTTTTTAATTTTTATTAAGAAAAATTTATTTAAAATGTAGTTTTAATCATAGAGATGGTAATGTTGCTAAAGATGAGATTTTTGTAATTAATTACAAATGAAAAATAAATAGGAAATAATTGAAAAAATAATCTATATTAAAAAAAATTATTTTGAAGGTGGAACACCTAATAATGGGCCTAGTAAACCCAATTTGGTTACAATTTTGGTTACGGTCAAATCTGAAAAATAATAGTAAGTTTTAAAAAGGAAATACTTATTAAAAAATATAACTACATGCATACATATTGCTGATTTACTCAAACAACGTCATAACTAAAAAAAAAATAGTTTGCCAAAAAACGAGTTTAAGGTTTCCAATTTACACACAGCTCAATGGGAAAATAAAATTTAATTTTTCTCTCAATAGCTAGGTAATATATTTGTATGAAGTTTTTACACAATATCAAGAACGATATGAGTTTGAGTAAGTGAGCGATATGTATTTAAAGATAAGCATATTTATTTATTTGTTTAGTTTAAATTAGTTGGATTAATTAACGAGATGTTTATTTAATATTAATTTAAAAAAAAAGCTTAATAGGTGCAATTTTTAAATCTAGTTAGATAAAGTTTACACGGCTTATTTAGAAAAAAATAATATAGGTTTAACAAACGTTTAATAAACAAATTTCCATGCAAAATTTGTTTTGTAAACTAAAGTTATTTTTTCTGAATTAATTATTTATTTTTGACAACTTATAAATGCATACATATATCGTCGGGTTGATTACTGGTTTGCCGTACAGAATATTAAAATATGTATATTATAATTGCGGCAAACCAGTAACCACCCGACTAGGGTTTGCAAATAATCACAGATTTCCATAATAGCGATTACGATTAAAAAATATGCGATTAACCGCGTTCATCGGTTAATTTCAATTAATCAAGAAAATATACATACTATCATAATTTTTACTAAAACCAAATTGCATCATGAGTTTTAGTCGAATTTATTTATTTTGTCTTGAGTTCGCTTTTTAACCCCCGACTAAAAAAGGGGTGTTATAAGTTTGTAGTGTGTGTCTGTGTGGCTGTGTGTCTGTGTACCTGTGTGTCTGTCCGTGTCCACGTACAGACCAAACGGCTGAACAGATTTTGATTTAGTTTTTTCTGTTTGAAAGGTGACTTGGTCGAGAGGGTTCTTAGCCATGTTTTAAGAAAATAGGTCCAGCCGTTTAGAAGAAATCGCATCTTCTCTAGACATATTCGGGGGGTTTTAAAATTTTTAATTTTTGTTATTAATTTAATTTTTTTATTTTAAGAAAATTGTAAAGCATGTAAAACGAAGTTTTTAAATCAAAACTTATGAGTATCAAAAATAATACAAATTGTGGAAACTTTTGTTAGGAAACTTTTTCAAGGACGAAATATATTTCTACTTTCTCAGTTTATTTTTTACTTAATTTTGTATCCATACCAGATGAATTTATATCATAATGATTGAACAAGTTCATATAAAAACAGTATTTTTTATACCGTTTTTTTTATACGAAGAAGTATCAATCGTAATAAAATTTTTGAGATATTACGACAGTGTTGAAATAAAATTGGCAGAATATAATAAAATTAAATAACAAATTTAATAAGTGCTTTCTGAATTTAACTTAATAAATCTAAATTACAACTGACGCTTTGTGAATTTTAATTGTTAAATCTGAATTACAATTGACGCTTTCTGAATTTAGATTGATAAATCTAAATTACAATTGACGCTTTCAGAATTTCAACTGGAATGTGTAGTAATATGGGTCGTGAAAAGCATTGTACGGATGCTTAGAGGTCCATCATAAAATATTTAAAAAGTAAAGCTAAAAGTCAACGGCAAATCTCAGAAACTATTGGTAGATCCCAGAATTTCGTATTTAGCACATTACGAGGTGAAACCAATAATTTATTGAGAGGTACACCACGAAAAACTTCTGCTAAAGACAATCATTGCATAAAGTTATTAACAACACGTGGCCCATTGAAGTCTGCTGCAGCAATTAGAACTGAGATAGGAATTAGGATTCCTAGAGGAGGAATTGAGCCAAGAAGCTGAGCAATGCTGTTATTTTAGTTTAGATTGATTGTAAAAAGGTATTGACTGCCCCTAGATCAATGAAAATTGACAGAAATATGTCTTATAGTTCTAGACTATCGGCCCTGTTCTATAAACCTATTGATTTGACCCTAAACTTGGACCCAGGAGACCGTAAAATGCCATTTTCGTCCAGCTTCCTTTTGCGGGCGGTGACAAAAAATTGGTTTGCAAAAATAATGTAAATATTAAAAAAATGTACTACTTATGCCTTAACATCATAAAAATTAAAATGAGTTTTTATGGACAGGGGGGAGTATCTCAAAGCAAAACATTTCAGGACTGACAAAATAGTTTCATATTCATATTTATTAATGCAAGATGAAGAAAAACAGAAAAAAGTGAAAATTTAAAAAAATCACAAAAAATTGCGCAAACTTGCGCAAACTTTTTTCTTGCGTCCAAAAATGAGACATTTTAAATATATTAATTGGTCTGGGGATGCTTTTCGTGGCATGGAGTGGGACCATTATATTGAATAAAAGAAAACTTGAATAAAAATCTATACTTCCAGATCCTAACTGAAGCAATGCTGCCCTATGCTAACTGGGAAATGCCCGTTAAAGAGCTTTTAGCAATAAAAAGAACAAATTTTAACTATCAATTTATTTTATTTATTTATTTTATGTACATATATATATATATATATATGTTTTTATATCATTTTTGGCCATAAAATTTGTATATAGTGATTTTTTGTTGTAATATTTATTATTTTCTGAATTACAATTGACGCTTTCTGTATTTAAATTGATAAATCTTAATTGCAATTCACGCTTTCTGAACTACAACTGGAAAAGGTGTAGAGAATCCTTTATTTCTACTGTAAAATAAAGTACGGTTAATATCACTGAAATTTCCTGGAGTACTCTGGTTTTAGCAATAGTAAACAAATTTTCAGTTTTATAGCTAATTTACATTAAGCATTTTTTCATGAAATTTCATGAATTTTGTTGCACACAACTTTTTCTATTTTAAAAAGGACGTATAATAAATCCCTGATGCATTTTTGGAAGCAATTTTGATATAAGATGCTTCTCAAGCATTCATGCAACAAATTTCATGAAAAAAAACTTAATGTAAAGGTATTAATGTAGTTTTTTAAACACTGATTTTAATGAGTAGAATATTTTTAGGAATTGAAAGGCTTTCCAAGTGGGTTAATACACCAGTGAATAAGCACCACTTAAGAATTCTTAAATCATAAATTTAACTGCTTTGGAAAAGTGATTAATAACCACATTCTAAATGTAAAATATATTGGATTTATTTCACCAATAAAAAATCACCCCTTATTTTAGAGTTTTTTTTAGCAAATAAAAAGTCAGTTTTATTCGCTCACGGGTTGACAAAAACAAACCACTTCGCTCCAATGACACGCTAATGTAATATTCACTACTTTTTGCTCGGAATTTGAAGTGATTCGTATCAGTAGTTGTGGTGCTTTTTTTTACTTCTTTTTCTACTTCTTTTTCATCAATTAAGTGATTTGCAAAAATATTCGCATACTTAAAAATAGCCGAATATCCCGCAATTCGAATACAAAGGAATATTAGTGCATCACTAGCATGTATGGATTTACATATCGTCGGTTGGTTAATGGTTTGCTGTAGACATAATGAATTTTGAATATACTGTGCCGCAAACCAATATTCAACCGACGATATGTATTAAGGATATATTATATTTTATTGGGATAATCGATAATGCAATCTTAATTATGTAAACAGAAACATTGAAATGATAAAAAAGTATGTTTGTATGTACATACATATGTATATGGAATATAGGTTGTACATGCAAAGTTAATTGACCTTACAATTTCATGCAAATTTAAGAACAAAATACTATTTTCAAATCAATAAAAAATTGATAATAAATGTGTTTTGCGAAAATGGATGCAGTTTATTACATACCTTTAATACGATGTATCTTACTGCCATAAGCCAAGTCGGCATAATAGCCCATAACAAACGATAGGGGTACCATAGGTAGCAAAGTAACCGGTCTTCTGGTGCGCTGATAAAAAGAAAAACAACCAAATAAAGATGTTATATAGAAGCCGCCCAACCAATAGAACAATTCTCTATCACGAGCTATTGCAGTAGCTTCTTCCCGTTCTTTTATTTGATAGTGCATTTGGATCCAACGCTCCATCTAAAATTAGTCAAACGTGTACAAAGGGGGTAAAGTAATTTAACTCTTGTATAAAAACCTTTAATTCTTGGCATTTTCTATAGGCTGGGTCGTCATGTTGTGGATAAGTAGAAACTTTAGTTGATGGCTTATTGCCCATTTTGTTGTAACTTAACAATTTTCTGAAAGATAAGGCTTAGTTGGCGAACACAAGCCGTAATTTTCGTCTTAAAGTATTTAAATAATATATTTATATATTTTATTTATTTTGTTTTAAGTATGTTCTACGTGAAAGCGATGTTTTGAATTATGCACACACACACACATATGTACACAAAGTGCTTTGCGATGCTAGATACAGACTTTGCGACATTGTATGCAACCAGGCAGATTGCATTGTCGGTCGCATAGTGTGTAGTCTTATATGGTTGCGTTCAAAGTTGCCAATCTAAAGGCTCAGTTAGCCGACTGTAATGTAATGTAACTGTAACGTAGAAAACAGCTGATTGAATTTTTATATAAAAAGTAGGTTACGTTACATTACATCTCTATAACCATTTTCATTACTTTTCACATAACAAAATTGATCAGCTGTTTCTTACTGCAGTTACTTTACATTACAGTCGGCTAACTGAGCCTTAAGTTTCCTAACTAGTGTCCACACCTGTAGGCAAATCACGGGATTCGATACGACTCATAGTTTAAAAATATTTCCATATAAACTCTATTGAAATAATTTTAAATTACGAGTCGTATCGAATGAAGTAATTTGCCCCTGATTACTTTATATCATACCTCGTAATATAACGCCGGCAGAGCATAACTGTAATTTTTCATTAATATCAACACAATGTGGTAGACGTTAATGATTTTATATCATGATGAATCAAACAAATATTTGTAAAATGCTTGCCAAAAATGTCTAATTTACTTGTTGTTAATGTTTGGATTACAAATAATCGCTATGCTGGCTTTAAAAAAAACTTTAAATGTACAGTGACACATAAAATGACATTTGATATCAAGATAAATTTATCAGGCCGTGCGCTCTGACGATTATATCATAACGCTGCCATAATATTAATAAATTGAGTCTATGCGTGATGAATTTTCATCGTGATATAAATTTCACATTCATCATGATAAATCCATCAGGTGTGGACACTATGTAAGGTGAGGTACACACTAGAAGCCTGCGTAAACACTCTTGAAATGTAAATACATACGTCTATTTTTTATATGAATTCTTGTGGCTTGTATTATACTAAATGGGGTATCACACACTGGAGTAATTTTTATGCGGCACAATTTTTGTTCTTTTTGGAACACACGAGACTTATTAATCTGGCATAAAAATTTATACGTACACACAGCTTTGTGTGTATTAGTGTTTTTTGTATTCTTTTAACATTTGCTGTTTTTTAAGTTGTGTGTGTATTGGTTGAAAAATTATGCCAAACACAATAGCACTCTCTTCACCTCTCTCACCTACAAACTGGTATGTTATGCCAGCACAATTTTTCTCCTGTGTGATAGCTGAATCAATAATAAATGCTGTCATTTAATAAGCGAAGCTGGATGGATGCATTGGTGTTCGTGTATATGAGTGTAAACAGGCGATGTCGCGAAGACTTTTTGTTCGCAACAAACAATCAAAAGAACCCACTTGACCTGAGATTCGACAAAAACGAATGCTCACTAAAGCGAAGAAATTTCGAAACAAAATTGTTCGATATTTGTTCGCAAACCTAAAAAAATTCGAATGTTCGATAAAGCTCCGAACTTCGCACTTATCTCGATAGTTTTTCGAATGCGTGACGGCAGCTGCATGGAAGTGTGTTAGCCTGTTAGTCTAAAAATACGAAGTACAATGCATGACAGCACTGTAACTAAAAAAAAAGATAAGAACACACACTTACATATGTGCAATAATTGAATGAAAAAAAATTTGCCACGATAGCCCAGTGGATGTGTGTTAGTCTGTTAAAATCGAGGTACCATGTTCAACGCCTGCAGCGTAAGTTATGGAATTAAACAAATAAATAAAATTAATAAAATAAGTAAGTTAAAATAAACAAATAAAAAAATGACTTTTTACTTATTCTGCTGCATTTTTGCGGTATCGAAATTAATTCGATAATCTCCCACTTTTGATATTGCTAACGAAATCCGAGATCGAAGGTTTTTTTGGGACAAAACTGAGCGACGGGTGAACATTTTTCGAATCATTTTTGAGTGTCACTCTCGATAGTTTTACACGATAAATGTTCGAAGTATATCCGAAATCGATATCAATAACGAAAGCCGTGGTCAACTGGGAAGTAATGTTGCACAGTGGGTACTTATACAAAATAAATGGTAATAAATCTGGAACTTCTAAACTACTGATTCGATTTGTATGAAAATCCGTAAGCTCAAATTTTATGACGGAAAGCGTACGGAAAGAACAAAATTGTCAGGAAAATATACAAATTTGCAAAATTAAAGCTTATTTTAATTTGATTTGTTTGTTTTATTTTTATAAGATTATAAAAAATCAAATAGAAGCAATTATAATTATTAAAAATACTGACATATGTGCAATGCAGAAAATCTTTACTAGGATGCGCTGTTTTGGGAAATATATAAAAATTGAAAACTTCAAAGAAAATCATTTTCTGAAAAGTGTGACTTTCAGAAAGATGAAGAAAAGATGTGGGATTGCTTTCCGTATAAAAAACATAATGTGAACGGCGTTGCACACATTTTCAAAATGATAATGATAAGACAGAACAAGGCACATTAAATACAGGTAAACGCATTAGATGCAACTCTGCGCTTCTCACATATTTTTACAAAGTAATTGTCAAAAAATTTAATGCATCAAACAAGGCACCAAAGTAATTGTCAAATGAATTCTTCGATATAAACGTGTAAACAAAAAATCAGCGGATGAGCAATTTGCCTGATGCATGTACCTGTTTGATATGCCTTGAGACAAAAAAACAGTAAACACCAATATAGACGAAGGAACATTGCGTCTGGAAACATAAAATATCAAAAAGTTTTTATATTTGAGAAACCAAAAAGGAACATTTAGTGGTGCATGCCCATGTTTATAGTGATGTTCCTTCGTCTGTGGGCTGCTTTAAATACGCATGCTTTGCTATTCAACTCATTACGTATAACAGTTTTTTATCCCACTAGGATATATTGTATTGTAATGAATTATTACACAAAGATTTCATAAAATTAAAAAAATAACAAAACTCAAAAAAAAAAAAAAAATTAATTTAATATTCATATGCAAAATTTAAAAGTTAAAGGAATAAATATTGAAACTGTGTATACATATTGCCACATAAAATAACATACATATATATGTATGTATTTAGGTTGAAAAAGGGTTAAGTTATCTATAGAAATTTTTATAACTGTTATAAACGTGGCTTTATAGTTAACCTTTTAGCCATTTCAGTTGCACAAGTGTTATTTCAAAAGAAAACTTAAAAATAAGTAAGTAAATTGCAAATTCTTTTCAATAACTTTAAGTAATACTGTCGTACAATTACATTAAACATACATACATATTTATATTTTGTTAACAAATCTCACAAACTAAAACGTAAATATCTAAAAATGCTGAAATCAATAACATTTCAACCTCAAAAGTTAAGCGTTATATCTGCATACGTATGTAGTATATATGTACATATGTATTTCCAAATGTTCAGATTGTGCGTGAGTAAAATATAGATATCGAATATAACATGCACACATATATGTATATGTGCACACATAATTGCAGTAAAGGAGAAACTATAGGACAGTCTATAGTGACAGCAAAGTCTGTCGTGGAATTGAGATTATTGTGGAGTCTATCGTGTCGACTGAAGTAAAGGGAACAGCGCAGCGAATAGACGTGTGTAAGGGTGTAAGTAAAGCCAGTGAGTGTGACAGGTAAAAAAAGCTCCAATCAGGTTTTTGTTAAAATTCATGGAAGAAAGAGAAAAGCATAGTGTATTTGATACTCTAGTGTGTTACTACTTACCAATTAACACAGCTAATAAAAATGTATTGCACTAGAAAGACGTAGCAAAACAAAACCGACGACAAAATTTGAGGGAAAACGAGACAAACTGAAAAATACCAGTATCTTCCGTCTCGTGACATTTCTGTATGTTTTGTGATTGGTGTATCAACTGTGAGTGTCGGAAGAGTGAGTGCCGTGTGTGACAAGCAGCAGACAAAGAGGTATTGGGTGTATCAACTGTGAGTGACGGCAGAGTGAGTCTCGTAAGTGACGAGTAGCAGTAATTCAGTAGTTTAAGTTGTATTAGTTTATATAAGCTCTTGATTAATTTAGTTTAAGTGTATTTGTAAATAAAACTTGTATCATTCTTAACCCTAATTACTACACTCGGGTCTTGTATTCATTTGCAAATCTTCGGGTCCACGCAAAAGCGTTTTTAAAGAGAGAAAAACGTAACAATATATAAGATATGTTAAATAAACAAACAAAAAAAAAAGAAAATAAGGAAAAAATTTGATTTATTATTACTTTAATATAAAAAAAAGTTCAAAGATTCCAGCTCCCAAGCTGTTGTTTTCATTTTTCCAATTTTCTATACCAAACTTTTATTTCAAAAGCATAAAATATATATAATTTATAAAGAAAAAGAAAAAAATTAATTAAACATAGTTACTTTTATATAACACAAAAAGTGCATGTTTCCCAACCCTGTAATCATAATTTAAAATTTTTCTGATTTCTTATACCAATCTGTTGTTAAGAACAGGAGATATTTTTAATATATAGAGAAAAAGGAAAAATTAGTAACCTACTACTTTAATTTAACCAAAAAAGTTAAAGCTTTCCAACCCCGGAAACGTCTTTTTATTTATTTTTAATACCAATCCATGATATAAATATAGAAGGTACTTCCATTCTCTCATATTTCCTTGACATTCACCTCCTGACAATTATGATAGTGAAGTTTCGTGCTACCGTATTAATTTAATATTTAACCTCTGTTTCCTGTTTGTTTAAAAATTTTATTAAAAAATTATTTCAAAATTGTTTTTATAAAACACGGAACTTATAAATTAATCAATTAATGCCTTAATTCTGTTGGACGATTGTATCGTCTTGTCTACGGACGAAAAAAACCGCAGTTGTGATTCTTTAAAACAATTATTATTTATTGTCTATGATAGAAGGTTCGTGTATTTGCTTTATGATTTTGTTCCAAACATTATATTCAACACATATTATTTCATATATTTTGCAAACTATTCTATAATACTTTAAATAAATTTTTATGTTTTAAAAACATGTCAATAATATTTTTATTTTTCATTATCAAAGACAACAACCATTTTTGAAGGAAATAATTTAGAAGATTCAAACACAAGAAGTCAAAAGTATTTTCAAACAAAAAAAATCTTCTTGCTGAATTAGGGCATAAGTAAAAATAGGAGTGCAGCATTTTTAATTTCCCTTAATTTCCTGGTGCTCGTCAACAGTGGCTAAGAGCGTATAAGATCTGTGAAATAAACTTGCCAAAAGATCTGACCGGTTATTGCCCCCCGTTGCCACATGCAAGTGCAAGTGAAAAAAATTTAATACACTCACATTTTTTACTAAGTGCCCTTTTACATTTGGGAAATTGAAAGACAGACAGACGAAGTTTGTAGAAGAAGGGGCGAAGATGCATAGTGTGTAGTACACGACCCTCTGTACCGCACATTTTTTGTTTCTCTTTTCTACTTTTCGCAATTTATTCTTGTTGCTTCACATGATTTTTCTCATTTCAACGTATGTATGGATACTTGATGTGTACTATCAATGCATATGGTATGTATGTGTATGTATGTAAATAGCAAACACGAAGAAGAAGTAAGCAAACTACAAAATTTCTTCGGGCAAGAACAAAAGAGAATTGAAAAAATGTCCGGCAAGAAATGTCTCAAATGTAAAAGAGAAAAATCCCGGGATTTTCGGGATCCCGAGATTTTTCGGGATCACGGGATTTTCGAGATTTCGGGATCTAAATATTTTTCGTAAAATAAATTATTTTTTTTTTAAAATAAATATTACTTTAATAACAATTTAATGCATTTTCAAAGGTTTTATGTTCATAATTTATCATTGCACAATTGTATCTAAAGTGAACAATTTTCTAATACGAGTATGAAATAAAAATCAAAAGAATTTTTCTGATCTATTTTTAAGTTGATTAATCACATTTGATGTTAGAGAATTTATAGTGAAAACAATAACTAAGTCCTGATTCACACACGTCAGGTCTAAGTCGTCAAGTCTTGAGTTTTTAGGATAGAGAGGAAAAGAGAATGGAAAGCGGTACAGACTTGACCGTACCAGTCAAGTTTGCTTTTTCCTTTTGTTTTGTCATTCGTAATACTCTACTACAACACAAATTGATGAGACTTGATGAAACAAACTTGACGGTGTGTATGAACGTAAATGCAGGTTCAAAAGAAAATTGAACAAAAACTGATCAGCTAAACCTGATGTATGTGAATCAGGACTAAATATGAAAACTTGGTTTTGTTTTCAATATAAGTGTTTTTCTATTATCTAAACCAAAACGAATATACATATCGGTGGACTTTTAGCACTACCGCTTAAGTTGACTTATGAAAATTTTGGATTCACTTTCATACAAATAAGTTGCAAAAACAATATTGTTTTGTTAAAAATATATCTACTAACGTTTTTTCAATTGTGATTGATCAACAACAAGTATAACGGTTGTTACATGTGTATGTATACCAAGCATTATCTAATTTTTTTTATCGATTTCGTTACGACTAGTAAGGCGGAACATGTCGAAAAATTAAAAGAAATTAAAAGAAAATGTATACACTATTCTAATCAAATTCGATTAATTACGTCTAAAGATCACATTTTTATAGGCACATTCATTAAAAGTTTCCCTGAGCACTTGAACAGTATTTTTCATTCAATTCAATTTTTTTCAATTCATACATACTGTTACGTAAAAATATTCCTACAGGGTTAAAGCAAAGAACTATCTGGAAGTATTTAACTAAAGCACTAAACGTACACACATATTTACGTACAAATACAACAACAATAATTGTATACATAGCTACAGACACACACACATGCAAATAAAAGTGCGAGCACTGTACTACCAGTACAAACCGCATTGCCAACATAAGAGTCGTTACTTTTAAATTCAAAAATAACGACCAATCGAATTATCTACAAACGCCTAGAAGCAGCAACATGAATTTTCCCGATTGTGCTAGAGGACTGTTTGAACATCTGGCTACCAATAGTAAATGACAATACAGATGGCATCATGCACCTATCAGGCGAACATTCGAGATCCGGTTCCTGTACTATAAAAAGTGGCAGCATGTGCGAGAACAGAGCAGTACTAATCAGAAAGTAGTCAAGTTAAGACCTCGTTGAAAGTGGATAATAACGATAAGAAGTAGTTAAGAAAAGACAAGTTGTAATTTGCTTCGTTAAGAATAAAAGGAAAAACAGTAGCAAATAAAAATTGTGTATTATTTATTTTTATTTTTGAGCAATTAAAAGAACTCACACGTTTAATAAAATTTAAACGTAACATTTGGTGTCAGAAGTGGGATTGCAAAATTAAAATAAAAATAATAAATTAATTAGAAAATAATTAATTTGCAATACGAGGAAGAATGAAATTTCAAGAGCTTAAGGTGGAGCAACTCAAGAAAGAGTTGAACAATCTGGACTTGCCAACAACTGGTAATAAGGTCGAACTACAGAAAAGATTGTTGGAAGAGTTCCAGCGGCGCAACATCGATATAGAAAGCTACGAGTTCGATGAAAAAGAAGAAATTGAGGTATGTACTCGTGCAGCAGCAACCAGTACAGACATTGGTGCAATGTTTGCTGCTATGATGAGTAAAATGGAGGCAAACAATGAGAAAATGGAAACAATGCTTCAAGAAACTTCTAGAGCAAAGAATGAAATGAAGGCAAACAATGACAAACTGCTAGGCCAAATGGATGAGAGGCTTCAGGAGTCTTCTAGAGCAATGAAGGCTGAAATTCAGGAGTCTATGAAGGCCACAAATCAGAAACTTCAAGAAATTTCTGAGGCCTTTTATAGAAGAGTAGATGGCATTGAAGTACAAGTCAGCAAGTTTGACGAGAAAATATCAGAGCTAGAGAACAAATTCCATAGCTTAGAAATTGGTGGCGTGGCAGTACAAGTGAAAGATGTAGACGAGAAGTTGCACGAGCTGGAAGCAAAAATCGTCAATCTCCAGGGCCAAGGCGGACCAGTGCGATTTGTTCCAGAAGTTTCCAGCAGGATAAAGACGCCTTGTTTTGATGGCAGTGCACCACTGAACATCTTTCAATTTCAGTTCGAAACAGTGGCTAACAGAAATGGTTGGGACAGTGAAGAAAAGGCCATAGAGCTAGTTTTGGCCTTAAAAGGTGCGGCAGCAGAAGTTCTCGAAACTGTGCCAGTAGGCTGCAGAAACAGTTTTGATGACATAATGGCGGCACTGCAACGCAAATATGGCGGTGAGCACAAGCGTGACATATACCGCATGGAATTGCGATGTAGAGGACAAAAACCCAATGAGTCTCTACAAGATTTCGCAATGGAAATCGAGCGGTTGGTGCAGCTTACGTATCCAGGCGAAAACCATCCATTCCTGGATCATGTCAAAACGGAGGCGTTTGTTAATGGCATCCGCGACCCTGATATCAAACTTGCAGTGTGTGCTACGCAAAAGGCAACCTTCACAGAAATGGTTTCATTTGCACTAACTCAGGAGACTGCTAGATTGATTTTGAAGCCACAGGTGTGCAAGGTACGGAACGTGGAAGTACTTGCCGAAAATGATAATAGTCTAGTCTCTAGCATTAAGGAGGCCGTGAGACAAGCATTGGCGGAGAAAGAGCAAAAAGTTAATGATAAGTGCTATAACTGCGGCAAAGTTGGTCATTACCAGCGCAACTGCAAGGCGCCAAGAAAGAGAGCCAGATCTGTTTCGCCATCAAGGAACAGTAAACGGGTGTACCAACAAACAACACAAGAGTCCCCGTTAAACTAAAACGAGCTAGCACTAAGGGGCAAGAGCTAGCTCCCACAAACGACGGCCCCACAATCTCCATATCAGTGATGCAACAGAAAAATAGCAACCTTACTGCATGCGGATACATCAACGGTGAAAAGCACATCCTTACCATAGACACAGGAGCGTCACAGTCAATAATCAGGCCCAATGTAGTGAAGGGGAAATGTGAAACTATAAGTAATATACGACTACGTACAGCTACTGGGGAGCCTGCCACTGTCTATGGTAAAACTGAGGCGAAGGTGACTATTGCCAATATCAGTGTGAAACACGTATTTATTGTTGCCGATATTGTAGACGAGGTTATTATTGGAGCCGATTTTATGATAAACCACGGAATCAACTTGCATATGGGGCAACAAGTGATGATTTGGCGTAATGTTGAAATACCGCTTGATGTTGGATATGACAATCAGATGCACGTCAAGAAACTGCTTGCTATTGAAAATCAGACATTACCACCACGGTCTGAATCAGTAATATGGGCACAAATGGAGGGAGATTGTGAGGACAATCGGTTGTGGGTAGTAGAACCAGCAGAAATTAAGAGCGAGCTATTAACAGCAAAAGCCCTCGTAAGAACTTGCAATGGAAGAAAGGTTCCCATACGGGTACTAAATTTATCAGGCCAAGAAAAAGTCATCAACAAGAATTCCGAAATAGGTCAATGTGCTCAAGCAGAGGCAATAATAAACTGCGATAAAAAGCCAGAACCTGCCAATTTGTCTGCAAAGGAGCGTGAAGAATTTCAGGCATATGTGGAGCGATGGGTAGCAGGGCTATCACCTCCTGACAGAAATAAAGCCAAGCAACTGCTAAAAAGGCACGCCTGCATTTTTGCCGGGCAGAATAAAAGCCAAGGGAGAACGGCAATAGTGAAACACGAAATAAATACTGGCGAAGCAAGGCCAATAAAATTGGCACCCAGAAGTATACCACTGGCTAAGCGAACTGAGGTAAAAGAGCTCGTCAATGAAATGGAGCGGTGTGGTGTAATCGAACCATCTTCAAGTCCCTGGAGCTCACCGGTAGTGTTAGTAAAGAAAAAGGACGGCAGTACTCGATTTTGCGTCGATTATAGGAAACTTAACGACGTGACCAAAAAGGACAGTTATCCGCTACCAAGAATTGACGACACCTTAGACACGCTTGCTGGAACGAAATGGTTCTCCACATTGGATCTACAAAGCGGCTATTGGCAGGTGGAGATTGCAGAGAAAGACAAGGAGAAAACTGCTTTCAGCGCATGCGATGGTCTGTGGCAGTTTAATGTTATGCCATTTGGGCTCTGCAATGCTCCGGCTACTTTCGAGCGGCTCATGGAGCAAGTGTTAAAAGGACTGCACTGGAAAACATGCTTGGTGTATCTTGACGACATAATTGTAATGGGGAAGACTTTTGATGAACACCTTAAAAATCTGACTGAAGTCTTTCAGCGCATATCATCGGCTGGACTCAAACTAAGCATCAAAAAGTGTGCACTATTCCAGAAAGAGGTGAAGTATCTGGGCCATAAAGTTACAGCAGATGGTATTTCAACAGATGAAGATAAGATACGAGCAGTAAAGGACTGGCCTCGTCCAAGAAATCTTCACGAATTGCGCAGCTTTTTGGGCCTTTGCACATACTACAGACGCTTTGTGCCAAATTTTGCCAGCGTAGCTTCAAGCTTGCATGAGCTAACAAAGAAGTCGCAACCATACGATTGGAGTGAATTGCAGGAGAATGCTTTCCAGACATTAAAAGATTTATTGTGCACATCACCAGTCTTATCATATCCAGTTGCTGGGGAAAAATTTGTGCTAGATAGCGATGCAAGTGTATATGGAATAGGAGGTGTGTTATCACAGGTGATTAATGGAACAGAAAAAGTAGTGGGCTATTACAGCCGAATACTTTCGAAACCTGAGAGGAACTACTGTGTGACACGACGGGAGCTTCTGGCAGTGTTGGAGTGCATTAAGCATTTTCATAAATACTTGTATGGCCAACACTTTACTTTAAGAACTGACCATTCTGCGCTCAGGTGGCTACTGCAGTTTAAAAATCCTGAAGGGCAGCTAGCACGCTGGATTGAACGTCTTCAGAGCTACAACTTCAGCATTGAGCACAGAAAGGGTGCAAGGCATAATAATGCTGATGCTCTGTCACGACGCCCCTGTAGCTTAGAGTGCAGACATTGTTCAAAAGTCGAGGCGAAAGAATGTGTCATTGATGTCAGGCTTACAAAAATTGGTACGGAAGAAGACTGGTCAGAGGCGCAAAGGGCAGATCCAGCACTGGGAAAAATTATAGCAGCTAAAGAGGAGGATAGAAGACCCACCCGTAATGAGATATCAGCTGAAAGTCCACTGGTAAAATCGTATTGGGCCCAGTGGGACAGCCTGAATTTGATAAATGGTTGTTTGTATCGTGTCTGGGAAAGTGTAGACGGTAAGACGATTTCCAATCTGATCGTGGTCCCAACATCCAAGAGGAGCGAGGTGTTGAAGGAGTTCCATAATGGACCCAGCGGTGGCCACCTGGGCGTAACAAAAACGCTCGAAAAGTTAAAACAGCGTTTTTATTGGATTGGATGTCAACAAGCCGTAGCCGAATGGATAGCGAATTGCACACAGTGTATGAAGGCTAAAGGTCCAGCAAAACGAAGTCGGGGTCTGCTGCAAAAATATAACTCGGGAGCACCCTTTGAGAGGATAGCAATGGATGTAGCAGGACCTTTTCCGGTCAGCAACGCTGGGAATCGTTATATTCTTGTAGTGATGGACTATTTCAGCAAATGGCCAGAAGTTTATGCCATACCTAACCAGGAAGCCAGAACGGTTGTGGACGCGTTTGTAAACAACTGGGTATGTCGCTATGGAGTTCCTATTGAACTGCACTCTGACCAAGGTAGAAATTTTGAGTCTGCCATATTTAAAGACATGTGCGAGCGATATGGGATAAAGAAAACCAGAACCACACCACTTCACCCACAGTCTGATGGCATGGTAGAGAGGTTCAACCGTACATTAGAAGAATATTTGCGAAAAGTGGTGAGCACGCATCAAAAGGACTGGGACGAACACATTCCGGAGTTTCTATTAGCATACAGGTCAGCTGTGCATGACACAACATCGCGAACACCTGCAAAAATTATTTTTGGAGCTGAGTTAAAGTTGCCTGGAGATTTAGAGTTCGGCGTCAAGCCTACACTAACAAATGAAGCAGATACTGGCCCTTTCCAAAGGCAAGAAAATTTAAATGAGCTACATGAATTTATCCGTAGCCGAATTAAAATGGTCAGTAATAAGATGAAAGTTAGATATGACCGTGCTGCAAATTCTAAAGGCTTTAATGAAGGTCAATTGGTTCTACTTTTCAACCCACAGCGGAAAATAGGATTGTCTCCAAAACTACAGACTCACTGGGAGGGACCATATACGGTGGTAAAAAGGTTAAACGATGTCGTTTACAGAATACAAAAACACAATAGCCCAAGGTCAAAAATGAAAGTTGTACATTTAGAACGACTCGCAAACTATGGAAAGCCGGATAATGTGCCTATTCGGGACGAATAGGCTTAAGTGGGCGGCAGTGTTACGTAAAAATATTCCTACAGGGTTAAAGCAAAGAACTATCTGGAAGTATTTAACTAAAGCACTAAACGTACACACATATTTACGTACAAATACAACAACAATAATTGTATACATAGCTACAGACACACACACATGCAAATAAAAGTGCGAGCACTGTACTACCAGTACAAACCGCATTGCCAACATAAGAGTCGTTACTTTTAAATTCAAAAATAACGACCAATCGAATTATCTACAAACGCCTAGAAGCAGCAACATGAATTTTCCCGATTGTGCTAGAGGACTGTTTGAACATCTGGCTACCAATAGTAAATGACAATACAGATGGCATCATGCACCTATCAGGCGAACATTCGAGATCCGGTTCCTGTACTATAAAAAGTGGCAGCATGTGCGAGAACAGAGCAGTACTAATCAGAAAGTAGTCAAGTTAAGACCTCGTTGAAAGTGGATAATAACGATAAGAAGTAGTTAAGAAAAGACAAGTTGTAATTTGCTTCGTTAAGAATAAAAGGAAAAACAGTAGCAAATAAAAATTGTGTATTATTTATTTTTATTTTTGAGCAATTAAAAGAACTCACACGTTTAATAAAATTTAAACGTAACAATACGTTTTTTTCTACAAGTTCAACAGATACATATGTATGTATGTATTCATACGTTCGCTAAGAGGAGTATGGTTTATTAGTGTCCTGGGGGTCGATTCTGGTTCTGTGATAATGTGAAGTGAAAAAAATCGTTTCATTTTCGTTTTCAAGCAACTTTTCACACCGTCTTTTCATAGTTTCACAAATTGCGATTCTGGTTCAAGTAATGAAAAAATGTTTCATTCCAGTGTAGCTGTGAAAAGTTTCTATTCATGTTATTTAACTTTAATTGTCAAATACAGAGATCTAAGTTTCGCAGTTATGATGCCGCGTTAAGCCGCATGCAATTTTTTATTATTGCTTGAGCCGCTGCCGCTGCGTATATATTGAAGCATATAATCTGGCTTATAAATATAGTAATTGTTTTTGAAACTACATACATATGTAAATACAATGTACATACATATGTAATTTAAATAGGAATGTACATGAGGAAAAGTTAAGTTCAAACAAGACAAATAGTTGCTTTCCTTTTTTTCATGCATACTTATGTACATACTTATATATGTACATACATACATACAATATATGTTCGTAAATATGTAAAGTTTTTTTGATTCTTTTTTAGGCAATTTTTTGTTTTTTTTATTCCATGTATCTAATTTTAATGTGATTAAGTTCTTGTTGAATTTATATACATATGTACATATATATGTATATGTTTCTACGTTTTTATGTATGTAAATAACACAATTTATGTATATAATATAGGCGGACCTATATTATAGGTACGTATGTAAATATGTATTTCATATTTTTTCAGCTTTTTGCTAGCTTTAAGTTTCACTCAATAAAGAAAATATTTCACATTACAATAAAATATTTTACGAGAAATACAATTTAAAATATGTTTGTCCAATGAAGTGGTTGCATTTATGATCCTAGTGTGCATGTGAGAGAAACAAGTCGACCGGCACGAAGCCGACGGCGCGCCGCCGCCGCCGCTTATTTTTCTGTATATCAAGCCGTCGCCGATTGTACAGGCTCGCATTGGTTCAAAATTAGCCGAAATTTTATCTGCTCAAAAAGACAAATTTCCGAGAAAAAATTTTTAAAATCAATTTTCAGTTTCAATTTTTATTTTCTCTTTAAATTTTCATATGTTTATTTGCGCCGCCGAAAATTCGCTCGGCGCGCTGCCACCGGTCACAAAACTACTGCGCCGCCGCCGCCGATAATTTTGCCTCGACTTGTTTCTCTGGTGCATGTTTCTGTCAGGTAGAGAAAAGTGCAAAATACCAGCATAGACGAGGATCCAAAAAAATGATAAGCAAGCTAAACAACATAGGAACATTCATACATACAAACTAACATACGTACATGTGTACACATTTACATATGTAAATATGTACACATATTTTTCATGTAGAAATTGGCATATTGTTCTTCAAAATTCCTCATAGAGTGCTTCACAAATACAAATTGCTTTTAAAGACTTTGGAATTGTTGCATTGATTTCTCTTTTCAGTACTAGAAAGCTACATATATTTTTTTGCAAATGGAGTTTAAAACTTTCTTCAAGAAAACATATTAATTTTAGTGTGGTATGGCATTTTGATATATTAATTACTAAAAAATTATTAAATTATTTTTTTGCCGCCGATAACAACTTAACTTATGTCTCCCTCGGCTTCTGATCAATTGCCAAATTATGCAAATATGAACATGAATAAAAATAGAAAATGTCTGGATAAAATGTTTTAATGGACCTATCAGACGAAATTAGGGATGAGGATAAGTGAATTAAATATTTTAAAAGTGTTCTAGTAGTATTAGTATGGGTTTTCAAAGGGTTTCCATGATTTTTCACTAATGAATTGTGTGTGTAAAAAAACTTTTCATATGAAAAGGTTTTGACATTTGTTTACACGAGAATAAAACGAGAATCAGTAATGATGTGTACCTGTGAAAACGTTTTGTTTCATTCCAATTGTTTTTTTCATATGAAATCATTTCAATTTTGTTTTTATTTTTTCACTGAACTAGAATCAGAAACACTATGAAAAGATGAAAAAAGTTTTCATTTTACATTATCACAGAACCAGAATCGACCCCCAGTTTTAACAATTTAGGGCGGCTTTTTGAGTTCAAGATTAGAGATTAAATTAACCTTAATCTTCATTTGTGATTTTTGGGTAGTCGATTATATGGTTTACTTGCTAGTTTAAGCGGGCAATCGTGGTGGTTTAATCATACATTAACATTGACAACATACACTTGTGAAACTTATAACTATTTGTAAAAATTATATTATAAAATAATTTAAAAACACATAAATAAATACATATATTTTATATTATTTATCTATTTCCTTTAACACGCGCAATATTTTACTTGTAAATAATAAAACATGGCAGTTTCTTCTTCTTTCCACAAAAAATCAAAGTGTGTTGATAACATGTATGACTTTTACACAGAAAATGTTGCCACTATTTTGTTCCTCAGTATGGTAATACTACAAATAATAAGAAGTTTAAACTACCACTCAAAAATATCAAACTAATTAACTTGAGATTAAGTTAATTTTCGGATTAGCTTATTATAGAAATAAACTAATCTTAATCTCGTACCCAAAAAGTCGCCCTTAATGACTATTCGTCCCATATTTCTTATAAATTAACAACAAGAGCAAAATATATAAACTACTTTCTTACGGTTATTTTCATCAAACGTGCTACAATATACATATGTAAATTTTAGAATTATTTTTAAAGCAAAAGAAACATATTACCTTTGGAAGGGAAATTACATTTGAAAAATTCTTAAGTTTGACAAATTTATTCCGTCTTATTCTATATTATTAGGGCAATTACAATTCAAATTCCACGAGAAATTTTTCCCGGGGAATACTTTCAAAAATAATAGGGAAAACAAAAAAATCTAATTGGAAAAGGGAGAAATTTCTTGCGGGAATGTATTCGTAATTGCAGTGTATAACTCTCTGAATGTCGACTCCTCAACGCTAAAAATAATAGCACTTATCTACTTTTCGGTAACAATTGAGTACTATTGACACCTCCTTATAATTGGAGTAGAATACAAGGCAAGTGAAAACTTTTTGTTGTCGGGTTGACGTAAAATCGTGAAATATTTACAGAATAATGCGGAGTATTTTCTCTAAAAAACTGCTCGAGTGTGTATATATGTTTTTTACATTGACCGTTTAGGTCGTTTTTGATACAAACCTAAGATCAAATCCATTTAAATTACATGGATTTGATAAATAGTTTTAGTCAAAAACGACCGACTGAATGAGTTCGACTCAATTATAGTTGTATTCGACTTGCAGAATAGAAGGCCAGGGGGTCGATTCTGGTTCTGTGATAATGTAAAATGAAAACTTTTTTCATCTTTTCATAGTGTTTCTGATTCTAGTTCAGTGAAAAAATGAAAACAAAATTGAAATGATTTCATATGAAAAAAACAATTGGAATGAAACAAAACGTTTTCACAGGTACACATCATTACTGATTCTCGTTTTATTCTCGTGTAAACAAATGTCAAAACCTTTTCATATGAAAAGTTTTTTTACACACACAATTCATTAGTGAAAAAGCATGGAAACCCATTGAAAACCCATACTAATACTACTAGAACACTTTTAAAATATTTAATTCACTTATCCTCATCCCTAATTTCGTCTGATAGGTCCATTAAAACATTTTATCCAGACATTTTCTATTTTTATTCATGTTCATATTTGCATAATTTGGCAATTGATCAGAAGCCGAGGGAGACATAAGTTAAGTTGTTATCGGCGGCAAAAAAATAATTTAATAATTTTTTAGTAATTAATATATCAAAATGCCATACCACACTAAAATTAATATGTTTTCTTGAAGAAAGTTTTAAACTCCATTTGCAAAAAAATATATGTAGCTTTCTAGTACTGAAAAGAGAAATCAATGCAACAATTCCAAAGTCTTTAAAAGCAATTTGTATTTGTGAAGCACTCTATGAGGAATTTTGAAGAACAATATGCCAATTTCTACATGAAAAATATGTGTACATATTTACATATGTAAATGTGTACACATGTACGTATGTTAGTTTGTATGTATGAATGTTCCTATGTTTAGCTTGCTTATCATTTTTTTGGATCCTCGTCTATGCTGGTATTTTGCACTTTTCTCTACCTGACAGAAACATGCACCAGAGAAACAAGTCGAGGCAAAATTATCGGCGGCGGCGGCGCAGTAGTTTTGTGACCGGTGGCAGCGCGCCGAGCGAATTTTCGGCGGCGCAAATAAACATATGAAAATTTAAAGAGAAAATAAAAATTGAAACTGAAAATTGATTTTAAAAATTTTTTCTCGGAAATTTGTCTTTTTGAGCAGATAAAATTTCGGCTAATTTTGAACCAATGCGAGCCTGTACAATCGGCGACGGCTTGATATACAGAAAAATAAGCGGCGGCGGTGCGCCGTCGGCTTCGAGCCGGTCGACTTGTTTCTCTCACATGCACACTAGGATCATAAATGCAACCACTTCATTGGACAAACATATTTTAAATTGTATTTCTCGTAAAATATTTTATTGTAATGTGAAATATTTTCTTTATTGAGTGAAACTTAAAGCTAGCAAAAAGCTGAAAAAATATGAAATACATATTTACATACGTACCTATAATATAGGTCCGCCTATATTATATACATAAATTGTGTTATTTACATACATAAAAACGTAGAAACATATACATATATATGTACATATGTATATAAATTCAACAAGAACTTAATCACATTAAAATTAGATACATGGAATAAAAAAAACAAAAAATTGCCTAAAAAAGAATCAAAAAAACTTTACATATTTACGAACATATATTGTATGTATGTATGTACATATATAAGTATGTACATAAGTATGCATGAAAAAAAGGAAAGCAACTATTTGTCTTGTTTGAACTTAACTTTTCCTCATGTACATTCCTATTTAAATTACATATGTATGTACATTGTATTTACATATGTATGTAGTTTCAAAAACAATTACTATATTTATAAGCCAGATTATATGCTTCAATATATACGCAGCGGCAGCGGCTCAAGCAATAATAAAAAATTGCATGCGGCTTAACGCGGCATCATAACTGCGAAACTTAGATTTCTGTATTTGACAATTAAAGTTAAATAACATGAATAGAAACTTTTCACAGCTACACTGGAATGAAACATTTTTTCATTACTTAAACCAGAATCGCAATTTGTGAAACTATGAAAAGACGGCGTGGAAAGTTGCTTGAAAACGAAAATGAAACGATTTTTTTCACTTCACATTATCACAGAACCAGAATCGACCCCCTGTACGTATAAAATTGTATGGGACTTTTAAATATTATAAAAAATATTTAGTTTATTATATATATATATTATATATATATTATATATATATATATATATATATATATATATATATATATTATATATTATATATTATATATATATATTATATATTTATATTATATATTTATTTAGTTTATTTTAGTTTATTTATTTATAAAGTTTCTATATAAAAATTGCTAAGAAATCCCGAAATCCCGGGACTCGGGATTTGCCAAATCCCGATAATCCCGGGATTTCCGGGTTCGGGATTTCCCGTTTGGCATCCCTAATATACACAACTTGCAAGTAACTACTGGCATGTGCCAACGGGGGGTTGAAACAATTTTTTTAGAAAAGGATGTTATAATCAACAATCAACATATTATGTAGATTAAACAGAATGCAATATAAATAAATATATGTTGAACTAAATGAAAGTTCCATGTCAACTTATCAAAAACGTCAATAAATTTGGTTTCTCAACGCCAAACTTTGATGAAAATATAGTTAAAAGATTTGTATTAAGCAGAAAATTTAAAAATATTACATATTATTGCCCTCAAAATATTCCAATAAACGAAAATTTTGTACATTTTATGAAAATATTTGTAGCTTGTGCAGGAAAACAGATTTCGTAAGTTACAAAAATTATTTCGTAAAATTATTTTTGTATATAGTACCACATTTTTCGTTTATTTAATTGAATTTAAGAGAAAATAAAAAATATTTTATAAAATTAGAAATTTCGTAAAATAAACAAATGTTGTTTTGTTATCATTTTCTTTGCAGTACAAAATTATTCTTGAACCTATACAAGTTTCGTGAATTTTACGAAAATTTTTTTTTGAAATATGAGAATAAAAACTGTTGTTTTGTTTTATTTTGTAATATTTTCCCAATTTATTTTCCTGTCATTGTATATGTTGTATAAAAAATTATTAAATAAATTTCAATTAAAATAAAAAATTATTATAATTATTCTATATTTATTATTTGAACAGGCTAAAGTTCGTATCGCTTTTTAAGCCAAATTACATCTGATAATTATTAATGAACAAATAACACCAAAGTTAGTTGTTATTCTGACAACACATAGTTGAATGGAACAGCTAGCCGTGACACCACTGTGTGTGGTGTCAGTTGATGTAGATTTGTGCTTTATATACGAAAATTTTTTGTAAATGGAATATGTGAATTGTTTTGATTCATCGTCATAATAGTCATTGGCTTGTGGCAAAAATTAAATAAATATACTTAATAGTAACAAACCGAAAAAGTTTGTCTTAAGTAGAACAAAAATAAGCAAATTAACTAACATGTGTATAATTAGTAAAGAACAAACGACAATGGTAAGACTGCTGTAAATTTAGAGATGGTAAAGTGAGCTTTCATTACAAAACATCTTTCAGCAAATTGAAAGACGATGAATCAAAACAATTCACATATTCCATTTGCAAAAAAGTTTCGTATATAAAGCACAAATCTACATCAACTGACACTACACACAGTGGACCAAACACAGAAGAACGCTGATGATGAAGTTTTAGTGGCCTTCGAAAACGGCTAGCTGTTCCGTTCAACTATGTGTTGTCAGAATATTTACAAACTAACTTTGGTGTTATTTGTTCATTAATAATTATCACATGTAATTTGGCTTTAAAAGCGATACAAACTTTAGCCTGTTCAAATCATAAATATAGAAACAAATGAAGTTCGAAAAATAATAATTAAATTAACTATTATAATTATTGTTTTTTATGCTGAGAAAACAACTGGGACGAACGGTAAATCTCCTCCAGGCACACCAACGAAGAATACGTAACAGATCTTATAATTGACAATTGAATATTTGGTTGTTGTTTGTGCAAACAGAGAGAAAATTGTTTTTTCGTCATTTGTCGGCGTAAGAAATAGAAATAAATCTATCGCAGAATTCATCACGCTCGACGAATTACGTTCTACAGCGGTGTGGTGTTAATTTTCATATAAGCAAATGTGTTTTATTGAAAGTTCACAACGAATAATTCGTTGTTCCTCCCAGTTGTGTTCCCAGTTTGATTCGTGCGTTTCAATGCAAAATATGTATGTATGTATGTCCGAGTATGTGTATGTGATGTATGATGCTGTAACAATTCCCATTAAATTATCTTTTTCTTCCTATTGTTACAACATTCAATTCCAATATATAATTTTTTGCAGATTTTTATGTTTTAAAGATTTCAGTTTGACACAATATTTCGTATATAACTAGGGTTCGGGATTTCCCGGACTTTTGCACTTCCCGGGAAACGGGAATGGAAACATCGCGTTCCCGGGAATTCCCGCGATACCCGAGAAAAGCTAATTTTCTAGATTAAATACATTTATTAAGCGAAAGTTGTCGAAATTTCGATTGTTTTATTAGTTTAAGCATTATTTTTAAATAAAAGTTAATACAAAAGCACTTCTAAGATAAATTTGTAATTCAGGCAAATAGAATATACATAGCTTCTATACAGTATTACCGTAATTAGTAAACAATTTTATAATAAGGCTCCCAAATCATTTTTTTAAAAAGTTTTCTTGCTTGTTTCTCATTATTCTGGAAAAATTTCCAGGAGAATTATTTTCTTAAGGAAACGATCAGATCATTGCAATCATTGATAATTATACAAAGTATTCTACTTTCTTGTTTCAGACGCTAATACAAGTAATAATTCTTTTGACGAAAATACTTCCCTGATTTAATTTCTCTTTCAAAAATCTCAACAAAAAACAACTCAACGTGTTAGAGTTTCATTTCCGACAAAAGTATTAATACTTGTATTATAGTCGGTCTTTACTAAATACATCTTGCATGTAGTTTTCGAATAGAACAATAGTTTTTCTCATACTTAGACCAATTAGCAGAAATGGTATGATTTCAATTTTATGAAATTTCCGTGTAAATTTGAACAGCTCACATTTTTATTTTATATAAAAAAAATTTAATGGATAGTTTACTGCTTGTTTATCGGTGTCGAAGAAATTATTTCTTTTTACAGTTACAACTGAAACATAAACAAAATTTTAGAATTTTTTTTTGTTTTAAATGAAATTGTTACCATGAAAAAAATCCTTCGACATCGATAAACAGGGTATTAATATTTAAATATCAGTATCAACTTTAAAAGATAACTTAAACAATTTCATCTTGTAAATTTAGTGATACAATCATTCAAATGAACTTTTGTAATAAAAAAACAATGAAAATTTTGATATTGAATTAAAACAGGATTATAAAACAAAGTTTTTATATGAATGAAAAAAATTTTACGGTCATTTAGGCCATTTTATATTGTCACAAAAGTCTGTATGTTTCCCGTTTTCCCGGGAAAATGTAAAAAATTTCCCGGGAATATCAGGCAGACATTTCCCGGGATTTCCCGCCCGGAAATTCCCGTTTTCCGAACCCTATATATAACACAAAATTGTTTTTCATAATTCACGAATTTATTTTGTAATATAAACACTCTGTTTCGTAAATTTACAAAAAAAAATTGTAAAAATACAAAATTTTGTTATTTATAGACAAAAAGAATTTCGTAAAATAAACAAATATCATTTGTACTATGTACGAAGGATTTCGTACCATAAAAACAACGAATATTTTCGTTAAATAAACCAAATTTTTCGTTTATTTTAGCCATGAAATATTTTGAGTGTACAAAATCACTTTCCAAACTTCACAGATATGTAGATATGTACATAACTTTATTTATTCCCAAATTTTTGCTAAGATAATTACACATTTTTGTAAAAAAATTTCTAGGGGAAGACTTACATTTTTTCCTATATGGGAACATTTTTCTTTATTTCTCTCAAAAAACAAACTTCAAAAATCCTTATTTTTCAAAACAAAGAGGGAATGTAAGTATCTTATATATTTATATCATGGTGTGGACTATCAGACTAGTATATCTACAATGTGACTACAAGTGATAGTGACTACAAACGAATTCTACTGTCATATTTGTATTTTATTTGACCCACTTTGTGGAAGTAGAATTTCATCAAATTTTGACCACATTTAAAATCAGTTATGTAGATTCTTATTATGCAATAAAAAAACAATGGTGTATATGCGTGTACACTATTGTTTTATTGAGGGGACGATATGTATGTATTTATATGTACGTTTATTTATTCACTATCATTATACATTTTATAGTATGGGTTTTCACGATAGTTAGTGTAAAGTATGCAGAATTTTTGATGAGTTACCAGATTTTTTAAGCATATGTGTTTTTACAAAAACACAACTATATTTAAAAAGTAAGAATTGCCTTACTATGCACAGCAAATTTGCAAAATGCAAATTTACATAATCACCACCGTGAAAACCCTTAGTAATATCTTTCATTTATTTTTATTTATTAGTTAATTTTAATTATTATTCGAACTCCATTTGTTTCTATATTTGTGATTTGAACGGGCTAAAGTTCGTATTGCTTTTTTAAGCCAAATTACATGTGATAATTATTAATGAACAAATTATTATTTATTTTATTTATTTATTTACATACAAAAATAAAATTAATATACAATCAGAAATAATTTTTAGTCAGGCTTAAGTTCAAATATAACGGGAGAATGCAACAACAAAGTAACATAATATCCACTACTATAATACTCATATGTATGTGCCGAGGGTACATCGAATAAGTAAAAATAATTAATGTGATGATCGTAAAAGATAAGCAAGAATAGTTAAACATACGTAGGTAGAGTAATATAACTTCGTGCTAACCTAAATAGAAAAATGAAAAAATGGAAAAACAGGGGAAATAAATAGTGATACTTACATATGTATTTACCAAAGGTAAATCAATAATTGTACACAACAATCATTTCTCACATTCCGTTTCATTAGAATTTACGTTAAATAGCTGATGTTAATAACAATCTCTACCCAAGTAGATAGACTAGGGTGCTGATGAAGTGCGTTGCTGCACAGAAAAATATCGGTATTTCCCCCAGCTTAAAAGTCTAATTTAATTTTTCTTCTCTTCTTTAGAAACTCACATTAATTAATAAAATATTTCATTCAATAAAAAGAATTGAAATTACTGAACTTAAGCCTGACTAAAAATTATTTCTGATTAAAAATTCACTATAGTTCAATTAAAAATCTAAAAATATTAATATACAATGGGATATACATAGATAAGTTGGTAAATAATTATAAATAGATATAACCAACATAAAGTGAAGGTTAAGAAAAGAAATGAAACAATAAAAACGTAATTATCAAACAAAATTAAGTTAATCTCAAAGTAAAGTAAAATTAATTTAAAAATTGACAGATAATATTTCTCCTGAATCGATGTGCGTTACTAATTACTTGAGAGCTGTAGGGAATATTGTTCCAGAGACTTATTGCGTGAATAAAGAATTGGTATTTGGATATCTGAGTGTTGTATCTAAAACAAAGCAGTCTTTTACCTCTATTAAGGATTGAAAAATTCAATCGTGCAAAAAGATGTTCGGGTTGACACGTGTATATTATTTTATACATAAAGATTAAAATCCTTAACTTCAAATAGTCATCAAAACACATACCATAAAGTTTGTTTACGTACAAAGAGACATGATCATACCTTCTTAAACCATATACGTAACGAACTATATTATTAAAAGTCACATTAAATTTTCTTTTACTATTACTATCGCAACTGGCAAAAAGTTCACACCCATACAGTAAAATTGGCATCAGGTATGTTTTAGTGAGAATTATACGAATATTTATAGGAGTGCAATGATGGCTTTGCCAAAGATTTCTTAATATAGAAAACACTTCACTTGGTCTAACATGTGGTTAGACCAAGTGAGGGTACTATTAAAGCAGATTCCCAGATTTTTAGCAACGTTTACAATCACAATGGGTTTACTATTTAAGGTTAAGACAGGATTATGATCAAGTTTCAATAAATTCTTTGTTAATAATTAAGCATTTGGATTTAGTAGGATTAATCTCGAGTCCATTAGCCTTAGCCCATTCAGAGATACGATGCAATTCTTCATTTAAAGTTCTCACACATCGGTCGACTGATGCAGTGTTACAACTAATGTGAAGCTGCACGTCGTCAGCGTACAATCTAATTTTACAATGTTCGAGAATGCTCGGCAGATCATTAACATATAACGAAAACAGTAGAGGGCCCAGGATTGAACCCTGAGGAACACCTCTACTTAGAGGCAATGATATTGATTTTGAGGCACCTGATTCAACAAATTGATGTCTGTCAGTTAGATAAGAAGAAATCAGATTAATGAAAGAAGAAGAAAACTTATGGAAAAATTTCAATTTATTACATAAAATGTTGTGATCGACAGTGTCAAACGCCTTCGAATGATCCAGAAGTACTAATAACGTAACATTTCCACAATCAACTTGTTGTCTAATATCTTCCGAAACATCTACTAGGGCCGTTATGCAGCTGTGGTCTTTACGAAACCCGGATTGGAAATTTGTGAGAATGTTGTTATTTTCAAGGTATCGAGTCACCTGATTATGAACCAATCTTTCAAAAACTTTTGAGAGGAATGGTAGGATTGCTATAGGCCTGTATTCAGAATTTGATTTCTTTATTGGAATGATTCGAGCAAGTTTCCAAATTTTGGGATAACAGCTGGTAGTAAAAATTTTGTTAAAAACAAACGTAATAATGGGAAGAAGTGGCGGTATTAGAATCTTGAGAAACCTAGGATCAATGCCATCAGCTCCTATTGCATTAGATTTAACTGACAACAGACTAGAAAATACATCATGCTGAGTGACATTAGTGAAATAAAACTTATTGTTTGATGTATCATCGGTGAAGCAGTAGTAGTTTGAGATAGGTGTGACTATAGGAATATTCAAAAACTGTCCATTTAGAATATCTGCATCAATTTCACAAGACTCATGATTAGAAGATTTACCGATTCCAATTTCTCGGATTGTTTTCCGCTTATTATTTGTGTCTGTTGCAGCAGAAAATTTATATATAAAAAAATCAGATTTGCTTCTCTTAATTAGCCTGTTAGTCATTTTGCGAGCGATTCGATATGATTCATACATTTCTGGAGTTTTGAAACGCTTCCAGCGCGAATATAACAGATCCCTGTGAGCGATTGCCCGTTTAACATCCTGAGAAAACCAAGGTTTTCTATGCCTGTTTATGGTTTTTGTTCTCAATGGAATTGCAAGATTATACAAATGGCTTACGCTGTGTTGCAAGAAAGATATCTGATCATCAACAGAAACAATGTTATATATAATAGTCCAATCAATGTTACAAAATTCTCGTTCTAAGATGATATAGTCAATATTTTTAAAATCACGATAAGTAATGACTTGCAGGGGGACATATAAATTAAAGTTGTACGTAATAAAAATTAGATCATGATGTGAAAAACAAGGTGCTGACAGTTGATCATAAAGTAAGACTTTGGAGAGATCACTAACAAAGAAGAGATCAAGAAGTGTACTACTCGTCGCAGTAAAATGCGTGGCATTAGTTGTATTCGGCGAATCAAAACCAAGAGGATGCATATTGTCTATTAGGTAAGAATTAGCTAACACATTTGAATTAAAATCACCTGTAATAATGACGTCTTCATATTCAATAGCAATAGTCTGAAGAGTATTTAAAAATCTTTCAAAACAAATGCGATTATTTGGTCTGTAAATGCAGCCCACTAATAATTTTCGGCCCTCGCAACTAATCTCCAGGAACAAAAATTCTATCAAATTAGCTGGTGTGTTGATATCAGCATCATCATTAGTAAATGTAGACTTACTGATTATTTTAGCCGCAATGCCATTTTTCACATATATTGCCACACCACCGTAACCGTTTCTATCAACCCGTCTAATATTATACCCCGATAAGGAAACCGATAAATTTGAGAACTCAGGTTTAAACCATGTTTCAGATACGCAAATTATGTCAATGCCGGAGCTTTCAAAAATTAAACAAAACTCATCAATTTTATTTCTCAAGCTTTGAGCATTGATATGGCAGATTTTAATACCACTTCTTTGATTGGCCAAGATTTTTACCATATTCGCTAGTCTGTCCCTAGAACAATCTCTACTGTTAATTAAGTTGTTTGTTGTCATTAATAAAAATTAGATCAATATAAGTATGAGTAACGCACGAATGATAAAGATTGCTGGAGTAAGTTAAAATGATATTAATAAAATTTGACAATATACTATAATAGAAACAAAAATAAAAGTGAAGTATGATATATGATATGGGGGAAGAGGTACAGAAATTAAAAATTAGAAGCAGCTGCAGGCAAGGATTGTACAGGGGCTCGAAATAAATTGTTGAAATGTTCCACGTCATCAGTATGTATATCCAGGTCGTTATCGGCATCATGACAAAACTCACGTAACTGACTTATATCAACAATTTGCAATATGTTATCATTGACAGACTTTTTTACATATACAAATCCACGCATCGTAAAAGCACTGTGTAAGACTCTTCTCTTTTTTAGGCGAACGGCAGCACGAAATATTTGAAAATTATCCTTAGTAAGGTTTTCATTAATGTAAAATTTTCTGTCAGAGTTTAGACCAATATGTCTTAAGCATAATTAAAATCTCTATTAGTTTTTTTAAAGTTGGCTAAGGTTTTTAAGAAAAAGTTTTTATCATACACAGATCTCATTTCAACGATAATGACTGCATCCCTTGAGTAAGTTTCACGTTTATTATTAAGGTTTTGCCAACGATAAATATAATTAAGTGTTGGAACTGGTGTTTTTATGTTTCATGAAAAGGTATTTCGTTCAAACGTAACTCAGATGCAACTTTACTATTCCCTTGGTGTTTAATTCTTGATTTTAGACACAAAATTTCCTCTTGCATACTTTTAAATTCAATCGCAACTGTTTCTAGATGACACACTCTATCTTTTAACGAGCATATCCACAAAAATCTTTGCCCGTTTTGGTTACGTGGAGCAGAGTCTTTATTGGAATAGAACTCAAGACTTGATAGACTTTTACACTACAATCCATTAATCTGAACTGTTCGTTTTTGGTCGAAATTCAAAAACGAAATTATTAATACATAATTATTATGCAATTATACCAGGTGACTGGATAAGGATTTATTGTACAAAACTACGGCAACCACAGCTAAGTAAAGAACCGAAGAATGTCAAAAGCACAAAAATAATTGAACCAAAACCAAATGAAGTTTTTGACATTCTTCGGATACAAAGCATATAGAGAAAACACTTATCAGTTAAAGTAGCCCTGCCACCTGATTACATACGCCTTGCATGAAGTTTTCGTAATTATCTGTAGAACAAATTTTAAAAATATTTATTTTTTTCCAGAATTTTTCAGATAATTTGCAGATGATTAATCTGATCCGATTATGAAGTCTATTGCTTTGAATGAGTGAACAATTGCGTACTCGCCGCTTAGGAGCAGCTCGTAGTAAAACATTGTCAGCAACTAATTTAGCACCCATCGCTAACAGTTCAGGTCATATAACAATTGCACCCACTATAAGCCACAGTGCCAGTAGTCATTTTTTGCAAAAACACTATCGCAATCAATCACATCATTCTACACAAGCTCAGCATTTTACTTTCAATCACACCGACAGTCCAAAGACAGCTTTTTCCAGTCAAATATATAGTGGATTTCAACTGGGCTATGGCATTGAAGGTACCAGCACTGTTAATAGTCCAACTGTCTTAAATTCAGGCAGTGGCAGTGGAAGTAGTGGCCCACGAATGCCTAATATGGGCCCCATGTTAGGAACATCGGCCACTGTAGCCATAAGCAGTAATTATAGTACTCATAATACTATTAACACTGGCCAGTGCGGCACTGGTGCTACTACTTCATCACACAACAATGGTTCCGGTGTGACAGCTGGTCAACTAGGTAGTGCTTCAGCATCCAATGTCAACACAGTAGGTGCAGCCGGCGGAATCAGTAGCAGCGGAGGAGCTTGTGTGGGGTTAAGTGGCGTCGGTATGGGCATTTGTGGTGGCATTAGTAGTGCTATGGGACCTAGTAGCGCTGCAATTACTGGTGTGCCGCCACTGGGACTTGGAATTGCAACCGGTATTGGTAATAAAATGCTCGGTCGCAAGCAGAGTCTTAAGGGCGGCGAACCATTTTTAGCTGATTATGGTCCCGAGGAGTCGCTTAACGAAAGTGCCGATATTGAATGGGTGAATAAACTGTGGGTTAGGCGCCTAATGCGTTTTTGCGCCTTAGTAGCCTTGGCCTCAGTCTCATCAAATACTCCTAAAACATTCGAATTGTATCCACCCACACAGTATATAACATTCGTATCAGATATTGCGGTAACTTTACTCTTTACCGCAGAAATGATTGCCAAAATGCACATACGCGGCGTTTATCACGTGAGTATACTAAAGATCTAATATATGTGTATGTATCTATGTATGTATTTATATGTGTAATAATTCCAGGGGAAAAATTGCAATAATTCATGGTTGACTGATTTAGCAATATTAAAACGATATTTAGTTTTAGAAACATTAAATTGCTTTCTCTTAACCATGACTTTTGCAGTTAATATTTTATAACATTTATGATGAAGTTTTTTTTGTGCTAGCGGAGCTCATATGCCCACAAACTGTCAGATTGCAAACAAAAATAAGTTGAAATCTGTACCAAGTAAGAAACGAAATGTTATATGTATTTAAATCTTGGCATTCATTACCAAACTTGTATAATGGCTCAAAAATAGAGAAGGCTCCTATTTTCAGTATAGGAAAAACATCGCTGAATCTTCGAAAGAAAATAAAGTTAGATCGCCAGAGCAATAGCCTGCACAGAAATCGATCTAGAGATCATTTCATCTGATTCTTATGCAAAATGGTCCGGATTCCGCATATGACCTCCGTGCATATTTGGTCTTATGCAAGCCACACACTTTTCAAGCGTTAGTACTACACGCTGGTTTAGTGCAAAACTTCATTTAACAAAATTATTATTTTTTGAGTAAACATGACATCGGATACTATTGCGCGTATTATAGTCGGTGATTGTTTTGGTGCAAAACTAAGAAGAAGAACGTAAATAAGGACAGAAAAAATAATTTGATCAAATGAGTGGTTTATACATATAAAAAGAAACATATTGGCGGTATTCGGTATTTGATGCAAATAGTCTTGCGTAAGTGTAAATGCCAAATATCTTAGCTTTTCTATAAACTCCAAGAATAAAATACACACACAATCCAAGGAAAAGCTACAATATTTTGCATTTTCACTTATTTAACACCATTTGCATCAAACATCGAATACCGCCATTATTCTAACAACAAACTTTTGAAAACACTAAAATAAAGTGAGCCAAAGGGCTATACATATTACATGTAGATGTCAGACGAAGTATTTAATGATCTTTTGTCGAGAGTTTCGATGCATATACAAAGGCAACATACCATATTGAGGAATGAAATTATTGCCCGCAAACTTTTATAAGATTCAATCAAATCATTTATTTTTGCAGAATTCTCCAATTTAGATGCAAATTTTTATATGAACGCAATGAAAATTAAAACAAAATGAAATAAAGTTGTATAACATACTCCTAAATTTAACACACTGACCATAAAACTTGCCAAGAAATCAAATCTTTTTACAACCGAGACCCAACTGCATACAATCTCATACACAAACTGCTCATGTTGTACCAACGGTCGAGAAAAACGGTTCAAATTTGTTTAATCCGGTTATTTTTTTTAAAGTGAATTGCAGTAAAAGCCTATGAATTGTGATTAAATACTCGAGGTAAAAATCATCCTAACAGAGTTTGATACATGTACGGTAAGTTGACTTTAAAAGCACAACGAAACAGCCGTTCTTCGCTTCTTAAAACTGCTTATAAAATATACTTTAATTGTTAAGATCTTCAAATTGATTTAGGGGATCGAGAACATCATTTCGTCATTCAGTCGGACTTGAATTGTCTTTGAACTGCATATATAAATACAATAAATCAGAAAAGCGAGTAAATATCTCTTCTCCCAGGACCAGGAAGTCAACGTTGATTCAAATGAATTAATGGATAGCAGAACTGAAGTGTGGACAAGTGAATACGACCTTGAAAGTAATCCTTTTGGCCAATGAAAGCCAGTTACTATCAGACCCAGTTGCTTATTCTGTAGATATGAAGAAAACGTTCGAAAACATCAGCCGAATCCGTGTTAAAAGAACTTATGATATAATTGGAAACTTTATGCTGACTTGAAAGTTGTTTCTGTACTTATAGGCATACAACTATAATTTTCAAAATGCTACTGCATGTGAGTGGAACGTCCGAGTCCCGAAACAAATATTACATTGTACGGAACTGGCCTCTGCGGGAAAGTCTCACTCCCGGTCAGAAAAATATTCCTATCGATCCTCTGGTTCCGAAGGAGAATATCTGTTTGCTACCTATGGACATCAAACTCGAGTTGATCAAGCCGTTCGTGAAAACAATGGACATTTCACTTTTTGAAAACTAAATTTTCTCTTCTTATTGAGTTTAACATCAAAGAAAAGTTTTAGTGAGACATTAAATTATACAACTTTTTCAAGATCAACGCTTATTGAACTCCTGAATCGAGAAGAAGAACGAGCTGGGCTTGCATTCAAAAACAATTTTTGGGTAACAGCAAGTGTTAAATATGTCACTGATGTCGAGGATTTGCTGTTAGTCTAAAGTGCTTTGGGGTGTAATTTGTTTCTTAAAGTGCACTTTCTGCACTCACAATTGCACTTTATTCCTACAAAACTAGGAGCAGTTTCTGATGAACATGCGGAATGATTTCAGTTCGTTCAGTTTGAGAAAAGATTTTCCAGAAAGTGGAATGCAATAGCGATGAGCGATAACGTGATTTTTTAATCATGTTGCTCCTTGTGAACGTGATTTCTAAATCGCTGTTCTTTTAAACTGTGACTGTGACTTAGGGTTGAAGTTCTACCTATCAGCCAATGTATCTGAGTTAATTTAAGTTTCATTTGTGCTAGCTTTGAGTCAATATGGTATTTCCATGTAAGCCGTCGATCAAAGTGTATATCAAGATATTTCACTTGGGAATGTTGAGGAACAACTTGATTGTTAATTCGAATGGGGGAACAAGTATATATTTGCAGGGTAAATGTTTACTGAACATACTTTTGTTCGTTTACTTTAATTTTCCATAAGCTGGGTAATACGTTCCTGAAGATATCGGGATGCCTCATGAGGGTTTTCGTGCATACTAAAGCAGGCTGTATCATAGGCAAATGTAGATGTATGGATATTACTGCTCAAAGGCATATCATAAATATAAATCATATCGAGAGCCTATATTCAAAACACGTCAACTCAAAAAAGCTGACTTTTCAGTAGAGCGAAAAGACTAGTTAATTCGCTCATTATTGTAGAAATAAATGATGTGCTTTCCATAATATGGTTAAAATGTGCTTACTAATTTATAGGTCTGCAAAAAATATTTTATTTTGCACTGGTTTGCGTATTTTTATGAGATAGCATATTTTAGTCGATCAAAAAACAAATGTTTTTTTTAGAGTTAGCATATTTTGTTGGAAAAAAATATATGATTCTTTTTTGAAAATATTTATTTTTTAATCAATTTGTGAAATCTTTTATTCAATACCAGATATAAGAATTGAAAAGCCACAAGAAAAAACTTAAAATACCATAAAAAAATAACATAAGCCTGACTGAAAACCTCTTCAATCTCGAGGTGGTAAATTTTAGCACTCTCTAGTGTGCCAAATTATCAATTTCGAAAGCTTATGTCATTGCCTATAATCGGTCCATATATGTATAATGTTTCTATTTGACTAACAGTTTAAATGTTATACATACATTACCAATTTTTTTTTTATCGGAACCCCTCTGTAGTAATATATTAAAAGTGACAATATCTCAAAAACTAGCCATAGGATATCAAAATCCTTACCAGAATCGTGTTCAGCATAGCAAATGCAATAAGATACGAGGTAGATTTATGATAAATTACAAATTTTTTAAAAATATTGGAAATTTACATGGGAGTTAGCATTTATTTTCACCAAAAAAAATATACTGTTACGTTTAAATTTTATTAAACGTGAGTTCTTTTGATTGCTTAAAAATAATTATAAATAACACACAATTTTTATTTGCTACTGTTCTTCCTTTTATTCTTAACGAAGCAAATTACAACTTGTCTTTACTTAACTACTTCTTATCGTTATTATCCACTTTCAAGGAGGTCTTAACTCGACTAATTTCTGATTAGCACTGACTTAACGATGTCAACTCGACTACTTTCTGATTAGCACTGAACTTTTTTTTCACACAGACTGCCTCTTTTTATAGTACAGGAACCGGTTCTCGAATGTTCGCCCGATAGATGGCGTAATAACATGTCTGTACTTAAGCCACGTTCAGACTATTATACTTTGTATTTATACTTGTCAAAAATTCAAATAATACGTGCAAGTGTGATAGTCTGAAGACAAAATGTCATCAAAGTGGAAAATAATACGATAAAAATTTTGACATCCCATAAGACTTTTTCGTTTTTAGAAAATTTTCTAAACGATAGTACTTTTCATTATATCAGGGTTGCATTTTCACACAAACCAAATTTCCAAGTCGGTTGTTTCGCCGCCGATAGCGTGTCGTCATTGATGTAATGTTTTGTCATATGTATATCGGCTCAAAATTTTGAATAAGTGAATCGTATGGAAGTATTGACGTAATTTTTTAACGTTTTTGTAATATCTTTTCTTAAATTTTTTCTATTATTTACACAGAATATTTTAAACTGCTGCATTTTTTCAAGTGCCGGCACGTCCCCGCCTGCATGAAACCGCTTTGTCTCCGCTAGTCAATGAATAGCACAGACATTTTCATTGAACAGCTGTTTTGTTTTCTATTTTCTATTATTTGAAGTGTGATAGTCTGAACACAATATGTGATTTTACGTTAGATTTTTTGACAGTCGCAACGAATGTATTTAGATTTCTGTATCGTAAAATGTGATGAAAGTATTAATACTTGTATAATAGTCTGAACGGGGCTTTAGTAATTGCCATCTGTATTCTCATTTACTATTGGTAGCCAGATGTTCAAACAGTCCTTTAGCACAATCGGGACATAACGACTCTTATGTTGGCAATGCAGTGTGCTACTGGTAGTACAGGGTGATTACCATAAGTGCTTGCACTTTTATTTGTATGTGTGTTTGTCTGTAGCTATTTACACAGTTATTGTTGTTGCTATAGTGTTTGCAGGTGAATATGTGTGTACGTTTAGTCCTTGAAAGAAATGTCGATGGTGAAAATGTACTGAGTCGCTTTTGACTTTGTCACCAGTACTACTCTACAATTATTCTCCATACAATAATTTGCGCTATAGACATTTAGCATGTGCTTGTCATTGAAAATCTACTAGTAACACTAAAACAATTGACTAGGTAGTGAATTCATAGTTCCTATGGGAACATGGAGACATACCAACCAGACATTTACTGGTACATTTCTATCCCTTACGTACATACAAATTTATGTATATTGACAAGTTGTTGCATAATCCACCAGAAATACACCATATCTGTTTTCTCTATCTCTCTCTCTCTCTCTCTTTTATACTGACGAATAGAAGAGAAATTGTAGACAATGTAACTACTACTATAATTTTAGTGTTGACATAGAGCAGTGTCCCGTAAAATTAAATATGTTTGTATTGGTGAGAAAAATGAGAGTAAAATAAACTTGCACTTGAAGAAAATTTTTCAAATTTAAAAAACATGATGTGGTTATTAATTGTTTGAATTTTTTTGTAAATAAGCAATTTAATCAAAAGCTTAACTAAAAACTAAAAATTTAATAATCCATTCAACAATTAGTGTATAAATTCCAAATTAAATTTATTCAAAGCTTTGTGGATACGATTAAAATGTGTTATTTTTAACTGTTTCATAACATAAAATGTATTGCATATTGTAAAAAGCATGTTTTGTCACGAAATATTTCTTAGCTTCCATAATTATTTAAATGTTTTGTTGCTATACAAATTTATTAAATTTGAATTTTAATTTCGTTCCGTGTGCTCAAAAAAATTAAACAAAAAACCAGGAAAAAATTAATACATGCGTGCACAACTTAATTCGTCGCTTGCTCAGTGACGACTAAATGAAAGAGCATAAGCATGTATGTGATTTTCATCCGCACAATTGTTCTATGGCTTGCGGGTTACTGACATAGAGACACTTGGCCCCAGCCTGACTGCAGGGGTGCTTTAGTTAAATACTTCTAGATAATTATTTGCATTAACCCTGTAGGAATATTTTTACTTAACAATACTTTGAGATAACAGAATAAGAAAAATTGATATAAACGGGAAAAAATAATTTTTTGATTCGAAATCTATAATACAGATGAATATTGCATAGGGGAGCTATTTGCCATCGGAAACTCATTTTGACAAAATTTGAGTTGACGTGTTTTGAATATAGGCTCTCGATATACAAAACTGGCCCCAGTATATTCCCCTGTGGTACATCGGATGATATAGACTTCATGGCTGTACCCGACAGTCATGAAGTCTCCTTCCACAACAGTGAAATTCCGGGCAATAATGCAACTTTCCAAAAGCTTTAGGAAATTTATGATTTCAATTTTAAAATTAGGCCTTCATGCCACACTTTATCAAATACCTGAGAAACGTCAATAAACAGAGCAGAACAGTACGTATTTTCTTCAAATGTTCTTCTTATAAATTGAACTAATCTATGCGTTTGTTCAAAGGTGGTACGAGTATGCTGACTTCTAAAACCAAATTGATGGTCCGGGATTCACCCACTTCTAATTAGAATTGGAGACAATTTTGTCATGAGCAGTTTTTCGAAAAGTTTTGACATTGTTGATAGTAGACTTATTGGCCTGTATGACTCAGCCTTGGTAAGATCTTTGCCCGGCTTTGGAATCATTTTGACCTTGACAAGTTTCCAGGGGTGTGAAACTCCAGTAGTACTCCAGTCTTAATGTGTCATTAAAAATAGATAGCATAGCATAGATAGATAGATACTAATTCTATCCATACCTGGAGCTTTATTAGAATTGAGCTCCGTAATTATTTTCTGTGCATCACACATCTTAAACTTTAAGGGTCGAGGGAGTAGACCAACTACACTCGTGGTAAATACGGATTTTAAATGATCAGCAAATATGTTTCCTTTTTCAGTATCGGTTCTTGCCCAAGATGTGCGGAGAGGTGGTTTAAACTCAACCGGTGTTTTAAGCTTTCTAGCAGCGCGACACAAAGAATAATTAGATGCTAGTGTGACATCGGTACCTTCCAGATAATTTTTAACAGATGCAGTTTTTTCAGATGCAAGAAACTCTTGGAGTCGTTTAGTGCTCTCTTTAAATCTGATTTTATGTTGGGGTGATCTGTGGTGTTGCCATTCCCTACTAGCTCTTCTTTTTTCACATACGACACTTTTTATATAAATATTTTTTTTTATTTGACTATGACATCATAAGCCACCTTTTGAACGCTCGATAATTCTTCCCAGCTTTTTATGTATTTTTGTTTTTCCATTTTATTATGGCTTATAAGTTAACAAGATTTAACAAAAAAAATTAATTTCTTAAATTTACACAAGTGACAAATCCACGTTTTTTAACTTTGTTCACGCATGCGAATTAAAATAGTAAAATCTTTGCCCAACAACTTAATAAAAATATCTTATAAGGAATTGAAAAAACTAATTGAGAAAAATCGAAGCGTTTGCTTCTTTGCTTTGTTTAAGTTGCAAAAATTTTGATTTTTGAAAAATCACTAAGAAGCACTGCGAGAAATTGTAAAAAGCACTATACTATACTTGTTTTACTGAACACAATAATTTTAATTGGAAATAATTGAGTTGATTTTATTTTCTTATGTTAGAAATGTGTGTTTGTATTTAAAAATATCGTTATAGATGCCTTTTTAAATAATATTTTAATTGCATTCACAAATAAATTAATTGTATTTACAAATCTTTTTTTCTGTGTTCTGACCAGAAAGGTCACAGTTTTCCACTAAAGTGAGTGAGTTTGGCATCGTTCACTGCATTGTTTAAATATAATTTTAGGTTTTTCTCATAAAATTTAAATTTTTTAAATTCTAAAAGTACAATCACACTTTTTTTCAAAATTTTTTTATTTTATTTATGCTGTCACTTACAATTACTTAACAATTTTTTGATTTTCACAGGTTGAAACGAAACTGAACTAGAGTAAATAGAAAAACTAATGACTTGTATTAGATTTCTATAAACAAAAAAGAGTCAGCTAATTCGTAATAGAACAGAAAGTAAAAACTAATTCTTCCTTAAAAACTAATTTGAAAACAAAAAGAAATACAGTGAAATTTCGATATAACGAATTCCAAAGGGATACGAAAATACTTCGTTATAACCATTGATTCGCTATAAATACAATCAGAAAAGCCTTGATATAACGAAATATGAAGAAATGCGAAAAAAATTCGTTATAACTTAACCATTTTGCTATACATAATTTTATTCTTACTTCGTTGTGTAGAGGCTTTTGTACGATTACTTCGTTGTGTAAAGGCTATACAAATGCGCTTTTAGATACATTTTACTTCGCTATTTTTATAACAGAACTTTACCATTTAGGGTTTATTCTGATTTCGTTATATTAAGGCATTTGAAGGAATATTTCGCTATATAGAAACTTTTTTACTCAGAATTTGTTCGTTATAGCTATAGTGCATTTTGGTATGAACAACTTTGCAATAAAGAGGTTTTCTCAAGGGACTCAATAAAACAAACTTTATATTAAGTTTTTCGTTATAACGAAGTTTCACTGTATATTAGAAGAAAAATAACGTCTGGAAAATTCATCATTTTGAATTGAATTCCCTCCTTATTCGATATTATAACTATGTATGTCATAAATAATTTTTTTATTGGATTACAATTTATTAAAAAAAAATTTTATCTTAAAATGTTACCGAAAATATCGGGATTTTCAAAAATAAATCCCGATTGGCATTCTTAAAAAACAGACCTATTATGTTCTTAACAAATTGTACTTACGAATGGAATATATGAATTATCTATTTTTCTTTTTACAAAAAAAAAATAAAAAATTAGGGTGAAGTGCCATATTTAAAGGATCATTGGTGCCAATTTGATTTTTCAATGGTATTCTTTTTATGGATTTCCATTGTTTTACAAATATTTGAAATACTTGAAATAGTGCCAAAGTAAGTATTTATATATTTATATACAAAACAAATTTTAGCTTACATTTTTGTATAAATTGCAATCAAATGGCTAATGAACATATGTATATACAGTGGAGCTCGGTTATAAATAATCCCGCGGATCCGGGCAGTTGTGTACCTTATAGGCGAATTGTGTGGTAAAGATAAGCAATTTTAAAAGCTTTAGCTTTTTCTTTGATTTCTAAATATATTCATATTTATTCAAGATAGATTCGCCTCAATTTGCTTTGAAAAATTCATACTTGTGATGTCAAAAAGTATGTACTGTATAATGTTGGTTGACATCTAAAGAAGTATATTCAAATAACAAGCGCCAAAAATAGTCACCTAAGCAGTTCAGAAAAACTATTTTAAATTATCCTTGAAATATGATTTTTTTATGCAGTTCTAATAATTGAAATATAAAACAATGAGCGGAAATTCGCCATGAGAGTATTAATTTATAAGAAATGCCAATGCAAAACTTTTGGTCCCGGAGAGATTGTTCGTTATAAGCGGTGATACCTTATAACCGATACTTGTTATAACCGAATTCCACTGTACTTAAATACACAATTTCTTAAAACTGAATTTCTATTAGGTTTTCACCTCTATCTATAATGCGAGCGCCAAGGCCATTGATTATGATACGTTTCCTAAGAGTCTTCCTGAAATTTTCAATGCCAAAAAAGCGTATCAATCAAATATTTAAGTAAGTAAAATCAAGTTAAAATGTTATAAACTCGTAGATATTCATACATATGTATACTACATATTCACGTATTTTCACAATTGTTTCTATATTTGCAGGCGTTCCAGCCAACAGATTTATAATGTAACATTGTTCTTCCTCTTTTTTATGTCCTTGTATGGACTAATGGGTGTGCAATTTTTTGGCGAATTGAAAAATCATTGTGTCATGAACAACAGTGAATATGATGAATATGACAGGCCGTATGTTATTTGTCCATATTTTCAATATGCATATTTCGTTTAAAATTTTAGTTACTTTTATTTTACACTTCGAATTTTTTTATTTAGTGGTACGTTTGTTTAAATAAGTTAATCAGTTTCTTTAAAACTCAACAATTAAACAATAATCAATCTATTGAAACTAAATATGGACTACCAATTCGACTTAAATGAACATCAAGTATCTTATACATACACAAATAAAAAATTATCAAGTATGAATAGAAAATTTTAGTTTTGTAAGATTATAAACATCATCTTCCTTCGTTGATAATTTTACTAACGCATTTAGTTTTAGTTTAGCTTTCTTATATAAATTTAACATCTGTTAGCGTAGCGTTACTTGGATAATTTTTGATCGGTTAATCGAACATATTTTAGTTGAACATTGTTCCATAAAATCTGTGGCAAAATGGAAAAAGTGCTTAAGTTGAGATAAGCTATATTTGAACATTTTCATTTATTTTGTGCGCTTTTTCAGGAAGTTGTAGCGCAATGACTTGCTTGCTTGCGTTTTATAATTTCATATGGAATAATAGCTTAATTTAGCTTATACTTTGGTATATTTCAAATCAAATGTATTACTTATGCATATACATATCGCTCATTTACTTCAATAGTGGCACAACTCAAAAAAACCAGTTTTGCAGAAAACGCGTTTTAAGTTTTTATTTTGCATACAACTCAATGGAGAAATGAAAAAAAATCTTCTCTCAGGAGGTGATGGTACAAGCTATTTATATGAAATTTTTACACAAGATAAAATACAAAATGCCGCATCTTTCTGCATTATTAACTCAAAAAACTAATTTTTTGAGTTATGCCACAATTGAAGCAAATGAGCGATATATCGTCGCTGTTTTAACTAACCGACCTGACATTTTTTTGAAAAATGAGTTAAGTGCTCTACTAAACTTTATAAGTCATAATACACATTGTCTACAACTTTCATGACTGTAAGCATTACTTTTGTGCCTATATAAGTAAAAATATTTCTGAAGCATCCATAAGAATGAATGTATAAAACAACCATAAAATCTGCTCTCCTGATAAATTTTTAAAATGCTAGTTAGCTCAGTTAGTTAAAACAGCGACGATATAAATAATTATAATTTTTTATTTGTAAAATAAATAGATTTCTAGAAATCGACTCAAAAGTGCTATTCTGCAAAACAGTAATATATGACTTCTGCACTTTTTCCTAAGTGCCACAGAAATAATTCCCACTTTCGAGTAAAACTTCTTTTAAAAAGTTCGTTTGAATTTTTAATAATTTGTGTAAGAAATTTCCATTGTACTTTAAATACGTATTCAATTTGTACTGTAATCAAACTTCAATACAATTTGATAATTAATTATCGAAATCGGTTAAAAACGAATGCCCTAATGTATAAAGAAAACTTTAAATGAATGCCCCGATTACGGTTTACAACACAAAAATGTTGTGTTGTCTCGGCTGCAACACAAATTTATCTTCTTTGCGATTATTTTTTACAACATCTAAGTCTTGTGTATGTCACACAGTTTTATTTTAATTGTAGTAGATATTTACATATGTAAATATGCAAAGCTGCGAGCCAAAAAGATGAAGTGCAAAAGAAAAACAATTACAAAAATCCCTTAATACAATGTATGTTGTTAGAAGAAAAAAATAATAATAATGGATGTTAAAGCCTTATCGGCTTTTTTTTGGGTGACCGACAGAAAGAGAAAGTATTTCCTCCTCTGTCTTGCACACAGCTGAATTAAGACTTTGCAAAGTAAACTTTGCGTGTCTAAAAAGGGTATTACAATAAATTCTTAATACTTTTGACCAAATATATTAAAAAGATGTACCCCTTTTAGACACGCAAAGTTTACTTTGCAAAGTCCTAATTCAGCTGGGAGAAAGACAGAAATAGATAGTATTCCTCCCTCTGTATTTCACACAGCTGAATTAAGTCTTTGCAAAGTAAACTTTGCGTGTCTAAAAGGGGTAATGCAAATGTAGTTTATGCTCGTCACATCTCCTGCATTCTCTTTATGTCAATTCGAGTTTAGAGATACATTTTTTTTCTTTTTCAATTTATAAGATTTTTTAATATATTTTATATTTTTTGTATAAATTTCTTTCCAAGCTTGTCATCACTTCCACCAGACAACACCTAATGATCAGTTGTAGGTTTTCCCCAGTTTTAACAACACATAAGAACACATGTTGTAAACCATAATCGGGCCCGAAGTTAGTTAGCATGAAGTTTAATGTAATATAGGTCTAATCGTCGCTTGCGATGAGTTGATTCGATCACTTTTTAATAATATGGCTCGATATCGAGTTCCATAATCTCAAACTTAAAAACTTAATCGAATCAGCTCGTTATCGAAAGCGACGATTAGACCCCAGTGGCTCGTTTTTGTAAGGAATGTGAGAACTTTTCGAGTAGAAAAAATTGTTATCATCCCGTGAAACACAGGGTGAATAAGAAAAAAACTGTATTTGTTGATATTTTTTGTAAGTTTATACAAGTAAAATAGAACAACCAATATAATTATTTGACTTTTTACGATGCGAGAACTTCTCACTAGTTACAGAAACGGGGCCCAGGTATGTATACCCATACCTCGTTTTACACGGTAGATACGTTCCTGAGAAATCCGTGAAGAGCGAAAATGAAAATGTTGCATGAAAACCCGTTTAAAACGAAAAAGGGCATAATTGAGCTCCTTCATTTATTTATTTGATTGTTTATTGAGCGCAAAGTTAGAGAAACTAAATTATAAAATAACAGTTTAATCACAAGAAGCGTGAAAAATCAAAAACCTTAAATGTAATATTTCAAAGAAATGAAAAATTTGCGAAGTAAATGAATGATAAAAAGTCAGTGTAATCACTGGATAATATTATCTCATTACATACTGTAACTTTAGTTAATTATAATTGATCTTTGTGAGCCTCGTCATATTGGCTTAAACAATTGTTGATATTTCGTGAAAATTGGAAAGCTCGTTAAACATTTGGACCATTATGCAGGAAATGATTGCCCAATTTTCTTCTTAGCACCAATTCTACAATCCAAAACTCTCGCCTTAGATGAATTTGCTTCACATACATATTAAGTGTCAACCGTCAAAAATATAAATTTTAGTTTCTAAAGAAGTACTTTTCTGTTTATCTCCCTTTTGATTTTTTTATTTTTCCATCGTAAAACTAGAATTTTAAATCAATCAACAGTCTTCTACAAGGTGGCGCAAAAGTAATCCTCCTATCAGAAAATGCTATAAATTTTGCGATTGGCGCCTAACACCAGTTCTGTTTTGACATTTGTGTAGTCAACACATGCGAAATACACGTTAATAAACAATGTTACGCTACACTGCTCCAGAATGCGGAATATTGGTGACTATTTATTTGACCAATAATCGTACGTGAATTTCGTCGCAGATTTCCTGGCCGTCCAACGCCTACTGGTGAAACACTGCGACGTTTAGCCGCTCGCCTCGAAGAGACTGGCACAACACGAGATGCTGCCAGGCGTGGCAGACCCCGGAGTAGCCGTTCTGCAGAGAATATTGCTGCTGTAGCCAGGGATGTCATGGAAGCGCCGTCGATATCGACCAGACGACAAATGGGTATCAGTCGACGGTCTTTACAGCGAATTTTGGTACAAGATTTGAAGATGTTTCCGTACAAAGTCCAGACGTTGCATCAGCTGTTAGCTGCTGACCGCCAATCGCGTCTAACATACGCTCAAGCAATCCTTGATCACCACCAAGAGGTTATTTTTGCGCCACCCTGTATAAAACATAATTACTATGCAAAAAGTTATTTTATGGGTTGTTGTGACTAATTATCAAAAAAATCATGTAAGATCGAAAGCATGTAAAACGAGTACTGTGTAAAACTGAAGATAGCTGTATTGTAAGGGGTGTTTTTTATTGAGGTATAGAACTTTAAGTTGGCATCACTTTTTTAACTGGCGACCATTTTGTCAGCTGTCAAGTGATTAATATTTAGTTGGGTTTGCCATTTCATCATGAACAGGTTGACAAAAGAACAACGCTTGCAAATCGTGCAAATTTATTTCGAAAATAATGGTTCAGTTCGCGAAGTTTACCGCAAGCTCCGTCCATTTTATGGTCGACATAATCGTCCATCAGAGCAATTAATTCGGTTAACCATGAATCGTTTTCGCACTACGTTTACTCTATGTGATAATACGCATCCGCAGAGACGTCGAACAGTGCGCACCGAAGAAACAATTGCCGCTGTAGAGCAAAGTGTTGAAGAGGACCCGAATGAATCGATTCGCCACCGTGCACAGCAATTGGAGCCGACTAACCGACTATTTTGTTCCCGAATTGGATGGCATGAATGTGGATGAGTTGTGGTTCCAACAAGACGGCGCTACATGCCACACAGCGCACGTCACAATCGATTTATTGAAGGAAACATTCGATGAGCGCATAATTTCGCGGAATGGACCTGTCAATTGGCCACCAAGATCGTGTGATTTGACACCATTGGATTATTTTCTTTGGGGATATGTGAAGTCGCTCGTCTACGCCAACAAACCAGAAACGTTAGGGGACTTGGAAGCCAACATTCGTGGCGTTATTGCCAACATACGGCCCCATTTGCTCGAAAAAGTGGTTGAAAATTGGACCTGTAGAATTGGCTTTATTCGAGCCAGCAGCGGCGGCCACATGCCCGAAATCATATTTAAACATTAATGGCATAAAATTATCCTTCCAATAAAGCCAAATTCATGGACATTAAAACGATTTTCTTGTGTTTTATTTTAATTCGAAGTTCTATACCTCTAAAAAAAACACCCTATATAAACCGTTACTATTTTTATGTTATACATATTTGCACCATGCGTATGGGGCATTCCATGAAATAGTAGACATCTGAACAATTTCACTAACAGATCTAAAATAATTTATGTAAATTATAACTAATAGATCACAATTTTTCGAAAACCCGTTTATTGTTTTGAGACCAACAACCAGTATACTTCTTAATTCAACTTTACAACATAATTTGTTTGTTGATTACAATACTGAATTTGGCAGAAATGGGGCCAAAAATCGTGAAAAATGGATATACAAAATTAAAAATGTTCGACATTTTAGCAATTTTGAGGGAGTAGGAGCAGTTTTGTCGGATTAGTTTGTGGAAGAAAAAAAAAGTAGTTGCCGAGATATAGCAGTGAGAAAATTGCATGTTCCTGGGAAAAATCATGTTTTAGCCAATATATAAATGGGCTCATAAAATCCTACTTTTAAATATGAATCTGACAAAATCATCTCATCTCGAATTAAGCACTTTTTCCTTTTTGTCAAAGATATACATAGATGTGCATACATGTATACACTGCCATATTTAAGCCTTTCGAAATTATTGTTTAGTTATTCTACTACAATGTAAAAAACTATAACGAGCGTTTACTGCAAGGGAGTCATAACTCAAAAACCGCGTTTTGTAATTAATATTACAGAATAATGTTTAAATTGTATAAAAATTTCATAAAAATACAAATACACATTTGGGGTATTGAAACGGTAGTGTTAAAGTCATAACGTCATAATGTCTTAAACTTTTAAACTAGTTTAAAATACGACTGCTGTGAGCAACTCCTCATATTTTAGTGTGTTAGTTGAAACATAAACAATATGATACAAAACAAATGAGAAAAAATATTACAAAAATTAAATAATATTTGGTAATAATATGCAAAATTATGAGAAAATTATTTAACGGTTCTATCTGTTTCCGAAAATTTTTTGCGAATTTTTGCAATATATAAAACAAAATTTTTTCGAGCATTTATCCTTTTAAAATTTTAAGGGTTTGGAATTTATTTGCAAAATTTTGAAGTTTTGCGAATCAGTTAATTTTTGATAAAACTTATTGCTTTTGTGTGTAATTTAAACAAAACAAATTAGGATTGAATCAAGCCAGATCATTGTCTGATTGAAGTATTTTTGTTGTTGAAGTTTTACCTTTTTAGGGTTCCGTACACCAAAGGTGAAAAGGAACCCTATTGTTTTCGCTACGCTGTCCGTCTGTCCGTCACACGGTATTTTCTCAGGAACCGTAAGAGCTACGGACCTGAAATTTAGACAGAGTATGTAGAACCTTGGCCGCTATAACAACAAATACATGAGAATTAAAAATTAAAGGGTGTTCAAAAACGAGCAACGAAAAATGTTAAAATCCCATGTAATATACATACAATTGTATGAACATATGTATGTATATTGAAACTTGAAATTTGTAAAATTAGTGTATTTTTTTATACAGACTACAACAATTAACACTAAAATTTAATAAAATTTAAATTAAAGGGTGGTCCATCAGTTAATGCAACTTTGACTATATCTTGGAAACCGTAAGAGGCAAGCACTTGAAATTTTCAAAAACGGTAAACCTAAAAAACCGAAAATTATAAAAACGCCAAACCAAAAAAAAAAAAAAAAATCGCCAAAAAATAAAAAAAAATCACCAAAACGAAAAAAATCGCCAAAATTAAAAAAAAATTCTAACACTTAAATAAATTGCCAAATTCGAAAAAATCGCCAAAATGAAAAAACGACAAAATGAAAAATAACGCCCAAAATCGAAAAAAATTCCCAAAACGCGAAAATGTCTCCAAAACTAAAAAAAATTTTTATATAAAAAAAAATCGCAAAAATGAAAAAAATCGCCAAAAATTAAAAAAAATCGCCAAAATTAAAAAACGCCAAAAACCGAAAAAAATCGCCAAAACAAGAAAATAAAAGTGTCAAAACTAAAAAAGAGCCAAAACTTAAAAAAATCGCCAGAACCGAAAGAACGCAAAAACGCCAAAACAAAAAACCGAAAAGACCCCAAAAACGAAGAAAAATGCCAAAACTATATATTATATAGGATGAAGTTTGTATTAAATTACATATCTAGTGTTCGTACGGAACCCTTCGTGCGCGAGTCAGAGTCGCACTTTACTGAATTTATTTACACATTTGGTGACTTTTATTTTATATCATAATTTGCTATCTCTTTGGTATTAGCAAGTTTTTGCAAATTTTCATTTTCTTTTATCTTTAGGTATTTATACATTTTTAGATTTTTAATTAAACTATAGTGAATTTTTAATCAGAGATAATTTTTAGTCAGGCTTAAGTTCAGTAATTTCAGTTCTTTTTATTGAATGAAATATTTTATTAATTAATGTGAGTTTCTAAAGAAGAGAAGAAAAATTAAATTAGACTTTTAAGCTGGGGGAAATACCGATATTTTACTGTGCAGCAACGCACTTCACCAGCACCCTAGTCTATTCCCCAGCTTAAAAGTCTAATTTAATTTTTCTTCTCTTCTTTAGAAACTCACATTAATTAATAAAATATTTCATTCAATAAAAAGAATTGAAATTACTGAACTTAAGCCTGACTAAAAATTATATTTAGGTATTTATGTGTTATTTTAGAGCTTGTTTATAATTTTGCAATTTCTCGCAAATTTTCGCTATTTTTGAGATTAAAGTGATTTTTAGCCAAATCTTGCCTTTTTACCGATTTTTAATAGTTACATCTATCTATTTCTGCAAATTTTCATCATTTTGTCAATTTTCTGCGATTTTTGGAATTTCTTAGATCTTTAGGTATTTGCAAGTAATTTTAGAGCTTGTTTGCAATTTTGCAATTTGTTGAGAATTATTGCAATAATAGTGATTGTTCCCAATTCATTGTTTTTTTTTTACAGTTTTGAACTTTTTTTTAATAAATATCAGACTTTAATATATTTTTGATGTTACCAAGTTTTTGCGAATTTTCGTAATATTTTGCGAATTTTTAAAAGTTCTTTACATTTCTTACAATTTTAGCATTTTTTGAAATAAATTTTAGGTTTTTTCCAATTAAAAATATATTCGGGAATTTTCTCAAATTTTTTGCACGTGAGATAATTTTTGATTTTTGGAGGCTTTGGAAATATTTTTGAAGAGATTCACATTTTTGCAAGTTTTCGCGATTTATATGCTGTAAGTCTATACTCGAGTTATTACTTTTTTTGCGGTCTATATACTCAGCTTTGAGATATTGTTTCCATTATTTTAATTCCTTGTGAATTTTTATACTTTTTGCAATATATAATGATTTGAGCAGAAATTTGCTAAAGAAAAACGCCACGTATTAAAACGTAAATGGACATTTTGTCAAAAAAGAGAGGTAAAAAAAATAATTAGTTATGACTAGGGAAAGGATTTTCATGCATTTAAAATCAAGTTTTATGTACATAAAATATGCAGTAAAAATATAAAAAAATGTATTTAAAACTGATAAAATATGCATTTATCAACTCTTTTTTTTTCTATATTTAATAACATTAACAACTTAAAAAAATCACCTTTATTGCTTTCTTAACAAATATTTTGTCATTAAAAACTTAAAAAACGTAAAAAGCTCAGCCTCAATGCCTTCTTAATAAATATTTTGTCAAATCATATGAAATACAAAATAAAGTTTAATCGAACTTTTATGTACGTACATGAATTAATAATGTTTTTTTTTTATTGTCAAAGATAAATCTTTGACGATTTTTTCTGAAAAAAATTTTATGTAATAAAACTGAACGTTTAATGCTGCTATTTCGTTTGTGGAATATTCGTTTAGAACTATAAAGTTTATAGTATAAATTATTGATCCAATTTGTTGCATATATTTTACATCCATAATTTTTTTGTTAAATATTTCTAATTTATTTTTATCTATGCGGATACTATATTTCGATAATAAAATTAAAGAAATTTTAAAGTCAATAAAATTGCACCCATATGCAAAAAATAACGTGTGCAGAGCGCTGAAAAAAATTACACAAAAATTTTTGGGCTATTATCCCATGCTATTTTTTTAATTTTCAATGGTATTGGTATTCTTGACTTAAGCCAAGGTACTGAACTTTTCAAATAAGTTGAAGGAGTCATACGGTGTTTTTCAAAATCGAATAATATCACCAAAAATGCGATCGTAAATTTTTCTCGTTTTCCTCTTTTTTGTTCTTACACAATCGTAAAAACTGCGGCTTTTAATTAATTTACAACTAATAAAAAAAACCAAAATTAGCATAGCATGAAAAAACTAAAAAATGTATTAAAAATATACATTTACAATGAAATATGCAAAAATATGTATTTATTATAAAATATGCAAAAATATGCACTAACAAATCGATGCCATTTTGTCACAAATTTGTTGATTCGCAAAGATATTTTATTTACGTTGATCTACGAACAACGACAGAAAACATGCATTTAAATGAAAATCCTTTCCCTAGTTATGACAGTAACAAATACATAGAGTAAAGAATTGTATTAAAATAGTACTCCTTTTATATGAAAGAAAATAAAAATAATTTTAAACTGGTTTAAAATGTTAGGACTTTATGACTTTATGTGCTAATTCACACGGTGAAATTTATGACGTCTATTTTTCTTAATTCTCTTTTGAAGTTGCTACCGAAAATTCCTTGCATTCATACGATGTTTTTTTTTTTGGAAGTCTAATTTTACTTCTCTCCACCCATATAGCTAATAAGCTAGAAGAGTAGCAATAAAAAATAAGAATAAGATAGAAGAGTAACATTAAAACGTAACAACAATAACAACAAGAGCTATGTAAAGAGAAATATAAAAAAACATGGAAAACAGAAATCGAGTAATTTTTTCTACCCCTCTTTCTTCTCTACACCGTTCGCTAACAAACAAAAAGTGACGTCGAAAAACAGACTTCATAAAAGTCTTCGTGTGAATTAGTGTATGACACTTAAGACACCCTTGTGAATACCACAATTGTATACTCAACTCTTGAGGAGAAAGTTGTATGTTATTTCACGAGTACCATTAATGCGCCTATTATGGTTTACAACTCAACCAAGTTTAGTTGAAATTGTAACAACTTAACTTTAAAACAACTTAACTGTTTTTTGGCATTCTGAATTACAACTAATTTTAGTTGTATTCGAAACATTGTTCGAAAAGAATAGGTTTTTATATATGCTATGTTTTTTGAAACCATATTAGCCATCACAAAACATTTTAAATATTTTAAGATTTGGCCTCGTATTTTATTTTTAGATGTCATGTTTTATGAATATGGCAACAATATTGGTTGGCAAATGGGATTGGTGGGCGTCTGGAATAATGAAGCAAACCTAATACAACACTCGAACTAAAAACCAAAATACAACTGATAAAAAGCAGTTGTCTCATGGAGAAAAAAGTTGTAATTCATAATGAAAATTTTACAACTACAACTAAACTATCCATTTAGTTGTAAATCATAATAGGGGCCTAAGTTTTTTTGTAAATTAAAAACTTTAAGTTTACTTTCTGTAAAACAAATTTTTGCGTCATGATTCTATTGCAACAAAGGCTGGATATGTATTTATATATAATAAACATGTTTATAGGATTTTGACTCTAAATTCTTTGGCCATACCTGATACATTTTGTTCAACGGATCCAGATTCTGGTTATCAATGTTCACCTGGCATGAAATGCATGAAATTGGACTTTTTGAGCAGTTATGTTATAGGTTTCAACGGTTTTGAGGATATAGCAACCAGTATTTTTACTGTATATCAGGCAGCCTCGCAAGAAGGTTGGGTATTTATTATGTATCGTGCCATAGATTCATTGCCAGCCTGGAGGGCAGCATTTTATTTTAGGTAAATGTGATCACAATGAGTTACAATTAAAAACAAGCTTACATTTTTCCAATTTTAATAAACAATTTGCAGCACTATGATATTCTTTTTGGCTTGGTTGGTGAAGAATGTTTTCATTGCTGTCATTACGGAAACCTTCAACGAGATTCGTGTACAGTTCCAACAAATGTGGGGTGCTCGTGGTCATATTACTAAAACCGCTGCTTCGCAAATATTGAGTGGTAATGATCAAGGCTGGCGGTTGGTTACAATAGATGATAGTAAGCATGGTGGTTTGGCTCCAGAGACCTGTCATGCCATATTACGGTCTCCCTATTTTCGAATGCTTGTCATGTCAATTATATTTGCAAATGGCATAGTAACGGCCACTATGACATTTAAGCATGATGGCCGTCCCCGTCATGTGTTCTATGAGAATTACTATTACATTGAAGCTATTTTTACGTTGCTGTTGGATTTGGAAACTTTATTTAAGATCTATTGCTTAGGTTGGCGTGGCTACTATAAGCACTCGATACACAAATTCGAATTATTGTTGGCTGTTGGAACTACGTTACATATTGTGCCACATTTTTATCTCTCACCATTTACATATTTTCAGGTAAGTGATTAAAAACACTAGTTTTTACATAAAAGGTTCTATCAAGCGATTCTGGCAGATGAGACCAAAAAATATGTACATGTGGGTGTAGTTAAAGGGGAATTGAAGTTCGCCCCTTTTGCAAATTCTTATGGTGAATGGACATAAGAAAACATGTAATTCTTACCAGTGACGGCAAATTCAGTACTATTGTATTATTTTCAGTACTTTTTCATTTAAAAATACCTCAGTTCGCCAACAATATTTTTGCTAAACATCTTTAGTCATGCTTTCATCCTTATTTATAAATCTACCAATACTATTTTTTTTAAATATGGCCATGTCAATAATATACATGGTACTAGGGATGCCAATACCGAAATCCCGAATACCGAAAACCTGGGATTATTCTAAAAAACTGAATACCGAATCCCGGGATTTTTAAGCAGAAATCCCGGGATTTCGGTAACACTAAAAATCTGACAATTTTTTTATTAAATGCAACTATATTTACGTTTGTAAATAAACATGAGTAGCTATGAATCAAATACTTTTTACTGGAAGCTCGGTTTGATGTTTTTTTCTTAGTGGATGATAATGGAACTGCGCACGCAAAAAGCAAAATTTTGTTTTTTTTTGACACATATTAATGTAAGTATACTTTGTCAGATAAATATATGAAAGAAAATGTTTTAAATATTTTTATAGACCCATGATATTCAGCTAGAAGGTTGTACCTCAACCATAAATACTAAAAATTACTAACTTTCTTGGTGTCGCTTGGCGCTACCAAATAAAGCCCACGGAAATAACGGCCAAATAAGAAAGAAAATGAAATAAAGCCCAATAAAATTAAGGAATTTTTAATTGTTTAAATTAATTTTATTTCATTTATATTGGGTTTTATTTTATTTTGAGTTTGGTTTCATTAGGCTTTATTTCATTTATATTAGGCGTTATTTCATAAATTTGCTCTTGGGCCTCAATTAATTTTTTGGGTTTTATTTTATTGGGCCTTTTTTCATTTCTTATTTGGGCGTTATTTCATTGGGCCTTATTTATAGCGCAATTACAGCACCAAGCGAACGTTGTTTTTCGTCAGCAGCTTATATTTGCAATAAAATAAGATCTCTTAAGAGGTACGACTTAATATACAAATATTACTTTAAATTATTCCTACCAATAATACATTAAAAATGTTTTATTTGGTTCTGTAATGAATTTAACTTTCTTCATGAATTAAGAATTTTTTTTAATACTTCTACTTACATCAATAATAAATTATAATTCTAAAAGCTAATAAATGAGATTATCTAATATTTATAGATTATAAAATCCCGAAAAATCCCAATCCGTTCCGGGATCCCGTTTTTTTAGATTCAAAATCCCGAATCCCGGGTTTTTAAAAAACCTAGTCCCTTTTGGCATCCCTACATGATACATACAAAATTTATAATTCCCTTACAATTTAGAACTGCGTTTGAATAACCTAAAACCAACAGTGGGATCAATTATAGTCGTGAGCTGATTTTTGCTAACAAAACTGGAATCTTTACATTTGATTGATTTTGTTATGTATTAAAACAGTACAAATCGCACACTAAATCATAAACAGTCACAACTCAAAATGATCAAAATGATGTTGTTCTTTTATGAACCAGTTATTTGTACAATTTCTATCAAAAGTTGTTTGCCACTGCCCAGCATCTGAAATTGTTTGACAATTTATTTCATTTTGTCCACTTCTAGCACATTGAGTGCCACATCGCACAGTGTCATGAGTTCATATCACGAGTGGCCAAAAATAGAAGGAGTTATCGTAAAGAAATAAGATAAGAGGTTTGTGACTATTCAAAATATATGGTCGAAGTCTACTGATGATTTGTTACATCAACAATGAAATGCATATAGACAAAGCTGAACCACCAGCAAATAAATTTCAAATTAATAAATATACTTATGACAATATGTCGAATAATAAACTTCTTTAAAATTTTTTGTTGTAAGTAACCTATTAAAATTTGTATATGTTCTTAACATATTTTCAAAAAGATGTATACGTACTCAAAACTGTTGACTTTGAACCATCAGAACCAAGGTGTATCTAACTAGGTGGCAGCGCTACTTCAGCTGATAATTTTTTGCTCTATGTACTTTGTAGCTGAAGAATGTCAAAAACCTCGATTTTGTTTTGGTTTTAGTACAATTATTTTTGTGCTTTTGACATTCTTCGGTTCTTTACACAGCTATGGTTGCCGTATTTTTTTATAAAAAATCCTTACGCAGTCGCCTGTATAATTACACCATGATCAGAACTTTTTAAAAATTAACCTTATTTTATTTGACTTCATGACTTCGTGACAGTGTATCGTACGTGGGTTGCCATGTCGTACGTTTACGTACGACAGTCATTGTTTTTACTTAGAGTCTGTAGGTCCCAATTTAGACGGACGAACATTTGGAAGGAAAACATCTGGAATTCTCTTTTGTTGTTTCCTTCGCGTCCACACAGGCGAAAATGTTGCCGGCGACATTCCAATATTACTGCATAAAAGCAAGCATATTTGTACATGTATGAGTGTATATGTAGCAAAGAATATGAAAACAAAGCGTGTCGCCGATTACCGAACACAAAAATGATTCTCTCTTCCCCACCCGTAAATTGCTACCAAACTAAATGTTTCACTTCCAAATGTTTTCGTGTCTAAATTCGGTCTAGTGAGTACGACACTGAGTGAAATTTGTTGTGATTTTTAAATAAAGAATCCTTTACTGAACATTTTTGCAAAAGCATTCATGGGTCAGGATTATTTTTTGAGGTTTAATAAAGTGAAAATTTTATGAAATGTATTTATTTTTGTACGACACAAAAAAGTATATATAAAATAAAAAGTAAGGGGCAGAATAGACTAGGAATATCTCAGAAATCATTTAACAAAAAAAAAATGCTTGCCGCCTGTATTCGTTCAAAACCACTTGGCACTCAATGAGCTAGGCATAAGTTAGTTATAAATGGCCGCTAGTTCTTTTTTCAGGACAACGGTGCTAAGCACCGTTCTCTACATTGGAAAAATATATTACAATTTTTGGTTATAAATAACTAAAAACGGCAGCTTTTGTATTTTATGTAGTATATATACTTTACATGCATGTATGGACTAGTTGCGTTATATTCAGGGAAGGTTTATGGTTTGACGGTAGCTTCCCCGCGATATTTTACGAGTGTCCTATATCTAAAATGTCCTATACTTAAAATGCAAGGGTTTCGTGGTTTTCTAAGTCTATTCGTCATAACAACAATTTGTAAAAGAAGGGAACGTCAACAAATCAAACAAACCAAACTATCAATCGTTAGAACCTTATTATTATAACAAAAAAATATTTTGTTGCACAGTGTAATTAAATTTATATTATAGTTCAATAAGTGCCATTTTCACAATGTACAATTGAAAGCTAACAAGGACTTTAACGGCAAGTTTTGTATGAAGAACTTGCAGTTAAAGTTCATGTTAAGTCTTAATCATGCATTGTGGAAAGGGACGTAAGCGTTTTAACATCATATCATGAGAAATAACCTCTTAAGCATTGTGTTTGTTTTCCAACAGGTTCTTCGTGTGGTTCGTCTTATTAAGGCATCGCCAATGTTAGAGGGTTTCGTTTACAAAATCTTTGGGCCTGGGAAAAAACTCGGTTCTCTTATAACATTTACCGTTTGCTTGCTCATTATCAGTTCCGGCATCTCGATGCAGTTATTTTGTTTTCTTTGCGATTTTACTAAATTCGAAACGTTTCCTGAAGCCTTTATGTCCATGTTCCAAATTCTAACCCAGGAAGCTTGGGTAGAGGTTATGGATGAAACAATGATTCGTACCAGTAAAACACTCACTCCTCTTGTCGCCATTTATTTTATACTATATCACTTGTTTGTCACACTCATTGTGTTAAGTTTGTTCGTGGCGGTTATTTTAGATAACTTGGAACTGGATGAAGATATTAAGAAACTGAAACAACTGAAATTCCGAGAGCAAAGTGCTGAAATCAAAGAAACTTTGCCATTTCGTTTAAGGATATTTGAGAAATTTCCTCAATCTCCACAAATGACAATATTACATCGAATTCCTAATGATTTTACTCTACCAAAGGTACGAGAGTCATTTATGAAACAATTTGTCATTGAATTGGAAACTGACGATCCTTCAGTGGAGAGCTGTAAAAGGCCTATGTCGGAATATTGGGAATCGAATGTGGTGTTTCGAAAACAAAAACCTGTTAGAATTATGAACAAAACAGCGAAAGTAAGATCGGCGGGTAGTAGTTTGCGAAAATTGGCTATTACCCATATTATAAAGTGAGTATGAATTCAACATAAATTGACAGTTATTGTTTAATTCTTATTTTAAGTGATTCTAACAATCAACGCTTAATGTTGGGTGATTCAGCAATGTTGCCGGTAGTAGGAGGAAAAGGTGGACTTAAATCACAAGGCACTATAACACATTCGAAACCTTGGAGAGTCGATCAAAAAAAGTATGTTGCAACACTACATACATATGTATATAAAATATTTATTATTTGAATCATTAATATCTATTATTTTTGCACTGCTACGAATTATATTATTATTGACTTCGGTACTTTCAATTATTTGTTTAACGGGTAACGGAGCTGGATGCAGACTCCACTATTATTTTGTTTAATTTGGTTTTTTTTCTAACGAAAAGGTAGGAAACTTTGTTAGAAATTATTTAAATGAGAAAGTCATAAAACACATAGCATACATTTCTGCTTCTGGCTATCGCAAGTACTAACAAATGACACATGTCCTGTTTAAGCTGAACTATCTGTCTTAAAACAAGGTATTACCATATAATGCATATAATATGTCTACCACTTTGCCTACATGTTGATTTGATAATGCATATGTGTTATGGGCCATGCATTATCCCTCCCTTGAGGAGCTGAGACGATCTAATTCCGCACTACCAAATGTAACTTCATTGAGTAGTATTTAACCAATAACTTGAGATTAGTTTTTTTTTATGATTTGCGGTTAAACCATAGTCACCACGTCATGCCTAAAAGGAATTCTCCAAACAGTAATGCTAGACAAGACTAGTTTTTTTCAGCTTAGTTTTTTCCAATAATTGAGCGTAAGATAGAATAAAGGAAGGGATAGAAGGGGAGAGAGATTATCAGTGAATCCGAAGATAGATTGCATGAAGGGTATTGTATAGAGAGATAGAGATAGATAGAGAGAAAGAGGAGAAAGAGACAGAAAAGACATCTGTGCACCTAGTAAGGTGGATGTTTACTGGCTCCCATGAGTTTCTCGCAGATTCCTTCAATTTTTAGCATGGTCTTATATCAAAGTAATGGGTGTTGTTGGCAAAAGTAGTTAGCGCTTTGGCTAAATCTGAGATGCTCCAGAGCTCTAAAATAAACAGTAATAGTATTTGGAAAAACCTTTCATTTGTGTGAATCTTTAATTCTCTTTCAGAAAGGTAAGGTGAAGTAATTCTTTCTTTTCTTTCATCTTTCTGAATATGACACACTTTTCAGGATGAACTGCCAATGTATCTCGTTTTGAAAATATTTCAATTTACGTAAATTGTTATTTTAAAAACAAAAATATTTTAATATTAATTTCAAATTACATTTTCTCCAGGCAAATACATAATCTTAAGTCCTTTCAGCTCATAAACAGAAATACAAAAGCAAATAGGAATATGATAGTAAACAGAAAAATTCAACAGAAAGATGAAAAAAATATAGAGAAAATATAAAAATATTGCATTCTTTCACTTGAAAGAATCATTCAGTTGAAGTAATTCACTCATGAATGACACAAGCCTAAAGAGTAAGCTTTCAGCTCATTTATCTCTGAAATGTCCCTTCAAATTATTCGAATATAGAGAAAGACAGAAAATAGAGCGGTATGGGGAGAGAGAGAGATATTATGACTGGTGCTGAAGATAGATTGCATAATGGTGAACAGTGTGCACACTTCTACCGATATTCGGTAGATTCTACCGAATATGTTTGTCAATTTAACAATCTACCAATTCTACCGAACAAGGCCTGAAATCTACCGAATATTGTTATTTAGTAATTTAAGTCGATATATGTGTAAATTACCTATTTTGCCACATAGCAGTGCGGCCGCAGAGCGGTCATTTTCTGTCATGAAAATCATTAAAACAGAACAAAGAAATCGGTTAAAAACTGAAACTATAAGTAACCTAATATTTGCCAAAGAATTGTGCCTTGGGGATGAATTATTTATTCCTACCAATGATTGAATAATTTTTCCACAAAAGTTTAAATTCATAAATGGATCTTACATATAATCTTTGTAGTTACAAATGTTTGTCAAATAAAAGTTATTTTAGTAGCTTTATAAAACCTATGTACAAAAACTGAATTCCTGTTATTTATGTATATTATTTTATATATGCATAGCATAACTGAGGATGACACTTTTTTTATTGGAAATGCTTCATTGTTTATGTCGATTCTACCGAATTTAAAAAAGTTAAGTGTGCACACTGATCGTGAACCGATAGAGAGAGATGTAAGAAGGAGAGATAGTAAAGCAAAGTTGTAAATATTTGGGAACAAAAAAGAAGCTGGAGTTGTAACATACATATATATCTGAATTTACTCTCACTATCTCCTAATCTAACCTATAGTAAAGTAGAATATATTAATTTCTAAATAAGTAGAAAACGCGGGGAAAAGCCATTAGTCTGAAATAAAAATTATATACAATTTAAAATAAACAAAAAAATTGATGTATGAAAGTATATATATACATACATACATTTCCCACAGATTTGGCTCACGCTCTATACGACGTAGTGTGCGCTCTGGTTCCATTAAATTAAAACAGACTTATGAACATCTTATGGAAAATGGTGATATAGCGTCGGCACCGCGTGCTAATTCGGGAAGAGCAAGGCCACACGATTTAGATATAAAACTTTTGCAAGCTAAGAGACAGCAAGCAGAAATGAGACGTAACCAAAGAGAAGAGGATTTGCGTGAGAACCATCCGTTTTTCGATACGCCTCTATTTCTAGTACCTCGTGAAAGCCGTTTTCGAAAAATTTGCCAAAAAATTGTGCACGGCCGATATGATGCCAGACTCAAAGATCCATTAACTGGGAAAGAGCGCAAGGTGCAGTATAAAAGTATGCAGTAAGTAGAATCATGTTACCTATTTGAGCATGTGAGAAAGAAACATGAGTTGATACGATTTGAATTTTAATTATTTTCTAACAGTAATTTTCTTGGCTTGGTCACCTATTTGGATTGGGTTATGATATTTGTCACCACACTTTCCTGTATCTCTATGATGTTCGAGACGCCTAATGATCGTGTAATGGATCATCCCACGTTACAAATAGCCGAATATGGTTTTGTTATATTTATGAGTCTTGAGTTGGCTTTGAAAATCTTAGCCGATGGCTTATTCTTTACACCAAAAGCGTACATAAAAGATGTAGCTGCCGTATTGGATGTCTTTATTTATGTTGTGTCCACTTCGTTTCTCTGCTGGATGCCCAAGCACATACCGACTAATTCGGGTGCTCAACTGTTAATGGTTTTACGATGTATTCGACCTTTACGTATATTCACTTTAGTGCCGCATATGCGCAAAGTGGTTTATGAACTATGTCGAGGTTTCAAGGAAATCTTATTAGTATCGACACTATTGATCTTGTTAATGTTTATATTCGCTAGTTACGGTGTGCAGTTGTATGGTGGTCGATTAGCACGTTGCAATGATCCGACCATATCAAAGCGAGAAGATTGTGTTGGTGTCTTTATGCGAAGGGTATTTGTAACGAAAATGAAATTAACGCCGGGATCGGATGAATCATATCCGGCCATGTTAGTACCGAGGGTATGGGCCAACCCAAGAAGATTTAATTTTGATAATATTGGTGATGCTTTGTTGACGTTGTTTGAGGTTTTATCATTTAAGGGCTGGTTGGATGTAAGAGATGTTTTAATCAAGGCTGTGGGACCGGTGAGTAGTTCACTAAAATAATAATAATAATAATGTAAAGCTTTTAATATTTTATATCTATGAAAAAGAAAAGTTTAAAACTCTTCATTAATTTACTTTAGATTCATGCAATTTACATACACATTTATATTTTCTTGGGTTGTATGATTGGTCTTACACTGTTTGTGGGCGTGGTCATAGCAAATTATTCTGAGAACAAAGGTACGGCTCTCTTAACAGTAGATCAGAGAAGATGGTGTGATTTAAAGAAACGTCTGAAAATTGCGCAACCTTTGCATTTGCCTCCTCGGCCAGATGGGCGTAAAGTGCGGGCATTTGCCTACGATGTTACACAACACATTTACTTCAAACGTTTCATAGCTGCAATTGTCTTAATAAATAGCGGTCTGTTGTCAATATCGGTAAAGGCATTTTCTGATATTTTGTATTACCACTTTGACACACAAATTTATGTATAATTTTTTTTTTTTAATTTAAAGTGGATTAAGGGAGAGAGTATTACGGAAATATGTGTCTTATTAAGTGCCATTTTGACGTTTGTCTTTGTTGTGGAGGTTATTATGAAAATCATCGCATTTACACCACGTGGCTACTGGCAGTCAAGACGTAACCGTTATGATTTACTTGTAACGGTATCGGGAGTAGTATGGATATTTTTGCAAACTATTTTAAGGGTAAATACAAGATTTTATTGCTCGAATGCATAAATACACATATATGTATTTATTTATTTTCTAGAATGATTTATCCTATTTCTTTGGTTTTATGGTGGTGATATTGAGATTTTTCACCATAACCGGTAAACACACTACTTTGAAAATGTTAATGTTAACCGTGGGTGTATCGGTTTGTAAATCATTCTTTATTATATTTGGCATGTTTTTGTTGGTATTTTTCTATGCTTTGGCTGGTACTATATTATTTGGTATGTTTAAAATTATATTAAAAATTTTATGCAAGTCGTATTTAAAAGAATAAATCGTTTATTTTAACCCAGGTACTGTCAAGTATGGTGAGGGCATTGGTCGACGTGCTAATTTTGGTTCACCTGTAACTGGTGTGGCGATGTTGTTTCGTATTGTTACTGGTGAAGATTGGAATAAAATTATGCATGATTGCATGGTTCAGCCACCGTATTGTACGCCGGGAAATAATTATTGGGAAACGGATTGCGGTGAGTTTAAAATATAGTTGAAATTTTCGTAATACACAGATGTAAATACTCGTATATACATGCATACATATGTATATTGGAGTGAGTAAATTTTTTTCGTCGAAAGCCACACAATAAAATGAAAAATTTCTTAAAAAGACATACATAGGTCTAAAATTAAGCTCCATGCCACGCAAATTTATTTTCTGCTGATATTCTTCAAGAGATTAAAATATAACGGCCTTATGTATAAGCAAAAAAATGGCATGAAGTTAGCATAAGTGACGACATTGAGCTAGGTGCTAACGAGTTCCTCCATATAGTTTGACATTAAAAATCGGTGCATAATGTAGTTTTAACCCACTATTAAATCCTAGCGCGATTTTTAATGTAAAATTGTATGGCAAAACTCGTTTAGAGCATACTCAATTTTGCCACTCATGCTAACTTCTTGCTAGTTTCGTCTTATACATAGGACCGTAGGTATACAAGGCTGTGGACTAGGGAAACTAAAAGTTGTTTCTGAATTAAAATATGCACTAAATTTTTTAAAATTGGATCTAAAGGAGTATTTTCAAGAGAAATAATCGGATGTTTGTTCAATTGTGAAGAGGAGGGTATGTCACTAATAATGTGAAGACAAGATCATCCAAATTGCAGGACGGTGTTCTTTACATGAATTTTTCCAAAATCAATTCGGTCATTTGCTGCTCAGTGTCCTCTATAGTGGGACGTTGGCCTGTACCTTATATTTTACGTAACTCCAAAGAAAAAAAAAGCCGAAAAGTATTAAATAACAAGATTTTGATGACCTCTTCGAAAACCCATACGTTCATGAAACTATTCACGCAAAAGAGCGATGGTATCGTTACTTGTGTGACATTTAGCGCCGTCTTTTTGAAAATGAATGTCGTCCACATCAATCATCGTTCGATAGCGCAATTCACTCACCGTAACAATTTTTCAAGTCTCGTTTTCGAAAAAGTTATGTACAATGGCCCCGGTAAACCCAGTAAAGCCACAAGAAATACACGTTAAGGATGGAGAGGCTTTTCAACAATAATTATTCTCTGTTCCCTGCCCCAAATGTAACAATTCTGCTTGTTAGGATAGGTTAGGTTAGGTTGAAAATAAGAGCCTTTATGCTCATGTCCTAGGACATACTTATAAGCCTGTTGTGCGCTCTCATTTGGATTGAAATGAACCCCACCTTTATAGGAATTCAATATCATTTACGTAGTCACTAAAACTTTTCCAATAAATAACTTTAAAGGTGGGTAATGTCCGGTAAGATGTCTTCCCCAAAATAAGGGCATCTCGACTAGGCGAAACTTTGTGAATCAGAAATAAAGTGCTCCATTGTCTCGATGTCCTCTATGAATGCCTTGCATCCAAATCATTCACTTATGAAGCTCATGTGCCGTATCTGTTTTTGTGTTGCCTTTTCTGAACTTTGTTGGAAGGCAAACGCGACTGGCTTGTGGTCCGTCAAGATCGTACATTTGTGGCCATCGCTGCCAAAAGTTTACTGTCAAATGTGCTGTACTTTTTCTACTCGTCGGGCATTCGCTGGGAAAAGAATCCCAAAGGTAGAATGATGCCATCAGCCGATTCATGAATTGCTGCTCTCACAAAAAAGTTGCTGGCATTAACATGAAGAAAAAAGTTTGGTTTGGAGGGGTGAATAGTCTGACCGGGTCACTTAGGCTAGGCTATCTTTGCGGTCCTCAAAGTTTTTTTTGGATTCATCATTCTACACAATCGGGGTTTTATCGTCGAAATTTAGTAGAGCTATAAAACGTCTCAGTTCACATGTAAGCGGTGGTTTTGTTTAAATCTTAAACTGCTTTTAATTTTTCATTTAATTTTTTCGTTGTACCTTCATAGTGAACTGACTGACGTCTTAGCGGAGTTTTTTTTACATACATATTAAACAAAAAAAAAAAAATCATAAAAAAAATATTCGTAATACATATTTAACCTTGATCAATAAGCTTTAATTGCTTTGCTAATATTTTTTACATAGTAGAAATAACAAAAACAAAAAAACCCGCAAACAAAAAAAAACACAAAGTTCCCTTGAGGAATACTCTATATGAGTACCTCTAAAACAAATAATTGTGAGGTGAGTTATAACGGCAGACATTCCTATTTTACTGTGAGTTCTGATGCTCTAAATGATGACAATAAAAATAAAAAATCTGATGATAGACTTAATGTGAGTTTTGCTGAAGCTCTTAATGAAAACAATAAAAATAAAAAATCTGATGATAGACTTTTTCTAACGGCAAAACCAATTTTTCGGCAGCGATACACTTCGCTTTGTCCAATGTCAAATAGTAGTGATTCATTAACATTACAGTTGCCTAGTACTTCTTCATATAAGTCAGTAATATCATCCCCTTCAGGCTCGTGTTCATCACTTAACAAAGTTATCACTACTACAGATAACAGCAGCTCAAAACCCAAGGTACAAGTCGGAATGGACAGTGGGCAAAGCTCGAATTCTTCTAAAATTTCATCTGCTCCAAAGATGTATGGGGATAACAGACATCCGCAAGACAATAACGACAAGCACGCTGCATCATACAAAAAGTCGTTTAAGCCACCACTTATCTATCTGAGAGAAAAAATTCCAACGCGCTTCTGTCGACTATTGGTGAAAATACTTTTCACATTATTCCAATTAAACGAGGTAATATTGATGAATCTAAAATCCAAATATATGATGAAAAAGATTTCCGAAAAATTGTTAGTGAATTTGAAAAAAAGTAGAACAAATTTTTACACTTACCAACTTAAAGGCCTACATATAGTATTAAAGGGCATAGATTCATATGTTGAGCCCGATGAAGTAAAATGTGCACTTATCGACCAAGGATTTAAGGTAAAAAATGTTACTAACATAATTAACAGAGAAAAGGTCCCACAACCCCTATTTCGGGTTGAACTCGAGCCGAATGACATACAATTTATAGCGTAAAGTTTCTCTTACACCGAAAAATCACAGTTGAAGAGCAAACTCAAGCTTTAACTTTAGTCGCCTTGAAGCTCCTATTGAGAATCTGGTGCTAACTATTAACAACTTTACAACAAATATGACTAGCTTGATTCAAGAAATGCTGCGAATGCAGAATACACTGCTTCAAGCAATAATTAACAAGCCATGATCACGTTAAAAATATGTTTCTGGAACGCAAACGGCATTCGCCAACATAAAAACGAACTTGAGCACTTCCGCATGGAAAAAAATATTGATGTAAAGTTGATCTATGAGACTCATTTGACCTCAAGAAGCTTATTTAAAATAAATGGTTACACTCTATATGATACAAAGGACCCGAGAGGGAGAGCACGCGGTGGATCATCAATTCTAATAAAGTCAAGACTCAGGCACTACATTTTTGACAATATTTGTTCAGAACATCTACAAGCAACTAATATTTGTGTCGGCAATTTTTGTACGAATTTCATTATATCTGCAATTTACTCCCTTCCCAGATTCACAATCACTGAGAATCAATACAAGGATTTCTATAAATCGCTTGGACCTTGCTTCGTAGCAGCTGGCGACTACAATTCAAAACATATGTTCTGGGGATCGCGTCTTATTACTCCTAGAGGTCGAGCGTTGTTCAACACAATCTCTAAAATGGGATTGGAAGTCATTTCGAGTGGGGAGCCCACTTATTGGCCAACTGACATACAAAAAATTCCGGATGTTATAGATTTTGGCGTCATGAAAAATATTTCTAGGGATTTAATTAACGTTGAAGCTTCTCTAGATCTCTCGTCCGATCACTCCCCCATTATCGTTACAATCTGTAACCCACTTACCTTACTCATATGTGAAGATGATCAGTCGTGTTAATTGGCTGGGATTAAAAAAACATGCCACTACCTCCCATCCGCAGACTGGGTTTAATAAAATTTATTCTAGGGATATTGAACGTCTCGTGTATGAAAAAAGAGCTAGAAGGGAATGGCAACAGCACAGATCACCCTAAAATAAAATTAGATTTAAAGAGTGCACTAAACCACTCCAACAGTTGCTTGCATCTGAAAAAACTGCATCTCTTAAAAATTATCTGGAAGGTCTTGATGTCACACCAGCATATAATTACTATTTGTGGTGCGCTGCTAGAAAGCTTAAAACACCCGTTGAGCTTAAGCCACTTCTGCGCACATCTACCGGAGGTTAGACAAGAAGCGATACGGAAAAATGTAAAATATTTGCTGAGCACTTAAAATGCGTATTTACGCCAAACACATGTACTGGTGTTGCTGATTTGCCGAGTGTAGTTGCTCTACCCCCTCGACGCTTAAAATTTAAGATGTGTGATGGTCAAAAACTAATTGCCGAACTCAACCCGAAGAAAGCTCCCGGTATTGATGGAATTAGTAACAAGATGCTGATGAACTTGCCGCATATTGCAATAAGAATACTGTTGATTATATTTAATGCCATATTACGACTGGAGTATTATCCACAACACTGGAAGCTTGCCAAAGTCAAAATGATTCCAAAGCAGGGCAAAGATCTTACCAAAGCTGAGTCACATAGGACAATAAGTTTGCTGTCAACTATGTCAAAACTCTTTCAAAAGCTGCTCATGACAAAATTGTCCCCTTGTCTAACAGATAATATGTGCATGCCGGACCATCAGTTTGGTTTTAGAAGTCAGCATAGCACTATTGAACAAAGATTGGTTCAATTTATACGGAAAACATTCGAAGAAAAGAAGTATTGTTCTGCCCTGTTTATTGATGTTTCTCAGGCATTTGATAAAGTTTGGCATGATGGTCTAATTTTAAAATTGAAGACATATCTACCAAACAACATTCTAAAACTCTTGGAAAGTTATATTTTAGGCCGGAAGTTCTCTGTTACGGAAGGAGAATTTATGAGTACGCCCGAAACTATCTCATCCGGTGTACCACAAGGGAGTATACTGGGGCCAGTTTTGTATTTGATTTATACTTATGATATGCCTGTGAGCAGTGATATCCATACTTCTACATTTGCCGATGATACAGCCTGCCTTAGTATGCACGAAAACAATCATGAGGCATCCCGATATATTCAGGAACATATAAAGCACCCCATACACTATTCAATTCAATTTTCAATTGAGTCGGTTTTTGCTCAAATCAAAGCGTGTATGGCTTTGTCAATTGATGAGTTTGGCAGTTGTCGAGTTGGTTGAAGAAAAATCAGAAGATTTTGATTTTTCATGTTGACTATTAAATCGTTCAATTCGATTGTGCTGTGTGTACTCGAGTCTCGTGATTAGGTGTCAAAATTTATGTTTTTATCTTTATTTTGTATAGAAAAAGTTATGTATTTTTAAAATTGTATTTTATTTCATTGAAATTTAGATAAAAATTTTAAAAGGTGATGAATGAATGCAATAAAAGTTTTATATTTTTAAATTTGTAATTGTGAAAAAAATATAAATTTGGCAGTTGAATGAAAATCTTTCAATTCAGTTTATGAAGTGTGTGGCCAAGAACCAATTCAATTGAAAGACTCAATTCACAATTGAATTGAAACGTGTATGGGGTGCTTAACACAGCTTGAGCTATGGTTAAACTTATGGAGAATAAAAGTAAACGAACAGAAGTGCGTACATATAACCTTTACCCTACGAAAAGATACTTGTCCCCCCATTAGAATCAACAGTCAAGTTGTTCCTCAACATTCACTTGTGAAATACCGTGGTATACACCGTGATCGTCGAAAACACCATATTGACTCAAAGCTAACACAAATGAAACTTAAAATAACTCAGATACATTGGCTGATTGGTAGAAATTCAACACTCAGTCTAGGTTGTAAATTTTTAATATACAAGTCGATTTTGAAACCAATATGGTGTTACGGAATTCAACTATGGGGCACTGCTTCAGCTTCCAATATCGAGATCCAACGAAAGTAAAACAACATTTTACGGTTAATAATATCGGCTCCATGGTACTTAAAAAATTCAAATATACATCGTCATTTAAATATGCCACTTCTGATAGAAGAAATTGCAAAATACGCAGGCAAATATTTAACTAAACTCGAGTCACATCCTAATCAGCTTGCTCGTAACATTTTTTAACTTTATTGGACACATCCGCCTAAAAAAGAGGGATACAAAGGCTCTTATATTCAACACTCTAGAAGGGACTGCTTGGTAGTACATTTATTTTTCCTTTTTGATTATCACTACTTATGTATTATTTATAACTATCACTAAGTTATGTTCGACACTGGCCGGGTCTAATAATTACATTTTAGATTTAAGATTTGAGTACTTATTGTTAGTTCACATATGAAGATATAATAAATAAAGACATGTATAAAAAAAATTGTGGACGAAACGCCGTCTTTTGTTATACGGTGGCGCAAAAAATTAATTTAGGTTTGTCGAAAAACGCATTTTGAAACATTTATTTTTAGAACGTGGCGCGGCAGACGTTCAAACCCTGTTTCCAAATGTTCTTTTTCATTCGATGATGACACACAAATGACGTCTATGTGAAATATCACAAAGTCAAAATAACGAAATAGTTGTTCCCTAAAACGTTGAAGTTACTGGCTGGCGTTTCGAAATCCAAACGTCATGACGTTGATTTGAAAAAGACTAAACGGTGAAGTTATCGCCGTTTTTTGCGATCATCCGGAACAATAGGTATTTTATTATACCCTCGTTCCAGATCGACGGTGGAAAAATAGATTTTCCGTTCAACTTGTGAGTGATATGTCGTGGAAATGAAGTATAGGGCAATTGTCCAGTTTTGTCACCGAATTCAAGTGCCTTTAATCGCCACAGAGCATCCACTCGCCTGCTGTTTGGAGCCATATGTAGCGGGCTGTACCATTGGCTTCTGCTCGTGCTACATACGTATATAGTCTTCTTGACTTCGAAAAAATTGGCACCCCATCAGTAACGAAATAGTGATAGACAATCCATTCATCTATAGCTGGGGACATTGTGTAGATTCGCCCTTGACTTTTGCCACCAAATGTTTACCATCTGATCATATTCATAGAGAAAGTGAGCACAGCACAGTCCAAAGTCGACTGATACCAGTTTAGCGTCTTAGATTTTTATTGGAATGTCATTTGCTGCGTATAACTTACATATCGCCACCTAAAACACAAAACCGTACCAACCAACTGGTAAATTTCATAAGTACAGTTAAAATAAATAATTACATGAAATTTTTAATAATTTTAGGGGGCAACAGCAATTCTTGGAGGGGTAATTCCCTCCGCGAAATGGCCTTTCTACGCCTATGCCGTTGATAGAGATGCCGTTATTTTTCCGGCTTCAAATTTTTGAATTAGCAAAACTATACTTGCCTTTTCTCCAAAGCTTTAGCGAACTTTACCTTTTGTCTTGACATATTGCGACTACGCTACTGTTGAGCGTGGTTAGCTGGACGGATTCTATCGTCGTATCTTGATGAACGCATTTGTTGCAGTTGACTACGGATTTCCTCACTCAGCTCTCAAAGTTAAAGTTGGCTCGGACTTAACTGCAGCTCATTGTGCCCTCTGCACTGAACTTCCGTCAACAATAGAACGAACAGTTTCTGGTTGATGTTCCATCCACAGTGATTTTAGCGCGTCGTCTGCTATTTTGCCGCCTGCCAAGTCTTTTATCCTTTTCAAAAGTTGTAACGGTTTGAGATTATCAACTCTAATTTTCTTGATAAGCTTTCTTGTGTTGTATTCGGCGGGCGGGTAAGTGGTGACAGAGAATTGATACTCCATTTGAATAAAGTAAATATCTCGCTGATCTTTACAAAAAGTTGGTGGCTTGACATCCACTAGAAATACTTCTTCAGCGGGTGGTGTTGGCAAAATGTTTTTTGTGCCAGTCGCGGTGCTGGGTGTATCGAGGAAGCCACTTTAAACTAACTTACAATTTTGCAACTAGTACTGACTGACACTTGGATTACTTTTCAATGTAATCAACTGACTATTTTAACATCGCGATGTCTTAGGCGATAGTCAATTGTCTCACTCTGCATTACTTTCATCTAACTTAAAGTTGATTTTTTTAATTACCTGGTAGTCAGTAAATTAAAAAAATTTTTCTCGGGTTCGAACATATATCATCACACGTTGTGTACTCAACGCGCTGCCATTCAGCTAAGGTACCATCTAAAATAACAACAGCAAAATGTTAATATAAAACTGAAATGAGTTTCAAAGTAGCTGAAAATCAATTTTTTGGCTCTCATCAAATTCGATTATGTACTTAACTTAACAATTATTTTTGGGTTTGTTCTTGATGACATTGCAGTTATCTTTTCGTCAGTCTAAGAAAAGTTAACTATAAGTTAACTATTTTTATAGTCAACCACACACTCTCCGACAGGGGATATACATACATACTTACATATGTATGTATGTATGTAGCGCTCAACAACACGTGCAAATGGTGAAAGTATTCTGATCTGTTCGAGCAATATTGTTTTTTGCTTCGCATTGGATGATATGGACGCCAACGACATCATTGGGTGTTGCCACCCAGCAAAGCCGAGGCTGATATTTGCACGATGTTATATTCCCTACATAATACCATTAATAGGCTGGCCTTTCAGACGAAAAAAATTGATGGTTCTCACACACACTTTGTTTTATTTAAATATAAAGATAGAAAATGATGAATAAATGAAAGAATCTTTACAATTAATTAATAAACTTATTTAGTTAAAATTTTCTATTTTATTCCAGGAAATTTTACGGCCAGTCTTATATACTTTTGTACATTCTATGTAATCATCACTTACATAGTGTTAAATCTACTTGTGGGTTAGTATAAAAGTCAAAGTAAATACAAAGCACCTATAACATTGTTTATTTTCATTATACAAATATTACATTAGTCTTACAAATATGTATTTTTGCAAGTTGTGGCGAAATAATTTCCTGTTAAATTTTGTCTGCTCGAGAACTTTCCAGTAAAATCTAGTAACGGAGTAAAATCCAAGTATTACAAAGAAATTACTTTCAATAAAAACGTTTGCATATAAAAGTACGCGAACGGGAAATTTTTAAAATCCAGTAAAATATGTACAATAGCTGATTGCTAATCATTTTGACGCTAAAAAATCATACATATCGCCCATTTACTCAAACAACGTCATAACTCAAAAAATTAAAATTTTCAGCTAGAGATTTATAATTAATTCTTATATCTTTCTCCGGAATGTGTAAAAATTTCACACAAATATCTTGTTTAATCAAATCTTGAGAGAAAAATGAAATTTTCTTTTTGCATTGAGGGCAATCATTAATAAAATTCCGCGAGAATTTTTTCCCGGGAAATAATTTGAAACAATAGCGAGTAACAGGGGAAATAGAAAAAAATTCTAATTGGAAAAGGGAGAAATTTCTCGCGGAATTTTATTCATGATTGCCCTGATTAAGTTGTGTGTAAATTGGAAACTTTAAACTCGTTTTCTGGCAAACCGGTTTTTTTTGAGTTGTTTGAGTAAATGAACGATATGTACATACATATGTACTATATGAAAAACTGTTAGGTATTGATCTGGCATCACCCTAATTGTATTTGTCATTTTTTGTTAAGCTGGCATCACTTGTAATCTTCACGTTTTTCAGTATTTTAGTCTTCTAATTCTGCTGGAAATAAAGCATCCCTACAAGAAATGAATGACTGAAACTAACACAAACAACATTTTTTTACTAACACATTTCCAAAAATTTTACATTCAATTCAACAGTTTTTATAGTTGCTCTACTCTAATATATATGCTACAGTGAAACGTCTAATGTATGTATGTCAAAATTTTTAAAATATTGAATTTTACTGAAAATAATTTATAGTTCGTTCGGTTTGCAAAATTAAAATTTAAATATAAAAGTGGTAAAAAAAAATGATGGTGTTTGTGAAAAAGGTAAGATAAAAACAATAATGAACAAAAGAAATTTTATACAATTTAATTAAAAATATACATATGTATGTATGTATTCGTTTCTTTTTAAATTTTTAGATATTTTGAAAGATCAAGATGCGTTGGGAGTTGAAGAAGGAGGTAATACAATTCATTCTGTCTGTGAAAAGTTTACAAAAGTGTTAAAAAGATAAGTAAAATAGCGAATAAAAGAACTCACATTAATTTAATATTTATATTTATTTTCAATATTTCAGATATTTGTCAAGAGCAAGGTGCGTTGGAGATGAAAAGGTGTGAAGAGGGCTAGATACCGGTTTAATTATTTGTTTTCGTTTTTTTGTATTATTTGCTTTAAATATGTTATTTACATGTTTATTTGAAAGTTATTTTTTATAATAAAAAAGCAAATAAAAAGTATATTTGCTGTCAGTGTATCAATCAAGTATGATTTCTCAATTGTGGGGGATATAGTATTCAATTATGAACAGTCAAACTTGAGTAATATTTATGCTGTCTTTGATTAATAAAAAGCACTGGAGTGAGCAGTGCAACTATATGTTATATTCATTGGTTAGAAATAGATGCAACATCACACGTACACAAAAGTTTCCATCACATTTTTCATTTTGCCTTTAACAATGTGATAGAAACTTTGTTCTACGCATTGATGAATATATCCTGCATGACTTCCGATCAAATGAGCAGTCAATTGACTGGTAGTGTTCTTGTAGGGATAATGAAAGTACACCAAATTATCTTAAACTCACTACTTTTATTTAGACGAGACACAACAGTGGTGTCAGAAGTGGATTTTGAGTAGAAGAAGACGAAATGACTTTGGAACCCGATGACTTACGGGCGCTGTCACAATTGCTGACAGACGCAATACAGCAGTCGACATCGCAGGCCATACAAACGGCGACTATAAATAGTTCACAGCAAAATGTATCGAGAATTTCAACACCGCCTGTTTCCATTTCAGGTTACAAATCTACGGATTATACCTCTGTCCAAGACTATTTTACACGCTGCGAGTGGTCATTACAGCTAAGCAGAATAGCAGAGGCAGAGTATAAAAAATATATGCTTGTTTATATGGGCGCGGAGTTAAACAACGCTCTCAAAATATTAGTCAGCCCGAAATTAAAAATACGTTAGTGGGTCATTTTGATAGAAAAAAGAACCAATACGCAGAAAGCGTAAAATTTAGGCAGGTGGTGCAGGAAAAAGGTGAAAGTGTGGCTGATTTCGTTTTGAGGCAAATGACAGCGTATTGTAATTACAACAATTCATTAGACCGAATGCTCACCGAACAAATGCTTTTTTTGCAACAAAACGGGCCACATCGCAAATATGTGTAAATCGAGAACAGCGCAAATATCGGATGCTGATAGCGATTCGGAGCTTATCCAAAGATTAAATAAAGTGGGTGGTCCTATATCAGGAAAACACATGATACAGGTGTTGTTAAATGGCAAAAAGGTCATAATGGAGTTGGACTCTGGTGCGCCATGTGGCATAATAAGCCAATCCACATTAAGAGCCGTAGTAGGGAAATTCGTTGTACTACCTACAAACAGAAAATTTACAAGCTATACAGGACATAGCATAAATCTGATCGGTCGGGTGGTAGTAAATGTTATAGTGGGGCCCAAACCACGAAAGCTTAATTTGTACGTCGTCGATGGTGATTACGACGCGCTTTTTGGCCGAGAGTGGATTCAGCAGTTCGTCAACGAAATAGATTTTAGAAAGTTGTTTTCTTCATTAGTACAATAAAAATGGATACACCACACTTATCGCCAATGGAGTTCGAGAGGCTGCAGGGCATGCTATGTAAGTTTGAGAATATTTTCAACGATTCTGCTGGTAAGTTGGACATGCCAGCAATTAAGCTCCATTTGAAGCAAGATGCTAAACCAGTTTTCGCCAGAGCAAGGTAGATTCCAGTAGCATTGAGGGATGCCCACGCAGCCGAAATAGAAAAGAAAATTGCTGCTGGATTCTATACAAAGATTGATTTTTCTGAATGGGCATCGACAACGCATGTGGTTTCAAAAAAAGATGGCAGAATCCGGATAACAGGTTGGTAATTATAAACCAACTCTCAACCCATGGATAATTGTAAAAGAGCATCCTATTCCAAAGCCAGAAAACAGTTTTAATAAGATGAATGGGTCGAAAATATTTTGCAATTTAGACATAACGGATGCTTATTCTCATTTACAAATTGACAACGATTTAGCACACGCCCTGACACTGAACACTCCGACTCATGGGTTGATTCCACCTACCAGAGCTGTCTACGGAGCAGCAAACATACCCGCAATTTGGCAGCGAACGATGGAATCTGTATTGCAAGGTATCCCCAACGTTTGTAACTTTTTCGACGATATTTTAATTTACGCTGAAGATTTCGAAAAATTGTTGCACGTATTAGAAATAACCATGAATCGTTTTAGAGAGAAGGGTTTAAAGCTTAACCGCTTTTGATTGATCTTTGATTTTGATGTAGTGTTTAAAACCACCAAGGCAAACGCAAACGCCGATTATTGGTCAAGAGCCATGAAAAACGATGCATTAAACAAAATAATTCAAGTATCTGAGCTAGATGACTTTGACACTTTTATTATAAAGTAGATTGAACAACTTCCGACGAGTGCTGCCAAAATAGCTTCAGAGACAAGGAGAGATGAAAAGTTGGGACCGGCTGTCAGAATTTTGGAAAGCGGCAAATCTTTACAATCACATGGGTTTAAATCACCAGAAATCAATTATAAGATATGCTGTGGATTTTGATAGTTCTTTATCGCCATACAAAGAACTGAGTTTACTGACACATTTTTGTTGAGATAATCCACGTCGAAAGTTGTGAAAAATAATCCAACGAAACCCCTTTCTTGAAATTTCCATTTTTTTTGTCAAATTGATTTTCTAAGGTCGCTGTAAACAAAACAAATAGCACTGGTGCATCAAAACGTTGTAAATACGTTTATGCTAAAAAAAATTGTCAAACTATATTATGGTGTTGCCAGATTTGACATTAGTGTTGCTAGCTCCCGAAATATAAATATCTCCCCTCGTAGCTTAATAAATTTTTCTGTTACTTTTAAAAGTTTCATAAAAAACTACAATTTTTTTCACTTTGCTGTTGTTTGTTTACTTTTATAAACATATATGGTTTCGTTTTACTTGATTTTACTGGTAAAAATTTGTCCAGAAAGAATTTGCATTTATTCAGTCAATGAAATTTCATTTTCTCTCTCAATTCGGCCTCTCATTTACTGGATTATGTTTACGCGAACGCAATCCAGTAGCAAATTTTAAAAACTTTTGAGTTCTCATACGCAGCTATTATATTGCAAATTGAAAGCACGACAAGTGTAACTATTACCATTTTACTGGAAACAAAACGCCACAAAACATTTATACATACATATGCACATATCGCTCATTTACTCCAAAAACGTCACAACTCAAAAAATGGTATTTTTGAGTTAACACCCCATATCGTTCTTCATATTGTGTAAAAATTGCATACAAATATCTTGTTCACTCAACTCTTGAAAGCAAAATCAAATTTTCTTTTTCCGCTAAGTTGTGTGTAAATGAAAAGTTTAAACTGGTTTTCTGTCAAACTAGTTTTTTCTACTTATGACGTTGTTTTAGTAAGTACCAAACCACACTGTGCAAGTCTTATTGCTAAGCTGATTAGTTTCAGGGAGAGAGAGACGAGGGGAACAGCAACGTTTCTTTTCCCCCCGTCTCTCTCTCTCTCTCCTAATAAACTAATCAGCTTAGCAATAAGACTTGCATAGTGTAAATAGGGACTAAATGAGCGATGTGTAGTATATACAAATGAGCATAATACATAAATATGTATGTATGTACATGCATATACTATTTTTTAAATGAAAAATTGGGTCTGTTCTGTAAAGTGAATCGTTTTTAAAAGCGAGAAATTTTTAAAATGTCTATTTGGTGTTCTATAAATACCTCGATTTGGTGACATTCGAAATTAAGTTCGAATAAAATATTTGAGCGTCAAAGTCAACTGTTAATAAAAGAAGTCGCTTTTTAAATAGAAAAAATAAGCATTTAAATTTTAAATTTTAAAATGTCTGTCAGATAAAATGTTTTTATTCATACAAATAAAGTTTTTTTCCATACTTGGAGCAAAACTGTAAACAAGCGTTGGAGTGTATTTAACACTTAAATGTATAAAAGTGCACTTATTTTGTTGTAATTTGTTTACAAAAGATCTCAAATTATAAATGTTAATTGTACCCTTAATTATGGAAGTGGTCCAAGTCATATATTTCATTGGTCGAGATATTTAATACATTACATTTGAACAAATCAAAAAAGATTTTTATGTTATGCAACATTTTAATTTAGGGTCGTACTAGTCTCGATTAATATAAGTTTATTTGATATATACAGGGTGGGCCAAAAGAAACCAAAGGGTGTAACAGTTTAATAACTTTTTTGTTTATTAACTTTTTTTTATTTTTTCTCTCAGATTATATAATATACAAAATGGAATTTTTTTTACACTAAGTATGAAAAATGATGTCTCTTAAATGACCACCGTTTTCAGCTTCGCACTGATGGGCTCTTTTTAGAGCATTTTTCAAAACTTGTGGCTGTAGCGTTCGAATTTCTGCAACAATGTTTGCCTCGAGTTCAAGGATTGTCTCTGGCTTGTTCACATACACTCGCTCCTTCAAAAAACCCCAAAGAAAATAGTCGGGTGCTGTCAAATCTGGCGATCGCGCTGGCCAAATAATTTCCGAATTTCGAGAAATTATTCGCTCTCCAAAAATTTGACTTAAAAGTGCCATTGTGTCTCGGGCAGTATGGGCAATGGCTCCGTCCTGCTGAAACCACATACCAGGTCTGTTTTCAAGAGCAGGACGTAAAAAATTTTCTATCATAAACCGATACCGCTCTCCATTTACGGTTACAGCACTTCCATCTTCATTCTCGAAGAAGTAGGGCCCAATGACATTTTCAGATGTGATCCCACACCATACTGTACACCTGATGAGGTGCAATTGGCGTTGATGAATGGCTCTTGGATTTTGAGAACCCCAGAACCTACAGTTCTGCTTATTAACAAAGCCATTCAAATGAAAATAAGCTTAAAATAATTGATCTCTGGTTTAAATAATAAAATTCTATTGTTCTGGTTCTCTGTTCAGTTTTGAACCTCTCCATTATAAATTCTCCAAGTGTTGTCTATATAATCTGAAAGAAAAAATAAAAAAAAATTAATAAACAAAAAAGTTATTAAACTTTTACACCCCTTGGTTTCTTTTGGCCCACCCTGTATATATTATATATTATAGAAACAAAAATTCATATGACTTAGACTATTTTCATAATTAAGGGCACAATTGTTTTTTGATGTTTCTTTAATAATATATTGGAATAATAGCGTATTCGATTTACTTTCGACCAGGTATTTTTACTCGATATAAAATCGAGTAAAACTATGTGAACTTGGTTTAGAGAACACCAAAAATTTTACTTTGTTTTGAAAATGACACATTTACTCGGATTCGTTTGACAGAACGTGGCCGAAATTTTATAAATATAGATTATTTTACCCCTCTAGCCATTATTATGGAGAACTTCTCCTTATTTTATTCGAATGAAGAAGATGCCTTATTATCATATGCGGATATACGAAATTTTCAAAATACTTGGAATATTGTGGATATACATCAGCGTGGTGTTATACCCGTGCGTAGAGTTAAATTCATATTACGTCTGCTCAAGGGTCGCTTGGAGTGTGATCCCCAGAAAGATCGCTTATTATTCAAATACATGTGCTATGAATTGGACAAACTACATAATGGAGAAGATGTTACCTTCCACGATGTCATAAAGTATGAAGAAAACTAAATACACTTGTATATACATATGTAGATATCGCTCATTTACTAAAACAACGTCATAACTAAGATATGATATTTTTGATTTAATGACGCAGAATTATTCATATTGTTTCATTCTTGTTTACTCAACTCTTGAGAGGATACAAAAATTTTCTTTTCTCCTTAAGTTGTGCATAAATTAAAAACTTTAAACTCGTTTTCTTGCAAACTAGTATTTTTGAGTTGTGACGTTGTTTTATTAAATGAGCGATAGATATGTTTATTAATTAGAACGCCTAACGGAAAAAATACTTTTGTTATCCCTCAACAAAATGCAAAATATATTAAAACAAATCTTTATTTTGACAGGTTATCACTAAAGCCCCAAAAAACAATTTGAGAAAAAACAAACCTGGAGGCCTAGGCCGACTTCCTAAACGCAAGTTGCAATGCATAATATAAAAAATGCGCATGCAATGCTAAACATGCCTTAAGTGCAACCTTGCGTTGCAGAGACATATTTAGCATTTTATCATCATTTAGGAACGTCGCTATGCAACTCATTCATCTTTTACTTCCCTTAAGATTGTTCCCCAAATGGTGTTTTGCCTTTTCTTTTTGTCCGTAAAATCTGATTCATGTCTTCATGCTTGCGCTCATGGGTCCACTTTTGTATCTTACTCATCCATTGCAGCTCAAATGTTTGCATACAAAATAAAAACGATGCGAGATTATGAAAGATGATACTCATTAAGATTAGTTGCCAAACAATTAGGAACATTGGACGTTGCCAAAATGTTTACATATGCTTTTACGAAGTGTATGCATTGTATGCATTGCAACTTGCGTTTAGGAAGTCAGCCTTACTCTCCACACGGCAATTTTAATTGAGCATCTAAGAGCAAGAGAGACAAATATGATGGGTCCTCTCCTCATTATAATCCCCTCTCTCCTTAATATTAAAAGTTGCTCAACTAAAATTGCCGTGTGTGAATCAGTGAAAGACAATCGATACAAAAAATTTTGGATAATCCAGCACATATGGAACATTTTTTATGCTAGTGAATATTGATACTCATTCATTCTTATACTTGCATATACTCCTGCACACTTTATTTCATACTTGTATGCATCGATACTCATTCTGCTTTATATTCCGCATATCTGTCGACATACCAACGACTTGCAACACATTCGGGTTTTTAACTATTTTTTGATAAGTGTTGCCAGAAATGCTAGTTTGTAGTTGTTTAAGTGCTAACATTTTTTTTTCAAACTATTTTAACACAAAATTCAATAAAGCTGTTTTACCCACACACACACTCATCGCAGTCCTTAGACCTAAGCATTATTAAATATTTACGGGAGTAATTTGACCGCGGGTGTGAAAACATGCTTCATTTTAAATAGATCTGAGCTAAAAGCCGAATTAGGTGAACAATTGCTTAACCTTGGTATTCCTTACAATTTTAGCAATTTTGCAATTTGTCACCAATTTGCGCGATAAAAGTGAATTTTTAGCCAAATCTCGGCCTTTTTACTATTTTACTGTTTTGTAATCCATCTATCTATTTGATAGATTTGGCATTCCTTATAACCTTAGGTATTTGTAAGTTATTTTAGGGCTTGTTTGCAATTTTATTTTTTATTTTCGCAAAAAAGTGATTGCTCCCAATTCTTTGTTTTTTTTACAGTTTTAAAGGTTTTTAATCAGTATTAAGCTGGGGTCACACGATTAGCACAATGTATCAATTTTCGTCGGCTTATTGCGATAGAGTCATAAGTAATAAGCCAAAATGACACTATTACTTTATTAATTCTTGAATAAGTCTATATGGCTTTATTACTAATGCAGTGTGGTGCAGTTATGTAATTATATATCAGTTAGTTGAGAAATAAGGCAAATTTACTTTGTTACTTATGAATTTATTTCAGTGAGCCGATGAAAATTGGTACATTGTGCCAATCGTGTGACCTCAGCTTTAGACTTTGATATCTTTTGCTTTGCAACCAAATTTTTGCAAATTTTCCACATCGTCACAAATTTTTTAAAGTGTTTGACATTCGTGTAGTTTCTAGAATGCAAGCAAGCGACTTGTCTAGAAAATTTTTATAGAAATCTCTCGAAATTTTTAGTGTTTTCATGTATTTTTTCTAGACAAATAGCTTGCTTGCATTATAAAAACTACACATTACTAGGATACATTGAGATCATTGCCATAGAATGCAATTGAATTTTGGTTTGGTTATGGCTATGCCATAACCATAACCATAGAAAGCAGCTGTTCGAACCAAACTTATGGGCAATACTGTTTATGATTATAGGGGATTCGCCATAACGCCATATCCATTACCATAGAAACCAATTGAATTTTAGTTTGGCTATGACACGTGTATGGCTATGACACGTGTAATTTAAGCTTTAAATAAATATTTAAATAAAATAAATTTCACTTATAATAGTATTTTGACAATATGTCGAATAATAAAGTTCTTGAATAACCAAATAGCAATATACATAAATTTAAATATTAATGACTTTATTCATAAATCGTTGGCTAGAATGCAAAAAGGTGTAACTAACAAAAATATAATTTTACAGAAGCAAAAAACTAAACAAACTTGTTGCTACGTCCCCTTGTTTTTTGTTAATAAAAGCGTAATTTTTTTTTTTCGCAGAAGCGTAAAATTATTCAAAGACATGTAGTTTAATGGCATTCATAACAATCAATCAAAAACACGATTTTGAATTTTTTCTTAGTTACGCCGTTTTGCATTTTAGCTAACGATATACATATGTATGTATGTATATTTATTCTTAATATTTTTTTATATATTTTCAAAAGTATGCTATCATATCGCTCGGTTGATATACGAAAAGCTTTACAGCTGGAAGAACTATTGGCTCGTGAAGAATTTGAGTATTTAGTTGAAGAAGAAGTGGCTAAAATGACTATAAGGAATTGGTTGGAGACGTGTTTAAAGAAAATAAGATCACAAAATGCTTATGTAAGTAAAATCCATGAAATGTATTTTATTCAATATTGTAAACTATAATGATTACATATTTTAATTGACTACACATCGATTACAACATTTTGTTATAATTGAAAATGAAAAACAAAACAATTTAAAACTTTCGAAATGTTGCATTAAAAAATCCGAGTTTTCGGTTTATTTACAAAATATTTACATCATTCGATAACACGATGGGGGTAGCGAAACACACCGGGTGTAGCTAGTTAATAATAAATTATAATCACCCTTATTCCAGTTGTCAATATCGACGCCACGTCAATATAATACCAAAAAAAATTTGGGCTTCTACCAGCTGTTGAAAACAGCTGACTGCTATTGGTAGGTTCGCGCTTTTTTTAGACTTTAGGGAACAGAAATATATTGTCAGTAGCACAAAATTGTTCTCGAGAGCGAGTAAACTAGCCAGAATTTTCTGGTATTGTGTTAAAATGACGTCGGTGAATAACAACTATTTGTATAATAAAATAATTTGTTACATATCGTTAACTAAAACGCAAAACTACAAGCATTTTTCAAAATTGTCACCTGTTAAACGCTGACGAATACACCAATTTCACACTAGCTCACGCAAAATTTTATTGTAAAATATTACTCACGCGTGCTATGCACGATTCACTGAAATAACATGATTGTATGTATGTATGTATATTGAGCATACATACATTATAAATAAATAATTTTTGGTCTACTAAACATAAAAAAAGTCAGTCGGAAATAAACTATTTTCACAAAAATTTAATGGAATTTTTTGAACTGAATGTAATCGTTATTTGCTTAATTAATTACAATTACATGTAATTGTAATTACAAAAAGTCGATTGGAATTAAATGCAATTTGTAATTGAAACATTTAAAATTACAATTATTTATTTATAAATGTAATTGTAATTGAAGGTTTTCAATTACAACTACATTTTCGCCTTTGAAAAAATTTCGATTACAATAACATGTAATTCTAATTGAAATTAATTTAATTGAAATTACCCAAATCTAATTCAAATAATTAATAATATCGATTTCGGCAAAAAATTGTTAATCGGAAATTAAATTTGTTGGACATTAAATTTTATGAATTCTACCGGAGGTCGATATTTCTGACTAAATTTCTTAAGTTGACAACGCAAAAAAGTTGTTTGCCGAAATTCCTTGATATCTGGCATAACTATACCTCTAGTGGACATGAATGTGTATGCCGAATATTTTTTTATGATTATTTGTCGAGTTATGGGGTGTTAAATTCCTGCTCTTTTTGAAAAATTATTTTTTTATATTATTGTTTCGAACTAGAAAAAAATAAAATATAGTTAAAATATTATAGCATGTCTATATGCATTTCACTGGTGCCTTGCCAAACCATTAGTATACTTCATTCAACCACATATTTTGAAAAATCACAAATATATTTGATTTTTATATAAAATTGTCTGATCTTCAAAAAAAAAAAATCAATTAAAAAAATTTTTTTTGGAGGTGTATAATAGTTTGAAAGATACGTAAATAAATGTGCATGGAGTTCACACTGCACTTCGAAACAGAAAATGGCAATTTGAATATAAAATAAATTCAGTAAAATTCGACTTTGACTCGCGCACGAAGGGTTTCGTACGGGCATTAGATACGTAACACTATATGAACTTTAGCCAATATAATATATAGTTTTGGCATTTTTTTGTTTTTTTTTGCATTTTTTCGGTTTTGAGCATTTTTTTAATATTCCGTTTTTTACGTTTTTTTGCGTTTTTTCGGTTTCGATTTTTTTAGTTTTGGCGCTTTTTTTTTAATCTGGGCCATTTTTTTGTTTTGACGATTTTTCCGCTTTATAATTTTTTTCGTTTTGGCGATTTTTTTCGGTTTTTGGCGATTTTGATCGGTTTGGCGATTTTATAATTTTTGAATTTTTTAGTTTTAAAATTTTTGAAAATTTCAAGAGTTTGCCTCTTACGGTTTCCAAGATACAGCAACCCAGCAAAAAAAGACATGCAAAAGAAATAGTTAATGCATGGGTTCTACTGCAAATGCAATGGTTCAACTTAGGTGCAGAACGCATGATTTTAACACAGGCGTGTCATTGACGAGCATGGGTTCACATTTAGCAAAACTGCTCATCATTCGAATGAGTGCTTAGAACCCAAGCAAGAACCCATGATTGGATGGCGTTTGAAATGAGTGCTTAGAACCCATGAAATTCTATGGAAAAACACTGATGATCCAACTCAAAACGATAAAGAATGCAAAAATATTTTGACTATTTGGAGGAAGATTTCCCGTTACTTGTGTGCGCTTGCGTATTCATCGCTTAGTTGTAAGGCGTAGGCGATGGTGTGCGATGCACATCGTAAACGTCATCAAATTTTTAGTCAGAATTAAGTTTTCAGAAAAAAATTTGACTTACTTTTGTACGCTCGCGTATTCATCGCTTATTTGTAAGGCGTAGGCGATGGTTAGCGATTCGTATTCTCTGAGAAGGATCGCGTAATCATCGCCAAACAAGCAATCATCAAAAAATTTAAAAATGTTTGTAGGGGAAGATCATACACACATACATACATGACGTTTGTACACGCGCTCATGCGTAGAAAGAAGCAAGTATCACAAATTCTTCCGTCACGAAGTATTTTCTTCTTTACTCCTATACCTACAATACCGAAAAAATTTCTTGCAAACAGTATTGTTAACGTTTGTTTTAGAAGATTTCGCTGTAGTAAAGCATTTGAAAAATCCCTCATGTCTTAAAAGTTCTTGTAAGTGGTCTTGTTCAGGAGTCTAATACGTACATATGTATGTACATATATTACATCGGATCTTGATATTTTTTCTTGCTCGTTTCGGAACACCCTTTATAGTTTAACTTTCATGAAAAACCGTAAGCGACCATATTGAATTACAATTTTTCTAACTTTGCTCCAATTTTCGTTTATTTTGTTTAAATTCACAATTGGATAAATATTTTTTGATTCCGGTTATGCCTAAAGGCTTTGACTTGCTGAAAAAAAGATTTTCTTTGTAGCGAAGCAATTACTAGAAATCATTTGTTTTTGTTTCTTTGCAATAGAAACAACAAAACTCCTTGATTGCCGGCTTGAGAGCAACAAATGAGCAACCAATTATGCGTCCAAACTCGCAAGAAGATAAAACTCCTACAGGAGCTGTTGATAAATCTGCTATAGCTACTATTAGTGGCACGGTAGCTGCTACATGTCCTCCAACAAGTGATGCTTTCTCACCAACCTTCAGCTCAACAGAAAATGAGGGAAATGATGTAAGCACCAGTGCAGTAGTGTCTACACCAGCTCCTATCGAAACTTCAATGGCAAATGCGGCACAACGGGCTATTGCGGCAGCAAAGCGTGGTTATGCCCTCAATCGTTCTGATTCTACAGGAAGTTCAGCAGGACGTAAGTTTTTGGCGCCAACTTCATCGGATCCTCAGCAGCGATCTACATTGAGCGATAAGGAACGCCTTTATATTACTAACCAACAGAAAAAGAAAAACTCCATGACTGCTGCCACTTTACCGGTTACGGTAACATCGACTAAAAAGAACAGTTTCTTCTCCGGTGATATATCTCAATTTCATTACGCGGCCATAACGAATTTTGAACATGGCCATTTTCAGCAAGGCTTAGGCAGTCCTTCTGGTTTAATGCCTCATATTATACCGGGAACAAAGCTGTTACCATTCAATAATCAAGCCAATGCGGTATATGAAGTTCACGATTGGTGGCAGGAACAAGTACTCTGCACACAGACTAGTGATGATGAAGTGTAGAATATACACTTTTTTTATGAAGATCGCCAAAGGATAACCACATAGAAAATTGTTAGAAATGTTGAAATAAAACTATATATAAGACGAAGTCCCACTATCGGTACAATGCCACTGATTTTCGTCGGCTCACAGCAACAAATCAAAATGGCCTTATTTCTCAACTAACTGACAATTAGGGACGTGATTGCATTACACTGCTGCGGTAAGAAAGCCGTATAGGCTTATTAACGAATTCCAGAATTAATTCAATATTGTGAAACCATTTTGGCTTACAACCTCTAACCCTATTGCATTGAGCCGACGAAACTCGGTACATCGAGCCGATAGTGGGATATCGGCTTTAGATGTACATATGTGTATGTATATACGTATTTATTTTATATAGTAAGTTTAATAATAATTGCTTGATGCAATCACCGCAGAAGTGGTGTAACCCACATTTGTTTTTTGGTTGCTGTTCTGGTGACATTACATTTACATTACCAACTATCAAAAAAAAAGTAGAGTAAGCCACTTTTTGGTAAAAACGCTAAAAAAACGTTTTTGTACAAATCATAATATTGAAAAAAAGAGCGATTGTTTAAATAACTAGACGTGGGTTACGCCACTTCTGCGCTGATAGCCTAAATTATCAAATATTTATTTATTTGGAAAAAAGTGAACACAAACCAAATACTTAATTTCGTATTATGATTAAAATTTGTTGTTAACTCTTTTTTAAATCTTTTTTTAAATAGATTCTGGAATTATTTGTGAATTAAGAATTTTTTTTAACCCCCGACTAAAAAAAGGTGTGTTATAAGTTTGTAGTGTGTTTGTATCTGTGTATCTGTGTGTCTGTCCGTGTCCACGTACAGGCCAAACGGCTGGACCGATTTTCATTTAGTTTTTTCTGTTTGAAAGATGACTTGATCGAGAGGGTTCTTAGCTATGTTTGAAGAAAATCGGTTCAGCCGTTTAGAAGATATAACTACTTTTCTGAAAAAAGTCGGGGGGTTTTTAAAATTTTTAATTATAGTGTGGTTTTAATCATTGGCATTAGAAGGTTACTTTGAATAATAATTTGGTACCTTTCAAAAAATTATTTTCAGAAAAGGTACTTTTTAAAAAAAAGCACTTAAAAAATGTAGGGCCTAATTTTGTAAAACGCAATATGTATTTTGTTTTTGTAATTTAAATTTTTCCAAATAAAATTTGTCAACGCCTAGCGTTGCGTTTTACAAAATCAGGCCCTTAATATTCTTTTTTGAAAAGGTGCTTTTGGAAAATTGTACTTTTTTGAATATGTAAATTTTGTAGATATACTGCCAGTTTATAGAAGCCAAGGCACATTTATTTCCAGGTAATATCAGGATTACAAGAACAATGAAAAAATACAACAATGAAAAAAACAACATGGCTTTTAGTTGATCCAAAATATCAAAAATAGAATTTGTTGTAAAATAATAATAATGAAAATTATTCACATAAATTTGAAAAAAATTCTTCACTGCAGCTACCACTAACAAAATTTGCAACGTTTAGGTAGGCACTTTTCACAATTTTTTAATAGTTTTTTCATATTTTTAAATTTGTTTCAAAAGAATTTTTTTAATAAAATATTTTTCACATTAAAAAATTTTTTAACATTTTTTTAATTTCTGTTTCGTAAACAATTTTTGAAGCTTCGAATGAACTATAATTTAAAAAAAAAATAGCTCAGCTGCGTTTCCGCTACTACCTGGTGAATGTGCCTTGATAGAAGCCATGTGAAAATTCTCGTCTGCCTATTTCTATTGAAAACAAAAACAAATTTTAGTGCTTTGTATTTGTTTTCATTATAAATAGACAGGCGAGAATTTTTACATGGCTTCTTTCTATAAACTGGTAGATAAATTTTGAAAATGTACTTTTGGGATATGAAAACTTTTGGATGAAGTCCTTTTTGAGAGATGTACCTTTTGAGAATGGTATTTGATAAAAAGATTACTCATTCAGAAAAAGTATTTTTAGGAAAAGATGTTTACTTAAAAAGGTGCTTTGTTAAAAATACACTTTCTAAAAAGGTACTTTTAAGAAATAGAAATTCTCAATTTCACTTGGAATTTTCTCAATTTTAAATTGAATCTCTCAATTTCAATTGCAATCAGTGTTGCCATATTTATTTTTCAAAAATCTTCAAGTCAAGCAAAAAAATCTTTTCATGTTACCAAAAATCTTTTTTATTTTATTGAATGAAAATGAGTTAAAATTTTTTGTTTCTTGTGAACTATTAAAAGTAAAGCCAACTAACACAAAATATTTACTGTATAGAATATGTGTAAGATCATTATGAAGCAAATCAGAAAATTTGTAGCTAGTTTAGTCAAAAAATCCTTCAATAATATATGAAAAGTACCAAAAGTAAAATCTTATTTTTAGATAAGAAATCTTTTTTGTCGTTTTAAAATGTCTAAAAACTTCAAAAATAAGATAAATCTTCACATATGGTAACACTGATTATAATATTCTCAATTTCAAATTGAAATTCTCAATTTCATTTGGAATTTTCTCAATTTCAAATTGAATCTCTCAATTTCAATTGCAATCAGTGCTGCCATATTTATTTTTCAAAAATCTTCAAGTCAAGCAAAAAAATCTTTTCACGTTACCAAAAATCTTTTTTATTTTATTGAATGAAAATGAGTTAAAATTTTTTGTTTCTTGTGAACTATTAAAAGTAAAGCCAACTAACACAAAAATTTACTGTATAGAATATGTGTAAGATCATTATGAAGCAAATCAGAAAATTTGTAGCTAGTTTAGTCAAAAAATCCTTCAATAATATATGAAAAGTACCAAAAGTAAAATCTTATTTTTAGATAAGAAATCTTTTTTGTCGTTTTAAAATGTCTAAAAACTTCAAAAATAAGATAAATCTTCACATATGGTAACACTGATTATAATATTCTCAATTTCAAATTGAAATTCTCAATTTCATTTGGAATTTTCTCAATTTCAAATTGAATCTCTCAATTTCAATTGCAATCAGTGCTGCCATATTTATTTTTCAAAAATCTTCAAGTCAAGCAAAAAAATCTTTTCACGTTACCAAAAATCTTTTTTATTTTATTGAATGAAAATGAGTTAAAATTTTTTGTTTCTTGTGAACTATTAAAAGTAAAGCCAACTAACACAAAAATTTACTGTATAGAATATGTGTAAGATCATTATGAAGCAAATCAGAAATTTTGTAGCTAGTTTAGTCAAAATATCCTTCAATAATATATGAAAAGTACCAAAAGTAAAATCTTATTTTTAGATAAGAAATCTTTTTTGTCGTTTTAAAATGTCTAAAAACTTCAAAAATAAGATAAATCTTCACATATGGTAACACTGATTATAATATTCTCAATTTCAAATTGAAATTCTCAATTTCATTTGGAATTTTCTCAATTTCAAATTAACTGCCAGTTTATAGAAGCCATGTAAAAATTCTCGGCTGTCTATTTATAATGAAAACAAAAACAAATTTTGAGTACTTTGTACTCAAACTTTGGCAGTAAGTTCTCGTTATAAATTTTTTTTCAATTTCAAATTCTAATTTTCATTTGGAATTCTCTCAATTTCAATGAAAAATTGTGTAGCTTCTTTTATTTAGTATATATTATTTAGTATCTATTATATGTACCTAATTTAACAATAAAAACCTAAAGAGAAAAAAGGGGAACTTACATATATTAATTTTTAATAAAGAATTGGTGCCGAACGTATTTTTAACCCACTATTAAATCCTAGCGTGATTTTAATGTGTATTGATTGAACTTTTTGATTTGTTTGAAAAATTTACATATACAGGACAATTATGAATAAAATTCTGCGAGAAATTTCTCCCTTTTCCAATTAGAATTTTTTTGTTTTCCCTATTACTTGCTATTAGTTGGAATTGTTCCCCAGGATATTTTTTTCGCGGAATTTTATTCATAAATGCTGCCCTCATAGTAAATAGACATATGTACATGCACATATATCGTCACCTTAAATGCAAACGGACGTAACTACACTTATACTTTTTACAGGAGAAACAAAAAATGTTTCAAAATCAATAAAAATTGTAATCAGGGCTTATGAATTAAATTCCGCGAGAAATTTCTACCTTTTCCAATTAGAATTTTTTGTTTTCCCTATTACTTGCCATTAATTGGAATTCTTCCCAGTGAAAAATTTCACGTGGAATTTTATTCATGACTGCCCTGAATAAATTTCTTTGAAATTTACTTGTAGTATGGATACTTATACGTTTTTAACTATTTATTTCTCTTTTATATATATTTAAGCTTTTATATTATATACTTTTATATGTTAGTTACGTTCTTTGTAATTTTTGATCGCAGAGGTCTAAATATTTGCGTGAACATGTAGTTTGATAAAATGAACCATAATCAATCAAAAACTGGTTTTCGAATTTTTGTGTACTTACATACGTCCGTTTGCATTTAAGGTGACGATATGTATATGTATGTATGTAGTTTAAATAGTTTAGAAGTAATTTTATTAACGTTTTTATGAAGTCCAGAAATTAGAAAAATTCGGGAACTCGAATTTCCTCAAGAGCAAAATGTTTACTAATTCGTTCGATCAGTACTTTCGACTAGAGATGTGCACGTGAGTGTTTTCTGACTCACGACACGGACGCTCACGCAGAAAAATATTTTACTCACGCACTTTCACGCACGAATGATTTTGAAAATTTTCACGATCACGCACGCTCACGAATAAAATATTTTTAATCACGCACGAGTGGTTTACAACTTATCACGATCACGCACGCTCTCGAAAAAGTATATGTATTATATAATTTTCATGTTTTTTGGGTTGAAAAATAGGTTATTACATAAAAATATATATATATATATATATATATATATATATATATATATATATATATATATATATATATATTGTCATATACTTATGTATTATTGTTATAACACACATACAAGTTATACGCATTATTTTTGTATGTATATGTAAATGTAGCATATGTACAATGTCATACAATGAAAGAATGAAATAAAATCTCTCAGTCGTATTTGAACTAACATAAGCAAAGCGTCTCAGTTACAACAGTTTTGGCGACGAGAATTAGTTAAATTCACGTGTTTTTTTTTAAATTATTTTGTTACGTGGTGTATTCTTTTTACAGTACAAGAGACACCAATAAAGGGAGATAAAAATACCCAACCAAGAAACTCCGACCCAGGTGAAGGAAATGGTATCCTTTTTTAGTTTTGAGCCGTTTGAGCCATCAAAAACAACGTGGTCTCGCTGGGTAAAACGTTTTAAGACAGCGCTAGAGCTGTACGAATGTAAAGCAGAAAAGCACCGGAGGCTGCTGCTTCATTTTATTGGTACACCTACCTATAATGTACTGTGCGACAAAGTGCTTCCAAAAATACCTGAAGAAATGCAATACAACGAAATTTGTGAATTATTGGAAGAGCACTATGACCCTCAGCCTAACGAATTGTTAGAAAATTTCAGGTTCAATTTGCGGAAGCAGAAACCGGAAGAAACATGCGCTGAATTTGCAGTGGCTTTACGGAGATTTGCAGTGGGGTGTAATTTTGGTGCGCATTTGGAGGTAGCTTTAAGAAACCAATTCGTTTTTTGGCCTTTTAGATAAGAAAATGCAACATAGATTATTGGAACGGAAATCTTTAAAATTTGAGGAGGCAATAAATATGGCGAAGACGTACGAGTTAGCTGAAAAAGGAGGGGAGGAGCTACAACAGAAATCGGCAGATAGAGTAACGGTAGACAAAATGTTCGAGAAAAATAGAAAGGATTTAAATATAAAAAAATCCAAGGTTACGGACTTAAGTAAAAGCAAACAAAAATGTTTTGATGTGGCAATACCACGCATTTAGCAGATCATTGCAAATATAAAGAGGTAACATGTCATTTTTGCAAAAAGAAAGGTCACCTTCGAAAAATGTGTTTTAAAGAGAAGAAGCAAATACATCAAATAGAAGAAACAGTAAGTAATACAGTTGAAGAAATTTTAAAAATAGAAGAACGTGATGAAATTCACACCATTAGTGCAAAAATGTTAAACAAATTTTTAATAAATGATAAGTGGGTTGAATTTGAAATTGACACAGGCTCGCCGCTATCTATCATAAATGTAGACGATGCAAAAAGGATAGTGCCTAAAGCCAAACTACATACATCTGAAATTGATCTAACGAGTTATTGTGGAACGCCTATTAAATGTTTGGGTTACGTTAATGTCAATGTAAAAATCGAAAACAAAATAAATCTAATGAACTTATACATAGTAAAGTATGACCGTAAGCCCCTCTGTGGCAGAGAGTGGTTAAAAGAAATAAAAATAGATTGGTGTTCACTGTTTAACAGAAACAATTAACAAACGTTCATACATAATATAGAATCGCTTAATATTGATGCTTTGAAGAAAAAATACCCCGTTGTATTTTCCCCCTCAGTTGGAAAAATAAAAGATTTGCAAACACGCATATATGTTAAACAGGGTTCAGCACCGAAGTTTGTAAAAGCCCGAAGAGTTCCATTTCCGCTGATGGAAGCAGTAGAAAATCAGCTAGAAAAACAAGTTGAAGAAGGGATATTGGTGAAGGTGGAAACCAGTGAATGGGCAACGCCTATAGTAGTGGTACCGAAAAAGGAAAAAGGCCTGATAGCTTAAAGAAAACTAAAACTAACAGAAGATTTTAATGGGCCAAATATATCAACAAAAACAAAGGATGGTTATGTTCGCATATGTGGCGACTAAAAGGTAACGTTGAACCCCGTGCTGCTAGTTGACGAGCACCCATTGCCAACCATTGATGAGTTGTTCAGCAAAATGCCGGGTGGCGAAAAATTTTCTAAGATCGACCTGTCAAAAGCCTATTTACAACTCGAGGTACACCCTGAAGATCAACATCTGCTAACTATAAGCACACATAAAGGGTTATATCAGCCAACACGTTTAATGTTCGGCGTTGCCAGCGCACCTGCTAAGTGGCAACGTCTTATGGAACAAATCTTAGGTGATATTCCAGGCGTATCGGTCTTTTTAGATGACATCAAAATTACCGCACCAGATGACGAAAGCCACATGTGTAGACTAGAAGAAGTACTAAAACAACTAAACAAATATAACATGAGGGTCAATCTAGTGAAATTAGAGTTTATGAAGGAGTGTATCACCTACTGCGGGTATGTAATAAACAAACATGGTATTCAGCGCATGCAAAGCAAAATTGAAGCTATTCAGAAAATAAAAGCACCTACCAGTAAGGATGAAATACGAGCGTTCATGGGACTTGTGAATTATTACGGACGATTCGTAAAAAATTTAAGCAATATAGTGTATCCCTTAAACCGTTTGCTGCAAAATGAAGTGCCATTTGCCTTTGATCAGCAGTGTGAGAATGCGTTTAAAGAAATAAAACGACAAAAGTCGGACACAGTCCTCGTTCATTATGGCCCAAAACGGCCAGTAATTTTAGCAGTTGACGCAAGCCCTATGGGAGTAGGAGCGGTATTGAGCCACAGTTTTGATGACGGTTCGGAAAGGCCAATACAATTCGCATCGCAAACCCTCAACAAAACACAGCAACGTTATTCCCAAATTGACAAGGAGGCATATGCTGTTATCTTCGGTATACGTAAGTTTCATCAATATTTATATGGTAGGAAGTTTACTCTCATTACAGATAATCGGGCCATATCACAAATATTTTCTCCTAACATGGCATTATCAAATCTGTCGTCTACTCGTATGCAATACTACGCCCTATTTCTGGAACAGTTTGATTATACAATTAGGTGCAAGAGGTCAAAGGAAAACGCAAACGCAGATGCCATGTCACGGTTACCGAATGATGAAACGTATAATTTTGTTGAGGAGGTTTACGCTATAGAAGAGGAAACTATAGAAAACTTACCAGTAACTGAAGTTGAACTAAAGCTTGAAACTAAATGCGATGACGAAATTAAAATCCTAATGGAATGTCTAAAGTATGGCCGGGATTGTGACAGCAAAAATAGTTTTGGGATAGCACAAAGCGAATTTAGTTTACACGATGGCTGTTTGTTAAGAGGAATGCGCGTTTATATTCCCAGGACACTACGCGAAAGGGTGTTGGACGAGCTGCATACTGCACATTTTGGTGTTTCAAGGATGAAAAGTCTTGCAAGAGCATACGTGTGGTGGAATAATCTGGATAAAGACATTGAAGACCTAGTAGCGAATTGTTTCGCGTGCCAATCAACGCGACCCAATCCAAGTAAAGTGATGCCAGTACGTGCATGGGGAATGCCTAGAAAGCCATTTGAAAGGGTTCATGCTGACTACGCCGGGCCAATTATGGGCAAGTATTTATTCGTTTTGGTCGACGCATACACCAAATGGCCCGAGGTCCATATCGTCTCTAATATGACAACGGATACAACGATCCAGAAGTATAGAGAAATTTTTTCAACGTTCGGTATACCTCAAGTGTTTGTTAGTGATCACGGTCGGCAATTTGACTCAGTCGAATTCAAAAATTTTTTTAAATTAAATGGTATATTGCACAAGCAGGGCGCACCATACCATCCTGCCACAAATGGCCAGGCCGAACGTTACGTGCAGATAATCAAGAACAAATTACTAGCCGCAAGATGTACAGCAAATTCTTTGAGTATGGAACTGTCTAAAATCTTATTAGCATACAGACGCGCCATTCACCCAGTAATTGGCAAATCTCCGTCAATGGCAATGTTCGGTCGGCAAATAAACTCCCGATTAGACCTAATCTTACCACAAAACGAAAGCTACAATTATACAACAACAACTAAAACATTTTCAGTGGGTGAAAAGGTGGCAGTACGTAACTACTTGAATAAAACTAAATGTCGTTTTGGGGTAATAGATGCTAGATTGGGAGAATTACATTATGTTATCAAACTTGATGATGGCCGGACATGGAAAATGCACATAGACCAGATGCGTAAAGTTGGGGAAAGGATTGTAGAACAAAGTAATGAGTCTGAAATCCCGACAAAAGTTCAACGCTGTTCCTTACTCAATGAAACACGTTCTCATCGAAATGCGGATTCATCTCTATTGAGACGCCAATCCATAGCAGTGAGTAGAACTGAAACGTTAGTGCCAATCCAAGATGAGCCTGAGTTACCTGTGGTTGCACCTGAAGCGGATGACAATATTCCCACTGATGCGGATGATAATAATTCCATGGCAGAGAATGCTCAAGATGCGATAGTGGAACCAAATTTACGTCGGTCGAACAGACCACGAAAAAAACCTTTGAAATTATTAGATTGAAATTATATCTTTTACTCATATATTACAAATCATCAGCAGAAGCATTTAACCTATTTTTCAACCCAAAAAACATGAAAATTATATAATACATATACTTTTTCGTGATCGTGCGTGATCGTGATAAGTTGTAAACCACTCGTACATGATTAAAAATATTTTATTCGTGAGTGTGCGTGATCGTGAAAATTTTCAAAATAATTCGTGCGTGAAAGTGCGTGAGTAAAATATTTTTCTGCGTGAGCGTGCTCGTGTTTTTGTAAAATTTACAATGTAAATTAAAATAAAGCAAAGTTAATTTAATATCTATATTTATGATTTGAGCAGGCTAAAGTTCGTATCGCTTTTTAAGCCAAATTACATGTGATAATTATTAATGAACAAATAACACCAAAGTTAGTTGTAAATATTCTGACGACACATAGTTGGACGGAACAGCTAGCCGTTTTCGAAGGCCACTAAACCTTCATCATCAGCGTTCTTCTGTGTTTGGTCCATAAAGCAGAAATCTTTCGTATATAAAGCAGAAATCTACATCAACTGACACCTTATGATGAAGGTTTAGTGGCCTTCGAAAACTGCTAGCTGTTCCGTTCAACTATGTGTTTTCAGAATATTTACAACTGACTTTGGTGTTATTTGTTCATTAATAATTATCACAATTAAATTAACTTAATTTAATATAGTTTTAAATATTCGTATTCGCGGATATCATTTTAAATATTCGAATTCGAATTCTCGTATATCAAAAATTGGCATTGCGCACATGTGTATATATATTGTTACGAAAATAGCCGTCAACAATGTTAAGCAGCATTACACAAAAATATTCCAACCGGGTTAATGTAAATGCTACGCGAAAATATTCCTACAGGGTCAAAGCAAAGAATAGTCTAGAAAGTAGCCAACAACTAAATAAGCATGCCTAGCTTGATTAAACAAGCAAAAGCAACAACAACAAAAAAAAAGCGTCTGCTTATTAAGAAGATTCACATATTTGTACACATACATACATGCCAAATTCAAACGAAAAGCAAAAGATAAACAACCACCGTGTGTTGCTTAGTTAATGATGTACACACGTACGCATATACACATGTATGTACATAGTTACCACATGAACTTAATTAGGCAGCATATAAGATGATAATGATCGTCTAGACATTGCTTGAAACTTCTAGTGGAATTTCTGTGAAATATAAATAGAGGTGACGCATCCAATGAGAGAGTTAGTTGCAGTCGTAAGTCAGTCGCGAACAGTTATAGTTAGTGCTAATGAGAAAGTAGTGAAGTTAAGAACTCATTAGTCAGTTGATAATTAAGTTGTGAATTAATAGTCTATCGTGGAATTGAGATTATTGTGGAGTCTATCGTGTCGACTGGAGTAAAGGGAACAGCGCAGCGAATAGACGTGTATAAGGGTGTAAGTAAAGCCAGTGAGTCTTTATTGGTGTATGAACTGTGAGTGTCGGCAGAGTGAGTGCTGTGTGTGACAAGCAGCAGACAAAGAGGTATTGGTGTATCAACTGTGAGTGACGGCAGAGAGAGTCTCGTAAGTGACGGCAGCAGATAGAGAGGTGTCACGTGAATACTTGCGCAGCCAGATAAGAGACGTGGGTAAACTACAGCGAGGAAGGCGTAGTGGTAACCAGTTGTAAATATCTGTGTGTAATTTATTAGTTTAAGTTGTATTAGTGTATTTAAGCTCTTGAGTAATTTAGTATAAGTGTATTTGTAAATAAAACTTGTATCATTCTTAACCCTAATTACTACACTCGGCTCTTGTATTCATTTGCAAATCTTCGGATCTACGGAAAAACGTTTTTATAGAGAGAAAAACGTAACAATATATATATATATATATATATATATATATATATATATATGCTTAAGCATATTAAATGAGAAAACATACAAATTACTAAAATTTTTCTGTTACGTAACATTTTCAAAGACTCCCCCACCCCCACCATAACAAATCATAACAAAACTCGAACCCCACCCCTCCCCCCCATACAGCGTTACGTAATATATGGACGGCCCCTAAAGCAAAAAACATTTTCTGCGGTACAATTCGTCAGTAGTATTGTTGACAAAGGCACTGTTGAATCAGTAGTGTTTCTCAATTGATACTTCCTACAGGGTATCTAAGAAACACTCATACATACTTACAAAGGTGTATGTACCCATCAAATGAAATGCTCCGAATTCGTAAAGAATTTGTAACGATTGGTCAACAAAATCTCCGATTTCGGCACAGAAATATTAGCTATATCGTAACAATTTTTGTATGAAATGGTTGACACGACTTCGTAACGATATGTCGGTAAAAATTCGTAGCGACATGTAGGTACGATTTCTTTTTGCTTTTATAGCAGAGTACCGCTTCACCGTTATGTTGCTGCTATTGTCGAAATAATTTGCACATACTCACGTTTTTTTAATATTTGTTACAATCCTTTTTTATCAACATATACATATTTATTTAAAATAAATTTTTACAGACTTTTACTTAAGCTGGATTCACCCATTGTTTCCGGACAAAAGTTTTGTCCAGCAAAATTTTTTTTACTGAGAGTTTTCTGCAGCACGATTCATCCATTTCGAACATTTTGTCTGGAAAATCAAAGCTACCATATGAAACACGTGTGTAAGCGATGCGTATTAATTTTATAAGTGGCAGCACCACAAAACATACAGAAGTGTCACGAGACGGAAGATGCGGGTATTTTTGAGTTTGTCTCGTTTTCCCTCAAATTTTGTCGTCGGTTTTGTTTTGCTACGTCTTTCTAGTGCAATACATTTTTATTAGCTGTATTAATTGGTAAGTAGTAATACACTACAGTATCAAATACACTATTCTTTTCTCTTTCTTCCATGAATTTTAACAAAAACCTGATTGGAGCTTTTTTTACCTGTCACTTTCTTCACTTCTGTGTATTCTGTGGCAGCACAGCGGCAAATGATTACAATTCGCTGTGTATTTTTAATTAATTAATGCAATTCATTCGTTCAGGTCCTCATGTACATATATGTTTTATTTTCCAATTTTCTTTTATTTCTATTGTAATTAATACAAGTATACTCCGTGTTTTAATTATTCATATAACATGACGTGGCAGCTCAGTTCAACTTTGGCTGAAAAAATAAAATACTTGGCAGCTCAGTTCGATTTTGTCCGGACAAAATATAAAATTAAACCAATTCAAACTGGGAGTTGTTCGTAAAAAATATTTTCTCTCTCTCAAGTAGAGAGAATTCAAACTACATATAAAAAAAATTTTGTCCGGACAAAAATTTTGTTTGGAAACAATGGTTGAAGATAAAAAATTACTGTGGGTCGGTCTTACCCTTTACCCCTCCGGGAGGCACAATAAAAGGGGAAAAAGCGGATTTCTACAAAAAAAAATATTCAAAAAACAATTTTTTGTTCTTTTCAGAATAACTTCCAGGGACTCCTGATTTTTGGTAACAATATTTCGCGAACATATCAATACAATTTGAGCGTGTCTAGGCACTATAAAGCTTATACAGACCATTTGTTACTTATAAAATTTTCGTTTTTTACAATTCAGATTATATTGATATGTTTGAAAAATTAATTTATATTATGTATATTATAGAATATTTTCATTATGATATACATGTGTGTGCAAGCTGGTATTTACCTGGAGCAGTGTCATTCTCATCAATGGCAATGTTGTGGAGGACAGCTAAAGCTACAATGAGTACTTTAACGTTTGGAAAACTAACTGTCATTCCGTCAAGTAAGCATCGAAATCGCTGCTTCCACACTCCAAAGCAACGCTCCACAGCATTACGTGTTGCAATATGAGCAATATTATACTTCTGCTCTTTTTCATTTTGCGGATTGTACAGTGGAGTAAATAAGTACGGCGTCAGTTTATAGCCCGAATCACCAAGCAATCGTCCTTTGAATTAATTTTTTTTCAAATCTTTCTTTGATTTTCGATTCATTGAAAATCCGACAGTCATGTGTAGGTACTACCCCTCCATCTTGCCACTATATCCAATATTTTAAGATGGGCGTCACAAACTACCTACACACATATAATACAAATAAATTAAACATATTTACCTAATATTATAAATTTTACTTGTTACCTGCACATTCAGGGAATAAAATCCCTTCCTATTTATGTAGTATTGTGCTAAGTCACCGCCAGTTTTTTTAATTTTTATATGCGTTCCATCTACAGCTCCGATAATACCAGGAAAGCTTCTTATCTGCTTAAAATCCTTGGCTATTTTAGATTGCTCTTCAATAGTTGATGGCATTTTGATGAAAGTTTTAGCGTGCTTCGCTAAGGCACGAGCAACTTTGGCACATATCCTGCTTACTGTAGGTTGAGAAAGACCATGTAGGTCTCCGGCATCATCCTGAAACTAGAAGCACAATTTTTTAATATTAAACTTTTATTTACATAATATATGTATGTACATACTTCCCTTCTTCCCCAACAACGCAAAGCTACCAAAAGCTGAAGTTCTGGCGACGTTCCGCATCCCCTGCGTTCTACAGATATACAGTGCACTCGGGAAAACGTCAACACTAGTTTACGTCAACATCCCAAAACGTCAACCCTTAATTTTTTACATTGTCTACTCTAAAACGTCAACCAAGCAACCAAACAACCAAACCACAAAGCTCTAAAACGTAAACTTTAAATAAATCAAAATTCTGAATTAAGCAACAGTTAAAATACACAGTTTTGATCACACACAGACATTTATTTTATGAAATTAGTTAAGAATTTGGGTATTCCCCTTATAAGTATGTAGAATAGAAAAGAAATTGTATCTCTATGTGATGTCTTTTTTATGTTGAGTTGCTTTTTAACCCCCGACTAAAAAAAGGGGTGTTATAAGTTTGTTGTGTGTGTGTGTGTCTGTGTATCTGTGTGTCTGTCCGTGTCCACGTACAGACTAAACGGCTGAAACGATTTTGATTTAGTTTTTTCTGTTTGAAATGTGACTTGATCGGGAGCTATGTTTGATGAAAATCGGCCCAGCCCTTTAGAAGATATAACATCTTTTCTGAAAAAAGTCAGGGGTTTTAAAAATTTGTAATTTTTGTTATTTTGTATTTGTTTATGTTTCGTTTTATTTATGGTCAATAAAAACGTTTTAAAGCACACTATCAATATGTTTTTTATTAAAAGTTTCTACATTCATAAACGTCAACAATTTGTTAAACGTCAACACTCGCGGTTTTAATTAGTTGACGTTTTCCCGAGCGCACTGTATCAGCTTTTATTAAGTTTACAATTTTTAAAACAGTTTCTTTGCTAAATCTATATTTTTGTTTAAACTGATAATCGGGAATGGAGAGCGGGTCGCTCCTTTCTTTGTAAATTTTCTTTTGGATTTCATTTGAAATTTCAGCAATAGTTTCTATAAAAAATGAAATAAAACACTGACATATACATATGTACATACATACTTACCTATTTCTCTTATTAAATATAGCGTATCCATTGTTTTTTTTTGTAAAAACTTGACTCTATTTTATCTTTTTTAAATAATTTTTATATTATGACCACTATAATTCACAAGGCTAAAAATGTAAATAAACACGAAGCAAAATGACAAATGTCATTTTAAAAATGGTTTAAACATGGGTGAATTCTATTTTAAAATTTGCTGATTTACGCAAGGTTTAAAAAACGTTTTTTAAGCTAAAAATCTAATATGAATACAATTTTAGCGAATATTGCTTAAACAACTTATGAAATGCTGTTTAAAAATTTTATGAATACGGCTGTTAATGTTTAAAAAATATTGTTCAGAGAAACTACCGAAATGTCTTAACTAATTCGGTACGACAAGTCTGACTTCAGAAAAAGTCATAACATTTTGTTTGGGGGTATTCATTATGTTTGTAAGCTCATACTACCATACATATTACTATACATATATGCATTTATTATTATAAAATAATTTTATTTATTTATTTAGTACATATTATACAAAGTAAATTTGTATAATATGGTGTTGCACAAGTATGGGCGGAGTAACTAGACCATATGCCCAAGATGGTATTAACAGTATTTTAAAAGTTTTTGTGACTGACTGTACACGACCTATGCCTTCACATAGGAAGTAGCAAAGAAATTCCACAAAAAACCGCAAGATTATACGGTTATCCGTGGCAGATAAGTCAACCAGTGCGAGCGAGACGAAAAACTCTCGAAGGCCAAACAACACGCACAAGCCTGACCGCACTTAAGAAATAATTACGATGACGCGAGAGATGTTCCTCAACCCAGAGCTGCTTAACGACTGAATATAAAATAATTTATTTCAAATGATTGAATACAGTTATACCTAATTTACATTAAGCATTTTTTTATGAAATTAGTTGCATGAAAATTTTTTATTTCTCAATAGGAGGCCTGGAGGACAAACTCGTATCAAAAAATTTGTTAAAAATGTATCTGGGATTCATTTTACGCCCTTTTTTATACAAAATTCTCTTTTATAGCGCTGCAATTAGCAAATAGAAAAAGTTGCGTGCAACAAAATTCATGAAATTTCATGAAAAAATGCTTAATGTAAATCAGGTTTTACATATGTACTAGTGTCCTGCACAAGAGTATTTATAAGACTTTTCAAGACGAGAGATTTTTTCCAATGCTTTACTACAGCGAAATATTCTAAAAGAATCGCTAAACAACACTGTTGGCAAGACAAACCACCGAAAAAAATTACTTGCCAACAGTGTTGCTTAGTGATTCTTTTAGAATATTTCCTGTAGTAAAGCATTTGAAAAAATCACTCATGTCTTGAAAGGTCTTATAAATAGTCTTGTGCAGGACACTAATATGTACCTATGCAGGAATGTTATCTCGTGAGAGCGTGATAATTCGTGCGTGAGTATTAAAAAAAGGTCACGCACGAGTAAATTTTTTTCAGTCACGCTCACGCACTCACGCGTGATTAGTTATAATCGAAACCGAAATTTCTATCGACGTCGTAATGTTTGGCTTCGCTGGGTAGTATGCCTCCGAAATGTTCATTTCACATTCCCTCCAAGTGATATGACCAGGCCTGCAATCACCCGTGGCATAATGTCATGAATTGTGTGGCAGACGGAATAACTGATAGCCTAATTGACAGATGTAGCTTCAACATCATAATCATATACATTTGAAATTTTTCGCTTTTTTATAATTTGTCTGGCACTTACCTACTTCAAATTAAAACTACTTACTGATTTCTTATAACATTTCATTTCATTTTGAAAAAGTAGACCATACGCTATAGTTATTTATTTAAACCAGTAATATAAAAATTTTAAAGTTTTACCATAAATCATTCAAATCAAATACATAAATATACAAATAAATAACATTAATTGGAAAAATTAAATTAACAAGCCACACTTAAGATATGATGATTACTGTCACTCAAATTGTAGTCGCATTGTTTAAAATATAATTTTGTTCAATATTTTCTTTATTTTCTGTATCTTTTTCCAAATTTTCATGTTCTTCTGTTTCCACGTAAATAACATCATCATTTTTATTTTCAGTGATTTCGCCATTTTCTTCTTCAACCCCTTCATAATCCTCTCTTAACTCAGCTAACTCTGCCTCATGTTTTCGTTTTAGGGATTGTATTTTAGATTCATAATAACGTTCTTGATTTTTGAGTTCACTTTGCATACGCAAATCAGATTGCTTCTTCTGGTCATCAATTAGGTTTTTAAACGAGTCCACTAATTGATTTCGAAGTTCCTGTTCTTGTTTTAACAGTTCGTGGGCGTGCTGCTGCTGCAAGCTTTCAATTTCCTCTTTCAGTTGATAATTTTCATCAATTGCTTCTTCAAGCTGTTTATTCTGTTCCTCATTATATCTGTTTTGTTGCTCTACTTGTTGAGCCAGTTTTGCAACGTCTGCTTTTAAATTGGCGTTTTCTTCCAATAGTTGCTGTATGTAACTATTGTCTGCTGTGGTACTAAATACTGAGTAACGTGATTGATTGATTTTTACTGCCGGATTTTTAAATATTATATTGCGGGCAATAGAAGCAAAATTGAGAACGTTCAAGTTTTCTTCATAGAATTTTTCCATGGGAGCGAGATTAACAATCATACCCAATTTCTCCTTACCCTGAAGAGCAGCCTGCAATAACATAGTCAGCTTAGATTCCCTAAAAGGTATGCGTTCTTTTTTGCCTAAAGCGGATGTTGTGGAGCTAGAAGAAATATTGTTTGCAGCATCCAAACAGCGTCCTAATATCATAAGAGAAGTATTAATACGTTGAGCCTCCTTGAGGCGAGAACCCATGTTACCAGTTTTATCCAAACGTTCTGACCCAGCTAGATCATAAAATTTATACGAGGTCTCAGTGCAGACACCATTTCGATAGTATTTTAAAACATCCACGAAAAATATACAATGGGATCGGCTGGAATTAGCATTTATTGACGTAGAGGCGTATGTAAGCTTTTGGAGGCCTGAACGCAAAAGTTTCAGGGCCTCCAGACTACTTTTAACATGTACTGAAGTAACGCCTTTTATAAAAACGTTACCATCGTTGCAAACGATTTTTAAATTTTTACGTGTTGACATTGGTATAAAGGAACTGCTAGATTTTATAGGAGCCAATAAATCATATACCAATTCGTTATAGATTTCTACAAATGTTACCCATATAAAAACGGAGGCATCATCAATAGGCACTGTAACAAATTTATGTTCAGTAAGTATTGAATGCTGAAGTTGCAAATAATTGGTTTCCAAGTTTTTACAATTATCTAACACTTGGCGTCTTAATAAGCTTTCTTTTTCTACTAAAGTGTCATCAAGGAATATTGTTCTGGCATTAACTAATTTAGCCAAAGGATTTGGATGTATATTTTCTTGATATAATGTAAATATATTTTCCAGAGATCGGGGTATAATACCTGGTCTCATGTCATCTCCCAGCAAGGTAAAGGTTTTGCCAGATCCCGAAGTGCCATAGGATAAAACAGTGAAACTTTCTTCAGCCCGTATCTTTTGTTCTACGCATTTTTCATAGACTTCTCGTTGAGTTACCTCCGAATTAAAAATGTCCGAAAAACTGTAGTGTTTCTCTATGCTGTTTTTATTTTTACTACTACTTGCAGATTCTGCGGATGGTCCGGCAATCAGAACTTTTCCTTCTACAGATATTGAGTACGACGGAGACGGCGTCTCTACTGGTTTCAATCTTAAATATACTAAAGCTCCCGTTTCATCCACTGCCTCAGATGCGATACTTTCAACACTTCGTGTTTCCTCGTACTCATATTCTTCATTACTGTCACTATCACTTTCGTCCTGGTAGTCATTCTCCTCCTCAATCTCGTCAAATAGCCTTTCGCGTTTTTGTGGGCAAGGACGAAACCTACGATCAATGCTGGGATCTCGGGACACTAAAAATGAGCGAACTTCACGCTTGGGATCCATACTTCTTTAGCTTTCCTTCAATTCTTTTGTTTTAGTGTTTTATTTAGAAAAATTATATATATATAGTGAGATCTTGAAGAAACAAAATTTTCTTTGCGAATGCAGTTAATAAGGAAATTCAAAAACAATAATGGCGCAAATCGTGTTGCAGCGAAATTTTCACGAGTAGTCGATTACTGAGAATGAGATGTGTTGATGAGCTGCCAGACCGATGCTCATAAGTTAGAAACTCCTATGCCATGTTTCCACGAAAAGATAATATTTATATGCTCACCTAAAAACGCATAAAAATGATGTCACGATGTCAAGAAATAAATAGCTGACTACAAAAAGACGAAAATATGTTAAAAGGAAAACCAAAACATATTAATTATTTTATAACATTGATTATACATATTTTGTGCCACCTTGCTATATACTTTTGGTTTGTTTTTGCAATTTTTTGTATAACGCAAGCAAAAACACCGGCAGACGTCAAACTTATTGTTTTCAAAAATGTATGTATCTAGAGGTGACGAGCACGTAATTCCAAATATATATATATATATATATATATATATATATTTTTTTATTTATTTAAAAAAAAACCATAGGATATGGTATGGTAGCATACCATAAATATGTAGGTAACAACTATTTATAAGACAATAAAGATTTTAACAAACAATAATAAGAAAAATTTTACCTTCAAAGATACATTAAACTATAGATAATTAACAAATCCAAAATTGAACAACGAATTGCTTTTTAAATTATGTATGTAAAGTTTTATGAAGTATAAATAGATTTCGAATCAGGCTCCATGGAAATATAACGTTGCAGCCACACGTTCAATAAATGGCTTTCAATTTCATTACACATATTGTGTGATACAAATTGATAATCAATTTCATTTCTTAAATGCCACCGACGAAGAAACAACTCAAATTTGTGGCTTCAATCAATGTGTGCTGTGACCACCCGTTCAAATTGAAAATTAAATTGCCATTTAAGCGGATAAGTGAATTTAAAATCAATCTAGTTTTCAATTTAAAAAGTTTGATTGTGTTAGTGAAAAATGTATGAGTGTGTTGAAAATTGACTGGAATTGAAAGTCAAAAATTGAACGTGTGGTCCCCAAGTAAGTGTATTAACATTTCGACTTATAACATATATGTACAATTTATATATATTTATATACAAATTAAAATATAAAATAACGTAGGTGGTACCACTCAAGTCTTCTTCACACTTTTCTCCAGCTCCAACACACCTTGCTTTTTGTAAATATCTAAAATTTTAAAAAGAAATACAGAAATGTATACAAAAATTAATTAATCTTTTCAAATTCTTTTATGCAGTATTGTTGCTAACTTCACTTAACTTTCTTATCACTTGTGTAAATTTTATTTCACAGACTGAACGAATTGTATGTTTTACAATAAAATGCGATGTCTTAAAAGTTTTAGCATATGTACATTAGATGTTTCACTCTAACATACGTGTTAGAGAGGAACAACTATAATTGATATATGTGTCAGTCGTCTCTACCAGTCAAATGACCAGTCAATTGACTGGCAGTCATAAATTCAATGGAAAATTATTGCAAATGTATTAGTGAAAAAATGTTGTTTGTGTTAGTTTCAGTCATTCATTTCTTGTAGGGTAATTTCTGACACATTTGTTATAAAAAGCTGTCGGAATATATAGCTTCTGTATAGATTAGCCGATAGGCACGTACATTTACTTAGTATGGCCACCTCGCACAATTTATAAAACAGCTGTTAGGTTTTCTTATTTTTTGTAGTTTAACCGGGAAATTGTTAAAATTGCTACAAACGTTTTATTAATTGCATATAACTTTCGTTTTATTTTGTCTGAATTTAACTCCAATAATGGAAGACGATGATACAACAGGTATACATCGTTTGGAGGGAACAAGCGGCAGTGAAATGCGTGGCGGTTTGGTTATAAAAAAGGCGAAAACAGACGACAACAAATTTAAAGTTCCAAAACCATCCATCTTGGGCTTGGACAAATTAGCTGCTCAAAAGCGTAAAGAACGTGAAGAATCACAGCGTTTGATATCCTTTAAGGATATAGAAAACGAAGAGCACGATAAAGAAATGATCGGCTCAACACCAGTTTTGACCAGTGAATTTGCTTTTAAAAAGCCAGACACTCCAAATTTTCATAAATTAGGTCGCCAGTTGCGCTCACAAAAGGATGAGACACCCACGCATACAGGAGGTGTATCCGAAGAGGCGCGAGAGCGCTTAAGAGAACATATTAAAAGGGATAGAAGCAAGAGTGGCGTACATTATTCCAGTAAAGATCATGATAAAGAACGAGATCGTTGTAGAGAACGCAGTAGATCATATTCGTCGTCTTCTTCCAAAGATAGGCGACATAGAGATGGGCAACGGGAAAAAGATAGAGAAAAAGGTCGTGATAAACGAAGAGATCATAAGGAGCGTGAGCGTAATAATTACAATCGCAGAGATCGGGATCGTGATTCCGAAAGAAGTTTAAATACGCCTCGTTTTAAAGATGAACCACGGACACCTAATACAATTTCAATTTCAGGCAGCGCCTGGGAAGAAGATGATGAGCTGGGAGAGCGTTCTGCACGTAAATCTTCGTGGGATTTTCCTACGCCGAAATCGTATGCCAGTTTGGAAAAGGGAGATTGGTCACAACGAAGTGGTAGCAGTGGTTTTAGCACCAGCTCATCTAGTAGCAAGCGAAATCGCTCGATACGAGATAACCATCGGGGAGATGACACTGCCAGGGCCACCCCAGCTCATAAATATAATGCTTGGGCTAATGATCGCAAACGTTCAGGGGCCACTCCTTCGACGAGCCGAAGTCAACGCCAGCCTTGGGGAGAGAGTGAAGAAGACCGTGACTTGTGGGAGGAGGAGCAACGAAGGTTGGATCGTGAATGGTATAATATAGATGAGGGGTACGATGAAGAGAATAATCCTTTTGGTGGTGCTAATGCTGATTATTTTCGCAAACGCGAAGAACTATTGGAACAAAAACGTACCAAACGCATTAGTGCTCAGCAGAGGCAGAATAATAAAGACAATGAACTGTGGGAACGTAATCGCATGTTAACTTCTGGTGTGGTCATGTCCATAAATGTCAATGATGACTTTGATGAAGAAACTATTGAACGCGTACATCTGTTAGTACATCACATCATACCACCATTTCTCGATGGCCGTATCGTATTCACTAAACAACCTGAGCCTGTTATACCAGTAAAAGATCCTACCTCAGATATGGCCTTAATAGCCCGTAAAGGAAGTACCTTGGTGAGAGTATATCGTGAACAAAAAGAACGTCGTAAAGCTCAGAAAAAACACTGGGAATTAGGTGGCACCAAACTTGGCAATATCATGGGTATTGAGAAGAAAGCTGATGAAGAGGATGATAAATTTGACAAAGATTCGGATACAGCTGATTACCGTAAAGACCAAAAATTCGCTGATCATATGCGTAAACAGGATACGGGTAGCGGTTCGAGTGATTTTGCTCGTAAGAAAACCATAACCGAACAGAGGCGATTTTTGCCAGCATTTGCTGTGCGACAAGAACTACTCAATGTTATTAGAGAAAACTCCGTCATTATTATAGTGGGTGAAACGGGTAGTGGTAAAACCACACAATTGACACAATATTTACATGAGGATGGGTATAGTAATTTTGGCATGATTGGTTGTACTCAACCAAGAAGAGTAGCTGCAATGTCGGTGGCAAAACGTGTTTCCGATGAAATGCATACAAAATTGGGTAAGTTTATTTTGAAATAAAAATTATGTACATATTTATATTACATACCTTAAGGTGTGTACAATGTAAATACATATTTGCCTTTTATATTTATGTGTGAACTTTAATTTCTATTTACGTAGGTGAAGAAGTTGGTTATGCCATTCGGTTTGAAGATTGTACTTCAGAAAAAACTGTTATTAAGTATATGACCGATGGTATTTTATTACGTGAAAGCTTACGAGATCCTGATTTAGATGGGTATTCGGCCATAATTATGGATGAAGCCCACGAACGTTCTCTGTCAACTGATGTTTTATTTGGTTTACTACGTGAGGTAAGTGAAAATTGAAATTTATTATAATTACAAGTTTAAGAATGGGATCAAATTCTGCAAGAAAATTAAAGTCTAAGTGAAGTAATACATATTAAAAAAAATTTATTACCTACGTAGTTAGTACATTTTAAAATGTGATCTTATTGAGAGCTTATGTTTTTTCTTTTGGCATGAGGAAAAAAAAATTCAACTACGACATATAAAAAAAAAACATTTTCGGGCGCCAATTTTTTAAGAACAATACTCGATTATTTTACTTTTTAACAGTATAAAACAAAGGAATTAAAATATTTTTTTTTTGTATTCTGTGTTCCAAATGGAACAAAAATGGCAAAAACACGTAGCCAAAAAGCCAGGATATCCCAATTGTAGAAGCTTCCTTCGATTGCTGCGAAGGACCTATACCTTCGTATAGGACGTAGGAGTTTCCGAGATCCACTCCTAGAGTTTTTTATGGTCTCCACCAGTTAATCTTATTAAAAACGTTTGCACTTGATAATGGAAATTTCCACAAAAAACTAACTGTAAGCGATACAGTTAGTTGCGGTAACCATTAACAAGTGCGAGTGAGACGCAAAACTCTCGAAGGCCAATAAACAAAAGTGGCCTAATTGCATTTAATAAGAAATAATTGCCAACGACGCGTGATGTTGACTCGCCCAGAGCTGCTTTACGACTGAGGAATTAAAATACAAACGTTCTCGGTAATATGCACATTTCTTCCTTCTACAGCGCAAATAAATTTAAAATATGTAATAGCGGAATTCACGGTTGGTTGGCCTTGTACATCTTTCACATATTCCAGCTTTGGTAAATTTTGTTAAATTTAAAGCAAAGCAACACCAGTTTACCAAAGCTACCAAATATAAAAGACTTACAAGGCCAACCGTGAATTCCGCTAATTATTTTGCATGATATTAATTTATTGCGTATCAATATTTAACTCCACCACAACAAAAAAATTATTTGTACATATGATTATTTAAAAAAATTTAGTCAGCCGAGTTTTTTTTTATTATTTTATTATCATGATATAAATATAGAAGGTACTTCCATTCTCTCATTTTTTCTTGACATTCACCATCTGACAAGTATAAGGATGGTGAAGTTTCCATTAATATCGTGCTACCGTATTAATTTAATATTTACCCGTCAGTTTCCTGTTTGTTTGAAAATTTTATTCAAATTATTTTGAAATAAAATTGTTTTTATAAAATACAGATTGTATAAATGAAACAATTAATGCCCAAAAGTCGCAATTGTGATTCTTTAAAACAATTACATATCATTTATTGTCTATGCTAGAAGGTTCGTGTATTTACTTTATGATTTTTTTCCAAACATTATATCCAACACATATTTTTTCATATATTTTCAAACTATTGTATAATACCAAGGCACATTTATTTCCATGTAATATCAGGATTACAAGAACAAAGAAAAAATACAACAATAAAAAAAAAACAACATGGCTTTTAATATTTATGATTTGGCTTTTAGTTGATCCAAAATATCAAAAATAGAATTTGTTGTAAAATAATAATAATGAAAACTATTCACATAAATTTGAAAAAATCTTCACGGCAGCTACCACTAACAAAATTTGTAACGTTTAGGCACTTTTCACAATTTTTTAATAGTTTTTTCATATTTTTAAATTTGTTTCAAAAGAATTTTTTTAATAAAATATTTTTCACATTGAACATTTTTTAAATTTTTTTTTTAATTTCTCATTCGTAAACAATTTTTGAAGCTTCGAATGAACTATAATTTAAAAAAAAATAGCTCAGGTGTGTTTCCGCTACTACCTAGTGAATGTGCCTTCTTGTATAATACTTTAATTTAATTTTTATGTTTTTAAAACATGGTAATAATATTTTTATTTTTCATTAGGTCCGTTCGTTTACTTTTCCAGTAAAATCCAGTAGTTGAGTTGAGTAAATTTTGGGTAATTTGAAAATTTTACTCTCAAGAATGTCTCTTGCACAAAAAAGTACGCGAACGGAAAAATTGCAAAAATTTGCAAATTAATCAAAACAGCTGATAATGTTGTTGTATTTTGTTATTTTTGAAACCCATCAAATACATATTTTTGGTAATTGATGAATACATTTTTATAATTATAAATTTGAAGCATATATATTTCTAAAATAGAAGTTGTGTGAAAGCTTTAGCTTGTATTTGGTTTTTAGTTTTATTTTTTCTGGGTAAATGGCATAGGAAAATACATCAATATTTGATTTCTGATACTAGGTACCCTGAATAGTATGCAGAAATAAGTATTCACATATACATAAACCTTACATCTCTAAAAAACTAAAGTAAATAGCACAATTAAATTAAATTTGAAAACTGATATTTTTAACGATTATTATTCTTTAATTTGTTTCATCTTGAACATAAAAATTTTTAGATTTGTTTTGCTAAACTTTTACTTCAACTTTTCTTCTTTTAAATGTTTTTATTGAAAAAAATTATACTTTGTATTTGCTTACTTTTATTTATTTTATTGAATCATATGTTTTTCTCGTCTACTGGATTTTACTGGCAAAAATTTGTCCAGCAAAAATTTGGAGACTCTCAGTCAAAAATTGTCAATTTACTCTCTTTTGCAATTTTTGTGTGTAAACGAACGCATTTCAGTAAAATCCAGTACAAATTTGCACAAAATTGCACAAATTTTTGGGTAAACAAACGGACCTATTATCAAAAACTACAACCATTTTTGAAGAAAATAATTTAGAAAACTCAAGAACAAGAACTTAAAAGTATTTTCAAACCAAAAAACGTCCTAAATCTTCTTACTGAATTAGGGCATAAGTAAACAATAAGAGTGCAGAATTTCTTAAATTCCTTTCATTTCCTGGTGTTCTTCGACAGTCGCTAAGAGCCTATAAGATCTGTGAAATAGACTTGCCAAAAGATCTGACCGGTTATTAAAAAAAGTTTTTTTTTTGGAAAGAGATGTTACAAACAATAAGAAACGTATTATGTGGATTAAACAAAATGCAATATCAATTAATATTTGAAGGTTAGCCGCGAATAACGTTGCAAGTGACAAAGTAATAATTTTTCAGGACGGCCAAAAAACGTATTTTAAAGCAAGATTGTTTTTTCGTATCACTTTTTTTAAGCTTATCGAAAATAATGATAATTAGCATTAACGTTTCTCCTTGTATCTCTGTTACATTTATCAATTATTTTCGACAATTTCGTTTCATGATTTTGTTAGTTACTTACAAAGTTCTTTAACTGACTGACTGCTTATAATTGTATTTTGACGGCGATAAGATGCATAATTTTGGGTTGTTTGATGTTTGAACAATGCAAAAGAGTAATGTTAACGGTAATCTGTGAAAAAACTGGTTTTGTAAAAATTGTCTTTTAAAACGTTATTCGCTGCTATGCTTCATTTGTTAAACTTAATGAAAATTCATTGTCAACTAATAAAAAACATCAATAAATTTGGTTTCTCAACGCCAAACTTAGATGAAAATTACAGTTAAAAGATTTGTATTAAGCAGAAAACTTAAAAATATAAGATAATTTATTACATAATCACTTTTTAAACTTCACAGATATGTAGTTACATATGTAAATGTGACAGCGCATAGAGAAAGGGACCTAAGGGTAAAAAAAAAATCAATTTTCACTTTTTTTTTTTGATGTGGACATCATCTGAGCATCGAATGAGACCGATCCCATGCCCCAAAAGTGTTCCCTCCCAGAGATATGCGCGTTTTATTCAGTGATGGTACACCAAAGATACACGTATTTAAATCGTTAAAATGGCTCTCCTGAACAAAACAGGTTTTTACCCTTAGGTCCCTTTCTCTATGCGCTGTCACATATAACTTTATTTATTCCCAAATTTTTGTTAAGAAAATTACAAATTTTTGTAAAAATATTTTAGGGGAAGACTCACATGTAAAGTAACATTTTGAAAATTGTCGCTTGCATTATTATATGTTCTAGTTTGCGATATATAACGACTTTAAAATGAGAAAATTTATCAAAAACCGACTTTACAAAATTATGTGTATAAATATTTAAAACTACTTATCTCAGATGTTCCATTGAGGTGTCATGTTAAAGAACATGGCCTTTGAAATTGTATGTGTGATGAGTTTGGTTTCCGATCGTCAGAGGTCAAACCTTACTGACCTTATGTTCCCGGGTAATTTTCTTGATAAATGGTATTTTTAAAATTCCAAAAAAAAATTATAAGTTGATTAATAACTTCTTACTCGTATCTTTAAATTTTAAACTCGCAATAGTTCATGAATAATTGAAAAAATTCAGTGAAGTGCGACTTTGACCCGCGCAGGAAGGGTTCCGTATGGACAGCTTTGTAATTTAATACGAATTTTAGCCTATATAATAAATAGTTTTGGCTTCTTTTCGTTTTTGGGTTTTTTCGGGTTTGAGCGTTTTTTGCGTTTTTTCGGTTTTTGGCGCTTTTTTAGTTTTGGCGATTTTTTTTCGGTTTTTGGCGTTTTTTGCAATTTGACTTTGACAATTTCCCTTTTGGCGATTTTTTCCATTTTTGCGATTTTTTTCATTTTGGCAATTTTTTTTCATGTAGCGTTTTTTGCCTTTTTAGCGATTTTTTCGCTTTTTGGCGTTTTTTCAATTTGGCGATTTTTTTTAATTTTTGGCATTTATTTTATTTAGGTTGTTTTTTTTCATTTGGGCGATTTTTTTAGTTTGGGCGCCTTTTTCGCGTTTTGGCGATTTTTTTCGGTTTTTGGCATTTAATTTCATTTTGGCGATTTTTTCATTTTGTCGAATTTTTCGGTTTTGCGGATTTTATTTTTTTTTAATTTGGTGTTTTTTTCGTCTAAGCGTTTTTTTTTTGGTTTTTGAAGATATCTTTTTGGTTTGGTGATTTATAACTTTCGAATTTTTTAGTTTTACCTTTTTTGAAAATTTCAAGAGTTTGCCTCCTACGGTTTCCAAGATATAGCAAGTTGTCAAAATTACATAGTCAAAATTGCATTAACTGATGGAACACCCTTTAATTTAAACTTTTTAAAGTCTTACAAATTTCAAGAGTCAATATAAATATGTACATACAATTGTATGTATTTTACATTGGATTTTAACATTTTTCGTTGCTCGTTTTGGAACACCCTTTAATTTTTAATTCTCATGTATTTGTTGTTGTAGCGGCCAAGGTTCTACATACTCTGTCCAAATTTCAGGTCCGTAGATCTTACAGTTCCTGAGAAAATAGCGTGTGACGGACAGACGAACAGCGTAGCGAAAACAATAGGGTTCCTTTTCACTTTTGGTGTACGGAACCCTAAAAAATTTAAAAGGGTTATAACAAAAAAATTAAAAACAATTCATTAAAAAAACTACTATGTGATTTTTTTAATTTTTTTATAAAATTTTTTTTTTGTCAAAAAAAATTTACCCACTCTAATTGTATATATGATATATACATATATGTATATATATTTTATGGACCTTTTCCATAAGAAAAAATCATTTTGAAAATTAATCGATAAATGACGCAGTTATTTTTAATCAATTACTGGGGCGGGCAATATGCGACAAACTCACCACTTTCCACTTAAAAAACAAAAAATGTAGAAGTTTTTATATGCAAAAATAATTTTGAAAATTGGTCCACGAATGGCGGAGTTATGCTCGTTAATATTACAAAATCTTTTTCAGAGCTCGGTGTGTGTTAAGTGCTGTAAAAATCGGTGCAGTAGAACCATTTAAATTAAATTTTAGATTTTAATGGGCGTGACTCCGCCATTTTCAAATGGAAGATTGTATCTACATATTTTTGAGCTCAAGGTGTGTGGTAAGTTTCGTAAAAATCTGTTGAGTAGAACGAAGTGAAATATAATAATAGATTTTAATGGGCGTGTCCCCGCCCACTCTTTTTTACAATGGGACCAATGGGAAGCTATACCCTCTCAGACAAAAAAGAATTTTTACAATCGGTCAAAAACGAACAGAGTTATGAAGTAACACCAAAAATAAAAAAATAAAAAATAGAGACGAATTGATAACCTACTCCTTTGTTTGAAGTCGGTTAAAAAAATAAACACGTTTCTTTTTAACCCCCGACCAAAAAAGGGTTCTTATAAGTTTGTAGGGTGTGTCTGTGTATCTGTGTGTCTGCACGAGTCCATGTACAGACCAAACGGCTGGACCGATTTTGATTTAGTTTTTTTCTGTTTGAAAGGTGACTTGATCGGGAGTAACTAATGCTTTCATGGAAATGTCTAAGCCTATAACGATGCACCTTTGAGCAGTGACAGATAATATGCTCAATAGTTTCTGGTTCCTCTTCATCCCCGCACATCCTACAGAAATCTGAAGTGCCCGTTTCCCAAATGCTGGCACTTGTTCTAAACGAGCAGTGAACAGTCAAGTCAACGCGCCTATCAGTAGCAGTTTAGATCTTTCTTAGTCTAGTTTTGGCCACATAGCCCTCGATACTCTACAATAATCCCTACTTCGCCCTGAACTGTTGGTCCTGCTTTCTACCCAATTACTGAGTTCCCTATAGTAATGTCCTATCGGTAATTTCACCGATCTATCACACATTCCCTCATCTAACGCCGACCCTATTCTTGCTAGTTCATCGGCAGTTTCATTTCCTTTAACACTGCTGTGGCCAGGAACCCAACTTAGTCTGACACTATATTTGTCCACAAGCAAGTTGAGGGCTCTTCTACAGCCACTAAAAAGTTTCGGTTTGACATTGTGTCTCTTCAAATGTTTTAGCGCTACTGGCTGTCGCCAGGTTGAAGAAGGCTGCCTTCTCCCCTTCAGGTACATTCCTGGCCACCAGTTCCGTGACCATGAGGATCACCAAGATCTAAGCTTGGAAAAAGCTGTATTCATTCGGCAGTCTGAAAGAACTACGAGTGTTCGTTTTCCATTTTTGATCCATCTATAAAGACCACACTACCCTCATATAGCTTATGGGATTTGGCCCAATATTCCCTATCCGGGATTACCAGTGAGGGTGTTCTATTAAAAACAATTTCAGCGACCTTGTAGTACGTGAACCCAGAGTTTACAGATCTTTATTATTCCTGTCCTCACCAAACCTGTTTCTACGAGTCTACGGAGACTTCTAGTCGCCGTTCTCACCACAAAGGAAGTAGATGAAGAATGACGTCCAAGGCAACCTGAGGTATGCTCTCTGAGCATCTGTCATGCCCAGCAAGACACATATCTCAACCTGATCGATACGATATATATCCCTACATTTTTTTCATTTGTCCATCTCTAATCTGTATATACAGTCACACAGATAATAATACGTATCCCTTTAATATTTTTTATTTTACAAAAAACATTATATATATAAACAAAGTAAATGCACCGACCCTCTTTAAATGAACACAAATCTTTATTTCATTATTTAAATTTTAAATCAAATACTTAAATTTTATAAAAATAAACAAAAATCTATTTCATTGCACAAATAATTATACGTACTCTACAAAAATAATTTTAGTAAAATATTTACATTTACATATATGTATACTATTTTTTAGTATTTTGTTGGCCCTTCCTTTGCCTCAACTACTGTCCTCAATCGATTATTCATGAAAAATACTAGTTTTTTTTGTAGTTTCAGGTGTTATTTGACCCCATTCATACTCCAAGCCTTCCCTAAGATCTTGTTTGTTCCCATAATTTTTTTCCGAATGCTACGTTCCAATTCATCCCATAAATTTTCTATGGGACTCAGGTCTGGTGATTGGGGAGGCGAATGGAGTTGTTTCGGCATGTTATAGAGCAGCCATTCCTTCACAACATGCGAATTATGCTTTGGGTCGTTGTCCTGTTGGCACCACTAAGACCCAAATTACTTGCTGATGCTTTAAAACTGCTCTTCAAAATGTCTAAATATAGAAATCGGTCCATATTTGTTTTCACAAATTGCATTTTTCCAACTCTATTCGCCGTCATGCAGCCCCAAACCATGACCGAACCCCCACCGTGCTTTATTGTAAGAACGAGGTTCTTCAGTTGGAGCTCTTCATTAGCTATGCGCCAAATTTTTTATTTACCATCACAACCGAATAAATTGAACTTGCTTTCATCACTAAAAAGCACATTCGCCCAGAAATTCGTTGATTTGTACATATACTTAAGTGCGAAGTCGAGCCGCTTTTTTTTGTTTGTTTCATTAATAAATGGTTTTTTTTTCTTGGTACGCGGCTATGGAATCCGCTTTTTTTCAAAACACTTCGCTCTGTTTCTGAATGAACTGTGGTCATTTTCCAAGGTATTTCGGATTTCCACGACTGAAGTTTTAGGGTTTTTGTTAACAATATTTTTTTTATAAATCGCTCAATTCGTGGCGAAATTTTCGGAAGACGTCCAGTTTTGGGTTTGTTTTCGAGCGATTGAGACTCAGAAAAAATTTGTATTACTGTCTGCACTGTAGACTTATAGTGTTTTCACACTGACATGGTTTTAATAAAATTTGGTTTTAACGTTAAAACCAACTGTTAAAACCTGGTTTTACCATACTAATTGTTTTTGTTAAAACCAAATTAAAACCATTTTTGAATTTGTTTTAAGTTAGTTTTATGAACTGCAACCTTGTTTTTGCTGTGATAAATTCAGAGTTGCCAAGTTGAAATGACCGACAGCAGTTGATAATGTTTATGCCAGTGAATATCAATAGATGGCGCTTGAAAAATTTTCAACTTAAAAATGGATGCAGCAGCAACAATAATCAAAAAATTATAGGAAAAAAGAATTTTTTTTTTGGAAGGAAAACAAAGAAAATATTTTCATTGAACTCTGTAAAGTGAAAATAGACAATATGACTGCCATTCATCTGCCTATAAAAAAAATTATCTTATAATGCATTTGTGCATTTTTATATATAATCACCCCTATTCTGCGTTTCGATTACGTTCCCGCATTCAGTTACGCACGGATCGAAAAGAGGTATTCTGGTAAAAAACTGAATCGAAAGAAAAATAAGAAGAGAAGAGTATGTTTAAACCTGCTGCTTTGCTATGAAATGGGTGAAATAGGAACAGAAAAATTAAGAAATTTTGCAAAATTTTTAACAAAAAGTTAAATTTAGTGCAAAAAAAAAAACAGTGATTTAACATTACAACAAATAATAATTAAATATTGTGAAAATTTTCATTAAATAAGGTCTTGCAAATTTAAGTACAAAGAGCTAAAAAAACGAGATAAGCAAGAGGTATTTGTGCCAAGCTTTTCCAGTCTGAAGAATCCTGTCGCGCCGGAGGTGATATTTTAATTTTTTGCACATAATTGTAACACAAAAATTAAGTTTATTTGTTCAGATTTAATTAAATACGTAGACAATATCGTTTTTCGTTGCCATTAAATAGGTATGTCAACTTTTTATACTGTTCTACCTGTAATAAACTAAATAAAAATCGCATTTCAGTACAGAAAAACAAAACAAACTGTTTAGTTCATTAATTAAACCTTCTTTCATTTAATACTTCCATTATTTTTTTAATTAATCACTTTTTAAAGCTAAAGAAACAAAAATTGAAAACGCTCCGCCAGTAAAATAACAACTTACAAAAACGTAGTTACGATCGAAATGCAGAATACATAGAATCGAAAGAGAAATCGAAGAACGGAACGCAGAATACCAAAGTTGCCAAACGGAGAAACTTTCGATTCGAATCGAAACGCAGAATAGGGGTGAATAACTTTATTTCCAAGCACTTCTTCATTCTGTATAAGAAGTTCCATAATTTAAAAAAAATTTATTTACCAAATATAAAATAACTTCCATTTTAGAGCGCATTGTGAAATATCTCAGCTTTCATATTCACAAAAACTGTTGTTGTACAGTTTGTCCAATAAGTGTTATTAAAAAGCATAAAAAATGCAACAACAAATGCAGGCATTTCTGCAGGAGATTTATTTTATTTTGCGCCAAAGTTATTAGACAGCCTGTGAGTTAAAACCTGAATTTAACAAACTTGCAGTGTGAATGCAAAATCAGCTGTTTATGGTTTTAACGTTAAAACCAGGTTTTAACTTTCAGTGTGAAAACACTATTAGCACGTCCAATAATTTTAGCTATTGAACTCAATGAATTGCCAGCTTTTCTCAGTTCCACGATGCGTTCGCGAACTTTGATACAAATATCTTTTGTTTTTCTACCCATTTTCACAAACAGTAAAATATTTTCTTAAAATACCTTATTTACTTGCTAACTTGATTGCAAATTACACTTTAAAGACTTCAAGTACGCAATTTTATTTTTGTTTCTACTAAATTTTAAAAACTCTCGTTTTCTTTTTGGCATCGTACGTATAATTATCTGTGCTGCCATATTGCGTTTTACGTGTATAACTACTATGAGCGTAAAGTTAACCATATTTTTTGTAGTTTGTTTTTGACAGCTTCTCATTGCCACACAAACGCAATAAAAAGTTTTGCTCAGAAATGCAGAGCTATTCTTAAACACCAATTTTAGTGAGGGTACGTACTATTATCCGTGTTACTGTATGTACGTAAACATCTCAAGCTCATTGAGTTCAAAATTTAATCCGCTCTTAAGCTCAAAAAGACAAGTCGATTGCTACAAATTTCACCAAGATCGGGTGATTCGTTCGGGAGATACCGTTTACGAAAAATGTCGAAAAAATATATATTTTATGGACCTATTTTGTAAATAGTGTCGATTTGAAATCGCACGATTTTAGAAAACTATCTTCGATAATAGAAAGATTTTTTTAATCATTATAACCTTATTTAAGCTGTTATTCCAAATGAGATTAGAAGTCTAAAAAAGTTAAGTCGCAAATCATAGTGCTATAACTTCCTGAAAAATCACACAAATTAATTAAAATTTTGACCAGGGGTACATTCAAATATGCTGATTACGAAGGTACCATTAACTCAAAATTTGCTTATCTCGACTAAAGCACTTTTTCCTTTTTGCCACAGATATAGAGCCTCAAAATCATATCTGATAGAAAATTATCGTATATGACTTTAAGCACGTCTAAAGGGCCATTAGTAATTTTTGAAATCTCAAGATTTCAAATCGATTCGATTTACGGCACAGGGTCGTTAATTATTAGTTCATTGAAAAGAATTCTTCGTTAAATCGATTTTAGATGTTAACTGGTTTTTATAGACTTAAAAAAAAGTGTACCGGATGCCGCAAATTTTACCAAAATCTGTAGCTTAGCGGGAAGTTGGAGGCATGACCTACAAGGCTTACTAACAATCCTCTCAGAGATGAATACATAATTTTTGCTTCTGCTCATCTCACGGACTTGGTGATTACTCACGATCAAGTTAATTTTAGTTATAGGTATGTGATGGAAAACGAACGTTTTCAAAACGATTTCAAAGCAATCGTTTTCAAAAGGTGTGTTGAATTCCGATGGATTTTTACTAAAATTTTTGGACTAATTTTAAACTACCGACTTCTAAAAATCACAATAGAAAACAAAATATAAACCACTTAATAGGGCTGTGAAAAGAAATCTATCAAAACTGTTTGGAAAACTATTAAAACCAAGTTTTAAAATGATTGATAAAACGAGTATAGGAAACATATATATTATATATTATGTCCTATGGTTCCTATTGGAACAAAGGGCCACAACGAATCCATTCGGTTCGGTTTGGTGATGTTGTTTTAATTCTCTCCAGCTTAGATCACTATGGCTGATTTCGATGTTTAGTTGCCGACGCCAGGTGTGTAACGGTCTGCCTATTCTTCGTGACCTACTCTGTGGGTTCCAGTTAATGGCAATTTTAGCTGTGCCATATGAAGGCATGCGAAGCGTGTGACCAATCCTCCGCCATTTGCGGTTCAGGGTATCAATATGGATTGGTCGCTGATTTGTTTGTCTCCAGAGTTCCATATTGCATATGGTGTTAGGCCAAACAACTTTTAAAATCCTTCGGAGACACCGATTAACAAACACTTGTAGGGAGTTTTAGTCGTGTTCTGTCGTATTCCACGTCTCGCATGCATAGAGGAGCACAGGCTTGACACAGGAGTTAAAGATACCGATCTTAGTATTCTTGGATATGACAGAAGATTTCCATACTGACCGAAGGGTACCCAATGCTTGGTTGGCTTTCGAGATTCGGTACGCTACATCTTTACTGGAGCCACCTGTGTTTGTTAAGATGCTGCCTAGGTAGCAAAATGACGAGACTTCTTCTAGTTCAATATTCTCTATGCGAAACTTGTTGGTATTTACTGTATTGCAGCGCATTACCTTACTCTTGCTTAGGTTTATTTTATAGGAAACATATCACAACTGTTATTGTTTTCAAATTGTTTTTGTGTGTAAATCGTTTTTCATCAAATACCTGAATGACATATAAATTAAAATATTTTTCCTTTCTAATCGAAATACATAATAACGCACCTTACAATTCGCTAATGAGAATTATTGTTAAAACAAACATTTTCAAATATTCATAGAAGAACATAGAAGACATCAGACTCATTGCGACACGACATGTACATGTTTTACACTGGAAAATTTGACAAGTCAGACGTAAAAAACATGTCGTCTACGGGGGGCATAAGTAGGTAATCCAGTAGGTTTCACCAAAAATGCTTAATTTTAAACCCGATTACCTTTTTGGAAATTTTTTGCTGGGTACATGATGCGGTGTAAGAGTATCACAATGTAAACTACTACGTCACATCCATGGCTAATTTCGTACGATTAAAACTATTTTTGTTGTTTAAAGGTGCGGTCACAGTTGGCAAACATTTGCCCAAAAAAGCGTAACCACTAAATGTTTGTGAAAAACCAATTGATTCAGACAAGTGTTTCTTAAGTTAAACAGTTTCATAAACAACTAATAGACAACGTCATTGATTCCAACATTATTGGAAACTATTTAACTTAACAAATACGTATCTGAATTGAAAGCCTTTTCATTAATATTTTGTGGTTACGTTTTTTGAGCAAATATTTGCCCAAGTGTGACCATCCCCTAAGCTTGTCCAGATACATTTCGTTGCTGCTTAGGCAAATTATCAGTAGACTTCTGTCGATTCATAATTGTAAATTGTTCGAATATTGAACATTTTAATTTGTATTATGTATGTGTGTATTAAATTTTTACGCAAGATAAATATTCCTCATTATCAACTCCAAAAACGCATTTTTGAGTTATTACTTTGACGAATATAAATTTTTCAAACAAAAAACACTATTACTTTATTAATTCTTTTATTAAGCTTCATGGTATTTTATATGTATGTTTGCATATTGAGTATAAATGTTATATGGGGAAAAAGCCACTATATCTTTATATATATGTATATGTATTTATATATGATTTTTTCTTTGTTAATACAAACTTGATAAACGATATAAAAAAATAACATGTTTTTTTTTAATTCGCTTAAAATCTAAATTAACAAGTTTCATTATATATTAAACACTCGTATAATTGTATTTTATACTTATTTAATTAAACAGCAAATCACATAATTTTAATCTGTCTTATTTGATAACATTTGTCTTATAAATCAATGACAATATAAATGTAGGTTCTGCCTGTTCCATTTACTGATTAGATTTTCAGGTTTCTCTTAAGAGTTTTCGTCGGAAAAGCAGTTATTTCTAAATAAAACTTGTAAATCGAAAGTACATTTGGTTAAGCAGAACATTTTTGTATTTACTTTCTTAGTTTAATTCTATTTAAAGAGAACACTTAAAAAGATAAAGACAACAAAAACAATTACTTAAACAATAATTAATAAATAATAAAAAAAAGTAAAAATTTTTGTAAAAAAAAGTTATAATAAGTCTTTTCTCCATTTCTGTTCTGTTTTTTTTTATTTCATAAAAATTTTGAATTTACAGTTAACAGCACGTTTACTAAAACGTATAATATATGGGACATAGGGTTTAAGGTTTTAGTCTTTTGCGTAATGCAGGGTTCTTTAAGAACTAGTATTTTCTTGCTTCAACCAGTTAAATTTATAGCTTAAATTGAAAGTTCTCTTTTATGTATGTACGATACTTATGTATCTGTAAAATCTAGGCTCACTTATTTCACTTTCAACATTAGCCCAATTCACAATCTTGTGCAAATGGTCTTGCATCGTTGCATGTGCAAAATGGTATAGTATATTTATACCCACCACTAATAATTGTTAAATGGTGAGAATCAATAGCCCAATTCACAATCTTGTGCAAATGGTCTTGCATCGTTGCATGTGCAAAGTGGTATAGTATATTGATACTCACCACTAAGAATTGTTAAGTGGTGAGTAGAATATACTACACAATTTTGCACATGCAACGATGCAAGACCATTTGCACAAGATTGTGAATTGGGCTATTGTGAATTGGGCTATTGTGTTATAGTGCATTGCAAAAATGGAATGATATCAATGCATTTTACACACGTTATTGTTGAAAACTTTTTTGCGATTTTACAAAAACGTAAAAAATTTAAAAATTCTTTTTATAAAAGAATTTATTTTGAAAACTACATTTACTCTAAATTACCCTTGCTTTTGCAAAAAGTACTATTTGCAATAAGTTCCTTTTGTAAAAAGTTCCTTGTTCAAAAATTTCCTTTTGTAAATAGCAATTTTTGTAAAAACCAGCTTTTGAGGAAAGTTCTTTTTGAAAGAAAAGTATTGTATCATTTATAAAAAAAAATATATTTTATAAAAATTATCTCTTATAAAAATGTATTTTTTTAAAAAAAGTTATTTTTACAAAAAGTTACTTTAATAAATCGTTGGTTTTATACAAAGTATCTTTTACTATATAACGTATACATTTTACAGAGCAAAATTTTTATAAAAAAATATTTTTAATGAAAAGTTTATTTTTTTAAGATATATTAATATATTTTTAACTGTTTGTAAAAAGTTTCTTTTGTAAAAAAGTAACTCTTTACCAAAAGTATATTTTATTTTTATCTAAAGTGTCTTGCAAAAAGTATCTTCAATAAAAAGTACCTTTTGTTGAAAGTATATACATATTGTAAACAATATTTCTCGTAAAAAGTACCTTTTATAGGAAATGCCTTTTCTTAACTGCACATTTTGTAAAAAAGAAAAATACTTTTTGTAAAATGTGCATTTTGTAAAGAGTATCTTTTGTAAAAAATTTATAAATATTTTATTTTTAACTTCTGTAAAAAGTGTCTTGCAAAAACTATCTTCAATAGAAAGAACCTCGTAAAAAGTACCTTTCATAGCAAGTAACTTTTGTTAACTGCACATTTTGTAAAAAAAAATACTTTTTGTAAAATGAGCATTTTGTAAAGAGTACCTTTTGTAAAAAATGTATACATATTTTATTTTTAACTTCTGTAAAAAGTGTCTTTTGCAAAAAGTATCTTCAATAAAAAGTACCTTTTTGTAGAAAGTATATACTGTAAACAATACTTTTCGTAAAAAGTACCTTTTATAGAAACCTTTTGTTAATTGCACATTTTGTACAAAAAAATTTTTTTTTGTAAAATGTGCATTTTGTAAAGAATATAAAATTATTTTTTTTGCAAAAAGTATCTTTTACAACAAGAAATTTCCCTAAAAAGTATTTTTGGTTAAGAGTAATTTTGTATACCGCTTTGCAAATGGCATTTTTAATTGCAACTACTTTTCAGTGGACGTAACTTTTGTAACATTTGTTTAAATAATTTTCATAATAATATAAGAACTATTTATTTAAAAAAATAGGAATTTTCTCAAAGAAAAATTTTATTTTATAAAAATAAAGGATGAGGCATTTGCGGTCGAGTTTTCCAAAATTTTAACTTTCTGCGCACAAAGCTTCAACTGGTTGATTTTTAAGGCCATGGCTAGTTTAGGCTTTTATTTAATCAATTATTATTACAAATATAAAATGAGGACTAGAATAAAGTATGTATATAGACAATGATAATACTCGTACTTGAGAAAAGTTAAATAATTACACGATTGGCTTTAAAAAAAGTGCAAAAAAAATATTTTTGCTCACTTTGCATTAATAATACTCGTATCTTTGCATTTGTTTAACGCTTTTATCTTATCTTATCTATCATTCATAAATTTTAATGCCTTTAATTATATATAAATGATGACTCTAATCCCCATAAATTATATTTTTGTTTAATTAAATAATTACCCTCAATTGTATTGAGCAAATTGTTTTAAATAAAATATAATTCATGTAAATAATGACGATTTTTTTTTTCTTCAGTTACTTAGAGGTGGAATAAGATTTTTGTTTATTCATAACTAATAACATGCCGGCATTCATGCCTACACTGCCCCATTTAACACACTCTGACATCTGTAAATATAAAAATAAGTTGCATTTATTACTTTGCTTTTGTTTTAGAAATTTATTATTATTTTGTACCTGTCGTTTTCTGACGTCCTGTTGGCGACTGCCGTAGCGACACCAATACACAAAGTGCTTATTGTTGTTCCACAAGCTTTGCTTGGCTTTGCGTGCAAAGGATATCTGCAAACAACGATTTTGAATACAAAAGAAATCTAATTAGCATATAATTTTATAAAGGGAAATAGTTGGTTTATATCCTACACCATATATTGGCGATTTTCTCGGCCAATTTTTCTTATTGTTAAGCAAACATGGGTTTGCTTAATCGCTTTCATCTTTTCTTTTTGTCCACTTCTTACGAGTTATCCTGGTAAAGAAGTTTATTATTAGAATAAATTAAAGCTAAATATTTCATTTATAGATTTTATTTTATTTTACAAAATTTATCTTGCTAATTTGAATTATGAAGAATTGATATTTATAGAATGTGTTCTTAAGAATAAACTTAAAACTTTCGTTCTGGTTGTATGTGGGAATAAAAAGTTTCACTTTAATTTCTTTAACCACTAAAAATTACCTTCAAAGTCTTTTTTTTTGTACTGTAAGACTTTACAGTACAGTGTATGAAATTAGGCTGATTAGCCACTAGAGATACTGTCTGTACTAGAGATGGGCGCATGTCGTGTTCTTTTCGTGACACGAACACGCAAGTTATGTAATTGTAAATAACAACAAATATTTTTAGTGCTTAAAAATCAACTTTATTATTTAAGTGTTCTTATGAAACTAAAAATGTTAAACCTAATTACAAAACCATAACAATATAAAGGAGTTTTTAAATTTATTAAAACAAGTTTATACCGTTATTTATCGAATAAGAAATAAAGCAAAAGTTACGATTAAACTAAATTCAAAATAGTGATGATAAGTACTTTTCAGTACGATATCATAACCTCCCAAGTCTTAACACGAAGAGTTCGTGACAAAAAATCTGATTTTGTGCGTGTTCGGTTAGTTTCGTGTTGAGCAAAATTGACACGAAGAAATCGAAACGATTTTAGATGTAAGATATGTAAATAGAATGAATTTCCAATAGAAAAAAAAATTAATATTTTGTATCGTCAAACAAACAACACCAGCATATTCGATGATATTGTATGGGCCTCTGAAGCTTAAAACTCTGTACATAAACCGATAGTATCCACTGTGGTGGCAGATAGTATCAGCTGGCAGTGCCAATTCGGTGCCATATTAGGAAAAGCGACTCTGGAAAAACTATTAATTAAATTTTTTGATCTTCGATGCCATACCAATAATATTTCGTGCCTGTTGTGCAGTATCGTGCTGACGAAATTTTTCGCGTGCGTGTTTCGTACGTGTTAGGCATCTTGGCATTCGTGTCGTGTTAGAAAAAATCGTCACGCGCCCATCTCTAGTCTATAACTTCCGAACAATATGCCACAATTTGTTTGTTAGAATTGTAGCGGGAGGTGGAAAAAATCTGATGTCAAAAAAGCGATTAATTATTTAACAGAATAACATCAGTAGTGCTAAACTGAGTGGCTATTTTGGGGTCTCTGATGTGCCGCCTAGCCGAGAGCTGACATCCAATTATCTACTAGGAACGGCAAAGTAGAAACATTCAAAAACCATATTTTGAATGTCTGAAAAGCCAAATAAAGAAAATGGTAGGCAAAATTTTATAAACAGCAAAATAGACAATCACAACCACCATGCATACTCGTACATTTTAGCCAACTCCGGCTTGCAATTATCATGCGGAACATATAGATATATGCAAACAAGTACATACATAATTACTAATTTAACATTCATATAAAATACTTTAAAATAATTATAATCTTAACTATAAAACTCTAGCATTCTTTTTAATATTCGAACTTAATATAACTTAAAAATTTTCAGTAAATATAATCAAATAGTTGTGACACATTTAGTAATATTACCTGATTTCTTATATCCTTTTCATTATGTGGAGGTTTTTCCTTATCAGCAAAATTATTAATACGCAACTCCCAACCGTTGCTCCAAATCTCATCCAGTGACATTTTAATCATTTTAAATGAGCCATTCTCACGTATTTTCACAGAAAATATTTCAATTGTTTCGGGTTTTGGTTTATTGTCTGAAATATGTAAGAGATAAATAATTTGTTTTAAATAATTTCACATTTGAAAGGTCTCAATAAAATATATATATATAGATAAATATATACATACATATGTATGTACGCACATATGTATATGTATGTATGTATATATTAAATACATATGTCCTCGTATCCCGTTCAAATTAAATATACAGTCGACTAGCGATAGTTTTACACTCAAAGCACTATAGAAAAAGTTCAAATAAACGATAGATTCAAATATCAAAGGGAATTGTATATTATTTTCTTTTTGAAAATTTGTATATTCTTTTAAGTGATTGAGGAGGACTTCATATCCGAAGAAAAGAGAGGATTTACCACGTTAGTTCTCTCACCATTATTCATAACATAGAGCATGGAAACTGTCGTTTTAAACAAAGTCAAAATCCATATTTCCGAACCAAATAACAGCAATCTTTCACTCGATTTAAGAGCATTTTTGAAAGGATCTGGAAACATTTTCAAACTATTGAGCTCAGATTGGTTATTTCTGTATAAATGCTATTATTATGTGCTCTTATGTATCAGAGAAAAATTTTAATTTGAGAGTGCAAAAATCATTATAGATAATTTTTAAAGTTATTACGATTATGGGTATGGTAATCCTTACTGGTTGGTGGTATTTTAAAATTTAAAAAATTTTATTGGAAAAAGGTAAAATAAAAATGTCTTCATAAATACTCTGTAGGAAATCGGAACTAAATTGGTGTTATCTTTGAGCAAGTAATTTGAAGATAAATCATAATGGAGACGTAGGTTAGACTCGTGGATATGTTATCTTGTTTCTTGTTTATTATCATTATTATGAAGACGCTTGAATGAGCTCACGTGCGCGTTAGCAAAAACCCTTTGCCCTCGCCTTAAGCCTTACAGAGCTAAAAACGTCATGAACTTCACTAGGAAGCACTTGACTTGAGCCACACTGACCGGCCACTGTACTCTCAGAACCCATACTAAACGTATAGGTCTCCCGTACAATGATTATTGTTCCCGTTGCAATGATGAAGAAGAGGACAAAGCATTTCGCATCTCTTCTGCTTCTGCCCCGCCCTGGAGGATCCCCGTCTGCGCTTCTTTAGCAGATTATCATTCTATCTACTGTCCAACTTATAGGTAGCACAAAGGGATGATCGTATTGGACCCAGGTGAGTTGGACCCTTAACTTTCATGTTTCACCAGCAACTTGCTGACCTAACCTAACCTATTATTATTTATCAAAACGAAAGCTATTTTTAAACGACTTCAAAAAAGGAGGAGGTTATCTGTATTTTTCTGTTTGATGCTTCATAACTCCATAACTTTTAAACCGATTTTAAATTTTTTTTTTTGGTCTCATTATCAAAACAAAGTATCTTTGATTTTATGACCTTTTTACTTATTCGGATGCAGCACAACCTTGGCGAAGACACGTCCATTAAAATTTAATATATTTCACGTGCTTCTAATTAATCGGTTCTTAAGAAACTTTGGCCACACTCTTGTACTTAAATAAGTGGGCGGGGCAACACCCGTAAAGGGTTAGTATTGAATTATCTGCATGTATTCCTACTTATCCGAATTCCCTAAAATTTTCCAAATAGTTTCGGCTCTTAGAATGACATAATTTTGTACTTAAAGAAGTGGGCGGGCCGTGAACTAAATACTTGAGCGATTTTTGCGAAACGTGGCGCGAGTTGAATTAAGAAAAGTTTGCAAATTGAAACATAAAATTGAAAATATAAAAATTGGCACTAAAATATAAAATTAAAACTTGAAGAAAAATTTAACCAAATTCAAAAATAACCAACAGTTAAAAATAATTTAGATTCAGTTAAATGTAAAGGGTCCGCCAGATAACTTTTTTTTTTTAAATGCTATAAAAAAAACTACTGAAGCCTCGGCTGTGTGGCACGTAGCGCCGTCCTGTTGAAACCAAATGTTGCCAATATCCTCCTCTTCAATTTTTGTGAACAAAAATTCATTCAAAATGGACCGATAACGATCGCCATTGACTGAACGGCCACTCCTTGCTCAATGGCCCAATTATGCCTCTGGACCAAAATCCGCACCAAACAGTGACTCGTTTTGGGTGCGTCGGCTTTTCAATGTATGCGTGCGGGTTTTCTGTGCCCCAAATACGACAATTTTGCTTGTTTACATACCACCCAAGATCAAAATGAGCTTCATCTGAAAAGATGATTTTTTTTTTGGCAAAATCGGCATCTTCTGTAAGTCGATCGCAGGCCCACTTAGCGAAGCGAAAACGCATTGGATGGTCAGTTGGCTCAGCGGAAGGATAAAACTAATTATCTGTCAAATCAGACATGAGCTAAGTGTTACCATTCGCGAAATAAGCACTAGTTGAAAAAAAAACGTTAGATGGCGGACCCTTTATGTGTTACCTATAATGCTATTATTCTGTGGCAATAAGGAAAAAGTGCTTAAGTCATATTTTACTGTTTTGCAGGAAAGCATTTTTAAGATTTCAATTCGATTTTCAGAAATTATTTCTTTTACAGTTAAATTGGGAAATTCTCTGCTCATCTTTATTTTTTTTTTTTAAGCAAACATCGTTCTACACACTATAAATCATTTATTTAAGTTGTAATACACCAAAATATAAACTAAATTAAGCTATTATTCCAAATGAGATTAGAAGTCTTAGGCCTAATAAATCAGTCAAAGTTTAAACGCTGGTTTAGTTAAACTAAACTCAAATTTATTTGTAGTTTAAACTAAACAGGAGTAAATCAGTGAACCATACTTTATGTGTAGTTAAAAAAATAATATTGTGGCAGCACTAGAATAAATGTCAAAAAAACAGCTGTTTTGCAGCAGGCTATCAATTCTTTGCACAATCAAAAAGACAAAAAAGTTAAGAAAATTTCAATTATATGTCGCCAAATTGTACCAAGAAAGGAATTATGTATATGCTTGGCGAAGTAGAATAGTATAAAAGAATACTAGAGTGTAAGAAAACAGGCCGAACAAGATGTGAAGAAAAAGTGGAGGATTGGAAAAAAGTTGAAAGCTCTTTCAATGCAAAACATGTGGTATGTAAGTAACAAAACCATATGAGATTTTGACCAGGGATACTTTCGATATGCAGATTACGGAGGTACTATTAACTCAAAATCAGCTTATCTCGACTTAAGCACTTTTTCCTTTTTGCCACAGTATTTTCCAATGTTGGAAAATAGACTTGGGTAAAAACTGAGATTGCCGTTTGGTGTAACTTTTTTGCATCACACAACTCTTTTAGATTTTAAACTGTTATTGGTCCTCTTGAAAACGAAAACTAGTTTAGACATATTTTTTTTTTGTTTGTTTATAAATAACACGAATTTCGCATGTATTCAATTGCAAGTACGAATACAATTAATACTTTAAGTCATTTTTAAAACATACATAGTTTCTAAATGAATTCCTAACAAGTCGTTGACTCTTTAACGAGTATTTCATTGTTTGTTCTTGAAGTTAAATTGATTAATAATAATCTGTTGAAATAATATTGACTTTTTATTTGTAAAAATTAAAACTACGAAGTTATGACAGACAATGGCCACAAATGGCCAAAGTTGAATAAAAATTAATGCGTGGTATTGATTGATAAGGAAGTAATTGTTTAAATTTAATAACGAATAGCTTATAAATAATTAAAAAAATCATATATATTGAAACTTTAGGTAGAATAATGTGGTTGTACTAAAATTTATTTGATCCTTGTGGCTTATCTGTAATAATAAACCGTATATTAAAATCTAACTATTTGAATATAAAAAGGCTATATTTAAGGTCTAGATGTCTTAAAAAATTATTTGTTAAGTCGATTCCAAAATTCAAAACTAATCTACCTCCAGAGAATTTTCTATATTCGAACTTCTCCATCCCTAATTTATACACTAAAATTAAATAGTTTGTTTTCATTAATAAATATGTACATATCTACGAGTGTATATGTGTACCAAATATTTTTGGCAAGGTCAGAGTTGTTATGCAAATGTTCAGAATTAATTGATATTATAATATTTAAGCTATAAAATGTTCAAGGTTCAACCTTTTTTGTACAGTGATATTCAGCGCAAAATATTTAAATAGTTGCGATTTGACATTTTTATAGTAACGAACAATAGCTAAATTACGTAATTCTAGAACTATAGATATTGTTTCCGGTGAAATTTCCCGTTATTTTTTTTCTTGATTTCCGGTTCTCGCTTAAACTAGCAAACAAAATGAAACTAGAAACAAAGATTAAAGTTAATTTAATATCTGATTTCAAACTTAAAAAGACATCTTTAATAGTATTATCGCGAATGCGTCGGAAGTCTCGGGAAATAAAAGGAGCTATTCAGCATATAAGACTTGTTCCACACACACATTTTGAACAGTCACAAACCTATAGTCTTATGCGCAGACTTTCAAAAGCCATTTGAGAATTCACAAATAATATTATTTTTGAAAATCACAAAAGAAAAATAAGCGTAGAATATTTTCTGAGTATAGAAGGTTAAGCGCCCCTGGACCCTATCTTAAGCAATTTAGTGGAACTTTATACACCCTATGTCCGTTGGGAGGTTTCATTCTTTATTTTGTTGAAAACATTTTTAAAATCGGACCAACAGTTTCAGAGATTACCTCTTACAAACACATAAACATACAAACTTTTCAGCTTTATAATATTAGTATACTTATATTAGTGATACGAGTAATTTTTAAAAAAAACATTCTTGATTTTATAAAAGGATCAGTCATAAATCAAATTCCTATACAAAATTAATTTTCAAACCTTTCATAAACTAATTTTTTTATGAATAAGACAGTGAATGTTGCAAAAAATGATTGAGTGCCAGTTTATAGAACACAAGCAAGGCGAATCCATACTAGGTGGTCGCAAGGGATCAGGTGACTATTTTTTCGCCGCTTGTAATTTAAATATACGTTGAATGTCAACACACAATTTTCAGTACATTATTTCTGACATTTAAAGTATAAATTTCTCAAAGAGAATTGAATTATATGAATTTGCCTTGAATACAAGTAAAAAATTCTATTCGGCCTATTTATGTATATATATAGGGTGTTTTTTTAAGAGGTATAGAACTTTGAATTGAAATAAAACACAAGAAAATCGTTTTAATGTCCATCAATTTGGCTTTATTGGAAGGATAATTTTATGCCATTAATGTTTAAATATGATTTCGGGCATGTGGCCGCCGCGGCTGGCTCGAATAAAGCCAATTCTACAGGTCCAATTTTCAACCACTTTTTCGAGCATATGGGGCCGTATGTTGGCAATAACGCCACGAATGTTGGCTTCCAAGTCCCCTAACGTTTCTGGTTTGTTGGCGTAGACGAGCGACTTCACATATCCCCAAAGAAAATAATCCAATGGTGTCAAATCACACGATCTTGGTGGCCAATTGACAGGTCCATTCCGCGAAATTATGCGCTCATCGAATGTTTCCTTCAATAAATCGATTGTGACGTGCGCTGTGTGGCATGTAGCGCCGTCTTGTTGGAACCACAACTCATCCACATTCATGCCATCCAATTCGGGAACAAAATAGTCGGTTAGTCGGCTCCAATTGCTGTGCACGGTGGCGAATCGATTCATTCGGGTCCTCTTCAACACTTTGCTCTACAGCGGCAATTGTTTCTTCGGTGCGCACTGTTCGACGTCTCTGCGGATGCGTATTATCACATAGAGTAAACGTAGTGCGAAAACGATCCATGGTTAATCCAATTAATTGCTCTGATGGACGATTATGTCGACCATAAAATGGACGAGGCTTGCGGTAAACTTCGCGAACTGAACCATTATTTTCGAAATAAATTTGCACGATTTGCAAGCGTTGTTCTTTTGTCAACCTGTTCATGATGAAATGGCAAACCAAATTAAATATTAATCACTTGACAGCTGACAAAATGGCCGCCAGTTAAAAAAGTGATGCCAACTTAAAGTTCTATACCCCAATAAAAAACACCCTTTATTAAAAACAAAAACAAAAGCAAAGCACTCAAATTTGGTTATGTCTTCCATAAACTGGCAGTAAGTATAAATAAATAAAAATATAAATAATTCAAATAATACCTAATCATGAAATTCTCATAATTTTACGCGTCAAAAAAGCTTTATTTTTTTTATTAAATTAAAACGCAGTTGGTACAAACATTTATAAAAATATATATTTTTTTTATATTTTCTTCTTAACTGCATACAAAAAAAAAAAAAACAACTAGGTACTCGTACAAACTTTCTTTTAACGCTCACAGAATATACATATATGTACATATGTTACAAATGTGAAAAGTTAGCATCAGTATTTCTGAGGCAATAAGGAAAAAGTGCTTAAGTCATATTTTACTGTTTTGCATGAGAGCACTTTGAAGCGTTTAAGTCGATTTTCAGATATTTACTTCTTTCAGAGTTAAATTGAGAAATTCTCTGTTAACCTTTATTTTTCTAAGCAAACATCGTTCTACACACTAAAAGTAATACATATAAGTTGATATATACCAAAATATAACCTCAATTAAGCTGTTATTCCAAATGATATTAGAAGTCTTAAAAAGATAAGTCGATTTTGACCAGAGTTACTTTCAAATATGTAAATTGCAGAGGTGCCATTAACTCAAAATCTGCTTATCTAGACTTTTTTCCTTTTTGCCACAGATTTATGTGTTTAGATTTTCTAAAATTGTCAAATGTGGCCACATTATAATAATACAAAAAATCGCAAAAAAAAACTTTCAGGAAAACATTTTTTAATACAAAAGTTTCATTGTGATTATATTGTTGAAGTGTGAGAGTTGTCTGGTAGGCACAATTCATTTTAGAATGAATGCACAATTTCACGTTTTAATAGCATTCTTGCAGGTCTTTAGTACATATGTATGTACTAGTGATGCACGAATATTCGTATTCGTATTCGAATTGCCGAATATTCGACCATTTTTAATGCGAATACGAAGCATTCGTATTCGTCAAATTCAGGCGAATACGAATACGAATATTTTTCCAAAAAAAATTAAATATATAAATGCATAAATCCTAAACTAAATTTAAATAAATGGATAAAAATATTAGTTTGTACGAATTCATTAAATTTTTTATAGAAATTTGTGCTTTATATCATTTTCAAATATTATTTACTGACGATCATTAAAATTTTGGTTAGTTTTTGTTAACTTTAAAGTACGCCAACAGGAGGAGTATGAAGTTCTTTTTCATAACAATTTTTTAATATTTCATATTGCAGGCGTAAATACGAGCCCTAATTTAATGTCTATAAAGTATTCGCGAATATCGTTTCAAATATTCGTATTCGCATTCGTATTCGCGAATATCAAAAATTGACATTCGTTACATCACTAATATGTACATATTGATCATTTACTTAAATAACGGCATATCTCAAAAAAGTAGTTTCCAAAAACTAGTTTAAAATTTTCCATCAACACACACAATTTAATGGTTGAAGAAAATTTTATTTTTCCCTCAAGAGCTGAGTAAACAAGATATTTGTATTAAAACACAATGTGAATAACGATATGAGGATTTTGAGTTATAACTTTGTTTAAATAAATTAGTCCCGGTTCACACACTTCAACTTTTGTTGATCAACTTTTAATACAGCTGGTAGAAAAAAAAGCTTTTTGTATTTCATTCTCCGATATGTAGTATTTATTCTGTGCTTAGCAAAATTTGTTGGCAGCAGGCAATTCACAAAATGTACAGCATACAAAGTTCATATTCGTATGAATTTATAAAATGCTGTTCTATTTAAAAAATTAAATAATCAAAATGACATTTCGATCAATAATTATATAAAAAAACGGAATTTTAGGAACCAATTTTAGTATAATAATAATAAATAACAAAAATTAAAAATTTTAAAAACCCCCCGAATATTTCTAGAAAAGATGTGATATCTTCTAAGGGCGTGGACCAATTTTATTAAAACATACGTGGTTAAGAACCTTATCGATCAAGTCACCTTTCAAACAGAAAAAACTAAATCAAAATCGGTCCAGCCGTTTGGTCTGTACGTGTACTTGAACAGACACACAGATACACAGACTCACACTACAAACTTATAACACCCCTTTTTTTAGTCGGGGGTTAAAAAAAGGATTAATTTGCTTTTGTAATTGCATCAATTTCTAATCTGATTTTTAAAAACATTTTATGTGTAGGAAAGAATATTAATTTTGTTTTTTAAAATTAACAAATTCTGCTCTTCTTTATTAAAACTTATTTAAATGTTTTATTAAATGCAACAAAATCTTGCAAGAAATATGTGCATATGTAATTTAAGTATATAATTTAATTTATTACAAGGTAGTGGGTTTTTTGATTGAGGATGTATGTACGAATACGAACTTTGTATTAGAGACCTGCGTAAACAGTCTTTAAATGTAAATACGTCATGATTTTTAGATGTATTCACGTCGCATGTATCATACTAAACCAATAATAAATGCTGTCGTACTATAAGCGAAGCACGATGGATGTATTGGTGTACGTGTATATCAGTGTTAACAAGCGATATCGCCAAGACAGCTTGTTTGTAACAAACACTCAAAAGAAGTACTGTTGATTAGTGTATGCTTGTTATTTTTCATATTGTACGTTTGAGTGTGTGTGTGTAATATGTAGATGGTAAGCTATTATGTGATTAACCGCATAAAACTAATGTTAATGCATGTGTGTGCCTTTGCATGTGCGCAGAAAAATAAAAGATCATACACACATACATGCATGACGTTTGTACACGCGCTCATGCTTAAGCCGCGTTCAGACTATTATACTTTGTATTTATACTTGTCAAAAATTCAAATAATACGTGCAAGTGTGATACTCTGAACGCAAAATGTCATCAAAGTGGCAAATAATACGATAAAAATTTTGACATCCCATAAGACTTTTTCGTTTTTAGAAAATTTTCTAAACGATAATACTTTTCATTAGATCAGGGTTGCATTTTCACACAAACCAAATTTCCAAATTTCGCCGCCGACAGCGTGTCGTCATTGATGTAATGTTTTGTCATATGTATATCGGCTCAAAATTATGAATAAGTGAATCGTATGGAAGTATTTATATTTCGTTGACGTAATTTTTTAACATTTTTGTAATATCTTTTCTTAAATTTTTTCTATTATTTACAAAGAATACTTTTAACTGCTGAATTTTTTCAAGTGCCGGCATGTCCCCGCCTACATGAAACCGCTTTGCCGCCGCTAGTTAGTGAATAGCACAGACATTTTAATTGAACAGCTGTTTTGTTTTCTGCTTGTATTACACATTTTATTTGAAGTGTGATGGTCTGAACACAATATGTGACTTTACGTTAGATTTTTTGACAGTCGCAACGTATCGTAAAATGTGATGAAAGTATTAATACTTGTATAATAGTCTGAACTGGGCTTTAGAAAGAAGCAAGTATCACAAATTCTTCCGTCACGAAGTGTTTTCTTCTTTACTCTTATATAAGATGTCTTGTGCAGGACACTACTTTGTATACTGTACATACATACATAATTGTACATACATACGTACATACATACATACCTATCGAGCCTTATTTTCGATAGATAAAGCGAATAAAAATTAATAGCCTTATTTATAAAACTTATTAAGGCTTTATAAAGGCCTTTTAAGAAAAATTTTGTATGAAAATTTATTTTAAAAACCCAGATCAGAAGGTTTTTTAAAATATTCAAATATGTTTTTGTACGTAAATTGTCGCTTACGATAAAATTTTACAGCCCGTATCTGAATAGTTATCAAAAATTTTGGCATTTTCATAATTCTTAACTATAAAACCATAAAATTTTAATTTCAATAAAAAAGTCTCTTTTCGATAACAAGTCGCTTAGGTTAGGTTAGGTTAGGTTAGCAGGCTGCTGGTAAGGAAGAGGGAAATGTAGAGTCCAGCTCACTTGGGTCCAATACAATGATCCCTTTGTGATACCTGTGTGTTGAAGAGAAGCTAGTGAGAGAGGGTGAGGTGATAGGGAAGGGAAAGTGATAGTGAAGTATGAAGATGAAGGAAGAGACAGGAAAGCTTCATTCTTTTACAACTCTGCTTTTTTTTGCACGCTTTTTAAATAATGCAATATTGCAGCGCCTTCTGGTGTCAAATGAGGCGTATTAAATTTTGAAGCTGTGCTTAGTAGCCATTGGTTATTTTACCTCGCCGATGATTCTGCTACACAACGAAGGAGGGCGCTCTGATGTTACATTAGGATTAGCATCTGCTGAAGGCGGTGTAGTTTTAGCGACCCAGTGCCTTATGCCTGCATCACTTGAACTTTTCCCACAACAACTGATACAAAGGACACTAATACACATCCGAAAAATGCGTGATGTTATTTATTTTAATGACTGTCGAACCGGGCTCGAACCCAGGATCTTCGGTTTTGTAGTCAACGTGCTAACTACCTCAGCCAACGCCACCCTCAACTCTCTTACGATACAATAAAAAAAGGCTCGATATGTATGTATATAAGTATTACGTATCTAGTAAAAAGAGGTATTAATCCTCCTAAGACAATTATGTATGTAGAACTAATGTAGTTTTAAGTAAATTTGTAATTATGTAAGTAGTATGTATGTATGTACAAAAATGCATACATACATACATATGTATGTACATACATATATGTATGTATATGTAGACGAAATTATTTTTCTATTTATATAAACATGTAAATATGTTTGCACATACAACAAATATGTTTATGTACATATCGCTCATTTGCTCAAAGAACGTCATAACTCAAAAAGTAAATTTTTTGAGTCAATGATGCAGAATTAATCCTCATATCTTTATTCATATTGTGTAAAAATTTCACACTAATAAGTATCTTATTTACTTAGCTCTTGAGAGAAAAATAAAATTTTCTTTCAGCATTGAGTTGTGTGTAACTTGAAAACTTTAAACTCGTTTTCTGGCGAATTTGTTTTTTTTACTTATGACGTTCTTTGAGTAAATGAGCGATATGTATGTGCATATGTACATTGTACATATGTACATATATATGTACGTATCTAAATTGCTTTTTATTTACATATGTACATAGTACCTAAGTACATTATTACATACAGTACCTATACCAAAATTTCTTTCTATTTATGCAGACATACATACATACAAACATATGTGCATATTGTTATCTTAATATAGAAAGGCCCTAACTAATTTTTTTTTTTGACATCGAGAGTTTTGCATATATCGACAAATTAGATGTTCGCTCTTCTATCGGAATATACAAAAATCTCTTTAAAAAAAATAATGAGTTAGGGCCTTTCTATATTAAGGTAGTGATATTTATGTACACACATACACACGTATGTACATATGTATGAACGTAGTTTTAACCATTCATTTTACCTACCTTTGTTAGTTTTGCATAGCACCACACCAAACCATGTTGTAATGGGTGTTTTATTTTCATCTTGTGAATCCAATTCATCCTCATCATCATCTTCGTCGTCGTCAATAAGAACATCATGATGATGATGACTGGGCCAAGATGCATTGGCTAATACCGCTTGTACATTTGTTTGGTGATGTTTGGAAAACTCCTCTACGTCTTCGTGTTCATAACTGTCATTGGAGCAGCTGCTGAAGCTTCCGCTACTATTTTGCTGTCGTGTCTTATTTGCAAGACTCTGGAAACGCTGGCGTTTACGCCGCAGCTCCTGAGCTAATTTCCTGGCGACAGCTGCACTACTACGTACTTCAACAATGAAGCCACATTCGATCACAGCACAAAAAATACGTTGTTCGTCCGGTTTGAACCATTTTGATTCACGTAACTTTTGTACAGCTACCGAACTGCCAAATGTGTGTGTTGTAGATGTTTTGTTGAATGGCATGAGACCGCGGAAACCAAGACCAACACCGCCGCTGGAGTTATTTGAGGAAGATATTTGGTGGTGGCCAACATTAATTGTACCGCCCCCGCCATCTCCAGTATTGCCATTCGTTTGTGTTTGATTTAAATGGCCCTGTAAAGGCCACCATTTTAAAGAAGAAACAAAACTATTTGAACGATTCATACTTATAGCAGTCGTGTTGAAGCTGTTACAGTAAATTATAATTTACTTGAAAGATATTTTCAAGCTTTTTCAATTATTTTTTTTATTAAAGTAGGTACAAACTATATTTTAATTTAGCCGAAATAAATTAACACTTGCGTGTCTTTATTTCACCAAAAAACAAAAACGTACATATGTATGTATGTATGTATGTTTATAATATTATGCACTTTCTCTTGCTATTCCTAATTAAATTTTTCTATTATGTTGTATTGCGTGTAAAACGATTTAAATTCTTTCGTTTATTAAATTTAGTTCTTAATTCTCTTTAAATTCTTGCACTGCACTTTAATTAAATCTAGTTAGTTGTTTGATTTTTATTTTTTCTCGTCCGTACAATACAATTTTGTTGTTATCTATTCACTTTCAGAGCCGTTATAGGTATGATTTATATTGTAATAAATTTTAGTAAATTTTTTACGCATTGAATGACACAAAAAGTCTCTCGTCTTATTTAAAAATTTTACATCAGCTTTTAGCTCCACTCTGTAAGAGATTCACAAGATAAATACCGAAAACATTCGGGAATTGGGTATATTTAAAGCCGGTTTGTTTGAGTGTCAGTACCAGTGAACCAATGTTGCCAGAAAATGATTATGGGAGAATATTTTAAATCGGTTCAAACTTTCTGCTAAAATGTTCTACAGAGGAAAAATAAAAATGCTGGAATTTAAATTTAAATAGAATCTTTTAGCAGTTTTTTGAAAAACTAGAATATGCTAAATCTAGCAATGAAAATGCTGAACTGGCAACAATGAAGTAAACAGCAAAAGAGTTTGCTCTTTTTTATTTTCGTTTCCTCTCGGTGAATATTATTTAATATATCAAAGCAGTGTTGCCGGAATCCGAATTAAATTTTACCCAGACAAAATCTAAAATTTTTTCAAAATTTTATAAATTACAAAATATAAATTTTGTGTTTGATAATAAGAAACACTTTTTATTTACGAATGTACAGCAGCAGCCGAAATATTATAATGGCACCATTACAAAATTTTTTAGTAATAGCCTTTTCGCACCTAAAATGAAAACCTGGTTTCGACCTTAAAATCATGTAAAAAATAACGCCTGCTTCAAGTGTACGTTAAATACGGTTTTTGTATGGACATTTTGTTTTGACGTACACTTCAAGCACACGTTATTCTTTTTGCATATGACGGTACATGTTTAATAAATACAGGATTTAAATCTGTGTTTTCTAATAAATTTGTTCAAAATAAAATAAAACTCTTGTAGAAATATGTAAGTATATCTGTTGCTGTATTTTTTTTTTACTTTTTATAACACTTAAGTGGTTGCCAGACACATCAATATTTAGCTTCAATATATGTATGTGTTTGTGTATGTTTGCTTACCTAAAATAGTCACACAGATACTATTGGTGTGAATATTTTTTTTAAATAAAAGGCAGACAACCATATTGTGTTTTCTAAAAAATCGATAAAGGATGTTTAATTCATTTGCTTTATAAAAAAAACATGATATAGTGATTTTGAAAGAAAAATAAAACGGTCTAAGTGCCATTATTACAACTTAAAAATAGTTAAAAGTAGGATTTTATCGGACTTATAAAAAGCTTTCCATTATTGCAAATTCGATTTAACTTACCAGGTAGGATAAACTTGCCTGTAATTTATCGCTCGCTTTAGGTTAAAGTAAAATTTTTAGACGTCCGATAAAATCCTACTCTTAACTATCTTTAAGTTGTAATAATGGCCCTAAGAGCATTGTGTTTAAATCAAGGTTGCCAAACGGTATCGTAAAAATACCGATACCGATTCAAATACCGTTAAAATAAGGTACCGGTACCGGTATCAATACCGATACCGAAACTCATTTCGGTTAGAAAATACCGGTATCGACAATACCGTTTATGTCTATACCGGTACGTACCGGTATACCGATTTCCGTAAAAAAAAATTACAAAACTTAATTTCAATTAATTTTTTTTGAAATTAATTACAGAAACAAAATTTCCCCCTTTAGACGTTCTTATTCAGCTCTATTCTTACTACTTTTTATTGACAACAAAGTGTAAGCACACCATAATCAAATACATATGTATAAACTAGAGTTCTTCTTTTCCCGGACTTTTTCATTTCCCGGGAAAGCGGGAACGACTTTTCGGCTTCCCGGGAAATTTCCGCCCAGTGCAAAACAATACAAAATATTTTTAATTTAATTATTTAAACAAAAAAAAAACAAAAAAAAATTATAACTCATGAGATCGATTAAATAAAACGTTTTATGAGCACATTAGTAAAAAAAAAGTATATACCAATATTTTGTGTAAATGCCAAAATTGATACATATCATACAAAGTAAATTTGCGTAATATGGTATTGAACAAACATGGGTGGAGTAAGTAGACCATATGCCCAGGATGTTATTAACAGTATTTTAAAAAAGTTTTGTGACTGACTGTACACGACGCATGCCTACACATAGGAAGTGGCAACGTGGTTGTTAAAGAAATACCACAAGATTATACGAAAAAAAAACTCTCGAAGGGCAAACAATACACACAAGCCTGAGCGCACTTAAAAAAATATATTATTAAATAAATATTACAAAATATTTCTTCGAAAATAGGACTTTAGCACAGAACAGTAATGTAACGAATGTCAATTTTTGATATTCGCGAATACGAATATTTGAAACGATATTCGCGAATACGAATACGAATATTTAATGTGAAATATATTGACATTAAATTAGGGTTCTATTTACGCCTGCAATATGAAATATTAAAAAATTGTCATGAAAAAGAACTTCATACTCCTCGCACTTTAAAGTTAATAAAAACTACCCAAAAATTTCAATTATCGTCAGTAAATAATGGACCTTATTACGAGTGTCGTGTTACGACTTCGACTACGACGATTTCGTACTAGACTAAAGAACACATTTTTACTTAATCTAGTACAAAATCGTCGTCGTCGTAGTCGAAATACGACACTCGTAATTAGGCCCAATATTTCGAAAAGAGCAAAAATTTCTATAAAAAATTTAATGGATTCGTACAAACTAATATTTTTATCCATTTATTTAAATTTGGTTTAGGATTTATGTAGTTATTTATTTAATTTATTTAATTTTTTGGAAAAATATTCGTATTCGCCTGAATTTGACGAATACGAATGCGAATACGAATATATAAAAATGGACGAATGTTCGGCAATTCGAATACTAATATTCGTGCATCACTAGTACAGAATAAGCATTAATTGAATCGTTCTTTTTACCAAAGAGAATCTGAAATTATTTTGTAATTTTTCTTTTACCCTCATACCTAAATAAGAGCGGAAAGCTTTGCGTTAGCAGCAGGGTACGCATTTTTAGTACATTGGAATGTGAAAATATTTTTTGATTGTACTGAAAATACGTACCCTGCTGCTAACGCAACGCTTTCCGCTCTTATTTAGGTATGAGGGTTACTTCGTTGCACATTTTTGTTTTTACTTTTATGAATTGTAGAATTAAATTTTGAACGTCGCGTTCTGCTTATGGCAAATAAAGGCCTCTTAGTCTCAGAGCACATGTGTGCCACATGTAAACTCGGCCTTAATTGTTGTAAGGTTTTAGCTATTGTGCTAGTGCCATGGCATTATTATTGTGCCATCGCATTCATAAAATAAATAACGACACTCATTAAGTTGCCATTATATCAAAAAATCCGGGAAATTCCCGCACATTTTGCGGAAAATCCCGTTTGAAAAACACTAGTATAAAAATTTATAACCAGGCTGCCCAGAGAAGCGTCAGAGTGCCGAAAATCAATCGGCTTTTTATAGAAATTAATACACATATGCTTATACATTTCTCTCGGGTTTCTCACTGTGGGCAGCTCTGATCTAAACATACTTATGCATGTATGTATGTTTATACAAACATACAAGTTTACACTACACTTGTGTAAATAATCTGTGCAAGATATAAAACTTAGTTTTTTATGTTACTGTTTACTAAAGACTTTATGTAAAATTACTTACTTTTAACTTAATAAAAAGAGGTTTTTGCTATATACACTGTATGAATTAATAAACTTCACAGTAATAGCGGTATACCGGTATTTTAAACTCGATAACGGTATGTACCGGTAATACCGATACCAAAATAAAAAAATACCGTACCGTTACCGATACCGATACCGAAATTTTTAAAATAATTGTACCGGTATTAATACCGATACCGTTATTTGTTTCGGTTTCCAACCTTGGATTAAATCACCAATGGATCAATTTGCAGTTGTTAATAGAGTTGTGCTCTTTTTGCTGTTTTCAGCTCAGCTCACTTTACTAAATCGTTTTGTCAAAGGAAATAAAGACATTAGAAAACAAGACAAATGAAGTGTAAATAAGTAAAAGTGTTATATTCGGCTATGCCGAATCTTATATACTCTTCACCAAAGTGCGTATATTAGAGATTCATTCATAAGCACATCCATACATACATGTGCATATGTTTTGTGAAATTTTTTTCATTTTTTGCTCTAGTAGTATTTTTAGTAAGTGAAATCTCGGTATTTTTCGATTAAATATTTTTTTTCGATATTAGCAATAAGTTGAATATTTTATTCTACGTTCTGTATTTAAGAAATATTTTAGATTCACCCTTATTCCAGTTGTCAAAAACGACGTCCAGTCATAAAATATCGAAAAATCAAATTAAAAATAGTTTTATTTAGTAACTTTAATATCAAGAAAAAAAGTTCAAAGTTTCCAGCTCTGGAGCTGTGGTTTTGATTTTTATAATTTTCTACACCAAACCTTTCTTTCCAAAACGTAAAATATATATAATTTATAAGGAAAAAGAAAAAAATTAATTAAACTTAGTTATATGGTATATAAAAAACCACAAAAAGTGTAAGTTTCCCAACCCTGGAATCATCCTTTTTTACTTTTCTGATTTCTTACACAAATTTATAGAAAAAAGGAAAAATTTGTTTTAGTAAGTTAGTTTTGTATAAAAAATTTAAACTTTTCCAACCCTGGAAACGTCTTTTTAATTTTTTTATTAGAAATACCAATTTTATTCATACTAAAGTACAAAATAAGTTTATTTAATAAAATAATAAAAATTAGTTTTCGGTAGTTACTTTAGTATGGCAATATAAAGTTTGAGTTTTCCAGCTCTGAAATCGTCTGCTCGATTTTGCTGATTTTCAATACCAATATTTTTTAGACTATTTCTGACATACCAGTCCAAGACCGAAGTCTCTAGCTTTTCTGGGAGCTTCGGAAACCGTTTTCACGTACAGACAGACGGAGAGACGGACATCGCTTATTCGTCTTCCCTATGCATAAGGATCCAGAATATATATACTTTATGGCTCGCTTATTAATATTGTGGAAATTACAAACGGAATGACAAACCTATATATACCCTTTTACCATTTTTTAGTAAAGGGTATACAAATAAATAAAATAGTACATACCTAAAGGGTGTTTTTTATTGAGGTATAGAACTTTAAGTTGGCATCACTTTTTTAACTGGCGGCCATTTTGTCAGCTGTCAAGTGAATAATATTTAGTTTGGTTTGCCATTTCATCATGAACAGGTTGACAAAAGAACAACGCTTGCAAATCGTGCAAATTTATTTCGAAAATAATGGTTCAGTTCGCGAAGTTTACCGCAAGCTCCGTCCATTTTATGGTCGACATAATCGTCCATCAGAGCAATTAATTCGGTTAACCATAGATCGTTTTCGCACTACTTTTACTCTATGTGATAATACGCATCCGCAGACACGTCGAACAGTGCGCACCGAAGAAACAATTGCGCTGTAGAGCAAAGTGTTGAAGAGGACCCGAATGAATCGATTCGCCACCGTGCACAGCAATTGGAGCCGACTAACCGACTATTTTGTTCCCGAATTGGATGGCATGAATGTGGATGAGTTGTGGTTCCAACAAGACGGCGCTACATGCCACACAGCGCACGTCACAATCGATTTATTGAAGGACACATTCGATGAGCACATAATTTCGCGGAATGGACCTGTCAATTGGCCACCAAGATCGTGTGATTTGACACCATTGGATTATTTTCTTTGGGGATATGTGAAGTCGCTCGTCTACGCCAACAAACCAGAAACGTTAGGGGACTTGGAAGCCAACATTCGTGGCGTTATTGCCAACATACGGCCCCATATGCTCGAAAAAGTGGTTGAAAATTGGACCTGTAGAATTGGCTTTATTCGAGCCAGCCGCGGCGACCACATGCCCGAAATCATATTTAAACATTAATGGCATAAAATTATCCTTCCAATAAAGCCAAATTGATGGACATTAAAACGATTTTCTTGTGTTTTATTTCAATTTGAAGTTCTATACCGGTAAAAAAAACACCCTATATATAAAATTTTCAAAATTAAAATGATATTTTAATATTATCATAAGATATTAATTACTCTCTTTGATGTACTCCTATGATACATTTAAAATTTGCTAAGAAAGCACTGAGTACTAAGCTGAAAGTGCTCAGTAGATTGATCGGCTCACAGCGCACAGTAAAGTGAATCGTTCAATTGAACTAGTTCGTTCATGAGCGGTACAACTCTAGCTGCTAATGCATTCTGGCAAGTATCGTAGAATTGCAACAATTTTTGAAGTTGGTAAATCTACTGTTTGTGCCGGTTCGAAATCAGATTTTTGTCACGAACACTTCGCGTTGAGTCGTGCGTGTTCGTGTCACGAAAATAAACAGGATACGCGCCCATCTCTAATATGAACTATTTATCCTCTGTAAATGGTTTCTTGTAACTCGGACTTTCGCAGTGCTTAGTAGCAATCAGTAATATTTAAATTTAATACTCACATACATACATACGTTGTAAACTTAACATGTTTTTGATCGGCAGATGAATGTCAGCTATATCGTCTATTTTCTCCTCCCAAAGGTCAATGAAAATATTTTCGTTGTTTTTCATCCCAAAGTTTATTTTTCTCCGAATTTTCCGATTGTTTTTTGCTAGTATTCTATTTGAAATATTAACTGCTGCTATATTGCCAAGATAATTCATCCAAATAGGAGCGTCCTCCAGAAACTGCAATTGAAAATTTTCTCTTAGAGTATTGTTGCTCTTCACCAGTTACTAAAATTTTTTATGGTCTCCACCAGGTCAAACAAAAACCGAGTGGAGTTTTACATGGTGCTTCAAGAGGGTAAGTCATCCACGTATGCGCCAAGTATTTTAAGGTTAAGTCATCAAAATATCCCAAGGATTTGATGGTTTATTTAAACATACAATCCGAAAATTCCAGAACAATTCATCCCACTTATGATAACATCTTTTTATTTTCCAATATCAAGTTTGTATGTTCAAAAATTATTGTAGGGTATATCTATGTATGTATATGTGATAAAAAAACTGCAGTCAAAATAGAAAAAATCGTAAGATTGTGTTATTGTTTTGACTCTTTAATTTTTGGCTGGCCAAACACAAACTGTTGCTTACGCTTCTGCTTCTTGAAATACAAACATCCGCAGTTAAAGCAAAAGCAATAAACGAAAAGTTATACACAACGAAGCATTTCAGCAGTTGACATGTTCAACAGTTTTTAGTTTGACAGCAGTCAGTTAATAGATCCGAAGTAAAGGAAGCAGAAATGTTGTATGTAATATTAAAGCCGCCATCATTTTCGCTGTAAAGTGTGGCTTTCATTAACTATTAGTTGGTCTTCGGAGAAAAGATCTAGAACCCTTTCCACAAAAAAGGACGATTTTGGACTCTTCTGTCCATAGTACATACCTCCATTTTTCTCTGCACAATTGGCATGAGCTTTTGGAAAACGCAAATATTTTACTATACTATATGACTGAAAGAAAATAATAGTACTTTTTGGGGACTGCAAGCACTGAGTTTGCTTTCTCGTAGTCTCTGAAGAATAGTTTCCACGCTTTTCGGGATATCCAATGATGTTTTTCTAACAAACATAAAAGGATCATTTTGCTATTTAAAAAAATTTTCAACATGCTGATTTTAATTCCAATATTTCCAATATATTTTTCCTTTGTAAAAAATATTGACGCCATAGTGTCATACAAAGCTTTAATTCCCATGACAGTTTTAGGGCTGATAAGGTGGTTTTTTCGGTTTTTGGTGATTTATTTTAGTTTTAGCAATTTATTTTATTTTTGGCGTTTTTTTCGTTTTCGCGATGTTTTTCGGTTTATATTTTCACCTTTGGTGTACGGAAGCGTAATGTTTTCGCTACGTTGTTCGTCCGAGGCTGTTTTCTCGAGAACCGTAAGGGCTATGCACCTGAAGTTTTCACAGAATATGTAAATTTTGGCCGCTACAACCACTAATACATGCATCAAAGTTAAAAATTAAAGATTGCTTTAAAGCCAGCAACCAAAAATGTTGAAATCCTAATGTAATATATACATACAATTATATATAGACACTTGAAATTTAAAAAATACAGTAAAGTGCGACTTTAACTCGAGCCCGAAGGGTTCCGTACGAACACTACATATATAATACTGTACGAACTTTAGCCTATATAACCGAATATATTACCCGATGTAAACATGTTTAAAAAATAAACTAAGTACACGGTAAACTTTTTTTCGGTTTTTCATGACTTTTTAATTTTGCCATTTTTTCTTAGTTTTGACGTTTTTTTCGTTTCTGGGATTCGTTCGGATTTTGAGTTTTTAGCGCTTTTTTCTGTTATTTTTGCGATTCATTTTAGTTTTAGCGATTTTTTTAAGTCTTGGAGTTTTTTCTCAATTTGAAGATTTTCCAATTTTTGGCGATATATTCGTTTAGGCTATTTTTTTGTGAATTTTTTTGTTTAGGGTTTTTGAAAATTGCAAGATGCAGCAAGTTGTCAAAATTACACAGTAAAAATTATATTAACTGATATAATACCCTTTAATTTTGATTTGTTTAAATTTCAGTGTTAATTGTTGTAATCTGCATCAAAATTCGCTAACTTTGCAAATCTTAAGTGTTTATAGATAATTGAATGTATATTACATTAGGATTTCAAAATTTTTCGTTGCTCGTTCACCTTTGGTGTACGGAACCCTACAAATCAAAATCAAAGAGTATTCTATCAGTTAATGTAATTTTGACAAAGTGTTCGGCTCAATTGGTTCCATTAAATTTAGCTCCCTGTGTATAACCTGTGGAAGAAAGGAAAGGGTGGCTTAGAAGAAAGGAGAACGAGTTATAAAAGGAAAAAAGTCCGCTGATAGGCGTGCTAAAAAATTCGCAGCTGGAGTTACGTGAAAACGTGTTTTTCAATGGCACGAAAGCATTGATTTTTAAGTGCAGAGCTGATGCATAGGAGGTACGTTATTGTCTCCTCCTCTTATATTTAGGTTAGTCCCAATTTTCACGAGGCAATTTTACTTGCGCAAGTCTTGAATTTGACGAACAAAGAAGTGAGGAAGAAGTGAGGAGTGTAAAAACCAGCAGAATTGCCGTACAGACTTGCCTGTACATGGCAATTCTGTTTTTGCTATCATTCGCTCTATATTAAATTTGACATTTCTTTTCATTTATGTTTGTTTTCTGTTCTGGTTTTTCGTCTGTAAAATTCATTGTGGCGCGAAGTGTTTGTTTTGTGAGAATATTAATAACAATTGTTAATTTGCTTCAAATAAAATGAAATAAAATGGTCCACAAAACTTGCTCTATCTAAACGCTACAGCAAGTTTAATAGAAAATTTTATGACTTGCGCAAGTAAAATTTCCTCGTGAAAATTGGGACTTAGATTATGTAGATTATGCAAATATATGGTTTCAAATTTAGTGAGTGAAATACCTTTTAAACGAAATGAAAACGTTTGATTGCAGCAACATTTATTTGTGTATGAAATAATGTTGAGGCAAAAATACACAAAAATTTTATGATCCACAATAGCACCAGAAAACATTTTTTGTCCCATATATGAATAATTGCACAGAAATTGGCAACACTGTTTCAAACCCTCTTTTTGATATGTTTCTCTCTTTGGCACTTTGAGCGAAATAATAAAGCACTAACTTATTCACCACTGGATAGATGATGGTGGTGCCTACGTGCCATGCAATACATGCTAAATGACACATACAAGACCATATATCCAACAGAACGTTTTCAATGGTTTTTAGTAGATTGTAAAATTAGATTTGATATTTTTCTCAATATACACACATATATACCACTTATGTGTGTATGTATATGTGTATACATACCCTGAAGGAAATGTCGATGGTGAAAATGTACCGACTCGCTCTTGACATTGTCACTCTCTAATTATTGCCCATACAATACTTTGTGCTATAGACCAGTGTCCCGCAAAATTAAATATGTTTGTATTGGTGAGAAAAATGAGAGTAAAATAAACTTGCACTTGAAGAAAAGTTTTCAAATTTAAAAAACATGATGTGGTTATTAATTGTTTGAATTTTTTTTTGTAAATAAGCAATTTAATCAAAAGCTTAACTAAAAACTAAAAATTTAATAATCCATTCAACAATGAGTGTATAAATTCCAAATTGAATTTATTCAAAGCTTTGTGGATACTATTAAAATGTGTTATTTTTAACTGTTTCATAACATGAAATGCATTGCATATTGCAAAAAGCATGTTTTATCACGAAATATTTCTTAGCTTCCATAATTATTTAAATTTTTTGTTGCTGTACAAATTTATTAAATTTGAACTTTAATTTCGTTCCGTGTACTCAAAAAAATTAAACAAAAAACCAGGAAAAAATTAATGCATGCGTGCACAACTTAATTCGTCGCTTGCTCAGTGACGACTAAATGAAAGAGCATAAGCATGTATGTGATTTTCATCCGCACAATTGTGCCATGGCTTGCGGGTTACTGCTATAGACATTAAGCATGTGCTTGTCATTACTAGTAACACTAAAACAATTGAGTAGGTAGTGAACGTGCATAGTTCTTATGGGAACATGGAGACATACCAACCAGACAGCTACTGGTACATTTCTATAATTTTCGTACATAGAAATTTATGTATACTGACAAATTGTTGGCAAATCCATCACAAATATACCATATCTGTTTTCTCTCTTTCGTCCATACTGACGGATAAAAGAAAACTTATAGACAATTTACCTACTACAATTGTCACTAGAATTTTAGTTTTGACATAAAGGTCCCAGTCTGACTGCAGGGTACTTATGCATGTATGTATGTATATGTACATACATCTACATTTTATTTACATACATATTTCAAGTCTCTGGTGAAACAGAAAGCCCTTTGTGGAAAAGGAAGAAAGTCCTAAATATTTTCTCTTTATCCAGTGCTAAAATTCGATTATAACCGTATTATATTATTAACTATTAATTAAATGTAATTTTTAATTTTATTTCAACTCATTAACTTTAGTACAATATCTTGTTTCAAACTGTTCTGCTACAGCAGAACAGATTTAAAGTAATCCTACCCTTTTACTAAATCAATGTTGCCATTGTGCAGTTTTTAAGTGTTTTTCAGTGTTGGCTCTTACCGCTAACATACATACATATATGACGTTCTTTACATATCCTTCTTTGTTCATTTTCGCCACAAAAAAGCGCTAGATTGCTCGGCTTGCTCATCGAATTTAAATCCTGTTGCAGACTTTTGAGGAATTCTTGCCAGGCAGCTTAATTCATTAGATCAGCTACATACAGATGTAAGTATGTACATACGTATGTATGTGTGTGAGAAAGTTGAAATAGAAATATATACATTTTGTATTCCTCCTTCGCTCTTTGGGATTCAAAAATAAAAAGTTGTTGCAACAAAAATTGCAAGTCTAGACCCACATTTATTCTTCATAAGTTGAAAATCGTTGGTGTTAAATTGAAAAAATAAAACTTAAAAAAGCGGAATTTTTAAATTTAAAAAACAGGAGACAATCCCGCGAAAAGCGGTACATATGACAACACTAGTATGTACAGTTGTAAAGAACAGCTGTGAAGTAAGAATGAGAGCAAATCGATAACAGTTTAATAAAATCGTTATTTTCCTTGAATGTCCGAAATAATTTTTGAGTGCATACAAAATCGTGAAGAATCAATTCACTAACTATTAAAATGAACAAATAAGAATGCTATATTCGGCTGTGTCGAATCTTATATACATACCTACCCTTCACTGAAGTACGTACATATGTGTATGGAATATATACATACACACACTGAATCAAATTTTTCATACTAAAAATAATCCATTATGTTTTAGTGACGACAAAATATCGTCTTAGCATCGAGTCGACAAGTTTTTACATGTTTTTATAAGCATGTTCTCCCACGCTTGTTTGATCAACGTCCAAGCCTGGCTACTTATTGGACGGATTTTTTCTCGAGAGCCTTATTTTGACTATTTGCCACAAGTTTTTAATGGGATTTAAATTTCTCGAATGTACAGGCCAGCTTAAAACCTCGACATAATTGTCTTCGGACCAATATTTTACCCGCTCCTTTATGTGTTTTGGATCATTGTCTTCATCGGAAGATTTTGTCGATCAGTCGTTACGAATTCGGAGCGTAACAAGAAAATCAAAAAATTTTAAATCGTCCTTTTCCAAATTGTTTTCTTCTAAATTCGGATGCTATAACACATAAATACTATTAATTTGTAGTTTCTAAATTTCAACTCAAACAGTTGTAGCATGTGTTTTCAACATCCGAACTAACCAGAAAACATCTGACAATGATGTGGAAGCCTGAAAGAACATAGACGTTTATAATGTTTTGAGCATGATACCTACATACATATGAGCTTCACAAAATCATACAAACTAGGCATAAAATCCAATTATTTTGACCTGGGGGCCTACTCTGTAATTCGAAATGAACGAAAATGCTTTCGAATTTACATGTTATAAACATACAAATTCGAAAGTATTTTCTTTCGTTTCGAATTACACAGTACACCTCCTGAACTGTTCCAACACATGACCCTTTCTTTCTTTTTCCCAATATTACTTTGACCCAGTCTATAAATGCCTACGAAAATATATATGCATATGTACATACATACATATTAGTGTCCTGCACAAGATATCTTATAAGAACTTTTAAGACGAGGGATTTTTCAAATGCTTTACTACAGCGAAATCTTCTAAAACAAACGTTAACAACACTGTTTGCAAGAAATTTATTTCAGTATTTTAGATATAGGAGTAAAGAAGAAAATACATCGTGACGGAAGAATTTGTGATGCTTGCTTCTTTCTACGCATGAGCGCGTGTAAAAACGTAATGCATGTATGTATGTGTATGATCTTTTATTTTTCTGCGCACATGCAAACGCACACACAAGCATTAACATTAGCTGTACGCGGTTAATCACAATAGCTTACCATATACATATTGCACACACACTCAAACGTACAATATGAAAAATATCAATCATACACTAATCAACAGTACTTATTTTGAGTGTTTGTTACAAACAAGCAGTCTTGGCGACATCGCTTGTTAATACTGATATACACGTACACCAATACATTCATCCTGCTTCGCTTATAGTACGACAGCATTTATTATTGGTTTAGTATAATACATGCGACGTGAATACATTTCAAAAACATGACGTATTTACATTTCAAGACTGTTTACGCAGGTCTCTAATACATATGTATATATGTTGTAAGTATATATGTACATTTATATTGATACGTTTTCATACATACATATATTCACACTGTATACTGTGTAAATACATACATAGATACATACATATAAATATGTACATACACTCACACATATCTACTTAGGCTGAGTTTACATCTGGCATTTCTTATGTGTCATTTGCCCAAAAAAGCGTAACCAACTAATTACTATTGAAAAACTATTTGATTCAGACATATCAGTTTCCAATCATGTTGGATAAAAAAAATTGTCTATTAGTTATGTATGACACTGTTTAACTCAATAAATATGTATGTGTCTAAATGAAACCGTTTTCCATTAGTATTTAGTGGTTACGCTTTTTTTACGCTTGCGTGGCACATGGCACACAGATGGAAACCCGGCCTTATGTACGTAGGTATGTATGTCATCCGCTTGCACATTGCCAGTCACCTCGGAACAAATTGCTATTATTTGCGGACACACTTTAGGCAATATGTTCGTTCTTATTTGCATCAAAAACTATGTACATACAAACATACATATGCATGTATGTATGTATGTTGTATGTATGCTTTTACATACATGTATATGCAAGGTTTCCCAGCAAACACGAAGTCATACCTTTGAAATGATGTAACGAAGGTTCGCATTCGCAAACTTTTCGCGCTATTTTGCTATTTTCATTCGCTAAAGCGAATGCGAACGTCTTAGGCAAATGCTAAAAACACAAACAAATTTTGCACCTCTTCTAGGAAAATAGTTTACTACAGTAGTTTTCGCTTATAGTCACATTTAAAATTGCACAAAAATTGTGGACTATATCGCTAATGTGACTATAAGCCTAATTTTTTTTATATGCCAGGCAGAGGTATATAAAAGAATTTCCATACAATCCAATTATGTCAATTACAAAACAATGTTGTATTTAAAAGGCACATTTGTGTGGCTTTGTAACTAAAAAAAACTGTTGAACATTTTTGTGACTATAACGCGAATTGTTTGCATACAATTTGGATTTTGACTACCACAAAGTTGGCGCATATACATATCTCAAATATGACTATATAGCAAATGGACTATATCGTCAACTTTTTGAATGAAATTAAGTTCAAAAGTCACAAAAAACATTAAATATGGACTATATCATTAATGTGACAATAAGCGGTAGTGACTATAAAAGAAAACTACTGTATTAATAAACGTCAAAAAAACGAAAATTATTTTAAGCCAGTATGAAAAAATCCATACACATACTTACATACAAGGAAGCATTCTAATAAAAAACTTTATAATTTCAGCGTAAAACTTTTATATAAATGATTTGGCATCAAAATGAAAATAAAATTTAGCTACGCCTAGAAATATTTTTCAGTTTTTGCAAAAGAAAATGTAGCGTTTGATTTGTGATCAAATAAGGACTGAAGTACGGGTAAATTGATTGCCTAACAATATGTTAATTTATATTTAATAATTATTTATATTTATTTTAATTTTACATATTTTATATACCGAAGGCATATATTCAATATCTGCTATGAACCAAATAGAGAGGAGGCAAAAAACTCATTTACGAAAAAATTCTCTGTAGGTATATGAATCAAAATATCTTCTACAATATCTGTTAAATATGATTACTGAATCCTACACATAATAACAAAAATTAAAAATTTAAAAAAACCCCGCATATTTCTAGAAAAGATGTGATATCTTCTAAGCGGCTTGATCAATTTTATTAATACTGAACCTATTTCAATAAAATATACATTGTGCACATCTGTACAGAAAAACCTATAAAACCATATAAATCTTTTTAAAATTGGTGCAGTAGTACCAACGTAAAAGGTTACAAAAAACATGTTTGCCTGTTAGTTATATAGATAACATACCTCGCTATTCGCGGCGGGACGGTTGATAGCAGCTATTGCAATGGAAAATTAAAATTTTCTTGGCTGCTGCGTCAAATATATTATACAAGTTTAAATTTTGTTAAAGTTTCAACTTTTGTTAACATATTGTTACGTTTTTCTACCTTTAAAAACGTTTTTCCGTGGACTCGAAGATTTGGCCGTTATTTTGAATATCAGAGTAACTTTGTAACGACCTTTATGTGTATGTGTACGTTTAGTACTTCTAGATTATGCTTTGCACTGACCTGCACTGTAGGAATATTTTTGTGTAATGCTGCATTAACCTTGTCGACGGACATTTCCGTAACAATATGTATATGAAAAAGTAACAAAATAATGAAAATAAAATAACATAATTTTAATTGATATATATATCTTTCTATTTTTTTATTTCACCTTAACGAAATTTACATAAAAGTAATGATATTCTCATAATATAACTATCTTAAAATCTTGTAGATGTTTCCATTTTCTAGGCTGAACAGGAATTTGACAATTTTGTAAAGGTTTTGCACTTTCCCCTTGTAAATCTAGTTCGCTTTGTTAACAAGTCTATAAAATTAATATAGTTGACAGCAGGGGGAAAATTACAGCCATTCGATACGGTTCGAAATTTTAAAATATTTCCATATAAACTCTTGAAGTATTTCGTAATTTCGTTCGATAACGAGTGCCCCCAGGTATTGCATTACAAAAAGTCTATGTATAATATAGGCTTGCCATTTTAGCACTTTTAGTGCTAGATTTAGCAATTTTTTTCTTCGTTTGGCACTAACGGTTTTGAAAATAATGCTAGTTTAGCACTTTCTTAAAACCATTTAGCATTTTTTGCACTTTTTTATTTCATTAAATTTACAAATTTTCCATAGATAACTCCTTAAGACAAATTGCGAGGCAATTAATATTAAAGGTTTATCAAATTTATTTATCTTCATTAAGTGTTTGGTATAACAGGAGTCATAAATTGAACCGCTCTAAAATACATATATGGTTACAAATTTATTGAAGTACACCATTTGAACTACTAAATTAACAAAACTTGTTTTAAGTTTTATTCTTCATAAGAGCTTATAGTGTTAATTAGGTTATTGGACAAAAAGCGCAGTCAAAGCTAAAAAGCCCAAGAGTTTAGTTGCCAGTTGTACGATTATGTGACGTATAAATGTCAACTCTCGCATAATTTACGCAACACCAATGATATTAATGTCGGTTTCACCTATGCTGTGGAATGATTAATACAAATCTTTGAAAAAATATGGCGAAATTTTTCTCACAATAAAAAACTTAACATAATACTAAGTACCCGTATATACTTACATTATTTTGCCAACACATTACACAATATAATTCTATTTTCTTGTGTCACCTATGAATATGTTATACACGTTAACGATGATATAGAATACAAAAAAAATCATAATTTTATTGCAAGTGTATAGGCCGTTTAAGAAATAAGAGACACTAAAAACGTGAACTGATTCTAGCACTTTGTTGTGTGTGCTGTAGAACATTTTAGCACTTTTATTTCTGCAATCTAGCACTTTTACTCTTAAATCTTATGGCAACACTGGTGTAATAGAATATTTTAATCCAACTTCTATCACTAAAAATCGTGAAATTTACAAAAGCAATGATTTAGATTATATTAATTTATTAAAATCACCGTGATTTGCAGAACAGGCCCGATAATGTCTTACCCACTTATGCAAAAACTATTGTTAAACTTAAAGTTGGTTTAACAAACGAATTTTGTATGGCAAAACCGGTTTTAACACAAGCTTTATTTTTAACAAATGTTTTTGCATAACTAGCTTAATATTTAAGCATAGGAGCTATTTTCGGAAATTTAATACCTCCCCCCCCCCAAAAAAAAACTCTTCAACTGCGCTTTTTTAAGTATAAATTAAAAAAAAACACACATTTTTGAAAAAAATATCCATAGAATCTGAAATTAGATTTTTTGTGCAATAACATCATAAGCCACCAAAATTAAATTAATCCACACATTCATGTATGATTAAATAAATTTACAACTTGTATACATACATATCTTTTTCAAAATTATAAATTTTGAATTAAACTTGAAAAATTGATGCGGCTTATGATATTATTATTACGAAAAAAATTGCACAAAAAAACATTGAAATGTAAAAAGTTCATTATCGTCTAAATCAGGAACTAATTGCAAAATACCTTAAATCTTCTGGGGGGATCTTACAAACCGAGATTTTGTATTCAAGTGATATAATTACAATAAGCCATTCATATCAAGTAGATGCATCTGAAAAAATTATAACAAAAATACCCACAGAATATCAAGAAAGCTGACTATAAACAGGAAGAAAACGTGTGGAAAGATGAAACCAAAAAAAAAAAAAAAAATTATTAATCTAGTATATCTAAATATATATATATATATATATATATATATATATATATATATATATATATAAAGGAATGTGTGTTTGTTTTTGTTTGTTTGTTTGTTTGTACGTTCTAGAAGACCAGACTTCTGGACCGATTTTCCTGAAATTTTCCCAAGATTAGCTGGGACTTTGGAATGAATTATAGGCACGCCCACTTTTGTAAATTATGTTACTCCTTCCACATAGTATTTAACAGATTAATTTATATTATAAAGGGGCATAACTCCGCCATTTGTGGGCCAATTTTCAAAATTATTTTTGAATACAAAAATGTCCACTGAAAGGTGCTAGTTCAAAAAACAATGATGTACGAAAATTTTAATTTTTTGGTTACGTTTTCTCGGTAAGTCCAAATGACCAAAATTTAATCAGAATAAATAAATAATTTTCAAACGTGTTTGCCGTTTGAGAAAGAGGTTGATTTCAAATCAATCTCGATTTGAAATCAAACGTGTGTGTTTGCTGGGTATGTATTTATGTATGTATACATACATATCTGCAAATATATATGTACATAAATATAGCACATACCTCTATGCATGACGAGGTATGTTTTTATGCCTATTCATAAATGTACATAAGTATGTACATACATTTATAGGTGCATATGTATATACATATGTATGTACATTTCTGTTTTGTGAAAAATTGAACTTTGTTTCTCTACTAAAATTAAATTGTTTTGTGTTTAATGAAAATAATCGTATTAGTTATTGTCTTTATTATTTGTATTTGAGCATACCCTGAAGGAAGTTTGAGATTATGTGTCCCCTATTTTGTTGACATTGTCAACGGAGCGTCTACATATCACATTGTTTTTGATGCGTAGAAAACATTTTGTCAGATATACAGAACTATGCTTCTTGTTAATGTTTTATTGGTTTGTAGAAAATACAAGTGTCATCAAGCATAGTTTAAGTTTTTATAATTTTTTTTATAAGTCCTGATTCACACACATCAGGTTTAGCTGATCAGTTTTTGTTAAATTTTCTTTTGAACCTGCATTTACGTTCGTACACGCCGTCAAGTTCGTTTCATCAAGTCTCATCAATTTGTGTTGTAGTAGAGTATTACGAATGACAAAACAAAACGAAAAAGCAAACTTGACTGGTACGGTCAAGTCTGTACCCCTTTCCATTCTCTTTTTCTCTCTCTCCTAAAAACTCAAGACTTGACGACTCAGACCTGACGTGTGTGAATCAGGACTAATTAAAAACCAATTCAAAGAATCAAAGAAAAATAAATTGCAAAAGACAAATAAAAAGCAATCCATTTTGTAGGTATAAAAAGTTGATAATTGTAGAAATGAGCCTGTGGAAGATTTTGTAAGATCAGTTAAAAATTTGCTCTTAGTCCAGATTCATACGTAAGTGTTTGATTTCACTAATTCGACGAAACATTGAATTTTTCATTTATATTTAATAGAAACGGCAAACCAAATCCCTAATTGCTGAACGAATAAATTAATTAAATAGTTTCTTTTTATAACATTAAATGTTAACAAAATATGCAGTTTCATTATCACTAGAATTACTAAAATTTACTAGTGACTATCTGTCTCCAGTGTCTCGATATGGTCCAAAAAGAACTACCTACTCATTAGTACCAACGTCAGTAGTTGCGTTTCAATGACACGCACACGCTAAATGTATATAGCAAAAAGCATTGTATGATGTATAATATGTCAGTAGGACTGGTGACAAAGTCAATAGTGAATCAGTACTGATTCCCTAGTGACATTTCCTACAGGGTACATACATAAATATGTACATGCATATAAACATCCATATGTATGTATGTATGTGGATTGACAACCTTGTTGGGGTGGTGAAATAAAATGTTCAAATTCTCTTTTTATTTCCTCTCTGTCCTCAATGTTTATCGGAGTTTATGATGGCTACAATCAGCAGCGATACCGTTCAGTTACATTTGTTGAATTTTCTTTTGTGTCTTTTCTTCTTTACAAAAAAAGCTGCATTTCCATCTAAAAAGTGCAATTTAATGTTCGGCTCTTAAAAATGTTTTGCTTTCTAAAAAATCACCCTCTCTAATGGTGGAAGGCATTACACTTTATGCCAGTGATGCCATTACGATACGAAAGATATATTTTTCGTATCTTTTGATGACTTGACGTACCATGTATAATTCTGACATTTTTCGTATCTTTTGAATCTGTACGCAAAATATACAGAAATGAAATATTAAACTTTCCGTCTCTGACAATGTTTGTTAAAGTTATCAATTTCGTTAACAGTGTCAACTAAATACAAAAATAACATGTATTTTGTTGTTAAGTTTTCTAAGTTCTTCTGTCGTCTGATTATTCTTGTGCATGTCTGTTGAGATGAAATTTTAGAAGAAAACAATAACGATCTTTACAGTGTCTTCACACCTAAAGTTAAAACCTAGTTTTAACGTTAAAACCATATACAGTTGATTTTGCGTTCACACTGCAAGTTTGATAAATTCAGGTTTTAACCCACAGACTGTCTAATAACTTTATTCCAAATAAAATAAATCTCGTGTAGAAATAAGTGTATTTGTTGCTGTATTTTTTTTTTGCTTTTTGGGCGTGTGTCAAACGGTAGAAAAGTGCTATGGTAAAAAAATGTTTGTCTGGGAAAAATTTTTATTTTTCTGCTGTGCCAAATGATATCTTTTTTGACAATGGAAAATTTTGACAAATTCGCTTGAGCATAGAAAGAAGCTGATGAAACAATTGCTGCGGCGCCGGTTTCGCTTCGCCTGACTACAAGCCGCCGGCTACCAACAAATTTTTAAGAGGACATTTTTATATAAAACAATATTCTTGTAGCAATAAATTATATAATATTATATATATGATGCAACATTTTTCGCAAACTAAAATAAACAATGATTTTTTTACAGTCTAATTAAACTTAAAAGACGTAAAAATATTTGTATTGGGCGACGGCTCGAAGCGACGGCGGTGGATTTAAACTTTATGATACCATGCTTTTTATTGCAGCTTGTCAAGAATTTACCTCAGAAGTGTCAAAAATTTGCTTACACTAGTACTTTGCTACCATTTACCACAGGCCCTTTATAACATTCATTTATAACACTTATTTTTGTTCATAAGAAAAACTCAGAAATTGCTCAATACGATTTAAAATGTAAATTATTTTATATTTTGTAAATAAACATTATGCAAAATGAAAAAGTACTTGGAAATAAAGTTATTATATATAAAAAACGCATAAATACATTATAAGCTAAACGATTTTTATAGGCAGATGGATGTCAGTCATATCGTCTTTTTTCACTTACCAGAAGATACTTTTTTGGCGTATTTTATTTATTGTTGCTGCTGCTTCAATTTTTGAAAATGTCTCAATCGGTATGTATTCTTATACACTAGCATAAACATTATCAGCTGCTTCCAGCCATTTAAACTTGGCACCACTGAACTAAGCACAGCGAAAACAAAGTTGTGTTTCATATAACCAACTTAAAACCAATTGAAAAATGGTTTTAAGTTGATTTTAACAAAATCATTTTGTATGATAAAATCAGATTTGTGCAGTTGGTTTTAACGTTAAAACCAACTTTTATTAAAACCTTGTCAGTGTGAAAACACTATTAAGGATGTTTCAACATACCATCCACCTAAATCGATGATTACTAGTAGTGCGAAGTTGTTCTGAGGAAATAGTAACATCGTTTTTAATTTCAGGCAATTTATACGAACTTATTGATATAATCGCCTTAATATTAACGCTCGTATATTAATTTTTACAAAAATTAATTTGTTTTGATAACATCCAAAGATAGTTACATATAATTAATTTTAAAGTTTGCTTACTGTATTTTTGAAAATTACAAACCTAATATTTATGACTTAAATATATATAAAAATGAATACTTTTAAGTATTTTATCCTCCACCAATGTTGGTGAAATATATATGATTTAACAGGTATTTTTGTGTAGATATGCACAATATAAATGGGTTTTCAAAGTTCTGAGCATAAAAGCGATAAAAACCTATTTAAATTTGTTTAAAAAATTAACTATTTATCTATAACTAGTTTTTGTTTTGTACACACATGTTTATAATAAATAGAGACCTACATACATACATACATACATGTCAAGTGGTCTAATTTAGACCGCCGGGCTATCCTAGTAATAAATGTTAAAAGTAAAATTGGATTTTGAAATTTTTTTCCAAAATGTATCTTCTTGAGAAAAAATGTATCTTTCTGGAAACTAAAATGTATCTTTCTCGAAATTTAACTGGCAACACTGCTCTATGCCCCCCTACAAATCGACATAGTGTTACCAGACAATGTTGAGGAAAAAATTGCTTCGAATCAGGGTAGTAAAAAAGGTTAAGTTTTTAATCTATAAAGGGTGGGAAATTTTGAGGTTAGGAAGTGGATTGACTGTCAAATGATGAAATTTCAAGAACTGAGCTGTCATAAATTGACATTTATTTAGTAAAAAGTTGGGAGAAATTTTAACCATTGAAAGCTGCACTCTTGAACCAAGAACGAACGTTTGTGAATTGGCTATTTGAAAAACTGAACGAAAACAACGCATTTTCAACAAAATCATCTTTATTGATGAGACCCATTTCCAATTAGGTGGTTATGTAAACAAACAAAATTGTCGTATATGGGGCTCACAAAATCCGCAAACAGTTCTCAAAAAACCATTACATCCAAAGAAAGTGATTGTATGGTGCGGTTTGTGGTAAGGCGGCACCATCGGTCCGTATTTTTTTTTCGAAAATTAGCAAGGAAATGCTGTCTCCGCGAATTCTTTGAGCTACCAAACCATAAAAACCGAATTTTTTTTTGGCCACAATTGGCTAATGTTGACATCAGTGACCTTTGGTTTCAGCAAGACGGCGCCATAAGCCAACAGCCGGGCAAACAATGCAGTTATTGCAAGAGAAATTTCCCGGTCGCGTAATTTCTCGACTTGGCCGCTTCGTTCTTGTGATTTAACGCTGTTGGATTATTTTCTTTGGGGCCATTTGGAAGACCGGGTTTACGTGAACAAACCAGAAAGAACTGACGCACTGAAAGATGAAATTCAGCGCTGCATTGACCAGATAAGCGAAGCTTTCTTGCAAAATGTGGTTAAAAATTTTGTGAAAAGAGCGGACATCTATCGACGTGCTAGATGTGGAAATTTCCCCGATATCATATTCCATTACTAATTCCCATATTTCTACTTTACATTTTAATTTGGTAAATTGTTTTTTTTTTTTTTTGCCAAAATTCAAATTTCGCACTTTAGAGTATTTCTTGTTGTAATATGATAAAGACTCTTGAATTCATTGCATTCAAGAACAAGCAACAATTTATGTGGAACGCGCTTCGATAGATAATCATTTGTTAAAGTAAAATGGTTTATTGGTGAGAAAAATCATTCATTTGTCTTAATCTCAAATTTCTTAAAGCTGAAATCAACGCACATCAATCAGGTACCCGCATTTCTACAACAAATATTACTACAGCAATAACCACATATACTTTGTTGGTATAAATTACCTTCTTACTTTTCGAAACAGGGTAGCATCGTCAGATTGCTATAGGAAATGTCAAACACCATACAAAACTGAATATTCGAGACGTGTTTATGGATACCCAAATAAAGGCATGCTTTGACATTTAGATTGGTATAATGACACTAGTCACCTGGTGTAGTGCTGCCACCTAATAAATGCGCCTTGGCTGAAATCAATAAAATCTTGCTATGAATTTAATTTTGAGTTTATTCAATAAATTTTAAGCTGCGATTTTTTCCGTTTTTTGAGATATACAATTCTTTCTTCAAGCAATTTCTAATTCTCTTATACCGAAATTGCTAAATTTTGGTTCGAAGAAAAAAAACAAAGAAGAGAAAGAAACAGCTGTTTTGAATGATATGCTTAGAAAAATTCGAGATGACAAAACATTAAATGAATAAGCCTTTGTTCTAAAAGGAAATATTTATCGTTAAGGGGCAACAAGGCCCACGGAAAAATTAACGACTTTTCCAAGCAAGTTTGTCTCTATGGCTTTTATGCCATTTTGTTCGTTGTTTGCAGAATTTCAAAAAAATTGAACCGTTCGTTATGATATGTTTTGATGTATGTTTTTACCTTTTTTAATGAGTCAAATTGCCCAATGTGCATTTTTATCAATAAAACTTAATTTGTCAAAAAAGTGTATGTTTTAGTTTTAAGCCAATTTACTTCCTAACCTTCAATTTGCCCACCCTTTATTTATATTGCTTTAAAGAATTTTTATTTATTTTTTATAAAATACTAGCTTAACCCGGTGTGTATGCGACACCGCCCCGCACAATTAAAAAAAAAGAATTCTAATAAACCTTTTCCATTAGCAATCAAAATTTTGAAAATTGGTTCACAAGTGACAAATTTATTTGATAATACATTTTTGGAGCGAGCCCCTGCCACAATTACCATTAGTGGATATATTACATATACAAAAAGAATTTTGAAAATTGGTCTACAAACGACAAAGTAATGTGATAATCCGTTTTTTTGCGGGACCTCCCCCATTAAATTTTCCACACCCTTTCCTCTTCCCAATTACCCAAAAGAAATTTAGTCTGCATCTTCCATATGAAAAACTAATTTAGAAAATTCGTCCACATATAACGAAATTATTTGAAATTTACTTTTTGAGGGCGAGCACTATGCTTCCTACTCCCCCCACAATTTCCAAAAAAAAAATAAAAATAATAAATAAATAAATTGGTGGACCTTTTGCATATGAAAAAAAATTTTGGATGAAAAAAATATTTGATTATTAATTTTTTTTATGATAAATGTCTTGGTGGGCATTCTGCTTCCCCGCCACAATTTCCAAAAAAAAATTGGTGTACCTTTTCCGTATGTAAAAAGAATTTTGGTCCAAAGAATTGGTCTACATGTGATGAAGACTTCTAAAACGTGGGAACTTTTCCTTCCCCTACCCCCTTCTATGTATTTCAAAAAAAAAAAAAAAAAAAAATGATTGGACTTTTTCCATAATGGAAAATGAATTTTTAAAATTGGTCCACAAATGAAATAAATATTTGATAATAAATTTTTGGGGCGAGCATTTTGCATACACCCCTTAAATAAAAAAAAAAATTAGTGAACATATTCCATATGCCACTACTTCAAAATTATTTAAAAATTGGTCCAGAAATGACATATAATCCCCCTTATTGTGAATGGCGTCGTCGACGTCACATTAAGACGACACTAAAAATTGTAACTTGTCTACTCTTTGTCGACAAAAATTGACTACTATTAACATGCTCCATAAATTTACAAAGCCATAGAGATCAGTAAGTGATTGTCAATAAGATCCAATTTTTGCCGTTAAAGAGTATACAAGTGATGAAATTTACTGTGGTCTTGATGTGACGTCGACGACGCCATTCACAATAAGAGGAAATAATAAGTTTCTGTGACGAGCACTAGAGCTGCAAAACTATCGATAGTCGTTTATGTAAAACTATCGATAATATCGATAGCATCGAATAGTTTTCTAAAAGTTGCCACATAAACTACATTTGACTCGAAAAAAAATCCAGAGTCCTCAACATTTTCATTAGTATATAAAAATATATCAAGCCTTTTTTCGATTTTATCGTAAGCGGGGCATATTATCGAAAATATACTTTTTTATTGAACTTAAAATTTTTTGGGCCTACCCATGGTTTAGAATTATCAAAATGCGAAAATTGTTGATAACTTTTAAGACACTAACTGTAAAGTTTTATCGTAAGAGACGATTGGCGGCCGTCGCGATATCAGTACCACCAAAATGTATCTTTGTGTCGACGATGTTGAATTTATTAAGATACTTGTGACTACTATTTGTCGAATTACACTTGGATTTATAAATAAATTCATATACATACATATGTATTTAAGTACAAGTGAACGTTAAAACCTGTTTTTCTGTGGAAATTTTTTTTAATGTACACTTCAAGCACGCATTATTTTTTGCATAAGGGGGTTAATATATTTTAATGCAATTTTGGCATGTAATATAATATAAAGAGATTCCAGTAGTGCTAAATGGGTCATTGCGGTGTTGCGGTACTTTTGGCATTCAAATAGCGCTAAAATTATACAATTGTACCAACTTTTCCATCGCTGTAAAAAATCTTAAATCAACTACGGATAATTTGCTTCAAAGCTGCCGGCTACTGTTTACTGACTTCGATTATTTTTACTCTTTTAATTACTTGTTTTTTTTTGCCGATAGTATCGATAGTGGAAAAAACTATCGATATTTCATTTACAACAAAACTATCGATAGTTTTGCAGCTCTAACGAGCACTTTGCTTCCCCCCCCCCCCTCTAATTTAACCAATAAAAAATTTAGTGAACCTCTTCCATACGTAAAAAGAAGTTTTAAAAGTGGTCCACAAATAAAAAAAAGCAATGTGAGTCCGATCACAGGGGAGATGTGTAAACATCTAGTAATCAAAAATTTTTTTAAAGTTGGAAGTACTTATGCTTTTAGTATATTTTTTTAAATCAATCAATTAAAAGTATCAAAACTTTCAATATTGTAAATACATAGGAATTTGCTGGTTTTTGTATGTTTTATCTAACGTATTTGGTTAGTAAATGGGCACACTGCATTTATATATATATATATATATATATATATATATATATATATTTATATGCGCTATATATAATTATATATATATATGCGCTAAAAATTGCAGTAAATTTACTGATTACTAAAAATGCAGTAAATTTTAATTGATCATGAAATTTAGTTTGCATTACCAGTAAAATCGTAGGGCCGTATTCATAATAAAATTTTAGCAAGTGGCAAAGTTTTCTTCATTCAAATTTTGAAATTTTTGTATGAAAAAAAAAATTACCCACTTAGTAGAATTTCATTATGAACGCGGGCATTACTGATTACTTAAAATTCAATGCACCTCATCATATAATACATCATTTAGGCACTTTATAAAAATTGCAGGAAAAATTTTTAGTAATCAGTAAAAATTTACTGGTTAAAAAATTATTTTTACTAAAATTTTAGTAGTACTGCAAAGTGCCCATCTATGGTAAATGCCTTAAGTACAAATAGTTAATATTGGCTTATGGTAACTAAAATAAGATATATAAATGTTTGACTCTACTGTATTTAAAAATCTATGGAAAACTGCATCTATAGTAGTGGAATTATTAGTTGTGGGGGTTTGTGGAGAATTGTTCATATCCAAGTGGAAAACGTCAAATAAAAATTTTGATAAAGCTTGTGTGTGGGTTTGCAAAATTTGTGTTAAAATCTCCACTCATAATAATTGGCATGAGATGGAGATTGTTACCCAATTGTCGTGCACCAGCTTCAGTGTAAGGCAACAGTACGTAATGAAGATATGTTATAATATACTATTATAAATTCTTTAAATAGCGTCTACAACTGCGATTAACTCTGACATAATATGTGAGAAAACGCCGGCAGAATAACAAAAATAAAATGCCGATATTTCTTTTCATCTTATACAAGAGAACAACGTAATTTAACTTTTCTTATAACATTTCATTTCATGCATATTTTCATCGAGTTAACATGTTTTATTTTGGTATAATTAGTTATTTTATTTTCACTTTTTCACACAAACTTTAATTTATAAATCAATTAAACACATTTAAACATATAAAATCCCAGAAATTTTGATCAAAGCATAGTTTTTGATTTACATATTTTATAAACACTCACACATGCACACTGATTTATTTTTATGTACGTGTGTTTTTTGACAGTTCATCGTATAAGATTGTTGTTATAGGATTTCTTATAACAACGCTCTCATGAAAAATCTTATAAGATTGAGATAACACTAATTTGAAGTCTACACGTAACATAATTCTCTCTGCGTTTAAATTTGACGCTCTCATCTTACATATTATATTAGGTGTAGACTCTATGTTATAAAGACTGCTATATATCTTTTAAAAAAATATTTGACATTTAAAACGCTCTTTTATTTAAAAGTTTATATATATTTTATATATTTTATATTTTTAAACTTTTTAACAAAATTATCCCCACTGGCAACACTATTACATTTCACAAGCAATTTCTATTAAAATTAACTCCTGCAGGTATGCTTTAAAATTCGGATGACTGTATTTCTATGCAGCTCTTAAGTTTCTTTGTACTTCTTGTTCGTATGATTACACAATACACTCATACATAGCTCACACCGATTTCATCTTACTCAAAATTTGTGATTGTAATGTTAAAAAAAATTTTACCCCCTAGCGTATAGATGTTTCCACATCAAAAATTATTTTGAAAATTGGTCGATAAATGACGAAGTTATTTTTTAATCAACTACTGGCGTGGGCAACTTGCGACAAACTCGTCACTTTCCAATTTAAAAAAAAAATAAAAATAGTAGACGTTTTTATATGCAAAAATAATTTTGAAAATTGGTCCACAAATGGCGGATTTATTTATTTATTTATTTATTTATTTAGTACATATTATACAAAGTAAATTTTTATAATATGGTGTTGCACAAGTATGGGCGGAGTAACTAGACCATATGCCCAAGATGGTATTAACAGTATTTTAAAAGTTTTTGTGACTGACTGTACACGACCTATGCCTTCACATAGGAAGTAGCAACGTGGTTGTTAAAGAAATTCCACAAAAAACCGCAAGATTATACGGTTATCCATGGCAGATCAGTCAACCAGTGCGAGCGAGACGAAAAACTCTCGAAGGCCAAACAACACGCACAAGCCTGACCGCACTTAAGAAATAATTACGATGACGCGAGAGATGTTCCTCAACCCAGAGCTGCTTTACGACTGATGGCGGATTTATGTCCGTTAATATTATAAATTCTGTCAAATACTATGTGGAAGGAGTAACATAATTTAAAAAATTGGGCGTGAAAGTGGTCGTGGTTGAAAAAAAGTAGCCTATAATTCATTCCAGAGTACCAGGTAAATGTAGTGAAAATTTTAAGAAAATCAGTACAGAGGTCTGGTCTCCTATAAGGTACAATCAAACAAACAAACAGAAAAAAAAACAAACACATTCCGTTTTTATGTACAGGGTGACCCAAATGAGACCTAGTGATGTGTATTGTAGTTGTTGTTGGGGGTCTTGCGGTAGAAGCTGTTGCACAATTTGAACTTTGTGTGGATACATCTTAAGATCCAACAATTCTCTGTAATGTTGTTCTGGTTATACCTAATTGGCCGGAACGGCGACGAGTTGAGACATATGGATCATTTGCAACACTCTGCTGTACAGCTTCCACGTTGTCTACAGTACGAATGTTTCGATGAGCGCCTCTTCCTAGACGGTCGGCAACTGAACCCAGTTCCTCAAAACGGCGAACTAAACTTGTAATCATGGAAGATGTGGGCGCTGATCTTACGATCAGCGATAATTTCACTGCGTCAGAACAATTAATCGTTGAAAAGAATAATAAAAATCGATGTGTTGTTGTGGACTGTACGTATTCATTTTAAATTTCCAAGAGTTCAGTTAAAATCTGCAAAAAGAAAAAATAAATTATGTTAAAAAATAAAAAAACTATTTGTGTTTCACATCAGCTGGTCTTATTTGGGACACCCTGTATATGGAGAAGATAAACATCCCAGCAAAAAATTACACATTACCATTAGAACTACTTGCCATATAATGACTTACTTTTTTGATTGCCAAATTTCATTACTCGCTTACAAATCACATTACGTTATATTTAAAAAAATGACGTACAAGTTGCTAAATGAAGAGAATGATATTTTTAGATTAAATAGATTACGTGAACAAGTTGCCAAATAAAAAAGTAAGTACTTCTTAAGAATCGATTATTTTAGTCTCACGCCTTGTTAAAATCATTATGTTGGTAATGCAGTAGGGAAGAGCTTCCACCAAAAATGCTTAATTTCACACTCGATTACGTTGTTTGAAATTTTTTGCTGGGATTATTTAATGCTGAATTGTTCTGTTTTATTATTTCTTTTGTTAACAAAAATATATTTTATTGTATTTATAATGGGTATTTTCCATTTGCCGATTTTGTTTAAATTGAAGTGCCGATAATGCCGTTTTTTCAATCTATGTATATCGATTTTTTTTTATCGAAATCATCTGGCACCTCTGGTTTTTACATATATCCCAGATAAATTGCTGCAGTTTTGCAATGAAGATGATTTCCGCTAATGTTTTTTGAACATACATATCGATGGTCACAAGTAGAAAGGCCCTAACTCTTATTTTCACGAAATTGAGTTTTACAGTGATTCCAACACATTTCACATAAATACACCTCGTCACAAAAATTTATTGTAATAGTGTAAAAATTAACGCTTTTATAAACAGTTTTACAAAGCAGTTGTACACTGAAAGAAAAACACTTCGTAACGGGAATGAAAGCGTTACGTTGATCCCCTTTCATTAATACAATGACAAATTTCATAAATAAAATGAAACATTACGTTATATCGATACAAATTTCATTAATGGAATGAAACCTTTCTTTCTAGTACTTAATATTTTACATTTTGTAGTATCATTGATGTTACGAAATAACGTTCATTCGGCTAATGAAAAACTTAAATACATGTTTTTATGCAGAATTCATACAAAAAAATATTTTAAATTAATTAGGTTACATAAAATAAGATCAAAGTTTAAAGTTCATAGATCAAAGATCAAACTACAATTGTAATTAATCTAAAGTTATGGAAATTATAGTTTTGATGCAACTTTAATGAAATATTTTCGTAACTAAAATGAAGAAAACTTCTGCTGCTCGCTAGTAGGCAGTTTGCTACCCTTGTAGTCCCAGGCTCGAATCCTGGAGATAAGTCAAAGAATTTTTTTTTTAATATATATAGATTTATATATGTATATTTATTTTTATGTTATAACTTTTTCAAATAAATTAAATAATGTTGAATTAATTAGATCAATTAAATAATGTTAAATTAAAATTTCATTGATGATGGTGTATGTATTTAGTGTGTATCTAAATAATATTTGAGGTTGTTGTGGCTGCAGCGGAAAGCGCGTTGACTACCACGCGATGAGTTCCAAGTTCAAATCTTGGTCGAATAGTCGAATCTACGAATGTACCTTTATGATTGTAATATTTATTATTTTTTGTTATTTTTTATTGTATACTGAATTTTTATACACAATTGTGTTAAGTTTCAGTTTTTTATTGTAAACTTCTGAATTTTTATACTAATTTTTTTACGTTTCTGTTTTCGCTAGTAAATATTAAAAATTGTTACCGTCATGATCTAAAAAGTACATTTTATTTTCATAGTTGGTACAAAATCCAAGAAATCATTTTCCTTCCCTGATACATACGCAAGTTGAATAATTAAATACAATGATAATTAAAAACATTAAATTAATGAATCAGAGTCATTACAACAATGACTTATGTTGTTAACACAATGATAGATGTCACCAAAAAATTAAACGTTACGTCTGAATAACGACATACTGTCATGATATACATGAAGAATGTTGTTAATTCAATGAAATAGTTCGTTAAAAACATGTAAGACTAACTCACTTCATTGTTTAAACTAAAAAGTTTCATTGCAATAATTACATTTTTCATTTAAAATATGACAATGTACGTTGCTTAGTAAAAACATATCGTTACATGAATGAAAATATTTCGTTGTATACATGACATTTTTTCAGCTAATCATAAATCTAATGTCCAAAATCATTGTATTTACGAAGGATTTTCTCTCAGTGTAGAAGAAAGAATTTACAAGTTATTTAAATTTACAGTTATTTGAGTTAAGGCCTTTCTACTTGTGACCAACGATATGTAACTATTTTCTTTTGCTATAAGAAACCACAAAATATGTATGTACATATGTATGTATGTATGTATGCATATTTGAAAGTTTCATGTGATCTAACTAACCTCTCCTTATACATCAAAATAAGTATTAAAAAAAATTTAGCTTAATAAACAAATAGCAATAGTTTTCTTATACGAAATTATAGTAGAAAAAAATAAGCAGGTATGTACATAAGTATGTAGTTATAAATAAATGAATTTAATGAAAAGTAACTCGTTTCAAAAGTTTAAAATAATGCGCTGTGGTTTTTGCCAATTTTGCACATATTTTAACATTAATCGACCTTGTGTCAAAATTTTATTTCTGTTTACAATATTATTAATTTTGTTTATTAAACTACATAGTAAACGCTTGGTGACTTTGATAAAAAGAAAAGAGAAATATGCATGTAAACAAATTGTAGTGGTATTTTGTAAACAGACGTATCGAGCCATAACCGCCGAAAATCTTAACCCACCCATTTTTTGGAGCTCGTGTTTTTGACGAAATTCGATTATTAACAATAGAAAATTATCGATTTTCGTCAAAAAATTAAGTTCGAAAATTATGTCGCTTAAGCTTTTTTGGCGGTTATGGCACGACATTCACTTGAGCACTTCTAAGTTTTCATTGCAAAATATAATCAGTCAAGTTCACGGACTATCACACATTATGATTTATACTCGCCACGAACAAATACCGATACATATTTGCACTAAACTGCGAATTTTTACAAAATTTACCAAATGTATTTTAATATTTTTATTGGTAAGTTTTATCAGATAAAGAAATTTGTTTGAACACTGTGCTGCAATCCAAAGTTCAATATGTGTCCCAAGTTTGTTGAATATAAATAGCATTAAAATTTTGTTCACATACCCTGTTCCCCATTTTATCAAAGTGGTTTGATTTAAACTGTATTACTCATACAATAGAATAATTACACTGTGTGACAAAAATAAAACACCTGGGATGTCTTATTATATTTGTGGTAGGTATTGTCGAGTACAACAGCAATCAATCTTCGAAATTTCCCAAACACCTCCAAAATCTTAGGTTACAAATAAAAAAAACGGATTTTCATACCCGTATGCACACAGAACCAAAAATTTACCTAAATACTGCTAAAGCCGCGTTCAGACTATTATACTTTGTATTTATACTTGTCAAAAATTCAAATAATACGTGCAAGTGTGATAGTCTGAACTAGAGCCGCTCACGTAAAAAAAAAACATCGATGTTTTTTCTCATTCGATTCATTATTAATTCACATCGAATTGGAACCAAGAAAATTTATTAAATAAATAAATTTCAAATAAAATTTCATAAGGATTAAGAAAAGCATATGTGCAAAGTACGCTATGTGCTTCTTTTTTTAAAAGGCCAGTTCTACAGCTTTGCAAATCGGACCAAATGTAAGTTGTCAAAGTAATATTTTCCATTGTGTGTAATTTAGTTTTTAATGTTCCTGACAAAGCGACATATTTTTTATCAACCCAACGAGTCATAGTAGCTCTACTTCGAACTTTAAAATGCGGTGATATAACTTTCACTAGGTGTCTAAAACCTTCTGTAACAGTAATTTACAGCCAAATATATTATGTATTTTTACATCAAATATGGAAAAAAACTTTCATTGCTGATTATTACCATACAATACCAAAAAAATTTTGAAAATTTTTTCACAATAAAAATTTATAGTTGGATGCTGTAAAATAACGCTGTTGCTTCGATGACGCTTTCTAAATTGACAAAAAATACCTTTAGTATTGTGTTGTTACATCAAGCGATTTAAAAACAATTTTAGAATTTAAAAAACGTTTTAAAAGTCATTATTGGAGGGGTTTTTTTATCACTACATTAAATGTGTTGCAAGCATCAATATATACAAAAAGTCGTCTTTTCGATGCATCGAATAAATACATCGATGTATCGATTAACATCGTATGATACGATACATCGATGTTTACGATGCATCGATTAACATCGAGCAGCTCTAGTCTGAACGCAAAATGTCATCAAAGTAAATAAAAATTTTGACATCCCATAAGACTCGTTTTTAGAAAATTTTCTAAACGATAATACTTTTCATTAGATCAAGGTTGCATTTTCACACAAACCAAATTTCAAATTCGGCTGTTTCGCCGCCGATAGCGTGTCGTCATTGATGTAATGTTTTGTCATATGTATATCGGCTCAAAATTTTGAATAATTGAATCGTATGGAAGTATATTTCGTTGACGTAATTTTTTAACGTTTTTGTAATATCTTTTCTTAAATTTTTTCTGTTTATTATTATTATTTACATAGAATATTTTTAACTGCTGAATTTTTTTCAAGTGCCGGCACGTCCCTGCCTACATGAAACCGCTTTGCCGCCGCTAGTCAATGAATAGCACAGCTGTTTTGTTTTCTGCTTGTATTACACATTTTATTTGAAGTGTTATGGTTTGAACACAATATGTGATTTTATGTTAGATTTTTTGACAGTCGCAACGAATGTATTTAGATTTCTGTCTCGTAAAATGTGATGAAAGTATTAATACTTGTATAGTAGTCTGAACGGGGATTAAATGGTGTGTAGAAATGAAGAAATTTAGGTTATTATACAACTAACAAATTCGTTATTCAAGTCTACGGATTTTTTTCATTAAAGAAAATAATTTTAGTAAATAGTTTAATGAAATAAATTTCTTAATTTTGACTGTTGTTGTTCCGTTATTTAGTGGGTGGTAAATATTACTAAATTTTAGTAGAATTGGTTAAGGTTTGTTATCTATAATAACTAATTAATGTAATTAATTTAAATTTTTTTAAAATTTATTTTGATAAATGTTTGTTTAAACGAACTAATGAATTTAGTCCGTATGAATAAATTTTTGAATTTATAATGAAGAATTACACAATGTGAAAAAAAAAATCTATTATCACTTATATATTAATCTATAAATTATTTTCTCACTCTGAATTGATGTTTAAAAATTTTTTTTTAAAGATTATTTTATTTAACAATGAAACTCTACAGTGCACTTATCAACGTGTAATTTACTTTAGTACCCATCGATTTCAAATGTATAAACGGTTTAAAAAAAAATAGACTTAGACCTTTAGACTTAAAGACTTAAGCTATGTACAGACGGTTGTCAGATCTTACAATATTGCTAGTAAAATGTGCTCAAAATTTCTTACAACCGTGTGAACTGACAATTTTTGTCAGACGTCGTTGGCAGAAAAAGCATTAGTCTATTGCAAGACTAGCAGCTGACAACAAATTGTCAGACATCTTACAATCGTGTGAAGACGTTGTAAAATTATTGCCAGATATTTGTCAGACATTTTAGTATTGTCAGATGTGCGAAGTTTATGCATCTGACAATGGCGTCATTGTCAAGCACACGCTTGATTTTAAAGAAAAAAATTTATAATAAAATATATGCAGACAAAATCATTACAATGCTTCTTTATGGTCCATAATAATTTATATTTTCACTTTTTACATTTAACACAAACACAAACGATAAATATTTAACAACGCATAACAACAGATCTAACAATTTGTGCATATGACAACCGTGTGAACTGACAATTTTTCTACTGACAATTTTGTCAGATGAATTTATTGTCATAAAACCGTCTGGCAATAAATTGTAAGATTTTCTGACAACCGTGTGAATTGACAAGGAATATTGTGCTGGCAATTTTCGATTGCCAGTACATTGTCAGCACATTGCCAGATCTGCTTTAGCTTTAGGTGAACGATATATGTTTTATTTAACTTAATTTCAGATGTATGTATATATATGTGTGTGCAGTCGTAAAGCAGCTCTGGGCGAGTCAACATCACGCTTCGTTGGCAATTATTTCTTAAATGCAACCAGGCCACTGTCGTTTATTGGCCCTCGAGAGTTTTGCGTCTCACTCGCACTGGTTGACTGATCTGCCACGGATTACCGCTTAATCTTGCGGTTCTTTTGTGGAATTTCCTTAACAACCACTTTGCTACTTCCTATGTGAAGGCATAGGTCGTATACAGTCAGTCACAAAAGCATTTTTAAGAATACTGTTAACAACATCATGGAAATATGGTCTTAGTCACCTGTCCATTTTTGTGCAACCATATTCTGCAAATTTACTTTGCAGAACATGTACTAAATAAATAAATAAATAAATATATGTGTGTGTATTTTTCCACCAAAATATATAATTTTGGTTTTTTTGTACAGTATTTTCGTATACGAATCCAAATATTTATGATTTTAGTTCTAAATTACCAGCTTAACTCAGTGTGCTTTGCTACCCCCTCCCTCAATTAAAAAAAACAATTCTAGTAAACCTTTTCCATTTGCAAAGTAAAATAGCAAATAAAAAATTTAGTGGACCTTTTCCATTTGCAAAAAGAAGTTTGATAATTGGTTCTCAAACGACAAATCAATTTTATAATACATTTTTTTTGGCGGGCACATTTAGTCCTCTTATCCCTCTCCCACAATTTAAAAAAATTGTGAACTTCTTTCATAAGCAAAAAGCATTTTGAAAACTGGTCGATAAATGACGAAGTTATTTTTTAATCAATTACTGGGGTGGAAATTTTGCGACAAACTCACCATTTTCCATTTTCAAAAAAAAAAAAAAAAAAAATAGTGGACGTTTTTATATGCAAAAATAATATTGAAAATTGGCCCACAAATGGCGGAGTTATGCTCGTTAATAATACAAAATCTATTAAATTCTATGTGGAAGGAGTAACATAATTTAAAAAACTGGGCGTGGTTGAAAATAAGTAGCCTCTAATTCATTCCACAGTCCCCCAGTTAAATGTTGTGAAAATATTTTAGGAAAATTGGTCCAGAGGTCTGGTCTCCCATAAGGTATAAACAAACAAAATAAAATTGCTTTTATTCTTTTCATTTTGATTAAAAACCAATTTGCATTTTTGTCTTGATCTTGTTTGATTCTAAAAAATTTTAAAACATTTCCGAGAATCCCGGGAATAAGAATTTTTATTTATTTACAGCCTAATTTATAAAACTTAAAAAGTCTTTTCATACAAAATTTTTCTTAAAAAGCCTTTATAAAGTCTTTTTAAGTTTTATAAATAAGGCCATTATTTTTTATTTATATATCGTGCCATACCCGCCAAAAAAGGTTAAGCGACATAATTTTCGAAATTGATTTTTTGACCAATATCGATCATTTCCGATCGTTAATAATAGATTTTCGTAAAAAAAACTAGGTCCAAAAAATGTGTCGGTTAAGCTTTTTTGGCGGTTATGGCTCGATATTTTAAAGAAGATAATTGGTTGTTCAGTTTATAAACAATAAACAAAAAAAAGCAACACAACAATATAATAATAATAATAAAAAGTTCACATCGACATCGTTATATGTACATATGTTTACTCGTTAAATTGAAAAAACTTGTTTTAATATTTTGCTACAAAATTGAAAAATTAGAAGAAAATAGTGCTTGCGGAATTTTACAAATTCAATTTCACAAATTCATAATTTCATAATGTTTAATATATTTTAAAATATTATTTACATATACATATGTTTAAAATAAATATGCAAATTCGTGATGTTAAGTCATTCAGTGAGTATAGGATATTTGATCAATTTTATATTGATTTTCACATAAACATCAAATGAACTTGTCTTTGATTTGATTAATTGCTTAAAATTAATCATGGGTGTCATTTTTATTGACATCTGCTTAATTCATTTGTATTAAATAATTCATAATTTTTACTTTCATACCTACTTCACTAAGTATGAAGTATATATATATATATATATATATATATATATACAGGGTTGGCCAAAAGAAACCAAGGGGTGTAAAAGTTTAATAACTTTTTTGTTTATTAATTTTTTTTTTTTCAGATTATATAGACAACACTTGGAGAATTTATAATGGAGAGGTTCTCAACTGAACAGAGAACCAGAACAATAGAATTTTATTATTTAAACCAAATCAACTTTATTGAAAATTTGATTATGAGTGATGAAGCTCATTTTCATTTGAATGGCTTTGTTAATAAGCAGAACTGTAGGTTCTGGGGTTCTCAAAATCCAAGAGCCATTCATCAACGCCAATTGCACCCCATCAGGTGTACAGTATGGTGTGGGATCACATCTGAAAATGTCATTGGGCCCTACTTCTTCGAGAATGAAGATGGAAGTGCTGTAACCGTAAATGGAGAGCGGTGTCGGTCTATGATAGAAAATTTTTTACGTCCTGCTCTTGAAAACAGACCTGGTATGTGGTTTCAGCAGGACGGAGCCACTGCCCATACTGCCCGAGACACAATGGCACTTTTTGGGAGAGCGAATAATTACTCGAAATTCGGAAATTATTTGGCCAGCGCGATCGCCAGATTTGACAGCACCCGACTATTTTCTTTGGGGTTTTTTGAAGGAGCGAGTGTATGTGAACAAGCCAGAGACAATCCTTGAACTCAAGGCAAACATTGTTGCAGAAATTCGAACGCTACAGCCACAAGTTTTGAAAGATGTTATGGAAAATGCTCTAAAAAGAGCCCATCAGTGCGAAGCTGAAAACGGTGGTCATTTAAGAGACATCATTTTTCATACTTAGTGTAAAAAAATTTCCATTTTGTATATTATATAATCTGAAAGAAAAAATAAAAAAAAGTTAATAAACAAAAAAGTTATTAAACTTTTATACCCCTTGGTTTCTTTTGGCCCACCCTGTATATATATATATATATATATATATATATATATATATATATATATATAGGGTCTTGCAATAGAGACTTCCGAACTTTGACAAGTTCACAGCTGCAATATTGTTGCAACTGCACACATCAGTCGAATTGATTGTCATTTATTCAGTATGTTTTGCCCATTCACTTTGAACAGAAATAGCTTTTACAGTACGTGCAAATAATAAAATTTTTTTAAATCAAAATGGGTGTTATGTTTGGACAACGTATCCCTGCCTCGCCGACATAATCTTTCCACCGAGGGGACTATCCGTACTGTGATGGATAATTTTGAGTTCACGTGCTTAGCAAGGCATGAACTAATACGTTGACAAAGCTCAAGATGTGCCGAAAACATCACCCCTATCCGTGATAGTGTGCAGCGGAATCCAAGGCCCCAAAAATTTCTTAGAACGACTCTAGTCGTTAAACTTACATTTCGACGGCTCCCTTCTAAAACATGCTAAGTCAAAAAAGCTAGTTTTGAAATAAACGAGCATCATCAAAGTTTATTGATGACACTCGTATCTCGAGAATGTTGTGAGATAGAAACTTGAGAATTTTTGCAATCATATAATAATTGCAATATAATTTTTTTAGTTTATTTGAACTTTATAAATTGGTCGTAGATCATAGTTAAAAGTGACTTAGAATCATAAATCTATTACCTAGTCCACTAAATAAGGTTCTTTCTCACCTACAATGGTCATCTAAGTACATATAGCATGTTTTAACTTGGAGAAAAATTTAAATTAATTTTTTTTTTTGACGATTTAATTCCAAACTAAATCATGCTAAGTGTACTTAAAACATTTAAAAATTTAAATGGAGGTTTTTGAAAATTGACAAATTATTCTAAGTACATTTTTGCTCATAACTTCTGATAGAATAGTCCAATTACAGAATCTAAGTTAAAAAACAATGAATTCAGAAAAGCATAACATGTTATGTAGATTTAGCATTTTTTGGAATAGGACCGTCGACTTAAACAAATGAAAAGCTCAACAAATAACAAAGTTGAAACAAGAACTCAATAATCAATTTGGAATTAAGCATTTTTGGTGGAAGAACTTCCCTACTGGATTACCAATTTATTGATTTTAACAAGGCATGATACTAAAATAATCGATTCTTGAGAAGTACTTACTTTTTTAATTTGGCAACGTATTCACCTAATCTATTTAATCTAAAATAATCATTTTCCTCATTTATAAGCTTGTACAGCATTTGTTTAAGTTTTATGTAATGTGATTTTTAAGCGAGTAATGAAATTTGGTAATCAGAAAAGTAAGTCATTATATCGTCCCTACCACGTCAAACTATCCAATATGCAAATTTGAATTTTTCAATTATGAAGTTAAAGTCATCGTATTCCTAAAAGTGCCAGGCTTAAAATATTTCTTATTAAGTTATCTATCGTTCGAAAGAATTTCAGCATTTTGAAACGAGGCATATCTTTAAAATTAGAGTATCAAGAAACGAATCTAAAAAACCAATTTTGCATATTGGATAGTTTGACATGGTAGGGACGATATGACAAGTAGTTCTGATGGTAATGTGTAATTTTTTGTTGGGATGTTTTTTATTTTCTTACTTTACTATGTACATTGGCTGACTTTTTTCAGCTCGAATCGTAGTTGTTTGTAAAAAGTATGTAAAGAAAATAAATGTAAATAACAACAACAGCTATTCTAGAATAGAGTGTTGCCACACAAGTATTTTTACCTGGTGCAGTCAAGATAATAATTCCTTTTTTTTTTTGGGAATTGTCACAATTTAAGTTTAACATTTATTAACGCACTACGCCGGTGATTTGAGGGGATGATGCTAACTGGCCAGCAAGATCGTGCGATTTCCTCCTATTAAATATTTTCTTGTGGAGTTTTCTTAAATTGAAGGTCTGTGCGAGTAATCCACAATTCATAGTATCTCTCAAAAACACATAATGTATGTCACCGGTCAAGTTGAGAATGATTTATGCACTACCCAGTGAAACTGTTGCGCATATTTGCAGGATATATTCTATACCTAATGGCAGCGATATAGTTTTCAAAGACATTATATCTAACACATACTTTGTTTTATTGAAATTTAAAGATAGAAAGCGCTCTATGGGAGACCCTTTATAAGTAAAGGTAGAATTAGTAAAATCGTATCGTGATGTTGCGTGTCAGCTGACAAAAATCGTACCATATACAATGCATGTTACTAGTTATAAAATACGTGGTGGTAGCACTGCTGACGTAGGAATCTGCAGAAAACAGATTTTTCTGTAGCGAATGTCAAAAACGCCGCAAAAAAAATGTGCTGAGCAAACTGTTACATTTTCTATAACTTGTGCACAAAGTTGAACGATACGGCAAGCTGTAAAGTAGAATGATACGATTTTACTAATTCTACCTTAAGAGTAAATACATTTTATTTCATATGTTTGTATGTAAATATATTTTGAACATTTGTTTTTATAAAATTCTCAATGATCTAGGTAGGCATAGAAGAGAAAAAAGAAGATGATTATCTGTTTTGTTTTCATTTATTTTATTTTATAATATTTCTCAACCACCTGCATACTTGATGTATTGTTTACCAAAATTATTTTTTGTCTTTTGTTTAAATGTTTACGTAAATATTTGAGTAAATATACGACACATATAGTGATGGGCACTAGGTTAGCACAGTCAGTATACTACAGTATTTTGCCCTAAACAGTTACATACATACATATATAAATAAAATATACATATGTCCAAAATCAAATGAACAGCATATCCCAATGTTAGGGCCATTATTACAACTTAAAGTTAGTTAAAAGTAGGATTTTGTCGAACGTATAAAAACTTTATCATTTGCAAAATTTTACTTTAACCTAAAGTGAGCGATAAAATATAGGCAAGTTTATCCTACATGGTAATTTAAATCCAATTTGCAATAATGGAAAGCTTTTTATACGTCGGATAAAATCCTACTTTTAACTATCTTTAAGTTGTAATAATGGCCCTTAGTCTATTAAGTTTTACTTGAAGCCTGCATTTGGTGTTTATTTTTAGTAAGAATTAACATATGTATCAGAGAACAGAATGAAACCATTCGCATTTGCTAACAATTCATAAATTCGTTGCTATTGCCATGCATTTTATTCGACAAAAATAACAAATGTAATTGCTATGATACAATTCATTGCGATTTGTTAATTGCTCATACGTACTCGGTTGTTACTATGTCGTTATAACACAAGCATACCATTCACTCAGTATTCGCTGATCTTTTGTATATCGCGTTTATATAATGGTCATAAAAAATTCCGATATGTACGGTGTTAGAAAAAAAAAGAAAATATAAAAAGTAAAATTTGAAAAAAGTTAAATGGATCTGAAATGTATTTCAAATAACTGTTTCATATACAATTTGACACAAAACACATTTCAAATCTATATCGTGTTTTATGAATACTAATGTAAGAGTTTTATACAAGCACAAATTACAAAGACGACAGTTGTTTTTTTTTTCAGATGTTGTGGACTGACAACAATATTCAGGGTTTTTGTGATTGCATTCAAAACTAGAGATGTGCAAATGTCGTGATTTTATCGTGTCACGCGTGATTCACGTGATTCGTGATCAAATATTGTAACTAATCACTCGTGAGTGCGTGAGCGTGACTGAAAAAAATTTACTCGTCCGTGATCGTGCGTGAGCTTTTTTTTTAATAATCACGCACGAATTCTCACGCTCTTACGAGATATCATTCCTGCATAGGTACATATGTAACTGTATTCAATCATTTGAAATAAATTATGTTATAATAATAAATGCATATATGTATGTATAGTAATATGTATGGTAGTATGAGCTTACAAACACAAACAAACAAAATGTTTCGACTTTTTCTGAAGTCAGACTTGTCGTACCGAATTCGTTAAGATATTTCTGAACAATTTGTTTTTAAACATTAACCCCCATATTCATAAAATTTGAAACGATTTTGAAATGTATTTTATTTCAAATTTTGAATACAAAATTTTCCTAAAATGAATTTCAAATTCATTTTATTTTTTTATGAATATGAGGGCAAAACTTTGATTTTTGAATACATAAGTAAAAGTTTGTGAAAATTTTTTTAAATAAGTAGGTATGTATGTATATGTTGATAAAAAAAGGATTGTAACAAATATTAAAAAAACGTGAGTATGTGCAAATTATTTCAACAATAGCAGCAACATAACTGTGAAGCGGTACTCTGCTATTAAAGCAAAAAGAAATCGTATCTACATGTCGTTGCCAATTCGTACCGACTTATCGTAACGAATTCGTACCGACATATAGTTACGAAGTCGTGTCAACAACCATTTCATACAAAAATTGTTACGATTTCGGTACTATTTCGGTGCCGAAATCGGAAGATTTTGTCGACCAATCGTTACGAATTCTTTACGAATTCGGAGCATTTTGTTGGATGGGTACATACACCTTTGTAAGTATGTATGTATGTTTCTTAGATACCCTGTAGGAAGTATCAATTGAGAAACACTACTGATTCAACAGTGCCTTTGTCAACAATACTTCTGATGAATTGTAATGCAGAAAATGATTTTTGCTTTAGGGGCCGTCCATATATTACGTAACGCTGTAGGGGGGAGGGGTGGGGTTCGAGTTTTTTATGATTTGTTATGGTCGGGGTGGGGGGAGTCTTTGAAAATGTTACGTAACAGAAAAATTTTAGTAATTTGTATGTTTTCTCATTTAATATGCTTTTCTCGTTTATTTGATTATCATTTATTTAATTGATCATACGTCTTACCTACACATTTATATTATGTATGTATACATACATTGATGTGCGGAATGTCAATTTTTGATATACGAGAATTCGAATTCGAATATTTAAAATGATACCCGCGAATACGAATATTTAAAACGATATGAAATTAACTTTGCTTTATTTTAATTTACATTATAAATTTTACAAAAACACGAGCATACATATATACATAGATATGTTTATATGTATATCGTCACCTAAAATCCAAAAGCCCGTGAGTACACTTTTTACTATTTTACAGGAGAAACAAAAAACTTCATAAATTTATTCTATTTACATATATGTTAGATGCCAAATTGAATAATGAATAAAATCGGTATTTTTAAACATATGTGAGTAAAATTTTAGGAAAATATGTATTTTGGTTAATCACATCATAATCAATCAAAAAGTCTATTTTGAATTTTTTGGTTGTTACGGCCTTTTTGATTTGAGGTGACGATATGTAAGAACCTATTTTTCAACCCAAAAAACATGAAAATTATATTATACATATACTTTTTCGTGAGCATGCGTGATCGTGATAAGTTGTAAACCAATCGTGCGTGATTAAAAATATTTTATTCGTGAGCGTGCGTGATCGTGAAAATTTTCAAAATCATTCGTGCGTGAAAGTGCGTGAGTAAAATATTTTTCTGCGTGAGCATGCGTGTCGTGAGTCAGAAAACACTCACGTGCACATCTCCATTCAAAACAACAAAATAACGCTTTCAATCTGTTCTCTGATATGTATGTTCTTGAGTAAGCGCACTTTTTTCAGTTTAGCGTCTAAAATTAGTTTCCATTCATATCCAGGGCTGCCAGTATTGTGGACTTATTCACAAAGTTATTGGGACAAAATAAAATTAGTTTGAGCACATGGCATTTTTTTTTTTTTTTTGGCGACATCAAAAGATAAAGTAGGAATTATTTTGTTTATTGTTTCATCCTCTCTCTATCAGACGTGCCCTGTAAGTCGCTTTATACTAAAGTGATCTGAAATCACTGAAAAGGTGTTCTGCGCGCAAAAATTTTCGAGGTTTCGTGATTTGAAACCGGTCAACCAACTGCGTGACGATATTAAATCACTTTGTGGTTTTTGAAACATTTTACTTTGTATTCGGTAATAAAACAATTATATACACATAATATGATTTGTTCTTTATTTGTTTTTGTAATAAAATCAATTATTTTACACAAAAGCACACTAAAATTTACAAATTTATGAAAACGCTATGTTTTTGTAGACTCTTTAACATTCTTCGTGACTTACTTTTCCTGTTCATTTGCTGTTGCTAGAGCAACAAAGTTTTAAAGTCGTGTAGCATATACCTAATTTATTCAACTAAATTAATCATTAAGAATAAAACTTGATCAAATTTGTTCAATAATAATTATAATTATGAAATTCGATTGGTTAATATATAATATACAATCGTTAAAAATAAGTGCAAATGGCAAAAATAAGTACTAAATATTGTGGCGGAATAATAAAAGCTTTTTGCTCGTCATTTAGAACAATGAAAACCACTACTAAAAACTAAAAATCTCGTGATTTTCAGAACACCCAAAAATCACTTGCGTGATTTCAAAATCGTTGGTGATTTGAAATCACCGTGATTGCTTTCAGAACATGCCTGTATGCCTCTATCAATGTTCAATAATTCAAAAAAGAGTTGATTGCCATATTTGCCTCAAAATTATTAAAGTGCAGATTTTTCTATTTTTGCGCCAAATGTGTTTATTTTTATATAAACACTTAAAAAAGAGTAACTGTTTGTTTTATTACAATCTACTAATTTTCAGCATTATATTAAAATTAAATAATTGTTAATAAGTCAGCGCTTCTAAGAAGTGTAAGTAATTTTATAAAAAATGTTATATTAAAAAATTATGAAATTTATTTAATCGAGTGTAGGAGCCAGAGAAAAAATTTACTTAAATAAATACTCTTAATTTTAGTAACAAAAAATTAAATTTAGTATAATACAAAACATACAGAAGTGTAAAAAGTGACAGGTAAACAAGTATTTATACAAAAAATCAAGAAACCCGAATGAGACCAACTTTGAACCGTTGAAAATCCTAAATGGTCATTCGAAATGAAAAATCATATGATAAACCTAAAGATAATTTTAAAATATCTGTCGATTGATACCGACTTTTTATTTTTTTTTGTATTTACAAAATGGCGCCTGTTGGGTGCCATTAAATTTTGACAACTAGAATCATCAAAATCGGTCCACGCTTTCGGTTTATATAGTGCCGCAAAGGAATACACATACATACATATGTACATACATAGATAAACACAATACCCTTCTTTACGTTACGCAGTCGGGCAAAAAATCTAGAATCAGGATTTTTAAAATTCGTGGAAAAAAGAGACATATATAATGTATTTGTTCTTTTTTTTTATTTGAATTTTTAAACACAAAACAAAAATTTATTTCGCATTAAAAACATTTTTTTAGTCACTAAATTCTGAATAACTTAGAAGCAGTTGAAAACCGAGAAAAACTATTTTAGTTTGACTTAGGGTCAAATTTACAGTCATTAGTTAATTATTAGTAAACTAAACTGATAACTATTGTTCAACTAATACTTCATATTCACAGTGCATTGTTTAACTAAAGTTCTTAATATGAGCAAAAAATGGTAACCCTATCAAACAATTAAGTTTCACTATTGGCAGCTCTGCTATAGCATATGGTTTTTGTTTACATTTGCTATATTATTTCTTAAAATCGATAAAACAGTGCTCGATCGTGTAACTTGACCGCAGTTCCACCAGATTAGGGGATTTGTCCCCAAAATGGGAATTTCGCCTCTAATTTGGGGACAGAATTTAGTGGGGAGGGATTTGGGGACTTTTCATTTTGAGCTCTAACAATTTGCATGTATCAGGAAAATAACTAATCGTGGATGTTGACATATTTTAGTACTGGTAACATTTCAGTTTTTAAAAATCACTTAGAGTAGTGTGGCAATCATACTTTATAATGAAGATGATAATACCATCATGGTAATTCCGCGAACATATATATATATATATATATATATATATATATATATATATACATAGGTAAAACCGTGCTCGCAGCTGCAGAACTAGCTCTTTGTCAATTAAATTTTTTTTCTTTGAAAAAGAAAAATGACTGTTGAAAGTTTTGATTGTGCAATTGTTATTGTATCACGCATAAAAAAACTATGCATTCGTGATTCCCAGAAAATATTAAGAACTTTGAACTTTTTAAAAATTTGCAATTTAAGCACATTACAAAACATAGATTTGATTCGGTGTATGAAATTTTGAAAAATGTTATAGATCCAAAAGTGGCATTGAGCGTATGTATAAGAAAACCAATGGAATAAAATTGCTTATATCGACTGGCGAAAACAAACAAAACAAAGTTTTCCTAAAGACATATTTGGCTTTTGGGTACGAAGATAATGCCGGAAATTACTTCTTTCGTGAAATTGCAGCTGCTGTGTTCAACCTGTTGATAGTGCCAATAAGTAATGCGTTTGTGGAGAGAATATTTTCATGCATGAACACTACCAAACCAAAACTAAATTAAGGAATAATCTTCAATATGAAATGTTAGAATCTTTAATAAGAATAAAATCACATTTAAATATTTATAAGATCTGCTGCCACAAATTTGAGCTTCCTAAAGAAAAAAAAAGTTCAAATCGGAAAATATGTACAATCGAGTTGTAGAGGACGGTAATCAATATCTTCTTAAATTCGTATTCACCCCTATCGTGAATAAAATGTGAAATTTTTGTTCCCATGAAATTTTCATTCCCCATGAAGGAAATTTTGCAATTGTGAATTTCATGGGAACGTTTGTTCCCGCTATCGACACGTAGTGAATGTACAAAAACGGGAAGAAGACTTGTAAAGCTTCAAAATTAATTGAAAATCAAACAAATTAAGTTTAATAATAAGAAATACACATATTTCGGGTTTAAAATGAAATGTTATAGAGTGTAAAGTTGTATTTTTAATTGCTTTAGGCGCCGTGCAAAATTTTTTTTAGCATACCACAGCCATAAAATTTACCGCATGTCAACCTAAAAGATTCATGTTCAATGAAAAAAGGTGCTCCAAGGAATTATTGTTATTAATCGTAAACATTATTTATTAATCTTGCCCTAAAAATAATTATTTATAAGTTTTAATATATAATTGCAAGTATAGTATTGAAATTACGCAGTGTATTAATTCAGTTCGGCTGCAAAAATAAAGTGAAAAAAAAAACGAAGGGAAAAGTGAAAAAATCCATGTGAAAAATATTATTCACGATAAGAGGAATCAAGAAAGGGAACACATTTCAGGGGAAAAATTATTCACGATTGAAATTTGGGGAAAAGGGAAAATATAACGAGGGAAAAACTGTTCACGAAAGGGTGATTATTTTTTGCTCTTATCTTCTTCAGATTGTTTACTTCGACTGACTCCAATCGAATCAAAACAATGGATGAACAAATAAGTCCTAAATTTTAGTTTTATATTCTGATCTCAAAAACTAATACTATTTTATGTACCTTCTAAAATTAAACATTAATATTAATTGATAGTATTAATTTATAATATTGTAATACATAAACTTGAAAGTGCCTTTTTGTTAATTGTTAAGTTTTTACACACATCCATATGTAAATATATGCATGTACAATTGAATTTTATGAACGTTTTAAGTTAATAAAAACATTAAAAAAAAAATAAATAATTTGGTCAATCGTTCTGAAAAAAGCACAATTTTTCTTGTAACTTTGTGAAAATCTTATTTCGCATCCCTGCGCATAGGACTTAATAATCGTTTTTGATGTAATATATATTTTTGGGGACAAAAGTTAGGATTTTTCTGTTGAAATTGGGATTTTTTGGGGACATGACGTTTTAAATTGGGGACAAGGGTCAAAATTTTTCTGGCAGCACTGCTTGACCGTACAAGATATTTAATTAGTGCTGAAATTGGTTCGGAAAAACCAAGATATAATAGAAAATAAAATAAAAAGAATGTGTTACAGCTAAATACAAAGAAGATGCCTGATTATGTATGTGTAAAATGTGTATAAAAATTTTCACAATGCTCCAATACTAATAAATTTTACAGCAAATCAGCTGTTGTCTAACTATTTGTTAACCAATGACATTTGGCGGTTTAACTAATGGTAAACAAAGAGCTGTGAATCAAATATTATTGGTTAAACTATTGTTATTAGTTAACTAATGAGTGTAAATTTGGGTCTTAAATATAATTCTATTTCTCATTTTTCAGCGTTTAATTTATTGAAATTGAACATATCATTATGTACATAGTTCTACTGAAATAAGTTAACGTGACCGCCTAGTTTAGGAGGTCTTATTAGCCGCGCCCTATACACAACTAATTTTTTTTTTTAAGCTGGTGAGTTTTATTTTGGGTTTATCGACTGAAGAGTTAACATCAGAATCAAAATTCAATCCAAAAATTAAGTTTTTTATATAGAACTTGTAAATCAAATATCAAAACGTTTTGATTTTTAACATAAATGATATAATTCTTTAAATATGATTGACCCGGACAAAATTATGAAAAAGAGCAATAATTTTTTTCTTGAAATTTTGAAAGAGTAGCACAGTTTTATTTTCGTAAAAGAAAAACTAATTTTAGACTTTGAATGCAAGAGTTGAAATTTTAAATTTTTTAAGAAATTTTTGAATTAAACTTGTAAACTTTCTTACAAAAAATGTCGGATTTAAATCGTGGGAACGGAAATTTATCTGTGGCAGTAATGAAAAAGTGCTTAAGTCGTATTTTGCTGTTTTGCAGGAGAGCATATATAAAAGAAATATTTTTAAACCTTAAAAACAATTTACGCTGGAGTGAAAAAAATATATTTTTTTAATTAACTACAATTTATTTATTAAATGCTTATTTTTAACCCCCGAACGATATTTTATATATCATAAACATTAGTTAACAAATACGAAATAGGTATCCGCAAAGCAAAGAAAGTAATGATAGTTACTGCTGATTGTGGTAGTGTCAATGATATCTTTACACTACCAGTACCCATGTTCTGTAACTTTGGTGAGAACTTCTCACGTCGCAAAGATCGTTTCTCGAAAAGTGACAAAAAAGTGTGTCTGTAACTCATGGCAAATACAATGTTGATTACGTCATTACGCTAAAAATTTCATAATATTTAACTCAAAGCCGATTTAAAATTGCAGACTTTGTGAACGTTTATCAAAAATGTCTTTGACGGCGACCAAAATTTATTAAAAGTCGATAACTTTCAACGACGGCGGCGACTTTGATGATTCTTGTTTACAAAATTGTTGAAGAAAATAAATAAAATATGTTGTTAAAATAATTTAACCATGAAAGTATCACTTAAGAACAAAATTCTAAAATTTTTTGCGTAATTATTCATTGCATTTTTCATTTTGAACATGTATTTTTGGTTAAAATTTTATCTCACCCCGTTTTTATTTGCGAGTATATTTGACAGTACAAAGCGGAAACTTTTCTCTCGAAAATTTTACAGACACACTTTTTCTGTAAATTGTAGAGTAATTTCCTTACGTGACAGCTATTACTAGACTAGAAATGTTACAGACACAGGGTATTGAGAAAAACAGCTGTTTCTTTCAATTTATAGAATTTTTCTTTCATTTAACATGTTCCAAGTGAAAAATTTCTCGTGACGAGAGTTACAGAACATAGGTACAGGTTAAAGGTATAAAAAGTGCTAAATCTGGTACCACCGCTGTGTATATAAACAATAACAAATATAAAAAATAATCGCTTCAGACAAACGTACATAAAGATTAAATAAATGCAAACCACCAAATGGATTGAAAAAATGTATTAAGGAGGGTCGGAAATATGCTAAGCAAAACAAACTCGCGGAAGATAAAATTTAAATAAACAAAATACATTAGATTTTTTCTTTTTTATATACTGCAGCGACATTTGTTATACATACATACATAGTCGGACTTATTTTCTAATATGTAACAACAGAACTACTATGAATAAGCAAGTCTGCCGATGACTTTATTAAGCAGAATCGAAATGCACATTTTTCATACATAAAAAAATAAAATGTGCTTGAGAGTTCTTTTAAGAAAATTTCTTTCTAAAAAATTTAAATAAAATACATTTTAAGCCGAGTTTAAATTTTATGAATATGGGTAAATGAAAAAATATTTATTATATTACGCATGTACATACATCCATATTTATGTAAATTTTTTGAATATAATATAAAAAAACAATGTGAGTCCTATCACAGGGGATATTTGTAAACATCTAGTAATGAAAAATTTTTTTAAAGTTGGAAGTACTTATCCTTTTAGTATATTTTTTAAATTAATCAATTAAAAGTATCAAAACTTTCAATATTGTAAATACATACATAGGAATTTGCTGGTTTTGCTTTGTTTTATTTAACTTATTTAGTTAGTAAATGGGTGCACTGCACCCATATATATATATATATATATATATATATATATATATATATATATATATATATATATATATATATATATATATATATATGTATGTATGTATGTATGTACTGCATTCAAAACTGCAGTAAGCAGTAAATTTACTGATTACTGAAAAAATTCAGTAAATTTTTACTGATCATGAAATTTAGTTTGTATTACCAGTAAAATCGTAGGGCCGTATTCATAATAAAATTGTAGCAAGTGGCAAAGTTTTTTTCACTCAAATTTTGAAATTTTTTTATGAAAAAAATTTAGCCACTTGGTAGAATTTCATTATGAATACGGGGGTTACTGATTACTTAAAATTCAATGCACCTCATCATATAATAAATCATTTAGGCACTTTATAAAAATTGCAGAAAAAAATTTTAGTAATCAGTAAAAATTTACTGGTTAAAAAATTATTTTTACTGAAATTTTAGTAGTACTGCAAAGTGCCTATCTATGGTAAATGTTTTAAAAACAAATAGTTAATATTGGCTTATGGTAACTAAAATGAGATATATAAATGTTTGGCTCTACTGTATTTAAAAATTAATGGAAAATTGCATATATAGTAGTGGAATTATTAGTTGTGGGGGTTTGTGGAGAATTGCTCATATGCAAGTGGAAAACGTAAAATAAAAATTTTGATAAAGCTTGCGACTGTGGGTTTGCAAAATTTGTATTAAAGTCTCCACCCATAATAATTGGCATGAGATGGAGATTGTTACGCAATTGTCGTGCACCAGCTTCAGTGTAAGGCAACAGTACGTAATGAAGATATGTTATAGTATAATATTATAAATTCTTTATAAAGACTGGTATATATCTTTTAAACAAATATTTGACATATAAAACGCGCTTTTATTTAAAAGTTTATATATATTTTATTTATTTTATATTTTTCAACTTTTTAACAAAATTATCCCCACTGGCAACACAATTACACTTCACAACCAATTTCTATTAAAATTAACTCCTGAATGTATGCTTTAAAATTCGGATGAGTTATTTCTATGCAGCTGTTAAGTTTCTTTGTACTTCTTGTTTGTATGATTGCACTAATGCAATCATACATAGCTCACACCGATTTGATCTTACTCAATATTTGTGATTGTATTGTGAAGATTTTTACCCCCTAGCGTATAGATGTTTAACAATTGCTTTAAAGATTTTTTTTAAATTTAAAAGTAAAAAGCAGATTTTGAAGATTTTTACGTGAAAAATTGTTAAATTTTGCAGATTTAATCCTTAGAAATTCTGGCAAAACGCTCACATTTCCATGTTAACGTTTCAAATAAGTTATAATTACATATAAAGTAAGTTTAAATTTACGGTAGTACGAAAGCACTTGTCACACAGACAAACTAAATTAATTTATGAAATTGTCGTGTATTGGCTACTTTGATTGCCGCTCGAGAACACAATAAATATTGGTGTATTTTTAAAATTTTTTATTAAGGCGTGCTTACCTATCAACCGTTCAGTCACTGTTGCCAGATTTGCAGATTTCTCTACATTTTGCTGATTTTTCATGATGTCACTGTCAGAAACACACACATAAGAAACACTAATTTATACTTATCAAACATTTGCCCAAAAAAAGCGTAACCACTAAATGATAATGAAAAATCTTTAAATGCAGACAAAAGTTTGCCAAGTGAAAGAGTAGCCAATATTATTGGATTCTATGACATTGTCCATTAGTTGTGTTCGAAACTGTTTAATATGATAAGCAAGTGTCTGGATCAAAACTTTCTTCATTAATATTTGTTGGTTGCGCTTTTTTGGGCAAATATTTGACAAGTGTGACCATACCTTAACAAATAAGTAGTTTTTGACGTTTAATTTTCCAGTAACCATACCACCAATATAAAAATGTTAAAAAGAAACTAACAACTCTGGGCAAAATGGTGACTATGGTTTTGTTTTTTCATGGACCGCAAAAATTTCTTTAGCAGCCAAAGTCTTCTTGAACATTTTTTTGCCACTCCTGAACATCTGGAATTTTTGGGGTTATGGCTGTTTACATGTATGTATATTTTTTCCACAGATTTCTATTTATATGTACCATTGTTTTTAAGTTTTATGTCGAAAACTGCTGCATATATTTGTCCCTATCCTTTTGTTAATGTTTATTTTATCAAAGAATTTGTTATATCAGCTTATGTTTTTGTATAGCAAAAATATAATTTATGTTAATTCGAAAACAAAATGAAAAACAATTCAAAATAAATGTGTTTTCATTGTTGCAGATTTTTTGCCGATTTTTTTTTAATATTTATCAGATTTTTTAACCAATTTTTGCAGATTTTTGGTAAAATAGCTGATGTTAATAACAATCACTACTCCAGTAGATAGACATGGGTGCTGATGAAGTGTGTGTCAGCACAGAAAAATATCGGTAATTCCCCAGCTAATAAAGTCTAGTTTAATTTTTCTTCTCTTCTTTAGAAACTCATATTAATTAATAAAAATATTTCATTCAATAAGAATTGAAATTACTGCACTTAAGCACGAATAAGAAATTATTTCTGATTAAAATTCACTACGGTTCAATTAAATTTAAAAAATTTCTAATCTAAAATATTAATTTTAGCAAAAAACTTTCTTTGAGACTAATATTGTTGAATAGAAGATCTAAAATATTGCCATATATCATATTCTTGTAAAATGTTTTTGAAAAAGATAGTCATACACTGAAAGGAAAACCTTCATTCAGACAATGAAATTCTTCATTGTATTAATGAAATGTTTCATTAAAAGTCAGCTAATGAAGCCCTTCATTGAATCAATGAAGAATGATTCATTGTATTTATGAAGTTAATTTTGGCGGCTATATCATAAATAGAATGAAACTATTTCATTAGTTCAATGAAACTTTTTCAAGAATATAATGTAGTTGTTTCATTGATTTAATGAAGTTTTTACATACTATAAATGAAGTTAATTCATTAATATAAAGAAAATTTCATATATATAATGAAATATAAGCAGTAAATAATGACAATTTTCTATTAAAAACATGAAATCATATTCCTTACAAACCACCTACTTAATAAAAGATATACCGATTTTTTTATTTTATTTAATATATAGAAATACATATGTACTTAATTTATAATCATATGTATGTATTTATTAAAGTAAAACATTTAAAATTTAAGGAACTCATCAGTAGAGTTCAACCCAAATAATGTTTAAGTAAGCCGAAAAACTTGCATGTTTATAGTAAAACTCTTAATATGTTGTTGAGAATCACAATACACAAACATAAGTTTAAAAGAATCAAACAAAAATCTTAACAAAACAAGCATCTTTATAAGATGTTTGGCACAACCTTCTTGCGTTTGTATAGGTGTGAGGGACGTGAATGGATAAAAAAAGAGAAAGAGAGAGATATCTGCTATACAATGAAGAATATTACATTGTATAAATGAAATGATTTCATTGCATTTATGATTACCATACTGCTTTGAAATTAAAAGGATTGGAAAAGTAAGAAATAGAAAATATATTTTAAGAAAATAACTTTTTATTTATTTAAGCTTGATAAACTGAATACAGTAAGAAAATAAAATTTTTGGAACTTATTTATATTTGCCCCAAATTCGCCAAAAAGAAAATTCGTTTAAACAATGTAATGATTTTCATTAATACAATGAACTATGAAGAACACATGAAGAGCAGAGATGGAAAGATTTCATGCATACAATGAAATTGTTCATTGTATTAATGAAAAGTTTTACTAATATAATGCAGAACATTTAATGAAACCGTTTCATTCTCTGAATGAATGATTTTCCTTTCAGTGTATGCAAACAAATTACATACATTGAAAATGGGTTTGAAGGCCAACTTTGAGGGGCTTATCGCTATGAATTTTTTTTGTATTTTTTTGACATAAAACTGAACCGATTTGGTGGGAGAGAATATAAAAAATCAATAAAAAACTATTAACGGCCAATATAATATAATAAATAAAAATAAAATAAATAAATAGTGTACATATACATATATGACTGGAGATACATACATACATATGTACATATCTACGTCATTATTTATTTAAACTTATTTATTAAAATTTATATATAAAAAAATATTTTTTCTCAGCTATCACATACATACATGCATATATGTATGTATATGTGTATGTATGAATTTGTATCTACATATGTATTTTTAGAAGTACACGATAATTTTATTTAATATATTATTTGCTTTTTGTTTTGATACCTTGCCAAAATATTTTTAATAATAAAAAATATGCATTCAAACATGTATATGTATGAGCCACACATACACACCCAAATAATAATATACCCTGCAGGAAACGTGGGGTTAAGTGTCCCCAAGTCACCACTTATGTAGACTGTTTTGGTGACATTATTAACGGAGCGTCTACATATTAATATTGTTTTTGATGCGTACAAAATATTATTTCAGACTATGCTTCTTCTTAAAAGTGGCGTAATGCAAAATTTAAGTGTTTATAAAGATTAGTTAAAGAAATCAAATTACTCGTAAAAGGTTAATACCTATAAATGTCCCAGCAAAAATTTTTGCTTGCTGGAAGTATTTTTGTAAGGGAGACCATGAAACGGAATCACTTGCAATTGCGCTTTTATAATGCATGATTTTTGTTCGCGATGAGCCACTTAGAAGCAATAGCAATACATCATCCACCAAACGTATGCCTGTATTATACACATACATATATAATTGTGTACTGTTCGTGTACGATCGTAGAACACATTTTAATGGTCTCGCTTACGTTAGTGCTTCTAGAGATGCAATGTATTGCTTCTAAAGCTGAAGGTCCATACCATCCGTTCAATGCGTAGTTGCGTTTTATGCATGTGCCAAAAAGTAGAATCAAGGTAATTGTATGTGGCAAGTTACAGAACAAAACGTAAAGAACGTGTAGAGGCATAGGATGGATAAAGTAGGTTTACTTTCTACTTTTGTATCCGTCGCATGCATCATGCTCTCTTTTATAGCCAAATGTTCGTGTGGTGAATTTAAATATTCTCTCTTTTTGCATTAAAACAACAAAAATACTTGCACATAAGACGTATTGCATGTAACTTGAACTTAGAATCGGAGAGAACGTACAGAAACGCATACAACGCATGTGCAAAGAACGGATTGTATGGACTTTCAGCTTAACAGCTTTTAGTGCTTCTAAGTGTCGATAACTTTTTGCTGGGGTATTGAACAATTCATATTAATATTGCATAAAAGTAAAAAAATTTTAAAATGAAACAAGTCAATACAATCTTACTATTGACATTTTAGCCATATGGTTCCACAAGAACTATCTAGTCAGTATTGACGCAGTCTACTGGTAGATTTCGTAGGATAACCCTGTTTGATTGAATTGATTGACTATTGACATTTACCTAGGGTTTACACGTGCAAGTGCAAGTTCGAAAAACTCAATACACTCAAACTCTTTTACCAACACAACTACACTTTCGGCACTTGCAGTCTACTTCCAACTCAACTGCCAAGGAATTTTACAAGACAGTGACTTGTTTCACTTGCAGCAAGTAAATGGAAAGTTAGCTAACAGTGTTGCCCTATTAATACCTTAGTAGAAATTAACTGTATTTCAGTGCAATGTTATATGATTTTTTACTAATTTTAAAAGCTAATTTAATATATATTTTCTTAAATATTCATAAATCAAGCGGTTAATGAATTTTTAGACATAAATAACATTAAAATAACACGAATTAAGTTCAATACTATCTGGTTCCCCCAAAATTAACCTTTTTTATGTTATGGACAACTCTGCAATAAAAGGCAAACATGCAAGTTGCAAGACAGTCAGGCATTTGTATGAAATTTTCGTTGATAATACGTACACAGAGCTTGCATGCAAGGTACTTGCATGTGTAAACGCAGGGTTAAAATCAATTCAATAATTTTCAATATAATAGAAAAATAAATAAAATTAATGCTGTAAATTAATATTTTTCCATATTAAAATAACAAATTTCAACATGATTAGACTTTCGTTAATGTTTCTTATTAATTCCATATGGTTTTTATTGACTTTAAGATGTTTTTTCTTTGGGTGTGGTATTGCAAATAGTGTATTTATCATCAGAACAGAAACCAAAAAAACCAATGTGGGTTACACCACTTCTGCGCTGATAGCCTCAATTCTTCAATACATTTTTATAAGCACTTAAATTTTTCATCACGTTACTTTTATTTTCAACAAACCAATAAAACATTAAGAGGAAGCATAGTTGGATGTGTCTAAAAGCAATATTTTCTACGCATCAAAATCAATATTAATTATATATTGTCCGTTGACATTGTCACCAAAATAGTCGACAAAAGTGGTGACTTGGGAACACTTAATCCCACTTTTCCTTCAGGGTATGTACATACATATGTATGTATGCACATGATTCTTTTTTGTAACAAATAACGCCAGTATTTGTTGCCATCTGTATCATTTCTCAAAGCTCAAGTTCATATGAGGCTTGACGATCCTCAGTGTTCGGCAATGAATCGTTTTTTCGCTATTCATACTGACTCATGACATTTTAAATATAAGTGAGTAAACATCATTTAAACTCAGCTACTCTGATTTACGTATACTCACGAATTGGAGTGGCCGTTAGTTGTATGGTTTTTTTTCATTTCTTATATTCTCCCCCCCTCTTACGGTTCACTTTTTTCTTAAAACAAATACAAAAAAAATTCATAGCGATAAGTTGTGTTTTAGGGCCCCTCAAAGTTGGCCCTCAAGCCCATTTATTTAACAGACAAAAATCAATTCATTACACAAGAATGTAACGCAGTTTTTGTTTCCAGCTGGGGTAGGCGTCAGCCTGTCCAGGTTCTTACAAAAGGTCTGCTTCCCTTGCAAATAATAATACGAAGATGCTGGTGTTTTAATATTCAGAGAAAACAGTATACTTTATTTACGTAAACTTAACTTAACTTATGCTACTTTAAATTTAATCTGTAGATATATTTGTTATAAAATTCACTTGCGCCGTCTAGGTGACTTCTCGATATCTTGCCCTTTTAATTGCAAAAGTAATCAGGAAATATTGGTGCCTCCTGTGAACAACTAAACGAGGATAGACAAGATATTAGAAAAACTACGATTACAAATGCACGAAAGATGCGGGAGTTGGTGTAGTCGGCGAAAATACGACTAATGTTTACTAGCTACAAACACACGAAAGATTCGGAATTTCGTATGCTTTGCTAAATACAATACACGAAAGATTCGGTAGTTCGTGTATATAATAACTACGTTTATCAACTCTACTAGGTATATACATACATATATATCGAAACAAGAATCGGCAAAGCTCTCGGACGATAGTTCAAGAGGCCTTCTTGTAACTACCGTTCGTACGGTGTCGATTGCTTTCAAAACTTGACGTCTTATATAGTTCTACTCTACAACTGAATGATACTTTCAACGTACAATAATGTTGTACTCTACATTAGTTGAGGTGGTATGTACCCATCAGTTGTACAGTATGTAACTATAAGTTTTATCATTTGTAGCGTGACGTTACAAGAAAAATAATTATTTTAATAACATTATTTTATTTACAACGAAACGCAATTAGTTAAATATTATACATATTTATGCATAGCGCTACTTTACTGCAAAACTCAAAAAATATATTTTTGTAGAAAATAAGTTTTCTTTTTTCCTTCTCCTGTAAAGTTACAATTATTTGTATGTAGTTAGTTCAGATGGGGTTGTAATTTGTACTTACGCCTGTGTAAATCACACAATCACACATCATTATTACAATTAGATAATACTAGGGATGCCAATCGGGATCGATTTTTGGAAATCCCGGGATTCAGGATTTTGTAATCCCGATCCCGAAAATCCCGGGATTTTTCGGGATCACGGGATTTTCGAGATTTCGGGATCTAAATATTTTTCTTAAGATAAATTATTTTTTTAAATAAATATTACTTTAACAACAATTTAATGCATTTTAAAAGGTTTTATGTTCATAATTTATCATTGCACAATTGTCTTTAAAGTGAACAATTTTCTAATACGAGTATGAAATAAAAATCAAAAGAATTTTTCTCGTCTATTTTTAAGTTGATTAATCACATTTGATGTTAGAGAATTTATAGTGAAAACAATAACTAAATATGAAAACTTTCAATTCAATTTCAAACTTTTGTTTTCAATATAAATGTTTTTCTATTATATAAACCAAAACGAATATACATATCGGTGGACTTTTAGCATTACCGCTTAAGTTGACTTACGAAAATTTTTAGATTCACTTTCATACAAATAAGTTGCAAAAAACAATATTGTTTTGTTAAAAATATATCTACTAACGTTTTTTTAATTGCGATTGATCAACAACAAGTATGACGGTTGTTACATGTGTATGTATACCAAGCCTTATCTAATTTTTTATCGATTTCGTTACGACTAGTAAGGCTGAACATGTCGAAAAATTAAAAGAAATTAAAAGAAAATGTATACACTATTCTAATCAAATTCGATTAATTACGTCTAAAGATCACATTTTTATAGGCACATGCATTAAAAGTTTGCCTGAGCACTTGAACAGTATTTTTCCTCTACTGAAAAATTTTAAATTCATACATAAGTCTTTTTTCTACAAGTTCAACAGATACATATGTATGTATGTATTCATACGTTCGCTAAGAGGAGTATGGTTTATTAGTGACCTGGCCTTCTACATATATAATAATACAACTATAATTCAGTCGAACTCATTTAGTCGGTCGTTTTTGACTAAAACTATTTATCAAATCCATGTAATTTAAATGGGTTTGATCTTATGTTTGTATCAAAAACGACCTAAACGGTCTAAATAAAAAACAAAATAATTTTGAACTGCAATGTAAAAAACATACATACACACTCGAGCAGTTTTTTAGACAAAATACTCCGCATTATTATGTAAATATTTCTCGCTTTTACGTCAACCCGACAACAAAAAGTTTTCACTTGCCTTGTATTGTATTCTACTCCAATTGTAAGGAGGTGTCAATAGTACTCAATTGTTACCGACAAGTAGATAAGTGCTAATTTTTTTTAGCGTTGAAGAGTCGACATACAGACTGCAATTATGAATAAATTTCCGCAAGAAATTTCTCCCTTTTCCAATTAAATTTTTTTGTTTTCCCTATTATTTGCTACTGTTTGAAATTATTCCCCGGGAAAAATGTCTCGTGGAATTTGCATTATAATTTCCCTCATAATATAGAAAAAGACGGTATAAATTTGTCAAATATATGAATTTTTCAAATGTTATTTCCCTTCCAAAGGTAATATGTTTCTTTTGTTTTCAAAATAATTCTAAAATGTACATATATTGTAGCACCTTTGATGAAAATAACTGTAAGAAAGTAGTTTATTTATTTTGCTCTTGTTGTTAATTTATAAGAAAAATGTCACGAAAAGTCATTAAATTGTTAAAACTGTACGTATAAAATTGTATGGGACTTTTAAATATTATAAAAAATACCTTAAAATAAATGAAAATTTGAATTTATAAAGTTTTTATACAAAAATTGCTGAGAAATCCCGAAAATGAAATCCCGGGATTGAATTTTACAAATCCCGGGTTCGGGATTTCCCCTTTGGCATCCCTAGCTAATACACAAATGAAATTTGTTATATGCAAATATGTATGTAAATATTTCTGTTTTTGGTTAAAATGCAAACAAACAAACGATGAAGCCGATAAATCATAAACAGTTAATTAACAAACACTTTGTCCTAGTTTACACTATGCAAGTCTTCCTCAAATTAACCAGCTTAACAATAAGACTTGCATAGTGTAAACTAAAATTTTACAGAATAATCATATCATGCAGCATTGTGATAAATTTACGATCAGTCCCATTGTTTCAAACTGATATTCGGCTTTTTTTATCATGCCATAATTCTTCTAAAAATAATTATTCGCAATAAAAAAATCTACATGGAATAATCAGGTTTCTACACTGACAGAATTTTCGGCAGAAATTCTATGAATTTCGACATTAATCTAATGAAAGATTCATTAAAATTCAACCAACGTCACGCATTGTTGGATTAATGAAACCAGTTTCGTTATAATTATTTTATTGAAAACTTCATCAAATTTATTTAACAGTGTAATTAATGCAGTGCTATACCTTCATCGAAGCAATAAAATAATTTCATGAAAAGAATGAAATAACTTAAATATAAAGGGGTTTCTTAATAATTAGAAAATATTGTTGCCATAAATCCAATAAAATATTCTTACGAAACCAGAATACCAAGGAAGCAATTCCAATGAAATTCTTTCACAATATTCATGAAATTTTCATTGGATTTGTGAAATTATCATTAGATTTGTGAAAATATTTTAATGAAATTGTTTCATTGGACTTATGAAAGAAAATTCTTTGGGTGTACTCACTCGTAGCTTTCGATAAAGAGTTGATTCAATCACATATTTTTAGTTTGAGATTATGGCATTCAATATCAAACATGAGTTTACCTTATCCGATATCGATTGCCTTAATCTTAATCTGGAAAAATTTGATTGAAACAGTTCGTTATCTCTTTATAAATTTATAATATTAATTCACAGTGATACTTGTACTTAAGTACAGAGTGTCTCAAAAGAAAATATATATTTAGTGGATCTATTTTGTAATAAGGGAATGTTCAAATAGTACGTAACGCATAGTTCTTCGATTTTTAACACCACCCTACCCCCCAGTAACATATTTGTAATAAAACCCCCTCCGCATCAAGAATAACGTAGCAATACGTTAAAATAATTTTTAAACAGTTTAATAAGTTTTTATAAAAAAAATATAATTAAATTCATTGTATTAAACTTATTTGTTAGACAAGCACACACAACTCCTAAGTTGTCATAAGCTGGTTCTCAGTTTAGCGGTGGATGGTGTTAAGATTTTAAAGACAATTAGATTCCATCGGTCTAATTTTAAAAACAATAATTATTACTTTGATTTTTTTACTTATTGTTTGATAATGAGTCATTATTATTTCGAGAACAGTTGTTCCAACATTTGACAAATTTCGTTTGCAAATCAAGAACGTTTCGACATTTTTATCTCATCATTTTCAAATTGTTAACATTTTGTTCTACATTTCAGAACTTGTATTATGTATTTTGTATTTATTTTGACAATGTTTTGTTATGGACTTGAGCACAACATTTGCCTCAAAAGTTAGGAAAGTTTGTTGGCAATTGAATATCATCAACCAAGGCGCATCTACAAGGCGAACTCACTAAGTGATCAGAGGTGCAAATTGCGCGGCTCGGAGCTGTATCTAAATTTTAGGAATAAACTCTCCATACACTAGAGTTTGTTAAAAACCGATTGAATGAAAAATCGCTATTTCGGTTTAAAATTTACTTGAACCGACAGGTTTTGGTTTGGGTTTTTTAAACCTGGAGGGTTATTGTGTAATTCGATTTGTTTGAATTTTTATGCTTTTAAGATAGAAATTCGAAAGCTTTTTCTCTGGCTTACGAATACTATTTCCATAAACCACATCCATCGCCGCAAGATGGATTCCGTGAAGCTAAAAAAGCTACAGTTCTGCTGAAAAACACAGTGCAACACGAAAAAATATAACCATATACGGACACCACTACGTATTAAAAGACCAAAAAAAAGACCCGTGTCTCCCAATTTTGCCCCAAGTCATGAAATTTTTTTATGGGACGGCAAAGATTTGGGGCCTCGGTGTCATTTTTGCATTTTCTGAGACTTCATATCTTGCAAACCGTTCACAATTTTCGTTTACTCCAAAAAAATTAAATTAAAAAAAATTTCACCTAAACGGTGTTAAGAATCACTCCTTGGAAGTTCATATGTTCTAGATAGTTGTTTATTGAGATCTTAGGTACATTTTTGTAGCTGATTTTTTCCTTGAATTTTGAACGGTTTGCTACCTATGAACCTGAACAGGGGAAAGAAGGTAAAAAAATCAATTTTTTTTTAAGTTTTTGCGGTTGTGATCTTGAAGATGAAGTTTTTTAGATTTTATATGTTTGCAATTTTTGTTCTTTACGACAAGAGCTACAACTTTGCCTCACAGACAGCGTTACCATATGTGAAGATTTATCTTATTTTTGAAGTTTTTCGAGATGATAAAAAGACTAAAAGATTTCTTACCTAAAAATAAGATTTTTGAAAATATGAAAAATAGTACTCTTAACATATTAGTTGACGTTCCTTTTGACTAAACTACTTCCACATTTTCTTCTTTGTTTCATAAAAATTATGAAAAGAAGTAACACGCTGCAACACTATTTATTCCCTTTGATTAAATTTTAACCAATGTACAAGCAGAGATTCTTCTAAACCACGCGTTTTTTAAAGAAATAATTCGCTTTAATCTGGGAGTAAATTACATTATTCGATATCGATCGAAATATCTATTCAAACTAGACTTTGGTTGAACTCATTGAGTCGGTTGTTTTTGATGCCAACCTTGATCAAACCCAATTAAATTACATCGGTTTCATACACACATATATTGATAAAATTTTAATAAAATTATTAAAAAAAGATTTTTAATGACAGAAAAAGATTTTTTTTGCCGGCTTGAAGATTTTAAAAAATAAAATATGGCAACACTGCTCACAGAGTAAATCAAAATTCTGAACGGTTTGCAAGATATGAGCCTGAGAAAATGCAAAAATGACACCTAGGTCCCAAATCTTTAGGGGCCCATAAAAAGTGGTGGACTTGGGGCAAAACTGGAAGACACTGGTCTTTTTTTTTTTGGTCTTTTATCATGTAGTGGTGGTGTCCGTAAATGTTTATATTTCCATGACTTAAAAAATTACACAGTGTTTTTATTTAATGAATTCTTTTTTGCCTACAAATATGCACAATTTTATAGATTAATTTTTGCATAAAATTATTCAAAAGTTAATTGGCAATTTTTTCTAATAAAGAACTTAAAAAAACATTTTACAAGAATATGATATATGTCAATATTTTAGCTCTTTTAGTCAACAACATTAGTTTCAAAGAAAGTTTGTTGCTAAAATTAATATTTTAGAAAATAATGAAGAAAATAACCAACAAAATACCAAAAATTTTATATACCAAAATTATGTATATTTATATGGAAATTATTTATATTAAGCTTGTATAAATAAGGGGTTATATATATTAAATTATTTTATACATATACACTCAAAAGAAAACTAAGCAAAAAAAATTAAATTGAATAAATGGGCTTGAGGGCCAACTTTGAGAGCCGGACGCACCCCCTAAAACACAACTTATCGCTATGAAATTTTTTTGTATATTTTTTTAAATAAAACAACCGATTTTGGCGGGAGAGAATATAAGAAAACAAAAAAAAAAAAAAAATTCTCTGTATATGTATTACATATTATGTAGTATTTAGAATAATTGTTTTATTTTACGCTATTCTGCGTTCTATTATACCTATGTATACATACATTTAGTTACAATTTTTTAAATCTCCAAAAAGTATACTATGTATGTATGCATGTATGTATGTATGTATGTATGTGGTTTGTTTTTCTATCTTTTAAGACAATCTGGCCGTTCAAGGTCTTACAATTGTACATTAGGGTGGAGCGATAATGTATGAACAAAAAAAATTTTTTTTGTTCAACGCTATAGCGTTATAAAGTTGCCTTTTGGCGAATAAATTAAAGGTTCGAAAAATTATTTACTTGTCTTGATGTTTTGAGGTGTCTCAATACAATTTAAAGTTAAGAAAATTACATATTTTTTATATTATCCAAAATATCTGATACGTTTTAAACTTTAGTTTATGATGAATATACTCGCAAGTATTTTTCTTTATTCTTAGGTCTATTATAAAGTGAAATATAGGAATCCAATAACTAAAAGGGAGTTTTTTTTTGTTACCTATATTTTTCTTATTAAGGATGTTAAATTTTTTTATATACAGCCCAATTATGAATATTCCCGGGGACTTTTTCTCTTCCCTATCATTTGTTCCCTGGGAATAATCCTCGTATTCTAAATCTGGATCAGCTGTTTAATGTTTACATATTTTTCTGCTCTAACGCAAGAGTTCAGCAATAGAAATTTATTAAAAATTGTGTGTTTTCATTGTTAATAAGATTGCGTGTGAATATAATTTTTGTTTTTGCTTAAATAAAAATTAAATAAACAGTGTAACCATTCACAGACATGCGGAATAACTTTGTGTTGAGAAAGTGGAGTGAAAACTGAGCCAGGTGCAGATGCAAATGGATTAAATTCCCAAGGACTGTGTGTACAAAGGAAATTGTAAATGTTATAAAGTTTTTCTTTTCGGTTTTGATCATATTAGAAGGAAACAAATCTTCCATTTACCTATTATGTGAACTTAAAGGAGGCCTGCAAAATTGAGAGTTTTAGTATTTGTTCTGAATACAAAATTAGTTTATGTTTTTGAAGTGCATGTGCGCAGGGTTTAGATACAAATGCAAAAATATAAAATACAAAAGCGAAATTCGGTATTTGTTTAAACTTTTTGCTTTAAATAAATTCTTATATTATTGTTTTGCAACATTTATTAATATGATTTTTAAACTTTGCATTAGTTCCCTTCAAAATGTTTGGGTAGAAAACTATCAACAAATTATCTCCCTCATATTTAGAATACCTACTTTTTTCCCGTGGAGTTTTTTCTCAATCTCCCTCATGTTCAGAATACCTACTTTTTAGGAGGAATGGGAAAAGGAAAAAAAACTACCGGGGAATTGCTATTCATAATTAGACTAATAGATTTAAGGAAACAAGTAATATAATTGTTGTTGGATATTTCCAACATATTTGTAATTATAACAACAGTGTTATGGCAATTCCACTCGTTTTAATTTCACGTGGAATGCAGAACATACCCGATTATGTCAACCTAGATAGATTCAGAAATACAGTATTTAAATATTAAATTGGTTTTTTGTATCAAAAGTATTGAATGTAAGCTATCTAGAATGATTGAAAGATCCAGGTTCAACATTAGCTTAATCTGAAGAAGAAGAAAACGGCAGTGCTGATAGCGGTCATAATATCGTAAAGATACTTTTAGTCGGTACTCAAATCACTAATTGTAATTTAAGGTAATATTGTAGGAATGAATTGAATTCGATTACTGGTTTTGTTTCACGTTTTTTATAATTGAGATCCACTGACACCTGAAAAGCATTTAGGTCTTGTAGTTTTTCCGTTCAAATGTAACAAAAAAAAAAAGATGTCGCAGTGTTAATAAATTGAAATGAAACTGGTAGACAAACCACTGTAATGATTTATTAAGTTCTTCTTCGATCAAACGAATAATACCAGGTTTAAAACTTTCGTTTACTACTGTTCCATCGCAAACAACTACAACTGTTTCACTGAGTTTCACCGATTTGAATTTCAAGTGAGTTAGTATAGAATTTTTAACAACTTTATCATTTCCCAACTCACATGTTACATACCCAAAGTATTCGCTTCCCGACCCTGATAATATCACATAATGGTTTTCTACTCCTATTTTTCTCTAAAATTTATAATTTCTCTGAATACAAATCAAAGTTATATCCTGCGTATAATTTTCTTACGATCTGCATCCTGTAAAGCTTTGTGACAAGTACGCATTTTAAACTGCAAATATAAAAGAATCTGAGGGACTCAGCTATAAATCTTCTTTGTTATTTTTGCTTGTTTGACGCTCCTTGTAAGATTTCATTAAGCTTCTATACTTGTCATGGTAGGTAGTGATGCTTCTTGCCACATTTCTAAAACTTCTTGAGCGAATTTTTAAGATATGTCATGAATGGTGCTTTCTTTTGCTGTTTTATCAGGCTTTAGCTCATACTTGATGAATAGATAATTTTTCATAACGTCATCAAAAGTTGGTAATTGAGAAACTGGTAGCTTCTCAGGCAAAACAAAACACAGGACAAATTTTCGTTTTCCGTATTTTGACTTAAGGCATTTTACTATAATAAAGAGAACTAACTATATGTGTGTGCTAAAGTGTTGCAATATTTACTTGAAACGTGAAGAGTAAATTAAAAATACTACTTATATGAGTCTTATTTCTCGACACAGCCGTAAAATTCAAATAGTCTCACAAAAGAAATAGTACGCGCGCGAGCTGACTGATAACGTTAGAATATCATTTGAAGAGAGTTGTGAAATCATCTCCAAAGTGTCCCACAAATTCGCTTTTCTACAGATACGTTTCAATGTTAGCCTTTTCATTCTTATAGATACTAACATGACAGTGCTCATAATATCTCAAGAATATTGCCAATGATATTGGGGGCACCTCTATATAGTTATAAAATGTGCCAAATAAAATTTTCTGTGAAAAGAGCAACTTTTTACAGATATCAAAAAGCAATTGCTAAATATAAAAAAATCACTCCACCCTATTGCACATATTAGATGATACACTAATAATGTTATCCAAAACAAAAAAAAATATTATTTTTTCTATGTATTTGTGCCCTTAATTATGAAAGTGATCTAAGTCATATGTATTTTTACTTCGAATTATTATATAAAAATGGAAAAAACACCAATTAATATTTAATAAATATTAAATAAATTTATATTAATCGAGACTAGTGTAACTCTAAATTAAAATAAATAAATAAATAAAAATACTGTTTGTTTTCCTTAAATGTAATCTACAAAATATCTCGACCAAAGAAATATATGACTTGCACCAATTTCATAATTAAGGGCACATTTTTATGTAGGTATGTTCAATATAAAAAATATAACGCAAAACCGCGGGCGCCATTTAGGAATTCATAAATACAATACACAGTAGTGGTCAAAACTTTTGAAATATATTTATTTTCTGCAAATGACACTTGTTCGTAATATAGGTATCTATTTACATGTCGTCATGACATTTCAATGCCGTTCGAAAGGAAAACTGGCGCCGCAATAACTGGCTAAAATATTTATTTTAATATGAAACTACATATCGCAAAAACAATGTACCTATTGGACTAATTTCTTAAGCTACATATCGCACATATACTTCAATAGTGGCATAACTCAAAAAATTAGTTTTTTGAGTTAATAATGCAGAAAGATGCGGAATTTCGTATTTTATCTTGTGTAAAAATTTCATATAAATATCTTGTACCATCACCTCCTGAGAGAAGAATTTTTTTTCATTTCTCCATTGAGTTGTATGCAAATTGAAAACTTAAAACGCGTTTTCTGCAAAACTGTTTTTTTTTTTTGAGTTATGCCACTATTGAAGTAAATGTGCGATATGGGTAATTCCAGAAAAGATCAACCAAAAAATTTTTTCTCAAAACTTCTTGTTTTGTAAAAGCTTTTTTATGGCCTTTTTCCCAACTGCGAAAGAAAACTTTCGACTTAAAATTTATTTTGAAAACAACAATAAAATATGAAAATTTGGTTCTGTTTTCAATATAAATTGTAAGCCGAAAGTTTTCTTTCGCAGTTGGGAAATAGGCCATTAATTTTAAAATTTTTTTTCACCGAAATATACAACTTTTAAATTTTTTTTGCTGTGAATATATAAAATATTTGTTTTTTTTTTTGTAATTTGCAAATTTTCTATTAACAATTACCTTACTCATTAACATAAGTAAGCAGAGCGGAGTTCTAATATCTGATGTTTTTAGTTTATTTCTTTTATATCTTAATGCCGCGTCCGTCGCCCAAAATTAATATAGTAATTGTTTTCAGCAGTAAATAAGCATTTGTTATTGTTTAATATATATTTTTTAATTAAAGTGCAATCGTTATTGTTAGCAAAGTTACTGTGTTTTGTACTTTATCCAATTTAAAAATATTAAAACAAAATTTCCATATTTCATAAATCAACAAATAGAAGATGATTTTTCACATTAATTTCAACATACAGAAAAAAAATTTTCTTCACAAATTTCGCTGAATTATCCACATTTTTATGAGTGCACAAAAAGAACTTCTATTTTTGTCGGGTCCGTTTCTCACTGATATTTACTTATACAGTCGAATCCGCTTTAGGGCAACACGCTTTACTTTACAAATCCAAGCACTGATTTTAAACGCAGCTAGTCTTATTCACTTCGCTTTAGCGAAACATCGCTTTATTGAAAATGCCAAAAGCAAGTCCACAACTACGTTTTGTATGAAACTTACTTCGCTTTAGTGAAAAAATAAACAATGACAAATTATTTATTAGAAATCGATTGCATAACTTAAGGCAGAAAAAATTTTGCATGTTTTGCCCGTTAAAAAATTAAATGGCAAAATGTATTTGTCCTTTTCGCTCTTACGCACTTTATTGTATTTTTCTATTATATTGTCAATGCAAGTGGCTAGACATTTACTGATTTTAAGCAGTACGATTAACTGTAACAAATTTCAGTAATCCGAACTACGTTTTAGAAAAAAAAAATCGGATAACTGAAAAAAAATTGGGTTTTGGTTATTTCCAGTAAAGCGGAGTCGAATAGGCCCAAAGTTTTTTTTTTAATACAGTGCTATTGTCTGGCTTCAAAACACTATGAATACATATCGGATCTTTCCATTTCTTTCTTGTTCTTGGCGCAACTAAAAGTGTACGAATGTAGCTTCCGTCGCCCAGGAATTGTCCATATTTATAGAAAAAACTTAGCAGTTCTTGTGTCTACTTTAAAATTTGGTTGAGGTGAGTTAGCAGGTTTACACTCTAAGTCGAAGATATGCATGTATGTATATCTTACGAAAAAGATTTCGGAATTTCTTAAAGTTTTATTTCCATATGATTACGTCATTTTTGAGTTTTCGTGTATTTTTCAAATTTTTGTTCAGCTTTTTTGTAACGAAAGCTAAAATTTTACCATCTCTAATTATAACAGTGTTGCCATCGTTTTTTATTATTTACTCATTATGCCCATTTTTGTCAATTTGCTTATTTTTGTTCTACTTAATTTGCCCATAGACACATATTGCTGACAGCAACTGCCGACGAGCCCTTGGTATACATGTGTGATTGATATTTTACTAAACTTATCAATCATCCTTACTAATATTTGTTATAAATGTGAAAGTGATTTTGTTGGTTTGTTTGCTACGCTTTCACGCCCAAACCGATAAACCGATTTTCAAAATTCTATATGGTTTAAATGGTTTATAAATTTTACATTTTTGCGATTATTATAAGTTTTTTTTAAACACAGTATATTATTGGGTAATTTTTTGCAATTAGCTTTGAAAAATATATTCTGAGAGTATACATCTCATATTTTCCATAATTTTTCGCAAAGTTTCGGGTGTAATGGTCATGATTTCATTTCGAATGTTGGTTTTTAGATGGAGTATGGTTCTTAGTTTGTTAACGTACAATCTTTCTTTCAAATATCCCTAAAGAAAGCTGCAGGTGCAGTGCGCACATTAAAATGACGACGATATGCACGCTGTGTCAACACAATAGACTTTTGGTTTGAAAAATAAAATTCAATTATTTTTGTACTTTGTTTGATCGTGTAATAATTCATAATTAATTCCCCAAGTCTTTTTCACAAAATGCTGGGAAAAAACAAAGAAAGAATAATAATTAAAAAGTTATAAAGAATTCAAACAATATAGCTCATTCTGCGCCACTCTGTATATTACCAGCTTCAAATATGGGATATTTTTTATCCGGTTTGAAACCGATTTTTTTATATTTGGTACAGATTTTTTCCGAAAAACACATTTTTGGGGTCAGTTAGGGTAATTTTCGTTTCGTGTGTAATTGTTTATGCCGAAAAAATTTTCAAACAAATATTTGTTTGATATAAAATTTCGTTTCAGTAAATATTTTTTACTGATCCAGTAAGTTGTTTGTCGGCTACTTGTCGGCATTTACACGTATAGAACACGAACAATCAAAATAAACAACAACAGCGAGCGGTGGACTTACTTTTGACACGCATTGTGAAAACTTAAAATTTTTTTTATTTATTGTATCTTCACATATGAACTAACAATAAGTATTCAAATCTTAAATCTAAAATATAATTAGTAGGACCGACCAATGTCGGACATAAACTTAGTGACAGCTATTAATAATATATAAGTAGTGATAGGCAAAAAAAAGTATATATGTATATAAAAATATATAAAAAAATATATGCTTACTTACAAGTATATACATATGTATGTAGGTCTATAGTTTGGACTTGAACGAAATTGGCCATTAGCGAAGAATATACGTATGTATAATCAATATCAAATATAATATGATGTCCAATAAATAATTCATCAAAGTCGAAATTAGAGGTGCGAGTGTATTTGTATATCTATTAAAAAAATTTTATGAATCAAAATAAGTTGCGTAATAAATAGGGACTTGCTAATGTTTTGAACACCACTGTATTTAATAAGTACAAATGCACTCGCTAATATGCCAGTAATAGACTTTATAAAATTCTAGTTGGTATGCAAATCTAATATTTTTCTTAATTTAGAGCAATAAGTAATAAAATATGTGGGAGCTCATTGGAATGTAATGCCGAGTTTACATCTGGCACACATGTACCCAAAAAAGCGGAACCACTAATTACTAATGAAAAACGTGTCTGAATCAAACAGTAATAATAATCAAAAAAAGTAATGCAAAATTATTACTCAAAAACGATAAATTATACATGAGTTACTACACATGAGATACACATGAAAAATAAAATTACACATGATAAGTGTAATTACACCTAAGGCGGCAACGCTGGTGTCTGTTGACTTTTTATCGTGGGGCTGAGAGAAATCTATTTTTAGTTTTTTTTTTTGCAAAATAAAACAAAAACCAAACAAAATTTGAAAACAAAACAACCAGTCGACGGTTGACCACACCATAGCAATAACAAAAATATGTACTTAAGTAGGTAAACACATAAGTATGTACAGTGGTGGACATTAGCTTAGCAGACTTTATATACGGTAACTAGAAAAAATAAGGGCACGCCATCATATAATTAAAGTTTCAACGATGTTTCTTTTTATTTCAACAACTTTCTGCAAACAAACGGAAATATAAAATTAAATTTTAATGGGCGGTGCCTCCGCCCATGTTTTAAATGCTAGATTGTGTATTTTTCAGAGCTCAGCAGTGCGATTCAGTAACTTTAAACGATCCGATAATCGTAATTTTCGTCTATAACTTTTTTCGTTTGTCATAACGATTGTGTGATTCTGTAACTTCTTTTTAACGATAGTACGCAGCTGATATTTCCTGTTGCTTTTGTCAACAAACTTAACAGCACATAAATTATTGTCGCTTAAATAATGACACAGCTGACATTAACCTATAGCAAATATCGTTAAAAATGTTACTGAATAGCAAATTCGATAAATATTCGTTACAATTATTTTAATGATGCGATTATAGTTAAAGAAAAAGTTAGTGAATCGCACTACAGGGTACGTGTTAAGTCTTGTAAAAATCGGTAAAGTAGAACCACTTAAAACAAAATATTAAATTTTAATGGGCGTGACTTCGCGTGATATATTATAATAAATTTTAATGGGCGTAACTACGCCCATATCATAAAATTAAATTTAAGAAATTGTGGGCGTGTTCCCGCCCATTTTTACAATGGGAAGCTATACCCTCAAACAAAAAATAATTTTTACCATCGGTCTAAAATTTACCGGGTTATGAAGTAACACAGCAAAAAAAAATAGAGACGAATTTTTAACATCCTCCTTTTTTTGAAGTCGTTTAAAAACTAAAGAGCAAATGCATAATGCGGGGTATACACGTTACTTAATTTCGTACTTAGCGTAGTATGAGTTGTAGTACGGTTTTAAGATACACGTTACTACAAATCATACTAATTCATTTGAAAGAAAATTTCTAAGGCAATACACACCCGGATAAATGAATAATGTGATGAATTTATTAATAATATAAGTGAACTGCAGTTGAAAGGAATAACAAAAAACAATGTAAAAAGAAAAGGGGCATGTTGTAGAGAATGGTTAAATAATGTTTTGTGTACTTTTTTTTTAATAAAATATCCGTTACATAAAGCCAATTTTAAAATTGAGGCGCAGAAACACTGCGTTTTCTAAATCAGCTCCTCATAAAACAAATTTTGCTGTACAACAGCATGATACACAATACTTATTATCGTACTTATCGAAGCTCCACCCACAAAAATCAAAAACTTTTGATTTTCATACTACAAAGTATACTTAATAAGTACAACAGCATGATACACGTTACTAATTTCATACTTGTAAGATTTTTCGTACGAGTTGTAGTAACGTGTATACTCGCCATTAGAGAATGATCGTTAACATCAAGCCGCAAAACTACCCTCTAGTCAGCATAGAACCATATGTCTCTATGTCAATACTTTTTCTCCAGCGACAATTGCCCTAGTTAAAATGTCGACAACTTTCCTTTCATGCGCGAGTAGAGATACGTTAGAGACAACAGTTCTAGTATATTTCTGGTGATATTGTCAATAAACGCGTCAAAAGATTGCTTTTCTTTTGTATTATGCTGTGCAGTAATATTAAATAAATATATGTAGACGAGGGTTACTAAAATCTACTAGTGAATCTTTGGTTCAAATATCTCCATATGGTCGTAAAAGAACCACCTTCTCAGTATTGCTAAAGTCTACTGGTAGATTTTTAATGACAACCGTATGTTAAGGCATTTTTTTAACCCAAAAATAGCACTTTCTGAATTGAAAAAAAAACGAATTTAAAATTAGTCAAAAACTTAAATGCATTTTTTCATATCCAAAAGTATAGAGTTTAGTAAAATAATAGTAGGAAAATATACTTGTAGGAACTGCGGGTCAACCTGTTACGGGCTTTAATAATTCATTTAAATCTTTATTTTCACAGTGTACGTAAAAGGGTTATTGACTCGGTTTTTCAACCGGTCTTAAAACCCGGTTTTTTCACAATAAGGTTGTCGGTTTTTTCAAAATGTTGATTTTTCGAATGTCGAATAGTCCGGTTTTTTTTACAATTTAAAAACCGACTGACTGAGTCGAATACTCTTCGATTTGTATATTTTGCAATAAATAATAAGTAATAAGTATTTGTTTCAGTATAAAAGTTCTAAGCGTTTTTTGAGCATGGCAACACTTACTGAAGCATGAAATTTAAGCGAAATTATTTTATGAGGTGGTAGCAGAGACGAATTAAATTGGCCTTATGGTGTGCAATGGATGTCAAAATCCATTTGCAAAAAGAGTTTTTTTTTTAATTTTGTTAACATTTTGCTTCATATTTTATATAGAACTCAGCGTGACCATATTAGCTTATTTTGGGCTAAATTTAGCTAATTTTTTTTTGGATTAAACTTCAAAATTTTCATTTAGCTCTTAGCTTATTTTTTAGCTTTTTTTAAAAACTCATAAAAAAGTTATAAGAATGGTAATTTTTTAACATATAAAAATATAAATGTTTTTCATTGAAAAATAGTTTAAACAATACAAAGTGTAAACTGTTTAGTTATAAGAGAAATAATTTAAAAATAGAAATCATTGATTGAAATTATGGAGTTACAATGGCAAATATTAAATTAAGATTACCTATAAGACTTATCTTTTATTGAGTTAAGTTCAACGTGCATTCAGCGACAAGAATTTACTTAAAACAAAACTTTGAAATATATTTACTATAAATAACACTAATTCACTAAAAACAAGTTTTCGTATTTTAGTATAAATGCTGTTAAATTTTGAAAATTGGTTTAGCTTATTTTGGGAAGTTTTTGTTTTGTTTTTTTTTTTTTTTACTAAAATATAATAATGGATAAATAATTTAATTAAAAAGTGATTAAATATATTTGAGGAGTTAGCGAACAAAACCAGACTATTCCCGGTAACTATTTTTTACACGACAGGCAAATTACTGAATTAACTAGATAGAGACTAGCAAGGAAAAATCAATTTTTGTTACTTTTTTAATGTAGGATCGAACTGGTTATGAATGAAAATATTTCTTGACTTCATAGATTTGTACTTGTAGAGCCCGAAAAAATTAAAAAAAAAAAATATTTACTGAGAACGTGTCTGGTTTTGTTCGCCAGCTTATCATTTCAAATTATAAAAAAAAAAAATTGTTTGTGAAATTGCAAAGCAGCATCTGCATACGATACACGAGAAGTAACTGGTTGGCTCATTTGCGCAAAAGTGGCAGAGTAAGCGTTTGCTGATTGAGCTGGAGCTAATTTAGGTTTTTGCACCATAGTCTTCTTTACGAAAGAGTACACAGGACAACCTCTGTAGTTAGCGGTGTGATTACCTCCACAATTACTGCATTTTTTATCACTTTGATCTTTTGGCTTATTGCAACTAGCAGTGCCGTGTAATTCGCCGCACACAACACAAACAGAGGGTAAATTGCAGTATGTTTTTGTATGGCCATATTCTTGGCAATTATGGCACTGTACAGGACCTGAACGCTTATGTGGCTCTTCAACTGTGATTTTTCGGTACAAGAGGTATTTCAAATTATAAATTGGATGCGTCTCATTTTTTTTCAATTTTATATCATTAGGCTCAAGTTCAACACGAAATAGGGGTTGGGGAATCTTCTCTCTGTTTATTATATTGGACACATTTTTTACCTTAAACCCCTGGAGGACGAGTGCATCTTTTATTTCTTCGGGAACAACATAAGAATCTATGCCCTTCAATACGATCTGCATGCCTTTAGCGCTCTTAAGCTGGTATGTGTAGAAGCTTGTTTTATTTTTTTCAAATTCAGCAACCATTTTGCGGAAATCTTTTTCGTCATAAATTTGGACTTTAGTTTCATCTATGTTTCCACGTTTTATTGGAACAATGTGAAATTTATTCTCACCAATGACCGAAATTGATTTTTCAATAAGGGCATTTGAATTTTTTTGTCTCAAATAGATTGGTGGCGGCTTGGATATTTTATTCGAGGATACCTCGGGTTTGTTGTTCTCATCTTGCAAAATTTTAAAGCGGTTTTGGCGATTAGTTGAGGCTGCGCTGTTATCCCTAGACATTTTTGGAGCAGATGAAATTTTTGAAGAATTCGGGCTTCGCCCACGCTTTACCACGGTTATATATCTGTCCATTCCGACTTGTACCTTGAGTTTCGAGCCGCTGTTATCTGTAGTGATAACTTTGTTAAGTGATGAGCACGAGCCTGAAGGGGATGATATTACTGGCTTATATGAAGAAGTACTAGGCAACTGTAATGTTAATGCATCATTACTATTTGGCGTTGGACAAAGCGAAGTTGATCGCTGACGAAAAATTGGCTTTGACGTTAAAAAAAGACTCATCAGATTTATTATTTATATTTTTTTCATTAAGAGTTTCAGAACTCACAGTAAAATAAGCATTTCTGCCGTTAGAACTCACTTCAATTTTTTTTGTATTTGAGGCACTCATACAAAGAATTCCTCAAGGGATATTTGTTTGTGTTTTTTTATGTTTGCGGTCTTTTTTTGTTTTTGTTATTTATGATTGTTTATTTGTTTAGAGGTACACATATATATAGTATTCCTCAATATCAATTTGTTTAATTTTTTTTGTTTGCGGTTTTTTTTGTTTTTGTTATTTTTACTATGTAAAAATATCAGCAAAGCATAAAGCTTATTTATTAAAGACAGTATGTACCTATTACGAATAATATGTACTACGAATATTTTTTGTTTGTTTAATTTTTTGTAAGTAAGAAAAATTCCGCTAATCGACTGTTCGCTATGAAGGTACCACGAGAACTCACAAATATTTTCGTAAAATGTAAAAAATTTTCGTTTATTACACAAAAATTAAATTACGAAAAAATGTTTCGTATTTTTAAGCATCGAATATTTTGAGTGTATATTGTATTATTCGGGTATGTTCTGCATTCCACGTGAAATTAAAAGGAGTGGAATTCCCATAAAATTGTTGTTGGAAATATGTAATTATAACAACAATGCTATGGCAATTCCAGTCGTTTTAATTTCACGTGGAATGCAGAACATACCCGATTGTTTATCGTATCTGAACAGAAATGGAAAGTGGCATTTTTGGATTTGTTAATAGAATAGAATTAAAACCCATGAAAAATTCATAAAAATTGTAAATAATACATGAAAATATGTAAAGTTATTAAAAATATTACAATCAATGTAATACTTTTTCAATACAATACTTTTTGAAAAATTTCTAGTGTGTTTTATTTCTATTCACGATCACTTTGCCAGTTAAAAATGGAAAAGTTACATAAAATAATGGGTTAGAGCGTGAGTAAAAATGAATTATTGTGTTATTACAACGGGTCGCCAGTGTGTACGCAATTTATTAAGAGTCGTCTGGAAAGAAACATGTAAAATACAGCGTCAATTTTAGTGGGAGTGATCCCGGCTATTTTCTCAATATATTTACATATTAAAGTCTGCTTAGCCGAAGTACATAAATCAAAAGGACATGCCCAATGTGCATGCAAAGTTTCAATAGGGTAGGTGGTGCATTAATTTTTGGATTTTCCGATTGAATAAATCAATTAGGACTATTTGTCTACAAAATGTCAACTTTCTACAGTATAATATTACGTAAAATTTTTATGGGCCTGGCCCCGCCGACTTTTATTTATACTAGTGCTTATGGTTCATGTAAAGTTTCGTAGGAAAAACCTAATGAGAAATACATGAGTAATAGAGTAAAAACTGATAAGCCGAAGTACATGAAAATAAAAGCTAAGATTTATGGGTGAAGTCACGGCCACTTTTCAAAACAGGAAATTTTTACTTTGGATAAGTGCAATCTGTATGAAAAGTTCCAATAAAATTGAACTTAATTTTGAGTTTACACTGCTTCTTCCCAATCCCTGATTGAAACTTCTTCTTAGTTATATCTGATTTAGATTAATTTGTGTACCAAATTTCAGCTCTCTAGTGCTAATTAGAGTTTTATCGGGTAAAACTTCTTGGTTTTAAGATTTTCCCATTGGCTTACTTATCTACACGTATAAAATTTCAGCTCTCTAGCGTGAACTGTACCTTATAATTTTATGAGCATTACCCCTCCCACTATTTTAAATTCACAATATTTCTGTGAGCAGCGCTTATAATTCATGCTAATTTTCTTCAAAAATATGCTAGACCGAAGTAGATTAAACACAAAGCTAAAATTTTATGGGAGTGATCACGCCAACTTTTTTAGGTGATAGTTTAAAGTTTTGTATACGTGTAACGTATATGCAGGTTTTCACTAAAATGGCTTAAGTTAGAAGCTGTATATTAACAGCCTTATTTATAAAACTTTTTAAGGCTTTATAAAGGGATTTTGAGAAAAATTTTCATAAGAAATTTTTCTTAAAAAGCCTTAATAAGATTTATGAATAAGGCTGTAAGTTTTCAGGTTCAAACAATAGTAGCGTATCCCCGCCTATTCTGGTAATATATTTTGGTTTTTAAGATTTTTCTAGTTGGTTTCTCACCTAGTCCTACTTATGTATCAAATTTAAGCTCATACGCTCAACTTTTAATTTTTAGTTTTATTGGGCGCAGCCCCGCCCCTCTGACTAAGATTTCTGAGTTTTCATGTTTTTCTTGTTGTTTTCTCACCTATACCTACTCGTGTATCCAATTTCAGCTCCTTAGCGCAACTTTTAATTTTTAATATTTATGGGCGTAGCCATGCCCACTTTTCCAAACTTAAGATTTTTTTCGGCCAGTGTTTATTATTTGTGCCAAGTTTCGTTGCAAACGGATAATAATACATACAGAAATAGTATATCAAAATATGCTGAGGCGTAGTACACGAAAATGAAGTTGAAATGGTATGGGCGTGTCAACGCCCACTTTTTTAATGACAAATTTTTAGGCAGTATGTATGCCGAATTTCAATAAAATAGCTTCCATAAAGCGCCTTAGATTTGCTTTTTTAATTCTAGCCCTTATGGGCGTAGCTCGCCCTCTTAGCCAAAATTTTCGGATTTTAAATTTTTTTTTAGTTTATTGTCAACCTAGACCTAGTTTTGTAGCAAATTTCAGCTCACTAGCACACATTTTAATTTTTATGGGCGTAGCCCTGCCCCCTTGGTTAAAATTTTTGGGTTTTCAGATTTTTCTAGTTCATTGCTCACCAAGATCTACCTGTGTACCAAATTTCAGATCTCTAGCTATAGTGGAAGTGCTTCATAATATTGATGAGTGAGTCAGTGAGTATGTCTTAACCTTCCATATGAGGTTACATGAATTTATTCTAATTATGATTTAAATTTCATAATTTTACGGTGGCGGGGAACAAAGTTATGAGGGGGGTAAAAACAGCTCGAATGGCTTCCTGTAAATATACACACTACGTGCATTGGCCAGACTTGGCCTGGCGCACTGCCGTGCTCAAGTGCTTTAGAATACTATCGTTTACATTAGAATTATATTTTAAGTTTTCCATTGCAAAGTAAAAGTAATTCACAAAATTGTGAATTTTAAACTATTTGAAACGTTAATTGTAAGTTTTTTTTTTAAATTTTGCCGCCCCTACAACCATGCCGCCCTAGGCCCGTGAGGCCCGGACCATCACTGTCTCTGATGCGGACACCCTTTACACTTATTTTTAACCACCGACCAAAAAAAGGGCGTTATAAGATTGTAGTGTGTATCTGTGGATCTGTGTATCTATGTGTCTGTATCAGTACACGTACAGACTAAACGACTGGACTGATTTTGATCGAGAAGGTTCTTAGCTATGTTTTAATAAAATCGGTCCAGCCGCTTAGAAGATATCACATCTGTTCTAGAAATATTTGGGGGTTTTTTAAAATTTTTAATTTTTGTTATTTTTAAATATTTCTGAACTATAAAGGAATCGTAATGCAACTTTTGAGATATTATAACGTTTTTGAAATAAAATTAGGAGAATATAATAAAATAAAATAATAAAGTTTTAACAAGGGCTTAAGGTAGAATTAGTAAAATCGTATCGTGATGTTGCGTGTCAGCTGACAAAAACCGTAGCATATACAATGCATGTTACTAGTTATAAAATATGTGGTGGTAGCACTGCTGACGTAGAAATCTACAGAAAACAGATTTTTCTGTAGCGAATGTCAAAACAGCCGCATTCAAAGCCAGACAAAAAAATGTGCTGTGCAAACTGTTACATTTTCTATAACTTGTGGACAAAGTTGAACGATACGGCAAGCTGTAAAGTAGAATGATACGATTTTACTAATTCTACCTTTAATTTTGATTTTATTTTTCATTTGGCCTTATAATATTTTTTTTTTGTTATCCATCCAATGGGCTAATTATTGTATAAAGTTGTAGAAATATAAATTAGATATGTAAATTCTTCCTTGTGTTTTGTATAAGTTTCTGAACCTACTCGCTTATTCTATTGTGATTTTCAAAAATCGTATAAAAATTCCCAAATGATTTTTGAAAGTACGTGCATAAGATAAGAGATTTGAAGGTTTTCAAAAGTATGTTTGAAGTCTATCGATGCTTTGATAAAACGCCAATGAAATACAGGCATATATACATAAGTACATGCTAAGCCCGCTTTGAATTTAAAGTTTTAATGAGTTGAATTTGCATTGTATGCAAGTTTGACATATATTCTTTGCTTTAAAAAGAAAATTTTATTATGTTTATGCTCTCCCGCATTGTTTTAATAAAAAATTCATTCATAGTTTTAAGAAATAAACAAAAAGTTTTAACGATTATATAAACTTTATTTAACAATCAGTAATATATGTACATACATATGATGTATGTACTCGTATGTACACAATCATCGTGTTTTAAAGTCTATAAGTACATTAATTAGGCAGATAAATTTAATTATGTCGCTAATGTGACTATAAGCACTACGGACTAAGAAATATATATTTACCATTGCCATATGTGTTAAAATCATACTGCTCATTTTCGGAACACAAATTAGTATATTTAGTATTCGTGCCATTTTTACATTTGGAAGCAGCTTTGAAACATCTGTCAAAGGTAACTAAGGTAAGCTTCGTAAGTAATTCATGTGAATTCTCCGCTGTCATGTAGGTCGAAATACCACAGCCTACGGCAATGTTGCTCTGTTCCACCATGGTAGTGAAATGTCCAAACAAATGAAACCTTAAAATGAATGAGAGTTATAATTTATTTAGAATCAACACATTATATTTTTTTTTAGTTTGTAAAGTCTCTCTTGAATATACATACATATGTAGTATATTAGTGTAGTGGAATATTTAGTAAAATATCTGGGTTATTTAATTATTTTTTTTTTAATTTTCTTTAATATTCCTACAAAATAGTTGATGGTAAATAATAACGCCCCTTCTACATTAAAAATCACGCCAGGATTTAATAGTGGGTTAAAACTTAATCTTTAGTGTCAAATTGTCGTTAAGACCATGTTTAATTCTAACAATTATGCTAACTACATGATAGTTTTTCATTATGCATAGGGCCGTATGCGATTATTAGATATATAAGATGATGGTTTCCTGCTTTCATCATACCTTAAGATATAGAATAACAAAAACATAGTATGTATGTCACATTAGTTAACTCTTTTTCAAAAATCTGTTGGATTTCCTTAAGAATTTCTCCACGACAGTATAGTTGTGATTTCAATGTCATAAGAATTGTACAATATGTTTTTATAGGGAGCTGCAGCGAAATGGAGAACATGTAAGTTATGCAATAATGGCTATGACAGCTAGTTTCAGTATCTGTAGCTATTAAACGATTTAGCGGATTATCTACACTTTTAATAATTTCATTTTCCCACAACAATTTTCTCAGTTCCGTACGTGTCCAAGCAAAGGCATCCTTTGTTTGAATATCCAAGCAAGTTCGAAACTTGTCTAATAACTATGTAAGTAGTTTTTACTGATTTCTGAATTATGTGCAACCTTTTATAAATTTAAAAAATGCATACATAGAAAAATATGTACATAAGTATGTATGTATATGTATGTATGAATTAAATATGTATGTACATATAACACCTGTAATTTATGAGGTTTTTTTCCTTCACAAACCTACGGCCTGCCCCACGATGTCACCAGAAATCGTTCGATCAAATATGTACTTATATTGAAAACAACAACAAATTTTCTAATGTTGCTGTTGTTTGCAATACAAGTTGTCGATCGAACGATTTCTAGTGACATCGTGGGAAAGGCAGTTAGTCTTATTAGATATGTATGTATATCAATCTTATATACATAATAGGATGTTCTATTCGGTTTTTCACCCGGTATTAAAACCCGGTTTTTTTTACAATACGGTTGTCGGTTTTTTCAAAATGTTGATTTTTCGAATGTCGAATAGTGTTTTTTTTTGCAATTTAAAAACCGGCTGTTATTGTTATTAAAAATTTTTAGTTTACCAAATTGCCGTTTTGATTATTACTGAATTGACATGACATGAAACGTTTTCTATTCTACCCATTTAAATTACATGAGTTTGTTTGAATTAAAAACGACCGACTGAATGAGTTCGACCCAAGTCTATATACATATATATGAAGAGAATTTTTTTTGGAGTTTACAAAATCAAAGAACGATTTCGGGTAATCTGCATCAGTGAACAGAGTGAGACCATTCACATTTGCTAACTAATTCATAAATTCGTTGCTTTTGCCATGCATTAATCGACAACAATAACAAATGTAGTTGCCTTGCTATAATTCGTTGCTTTTGTTGATTGCTCTGACACACTCTATTATTGCAATGCTGTTATAATATAGGGTGTTTTTTTGAGGGGTATAGAACTTCGAATTGAAATAAAACACAAGAAAATCGTTTTAATGTCCATCAATTTGGCTTTATTGGAAGGATAATTTTATGCCATTAATGTTTAAATATGATTTCGGGCATGTGGCCGCCGCGGCTGGCTCGAATAAAGCCAATTCTACAGGTCCAATTTTCAACCACTTTTTCGAGCATATGGGGCCGTATGTTGGCAATAACGCCACGAATGTTGGCTTCCAAGTCCCCTAACGTTTCTGGTTTGTTGGCGTAGACGAGCGACTTCACATATCCCCAAAGAAAATAATCCAATGCTGTCAAATCACACGATCTTGGTGGCCAATTGACAGGTCCATTCCGCGAAATTATGCGCTCATCGAATGTTTCCTTCAATAAATCGATTGTGACGTGCGCTGTGTGGCATGTAGCGCCGTCTTGTTGGAACCACAACTCATCCACATTCATGCCATCCAATTCGGGAACAAAATAGTCGGTTAGTCGGCTCCAATTGCTGTGCACAGTGGCGAATCGATTCATTCGGGTCCTCTTCAACACTTTGCTCTACAGCGGCAATTGTTTCTTCGGTGCGCACTGTTCGACGTCTCTGCGGATGCGTATTATCACATAGAGTAAACGTAGTGCGAAAACGATCCATGGTTAACCGAATTAATTGCTCTGATGGACGATTATGTCGACCATAAAATGGACGGAGCTTGCGGTAAACTTCGCGAACTGAACCATTATTTTCGAAATAAATTTGCACGATTTGCAAGCGTTGTTCTTTTGTCAACCTGTTCATGATGAAATGGCAAACCAAACTAAATATTAATCACTTGACAGCTGACAAAATGGCCGCCAGATAAAAAAGTGATGCCAACTTAAAATTCTATACCTCAATAAAAAACACCCTTTACAAGCAGCGAAATGAAATGATGCAACATGAAAGAATGTATTTCTTTCATACCATTCACTGGAGTATTCGTTGATCTTTTGTATAATACATACATACATATAAATACATACATATAAATACATACATATAAATACATACATACATATAAATACATACATACATATAAATACATACATACATACATACATACATACATATAAATACATACATTTCAAATCTATATCGTGTTTTAAGCATTAAACACATTCACCACAGCAGGCTACACAAACACACGACTTTAAATGCCGCTAGCAGCATTTGTCGCCTCGTAGCCGGCTACTTAATTATTTTGAAGACGGCAGCAGCACCATCTGCAGCTGATATTCAAGTACAAATACATAGTTCAGTATTGCCACTTTATATATTTTCCATTTATAAAAATTAATTACTCTTTTAAAATGTACTTATTTCACGTAAAAGTACAAAAATGAATCAATTTATTCTTAACACCAATTTTTTGATACAATTTCTGTTAAATAATATGAAATAATTGTACAAAATCATTCATTCAACATTTTGTATTATACTGGCAATACTGAATTTTCTCATTGTAGCCACAGAAATAGAAATTAGTTTAATTGGACTACAACGACAAAATCAGCTTAGACAACAACCTGTCGCCCTTTTGCCTTGCTGTCTTCAAAAGAATTATTCTCATATAAACATGTGTATTCTATCCTAGACATTTGGTAGACGGTAGCTTGCTGTGGTGAATGTGTTTAATGCTTTAAGAATACAAATGTAAGAGCACACATACATATGTACATATGAACGTTTTATACAAGATTACGTTGTGTTCAATCACAATAAAAAGTATTCGCACCATTCACTGAGTATTCGCTGCTTTTGACAAGACCAGTGAACATTTATATAAAACAAGCAATGCAGGCAATAATATTCGCCACACTCATCTCTTTTGATTGTGCCATGCGTTGTTTTTTTCCAATGTTGTGGATTGACAACAATATGCAGGTTTTTTGTGATTGCATTCAAAACAGCAAAATAAGGCATTCAATCTGATCTCTGATCTGCATTTCATTCTGAATGCCATTCATGATCGGTTGCTATCCATGAGCGACTTATTATTAGGCAACTCGCCGGTTTGTTTCTGCTTTGATGTATGGGACAAAAATGTGTTTTCGAGAAAATCGATGAATAATGTTTATTTCATTATTTTTATAAAAATACACGATATAATTTTTTGTTGAATAATAAAAGTAATAGATAGATATGTTTTTTATTCAAACTTAAAGTTGATAAACTTTTTACATCCAACTTGAAAAGTTATTAGGACTTAAAGAAAAAATGACAAAAATCTTTGTCAACGCATCCCACAATCATATCAACAATATTGTTCGCTTCTATCAAGTCTTGTTCAAGTAGGTTACATTATTGTATATATTTAAGTAAATAAAAAAGTGAAAATGTCAGTTTTATTCATATAACATGACTTTTAGAGGAAAAATAAAGGAAGAAATAAAAGACGGTGAATATGTTTAATAAAAATAAAAAAAAAAAATAAAAAAAAAAATTTATTTTTAAAAGATAAAAAACAAATTAATTTCATTCAGAATAATTAAATTTTTGTACTTTGCTTTGATTCACATTCTTTGAGTAGAATATGCATTGATATGCATTATAACAGCTGCGAATAAAAATATTAATACTTTTACGTGGGAAATGTGCCACATATCAAAAAAATTTTCAATTACCGTAAAACAGACTTTACAATGTTCAACAATTGTGGAAATTACGCAAATTTCCACATCTATATCTCCAGATATATCTAAGATATCGGAAAACTGATAACGAATTTGGAAAGTGGACACATTATTCATATGTAATCAATCTATAACTCAATTTTTTTTTAAATGTCCCATACATCAAAGCAGAAACAAACCGACGAACTAGCAAGCACTTTTTCAAGACCTGTAATATCCCATCAAATTAAGAGGAGCATGTAGGGTGTAAATAGTTTTTATATCGACTTTACTTTTAGTCTTAATGATCAAAAGGAATTGCGGCACTCATTTTCCATACAAATTGACACAAAATAGCAGTCCCAGAAAGTAATCGAGGGATAACGATTAAACAGAATACCGGCTTCAACACATTTTCCATACAAATTGACACAAAAAAACAGCCGCAGAAACCGGTCGTGAGATAGAATCTATTTTATTTTGAGAGCGTTTTTTCTTATACTCTCACATATCAACGTTCATTCTCACAAAAATGTTACCATACTTTCAATAAATTTCATACATTTTGTAAACAAAACTACAAAGAAAAATAAGCACAAAAGAAAATAAAACAAAAATTAGAGAGCATTTGAAGTTACTGCCGTCGATGTTATTATGGGTTTGATTAATTTGTCAGCGATTTTCCTGAAGTTGAAGACTTTATTCTGTTTCTACATATAGAATATATTTTATTTGGACATTTTATTATCTTATGCTCTCACATATAAATAAATATTCTCTCAGCAATGCCGCCATACTTTCAATAAATTTCATACATTTTGTATTCATAACTACTAAGAAAAATAAGCACAAAAGATAATAAAACAAAAATTAGAGAGCATTTGAAGTTACTGCCGTGGATTTTGTTATGGGCTTTATTAATTTGACAGCAATTTTTGCTGATGTTACGGACTTATTATGTTTGATCATTCAGTGGCAGTGTTGCCAGAAAATGATGATGAGAGAATGCTAAATCGGTCAAAAAATTCTGCTAAAATGTTCTACAGAACAAAAGTATAATGCCAGATTTAAATGAAGAAAATTATTGAAATAGCTTTGATTTTTTTTTGTTTGTACAAACTTATTAGCCTTTATAGCACATACAAACATAAAGTAGTTAATAATTGGTAATTTTTGGATATGTTACAATTACGTTCAAAGCCTTTTTTAACGCACTAATAATCTCAAAATATTAATTTACTTATTGAGTAAAATATTTTTTTTTATTAAAAATACATTGAAATTGATTATTGAGGGGTTCTCTGGATCCTATGCGCATTTAACTGGTGCTGGTGCAGATCATCAGATAACCTTTACCCTGCAATGCATATACATTTATGAGAAAAATCCTATATACTAAAAAATATGTTTAACAAATTAAAATTTTTTACTGTCAACAAATTTTGCCAGAAAGCATTTAGCAGAATTTTTTGAAAGTTGAATGCTTTTTAACTAATTAAAATGCCAGATCTGGCAGTGAAAATGCTAAAATGGCAACAATGTTCAGTGGTTAAGTTTTTAGTTGAGAAAATTTTTTACATATCTACATACATTCATATGTGTACGCATACCCTGTCAGAGATGCGTGTTGACTAGGAGTGGAAAACTGTCGATGGCACTATCGATACTATCGATTGTTAATCTTTTTGTGACTATCGATGTTTTAATTCTGCAACCGATTAATACTTGAAAACAATCGATATTTTTTAGTCACTATCGATATTAAACGATACACCACTAAAACAAAAGAATGTGAATATGTTGCTTTTCATAAACAAAAATAACTGAATGACTGGAAAATTTCTTCCGCTAGTCTCACTTATTTTTCATACAATTATTTTATTTTTCTTATTTATTGAACTGGCAAATAAAATTCTTATTTATTTTGTTTTGTTTTATTTAAAAATATTTTGTTTTGAACTTTTAGTGTAAATAAATATGTACATCATACAACTTCGGTACTATCGCAATAGTATCATCGATATATCTATAGTTTTTCTAACTTTCGATAGTCTTGAATCGATATATCGATAGAGTTTTTTAAACTATCGAAAACTTTCGATAGTGACACTATCGATAGTTTTCCAACCTCTAGTGTGGACTACAAAAATAATTAACTTATAGTTAACTTTCATTAAAGCTCAGTTAGCCGACTGTAATGTAATTTAACTGCAACGTAGAAAACAGCTGATCGATATATTTATATGAAAAGAAGCACGTTACATTACATCTCTATAACCATTTTCATTACTTTTCACAACAATATCGATCAGCTATTTTCTACTGTTGTTGGTGAGAGCTAACAAATTTACTCTAATCTACTTTTAAACTCATTTCAATTTTATATTTACATTTTGTTGTCATTCACCCTTATTCCAGTTGTCGACATCGAAATCACTTTAACACAATACCAAAAAATTGGGGCTTCTGTACCCGTTGTCCAAAACAACTGACTCCTGTTGGCAGGTTTATGCTATTTTATAAACTTTAGGGAACGGAAATAGATTGTCAGTAGTACAAAATTGTTCTCGATACCGTGTAAATAAGCCCCAATTTTTTGGTATTGTGTTAAAGTGACATCGATGTCGACAACTGGAATAAGGTACCATCTAAACCTTAGCTGTGTAGTAGCGCGTTGACTATACAGCATGTGATGATACATAGTTCGAACCCCAGAAAAAAAATTTTCAATTTACTGACTACCAGGTGACTTAAAAAAATCAACTTTAAGTTAGTTGAAAGTAATGCATAGTAAGACAATTGAGTACCGCCTAGGACATCGCAATGTTAAAATAGTCTGTTGATTACATTGAAAAGTAATCCAATTGGCAGTCAGTACTAGTTGCGAAATAGTTAGTTTAAAGTTAACGGAATTTCCGACAGGGTATCCCTATAATTTACTCTCATAAAAAGAATTTTTTAATGCGGAGTATTAAATTCCTAACATTCCTTAAGCTATGTACAGACAATTGTCAGATCTTACAATATTGTTAGATCTGGCAATGTGCTGGCAATCGAAAATTGCCAGCACAATATTCCTTGTCAGTTCACACGGTTGTCAGAAAATCTTACAATTTATTGCCAGACGGCTGTATGACAATAAATTCATCTGACAAAATCGTCAGTAGAAAAATTGCCAGTTCACACGGTTGTCTATGCACAAATTGTTAGATCTGTTGTTATGCGTTGCCAGACGTAAAGCATTTGATAGAAATTGTTAAATATTTATCGTTTGTGTTTGTGATAAATGTAAAAAGTGAAAGTATAAGGGTCTTATGCAAAAAAACTTAATAAAGCTTTGCCAAGCAATGTTAAGTAAAGTTGTATTCTAAAAAAATTATTGTATAAAAATTCTACAGTAGGCACCCACGTTTGTTAAGACTACTTTAAGTTGATAGTTCCAAAATGTGTATTTTGTACCTCAAATATTTTTACTAATATAGCACATACTGATTCATGTTACATCTGAAAATAAAGCTAGAAGTGCCTGCTCTTATCTTAAATTTATTATTTCTGTCATGTAATGGGAAACATCACCAAATTATCCAACTGCTTCGAAATACATAGCAAAATCCATAAAAAAATATTAAAATAAATACAATTATACAAAAATGTTTTAGTGATGTACATACAATCAAAACAAATCGAAAAAAGCTGGATATTCAAATACTCGTTTCATTCGAATAAAACAAATTGTGATAATTTTTCACATTTTTTACTTTTACTTCATGGTTGTGTTTATCTGTTTTCCTATTAAGTCAGAAGCTTATTTTTTTTAAATTAGGTTGCTTTATTTCAAGATAATAAAAATTTATTTAATAAAATAAAAAAAATATTTGAATACCCGAATGAAATTGTATTAAATTTTGTACATCATAAGCTGTGAAGTGGTTGTTGAACACGGTGGTGTTACCAGTATTTATTATTAAATCACAAAATATTTAAAGTTGTCTTTTGCATATGATTTTTTAATAAAGCTATGTTAGCCTTAAAGTGCTTATCAACTACTATGAACTTTAAAGCTAAAGTAAAGTATTTTTTTGCATAAGGGGGTAAATTATTATGGACCATAAAGAAGCAATTGCAATGATTTTGTCTGCCTATATTTTATGATAAATTTTTTCTTTAAAATCAAGCGTGCGCAGTGTTGCCCTTAGAAAGAATTCTCTTACAATGACGCCATTGTCAGATGCATAAACTTCGCACATCTGACAATATTAAAATGTCTGACAAATATCTGGCAATAATTTTACAATGTGTTCACACGATTGTAAGATGTCTGACAATTTGTTGTTAGCTGCTAGTCTTGCAATGGACTAGCAATGCTTTTTCTGGCAACGACGTCTGACAAAAATTGTCAGTTCACACGGTTGTAAGAAATTTTGTGCACATTTTACTGGCAATATTGTAAGATCTGACAACCGTCTGTACATAGCTTTAGTTTCTTTTTTACATTTGTACGAAAAATACCTACACATGCACTCTGGCGGTTCTCTGGCCAGCAGTGATGTATGTCCAGGCCGAGGCTGCCCAGAGAAGCGCCAGAGTGCCGAACATCAATCGGCTTTTTATACAAATGAATACAAAATGATGCACATACGCTTATACATTTCTCTCGGTTTTCTCTTTGTGGGCAGCTCTGGTCCAGGCTGCCCAAAGAAGCGCTAGAGTCCCGAACACTAATCGGCTTTTTATACAAATGAATACACATACGCTTATACATTGCTCTCGGTTTTCTCTCTGTGGGCAGCCCTGATGTGTGTATGTATGTACTTATGTATGTATTTATTTTTCTCCTGAAAACTTTAGCAAAACTCACAAAAATTTTGTTTTCTCAGGTTATAGATAAATTTTATACTCAAAGATTAACACCATTTCCTTTTCCATATTTTTGAAGTGATTCCACATTAAATGTTCAGATACAGTAAACCATGCAATCTAGAGTTGTTATTTGTATTGTTAATCCAAATTTCTCTCTCCATTCAGATGAAAAAAAAACAACAACCATTTTTGAAGAAAATAATTTAGAAAATTCAAACAAAAACGTCCTAAATCTTCTTACTGAATTGGGGCATTAATATTTTAAAAAAATTGCAATTTTTAAAGAAAACACATTAATTTTGTCAAATTTTTTTTTATTTTAAAATAGAAGTAATTTAAATTAAATAAAAATATCACATTTGATTTCAGTAAATAATATTAAACAAGCAAAAAATAATAAAATTCAATATTTTATCTGATCGCAAAAGTGTACATACGATGTATTGTTGAATATATTGTGTAACATTTTTTAAAATTGTAATAGCTTTAGATCAAAAATTTCTCTAAGCTTTTAGGCATCGAAGAAACAAGATGTTTAGTTGATTCCACTGGCCCATTTTTCTATTATTCCTTTAAATTGTACTTATTTGAGATAGAGGCGATTGCCGTCTATTTTTTACGCTTCCGCTTCAAGGGAGCCCATAAATAAAGGATTACATATAAGTCTAGGGACTTTGGAAGATGTGGAAGCTTCGGTTTTTGTTTATAGAGAAGCCATTCCTCAACCAGCCTTAAGTTATTCTTGAGGTTATTAGTACAGATGTGCAAATGTCGTGATTTTATCGTGTCACGCGTGACTCACGCATGATCGTGATCAAATTTATAATTAATCACACGTGAGTGAGCGTGAGTGAGCTATTTTTAATAATCACGCACGAATTATCATACTCTCACGAAATATCATTATTATCAATATACCATACCATTTTGCACATGCTACGGTGCAAGACCATTTGCACAAGATTGTGAATTAAGCTATTGTTATAATTTTTTCAGGCGTAGTAAACTGGCTAATATGAAATCCAAAAATACCAATATAGAAAAATATATATTTTCCCTAAATTTTCACTTTTTTCAGAATGTCAACATTTATGAAAAGGCCCTCTAAAATTGTAGTTTAACACGTTGAAAACTATCTACATAATTAAATGTTATAGTTAAAACTTTCAAAATCTACCGTCACAATTTCTTGTAAGCGCTTAAACACAAAAAATATTTTTAAAACTGACGATTTTCGGACATTGCTGCATGTAGGGTACATTTCCAAAATACAAAATAATTGGCTCTAAACACATTCTTAATGGATTGTCTTTACCGCTATGTAATTAAAAAGTGAATGTATTATACAAAGTTTTTTAAAATACTGAAAATAATGAAGAAATGAAATATGTTTTACATGCCTTTTCCAGGGAAATTTTAAAATTTTGATTTTTTAGCCTTTTTTCGATTTCACGAAATGAGTATTAATAAATTTTTCTCCTATTTTTATTTAAAATTTTGTCAAAAATTTAATGCTGCCTTTTAATTTAAAATCCAACAATAAACTAAAATGTAATGGCGAAATACTAAAAAGAGTCAAGGCAAAAAAATTGTTTTGTCTTAAGAAAAATATCTTATGAGAGCTACGGGAACACATCATGGGAAATTCTTTCTTAAGAATTTCAAGTTTATCTCAAAATGCATTATCCGGTGAAAATTGGATAGTTTTTAAAAAAGTTACAAGCTTTAGAAGTTTTTTTTATGTCCCATGTACTCAACTTTGACCCACTGTAACCCCTGTCCAGCTCAAGCCAGAAGGCTGTCATGACATGTGTTATAAGGCCTAAGTCCTTCCCTACGGATGCTAGGAGTTTCATATAAATCCAATCATTAGTTTAGAAGTTCCATATTTATTTCCATTTACTTTGTAAAAGTCCCCACTGTGCAGTGTAAATTTTACATATAAACGTGCATACATATGTATGTACATACGAGTACATATGTGCGTGTAAAACCCTATTTATTTTTCAACCAAAAAAAAAAAAAAAATATATAAATTAGATTACATATATTTCGTGAGCGTGCGTGATCGTGATAAGTTGTAAACCAATCGTGCGTGATTGAGAATATTTTGTTCGTGAGCGTGCGTAATCGTGAAAATTTTCAATATCATTCGTGCGTGAAAGTGCGTGCGTAAAATATTTTTCTACGTGAGCGTGCGTGTCGTGAGTCAAAAAAGGCTCACGTGCACATCTCTAGTTATTAGCATGCATAAATGTACATGTATTTATTTTTAACGTTTAACATGTCCACACTCTGCAAAAAATATTTTTTTTTAAATATCTAAATAACAACGACGATCCAAATTCCATAAAAAAATTTTAATTCTCCAATCCCATCAGCAGTTATGCACTCCCACCATTACGGAGCCCCCATTATATTTCACAGTACTGCATACGTTTTATTTTCTAAGTCAATGTTTTTGGTCATCCGTCGTTTGAAAATAGGTTGAACTTACGCTCATGCGTAAAAATAACTCTTTCCCAGAACTTAGACTTTATTTGTACTCCAGAGCGTAAGTATATCGTTTAGTTTTGTTTATGGGACTTATGTAAGGTAATTTTTTTGGCTATACACGACTATAATCTAACTTTTTTTAAGCAACGGCGAATTGTATTAGCATCTGTAAGAATTTCATAATTATTTTTAAGGTCCTCTTTCAGTTTTGTGCCTCTTCTCTTTGCATTTTTCCCAATTTCTCTTACAATTTTGAACTTTAGTCTTTCATCAAGCCTTGCTGTTCGTCCCGATTGCGGCAAAATTTGATTATTTTGTAGGTTTAATGATAGTTTGGATTGTAAATTTAGACTAAAGATTTGTTGGACTTTTGTCATTGAATTCCTCTTTAATTGTTAGCTTGGTGACCAATTTTCGAACGTCGGTTGATATTTCCTTACTACTGCTAATAGTCAAAGCAAAATTTAAGCAAAATCTAACACATTTTGTTAAAACAAAACTAAACGAACACAAAACTATAAAATAAAAGGTGCTGCTACATCTGTACTCAATACAATTCAAACCCGTATGTACACTTTTGCGACGTTGGCTAAGTGTCATTTGTCAGTAGGTTTTACTTTACAAAAAAAGTTAGTATTTTTTTTAAGATTTTTTATCTCGAAGTTATAAAGTGGGTCCAATATAATACTCAGGCAATAATATAATACTCAATATTTTCAAGAATTAAACATTAAATAAAAATTATGAATAAAAGATGTGAAATACCTAAAATTGTATGTAGAGTTTTGCGACTAAGTGTATGTACATTTGTTAATTTCACAAAATACACTTTTTATTTATTTTTATTATTTTGTTAACATTTTATTAACAAATATATTACAGTTGTCCCTTTCGCGCAGAATCTCTTCAACTCTGGTATCCTCTGTGATATTTATTATGTGTATAAGTATGAATTTGTTTATATTCAAAATAAAAGTTTGCCTTACTGTAATTCAGCGCGAATTAATAGCAAGTAAACTTATGACGAGAAACTGTGATTATGGCTGCTGTAACACGTTTTCAAAAATGCTTTTTTAATAATATCGATATCCTTATTTTTTCTTATCAATGTTTTCAATATTTTAAAACTTTCGATAGTATCCCAGTACACTACCTCCTATACTACTCGTATTATATTTATGCACCGAGTTTTAATTCTAATGTCCTTAATGACATCCGCATTCCTTGGCAACACTTTGCGGATATTTACTTAAATTAACACTATCCTCATTCAGATAATGCAAAATCGATATGGAACCTAAGACAGTGGGCACACAAGAGGGTTTCGGCAATTTTGTCTGTTTCAAATGCATTAATGTTTGCACAATGGCATGATTGGTGGCATTCATCTTCGAACCCAATGGAAAATTACATTCACCTCCACAAAAATATGCTTCGAATTTTTTTGGAGCTATAACCCAATTCTGCATATGCAAATCTTTAAAATTTAATGTAAAATTTAAACGTTCGCATGTTTTAGGTAATCTATAAATTTCCTGAATGAGCGGTGGTAGTGGCATATAAAAATCAGCTTTGCGTTTACGTTTGGTTGCGTCACGCTTGAAACGTAGTTTTTGTATTTTAGCCATCAACTCAGGACCATTGAAGTACCCTATAATAAAGGGCTGTAAATGCACCGTTTCCTGTAACATATCCGGCTTAATCAAGCCCAAATCACTGGCTAAAATTTCCACGCTTTTCGTTTTATGTCCCGCATTATTCACATTCAATGTAACTCCCACGATAAGTGCATTAATGCGGTCGGGTTGATACGATCTTTGTTGTAACCAATGATTTAATACACGAGTGATGTTGAATTCTAGCCATCCCTTGTTGGCTGTTGTCGTATTTACCGAGTTTAAAATTCTCAAAGCTCCAGTATATTCTTTACGATACATCTTCTTTTCATAAATGGTTATGGTAGCGTTTTGAATATCGGTGTTTTGAATATATTTTCCCAGGCTGGGCTGTTGATATATTCTTAAAGCAGAGTGAACGAGCTGCAAATCACGGGGTATATCATTCGCATTAAAACCCATTTGCATATCACTAATGATGGGTATGTCTGGTATCAGGTCTATTTTAAGTTTGGATATATCTAAAAAAAAAATAATAATCGACAATAAGTGAAATATAAATTTTATTAGGAAAAAAGTGCCATAAAAATACTACTAAACTTAAGAACTTTAATTATCGCTAAAGAAACTTGTTACTGAATGATAAATTTTAAAATTTATTAAAAAGTAACTGAAAAGTTTTTCGTCTAATCTTAATCATTGCCCACGAAAATCAAGATTTTTTTTGATTTTCGTATAATTCACTAGTACGACAGCTGATACACGCTACTAATTTTATACTTGTACGATTAATTGTACGATTTGTTTAACATCTATCCTCACAAAAACATAAATGTGAAAAAATGCCAAGTTTCTTTCCAAAATTGCAATATGCCGGGTTTACATCTAAGTGCCATGTGTCAAAGAAAGCTCAACCACGAATTATTAATGAAAAACTGTTTGATAAGATATGAATTTATTAATTTAAACAGTTTCCAGTCATGTTGAATTCTATAAAATTGTCTATTTGTTATGTATGTTTTTCATTAGTAATTAGTGGTTACGCTTTTTTGGGCACATGACACACAGGATTTGCCAGATGTAAACTCAGCCTTACAAATTTATATAATGTATAGCATATTGCAGTGATAGATACTCGTATTGTGCAAAACAGAACTTGGTCAAAGTTTTATCTCAATACTTTGAATGGGCGAAATTTTGGAAAGGAACTTGGCCTATTTTCACATTTATGTTTTTGTGAGGATCTGATTGCGCCAAGTGAAAAGAGTAGAGTTATATAAAATAATGGATTAGATTGTGATAGGTGTAGGATTGTTTACCTTAAAAATGCACAATTGTGTTATTACAAGGACCCAAGTGTGTATGAAATTTTTAAAAGTCATCTGAGTAGAAATATGTAAAATATAGCGTAAATTTTAGTGGGGTTGACTCCGTCTACTTTTCTAAACTCTGCTTGGACGAAGTACTTTTTAAAACTCAAAATTATAGCCTTGCGTCAGTCCATTCCCCTGAATGAAACTTCCGGGTTTTTAAATTTCGCATTTCAGCTCTCTAGTGCGAATTGGAGTTTTAAGGATATGCCTCCACCCACTCCCTGGATAAAACTTCTGGGTCTAAAGATTTTGTCAGTTGCCCACTCATCTACAATTACTTGTGTATAAAATTTCAGCTCTCTAGCGCGAATTCTAGCTTTAAATTTTATGGGCGTTACCCCGCCCACTTTTTAAACTCAATATTTGCATGGCTCCGCCCCCTGCTTAAAATTTTGGGTTTTAAATTTTTCCAGTTGGTTTGTCACCTTGATCTGCTTGCGTATCAAATTTCTGCTGTCTAGCACAAATTTATTTTTTTATTGGCGTAATCCCGCCCACTTTTTTAAACGAAAATATAATTCGTGTCGAGTTTCGTTCGAAACGGATAAAAATAAATATGTATATAAATGGTACGAGTATAATTAAATGAGCTAAACCGAAGTACATGAAAAAGGAGGCTTAATTTTATGGGCGTGTCTCAATTCAAACACCGCATTGCATATGTTTACGTTCACTCATATCGCGATATTATGTAAACTCTTTATTCCAAGCTGTCAACGTATGACCATCGATTTGAAGCATAATTGTGAGAATAATAAGTATTAGATCACAAAGCTTTGTAAGACTAAATAGCGCCCATGTTTAAGCGCAGAGCTGTAAAAAACTGCAATCAATTGTGATTGCAATCAAATTGATTTCAGCCATACTGATTTCAATTCTTTTGATTTCAAAATGATTTGAGATTTCAAAATGAAATCGTTGATTGCAATAAATTTAATTGCAATCAATTTAATTGCAATCAATTTGATTGAAATCAAATTTTTGTTAAAATCATAGTATTTCAATCAATTTCCCTGAAATCAAATCTAAAGGGCTAACATTCAATAAAATATTATAGAGTGCTTAGAGAGGTTGAGTTTAAGCTTGCGGTTTTTACCTTTGTGTCCTGAAAATGCACGGGCTATAGCATCCTCCATAGTAGTAGTGGAAAGCCCCAGATTTTAGTGGAAACCACTAAATTTGTGGTGGAAACCAACAAATTCTAATGCTAATCTTAGCGGAAAAGTGAAAATAAAAATATTAATTTCGTGCCTTTATTGGGAAAAGTGATAACAAAAATAACATTAAATAAAGCAATGTGGAAAATATTTCAATTTTCATGAATTTGAGTATTTTTTCCAATAGATAGCTGTCTGTTTGCTCTTAATAGGAGTACCTTTTCAAAAATTACCATTATTGGCAATTCAAAATTATCAGAATCAGATTTATTTCTAGAAGAAGGAGTTTCGTTTGAAGAGAGCGATTATATTTATTCTGATTTCATTTTGATTGCAATTAAGATTTAATTGCAATCAAATTAATTGCAATCAAATCGATTGCAATCAAATTTGATTGCAATTAAATTAAATTGATTGCAATCTTTTACAGCTCTGCTTAAAGGTTAATTAGATTTTCATATCAAAGTTGAAATATAAGAAAAACTCTTGAGTAATGATCTTCCTAAAATATAGATTATGTTTAATTAAAATTAAAAAAATATATATATTTATTTAGTAACTTTTTATAAAAAAATCAATTTTCAGGTTCTTTAAAATATGTTTAATTGACAAAAAAAAAGGAAATAAGGAAAAAATAGTTTTATTAAGTTGCTCTTATATACCAAAAAAAGTTTAAATTTTCCAGCTCTCGAGCTATGTATGTATATTTTTAATTTTTTATACTAATAGGGCATTTACATTGCTATTACAAGCTATTACTAACGAGATTTCGAACTAAATCTAGTTGCTTTTTGTTAGATTCCCCATACGAAACGAAATCTAATTTATCAGTAGATTTGTAGGAAATCTACTCAAAATCTAATATTTTTATTTGTTTTTTACTACCCTGTACAATATATTTATATAAAGGTGAGTGGATTAGCTACACTTTACAAAATTTGTATTTGTGCATTTTTAATATACAATAATTACAATAACTTGATTTTCAAGCACTTCTTCACTTTGTATTACTAGTTCCATAATTTTAAAATATCTATTTACATAATATAAAATAATTTTTATTTTGGAGTGCATTGTGAAATATCTGAGTTTTTCATACAAACAAAAACAGTTGTTGTACAGTTTGTCAAACAAGTGTTACAAAAAGCAGAAAAAATACAACAACAAACACACGCATTTCTACAGGAGATTTATTTTATTTTTGAGCACATTTATTAGACAGTCTGTGAGTTAAAACCTGAATTTATCAAACTTGCAATGTGAATGCAAAATCAGCTGTTTATGGTTTTAACGATAAATCCAGGTTTTAACTTTCAGTGTGAAAACACTATAAACTTAGTAAAATGTTTTCTCTGAATTAACAAATTCGTTTATGGGTCCGTGTTCATCATAATGAGGTTTAATATTTTGCTATGAAGCGATAAAATAATAATTAAGCAAACTTGTAATGTAATTGAACAGTTTTGCTAATAGCAATATATACAATAATACAGTAGTTTTCGTTTATAGTCACTACCGCTTATTGTCACATTAATGATATAGTCCATATTTAATGTTTTTTGTGACTTTTGAACTTAATTTCATTGAAAAAGTTGACGATATAGTCCATTTACTATATAGTCATATTTGACATATATGCACCAACTTTGTGGTAGTCAAAATCCAAATTGTATGCAAACAGTTCGCGTTATAGTCACACAAATTTTCAACAGAATTTTTTTTAGTTATTTATTTAAGTCATAAACCAAAAAGTAAATCTAAATTCCAATCTCCATCTACTGTTTACCCTGCGTTTACACATGCAAGTGTCTTGCATGCAAGCTCTGTGTACGTATTATCAACGAAAATTTCGCACAAATACCCGACTGTCTTGCAACTTGCATGTTTGCCTTTTAGTGCAGAGTTGTCCATAACATAAAAAATTTTAATTTTAAGGGAACCAGATAGTGTTGGACTTTATTCGTTATTAATAAACTGCTCAATTTATGAATATTTAAGAAAAAAAAATTATTAAATTAGCTTTTAAATGTATTTAAAATGAGTAAAAACTCATATAACACTACACTGAAATCCAGTTAATTTGTGCTAAACTATTAATAGGGCAACACTGTTAGCTAACTTTCCATTTACTTGCTACAAGTTCAACAAGTCACTGTCTTGTAAAATTCCTTGGCAGTTGAGTTGGAAGTAGACTGCAAGTGCTGAAAGTGTAGATGTGTTAGTAAAAGAGTTTGAGTGTATTGAGTTTTTCGAACTTGCACTTGCACGTGTAAACCCTAGGTTAGTAGAAAAACATGTCTTTAGAACAAAACATTGTTGCACAAATGTGCCTTTTAAATACAACATTGTTTTGTAATTGACATAATTGGATTGTATGGAAATTCTTTTATATGCCTCTGCGTGGCATATAAAAAAATTAGGCTTATAGTCACATTAGCGATATAGTCCACAATTTCTGTGCAATTTTAAATGTGACTATAAGCGAAAACTACTGTATGTACAAATTGAAAGAAATTTATTCGTACTCACTTTTACTTGAAAACGTTATAATATTGTTGCAATTGTCAATTTCCGTGCGATCGAATTTTGTTATAAAATTCTCCTCTCTAAGTGACCTTCTTTGGCGGGAGTCTTGGGCTAAATGTTCACGCACATGATGCAAGTCCTCCTCATTTTCACTGATGTCATTGTAGACTTCTAAAAGAAATTTTGAAGCAGAATTTTTCAATGACGGCTGTCTCTTAAGGCGGCCATGAGAATGGGAACCCAAGCCCAATAAATCGACTAAATCGAATTCATAACCATTAGGTTGCATAATTTCTCTATCATGACTTTTAACAAACACTATATCTACCAAAATTAACAAAAAAACACTGAGAGTAAAAGAATAAACTTTTTCTAACACCAAACACATCTTAACACTTTGCACGACACATTCGTAATGCTAGTTGTTTTAAATTACATTTACGTTTTATACTGAATACAATAATATTCGTAAAGATGACGGTATTTAAATCTACCTGTATGAAATGTTATTGTCTCTCAGTGACGTAGTTTGCAGTTTAAAATTTGCTACTAATAGTTATTACCTGTTATTTAATTGAATTACGAGTACTAAACTGTGAAGCTGGTAGCAAGGATTTAATAATTTCAACTGTCACGTGTTCATTGTTGTCCTTCGAACAGATTATTATTAGGAAAAGCAGAAATATGGTTTTTCTTTTGTCATTTGTTCAGGTAAGGAGAAGATTTTCCGTATTTTCTTTAAACAATTTCGGCAACATTTTTGACAGTGCATTTATTTATTTATGTATTTATTTTTTTGGATTTTAATTTACATATATTTGATGCTACAAAGCATAAAAACCTAAATTAAAATAAAGTCAAAAACCAAGTGAAAGCTGTCAAAATATTCAAGATACGTTAAAACATGCCCAAATTAATTAATTCATTTCAGTTTACATATCACTTCCCTGCAGAAAATTTGGTGACAATTGATCCAAACGTACTCGTCCTATGACTTGAGAAAATGCGAATGTTATCAAAAGTACGCAGAAGTGTATGGTGAAAAAAAGACATATCGTGTAAATGGTTACATATGCACCATTTTCGTGATGTATCGTCTTGATCTTGAGCTAATTTAATTTGGATTCGGTGCAATATTGTAGTAAACAGCACTGAACATGTTCGATGTGGTTGAATACATAGACCTATCAAATAGCGTAAATATAATGTTAATTGCTCCCTTCAATGTGACTCTGGAACCAGTCCCGTAACTATACTGATATATTAAGCTAAGCTTAATTGGTATTTATACTTTTGAAACAAGAGTGGCCCTGTGGTTGAGTGGGTAGTGTGCTAGCCTGTCATGCATGAGGTTGTCGGTTCGAATCTCAAAAAATTTTCTGCTTAAAAATAAATTGTAATTTCATTTGTAACAATAAAAAAAATTATAAGTTTTCATTGTTACAGTTAAATATCGGAATGACATTTATATATAATTTTTATTATTTTACATCGAATAGGTCCCTATGGGATAGTTCAGTGACAAGTCACAAGGTGCATAAAAAGTATCAATTAACCCCATCCTAGGCCATTCCCATGTATATAAAAGTGTTAGAACTCGGACTAGTCCCTATCACTTGGCGACCGGTCACGTGACTAGTATTGTGTCATTTCAATTTCCTGCAGGGTTATTACATAATTATAGTTGCACTATACTACGACTACATACCCTGCCAGCAAATTGGTACACTCAGGGAAAAGCTGCAGCTTAAAAATAAGAAAGCGTCAATTTAATTGAATCATTTTCAATATAATAGAAAATTCATGTTGAGATACTTAAAAATAACTAAAATTAATAAATTAATACTGTAAATTAATCCCCCTTATTGTGAATGGCGTCGTCGACGTCACATCAAGACGACAGTAAATTTTGTCACTTGTATACTTTTTATCGGCAAAAATTGGATCTTATTGAGAATCTCTTACTAATCTCTAAGGCTTTGTAAATTAATGGAGCATATTAGTAGTAGTAAATTTTTGTCGACAAAAACTAGGCAAGTTACAATTTTTAGTGTCGTCTTAATGTGACGTCGACGACGCCATTCACTATAAGGGGGAATAATATTTTTCCATATTGAAATAAGCAATTTCAACATGACTAGACTTTCGTTAATGTTTCTTATTAATTCAATATGGTTTTTATTGATTTTAAGCTGTTTTTTCTCTGGGTGTAGTAGTGGATTACAAACAAAATCGACTTGTAATTCACTTTTCTGGTCTAAATACAAGTTACGCAGCAAAAAACTTTGCCTACTAGAATGCAAAAAAGTGTATGTTCTCCCCAGTCGTAAGTAAGTACTTACAATTTTACTGAATAACCCATTATTTTCTTTGCTTAAGAAGTTCAAAAAGTATACGGTACCCCATACTTTTTGCCTTCAAACATCCAAAAGTTAATTGATTGCAGTTTGGCTAAAAGTATTCAAGTTATTCAAGTTATTCTATATAAATTTTATAGATTAATTTTTACATAAAATTATTCAAAAGTTAATTGGCAATTTTTTCTAATAAAAATAAATATAATTTTGTAACAAAATTATAAAACTTGTACCTTTTTTTGGATGGCTAAAAATCATATTTTACAAAGAAAATTACCCTTATTCTAATTATCGGCATCGACATCACTTTAACACAATACCAAAAAATTGGGGATTGTGTACCCGTTCTCGACCTTAGGGAACGGAAATAGATTGTCAGTTGCACAAAATTGTTCTTGAGAGCGATTACACAAACCCCAATTTTTTGGTATTGTGTTAAAGTGACGTCCATGCCGACAATTGGAATAAGTAACGGTGAATATGTAAATATGTGGCTACGGGTATGTCGCGTTCTTTCAAAAATACAGTTAAAATATTTTAAATTTAGATTTAATATGTATTGCCTAGCACTTACACACAGAAAAATGTCAACTTAAAATCTACGTAAACAAGGTTAATCTAATCTTTTCGGCAATGATTTTGATTCATATGTGTTTCATGTTAATGTAACATAATTTATATTAATTTAAAAAAAAATCTTTCTTTTTTTTAAATTTATGTACTCTTAAAATCAAAATAAAGAATTATATTGAATCAAAGTTGTTTCAAGTTGGAACAATATGAATTTAATTTAATGTAGTAAATGTATTTTATTAATTATTTAACTTACGTATGGTTGACATAGACATCAGATAAATGCTTGCTTGTATATAAATTGGCTTCCCCTGCCACGATTTGAACTTGGAAGTCAACGTGCTTACCCTGTAGCCATATAACAACTTTAAATATGTGACGCACAAAATAGAAAGATACCTAAGGGTAAAAACCGGTTTTGTTCAGGAGAGCCATTTTAAAGATTTAAATAGGTGTATCTTTGGTGTACCATCACATCATAAAACGCGCATATCTCTGGGAGGGAACACTTTTGGGGCACATGTCACATATTCTTTAGATACACCATCATCAATAAAATTCTAATTCAACATTATTTTATTGATAATTTACCATAAAATTTATTTGAAAAGTTTTATTAAAAAAAATACAAAATACTTTGACTTGACTCCAGGATTCGAACCTGTGATCCTCCGGCTGTTTACAACCATCAAAAAAAAAAAAAAAACAACAACAGTACAAAAACTACTCACACAACTAAGCACAAAAGTGTATTGCAGCTATGAACAAAGCAAATAAACACCAACACACTCAAACAACATATTATTTCTTTTAAATTTAATATGATTTGAATGAATTTGAAATAAAATTTTTGCATTGTGATTTTATATTGGTATTGTGTGTAGTCGCAAATCATTTATTTTTTACAACTGCAACACAACACAGTGACATGCCATTGAGTTGACTTAATCTTGACATCGTGTTACAGAGATTTTTTTTGGCAACTTCCCAAAGCTGATAGATGGTTTCAAGTGTACAAAGATGCTCTATTGGGTTAAAGTCAGAAAATAATGCTGTCCACTGCATAGCCTTAATGTTGTTGACGCGAAACCACTCCCTGTCTTTTCGACTAGTATGCTTTGGGTCGTTTCCCTGCTGAAAGACCCATTTCAGCAGCATTTCTTCACAATTATGTGGTAACATTACATTCTTAAAAATATCAGCATACGCATGTTGACTCACAACGCCTGTTATTTTTTTGTATTGGAACCTAGACCATAGTATGAAAAACAACAAAATATCGTAATTTTTGATCCACCGTAGTTAACAGTTTTCACATTACACAGTGGTCGACATCCAGAAGATGATGCATGCCGAACTTATTGTTTACAGCTAGAATTTCGATACAGAGCAATTATAGGCTTACCAGTCCACAAAATATTGTGACACTTGCTTACAGGCCAATTGACATGATTTCTAGAGAACTCCAAAAGGTTATCCTTATGTGTGGGTGTGTTCGTAAATGCACCAGTGTGGTGCAAACGGAATTTCAAAAGTCCTAAACTGCTCTACTGAAGTAGATAACGCACAAATTAAATGTCAAATATGGGCTTCAAACACGGTTACAGCTAAAAAAAAAATTATCAGCGAAATTGTATTGCATTTTAAATTAAAGTTTGCTCGTATGATGCACAGCAGTGGTGCATTTACGAACTCACCCTGTTTTTTAAGCATTGGGGTTTTTCTTGGGTATCGGGCAAACAATTTTGCATCTAGAAGTCGTCTTCTGACCGTTATATCGCTAACTTTTAAATTTAGTTTGGTTTTTATTTCCCTGGCTGATGTAAAAGCATTAACGTAGAATTAGTAAAATCGTATCGTGATGTTGCGTGTCAGCTGACAAAATCCGTACCATATACAATACATGTTACTAGTTATAAAATATGTGGTGGTAGCACTGCTGACGTAGGAATCTGCAGAAAACAGATTTTTCTGTTGCGAATGTCAAAAACGCAGCATTTAATGCCAGACAAAATAAAATGTGCTGTGCAAACTGTTACATTTTCTATAACTTGTGCACAAAGTTGAACAATACGGCAAGGTGTAAAGTAGAATGATACGATTTTACTAATTCTACCTTTACACTTGGCTGGCTTGAGTGAACTTTTTCATTTACACCTCTACTTTCTGCTTTATTTTTATATTTTATTGCATTTAATATTCCCTCTTTCCTTAATTATTAAATTCATTTTTATTGCTCAATAGCGCAATGTTTAGTGCAGAGCTGCCCACAGAGAGAAACCCGAGAGTAATGTATAAGCGTATGAGTATTCATTTGTATAAAAAACCGATTGATGTTCGACACTCTGGTGCCAGTTTGAACAGCCTGGGTTTAGTGCAGTGTTATGCATTAAACACATTCACCACAGCAAGCTACCGACTACCAAATGTCAAGGAAACATGTGTATTCTGTTTGTTTGAGAATGATTCTTTTGAAGACAGCAAGGCAACAGGGCGACAGGTTGTTGTCTATGCTGATTTTGTCGTTGTAGTCCAGTTAAACTAATTTCTATTTATTTGGATACAATGAGAAAATTCAGCGTTGCCAGTATAATACAAAATGTTGAATGAATGATTTTGTGCAAATGTTTCATATTATTTAACAGAACCAATATCCAAAAATTGATGTAAAGAATAAATTGATTCGTTTTTGCACTTTTAAGTGAAATAAGTACATTTTAAAAGAGTAATTAATTTTTATAAATGCAAAATATATTAAAGTGGCAATACTGAACTATGTATTTGTACTTGAATATCAGGTGCAGATGGTGCTGCTGCCGTCTCCAAAATAATTAAGTAGCCGGATACGAGGCGACAAATGCTGCTAGCGGCATTTGAAGTCGTGTGTTCGTGTAGCCTGCTGTGGTGAATGTGTTTAATGCATTACTCTCTTTCATATTATATATGTATGTGTTAGCTTATCATTGGCTTAGTTTGGCCCACTAAAGCAAAAAATATCGGAAAAATATACATATATTTAACATTCAATTTATTCTTCAAAATTTTTACTTTTTACTATTTCAATATTATTTGCCGTTATTGTCCAGTACATATACCAAACTTATTTCAAATATAATTTATTACAAACAATAAACAGACTTGGCGAAATGTGCGCATAAAAAAATTGATTGTCAAATTACTATTAAAAAGGCCAACAATTTTTTTTTGAAGGGGGGGGGGGGGGGAGGTGAGCAAAGTGTCTGCCCTAAAAATTTATTATCAATTCTTAAAATTGTCTTTGTATATGAAAAAAAATATGCAAAATTCTCGCCTTAAAAATTGATTACCAAATACTTTTGTTGTTCAAAATTGTTTTTCCGTATGGAAAAAGTTCACCAATTTTTTTTTTGGAAATTGTGAAGAGTGAAGGGTGTCGCGAATCGCCCGCCCCAGAAAATTGATTTTGAAATAACTTTGTCAGTTGTAGACCAATTTGCAAAATTTTGTTTGCCTATGAAAAAGTTTTTTTTTAAGGGGCGAGCGTCGTCTGGCAAAGCGCACTAGGTTAAGCTAGTAATAATATGAATTGTATTAATTCAATTACTTTTAAAAAGATTCATTTAATTTTCTGTTTTTATTTTCAGATAGTAGCCAGACGCCGCGATTTAAAACTGATTGTTACTTCGGCAACTATGGACTCGACAAAATTTTCCACATTCTTTGGTAATGTGCCCACGTTTACCATACCGGGTCGCACATTTCCCGTCGATGTCATGTTTAGCAAAAACACTTGTGAGGATTATGTTGATGCAGCCGTTAAACAGGCTCTCCAAATCCATTTGACCCCCAATGAAGGTGATATGTTGATCTTCATGCCGGGTCAGGAGGATATTGAGGTAACGTGTGAAATTTTGACTGAACGTTTGGTAGAAATTGATAATGCCCCGGAATTGTCAATACTGCCCATTTATTCGCAATTGCCATCAGATTTACAAGCAAAAATCTTCCAAAAATCCCCAGAAGGTTTACGAAAATGTGTAGTGGCCACCAATATTGCGGAGACCTCCCTAACCGTGGATGGTATTATATATGTTATTGATTCGGGTTATTGCAAGTTGAAAGTATATAATCCACGTATTGGTATGGATGCTTTGCAAATTTATCCCATTTCACAAGCTAACGCTAATCAACGTTCCGGTCGTGCCGGCCGTACTGGTCCAGGTCAGGCATATCGTTTATATACCCAACGCCAGTATAAGGAGGACTTGCTGGCTTTGACAGTTCCTGAAATTCAACGTACAAATTTGGCTAACACGGTGCTGTTGCTGAAATCGTTGGGCGTTGTTGATCTGTTACAGTTCCATTTCATGGATCCTCCTCCGCAAGACAACATATTGAACTCTTTGTATCAACTGTGGATTTTGGGTGCTTTAGATCATACGGGTGCTTTAACACCGTTAGGCCGACAAATGGCTGAGTTTCCTCTGGATCCACCGCAATGCCAAATGTTAATTGTATCCTGTCAAATGGAATGTAGTGCGGAAGTTTTGATTATAGGCAAGTTATAAGTTATATTTGCGTATGTATCTATTTCTTAATTTCAATAATTTTTTAGTATCTATGCTTTCGGTGCCTTCAATATTTTACCGTCCAAAAGGTCGTGAGGAAGAAGCGGATGGCGTGCGTGAAAAGTTTCAAGTACCTGAATCGGATCATCTCACTTATCTTAATGTCTACCTGCAGTGGAAGCAAAACAAGTATGTATGATCAACAACTATCAAAACTTTTATTTAATTGATTGCATACTTACATATATTTTTTTCAATTTAAACCTTTTAGTTATAGTTCAAATTGGTGCAATGAACATTTCATACATGTTAAGGCTATGCGCAAAGTGCGGGAAGTACGCCAACAACTCAAAGACATTTTGGTGCAACAAAAACTTGATGTAAAGTCATGTGGCACCGATTGGGATATCATACGTAAATGCATTTGTTCCGCTTATTTTTATCAAGCGGCTAGACTCAAGGGTATTGGTGAATATGTCAATTTACGTACGGGCATGCCTTGTCATTTACATCCTACCTCTGCATTATATGGGCTGGGAACTACACCCGAATATGTGGTATACCATGAACTGGTAATGACAGCCAAAGAATACATGCAATGTGCCACGGCAGTCGATGGCTACTGGTTGGCGGAATTGGGTCCAATGTTCTTTTCGGTTAAAGAAACTGGACGCAGTGGTCGTGAGAAAAAGAAACAGGCTGCCGAGCATCTGAAGGAAATGGAAACACAAATGCGTTTGGCGCAAGAAGAAATTGAAGAGCGTAAAATAAAAGCGGCTCAACGAGAGGAGCAGTTGGCGAATAAACAAGAAATCGCTACGCCAGGAACATCAACACCCAGACGCACACCAGGACGAATAGGATTGTAGGTTTAAGGTCAGATTTTTTAATAAAAACAAAAAAACCCGAATAAAATTAATTGCTTCTAATTTTGGAAATGAAAGTGAAAATCTATTGAACGTAAAATTTCAACAAAAATGGAGATACAATTTTAAATTATTATTCAATAATAAATTAGACCCTTATTATGACCAACTTTCGATCTTATTATAATATCACTCAAAGTAATTTTTTAAATTTTGAGCAACTATACCTAAAAAATTCAAAATAGTCGTTTATAAAAATTATTTTTCATCGAAAGCTAAATTCTGTTCGATAGAAAATTCGTTGGTCAACGAAATTTTCGATGCTCATAATATGAATTAAACATTCTATTTTCGATGTTTGAGACCCAGAGAAGATTGAAAATAATGCAACTCATAATAAGGACCTCAGTTGTTTTTACCTGTGCCTCGTTTCTGTTACTTGTGAGAAGTTCTCGCATCGAGAATAATTAAATAATTATATTGGTTGTCCTATTTTACAGCGGGTTTTTCATATAAAAATTTCGATAAACTTACAAAAAATATTAACAAATATAAGTTTTTTCATCCTGTGTTTCACAAGGTATTAAAAATAATTTTCGACTTGAAATATTCTCACATTCGTTCCAGAAACGAGGCACTAAAAAAGGGAAGTGGGAATATTTTCCAACTTAATTATTTTATTCAGAGTCGGCTGTTAGTATTTTGATTTAGAAATATGCAGCTAACCAAATAAAATGAAGATGATGTTTAAGCAACGTCTATATGCATTTTCATTTTTCGCCAAGCAAGAACAAATTACATATTGTGATTCTCAATATAGTATTAAGAGTCTTACTATAAACATACGAAGGTTGTTAGCTAAATTCAAAATTTTTTTGTGTTGAAGCAAATACATATAGACAATGCTTAGTCATAAAAACAACCAATATGTTCAAATTAAATAAATAAAGACTTTGTCTCAAATGAATATACTTCGGAATCGCAGGTATGAAAATAAATATTTTATTTTATAGCTTTGCTATTTACTGAGCGATACAGGAGTTAGAACGTGATTTTTTTGTAACAAAAATAATCGGCACTATTACAGTTATAAATTTATTTTTGGTTTGATTTCTTTGTACTTAAGAGCATAGTACGAAAATAAACGAAACAAGTTGTTTGATTTTGTTTTGTTTCGTTCTTTGAAGTGAATGAAATAAAAACAAAACAAAAACAAAGAGAACGATTGCTCAATTTGTTTTTGCTTTGTTTGTGCATATGAGCACAAACCAGACAACGCAGCCGATCGGCTGTTACTGTTACTATCACTGTTTTGTAGATAATTCGATTAGCCGTTATTTTGAATTTCAGAATCTCTGTGTAACGACTTTTATGTTGGTAATACCGTGTGTTGTTGCTAATGCAGAGTAGTTTCTACTAGTGATGAGCGATAACATGATTTTTTAATAATGTTGCTCCTTGTGAACGTGATTTCTAAATCGCTGTTCTTTTAAACTGTGACTGTGGTCACAGTTTAGCAGTATTTTGTTTGTAGCAGTTCTGTTATTTTGAGAAAATCTAATAAGCGCTGCAGTGAAATTTAACAGTGACTGTGATCACGGTTTAACACATTTCAGCTCTTCTCAGCGATGCCAATTTAGCGCGTTTCGCGCTAGATTTAGCGCGTTTTAACTATGCCAAACGCGCTTTTTTCGTCTTAGCGCGTTTAATAAAAAAAATCGCTAAATTAGCGCGTTTTTAATAAAGTGAATAATATCATTTCAGTTCAATATTTTTTTTACTTTTTTGTATAAAGTTAACAATTTTCTAATATCCAAAGCTCTGATAAATTTTTTTAAATAAGTCAATGACTCAGCTGTCGCAAACAAAATTAGCTTGACTGTGGTCAGAATTAAAAACGCATTTTAATACTGTAAAAATATGTACTACATACAATGACCCAAAAAATGTACATAACTTACAAAGCATCTACTATAGCTGAAGTACAAAAAGCATTTGAATCGCAGAACTATTCGACAATTTATATGTTGTTACAAAGTTTTACAAATAAATTAAAAGTAAAAACTAACAGTGTTATTTATAAAAATTATTAAGGCTTTAAAAAAGTTTCTTAAAACAAATTTTCATACAAACTTTTTCGTATTAAGCCTTTATAAAGCCTTAATAATTTTTATAAATAACGCTGTAAGACGCAATTTACACTGTGCTTTTTCTGCTTGCCTGTGCAGGCAGGCTTTTTTAGTTTGTCGGTGAGAGGGGGTGAGAAACTTGCGGGGTAGAATAAAAGGCACAAAATGAAAATTCGAGGGGATTTATGACATTTCTCTTTCCCTTTTTCGTACTCACAGCATTAAACGTATATAAATGCTAAAAAGGCATGAATAAAAAAGGCTTAATGTAAACGTGTGTGACTTTTCGTAGGGGGTTTAAAAGAAAATTGTCAATACAAGGCAGGCTAAAAAGGCATAGTGTGAAATGGCTCTAAGGATTTCGATTATTTGGAAAGCGATTCTGATTCTGTATTAAATGATTTTAGTTTATTAAAACACAATGTCGAAGAAGCAATATTGCAAAATCTGAAAAATTAATTGTGATACGAGTAATAACACATACATCGACTTTTATTGAATTTAATTTAGCGCGTAGAAAATAGCGCGTTTTTTGCTATAAATATTTAACAATGCTGTAACTTAGCGCGTTCTAGCGGGTATGAGAAGGCTAGTAGCGCGTTTGGGTTATAAATATTTAGTTGGCATCGCTGGCTCTTCTGCTTTAAAAGTATTTATTAGTATTGGTGTCTTGATAAATACTAATAAGAAGAGCGACAACTACAAACAATTAGCAATTAACAGCGTCCAAATATTGAAAATTGTCGTAAAAGTCCCGGTTCACACACTTCAACTTTTGTTGATCAACTCAATTCAAAAACAAAAACAAATTTTAAAATTTTGTTGTTTCCAATGTAACTGTGCGACATGTCGAACGTTCGTGACATCGTGGGACAGGCCCTTAGTTTTCGACAGGATATATAGATCTCAGCCATTCACAACTTTACGCACACTTGTTAACTGCATGTGCAGTGTGAATTCATTATTAGTAAAATTAAATATAAAAAATATTCACCTATTTTTGGGCATTAACTTCAGCAAATACTTGAAGCGCCCTGCTTTCTGGTTTTTAAGTTTCTGTGCCGTTTTACTTGAAAATCAATTAGTGTTTTTTCCGTTTCGTTTTAAGCGTCACAAACTAGAGAGCTGCGTAAACAGTCTTGAAATGTAAAAACGTCATGATTTTTAAATGTATTCACGTCGCATGTATTATATTAAACCAATAATAAATTCTGTCGTACTATAAGCGAAGCACGATGGATGTATTTGGTGTACGTGTATATCAGTGTTAACAAGCGATGTCGCCAAGACAGCTTGTTTGTAACAAACACTCAAAAGAAGTACTGTTGATTAGTGTATGCTTGTTATTTTTCATATTGTACGTTTGAGTGTGTGTGTAATATGTAGATGGTAAGCTATTATGTGATTAACCGCATACAACTAATGTTAATGCATGTGTGTGCCTTTACATGTGCGCAGAAAAATAAAAGATCATACACACATACATGCATGACATTTGTACACGCGCTCATGCGTAGAAGGAAGCAAGTATCACAAATTCTTCCGTCACGAAGTGTTTTCTTCTTTACTCTTATACCTACAATACTCAAAAAAAATTCTTGCAAACAGTGTTGTTAAAGTTTGTTTTATAAGATTTCGCTGAGACTATCACAACAACAAAAGCAGAGTGAGTGTTCGTGTAGGCTGTGGTGTAGGCCATTACAACTATAGAAAAATTAAGAAGGTTTTTTATTGTATTTTATTTTATTATTATGTAACAGTTTTTTGTGCCAAATATTCAACAGTTATTTTTTTTTTAATCATCTTTTTTGTTTTCAAATTTTTTACATTACGAAATAATTTAGTTCCAGGTCGATTTTCCTTTTATTCGTCCGTTTTCATTTCTGTGTCTTAAGCTTTTAGCACTCAAAAACCGCATGAGAAGGAAACCCGCAAACTCATCATATAAACAGCCATGTCACAGAGCTCAATTCCATTCGGAAACGGAATTCAATCCGTATTTTGGTGCTTTAGAAAACGAAAAACGAATAAGATTTTCGAAATGAAATCACTTTTAATTTCATGGACGAAATTAACATTTTCTGCATCTTAAATTAAAAAAAAAATATTTTAAAATTTTTTTTCAATAAAGAATACTATTTTTCATTTATTTATTCAAAGCTGGATTACAATTAATTAGTTTTTATTTATTTATTATGTAAATTTCTCAAGTCATTACAAAAATAAAATCAACAAAACAAAATGTACGGAATTGGTTTTTTTGGTATTGCCATACCATTTTTTTATGTACTTTATCAAAATCTTCATATTGGCAGCACAAAACAAGAAAATGCAAAGCAGAATTATAATATGCACACAAAAAAAATTTAAAACGCCTAAACATATGCCACATTGTCATTTATTACAAAACTATATTGCCACACTTGTAAGATTTATCTTTTTTTCGGATTGATGAAAACGATCGGAATCTGAAGCACCAATATGGAATTTAAACGGAATGGTTAATACGGAATCAAAACCATTCCGAACGGAATCTGTGACACGGCTGAAAATGATGATTTTCACATTTATCGGATTAAATTGAAGCATATAAATAAGGCCTTATCAAGAAGAAAACAATCTAAATTTTTCTTTAATATAGTACGTACAATACGCCTAACTTTCGCCGCAATATCACCAATCACAATTAGGGCCATTATTAATACTTAAAGTTAGTTAAAAGTAGGATTTTATCGGACGTATAAAAACTTTATCATTTGCAAAATTTTACTTTAACCTAAAGTGAGCGATAAATTACTGGCAAGTTTATCTTACCTGGCAAATTAAATCCAATTTGCAATAATGTAAAGAGTTTTATACGTCCGATAAAATTATACTTTTAACTAACTTTAAGTTGTAATAATGAAGTGCTTTCTTCAATCATTCAATTAAAAACCGCTTTGACATGGAAATAATTTTGGCTTTTTTTTTTTAAATATACAGTGCGGTATTGCCAAATTTATTATATCGTGTTCAGAAACTGTGCTTAAAGATTTGTCGTACTTGTAAGTCAGCTACGTCTAAGTCATATGCACTATGTGCAATCTTTTACAAGAGCTTAAGTGCTTTCACACCGACGAGAGCACAACAGCCAGTCAGATCTCGGTGACAGCTAGGCTTGATCTTACTTTGCAAAGAAACAAGAACAAATTCAAGAGCTTCCAAAGCTGTTTACCTCAAATGCAAATTGTCAGGGCATGCGTTTTTGAAGGCAGCTGTGTAAAGTGTCCAGGAGACGTACAAAAAAACCCATCAATCACATAGTTGTGTGCGTGAAGTCGTTTCTTTTCGGCTACACGTACACGTTGTCGGCACTGATTGATGAGAATAAAAAAATTTTGATATTTTTATTTGACGGCTGATTACTTGTACGTCTCCAAATCTGATTGACGAAATAAACGTCATTTGCTTTGTGTTATTTCTTCTGTGACGACATGGAGAAGTGCGCGGATGAAAAAAATTAATTTGCACTTTATGAAAATGTACCATTGATCTTTGTAAAAAATCAAACAATCAAAAGTCTACAAACAGTTGTATGATAAATACTATATTATATTCTCTAATTTTTCTAATCTTAATGGGTTGTGTGAATAAAAAAAATTGCTTAAAAATTATTTTTAATTTTTTTTATTTTTGTGTTTAAAACAAATTTTTAACTAAAAAGCAAATACATACAGTATGTACATATTTTTTTCATTCAGACACCTAATATATTTTTTCTATATTAAAAATCGTTTGTTTGTTTTTTAAGGAAAATATGTTTGTTTTTTTAGAGTGTTTTGAAGAACTAGAATTATTATTATTATAAATAATAATAATAATAATAGATGAAGAATTAGTGTGGAAGATAGAAAAATTATTATTTAGCTCTGTATATTTGTTTCATGTGCTTTTGATACAAAGATTTCATAAAGTTTTAATGCCGCTAATAACAAAAAATCATCATCCGATGGAAAAATATATATGCCATCGCACACAACGAATACAAAATTAAAATGCTGATTGATGATTTTATTTGTACGTCTCCGAAAAATCATCAATTAAACGACACTAATACATTCTTACCGATTGATGGCTTTTTTTTTGTACGTCTCCTGGACACTTAAGTTATAAAAATTTTTTGTCCATAAATTTTGTAATAATAAAAATATATATGTATATACATATGTAGATATGTATTTGCGAATCTATGTAGTAATATGATACATACATATGTACACAAATAAGAACTTGAATAAAAAAATATAATTTATTTTCACACCGATAATATTGTAAAATTTATATCAATATACTGTTGCCACCTTAAGTCCTTAATCTTATCTGTAATAAAAATTGTTGATGATACGTTATAATAAAGTTCGATTGTGAGATGTTATAAATTATTTTTATATACATACATATGAATGCTTCACTTGCGAAATCGATTAATAAAAAAATTGATTTTTTTTTGTCTTAATTTTTAAGAAATGTTTTGTAGCGAGTTAAGTTTAATGACAAATTAAGCATCCATTTAACAAAAGTCTCGTAACAACTATTTGTTGGCTTGAAATACGTAATTCACAGTAGTAAGAAAAATAATTTCTAGCTAAGTCTTGTGCAATTGTATGCAAATATCTTATAAAATACATATATATGTACATATCTTATGTTGAAAATAAAAAGATTAGTTGTTTAAACAAGAACTCAAGAAGATGGAGTTTCACACAGAATTAACGATATGAAATGAATTGCAAAAACACTTCAGTTGCGCTCAGCCATACATTTTTCAACTTCTTCTACGGTGCGTGGTACAATGGCGAAATTTTCATTACCCGTTTTGGTAATTAGAACGTCGTCTTCTATGCGTACACCACCAAACGTACGAAAACGCTCGAACACATCTTTAATTATGAATTTGTTGAGCTTAGGATCAGCCAAAACTTTGTCCATCAAAATATCAACAAAGTAGCAACCAGGCTCGACAGTAACATACATTCCTTCCTTTAGAACACGAGCAAAACGCAGCTTACTGATCCATGGCTCAGAGGGACGAGCTGCCTGATCGGGCAAATAACCGCCCACATCATGAACATCTAGACCAATAAGATGGCCAAGGCCATGAGGCTGAAAAAAGCCAGCTAAACCTGCAGTGAGCATTTCATCTACATCACCTTGTAACATTCCACCTTCCTTAAGGCACTGCAACAACACCCGGCAGGATAGACGATGCATATCAACCCATGAAACACCATGTTTAGCTTCTTTTAACACAGCATTGCGAGCGGACAAAACAGCATTGTAAATAAATTTTTGGTCTTCGGAGAATTTACCATTAGCAGGAAAACTACAAGTAATATCAGCAGCGTAACCACAATAATTGGCACCCATATCGAAGAGACACATATCACCATCCTTAACCACTTTATCATTGGGAGCAGCAGCGTGGCCATAGTGCAAAACTGCGGAATTAACGCCACTACCACATATGCAAGTATAAGATGTATGACGACAGCCACCAACAGCGTATGAGTGGTGTAAAAATAATGCTTCTCCCTCATATTCACTACATCCTGGTCGCATAAATTTCATAACTTTTATATGAGCATCTGAAGACACTTTGGCTACATAACGGAGCACTTCGATTTCCTCAGATGATTTTATTACACGGCATTCAGTAATAATAGGATATAGAAAGTCACAATTAACCACAAACTTTTCAATGCCTTCAAAAGTAGCTGGCTTCGAACGTAGGCCACTATCAGTATTCAAACCACTCAATGTTAAAATTAATTTTGGCTCAGCCTTTTCAAAAAATGTTTTCAACCCGTCGACATATAATACTCGTTCAACTTCGTACATAGATTTGAATTCCTCCAAAGACAGTAAACGCCCCATCCAAGTAGCATACTCTTCGGGAAGGCGGGGAACAAATAAAACTGATTCGCCACTATCAACATTTAGTACACCATAACAATCGGGTTCCTTGACGCCAAATAAGTATTGAAAATAGGATTCTTGGCGAAAGTTATAGCTAATATCAGTATCATTAAAGCTGACATCTTTTCCTCCCTCCAATAACACAAATGATCGACCCACTGCAGCTTTACTTTCTCTTAATGCAGCACATACCTTTTGGCGATTTTTACGAAACAATGCCATGGGAACTGCATGAGTTTGGGGACCCATTTGGAAAGTAGCCATTCTAAAAATGCTTTAAAGGAAAAATTAGCTTAAAATGCAGAAATTCAATATTATTTTATTTGTTCTTGTATAAGCTTACCACTTTGTGAAGCTTACAAGTTTTGTTTTATATGTACATACACACATATATACGTATGCATGTAATAGGTAGTTTATTTTTAAGGATTTTCTATCTGCGTTTTTTTAACTAATCAGCTTTACGTTTTCTCCACCAAGGCTGCGTATTATTATTTGAATTAATAAAATATAATTACTTGCAAGTGTATTATGTTTTAGATAACAATTTCGTTTGTGGTTTCATTAATTTATTGTTTTTGTTATCATTGTGGTGAAGTGCTGCCACACTATTTTCTTATCACTACTGTACAGGCAGAGTTCGGAATTTCTGGAATATTTAACATTTTTATTTATTAGAAGTGAAAAAAAGCTTATTTTGCAATTGCAAGGATAAGGTTATAGTAATAAGGTTGTAGTAATATTACGAGTATCGTATTATGACTTCGACTACGACGGTTTTGTACTAGACTAAAGAACATTGCAAAATTTTTTCTTTAATCTAGTACAAAATCGTCGTAGTCGTGGTCTAAATACAACACTCGCAATTAATAATACTTTTTCAAGCTTGAGGTTGAAGTAATGCCGGCCATACACTACACAAGTTCAGTGCTCAAGTCTGGCACTGTACAGTGCGTTTGTGTAGTGTATGGAGGCGGTTGTGCTATTTACGCAGTGAACTGAGTAAATATCAAAACGATTTTGATATTTGCTCAAGTTTGAAAACTGTACAGTGAACTTGTGTAGTGTATGTTGCAAACGCTCAGTTTTGTCGTGATTTTTTAAGAGTTAAAAACAAAAAATGAGCGCAGAAAAAATATTTTGGACAGAGTTCCTAGAATTATACAAAGAATCGCCTGCATTATGGCGCATTAAAAGCAGTGATTATAGCAATAGAATTATGAAAATCGAAGCCTACGAAAAATTAATTAATAAACTAAAGGAAAAATACCCCGATGCAAATAGAGAAATGGCTGTTAAAAAGATTAACACATTCAGGATTTAGGCTGTTTTTATTGTCACAGCAATTAATAAAATAGAGCAGTATTTGCACATGTTGTCTTCTTCACTTATAGCTTTAAAATAAAAACTGCACAGTTTACTTGTATAGTGTGTGTCACAAGCTTAGTTTACGCAGTGCCAGACTTGAGCACTGAACTTGTGTAGTGTATGGCCGGCATAAGTAAGCTTATTATATTTTTCGCAAGGCATTTGGTATAATGGGTAGATTGCTTTCAAATTCACCTGTTAAATTTGATTTTTTATTATATTTCAAGCACCTGAATTTACATTAATTATGCAAAAATGCGATTTACACAAAATTGCATACGCTGGGGTTTTGTCTTTAAATACTTGTCCTTACTATCTATCCTTACTACACACAAAAAAGTAATATGAATGATTTTGTAATATCAATTAAAATATTTGTAATAACAATTGAAAATTAATTAAATTTTCACCTATAATATCAATTAAGTTTTTCCGCTCAAATTAATTAATACAATTAAAAATTTAATTGAATCAATTATTTGTTAACATTAATTTGTGAAACCGCTAAACCGATTTTAAAAATTCTTTCACCAATAGAAGCGTCAAATATAGGATATTTTTGTTCGGTTCGGAACCGGTTCTTTTCTATTTAGTACGAATTTTTTTTTTTAGAAAAAACATTTTTGGGCTGGTTAATGTAATTTCGTTTCAGATTTGATTCTTTAAGCACTTTTAAATCGGTTTTCATTTTTTTTAAGAAATCAACGCAAGCGGAGCGGCTGGAAAAAGCTACCAATACTATAAAAGTTAAACAAAACAAACTACATATTCTAGTAAGGATTTTGTTTATTTTAAAATCAATGCAACATCGAGGCGGTTTAATTCACCATTTCATATCCAAATTGTACGATTTTTAAGCGCAACGCTCATAAGACTTTTTTATTTCAAATTTGAGAGTAGAAATCGGTAAAAAGAAAGTTAAAATAGCAAATTTTGCAACTAACAGGTTCATTATAAATATATAATACATACATTTAATTATTTTAATGGTTAAATAATTTTAATTTTTTATTTTTGAAACTAATTACACTTTAGAACCAAAAAGTTTACAAAGATGAGAATATAAAAATTCGCACATAGAGTCTTTTAATATCTAAATTATAACACTAAATTAAATATAGCACACATTAATATTACATCAACAATAAACTAGAGGTGTTTATAAATTTTGTTAAAATTTAACATTTTCAAGACTATTTTATGTTTTTAAATAAGATTTAAAATACCAAGTAATTAAACATTAATATAAATATGTATACGACCATGATATGTATAAAAATAAATTAGACTAAAAACATCTTACGAATGTTCCTAAGTGTTGTTTTACAACTAACTAAATAGTTTTTTTTTGCACATTCTTATTTGCAATAATATGTCTACAAGCAAACCTGATCTATATTATAAATTATTTGTATATTTTTTATATAAAAATATATACATACATATGTATATAAATCGGTTCACTGTTAACAACGTAAGACACACTTGATCCAATCGGACATTTCGATTTCGATCACATTGTCCTGATTATGATCTTTGCGTTGAAAATAGTCGAATGCCGCCGTTAAGTGTAGAACAGCTGAGGCAAAATCACTTAAGCGTAAGGTGCCATCTTTGCGTATAAAACGTTGCATTATACAATTCATTATTTCGGTGCTTAGCTGAAAGCCAACATCATACAGAGCATCTCTTAGACGCTCTGCTCTCAATATGCCAGCCTTTTCTTTGGTGTACATTTTAAAAACTCCCTGCCAAGACTTTAAATTGACCATGAACGTTTTAAATTGTATAAAATTTATACGACCCGTACCGGTTTTATCCTGTAGAGCTATAACCTGGCGACAAATGTCTATATTAGCGCAACCTTTAATATAATCATTAGGCAGGCAGGCATCCAATAACTCATGCAGTTCGAAACAGTTAATAGTTTTATTTTCATCTGCCAATTGCATGAACACGGGCTCATACTGACATACGTTCTTTATTTTTGTCGCTTCAGCTTCATTCTTTAGCACTGGAAAGGGATCGAGTAACATTAGTGTTTGTGTTTCCAACAAGGATAAACGCAAAGGCACTGTACCCATTATTCTGACTGTAAAGCTGGATTCCTCACCCGGTTCATAAGTGGTAGGCATTAAAACATATTGACCTACTTCGAGTGGACAATGGCACGTCACATGCCTCGTATTGCCATAGTCAGAATTAAGAAAGCTTACTTGAGTTTTAAAAAATTCTTTGGGTAAACACTCAGTTATCTTTTGATTCACCTTAGAACCAGCTATTCCGCTTAATTTGTACATAGTAAAACCAATAACTTTGGGTTCCACGGCGGTGTGTTGATTCAAAGCTACAACAATTTCTTGCTTCTCGGGAATGTTCAATAGTAGTTGCGGATTTATGTGAAATGATTCATGATTTCGGCAACCGCCGGCTGTAACTCCTCTTTTCCATTGCCCCTGGAACATTTTCATTTGCCAACGTTTCGGCCGATCTTGCAAAGTAAGCTCATCTTTAGCCGTGTCAGCATCTAAGTAAATAACTTCTAGGCTGGAAAATGTTTGGGTAAAGTCCAAGAACGACATCCAAAATTCACCGACATCCAGTTGGCCAAATAAACGATCACGTTCCTGCACTGAAACACGCTCCCACGTGGATGACATGGCCGACCAGTCGCCCTCATAATCATTATGAGTAGCAAAAGCATTGCAAGCTAAAGGGTCTTTAATACGCACCAATTGTACAGCGTCACCGAGTATTGTTTCGACTTTATCCAGTGAGCAAAGCCTGCAAATAATGAAAGGATACAGTAAATGATATACTCGTATGTATGTATGTATGTACATTAGACAACTCAAAAAATTTATGGAATGCCGAAAATATTTATTTTATTCGCTACACGGCAGTTTCTGATAGACTGGGGGTCTACTGTGTAATTTTAATAACATACAAATTCGAAAGCATTTTCTTTCTTTTCGAATTACAGAGTAGACCCCCTGGCCATAAAAAATTACATGTGAGTAAAAATTACACTAAGTGTGTTCGTTTACTTTTGCAGTAAAATGCAGTAAATGAGTAGTTACTCCAAAAATTTTAAAATTTACCCTCAAAAAGAGCGATAGCCAAAAAAAAGTACGCGAACGAAAACTAGTAAAAATTAGTAAGATTAAAGAAACAGCTGACTCTAACTCCACATAGTGTTGAAAATTATATAATCTTTGTACTATGCAACTCTTTTAATTATTGGTACTCGATACAATATTTTTATAACACGGACAATATAAGAATAAATTCTGTAATTTATTTCATGTAATATTTGTAATTAATTTCTTTTTGATTTCCTTGTTTTGTTGTTGGCTAAATTACTAAAAATTACATGACTATTTTTTAATGTTACTAATTACTTTAAAAGCAAGTGCGATACTAAGTACCCAGATACTTTACAATTTTACAACTCTGAGTAATTAAAATAAATTGCAAAACAAAAGGTTCAATAAAATATGTTACAAAATATGTATATTAACAGCTATTATTATTATCATTTATAAATTAATTATCTTGTTAATGACTTTCACGATTTCCATTTAAACTTTTTTCAAATTTTTACACTTTTCATTTGCTTACTTTCCATTTGTTTACATTTTGAATCATATGTTTTTATCTTACTAAATTTTACTACGACAAATTTCTGCAGTAAAAATTTGCAAAACACTCAGTCAAGAACTGTCACTTTACTCTCTCAATTTGTGTTCTCATTTACTGTATTTTGGGTAAACGAACGCAATTTAGTAAAATGCAGTAAAGTGCAGTAAAAAATTGTAAAAATTTTTGAGTACGCGAACGCAATTACTGATAGCGAGCGTGCGAAGCGCATTGCACTTTTCGTCAAAAAAAAAAAAAAAAAAAAAAAAAAAAAAAAAAAAAAACTAGAAACTCTTTTGGCCCCATAACATTCAAATGCGTCGTTTTTCGGAGAAATTTTATATAACCATTTTTGTGCAGAATAAATAGCACGACTATTTTTCTGTACATAATTTTGCCCTAACTATGGCCTGTCATAGTCCTTTAAAATGAGATGAAACTAAGTTTTTTTGGGAAGACTGTTTCAACGGCTCTCGCTAAAAATTGGAAAGCGATAATTATAATCAATTTTCATTATTTTATAAAGTAAGATCTGTAGATTATATAGCTTAGCTCCATTACATTTGGTCCAAATATGTATCACTTAATAATATATGGATAAAAACATCACATACCAGTTTATTATAAGCTTTCTTATGTATATGGAAATTATCCTATAACTCGTGATCCATTGAATATAGATCAACAAAACTAGACAAAATTGAGATAATAGAGGAAAATATATTTTTCTATAAAAGAATGAGAGATGAGAAAAATTTACAAGAAATAATTTTTGGTAATTTAATTTCTACTTTTGGCGATTTTTTTTTGCTAAATTGTTATCCGAGTAGTTTATAAAAATTTGTATTAAAAAAAGAAGGGTTATATAAAAACAAATTTATTATCAAATGTATATCAAGAAAAACTACATATCGAGAGCCTATTTTCAAAATACGGCAACTCAAAAAAGCTAACTTATCAGTAGAGCGAAAAAACTAGTTAATTCGCTCATTATTATTTATTTATTTATTGTAGTTCAGTCAATGGACAAATAATCCTTACAGACTAAGATAACATTCAAAGATAAGGACTAATACTAAGGTTGTTTATAAAATTTGTATTAAAAAAGAAAAAAGAAATCTATCACGGATATATATATATATATATATATATATATATATATATATATATATATATATATATATATATATATATATATATATATATATATATATATATATATAGAAAAAAGAAATCTATCACGGATATATATATATATATATATACATATATTTATAAACAACCTTAGTATTAGTCCTTATCTTTGAATGTTATCTTAGTCTGTAAGGATTATTTGTCCATTGACTGAACTACAATAAATAAATAAATATATATATATATATATATATATATATATATATACAAATATACACACATATATATATATATATACAATATTACTTTGAAAAGCTTACAATTAAATTAAACAATTAAATAGTTTTGAGATCACAGTTATTTCAATAAGCTAAAAAGTAGCAATTTAAACTCTGATTTTTCAGTGCTAAATTCGATAAAAGATTTTGAATCTTTTTGAATATTATAATTTATTTCGTTCAAGAAAGAGAATGTACGTGATAAGGTACCATTACGAGAATAATCTGTACGATGAAATGGAACATCGAAAAGTTTAGCGAACCTCATACTCCTGGGAGGTATATAAAACCGTATGGCATAAAGCAAATCAGGGCAATCAATAGAACCATTGATAATGTCATATAACAGCAAGGCAGATTGAACTTTTCTACGAGACGCCAAAGTACGTAGACCAATAAACAAGCATTTAGATTCATATGGAACGGATGATAAATAAAGTAACGAGCGTGTAGCATATTTGACGAAAATGCGTTGAACTCTCTCTATACGAGCAATACGATTAGAGATATGGGGATTCCAAATAACAGCAGCATATTCTAGTTTAGACCTAACAAAAGACGTATAGATATATTTCAGAGTGTATGGATCAGCAAACTCAGAACAAGTTCTCTTCAGAAAACCCAGTATTTTATATGCTTTAGGAAGTAAATACTCAACATGAGCATCAAACGATAAGGAGTTATCAAATATAACGCCTAAGTCAAGTTTAAGATTAGAGGTATTCAACACTACATCATCAATATAAAAGGCTACAACACTGGGGGCAACAGACCTATAGAAGGAAACATGCACACATTTATTAATGTTCAGACTTAAACTATTTAGGCGACACCATTCACTAAGATTATAGAGCTCAGTTTGCATAATTTGGGCATCATGAATCGAATCTAATTTTAAGAAAAATTTTAAATCATCAGCATATAATAAATAAAATTCAAAAAAAATAAATAAATTCACCCCTATTCTGCGTTTCGATTACGTTCCCGCATTCAGTAACGCACGGATCGAAAAGAGGTATTCTGCCAAAAAACTGAATCGAAAGAAAAAGAAGAAGAGAAGAGTATGTTTAAACCTGCTGCTTTGCTATGAAACGGATGAAATAGGAAAAATTTTTAGCAAAAAGTTAAATTTAGTGCAAAAAACAGTGATTTAACATTAAAACAAATAATAATTAAATACTGTGAAAATTTTTATTAAATAAACTCTTGCAAATTTAAGTACAGAGAGTTAAAAAAAAAGAGATAAGCAAGAGGTATTTGTGGCCAAACTTATCCAGTGTAAAGAATAATGTCGCGCCGGAGGTGATATTTTGATTTTTTTATACATAATTGTAACCATGATACAATAATATAAAGGTAGAACCACATTTGACGTATAAAATTAATTCTGACTTTTGTCGCAATTATTTGATTACTGTTTTTTTGTAAACAGAGAGGAAAGCGTTGCCACAAACATATAATGGCAACTTTTATATTAGGAATGCTTTTTGAAATGTGTAATTTAAGTTTAGAAATTGTAGTTAAACACAGCTTTTTTTAATGTTAATTGAACATGAGAATAATGAAATCTGTGTGTAATAAGACCTACAAAAGCAAATATTTGATTAATTATTTAATTCAATAGATAACAAAAAAAAAACCTCACGGCTTGCGATGAAACTTCGTTCTTAAAAACATCGATATAAAGCAACTCCGTAAATAGAAGCGATACATCGATGTTTTATTAGCGGAATTCACGGTTGTTTCATACATATAATACACATTCGCATATACTTCGTGTGCAAATTTATTGTTGGTTTACATCAAGCACAACACACATACTGCGACATTCGCATTTGAGGTAAACACCTTTCAAAGCTCTTAAATTTGTTCTTGTTTCTTTGCAAAGTAACAGAAGGCTTGGTAGTCGCCGAGATCTGGTTGGCTGTTGTGCTCTCGTCGGTGTGAAAGTACAAAAAGCTTTTTATAAAAGTTTGCACATGGTGCATATGGCTTGGACGTAGCTGAATAAGAGTTAATGCTTTGTTGATATATGTATAAAACAAACACTGTTCTTCTTTTTTGTTTGCTAAGGACATGGCCTATGATTGGACTAGGAACATGTAATTATCACATTTCTCCTTAAAATGGACCACGTGGTCTAACAGTGTCCTTAAGAATGCTACAACCCGTTAACAATTTCATCCGAATAATGTAAGGCAGCTACGTCCAAGCACACATACTCTAATATATGTATTTCAGATAAACAGCTTTGTTATTGTTTCTTTGCAAAGACCAAAGATGTCGCCGAGATCTGGAGGCAGATCGCGGCACTCGTTATCGAATTACGAAATATTTCCATATAAATTCTATTGAAATATTTCGTAATTACGTTCGATAACGATTGCCGCGATTTGTCCCCTGCTTGGATGTTGTGCCCTCGTCAGTGTTGAAACATAAAAGGTCTTTTGTAAAACTTTGCACAGGACGCAGTTGATGTAAGGCAATACACCAGAGAGTATAAAGACAAAGTTCCGCCTTGATTCAGTTGGAAATTTCCTCCTTGTTGTATCTTGCTTGCTGCCGTTGTTGGTGCTCCTGTAACTTATTTGCTGTTTATTTTTTATAAATTAAATTATTAAAATATTTTCCATTATTTTTAAGAACGTCAAAAAATTAATAAAAAAAACTCGGATTTCATAAATTAATAAGGTAGCATTAATTTTGAGAGTAAAAAATAATCGGGACAAATGTCAAATTGTATCATGATTGTAACACAAAAATAAATTTTATTTGTTTAAATTTCATTAAATCCGTAGACAATATCGTTTTTCGTTGCCATTAAATAGGTATGTCAACTTTTTTATACTGTTCTACCTGTAATAAATTAAATAAAAATCGCATTTCAGTACAGAAAAACAAAACAGAGTATGTAGTTCATTAATGAAACCTTCTTTTGCATTTAATACTTGCATTATTTTTTTAATTAATAATTTTTTGAAGCTAAACAAACAAAAATTGAAAACGCTCCGCCACTAAAATAACAACTTACAAAAACGTAGTTACGATCGAAATGCAGAATACATAGAATCAAAAGAAAAATCGAAGAACGGAACTCAGAATACCGAAGTTGCCAAACGGAGAAACTTTCGATTCGAATGGAACCGCAGAATAGGGGTGATTGTCAAAATAAATGATGTTCCTTCCATAACCGCTAAAATAGCTTAAGGGGCTGTGCATATATTACGTAACGCTATAGGGGGGAGGGGGGTTCGAGTTTTGTTACGATTTGTTAATGTGGGGGGGGAGGGGGTCTTTGAAAATGTTACGTAACAGAAAAAATTACTAATTTTGTACAAAAATACGTATGTTTTTCTTATTTCTTTATTTAATTGATCATGCGTGTTGCCTACATATATTATGTACGAGTATGTATACTACATACATCTGCCGAATGTCAACTTTAAAACGATATTCGCGAATACGAATATCTATTGTATGTGAAATTTATGGACATTTAATTGGAGGTCTATTTTATTCTGCAAAATTAAATAAAAAGATGTGTATGGAAAAGAACTTCATAATTCTGTCCGCGTACATTAAAGTTTATGAAAACTATCCAAAAATTTAAATAACATTTGAAAATTATACAAAGTTTTTATAATAAATTAAATAAATTGTAGTCAAACTGAACATACATGGTTCTGAATTCCTCATCTTTATCCATGTACATTTTTAAATATTCTTAATATAAATATGTACATAAAAACTTCTTTTTATATTAAACTGCAGAATATATTAACATTAAATCCACCAAATACATAGAAGAAAATGGTATTTGCAGAAGTTTAGGAAAAGGTTTCTTGCAATTCTCATAGACAAAAAACTCAACAGAAAAGTTTGCCTACTAGAATGCAAAAAAGTGTATGTACTCTGCAGTCGTGAGTACTTACAATTTGACTGAATAAGCCATTATTTTTGTATGAGAAGTTCAAAAAGTATGCGGTACCCTATACTTTTTGCCTACAAATATCCAAAAGTTAATAGATTGCTGATTGCCTAAAAGTATTCAAAATATAATGGGTTCTTTTATGCTCACAAAAATGCAAAATTTAATAAAATAGCCAAAAATTAAAAACAAATAGAATCTTGTAATATAATTATAAAATTTGAACCTTTTTTGGGATTGTTAAAAATCATAAATTTACAAAGCAAATATATGAATACGTATATTGAAGAATATGCGAAAATACTTAGATTTTGTAATAAATATTGTAGTAAACCAAAAAATTATTTTAATGTTTTCGAAGCTGACTTTCACGATCAATAAATATTTTTTAGATAGATTTCAGGATTAACTAGGAAGTACTACAATAAGTACCTTCATGTAATGATATAAATAAGTTGTTATTTTATTCGTTACAAGACAGTCATTATTATACACATAAAATAATTGAATAAATAAGTACCACTCATTACTTTGTAAGCAATTAAAAGAGTACTACCCATTACAAAATCTTCAAGTTTTTTTGCTGGGAAGTGTCCTTTCAAAAAATATATTCTTCTATATATGTACATGACAATATCAAATTATTAAGTTTTAAATTTATTAAATAAATAAAATTTTATAAGAATTAAGAAAAGCATGTGTGCAAAGCACGGTATGTACTTCTTTTTTCAGAGGCCAGTTCTATTGCTTTGCAAATCGGACAAAATGTCAGTTTTGAAAGTAAAATTTTCCATTGTGTGTAATTTAGTTTTCAATGTTCCTGACAAAACTTCATATTTTTTATCAACCCAACGAGTCACAGTAGCTCTACTTGGAACTTTACAATGCGGTGATACAACTTTCACTGGGTGTCTAAAATCTTCTGTAACAGTAATTTTAAGCCATATATATTATTGATTTTTACATCAAATATGGAAAAAGAACTTACTTACTTACTTAAAAAACGTTTTAAAATTCATTCTAGGAGGGGTTTTTTTATCACTACATTAAATGAGTTGCAAGCATCAATATATACAAAAAGTCGTCTTTTCGATACATCGAATAAAAACATCGATGTATCGATTAACATCATATGATACGATACATCGGCATTTATTCGATGTATCAAAACCAAAACATCGATGTTTACGATGCATCGATTAACATCGAGCAGCTCTAGTGTTAATGGAAACTTGCATAAATAGACGTATTTTCATAATTTTATTTTAATTGTTATTTTAATTTTTTATGCAACATAACTTAAAAAAAATATTATGAAAACAACAGTGAAATGTGTTTAGGAAGTAGATTGTGTGCCCCTCTAATTTTAAGGCAAATGTAATGTTGTAGAAGGGACAAAAATTAAGAAAAGGAAAATTGCATATCTTTCGTAATTGACATCATTTTGACTCATTTGATATCCCAACAATCTGTATGTTTAAAGCGGGTTAAAAATGTTCTCTTTTAGAAAATGAAATATAATTCACCATGGCAACCTTTACTGATCCAAGATATAATTTTTTTGTTTCACGCACATTTTAGATTGATTTGAAGATGGCCAAACGGAGTCATCTTTAAGCTCTCTTTCGTCTTTATGTTTGAAATACTGCTCAGTCATCAATACGGAAAATTATAGCAGATTATTTGGCAAAAAACACATAGCAAAAAAAAAAATAATTTTCTTTTAATTATTACAAACTAATATTTGTGTACCATTCACTTAAATTTCGTTATGGATTTATGAATTTCTTTATATATATTTTTTAACGAATACGAATATCTAGAAACGGCCGAATGTTTTGGAATTCCAATACACATCACTAAATACATACATACAGTTTAGGAATAAGCTCTCTAGAAAACCATAATTTTTGGAGTTTTTGGACACTTGGGAAGAAATTTAAAAAATAATTTCGCCAATATGTGGAGTACGTTCTAACAAATGAATTTAAAACAATGAATTAAATATAATTTTTTTTAATAAAAAGTTTAAACTGTTTAATTTATTTTTTATCTCATTGTTATGCTATTCCTGGGGGGGAGGGGGGTTCACAGTTTTGTTACGATCTGTTACTAGGGGGGAGGGGGGGGGGGGTCAAAAATCGGGAAAAACAGCGTTACGTAATATATGGACAACCCCTAAGCGACACATTTTTCAGACTTTGTTATTTTGACGAAAATCTACATTTACGATCGCAAATAATCGACTTTGGTCAAAAAACAATTTTCGAAAATTATTTAACTTGAGCTATTCTAGCGGTTATGGCACGACATGTTTTAAATATGCCTACTAATTTATAGGTCTGCAAAAAATGTATTTTGCACTGGTTTGCGTTTTTTTTTTGAGAAAGCATATTTTAGTCGATCAAAAAACATATATTTTTTTTCGGAAAAAAATATGATTTTTTTGAACATATTTATTTTTTAATCGATTTGTGAAATCTTTTACTCAATACTAGATATAGGAATTGAAAAACGACAAGAAAAACCCTAAAATACCATAAAAAAATAACTTAAGCCTGACTGAAAGCCTCTTCCATCTGGAGGTGGTCAGCTTAAGCACTCTCTAACTCACTCTCTATTATAACAGGGTCACTTCAAATTATCAATTTAGAAAGCTTATGTCATTGACTATAATCGGTCCATACATATTTTTCTATTCGATTAACAGTTTGAAAGTTATACATACCTTACCATTTTTTTTTATCGAAACCCCTATGTACTAATATGTTAAAAGTGACCATATCTCAAAAACTATTCATAGGATATAAAAATCCCTATCCGTGTTCAGCATGCCAAATGCAATAAGATACGAGGTAGATTTATAATACATGTCACTAATTTTTAAAATATTGGAAGTTTACATGGGAGTTACGATTTATTTTCACCAAAAAATTATACTTTGAGATAGCAGAATAAGAAAAATTGATATAAAACGGAGAAAACGTAATTTTTTTGATTCGAATTTATACTACAGATGAATATTACATAGGGGAGCCATTTGACATCGGAAACTCATTTTGACCAAATTTTAATATAGTCTCTCGATATGTAATTGATTTTGGCGACTTTTGGCTTTTAAAATTAATTTGGCGTAATAGGTCGAAAAAAACATGAAAACCCTGATCAAAATCACGTAACTACACTTTTGTTAAATTTTATAGCAGAGCGAAAAAGCTGAACATTATATTCAAGTGACTAAAGTAGTTTCTTTATTTTACTACCTGTTCAACGATATCGCAGTAAAATCTAAGCTATCGTAAGCAAGTCACTCGATTTCGAGTCAATTTGGGGTGGCGTTGGCTGAAGTACTTAGCACGTTGACTACAAAACCGAAGGTCCTGGGTATCCAACAGTCATTAAGTAACAACACCACATTTTTCTGATGTACATTAGTTTCCCTTTATATAAGTTGTTGTAGGAAAGTTCAAAATGAAGGCATAGTCACTGGTCCCTGAACTATACCGACTTTAGCAGATACTAATCCCAATGCAACATCAGAGAGCCCTCCTTCGTTGTGTAGCAGAATCATCGGCGAAGTAAAATAACCTATAAAATGGCTACTACCTCATTTACACCAGATGCACTTCAACTCTGCATTATTTAAAAAACCTGCAAAATGCAGAGCTGTAAAAGAATGAAGCTTTCCTCTATCTCTTCCTTCACCATCTGTCTTCCTTATCACTATCCCTTTTCTAAAGAAAGTAACAAGACTAATAGTAGTAGGCATTCATTGCCTGAGTGTTACTTCTCTTAAAAAAAAACGATGTCAATAGGGCTCGCTCGTATGCACTTGCCCTACGTCTATACCTGATATATTTTTATCATGACAAATCGTCCCTACCACGTCAAACTATACAATATGCAAAATGCGTTTTTCCAGATTTGTTGCCTTGGTCCTGCATTGGGTATGACATTGTGGCAACATGTTGAATATCTCCGCCTAACAGAAACACGGGAAATGCTTTTGGTCAAGTATGGAATAATTACGTTTTTTTTTAAAGGTACATTTTCAAAGTATCCAATATGCAAATTCGCTTTTTTGCACTAAATATGAGTTTATGATACTTTGAGACCATGTGAAACTATCGAAAGTATCCAATATACCATATATTGGATACTTTGATGCAATAGAACAATATAATCTTGTAAAGTTCATGCAATTTCATAGTACAAAACATGTCAAGTTCATTACTAAAATATTTTACATATACATATATATTTAATAGGTAGTTCTCATGTACATATGTACATAAATTGTCGAAATTGCAACCTTAATATAATGAGTTGTTCAGCCATTAAGCAGCTCTGGGCTGAAGAACAGCTCTCGCGTCATCGTAATTACTTCTTAAGTGCTGTCGCTCGCACTGGTTGACTGATTTGCCACGGATAACCGAATAGTCTTGCGATATAGGTATACCGTATAGTCTGAAGGCATAGGTTGTGTACATATAGTCAGTCACAAAAACATTTCTAAGAATACTGTTAATAACATTACGGGCATATAGTCTAGTTACTCCGCAAAATTTTTGTGCAACAATACTTTATAAATTTGTTTTGTAAAGAATTTATGGAATAAATAAACAAATAAATAATGAGTTCTTATTATGTTTGTTCATTCACCAAAAATTTGTTACGTATTTGTAACAATTGTTACTGGGGAGTGTTCATCAACTCAAAAAGTTTGCAAGGAGAGAGCCTCAAAAATGAGAGAAATATTTAGATTGTTACAAATAAGAATTATCCAAACAGCTGTTATGTATCTTGTTTTCAAATTAATTATTTGAAAAATATCTGAAAAAGGAAAATTCAAAAATGTGAATTTATTAAAAAAATGTGAATGCGTATGTAAAAAGAAAGCAGCACAGCACAGTCGACAGTCATTCGTTCGTTTTTCTGTTTTGCTCTTTCATTTTGCATTTTGCTGTCGGCGTTGAAACTTTTGGCAGTCACAGCATAGTCAAGGCGTATGAAATAAAAAATATTTAACACTTAACAAAAGCTGTTAATAATTAAAAAAAAAAACTGTGAATACAGTTGAGTACATATGCGTAAACTTAACATGAATATGGATTTGCTTGGCAGCCTTTTTGAAACTGTCTTAGTTTTAAATTCGAAAACTTTGCTTTGAAAACTAAATCATGTTACAGAAAAAATATATACCTTACAGGATTTCCCTGAAACTCCCCGCTAATATATAGATTTTGGTAAAATTTTTATGTTTATAAAAATCAGTAAATATGTATCTAAAAAAATAAATAAATTTTTCAAAAGTTTTCGTCAACGATACCTCTCGAACACGAGTCATCCGGTTTTAGGCAAAATAACAGCAATCGGCATGTTTTTTTCTGAGTTAAGAGCTGATTAGATGTTGAACTTCACCAGTTTTGTGAAAATTTTATTTTCGACACCTAAGTGAACTCAACTCAAGCAAATTTGCTTCCCATCCGTTCTTACACTGAAAAAAATATCTTCAAAATGCAACCAGCAAAACAAATTTTTAATATTGTGGAAGAAACATTAGAAATCGTATTTTGTGTGTATTCATTATTTGCGTATCTAATAGCGATTTGCTCTTTAGCTGAGAGGTAAGTACTTTAGTCTTTTAATCTAGAGGTTGCCGGTTCGACTCTCCACAAAAGACATTTAGTGTTCTTAGCTGACGAGCAAAAAATCGTTTCGAAGGTTGTGTGGAAATAACTTTGAAATCTAAACAAAAAAAGTTGTAAGAAAATAATTGTCAACAAAATATGTATTTGTTGACATATTTAATTAAAAATATTTTTCTAATAGCTAATAAATTAGTGAATATTTAAACATATTTTAAGTTAATTTTCATACAAAATTAAGGCCGTGATACAATATCATACAAAGTCGTGCGATCTACGGAAATATACAACCCTGGTGTAATGAATTGTTATTGTCTTTTGAAAATTTTCATAAACTCCATCATACCAGCGTTGTACTTTTTCGTAGATCGCACGGCTTTGTATGATAGTGTATCACGACCTTTAAAATGTATTTAAATACACTTTAATTTTTTCAGTGGCTAATTAAATTTATTATCAAATTACGTTGAGAGTATGGTAGCACTACAATATTTCCAAATAATATGGAAAGCTTTCCAAAGAACAGCTGTTCAATATAAATAAGAAAGTTGATTTTTCAATTTGCAAAAAAAAAAGAAATAGCAACAAACACATTTTATGATACAAAAAGAGCATCATAATGCATTTTTCTATTTATATATTTCATGATATGAAAATTTATGTTACATTTGTTGTATATTTGTGAGAATTAAACGAAATTATTTTTAATACGACCACATGATTTTCATGTACATGCCTTAAAAAAACTCACACATGCACAAAACATGTGGTGTGTTTGTAAAACTTAAACAACACTTAAATCCACAATGTTGGCTGTTTAAGTTTGATTTAATTGTCCGGTGAGAAACAAAATCTTTTGTTTAAATATGATTTAAAAATAAAATGCATATAATCATTGACTGATTTATTAGCCCTAAGAAAACAAACAAAGAAACACTTTAGAATTTGAATAACTAATTTGTTAATAGGCCATTTACACCAGCACAAAATCTAGCAGATTTTAATTGAAATCTATACCGTTTAGACCAATTTTTTTGACATTTATTAAGATTTATTATCCAAAACAAAACCCATTAACTAAAAAAATTTCCAAAACTACAACGAAATAACTGCAATGTAGCTAAGTCACACACCATTTTAAGCAGACCGTAGCCAATTCACTCATCTTTTTTATAAATATGTTGTACAGGGTGGTAAAAAATAAATAAAAATACATATTAGATTTTTATTAGATTTCTTACAAATCTACTGACAACATAAATTTTGTTTTGTATGGGAAATCTAGTAAAAAGCAGCAAGATTTAGCTCGAAATCTCGTAAGTACTAGATTTCGAGGTAATGTAAATGACCTATAAGAGTATTTGTTTTTTGTTAAAAACTCAATTGCGAATAACACAATAATTTGAATAGGAAATAATTGAGTTGATTTTATTTTCTTATTTTACAAATTTGCTTTTGCACAGGGTTGCCCAAAATGGGCGAAGGGGTTTGACTCCCTTATAACTTTTTTATTACATTTTTTAATTTTTCTCTTCAGTATTTTGTAAAGAAGACTTGGGGAATTTAAAATGGAACAGTACACAATTAGACAACGATATAAAACACCAGTGATGGAAATGGCGACACCGTGTTCATTTTCAAATAAATATGGGCCAATTATCCTTTCCGACGAAAACTCGCACCAAACGGTACATTTATGATGGTGTAATTCTCGCTCTTTAACTACTCTGGGATTTTCCTTACTCCATATCCTACAGTTTTGCCTATTAACGAACCCATTTAATTGGAAATGGGCTTCGACGCTCATAATTAAATTATGAATAAAAGCACGATTTTCTTTGGCTTTTTGATGAAAATAAATAGCATAATCAAGTCGTTGCTGGTAATCTGTAGGTTTCAATTGTTGGACAAATTCCCCAAGTCTTCTTTACCAAATACTGAAAAGAAAAATAAAAAAATGTAATAAAAAAGTTATAAGGAATTCAAACTCCTTCGCCCATTTCGGGCCACCCTGTATTTACAAAAATCGTGGTAGGTGCCTTTTTAAACAATATTTTAATTGCATTCACAACAAATTTTTTTTCTGTGTAAGCTATGAAATGTTTAAATACATAAACACACAACATACTTCCATACGGACATCATCCCGCAAATAGTCAGAATCGACTTCCAGGACCTCAAAACGTCGAAATGTGACGAAAAATCGATTTTCGAAAATTTTGTTAAAATCAGTAACTTCTGACTGAAACGAATTTTTGATTTTTTTTAATTCTCGACAAACTTTATCAAACAATCAATTATTCAATTGATCAAAAAATGCATATCGTTACCTTAATATAGAAAAGCCCTAACTCATAATTTTTTTGAAATCGATATTTTTGTGTATTTCAATAGATGAACATCTAATCTTCAAAAAAAAAAAAAAAAAACATCTCGATTTCAAAAAATAATGAGTGAGGGACTTTCTATATTAAGGTTATAATCGAATTAAAATTAATAAAGAGCAGAACTAAATTTTTTTAAGTCTACTTCCTACGAAATGCAATACACACATACATACATAGATACAATAAATTGATTCTATAGTAATTAAGCAGAGATAACTCACCTGTAGTTAACATTAAGCATAATGCCATTTGGTAGACGTTCTGGTGTGTTTTTGTGCTGAGCCATGGCTGCACTTGTTGCTGCGATACAGGTGACAATGCAAGTGGTATCCAAATGTGATTTTAACTGTTGAGGCCTTACTAGATCTGTTGTACTGGCCGCCTTAAGTGGTATACATTGCACAACACCACCTAACAAATCACTTAAACCATCCGAACGGGTACCATATTTAAGAGCCTCATAGGAGCCATGCAATTTCGCAATTGCTTTCTCCAGCAGCGAGGCCCAGTAGCAATTTGAAGTCTGCGGCTGAAGGAACGCCAAACGGCCATTTATGGTGGGCAAACGATCATCGACTAAAACCTCAACCCATTCGCCGCACCACCAAAGGCGGAAACGAAAGACACCGTTAGCTTTGTCTAAACTCTGATCAGCAGGCACGACGCGATAAAAGAGATTTCGTAGAGAATGCAAAACACCCAAACAGGAAACTAACCAACGATCACCCATTTTGCCTGGTATAACATCAAAATTCTCCGTTTCATTAACAAAACAGGCATTTGCGGCATCGGCTATTTCGGATATGCGACGCCATTGAAATGTAAATGGTGGTGTTTGATAATAGAACACAGATTGTTGCACGGCTGGAAAATCGGGATCTTCCCATAAGCTTTTGCTAGTACGACACTCATTCTTAATGCGTTCATATTTTGACGTCATTATTTTTTTTCTTCGTTTCCTTGTATATTTTTAAATATATCTACGTACTATTTCTTCCAGAAGATAATAATATTAGCACCACTGATAGCAGGCTTAGTATTATGCTGGTATGTCACTTTGCTTTATGATTATTTAACGGACGGACTGGACTGTTGGCTATTTGGCCGCTTAGATAAATTGTTTAATACTTGGCTAGTTCAACCATTCAATTAGGTTTCCTTTTCGGTCTTCTATTGTGGGCGTTTTCTTATGCAAATTTGTGTTTAAAGAAAAATATTAATATTATAATATTTTATTGTAGTCATACGCCTTGTATGTTGATGTTGCTCTGGCTGGCTTAACTTGACACATTAAAATCACCAACACCAAATATTTTTTTGTCGTTTCTTGAACTAATACTTTTCCAATTTGTAGGAATATTCTGGTTTTTAATTTTTTTATGCATACATATACTTCTTATACTTCTTCTTTTTTTAAAACTAAACACTTTATACAATTCCTTGGCTTTCTTTAGTAAATCCACATAATTAGAATTTTAAGCACGTATTACTAGTTTTTTTTTGTTCTTCTTTAATTTAATTTTTGTCGTTTACTTGTAATTAATTTATTGAGTTGTTAGTTTTGCGTATGACCTTGTTTTTGGGGGAAAAATTAAATTCGTATTGTTGAAGAACACAATGCCCCGTGGTACAACATTATACTATTCAAACTAAAAGAAGAAAAGAAAAATACAAATTTCATCCAAATGCACACAAAGTGAAAGTTATTAAAAATCCAAGTAAAACTAATAACAATAATGAAAAAGATTAAAAAAAAACACTGTTTAGTATATTGTACACGCAAAAATTGTGTAGAATGCGAACGTACGAACCAACCAACAAACGAAATGAAAGAAAGAAAATGCACACACACTTCAGTATTACTCGTACATATAATAAATGATTGTTTAGATGTTGGCCGAGACAAGTTAAGAGAGTTTTAGGCAGTCAGCCAGGCAGCAGCAAATGGCTTAAAAATACGAAAACAAAAGAAAAGATCATGGTTTAGAAAAAATGTAGCCACCTGGTTTGTTAATGAAGAGCGACCACCAACCATTAGCCAATTGAATAATAGTTTATGCTACAATTTTAAATCAACATTTGAGCATGCGCAACGTTTTATATTTTTGCGAAGTTGCCAGATGTGTGATCAGACAGTTAACAAATTTAAAATGCAACACTGAGACAGTTAAGACTTTAATTTAACCGGAAATTAAATTTTATACTGTTCTCGTTTTCTCATAATTTTTAAAACATGTCAATTTATTTTTCAATGCAAAAAAATATATTTAAATAGACAGACGAAGGAGCAAAACGTTAGTAAATAATAAAATAAAAATTTTTAAATTGGCGGTATTCGATGTTTGATGGAAATTGTCTTGCGTAAGTGCAAATGCAAAATATCGTATCTTTTCTTTGGATAGTGTGTGTATTTTGTTGTTGGATTTGAAAGAAAATCTACGATATTTTGCATTTGCACTTACGCAAGACAATTTGCATCAAACATCGAATACCGCCATTGTAATTTTTGCGACCATTTACAATGAAGTAATAGTAAAATATACCACGTAAAAATTGCACTAGTCAGCAAAAAAAAAAAAAAAAAATATGTTGTCATTTGAATAAAAATGTATGGAAAAATTATGCTATAAACACAACTGGTACGAACGACGAATATTTCGTTACGAATATTGGTTGTAGGAAATACTCGTAAGACACATTTGCGTGCACTCGTATATGAAAATACATACAATCAGTACTTTGGACGAAAATTGCCGTGCGTAACGAACTTACGATAGGTTAACCACCCAGGCAGAAATTGTTACTTTGCCCAAAAACCATGTACCACCACAACACTGTAAATACAAAATTACGACTTTTCCAAAATTTTTGTACCACCACAGTAATGCAAACAAAAAAATATGACCTTAAGTTTACAAATACCGTGTTTTTAGTAATAATATACCACTACAACACTGTATATACAAAAATTGACGTTAGCTTCCCAATACCCCGTTTACAATAATTCTATATCGCTACAACACCATAAATACAAAAATTTGACAATAGTTTGAAAATGACATACAAAAAGCATTTGGTTTTTCAAATCTGAATCAAGTTGGCGGAATTTAACATTCACTAACTACCAGTTTCAACGTAAATTCAGAATAAAATTAAATTTTTGCTTCTTTATAGCATTTGCAATGAAAAATAGTTATAATTGTTGTGTATTACATTAAAGTGAACTAAATTAAAATGTATAAGCGCAAGAAGCCACGAAATTTTATTGAAAAAGGTAAGTAGGGTGAAATTTTAGTCATAATTTGTTTTAAAATATTTTAAATTAACTCAGGCGCTCAGAAGTTATTGGACTCCATTTTGGAAGAAGAACCCTCAACGTCGCAAGCTGCTGCGAATGTTGTAAAAAAACGCAGAGGTTGGTATATGCATAATTTATAAATTATTGTAAAAACTACTGAAGTACATATGTATATTTATTTGACATAAAGTATTTATATCAATTAATTTATTTGACAATTAAAGATGCTGTAGACGAATATCCAAAGGATGTTACACCAGATGTACCAGGAGAACTGGGCCTGTAAAGGCAATAAATAACGGCGATGGTAATATAATAAAAAAATTAAAAACGTATATATTTGTATGTATATGGTGTATATAAAAACTATTTTATTTTATTATTTAAAGATTTCAAAAAGGAAGTGAAAGAAATTTTGCAGCAGATTTCTGCATGTATAAAGAGTCTCCAGAGAAGTCAGACATATGAAGTTAGAAAGCTTGAAGAAAAAATCAATATATATTTTGCGCAGAGAAATGATTTAAGATCATTACTCGAGCTAAAAAATTTGCTAAGCGTTAATGAGCCTATAGAATCATTGCAGTCTTTCTTTTTATTTGATGAAAAGCTTGAAAGTGAAGAAAGCTTTTTGGCTGCTTTAGTAAATTCGATTTATATGTATTTAATAATATTTTTTATCACTAAATCATTGATTTGTATTTCATTATTATTAGGGTGAATTATTTGCTTATAAATAAAACGAGAGCAAAATGTTTAACAGAAGCCATAAACAATTGTTTATCGTGTTTGCTTGACCCACAACTTCAGGTGTTGTTTAGCGGCTGTGGCAAAATAAACAAAGGGTGCCAGAAGAAAAACTTCAGCTCAATGTTAACATATCGTCGCCTGATAATTTAATTGTCGTATGTGGATTCCGATAGTTTCGAGTAAATTGAGTTTGAAGTTTGAACTCTTATAAATTTTTTTTTCAGCAAAGCGATTTTCTTTAAATTTTAGGAGGGAAAACTACTAATATTTGACTAGTCAATTTAAAAGTTTGATGCCTATAACTCATTTCGGGTAGAAGATATTTTGATTTTTGTTCAGAATTAAATTGTCGTATGTGGCAAAATGGAACATTTTCGTCATTTAAATAGCTACATACGACATTTTGCTTCCGAAATGTTTACATACAACATTTAATCACTAAATGTATTTGAAAAGTATCAAGACATTATATAAGTACGGAAATTATGTATAATAACTAGTAGCGTATCTAATTTTTTTAGTTACCCATTAAAACATACCCTAAGTTTTTGGGGGTGGCATTTTTTCGAGGACTTAATGTCCTCTTAACTTTATAATGGAACACATTTTATTTCAGTCCTTCCAAAAAAAAAAAAAAAAAAAATATATAAATATAGAAAACAATAATTCGTCTTCCTCGACAAAATTTTAAAATTAGAAAATAAATTAATAAAAGAAAGTAGTTAACAGTTATGAGTATCAATTCAATTAAAACGAATAATAAACACAAAAACTTATCTACTCTTCATAACAAAATTAAACTTAAATAATTCATTGTTTTGTATTTTGACACTGCGTTAAAAAATTAAAAAACGGCACATAGTACATATTGTAGTTTTATACCTGATTTACATTAAGCATTTTTTCATGAAATTTCATGAATTTTGTTGCACGCAACTTTTTCAATTTGCTTATTGCAGCGCTATAAAAGAGAACGTTATATAAAAAATAGCGTAGAATGAATCTCTGATGTATTTTTGACAACTTTTTTGATATAAGTTGCTCCTCCAGGCCTCCTATTGACAAATAAAAAATTTCCATGCAACTAATTTCATGAAAAAAATGCTTAATGTAAATCAGGTATTAGTCAAGTAAAATAATTGAATACTAGGAATTTTCAATACCCTGAAATCGGTATTTTAACTCCAAATGTTTGGGTTGTTTGAAAATTCCTAGTATATAATTCTTTTACTTGACTAAATACACAATTTCTACTATTTGCCGCGAAAAGTCAATTTTTATTGTAACGTTGTGTTATTTTATTAGTGCTGTTGGCATTATTTGGTTCCTGTTCTGTGGAACACAGTATAATCCTCCTCATTTTCGCGTTATCAGCTACGGCTCGAGTTAATATTTTGATTAGCCCACTCGCAATTTCGTTTCCAGATCTACCATTCATAGTTTTCTTCCAAATCGCACAATACGCCAAGTTTGGAGTGTTTGGTAATATTAAAGTGGAAGTTAAATTAAAGGTAGCTAATTTCCTTTTATAGAAAAAGTTTGAACAGTAGCCCATCGATAAATTAAAAACATTTTACAAATCGAAACATATAACTGCATTTGATTCGTCAATGTTTTGGCGATCAACGTCTCTTTCCGCCTTCATAAACAATTTTTCGTCCATATGCTTCTTGTAGGCGTCTAAATTTTTTTGGATCTAAATGATCTTTGTTGTTTTTTTGTATATAAAGCATTTATCACACATATCCTTCTTTGTACGGTGAAAGGAAAGGTTGAGTAATTAAAAACATGCCTGTAAACATTGACGGACACTGGCTGGCTAGTTTGTTCTTTGTATAAAGCATACATGAAAAATCCACATACGACATTTAAATAATAAATCAATTTTTTTTCGTTTTATATGGAAATTTGTCATATGTGGCGCTTGTCAGTTACATACGACATTTAATTTGAAAATTGTATCAGCAAATGCCACATACGACAAACTCGGCACTCCATATCTCGAAAACCAAACTGATAACGCCAAATGAAAGATGAGGTCGGAAAACCTAAGGAATCGATCTTAACTCAAAACCGCAAAAAATCTACATACGACATTTAAATTATCAACCGACGATATATTACTCTTAAAGGTACGTGGTATATTTAGCTAATAAGCTATATAAATTTGTACGTACATATAATTTATTATGTAATTCTTTGACAGATTATCTACTTATGCAGTTTTCGGGAGAAACAGAAGCCAATATTCTATCAAAGACGAGTCGATGGTTCGCAAACTCCAAGGACAGATACATGCGTCTGGTAAAAAAAGAAAATTAATTTTGAAATAAATACATTGTAAACGTAAAAAAACAATAAATTTTTTATATTTCTGTGCATAAATGCATATGCTCATAAATCTAATAAAAATGAAATTTATATCATCCTTTTGTATATTATAGCATTGCACAGATACATCTGTTTGCACTAGTTTTGCCTGTTTTTTGGTTCTGGTATGAACAAAAAATATGTTATTTATCGTTTTCTGTTACTAGTTGTAAATGTTGATTTTTTAAGCAATTATTGTATGGTTGAGCAATGAGCAAATGAAAACAACACATTTATTTTTTTTTATTTTCTAAGGCAAATAAGATACATAAAACTGCTTTTACCATAAGTGCCTTATGATGTGTTGAGAAAAAATGTAATTGGCTGATGAATGAATGAATGAAAGCAAAATTGCACATACATATGTAAGTAAATGATACATGTACATAAAACACATGCATTTGTAATTACTCTCAGAGCAAAATTGTCTCTTTCTCTCTCTATACTTCGGCTGCGCCACAAAATAACATAACGAACGTCCGCACATACATCTGCACATCATGTATTTGTTTCAATAATGGTTTTTTCATATATTTGTATTACAATATGTATTTTTTGAGCAAAAACAGATCAAACAGTTGCTCAGCAGCAATACAATATGCAATTGTTATTTGTTTTCAATTGTATTTTAATTTGGAAAAGCACACACACACAATAACTCTTATACTAGTTCTGTCGCTCACACTGCAATTCTATGGTACATACCATGGTATATTTGTTTTGGCTATACAAACGAGTATACAAATGCAACCCTTTATTGTATATATGTACATGCATATGTATGTAAGCATGTGAGGTATTCTTAGGGTGTAACATTTTCAGATATACAATATTGTATAGTTAATGTATATTTAATTTATAAGCGTCAGATTAAGGTTAATATTAACCAATTTTCTTTTTATATTTACAACGTCCCAATGTTATGAAGTTATTAATGCATTGTTGTAAATTTGCAAATCTTATGTTGTAACAACATTGAAAACAAGAGTCGGAGGACGGTTATTCGGCGTTATCATTTTAATGTTATGAGTACATTAAAATTTTGGTAAACGAATGTTGTACTGATGTTAGTTGTACCATTGTGACGACCTTATAAATTTGTATTTAGAGCAGTAACCCGCAAGCCATAGCACAATTGTGCGGATGAAAATCACATACATGCTTATGCTCTTTCATTTAGTCGTCACTGAGCAAGCGATGAATTAAGTTGTGCACGCATGTATTAATTTTTTCCTGGTTTTTGGTTTAGTTTTTTTGAGCACACGGAACGAAATTAAAGTTCAAATTTAATAAATTTCTACAGACAAAAAATTGATAATATAATTATGGAAGCTAAGAAAAATTTCGTGATGAAAAATGCTTTTCGCAATATGCAATGCATTTTATGTTATGAAACATTAAAAAATAATAGGGAAAATGGTTTAAAAAGGCATTTTAATAGTATCCACAGAGCTGTGAATAAATTTAATTTTGAATTTATACACTAAATTGTTGAATGGTTATTAAATTTTTAGTTTTTACTTAAGTTTTTATTAAATTGCTTATTTACAAAAAAAATCAAACAACTAATAACCACATCATGTATTTTATATTACAAAACTTTTCTTGAAGTGCAAGTTTATTTTACTCTTATTTTTCTCACCAATACAGACATATTTTATTTTGCGGGACACTGATTTAGAGTATTGTGACCAGGGTGACCGATGACATTTTTCAAAAAGTGGCACCAAATAGGGGATTTATCAAAAAATAGGGGCAAAATTAAAAAAACGAGAAAACTGCACTAAAATTTTTATTTTTAATGTATTTTCATATAACTCACCCTAAATAAAGGGAGTTAAAAAGTGGCAAGCTAGTCGAAAAAGGGGAAACGCAGTGGAAAAAGTGGCAAATTGCCACTTTAGTCGGTCAAACGGTCACGCTGATTGTGACATCATTGAAAACAAGAGTCGGAGGACGGTTATTCGGCGTTATCATTTTAATGTTATGAGTACATTAAAATTTTGGTAAACGAATTTAAACGAGTGGAACTGCCACATCATTGTTGTTATAATTACATATTTCCAACAACAATTTTATGGCAATTCCACTCGTTTTAATTTCACGTGCAGAACATACCCGTTTGTCTATATTTTTTTGATGGTTTACTTCATAACACGGTTCATATAAGACAGATTGTAAAAATTTATTTATTGTCTGAGAGGGTATAGCTTCCCATTGATCCCATTGCAAAAAAAAAAAAAAAATGGGCGGGTATACGCCCCAATTTTGTTTATTTGATTTTATGATATTCTACTTATTCGATTGCTGCTAAACCTAGCAAGCAGCTTTGGTTCTTGTAATTACACAATTTTAAAGTTGACAAAATGGGCGGGGCTACATTAAAATCTAGTACAGTAATTTCCGCTCAACCGATTTTCTAAAAATGCGCGTTTTTTGGTACACTTAAATGGGAAAATCATTTACCCGATACTCTATTAATTGATCCATTAACGCAATTAAAAGAAAACCCGTTTAATTAAACATTGAGATAAATAATCCGAAACATGTTACAACCCACCAAACAAAATGCTTCGAATTCGTAAAGAATTCATAACGACTGGTCGACATAATCTTCCGATTTCGGAACCGTAATATTACCGATATCGTAACGATTTTTATATGAAATGGTTGACACGACTTCGCAACGATATCTCGGTACGAATTCGTCCCTACACGTAGGTACGATTTCTTTTTGCTTTTATAGCAGAGTAAAGTAATTTACACATACTCAAATTTTTTAACGTTTGTTACAATCCTTGTTTTTATCAACATATACATACATACATATACATATATTCATATATATTTATTTAAAAAAAATTTTCACAGACTTTTGCTTACAGTGAGTTTATACCTGATAAATTTTTATCATGATAAAAGTCAAATCGTTATCAAGAGAAAAATTTATCAGGTATTGACTCCATTTATTAGTTTTATTGCAGTGTCTTGACAATTTTGTCAGAGCTAAAGCTCAGACAAATTTGTCTTGATAAAAAACGTAACCAAACTGTTTGACGTTTTAATTTATTTGCAGAAAATAAAATTTTAAATGATTTTTGAGAAAGAATCTATAATAATAAAGAAAAATATTGATGTTTTTATTAAAAAAAAATCTTTTTAATAAATATTAAGTGAAATATTGCAGGCATTGTGAGAAACTTTCTTCACGACGCAAAAGAAATTATGATTTATCATAATAAAAAAAAAAACACAAACCACGTCTTCGCATGTATGCTTGCATTAACAAAAATTTGACAACAGCTCTGCCCACGTTTTGTTAGTCGTTATGATAAATTTTTATCAGGTATAGACGCTATGTTATGTACACAAAAATCAAATTCAGGGACCGTAACGGTTATGATTTTAAAAATCACTTTTTAATCTTTATTTCTTGATTTTTATTTATTATTTATTTTATTATTTATTATTATTATTTTTAATAAAAAAATATTTTACTTAATAAGTAAAATATTAATTTGGGATTATTAGTGCGTTTAAAAATTTTAAACTTAGATATGTAATATAGTTTTGGGATTTTTTGTTTGTTTTTGGGATTTTTTTCGGTTTTGTCGTTTTTTTAGTTTTGGCGTTTTTTTAGTTTTGGCGTTTTTTTTTGCATTTATTTCGGTTTCGGGTTTTTTTAGTTTTGGCGCTTGTTTCTGGTTTTGGCGATTTTTTTCGGTTTTTGGCTTTTTTTCAATTTTGACGATTTTTTTTCAGTTTGGCGATTTTTATTTCATTCATGTGATTTTTCCGATTTTTGGCAATTTTTTTTTGTTTTTGGCGATTTTTTTCGGTTTGGCGATTTTATAATTTTGAGATCTTTTAGTTTTACCGTTCTTGGAAATTTCAAGAGTTTGCCTCTTACGATTTGCAAGATACATTTAGTTGTCGAAATTACATAGTCAAAATTACATTAGCTGGTAGAACGGCCTTTAATTTAGATTTTTATAAATTTTAGTGTTAATTGTTGCAGTCTGTATAAAAATACACTAACTTTACAAATTTCAAGTTTCAATTGTATGTATATCAGGGCAATTATGAATAAAATTCCGCGAGAAATTTCTCCCTTTTCCAATTAGAATTTTTTGTTTTCCCTATTACTTTCTATTAGTTGGAAATAATTCCACGGAAAAATTTCACTTGGAATTTTATTCATGATAGCCCTGAATATTAAAATTTTTACTACATAGTGAGGTAGTACCGCTACAAAATATGGTTTAGTCCGTTTTTTTCCGCAACTACTTTTTGCTGGGAGGTGCAGATGAAATGGAAAGTGTTCAATATATTTGTGTACTTACATTTTCTTTGAAGCCTTAGGGCAAGCACTCACTGGAAAAATATTTTTGCACTACATAAATTATAATAGAACAAATTGTACTCCATTTGATGTGAATTAATGCGACGTTCCGTTAACACTAACGTCTGCTGTAGCTTTTCATTTTCACTTTTTTGCGTGGCAGCAATGTTTGTATTTGTTTTCGCTGCTGTGGTGGCAACAGCATTATTTATTTCCAATAGCATTTCTTTTATTTTACGCCGTTCAGCATCAAAACGTTCCTGTACCGTAGGGAACCATTGCAGTGAATTGAAATCATTGATTTGATTTAATAACTTTAGAATGTAAACTAATCCGACTGCGAAGCCATCATCAAAGAGAACCGCTTCCTCGCGATCTTTTTTATTAATTTTCGATTTAACCGCCAGCATGTATTCCACATAGTTCATAATGAGAGGCGGAACAATAAGGTAAAAATTACGCAAATGCAAATTGTGGGGATTGCGAAAGAAAGGTTGGAAGGCCTCAATTAAAAGCTGTGGTAAAAATGGAAATAAAAAATTAATTAAAAATAAACGACTAATTTTGATTTCCTTATTTAAATTTCACCTTAAAATAATCTGTATTGTCTGCAAAGCTCTTAGCTAAATTTTTTATATTTGATTCAACATTTTCAGCCGCCAGTTGCACCACATCACTTAGTTGTTGTTCCTTACATTTGGTAACAAATTTCAAGTTCTCGTCAAATTTGGGTAAATACAAACTGGCACTATAATTAGCGTGTATACTGCCAGAACGTACCAAACGTATATATCCCATTGCATTTCCTAAAAAAAAATTAAGAACATACATATGTACGTGTTTTACAGATTTGAGATTTTTATTCTTTTATGGAAATTACAGCTTACCAACTTGTGTTATGACTTTCCTAAATAAGTCCATATAAGTTTGTCCTTCATTGGCCAAACCCAACTTACGTATATCCTTGTTAAATGCATCGGCTCGCTCGTACGGATATAGAGGATATTTATCTTGCTGTTTGCGTTCGGCAAACGATCTTAATTCTTTCATAAGTCGAGCTTTGATTTGTTCATCGTAAAGAAATTGAGAAAATGTATAGAATTTTTGCCTCAAAAATTGATATGTAAAGTTGACGGTGGTATTTATAACGCCAGTGCCGTGAGTCCTTAACGAATTGGCCACATGACGTATGCCAATAGTGTCTAAATGTTTGTTTGAACTTTGTTGCTCAACAAAAATTTGCGAGTTCATATTGTAAACATACTTCGAAACGAATATATGAATTTTGCGCATAATTTCTAAAATATCTATACCTTGCTCCAAGGTCTGATTGGGCAAATAGTCTTCCACGGGATGAAGTTGCAAACGATAGTTTGCCAAATGCCTCATTTCTTCGTAAGTTTTCCAATCGTGTAACGATATGGTGGTTAAATTATAAAACATAGCACTCAAATAGTTTTCTATATGGTCTTTGAGTATCACATAACTGCCGTTTACTTCCAATGGACATGCATTTATAAGATCGTTGTAATCATCGATACCTTGATCAAAGGGATTCATTTTTTCCACCTGCAAATTTGCATGAACTTCTAAACGTAAAAATATCTCAATTTGCGCACACAATTTACTAATAATCTCTGAACGAATACTTTCATAGGTGGATTTTTGCAAGTCTTTGGCAACATTTAAGTCTTTGCAGTTGAGAGAATTTAAAGTTTTTCCACATTCTGTAGAGGCTTGTATAAGATACTAAAGTTAATTAAAATATAAAAAAAAAAATACCGAATTATATTTAAGAAATTTATTATTCGACATATTGTCAGAAGTTTATTTTAATTTGAAATTTATTTGCTGGTGGTTCAGCGTTGTCTATATATTTCATTGTTGCTGTAACAAATCATCAGTAGACTATTCAAAATGTGTGGTTGAAGTCTACTGATGATTTGTTACAGCAACAATGAAATATATAGACAACGCTGAACCACCAGCAAATAAATTTCAAATTAAATACCGAATTATATTTATTTGACATTCAGTCTTTAATGTATTAGGAATTTTTGCTTGGTTTGCTGGTTAAACATTTCGTTCCTGGTTAAGGAACTCTTCAACAAATTTTGGGATGCAGTCTACAGAATAGTTTTGTTTTAAACAGGAACGAAATGCATTTAGAAGATGCTTAACCAACAAAACAAGAAAAAAAAGTCCAAATTAATTTAAGTATTTATTTATTTTTTATGGCAAAATGAAATAATATCAAGGTTGGCAGCAGAAACGAATACCGGTATTGGTAATAATACCGGTTTAATTATTTTTAAATTTCGGTATCGTTCACGGTAATAGCATTTTTATAGCTATGCTATTTATTGAGCGATACAGGAGTTAGGATGTGATTTTCGTAACAAAAATAATCGACACTACTTCAGTTATAAATTTATTTTTGTTTTGATTTCTTTGTACTTAAGAGCAGAGTACGAAAATGAACTAATCAAATTGTTTGATTTTGTAAAAAAAGCCAAATTGAGCAATTGTTTCCATTGTTTTGGTTTTATTTTTGTTTCACTCACTTCAAAGAACGAAGCAAAACTAAATCAAACAATTTCTTGCGTTTATTTGCGTACTCTAGTTTTAAGTACAAGGAAATCAAAACAAAAAAATTTATAACTATAAATGATCAAACAGAATAAATCCGTAACAGAATAAAATCTACGGCAGTAAATTCAATGCTCTCTAATTTTTAACCCCCGACCAAAAAAAGGGGTGTTATAAGTTTTTAGTGTGTATCTGTGTCTCTGTGTGTCTGTACAAGTACTCGTACAGACCAAACGCCTGAATCGATTTTAAATTAGTTTTTTTTTATGTTTAAAATGTGACTTGATCGACAGTGTTCTTAGCTATGTTTAAAGAAAATCGGTCCAGCCGTTTAAAAGATATAACATATTTTCTAAAAAAATCGGGGTTTTTAAAATTTTTAATTTTTGTTATTATTTTATTTTATTTTGTGCTTATTTTTATTTGTAGTTTTGAATACAAAATGTATGAAATTTATTGAAAGTATGGTAGCATTGTTGAGAGAATATTTATTTATATGTGAGAGCATAAGAAAAAACGCTGTCAAAATAAAATAGATTCTATCTCTCGACTGCTTTCTGGGCCTACTTTTTTTGTGTCAATTTGTATACAAAATTTGTTTATGCCGCAATTCTGTTTGATCATTGATATTGTCGATTATTTGTGTTAAGAGAATCACGCACTAACTCCTGTATCGCACAATAAATAGCATAGCTATAAAAGGACATATAGTGGATCTTTGTATATTACAAGGAATTTTAAAATTTTTCGTTGCTCGTTTAGGAGCATCTTTTAATTTTTAACAATTTTTTATTTTAGCGGCCAAAGTTCTAAATAATCTGTAAAAATTTCAGATCCGTAGCTCTTACGGTTCTCCAGAAAACAGGCTGTGACGGACAGACGGACAAAGTAGCGAAAATAGCAGGGTTATCTTTCACCTTTGCTGTCCGGAACCCCAAAGAGGTATAAAGAAAAAATTCTTAAGTAATAAAAACATATAGACATCTAAAGGGAACAAAAATATGCTTATGCACCCTTACCGGGAATAAAAGGCGAACATTTTGTTCACGTAAAATATTTGGTGACTAAATTAGAAAATAGTATACTAAAACAACAACAACAACAACACAAACACGGGCGATCACAATTTTTCACATTTCACGTGAACTTTAATTCCCGATAAGGGTGATTATTTCAAAGAATTTAATTCAAATTTATTTTTGCAGTTTTATTTTACATTATTTTTTCGCGGAAATCGACATACTGGTCTACACGGAAACGGTATTTTCTAACCGACATGATATCGGTATATAGTTTTCACAGTATTTGAAACGGTAACGGTACTTTTTACTATACCGTTTGCCAACCTTGAGTAATGTTTATGTAGTCGTAGTATATATTAGAGCTGCAAAACTATCGATGGTACTATCGATAGTATCGATAGTTTTATATTAAGTAGACTATCGATATTTTTTTTCGATAGTGATACTATCGCTACTAAAAGAGGAAAAATCAAAGTCAATAAAAACGGAATGATGGCGACTGTGTAATAAAAAATGCAACATTAAAATTTCGCCGCCTGTAAAACTTTATAATAATGGTTATCATTACATATAGATATAAATGTGAAAACAAATTAATTAGTTTTGATTTGTTTCAACATAAGATGTCAGCCAAATTACATATTATAATTATTAATGAACAAATAACAACAGTCTGTGGTAAATATTCTGACTAACAACACATAGTTGAACAGAACAGCCAGCCGTTTTCGAAGGCCACTAAACCTTCATCATCGGCGTTCTTTTGTGTTTGGTCCACTGTGTGTGGTGTCAGTAGATGTAGATTTCTGCTTTATATACTTAGCATTATTGCATATTGATGTCAGTTTTTATCTACTAGATGTAAATTGCATAAAAATACAATTATTATATACCAACGACTTTGATACATGAAGAAATTTAACGGCTACTGGACTGTCTCCGCTCTTTACTTTTAAGTAACAGGTGACGCTAAATAGTTTGCTTCTCCTTCTGTTAAACCAATAATTTTTAGCTAAATTCAATAGTTTAAGTAATGATGAAAGATTTTTTTATTTTATTCCTTTTTAATTTATTTTTTATTGATCCATCTATCTATCTGTTTGCTTTTTCGTTTATTTTTTATAGAACTGTGTATATAGATATGTTTGTTGAATATGTGTATTAAAAACATTGGAACTAAAAGTTTTAAAAAAATCAAGTTTCTTTTTACTTTATGGAATGATTAAAAAATTCAAGATTTTATATTAGAAAAATACACAACTGATAAGTTTCTAAGAATCAAAAACTATCGATAGTATCGATGGCATCAATGAATACTATCGAAACTATCGAATGGAGCCACTATCGATAGTTTTGCAGCTCTAGTATATATCTCACCTGAAATGAATTGAAATCCATTTTCTTATCAACAATTTGCTTTAAATATGCTTTTAAGATTGATTGATGCCAAAATAAGAATGATGTATCACACATTTCACTTATGGCATCTTGTAAATTTGTTATTAATTCCATACGCTTTATCAGGCTACGAAAACGTTCTTTTTGTTCAGACGACAATATTTTATACTTAGCACTGGCTGCGTCAAATGATAATTTAGCGACTAGTAAACGCACTTTGCTGGCAGGACCATGGAGACAACGTTCAGTTATTTTCAAAGCAGCCAAAGCATCAACACTTTTATCGCGGAGTTTGGAGGAAATTATTTTTTTCTAAAAGTTAAAAACAAAAAGTTGCAAGTTCTCAAAAAATGGTTTTGTATCTTTATTGGATTTAAAATTAACAAAACAGATTCATTATCGACTCCAGAAGACTATTTAAATATTTTAATTAATTTTATGCATCGAGTCTTATTTTCGATTTTATCGTAAGCGACATGTTATCGAAAATATATTTTTTTTATATTGAAATTGAAATTTTATGGGCCTACCCCATAGTTTAGAATTATCAAAATGACAAAAATGTTGATAACTTTAAAGATACGGGCTGTAAAATTTTATTTTAGAGTCTAAACACAATGTTTGCGGTGCGGTGCGATTTCTCGTTGCGGGAGAGAAAAATAAACATAATACAACGGAAAAAAAATTTACTCTTTCTGTTAAATATTTTGTAATGGCATTAACTAAAAACAAAAAATTATTAAAATTTTATACATTCGCGGATATATTTGATAGATTTTTTAAGCTTTTATATTTTATGACAAACATTTTTGAACTTCAAAATCATGTTTTTTGTTGTGAACACCGTCAATTATTCAAAAACTATGGCAACATCAGAAAGAGAAAGAGAGTCAAAAATTGAGAACATAAGAAAGTCCGCAATGAAAATAAAATAGATTTTAAGTTTATGCCGTTCCGCACTGCGGGTTTTAACTTCAAAATCGTATGAAAAACCGCACCGCAATGAATTCTCGTTACATTGTGTTCAGGCTCTTAAGCGACAATTTACGTATGTAAAACAAAATTTAATATTATGAAAAAAACCTTCTCATGAAAAATTTAATTTTTGTAGCTTACTACTAAATCGAAAATAAGGCTCGATATGTGAATTAAAAGGAACCTATGGGTCGAAAAAATCGATTTTTACTTCTTTGGCGATTCTTCCAGTACACAACACGCTCTTTCTAATGTGTTTCTAATAAACAGCAGCTTTCTAACTGCATTAGTTTTGTCATAAATAAATTAACTTCAAAATAAGCACTTGATAAAAAAAAGTAAAAAAGAATCCAATGTGACAAACTTTCCTGCAATTGATCTAATATAATTTGAAACTCGTCATTCAGTGGTAGTCGCTGATTACGAATCTGGTACTAGATTTTATGTGATTATCGCTGATTATGAATTTAAAGTCGTGTTTTTTAATTAGAAAAGGCGGATCCAATTTGGCAGAAAAGTTTTTTTTTTACAAATTTATTATTATTTATTTTAAAAATAAAAAAAACACGATAAGTTAAAAAACTAGAACTAAACACAATAACTTAAAAAAATTAACTAGAACTAAAGGCTCAATCAGACGTGAAATAACCATAGCCATAGAGGGCAGCCGTTCGAACCAAACTAATTGGCAACACTGTATTCGATTATACGTGACTCGCCATAACGCCATAACTCTCACCATAGAAACCAATTGAATTTTGGTTTCAAGCCATAAAAGCGTTCAAAACTTATTTTCTGAATAAATAGGTCCCTTTTAATTTTCCGTGTCACATATGTTCTTTTATTTTTTTACAAGTTCTTTTTTCTTCAAAATTTTTATTTGTAAAATAATAGGTATGTTCAGAAACTTGCAACGAGAGAGCAAGTCAGAAATTTACAAAATTACTCTCCCAGATACAAAAAAGTAAATGAACGCTTTACTTGTAAAAACTTGCAAGAACATTTTACTCATATCCGAAACATGGATGAAAATCATGACACAATTGTATTTTTTCTAATGTATTTTGGATAATTTTGTTTGACAATATTTTAAATTACAAAATTTTTTAAAATCGACATTCAATAAAGGTATTCATTTCAGTTTTTTTTTTTTGGAAAATGGAAAAATGTATTTTTTTTTACAACAAACACAGGAAAAAATCCACCAAAAACTGAAATACCTTTAATATGAAATAATTTACAAAATTTCATGTATTATTTACTATTTTTATAATTTTTTTTTTTTAATTCTATTCTATTAACAAAAACTGCCATTTTCCATCTCTGATCATATATGATAAACAAACAAAATTCTTTGACCATAAAATTGCATTTATATGGCTTAATGAAAGAAAAACGATTAATTAAGAAAATATGCTTTCATTTTACATTAGTATACATGTTTTTTTTCAACAAAGAAAAGCACATTTTTGAGTTTTCGTTCTTCAGATATTTTTTAGTCAATTAATTTGAGAACAAAACACACGACAGGTGGTTAGATCATTTTTGCAAGTAAAAATTTTAGTAGCAATAATGTGTAAGAATTTTTTGTCTCTCTTTTGATGATCTCTCTTTGCAAACTTTTTGAGTTAATGAACACTTTCCAGTAACAATTGTTACAAATTCGTAAAAATTTTTAGTAAATGAACAAACCTAACAATTTTCTGCAATAAAAGTGAAGCTAGAAAATTTTGTGTAACCTAGATTACATAGCGTATACAACTGCAATGAACTTTGACATAATATCTGAGAGAACGTCAGCAGGATAACAAAAATAAAATTCCGATATTTTTCTTCATCTCATACAAGAGGAACAATTAATTTAACTTTTCTTATAACATTTCACTTTATGCAAATTCTCACTGAGTTAACATGTTTTATTTTTGTATAACTAGTTATTTTGTTTTCACTTTTTCACACAAACTTTAATTCATAAATCAATTAAATATATTTAAACACATAAAATCCCACAAATTTTGTTCAAAAGCTTTTCATTTATTTTCATAAACACTCACACATGCATACTATTTTTTTCATGTACGTGTGTTTTTTGACAGTTCATCGCATAAGATTGTTGTTATAGGATTTCTTATATCAACGCTCTCATAAAAAATCTTATAAGACTGAGATAACATTAATTTGAAGTCTACACGTAACATAATTCTCTCTGCGATTGAATTTGACACATTCGGACTAATGAGAGAAAATTACTCTCTGAACATGCAAAAGTTATCCAAAATTGCTGGAGCGCATAAAACCATAATTGCACATCTTGAAATACTAATGTTGCTTACTTTTTACATTAAATTTAATTTAATACAACGCATAACATTAGGTCCATTTGTTTACTCCAAAATTTGTGAAATTTTGTGCAAATTTATACTGGATTTTACTGAAATGCGTTCGTTTACACATAAAGTTGCAAAAGAGAGTGCCAATTGAGAGAGAAAATTGACAGTTGTTGACAGAGAGTCTGCAAATTTTTACTGAACAAATTTTTGCCAGTAAAATCTAGTAGACGAGAAAGACATATGATTCAATAAAATAAACAAAAGTAAGCAAATACAAAGTATATATTTTTTTTAAATAAAAACATTTAAAAGAAGAAAACTTGAAGTAAAAGTTTAACAAAACATATCTGAAAATTTTTATGTTTAAGATGAAACAAATTAAAGAATAACTAGATATACCAAACGGACGACACACTCGTCCGTGTTCTAGAATCAAAATGTAAATAATTTAAGATTCAAAGAAAATGTATCTAAAGTTTAGATACGTTTAGATTCTAAACGTCATAAAAAATTTATTAAAACACAGCCACACACAAACTTACATACATATGCAAGCATAATTAAATAATACATGAAATTAAAAAAACATAAACAAAATCCCTTCAACCAACCTAATTCAATTTATTCAACTCTCTTACTTTAAGTATTATGGCTTTGATACAACAACAAATAAGAGAAAAACAATTGTAAGGTCAAGAGAAATACTACAAACACACACACACACTCATGTTTTGTTTCTTTTTTTATTTGTAAGCTAATAAATGCGTGTGTAATATGTGTGCATGTAGTAGTAGCAACTTTAAACGCTTATAGCTCCCAAAATACTAAACCGATTTCAATAAAATATAGATTCTGCACATCTGTATAAAAAATCCTTTAAAACCATATAAATCTTTTTAAAATCGGTGCGGTGGTACCAGCGTAAAAGGGATTACAAAAAACATGTTCGCCTATTAATTATATAGATAATAGTTATATATATCAGTTTCTAAATTTAATTTAATTGTGTTATTTCCTTTAATTTTTTTACAGATGTAAGGTTTATGTATATGTGAATACTTATTTCTGCATACTATTCAGGGTACCGACCGACTATCAGAAATCAAATATTGATGTATTTTCCTATGCCATTTACCCAGAAAAAATAAAACTAAAAACCAAATACAAGCTAAAGCTTTCACTCAACTTCTATTTTAGAAATACATATGTATGTAACATATATATCGCTTCAAATTAATCTATATAATTAATAGGCGAACATGTTTTTTGTAATCCCTTTTACGCTGGTACCACTACACCGATTTTAAAAAGATTTATATGGTTTTAAAAGATTTTCTGTACAGATGTGCAGAATCTATATTTTATTGAAATCGTTTTAGTATTTTGGGAGCTATAAGCGTTTAAAGTTGCTACTACTACATGCACACATATTACACACGCATTTATTAGCTTACAAGTAAAAAAGAAATAAAACATGAGTGTGTGTGTGTGTTTGTAGTATTTCTCTTGATCTAATTCTTGTCCGAACTTGCCCAGTAGAAAAAAATTCGTAATAGTTTGTACAGGAAATGAAAAAAATTATTCTCTCATTCGCTCTCAAAATTGCACAAAAATTGCTATCTGGAACGCTTTCGGATAACTTTGTACAAGTTCGGACTGTTTTGTTACGCATTTTGAATAGACCTTATGTTAGGTATAGACTCCATGTTAATAAAAAATAAGGTTTTTGATTTCATGATGGTGATTGATGGAAATAGTAGTTACAGAAAGGTCAATAGTTTACTCACTCATCCATTGTGCAGCAAGCATTTCAGGAGCTAACATTATTGATATAAAAATCATATTTACTCCTGCACAACTCTGTAGCAAAGTATTTAAAACTAAATATACAAATTAATTAATAAATATTTGAGACCTGCAGCTTCATAATTTTTATATTTGTATAACTACGTATTATAATTAATATGATTATTTTAATTATCAACAAGAAATTTTTCTCACTTACCTTGCAAACATTAATCAACTGTAAAACTTTGTATTGAAAATATTGTAAAATGCAATGTATCACTTTAGCAATATTTGTAGAATGTTCGTTGAAACATATTTGTATCAATTTTAACATTTCCAACAGCTTGCATATATCCAATAACGTATTCTTTGTCATTGGTAATTGAAGATTTTCGTGTGCATTCACGATTCCTTTAATTAAGTAACTCAAATGACCTGGTATTCTCATACCTTGTACTAATAGTGTTGCAAGTTCTTTAAATTGTTCAATACGCAATTCAAATGGACCGCATATTAAGATCTTTTCAATTTTCAACATCCACATGGTAATTTCATTGCAGTACAAGCGACAATCTTTGGTTAATTTCTGGCCATGATACTGTACAAATAATTGCCGTTGTCGCTGAGTATCTAATAAAAGTTTTTCGTGTATTTTGATTAGTGTTGGAGCATTTTTGCGTAGAAAATCTGTCGATAACCAAGGTATGTTACCAATAAGCATAATTGCTTGGTGTTTGTTATTTAACTCTAGTAAAAATTTGACGGATTTTGAATCAACTTGTCCACAAAAGTCGTGAAAAACAACACAAAAAGCATTTAATCTTATTATATTGTAGGTATCACTAAATGCATTCAATTCACTGGGATTAGTTTTTTCCATTTCTTGCAGTTGAATTTTTAGATAATCATTAAACTGTAGAGTAAGTTGTCCCACACCGTGAGGACCAATTTTTTCTTTAATACTGAATGTGCTGTCTAGAAAGTGCTAAAAACTTTGTTTAGATTTTTTTATTTACGCAATAAATGTAGTTTGTTACTTACTCTAAATATACAGCCTGTGAAAAGGAAATCAAGTTCTCGCACACAATTCTGCAATCCATTTAATTCTGATGGAGTGCAATTATCCCATGAATTTGTACTGCGGGCTACAGCTTCTATGGTTTTTTTATATGAAGGCCAACAGCGGGCAAAATTAGAGCCATGCAGAATTTCATCAAATGTCAAAATATTTAAAAACAAAACTGACAAGTAATCGCAAATGTGCTGAAATAAAATTAAGAAATAAATATGTTTAACTATAGTAAATTCGATTTGTTATGAAATAATTGCAGATGGTTTTTAATGAGAAAAATATATGAAAATTATTAGGATTAGTGTATATAATCCTGAAATAATGATATCGCGTTCAGTACGAAATAAAAAAAAAAACGATAACACTATTCGACAAAAAAAAAAAAAAAAAAAAAAAAAAAAAAACAAATCAATTCGGGAGCAAGATCTTCATTATGTGATTTTAATGAACTTTAGTCTGCTGAATCCAAATCCGTTCACTGATTGATTCCATCATGTCTAGTTTTTAAGTTTTTTTATTTAAAAAAATAGTGATATTCGAATATTAAATGCGCATTTATTATGATAAAAGAAAAAAATCGTACACTTAAATGGCTTCTATGATATGAATCTATATTTCAAATAAAATTAAATACTAATATAAAATTAACTACTGTTTAGTAGATCGCTTTCTTTTATAAAAATATCTGCTATTTTACGATTGATTTCCCAGCAGAAATCTGCTAAAATTTCTGGGGACCGCTTGCCGTTACATCTTTTTTCCACGTGTGAAATATTTTAATGGAATCTTTTACCACACTCATCACAACGAAATAATCTAAATGCGGGAGGAAGTCTTTTTTGAATGACATGTTGCATCTGAGTTGTTGATATGAAAGAAGAAGTTCCTGTACAAGGCCTTCGTAATTTTCAGCCGTTCTATTTCTCATATTTGGGGACCAACAAATATACCTTCCTTCGATTTGGTCTGACTTACACATGCAAATATACTTTTCATGTGTTTAAATGCCTCTCCATCTCTGTTTATAAGTTATACCAAATCGTTTAGTGATCCCAATTTAATGCACAGTGCTGACAGTGTGCTTTGCATTGTTTTTGATTCCCGAAATCGCATGTGATCTTAAGGATTAATTTACAAAAAATGATAGCCATTTCTTTTAAATTCCCAGCCAAAAATAAAATGAGTACTTCTTTAGAAAGCACTTCTTAATTTCTTTCAAAATAGGTTAGGCATTTTATTCTGTTTTAATCACATATCTAAAGTAATGATAAATCACCCATACAGTTTTTCTTTTCCCGGACTTTTTCATTTCCGGGGAAAGCTGGAACGACTTTTCGGTTTACCGGGAAATCGCCCAGTGTAAAATAATACAAAATATTTTTTAATTTAATTATTTCAAATATATAGTTCACGAGATCGATTAAATAATAACGTTTTATAAGCACATTATTAAAAAATAATACTATTTCAGTTCTTTAAATAATACCCAGCAAAAAATAAAAGGAGTACTTCCCTACGAACCACTTTTAAATTACTTCGAAGGTATCTAATGCATATTTTTAAATGTTAAAGAAGTTATTTTTAACCACATATCAAATGGAATTTTAAATTACTACTTTGTTTCAGCAAATTCATTACTTTTTTTGGCTCAAGCCAAATAAAAGTGTTTTTATTACATTTAAGGTCCTTCAAATCAAAAAATTTGTATTATTAAAAACAACAATGGAATAAAATAACAAAAAATTAAATAATTTAACTTTTTTTCTTTTCAAACCATTTATAAGTGATTTTAATCACTGAATAAAAAGCACTTTTTAACTACTTTTGTGAAGTAAATTATTTTCACATTTTTATAGCACCAAAAACATGATTTTTATTGAGTTTAAAAAATGTTAAAAGCAAACCACTTCCTTCCAATGACACGTCAATTTAAAATTCATTGGTTTTTTACCTAAATTTGAAGTGGTTTGATTCAGTAGATTTGGTGCTTTTTCTACTTCTTTTTCCTCTTTTTTTGCTGGGTAGCATTGTAGCGGTACATATTTTTTGCGCAGTCAATTTCTGCCTGGTACTTAAACATAATAGTTGTTTGTCTTTAAAATTTAAGACATTTTTTATACATACATACATTTATATCACTTACCACCAATTTCATTTCTATGCCCGACTTATCTTGGGCCAAGAGGGCGCCACACTGATGTAGTAGATTACTGCCTAACAAAATGCATCGTTGCAAAATAAATTGCGTTTGATATAAAAATTCCATAGATTCGCTTATTTTTAACATGACCTGATTATTACTACTTGTTTTAGACAAATCCGCCTCTCTGTGGGTATTTAAGCCCTGCATGATACTCATTAACTCTTCATTTTTATACAAAAATTTCAATTGCATCTGTTTGGCCTCTGTACTAATGATGTCAATTTCATCACATAAATGACCAAATGTCAACAAAATTTTATTAAGCAATCTTTCAGACTCCAAAATTTTCACCAGCATGGGCACTTCTTCGTTGGCAGTGTAGCTGACTTTAACTAATGGTTGCCTAAGCAAAGGTTTTACTTTATTGCAAACATAATTTTTTGCTAGTACTTTTGTTAATTTCTTATCGTGTTCATCTAAAAAGTCACCATAATTCTTTAACTGTTCTTCGGCAGATGAAACTGTAATCGAAAGAAACATTTGTTCAATAGTTAAACTTTTTCTATCATTTTAATAATTACTAATTGTGCTGTGATCCATTTTATTCGTTACGATGACCAATACAATTTATTAATTAAGGCAATTATTTTGGCAAACTGATAAACAAATTCAACCATATAACGAACAATAAAACAAACAATTAATATTAATAGTCAGCTGTTGTGGACTACACCTTAATAAAGTGATGCCACATCGTTAACTGGCACAGTGGTACAACAACTTGAAATTTTTTATGAAGTTTTTTAATTCGTTTTGGGTTTGTTTTATGTTTGCTGGAATTCCGTACTTAGATAATTTTGCATTTAAAAAAGTGGGCGGGGAAACACCAATCTGTGTGCATATTAATAATTTATAACGACAAGTAATTGCGTTTAAAAATGAAATCTGTGTAATAGTACGTTTCCACTATGAGCAAAACTAGTTGTTTTTCTCAGAACACTTCCAATTGTTTTCATTGGGTGCATTCATAAGACGTAGCTGTTGCGCAACCGTGGAGTGTTTGTCTTAGAATCGCATAGTTGAGTAGTTCCGCTCCACTCAACAGTTAAGTAACTTTCCATCACAAAATTTTTTCACTATCTATAGTCAACATGTTGTGCTCAGCCTAAACAGCTGATCGAATAGATTTATGCCTTTTCTCTGCTTTTCTAGGTGGCAGGAGAAAATTTTGTTAAATTTTACATTACAAATGCGATGAAGAAACGAAATAAAGATATACAATTAAATTTTATCCATCAAGCCGTTTCTAAGACGTAACTGTTGGGGCAAACAGTTTCACAACTGTTTAGCTCAACAACTACATACGTCTTATGAATGCGACCATTATGCTTTTTTGTGTTTTGGTTACACGAATTTTCGAAATCAATTTGATTTTATTATCAAGGCCCTATTATTTAGATTAGTAAATTTTTCACTTTTGCTCAAAAACCAATGTTTTGCTACATGTTTTGCCATACATTTTTCACATCAGCAAAACACCTCAAATAAGTTGTTTTCCTCCAAAACATGAACAAATTTGTTAGCGCAACACTGCGTTGCTGGCTAAAACTTCGAAAAGAACCGCATTATCCTGGCAAAAGATGACACTAATACAGAATATTAAATTTTGTAAGCAGTTGCACAAACCACATGTATTGTATTTATATGTTGTTGACATGTAAATGAGTGAAAAATTTGCTAATCTAAATAATAAAGTTTGGGGCCTTGAAAATTAGTATAACCAAAACACACAAAAGCATAATGGAAACACTTCGAAGTGTTCTGAGAAAAACAACTTGTTTTGCTCATAGTGGAAACGTACTATTATAGGAAAGGGATAGTGATAGAGAAGACAGGTGGTGAAGGAAAAGTAACATTTGTTTCGACTGTCAAAAAATCTAATGTAAAGTGACATTTTTTGTTCACAGCAGCACACCTCAAATCATGATCCTCAAATTACATTAAAAACACACAGCTTTTGAGGAGTTACCCCCTTATGCAAAAAAATATTTTACTTTACTCTGCAGCCACACGTTCAATAAATGGCTTTCAATTTCATTACACATATTGTGTGTCAAAATTCTTCGAAATTGATTGCTGTGACACAGATTGATAATCAATTTAATTTTTTAAATGCCACCGATGAAGAAACAACTCAAATTTGTAGCTTCAATCAAGGTGCGCTGTGACCAGCCGTTCAAATTGAAAATTAAATTGCAATTTAAATGGATAGGTGAATTTGAAATCAATCTAGTTTTCAATTTAAAAAGTTTGATTGTGTTATGAAAAAAGTGTGAGTGTATTGCCAATTGAATGGAATTGAAAGTCAAAAATTGAACGTGTGGCCTCCAAGTTAGCTTTAAAGTTCATAGTAGTTGCCAAGTACTTTGAGGCCAACATAAGTAGATTTGCAAAAGACGACTTTAATTATTTTGTAATTTAATAATAAATACTGGAACACCACCATGTTCAACAAACACTTTACAGCTTATGATGTACAAAATCGAATACAATTTCATTAATATTCAAATAATTTTTTATTTTATTGAATAATTTTTTATTATCTTGAAGTAAAGCAACCTATGTAATTTAAAAAATATGTGCTTCTGACATGAAAAATGATCACAATGCTCGATATATCGACATAAAAATTAATAAATGGTAGAATACTGAGAAAAATTGCGTTTTTAGTTATTTTTAACCATTGTAGTGTACCTCACTTAATGTAATGCACTGTATCATAATATAGGGTGCGTTCGTAAATGCATCACCGCTCTGCATCATACGTGCAAACTTTTATTTAAAATGCAATACAAGTTCGCTCATTATCTGTTTTAGTAGTAGTAATCATGTTTGTACACCATATTTGACATTTATTTGTGCGTTATCTACTTCAGTGAACCAGTTTAGAACATATAAATTTCCATTTGCAGCGCAGTGACGCATTTACGAACAGGCCCATAATTGCATTAAAACACAGAACACTTACTTTATAAAATTTAAATGACACACTTTTATTATTGTCACTAAATTATGTTATTATATAGATAGATATTATGGCAGCCTTGCCATAATATCTTTTTTTAAAAACTGTACTGATTTCCATGTCTACATATACCTAATACATATCGATGGCTTAATATAAAAAAGGCCTAACTCGAATTTTCGATATTTTACAGGAGAAGCAAGAACCTGAAGAAAAAATAAAGCATTTACATGCAGAAATAGTTTTTAAAGTTGCCATAAGTCCTTGATTTTGAACTGTAAAGTACTAAGATCTTCAAGGAGGATGCAATTATACGTTGTCGCCCAGAAAGCATTAAAAACACGATTTTAAAAAAAATTTAGTTAGACCCTTTTTATATTAAGCCATCGATATATTTTTATCATGACTTGATATTTTTACCTCTTTTTCCTTAATTGTTGCTTACTGTTGCTTAAATTTAAATTTTATTTTTATTTATTTATTATACTATATATAATCCTTTAATTCCCAGTGGTACATAGGGCTGCAATAAATATTTTCCATTGTATTTTATCATTACACAACAATTTCATCTCACTCCAGGATACACCATGCTCATGCATGGTTTAAGTAAAATCTGTGGCAAAAAGGAAAAGATATTTAAGTCGACATAAGCTGATTTTGAATTAATAGTACCTCCGTAATTTGCATATTCGAAAGTACCCCTGCTCAAAATCTCAATTAATTTGTGCCATTTTCCAGTAAGTTATAGCAATATGACTTGTGACTTATCTTTTTTAAACTTCTAATCTCATTTGGAATAATAGCTTAATTTAGGTTATACTTTGGTATAATTCAACTTAAATGTATTACTTATGGTGTGTAGAACGATGTTTGCCAAAAAAAATAAAGGTTAATAGAGAATTTTCCAATTTAACTGTAAAAGAAATAAATTTCTAAAAATCCACTTGAAAGCTTAAAATTGCTCTCCTGCAAAACTGTCAAATATGACTTAAGCAATTTTTCCTTAATGCCACAGAAATATTGTTTCTTAACCCTGGATCACACTATCGTTTAATAATTTTGATAAAAAAATATCGGAGAATCTAACTATGAAAATGGACACCGATCACACTACTGTATTGGATAATTAGATACAGTATATAGTTCCAAATGCTAAGGACCGAATGTCAAGTTTCGTATGTTTTACCATCTCGGAATCCTTATCGGCATCAGTTAAGAAAATATAGCTCTTCAAATTTATAAATTTTTTAATTAATTGAAAGGGAAGTATTTGAGGTGTACTATGGGATATTTCGATTTCAATTACATAGGCAAGTTCTTTTTTCCGAATCAACCTAAAGACGTTAGTTGAGGAAAAATTCAATAAATAAGGAAACTAAAATTGTTGCTTCTGTTTTTTTAAGATATTGTTTTATTTGAAGTGCACAATGATATATTTATTTAATACACTTGCTTAGCCAAAATAAAGTGTTTTTTAAAGTGAATTACTAAAACTAAAAAAATACAACGCTGGTGTGATGGAGTTTATGAACATTTTCAAAAGACAATAACAATTCATCACACCAGGGTTGTATATTTTCGTAGATCGCACGACTTTGTATGATAGTGTATCACGGCCTTAAGAGAGTTCTGAAAAAACTTGTATGGCTTCAAATTGTATGGGGTCTACCCTTTAATTTGGTCGCGTTTTATTTCATTCTATAAGAGATAGAAAGTGTGAAACTTGTTTTTCTTTTTCAATAAGGTAAGGCAAATATTAATACAGGAAGTTATACATGCGTATGAGCTCAAATCTCAAACAATAAGACCAAATTCCTTATAGAAAAACACAACTTTCGTGTAAATTCCCTCTTGTTGCTTGAAAAAGTACTGATTAACCTTAACACTGTCATATTAAGCAAAATGTGTAAAACTATGGGCTCAGATACCGGAATTAAAATAATAAAATTGAGATTAAAACGTAAAAATTAAAAACTGTACAATTTATAGAAAAACTTATTTTTTAAGCAAAAAACTGCAAAACTGCTCAATTCTTACAAAAACTGCTAAAATCAGGGAAAACTGCGCACTTGGCAACGCTGGTGGTCAGCAAAAGTAAAGACATAAAGAAACCCAAAAATAGTATATGTATGTATATGTAATTAGAATGAATTATTAAATAAAACCAGACTTTGATTGAAAAACATAAACCGGCAACAACTCTGCCTTGTTTTAAATTAAATTCACATTTTTCTGGCAGTTTCTTTGAATGCCTATTTATAAGCTGGACCCCTTGTACAGCTGGATAAAAACAATAATTGAGCTATAGGTCCGATGACCAACGTCATGCATGTATGTGTGTACGATCTTTTATTTTTCTGCGCACATGCAAAGGCACACACATGCATTAACATTAGTTGTATGCGGTTAATCACATAATAGCTTACCATCTACATATTACACACACACACTCAAACGTACAATATGAAAAATAACAAGCATACACTAATCAACAGTACTTCTTTTGAGTGTTTGTTACAAGCAAGCTGTCTTGTCGATATCGCTTGTTAACACTGATATACACGTACACCAATACATCCATCGTGCTTCGCTTATAGTACGACAGCATTTATTATTGGTTTAGTATAATACATGCGACGTGAATACATTTAAAAATCATGACGTATTTACATTTAAAGACTGTTTACGCAGGACTCTAGTACACATCTATACGCGGGGGGGGGGTAAAAATCTTTTTCACAATACAATCACAAATTTTGAGTAAGATCAAATCGGTGTGAGCTACATATGTATGATTGTATTAGTAGTGTAATCATACGAACAAGAAGTACAAAGAAAACAGCTGCATAGAAATAACTCATCCGAATTTTAAAGCGTGCCTTTAGGAGTTAAGTTTAATAGAAATTCTTGTGAAGTGTAATAGTGTTGCCAGTGGGGATAATTTTGTTAAAAAGTTGAAAAATATAAAATAAATAGAATATATATAAACTTTTAAATAAAAGAGCATTCTAAAAGTCAAATACTTGTTTAAAAGATAAATACCAGTCTTTATAAAGAATTTATAATATTATATTATAACATATCCTCATTACGTACTGTTGCCTTACACTGAAGCTGGTGCACGACAATTGGTTATTAATATCCATCTCATGCCAATTATTATGGGTGGAGATTTTATACAAATTTTGCAAACCCACAGTCGCCAGCTTTATCAAAATTTTTATTTTACGTTTTCCACTTGCATATGAGCAATTCTCCACAAACCCCCACAACTAATAATTCCACTACTATATATGCAGTTTTCCATTCATTTTTAAATACAGCAGAGTCAAACATTTATATATCTTATTTTAGTTACCATAAGCCAATATTAACTATTTGTTTCTAAAGCATTTACCATAGATAGGCGCTTTGCAGTACTACTAAAATTTCAGTAAAAATAATTTTTTAACCAGTAAATTTTTACTGATTACTAAAATTTTTTTCTGCAATTTTTATAAAGTGTCTAAATGATTTATTATATGATGAGGTGCATTGAATTTTAAGTAATCAGTAATGCCCGTATTCATAATGAAATTCTACCAAGTGGCTAAATTTTTTTCATAAAAAAATTTCAAAATTTGAATGAAAAAAACTTTGCCACTTGCTACAATTTTATTATGAATACGGCCCTACGATTTTACTGGTAATACAAACTAAATTTCATTATCAGTAAAAATTTACAGAATTTTTTCAGTAATCAGTAAATTTACTGCTTTATAACTAACTTTATTTACTAACTAAATAAGTTTAATAAAACAAACAAAAACCAACAAATTCCTATGTATTTACAATATTTAAAGTTTTTATACTTTTAATTGATTAATTTAAAAAAAATATACTAAAAGTATAAGTACTTCCAAATTTAAAAAAATTTTTCATTATTAGATGTTTACACATCTCCCCTATGATCGGACTCACATTGCTTTTTTTTTGACACGATGTCCTTTTAAATTTTTTTCAAAAAAAGTGTCTTTTTTTATATTAATTGTCTTTTTATTTTGATTACTATTTTTTTTTCTTTAAACTATAAAATTATAATTTTTATTATATTAAAACCCGAAAATGTCAGCATCAATACAATATAAATTATAATCATTCAAAATTGGAATTACCTGGCAACACTGAAAACAGTACATATCGCACAGTAAATCATAAAGAGTCACAATTCCAAGAATCCTAGATGTTGAGGAGTAGAAAACATTTTTTATACTGTACAAATGACGCAAGTATGTAATATAATAACAGGCATACCGGTATGCCTATATATATCTTGTATATAAATTTTATTTAAGCTTTAGGTCTTTTGTAATTAATTTACAATTTTATTTATTTTTTATAGATATTTCGCTTCAACTTTGTGTAGCTACACAAATTTGCAGTCATTAAAAAAAATATTTCCAAACAGTTTCATCTGGAGTGTTGAGTATTAGAGCCCATTTATCCCACTTTTTTAAGCAGATGTATCCTAAAGTTCAATATATTACGAGCAAGCGGATTAGGATGTGACTCGAGTTTTTTAAGATATTTGCTTGCGTATTTTGCAATTTCTTCAATCACTAGTGGCATATTTAAATTACGATATAAATTTGAGTTTTTTATGTGCCATGGTGGCGTGGCGATGTTATTAACCGTAAATTTTATTTTTCCTTAATTTTTATTACATTTCTAAATGTCCTTTATTTTTTGTTAAAAAATATGCTTACCGTAGCTATAGGGAAGCAGATCTTACACAACACAGATCTTAGGCAACATCATCCTTTAAACATTACATGATAATCCTGCCTATAATATTACATGGAGATCCTGCCATTACACATCCTTTTAAATGACGGTGTAATTTCTTCAATATTCATTATATTTTAAACAGAAGTTTACCTAAAAAAGGTTAGAACCACTGGAACCAACGCACTTGAATGAGGATGACCAGCTTGTTAAATCTTTGAAGTAGCACAGTGTAATTAAACGTTTTCTTGGGGAAGTGTTTTTTATAAAGCAACTCTTCTTCCTCCCCCGATTTTTTTTTATATATAATACATACATATGTGACGCGCAAAATAGAAAGGGACTTAAGGGTAAAAACCGGTTTTGTTCAGGAGAGAATTTAAAGGATTTAAATACGTGTATCTTTGGTGTACCATCACTGAGGGTGTTGGTATTGGTCTCATTTGAAAGCGACACATCTCATGACGTCAGGAACGTGTTGGTCAGCCTTGAAAACGCGCGTAGGTCGTCCCTACCTCTTGTTTTGTGTAGTTGGTTTTTACTGTTTTCTACCTAGCGCGCTGTTTCCATGAGTTTGATATCAATTTTGCTCGTGTTTTTTTTCGAATCCAGGTTTATTTTCTGAAATTATTAATTGCGAATTATAATAAATACTCATTTATAATTTTTTTAAATCGTGAATATCACTCTATTAGTAAGAAAATTTTTTCACATAACCTTATTATGTTATTCGCGAAAATAATTTAAAACTAATAACATTCTTACTGACTGTTTTAGGATGAAATGGTGGACGAATTTGAAGAAGTAGATTTACTTTATCGCTTCCCTGATGACGAGGATGATGACGATCACTTCTCAGAATTATCGGATAGTGACTCTGAAGATGATACCGATAATATGTACCTTAATAAATCTGATCTTGATTTACGCGAAGAAAAGGTAGTTGCTCGACTGTATGGTTCAAAAATACCTCCGTGTTGTTCAAATCAATGCAATGAAGTGATCCCTAAGAAGATGGCTGTGGATTTTCGTACGTCTTTCATGAATTTAGATAAGGAATCCCAAGATTTAATTTTTCTCGCACATCTGGCAGCTCACCGTGACGATGCAATGCTCAGGTCAAAAGTTGGTGATCGATCGCGAGCTATGAAGAAACGGTACAATCAGATATATTATTTTCGAAGTTTGCAGATATGCCGTGATATGTACTTCTTCCTGTATACAATGGTAATTAAACGCTAAAAAATCTAATCGAACATTACGACAAAAATGGTGTTTATCCACGCGAACATGGCATGACGAATAAAATTAATCGTACAGATGCTTTAACTACTTTGGAAAAAAAAAAAGAAATTGTTTCATTTATCTGCCGTTTTGCTGAAACTGTTGCTATCACTTTACCTGGACGTCAACCAAATCATCGTGATTATCGTTTATTGAAACTTCCAACTACTGAAAGTAAGACTTCTGTTTACACTAGATACACCAACAGCCTCGAACCGGGCGGTAAAATCGTAAAACTTCGCACTTTACAAACGCTGTGGAAGAAATATTGTCCCTACATCGTCACTATGAAGCCATAAGGAAAAAAAAATAAATAAATAAATGAAAATAAATAAATTTTACCGTTAGGTCCCTTTCTATTTGCGCTTAGAATCGTCGGCTTCAATTTCATAAACCGCGCATATCTCTGGGAGGGAACACTTTTGGGGCATGGGATCGGTCTCATTCGATGCTCAGATGTTGTCCACATCAAAAAAAAAAAAAAAAAAGTGAAAATTGATTTTTTTTACCCTCAGGTCCCTTTCTCTATGCGCTGTCACATACATAGATATAATTTATTTTGAAAATTTTGCTTGTTTTTATGGTTACGCAATTGTCTACTTATACGCATTTCGTTACCGCTTTTGGAACTCATCAGTAGGCAATTGCTTAACCATAAAAACAAGCAATTTTTTCAAATTAAATTTATGAATAAAGAATAATAAATATACTTCGGTATTTCAGATATAATTTATTCTTTATTAAAAATGCTTTTCTTAATCGTAATGTTTTCTTTTGTCTACAAAAGTGATTAAAATTTTCAAAAATCATAACTAAATAAAAAAGTTGAGCTTGTCTTATGTTATTTAAATATTTTGTTTAACTATTGTTTAATTTCTCGCTTGTTTTCTTATAAATTTAAAATTAAATAATACATAGTGAATAAAAATTAACACAACCATTAAATTTATGTATGTGGCTATTAAAGTGTATGTAGTAGTAATTATGAGTAAGTGTAACAATACATTTGTTGTTAAAAAATTAAGGATATTAAATTTTTGATTACATTATATATTTGTTGCAATTGCAATTTCTTTAATTACTCTTAAGAACTAGAAATATGTTGTTAGAAAAAATACTACACTAAAGGACTAGAGTTGTTGTTAGATGAAATATGAGTACGTAGTTTTAATTAAAATAATAATTGAAGTAAAGCAATGTTTATTTATTTAAATACTTTAGTGTTTGTTATGTATGCATGTACGTAGTTAAATGATAAGTACAAACATACTTACCTACATATATATTTAATTTTTTTTATTATTTTTAGTTAGTATGAGCTTTATTCTTAAGACTTAATATTATACATAGTGTCAATTCAATTCTATTCAAGATTCATGTCTTTGATATTTTAAAGGAATAAATGTGTATATTGAGTATTTTAATACATATAGGAATGTTTTTTTTAAATCTGTTTTAATTTGATTTTAATTTTTAAAAAATAGCTTCATATTTTATTTTTAATTTATATTTTCTTTATACATTTCTCAATGCACATTTATATTTGTTGACTTAAGATAAATGCCTAAATTTAAAACCAGTAGGATTGTTATCCAGTACTAAGAGGTTTTGGGTCAAAAGAGATCAGTTGAAAGCTTATTCTTTGGTTTTAATTTTATATTTTATACGTATAAATTAATTTTTTTCCTTTTCATACTATTTATTTTCAGATTTATTATATTTAAATTATCATTTTTTGTTATATTTTAAGTTCAGTTATCTGGCTAAATTTGAGTAATTTTAAATCGTTTACGAAATGTGTACATATGTAAGTGTTGTAGAAAATCCGATCAATTGCAGCTTAATTGTTTTATTTTCTTAAAGTTTTTCTTGAAGTGGACTAGAGAGTACAACTAACAGAGACTAGTTTTTGGAAATCGTTCGATTTGTTAAATTACTTATGCAAGTATTGTGATATATTGTTCTTAATTTAACATAAAAATTTCAAGCGAAATGGTAAGATAATTATTCTCGTTTATGCCATTTTTGTTACCAGCTAAAATAAAATTTTTCAATGTATTCTTAATAAAAAAAATATTTTACTTAATAAGTAAAATATTAATTTGGGATTATTAGTGCGTTTAAAAATTTTAAACTTAAATAAAATTTGTTCAGTTAAAAAATAATTTCTATAATTTTTAAAAATAGTTTTTTGTCAATTATATTTTTTAATCAAAATTACACAGCGTAACATTATTTTTTTTGCGTAGATAAAAATACCATTCCTTATGTATTTATATCTGCTGATTACGATCTCATCATTAGTTTTTCCATAGCAGCTCTAGTTTTAAAGATACATACATACATTTTAAATTAATTTTTTTTATAATTCGCTTAATATTCCACGAATGATCCTCCAAACTGAAAAATACTTTCAAAATTATTAATCAACACTAAATTCTCTTTCATTTAAGTAGATAGAGGAACATGTAGTAAAGCAGGATATCTTACCGTTATTACAAGGATGTTAAAAATCGTGTATTCTGTGCTTAGTCCATACAAAATTTTTTAATTTAATTATTTTGATCTACAAAAAAATAACTGATTCTCAAATATTTTCGTCCGCTTATTCCGAAAACAGATATAATCACAACGTATAACAATAGAGGCTTCATTGGAAATCAACGACTTCATTTACTAAAAAAAAATATATTTTTTTGGGTGGCGTAAAAATTTTAAGTATTTTTTTTTATAATGCACAATATTCTGAAAGTTGAGGGTTTAGTAAAAAGAATAAAGCTTCCTTCTTAATCGGCATACGAAAATACATAAGTATCAGTTGTTTTATATTACAAATTTATATAAAAAAAAAGTTTTAAGGACTAAACTTGCAATAATAGTCAGATATCTTGTTATGCTCCTCAACGTGACTCTATCCAAATGAAAGTCATTTTGGTGTAGATTAATAATCCAGAAACAGATTAATAATCGTGAAACATTAATCGAATAATACAAAAAGTAATGTAAATTATGTAAATGCTAAATATTACAATAGTACAATTCACAGTCTTGTGCAAATTGTCTTGCATTGTATCATGTGCAAATGGTATAGTATATTGATACTCACCAGTAAAAGCTGTTAAGTGGTGAGTACCAATATAATATACCCTTTTGCATATGCTACAATGCAAGAACATTTGCTCAACATTGTGAATTGGGCTAATATTTTTAAAATTAGAGCTGCTAGAGATATTTTAAGATAAAAATTCAGAAGGATCAGCTATTTTTATTTAATTAATTAACAGTATAGCCCAATTCACAGTCTTGTGAAAATGGTCTTGCATCGTTGCATGTGCAAAATCACAGAAAAAATATCTTCGAAATGCAACCAACAAAACAAATTGTTAATTTTCAATTTAAAAATTAACAATCATCATTGTTGATATAACAAATTTAAATTTTTGTAGTCAATTAAATTACTCAACAAAACTATTTGTTAAGTTATATCATAACGGAATGCGCACATGTAGAAGAAACAAGAAATAATGTTTTGTGTGTATTCGTCATTTGCGTATTCAATAAAGTGTTGCTCTTTAGCTGAGAGATAAGTGAGTGAGATTATTACTTCTGATGTTGCGGGTTCAACTCCACCCTAAGACAATTAGTGTTTTTGTCAGACAAGCAAAAATCGTTTCGAAGATTGGAATTGTGTATAAAAAAACATTAGCTCAATTCACAATCTTGTGCAAATGGTCTTGCATTGTTGTAGGTGCAAAGTGGTATATTATATTGATACTCACAACTAAGAATTGTTAAGTGGTGAATATTAATATGGTATACTATTTTGCACATGCAACGATGCAAGACAATTTGCACAAGATTATGAATTGGGCTATTGTTAATACGGAAATTCAATAATTCACATTGTAAATATAACAACAACTTTAATTGAAATAACCTTGAAACCTAACAAAAAATAAATGCTAAAAAACTAAATACAGGCAAATCCCGGCATAACGAACGATATAATGTCAGTCCCATTCGCTATACCGAACAATTCGTTATATCGCAAAGTATTTTTCAGGTGTTATTTTAACTATTATTATTGTAGACAAGATACAATACTATTAAAATAATGAGGGCAATTTTTTTCAAGTAAGCTACCAGGTACAAACTAACGGTATCACATTTTTTTTGCATTTCCATTGCAGCTGTAGATTATGTTTAATATTTTTTTGCCGTTCGTTGTACAAAACACACATTTGTCAAAACATTCGCTATATAATGTAGAAATAAATGCTAGAAATATGCTCTTAACAAGTTTTTCTTTTTTATTTTGCCGTTTTTTCTTTATCATTCGTTATATCCAGAGCAAAATTGGGATATTATTCGATATATAAGGTTGTTAATGTAAAAACTTTGGACATTTGTTATATCGGATTTTCGTTAAAGCGAGATTCGTTACACCGAGATTTGCCTATAAATTTCAACAAACTATTTGTTGATATATTTAATTGAAAGTATTTTTAAGATTTTAATTTAACTTACAATTTCGTTCATTGTTTTTACAAAAATCATTGTAGGTTCAAAGTCAATTAATTATTTAATTGATATAACAAAAAAATTAATTGTATTTACAAATAATTTTTTTCTGTGATGGTATAGTATATTGGAGGTATTCGAAGTTTGATGCAAATTTTCTTGCGTTAGTGCAAATGAAAAATATCGTAGTTTTTCCTTGGTTTGTATGTGTGTTTTGTTGTGGGATTTTAAAGAAAAGCTATAGATATTTTGCATTTACACTAACGCAAGACCGTTTGCATCAAACACCGAATACCATCATTAACACTCATCACTAAGAATTGTTAAGTGGTGAGTATCAATATTCTAAAAATTTTGCACATGCTACAATCAAAGATGAGGCATAACCAAAAAAGGTTATGTCTACGTATTATAAAGACGTAGGGCAATCAAGACCCATCCAAACTATCCGAGGAACAAAAATCCTCTCTTAAATGGGCAAGAGGTGTCCTTGAAAACATGGATACTCCCGTCGTCAAAACCGTCTGGTAAAAGACTGCGATCGCCGGACGAGATATGGATGGTGCCATCCCCAGGGGAAAATGGAGTGCTGTGGAAGCTAAGTTGGCAACCACGTACTACCAGGTCCTTGCGGAAAATCCAGGCATACCTCCAGTCTGTCGCGATGCAGGCTGGTACCAAGGCAGGGTCAAGCTGATGGCCTTTGGAGACCAGAGATCGGCGGGCCTGTACAAGGCCGCTCTCAGCAGAATGGGAGAGCCGTGGCCGGATGCGAAAATCGATCTTGTTGACAAGAGCAAAATTCCATCCCGACCACGTGCGCATGCATGGATTCCGGCATTTCCAGATACGGCTGAAGCAGCGATTAAATTATTAAAGGACTGCAATCCCTCACTTCCAACCGGCAATTGGAAGATGGGGAGGTTCGGTGAGGCTGAGGGGGACAGACGTGGGGTAATTATTATTCTAAACGCTGAAACCCTCCCTCACTTGGCCAAGTCCAATAATATTATATCGTACGCCTTTGGACAGGTTACGCTGAAGGTGTACAAAGGAGATCAGCCTCCAGTGACGGATAATTCCAAGACAGTGTGTGAAAACGTTGTGGAGGAGGAATCTGAACAGGAGGAGAAGAAAGCAAGCTTACGAGAATCTTCGGATAAGGTTGGCTATATTACATCCGACTCTGAAGTTCTCGGAGGCGCCTCAGGCCTGTTCGACGCTGATTATGGTGAAGACAGTGACCTTCTTCTTGACACTGACGACGAGTCCGATAAAACAGTCGTGGAGATGGATTTCGTAGCGGATGTTGAACCTGCTGCAGATAAATCTCCACCACTCTAAAACAGCCTCAGCTGCTCTTCAGCTTCGCATGACGACATGCGAAGTTGACATAGTCCTAATCCAAGAACCCTGGATTAGTGGTGGCAGGGTTTGCGGACTTAGGACCAAAGATTTTAAGATGCTAGCCGTCAAGAATGAAGGTAACAATAGAACCTGCAAGGAACCACCTTAATGTATTTTTATTATCTAACTTCAGCGGCAGAGACATAACGGCGGTTAGCGTGGAAATGGGAAATACATGCTACTGGCTGGCGTCGGTATACTGCGCTCACGACGATCGAGGCCCTCTACCGTCGGTAGTGGTGAGAAACTTTGTGGCTGCGGCGGAGAACGCTGGACACCATATTATCCTGTGCTGTGATGCCAACGCACATCATGCTATTTGGGGAAACACTAATGAAAGAGGTGAGGAACTTTGAGAATATGTAGTTAGTACTAACCTTAACATTTGTAATAGAGGTCAAGAACCTACGTTTATAACAAGGAACAGACAGGCAGTCCTGGATGTAACCTTCGCTTCTCATTCGGTGGCCGATAGGATCATGAACTGGCGTGTACTTCAGGAACACTCCTTTTCTGATCATAGGTTTATCGAGTTTAGTATTAGGGAGCGGGCACCAGAGATAGAAATCTCTCGAATTATTAGACGGATTAATTGGCGTCTGTATAAGTCTATTTTTTCTAGACAATTAGGACTGATTGGAGACTCGTCACTTTTAGAAACTTCGGATTTAGATTGTGAGATGGATAACATCACTACAATCTTCAGAAATGCAAGGGAATCGTCTTGCCCTTTGAATATACCACGGGGTAAAAAGAAACCGCCTTGGTGGAATAGAGAGTTACAATCGTGTAGGTGTACATGCAGAAAACTCTTCAATAGGGCTAAATCATCCAGAAAGGAACTGGATTGGATAGCTTATAAAGGTAAACCAAAGGAGTATAAAAAGCAAATAAGAATTGCTAAAAATACAACATGGAAGAGGTTTTGTGAAAATATTGAAAACATTTCAGAAGCCTCTCGCATGAGGAAAATTTTGTCCGCCACTCCCTGTACTCTGGGATACTTGAAGAATCTCAATGGGATGTAGACTACATCCAGTGAGGAGTCATTAGGAGCCCTGATGGACACTCACTTTCCGGGTAACTCAATGACTGAGATTCAGACATCTAATCTTTACCCAATTTCTACGGAAAATATATCTGACATTGTTAATATGCAGACTTTGGATTGGGCTCTGAGAAGCTTCAAGCCTTATAAGTCTCCAGAACCCGACGGTATAATACCGGCCGAGATATGCAAGGTATCGGATCTCATAGCTCCTAGGCTACTGAGAATTTACACCAGCTGTCTAAGACTGAGTCATATTCCTAATAAGTGGAGGGAAGCCAGAGTGGTTTTCATACCGAAGGCTGGTAAAAGCTCTCACACCACACCGAAGGACTTCAGACCGATAAGTCTATCATCCTTTCTTCTGAAAACACTAGAAAGGATGGTTGATTACTATATTCGCGAAACCACCAATGGGAAATTACTTTCCTCGCATCAGCATGCATATCAAAGGGGAAAGTCGACCGAATCGGCTCTACATGAGCTGGTTGGCACAATAGAGAAATCTCTCTCTGTGGGTGAATACACCATTGTGGCCTTCGTCGATATTGAGGGGGCTTTTAATAATATTTCTTCAGATTCGATAATTGATGCATTAACGAATTTGGGGGTTAATGTAGGATTGTGTAAGTGGATTCAAAATCTACTAACTCACCGCAGGATAACTGCGGCTCTAGGAGCTTCAAGGCAGACCCGCTTTGTAAATAGGGGTACACCACAAGGAGGAGTTCTTTGGCCACTATTGTGGAAAATACCTGATTTCCAACCTATCACTCTTAATAATACGGAGATAAAAGTGTCCAACACTGCAAAATATCTCGTTGTTATTCTTGATTCAAAGCTGAGTTTTAAAACCAATATCATAGAGAGAGTGAAAAAAGCAACAATTTCACTCTATCTATGCAAAAAGTCCATGGGAAAAAATTTGGGTCTTACCCCTAAAATCGTTTATTGGATCTACACTGCAATAATACGTCCAATTCTCATGTATGGCATCATTGTATGGTGGCCGTCCCTGGAGAAAAAGACGTATCTACATATCTTAAACAAGGTGCAAAGACTTGCATCCTTGTATATAACCAGTGCTCTTCGCACTACTCCTACGGATGCACTGGGAATGCTCCTTCATCTACTACCATTGGACCTAGTAGGGAAGGAGATGGCAACGTCCTCGGCAATCCGTCTTCGATGTACCTCTCTGTGGAACGGAAATGGAGCCGGCCACTGTAGAAAACTCGATGTCGAAGTTAGGGGATGGAGGATTGACCAAACCTCCCCTTCTCTACTACACGAACGTCTTTATAAAACCTGGATACCATCAACAGAAATGTGGATGAATGGAACTCCAGGTAGAAGAAAAGGTGTTGATTTTTATACGGACGGCTCCAAAACACACGAAGGTGTGGGTTATGGAGTCTTTTCGAGGGCTTTAGGTCTTCGCATTGCAAAGCGACTTCCGGATCACTGCAGTGTCTTTCAGGCAGAGATCCTTGCTATAAGAGAAGTTGCGGATTAGTTGAGAGTGAATGTCACTTCAACGACTTTGATTAACATATACACTGATAGTCGAGCAGCTATTATGGCCCTCGAATCCCTGCTTCTAAGAACAACAACAGCCCTCGACTGCCGATCATCTCTAAACGAGATGGCAGAGCAGTTTGATATTAGGATCATCTGGATCCCGGGGCATAGAGGCTTTCAGGGTAACTCCAGGGCTGATGAGGTTGCTAGAATTGGGACAACCTTACAGCTTCCACCGGATTTGGAATGTGTGGGTTTACCCCTACCCTCTTGCAAACTCAGACTTATGCGCAAGACAGTAGAGGAAACAAATAGAAGGTGGGTCACAAGAAATGATTGCGTGATCACAAGGCAGTTATGGACTCACCTAAATAAGGAAGGTACTGATTACTTAATTTTGAAAAATAGGAAATAAATATCGATACTAGTGTCCGTGCTAACCAGACACTGTCTCATAGGTAGGCATGCACAAAGGCTACGGGTTGAACACAATGATTACTGCCGTAGCTGCCAGGACATTGATGAAGAGGAAAGCATAGTGCATTTTCTTTGTCACTGTCCTGGACTTGCAAGAAAGAGATTGACCACAATGGGCGCTCTTGAGTTCAGGGAACTTTCCGACGTTGCTAGTGTTGAACTTCAACGTATTAGTAGCTTTATATTGAGCTCTGGTTGGTTCGACGGTGGGGACTCCGCATAAGCAGAGTCTCCGTGGTATCACAATGGACCAAAAAGGTCTAAGTGAGTCCGAGTTTCTGACTGCCACCCCTACCTAACCTAACCTAACCTACAATGCAAGACCATTTGTACAAGTTTGTAAATTGGGCTTATATTTTCTGGGTTCTGTTATTTTAATATCTAATAGAGAAAAATTTTTAGTTCAAAATAGAAAGAAACAATTGTGCTTGCAAATGTACAATCATCTATACTTTTCTTATTGCTAAGTTGTTTAGTTTTTTAGGCTAGAGAGACGGGGGAAAAAGAAACGTTGCTGTTCCCCTCGTCTCTCTCTCCCTGAAACGAATCAGCTTAGCAATAAGACTTGCATAGTGTGATTTTGCACTATGCATATTTTAATTCTGCTTTGTATTTTTTTGTTTTGTGTGCTGCCAATATGAAGATTTTGATAAAGTACATACAAAAATGGTATGGCAATACCAAAGAAACCAATTCCGTATATTTTGTTCTGCTGATTTTATTTTTCTGATGACTTGAGAAATTTGCATAATAAATAAATAAAAACTAAATAATTGTAATCCAGCTTTGAATAAATAAATGAAAAATAGTATTCTTAATTGAAAAAAAAAATTTAAAATGTTTTTTTTACTTTAACATGCAGAAAATGTTAATTCCGTCCATGAAATTAAAAGTGATTTCATTCCGATTTTTTTTTGTTTTTCGTTTTCTAAAGCACCAAAATACGGATTGAATTCCGTTTCCGAATGGAATTGAGCTCTGTGACATGGCTGTATAAACTCATTTTTAAATTTTCCAGTTATTTTTTCAAAATCCACAGGGGGGGGGTTACGGTGTAACTCGAAACGAGCGAAAATGCTTTCGAATTTGTATGTTTATAACATGTAAATTCGAAAGCATTTTTTTCGTTTCGAATTACAGAGCATACCCCCAAGTTAATTTTTCCATTGTCCAGTTATATGACTTTTGGTATCTGGCAACCCTACCTGGAGATGTCACAGCCTTCCTGAATATCATCTTAATCGGTTTTTTTTATCTCTGGGAATGCTTTTATCTGGAGAAATCGCAACAGACACGTAACTATTTTCAGGAGCACTATTTATATTATAATTAACTTCCTTGAAACCATTTGCAAGATTGCTTTTTCACTTTGGAACAACAAATTGCAACTAAGAAAAGTAAGCAAAACTGTTTTAAGTTATGAACACTATATGCGCATTGGGTCCATTTCGGTCCTTTCAGAAATGTGCTAAACAGGATAAGGTTTTACTATTCAGCGTCATGTTAAACCTCGAAATCAGTGCGAAAATGGTTTATGCATTTAAAAATGTTTATGTCCCCCACATTCCAAAGGATGGCACGAGCACTTTCCATAACTTTCAATTTTGAGAGTCTACATATACAAATTCTTAAAAGCAACAAGTGATATACATAATCAAATTTTTAAGGCTCAGTTAGCCAACTGTAATGTAATGTAACTGTAACGTAGAAAACAGCTGATTGATATTTTTATATGAAAAGTAGGTTGCGTTACATTACATCTCTATAACCATTTTTATTACTTTTCACATAACAAAATCGATCAGCTGTTTCTTACTGTTGCAATTACATAACATTACAGTCGGCTAACTGAGCCTTTAATGGAATGTAACTGCAACAGTAGGAAACAGCTGATCGATATTGTTATGTGAAAAGAAATGAAAATGGTTATAGAGATGTAATGTAACTAACGTAACTCACTTTTCACATAAATATATCGATCAGCTGTTTTCTGCTGTTGCAGTTACACTCCATTACAGTCGGCTAACTGAGCCTTTAATCAGGCTTACAATCTACAAGAATTCTTTTTAAAATTATTTTTTCACTCACACAAGTTATTACGAGTAGTATGTATTTTTTAACTTTTAAAGAAGTTATGTATAATATTGCTATGAATTTATTTAATTTTTTTTTTGAAATACATAATTGTTTTTGTTGGTGTTACTGTTTTAATCTTTTATTATTTTTGTTTTGTTTGAGTTTTAAATAAAATTCGTGTTTCGTTGTAATTTCGACTGTGCGCTTAGATTTTATTTTTAGATATACATATTTATGCTTCCTTTAATTTTTCTTTCTAGCATAACCGAAACCACATTTCCATTTTATATCGTGTAGCTTTTGATTCATAAATTTCAAAATTTCTTAATTTTAACAACAAACTCTTTTTTTTGTTTTCGTTCTTATCAACTTACATGTTTTGCCCATTGTAGGATGAAGCATCGCTAATGCGACGATTTAATGTTGTCTTTCTGTTCAAAGTGGCAGTTGTATTGAAATTGGTCGGACGTTGCAGTGTGCTTGTGGCACTAGACTGATGATTCCTCGGGTTGGAGGGATAATAATTTAGAGGAGCCATGTTGGGGTTATCGATGCGTGTGGGCGATGAAACACGTGGGCGTGGAGAGGCTCTTTGCATTGAATTGAGAATTTCTTGGGGCTCTTGATAACCAGAATCCATATCATCATGATATGAGTCCATTAAAGGTGTGGGATCTTCGTAGTCGTAGTCGATAAAGCCATTGTTGTCGAAGGACTGTGAAGTAATGAGTATATAATATGTAAAAAAACACAGAACAAATTAAAACACTTTTTAAAAACTAATGTATGTAGATTAGAGTTGAGCGATATTTAGAAAACTGTTACTTTTCCATAGCGATTGAAAAATCACAAAGCACAACTGTGACTGAATTTATCAAGTAACAGGTTTTGGAAATATAGTTCTTTCATACAAACTGTGATTGTTCTTGCATGCTTACTTTACAGTAAATAAAGCTACCACAGTAATTTTTTTTATACCTTCAGCTTTTGTCAAGAAAAAGATCGTGAAATCGTGTCAAATCATCTTTTCTGGTATCTATGTACAACTCACATTTTTATATTTATTTGCAATTTTATTGTCTCTCTGCCTCTTATATTTTGTTTATTTATTCGCAATATTTGAACGAGGTTGAGTGCTAATTGCTTGTTCTTGCTGCTCTTCTTATTAGTATTTATCAAAACACCAATACTAATAAATACTTTTAAAGCAGAAGAGCTGAAATGTGTTAAACCGTGATCACAGTCACCAGTGTGCACACTTCTACCGATATTCGGTAGATTCTACCGAATATGTTTGTGAATTTAACAATCTACCAATTCTACCGAACAAGGCCTGAAATCTACCGAATATTATTATTTAGTAATTTAAGTCGATATATGTGTAAATTGCCTATTTTGCCACATAGCAGTGCGGCCGCAGATTGGTCATTTCTGTCATGAAAATCATTAAAACAGAACAAAGAAATCGGTTAAAAACTGAAACTATCCACCCAATTATGAATAAAATTCCGCAGGAAATATCTCCCTTTTCTAATTAGAATTTTTTGTTTTCCCTATTACTTGCTATTAATTGGAATTGTTCCCAGGGAAAAATTTTCTACGAAATTTTATTCATAATTGGGTGGTATAAGTAACCTAATATTTGCCAAAGAATTGTGCCTTGGGCATGAAATATTTATTCCTACCAATCATTTAATAATTTTTGCACAAAAGTTTAAATTCATTAATAGATCTTACATATAATCTTTGTAGTTAAAAATGTTTGTCAAATAAAAGTTATTTTAGTAGCTTTATAAAACCTATGTACAAAAACTGATTTCCTGTTATTTATGTATATCATATATATATATATATATATATATGAATAGCATATCTATATAAAGGATAAGAGCAAATAACTGGGGATGACACTTTTTTTATTGGAAATGCTTCATTGTTTATGGCACTTTCATTACCAATCAAATGTGAAGTTTTAAATGCGCTTTTGGAACCTGTTTAGTTTGATACTCCTTGCACTTACCCTTTATATATACATAAGTACATATATTTTGTTATTTTTTATGTTTCTTTGAATTGTTATTTTTTTTATGTTTCTCTGAATAAAAAAATTTTCTACCGAATTTCATTCAAATCTACCAATTTTTTTTGTTGAATTCAAAAAAAAAAATTAAGTGTGCACACTGACAGTCACTGTTTAATTTCACTGCTGCTCTTCTTATTAGATTTTCTCAAAATAACAGAACTGCTACAAATAAAATACTGCTAAACTGTGATCACAGTCACAGTTTAAAAGAACAGCGATTTAGAAATCACGTTCACAAGGAGCAACCTGTTAATCTAGACCCAAAGGTAGTTAAACTATGTATCTGATTTGCGTTTTCTTATTTTTTACTCTTTTTAAAGACTGCATTTTTAATAATACATACATATTTGTCCGAAAATTATTTTTCTATATTAAAATATAATTTAATATTCCTTCAAAATTCCTTAAAATTGGAGGGGCATACTATCTTGTTCCCATGTGTATTTTACTGTTGTTTTATAAAAATATTTTCTTAAGTTCGGTTATATAAAAATTTAAATATACATAATTTTGAGAATATGTCTATGCAGGGAAGTTTCCATTAATAAATACATCTCTCAAAACTTGTATGTTGTAGCCTCAAGTGGGCCAACAAAAAACTTATTGTAAAACTTATTGTGTATACAATTATTGATTTACCTTTGGTAAATACATTTGTAAGATTAACTCTTCATCACTAACTCAAAAATTCCATTTTTTGTATTATGATATTTTTTGAGTAAATAAGCGATATGTACATACTAGTGTTGTTAATTATTCGTTTTTTTATATTTGTTCGAATACAATTTCATGATTTTTTTCTTGTTCGAACAGACGAATAATTTTAAACTTTTGTTCGAATATTCGAACGAACAAAGAATAAAAGAATATATTCGAGTAATCTTAAAAAAGTTTGTAAAAAACGACACGTATGTGTATTAGTTTAATTTTTTTTTATTAACAAACGAAAAATTATTCATTACACACGAAAAACATATGATTTCAATAACAGGTTTAGAAATATTAATAACAAAATTTAAAAATTTTAAGAACCTTTGCCGCAGTTGACGCTGTAGTATAAGTTAAGAACTCTGTGTTCCACTAATACTACTGAAGTAGCAGAATCGCAAAAAAGAAGAGAGTAAATTAATATATAGAAAATTTAAGATAACTTCCAATCGACTAGACCGATTTTCTTCAAGTATAAATTAGAAGATATACTATCATGTCACCTTTCAAACGAAAACAAAGCAAATTAAAATCGGTCAATCCGTTCGGGAGCTACGGCGTCAAAGACAAGCAGATCTAACAGAATATATCTAAAAACGATGTGATACCTTCTAAGGGGCTGGACCGATTTTCTTCAAATATAGCGAAGAACACTTTCGATCAAGTCACCTTTCAAACAGAAATAACTAAATCATAATCAGTCCAGCCGTTTGGTCTGTACGTGGACTCGTAAAAACAAACAGATACACAGACACAAACTACAAACTTGTAATTTTTTTTCTCTTTTTGTAACGTATTTTAAAAAGTTGGTATTTAACGCTTTTTTACGTCGTTCAATAATTCGATTTTTAACGCTTTTGATTAGAGAAAATCAGTTTTTTTCTAATCTCTTTATCAGAAACTATAAGACACCTTCTAATTCCATGAAAGAAGCATTACCTTTTCCCAGAAAGAAAAAATATCAGTTTAGCGAACTGATATGTTTATATATGTATGTTTATATGTATATGTAAATAAAAACAAGTTTACACAAGTATTTATAATTTGGAGTAATTTGATTACTTAATATCATATTGTGAACAAATTAAAAAGTAATGAAAAGTAAAATACTTTTTATATAAAGTAGTTAAGGAAATTGTTCGAATATTTGAATATTCGATAAAAATGATTCGAATAATTTTTTATTCTAAATTGAATATTTCTGTTCGTTCGAACAAAAATGATAAAAAGTTGTTCGAATATTCGAACAATTTTTGTTCGAATGACAACACTCGTATATACCCTTTCCATTTTTGCTGAAGAGTATAAAAATACCTTTTAAAATGAACCTTTATGTTAATTCTTTTTTTTTTTTGTTGAACTATGAATAATAAAAAACTAAGTAGGAGTTAACTACTAAAACACAAAGAAAATTTAAAAAATCTATAATGTATTATTAAACATACGAGTATATTTATTTACCTTAATGGGAGTACGTTTAACATAATCACGATACGGTTGATTTGGTGTTTTGGCACGATAGTCTACAACCTCATAGTGACCGGCCACATCTTGTGCACTTGTTGCCGGATAGTCGGAAATGAAATGACGTGTACCATGCGGCGTTAGGGTGGCCCACAATAAGCGGCTATCACTAGCCAACTGACTTTGTAGAGTGTCACGACTATTGGCCGAAGTACAAGGATATAAAATACCACCGGCCATAAAAGGATTTGATTTTGAGGGTTCACCCAAAGCTGACATAGTGCCCTGTTTAATGTTGCTATCGTGATAAGACATATTACAACTTGAGAAGAGAGTACTGAAATATGAACACGAAAGCCACAAAATTGTTTAATAACACGTAAACTTTTTTTTTATAAATCTTATAATAACTTACTCTCTACATTTGAGTAATATTACAGCCAAAAGTCCACCCAATATTAAAACACCGACACATGATGAAATCAATACAAACAACCAGGTGTTTTCCAAACCGTTGCCATTAGCCCCTGTAAACTCCACAAATTCCATTCCACTTTCACGGGGATGGGGATTGGGATCACACATAAGTGTGGCAAAACAAGGATGGGAGTCGTTGTTGGTTGGTGCTAAAGCTGCTGTTTTGGGCAACAGGAAAGATGGTAGTGGGGGTGGGGGCATTAACAAAATAGTGTCCGGCGGAGGAAGTCCACTAAAGCCGCAATTACCAATGCAATTACCCAGCATGGCGGTCTGTAAATTATAAAAATTATAACACGCTATTATAAATATTTAAAACACCATTATAGTTTTAATGCGGAAATAAAAAAGTTTCAGTTTTTTTTTTAACTTAAAGAAAGTTAACACGAAGAAACTATTAATATTTTAATTTTAATTAGTTTTAAAAACTTTATATAAAATTTAAAATTGGTGAACATGAAGCAAAGTGTAAGGATAGTTTAAGGCTTAAACTTTAAGCCTATTATATATATATATATATATATATATATATATATACCCAGCAAAAAAGAAAAGGAGTACTTCCTTACGAACCACTTTTAAACTACTTCGAAAGTATCTAATGGATATTTTTAGAAGTTAAAGAAGTTATTTTTAGCCACATATCAAATGGAATTTTAAATCACTACTTTGTTTTCAACAAATTCAATACTTTTTTGGCTCAAGCCAAATACAAGTGTTTATTACATTTAAGGCTTTTCAAATCAAAAATTTGCATTATTAAAAATAACAATGTAATAAAATAACAAAAAATTAAATAATTTAACCTTTTTTTCTTTTCAAACCATATACAAGTGATTTTAATCACTGAATAAAAAGCACTTTTTAACTTCTTTTGTGAAGTGAATTATTTTCACTCTCGAATTTCAGATTTTTATTGCTCCAAAAACATAATTTTTATTGAGTTTAAAAAATGTTAAAATCAAACCACTTCCTTGCAATGACACGTCAATGTAAAATTCATTGGTTTTTTACCTAAATTTGAAGTGGTTTGATTCAGTAGATGTGGTGCTTTTTCTACTTCGTTTTCCTCACTTTTTTTGCTGGGTATATATATATATATATTATATTATATTATAATCACCAATAAATAATAATAGGTTTGTTTCTTTACTTTCTTTTGGCAAAGTTTGGTAAAATGAGAGGAAACTATAATTTCGCTCAATAATATACAAAAAATGCACAAAAGTACGGGAACGCGAAAAACCAACATTTTAAACATGAAAATAAACGTCAATGCATGTATGCATATCCGTACAGTGCAATTATACGAGTATATACATATTTTAAAAAAATAATATAAATAAAAAGAAATTCGCGAAATAGCGGAAATTGGCAAAATTTTAAGCTGGAATGCAAAAAATTCAATAAAAATAGCTAAAATTATGTAAATTTGTAAAAATATATTAACAGCAGCAAAACTGCCAAAAAGCTGAAGATATGTAAAAGCCGCTTTTATAGCAAACTTTGCAAAAAGTCGCAAGAAGTTGCAAAATTTTAAACCAGCCATAATATTGATTAAAAATCACCAAAACTTTAAGGAATGCAAAATATTCAATAAAAATCGCTAATATTACGAAAGTTCGTAAAAACTAACTAACAGCGAAATTACTGTTAGAAGGCTGTAAGCATGGAAAAAGTCGCTTTTATCGTGAAGTTTGCATAAATTCGCGAGAAGTTGCAAAATCGGAAGCAATCTGGAATAAGAGTGATTGTCTTTTTCAGAATCACCTGAATTTTTTTAAAGAAATTGTAATTTCCCTTATCTCAATCAGCCAATGTGTTTGAGTTAATTGAAGTTTCATTTGTGTTAGCTTTGAGTCAGTATCGTGTTTCCATGTAAGCCGTCGATCAAGGTGTATACCAAAGTATCTTACGTAAGAATGTTGAGGAACAACTTGACTGTTGATTCGAATTGAGGAACACACTTTTGCTCGTTTAACCATAGTTCCAGTTGTGTAATATTTATGTTCTTGTAGATATCGAGAAGCCTCGTGAGAATTTTCGTGCAAACACAGAAAAAAATTATTTCTAAATACAATTAATTTTTTTGTTATATCAATTAAATAATTAATTGATTTTGAACCTACAACGATTTTTGTAAATACAATTAACGAAATTGTAGGTTAAAGGAAAATCTGAAAAATATTTTCAATTAAATACATCAATAAATAATTTGTTGAAATTTATTTATTTTTCCAACATTAATTTTTGTTAGATTTCAAAGTTATTTCAATTAAAGTTATTATTATACTGACAATGCGAATTGTTGAGTTTTTGTACAAATTTTGATTATCATAATTGTTATATTAACAATGTTTCTTATACACAATCACAATATTCAAAACAATTTTTTGCTAGTCTGCGAAAAACACTAAATGTCTTTGGGTGGAGTTGAACCGGCAACCTCAAAACTAATAAACCAACTTACTTACCTCTCAGCTAGAGAGCAACACTTTATTAGATACACTGTTACGTGACCGAATTTTGGCGCTAAAATGAATGGCCGACTAGCTCGATGCGGCTTGTTTCCGGGTGTGGTCCCTCCCTCATCTTAGCCCACGGTACGTAGACAATTAAATAATTGCAAAAAAAAACATTTAACTACTTACAACACAACACGTCTGGAAATGGGAGGCAGATGTAAACCTCCAACCGCCCTGCCCTTCCATGGTCAACTATTCGTCTTTTAAAAATGCCCTAATTGCCGCTAATACCGATTGATTCACGCGCTCTGACGCATTTGACTGTGGTGAATAAACTGCAGTTTTCAAATGCTTTATTTTATACGACCCTATCATATCCTGAAATCCTTTCGATATGAACTGGGACCCATTATCAGTGTGGATAATTTCCGGAACTCCAAATTTTTGAAAAACTTCCTGCACCAGGAATTTTACAACGTTCGTTGTAGTGGCCTCCTTCATCGCTTTTAAAAATACAAATTTCGAGAAATGGTCCACAACTATGAAGATATAGCAGTTACCGTTTTTTGATCTGGGATATTTTCCCAAGAAGTCCACGTACAATTTTTGGAAGGGTCTTTCGGTGACAACCTCTTGTCCTATTTCAGGCATCATGTTGATATTTGCTGATTTTGTTTCCTTGCAAATCTGACATTTTTTTACAAACTCTCTCACTTGATGGGACATTTTAGGCCAATAATACGATCTTTGTAACCTTTCGAGCGTTTTCGCTATACCACCATGCGCAGAAGTCATTTTCGTGTGCGCTTTCTCTATCAGGGCGTATGTCAAATTCGCGGGAATCCATAGTTTCCACGACGATTCTACCTCGTCATGACTACGGGTCCTTTTTTTGTATATTTTACCATCAATCACTTTCAAATCTGGTAGTTTATCCGCATTGTTTACAATTTCATTTATTAGGCTTATGTATTCCTCACTTTCGAACTCCAGTGTCTCCCAATCTAACAATTCTTCCGTATCTACTGCTTCTACTATATTGTCTGCTGGCACTCGCGGCAGCATATCTGCTACTACATTTTCTGTTCCTTTGCGATGCTCAATACCAAAATCGAATGCCTGTAATTGTAAAGACCACCTGGCGAGTCTGCCGCTCAAGTCTTTCAGAGCCATCAGCCATTTAAGACTGGCGTGATCTGTTACTATGGTAAATGGCATCATCTCTATATATGGCCTGAATTTGCGAACTGCTAAAACTGCAGCCAGACATTCTTTCTCTGTCACCGTATAATTACGTTGACACTGATTCAATTTTTGTGAATAAAACGCTATTGGGTGTTCTTCGTTTTTTGCGTTTAGCTGATACAACACAGCTCCCACTCCATAATCTGATGCGTCGCACTGTACATAAAAGCGTTTAGAAAAATCAGCGTGACGTAATACTGGGGCAGATGTCAAAGCCTTTTTTAATTTTTCGAAAGATTCAATAGCCTCAGCGGTCATTGTAAATTTTTTTGACTTTTTAAGTGTATCTGTAAGCGGTGCTGATATAGTTGCGAAATTTTTGATAAAGTGCCTATACCACCCGGCAGTCCCTAAAAAACTTCTAACTTCCCGCACAGATTTAGGCAGCCGTATTTCCTTAATTGCATGCATTTTTTCGGGGTCTGTTTTTAAAATTCCCCCTCCTACAATAAAACCCAAATATTTCAGCTCCTGAAAACAAAACTTTGATTTCTTTAATCCTATTGTTAATCCGGCCTCTCTAAGACATTTCGCGACTTTCTCTAACAAAATAATATGCTCCTCGAATGTGCTGGATATGATCAATAGATCGTCTAAATACGTGAATACGTTATCTTTTAGTTCTTGTGGAATAACTTTATCCATCACCCTACATAATCTTTGCGCCGCGTTACATAATCCGAAGGGCATTACTCGGAATTGATATAATGGCCTACCGGATACAGTAAACGCTGTGTAGGGCTTGCTTTCCTCGTCTAATTCAATCTGCCAAAAGGCGTACTTGAGGTCGACACTACTTATAAAATGGGTTTCGTCGATTCTGCTGAGAATGCCATCAATATTTTGAAGTGGATATGCATCCTTAATCGTTAACTTATTTAATTTCCTGGCATCTAGGCAGAAACGATTTTTTCCTGGCTTTCTAACTACGGTCGTGCGATTGCTCCAGGGGCTATTACTAGGTTCGATTACTTTCAGCTCTAACATTTTGTCTATCTCCTGATACGTTATTTGCTGAACTGCTGGAGATATCGGATAATAACGGTCTTTCACGGGAACTGCTCCCTCAATTAGTTTTATACTATGTTTTTCTACACTTGTTAATCCTAGTCCTTTCTCCTCAAATGAATCAAAGCCCCTAATAACGTTCTCTAATTGTTGTTGTTGCTCCTGGGTCAAGCTATGTGGTTTCATTCTGTAATCACTATTTTTTTTCAACGAAATCCTCTTCCAGTTTTTTTATACTTATTTCTTCCACCCCAACTACTTCCGGGGCCAAACCAAATCCCCTCCAGAAATCTATCCCTAAATATAAAACCTGTTCCAAGTCTGGACAAAGATATAGAAGTATATCCTTCTTCTGATCTTTGTAGGATATGGATGCATTTACTGTGCCTAATATTCTGTGATGCCGACCACTGGTAGTTTTCACATTGGTCCACATCGGAGAAATTTCTAGGCCTATCTTCTCAATCGTTTCTCGACACTCTTTACCTAAAAGGCTAACTGACGCTCCCGTATCCAAAAGTCCTTTAATTTTTATCCCATTTATTTCTACCTCAGCAAACACTCGATTGTCGTTTTTACTAGATGTCGCCCTATTTAATGTTTCCACCATTATACGTTTCACCATTTTCTTTTTCGCAAATTTCTCCCTAACTTTTCTAATTCGCCTTGACAAAAATTCCAATTTATCGTCTGTACCAAATATTCGATTCCTAACCCTATCGTAATTATCTCGCCTAGCTTGTAATGATAAATTATGTCTCATCCCAGGTACGAAACTCTGACTGCCCACCATATCCGTTCCCCTCGTATTTTCTTTATCTAGTCTTTTGAAGAGGCAGATTTTTCTGTCTGGCCTGGTTTCCCCTTCGCTACCAAGCCGCGATTCCAGTTTCCCTGCTGACATACCGGACATTTCGGCGTAATTACATTTGGTTTGCCGCACCTGTAACAAAATAGACTTCGCTCCGTCGCTGGACAGTCCATAAATATATGACCGGTATTTCTACAGTTCCAACACAGAACGGGTTGTTTCCTTTGTGACTCTGCTGACGTGACTTCATCGATGTTCGTGTCTGACTCGTCTGCTGATTCGCATTGCTCTTCGTATATTTCATTGATGTAGCGTTGGTTACGTGGTGGTGGTATATTTTTAACTTCTCTTCGGGGGAAGTTTCGCTCTGCTTCATGGCATTCTATCCGAAGTTGCTCTACTGATGAGACTGCTATGGGGTAAATTATTCGACCGAGACTTTCCTTAATATTTCTTTTCATGATCTTTATCATATCATATTCAGATATTGCCTGAACAAGTCTGGATCGTATTTGGTTCATGATGTGGAAATAATTGTCTATAGTTTCACTAGGCTGCTGTTTTCGTTCTACAAGGTCTCTCATAATTTCAAAGTTTGATCTCGTGCATTGGAATTGACTCAATAAGGCATGACGCAGTCCTGGCCAGTCTAAAGCTCCTTGTGTTTTTATACAAAGCCAGTACCATTCCCTCGCAGTTCCCGAAACTAAAAGGTGAAAATCACGCAATACTTCCTCCCACGGGATCTGGTAATGCCTTTGCAGGTGTTCCAAACGGAATATGAAATCATCCACACTCATATGTCCCGAAATTCCATCAAAAACGACACCTAATTTATCGATTCGTATGCGAATCTGTTCAAGATTATGTCCAAGCGGAGCTGGTAATAAATCTCTCACACCGGAGTTATTTACATTGGAAGCGATATTGCGACCACTGTCGTCGGACTGGTTTTCAGATGGCGTTCGCCGACTAACCCTAGCTTCGACTACTGGTCGGATATTTCTTAGTACATTTTCTGATGAATCCTGTGAAACACGAGTTTGTTGGTTCTGTACCATTCTCGTCAAATTCACCATGTGATCGTACAAGCCTGATATATATTTTTTCATTTCGGACATTTCATTCTGAACCATTGTTCTCACTTTATCTTCTAATGTTCTTTGCACTTGCATTGCCTCATCAACTACCATATCTCTAACTTGAGGTGTTATATTCTCAACGGGTGTCATCCCCGGGTTCGTTTTTGCCACCGGTACAGTTTTCTTCGGTACAGCGCCTGTACTTTGTGCTCCTGCATTTATACTATTGGATAAATCAAATACTTGGGAGTCTGCGTTTCCTACGCTCTGGCTCATCCTGACTTTTTGTTTACTAATTTTTGCTCTTTTGGGTGAAGTATGAGTTAAGGATCTGCTTATATCAAACAGTGGTTGCCTAATTCTTTTTCTGTTAGCTGATTGAGATCTAGTCTCTCTATTCATAATATTCTGACAACCGAGGAGATGTTGGACTTATTTTTTTTTCTTTTCAGAATTTTAATAACCTAGCTGTTATACTTCCTATTATGACAAATCTGCTATTCAACGTTATGCAGTACACAACAAGAAAAACACGAATATACCAATACAAACTATAAAAAGGGTGCCCACTCTATATATCTGATCAAATAACCATAAGTGTCGTATAATTACCAGCTTAAATCGTTATACTATGCGCAATATTCTAACAAATAAATAAACTAAATGATGAATGATACTAATAGTAATAGGCAAACACTACATACATATGCAAAAATATATATAAAATTTTTTTTTTTTTTTTTTTTTATAATCAGTCAATAAAATCAATATGTATCACTTAAAGTAATTAGATTAGATAATTATTATGAATAGGTAAAGAAAATAAATAAATCAGTCAAAAACTATATATATATCTAACTCTAAGCACGTAAAAAAATAAAATACTATATCTGACTACTAACCATATATCTACGTTCAACTAACGAATGAAGAACAAAATTACGTTTTTTTTTTCCTTTAAATAAATTATAAATGTTTCTTCTATTAAATTGTTCTTTGGTCTTTCTAGGATTGCTTAGGCTTGGCGTGAAGCGGTTATTTTTTTATCTGGTTCTTTTCTACAAAAGCAGTTCCATTGACACGTTGCAAATCAATTTTAAAACAATGTGGAATTCTTTAAAACAGTTAGGTGGAACTTTTCACATCTTATGCATGTGAATATCCGCGCGAACTAGACTTCAACTCTCCAATACTACGGCCTTTAAACTATGTTTAAAGCGGATATCGTTCAAGTATCACCCTGTCACGTTACTACTAACTTCAACAAATCTAACACAAAACTATTTTTGGAGACTAATCAGAACAGATAGAATTATGACACAAATCTCTATGGACTAAAATTATCTCCAATGTAAAGGGGGTAGTGATAATCTAAGATTTTAGGATCATAGTCCCATTTCCGTACAACATTTGCATTTGCTTTAGACACAAACGGCTACGGTAAGGAAACTACAAATACTTCATCAAAAACTATCAAATTTAGTCTATTGCACTTCCCTAATATTCTATTGTATTGTGCTTTGATAATATACACATATAAGCTTCTATATATTTTTCTGGCGTGAAACGCCGAAGCCTTCCGTTTGGGCGCCATATTGTTGATCAGATACAGAAAAACCACCGGCCAGTAAAGAACAATTATTGCAATATAAATAGTGATGGTATACTTTGTCTTTGTGGAAGCCATTTTTAGTAAAAAAATAACATCCGAAGAAAATTATTAAAATTATTGTGCGCACCGAACTCCAATAAACATAAATAATAATTTAAAAATAAAAAAGAAACAATCCGAAAAATGTAAGTAGACCCTATGAAAATAAGTTTTTTTTATGTCACTGAGATTCGATGTCTTCTTAGTGAGTGAGGAATTAATCCATTTATTGGGAAGTTTTTGTTGAGCACTGGAGAGGTAAATCCCTAAGCGTAAGGAAGGACGGAGTACAGCTTCAAGGCGAAAATATTTTTTGGTTGAGACATAAGACTTGCGGCCGGGGGGAAAAAAAGAAGTAAAAGGAACATTCGGTGAAAAAACAGCTAAGTAGATAAAACAAAATAAATATATGCAGATGAAATTTAAAAAGGGGCTAAATACCCACTGTTTATGACCCACTGATAAGTCCGTCCATACCATAAATTTTTTTTTTTTTGAGACAAAATAGTTAAAACATTGTGTAAGAGTAAAGGTTTTCCATTGAAGGCATTGTGTTTTATGTTAAAATATTGTATATGTTGTATGTATTAGTAAATAAGATAGTGGAAACAAAAGTATTTTCAGACGTTTGGTGATTTGTGGTAGAAAAAGGAGAAAAAAAGGTTTCACAATAGGAATCGTCGTAGCCGGTTTGATAATTTCTTTGTGTTTAAATTGATAGACACTGACTACAGTTGGTTGAGCTCATTCAGGTGTAGGTTAGTGATTACCCTTAGACTAGTTTATATCCCGGAAATACACGATATTGTGGATCATAATAATTTGACTTTTTTTCACCATAGCTGTGCAGATATTTTTACAGCGCATCGGAAAATGTAATCAAATACTTTGTTTCTAGCTAAGTAACATAAGAAGTATATTAGGTCAGTGTTAGGGTTATGTGTTTATTATAAGTACTGTCATAGCGATAACGTTAACCTTAATTAAATCAAGAAAACAAAGTTTAAAAGAAAGAAAAGAAATATTAATTATTCTCAAATCGAAAAAGAACAGAGATATAATTCTCCTGGAAACAGGGCTCGATTAATGTATTTAAAAAAAGATAACCCCTAAACTTTGTTTAAAAAGGAAAAAAGGACTTAATAAACGTAGACAATAAGAAAGAAAAATTTTAATTTAGGAATAAGTAAGTTTAAGAATAAGTTTAAAAATAAATAGTTATGTGAATGTTTAAGTAGAAAAAAATGATGGATTAAGAAATTAATATGGATTTCTGGTGATTGGTAAGTGAGACTGAAGAGGCGGTGTAAGGGGTCATCATAAATAGAGACAAGTAGGACGAATAGTTGACCATGGAAGGGCAGGGCGGTTGGAGGTTTACATCTGCCTCCCATTTCCAGACGTGTTGTGTTGTAAGTAGTTAAATGTTTTTTTTGCAATTATTTAATTGTCTACGTACCGTGGGCTAAGATGAGGGAGGGATCACACCCGGGAACAAGCCGCATCGAGCTAGTCGGCCATTCATTTTAGCGCCAAAATTCGGTCACGTAACAACACAAATAATCAATACACACAAAACATGATTTCTTTTTTCTGCTACATGTGCGCACTCCGTTATGATATAATTTAACAAATAATTTTGTTGAGTAATTTAATTGACTATAAAAATTTTAATTTGTTATATCAACAATGATGATTGTTAATATTTAAATTAAATATTAACAATTTGTTTTGTTGGTTGCATTTCGAAGATTTTTTTTCTGTGAACGTAGACATATTTTATATGTCTACGGGGTGGAACTTCGATGTTTGAGCATTGGCTTTCAAATTCTATCAAGGGTGCCGGTGGCCCGACAGCCGAACTACTCTAGAAGTTAGATGGGTGCTGAAAGTTAGATTTCGTGTAACCTCCCCCACATCTTGGGCTTTAATAGATGATGTTTTTCAGCGGAAGTAGATACTGGGGATTATGTCTAATATAAATGTCTAATATTTTTTCTGCTACATGTGCGCACTCCGTTATGATATAATTTAACAAGTAATTTTGTTGAGTAATTTAAATGACTATAAAAATTTTAATTTGTTATATTAACAATGATGATTGTTAATATTTAAATTAAATATTAACAATTTGTTTTGTTGGTTGCATTTCGAAGATTTTTTTTCTGTGAACGTAGATGCATGGATATTGCTGCTAAAGGCATATCACAAGTATAAATCAAATACAAAACTGGCCCCAGTATGCTCCCCTGGTGCACACCGGATGATATAGATTCGGGCACACTCCTTCCCCAACCGTGAACTTCCGTGTAGTAATGTAACTTCGTAATAGATTCAGAAAAATTATTGGCAGATATGATTTCAATTTTATGTATACTTCTGTTCTTCAAATATTCTTCTTATAAATTGAATCAATCAATGCGTTTGTTCAATGATGCTATGCTAACTTCTAAAACCAAATTGATAGTCTGGGATGCATCCACTACAATTTAGAATTGAGGATAACTTTGACATGAGCAGTTTTTCGAAAAGTTTTGACATTGTTGATAGCAGACTTATTGACCTGTATGATTCAGCCTTGGTAAGATCTTTACCCGGCTTTGGAATCATTTTGATCTTGCCTAGCTTCCAGCTGTGTGGATAATACTCCAGTGGTAATAATGTCATTAAAAAAATAGCAGGATTCGAATTGCAATACGAGGCAAGTTCATCAGCATCTTGTTAGTAATTGCATTAATACCTGGAGCCTTTTTCGGGTTGAGTTCAGTAATTAGTTTCTGTACATCACGCATCTTAAATTTTAAGGGTCGAGGGTGTAGAGCAACTATACTTGGTAAATCAACAGCACCATTACATGTGTTTTGGCTAAATACGGATTTTAAAGCTTTGCAAACAAGTTACCTTTTTCAGTATCACGCATTGCCCAACTTCCGGTAGAAGTGCGCAGAGGTGGTTTAAACTCAACGTTTATTTTAAGATTTTTTTGCAGCTCACCACAAGGAGTAATTAGATGCTGGTGTGACATCGAGATTTTCCAGATAGTTTTTAACAGATGCAGTTTTTTCAGATGCAAGCAACTCTTGGAGTCGTTTAGTGCACTCTTTAAATATGATTTTATTTTGGGGTGATCTGTGCTGTTGCCAATCCCTTCTAGCTCTTCTTTTTTCATATACGAGACGTTCAATATCCGTAGAATATATTCTATTAAACCCAGTCTGCGGATGAGAGGTAGTGGCATGTTCAGTAGCCAGCTTAATATTTTCGTTAAGATTGGCAATGTTAGATTCAACATCATCATGTGTTCTTAGTGTAATGTTTTCCGTGCAATTACTATTAAGATATTTTTTGAATCCCAGCCAATTAATACGATTGATCATCTTGACATATGGGTGAGGTAAATCGCTTCTCAGTGGGCTACAGATTGTAACGATCGTGGGAGAGTGATCGGAGGAGAGATCTAAAGAAGCTTCAACATGAACTAAATCCCTAGAAATATTTTTCATGACGCCAAAATCTATAACATCCGGTATTTTATGTACGTCAGATGGCTAGTGAGTGGGCTCCCCACTCGAAATGACGTGCAATCTCATTTTTGAAATTGTATTGAACAATGCTCTACCTCTAGGTGTAATAAGGCGCGAACCCCAGAACATATGTTTTGCATTGCAGTCTCCAGCTTCGGATTTCATAAGATATGTGTTTTTTAAGTCTAAACATAATAGTCCAATTCACAATCTTATGCAAATGATCTTTCATCATTGCATGTGCAAAATGGTATAGTATATTGATACTCACCACTTAACAATTCTTAGTGGTGAGTATCAATATACTATACCATTTTGCATATGCAACGATGCAAGTCCATTTGCACAATTAGGCTAATGTAATTAAAGTTCTATTTACAAAGTGCATGATAAATTTTAAAATAGTTGCAATTTCTTCAGTAAAACGATAAAACTTCTCACTGAAACAAGAATTGTCAGAGATTGTCATGCATATGCACACATAATTGAATCATCTTCCCGCATACGTAAATTTTTATTTTTTAAATAAAAGGCATACAAATATTAGCTTGCAATAATTAAAAAAATCAATTTATTTAAATTCAAAGAATAAACAATATTGAAACAAATAAAACAAACTTCTTGTACAATTAACATTAAACAATTTAAAGTGATTTTCTTCATATTAAGAGGGGAATGTTTAACTACAAAAATAAAAGTTTAGAAACTTTTTCTCCATCAAATTTATTATGATGAAGTGTGTAAGCAAGACCAGCACCCCTGCACATTTGTTCGCTCGGAACTCTTTTCGGGGTGTGACTAAATATATCCTAACTATAGGTATAATTATCCTGTATCCAAATATTTTCTTGAGCTTTAGGTCAGTTAATATTTTTAATTTATTGGTTCAATATTTCGTTAACCTTCAGTTAACTTCTTCAGCATATATATTTTTTGGTTAGTTTGATATTTAATTATTTCCTTTTCCTCTTTTTTATAATTTGAAAGGAAAAAAGAGAAAAAAGAAATAATTAAATATGAAAAAAAACCAACAAAAAAAATATATATATTTTGAAGAAGTTAACCGAAGGTTAACGAAATATTGAACCAATAAATTAAAAATATTAACTGACCTAAAGTTCAAGAAAATAGTTTAATTTAACATATAAAAAAAACTCGAAAAATTAGATAAAAATATTTGTATCCAAATACTCTGCTATAGTTTTCCGTATTAATGACAGAGCAACATTTTTAAAACTAATATGAGAATTGTCATTAGCCTCACGGTCGCATTCAATAGTGTATATATGTAAGTGAAGTCATCGTGCCTTTCATAGAACTGAATTTTTTAATTTCGGGATCTTTACTTTCATCGAATCATATACGTTACAGATGTCGAGTAATGGCTCAGCCAGACGACTGTAATGATATGTAATTGCAACGTAGAAAACAGTTGATCGATATTTTTATGTTAAAAGTAAGTTACGTTACATTACATCTTTCTAACCATTTCCATTACTTTTCTCATAATAATATCGATCAGCAGTTACATTTCATTACAGTCGGCTAACTGAGCCTTAAGTCTTCGTCCAGACTTGCAATTTTTTAAAATTCTGCTTTGAAATTGCATTAGTGTCCACAATTGAAATGGAATTCTAGTTTTAAAATTATGTCTTAAGATTGTTTGGTATTAAGGACTATTCTGCAAAAAATTAAATACATATGTAAATTTGTCGGTATAGGAATCCACTTAATTTATTATAAAAATTTGTGTTTCGTATCATTTTTAAATGTTATTTAATGATGACAATTGAAATTTTGGATAGTTTTTATTAACTTTAATGCACTGGAACAGTAATATGAAGTTCTTTAAACACACAAAATTTTTCATATTTCACATTTCCCGTGTATCGTATGCAGATGCTGCTAAGACAAATTCAATTCCCACACAAAATGTTTCCCCGCCAAATAATTCAAAAAATACTGACGCAAGCTTTAATTTTAATCGCCTTGAAGCTACTATTGAAAATCTGGTGCAAACTATAAACAATTTTACAACAAATATGACTAGCATGATGCAAGAAATGCTGCGAATGCAGAATACTCTGCTTCAAGCATTAATTAATAAGCCATGAACACGTTAACAATATGTTTCTGGAACGCAAACGGCATTCGCCAACATAAAAATGAACTTAAGCACTTCCTCACGGAAAAAAATATTGATGTAATGTTAGTATCTGAGACTCATTTGACTTCGAGAAGTCTTTTTAAAATTTATGGCTACACTATATATGATACAAAGGACCCTAGAGGAAGGGCTTGCGGTGGATCAGCAATTCTAATAAAGTCAAGACTCAAGCACTATGTTCTTGATAACATTTGTGAAGAACACCTACAAGCAACAAATATTGGCATTGAAAGTTTTTGTACAAATTTTGTTATATCATCAATTTACTCCCCTCCCAGATTTTCAATCACTGAGAATCAATATGAGGATTTCTACAAATCTCTTGGACCTTGTTTTGTAGCAGCTGGCGACTACAATGCTAAGCATACGTTCTGGGGTTCGCGTCTTATTACCCCCAGAGGTCGAGCATTGTTCAACACTATTTCAAAAATGGGCCTGGATGTCATTTCGGGTGGGGAGCCCACTTATTGGCCTACTGACATACAAAAAATTCCGGATGTTATAGATTTTGGCGTCATAAAAAATATCTCTAGGGATTTAATTCAAGTTCAAGCTTCTCTTGATCTTTCGTCCGATCACTCTCCGACGATCATTACAATTTGTAGTCCCTTAAGAAGTAACTTACCTGACCCATATGTGAAGATGATCAATCGTGTTAATTGGCTGGGGTTCAAAAAATATCTTAGTAGTCATTGTACGGAAAACATTACGCTTAGAACATCCGATGATATTGAATCTAACATTGCCAATCTCAGCGAGAATATTAAACAGGCTGCTGAACATGCCACTAACTCCCATCCGCAGACTGGGTTTAATAAAATTTATTCTACAGACACTGAACGTCTCGTACGTGAAAAAAGAAGAGCTAGAAGGGAATGGCAACAGCACAGATCACCACAAAATAAAATCAGATTTAAAGAGTGCACTAAACGACTCCAAGAGTTGCTTGCGTCTGAAAAAACTGCATCTCTTAAAAATTATCTGGAAGGTCTTGATGTCACACCAGCGTCTAATTACTCTTTGTGGCGCGCTGCTAGAAAGCTTAAAACACCCATTGAGTATAAGCCACCTCTACGCACATCTACCGGAAGTTGGGCAAGAAGCGATACTGAAAAAGGTAAAATATTTGCTGAGCACTTAAAATCCGTTTTTACGCCAAACATATGTACTGGTGTTGCTGATTTGCCGAATGTAGTCGCTCTACCCCCTCAACACATAAAGTTTAAGACGCGTGATTTACAAAAATTAATTGCCGAACTCAACCCGAAGAAAGCTCCGGGTATTGATGGAATTAGTATCCAGATGCTTATGAACTTGCCTCGTATTGCAATGAGAATCCTATTATTCATATGTAATGCCATTTTACGACTGGAGTATTATCCTCACAGCTGGAAGCTTGGCAAGGTTAAAATGATTCCAAAGCCGGGCAAAGATCTAACCAAGGCTGAGTCATATAGGCCAATAAGTCTACTATCAACTATGTCAAAGCTTTTCGAAAAACTGCTCAAAACAAAATTGTCCCCAATTCTAATTAGTAGTGGGTGCATACCAGACCATCAATTTGGTTTTAGAAGTCAGCATAGCACCATTGAACAAACTCACAGACTGGTTCAATTTATAAGAAGAACTTTTGAGGAAAAAAAGTATTGTTCTGCGCTCTTTATTGACGTTTCCCAGGCATTTGATAAAGTGTGGCATGAAGGCCTAATTTTAAAATTGAAGACTTACTTACCAATAAACATTCTAAATATTTTGGAAAGTTACATTATTTCCCGTAAGTTCACTGTTGTGGAAGGAGACTTTACGAGTAGGCCTGAAAATATTTCATCCGGTGTTCCACAGGGGAGCATACTGGGACCAGTTTTATACTTGATTTATACTTGCGATATGCCTGTGAGCAGTAGTATCCATACTTCCACATTTGCCGACGATACAGCCTGCTTTAGTATGCACGAAAACCCTGATGAGGCATCCCGCAAACTCCAGGAACACATTAGCCAGATGGAGCTTTGGTTAAACTTATGGAGAATTAAAGTCAATGAACAAAAGTGTGTCCATATAACGTTCACCCTAAGAAAAGATACTTGCTCCCCCATTCGGATTAACAATCAAGTTGTTCCTCAACATTCACATGTGAAATATCTTGGTTTACACCTTCATCGACGACTTACATGGAAACATCACATTGACTCTAAGTTAACTCAAATGAAACTTAAATTAACTCAGGTACATTGGCTGATTGGTAGAAATTCAACACTTAGCCTAGACTGCAAACTTTTAATATACAAGTCGCTTTTAAAGCCAATATGGTGTTACGGAATTCAACTATGGGGCACTGCTTCAGCTTCAAATGTAGAGAAAATTCAACGAAGGCAAAATAAAATTTTACGCATGATAACATCGGCTCCATGGTACATCAAAAATTCAAATATACATCGCGATTTGAACATGCCACTAGTGACTGAAGAAATTGCAAAATACGCAGGCAAATAAATACCTAACAAAACTCGAGTCACATCCTAATCCGCTTGCTCGTAATATTTTGAACTTTACTGGACACATCCGCTTAAAAAAGAGAGATACACGGGCTCTAATATTCAACACTCTAGATGATGAAGCTGCTTGAAAACACCTTTTTCTTTTTGTTGCTTATCACTACTTATGTATTTAATAACTATCACTGAGCTTATGTCCGACATTGGTCGGGCCTAATAATTTTTTTTTATAGATTTAAGATTTGAATACTTATTGTTAGTTCATATTTGAAGATACAATAAATAATAAACATGCATTTAAAAAAAAAAAAAAAAAAATATTTCATTTTGGAATCGTAAATAGAACTCCAATTTAATGTCTATAAATTTCACATATAATATTCGTATTATTATTCGTATTCGTGAATATCATTTTATATATTCGTATTTGTATTGGCAAATATCAAAACTTGACATTCGTTACCCACTAGTATGTACATACAAACGTACATATACAATGCACAAGTATATTTGGGTAAATTTTTCATCTTATTTAACATTAAAATTAATGTGAAAAATATTTTTGTTTTTAGTAGTTAGTAGTTTTTTCTTTCTTTTAATAATAATTGGTTTTATTCCTTTTCTCTTCGACGCGACTCTGTATACAATATTACCTGTCATTTTGGGGAGTTGGTATGTATTTTTTTTACTTTTGGAAAAATCAATTTTTGTCAAAATTAATTCACTTCAATTTAAAAGTCGTTCAACATGTTTAACTTAAAAGGATACGCCTAGATTATGCGCTACAACATTTCTAATCAATCATTATTAAATCAAACTTACTTATAAGGATTTTCACTTGTAGTTTTTGTGAGTAGTAAACAAGATTTTTATCCAATAATTATTTTAGTTTCTGAAGGAATTTTCTTGGCTTTATTTTGTGGTTACCTCTTTGAATTGTGGTTGAAATGGAACTGAAATGATTTAGGAAAAAGGATATTACTCGTATAAGTACGAAAATGACATGAATGCTCGTAATAAAAGAGTAGCAGATGTATGGAGAGAAAACGCTAACAGTAATAGAAAAGCAGAAGATACAATACACACTTACACACATACATACATACATATGTCTAATTTGTTTTAATAAGAAAATCGAGTTAAAATTGGGCCTGGTTTAGGTTTCCCTTTTTCCAAATTTCTAGTTTAAAAATAACAAATAAAAAATGTTAATAAATAATTAATTAATTTTATGCGCATGTTTTTTTTAAATCCTACTTCTACTCTGTTTTTCTTTTCAATAGCTCATATTTTTGACATTACTCTCTCTCTCTCTCTCTCTCTCCGTTTTCAGGGGTTGCAATGGGTGAACACATGGAGCTTGTAAGCCTTTATTTCGTTTACAATTTAACGGTACATATGTACATATGTATGCATATGTATTTACATATGGTTGTGAATGTATGTATGTATGTACATTTATTTATGCATTTGAGAATACACGAATTTCGCAGTAGGAAAATTTTTATGTGTTTTTATTATATTATCGACCCCCCGACCAACCCCCAAATCGAACAAATAGAAAATTTGTACTCTTTGCAAACAAAAAGTGAAGAAATTTACATACAACATACAATGTTGATGGAAGAAAATTGCTGATGATGATGATGTTGCTGTTAACAATTTTCGGCATATGTGATTCTGCATGTCTGTTTGATACACTTACTACAACAATAACAAATATTTTTAAAAATATTTAAATGGAACGTCAATATGATAAGGTTAAAAAAGTAATAACAGATACATATGTACTTATCATGCCACAACCGCCAAAAAAAAGCTAAGGCGACATAACGTCCCTACCACGTCAAACTATCCACTATGCAAATTTGAACTTTTCAGAAGAGCGCGAAGACCCGTCAGTTGTGAATTTAAAGTCAGCGTATTCCTAAAAATGCCAAGCTTAAAATATTTCTTATTGAGTTATCTATCTATCGTCCGTGAGAATTTCAGCATTTTGAAACGAGGCATATCGTAAAACTTAGGGTACCAAGCAGGGAAGGCATTGAAAATTTTAAAATTGTACCAACAACTTGTACTTTTTTGACCTTAATTGTACTAAAATTTTTTTTAAGTTCAAATTACATATTTTTATTTGTTTTTATTGAAATAATCAACTTTGTTCTGACTACCGAATCGTTTGCTTGTAAGTTGGGATGTTAAAGCACATGGTTACACCTGTTTAAGTTGAAATTGAAAAAATACAACTTAATAGCATTTGCTCTAGCATCCGAATTTAGAAAATATGATTTGAAAAAGGACAAGTTCAAATTTTTTTTATTTTCTCGCTGCGTTGTGCTTTCACAATACTGTTTTCAAGTGAGAATAATATAAGTTGCATGGTTCAAATGTGGAACTGGAGAGATTTCATAAATGTACTCAATTAGTCATTGGTGTACTATTGTACTTTCCAAGTTTGAATAGTAACAAAAAAGGTCCAATTGTACCAACTTTGCCAGCCTTGGTACCAGGATAACGAATCTAAAAAACCAATTTTGCATTTTGGATAGTTTGACGTGGTAGGGACGATAATACGATTATTCGAACTTAATTTTTTTTTTAACAAAATTGATTTTTTGCGATCGTAAATAGAGTGAAACCTCTCAGAACCGGACACTCAAAGTCGCGGTGTTTTTGTCAGATTATTAGAGGCGTCCGATTATGAGAGAGCTAAGATTTTTCGGTAGTTTATTGTAGTTGAAAAATTCTATTAAGAGTAGACTGTTTTAACTTAGATTGGTATAATTTCAGCTTTTGGGTTTCAAAATAAGTTTCAATCAGGTATGTGATGAAAAACATTTTAGACACAAAAACAATTTGAAAACGATGAAAGGTGTGATATGTTTCCTTAAGTCGATTTGTGAACAATTTTAAAACTTGTTCTTAATAGTTTTTCAAACATTTTTGATAGATTTCTTTTCACAGCCCTATTAAAGCCCCGTTCAGCCTATTATACAAGTATTAATACTTTCATCACATTTTACGATACAGAAATCTAAATACATTCGTTGCGACTGTCAAAAAAATCTAACGTAAAATCACATATTGTGTTCAGACCATCACACTTCAAATCAAATGTATAATACAAGTAGAAAACAAAACAGCTGTTCAATTAAAATGTCTGTGCTATTGATTTACTAGCGGCGGCAAAACGGTTTCATGCAGGCGGGAACGTGCCGACACTTGAAAAAATTCAGCAGTTAAAAATATTCTATGTAAATAACAGAAAAAAATTTAAGAAAAGATATTACAAAAACGTTAAAAAATTACGTCAACGAAATATACTTCCGTACGATTAACTTATTCAAAATTTTTAGCCGATATACATATGGCAAAACATTACATCAATGACGACACGCTATCGGCGGCGAAACAGCCGACTTGGAAGTTTGGTTTGTTTGAAAATGCAACCCTGATCTAATGAAAAGTATTATCGTTTAGAAAATTTTCTAAAAACGAAAAAGTCTTATGGGATGTCAAAATTTTTATCGTATTATTTGCCACTTTGATGACATTTTGCGTTCAGACTATCACACTTGAACGTATTATTTGAATTTTTGACAAGTATAAATACAAAGTATAATAGTCTGAACGCGTGGTTTATATGTATTTTATTCTATTGCGATTTGTAGAAGTCATTCATTAGACCTTTTGAAAACGATTGTTTTGAAATCGTTTTGAAAACGATCGTTTTCCATCACATACCTGAACGTTTTTATTTGTTGGAATGCAACAAATTCGGCTCTAGAAAAATGCTTCGAACGGGCTATGTGGTCTGAATTCTTTATAACTTTTTTAATTATTATTCTATCTTTGTTTTTTTTCAGCATTTTGTGAAGAAGACTTGGGGAATTAATTATGACTCATTACACGATCGAACAACGTACAAAAATAATTGAGTTTTATTTTTCAAACCAACAGTATATTGTGTTGTCACAGCGTGCATATCGTCGTCATTTTAATCTGCGCATTGCACCCATAGCACCAGCAATAAACCATTTGATTGAAAGTATTCGTCAATATGGGTCGGTAAGACGCTTCCTGGTGCCGGAAGAACATAATTGGCCCATATTTTTTATTAAATATGGGCCAAAGTGATGTTTCAATCTCTGCCAGCGGTGGTGCATATCGGACGATGTCGGAAAATTTTGTTAGGCCAGCTGTGGAAAACCATCCAAACTTGTGGTTTACACAAGATGGAGCCACAGCACATACTGCAGGTGCCTCAATGGATTTTTTAAAGGACATATTCGACTAATGCATTATTTCGCGCATAAGCGATTTTAACTGGCCTCCACGTTCACCAGGTTTAAAAGCAGCTGACAGTTTTCTTTGGGGATATTTGAAAGAAAGAGTGTACGTTAACAAGCCAAGAACCATACCCCAACTAAAAACAAACATTCGAAATGAAATCATGGCCATTACACACGAAATTTTGCAAAAAGTTATGGAAAATATGCCAAAAGGAGCACGCATATTCGAAGCAGAAAATGGGCATCACTTACGGGATATAATTTTTCAAGGCTAATTGCTAAAATTCCCTAATAATATACTGTATTAAAAAAAATTATAATAATCGCATAAATAAAAAAGTTGTAAACCATTTATACCATATAGCTCATTCTGCGCCACCCTGTATAAGCACTGTAGCAATATGAATTGTTAAGATACACAAGAAACTTTACTTCTTCGCAATTTCACGCACCAAATATTTTTCTTTTCCAAACATGTTTAAAATTCCATTTTTTTTCTTTAATTGATAAAAATAATTATTTCCCTGTACCATTTTGGAACATGAGCTAAGCAAACAACTTTTCCACATAAACAGCAATTTCTTTGCCTTCTTCAACGCATATATTTACGTTTGCGTTAACCAGGGAATCACCAATATCATAGACACTAATACAAAAATCAGAGTTGTATAAAGAAAGACCTATTATTTTAATTCAACTCTTGTTGCCGTTTTTCACGGCTTCTGTCCACTTATGAGAGGTATTTAGAATAATATTTTTAAAAATTTAGTATCCGCGTCCGTTTATCAGATTGTTCGGTTATGGGAGTGCATTTTGTATGGAAAAAGTAATGAACGTATGTATGGATCTACAACACTTGTCCGGTTATTAGAGGTGTCATGTTATAGGAGGTGTCCGTTATGTGAGGTTTCACTTTAGTCGATTTTCGTAAAAAACGGAGTCCAAAAAATGTGTCGCTTAAGCTATTTTAGCGGTTATGGCTCGATATATTGAAATTTGGTTGTACTTCTGGAACATATAATTTATGTGATTGATTGTGAAATTACCGGCCAATATTTTTTTCATTGTATATTTAGAAAAAGATAAAATAAAATATGTTTTACTTTATTATTGATTTTACAAGTAGTTTGTAGTTCATAACACAATTTTTCATAAAACTGTTTCTTTCTTCAAAAATCTGCCTACGAAATTGTTGAAATGTGCCCATTACTTTGGAAATTATCTAAGTTAAAACCAACTGTAAAAAACTGGTTTCACCATACAAAATATTTTTTTAAACTAACTCAAAATCATTTCTGAATGGGTTTTAAGTTAGTTTTATGAAGTCCAACCTTGTTTTCGCTATGCTAAATTCAGTGCTGCCAAGTTAAAATGACCGGAAGCAGCAGATAAAGTTTATGACAATGAATAAAAAAATTACACATTACCATCAGAACTACTTGCCATATAATGACTTACTTTTCTGATTGCCAAATTTCATTACTCGCTTACAAATCACATTACCTAAAATTAATTACAAGTTGCTAAATGAGAAGAATGACTTTTTTAGATTATGTGAACATGCAGCCGCAAAAATAATTAAAAAATTGGAAAAATAATCTTTTTGACGGAAAACATCGAAAATATTTTCATTGACAATTGGAAAGTAAAAATAGACGATACAACTAACATCCATCTGCCTATAAAAATGGTTTAGCTTATAATGTATATGTGCATTTCTTATATATAATAAGTTTCAGTTTATTTCCAAGCACTTCTTCACTTTGTATGAGTAGTTCCATAATTTTAAAATGTTTATTTACAAAATATAAAATAATTTCCATTTTAGAGCGCATTGTGAAACTTCTGAGTTTTGCATGTAAACAAAAATAGTTGTATAGTTTGTCAAATAAGTGTTATGAAAAGCTGAAAATAATACAGCAACAAATACACGCATTACTGCAGCAGATTCATTTTATTTTGAACAAAGTTATTAGACAGCCTGTGAGCTAAAACCTGAACATATTAAACTTGCAGTGGGAACGCAAAATCAGCTGTTTATGGTTTTAACGTTAAAACCAGGTTATAACTTTAGGTGTGAAAACATAGAAGTCATATAATTATTATTTGGAGATGTTTAGTAGATTACATTTGAATGAATGAAAAAATAAGTAAGGATTCATTATCTTAAACAATCGTGCAATTTTTTTAGAAAATACAGTACCTGAGTTCACTAACTTTTATTACGATAATCGTATCGTTATAATAAATATAACGAAAATTTTTCGACTTTGCTATTCAGTAATATATTTTAACGATATTCGCTGTCGGTTGGAGAACAAAAAAATTAAGTCGCAAAATCAAATTTGTTGAGTTTTTCTTTATTATTCTTTGTGCTTTTCGCTTATTTTTACATTTTCTATACAGAGCTACCACATAATATTGAATTAAATGGTGAATAAGATAAAGCGGGAGACTATCGTAAAAAAGGAATTACAGAATCACATTATCGTTATCGGAAGCGAATAAATATGTCGATAAATATTACGATTTTCGGTACTCAAAAAGTTACTGAATCCATGTACAGGTATGATATGGAAATTTTCAAAAAACAATAACAATTCATTAGATCATGCTTATATTTTTTCGTAACTCGTGCATGTGATAGTGTGTGTAGGATAGTGAGTCCTAGCCTTTAATATTTATTCAATACTTATTGAGGCTTTTCTAAGGTTTAAGACTAAGACTTAAATTTCTAAAAAAATTCTAATGGATTATTTATATTTTTGCTTAATTAAAAGAGTTAATTGGTAAAAAATTGTTTCTGTGTAAATTTAAGACTTATATTATAACATTATTTTGTTAAATTTACCAAAAGTCAAGTAAAAGTATCACTTTGGCGTGCACTGTTTTACTCCTTGAATTTGTAATATTTGGTTATTATGTTAATATCGTTGTGCTAAACATAAACATATTATTCGGTAATAAAGTGCTTTCTTTTGAATTTTATTTTCAAAAGTGGTATTGAGCGGTGGGGGCAACTTATAGGGAATGAGAATTTTTTTTCTAAATGTGTGTATTGAGAAACCATAAAGGAATATTATTTTTAAAATTAACCCCCTTTTTGTGTAAGACATTGACGTTAGATATGTTGGCGTTTTGGTAATAGATTAAAGAAAACTTGTACAACTTTTCTTAAATATATTACAGAAACGTCAAGATTTCCATCGTCAACGTCTTACACAAACATAAATGAGTTTTACAACTTTTCTTTGACTTTAATTATTATGAATCAAATCTTTTATTAAGCTGGAGGTCTTTTTATAAACAAACTAACAATATATCTTTATATATATATATATATATATATATATATATTTAATAAAATAGTTGATACATTTAAATACATAAAATATGTAATTACTTTTCAAAGGTCATAATCGGGCCTGTTATTTTCATGCAAGTTATGCGCATAAAAAATGCGCAATAAAACCTAATATATGCATTAAAAATATGCACTAAAATTAAAAGTAAAATTAAATCAAAACTGTTAAAACCTAACTGTTAAAACTTGTTTTAAACGCGTTAAATAAGTGAATTCGTAACTAATGCAACTACAAGATATTATTCTGTTCAATTATCACTTCACTGGTAAATTTGGTACAATTGTACTTTTTTTTGGTACTATTCAAACTAGGAAAGTTCAGTAATACACCAATGACTAATTTAGTACATTTTAGGAATCTCCCACCCCGCATTTTTTTTTCAAACGTTTGATATGTCAATTTTCACTCTTGAACAATGAAACTCATATTTTTCTCCATTGAAAACAGCCTTCTGAACAGTGTTGCCAGAATTTCTAAGCATAAAATCTGCAAAATTTAACAATTTTTAACGAATAAATCTTCAAAATCTGCATTTTATTTTTAAAATCTTCAAAAAATCTTCAAAGAAATTTTTAAAACAACTTTTTTATATTTTATTTTAAAAAATGTATATAAATATAGATGTACATTTGTAATATAAATTTTTTTTCATTAACCCATATTTATAAAATTTAAAGCCGGCCTAAAATGTATTTTATTTAAAGTTTTTAGGAAAAATGTTCTTAAAATAACTTTCAAGCACATTTTTTTTATGAATATAAACCTTTAATGTGTGAAAAATTTGCATTTCGTTTCTGCTTAAGAAACTCATCAGCAGACTTCAACCAAAAAATGTTTGAAATAAGGTAAAAAACTTCAAACGTTTATAGAACGACTATCAATATGTTATTAAGAATTACGTACACAACCATAACAGGTAATATTCATAAAAATTATTTTGGGTTACAAAACGTTTAACAAACAAATTTCCATGCAAAGTTTATCTTGTAAACCTTTTGTAAACCAAAACTATTTTTTATGAATATGGCAGAATAAGCTTAAAAGCTTCAAACAAAAATCTTTACAAGTTACCTTTTTACAATTAATTGCCACATTGGTTGAAGTCTACTAATGAGTTTGGCTTTTCACACGCAAAGTTTACTTTGCAAAGTCTTGAGTTTGTTGGAGGAAAAAGATTATAGAATAATACGTCATTTCTCTTCTGTCCAACAAACTCAAGACTTTGCAAAGCAAACTTTGCGTGTGAAAACCCATCTTTCTTCAGGAGAAACGAAATGCTTTTAACCAACAAACAAATAAAAATTCTTTATAGATACATATATGCGCAAATAATATAAAATGAATGAGAAAAGAAATCGGATATATAAAAAATTACGCAAAAAGTCATTTAATTTGTTGCATAAATATCCAAAGGACTTCGAAGCTTTGTTTTATTCAAGTTCACTTAACTGAAAATTCTTTCGACGTTTGCAAAGGAATGTGGTAAGGACATTACATTTTGAATAAATTTAGGGCTGCAAAATTGTAATTAGAATAAGTTCGTTTTATATCAGATCAAGAAGTAGTAGCAGAACTCGGAAAGATTGAAAAAATTCACATTGGAGTTGAAAAATCTGCGTTTTTAGGCCAAAAATCTTCAAATCTGCATTTCGTGTTTTTGGAGGGTAAAAATCCATTAATTTATATATTTTAAAGTTTAACTTAATTAATTTCCTCTATTTTGATACCCCACTAGATAGGTTAGGTACATTTTTTTTATGTGTACCATTTCGCACGAAAAATCCGCCATTTTGTTTTTTGTTTAAGAAGACATGTCTAAGAACACTTGGGTGCTTAATACGAATATAACGGCACCTTAATTGGCGAAATTCATTCATCCGTTTGGGAGATACGTGGTAATAAGGAAGGTTACAAACATACATACATATATACAAGAAACTCCCGAAAAATACAACCCTTCTTGGCAATCGGGTAATAAGTTAAATACAAAATATAATAGTTCTCATTTAAGTATATTGAAAAATAAAAAAAAACAAGTTTTATAAAAAATATGCATCTTAAATATGCATTTATTATAAAATATGCAAAAATATGTAGTTATTAAAAAATATGCAAAAATATGCACTAACAACTCGATGCCATTTTTGTGCAAATTCTTCGGGTTCCGTACGGATACTACATGTAATACTATACGAACTTTAGCCTATATAATGGAATATCTTAACTGTACCTGTACCTGGATTCTGTAACTTTTTGCGGACCGAAAATCGTAACGATAATGTAATTCCGTAATTTCTTTTTTACGATAGTCTCCCGCTTTATCTTATTCACTATTTAATTCAATATTATGTGATATCTCTGTATAGAAAATGTAAAAATAAGCGAAAAGCATAAATAATGATAAAGAAAAACTCAATGAACTTGAGCTTGTGACTTTATTTTATTTTCCTCCAACCGACAGCGAATATTGTTAAAATATGTTAATGAATAGCAAAGTCGGTAAGTGATCGTTATATTTCTTATAACGATGCGATATAAATATATATATATATATATAAATATAGCGAAAATTTATCGACTTTGCTATTCTGTAACATATTTTATATTTTAACGATATTCGATGTAAGAAGTTCAAATTAATTTAGTTTTTCTTAAATTGTTCTTTGTGCTTTTCGCTTATTTTGCCATTTTGTATGCAGGGATGACACATGATGTACAATTAAATGGCGAGTAAAATAAAGCTGGACACTATCGTGAAAAAGGAATTACAGAATCACACTATCGTTAACGCAAACGTATAAATATGTCGATAAATATTGCGATTTTCGATTCGCAAAAAGTTACAAAATCCGGGTACTGATGTACACAATTTTATTTTTTTTTTGGCTTTTTTTTTTAGTTTAAGCGCTTTCTTTGGGCGATTTTTTTTTGTTGTGGCGCTTTTTTCATTTTAGAGATTTATTTCGGTTTTCTGCGAATTTTGTTTTGTTTTATTTTAGTCTTGGCGTTTTTTTTTTAGTTTTGGCACTTTTTGCCGTTTTGGTGATTTTTTCCGGTTTTCGGCGGTTTTTTTTTAGTTTTTTTTTGGTGAGCTTTTTACTTTTGACGACTTTTGTTTGCATTTTATCGAATTAATTTATTTTCTAGGGATATTTATTATTTAAGAGTTTATTTTATTTTTGGCGATTTTTCGTTTCACCATTTTTTTTTAAATTTGGCATTTTTTAGTTTAAGCGTTTTTGAAAATTTCAACAGTTTGCCTCTTACGGTTTCCAAAACACAGCAAGTTGTCAAAATTACATAGTCAAAATTATATTAACTGATAGATTATCCCAAGGTGTATCTAACTAGGTGGCAGCGCTACTTCAGCTGATAATTTTTTGCTCTATGTGCTTTGTAGCTGAAGATTGTCAAAAACTTCGATTTTGTTTTGGTTTTAGTACAATTATTTGTGTGCTTTTGACATTCTTCGGTTCTTTACACAGCTATGGTTGCCGTATTTTTGTAAAACAAATCCTTACGCAGTCACCTGTAAAATTACACCATGAATTATTCTTTAATTTTGAAATTTTAAATTTCAGTGTAGTCTCCATAAAAATACACTAATTTTAAAAATTTCAAGTTTCTATATATGTACAGGATTTCAAAATTTTTTGTTGCTCGCTTTGGAATGCCCTTTAATTTGTAACTGTAGTTTTACATATACTGTGAATATTTCAGGTCCGTAGCTCTAACGGTTTGCGAGAAAACAGATGGATAGATGGACATCTTCACCTTTGGTGTACAGTATTTTTAGATATTCTAGGAGCAGTGATCGTGAGGCGCATAAGGCACAACCTTATGCAGAGGGTGTTGCAGGAAATTTTTATTAAGAGAAAAAATGAAATGAAATTATTTATTAGAAAAACACACAAAAAAGGAATATGAATGATTTTGTAATATTAATTAAAATATTTGTAATATTAATTAAAAAATGAATTAAATTTTTACCTATAAAGTATTTGATAATATCAATTAAGTTTTTCCACTCAAATTAATTAATACAGTTAAAGATTTAATTGAATGAATTAAATTTTTAATTCAAAATACTAATTGGTGAATACTTTTTTCTGTGAAAAAAAGGCTCAAATATAATTATATATTCATTTCTCTCAATTCATTGAGTAATGGGGATACCAAGGAAAGTTCATGATTTACAAGACGTTGCAAAAAATTAAATTTATCTATTCATTACTGATATAAAGTGTTCGAATAAAACGTTTGATTTTCAATAGCCCGGCATTTTAGCAGTTGTCATGACTACACCTGCGTCAACAAAACGCATTGAAATTTTTCAAATTCTCCACTAAAATTTTGAACGTTTTCTTGCCTCTATCTGTTCTGAGAGAATGTAAACAATAGAAAAAGTTTTATAAATCTTAAAAGAAAATAAAAATTAAATAAATTTAAGTTTAATAGTACATACAGAAATAAAAATTTTTGGTTTTTTTCAGCTCATTATTGGTTTGACCCACCGACCATTAAAAAAGTTGGGTATGTAGTATATATATTATGAATACCTCTTTCTGAACTTAGAACCTGTTCTGAGAAATTTACCATGCTTTGATCCAAGGGCCTTGAACCACAAGGAACAGAATTATTGGTCTTAACCATGTCAGTTGACAATTATTTATGCAAATAAATTACTTATATTCTGTGTCATGAAAGCTTAAGTTTCCTCTTCTTTGATAAGCTGCCATTATTGGACGCAACTGTGCTGAAGCAAGGCGATTGAAACATGTACCTAGCATAAGTATATCAGCCCTATGATGCACCGACACTAACACCTACATACGTCTGACTTGCAACACCTGATCAGAGAAGCCAAATAAAATGGTTAGGCAGTAATAGGAGACTGCGATGTCAATTCTCATCATATTGCATGGATTAGTACTAACAATAATCGTAGGCCTTCTCCTCATTAAATTTTTGAATACTAACGACCTTATTACAATTAAAACCGGCATAAGCCAACTTTTGTTAAAGCATTAAGGAGGATGTATTAGATATTACTGATGTACGGAAAATATTATTTACATTATCCAGGATTGGAGGGTTTTTGATGAGCATACTAGCTCGGCCGCCATCGAATCCAATTAATTTCATAGACAAAAACCGACTGGAAAAGGTTCGACAAATTGTTTAGGAATCGTCTAAGACAAATATAGCGTGACTGCCTGAGTGCAGAAGATATTGATAACAACGTGAATACGATTACTTAAGCTCTGGTTAAAGCTGTGTTCACATTATATGTATTTGTCTTATGGAATGTCACGTTTTTATACACACGATATTTCCTGTGTATGTCAAAATCTGCGTTTGACTAATGGTTTATAATTTTTGTGTTCACACATTGGTATGTTATGTACACATGACATAACCTATAAAGGTAAACAAATACTTACTTTTTTTAATGCCTTTTAAATTTTTTCGTTAATTTTTAGTTTTTAAACTATTAAATCAATTTTAATTTAATTTATTTAACAATTTTACTTAATTTTTAATGCCACAATCACTTGCTTTATTTTAAACCAGCTGATGTAGGATGCTTTGTCACTTGAAAATAGAACACGCTCTAAATCAAAAATGCCGTTTGTACTACACAAATAGAAATAACACATTCTTTTGTTTATAGGTGTTCAGACTATATGTACAAATTTACCAAGTGAAAAAGTGACATTGCACAATACAAATACATATAATGTGAACACAGCTTAATGTCCCTTTTCACAATGTATGATTAACGTACCTTTTCACAATGTAAGGTTAAAAGATAACAGAGACTTTAACGGCAAGTTTTGTATGAAGAACTTTCAGTTAAAGTTCACGTTAACTCTTAACCGTACATTGTGAAAAGGGACGTAAGAGTTAACGTGAACTTTAACTGACAGTTCTTCATACAAAAGTTGCCGTTAAAGTCCCTGTTAGCTTTTAATTGTACATTGTGAAAGGGCCCGTAAGCCTTTCAAAGTGAGTTGCCCTCTACGGGAAAGAAAATACATAGCAAAAGATGTACATAGGCTATTTAAAAGAGCCAGACTTAAAAAATTTATTATATACTGGAATGATTATTGAAAAAGGCTAAATGAATACAAAAAAATTAATTCGAACAGCAAAATGCAACTCCTGGAAGCTTTCCTGCGAACAGGTTGATTGTGACAACGAAGTCTCAAAGATGAAAGAGTTTCTTTTCAAACCCCATATCCAATCCAAAATGCTGATTGGGGAAACAATTATTTTCGCAATACTATAGAGGAAGCCAAAGTAGAACCGCCACAAGTTGAAATTTTGGGCCAACCATCAACGATAGCATACTTAAAAAATGCAGTAAGTAGCTTCTCTCTTTCAAGGCAAGCGGTCCGGATGGCATTTTTCCAGCGCTTCTACATAAAGAGGTAAACGGCTTATCATCTCATCTTAGAATGAAAATGCCTGCCTAAAAATCGCATACACTCCAAAAATCTGGCAGGATGCAGGGATAGTTTTCATATCCAAGTCTGACTGTAAGGCCTTATAGAGCAAATAGTCTTACTGCTTTCCTGCTCAATACCATGTAACGGATAGTGGATGAAATGATTAAGAGTAGGATATTAAACTATACTGTGATCATTACACAAAATAGATATGTATGTCAAAGGAAGGTCAGTGGAAATGACATTTCACAGGGTAGTTCACTACATCGAAAAAGTTTTCAACGACAAGTTGTATACGTTTTGCGTTTGTATTGACATTGAAGGCTTATTTCAACAATATCAGTACCGACGCTCTTATGCAATCCTTAGTACAGCGTCAAACTGACCAATCAATAATTGACTGACTAAATTTCATGCTGGGAACAGGTGGAAAAAGGTCTTTTTCGGCAGGAAAGTGTAAGGGTGCATACATATGCAGTTTCCACAGCAAAAATACATGAACTGGAGTACGAAGTGCTCCTTTATCCACCCTGTTTACCACATTTAGCCCCAGGTGACAATTTCTTGTTCTCAAACCTTAAGAAATTATGAAAATTATAAACCAATACCTATTTTGATGGCCTCGACAAATCTTATTTTTGGAAGGGATACAAAAATTGGAAAAAGTTGGACAGAGTGTATGGAGCTCAAAGGATTGCATTTTTTTTTTATTTTAATTTCTTTTAATGCATATATTTATTTGTTGTATCTTGAAAGAAGAACTAACAAAAAGTATTCAAATGTAATCGAAATGTAATTTTTGGGCCCGATGACCAGTGTCGGATAGTGATAGTGATAGTAATTAATAATACATAAGAGTCGTTCTAAGCAAAAAATATTTTCAAGCAGTTTCATCTGGAGTGTTACGTATTAGAGCCATTGTATCCCTCTTTTTTAAACGGATGTGTCCAGTAAATTTCGAGATATTAGCGGATTAAGATGTGAGACGAGTTTTGTTAAATATTTGCCCGCGTGCTTTGCAATTTCTTCAGCCACTTGTGGCATATGTATATATTCAGTTACTTTGTTTCGCCTTCTTTGGATTTTCTCTACATTTAAAGCTAAAGAAGTGCCCCATAGCTGAATTCCGTAGCACCATATGGTTTGAAGAGTGACTTGTGTATTAAAAGTTTGCAACCTAGACCGAGTGCTGAATTTATACCAATGAGCCAATGTACATACCCGAGTTAATTTTAGTTTCATTTATGTTAGCTTAATGTCAAAATGGTGTTTCCATGTAAGCCGTCGATCAAGTTGTATACTAAACGGCTGCGTAAACAGTCTTGAAATGTAAATATGTCTTGTTTTTTAAACGTATTTTCATAGCATGTATTATACTAAATCAATAATTAATAAATGATGTCGTTTAATAAGCGAAGCATGATGGATGTATTGATGTACATGTATATGAGTGTTTACAAGTGATGTCGCGAAAACTTCTTGTTCGTAACAAATACTCAAAATAAGTAGTAAAAAAAAGTATTTGCTTTTTACTTAAAAATTTGTTTAAACAAACAAAAAAACGCATACATATTTTGGGTTTTAAAACAGATTTTTAAGTAAAAAGCAAACACTTTTTTTAATTCATACTACCCAATAGCTTACCATCTACATCTTACACACACACTTACACAATATGCAAAATAACAAGTATACACGCATCAACACTACTTATTTTGAGTATTTGTTACGAACAAGAAGTCTTTGCGACCATCAGGGAATCTTTACCCAAAGTTTCTTAGAACAACTAGAGTTATTATGTTATAATTTTTCATTTAAACAAATGAGAAGCTCAACAACAAATAACAAAGTTGAAACAAGAACTCAATAATCAACATGTTTTTGATGTGTAAACATCTATACGCTAGGGGGTAAAAATTTTTTGGCTTTGATTCTTTGCTGAGATTTCTTTGCTTTTTGCTTTTGCTTTGCATTGCCAAATCGGTGTGAGCTATGTATGAGTGTATTAGTGTTTGAAAGAAGAAATACCAAGCAGAGAAACAAGTCGACCGGCTCGAAGCCGACGGTGCGCCGCCGCCGGTAATTTTTGTGTATATTTCCGTACACCAAAGGTGAAAATGAACCGTAAGAGCTACGGACTTGAAACTTGGACACAATATGTAGACATTTGGCCACTACAACAACAAATACATGAGAATTAAAAACTAAAGGGTGTTCCAAAACGAGCAACGAAAAATGTTAAAATCCCATGTAATATACATACAATTGTATGTACATATATACACTTGAAATTTGTAAAGTTAGTGTATTTTTATACAGACTACAACAATTAACACTAAATTTAAAAAGTTTATATTAAAGGGTGTTCCATTAGTTAATGCAATTTTTACTTTGTAATATTGACAACTTGCTGTATCTTGGAGACCTTAAGAGCAAAACTCTTGAAATTTTCATAAACGGTAAAACTAAAAGATCCAAAAAAATATAAAATCGCCAAATATAAAAAAATCGCCAAAAACAAAAAAAAAATCGCCAAATCGAAAAATAGCACCAAATTAAAAAAATCTCTAGGACTAAAATAAATCACGAAAAACCGGAAAAATCGCCAAAATGAAAAAAATCCCTCAACAAAAAATCGCCAATATGAAAAAATCGCCAAAATGAAAAAATCGCCTAAATAAAAAAAACCCCAAAAACAGAAAAAATTGCCAAAATGAAAAAACCCCAAAAAACAGACAAAAATCGCCAAAATGAAAAAATCGCCAAAATGAAAAAAATCGCCAAAATGAAAAAATTGCCAAAATGAAAAAAAATTGCGAAAACTAAAAAAATGCAAAAATAGAAAAAAAACGCCAAAACGAGAAAAAAGCGATAAAACTGAAAAAAATCGTTTAAACTGAAAAAACTTAAAAAAGGAAGAAAGCTAAATAAAAAAAAAATAAAAATCAAAACCGAATGCGCGCGAGTCAAAGTCGCACTTTACTGAATTTATTTTAATTGCAATGCGTACACAACAACAAGAACAGCAACAACTAAACGATGAACAACAGGAATTAAAAATTAAAAGGTAAAAGTAAAGGCATTTACCATAGATGAGCACTGCAGTACCACTAAAGTTTCAGTAAAAACAATAAAAAATGTTTTACAAGTAAATTTTTACTGATTACTAAAATTTTGTTTCTACAATTTTTATAAATTTCCTAAATGATTTGTTATATGATGAGGTGCATTGAATTTTCAGTAATCAGTAATGCCCGTATTCACATTGAAATTCTACCAAGTGGCTAAATGTTTTTCATACAAAAGTTTCAAAATTTGAATGAAAAAACTTTGCCACTTGCTACAATTTTATTATGATTACGGCCCTACGATGTAACTGGTAATGCAAATTAAATTTCATTAGCAGTAAAAATTTACTGAATTTTTTCAGTAATCAGTAAATTTACTGCTTACTGCAATTTTTAATGCAGTACATATACATACATATACTGCAGTGTGCCCATTTACTAACCAAATAAGTTTAATAAAACAAACAAAAACCAACAAATTCATATGTATTTACAATTTTGAAAGTTTTGATACTTTTAATTAATTAATTTAAAAAAAGATACTAAAAGCATAAGTACTTCCAACTTAAAAAAAAAATTTTCATTACTAGATGTTTACACATCTCCTCTGTGATCGGACTCCATTGCTTTTTTTATTTTATTACTTTACCATTGCTGCATTGGCTGACTTTTTTTTAAGCTTCAAAGTGTAGTCGTAAGAGTATGTAAAAGAAAATAAATGTAAATAACAACAACAGCTATTTAAGAATAGAGTGTTGCCACACAAGTATTTTTCTGACCGGGTGCAGTCAAGTTAATAATTAGTGTTTTTTATGGGAATTGTTACAATTTAAGTTTAAAATTTTTTAAACGCACTAATAATCATAAAATTAATATTTTACTTATTAAGTGATTTAAGTGCTCAGCAAATATTTTACATTTTTTAGTATCGCTTCTTGCCCAACCTTCGGTCAAACGCAGAGGTGGTTTAAACTCAACGAGTATTTTAAGATTTTTAGCAGCGTGCCACAAAGAGCTATTAGATGCTGATGTAATATCGAGACCTTTCAGATAATTTTTAAGAGATACAGTTTTTTCAAATGTCAGCAATTCGTGGAGTTGTTTAGTGCACTCTTTAATGCCGAGTTTCCATATGTGTGCCATGTGCCAAAGAAAGCTTAACCACTAATTATTAATCAAAAACTGTTTGATGCAGACATGTATTTATTGATTTAAATAGTTTCCAATCGTGTTGCATTCTATAAAATTGTCTATTACTTATGTATGAAACTGTTTAACTTAATAAATATGTATCCGAATCAAACAGTTTTTCATTAGTAATTAGTGGTTATGCTTTTTTGGGCACATGGCATAAGTTTGATTTTATGCTAAGGTGATCTGTGCTGAATAAATTCTATTAAACTCAGTCTGCGGCTGGGAGGTAGTGGCATATTCAGCAGCCTGTTTAATATTTTCATTAAGATTGGCAATGTTAAATTCAATATCATCGGATGTTCTTAGCTTAAGGTTTTCCGTACAATGACTACTAAGATAGTTTTTAGAATCCCTGCCAATTAACACGATTGATCATCTTCACATATGGGTGAGGTAAGTCAACTTCTCAGTGGGTTACAGATTGTAACGATCTAGAGAAGCTTCGGCGTAAATTAAATCCCTAGAAATATTTTTCAAGACGCCAAAATTTATTACATCTGCAATTTTTTGTATGCCAGTAGGCCAGTAAGTGGGCTCCCCACTCGAAATGACGTCCAAGCCCGTTTTGTGTTGAAAAATAAAATGATTTTTTTATAAAATAATCTGTGCATTTTTATTAAAAAATCACAGACTTACTGACCTGTCTCTTGGCTAAGTAATTATGAGATCTATGATCTCAATAATATTTTATTTGTGTATACGCGCGAATGTTGTCTTAAAAGCTTTAACATTTCGCTAAATTTTAACTTTTAAGGTCAAATGCTTTAAGAAAGTACTTATGTACTCATATGTACGAGTACATACATATGTATGTCCATTTAACATTTAAAGTTAAAAAACAAATTTACATTCACTTTTTTTGCTGCCAAGGCACGTGCCTGGCTTTCGGTTTCTTTTGCTGCGTACCAGCAGCTTGATTGGATACTAAAAATTCATACATACATACATATGTACATGATTATGTACATATATATATATGTTTTTTGGATAAAAAACAATTGTAACATAAGCATATCTGTAAAAATTAGGTCAATGTCAAGTTGTTATTTGCTTGCTGCTTTCTCGTTTGCTTATAGTTAATTAGAAGTACGAGCATCTTGTAATGGACCGTCAGAAATAAATTTAAAATGCAAATAAAATTATCTAACAACAAAAGCAGCAAAAACCAAAGCGGAAATATCTTTAAATGCCGTTGCATTGGTGTTTGCTCCAACTTATAACATTGCCTGGCAGGTATTTCAGAGTGCTTAAGTGTTTATTCATTCATAACACTTGAGGAAATATGAATGCATACATATGTATGTATATACGAGTACTTATGTAAGTATGTATGTATGTATACTTGCACTTGTGTAATTATATTGCTTAAGCCATGTACTCGTATGTTATACATCTACGCACTTAGGAATATATAAAACTTCCGTTTCCGCTACACAAATACTTGCAACCACATTTAGTAAATATTTAAAAAATAAAAAAAATGTATTTGCATAGTGATGTACGAGCATAACAAAAGAGAAGCTTTTAATGAATATGTTAAGCTTTCAAAGGTTTTTTTTTTGTTTTGTTTTGCATTTTACAATTTCTTTTGTTTATTAATTGAGATTTTGCTCTTACTTTTACGATATGTTGGCTGACTTCAAGCAGAAAAATAAAATGAAAATATAAATAGGAATGATGTATGAAGGATTTTACGATATTAATGGATTTCGGTTGACAGATTTTTTGTACAGAGAAGTTGTTTCTCTCATGGTTTTGTGTTTGGTTTGCTTTTACTTATAGAACACAGTGCAAACAAAATGTTAAATGGTTTAATCTAAACGCCATTATCATGTCAAATTCTTTTTATGTGCTGTCCTTTTAGATGACATTTACGACAAGCTACGAAGACAAATTACTTTGTTAGAAGTTTTTTTTTAAATACTTAGAAAAATCACATTCATACTTATGCATCTATATAACGTATAATTATATACATTGATAAATTGATTCATAAAAAAAATCAACTACATTTTCAAATCATCGAAATATATTAGACTCAAGTTAATTGTAAAAGATTGTTCCCCTTTCACTATTTTCCAATATAGCATGTAACCACAAGCAATAATATCTCAAGTCGAAAACCCTATTTTCGAGAAAAGTCCATTTCATTATCAAACCTTTTTCAGAAACAATAATACTTTAATAAATAATACTTTTATTGTTGCCCAGTGGTGGCAGCTAATTGTAAAAAGGTTTTGGAAAATAATGTAGATGAAAAATCGAAAGTTACTTGTTTTAGAAAGATTTTTGTTTAAGGCTTTCGAGCTTATTATGTTTCTATATTGCCCAAAAAAGTGTAGCCACTAAATACTAAAAAACCCTTTTAATTCAGACAAGAGTTTATTAAGATAAATAGTTTCAAATAATTGTGGATACTACGACATTGCCTATTTGTTATGCATGAAATTGTTTAACTAAACACAAAACTTACGTAAAACTTGTTTCGTAAGTATTTAGTGGTTCTGATTTTTTGAGCAAATGTTTGGCAAGTGCAACTGTACCTTTACAATTATGAAAACTGGCTTAAAGGCTACAACAAACATCAGCTGCTTCGATTTGCTTACAATAAAAAGACGTTCACACTTTGTAGTTGAAAATCCTTCAGCTTTAAAAACTGCATTCTCAATGTTCATTCGCTTTTGTTTGTATTGTTTGCTACGAGTATTTTCAGCAAAGCTTTCTTATGTTTCGAATTATAAATTTTCGAAGTCGAAATAGCAGTATTGTAATGTATTTTACTTAATTTATGAAGGCTTTTGTATTAATGTATTTATGGGTGTCCATTAAAAGTAAAGACTTTCAATTATATTTCAAAAAGGTTTTCATTTTTATTTTACCAGAGCTCAACTAGGAGCTCAGAGGTTTGTTGCTTAATGATTATTTCTAAAAATTACATCTGCTTATATACTAACTATGAGAATAATGCTTAACCTATCTTAACATAAGAGGGAAAAGAAAAGGTATATGCTTACTAGCAAAATGTTCCTTTTAGTTTCCCACGGTAGACGTGCGGCGTGTGTCCCATAAGAAATTTAGAAAACATTGATTTTGTATTATTTATATTTGTATAAATAAGCACATGTGGTTATTAAATATGATTTATTCAAGTGCTTTATGTTGCGGCCTTTGATCAGACTTGTGAGTGTCAAATGGCTGTTATAAAAAATACATATTTACGTTGCAGTCTGTCAATGCATTTATCTAACACTTAATGCAGAGCTATTTGCCCGAATGCATAAGTGTCAAATGTCCAGTGCACAAAAGTGCTTTCAATGCAATTGGATGTTATGTAAGTTGCGGTCAAGTTGACTTTAACGCTTACTATATATACACTGCTGGTTATAGTGATAATCAAACCACGCTACAGTATAAAGCGAGATAGAAATTTTATGCGGTATCAACTTCCTAAAATGCGCATAATTCCTCCCAAAGCGGAGTAACTGGTCAGGTTACGTTTGCTATAACTCTATGCCACACTGTATACACAAAGATTTGATTTTAATTTCGAAATGACATATTTGCAATAATTCCGCAACATTAAATCAATAACATATAGTCATAAGCATCGATCGTTTACTTCAGTAGTGTTATAACGTACAAAATTCGTTTTTTGAGTTAATAATGCAAAGCACTTCCGCATTTCTCATTTTATCTTGTGTCAAAAATTCATATGTTTTTTCATGGCTTCATTGAGTTGTGTGTACAGTAGACTGATCGCAAAATTTTTATAGCTGTGCTATTTATTGCGCGATACAGGAGTCAGGATGTGTTTTTTGTAACAAAAATAATCGACACTATTACAGTTATAAATTTATTTTTGTTTTGATTGCTTTGTACTTAAAAGCAGAGTTCAAAAATAAACGAAACAAATTGCTTGAATTGGTTTTGTTTCGTTCTTTGAAGTAAGTGAAATAAAAACAGAACAAAAACAATGAGAACGATTGCTCAATTTGTTTTTGTTTTGCAAGAGAACACAGCCTATCGACTATTAGGTGGCTAACAGCCGCCACCGGCCACAAAGAATAGATTAATTTAATCGTACGCAGCTAGAAAGGAAAATAATGGGAAACAAATGGAAACGTTTTGGAATACTTGCAGAGAATTTGACATCATCATATAATATAATTTTATTGCATTGTTATTTCACACATGAAATTTGTTTTACATAACTAAGCAGCAGAGCTATAACCGGGTGCCCTAAGACACGTCTCTTCTCTTTTAGGATTCCGTACACCAAAGATGAAAAGGCACCCTATTGTTTCCGCTACGCTGTCCGTCTGTCCGTCACACGGTATTTTCTCAAGAACCGTAAGAGCTACGGACCTGAAATTTAGACAGAGTATGTAGAAGCTTGGCGGCTACAACAACAAATACATGAGAATTAAAAATTAAAGGGTGTTCCAAAACAAGCAACGAAAAATTTTAAAATCCCATGTAATATACATACAATTGTATGTACATATATACACTTGAAATTTTGTAAAATTAGTGTATTTTTATACAGACTACAACAATTAACACTAAAATTTAAAAAAGTAAATGCAATTTTTGACTATGTACTTTTCAAATCTTGCTGTATCTTGGAAACCGTAAGAGGCAAACTCCTGAAATTTTCAAAAACAGTAAAACTAAAAAATCCAAAAATTATAAAATCGCCAAACAAAAAAAAATCGCCAAACCGAAACAAAATCGCAAAAAATTGAAAAAAAATCGCAAAACCGAAAAAATCGCCAAAATTAAAAAAAAAATCTAACACTAAAATAAATCGCAAAATCCGAAAAAATCGCCAAAATTAAAAAAATTGCCAAAATGAAAAAAAACACCAGAGACCGAAAAAATCACCAAAACGCGAAAAAGACGCCAAAACTAAAAAAAATTCTAACAATAAAATAAATCGCAAAAATTAAAAAAAAAATTCAAACACTAAAATAAATCGCTAAAATTAAAGAAATCGCCAAAATGAAAAAAAAACACCAAAAACCGAAAAAATCACCAAAATCGAAAAAACATATTTATTAAAAAAAATTTCTAACACTAAAATAAATCGCAAAATCCGAAAGAAACACCAAAATTAAAAAGTCGCCAAAATGAAAAAAATCGCCAAAATGAAAAAAATAACCAAAATAAAAATTTGCCGAAAAAAATCGCCAAAACGAGAAAAAAGTGTCAAAACCGCCAGAACCGAAAAAAATCAAACAACGCCAAAACTAAAAAACGTTCAAAACCGAAAAAAACCCCAAAAACGAAAAAAGATGCCAAAACTATATTTTATATAGGTTAAATAAAGTTCGTATTGAATTACATATCTACTGTCCGTACGGAACCCTTCGTGCGCGGGTCGAAGTCGCACTTCACTGAATTTATTTTTCTTTAGTTCATATACAGATGTGCGAAGTCTAAGATATCAGATTTTCTGCCATTAGTGCGGTCTTAGTTTTTTATATCGATCCGGCGGTGGATTTTGCTGCCACAGTGGGGAATTCGTAAAAAATAAAAATAACTGCAGTTTCTAAACGAGCCGTTATACAATTTCATACAGCTTTTGAAGAAAAGTCATTGAACTTATGACTAGAATTTAGACTATATATCTTGAAAGGAAGCGAAGCTACAAAGCCCCAAAGTGTATAGCTTAGGATTAATGAAAAATTAAAATCGATGTCAAACTGTTGTTTTTGATCTGATAAAAAATATTTTTTCAATATTCGAGAAAAAAAATTAAAAGTTTGGCTTTTTATTAATCTAGATCAACTGACTTGTTCACTCGCAACTGATTGACTGATTGCAACTCGTTCACAACACAACTATAACTGACTCGCAACTAACTCGCAACTAACTCGCAACTAACTATAACTGTTCGCGACTGACTTACAACTGCAACTAACTAACTCATTGGATGCGTCACCTCTTTTTATATTTCATACAAACACCACCAGAAGTTTCAAGCAATGTCTAGATGATCATTATCTTATATCTTATTATTGTTATATCCTGCCTAATTAAGTTCATGTGGTAACTATGTACATACATGTGTATATGCGTACGTGTGTACATCATTAACTAAGCAACACACGGTGGTTGTTTATCTTTTACTTTTTCATTTGAATTAGCATGTATGTATGTGTGTAAATATGTGAATCTTCTAATAAGCAGACGCTTTTTGTTGTTGCTTTTGCTTGTTTACGTTTAATGCTGCGCGTGCTTATTAAGTTGTTTGCTACTATTCTAGATTATTCGTTACATTGACCCTGTAGGAATATTTTCGCTTAACACTTACATTAACCCTGTTGGAATATTTTTGTGTTATGTTGCCTTAAACCTTTCGACGGCTATTTTCGTAACAATATCAAAATATTGCCATTTTATTTTGTTTGTATGAGCTCTGGAGCCAGATGTTATTGGTTGAATTTTTTTTGTGCAAATTTTTTCGGACGTGTCCTTTAAATTTTTTCACTTTGCTTTCGCTGTCTCTCCTAGAAAGAAAAAAATAACATAATTATGTATAATAAATAATAATGATATGTACATCTATTAGCTTAGAACCTTAATAAAATTTTATTAAATAAATTATATTAAATTTTACCTGTGCAACCACAAATTTCACCAACTTCATTCCATAATTTCTTAATTATGTTTTCATTTTTAAAATTTAAGGCCCAACTATAATATGAATAAGCTAGCTTAAGCAACTGTGCGGTTACATATAAAAAGCATGTGGCAAACTATAATGTACTTAACAAACTTTTCGTCAAGTTTCGTCAAATGTCATTTGCTTAAGTAAAGTGCCAAACTGAACGCACATTCCGTAAGAAAACAACTGTTTGTGCATTTTTTAAACTCAAACAAGCAGCAGAAGAAAATATTCATTGATTTTAAATATTTTTTTATTGTTTCTTATTTTAAACTCGGAAAATAAAGCAAAACTTTTATTTTCATTGTTTGTTTTACAATACACATATACACACATACGCATGTATTTACTTATGTATATTCACTGTTGTACTTTTTAGTAGGCAAAACAAATAAAACAAGTGATAAGGTATATATTGGATATATTTATATGTGAATTTCTAATAGATGAGGTCATTCTTTCAAGTTAGTTTGATTGAATTGCATTCATTTATGAGTTATGAGAAGAAACAAAATTACTATAAAATTATTGACAATACCTAGATGTATTTTAGCTGTGGCTAAAGAATACTTAAGTCCATGTAAGTACATTGCGGCCACCTAAAAGTCACATCTGAATTGTTTAAGTATTTGACAGACTTATCGTTCAATTCTGACATTAGCTTAAGCCAGCTTATTCATATTATAGTTGGGCCTTTAGTCTTCTTTCTTGCAATAATGGTGGTCGGCTTTGTACAGATGAAATTAGAAAATTAGAGAATATATGACCCTAAGTTTTAATTAATGTTTTAGGGTGTATATGGACTGACGTTACAGGCCTGGCATTTAAAAGAATGCAAACACTTTAAGAGGTTAGAGTTCAAATACACAGTTATAAATAAAGCTTTATGTGCTAAAATGTCTTCGGTCTACTGATAATTTGTTACAGCAACAATGGAGTGCATATAGACAACGCTGAACCATCAGCAAATAAATTTCAAATTAAAATAAACTTCTGACAATATGTCGAATAATAAATTTCTTAAAAAAATCAAAAAAAAAAAAAAAAAAAATATTTAACCTGTTTATATATAAATACACTTGGAATAAACTTTTGCAAGATGTTTATTTTCAATATACAAATGCAGTGTCTATTTACGACTTGATGCATATTTTTGCTGATAGTTGAAGCCGTCCATTTCTTGTATTTGTGTTTCATTCAAATTGCAAATATATATGGAAAATAACAATGTAAAATGTAACTTTAAATTTCGTGCTGTAGATGACAGTCAGAAACAGATGATTCATTTTCTTGCATTTGCACTCTTGTGTATTTCGTTAGATTTGAGACGTTTTTAGAAGTATTTCTCTATCCACAAAGCATAATCTACATACATACAATTTAAATGGCTCTGCGAAAGTAAATAAAAAAAAATAAACTAAGAAACATAAGGAAAAGTAGTATACACACCCACACAAGCCTCCTTTTTTTTATCACTGCACATACATAGATATACATATATAACTAGATCCACGTACATTTTTAATGCATGTGTATGCATGTGCTTTACAAACACTGCGACAACAGCCCAGCGGAAAAACTCAGAAGACCTTCTTAGTGCAGGCTTTACAAAAGGACCGCTTAGGAATTTTTTTGATTCAATTATTATTCTTAACTAATGCTAAGGCAGAAGGGCTCAACTCTTTCGCATTGAAGATGAGATACACATACCACACGCCCTTCTATGAGAAGAAGAAGAAGAAGAAGAGATGGAGTATATATTTTTTTGCTTTTTTACCAAAGTAAAAACAAAATCCATAAATTTGAAGGCCTTCCAGAATCTCTGGCGCAAGAACCTACCCTGTAATGACAACGCGTGCAAAAAGAACATGAGAATGGAGCGAGCATGACTTGTACACCCAAAAGAAGGAGTATAGAGGCCTCGAAGTAGGCATCGCTATTCCTTTTTTTCCCCGCCGTGATTTTATTATAACCGACACACTGGACTAATTTTAGAGCCCACAATTTTTGTTCTTTTCATAACACACGGAATGATTATTCATCTGGAATGAAATGTATGCGTGCACAACGCTATGTGTGTATTAGTTTGTTTTTTGTATGCATTTGACGTTTTCCTGTTTTTTTATGTATTGGTTTTGTGCTGGTAATGCGGGGTTGTAGCTTGTTGAGACTTTATAGGCCTTAAGGTGCAATTAGACGTGACATAACCATAGCCATGGAAAACAGCCGTTAGAACCAAACTAGTGGGCAACACTGTATTTGATTATAGGCGACTCGCCATAACGCCATATCCATTACCATAGAAACCAACTGAATTTTAGTTTGGTTATGGCTATGGCATTATGGCCATGTCACGTCTAATTGCACCTTTATACATAATGAAAAACTGCCATACAATTTTGCATTAAAAATCAGGATAGGATTTAATAGCAGGTTCAAACTGCATTATGCGCCGATTTTTAATGTAAAATTATATGGAAGAACTAGAGATGGGCGCGTGTCGATTTTTTCCAAAACTACACGACACGAACACTAATACTAAGACGCTCAACACGTACGAAATACGCACGCACAAAAATTTTCGTCAACACGATATGGCAAAACACGCACGAAATATTATTGGTATGGTATTTATGATCAAAAAATTTATTTGATTTTTTCAAGAGTCGCTTTTCAAAATATGGCACCAAGTTCGCATTGCCAGGTGATGCTATTGCTTCAGAGGTCCATACAATATCAAAAAATATGTTGGTGTTGTCTCTTTGACTATTGAAAATATTAAATTTTTTTTGTGTTGGAAATTCATTCATACGAATTCACTCTTACATATTTTACATCTAAAATTGTTTCGTTTTTTTTTTGTCTTAAATTTACTCAACACGAAACGACCCGAACACTTACAAAATCACCTCTCTCACTCACAAGCTGACATGTTATGCCAGCACAATTATGCTTGTGTGTGAATGCTCACTAGAAAAGTGATTTCTATATGATTTCATAAAATCGTGGATAATACATATACACAGAAAAAAATTATCTTTTAGTTAATATCGTGTCTGGATTTAGGTTTGTTTCAATTAATTAATTAAATTGAATATATTATTAAAGCAAATTGTATTTTTTTATAGTAAACTTTTTAATTAATTTTGAGTTTATAGTCAATTAAAATATTAATTGATTCAATGAAAACTGATTAGAATGAAACATATTGTATTTTTTTTGGAAGTTTTCTAGATTGTTGTCTACGCAAAATGAGGTATATGGTTTAAATGCTTTAAACGGTCATGTTCTGAAAACCATTTCGTTTTGAAATCTTTATCAGATATTTAGTGCTTTCGAAATTAAGTTCGGATAAAATATGTATCTCAAGCATATGAAATCTTAAAACCAATTAAAAAGCTGCAATAAGTGAGCCTTTGTTTTTGATTTTTTTTCCTGAAATTTGTCGGCTTCAAAACGAAATGGTTTTCAAAACATGGCCAATAACATTTTTATTTATGCGATTAGTATAATTACTTTTTTAAATACAGTATATTATTGGGGAATTTTTTGCAATTATTTATCTTTGAAAAATAATATTTTCTAAGTAATGTCCATTTTCTGCTTCGCATATACGTGCTGGTTTTAGCGAGAGAGAGAGAGAGAGAGAGAGAGAGAGAGAGTATACATATATCTCATATTTTCCATAACTTTTCGCTAAAATTCGGGTATAATGGTCATGATTTCAATTCGAATGCTGGTTTTTAGCTGGAATATGGTTCTTGGTTTGCTAACGTATACTCTTTTTTTCAAATATCTCCAAAGAAAACTGTGGGTGCAATGCGCACATTAAAATGACGGCGATATGCACACTGTATCAACTGACACTGTTGACTGACTGTTGTTTTGAAAAATAAAATAAAATTATTTTTGTACATTGTTCGATCGTGTAATGATTCATAATTAATTTACCAAGTCTTCTTCATATCATTTCAAGCTTTTCAACTTCCCATCACACTGGCTGATCTCAGAAGCTTACCTTAAAAGGAAAATTACGTCTATTATATTGACAACAGAATATATTATCTAGAATATATTAATAAGGAAATCCGCTCAAAAACTATAAGAAGAACCCGGTACACTACCGACTACTACCGACTACAGCTATCGAGTTACGGGAAGATTAAAAAGATAAATTCAGACATTAGTAAGAGCAATGGAAAAAAGCATTTAAGTTTTGTAAAAGATTTCAAATTTCATGTGAAGACTTCTGGAATAGCGTACTAATTCCCATTGAAAGCAAATTTAATATTTTTCAAATGGATGGGAAAATATGGATGGGCTTGAAGGAAGCCAAATACCAAATTGGTGCAGAACAATATTATTAGTGATGATGTGGGGAGGTAAGGCTGCAGTTGGTGTGGGGAATTTAATTATCAACAGCGGAGCAATGGAAAATGGATTTATTTCAATAACTGAACAGAAAGTCTGTTGGAAACTAAGTCTTAAAAACAATTTACATTTTTAACAAGAAAAAGATCGACCCCAAACACTATTCAAAATGCGTTCGATTGTCAATCATTCATAAGGTCCCCTGCATTTTATTATCTCCACCAGAGATAGGTTAGGTTAGGTTAAGTACGGGTGGCAGTCAGAATCCCGGACTCTTTTAGAACGTTTTGGTCCCTTGTGACACCATGGAGACTCTGCTTATGTGGAGTCCCCACCGTTGAACCAAACAGAGCTCAATATAAAGCTACTAACATGTTGCAGTTCAACATTAGCGACGACAGAAAGTTCCCTGAACTCAAGAGCGCCCATTATGGCCATTATCTTTCTTGCAAGTCCAGAACAGTGACACAGAAAATGTTCTACACTTTCCTCTACATCAATATCCTGGCAGTTGTGGCAAAAATCATTATGTTCGACCTTTAACCTTTGTGCATGCCTACTTATAAAACAGTGTCCGGTTAGCACGGACACTAGAATCGAGATTTGTTTCCTATTTTTTTTCAATTAAATAATCAGTATTTTTCCTATTTAGATGAGTCCATAACTGCCTTGTGATCACGCAATCATTTCTTTTGAACCACCTTCTATTTGTTTCATCTTCTGTCTGGCGCCTAAGTTTGAGATTGCAAGAGAGTAGCAGCAAACCCACACATTTCAAATTCGGTGGTACTTGTAAGGTTGTCCCAATTATAGCAATCTCATCTGCTCTAGAGTTCCCTTGAAAGCCTCTTTACTCCAGGATTCAGATGACCCTAATATAAAACTGCTCTGCCAGTCAATGGCTATTGTTGTTCTTAGAAGCGGCTATTAAAGGGCCATAATAGCTGCTTGACTACTAGTGTATATGCTAATCAAAGTCATTGAAGTTATATTCACTTTAAAAAATCCGCAACTCCTTTTATAGCAAGGATCTCTGCCTGGAAGACACTGCAGTGATCTGGACGGAAGTCGCCTTGCAATACGAAGACTACATAACACACCTTCTTGTGTTTTGGAACCGTTTGTATGAAAATCAATACTTTTCTTTCTGCCTGGAGTTCCATTCATCCATAATTCTGTTGATGAGGTCAAGGTTTTATAAAAATTTTCGTGTATTAGAGCAGGGGAGGTTTGGTTAATCCTCCATCCCCAAGCTTCATCGTCCAGTATTCTACAGTGGCATGTACCATTTCCGTTCCACTGAGAGGTACAACGAAGACGGATTGCTGAGGTTGTTGCTATCTCCTACCCTACTAGGTCCAATGGTTGTAGGTGCAACAGCATCCCCAGTACATCCGTAGGAGTAGTGCAAAGAGCACGAGAATGCAAGTTTTTGTACCTTGTGAAAAATATGTAGATGCGACTTTTTATCCAGGAGCGGCCATACATGAGAATTAGGCGTACCGTTGCACTAAAGATACAATAAACGATTTGTGGGGTTAGACCCCATTTCCCCCCCATGGTTTTTTTTTCATAGATAGAGTGAAATTATTGCTTTCTACACTCTCTCTAGAATACTAGTTTTGAAACTCAGCTTTGAATCAAGAATAACTCCGAGATATTTTGCACAGTTGGACACTTTTATCTTCGTATTAATAAGAGTGATAGATTGGAAGACAGCTTTGTTATACTTCCTGGAGAAGAGTTCTAGTTTCGTTTTATTAAATCACCGGAGATGAAACCGATTAAAAATCTTTCCGATGAATTCGATAGACGAGTTAAAAAGCATCATATCCCCAGTAAATAATAATTCGCAGAATTTCTGAGGAAATAATAGGATGTTATTGGAATTGGTGTGACAAAAAACTGGGCTCAAATCGTCACATACGTGATCGTATCGGCAATTGTACGAAAACGAATTGAGTGATACGTCAATCGTATAAACTGAATAGGATTTTAGTACGTTCACGTATGTCATAATTCGAAAATGGTATTTTTACGTGACGAGTTGTACGTCCACGAATGTGACGATTCGACCCCTGGTTTATTACATTTCAAGAATGTTGGAATATGTTATAAATAAGAAAAAGCGCTCCACAAAATTTAATTTGTTTTAAATTTGATTTCACAAATATTTATAAATACAGGTTAATACTTTTGTCCAACTGAATTAGTGACTTAAATAGAAAATTTGAGTTAATTTAATTATTATTTTTCGAACTTCATTTGTTTCTATATTTTATGATTTGAACAAGCTAAAGTTCGTATCGCTTTGTAAGCCAAATTACATGCGATAATTATTAATGAACAAATAACACCAAAGTTAGTTGTAAATATTCTGACAACACATAGTTGAACGGAACAGCTAGCCGTTTTCGAAGGCCACTAAATCTTCATCATCAGCGTTCTTTTTTTTTATTTCGCTTAAGCAGCATTCTACTCATAGATTCTAGTTTTTCTCACATTTATATAAGAAACATCTAAACAAATATTTTTGTTAAAAACTTATGCGGCTGTGTATTTTTATTCAAAGTATATAAGAGGTCGAAATTAAAGATGGGTGCCTTGTGAATACTTTTGTCCGGCTCTGTATATATTATTTATTTTTGCGTTACTGCTCCATATCTAGATTCAATGAGCTGTGAAAGATTTTCGAAATAATTAGTTCTATTTTGTTTTGTATTTTATTTAATCATCATAGCGCCATATGAACGTTGCAATAAAATTATCGATATTAAAATAGATAATATTTAAATAATATTAAACTTTCACATTTTAAGGGTTGTATACTATAGAAAGTAAACGCATGTACACAATAATTAGGGAATCCCTTAAAACGGTTTGCCGGAAGTGAAAAACTTACTCGTAATTTCATAGTTTCCTTTTTACATTTGTAAAAGACGCACATGTTACTCCCTAACTCGGTACATTTTACACCGATTGTATAAATTATTATTTTTTTTACCTGAGAGGGTAAAGCGTCCAATTTGTTTTTTTTAATTTAATTTTATGATATTCTACTTATTTGATTGCTGCAAAACCTATAAATCATCTTTGGTTCTTGTAATTACACAATTTCAAAGTTGAAACAAATTTATTTATCTACTTAACCAATTTTTAAGAAACTTATAACACCCCTTGAGCTCTAAAATAGACACAATCCTCCGTTGAAAAAATAGGCGCAGTCACGCCCATTAAAACTTAATATTTTATTTAAGTGGTTCTACTTTACCGATTCTTACAAGACTTAACACGCACCCTGAGCTCTTAAGAGCACACAATCTTGCCCATCAAAATATAATTTTATATTTACTTCTTCAGTCGTAAAGCAGCTCTGGGCGAGTCAACATCACGCGTCGTTTGCAATTATCTCTTAAATGCAGCCAGGCCACTGTTGTTTATTGGCCTTCGAGAGTTTTGCGTCTCACTCGCACTGGTTGACTGATTTGCCACGGATTACTGTATAATCTTGCGGATTTTTTGTGGAATTTCCTTAGCAACCCCATTGCTACTTCCTATGTGAAGGCATAGGTCGTGTACAGTCAATCACAAAAACATTTTTAAGAATACTGTTAATAACATCATGGACATATGGTCTTAGTCACCCGTCCATTTTTGTGCAACCATATTCTGCAAATTTACTTTGCAGAATATGTACTATAAATAAATAAATAAATAAATAATATTTACTTCTTCTATCAGATCTTTCCATTGAAGTCAGTTTTTTTGGCAGAAAGAATTATTATATAATTTTGCACAGAATATTTACTTATTTTTATGACAATTTTAATATAAAAAAACGGGTGAAGTATTATTTCAAGAAACAGGAGTTCTACCTCAACTCTGTTGTCTATAGTGTCCAAACATTTAGCTTGATTACAATTTGCGTACTTCGGCTATGCCTAGTACTAGATTAATAGATTACTTCGCAAACATTTTTCTTTAATCTAGTACCAGGCGATGTGGTAAGACGTCTACCGTAATCAGGGTGATTGTCTCATAGACAAGTATGCACGGAGGTTAGGAGTTAAATGTAATGACTCCTTAAGTATTTACCAAGATGAAGATAAGGAAGAGATATATTTAACATTGCCACGATTGAACTGCAAAGTATTATTAGCTTTATATTGGGCAAAGACTCCGCGATATCACAATGCGCCAAAGAGTTTAAGTAAGTCTGGGACTCTGACTGCAACCACAACCTCACCTAAATCTTTTTGTTCCTGTTTAGGCAGGGAAAAATGTGTTACATATGTTCTTTTTCATGCCGATTGACAGTAATAATGCTCAAGAGGGTAGGGTAACTTCAATTCTGTAAATATAATGAATTTCCAAACTCGTTTCGAATTATACGGTAGTTCGATAAGATAAAGAAATTTTCGTCGTGATTTAGTCCTAAGACCGTACAAAATTTAACTGACTCCGCGAGTTTAAACAAACGACTATATCTAAAAACATGTGTTCGCTGACGTATTGACGAGTTGGAAACTGGCCATACTTTTCTCTAAAAAATGATCTTCAGGGATGAGGCCAATTTTGATATGAATGGGCCCGTCAACAAGTCAAATTTTCGATTTTGGACGATACCATTCAATATAAGGTTCAAGAGTGTCCAATGCATTCCGATAATGTTAATGTTTGGTGTGAATAGGAATTGTGCGAGCTGGAGGCATCATAATTTTTCCTGTAGAGTTTTCTTAAGTAGCAGGTCTTTGGGAATAAATCTCAAACCACAGCGCTCCTCAAAGACGTGGAAAAGAAGACAAACCAATAACCAACCGACGAAATGTTAATGAATTTTATAAAGACATTAATTGCTTTGTTATTTTTTTTTACAAATCTTCTTTTCTTGTACTTCCTTTTAATTTAAAAATAATCGAGAAAAAAATTTACTATGCCACCCAATGTAACAAAATTAACGCTGCACTTAAGAAACAATTAAATTTTCATTGATTTCTGAGCCAAACAAGAAATCGATCAGGACATGTGTATGCGATATCAGTATGAAATTTAATTAATTTTAAAGGGACACCCTGATAAATATGTACATACATACATATGTACATATGTACATACATATATACTTTAACATTTTACCACTCCCTGCTGCATGCCACAGTACACTTTCACAACATACTACTACGACTTTGCAGCTTGATGTTCGCTTACTTTACTCTCCTTCGGTTTTTTTCGTGCTGCTACTGCGGCTGCTGCTGCCGCTGTTAATGTTGTTGTTCTTGCTGTAATATTTTTTGCTGTTTTTTAACCAACAAACTAACAACAAATGAATTCCACCGACTCTAGAGCAGTTTCAGTGTTTGAAAGCATATTGAAGTGAAAACATTTCCAAGCTAAACGACGTAACAAGAGAAATTGTAAGGATTTTCCACAGGAAAAGAATATTAAAAAAAAGTTTGTTTTTTATTTCGAATGAGTGAATTTTTTTTTTTTTTTGATAGTTAATAAATGAAAAAATTTAAATATCTCTTTATATACAGAGAAAGTCAGCGATATTTAAGAAAAATATAAGAAAAACTTAATTTTTGTGTGAATGAAGTATTTCAAAGTTTAAACAAAATTATTTGAAAAAAAAAGAATATATAAAAAGAAAGTGCAAAATGTATTTTTGTTGATGTGCAAGTGACTACGCGAGTGTATTATATAACTAAAATCTTTGAGTTTCTTATCACAAAAAAGCAACCAATGACCATTAACAACATCCTCATCCTCATCACTATCATGGCCAACATGAAAAGCAGCTCCAGTAGCAAGCGGAGAGTTTCAATTTACTTTCACACTACGCAACACTAAACTTTTGTGCATTTTAAAATAAAATAAGTTTTGTGATATCATTTGGGCTTAATTAGTCGTGCTGCTTGCAGTTTTCGTTTAATGAAAAAAACTTTATTCACTTTAATTTAATAGATTATTTAATACACTTATTAAAGGCCAACCAACATACACAAACAAACACACTCATATAGATACACTCGCTTATTTTCTCCAACAACGTCATAACTCAAAAAATCTAGTTTTACATAAAACGTGTTTAAAGTTTTCAACTTAATGGAAAAAGAACATTTTATTTTTCTCTCAAGATTTGAGTATATAAGATATTTGTATGCAATTTTTATACTATTGTATGTATCATTAATGATATAAGGATTAATTCTGCATTATTAACTAAAAATCGCATTTCTTGAGTTATGACGTTGTTAAATTAATTTTTAAATTCCTTTGCAATTTTTAGAAATTTTAATAAATTTAATTTGAGAGAACAAGGATATTTTTCTCATTATTTAAGTTTAATTAAGAAGGGGGTTAAAACAACAAATATATAAAAACAAAATATTAAATGAATAAATAAATAAAGAGCGAAGCTTCAAGCAATGTTGTTGTTAATACGCCACAAAAAGAAGACAAATTTGTTATCGACTACGAAAAAAAAAGTTGTAAACAAAAAACAAAAACAACAATAAAATACTCCCACATAATTCCCTCTGGCTTTAGTAATTTCCCTACTTATTTTTACTGTATGTACATACATACATATGTACATACACTCATATGTAAACACTTATATATGTGTATACGTATACACATGTGCATAAAGCCTGCAGTACACGGCGAGTAAAAATCCACATGCGCACGTGGCTCTGACGTAATTTTGACGTCATCATAGAGCTACATTTGCTACATCTCGTGTACTAGCAACATACATATGTATGTACTTGTAGACATTAACATGTTTACACATCGCCTTTGAAAATGTGTCCGCTTCGGTTACATGTGACACAGTGAGATTTTAGGGCAAAAATATTAAACAAATTTTACGACTTGTAGCCACTACTACTTACATACATATTTTAAAAAATGCAACCAACATGCTGATAATTCTCGTGACGTCATAGAGACATGCGAATGTGGCGTTTTACATATTGTCTGCTATGGGCTTAATTATCTGTCTATACATACATACATACATACATACATACATACATACATACATAATCACATTTATGTACATACATATATGTATGAAAACAGAAATTTTTACTTCTGTATCCCTACAAAATTTGTTTAGTGTCTATATGCGAAGATGGAATATACTTTCATATGCACATACATACGTATATGTGTACTTATAATTCCCTCTATCTATCCCTCCACCCATTTACATATACATACATAAATATATCTACGTATCCACACGTTTGAGTTTTTTTTATCTGAAATACAATTAAATATTGTATTTTACTTTGCCGGGGTTTCTACAATATTATGAAATGTACTTTTGATTTACTATGGACTTTTCGCGCCATATGTTAGAATTTTCAATTAAAATATTTTGTTTCAGTTTTATAAGTTAAAGAAAACTCTTGTAAGTTTTACAAATAACATTCGTGCCAGGACTGAAGTAAACGGAAGTGGCACAAAATGTTATTGCAACTATTTAAATAACATTGCTCTGCATGAAAATCGCCCCTGAGACCGCTTCATCTGATTCTTATGTAAAATGACCTCCTAAAACTGAATATGACCTCCGTTTTGCCCCATCATTAATCATTTTTCGGAGATTACTCCTTCACCTCACTTTGTTATTTACTTAGGTAATTTAAAAATTATAAATTCATTGAACAATACTTTTTATACGTTTTCCACAAATTCTTTTTATATTTCAAAATATTTTTTTCCATAGTCTTCACCTTCATTTGGTGCTTGCTTTTCTCTTGTACCTTAAAGTTGAAGTTTCTCTTACTATCGATCAGCAGTATTCTGCCAATATGCTAGCATTCGACTTTCTGGAAAATATTTTCTCAAACTGAGCGATGTCTTGATGAAATCGTTACCCTTGTTCATCAGAAACTGCTTCTAAGTTTGCAGGAAAAAGTTCAGATGTGAGTGCAGAAAATGCAAGAACTGCACTCATACCTGAGATATGTTACACTCCATAGCCTTATAGACTGACACAACTTATGAACATGATCTAGGCGCACGAAAGTGCGCCAGGCCAAGTTCTGGCCAATACACGCAGTGTGTATATTTACACGAAGCCATTCGAGCTGTTTTTACCCCCATCATAAGTTTGATATTATGATATTTAAACCATAATTAGAATAAATTCGTATAACTTCATATGCGAAGTTTGAAAGTTTTACAATGAAAGGCTCCGGAGATATAGAGGTACAAAAAGTGCATATTTTAAGACATACCCACTGAGCACTGACCACTGACCACTGACACACTCATCAAATTGATGAAGCACTTGCGCTATAGCTAGAGAGCTAAAATTTGGTACACGAGAAGATCTCGGTGAGCAATGAACCAGAAAGATCTGGAAACCCGGAAATTTTAACCAGGAGGGCGGGGCTACGCCCATAAAAATTAAAGTTTGTGCTACTGAGCTGAAATTCGATAGAGAGCTAGGTCTAGGTGAGAAATAAAATAAAAAATCTGAAAACTCGGAAATTTTAACCAGGAGGGCGGGGCTACGACCATAAAAGTCAGAATTAAAAAAGCTAATATAAGGCGCTTAGTGTAAGCTTTTTTATTGAAATTCAGTATACATACTGCGATAATGCAAGGCTATAATTTTTTTATTAAAAAAGTGGGCGTTGACGCGCCCATACAATTTAAACCTCATTTTAATGCCCTGCGTCTCAGCATATTTAGATATACTATTTATCTAGCTCTTATTATCCGTTTGTAACGAAACTAGACACGAATAATAAGCACTGGCCCAAAAAAATTTTGACTTTGGAAAAGTGGGCGGGGTTACGCCCATAAAAATTAAAAGTTGCGCTAAGGAGCTGAAATTTGATACACAATTAGGTCTAGGTGAGAAAACAACTAGAAAAATCTGAAAACCCATAAATTTTAGTTAGAGGGGCGGAGCTGCGCCCATAAAAGTTAAAAATTTAAAGTTGCGCTTATGAGCTGAAATTTTATACACATGTAGGTCTAGGTGAGAAACCAACTAGAAAAATCTGAAAACTCAAAAAATTTTACCAGAATGGGCGGGGCCACGCTAATATTATTTTGAACTAAAAACTTAATACACAGCTTTTAATTCAAGCCAATTTAGTGAAATCTTGCATATGCGTTGCACGTACACAATACTTTTAACTATCACCTTAATAATTTGGCGTGATCACTTCTATAAAATGTTAGCCTTGTGTTTAATCAATCTACATCGGTCTAGTATATTTTAGAAGAAAATTAGCATGAATTATAAGTGCTGCTCACAACAAAATTTTGAGTTAGGAATAGTGGGAGAGGTAACGCTGATAAAATCTAAAGATATAATTCGCACTAAAGAGCTGACATTTTATACACTAGTAAGCCAATGGGAAAACCTTAAAACCAAAAAGTTTTATCCAGGATGCGTGGCACGACGTTAAAGCCCTAATTCGCACTAGCGAGCTTAAATTTGATACAGAAATAAATCTAGATAAGAGATCACTAAGAAAAGTCTGAAAACCCAGAAGTTGCTATCAGAGGGCGGAAACAAGTACTTCAAATTCAAAATTAACATACATTTTATTAAATGTTTTCATACACATTGCACTTCTCCAAAATAAAAATTCCCTATTTTGAAAAGTAGCTGTGACTTCACCCATAAATCTTAGCTTTTTCGTTCAGGTACTTCGGCTTAGCAGTTTTTAATTTAATACTCAGGTATTTCTTATTAAGTTTTTAATACCAAACTTTGCATGAACCATAAGCACTAGAGGATATAAAAGTCAGCGAGGCCAGGCCCATAAAAATTTTACGTAATATTATACTATAGAGAGGTGACATTTTGTACACAAATAGTAATTGATTTACTCAATCGGAAAATCCAAAAATTAAAAGCACCAGCTACCCTAGTGAAACTTTGCATACACATTGGGCATATCCTTTTGATTTATGTACTTCGGCTAAGGAGACTTTATTTAACACGTAAATATATTGAGAAAATAGGCATGGTCATGCCCAGTAAAATTTACACTGTATTTTACATGTTTCTTCCAGTCGACTCTTACAAAATTGCACACACTGGCGACCCGTTGTAATGACACAATAGTGCATTTTTAAGATCAGAAATTCAACACCCATCACACTCTTACCCATTATTTTATGTAACTCTGCCATTTTCACCTGGCACAGTGATCATGAATAGAAATAAAATACACTAGAAATTTAAAAATTTGGCTTGTTTTTATGGTTAAGTAATTGTCTATATGCATTTTGTTCCCGCTTGTGGAACTCGTCAGTAGACTTCAACTCACAAGCGGGAACGAAATGCATATAGACAATTGCTTAACCATAAAAAAGCCAATTTTTTAAATTAAATGAAGACATTATGTCAAATAAATATACTTCAGTATTTCATGCATACACTAGAAATTTTAAGTTTAAAAAGTGTTATTATAGAAATCTTTTCATTAAAAGTTGTGATATATAAATTTTGACCAAGTTCTTCTTTGCCACAATACATAACACATAAATATATTATGTATGATATAAATTTGTAATCGTAAGGGTGTCATATAATTTCTAGATAATCTGTTAACTTGGCAATATTTTTACCTTTCCAAAAAAGGAGAGAATAATGTATAAATGTTCATTTCTTTATATTGATAAAAATGTTGTCAAGTTGGCAGGTGATCTAAAAATTATATGAGACCCTTACGATTACAAATATATATATATTTCTGTGTTATGTATTGTGGCAAAGAAGAACTTGGTCAAAACTTATATCTCACAACTTTTAATTGCCGTTTTTCACATTTATGTTTTTGTGAGGATCGATATAGTCACATACACATTTTGAAATGCAAGCCAAGCTCATTTATTTTAGATTCAGGAGTTCAATAAACTTTGAGTCTTAGAAAAGTTGTCTGACTTGGGATCCCGCGAACACTCCTTCTTTGATTTTAGAGACACTAAGACGAGGAAATTTAGTTTAAAAAATATAAATCCATTACCTGCCTTTTAGATTGCTTTCACGAACTGCTTTGTCAAACCGAGTTTGGTGTGGAGAGGTGGCAAATAAATATTTTTCTTCGGTACTAGTGGATCGTGGGCAACATTTGAGGTATTATATAATAATATAGTAAGATATGTTTATAATCTCAAGAGGCGAGATCATGTGTCACTGTATTTCAAGACTTTATATGGTGTATTATTTGAAAATCTCTTAAAGATAAGAACATTGATTTTCCTCCACAAAATTATATACACCCAAAAGCCGAAATATTTATTTCAAAAGATTAGATTTGCAAGATCTTTAAGAGGCAAAAATATAATAATCCCGAAATATTAATGTCAGGTCTCTACATGGCATTTCTTTTTACATGCTGTTCGCCTTTGGAATACTCTTCCACATCATCAACAAATTAACAGCAATGCAACAAATTTTAAAAACTTTCTTTTTAATTACTTTGAGTAGATCACTAAAGGTTTTATAGATATGTACTTATATACAAATGTCTTTTTGGTCAATTTTATATGTAAATTTAAAAATTATTTTTATAAATCGTTTTATTTATTCGGTTTTTATTATTATTTTTTTAATTATTTTGTTTTTAATTTATTAAATATTAATCTTTATTGGCGAATTTATTGTACACAATACAACCCTGCATTATAATTATAAGACTATGTCTTGTTATGTAAGGGATTCAATAAATAAATAAATAAAATAAATAAATAAACATTTTAGTGGTCGTCAGTGAAACTTCCTCGCAGAGGCCAGTTTCGTATAGTGTAATGTTTGTCTTGGACTCGGGTGTTCCACTCTTATAAAAAGCAGTACCTTGAATCTTAATTGCAAGCAACAATTTTTAAGTCAGCGTAAATTTTCCAATTATAATCACGAAAGCTTAAATATTTTTTATCAAGGATTCGTTTGATGTTTCCGAAGGTCTCTTTCATATCTACAGAATATACAACTGGGACTGATGATAACTGATTTCCATTGGCCAACAGTACAACTTTCAAGCTCGTCTTTGATGAATATATAAACGGTCTCGACTTTTCAGGTACCTTCAGTTCTGTCATTAATTCATTTGAATCAGTACAGAACACTTGCTTTCGTGTTCAGAAATAAATAATTTTAAGGTTGATTGTCTGGTCGTCTGAGAAAAGATTTTTTCTCCCTTTTCTAGGAGATTCCACTGCCGAAGTCGAAACCCAGGCAGCTGAGATTTACTCTTAGACAATTTCAAATCCCGAAAGAGATCATTCAATTTCGACTGCGTGGCGAAATGAGGTTTTCGATGGGCTTAAAACTTGAAAATCCTCATTATCGTTGCACGTTTCATTTGATGGTTTAGGCTGAGACTCAGAGTCCTCGAAATCTGTTTCTAGTTCTAATTTTTGGTCTTTGGGGGCACTGGAATTGGCAAAGATCCGTTGTGAGGAACTGTTAATAGAGCTGAAAGAATATTCGAATATTGAATAGTGAGCTTACTTCTTCCAGAAATCCAGTTGATGAAAGTCATACAATAGTAATAATCACTGAGATGACACATGGGCACAGCAAATGACATTGATTTACGGGTGCCTTTAAGCCATTCGGTCGAGCTACTGTAACAAGTAGTGCAGCAAATTTTTGGAGCCCAACGCTTGTCTTGATCGCCAAAGTAGATTTTATAAGCCGTTTTAAGAAGCTGTTTTTATTGTCAACTCCCCGCAAACGTAGCAGAAGCTAGCAGGATGATTTTTACACTCGCGTGGCATAGTTCAATAGTAAAACAAATTTCTTACTTAATTTCAATGCACAGCGAAAAAATGACAACCGTTTGCACCGAATCCTCGTGCAAAGCACCGATATATTAGCCCAATTCACAATCTTGTGCAAATGGTCGTGCATCGTTGCATGTGCAAAATTGTGTAGTATATTCTACTCACCACTTAACAATTCTTAGCGGTGAGTATCAATATACTATACCATTTTGCACATGCAACGATGCAAGACAATTTGCACAAGATTGTGAATTGGGCTATTGATTTTACGATCACTAGAGATCCACTGCAGGTAGATAAAACTTGTAGTGCAGAGCTTTAGAAAAATTAAACAGCTAAAATAATTTTTTATACATTCTAAATTTAATTTGGGGCCATAAAATCATCGAAAATAGTGCGGGGTGATCCCTCGAAAATGGTGGGTGGTGGGGGACAACAGAGATCATATTATAAAGAAAGAAAGAAAGAAAGAAAGTGTAATAAGATGCATATAATTTTACTCGTATCATTGTCATGTTGGACTATTACAAAAAATCGATGAAGTATCTAATGAGTATTCCAAGTGAAGATGTTTTGGAATTACCATAATTGCCACAATTCTATGGCAATTCCGCATGCATATACCCTTTAAGACACGCGAAGTTTACTTCGCAAAGTTTTGATTCAGCGGGAGAAATACTATCTCTTTCTGTCATTCTCACAGCTGAATTAAAACTTTGCAAAGTAAAATTTTCTTGTCTAAAATGGGTAATATTTTACAGATTTATCTTCCCTATGTTCCTTGTTGCCCGATTTGTAGATTTATCAGCATTTTGCCTAATTTTATTCAAAATAATGAGACAACTTTTAGCCATGCAAAGTATAATTTGCAAAGTCTTAATTCAGCTGAATGCAAGACAGAGCGAGAAATACTGTTTCTCTTTGTCTTTCTACCAGCTGAATTAATACTTTGTAAAGAAAACTTTGCGTATCTTAAAGTGGTCTGACAAAGTGCGATTTGACGATTTTTGTCGTAAAATGATGATTGTCGTAAATCGCCAATGTTTATGTCACTTTTTAGATCGTGCGGTAACATCATTTTGCTTGACTTAGAAAATTAGCAAAAATAATTATACCTGCACAAGAAAAATTAATGCAAACGTAAATAAAAGAAGAAATTTTCAAGAGTTCTTTGATTTTCATTTAAAGTTGTTGATATTTAAAAGGCAACTTAAATTATAATTGAAATGCCAAGATATTTAAACCTGGCTGGAGAAGCAAGTATATATATATATATATATATATATATATATATATATATATATATATATATATATATATATATATATATATATATATATATATATATATATACTAGTTATTTGTCGAAAAATCCTAAGCGTGCCGTACAAAATAATGAAATTCTAAAATTATTAGACATGAGGCTTCTAAATACATATACTGCATCATTACCAAACTCGATGGCTTGCACTTTGTTGGAACTATATGAATCATTAAAATTAATTTTAAATTTGCAGTAAGCGTTGACAAAATTGACGCGAAAAATTTCATTTTAGAAAATATAAATAAAAGCAACCAAATTCATAAATATATACTCGGCATTATCATAGTATTAACAAAATGTTTCAGAATGAAACTTAAACTGACTGAAATTCAAAATTTATACACACAACTGGAAAGATTACTTAAAATCAGAGACGTAAGAGTTATAATAGAAATGGCAAAAAGGTCTTATTTAACCATAAACAATGATGAATTCTAATAATGTTTATAATCAACTATTATTGTAAGACATAATTACAAACTAGTGTCCTGCACAAGACTATTTATAAGACCTTTCAAGACATGAGAGATTTTTTCAAATGCTTTACTACAGCGAAATATTCTAAAAGAATCGCTAAGCAACACTGTTGGCAAGTAATTTTTTTCGGTGGTTTGTCTTGCCAATAGTGTTGTTTAGCGATTCTTTTAGAATATTTCGCTGCAGTAAAGGGGCCCATACACTACAACAGCATGCATGCGCAATCAAGTGTTTGTGCCAGCAGTTTGGTCGTGTATGGACATTTTGTGCGATTGTACGGTTTGCTGTAGCGATGTCAAGTAGAGTTTGATATTTTGCTGATGGTACCAGCTCGCTGGTGTGCTATATGGTGAAATTAGCTCAGTTGAGCAAAGTTGTCATGGAGCAAACATGCATTTAAGTAATATAATTTGTTGAAATATAATTTGTTTCAATGGTAAACAGAATTTTAGAACTTTAGTTATACATAGCTGCTAATTTTAACAATATACCAATAATAATTGCAACAAAATATGTGTCACTATTCATAACCACCCTTCCCGAAATTTTGTAAGAAATGAATATTGTACCATCTTGCTGGTATGTTGTCTGGTTCGAGCATGAATGCTGAATCGCTTGATTGTGCGTACATGCTGTTGTAGTGTATGGGCCGCTTAAGGCATTGTAAAAAATCTCTCATGTCTTGAAAAGTCTTATAAATACTCCTGTGCAGGACACTAATACAAACATACATACATATATATCATATTGATCAACGTAACTTATATAAGTGAGAAATATTTTTTAGCTATGATTTGCCTTCATAGAAACTCAGTATCGTTCACGTAGTCCTTCAAACTTTTCCAGTCAATACCTCTGAGGTGGGTAATGTCCCGTAAGGTGCCACCCCCAAAATAGCGGGATCTTGGCTGGGCAAAAGCTGGACAATGACAAAGTAAGTGTTCCATTGTCTCTATGTCCTCCTTGCATCCTCTACATTCCTTATCATCCGTGGATCTATTCCGGCACAAATGTAGGTTAGAGTGCCCCGTTAAGATGCTTATTAGTTTCAACAAACTCCTTGTTTCTGTCTTCATCCGGGTTGCCCTATAGAACCTTGGTTAGATTACTTACAGTATCACTATTCTATTATGTCATCTTCGCCCAATTTTGTAACTCAATCTTCGCTGCCCTGAAGAGCTTTGCATTAATTAGTTAATAATCATAATGTTTTGGCTTCTTTCGCCAGTCCATTTGCACGATAATTTCCGATTACATTGTAGCAGGCCGGCATCCATACAAGACAAATGCTGCCATATACTGCATAATCGTTACTCATATTCTTGTAATCTAAAACGGTGCTAGAGTTTATTCTTTTAATTGTGATTACCCTAATTGCCAATGTGGTGTCCGTATATATATTGACATCTGTGCCATAATATTCACACTGATACATTTAAAAACTTCAGCGATTGCAGCAACTTCAATCTGGAGAACTTTATTATGATCAAGTAAGCAAAAGCAAATATTGGTCTTCGGTTCTTCTAAGAAGAAACCTAGATCCGTTCCTTCTCCTAACTGCGAGCCTTCCCTATAGCAGCAAACTGCCATGGATATTTTTTTTAGGGTTCAATTAACCTAGGAGTGTTTTTCTGGTATCAATGTCTCGCATTCAGCTATAACCCTAGTCTAACGTACCCGGTCGGATATTTCCAAACTCTGCTCGTATCCGCCGAGTGACGTCCATATGATCTGACGGTGTGTTATTTTGCCTTGTCCTATCTATTATTCAATCACTTGTAGACGTTTTGTAGCAATAGCTGTTTCGTATCCTGTACGAATGTCTATAAGTTGGACATAAAGATTGGTCTCCAATATCCTGATTGTTAAAGTGCTCATTGCACCACTTGTGTTCAGGACGCTCCAGCCTTATTTGCTGAAAAGAAAGGGAAAATAACCCCATCAGACCAAAAACAAAACCAATTAGTTAACCGCTGAAAAGGAAAATATTTTCCTTGTATTTTCCGAGCCCCAAATGCGACATTTCTTCTTGGTAATGTAGCCTAGAAGGTGAAAATGGTCCTCATCATTCAATATGATTTTTCAATGAAATTCTGAATCAGTTTGATGTATTTTAAAGACCCAATCACCAAAGACATGATATTGTTGATGATCTTTAGGCGTGAGTTTTTGTGTTAACTGTCGTTCGTGGAATAGTCAATTCCAAAGATCGACAAAGATGGAAAAACCTGGGTTTTCTTAAATACTATGGGCAATATTCGCAGTTCCTCTCGAACAAAGTGCAAGAGTTTTATTTCTCACATAATTAATTTGTTTTAACAGCTCAAACTGTTGCACCAGATTAGCAATTGCTGGGCAAGAAAGTGCTTCACGATTACCCAAAAAATGCTTTAGTTCGCAAACTGTGACCACAAAATTTTCACCATTTTCTATGCGTCATTGAAATATGTATATATCGTTAAATTTTTTATTAATGGCGTAGTTAAACTTTTCATTTGTCAGGTAGTTGCAGGTTGAGCCATGACACATTTTCGAATGGCGGGCTATATGAAATGAAACGTCTTATTGGAACACCTATAGATTTGAAGCTTTTCCTTCATAATGAATCTCATTACTTCAGCTTCAATAATATAGGCTGGGGGGCGAAGATGTTATTTAGTAAGTCAGTAAGTGGTGATTCACACACAGTTTAGCTGATCAAGTTTTGTTAAATTTTTTTTTGGAATTGCGTTTACGTTCATACGCGAAAAGCTTTTTCTCAAACTCAGTTTCGGATGACAAAACGTAAGAAAAAAAAGCAATGTGAGTCCGATCACAGAGGAGATGTGTAAACATCTAGTAATGAAATTTTTTTTTTAAGTTGGAAGTACTTATGCTTTTAGTATCTTTTTTTAAATTAATTAATTAAAAGTATCAAAGCTTTCAATATTGTAAATACATATGAATTTGTTGGTTTTTGTTTGTTTTATTGAACTTTTTTGGTTAGTAAATGGGCACACTGCAGTATATGTATATGTACTGCATTCAAAATTGCAGTAAGCAGTAAATTTTACTGATTACTAAAAAATTCAGTAAATTTTTACTGCTAATGAAATTTAATTTGCATTACCAGTAAAATCGTAGGGCCGTAATCATAATAAAATTGTAGCAAATTGCAAAGTTTTTTCATTCAAATTTTGAAACTTTTGTAGGAAAAACATTAAGCCATTTGGTAGAATTTCATTATGAATACAGACATTACTGATTACTGAAAATTCAATGCACCTCATCATATAACAAATCATTTAGGCAATTTATAAAAATTGTAGAAAAAATTTTTACTAATCAGTAAAAATTTACTTGTTAAACATTTTTTATTATTTTTACTAAAACTTTAGTGGTACTGCAGTGCTCAACTATGGGAAATGCCTTTACTTTTACTTTTTAATTCCTGTTGTTCATCGTTTAGTTGTTGCTGTTCTTGTTGTTGTGTACGCATTGCAATTAAAATAAATTCAGTAAAGTGCTACGTTGACTTGCGCACATTCGGTTTTGATCATTTTTTTTTTGATTTAGCTTTCTTCCTTTTTTAAGTTTTTTCAGTTTAAACGATTTTTGTCAGTTTTATCGCTTTTTTCTCGTTTTGGCGTTTTTTTCTTCTCTTTTTGAGTTTTTTTAATTTTCGCAATTTTTTTTTCATTTTGGCGATTTTTTCTGTTTTTTTGGGGGTTTTTTTCATTTTGGCGATTTTTTTTTTCTCTTTTTGGGTTTTTTTTATTTAGGCGATTTTTTCATTTTGGCGATTTTTTCATATTGGCAATTTTTTTGTTTAAGGATTTTTTTCATTTTGGCGATTTTTCCGGTTTTTCGCGATTTATTTTAGTCCAAGAGATTTTTTTTAATTTGGTGCTTTTTTTTCGTTTTGGCGATTTTTTTTGTTTTTGGCAATTTTTTTATATTTGGCGATTATATATTTTATTTTTGATTTTTTAGTTTTACCGTTTTTGAAAATTTCAAGAGTTTTGCTCTTACGGTTTCCAAGATACAGCAAGATGTCAAAATTACAAAGTCAAAATTGCAATAACTGATGGAACACCCATTGATTTAAATTTTTTAAATTTAGTGTTAATTGTTGTAGTCTGTATAAAAATACACTAACTTTTAAAATTTCAAGTGTATATATGTACATACAATTGTATGTATATTACATGGGATTTTAATATTTTTCGTTGCTAGTTTTGGAACACCCTTTAGTTTTTAACTCTCATGTATTTGTTGTTGTAGTGGCCAAATGTCTACATATTGTGTCCAAATTTCAATTCCGTAGCTCTTACGGTTCATTTTCACCTTTGGTGTACGGAAATACACAGAAAAATAACCGACGGCGGCGCACCGTCGGCTTCGAGCCGGTCGACTTGTTTCTCTGCTTGGTATTGCTTCTTTCAAACACTAATACACTCATACATAGCTCACACCGATTTGACAATGCTGTGAAAGAAAAGCAAAGAAATCTCAGCAAAGAAATCAAAGTCAAAAGATTTTTAACCCCTAGCGTATAGATGTTTACACATCAAAAACTTGGTGACTCCATTCTCCTATTTCCTCTCCCTAAAAAACTAAGACTGGACTAAGGTGCTGTTTTCACGGGTATGTTCACACCAATCATCACAAATTTCTCGCAAGAAAGTTTGCAATATGTCCTCTTTGAAATTCTTTTTACAAAAATCCTTGTTCTTGTATTGTAATATTAAAGTAGAATTGAATATAAAACATGAACAACGTTGTAAGTGACAAAATAATAATTTTTCAAGAGAGCAAAAATAAAATATATTTTAAAGTTAAGATAATTTTTTTGTTATATTTTTAACTTATCAAAAATAACGATAGTTAACATTAACTTTTCTCTTTGTTCCTATGTTAAATTTATCAATTACTTTCGACAGTTCCGTTCGTTCGTTCTTTGTAATTGTATTTTGATGTCATTTTGAATGGTCTGATGTTTGAACAATGCAAGAGAGTAATGTTAACGTTAACATGTGAAAAACAGGTTTTAAAAAATTTATCTTTGTTCGTTATTTAACGTTATTCGCGTCTATGCTTCAATTGTGCATTAGTGTCCCTTTATATTAGTTGTTGTAGGAAAGTTCAAGTGATGAAGGCATAGTCACCTGTCACTGAACTATACCAACTTCAGCAGATAGTTTTACTAATATAACATCAGAGCGCCCTCCTTCGTTGTGTAGCAGAATCATCGCCGAAGTAAAATAATCGGTAAAATGGCTACTAACCGCAGCTTCGAAAGAAAATTTAATGCGTCTCAATTAACACTAGAGGCGCTGCAAGGTTGCATTATTAAAAAAACGTGCAAAAAAGCATAGTTGTACTCGTAAAAGAATAAAGCTTTTCTCTGTCTTTTCCTTCACAGCCTGTCTTCTCTACCACTATCCCTTTCCTAAAGAAAATAAAACCTAGTAATAGTAGTAGGCATTCATTTGCCTGAGTGTTACTTCTCTTTATAAAAAAAATTAAATTTGTTTGTTATATAATTTATTAAATTTTCATCTCATTTTAAGCAACATCCATACATAAAATTATACTTCGTGGCATATTTTTATATTTTCATTATTTAAGTGCATAATTAATTTTTAAAGCACATTGCTGATTGTTGGCCAAGATATATATAAATTTTAATTCATACAAATATTCATGAAAATAAGGTTTTGTGTGCAATCCTCTCCCTTTTAACTATTGCACTTAAAAAACAAATACAACCTTTGCTTTGTTAATGTAAAACATTTTTCCATTCACTTTTGATATTTTTTTTATATTTCAAGGTTTACCACTTAATTACAAAATTTGGAGTACAAGCGGCTCTAACTACAACAAACCTTTTAAAACATCAAGCAACTAAGAAAAATTTTTACAAAAAAAAAAACCAAAGAAAATATTACGAAAATAGCTGTTTAGACATTATTTTATACATTTGAAAAACTCTTCAAAGCGAGCTAGAAGTTGGCTAAAAACGAAATTAAAAAAAAAAACAAAAAAATACATCATCAAATAAATTGTAATAAAAACCTTTAAACCACCCCACCCCACCCCACTCACTTAAAGTGCCGGCAATGTAAACATCATAATTATAATTAAAATTGTTTGTTCTTTTTCAAATGAAATAATTCTAACGCTCAAAAAACCAAAAACCAAACCAAATAAATATAAAAGAAATTTTTTTGCTGAAACATATTTAATTAAATCAACATTACAAATTCATAAAAACACTCATGTGATCAAATAACATTTCTAAAAAAACAAAACGAAGAAAAAAAAATACAAATATCATAAATTGTTAAAAATTATAAATTTACACAAGTTAAGATTAATATTTAAAATAAATCAAATATTTACTTGTTTTAATGTAAAACACTTTTAAGCCTTAATTAAATTTGTTATCCCACCGATTTGCAACATCAGCTGTTATAAGTGTTATATAAGTGATATAAGTGTTATAAAATATATCATTTTTTTAATTTACATAAAAAAAAGAAATATAATCTACTTAAAACCAGTTTAAATTAAAACATATTACATACAAAATACAAAAAAAAAGAAAAATTTGTTACTCAAAACTAAAAATTAATTAAATATTTAATTGCAAATAAATAATAATTTTTTTTTTAATTAAGGTCAAACTAAGACACAAGCAAACATCCAATACACACAAATAAGCATATTTATTATAATAATAACTTCTTTGATTAAAACGTTTTAATCAAATTAATTAAAGCATGCATAGACATTTAAATGAAATAATTCAAATAACAAGTTTAATTATATAACTTATAAAATACATATATACATACATACTTATATATATATATATATTGTTAATTCATATACACCGTTGTTGATTGTTAACGATTGTTAAATTTTAATACGATTAGTGGAGCATTCATACGCGTAAATTAATTTTGAACTCAAAAAAAAAAATATATATATAACGTTTATTTAAAATCTTATACCCCTAAAAGAAAAAGCTTTAACCAGTTTTGTGATTTGCGAACCAAATAGAAAATATAAATAAGTTCCCAAAAAAAAATATTTGAATAAAATAATTACTTCCTTGGAATGCCAAAATAAAACTGCTTTTTAATTAGCGGTTTATTAAAATTTTATAAAACAAACCAGACACACAAAATAAAATAACTAGAAAAATAAACTTAAACTTAAACAAACGTAACGTTGGCAAAGCAGTTTAAATAATTTTCGCTTATGTACACATAAAATATTAATAAATCTTTTAGAAATATAATTAAAAACTAAACTAAAGTTTGTTATTTAATAAACTTGAAAAAAAGAACTAAAACTTTTCTTATACAATAAAAACTCAAACAAACGAGTTACGCACCCAAAGTGTATTAAATAACATAAAACAAAATAACAAATTAAGAAATTTATATGTAAATAAATACATACGTACGTAAGTTTGTACTAAATTCAGTTTTGCAATTCAAAAAATTATTTAAAACAAAAAAAAAAAAAAAACTTTCCATGAAAGAAAATAACTAATCAACCATATTTTTAACACAAATAAATTGAAAGCAGAAAACAAAAATTAAAACAAAAACATTCAAAAGATTCATTAAGAACAAGCAACTAAAACAGCAATAATAAACGACATCAGCAACAAAATAAAAAATTCCAAATAAACAAATTTGTGTTTTCCTCAATTATAAGTTGCGTTGATTCAATGAACAACCCACAATAATAAAAATTTGATTTAAAAACCGCCGCTCGAGAGACAAACTGCAAATAATATTTCTTTAATTTAAAGTAGTCAATTTCTACGCTTGTTGCAATCCCAAAGAAATACATATTTAAAAAAAAAAATAATAAATAAATAAATAAAAAAAAAACAAACCAAATTATTACACGAAATTTAAAATTTAGTGTTTGTATCCAGTAGCCAGAGGCCTTTTAAAAAGCAGCGATTTAAATTAGATTTTTTTTGTGTAAACTTAACAAGTTTGTGTAGTTTTTTAAGGCGTTTAAAAATTTATTGTTACATTGTTAAGTGAAGTTAAAGTTCAATATTAGGTAAGTGTAAAAGTTTTTTATTTATATTACTCGTACATATATGTATGTAAATACGAGTACATATATCCTTTTTCTATATAAATGTCCAATTCACAAACTATGGTAATGCTTTAAACACATAGAACACAGCAGGCTACACAACAATACGACTGCAATCATAGCAGTGTTAGTCAGCTACAAAATACATATTTAAATTTTTTTTTTTTTTTTTGTAATATAAAATTGTATTTAAATCGGACTTCTTGCCAAAATTTATATTTTTCTAGTAAAATATTAATTATTTCTTAAAAACAAGTATATTGAAATTAATTATTGCATATTTAGCCAGTTCCTACGCCCATCTCCCTGTTGCTTATGCAGATTTTATTTTTTAATTGTAAAAACTTTATACTCTCAATCAGTGCCACCAGATTAGGGGATTTGTCACCAAAATGGGGATTTCGCTTCTCATTTGGTAACAGAATTTCGTGGGGAGGGATTTGGGGACTTTTCATTTAGAGCTCTAACATCACTTTTTTAGGGTTCCGTACACCAAAGGTGAAAAGGAACCCTATTGTTTTCGCTACGCTGTCCGTCTGTCTGTCTGTCCGTCTGTCCGTCACACGGTATTTTCTCAGGAACCGTATTAGCTACGGACCTGAAATTTGGACATAGTATGTAGAACCTTGGCGGCTAGAACAACAAATACATGAGAATTAAAAATGAAAGGGTGTTCCAAAACGTGCAACGAAAAATGTTAAAACCCCATGTAATATACATACAATTGTATGTACATATGTATATTGAAACTTGAAATTTGTAAAATTAGTGTATTTTTATACAGACTACAACAATTAACACTCAAATTTAAAAAAAATTTAAATTAAAGGGTGGTCCATCAGTTAATGCAATTTTGACTATGTAATTTTGACAATTTGCTATATCTTGGAAACCGTAAGAGGCAAACACTTGAAATTTTCAAAAACGGTAAAACTAAAAAAAGGGAAAATTATAAAATCGCCAAACCAAAAAAAAAAAAAAAAATCGCCAAAAATTAAAAAAAAATCGCCAAAACGAAAAATATCACCAAAAATAAAAAAAAATTTCTAACACTAAAATAAATCGCCAAATTCGAAAAAATCGCCAAAATGAAAAAAAAAACACCAAAATGAAAAAAAAAACGCCAAAAATCGAAAATATCGCCAAAACGCGAAAATTACGCCAAAACTAAAAAAATTTTTTTAATAAAAAAAATCGCAAAAATGAAAAAAATCGCCAAAAATAAAAAAATCGCCAAAATTAAAAAACCCAAAAAACCGAAAAAAATCGCCAAAACAAGAAAATAAAGTGTCAAAACTAAAAAAAGCCAAAACTTAAAAAAATCGCCAAAACCGAAAAAACGCAAAAAACGCCAAAACAAAAAAAAAAAAACCTAAAAGACCCCAAAAACGAAAAAAATGCCAAAACTATATATTATATAGGATGAAGTTTGTATTAAATTACATATCTAGTGTTCGTACGGAACCCTTCGTGCGCGAGTCAGAGTTGCACTTTACTGAATTTATTTATAATAGTATTTTATCTGAATACAATATTTACGTTTTATGGGTTTTCTTCTAATTTTACAGATTATTTTAAAATAGTATTATTACTATAATTAAATTTTTATAAAGCGAAAAAAACAAAAATGAAAATTCGTGAAAAGTTACAAAATGAAAAAAAAACATAATATTGATAAAGAATCGCTAAAACTGTAAGGTGTGCCAAAAATGCAAGAAAATTCGCAAAAATTTGCTAACAGTGGGATGATAATAAAGTCTAATATTATTTAAAAAAATCAAAAAAGTTTGCAACAATTCGCGAGAAGTTGATTAAAAATCGCCAAAGCCGTTAAAAATAAAAAAAAATTGGTAAAAAAGCGAAAAAAATTGACTAAATGTATTAAAGAAATTACTAAGCCTGTAAATAGTAAAATTCGCAAAAAATATAAAAGAAAATGATTTCTTTTTATATTTTTGAATAAACACCTTTTTTATATATATATGTGAAATATTTGAAAGCGGCACCACTGGAATATATATTTATACTTCAATATCAAGATCTTATGGTCTGCTGTGGTCTCTGTGTTTAATGTATAAGTTCTAATGACTTAACTTATACTTTGTTAAAAAATTAAAATAATTCCATCAAAATGGTTAAATGTGTTTGCTATTCACTGAACTTTTGCAGCTCACAAGTGGCAAAATCAATTCCCACTTCTGTATAATTTCTTATTATTTCTCGCACTCTCCGTTGCGAACGCTTAAGTACAAATAAATACAGTCAAATCCCGATAATTCGTACCCCAATAAATCGTAATTCCCGATAATTCGTAATAAACTGTCGCTTGAAAAAATTTCGTTAATTTGTAAATTTTCCAGACATATAGAAACAATAGAAATATGGAAGGAATGATTTTTTGTTTACCGCTATTTTTTTTGCGTGGGTTTTTGGTTTTGCTTGTTTGTGTCTATTTTCTTAAGATCAGTTTTTTAATGAATAAAGAAAGATGTCAAAGCGCACGCATAAAACTGTCGGTGTTACAAAAACAACAAATTTTTATTTTGTATTTTATTTTAAGCAATAGTTTTTTATGTTTTTTTTATCGTTTTAGTAAATAAATTGAAAACCACTGTTAATTGGCATTTATTTTATTTTACCACCCTATAATTCGTAAGAAATGGCAGGTCCCTTGCTATTACGAATTATCGGGATTCGACTGTATTCGATTTAATCAATTTAGGTGTGGACTCAAATAAATTTCACAAACTTGTACTATTATCAAACACTAGATGGCTATCATAAGAAAAGCTGTGCAAGCAGTTTTGAATCAATGAATTGAGTTACAGCATCATTTTAAAATTATACCAAACAACAATATTGACAAAATATTTTTGGGGATAAAAATTAGGATTTTTCTTTTGAAATGGGGATTTTTTGGGGACATGATGATTTAAATTGGGGACAAGAGGCAAAGTTTTTCTGGCAGCCCTGACTCTCAATTATGAGCATAACTTCTCTTATCATAGAAATATAATCAGACTTATTACGAGTGGTCATTTCAGCTCTAACTTAACTAATAAAAAAAAACTTATGCTAAAAATTTCACGTTCAAATTTGTTATTACATGGTAAAAATACTGTTTCAAATTATACGAGGGCGGATCAATAAATCCATGACTTTTTCAACTTCCCTCGTAGTTATATGAAATGCAAGACTGTTTCCATCAAGTACCAGCTGTTACTAGACAACTGTAAGATTTTGAGCAAGTGTCATCATTTACTTTGCGTTCAATAGTTGTTCAAGATATTCAACCTCGTGTATTTTTCTAAAAATGGAAAAAATTGAATTTCGAGTGCTCAGATATTTACATTAAATTTTTTTTATTAAATTTCTATTAGTGAACTCTTACGCTGCTGTAGAATAAAATGTAATCATTAAACAAAAGCTACAAATTTTTCTCTTCAGTATTAGCTTGTTTCCTAGCTATTTATAACAGGAGGGGGTTTCCCGGGAACAAACGATTGGGAAGAGAAAAACTCCCTTGGAAAATTCAAACTTAATTTAGTTAGGAAAGCACAAAAACCTTCACCCGTTGCTCTGAAACAGACCATATAGAGTCTTTAATGGGAATTGATTCCATGACCCACAATGGGTGGTATTTTTGTGTAAGGAGTGGACAAAAATAGAAGAAATTATCCTGCATTGATGAAATTTATCAGGCCCACTTGAATGGCCAGCATTATGTATAGATATAAATTTTAGTTAATATCCTTGCCACATATTGTTTTTATTAAAAAATTCCACATGACTAAAAAAAAGAATTGTAAATTCGTGCAAATTTTTACAAATATGTTCTACTAATAATATCGTTTGTACCTTGAACATTTTTTTTTAAATTTAAATCACATAAAGCACGCGCTTTGCTCAAAAATTACGTTACAAATAAAGTTGGCATATAATATGCGATAGTTCATTTACAAAGCACCTTTGCTGTAATGAATAATTTCAAAACAAACTTTAAGTTTAATATGTTATAAATATAGAAAAAGCATTTAAAGCTCAACCAGAAAAAAGCTGTACCACAAGACAAGACACTCTGCATTTTTTTTGCAATAAAAGCTGCATTATTTTGAGTTTGGTTTTATTTAGACTATAGTTAAAATTTTGAAAGCCAAATTACATATGATGATATTTAAGGAACAAATAACACCAAAGCTAATTCTAAATATTCTGACAAACACCAGCAGAACGGAACAACATTTTGTTTTCAAAAGCCACTACACCTTCATTGTCAGCGCTCTTAGCTTTGGTTTCCTGACCGTGGTGTCAGTCAATGCAAATTTCAGCTTTATATAAATATTTTTCAATTTGTTTTTTGTTCTGCACATGCCTGTTAATTTTGTTATTTTTGTTTTACTTGAGACACATATTTTTGCTACATTCCACTAGTTTTCAGTGAATTGCAACACAATGAATCAAAACAATTAATAGCTTTTGGCATGTAAAAAGGTAAACAAATATACACTCTTAAGTAAAAAAATTAAATTAAATTAAATTGAATTAAAAGTTAAAATTCAGTAAAGTGCGACTCTGACTCGTGCACGAAGGGTTCCGTACGAACACTAGATATGTAATTTAATACAAACTTCAGCTATATAATATATAGTTTTGGATTTTTTTTGGTTTTTGGCGTTTTTTCAATTTAGCGATTTTTTTTCATTTTGGAGATTTTTTTTCATTTTGGCGTTTTTTTCATTTGGGCGATTTTTTCTAGTTTTGGCGCCTTTTCGCGTTTTGGCGATTTTTTTTCATTTTGGCGATTTTATTTCATGTAAACAATTATTTTGTTTTGGCGCCCTTTCGCGTTTTGGCGTTTTTTTTCATTTTGGCGATTTTTTTCATTTAAGAGATTTTTTCGAATTTGACGATTTATTTTAGTGTTAGAAATTTTTTTTTTTGGCTTGGCGATTTTATAATTTTCGGATTTTTTAGTTTTACCATTTTTGAAAATTTCAAGTGTTTGCCTCTTACGGTTTCCAAGATATAGCAAGTTGTCAAAATTACATAGTCAAAATTGCATTAACTGATGGACCACCCTTTAATTTAAATTTTTTTTAAATTTAAGTGTTATTTGTTTTAGTCTGTATAAAAATACATATGTACATACAATTGTATGTATATTACATGGGATTTTAAAATTTTTCGTTGCTCGTTTTGGAAAACCCTTTAATTTTTATTTCTCATGTATTTGTTGTTGTAGCGGCTAAGGTTCTACATACTCTGTCCCAATTTCAGCTCCGTAGCTCTTACGGTTCCTGAGAAAATACCGTATGACTGACAGACGGACAGCGTAGCGAAAACCATAGGGTTCCTTTTCACCTTTGGTGTACGGAACCCTAATAAGCAAATCAACAAGCATGTGCATGATTAGTAAAGAACAAACAACACAACGGTAAGATTGTTTGAAATTAGAGATGGAAAATTTGAGCTTTCATTACCTAAAAAGCTTTCAAGAAATTTAAATACGATGAATCAAAACAATTCACATATTCCATTTGCATTGCAAAATATATATGCAGGACTGCAGTTTACATTAACTGACGCCACAGACAGTGGATCAAACACTATAACACTGATGGTGAAACTGTAGCGGCCTTTGTAAAAAGCATTTTTATCTGTTCTGCTATTATTTGTCGGAATATTTACAATTATCTTTAGTGTAATTTGTTTTTTAGAAATTATTAATTTGCCAGCTTTTGGCTAAATAAAATTAAACAAAGCAAAAGAAAAAAGTTGAAAAAGAAATTATGTACATAACTATTATTTTGAGTTGTCATGGTTCTATTAAAATAAATCTTGAACTTAACTATCCTGGAAAATCGAAACAAAACTCATACTCATTAATGAGAGAACGAAAAAAAAATCATATTTCAGAAAAAAAATCATCAAATCATATTTGTGTTAAAAAATATTATCATAACTGTGACAACTCTGCTTGTAGGCTGTATAAATGTTGCTGGCGATTTCAAGGTTAACATGTTTATAAGCAAATGTTTATACTTATGTCTATAGAAAACAACAACATTTTTAATATAATTTATACAATAGTTTGTGAATCGGAGAAATATACATACATATTTACGAGGACATATTAAATAGTCATTAGCTGCAATTTGTATTTTACTTCTTTCTTTTTTTTTATCAGAGATAAGCAAAGTAGCAATTTTTTTATATTATTATCTTACTGTGCTATCAGAAAAGTAAAATAATTTATGTATACATTTTTATAGAAAAGCATGTAGGTTATAAATTCGAACAATGTTTAATTGATTAATCGATTATGTTCAAATGAAAAATTGGCAATATGGTTTACAAATTTTTGCTAATTATTTACAACGATTACTTTATTTTATTTTGAATTTGTTTGAAAATATTTTTTTCGATATATTTCAATAAAAATGGGGAATTTTTTTATAAACACCCAGCAAAAAAGGTTGCCTACTAGAATGCAAAAAAGTGTATATACTCTCCAGTCGTGAGTACTTACAATTTGACTGAATAAGCCATTATTTTTGTATGAGAAGTTCAAAAAGTATGCGGTACCCTATACTTGATTGTTAAAAATCATAATTTTACAAAGCAAATATATGAATACGTATATTGAAGAATATGCAAAAATACTTAGATTTTGTAATAAATATTGTAGTAAACCAAAAAAATAATTTTAATGTTTTCGAAGCTGACTTTCACGATCAATAAATATTTTTTAGATAGATTTCAGGATTAACTAGGAAGTACTACAATAAGTACCTTCATGTAATGATATAAATAAGTTGTTATATAAAAATAATAAATAAATAAATAAATAAATAAGTACCACTCATTACTTTGTAAGCCATTAAAAGAGTACTACCCATTACAAAATCTTCAATTTTTTTTTGCTGGGCATTAATACTAAAAACAACTGAAGATGAAAGCGAAACGAATTTTGAGGACTTTTATGAAAGAAAAAAAAATTAACGCAATAAGTAATTTGGCTTGTTATTCAGGTCACGCATTGAATTGTCAAGGCTTGAATTATGCTTGACTTACACTTTATTATTTCAATAGCATTCTTCAGTGAAATGGGAACTTCAATTTAATTCGAATAATTCAGTTGTAGTACAGTTCAATTCAATCCTGGAATTATACTTCAATTAAGACTATTACGATTGAATTCAATTATATTTCAAACTTCAAAAAGAATTTGATCATTTTTAATCACAATTTAAGTTTCATTACTAAACAAATTATGTATTTGACAAGGTTGGAACTAGGGATGTAACGAATGTTCGCATTCACTTTCGCATTCGCAAGTTATTCGCTTACTTTTGCTATTTGCATTCGCTTTTGGATTCGCTGAAATGTATGCAAATATTTCAAGCAAATAATTAAGACAAAAAAATTTTTGTAATTCTTTTAACTTAATTAAACCTTGCACTTTAATTATAAGACTTTTGTCTTATTGTACAGGGATGCAATAAATAAATAAATAAATTATGATTAACAAACGTCAAAAACACAAAAATTATTTTTAACGAGATCTACCTGTCACCAAGCTGTAGTGATCTCGTCGGTGTGAAAGCACAAAAAGCTTTTTACAAAAGTTTACGCGTTGTGCATATATTGCTTGGACGTATCCGACTTACAAGTATAGTAATCCTCAAAGCTTTAAAATTTTAGCGGAAAGCTTTTCTATTAAAAAGTTCTCATAAGGATCAAAATTAAACCAAAAAAAAAAACGGCGGTGCTTGGAAATATTTTTCAGTTTTTGAAAAAGAAAAGGCAGTGCAGTTTTGGCAGTCTGTCCAAACTTTTAAAAAACATGTTGAGCGCCACCCAGCAAAAAATTAGACATTAACATCTGAACTATTTGAAATATAATGACTTACTTTTTTGATTGCTAAATTGAAGTACTCACTTACAAAACACATTACGTAATTTTTTAAAAATAGGAAGCAGAAGTTGAATATACTCTTTGGGATTTAAAAAATGTCATGAAAGCATTGCCAAAATATGTAGTTATTTTAAATAAATTCTATAAAATTCTAAATTGCCTACTTATTTATTTTAAACTACAAAATTAGTACTTACATTTTGAAAAAGTATTATAAATATAAGTAAAAGTAGTTCTAAGTACTTTTTTTATTTTTGGTTTTAATAAAAGTTCATCAATCAAAACAATTAAAATTATTTCTAAAAATAGTATTTATAAGTAACAATACAGGCACGGTTTAGGAATAAAATATAACCCATTTTAATTGAGTTTATAAAATAAATTTTATAAAATGCTGCATGTCATAGTAAAACAATATTTTTTTATTATTTATATTTTTCTTAAAAAGCTATTATTTATTTAATCAAATTGATATTTTAATTGCGGTCTTCCATTTACCCAAACAACGACATATTTCAAAACAAAGTATTTAGTTTTTCGACTAAAAAAGAAAAAAAAATAACTATTTCCCACAACGAAAAAAATAATTAGTTCCTACAATAAAGAACAGAACTACTTCTCAAGAATCCATTATTCTATTTTCGCGAATTGTTAAAATTATTAAGTTGGTAATCCAGTAAGCAGCAGCTTCCACCAAAAATACTTAATTCAAAACTCGATTCTCTTTTTTGAAATTTTTTGAATTTTTGGCTCGGCATTCATTACTTCGTAAAAAAAAATTTGAAATTAAGAAGTCATTGTTTGTTGTAACTACCACGCGAAACATGTGCCGCTCATTAATTTCATATTTCTTTTTGTTTTATGCATTTCAAATGAATAAATATTTGCTCAATTCAAGACTCAATTTAAGTAAAAAAAAGTTTCCTTAAAACTTTACTCACATACATATGTTCAAAACTACCGATTTTATTAATTGAATCCCAAAGGCCGTAACTGCAATGCTAACAAATGTATAGACCAAAAAGCCTTAACAACAACTTTAATTTAAACAAGGTAAGAGTACTATATTTGGCTGTGCCGAATCTTATATACCCTTGACCAAAGTGCGTACATAAAGTATAGAGATACACTCTATACATATGCATATGTTTTGTAAAAATATTTATAATTTTTTGCTCTAGTGCAATTTTTAGTAAGCGACCTTTCAGTATTTTTCGATAAAATATTTTATTTTTAGAAATTAGCAACAAGTTGAATATTTTATTCTATACTCTGTATTTAAGAAATATTTTATATTCATCCTTATTCCAGTTGTCAAAAACGACGTCACGTCATACAAAATCAAAAAATTAAATTAAAAAAATTTTTTTTTTATTTAGTAACTATAATATCAAGAAAAAAAGTTCAAAGTTTCCATCTCTGGAGCTATGGTTTTAATTTTTATAGTTTTCTACACCAAATTTTTCTTTCCAACACGCAAAATATATATAATTTATAGAGAAAAAGAAAAAAATTAATTAGACCTAGTTATATGGTATATAAAATATGTACTACAAAAAGTGCAAGTTTTACAACCCTGAAATCATCCTTTTTGATTTTCTGATTTCTTACAGCAATCTCTTTTTTTTAAGAGTATAAGATATGTTTAATTTATAGAGAAAAAGAAAAACTTTGTTTTAGTAAATTACTTTTGTAAAAAAAGTTAAAGTTTTCCTTGGAAAACCTGGAAACGTCTTTTTAATTTTTTTAACTTTTTTTTATATGAAATATCAATTTAATTTGTACTGAAGTATAAAATAAGTTAATTTAATAAAAAAATAAAAATTTGTTTACGGTAGTTAATTTTTTATATCACAAAAATTTTAAGTTTCCCAACCCTGGAATCATCCCTTTTGATTTTTCTGATTTCTTCTTCTCTTTCTTTTAAGAATATAAGATATATTTAATTTATAGAAAAAAGGAAACATTTTTTTAGTAAGTTAATTTGTATAAAAAAATTTAAAGTTTTCCAATACTGGAAACGTCTTTTTAATTTTTTTATTAGAAATACCAATTTTATTCATACTGAAGTATAAAATAAGTTTATTTAATAAACAAATAAAAATAACTAGTTTTCTTTAGTTATTTTGTATGGCAAAATAAAGTTTGAGTTTTCCAGCTCTGAAATCGTCTGCTCGATTTTGCTGATTTTCAATACCAATCTTTTTCAGACTATTTCTGATACACCACTCCAAGACCGAAGTCTGTAGCTTTTCTGGGAGCTTCGGAAAACCGATTGCACGTGCAGACAGATAGACAGACGGACATCTTTATGCATAAGGATCTCGAATATACATACATATATAATTTATGGCTCGCTTATTAATATTGTGGAAATTACAAACGGAATGACAAACCTATATATGTATATACTTTTACCAATTTTGGTAAAGGGTATAAAAAGTAAAAACTAAGAATTTGTGCAATCGGACTGAAAAATTACAATTTTCCCCTGACTGTTGGTACAGTGTAATTGTTTATAATATTTTTCACATGGCGTATGAGTAATAAATACCCAATAGCACATGTAGCGACAATCATACGCACTAGTTATTCAAAGTGCAATGAAACAAAAATGTAGCATATCTTTAGGATAAACTTAATTTAGTTTTCATGGTTGCGTAGGATTAATATGATGCCTCGAATTATAAAAATCAGGAATAAGCACAGAAAAAAAAAAGATTTTGCAAACTTCTAAAAAAAAAACAAAGACTTATTTTGTAAAAGGCAACTAATTTAATATGGAAAATTGTAAATTTCAAAAACAAAACACACAAAATTTGTCAGTGCTTGGAGTAGCGTTTTACAAACTAAGTCGCTATTCACACTGTGCCTTTTTAGCCTGCCTTGTATTGACAATTTTCTTTTGAAACCCCTACGAAAAGTCACACACATTTACATTAAGCCTTTTTTATTCATGCCTTTTTGGCATTTATATACACGTTTAATGCTGCGAATACGAAAGAGGCACAGAGAAATGTCAAAAATCCCCTACACCGCAAGCTTCTCACCCCCTCTCACCAATAAACTAAAAAAGCCTGCCTGCACAGGCAAGCAGAAAAGGCACAGTGTAAATTGCGTCTAAGTCTCTCAAATAAAATTTTTTATTCAAACTAAAAGTTAACAAAGCAAATATCATTTTTTAATAATAAATTTAAAATAAAAAAATCTACACTTGTATTTACAAGGTATCATAAAGTCATGTGGCAAAAGTTAAAGAAATGTTGCAAGCAAACCCTTATATTTTAGTATGCTACTTAAAACAAAAAACAAATTATTAGAAAACAAATCAGATCAAATATTACAAAAATAATTCAAACTCATAAAATTGTTGTAATTTTTGCAATATGCAAGAACAAAAAAAATTTTTGGAGAAAACTTAAAATTTTCACAGTTTAAAACTCTATTTGGTTTACAAAAACAGCTTTTATTTATGGCAACATATTGCACAAAAATATGCATTTATAGCGCAATATGCCAAAAATAAGCATTTATAGCAATAATAAACACCTGTGATTCGGGCCTATTTTTAAGTAAATTTTTCCTTTCATATAGATATTTTAGTCTTGTCTTTTTCTTCGTAAGATTTTTATCTATATAATTAATAGGCGAACATGTTTTTTTGTAATCCCTTTTACGCTGGTACCACCGCACCGATTTTAAAAAGATTTATATTGTTTTAATGGATTTTTTATACAGATGTGCAGAATCTATATTTTATTGAAATCGGTTTAGTATTTTGGGAGCTATAAGCGTTTAAAGTTGCTACTACTACATGCACACATATTACACACGCATTTATTAGCTTACAAGTAAAAAAGAAACAAAACATGAGTGTGTGTGTGTATGTTTGTAGTATTTATCTTTACCTTACAATTGTTTTTCTCTTATTTGTTGTTGTATCAAAGCCATAATACTTAGGGCGACTTTTTGAGTTCAAGATTAGAGATTAAATAAACCTTAATCTTCATTTGTGATTTTTGGGTAGTCGATTATATGGTTTACTTGCTAGTTTAAGGGGGCAATCGTGCTGGTTTAATCATAAATTAACATTGACAACATACACTTGTGAAACTTATAACTTTTTGTAAAAATTATATTTTAAAATAATTTAAAAACACATAAATAAATATATATATTTTATATTATTTATCTATTTCCTTTAACACGCGCAATATTTTACTTGTAAATAATAAAACATGGCAGTTTCTTCTTCTTTCCACAAGAAATCAAAGTGTGTTGATAACATGTATGACTTTTACACAGAAAATGTTGCCACTATGTTGTTCTTCAGTATGGTAATACTACAAATAATAAGAAGTTTAAACTACCACTCAAAAATATCAAACTAATTAATTTGAGATTAAGTTAATTTTCGGATTAGCTAATTATAGAAATAAACTAATCTTAATCTCGTACCCAAAAAGTCGCCCTTAAAGGAAAAGAGTTAAATAAATTGAATTAGATTGGTTGAAGGGATTTTGTTTATGTTTTTTTAATTTCATGTATTATTTAATTATGCTTGTATATATATATATAAGTTTGTGTGTGGCTGTGTTTTAATGAATTTTTTTATGAAGTTAAGATACATTTTCTTTGAATCTTAAATTATTTACATTTTGATTCTAGAATACGGACAAGTGTGTCGTCCGTTTGGTATATATAGTACTTATTAAACAAGTATGGAAGATAAAAATTGGTTTTTTATGAAAACCTTCATAATTTGATAGTACAGAGTAATTTGAAATTTCGCTGACCTTAAGCGTTTTTTTCGGTTTATTTATTGTTTAACACACACTATAGCAAATGCGGATATTGTTCAAAGAATGTTAATAATGTTTATAGGAACGTGCAAAACTCAAACACATTTGTGACTGCTTTTAGTAGCGATAGGTTAAAGATTTATGAATTGTGGTACTGACATTATTTTATGTCCTCGTAAGCTTTAATTAAACAACAAAATGCTAATATTTTTCTATTTTTTTTCTATTTTATTTCTTATATTTTAAGCATATTAATATTTAATTACCAGTTCCAGTAATTTTGCATATATTGTTGCAAACTGAACCGCTTGTAGTACAAGTTGCTCCCACCCTTATGGAATATGCTTATAAATTAAGTAAATAACTTTGTACTCCTATAAATAACACTTAAGCAGAAAGAATATCATTTAAAAACCACTCCAAAGGTAAAATTAATAATGAAAAGTGTATTCTGTATAATGCGTTAGTTTCTAAATATAAGTGATTCATTTATTTCTTAATTTATATAGCAGAGGTTAAATCGCAGCCCAACTGCTAGAAATACCAAGTAAGATTTTAGTTCTAATATTTAAAAACTCTTCTGCTTTCAACTTAAATTCTACTACTACTCAACAAGCATACTATAGACATAAATTGTATTGTCAAACACGAAACTATTTGACTCCGAAACAAAAAAAACTTTACGAAAAACTCAACAGTGATTCCTCTACAAATAGAAGTTCTTGCAGCCATTAGCGAATAAAACGAGCTTTCCCTTTTTAACAGTAGAAGCAAGTCTGCAATTAATTATGTTAAAAAATAAATAATACATTATAATAAGGGTAATTTTCTTTAGACTTGCATTAAACTATTTGATTAAGGAAGAATTGGAATTCTTGAATATACTCTAACAGCTACCAGCAATTTCTTTTTGGTAAATAAAGTTTAAGCAAACGAAAACATTTTTCTAGTTGTTACTGCATTTAACTTTATTCTTATTTCCTAGGAACGTTTAAGCAAATCGAGAGAGAGAGAGAGAGAGAGAGAGAGAGAGAGCTTAAAGAAGATTAACTTTGCTTCTGTTTTTTGAAGACCCTCAAACTCCCAGAAGACAACAACCCGCACAATTTGTGTTTGCCACACAACACCACCAAATAAGAAGATCAGCTCAAAGAACTAAATAATATTTATTTTTTGTATATTTTTTTGGTAAACAACTTTCTGCAGTTGATTTTTTCAATAACTCACAAGTAAGTTTTTTTATTCCGGTAAGCTGGTTTCCTTTAACTATTGAGTTTAATATTAAATTTAGTTTTAAATCGACGAATAAGTTTTTTCCCAACATAAATGTCTACAGTCGACGTAGGTCTATATGTAGGAATTTCCGTAAAATTTATTACACTTTAACAATTTTTTCTCTTTTCAGATTTTTTTTTTATATAAATGATGATTAATTTATTTTTTTTCCAGCATTTGTTCTACTCTAATTTCAGGCTTTTGCTTTTATTTTTATTAAAATTTTGATTCATTGCAGTCCAAGCTAATAATATTTATTTTCAGAACAAAAAAATTCTAAAACCTGCACAATGCACAATTGAGTACAGGCAAGAACCAGATTATACGGTATTCAGCAGTCTGTGTGTGAGAGAGAGAGAGAGAGTGAGAGAGATGGTATTATAACGTGGACTATAGAGGGAGAGTACTAACGATTGCAGCAGTGATGGCAACGCAAAATCTTTCTTAGAGGTACATTCGATTTAAAAAAGAGATAGTTTTCAAATCTTACTTTGAAAAGATGTATATCTTTCATTTTCATTTTTATTTTTAGAGTATTTTAAATATCTCAGAACAAGATTTTTTTTGGCAGGTTTTAAATAGTGTAAACAACTCCGTGTTGTTTACCTGTATTGCTAAAAATATATTTCAGTTGATCTTATAACTTGAATTTCATTAGAAAAACTCGGGTTATTATACTTATAGCATTATTATGGAGGAACTAAAAAAGTGAAAGATTTTTCTCGGAAAGTAGTAGAGTTGAGTGAGTGAGTGAGCAATGTAACTCAAAAGTGAATTGCAACTCGTACGTATTTGAAATTGTTTTCGAGACTGTTCTCACACACATATGGTTTGTCATTAAAAACTTCCAAAAAGCTTTTTTATTATTATATACTTGTTTTTTTTTATTGCATATATTAGACCAGCAGATGCTATATTAGATGCATATATTAGATCAGCAGATGCTAATTTTAATGTAATATCAGAGCGCCCTCCTTCGTCGGTATTGTGTAGCAAAAATCATCGGCGAAGTAAAATAACCAATAAAATGGCTACTAAACACAGCTTCAAAATTAATACGCCTCAATTAACACCAGAAGGCGCTGCAACACTGCATTATTAAAAGCGTGCAAAAAGCAGAGTTTTAAAAGAATGAAGCTTTCTTCTATCTCTTTCTTCACCGCCTGTCCTCTATCACTATCCCTTTCCTAAAAGAAGGTAACACCTAGTAATAGTAGTAGGAATTAATAGTTACTTCTCTTAAAAAAAATATATATATATATATATATATATAATGTTTTTTAGGTGGAATTAACAACGCAAAAAAATGAAAGACAAAATCAAATATTTAATTTTGATTCCAAATTGATTATGAAAGTTCATACATATGTACACATATCCCTCGATTTACACGATACTTTTTTTTAAACGATTTCACTTTTACACGATTATTTTGGTTTTCGTGTAAATGAAATACCTCGATTTATGATGATATTTAGTATTTTTAATTTTATTTTTGATATTTTTAATTTTGTTTTTGTTTTTATGAATAGCATTTATTTTGTTTAATGAATAAAGATTAATTTTTATATGTTTTGAGTAAACGCTTCTGAGATTTTAAAAACTAAGTTGAAATACATATATAATTTCTTAATAAAATCAATTTTTTAACTGATTCTGCCTTTATTTTTGATTTACATGATTTTTCATACAAAAGTTTAAAATTCGATTTACACGACTTTCTCAGGAACCTATCTATTGTGTAAATCGAGGGATAGGTGTATGTTTAAAAATACAACGTTGTTATTGAAATATGTAAAGATAAATTTTAAACAACCTTCAAAATATTGTGTCCTCTTTGGCATGTTTAAGCTTCACTTTACATTCTATCAAATTAAATGAAATGACAATAAAAACAATATTAGGTGTTTATGATAGTAATGGCAATAACAGTCAGTGCAGAGTGTCAGGAGTGAGGAATAAAAGTTTCCATTAATATTTATGGCTCGATTATGGATGGCAACCAAACTTCAGTTGCCGTTTTGACTGGCAAGGCAACTGAAATTAAATAATTATTATGTATGAGTGCAAATTTCTCCAGTTGCCCAAAAGTTATCGAAAATACAATTATGACAGGTTGGCAGCTGTAAATAATTTAAATAAAGCTTCAAATGTAAAAAATATAAGTGTTACAAAAAATTGTTAAGTAAAAGTGCTTAAAACATGTAATAAATAATATCGTAAAGGTGATGAGTTCTGCGGAATTATTTTGTGGTGAAGAGAAGGAAGTAAAGATGCAAAATCTACGAAATAGCTCTTAAGGGACCATTCAAATATTATTGAATCTCTCTCAATCTCTTTTTTTTAGTTTAACATTTGCTTACGCACTAATGATACCAAATTATTATTTTAATTATTTAGTAAAATGTTTTTTTTTTATTAAAAATACATTGAAACTAATTAATAAGGGTTCGGCTGTGCTTTAAAGCACATTTTAATATTCCTAAATAATGCCCTTATTTGATTTAATTTAATTAAATTATATATTTAATTTTTTTATTTTTTTTTTTAATTTGATCAACTTTTTCTCTTAAAACCTATGCAGCAACTAAAAATTTGTGGTGGCCAATACAGCAACTGAAATTAACAGCTGTAAGTTGCCAGTTGCCATCCATAATACTATTTTGCAACTAACAACGTAACGCGTACTTCTTGAATGATTGATACGGAACTCCATTTGGGTACAAGGGTTCCCAGACTTTAGATTTCTAAAACTAAAAAATTAAATAAATATAAAAGTAAAAACGAAACTCAGTTCGGTCGTCTGAGAGTCAATACAATTGTGACATTGGTAAATCTTAAATTGGACATCCCATAGCCTAAATGCCAAGCCATAACTAAAGCAAAATTCAATTGGTTTATATCGACGGTCCCATTCCAAAATATGCTAAGTCGACATAACTAACATGTTATGCTGGGAGTAGCATTTCTGAATTCATCGCTTATTAACTCAGATTCTGTAAAATTTTGATAATTGTGATTCTAAGTCAGTATGATATACGACAAATTTATAAAGTTCAAATAAATTTAAAAAAATTCTATTGCAATTATTATATGATAACAAAAAGTCTCAAGTTTCTATCTCATAACATTATCGAAATATCATCAATAAGCTTTGAAGGCGTTTATCTCAAAACTAGCTTTTTTGACTTAGCATGTTTTAGAATGGAGCTGTCGATATGGTAATGGCTATGCATTATGGCGAGTCATCTATAATCAAATACAGTGCTGCCAGCTGTTTTCTATGGTTATGGTTATGCATAGCTGTAATAAGTGAATGGAATGAAAAATAAAAATATTTTTATTTCAGTTATAGTTTTTATTTTAAATTAGAAATAATAAAAATTCAAACAATTAATTGTTATGTGAAAATTCAATATAATTTATTTATTTTAAAACGATTGAATTTTTTTAAATTTATACATTGCTCAAATATATTTTTTAGAGTATTAAATCAATTTACAATATCCGAAATACAATTTTGTTCTTATTTTTGAAACAAAAGAAAATTTATTGAATTTAAATATTCAAAATTTGAATAAAATTCATTTCAATATTATTTGGATTCAGGTGCCACTTCACATATGACAAATAATGAAAATTTTCTTTCTAACGTAAAAAAAGTAACGAATAAAGAAATTATAGTGGCAAACAACAATAAAATGTCTGTATCGAGTGTTGGAGATATAAATATGCTGCTAAAAACTAAAAAAGGAAAGCGTGATGCTGTTGTCAAAAACGTTGAATATATACCGAGTTTGTGTACTAATTTACTCTCGGTTCGCCAATTAACAAAAAACGGAAATAAGGTTGTATTTGAAAAAAAATATTTGCAGTATTTTTAACACTAACAATCAACTGATTGGAAAAGCGACAATTGATAATGATTTATATCGATTGAACTGTGATGTTTTGAATTCTAACGGAAAAGTTTTAATTACCAACGAAAATTCAGATTTGTGGCATCGACGATTGGGCCATATCTGTAAAGACAACTTAGAAAAGGTACAGGAATCATGTTATGGTATTGACTCCAACGATAAAGTAAACCACGAGTGTATCACGTGTACATATGGGAAACAAACGAGAAAACCATTTAGAGAAGTTGGTACTCGTGCTAACTTCTCTTTTTTTTTTTAAACGGACTCATGGTATCAGCAATGAAAAAGAGCACTTTTTGTGCGAACGCGTTTTTCTTATCTCTTTTCTTACTACTGAGCCTCTGGTATTCATCATATTTTTCACTATGAAATTTCCTCAGGTGTACAATAAAATTTGAATTTCATTCAGAGCTAGCACATAATAATTTCGCGCAAGTTTTGCAAAAACCCAATACCTTGTTATTTTTATTGAGCTAAATATTTTGTTATATGAAAATAACGTTAAAAGTAGACAAAACACGGATATGGCACTAACTGTATTTCCCAATTATCCAAGGTGATAGAAAATTGAGGCAATAGGTGGATTCCTCTAGAGGTCGTCGCAGGAAAAATCTGCATTACTAGAAATCATCTTACAAGGAGTATTTTCAATAAAAAAAAAATTATTTATTTGTATATGTTTTCACAATTTAAAACTATTTGAAACTATTTTTTTATGAATTTGAAATAATCAATAAAGGTTTTGTTGAATAACATGATATAAATATAGAAGGTACTTCCATTCTCTCTTTGTTTTTAAAAATAAGTATTTCTGAAGTTTGTTTTTTGAGAGAAGTTAAGAAAAATAAATGTTCCCATATAGTAAAAAATTTAAGTCTTCCCCTAGAAATTTTTTTACAAAAATATGTAATTATCTTAACAAAAATTTGGGAATAAATTAAATTATATACATAACTACATATAATAACTTATCTCATATTTTTAAGTTTTCTGCTTAATATAAATCTTTTAACTCTATTTCCATCTAAATTTGGCATTGAGAAGCCAAATTGATTGATGATTTGGATTATTTGACAACGAATTTTCATTAAGTTTAACAAATACTAATTGATATTGCATTCTGTTTAATCTACATAATATGTTTATTGTTGATTGTAACATCCTTTTATAAAAAAATTGGTTTAATAACCGGTCAGATCTTTTGGCAAGTCTGTTTCACAAATCCTATAGGCTCTTAGCTACTGTCGGCGAACACCAGGAAATGAAGGGAATTTAAGAAATGATGCAGTCTTATTTCTTTACTTATGCCCTAATTTAGTAAGAAGATTTAGGACGCTTTTTTGTTTGAAAATAATTTTCTTGTTTTTGAATTCTCTAAAATATTTTCTTCAAAAATGGTTGTTGTCTTTCATAATGAAAAATAAAAATATTATTACCATATTTTTAAAACATAAAAATAAAATTAAATTATTATACAAAAGTTTGAAGAATATATGAAAAAATATGTGTTGGATATAATGTATAGAACAAAATCATAAAGCAAATACACGAACCTTCTAGCATAGACAATAAATAATGATTTAAAGAATCATAACTGCGGCTTTTTTCGTCCATAGACGAGACGATACAATCGTCGAACAGAATTTGAGTATTAAATGTTTAATTTATACATTCTGTATTTTATAAAAACAATTTTGAAATAATTTTTGAATAAAATTTTCAAACAACCAGGAAATAGAGGGGAAATATTAAATTAATACGGTAGCACGATTTTACCGGAAACTTCAAAATACTTATACTTGTCAGATGGTGAATGTCAAGAAAAAATGAGAGAATGGAAGTACCTTCTATATTTATATCATGTTGAATAATATAAATTTGACTTAGTAACAAAAAATTATTTGAATTTCAAAAACTCAAATGAAATAAAATAAAATTTCATTCAAACCAAGGCACATTCACAAGGTAGTAGCGGAAACGCAGCTGAGATATTTTTTTTAAATTATAGTTCATTCGAAGCTTCAAAAATTGTTTACGAATGAGAAATTAAAAAAAAATGTTAAAAATTTTCAATGTGAAAAATATTTTATTACGCTACAGTTACACGACCAAGATTTGCTTTCAAGTTTTTCACACATACTGGCTGTCAAAAGTCGTTTAGATTGAAAGCTGTGACGTAGGCTGTACGCAATTTCCAAGCAAATTTATTTTCAAATTGCCGTTGATAAAAAAACAGCTTAAGACAACAAAACTTAATGACTTCTATTTATATAGGTCTATATACTGCAACACATCATTATACTTTTTATTTTTATTCCTTAACATATTTCTTCAAGTGCAATTAAAATTTTTCGGTGGAATATAACATTATATGTAATAAAATAACACAAAAATACTATGTTGGCAGAAGATTTTAAAACAAAAATGAAAAGTATGCTCATTGAAATTGCTGTCAGTTGAACACACAGTTGGAAAGAAAATTTGAAGTCAAAGTTGAATCAAATTTTAAAAGTATGAATGTATTAGTGAAAAATTGTGAATGTATTGAAATTTGAAAGGCAAAACTTGATCGTGTAACCCTCAAGTTAAAAAAATTCTTTTGAAACAAATTTAAAAATATGAAAAAACTATTAAAAAATTGCGAAAAGTGCCTAAACGTTGCAAATTTTGTTAGTGGTAGCTGCCGTGAAGAAATTTTTTCAAATTTATGTGAATAATTTTCATTATTATTATTTTACAACAAGTTCTATTTTTGATATTTTGGATCAACTAAAAGCCATGTTGTTTTTTTTTTATTGTTGTATTTTTTCATTATTCTTGTAATCCTGATATTACCTGGAAATAAATGTGCCTTGATTCAAACTACAGAAATATAATTTAAAAACATTTCAGTCGCTGGATTCAAATAAAGCATTAATTTGTTATATTTTTATTTGAATTTCTGAAGATGTGATTTTTTTTTTAATTTTCTGACAAAAAAATAAATTCACATTTAAAAAGTTGTATTTCAAAGCAATAACAACAAATTTTAATTCATTTCATGAGAAATGTCAATGATTTCACTGAAATTCTATTTCTTAAACAGAAATAAAATTTTAAATTAATTTAATTTTATGAAAAAATTCAAATAAAAAAACCATATTGAACAGCTATGTGGTTATGTAACGTCTGATTGAACCAAAGAATTGCTGAGTTCGTTGTTTTATTGTGCCACAACAATTTTAAGTAAAATTGTGTTGATTACATATGTATGTATGTGATAGTTAGGTTGGTTGACTACAGCGTTGCCACTTTCTGTACTACAGTACAAAAAAACTGTACTACTTGTATTTGAAATTTTTGCACCATTTTGGTACTATTTTACTAATTTCCAAAAACTATAAAAAAATAACGATGATTTTTGTACTTAAAATGTGCGAAGTTGGTTTGGAAAATTCTGAGTTTAAGCCCTGTACGGAATTCTTACGGAATTTCACGTTTGTTAATTTACATTTGTTTCTATGTACACGGAAAAATATTCGGGTAGGCTTTAGTGCATAATTATTTATTTTTTATTTATTTATTATTTTATTTATTTATTTTATTTTTTTATTTATTTATTTATTAAAAATTCATTTATTTTTCAATTTAAAACACACAAAAACACTAAAAATTAATTACAAATTGATGAAAATTAGAAACGTCAAAAATTCCGTGAACCAACAATTGTTTTAACATTAATTTTTGTTTCAGTTGCCTGGAAAAAGTCTCCACTTATATTTATAACATCCCTAAGATAGGCAATAATTTAAAAAATTCCGTGTATTTTTCTTTTGAAACTCCGTACGAGCAAATGTAAATTCCTTTATGAAATTTACCAACCTGAATTTTCGTCATTTTTTTTACATACAGTTTGTATGAGAACCTGAAATTCCGTATGAACTCCGTATCAGGCTTTAATTTTAAAATAGTGAATTTGATTTTATTTGTTAAGGTTCGAATTCAATTAACAATCATTAATGAATAAGGGAATAAATGTGAAGATTCATAGCAAAACGCAACAATTCCACGTTTAAAGTTTTCTGATTTTTTACTTAATACAATTCTACATATTATAATCTATACAATCATTTTCATAAAACATACAAAATGTCTATAGTTATATTTGCTCAATTCACAACCTATTGTGGGAGTCGTAGTTCATACATGAATTATTGGCAATTTCAATAAAAATTGCTTATGAACAAATGTTAACATAAAAATTACCAACAACGTTTGTACGAACTACGACTTCTACAATATGTTGTGTATTGAGCAATTATTATCCAATATTTACAATAGAGGTTCGAACCAAAATAAAACTTTTCCAATATAATTATGTATATTCTTTTCAGTGTAATTTCAAGTATTCGTTTATTAAAAAAATTGCTCAAGTGGAATTGTTGCAAAATTAAATCATATTAATATAATAATATACATACGAACATATATACATACGTAAATCATTATCTTAATATAGAAAAGCCCTAACTCATTTGTTTTAATCGAGTTAGGGCGTTTCTATATTAACAATATGCATTGAAGTACAAATACTTATAATCATGCCTGTTTATGAATTATAAATAAAAAGAATATGTTTTGATGAAACTAAGAAAATCAGTTGTCGAAAGCGTTTTTTTACAATTTTATTTGATTTTGTATTATTTTTGCTTAGCTTCTGTAGCATTTTTGGGGTTCTTGATGGCAACACCGTACTCTCACGTGGCCATTGTTGCCATTTTAGTATTTTGCTAAATTTAGCATGTTCCTTTGTAAGAAAGCAATAAAAATTTTAAACATCTCATAAAAAAAACCTGTTTATATTTTAAATCTAACATTTTATTTGTTCTTCTCTTCTGTAGAACATTCTACAAATCTAAACACTTTGGACTGAATTAGCATTCTTTCATCATAATTTTCTGGCCGCACCACACATGATCAAGCTGAATTGAGTTGAAAACGACCAAAGGATCATAAAATAATTATTTTGCTGCTATTATTGTGTGAGTAATTTAAGAGCATCTGTTGTTCGACATTTAATGAATCACTCTTATTATATACATGTATTTCTTTTGGGTTGAAATTTGAAAAAAATCAGCAACATATTTTTTAAGTATTAAAAAAAATTGTTTTTAATTATGTAACTTCAAATCCGCAAGAATACTTTATTTCATTTCTATACAGGGAAATTCAATAAAAGTAATAAAGGAAAAAAAAAGTTTTTAAATGTAAAAGGTCTTGCAGCCAAAAAGACAAAACTTTTACTTAAACAGCCTGTTCAATGATATCGAAAGAAAATGTAATCGAACGAAGTACAGTCACTCGAATTCAAGTCAATTTGTGTTTAAAGACGTCGACAATGTTCTTTCGCATGCACTTACATTTCTCAGTCAATGTTTCCTATGTGGTAATGAATGTATGGTCACAAGCCATAGTAGCGTAAGTCTAAAGATATAGTCTCGAGAAAAACGACTTTTAACGTATGAACGTTAAAAAAATCAAAATGGGCAAATAAAATTAATTATGTTGTATTTAATAAAAATATGGGCGCATATTCTGAAATCGTAACCAAAGTCGAAACTAATGAAACAGAAACTAAAAAATAGTTCATAGATAGTTGTAGCTCTTATTCACAATTCATAACTAGTTCAGCAACTGCTTTCAGCTGGTAAACGAAGTGCAACCTTGCATATTGTTATGTAGAGAGCATAAAATGTCGATAATATTTTGAACGATAACTTCTGCAATTAATTGAAAAGCTTATGAAGCTATTAAAAAACAGTTTTATTTCCTAAACAAATTATGCAAATTCTAAAAAAGTAATTTTTAAGTTATATACAGACTATAAATCAATTAAAATAAGTGCTTGTAAAAATAAAGTTATTCAATAGAATTTTGTTGGCCAAAAACACATCTTTAATTTAATTTATTTTTTTATATATATATATTTTTTTGGACGCAATGGAAATAAATGCAAAAATTAAAGATAATAAGGTAAGCTTATTATATAGGAAAATGTTAGAAAATAAAGAGTATTTGTTGTTTTTTGCATTTTAAATAGCCACAAATTTATTTTACTTTTCAAATAAATTGTAAATGAAATAAACCAGCTGTTCTTTGAATGTATTAGTTAGCTGGCATTTAGTTACAGCTTTACCCATAATTAAGTGTAAACTATTACTGCTGAAAGTAATCAACTATGAATAACTTAAATAGATACTTTAAAAAGTTAACACTTAGTGATAATTTCTGAATATGCGCCATGGTTTTTAGTACAATTTGGAGCTTATTAAAAATTTATTTGGACTTTTAACAAGACTTATATTGTTTTTTTAATCTTTATAATCAATAAGGAATTTATTTTCTAGAATTTTGTGGCATATATAACTCAATTTTATTTTATAGTTGACTTATGCTGTAATCACTTTAGCAGTTTTCTTTACAATTTAAAAATAATACTACTCACTGACATGAAATTACCCTGCAGAAAATTTGGTGACAATTGATCCAAACGTAATCTTCCTATGACTTGAGGAAATGCGAATGTTATCAAAAGTATGGAGAAGTGTATGGTGAAAAAATGATATATTGTGTAAATGGTTACATATTCACCATTTTCGTGATGTATCGTCTTGATCTTGAGCCAATTTAATTTGGACTCGGTGCAATATTGTAGTAAACGGTACTGAACATGTTCAATGTGGTTGAATACATGGACCTATCAGATAGTGTAAATATAATGTTAATTGCTCCCTTCAATATGACTCTGGAACCAGTCCCGAGATATTAACCTAAGCTTAACTGGTATTTATACTTTTGAAACATGAGTGGCCCTATGGTTGAGTGGGTAGTGTGCAAGGCTGTCATATGCGAGGTTGTAGGTTCGAATCTCAAAAAATGTTCTGCTTAAAAATAAAAATAAATTATAATTTCATTTGTAACAATAAAAAAGATTATAAGTTTTCATTGTTACAGTTAAATGTTGGAATGACATTTATATATAATTTATATTTATATTATTCTACACCGAACAGGTCCCTATCAGATAGTTCAGTCAAAAGTCACAAGGTGCATAAAAAGTATCAATTAACCCCATCCTAGTCCATTCCCATGTAAAAGTGACTGGTCCACTTCATAGGAAGTGTTAGAACTCGGACTAGTCCCTATCAGTTGGGGAACGGTCACGTGACTAGTATTGTGTCACTTGAATTTTCTACAGGGTAAATACAAAATAGTCGTTGCTGTTTGCTATCGTTACAACTACATTGGTTCCGTTGAAAATGTGCGAGTACTTTGTAAAATTAATATAAAACAATAATCAAAACGAAAGTGTTCTATAATGTATTGATACATATTTTATGGTACTTTTGTACAAATAAAAAATAAAACTATGTGAATAAATAATACAATAAATGGATAAAATCATATTTTTATAGGCTTCTTGACAAATGAGTTTTACCGGTCGAAAGCAAAATAGGAGCAAGTGACTGATTCCGACATTTGAGTTTGCATTGAACTGCATTTTGTATGAAAACACTTACATACGTTTTCTTTCGACTTGTCGTTGCTAATGAACCAAAATCCATTTTAATTCGCCTAGAATATAAATGAAAGCATAGTTTCGATGCAAAAAATGTTCAATAAAAAATTATGTAAAATATTAATTAATTTGTTCATTTCTGGAATTAAAATTTTTTTTATTGAAAATGTGCACGTTCTCTCTGTGTGAAATATATGTTAAAAATTATGTTTAAACATAATTTGTTTTTCAATCGGTTGCTTAGTCTATCCTTCTATAATCGCTCTTTAAAATTTAAAATTTATAGCATAAATAATTAATCGCGACTGGCTTTTGTAAATATTTATTTTATATTATATAATGTTAAAAAGTTTTCAATGATAATAAAATAAATAATAATTAATTAAATAAGCGAACCCTTCTTTGGGAAATCGAAAACATGCCTTAAGGCTCCCCAAAAATTATTTTAGACAATAGCATTTACTAAAGGTGTCTTTACATAGTAATACAAAATATTACGACTTTGTAGAATCAAAATATTATGAAATTCTCTCCGTGTTAAAAAAAAGAGAACAAGAGTCTCTTGTAGGTATTTTTCATGTTTACACTGATACTATAAGTAAAATGCAAGCAAAGATATTAAACTGTTAAGCTAAAAATATAAATTGGATAATTGAAAAAAATTTATACTAATAAATATAACTAAATATTGAAGAAAACATATTATTCAGGTCTATTCGTGAAGTCACTTTCACCACAAATACGCGCATCTTTCACTTTTTGCTATTCTGAAATACTACGTTGGAGATGAGTGATAGAAAACAAATGTTTTCTTTCACTTTGGAGGTATTCTAAAATACTTCGTCGCCATGATCAACGTCACATTCGTTCGACGCCAATTTTAGCGCGTTTAGTTTAAATAAATAAAGAAAAAAGAGATACGAAGTGTTTGTATGGTGTCTACCACTGTTGTTAATTAAGTTTTAATGGCGTTCGGCCAGGCTCTACAAGACAATTAAGTTTTCTTAAATTCTTCAAAGATGTAAACACGTTTTTAAAACAAATAAAAGAAGTGACTAATTTTATTTTACTGTTTATTGTTTTTTTTTAATGTTACCTAGCACTTGTACTGTTAAGTTTTTTATTAATTATTTCTTTAAATTACTTCTTAAATCCCTTTTTGTTTTCAACTTTTTCTGCATACAAGTCAGCTGTTTTCAATGTTGTTGATGTTTTTATAAGAGATAACATAATATCCATTACTGAAAACGATATTTCTTCGCACGTATTTTAGAATCTGTCGACGTCGAACTGTCGAAAGTGAACGTTCGACGATGAAGAAGTGAAGCGCGTATTCTCGAATAGACCTGATTATTTTACTACAAAATTTTTATAGGTTCGTTTATTGTTTGTTTGGTTTTGTGGTACGGGTTAAGTAGCTGATGGTTGCAGTAGTACAATGATTACAAAAACAACATGAAAATTTCCTGAGTTGATTTTGGTAGTTTTTGTAAAAGTGCTAACCCCTTCAATAAATACCATCAGTGCTGGCAACGTTTACTTTGAAATACACCTCTGGTGTGATGAGAATACATATGTTTCTAAAATGGTTTAGAAAATGAACATTTACCGACCGCTTGTCAGATTTTCTATCCGTATTCTCTCCTACTCGATACATTTTGCTTTTACATGATAAGATTTTGTATAACCAACAGCATTTTTTGACATGTCGTAATACATTGTATTACCATGTAAAGACAGCTTAACTGTTTCTAATTTCTCATAATCGTATTTTTGATAACTTTTTGGCAACTGGAAAAGGTTGCTATACATAAGAATTTTAATTTTAGTTGTGTTGCCAGTTGCTGAGCTGCCGTTCATAATCGGAGCCATATTTTAAAAGTTATAAAAAAATGATAATGACAAATGGAAAATATGCTGCTTAGTAGAAATCATTGTGTAATTATACAGGTGACTGCGTAAGGATTTGTAATACAAAAATACTGCAACCATAGCTGTGTAACGAACCGAAGAATGTCAAAAGCACAAAAATAAATAAAATATTCTTTATCTAAATGTCAAAATGTCTACACTGTTTCCAAGCAGACTATTATCATAAAAGTTAATTTCTTTTATATAAAAAATATTTTTTTTTTATATTTTTTTACAAAGGGCTTATTAAAATTTTTTATGGAAATCCTTTTAATAAACCTTTTATAAATCAAAAATAGTTTTCTAGGAAATAAGGCCTTTAAGTCCTCATTGGTCTTTACTTTCTGTTGTTGTTCTGTGCTGTGAAGTGTTAGTGTTAGATTTTAATACTTACTTTTTCTGTTTCTGACCACTAAAGAAAAGGTGATGCATTTTTCGTCGTCCATTGTTATGTTTCAATAAATAAAATTTCATGATTTTCATTTCATACAAACATGTATGAAATAAATATTTTAATTTCTAAAAGCACAATGACATTTCATCTTAAAATACTTAAATTTATTTTGCTGTCAATTACAATGACCTAATAGGTTTGTTCATTTACTAAAAATTATTACCAATTTGTAACAATTGTTACTGGAAAGTGTTCATTAACTCAAAACCTCAAGGAGAAAGCGTCAAAAGAGAGAGAAAAAATTGAGAGAAAAGAAATTCCTACAAATAATTGCTAGTAAAATTTTTACTTGCAAGAATTATCCAAAAACCTGTTGTGCGTTTTGTTGTAAAATAAATTATTTCAAAAATATCTGAAAACTAAAAAATGAGCATTTCTTTGTTAAAAAACATGTATACGTATGAAAAAAGAAAGCACGTTTTCTTAATTTATTGTTTTTCTTTCATTAAGCCACATAAACTCAGTTTTAATGACAAATAATTTTGTTTGTTTCTCATATATGATCAGAGATGGAAAGTCGCATTTGTGTTATTTGTTAATAGAATAAAAATAAAAATTATGAAAAATGCATAAAAATAGTAAAAATACATGAAACTCTGTAAAGAATTTCTAAAAAAAAACTGCAATTTAAAATATTCTCAAATAAAATACACCAGGAAAAGTACAATTGTATCATGATTTCCATCCATGGTTCTGATATTAATAAAATTTTCTTGCAAGTTTTTACAACTAAGTCTTTCATTAACTTTTTCATATTTGGGATAGTAAATTTCTGCCTTACTCTCTCGTTGCTAGTTTCTGCTGGGAAAGTTAATGAACAGACCTATTAAGTTTTTGATGTTCACAAGTTGAACCGAACAGAACAGAATAAAACGGAAAAACTAACGTATAAGATTTCTATGAATAAAATAAAGTCAGCTGATTCGTAACAAAACAAAATATGTATAAAAACTAATTCTGCCTTTAGAATAGAAAAAACGACAATACTCCACTTTTTTTGGTAGTTAATTCATTCTATAGAATTTTGCAACTTTATAAAAAATATTTCCGAATAAATATGGGGCTATCCCCCATATTTATAAAAAAATAAAATGAATTTGAAATTAATATTAGGAAAATTTTGTATAAAAAATTTGAAATAAAATACAATTCAAATTCGATTCAAATTTTATGGATATGAGGGACTAAATTTAATATATTAATGTATAATTGAAATATTTACGACCATGATTTTATTTTCATTTAAATTGCACATAATCTTAGATATGACAAATGATTTTCAAAATATCTCTTTTTCCTTGTTGTAATTTCAGATTACTCAAACCACCAGATCACTTCAACATAAGCCGCATTGCTAATTGACATAAATTTTTGGGCGCCGAATTTGTTGGAAATCAAACTCTAGTTCTTTTTTGAAGGCCAAAACTGAAAGCTTTAATTTTGACCACTAAACTGGAAAAATGCGATTTCGAAAATGTTTCCTTCCTTACGAATTTTTTGTTGGACCTGTAGGATCTCATGAAAGGCAGTTTTCAATTCTTTCATTCCACTTATTTACGTGCATATCAGAATTGAAAAAAATCCATGTTATGATCATAAAATAATGAAAAATAAAAAACACTGGACTTCAATTTCAAACAAAGATAAATTTTAAAATTTATTTTTGTTTCTAATGTACATATGTAAGTGTGCGACAAGTCGATCGTTGTCGTCATCATAAGACACACACTCAGATAATATCTTAACGGTCCAATTCATAAATGATTATTAACAGTTCAATAACACATTAATAGTCAAAAATCGCTAAATGTGTATTCATAAATGATTAATAGCCTATTAGACGTTTAATAAACGTTTCATAACTCAGAGATTTTTAATGTGGCCTCCATGCTACTTTAAGCGTTTGATAAACAATTATAAATAATATTTTCTTGATTTTTTTATCCCTTATGTGAGATTTTCTGTGGTTTCTCACTTTTATGTTTCTTGTTTATTCTTATGCATGTCTCCTGAATAATGTTCTTGGGCAAATGTATTAATTTATGTAAGTTGGTACATGTATGTATGTATGCATAATTGTACAAAAAGAAAAATACATACATATAAACATCGTTGAAAATTAAAGAAATCCCATTCATTGGCAAAAAGAAAAATAGAATTATAAACATAACCCCCCGTCTAGACTGGCAATAAATATGTTGGCAATATAGCAATAACGCCGGCAGAATAGCGGAACAATATTGTTTATTGCTTTACTTATGCTAAGGCTATGGTAAATCGTAGCCAAGTAGGAAGGTGCAGTATAAAAATATAATTCACTGGTAAATATCTGCCTTCAAATCGTTACATACGTGATCGTATCGGCAATCGTACGAAAACAAATTAAATGATACGTCAATCGTATAAACGGAATGGGATTTCAATACGTTCACGTATGTCATAATCCGAAAATTGTGTTTTTACCTGACGAGTTGTACGTTCACGGATGTAACGATTTGACCCCTGGTTAATCGAAAAATTTTTTATATTTAAAAACTTATAATAATACAAATTAATTCACTACACACGTTTTTAAGAGACTATTTTCCTTTTTTAATATACATACATATGTATATTTTATAAATTTCAATAATATTATCGAAATGCCAAACGCAATACAGAAAAGTCGAACATAAATTAATACCGAGTTTGACGTTTCACGTTCGCAATAATTGTCAACGAAAAACTGTTGACAATTATTGCCACATTTATTGCAAGTACTGGCAATGAGCTGTCTCCATTGGCAATATCAATAATTTGACATTTGCTGCAATATATGTTAATGATTTTATTACCAGTCTAGACGGGGGGTAAGGGTATATGTAAGTACAAGCATACGTATGTTTGTATGGTACTGCATGCTTACATATGTATGTATGTATGTACAATAACATTTTAAAATTAAAACAAAATAGTGATGAATAATCGACCGCTATAAAATGGGTATTTGCCTACCTCTGTACTCAGCCGAATATAAATGTGTTTAAATACAATTTTTTGTAACATATAAATTTTTTTTTGGTTTATTTATTAATAAAAAGTGAAACGCCTACTTTTTAAGTTATTTTTTAATAACATTATGCGTAATGATTTACTTTTTTTTCGACTCAAACAGGCTACCTAGATAATCGATTCTTCGTTGTATGCATCACTAAACATAAAATGAGAGCGAAAGTAGCATGATGTTGCCAACATAAAATTACAAAAGAAGCAAAATCGTTTAATAGTTAATTCACTGATATTAATGAGTTATGAATACAAATTTTTATTAGAGCTTAATAAAACAAAATCTGTTTTATAAGTAATGTACAGATTAAAGCTGAAATAAGGAATTTTTATTAATTAGACCGTTTTATTATTTAATATTTTTATTATAGAGTCTTAAAAATATGTATTGCTTGATATTTAAATTTGTATATTAATAATAATTATTTTTACAGATTTATTGATATTAATAAATATTAGTTTTAAAATGCAGTAACTGTTAAGTGGAAGACAATAATTTATTTATTTTTTTTGTCATATTTCTTTTCGTTATTTTATTAAAAAGTAATTTTTCCCATATTTATATGTATTTAAATAAATAAAAGAAATTAAAACAATTTTTATCTTATACTTTTATTTAAATAATATAATAAAAAAATTTTGTAAATGAAGGATAAACAAGATTGAACTATTTTTGTTCGGAAGATATGCATTTTTCTCTCTTTAGAATTTAACAGTAGCGTTTGAAAAAATATTTGTTGATATTCTAGTTCTTTGAAACCTTTCTACGCGTTCTACAGTAATTGCTCACATTTTTAACTCCCAACCAGTGTTGCCAGAAGTAGGGGAAAATCCTTACATGTAGGTATTTTTGATACTAAAATAGAAGCGTGGTGAAAATCGGACAGATTTTTTATATTCTCAAAAATTAAGGGTTTTTTTCGCCATTTCGCACTTGCTATGAAATAAATGCAAGCATAACGTTTTTTAGTAATATTTTCTTTTTTAAAATTATATTTCCATAGTTGTTTGTGGTTTAAAAAGTTGGCGACACTAATATGTATGTATTAAAGTCCTGCACAATACCACTCATAAGAAGTTATAACATATGAGGGATTTTTCAAATGCTTACTACAGCGAAATCTAAAAGAAACGCTAAACAACACTGTTGGCAAGACATTTGTTTCAGTTATTGCGGTATAGGAGTAAAAAAAAAAAATACTTCGGGACGGTAGAATTTGTGATGCTTGCTTGCGCATGGGAGCATATACAAACGTCATGCATGTACAGACGTACATAAACACATAAGTTGTGTGTATTCTCTTTGATTTTTCTGCGCACATACCAACGCGCGCATGCACTGATATTAGCTGTGTACGCTTGCTTAAAAAAACTCCCTAAAACACATAATAGCTTACCATCTACATCTTACACACACACACACACACGCACTCAAACGTACAAAATACAAAATAACAAGCATGCACTCATCAACACTACTTCTTTTGATTGTTTGTTATGAACAAGAAGTCTTCGCGATCTCGCTTGTTAACACTAATATATACGAACAGCAATGCATCTATCTTGCTGCGCTTATTATGTAGCATTTATTATTGGTTTAGTATAATACATACCACGAGAATACATTTAAAAAACAAGAGATATTTACATTTCAAGACTATTTACGCAGGTGTCTAATAAGTATATACCAAGGCGAATTCATATACCAGATGGTGTCAAGCCTGTAATAACAAACTCTCCCTAGTACTTTATTGCAATGAATATTGATTGACAAATCAAATTTCCTGCAAATGTTATTGCAATGAAATTTGACAAACCAAACTTCCTAAAAAACCATTTGTTAACTTGGCACCACCTGGCACATGAATTCGCCTTAGTATATGATTTTTCTAAAATATCATTCAATGTTCAAAGATAGCTTGAATTTATCGTATCCTTTAGAATTTTATTTCAATAGAACTATTCATATTAATTTTTAAAACATTTTTATGATGTTTTAATTAAATTTAATTAAAAGTACATACACATGTATGTATGTAATATTTTTTAATGACAAAAATGCGTAGAGATTTTTGTAGGGGAAATTTTTTCCACGCGTATTAAAAAATCGGTTTTTTTTACCACGTGTGGGTATTTTTTCGAGAAATCTACTGGCAACACTGCCCCCAAGAAAAAAGGGGTGTTATAAGTTTGTAGTGTATGTCTGTACAAATCCGCGTACATACCAAGGGGCTGGATCGATTTTAATTTATTTTTTTCCGTTTGAAAGGTCAGTTGATCGAGAGTGTTCTTAAAATTATGCTTTAGTGTCAACTGCGTCGTGGGTTTTAAAAATTAAAATTTTTTTTATTAAAATCATAAATGATAATTCTGATAATTAAAAATTGTTTAACTCAATTTTATGGTCAATTTCGTTTCATTTAGGAGTCAAACATTGTGGTCTATTCACTGATACAGTACATTTTTTATCGGCGTTAAAAAAGTGCGAGTTCATAATCAATTGTTTTTTTTTTAGTTTTTAAATATTTAGTAGACCTATTTTAAAACTTCTTTTTTGTCTGAGTGGGCGGACTTACGCCCACAAACATTTTTCTTTGATTTCATCTGCTTCTACTTGTACGATTACTACAAAACTTAGCACACTCCTTAATATTTTATAATGATACATTACATACATTGGGCGGATCCACAATTACTAAAAATTTATAATTAAAGTTTAACTGTTTTACCTAAACACTGAAATTAACATGATTTTGCAATTATAAAAATTGGTCCGGCCGTACCTATTTATATTAAGTCTTATATTACATGTACTTCGACTTATTCGATTTCTGCAACACTTGGCAAGCGCTTCGGGCTCTTAAAGCCACAAAATATTCGACGTGTTTTATCTCAAAAAAAAAAAAAATGTGTTGATGAGCTCAGTTCTTTGTATGGCGATAAAACACCATCAAAAATCACATTATATTGCTGATATAGTGGATTCAATCGTGGTCGTAGCTCCGTCGCCGATGAATTCCGTGACGGTCGTCCAAAATCGGTTGTTGTACCACAAAACATCGATGCAGTTCGAGAACTGATAATGCAAGCTGGTCATGTGACATATTGTAAGATAGAAGCATCCTTGCACATTAGTTTCATGTCAATACATTCGATTTTGCATGAACAACAATGTAAAAAATTGTTCTCGTTGGATACTCCATAATTTAAAAATCTCTTAAAAAATTCAACCGTGCTGATTTAAAAGACGTGTATAAAATCGTGCAATGTGAGAAATCATGCCTATGAGGCGGAAATAAAACAGTAATCGCCCGTGCATTCAAAGACGAGTAAAATCCAATAAAAGTTATTCGTGGAGGAAGTACATCGAAGCAAATGGTTGTCTCTTTCTTCGGCCGAATCGGTCATGTGACCACTTTTACACTTGAGTACCGTAGAACTGTCAATTTTGAGTGGTACACAACTTGTTTGTTTGCCGGAAGTCTTCGGGGAAATTCATAAAACTAATTCTCGTAGACGAATCTTTCTTCATCATGACAAGGCGAGCTCTCACAAATCTCTTCAAACAACAAACAGTCAAAACATCGAATTGATGACTCATCCTCCAAATATTCCTGACTTGGTCCCCAAATATCAAAGGTATACTGCGTGTTCAACGATTTCCGAGCGCCGGAGAAGCAGCTGAAGCGTCCAAAACCATGTTTTGGAGGTGTCTCAAGGGGAATGAAAAATCTGCTATGACAAATGGTTTGAACGAAAGCAAAAGTGTAGATCATCAAGGGGAATGTTTCGAAAAACAATAAAGTTATTTTTATTTTAAAATGTTTGTTATTATTTGCTATTCCCGAAGTATAAATTGTAGACCTCGTAGCAGGCTACCGCGTGATTTGAGATGGAGATGGAAAAGAGATAATTTTATGTTCTCATTAAGCAATTTTTTTCGGAAAAAACATCACTCAAGTTTGATAATTATTAATTTTAATGCTAAAAAAGTAGTTCACTGAATTTCGTTATGACTGTACAATCATGGAAAATACAAAACGTTCTGGTCGCCCAGTTAACGTCTCTACATTCGAAACAGTTAATACAGTTTACAATATGGCGCTGGCCGATTAGGTGAAAGTGAGAGAGCTTGTAAAAGCCAAAGTTCAGCGTTTTTAATTTTTAATGATCACTTGATTGTGAGAAAGCTTTCGGAAAGATGAGAACTTTGCAGGAGTGTTTGGCGTTGTTAAAATGTAATATTGACGAGCTTTTGCGCCGTTTCGTAAGAGAGAACGAAACGTGAATGCACTAGAAGACATCTGAGATTAATTAGCAGTAAAAACAGTGATTATATTTGGCTGAATAGGCAACAAAGAAAGCCAATGTGGGACTTAAAGCCAATAAAATTATGTTGACCTTTTTTGGGATGCAAGCGCTATAATCCACCCTGACTTCCTATGCCAACTTATTGCATCGACTTAATGTGGATTTGAAAAAAATTGTTTTCTATCAGGACAATGAAATGGTGCACACATGTGTAGTTTCTATGAAAAAAGGAATCCATTCACATTTAGAATGTGTTCGAAGAAATAGGTACTCAAGAAGTCATGAAAATGCATTTAATTTTGAACGCGTTCATTTATTTTTTACTGGAAACATACATACGTTCACTTGTATATTCCTGGATCTAGTTACTAATATTGTTTTCATTGACTTCATTCTAGAAAGTGTTTCGGGAAGGTATTTGAGTTTTGTTTGCCCAATAAAATACCCTGAGTTTGCAAAAACTACAATTGATTAATATATCACTTATCACTACTAATCAAATGACTAGTCAATTGATTGTCACTGTTGAGTTCAATGTGAGAAAAGTCGTTAGCAGGGATATCAATATTGAAAACTTTTTGAAAATATGGATTAACCTACTGAAAAGAGTGCAGCTTTTGATTTTTCTACAAAGCCTCTTATAAATATGTGCATTCTTCGAGTATGTAATAGTAAAAACAAACAGCTTGTGCGCTTAATAGCTTTTTTAATAAATGTAACTTGCCACTAGTGACAACAAATATACAAGTACAACTGACAACTACATTATTGGAAAATGTCCAAAAACCTTAAAAAAACAAGAAAGAGACAAGTGTGACAAACACTTGACTCTTAACCGCAGACTTTATTCAAGTACAATAACAACAACTGCGGTATCCGCGTCAAAAAGAAACATCATTCAAAAGTGTCAAGTATAATAATACTTAAATTTTTTTTGACACTTTTTTCAACAATCTAAAGAGATAGAAAATTGAAGCAAATATTATTATACTTGACAATGTTAAGTACAATGACATGTAAAAAAAATCAAAAAAGAAAAAAAATCATTTGCACGCCTGGAAGAATGACAGCTTGAACAGATAACAAAAAAAAAAAAATCAGTATAAATTTACTTATTAAAAATAAAAATACATAAAGTGTTATAAAAAGAAAATTTTTAATAAAGCAAATCCTTTACAATACACAACAATTGTTCTTTATTAAAAGAACGAGCGAACCATTTCAGATATCAAGCACTATCATCATCATCATCATTATCATCATCATCATCATCATCAGCAACAGCACATCAAATCAGAAGCAGTAACGTTTACAACAACAAAAAACAACAGGAACTGTTGAAAAAAAAACCGAAAACTAAAAAGCAAAGAACTAACTGGGTGGCTCAAACTGAGCACAATATACTAAAATACGTTGAAAGAATTTTTTTTTCATTTGGCCTTGAAGGTCATAAAAGCAACGCGGATTCAGCGAGCGAACGAGCAAACGTGACAGACAACACACACATAAATATCTGACTAACTACTTGTTTGACTGACTGAACGAATGACTGAATAAGAATTCAACAATTTACATAAACAGTTACAGAAAGCTGTTCATTTCACTTCATACATTCATACGTTCAATTCATTCATTCATTCATCTAGTCATTTGTCGAACAAAAAAACAAAAAATAAAAATCAAAAAAACCTTTTATTTAAATAAAAATTTCTGTATACCGTGTTTTGCGCTATTGCAATACTCAAGCGCAATAATAACAAATTAATGCAAACAAAAAGCTGTTGAAATGAAGGATACAATTTATATTTTTCTTAAAAGAAATAATAAAAACTGGGAGAGTTTTTTTTTGGGCCAAAAGATTACTTTACTTAGATTTCCTTAATAACTATCTAATGAAATTTTCATTAATTAAAAATAAAGACCTGTTCAACGATGTTCAAAGAATACATACATACAAGTGCAGTAGGTATGGCATATTGGACGATTTTTCGATTTCGACATTAACCTCATTTTGTGAGGTTCGGAAAAAAATGTTTGAGCCAAAAAATGGTGGCGGTCAAATGGGAGCAAAGGTCACCTCATCGTTCTCAAAGTTGAGGGCAAAAGCAAAAAAATTTACAAAAAATCGCATAAATTTCCCGGGTCAGCGCTGCAAGGGGCAAATGTATACCCATCCCCCATTAATTTTCCCCGCCCAACATCTTTTCTGAATACACCGACCACCTAACTCCTCTCCTTAAGAGTGGTCCCATATATAAGTGAAATTTTTATAAAATTTACTCGCAGGGCTCTAATTGCTCCTAGGGCGTTCCTATCGAAGTCAAATGTATGACCGACATCCAATTTTTTTTCAATACGAAGATTTTTTCTAAAAATACTTATCATCGATCTTCTTATTTGAATAATTATTTGTAAAAAAGCCGGTGTTTCGCTTTTACGGTGCCTCCCAAGGGGGATAAAATGCAGAATCAGCCCACATTAATTTTTTATTTCCAATATTTCCTCCCAGCCCACTAATGCCCTATCTCGACTATTTAAGGGGTCTCCCATATAAAGTCAAATGTATGATCGACCTCCAATACGAAAATATTCTCTAAACATACTTGTCATCTATCTTCAGTCATTAGGGTGATCACCATAAAAAAAAAGAATTCTTTTTTAAATCACTTATTTATTTTTGGCATGTAGTAAAAATATTTTTTCTTCTTTGTAGCGGGAAAATGCATTGCTGTAATCTTCTTATAATTTTACGCCTCTTTCTGCACATTGTGCATATTCGTTTTAAAAAGGGTTAAGGGTCTTCCAATAAAGACGAATATAGCTTTTAATAAGAATATTGAGATGACAAATATGTTGCATTTACTTCCCAGTAAAAAAAGACACTCCAAAGAAGTCATGAAAATGTAGAGTTTGCAGTCTGGAAGTAGTTCAAATTTCGATTCGATCTAATGATTTTTACATCGGGTTGTCATTGCAAGAAGTTCCCTTTTTCGATGCCTAGTCACCGAATTAGAAGCGATTTTAAGAAAAATTTCCTTTTTTGTGTTCTATGGTAATATTTTCATCTAGGAAAAACTTTAAAAAGTTACATATTTTAACAATTCGTTTCTTTTTATACGAATTTAAGCGCGGAACAGTGTTTTCATGTAAATTTAAGCAAATAACTTCTAAATTTTAGGCCAAAATTAGTTCATAAATTTTTTTCAAAAAATCGATTTTTTGAACATTTTGGTGAATATTTACTAAAACTATGGAAAAACTACAATGTTTTGTGTGATTAAAATTAACTTTTAATTGGTTTTCTGCTAACTATCGGCATATTAAAAATATCGATTTTTTGGAAGCAATGAAAATGTGGTTCCTTCAAAATGACTTCCATTTTTTTTACTGGGTTACATTAGACTGGTCGCGGCTTGTAAGGGATTTTTTTTTAATTGAAAATAATTCTGCAGTTTATAAACTAGCTGTCAGATTGTACAGTATTTGAGGAGGCATCAGAAATCTTAAGACTCAAGTCTATATATCTTTAAAACGGGCGGTGCAAAAAGGCTCCAAAGTGGACAACCTATGACGAAAAATTAATACTGATGCCAAGTTGATGATTTTGATCTGATAAAAAAAAAATTTTGCAGGCTGATTTTTTTCTATCTAAGGGTTAAAAAAAGTCTGCTACATTTATAAGTTTTTGCTTACAGTTTAGGAAATATTCGCCAAACAGTGAAAAAAATTAAATTTTGTCTTTTTTGCCAACCTTAGTCCACTGTTCTGCTAATGGAGAGGTCAAATCTTGCTCGATTTAGAAAGGAAAACTCATTATGAATAAAGAAAAAAATAATGCCCTAACTCAGTCAGAAGATTTAGAACGTTTTTGTTTGAAAATACTTTTGAGTTCTTGTTTTTGAATTCTCTAGTTTATTTTCTTCAAATGAATGAATGAGAATGAAAAATTAAAATATTATTACCATGTTTTTAAAACATAAAAATTTTATCAAAGTATTATACAATAGTTTGAAAAATAGTTAAAAAAATATGTGTTGGATATAATGTTTGGAACAAAATCATAAAGCAAATACACGAACCTTCTAGCATAGACTGTAAATAATAATCCTCACAAAAACATAAATGTGAAAAAAGGCTAAGTTCCTATCAAAAACTTCGGCCATTAAAAGTAGTGAGATATAAATTTTGACCAAGTTATTGTTTATTATACGAAGTACTAATAAATTTTTACAAAACTCATTCTCGGTAACACTGTTTCTTCATTTGTCATTTTACTTACAAAAATTACTTACCCTGCAATTACACATGTAAGTGATTACTTGCAAGTTGTGTATATGTATTATAAACGAAAATTTCGAAGAAATACGCGAAATACCAGTAAGTTGCTTGATAGTTTACACAGCCAGTTGTAAGTTTACTTTTAAAACTTTTTCGAAGCGTACACGTCTTATGAAAATTAATATGCTTTTGAATAAAAAAATATATTTATTTCTAAGTATATGAATCTAGTATTGTCGTATTGTCAATATTTTCTTCAAGAACGTTTTTGTCAAAATGCATGAAATTAATATATAAAAACATAATCAATATGCGTTATTGCATAGTTTAGTTCTTTTTTTAATATTATTTTCTTATAAATATGCAAGAAATTAGCAATAAATATTTTTTTATTATACGAAGTACTAAAATTTTTTACAAAACTCATTCTCGGTAACACTGTTCCTTCAATTGTCATTTTACTTACAGAAATTTACTTACAAGGAAATTATGCTGTAAGCTGACCCTGCTAGCATTTGGAAGATTGTTTTATCAAAAATCACCTAACTAAAGCCTACTACAGTACACGGCATGTAAAAAACCACATGCGCATGTGGTTCTGACGTAATTTTGACGCCATCACGAGGCTACATTTGCTACATGCCGTGTACTAGCAACAATATGTACATGTATATATTAACATGTTTACAGACGAGCTGCCCCAGAAAATGTCTTCCATTGGGCTACATGTGCCACATATGTATTTTGGAACAAAAATATTATAAAAATTTTACGGCATCTAGCCACTACTAGTAATTTTAGAAAATGCAACGAACATGATGAAAATTCTCGTGACGTCATCGCTACATACGCATGTGGCTTTTTACATGCCGTGTACTGTAGGCTTAAGTCTTCCACGAGTACTTTGACGATTAAAAACTGATGAAACACTTGCGTGCTTGAAAAAAGACTCATTCGTGCTTATGTTTAAAATGTTTTTTATTGAAATACAGTAACAAAACACACATAAATCGAAAATGGATCGTACAGGTGTTTGAGATATGGCTGTTTCGAAGTTTGAATTATACATATATATTATATTAAAATCTCTAAAAGTATATTAAAATAAATACAATTTTTTTATATAGTTTTTTGACCTTTTTTTATATGTTAAATTAAACTATTTTCTTGAGCTTTTCGTCAGTTTATATTTTGAGTTTATCTAGTCGCACGGCAGTTCGCCAGGCCAAGTTCTGGCCAATGCACGTAGTGTGTATATTTACAGGAAGCTATTCGAGCTGTTTTTACCCCCCTCATAACTTTGTTACCCGCGACCGCAAAATTATGAAATTTAAATCATATTTAGAATAAATTCATGTAACCTCATATGCAAAGTTTTAAAGTTTTACAATGAAAGGTTCAGGAGATACGGAGGTACAAAAAGTGCATATTTTAAGACATACTCACTGACTCACTGACCTACTTGCTCACTCATCAATATTATGAAGCATTTCCGCTATAGCTAGATATCTGAAATTTGGTACACAAGTAGACCTTGGTGAACAATGAACTAGCAAAATCTGAAATCCTGAAAATTTTAACCAAGGGGGCGGGGCTACGCCCATAAAAATTAAAATGTGTGCTAGTGAGCTGAAATTCGCTACAGAACTAGGTCTAGGTGGAAAATAAACTAAAAAGATTTTGAAATCCTAAAATTTTGGCTAGGAGGGCGGGGCTACGCCCATAAAGGCTAGAATTAAAAAAGCAAATCTAAGGCGCTTAATGGAAGCTCTTTTATTGAAATTCGGCACATATACTGCGATAGGGCAAGCCTACAAATTTTTCATTAAAAAAGTGGGCGTTGACACGCCCATACCATTTCAACTTCATTTTCGTGTACTACGCCTCAGCATATTTAGATATACTACTTCTGTATGTATTATTATCCGCTTGCAACGAAACTTGGAACAAATAATAAACACTGGCCGAAAAAATCTTAAGTTTGGAAAAGTGGTCATGGTTACGCCCATAAATATTAAAAATTAAAAGTTGCGCTAGGGAGCTGAAATTGGATACACGAGTAGGTATAGGTGAGAAAACAACAAGAAAAACCTAAAAACCCAGAAATCTTGCTCAGAGGGGAGGGGCTGCGCCCATAAAAATTTTAAATCAAAAGCTGCGCTTATGAGCTGAAATTTGATACACAATAGGTCTAGGTTAGAAACCAACTAGAAAAATCTGAAAAACCAAAATATATTACCAGAATGGGCGGGGCTACGCTACTATTGTTAGAACCTGAAAACTTACAGCCTTATTTATAAATCTTATTAAGGCTTTTTAAGATAAATTTATTATGAAAATTTGTCTCAAAATCGCTTAATAAAGCCTTTAAAAGTTTTAGAAATAAGGCTGTTAATATACAGCCTTTAAGTAAAAACTTACATATACGTTACACGTAAACAAAACTTTAAACTATCACCTAAAAAAGTGGGCGTGCTAACTCCCATAAAAGTTTAGCCTTGTGTTTAACCTACTTCGGTCTTGCATATTTTAGAAGAAAATTAGCATGAATTATAAGCGCTGCTAACAGAAATATTGTGAGTTTAAAATAGTGGGAGGGAGGGGTGATGCTCATAACATTATAAAGTACAGTTCACGCTAGAGAGCTGAAATTTTATACGCAAGCAAGTGTAGATGAGTAAGCCAATGGGAAAATCTTAAAACCAAGAAGTTTTATCCGCTAAAACTCTAATTCGCACTAGAGAGCTGAAATTTGATACACAAATTAATCTAAATCAGAGATCAATAAGAAAAAATTAAGAAACCAGAAGTTTCAATCAGGGATTGGGAAAAAGCACAGTAAACTCAAAATTAAGTCCAATTTCATTGGAACTTTTCATACAGATTGCACTTATCCAAAGTAAAAATTTCCTGTTTTGAAAAGTGGCCGCGACTTCACCCATAAATCTTAGCTTTCATGTACTTTGGCTTAGCAGTTTTTAGTCTATTACTCATATATTTCTCCTTAGGTTTTTCCTACGAAACTTTACATGAACCATAAGCACTAGTAGAAATAAAAGTCGGCGGGCAAGTCCAATAAAAATTTTACGTAATATTATACTGTAGAAAGCTGACATTTTGTAGACAAATAGTCCTAATTGATTTATTCAATCGGAAAATCCAAAAATAAATGCACCACCTACCCTATTGAATCTTTGCACGCACATCGGGCATATCCTTTTGATTTATGTACTTCGGCTAAGCAGACTTTAGTATGTAAATATATTGAGAAAATAACCGAGATCACTCCCACTAAAATTGACGCTGTATTTTACATGTTTCTTCTAGACGACTCTTAACAAATTGCGTACACACTGGCGACCCATTGTAATAATACAATAATTCATTTTTACTCGCGCTCTAACCCATTATTTTATGTAACTTTGCCATTTTTAACTGGCAAAGTGATCATGAATAGAAATAAAACACAGAAATTTTAAGTGTAAAAAATGTTATCATAGCAAATTTTTCAAAAAGTAGTCAGATCCTCACAAAAACATAAATGTGAAAAAAGGCCAAGTTCCTATAACAAAGTTCGGCCATTAAAAGTAGTGAGATATAAATTTTGACCAAGTTCTTGTTTGATACAATACCTATCACTGAAATATGCTATGCATTATATAAATTTGTAGTCGTAAGGTTGTCATATAATTTCTAGATAATCTGCTAACTTGGCAATATTTTTAACTTTCTAGAAAAGGAGAGAATAATGTATATTTGTTCATTTCTTTATATCGGTAAAAATGTTGTCAAGTTAGCAGATTATCTAGAAATTATATGACAACCTTACGACTACAAATTTATATAGGTATTGTACCAAACAAGAACTTGGTCAAAATTTATATCTCACTACTTTTAATGGCCGAACTTTGTTATAGGAACTTGGCCTTTTTTCACATTTATGTTTTTGTGAGGATTATTTCAATATTTCGTTAACCTTCGGTTAACTTCTTCAGTGTATATATTTTTTGGTTTTTATGATATCTAATTTTTTTATTTTTCCTTTCTTAAATAAAAAAAGCAATGTGAGTCCGATCACAGAGGAGATGTGTAAACATCTAGTAATGAAAATTTTTTTTTAAGTTGGAAGTACTTATGCTTTTAGTATATTTTTTTAAATTAATTAATTAAAAGTATCAAAACTTTCAATATTGTAAATACATATGAATTTGTTGGTTTTTGTTTGTTTTATTGAACTTATTTGGTTAGTAAATGGGCACACTGCAGTATATGTATATGTACTGCATTCAAAATTGCAGTAAGCAGTAAATTTTACTGATTACTAAAAAATTCAGTAAATTTTTACTGCTAATGAAATTTAATTTGCATTACCAGTAAAATCGTAGGGCCGTAATCATAATAAAATTGTAGCAAATTGCAAAGTTTTTTCATTCAAATTTTGAAACTTTTGTATGAACAACATTTAACCACTTGGTAGAATTTCATTATGAATACGGACATTACTGATTACTGAAAATTCAATGCACCTCATCATATAACAAATCATTTAGGCAATTTATAAAAATTGTAGAAAAAAATTTTAGTAATCAGTAAAAATTTACTTGTTAAATATTTTTTATTATTTTTACTGAAACTTTAGTTGTACTGCAGTGCTCATCTATGGTAAATGCCTTTACTTTTACTTTTTAATTTTTAATTCCTGTTGTTCATCGTTTAGTTGTTGCTGTTCTTGTTGTTGTGTACGCATTGCAATTAAAATAAATTCCGTAAAGTGCGACTTTGACTCGCGCACATTCGGTTTTGAGCATTTTTTTGATTTAGCTTTCTTCCTTTTTAAGTTTTTTCAGTTTAAACGATTTTTTCAGTTTTATCGCTTTTTTCTCGTTTTGGCGTTTTTTTATCTTTTTGGGTTTTTTTAATTTTCGCAATTTTTTTCATTTTTTCGCTTTTTTTCATTTTGGCGATTTTTTTCTGTTTATGGTTTTTTTTTCATTTTTGCGTTTTTTTCATTTTGGCGATTTTTTTTGTTTTTGTGGTTTTTTAATTTTCGCAATTTTTTTCATTTTGGCGATTTTTTTCATTTTGGCGATTTTTTCATTTTGGCGATTTTTTAGTTTAAGGGTTTTTTTCATTTTGGCGATTTTTCCGGTTTTTCGCGATTTATTTTAGTCCTAGAAATTTTTTTTTAATTTGGTGCTTTTTTCGTTTTGGCAATTTTTTTTTTGTTTTTGGCGATTTTTTAGATTTGGTGATTTTATATATTTTTGATTTTTTAGTTTTACCCTTTTTGAAAATTTCAAGAGTTTTGCTCTTACGGTTTCCAAGATACAGCAAGTTGTCAAAATTACAAAGTCAAAATTGCATTAACTGATGGAACACCCATTGATTTAAATTTTTTAAATTTAGTGTTAATTGTTGTAGTCTGTATAATAACAAAAATTAAAAATTTGAAAAACCCCCCGACTTTTTTCAGGAAAGATGTTATATCTTCTAAACAGCTAAACCGATTTTCTTCAAACATAGCTAAGAACCCTCTCGATCAAGTCATCTTTCAAACAGAAGAAACTAAATGAAAATCGGTCCAGCCGTTTGGCCTGTACGTGGACACGGACAGACACACAGATACACAGACATACAGACACACACTACAAACTTATAACACACCTTTTTTTAGTCGGGGGTTAAAAATACACTAACTTTTAAAATTTCAAGTGTACATATGTACATACAATTGTATATATATTACATGGGATTTTAACATTTTTGGTTGCTCGTTTTGGAGCACCCTTTGATTTTTAACTCTCATGTATTTGTTGTTGTAGTGGCCAAATGTCTACACACTGTGTCCAAATTTCAGGTCCGTAGCTCTTACGATTCATTTTCACCTTTGGTGTACGGAACCCTAATAAAGCAATTATCAAATTAAATAAAACAAACAAAAACCAGCAAATTCCTATGTATATAAATATTGTAATTTTAAATAAGTTTGTATTGCTTCTTTCAAACACTAATACACTCATACATATGTAGCTCACACCGATTTGACAACGCTGTGTGAATCTCAGCAAAATTTGTGATTGTATTGTGAAAAAGAATTTTACCCCCTAGCGTATAGATGTTTACACATCAAAAAGGAATGTCAGCCAAACAATCGATTACAAATATGACTGAAAAAGGAGTCAAAAAAGATGGGCAAACGATCAGAAATATGACTAAAAACGACTCATAAATGATTCGCAAACGATTAGAAATACAGCTAAAAAAAGAACTCGAAAAAGACTCGCAAGTCATTAAAATATATGAGTTATAAATGAGTCGAAACTGATCAGAAAAGCGGGTAATAAAAGAATCCTCAAGAAGAGTCGCGGGTAGGGTACCATTATCTCCCGAGAAAACAATCATTTATGATCAGAAAATGAGCTCTAATATGCCTATTTTAATCGAGCAGAGGAATCGTAAATGGCTCGAATATGATAATTTTTTTCATAAAATGCTTGGAGGGTACATGTGTAAATGCTAAGTAAGAAATATTACAAATACAGTTTTTTTTTCGAAATTTACGTTATTGAAGGAAGCAAGTCGTTTCGAAATATACCTATTTTTAACCCCCGACTAAAAAAAGGGGTGTTATAAGTTTTTAGTGTGTGTCTGTGTTTCTGTGTATCTGTGAATCACGTACAGGCCAAACGGCTGGACCGATATTCATTTAGTTTTTTTTGTTTGAAAGATGACTTGATCGAGAGGGTTCTTAGCTATGTTTGAAGAACATCGGTCCAGCCGTTTAGACGATATAACATCTTTTCTGAAAAAAGTCGGGGGTTTTTAAAATTTTTAATTTTTGTTTTTATTATAAATATTAAACCAAAAAATTTATTATGCCACCTTAAGACAAGACATGTTTTTAAATATTTCCAAAAATCCTATCTGCGCCCAGAGAAAAATTAGTGAATACAGCAAAAATACTGAAAAAGTCCCATTTTCGGGATTTTGAGATTTTTTTTTGGGAATTGCCGGGAAATCAAAACAAATTCTATTTGTTCTTACTTTCTGTGTATTATTTGCATCATTTTCCATCTAAACGAACATTTTCAGACGAAAACATTGATAAACGCGAATATATATTTATCAATATTATTTATCAATATTATTTATCAATATTATTTTTCAATACTATTTATCAATATTATTTATCAATATTTTCGGCTGAAAAGTCTCTCTCTTAAATCAACATTAATTAATTAATTGAAGAGTAGTTGATTTTTTACAGCAATAAAAACATTTTTTTGACAAACTGTGTGTATGTACTATGTGATATTATAATATTGAATTGTGAATTGCCCAACTTATTCTAATAACAACACTTGGATATTTTTATGTTATCACACATCATATCGCACTTACACTTCATGTACGAGTTGTGTATCATATGAAAAAAATGTTTGTGCAACTGACTATTAGAACTTTCAATTATTATTATTTTATTTTAATGTGGGTGGGTTTCTGTTTTCTTTTTTCAATTTATTTAAAAACATTTAATATTGTTAGTCATGCCTTCAATATAAAATTACTTAAAAAAGCAATTAGATTAGAAATATGACACAATGTGGTAAGATATGTCTATATGTGTGTATAATACCTAAATAAAAATCAGGCGCGGATCCTAGTGAGGGGGAAAGGGTAATAAAAATATTACAAGACAAAAAATGCGGCCAAGCAATTTTAATTAGCCTTGGCTTATATTTTCCTGGATGCGAGCGAGGATTGTAGTTTTTAATACATTTTTGTTTTATAACCAACTTTAAAAAAGAAACAGGTTCTCAATTCGGTTATATTTTTTATTTTTGTTACTTGGAAATTCCATTATTTGTAGACCGATTTAAAATCTTTTTTCTATTCCTAAAAGGGTATAGCTTCCGTTTTGTCGTTTGCCGTTTATTATATCATTTACTACTATCTGCACACGATTTCGTTCGCATCCATAAAGAAATACGATTAATCTATAAACTGCATTTATATCAAATTTAGCAAAAACAGAAATGTTACCAAAAGTACAAATTTTAACTGCTTAACGCCCTAAACCTAAACCGCATCCGTCTACCAAGTTTCATCCAAATCCATTAAACATGCAAACTTTCACACTTATAATATTAGTAAGATAATTGTCCAGTAATGGATAAAGTCATGTCAAAAATTTCAAGAATACTTTTCATTCATGTTACAACAAATATACCTCTGATTGTAATTTTTAAAATTTTTAAGAACAACAAAGACACATAATGGGTTAAACCGTGTCATTTTCACAATAAAAATTATTCTTTAATTCAATACAGCAAATAACTAGTCGGTATACCGAAAATCCTTTCAGCGGTTCTTTCGTTATAAGGAACAGAAATCCAAACATCACAACATCCAAACATACAAATTTTGACATATCGCCAGCTGATATGAAAAAACACGTAACTGACAATAAATTCAAAATGTCATTTTAAATTTATTATTGTGTTATTTACATCAAAACACATATGCCTACAAATTATCAAATCTTTATCATAACAATCAGCCGTATTAAAAAATTTAAATAAAGAAACTTTACTTGAGTCACTTGAATATTTCTGTGGCAAAAAGGAAAAAGTGCTTAAGTCGAGATAAGCTGATTTTGAGTTAATGGTATCTCTGTAATTTGCATATTTTAAAGTAACCCTGGTCAAAATCTCAATTGATTTGCGAGATTTTTCAGTAAGTTATAGCACTATGACTTGCGACTTATCTCTTTTAGACTTCGAATTTAATTTGGAATAAAAGCTTAATTTAGGTTATACTTTGGTATATTTTAACTTAAATGTATTACTTACATATACTGTTTAGAACGATATTTGATTAAAAAGTAAAGGTTAACAGAGAATTTCCCAATTTAACTCTAAAAAAAATAATTTTCTGAAAATCGACTTGAACGCTTAAAAGTGCTCTCCTGCAAAACAGTAAAATATGACTTAAACACTTTTTGCTTATCGCCACAAATTTTTGTTTAGTTTTTTCTCTCTCCTATGAGATATAAAAAAGTTTATTTTCGCGTGGTTGTGCATTTCAGCTAACGATATATATTGTTAGTAGGATTACTAGCTGATTCTGCAAACTTTATTATGTCATATTTATATGTTCATTATTGCTTTAACTTTTTTCATTTCTTGTTTCTATTTCTACGATAATATAAAAAAAGTCTTTATTATTTTTCATAAGCCAGATTTGTATTAATAGAAATAATATATTGACCAGGGATGATAAATGAGAAAATCAATTTCGTCCCAATTTGCTTTTAGAATCGTACTTTTTAAACCCCAATAGTACTAAACTCGTTTTTTTTTGTTTTAACTTTTTTAATTATATTTTTAGAACATACCGCTCATTTAATCAAATAACGTCAAAACTCAAAAAATAATTTGCCAGAACACAAATTTAAAGTTTTCAATTTACACACGACTTGAAGACGATATGAAGATTAATCTGCATCATTAGCTCTAAAATGAAAATTTATTATTAGATTTAGAGACAGTGGAATAGGCAGTAAACACATATTGTTACGAAAATGGCCGTCGACAAGGTTAAGCAACATTACACAAAAATATTCCAACAGGGTTAATGTAATTGTTACGCGAAAATATTTCTACAGGGTCAAAGCAAAAAATAGTCTAGAATAGTAGCCAACAACTAAATAAGCATGCGCAGCATTAAACGTAAACAAGCAAAAGCAACAACAAAAAGCGTCCGCTTATTAAGAAGATGCACATATTTACACACATACATACATGCTAATTCAAACGAAAAGCAAAAGATAAACAACCACCGTGTATTGCTTAGTTAATGATGTACACACGTATGCATATACACATGTATGTACATAGTTACCACACGAACTTAATTAGGCAGCATATAAGATGATAATGATCGTCTAGACATTGCTTGAAACTTCTAGTGGTATTTGTGTGAAATATAAAAAGAGGTGACGCATCCAATGAGTTAGTTAGTTGCGAGTCAGTTATTGTTGTGTTGTGAACGAGTTGCAGTTGTGAGTGAATAAGTCAGTTGATAATTAAGTTGTGTATTAATAATAGTCTGCGATACAACTAGTGAGTTGATAGTTAAGAGCAGTCTGTGCTTTACACAAGAGTTGGAGTAAAAGAGAAACTATAGGACAGTCTATAGTGACAGCAAAGACTGTCGTGGAATTGAGATTATTGTGGAGTCTATCGTGTCGACTGGAGTAAAGGGAACAGCGCAGTGAATAGACGTGTGTATGGGTGTAAGTAAAGCCAGTACGTCTTTATTGGTGTATCAACTGTAAGTGTCAGCAGAGTGAGTGCCGTGTGTGACAAGCAGCAGACAAAGAGGTATTGGTGTATCAACTGTGAGTGACGGCAGAGTGAGTCTCGTAAGTGACGAGTAGCAGACAAAGAGGTGTCACGTGAATACTTGCGCAGCCAGCTAAGAGACGTGTGTAAACTACAGCGAGGAAGGCGTAGTGATAACCAGTTGTGAATATTTTTGTGTAATTCAGTAGTTTAAGTTGTATTAGTTTATATAAGCTCTTGATTAATTTAGTTTAATTGTATTTGTAAATAAAACTTGTATCATTCTTAACCCTAGTTACTACACTCGGCTCTTGTATTCATTTGCAAATCTTCGGGTCCACGGAAAAGCGTTTTTATAGAGAGAAAAACGTAACAATATCATTGGTCTCAAATAAAAGGGCTCTAACACAAATTGTTATTTTACAGGGAAAGGTAAAAACACAATAGAAACTGTAATATTCTTTCTGTGATATTTTTGTACAACTGATTGTAAAAGCGTTATTTTTTAAACTATTGCAATATATTTTTGTGGCGAGGTGTATTTTTGTGAAATGTATTGGAATCACTGAAAAACGAAATTTCGTAAAAAATGCGAGTTAGGGCATATCAACTTTTTAAAACTACGGAAACATTAGCACATCCAATTAACTTTCAAGGCGCGAAACTTGTTATTAATACTATCATAATTTCCATTTTCTTTTGTGAATATTTTTTAATGAGAAAGGTACGATACTAATGACATTTTCGGGAGTGAATTTTGTTAGACAGGTTAAAATTTCGTCATGAAAATTAACTTTATTTAGTTTCGCCAGAGGTTATATAGAACTGTCTAACATTTCTTTTAAAATCCGTAACTATACAACTTTTAATTTTATTTCTAGATAAATAAAGTTTTTCATTTCAAAGTAAATTCTTGTCGTTTACATAAGTATGCACCATACCCAGCTTCATTTATTTTCATCAGTTAAACGATTGATATGATATTAATATAGCAAGTTTTTTATTTCTTATAAATTTTATAAAAATACAATAGATAAAATAAATGGAGACAATGCTATCACATCGAAAACGAAACACCAACCAAGTGTAATGCATATCTAACAGGGTAGACACTCTCATCAACAAATAAAATTCGCCACTTTTCTCTCAAATTGGATATTCTTTAACGATCGCGATTTATTTTATGTGTGAAAAAAAACAAAGGATAGTCACTCGCAAAATTTTTCAAATAGTACTAAAGAAGTCACGGGGGTATCAACGTACTTTTTGGGTTTGAATTGTACCAAAAAAGTACAATTGTACTAACTTTATCATCCCTGATATTGAACAATTCAGTATTATAATTCAAGGTTAACAAAACTGAAGTGAAATTTGCTTTGTAGAGTTTTAGCAATAAATAAACTCATTCGTTTAAGCACCTTTGTACATTGCTTACTATCTCTCTCTCTCTCTCTCTCTCTATCTCTATCTCTCTCAATTTCTTTAGTAAGTTCTCACGCATTTCTACGTGTTGTTACCAGTGATGGCATTTTGGTGCGTTTCGGGTATTTTTTTGTGCTCTTTGCGTGTTCTTAAACGCGAAATTTTGGCTAATACCCTTTTTTAAAAAGCAGGTACTTACAGTGCTTTTTACAATTTCTTACAGTGCTTTTGGTGATTTTTTGTTAAATAAAAATATTTTTAATTTATAAAATTAAATTACTTTTAATCATTTGTTAAAGCATACACAAATATTTAATCATACTAGAACAACTGAAACCATTACGTTATCAATAGCAGTCAGTTGTTTTAGACAACGGGTAGCCAAACCCCAATTTTTTGATATCGTATTGACGTGCTGTCAATGTTGACAACTGGAATAAGGATGAATATTACAAACACAAAAACTTTTAAGTTACGAGTACTTAAGAAAAAAGTGATGATTTCAATGCATTTTTTATGTGTAAATGATTTTTGAGTAACATACATATCTTAATCTAAGCCTTAGCTTCACCTACTATTGTATGTATGTATGTATGTATGTGTGTAAGAATCTATATTACTTGACTCCTAGTTTTTTTATTATTTGTTTTTACATACTTATTTTTTATTAAATTAATAATGATTAAATCAAGTTTAGGGGCACCTCCCAAAAATTAAAAACAGTATACTATCCTATAGAAAATTAAAAAATAAGAAAAAAAAATTAAATAAAAAATTGAATTGGCGGCGAGGCTTAGTTTCCGAATTATGGGCATCTGAAATTCTAATACAATATTGTGATTATACGATGTTTTCCAACGAATATGACTATTGATATCATCTTAAAGCTATTGAGAATACCTTTCATAAAATGGTAAAAATAGACTCTCTGTCGGTCATGCAGGAAAACGCTATTAGGCAGGCAAACTTTGCAAGGCAGAAAATCTTTACTAGGCTGTGTCATCTCGGGAAACATCATAGTGGAGAAAATTCTTAAGCACGGCCTATGGCCGGCAATGCAGGAAAACGTTATAAGGAAAGAAAACTTTGCAAGGCAGAAAGTCTTTCCTAGGCTGCGCCGTCTAGGGAAACACCATAATTATATATTAAATTATAGTTTTAATTACAATTTCAGAGGCCCATAACTCAGAAATTAAGCCGCGCCACCAGTGTTTTTGTTGAGTTTTTTCTTCTTATTTTTAAATTTTCTATAAGATACGGTACTTTTTTAAAATTTTTGGGATACCAATATTGGCCATATTCGTATAGGATAGGATACTGTTTTTAAATTTCTGGGAGGTGCCCCTAAACTTGACTTGTTTCATTTGAAATTATACTTTCAGCTTTTATACTCTAAACTCTCCTCTTTAAATGGCTTAATGTATTAAAATAAAAAAAAAATATTTTCGTGCTTTTTTACCAGTTTTTTCGTATTTTTTGCGCTTTTTGCCCTTTTTGCAACAGCTTAATGTGCCTTTGCTCTTCGTTGAGATACCAACACTGGTTTAAGCACTTTTGTACCAGTGATGGGAATTGGAAATCTTGATTTCGTGCCAAATCCGTTTTTAAATAGTGCCAAAATCACTTGAATAGTGCCAAACTACTTTTTATAAATATAAAACACATATTATTACCTCAAAATAGCAAACCCCTAACTCTTTTTTTTTTAATTTAGATTTTTGCATTCTCTGATAGATTAGGTGATCTTCTATCGAAAAATAAAAAAACTCCATTTCAAAAAAATAATTAGTTAGGCCCTGTCTATATTAAGGTAACGAAATATACTATGCTTCTTGAATGATACTTTATTGTGTTAATAGCTAGAGAATTCTATGATTATCAAAAAAAAAAAAAAAACCAAAAAAGATTATGTCAATATAGCAAGGCTTTTTAGTTAAACATTTTATATGTATTACTAGCAAGACATATTGTTAGCTTTCAAAAAGTCTTTATCATGTATCAAAGATGCAAAATTAAAATTTACATTTCACAACATTTACAATTTGAAACTGTTGTCAACATCGATCGACGTCATGTCAATACAAACAAAAAAATATCTCGCTCTCGAGAACAATTATTTGCTATTGACAGTTTTTAGTATTTTATTGACGTAACGTTGATGTTGGCAAATGGAAAAAGCGTGATTCCTTATTTTATACAATGAATGAAGAGCAGATAAAGAATGCCTTGAATGATTCGATAAAATTGATCATTTGAACTACTTTTTACGTCTCCGATATCCTTCTAAAACTCACTCACAAATAAGCTCGTGAACTTTTTTAAATCTTCAAAGTCTGATATGGATCTGTATTCAGTTTTAATTTTTTTAGCGTATTTTGTTTCGTTTGGAAACATTTGTGTAGCAAAAGGAACAATATTATTTTTGTTTCCACTTAGGAACATTTTCTGGTGCAAACTTTGCCAACCAATCCTTGATGTTATACTTAGTTGTCAAATACGACACAGAAGAAATTTAAAGTCCTTGGGCCTAATTTTGTAAAATGCAATGCTTGGCGTTGATATATTTTGTGTGTATTTCGTTCTTGTAATTAAAATTTTTCCATATAAAATTTGACAACCTTGGCGTTGCGTTTTACAAAATTAGGCCCTTAATTCTATTTTTGAATTCTACAACTTTATGCTGGGAATTAATAGTTCAATTTTGGCACTGCAATAAATTTCTTCCGTTGGAAAATGGTGAAAATTTCGATCTATATTGTCAACTAAAAATTTTCAAAAAATGTCGACAGACGGAATAAAAAAAGAAATCCTCCTTAAAATTAAATGTACTCTCACATCTTCACATTACATTTTAGCATTAATATCAATTATTATTTTGAGGACATACGATAAAAATAAAAACAAATTCTGCTTACATATATCAGCCGTGAAACTATTTAATATAAATTATATTTTATCACCGAAAATTTGGTAATGTAAAGGAATATTTCGAAGGTTGACACTGTTTAAGGACTCTACTTACAACAGCTCGACAAGGCAACCAACGCGGTTTCGAGAATACTTCAGAATTTCATGAACTTCATAGTTGAAATATTTCTGTTGCAAACAAATTTACTTATTCCATTTAACAGATCGTGAATGTGTCTGGGAAAACCGTTACTTTACCTCATCAGAACCAAAGGGTTGTCAGTCACAAATCCTACTAAGTTTTCAATACTAAAAAACGTTAAAAGTACATAAATAGTACTTACTATTGCAATTAGAACAGTTTTAATTTTGATGAACAAAAAGTGCCAAAAAAGAAGCGATAGTGCCACAGTGCCAGCCAACATTCAATAGTGCCCAAAATGGCACAATTGTGCCACATTTTCCATCACTGTTTTGTACATTGCTTACTCTCTCTCTCTCTATCTCCCTCAATTCCTTTTGTAAGTTCTCACGCATTTCTACGTGTTGTTACGACAAAACAATAAAGTCCCTATTTACACTATTCAAGTCTTATTGCTAAGCTGATTAGTTTATTAGGAGAGAGAGACGAGGGGAAAAGAAATGTTGCTGTTCCCCTCGTCTCTCTCTCCCTGAAACTAATCAGCTTAGCAATAAAACTTGTACAGTGTGATTTGGGACAAACATAGCTGATAAATTCTTATTGTTTTATGACTTTTTTCTTTGTGCCACGACAACAATTTTATTAAACTATGTTAAAATATTAAGACATTATGACACTTAAGACATTGGTGTGAGTACCACAATTATTTATGATTGTAAATTATGAGGTGTCGCTCACAGCCGTCATATTTTTTCGTGTTATTACTTTAAAACATGCTAATATATGAGTACCATTTGAATACCCTCATTATTTATTTTCTGCTCCAAAATTGTATTTGTCCTTATAACTTTTCACATAACTATACGATGAGGCCACATCTAAGCCGTAAGCGGACATCGTTTGGCCTTGTTACTTATTGGTTGTCATTACGAATGCCAATCTAATGGAAATTATATAGAGTTTGAATTCAATTGGAACGTCTGTGGGAATTATTGAAATGCCTGGCAGCAAAACATTTTCGATTCGGAATTTGTCCTACAAAATTACATCTCCGTGGGCATTTAAACTGTGCCGATATATGTATGTACATTAGAGAGCTGCGTCAACAGTCTTGAAATGTAAAAACGTCATAATTTTTAAATGTATTCACGTCGCATGTATTATACTAAACCAATAATAAATGCTGTCGTACTATAAGCGAAGCACGATGGATGTATTGGTGTATGTGTATATCAGTTGTAACAAGCGATGTCGCAAGACAGCTTGCTTGTAACAAACACTCAAAAGAAGTACTGTTGATTAGCGTATGCTTGTTATTTTTCATATTGTACGTTTGAGTGTGTGTGTGTGTAATATGTAGATGGTAAGCTATTATGTGATTAACCGCATACAACTAATGTTAATGCATGTGTGTGCCTTTGCATGCTCGCAGAAAAATAAAAGATCATACACACATACATGCATGACGTTTGTACACGCGCTCATGCGTAGAAAGAAGCAAGTATCACAAATTCTTCCGTCACGAAGTGTTTTCTTCTTTACTCTTGTACCTACAATACTCAAAAACTTTCTTGCAAACAATGTTGTTAACGTTTGTTTTATAAGATTTCGCTGTAGTAAAGCATTTGAAAAATCCCTCATGTCTTAAAAGTTCTTATAAGATATCTTGTGCAGGAGACTAATGTACATACATATGTATGTGATAACAAGTCACCTGGCAGCGACATCTATATGTTGAAGCTTAAATCGTCGACGCACACTGATTTCTAAGCCAAAACAGACACTAAATATATATCTTCTGAACTAGTGGTCTAACTACAAAATTTTGCCTACAAAAAAGGTACGTATTTTTTTGGCACCATGTTATAACACAATCTGAAGTACAGGGTGTCAAAGTTGACCACGTCGGATTATGAAAACTCTTCGAAGGTAAAATCTCATATAAATTTAAACAGATTTTAAAGAATTTTATTTTTTTGAATATCAAATAAGAAAGTGAAAACAAACTTAAGCATTTTGCACTTTTTACCTTGACTTAATATATTTTTTTCACTGGATTCTTGTATAATACTTCAGCAAATAATTGAAAAGAAGCTTTTATAAAAAATTTTAAAAGTAAGAAAATAATAATAATAACAAACTATATAGTTACCTCTATTTGTTTATCTACGACAGGTGTCTGAAATCAACGTTTTAAAATTTATGCAAAAAAAAAATTGGGTTTTTAGTCAAAAATAGTGTTAATTTTCTAAAAATTTCTTAAAAATTTTTGAAGAATGTAAATTTTTCCTAAATACTTTAAAAGAATAAGAATTAAAAAGACTATAAAAGAAATTTTGGATTGATATGTATGTATTTTACGCCACTGTGCGTAACTACTTAAGGCGGTTTCAGACTATAATACAAGTATTAATACTTTTGACGAAAATGCATCCCTGATCTAATTTCTGTTTTAAAAATTTCAAAAAACAATAACAACTCAACATATCAGAGTTGCATTTTCCACAAAGGTATTAATACTTTTATTATAGTCTGAAACCGCCTGTATAAATTAATTATATGTAATAAAAAGGCAAAGTGTGAGACAAAACAATTGCCTCAATCTTAACTTTTATTTAAGTTGACTGACGGCAGAGAAGTCTCATTTTATCTCGTAATATTCCAGTTTTAGACAGAAATAATAAAAATTTTATGCACATTTCTGCTTAGATGAAAACTGGTAAATGAAAAATTACCTAAAAAGTTTGCCAAAATAAAATGAAAATGTTCACTTAAGATGTTTTTTTTATTTATTAAATTAGATGTGAAATGTTACATAAATTAAATCATTTAAATGTCAGACAACTCTTTAAAAATATTAACATGAAAAATTTATACAATGTTCTATATATACGAGATCACATTTTGCTTGTTATCTGGTGTAAGTAATTTGTAATTATTAAATTTTCTTATGCGCAAATTTCATAAATTACAACATTTGCAGTTGGTTTTTTTCTGGTTTTTCTTCCTTAATGTTTGAAAGAAGGAAAAATATTTGAATGTAAATGACGCTCATAAAAGTTTTATATTCTTTTTTATTTGATATAATGAAACTTTATTAACATTTTTGTCACGTTCTTATAGTCAAAATTCATGTTTAACATACTTCCAAAGAGGAAAATATTAAGTTTTTATGGTTTTGCAAGATTTAATTTACATATTTTAATAGGTATTTCTTAAGCTTTGGGGCTTAAAGACTACATGGATTTATATTACTGATAGCAAATAGATGAAATTAACTTTCAATGAACGTTTTGTTAGGGGCGGGGGGAAATGTGTGACTTATGTTATGACGAACATGTAAATTTTATTTTGCATTAGTGTCTATGTCAGTGCATATAGAAGCGCCCTCCTTTTTCGATATTTGTAGCAATGAATCGTTGGCAAAATAAAACAACTAATAATATGGCTATAAAGCTTAAAGTAATACACCTATTTAACACCAGAGGCGCTGAAATAACGCTATAAAAATTGACAATGCACACAACGGCAGAGTTTGTAAAAGCGAAAGTAAAAATTAATTAAACTGCTCTTTTCTCTATATATTTATCTGTCTATCTCTTTTCCACAATAAGGTTACACAAAGACACCTGTTACTTGGACTCAAGTCAGCTGGAAGCTTACGTTCTCTTCTCAGCAACTTGTCAACCTAACTTATGGTGTGTGACAGCAACCATTTTTAATTCATTATCAACTTGATTAAATTCTTGAAACTTTTTTTGATCTTAGGGTTATCTTGATAATATCTTCTGGGGATTAATTTTCAGGAAAAGTTTGCTCCGTTAATTCGTAATCTTGAAACCATGTTCTTTGGTTTTGCACTTTTAGAGCACTTGCGCGCTTTCTAATTGAAATGTTAGGTTCGTCACGACTACAACAATTTGTACAACCAATTCTTATGCAATCACTTGGTATAATTGCACTAAGGGTTGCATAGATAAATGCAGTCCGAAAAATAGTATTTTCAAAATTATTTAAAATACAAAATCTAGTTTTTTATTTCAACATAATATTTGCCTTAAAAACATCAATCATAATCAATTTAGTTTCTAATTATCTCTGCCACATTCCTGTCCTACTCTTACGCCAGTAAGTCTTAGCATTTTCAATTCGCAATGATTTATTTTCCATAACTTAGTTATTACAACCAGAAAATCGTAGTTATTTTGTTATCGGGTAAGATAAAGGAAATGGCATATGACCAATTTGCAGTGCAATAAGTGGGCGCTTAAGTCTTTGGTCCTTTGCCAACTGGCCAATAATAAATAAACAAGGAACATCTTAAAAAACTATTGGCATTAAATAAACCATTTTTTTATTGGCAAATGTGGGATTTTATTATTGCACTTTATTAAGCCTTGTGTAATGATTCGTTCGTTAAGCGGAAAAACGACACAAAATAAATATTTATGAAGACAATTTCTTTGAAATAAAGAAACTTATGCAGAGTATACATCTGGCATTTCTTGTGTTGTCATATCTGGTGTTATTTTCAGAATGTGTGCAACGCCATTCACATTATGTTTTTTATATGGAAAGCAAATGACAAACGTTGTCTCTAGTACATACTATTGCGATGTCACAAAATGCCATAGTGCGTACCCGGCACTACGGAGTACGTAAATTTCGATGATGACAAAAAAAAAAATTAAGCCAAGTTTACATCTATCTATCACACATGTGCCCAAAAAAGCGTAACCACTAATAACTAATGAAAAACTGTTTGATGCAGACATGTATTTAATGATTTAAACCGTTTCCAATCATATTGGATTCTACAAAATTGTGTATAAGTTACATATGTATGAAACTGTTTAACTTAATATGTAAATCAGTGATAGGCAATGAATCATGTTTTCGCTTTTCATACTGACTCATAAAATTTTAAATATGAGTAGACATCATTTAAAATCAACTACTCTGATTACGTACACTCACAATAAGATTGATTTATAAGTATAGGTTGCAATAAATATAAATGCGACGTCGACATTACACTCACACTCATAAATCACCTCAGTTTGTTTTATAATTTCAGAAAAATACTTACATATATGTACTACTTACATTGATTCAGTTCATTCAACTCATTCATATGAGTATTTTAATGTTCGTATACGAAGTTGGCTTTGCCATACAATACTTACTTTGCATCGTCTATAAACATTAGCCCAATTCACAATATTGTGCAAAAGGTCTTGCATCGTAGCATGTGCAAAATTGTACAGCATATTGATACTCACCACTAGGAATTGTTAAGTAGTGAGTATCAATATACTATACCATTTTGCACATGCTACGATACAAGACCATTTGCACAAGATTGTGAATCGGGCTACTGAGTTCAGGAGAGTCAAAATCAACAACGTCATAGATCTTGCTAACTATGAGTTCGATGCGCACTTCGAACTTTCGAGTGGATATGATTCATAAGTATGAGTGCTAGAGCTGCAAAACTATCGATAGTACTATCGATAGTATCGATAGTTTTGTTGTAAATGAAATATCGATAGTTTTTTCCACTATCGATACTATCGGTAAAAAAAAAACAAGTAATTAAAAGAGTAAAAATAATCGAAGTCAGTAAACAGTAGCCGGCAGCAGTATTGCCAGAATTTCTAAGGATAAAATCTGCAAAACTTAGCAATTTTGCACGAAAAAAATCTTCAAAATCTGCATTTTATTTTTAAAATCTTCAAAAAATCTTTAAAGCAATTTTTTTTTTATATTTTATTCAAAAAGTTTACATAAATATGGATGGACGTGTAATATAAATATTTTTTTATTAACCCATATTCATAAAATTTAAACTCGTCTTCAAATGTATTTTATTTAAATTTTGTAGAAAATTTTTTTAAACTAACTTTCAAGCATTTTATTTTTTTATGAATGTAAGCCTTTAATGTGTGAAGAATTTTCATTTCGTTTCTGCTTAAGAAACCAAAAATGTTTGAAACAAGGTAAAAACATCATATGTTTAACCCTTATGTGCGCGGCAAAAAAAAACACCTCATAATGCGCTGCAAGGTACCTGGGTACCTATATGGAAGTTACGTAGAAAACAAGCATTTTAGCACTAAATATCTAGTTAAAACGTTGTCATCGTTGAAAATAAATATATTACATATTTTTCTTAACTCCTGAAATATATTTCAGACCATTATAGTCTACAAATTTTGCATTTAGCAAAGAGGCAACTTTATGTTCATATGTGCCAAAAAAGAAGAAGGCAGTAGTTATGCTATCAACAATGCATGCTGATTCTAACGTGGAATCGAATACGTTTGAAAAACCGGATATTATAACATATTACAACAAAACTAAAGGAGGGGTTGATAATATGGATAAATTATTGGGTGAGTATACGTGCAAACGCGGAACAAGTCGATGGCCGTTGGCAATATTTTTTAATGCTATTGATATAGCAGCTTCAGCATCATATATTATATATGGAATTTAATACCGAACATAAATCTACTGATCGTCATAGAAAATTTTTAAAAGATTTAAGCGTTGATCTTTGTCAGGAAAATATAAAACAATGTGCTAAAAATACAAAAATAAGTTCACAGTCATCGACGGCATCCGCAATACAAATTTTTTATACACGAGACTTTGAACCTCTTACTTCGCCCATGTCCAGTTTACAAACAAATGATAAAAGCGGTCGTATTCCTGTAGTAGGAAGCTCTCACGTGTGCTCGCAGCTACGTATGAAGCAGAGAAAAACTCGTAAGGCTTGTATCGGCTGTTCAAAGCCAATTTGCAATGAACATTCGATCAGTTGACCAATGTGTACAAACTGCTCGAAAGATCTGCACTAAAATTTTATATGGTTTGTTTTTATTATTTATTGAATTTTTGTTTCTTTTTATGTTTCTGTTTTCTTATTTCACGAAATAAATTGTTTACGTTTATATTTTATATTTATATTTAGACTTTTATTTATTAATGCAGAGCTATTAACAACATCGAAAAAGATAATTGCAATGGCATCATTCCCATATAAAATACGTACAGGTACCCCGGTACCTTGGTGCGCAGTTAAGGGTTAAAGAACGTCTATCAATATGTTATAAAGAACTACGTACACAAACTTAATATTCATAAAAATTATTTTGGGTTTCAAAACGTTTGAATGCGTTAGACTAAGCTTAAAAGCTTCAAGCAAAAATCTTTATAAGCTAACATCTTCGATTTTGAATCCACTGTTATTTTCTCGTTACGTTTTTACAATTAGCTGCCACATTGGTTGAAGTCTAATGATGCGTTTGGCGGCTTTTCCACACTCAAAGTTTAATTTGCAAAGTTTTGAGTTTGTTGAAGAAAAAGGAATACAGAATAAGATCTCTTTTCTGTTCTCTCCCACAAACTCAAGACTTTCGTCTTTCTTTAGGAGAAACGAAATACATATGTATGTGGCCTTAATTATGAAAGTGGTCTAACCCATATGTGTTTTTGCTTCCAAATATCAAATAAATCTTATAAAAACTTCAATAAATCCTTAATAAATATTATATATTAATATAAATATAAATCGATACTAGTACAACTCTAATTAAAAATTATGCGTGATATAAAAATATTTTTTAATTTCCTCAACCGCAATCTACGAAGTATCTCGACCAAAGAAAAATATGACTTAGACCACTTTCTTAATTAAGGGCACATATAACCACTAAACAAATTCTTTAAATTTATGTGCAAATAATATAAAATGAATGAGAAAAGAAATCGGATATATAAAAAATTATACAAAGTCATTTAATTTGTTGCATAAATATCCAAAGGACTTCGGAGTTTTGTTTTATTCAAGTTCACTTGACTGAAAATCTTTTCGACATTTGCAAATGAATTTTGTAAATACAATACATTTTGAATAAACTTAGGATATTCAGATATTCGCTTTCGGAAGCTTGCCAAAGTTACTTAATGATGTGTTCTAAGTTCAAAAATTGTAACTCTCTAAACTAAAAGAAACAAGAAGTAGTAGCAGTATTAGTTAAAATTTAAAAAAACTGCACTATGGTTGGAGTTGAAAAATCTGCGTTTTTAGGCCAAAAATCTTAAAATCTGCATTTCGTGTTTTTGGAGGGTAAAAATCTGCAAAATCCAGATAAATCTGCATTTCTGGCAACTGTGGCCGGCAGCTTTGAAGCAAATTATCCGTCGTTGATTTAAGTTTTTGTACAGCGATGCAAAAGTTGGTACAATTGTATAATTTTGGCGCTATTTGAATGCCAAAAGTACTGTAGCACCGCAATGACCCATTTAGCACTACTGGAATCTCTTTATATTCTATTACATGCCAAAAATAGCATTAAAATATACTAACCCCCTTATGCAAAAAATAATGCGTGCTTGAAGTGTACATTAAAAAAAATTTCCATAGAAAAACCGGTTTTAACGTTCACTTATTTTTTTGCACAAGGGGGTTAATCTTTAGCTCGAAGGTATTAGAAAATTATGTAAATCAAACCATGTTTTCCGGTACTTAAAGAATTGCTGGAGGAATGTTATTTATTCCAAATTCATCTGCAAATGTGGAAATTTCATTTTCGTACCAAAGGGAGAAGCCGACTATTTGCATCGACTGTGAACAATCGAATAAAAAAAAGGTTATAAACGTAGTATATCGTAAATGTTACTTTTATATTCAGATCCCAGCAACTAATATTCTTTGTGCACCTTCTGGCGTTTTGTTAATTGATTTTTAGTTAATTAAAAAGTACAAGTATTAAAAAAATATAAATAAAGAATTAGGTACAATCGTACTGAAAAAATTAAAATTTTTTTTGAAAGTTAGTACAATTTGTAAATATGACATCGCATCCTTGCGATGTATACATAAGTGCTTAAATACATACATATGTATGTATATGAATTTATTTATAAATCCAAGTGTTATTCGACAAATAGTAGTCACAAGTATCTTAATTAATTCAACATCGTCGCCACAAAGATAAATTTTGGTGGTACTGATATCGCGACGGCCGCCAATCGTCGGATTTATTTTGACATACCCTAGCGTGTTTCCCTACAAAATTTTTTTTTTTATCTCACTAAGCTTTACTACGAAAATTTTCTGCAGTAAAAATTTGCAAAATACTCAGGACAGAACTGCCACTTAACTCTCTCGATTTGGGTTTCATTTACGGTATTTTGGGTAAACGAACGCAATTTGTTAAAATGAAGTGAAGTTCAGTAAAAATGTGTAAAATCTTTTGCATACGCGAACACAATTAATAATAAAATCTTCCAGACTTATACTACATATGTACATGTTTAATGACAAACCAACATGAAGTTAGCATAAACGACAAAATTTAATATGTTTTTAGCGAATTTCGACATACAATTTTATATTAAAAGTCATGCTGGAACTTAACAGTAATTTAATTTAATGTCAATTTTTAAGGAGGAACACGTTCAATTTATTCACTAACCAGTGCCTAGTTTCTGTAATACGGGATTCACACTATGACTTTTTAGTGTGACTTTTCTAGAGTTTATTGACAAACGGGGTACAAAGGCAATCAAAAGGGGAGCAACACAAAAGAGAATTCGAGAAAAATGCAGGGGAAAAAGTCATCGTGTAAATCCTGTATAAAGAATGTGAGAACTTTTCGAGTCGAGAAAATTGTTATCATCCTGAGAAACACAGGGTGAGTAAGAAAAAAACTGTATTTGTTGATATTTTTTGTAGAGATGTGCACGTGAGTGTTTTCTGACTCACGACACGCACGCTGACGCAGAAAAATATTTTACTCACGCACTTTCACGCACAAATGATTTTGAAAATTTTCACGATCACGCACGCTGTATAATATAATTTTCATGTTTTTTGGGTTGAAAAATAGGTTCTTACATATCGTCACCTAAAATCCAAAAGGCCGTAACAACCAAAAAACTCAAAATAGACTTTTTGATTGATTATGATGTGATTAACCAAAATATATATTTTCCTAAAATTTTACTCACATATGTTTAAAAGTACCAATTTTATTCATTATGCAATTTGGCATGTAACATACATGTAAATAGAATAAATTTATGAAGTTTTTTCCTTCTCCTGTAAAATAGTAAAAAGTGTACTTACGGCCTTTTGGATTTTAGGTGACGATATACATATCTATGTATACATGTATGGTCGTGTTTTTGTAAAATTTACAATGTAAATTAAAATAAAACAAAGTTAATTTAATATCGTTTTAAATATTCGTATTCGTGGATATCATTTTAAATATTCGAATTCGAATTCTCGTATATCAAAAATTGACATTCCGTACATGTATGTATGTATACATACATAATATAAATGTGAAGGTAAGACGTATGATCAATTAAAGAAATGAGAAAAGCATATTAAATGAGAAAACATAAAAATTACTAAAATTTTTCTGTTACGTAACATTTTCAAAGACTCCCCCCACCCCCACCATAACAAATCATAACAAAACTCAAACCCGACACCTCCTCCATACATCGTTACGTAATATATGGACGGCCCCTAAATCATAAAACATTTTCTGCGGTACAATTCGTCAGTAGTATTGTTGACAAAGGCACTGTTGAATCAGTAGTGTTTCGCAATTGATACTTCCTACAGGGTATCTAAGAAACATACATACACACTTACAAAGGTTAATGTGCCCATCAAACAAAATGATCCGAATTCGTAACCATTGGTCGACAAACTCTTCCGATTTCGGCACCGAAATATTACCAAAATCGTAACAATTTTTGTATGAAATGGTTGATACCATACGATAACTCGGTACGAACTCGTAACGACATGTACTTACGATTTCTTTTTGCTTTTATAGCAGAGTACCGCTTCACCGTTATGTTGCTGCTATTGTCAAAATAATTTGCACATACTCACGTTTTTTTAATATTTGTTACAGTCCTTTTTTTATCAACATATACATATATACATATTTATTTAAAAAAAATTTTCATAGACTTTTACTTACGTATTCAAAAATCAAAGTTTTACCCTCATATTCATACAAAAAATAAAATGAATTTGAAATTCATTTTGGGAAAATTTTGTATTGAAAATTTGAAATAAAATACATTTCAAATTCGTTTCAAATTTTATGAATATGGGTGTTAATGTTTAAAAAAAATTGTTCGGAAATATCTTAACGAATTCGGTACAACAAGTCTGACTTCAGAAAAAGTCGATACATTTTGTTTGGGGGTATTCATTATGTTTGTGAGCTCATATTACATATTACTATACATACATATATGTATTTACTATTATAAAATAATTTATTTCAAATGATTGAATACAGTTACACTCTAAAACATTAGCCCAAATTTAGGATCATATTTTGTCTAAATTGTTGTTGAAATATTCTTATTGTCTAAATTTATATCGATTGTGTAGTTATTTGTATCAAAAAAACAATATTTGTCTCATTTTACACAAAAATATAAATCTGCTTTTAGATGTGTTTATTTTTAAACAAAGTGTGCTTAAAAAACAGCTACATATGCCTAAATAACGTCAAAATGTTGAAAACTAAACATATGTGCGTAAAGCAGCAGAAATAATATGTTTAACAAGAAGAAAGAAGAAGCTCAAAAGCACACATGTTCTAACAGAAGCACGCCATATTAATATAAAATTAATTAAAATTAAAATAAAGCTATTTTTAAATAATAATTGTATGTGTTTTATATAAATAGTGATAAGTTAATATTGTTATTTACAAACACATTGCACAAATTGAGTAAAAAAATTATTAAATTAAAGCTTTGAGTTAAGACAGTATTGTTAAACAAGTGCCATATCTATACATACTTATGTTAGAAACAAAATTACTCAAATTTTAGAAATTTATTTTTCATTTTTATTCAAATTCTAAAAATTACATGTAAAATTTAAAGCAAAACGTGAATTTTTTATGTTAATTCAGTAAACCTTTTTATCAATAAATTTAATTAAACACATGTATTAAATGCATTTTTATTAAAAAAAACATATTTTAAAATTAAACACAAGTGGGAAACTAAACACAAATTGCGTAAAATTGTTAAACATGTTTTGTTCAAAATTAAACATATAGTGCTCAAAAATCAACAAAACGTTGAAAAAATATAGTCGTGTAATTTTAGGTCGAAAGTAGTCTCTAAAGTGTTGCCTACTATTATTGACGTAATTTTCAACAAAAGTGTTTTAGAGTGTACATATGTACCTATGCAGGAATGTTATCTCGTGAGAGCGTGAGAATTCGTGCGTAAGTATTAAAAAAAGCTCACACACGATCACGCACGAGTAAATTTTTTTCAGTCACGCTCACGCACTCACACGTGATTAGTTATAATATTTGATCACGAATCACGTGAATCACGCGTGACTCATGCGTGACTCACGACATTTGCACATTTTTTGTAAGTTTGTATAAGTTTTTATGTGAGTAACCCTGTGTAAAATAGGACAACGAATATAATTATTTAATTTATCTCGATGCAAGAACTTATCACAAGTTACAGAAACGGGGTACAGTTTTGCCTTATACATAAGGCTTTTATTGTTTTTTTTTTGGAAGTTATTATTATTGTACAAAAGAAACTTTCTAAATATTTTATTTTTAAGCGAGTGGAAAATGGAGGAGGTTCTCAATTCGGTACTATTTTTTTGTATGTGTATGTGTTACTTCATAACACCGTAATTTCGACACAGAAATTTAAATAATTTTTTTTTGTCATAGGCGGATATAGCATTCGGAGATGGGCGCGTACCAAATTTTTCCAACACGACACTAATCGGACACGAATCACAAGACGAGTAGTACGTGCAAAACACGCACGCTAAAAATTTTCCTAGCACGACACAACATAGTACGCATAAATTAAATTGAATAACAAAAAATCATATACTTGTAGAACACTTCACGTTGAGTCGTGCGTATTCGTGTCACGAACAAAACACGACACGTGCCCATCTGCAATTGCTACGTATATGTGCGGGACCATGCCAACTATATCCTTAAAATATGTGACTCGATAGAAGGGTCAATATAAAAAATATGAGTACCTTATTATTGTTGTAAAAATTCTCCGGTTGTATTTTATTTCACTTGCGGTTTTAATATTTTCCAATTTAAATTTAATGTACTTAACGATACCCTCCTAACAGTTGTTTTAATACAATTATGTTTGCCATTAACTTTCCTTAAAATTATTACATATTTCATACATTTCATTCCTAAAGTCTTCACCCCCAATTAAAAATATTCTTTTTTTAATGAAGACCTTGAAAACTCCTTTCCATTTTTTCAATAAAATATGACCTTTTTTGAAATTAATATTTAGAACGTTTTATGTCTTTTGTTATTTAGGAAATTTTCATTTAATTACAGTCCACACGGTTGTGTCATGACCTTTTTTATTTTTGATATGAATACAATAACATCTGGCGTAGATTTGTTTTAAGTTTTGTATGAATGAAAACATAATTGCAATTAGTTTGCTTTTTAGCAGAGACTAAGTGTCAAAAACGTATAAATTGTTGCAATTGTTATATCTGGAAGATGTCGCACTATGCAATAATTGGCATTTAGCCAAATGAATTTAATTAAAAACCTGTTGATGGAATTTTTTTGGTGAAATGCCAAAAAATTTTTTATGCAATTTAAAATCTAAGAATCTAAACTAATCGAAGACAGAGTATTTTTTATTTTAGTCTGAAAATTAAGGCTTGAATGTGAAAAACAAAGAAAAAAAACAAAACTCCTTAGAGCTGCGGTTTTCAAGCCTAAACGCTCAGTTAGCCGACTGTAATGTAATGTAACTGTAACAGTAAGAAACCGCTGATCGATTTTGTTATGTGAAAAGTAATGAAAATGGTTATAGAGATGTAATGTAACGCAACCTACTTTTCATATAAAAATATCGATCAGGTGTTTTCTACGTTACATTTACTTTACATCACAGTCGGATAACTGAGCCTTAACTGAGCCCCAAAGGAAATAACGATAAAATTAGTTTTGCTGGTTTTAAGCGTTTTCCTTTTAAAGCAACTTTGTTTTTGGGTAATAAGAAACAACTGTTCCTGTGGCAAATGCCGTACAGGTCAACCCAAGCGTTTCAACATTAAATTTATCTGCTCAGATGGGTATCAGACGCTGCAAAAAATTTTGCTCAAAGATTTTTGTTTGTTTCCCTATAAGGTTCAAATCATAAGCAAGCTGAACCTCGCAGACTTTCTTATCCGCTTGGAATTTTCTCAAAGGCTTTATTTAAATATACAATTAAATGCCTTCAAAGTTAAGAAAATTTTACACCATTCACAGTCATATAAAATGTGATTTTTATTAGGGACGTATTCGCATTCGCAAATTATTCGCTTACTTTTGATATTTGCATTCACTAAAATTTATACGAATATTAGTACAACTCTGCTATAAACAATTCCAGTATCTATAGCGAATCTCTGGTTCCAATGTCTACACATGTACCCACCTATTCACTAGCACTTACAGTGCTACTGTTAAATGTCTTTTCATGTGTTTTTGAATGTGTTGTAAATATTTGCATTCGCTTTCGCAAAAATTTAAATTTATTATTTATTATCCCTAATTATTATCTATGTTTTCCAAAAATTTTAGTTTATGAGGAGAGCAATGAAATTTAAGGGCACTCATGGATGTCTCCAGAAGAATGTTCATTTGTCAAAAATCATGTTAGTCCAATTTTGAAAAACTTACAACGTTAGGTTGGGGCAATTATTTCAAAATTACAACAAATGCAAAATGCCTTTTAAGCATCTTTTGCTGGTCTAAGCCACCTTTTGAATGCTGTATCATTCTCCAAATTTTTTCCATATTTTTGTTTTTCCATTTTAAAGAAATCTATAATTAATAATAATAAGCTTTAACATAAAATTAATGCAAAACTTACTTAAAAAAAATGTTTAATTTTATAAGAACCAAGACACTTTTTTGTTATTTATTAAATTTGCACAAATGACAAATCCACGTTATTTAACTATATTCACGCATGCGAATTGAAAAAGTATAATCGTTGCTTAGTCCTAGTTTACACTATGAAAGTCTTATTGTTAAGCTGATTAGTTTGAGGGACAGAGATCGTGAGAGACGAGGGGAACAGATTCGTTTCTTTTCCCCTCGTCACTCTCTCCTAATAAACTAATCATCTTAGCAATAAGACTTGCATAGTGTAAAATAGGATTTAATAAAAGATTAACAATAATTTTTTATAAGGAATTAAAAAAATTACATGAGAAAAAATCACATCCAAATAAAATACTACTTAAAACAAAGATTTAAATAATAGCACTTGCTTAATTAAAAGCATCACATGTGTTTAACGAAAGAATTATATTCGTAGTTAATGTTTCGGCTGCAAAGATATTGATTATTCAAAAAGCACTAAAAATTACTGTGAGGAATGTAAAAATCACTATAAATACCCATTTTTCTGAAACGGGAATTTGACAAAATTTCGGATATTTAGAAAGGGAAAAAGCACCAAAAACTTCCCGAAAAGCACTAAATCGACAACTCAATTACAGACAGATAGAGAGAAGAGAAGCTTAATTAATTCCAAGGCACATCAATCAGGTACGCGCGATTCTACAACAAATATTACAACAGCAACAACCACATGTACTTTGTTGGTATAAATTACCTTCTTACTTTTCAAAACAGGGTAGCATCTTCAGATTGCATGTTTCTTATAGGAAATGTCAAACACAATACAAAACTGAATATTCGAAAGGTATTTATGCATACCCAAACAAAAGCATGCTTTTAGGCTTATACCTACACAATCCAAATTTGACATATAGATTGGTATAATGACATTAGTCACCTGGTGTAGTGCTGCCACCTAATAAATGCGCCTTGATTAATTCTTTAGATTTTGCAACTCTAGTGTCAAACAGTCGCGTCATCTTAAGCTATGCAGGCATACGAGTGTTATTAATTATTTTACTTCGCCAACAATTTATTGTTACAAATAGAGACAAAGGAGGGACCCAGCAAAAATTTGAAAAAAGGTAATCGAGTTTGGAATTAAGCATTTTTGGTGGAAGCTCTTTCCTACTGGATTACCAACTTAACCCATTAACCGCCAAAATTAAACCAATGACGATAATTAGCAAAAAAGTTTATTTTTAATTTCATTGTACTCAAAGTTAACATAAAGTAATGGAAAAATTAAAAAAAATAATAAGTGGGCGGAGTAAGGAGGGTGTACTCAATTGAGTTCAGCGGCGGTTTACAGGTGGTATTTTTCAAAACATTATTTTTCAATACATAGTGTTTTCAAACATTTTTTGCACTGCCAGCGAACTCTTGCATGGCATACGACACATCTGAGTTGATTTTCTAACTTTTTGGGGTAGTGCCCTATACCATCTTGTGACAACCTTTAGTTTGCGTATTTTGCCGTAAATAGTATCTTGCAATGTAACGTCGGAATAAAAGCTGATCCATGTCATCATTATGAGTCATTACATATAACCGCCAAGCGTTTGCAATAGCCTACATAATGGATGTAGGTGAACAAGACCCACCACCATTTCTTACCTCGAATGGCAATTCTGTACAGCGAAATTGACTGATCTAGCTCATCCACTCTCGACAGTTATGAACTTAATTTAAAGAAATAATTGATGTTTGCATATTTTGGGAGTCCCCTCTTTATTGTGAAAAACACACAAGTATGCTGTTGTATTTCTGGGGAAACAACAGTGTTGCCAGAATTCGCATATGGATTCTGCCGCTGTACTCATTTGAGTACAGATATATCTAAACTACGATAACTTTATAAAAATGAGTGGGAGGCAAGTTGTTTCTAATTATTTTATAAATAAAAATGCTTTAGTTTAGGAAATTAAGGTACAAAATAAATTAACAACACAGTAAAATTTATAAAAAGTGGAAAATACATACTTGTCACGTCACATCAATTTTGCACCAGACTAAGAGTTAATTTTTTAACAGTCTAAATATATATCGACAGATTTTTTTTTCATTATTTCAATAGACTATGGTTCAGATTTAGCTATAAACGCCAATTAATTACAACAACTTTCAAATATGCAAAATTTTCACCTTTTTTTGCTATACTCAAGTGAGTACAGCGGCGGGTAATGGGTTAATGATTTTAACAAGGCGTGAGACTAAAATAATCGATTCTTGATTTACTTACATTTTTTTTATTTGTCAACATTTCACGTAATCTATTTCGTCTAAAAAATCATTCTCTTCCTTTAGCAACTTGCACGTCATTTTTTTAAATTTTAGGTAATGTGATTTGTAAGCGAGTAATGAAAATTGGCAATCGGAAAAGTAAGTCATTATATGGCAAGTATACTTAATATACTTATATACTTATAACTATAGTTCTAATGGTAATGTGTAATTTTTTGCTGGGGATCTTTGGTAGGCTTTAGCATAGACCAGGGGTGGCCATAATGCGGCTCTTGAAGTCGCTTGGAGTGGCTTTTATGCAAAATATTTAATAATCATATAGCAAAAATTTTTTATAGAATAAATTACAAGAAATTAAATTTTTTTTATATAAATATGTATTTATAAATATATATATATTTTACTTCATTTCTTCTTACTTCGTTTCTTCTTATCGAATATCATTAATTTAAGAAGTTAGCCGCTTAAAGTTGGGTTGGTGACTTGTTATGACGGTTTGTACGAGCTCAATTAAAGGCTTATCAGTTAAAACAGACTGCTACACATTTTTAACAAGTTCAAGTGTTGAATACAATGACTCGCAAAGATTACGAAATACCGAAATATAAAACATCCAGGCATGATTTCAAATTGAGAATGATTTGAAATCAAACCTATTCTCAAGCGACAAACGTTTGAAAGCGATTTGAAAACAATTTGAAAAATTGCCCTCTCCACAAAAAGGTGAAACTAATTTCAAAATAAAAAAAATCATTTATTTAATTTAATTTCAAACTTTATTCTTAAATGTTTTTTATCTTAATTGACAGCCTTGATTTGGTGTTTGCTGGGTTGTTGTAGCCGACAGCTGATTGGCTCATTGTATTTCGACAATGAGGAACAACAAAACTCTTTTATAAAAGCTCGAACATTAAACTGTTTCACGCCAAAATTGGATTAACAGATAAATTTAAGAAAATAATGCACGAAAAGAAATTCACTTTAAATTTAAAATTTAAGCTGATTCAGTTTAAAATTGGATTAATCCTATACATAAATATGTATTGCTTTTAAAAATAAACAAATGGCTCTTTAAAATATTAATTCGTAAACGTGGCTCCCGAGGTTAGTGTAGCATACATATGATGCTTATATGCAGGCATTTGGCCAGGGATTGAACTCTAACTCTCGGTTACCGTAGAAGGTGAAAGGAAGGAAAAGAAAAGAGAACTTCTTGACGTTTCCAGAAGAAAGTTCAATAGCCGCCAGGCATAACATAATATTTTTGTATATATTGTAATAAATATACGATATAATTTACAAAATAGAAATAGTATTTCAAAAATTATATTTCTACAGCAAAAAAAAAGACATATACTATTGTTAAGGAAAAAAATTTTCTAAATTTAAGTAAAAAAAAATTAAGTTTAAGTAATTTTTTCTAAAAGTTTAAGGAAATTTTTACAAAAATATATTAAAAATTACTTAATAAAAAGTTCATATCCTTAAAAATAGTTCATAAAAATACACACATAAATGCTCACATTCAAGGACAAGTTTACTGGCTTAAAGGAAATATTTACTAAAAATTGGAAAATGGTTTACAAGTTTAGGGAATTTATATCAAAAGAACTAGTCAATATTGTTTTAAATCAAAAAATAAATTTTAGGATATGACTTACTCCTGATTAGTTCATCAAACTTGACTAACTTGAAAGATATAAAAAGTTATTCTAAATTTTACAAAAATATTTACCAGTTTTAAGTATTTTTTCTTTTAATTATAGAATATATTTTTTATTTGCATTAAGCAAAAAATTTAACTAAATGTTTCATATTTCGGAGGAATATTTGAACTTGATATATATTTTTTTTTAAATAAAATAAAATTTTAAATTTCAAAAATTTCAATGCTTATTCTGGCTGCCCTGTTAGGCAATTGGTTAGAGTGCTTGCCTATCAGTCAGAAGGTTGTTGGTTCAATACTTGCCTCGTCTCAAGGAATTAATATGTATGTATGGTGAATTAATTAACGGTCTAATTCATAAAAATTCCTTATTTCAGCTTTAATCTGTACATTACTTATGAAACAGATTTTGCTTTATTAAGCTCTAATCAACATTTGTATTCATAACTGATTAATATCAGTGAATTAACTATTAAACGATTTTGCTTCTTTTGTAATTTTATGTTGGCAACATCATGCTACTTTCGCTCTCATTTTATGTTTAGTGATGCATACAACGAAGAATCGATTATCTAGGTAGTCTGTTTGAGTCGAAAAAAAGTAAATCATTACGCATAATGTTATTAAAAAATAACTTAAAAAGTAGGCGTTTCACTTTTTATTAATAAATAAACCAAAAAAAATTTATATGTTACAAAAAATTGTATATAAACACATTTATAATCGGCTGAGTACAGAGGTAGTAGAGCTGCAAAACTATCGATAGTGGCCCCATTCGATAGTTTCGATAGTATTTTTTGATGCCATCGATACTATCGATAGTTTTTGATTCTTAGAAACTTATCAATTGTGTATTTTTCTAATATAAAATATTGAATTTTTTATTAATTCCATAAAGTAAAAAGAAACTTGATTTTTTTTAAACTTTTAGTTCCAATGTTTTTAATACACATATTCAACAAACACATACATATACACAGTTCTATAAAAAATAAACGAAAAAGCAAACAGTTAGATGGATCAGTAAAAAATTAATTAAAAAGGAATAAAATAAAAAAAAGTTTTCATCATTACTTAAACTATTGCAGTTAGATAAAAAGTATTGGTTTAACCGAAGGAGAAGCAAACTATTTAGCGTCACCTGCTATTTAAAAGTAAAGAGCGGAGACAGTAGCCGTCAAATTTCTTCATGTATCAAAGCCGTTGGTATATAATAATTGTATTTTTATGCAATTTGCATCTAGTAGATAAAAACTGACATCTTATGTTGAAACAAATCAAAACTAATTAATTTGTTTTCACATTTATATACATATGTAATGATAACCATTATTATAAAGGTTTACAGGAGGCGAAATTTGAATGTTGCATTTTTTATTACACAGTCGCCATCATTCCGTTTTTATTGACTTTGATTTTTTCTCGTTTAGTAGCGTGTTCTTGTCGATAGTATCACTATCAAAAAAAATATCGATAGTCTACTTAATATAAAACTATCGATAGTACCATCGATAGTTTTGCAGCTCTAAGAGGTAGGCAAATACCCATTTTATAGCGGTCGATTATGTATCACTATTTTGTTAAAAATTTTAAAATGTTATTGTACATGCATACATACATACACATGTAAGCATGCAGTACCATACAAACATACGTATGCTTGTAATTACTTACATATGCCCTTATGTTTATAATTCTATTTTTCTTTTTGCCAATGAATGGGATTTCTTTAATTTTCAACGATGTTTATATGTATGTATTTTTCTTTTTGTACAATTATGCATACATACATACATGTACCAACTTACATAAATTAATACATTTGCCCAAGAACATTATTCAGGAGACATGCATAAGAATAAACAAGAAACATAAAAGTGAGAAACCACGGAAAATTTCACATAAGGGATAAAAAAATCAAGAAAATATTATTTATAATTGTTTATCAAACGCTTAAAGTAGCATGGAGGCCACATTAAAAATCTTTGAGTTATGAAACGTTTATTAAACGTCTAATAGGCTATTAATCATTTATGAATACACATTTAGTGACTATTAATGTGTTATTGAACTGTTAATAATCATTTATGAATTAGACCGTAAGAATATAATATGAAGATATAATAAAAAAAACATACAATGTGGTATAGAATTTAATTAAAAACCAAAAAAGTACCAGAATTAAAGACAAAAAAAAACAACAAAAATGTGCAAAATTTACTAAATTTGAGATCAAAGATGAAAAAACTTTTTTGCAAAGCTCCGAATTTTATGGAAAAATTGTACTTAATTTTAGAAAAATTTTACTTAAATATAAAAATATAATTACTATAAATATTTTACTGGTTTCAAGTAAAAAACAGCTTTGGCGCCATACGACAATTTTTTTTACTCAAATTTAGAAAATTTTCCAAAGTTTTAGTTAGTTTTTTTTGAGTGTATTAGAAAAAAAGTTTTAATGTGCAACGAATTTCGTTAAATTACAAAAATTATTTCGTGCAATTATTTTCGTATATAGTACCATATTTTTTGTTTATTTTATTGAATTTAGTATAAAAAAACATTTTTATAAAATTGGAAATTTCGTAAAATAAACAAATTTTGTTTTGTTAACATCTAGGCGCACGGCAGTACGCCAGGCCAAGTTCTGGCCAATGCACGTAGTGTGTATATTTACAGGAAGCTATTCGAGCTGTTTTTACCCCCTTCATAACTTTGTTCCCCGCAACCGTAAAATTATGAAATTTAAATCACAATTGGAATAAATTCATGTAACCTCATATGCAAAGTTTGAAGGTTTTACAATGAAAATTTCCGGAGATATGGAGGTGCAAAAAGTGCATATTTTAAGACATACTCACTGACTCACTCATCAATATTATGAAGCACTTCCGCTATAGCTAGAGATCTGAAATTTGGTACACAAGTAGATCTTGGTGAGCAATGAACTAGAAAAATCTGAAAACCCGAAAATTTTAACCAAGGGGGCGGGGCTACGCCCATAAGAATTAAAATGTATGCTAGTAAGCTGAAATTTGCTACAGAACTAGGTCTAGGTGAACAATAAACTAAAAAAATTTCAAATCCGAAAATTTTTGCCGTGGCTACGCCCATAAAGCTATTTTGCTAAAATTCGGCATACATACTGCGATAGGATAAGCCTAAAAATTTTTCATTAAAAAAGTGGGCGTTGATACGCCCATACCATTTCAACTTCATTTTCGTGTACTACGCCTCAGCATATTTAGATATACTATTTATGTATGTATTATTACCCGTTTGCAACGAAACTTGGCCCAAATAATAAACACTGGCTGAAAAAAATCTTAAGTTTGGAAAAGTGGGCATGGTTGCGCCCATAAATATTAAAAATTAAAAGTTGCGCTCAAGAGCTGAAATTGGATGCACGAGTAGGTTATAGGTGAGAAAACAACAAAAAAAAGCCTGAAAACCCAGAAATCTTAGTCAGAGGGGAGGGGCTGCGCCCATTAAAATTAAAAATTAAAACTTGCGCGTATGAACTGAAATTTGATACACAAGTAGGTCTAGGTGAGAAACCAACTAGAAAAATCTGAAAAACCAAAATATAATACTAGAATGGGCGGTGCTATGCTACTATTGTTTGAACCCGAAAACTTACAGCCTTATTTATAAATCTTATTAAGGCTTTTTAAGAAAAATTTCTTATGAAAATTTGTCTCAAAATCCCTTTATAAAGCCTTAAAAAGTTTTATAAATAAGGCTGTTAATATACAGCTTCTAACTTAAGCCATTTTAGTGAAAACTTGCATATACGTTACACGTATACAAAACTATAAACTATCACCTAAAAAAGTGGGCGTGATCACTCCCATAAAATGTTGGACTTGTGTTTAATCTACTTCGGTCAGGCATATTTTAGAAGAAAGATAGCATGAATTATAAGCGCTGCTCACAGAAATATTGTGAGTTTAAAATAGTGGGAAGGATAATGCTCATAAAATTATAAGGTAAAGTTCACGCTAGAGAGCTGAAATTTTATACGCAAGCAAGTGTAGATGAGTAAGCTAATGGGAAAATCTTAAAACCAAGAAGTTTTATCCGCTAAAACTCTAATTCGCACTAGAGAGCTGAAATTTGGTACACAAATTAATCTAAATCACAGATCACTAAGAAAAATCTAAGAAACCAGAAGTTTTAATCAGGGATTGGGAAAAGCATTGTAAACTCAAAATTAAGTTCAATTTTATTGGAACTTTTCATACAGATTGCACTTTTCCAAAGTAAAATTTCTTGTTTTGAAAATCTTAGCTTTTCTTTCATGTACTTCGGCTTAGCAGTTTTTATTCTATTACTCATGTATTTCTCATTAGATTTTTCCTACAAAACTTTACATGAACCATAAGCACTAGTAGAAATAAAAGTCGGCGGGGCCAGTCCTATAAAAATTTTACGTAATATTATACTGTAGAAAGTTGACATTTTGTAGACAAATAGTCCTAATTGATTTATTCAATCGGAAAATCCAAAAATTGAAAGCACCAGCTACCCTAGTGAAACTTTGCATACACATTGGGCATATCCTTTTGATTTATGTACTTCGGCTAAGCAGACTTTATTTAACATGTATATATTGAGAAAATAGGCGGGGTCATGCCCAGTAAATTTGACGCTGTATTTTACATGTTTCTTCCAGTCGGATCTTACCAAATTGCATACACACTGGCGACCCGTGGTAATGACACAATAGTGCATATTTATGGTCAACAATTCAACAGCCATCACACTGTTACCCATTATTTTATGTAACTCTGCCATTTTCAACTGGCACAGTGATCATGAATAGAAATAAAATACACCAGAAATTTTAAGTTTAAAAAGTGTTATTATAGAAATCTTTTCAAAAAGTAATCAGATCCTCACAAAAACATAAATGTGAAAAACGGCCAAGTTCCTATCAAAAATTTCGGCCATTAAAAGTTGTGAGATATAAATTTTGACCAAGTTCTTCTTTGCCACAATACCTAACACAGAAATATATTATGTATGATATAAATTTGTAATCGTAAGGGTGTCATATAATTTCTAGATAATCTGATAACTTGGCAATATTTTTACCTTTCCAGAAAATTAGAAAATAAGGTATAAATGTTCATTTCTTTATATTGATAAAAATGTTGTCAAGTTGACAGATTATCTAGAAATTATATGACACCCTTACGATTACAAATTTATATCATACATAATATATTTCTGTGTTAGGTATTGTGGCAAAGAAGAACTTGGTCAAAATTTATATCTCACAACTTTTAATGGCCGAAATTTTTGATAGGAACTTGGCCGTTTTTCTCGTTTATGTTTTTGTGAGGATTTTGTTTACAGTACAAAATTATTCTTAAATTTAAACAAGTTTCGTGAATTTTATGAAAAAAAAATTTAAATATAAAATAAAAACTGTTTCCTCCTTTATTTTCTTGTCATTGTGTATATTGCATACAACAGTTTTTTTTAATAAAATAAAAAATTATAATAAAAAAATGGTTTCGGCTTATGCTAGGAAGACAACTGGAACAAACGACAAATCTCGTCCACGTCACACCAACGACGACTAAGTAGCGGATCTTATACTTGGATAATTGGTTGTTGTTTGTGCAAAGAGAGAGATAAAATTGTTTTTGTCAATCATAGGCGTAAGAAATACTCGTAGAAATAAATACATATATATATATATATATATATATATATATATATATATATATATACAAATACAAATACATACATACATATATATATATATATATATATATATAAGTTCGCACAAAAAAATTATTCGTCCCAGTTGTGTTCCCAGTTTGATTCGTGAGTTTCAGTGCAAAATATGTGCATATGTATGTATGTATGTGTGTACATTTGTACGAGTATGTGTATGTGATGTATGAGGAATACAGATGCTGTAACAAATCCCCCTAAATTACCTTTTTCTTTTCTGAATTATTGCAACCTCCAATTACAGGAATTACAGATTATGCTACAAAATTATTTCCCAAATGTTGGAAAATATAATTTTTTTTTCAAATATTATTTTTTGTGCAGATTTTAATTTTACAAAAAATTTCGTACATATATTACACAAAATGTATTTTCATGATTCACGAATTTCTTTTGTAGTATAAACATTGTTTTTTGTAAAAATACAAAATTTTGTTATTTGAAGACAAAAAGTATTTCGTAAAATAAACAAACATCATTTCTACTATTTACGAAGCATTTCGTACCGTAAAAACAACGAATATTTTCGTAAAATGAACCACATTTTTCGTTTATTTTACCTATGAAATATTTTGAGTGTACATATATTAATACACAATTGTTTGTGGTTTCAAAACCGCTAGTCTGGGAAATCTGTCAGCTTTCGAGCATTACTATGTTGACCTACAGTGCAAGAATGGTCAAGATTATAAAAAATGTTGAATGTTGTTGTGACCAACTTCCGCAAAAGGACCGAATGCTGCAACAAATCTGGAGGCGGTCATTTAAATAACATTGCAGTTGGTACGTAATGGCACGGTCCAAACATTATAATGAAATAAACGTTTCATGGAAATCATTGGTTTATGAACGCAAAGAAAAAATATGGTTGAGGCAACCATAATCAAACACCAACATATTATGATTGAATTGTATGGTTGCAGTAAAATCATATTATTGTTAATAGAAAAGCAAACTTTAATAATATTATTATCTGAGTTAATAATAATATTATCTACAAGAACAATTGACTTTGTTGTACCTAATCTTATTATTGTTAATATGACAACACTATTGTAAGATGTGACTAAAATATAATTGAGACTCACCATACCATGATCTGATATTATATAAATATTAGTAAATCCGACCACAGTATTATTTAATGTAATAATACTATTTTGTTTTTTAATAATATATTTATTGTAGAAACAGCTGTGCGTTAAGTTCGAAATAAAAATAAATTAATATTATTGACATAAAATGTATATATAGAAATGTATACTTACACGACATACAGATATGTCTGTATAACGAGATACACAAATGTTTATACATTTGTATACAAACCTTTTTTTATACTTTATTTATCTATTAATTTATTTAACACCACCCGTGCACTACCGATAGCTTACAAACGAAATACCGAACTGACAGGTGTTTCTCAAAAAAATTTTTTTTTGTTATTTACATCATATTATTTTTAAATAATAATACAAATTATGTTGTAGTCATAAATTTTTAACAAAACTGTATTGTTAAACTCTAACCATATCACACTTTTTTATGGATGTGATAATGTAATTATTAAATTCAAACATTACTCTGTTTATCGTAACGAAATAAATGTTTAAAATAACAATAACTAGTTTTCAACGACCACACATTTGTTTCAGAAAACATAATATTGTTTTCTCAACCATTCTACAACCATATCTTTTCTTTGCGGGTGTGTTTTATTTAACTTTACTTTTGAAACTGAAAATTTGATATCCCGATATTTTAAAATTACATGTACATATTGTCACCTTAAATGCAAAGCGACGTAACTACACTTTTATATTTTTACAGGAGAAACAAAAAACGTTGCAAAATCAATAATAAAAAAGTATTTTTGAAAACGTTCTTCGAAATTTACTTTTAGTATGGATACTTATATGTTTTTACGCATTTATTTCCTTTTTATATATATTTAAGCTTTTATGTTAGTTACGTTGTTTGCAATAAAAAATAGAGGTATTCTTAATTGTGTCTATTTTAATTTCTTTAATAAAGTCGTCATTTTCGATCGCAGAGGTCTAAATATTTGCGTCAAAATGTAGTATGATAAAATGAACCATAATCAATCAAAAACTCGATTTGGAATCTTGGTGTAGTTACGTCCGTTTGTATTTAAGGTGACGATATGTGTGTGTGTATGTATTGTGCACTATGCAACAACGAAAAAACACTCCGTTTTGACAGTATAGGTTCGATTCTACTTTCAAAGGATAGTAAAACCCTATACTCAGTTTGACGAATTAGATGAGCAATTTTTTTATGGGCCTCCAAAGAATTCGAAAATCAGTGCGCCCTCAAAAAACGGTGTCATCAATTTTTCGCTAACAGCTCATTCAGAGTTGGTGTTAGCGCTTAACTATATATGGCAATAATGTAGATAAGACTATAACAAACAAATTTTGTTAACATCTTATTCCGAAAAATATTATTGAGCGTAGGATTTTACTGCTCTTTGGTGGTGCTATCAAATTTATTTTACTCTCCAGTCCGTGTGTTTTTCCAAAACTCTTCATCAAAAAGGGTGACATATCAAATACGGGATGTTAAATAGGGTTCCAAATTTTAAAACTTTCCTTCATGCACATTTATTCAATCCATTAAAATCATCTTTTAATTTTTTCTGCGTAGTCCAACGTTGCTGTCAAGGCAAATTCATATAAGCTATAATCGGCTCAATTAGCTTTGAGATATTTACACTTTTGATGTCAAAGAAATTTATTGTGTTATATGTGTTGACATCTAATGGATATTCACATTGAAAGCGGCGAAAATATCTTATCGCCACACATGTACAACAATACGAAAAACACTATGTACCTCGTTCGGCTTGAATTAGCCCATCTGTCCAATAGAGTTGACTAAAATAACAATATTTGTTAAAAAGTTTACTATCTGCAGCTATGATTATTATACTCGTATGTAAAATATAATTTTACTATCTATCACCATTCAAAGCACAATTTAATTTTTTTTAAAACGTATTAGAAAAAAAACAGATATTGAGACCTGGGTCCCAAAGCTGTTTAATTCGACATCTAACAGGCGATTACTATCAGGGCTGACGAGGTTACCTGTTTATTATCAATTCACCTTGCTATTGCCAATACATATTGCCAAAAAGTTTCTTCATTTAAATATTTACCGTTCAAGGAAAAACCATCTGCAAGTTTCTAAAAATACTTGTTGTTATCTTGTATTATTTATAAAGGCTTTAATACTCTTGAGGGCTGTTTAAACTATAAAAAATATAATATGTATGTGCATAGTTTGTTTTTATATCAAAGAAAACACTATTAATACAAAATGATATGCTTACCAGTTATTGAAAATATACATATACCAGTTTGTATGTAATATTCCTTTTATTTTTTTTTGTTGCAAATTTTGCAAAAATTTATTTACATATGTATTGAAATTGGTATTTAGATCTGCCTCCTTAAAACCTTTGGCACTGCATACATTTGTATTTTATATACCATGTGTTACGAAACAATTTGTTAAAAAAAAACAACACAAGTTTACTTCGGTGTTGGGTTAAATTGCAAAAATATTTAAATTGATTACTTAATAAATTAGATGAACTGATGCAAACTGAAAGTTATAAACACATGCATACGTATAAACACACACGAATACTTATAGATGTATATATCTTATATGTACCCTACAGTCAGACTGGGGCAAAGTGTCTTTATTTTATGTCAACACTCAAAGTCTAATAGCAATTGTAGCAATTAAATTATGTACAAGTTTTCTTCTAACCGTCAGTATAAAAGAAAGAGAGAAAGCAGATGTGGTAAGTCTCCGTGTTCCCATAACAACTACGTAGTCACTACCTAGTCAATGGTGTTAGTGTTACTAAAGGCTCAGTTAGCCTACTGTAATGTAATGTAACTGTAACGTAAAAAACAGCTGATCCATATTTTTATATGAAAAGTAGGTTACGTTACATTACATCTCTATAACCATTTTCATTACTTTTCACATAACAAAAAGCGATCAGCTGTTTCTTACTGTTACAGTTACATTACACTTCAGTCGGATAACTGAGCCTTAAAGCTATGTACAGACGGTTGTCAGATCCTACAATATTGCCAGTAAAATGTGCTCAAAATTTTTTACAACCGAGTGAACTGACAATTTTTGTCAGACGTCGTTGCCAGAAAAAGCATTGTCAGTTCATTGCAAGACTAGTAGCTGACAATAAATTGTCAGACATATTACAATCGTGTGAACACATTGTAAAAGTATTACCAGATATTTGTCAGACAATTTAGTATTGTCAGATATGCGAAGTTTATGCATCTAACAATGGCGTCATTGTAAGATAATTCTTTCTATTGGCAACACTGCACACGCTTTATTTTAAAGAAAACATTTATAATAAAATATATGCAGACAAAATCATTGCAATTACTTCTTTAATGCCCATAATAATTTATACTTTCACTTTTTACATTTAACACAAACACAAACGATTGATATTTAACAATTTCTAACAAATGCTTTGAGTCTGGCAACGCATAACAACAGATCTGATAACTTGTGCAGATGTCAACCGTGTGAACTGACAATTTTTCGACTGACGATGTTGTCAGATGAATTTATTGTCATACAACCGTCTGGCAATAAATTGTAAGATTTTTTACAACCATGTGAACTGACAAGGAATATTGTGCTGGCAATTTTCGATTGCCAGTACATTGTCCGCCCATTGCCAGATCTGACAATATTGTAAGATCTGACAATCGTCTGTACATAGCTTAATAGATTTTCAATGAAAAGCACATGCTAAATGTCTATAGCACAAAGTATTGTGTGGGGAATAATCAGGGAGTAGTACAAAGTCAAAAGGGAGTCAGTAGATTTTCACCATCGACATATCCTCCGGGGTATACATACATATATACATGTCCCTCATTCACTTGAATAACGTCATAACTCAAAAAATTAGATATATATTATTTGATAATGCAGAATCAATAATAATCCTTATGTCGTTATTGATATTGTGTGAAAATATCCTGTATACTCAACGCTTGATAAAAAATTTAAATTTTCTTTTTCCATTAAATTGTGTGTAATTGTGTGTGGGACGTTGTTGTATTTATGCAAGACATATACTTGCATTCATTGTTTAACTCACGATTATGAGTGTGTCTGTTTAAGTTCGCGTCTGTGTGTGTGTGTGCGTATGTGTATGTCAGTGTCATAAGTTGTCGTCGTCTTGTGGAAATATTTTAGTTTTGATACTACGGAAGAGCTTTTAGTGAAATTGATAAAATTGAAATTGAATAGACAGTTGGTAGTTCAAGTTTTCTGCTAAATATACAAACGTATGTATAGGCTGTTTTTTTAAGAGGTATAGAACTTTGAATTGAAATAAAACACAAGAAAATCATTTTAATGTCCATTAATTTGACTTTATTGGAAGGATAATTTTATGCCATTAATGCTTAAATATGATTTTGGGCATGTGGCCGCCGCGGCTGGCTCGAATAAAGCCAATTCTACAGGTCCAATTTTCAACCACTTTTTCGAGCATATGGGGCCGTATGTTGGCAATAACGCCACGAATGTTGGCTTCCAAGTCCCCTAACGTTTCTGGTTTGTTGGCGTAGACGAGCGACTTCACATATCCCCAAAGAAAATAATCCAATGGTGTCAAATCACACGATCTTGGTGGCCAATTGACAGGTCCATTCCGCGAAATTATGCGCTCATCGAATGTTTCCTTCAATAAATCGATTGTGACGTGCGCTGTGTGGCATGTAGTGCCGTCTTGTTGGAACCACAACTCATCCACATTCATGCCATCCAATTCGGGAACAAAATAGTCGGTTAGTCGGTTAGTCGGCTCCAATTGCTGTGCACGGTGGCGAATCGATTCATTCGGGTCCTCTTCAACACTTTGCTCTACAGCGGCAATTGTTTCTTCGGTGCGCACTGTTCGACGTCTCTGCGGATGCATATTATCACATAGAGTAAACGTAGTGTGAAAACGATCCATGGTTAACCGAATTAATTGCTCTGATGGACGATTATGTCGACCATAAAATGGACGGAGCTTGCGGTAAACTTCGCGAACTGAACAATTATTTTCGAAATAAATTTGCACGATTTGCAAGCGTTTTTCCTTTGTCAACCTGTTCATGATGAAATGGCAACCAAACTAAATATTAATCACTTGACAGCTGACAAAATGGCCGCCAGTTAAAAAAGTGATGCCAACTTAAAGTTCTATACCTCAACAACACCCTTTATGTACATGTGCATGAGTTAAATACCATTTTAGTAACAAATACAGGGTGTTCCAAAATTTATGCAAAGTAAAACAAATTTTTATTTCAATTGTGTATTATTTTATTGGAAGATAAAATTCGGGGGGGAAAAGTACGGCACTCATTATCGAAGGAGATTACGAAATATTTCAATAGAGTTTATCGTTAACTTAATACGAAAAGGCCCTAACTCATATTTTTCATATTTTACAGTAGGAGGAAAAAACTAAATAAAAAAGATGCAATATTGATACAAAATTTTTTTAAACGCAATTTTTATTAAAAACACCTTACATATGCACATACTATTGCGATTAAAAAAAATTTGTATCAATGTTGCATCTTTTCTTATTTAGTTTTTTCCTTCTCCTGTAAACTATGAAAAATATGAGTTAGGGCCTTTTCGTATTAAGTTAACGTTATATGGAAATATTTTTAAATTTCGAGCGGTATCGAATGCCTATAAATGGGTTAAATGGTCTTTTTGCCATAAACTTTCATGACTACTTTGCATAAATGAACCCTTCATTTCTCAAGTGAGACAAGTCCCTAGTTTGCAAAATTTCTTGCATCTAAAAGTGCCACAACAAGTTCAATATCTAAATACTGGCTGGTTTTATTGATTCCGCATGGAAAGGAAAATTGAAAGGAAATAAATATCGTTCGTCATGCAAATTGCAATTATTTATTCCTGCGGGTATACGCTTTCCCTAAAATAAATTTAAAAAAAACTTTTTAAAAAGATTTACATACAGAGAATAACTTGAAATAAAGAAATTTGAGTACATGTTAAATTTAATTAAGGATTGCTTCTATTTGAATTTTTTTACTCTGAGTCCTAGTCTATACAGTGAAACATCTGCTACGAAACATTTTTTATTTCTCTTCTGAAACAGCATTCGTGACCACTCTGTGAAGTTTTTGTTTTGAAGCTTAGTACATTTTCTCATATATATCTCGTGAGAATGAGACGAGAATGACGTACTCAACAAGAACTTCATGTACATATTCCTCTTTCCCCGTTCATCGACAAACTCAAAAGTTTTGCAGCAAATGTTTCATAGTGTGGACTAGGACTAATAAAAATAAGACAAACGAAATAAATTGAGATAAATTTTATTTATGCCAATTTGTATATTTTCCTTACATTTTTCTTCTTTCCGTAAGATTTCCGCTATAAAATTTGATCGCAAGCAAAATAGAAAAAAGATATCTATAGTGCGGAATAAATAAAATGATAACACCGACATGGCAGTGATGGTACAGCAACTGTGGGAAAATACCGCAGTAACAGCTTGAATAATTTAAAAATTTCCTTCCGCACAAAAAAAAACTGCTTTCCGATTTCCGAAATGAATAATTAGACGCATTCAGCCGTGTCACAGATTCCGTTCGGAATGGTTTTGATTCCGTATTAACCATTCCGTTCATTATCATTTTGGTGCTTAAGATTCCGATCGTTTTCATCAATCCGAAAAATATGCTAAATCTTACAAGTGTGGCAATATAATTTTGTAGTAAATGATAATGTGGCATATGTTTAGGCGTTTTAAATTATTTTGTATGCATATTTTAATTCTGCCTTGTATATTTTTGTTTTGTGTGCTGCCAATATGAAGATTTTGACAACGTACATACAAAAATGGTATGGAAATACCAAAGAAACCAATTCCGTTGATTTTATTTTTCTAATAACTCGAGAAATTTAGATAATAAATAAATAAAAACTAAGGGTCTTATGCAAAAAAACTTAATAAAGCTTTGCCAAGCAATGTTAAGTAAAGTTGTATTCTAAAAAAATTATTGTATAAAAATTCTAAAGTAGGCACCCACGTTTGTTAAGACTACTTTAAGTTGATATTTCCAAAATGTGTATTTTGTACCTCAAATATTTTTACTAATATAGCACATACTGTTTCATGTTACATCTGAAAATGAAGCTAGAAGTGCCTGCTCTTATCTTAAATTTATTATTTCTGTCATGTAATGGGAAACATCACCAAATTATCCAACTGCTTCGTAATACATAGCAAAATCCATAAAAAAAAATATTAAAATAAATACAATTATAAATAATTATACAGGTATGTGATGGAAATCGCTTCGATTTGAAATGAAATCGCAAGCTCAAAACGTAGAAAATTGTTTTTGGTGTGACAGAAAACGCATCGATTTCATATTTCAACTTTGTTTCATTTTCAGTTGGTTACAAAAAAATCAATTTGTTCCTTTATATTTTTTGCTGCTAACTGAAATTGAAGCCAATAATGCAGAAGCCGGCTGCAGGTTGCCAAAGATATTTTCGGCGACGGCAAAACGAAAATCGTTGGATCGTGATTTGCTGAAGCAATTGTTGTAAGGAATGGCATATTTTTTCTTCATTTCAAACACCGGGTTTTATAATGAAAAACTTTTATTTTAAAACCATAGAAAAGTCTTGGAAAAAAATGGTCATATCGACGGCGGCTAAGTGTTTTCAATACATGTCGGCGGCAGATTTTTGCTGATCGGCTTCAACATATGTACATATGTAAAAAATTACTTTTATTGTAATATCATCTACCTTTAATTATTTTAAAGCATTTTACTTACATTTTCACACAAGTTATTGCAGGAAAATTTTGTTTAGATATAAAATAATTTCTAAATCGTCAACTCATGCTTGCTCGATTTATCAACGTAAAAACAACACAAATTTCGTTTTCCATCACATCTTTTTTACTAATATTTTCATAGAACAAGATGGGAAATGAAATTGATTTCGATTTAAAACATAACCAGAATGAAATCGAAATAAATGTGTGCATCACAACTTTTTACGTTTTTCAGTCGATTTTAAATCGAAAACGATTTCTATCACATACCTGATGAGCTTTGAATAAATAAATGAAAAATGGTATTCTTTATTGAAATATATTGTTTAAAATATATTTGTTTACTCTAACATGCAGAAAATGTTAATTCCGTCCATGAAATTAAAAGTGATTTCATTCCGAAAATTTTTTTCGTTTTTGAAGCATCAATGCCAAAGAAAAAATTCGTACATAGGGAGACTGGATTGGTCGAAAATATGCTGGATGGGTTATCACAACAAATCTGTTTTCTCTGTGTAGAAATTCTCAAAAAAGAGTTTTAATACATTTAGTGCCCAAAAATTAAGGAGTTGGTATACATGCTTTTGTAGACAAATAAAAATCCTTTAAGATTTTTTTTGGAGTTCCGTAAACCAAAGGTGAAAAGGAATCCTTTTGTTTTCGCTATGATGTCCGTCCATCTCTCTATCTGTCTGTCTGCCACAGGCTGTTTTCTCAGGAACGGTAAGAGCTACAGACCTGAATTTTTCACAGAATATGTAAAAGAAAAAATATATGATAACTAAAAATTAAACAGTATTCTAAGGCGAGCAACGAAAAATTTTTAAATCCTAATGTAATATATAGACAATTATATCTGTGGCAATAAGTAAAAAGTGCTTAAGTCATATTTTACTGTTTTGTAGGAGAGCACTTTTACGCTTTTAAGTCGATTTTCAGAAATTTATTTCGTTTACAGTTAAATTGGGAAATTCTCTGTAATCTTTACTTTTTTAAGCAAATATCGTTCTGCACACTATAAGTAATAGATTTAAGTTGAAATATACCAAAGTATAAACTAGATTAACCTTTTATTCCAAATGAGATTAGAAGTCTAAATAACATAAGTCCCAAGTCATAGTGTTATAACTTCCTGAAAAACCACACAAATTAACTGAGATTTTGACAAGGAGTACTTTCAAATATGCAGACTACGGAGGTATCATTAACTCAAAATCAGCTTATGTCGACTTAAGCACTTTTTCATTTTTGCCAAAGATACATATGGGTATTTTTCTGGTGTCGAACGTGATGGTCGTATGCATTTAAAATATAAAAAAAACAAAATACAAAAATATTTTCAGGTTAGTTTTTATTCTAAGTTATAACTAACAGGGAGCACTAGAATATATGTTAAAGTTGACAGCATATAGAAGTAGGGATAAAAGAAAATGGCAAAAAGAAGTAGAGGTTCGAACGCGACAAAAATGGAAGTAATTTTCATGCACACGCTTAGAAAGGAGAAATTCAGCAAAGCCTGACATAGTTTCGTATTGCAATTAACTTTAGAGTCTTATGTAATAGCTTTACTTTTTAAACGCGTTTGGCGTGTTTGTATTTTTTTTAAGCTTAAATCTGGGTCGATACGTGACGTATCGAACGTGACATTTTTTCGACAATGATACCACTATTTAGTTTTTAGTAACTTTTGAACAAATTTGTTATTCAAAATATAAAATGGATATTATTAATATAGATTAAAATATTTCTTTATGTGAATACGCAGTCCGAGCTGCTTTTATTTCTACACCATCGCACAGAGGGGTATTTGAACCAAAAAGCTGCCCATTGTTTTTTTTAGTTCATATTGCTAGTGAAAAGTTATTGAGTTATCATATGATGATTGGATTTTAAATCTTAAAAATAAGAAAAATTGGACAAAGGGGAAACAAGTTACCCGTAGAGAAACTAATCATATCTCTAAAAAATTAAAAAAATCAATTTTTTTTCTTAACTTTTGTTTTGCAAATGCAACTTTTTATGTCGGTGAAAGTTCAAAACCGTAAACTTGGATCAAGGAGACCGTAAAATGACATTTTCATCACCATATCCTTTTGTGTGCGGTGACAATTTATTCTTTGCAAAAATAATCTAAATATTAAAAAAATGTACTATTTGCGCTTTAATATCAAAAAATAAACTTTTGAGCTTTTGTGGGCAGCGGGAAGCTAATGTCCCCTGTCAAAAAAGTTTCTAGCTCGTATTTACCTATACAAAGAGGAGCAAAAACAGAAAAAGGTGATATTTTGGCTCAAATACTCCTCTGTGCATCGCAAGAAAACTAGTGCAATTTTTGGATACCAGGAGTTTTTTTCTACTTTCTTCCATTTGTCAATGAATTGAAAGGAATACTCTTCAACTTGTTCAGATGAAATAATATATACCATGAACATTACCCAGCTCACATTTGACAAAATACATATTAACAAAAATTGGAATGAATTCTTCATGAAAAAATCTTGGGGAAAATATATAAAATATGTCTTCAGCATCTTAAGTTTTCATGTGAAATAATACTCATATGAGTGGCACTTGTTTCGCATGGAATTTACAACAAACAAGGTCGGGTTAATATTGTTATCATTTAAAATTTTCTGTACGAAGTAATGAATGGTACTCAACATTTTTCAAAAGTTCGAACGGACTAGTCTTAATAGAAAATATTTTCGAACCAAAAAACACTGCCTTTTCTTTTTCTAAAAGCGAATGCAAATAGCAAAAGTAAGCGAATAATTTGCGAATGCGAAAGCGAATGCGAACATTCGTTACATCCTTAGCCAAAACATACATGTTAGCAAGGATTTGTGTAAGACGTTGACGTTAGAAATCTTGGCGTTTTTGTAATAGATTTCAGGAAACTTATACAACTTTTCTTTAATCTATTACAAAAACGTCAAGATTTCCATCGTCAATGTCTTATACAAACAGGCTGTAAGTTTTAAAAGTAAAAGTAAAGTAAAGTAAATACTTATTGTGTCGAACGTGACCAAATTCGAATAGATTTAAATTATTTAAATTTAATTTTTTTATAAATTTTCTCTGATGAATTATAAAAATGCAAAAAATTCTGTTTAAATTCAAACTTTGAAACAACTTCTTCGAGCAGTTATGATGCAATGTCAATAAATTATCTTTTTTAAGGTCGAACGTGATATCACGAAATAGAATAAAAGAAATTAAAAATTTACCATAAAACAAATTTCCATCGTTCTCTCTTTCCTTTTCCTTAAGTTACTAAGCTTATAAGAGTAATTTTTTGGAATAGTTGTTATAATTGTTATTTTCTTTTAAGGAATATAATATTAAATAAAAAACATGCAAAAAATCGTATCAGAAATAGGAAATGGCATTTGTACAACAAAATGGACTGCCTTTTCATCTTAGCGGAAAATTTATTATTAAACTGATTAAATTAATAAAATTTAAATATTTCTCTATTACAAAATCGTAAAATAGTTAGTTTTTAATAACTTTTAATTTTTTGGTCATGATGGACGTTTTGGGAAAAATGCCCATATTGATTTGAAATTTTCCAAGTTAGTGTATTTTTATGCACTCTGCATCAATTAACACTGAAATATAAATTATTTTCCATCAGTTAATAAAATTTCAACTTTTGAAAACTTGCTGTTTCTTGGAAACCGTAAGAGGCAAACCCTTGCAATTTTCAAAAAATTTCAAACTAAAAATATCAACAAAAATAAAATAAATTGCTTGAATGCAAAAAAAAATACCAAAAGTAAGAAACTCGACAAAAACAGAATAAAATCGGGAAAACAAGAAAAACGCCAAAACTAAAAAAACCTAAAACTAAATATGTTTAGTATACAAAACAATATAATTGCCAAAAACAGAATAAAGCCAAAACTAAAAAAACGTCAATACTAAAAAATTCCCAAAATTTAAAAAAATAGACAAAGAGAATTTACTAAATTTATTTAATTAGTTAAAAGACACGCCCTTCCTACTACACAAAAACTCTTTGAGAACAACTTTGAAAATCAGAAATTATAAGCAAAAATTTAGAAATTTGTAAATGTTTTATTTTTATTTAACGCTTGTCAGATATAATACGAATTTTATGACTTTGTTTGTTGTTAATTAAGCACGCCTAGATGCATTTTGTAGGCTTTTTCAATATTGATTGAATACTAATCAAATCAAACAACAAACAAAAGTTCTTTATTTACAAAAATTTGTTTGTTGTTGTTTACCGCCCGTCTATACTGGTTATAAAATCATTAACGTATATTGCAGCAAATGTCAAATTATTTATATTGCGAATGGAAACAGCTCAAGCCAGTACTTGCAATAATTGTCAACAGTTTTTCGTTGACAATTATTGCGAACGTGAAACGTCAAACTCGGTGTTAATTTATGTTCGACTTTTCTGTATTGCGTTTGGCATTTCGATAATATTATTGAAATGTATAAAATATGTGTATGTATATTAAAAAAGGAAAATAGTCTCTTAAAAATAATTTGTATTATTATAAGTTTTTAAAAATAAAAACCAGATATTTACAAGTGAATTATATTTTTATTCTGCACCTTCCCTGTTGACTTTTCCCATATGGTGGCTACGATTTCTCATAGCCTTAACATAAGTAAAGCAATAAGCAATATTGTTCAGCTATTCTGCCGGCATTATTGCTATATTGCCAACATATTTATTGCCAGTCTAGACGGGGGGTTACGCACGTCTATATACATTTTATTTCTGCTGAAAAAAATTGTGAAAAAATATTAAAAATCTTCATTTATCTATAGAAAGGTCCCGAAAATATTATTGATAATTACATAGATACATATCGTTACTTTAATATAGAAAGGCCCTAGCTCATTATATTTTTGAAATCGAGTTTTTTGTATATTTAGATAAAAGAACATCCAATGTATCGAAAAATGAAAAATTTTAGATATCCAAAAAATAATGAGCTAGGGCATTTTTATATTAAGGTAGCGATATGTATGTACTCAAAATAAATTAAAAAGTTTCAAACAAATCCTTTGAATTTGAAATTTATTTGCTGGTGGTTCAGCGTTGTCTATTTCTTAAATCCTTTGAATTTCAAAACCAAAATGTTTGTTTGATTTTAGTCTCTTTTAATTTTCCTACAATCTTTTCAACAATTAGTTGCCCATTTGGTAGTAATAAGAGTATTTAAGATTTGGATGTTTGGCCTTTCGAATATTGAACAATATTTTAGAGACATTTTATAGTTTTGGAAAAAATTATAGAAATTCTTTTTCGAATTTAAATTATATATTTTTATTTGACATATACCTGATTTACATTAAGCATTTTTTCATGAAATTTCATGAATTTTGTTGCACGCAACTTTTTCTATTTGCTAATTGCAGCGCTATAAAAGAGAATTTTGTATAAAAAAGGGCGTAAAATGAATTCCTGATACATTTTTAACAACTTTTTTGATACGACTTGGTCCTCCAGGCCTCCTATTGACAAATAAAAAATTTTCATGCAATTAATTTCATGAATAAAATGCTTAATGTAAATTAGGTAATAATGTGATAACTCTATTTTAATTGAAATTGACTCGTATTTGCCGATGGTTAACATAAGGTCTACACCTAACATAATATGTAAGATAAGAGCGTCAAATTCAATCGCAGAGTGAATTATGTTACGTGTAGATTTCTAATTAGTGTTATCTCAAACTTATAAATTTTTTTATGAGAGCGTTGTTATAAGAAATCTTATAACAACAATCTTATGATATTAGCTGTCAAAAAACACACATACATGAACATAAACTAGTATGCATGTGTGAATGTTTACTAAATTCAATGAAAAACTATCCACCCAACTATGAATAAAATTCTGCAGGAAATTTTTCCCTGGGAACAATTCCAATTCATAGCAAGTAATAGGGAAATCAAAAAATTCTAATTGGAAAAGAGAGATATTTCTCGCGGAATTTTATTCATAATTGGGTGGTATGTTTTGAATATAATTTCTGGGATTTTATGAGTTTAAATGTGTTTAATTGATTTATGAATTAAAGTTTGAGTGAAAAAGTGAAAATAAAATAACTAATTATACAAACGTAATACATATTAACTCGATGAGAATATTCATAAAATGAAATGTTATAAGAAAAGTAAATTTACGTTGTGCTATTGTGTGAGATGGAGAGAAATATCGGTATTTTATTTTTGTTGTTTTGCCTACGTTCTCTGAGATATTATGTCAGAGTTAATTGCAGTTGTAGACACCATGATATAAATATAGAAGGTACTTCCATTCTATCTTTGTTTTTAAAAATAAGTATCTTTGAAGTTTGTTTTTTGAGAGAAGTAAAGAAAAATGTTCCCATATAGTAAAAATTTTAAGTCTTCCCCTAGAAATTTTTTTACAAAAATGTGTAATTCTCTTCACAAAAATTTGCGAATAATTAGTGTGATATATACTACGTTTATACACGCACTATTTGCAAATAAAAATATTCGCAAATAAATTAACTCACTGTTTATACGGAATAGCAAAAGTACACAAACTTGGTAGCACTTCTATAGAAAATTTCCTTTTTTGACAAAAATAATAGTGTAAATGTTCAAAATATCAAATAATTATTTGTTTTAATTGTCATTATTTGCTTCTGTTAATATTTTTTATGCAATATTAAACCATTTATTGTTTTTTGTTATCAAACATTTGTAAGCGTGGCAACCTCAAGCATTTTATTTGCAAATAGTGCGTTAAACGTGAATAGTTTTCTGAATTAGTAAGTCGCAATAAAACAATAATATGGCAACAATTTACAGTTTTATTTGCAAATAAGCCCTGCGTATAAACGTAGTAATACATAACTACACATTTGTAAATTTTAAAAAGTGGTTATGTAGTAACTTATCTCATATTCTTATGTTTTCTGCTTTATACAAATCTTTTAAATATATTTTCATCTAAATTTGGCGTTGAGAAACCAAATTTATTGATGTTTTTCATCAGTTGGCAATGAATTTTCACTAAGTTTGTCAAATATTGATTGATATTGAATTTGTTTAAACTACATATGTAATTCGTTTCTTGTTGATTGTAACATCTTTTTCTAAAATATTGAAGAAGATCTTTTGGCTAGTCTTTTTCACAGATATTTTAAACTCTTAGCCACTTTTGACGAATTCCAGGAAATAAAGGGAATTAAAGAAATGCTGCACTCATATTTCTACTTATGCCCTAATTCAGTAAGAAGATTTAGGATGTTTTTGTTTGAAAATACTTTTGAGTTCTTGTCTTTGAATTCTCTAAATTATATTCTTCAAAAATGGTTGTTGTTTTTGATAACGAAAAATAAAAAAAATAAAACATAAAAATTAAATTAAAGTATTATACAATAGTTTGAAAAATACATGAAAAAATATGTGTTGGATATAATCATGGCGTAATTATACAGGTGACTGCGTAAGGATTTGTTATACAAAAATACGGCAACCATAGCTGTGTAAAGAACCGAAGAATGTCAAAAGCACAAAAATAATTGTACTAAAACCAAAACAAAATCGAAGTTTTTGACATTCTTCAGCTACAAAGCACATAGAGCAAAAAATTATCAGCTGAAGTAGTGCTGCCACCTAGTTAGATACACCTTGGATATAATGTTTAGAACAAAATCATAAAGCAAATACACGAACCTTCTAGCATAGACAATAAATAATGTTTTAAAGAATCATAACTGCGGGTTTTTTCGTCCATAGACAAGACGATACAATCGTCGAACAGAATTTGAGCATGAATTATTTAATTTATACATTCTGTAATTTGTAAAAACAATTTTGAAATAATTTTTGAATAAAATTTTCAAACAAACAGGAAACAGAGGGGGAAATATTAAATTAATACGGTAGCACGATTTTACCGGAAACTTCAAAATACTTATACTTGTCAGATGGTGCATGTCAAGAAAAAATGAGAGAATGGAAGTACCTTCTATATTTATATCATGGTAGACACTATGTGACCTGTAAAATTGCATCATGGCATTGTCTATACACAAAAGTAATTGATACACTTTTGACAATGAATGTTTAAGTAGACTTTTAGGAGCAAAAAATACGTTTTAATTTTTTTTTTTTTTTATTTAAATTAACATTTTTTAAATTTAAAAAGTTAATTTTTTATGCCTTAACTTGTCTAGAAATCATACGTCATCATATTTTACTCTCTCGCCGAGAAGCTAAATTATTGCGCAATAAAAATTGCTGTGTGTGAACCAGTGATCTGTATGATTACGAATCAAACGGCATAGTTTAGCATTTTCTAAAATGAATATTGAGCTAGCACTTAATATTAAAACAATGAATGATGCTATTGCATGATTCATATCAATGAGACTGTCATTAATAAATGCATGCCACTGCTTGCAATCTCTCTTCATTCATATGATTAACTAAATCAATGAATCAGTATGATTGTTTTGAATACTTCTGAAAACTCCTTCTAACAAATATAGTTTTATGTAATATTATAAAATAAAATAAAGAAAATCCATTATTTGACATATTGTCAGAAGTGTACATAAAATAATTGAAATTTATTTGGTGGTAGTTTAGCATGTCTATATACGTATTTCACATTTCACAGACCCTCTGTGCATAAAGTAAGGGGTTTGTGACTGTTTAAAATTTGTGGTTAAAGTTTACTGATGATTTGGTTCAAGCGCCAATGAAATACGTATATAGACACGCTAAACTACCAGCAAATAAATTTCAATTATTTTATGTACACTTCCGACAATATGTCAAATAATGGATTTTCTTTAAAGTTCGATTAATGTTTTATTTTTCATTTAGCCTTGTAAATACTTTTATTGTTATCCAATGGATTTCTAATTGTATAAGGATGTAGAAAAATAAAATGGGTTCACCTGGATATAAATTATTTGCTGGGTTTTGTATCAGTTTCAAAGCCTACTAAGCTTATTTAGCTAGCCCCATTTTATTTTATTTTTTTTTTTTTTTTTTTTTTTTTTTAATGCATGTATTAATTTATTGTATCTTCATATATGAACTAACAATAAGTATTCAAATCTTAAATCTATAAAAAAAATTATTAGGCCCGACCAGTGTCGGACATAAACTTAGTGATAGTTATAAATAATATATTAGTAGTGATAATCAAAAAAAAAAAAAGGGGGGAAAGTATTTTCAAGTAGTCCCATCTGGAGTGTTAGGTATAAGAGCCCGTGTGTCCCTCTTTTTTAAGCGGACGTGTCCAGTAAAGTTCAAAATATTACGAGCAAGCGGATTAGGATGTGATTCGAGTTTTGTTAAATATTTGCATGCGTATTTTTCAATTTCTTCAGTCACTAGTGGCATATTTAAATCTCGATGTATAATAGAATTTTGGATGTACCATGGAGCCGATGTTATTAACCGTAAAATTTTGTTTTGTCTTCGTTGGATTCTCTCGACATTGGAAGCTGAAGCAGTGCCCCATAACTGAATTCCGTAGCGCCATATTGGCTTCAAAAGCGACTTGTATAATAAAAGTTTGCAGTCTAGGCTGAGTGTTGAGTTTCAGCCAATCAACCAATATATTTGAGTTAACTTAAGTTTCATCTGAGTTAATTTAGAGTCAATATGATGTTTCCATGTAAGTCTTCGATCAAGGTGTATACCAAGGTATTTCACTTGGGAATGTTGAGGAATATTTTGATTGTTGATTCGAATGTGGGAGCAAGTATCTCTTCTTAGGGTGAACGTTATATGGACACACTTTTGTTCATTGACTTTAATTCTCCATAAGTTCAGCCATATTTCCAGCTGGGTGATATGTTCCTGGAGATTGCGGGATGCCTCATAAGGGTTTTCGTGCACACTCATACAGGCTGTATCATCGGCAAAAGTAGAAATATGGATATTATTGCTCACAGGCATATCACAAGTATATATTAAATACAAGACAGGACCCAGAATACTACCTTGGGGCACACCAGAAGATATAGTTTCGGGCACACTCGTGAACTCTCCTTCCACAACAGTGAACTTCCTATCAATAATATAACTTTCCAAAAGCTTTTGAATGTTTATTGGCAGATATGTCTTCAATTTTAAAACTAGGCCTTCGTGCCATACTTTATCAAACGCCTGAGAAACATCAATAAAGAGAGCAGAACAATACTTCTTTTCTTCAAATGTTCTTCTTACAACTTGGACCAATCTATGCGTTTGTTCAATCGTGCTGTGCTGACTTCTAAAGCCAAATTGATGGTCTGGAATGCACCCATTATCAGTTAAAATTTTGGACAATTTAGTCATGAGCAGCTTTTCGAAAAGCTTTGAGATTGTAGATAGTAAGCTTATAGGCCTATATGACTCAGTCTTGGTAAGATCTTTGCCCGCCTTTGGAATCATTTTGATCTTGGCCAGTTTCCAGTTATGTGGAAAATACTGCATTCTTAAAATAGCATTAAAAGTAAATAGCAGGATTCTTATTGCAATATGAGGCAAGTTCATGAGCATTTTGTTACTAATTCCATCAATACCTGGAGCTTTCTTCGGGTTGAGTTCAGCAATTACTTTTTGTACTTCACGCATCTTAAACCTTAAGGGACGAGGGGGTAGAGAAACTACACACGGTAAATCAGCAGCACCCGTACATGAATTGGGAGTGAATACAGATTTTAAATGCTCAGAAAATAAGTTACCTTTCTCACTATCACTTCTTGCCCAGCCTCCGGTCGCAGTACGCAATGGTGATTTAATATCAACGGGTCGTTTAAGATTTCTAGTAGCGCGCCATAAAGAGTAATTAGATGCGGACGTTACATCAAGACCTTCTAAATACTTTTCCAGTAGTGCAGTTTTTTCCGACGATAGCAGCTCTTTGAGTCGTTTAGTACATTCTTTAAGTCTGATTTTATTTAGGGGTGATCTGTGTTGTTGCCATTCTCTTCTAGCTCTCCTTTTTTCACATACAAGACGTTCAATTTCCGTAGAATAAATTCTGTTAAAGCCGGTCTGCGGATAGGAGGTAGTGGCGTGTTCAGCAGCCTGTTTAATATTTTCGTTAAGATTGGCAATGTTAAATTCAATATCATCGCATGATCTAAGCTGAATGTTTTCTACGCAGTGACTACTAAGATATTTTTTGAATGCCAGCCAGTTGATTCCATTAATCATCTTCACATATGAGTTAGTTAAATCACTCCTTAGTGGGTTGAAAATTGTAACTATTGTTGGAGAGTGATCGGAGGACAGATCTAGAGAGGCCTCTACATGAATTAAGTCCCTATGAATATTTTTCGTGACGGCAAAATCTATAACATCTGGAATTTTTCTTACGTCAGTAGGCCAGTAAGTAGGCTCCCCACTCGAAATGACATCTAAGCCCATTTTTGAAATTGTATTGAACAAGGCTCGACCTCTAGGTGTAACAAGACGCGATCCCCAGTACGTATGTTTTGCATTGTAGTCACCAGCTGCCACGAAACAAGATCCAAGCGATTTGTAGAACTTCTCGTACTGATCTTCGGTAACTGAAAATCTGGGAGGTGAGTAAATTGATGATATCACGAAATTCGCACAAAAATTTTCTACGAAAATATTCGTTGCTTGCAAATATTCTTCACTAACGTTGTCAAGGACATAGTGCTTGAGTCTTGACTTAATCAGAATTGCTGATCCACCACATGCTCTCTCTCTCGGGTCCTTTGTATCATATAAAGTGTAACCATTTATTTTAAATAAGCTTCTTGAGGTCAAATGGGTCTCAGAAACTAACATTATATCAATATTTTTTTCCATGAGGAAGTGCTCAAGTTCATTTTTATGTTGGCGAATGCCGTTTGCGTTCCAGAAACATATTTTTAACGTGTTCATGGTTTATTAACTAATGCTTGAAGCAGTGTATTCTGCATTCGCAGCATTTCTTGCATCATACTTGTCATATTTGTAGTAAAGTTGTTTATAGTTAGCACCAGATTCTCAATAGTAGCTTCAAGGCGACTAAAGTTAAAGCTTGAGTTTGAATTCGTTGAATTATTTGGCGGTGGAACATTTTGCGTGGGAATTGAACTAGTCTTAGCAGCATCAGCATACGATACACGTGAAGTAACTGGTTGGCTGATTTGAGCAAAAGTGTCGGAGTTCGCGTTTACTTGTAGAGCTGGAGTTAGCTTGGGTTTTTGACCCATAGCCTGTTTAACGAAAGAAAATACAGGGCACCCTCTATAGTTAGCTGTGTGATTACCTCCACAATTACTACATTTTTTTTCTGCTTGACCTTTTGGCTTAGTGCAGCTAGCAGTACCATGCAATTCACCGCAGATAACACACACTGTAGGTAACTTGCAGTAAGTTTTCGTATGGCCATATTCTTGGCAATTATGGCACTGTACGGGACCTGAACGCTTACGTGGCTCTTCAACTGTGATTTTTCGATGTAAGAGATACTTTACGTTATAAACTGGATGGGCTTCATTTTTTTTCAATTGTATGTCATTCGGCTCCAGTTCAACCCGAAATAGGGGTTGGGGGACCTTTTCTCTATTAAATATGTTGGTAACATTTTTTACCTTGAATCCTTGGTCGACAAGTGCACATTTTACTTCTTCGGGTTCAACATATGAATCTATGCCCTTTAATACTATCTGTAGGCCTTTAGCACTCTTAAGTTGGTATGTGTAAAAATTTGTTTTATTTTTTTCGAATTCACTAACAATTTTTCGGAAATCTTTTTCATTATATATTTGGATTTTAGTTTCATCAATATTACCTCGTTTAATTGGAATGATGTGAAAAGTATTTTCACCAATGGTCGACAGTAGTTTTTTTATAAGTGCGTTAGAATTTTTTTCTCTCAGATAAATAGGTGGTGGCTTAAAAGACTTTTGCGATGATGTAGAGGGCTTGTCGTCGGTGTTTTGCAATAATGAAAAACGATTTTGACGATTGGTAGATGATGCGCTGTTATCCCTAGACATCTTTGGAGCAGATGAAATTTTTGAAGAATTTGGGCTTCGCCCACGCTTTACCACTGTTATATATCTGTCCATTCCCACTTGTACCTTGGGTTTTGAGCTACTGTTATCTGTAGTGATAACTTGGTTTAGTGATGAAGGCGAGCCCGATGCGGATGATATCGCAGACTTAAATGAAGAAGTACTAGGCAATGGTAATGTTAACGATTCACTAGTTGGCATTGGACAAAGCGAAGTTGATCGCTGACGAAAAATTGGCTTTGCCGTTAAAAAAAGATTTTCATCAGATTTATTATTTATATTTTTTTCATTAAGAGTTTCAGAACTCACAGTAAAATAAGCATTTCTGCCGTTAGAACTCACTTCAAATTTTTTTTCCTTTGAGGTACTCATACAGAGTATTATTCCTCAAGGGAACTTTGTTTGTGTTTACGGTTTTTTTTTGTTTTTGCTATTTCTTGCTATGTAAAAAATATTAGTAAAGCCAATAAGCTTATTTATCAAGGTGAATATGTATTACGAATATTTTTTGTATGATTTTTGATTTTGTTGTTTTTTATATTTGTTTCGTATGTATGTATGTAAAATAAAATCCGCTTTAATGTCTCTTCACTATGAAGGTTCAACGAGAACTTTTTTTTTTATTTTATAAATTGTTTTAATATGAAAAAAACTATTAATTAAGACGCCATGTTTGATTAACTTAAGACTTCATCTAGTCAACATGCTTTTGTGAGTTATATGATTGCTGTACAAAACAATCAAACAACAGTAAGAATTTTTATTGATTTTTAATAACAGCACCAAAAAAAAAAAAAAAGAAGAGAGTGAGTTAATGACAGTCAACAATATCATTTACATATTGATGTTAAAAAACAAAACAAAAGCATTATAAAATTGAGTGGACAGCGATAGTGCATCAACTCATACAGTTCTCTGGTGTGAACCGAGTATTACGTTACAACTAGTGCCTTCTAGTCTATCTCCTCGCAGTTTTTGGGTTCGATTCCCTGCTTTTAAGCAAATGTTGCACATATCTGGCGGAACCAAGACAAGGATCACACCCTTCGTCTCCTGATTCATCAACTCAGTTTTGTGATGTTCTTGGTATACTTATAAGGTTGAAGTTTTTGCCGCTATGATATAAAAACAGCTTATACTTAAATTCATAGAAAAAATATTCACTGCAAAATTTCTGACACGTGGATAAAACCAAAATACTTAAAATGGCATTCCATTGTTTTTATTTTTTTGGTTGCTCTTCGCACCTTTCACTCAACCAAAAACCAATAAAATATAATAAAATTTTCTCTTCTCAAATTGGAATTGAGTAAAATACAACAACACAAAAAGTGTAACATATGCATATAAAAAGTTTAATATTAACATGCATGACGACTGTATACAACTCCCACATAACAAAAATCCACGAAATTACAAACAAACAAAAAGTAGAAATAAAAAGGGAATGTAGAAACAAGGTATCGATTTATGGATACATCCAATTACGTGCAGGTTTTCGTTACACTTTATCATTGTAGTTTTTTTCTATACAATAATACATATCGCACATATACTTCAATAGTGGTATAACTCAAAAAACTCATTTTTTGAGTTAATAATGCAGAAAGATGTGGCATTTTGTATTTTATCTTTTGTAAATATTTCATATAAATAGCTTGTACCATCACCTCCTGAGAGAAGAATTTTTTTTTTCATTTCTCCATTGAGTTGTATGCAAATTGAAAACTTAAAATGCGTTTTCTGCAAAACTGGGTTTTTTGAGTTATGCCACTATTGAAGTAAATGTGCGATATATACATATATATGTTTGTACTTACATACTTTGTTGTATCTTATTCAAATAATATCCTTTGTTTCACTTTTTTTATGAAACACATGCCGTTTATAAATATTAAATGAACTAAACACGTCAAAATTTCAACGCAAGTACTTTACTAAAATAATTTTTATATGTATTTCAACAAAGTAAAGAAACATGCTCAATTTGTTTTACAAATATTTGTTGAAATTAAAAATAATTCGCTCCGGAAGTGTGCAATGAATTTTTATTGCTTAGAAAAGTAAGGAAACTCCCAAATGATTTTTGTTTTGGAAAATTTAAAATGTAATGGAGTTGGGGCGAAATCTCTGTCATATTAATTAACATAATCCCTATGTGAATAAAAGAAAGTTATCTGTATCGATAAGTTAATATTTTCAAAATCTTTTATATATTCAAATCAGACAGAGTTCTCATTTATTTGATACTAAAACTATGGCACATACTAATACTAGACCAATATTTCTAGTAAGACTGGAAGTTAATTAATTAATGCTGAGTACACATTTGGCATTTCTTTTGTTGTAATTTTATCATACCATTTTCAAAATGTTCATATTATGCTTTTTGTTTGTAAGTAGTACAGGTCGGATTGAATTGGCAGCCGAGTTAAAACTACCGGTTTATCCCAAATATCTGGGCTTTTTTTATTCTCCAGCCACCTAGTTTGTTTAGTTAGATATTTAGATGTATCTACTTAGCAAAAGCAGCCCTTTAAGACGAGTATTATGGGTTAATACTAGGGATGTAACGAATGTTCGCATTCGCTTTCGCATTCGCAAATTATTTGCTTACTTCTGCTATTTGCATTTGCTTTTGCATATCCTAAAATGTATACGAATATTTTAAGCGAATACTAAAGACAACAAAATTTGTACTTCTTTTACGAAAATAGCTTACTATTCTAAATAAAGCTTTACAATTTCAGCTTAAAACTTTTCTATAAATAATAATTATCAGAATGAATCCAAAATCCAACTGTGTTTGAAAATATTTATCAATTTTCAAAAAAGAAAAGGCAGTGTTTGATTTGCGCGAATATATTTTCTTAAGACTAGTCTGTTAAAACTTTTGATAAATGTTGAGTACCATTCATTACTTCGTACAGAAAATTTTAAATGCTAAAAATATTAAACAGCCCTTATTTGTTGTAAATTGATTGCGAAGCAAGTGCCACTCATACAAGTATAATTTCACATGAAAACTTAAAATGCTGAAGATATATTTTATATAACGGGCGTTTTTTTAGAGGTATAGAACTTCGAATTGAAATTAAACACAAGAAAATCATTTTAATATCCATCAATTTGGCTTTATTGGAAGGATAATTTTATGCCATTAATGTTTAAATATGATTTCGGGCATGTGCCCTCCGCGGCTGGCTCGAATAAAGCCAATTCTACAGGTCCAATTTTCAACCACTTTTTCGAGCATATGGGGCCGTATGTTGGCAATAACGCCACGAATGTTGGCTTCCAAGTCCCCTAACGTTTCTGGTTTGTTGGCGTAGACGAGCGACTTCACATATCCCGAAAGAAAATAATCCAATGGTGTCAAATCACACGATCTTGGTGGCCAATTGACAGGTCCATTCCGCGAAATTATGCGCTCATCGAATGTTTCCTTCAATAAATCGATTGTGACGTGCGCTGTGTGGCATGTAGCGCTGTCTTGTTGGAACCACAACTCATCCACATTCATGCCATCCAATTCGGGAACAAAATAGTCGGTTATCATGGCTCTATACCGGTCTCCATTAACGGTAACTGACTCTCCAGCATTATTTCGGAAGAAGTATGGCCCAATGACTCCACCAGCCCATAGAGCACACCAAACAGTCAGTTTTTGTGGATGTAATGGCGTCTCAAGGGTCTCATGTGGATTCTCTTCACTCAAAATGCGGCAATTTAGCTTGTTGACGTAGCGATTCAACCAAAAATGAGCCTCATCACTGAACAAAATTTTGCGATGAAAATCAGCATCGAGATCAATCTCATTTTCGGCCCATACACCAAAATCACGACGCACTGCATGGTCTCGCGGCTTTAATTCTTGCACAAGCTGGATCTTGTAAGGTCGCAAGCCAAGATCTTTGCGCAAAATCTTCCATAAAGTTGATGGACAAAGCTCCAATTGCTGTGCACGGTGGCGAATCGATTCATTCGGGTCCTCTTCAACACTTTGCTCTACAGCGGCAATTGTTTCTTCGGTCCGCACTGTTCGACGTCTCTGCGGATGCGTATTATCACATATAGTAAACGTAGTGCGAAAACGATCCATGGTTAACCGAATTAATTGCTCTGATGGACGATTATGTCGACCATAAAATGGACGGAGCTTGCGGTAAACTTCGCGAACTGAACCATTATTTTCGAAATAAATTTGCACGATTTGCAAGCGTTGTTCTTTTGTCAACCTGTTCATGATAAAATGGCAAACCAAACTAAATATTAATCACTTGACAGCTGACAAAATGGCCACCAGTTAAAAAAGTGATGCCAACTTAAAGTTCTATACCTCAATAAAAAACACCCATTACATGTATAACTTTTAAACTGTTAATCAAATAGAAACACTATGTATGGACCGATTAAAGTAGTGACCCTATTACACTAGAGAGTGAGTTAGAGAGTGCTAAAGCTGACCACCACGAGATTGAAGAGGCTTTCAGTCTTTCAGGTTTTCCATTCTTATATCTAGTATTGAGTAAAAGATTTCACAAATTGATTAAAAAATAAATATATTAAAAATAAATTAAATATTTTTTCCGACAAAATATGCTAATTCTAAGCTAATATTTGTTTTTTGATCAACTAAAACATGCTATCTCATAAAAATATGCAAACCAGTGCAAAATAATATATTTTTTGCAGACCTATAAATTAGTAAGTATATTTACACCATATTATGGAAGACACATCATTTATTTTTACTATAATGAGCGAATTATCTAGATTTTTCGATCTACTGAAAAGTTAGCTTTTTTGAATTGACGTGTTTTGAATATAGGCTCTCGATATAAATCTTTTTGTATCCAATCGAATGGCTTTTTTACCATTCAATTGGATTTCGTGCGTGTTTGCAGTTTCGTGTTGAGAAAAATTTTCGCGTGTGTTTTTCGTACATGTTGGACATCTTGGCATTCGTATTTGGTTTTTCGAAAAAAAAAAAATCGACACGCACTTATCTCTAATAGAAGCTGTTAACTTATCTTGAAACTCGCCCAGATACCGAAATATTGGCGTTAAGCCGGAGAGAACAGAAATTTTTTTTAAAATCAATTTTTAAATCTCTCGTATTTCAAAATAAAACAATAAAAATTAGCAAAGTGCGCAAATATTTAGAAGTGAAAATTGATTGAAAATTATCCTGAAAAGTCCATATAGAAAAACTCTCAAATAGTTTGGAACTTTTGGAGAAGAGTTACTGCATCACCATAAATAAAATTTGAAAGTATGAAATGGGCGAGATCAATAATAGTAGAAAATAACTGGAAATTTCTCTACGCAGACGGGTCAAAAATAGGTAACCGATGGAAGGTAACAGAAAGACATATTGATATAAAAGTAGATATATTAATTGCCTCAGTGCTTGTAAATAATAAATTAAATAAAAATATAAGGAAAATAAAAATGGGGGACATAGCCTCGTTTGCCGACAGATAGTTGGATGGTTTATTTAGCTGCTTGTTATCTACAACCAATCAAATCGAATCGTGAGACTCGTCCAAGTCTTGACTTGTAAAAAGGTCTAGATCCAATGCTAGATCCAGTGATCAGTTGTATCAGATCCACTTCATTATATTGGGACCAACCTGTGAAAGCTCAGGGAAGTCGTCAAGTAATTATGTGCTTAAATAGAAATTTTTATCTCACAGATCTGGTGAGAAACTATTTCGTCTTTGTTCTGCGAAAGAATCTCGTCTCGACAGCTAGCATGTCTATGGATCGCCCATTGGCTATAAATACTACGACCAAAAACAAGATGTTCTTTCTATTTTTGCTTACTTCTGAGCGTTTATCGTGGAAGCATGGCTGCAATTTCTATACGACCCTACACAAACTCAGACTTTTTCATATATCTTCCGCTTTCTGTAGATAACATTTGCGGCGAATATTATTTTGAATAGTACAAAGTGGTACTGCCACTGACGATGCACTAAAGGCATACACAGCGAATCCACCTCCGTTACTATGTGCAGGAACCAGGAGTGATGTCAGTCTGACGACAAACTTACACATGCTTACATTGAAGAACTAGAATTGGGGAGATTCCAAGTGATCGGAACACAAGAAGTACTGCCTTGCTGTAGACAAAAATGGTGATTTCCTTCCCAAGTATTATATTACCTGCCTTCATCTCGAAATAAATTTACACCATCGGAAAGACGTTAGAGTTAGTCAGAACCAACATCATTCTTGGATCGTCAGTGTAGACTCTGATGTGATTATAATTTACTATTTCATTGTATTTCGATTGCTTTCTGGATGAGAGAAGGACTTTGAAAGTTCTCCCATATATAATTTGTGGCTTTCGCTACTCCTGGACAAATTCATCAAATTAAATTGGCCAATTTAGCCTTTCTTGGCTAACTTTCATCCTAAAAAATCCATTGTTTTGAGTGCTCTTTAGTATCTGGTGTATTGTTATGCATCCATATTTCGTTCACAGTTACTTTTTCATATCAAATATGTATGGAAAGTGTGATGTATTAGCTTAGTGTTGAGATGCTCACAAGCATCAGCCATCTCAGATAATTTCTTTCCCTGATCGTCCAAACTCATTCCAAAGGTTTAATCGACTATTTCTGGCGTGACGGCTTCTTTTGAGTGACTTAAACGTTTGAGGGTATTTGTGCCGGTACGAAATTCAGTTCACCAGCTTTGAGCCATTGAAATTAATGGCATTAGTGATGGTTTTCTTACATAAAATATAATGTTTAATCAGCACAAGAAACTGCTTTTTCCATTTTTTTATAAAAAACGAGACTGTGCAAAGCAGGCAAATAATAGATAATAGTCTAGTAGTAGATAATACTCGTATTTAAAGGGACCATCCCTGTATTTAAAGTTACTGATCCTGAAATGTTAAAATTTACAAAATTACCAAACTTCCCTCGCATTGGGATACATCCTACCTTAATATTATTATTGATTATATGCACTTTCTTCCTTACATCAAATGAATTTAGTTTGGTTTTCCTGCTGCTTTATAATTAAATTTTTCACCTTGATAGTTTAAAGTTTTAAATTAAATTTATTTGTTTGCTGACAGCTGAAACAGAATTTTAAATAACGCTGCTGTACAAGAATTTTCTCAGATTATTTCATTCAATTCTAAGCCCCCATATTAACTTTCATATCTTATATAAGAACAACAGATTGCTGCTGGTTATCAAAACGCTTAATTTAAATTGAAATAATTGTCAGCAACATCTAGGGTCTACGATTTCTATCAAGTCCTAATGGCAAAAAAAAATAAAACATACAAGAGAAAAGGAAAATATTAAACGTAAAGGAAGCGTTAAACAACAATAACATGTAATTTTGAATTAAAGTTCCTTTAAGGATTTTCCTTGTAATGAACCAGCCATGTGCCATTGAGTGAAGAACACAGAAATACTGTTTAATCACCTTAAAACAACAAAAACAAAAAACTACAGCAACAGCAACTGCATTGCAATATTTAAGCACATCGTAGTCATTGCCATCATCAGCAATAACTGCAATATCAACATTAGCAACAGCCAACAGTGGGACCGGAAACAAATATTATAAAATTTTAATTTCTAACCTTAAGCTTTCCCACTGATACTCATAACAAATCAGAAACAAAATTTTATCAAAAAGGTATCCATTCAAAGTTTTTAGGCATAAAATGTTAATTCAAAATCAATAATTAAGTACAGGGTGGCCCAGAATGGCCGAAGGGGTTTGAATTCCTCATAACTTTTTTACTATAATTTTTTTCTATTTTTCTTTTCAGTATTTTGTAAAGAAGACTTGGGGAATCTGTCCAACAATTGAAACCGACAATTACCATCAACGACTTGATTATGCAATTTATGTTCGTCAAGAAGAAGAAGAAAATCAACGAAGCCCGTTTCCAATTAACTAGGTTCGTTAATGGGCAAAACTGCAGTATATGGGCTACGGAAAATCCAAGAATAGTTAAACAGCGAGAATTACACCCACTTAATAAGTGTACCGTTTGATGCGGTGTTTCGTCGAAAAGGATAATTGGGCCTTTTTTTTTTGGAAATGAACACGGTATCGTCGTTTGCATCAATGGTGTTAGAATAAGTTGTTGAATTGTGTACTGTTCCATTTTAAATTCCCTAAGTTTTCTTTACAAAATACTGAAAAGAAAAAAAAGGAAAAAATTTTAATAAAAAAGTTAAAAGGAATTTAAACACCTTCGGTCAATCTGGACATGTATAATAGTATTAAAAAAAATAATTATTACCTCGTTTATACGCAAGTCTTATTTGCAAATAAAACTATTTGCAAATACTGAACTTACCATTTATACGTAGATAGAATACATTGATATCTGTGAATGATATTGCCACAAATTGTTAAATTTGTATTACATTTTTTACAAAATAAAAATAATTGGCAACATTTTACACCTTATTTACAAATAGTGCGTTTTATACCCTTTTCACACTCACTCACATCTTTGAGGAATGCGTGGAATATGTTGAAAATTGAAAAAACCTGTTCACATTACAACATCTTTCATCTTTCATCTGTCATGTATTATAATACTATTTTTACGAATGTGAGCTACTAAAAATTAAATAATAAAATGCAATTTAAAAATTCAGTAGAAATTGATTTAATTGCTGTGATAATGATAATGAAAAAATATTACAAGCTTTATCCGCAAAGATTTCGCGTAGACATTTGCAACTACTTTTATGTAATTCATTTCGATTTGGAAAACATATAACAGATTTTATTATATGCATACATATACATACATATGTATGTATATAATAAAATCTTAGAGTAATTACGGATCTTTTTTGGGAAGGATATTCCAAAATGTAGCCTTGAATGTATGTAAATATGTCCATGCATATGGAAATATACATACAAACATACATGCATATGTATATATTTTTATAGTATGTATGCATGTATGTATATAGTTGCATACATTTTTTCTAGTGATGACACTAAAATAATCGAAAGATGTTGAACGGAACAAAGTGAGATTGGAACATCTTTTAAAGATGTTGAAAGATGTTGAACATTCAGCCCTGTATAATTCTTATGGGAAAATGTTATCATCTTGCCAAATTGATGAAAGATGAAAGATGTGAGTAAGTGTGAAAAGGCTATTATTTGCAAATAGTTTTTTATGAGTTATTAACTTACAATAAAAAAGTTATACGGCAACGCTTTCCAGTTTTATTTGCAAATAAGAAGTGCGTATAAACGGGATATATTATTAAATTACAACATATTCCAGTAAAAACCAAATTAAGTACTTTCAAATAGTTTGTCATATTCACAACTTCTTAATAATTATAAGAAGTAAGTTTATATTTAACGCTTTCTTAAATTAGAAGAAATTTGTCACTGTTCAAGTTAATCAACATCCAAAAAGTTTGTATATCAAATTAAAAAAATCATCACAAAAACATAAATGTGAAAAAAGGCCAAGTTCCTATCAAAAATTTCGGCCATCAAAAGCAGTGAGATATAAATTTTGACCAAGTTCTTGTTTGGCACAAAACCTTTCACTGACATATGCTATGCATTATATACATTTGTAATCGTAAGTGTGTCATATAATTTTTAGATAATCTTCGAACTTGGCAATATTTTTACCTTTATAAAAAGGAGAGAATAATGTATATTTGTTCATTTCTTTATATTGATAAAAATGTAAGTTAGCAGATTATCTAAAAATTATATGACACACTTACGATTACAAATGTATATAATGCAGTGAAAGGTGTTGTGCCAAACAAGAACTTGGTGAAAATTTATATCTCACTGCTTTTGATGGCCGAAATTTTTGATAGGAACTTGGCATTTTTTCACATTTATGTTTTTGTGAGGATCTGACTACTTTTTGAAAAATATTCTATGATAAAATTTTTTAAACTTAAAATTTGTAGGGAGCTTTATTTCTATTTACGATCACTGTGCCAGTTAAAAATTTCATAGTTACATAAAATAATGGGTTAGAACGTGATGAGTTTTGAATTGTACACATTAAAAATTAATTATTGTGTTATTACAACGGGTCGCCAGTGTGTACTTAATTTGTTAAGAGTCGTCGTCTGAAAAGAAACATGTAAAATACAGCGTCAATTTTAGTGGGAGTGATCCCGGCTATTTTCTCAATATATTTACATATTAAAGTCTGCTTAGCCGAAGTACATAAATCAAAAGGATATCCCCAATTTGCATGGATAGTTTCAATAGAGTAGGTGGTGCTTTAATTTTTGGATTTTCCGATTGAGTAAATCAATTAGGACTATTTGTCTACGAAATGTCAGCTGTCTACAGTATAATATTACGTAAAATATTTATGGGCCTGGCGCCGCCGACTTTTATGATTCCTGTAAAGTTTTGTAGGAAAAAGCTATTGAGAAATGCATGAATAATATACTAAAAACTGCTAAGCCAAAGTACATGAAAGAAAAAGCTAAGATTTATGGGTGAAGTCACGGCCACTTTTCATTACAGGAAATTTTTACTTTGGATACGTGCAATGTGTATGAAAAGTTCCAATAAAATTTAACTTAATTTTGAGTTTACAATGCTTTTTTCCAATACCTGATTGAAACTTCTGGTTTCTTAGATTTTTCTTAGTGATCTCTGATCTAGATTAATTTGTGTACCAAATTTCAGCTCTCTAGCGCAAATTAGAGTTTTAGCGGATAAAACTGCTTGGTTTTAAGATTTTCCCACTGGCTTACTCATCTACAATTGCTTGTATATAAAATTTCAGCTCTTTATAATTTATAATTTTATGAGCATTACCCCTTCCTATTTTCAACTCACAATATTGCTGTCAGCAGCGTTTATAATTCATACTAAGTTTCTAGACCGAAGTAGATTAAACACAAGGCTAAAATTTTATGGGAGTGATCACGCCCACTTTTTTTAGGTGATAGTTTAAAGTATTGTGTACGTGTAACGTATGTGCAAGGTCACTAAAATGGCTTAAGTAACAAGCTGTATATTAACAGCCTTGTTTATAAAACTTTTTAATGCTTTATAAAGGGATTTTAAGACAAATTTTCATAAGAAATTTTTCTTAGAAAGCCTTAATAAGTTTTATTAATATGGCTGTAAGTTTTCAGTTTCAAACAATAGTAGCGTGGCCCCGCCCATTCTGGTAAAATTTTTTTGGGTTTTCAGATTTTTCTAGTTGGTTTCTCACCTAGACCTACTTGTGTATCAAATTTCAGCTCATAAGCGCAACTTTTAATTTAAAATTTTTATGGGCGCCTCGCTCTCTAACTAAAATTTCTGGATTTTCAGGTTTTTCTTGTTATTTTCTCAACTAGACCTACTTATGTGTCAAATTTCAGCTCCTTAGCGCAACTTTAAATTGAGACATTTTTAGATTTTATTTGAACTATAGTGAATTTTTAATCAGAAATAATTTTTAGTCAGGTTTAAGTCCAGTGATTTCAATTCTTTTATTCAATGAAATATTTTTATTAACTAATGTGAGTTTCTAAAGAAGAGAAGAAAAATTAAATTAGACTTTTAAGCTGTGGGAAATACCGATATTTTTCTGTGCAGCAACGCAGAGATTGTTATTAACATCAGCAATTTAACGTCAATTCTAATAAAACAGAATGTGAGAAATGATTGTTGTGTAAGTATCACTATTTATTTCCTGTTTTTCCATTTTTTAATTTTTCTATTTAGGATAGCACGAAGTTATATTACTCTACCTACGTATGTTTTAACTATTCTTGCTTATCTTTTACGATCATCACATTAATTATTTTTAATTATTCATTCAATAAAAGAATTGAAATCACTGAACTTAAGCCTGACTAAAAATTATTTCTGATTAACAGCAACTTTAAATTTTTAATATTTATGGACGTAACCATGCCCAGTTTTCCAAACTTAAGATTTTTCTCGGCCAGTGTTTATTATTTATATCAAGTTTCGTTGCAAACGGATAATAATACATACAGAAATAGTATATCTAAATATGCTGAGCCGTAGTACACGAGAATGAGGTTGAAATTGTATGGGCGTGTCAACGTCCTCTTTTTTAATGAAAAAATTTTAGGCTTGCCCTATCGCAGTATGTATGCCAAATTTCAATAAAATAGCTTCCATTAAGCGCCTTATATTTGCTTTTTTAATTCTAGCCTTTATGGGCGTAGCCACGCCCTCCTGGCCAAAATTTTCGGGTTTTAATTTTTTTTAGTTTATTGCCCACCTAGACCTAGCTCTGTAGCAAATTTCAGCTCACTAGCACAAAAATTTAGTTTTTATGGGCGTAGCCCCGCCCCCTTTGGTTAAAATTTTCGTATTTTCAGATTTTTCTAGTTCATTGCTCACCTAGATCTACACGTGTACCAAATCTTAGCTCTCTAGCTATAGCGGAAGTGCTTCATCAATTTGATGAGTGATCAGTAAGTCAGTGAGTCAGTGAGTATGTCTTAAAATATGCACTTTTTGCACCTTCATATCTCCGGAACCTTTCATTGTAAAATTTTCAAACTTTGCACCTGAGGTAACATGAATTTATTCTAATTATGATTTAAATTTCATAATTTTAAGGTCGCGTGAAACAAAGTTATGAGGGGGGTAAAAACAGCTCGAATGGTTTCCTGTAAATATACACACTGCGTGCATTGGCCGAAACTTGGCATGGCGCACTGCCGTGCGCTTAGATTTGTTTTAACCTATGAAAAAATGTCTTGAATCAGAGAATATCCATTGATTCGATTCATTCTTTTTAAAGAAGAGCAATTTATTTAAGTTGCTGCGCTAACACATGATATTCAACGAAACGCTGATGTAAAAATCTTGCATGTTTCCCCTAAATCGAACTAGTGTCTTGTCCTCTTGGCTAGTAGGTGCTGTACTACTATAGTAATCGGGATGTTGAAGATACGACTCCTGTCGAAGACTATTGGTGATTCTGAATACAAGAAAAATAAATAAAAAAAATCTTTGCCCGTGTGTAATTTGTTCTGGTATAGTAAAGGAAGAGTGTATAGTTTCTGCGCGATAAGACAGGGTTGTCAGATTTTTTCCGACCTATTTCGCCAAATTGATGTTAAATCGCCAAACTTTAATCGATTTTAATTACTTTTTCCTAGTATGTATTTGATAATATTTTTTTTATAAAACTCATTAACACACATATAGCACATTTTAAAAAATTAATCATTTAAAACTTTACCAGAAAATATCCAAAAGCAGAAATAAAATCGCCAAAAATTATTTGTTGTAAATTTTTCTCATCGAAATTCAAAACTTATTAAATACTTTATTTAATATAAGAAAAATCATAAAAATCAAATTGTTTCAACTATTTTGAAAATATCCGTTTAAAAAACTAATTTTCTTAAATTACCAAAATTTTGAAGTTCAATTAAAAAAAAATAATCAGAATAATCGCCAACAAATTTATTTATCACCAGAAAAATCGACGTGTCGCCAAATAAAAATATCTAAACTCCAAACAAGTTGAAAAATTGTCACGTTTAGCGAGAAATTGCCATATCTGACAACCCTGTGATAGAGCTGTTCGATGTTAATCGATGCATCGCAAACATCGATGTTTTGGTTGTAATAAATGCCGATGTATCGTATCACACGATGTTAATCGATACATCGATGTTTTTATTCGATGATAAAAAAACCCCTCCAAGAATGACTTTTAAAAAATTGTTTTAAAATCGCTTCATGTAACAACACAATACTAAAGGTATTTTTTGTCAATTTACAAAGCGTCATCGAAGGCAACAGCATTATTTTACAGCATCCAAATATATATTTTTATTGTGAAAAAATTGTCAAAATTTTCTTGGTATTGTATTACTTTGACAACTGACATTTGGTCAGATTTGCAAAACTGTAGAACTGGCCTTTGAAAAAAGAAACACATACCGTGCTTTGCACACACGCTTTTCTTAATCCTTATGAAATTTTAAAATCGACTTTTATTTATTTAATAAATTTTCTTGGTTCCAATGAATCAATGCGATGCATCACAAACATCGATGTTTTTTTAAGTCGATACATTGAATAACATCGATGTGAATTAATAATGAATCGAATGAGAAAAAACATCGATGTTTTTTTTACGTGAGCGGCTCTAGCCTGTGAGAAGTTTTTCCGATGTTTTTCTTATTTCTGCCTAAGTAATTCACGTATTATATTTCAATTTCGAAGGATTAAGTTTACATTAAGTGACATCACATTCAGATGATTACTTAGGTGAACGCTGATAATGTAGATGTAGCGATATTATAAAACAACATGCTGTCGTATACTTCAAGTGTTTGTTATTAAAATAATAAAAATGGATTTTCTTTCAAATGCATTAATCATCTAATGCAGCTACGTCCAATCCATATGCACAATGTGCAAACTTTTGCAACAAAACTTTTGTGCTTTCACACCGACGAGAGTGCAACAGCCACAAATTTAAGAGCATTCAAAGCAGTTTACATCATATGTAAATTTGAGTGTATGTATGTTTGGACATAGCTAATCTAATGCATTATACAATTTTTTATTTGTTTAGAATAAGGTAAATCAGTTTTTATCCTTAGGACATCTATGGAATCTAACCTCTCGTTTTCTATTCACTACATTTTCCTGCAGAGAATTTATAAAATAAAATAATGTGCAAACGAGATTGCTCTGTCGGGGCCATTTCTCTTAATATTAACAGTTCAGTGGCATTTTACTTGTTCCAAAAATAAATCCAGTATTTTTTACCTTATCAAAGAGAAGGAAATAAATTCCATGTTCAATATAAAATGAACTTTTAGTAGTAGAGAACGCTCTAGAGTTTAAGAGCATATAACTTCTTAAATTACAGCGCTAGAAAGTTAAAAAAAAATTAAGACAAAGGCATTGGTTTACACGGCTGCCTTCTTGCTCATTTCACAAAAACTTTTGATGGCATATTCAACAAACCTCATACAACATTTTAATGATGATTTTGGCACAGTTTCTGAAACAAACAAAACTAATAATTATGATTGCAAAAATCTGCAATGTATAGGCTTATTTTGAATAAAAATCAACGATTTTTGGAACTAAGAGTGGCATGAGGTGTGTGGCATGTGGCACCGTCGTGTTGAAACAACATCACGACCGTAAAATGAAAGAGGCGCATGGAGCATTTCCCGAAAAGAACACCCATTCCAATAAAAAAAACTTTATCAAACTCAAATTCTACAGATTTAGTTTCACTAGTTTAAGCACTATCAAACTTTTTGAAGGTTATATTGGAAAAATTTTGCTTAAAAAAATAATAGGCGTCTACTTGGTAAAAGTTACATAGAAAACAAAAACAAAATTAGTACATAAATGTAAAAAAAATTGTATGGTAATCATACAAAGTTCACCATTTTTAAAAGAGAGAGAAAGAAGCGCATTGGAATTCTCACATTTATTTCATTTTAGAAATGTATAGTAAGCTAAAACTATTTTTGAAACTTTTTTTTTTTTGTTTTAATATAAATTTTAACTTCTTCGAAACGTTTTTTGTTAAAGTCACCGGATGATTTTTTGGTAAATATTTTTTACATCAAATGCCACTGTACGCCACAAGCAAATACCTGTGACTGTATTTACAGGATTAAAACATGCAAATATTAAACACAGATACACACTTAGAGCTATTGAAAAAAGCAAATATGCAGCCATGGAGCTGTCAACCAACTGAAGGTATTAAATGCTTTCAATGATGATGCCGATGCGATGATACAACCAACAAGTAGTACGAGTAAAATAATGCCATATATCTACGTCTACAAAACAAGCAAGCAAAAATCATTGTTGTGTTTACATATGTATGTAAAATGTATGTGTAACATATGGATGTAGGTAGGCCTGGACGTTAAATACGCAAAGTATTGTGATATGGTTGTTGTTGCTGGAAAATGTCATTAGAAAACCATCAGTTTTATCCAGAGTACGAAGTTAAACAAAAGATTTCGTAAATTTTTTTTGCTAGGACAAGAACTTTTAAATCTTTTTAATCGTTTTATGTATGAACACAATAAAAAAATAATTTACCAATCACAAAAAGCGCAAACAAAACAATTGACATTTCGCTCAAATGCTTTCATTCAGTTATTTTTGCTATTGTGGTCTAAGCAATCATATAATATTTAAAATTATATGTACGTCTTATAAAAAAAAACTTAAAACCTGTATTTTTTCCAAAAACAAAAACTATCGGGTATGTTCTGCATTCCACGTGAAATTAAAACGAATGGAATTACCATACAATTGTTGTTGGAAATATGTAATTATAACAACAATGCTATGGCAATTGCACTCGTTTTAATTTCACGTGGAATGCAGAACATACCAGTATATGTTTGTATCTATATCGTTCTAATACATTCTATACGAGTATTATTAAGAGAAAATCAATCTGCAAACGTTCGCGAAACGTTTTTGCTCAAATTAATTAAATTCTGTATATTTATAATTTTATTAGGCTAAAGTTTGTATCGCTTTGTAAGACAAATTAAATGTGATAATTATTAATGAACAAATATTACCAAAGTTGATTGTAAATATTCTGATAAACTATTATTAGAGCGGAACAACTAGCTGTTTTCGAAAACCAGTACACATTCATATCAGCGTTTTTTATGTTTGGTCCATTGCACTATGGGGCCAAAACTCAAAGTCGCGGCAAAAACTATTTAGAGTTGAGCTAGCTTTACCAAAATTGGTACGCAAACAACCACTAATAACAAAAACATATTAAAAAGAATAAGTGATACACGGACCCTTTTTCAAGGGGCTCCCCTATAAAGTGGTTTCTAAAAAGAGTTTTTTAGTTCAATATCATAACAAAACTCTCCCCCATTCCTTCGTGGAATATAGTAGGAAAACATTTTTTTTTTTTATTATAACAAATATCACCGCAAATCTATATACAACAATAAAAAACTTTAAAAAACTATTTTCTCGTTGATATAGACGCAGCATGGACCAACAACTTTGTATCGTCTTTTTGCTGTGATAATAATTCGGAGGCTATTTTGCGTTTGTTTCTCGAACTACTATCATCATAGGTTAATTTAGGTCGGCCGGTCACACTGACTTTTCGAGGTAGTGTCGCGCACTAACCATTCCTTCTCATATCTTTTAAAGATTTTGGTACCCATTTTTGGCTCATGTAGTTACAAAGGTTTCGAACTTTATCTCTTTTTTTATCTTTCATTAATCATCAACTTCACACTTAATTTTTTTTATCAAAAAATCCAAAATAATAGACACATTTTTATTATTTTTCACCCATAAATCGAAAATTTCAGCATTTTTTAACTTTTCTAGGGAATTAATTCACGTTGAAGCTTCCCTAGATCTCTCGTCCGATCACTCTCCCACGATCGTTACAATATGTAGCCAACTAAGAAGTGACTTACCTCATCCATATATGAAGATGATAAATCGTGTTAATTGACTGGGGTTCAAAAAATACCTTAGTAGTCATTGTACGGAAAATATTAAGCTAAAAACACCAAATGATGTTGAATCTAACATTGCCAATCTCAACGAGAATATTAAACAGGCTGCTGAACATGCCACTACCTCCCATCCGCAGAGTGGGTTTAATAAAATTTATTCTTCAGACATTGAACGTCTCGTATGTGAAAAAAGAAGAGCTAGAAGGGAATGGCAACAGCATAGATCACCCCAAAATAAAATTAGATTTAAAGAGTGCACGAAACGACTCCAAGAGTTGCTTGCATCTGAGAAAACTGCATCTTTTAAAAATTATCTGGAAGGTCTTGGTGTCACACCAGCATCTAGTTTCTCTTTGTGGCGCGCTGCTAAAAAGCTTAAAAGACCCGTTGAGTTTAAACCACCTCTGTGCACTTCGACCGGTGATTGGGCAAGAAGCGATACTGAAAAAGGTAAAATATTTGCTGAGCATTTAAAATCCGTATTTACCCCAAATACATGTACTGGTGTTGCTGATTTGCCGAGTGTAGTTGCTCTTCCCCCTCGACCCTTAAAGTTTAAGATGCGTGATGTACATAAATTAATTGCTGAGCTCAACCCGAAGAAAGCTCCAGGTATTGATGATATTAGTAACAAGATGCTGATGAATCTGCCTCGCACTGCAACTAGAATCTTACTATTTATTTTTAATGCCATATTACGACTAGAGTATTATCCACACAGCTGGAAGCTTGCCAAGGTCAAAATGATTCCAAAGCCGGGCAAAGATCTTACTAAAGCTGAGTCTTACAGGCCAATAAGTTTACTATCAACAATATCAAAGCTTTTCGAAAAGCTGCTCATGACAAAATTGTCCCCAATTCTAACTGATAGCGGGTGCATACCGGACCATCAATTTGGTTTTAGAAGTCAGCATAGTACCATTGAACAAACGCATAGATTGGTTCAAATTATAAGAAGAACATTTGAAGAAAAGAAGTATTGTGCTACTCTCTTTACTGATGTTTCTCAGGCATTTGATAAAGTATGGCATGAAGGCCTAATTTTAAAATTGAAGACATATCTATCAATAAATTTTCTAAAGCTATTGGAAAGTTATATTCTATCCCGGAAATTCATTGTTGTGGAAGGAGACTTCATGAGTGTTCCCGAATCTATATCTGCCGGTGTGCCACAGGGGAGTATACTGGGACCAGTTTTTTTTTGATTTATACTTGTGATATACCTGTTAGCACTAAAATCCATACATCTATTTTTGCCGATGATACAGCCTTCTCTAGCATGCACGAAAACCCTCACGAGGCATCCCGATATCTTCAGGAACATATTACCCAACTGGAACTATGGTTAAAGTTATGGAGAATTAAAGTAAATGAGCAGAAGTGTGCGCAGGTAATATTTACTCTACGAAAAGATACTTGTTCATCCATTAGAATCAATAATCAAATTGTTGCTCAACATTCACATGTAAAATACCTTGGTATACACCCTGATTGACGGCTTACATGGAAACAACACATTGATTCTAAGCTAACACAAATGAAACTAAAATTAGCTAAGGTACATTGGCTGATTGGTGGAAATTCAACTCTCAGTCTAGATTGCAAACTTTTGATATACAAGTCACTTTTGAAACCTATATGGTGCTACGGAATTCAATTATGGGGCACTGCTTCAGCTACCAATGTCGAGAGAATCCAACGAAGGCAAAACAAAATTTTACGTATGATAACTTCGGCTCCATGGTACATCAAAAATTCAAATATACATTGTGATTTGAATATGCCACTAGACTAGTGATTGAAGAAATTTCAAAATACGCAGGCAAATATTTAACAAAACTCGAATCACATCCTAATCCGCTTGCTCGTAATATTTTGAACTTTACTGGACACATCCGCCTAAAAAAGAAGTACACAAGGGCTCTTATACTCAACACTCCAGATGGGACTACTTGAAAATACTTTTTTTCCTTTTTGATTATCACTACTTATGTATTATTATATTTATTATTATTATATTATATTCTAGATTTAAGATTTGAATACTTATTGTTAGTTCATATTTGAAGATACAATAAATAAATACATGCATTAAAAAAAAAATTTAACTTGACATTTTCTAGAAAATCAAAATTTTCTCAATAGTTTGCAATTTTTTGTACACAATTTTAGCACTACTTAAAACACACGAGATTCACAAAAAACTACGTATAAGTTGATCCTTTGACAATTGTTAACAACACAAGTTCTATTCTACGAATGTCAGCAAAAATAATCACACTTTCTCAAAAAACATGAATAATTAAATGCATAAAAACAAATATTAAATACAAACATTAATTGAAATACTCAATAACAGTTTAAAGTAAATACCTCGAATATTTGAATACATTATTTCAAAACTTAAAAAAACAATTATTTATTGCAAAAGTCACGATGAATCTGTTATATATTTTTGAGACTGACAACGGAAAAAAATGCAGTTGAAACAACCGATTATATGACAGCAGTTTACGCACAAATAGAGTTGCCAACAGTAACTTTTTTTGGCATTTTTCTCCTCAATATGTTACAAATCAACGACCATAAACAAAAAATGTGGAAAGTTAAAGCTGAAAAATTGACTTTTGGCCGCGAAAACTTAATTTGGCCCCAACGTGCATTGGTGTGGTGTCTGTTGTAGATTTCTGCTTTATATACTCAGCCTTTATTGCAAATGGAATATGTGAATTGTTTTGGTTCATTGTATTACAATTTGTAATGAAAGCTCAATTTTTCTAACACTAAATTTACAACTTACAATGGCAAGACTGTTGTAATTGTAGAGATGGTAAAATTTAGTTTCCATTACAAGAAAAGCTTTCAGCAAAACAATTCACATATTCTACTTACAATAAAGGCTGAGTATATAAGGCAGAAATCTACATCAACTAACACCACACACAGTGAACCAAACACAAATAAAGCTGATGATGAAAGTGTAGTGGGCTTTGAAAATAGCTAGATGTTCCGTTCTACTAAGTATTTATCAGAATCAGAACTTTATTGTTATTTGTTCATTAATAATTATCACATGTAATTTGGCTTACAAAGCGATACGAACTTTAGCCTGATCAAATCATAAATTCTGTGGGCAAGTTACGCCATTCGATATCGATCGAAATCTCCATACAAACACAATTAAAACTTTAGGAATTTTTTTTTCAATATCGAATGCCGTAATTTACCCCCTGTTCTCATTGTTTTCTTTTTTAGCTTATCATGGGCATACATTGTTTTCTTTTGATTTAGTTCCTTACATTTTACTTACCTTAGAAATTTCCCTTTATCCCCAATTTTGATTATTTTTTATAAAATATATGTATAGCATTTGTACTCTTTTGAATTTCACCAAAATCGGCTAGATAACTTCAAAGAGGCCGAAATTTCCCCCTACTCCCTCGTGCTCCTAGTTTTTAAAAAACATATAACCTTTGCGTCCTTCTTATATCTATATTTGTTCTAATTTCATCCAAATCGGTTCCTTCGTTTAGCCGTTTAAGCGCAACAAACAAACAACAAATTTACTTTCGCATTTATAACATTGGTTAGCAGCTATCATTGTCACAAAGGCACAAACCATATTGGAGGTTCTTGAAAATTAAGCTAAAAATCTCCAAACTCCGAGGAGTAGCCCGGAACTTCCCCGAAAAATTAAGTGAGAACTAAAAATCTTAAACATCCGCAGTGGCAGCACTATTATGCTGTGTAGTTGTTACCAGTATTTGTAACCAGTATTCGCCAGTATTTTTTTATTTTCAAAAAATTTTGTTTTACATGTATGACGGTCCATAAGGAACTATAAAGAACGTTCAAAAAAATTCAAAAGCAAACGTTTCCTTTCGGTGGTTTTCGTACTCTGTTCTTACCAGTTCAATTGATAACACAATGAACTCATCCTGTGGCACTGTGCGTTTTGACTAGCCCAACCTAAAGTGAGTAACGCGCTGTATGCATTTCCACTTGGTAACGTGGAAACCTGCATGTTTTAAAACTTAAATTAATAATAACTCATTTCAAAACTTAATTAGTTGACTTTTAATGCATTTTTTTCTTTTTAAAGAAAAAAAAAACAACAAAAGCAAACAACAAGATGTTGACGATAAAAGTTTGTATAAATTAATTTGTTGCAACGTACTCGTATGATTGTTTGTATGTGTGTATGTATGTATGCATGCATTAAAGTAAGTATTTATATTAAGGTTTTAATTTTAGCACGAAGTTTTTAATAAAAGTAATCAGCTAAAATCGCAATTATACACGATAATAAAAAAGTTTAATTTATGGAAATAAATAAAATGTGTTTTAAATTATTTTCTTGTTAATGGTTTTTGATTTTTTAATGGAATAAATTTTTTGTTTAAAATATATTGCGAACATTCTTACGAATCATATGCGTGGATCTATTAGTTTAGAAAAACGCGTTTGAACACCGTTAAAGGCTTTCATATAGGGCTTCAGAAAAAACTGTTTTCGCACTTCAAAGTCATCAGCTCTCTTTTCAATGCAAGCGACACAATTTGCGACGCGACTATAAGTGCAACATGAAGTGGTTGTGTATGATATTGTGAAGTGGGGTACACAGTATAGAACATGAGTGACAGTCTATAATTCATCAGTTTTGAATGCTAGTGTTGACTCTTCAGACTATGGATTATGTTTTGACACTCAAACCGTCATTCAAGAAAAAGATTGGACCCACAAACATGGCAAATAAGAAAAAATATTTACAATGAATTTATGTTAACATTTTGTCTTTAACATCTCACACAACCTCGCATTTTATAAATATGAATGAATTCCTTAAAAAATTATTTTCCGCGTCCAAGTTGTTTAATTTATGCTACAGAAACATCTCTTAACTGACACTTTTTAGTGCTCACTATCAGTCAAAAACCAATATTGTCGCTAACTGTCACTCAACCACAAAAAATTCAGTGGTTGACTGTTGACTGACGAAATTCGTGTTCACACTATCCGATTAAGGTAAAATTTTAGCAAAACTGTCACTCATGCTCTATAGTGTTTACTCTGCTATGCGTTGGTTGTACGAAATATTAAAAAAATTTGATTTTTCTTACAAGTTGTATAGATGTTTTACAAAGTGTTGTATAGTTTGTGAGCAAAACTTGATAAGCCAACTTGTTGTACTGACTTCCGCAAAGTGTGTGTCTTGCACAAAGCAACAGCTATTTTAATTACGTGGCAGACCTCTCAAATTTCATCTCAAGTAAGGCTGCTTCTAAGGTTCAATGATGCGGGCAATCGATGACTTAGAGAATAAAAACTTAAATAAGTTTTGAAGCGTACAACAATAGGCCACTGGGATTCCGGGTAAGTATGTCACACAGTGGTCAACCCTTTTCACCTTTGATTAACTTTAAGTAATGGAAATTTATTTTATCAACAGAAAGCTTTCTGCCAATCTTTAAATTTTACGAGTACTACATTTTCTTGTAATACAAGTTAGAGATGAGCGATCACGTGATTTTTTAATAATGTTGTTCCTAGTGAAAGTGTTTTCTAAATCACGGTTCTTTTAAACTGCCAGTATGATCACGGCTTAGCAGTATTTCGTTTGAGGATGTTCTGTAGAGCTATGCCAAATCGTTCATTCAAGTAACCGCTCATTTTCGTTCATTTTTTTTTTAAATAACGAGCTCGTTCATTTCGTTCATCCGCTCTTTTCAAAAAAATAAAATGAAATAAAAACAAACAAACAAACAGTTGATCCGTCAAATAAAATGGACAAATGCAGTGAGTTTTTTATGAATTCTTTAGCAAAATAATCAAAACAAATAACAGAAGAAATAAGAAACAAAAAAAAAAATCAGCAACTAAAGATACGGTCACACTTGTCAAACATTTGCCGAAAAAAGCGTAACCAACAAACACTAATGAAAAAAGTTTTGTTGCAGATACTTGTTTATCATATCAAACAGTTTCGAACACAACTAATGCACAATGTCATAGAATCCAACACTATTGGCTACTCTTTAACTTGACAAACTTTTATCTGAATTGCAAGGTTTTTCATTAGCAATTAGTGGTTACGCTTTTTTGGGCAAATATTTGACAAATGTAACAGTAGCTTAAAACTTTTTACAATCGTAAAGTATTTTATGTTGTTAGGAATAAGAAATCACAAAAGATTAATTTTACCAAATTTGTTAAAAAAAACTTAATATGTTATAAAAACTTAAGAAATGTTAGTGGCAATTTTATTAATTTGATAATGGTCATAGTGTTAGGAAAATCAAGCAAAAAGGCAAATGAAAACGAGAATTTGACAAAAAATCTTACAGAAATAAAGAAAAAGCAAACAAAAACACCCAAGTGCGCTCGTTCGTTCATTTCGTTCAATTGTACTTTTTATCAGTACTGCTGAGCCAAAACAGCTCAGTAAAGTGACCGGCTCACTTCGTTCATTTTACTGATTCGTTCAATTGTACTCGTTCGTCAATGAACGATCCAGCTCTACTCATAAGAAGAGTAACTATAAATTTAAACAGTGACCGTGATCATGGTTTAACACATTTCAGCATTTCTGCCTTAGATATAAATGGGAGAGCTATATACAGTTGCCTGAAGAGATGATTTAATACGATTTCCGATTTTTTTCTCGACAAAAGCTGAAGATATAAAAAAATAAATGTGGTAGTAAGCATACGAGAACATTCACAGTTTGTATGAAAGAATTATATTTCCAATACCTTTCACTTGATAGATTCAGTCGCAGTTGTGATTAGTGATTTTTCAATCGCTGTGAAAAGTAACAGATATAGAAATATCGCTCATCTCTAATGCAAGTATTGTACATTATTATATTCCAATTCGCAATCAAGACCATGTGGGGTTTTCTTAACTTAACAGGTCTATGTGAATAAGCCACAAGTCAAAGCGGCGCTCAAATGCAGCCTGATGCGCCACTTTTATGGGCAATTTGATATTTGGGATGCGCAGTACCCAACGAAGCCGCAACGGACATTTTCGTAATACTACATTCCAAATATAATGGCACCGATATACCTTTCAAACGAATAAAGAACTTCGATGATATCTAATACATAAGCAACACGCTTAGCAATCGGATTACTGAAAGCGATACAAATCTCCGTAATGATTTTAAACTCAGCTAGTCTTATTCACATTGCTTTACTGAAAATATCGTATTACTGAAAACCAAGCCAGACCACAAGTACGTGTTGTATGAAACTTACTTCGCTCCAGTGAAAAAATAAACAATGACAAATTTATTTATTAGAAATCGCTTGCTTAACTTAAAACTGAAAAAATTGTGCATGTTTTGTCCGTTAAAAAATTAAATAGCAAAATGTATTTGTCCTTTATTTTTTTTTAACTGCATGTATACAAATCTAAATACTCAATGCACAGCATTGTGAAATTGAATTATTTTAATTTATATTTTAAACTTTTATTTTTTGTTTTAAAAATAATTAAAAAATATGAATAAATAAAATTTTTACGTTAAATTGACGTAAAAAATATATAGGATTTGAAATAAAAAATATTGTTTTACTGATTTTAAGCAGGACGTTTAACTGTAACAAATTGCAGTAATCCGATCTACGTTTCAGGGAAAAAATCGGATAATTGAAAAAATTGGGTTTTGGCTATTTTCAGTAAAGCGTAGTCAACTGACTTGATTTTATTTAAATTTAAAGATAGGAAGCCTTTAATGGCAGACCGTTAATAAGGTTTTTATTGGAAGTTCATTCGATTTTCGATCTTCGCTGGCTATCGAACACCGATTATTGGATGTTCAAATTGTATTGTGAGCTAACAACACCATCACTTACAACGGCATTCATAATAAACAATTTTTAAAGTTAAAGCATTCTTCAAACCGGGTATATCTTACAAATTCCGAGTTTTAATCCTATATTACCTTTAACTACACCAAGAGATATAAAAAAAGTGTTGTATAAGTTAAATCAGTTCTCTTGTCAGTGTACTCTCTCTCTCTCTCTCTTTAAGTACAATAGCCTAATTCACAATCTTGTGTAAATGGTCTTGCATTGTTGCATGCGCAAAATTGTATAGTATATTGATACTCACCACTAAGAATTGTTAAGTGGTGAGTATAATATACTATACAATTTTGCACATGCAACGATGCAAGAACATTTGCACAAGATTGTGAATTGGGCTAATGTTTCTGTTCCCTGCCAGCAAATTATTCACTTTGCCAAAGTATTTTATTGCCATGTATATTGCAATGCAATTCAATTTGTTGCAGATCACAACCGATTTATACTACTTTAACTCAATTCTCATTATGCGTATGCTGTTGTATACTGCAACTTTGCATATTTTAATCTGTCACAAAGACTGCCGAGCTGTTGCGGTTGTGTGGCATTTCCACTGGAACGTGGTGATGGTGGTGCTTTCAATTTATTCAGCGTACCGTAACAGCAATTTTTGATTCATTTTAATTTTAAATGCAAAATTAAAAGGTTATTGTGCTCCAGTAGAAGGTGTTTAACATAAAAAAAATTAAATTTTAATTTTAATTTTGCTTTTGATTATCATGGCAAACACGTATTCATCTATGTATGTATGTATGTATGTATGAGCATTGAAAGACCATGTCCACGAAAACTTTGCAAAAACATAATGACCAAATTTAAATGCAAAAAAAACTTTATCCCTGATGATAATTCGCATTTTGCTGACAGAAAAATATTGTGTGTGCACTGAGTTTTTCATTAAAGAAAATGGTACGAGTAACATCAAAATTGAAATAGTTCACACAAACTTTCTTCAGTCAAAGGCAAAATGTTGTTGTGTAACATTTTCACTTTTAGTTATTTCGTTTTAGTTTTCTCTTGTCGGCCTAAAGGCAGAAATCTTAATGAATACTTGCATATTACAAACAAATAGTTTTATGCTGAGTTTCCTTTTTTTTTTTTTTGAGAATTTTCGTTCACTTCTATGTAAAATATTAAAATGTTCATAGACAATGTTGGTTAATATAGTACATACACACCTACTAAATGGACAGAGACGCAGGTAGAAAGTGGAATATGAGGGCCGTCTAGAAGTCCCCTTTCTGCCATATTTCACTTAAGTTTTGACTTACGTCTAGTATGTTAGTAAATTTCAAGCTTTGTTGTTGTTCAAGTATTTTTACCAGAATTTTAATGCAAATATTTATGTGGAATATTTTACCACAATATTTAGCAAATTTGAGGGTACTATTTTGACACATTTTTCGAGAGTGTAAAACAAATCCTGTCCGGAATATATTAATTAGGATGGATTTCTAATTGTATAAAGGTGTAGAAAAATAAAATAAAATAAAATACTACGCTTATTTTTCTTTTGTGATTTTAAAATATATTATTTTTTGTGAACTCTCAAATAGTTCTTGAAAGTCTGTGCATAATATTAGAGGTTTGTGAATGTATGTTTGAAGTCTACTGATGATTTGTTACAGCAACAATAAAATGCATGTGGACAAAGCTTAACCACCAGCAAATAAATTTCAACTTAATAAATATACTTATGACAATATGTCGAATAATAAATTTCTTAAATATTAAATATTAGGAGAGTTAAAACGTTGCACAAAAATGTACCTCGTGAAAATTTTCATGTAAATTCTGGCTGAAAACATTTTAAACCTTTTCGAGATTCATCGCAACATTATGGAAAATGGGACGGGAATACTTCAAACTAAACGTTTTCTTAAAACATTTTTATTTAAAATTCATTAAGGAAATTATTCTCAGCATCTTTTCTTATGATTTTTGATGTGTAAACATCTATGCGGTAGGGGGTAAAAATCTTTTGACTTTGATTTCTTTGCTGAGATTTCTTTGCTAAGATTACTTTGTTTTTCTTTCACAGCATTGTCAAATCGATGTGAGCTATGCATGAGTGTATTAGTGTTTGAAAGAAGCAATACCAAGGAGAGAAACAAGTCGACCGGCTCGAAGCCGACGGTGCGCCGCCGCCGGTTATTTTTCTGTATATTTCCGTACACCAAAGGTGAAAATGAACCGTAAGAGCTACGGACTTGAAACTTGGACACAATATGTAGACATTTGGCCACTACAACAACAAATACATGAGAGTTAAAAACTAAAGGGTGTTCCAAAACGAGCAACGAAAAATGTTAAAATCCCATGTAATATACATACAATTGTATGTACATATATACACTTGAAATTTTAAAAGTTAGTGTATTTTTATACAGACTACAATAATTAACACTAAATTTAAATCAATGGGTGTTCCATCAGTTAATGCAATTTTGACTTTGTAATTTTGACAACTTGCTGTATCTTGGAAACCGTAAGAGCAAAACTCTTGAAATTTTCAAAAACGGTAAAACTAAAATATCAATAAAATATAAAATCGCCATAATTAAAAAAATCGCCAAAAACAAAAAAAAATCGCCAAAACGAAAAAACACCAATTGAAAAAAAATCTCTAGGACTAAAATAAATCGCGAAAAACCGGAAAAATCGCGAAAATGAAAAAAATACTTAAGCAAAAAAAATCGCCAATATGAAAAAATCGCCTAAATAAAAAACCCCAATAAAAGAAAAAAATCGCCAAAATGAAATAACCCCATAAAACAGAAAAAAATCGCCAAAGTGAAAAAATATCCAAAATGAAAAAAATTGTGAAAATTAAAAAAACCCAAAAAGAGAAAAAAACGCCAAAACGAGAAAAAAGCGATAAAACTGAAAAAAATCGTTTAAACTGAAAAAACTTAAAAAAGGAAGAAATCTAAATAAAAAAAATGATCAAAACCGAATGTGCGCGAGTCAAAGTCGCACTTTACTGAATTTATTTTAATTGCAATGCGTACACAACAACAAGAACAGCAACAACTAAACGATGAACGACAGGAATTAAAAATTAAAAAGTAAAAGTAAAGGCATTTACCATAGATGAGCACTGCAGTACAACTAAAGTTTCAGTAAAAACAATAAAAAATATTTAACAAGTAAATTTTTACTGATTACTAAAATGTTTTTCTACAATTTTTATAAATTGCCTAAATGATTTGTTATATGATGAGATGCATTGAATTTTCAGTAATCAGTAATGTATGTATTCATAAAGAAATTCTACCAAGTGGCTAAATGTTTTTCATACAAAAGTTTCAAAATTTAAATGAAAAAATTTACCACTTGCTACAATTTTATTATGATTACGGCCCTACGATTTTACTGGTAATGCAACTTAAATTTCATTAGCAGTAAAAATTTACTGAATTTTTTTAGTAATCAGTAAATTTACTGCTTACTGCAATTTTGAATGCAGTACATATACATATACTGCAGTGTGCCCACCCAGCAAAAAATTACACATTACCATTAGAACTACTTGTTATATAATATCTTACTTTTCTGATTGCCAATTTTCATTACTCGCTTACAAATCACATTACCTAAAATTACAAAAAATGACGTGCAAGTTGCTAAATGAAGAGAATGATTTTTTTAGACGAAATAGATTACATGAAATTTTGACAAATAAAAAAATGTAAGTACTTCTCAAGAATCGATTGTTTTAGTCTTACGCCTTGTTAAAATCATTAAGTTGGTAATCCAGCAGGGAAGTGCTTCCACCAAAAATGCTTAATTCCAAACTCGATTACCATTTTTGAAATTTTTTGCTGGGCATTTACTAACCAAATAAGTTTAATAAAACAAACAAAAACCAACAAATTCATATGTATTTACAATATTGAAGGTTTTGATACTTTTAATTAATTAATTTAAAAAAAGATACTAAAAGCATAAGTACTTCCAACTTAAAAAAAAATTTTCATTACTAGATGTTTACACTTCTCCTCTGTGATCGGACTCACATTGCTTTTTTTTTAACCAATTAGATATTGAAGAAATTGTGCAGAAAAATTATCGGCATTTATTATTATTTGTGAATAAAATAAATTTTTTCGTTTGTCAGCTTACATTCATAAGAAATTTTATTTTATTCACAAATAAATTCAGCTAAGTGCGACTGTGGTTCCGTAAGGACACTACATATAAAATACTATACGAACTTTAACCTATATAATCAAATATCTTACCTGATGTAGATATTTGTTAAAAAAAATAAGTATCCGGAAAACTTTTTTCGATTTTGGGAAATTTTTCTGGTTTTGGCAGTTTTTCTTATTTTTGGGGCGCTAATTGCTTTTGGGATTTTTTCAGTTTCCAGCGATTTTTTTCGGTTTGGTAATTTTTAATTTTGGGAATTTTTAGTTTTAGCTTTTTGAAAACTTCAAGAGTAGTCCTCTTAAGCCGGCCACTCACGTACAGTTTTAACTGTCAATTTCAAATGCTCAGTTAAAAGTGTCAGTTAAAACTGTACGTATGTGGGTAATAACTGACAGTTCAACTCAACTGTTCAGTTAAACTGAGAAATTTAAAATTAAATTAAATTTTTAACTGACAGTTTCAACCAGCGTTGCCACGACCAAAAAAATTTGTAACCAAAATACAAAAAAAAAGTCACCAAATGCAAAAAAAAGTAACCAAAATTTTTATGTATTTAAAATACTGTTTTATTTGTACTTCAGTTGAAAAATATACATACATATATTAATATATCTGTATATATAAAATCGTAGTGTGAGTTTGTTCCTAACGCACGATCTCTGGAAGTATAAGCTGTGGAGCCGAACTTTTCAACACAGTTTCGGGTTAATACCCGGCAGGTTTTTGTTTTGTTTTTGACCCAACAAGTGACCACTATGTGGAGTAATTTGTAGTTACAAAAATATAACATAATTGAGGGTAATACAATGTTTGCCCGGCTCAGCTAGTATTGTTATAAAATCATATAACATAAATGAACCATTACATTTAAAGTTTTACTTCAGTTTTATAAGTTTATCTTATTAATTATGATAGCATTCAATAAAATCAATTTTGTAAAAAAAATTCTTCAGGTAATATTGTTAGAAATTCCAACCAAAAATATTTTTAGTAACAAAAAAATAATAGCGGAGTTCGATATTTGATGCAAATTGTCTTGCGTAAGTGCAAATGCAAAATATCGTAGCTTTTCTTTGTATTGTGTGTGTGTATTTTGTTGTTGGATTTGAAAGAAAAGCTACTATATTTTACATTTGCACTTACGCAAGACAATTTGCAACCAAACATCGAACTCCGCTAATATGTAATTTAATTACATTCGTTATAAAAACACAAGACTGTATAGATAAAGTATTAAATTTGTTAATATTAAAACAAATCTTTGACAGACCAAACCTGATGGGAACTGTTTCGATTGACGCACAATTCTTTAGATTGCATTATTGAGTTGTATGTTTTGAAACGGCGTCCCGAAATTCAACTATGTCCATATCAGCACTTACTTCTAATTTAAAAAATCTGCCAGCAGCGGCTGTTAGCCGACTCACAGCCAATCGGCTTCGTTCCCTGCTTGTATCGTTCTCAAATTTATATGTGACAGCGCATAGAGAAAGGGACCTTAGGGTAAAAAAAAATCAATTTTCACTTTTTTTTATGTAGACAATATCTGAGCATCGAATGAGACCGATCCCATGCCCCAAAAGTGTTCCCTCCCAGAGATATGCGCGTTTTATGATGTGATGGTACACCAAAAATACACGTATTTAAATCTTTAAAATGGCTCTCCTGAACAAAACCGGTTTTTACCCTTAGGTCCCTTTCTAGTTTGCGAGTCACATATATAAAAAAATGTAGCTTTTCTTTCAAATCCAACAACAAAATACACATACACAATCCAAAGAAAAGCTACGGTATTTTTCATTTGCACTTAAGGCTGGGTTAGCCGAACGTTGCTGTTGCTGTACCGTACCGTACCGTACTGTTAGCACATTGGTGCACTTATAGAACATTTAAAAACGTGCGTATGCTTTACTTCGTTTTGTTGTTTTAATATTAAAAAGGAACAGCTGTTCACAAAACAGTGATGGGAAATAAAAAAGTTCAAATACTGTCTGTTATACATTTATAACAAATAAATATGTTCATACATACATACATATCGATGGACACAAGTACACCTCTTCACAAAAATTTATTGCAATATCGTAAAAATAACACTTTTAAAAGCAGTTCAACAAAGCAGTTGTGCTGTTTAATATTATGTTTTTATTTTCCCCTGTAAAATTACAATTATTTGAGTTAGGGCCTTTCTACTTGTGACCAACGATATGTATGCAACATGAAATAATTTTTACATGTGTGCATACACAAGAAGAAGTTTTGATACCATTTAAATCCTTTAATACATATCACATTTATATCATGCTCATACATATTTATGCATTTCTTTATTATATATAAGTACATATACAGGGTGGGCCAAAAGAAACCAAGGGGTGTAAAAGTTTAATAACTTTTTTGTTTATTAATTTTTTTTATTTTTTCTTTCAGATTATATAGACAACACTTGGAGAATTTTTAATGGAGAGGTTCACAACTGAACAGAGAACCAGAACAATAGAATTTTATTATTTAAACCAGAGATGAAAATTTGATTATGAGTGATGAAGCTCATTTTCATTTGAATGGCTTTGTTAATAAGCAGAACTGTAGGTTCTGGGGTTCTCAAAATCCAAGAGCCATTCATCAAAGCAAATTGCACCCCATCAGGTGTACAGTATGGTGTGGGATCACATCTGAAAATGTCATTGGGCCCTATTTCTTCGAGAATGAAGATGGAAGTGCTGTAACCGTAAATGGAGAGCGGTATCGGTTTATGATAGAAAATTTTTTACATCCTGCTCTTGAAAACAGACCTGGTATGTGGTTTCAGCAGGACGGAGCCACTGCCCATACTGCCCGAGACACAATGGCACTTTTAAGTCAAATTTTTGGAGAGCGAATAATTTCTCGAAATTCGGAAATTATTTGGCCAGCGCGATCGCCAGATTTGACAGCACCCGAATTTTTTCTTTGGGGTTTTTTGAAGGAGCGAGTGTATGTGAACAAGCCAGAGACAATCCTTGAACTCAAGGCAAACATTGTTGCAGAAATTCGAACGCTACAGCCACAAGTTTTGAAAGATGTTATGGAAAATGCTCTAAAAAGAGCCCATCAGTGCGAAGCTGAAAACGGTGGTCATTTAAGAGACATCATTTTTCATACTTAGTGTAAAAAAATTTCCATTTTGTATATTATATAATCTGAAAGCAAAAATAAAAAAAAAGTTAATAAACAAAAAAGTTATTAAACATTTACACCCCTTGGTTTCTTTTGGCCCACCCTGTACATACACATGCATGTATATATTTGTGTACATAAGTATGTATATATGTACATACCCAAATATTTATTTATATATTTATGTTTTTTCACATAGATTTATTAACAAAAGTACCAAAAAAACAGAGCCAAAATACCCCTATTACATTTAAATTACAATGGTACCATCACTAGCTTACAAACGTCACTTAACAACGTTAGGAAATTCTATTTTATACAGGTTGAGACGTGCCGTCAACGTTACAGCAAATTTCGGTAAGCGTTTGCATTGTTTTCAATCAACAAAAACGATCAGCTGTTTCGTTGGCTTACGTGGACGTTCGGCTAATTCTACCTTTACGCAAGACAATTTGCATCAAACATCGAACTCCGCTATTGTGTTTGACGTTTAAATATTTTGCAACCAAAAAAGTAACCAAAATGGAAAAAAATTACACAAGTACACATTGGAAAAAAAGTAACCAATTTTGGTTACAAGTAACCAAAACGGCAACGCTGGTTTCAACTGAAGTGAACGTGTGTGAGGGTTCAACTGTACCGTTCTCAGTTCAATTTGTTTCGAGCGAGAGTGCGTATCGAGTCATGCGCAAATAATTGAGGAAATCTAATGGTTCTTCACTTAATTCTTTTAATAATTTAATGTGGGAAGATAAATTTCGTTGTAATAACCACTTCTTGCACCACTGTTTACTCTGTATATTTATTTATTTTTTATTTATTTTTTTGTAAAATTATAAAAAGTACACCGAGAGCGGCCAAACCGTCCTGCTCGTTCGAATCCATGTTAAAAACTGAAGTATTGAACTGCACATGTGAGTACATCTCAGTTCACAGTTAAAAGAAAAATAACGATCTAAATTTAAGAACAAAATTCTTGAATTTAGATTGCAGAAATCTGCAGATTTCAATTTTGAAATTTGATCAGTAAGATTGACGTTCTCAAATTTAAGCCTACATTTTTAATTTTTAGAATGAATTCTAAAAATCTAGAATGTAATCTTAATATTAAGATCGTAATTTGCAATTGAAGAACTTAATCTTAAACTTTAAGAACGAATTCTTTAAATAAAGAACGTAATCTTAATTTAACATTTAATATTATTAAAACAAAATCTTGAATTCGATCTTAGAATGAGATTTTATTCAAGATTACAATCTTAAATCGAATCTTAAAAAAAATTAAGATTTTATTCTTAATCGAGAATTTTCGCATTTAAAAGACTATTAAGATTGAAATGATACTCGTATGATTTCGAGCATAAAATCTTGATTCTAGCAAGTTTTTTCCGTTAGTGTGCAACTGATGGTCGATTGTCATCCATGATATTGGATGTTGGTTCTTTTATGTTATTTTGTGTTAGAATTTTGAAACAAAGTTAAAAAGTAAAATTAAACCTTAAATATCCAAATTAATAACTTTCATTTTAATGCTATTAATGATACGTTTTTTACCTTTGTTTATACCATCAGTACATAAAAAGCAATTATTTATAATCCTTATCCTTATTTGTTTGTTTGTTTGTTGGCTACGCTTCCACGCCCAAACCGCTAATCGGTTTAGCGGAAAATTCTTTCATCAATTGAAACCTACATTACCAGCGTCAAATATGTAAAAATTTTTGTTCAGCTCGGAACCGGTTTTTTATAATTGTTACGGATCCTTTCTGAAAACACACATTTTTGAGCTGATTAGGATTATATTTATTTTGGCTTTGATTGTTTAACCAGTTTTAAAGCCGGATTATTTGTACTTTTTTAAGCATATAAACTCGAGCGGAGCCGCATATAGCTAGTATAATATAAACATGACAATAGTTTGGAATATACTAGAAATAATTCGTTATACCCAAATCAAAATTTTTTCCCCCAAGATTTTAAAAGTTATTTATTTTGTAAGAGACTTTTGTGACAATATTTCTGCAGGTCTGTAACCAATTTATACAGTACTGGTAAAAAATACTTCTCTTACCCCCTTATCAAATATAATGTACGTCTTTTTAGATTGTCAGGGGCTCTAGATGACATTTTGAGATGCTTTCACACTGCATGTATTTTACATCTAATATATCAAAGTTCCCACAGAAAAATACATACATAAATACGTACATGTAAAAGTCAGGCGGCAATGTCAAAATAATTACAAAATTTCAATTTGAGCGCGTTCTCTTTTGATCTGACAAATCATCTAACATCGGCTGTTTAGAAAAACAACATCGTGTGCGGTGACAAATATATAAAGAAAGACTTTATACTAGATTTAACTAAACATGTACGTTAGAAAACATATATTCTTATATATTATAGTTCAACAATCAACAACAAAAATTGTTTTTTCCTCTTCTCTATTTCTATTTTATATGAAACACCATATCTTAATTTGTTATTCTACCTAAAATTTTCAGCATTTACCCAGCAAACAATTAAAAAAAAAGGTAATCGAGTTTGGAATTAAGCACTTTTGGTGGAAGCTGTTCCTTACTGCATTACCAACTTAATGATTTTAACAAGGCGTGAGACTAAAATAATCCATTCTTGAGAAGTACTTACCTTTTTTATTTGGAAAATTGTTTACGTAATCTATTTAATCTACAAAAAATCATTCTCTTCATTTAGCATTTTTATACATTTTAGGTAATGAGATTTGTAAGCGAGTAATGAAATTTGGCAATCAGAAAAGTAAGTCGTTATATGGCAAGTAGTTCTGATGGTAATGTGTAATTTTTTGCTGGGTAGTAAGGAATACTTGAAAATTTCAAGTCACATAAAACGAGGGGCACAGGCGGATTACTAGGTAGCCCTGTTCCTCCAGTAGATTATCTTATCTGAGATTTATTTTCTCTATTTCTTTCAAACTTTTAAATAAACTTGGATTTAACTCTAACAAGAAATTTTTTTTGAACGAATGTTTAACGAAAAATAACTATGAAATCTTACGTGCTGCAATTAAAATGAAAAAGGAACGCAAAATACACAGTGTTTTTCAATGCGTGGGATTGTATACGCTAAAGTATCGGTGGATGATCCCCCCATTCAGATAGATGAAATCGATCAGCTGGACTTGTTATTTCCTGAACCTAGTTATCGTAGGGAATGTTTGCAGTGACACGATATATTTTAATAATTTAAGTTTTTTAATTATGTACTTAATTCTTCTCATATTAATTTATTTTACATATATTGTTCAATATTACTTAATTTACTTTATTTTAAATTCTATAATGGTTTTATTTGGTCCAACAATGCTCTTCTTTATACACTCTCTCAACTTTATGTTCTTCTTAAATACACTTAAAAACTCGTGCGCTACTTTCTTGACTAATGCTGCATGCATTAGTGAGCAATATAGTTGATAGTTGGGAGCAATCCAATTACGGCACTGCAAATATGATCAAAATACTATCTAAACAAAGAGTTGGCTTAAAAATTTGTCTCATAAATGCTCAAAGCTTAGCACCAAAATTTGAGGAATTCCGGTATATATTTGAAAACTCGAACGTTGATATGATATGCAATTCTTAAACATGGCTCAAGTCATGTATTACCAGTGCATCTGTCTCTTTGATTGGCTGCAATTTGGTAAGAATTGATAGAAGTGGTCATGCTGGTGGAGTCGCTATATATATTAGAAAAGGAATTACATACAATATTATATGTAGCTCTATTGATGAAACTTTTAATGATATTGCTATTAAATATGAATATTTAATATTAATATTGAATATGTCTTTGTAGAGATTAAATCTGAAGGAAGAAAGTTATTGTTAGGAAACTTGTATAGGCCAAATAATCATATATCGATGGAACCGTTTTATGTTATTCTAGGAGAACTGTCAGTTCTTTATAATGATGTTGTTGTTGTTGGTGATTTTAACTCGAATCTGCTTAATGATAGCAGCCTATCAGAAATGATGACCTCGCAGGGACTTCTGCCAATAAACACGACTACACCCACACATTTCACTTCATCCAGTAGTACATTAATAGATCTTATTTTTGTCAGTAGCCTGATGCAGGTTCTGCTATACGATCAAGTAGTTGCTCCTTGTTTTTCTAAACATGATTTTTTATTTTTGACCTATAATTTCCAAATGCAAATACCATCCTACTCAATCACATACAGAGATTTTGCAAATACAGGGTGGGCCAAAAGAAACCAAGGGGTGTAAAAGTTTAATAACTTTTTTGTTTATTAACTTTATTTTATTTTTTCTTTCAGATTATATAATATACAAAATGGAAATTTTTTTACACTAAGTATGAAAAATGATGTCTCTTAAATGACCACCGTTTTCAGCTTCGCACTGATGGGCTCTTTTTAGAGCATTTTCCATAACATCTTTCAAAACTTGTGGCTGTAGCGTTCGAATTTCTGCAACAATGTTTGCCTTGAGTTCAAAGATTGTCTCTGGCTTGTTCACATACACTCGCTCCTTCAAAAAACCCCAAAGAAAAAATTCGGGTGCTGTCAAATCTGGCGATCGCGCTGGCCAAATAATTTCCGAATTTCGAGAAATTATTCGCTCTCCAAAAATTTGACTTAAAAGTGCCATTGTGTCTCGGGCAGTATGGGCAATGACTCCGTCCTGCTGAAACTACATACCAGGTCTGTTTTCAAGAGCAGGACGTAAAAAATTTTCTATCATAAACCGATACCGCTCTCCATTTACGGTTACAGCACTTCCATCTTCATTCTCGAAGAAATAGGGCCCAATGACATTTTCAGATGTGATCCCACACCATACTGTACACCTGATGGGGTGCAATTGGCGTTGATAAATGGCTCTTGGATTTTGAGAACCCCAGAACCTACAGTTCTGCTTATTAACAAAGCCATTCAAATGAAAATGAGCTTCATCACTCATAATCAAATTTTCAATAAAGTTGATTTCATTTCTGGCCAACTCTTGAAATTTAACTGCAAAATTTAGACGTTGCCGATGATCTGCGGGTCTTAATTCTTGGACCAATTGCACCTTATATGGGTATAACTGTAAATCTTTTTTTAAAATGCGCCGTAGTGACGTACGAGACATTTCTAGCTGAGCAGAACGCCTTCTGCCAGATGTTTCTGCTGCTTCGTTAACACTTTGCTGTACTCGTTCAATATTTTCCGCAGTGCGACTTAAACGTGGTCTACCGGTTCGAGGCAAATCTCTTACGCTGCCATGTTGGTGATGACGATTAACTAAGCTACGAATCATCGCTTCAGAGGGCGAAATTCTGACGTTAAAATGTCGACGATATGCTCTTTGCGTTAAAATAATTGATCTCTGGTTTAAATAATAAAATTCTATTGTTCTGGTTATCTGTTCAGTTGTGAACCTCTCCATTATAAATTCTCCAAGTGTTGTCTATATAATCTGAAAGAAAAAATATAAAAAAATTAATAAACAAAAAAGTTATTAAAATTTTACACCCCTTGGTTTCTTTTGGCCCACCCTGTATAAATTACAATACACTGGAACAGGATCTTTATAATGTTGATTGGAGTGAAATATTTTATATGAGCTCTGCGGAAGACCAGCTAGCTTTCTTAGAATCACATATGACACACTTGTTTAATAGATCAGTCCCACTTAGAAACAAAATTATACACCAAACAACAAGACCGTGGTTTTCCTCAAGAATTAGGGTAATGATGAGGCAACGAGACTTTGCTTACTCACGTTGGAAACGGTTTAAAACCACTGTTCGTAGGGTTGCGTATTGTCTCCTAAGAAAAGATGTTCACAAAATTATAAAACAAGAGAAAAATAAATTTTACACCGAGAAATTGTCCAATGCAGTAGATTCCAAGAAAACTTGGAAAACCATAAAAGAAATTGGTATAGGTAAATTTAAAAGCAAGGAAACTTGTTCCCTTGACCCGGATGACCTCAACAAAAATTTTTAAGTACTGCTATGGTAGAAGCTGACTTAAGCTTTTACAATAATTACAGTTGTGGGTCCTCTAACAGCTTTTCTTTCGATTGTGTAAGTCAATTTGAAGTACTTTCAAGCTGCATGACTATTAATTCAAACGCTGTTGGGGCAGATGAGATTCACCCCAAATTTTTCAAAATTCTTTTACCGAGTCTACTGCCTTTTGGCACACATATTATCAACAAAATAATTACTAATAGCTGTTTCCCTTTAAATTGGAAAAAAGCTAAAATTATACCAGTTCCAAAACCCAGAACAGAATACAGACCTATTGCTATTTTACCATTTATGTCAAAAATATTTGAAAGGGTTGTTCATAGCCAGTTAATACGTTTTTTAAATGTCCACAAATTGTTGAGTGACAAGCATAAACATAGTAAACATAGTTGTATCACTGCATTAGTGGATGTTGCAGAAGACATAAGAAAATCAATTGATGAACGAAAAACTAATTTCTTAGTACTTTTAGATTATTCGAAAGCCTTCGATACAATTGATCATAAGCTCCTTTGTTATAAATTAAAAAACATGTTTATGTTCTCCAATACAGCTCTACAATTGATATCAACATACCTCTCCAACAGGTCGCAGTTTGTACAAACAGATAAAAATAAGTCCAATATACTTCAAGTTAGTAGAGGAGTGCCTCAGGGTTCAATAGTTGGACCTCTGTTATTTTCGCTTTGCATTAATGATCTGCCAACCAACTTCATCGCTGTAACGTGAGAATGTATGCTGATGATGTTCAAATTTATATTGCGTGTGTTTCTTCGGAAATTGAACAATGTGTCGCAACATTGAATGCTTAACTTCAACGTGTCTTTTGGTGGGCTACTGCTAATGGTCTTAGTATAAACCCTTCGAAATCCAAATACATGATTATTTAAAAGCGATCTACATATGATATCACAACTGATATCTATCCCAGTAAAAAGAATGGAAGTCATTCTGAAGGAACCACATTTTCATTGCTTCCAAAAAATCGATATTTTTAATTTGCCGATAGTTAGCAGAAAACCAAGTAAAAGTTTATTTTAATCACACAAAACCTTGCAGTTTTTCCATAGTTTCACCAAAATATTCAAAAAATCGATTTTTTGAAAGAAATTTATGAACTAATTTTGGCCTAAAATTTAGAAGTTATTTGCTTAAATTTACATGAAAACACTGTTTCGCGTTTAAATTCGTATAAAAAGAAACGAATTGTTAAAATATGTAACTTTTTAAAGTTTTTCCTAGATGAAAATATTACCATAGAATACAAAAAAGGAAATTTTTCTTAAAATCGCTTCTAATTTGGTGACTAGGCATCGAAAAAGAGAACTTCTTGCAATGACAACCCTATGTAAAAATCATTAGATCGGATCGAAATTTGAACTACTTTCAGACTGCAGACTCTACATTTGCATGACTTCTTTGAAGTGTATTTTTTTACTGGGATCTTAATAATATTCGTTTAGAAAAGGTAGATTCAGCAAAAAATCTTGCAATCCCTTTTAATAAAAATTTAACTTGGTCCAATCACATAAATTACGCTTGTGGTCGGACACATGCCATGCTTCGAACTCTATGGCCAACGCAATATTGCACAACCATCACATTTAGAACGCTTCTTGCTAAAACTTATTTAATGCCAATTCTTATGTATGGGTGTGAATTATTTGGCAGTTGTGATGTCACTAGCAAGTAAAAGCTTACCACTGCATACAAAAGCATTGTTCGTTATGTATACAATTTGAAAACATTTGAATCCACATTACCGTTCGCAATAAAATTATATGTTATAAAGTTTGAAGATATTTTGAAAACAAGGGTACTTTTAATTTTGCATAAAATTATGTATACGCATCAGCCACTACACCTATATAATCGATTAGATTTCTCGAGATCGGAACGCGGTAGAAGACTAATTTTATTTAGGCATCAAAGTTTACTTTCTGGCTGGCAATTTTTCATAAATGCAATAGTGTTGTAAAAAGCGGCTACTTTTGAATACTCAGTACTACTTGATACTTTTTCAATTGGGTACTCGATACTACTCAATACTTTATATATGTTTACATATGGGAAGTTAAAAATTATTATTTATATTATTTTATTGATAATGCAATATGGAAAAACAAAGATTAAATACAAGTATATTTAAATTAATTTATAACAAATGAAAATAACTAAGTTTGAAGTTTAATTTTTGTACATAAAAATTTTTTAACGTACTCTTAACACTTCTAGTGCATTAATATCTTAAATTATCTTCTAAATATTTTTAATAAACATTTTTTAATCACAATTGATGTTATTAGTTAGTCATTGTTGAAATGTAGAAATAAAATTTTACCGACATTGAAAGAATTTAAAATACTTTTCATGTTTGTGAGGACCTGACTTGTTGGTTATATTGTATCACGTGCCTTCCTTCCACTATTCTAAAGGGTCACTTTTTCTGTCCAATAGTATTTGTTAATGACTGAAGTAGTTTAATAACGCATTTTGTAGTACTTTTTTTTAGTGGCTGTTTGTTACACTAACTCCATGAGGTTCAGAGTCATATTTATTTGTATCAAGCTCACAGAGTTGTAAAATTCTGATGTATTTTAAAGAAAGACTTTCGCTTGAATACTACAAAATGCAACCCTGAAAGCATTGAGTAGTTACTTTTGTGTATTGAGTACCGGGAAAGACTGCCGGCATTGAGTACTCAGTATTCAAATACTCAATACTTTTACAACACTAAAATGCAATCCGTCTTTGGAATTCACTCCCTTATAACTTGCAATTGGTTAGTAACGCGCAAAGATTTAAGAAGACATTATTGGAGTTTTTTCTATAAGTAAATTAACTGCATATTTTCTATAATTTGTGTTACATGTTATTAATTTTAGTTTTGTTTTATTTTTATTTTATATTCTTTTTTTTAATTTTTTTTCTGTTATTAATTATTATATATTATTTTTTTATTTTTATTTTTTTTAATTGTTCTTTTTATGAACTTCTTATGTATCATTTATTATTAAATTTTTTTTTATAGTTTTTATTTTTTATAATTATATCTGATACTAAAACATTCTATACTGCAATAAGAGAATTTTGTCTTGTGTGTGGAATTGCAACAATAAATAAATAAATAAATAAAACGAGAAAGAGTACACATTTGATTTTATGGAACGCATATGAGGCTTTATATCAGTGTCCCGCAAAATAAAATATGTTTGCATTGGTGAGAAAAATGAGAGTAAAATAAACTTGCACTTGAAGAAAAGTTTTGTAATATAAAATACATGATGTGGTTATTAGTTGTTTGAATTTTTTTTTTAAATAAAATAAAAACTTAAATAAAAACTAAAAATTTAATAACCATTCAACAATTTAGTGTATAAATTCAAAATTAAATTTATTCACAGCTCTGTTGATACTATTAAAATGCCTTTTAAACTATTTTCCCTATTATTTTTAAATATTCCATAACATAAAATGCATCGCATATTGCCTAAAGCATTTTTAATCACGAAATATTTCCCAGCTTCCATAATTATATTATCAATTTTTTGTCCGTAGAAATTTATTAAATTTGAACTTTAATTTCGTTCCGTGTGCTCAAAAAAACTAAACAAAAAGCAGGAAAAAATTAATGCATGCGTGCACAACTTAATTCGTCGCTGGCGCAGTCACAGAATACACAGAAGTGAAGAAAGTGACAGGTAAGAAAAGCTCCATTCAGGTTTTTGTTAAAATTCGTGGAAAAACGAGAAAAACATAGTGTATTTGATACTGTAGTGTATTACTACTTACCAATTAACACAGCTAATAAAAATTTATTGCACTAGAAAGACGTAGCAAAACAAAAACGACGACAAAATTTGAGGGAAAACGAGACAAACAGAAAAATACCCGTATCTTCCGTCTCGTGACACTTCTGTATATTTTGTGGCTCAGTGACGACTAAATGAAAGAGCATAAGCATGTATGTGATTTTCATCCGCACATTGTGCTATGGCTTGCGGGTTACTGCTTTATATTACAAAACTGGCCTGCTGTTTGGTAAATGTCTGACAATAAATGCGGCTTTGGGCTTAAGTCTACATGCACATGTGAAGACATATTTTACCACAAACAACGAGTATACACGCGTACAAGGAGATTCTCATTTCCTTATAATAATATTCATATTCATAAAGTATGTATTCATCTTTGTACAATAATGAAATTTTTCTTTAGCTACTGGTACTTGGAGTACGTATTTGTGTTGCTGGTTCTTCTACACATCTCTTAATGGTGGAATATTTGTAATTCAGGACTTTGAGTCTCAAAGGAATATGTATGTGTTATTTTTTATTAAAATTTAAAGTTTTTTAATCCTTTGTATACAAAAAATAATGGTCAAGGACGGTCGTAAAGGATCCTACTTCTGCGTGTATGTATAAAATTATTGTAAAAAATTTGATAATTGAATGTAAATAAAAGAATTTTGAAACAATAGCAATTACATAATTTATATGAACTATGACAATTACAAGGAAATACTTAAACAAATAGAGATATATAAGAGTTCAATACTTTGCAAAGTTTTTTAATGATCTTAATTGTTGCTCCTGTTATTAATTACATAAGTTTGCCAGTACAGCTGACTGTTCTTACATAAAAAATCGTACAGAAAAGTCAGCTGTGTCCCAGCACATATTTCACAAAAATTAAGTCGATAATGTCCCAGCACAGTCAAATATAACAAGCAAAATAAAACCTTATTTATCGCAGTTATTAAAAAAAGCGCAGTATGTACACCTCAAATAAATTGAGTGTTGGTTGGTTGGTTTACGTGACTGCTCGCTGCACACGAGATAATTCTTTTTTTGAAAAAACTAATCCACTCGTTGGTAGAGCTGCAAAACTATCGATAGTACTATCGATAGTATCGATACTTTTGTTGTAAATGAAATATCGATAGTTTTTTCCACTATCGATACTATCGGTAAAAAAAACAAGTAATTAAAAGAGTAAACATAATCGAAGTCAGTAAACAGTAGCCGGCAGCTGTGAAGCAAATTATCCGTCGTTGATTTAAGCTTTTGTACAGCGATGCAAAAGTTGGTACAATTGTATAATTTTAGCGCTATTTGAATGCCAAAAGTTCCGTAGCACCGCAATGACCCATTTAGCACTACTGGAATCTCTTTATATTTATTACATGTCAAAAATACCATTAAAACATATTAACCCCCTTATGCAAAAAATAATGCGTGCTTGAAGTGTACATTAAAAAACTTTCCATAGAAAAACCGGTTTTAACGTTCACTTACATATTTTTTTGCACAAGGGGTTAATCTTTAGCTCGAAGGTATTAGAAAATTATGTAAGTTAAACGATCTTTTCCGGTACTTAAAGAATTGCTGGAGGAATGTTATTTATTCCAAATTCATCTGCAAATGTGGAAATTTTATTTTCGTACCAAACGGAGAATCCGACTATTTGCATCGACTGTGAACAATCGAATTAAAAAAGGTTATAAACGTAGTATATCGTAAATGTTACTTTTATATTCAGATCCCAGCAAATAATATTCTTTGTGCACCTTCTGGCGTTTTGTTAATTGATTTTTAGTTAATTAAAAAGTACAAGTATTAAAAAAATATAAATAAAGAATTAGGTACAATCGTACTGAAAAAATTAAATTTTTTTTTTGGAAAGTTAGTACAATTTGTAAATATGACATCGCATCCCTGCTTCTGTATACATAAGTACTTAAATACATACATATGTATGTATATGAATTTATTTATTAATACAAGTGTTATTCGACAAATAGTAGTCTCAAATATCTTAATAAATTCAACATCGTCGACACAAAGATAAATTTTGGTGGTACTGATATCGCGACGGCCGCCAATCGTTTCGTTTTGACATACCCTAGCGTGTTTCCCTACAAAATTTTTTTTTAATTGTACCTACATACTACATATCCAGCCTAATCTTCGATGTAATCGTATGCGATAAAAATTAAATTTTTAGAATAAAGTTAAAATTGTCGCTTACGATAAAACTGTACAGTTAGTGTCTTAAAAGTTATCAACAATTTTCGCGTTTTGATAATTCTAAACCATGGGTAGGCCCATAAAATTATAAGTTCAATAAAAAAGTATATTTTCGATAATGTGCCGCTTACGAATAAATCGAAAAAAGGCTTGATATATTTTTATATACTAATGAAAATGTTGAGTACTCTGGATTTTTTTTCGAGTCAAATGAAGTTTATGTGGCAACTTTTATAAAACTATTCGATACTATCGATAGTATCGATAGTTTTACATAAAACTATCGAAACTATCGAGTGGAGCGACTATCGATAGTTTTGCAGCTCTACTCGTTGGTGTCAGCCTATGTAGAACCGTATCCAAGTACTCGGATACGGTGGCACTAGGTCCAAACCATTCAATTTGATAACTTCCTTTTATTATGGAAAATACTCAGTTGCACGGGCTGAATATAATTTACTTAACTAAGAACTGTGCAGAATGTTAAACGCAACTTTGTTTAAGATCCTAAATCATTTTTTACTTTTGTCAACACTAAAAGGAAGGCCACAGGTTTTCCTAAAGTCATGAAATATCTACATTCCGAATCGAGTGATGAGGATGTTATCAATAATTTGTTCGCAGACTTCTTCGCGACCACATATTCTGACGTTCCGTATGATGCTGGAAATGTTTACCATTGTTTACCAATGTGCACTATCTGCACATCTCATATTTTAAACTGTTTAAAAAACTCCAAGTCATCGTCTTTTAGTGGTCCAGATGGCATACCAGCTGTGTTTTGACAAATTGCGCAACTGCTCTGGCAACACCTTAATCGATAATGTTTAACGTTTCTTTAAAATATAGCTACTTTCCAAAAATTTGGAAAGAGTCATATATCATACCGTTGTTTAAATCCGAAAATAAATCAGATGTACGTAATTACAGAGGTATAGCTAAATTGAGTGATATTCCAAAACGATTTGAAAAATGTTTGATGGATAGTCTCACACATCAAGTCTCCTCCCTATTGCCACCGATTCCACAAGGTTTTCGGAAAGGATTTTCTACTATTACTAATATTCTCCATTTAACAACGTTAGTGAATAGAGCCTTTATCAACGGACAGCACACAGATGTTATCTACACCGATTTTAGTAAGGCGTTTGACAAAGTTAATCACACTATGTTGCTGCAAAAATTAGATGTCATCGGATTTAAAAACAATTTCCTTTACTGGATAAATTCCTATTTGAGTTGTAGAACTCAATCTATAAAATTTAACACAGCAGTCTCTAAAAAAATAAATATTACATCTGAAATCTAGCACGGTAGTCATATCGGTCCAGTTTTTTTCTTCTTTTTATTAATGATCTGCCTGAAGCAGTAAATCATTGTAATGTTTTGATGTATGCAGACGATTTAAAGTTATTTTTAAGTGTTAAACGTTCTATCGATCAACAATATTTACAAAATCATCTAGATAATTTTTATAAATGGTGTCGTTTAAATATGATGGAATTCAATTTAAATAAATGCAAACATATGCAATTTACGAGATTAAACCACTGTGCCTACTCATACGTTCTTGATGGCTGTAATTTAAATTTAATTAAATTTAATTTAAAGTGTGTTAATTCGATAATGGATTTGGGAATATTACTTGATGCAAAACTGAATTTTGTACAATATATTAATAACCATGGCTGTAAATAAATCTCATAGCGTTCTGGCCTTTATTAAAAGATGGGCAAAGGAAGTTGACAATCCCTTTATCACAAAAAGTCCTTACACTTCGCTTGTTAGGCCAATATTAGAATACGGCAGCATTGTTTGGGACCCGATCTATAACATCCACAATGATCGTATAGAATCCGTTCAAAAACAGTTTCTCATCTTCTGCCTAAAAACGTTTATAGAAATCATTTGGCACTACCATCTTACTCATCTAGATTAGCAGAAATTAATTTGGCTACTTTAAAAAGCCGAAGAACAATGCTTAACATATCTTTTATTGTCAACCTTATAAATGGCAACATCAATTCTGAGTTTTTGCTGTATAACATAATTTTTAATATTCCCCAACGCTCGTTACGCTATTATATATAACCCACTTTATATTGCGGCTTGCCGAATTAACTACACTGAAAAAACAGTTTTACATTTATTCAACGAACTCGCATTCATTGATTTAAATTCGTTGAAATTCAACGTATTATACGTTGTTTCAAAAAAATATTCCTTGAAATTCAACGTAAAATTTTATGTAGATATGAATTGAACGTTGAAACCATTCCTTGATATTATTCGTTGAATTTAACAACGAACTAGTTTATTGATTTAAAGAATAATACGTTGAATTTAAGGAACACGTTCTTTCTTACATAAATAAAAGAAAAAAGTTTAGTAAATTTCAAGAAAGTGTACCTTGATTCAAGGAACCAGTTCATTGATTTTAAGTAATGTTCGTTGAATTTGACTTCAAGAACAAGAATAAAATGTTTTATTCAATGAACGAGTACTTTGATTCAAGGAACCACCATTTTTATTTTTGTTTTACTTGGTTCAATTCAACGTACTAGTTCCTTGTTTTATAACGGGGAAAAAATATAATGGAAAGAAAAATTAAACAAAGAGCAATCAGTTGTTGTTCTTCGTTTAACAAATAAGTTTGTGCGCAATTAAAAAAGAAAGTTTAAAATAAAAAAGTGCCAAAAATTAAGTTAATAATAAGAAGTGATTATAATTAATTTTAATTGCAAAAGAAATATAGTTGTATAATATTCCGTATATCAGGAACTTGCTGAACTACTCTGAAGCTGGAAAATAAGTTCCAGATGCATTTACTCCTGAAATTATTAGTTCAAATTCTCAAGTTTTATGTAAGTAATTATTCTGGATGCTATTTAGATAGTATAATTTTGTACATATACTATACATAGTTTAATAATGTTAATTAATGTTAATGTTAATTTTAAAGATTTGTAACCAACGCAGAGGTTTGCATTAGAAGCCTCAGATATGACAATTGGAGTGTAGAGGAATTCAATAGCACTTGACAAGTAGAATTAATGAAGTAAACCAAGCTTCCACTTTAGCCGAAGTTTTTAAAAGATGGCCCAAGTATAAGAAACCGAGTAGATTTCGATATGTGAGTATACAAATCTTTACTGTTTTATACTTTAGTATTTATTGCAAAATAAATATTTATAACTATATTTCAGATTGACAAAGATTTTGGTATTGCTTTTTGGAAACTTTCTTCTTTAACTGACCGGAACGATTCGTGAAGAGAACAACATCAAAGATAAAGCTTTGATAGAAATATTGAATAATTTGGATAAGTCGGAGAGCATCTAAAAATTTAAGTTTGTTTTATTTTAAATTAACAACTGCATTTTTAAATTTATACATGAATTATAAATTAATAGTCTAATTTCTGAATATCATGTAAATTATTTCTTATAATATGAATTTTTAAATAAAATACTCAATTTAATATAAACTTGCCTATTATTATATTTATAAAAGTGAAATTTTGAATGAATAGGTGCATTAGGTCAAGGAATAAATTCATAAAAATCAATGAATATGTTCATTGGGTCAAGGAATAGGATCTTTAAATTCAAGGAACTATTTCATTAAATTCAAAGTATAAATATATAGGTTTAATGAATTTACGTAAGGATTCAACGTATGGATTTTTAACTTCAACGAACTGGTACGTTGAATTCAACAAGCCAATGATTGGCATACGTTGAATTCAATGAATATGTTGCTTAGGTGAAAAATAAGGAATAAATTCGTTGAATCAACGAATTTTTTCGTTGAGTTTATGTACCTTTTTGGTTCAGTGTATGCTATGGCTGATCCGATGAGAAAATTGTGCAGCTGTTTCAACGAAATGTATCACTTTATTGAATTTTCTTTGAATGTTAATATTATTAAATGCAATTTCATATCCTTTTTAAATCAATAATGTAATTTATATATCGCACACTAAATCATAAACAGTCACAACTCAAAATGATCAAAGTAGTTTTGCTCTTTTATAAATCAGTTATCTGAACAAAACTCTAACAACCGCAACAATTTCTTTTGCAATAAAGTCCTTTTGAAGAATATAAAATACCGTTATTCTTACTTTTATGTTACATACTTGCGTCATTTGCAAAGTATCAACGGCTGTATGCCACTACTTAGCATCTGAAATTTTTTGAGTTGTGACTGTTTATGATTTAGTGTGCGATATAAACTATTCTTGAATACTAAGTAGTCTACAAGGAATTCTCCATAGACTTGTATTAAAATAAATAAAAATAAAATAAAATAAATTACTCCAACAAAGTTCTAGTACAAGACTGGACATTTGCAAATAAAGTGGAAGAATGTCTCTTCTTTGCTTTTTTCCTGACAACTTTCGCAGAATTTATTGTGGGACAGATGTATCCTATTAGCATGTCTCCTGATCGTCCAGTGCCCAGTTACTTGCTACAATGCCTATCAATATAGTTGTTCTGGAACCCAGAAGAGTTCAGCCTGACTACAAAGTCTAGAAAGCACACTCTTACAAGTGATATATGATATTAGGGATAGAAGCACAACTAAAGGTCTGTCGGCAAGGATACCACTTTAACCTGTACCTTCCTGTCCTTCAGCACTCTAGCCACTTTCCCTACAACCAAGTTTCTGCCTGAAATACAGTGGCTTTGTTATGAAGATGGAAGGAGCATTATACAGACTTAGAGTCAATATTGCAGACCATTCTTGATCCATCAGTGTATACTCTGATGTCGTATTCTCTTACTATTTTGCTTCCCTTCCGCAAACTTTTAAAAAAGACCAGATGAGCCACCATGTATGTAATCAGGATTTTGGCATAACCACCCAGATGCCATTAATCCTGCCGCACTACTTGAAGATACCGCCTAAATATGATGGTCAATCGGAATAAGGTTAAGTACAACATTCGAAGCCTACGAAGGACTATTACATAAATATCATATTATTCGGATGCAAGCGGATCTCTAAATACTACAGATACATAAGTCAGTATTGAACCCATAATTTCTATATACATTCATTTAAGTATTTTGCGGTTTAGGGCCCATTTAGATCCAAATATCCTACGATAGGGCTAGTAGGCAACCATTTTTAACCCTTTCTGGAATGTGTAATTTCCATGCAACTTTTTGGTTCAGTATAAATCCTAGATATTTTGCGCTGTCCGATGGAGAAAATGTGTGATTTTTCAGCCAAGGAAATCTAAGGTTCCGTATCTTGCTCTTTGTGGTAAATCATTCCAGTTACGTTTTGTTTGGGTTCACTGCTCGACCACAGTCTGTAAACCAATTGCAAAGTATCATCAAAGCATTATACATGATATCACTTATCACGTCCATTAACATCCCTGAGAGCATTATTACAACATCATCCGTGTGCGCTACAAGTTTAACTCCCACAGCATCTAAATTGAAAAGTATTGAGTTAGACATAAGAAGTCAGAGCAAAGTTGAGATTACCCCAGCCTGCGATACCCCTAAGTTATTATACAGTTGCTGATGTAATACTCAACATCAGTATCCCGGAGAGTATTTTGGATGGCTACACAGAGAAAAACTGCGTCATAGAATCAATAATATTTTCTCTATGAAACGTTTTTAGGCTAAGGGGTATCCCAGCAGAAAGAAGCGAAGATTTTTTCATAGAGATTCCTTATTGTTTTTATGTGGTAAATCTTATTAATTTTATCAAGAAGAAAACCACATAAAATCAGGAAGAAATCTTATTATTCCCAAATTTTTTTACTCAATTTCCGTTATTTTTGACACCAAAAAAACAATCCATAGAGAAAAACTTCTTGATTCTATTAGGTTTTCTTATAAATTGTAAATTATATGGATTTCTTATTGATTTTATTAGGTTGCTTTATTGATTTTTTTAAAAAGGTTTTCTTATTGATTTTATTAGGCTATCTTATTGATTTTTTCAATAAGATTTTCTTCTTGATTTTATTAGGTTCCTATATGATTATGTGTGATATATGTGATTATGTGCATCTTATTGATTTTTTTAATAAGGAAATCTCCTTGATTTTATGAGGTATCTTGTTATTTCATATCTATAAATAGACACAGACAATTTTTTTCATGATCTTTTTCGTTTTTGTATAAGCATGTTTGCAAAATTATTTCAATGGTTATTCAGACTGCTTGTTAGCATATTAGTTAGAGTGTTTGTCTATCAGTCAGAAGTTTGCTGGTTCAATACTTGTCTCCTTTCAAGTAATAATATGTATGTATGGTGAGTTAATTAATTAAGAATACAATATAATATATGTATCTATGTAAGTATGTATAGTATAAATAAACAACATCTACATATACTATTTTATGGGGTCGCCTCATAAAATCAAGAAAACCTTATTAACAAAATCAATAAAATAACCTCACAAAAACTACAAGATTTCTTCTTGATTTTTTCAAAAAGGTTTTCTCTATGAAATTAATAAGATTTCCTTATTGAAAAAAGAACCATAGAGATTTCTTATTAATTTTGTTCTATTTTATGAGGTATTTATTAGGCACTGTTTTCTCTGTGTACCAATGATACATTACTCAAGGCATCTTCTATGCCTAGGAAGGTAGCCAAAGTGTACTGTTTGTGCTCTCTTTATGAACATTACCACTTCATGTAGTACTATTTCTGTAGAGCATCCATTAAGGTAGGCATGCTGGCTATTTGCAAATCTTGACGATCCTGGCAGCCATTGCCTAGTATGACCGTCTATTTATATTTCCAAAGACTTCATCAAGAAAGATGAAAGACTGATTGGTCGGAAGTCTTTAGTGGTCTTCATGACTTTTTTTGGCAATCTTCAGAAACGTAGCTAAGAGAGATAGACAGATGTTATAAAATCTAGAAAGCCAGAGGATGATTGAGCTTTTCACGCTCAGTAGCAACTTTTTCATGATGACATCCCGACCTGGCAATTTAGACGATGAGAAACTGTCAGTTGCTTAAGAGATTTTGTATAGGGATATTATCTCATTAAGCACAGCGTATTGTTGCCCACTAATAGAATTGTTCATATTAGGCATAATCTTACAGTCAGGGAAGTGAGTGCTGAGTAGTATGACTAAGGGAATCTAACCAGAAGACGTCCGCCCTTTTTACAAAAGTTGAACAGTAGTGAGTCGTGATTATCAACTATAATGTATAACATACGAAATTGTTTTCATATTTCAAGTATTTTTTTATTGAGCACTTAAAGCATTTTTTTTGGTCAATATTAAACATAAAAGTTTTCGAAGTTAAGCCTTTTGATTTGAAGTACTTAAAGCACAAACAATTTCCATATATAAGCGCATACAAGCACAAAATAAACCCAGAATAGTTAACTTTAATTAATAATGAAAAAGAAAACACTTGTAAAGAAAATTATTGAAGCTTTCACAAAGGCAATACAAAAACAACAAGTAAACTGTTTAAGACATTAATAATGATATTCCCAAGGGCTAAACCGTCAATTTAATACAAACAGTAATTCTACACATATGCTTGATATTAATCAAAAATAAAGTCCATTAACAAAAACCTTGTGCTTCAATAGTGAATGATAATGATGTGTCACGCAAATTAGATATTTTACAAACAATGCATTCTGGTAGCACACAAATGTACAAAAAATGTAATTTTCTACACTTAAATACACATTTCGAAGGAAAAGGACACATGGAAGAACTTACTTATAAGGAGATGTAGAGGCTGCTCCCATACTGTGTGTAATTTTTTAAGTAATGGAAATATAACCATAAACGGATACGCGATAAAAGACCAGAAAGAAAAAGACTCGTGTCTCCCAGTTTTGCCCCCCCCCCAAGTCATGCACTTTTTTATAGGCCCCCAATTATTTGGAGTCTTGGAGTCAGTTTTGCATTTTCTCAGTTTCGTATCTTGCAAAGCGTTCGGAACTTTGATTTACTCTCTGAGGCAAAGTTCTAGCTCTTGTCATAAACAACAAAAAAATTTAAAAAAAACCGATTTTTTTTAAACTTTTTTCCCCTATTCTGGTCCATAGGTGGCAAACCAATCAATGTTCAAGGAAACAATCAACCACAAAAATGTACCTAAGATCTCAATAAACAACTTTTTAGAACATATAAACTTCCTAGGAATGATTCTTAACAACGTTTAGATAGCGCTTAGGTAACCGCAAAAGTGAAAATTTTCCACAAAAAGAAAAAAATTAAAATATTTTCGGAAAATTTTTCACTTTTGAGGCTATCGAATGATATAATATTCCATTAAAAAAATTGGAGTTAATTTTTAGGGAACAACACTTGCATAAAAATATGTAGATAATTAGTAGAAAAGCTAGTAAATATTTATATTAGTCATACAAAAATTTGTATGTATGTAAATTCGAGTTTAAAAAAAACTCGCGATGCTTTTCAAAAAACCCATTTTTTTTAATTAACTTATGAACTAATTTTGATGAAATTTTTTTTAAATATTTACTGAATTTTACGTGAAAACAATGTTTTGCGTTAAAGTCACAAAGGAAAATATCATTATAGTACGCCAAAGAGGACATTTTCTTAGCATCGCTTCCAGTTCACTGATTAGGAATTGTAAAAGAGAACTTTTTGCAATAACAATCATAACGTTCGTCACAAGTAGAAAGGCCCTAACTCATATAATTGTAATTTTACAGGAGAAGGTAAAAACATTATACTAAACACTACAACTGCTTGTACAACTGCTTTTTAAATTACTGCAATTTATTTTTTGTAAGGATGCATATACATATCGCACACTAAATCATAAACAGTCACAACTCAAAAAATTTCAGATGCTGAGTAGTGGCATACAACCGTTGATACTTTGCAAATGACGCAAGTATGTAACATAAAAGTAAGGATAACAGTATTTTATATCCTTCAAAAGGACTTTATTGCAAAAGAAATTGTTGCGGTTGTTAGAGTTTTGTTCAGATAACTGATCTATAAAAGAGCAAAACTACTTTGACCATTTTGAGCTGTGACTGTTTATGATTTAGGGCCAATTTCACCAACTCTATTTAAATATCAATTCATATTTAAATGTTGATTTTCATTACTTTTTGTATGGAAAAATTACTTTTAAATATGAATTGATATTTAAATAAGTTGGTCAAATTGGATCTTAGTGTGCGATATGTGAAATCTACTAGGGCCTTTCTACTTGTGACCATCGATATGTAAAACTCATTAGACATGATCCAAATTCATATTACTTCATCATCACTTCTTGAGAATGTCTGTTTTTTTTTTTAACTGGTAGCGTGCGAGAGTTAAATTATTTATACTCGTACAGTTAATATGAAAAGAACTAGTTAATAATCTGAGAACTTAAAAATACACGTACCCAGCGATAATAAGAAAATAATTTTTAAGGGGTGACATTTTCATTGCTTGATATTATAAATAATTGTTTATGTTTGATTTCTATATTTTCATGAAGTCTTATTACACACAGAAAAAAATACCAATGTAAAATCACTATGCCAAAAGGTTGATTCAACTTCATTAAAATCATATTAATTTTGAAAGAAATAATATGTTGTTTGAGTGTGTTGGTGTTTATTTGCTTTGTTCATAGCTGCAATACACTTTTGTGCTTAGGTGTGTACGTTGTTCTTGTATTGTTGTTGTTTTTTTACGTTTGTAAACAGCCGACAAACTGCTGCTGGCTGGTAGGCAGTATACTAGTCTTGCATTCGGAGGATCGCAGATTCGAATCCTGGAGTCAAGTCAAAGTATTTTTTTAACTAAAACATTTCAAGTCAAAGCATTTTGTTTTTTTTTTAACTAAAACTAAAACTTTTCAAATCAATTGTATGTTATATGACAAGAAATAATGTTAAAATATAATATAATTCAAGATGGTATATATTTACCCCCATATTCATAAGATTTTAAACGAATTTAAAATGTATTTTATTTTAAATTTTCCATACAAAATGTTCCTGTAATGAATTTCAAATTCATTTTATTTTTTTATGAATATGGGGGTTAGTGTGTATCTCAAGAATATTTAAAGTTGTTGGGGCTGCAGGGGTAAGTGAGTTGATTACCACGCGATGAGTTCCAAATTCAAATCTTGGCCGGGGAAATAAGTTTAATTTATATACAAAAGTTTTTCTGATGTGTATGCCAACCACACGTAAGTTAAATAATTAATAAAATACAATTACTACATTAAATTAAATTCATGCTGATCTAACTTGAAATAACTTGGATTCAACATGATTCTTCATTTTGATTTTAACAGTACGTAAATGTTAATTCAACGTGAAATAAAGTTATTTCAAAACGAAAAATTTTCTTTGACAATTACTATAAATCATGTTAAATTAACATGAAACACATATGAAGCAAAATCATTGCCGAAAAATATTAGATTTACCTTGTTTTAGTAGATTTTAAGTTGAAATTTGTCTGTGCGTACGACTAGCAATATCCAAATAAAAATTTGAGTTTCAGGCTTTTCTGGCTTCGCTGCTCACTTAGGCCTGCTTGTGTACCAAGCTCTGCAGCTACAGCAAATGAATGAGTTATTCACTCAGTAAATCTATCAGTAAGTAAGTCACCTGGGACTAATGAGGAATTTCGGCCTTGGCAACGAATTCGTCGTTAAAAAAAAAGCGCTGAATAAATTCGTCGTGTGAAACACAACAACGACGAATAAATAACAGCTCTTGTAATTGCTAAAGTTAATTGTGATTGTTCGTCGGCGTAAAAATACTTGGAAAGAAAACTTTCCACTTACAATTTATATTGAAAGCAAAAACAAATTCTTATTAATTTTTTTAATTATTATTCGAACTCAAAAAAAAAAAAATTAACTAAAAATTAATAGCCATGGGCCTGTGGCAAAAATTAAATAAAAATATACTTAATAGTAACAAACCAAAAAAGTTTGTCTTAAGTAGAACAAAAAATAAGCAAATTAACTAACATGTGTATAATTAGTAAAAGAACAAAACGACAATGGTAACACTGTTGTAAATATAGTGATGGTAAAATTGAGCTTACAATACAAAAAAGCTTTCAGCAAATTGAAATACGATGAATCAAAACAATTCACATATTCCATTTGCAATAAAATGCTAAGTATATAAAGCAGAAATCTACATCAACTGACACCACACACAATGGACCAAACACAAAAGAACGCTGATGATGAAGGTTTAGTGGCCTTCGAAAACGGCTGGCTGTTCCGTTCAACTATGTGTTGTTAGTCAGAATATTTACAACAGACTTTGGTGTTATTTGTTCATTAATAATTATCACATGTAATTTGGCTTAAAAAGCGATACGAACTTTATTTAGCCCGTTCAAATCACAAATATAGAAACAAATTTTTATATTTTATTGATGTTTTCAATACAAAGTCGAAAGTTTTCTTTCACAGTTGCGAAATAGGCCATTAATCTATTGCAGAGTTCCTCACGCACGACGAATTTTGTTCTATGGCGGTGTTGTATTCATTTTCATATGCACAAATGCGTTTTAATATTTACGACTAAAGTTCGCAATGAAAAATTCATCGTTTGTCCCAGTTGTGTTCACAGCATCAGTCCGCGAGCATGGCTTAAAATATGCACTTTTTTTGCTCCCGCATATCTTCGAAAGCTTTCATTGTTAAACCTTAAAACTTTGTATAAGAGGTAAGCTCTATGAGGTCATTATGGTTTAAGTTTCATAATTTTACGATTTCCTCTAAATCGTTATATGAAGGGGTAAAACAGGACGAATGGCCTCTGGAACTTGATCGTAGCATCCTTCGAGTTGTCTTACCCTAGTAAAAGCTGTAACGTCCCAAAATTATATAAGAAGACTTCTCAAAATTTATAAAAATTGTGTCCTGACATGATCATGTGTTGTTTAAATTTTAATTAAAAAAAAAAAATAATTATTCTTTAAGGCGTCCTTAAACACTCAAACACTTATCCATACATAAATACATACATACATATGTATGTGGACGTATGTATGTATATCAGGGATGATAAAGTTGGTACAATTGTACTTTTTTTGGTACAATACAAATCCTAAAAGTACGTTGGTACCCCCGTGGCTCATTTGGTACTATTTGAACAATTTGCGAGAGACTTTTCCTTGTTTTTTTTTACACAAAAAATAAATCGCGATGACTTAAAGTTTGCTATATTAATATCATATCAATCGTTTAAATGATGAAATTAAATGAAGCTAGTTATGCTACATACTTATATAAACGATTAAAATATGCTATGAAATGAAAAACTTTATATATTTAGAAATAAAATTAAAAGTTGTATAGTTACGGATTTTAAAATAAATGTTAAACAGTTCCATATAACCTTTTGCAAAAATAAATAAAGTTAGTTTTCATGACGAAATTTTAACCTGGCTAACAAAATTCACTCCCGAAAATGTTACAAGTATCGTAGCTTTCTTATTAAAAAATATTCCCAAAAGTAAATGGAAATTATAATAGTATAAATAACGAGTTTCGAATTTTGAAAAGTTAATTGAGTGAGCTTATGTTTCCGTAGCTTTCAAAAGTTATCAGGAGAATTTGGTCAATTCCACACTCATCAGCGAATGTGCAAAGAGTATTTTCATATTTTAAACGAAGACTCGAAAGTCTAATAAAAACAAAACACTTATTTCGTATTTTTTACGAAATTGAGTTTTTCAGTGATTCCAATACATTTCACACAAATACACCTCGCCACAAAAATTTATTGCAATATTACAGAAAGAATATTACAGATTAATCTGCATCATTACGATATGATTCTTTTTTTAAAACAAACACAAAATTTTCATTTTTCATTAAGTCGCGTGTAAATTTGTGTTTTGGCAAACTAGTTTTTTTAAGTTATGACGTTATTTGAGTAAATGAGTGACATGAGCTAAAAATATAATAAAAAAAAAGTTAAAACACAAAAAAAGGGGTTAAGTACTATTGGGGTCGAAAAAGTACAATTTTAAAAGCTAATTGGTACGAAATTGGTTTTCTCATTTATCATCCTTGATGTACATATGTACATACATGCAAGTCAACTTTGTTTGAGGATTATTTATGCATTCTTCATGCTGCTTGCCACTTCTTTTTATTGCAAACAAAAATGAACAAGATGAAAAAAGCAAATATGTTAGATGAAGAAAAAAAAATATTAAAAAAAAAATTGGAAGAAAATTAATGTTAAAATCGTGATATTTGTCTTAAATACCACTTAGAAATCAATAAAATCAGTTGCGCAATTGAAGAGACACAAGAATGAAAATAGAACGTTTTTCCCAAACGGCTTCAATATTAATTTTGCTGCAGTTTAGACTTTTATTTTATTATTATACGTAGTATGAATTTTTTTCTTTTCAATTTACTGAATGCGGGTATTGTTGTGCAATTTTTTTATACATGCATATGTACATATATGTACATATGAATGTATGTATTTGAAGTGTAGCATATACAGTTTGTCAAGTAAATATTGGCGAAATTGCAATTAAATATTTTAAAAGTGCTCAATCAGTGAATTATTTAAGAAAATATATTTTTATATGATTTTGGTTACTAAAACTTTGGAAGTACTACTAATAAATTTAAGACATTTTTCTGTTTGTATTACAGTCAAGTTAAGTTGCACATGCTTAATAAGTATTCTCAACAGAAGAGGAAGTCCTCAATTCGGTTGCACTTTTACTTTTTATAGCTCGTTCAATAAAACAGTTTGAAATAATCTTTTTAGTCTTAGAGTGTTTTTAAATTTTATGTAGTTTTACTTATCTCATTCCTACGAAGTCTGACACATATATTAATTGGCCTTTTATAATGACACAATATCGTGTGTAAAAATCGGACGGTCTACGCCCATTAAAATTATTTGCGCCTCTTAAAATTTAATAACATCAAGCTAAAAAAAAATAACGGACTGAAAAAAATGGCCACCAGATATTAAACCTTTTTTCGCTTCAGTTAAACAAGACATTTCCCTTGTGTTAACCACACTGCTATTCTAAGTCAGGGCCAATATTACTGGCAACTAAACGCATAAATTTGCATATAAATATAGAACATACACTGAAAGGAGAACCTTCATTCAGCCAATGAAATTCTTCATTGTATTAATGAAATGTTTCATTAAAAGTCAGCTAATGAAGCCCTTCATTGGATCAATGAAGAATGATTCATTGTATTTATGAAGTTAATTTTGGCGGATATGTCATAAATATAATGAAACTATTTCATTAGTTCAATGAAACTTTTTCATGAATAAAATGTAGTTATTTCATTGATTTAATGAAGTTTTTACATACCATAAATGAAGTTTATTCATTAATATAATGAAAATTTCATAAATATAATGAAATATAAGCAGTAAAAATTTTCTATTAAAAACATGAAATCATACCCCTTCAAGACCATCTACTTAATAAAAAATTTATAGATTTTTTTTTTATTTTGTTTAATATATACAAATACATATGTACTTAATATGTGTACATATGTACTTAATATGTGTACATACATATATACGTATTTATTAACGTAAAACATTTAAAATTTAAGGAACTCATCAGTAGAGTTCAACCCAAATAATATTTTAAGTAAGCCGAAAAACTTACATGTTTATAGTAAAACTTTTAATAAGTTGTTGAGAATCACATAAGTTTAAAAGAATCAAACAAAAATCTTAGTTAAACAAGCATCTTTATAAGATGTTTGGCACAACCTTTTTGTGTTTGTATAGAGGTGAGGAACTTGAATGGATAAAAAAAGAGCAAGAGAGACTATGTGCTACACAATGAAGAATATTACATTGTATAAATGAAATGATTTCATTGCATTTATGACGGCTATACTGCTTTAAATTAAAAGGGATTAGAAAAATAAGAAAAAGTTATTATTTTTTAACAAAATAACTTTTGATTTATTTATGTTTGACAAACTGTGTACAGTAAGAAGACAAAATTTGTGGAACTTACTCATATTTTGCCCCAAATTCGGCAAAAAGAAAATTCGTTTAAACAATGTAACGATTTTCATTAATACAATGAACTATGAAGAACAAATAAAGAGCAGAGATTGAAAGATTTCATGCATACAATGAAATTGTTCATTGTATTATTGAAAAGTTTCATTAATATAATGCAGAACATTTAATGAAACCGTTTCATTCTCTGAATGAATTATTTTCCTTTCAGTGTACTAAACTGCGTGGCACGGATTTCCAATAGCACATTATGTAACACATATGAACGGGAAATTATTTGTAACTTCTGATTTTTGTAGTCGTTAAAATATAATGTTTTAAATTTAATTTCAGTAAAATTTTTCTTAAAATAATTGTTGCGAAAATACTCTGCTTAAACCCATGACCCTCCGACTACTAGGCTGGTAATGTAAGAGACTAATACCTGATTTACATTAAGCATTTTTTCATGAAATTACATGAATTTGGCTGCACGAAGCTTTTTCTATTTCCTAATTGCGCCGCTATAAAAGAGAATGTTATATAAAATAGGATGAAGAATGAATCCCTGATGTATTTTTGGCAACATTTTTTATATAAGTTGCTCCTCCAGGCCTCCTATTAGCAAATAAAAAATTTTCATGCAACTAATTTCATGAAAAAAAATGGTTAATGTAAATTAGGTATAAAAGGTATTACTAAATGTTGATATTCACTATCCTAAATAATCGTACACTTTCTGAAAAAAATGCAACCTTGATCTAATGTGTTGCTATTGATCGCGCTCATAAGACTTAACTGTTCAGCAACCGTTGAGTATTTGTCTTAGAAACTCATAGCTGAGCAGTAGGCTGCCATTTTCTCCGTCACAAATTTTTTTCGCTACCTAAAGTCAACATACTTTGCTTAGATTGAACAGCTGATCGAATAAAGATATGCCGTTTATACTCTAATGCAGTGCCGCTGCAAATTAATTTGTTAAATTTTACATTGCAAATGCAATAAACTAATTAATGAAGTAGAGAAATAAAAATAATATGTATACTATATTCAATATATATGTCTATATGTATGAATTTTTATTAAGGTGTCTAATAATATTCTATATTACATATTGAATTCACTATAACGTTTAAAGATTTTTTGAAATCAGTGAAATATATGTAAATACTATTGGCGCAAATTTCTCATTTTGCCGCAGTGTTTTTTTTTATTTATTTTGTGGAGCAAGAAAACGCATTTGCTGCTGACTCTACTACAAATTCTGTGTTGTCCACCATACTTTTTTGCTAAACTGATTAATTAAGCTAATTCAAATTATTTATTTTGTCTCTTTTTTATTCCTTTGCAATTATTCAGCTTTGTATTTTGCAGAATATCTATCAAGTCGTTTATAATGCCGATTACATACTATGGCATTTTGTGATATCACAATAGCGTGTACTTGTGTCATTTCTGATATTTTTTGTTGTGTGGCATTCCTTTCCATATAAAAAAAAAAAACAATGTGAGTCCGATCACAGAGGAGATGTGTAAAAATGTAGTAATGAAAATTTTTTTTTAAGTTGGAAGTACTTATGCTTTTGGTATCTTTTTTTAAATTAATTAATTAAAAGTATCAAAACCTTCAATATTATAAATACATATGAATTTGTTGGTTTTTGTTTGTTTTATTAAACTTATTTGGTTAGTAAATGCCCAGCAAAAAATTTCAAAAAAGGTAATCGAGTTTGGAATTAAGCATTTTTGGTGGAAGCACTTCCCTACTGGATTACCAACTTAATGATTTTAACAAGGCGTGAGACTAAAACAATCGATTCTTGAGAAGTACTTACATTTTTTTATTTGTCAAAATTTCATGTAATCTATTTCGTCTAAAAAAAATCATTCTCTTCATTTAGCAACTTGCACGTCATTTTTTGTAATTTCAGGTAATGTGATTTGTAAGCGAGTAATGAAAATTGGCAATCAGAAAAGTAAGATATTATATAACAAGTAGTTCTAATGGTAATGTGTAATTTTTTGCTGGGTGGGCACACTGCAGTATATGTATATGTACTGCATTCAAAATTGCAGTAAGCAGTAAATTTACTGATTACTAAAAAAATTCAGTAAATTTTTACTGCTAATGAAATTTAATTTGCATTACCAGTAAAATCGTAGGGCCGTAGCAAGTGGCAAAGTTTTTTCATTCAAATTTTGAAACTTTTGTATGAAAAACATTTAGCCACTTGGTAGAATTTCTTTATGAATACGGGCATTACTGATTACTGAAAATTCAATGCATCTCATCATATAACAAATCATTTAGGCAATTTATAAAAATTGTAGAAACAAATTTTAGTAATCAGTAAAAATTTACTTGTTAAATATTTTTTATTGTTTTTACTGAAACTTTAGTTGTACTGCAGTGCTCATCTATGGTAAATGCCTTTACTTTTACTTTTTAATTTTTAATTCCTGTCGTTCATCGTTTAGTTGTTGCTGTTCTTGTTGTTGTGTACGCATTGCAATTAAAATAAATTCAGTAAAGTGCGACTTTGACTCGCGCACATTCGGTTTTGATTTTTATTTTTTTTTTTATTTAGCTTTCTTCCTTTTTTAAGTTTTTTCAGTTTAAACGATTTTTTTCAGTTTTATCGCTTTTTTCTCGTTTTGGCGTTTTTTTTCTCTTTTTGGGTTTTTTTAATTTTCGTAATTTCTTGGATATTTTTTTTGGGTATTTTTTCATTTTGGATATTTTTTCACTTTGGCGATTTTTTTCTGTTTTTTTGGGGGTTTTTTCATTTTGGCGATTTTTTTCTTTTTTTGGGGTTTTTTATTTAGGCGATTTTTTCATATTGGCGATTTTTTCTTGTATAAGTATTTTTTTTCATTTTGGCGATTTTTCCGGTTTTTCGCGATTTATTTTAGTCCTAGAGATTTTTTTTATTTGGTGCTTTTTTCGTTTTGGCGATTTTTTTTTTGTTTTTGGCGATATTTTTAATATTTGGCGATTTTATATTTTATTGATTTTTTAGTTTTACCGTTTTTGAAAATTTCAAGAGTTTTGCTCTTACGGTTTCCAAGATACAGCGAGTTGTGAAAATTACAAAGTCAAAATTGCATTAACTAATGGAACACCCTTTAGTTTTTAATTCTCATGTATTTGTTGTTGTAGTGGCCAAATGTCTACATATTGTGTCCAAGTTTCAAGTCCGTAGCTCTTACGGTTCATTTTCACCTTTGGTGTACGGAAATATACACAAAAATAACCGGCGGCGGCGCACCGTCGGCTTCGAGCCGGTCGACTTGTTTCTCTGCTTGGTATTTCTTCTTTCAAACACTAATACACTCATACATAGCTCACACCGATTTGGCAATGCAAAGCAAAAGCAAAAAGCAAAGAAATCTCAGCAAAGAATCAAAGCCAAAAAATTTTTACCCCCTAGCGTATAGATGTTTACACATCAAAAACATGTTGATTATTGAGTTCTTTTTTCAACTTTGTTATTTGTTGTTGAGCTTCTCATTTGTTTAAATGAAAAATTATAACATAATAACTCTAGTTGTTCTAAGAAACTTTGGGTAAAGGTTCCCTGATGGTCGCAAAGACTTCTTGTTCGTAACAAATACTCAAAATAAGTAGTGCTGATGCGTGTATACTTGTTATTTTGCATATTGTGTAAGTGTGTGTGTAAGATGTAGATGGTAAGCTATTGGGTAGTATGAATAAAAAAAAGTATTTGCTTTTTACTTAAAAATTTGTTTTAAAACCCAAAATATGTAGGTGTTTTTTTGTTTTTTTAAACAAATTTTTAAGTAAAAAGCAAATACTTCTTTTTTTTATTATTTTGAGTATTTGTTACGAACAAGAAGTTTTCGCGACATCAACACTACTTATTTTGAGTGTTTGTTGCGAACAAGAAGTCCTCGCGACATCACTTGTAAACACTCATATACACGTACATCAATACATCCATCGTGCTTCGCTTATTAAACGACATCATTTATTATTGATTTAGTATAATACATGCTATGAAAATACGTTTAAAAAACAAAACATATTTACATTTCAAGACTGTTTACGCAGCCGTTTAGTATATAACTTGATCGACGGCTTACATGGAAACACCATTTTGACACTAAGCTAACATAAATGAAACTAAAATTAACTCAGGTATGTACATTGGCTCATTGGTATAAATTCAGCACTCGGTCTAGGTTGCAAACTTTTAATACACAAGTCACTCTTCAAACCATATGGTGCTACGGAATTCAGCTATGAGGCACTTCTTTAGCTTTAAATGTAGAGAAAATCCAAAGAAGGCGAAACAAAGTAACTGAATATATACATATGCCACAAGTGACTGAAGAAATTGCAAAGCACGCAGGCAAATATTTAACAAAACTCGTCTCACATCTTAATCCGCTAATATCTCGAAATTTACTGGACACATCCGTTTAAAAAAGAGGGATACAATGGCTCTAATACGTAACACTCCAGATGAAACTGCTTGAAAATAATTTTTGCTTAGAACGACTCTTATGTATTATTAATTACTATCACTATCCGACACTGTTCATCGGGCCCAAAAATTACATTTCGATTACATTTGAATACTTTTTGTTAGTTCTTCTTTCAAGATACAACAAATAAATATATGCATTAAAAGAAATTAAAATAAAAAAAAAATGCAATCCTTTGAGCTCCATACACTCTGTCCAACTTTTTCCAATTTTTGTATCCCTTCCAAAAATAAGATTTGTCGAGGCCATCAAAATGGGTATTGGTTTATAATTTTCATAATTTCTTAAGGTTTGAGAACAAGAAATTGTCACCTGGGGCTAAATGTGGTAAACAGGGTGGATAAAGGAGCACTTCGTACTCCAGTTCATGGATTTTTGCTGTGGAAACTGCATATGTATGCACCCTTACACTTTCCTGCCGGAAAAGACCTTTTTCCACCTGTTCCCCAGCATGAAATTTAGTCAGTCAATTATTGATTGGTCAGCTTGAAGCTGTACTAAGGATTGGATAAGAGCGTCGGTACTGATATTGTTGAAATAAGCCTTCAATGTCAATACAAACGCAAAACGTATACAACTTGTCGTTGAAAACTTTTTCGATGTAGTGAACTACCCTGTGAAATGTCATTTCCACTGACCTTCCTTTGACATACATATCTATGTTGTGTAATGATCACAGTATCGTTTAATATCCTACTCTTAATCATTTCATCCACTATCCGTTACATGGTATTTTATGTAAAACTATCGATACTATCGATAGTATCGAATAGTTTTATAAAAGTTGCTACATAAACTACATTTGACTCGAAAAAAAATCCAGAGTCCTCAACATTTTCATTAGTATATAAAAATATATCAAGCCTTTTTTCGATTTTATCGTAAGCGGCATATTATCGAAAATATACTTTTTTATTGAACTTAAAATTTTATGGGCCTACCCATGGTTTAGAATTATCAAAATGCGAAAATTGTTGATAACTTTTAAGACACTAACTGTAAAGTTTTATCGTAAGAGATGATTGGCGGCCGTCGCGATATCAGTACCACCAAAATTTATCTTTGTGTCGACGATGTTGAATTTATTAAGATACTTGTGACTACTATTTGTCGAATAACACTTGAATTAATAAATAAATTCATATACATACATATGTATGTATTTAAGTACTTATGTATACGGAAGCAGGGATGCGATGTCATATTTACAAATTGTACTAACTTTCAAAAAAAAATTTATTTTTTTCACTACGATTGTACCTAATTCTTTATTTATATTTTTTTAATACTTGTACTTTTTAATTAACTAAAAATCAATTAACAAAACGCCAGAAGGTGCACAAAGAATCTTAGTTGCTGGGATCTGAATATAAAAGTAACATTTACGATATACTACGTTTATAACCTTTTTTTATTCGATTGTTCACAGTCGATGTATATATGTACATACAATTGTATGTATATTACATGGAATTTTAACATTTTTCGTTGCTCGTTTTGGAACACCCTTTAGTTTTTAACTCTCATGTATTTGTTGTTGTAGTGGCCAAATGTCTACACCTTGTGTCCATCCTTACGGTTCATTTTCACCTTTGGTGTACGGATATATACAGAAAAATAACCGGCGGCGGCGCACCGTCGGCTTCGAGCCGGTCGACTTGTTTCTCTCCTTGGTAAGGCTTCTTTCAAACACTAATACACTCATACATAGCTCACACCGATTTGACAATGCTGTGAAAGAAAAGCAAAGAAATCTCAGCAAAGAAATCTTAGCAAAATGTAAGGTTTATAAAAGTCTGCCTACCCGGTTATGCCGGCGCTAATGAACGCCACTGGCTCTAAAAAAGACTTAGGCAGATTTTATGCCTGAGCAGATGTATGCTCCTAGATTTAATTCAAGCAGTAGAATGCTTTTAAATAAAACAGCCGATTTAAAGGCTAAGCAAAAATTGATTTTTATTCCAAAAATGTCTTTCTTTTATACTTAACTAACGGTATCCTTAAAACTAGAATAATACAATAATATTTAATAATTGTTGCTTTACAAAACGGATAGTTATTTGTTGTAACAAGTATTATTTATTATTATTATTGTTTTGAGTTAAAATTGAGTGACATTCCTATGGGAAAGTGCACATACTAAATTGTGATATTAGGGGTGACTATAGGGGTACACTACACCCTACCCCTTAAGAAAAATTTTACAATTTTATGTTTCTTAAAATTCAAAATTTTTTTTTTTTTTTTTTTTTTTTTTTTTTTTTTTTATATATATATATATATATATATATAATTTTACAATTATAACATATTACTAATATTTTTTTAAATTATTATTATGTATTTCTTTTAACTTACTTCCTAGATCTATGACAGAGTTTACTCCTTTAGTTTGTACTATTCTATATGGACCATGGTATGGTGGTTGATTCTTTTTCCTATTAAAGGTTTTTACTAAGACCATATCTCCTACATTCAAATTTAACGGATTAAATTTTACACATTGTTCAATGCGTTTCTTTTTTGATATCTCCAGTAACTCTTTTGCTTTTTGCAACGAAAATTTTAATCTAGCTTTCAATTCTTTCGAATAATTATCTATATTATAGATTGGTTCAAAATTCAATAAGTTTTCATTAGGCAAGTTTGGTAATCTACCGAATATTAACTCGTATGGAGTGTAGTTTGTGTCTATATGCGGTGTTGTGTTATACGCAAAACAGAAATAAGGTATCCAATGGTCCCATTCATTATCTTTACAGAAGCCTAAGAGAAATTCATTCAGTACTCTATGACTTCTTTCAACTGATCCAAGAGTTTCATGGTGGTATGGAGTGCTGAAAATCTGTTTTATTTCCAGTAGCTTACATACTTCCGCCATTAACTCGTTTACGAACTCGGTACCTCTATCTGACTTAAGAACTTTGAAGTGCCCGTATCTTAAAATCAAGTTTTCTACAAGAGCCTTTGCAACGGTCTTAGCATCCTTCGTCTCAATGGGGCATGCAATAATATACTTTGTTAAATCGCACTGTATTGTTAGTATGTATCTAAAATTATTTGAGAATCTAAGGGGACCCACCGTGTCTATTGACACTGTTTCGAAACTAGTCCCTGGCGTATCGGTTAGTGTTAGCTTTTCTTTGGTGTGTTTCGTTTGCTTGTTAATTTTGCATTCTTTACAATTTAATATATGCTGCTTAATCATTCTACCCATATTCTTCCATATGTATTTTTGTTTAAGTTTTAGCGTCGTTTTCCTGACACCTAAGTGTCCTCCTATAGTTGAACTATGGTACTCATTAATGAGAGTATCCTGTACTTTCCTATCATATACCCTTACTGGTTCTTTATATATTAGTATTCTTAAATTTGCTTTATTTTTACCTCTTAATGCGTTGAACGTGTCTTTAAACTGTTCCTTTGTTACTAATTTGAAAATTTCATCATGAGCATTTAATGCTAGCTCTTTTACATTTATTGATAGTAATTTCAATAGTAGCTTCTCCAAATACAGCTTTGTGTTTATTGGATTATCACCACATCTCACTACAACTTCTAAATCACTTGCTACAATTTGAGGTGTTTTAATTTTACTCATTATTTCAAACCTAAGTTTTTTCATCGATTTAATGTCTGAGATTGAAGTACATTCCCAAATAAAAAGTTGATCAGGCTCTTTACTGGAGATGCCACCTCTATGCTCGACATCTTTTTGTGCATCATGTTTATTTTTCATGTTTCTAGTCATCACTAATATATCATTACGCTTTTGTAAATTTTCGGTAGGGGTTAACGTTTTTAATGCTTCGCTGTCCAATACTATCCTTGACAACGCATCTGCATTGCTATTCATCTTACCTTTCTTATACGATATTTCGAAATCGTAGTCACATAAATCCAACCTAATTCTAGTCATTTTTGATGATGGATTTTTGTGAGAAAATAACGATACCAAGGGTCTATGGTCTGTCACTACGTAGAATTTTCTACCATAAAGGTACGGACGGAAAAAGTTTATAGCCCAATGTATAGCTAACAGCTCTTTTTCTATAACTGGCTTGTTTATATTATGCTTACTCAACGATTTGCTCGCATACGATATGGGCATATCTGACCCAATTTCACCTTGTGATAGGACTGCTCCAAGTGCATAATTAGATGCATCGGTAGTTAATATAAACGGTTTCCTAAAATCAGGATATTGGAGTATTGGTGGATTGATTAATTTTGATTTTAATGTTTCAAAAGACTTTTGACAACCTTCGTCCCACCTAAAAACAGTATTTTTTTTTAACAGTTTATTTAAATTTCTAGCTATTTCAGCAAAGTTTTTAACGAAACGCCTGTAGTAATTACAGAACGCTACGAAACGTCTGAATTCATCTACATTTTTGGGAACTGGATAGTTTTCTATTACTTCGTGTTTAGCAGGGTCGGTACGTATACCCTTATCAGTTATAAGGTGACCTAGATAAACTACTTCTGTTTTCAAAAAACGACATTTACACGTATTCAGTTTTAAATTATACTGCCTCAATTTTTCAAAGACTTTTATCAAGTTCTCGTGATGGTGTTGAATACTACAACCAAAAACAATAATGTCATCGACATACAAAAACGCTTCTGCATCTAAGCCGCTCAATGCAATTGTAAGCATCCTTTGAAAACTATTTGACGATATCTTCAGTCCAAAGGGTAACCGAGTAAATTGAAAATGACCATTCCTGGTAGAAAACGATGTAATCGGTCTTGATTCTTTATCCAAACCGATTTGATGAAATGAACTGGTCATATCCAGTGTAGAAAAATATTTTGCCCTACCTAATTTGTCTAGGACATCTTCGATTCTTGTTAGAGGAAACTTGTCGCTTACTATTTTTTCATTTACTTTCCGGAAATCAACTACTAATCTCCATTTCTTCGTGTCATTTGCTGATTTTTTCGGTATTACCAATAATGGAGAATTGTAAGGACTCACAGATGGTTCAATGATACCATCTTCTAACAATTTATTTACCTGTTTGTTTATTTCGCTCATTTGTGACTCAGGTAGTCTATAAGGTTTTATGTAAACAGGTGAAGAATCTGTCATCTGAATGTTTTGACTATAAAAATTATTTGTTGTTAATTTGTCACCATCAAGGTGGAATACATCATTATATTCTGTGACTATGTTTTTTAAGGACTGCCTAGCTAATGGATCTATAGATTCGATATTTAAATCTTCTAAAACTTTTTGTACTCTGCCTTTACTTGTATTGATATTGTTGCCGCAATTATATATATTGTAATTTGATAATGGCTTCGTTTCTAACTTCAAATCTTTCAAAACTACATCTTTGTCAGTTGTATTCAACAATTTTATGTGTTGTAGTCCTATTGATGGTATAATGCTATTCCCTACAAAAATTCCCGGACATAATTCTTTGTTCAAAACAATGCTTTCCTGACTTATACATATGTTGACTGGTGTTATCAGTTCTGAGCGTGCTGGTATACATATTTCAGTTTTATAAACGCGTTTTGGGGTAATCGGTAAAATAACTTCTTCATCAGCTATATTGAAGGTTAACGTGTATGTTTCAAAATCAATTTTGCATTTATATCTTTCTAAAAAGTCTCTACCAATGATTCCATTAGTATTGATTGGAAAATTATCTTCAACTATGTGAAATTTGTGTGTTATCGGCTTATTATCGAATTCTAAAGTTAGATATGCGGTGCCAAGACTTTCAATCGTATCTAAAGTAATACCACTTAGTGATGATATGTTACGTTCATTTATGTTTTCTATATTACCTCGCTTGCAAATAGAAATATCTGCTCCAGTGTCTACCAAAAACTTAAGCTCTTTATTTATGGTACTGCAAGTTATTGTTATCGAATTATCAGTGTTATTTGAAATTTTGAAACATTTTTGCCCTCCTGGATAACAATCTTTGCTATCCGGCGCTATTAGTTTCCCTGGTTATGTCTGCCATTACTGGGTCTATACGACGAATTGTTCCTGTTATTATTATTTCTATATAAGGAATTCATATTATTATCATTACTTCTTGTTGCAAAGTTTCTATTCGCATTATTACCACTATTTCTGTACATATTATTGCTATTGTTACTATTGCTGTCGCCATATCTATTGCGATTGTAATTAGCATTATTATTATACAATCCATTATTATAATTGTTGCTATTTCTGTTACTATTTTGGTTTGGGTATCCCTGACCTCTGTACCCTGTATAATCCCCATACACTCTTTGCGAATTGTACATACGTTCATTATCACGCCTATTAATTCTAAAAATACTATTATCATTTGTTTGCATATTTCTTTCCACTGTAATACATTTCTCTACAGCTTCACTGAGAGTTTTTGGACTACTTGCTACCAATATATTTTTATATTCCACATTAACACCTTTTATAAACACATTTAAGGCCATATTTTCACTCATTTTAGATATTGCGTTTTTTGTTTCCTGCGATGGATTTGCTATTGCCTTAAGTTCAAAATTGCTCAATTGTTCTGACAACAATGCAACTTTCTCTCTAAAGGCTGATATACTCAAATTTCCTTGCCTTATTGATCCTAATTCACTTAAGACTTGTTGCAGAGTTCTTGGGTTCGGGTACGCATCAACCAACAACTTCTTCAATTCATTAAACGTAGTAGGTATGTTGGAACGTCCCAAAACACTCCTGACATTTGCAGCTAATTTAAAGTTATAGACATACTTTATGAATATCTCTCGGTCTTCTGTTCTTAAAATATCATGCAATAACTCTGTTTGCACTATAAAGTCTTCTAACACCTCATATGAACCTTTAAAAACGTTAAGGTTTTTGCCCACAACTCCAATATCGAATTGTGCCATATTAATAATTTCCCTTGCAACACTTGCGTCCGAATTATCTGTTAAATCTGTACTTTCTTTAGTACTTATATTTTTCACTAAGTTCAACACTATTGTGTATAATTCATTAAATTTGATTATAAACGATTTGGTCTCTTCTTCCTGCAAACGACTACAAATATTGTCAATTTCTAATTTAATTTCAATTAAGCGCGATAATTTTTCAATTTTATAGTTAGAGGAGTAAATTCTGTCTTTGCTCTTTTTTATGTTCTTTTCTAATTTTTCTAATTCAATATAATATTGTTTTAATTCTTCCATCTAAAATTATATTAATTTATGTCTATTAAAAGTTAAGCAGTTGTGCGATTTCAAATCATAACTTATGTTATAACATATATTATGGCAAAAATATGTGAATCAAATAGGTAACACTGAACTTTTTTTTTTTGGGTAAACTTTACAACACTACCAATTCTTCCAATTTGGTAGCACTTATTTCTCAACATCTGTGATTGACATTTGTGTTCTTATTAATGCTTCTTCGCGTTATCTTTTATTACATTAGTAATTTTGTTATAGTTTTCTTCAAATGTGTAATTTTGTTATATTATTTTTAATTAAAATAGATGTAATATAAATTAAGTTGTGTGTTTATTTATAAGAAAATTTATATATTCATTTTATAATAAAATGAAATTAAATATAAAAATGAAAAAATAATAGTGTTTTATTATTTTGCGGTATTATTTCTGCGGTATTCCTCTATCGTCAGTGGCTTTGGGTCTGCCTTCAACGGTGTGGCCGTATATGAGGGAGCTTGTTGGTCCTTGCCTGCAGGTTTGTATTCCTCTACAGGGACATCTTTGTTATTATTTGGCAGGATCGCCATGTAAGGTTTATAAAAGTCTGCCTACCCGGTTATGCCGGCGCTAATGAACGCCACTGGCTCTAAAAAAGACTTAGGCAGATTTTATGCCTGAGCAGATGTATGCTCCTAGATTTAATTCAAGCAGTAGAATGCTTTTAAATAAAACAGCCGATTTAAAGGCTAAGCAAAAATTGATTTTTATTCCAAAAATGTCTTTCTTTTATACTTAACTAACGGTATCCTTAAAACTAGAATAATACAATAATATTTAATAATTGTTGCTTTACAAAACGGATAGTTATTTGTTGTAACAAGTATTATTTATTATTATTATTGTTTTGAGTTAAAATTGAGTGACATTCCTATGGGAAAGTGCACATACTAAATTGTGATATTAGGGGTGACTATAGGGGTACACTACAAAAGAAATCAATGTCAAAAGATTTTTACCCCCTAGCGTATAGATGTTTACACATCAAAAACATAATGTGACCGACGTCGCAGACATTTTTAAAATGACAATATAAGAAATGTCAGATTTGTACTCAGCATAGGACGTAACAGTTGGCCTCAATACCTAGCAACGGTTTCACAACAAATTAAAGCTCAGTAAGCTACGTCTGATGAACGCTTCATACTAAGTTTTCACTATACGTAATTCGCTATCTATTCATGCTTCACACCCCAATCATGAGCGAAGCAACTTCCTTCACCATACAAATTTGCGAGAGCGAATCAAGTATATTGAATATGAATCTACTTGCAAAGCATGTAGAATTGCTATATTCTCTAACTTTTATCGCAGTTTATCGCCAGTGTATCTGAACTAGCTATCAAACACAAAATAGGTATACATATGTGTATGTGCGTGAACAAATAAAAACAAACTAAAAAACATAGATGTGAGTTTAATATAAATAAATTTAATTAAGTTTTTAATAAGTCGAATATATGTGTGCATGCTTATATTTGTGTGTATACGTGCGAACGATACGCATGTGATGTGAATATACATAAAAATGCCACAACGAAGCACGAATGCGCAGTGTAAACGGCATCATTCATAAACATGATTGGGAAAGCGAAGCATGTGATTCAACTCATAGTGGAAACACTGTCTTTTGAAAAATTACATCAGAACAGGGTTGCATTTTTCAACAGTCGCTTTAAAATTCTGATAATATCAAGTTTTGTATGTACATATGTATATATACATATGTACATAAAATTAAGCATCTATTTTTTGATGTCACCTGTTTTTTTTTTTTATTGAATATATGTATTTTGTATCGTTTGAAGGACTAAAAGGTAATGTTGGAAATTGTTTTCGAAAGGTTTTATTTTTCATAGCAAATTACATAATAGCGCCTCTTATTTGAAGACATAAGGAGCTATTCATTAAAACTCTAGATATCACGCATTTTCAGTATATTCTATATAGAAAATTTTTAAAAAACTTTTTCGCTGTGTAAACATTTGCTTGACATACTGTGTTTTATCCTTTTCATTATTGTTTTTATATTACAGATATATAGGAAAGAAAAAAACTACTATGAATGACTTTCTATTATTAATATTGTGTGTATGGACATGGATAGAGAAACTTTATATGAAAACCGAGATATTTATAGAAGAATGTAGAAGAATGAACATTAGCATGGTTCCAAGTAAAGTCGACAATTTATGGAATCGGATCATAATAATTTACACATTATTATATATATAGTTTATTTGCTAATTTAGGTATTTTAAAGAAATTTTTTTAATTAATCCAACTGAAAATAAATCAAGTATAACTATTTTCATAGCTGCTAAAATATAAAGAAACTGAAATTTTTAACTTCGCTGAAGTTACATACATATGTATGTACGTATGGCACACTAAATCATAAACATTCACAACTCAAAATGATTGAAATGGTTTGTTTTTTTATAAACCAGTTAATTGAACAAATCTCTAACGACCGCAACAATTTATTTTGCAATACAGTCTTCCTGACTAATATAAAATACCACACAGAAAAAATACCAATATAAAATCACCATGCCCAAAGGTTGATTCAACTTCATTAAAATCACATTGATTTTACAAGAAAATATATGTTGTTTGAGTGTATTGGTGTTTATTTGCTTTGTTCATAGCTGCTGTGCTGGCTGGTAGGCAGTGTACTAGTCTTGCATTCGGAGGATCTCAGGTTCGAATCCTGGAGTCAAGTCAAAGTATTATGTATTTTTTTTAACTAAAACTTTTCAAGTCAAAGCATTTTTTTTTTCAACTAAAACTTTTCAAATAAATTGTATGTTAAATGATAAGAAATAATGTTAAACTATAATTTATTTCAAGATGGTACATATTTTTGTGTATCTTAAGAATATTTAAAGTTGTTGTGGCTGAATGGTAAGCACGTTGACTACCACCCGATGAGTTTCGAGTACAAATCTTGGCCGGGAAAGCCAATTTAATTTATATACAAAAAATTTTCTGATGTCTATGTCAACCACACGTAAGTTAAATAATTAATAAAATACAATTACTACATTAAATTAAATTCATGTTGATCTAACTTTAAATAACTTTGATTCAACATGATTCTTCATTTTGATTTTAACAGAACGTAAATGTGAATTCAAAGTGAAATAAAGTTATTTCAAAAGGAAAAATTTTCTTTGACAATTACTATAAATCATGTTAAATTAACATGAAACACATATGAAGCAAAATCATTGCCGAAAAATATAAAATTTATCTTGTTTTAGTAGATTTTAACTTGAAATTTTTCTGTGTGCATTATGCTTGTTTTGATGTTATATACTTGCGCCATTTGTACAGTATCAGCAGTTGTTTGCCACTGCTCAGCATCTGATATTTTTTAAGTTGTGACTGTTTGAGATTTAGTGTGCGATATGTACATAATTATATTAAAAAAATTCCAAATATTGAAGGAAAATACACAACGTGCGCGTGGCTTTTTACAGCACATGCTTTATGTTGTAATATCTATACATACATATCGCTCATTTACTTCAATAGTGGCACAACTCAAAAAAACCAGTTTTGCAGAAAACGCGTTTTAAGTTTTTATTTTGCGTACAACTCAATGGAGAAATGAAAAAAAATTCTTCTCTCAGGAGGTGATGGTACAAGCTATTTATATGAAATTTTTACACAAGATAAAATACAAAATGCCGCATCTTTCTGCATTATTAACTCAAAAAACTCATTTTTTGAGTTATGCCACTAATGAAGCAAATGAGCGATACGTACATGTGCACATTAGGGTATAACATTTTTAATTTTCATATTATAGCTCCAAATCGTGTAGGCCATGGAAGAATATTAAGAACTTCATTTTTAGTTTTTCGAGATCATTAAAAAAGTTTACGCACCAAACGCTATAAAGTTTTTAATAAAAATAATGTTTTCTTACTAAAATTACATATATAAATTATGTATAGAATATTTATGTCAAAATACTTTTTTTTACAATTTTCTCACATAATTTATAGTTATGTATGTGAATGTGCAGTACATTCATACATACATACATATACATATATATTTTTACCATATTTAAAGCAAAGTCATTTAAATAATTAAAATAAAATACTAAATGCATTCTAGAAATCGCTTTTGGTGCGGGAAGTTTTTGTACCCGGTTGGACTAAAGAAATGTTTTTATACACTTTGAATCAACTAAAAATCCATGTTGTTTTTATCTTCTTCACCAAAAATGGTAAAGGGTATATACATATGTGCCCTTAATTATGAAAGTGGTCTGAGTCGTGCGCATTTTTGCTTCAAAATATCAAATAAATTTTAAAAAAATAAATTACATTTATCGAGACTACTACAACTCTTTTCAAATATAATCTACTAAATATCTCGACCAATGAAGTAATGGGTGTTTTTTATTGAGGTATAGAACTTTAAGTTGGCATCACTTTTTTAACTGGCGGCCATTTTGTCAGCTGTCAAGTGATTAATATTTAGTTTGGTTTGCCATTTCATCATGAACAGGTTGACAAAAGAACAACGCTTGCAAATCGTGCAAATTTATTTCGAAAATAATGGCTCAGTTCGCGAAGTTTACCGCAAGCTCCGTCCATTTTATGGTCGACATAATCGTCCATCAGAGCAATTAATTCGGTTAACCATGGATCGTTTTCGCACTACGTTTACTCTATGTGATAATACGCATCCGCAGAGACGTCGAACAGTGCGCACCGAATAAACAATTGCCGCTGTAGAGCAAAGTGTTGAAGAGGACCCGAATGAATCGATTCGCCACCGTGCACAGCAATTGGAGCTTTGTCCATCAACTTTATGGAAGATTTTGCGCAAAGATCTTGGCTTGCGACCTTACAAGATCCAGCTTGTGCAAGAATTAAAGCCGCAAGACCATGCAATGCGTCTTGATTTTGGTGTATGGGCCGAAAATGAGATTGATCTCGATGCTGATTTTCATCGCAAAATTTTGTTCAGTGATGAGGCTCATTTTTGGTTGAATGGCTACGTCAACAAGCAAAATTGCCGCATTTGGAGTGAAGAGAATCCACATGAGACCCTTGAGACGCCATTACATCCACAAAAACTGACTGTTTGGTGTGCTCTATGGGCTGGTGGAGTCATTGGGCCATACTTCTTCCGAAATAATGCTGGAGAGTCAGTTACCGTTAATGGAGACCGGTATAGAGCCATGATAACCGACTATTTTGTTCCCGAATTGGATGGCATGAATGTGGATGAGTTGTGGTTCCAACAAGACGGCGCTACATGCCACACAGCGCACGTCACAATCGATTTATTGAAGGAAACATTCGATGAGCGCATAATTTCGCGGAATGGACCTGTCAATTGGCCACCAAGATCGTGTGATTTGACACCATTGGATTATTTTCTTTGGGGATATGTGAAGTCGCTCGTCTACGCCAACAAACCAGAAACGTTAGGGGACTTGGAAGCCAACATTCGTGGCGTTATTGCCAACATACGGCCCCATATGCTCGAAAAAGTGGTTGAAAATTGGACCTGTAGAATTGGCTTTATTCGAGCCAGCCGCGGCGGCCACATGCCCGAAATTATATTGAAACATTAATGGCATAAAATTATCCTTCCAATAAAGCCAAATTAATGGACATTAAAACGATTTTCTTGTAGTTTATTTCAATTCCAAGTTCTATACCTTTAAAAAAACACCCGTTATATGACTTAGACCAATTTCATAATTAAAGGCACATATAGGTTTTTCATTCCGTGTGTAATTTCTACAATATTAATAAGCGATCCATAAAGTTTTTATATTCTGGATCCTTATGCATAGGGAAGACGAATAAGCCATGTCCGTCTGTTCATCTGTCTGTACGTGAAATCAGTTTTCCGAAGCTCCCAGAAAAGCTAAAGATTTCGGTCTCAAACTGCTGTATCATAAGTGGTGCAAAATAGATTAGTATTGAAAATCAGCTAAATCGGGCAGACGGTTTCAGAGCTGGAAAACTTAAACTTTATTTTGCCATATAAAAGTAACTGCCTAAAACTAATTCTTGGTTTATTTTTGTTAAATAAACTTATTTTATATTTCAATACGAATAAAATTGGTAATAAAAATAAAAAAAAACAAAAAAATCAAAAAGACTATTCCAGGGATGGAAAACTTTAACCTTTTTTGTTAAATAAAAGTAAGCTACTTAAAATATTTTTTCCTTTTTCTCTATACATAAACTAAACATATCTTATATTCTTAAAAGAACAGATTGTATAGGAAATCAGAAAATCTAAAATTATTATTCCAGGGTTGGAAACCTTCCACTTATTGTGTTACATAAAAGTAACTAGCTAGGTCTAATTAATTTTTTTGCTTTTTCTTTATAAATTAAATATATTTTATGCTTTTGAACGAAAAGTTTGGTGTAGAAAATTAGAAAATTGAAAGTCACAACTCCAGAGCTGGAAACTTTGAACTTTTTTTGATATTAAAGTAACTAAATAAATCTAATTGTTTCCTTATTTCCTTTTTTCTTTGTCTATTTAACATATCTTATACATATATTTTTCAATTCCTCTTTAATATAATACTGTGTGATTTTTTTAACTCTTGAAGAAGGGTTGACTCCATGATTCTAGTTTTTTTTAATTGAAAAGTTAAGAAATTGTCAGATGATTGGGCGTCAAAACATCACAAGGCGTTAAAAAGCTGAACGTTAACCAACGTCTGCGGCAAACGCGCCAAAAAGTTTTGTATGTAACTTGTTGAATGAAAAAAACATTATTTAAATTTTTTGACAGAAGTCTAGAGCGGCCACGCTCTGAGTTGGTTGTTAATACAGAAATTTCCCTGCAGGAAATTGAACTGACACATGACTAGTCACGTGATCGACCCCAAATGATAGGAACTAGTCCTAGTCCACAATAGTCTAGGATGGGGTTAAATGATACTTTCTATACACAATGTGACTTGGTACTGAACAATCTTCCAGGGACCTATTCGGTGTAGAATAATATGCACACTACCCTCTCGAACACAAGAGCACTAATATTTCAAAAGTTTAAATACCAGTTAAACTTAGGTTAATATATAAGTTTAGTTACGGGACTGGATCTAGAGAGACTTGGCGCGGTCTCATTGGAGGGAACAATTAATTTATACATTTTTATAGCTGCTAGATCCAACCACATCGAACTTGTTCAGTGACGTTTACTACAATACTAGACCGCGTCCCAGTTACACGATAAGCTTATTTTCGCCAAGTACTACTCCCTACTTTTTATGACACTGCCATTTTCTCAAGCCATAGGACGAGTACGTTTGGATCAACAGTCAGCAAATTTTCTACAGGTTGTACTACAGGTTGTTACAAAATCTGTGTTCTTGTGTGGGAGTATGTTTTTGAGAGCTCAGGGGATTTATATTCTATACCGGTTGCGCTTATTGCATTCTCAATTTCAAGTAAAACTGCTTTATCGGTTGGAATATCATAGATTTTGGTATGTTGGAGAAGTTACATGTGCTTTCGATTGGGACCGGTGTAGTGTTGAGCATTTTTGGATCTGAAATTTTCACAGAATAGCTAAAACTTTTACCTGCAGAACAACTAACATATAACAGTTAAAAATTAAAGGGTGTTCTTAAGTTAACAACGAAACGTGTTGAAATCCTAATGTAATATACAGACAATTATATGTACACAGAAAAAACTAAATTTCGTTTTCAGTAACCAAATTCATTGAATCAGTAAATATTTTGTGTGAATGCGGACCTATAAAGAAATTTGTAGATTCTGATAACAATTTTGTAAAAATTTAACTGGAAAAAAAATTTTATTTTTAGTTAAATTATTATGGCATTAGAGAAAAAAGTTAACTGAAACTCAAAATATTTTCAGTCAAATTTATTAATAGGAACAGCAAAACATTTTTGCAGATTTTTTTTGTATTATTCAGCAAATTTTTTTTTTATAATTTACAAACACATTCACTAAAATTTTTCGTATTATCAGAAAATAAATTAACTGAATCAATAACAATTCTAAAAATTTTTTTTTTAACATTTTACTTTATATAGATAATTTTCATTCTATACAGTTTTTTTACATACAATAAAATTGGAAGAAATAATTTACTGGAACAGTAAAAAATATTTACTGAAACTAAATTATATTTCAAAACACACGTTTGTTTGAAAATTTTTTGGGAATAATTTTTTTCTTTGTATATAGACACTAGTAATTTTCAAAGTTATTGTATTTTTAAGCAGACTACACCAACTAAAACTGAAATTTGCTAATGAAAATTAAAAGGATTTTGGTTTGTTAATATAATTTTAACTTGAAAACCGTAAAAGGTAAACCCTTGAAATTTTCAAAAACACCTAAAACTAAAAAATTCCAAAATTGAAAAAAAAACCCGAAAAGAAAAATCTCCGAAATGAAAAATTGTCAAAACGATAAAAGAACTTATATGAAAAATACCACCAAAAATAAAATAAATCACCAAAATGTAAAAAACTTTCCAAAAGTAAGAAACTCGCAAAATTAAAAAAATTGCGAAGAACCGAAAAAAAATCGCCAAAACGAAAGAAATTGCCAAAACTAAAATGTAAGACTATGTTATTCGTATTTGGTTGCTTTCTTTGAATTGTATAAATTATTTACTGCGCTTGCAACGAACAAAATAGTTGGGGTCCTCGGAGTTCGTTATAATATTATATGTACATATGTATGTACATTAGACCACCCAAAAAATGAATGGGATGCCGAAAGTTTTTATTTTATTTGCTCCACCGGCAGTTTCTGGTAGACTGGACATAAAAAATTACATGTGCGTAAAAATTGCATTGATAGCATGCACTTTTGCACTTTTCGCTCAAAAAAAAAAAAAAACTATAAATACTTTTGGGCCCATAACTTTCAAATGGAGCGTTTTAAGGAAAAAATTTTTAAACCCATTTTTGTGGAGAATAAATAGAGCACAAAAGTTTTCCTGTACAAAGTTTTCCCCCTATAGCGCATTATCGTTTTCCCCCTATAGCGCATTATGGTCCTTTAATGAGATGAAACTAATTTTTTTCGTAAGACTTTTCAAGGGCTCTCACTTAAAATTGGATAGCGATAATTATAATCCGTTTTCATTATTTTATAAAGTAAGAACTTAAGATTATATAAGCCCAATACATTTGGTCCAAATATGTATCATTTAACAATATAGGGATCATAACATCACATACCAGTTTTTCATAAGTTTTGCTATGTATTTGGAAATTATCCTACAGCTCGTGATCTATTGAATATATTTTAACAAAACCAGACACAAATATAGACGACAGCGGAAAATATATTTTGGTATAAGAAAATCTGAGCATGCACTTGCAAAAATTATGCAAATTCACGATCAAATTATTAGGATTATTTTTACAAAAAAAAAAAAAAAAAAAAAGAATTAAAACAAAAGAATTATAACAAGGATTCTAATGATTTGTTCGTGAATTTACACAATATATGCAAGTATGTACGCAGATTTTCTTATACAAAAATATATTTTCCTATATTTGTGTCTAGCTTTATTGGGATATATGCAATGGATCACCAGCTGTAGGATAATTTTTAGTGTAAATAAATACATTATACGAGAAACAAGTTCATTCGAGTATACAACTTCGATACTATTTCGATACTGTCGTCGATATATCGATAGTTTTTCTAACTTTTGAAAGACTTGAATCGATATATTGATACTTTTTTTAGTGTAAATAAATACATTATGCGAGAAACATACAAGTTCGATACTATAACGATGCTATCGTCGATATATCGATAGTTTTTCTAACTTTTGAAAGTCTTGAATCGATAAATCGATAAAGTTTTTTAAACTATCGAAAACTTTCCATAGTGACACTAGCGATAGTTTTCCACTTCTATAGTAAAGCTATTTTATTTTTCTACACCTTTATACAATTAGAAATACATCGGATAACAATAAAAGTAATTATAAGGCAAAATTAACAATAAAGTCTAAAATTTAACATTTAAGAAATTTATTATTCGACATATTGTTAGGAGTTTATTTTAATTTGAAATTTATTTGCTGGTGGTTCAGCGTTGTCTATATATTTCATTGTTGCTGTAACAAATCATCAGTAGACTTCAACCACATATTTTGAATAGTCACAAACCTCTTATCTTATGAACAGACCTTCAAGAACTATTTGAGAATTCACAAAAAATAATATTTTTGAAAATCACAAAAGAAAAATAAGCGTAGTGGGCTTAGAAACAAATACAAAAAACCCAGGAAATAATTTATATTGGATACAAATCTATTTAATTTTTCTACACCTTTATACAATTAGAAATCCATCGGATATACGGGATTCACACTATGACTTTTTACTGTGACTTTTATAGAGTTGATTGACAAACGCGATCAAAGGGGTAGCCACACAAAAGAGAATTCAAGAAAAATGCAGGGGAAAAAGTCATCGTGTAAATCCCGTAATAACAATAAAAGTAATTTTAAGGCAAAATGAAAAATAAAATCTAAATAAAGGGTGTTTTTTATTGAGGTATAGAACTTTAAGTTGGCATCACTTTTTTAACTGGCGGCCATTTTGTCAGCTATCAAGTGATTAATATTTAGTTTGGTTTGCCATTTCATCATGAACAGGTTGACAAAAGAACAACGCTTGCAAATCGTGCAAATTTATTTCGAAAATAATGGTTCAGTTCGCGAAGTTTACCGCAAGCTCCGTCCATTTTATGGTCGACATAATCGTCCATCAGAGCAATTAATTCGGTTAACCATGGATCGTTTTCGCACTACGTTTACTCTATGTGATGATACGCATCCGCAGAGACGTCGAACAGTGCGCACCGAAGAAACAATTGCCGCTGTAGAGCAAAGTGTTGAAGAGGACCCGAAGGAATCGATTCGCCACCGTGCACAGCAATTGGAGCCGACTAACCGACTATTTTGATCCCGAATTGGATGGCATGAATTTGGATGAGTTGTGGTTCCAACAAGACGGCGCTACATGCCACACAGCGCACGTCACAATCGATTTATTGAAGGAAACATTCGATGAGCGCATAATTTCGCGGAATGGACCTGTCAATTGGCCACCAAGATCGTGTGATTTGACACCATTGGATTATTTTCTTTGGGGATATGTGAAGTCGCTCGTCTACGCCAACAAACCAGAAACGTTAGGGGACTTGGAAGCCAACATTCGTGGCGTTATTGCCAACATACGGCCCATATGCTCGAAAAAGTGGTTGAAAATTGGACCTGCAGAATTGGCTTTATTCGAGCCAGCCGCGGCGGCCACATGCCCGAAATCATATTTAAACATTAATGGCATAAAATTATCCTTCCAATAAAGCCAAATTGATGGACATTAAAACGATTTTCTTGTGTTTTATTTCAATTCAAAGTTCTATACCTCTTAAAAAAACACCCTATATAAATTATTTGCTGGGTTTCTTGTATTAGTTTCTTATTTTTCTATAGTAAAGCATTTGAAAAATCCCTCATGCCTTGAAAGTTCTTTTAAATGGTCTTTTGCAGGGGTCTAGTGCGTATACGTTATACATTATAAATTATAAATCATTCGCTCTTATTTTGTGAATGCTCGATGGCAAAGAAACTACATTCCTCCAGTTTGTTTTAAATTTTTCTGTTTATTATTGTACAGTCGACTCTTGATAATTTGAAACTCGTTAATTTCAATCTCGCGGTAATTTGAATTGTTTTGCAAGTCCCTTGAAAAACACTCAACAAATTGAGAAATATCTATGTAATTTGGTCCCCTCAATAATTTGAAATTATTTTAATGGCATTTTGATCGCCGACTCGCTATAATTTGAATTTTTTGGCTCTACGCTCTATAATTTGAATTATTTTAATTGCTGTGTTTTATGCAAAATATAAAATAAATAAAACAACGATTTATTTTAGTTTTTTGCGATGTGCTACCAAAATGATATCTTGCTCGCCAACGTTCTATAATTTGAAGTACGGTTATTCTACATTCTTTAATTTAAACTCCTAATGTGATTTTGTTTCTGGTTTTGAAAGAAATTTAAATCGTTTGCATACATCGACAGTTGCTAACATAAAAAAATTAAATTTCTTTATTTAATTAAATTAAATTAAATATTTAAAATCTAAATATAAATTATTTGCTGCGTTTTGTGTACTAGTTTTTTAAGCCCACTACGCTTATTTTTCTATAGTAAAGCATTTGAAAAATCCCTCATGTCTTGAAAGTTCTTTTAAATGGTCTTTTGCAGGGGTCTAGTACGTATACGCTATAAATTATAAATCATTCGCTCTTATTTTGTGAATGCTCGATGAGAAAGAAACTACATTCCTCCAATTTGTTTTAATTTTTTCTGTTTATTATTGTATATTAATCATAATTATCGTTAATAGCAAAATGAACTTGTTAACAAAGTAAACACTTCAAACTTTTTCAACTATTAAGCTAAAGGTCTGCTCTAGATCTGGTTAGAGTGCCAGTGAAATGGGCACATGAATTATCTCACCCCAACTCAACAAGAATTCAATATACAAGTTTATGAAATTATTAAAGAGCAGTTAATAATTAATTTTGCAAACAGCAAGCTAATTGCCAGAGTTTTGTTTAAATAGATTTTATAATAATTGTTCAAATAGCCTTGATAAGTTCTCCTTAAAATATTTGAACAGCCGCAAAAACGTTTTCCTATGCACTTACATATGTACATACATAAGTATAGCTTTTTTAATATTCTTATGGAGACCATGAAAAGGTTAATGATTTTGGCTTAAGCAGGGTACACAGGAATTGTTCATGAAAAGTGCTTATGTTAAAAACTTATTAAATGTATAGGAGATATTTTTAAACCAACATGTGAAATGATATGAACGGCAGTTATTTCAAGCGGAATTTTTGGTGTGAGTGAAGTATGCTAGCAGTTCATACGGTGACCAATATTATTGGTAGCAACTGCGAATAACATTATACGTTATATTTTTTATTCATAAATAATTTTTAGTCAGGCTTAAGTTCAGTAATTTCAATTCTTTTTATTGGATCAAATATTTTATGAATTAATGTGAGTTTCTAAAGAAGAGAAGAAAAATTAAATTAGACTTTTAAGCTGGGGGAAATACCGATATTTTTCTGTGCAACAACGCACTTCATCAGCACCCTAGTCTATCTACTTGGGTAGAGATTGTTATTAACATCAGCTATTTAACGTAAATTCTAATGAAACGGAATGTGAGAAATGATTGTTGTGTACAATTATTGATTTACCTTTGGTAAATACATATGTAAGTATCACTATTTATTTCCCCTGTTTTTCCATTTTTTAATTTTTCTATTTAGGTTAGCACGAAGTTATATTACTCTACCTACGTATGTTTAACTATTCTTGATTATCTTTTACGATCATCGCATTAATTATTTTTACTTATTCGATGTACCGTCGGTACATGCATATAAGTATTATGGTAGTGGATATTATGTTACTTTGTTGTTGCATTCTCCCGTTTATTTGGTTTTCGAACATAAGTGATTGCCAAGTGAACAGTGATTGCCAAGTGAACATATTTTTGTCACGTGCCCATGATGTATTGAGACATTTTTAGATTTTTAATTGAACTATAGTGAATTTTTAATCAGAAATAATTTTTAGTCAGGCTTAAGTTCAGTAATTTCAATTCTTTATATTTCTTTATATTATTTTCAATACGTTATATATATCGAGCCTTCTTTCGATTTTATTGTAAGCGACATGTTATCGAAAATATACTTTTTTATTGAAATTAAAGTTTTATGGGCCTAACCATAGTTTAGAATTATTAAAATTCCAAAATTATTGATTACTTTTAAGATACAGGCTTTAAAATTTTATCGTGAGCTACAATTTATGTACAAAAACATATTTGAATATTTAAAAAAAAAAACTTCTCCTGAAAAATTTAGGGCCTGTTCGTCTAAATACGAACGATAGGTTTTATCGAAAATTTATATTAGAATCAAAAACAAAAAACTACTGAAATTTATTTTTGTTTCCAATATAAATATTCGAACGAATCTATCTTTCGCATTTAAATGAACAGGCCCTTAATTTTTGTCGCTCACGATTAAATCGTAATATATTGTGAAGAAAAAACAAATTCTAAATTTTAGTAAACAACTTTTCTAAGCATAAGTAATTGTTCCTAACTTCGAGTAAGTTTTTACAAAAATCTAGTAAAATAAGCAAATCAACTAGATCGATACGCTGGTATTATTTTTAAAGACAAACAACAATTTGCAGAGGAAACACGGCTATATATATAGGTTTTTAATTTAGTGTGTAATTTTCACAACAATAATATGCGACCCCATAAAGGATATATATTCTGGGTCCTTATGAATGGGGAAGACGAACAGGGATGTCCGTCTGTCTGTACGTGAAGTCTGTTTTCCGAAGCTCCCAGTTAGAGACTTCAGTCTTGGACTGGTGGGTCAGAAATGGTCCAAAATATGTTGTTATTGTAAATCAGTAAAACCAAAAGGACAATTGCAGAGCTGGAAAACTTGAAGTTTTTTGGTATGTACCTAAAAATTAATTTTGTTTTTTGTTGATTAAACATATTTTAAATTGGAATTAAATTTAAAAAAAAATCAAAAAGATTATTCTAGGGTTGGAAAATTTTAACTTTTTTTGCTATATATATTATTACTATTATTTTATTTTTCTCTATAAATTATATTATTTATATATTAAAATTGTTATTATAGATAAATACAACAAAAAATATAAGAGGGATAGAAGCACCACCCACTCAGGCCATCGGCTAATATAAATTATACATGAATTGTGTTCTACACTCAAAAAAAAAAACTAACTAAAACTTTGGAAAATTTTCTAAATTTGAGTAAAAAAAAGTTCTCGTATGGCGCCAAAGCTGTTTTTTACTTGAAACCAGTAAAATACTTTCTAAATTTCTAGTTCATTAATGAACTAGCTTACAGTAATTATCTTTTTATATTTAAGCAAAAGTTTTCTAAAATTAAGTAAAATTTTCCTATTAAATTCGGAGCTTTGCAAAAATTTATTTTCATCTTTGATCTCAAATTTAGTAAATTTTTCAAAGTTTTTTTATGTCTTTAATTCTGGTACTTATTTTTATTTTTAATTAAATTCTATACCACATGGTATGTTTGTTATTATATCCTCATATTATATTCTTCATTAATTCACCAGACAAACATATTAATTCCTTGAGAGGAGATAATTATTGAACCAGTAACCTTCTGACTGATAAGCAAGCACTCTAACCAATCGCCTAACAGGGCAGTCCAAATAAACATTGAAATTTTTGAGTCTTAAAATTTTATTTTATTTAAAAAAAATATATATATATTTCAAGTTCAAATATTCCTCGAAAATATGAAAAACTTACTTAGATTTTTTGCTCAATGGAAACAAAAGATATATTCTATAATTTAAACAAAAAACACTTAAAACTGGTAAATAGTTTTCTTAAATTTAGAATACCTTTTTATATATTTCAATGTAAGTCAAATTTGATGAACTAATTATGAGTAAGTCATTTCCTAAAATTTATTTTTTGATTTCAAACGAGATTGACTAGTTTTAAAGATACATTTTCCCTAAACTTTTAAACCATTTTCAAATTTTTGGTAAATATTTCCTTTAAGTCAGTAAACGTGTCCTTGAATGTGGGAATATTTTTGTGTATTTTTATATACTACTTTTAAGGATATGAACTTTTTATTTTTTACTCATATTAAGTAATTTTTACTAGATTTTTGTAAAAATTTACTTTAAACTTAGAATTTTTTTTTTGCTTAAATTTAGAAACTTTTTTCCTTAATAATAGTATATGTAATTTTTTTTTTTTTTGAGTGTGGAAGGAAATAGTTTGGTCCAAGAAATCAAAAGAGTATAAAAGGATCATTTCATTTCTAGACAGAAATAGTTTAATATAAAAAATCAAAAAAAAAAATATAAAACGATAATCAGGGTTGGAAGATTTTAATTTTTTTTTGATACATAAAACTAACTTGCTTGGGTCAAATTAATTATTTTTTCTTTAAAAATTATAAATTGTATCTCTTAGAAAGAAAAGGATTGGTAGTGAAAATCAGAACAATAAAATACACAGCTCCTGGAGAGCTGGAAAATTCGAATTTTTTTTTTTTGGTGTATAAAATAACTAAATATAAAAATTTGCTTTCTTTGTTAATAAAAAATATTTTATATATTAGAGAGGAATAAATTAGTATTAAATGTCAGAAAAATCAAAAATATGCTTTCAGGGTTGGAAAATTTAAAATTTAAATAATTCTTTTTTTTTCTTTTTAACTACACATATTTTATATATACGAAAATCTTTACTCAAAAGTTGTTTATGTTTGTTAAATTTTGATATGAATACATATTTAATTTAACCATAAACATGGACTCCCATTAGTCTTACGAAGCTTTGTGATATGTTGCTGTTAATGCTTACAGCACAATTATGTTTCAAACCGATGGTCATGTTTTGACAGTGAATGGATATAATATAAAACATATCGATAAAGAACAGTCATAACTACAATATAAATTAAAGGACATGTTCCATTTCAGTTTCCTTTCTGCTGAACAAAATATATAATTTCTTTGGAAATATAATATAAGTGAAAGTGTAACATTGGCAATAGGATGTTTCAATTGAGATACTAAACAGTTTTGCAATATTAAGTTTTATTAAATACCGGTAAATATGAAAGAAATTAGCTTAGTTGATCTAAAGGTATAATACTACAACTTTTTTAGAATAATGAAATAATAGCACGGTTTTTGAACATCTTAAGCTATCAGAAAAAAATGCAACATACATATTTGTCGGAAAAGAAATCTCTATAAGTTTTTTTTTTTTTTTTTTTTTTTTTTTTTTTTTTTTTTATAATGCATGTATTTATTTATTGTATCTTCATATGTGAACTAACAATAAGTATTCAAATCTTAAATCTATAAAAAAAATTATTAGGCCCGACCAGTGTCGGACATAAACTTAGTGGTAGTTATAAATAATACATTAGTAGTGATAATCAAAAAAAAAGAGGGGGGGGGGGCAAGTATTTTCAAGTAGTCCCATCTGGAGTGTTAGGTATAAGAGCCCGTGTGTCCCTCTTTTTTAAGCGGATGTGTCCAGTAAAGTTCAAAATATTACGAGCAAGCGGATTAGGATGTGATTCGAGTTTTGTTAAATATTTGCCTGCGTATTTTGCAATTTCTTCAGTCACTAGTGGCATATTTAAATCACGATGTATAATAGAATTTTGGATGTACCATGGAGCCGATGTTATTAACCGTAAAATTTTGTTTTGCCTTCGTTGGATTCTCTCGACATTGGAAGCTGAAGCAGTGCCCCATAACTGAATTCCGTAGCGCCATATTGGCTTCAAAAGCGACTTGTATAATAAAAGTTTGCAGTCTAGGCTGAGTGTTGAGTTTCTGCCAATCAACCAATATATTTGAGTTAACTTAAGTTTCATCTGAGTTAACTTAGAGTCAATATGATGTTTCCATGTAAGTCTTCGATCAAGGTGTATACCAAGGTATTTCACTTGGGAATGTTCAGGAATATTTTGATTGTTGATTCGAATGGGGGAGCAAGTATCTCTTCTTAGGGTGAACGTTATATGGACACACTTTTGTTCATTGACTTTAATTATCCATAAGTTCAACCATATTTCCAGCTGAGTGATATGTTCCTGGAGATTGCGGGATGCCTCATAAGGGTTTTCGTGCACACTCATACAGGCTGTATCATCGGCAAAAGTAGAAATATGGATATTATTGCTCACAGGCATATCACAAGTATATATTAAATACAAGACAGGACCCAGAATACTACCCTGGGACACACCAGAAGATATAGATTCGGGCACACTCGTGAACTCTCCTTCCACAACAGTGAACTTCCTATCAATAATATAACTTTCCAAAAGCTTTTGAATGTTTATTGGCAGATATGTCTTCAATTTTAAAACTAGGCCTTCGTGCCATACTTTATCAAATGCCTGAGAAACATCAATAAAGAGAGCAGAACAATACTTCTTTTCTTCAAATGTTCTTCTTACAACTTGGACCAGTCTATGCGTTTGTTCAATCGTGCTGTGCTGACTTCTAAAGCCAAATTGATGGTCCGGGATGCACCCATTATCAGTTAAAATTTTGGACAATTTAGTCATGAGCAGCTTTTCGAAAAGCTTTGAGATTGTAGATAGTAAGCTTATAGGCCTATATGACTCAGTCTTGGTAAGATCTTTGCCCGCCTTTGGAATCATTTTGATCTTGGCCAGTTTCCAGTTATGTGGAAAATACTGCATTCTTAAAATAGCATTAAAAGTAAATAGCAGGATTCTTATTGCAATGTGAGGCAAGTTCATGAGCATTTTGTTACTAATGCCATCAATACCTGGAGCTTTCTTCGGGTTGAGTTCAGCAATTACTTTTTGTACTTCACGCATCTTAAACCTTAAGGGACGAGGGGGTAGAGAAACTACACTCGGTAAATCAGCAGCACCCGTACATGAATTGGGAGTGAATACAGATTTTAAATGCTCAGAAAATAAGTTACCTTTCTCACTATCACTTCTTGCCCAGCCTCCGGTCGCAGTACGCAATGGTGATTTAAGATCAACGGGTCGTTTAAGATTTCTAGTAGCGCGCCATAAAGAGTAATTAGATGCGGACGTTACATCAAGACCTTCTAAATACTTTTCCAGTAGTGCAGTTTTTTCCGATGATAGCAGCTCTTTGAGTCGTTTAGTACATTCTTTAAGTCTGATTTTATTTAGGGGTGATCTGTGTTGTTGCCATTCTCTTCTAGCTCTCCTTTTTTCACATACAAGACGTTCAATTTCCGTAGAATAAATTCTGTTAAAGCCGGTCTGCGGATAGGAGGTAGTGGCGTGTTCAGCAGCCTGTTTAATATTTTCGTTAAGATTGGCAATGTTAAATTCAATATCATCGCATGATCTAAGCTGAATGTTTTCTACGCAGTGACTACTAAGATATTTTTTGAATACCAGCCAGTTGATTCCATTAATCATCTTCACATATGAGTTAGTTAAATCACTCCTTAGTGGGTTGAAAATTGTAACTATTGTTGGAGAGTGATCGGAGGACAGATCTAGAGAGGCCTCTACATGAATTAAGTCCCTATGAATATTTTTCGTGACGGCAAAATCTATAACATCTGGAATTTTTCTTACGTCAGTAGGCCAGTAAGTAGGCTCCCCACTCGAAATGACATCTAAGCCCATTTTTGAAATTGTATTGAACAAGGCTCGGCCTCTAGGTGTAACAAGACGCGATCACCAGTACGTATGTTTTGCATTGTAGTCACCAGCTGCCACGAAACAAGATCCAAGCGATTTGTAGAACTTCTCATACTGATCTTCGCTAACTGAAAATCTGGGAGGTGAGTAAATTGATGATATCACGAAATTCGCACAAAAATTTTCTACGAAAATATTCGTTGCTTGCAAATATTCTTCACTAACGTTGTCAAGGACATAGTGCTTGAGTCTTGACTTAATCAGAATTGCTGATCCACCACATGCTCTCTCTCTCGGGTCCTTTGTATCATATAAAGTGTAACCATTTATTTTAAATAAGCTTCTTGAGGTCAAATGAGTCTCAGAAACCAACATTATATCAATATTTTTTTCCATGAGGAAGTGCTCAAGTTCATTTTTATGTTGGCGAATGCCGTTTGCGTTCCAGAAACATATTTTTAACGTGTTCATGGTTTATTAACTAATGCTTGAAGCAGTGTATTCTGCATTCGCAGCATTTCTTGCATTATACTTGTCATATTTGTAGTAAAGTTGTTTATAGTTAGCACCAGATTCTCAATAGTAGCTTCAAGGCGACTAAAGTTAAAGCTTGAGTTTGAATTCGTTGAATTATTTGGCGGTGGAACATTTTGCGTGGGAATTGAACTAGTCTTAGCAGCATCAGCATACGATACACGTGAAGTAACTGGTTGGCTGATTTGAGCAAAAGTGTCGGAGTTCGCGTTTACTTGTAGAGCTGGAGTTAGCTTGGGTTTTTGACCCATAGCCTGTTTAACGAAAGAAAATACAGGGCACCCTCTATAGTTAGCTGTGTGATTACCTCCACAATTACTACATTTTTTTTTCTGCTTGATCTTTTGGCTTAGTGCAGCTAGCAGTACCATGCAATTCACCGTAGATAACACACACTGTAGGTAACTTGCAGTAAGTATTCGTATGGCCATATTCTTGGCAATTATGGCACTGTACGGGACCTGAACGCTTACGTGGCTATTCAACTGTGATTTTTCGATGTAAGAGATACTTTACGTTATAAACTGGATGGGCTTCATTTTTTTTCAATTGTATGTCATTCGGCTCCAGTTCAACCCGAAATAGGGGTTGGGGGACCTTTTCTCTATTAAATATGTTGGTAACATTTTTTACCTTGAATCCTTGGTCAACAAGTGCACATTTTACTTCTTCGGGTTCAACATATGGATCTATGCCCTTTAATACTATCTGTAGGCCTTTAGCACTCTTAAGTTGGTATGTGTAAAAATTTGTTTTATTTTTTTCGAATTCACTAACAATTTTTCGGAAATCTTTTTCATTATATATTTGGATTTTAGTTTCATCAATATTACCTCGTTTAATTGGAATGATGTGAAAAGTATTTTCACCAATGGTCGACAGTAGTTTTTTTATAAGCGCGTTAGAATTTTTTTCTCTCAGATAAATAGGTGGTGGCTTAAAAGACTTTTGCGATGATGTAGAGGGCTTGTCGTCGGTGTCTTGCAATAATGAAAAACGATTTTGACGATTGGTAGATGATGCGCTGTTATCCCTAGACATCTTTGGAGCAGATGAAATTTTTGAAGAATTTGGGCTTCGCCCACGCTTTACCACTGTTATATATCTGTCCATTCCCACTTGTACCTTGGGTTTTGAGCTACTGTTATCTGTAGTGATAACTTGGTTTAGTGATGAGGGCGAGCCCGATGCGGATGATATCGCAGACTTAAATGAAGAAGTACTAGGCAATGGTAATGTTAACGATTCACTAGTTGGCATTGGACAAAGCGAAGTTGATCGCTGACGAAAAATTGGCTTTGCCGTTAAAAAAAGATTTTCATCAGATTTATTATTTATATTTTTTTTCATTAAGAGTTTCAGAACTCACAGTAAAATAAGCATTTCTGCCGTTAGAGCTCACTTCAAAATTTTTTTCCTTTGAGGTACTCATACAGAGTATTATTCCTCAAGGGAACTTTGTTTGTGTTTACGGTTTTTTTTTTTGTTTTTGCTATTTCTTGCTATGTAAAAAATATTAGTAAAGCCAATAAGCTTATTTATCAAGGTGAATATGTATTACGAATATTTTTTGTATAATTTTTGATTTTGTTGTTTCTTATATTTGTTTCGTATGTATGTATAGGGTGTTTTTTTTAGAGGTATAGAACTTTGAATTGAAATAAAACACAAGACAATCGTTTTAATGTCCATCAATTTGGCTTTATTGGAAGGATAATTTAATGCCATTAATGTTTAAATATGATTTTGGGCATGTGGCCGCCGCGGCTGGCTCGAATAAAGCCAATTCTACAGGTCCAATTTTCAACCACTTTTTCGAGCATATGGGGCCGTATGTTGGCAATAACGCCACGAATGTTGGCTTCCAAGTCCCCTAACGTTTCTGGTTTGTTGGCGTAGACGAGCGACTTCACATATCCCCAAAGAAAATAATCCAATGGTGTCAAATCACACGATCTTGGTGGCCAATTGACAGGTCCATTCCGCGAAATTATGCGCTCATCGAATGTTTCCTTCAATAAATCGATTGTGACGTGCGCTGTGTGGCATGTAGCGCCGTCTTGTTGGAACCACAACTCATCCACATTCATGCCATCCAATTCGGGAACAAAATAGTCGGTTATCATGGCTCTATACCGGTCTCCATTAACGGTAACTGACTCTCCAGCATTATTTCGGAAGAAGTATGGCCCAATGACTCCACCAGCCCATAGAGCACACCAAACAGTCAGTTTTTGTGGATGTAATGGCGTCTCAAGGGTCTCATGTGGATTCTCTTCACTCCAAATGCGGCAATTTTTCTTGTTGACGTAGCCATTCAACCAAAAATGAGCCTCATCACTGAACAAAATTTTGCGATGAAAATCAGCATCGAGATCAATCTCATTTTCGGCCCATACACCAAAATCACGACGCATTGCATGGTCTCGCGGCTTTAATTCTTGCACAAGCTGGATCTTGTAAGGTCGCAAGCCAAGATCTTTGCGCAAAATCTTCCATAAAGTTGATGGACAAAGCTCCAATTGCTGTGCACTCTGGCGAATCGATTCATTCGGGTCCTCTTCAACACTTTGCTCTACAGCGGCAATTGTTTCTTCGGTGTGCACTGTTCGACGTCTCTGCGGATGCGTATTATCACATAGAGTAAACGTAGTGCGAAAACGATCCATGGTTAACCGAATTAATTGCTCTGATGGACGATTATGTCGACCATAAAATGGACGGAGCTTGCGGTAAACTTCGCGAACTGAACCATTATTTTCGAAATAAATTTGCACGATTTGCAAGCGTTGTTCTTTTGTCAACCTGTTCATGATGAAATGGCAAACCAAACTAAATATTGATCACTTGACAGCTGACAAAATGGCCGCCAGTTAAAAAAGTGATGCCAACTTAAAGTTCTATACCTCAATAAAAAACACCCATTATGTAAAAAAAATCCGCTTTAATGTCTCTTCACTATGAAGGTTCAACGAGAACTCCAATTTTCAAATTTTCCACTGTGCTTGCACAAATGTGTGTGTCGAATTTATCAACAGATAGTATCCTCTGTGTTTACATAAATTATAAATTTATATACATATCATGTCTTCACTTCACTAACTTTATTACACATTGTCTAATGCATTTATAAATTTTAAAATAGAACTAATAAAATATTTTACTTGTCACGAAAAGAACCTTTAACAATCGGATAGCGCAAATTTCTAACTGGAATATGTACGAACTGTCTATAAGTTAAATATATATCTCTATAAGTTAAATTTTTTTTATCGCACTTCTTCCAAAAAAGAAGTTAATACAAATCAGAAAATCTTTATACAAAAATGTCTGCTAACAACTAGATACGTATATTATGCTTAATATTTTACAAACTCGAATTAAAAACAACATTCATTTACACAATCCTTTAGAAAGTTTGTTATGCCTTAAGTTTCTGCACGTTTACGCCATCTATAGTAATAATTTAGCAACTGTCTTGTTAAATTTACTAATACTCTCCGAAAATTTCCACATATGCGCAGTTGATATATAAAGAAAACTCATCTATCTAACAAAATTTTCTCTCCGTCCAATTGTTACTTTGGTGTGTGCTGCTTGTCAATGTTGCCATAAGGTATAAAAATGTACTACATACATAAACAAAATTCTCATATAAAATTAATATTTAAGTTATATTTGCTCGTTCTTCCATACTTTGGGTAGTAAAATTGTATATGTATATATGATGGTAGAGCTAGTAATATAATCAATCGATTAATGAATAAATTAATATTGGATTAGTCGCTTAATCGAATAATAAAAATTGTGGAATAAATTTATTATTCCTAGAATCGCCCTGTGGTCTAAATTTGACCAATTGACACATATACATATATGCATGATTTTACCCAGTTGACCAAGACTTTCATTATTGATATAGATTTCAAATATATCTCGAACATTTATCGAGTAAAACTATCGAGAGTGACACTCAAAAATTAGTCGAAAAAATTTCACCTGTCTCTCAGTTTTGTCCCAAAAGACATTCGATTTTGAAAGTTCGATACAAATATCAAAAGTAAGAGAATATCGAACTAATTTCGATATCGCAAAAAGGCAGCAGAAAAATTAAAAAAGTAATTTTATTTTTTCATTTATCTATTTTAATTTACTTATTTTATTTTTTAACCCCGACTAAAAAAAGGGGTGTTATAAGTTTGTAGTGTGTGTCTGTGTGTCTGTGTATCTATGTGTCTGTCTGTGTCCACGTACAGGCCAAACGGCTGGACCGATTTTCATTTAGTTTTTTCTGTTTGAAAGATGACTTGATCGAGAGGGTTCTATGTTTGAAAAAAATCGGTCCAGCCGTTTAGAAGATATAACATCTTTTCTGAAAAAAGTCGGGGGTTTTTAAAATTTTTCATTTTTGTTATTATTTTTATTAATTCCTAAATTTACGCTGCAGGCTTTGGACATGGTACCTCCATTCTAACAGAATAACACACATCCACTAGGCTATCGTGGCAAAGTTTTTTCTCCCACTTTTGATATTTCTAGCGATACTCAGAGATCGAATGTACAAAACGGAGCGACAGGTGAACTATTTTTGATTCATTTTTTAGCGTCACTCTGTATAGTTTTACATGATAAATGTTCGAGATATATTCGAAATCGATATCAATAACGAAAGTCTCGGTTACAGTGATGTCATGGTTTAAACTTGGTACTTCTAGACTAACAGACTGGTACACATCCAGTCGGCTACCGTCACTCATTCCAGAAACTGTCGAGAGAAGTTCAAAGTTAAAAGTTCAAAGCTTTAGCAAACATTCGAGTTTTTTAGATTTGCGCACAAGTATCAAACAATTTTGTTTCGAAATCTCTTCGCTTTAATGAGCATTCATATATATCGAATGTCACTAAACAGTGTAACTTATAGCACTAAATTAGTCCCATAATTGGTTCTAAGTTTGATTTTGAGCAATTTTTCGTTTTCAATATAATTGCAAGAAACGAGGGCACTGCCATTTGATATAAACAGAAGTTGCTTTTGCGGTCAACGATTAAATCGCTGATGTCAGTGAAACCTGTATAAATATTTTCAGGTGACTGACTAATCATTGAATGTTGTGGACTAATATGTTTTGAAAATGGCTTTATTTTTATTAACCAAAAATGATTTCTATATTTTTTAAATTAAACTTTAACTACAGTTGCACGTGACATTTTTTCCATTATGATGTTTATATTATTTCTGTTGCTTGTTTTACAAAATTATAAATAAATAAGGTTAATACAAATATTTTAAAATTTACATACATAAGTATTCAACGTACTTATTTTTAAATAACAAAAACAAACTTAATAATATTTAATATGTTTTTTAGTTTATGGTTTTGTAATAATATTTCATCTTTTTTCTCTCCACCGTTTGCCATTCATTTCATTTTGTTCACTGCTTTTGCTCATCTAAATTTTAGTAAAGTAAAATCTTTTATGTAGTTTTTAATAATTTTACTATTACTATGATGCACGTGACAAAATTTATTTAAATGCCACGACCATATTTCATTTTCAGCAAGGTTTTTGTTATTTTAATTACATTAAATATTTCTGTTTGTACTCAATATTTGATGGGCAGAAATGTATTTTCGAAGCACTTATAACAAATTTTATTTTTCAATGTTGCACGTTACATTCAAATGTGCGATTTTGGAAAGAAAAAATCTACAACTATTTGCAATTGCATAGTTTCTGTTTCATTCGTTTGTGATTTTTTGCAGCCTCAGAAAAACTTTAGAGAGCAAAAGTCAATGGATAATGTCTCTATTCAAGTACACCCAGAGAAAAAACAGCATAAAATCTATAAAAACTATATTGAATTAATAAGAAACATTTACGAAAGTCTAGCCATGTTGAAATTTTTTATTTCAATATGGAAAAATATTAATTTACAGTATTAATTTATTAATTTTATTCATTTTTAAGTATCTCAACATACACTTTCTATTATATTGAAAATTATTGAATTAATGTGACGCGTTCTTATTTTTAGGTTGCAGCTTTTCCCTGAGTGTAAGTTTACTGAAAGAAAATGTGCTAAATAAATATTCAAATGCGAATGACTGCGCTTTTGTGAATTTGAACTGAAATGTCTTCTTGTGTTTTCATAAAATATGGCTTAGAAAATATTTTTTTAATTATAGAGCTCAAAAGCAATACAAAATAATAAATACAAAATTTCCTATTACTTTTTCATGTTTTCTTATTAAACAAATAAAACGGTCCATTAAGGCAGAAAAGTCTTATTTTAATAATAGTATCGATAATTGTTTGAATTAGTAAACCTGATGTAGAATAATTTCTCAAGTAGTAACACCTTTTGTATATGAGATGAAATACGAGTACATTTGAAGCGGTGTAACCCACATTCGTTTTTCGGTTGCTGTATCGAAGATAAAAAACATTATTTACGTAACCAACTATCAAAAAAAAAGGGTAGAGTAAGCCACTCTTTGGTATTCTAAATAAAATGGAGGTCAAAAATCGTTTTTGCACAGATCATAATATTGAAAAGCAATAAAGCAATTATATAATTAAAAAAAACAATTGTTTAAAAAAATTTATATTGGTTATAATACTTCTGCGCTGATAGGCTAATGTATATATCATAAAAATTTTTAAATTAAGCAATTCAATCAAAATTAGAAAAAAGCCATTTTAAAATTAATTGAACATTTTATTGGATAGAAATAAGATGGTTAGTCGATTAACGATTACCCTACTGAGTTTCTCAGGTTAATCTAACCAATTTCTATAGTTTACAGGTTGTTATGTTGAAAATTCACTTTGGATTTGTTATCTTATTTTTAGGATAAATCGTTGTTAGTGAATCGTTGCGATTCACTAATTTTGAATGGTTAATTTACTAAAAAGATAAAGAACTGCATCAAAATACATTTTCGAAGTTACAACATAATGAACTCCAGTATAAATAGAAGTATTATTACATTATATGGGATTTTTTCGGGACATGACTCAGAAAAATCTGGGAACCCTGCCTACAACATCTAAAATTAATTGGCCAGTCATATTCGTTAGATGTTTAATACTACGTTTATACGTCCACTATTGGTAAATAAAAATATTTGCAAATAAATAAACTATAAGCAGTTAGTGACATAGCAAATGTATAAAAACTTGGTAGCACTTCTATAGAAAAGTTACTTATGTTTACAAATATCTTGTGTAAATGTATGATACTAAGGGCCATTATTATAACTTGTCGTTAGCTAAAGGTAGGATTTTATTGGATGGATAAACACTTTTTCATTCTTACAACTTCATTTTAACCAAAAGTGAACGATAAGTTAAAGACAAGTTCATTCTACCTGTAACTTTTATCGTAAGGTATAGTCATTTGAAGTTGCCATATTTTCATCCCTTGCCACACTTTCTACTTTATAAATTACTGCCAAATTTATGTGGTTAAAATATGGTATAAAACAAAAACAATACAACACAAAACACATAATAATAAAACAAAAAACAAAACAATTGACAAAACTGTTTTCATTAGATTGTAATTTGACAAATAAACAAAAGCAAGTTGCCACTAAGCATTTTTGACAATCCATATCCACAAAATCCACAGATATGTTGCCACCAAACAAAAACTGTATTATTTATTTTATCGGAAAGTTGTAATAATGGACAAATTTTAAAGGTACCTTTACAGTTCAGTTTTGCTAAAGTTAAGATTAACTATCCGGAACTTTATCGTCAAGTCATAATAATGGCCCTTAATGTTTCTATTCTTATTTCTTTTTTCTTATCACTGTTTTTGTGCAATATTTATCAAATTATTGTTTTTTATTAGCAAACATTAGTAAGTGTGGCAACCCCAAGCATTTTATTTTCACATAAAGGGTGTTTTTTATTGAGGTATAGAACTTTAAGTTGGCATCACTTTTTTAACTGGCGGCCATTTTGTCAGCTGTCAAGTGATTAATATTTAGTTTGGTTTGCCATTTTATCATGAACAGGTTGACAAAAGAACAACGCTTGCAAATCGTGCAAATTTATTTCGAAAATAATGGTTCAGTTCGCGAAGTTTACCGCAAGCTCCGTCCATTTTATGGTCGACATAATCGTCCATCAGAGCAATTAATTCGGTTAACCATGGATCGTTTTCGCACCACGTTTACTCTATGTGATAATACGCATCCGCAGAGACGTCGAACAGTGCGCACCGAAGAAACAATTGCCGCTGTAGAGCAAAGTGTTGAAGAGGACCCGAATGAATCGATTCGCCACCGTGCACAGCAATTGGAGCCGACTAACCGACTATTTTGTTCCCGAATTGGATGGCATGAATGTGGATGAGTTGTGGTTCCAACAAGACGGCGCTACATGCCACACAGCGCACGTCACAATCGATTTATTGAAGGAAACATTCGATGAGCGCATAATTTCGCGGAATGGACCTGTCAATTGGCCACCAAGATCGTGTGATTTGACACCATTGGATTATTTTCTTTGGGGATATGTGAAGTCGCTCGTCTACGCCAACAAACCAGAAACGTTAGGGGACTTGGAAGCCAACATTCGTGGCGTTATTGCCAAGATACGGCCCCATATGCTCGAAAAAGTGGTTGAAAATTGGACCTGTAGAATTGGCTTTATTCGAGCCAGCCGCGGCGGCCACATGCTCGAAATCATATTTAAACATTAATGGCATAAAATTATCCTTCCAATAAAGCCAAATTGATGGACATTAAAACGATTTTCTTGTGTTTTATTTCAATTCGAAGTTCTATACCTCTAAAAAAAACACCCGATAGTAAGTTAGTAAGCCGCTATGACCGCGTTTAGACACGAAATCATTTGGAAGGGAAACATTTAGTTGGGAAGCAATTTAAGGGTGGGAAAGATAGAATCATTTTTGTGTTCGGTAATTACCGACACGCTTTGTTTTTATATTTTTGCTACATATACACACATAGATGTACAAATATGGGGGGAGGACAAACACAATTTTTTTTCATTAGTGTTTTTTATGGGAATTGTTAAAATTTAAGCTTAAAATTTTTTAAACGCACTAATAATCCCAAATTAATATTTTACTTATTAAGTTAAATATATATTTTTTATTAAAAATACATTGAAATTGGATATTAAAAAAATATATTTTACTTAATAAGTAAAATATTAATAAGTAAAGTATTGGTTTGGGATTATTAGTGCGTTTAAAAAATTTTATACAGATTTTTTTAGTTAACATTTTTTTATTTAAGTTAAAACATAAATTAACAGTCCAGTTTCAATAACAAAAATTAAGTTATAATTAAAACTAAAAAACTAAAACATTTAAAACAAAAACATTATATAGACAAAAAGTAAAGTATGTATTAGAAAAAAACTAAATAATAATAATAATAATCTAATAATAATAAACTAAATAATAATAAAATTAATATTCGTTTCCAACAAGTTTATATGCTCATATGGAAATATTATTTATGTATATATTATATTTGAATACAATATTTTGAAAAGATACAAGCTAGAAATGATTTCATTCATCATTCATGATTTCATTTCTTAATAATTTATTATTTAATTTAAAAAAAATTTATCTGTTGGGCATAAATAAAAATAGAAAATTGCCATTTATTATTTAGTTACCCTTCCAATATTGAAGTTCTGAATTAATACTATATTGTTGCTATGAATGAACATACATACATAAATAAGTACAAACATATGTATGCAAGTATGTATGTATACGTGTTCAATTGAAAAAAATTTTATGTGCATATATATACATGCATACATATCGATAGTTGAGTTTTTCAGTGATTTCAATAAATTTCACACTAATACACCTCATCACAAAAATTTATTGCAATACACTTTCTATTATGTTTTACCTTCTCCTGTAAAGTAACAATTATTTGCGTTAGGGCCTTTCCATTTGAGACCAACGATATATTGACCTGTGTAAGTCTATTAAAAATTTCGGTCATCAAAAGTACTGATACCAAAATTTGGAACTAGGAATATTTTTCACAAGTTTTCCACTAGTCTAACAAAGTTGTATATGAACATGAATTGTTTTGTTTTGTTTTGTTTTCTAATAAAAATAAAACATAAGTAGACATGTTTAAAGAGGAAATTTAGAGTTTTTCGATTTTCTGACGATTTTTCGGACATAAAATGATGATTATTTTATATTTTATCGGGATTTTGGCGATTTTTCCATCATTTTATCTGGCAGCCCTGGATTGAACCATAAATATGCATACATACATACATACATGTGTTTGTACGAGTATATATAGTATATGAATATATACAAGGTATTTGCAGATCATAATTTTTCGCTATTTTTTTAATTTTACTCTAAATAAAAATTGGTGGCTATTGTTACAAACAATTTGACAGTAGAAAATCTTAAGAACACCTTAAAACAACTTGTCTTGCTACTACCTACGTACACTAATACAATTTTATTAAGAATTTGTTGAAAGCGACATACACACATACATATCTACACACATGCATTATAAATTCACATGAAGTTTACTATTTGTGATGTTTTGAAGTGCTGTGAACTTATAGTTTTTTGGGTACTTGTTATCTAATAAAAAAAAATTTGTATAAAAATTACTGGTGATTTTCATGAGTAATTTTAAAATAAATAAAAAATAGAATTTTTTAATATTACAGGCAAAAGAATATGTTTTAAAAAGAATTTGTAATAAATCCTGGGGGGTGGGGCAAAATCAAGTCTGAAAGGCCTAGCTACGCCTATGGTAGAATGTCAAAAGCTTCGTTTTCTTTTGGTTTTAGTATAATTATTTTTGTGCTTTTGACATTCTCCGGTTATTTACACAGCTATGGTTGCCATATTTTCGTATAACAAATCCTTACGCAGTCACCTGTATAATTACACCATGTATTCGCCCGTCTAAACAAGGACTATAAAATAATTATATGACAACAATGCATAGTTTTAAGTTTAAAATTTTTTTATTTAAAATAAAAATAGTTTTATTTGAAAATAAGTCGTGCTTTCAAAATTTATGTTTTTAAAATTTGAAATTGATTTTATGATATGAAAGAGTCAATATGACTTTTAAACAAAATACTTCAGAAGAAACCAAATTCCTTGCTAATAAAAAAAAGACAACTTGGCAAGTTTTTAGCAAATAATAAAAATTCCACATCTTTTTGTAATTTCAGGCCAACTACAATAGGTCTTCTTGTGGTTGTCGTATTTCGACTTCAACTGGAAAATGTTTTTCTTCATTAAAGCAGAAATGTTGCTTTTACGAAAAAGTCGTAGTTGAAGTTGAAATCGGCGTATTCACGATAAGGGCAGTTAATTTGCAAAAATATTCTGTTGCATATTATGTGAACGTTTAAATGGCAAATTTAAATTTAATCTACACGTGTAATAAAGCAAACTCTACAAATGTTAACAAGACTTGAACTTATTGCCTAAATAAATAAACAGAACTGGCAAATAAATGAAGTAAATGAATAAGCGGAAAGCCATTAAAATGAAAGAAAAAAAATTTTTTTAACAAAGATGACATGCGTCACAATTCTTGGCCTCTTTAGTGTTTATTTTGCTATTCATATCATTGTTGATACAACTGTTGTTTTTATTTTTAATGGCATAAAACTTATTAAGTCTCCTTTTTTTAAGCTAACAATACAACATGCTCATTATTATTTTTTTTTATAAATAATAATAATCCTTGTTGAATTAATTATCCCATTTGAATATGTATGTACTAATATCTCGAACTCTTCTCTATGAAAACGTGTTGCCGCCATGTGAATTTTATGTTTATGGGGAAGTCAAAATACCAAATGTCTAAGAGATATTTGCCTTAACTTTTAGTTTTATACAAATTTGTTTCAAAAAAAATTTAATAATGAAGCAAGCAACCTCGCTAATTTTTGCACATTTTATCTAAATCGATGGAATAATTGTAGCTAGTGAGTTATAGAGGTCGAACAAATTTCGATAAAGAACTTTTTTTTCGTATCTAAGTCAGTCGATTTTTTAGAGTTCCCAAGATGGAAATTTAAAAATTTCGATTAGAGGTTGGCAAAAAATTACAGGGATCTGTTTTCGTGTAATGGCGCAAAATAATTGTTTCCACAAAAGAAAAAGAACAATTAAATTGGCGGTAATGTTACGCTTATTTCAAATGCAAATGCTAAAAGAAATTGGAGTAAGAAAATATCCGAAAAATCTCTTAAGTATGTATTTATAAGTTTTAAAAATTAACAAATTACCTAATTCCCAAACCAATTCTATAATTCCTAATTTCCACAAATATATCCCCAATTCTGATATAATTCCCCCAATCTGGCAACACTGTTCGTAATAAAATATCTATATAAAGTGGTGAATTAATTTAATTACTTTGAAAGTTTAATTTTTTGTTACTACATTAAACACATATAATATATTTAATACATATGTATGTATATCAGCGTTTACTATCTGGCACAGTGGGTTAATTTGCGAATTAATAAGTGCATATTTAACTACATCGAAGTGAGTTTCCTAGGACTAATTTCTATGATAGAAATAGTTAAAACACGGTTCTGTAAGTTCGATTTCAACAGAAAAATTTAGTATAAATAAGATAGTTGCCAGCGAGTCACATTAAAAAGCAAGACAAATTTACTACATCATCACCATTTTTATGTGGGCAATTTGTCAAAGATTCTATGAAATATACACTCATACACAAAAAGACAGGTAAATTACGTCTCACCTGTACTGCGATTCACTAACTTTTTTTTAACGATAATCGCATCGTTAAAATAATTGTAACGAAAATTTATCGAATTAGCTATTCAATAACATTTTTAATGATATTCGCTGTAGGTTAATGTCAGCTGTGTCGTTATTTAAGCGACAATAATTTATGTGCTATTAATTTTATAGACAAAAATCAACAGAAAATATCAGCTACGTATTATCGTTGAAAAGAAGTTACGGAATCACACAATCGTTATTGCAAGCGACAAAATGTATAGACAAAAATTACGACTGTATGTCCGTTAAAAGCTACTGAATCGCACTACTGGGCTGCTGTTGTTTTAAAATCTGTTACATAGTGTCCACACCTAATGAATTTATATCATGATGAATGCCAAATTGATACCATGATAAAAATTCATTACGTATAGAATCAATTTATTAATATTAAGGCAGCGTTCTGATATAATCATCAGAACTCATGGCCTGATAAATTCATCTTGATATCAAATGTCATTTTATGTGTCACTGTGCATAGAATGTTTATTTATTAAACAATTTACGTTTAAGAAAAGCAGCACAACAATTATTTGTGACCAAAAAATTAAGCAACACGCAAGTTAGGTATTTCTGGCAAGTATTTAATTGATTCATCATGATATAAAATTATCAACGTCTAACCATTTGTGTTGATATTAATGGAAAAAATTACAGTTGCTTTGCCGATCTTATATTACGAGTTATGATATAAAGTTGTCAAGGGTGGACACTAAGTTAATTTGTAGGCAGATTAATTCATATCATCAGAAAAATAAGTGGTGTTTTTATGAATTTGTCGGACACTGGTCACGTACCCACGACTTTCCACCTTGCCGTCAATGCGCGAATTACTTCAGAAGGCTATTGTAGCTGTAGGAATTTAAATTCTATGAAACTATGGATCCAATAACATATAAGAAACATATTATACCAAAGGCACTAATAATTTAGTTATTTTCAAAACCAGAGGAGCAACAGAAGTGAAACTTTTATTCCTTAAAAATTATCGGATATAATTAACCTTCCTCAATATATCAACTTGAGCAAAGAAACAAACATAATTTCGAACAGGAAGTAAAAACCAACTAATATTTTATTGTTTTTAACTATGCTCAGCAGCTAAGGTGACACGTATGCTCTTCCTATTTTAAATAGGTGCACAATTTTTATTTTTGTGCGCTATTTTTGACGATATTTCGTTTGATTTCAAGGTTGCGTTGTAAATATCGCGCACTAAATCATAAACAGGCCCATATGTAAAAATAAAATCCCACATCTTCAAGAGTGGCGAGAAACTTCTTATACATACATAGGTACGGTGCACACTGTCACGAAGGCGGTCAAAAATTAAAAAAAAAATAGTTTTGAATTAAAACGAACAAGTTGCTTTATTTTATATGCAATATTCTAATTAAGTAAAATCAAAAAGAACTTTTAAAAAAGGTTGATTTTTCAGAGTCAACAGTTTTAGGTAATTGTGCAACTTTTTGAAAATATGGTAAGACCATACACAAATTTTACAAAAAAAATGTCCATATATCAGATGGAATTTAAAAATTATTAAATTCGAAATAAAAACAAGTTTTAAAATACATAGCTTTGTAAATACATTATAAAAGGCAGAAAGGAATCCTTAAATACACTTATTATTTAAAAGGAATTTACAAAATGTGTTTTAAGATATTCTCATCCCAATAAAATTTTAATAATAATCTTAAAATAAAATACTCCCTCAAAATATTATCTGTAGCAAAGGCCAACATTTTTGGATTAAATAAAAATTTCGATTTTAAGGACATATATAAAAAAAATGGAATTTTTGACTTTATGATACAAATTTGTAAATAAAAACCTGGTTTAAATAAATAAATATAATCTTAATATAATGTAAACTTACAAATTGTAATTCATATTGTGTAAAAATTTCACACAAATATCTTATTTACTCAATTTTTAAGAGAAAAATAAAATATAGCTTTTACATTGCGTGTAAACTAAAAATTTTAAACCCGTTTTCTGGCAAACTAATCTTTTTGAGTTGTGACGTCATAACTCATTAATATAAAAGCATTAAGAACATAAGAAATTTTATTGTCGAGGCTGTGGGACAGCTCCTGCTTGTTTATCTTTATCAACTCAAAAATTCCGTTTTTTGAGTTGTGACGTGTTTGCAGCAAATGTACGATATTCCTCTAAAATGAACGAAATTTTGACGGAGCCTTACATATGTTAAAATTAATATATATGTATGTTCAAAATTTGATTAAGTTACAATTATTTTTATGTCTGTTTTGATAATTTTTTATTTCAGGATATATGGGAAAAAATGTGTGCCAAATTTTATTTCTTTACGATAACTCCATCTATTTTTGGCCGCTCATTATATGAACTCAGGACACTGTGCGGCGACGGCGAATCCAACTTGGTGCTTTTGCCACTATTTTTAGTGATTTTTGAGGGTTAGTGCCAAACAAGTAGTGCTTTTAAGAAATGTATGTATTTTTTGTTTTAATTACTTTAATAAAAACTCAATGTATTTATTTTTTCAGTGTGAAGCAAACCCTTTGCGTCTGATATATTTCATTAGATAGATAATAGCTTAGAAAATGTTAAGCATTATTAAACATTATTAAACTTCACTCGTTTAGATCTTCAGTAGTTTTTTAAGTTGGTGCTTTTTACGCTTTTTAGAACTCAAAATTACGCTTTTAGAACTTTTTTTTGAATTTTGATGTGCTTTTAGAGCTAAAAAAGTTGCTACTGTACAAATGACACAAATATGTAATACAAAAACAGTCATAACGGTATTTTATATTGTTCAAGAAGTCTGTGTCGTTACATATTCGTTTAGTAAAAACCGGTTTATGAACAAATTAAAACATTTTAATAATTTTGAGTTGTGATTGCTTATGATTTAGTGTACGACAGTGGGTCAAAAATATTATACTGATTTTTAATAAAAATTAAGAGTTGTGCGCCGATTAACACATTTAGCTATATCTTTAATATAAGAAGAAACAATATGATATGTTAGATTTTCGTATTTTTACATAAAGACAAGGCAGCGTTTTTGCACACAAAAATTACTTAAGCAGGTTCAAGTTTATTTGTTAGTCCAAAGCATTGCATAATTGCATACCATTGTTAATAACTTGTGAGTGGGAAACCTATAGATTAATTTAAGTGGATTCAAAATGATTTGATTTAATAACCATGCAGAAACAAACATATAAAAAAATGGGTAAGAATATGTGAAAGTATTAAATTTAGTGCAATATTATCAAAAAAAAAAAAACGACCGCACACAGAAAAAATTATACCCAAAAAATTTTTAAACAAATATTTGTTTGAAATCAAACTTAGTTTCAGTAAATATTCTGTACTGTTCCATTAAATTAATTTGTACCAAAATACTGTGTAGAGAAGAAACAGGCCACGACGTTTGTTGGCTACTTTTCGGCATTTACATGTATACAACACGATCAATCACAATAAACAACAACAACCGCACAACAGCACGTTGTTCCTATCAACAAGCAAGATAATCACCAACACACTGAAATAACATTTTCTCTCAGCCGAACTCTGATTAATTTAAATTTTTACAAAATTTTTATTAGAATTTACAAAGTTATTTGTAGGGCCGCATTCAAATAAAATATTTACTGATTCAACGAATTTGGTTACTGAAAATGAAATTTAGTTTTTTCTGTGCATCAACTTTCCCATCACTGGACTGGAAAAATTTTGTTTCGATCATAATATATATAATCAAGCCAAAAATAAGCCGATTTACATACTTCTGTGTGAATATTTGTCTACAAGACGCTAAGGTGCAATTAGACGTGCCATAGCCATAACCAAACGAAAATTCAATTGGTTTCTATGACAATGGCTACGCACAGAAAAATTTCAACTTAAAATCTACTAAAACAAGGTTAATCTGATATTTTTCGGCAATGATTTTGCTTCATATGTGTTTCATGTTAATTTAACATGATTTATAGTAATTGTCAAAGAAAATTTTTCCTTTTGAAATAACTTTATTTCGCGTTGAATTAACATTTACGCACTGTTCAAATCAAAATGAAGAATCATGTTGAATCAAAGTTATTTAAAGTTAGATCAACATGAATTTAATTTAATGTAGTAATTGTATTTTATTAATTATTTAACTTACGTATGGTTGACATAGACATCAGAAAAATGTTTGTATATAAATTAAATTGGCTTCCCCGGCCAAGATTTGAACTCGGAACTCATCGCGTGGTAATCAACGTGCTTACCCCTTCAGCCACAACAACTTTAAATATTCTTAAAATATACAAAAATATGTATTGAATTCTTGAATTAGATTATAATTTAACATTATTTCTTATCATTTAACATACAATTTATTTGAAAAGTTTTAGTTTTAGTTTAAAAAAAATAAAATGCTTTGACTTGAAATGTTTTGGTTAAAAAAATACAAAATACTTTGACTTGACTCCAGGATTCGAACCTGTGATCCTCCGAATGCAAGACTACTACACTGCTTACCAGCCAGCAGCAGTTTGTCGGCTGTTTACAAACATAGAAAAACAACAACAATACAAAAGCAACCTACACAACTAAGCACAAAAGTGTACTGCAGCTATGAACAAAGCAAATAAACACCAATACACTCAAACAACATATTATTAATTATAAAATTCATGTGATTTTAATGAAGTTGTATCAACCTTTTGGCATGGTGATTTTATATTTTTGTAATTTTTTCTGTGTGTATAGCGTTATGGCGAGTAACATATAATCGAATACAGTGTTGCCCATTATTTCGGTTCGAACGACTCTTTTCTATGGTTATGATTATGGTACGTCTGATTGCACCTTTACCTAGTAAATAAATCATTCCAAGTATTAATGTTGCGACTCATACAAACTAATTAATAATTATTATTTTTTGTTAATTTTAATTATTATTCGAACTCCATTGTTTCTAATATTTATGATTTTAACAGGCTAAAGTTCGTATCGCTTTTTAAGCCAAATTACATGTGATAATTATTAATGAACAAATAACACCAAAGTTAGTTGTAAATATATAATAATATAATTTGGCTTAAAAAGCGAACAAAACGACAATGGTAACACTGTTGTAAATATAGAGATGGTAAAATTGAGCTTACAATACAAAAAAGCTTTCAGCAAATTGAAATACGATGAATCAAACAATTCACATATTCCATTTGCAATAATGCTAAGTATATAAAGCAGAAATCTACATCAACTGACACCACACACAGTGGACCAAACACAAAAGAACGCTGATGATGAAGGTTTAGTGGCCTTCGAAAACGGCTGGCTGTTCCGTTCAACTATGTGTTGTCAGAATATTTACAACTAACTTTGGTGTTATTTGTTCATTAATAATTATCACATGTAAGTTCGTATCACAGCGATACGAACTTTAGCCTGTTAAAATCATAAATTATTATTTTTTGTTTCCTGCCAAGGCGAATTAATAACAGGTGACCTTAACAGTCCTGATAATTACCAGGTGTTCGAAGACTGCTTAGACCCCAACTGTCAAAATCTCTTCTTTTATCTGATGTTTGTTTACATTTAAAGTGAAAAAAATTATATCGTTCTTTATGTTTAAAAATATATTTTAAAGTAAAAAGGATTGTAATGTATGAATACTTATAACAATGGAACCCAATTGGGTCTCCAAGTAGAGTTGCGGTATAGCACCACCCTTCCTAACCTATGCATTCTAAATTAACTCTTGCAAAATGATTAACTCCATTAGTTTATTGATGATGATTTTTAAAAAATTGCATCGAATATAAAATATTTCTACGACATGTGTCTCGCCTAAATGCATGATAGCCTTCGGTACAGAATCTTGTATGGATTTTCGCACAATATAGAAATAAGGTTTTGTCAAACGTTCTGCATTCCTTGAGGCAAAGAATTAATACTATTCGACGCATTTGCACGTCGTTGTGGTTGCTGATGTTCATATGGATCCATTGTGGCAGCTTTTAGTAGACTAGGCATGTTTATGAAAATTGGATATTTATATAGGCCAATTCAATGGCTCCCAAATTCTCAACCATGACATTGGTGGCTGGCAAACGACGACGCAATAACGTTGTCACCACATCAACAATTTTTCCGTGCAATTTTGGGATACCTTAAATAGATATATACATACATACATACATATGTATGTATACATATATTATAAATTAATTTTATACATATAAATATATATTCAATCATACCTTAACATTTCCTGTTGCACTTCATTGCCACAATGCGCTGCATTTCCTCATGTATCAACACAACACAACGCAAGTTTTTAAATGTGGGGGTAAGACAACTTTTCCGGGCTCAGCTAGTACTAGCTGACTTCTTATATATGTATGTATGTATAAATAAGACGCACGTTTATTTGTTGTACACTTAAGTATTTCATTGTCCATTTTTGTGAATAATTTCATGCATTTAAGCATAATATTTTGTTTACGGCCATGATGGCCAGTCAAACACATTTTACACCACTGATTTCGCGTTAAACAAACCATCGGAGAGGCAGCAAGTAAGGTTTCTTTACGTTGTCCCAAAATATCAGAATCATTTAACCAGAAACGTCTTTCATCATTTTAATTACATTTATTTTACAATTATTTTCTGTGTTGTTGATAGTAGATGCACATGGATAGTAAAATGTTTTTTATAAATATGCATGTATTGGTATTTTAGTCAACTGTTTTTGACAGATGGGGTTTTTTGAAGTCAAACGAATTGCATGTTGTTTTTAGTATTGTTGTATTGTTGTAGCGATAAGGTCACCTGTTATGAATTCGCCTTGGTTTCCTGCATGATAACACCGCACAACAGTGATTTTGATGTTTAAATAAAAATGGCCGATCCTTATGTATTTTTGTCTCCTGATTACGATGGTGTCATTAGTTTTTCTCTATCAGCTCTCTAGATATAGTGTCATTTAGTATTTGCATAATTTGCATCTCTTTTTGTATTATACCGTTAATATATTACGAATGGTACTCCAAACTTAAAAATACTTTCTGTATTATAAATCTACACAAAAATTACTTTCATTTTAATAGATTCACATTGATGAGTATATCAGGGTATCTGACTATTATTGCAAGGATATTAAAAATCGTGTGTTCTTAGTTTAGTCCTTGAAAATTTTTTGATTATAATTTTTTTTTACCAAATATAACTAATTCTTATGTATTTTTGTTTGCTGATTACAAAAACAGGTTTATTTTTTTTCTAGCACCTCTAGTTTCAGAGATATTTCGTGTTACACAAAAAAAATCTTGATTTTTTTTTTCGAAAGCCATCAAAAAAATTGTTTTTTATATTACATTTGTCCATTTACAAGTTATTAGTGCAATTATTACACAAAAAAATAGTTGTATGGACCTGCACAGGAAATTTTTGTGTTATTTATAGTTAATATATCGTATATATTTTTTTTATTGCGTAAAAGCTGGAAATTTAAAATATGTGATATATTAACTACAAATTTCATAAAAATCTTCTAAACTGGTTCATACAACATTTTTTTGCGTAATAACTGCACTAATAACTTATAAATAGACAAATGTAATATTAAAAAACAATTTTTTTTTAAATGGCTTTGGAAAAAACAATTTTTTTATGTAACACAAAATATCTCTGAAACTAGAGGTTCTAGAAAAGAAATAAACCTGTTTTTGTAATCAGCAAACAAGAATACATAAGAATTAGTTATATTTGGTAAAAAAAATTATAATCAAAAAATGTTCAAGGACTAAACTAACAACACACGTTTTTTAATATCCTTGCAATAATCGTCAAATACCCTGATATACTCATCAATGTGAATCTATTTAAATGACAGAAATTTTTGTGTTGATTAATAATTTAAAAAGTATTTTTAAAGTTGGAGTACCATTTATATTATATATATATATTAACGGAATAATACAAAAAGATATGCAAATTATGCAAATCCTAAATGACACTATATCTTCAAAACTAGAGCTGATAGAGAAAAACTAATGACGCCATCGTAATCAGGCGACAAAAATACATAAGGATCAGTCATTTTTATTTAAACATCATAAAAACACCTGTATTTTGTTGTGCAGTGTAATCGAACGTGAACAAAACCGTCGTAGGATTAATAAATTTGTACTGATTTTTAAGCTCTAGTTAGTAAGACGACTCAATCGTACTTACTGCAACTCTCTGGCCATACTTATAATAAGATGTTCACTACAAAAAAAAAAAAAAAAAAAAAAAAAAAAAAAAAAAAACTAAAAAACTTCAAACAAATCATGACATTACAACCCAGTTTTAGTAGACATTTGCCAACTTTTTATATTATATGCATTTCCATTTTTATTATTATTCCACCGTGTTATACATAACTACTTTTTTCATTTCTGTTTTGTTTTTAGTTATTTTGGCTTTTGTTAAGATTTTATATATATCAGAAGTGATTGCGGTTGGGTTAATGTTTCCTTAAATAGAACTCATATTAAATTAGACAGACCGTGTACGTGGTAGTCTTAAATTAGTTAATGAATCATTTAGTAAATTACTACACATACTTTATTAAAAGAGCTTAACAAACATTTTCTTTGGTTCGCTGAAGCACAAGGACTATATTAAATAATTACAGCACGATTTGTTATTAATTATTTACGATAATGTTATTTAAAAGTATACAATATAGATTACATTCTAATTTTATTTTTAACACAAGTTTATTATTAAGACTTTATAACTACAATTAGTAATTTGACAAATGGGTTCAATTAATTACGCCAAAGAAAATAAAATTTTGGTAATATTTTCTTTTACTCTTCTTGTGGAGAAGAGAAAATCGAAGTGATGGTGGGAAAGAATGAAACTTGGGGTAATTAAATATAATACTTTCGAGTTTGTTTGTAAGCAACATGGGAATTGGTAAACATTTTCTTTTAATACAGAAAAGTCATTTGGATGCGTTTTATTTTAAAAAATAATCCGATAAATCAGACACTATTAAACCTAACAACACACACACACACACACACAAATTTAAAAAAAATCTCATTTTAAAAGCTTCTTCAAATTTTGAACTGAAACTGCAAATGAAATCGACGTTTCAGATGACTGCCAAGCTGCGGCGGACATTTGTACGTACTTATCTAATGACATCGATAGAACTTTTAAACGAATATAAAATTTTACTGATATTTAAGGTGACCATATTTTTTAACAAAAAAAAAATTATTTAGAAATGTAACAAAAATTAATTAAAGACGCGTTAATAAGGTGACGCCATAAGTCTAATGTATGTTAACCAAGACAAATCGTCGGGTGGTTACTGGTTTGACGGAATGTCAAATTTGGATTTTGTGGGTATAAGCCTAAATATATTTGGGTTATCATAAAACATCATATGCGGTGTTTGAAATTTCCTGAAAGAAAGATACACTCTGATAATGTTATTAATTGAAAAGTGTGATGGTAATTTATAGCAACAAAGTTCATGTTGTAATAATTATTGCAGAATTGCACATACCTGATTGATGTGCTTCATTTGGATATAAAATATCAGATTAACTGAGTTGACAAGAAATTCGACACATTGAACATACTTAGCCTTTTCAGCAAGATGATTCCAGTTTTGGATGATTATAATTTATATTGGTCGCCGTTGGTTGTAACTACTAGTTGGAGATCTGTAGTGCGATTCACTAACTTTTTTTATAACTATAATAGCATCGTTAAAATAATTTTAACGACAATTTATCAAATTTGCTATTCGGTAACATTTTTAACGATATTTGCTGTAGGTTAATGTCAGCTGTGTCGTTATATAAGCGACAATAATTTATGTGCTATTAATTTTATAGACAAAAATCAACAGAAAATATTAGCTGCGTACTATCGTTAAAAAGAAGTTACGGAATCACACAATCATTATTGCAAGCGACAAAATGTATAGACAAAAACTACTATTGTCGGAATGTTAAAAGTTACTGAATCGCACTACTGGTATCCGCTCTTAAAACGGGTACCTCTAATCCACGGTGAAACAGCATATGCCAATGGATGCGTGGCTAACAGGGAGATTAGTCGAGAGTATGCGAACTGTGGAACTGGGAACTTCACTTAATTTTACTTAATGCCCAATGCAAGGGGCTCCGCAGAAGTATTCTGCTCAGTATCCAAAACCTAAAACAATATTTCATGGAAAAATATACAAATACCTTCAAAAATAAAACCCCTGATAGATTAGTATCAATCGATGGAAAAGCTGTTACTATTCAGAGGTAACATTATAAACTCTGCGAATGCGCAGATCAATGAGACTATGGAGCTTATTGTCGATGTTGAAAAAACCCAAGGACTACTAGTGTGAAGTCCAAACTGTGGACCCACATGAGGGAAACATCGATAATCAAAGCTTGTGCTCTGACAGATCCGATGCTACAATAATAGGAAACGCTTTGGACAATGTGAAGATCCATGCGTTGGTTCTCTTTGTCAAGTGTTCCACATCGGAAAAACGATGCTTCAAAAAGCTTTGTAAGCAGGCTCTAGTCATGCAGCCAAACATGAGCCATCTAACGAGATACAGGTCAATACAGGTCTCGAAGGGCAAGAGGCTTAAGCCTGCGAGTAGCCACGTTCCTACTCGCACAGCGCAGCAATCCCAAATTTATACAAAACTGACTTGCAACCACATCGTTGGATTGGATAGAGTTGGTTTTGTGACTAATGACATGATGGCAAATCCTCTGACATTCGAGCAAATGGCAAATGGCAAATGACTGAAAGAGGCAATAATTGACAATAATTGCACTGGAACTGGAGATGTTCGACCTGAATTCGATGGCTGTGCCTCAAAATCAAACTGGCTTATGGTCACCTGTATAAACCCGAAAACTGATAACCAGGTCAAGGTCAATATCAGCTCTATAGCAAAAAAAATGTCGAGATAAGACTCACTAGTCTCTCTATTAGAGCCTGATTTTACTAGGTCTCACTATGTGCGAGGTTATTTCCCACAGCAACAAAAATGTTCTGTCAACCATCGCTGCTCAGAATAACCTGACTGCGAACCTTTTGAAGGCAGTGATGAGGAAGAACGATGGCTCACTCATTAACTTAATAATGGCTGTAGATGTCAACTCCTAGGCCAAACTTGTAGAAACAAATGGCTGGATTACCTACCGCTTCATCCACCTGAAACTGTCAATTGTTAAAAAGTACAAAGATAAAAGTCATCAACCCCAACTTGGTATTCCTGAGGAAGTGGGTCCATCCATTAGCAAGGCTACCACTGTGAATGCTGGTAATAAAACGCCAAAGTCAGGTATGGTCCAGCAGCTGATTAGCTTGTTACCGAAGCAGGCCAAAACCGACGGAAGGAAACTTGTGGTTCAGTGGATGTTGGTCCATCTGCTAGTATGGCTGCAGCTGTGATAGTCGCTGATATCGAGATTAGGTCAAGTTGACCTACCTATGGGAATAACCTGGTCAGAGCAAATAATGGACTAGGACTGTTGCAACTTCTAAACGCACAGATAAAGTGTGAGCATCACACAGATGTTACAGGCGTACTTGCACCACGCTAAAGGAGTGTCGGCCAACTTGTGCAAATTTTTCACCAAGAAACGGATAGGACATGAGCTAACGAAGGTATAATTTTTGACCTTAAGCAAGAACCAGGTACCCGCCTTCCCTTCGTACACCACCAAGATTTTGTTGCAATATGTAGGTTGTTCTTAGAGTTATACATATCAAATTTAGTGGCCCTTACTTTTTTAGTTGTAGATATATGAATTTATTCACAAAAAAAATAGCGTTTGGTCCTACTGTGCGGTGGCGGCTCTTCTAAAGAAAAAGCTCTAAACCAAGTAGAAGAACAGATAATTACTGCAACTGGTTTCGATGTCGCTGTATGTACATATGTATGTATGTATGATGGAAATTGTTGCTATTGCTGTATCCTCTAACTTTATAATAATTAATTATTATTAACTTGTAAATTAAAAAAAAACATTTATAATTGTTTGATCTTTTACACAAACAGTGTTTTGAATATATAGCATATAGCCAGCAAAAACTACCCCATCTGGTTTCTCTAATTTTAACACATGCCAAGTACGAGTATTTATGCAAGATGCTTTTTATTAAAACACATGGAAGCTGACACAACAACAACTGTAAAATTTTACGAAATGACATATATCATTATAAAAAATGGCTCCATGAAAAATCGCCCAAAACCAAATCGCCCAAAAATGAAAATGAAAAATCGCCCAAAATTTCAAAATGAAAAATCACCCAAAAAAAAATGAAAAATCGCCCAAAAAAAATGAAATATTGCCCAAAATTGAAAAAACACCAGAAAAAAATTAAAATTATAGTAATTTCATTTTTATATTAAAATGAAAAAAGAAAAGTTATAGAGAAGTGTAAATAATGTTTGTTCGTTCGCGAATTTTCTACACCATAGCGTTCTTCGACACGGCACTGCCTAATAAAAATTTTCTGCTTGCAAAGTTTTCCTGCTTAAGAACGTGTTCTTGCACTGCCGGCCTTCGGCCGGGCTGAAGGATTCTCTCCACAATGGTGTATCCCGACACGGCGCTGCCTAAAATATTTTCTGTCTTGCAAAGTTTTCCTGCGTACGAACGTTGTCTTGCACTACCGGCCTACGGCCGGGCTTGAGGATTTTCTCCACCATGGTATTTCCCCACACGGCGCTGATTAATTAAGATGTTCTGCTTTGCCAAGTTTTTTTGTTTAATAGCATTTTCCTGCACTGCCGGCCTTAAGAATTTTCTCCACCATGGTGGGTGTATTTTTCCCTTTAATTTTTAAATGTTTGAACAATTTTGGGCGATTTTTCATATGAAAAATTACTTAAAATTTGTATGAAAAAATTTTTGGGCGATTTTTCATTTTTATTTTTGGGCGCTTTGGTTTTGGGTGATTTTTCATGGAAACATTTTTCATATGAAAAATCGCCAAAAATTTCAAAATGAAAAATCACCCAAAAAAAATGAAAAATCACCCAAATTTTGTATGGAAAAATTTTGGGCGATTTTTCATTTTTATTTTTGGGCTATTTGGTTTTGGGCGATTTTTCATGGAGCCATAAAAAATATATTAAAACTTTAAAGCTTTGCCGCCGACCAAATGGCCGGCCATTTTAATTTGTCTTTATATTTAACTTCAAGACAAGTTTCTCAATAAAACAGTTGAAAAAATAAATAAATAAATAAATGTCAGTTTGTAAACAAAACAAAACAAATCAAGAGCAAAAAAACTTTCGTCATAGCAACCAACCATAAGGGAAGAAATCTTCATGTGTTGTATTTAAGAAGTTTTGATTAAGATGGATTTGCTAAAACTAAAAGATACATTTTGCATTATTTATGTACAATGTGAAATTGTGTGCTTCAATATGTCGCCTTAATCTATTAACTTAAATTCATACAAGTCATTAGTATTTCATATTATCTTTTTAATTTTAATGCAGCATGAGCACCCCCTGATATTTTCTTTAACTTTTCGTTAGTTTGTTTTCTTTTGTAGGAAAAATCCCCGCCATGAAATGTCACAGAAAAATAAATTAAAGTTAATATTTAATGGACACCTAAGGAGTCTTGTCACAAACTATTCGTGTAAATGTCAAATGTGTAGTGAAGTTGCCGTTCCTGTTTACAACACTCTTGAGTGAGTGCTTTTGTGTGTGCACTACTATACATCAGTTACAGCAAGAATAAATTGAATAAAAGAAGTTTTAGGATTTTTGTTTTCTAGTATACGAGTACACATATGTATACACATATATATATACAAATAATTTTCACTTGCGCAAAGCTTGTAACAAGTGTGGCCATTTAAGCATTTTTTTAAACTATAGATATACGTATGTACATTTAGAATTTTTGTGTAATATGAATTTATCTTAGTAGTTTTCAATTATTTATTTAGCATTTTTTAGTATTACTTCATCTTAATTCGAAAAAAGTTATGTTAAAAAATCAACTATGAAAAGAAGATACTTTATTTTAAATATCCTGCCATTTTAGCACTAAATTGTAACTGCTTGACAGGTGATCAACAACGTATTTAAATAATTAAATTCGGACAACTAAAGCATTCTTGAGTCGGTGTAAAGCACACATGGGCATTAGACTTATGCAGAAAATAAAAAATTTGCAAAACGCGAAGGGCTCACTGGGTTTTCATATGCAGGAAAAAATTCTAAGACAAACTGCGTTTTTACTTATTTGACATCTTTAAAAAAAGTTCCGCACCAAATGCATTTTCTGCAGCAAAAATGTGGATTTTTCAAATTCAAAAAAATCTCATATTTTCGTAATGATAAAAAATTTTTTGTTAATAAATCATCTACTAGTGCTCGAATTTTTGAATCCAAAGATTTTGATCCGCTGATTACGAATCTGCTGTTTTGTTTTAATCCATTAAGTGGTTTTCGAGATATGACCATTTGCAAATTTGTGAAATTATCACTCAGTTTCTTTTGCTCACAGAATTACTTGTTTTTTCCTATTTCTTGCAATTGGCATTGACTTTTGCATCATTTTAGAATGGTTTTTATTGTAAAATTCAGTTGTAAGCTGTGTGCGTTGCAAATTTTATTATATTACACTGTGTGAAAAATTTTTGTGAAATTGAAATTTCGCGTTCTATTAATACGCTTTCGATGTATTTACGCTTTCAGAATGATGTAAGTACAATTACAATAGTCATACATCAACAAACAGTACACAATTGGTATTAGAAATTTGCAAAGAGAGCTTAATTTATGTAAAAATGCTATAAATAATAATAATTTTGGCGATTATTAAGGTTGGTATATGTTTAAAATGTAGTTCTCAAGAAAAAAGTTTGGCGACCACTGTTGTACAAATTTTGTACTCTTGGTTGGTATATGTCTATTTAATTGGACTTACATCATCCTGAAAGCTTAAATACATCGATAGCGTATAAAAAGAACGCGAAATACAATTTCACAAAAAATTTGTCACACAGTGTAATATAATAATAATATGCAGAGATATCTGAAATGACCTTATGCAAAAATTACTCAATATATTCAAAAATAAATGATAGATTTGTGATCAGCAGACCAAACTGTATGAATGTGCATTAAGGCGGTTTCAGACTATAACACAAGTACAGGGTGGGCCAAAAGAAACCAAGGGGTGTAAAAGTTTAATAACTTTTTTGTTTATTATTTTTTTTATTTTTTCTTTCAAATTATATAGACAACACTTGGAGAATTTATAATGAATGAAAATAATAAATGAAAATCAGAAAATAAGAAATGAATAAATGAAATCAACTTTATTGAAAATTTGATTATGAGTGATGAAGCTCATTTTCATTTGAATGGCTTTGTTAATAAGCAGAACTGTAGGTTCTGGGGTTCTCAAAATCCAAGAGCCATTCATCAACGCCAATTGCACCCCATCAGGTGTACAGTATGGTGTGGGATCACATCTGAAAATGTCATTGGGCCCTATTTCTTCGAGAATGAAGATGGAAGTGCTGTAACCGTAAATGGAGAGCGGTATCGGTTTATGATAGAAAATTTTTTACATCCTGCTCTTGAAAACAGACCTGGTATGTGGTTTCAGCAGGACGGAGCCACTGCCAATACTGCCCGAGACACAATGGCACTTTTAAGTCAAATTTTTGAAGAGCGAATAATTTCTCGAAATTCGGAAATTATTTGGCCAGCGCGATCGCCAGATTTGACAGCATTCGACTATTTTCTTTGGGGTTTTTTGAAGGAGCGAGTGTATGTGAACAAGCCAGAGACAATCCTTGAACTCAAGGCAAACATTGTTGCAGAAATTCGAGCGCTACAGCCACAAGTTTTGAAAGATGTTATGGAAAATGCTCTAAAAAGAGCCCATCAGTGCGAAGCTGAAAACGGTGGTCATTTAAGAGACATCATTTTTCGTACTTAGTGTAAAAAAATTTCCATTTTGTATATTATATAATCTGAAAGAAAAAATAAAAAAATGTTAATAAACAAAAAAGTTATTAAACTTTTACACCCCTTGGTTTCTTTTGGCCCACCCTGTATTAATACTTTTGTGGAAAATGCAACTCTGACATGTTGACTTGTTATTGTTTTTTGAAATTTTTTAAACAGAAATTAGATCAGGGATGCATTTTCGTCAAAATTATTAATACTTGTATTATAGTCTGTAACCGCCTTTAATGATATTTTGCTGAAAAAATAAGTAACTTTTTGCAAAACCTGAACCAGCAAATAACTGGAAGACTACTCATCATATCTCAAAAACCACTTAATGGATTCGTGATCAGCGAATCAAAATCTTTAAAATTCGAGTACTAGTATATGGTTTATTAACAAAAAAAAAATTTCATTACGAAAATATGAGATTTTTTTGGATTTGAAAAATCCACATTTTTGCTGCAGAAAATGCATTTGGTGCGGAACTTTTTTTTAAGATATCAAAAAAGTAAAAACGCAGTTTGTCTTAGAATTTTAGCCCGCATATGAAAACCCAGTGAGTCTTTGTGTTTAAAAAATAAGCATAAGCCTAATGGGCATACTGCAGTAAAATTAAAATTCCAGTAAAAATAAATTTTTACTGACTACTGAAAAAAATTTCAGTATTCCAGTATAACATAACATAATATAACAAACACAAACACAAGTCGCAAAGCGATTAGCTTGTCTGCGAAAAACACCCAGGGTCTAAGGTGGCAATCGAACGCACGACCTCTGCACTGAGAGGCTAACATCGCTACCACTCAGCCACAGTAAGCAGTAAATTTTTACTGATTACTGAAAACATGCAGTCGTTTACACGAATGAATATTTCCTATGATAAAAGTGCATTATTAGTAAAAATTTATTGATTACTGTATGTTTTCAGTAATCTGTAAAAATTTACTGCTTACTGGAATTTTTTTAGGGCTTACTGAAATGTTTTCAGTATTCAGTAAATTTTTACTGAATAATGAAATTTTTTTCAGTAAACAGTAAAAATTTACTGCTTACTGGAACTTGTAGTGCAGTAAATGTATACTGCAGTGTGCCCATGTATGTCGTAAAGCAATCTTTCGGCTACAAATTGTGAAACTGTTGAAAAAATTTGAGTTCTTGGGGCCAATTGGTGCTGTGAAGAAAATAACTTAAATAACTTGCGCACACGTGTTGAAAAAATCCGGTTTTATCAATTTTTCCATCGATCTTTTTAACTCGTAATTCCCCAACCGGCATTAAAGTTCTTAATACCAGAACTCAAGCCTACCTAACATCAAAAAATATTGTGACTTCACTGTCTGGATCCTTGTCCTTTTTTATTTGTTTATTTGTGTCTATGGATTGAAATCCTTATAGACTACATATACAACTAATAAAAAGTGCATGAAGTAAAAAAAAAACTAAACTAGTTATTTAAGTATAAAATTAAATTACCTCTAATTTAATTTTTATGTAATGATATATCAATAATTTTATACAATTCATTAAAGTTATAACAAATTCTTCGGAGTGGATCATCGTTAGCATAGTTTTGACTAAAATATTCCAGTTTCATACAAGTGGATGAAACTGGCATAGGGGACGTTGTGGTATATTAAATGTCAGCTTGTTGACTAGAAACTCTGAGCAGATATCACCGTTTATAAGTTTAATAGAAAATATTATATTTAAAGCTTTTCTCTGGCTCTTCAATGTAGGTAACTTCATTTTTATTTTGATTCACAGTATGGTCAGTTTGATGTGCGTTTAGAATATGTATTATGCAATACAAATAGTAGAAGCTACTTTTATACAGATTATAATAAGGGTCCCAGATGACGGAACATTATTCCAGAATCGATCTCACCAAGGAGGTATACTGCTGAATCCTTTAATTCTTTAGCAAATGAAAACCGGGCTTTTTAATGTACGTATTTATGTAATTAGTTAATTAAAAGAAACTTATCGACGCACTGTAATGTGCCATCTCCTAAACTAAAATATCCAGCACAGTTATCTCTTCTATAAAAATGCATATGTTCGCCCTTTTTCAGACTTAAAGCTAATAGATTTTCCTAACACTAAATGCAGAATGAGTTGAAATCACGCTGTAAATATGACTGAATTAGTTGATTATCTGAATTCAAAAATAGCTTGACGTCATCCGCATAGATTAGCAAGATTCAAGACCTCAAAAATGGAATTTGTGAAGCTATTAAGCACATTTTATTTTAATTGCAAGCTATCATTACATAATATGATAATAAGCAAATCAGATGAAACTTGAAGCTTTAAAGCTATATAAATAGAAAATAAAATCTATAGTCTATAAAACTATTGGATTTGAATTTAATTATAATACAAGGATTTATTTGAACTTTAATTCAAGGCTCGAGGCAAACTGTTATTCAAATTCTTGATATATGTGGCATTTCAAGACTTAAATTGAACTGTATTACAATTGTTTAATTGTCCAAAATGAATTCAAGTTCCATTTTCGCTGGAAAATGCTATTACAATCAAGTGTAAAGCAAGCATAATTCAATTCTTGAAAATTTAATTTTTGACTTTAATAACAATTGTTTTACATTCGATTTTAAAAAAAATTGCTTATGGGGGAAAGGCAAATACAAATCATTTGCTTTGTAATAATAAATTTATTATCCTTCGTAAAAAATTAAAAAAAAATCTGCGCACATGTCTTTTGTTTACTTATTTTTAATATTTTTCAGCAATATTTTAGTTTTTATTAATTGAGGTGTGATTTTTGAAACTATAGGGTGTTTTTTTAGAGGTATAGAACTTCGAATTAAAATAAAACACAAGAAAATCGTTTTAATGTCCATCAATTTGGCTTAATTGGAAGGATAATTTTATGCCATTAATGTTTAAATATAATTTCGGGCATGTGGCCGCCGCGGCTGGCTCGAATAAAGCCAATTCTACAGGTCCAATTTTCAACCACTTTTTCGAGCATATGGGGCCGTATGTTGGCAATAACGCCACGAATGTTGGCTTCCAAGTCCCCTAACGTTTCTGGTTTGTTGGCGTAGACAATTGTTTCTTCGGTGCGCACTGTTCGACGTCTCTGCGGATGCGTATTATCACATAGAGTAAACGTAGTGCGAAAACGATCCATGGTTAACCGAATTAATTGCTCTGATGGACGATTATGTCGACCATAAAATGGACGGAGCTTGCGGTAAACTTCGCGAACTGAACCATTATTTTCGAAATAAATTTGCACGATTTGCAAGCGTTGTTCTTTTGTCAACCTGTTCATGATGAAATGGCAAACCAAACTAAATATTAATCACTTGACAGCTGACAAAATGACCGCCAGTTAAAAAAGTGATGCCAACTTAAAGTTCTATACCTCAATAAAAAAACACCCTTTAGTACAATTCCGCTTCTCAAAAAATTAGTTAACATTCGCTTTAATTAGGTATAGAAACCTTCTAAACCTTCGTAAATTTTTTTTTTCTTTTTTGAAAGTGGAATAAGTCCCATTCTTAATAATTATAATTAATAATATCATGAGCTTACTGCCTTAAGAGATAATTAGTTTTTACTTTCTGTTCTGTTACGAATCATCTGAGACTTTTTTGTTTATAGAAATCTAATACAAGTAATTAATTTTTCTGTTTCATTATGTTCTGCTTTGGTTCAACTTGTGAAAATCAAAAAATTGTTAAGTAATTGTTAAGGGCCAATTTCACCAACTCTATTTAAATATCAATTCATATTTAAATGTCGATTTTGATTAATTTTTGTATGGAAAAATTATTTTTAAATATGAATTGATATTTAAATAAGATGGTGAAATTGGCGCTAAGTGACAGCATAAATTAAATAAAAATATTTTGAAATGAACTGTGATTGTACTTCTAGAATTAAAAAAATTAATTTTTAAAAGAAAAACAAAACTATTTTAGTGGAAAACTACGACCCTTCTGGTCAGAAACAGCTGATAAGCTACTACAGAAAAAGTAAGTACTCAAATTTAGAAGCAGAACGGCACAGCGCAGAACAGCAACAGAAAGTAAAGGCTAATGAAGCCTTTATATTCCACTTATTTATCATGAATACTTCACGAAAAAATGTATGTATGTATGTATGTTAGTTTTTTTTTATTTCAAAATATGTTCAAACGTAAATGCTAAAAAGCTTAAATTAAACTTTATTTCCACTTAAATTTTAAGTGCTTGAATTGTAATTTCATTAATTTTAGTTCTTAATGAGAACCAATAATAATTTTTTTGTTTGTCTCTTTTACTTTTTTTTATTTTATTTCCTTCTATTAAAAAAATATTTGATTTTATTAGAAAAAAATAAATAAAAATGTTATTGATTAAAACATGTGTCTTAAGTCTTAGCACTTGTTTAGCCATTTTCCTTTCAACATTTTTAAGTATGATTTCAAACCCAATTTATCTATTTATATACTATAAAGCTGGTCACACTACTTGTACTTTCCGCTGTACGAACGTATTAAGTATACAATGTTAATTAAACAACAAAAATTTCATAGAGAAGATTGTTAACAAATTAAATCATAATGCAAACGTATGTGTAATATCGTATGCACAATAGTCTCCTGCACAAGATATCTTATAAGAACTTTTAAGACATGAGGGATTTTTCAAATGCTTTACTACAGCGAAATCTTATAAAACAAACGTTAACAACATTGTTTGCAAGAAATTTTTTTGAGTATTGCAGGTATAGTAGTAAAGAAGAAAACACTTCGTGACGGAAGAATTTGTGATAGTAGCTTCTTTCTACTCATAAGCGCGTGTACAAACGTCATGCATGTATGTGTGTATGATCTTTTATTTTGCTGCGCACATGCAAAGGCACACACATGCATTAATATTAGTTGTATTTGGTTAACCACATAATAGCTTACCATCTACATATTACACACACACTCAAACGTACAATATGAAAAATAACAAGCATACACTAATCAACAGTACTTCTTTTGAGTGTTTGTTACAAGAAAGCTGTCTTGCGACATCGCTTGTTACAACTGATATACACATATACGAATACATCCATCGTGCTTCGCTTATAGTACGACAGCATTTATTATTGGTTTAGTATAATACATGCTACGTGAATACATTTAAAAATCATGACGTTTTTACATTTCAAGACTGTTTACGCAGCTCTCTAATACACAAAATGTTCGCCCTAAATGTAGCATACCTGAGAGGAGTTCCATTAGCGAATACGTGATGTGAAATTAATAATATTAAATATTAAGTATACGGTTACTAACCCCTCCATGATTAGTTTGCTCAATCTGTGCCTCGTTTCTGTCAGGAATGTGAGAACTTTTCGAGTCGAGAAAATTGTTATCATCCTGTGAAACACAGTGTGAGTAAGAAAAAAACTGTATTTGTTGATATTTTTTGTAAGTTTGTATAAGTTTTTATGTGAGTAACCCTGTGTAAAATAGGACAACCAATATAATTATTTAATTTATCTCGATGCGAGAACTTCTCACAAGTTACAGAAATGGGGTACTGGTTTGACCTTTTCTCGTATCTATGTATGTACATAGTATATATATATATATGTGAATATGTACATATGTACATATTACAATATATATATATTATATAATAATTCTAGTTGCGGGGCAAGTGGCAAAACTGGAAAAATTTACCCAGATGCAGCAAGCAACACCTACTTGTCATATCTACCACTCTATAAAAATTCAGACCTGTATGAAAACCTCAAACTAAAATTCTAAAATTCTAGCCTTTACTAAAGCCAATTTCTAATAATGACTCTTGGTGTATATTTTTGAAGATGTTTAATATTTTTTGAAGTTTGATTTCATAAAAAAATAATTCATCTTAAAATGATCCAACAGAACAAGTCTGTAACTTCAGGGAAAAACGCTGTCAAATTAACAAAGCCCATAATAAAATCTACGGCAGTAACTTCAAATGCTCTTTCATTTTTGTTTTATTTTCTTTTGTGATTATTTTTCTTTGTAGTTTTGAATATAAAATGTATGAAATTTATTAAAAGTATGGTAGCATTTCTGAGAGAATATTTATTTATATGTGAGTGCAATAGAAAAAAACTTTGACAAAATAAAATAGTTTCTATCCCTGGACTACTTTCTGGGCTTGCTTTTTCGTGTCAATTTGTATGAAAAATGTGTTTATGCCACAATTCTGTTTGATCATATACATTTAAATAATCTTTCAAATGTTGTTCGAATTATGCTAAAAATACTTTATTTCATTTCAATATTTTGTTGTTATTTAATTTATTTTATATATATTATTTCATTTATTTTATATATTTTATTTTATTTGTTTTATATACCGTCACCTAAAATCCAAAAAGCCGTAACAACCAAAAAATTCAAAATAAACTTTTTGATTTAGTATGATGTGAGTAACCAAAATACAACTTTTCCTAAAATTTTACCGAGATATGTTCAAAAATACCGATTTTATACATTACTCAATTTGGCACCTAACAAATAAATAGTCTTAAGTTTATTTTATTTTTTGCTTCTCCTCTATAAAAGTAAAAAGTGTACTTACGCTTTTTGGATTTTAGGTGACGATACACTCCGTTAACATAGGATAGCCTCACTTAAAATTTTAGAGAATAGTAGATATTTTCGCAATTCCTTAAAAAAAACAAGTAAGAGTGCTATATTCGGCTGTGCCGAATCTTATATACCCTTTACCAAAGTGCTTTTATGTAGTATTGAGATACATACACAAGTACATACATAAATTATAAACAAACAAAAAATAATTTGACCTAGTTACTTTTATGTACAAAAAAAATTAATTTTCAAACCCTAGAATCATCATATTAGATTTTTCTGATTCCTTATATCAAAATAGTAGTTCTTAAATAAATATAGAAAGTGTTTTAAGTGAAAAAAGAAAATTCAAAAAAATGTTTTATTTATTTACGTTAATATTCAGAAAAAAGTTCAAAGTTTCCAGCTCTGGAGCTGTGGTTTTTATTTTTATAGTTTTCTACAAAAAACTTTTATTTCCAAAACGTAAAATATATATAATTTATAAAGGCAAAGATAAAAATTAATTAGACTTAGTTGCTTTTATATATCACAAAAAGTGTAACTTTTCCAACCCTGAAATCATCCTTTTTAATTTTTCTGATTTCTTTTGTTTTATTTATTTTTCTTTTAAAAATATAAGATATGTTTAATTTATAAAGAAAGGGAAAAATTTGTTTTAGTAAGTTACTTTTGTACAAAAAAAAAATTTTAAGTTTTTCAATCCTGGAATCGTCTTTTTAATTTTTTAATTGCTTTTGTATTTCAAATACTAGTTTTATTCGTACTCAATCATAAAATAATTTTATTTAATAAAAGAAAAATAAAAACTAGTTTTCGGTAGTTAATTTTTTATACAACAAAGAGTGTAAGTTTCCCAACCCTGGAATCTTCCTTTTTGGTTTTTCTGATTTCTTATACCAATCTTTTTTTAAGAATTTAAGATGTGTTTAATTTATAGTAAAAAAGGAAAAAATTGTTATAGCAAGTTACTTTGTTATAAAAATAAGGTTTTCCAACCCTGGAAACGTCGTTTTAATTTTTTAATTTTTGTTTTAATTTGAAATACCAAATTCATTCGCACTGAAGTATAAAATAAGTTTATTTTATAAAAAAAATTAAAATTAGTTTTCGGTAGCTAATTTTTTATATCACAAAAAGTGTGATTTTTTCATACTTTTTGATTTTTATGATTTCTTATACTAATATCTTTCTTTTAAGAATATAACATATGTTTAATTTATAGAAAAAAAGGAAAAATTTGTTTTAGTAAGTTACTTTTGTATAAAAAAAGTAAAAGTTTTCCAACCCTGGAAACATCTTTTTAATTTTTTGAAGTTCAATTTTTAATTTGAAATACCAATTTTATTCGTACTGAAACATCAAATAAGTTTATTTTTATTAGTTAATTTTTTATATCACAAAAAGTGTAAGTTTCCCAACCCTGGAATCATCCTTTTTGATTTTTCTGATTTCTTACCCCAATCTTTTTCTTTTAAGAATATAAGATATGTTTAATTTATAGAAACAAAGGAAAAATTTGTTTTAGTAAGTTGATTTTGTATAAGAAAAAAAGTTAAAGTATTCCAACTCTGGAAACGTCTTTTTAAATTTTTTTATTTGAAAACCCAATTTTATTCATGGTGAAGTATAAAATAAGTTCATTTAATAAAAATAAATAAAAAATTAGTTTACGGTAGTTAATTTTAAACTTCACAAAAATTTTAGGTTTTCCAACCCTGGAATAATCCTTTTTGTTTTTCTGATTTCTGTCATCAATCTATTGCTTTTAAGAACATAAGATATGTTTAATTTATAGAAAAAAAGTTAAGGTTTTCCAACCCTGTAAACGTCTTTTTAATTTTTTTTTTTATTTTTTTTTTTAATTAGAAATACTAATTTTATTCATACGGAAGTATAAAATGAGTTTATTTAATAAAAAAATAATAATAACTACTTTTCGGTAGTTATTTTGTATGGCAAAATGAAATTTAAGCTTCCCAGCTCTGAAACCGTGTGCTCGATTTTGCTGATTTTCAATACCAATTTTTTTCAGACTATTTCTGACACACCAGTCCAAGAACGAAGTCTCTCTGGGAGCTTCGGAAAACCGATTTTACGTACAGACAGACGGACAGACGGACATCGCTTATTCGTCTTCCCTATGCATAAGGATCCAGAATATACATATATAATTACTTTATGGCTCGCTTATTAATATTCTGGAAATTACAAACGGAATGACAAACCTATACATACCCTTTTACCATTTTTGGGTAAAGGATATAACAAATATATTTTTAAGTCATTCTTAAGAGGATACTCTGCTGCTTTATTGACAAAAATTCCAAATGGGTCAGTAAACATTAAATGGACTTTCATAATAGTTTTCGTAAACAGCATGAGAAATTTTAATATTTCAGTGTTAACATAGATTAGCCTCACTGATGAATTTTCAATTAATCTTCGATGTTTATGCCAAAATACCTTTAAGTGCAATAGAAAAACGTTTTATTTGCACAAAGAAAAAGTAGTATATCACGATCTAAGGCTTTCTAACCGAGCTATTGGCGGAAAACTTCGTCGCAGCCCAAAATTTATAAGCAATTACATAAAGAATCCATCAGAGTATTCCAGGTTGTACAAAGGAAAGACTTATAAGAAGTTTTCACCTCGATATAGACGCAAAATTCTCTAAATGGTTTGAATTCATCTGTGAGTTTAAGTACAATTAGAGCTGCAGTCGGTGTTAGCGTCAGTAAAATAACTATTCATAATGTTATACAATCCACGGAGTACTTGAGGCATCTAAATCATCAAAAAGAGCCACCATTGTAAGACGTACATAAGCAACACAGACTAAAGTTTGGGAAAGACCACATGACATAGATGGTGCACGCAAAGAAAAAATGTGGTTGAGGTAACCATAATCAAACAGCAACATACTATGATTGAATTATATGGTTGTAGTTCAAATCATATTATTGTTAATAGAAAAGAAAAACTTTAACAATATTATTATCTGAGTTAATTATAATATTATCTGAGTTAATTATATTATAATCTTAGTATTGTAAATATCACAACACTATTGTTAGATGTGACTAAAATATAATTGAGACTCACCATACCATGTTCTAATATTATATTAATATTGTTAAATACGACCACAGTATTATTTAATATAATAATACTATTTTATTTTTTAATCATATATTTATTGTAGAAACAGCTGTGCTTCAAAATATAAATAATAATAATTTAATATTGTTGAAATAAAATGTATATATAGAAATGTATACTTACACGACATACTGACATGTCTGTATAAAGAGATACACAAATGTTTATATAATTTTATTGATCTACCCTTTTGTTTATACTTTATTTATTTATTTAACACTACCTATAGCCTACGAACGAAATACTGAACTGACAGATGTTTCTGAAAAAGATTTTTTTAAAAACTTAACATAGTATGGTTTTGAATAACATTATGTTGTTATTTACATCATATTATTTTTAAATAATAATACAAATTATGTTGTAGTCGCAAAGTTTTAACAAAACTATATTGTTAAACTCTAACCATATCACAATTTTATATGGATGTGATAATGTAATTATTAAATTCAAACATTACTCTGTTTATCGTAACGAAATAAATGTTTAAAATAACAATAAATAGCTTTCGACGACCACACATTTGTTTCAGACAACGTAATATTGTTTTCTCAACCATTCTACAACCATATCTTTTCTTTGCGTGTGCATCAAGGTCATCAAACGAACGATTTGTATTTTATATATTTTAAAAATTTTATATATTTTAAATTTATTATATATATTTTATTTTATTTTACTTTATTTTATTTTGTTTTTTTTTGCACAAAATCAACTGTTATCCATCGCTGGTATTTGGAAATATACAAAACTTCTACGAAAATGCTTTCGTATTAGTTCTAATTGTGTTTTCTTGTTATACCCTTTACCAAAAAATGGTAAAAGGGTATATATAGGTTTGTCATTCCGAAAAGTAGCGAAAAGTAGCTATTATTATTTTTTTATTAAATAAACTCATTTTTTACTTCAGTATGAATAAAATTAGAATTTCTAATTAAAAAAAAATAAAAAAAAAATTAAGAAAATTAAACAGACGTTTCCAGGGTTGGAAAACTTTAACTTTTTTTCTTATACAAAAGTCACTTACTAAAACAAATTTTTCTTTTTTTGCTATAAATTAAACATATCTTATATTCTTAAAAGAAAAAGATTGGTGTAAGAAATCAGAAAAATCAAAACGGATGATTCCAGGGTTGGGAAACTTACGATTTTGGTGATATATAAAATTAACTACCGTAAACTAATTTTTTATTTATTTTTATTAAATAAACTTATTTTATATTTGAGTACGAATAAAATTGGTATTTCAAATAAAAAAAAACAATTAAAAAAATTAAAAATACTATTTCAGGGTTGAAAAACTTTAACTTTTTTTATACAAAAGTAACTTACTAAAACAAATTTTTCCTTTTTTTCTATAAATTTAACATATCTTAAATTGTTAAAAGAAAGAGATTGGTGTAAGAACTTAGAAAAATCAAAAAGGATGATTTCAGGGTTGGAAAAGTTACACTTTTTGTGATATATAAAAGTAACTTATCAAATTGATTTTTATCTTTTCCTTTATAAATTATATATATTTTACGTTTTGGAAAGAAAAATTTGGCATAGAAAATTATAAAAATAAAAACCACAGCTCCAGAGCTGGAAACTTTGAACTTTTTTTCTGGATATTAAAGTAACTAAATAAAACATTTTTTTTAATTTCTTTTTTTCTTTTTTCACTAAACGCACTTTTTATATTTTTTTTAAGAACTACTATTTTGATATAAGGAATCAGAAAAATCTAATATGATGATTCTAGGGTTTGAAAATTAATTTTTTTTTTTTGTACATAGAAGTAACTAGATCAAATTATTTTTTTTTTTATAATTTATGTATGTATTTACCTGTGTATGTATCTTTATACTACATAAAAGCACTTTGGTAAAGGGTATATAAGATTCGGCACAGCCGAATATAGTACTCTTACTTGTTTTTGATTTTGTTTTTACTTTGAGAATTCCTTCTATTGCTTTGAATTCGTTGAATTAGAGCACAACATACAACACATTGGGCAACTTCGGGTCAGGGTTAGTAGGTGAACGAATAACATAAACGTCATATTTTTGTATATCGCATGATGGTTTTTACTTTCCGTTTGTTATTGCTTTATTTTCTTAACCTCTTCCACATTTGTTTCGTTCTTGTTGCTGCTCAGCTGTGCCATATTTATTTTCGCAATGCTCGTGCAAGCTAATGTTTGATACTCGTAATACTAGGCGAAGTTCAACGAAAGTAGTCGTATTCATACATGTTGTATGTAGTGTTATTGTATGCTTTATGTGCGCCCCTACATTCCCACTTCCGCTTAAATTATGAACATATATTCCATTCACAAACTCTCTAACGCAAGCAAGCGAACACATGCACACTAAAGCTGCCGCGATTAACTGTATGTGCTTGTAAATATATGGTATAAATATACACCCGCACGTTTGTACATACATACATAAGCACAATTCTGTTAACTTTTGTATGTGCTTTAGTATTTTTGGTATCTATTATTGCCCAGCTACAGTCAAACGCAAAAAACATGGAACCACCACGAAAAAAAATTGTAAATGAAATGAAATGATATTTCCTTTTTAGGGTTCCGTACACCAAAGGTGAAAAGGAACCCTATTGTTTTCGCCACGCTGTCCGTCTGTCCGTCACACGCTATTTTCTCAGGAACCATACGAGCTACGGACCTGAAATTTGGACAGAGTATGTAGAACTTTGGCCGCTACAAGAACAAATATATGAGAGTTAAAAATTAAAGGGTGTTCTAAAACGAGCAACGAAAAATGTTAAAATCCCATGTAATATACATACAATTGTATGAACATAGGTATATTGAAACTTGAAATTTGTAAAATTAGTGTATTTTTATACAGACTACAACAATTAGCACTAAAATTTAAAAAAATTCAAATTAAAGGATGGTCCATCAGTTAATGCAATTTTGACTATGTAATTTAGATAACTTGGAAACCGTAAGAGTCAAACTCTTGAAATTTTCAAAATTGCCAAAATGAAAAAAATCGCCAAAATGAACTAACGCCAAAAACCGAAAAAATCGAAAAAAAACCCAAAAACGTAAAAAGCCAAAGCTATTTACTATATAGGCTAGAGCTCGTATTGAATTACATATCTAGTGTCCGTACGACACCTTCGTGCGCGGGTCAAAGTCGCGCTTCACTGAATTTATTTAGTTATAATGTGTTGTAATGTGTAATGTTAGAATTTTTTGAAAGTTGAATGCTTTTTAACTAATGAAAATGCCAGATCTGGCAGTGAAAATGCTAAAATGGCAACAATGTACGTGAGTACAAAAATTCACAGCTTGCGAGACTTTCTCGAGGATCTCTTAATATAAATACATAAATATATAGAGATATATTTACAGAAAAACAATACCATTGTAAAATCAACATGTCGCGACTTTAAATGATACGCCCAGAGAAAAAACAGCTTAAAATTAATAAAAACCATATTAAATTAATAAGAAACATTAACGAAAGTCTAGTCATGCTGACAATTTACAGTATTAATTTATTAATTTTATTTCTTTTTAAGTATATCAATATACATTTTCTATTATATTGAAAATTATTGAATTAATGTGACGCGTTCTTATTTTTAAGTTATTCAATTTATTAGCAATATGCTACTTAAATATGTTGGCTGGGGTTCAAAAAATACCTAAGTAGTCATTGTAAGCTAAGAATACCAGATGATATTTAATCTAACATTGCCAATCTTAACGAAAATATTAAACAGGCTGCTGAACATGCCACTACCTCCCATCCGCAGACTGGGTTTAATAAAATTTATTCTACAGACACTGAACGTCTCGTACGTGAAAAAAGAAGAGAAAGAAGTGAATGGCAACAGCACAGATCACCCCAAAATAAAATTAGATTTAAAGAGTGCACTAAACGACTCCAAGAGTTGCTTGCATCTGAGAAAACTGCATCTCTTAGAAATTATCTTGAAAGTCTCGATGTCACACCAGCATCTAATTACTCCTTGTGGCGCGCTACTAAAAAGCTTAAAAGACCCGTTGAGTTTAAACCACCTCTGCGCACTTCGACCGGTGATTGGGCAAGAAGCGATACTGAAAAGGGTAAAATATTTGCTGAGCATTTAAAATCCGTATTTACCCCAAATACATGTACTGGTGTTGCTGATTTGCCGAGTGTAGTTGCTCTACCCCCTCGATCCTTAAAGTTTAAGATGCGAAGAAAGCTCCAGGTATTGATGGAATTAGTAACAAGATGCTGATGAATCTGCCTCGCACTGCAACTAGAATCTTATTATTTATTTTTAATGCCATATTACGACTAGAGTATTATCCATACAACTGGAAGCTTGCCAAGATCAAAATGATTCCAAAGCCGGGCAAAGATTTTACCAAAGCTGAGTCTTGCAGGCCAATAAGTTTACTATCAACAATATCAAAGCTTTTTGAAAAGCTTCTCATGACAAAATTGTCTTCAATTCTAACTGATAGTGGGTGCATACCGGACCATCAATTTGGTTTTAGAAGTCAGCATAGTACCATTTACCAGAATGGGTGGGGCCACGCTAATATTGCTTTTAACTAAATACTTAATATACAGCTTTTAATTCAAGCCAATTTAGTGAAGTCTTGCATCACCTTAAAAATTGGGCGTGATCACTCCCATAAAGTGTTAGCCTTGTGTTTAATCTACATCGGTCTAGCATATTTTAGAAGATAATTAGCATGAATTATAAGCGCTGCTCACAACAAAATTTTGAGTTAGGAATAGTGAGGAGAGCTAATGCTGATAAAATCTAAGGATGTAATTCGCGCTAGAGAGCTGACATTTTATACCCTAGTAAGTGTAGCTGCGTAAACCAATGGGAAAATCTTAAAACCAAAAAGTTTTACCCGGTATGCGGGCCACGACGTTAAAACTCCAATTAGCACTAGCGATCTTAAATTTGATACACAAATAAATATAGATAAGAGATCACTAATAAAAATCTGAAAACCCAGAAGTTGCTATCAGAGGGCGGAAACAAGCACTTCAAATTCAAAATTAACATACATTTTATTAAAACTTTTCATACACATTGCACTTATCCCAAAAATAATTCCCTATTTTGAAAAGTAGCCGTGACTTCACCCATAAATCTTAGCTTTTTCGTTCAGATACTTCGGCTTAGCAGTTTTTAATTTAATACTCAAGTATTTGTTATTAACTTTTAAATACCAAACTTTGCATGAACCATAAGCACTAGCAGATATAAAAGTCAGCGGGGCCAGGCTCATGAAAACTTTAAGTAATATTATACTATAGAGAGCTGACATTTTGTACACAAATAGTAATTGATTTACTCAATCGGAAAATGTACTTCGGCTAAGCAGACTTTATTTAACATGTAAATATATTGAGAAAAAAGGCGGGGTCATGCCCAGTAAAAATTACGCTGTATTTTACATGTTTCTTCCAGGCCCCTCTTACCAAATTGCATATACACTGGCTACCCGTTGTAATGACACAGTAGTGCATTTTTAAGGTCAACAATTCAACACCCATCACACTCTTACCCATTATTTTATGTAACTCTGCCATTTTCAACTGGCGCAGTGATCATGAGTAGAAAGAAATACACTAGAAATTTTAAGTTTAAAAAGTGTTATTATAGAAATCTTTTCAAAAAGTAATCAGATCCTCACAAAAACATAAATGTGAAAAACGGCCAAGTTCCTATCCAAAATTTCGGCCATTATAAGTTGTGAGATATAAATTTTGACCAAGTTCTTCTTTGCCACAATATCTAACACAGAAATATATTATGTATGATAAAAATTTGTAATCGTAAGGGTGTCATATAATTTATAGATAATCTGCTAACTTGGCAATATTCTTGTTAGTTTTTATATCTTGCGTTTTTCTTACTTTTCTATGAAATTATTAATTTCATTAACTTGCGTGCAGACTACACAGAAAAAAATATCATCAAAATTCAACCAACAAAACAAATTGTCAATATCTAATTTTAATTCAAACAAATATTTAATTAATATAACAACTTAAGTTGTTGATATAACAAACAATGGCTTTTTTTTCAACAAAATGACTCAATCATATGTTTTGTTCAGAAATAATTTTTAGTCAGGCTTAAGTTCAGTAATTTCAATTCTTTTTTTTATGTTTTGTTGTATATCAAGCCAAAATTCAACAATTTGTATGATACATATGGTTGTGTATATATACTTTGTAGGTAAGTATATGATATTTACATACATACGCGCTTATGTAGTTCTTGTGTGTCTATTTTTTTCATTTCATATTTTAAAGGAAGAGCATAAGTTAAACCGCCTAGTAACATACATATGTGTTGAACTTTTTCCTTCTTATTCAGTATTTTCAACATAATTAATTTTTTATACATACATTCACTCAAAGGAATTCTTTTTAAAATAAAGGGTGTTTTTTATTGAGGTATAGAACTTTAAGTTGGCATCACTTTTTTAAATGGCGGCCATTTTGTCAGCTGTCAAGTGATTAATATTTAGCTTGGTTTGCCATTTCATCATGAACAGGTTGACAAAAGAACAACGCTTGCAAATCGTGCAAATTTATTTCGAAAATAATGGTTCAGTTCGCGAAGTTTACCGCAAGCTCCGTCCATTTTATGGTCGACATAATCGTCCATCAGAGCAATTAATTCGGTTAACCATGGATCGTTTTCACACTACGTTTACTCTATGTGATAATACGCATCCGCAGAGACGTCGAACAGTGCGCACCGAAGAAGCAATTGCCGCTGTAGAGCAAAGTGTTGAAGAGAACCCGAATGAATCGATTCGCTACCGTGCACAGCAATTGGAGCCGACTAACCGACTATTTTGTTCCCGAATTGGATGGAATGAATGTGGATGAGTTGTGGTTCCAACAAGACGGCGCTACATGCCACACAGCGCACGTCACAATCGATTTATTGAAGGAAACATTCGATGAGCGCATAATTTCGCGGAATGGACCTGTCAATTGGCCACCAAGATCGTGTGATTTGACACCATTGGATTATTTTCTTTGGGGATATGTGAAGTCGCTCGTCTACGCCAACAAACCAGAAACGTTAGGGGACTTGGAGGCCAACATTCGTGGCGTTATTGCCAACATACGGCCCCATATGCTCGAAAAAGTGGTTGAAAATTGGACCTGTAGAATTGGCTTTATTCGAGTCAGCCGCGGCGGCCACATGCCCAAAATTATATTTAAACATTAATGGCATAAAATTATCCTTCCAATAAAGCCAAATTGATGGACATTAAAACGATTTTCTTGTGTTTTATTTCAAATCAAAGTTCTATACCTCTTAAAAAAACACCCTATAGAACCAAACAATTAGTGGTCAATAGTCATGATCACTGTTGCCAGAATTGACGATTTCTCTGCATTTTGACGATTTTACCTCTCAAAATACACTAGTGGCGATTTTAGGTCCAGAAATGACGATTTTTCTAAATTTAACATATATGGCAACTTTTGTTAGTATTGCATTTTTAGAGTTGGTTTTTTGTTATGTTATGTTTTTTGTGTTCAAAAATGTTATATTCTGATATTTATACATAAAATGTTTCTATAACAAAAATGCTATTATTTTTTTTATAAATTATCTGTTTTAAAAATAAATATATATGTACGTATGTGAATTCTGATTTCATTTTAAGTTTTTTTTACTTTTATTTTCAATTTTAATGGTTTTCATATTTAGGTTATATACTTACATATATTAAATGTATATGTGTATACATAATAATAATAATAATAATAATAATAATGAACCATTCATTGTAATAGTTTCTGTAATAAAACAATTAAAATACAAAAAAAATAATATTTTTAATTTGACGTTTTTTTGACGATTTTCTAAAATGACTTGACGATTTTGACGATTTTTTGCACAGAAATCTGTAGTTTTTGACGATTTCACCCCTAGAAGTTCTGGCAACAGTGGTCACGATGTCTATCGGATAGTTGTCGTGATTTACACGTATACAACACGATCAAACAACAACAGCAGCACAACAGTACGTTGTACCGATCAACAAGCAAGACAAACACCAACACAGTTAAATAACAAATTATAATATATATGTAGTTATAAATAACAAATTATTTCTCATTTAATTTTTTATCTCTGCTCTAAAAATCTTAAACATAATGCTATAAACACAATCAAGTCCACCGACCATCGACTACAAGATGTCAAAAATAGAATACATGCGTGCTTATGAGAATAATTCTTTTAGTTGCTACACGAGTACCGACTACACGGCTACTTTTGTAGCCCGTAGCCAACTTAGGCTAATTTCTATTTTTCTTGGCTACAAAAAAACAGATTAGTGCTGCCAATACAATAAATGCATGAAATGGTGGTTTTAAAAACGAAATACATTAAATATCGCTATTAAAAACGCGAAAAACTATTATAGTGGCACCATTGAAAAATAATAATCAAGCAATAGTAGCAATAGTACTTATAAAGTTAATTAAATTTTCTTGAGACATTTGAAATTTTTTTTTCACACAAATTCACTTAAAAAAATCAAGTTTGTTTTGTTTTGGTTAACTTTAGTACATATGTCAAAACAGATGTTTATTTTTTGTAGTTAGTGGTCGGTAGTCGTTAAAAGAATTAAGTAGCTGGCGACTTGGCTATTTTTGTAGCCAGCTACTTTTGTAGTCGGTAGTGGATGGTCGATAGCCTTTGATTGTGCTTATAGCATAATTTCTAGTCACAGTTTGCTTTAGATAGTGGTTGTGTTAAGTCGTTAATTTATGCAAGAGATTAATATATATAAATATGGCAAGTAATACCATAAATTGTTTTATATGCAACAAGCTTTTTATGTGTCCAAGGGAATAATTTAAGCATTTAAGCTTTTTCCGCTTTCTTAGGGACAGTGATTTATATCAATGCACTTTTTCAAAATATTTTCAAAAGTTTTCTTTTAAAAGTGCATTCAAAAGACACGTTGTCAAGCATTGGAGTTTGATTTATACTGGCGAAAATGTGCTGCCTACTGCTTTCACCAAATAAAAATTTTGAGCAGCACTTCCGAAGTATTTAAGGAATGGCCGGATCACAAAAGACCCTCTGGATTTCAATTGGTATGTACAACTAACATACATATGCATGTATATTGACTTATTTGGGTATGTTAATACGTAAGTTTTTATTTCTTTTCAGGTTTTTTTAGACTTCCAGCTGAAGTTTTCCCTTTCAAAGGACTTAAAAATTAAATGGGCGGACTATGGCGAAAAGCTTTTTAATTTACTGCAGTCCAAAATTTCTTCAGCTACTATCTCAACTTTATTGGGTCAAAATTTAAAATTTTCCACATTTATAAATTGAATTAAAAAATATTAAACTTTTTACCTGTTCATTAAAATTTTCTCTGTGAAATCCCAAATACAAAATAAATGTCAGTTTTAGTGAATTAATAAAATAAATTAAAAATAATTAAAAATAAAACAAAATTTTATTGGAATATTTACAAAAAAGGTAAGTTTTAATACAAATTAATAATAAAAAAAATTTTTAAAATCCCCTTTTTTGAACAATACAAATGTTCAACAAAAAATTTAATTAAAAACAAGATTTTAGTCAACAATAAATATTGTTGATATTACAAAATATTTAATTAAAAAATATTTTTTTTCCAACAACATAAATTGTTGATACAACAAAAAATTTGATTTAAAAAAAATTTTAGTCAACAATTAAAATTGTTGATACAACAAAATTGTTAATTGAAAACAAAATTTGTTCACTAATCTAAATTGTTGATATAATAATAAATTTAATTGAAAAAAAAAATTAGTCAACAAAATATATTGTTGATATAACAAAATATTTAATTGAAAAATTTTTGCTCTCAGCTTACAATTTTAATAATTGTATTTACAAATATCTTTGTAGGTTCAAAATCAATTCATTGTTTAATTGATATAACAAAAAAATTAATTGCATTTACAAATCTTTTTTTTTCTGTGTACATCATAGCTATGAATTCAAATGAGTTTTGAATGAATTCACATGTTTGAAAGAGTTGAATGTGTGACTGCAGTATAAGGTATGATATCTTTTTTTCCATAAAATTAGCATAATGGCTCTTTCAACAATGTAGAACTAAAAGCTAAAAGGACTTTAACAGCAAATTTTTTATGAAGAACTTATAGTTAAAAAAAACACGTTACACGTTAAAAGGGACGTAAGTCTGTATAAAAAACTATATATTTTTTTAAGAGAAGTAACACTCAGGCAATGAATGCCTGCTACTTTTACTGGGTGTTATCTTCTTTAGGAAATGGATAGTGATAGACAAGACAGGTAGATAGATATACTGGTAAGCTTCATTCTTTTAGAACTCTGCTTTTTTGCACGTTTTTAATAATGCAGTGTTGCAGCGCCTCTGCTGTCAATAAGGCGTATAAAATTTCGAAACTGTACTTAATAGCCATTTTATTGGTTATTTTACTTTACTGATGTTTCTGCTACACAATACCGAAATTACAATTACCGAAATTCTGAAATTACATCAAGATTAGTATCAGCTGAAGCCGGTGTAGTTGAGTGACCAACTGATACAAAGGAACACTAATGCACTTCAGAAAAATTCGTTGTGTTGTTATTTAATGACTGTTGGATACAGGACTTTAATCCAGTACCTTCGATTTTGTGGCAAACGTATTAACTACTTGTTCGAAATATATTTAAAGTTGTGATCGTCCTTACACTTTTGCGGCATAGTGTATATGTATTAACATACATGCGCTCACACACACACACACACAAATTTATGTATCCTACATTCACGTCAAAATTCCAGCACTCCATCCAATTTCGTACATACATACTCGTACATATAAATGTAGTACATACTATATAAAGTTTGTTTTTTTTTTTTTGTATATTTTATTTTTGTTGTTGAATAGAAACCAACAATAATAAAGAAAAAGGAAAACCAAAAAGTAAGCGAGAAGCAGGCAAATGTCTGCCACTGACGCTTCAGCACAAACTAATTTCAGTATTTCAAAGCATTTTCAACCGAGAACATATACAAGTAAATTACAGAACAACTCAACGCTTAAAAAAACAAATTGGCAACAACAACAAAATGTTAAAGCAGTTAATATTGAATTAAAAAGGATATTACAAAAGTATGAATTTTTTTAAATTTTTATTTATGATAAAAAAGAAGTTTTAAAAAGAACTCGTTTAAACAAGTGTTAACAGCGAAGTAAAAGCAAAAAGTAAGGCGTCAAGAAAAGTGTTAAAATATTTTAAAAGAAACAGCTTAAGCGAACACAGTACAACGCACTTACCTAAACTTATACACTTACACATGTACACAGCAGGCGAATATCAAGCACACTAATACAGACGCAGCCACTCAAACTTTTGCGTACGTACTAGAGACCTGCGTAAACAGTCTTTAAATGTAAATACGTCATGATTTTTAAATGTATTCACGTCGCATGTATTATACTAAACCAATAATAAATGCTGTCATACTATAAGCGAAGCACGATGGATGTATTGGTGTACGTGTATATCAGTGTTAACAAGCGATGTCGCAAGACAGCTTGTTTGTAACAAACACTCAAAAGAAGTACTGTTGATTAGTGTATGCTTGTTATTTTTCATATTGTACGTTTGAGTGTGTGTGTGTGTAATATGTAGATGGTAAGCTATTATGTGATTAACCGCATACAACTAATGTTAATGCATGTGTCTGCCTTTGCATGTGCGCAGAAAAATAAAAGATCATACACACAAGTATCACAAATTCTTCCGTCACGAAGTGTTTTCTTCTTTACTCTTATACCTACAATACTCAAAAAAATGTCTTGCAAACAGTGTTGTTAACCTTTGTTTTACAAGATTTCGCTGTAGTAAAGCATTTGAAAAATCCCTCATGTCTTGAAAGTTCTTATAACCCTAGATCTACACCTGATATATTTTTATCATAACAAAAGTCAAACTTTATATTGAAAAATAATATTTTTTATGTTAGCTTTTTTTCTTCATGGAATTGACATTTGTCATGATAAAAATATATCAGGTATAGACGTAGGGTAAGATATCTTGTGCAGGACACTAGTACGTACATACGCAAACAAGCCTACACCTACACGCATACATACATACATATCCTACTTAAACGAACTTATTACGCGAGTGTTTGTTGTAATTAAAATTCTATTTCTCATCGTAGACTCTTCATCAAGACTTGTGTATTCTTAAGGCATTTTCTGCTCCCGGCACCTTCCTTCCTTCTGCTACAAAAAAAAAAAACGTCTAAAAATTTACTTTGCTTCAGAACATCCTCCAAGTGTGGTGAGATGTATTACTAAGAAGAACCAAAATTAAATACACTTAAATCACGAAATTTAATGGAAACAAAATACTTTAAGACATAAAAGCAAAAGGAAAAAATAATGTATTGTAAATAATCCTTTTGATTTAAAAATCCCAAACTAATTACACTTAACAACCCTCTAGTAACGATAGCAAAAAAAATATTTGGAGTTTTCGCCAACAACTATTCAAAAATTCAACTCAACTTTTGTGAAATTTGGAACGAATTAAAGTCTCAAGTAAGTAAATTTAAATGTGAATGTGTGAATGTACATATGTATGTTTGTATGTATGTATATATTTCACCTCTAATGAACATTTATTAAAAAAAAAATATATGCAATATCTTATTTACTTCATGCAGCTGGTAAATCTGTGCTCCATATACGTGTTTATATCAAACGGTTGCTATTTAATGGAAATTTCAAAAGTATTTCTTGTGTACTTTTAGGGAAGTAAGCCAACAAGGGATTTACTTACAATTTTACACGCCACAATAAAAGTTTTTTTTAAGTAAATAATAAAGCTTCAAAGGCCAAACACTTGACTCGAAAGTGTTTTAAAAAAATGTCAACTGAAATAAGTTGGGCTGGCCAATCGCTACATTATTTTAATGTAACAACAAGTGTGAGCAGCAAATGTAAATAAGATTTATTTTTCAATTAAAATATTAAAGTCTGGGATTTGTTTTGAATTTGATTTCCATAATTTTTAAATAGAAGTACGGTCACACTTGGTAAATATTTGCCCAAATAAGCTCAACCACTAAATACTAATGAACAATCTTTTGAATTAGACACGTAATTATTAAGTTAAATAGTTTCTAATAATATTGAATTATATCTCATTGTTTATGAATTTATTTTACTTAATAAATACTTTCAGACAAACAAAACATCACTTCACATCAAAATGTCACTAGTATTTAGTGGTTAGGCTTATCTTGGCAAATATTTGCCAAGCATGACCGTACCTTTAACCCTTTGAGGACTGAACTTTTTCTGTCGAAGCGATTTTTTTCATAATATATGCCCCAATAAAAATTACGTCAAAAGAAGTAAGAGTGCCGAATGTTATATACCCTTCACCAAAGTGCGTATATTTTAAAGAAAGATTAAAGAAAAACACAAACACAATTCGCAAAGCGATTAGCTTGTCTGCGAAAAACACCCAGGGTCTATGGTTGGAATCGAACCCACGACCTCTGGACTGAGAGGCTAGCATCGCTACCACTCAGCCACAGGGGCACCCAAAGTATAGAGATACATTCATAAGCACATCCATAGATATTTATATGTTTTGTGAAAATATTTATAATTTTTTTCTCTAGTGCAATTTTTAGTAAGTGACCTCTCGGTATATTTCGATAAAATAATTTTTTTTTTTTTTTGATATTAGCAATTAGTTGAATATTTTATTTTACACTCTGTATTTAAGACATATTTTACATTCACCCTTATTCCAGTTGTCAAAAACGACGTCACGTTTCCAAAACGTAAAATATATATAATTTATGAAGAAAAAGAAAAAAATTAATTAGACCTATTTATATGGTATATAAAATACCAAAAAAAGTGACAGTTTCCCAACCCTGGAATCATCCTTTTTGATTTTTCTGATTTCCTACAGCAATCTCTTTCTTTTAAGAATGTAGAAAAAAAGAAAAAAATTTGTTTTAGTAAGTTACTTTTGTATAAAAAAGTTAAAGTTTCCCAACCCTGTAAACGTCTGTTTAATTTTTTTAATTGTTTTTTTTTTTAATTTTAAATACCAATTTGATTCGTACTGAAGCATAAAATAAGTTTATGTCATAAAAAAAATAATAAAAATTAGTTTTCGGATTTCTTACAGAATTTTCTTTCTTTTAAGAATATAAGATATCTTTAATTTATACAGAAAAAGAAAAAAATTGTTTTAGTAAGTTAATTTTGTATAATTTTGTATAAAAAAATTCAAAGTTTTCCAACCCTGGAAACGTCTTTTTAATTTTTTTTTTATTAGAAATACCAATTTTATTAATACTGAAGTATAAAATAAGTTTATTTAGGACCAATTTCTCCAACTCTATTTAAATATCAATTCATATTTAAATGTCGATTTTGATTAATTTTTGTATGGAAAAATTATTTTTAAATATGAATTGATATTTAAATAAGTTGGTGAAATTGGCCCTTAATAAAAAATATATTAAAAATTATTTTTCTGTAGTTACTTTAATATGGCAAAATAAAGTTTGAGTTTTCCAGCTCCGAGCCGAAGTCTCTAGCCTTTCTTGGAGCTTCGGAAAACCGATTTCACGTGCAGACAGACGGACAGACGGACATCGCTTATTCGTCTTTATGGCTCGCTTATTAATATTGTGGAAATTACAAACGGAATGACAAACCTATATATATCCTTTTACAATTTTTTGGTAAAGGTTATAAAAAATTGGCCCCAGACCGTCTCTTTCTCCCTCATTTTACTTGGCAAATATTTTTGCCTGTGGGCTGAAAGAGAATATTTTACCCAAAAATATAATATGATGTTTTTTTAATTTGTATTTTCTAAATTTCAACTTAAACGAGTATAGTATGTGTTTTAACAAGAAAACATATGAAAACGATGTTTAATCCGGTAAAAAACAAGGTGTTTTTATAAGCAAGCGTCTCTCGGAATCGGAAAGTCTTCTCTGGTGGTATAAAAAGTGTTGACTTTTCTGGTATTGCTGCAGCATTTGAAGTCGATGCAATTGGCTCATCATCTTTAGCAACCAGTGCCACTTTACGACCAAGACGAGCCTTTTTAATTGAAGGAGATTCTATGAGACTAGTTCTTTTGATAACAACTTCTATGGGCTCATCCTCTTGGATTTCCAAAGCGTAATTTTCTAGAAAAACGATGTCCTCTTCACCCATATATGTAGCAGCTTCTTTGTCACTGCTGTCGCAAAGCAAAAGTTGCTCAATTTCGTCCGGATTAAGGAAAGAAAAATTATCACGAATGGATCCACTCATTTAAGATTACTCTATACCAAAATACACTGTTTAATCAAAAATAACAGTGGAAAATACTACAATAATACACTTTCAAATAGGAATGAACGTAACATATCTGCTCTGATTGATTTCGAATAATTAATGAATGAAAACAAACAAATAAACAAGCAGCGCAAAAAAAGTTTGGAACTTATAACAATAACAGACATAATTCCTTCTGCCAAAAAAAAAACCCGGACTTCAATGCAAGGATCTGATAAGAGAAGATAATAAAAAGTACGTGAAATATAAAATTACATTTTAATGGGCGTGCCTCCATCCATTTCTTAAATGCAAGATTTTGTATTTTTCAGTTAAGTAGAACCATTTAAAATAAAATATTAAATTTTAATGGGCGTGACTCCACCCATTTTTTTATATGGAGGATTGTGTCTATTTTAGAGCTCAAGGTGTGTGGTAAGTTTTGTAAAAATCGGTCATCTATAATCGCATGAAATAATATAATAAATTTTGTGGGAGTGTCCACGCCCACTTTTTTACAATGGGATCAATAGGAAGCTATACCTAAATATATAAAAAGAGAATTTTCACAATTGGTCTAAAATGTACAGTTTTATGAATTAACAACATCCAAAAGAAAAATAAAGACGAATTGTTAACCTCCTCCTTTTTTTGAAGTCGGTTAAAAATGTGCTTTCTTCCATTGACTATCATTACTAACAGTCAAAAACAAACATTTACAAAAAAAAACAAAACTAAATGCACAAACGTAAATACAATGATGAAAATAAAAAATATATTTAGATTATTTTTAGATGCGTTTTTTTTTGCATTTCAAGCCACAGGCAAACATACTTGCCGAACATAAATATTTGGGGTAGTTGTAGGCAGGGTGAAACTTACACAAACTTACCCCACACATATTTTTTGAAAGGTAAGAAATGCTCCGAGTTTTAAGGAAATGCACCACATGCTCTCCCCAGAGCATCCCTTTGACTTTTTGGCCAACTTTGAGGCCACCTAGCTGGCAAACGGGGAAAGATAGGCCCTTACCATCTGCCACATTTTTGTTGCCTCAACCCTCCGCTACAAATAAGTTTTCATCACATTATTATATGATGCAAAAACCCCTGGGCAAGTATATTTGCCTCTGGTCATCAAAGGCTTAAGAGCAGGTTTAAATAACTATAGGATGGCCACTTCATCAAGTCAGCATAATGTTGTGTTATCTCGGAAATTAGTAAATATTTTTGCCCATATATCAAAGATTACTTTCTGCAAGAAATCTACATAATTCAAAAATGTTGACGTTTTCTTATTCAGAAAGCCTACGCCGTATCCAGGACCATATATTCTTACTTATGTGATCACATAGGCTTTCACTAAAGTAGCTTCCCTGACTGAAATTTACCTTGACTGTGAGAAGAGCACAATTCATCAAACTAATTTATTCATAAGCAAACACTAAAACTGTTATTTTTTTTTGACTACAATGGATACTTTCGAACTTTGACAGTTGATTGCAGCCACATTGTGGCAGCCACATCTGTCAAATTGGCTGTCATTTTTTCAGACCAATTTACCGAATCACCATGAATGTACTCATATATGTCGTTTAACAATATGTGCGAATGAAAAAATTGTTTTATCCAAATCTTTTCGGGAAACTTTCAACGCACTTCGCTCTATTTACGACCACCATAATCGGCCTACTAAGAGGAATATTTTCAGTATGGTGGACAATTTTTAATCCACCAAAACCCTTATGTAGACGAAACAGTAAGTATACTGCAAAAATCGACGCTACATGTGAGAGTGACCAGGAAAAAACAATCAGTTTCTGATATCTAACAAGAACTCCACTAATCACAGATCACAGCCTGGCAAATTTTATGTCATTACTTGGGCCTGCACCTGAAAACGGACGCAGGACCACAGATGATGTGTTTGCTAATTGCGAGTAAAGTATGCAAACGCATGTGTGCGATAATTCCAACTTTGTCAACATCGTGGTTTTGGCCCTTTATATTCAGTGATGAGGTAAATTTCTGGATGAAAGGGTATGTCAACTAACAAAATTGTCATATTTGAGACGATAGCAATCTACATCCATATTTCTTTGAGAGCTACCTCGTACAAATCATGCCACATTGGACATTCCAAACAAGCTATTTGAGAGTCATGTCATCTCACGTAGAGATGGTGTGAAGTGATCACAGAAAACATGCAATTTGACCACATTAGGCCTTTCCTTATGACGTGTTCTTGAGTCACAGTTCTATGCTAGTAAGTCACATATCACAACGATGTTTAAAACCAACACAACCGATACTATCAGACAAATGTAAATTGTTTTATGTGCCATGGCTATCATTGCAATTGTAATAAATGTCAAATCTTACTGTTCTTTTAGCATAGAGTACACTTGAACATGCCATATGCCGCTCCTATTCCCCAATTGAGCACATGACTAGACCAGACCAAGAACATGAGGGCTTGCCAATTTAACACTCGTTCTGCAAAGCATCTTTCATTATTCCTTGAAACAAGACGTCGGTGACGTATCCCCTTTAGGGATCAAGTGAACAATTCCTGAGTATCTTCAGATTGTACCAATCATCATCATATGTTCTTCCAAAGACGACCTCATCACCATCCTGTCAAAGGTAGATCAACTCCTCGAGAGTATAAGCGAATTTTCAACAAGAGGTTAACACCATGAGGCTAGCGGTGCGGTGGTTAGTCAGTAGTCAAGCCCCAAAGGGTTTTCTGGTATGAACTTAAGTCTCCTAATAGTTTTCTAAGTGCTGGTGTGGATATATCTACAACTGGTAACGTAGCACTCTACTGCTTTAAAACAAATGTATATACGCCGATTCTGTCGTTATTTTAGCAATTAAGTAGTACCAACTTCAAGGCGGCCCTTACTGGAGACCACGAGATTTTGAAACCTGCTATCTTAAAGGAGCATCCTTACAAGCGACACAAAGCAGATAAGCCCACGTTCCTTATGTGGTGACTGATTCAATAGTTTAACAGTCAAATTATATGTTATCTTAAGAATATATGAGGAGGTTAGTAGCTGACTGATGGGCGAAACACAATTGATAACATGTATATAATTAGTAAAGAACAATTAACAATGGCAAGACTGTTGTAGATTTAGAGATGGTAATGATTACAAAAAAAGCTTTCAGCAAATTGAAATACGATGAATCAATAACGGCTGAGTATATAAAGAAGAAATATACATCAACTGACACTGGACCAAACACAAAGAAAGCTAATGATGAAGGTGTAATGGTCTTCGAAAACAGCTGGTTGTTCCGTTTTACTACGTGTTCGTCGGAATATTTACAATTAACTTTGTGTTATTTGTTCATTAATAATTATAACATGTAATTTGGCTTGGAAAGCGATACGAACTTTAGCCTGATGAAATCATAACTATTAATGAACTTTCGCTTGTGATTAACTTGCTGCTAGATGGACTGCCGCACATAGCCATATAATGCTTAATTCACTCACACAGCTGATTTTGAGCTCAGACCACCTTTAGATTAGACCGATATGCCGGATATACAGGTAATCATTTGTCAGTTTCCTTCGAATATGACTTACAATATATGGCCACCTAGTTGACCCGGACAGGGTCCACTTGGTACTTCCCGATTATTAGATTCCCTTTCTGTTCCAATAGCTCAAAAGAAGGTACTGCACGATGGTCCAAAAATGCAAAAGTTTTTAAATTTTTGTATTTTTTTTTTTTGTTTTTTATGACCAGGGAAACCGCAAATATGCAATTGCATGTTTTTTCTTGTATGACGTATTAATGCGGGGACAAGTTATTTATCCGTTTCAGAACTTTTTATGAATTTTGGCATCGATTTGTTAATGCATATTTTTGCATAGTTTACCCTTTAAAGCATATTTTTACATATACCAGTCTCACACGCATGTTTTAAGCATATTTTTTAAATTTTAAAGTATAATTTATTCTTTTAGGGCATATTTTGATACTTTATAGAATATAGCTTACAAGCTTATGTGAAGATCAAAATTTTTATTTTTCGCTATTTTATTCTCAATTCTAATGTAGTGAATACATTTTTCATATTATATTACGCAGTTCTTGCAGACGTTAGTTTCAATAAAAATTCAGTTTTGCTATTTGTGAGGGACTCTACTCCGAGTAAACGACGAAGGAACATTGTCAATTTATAAAAGTTTATTTAGATGTGACAGGCAACGACTTTTATTTGAAAATTGTGGCAACGCTGATCTATGTTGAGAAATTGATATTAGGTGGCGGCGATATGACTGTCTAAAATTTGGTTGTTGACTTTTGAAAAATAAAATATATGTTAATTGAATTTGGATTTGTTCATAACAATATGTGTCTAATAAAATAAATTTAATAAAATATTCATTCGTGTCATTCCATAATTTATCTGAGTTATTACAAAAATCTAAGTCAATATTTTTTTGTTTATTGCAATAAAATTTATAAATAAAATCTTGTCTTATTTATCGAAAATACAGTTCCAAAGTTTTAATTCATATATCAAGATCTCTTTTCAAATGTAATTCAAATTTTTACGAGAGTATCAAAAAAAAAAAATAAATAAGTTTGTATTATTTGCCTTAGTCAAAATTTTAATGACAATTATGTTTTAACTTGCACTTCAAATACAAATTATTGTTTTTACTTAATACTGCAGCTATTCTTTGTTCACGTGAAATATTTCCCATGAACAAAAAATGGAAAAGGAACACATTTCACGTGAACTTTTATTCCCGATAAGGGTAATTGTTTCCTTTTTTGTCTATATTATTTTTGTCTTATTTTATACGCAAATGTTGTTGAATTTTTGAATTAAAAATAATTTTTATTTACAAATATATCAATTTATTTTATTTCTAAGAGCATATTTTTTGGACTTTTTAGTGCATATTTTCAAGTTTTTAGTGCATATTGAATGCGCATAAAACACTTTTTTTAGGGCATATTTCTGGTTTTCCTGTTTATGACAAAAGCTACAATTTTGCCTCAGGGATTAAATTAAAATTCAGAACGGTTTGCAAGATATGAGCATGAGATTATGCAAAAATGACAACGAGGCTACAAATATTTGGGGCCCATAAAAAAGGTGCATGATGGGGCAAAACTGGGAGACACGGCCCATTTTTTTTTTGCCTTTTATCACGTAGTGGTGTTCGTATATGGTTATATTTCCATCACTTAAAAAGTTATACACAGTGTTACAAAAGTAATTAGATTTTTATAAATCGAAAAAAAGATTATTCGAAAAAAGTTGAAAAATTAAAAAAAAACATAATATTGATTAAGAATCGCTAAACCAGTAAGAAATGCAAAACAAACACGCGAAAATTACAAAAATTTGCAAAAACTTACTAAGGGCCAATTTCACCAACTCTATTTAAATATCAATTCATATTTAAATGTCGATTTTTATGAATTTGTGTATGGAAAAATTACTTTTAAATATGAATTGATATTTAAATAAGTTGGTGAAATTGGCTCTAACAGCGAGACTATAACAAAGTCTAATATTGTTAAAAAAAAACGGCAAAATTTCCAAGAAGCTGAAAAAATGCAAAAGAAGCTTTTATCGCAAAGTTAGCAAACATTTGCGAGAAGTTGCAAAATCGCGAAAGTCGTTAAAAATATAAAAAGTTTGGAAAAAAAATGCGACAAAATCGCAAGTTAGCGAAAAGTTGCTAAATGTGTTAAAGAAATTACTAAACCTGCAAAAAGTAAAATTCGCAAAAAATATAATATAAATATATAGACTGATTTATTCTTATATTTCTTAGTAAACTTTTTTATTTTTACATGCCGACCACACGAGCAATAATCTTGGCAATTATTGCCATATCAACTGTCAAATTCGATTGCCAACACAATATATTAGCGTGTGGACCGTATAAATATGTGTTCAAATATATATTCAGCAACAAATGTTAAAATACATTGCTGAGCAATAATCTCTTAACACATGCTGTCAAATTTAAATAATATTACATTTTTTCAACAAAAAAGTAAAAACAAAATGTTTTAACAACATGAAACCAATAAAAGTTCAATTTAAAATTAGAAAAGGATAAAATTATTGACAATTTAAGTATTTATGTGAATAAAAAGCAAATATATTTGGATATACGTGTTCACCACCTCCAAATACATTGTTGAACACCAGCAATCTGACGTCATCATTCTGCCGGCGTTATTGCTTGTGTTAACACCAATGATGCCAGAATTCCTTCACCAAAAATGGCTAAATGTATACCAAAAATGGCTAAAAACTAGCTAAAAATGGCTGAGCGCCATCGAATGCAAAAATCATGAACTTAAACAAAAACAAGAAGGTATTTCATACATTAATTTTTTTAAACAAATCGGAAATTTTTTTAAAGTAAATAAAAACTAATTTAAGTAAAACATAAAGTTATTTTTCTTCAGGTAGTCAAGAAAATGCGCATATAGTGCGAACTTGCAATACTTGCAGTACGCCATGTATTCATTTGTACATTCTGCTATTCATTCGATATATTTTTGGGTTACTAATCCATTCCTTGCGAAATTTTTGTTCACAATTTTTATTCATTTTCTATTTTTTAAACTTTCATTTAAACTTTGATTTATTTTTTATTTTCACTCGTGTAAAACAAAACTGACCCTTGTTTGATTGATATAAAAACCACTAAATAGACCCGACAACTTAACACAACATTATAAATTATAAATTTCATTTCAACTACCTTTCGGTAGTAAATAAGTGTTCCTTTGATGCGACCTCAAATTTTTTATGAAAAATCACAAACAAATTTCATGTTTCGAAAAATAGCTAAAAAAATAGCTAAATTAAAATAAAAATGGCTAAACAAATAGCTAATAGCTAAATTTACTTTTCTTCCGGCTAAATGGGATGAAAATAGCTAAATTTAGCCAGAAAATGGCTAAATTGGCATCACTGGTTAAGACACATCAAATTGCTGGTGTGGTCGTAGTATTATTAATGTGAAATATTTTTCAGGTTTTTTTGGTGCTGCTGCCGTTTTCAAAATAATTAAGTAGCTGGCTACCAGTAAATTTTTGTTTCCAGCGGCACTTGTAGTCGTGTAGCTATGTAGTCTGCTGTGGCTAATGTTTTTAATGCTTAAGCTTCCAAAAGAACTTTTCTCATGAAAACCAAAGAATTAAGAGAACTTAAGTTAAGGGATCTTAAAACTGTAATTAAAGAAAACGATAGCTTGTTAAATTAAATTTTGCTGAATTTGCATCGAAACTATCTGGCAACATTGTTTATATATCTAACATAAATATTTATATACTTTGAACCATTATCTACATTTTATTCATGCTTAAGAAAAAATAACACTTGTAACAAGAAAAACATCTAACAAGCTCTATTATACTCGTATTATCTATTTTCCATCGATGAAAGTATAATTTTTTATCATTTCCATACAGTTTCCTTACAGGAGAAACTGTTAAGCAAAATAAAAATATGTAAATTATGTTGACTGTTGTAATAGTGTTTTCTCAGTGCACCCAGCAAGTAAAATATGCAAAAAAAAAGTTGCTTTAATATGTATTATTTGCAAAAATGTTGATGCAAATATATGCATAATATTTATTCATTTAATTTTTACCGCGCACATACGCATAAAATATGTGACAAGAAGTAATTTTGTTAAAGCATAAAACATGTTTTACATAATGAAATTTAGAATTGGCAAAATTCAATGGAAAATGTGAAATTTTTTGCATAAATATTTTCTAAAGTATGCTTTTCGGCGTCAGCAGGAAGTAAAAGCTCTGTTAGGAGAGAGTGAGTGTTCGTTTCGTAACGGGACAAAACAATTGAATTTTATGAGTAATGAGGCATGTTGTCAAAATACTATGAAATTTAGCTTTACTTCATCAGTATTGAAAAAAGAAAATTCCAGCTGAAGTCCATGTATTACTTACGAAAGTTTGTCCTGAGTACTAGTATACTGTATCGATTTCAGCGTGCGTGTGAAGATTTGTGTGGTGTTTTTAATACGGTAGAAAAATATCAAAATATCAAGTGCAAAGATGTTGAATTGAAGGTATTACTCTATGGAAATTGTTGCCAAAGTCAAGAGTTAAGGTGGAAGTACATAACACGCGTTCAATGCGCTAATGCGATACACGCGTCTGTCAAAAAGTTGAAATAGTGTGTTTTCATAAGGCAAGTTACATAGAGAAGTTCGCGACGCGCGTACCTCGCCAAAAGTTGAACATTCTTCAACTTTCACGCGTTGTATACAAAATGACAGCTAGTGTTGCCAGATTCATAAACTAACATACACAAACATGATTAGAAATTAATTTTTTTTATTAAAGAATGGATACAAGAATGAATTAAATGTTTAAAGAAAAATGCAACGTAAATGCCAAAAAAAAATAGCCGGCAAAGGATTTAAATTTTACAACTAAAAAAGCTTCAAAAGCGTGTTGTGTAACCTTCCATTTGTGTAGCGTTGAACGTTTAACAAGCCAGAAAAGCGTTGCCGCGTAACGCGTGGTATTTACTTCCACCTTTACTCAAGCGGCAATTTTAAAACATTTTTTAAATCAGCAGAATTCGTTAAAAAGTAACAAAATTAGATACCACACGACGTGTTGCAGCCGATAGATATTGGGTGCATTCATAAGACGTAGCTGTTGCGCAATCATTGAGTATTTGTCTTAGAAACGCACAGTTGAGTAATTCCGCTCCACTCAACAGTTGAGTAATTTTCCATCACAAAATTTTTTCGCTACCTGTAGTCAACATGTTTTGCTCAGCATAAACAGCTGATCGAATAGAGCTTTGCTATCTATATGCTTTGTTAGGTGGCAGTAGGAAATATTTGTTAAATTTTATATTACAAATGCGATGAAGTAGCGAAATAAAGATATAAAATTAAATTATATCCATCAAGCCGTTTCTAAGACGTAGCTGTTGGGGCCAACAGTTGCTAGCATTTGCACAACTGTTGAGCTCAACAGCTACGTCTTATGAATGCGCCCATTGGAAGGCAATTTTCGACGATGTCCGAAATGCTGCTTTAACGTCATAAAAACTAATTTTTACATAGAATCATTACTTGCAACGCAAAACAGATCTAGGACGGCAACTCGAAGCCTCTTAAATATCCGGCCAAATCAAAGCTAAATGCGAAAATTCATGAATATTTTGAGCCTGTATCGAAAACAATTAATTTCTTTGAAGCAATCATTGGTTTAAAAAAATCCCAGAGGATGTGAATATATTATCCTGACAATGCTCTCCCACAGGTTGCAGGACCAGTTAAAAACTATTCAGAAAATAATGGTTGGGAAGTTTTGCTTCACATACTTTAAAATCCAGACCTTGCCCAGTCGATGCACAAGGTTCTCACTGGAATACGCTTCATTTCAGAATGGGGTATCCGAAATTGACTTGGTTCTTTCTTAGGATGAAAAGCCTATGTTGCCAGAAACATGGGAAAGGACATATGTATTTAGCTAACAATTGTCAATAATACAAACTGCTGTTTGCATTTTTCTATTAAATAAGTGAATTTGTTTGGCTGCCCCATTAGACCATTTACTTAGGGTAGTATTCTAGTTTAACAGTTCAGATATTTGGGATCTGACTTTGTCAACATGCTGGTCAAAATAAAATACTGCAATAGTTTGTAATTATAGTTGTAGGATATAATTAACTTATAAACAAAAACGATTATTTAAAGGGTTATTATAATTTTAAAATTTAGAGTGCTCCGGCTCAAAAAAATCTTTAATATTATCATATTTATACGAGATGAACTGCTGGTAAGGCACTTAATTTAATTAAAAACAAAAAAACGAATGCGAGTTTCTACGGCTTAAAGAAAGCTGATTTCAGAAAATTATTTTTAATGTCATATAGACATACAACAGCAACAACATTAACAACGTTACAGCAATAACACTGTTTGTATTTCCCAGCTTTCAAGAAATTCTTCAAGTGGCTAATAATAATAAAAAAATAAAAATAATGTTTTGTGTGTGCGTGGGTGACAGGGCTAACAGACTGCACAAAACACTGAAAACAGACCAACCCTTTATTTGCTTTAAATTGCCCGCAGAAACATACACCACACACACACACACGCACTCACATATGCATATAAATATGTATATATGCATACTTATACATACATATTCAAAAGTATAAAAGCACAAATTTGATTTGGACTATGGAATATCCTTAATCGAACAAAAATTATTTGAGAATAAGTTCCAGTTCGCACTATGCAAGTCTTATTGCTAATATTAATGTTAAAAAAGTATACAAACAGAAAAAAGTACATTCCCAGCAAACCAAATGCAACGAAATCGTTCAGAGTTCATAACGACTTTCTGCACAAGTTGCCGATTTCGGGACTGATTTCGTCTCGAAGTCGACACGAAAAATATATGAAGTGGTTGACACGAGTTCTGTAAGAATTGTCGGCGGAAATTCCCTTAAATTCACAGATAGATCTGTCTGATATCTGAACGATGTCTGATGTTATTTCCTAGGGAAATTCTGGATTTCCTTCTTTTTTTTTGTTTTTTTAATGCAAGTTTTTTTATTTATTGTATCTTCAAATATGAACTAACAATAAGTATTCAAATCTTAAATCTATAAAAAAAATTATTAGGCCCGACCAATGTCGGACATAAGCTTAGTGATAGTTATTAATAATACATAAGTAGTGATAAGCAACAAAAAGAAAAAAGTGTTTTCAAGCAGCTTCATCATCTAGAGTGTTGAATATTAGAGCCCGTGTATCTCTCTTTTTTAAGCGGATGTGTCCAGTAAAGTTCAAAATATTACGAGCAAGCGGATTAGGATGTGACTCGAGTTTTGTTAGATATTTGCCTGCGTATTTTACAATTTCTTCAGTCACTAGTGGCATATTCAAATCGCGATGTATATTTGAATTTTTGATGTACCATGGAGCCGATGTTATCATGCGTAAAATTTTATTTTGCCTTCGTTGAATTTTCTCTACATTTGAAGCTGAAGCAGTGCCCCATAGTTGAATTCCGTAACACCATATTGGTTTTAAAAGCGACTTGTATATCAAAAGTTTGCAGTCTAGACTGAGAGTTGAATTTCTACCAATCAGCCAATGTACCTGAGCTAATTTTAGTTTCATTTGAGTTAACTTAAAGTCAATGTGGTGTTTCCATGTAAGTCGTCGATTAAGGTGTATACCAAGATATTTCACATGTGAATGTTGAGGAACAACTTGATTGTTAATCCGAATGGGGGAGCAAGTATCTCTTCTTAGGGTGAACGTTATATGGACACACTTTTGTTCATTGACTTTAATTCTCCATAAGTTTAACCAAAGCTCCATCTGGCTAATGTGTTCCTGGAGTTTGCGGAATGCCTCATCAGGGTTTTCGTGCATACTAAGGCAGGCTGTATCGTCGACAAATGTGGAAGTATGGATACTACTGCTCACAGGCATATCACAAGTATAAATCAAATATAAAACTGGTCCCAGTATGCTCCCCTGTGGCACACCGGATGAAATAGTTTCAGGCCTACTCGTAAAGTCTCCTTCCACAACAGTGAACTTACGGGAAATAATGTAACTTTCCAAAAGATTTAAAATGTTTATTGGTAAGTAAGTCTTCAATTTTAAAATTAGGCCTTCATGCCACACTTTATCAAATGCCTGGGAAACGTCAATAAAGAGCGCAGAGCAATACTTTTTTTCCTCAAAAGTTCTTCTTATAAATTGAACCAGTCTGTGAGTTTGTTCAATGGTGCTATGCTGACTTCTAAAACCAAATTGATGGTCTGGTATGCACCCACTACTAATTAGAATTTGGGACAATTTTGTTTTGAGCAGTTTTTCGAAAAGCTTTGACATAGTTGATAGTAGACTTATTGGCCTATATGACTCAGCCTTGGTTAGATCTTTGTCCGGCTTTGGAATCATTTTAACCTTGGCAAGCTTCCAGCTGTGTGGATAATACTCCAGTCGTAAAATGGCATTAAATATGAATAATAGGATTCTCATTGCAATACGAGGCAAGTTCATAAGCATCTGGTTACTAATTCCATCAATACCCGGAGCTTGCTTCGGGTTGAGTTCGGCAATTAATTTTTGTAAATCACGCGTCTTAAACTTTATGTGTTGAGGAGATAGAGCGACTACATTCGGCAAATCAGCAACACCAGTACATATGTTTGGCGTAAAAACGGATTTTAAGTGCTCAGCAAATATTTTACCTTTTTCAGTATCGCTTCTTGCCCAACTTCCGGTAGATGTGCGTAGAGGTGGCTTATACTCAATGGCTGTTTTAAGCTTTCTAGCAGCGCGCCACAAAGAGTAATTAGACGCTGGTGTGACATCAAGACCTTCCAGATAATTTTTAAGAGATGCAGTTTTTTCAGACGCAAGCAACTCTTGGAGTCGTTTAGTGCACTCTTTAAATCTGATTTTATTTTGTGGTGATCTGTGCTGTTGCCATTCCCTTCTAGCTCTTCTTTTTTCACGTACGAGACGTTCAGTGTCTGTAGAATAAATTGTATTAAACCCAGTCTGCGGATGGGAGATAATGGCATGTTCAGCAGCCTGTTTAATATTCTCGCTGAGATTGGCAATGTTAGATTCAATATCATCGGATGTCCTAAGCGTAATGTTTTCCGTACAATGACTACTGAGATATTTTTTGAACCCCAGCCAATTAACACGATTGATCATCTTCACATATGGGTTAGGTAAGTTACTTCTTAAGGGACTACAAATTGTAATGATCGTCGGAGAGTGATCGGACGAAAAATCAAGAGAAGCTTGAACTTGAATTAAATTCCTAGAGATATTTTTTATGACGCCAAAATCTATAACATCCGGAATTTTTTGTATGTCAGTAGGCCAATAAATGGGCTCCCCACTCGAAATGACATCCAAGCCCATTTTTGAAATAGTGTTGAACAATGCTCGACCTCTGGGGGTAATAAGACGCGAACCCCAGAACGTATGCTTAGCATTGTAGTCGCCAGCTGCTACAAAACAAGGTCCAAGAGATTTGTAGAAATCCTCATATTGATTCTCAGTGATTGAAAATCTGGGAGGGGAGTAAATTGATGATATAACAAAATTTGTACAAAAACTTTCAATGCCAATATTTGTTGCTTGTAGGTGTTCTTCACAAATGTTATCAAGAACATAGTGCTTGAGTCTTGACTTTATTAGAATTGCTGATCCACCGCAAGCCCTTCCTCTAGGGTCCTTTGTATCATATATAGTGTAGCCATAAATTTTAAAAAGACTTCTCGAAGTCAAATGAGTCTCAGATACTAACATTACATCAATATTTTTTTCCGTGAGGAAGTGCTCAAGTTCATTTTTATGTTGGCGAATGCCGTTTGCGTTCCAGAAACATATTGTTAACGTGTTCATGGCTTATTAATTAATGCTTGAAGCAGAGTATTCTGCATTCGCAGCATTTCTTGCATCATGCTAGTCATATTTGTTGTAAAATTGTTTATAGTTTGCACCAGATTTTCAATAGTAGCTTCAAGGCGATTAAAATTAAAGCTTGCGTCAGTATTTTTTGAATTATTTGGCGGGGAAACATTTTGTGTGGGAATTGAATTTGTCTTAGCAGCATCTGCATACGATACACGGGAAGTAACTGGTTGGCTCATTTGCGCAAAAGTGGCAGAGTAAGCGTTTGCTGATTGAGCTGGGGCTAATTTAGGTTTTTGCACCATAGTCTTCTTTACGAAAGAGTACACAGGACAACCTCTGTAGTTAGCGGTGTGATTACCTCCACAATTACTGCATTTTTTATCACTTTGATCTTTTGGCTTATTGCAACTAGCAGTGCCGTGTAATTCGCCGCACACAACACAAACAGAGGGTAAATTGCAGTATGTTTTTGTATGGCCATATTCTTGGCAATTATGGCACTGCACGGGACCTGAACGCTTATGTGGCTCTTCAACTGTGATTTTTCGGTACAAGAGGTATTTCAAATTATAAATTGGATGCGTCTCATTTTTTTTTCAATTTTATATCATTAGGCTCAAGTTCAACACGAAATAGGGGTTGGGGAATCTTCTCTCTGTTTATTATATTGGACACATTTTTTACCTTAAACCCCTGGAGGACGAGTGCATCTTTTATTTCTTCGGGAACAACATAAGAATCTATGCCCTTCAATACGATCTGCATGCCTTTAGCGCTCTTAAGCTGGTATGTGTAGAAGCTTGTTTTATTTTTTTTTCAAATTCAGCAACCATTTTGTGGAAATCTTTTTCGTCATAAATTTGGACTTTAGTTTCATCTATGTTTCCACGTTTTATTGGAACAATGTGAAATTTATTCTCACCAATGACCGAAATTAATTTTTTAATAAGGGCATTTGAATTTTTTTGTCTCAAATAGATTGGTGGCGGCTTGGATATTTTATTCGAGGATACCTCGGGTTTGTCGTTGTCATCTTGCAAAATTTCGAAGCGGTTTTGGCGATTAGTTGAGGCTGCGCTGTTATCCCTAGACATTTTTGGAGCAGATGAAATTTTTGAAGAATTCGGGCTTCGCCCACGCTTTACCACGGTTATATATCTGTCCATTCCGACTTGTACCTTGAGTTTCGAGCCGCTGTTATCTGTAGTGATAACTTTGTTCAGTGATGAACACGAGCCTGAAGGGGATGATATTACTGGCTTATCTGAAGAAGTACTAGGCAACTGTAATGTTAATGCATCATTACTATTTGGCATTGGACAAAGCGAAGTTGATCGCTGACGAAAAATTGGCTTTGACGTTAAAAAAAGACTTTCATCAGATTTATTATTTATATTTTTTTCATTAAGAGTTTCAGAACTCACAGTAAAATAAGCATTTCTGCCGTTAGAACTCACTTCCATTTTTTTTTTGTATTTGAGGCACTCATACAAAGAATTCCTCAAGGGATATTTGTTTGTGTTTTTTTATGTTTGCGGTCTTTTTTTTGTTTTTGTTATTTTTACTATGTAAAAATATCAGCAAAGCATAAAGCTTATTTATTAAAGACAGTATGTACCTATTACGAATAATATGTACTACGAATATTTTTTGTTTGTTTAATTTTTTGTAAGTAAGAAAAATTCCGCTAACCGACTGTTCGCTATGAAGGTACCACGAGAACTAAGAGGATTTCCTTCTGATATTTCCAATCGATGTCTGACAGAAATCGTACTTGTAGTAGCTTAAAATTCGCATAGTTTTTGGGACAGTTTGTACAGATATATGCCAGAAATCTGATAATAAATCGTTTTTATTTCTGAAATGATTGCCGACAAATCGTGCAGATTTGTGGAAGAAATCTTGACAAAAATCGTTGAAAACTCTGAAACTTTTGACGATTTATCGTAGAAAAGTCTGACAGAAATCTGACATTAAATCTTCAACATTTTCAGATTGAATAAATCAGATTTTTGTCTATACGAAAACAATTTTTATATGAATTTAAACGTGTTTAATTGCCTGAATTGAAAAACTCGACCGATATGTATATTTATAAAAATTATTTGTTACTAAACACTTTATGTTTTTAGCACGTCTTCTCTTTCCAAATTCAGTTGATACACTGCTGTCAACGACGATTATTAAAATGTTTTCTTTTCTTCAAATTGGACACATTAAACTATTGTTGTAAATAATGATCAAACAAAGAATTGAAAAAACGTCGAACTTTTGATCCGAGTTCTGTACGAAATCTTACAGATTTTTCTGCACAAGCAAAACATAAAAACCATTGGAAAATCTATCAGCAGTCTGCAAGCTTTCGTGCAGATATTTCTTAACAAATAAATATGAAAAATTCCTCCGAGGTTTCTATCTGAAGGCTGAACGAAATCCTGCAGACATTTCTGCATAAGTAAAATATAAAATTCCTCGAAATTTCGTTAACAATTTTTAACGAACTCTGTAAGATATGTTGAAAGACTTACGAATATGTACAGAATTGTCTTATATCAGACAAAATCTGTAAGTTTGGTTGGCTGGGTTTTCAATTCAAACACAAAATTCTCTGAAACAAATATTCATTTCTTCAAATTAGGTACTACAAAGAAATTTGTAAGTTCAAATGCGAAAACTTGCAATATACAACATGTCATAAACCTTCGTTTATAACTACTAAAATCAGTACCTGGATTCAGTAACTTTTATTATGATAATCGTATCGTTATAATAAATCTAACGAAAATGTATCGACTTTGCTATTCAGTAACATATTTTAACGATATTCGCTGTCGGTTGGAAAAAAAATTAAGTCACAAAATCAAATTTGTTGAGTGTTTCTTTATTATTTTTTGTGCTTTTCGCTTATTTTTACATTTTCTATACACAGCTACCACATAATATTGAATTAAATGGTGAATAAGATAAAGCGGGAGACTATCGTAAAATCGAAATTACAGAATAACATTATCGTTATCGCAGGCGAATAAAGATGTCGATAAATATTACGATTCTCGGTTCGCAAGAAGTTACAGAATCCAGGTGCAGATATCCATATGAAAATTGAAAAAAAAAATAAAAAAAAATCTTGAGTAAAAAAGATCTTCCTAAAACATAAAATATGTTTAACGAAAAAAAAATTTATATTTGAATTTGTAAATACAAATAACGAAATTATAAGTTAAAGGAAAATCTAAAAAATACTTTTAATTAAATACATCAACAAATATTTTTTGAAATATACATTTTTAGTTTTCAACATTTATTTTTGTTAGATTTCAAAATTATTTCAATTAAAGCTATGGTTATATTAACAATGCGAATTGTTGAATTTCCGTACAAATTTTGATTATCATAATTGTTATATTAACAATGTTTTTATACACAATCGCAATCCTCGAAACGATTTTTTTCTTGTCTACGAAAAACACTAAACACCTTTTTGAGGAGTTGAACCGGCAACTTCAGGACTAATAAACTAACTTACCTATCTCTGCACTTCACATTCCATTATGATAATTTAACAGATAATTTTGTTGAGTAATTTAATTAATTAAATTTAATTTAATTAATTTAATGATGATTGTTAATTTTTTATATTAAATATTAACAATTTGTTTTGTTGGTTACATTTCTATGATATTTTTTTCTGTGATGGCGCCCAAAAGACGCCATTTTGTAAACACGATGAAAATTAAAAGTCGGCGAATTATGTATATCAAAAAACACAGATTGTATGGAACAAGCAGAGTATTTAAAAGCCATTGCAATTAATATTGCCGTTTAGACATCAACTGAAATATGTAAAAAAAAAATAAGTAAATAAAAACAAAAAAAAGTCAATTTTTATTTTTCGGGATTATCCTGATTCGGGAATTGATTCGGGATTTTTAAATTTAAGATTTCAAAATTTGGAACTCTAAGGTTCGGGATTTTGATATTCAGGATTCTGAAGTTTGGGATTTTTAAAAATTCGGGATTTTGAAATTTGGTTTAAAATTATGGATTTTGATATTATTCCTCCCGTTGACGTTCCAGTCTCATTCCCAACACTCAACATTCAAAGGGAGCTTGATTACGAGAAAAAGCTGCACAAATATCACGCACTAAAACTTTCACCATTTTGATAGTAAATTTTCACAATTGAAATTCCTTGTTCATGGTAAATAAATCCCAAAGCATAGATTTATTCTTCACGTTTCAACATTTGATAGTCTATTTACTTCCTAACATAAAATTTTCATGTCCTTTATACTCGTCTGTAATGTATTTAAGATTTATAATGATTAAAAAGCTTTATAAAGCGTAACTTGCATTGAAATTGCTTTACAGGAGAAGCAAAAAAAAAACATTACTAGTTTTAGTGTGTCTCAATTGTCTTTTGGCTTTTGTTAACAATTGCGATATTTTCGGCATATAAGGATAAGAATGTTTGGATTTTCTTTACCCTGCGTTTACACATGAAAGTACCTTGCATGCAAGCTCTGTGTACATATTATCAACGAAAATTTCGCACAAATGCCCGACTGTCTTGCAACTTGCATGTTTACCTTTTAGTGCAGAGTAGTCCATTTTTTTTTATAAAGAGAAGTAACACTCAGGCAATTAATGCCTACTTGTATTACTAGGTGTTACCTTCTTTTTAGGAAAGGTATACTGATAGAGAAGACAGATAGGTGGTGAAGGAAGAGATAGAGGAAAGCTTCATTATTTTATAACTCTGCTTTTCGCACGTTTTTTTAATAAGGCATTGTTGCAGCGCCTTCTGGTGTTAAATGAGGAGTATTAAATTTTGAAGCTGTCTTTAGTAGCCATTTTATTTGTTATTTTACTTCGCCGATGATTCTGCTACACAATACCGACGAAGGAGGGCGCTCTGATGTTACATTAGGATTAGCATCTGCTGAAGTCGGTATAGTTCAGTGACCAGTGACTATGCCTTCATCACTTGAAATTTCCTACAACAACTGATACAAAGGGACTCTAATGCACATGAGAAAAATGTGTGGCGTTGTTATTTAATGACTGTCAGATACAGGGATTGAACCCAGGATCTTCGGTTTTGTAGTCAACGTGCTAACTATTCAGCCAACGCCACCCCCATAATATAAAAAAGTTTATTTTTTAGGGACCCAGATAGTATTGAACTTTATTCGTATTGTTTCAATGTTACGGTAGAAGGGGGACCATTCGCCACTTTTTTTCTAAGCAGGGGTCCTGTCAAAACCTTAACTGATATTTCTAATTTTTATGTTGCTTTCAATACTCATATGTGTTTGCTTTAATTTGAGTTCTTTTGAGTCCGACTACTCGTCATTTTATATATATTTTTTTGCAAAACCCCTAATTTATCCAAAACGGCGATACTACCCCATTCATGGGGTCAATTCGCCAAAGGGGTGGGGCACAAACGTCAGGAATAAAATAAAACAACAATTTGTCAATATATCACCAATTTTAATTGCTTTCAAACAAAAGAAAAAAAATTAATTTTAATTACACGCAAAACAACAGTAAAAAAATTAATTTAAGGGAAGTCACCAAATGACTTTTTTGATTTCTTGGTCAAAGGATTGTCACTTAACATTGTATTGGGACAAATTGACCTCAAATAAATATATATTAGCAGATCGGGACGTTCCTGGAGGATGAGTTGGTTCTGGCAACCGCAAAACTATATAATTTTTTGGAACATTGAAAATATCAGAAACATCGGGTTTAACGAACATCCACGAACTATTTTTTTTTCTCAAAAAGTATTTTTTTTTTCTCTTCCTTTTCTTCTTTGGATGGAGTAGATGTCAAAATTTTAGATTTTGCTTTTCTATTATTTGAATTCGATTTTTAAATCTTGGGAAGAGGTCGAATTTGTTCACGCATTCTTAAAAGAGCTGGAGGAGTAAGAACTCGTTCGTTTTCAAAACCTTTACATATACATATATTCTGCAACAAATGTCTTTCGGAAGGGGATGTTGGACAACATCAGAATATCGTAAATTGTTATGATGCGTCCAGGGTTTGATACAAGAAAATCGTTATACGAAGTGACCAAATACTTTTTGAATGGAATAAAAATATAGATAAGTCTAGTGTTTGAAGTTTATGTGACGTAAGCTTAGACTATTGCATCTTCTTAATGCGGTCTCGCAATGTGGTGCGCTTTAATTCGTATTCAACAGCCGCTTTACTGATATTAAGATTCCCAGAAACTAGATCTCTGATAGCAAGTTTAATCTTCCCGTCATTGATACTATTTCGATTTGTCTTTGGCTTGTAGGTGCGGACCATTGCTACTGATTAATATATACATAACTAGCTAAGAAATAAGTTAATATTTTATGTTTCTTAGAATCGCATGGGGTACATTCGCCTATGGCTAAGCTTCCCCTGGGGGCACATTTGCTTATGGTTAATCTTCCCCTGGGGCACATTCGGTTGTGGCTAATCTTTCCCTGGGTGCACATTCGCCGACGAAACTTCCCCACCAGGAGACTGGCGAATGAGCCCCACGGGGAGTTTTATAATTTAAAGAATATTATTTTTCACTTAAAACCAATTCATTGAGAAAACTTACCCAAATTATTGTTCACTACTGTCAACAGTATAACACTTAAAACTAACTTTTTCGAATACCAAAAACTTAAAAAGTAGTTTCAAAAATACTTTGAGCAAAATATTTTTGTGAGGTTCAGAAAAATTACTTATCAAGTCTCACGCTGAACGTATGTGAGATGAGACTGCAAAAGTTTGAGGGATGGAATGATATCGATAAACAAAGCAAATATTGGTTAGAACATCAAAAACGATTACTTAATTTTAAAATAATTGGTGATGTCAGATGTGCCCCTATGGCGAATGGTCCCCCTTCTACCCTATATATGTCTAAAAAATTCATTAACTGCTTGATTTATGAATATTTAAGAAAAAAATATTAAATAAGCTTTTAAATGTATTTAAAATTATTAAATTAAACTCATATAATATTACACTGAAATCCAGTTAATTTGTACCAAAGTATTAACAGGGCAACACTGTTAGCTAACTTTGCATTTACTTGCTACAAGTGAAACAAGTCACTGTCTTGTAAAATTCCTTGGCAGTTGAGTTGGAAGTAGACTGCAAGTGCCGAAAGTGTGGTTGTGCTAGTAAAAGAGTTTGAGTGTATTGAGTTTTTCGAACTTGCACTTGCACGTGCAAGCCGTAGGTTAATAACATCATATCGAAAAGACGATTTAGAAGTTTTTGTTAAGACTTTTTTAAATTTTATATGAGAATATGTACTACTAGCGACTTGATCGCACCTTGTTGATGTGTAAACATCTATACGCTAGGGGGTAAAAATCTTTTGACTTTGATTTCTTTGCTGAGATTTCTTTGCTTTATGCTTTTGCTTTGCATTGTCAAATCGGTGTGAGCTATGTATGAGTGTATTAGTGTTTGAAAGACACAATACCAAGCAGAGAAACAAGTCGACCGGCTCGAAGCCGGTGGTGCGCCGCCGCCGGTTATTTTTCTGTATATATCCGTACACCAAAGGTGAAAATGAACCGTAAGGATGGACACAAGGTGTAGACATTTGGCCACTACAACAACAAATACATGAGAGTTAAAAACTAAAGGGTGTTCCAAAACGAGCAACGAAAAATGTGAAAATTCCATGTAATATACATACAATTGTATGTACATATATACACTTGAAATTTTAAAAGTTAGTGTATTTTTATACAGACTACAACAATTAACACTAAATTTAAAAAATTTAAATCAATGGGTGTTCCATCAGTTAATGCAATTTTGACTTTGTAATTATGACAACTTGCTGTATCTTGGAAACCGTAAGAGCAAAACTCTTGAAATTTTCAAAAACGGTAAAACTGAAAAATCAAAAAAATATAAAATCGCCAAATATAAAAAAATCGCCAAAACGAAAAAATGCACCAAATTAAAAAAAACTCTAGGACTAAAATAAATCGCGAAAAATCGCAAAAATCGCCAAAATTAAAAAAATCCTTAAACAAAAAAATCTCCAATATGAAAAAATCGCCAAAATGAAAAAATCGCCTAAATAAAAAAACCCCAAAAACAGAAAAAATCGCCAAATTGAAAAAACCCCAAAAAAACGGAAAAAAATCGCCAAAATGAAAAAAAATGCGAAAATTAAAATAACCCAAAAAGAGAAAAAAAACGCCAAAACGTGAAAAAAAACGATAAAACTGAAAAAAAAAATCGTTTAAACTGAAAAAACTTAAAAAATTAAGAAAGCTAAATCAAAAAAATGATCAAAACCGAATGTGCGCGAGTCAAAGTGGCACTTTAAATTATTATAGAATTAAAAATTAAAAGTAAAGGCATTTACCATAGATGAGCACTGCAGTACCACTAAAGTTTCAGTAAAAACAATAAAAAAATGTTTAACAAGTAAATTTTTACTGATTACTAAAATTTTTTTCTACAACTTTTATAAATTGCCTAAATGATTTGTTATATGATGAGGTGCATTGAATTTTCAGTAATCAGTAATGCCCGTGTTCATAATGAAATTCTACCAAATGGCTAAATGTTTTTTCTACAAAAGTTTCAAAATTTGAATGAAAAAACTTTGCCACTTGGTACATTTTTATTATGATTACGGCCCTACGATTTTACTAATTTGCAAATTAAATTTCATTAGCAGTAAAAATTTACTGAATTTTTTTAGTAATCAGTAAATTTACTGCTTACTGCCATTTTGAATGCAGTACATATACATATACTGCAGTGTGCCCATTTACTAACCAAATAAGTTTAATAAAACAAACAAAAACCAACAAATTCATATGTATTTACAATATTGAAAGTTTTGATACTTTTAATTAATTAATTTAAAAAAAGATACTAAAAGCATAAGTACTTCCGACTTAAAAAAAAAATTTTCATTACTAGATGTTTACACATCTCCTCTGTGATCGGACTCACATTTCTTTTTTTTTAAGTAACTACATACATACAAAATTATCAGACTTGCAGGGCACATTCACCTGCACACACACACACACACACACACTTTGGCCACTTTTTAATTTATATTAAAATAAAACAAATAACGGTTAAATATTGTTGCCGGCAAATTTGAGTTTCTATTTTTGGTCCAGGTCTAAAATTGTTATTAATATTTTTTGCTGTAAGAAACGACCATGAACTATGATGGTTGGCTGTGAGCAAATTTAATGTTTCTTTTTTTTAAGAAATGTTATTTGGCGGATATGTACATATTTAGTGGTCTTAAAACGACTTAGTTTGAAAAAAAAATAATTAATATCAAATCGGAGAAAATTTTGTTCTGAAAGAATTGCTAATTATTGTAATGAAATACAAGGGAACAAATTTATTTTAAGACGTAATTTTTTGTTTCTAAAAAAAATAATCAAAATAAAATATGCACATATATATTTATGCACACGCACTTCAAAGGAAATATCATTGTACTCTCCACCTTTTTGTGTAATTCAAAAGAAATCCCGGTGGAATAACGGAAAAGTTTAAAAGGAAAAACTTGTTAATAAAAAAGAAATGAAAATTTATAACTGAAAAGTTATAAACATGGAAATATGTCTGTTTGTAAAATTTAAGTCGAAATGGAAAACTTGTCGTAAATTTATGGTTTTACTTCTTCGGCTGTCATTCAATTTCATTTAAAAAATTTCTGCTACACAAAAACTTTACACACCATAAGGCGCCACTTTAATATACATATTTGACACGCAAAGCTAATGGATCAATTATCCATTTGTTGCTCACATTATGCTATTGTTTTGTTTGTTTTATTTAAATATTTCTTCACTGTTGCCAAGTGTTGTCCTAAAAAAAATTTATAAAAAGGAGTGACACTGGGGAAATTAATATGGCTGCAAACAGACATACATATGTATGTAGGTATGTATGTATGTTACCTGCATAAGTGAAGAGAGAACAGGGGGCAAATCACGGCATTCGAAATCGAGTGCACGTTCGTGTAGAGAAATATTTCGATGACTACAATTTTTTGGATCACGGTATTCGATCGCAATTTATGCTACCTACTACTATTTTTTACATTGCTGTTAGCATATGACAATAATGCTATAAACACAATCAAGTCCACCGACCATCGACTACAAGATGTCAAAAATAGAATACATGCGTGCTTATGAGAATAATTCTTTTAGCCGCTACACGACTACCTACTACACGGCTACTTTTGTAGCCCGTAGCCAACTTAGGCTAATTTCTGTTTTTCTTGGCTACAAAAAACAGATTAGTGCTGCCAATACAATAAATGCATGAAATAGTGGTTTTAAAAAAACAATACATTAAATATCGCTATTAAAAACGCGAAAAACTATTATAGTGGCACCACTTCCCACTATTTTAGCAATAGTACTTATAAAGTTAATTAAATTTTCTTGAGACATTTGAAATTTTTTTTTCACACAAATTCACTTAAAAAAATCAAGTTTGTTTTGTTTTGGTTAACTTTAATACATATGTCAAAACAGATGTTTATTTTTTGTAGTTAGTGGTCGGTAGTCGTTAAAAGAATTAAGTACCTGGCGACTTGGCTATTTTTGTAGCCAGCTACTTTTGTAGTCGGTAGTCGACGGTCGGTAGCCTTTGATTGTGTTTATAGCATAAGAAAAACAAAACGAATTAGCATGTTCCATCATAAATTGCTCCAATACTTCTTTTTGTTTCCTATTTACTTTATTTTAATTTGTTCTGGAAGTGATTTTTCCCTTATATATTTTTTGCATTGTCTATTGGGCAATGTTTGTATTGATATTTGCATTCCCTAAAAACAATTGAAATTATATTTTCTAAACTAATTGTGCGAAAATATCCGGAAATAACTTATATTATTATTACTTCCTTTTTTTCCTTTGTTTTGTTTCTTTGGTTTGTTTTGCGACAAAAAGCGAATAGTTTACTTGTTTTCGATAGTATATTACCAATCGAGTGCAACTTCGAGTAGATACGTTTCGATAACGATTGCCGTGATCCACGTTAACAACATTTCGACGAAAAAGTACTCGATTTCGAATGCGGTGATATGCCTCCAGATGCTTAAGTATTAATAATGTTTTCACACTGACATGGTTTTATAAAAGTTGGTTTTAACGATAAAACCAACTGTTAAAACTTTGTTTCACCATACAAATTGTTTTTGTTAAAAGCAACTTAAAAACATTTTTGAATTGGGTTTAAAAGTTGGTTTTATGAAATGCAACTTTGTTTTTGCTGTGCTAAGTTCAGTGCTGCCAAGTTAAAGTGACTGGAAGCAGATGATATTGTTTATGCCAGTGAGTAGCAATAGATGTCGCTTGAAAGATTTTCAACTTAAAAATGGATGCAACAGCAACAATAATCAAAAAATTATGGAAAAAATTGTTTTTTTGGAAGAAAAACAACATTAATATTTTCATTGACCTCTGGGAAGTGAAAATAGACGATATGAGTGACATCGATCCGCCGATAAAATAAATTTATTTTGTGATGTATTTGTGCATTTTTATACCCTTTACCAAAAAATGGTAAAAGGGTATATATAGGTTTGTCATTCTGTTTGTAATTTCTAGAATATTAATAAGCGAGCCATAAAGTAAATACATATATATAGGGAAGACGAATAAGCGATGTCCGTCTGTCCGCCTTTCTGTACGTGAAATCGGTTTTCCGAAGCTCCCAGAAAAGCTAGAGACTTCGTTCTTGGATTGGTATGTCAGAAATAGTCCAAAAAGAAAGAGCCATAAAGTAAATACATATATATAGGGAAGACGAATAAGCGATGTCAGTCTGTCCGTCTGTCTCTACGTGAAATCGGTTTTCCGAAACTCCCAGAAAAGCTAGAGACTTCGTTCTTGGACTGGCATGTCAGAAATGGTCCAAAAAGATTGGTATTGAAAATCAGAAAAATCGAGCAGACGGTTTCAGAGCTGGGAAACTTAAATTTCATTTTGCCATACTAAAGTAACTACCGAAAACTAATTTTTATTATTTTTGTTATTAAATAAACTTATTTTATACTTCAGTATGAACAAAATTGGAAAACTTTTAATTTTTTTAATACAAAATTAACTTACTAAAACAAATTTTTTCTCTTTCTCTATAAATTAAACATATCTTATATTCTTAAAAGAAAGGGATTGGTGTAAGAAATCAGAAAAATTTGAAAGGATAATTCCAGGGTTGGGAAACTTACTCTTTTTGTGATATAAAAAATTAACTACCGAAAACTAATTTGTATTATTTTTTTATTAAATAAACTTATTTTATACTTCAGTACGAATGAATTTGGTATTTCAAATTAAAAAAAAAATAAGAAATTAAAACGACGTTTCCTTATTTTTTATACAAAAGTAACTTACTAAAACAAATTTTTCATTTTTCTCTATAAATTAAAGATATCTTATATTCTTAAAAGAAAGAGATTGGTGTAAGAAATCAGAAAAATTTAAAAGGATAATTCCAGGGTTGGGAAACTTACTCTTTTTGTGATATAAAAAATTAACTATCGAAAACTAATTTGAATTTTTTTAAATAAATAAACTTATTTTATACCATAGTACGAATAAAATTGGTATTTAAATTTAAAAAAGTTTTAAACACGTTTCCAGGGTTGGAAAATTTCACCTTTTTTTATACAAAAGTAACTTACTAAGGCAAATGTTTCCTTTTTCTCTATAAATTAAAGATATCTTATATTATTAAGAGAAAGAGATAAGTATAAGAAATCAGAAAAATCAAGAAGTATGATTTCAGGGTTGGAAAACCCAAACTTTTTGTGATATAAAAAATTAGCTACCGAAAACTAATTTTTATTTTTTTATATAATAAATTTTTTTATACTTTAGTACGAATGAATTTGGTATTTCAAAATAAAAAAAGTTAAAAAAAATTAAAACGATGTTTCCAAGGTTGCACAACCTTATTTTTTATACAAAACAAATTTTTTCCTTTTTACTATAAATTTAACATGTCTTATATTCTTTCAAAAAAAAGATTGGTATAGGAAATAAGAAAAATCAGAAAGGAGGATTCCATGGTTGGGAAATTAACACTCTTTGTGATATAAAAAATTAACTACCGAAAATTTATTTTTATTTTTTTTTTATTAAATGAACTTATTTTATGCTTGAGTACGAATAAAATTGGTATTTCAAATTAAAAAAAACCATAAAAAAATTAAAAAGACCTGGAATCATCTGGTTAGAAAACTTTAACTTTTTTTGTACAAAAGTAACTTACTAAAACAAATTTGTTAAAAGAAAGAGATTGGTGTAAGAAACTAGAAAAATCAAAAAAGATGATTTCAAGCTTGGGAAACTTACACTTTTTTGATATATAAAAGTAACTAAGTCTAATTAATTTTTATCTTTTCCTTTATAAATTATATATATTTTACGTTTTTGAAAGAAAAGTTTGGTATAGCATATTATAAAAATAAAAACCACAGCTCCAGAGCTGGAAACTTTGATTTTTTTTCTGGATATTAAAGTAACTAAATAAAACATTTTTTTGAATTTCCTTTTTTCTTTTTTCACTTAACACACTTTCTATATTTTTTAAGAACTACTATATTGATATAAGGAATCAGAAAAATTCAATAGGATGGTTCTAGGGTTTGAAAATAATTTTTTTTTTTTTTGCACATAAAAGTCAAATTATTTTTTTCTTTGTGCTCATACTTTATGTATGTGCTTATGTATATATCTCTATACTACATAAACGCACTTTGGTAAAGGGTATATAAGATTCGGCACAGCCGAATATAGCACTCTTACTTGTTTACAATAACTTGATTTCCAATCACTTCTTCACTTTGTATAACTAGTTCCATAATTTTAAAATATTTATTTACAAAATATAAAATAATTTTCGTTTCACGTATTGTAAAATTTCCGAGTTTTTCATGCAAACAAAAACAGTTGTATATTTTGTCAAATAAGTGTTATAAAAAGCAGAAAAAAATACAACAACAAATACACGTATTTCTGCAGGAGATTTATTTTATTTTTGAGCAAAGTTATTAGACAGTCTGTGAGTTAAAACCTGAATTCAACAAACTTGCAGTGTGAATGCAAAATCAGCTGTTTATGGTTTTAACGTTAAAACTAGATTTTAACTTTCAGTGTGAAAACACTATAAGTTATTGAGCTTAACCCACAATACAACTCTACTATTGTGCGTTTTTATAAATATTTATAGCATCGTTGCAGCGCCTTTGGTGTCAATCATTTTGAAGAAAACTAATGCAAACAATTTAAAAATCATATTAAAAAATTCTGTACAAACATTTATTTGAAACAAAATGTTGCAATAAAAACTGAAATGTCAAGTTTCCCTATTGTTTTAGACATTTTTATTCAAACCATGCAAACATGAATTTCAAAAACGTTCTTTACTACTTCCTTCAGAAAAAAATGCTAAAGCACACTCAATCTTTCACGTCTCCTTTAAGCTCACATAATAGGTAATATTTTCAAGACCTTTAACAAAAAATAAAAACTTTATATAATTTAATATATCCTTCCAACATTGCACACAATCATGGGGAGTTTAACCCATTTTTCTTCACTTCACCTTAGTGTTTATTTAAGCAAAAAAAAACATAAATATTTAAAAAGGGTGTTTTTTATAGAGTGACACAAGTTTAAATCATAATAAAAGAGGGAAATATATTTTTAATATCAATGAAACGGGCTATGATTTCTGTCATGTGGCCGCCACGGCTGGCGCGTAGAAGGCTCAATTTGGAACACCAATTTTCAACAACTTTTCGAAGCATTTGCGGCCGTTTTTCGCCAATAACTCTTCGAATGTTGATTTACAGGTGTTCAACTGTTTGTGGTTTATCGACGTAGACAAGTGGCTTAACATAACCCCAAAGAAAATAATCGAATGGGGTTAAATCACACGATCTTGGTGGCCAATTAATTGGTCCATTACGTGAAATTATTTATTCATCAAAAGTTTCTTGCAGTAAATCAATTGTAGAGCCCGCTGTGTAGCATATGGCTCCGTCCTGTTGGAATCACATATCAGCAAAATTAATGCCACGTAATGGAGAAACGAAAAATTTCCGAATCATGTTACTATACCGTTCACCATTGACAGTAACAATCTGACCATCATCCTTTTTGGAGAGTGCCAAAAGTTTTAAAGCGAAATGAAAGAATAAAATAGAATAAATTCAGTAAAGTGTGACTCTGACTCGCGCACGAAGGGTTCCGTACGAACACTAGATATGTAATTTAATACAAACTTCAGCTACATAATACATAGTTTTGGCTTTTTTTTGGTTTTTGACGTTTTTTCAATTTGGCGATTTTTTTTCATTTTGGAGATTTTTTTCAGTTTGGCGTTTTTTTCATTTAGGCGATTTTTTTTAGTGTTGGCGCCTTTTTCGCGTTTTGCCGATTTTTTCGGTTTTTGGCGTTTTTTAAATTTGGCGATTTTTTTCATTTTGGCGATTTTTTTCAAACAAACAATTATTTTGGTTTTGGCGCCTTTTTCGCGTTTTGGCGATTTAGAAATTGATTAGAAATTTTTTTTATTTTAGCTATTTTTTTCGTTTTGGCGACTATTTTTTAATTTTTGGCGATTTTTTTTTTACCATTTTTGAAAATTTCAAGTGTTTGCCTCTTACGGTTTCCAAGATATAGCAAGTTGTCAAAATTACATAGTCAAAATTGCATTAAATGATGGACCACCCTTTAATTTAAATTTTTTTAAATTTTAGTGTTAATTGTTGTAGTCTGTATAAAAATACACTAATTTTACAAAATTCAAGTTTCCATATGCATATGTACATACAATTGTATGTATATTGCATAGGATTTTAATATTTTTCGTTGCTCGTTTTGGAACACCCTTTAATTTTTAATTCTCATGTATTTGTGGTTGTAGCGGCCAAGGTTCTACAGACTCTGTCCAAATTTCAGGTACATAGCTCTTACGGTTCCTGAGAAAATACCGTGTGACGGACAGACGGACAGCGTAGCGAAAACAATAGGGTTCCTTTTCACCTTTGGTGTACGGAACCCTAAAAACGAACGAACGACTGTCGACTGTACTGTTAAACGCAAAAAAAATTAACTTAGAGCAAGCCACACACTTTGCGACCTATGTCGCCAATTGCAGCACATGATTTTTTTGGTGAAAAACAAGAAAAAGAACGTAAACAAGCAAGAGTGCTATATTCGGCTGTGCCGAATTTCATATACCCTTTACCAAAGTGCGTTTATGTAGTATAGAGATACATACATAAGCACATAGTTACTTTTATGTACAAAGAAGAAAATAATAATTTTCAAACCCTATAATCATAATTTTAGATTTTTCTGATTACTTGTACCAATCTAGTAGTTCTTAAAAATATATAGAAAGTGTGTTAAGTAAAAAAAAGGAAATTAAAAAAATGTTTTAGTTAGTTACTTTAATGTCCAGAAAAAAAATCATAGTTTCCAGCTCTGGAGCTGTGGTTTTTATTTTTATAATTTTCTATACCAAACGTTTCTTTCCAAAACGTAAAATATATATAATTTATAAAGGAAAAGATAAAAATTGATTAGACTTAGTTACTTTTATATATCAAAAAGTATAAGTGTCCCAACCCTGGAATCCTCCTTTTTGATTTTTTTTTTTTTGTTTTCTTACACCATCTTTTTCTTAAGAATATAAGATATGTTTAATTTATAGTAAAAGAGAAAAAATTTGTTTTAGGAAGTTACTTTCGTATAAAAAATAAGGTTTTCCAACCCTGGAAACGTCGTTTTAATTTTTTTAATTTTTTTTTAATTTGAAATACCAAATTCATTCGTACTGAAATATAAAATAAGTTTATTTTACAAAAAATAATATAAAAATTAGTTTTCGGTAGCAAATTTTTTATATCACAAAAAGTGTGGGTTTGCCAACCCTGAAATCAAACTGTTTGATTTTTCTGATTTCTTATACTAATCTCTTTCTTTTAAGAATATAAGATATCTTTAATTTATAGAGAAAAAGGGAAAATGTTCTTTAGTAAGTTACTTTTCTATAAAAAAAGGTAAGGTTTTCCAACCCTGGAAACGTGGTTTAAACTTTTTTAAATTGAAATACCAATTTTATTCGTACTGAAGTATAAAATAATTTTATTTATTTAAAAAAAATTAAAATTAGTTTTCGGTAGTTAATTTTTTATATCACAAAAAGAGTAAGTTTCCCAACCCTGGAATCATCCTTTTTAATTTTTCTGATTTCTTACACCAATCTCTTTCTTTTAAGAATATAAAATATCTTTAATTTATAGAGAAAAACGAAAAATTTGCTTTAGTAAGTTACTTTTGTATAAAAAAGTTAAAGTTAACCAACCCTGGAAACGTCTTTTTAATTTTTTGAAGGTTAATTTTTAATTTGAAATACCAATTTTATTCGTACTAAAGTATAAAATAAGTTCAATTAATAAAAGAAATAAAAATTAATTTTCGGTAGTTAATTTTTTATATCACAAAAATCGTAGGTTTTCCAACCCTGGAATCTTCCTTTTTGTTTTTCTGATTTCTAACATCAATTTCTTTCTTTTAAGAACATTAGATATGTTTAGTTTATAGAAAAAAAAGGAAAAATTTGTTTAAGTAAGTTACTTTTGTATAAAAAAAATTAAAGTTTTCCAACCCTGGAAACATCTTATTAATTTTTTGGAGTTTAATTTTTTATTTGAAATACCAATTTTACTCGTGGTGAAGTAAAAAATAACTTTATTTAATAAAAATAATTAAAAAATTAGTTTACGGTAGTTAATCGTATATATCACAAAAATCTTAGGTTTTCCAACCCTGGAATCATCCTTTTTGTTTTTTTTATTTCTTACATCAATCTCCTTCTTTTAACATATAACATTACATATGTTTAGTTTATAGAAAAAAAAGGAAAAATTTGTTTTAGTAAGTTACTTTTGCATAACAAAAAACAGTTAAGGTTTTCCAACCCTGGAAACGTCTTTTTAATTTTTTTAATTTCTTTTTAATTTTTTTTAATTAGAAATACCAATTTTATTCATACTGAAGTACAAAATAAGTTTATTTAATAAAAAATTATTAAAATCTAGTTTTCGGTAGTTATTTTGTATGGCAAAATGAAGTTTAAGTCTCCCAGCCCTGAAACCGTCTGCTGGATTTTGCTGATTTTCAATACCAATCTTATTTCGACCATTTCTGGCCCACCAGTCCAAGAGCGAAGTCTCTAGCTTTTCTGGGAGCTTCGGAAAACCGATTTCACGTGCAGACAGACGGACAGACGGACATCGCTTATTCGTCTTCCCTATGCATAAGGATCCAGAATATATATACTTTGTGGCTTGTTTATTAATATTCTGGAAATTACAAACGGAATGACAAACCTATATATACCCTTTTACCATTTTTTGGTAAAGGGTATAAAAAAGGACAGAAAAAAGAATTTGGTGGAAAGAGTGAAGAGTGTGTAAAATATGGAGCACACAAAGAATAAATTTATGTGTTTCTTAAACAAGTTTTATTTAAAGACAAACAATAAATAAATAAATTTTCATTACAAATATTAAAATAAGAATATTTTTTTTACGAGAAGTACACTCAGGCAATTAATGCCTACTACTATTACTAGGTGTTACCTTCTTTCGGAAAGGGATAGGGATAGAATACAGGTGGTGAAGGGAGATATAGAAGAAAGCTTTTCATTCTTTTACAACTCTGCTTTTTTGCATGTTTTTTTTTAAACAATGCAGCGCATTCTGGTTTTAAATGAGGCGTATTAAATTTTCAAAGCTGTGCTTAGTAGCCATTGTATTGGTTATTTTATTTCGCCGATGGTCCTGCTACACACTACTGACGAAGGAGGATATTAGGATTAGTATCCGCTGAAGAAGGTGTAGTTCAGTGACCAGTGACTATGCCTTCATCACTTGAACTTTCCTACAACGACTAATACAAAGGGACACTAATATGACTGGTATTGTTATGTTATGACTTTGTCGATAACCGGGACCGGGCTTGAATCCAGGATCTTCGGTTTTATAGTCAACATGCTATCTACTTCAGCCAACGCCACCCTTAAAACTTTTTGAGTTAGACTCTAATGTATCTTTCATAAAAAGTAACAGATATCAGATTAAAGTTATGAAAGTTTTATAAATTTTTTATTATATTCATGGCTAATATTGAATGTTTCGCTACTAAGTATTTGAACAATTACTATTGCCATTATTTTCCATTATTTAGAGATTAAAATATTGTTACGAAAATAGCCGTCAACAATGTTAAGCAACATTACACAAAAATATTCCAACAGGGTTAATGTAAATGCTACGCGAAAATATTCCTACAGGGTCAAAGCAAAGAATAGTCTAGAAAGTAGCCAACAACTAAATAAGCATGCCTAGCTTGACTAAACAAGCAAAAGCAACAACAACAAAAAAAGCGTCTGCTTATTATGAAGATTCACATATTTGTACACATACATACATGCCAATTCAAACGAAAAGCAAAAGATAAACAACCACCGTGTGTTGCTTAGTTAATGATGTACACACGTACGCATATACACATGTATGTACATAGTTACCACATGAACTTAATTAGGCAGCATATAGGATGATAATGATCGTCTAGACATTGCTTGAAACTTCTAGTGGAATTTCTGTGAAATATAAATAGAGGTGACGCATCCAATGAGTTAGTTAGTTGCAGTTGTAAGTCAGTCGCGAACAGTTATAGTTAGTGCTAATCAGAAACTAGTGAAGTTAAGAACTCGTTAATCAGTTGATAATTAAGTTGTGAGTTGATAATAGTCTGTCGTGGAATTGAGATTATTGTGGAGTCTATCGTGTCGACTGGAGTAAAGGGAACAGCGCAGCGAATAGACGTGTATAAGGGTGTAAGTAAAGCCAGTGAGTCTTTATTGGTGTATCAACTGTAAGTGTCGGCAGAGTGAGTGCCGTGTGTGACGAGCAGCAGACAAAGAGGTATTGGTGTATCAACTGTGAGTGACGGCAGAGTGAGTCTCGTAAGTGACGAGCAGTTGACAAAGAGGTGTCACGTGATTACTTGCGCAGCCAGCTAAGCAACGTGCGTAAGCTACAGAGAGGAAGGCGTAGTGGTAACCAGTTGTGAATATCTGTGTGTAATTTATTAGTTTAAGTTGTATTAGTGTATTTAAGCTCTTGAGTAATTTAGTATAAGTGTATTAGTAAATAAAACTTGTATCATTCTTAACCCTAATTACTACACTCGGCTCTTGTATTCATTTGCAAATCTTCGGATCTACGGAAAAGCGTTTTTATAGAGAGAAAAACGTAACAATATGTTATTTCTTCACTTGTAAATTGGAATCTAAATTAAGACCAAAATTACACCAAACGTATAAGTTTATCAACTCTACTAAAATAATGAATTTCATTGATTTATAAAATGATGTTTGATTGAAATCTAGAAAAGAAAATTGTGCAATTTTGTAATATTTAAAATGTTTTTTATTAGATTGCAGCACGAAAATTTTGACTTTTGCTCAAAAAAAATTATGCCCGAAAGACCTTTTATGTGCACTGTTAGAAACTTTATAGTTATAACAAATAAGAGAAGCGAAATATTAAGCTGAATTCACACCAGTGATGGGAAAGTTGGTACGATCGTACTTTTTTGATACTATTTGACATGAAAAAGTACCGTAGAACTCCCGCAACACGTTTGATACTCTCACGGCCTACTTAGAAATATAGTCGGAAGACGCGCGTATGCATATATTTAACGAAGAATTAAATTTCTTTTTCGACAACTGGCACGAAACTTTATTAGTAAAGACATTTTAGAAAAGTGTACCAAACCAATCACAATTAAATACAAATGAAAACTATATTTGATTCAATGATATTTTCTGTGACACAGAAGTTGATCTCTATGTAAACAGAAATCATGTTGAAACAACTGTTTCAGTTTAAAAAAAAAATTGTTAAAAGTTTATATTACATTCTGTCAAGTTCTTAGATTAAAAGTGGACTTTGACAGTTTGGTTCAGTAAGTATCCCTTTGAAAATATTTTATTTGGTAATTATACTACTTTTAATTAAAGTGTTTCCCAGAGAAAAGCTAAATTTTTAAAATATCAACAACCAATATATGTAGGTCATACTATGGCAGAACTAAGGCCATTAACAACAGAAAATATACATATGTATGCAGTTTCTGGACTTCCGTTGCTATAACTAAAAACGCATTGGACGAATACATGTTTCCTGGTAAATCGAGAGTAGCTTACGGAATTTTGTCCATACCTCACTCCTCTGTTAATATCGAAAGGATTTTCTCTTACCACAATCTCATGAAAACAAAACAAAGGAACAGGCTTTATATTCAAACAGTATAGTCTTATCCAGGCCAAAGATTTATTGAAGTCTAAGAACTGTTTTTGTTATAACTTTAACATTATACCCACCCAGACAGAAAAAGACAATCAGCACGATGTACAGGGTGGGCCAAAAGAAACCAAGGGGTGTAAAAGTTTAATAACTTTTTTGTTTATTAACTTTTTTTATTTTTTCTTTCAGATTATATAATATACAAAATGGAAATTTTTTTACACTAAGTATGAAAAATGATGTTTCTTAAATGACCACCGTTTTCAGCTTCACACTGATGGGCTCTTTTTAGAGCATTTTCCATAACATCTTTCAAAACTTGTGGCTGTAGCGTTCGAATTTCTGCAACAATGTTTGCCTTGAGTTCAAGGATTGTCTCTGGCTTGTTCACATACACTCGCTCCTTCAAAAAACCCCAAAGAAAATAGTCGGGTGCTGTCAAATCTGGCGATCGCGCTGGCCAAATAATTTCCGAATTTCGAGAAATTATTCGCTCTCCAAAAATTTGACTTAAAAGTGCCATTGTGTCTCGGGCAGTATGGGCAGTGGCTCCGTCCTGCTGAAACCACATACCAGGTCTGTTTTCAAGAGCAGGACGTAAAAAATTTTCTATCATAAACCGATACCGCTCTCCATTTACGGTTACAGCACTTCCATCTTCATTCTCGAAGAAGTAGGGCCCAATGACATTTTCAGATGTGATCCCACACCATACTGTACACCTGATGGGGTGCAATTGGCGTTGATGAATGGCTCTTGGATTTTGGGAACCCCAGAACCTACAGTTCTGCTTATTAACAAAGCCATTCAAATGAAAATGAGCTTCATCACTCATAATCAAATTTTCAATAAAGTTGATTTCATTTCTGGCCAACTCTTGAAATTTAACTGCAAAATTTAGACGTTGCCGATGATCTGCGGGTTTTAATTCTTGGACCAATTGCACCTTATATGGGTATAACTGTAAATCTTTTTTTAAAATGCGCCGTAGTGACGTACGAGACATTTCTAGCTGAGCAGAACGCCTTCTGCCAGATGTTTCTGGTGCTTCGTTAACACTTTGCTGTACTCGTTCAATATTTTCCGCAGTGCGACTTAAACGTGGTCTACCGGTTCGAGGAAAATCGTTTACGCTGCCATGTTGGTGATGACGATTAACTAAGCAACGAATCATCGCTTCAGAGGGTGAAATTCTGACGTTAAAATGTCGACGATATGCTCTTTTCGTTAAAATAATTGATCTCTGGTTTAAATAATAAAATTCTATTGTTCTGGTTCTCTGTTCAGTTGTGAACCACTCCATTATAAATTCTCCAAGTGTTGTCTATATAATCTGAAAGAAAAAATAAAAAAAAATTAATAAACCAAAAAGTTATTAAACTTTTACACCCCTTGGTTTCTTTTGGCCCACCCTGTATAACATCTATCTATCTATATTAGTATATATAACATCTGTTTAATTTTAAGGAACTCGTAACATTAAAATTGTAACGCCGAATGACCATCCTCCAACTCTTGTTTTTAATGTTGATGCAATACTCTAAATACAATTTTATAAAGTCGTCACAATGGAAATTTTCAAACTTAAGTCAACTTTTTGTATTTACGGTGTTGTAGTGGTATAGGATTACTAAGAACACGGCATTTGTAAACTCTAAGTCATATTTTTGTGTTTGCAGTACTTTGGTGGTACAAAATTTTTGGAAGAGTCGTAATTTTGTATTTACAGTGTTGTGGAGGCACATAATTTTTGCGCAAAATCACAATTTCTGTCTGGTTATGTACAATGTATATGCTTTGTGTTCATTTTCTTATTTATTTGTAATAAATTTTATATAATTTTTTGTTAATAAAATTTGAATAAAAAAAATAGTTTTTGGTGTTCTCGGGATCAAAAAAGTACTCAAAAAATTTTTTTTTTGCTACCGGAATGCAAATCTCATTTTCAATCACTGATTCACACATTTGCTTTGGACGAAGTCCTGAATTTTTCTCTCCCTCAGAGGAAGTTGTCAAACTATATTCATATAAAAGAAATAACTAATTTATTTTATATTTTCCGCTTTAGAAAACAAACACGTCACAGTATAAACAAACAAGAATTATAATTCAAGCTTCATAGTTGAAGGTTTTCAATTAAAAAATAGCAAATACCAACAAAAAAATAAAACTTTGTTTAAAATGAATTTTAGTTTTAATAAACAAATCTAGTTTTAATCCGCCACCATTTTTGTTGTTGTTGTTCCATATGCATACAATGGGCGCATTCATAAGACGTAGCTGTTGAGCTTAACAGTTGTGAAACTGTTGGCAACTTTTGGCCCCAACAGTTACGTCTTAGAAACGGCTTGATGGACATAATTTAATCTTATGTCTTTATTTTGTTACTTCATCGCATTTGTAATGTACAACTTAGCAAATATTTGCTCCTGCCACCTAACAAATCAAATAAAAGATAAAGCTCTATTCGATCAGCTGTTCAGGCTGAGCACAACATGTTGGCTATAGGTAGCGAAAAAATTTTATGATAGAAAATTACTCAACTGTTGAGTGGAGCGGAACTACTCAACTATGCGTTTCTAAGACAAAAACTCAACGGTTGCACAACAGCTACGTCTAATAAATGCACGCAATATAATCCTCCACCATTTTTGTCAAACAAGAAATAAGGTCAGTCGTTCCTTGCAAAAATATTGTTAAAATTTAATTACATTATTCATATTTATTCATATTTTAAATGACTTCTCTTGTCTAGTGCAGGAAGGGATAGGAATATGGGAAGGGATAGGAATATACATACAATATACATATCGTTACCTTAAATGTAAACGGCGGACGAAAATACACTTTTATTTTTTGTACAGGAGAATTAAAAAACTAAGTTTTTAAAACTTTACAAAATCTATAATTATAAAGTACACTTGATATTTGTTTCCAAATTTAATTATAGTATGGACACTTATTTATTTTTAAGATTTTTATGTTAGTTAGTCCCTGTCCAGATTTGCAATTTTTATTATAGCAATTCTTGAGTTTATTTTGGGAAAGAAGTGAGAAGATTGGGGAGGGATCTACATTTGCATGTGCTCTGCAATTATTTTTTGACTTGAAATTCGTACTTGTTAATTTAAAGTTGCAAGTTGTATTTTACATTTTTTATAATTTTATTTCTTCAGTTTTATGAAAAACACAAAATATAACAAAAAGTACACAGAAAAAAATGATTTGTAAATACAACTAATTTCTTTGTTATATCAATTAAATAATTAATTGATTTTAAACCTACAACGATTTTTGTAAATACAATTAACGAAACTGTAAGTTAAAGGAAAATCTTAAAAATATTTTAAATTAAATGTATCAACAAATAGTTTGTTGAAATTTATTTATTTTTCAACATTTATTTTTGTTAGATTTCAAAGTTATTTCAATTAAAGTTATTGTTATGTTAACAATTCGAATTGTTGAATTTCGGCATAAATTCCGATTACGCAAATTATGAATACATACAAAATATGATTTCTTGCTTCTTCTACATGTGCGCATTTCGTTATGATATAATTTAAGAAATAATTTTGTTGAGTAATTTAATTGACTACAAAAATTTAAATTTGTTATATCAGCAATGATGATTGTTAATTATTAAATAAAAAAAATAACAATTTGTTTTGTTGGTTGCATTTCGATGATATTTTTTTCTGTGTAAATAGAATTGTCAATTTTTCAGGGAAATTTGTGGTATAATAGAATTTTTTTAATACATAATTGCAAATTTAGAATTTCATAATGTGGACGCTAATAAAATTTCAAAGAAGAATTTTAAAAACAAGGACAAGGACTCATATCCGTTTGAACTGCTTTTTTCTGAAATATGAAGATGTAACCACACTTAAGTAATATTAAGATGTGCAAGCAATAGTGGCACAATATTTAAAACATATTAGTAAGCTTTTCTAGGTTTTTAATTAAAAATACTTGCTTATGTTCTAATTTATTTCCTTGTATCGTCCAGAATTTTCTACACAAAAGTGTTTTCCTAATATTACGGCTTATTAAGTAGAGCTTTTTCTGTTCCCACGTCATCTTACAAAAAATTTAAAACAATTCCTCATGCAAATCTTCCGAATAAAAACTTGCTCAATGTGGAACTGGACTTTTTAGACCAAATTGTACACGGTTCTCCCAACTGTCACAAATCACATTACGTAAAATTTTATAACTATGAAACAGAACACAGAAAAAACTAAATTTCGTTTTCAGTAACCAAATTCATTGAATCAGTAAATATTTTGTACGAATGCGGACCTACAAAGAAATTTGTAGATTCTGATAACAATTTTGTAAAAATTTAACTGGAAAAAAAATTTTATTTTTAGTTAACTTCTTTATGGCATTAGAGCAAAAAAAAAAAAGTTAACTGAAACTCAAAATATTTTCAGTCAAATGTAATTATTAATAGGAACAGAAAAACATTTTTTTTTTTTTGTATTATTCAACAAATTTTTTTTTATAATTTACAAGCACATTCACTAAAATTTTTCGTATTATCAGAAAATAAATTAATAACAATTCTTGCCAATTAAAAAAAAAATTACTAAAAGTTTTATTTGAAAAAAAAATAACTGAATCAAATAAAAGGTTAAAATATTTTTTTTTTTACTTTCAAAAATTGGCTTGTTTTTATGGTTAAGCATTTCGTTTCCGGTTTTGTAACTCGTCAGTAGACTTCAACCCAAAAAATTTTTGAATTTAGCTAACAAACTCCGTATGTTTATATTAAGACTCTTAATACTATATTGAGAACCACAATATACAAACATAATAAGTTTGAAAACCGCAAACAAAAATCTTTAAAAAAATAAAATGTTTTTTATATCTATAAAATAATTTGTAGAAAAAATTAAAAAAAAAATCAGGCAAATTTTTTTACAGTGGGCCTGTGCCAAACGGTAGCAAAGTACTAGTGTAAATAAATTTTTTACACTTCCGAGGTGAATAAAATTTCACTAGCCCTGGGGGCTAGTAGAATTTTTGACATAACAGATAAATTTTTGACAAGCAGCAAATAAGAAGCATGGTATCATAAAAGGCAAAACCACCGCCGTCGCTTCGAGCCGTCGCCTTTTATATACATTCATACGTCTCTCAAATGTAGTTAGACTGCGAAAAATGCATTGTTTATTTTAATTTGTGAAAAATTTTGCATCATTTATATAATATTATATAATTTTTTGCTACGAGAATATTGTTTTATAAAAAACTTTTCTTTTAAAAAAAATTGATGGTAGTCGGCGGCTTGTAGTCAAATTTTTTGTTTCGCCGCCACAGCAATTTTTTCATCAGCTTCTTTGTATGCTCAAGCGAATTTGTCAAAATTTTATATTGTCAAAAAAGATATCATTTGGCACAGCAGAAAAATTAAAGTTTTTCCCCACAGGCAAATATTTTTTTACCATAGTAAATACTTTTCTACCGTTTGGCACACGCCCAGTATATAAAAATAAATTTAACTGAAACTGACAAATTTAAATATAAAAAAATAAATCTAAAATTTTTTTCACAAATTTTACTTTATATAGATAATTTTCATTCTATACAGTTTTTTTTACATAAAATAAAATTGGAACAAATAATTTACTGGAACAGTAAAAAATTTTTACTGGAAGTAAGTTATATTTCGAAAATTTTTTGGGAATAATTTTTTCTGTGAAGTTGTGCATATTCTTTGGGTTTTAAAAGATGACGTGAAAATATTGCCAAAATAAGTAGCTATTTTAAATAAATTATATATATATATATATATATATATATATATATATATATATATATATATATATTTCTAAATTGTCTACTTATTTATATTAAACATAAAAGTAAGTACTTAAATTTTTGAAAATTATGATTTAAATATAAGTAGTTCCAAATTTTTTTTTAATTTTCGGTTTTAGTAAAAATTCATCAATTAAAAAAATTGAAAAATTGTTGTTATTTGTTCATTAATAATTATCACATGTAATTTGGTTTAAAAAGCAATACGAACCCTAGTCCGTTCAAATCACAAATATAGAAAAAATTGAAATTGTTCTAAATATATTTATTTATTTATTTAATAATAATTCAGCCAATGGATTACAATATCCTTACAGGCTAGCAATATAAATTAGTTTAATTATAAAGCAGTTTAATAATATATTAATTTAATAATACGTTCACTAAATCCTTATTCTCTAAATAAAGTTTGAAATCATCATGAGATGAAGAAAAATCTAAATTAAGAATATTATTTGCTTTATTAAAAGTATTTTAAGCTCATAACATTAGCTCATTCATAGCATAATTTGTACTATGTATAGTTACAAGGAATAAGTCATTAGATCTGAGAGATCTAAAAGGTATACAAAAGGATATTAAGTTAAATAAATATTCACAATCACTGTTACCATTAATCAAGTTGAAAATAAACATAAGAGAATGATGAAAGGTTCTTCTCAAATAAAGCGGTTTTAAGCCTAAAAGAAGGCAACGAGCATAATAGGAAGGTGGTAAAAGGGTTTCTTGATTTCTACGAAGAGCAAATTTCACAAATTTTTTCTGAATTCTCTCAATTCTATTGACATGGATAGCATAAAACGGGTTCCATACAAAGGAGCAGTTTTCTAATTTTGAGCGAACAAAAGCAGTATATAATATTTTCATAGTCAAAGGATCCAAAAATTCATTACAGTTCCTTCTAATAAATGCACACGCAGAATACGCTTTGGGGATTAAATAATCAAGATGTGAATTAAAATTTTAATTGACAATCAAGCGCAATGCCAAGATCCAACATTTGATCTTCAAATTTTCATAATCTAATTTGTATTGGAAACCCCTAGAATTACGCAAATTTGATCTACTAAATGTCATCTGGTAACATTTATTTATATTTAACGATAAATTATTAATAGAATACCAATTATATATACACTTCATTGATGCAATTTTCTAGAATTAAGACATCACTTTCTGAATGAATTTCATTAAAAAATTTTAGATTATCAGCATAAACAAAAAATTAGAGCCCGAAATAAAATGTCATATATCATTGATAAAAATTAAGAATAACAAAGGTTACTTATAAGTAACAATACAGAGCTACAACGCTCTTCAAGAGTTGGACAACCGAAAAATTTATTTGTTCTTGCTGAAAGGAGTAAAACAAACGAATATTGTCTATCCCAAAGCGCTTAAACAATGTGTTTATCAATTTTATGAATGTAATTGTAATTTAAAGTTATTATATAAAAATATACTTATGATGATTATAAACACTTTTCCTTATAAATGTTTATTTTATGACGATGGAGGTAGCGAAGCACACCGGGCGTAGCTAGTTTACTAATAAATTCTGCGGAAGTTCTTGCATATGTTTAATATATGTATGTAATAATGCCAGTAATATCACCCCCTTCAGGCTCGTGTTCATCACTTAACAAAGTTATCACTACAGTTAACAGCGGCTCGAAACTCAAGGTACAAGTCGGAATGGACAGATATATAACCGTAGTAAAGCGTGGGCGAAGCCCGAATTTTTCAAAAATTTCATCTGCTCCAAAAATGTCTAGGGATAACAGCGCAGCCTCAACTAATCGCCAAAACCGCTTTAAAATTTTGCAAGATGATAACGACAAACCCGATGTATCCTCTAATAAAACATCCAAGCCGCCACCAATCTATTTGATAGAGAAAAATTCAAATGCCCTTATTAAAAAATTAATTTCGGTCATTGGTGAGAATAAATTTCACATTGTCCCAATAAAACGTGGCAACATCGATGAAACTAAAATTCAAATTTATGACGAAAAAGATTTCCGCAAAATGGTTTCTGAATTTGAAAAAAAATAAAACAAGCTTCTACACATACCAGCTTAAGAGTGCTAAAGGCCTGCAGATCGTATTGAAGGGCATAGATTCCTATGTTGTTCCTGAAGAAATAAAAGATGCACTCGTCCTCCAGGGATTTAAGGTAAAAAATGTATCTAACATAATAAGCAGAGAAAAGGTACCCCAACCCTTATTTCGTGTTGAACTGGAGCCGAATGATATACAGTTGAAAAAAAACGAGACTCATCCTATTTATAGCCTAAAATACCTTTTATACAGAAAAATCACAGTTGAAGAGTCACATAAGCGTTCAGGTCCCGTGCAGTGCCATAATTGCCAAGAATATGGCCATACAAAAACATACTGCAATTTACCCTCTGTTTGTGTTGTGTGCGGCGAATTACACGGCACTGCTAGTTGCAATAAGCCAAAAGATCAAAGTGATAAAAAATGCAGTAATTGTGGAGGTAATCACACCGCTAACTACAGAGGTTGTCCTGTGTACTCTTTCGTAAAGAAGACTATGGTGCAAAAACCTAAATTAGCTCCAGCTCAATCAGCAAACATTTACTCTGCCACTTTTGCGCAAATGAGCCAACCAGTTACTTCCCGCGTATCGTATGCAGATGATGCTAAGACAAATTCAATGCCCACACAAAATGTTTCCCCGCCAAATAATTCAAAAAATACTGACGCAAGCTTTAATTTTAATCGCCTTGAAGCTACTGTTGAAAATCTGGTGCAAACTATAAACAATTTTACAACAAATATGACTAGCATGATGCAAGAAATGCTGCGAATGCAGAATACTCTACTTCAAGCATTAATTAATAAGCCATGAACACGTTAACAATATGTTTCTGGAACGCAAACGGCATTCGCCAACATAAAAATGAACTTGAGCACTTCCTCACGGAAAAAAATATTGATGTAATGTTAGTATCTGAGACTCATTTGACTTCGAGAAGTCTTTTTAAAATTTATGGCTACACTATATATGATACAAAGGACCCTAGAGGAAGGGCTTGCGGTGGATTAGCAATTCTAATAAAGTCAAGACTCAAGCACTATGTTCTCGATAACATTTGTGAAGAACACCTACAAGCAACACATATTGGCATTGAAAGTTTTTGTACAAATTTTGTTATATCATCAATTTACTCCCCTCCCACATTTTCAATCACTGAGAATCAATATGAGGATTTCTACAAATCTCTTGGACCTGGCGACTACAATGCTAAGCATACGTTCTGGGGTTCGCGTCTTATTACCCCCAGAGGTCGAGCATTGTTCAACACTATTTCAAAAATGGGCTTGGATGTCATTTCGAGTGGAGAGCCCACTTATTGGCCTACTGACATACAAAAAATTCCGGATGTTATAGATTTTGGCGTCATAAAAAATATCTCTAGGGATTTAATTCAAGTTCAAGCTTCTCTTGATCTCTCGTCCGATCACTCTCCGACGATCATTACAATTTGTAGTCCATTAAGAAGTAACTTACCTGACCCATATGTGAAGATGATCAATCGTGTTAATTGGCTGGGGTTCAAAAAATATCTCAGTAGTCATTGTACGGAAAACATTACGCTTAGAACATCCGATGATATTGAATCTAACATTGCCAATCTCAGCGAGAATATTAAACAGGCTGCTGAACATGCCACTATCTCCCATCCGCAGACTGGGTTTAATAAAATTTATTCTACAGATACTGAACGTCTCGTACGTGAAAAAAGAAGAGCTAGAAGGGAATGGCAACAGCACAGATCACCACAAAATAAAATCAGATTTAAAGAGTGCACTAAACGACTCCAAGAGTTGCTTGCGTCTGAAAAAACTGCATCTCTTAAAAATTATCTGGAAGGTCTTGATGTCACACCAGCGTCTAATTACTCTTTGTGGCGCGCTGCTAGAAAGCTTAAAACACCCGTTGAGTATAAGCCACCTCTACGCACATCTACCGGAAGTTGGGCAAGAAGCGATACTGAAAAAGGTAAAATATTTGCTGAGCACTTAAAATCCGTTTTTACGCCAAACATATGTACTGGTGTTGCTGATTTGCCGAATGTAGTCGCTCTATCTCCTCAACACATAAAGTTTAAGACGCGTGATTTACAAAAATTAATTGCCGAACTCAACCCGAAGCAAGCTCCGGGTATTGATGGAATTAGTAACCAGATGCTTATGAACTTGCCTCGTATTGCAATGAGAATCCTATTATTCATATTTAATGCCATTTTACGACTGGAGTATTATCCACACAGCTGGAAGCTTGCCAAGGTTAAAATGATTCCAAAGCCGGACAAAGATCTAACCAAGGCTGAGTCATATAGGCCAATAAGTCTACTATCAACTATGTCAAAGCTTTTCGAAAAACTGCTCAAAACAAAATTGTCCCAAATTCTAATTAGTAGTGGGTGCATACCAGACCATCAATTTGGTTTTAGAAGTCAGCATAGCACCATTGAACAAACTCACAGACTGGTTCAATTTATAAGAAGAACTTTTGAGGAAAAAAAGTATTGTTCTGCGCTCTTTATTGACGTTTCCCAGGCATTTGATAAAGTGTGGCATGAAGGCCTAATTTTAAAATTGAAGACTTACTTACCAATAAGCATTTTAAATATTTTGGAAAGTTACATTATTTCCCGTAAGTTCACTGTTGTGGAAGGAGACTTTACGAGTAGGCCTGAAACTATTTCATCCGGTGTGCCACAGGGGAGCATACTGGGACCAGTTTTATATTTGATTTATACTTGTGATATGCCTGTGAGCAGTAGTATCCATACTTCCACATTTGCCGACGATACAGCCTGCCTTAGTATGCACGAAAACCCTGATGAGGCATCCCGCAAACTCCAGGAACACATTAGCCAGATGGAGCTTTGGTTAAAGCTATGGAGAATTAAAGTCAATGAACAAAAGTGTGTCCATATAACGTTCACCCTAAGAAGAGATACTTGCTCCCCCATTCGGATTAACAATCAAGTTGTTCCTCAACATTCACATGTGAAATATCTTGGTTTACACCTTGATCGACGACTTACATGGAAACATCACATTGACTCTAAGTTAACTCAAATGAAACTTAAATTAACTCAGGTACATTGGCTGATTGGTAGAAATTCAACACTTAGCCTAGACTGCAAACTTTTAATATACAAGTCGCTTTTAAAGCCAATATGGTGCTACGGAATTCAACTATGGGGCACTGCTTCAGCTTCAAATGTAGAGAAAATTCAACGAAGGCAAAATAAAATTTTACGCATGATAACATCGGCTCCATGGTACATCAAAAATTCAAATATACATCGCGATTTGAATATGCCACTAGTGACTGAAGAAATTTTAAAATACGCAGGCAAATATCTAACAAAACTCGAGTCACATCCTAATCCGCTTGCTCGTAATATTTTGAACTTTACTGGGCACATCCGCTTAAAAAAGAGAGATACACGGGCTCTAATATTCAACACTCTAGATGATGAAGCTGCTTGAAAACACTTTTTTCTTTTTGTTGCTTATCACTACTTATGTATTATTAATAACTATCACTAAGCTTATGTCCGACATTGGTCGGGCCTAATAATTTTTTTTATAGATTTAAGATTTGAATACTTATTGTTAGTTCATATTTGAAGATACAATAAATAAAAAAACTTGCATTAAAAAAAAAAACACAAAAACTTTACACACCATAAGGCGCCACTTTAAAATATACATATTTGACACGCAAAGCTAATGGATCAATTATCCATTTGTTGCTCACATTATGCTATTGTTTTGTTTGTTTTATTTAAATATTTCTTCACTGTTGCCAAGTGTTGTCCTAAAAAAATTTATAAAAAGGAGTGACACTGGGGAAATTAATATGGCTGCAAACAGACATACATATGTATGTATGTATGTTACCTGCATAAGTGAAGAGAGAACAGGGGGCAAATCACGGCATTCGAAATCGAGTGCACGTTCGTGTAGAGAAATATTTCGATGACTACAATTTTTTGGATCACGGTATTCGATCGCAATTTATGCTACCTACTACTATTTTTTACATTGCTGTTAGCATATGACAATAATGCTATAAACACAATCAAGTCCACCGACCATCGACTACAAGATGTCAAAAATAGAATACATGCGTGCTTATGAGAATAATTCTTTTAGCCGCTACACGACTACCTACTACACGGCTACTTTTGTAGCCCGTAGCCAACTTAGGCTAATTTCTATTTTTCTTGGCTACAAAAAACAGATTAGTGCTGCCAATACAATAAATGCATGAAATGGTGGTTTTAAAAAAACAATACATTAAATATCGCTATTAAAAACGCGAAAAACTATTATAGTGGCACCACTTCCCACTATTTTAGCAATAGTACTTATAAAGTTAATTAAATTTTCTTGAGACATTTGAAATTTTTTTTTTCACACAAATTCACTTAAAAAAATCAAGTTTGTTTTGTTTTGGTTAACTTTAATACATATGTCAAAACAGATGTTTATTTTTTGTAGTTAGTGGTCGGTAGTCGTTAAAAGAATTAAGTAGCTGGCGACTTGGCTATTTTTGTAGCCAGCTACTTTTGTAGTCGGTAGTCGACGGTCGGTAGCCTTTGATTGTGTTTATAGCATAAGAAAAACAAAACGAATTAGCATGTTCCATCATAAATTGCTCCAATACTTCTTTTTGTTTCCTATTTACTTTATTTTAATTTGTTCTGGAAGTGATTTTTCCCTTATATATTTTTTTGCATTGTCTATTGGGCAATGTTTGTATTGATATTTGCCTTCCCTAAAAACAATTGAAATTATATTTTCTAAACTAATTGTGCGAAAATATCCGGAAATAACTTATATTTTTATTACTTCTTTTTTTCCTTTGTTTTGTTTCTTTGGTTTGTTTTGCGACAAAAAGCGAATAGTTTACTTGTTTTCGATAGTATATTACCAATCGAGTGCAACTTCGAGTAGATACGTTTCGATAACGATTGCCGTGATCCACGTTAACAACATTTCGACGACAAAGTACTCGATTTCGAATGCGGTGATATGCCTCCAGATGCTTAAGTATTAATAATGTTTTCACACTGACATGGTTTTATAAAAGTTGGTTTTAACGATAAAACCAACTGTTAAAACTTTGTTTTACCATACAAATTGTTTTTGTTGAAAGCAACTTAAAAACATTTTTGAATTGGGTTTAAAAGTTGGTTTTATGAAATGCAACCTTGTTTTTGCTGCGCTAAGTTCAGTGCTGCCAAGTTAAAGTGACTGGAAGCAGATGATAATGTTTATGCCAGTGAGTAGCAATAGATGTCGCTTGAAAGATTTTCAACTTAAAAATGGATGCAGCAGCAACAATAATCAAAAAATTATGGAAAAAATAGTTTTTATGGAAGAAAAACAACATTAATATTTTCATTGACCTCTGGGAAGTGAAAATAGACGATATGAATGACATCGATCCGCCGATAAAATAAATTTATTTTGTGATGTATTTGTGAATTTTTTACCCTTTACCAAAAAATGGTACAAGGGTATATATAGATTTGTCATTCTGTTTGTAATTTCTAGAATACAAATATATAGTATATACAATATATATAGGGAAGACGAATAAGCGATGTCCGTCTGTCTGTACGTGAAATCGGTTTTCCGAAGCTCCCAGAAAAGCTAGAGACTTCGTTCTTGGACTGGTATGTCAGAAATGGTCCAAAAAGAAAGAGCCATAAAGTAAATACATATATATAGGGAAGACGAATAAGCGATGTCCGTCTGGTCATATCTGTTCGTCTGAAATATCTTGGTATACACCTTGATCGACGACTTACATGGAAACACCACATTGACTTTAAGTTAACTCAAAAGAAACTAAAATTAGCTCAGGTAAATTGGCTGATTGGTAGAAATTCAACTCTCAGTCCAGACTGCAAACTTTTGATATACAAGTCGCTTTTAAAGTGTTAAATGGTGTTACGGAATATGGTATTACGGAATTCAACTATGGAGCACTGCTTCAGCTTCAAATGTAGAGAAAATTCAACGAAGGCAAAATAAAATTTTACGCATGATAACATCGGCTCCATGGTACATCAAAAATTTAAATATATATCGCGATTTGAATATGCCACTAGTGACTGAAGAAATTGTAAAATACGCAGGCAAATATCTAACAAAACTCGAGTCACATCCTAATCCGCTTGCTCGTAATATTTTGAACTTTACTGGACACATCCGCTTAAAAAAGAGAGATACACGCGCTCTAATATTCAACACTCTAGATGATGAAGCTGCTTGAAAACACTTTTTTCTTTTTGTTGCTTATCACTACTTATGTATTATTAATAACTATCACTAAGCTTATGTCCGACATTGGTCGGGCGTAATAAATTTTTATAGATTTAAGATTTGAATACTTATTGTACTTAGTTCATATTTGAAGATACAATAAATAAAAAACATGCATTAAAAAAAATGTAATAATGCTTAATTGAAAATTTTTTTAAAAACCCCAAGTATGCACAGAAAAAAGTATTCACCAATTAATGTTTTCAATTTAGAATTTAATTGATTCAATTAAATTTTTAATTGCATTAATTAATTTGAGTGGAAAAACTTAATTGATATTATCAAATTGTTTATAGGTGAAAATTTAATTAATTTTTTAATTGATATTACAAATACTTTAAGTGATATTACAAAACCATTCATATTATTTTTTGTGTGTGTGTGTGTGTGCTTTTTGTTTTTTTTTAACAAATTTTTAAGCAAAATGAAAATACTTTTCTTATTCATCTTACATCATTAATTAAAATTTGCCAAACGTTTTTCCCCAAAACGATTAAATTTTGTTGACATTACATTAAGGGTTTTCATGAGAATGTTCAAAAGTCTCGCAAACTGTGCAATTGTGCATTTTTACACTCTCGTAAATAAAATGTAAAAAATTTTATGGGAATTTATTTACACAAACCTGATTACTTTGCCCAACAATTTGTACTCGTAAACTTAAGCTGTGCAATTGTGCAATTGTTAAACTACAACTTTTTGATTTTTTTGCTTCCTTGAGGCGTTTTAGATACACACTCACACACTTTTTATTTTTATAGAAATATATAAATATGTTTTTAATTTAAAAACTGCTTGAAATTTAATTTTTTATTTTTATTATATTAATTTTTTTGACATTTCATTCAAATTTACTTAGCTGTTTGCGCAAAAGTTGAAAAGGGGTTTCATGAAACAAGTGTCGCAAATTTGCCCAATTGCAAAAATGGGAATTTTAAGAGTTCTCATGAAAACCCTTATTATTTTTTTGCTGCCAACGTATAAAATGCTAAACACGAATGTAAAGGTTTTACTTTCTCGCTCTGCTGTAAATAAATATTTTGGAGTATATTCTAAAAATACCCCAAAAATTAAAAGTTTCATATTCTTAAATTGCAAATGTGACACAGTGTTTTGTTTTTAATTACTTTTGGTCTTAAGACTCAACGCCTTAATTGATGCAACAAAACATGCAATTTCCACCCCAATCCCCCGCAATAACAATACGCAGTACGCAAGTTGATGGATGCCTATACAGCAGCCTTTCCCAAAATATATAATGGAGTATGCACAACAAGAGAATCAAAAGTAATATTTGAATGTAGTCGAATTTCACTTTTTAATTACAGCGCACTATAAGAAAATTTACCCATTTTGTGGATATGATTTATTGCAGATAAACGATAAAACCGATTGAAATGATTTTTTGGAATCGAACTTCAGAAGCTTTCTTCTTCCTCGTCCTTGAAGTTCGTTGCTCTTAAACTCACGAAGAAAAAAAATTTTAACACTCACGCTCACGTCTTCTTGCGCGTGAAAACTTTTTAAGAATGTTAATAACACACTTACCTTCGATATTTATTTAATTTTTTTTTTAATTTTCAAAAATTATAAATTTGAATATGAAAACCCTTGGTATACTCAATCGTTATTTTAAATCTCACATAAAACACTTGATAAAGTGACAGTAAATCGAAATTGGCGAAAAGTTTGAAAAAACATTGTTTTCTTTGTTATTTTTATATTGAAACAAAAAAAAAATCATTCACTCTCATCCATTCTCACGCGTGACAATTTTCAAACACTCCTTTTTTCGAACTTTTAACTTGCTTGCACTAACAACAATTTTGTTGTTAAGTGGAAAGCCGAAAGCCGGCTATGTGGCGCCGTGCCGGAAAATACTATAGTAGAGGAAATATTTTAGCCCGACTAAAGGCCGGCTATACAGAAAATATTTAATAGGCAGCGTTATTGTGGGAATTGTCCCATAGCACTATAGGAAATTTTCCACCTTTTTTTGGCCAAAATTAATTACAGCCAAACGGGTGGACAGATTTGAACGATTTTTTGGATTTGACATTTGGTGAACACTTAAGAGAGAGGGAGTGACCGAAAAAGTTTTTCATAAGTAAATTTAACTAAAAAATTAACAAATAATTATTTTTAAGAAGGGGTTAAGGGTTAAAGGTTCCCGCATCCAAGATTTTTTTAGATCTTTGATAGATAATCTGGTTTTCTAAAGTGTTTTTTTTTCTAAGAAATGTTTCGAGTGTACACTAACCTTTCGAATATAACAGTAGAAATTAATTTTACAAATTTAATGAACAAACAAACAGTCATGTTTAAAAATTATTTTATTCAATAATTTGATTTTCCAAATCGTCAACTAAATGTAATATACATACATACATGGGTTCAAAATGCCACCACTCTCCATTTCTTCATCTTCATCAAATCTTCGTTTTGTTCTCTCAGATTTTTGGCAAAAAGGTATTTGCGGTCGTTCTGGTTTCGATTTAATGGAGGCACACTGCGTTTCACATTTTCTGATCGAAGTACTGTCTTTAAGCCAAACAGCATGATGTTTTTTCAAAAAACTTTAAAATTTCTGGAACTATTACGCCATTTTATATTCATATTTGAACAAAATAATCGTGAATGCTCTATTAAATACTGTTTAAAGTTTTCGGAACAATCACTCTCATAAATGTATGACAAGAAATGGGCGTGTAAATATCCGCAATTTTGTCGATTTCGTCGTGTTTCTCTAGCCATATATTGAATAATTCTGAATTTGGCACGCAGTTGAAAAAGTTAATTTTTTTTTTAACTCGCAAAAAATTCGCAGATGAAATATATTAAATGTGGAAGATATTTGATTGTTCTAGAAAACTATTATGATATTATGTCTAAGATGTGCTATCATTTTTTTATAAGTCTATATAAAATTCTAATTCATAATTCCATTAGTTAATTTTGAGCTCACTTTAATTTTTCCAATTTAATCGATTTTATAGATGAGCTTACCAACATTTTGCTATGGAATGTAAAAGTACTTACCTTCAGCATTATTTCCCATTTTTTAATTTTTCAAATATATAATTTTTTTTATGATTTTAACAGGCTAAAGTTCGTATCGCTTTTTAAGCCAAATTACATGTGATAATTATTAATGAACAAACAACACCAAAGTTGGTTGTAAATATTCTGACAACACATAGTTGAACGGAACAGCCAGCCGTTTTGGAAGGCCACTAAACCTTCATCATCAGCGTTCTTTTGTGTTTGGTCCACTGTGTGTGGTGTCAGTTGATGTAGATTTCTGCTTTATATACTTAGCATTATTGCAAAGGGAATATGTGAATTGTTTAATAATTTAATAATTTTTTTTTTTTTTTTTTTTTTTTTTGTTACGAAAACTTTTATTAGAAGATGCCACAAAATTCACTGCACTTTACGGTTTTCTGATAACTTGTATAGAAATCGTAATCAAAACAACTGTTTAAGCAACAAAAATTAATGTTTTTTGAAAAATTTAAATAGCTATGTATATTTTATTATATTTTTTATTATATTAAAGCAAAAAAAATTAACTTTGCAAAAATTCAAATTTTTACTTTTGGCCAAAAAAATGGGTGAAATTTCCTATAGTGCAATGGTAATTTAGTGCATTTAAGGAATCTCCCCAGTTTCATACTGCATGTATTTTCAAACTATTATAAACAGCATTATGAAAGTAAAGCGCAACGAAAAAAATCAAAAAAAGGCGAACTCGTCCGTTTCCAAATTATTTTCCTCCTAAATTCTGACGCTAGAGCACATGCTATTAATTTGTATATTCTAAATTTTAACCTCAACAGGTATAGCAATATGCTTTAATATCCGAAATCACAAGCAAATTTCCGAAAACGATTTTTGAAAATTGTTGGTACAATTTTAAAGTTCTCGCAGTCGAGAAATGAAATAATTGCCCATGACAGAAGAATATGATATACATAAGACCCAACAGATTTTTCGTTAGAAGTTATTTTGTTTGGGAATTATTTCATATGAGATAACTCCCAACAAGAAAATAAATTATTTCCAATGTATTGGGAGTTATTTCATAATGAAATAAAGGCGCTATGAAATAAAGCCAAAGGAAATAACGCCCAAATAAGAAATGATATAATCGCCAATAATATAAAACTCAAAAAAAATTATATAAGGCACAAGAAAAAATTTATGAAAAAACATCAAAAAAAAAATGAAATAAAGCCCAATTAGAAAAGCCTAATGAAACCAAGGCAACAAAAAATTAAATAAATCCCAACTAATCTCAAGATGAAATAAAGCACAAAATAAATTAAATAAAGCCTAATTAAAAATTCTTTAATTTTATTAGGCCTTATTACATTTTCTTATTTGGACGTTATTTGCTTGAGCCTTACTTATTTCATAGTGTATATCAGAATTTCATTCCGTTTTTTCGAATTCTATTGTTCCCTTTCGGAAAGCGAAAGGCTAATACTTCCAAAAGGATTTCACACATACGCATGAAAGTTCTGCTCAAAATCTTCAGAATCAAAATCCGAAAAAATAAAAGCTGGCCTTTTTTGACAAAATAGCTTGCGAACCTCTGTTATACACATTTAAAATCACTTTTACAATTCAGTAACAATTTAAAATAGTTTGACGTCATCAAGTCATTGTACTAAAAAAAATGAAAGTTAAATAATAGTTACTGGCAAAATGCAAACAATTAAATAGAACAATAACACATACATACATACATATGTACATTACATTCTGACAAGGGCAACTAAGAGAATTACAAACTTATTTATACATGAATATTTTTTTAAACATTTAAATTTAATATACATATGTACATTAGGGGTGAAATAGTGTTATATAGGAATCCTTATCAACAGGGTTTGGATAAGCAATTGAGGACCCATTTACCCCTTTACCCATCCCCATAACTTCTTGGCTCATAAAATAAAAATAAACAAAATAAAACGTTTGATTTTATTTTATTGCTTATATTGCAGTGAGTAAAACAAAATCAATTAGAATAATTACGTTATTTAATGTTCTTTTGTTTTTGATCATGAGCACAAATTATATTTTATTTTGAACGTATGCAGCCAGAAAAGAAAAATAAATAAATTTAGTGAAGTGAGACTTTGACCAGTGCACGAAGGGTTCCGTACCGACAATAGATATGAAATTCAATACGAACTTTAGCCTATATAATCAATAGTTTTGGCTTTTTTCGTTTTTGGGTTTTTTCGGTTTTGAGCGTTTTTTTAGTTTTGTCGTTTTTGCGTTTTTTCGCGTTTTGGCGCTTTTTTTAGTTTTGGAATTTTCTCCCCGTTTTGTCGATTTTTTCGGTTTTTGGCGTTTATTCATTTTGGCGATTTTTTTAATTTTGGCTATTTTTTTCATATAGGCGATTTTTTAGTTTTGACGATTTTTTTCAGTTTTTAGCGTTTTTTCGAATTTGGAGATTTTTTATTTTTAATTTTGGCAATTTTTTTCATTTTGGCGATTTTTTTCATTCCGACGATTTTTTAGTTTTGGCGCCTTTTTTTTGTTTTTTTTGTGATTTTTTCGGTTTTTGATGTTTTTTTTTATTTTGGCGATTTTTTCATTTAGTCGATTTTTTTTGATTTTGCCGATTTATTTTAGTGTTAGAATTTGTTTAATTTAGTGATTTTTTTCGTTTAAGCGATTTTTTTTTGGTTTTGGCTATTTTTTTATTGGTTTGGCGATTTTATAATATTCGGATTTTTTAGTTTTAGCGTTTTTGAAAATTTCAAGAGTTTGCCTGTTACGGTTTCCAAGATATAGCAAGTTGTCAAAATTACATAGTCAAAATTGCATGAACTGATAGAACACCCTTTAATTTAAAATTTTTTAAATGTTAGTGTTAATTGTTGTAGTCTGTATAAAAATACACTAGTTTTACAAATTTCAAGTGTCAATATACATACATATGTACATACAATTGTATGTATGTACATTGCATGGGATTTTAAAAATTTTCGTTGCTTGTTTTGGAATACCCTTTAATTTTTAAATCCCATGTATTTGTTGTTGTAGTGATCAAGGTTCTACATACTCTGGCCAAATTTTAGATCCGTACCTCTTACGGTTCCTGAGAAAACAGCGTGTGACCGACAGACGGACAGCGTAGCGAAAACAATAGGGTTCCTTTTCACCTTTGGTGTACGGAACCCTAAAAAGGCCGTGTCTCCCAGTTTTGTCCCAAGTCATGCACTTTTTTATGGGCCCAAAGATTTGGGGCATCGGTGTCATTTTTGCATTTTTCAGGCTTATATTTTGCTAACCGTTCGGAATTTCGATTTACTCTCTGAGGTAAAGTTGTAGCTCTTGTCATAAAGAACAAAAATTTTGAACAGATAAAATAAATTAAAAATCATCTTCAAGATCAAAATCGCAAAAAATTTAAAAAATTCGATTTTTTTAACTTTTATTCCCCTGTTCAGGTCCATAGGTATAGCAAACTGTTGTAAATTCAAGGAAACAATTAACTACAAAAATGTAACGAATGGTCGCGCAAAAGAGGTCATCACGCCAGAAATAAGATAAGCCAAGGTCCTAACGATTATCTAAGTTTGTTGACTGCTATCAAAATTTGGTTTAATGGTTTCCTGATGATCTGCAATAACTAGGGCTGTTATCGCCTAATTTATAACAAGTATTTATACAAAAAAAAATCAAAAAACCCGACTGCGTCCAACTTTGAACCGTTAAATATTTAGGATATTGGTCATTCGAAATTAAAAATAAAATAAATATGATTTTAAAATAACTGTCGAATGATACCCATTTTGATATAGTTGTATGTATGTACATATATAATTAGCTTCCCCGGCCAATATTTGAACTTGGAACTTATCGCGTGGTAGTCAACGCACTTACCGCTGCAGCCACAACAACCTTAAATATTCTTTAGAATTTAAAGTTTAGATACACACTAAATATATCGCATCATAATTGAAACTTTAATTCAATAATTGAGAAACCTATAAAACACCTTTGGTTCTTGTAATTACACAATTTTAAACTTGAAAAAATGGTCGGGGTTAAAATTTATTATAATATTTCACGCAGAAACTTACCACACACCCTGAGCTCAAAAATAGACACAATCTTCCATTTGAAAAAATGGACGGAGTCACTCACATTAAAATTTAATATATCATTTTAAGTGGTTCTACTGTACCGATTTTTACAAAACTTAACACACATCCTGAGCTCTGAAAAATCCAAAATCTTGCAAATAAAAAATGGGAGGAGGCACGCCCATTAAAATTTAGTTTAATATATCAACATTTTTTTTAGAAAATGTTATATCAAATCTTTGCATTGAAGTCGGGTTTTTTGGCAGAATTATGTAAAATCATTTTTTATAATTTTATATCATGATTGCTTTTGTATTTAGTTTTGTTCATATGTATTTATTTCTATTTCTCTCTATTTTGAAATTTGCTCTCATCCAGGCTTACTTTTTAGGGTTCCGTGCATCAAAGGTGGAAAGAAGCCCTATTGTTTTCGCTACGATGTCCGTCTGTCCTTCTGTCCGTCACATGCTATTTTCTCAGGAACCGTAAGAGCTACGGACTTTTTTAATTTTAAATTTTTTAAATTTGGGCAAAGTATGTAGAACCTTGGCCGCTACAACAACAAATACACAAGAGTTAAAAATTAAAGGGTGTTCCAAAACGAGCAACGAAAAATGTTAAAATCCCTTGCAATATACATACATACAATTGTATGTACATATGTATGTATATTGACACTTGAAATTTGTAAAACTAGTGTATTTTTATATAGACTACAACAATTAACAATAACATTTAAAAAAATTTAAATTAAAGGGTGTTCTATGAGTTCATGCAATTTTGACTGTAATTTTGAATGCTTGCTGTATCATGGAAACCGTAAGAGGGAAACTCTTGAAATTTTCAAAAACGATTAAACTAAAAAATTTCAAGTTTAAAATCGCCTATCAAAAAAAAATCGACAAAAAAATTGCCAAAATTAAAAAAAATTCTTACACTAAAATAAATCGCCAAATCCGAAAATATCACCAAAATGAAAAAAAGTCGCCAAAATGAAAAATATCGCCAAAATGAAAAAAATCGCTAAAATGAAGAAAAAAAACGCCAAAAACCGAAAAAATCGTCAACACGATAAAAAGATGCCAAACCTAAAAAAATCGCCTATATGAAAAAAAAATCGCCAAAATGAAAAAAAGCCGAAAATGAAAAAATGAACCGAAAAATATCTTCAAAACGAGAAAAAAAGTGGCAAAACTAAAAAAAAGCGCCAAAATGAACAAAAAAAGCGTCGAAACCGTAAAAACGAAAAAACGCCAAAACTAAAAAAAAGCTCAAAACCGAAAAAACCCGAAAACGAAAAAAATGCCAAAACTATATTTTAAATGGGCTAAAGTTCGTATTGAATTACATATCTAGTGTCCGTACGGAACCCTTCGTGCTCGGGTCAAAGTCGCACTTCACTGAATTTATTTAGTTGTATTTTAGCGAATTTTCGGAGAACTATTTATGTTACAAGCGTCAACTCATACTAAGAATGACTCAAAGTAAAGTGGGACACTTTCTCAAACAAAAATGAGTTTCGTTCGCTTGTATTTTCCGTTGATATTGTGGAATATACTGATAATTTCAGAAATCACTTTATTTCAAGGCAGCTTCAGCGGATTCTTACGTGCTTAGAACTTATTTAAAAAATTCTTTCATTTTATTTCCACTATTTCTAATTGAATTTTTTATTTCTGCTTTTTAATTACAGCATGATTTTAGGAATATTTCCCATCAGCACGAAAAACTCAACAGCAACAACAACATCAGCAAACAATAAAAATGGCAAATGCCGCTTTTTATTTCTGTGTGGCGGCTACATATTATTTTTAATACTTGGAGCTGCCATGTTTTCGGCCATCGAAGCACCGAAAATAGATGTGATATCAAAGAGAGTGGAAACATTTCGCAATCAGTTTTTGGAAAAGTTCACATGTCTAAATGGTGAGTATTATTTTGGTTTTAATCTGTCAAATTCACAATTAAATTACAGTTTTTTTTTCAATTACGATATTCACGGCAATGTGAAATAATCGCTAATCCGACTTGGCGAGATTAAAAGGCTGTAGCGCATGATTTTACTTTCCTGTGATAATTTCTTTGCATATAAAGCATAATGAAGCTAAACTTAAATAAGTCGACTTAAAGGATTATTCTATATTGCCATAAATATAATCGCGATTGTTAAGGTCATCCGTGGGATAGATGCAACATGAACGAAATCATATTCAAACATTAACGTCATAAGATTGTCCTTATAATAAAGACAAATTCTTATTTTTATAGAATGTTTTTTTTTCCAAGATATTTTCGAAGTAATACATATTGTATAAAAATACACAACACATTATTTCAAATCCATACAACTTTAAAATAAACATCATATACCTTAAATGTTATAATATCTTGTGTCGTAACACAACAACAAACACGTAAGCAATTTACTCTAAAAGACTAATGAGTTATTGAAGCACGTAATTATGGGTCAGACCTCATTCACATTAGAGAACAACTATAGAAAATCTATGATATTTTCACTGGAGAAATTAAACATAAAAGCAGAACTTTTTACGTACTTAAATGTTGACGTGACCAAACAAAATTTAAGTCCAGAGCTATTTTTGGCAATAAAATTTAGCAGCATGTAAACTGAAACCAAAGAAAAAAATATGTATGTATGTATATTCAACTGAAAATTGCTGTTGACGACATGAAACACAATTACGAACGAGAGCTACGAGTAGTTGCTTGTCAAAAACATTAACAAAACGTCAGAGGCATGCATTAATGGGGTTTACATACATACATGTATATGTATACGTACAAACTAGAGGTCTGCGTAAACAGTCTGGAAATGTAAATACGTCTTGTTTTTTAAATGTATTCTCCTGGCATGTATTATACTAAACCACCCTGCAGCAAATGAGAATAGTGAAATGGTAGTGATTTACTAGTGGCATTGTCAGTAGTACTACTGACCAGGTGTACCACAGCCAATGTTATCATCTATTGACATTTAACATTAGCTTGTCATTGAAAATTCCCCACTAGACTGTAGCACTACTGATTAAATAATTCTTTTGGGACCACATTGAGACATTGGCACCAAAGACTCACTAGTAAATTTTAGGTGCTCTAGTATACAATTTCGATATTTCTTCGCTCGATGTCAATAGTAAAATTGTAGTGATTTACTAGTGTCATTGTCATAGTACTGTTGACTAGGTACACCACAGCCAATGTAAGTAATCGCCTATTGATACATAACATAGTGTTGTCATTCAAAATCTACCAGTAGACTTTAGCCTTTGCTTTAGCACTATTATTTTGCTATAATAATTTTCAATTTATAATCAATAATTTTATAAGGATTGGGGGAACAACCTTAAACACATACATACATATGTATTTTTTTAACATTATTGTACAGCATAATAAAAAAGAAAAACCATTGAAAATGTCACCAGAAATACACTTGAACTCTTGTCTCTAACGTATGTATCTCTACTCGCGCATAAAAGGAAAGTTGTCGACATTTCAACTAGTGCAATTATTTTATATCTTAGGCTGACTAGAGGGCAATAATAAATGCGTCGTTTAATAAGCGAAGCACGATGGATGTATTGATGTTCGTGTAAGTTTTTACAAGCGATATCGGTGAGACTTCTTGTTCGTAACAAACATTCAAAAGAAGTAGTGTTGATGCGTGTATGCTTGTTATTGTGCATATTGTACGTTTGAGTGTGTGGTTGTGTGTGTGTGTGTGTGTGTGTGTGTGTGTGTATGAAGAAGCAAGCATCACTAATTCTTTAATCACGAAGTATTTTCTTCTTTACTCCTATACCTGCAATAACTGAAACAAATGTCTTGCCAACAGTGTTGTTTAGCGTTTGTTTTGGAAGATTTCGCTGTAGTAAAGCATTTGAAAAATCCCTCATGTCTTAATAGTTCTTGTAAGTGGTCTTTGGCAGGGTTATAGTGTATACATATCATATGTATACAAATGCATATGTATGTGCATGTGTTGGCATAAAAGTGTTGTTATTATACTCTTGAGAAAAAATAAGGTTTTAATATAAAGTATTTGTTTGTTAATAATTTTCAATGGAGCTTTATATTTTTGTTGTAAATATTATAAATACGAAGTATATAAACTATAATTTCGGTGACCTTGTCATTCGGGACCTTGTCATTCAAGACCTTGTCGTTCGGGACCTTGTCATTCGTACGAATTACAATGTCATTTAAATGACCACTTCCAGATTGGTTGCGGCAGTCGATTCCTCTGAGGTAGTTTTCGACCACATCTTCGCTTATTTCTGGCGGTATCGCGGCCAGCGTTATGGGAAATATCCCTGGTTTTACTTTTTTAATATATTACTTTTATTATTTTACTAATTATGCAAAGCATGTTAATTTGCTTATTTTTGTAACTTTTATAATTATTTTTATAATTATATGTACCTGTGTTCTAATCGTCGATTTCGATTATGTGCTGATTCACTCACTTTTTTCTATTTGAGATTCGCTATCGAACAATGTAATAATAATATCAAAGCTAAAATTAATTATGGGTCTTGTAGCAAAAATGCAAACATATATGTATACTAAAAAGTAACAAACCAAAAAAGTGTCTTAAGTAGAATGAAAATAATCAAATTAACAGGCATGTGAATAATTAGCAGGGAAACCGCAAATATGCAATTGCGTGTTTTTTATTGTGTGACGTATTGATGCGACGATAAGATATTTATACGTTTTAGAACTTTTTATGAATTTTGGCATCGATTTGTTAATGCATATTTTTGCACATTTTACCCTTTAAAGCATGTTTTTGCATATTTCAGTCTTACACGCATATTTTTAGCATTTATTTGAATTTTCTGATACCGTACGTAGTCTCTTTTAAAATTGAAGTTAAATTTTTACTGCCGTTTCAAAGAACTATTTGCTTTAGTAAAAAATTGTATTGCAATTTTCTTTTAACGTGCACTTCAACCCAAATTATTATTATTATTATTTTTTTATTATTTCCTTTTTTTATTTATTTTTTTGTCTTATTTTAAATATGTGCAAATTATGAATTAAAATTGTTTAAAACAATTTATTTTCATTTATAAATAAACTAATTTATATTATTTTTAAGAGCTTATTTTTTATTTTATGGTACATTTTTTAAGTTTTTAGTGCATATTGAATGTGCATAAAACCCTTTTTTAGAGCATATATCTGGTTTCCCTGATAATTAGTAAATAATAAACAACAATGGCAAAACGGTTGTTAATTAGAAAATGTAAAATTGAGCTTTCATTACAAAATAAGCTTTCAGCAAAATGTAATACGATGAATCAAAACAATTCACATATTCTATTTGCGCCTGGAAAATATGTATGTATATAAAGCAGAAATTTTCATCAACTGAAAATAAAAGAACGCTGATGAAGAAGCTGTGGCGGACTTCGAAAACAGCATGTTGTTGCGTTATTGTCAAAATATTTACAATTAAGTTTGGTGTTAACTGGTCCATAAAAATTATCAGATGTAACTTAGCAAAGCTTTATTTCTTTAATTTAAGAAGAGTGCAGCTGACGGTGGAAAGACCCACTCAAATTTAATATTAAATTAAATAAACTTCCACTAATACGATTTTTACTATACTTTTTTTAAGTTGGAACGATCTGGCATTTAGAAAAGTGGGCGCGTGGTGTTGGCTTTTACTCAATCGGTTCCTACAAAATTTTGAACACACCTTAAATTTTCTTAGTGATAGAATACTGGGGTTCAAAAAATAGGCGAAGTCACGCCGCATAAAATTTTATATTTTATTTTATGTACTTTCACCCAAACGATTTTTAAAAACGTTAAAAACATTTTGGCCTATAAGATGACACAATTTTGTATTAAGAAAAATGGCCGATATCAAAAACAACCTCCGAAAATTGGCTAAAAAATCTAAAATTATATTCTGATATTAAAAATCCTTACTAATATTATGAATGTGAAAATGAATTTGTTTATTTGCTACGCTTTCATGCCCAAACGGCTAAATCACTTTTAAAAATTATTTTACCAATGGAAAGATACATTACCTGTGATAAATATAGGATATTTTTATCCGCTTCGGAATCGGTTTGTGTATTTGGCACGGATTTTTACACAAAAACAAATTTTTGGGCTGGTAAGGGTAATTTTCGTTTCGGGCTTGACTGTTTAACCAGTTTTAAACCGGTTTTTATGTATATTTAAACAGATCAACGCGAACGAAGCCGCATGAAAAGCTAGTTGTTATGCAATTCGTTCCTGCTTAGACGCAATTTACACTGTGCCTTTTCTGCTTGCCTGCGCAGACCGGCTTTTTTAGTTTGTTGGTGAGAGGAGGTGAGAAAGCTGCAGGCTAAAACAAAAGATAACGGAAATAAAAATTCGAGAGGATTTTTGATATTTTCCTCTGCCATTTTCGTAATCTCAACATTAACCGTGTACATAAGTATCAAAAAGGCATGAAAAAAAATAATCTTAATGTAAATGTGCGTGAAGTCAAAACAAAGCAGCCTAAAAAGGCATATTATCAAATTGCACTTATGGACATGGCTGCCAGATTTGACGATTAATCGTCATTTTGACGATTTTTGATGCCGAAAATAGCAAAATGACGATTTGACGATTTTTTCTTAAAAATTGACGATTTTGTAAAAGTCCAAATATGGCAGTTTTTTATAAAAAATCGACTATTAAAATTCATGTTTTGCTTACCTAATTAAAGATTTTGGTGTAATTTTGCCCACTCTTTATTTTATATTGATACGAGTATCTGTGTAAATTGATATTCTCAAAAAAAAAAGCACAAAGATGTAAAAAAAGTCAAGTTCTTGTAAAAAATTTCGGTCATCGAAAATACTGAGACCAAAACTTGGACATAACTTGGCAATAACTTTCATAATATTACCACTGAGGAAAACAACGTTAAGGAGTTAAAATAGGACAATAAAAATATAAATAATACACTAAAGTGGTAAATTTTTTTTATATTTTTTTTGCAAAAGTCGTATGGAAAAAACGTAATCTACACGAAATTCTGATAAAATTTTCCGAAGAAAGCACGTGTCTAAAATCAATCCCTAATCCTATTTTCTCTTCTTTAGAAAAACAATTTCTTAAATTACAATTTTTTCAAATAGTAAAATAAATGAAATAAATGCTACTTAATTCGAATCATTATTCTTCCTCCCACGTACGTAATCCCTGCTTTTAATTTTTTTCTCAAGCTATTTTAGATTTAACCATAATAATTGGTTCTCCATTTTCATCTTTAAAGTCAACGTCTTTAAATAAGGCAGGCAGTAGCCAAACAAGAATCACCTCAAGAAGAGGAAATGAATTTTCATGTCGAGAGGCGCGGTATAGAGTTTAATTTTAGACCCATGGTTTCTTCGCAAAATTTTCGCTTTTACTATAAGATTTTTTAATTTTTTTTCATTCATACTAATTTTTCAGATTTTTCTGACGATTTTTCGAGTATAAAATGACGATTATTTTATAGTTTATCGGGATTTTGACGATTTTTTGATAATTTTATCTGGCAGCCCTTCTCGTCAGTAGACTTAAAGCCAAAAGATTTTTGATTTTGGTGTTGAAATCTATTGACGACTTCAATAACCAGCAACGAGTTCATAAAGACGTTGTTTAACCAAAAAAAAAAACCAGCAAAAATTTCTTAATATACATATTTTACCAGTGTTACCAGATTTTCTTTTCTTCTTTAACAACAGAGAAAATTTAAATTTTAGTGGTAGTAATGATTCGATTATACTATAATTATAGGATAAACTCTTTTTTGTTTAAGGGAAACCCTTAAGATTCAGCATTTTAATAAATTAATCTGACATATGGAATAAGTCATGTTGATGCAAGTAATATGTATGTATATTGTGATTGCAAAGCGTTTTTAAAATCAAATATTTATGGTAGTCACTGCACAGCTGATAACTATCACCAAAGACAAAAGTAAATATTTTTACATTCCAAAATTTCATTAAATCTGTAAAATGTATAAAGTCTACAAAAATGATTTTATTTACACTATTACTGACTGATTAAATTGTTTTGAGCAAACCCTTTAAAGATTTTAAAATAACATAAATATCATATACTTGATAAACAGAAACATATGCAAGAAATAAAAACATATCTTTACACGTGACATTCAAGTCTGCAACTAGAAATATAACAAACTGATCTCTAAACAAATTCTACAAACAATTTGCTTAGAATCTTATCTTAAGACGTCTACAAAAAAAAACAGACAAGAAGCAAAAAAAAAATCTCAATACGGGCATTACAAACTTATTCATTTAAATGAAAATACATTTATATGGGAGTAATCACAGTTTGACAAAAATTCTGTTATTCTCTCAACTCAAGAAAAAAGTACATAAATATTTTAAAAATAGATTTTAGTTTGATGTTATCACAAATCGTATTCGTATTTAATGGAATATATTGTATATACATATTTATTTAAATATTTTATTGTATCACAAATTTAAAGGGGTGATTGCATTGATTTACTTAATGATCAATCAGTGTTATTCTTCTAAAATATTGCGATTTAATAATTAAGTACGAAGTATAAGATGATTCAAAAAAGGTGGAGAACAACTAGTTAGAAATTATTGGCGAAATTTGCTCGCGTTAAATCACAACGGATCCTACTGGATTTTCGAGCAGTGTTTAAAAAACTTAAGCCGAAGTAGCAAAAGTTTTAAAATGTTTACTTTTCGCTGCTTTGGCTCTTTTCAATTGTTTAAAATGAACCCATGCGTTCGCTTGTGCTTGTGAAAACAACCAACAGTCGCAGTCGAAGCAAAAGCAGAAAACGAATTATGAACAATTGCGCAGTACTTTCAACAATAGACGATTTTAAAAGTTTGAATTTTATTTGTGGTTGCTTTTGGTTAGTTTTGCTAGTAAAAGCATAAGCAGTCTGTATATTTTTGTAAATATCAAACAGTCACAGTCGAAGAAGCAAAAGCTTTTGCTTTTAGAAGCTTTCTGCAGGTCCAATCAACTATTTTGTGGTGTTTGTTATATTTTTGTTGTTGTTTTTGCACATGAGACAAGAAGCAAGCACTAAAACCACTTTACTGGGATTGCTTCAAACTTCTAAAAGCAAGATTTTTTGCTTCTTCGACTGTGACTGTTTGTTACTTCCAAAAGCATATAGACTGCTTCTAGTTTTACTTGTGATACTAACCAAAAGCAAAAGCAAATCAAATTCAAACTTTCCGGATCTTCGACTATTGAAAATACTGCGCAATCGGTCATCAATCGTTTTGTAATTTTACTTTGACTGAAACTGTTGCATTTTTCAAAAGCAAAAGCAGAAGCAAATTGAAATGAAATGAAAATCACTTCAGTTTTTTAAACACTGTTTTCGAGTGAAGGTGTGTTATAACATCAGCCTTTCTAGCCTAATCGCATTTAATAAAGAACATTAGAATGAAGGTGCGTTATAACATCAGCCTTTCTAACCTAATCGCATTTAATAAAGAACATTAGAATAAGAACACTGAAGCCATCAATATGTGCCTAAATTACAACAATACCCTAACTAAACTGGATGAAATGTCAAGGATAGAGTTAACTTAACTAGCTGCATTCATTAAATAATCAGGATGGTACGATGAAGCTGCGCGGAATAATCTTAATAACATAACCTAACTTAACTTAACCTAACCTAATCAAATCTAGCCTAAGAGAACCTAATTTAAACTTACCTAACTTAAACTAATCTAATCTAATCTGAACTAACCTGACTTTACAAAACCTAACTTATTGTAGAATTAGTCGATTCGTATCGTGAGTTCTGTAACATAAATAAAACATATTGCTATTTATTTAATATGTATCGTAACGTATGTGTTGTAGAAATCTACAGAAAATATATTTTTAAGCGGCAAATGTTGCCCTGTCAGAGAATGTGTGGTTGACTACAAAAATAACTAACCTTTTGTTACGAGGGCGGATCATTAAGTCTATGACTTTTTGAATGAAACACATTTTTTTTTTTTTTTGCAAAACAAAATTTTATTTTTCAACATAATCTCTTTTTAACTCAATACACTTAGTCCAACGTTTTCGTGGTCATTAAAATAGGCATTTGTTTGGTAAATAATTTCATCGTTGGAGCTAAATCTCTTTCCACTGAGCTATTTCTTTAGATTTGGAAATAGAAAGTAGTGACTAGGGGCTTAATCCGGAGAATATGGCGGATGGGGTACCAATTCGTTGCCCAATTCACAGAGTTTTGCCATTGAGACTGCACACGTATGCACTGGTGCATTATTTTGATGAAAAAGAACTTTTTTCTTGGCTATATGGGTTCGTTTTCTTTTTAAATACTCATTAAATACGTCTAATAAGTTGGCATAATATTTGCCGTTTATTGTTTTTCCATTTTGATGGTAATCGATGTGGATTATCCCGCGTGCATTCCAAAAAACTGTTGCCATCACCTTACTGGCCGACAAGCTCACCTTGGCCTTCTTCGTAGCAGGTTCAGACTGCTGCTTCGTCTCCGGAGTACAGTAATGCATCTATGTTTCATCCACAGTTACAAAACCCCGCAAAAACTCATTCGAATTGCTGTTAAACAATTCCAAATAATCCTTTGAAGTTGTCACACGTTTACGTATATGGTCAATTGAGAGCAAACTCGGCACCCATCTTGCAGGCAACTTTCTTAAACCCAGCTGATCATTTAAAATCGAAACCACACTGCCATATAAAATACCTATGGTATCAACAATCTCACGCACTTTTATTCTTCGATCGGCCAACACCATATCGTGGATTTTTTCGACATTTTCGGGTGTACTGACCTCAATTGGCCGTCCAGAAAGTTGAACGTCATTTATACTTGTGCGACCACAACGAAAGTCCGTAAACCACTTTTTTACCATTGAAATCGATGGTGCAGTGTCTCCATAGTATTTATCGAGATTTTCCTTGGTTTGATTGACGGTTTTTTTTTCGCAAAAAAATAATGTTTAATGAGCACTCGAAATTCACCTTTTTCCATTTTTTGAAAAATACACCAGGTTGTATGTTTCGAACAGCTGTTAAACGCAAAGTAAATGATGACACTTGCTCAAAATTTGACAGTTGTCTATTACCAGGTGGTACTTGATGGTAACAGTGTTGCATTTCATATAACTATGAGGGAATTTCGAAAAGTCACGGAATTTTATAATGTCATCCAGAACAGATCCAAGATCTTAAGCATTAATCTTGACTACGTAATCGAATTTAATGAGAGCCAAAAAATTTACTTTCAACTACTTTGAAAATCATTTAAATTTTATATTAACATTTTGCTGTTATTATTTTAGATGGTACCTTAGCTGGATAGTAGCACGTTGCCAATATAACGTGTGATGATTCATAGTTACGGTGACCATAATTTTTAAATCAAAATACAGAACAAGGAAATATTCAATAAACAGCAACTAAAGTACAAACATTCTTACAGACATATTAAACATATTTAATTTAATGGATGTATTAAATTTTTATTTTTTGACAAAGGCAAAATTAACAAACAAAAATTCAAAAAGTAACATAACAATGTAATCACATACGCTAATCTACATAATTATGTATTTATATGTATGTATGTATATCAGGCGGTCAACTCTGTAATTCGCAACGAAAGAAAATGCTTTCGAATTTACACGTTATAAGCATACAAATTCGAAAGTACTTTTTTCCTTTGGAATTACATAGTACAAAAAATTAATATCTACATACATAGTTTAATTTTGGTATTTTTCTGTGAAATAAATTTGTTTTACCAAGTATTGATTTCCTTTTAAATATTCTTTAAACTCAATGCAATTTAAGTCATAGTTTAATATAAACGCTTTAATGGTATACATCTTCATTTCTAGGCGCACGGCAGTGCGCCAGGCCAAGTTCTGGCCAATGCACGTAAGGTGTATATTTACAGGAAGCCATTCGAGCTGTTTTTACCCCCCTCATAACTTTGTTCCCCGCAACCGTAAAATTATGAAATTTAAATTATAATTAGAATAAATTCATGTAACCTCATATGCAAAGTTTGAAAGTTTTACAATGAAAGTTTCCGTAGATATAGAGGTGCAAAAAGTGCATATTTTAAGACATACTCACTGACTCAATGACCTACTGACTCACTCATCAATATTATGAAATTTGGTACACAAGTAGATCTAGGTGAGCAATGAACTAGAAAAATCTGAAAACCCGAAAATTTTAACCAAGGGGGCGGAGCTACGCCCATAAAAATTAAAATGTGTGCTAGTGAGCTGAAATTTGCTACAGAGCTAGGTCTAGGTGGAAAATAAACTCAAAAAAAATTTAAAATCCGAAAATTTTGGCTAAGAGGGCGGGGCTACGCTCATAAGGGCTAGAATTAAAAAAGCAAATCTAAGGCGCTTTATGGAAGCTATTTTATTGAAATTCGGCTACATACTGCGATAGGGCAAGCCTAAGAATTTTTTATTAAAAAGTGGGCGTTGACACGCCCATACAATTTCAACTTCATTTTCGTGTACTACGGCTCAGCATATATAGATATACTATTTCTGAATGTATTATTATCCGTTTGCAACGAAACTGGGTACAAATAATAAACACTGGCCGAAAAAAATCTTAAGTTTGGAAAAGTGGGCATGGTTACGCCCATAAATATTAAAAATTAAAAGTTGCGCTAAGGAGCTGAAATTGGATACACGAGTAGGTATAGGTAAGAAAACAACAAGAAAAACCTGAAAACCCAGAAATCTTGCTCAGAGGGGAGGGGCTGCGCCCATTAAAATTAAGAATTAAAAGTTGCGCGTATGAGCTGAAATTTGATACACAAGTAGGTCTAGGTGAGAAACCAACTAGAAAAATCTGAAAAACCAAAATATATTACCAGAATGGGCGGGGCTACGCTACTATTGTTTGAACCTGAAAACTTACAGCCTTATTTATAAATCTTATTAAGCCTTTTTAAGATAAATTTTTTATGAAAATTTGTCTCAAAATCGCTTTATAAAGCCTTTAAAAGTTTTAGAGCTGTTAAGGCTGTTAATATACAGCTTTAAAGTAAAAACTTACATTTACGTTACACGTATACAAAACTTTAAACTATCACCTAAAAAAGTGGGCGTGATAACTCCCATAAAATTTTAGCCTTGTGTTTAATCTACTTCGGTCTTGCATATTTTAGAAGAAAATTAGCATGAATTATAAGCGCTGCTCACAGAAATATTGTGAGTATACAATAGTTGGAGCGGTGATGCTTTTAAAATTATAAGGTATAGTTCACGCTAGAGAGCTGAAATTTTATTCACAAGCAAGTGTAGACAAGTAAGCCAATGGGAAAATCTTAAAACCAGGAAGTTTTATCTGCTAAAACTCTAATTCACACTAGAGAGCTGAAATTTGATACACAAATTAATCTAAATCAGAGATCACTAAGAAAAATCTATGAAACCAGAAGTTTCAATCAGTGATTGGGAAAAAGCACTGTAAACTAAAAATTAAGTTAAATTTTATTGGAACTTTTCATACACATTGCACTTATCCAAAGTAAAAATTTCCTGTTGGGAAAAGTGGACGTGACTGCACCCATAAATCTTAGCTTTTTCTTTCATCTACTTCGGCTTAGCATTTTTTAGTCTATTACTCATGTATTTCCCATTAGCTTTTTCATACTAGCAGATATAAAATTAGGCGGGGCTAGGCCCATACAAATTTTACGTAATATTATACTGTAGAGAGCTTACATTTTGTAGACAAATAGTCCTAATTGATTTACTCACCACTTACCTTATTGAAACCTTGCATGCACATTGGGCATATCCTTTTGATTTACGTACTTCGGCTAAGCAGACTTTAATATGTAAATATATTGAGAAAATAGCCGGGATCACTCCCACTAAAATTGACGCTGTATTTTACATGTTTCTTCCAGACGACTCTTAACAAATTACGTACACACTGGCGACCCGTTGTAATAGCGCAATAATTCATTTTTAAGGTGTACAATCCAACATTCATTATGCTCCAACCCATTATTTTATGTAACTATGCCATTTTTAACTGGCACAGTGATCATGAATAGAAATAAAATACACTAGAAATTTTAAGTTTAAAAAGTGTTATCATAGAAAATTTTTCAAAAAGTAGTCAGATCCTCACAAAAACATAAATGTGAAAAAAGGCCAAGTTGTTATAAAAAAGTTCGGCCATTAAAAGTAGTGAGATATAAATTTTGACCAAGTTCTTGTTTGATACAATACCTATCACTGAAATATGCTATGCATTATATAAATTTGTAATCGTAAGTTTGTCATATAATTTCTAGATAATCTGCTAACTTGGCAATATTTTTAACTTTATAGAAAAGGAGAGAATAATGTATATTTGTTCTTTTTTTTATATCGGTAAAAATGTTGTCAAGTTATCAGATTATCTAGAAATTATATGACAACCTTACGATTACAAATTTTTATCATACATAATATATTTCTGTGTTAGATATTGTGGCAAACAAGAACTTGGTCAAAATATATATCTCACTACTTTTAATGGCCGAACTTTTTTATAAGAACTTGGCCTTTTTTCACATTTATGTTTCTGTGAGGATAAGGTTTTTCACTGGTCCATATATTATTTAAAACAGAAAATAATCTTTCTGTTGGGGCATTAGAACCAGATAAACATAAGCTGAATTCGACAACTTTCAACCTATTTTGGAAACATATGTCTCCTTATTTAAAATGTTTAAGCATTTTTACCCACCGCTCTTCTGCAGATTTTTGATTCTCATTCTATTCCTTTAATTTTTCTAAAGAGGTATATCTTTTAAGAAGAGTTATTAATTCATCAAATAATTCCATGTCGTTTATGTCATTTCTTTCACCCATAATGAAAACAAAACTGGATTTAACATCTTTACACGTAGGAGTTTCAACTTCTTGGTAGGCAGTATCCCATTAATTTAAGTATTCAATACAATCTGCATAAAATCGGCTTATATTAACTTTAAACTAATCCATATCAATTACATTTTTCTGGCTTAGCTCAATTACGATTTCAAACTTAACTTCATTGATAATAATAGAGACCTCAGTCATACATACATAATTTTGGGACTCAATCTGCGTTATATAATCATGATGTAATGTAACTCGGCAATAAACGAAGAAAATCCAGGCTCCTCAAGCGGGAGCGTCAAAAATAAGATTTAAAATATAAGATGTCACTACAACAGACAAATTTCATATTCACGCTCTCAAGGAAAAAAATTAAGGAAACAAAACTCATGTCGTTTCTGTATTTTTATGGAATTACGTAATTTGCATAGTTGATATATTAAGCCCTTTTTCAATGTTGATTAAAACAGTATTGTGCAGAATCAGCGTTAATTTTTTAAATGCAGTTTGAGTCATGAAAATACAGAACAAATACTGAACAGTAAATTAAATACAGAACATTTCAACGTTATTTCCTAATGAATAATTTTTACAGAACAGGACTCTCAAATACAGTACTGTTCTGTATAATACAGAACGGATGGTCACCGTATTCATAGTTCAAACATCAACAATGTTTTTTAAATTTACTGAATACCACGTGACTTAAATAAAATCAACTTTCAGTTAGTTGAAAAATAGTACAGAGTGAGACAATTGACTACCGCCTAGAACATCGGAATGTTAAAATCGTTAGTTGTTTCCATTGGAAAGTAATCCAAGTGTTGCGAACTAGTTAGCCAAAAATTGGTTTATACAGATTTAAACGATATGACAACTTCAAAAGTAACACGATACGATTCGACTAATTTACCATTAACCTAACCAATTTAACCTAACATATTTTCTTTCACAAATATTTTTTGAAAGTCTGTGCATAAGATTAGACATTCCAAAAATATGTGCTTAAAGTCCACTGACAATTTGTCGAAGCGACAATTAAATGCATATAGAAATGCTTAACAACCAGCAAATAAATTTTAATTTTAATAGAAATGTTTTACATTGCAGATATTTATTATATGACATATGGTCATAAGCAGGGACAGGGGTTTCGTGCAAATGCATATTTTTCCCCTTAACCCTTATAATCGCAAGAACGAAATATCTTTACGAAACAATGAATTTGCGTAAAAATGGCATCGATTTGTTAGAGCATATTTTTGCATATTTTGCTTAAAATGCATATTTTTGCATTTTTTGGTCATGAATGCATATTTTCGTCTCATATTTTGGTACAAATCTATTGTTTTGTGTCATATTCTTTCAAAAATTCAAATTTCTAAAAAAAAAATTTACAAATTATTAATGCAAAACTGAGTTTTTTGCAAACTTATTCGCTTGCATTGTTTTAAAATTAACGAACAAAACCAGACTAGTGCCGTTAACTGTTTTACAGCATAGGCAAATAACTGAGCTACCTAGATAGAGACTAGCAAGGACAAGTCAGTTTTTGTTATTTTTTTTAAGCAGGATTGAACTGGCTTTGGATGAAAATATTTCGTAACTGCATATATGTGCAGTTGGAGAGCCCGAAAAAAAATTAAAAAATCATTTACTGAGGACATGTCTAGTTTTGTTCGCCAGCTCTTTAATTGTAGAACGATTATAATGGGTGTTTTTTATTGAGGTATAGAACTTTAAGTTGGCATCACTTTTTTAACTGGCGGCCATTTTGTCAGCTGTCAAGTGATTAATATTTAGTTTGGTTTGCCATTTCATCATGAACATAAACAGGTTGACAAAAGAACAACGCTTGCAAATCGTGCAAATTTATTTCGAAAATAATGGTTCAGTTCGCGAAGTTTACCGCAAGCTCCGTCCATTTTATGGTCGACATAATCGTCCATCAGAGCAATTAATTCGGTTAACCATGGATCGTTTTCGCACTACGTTTACTCTATGTGATAATACGCATCCGCAGAGACGTCGAACAGTGCGCACCGAAGAAACAATTGCCGCTGTAGAGCAAAGTGTTGAAGAGGACCCGAATGAATCGATTCGCCACCGTGCACAGCAATTGGAGCCGACTAACCGACTATTTTGTTCCCGAATTGGATGGCATGAATATGGATGAGTTGTGGTTCCAACAAGATGGCGCTACATGCCACACAGCGCACGTCACAATCGATTTATTGAAGGAAACATTCGATGAGCGCATAATTTCGCGGAATGGACCTGTCAATTGGCCACCAAGATCGTGTGATTTGACACCATTGGATTATTTTCTTTGGGGATATGTGAAGTCGCTCGTCTACGCCAACAAACCAGAAACGTTAGGGGACTTGGAAGCCAACATTCGTGGCGTTATTGCCAACATACGGCCCCATATGCTCGAAAAAGTGGTTGAAAATTGGACCTGTATAATTGGCTTTATTCGAGCCAGCCGCGGCGGCCACATGCCCGAAATCATATTTAAACATTAATGGCATAAAATTATCCTTCCAATAAAGCCAAATTGATGGACATTAAAGCGATTTTCTTGTGTTTTATTTCAATTCGAAGTTCTATACCCCTAAAAAAACACCCTATACAAGCACAACCAGCTAAAAAATTTAATCGAAATTGTCATTTTGATGATTTCAAGAGGAAATTGTCTGCTATTAAACCCGAAAGTAGTGAAACTATTCTGCGGGAACTTGATACTGTTTTTAAAAATGGTAACGGATTTAAAAAACAAATCTAACATAGTATTCAATTAATTTTAAAGGTTGAGTTAAATAAATATATAAAGTTATATAAAAAGAATCATTTAAATTTGAGCCGATTACATCTATAGACGTTATAATCGAAAATATTAAAAATATAAAATTTGTCAGTGAAAATAAATTAATAACAACTCTTTCTATTTGTTTATTGCTCTTTTATCGCGAAAAATGCCTGTTTGGTGTTAATAATGCAGAAAAAATCCTTATCATTTCTAATCTTGTGTAAAAATTTAATGTAAAGACTTGTATACGTATCTTTTGAGAAAATAAAATATTTATATATCTTTATTTAGTTGCATGTAAATTGAAAACATTTCTTTTGGATACAATTTTTCAATATATGTACATATTTTATTGTTTTTAGTGCATATTTTGCGTTTTTGATGTCATATTTTAGGCGCCTAAAATACTTTTCTTAAATGCATGAAGTCCTTGTCCCTGGTCAGTAAGTTTATTTTAATTAAAATTTATTTGCTGGCGGTTAAGCATAGTCTATATATTTCATTGGTGCTTTGCCAAATCATCAGTAGACTTCTGCCACATATTTTGAATAGTCACGGAGCTCTTATCTTATGCTCAGACTTTCAAAAACTATTTGAGAATTCACAAAAAATAATATTTTTTAAAGTTTTTGAAAGTCTGTGCATAAGATAAGACGTTTGTGACTATTAAAAATGTATGCTTGAAGTCTACTGATAATTTATCAAAGCACCAATGAAATGCACACAGACATGCTTAACCACCAGCAAATAAATTTCAATTTTAATAAAAATGTTTTACTGGATAAGAAAAAAAGTAATAATAATAATAATTTGGGATTTTTAGTGCGTTAACAAATTTTAAACAATTTAAAAAAAAAACACCAATTAATAAATAATATAGTTTAATTTAATTTACCATATCTAAGTTAAAAAAATAATCTCAAAGTTCGCCTTAAAATTTACTGGAAGAGAAAACTTCCCGATAGCTTATCGCACACTTTTACATTGAGGTTAAATTGTAAAAACCAAAAGGATATTTATTATTAGCTGATATTAGGGTGTTATCGAACCGATAAATTTAATTGTTGGGAATCAATAATATTGGGCCTAAGCATTACATTCAGAATAATGGTTTCCCTAGTTTTCTGCTTACTTATTAGAACCACTTTCATTTTATAGTCAGCTTGACATAGGCCAAGATCTTACAGTCCTTATACTGGCACTTTCAATGGCTTTAGCCTCTAGTAACTCTTTGGCTTGATATACTAACTGTAGTTCAACTATTTTTACCTAAATTTAAAATATATGGACTCACTGCTTTTGATTTGTAGGTAAGTGCTCTATCCTGTAAATTCATAATAATTTATTATAATTAAGTTAATATTTAAATAGATAAAACCAAAAGAGTTGATCAAAAAATAACTAACAAATTGTGTTTAATGTGTCATTAAAAAGTATGTTTATATATCTGTGGCAAAAAGGAAAAAGTGCATAAGTCGAGATAAGCTGATTTTGCGTCATTAGTACCTCCATAATCTGCATATTCGAAACCACCCCTGGTCAAAATCTCAATTAATTTGTGTGATTTTTTTATTTGAAAATCGATATGAACGCTTAAAAGCGCTCTCCTGCAAAACAGTTAAATATGACTTAAGCACTTTTTCCTTATTTCCATATATACAATAACATTGCAATGCAAAATAAACTGTGAACTGCCGTAATAGTTTACCGGCTTTGTGTTATATTTACTGCAATGTTTAAAAAAACACAAAAACAGCAATTCTTAATTATATTTAAAGCGATAAAGTTGAATTTTCACATCAAAATACTCATCACTTTTAGTATTCAGAGTACATATGTATATTCGTAAACAGAGAAACGTCACGTTAAAAAACAGAAGAATGTACAAGCAAGCTACTCGTACATTTAAGAAGCATCTTAAGATACGGATGTGAATTTATTAAATAGATTTTTAGTTCAATTGCAAAAATCGCCTGTACAGTCACGGTAAATCGGGAAAAAGTGCTCGAAATATAAATTTAAACACTAACAAAGAAATTAATTGACAAAAACCATAATTATTTAGAAAGAATCAATTATAATTATCAAATTGTAAACCAACAAAAAATAAAATAAATATGAATTTTAACGACTATGAAGATTTGGACAAAGATATTGATTGTGTAAAGCAAACAAAAATAGAAAATCCCCATTCAATTATTAATAACAATAATGAGCATTTTACTGGCTGCACAAGAAAACAAACCTTTCATCGTCTAATGTCCATTTCTGATCCAAATATTTACAATAATTCTTCTGCACTGCGTTCCGGTCTAAGTTTAAGTAATCGCGTCAGTCTCGGTTCTATATGCTTACTGCGTTCTGCAAACAGTTACTACAACAATTCCGACAATGCCCATTTAGTGCCGGCGTCGCCGGTACATTTTTTTAAGCATTACCGTAAAAAACGCTTTCTACTTTTGACATTTATTTTATTTTATATTGCTTTTTTGGCGATTGGCGCTGTCAGTTTTCAACTAATTGAAACACCGGTTGAGCTGGAAAAACGCAATAAAATAAGAATTTTGCGAGACAATTTTCTGTTCAAATATCCGCAAGTTAATGGTAAGACTTTTTAGCCGGCCTTGACAAAAAAAAGCAGTAGGTTGGCAATTTGGTTATATATTTTTTAACTTTCCGACTACTTTTACGATAGTGTATGAATGTATATATGCGTGTGTGGGTGAGTGTGTGTGTGTGCGAATATGTGCGTGCATGTATGTAAACCTTTCATAACTTAAGAATGGCTTAACCGATCGAAATCAAATCACTTTCTTTCACATTCAATGACTTATTGACCTCCTTTAGATTTCGTAATATAATGAAAAGATTCTATTCGATAGATTTACAAATTTTTCGAATATAAAGTTGTTTTCAAATAAATTTTAACATACTGCACCGATCGTATTCAAAATCCAATCAACTTTTAAACTTAAAAATCAACGTCGATTTCTGAAAATTTTGTTAAAATCAGTTGATTTGTTCGAGAGATAAAAACCACTTTATTTGCATATATAGGGTGATTTTTTAAGAACTTTCGAATTTGATTTTAAAAAACTTTTGAGAAATGTAAATTTTGAGAAATGTATGAAATCTATATTTGAGTCTGTAGAACAATCTATATAATTCAATGTTTAAAAATAATTTAGTGTAAATTTTCAACGCGGATGATGCAAATGGTCCTGTGTAAGAGCAAAGGCCGGGGCACAATGAATCCTTCATACGTTAAACTTCGCCTTTTTCAACTGAAATTAACGCAACGACGGAGAAGGTTAGTACAATGAGTACTTTATTGACGGAAGAATTTGAACAACTTCAATTTTATTTATTAAATTCAACTTCTTTTATTTATTTCGTTTATTTCTTTTGATTAATTTTACTTTTGCTCCCACAAAACACAAAAATCCAAATCAGAACATACCAAAAAAACCAACCAATATCTGTCAAAATAGTCAACGTATGCAAAAAGTTAAAAGTTGACCTAATTTTGTACTTTACGTTGTCGGACACGTACTAAATGTAACATACCTCATAAGAAACCATGTATTTCAACTTTGCTGTCAGTTGAAAAAGGCGAAGTTTAACGCATGACGGATTCATTGTGCCCCGGCCTGGTCAACTTTTAACTTTTTGCATACGTTGAGTAGTTTGACAGATATTGGTTGCTTTTTTTTTGGTATGTTCTGATTTAGGTTTTTGTGTTTTGTGGCAGCAAAAATAAAATTAAACAAAAAAATAAACGAAATAATTAAAAAAATTTGAATTTAATAAATAAAATGGAGAATCAACCTATTGAAGCTGTTCAAATTAGTGCTGGGATACTATCGATATTTTCTACTATCGATATCTATCGAAAGTTCAGATTTCACTATCGATACTATCGATATTACTATCGACTGAACGTTTGTACTTGAGAAAGAAAGATATAACTAATTTTTAATCAGGTGACAGTTAGTTTTTTGTATCACTTTATTGAAAGTATATAGTTTAAGAAGTTAATTATTCGACATATGGTCATAAGTACATCCACTAATCTGAAATTTATTTGCTGGTGATTCAGCTTTATCTATATGCATTTCATTTTTGCTGTAACAAATCATCAGTAGACTTCTCAAATAGTTCTTGAAAGTCTGTGCATAAGATAAGAGGTTTGTGACTATTCAAAATGTATGGTTGAAGTCTACTGATGGTTTGTTACAGCAACAATGAAATGCATATAGACAAAGCTGAACCACCAGCAAATAAATTTCAGGTTGGTGAAAGTATATAGTCTTTCGGCCTGGCCCATGATGTCGACAAAAACAAGTTTTCTTATTTTGTTTTTGTTTTCAATATAACTAAGCGATAGATAGTTTCTTGTCGACATCGTGTATGTATGTATCTACGAACACCTTTTTAGGTGGTAGCTTTTGAAAAATTGTGTTGTCAGTTAAAAGTTTTTTAAAACATCTCAGGCTTAAAAACAGCATAATATGTTTTTTCCTATCGATATTTTCGATATTTTAAAACTATCGATAGCATCGATAGTACTATCGATAGTATCCCAGTAGTAGTTCAAATGCTTCCGTCAATAAAGTACTCATTGTGCCAACCTTCTCCGTCGTTGCGTTAATGTCAGTTGAAAAAGGCGAAGTATAACGTATGACGGATTCATTGTGCCCCGGCCTTTAAATGCAAAATGTAGTAGATTTCTTTAAAATCCAACAACAAAATATACACAGAGAATAACTAGAGATGGTAAAATTGAGCTTTCACTACAAAAAAAAAACTTTCAGCAAATTGTAATACGATGAATCAAAACAATTCACATATTCCATTTGCAATAACGGCTGAGTTTATAAAGCAGAAATCTACATAAGCTGACACCACACACAGTGGACCAAACACAAGGAACGCTGATGATGAAGGTGTAGTGACTTTTAGAAACACCTAGTTGTTCCGTTCTACCGAGTGTTCGTCGGAATATTTACAATTAACTTTGTGTTATTTGTTCATTAATAATTATCGCATGTAATTTGGCTTACAAAGCGATACGAACTTTAGCCTAAAAAACAGAAGAATGTATAAGCTACATTGAAAAAGCATCTTAAGAAGAAATAGAAAAACTTCGATATTTTGTATTTGTACTTACGCAAGACCACTTGCATCAAACACCGAGTACCGTCATTGTCTTCAGTGCATCAATCGTAGCGTGCTTGTCCCTATAGACATGAGCCATAATATAGCCCCACAAAAAATAGTTTAAAGGCACTAAATCGCACGATCTAGTCAGCCAATTGAACGGCCCAAACGTGAAATAAATTGTTCACAGAAGTGGAATCTAAAGTGGGTCAATGTTTCACGTGATGTGTCGCATGTGGCACTGTCCTCCTGAAACCACATGTCAGCCAAGTCCAGATCTTCCATTTTGAGCAAAAAACAAAAAATAACAGAGCCCCAATTACTGCGAATAACACCGAATTTATAAGTTACCAAAAAGAAGGTTGCTGAAAAATCACCCTTTACATAGTTATGCTTCGGATTGAAGTCTATATGTATTATCGTAGCATGTTTTATAATTACTAAACCAATAAAAAATGATGTCCTCTAATAACGCTGTCGGAGAATATGTGGTTGACTACAAATATAGTTAACTTATAGTTAACTTTTCTTAGACTGACTAAAAGCTAACTGCAATGTCATCCAGAACAAACCCAAAATTAATTCTTAAGTTGAGTACATAATCGAATTTCATGAGAGCCAACAAATTTATTCTCAGCTACTTTAAAACTGAGTGGTAACGCGTTGAGTGTGATGATACATGTTCGAACTCCAGAAAAAAAATTTTAATTTACTGACTAGCAGGTGATTTAAAAAAATCAACTTTAGGTTAGCTGAAAGTAATGCAGAGTGAGTCAATTGACTACCGCCTAGGATGAGATTCAAAGTAGCTGAGAATAAACATTGTTGTTAAGCGTTTGTTTTAGAAGATTCCGCTGCAGTAAAGCATTTGAAAAATCCCTCATGTCTTAAAAGTTCTTGTAAGTGGTCTTTTGCAGGGGTATAATATGTACATATGTAGTATATTAAAACTCAAAGGAAGCATTTTTAGTTTTGTTAAACTTTTTTATTCATTTTGTAACAATATTTCGACTGACTTGCTAGTCACCATCAAGATTTATTTAGTTGAAATATTGGAACAAAATAAATAAAAAAGTATAATAATAAAAAATTTTCTTTTGAGTTTTATTGTATAGCCCTCAAGCGAAATCATAATTATGTGCAACTAAATCAAACAGAGTAAATACAAATTAGGTACACATTTGCAAGCCGCTTTATTTAAAATTATGAAAACGGATTCTAATTATCGCTATCCAGTTTTTAGCGAGAGCCGTTGAAATAAAACCTTTCCCAAAAAAACTTAGTCTCATCTTATGAAACGACCATGATATGCCCTTGTTAGAGCAAAATTATGTACAGGAAAGATGTTGTACATTTTATTTTAAACAAAAATGGTTATACAATATTTTTCCGAAAAACGTCGCATTTAAAAGTTATGGTGTCAAAAGTGTTTATAGTTACGATAGGGTGTTTTTGTAATTGAAAAGTGGAATGCGCATGGCCGGTTTGCATGCTTTCAGTGCAATTATTGCACTCCTGTTTTTTATGGCTAGTCTACCAGAAATTGTCAGTGGAGCGAATAATACTCGTATAAATACTTTTGGAAACTTGGGTGGCCTAATGTACAAATCGCTACCTTAACAAATAAAGGCCCTAACTCGTTATTTTTTTGCAAATCGAGATTTTTGCATTTTTCGTTGCATTAAATATTCTTATAGCGAAATATAAAAAAACTCGATTTCAAAAAAAAAAATAATGACTTAGGGCCTTTCCATATTAAGGTAACGATATGTACTTGAATAATATATTTAAGTTGCTTCTACTTCCCCAATTCTTACGGTCCTTAGAACACACCCTCAGCTCTGATAGTGACATTATTGGCATTCATAAAAGTGGGCGTGGCTGCACCTATTAAAAGTTGTTGTTTTGCAATCCATCGTTTGCAAAAGTGGGTTGAATCACACCCCTTAAAATTTAATATTGATATTAATAAGTTCAAAAATTAAAAAAAAAGTTGTAAGGACTAGAAAAATTGGCAGTTAAAAATTAAAAATTATTTAGATAAATTTAAATAAAATTTTTTATATGTGTTGCCCACAGTGCTAATCGAATTCAGTGTCAATAATATTCTAAAAGCAAAAGTATTTATGTAAATATAGAATTTAAAATCATTTAAATATGAAGAAATGTGAGCATTAAATGTAAAATTTTTCAGTATTATGTTACAGTATGATTTCTTGATTCTTGGTGTGTTGTGGAAAGTTTTTCAAATTTTTAAAATGCATCGATAAGCTGACGATCACATAATTTGTACGTAAATACATAAATAAGTGCTCGTATATAAATATTAAAATACATTGCACTAAATATTTGAAAACAGAGAATGAAGAAAGATAAAAATATGTGTCAATGAGGCAAATTCATTCAAAAGTACAACAGAATAAAACATATTTTTACATTTATTGTAATGAATGATATTTTAGGAGATGGTATCAGTTATTACTTTAAAGAGAAGTCAATATTGTCGTGTCACAAAGTATCACTTATTTTCACGCTCAAATAAATGGACGTTGTAGGCCTTCTTGAGTATATAATTATTTCATTTTTAAAATTTTGCTCACAGCCTCAAAGTCAGAACTTATCGATAAATTTCGATTTTTGAGAATTTTGTGGAAAAAAAATATTTTCAAATAAATAATTTGTGCATTGATTTTAAGGTTTCAGACGGGTTTGCATAAAATAGAAGTAAGCACTCCTAAATACATTTCAAAATTTAGAATTTAAATTAAAAAAATTAATTGAAAAAAATTTAAAAATTAAAAAAAATGTAGTATGGATTTTCTTTTTTCTTAACACTTTATTTTTTTTTTTTATTTCCAACCCGTAGCTTATTGCAATTAATATAAAATTTATTATCGCCATATTTATGACATTCTGGAAAAGGCCCAGAGAATATACTCGTCATATCAGAGTGTTTTAAAGCGTAGAGGCGGTCTTGATAAAAAGTGCGCCTTTTAGTATATCGCCAGATTGTTCGTCCAATCGTCTCTTATGCCTTTCCAACTTGGTTTGGAATCTCTTCATCCCAGATGGAGAGGATTAGGAGATGGGAGCGAATGATTCTGGTAGCATGTCTTGGGCTAAAATCATACATCGGACAGAATGGTCAGTTTCGTAGGCCATCGTGTAGGTCCATATACAGATCGGTTGATTTCAGGCGAGTGGATGTTTTTTTGATCGAAGGGTCTTTAAGGTTTCTGGAAGGTGCATGTTCTCTGGAGAATCCTTTAGTAAGAAGATGTTTTGATGGCTCTAGAGATTTGCAGACCGTTCAGATGTCTAGATATTTTCTTCCTATGGACTTGTTGACCCTTGAGGGTGCTGGTGCTTTGTATGAGGGTGAAGATCTCTTGTTCTACCATAGGAGGATAAGGTCGTTAAATATAAATGACACGGTGTATAACACCAGTCAATGAACTTTTTAATTCCCTTGTTTGTTTGTCTGTTTGTTCCATTTTCCTTTTTCATTTTTTGTTTTTGCATGAAACTAGTCATAAGTTTATTAATTTAAGTATTAATTTAAGTGCCTCCCTTTTTTTTCCTTTTTTGGGGAATTATATAAAAATTTAAGTTCCTACAACAATGGCTGTATATATATAATGCACTTTTTTCATAATTTGATAGATTGGTAAATGTTTTAGCATGTAAAGAAATTTTTGAATAGAAGATTTTTAAATTTAATATTTAGAATTAAATAATTTTTTGTAATGTTTTGGAAAATAATAAATACAATACAATACAAAATATAAAATTTAAATCATTAAAATCGGTTGAGAGATTTTTAAGTTGAAAAAAACAATTTTTAAGTTCAATATAAAATAGTGAATGCAAATTGTAATTATCCTTTTGCATTTTTTGGAATAGTATTGGTTTATTGGTTGCTTTTCATAATGTATTATCTAGGCGCACGGCAGTGCGCCAGGCCAAGTTCTGGCCAATGCACGCAGTGTGTATATTTACACGAAGCTATTCGAGCTGTTTTTACCCCCCTCATAGCTTTGTTCCACGCAATCGTAAAATTATAGAATTTAAACCATAATTAGAATAAATTCATATAACCTCACATGCGAAGCTTGAAAGTTTTATAATTAAAGGTTCCAGAGATATAGAGGTGCAAAAAGTGCGTATTTTAAGACCACTGACCACTGACCACTGACACACTCATCAAATTGATGAAGCACATCCGCTATCGCTAGAGAGCTAAAATTTGGTACACGAGTAGATCTAGGTGAGCAATGAACCAGAAAAATCTCAAAACACGGAAATTTTAACCAGGAGGGCGGGGCTACGCCCATAAAAATTAAAATTTGTGCTAGTGAGCAGAAATTTTATACATAGCTAGGTCTAGGTGAGCAAGCACTAAAATAAAAAAATCTGTAAACCCGGAAATTTTGGCCAGGAGGGCCAAAATTTTGCATGTATACTGCGATAATGCACGGCTATAAACTTTAGCTTAAAAAAGTGGGCGGTGACACATCCATATAATTTAAACCTCATTTTCGTGTACTACGGTTCAGCATATATATATAGATACACTATTTATGTGGGTATTATTATCCGTTTGCAACGAAACTTGACACGAATAATAAGCACTGGTCGAAAAAAAATCTTAAGTTTGGAAAAGTGGGCGGGGTTACGCCCATAAATATTAAAAATTAAATGTTGCGCTAAGGAGCTGAAATTTGATATACAAGTAGGTCTAGGTGAGAAAACAACTAGAAAAATCTAAAAACAAGGAAGTTTTAGTTAAAGGGGCGGGGCTGCGCCCATAAAAACTAAAAATTAAAAGTTGAGCTAAGGAGCTAAAATTTCATACACAAATAGGTCTAGATGAGAAACCAACTAGAAAAATCTGAAAACCCAAAAAAGTTTATCAGGATGGGTCGGGCCACGCTAATATTTTAACTCAAACTAATTTAGTGAAACCTTGCATACGCGTTGCACGTGTACAAGACTTTAAACTACCACCTTAAAAAGTGGACTTGATCACTCCTATAAAATGTTAGCCTCGTGTTTAATCTACTTTAGTCTAGCATATTTTACTAAAAAATTAGCATTAGTTGTAAGCGCTGCTCACAACAAAATTGTGAGTTGAAAATAGTGAGAGGGATAGTGCTCATAAAATTTAATTCTCGCTAGAGTGCTGAAATTTTATACATAAGTAAGTGTTGAGTAATCCAATAGGAAAATCTTAAAACCAAGAAGTTTTTTCCTGAATGCGGGGCCACGCCTTTAAAACTCCAATTCGCACTAGAGAGCTGAAGATATACAAATAAATCTAGACCAGAGATCACTAAGATAAATCTAAAAAACCTAAAGTTTCAACCAGAGGGCGGTAACAAGCACTTTAAATTCAAAATTAAGATAAATTTTATTGAATGAAGCCTTTCATACAAATTGCACTTATACAAAATAAAAATTTCCTATTTTGAAAAGTAGCCGTGACTTCACCCATAAATCTTAGCTTTTTCATCCAGGTACTTGGGCTTAGCAGTTTTTAATTTAATACTCAGGTATTTCTTATTAACTTTTTAATACCAAACTTTGCATGAACCATAAGCACTAGAAGATATAGAAGTCTGCGAGGCCAGGCCCAGAAAAATTTTACGTAATATTATACTATAGACAGCTGACATTTTGTAGACAAATAGTAATTGATTTACTGAATCAGAAAATCCAAAAATTAAAGCACCACTTACCTTATTGAAACTTTGCATGCACATTGGGCATATCCTTTTGATTTATGTACTTCGGCTAATAAGACTTTAATATGTAAATTTATTGAGAAAAAAGACGGGATCACGTCCACTAAAAATTACGCTGTATTTAGCATGTTTCTTTCCAGAGGACTCTAACCAAATTGCGTACACACTAGCGACCCGTTGTAATGACACAATAGTGCATTTTTAAGGTCAACAATCCAACACCCATCACGCTCTAACCCATTATTTTATGTAAATATGCCATTTTCAACTGGCACAGCGATCATTAATAGAAATATTTTAAAATTTTAAGTTTAAAAAGTGTTGTTATAGAAATTGTTCAAAAAGTAGTCAGATCCTCACAAAAACATAAATGTGAAAAAAGGCCAAGTTCCTATCCAAAATTTCGGCCATTAAAAGTAGTGAGATATAAATTTTGACCAAGTTCTTGTTTGGCACAATCCCTAATACAGAAATATGCTATTCGTTATATAAATTTGTAATCGTAAGGGTGTCATATAATTTCTAGATAATCTGCTGACTTGGCAATATTTTTTCCTTTCTAAAAAAGGAGAGAATAATTTATAAATGTTTATTTCTTTATATTGATAAAAATGTTGTCAAGATGGCAGATTATTTAGAAATTATATGACACCCTTACGATTACAAATTTATATAACGAATAGCATATTTCTGTATTAGGGATTGTGCCAAACAAGAACTTGGTCAAAATTTATATCTCACTACTTTTAATGGCCGAAATTTTGGATAGGAACTTGGCCTTTTTTCACATTTATGTTTTTCTGAGGATTAAGAGTTACCGTGAACTCTTAACTTATAGTTCTTCATACGTTTTTAAAAGGGGCGTTAATGTATTTTTTAAAATAAGTCATAAAATGTGATATTTGACAAATCTATGTATAAGCAGATTACGAAAATAAACAGTAGGAAACGTTTGATTTCGTTTTGTTTAGTTCCTTTGCACTAAGTAAAACCAAAACAATAATAATAATAACAAGTATTTTTAGAAAAAATTCAAAAAACCCGGATGCAGCCAACTTTGAGCTGTTAAATATCCTAAATGGTCATTCGAAATGAAAAATCCTGAGGGAAATATAAAAATGATTTTAAAATACCTGTAGAATGATACGTATTTTGTTATAGTTGGCCGACTTTATATTTATTCGTATTTACAAAATGGCGTCTGTTGGCCGCCATATTGAATTTTGATAACTGACATATCTTTAGTGAAATTTCCGGTATTAAGACAAATCTATTGACGTAAGAATCTGCAAAATCGTTCGGTTTATATAGTGCCGCAAAGGAACACACATACACACACACGCATACATACATAGAATGATAAACAGAATATCCTTCTTTGCGTTGCGCAGTCGGGTAAGAAAGAATTGCGCCATTTTGTTTTGTTTTCTCATGAGCATAAGCTATACGTTTAAAATAAAACGAATGCAACTATATAAGAAAATAATAGGGAAAAAAATTAGTTGTTTTGAGACAAAATGTTTGCTTATTAATTTGCTCATTATACACGCAAAGAAAAGATATGGTTGTAGAATGGTTGAGAAAAAAATATTATGTTCTCTGAAACAAATGTGTGATCGTTGAAAACTAGTTATTGTTATTTTAAACATTTATTTCGTTACGATAAACAGAGTAATGTTTGAATTTAATAATTACATTATCACATCCATAAAAAAATGTGATATGGTTAGAGTTTAACAATACAGTTTTGTTAAAAATTTATGACAACAACATAATTTGTATTATTATTTAAAAATAATATGATTTAAACAACAATATAATGTTATCCAAAACCATACCATGTTAAGTTTTAAAAAAATCTTTTTCAGAAACATCTGTCAGTTCAGTATTTCGTTTGTAAGCTATCGGTAGTGCACGGGTGGCGTTAAATAAATGAATAAATAAATAAAGAATAAACAAAAAGGTAGACCAATAAAAATATATTAACATTTGTGTATCTATTTATACAGACATGTCCGTATGTGTTGTAAGTATACATTTCTATATATACATTTTATTTCAACAATATTAATTTATTTTTATTTCGAATTTAACGCACAGCTGTTTCTACAATAAATATATGATTAAAAAATAAAATAGTATTATTATATTAAATAATACTGTGGTCGTATTTAACAATATTAATATAATATTGGAACATGGTATGGTGAGTCTCAATTATATTTTAGTCACATCTAACAATAGTGTTGTCATATTTACAATACTAAGATCAGGTGTAACAAAGTTCATTGTTTTTGTAGATAATATTTTTATTAACTCAGATAATAATATTATTAAAGTTTGCTTTTCTATTAACAATAATATGATTTGACTGCAACCATATAATTCAATCATAGTATGTTGCTGTTTGATTATGGTTGCCTCAACCATATTTTTTCTTTCCGTGTAGTAGACAATGTGCATGAGTATGATATTTGCTATTTAGTGAAATTAAATGACAATTTGTGAGGTTCTCCTCTTTTTATTATATTAAAAATAATGGCACATATTCAGTCAAAACAAAGTATACTTTAGGAGTGTAAAACCAGCATTTCAGAACGTCATCGACAAGTATTAAAAATGCCGCAAGCAATCAATCACCTCATCGGTTTCAAAGTTGCTGTTCATGGTTACAATATTTCGCTACTTTCTTATCTGTGCATAATTAAATACCGCATTCTAAATACATATATACGAACTTTGTATTGATACGTTTTGGAAGCAACCCAAAGTTGATATGCTTTTAATTCTATTTTAACCGTATCACCAACGTCAGAAATTTGTGAAAGAGACTTCTCTAGTTGTTCTTTTATTAAAAGTAAAATAATAATAATATAAAAATATAGTCTACAAGCTTAAGAGCTGGAATATCGGCTATTTTTAAATCAATATTTTAAAAGGATCAATGAGTTATTTAATGCAGAAAACATCGTTAAATTATAATTAATTATCTGTAAAAATTTCATATAAAATGTTCCTACACGCGTCTCTTCAGAAAATAAAATTGAAAACTCAAAACTAATTTTGTACAAAACTAGCTTATCTGAGTTAAGTCTCTTTTGCAATAAAAGAGCAATATGCATAAATACGTATGTATATTTTTTATAGAGATGTGCAAATGTCGTGATTTTATCATGTCACGCGTGAATCACGCGTCACTCACGCATGATCGTGATCAAATCTATAATTTCTCACGCGTGAGTGCGTGAGCTATTTTTAATAATCACGCACGAATTCTCACGAGATATCATTCCTGAATAGGTGAGTATCAATATACTATACCATTTTGCACGATGCAAGACCATTTGCACAAGATTGTGTATTGGGCTATTGTTATAATTTTTTCAGGCGTAGTAAACTGGCTCATATGAAATTCAAATATACCAATGTAGAAAAATAAAATTATTTCAATATATTCTTTTTATGGTACACAACTATATTTTCCCTAAATTTTGACTTTTTTCTACGCTCATATCCGCATTTATGAAAAGGCACTCTTAAATGTTAGTTAAAAATGTTTAAAACTGTCTACATAATAAAATCTTATAGTTAAAATTTTAAAAATCCATCGTCACTACTTTTTATAACCGCTTAAACACAAAAAATATTTTTAAAATTTACTATTTTAGGAAATTGCTGAATGTAGGGTACATGTCCAAAATTCAAAATAATTGGTTATAAGCACATTCTTAATACATTGTCTTTAGGGCTATGTAATTAAAAAATTAAAAGTGTATTAAACAAAGTTTTTCACAAAACTGAAAATAATGAAGATACTTAAAAAAACACATGCCTTTTTCAGGGAAATTTTAAAATTTGGATTTTTTATTTTTTTCCCGATTTCACGAATGGATATGTTAATAAATTTTTTTTCCTATTTTTATTTAAAATTTTGTCAAAAATGTAATGTTGTCTTTTAACTTAAAATCTAACAATGAACTAAAAAGTAATAGGCGAAATACTAAAAAAGGTGAAGCCAAAAAAAAATTTTTTGTCTTAAGTAAAATATATTATGAGAGATGAGAGATGTGTTTCCGATCTTCGGAAATTATTTCTTAAGAATTTTAAGTTTATGTCAAAATGCTTTATCCGGTAAAAATCAAAAAGTTTTTAAAAAAGTTACAAGCTTCAGAAGTTTTTTTGAGTACCAGGTAGTCAACTTTGGCCCACTGTAACTCATGTACAGCTCAAGCCAGAAGGCTGTCATGACATGTGTTATTAAGCCTAAGTCCTCCTCTACTCAAGTTAGAAGTTTCATATAAATCCAATCAATAGTTTAGAAGTTCCAGATTTATTGCTATTTACTTTGTAAAAGTCCCCACTGTGCAATGTAAATTTTGCATATACACGTGCATACATAGATATGTACATTAGAGTGGCCGTTAATTGTATGGAGCCTTTTTTTTTATTTTTTCTACTCTCACCCCCCAAATCGGTTCAGTTTTATGTAAAAAAAAAAATACAAAAAAATTTCATACCGATAAGTTGCGTTTTAGGGGGTGCGTCCGGCCCTCAAAGTTGGCCTTCAAGTCCATTTTTCAATGTAATTTTTTGCATATGATTATCCTTTAAAAATTAATCATTTTACAAGAATATGGCATATGGCAATATTTTAGCTCTTCAAGTCAACAACATTAGTCTCAAAGAAAGTTTTTGCTAAAATTAATATTTTAGAAAATAATGAGGAAAATGACCAACAAAATACCAAAAATTTTATGTAACAAAATTATATTTATATGAAAATTATTTATATTGAGCATGTACAATAAGAGCCTTATATCTATTAAATTATTTCATACATATAAATACATATAGTCCAAATAAAACTAAACAAAAAAAAAACCAAAAAAAAAAATTGCATTGAATATATGGGCTTGAGGGCCAACTTTGAGGGCCGGACGCACCCCCTAAAACGCAACTTATCGGTATGAAATTTTTTGTATTTTTTACATAAAACTGAACCGATTTGGGGGATGAGAGTAGAAGAAATAAAAAAAAAAATAACGGCCACCCTAATGTACATACATACATACACATGTATGTATGTGTAAAACCTATTTTTCAACCCAAAAAAAGATACAAATTGGATTACATACTTTTTCGTGAGCATGCGTGATCGTGATAAGTTGTAAACCACTCGTGCGTGATTAAGAATATTTTGTTCGTGAGCGTGCGTGATCGTGAAAATTTTCAAAATTATTCGCGCGTGAAAGTACGTGAGTAAAATATTTTTCTGCGTGAGCGTGTGTGTCGTGAGTCAAAAAACGCTCACGTGCACATCTCTAATTTTTTAACACATTACTTCTTGCTTTAATAATAGCTCTGTTCATTTACTTTCCCAGCAGAAACTACCAACAAGAGATTAAAGCAGAAATTTACAAAATTACTCTTCCAGATACGAAAAAGTAAATGAAGGCTTTACTTGTAAAAACTTGCAAGAAAATTTTATTAATGTCAGAACCATGGATGGAAATCGTGATGTAATTGTATTTTTTCTAATGTATTTTGGATAATCTTGTTTGATAAAATTTCAAATTGAAAAATTTTTAATAATGGACACTTAATATAAAATACTTTACACAGCTTCATGTACTATTTAATATTTTCCTGCATTTTTCGTTATATTTTTAGTTATATCTAGGCGCACGGCAGTGCGCCAGGCCAATTTCTGGCCAATGCACGGCACGCAGTGTGTATATTTACACGAAGCCATTCGAGCTGTTTTTACCCCCCTTATAACTTTGTTCCCCGCAATCGCAAAAATATGACATTTAAACCATAATTAGAATAAATTCATATAACCTCATATGCGAAGTTTGAAAGTTTTACAATGAAAGCTTCCAGAGATATAGAGGTGCAAAAAGTGCATATTTTAAGACATACTCACTGACCACTGACGACACACTCATCAAATTGATGAAGCACTTCCGCTATAGCTAGAGAGCTAAAATTTGTACACGAAAAGATTTAGGTGAGCAATGAACCAGAAAAATCTGAAAACCCCAAAATTTTAACCATGAGGGCGGGGATACGCCCATAAAAATTAAAACTTGTGCTATTGAGCTGAAATTCGATACAGAGCTAGGTCTAGGTGAGAAATAAAATAAAGAAATCTGAAAACCCGGAAGTTTTAGCCAGGAGGGTGGGGCTACGCCCATAAAGGTCAGAATTAAAAATGCTAATCTATGGAGCTTTATGGAAGCTATTTTATTGAAATTCGGCATATATACAGCGGTAGTGCAAGGCTATAAATTTTTTTAAGAGTGGGCGTTAACTCGCCCGTACAATTTAAACCTCATTTTAATGTCCTGCGGCTCAGCATATTTAGATATGCTATTTATCTAGCTATTATTATTCGTTTGTAACGAAACTAGACACGAATAATAAGCAGGGGTTACGCCCATAAAAATTAAAAGTTAAAAGTTGCGCTAAGGAGCTGAAATTTGATATACAAGTAGGTCTAGGTGAGAAACCAACTAGAAAAATCTAAAAACCCGAAAATTTTAGTTAGAGGGGCAGGGCTGCGCCCATAAAACTTAAAAGTTAAAAGTTGCGCTATGGAGCTGAAATTTGATATACAAGTATTTCTAAGTGAGAAACAAACTAGAAAAATGTGAAAACCCAAAAAATTTTACCAGAATGGGCGGAGCCACGCTAATATTGTTTTGAGCTAAATACTTAATATACAGCTTTTAATTCAAGCCAATTAGTCAAATCTTGCATCACCTTAAAAAATTGGGCGTGATCACTCCCAATTTATTTGTGGGCCTTGTCTTTAATCTACATTGGTCTAGCATATTTTAGAAGAAAATTAGCATGAATTATAAGCGCTGCTCACAACAAAATTTTGAGTTAGGAATAGTGGGGAGAGGTAATGCTGATAAAATCTAAAGATATAGTTCCCGCTAGAGAGCTGACATTTATATATATATATATATATATATATATATATATATATATATATATATATATATATATAAAAGAGAAGTTACACTCAGGAAATTAATGCATACTACAATTACTAGGTGCTACCTTCTTTAGGAAAAGGATAGTGACAGAAGACAGGTGGTGAAGGAAGAGATAGAAGAAAGCTTCATTCTTTTTACAACTGCTTTTTGAACGCTTTTTTTTAATAATGCAGTGTTGAAGCGCCTTCTGGTGTTAAAAGAGGCGTATTAGATTTTGAAGCTGTGTTTTTAGTAGCCATTTTATTGGTTATTTTACTTCGCCGATGATTTTGCTACACAATACCGACGAAGGAGGGCGCTCTGATGTAACATTAGGATTAGCATCTGCTGAAGTCGGTATAGTTCAGTGACCAGTGACTATGCCTTCATCACTTGAACTTTCCAACAACAGCTGATGCAAAGGGACTTAATGCACATCAGAAAAATGCGTGGTGTTGTTATTTGAAAGACTGTCGGATACAGTCTGCGTAAGCCAATGGGAAAATCTTAAAACCAAAAAATTTTACCCGGTATGCGGGGCCACGACGTTAAAACTCCAATTCGTACTAGCGAGCTCAAATTTGATACACAAATAAATCTAGATAAGAGATCACTAAGAAAAATCTGAAAACCCAGAAGTTGCTATCAGAGGGCGGAAACAAGCACTTCAAATTCAAAATTAACATACATTTTATTAAAACTTTTCATAGACATTGCACTTATCCCAAAAAAAAATTCCCTATTTTGAAAAGTAGCCGTGACTTCACCCACAAATCTTAACTTTTTCGTTCAGGTACTTCGGCTTAGCAGTTTTTAATTTAATACTCAGGTATTTCTTATTAACTTTTTAATACAGAACTTTGCATGAACCAAAAGCACTAGAGGATATAAAAGTCAGCGGGGCGAGGCTCATGAAAATTTTATGTAATATTATACTATAGAGAGCAGACATTTTGTACACAAATAGTAATTGATTTACTCAATCGGAAAATCCAAAAATTAAAAGCACCAGCTACCCTATTGAAACTTTGCATACACATTGGGCATATCCTTGTGATTTATGTACTTCGGCTAAGCAGACTTTATTTAACATGTAAATATATTGAGAAAATAGGCGGGGTCATGCCCAGTAAAATTTACGCTGTATTTTACATGTTTCTTCCAGTCGCCTCTTACCAAATTGCATACACACTGGCGACCCGTTGTAATGACACAGTAGTGCATTTTTAAGGTCAACAATTCAACACCCATCACACTCTTACCCATTATTTTATGTAACTCTGCCATTTTCAACTGGCACAGTGATCATGAATAGAAATAAAATACACTAGAAATTTTAAGTTTAAAAATTGTTATTATAGAAATCTTTTCAAAAAGTAATCAGATCCTCACAAAAACATATATGTGAAAAACGGCCAAGTTCCTATCCAAAATTTCGGCCATTAAAAGTAGTGAGATATAAATTTTGACCAAGTTCTTATTTGGCACAATACCTAATACAGAAATATGCTATGCGTTATATAAATTTGTAATCGTAAGGTGTCATATAATTTCTAGATAAGTCTGTTTACTTGGCAATATTTTTATCTTTCTAAATAGGGAGAATAGTGCGTATTTTTTTATTTCTTTCTATTGAAAAAAATGTTGTCAAGTAAGCAGACTATCTAGAAATTATATGACACCCTTACGATTACAAATTTATATAACGCATAGCATATTTCTGTATTAGGTATTGTGCCAAACAATATTGGTGAATATGAAGACAAGAAAAGTTGTATTAATTATATTAGTTATGTATGTCCATATCGGAAAAATAAATTGTACTATGCAATAGAATTTCAGATTCATTTGATCTAGAAAAGTTTAAAATAAAATTTCTGAAAAAGACAATGAATGTCATGTGGTGCATTTTAATCCAAAATTGATAATTTCTTTATATTTGATAACACTTGTAGCACCCACCATTTGTTGAAATAAAGGGAAAAATATATTTTTCCACATGGGATTTAATTAGAGTCTATGAAATATTTTTATATATTTATACGTTTTTTTATAATTTTCACTCATAGTGAAAAAAATTGGGGGAAAAAAGTGGCCCAACTTCAAGAGGCCATAACAATTAAATTCGAACTAACTTTTCAAAATCATTTGGCAGTTCTGTCAACTTAATGATCTACTTTCGTTTCCCATTGGAATTATTGAGGCTAGCGGCGATGATCCGAAATTTGTTGCCCAGTGTAATCGCATAAATAACTATATTGGTTGTTCTATTTTTATTCATATACAAACTTAAATAAACTTCCTAAGTAATTCTGCCAAAAAAACCGACTTCAATGCAAAAAATGTTATATCAGCATTTTCAAAAAAAAAAAATTAAGGGATATAAAATTAAATTTTAATGGGCGTACCTCCTCCCATTTTTGAAATGCTATATTTTGTATTTTTCAGAGCTCAGGGTGTATGCTAAGTTTTGCAAAAATCGGTATAGTAGAACATTTTAAAATTAAATATTAAATGTTAATGGGCGTGACTCCGCCCATTTTTTCAAATGGAAGATTGCAGTGTTGGTATTTCTACGAAGATCTAAAGCACATTAAGCTGTTGCCAAAAGGGTAAAAAGCGCAAAAAAATACGAAAAAGAGGGTAAAAAAGCACAAAAATATTTTTTTTCAATTTTAATACATTTAAAGCCATTTAAAAAGGAGAGTTTAGAGTGTAAAATCTCAAAATATTATTTAAATTTTTTGCTTAAAAATTAACAAAGTATTTGAGATGTAATAACAGAATTTATTAACATTTTAGTTATAAAGCAAAATCTTGATTAATTTAATAAAAATAAGTATATAAAAACAAATAATAAAAAAACTAGGAGTCAAATAATATAATAGCATATACACATACATACATACATACAAAAGTAGGTGAAGCTAAAGCTGGGGTCACACGATTGGCACAATGTACCAATTTTCGTCGGCTCACTGCGATAGAGTCATAAGTAATAAGCCAAAATGACATTATTACTTAATTAATTCTTGAATAAGTCTATATGGCAGTGTGCTGCAGTTATGAAATTATATTTCAATTAGTTGAGAAATAATGCAAATTTACTTTGTTACTTATGAATTTATTTCAGTGAGCTGACGAAAGTTGGTATACTGTGCCAATCGTGTGACCCCAGCTTTAGGCTTAGATTAAGATATGTATGTTACTGAAAAATCATTTACACATAAAGAATGCATTAACCCTTAAATGCTCAAGGCCGACGATTACAACTAAAAAAATATATGATATAGATCGTTGCAAACCAGAAAACACTGCGTACTCAGTTTTTTTTAAAAAAAGTTTCTATTTAAAGATATTTAAAAAAGGGGTTGTATCTTAGAAGCTACATAGAGCACTCTCCAGTTTATAATGTTCTAAGAAAAATAGAAAATAAAAATTAAAATTTTTAAAATATTTTTATTTAATTGAACTTAAAAAGCAATGTATTCTTTAATTTAATAATACATAAAATTCAGTTCAAAAAAATACCTTAAATTCTAACTTAATTTAAGAATGTTTAGGAGCGATGGTAGTCATAAAAACAATTCTTCCCACGGTTAAACATAGATTCGCCTAGCACTTTTGCAAAACAAAAAACGCCCGGAGCAGCTTGGTAGTTTACATCTCCCTTTTTATCCATCACAGCCAAATAATCTATCATACCTGGTGTGGTGTCCTTTGGTGACGCTTGATGAACATTTGTTTTTCGAATTTTTTCTTCAACTTATTTTTCAACAGGTGGACGGCTACGCTGAGCGGGATGATCCAACGTGGAGGAAAATAAAACGTTTGCCATTTCCAACTTAAAATCTCGTTTCTGATGTTTTTGACATTTATTTTACATATCATATCTAGAAGACGATAAAATATTCTATTGGTCCACTTTCTGCTTCTCATCATAATTTTATGACGACCCATTGAACATAGAATTTTTTTATTCTGTTGCACCGAATAGTACCTATTGCAAGTATAAAAATTGCCAAAGTATACTTTGTAGTTTTTAAATCGAGGTACTTCACGAAGCAATCGAACAACTATATTCGCTCAGGCCTGAAGATCAGGTTCAGCTGCTCCACCATAAATTTCAAATTTATAAGCATATCTCATAGTATCGCATACTACAAAAAGTTTAAATCCCAATTTTTTGGGCTTGTTTGGCAAGTTTTGCTTCATAAAACTTCCAATTTTAGTGGAGCACATCTGCTTGTCTACACATAGCCTGCCCAGCTTTGGAACGGTACCAAAAGTTCTTTCAAGTTTCAATAATAGGTCGTAAAAGATAAAGCCTGTAGCGATAGCATCATCAGGAGCAGGAGCAGAAATGAATTATTTCACGAATTTTTTAAAAAACGCCTTCTGCTCATTTGGCTTTTTATAACAGCAACGCCTCGATGATTTTTTTCAGACCAATAGTCCCGTGAATTTGGAAGCTCATAATAACTCTTGTGGAAAAGAATTCCTATAAACTTACGCAAGTCCGCTATTGTAAAATTTATTTGATCTATTCCAGAATATTTTACAGACTCTCTAACTTTGTCATCTTCCAAGTTTTGTGGAAATAAATTACTCCAAACTTGGTATGGAGTTTGAAATTTTTTTATATCTTCTGGAAGATTACTGTCTCTTCCACATAGAACCTGTTTTTCACTAAACTATAGATCACCTTTTTCTATAACACTCTTTCCAAATCAGAAGATTTGGGATTTATTGTTATCTCACTAAACATAGAAGAAAACAAATTGGGAGAATTCAATGACAAAGTGCGTTCAAAAGAAGTAGATAGTGAGCATCATATTGACAAAAGAATCATGTGTGGATGCATTTGAATCAATTTCATGCGCATTATCATTGTGCAAATTATCTTCATCAATTAATTGCACTTTAGATGCATCTTGAATAGTAGTTCTTATTCTTCTTTCCCCCGCTTGGAAATTCCTCATCTCTAGGTCGTCAGTCGCTTTCATCCGTGCTATCGTAGGAAAACTTTTCGTTATTGCACAATAATTGGCACACTTCTTCATCAGTCATCCTTACTTTACCAACTTTTGTAAAACCTGACATGACTTCCCCAAAAAATTAATTGAAATTCTGTTAATATTGTTAAACGTACTACAAAAAAAAATGCACAATACTTAAAAACAAACAATCTGCTTCTTTAAAGCTTAGCATGTGAATAAAAATAAACTATAAAGCAGTACAAAGTGTAAACAATAACGAATTTTTAATTTATTGGCGAGTACTCAGTGTATCTTTAAAGATACAACCATTTACTATAGCTTCCTTGAAGGACTTCGAATCAAATTTATTTATTATCATTTCTAATGGATAGTAGACATACACTGCTTTTTATTTTTTTGAGACTCAATTTCAAATCTTCTTTGAAGTTTTCGCTTTGGAAAAATGCCGATTAATTTAATATGAAAAAAAAAATATTTTTAATTTTCAAAGTCAACTAGGCCTACAATTGAAAAAATATTCGTTGGAAAATAGTTTGAAACAAGCGTTTAATATGCTTTTTGTGCATTAACGCTGTTTCTGTGCGATTTTGGTCTAAAGTAACACTATAGGAGTTATTTTAATGGTTGTATCTTTAAGGATACAGTGAGCATTTAAGGGTTAAAAGCGTCACTCTTTTCTTGAGTACTCTTAATTTAAAAGTTTTTGTGCTTGCGATATTCACCCTTATTCCAGTTGTCAACATTGACATCACGTTAATACGATATAAAAAAAATTGGGGGGTTGGCTACCCGTTGTCTAAAACAACTGACTGCTATTGATAACCTCATGCTTTCAATCGAAATCGGCCCTTAAAATTTAACCCTTCTTGTGCGTTGAATACAAATTTACCTACATTTTGTTGTAAACGTGAACATTTTGATTTACTTTGCACTCACAAATTAACAGCCTTATGAAAATTCCGAAGTCGGCCCTTAAAATTAAACCACCCTATAGTATTATTAAATATTTGTGTAAGCTTTAACAAATGCTTATTATATACTACTTTCAATCAATTATTATGCAGAGAATTATGTGGTACTTTCCAGTTAATTCCGTTTTTTATTTTGCAAAAAAAAATAAATTTTTAATCCCAATTATGAAAAGTTTTCTACATTGTTTTTAACATAGTTTCCTTTATTGTCATTAAAATCAATTTAAGAAGCCTCAGTTAAAATATGCTGATATTAGTGCTTAAAAGTGTTTTAGTTTTGTAAATTAAAAATATTTTTATTTAAAAAAAACGCACTAAAGGCACTGTAAGAAATCGTTAAAAGCACTGTAAATACCCGCTTTTTAAAAAAGGGTATTAGCCAAAATTTCGCGTTTATGAAGAAGCAAAAAGCACCAAAAAATACCCGAAACGCACAAAAATGCCATCACTGGAAGATTGTGTCTATTTTTGAATTCAAGGTGTGTGGTAAGTTTCGTAAAAAGTAGCACCATATGAAATATAATAATAGATTTTAATGGGCGTAGACCCGCCCATTTTTTTCAACTTTAAAAATGTGTAACTGAAAGAACCAAAGGTGTTTGCTACGTTTTGCAGCAATCAAATAAGCAGAATATCATAAAATCAAATTTAAAAAAATTGTGGGCGTGTTGCCGCCCCCTTTTTTCACTTCTTTCGATAATCTTAGTTTAATGGGTCTATTACGAAAATAATTTATTGATATACTTCTCTCTCTTTAATTATATATTTCAGATGATGACTTGGAAGAATTCCTTACGGCTGTGATAACAGCAAATGATCGTGGCATATCACCACTTCGTAATGCTACAAATGAAATGAATTGGAGTTTTGGTCAGGCATTGTTCTTCTCCAGCACAGTTGTAACAACTATTGGTAAGTTATAATTATATTTTTTCATTATGAATTGAGTTATTCATAATGAAATAATTTAAATGTGTTCGCTGCCATTGTAAAACATTTCTTTCCCACAGTTTAATTCGAGCAAAATAAAAAACAAGTATTAAAGTTCACTTTTTCTGGAACTACTCATAAATGAAAACAAAATAATATTAACAAACTGCAAGTTAAAATTATGCTGACATATTGATTCTCACGTTGACAGTACGTGCATGTGAAAAACTAAAAGAAAGAACATAATAAAAAATAATTGTTTACTTATTAATTCTAGTGATGATTCTTTTAGTTTTGTTAACAAACTAAGAGAACCGTAAAGAATTAACAGTCATAAAATTCTAATATTTAACAATAACTAGTTTGAAAATTTTGTTATTCTATGTATAATAATAATATTTTTGAATTAACTATAATTACTGTTTTGTTGTAGACTTTAGAGGCCTTATAGCCTTTTCACACTTACTCACATCTTTCATCTTTCATCAATTTGGCAAGATGATAACATCTTCCCATAAGAATTATACAGGGCTGAATGTTTAACATCTTTCAACATCTTCAAAAGATGTTCCTATCTCACTTTGTTTCATTCAACATCTTTCGATTATTTTAGTGTCATCACTAGAAAAAATATATACAACTATACATACATGCATACATACTATAAAAATGTATACATATGTATGTATGTATGTATGTATATCTACATATGCATGTACATATGTACATACATTCAAAGCTACATTTTGGAATATCTTTCCCAAAAAAAGATCCGTAATTACTCTAAGATTTTATTATATAAATATGTATGTATATGTATGCATATAATAAAATCTGTTATATATTTTTCCAAAACAAAATAAATTAGATAAAAATAGTTGCAAGTGTCTACGCAAAATCTTTGCGAATAAAATTTTTAATATTTCTACATCATCATTGTCCGCTGGCATAATTTCTACATAATTTCTAGCATTATTTGTTTCTGCTCCTCAGGAGCCAGCAATTAAATCAATTTCTACTGAATTTTTAAATTGCATTTTATTATTTAATTATTGGTTGCTCACACTCGTAAAAATAGTATTACAATACATGACAGATGAAAGATGAAAGATGTTGTAATGTGAACAGGTTTTTTCAATTTTCAACATATTCCATGCATTCCTCAAAGATGTGAGTAAGTATGAAAAGGGTATTATGCATTAAATACATCCACCACAACAGGCTATACGAACACACCACTTCAAATGCTGCAAGCAGCATTTGTCGCCTCGTAGCCGGCTACTTAATTATTTTGGAGACGGCAGCAGCACCATCTGCACCTCATATTTAAGTACAAATTCAGTACTGCTACTTTTAAAATGTACTTATTTCACGTAAAAGTATAAAAATTAATTAATTTATTCTTTACATCAATTTTTGAATATTGTTTCTGTTAAATAATATGAAATAATTGTACAAAATCATTCATTCAACATTTTGTGTTATACTGGCAACACTGAATTTTCTCATTGTAGCCAAAGAAATAGAAATTAGTTTAATTGTACTACAACGACAAAATCAGCATAGACAAGAACCTGTCGCCCTGTTGTCTTGCTGTCTTCAAAAGAATCATTCTCATATAAACATTAAAGGGTTGTATTTGTATACTCGTTTGTATAGCCAAAACAAATATACCATGGTATGTACCATATAATTGTAGTGTGAGCGACAGAACTAGTATAAGAGTTATTGTGTGTGCGTGCTTTTCCAAATTAAAATACAATTGAAAACAAATAACAATTGCTTATTTTATTGCTGCTGAGCAACTGTTTGATCTGTTTTTGCTCAAAAAATACATACTGTAATACAAATATATGAAAAAACCACTATTGAAACAAATACATGATGTGCAGATGTATGTGCGGACGTTCGTTATCAGCGTTGTCAACTTTTAAGTTTCAAAAAGCACCGAAACCAGGAAAAAAGCGCGTAAATTAAGTAAAAAAGCACTAAATCTAAAATTTTATTGGTTTATTAAAAAAAATTTTACAAATCGTCGATTGGTTATTAGTTTGCTGCAAACATGTATAATGTATTTTGAATATACTGTGCCGCAAACGACGAAATGCGCATAAAAAATATAGGAATCGGTTGACCTTGCATTTTATTCCTAAAATTTCGAATTTGAGGCATCCGATACACATTTTATTTCTATAAGAATAAGTGAATTCTTAAATCAATTTAACGAAGCATTTTCAAGTAATTATAAGAAAAAAATTTTTTTTCGCCAATGAACAAACGAATCTCTCAAATATGTGACAAAGATAATAAATTTTGATCGAAATAAAAATGGTGTCAAAAGTGTTGTGCAGCAAACACAATATAAATACAAAGTTAATAATTAAAAAAAGTGATTTCCAATTTTATCAAGTTATAGGTATATAAAAAAATATTATTCATATCGATTCATTCGATAGACCTCTGCGTTTCAATTTGGAAGTAACAGAAGTTTGATGGGAATGCAAGTTTTGATAATTGCATTAAGTCAATCAATGTTTCTCCATCCATTGTCTCTACTAGATAAAATATCGCTATTAGACTATATTTGAGTAAATACTTGTATTATGTCTTCTTTGTTGTATGGCAAAACACTGTTTACATGAATTATGCTTAAAATGTTAAAGTTTAACTTCAGAGCTTATGTTTTTGAATGAAAGACTTCCTCGAAAAAAAATATGTAAGGAACTTTTTCTATGAATTTTTCGTTTAGTGCCACCGCCTCGAAACAAAAAGCACCGAAAATTAATTAAAAAAAGCACTGAGCACTAAATTCAAAATTTGTCGCGTCGAAAATTTCAAAAAGCACTAAAAACGGTGCGAAAAGCACCGAGTTGACAACGCTGTTCGTTATGTTATTTTGTGGCGCAGCCAAAGTATAGAGAGAGAAAGAGACAATTTTGCTCTGAGAGTAATTACAAATGCATGTGTTTCATGTACAGGTATCATTCATCAGCCAATCACATTTTTTCTCAACACATCATAAGGCACTTATAGTAAAAGCAGTTTTATGTATCTTATTGGCCTTAGAAAAACAAAAAAAAATAAATGTGTTGTTTTCATTTGCTCATTGCCCAACCATACAATAATTGCTTAAAAAATCAACATTTACAACCAGTAACAGAAAACGATAAATAACATATTTATTCATACCAGAACCAAAAAACACGCAAAACTAGTGCAAACAGATGTATCTGTGCAATGCTATAATAAACATGTGTATTCTATCCTTGACATTTGGTAGTCGGTAGCTTGCTGTGGTGAATGTGTTTAATGCATTATTCAGTTTACAAAACGTTTACGAAACAAATTTTGATTTGCTGGCCTGACCAATAAAGTTTGGTAAAATGTCTTAAAGCTCTATCAAGATGACTTCAACTTCTAACGGCCCTTTTCACAATGTACAATCAAAAGCTAACAAGTGCTTTAACGGCAAGTTTTGTATGAAGAACTGTCAGTTAAAGTTCACGTTAACTCTTAATCATACATTGTGAAAAGGGACGTAAAAGAGAATTAAAACTCAAAAAAATTCGTGAAACTAACGAAAAATTTCCAGAAGGTGAAAAAAATCACAAAAACCATTTTAAAATTTGGTATAACATTATATCGTTATCTTAATATAGAAAGGTCCTAACTCATTATTTTTCTGAAATCAAGATTTTCGCATTTTTTTACATTACATACATTATATGTTCTTCTATCAAAATATACAAAAAACTCGATTTCAAAAAAATAATAGTTACAGCCTTTCTATATTAAGGTAACGATATTGAGCCATAACCGCTAAAATAGTTTAAGCCACGCTTTTTTTAATTCGTTCTTTTTTTTTTTGACGAAAATCGACTATTTACGGTCGCAAATAATTAATTTTGGTCAATAAATTAAGATCGAAAATTATTTCGCTTAAGATTTTTTGGCAATTATGGCTCGATATGATAAGTGGACAGAACCAAGCCACTTAAAATTTAAAAGTGGCACTAAAGAGCTAAAAATTAACTTTAAAATATTTAAATAACTCCAAACAGTACTACAGCCAACTTACATGTCGGCAATTCCATGGTGTCGACTGTGACCGTTGTAATTACTTATTTAAAGTAAAAAAAATATATCTAACTAAAACTGATTTTTATTTTGCCAATAAGCGTAACTAACTTACAGCTTGAAATTAGGCCTATAATTGGTGCTAAGTTTAATTTGGAACAATTTCTCGTCTTGAAGATAATTGCAACAAAGCAAGTCATTCGCATGTGACAAAAACAAAAAAAAATTAATGTGACTAATTTTGGAATGATGTGCACTGACGTCTTTTTAAAATGGTTGTGATTTTATGCAACAACTACTTATATTTTGTTTAATTCAATTTTAATCACAGTCGCTTGTGTCATGTCGCACAAAGCTAATTGTAAATATTCTGATAAAGACGTAGTAGAACGGAACAACTAACTCTTTTCGAAGGCGACTACACCTTCATCATCAGCCTTCTTTGTGTTTGGTCCACTGTGTGTGGTGTCAGTTGATGTAGATTTTTGCTTTATATACTTAGCCATTATTTCAAATGGAATATGTGAATTGTTTTGATTCAGCGTATTTCAATTTGCTGAAAGATGTTTTTGTAATGAAAGCTCACCTTACCATCTCTAAATTTACAACAGTCGTTTGTTCTTTACTAATTATGCACATGTTAGTTAATTTGCTTATTTTTGTTCTACTTAAGACAAACTTTTTTGGTATGTTTCCATTAAGTACATTTATTTAATTTTTGCCAGAGGTCCATGGCTATTAATTTTAATTATTATTGTTCGAACTTCATTTGTTTCTATATTTATGATTTGATCAGGCCAAATTACTTTGGTGTTATTTGTTCATTAATAATTATCACAATTATCAATTATTATCAAAATAATAATGGTGTAATAATGGTGTCTATTCGGAAATACGCGTCGACTTGGAGAAAGATACATGAAAAAAAGAAAACTGCATAAATGTTAAAAACTTATTTTTGTTTATAATACAAGATTTAACGTTTTTAAAATAGGGAAAAACACGTTGAAACTCTCACATTTATTTCATTTTAGATATGTATGGTAAACAAAAACAATTTTTGAAACTTTATTTCTGTTTTAATGGAAATTTCGGAATGGACAATATTTCATCTTCATAAAATTTCGTCTCCGCCGTTTGCAACTCTCTTAATTTTTTTGATCGTTTTGCTTATCTAAATTCAAATAATTTAAAGGCCAAACCCACGATGTCGACAACGTTCGACTTGTCGCACACTTACATTTGAAACAACAACAAAATCTTAAAATTTGTTTTTGTTTTGAATGTAAGTGTGCGACAAGTCGAACGTTGTCGATATCGTGGGTCAGGCCATAAATATATTTCTTATATCTTACATTTACAATGTCGCACGTGACCAACTTTATATAGGTACCACGATCACAAATCTTCATATGTTTCAGCAAAGGTTTTAATTTTAGTGTTTTTATGGGAATTGTTACAATATATATAAGTTTAACATTTATTAACGCACTAATAATTCCAAATTATTATTTTATTTATTAAGTAAAATATTTTTTTATTAGAAATACATTGAAATTGATTATTGAGGGATTTAGCTGGATCCTATGCACATTTCACTGTTGCTAATGCATTATTAAACATTTAAACATATGAGAAGCTCAACATATGTATATCAAAGTTGAAACAAGAACTCAACAATCAACATGCTTTTTATTTCCTTACTTTAATATTGCTACATTGGCTGACTTTTTTCAGCTCTCACTGTAGATGTAAGAAGTATATAAAGAAAATAAATGAAATGTTGATATAATAACTTCAGTTGTTCTAAGAAATTTTTGGTTTTTTATTTTAATTGTATTATCTCTGTTTGTAATTTTGCAAAGAATTGCAATTATTTGCAATCACATAGTTCCTTATTTATTCTTTATTTTCAGCCACTGGTCGAAAATTCGACCAGTGACTTTAACAATTTTTATAAGTTCAGAAATCATAAACATCGGACAGTGAGTCGAATAAATTGTTAACTTGTGATCATAAGAACTTAAATTATTTTTGGTCTAACCTAATTTATACGTTTACCTGTACTTTTCCAACATATTGTAAATGGATTTTATAAGAAAAAAAAATTTTAATTTGTAAGGACCAAAATTAAAAAAAAAACATTATGAAGATCGTATATTTCTGAAATGCAGCTTGTATTATAATATTTATTAACATTATAAAACCATTTCAAAGTGTTTATATTATTTTTCACTCGGATAAATGAGTCTAAAATTAACTGGTCGATTTTTCGACCACTGGCTGAAAACGATATGGTAATTTTCAATAACAGCTGTAAACGTCTATACATTAAATCAACACTGCGATTACCGCCTTTTTTAAAATTTAACGTATTTGTGGTTTTGGCAAATTAAGTTTCAATCAGTGCTTAATATTAAAATTTGCAAGTTTAAAAATGTATTGACAAAAATATATCACACAAGCGGATATAGAACAACTGGGGGTCGATTCTGGTTCTGTGATAATGTGAAATGAAAACTTTTTTCATCATTTCATAGTGTTTCTGATTCTAGTTCAGTGAAAAAATTAAAACAAAATTGGAATGATTTCATATGAAAAAAAACAATTGGAATGAAACAAAACGTTTTCACAGTTACACATCATTACTGAATCTCGTAATTATGAAAAAGTGTAAACAAATGTCAAAACCTTTTCATATGAAAAGTTCTTTTACACACACAATTCATTAGTGATAAAACATAGAAACCCATTAAAAACCCATACTAATACTACTATAACACTTTTAAAATATTTAATTCACTTATCCTCATCTCTAATTTCGTCTGATAGGTCCATTAAAACATTTTATCCAGACATTTTCTATTTGTATTCATGTTCATATTTGCATACTTTGGCAATTGATCAGAAGCCGAGGGAGGCATAAGTTAAGTTATTATCGGCGGTAAGAAAATAATTTGGCGACGAGTGGAATTTAGTTAGTTAATAGTTTTTATTATAAAATTTTTAGTAATTACACACTAAAATTAATATGTTTTCTTGATGAAAGTTTTAAACTCGATTTGCAAACGAATATATGTAGCTTTCTAGTACTGAAAAGAGAAATCAATGCAACATTTCCAAAGTCTTTAAAAACAATTTGTATTTGTGAAGCACTATGAGGAATTTTGAAGAACAATATGTGTATTTACATAAATCTGTACACATGTACGTAGTTTGTAATGGGTGTTTTTTATTGAGGTATAGAACTTTAAGTTGGCATCACTTTTTTAACTGGCGGCCATTTTGTCAGCTGTCAAGTGATTAATATTTAGTTTGGTTTGCCATTTCATCATGAATAGGTTGACAAAAGAACAACGCTTGCAAATCGTGCAAATTTATTTCGAAAATAATGGTTCAGTTCGCGAAGTTTACCGCAAGCTCCGTCCATTTTATGGTCGACATAATCGTCCATCAGAGCAATTAATTCGGTTAACCATGGATCGTTTTCGCACTACGTTTACTCTATGTGATAATACGCATCCGCAGAGATGTCGAACAGTGCGCACCGAAGAAACAATTGCCGCTGTAGAGCAAAGTGTTGAAGAGGACCCGAATGAATCGATTCGCCACCGTGCACAGCAATTGGAGCTTTGTCTATCAACTTTATGGAAGATTTTGCGCAAAGATCTTGGCTTGCGACCTTACATGATCCAGTTTGTGCAAGAATTAAAGCCGCGAGACCATGCAATGCGTCGTGATTTTGGTGTATGGGCCGAAAATGAGATTGATCTCGATGCTGATTTTCATCGCAAAATTTTGTTCAGTGATGAGGCTCATTTTTGGTTGAATGGCTACGTCAACAAGCAAAATTGCCGCATTTGGAGTGAAGAGAATCCACATGAGACCCTTGAGACGCCATTACATCCACAAAAACTGGCTGTTTGGTGTGCTCTATGGGCTGGTGGAGTCATTGGGCCATACTTCTTCCGAAATAATGCTGGAGAGTCAGTTACCGTTAATGGAGACCGGTATAGAGCCATGATAACCGACTATTTTGTTCCCGAGTTGGATGGCATGAATGTGGATGAGTTGTGGTTCCAACAAGACGGCGCTACATGCCACACAGCGCACGTCACAATCGATTTATTGAAGGAAACATTCGATGAGCGCATAATTTCGCGGAATGGACCTGTCAATTGGCCACCAAGATCGTGTGATTTGACACCATTGGATTATTTTCTTTGGGGATATCTGAAGTCGCTCGTCTACGCCAACAAACCAGAAACGTTAGGGGACTTGGAAGCCAACATTCGTGGCGTTATTGCCAACATACGGCCCCATATGCTCGAAAAAGTGGTTGAAAATTGGACCTGTAGAATTGGCTTTATTCGAGACAGCCGCGGCGGCCACATGCCCAAAATCATATTTTAACATTAATGGCATAAAATTATCCTTCCAGAAAAGCCAAATTGATGGACATTAAAACGATTTTCTTGTGTTTTATTTCAATTCGAAGTTCTATACCTCTAAAAAAAACACCCGTTATGTATGAATGTTTGTTCCTATGCACATTATTAAAAAAATAGGTAAAAAACGCATGTTGTTTAGCTTGCTTATCATTTTTTGGAATCCTCGTTTGTGCTGGTATTTTACACTTTTCTCTACCTGCCAGAAACATGCACACTAGGATCATAAATGGAACCATTTCATTGGACAAACATATTTTAAATTGTATTTCTCGTAAAATATTTTATTGCAATGTGAAATATTTTCTTAATTGATTGAAACTTAAAGCTAGTAAAAGGCTGAAAAATATGAAATACATATATACTTATTTACATACATAAATTGTGTTATTTACATACATAAAAACGTAGAAACATATACATATACATATGTATGTACATATGTACATAAATTCAGCAAGAACTTAATCCCTGCCACGATTATCCCATTAAAATTACATACATACATGGTATAAAAACAACAAAAAATTGCCTAAAAACGAACCAAAAAAACTTTACATATTTACGAACATACATATGTATTTATGTACATACATGAGTATGTACATAAGTTTGCATGAAAAAAGGAAAGCAACTGTTTGTCTTGTTTGAACTTAACTTTTCCTCATGTAAATTCTTATTCAAATTACATATGTATGTACAATGTACATTATACATATTTATGTAGTTGCAAAAACAATTACTATTTCTTTTTATTTATATATTTGTTTTTTAATAAATAAATCAGGCTCAAATATAAGCCAGATTATAGATGTACTTCAATCATAAATATAAGCAGCGGCAGCGGCTCAAGCAATAATAATAAATTGCATGCGGCTTAGCGCGGCATCTTAACTGCGAAACTTAGATCTCTGTATTTAACAATTAAAGCTAAATAACATGAATAGAAACTTTTCACAGCTACACTGGAATGAAACATTTTTTCATTACTTGAACCATAATCGCAATCTATGAAACTGTGAAAAGGCGGTGTGAAAAGTTGCTATGAAAACGAAAATGAAACGTTTTTTTTTTCACTTCACATTATCACAGAACCAGAATCGACCCCCTGGTCAACGAAAGTAGTGATGAAGATGAGACTGTGACTCTACTAGGTAATGCACGTAATGTTGAGTTGGTGCTGTTGCCGCCAGAAAAAGTAGATAAAGTTAGTGAAGATATCGATGAAAACTACCTTATTACAAACGAGGCCAGTGATTTAGTGCCCAGCGAAGTGCCTGGTCATATCGAATTTTTATGTGAATATATGGACTGTAATGCAAACAAACCAAATCGCACTGACGATGATGATATTGGTAATATGTGTGATAGTCAGCCACCTAAACGATCAAAAATGGTACAAAAGATATATTTCCAGCTCGTTGGTCGATGTCGAAGAAAGTAGCGTTTTTGCGTCAACCAGTTGACGTCGAAGAAAAAATTAAGGATCTTTACGAAAAATATGGTACGAACGTGGTTCTTTAGATTACGTGGCTGGTGGCTCGTTGTTACAGTCATTTCAAACCACGAGACCATAGAACCTATGGACCATGTTAAGAGATGGAACAGAAAGGAAAGAAAAATGGTAACAATAGATATGCCACAAATTCTTAAAGCATATAACAATCGCATGGATGGCGGAGACTTATTTGATAATGCAATGAATAACTATCGGATACGAGTTCGCGGCAAGAAATGGTGTTGGCCATTGATTACAAATGCATTTCATGCCTCAGTGGTCAATACTTCGAACTTACATTGCTTACTTAGTATATATGGTATAGGAACTGATCGTTCAAAGGAACGGAATGCCCAAAAGAAAAGCAGTGCCCTGGCACAACTTGAGTTTCGTCTGTACGTTACCGAGTCGAAGCACACTCAACGAAAGATAGATCGCAAACCCTCCCAAAGAGAGTGCAAAAACTGCACTAAATGGCATTCGCATTGACAAAAGAGACCATGGTATCTAGAAAATTGAAAACCCTCGTCCTTGTCGTGTTTGCCACAAGCATACATACTTCTTTTAAATGCTCTATATGTCATGTTGCTGTACACACCAAATGCTTTCATGCTTTTCATGGTTTATAAATTTAAATAAATTTGTATAATAAATATATAAATATATGTATACGTATTTAAGATATTTTTTCATCACATAACATGATATAAATTATATCGTATTTAGCCAGTGGTCGAAAAATCGACCAGCCCCTCCTACCCAAACCGGAAGTGATAAAAGAAAAATATGAAATATAGACATTTTTTTTCTCATTTGTATTATCTGTGCAAAATTTCATCGATTTTTATCCAGCGGTTTAGGCCCGGCTTTTAATGGGTTAACCCTCAGAATAATTTTAGAGAGAAAGAGTCAACGGATAATGCCTCTCTTTAAGAACGTTTATGAAATCAAAACAAACAAAACAAATGAAATATGTAAGTTGCGCTTTTGTGATTTGCATTCGAATATCTCGAAATGGTTTATGCACAACTGTAAATTGTTTTACTTCAGTGTAAATTTATGGTTTCTCTATGGAAATATGATAAAACAAACTGTTTTCGAGAGCTTTTAATTTTTTGGTGTCGGTGGACCTTACTTATGTAAAATTTTTTTATTTAACTGAACCCAAATTATATTTAACTCTTTTTTTTTAATTCAGTTCAATTTTATTTTAAGTTTCTATAAATTTTTGTGAATTGTCAAGTTATTTATTTCACCTGCAAAATACTAACATACTATTCAAATTTAAATATGAAATTTTTTATAACGAAAAAATCTTTTGCAGGCTATGGACATGTGACACCATTAAGTCAAACGGGAAAAATATTCTGCATGCTTTATGCCGCCATAGGCATACCATTGACTTTGGTCTTGCTAACTGCAATGGTGGAGAAATTACTGATACCAGCCAATTGGTTGTTAGGCTTACTCAATTCTAAACTGGGCCACTTGTATCAACCATTTAATATACGAGTCATGCATTTGACAATCGTTGGTAAGTTTAAATAATATTTTCAAGGGGATAGTAAAAAAGAACTCTACTATTTAATACATATGTACATTAGGGATATAACTTTTTAACAATTTTTAAAATATCAAAATTGGCATAGCACAGTCCGATGGAGCATAAAAAACTATAAGGGAATGTATATTTATTTTTTCGCTAAGGTCAAAAAAGTTCACACACCAACCAGGATGGAGTTCTTTTCTTTTTGGTTAAATAATAATAATATAAAATAATAATAATAAATTAAAAATACCGTATAAAATTATGAATATTCAATATTGCATTAAAAAGGCCACGAATTAATGTTAGGTTATTTAAAATAATATTTTTGTTAGTTCAAATCTCCGTACTTTAAGTGTTTAGAAAAACTAATTGGTGCGTAAACTTTTTTGATCAAAATTACAAAAGATTATGATTTTCGTGGTTACCAGGGCATGGTTGACCTAATGGTACTATGCCAAAAAATTGGTTATACCCCTAATGTACATACATACAACAGTGTTTGAGTCTAAACACAATGTTTGCGGTGCGGTGCGATTTCTCGTTGTGGGAGAGAAAAATAAATATAATACAAAGGAAGACGGCGACGGCAATACTTGTCATTGTTTGTTTAAATTTTTATTAATTTTTTTGTTCATACATTTTTATAAAAAATTTACTCTTTGTGTTAAATATTTTGTAATGACAGTAGCTAAAAACAAAATATAACTAACATTTTATACATTCGCAGATATTTTTGATATTCTTTTAAACTTTTATATTTAATGAAAAAAAAATTTTGAATTTCAAAATCATGTTTTTTGTTTACAATAATGTTGTGAACACCGCCAATTATTCACAAACTATGGCAACATTAGAAAGAGAAAGAGTGTCAAAAATTGAGAGAATAAGAAAGTCCGCAATGAAAATAAAATAGATTTTAATTTTATTCCGTTCCGCCCTGCGGTTTTTTACTTCAAAATCGTATAAAAAACCGCACCGCAATAAATAATCGTTGCATTGTGTTCAGACTCTTTATTGACAATAGTAACATTTAAATTCTGTTGTCTCATTCCAGTTTTAATTGTGGCCATACTATTTTTTGCCATACCCACTGCTGCGTTCGCATATTTGGAACCATCATGGGGTGTATTAGACGCCTTTTATTATTGTTTCATCTCATTGACTACAATTGGTTTGGGCGATTACATACCAGGCGATGGAGTATCGATTGATAATCGTTCTATTTATAAAATGATTATAACGGCGTATTTAGTATTTGGTAAGTTTAATATTAACTAGTTTGACATTTGATTTGTAAACATTTCCAAATATGCACATATAAATATTAAATATGAATTTAATACACTGAAAAGGAAATGAAAAATTTTACATACATACATACATATAAGTATGTATATACATACATATGTATATACCCCTTCATCATTGAAATATATCGATTCAAATGAGCATGAAATCGACGATGATTTATGACACATAAACGAATATGAAATTATATTTGTTTTATTACATATCAAATTACAGGTTGGGGTTTACAAACTTTGATCTAATTAGATGTAGTTTTATAGTTATTTTAACGCATTATAAATAAATGACAGGAAAATAGGTTGTGCTATAAATAATAAATTCAGTAAAGTGCGACTTTGACTCGCGCACGAAGGGTTGCGTATGCCCACTAGATATGTAATACTATGCGAACATATAGATATTATACATACATACATATCTATATATATATATATATATATATATATATATATATATATATATATATATATATATATATATATATATATATATATATATTAGTGATGCACGAGTATTCGTATTGGTATTCGAATTGCCGAATATTTGGCCATTTTTAATGCGAATACGAAGCATTCGTATTCGTCAAATTCAGGCGAATACGAATACGAGTATTTTTCCAAAAAAATTAAATAAATAAATGCATAAATCTTAAACTAAATTTAGATATGGATAAAAATATTAGTTTGTACGAATTCATTAAATTTTTTATAGAAATTTTTGCTTTGTATCATTTTCAAATATTATTTACTGACGATCATTAAAATTTTGGGTAGTTTTTATTAACTTTAAAGTACGCCAACAGGAATATCAAGTTCTTTTTCATAACAATTTTTTAATATTTCATACTGCAGGCGTAAATAGAGCCTTAATTTAATGTCTATAAATTTCACATGAAATATTCGTATTCGTATTCGCGAATATCGTTTCTAATATTCGTATTCGCATTCGTATTCGCGAATATCAAAAATTGACATTCGTTACATCACTAATAAATATATAGTTTTGGCATCTTTTTCGGTTTTGGGATTTTTTCGGTTTTGAGCGTTTTTATAATATGGCGTTTTTTAAGTTTTGGCGTTTTATTGCATTTTTTGTGTTTTTTCGGTTTTTAAGGTTTTTTTATTTTTGGCAATCTTTTTAATTTTGGCGATTTTTTCCGGTTTTTGGCGATTTATTTTAGCTTAAGAATTTTTTTCGGTTTAGCGGTTTTTGTTATGATCGCGTTGCAGTTAGCGGATTGCTACAGGTGTTGGTCTAGACATTACTGCCCGTGCATTTTTTCCATGGTTGCCAGATTTGTCGGCCTCTCTGGCATGCTGGCGTTCAGCTCCAGCTGAGCTCGCCGTCTTGGCGGGTGTTCTTGCCGACAGCTTCAGGCAATAGCAACAAACAAACAAACAAAATATTGCCAGCTGCGCTTGGTAGGATGTAAAACCAACATAAAAATAATGTTTATAATGATTTGGAGCGCGAAAGTGGACATTTAAAATAAAGACTACAAAAAAACTATTGAATAATAAAGAAACACAAAATTTAATTCCACAAACCACACATACATGCTTACAAATCTGCTCTCAATATAAAATACAAGTTAGCCGGTCTTTTTGCTAACTGCGGCCTCCCTCCCTCTGAAACCCTAATGGATCTCACCATGACAACCCGGCTTATGTTTTTCTGTGGGTTATCCCAATCCTTTATAATTTTGGGATTTTTTTAGTTTTACCGTTTTTGAAAATTTCAAGAGTTTGTCTCTTACATTTTCCAAGATACATTAAGTTGTTAAAATTACATATTCAAAATTACATTAACTGATATAACACCCTTTAATTTTGATTTTTTTAATTTTAGTGTTCATATTCTGTATCAAAATACACTAAGTTTACGAATTTCAAGTGTCTATATAAAATTGTATGTTTGTTGCTCGTTTTGGAACACCCTTTAATTTTTACATACTCTGTCCAAATTTCAGGTCCGTAGCTCTTACCATTTTCGAGAAAATAGCCTGTGACAGACAGACAGACAGACGGATAGACGGACAGATGAGCGAAAACAATTTTACCTTTGGTGTACGGAACCCTAAAAAGTAGTTTTAGCTAGTTACTTTTATATGCCAAAATAAAGTTTAAGTTTTTCAGCTCTGAAACTGTCTGGTCGATTTTGCTGATTTTCAATACCAATATATTTCGAATCGTATCTGACACACCAGTTCAAGACCACACTCTCCAGCTTTTCTGGGAGTTTCGGAAAACCGATTTCACGTACATGCATAAGGATCTAGAACATATACATACATATGTATACTTTATGTGGAAATTATACGCGGAATGACAAACCTTTATATACACCTTACCATTTTTGGTGAAGGGTATGATAATAATTATAAAAAATTGTAATGTAATATGAGTGTATCCATCCATAGATAACATATGATAGTATCCATGATAAAATCTCAATTAAAACGAACTCAAAATCGAAGCAAAATCAAAAACAAAACTTAGCGCCAAATCGAATAATCAGAAACAGAAATCAATAAATCTTTATCAGGGTCTTTCAGAAAGTATGAGTTTGTTGGTGAGAGAGGGCAGAAGAATGGGATGTAGTACACACTTTCATATACTTGAAAATTCTCTTTTGGTGTCCCATTCGTAGTTGTGAATATAAATTTTTTTATTTTATACTTTAGCAGCCTTACCTATTGCAAGAGACTACGAAAATCGATACTTTTTTGTCTTTTCACTATTTAGCTTTCCCCACAAAATATCGGTCAATCTTAGTAGACCTCTATGAATCTCTGATATGTTGTTCTATAGCCCATTGTTTTAGTTTGTTTTTGAATTCTTGAAAAGGTTTAGCATTTTCTAGTACGATATTATTCATTAATGATCCCATCCTTGCAAGCTTATATGCAATAAAATGTTATATTATATGTTATATAAAGTTTTGCAAATATGTATGTATGTATGTGCATATTTTACTGTTTTAGAACATATGTATTTCGGTTTTTAATGTCACATCTTAGGCGTCTAAAATACCTATGTACATATCTTAAATGCGTGAAGTCCTTGTCCTCGCATGACTTCCTTATTTCTGGTTACAATATACGAGTACAAAGTTTGAAAAACATTTTTTAATAATACTTTTAAATGAATTTTAAAGAAAAATAATATTTGTTTTTCTCATTAACTTCTTAAAGGAATCATTGCTATGATGCTCGTCTTAACTATCTTCTACGACATACCGCAACTAAATTTGGGTCAGCTGTTTACTGAAAGTGCAAATGGTGAAACGGAAAAGCTACGTTTGTCGGGCAATAATACAACATGCTATTCGGGGCCAACCGGTCTTTATATGCCGCAACGTAATGAAGATACACGACGTGCCATTGTTCGCATCCGGCCACATGGTGATGACTCCCCCAGCCCAGATGAAGCACCATCATCCTCATCGCAAAGTAGAGATTTACGAATGCCATAAATAAACGATTATTAAACGCCAGTCATGTCATGATCTACTATACTATAAATAATACACATATTATTCGTTCGTGTTGCGACATATTCATACATAAAAGTAAATACAATGTTAACATGAAAACAGTATGATACAAAATCCTAGTCTAATTAATCTACCTGCATACAAAGCCATTATAAACAATATCCATCGTAGACACACACACACACACACACACACACACACACACACACGCCTATAAAAATGAAAAATTAACACATTTATTGTAGGTATCAAACAAACAAATCGAATTAAATATACTAAAATATTTATAAAATGAACCATATCCTTTAAATATTTTATGTACAATAAATAAAACGGTTCACATATTTAAAGAGACATACGAAACAGACGTATGTATTAGGGATGCCAATCGGGATCGATTTTTGGGATTTTCGGGATCACGAGATTTTCGAGATTTAGGGATATAAATATTTTTCGTAAAATAAATTATTTTTTTAAATAAATATTACTTTAATAACAATTTAATGCATTTTAAAAGGTTTTATGTTCATAATTTATCATTGCACAATTGTCTTTAAAGTGAACAATTTTCTAATACGAGTATTAAATAAAAATCAAAAGAATTTTTCTCATCTATTTTTAAGTTGATTAATCACATATCCACATAATATACATATCGGTGGACTTTTAGCACTACCGCTTAAGTTGACTTACGAAAATTTTTAGATTCACTTTCATACAAATAAGTTGCAAATCCAATATTGTTTTGTTAAAAATATATCTACTAAAGTTTTTTTTTAATTGCGATTGATCAACATCCAAGCATTATCTAATTTTTCATCGATTTCGTTACGACTATGACAACGATAATAAGGCTGAACATGTCGAAAAATTAAAAGAAGTATATACACTATTCTAATCAAATTCGATTAATTACGTCTAAAGATCACATTTTTATAGGCACATACATTAAAAGTTTGCCTGAGCACTTGAACAGTATTTTTGCTCTACCGAAAAATTTTAAATTCATACATAAGTTTTTTTCTACAAGTTCAACAGATACATACCCAGTAAAAAAAGACACTCCAAAGAAGTCATGAAAATGTAGAGTTTGCAGTCTGGAAGTAGTTCAAATTTCGATCCGATCTAATGATGTTTACATAGGGTTGTCATTGCAAGAAGTTCTCTTTTTCGATGCCTAGTCACCGAATTAGAAGCGATTTTAAGAAAAATTTCCTTTTTTGTGTTCTATGGTAATAACTATTTTCATCTAGGCAAAACTTTAAAAAGTTACATATTTTAACAATTCGTTTCTTTTTATACGAATTTAAACGCGAAACAGTGTTTTCATGTAAATTTAAGCAAATAACTTCTAAATTTTAGGCCAAAATTAGTTCATGAATTTCTTTCAAAAAATCGATTTTTTGAACATTTTGGTTAATATTTACTAAAACTATGGAAAAACTACAAGGTTTTGTGTGATTAAAATAAACTTTTACTTGGTTTTCTGCTAACTATCGGCATATTAAAAATATCGATTTTTTGGAAGCAATGAAAATGTGGTTCCTTCAGAATTTACTGGGTATGTATGTATTCATATGTTCGCTAAGAGGAGTGCGGTTTATTAGTGTCCTGGCCTTCTACTCTGCAACTCGAATACAACTATAATTGAGTCGAACTCATTCAGTCGGTCGTTTTTGACTAAAACTATTTATCAAATCCATGTAATTTAAATGGGTTTGATCTTAAGTTTGTATCAAAAACGACCTAAACGGTCTAAATAAAAAACAAAATAATTTTGAACTGCAATGTAAAAAACATACATACACACTCGAGCAGTTTTTTAGACAAAATACTCCGCATTATTCTGTAAATATTTCTCGCTTTTACGTCAACCCGACAACAAAAAGTTTTCACTTGCCTTGTATTGTATTCTACTCCAATTGTAAGGAGGTGTCAATAGTACTCAATTGTTACCGACAAGTAGATAAGTGCTAATTTTTTTAGCGTTGAGGAGTCTACATAAAATAATTATACACTGCAATTATGAATAAATTTCCGCAAGAAATTTCTCCCTTTCCCAATTAGATTTTTTTTGTTTTCCCTATTATTTGCTACTGTTTGAAATTATTCCCCGGGAAAAATTTCTCGTGGAATTTGAATTATAATTGCCCTCATAATATAGAATAAGACGGAATAAATTTGTCAAACTTATGAATTCTTCAAATGTTATTTTCCTTCCAAAGGTAATATGTTTCTTTTGTTTTCAAAATAATTCTAAAATGTACATACATATGTATATTGTAGCATCTTTGATGAAAATAACAGTAAGAAAGTAGTTTATTTATTTTGCTCTTGTTGTTAATTTATAAGAAATATGTCACGAATAGTCATTAAATTGTTAAAACTGTACGTATAGAATTGTATGGGACTTTTAAATATTATAAAAAAATACCTTAAAATCAACGAAAATTTGAATTTATAAAGTTTTTATATAAAAATTGCTAAGAAATCCCGAAAATGAAATCCCGGGATTGAATTTTACAAATCCCGGGATTCGGGAATTACCAAATCCCTAAAATCCCGTTTGGCATCCCTAGTATCTATATACACACGTGAAATATTTAACGAAATACAATACTGATTAGCAAAGTAGTTACAGACATTTTATGGGCATATGTATGTTAATACTAGAGATGTGCAAATGTCGTGATTCACGCATGATCGTGATCAAATTTATAATTTATCACGCGTGAGTGCGTGAGCGTGACTTAAAAAAATTACTCGTGTGTGGTCGTGCGTGAGCTATTTTTAATAATCACGCTCTCACGAGATATCATTCCTGCATAGGTGAGTATCAATATACTATACCATTTTGCACATGCTACGATGCAAGACCATTTGCACAAGTTTGTGAATTGGGCTATTATTATAATTTTTTCAGGCGTATTAAACTGGCTCATGGAATTCAAAAATAACGATAGAGAAAAATAAAATTATTTTAATATATTTTTTTGTGGTACACAACTATATTTTCCCTAAATTTTGACTTTTTTCAGAAAATCTACGCGTACATCCTCATTTATGAAAAGCCACTCTTAAATTTTAGTTAAAAATGTTTAAAACTATCTACATAATAAAATGTTATAATTAGTTGAAACTTTCAAAATCTACCGTCACAAGTTTTTATAACCCTTAAACACCAAAAATATTTTTAAAATTTACTATTTTAGGACATTCTGAATGTAGGGTACATGTCCAAAATACAAAACAATTGGCTCTAAGCACATTCTTAATGCATTGTCTTTAGCGCTATGTAATTAAAAAGTGAATGTATTAAACAAAGTTTTTTACAAAACTGAAAATAATGAAGATACTTAAAAAAACATGCCTTTTTCCGGGAAATTATAAAATTTTGATTTTTTAGCCTTTTTCCGATTTCACGAATGGAGATATGAATACATTTTTTTCGTATTTTTGTCCAAAAATTTAATGATGTCTTTTAATTTAAAATCCAACAATAAACTAAAAAGTTATAGGCGAAATACTATAAAAAAAAGTCAAGGCAAAAGTAAAGTAAAAATTCTTATGAGAGATACGGAAACACATCTTGGGAAATTATTTCTTAAGAATTTCTAGTTTATCTCAAAATGCTTTATCCGTTAAAAACCTGATAATTTTTAAAAGAGTTACAAGCCTCAGAAGTGTTTTTGAGTCCCAGGTAGTCAACTTTTGCTCACTGTAACTCATATCCAGCTCAAGCCAGAAGGCTGTCATGACATGTGTTATAAAGCCTAAGTCCTCCCCTACGCATGTTAGGAGTTTCATATAAATCCAATCAGTAGTTTAGAAGTTCTTGATTTATTGCCATTTATTTTATAAAAGCCCCACTGTGCAATTAAAATTTTACTTATACAGGTGCATACATATGTACATACATACATACATATGTATGTTCAAAAATCTATTTTTCAACCCAAAAAAAGATACCAATTGGATTACATACTTTTTCGTGAGCGTGCGTGATCGTGATAAGTTGTAAACCACTCGTGCGTGACTGTTCAAATACGACAGTTTTGTGTATTGACGTATTCATTTCGTCCACGGCGACGAATCCGTCGATAAGAATTCGCTGACTAAATTCGTCGTGTGAAGCACAATTACGAAGAATTCGTCATTGGTCGGTGCACAAAATAGAAATAATTCTATCGGAGAGTTCGTCACGCACGACGAATTTCGTTCGACGGCGGTTTGTGTTCACTTTCATATGCGTAACTGTGTTTTATTTCTGATGACGAAAGCTTGCAACGAAACATTCATCGTTCGTACCAATCACTTGACAGCTGACAAAATGGCCGCCAGTTAAAAACGGGTTGCCAACTTAGTTTTTTACGCCTATAAAAACATTCTTTAGTTCTCAAGAATTGATTAGTTTAGTCTTACGCCTTGTTAAAATTATTAAGTTGATAATTCGGTTGGGAAGTTCTTCTACCAAAAATGCTTAAGTCCTAACTCGATTACCTTTTCTAAATTTTATTTTGCTGGGTAGATACACATGTACATACATATCGTTACCTTAATATAGACAGGCCCTAGCTTATTATTTTTTTATCAATATTAAGCTAAGTCTAGACGATATGTTGAATCAGCAAATGTATGCTTATGTTCATATGCTTTAAAATAACAACAAATCCTGCTGTCAGCATATATATATGTTAGCCGTCTACACAGTATGCTGAAAATTCCACATTTTTTAAAGTTAACATATGTCAGCAAATGATAATACAACATATGAGTTAGCATAAAATTTTTGTGTCTACATGATATGTTGAATTTCGTATTCTAATATATATGTTGAGTCATGTGAGCATTTGCTTAGCTATAAAATAAATTTTGACAATTCTTTTTCATTATTATAAATTTATGTATGTACATATATCAATTATCGCTTTCAGTGCAAAAAATTATATTTTTGGTTAAAATAAAAATTAATGCAATTATACATGTATATAAATAAAAAAAAAAATTCGCGAAATGTCGGAAATTGGCAAAAAGCTACAACAGCAAGATGACAAAGTCTAATAATGTTTTAAACTCTTCAAAATTGTTAAAACTTCTAAAAAAACACGCGAAAAGCCGCCTTTATTGCAAACTTTGCAAATAATCGCAAAAAATTGGCAAAATTTTAAGCAAGTCATAATATGGATTGAAAACCGCTAAAACTGTAAGGAATGCAAAAAAATCGGCAAAAATCGCGAAAATTACATAAATTCGCAAAAAGTTACTAACAGCGGAATGATGACAAATTCCAATATTTCTTAAAAATCGGCAAAAATTTTAAGAGGCTGAAAGCATCCAAAAATTCGCTTTTATCTCGAACTACAAAAAGTCGCGAGAAGTTGTAAAATTTTAAATAAACCATAATGTTGATTAAAAATCGCCAAAACTGTAAGGAATACAAAAAATTCAATAAAAGTCGCAAAAATGGCGAAAATTCGCAAAAAGTTACTAACAGCGGGATGTGAATGAGTTCCAATATTTTTTTAAAAATCGGCAAAACTTTTAGGAGGCTGAAAGCATGCAAAAAGTCGATTTTATTGCGAAGTTTGCTGGAATAAGATTGATTGTCTTCTTCAGAATCGCCTGAAATTTTTTTTTATGAAATTTTATTTAATTTCCCTTATTTTTTATTCACCCGAATTTACCATGAACATTTCTGCAGTATATTTTTCGCGTAATGTAGAATTTTTTTTTTTTGTGTTTTTTTTATTTTTTGCTTTTATTCTACTATTTTTGTTATTTTAGTATTTACGTTATTTTTATTTTAAAAATGGCAAATTAGGAAACACTGTTCATATATGAGCAGAGTTAAAATATCAATTATATATGCTATCAAATTTGCCGTATGCTGAAAAGCTTACATAGGCTTTTCAACAAATAACATATCTGACAGCATATATAGGAAATTTGTTACAAAGGAAAAATATGGTGGCTACACGATATGCTAAAATCTTGAAAATACGTTTGTTGACAACGTTAACAAATGCCCTTCATATGTCGTTAAGCATACGTATGTTGAAAAAATTTAGTGTCTACACGATATGTTGGCACTGGTAACAAATTTTTTATCATAAATATGCTGATTCAACATATCGTCTAGACTTAGCTTTACACATATGGTCAACTGAAATTCAAAAACACTTAACTAACATAAAATTCAAATTCCTATGTTTTAATTAACTATTGGATATTATATCAAAGCTTACAAAAAATGTTATGTGATTTTGCATTTAAGCTAAAGATTTATGGATTAAAAATTAATTTTCTCTAGATATGCACAATATATATTTTTGCTTAGAAATCTCTAAAATCCCAAAATGTTCCCGACACCAAAAACGTGAATATATCATAACGACAATGATGAATCTCAAACAGAAATTGATCCTTCAGGTCAGCAGCGTGGTAACATTCTTGTGAGAACAGATGTTTCAAATTGAGAGCTGCGTGAGTAAATGTCAAAATAAAATAAATTCCGTCTCACGACTGCTGACTGCGGCGAGTTTTATGTCCAATTTTATGCTAAGTCTCATCAAGGCTCATCATTTACAGAATAGTGTTATGGCATATGTTTCTATAGAACATTTTATATCTTGATGTCCTCGTTTAAGAGTATATTTTTACCTAATTTTCGAAAGGAAGAAAACACACCCCTACTGAGAAGTTGTAGATTAAAATGTTTCCGAAAATTGTTTTTTGTATAATTTTACATTAAAGTGCTTAAAATATGAATAAATAAAATAAATAAATAAAGACACCAGTTTTTTTTAATGTAATTTTTTTTCCTCTAACAGAATCAGCTGTACAGTGTAATTGTTGTGTTTGCAACGCCATAAAAGGTTTTTGTTATTATTTTGCGAAGTTTGAGAGAAAAGTTTTGGGACTAATGCAGATTAAAGAAACAATACAAAACCGTCCTTATAACAAAAGTCATCCCTTATGAATTGCTCGGTTGGCAGCTTGCTGAGAAAAAAAAAGTCCATGTGAACTGGAGATCAGTTTTCCAGTTAAAATTTCATGAACTCTTGGCAAAGACTTGTATGACGTTGCATCTCTTATTTTTTCTCAAGCATTGTAACATGGCAAATGAATCATTAATGGTACAATGAACCATTAGTGATACATATCACATATGATACATGTAACATATGGGATCTAACTTGGTAACGGCGCGCTCGATGTATCATTAGTGATATGCATCATATACGAGAACGATATATCGTAAAGACTCGCTCATGTATCATATCTGACACATATTTTTTTACCATTTGCTATTAATAGCATCTAAAAATTCCTACGGGAATCTATCAATCAAAAAATTTTTTTTATGGCGACAGGGAACCTGTTAATATTAAATTTGGAGATTTAAAATTTTAAATTACGGGAATGAGATTACATTTTACTGGAAACAACGGTTCGCGGTGAGAGTATAACTCATACAATCGTAAAATCCCAGTGGGAAAAGTGGTATTTAATTACATAGAAATGGGAGAAATAATGTACTATTTTCCAAAAAAAAAAACGAAAGTGTCATTTGATCGAATACAACAAATTCACATTGATTACCACGTGCATTACCACATCTGCAGAAGAATGAATGTGCGCATTAAAATAATTCATTACTTTCCTAGGACATGTTCTGTGTATGTGTATGTAATGAATTCTGGACTGAAAATTACACATGCTGTGCATTACCTTCCCCTTTACTATTCATTACATTTTTTCTCACTGGATTGTAATAGTACAGAGTTGTGGAATTTTTACTGAAAAGTTGAGAGTTAGATTTTGGCAAATGAAGGCAAAAACATCTCAAATTGCACTTGTTTTTAGTTTAACAGATTTGTTGCAGATTTAAAAAAAAATATGAGCCAGGTTATGCAGATTTTTTAATAAGTAAATTAATAATTTGGGATTATTAGTGCGTTAACAAATGATAAACTAAATTGAAACAATTCCCCAAAAAAATATTGAATTTTTTTATTTTAAAGTTCAACTAAGGCCCAATAACTGACTTCTCAATTAAGTGTCATGTATCTTTAAATGCCATTTAAATATAAACTCCACGCATTTTTCTGATGTACATTAGTGCCCCTTTGTATCAGTTGTTGTAGGAAAGTTCAAGTGGTAAAGGCATAGTCACTGGCCAGTGAAGTATACCGACTTGACCAGATACTAATTCTAATGTAACATCAGAGCGCCCTCCTTCGTTGTGTAGCAGAATCATCGGCAAAGTAAAATAACCGATAAATGGCTACTGACCACAGATTAAAAAAAAATTAATACGCCTCATTTAACACCAGAGGGCTGCAACACTGCATTATTTAAAAAAAACGTTCAAAAAGCAGAGATGTAAAAATAATGAAGCTGTTCTCTCTCTCTCTCTCTCTCTCTCTCTCTCTCTCTCTCTCTTCCTCCACCGTATGTCTTCTCTATCCCTAGTACCGAATTAATTTTTTTAGTACAAAGTTGAGAGACATTTAAATGAAACTTAAATGTCCAACCTTGTGTATTTTAAGTTTAAATTAGACGTGCCATAGCCATAATGCCACAACCGTAACCAAAACTAAAATGCAATTAATTTAGATGGCTTTGGCTAGAGTATTATGGCGAGTCAGCTATAATCATATACAGTGTTGCCCATTAGTTTAGTTCGAACAGCTGTTTTGTATGGTTATGGTTATGGCACATCTAATTTAAGCTTAAGTCCTACTTAAGTTTTATGAGCATACCATATGTTCTTGTGCTTGTGTGTGTTTATTGAAAACATGTACATGAACATCATTTGATCGTATTTAAAAGAAGTTCGTTTAATTTTCATGAATATATAACATAAACAATGTATAGTTTCATATCATGGAGATATAAATAATAAAAAATAAGTTCTGATGCTCGGTTTTTTTCATAAAATAAATGTGTTTTTATGCAATTTTAATTGTCTACACATTGATAACTTAACTTTTCTATTTATATTAAACATCTGCTGTTTGGAAAGATTTCCATAACGTAATTTAATAAGAACTTTAATCAACCACTGAAAAAAATTTAACTACATTTAAGTACAACTTAAATTTAAGTGGCAATTAGCTAAATGGCATTTAATTATTGGGCCTAATGCGCTAAATCTTAATATTAACCACGCTAAAAGGGATGACAGACAAACAACTGAAAAATATAATAGTGCTATGCTCTAATTTCGAGTTCCAAAACTTTTCTAGCGACATGCCTAAAGCAATATAATAAAACATCTTATCCCAGTTGAATCCTTTTAGTATCTGCAAGTTAAAGAAAACAGAAACAAAAATAAATATGAAAAACTATATTAAATACTTACAAGGGAAAGCTAAAATACAAAACAAAAAAACACGAAAAATAAAATAACTAAATAAATAAATAGAATTTTATATTAGTTTAAGTATTTTGCTTAAAATTTGCATGAACAAATAAATTTATGTTAGAGATCATTTATTTTGAAAATAGTGAGTAAAATAAAACAGCCATTAGGGAATATTATACAAATATATTAAAAACATTTTACTTGAACAGAATATAACAAATATTTTACACCAAATCCTTGACAAAAACTTTTTTGTGTTTTTGAAGGCGTTCGTTTCAAAGCCATTAACACACATTTTCAGAATGTTTCATTATACATATTTGAGCTGAAAAACATCCTGTTTTTTCAACATAATTTACTATAAACTATAAAAAAAAAATTATAAAAAGTGATTTTTTTTTCGTTTTTTCTTGGAATAAAAACAATGAATACCAGAATACACAATTTTGTTTCCATTTTATTTTTAATTGAATATATTTATAAAAGGATAACTGAAATAAAACATTATTGCGACATATTTAAGGAATATCTACAATAAAACATATATTAAATTAATAAACTTGAAGAGAAATATATAAAAACAAAAACAAAAAGAGAGATATATAAAAATCATTTTGCCGTATATCAATCATAAAAATACAATGAAATACATACTTTTATAATAACACCAGCCCTAGATCATTTTAATAGAAATAATTTAATTTTGAATTTTAATTCCCTTTTTAAAAACTTCAATTCAAACGGAATTTAAAAACATTTGCGTATAAACTCCATTGAAATATTTTCATTCGATATTTAATGCTGGTAAATTAATAAAGTAATTTTTTGACTTTTGTTTGTTGTTTTGTTTTTTCTGGAAGAAATATCTTAGTATATAATTAGATGGTAGTTTATATCTAATTATATACTAAGATATTTCTTCCAGAAAAAACAAAACAACAAACAAAATGAAAACAAACAAACAAAACAAATGAAAACAATTGTAATTTTTTGACATTTTCATAAATTAAAATGAAACAAGTTGTAATTAAAAAAAATATAAAAAAATGCGACTGTAACCAACTTTGAGCCGTTAAATATCCTAAATGGTCATTCAAAATGAAAAATCAGAAGAGAAACCTAAAGATGATTTTAAAATACCTGTCGAATGATACCCATTTTGACTTTTTATTTCGTTCGTACTTACAAAATGGCGTCTATTGGCCGCCATATTGATCTTTGACAACTGACATATCTCGGAATTAAGACAAATCGATAGAGGCAACAATCATCGAAATCTGTCCACGCGTTCGGTTTATATAATGCCGCAAAGGGACACTCATACATATATACATGCATATCGTCACTTTAAATGCAAACGGACGTAACTACACAAAAATTCGATATCGAGTTTTTGATTGATTATGGTTCATTTTATCAAACTACATGCTCACGCAAATATTTAGACTTCTGCGATCAAAAATTACGATTTTATTAAAGAAATTCAAAAGGGCGTAATTATTAATGCATCTATTTTTTATTGCAAGGAACGTAACTAACATAAAAGCTTAAATATATGGTCAAAAATTTGGTCTGTTACGTGAGATTCGAACGATAAAAAACGTCTTTAGCTCTAAAAATACGGCACATTGTACATCGTTGTACCAAAATATATATATTTATAATATATTCAAAGGTACACAATTTTTTTATATAAAGAACACCTGTATGTATTACGGTAAGAAAATAATTGGAGTCAAACATTGATCTGTTACGTGAGAAAATTTGGAAGCCGATTTTAAGTAAGTTTCAAAGAGCTAATAAAATCTGCGAATCTGCTAAAATTAGATTGAAAGTTTCTTCGGCAAACTTATAACCAATAGTTCAGAGAACATTTTGAGTCCAAGAACGTAATAATTGGTGCACAATTATGGTTACCATGCTCCAAAAATTTTATATCTGCTACGTGAGAAAAAAGTTTGTTACAAAATTTGCGCGATTTTTAAAAGAGAAAATAGCATTTATTTGTTTCAAAATTTATTTTTCTTGGTTTTAAGAACAAGTTAAGAGGCGAAATAAATATGAAAATATTTTTGCACTGCTATATCCTAACTTTGACGTAAGAAATGAGATGATAAATAGTATCATTTTGTACTTGCAAATGGTGCGAAGAAGCAATATTTTTTACATTTTTTGCATTTGTAAAAACTAATGCCGTATTTAGTTCTTTGTTGATTTTTTCTACCTCCGCATCAGTAACTTCTTCAATTTCTATTGTTGTACCTTTTGATTTTAATGCATTTGCAAAATCGGTTGCACTGTTCACAGAGAATTTCCTTGACAAGACCTGTCTTCGCACCAGCATTTTAGCAGTCGCGCCAATACCATCCACACAACCTTTACCGTGCGAGGTGGCAAAATAGTCAAATATAGTAAAATTTTTCTCATTTTCCTTTTCCTTAGCTCTGCGTACTCTTTGTGCATCTGCGCGTTTTTTTATTTAATTCTTCCCACTTCTGCGTTTTTTTCAACTTGGCTGCGTACCTTTGCTGTATCTGAGCTCTTGACTTCATTTTTATATTTCAATAAAAATAAATAAACAGAGTTTTTAAGAAATGTATGCAAACAATAAATGTGCGTAGATAGTGCAAAACTTGCATCTTTTCCATTGTTCTTAGTTTTGGCCATGGTTATTTTAATTTTTTACAACTTGAAATAATAATTTTGCAGTTTTGAAGTTGACAAAATTAAAAAACATGCAGTGCCGGCTCCTGACAAAGTGTATGTAAGCTACAAAATTTTTTCTTTGTTTGCTTTGATTTTTATTTTTCATTTCGATTTAAAAAAATTTACGTATAAAACACACCGCGCAGAAAATTGCGAATAAGAAAACAAACGAAAAAACGAAATAAGAGTACGGGCAAGTCTGTAACCCTTTTAATTCCTTTCACCTCTCTCTCCTCTCTCTACGGTCTGTTACGTGAGAATATTTATCACTATTTTTTATCTAATTTAAAATACAAACCTACCCATTTTTTTTATTTTCTGAAAATGTGGGCAAAACACACGATAAATCCGAAAGCACGGATAATTTAGACAATTGTTCGTCAGAGCACGAAGCCGATGTAGACTGGTGACCGGCGGCGGCTAAGAGCAAATATCGTCGGCGGCGGCTAAAAGCCGGCTGTGAGCCGAAAAGCTTTCGCCACCGGCGGCTAAGCAAATGTGCCGGCTAACGGTCGGCTAACACAATAATTTGGTTTTTTTTTTTGCTCACATGCAAGGACTATGGATAACGCATCTTCCCTGCCAACATTTTCTATCGCGGAAGTGACTCAGAAGTGACACTAAGATACCATTTTCTCATCGTAGAAGCGTCTTCCGTATTGAGAAGTTGTACACCCCGGAAGTAACTTCAAGAAGTCACTTCTGCCTTACTTCAAGAAATCACTTCTGCGTTTCTTCAAGAAATCACTTCTGCGTTACTTCAAGAAGACACTTTTTCATTATTTTATTCGCCTCTCTTTTGCTTTTAATTTTTTTTACCTTTACGGATAATTCACTCATATTGACTATGGGACAATTATCTAATTAACAATTATGTAAAAACTACAACAATTACAATAACAAAACAAAGTCACACTTTACCACTGACCGACCACAGCAAAAGACAAAAAAAAATTATCTCGATGATGTCGAAAACTTCTTTTTTGCATTCTTTTAATTTTTTTAATTTTATTTCGCGGTCACTGAGACTTTCCCAGAAGTGCGTGCATAGTGTTGTTTTTGTTTATTATATCCATAACGGCACATGTCATTTTCGGCTGGTGTTGTAAACAACAAACTATCTTCCAAACGTCTTCTGTATGATTAAAAGACGACTGCAATGTAAATTTTTATTGTGAAATTCAAACTATCTTCCAATTAACGTCTGGAAGTGAGTAAGACGTAACGCCTTTGACGACGGACGATGAAAGAAACTTCCAAATGTTGGAAGGGTTATTAAAACCTACATAATTCGAATATATACAACGGTTGCAACGTATAAAAAGGAACTGTATTTTCACGTAGAACGTTACAGCTATATAAGTACATATATCGCTTGTGTAGCTCTTGCAAGTATAGATATACATTTTTATTTTTTATGATGCTTTAAGAAAACGAGCCATTTCCGCCAAAGAAGCTAAACCCACATGATTTTTGAAATTTATAAAAGTCATTAACTTGTTATCATTACCATTATCTGTCAAAATTTTATAACTATAAAATATACCGTTTAAATTTTATGGCAAAAACAATTTAAGTACACATTATTGTTTACAGTTTTTGTAACAGTAACTTGTAACTTAAGCTTTTCAAAATAAAGCAAGTAAGAGTGCTATATTCGGATTAGCCGAATATTATATACCCTTCACCGATGTCGTAGGAATTATATGCATACATACAATATTACATACATACATATTTGTTTTATGAAAGACAAAGAGTTTATTTTTTCGTGTATTAAAATTTTTCTACTAACCAACTTGATTAAAATATTTTATTTTCGATATAAGAAATAGTTGAATGTTTTATTCTGCATGTTTTCATTATTAACATTTTTAAAATAGTTATCTAGAGAGGACTTTAACATAGATCAGCCCTTTCTGATAGCAATTTATGCACCCATATCTAAGAAACTGGAATACAGATTAGACCACCCAAATTGCCGAAAGTATTTATTTTGTTCACTCCACCGGCAGTTTCTGATATCCTTGCCATGAAATATCATATTCACTGAAAGCGTGCATACCTAACGGCCATGCGCATTGCACTTTTCACCTAAAAATAACCTTTCCTGGATATAAACTCTTTTAGCACGATAACTTTTAAATGCCACGTTTTTCGGAAAATTTTTATAAACATTTTTGTTTAGAATAAATACCACAACACCTTTCTTCTATCTAATTTTCCACATGGTTTTTTAATGTGATGAAACTAAGTTTTCTTGGATAGACTTTTATTAACGGCTCTCGCCAAATTTCGATAGCGATAATTTTAATTAGTTTTCATTATTTTATAAGGTAAGATCTGTGTATAATACAGCTTTATTACATTTGGACCAAATATTTATGTATGTATCATCTAATAATACAAGAATCAAACATCACATACCAGTTATGTTATGTATTTGGAAATTATCGTACATTTCGTGATCAAATGCATACATATATCTCAACAAAACTACTATAGACGATAGAAGAAAACATATTTTCGTATAAAGAAATCTGCGTACATACTTGTATATATTCTGTAAATTCACGAAAAAAAACATTAGAATTCTTTCAACAAAAAAATTAAAAATGAATAGTATTTTGGCAAGAAAATTTTGCTATATATACTAGTGGTCGGCTGAGCCGACCCGCATCCATCGGCGGCGGCGCAATTTCGAGATAAAATTCGGCGGCGGCTGTTAAGCCGGCTATGCGCCGAACAGCTTCGTGCTCTGTTGTTCGTCTGTATAAAAACTTTTTCAGTATTTTATCTGTTACGTGAGAATCGAATTTGCGGCAGTTTTTAATTTCTTTTAAATCGGAAAATAACAAAAGAAACGATGCTATTTTTCGTTTGCACTTTAAGGGAAAAATATAGTTTCAGAATACTGCAAAAAATTATATTTAAAGTAACGTTAAAAGGCCAAATTTCGAAATTCTTGTAAATGATCAACAAATGAACAATATTTTTCTTACTTCAAAGCAATGAAAAAGTCCGCTAAAAATATTTATATATATATTTATATATTATTGATAATTTTTGAGCTTTTATTTTTGCGGATAGGTGCATGGAACTACCCTTTATCAGATTATGACAACAAATCCAGCTAAATTAAAAAAAAAAATGTTTTTTGTTCTGGTTTACTTTTTCAAATATTTGACCATATGTATATAAAAAGGAAATAAACATATAAGTATTTGCTACTTAGTAAATTTCGAAGAAAATTTTCAAGAATACCTTATTATAATTGATTTGGTAGCGTTTTTTGTTTCTCATGTAAAAAAATATAAAAGTGAAGTTACGTCCGTTTGCATTTAAGGTGACGGTATACACATATATATATATATATATGTACATATATTACATGCATACATATCGTCTCTACCACGTAAAACTATCCAATATGCAAAATTGGTTTTTTAGATTCGTTATCTTGGTACCCGAATTTATACGATATGCCTCGTTTAAGAATGCTGAAATTCTCATTTACGATAGTTAACTCAATGAGAAATATTTGCAGCCCTGAACTTTTAGAAATACCTAGACTTTAAATTTACAATTGACGGGTCTTCGTGCTCTTCTGAAAAGTTCAAATTTGCACATTGGATAGTTTGACGTGGTAGGGACGATATATTTAAACAAAATTAAAATTAATGTAAAATAAAACATTTAACATGTCAACAACTTTCCACATAAAAGGGGAAAAGTTAATTATACTATTGAAAAAAGTGAAATTAATTTGTAATTAAACACCACATTTAAATATAATTTTGCTATTGTTGTAATAATAATAAAAACATTTTCTTTGACATTTAATAAACAAATCTGGTTTCATTTAGGTTTCTTAAATTTATTGCATTCCAAACGAAAAAAAAATAATTAAATACGCTCTCAGTTGTTATTTTATTAATTAATTAATTAATTAATTAATTTTACTTTTATGCCTTGAAATTTTTGAAGAAAACTTATACCAAAAACTAAAATATATTATACAAATACATAATAATTAAATGTTGTAAGTACCCTATAGGAACTCAAACCCATTTGTAAGTAACTTCAAACTGGTTTTTTAATAACCACATCTGGTTGATTCAGTGACTTTTTTCCTTGTAACCGACTCACTATTTTAACATAGGCATGTCATACGCGGTAGTCAATTGGCCATCTCTGCATGACTTTTTAATTGACTACTAACTACTTATTTTCCAACCGATTTTTAGTTAATTAATATTATAGCAAAAAAAGATATGCATATGTATATTTATATGATATACATATATTATATACTATACAGATATATGTATGTATATATTCATATATATCTATGTAAATATATGTACAATGTACATATATATAAATATTTATTTTTATTATATTCACTAAAAATAAAAAATACGTACATACATACATCCATACATACGAACCGCTCATAGAAAATATCATGATACAATAATATAAAGGTAAAACCGTTCTGTTCTCTCTTTTCGTCGCCATATTAAGCTTCTGACGTTTGTTCCGATTATTTTTTACTTTCAAAATTAATGCTACCTTATTAATTTATGAAATCCGAGTTTTTTTTATTTTTTTTACGTTCTTGTTTATTAAGTTAAAATAATGGAAAATATTTTAATAATTTCATAAATTTATAAAAAATAAATAGCAAAAAGTTACAGCAGCACCAATAACGGCAGCAAGCAAGATACAACAGGAAGGAAATTTCCAACTGAATCAAGGCGGAACTTTGTCTTTATACTCTCTGGTGTATTGTCTTACATCAACTGCGTCCAAGCTATACGCACTATGTGCAAAGTTTTACAAAAGACCTGTTGTGGTTTCACATTGACGAGAGCACAACATCCAAGCAGAGAGCAAATCGCGGCAATCGTTATCGAACGTAATTACGAAATATTCCAATAGGATTTATATGGAAATATTTTGTAATTCGATAACGAGTGCCGCGATTTGCCCCCAGATCTCGGCGACATCTTTGGTCTTTGCAAAGAAACAATAACAAAGCTGAAATACATATATTAGAGTATGTGTGTTTAGACGTAGCTGCCTTACATTATTCGGATGAAATTGTTAACGGGTTGTAGCATCCTTACGGATATTATTAGGCCATGTCCTTAGCAAACAAAAAATAAGAACAATGTTTATTGTATATATCAACAAAGCATTAACTCTTATTCAGCTACGTCCAAGCCATATGCACAATGTGCAAACTTTTATAAAGAGCTTTTTGTATTTTCACACCGACGAGAGCAGAACAGCCAACCAGATCTCGGCGACAACAATGCTTGCTGTTACTTTGCAAAGAAAAAAGAACAAATTTAAGAGTTTTGAAGGGTGTTTACCTTAAATGCAAATGTCGCAGTATGTGTGTTGTGCTTGATGTAAACCAGCAATAAATTTGCTCACGAAGTATATGCGAATGTGTATTATAAATATGAAACAACCGTGAATAAAACATCGATGTATCGCTTCTAAGAAACTCCGTATCTTTATATCGATGTTTTTAAGAACGAAGTTGTATCCCAAGCCGTGAGGCTTTTTTTGTTATCTATTGAATTAAATAATTAATCAAATATTTGCTTTTGTAGGTCTTATTACACACAGATTTCGTTATTCTCATGTTCAATTAAAATTACAAAAATATGTATTTAACTACAATTTCTAAACTCAAATTACACATTTCAAAAAGCATTCCTAAATAAAAGTTGCCATTATATGTGTGTGGCAACGCTTTCCTCTCTGTTTACAAAAAAACAGTAATCAAATAATTGGGACAAAAGTCAGAATTAATTTTATACGTCAAATGTGGTTGTACCTTTATATTATTGTATCATTGAAAATATTATACATATTAAGTATTGAAAAATGTTAGTTTTTTTTAACATTTGACATTTGATTTCATGACATGCTTCTTTTGTTTTTTTATTTCCTTTTCATTTACTTATTTTGCTTTTATTTATTTCTTACGTGTGCTTTTATTCAATATGTTTGGTTGACATCTGCATGAGATTTAAACCAATTTGTAGTCACTTGCAAAATAATTAATTTATAAACTCGTGTTTTTTATCAACTGATTATTTTATTTACTACAGAGTACATACATATTTAATATATATTATTTTTAAAAACTAAGAAAAGAATTTTATAGAAAAAGGACTCACACAATGTTAAAAATTAAATAAAAACTGTATTTGTGTATAAAAAAATAAAGAAAAAATAAATAAATTACATAACATATGTATGTACATAAGTAAATGTAAATGTATTTATTTAAAATAAAGAAATATCGAATTGTAGAAAGTAGAAAAGAAGTTGTTTTTATTTATTTATTGTAATTTTACAGCCTGTTGTCCCACAAGGCCGACAGGCAACATTCGATCGATTGGTTATTGGTTTGCGACACACAGGGCACCCCTCCAGAGGTCGTGGGTTCGATTCCCACTGTTATGGTGTATTTTTTTCTATGATACATGTAACCTGGAAGGTCCCTTGGGAATCGCAGGTATAGGTATTTTTATTAAAGAACAAGTCTTATTATTTCTTTGTTACAACGCTTACAACTGTCACTGCAAACTGACTGTCTTCTCAACTGACTGTGTCAATTTTATTTCTTATTAGCTATTTATACAAAATTTTAATATATTTCTATAATAATATTTTACTTACAATTAATTTTATTATGCTAACTAGACAATAACTTATTTCATAAATATTATATAGCTTTTGAACCAATTACAAAATATCGATACTGCACAACTTGTCAGCGCAAAGAAAATAAAAAGTAACCAAGTGAATGAACTGGTTACTGCTGCGTCAAGAAATTAGTGCAATGCAGAGGTACGAGACACCCATAGACCCTGGGTGTTTTTCGCAGACGAGCTAATCGCTTTGCGGGTTGTGATTGTGTTTATGTTTAAAAAAAATACATTCACCCTTATTCCAGTTGGCGAAATCGACGTCACTTTAAAACAATACCAAAAAATTGGAGCTTGTGTACCCGTTGTCGAAAGCAACTGACTCCTGTTGGCAGGTTTATGCTATTTTCTAGACCTTATGCCCGTTATTTCTAGCCATAGATATCTATTAGTGTACAGATATCTATCGTGTAAGTTAAATTGTATAAGGCAAACTTGTAGGTAAAAACTTTAGACAAATTACCTGTTTGTAGAAACAACGGGCATTAGAGGACGGAAATAGATTGTCAGTTGCACAAAATTGTTCTCGAGAGCGAATAAACAAGCCCCAATTTTTTGGTATTGTGTTAAAGTGACGTCGATATCGCCAACTGGAATAAGGGTAATTATGTCTGCAGCAAACCAATAACTAATAAAAGGAAATTTTCTCATTTTTTTTTTGTTTTCAATAGATTTGCTAAGTCGCACGGTCACATGAATGCTGTGGGTGGTGTAGGTATACCTGCACCATATAGTGGGGCAGCCTCGGCCGAATTAATAATACACTTCAATAGACCGCAAGTAGGCGTGGCTCTTATCCAAGAATCTTGGATTAATAAAAATAGGGGTTGCGGATTAAGAGCCACGGGCTAAACATTATATGTCCCTGTCACAGAGGATAAAGTAAGAACTTGAATTTTAGCAAGGGAGAAGCAAAGATTAAATCTATTTAATTCTTTCAGTAACGGAGACCTTAGAGTCGTTATTGGAGGGGCCAAGGTCAAGCAGGGAATTGTACTTGCTTCGGTTTATATGCCCTATGATGCTGTTGATCCATCAGGGGCTGGCGTGCAGAAGCTGACGGAGTATGCAAAGGTTAAAGGGGTTGCCTTGGTACTCGGCTGCGACGCTTATGCGCTTGTTACACGTTCAGGAAGTGATGGGGCAGAGGTTATAGACATAACACTAACCAACAGGTAGAGAACTAGATGGTAGATAAGGACTGCACATTTTCAGACCACAGTAGGATATCATTCAGTCTTAATTTTACAAGGGAAAGGCATGATCCATATAGGTATCAAATAAACACTAACTGGGATACCTATAGGGCCACTGTTGACATTAGAGCAGGGCGTGGACACACAAAGAAGAGATGGAATATTTCACTTACACTTGTAGGGAATGTTTTGAACTATCTTGTCCATTGGTTTTTCCAGGAAGAAATATTTGAAAGATCTGAGGTCATCGGTAAGAATATTGTTCAATAGGGCGAAACTCACAGGAAGAATTGAAGACTGGAACAACTGTAAAGTGTTGTATAATAGGTACAAGGGTGATCTCAAAAGGGCGAAAAGAAACTCATGGAGGAAATATTCCCCCTTATTGTGAAAGTCGTCGTCGACGTCACATCAAAACGACAGTAAATATTGTCACTTGTATACTCTTTATCGGCAACAATTGAATCTTATTGACAATCTCTTACTAATCTCCAAAGCTTTGTAAATAAATGGAGCATGTTAATAGTAGTCAATTGTTATAGACGAAGAGTAGACAAGTGACATATTTTCGTGTCGTCTTGATGTGACGTCGACGACGCCATTAACAATAAGGGGTATTGTGAAGAGATTGATTCCCTGTATGAGTCATCGAGGTTCCGGCGAATATTGTCAAAAGACCCTAGGGCTCCTGGGAATATTCCAAAAATGGATGGTTCATGGACGAAGTCCAATTCCAAGACACTATTTGTTCTGATGGAGACTCACTTCCCTGGCTGAAGGGAAGTAAGGGAGGTTAATTTTAACTATTTGTTAGAACCAAAATTAGGGGAGGCAGTGGAAGACCTAGTGACATTTGAAAAAGCAACATGGGCAATAAATACCTTTAAACTAAATAAATCACCGGGCCCAGATGGTATTTTTCCGGCCATGTTTCAGAATGTCCCTGAGCTCCTGCTACTGTCTCTGGTGAGTATCTTTAATATATACTTGAAAAGGAGGTCATCTTTCATTAGGGTAAAGCAAGCAAGTCAAAGACGAAGGATTTCAGGCCAATCAATCTTTCGTCGTTTCTCGTGAAAACATTAGAACAACTGATTGATCTGCATCTAAAAAATACAATTAATACCCCCGTCATTAGTAGCGCTCAGCATGCCAATCGAAAGGACAGGTCTGTTGAGAGTGCGCTTCATGTTATAGAGAGAGGACTGCAGCATAAGGATTATTCGCTGGCTGCATTCTTAGACATTGAGGGAGCCTTTAACAACATTAGTATAGAGGCTATTAGGGAGTCGCTGGATACACTCAGTGTTCACAACTTTCTAGTGGAGTGGATAGTTATTCCACAGGGAGAAGTTTTATCACCTATATTGTGGTTGTTGTCAATGAACGCAATTCTTAGGCGTTTTGACAGGAGCGGACGGAAGATGGTTGCTTATACGGATGACGTGGTTTTACTGGTAACGGGAAAGTTTCTTCCCCCTATCACTCAAGTAATAAAGTCACCGTTGGGCAATCTATACTCCTGGGCCATCAGCAAAGGACTGGAAGTCAACACAGATAAAACCGAGCTAGTCCTCTTTACTAGGATACACAAAATATATAGCTTTGTACTGCCTCTGATGGGAGCAGATAGCAGAGGGAGCAAAGTTCCTTTTCCTGGAAAAGCAACAGGCAGGAATAGCTAAAGAAATGGCTCAATGCCTACTGCGCATGCAGGAACTCCATAGAAAGGGTCTGGGGTCTGCAACCGAAGATAGTAAACTGGATTTACACATACGTTGTCAGGCCAGGTATTTCCTATGGTTGTGTGGGGTATGGTGGGAGGCACTGAGGAAGGAAAGTCACAAGAAAAAGCTTCAGAGGTGTGCCTCGCTAGGGTGGAACAGGTGCTCGGAGAAGCACACTTAAGGCTCCCTTGGACGTCATTCTTCACATACTTCGTATAGAGGACTCTGTGGTGAGAACGGCGACTAGAAGTCTCCGTAGACTCGTTGAAGCAGGTTTGGTGAGGATAGGTAGGAATAACCGTAACCCCTGGGTCCACTTTTGCTAACTTCATGCTAGTTTGTCATTATGCATAGGGATTAGAGTGATTTATTTAGAATAAACTTAGAACTAAAACTTAAAAATAAGCTTACATATAACAAGTCTTAAAAATAAAATACATGTTAAGCTCTGTGTGTAAAAGTTTTTTCCAGAAGTATTTCCAAGCGGTTCCCGCAAAATACCTATATGCATCACTGCTGTTTCACTGAAGTAGATAACGCAAAAAATAAATGTCAAATATGGTGAACAAATATGATTCTTACTAAAACATATTATCAGCGAACTTCTATTGCATTTTAAATAAAAATTTGGCGAGCAGTGATGCATTTTCGAACTCACCCATAATTTCTATTTAACCAACTAAATTCTGAACCGTTAGAATTCATAACTTGCGTTATATTGCCTTCAAAATAAAGTAATCTTCCAATAAATCGTGTTAGGAAATTCAATGCATATTTGGAAATTGGTAAAATATAAGCACTATTGTTAATAAAATTATTTGAATATCTTTGTAATCGTTTCTTATAATTTCATTATAGGGCGCTTATTTAATTTTTGAGAGGTGCCCCTAAACTTGATTTAAGCCTTATAGTACGTTTCCACTATGAGCAAAACAAGTTGTTTTTCTCAGAACACTTGGAAGTGTTTCCATTATGCTTTTTTGTGTTTTGGTTAAACGAGTTTTGGAAATCAATTTGATTTTATTATCAAGGCCGCAAACCTTATTATTTAGATTAGTTTCACTCAATTTTTCACTCATTTACATTACTCATTTCACTTAACTGATGTGGTTTGTGCAATTGCTTAAAAAATTTAATATTCTGTATTGGTGTCATCTTTTATCAGAACATTGCGGCTTTTTTCCAAGTTTCATCGAGCAACGCAGTAAATCATAAACAGTCACAACTCAATACTATCAAAATGGTTACTTTTGCAAGAAAGTATTCTTGAACAATATAAAATACCGTTATGCCTATTTTTATATTATGTCGAGTACACACAAAAGTATTTTGTGACATCGCAATAATGGGACTAGTAACAACGTTTGTCATTTACAATATTTTTCGTTGTGTGGCATTGCTTTCCAAATAAAAAACATAAAGTGAACGATGTGTGCAACCATTTTGAAAATGACACCGCAAAAAGACAATACAAAAAATGCTAGATGTAAACTTAGTAACGATGTTTTTTTTTTGTTCCTATGACTCCAAGAAGTTAATCACGTTGAAGCACTGGGGCACATGGATAAGTTTGCAAATTACACAATCAAAGCACTACCAACCTGATTATTACTTGGATTATGACAAAGAAGTTGTTTTTGAGTTAGAAGGCTTTTCCACACGCAGTTTTTCTTCTGCTCTACTACAAACTCAAGACTTTGTGTGCGAAAAAGCCGTCATACTTCACAATCAAACTACTATGCACTACTTGAAGAGGTTTTTGGCGCTTTTTAGGGTTCCGTACACCAAAGGTGAAAAGGAACCCTATTGTTTTCGCTACGCTGTCCGTCTGCCCGTCACACGCTATTTTCTCAGGAACCGTAAGAGCTACATACCTGAAATTTGGACAGAGTATGTAGAACCTTGACCGCTACAAGAACAAATACATGAGCGTTGATGGGTGTTCCAAAACGAGCAACGAAATATGTTAAAATCCAATGTAATATACATACAATTGTATGTATGTACTAGTCTCCTGCACAAGATATCTTATAAGAACTTTTAAGACATGAGGGATTTTTCAAATGCTTTGCTACAGCGAAATCTTATAAAACAAACGTTAACAACACTGTTTGCAGGAAATTTATTTGAGTATTGTTGGAATAAGAGTAAAGAAGAAAACACTTCGTGACGGAAGAATTTGTGATACTTGCTTCTTTCTACGCATGAGCGCGTGTATAAACGTCATGCATGTATGTGTGTATGATCTTTTATTTTTCTGCGCACATACAAGGGCACACATGCATTAACATTAGTTGTATGCGGTTAATCACATAATAGCTTACCATCTACATATTACACACACTCAAACGTACAATATGAAAAATAAAAAGCATACACTAATCAACAGTACTTCTTTTGAGTGTTTGTTACAGACAAGCTGTCTTGACGTCATCGCTTGTTAACACTGGTATACACATACACCAATACATCCATCGTGTTTCGCTTATAGTACGACAGCATTTATTATTGGTTTAGTATAATACATGCGACGTGAATACATTTAAAAATCATGACGTTTTTACATTTCAAGACTGTTTACGCAGGCCTCTAGTATGTACAACGCACATTGTACATACTAGTGATGTAACAAATGTCAATTTTTGACATTCGCGAATACGAATATTTGAAACGATATTCGCGAATGCGAATACGAATATTTCATGTGAAATTTATGGACATTAAATTAGGGCTCTATTTACGCCTGCAATATGAAGTATTAAAAAATTTTTATGAAAAAGAACTTCATACTCCTGTTGGCGTATTTTAAAGTTAATAAAAACTACCAAAACATTTTAATGATCGTCAGTAAATAATATTATAAAATGATACAAAGCACAAATTTCTATAAAAAATTTAATGGATTCGTACAAATTTATTTAAATTTAATTTAGAATTTATGCATTTATTTATTTAATTCTTTTTTTTTTTTGAAAAATATTCGCCAAAAACCAAAAAAAAACGCTAAACGAAAAAAAGCACCAAATTAAAAAAAATGTCTAACACTAAAATAAATCGGGAAAACCAAAAAAATCGACATAATGAAAAAATTGCCAAAATGAAAAAAAAACGTCAAAACCCGAAAAAAACGTCGAATTGAAAAACGCCAAAAACCGAAAAAAAACGCTAAAAGGCGCAAAAACTAAAAAAAAATCGCCTAAATGAAAAAATATCGTCAAAATGAAAAAAATCGCCAAAATTAAAAAAAATCGCCAAATTGAAAAAACGCCAAGAACCGAAAAAATCAACATAACGAGAAAAAAGTGCCAAAACTAGAAAAAAGCGCTAAAAACCGAAAAACGCCAAAACTAAAAAAACGCTCAAAACCGAAAAAACCCAAAAATTAAAAAAAGCCAAAACTATTTATTATATAGGCTAAACTTCGTATTGAATTACATATCTACAGGTATGTTCTCACACTCGCAAGGTTTTCAAATCGCATGTGAGTTGCAAATCGCTAAACTTGCTTCTATCTACATGTTCTGTAGCTCATGCGTTTTGCTTGCGACTTGTCATATTGATTTATGCACAAATCGCCAGAGTATAAGGAAACAATGGAGAGTAAAAATGAGCAAAACAAAAAAGCTTTTTTTAAATTTAATAAATTTTATTAAAATTGTCAGCAAAATCGTCTAGTTTTGATACAAATAAAGAGAAATCATATTTAATTTAATATATTTATCATTTTATTGTTTGTTTAAAGTTCAGTTTATTGTAATTTCATCAGTTCACTTCAGTATAACTCGCCAAAATTCTGGCGTTTGCGATTTACAGAACACTAATCTTGCGAGTTCAAGTCATAATCGCAAATATTATACGAGTTGCGAGTGTGAGAACATGCCTGCTAGTGTCCGTACGGAACCCTTCTTGCGCGGGTCAACGTCGCACTTCACTGAATTTATTCTTTTATAATGAAATTCGAAAAAAATTTAATTACTCCTGTTGTATGAAAACTTGTCAAGTTATTAGATATTTGGTATTTTCTAAACGTTAGTATACAACTGTCTTGTCAAATGTCATTTGTACACATGCCGTTGACGTGACATCCACAATGATATGATGTGAGAAATAGAATGAATTCACGACCACTTGCGGACGTCTAAATAATTAGATATATAATTTATAATAATAAATTCCCAAATTAAAGAAATTTCTGAATTTTTTATTCCATTTTTTTAATATTTTTATTTTTACTTATCAAGTTAACTTAAGTTCTTACCTACATACATACATCTGTTTCATTTTTGTTTGTATATTTTTTTTGCATTTTAAATTTGTTTAGTATTTATTTATAATAATTGTTTTTATATATTGGTTTTTATTTATTAATTTACCTTTACGGGGGGTTAATGTGTTTGATAACGTTTCCTAAGTTAAAGGGGGGAAGGGCAAATTATTTTTGTTTTTGTTTTTATATTCATGTTTGTATATATTTTGTTTTAATGTTAATATTTATATAAATTTGTTTATGTTTCTTGTATGTATTGTATATTAATATTTATATAAATTCTATTAAAAAGTGGCTTTTCATATTTGAATAAAACAACTTTTGTGATCATATTTTTGTATCTGTATATTTTTTTTTTGGGTTTTTGATTTTTTTTATAAATCTTTCTTTCTGTATAATAAAATATAGAAAAATTGTTTGTTAAAGCCAAAAATCGAAACTCAATTTGTTGTTTTCTTGATTTTTTTTTTCAAATAACAGGTAAAAAAGGACCAATGAACTCTATTTTTGTTTATATTAAACTTCCTAATACGAGTATGTATGTAGTTTTATTATTAAATATTTAAAATTTTTATTATTTTATTTTTCTTTTTGTTTGTTAAAAATTGTATATTTGATTAGAAATTATTTTGCTGTTTGTTGCTTGATTTTATTACAAATGCATTCATATTGGATCCTTTTTTAAATTGTTATTTTATTTAATTTTGTATACATTTATGTATGTCGAAACAATCGTTATTGAGAATCGTTTGAGAATATTCTTAATAGAGTTTTAATTTGTTTAAGTCTGAAAAAAGGCATAATACTTGGCCATACCCATATTCTTTTTGGAATTAAGTAAATTCTGTTCGTCTTTTTCTAAAATTCAGTAACACGTAGATAAATATTTGGGCCAAAAAGGTCTACTATGTACGTATATAATTTATTGTGAATATATTCTTATGCCCCAAACATTATAATAAAACACTAGAATTCATTCTGTTTTAAAATGAAGTCATGGGCCTAATTACGAAATTACGAGTGTTGTAGGTTAAGTTAGCAGGTTGTTGAGAAGAGAAAGTAAGTTTTCAGCTCAATTGGGTCCAAATTACAGGTACTTTTGTGTACCTGAGAGTAAGAAAGGGATATTGCAAGCACAGATGGTGAAGTAAGAGAAGCTTAATTCATTTTTTGTTTTTTAGATTTAAGAACTTTGCTATGTGCGTTTCGTTATTTTTTATAGCATCGTTGCAGCGCTTCTGGTATTAAGTTGGCATATTACTTTAAGCTATGTTCCCATTTTATATTAATTATTTTACTTCGCCGATGATTAATAATTAATTTTCGTAGGAAATTTTGTTGCTCCATATAAAGTAAATCTATATTTGTCCCTTTACAAAAAAAATCAATATGTATTCCACACAAGGATACAAGTGGTTAAACTGTTCACAAAAATACTAGCCACGAAGTTTTATCAGGGGTCTTTGAATACATCAACATCAGAAATTATAAAAATATTAAAATGCCTTAGGTTTTAATTTCATACTTACTCACGCTGTTAAAAAACTACCAAATCGTTTCAGTATACACTAGGCGGTTTGAAAACGTCAAATTTCTAGCGTTTTCGTTTATCAGAACGAAAACGCCATATGCGTTTTTCAGAACATGGGCGATTAGTTAGTATTGAAGCGACTAACATATATATATATGTACCAGACCCCTTCAAAGGGCAAGTTACAAGAACTTTTAAGACATCAGGGATTTTTCAAAAGCTTTACTGCAGCGAAATCTACTAAAAAGAGCGCTAAACAACACAGCGAGTGGTCAAAATGGGCATACAGAGGGACACCGCTGGGTGGGGTGATCTCACCTTTGCTCTGTCTTCTTGTGGTTAACACAATACTTTTCCGATTAGATGCCTTGGGGGTTAAAGTTGTAGCGTACGCGGACGATGTGGTAAAAAATGGTCTCAGTGATGTTCGCGGACGTGATTAGTGATATCAAGGCCAACGCTTTGGACACACTTAGTAACTGGCGCTACAGACTGTGGGCTAGGAGTGAACCCAAACAAAACGGATCTGGTGTTATTTAAAACAAAGCCCAATGTACAGAACTTTAAACTTCCTCGGCTGAATAATCATGAATTGACGCTATCGAGCAACGCAAAATATCTAAGAGTTAAACCTTCATGGAAACTGAATATTCAACACAGGGTTAGAAAGACAACGGTAGCATACTACTGGTGTCGTAGGATGTTTGGATTTAAATGGGGCCTAAGCCATAAAAATTTTTAAATGGATTTATACAACAGTCGTGCGTCCAATACTGACTTACGGCTCTGTAGTATGGTGGCCTGCCACAAGTAAGAAATACGTGGTAGATCAAATTTATAGAATACAGAGATCCGCTTGCGTAGGAATAACAGAATGTTTACATACTAGTCCTTCGGAGGCTCTGACTGCTATACTAAACCTTATTCCGATCGTCCTTCATATATTGGCGGTATCCTCAAGCAGTGCGGCCATTCCAGAATCCTGGATAAAGTACCCCCTTCGCTGAAGAAATCTACTGATTACATGCTGCCTCATCTGGACAAGGTGTTTAAAGTTCTGATTCCATCCAAACGGGAGTGGCAGGGAGGCACAATGGTAAGAGAATATGAGGTCAGAGTATACACTGATGGATCAAAAATGTTCTGCGGTGTTGACTCTGGAGTATTTTCAGGTGATCTTGGTATAGAATGTCACTGTATTTCAGGCTGAAATTTTGGCTGTAAGGGAAGCGGCTAGAGTGCTGATTGATAGGAAGATACAGGGCAAAGTTGGTAGTTTTGTTAGACAACCGAGATCATACATCACTTCGTCTATTTTAGTCGGGCAGTGCAAGAGTTTGCTATCTAGACTGGGTGGTCAGGCTGACCACCCTCATCTGTGCTATGAATGCCTCCAATGCCGAATCGGTAGCCATGCCGTTTGGTGCTATTAGAAGCGGTATATTCAAGCACTATCTCTATAAGGCTAAATCTAGATGGCGCAATATAGCCATGTGCAAGGTTGCTAAGGAAATGTGGCCTCGCTATAATGATAGACGCTCAATACAATTAACAAATACAAACCCTAGGGACATCTCGAGGCTCGTTGCAGTCATGACGGGGCCCTGGACCTGTAGGTAGGATGAGTTCTGCCGGAGTTAGAATGTTGGATCTAGTAACTATCACCGTATCAGAATACTAAGAGGCCTGCTCTGAAAATCACGGTGATTTCAAATCACGTGATTTCAAAAGTAAACTACTAATAGCTGACTTGATATTGGGTTTTATTGTATTTTAAGTTTTTGTCATTTGTAATAGAATATTTTCTTCCAACTTCCAACGCTATAAATCGTGGAATTTACAAATTAATGAAAGCTAATTTTTTTAAATCACCGTGATTTGACATGTCGTGATTTGCAGAACAGGGGGGTTATTATGTAATTCGATTCGAAACGGAAATGTGTTCGAATGTAATGTTAATAACATACAAATTCGAACAGTTTCCGTTTCGAATCGAATTACATAATAACCCCACAGTCCCGTAAGATACGGTTCTACATAGGTTGACACTTATGAGTGTAGTGGTCCTAGAGGACATCATTTATTTTATTGGTTTAGTATAATACATGCTACAATAATACACTTAAAAAACAAGACGTATTCACATTTCAAGACTGCTTACGCAGCCTTCTAATATGTACATACTTAAGAGTTCGATTACCAAGCGCATACGGCGCTTAAATTTTTGCAACCTTATCCTGATTGACGTTCTACTTCAGCTACGTTTTTCTAATAGATTAAAGAACATCGCATCGTAGTCTTGCCAATCACGATAAGGCTCATTATGTTAGCTTTACAGGTCGCCCAGCAATAAATAGTAGTGGGCTCACTTGAGTGAGAAAGAAGGAAAGATATAAAAGAAATGAGATTTGGGTGTGAAAAAGAGAAATGGAGTGACGAGAGAAGGAAGTGACATACATTGACCGCAGCTAACTCGCTAAACGAGGGTTTAAACAGCAGAGCCATGTGCTACTCCCGATAATAAAAAGTACAGGTTTCTTAGGTCTATCTTCAATAGTTCTGAAAGACTTCTAAAGCGCAGTATTCACGGTCAAAATGCATGACACAAGCATCGTATACGTGTGCATGAAGAACTCAGCATACACGTGCATGCATTGCACAATAAATTAATAGCATGTTGTTACAAGCTAAATGTAAGGCAATTGTCAAACTACATACAAAAACATACATACGTATAGAATTTGGCAGTTCTTTGTATAACCCAATGCTTTGAGTAGTTTATATTGTTATGTTTGTGTTGCATACATGCATGTGCAAAAATCAAACAATTTTGATTTTGCATCAACCATCGTCGGTGTGACTCATACAAACAAAATTTCACTAATCACCCTTATTCTATTTGGCGTCGGCAACATAAGACGACGTCGTTTTTAATGGTTTTTGGCAAATCGGTATTCATGTAGATAGTATTGCCATTTATCGATGACTGTCAGCAAATTTTTAGTATTCTGTAAGAAAAATTGATGTTGATGTTGCCGTTCATTTTGTCGTCAGTGTTTTTGATGTCGTGTTCTGTTGTATGCATGCCTCAACGAATTTGAAAAATAATTTAAATGTTAAAAAAGTGAAATATAAGAAATACCAAAGTAGATATAAAAATGTACGTATTTATTTAAAAAAATTTCTTGAAAAAAGTGAAAAATATATGGACGAAATTAAAATGACTATCCCCAACCAATTTGAAAAGCTTGTGGAAGAGTTGAAAAAAGTCCGTATTTTGCTAGTGGATTCCGCAGAGGTAATGTTCCCAATTATTTCAAGGTACAGTGGGGACTTGAGGTTTAAATTAAAAAAAGGCTGCAAACAGTACTGAGTGTGAAGCAACTGGAGGTGGAATATATAAACAATTAGCACTGAACTCCTTTGGAGGAAGCTCCAATCTCCAATAAACGTTGATCTGATCCCTTTTGTTTCAAAAAATAGGCTATATGTATTTTGTCCAATACTTGCCTAAATGATGTTTTGTTCAGCCGAAAATAACTTGAAAATATTAAAAGGATGAACATTACTCATTATTTTCCAAAAACATGACGGAATTTATCACTTACTTTTCCTTGGGTAACTGGCAAATAAATTTTGTCTGAGAAATCTTATTTTCACTATTAAATTTTTTTATTTTCATCGTCCCAATAGGAAAGAAAAACATTTTATTTTAATTTATTTACAAAGCTTTTGCTTATTCAAAAACACTTTTACCAAAAATAGTAAACAAAATGAATCAGCTGACTCAAATATTGGATATGTGTATTGTATTTATCGATAAACAGGCAACGTCGTCATAACACTGTTAAGGAATAATAAGTTAGCATTGATATTGTGTTATATTGATGTTGTTTCAAAATTGACGACGATGTTGCCGACGCCAAATAGAATAAGGGTGAATATTATCACAACACAGGTCATGCATTTTGACCGTGAATAATTAGTTTTTACTTTCTGTTCTGTTACAAATCAGCTGACTATTTTTTCTTTATAAAAATTTAATAAAAGTCATTAGGTTTTCTGTTTCGTTCTGTTCTGTTTCGGTTCAACCTGTGAAAATCAAAAAATTGTCAAGTAGTTGTAAGTGACAGCAAAATAATGTTGAAATAAATTGTTATTGTACTTAGAAGCAGAACAGCAACAGAAATTAAAGACTAATGAAGCCTTTATTCTCTAAATATCTGTGACGTCACGTCATGAATCTGTCAAAAGCAGCCTGCTGCTTTCGAGAGTGAGTAGACATAGTCGTTAATAAGGCGGATTGAATCATCAACACAGAGTGGAATTTAGCTAAAACGAATATATATGTACATACATACATACTAGTGCCCTGCACAAGAGTATTTATAAGACTTTTCAAGACATGAGAGATTTTTTCCAATGCTTTACTAGAGCGAAATATTCTAAAAGAATCGCTAAACAACACTGTTGGCAAGACAAACCACTGAAAAAAATTACTTGCCAACAGTGTTGCTTAGCGATTCTTTTAGAATATTTCGCTGTAGTAAAGCATTTGAAAAAATCTCTCATGTCTTGAAAGGTCTTATAAATAGTCTTGTGCAGGACACTAATACAAACATATATGTATATACCCTACTAGCATTTGGAAGATTGTTTTATCAAAAATCACCTAACTAAGTCCTCCTCGAGTACTTTTGACGATTAAAAACTGATTAATCACTTGCGCGCTTGAAAAAAGACTCGAAAATGATTCGTGCTTATGCTTGAAAAGTAATTTAGGGACTGTCCATATATTACGTAACGCTCTAGGGGGGAGGGGGGGTTCGAGTTTTGTTGCGATCTGTTATGGTGGGGGGAGGGGGTCTTTGAAAATGTTACGTAACAGAAAAAATTACTAATTTTGTACAAAAATACGTATGTTTTTCTCATTTCTTTATTTAATTGATCATACGTGTTGCCTGCATATATTATGTACGAGTATGTATACTACATACATCTGCCGAATGTCAACTTTTGATATTCGAGAATTCGAATACGAATATTTAAAACGTACCTTAAAGTTTATGAAAACTATCCAAAAATTTAATAGTTGTTAAATAACATTTGAAAATTATACAGAGTTTTTATAATACATTAAATAAATTGTAGTGAAACTGAATTGAACTGGTTCTGAATTCCTCATCTTTCTTTATCCATTTACATTCTTAAATATTCTTAATATATGTATGTACATAAAAATTTCTGTTTATATTAAACTGCAACATATATTAACATTAAATCCACCAAATACATAGAAAGAAATGGTATTTGCAGAAGTTTAGGAAAAAATTTCTTGCAATTATCATGGACAAAAAAGCGTCCTTTCAAAAAAATATATTTTTCCATATATGTGCATGACAATATCAAATTATTTAGTTTTTACATTTTTGTTGGTCAACTTGTCAACAATGTTTAAGTTTTGAGAGATGTGTTAATGGAAACTTGCATACATAGACGTATTTTCATAAGGATATTATTTTAATTTTTTATGCAACAGAACTTAAAAAAAATATGAAAACAACAGTGAAATGCGTCTAGGAACTAGATTGTGTGCCCCTCTAATTTCAAGAAATTTTTAAGGTATATTTTTTAATGGGCAAATATCTATTGAAAATGTAATGTTGTAGAATGTAATTCAACATAGCAACCTTTATTGATCCTAGATATAATTTTTTTTTTTTTGTTTCACTCATCTCATCTTTAAGCTCTCTGAAATACACGACGACTTCACTTATAGAAACTAGTGAAAGCGACCGCAAGGCTAATGCCAATTCTCCTCTTGATGTTTGAAATACTGCTCAGTCATCAATACGGAAAACTATAGCAGATTATTTGGCAAAAAACGCATAGCAAAAAAATATAAAAAAATTTTTTTTTTAATTATTACAAACTAATATTTGTGTGCCATTCATTTAAATTTCGTTTTGGATTTATGAATTTCTTTATATATTTTTTTAAACGAATACGAATATCTAGAAACGGCCGAATGTTTTGGAATTCCAATACACATTACTAATACATACATACAGTTTAGGAATAAGCTCTCTAGAAAACCATAATTTTTGGAGTTTGAGGACACTTGGGAAGAAATTTAAAAAATAGTTTCGCCAATATATGGAGTACGTTCATATGTAAGCTTATTTAATTTTTGTCTACGCACTGTGCTAGTCTAACAAATGAATTTAAAATAATGAATTAAATTTAATTTTTTTTAATTAAAACTTTTAACTATTTAATTTATTTTTTATCTCATTGTTACGTTATTCCTGGGGGGAGGGGGGTTCACAGTTTTGTTACGATCTGTTACTAGAAGGGAGGGGGGGGGGGGTCAAAAATCGGGGAAACAGCTTTACGTAATATATGGACAGCCCCCTATTAAAAATACAATAACAAAGCATACACCAACCAAAAATATATCATACAGGTATTTAAAATTGGACTGTTTTGAAGTTTGAATTATATATATTATATTAAAATCTCTAAAATAATATAAAAATAAATACAATTTTGTGAAGTGATTTTTAAAATAAAGTCGTAATAATATGACTGAAAAAAAGAGTCAAAAAGAATCGCAAACGATCAGAAATATGACTAAAAAACGAATGATAAATTATTCGCGAACGATTAGAAATACAGCTAAAAATGCCTCGAAAAAGACTCGCAAATCATTAAAATATATGAGTCATAAATGAGTCAAAACTGATCAGAAAAGCGGGTAATAAAAGACTCCTCAAGAAGAGTCAAACGAGAAAACAATCATTTATGATCAGAAAATTAGCTCTAATATGACTATTTTAATCGCGCAGAGGAATCGTAAATGACTCGAATATGATAAATTTTTTCATAAAATGCTTGCAGGGTACATATCGTTGGCTTATTCAGCAAATATGCTAACTCCACTTTTTATGCAAAGTGAGTTTTTAATGTATGTAGAATGTTAGATTAACTCAAAACACATCATTTCCAAAAATTCAAATGTCGTTTTTTTTATTTTTTTCTTGCTGTTAGGCAGTGGTAAGAAAATATGTATGCCAAGTCCAGAAAAAAATAAAAAAAACACTTGTTAAGTCCAGCGGAAAACAATCTGCATCTATTGTACTTGTATTTACTTAACAAATAAGTTTTTGTGTTAATTTAAAATAGTAAAATTAATAGTTTCGTTGTCCTCACACACATTTAGTTTCAATATATTAAGGCAGGTTTTGTCCCTCCTGAAAAATTAAAAAAAGAGGACTTAGCATATTTGTCGACTCAGCCAATGATATACATATATACATATCGTCACCTTAAATGCAAACGGACGTAACTACACTTATATTTTTTTACATGAGAAACAAAAAGCATTTTAAAATCAATAATAATAAAGTGTTCTTGAGAATTTTCTTCGAAATTTACTTGTAGTATGGATACTTATATGTTTTTAACCATTTATTTACTTTCAATATATGTACATATATTTAAGATTTTATGTTAGTTACCTTTCATACAATAAAAAATTGATACATTCGTAATTACGTCCGTTTGAATTTCTTTAATAAAGTCGTAATTTTTGGTCGCACATGTAGTTTGATAAAATGAACAATAATCAATCAAAAACTCGATTTCGAATTTTTGTGTAGTTACTTCCGTTTCCATTTAAGGTGACGATATGTATGTATGTATATGTATATATAAGAAAAATTAAGAATGATACAAATTGAAATAGTTAAAAACGATACTTTATTTCTTGTTTCCATTTAATTAATACATACAGAGAAAATAAATCTGGAAATGTGTTCCAAAAAGCGGGTTTTAAATATTCAAAATTTATTAGCTCCTTTATTGTGTTTTACTTTTATACTGTTTTATTTAAATTTTATGCATATTGAAACTATTGTTACTGTTAGTTGTTGATATTAAATTATTATTTTCTAAATTTTTTCTTAATGACAACAGTTATTACTTTCTTGTTCTTCACGGCTGATTTTTAAAACATTAAAGTAGTTGTAACCTCCTTCTTTATTGTATAGAATTTAATATTTTATCTCTCAATTAAAAACTAAAATCTACATAAAGAATTATTTTTGTTTCTTCTTTTTACTTAATAAAGTTATTTAATATAATTGCCATAGATATATATTTATATAAATTTTTAATCTGTTTTTATGTTTAATTTTTAAACTAAAATTTAATGCAATATTTTTTTTTTTTTTTTTTTTTTTTTTTTGTTAAGTAAAATCTTTTCTTTTTTATACTTATATGCTTTTTGTTTTTTTAATTATTCTTAATATGAATTTTACTTTAATTGTTTGTCATGATTTTATTTGGATTCTTTGTTATAGCTTGGGGGGATTTTAGTTATGATTTTTATTATAATATTAACCCTTTTTCTCACTTTTATTGTTATGCATTTTACAATTTGAGTTTTGTATTAATTGGGTTTTCATTTGCATTAGAATTTGAAAAATAAGTGTTACAAACATAAATCACTTAAAACAAACAACGATTTTTTTTACTTGTTTATAAAACATTTAATGGTAATTATTTACTTAATTTCGTTTACTTTAATACACTTTAATAATTATAAAACATGCACTTCTGGGAACTTTAAAAATGATATGAATTTTTAGTGGTTGATCTCTAATTTTTTACAATTTTATCCAGCGTTTCTTATGTGCGGAAATATGTTATTTTATAATGAAGAAAGTGGGTTCTTTAAACAAATATACATATTTGTATGTAAATAAAGGAATTGTTTTATCAACACCATATAAATGGAAAGTTTTAAAAAATGCTCTGCAAGGAATAAACCCGAAATCCCTAAAGTTTTTAAAACTTCACAAACGAAATGTTAAATTAATTTTTCCTCATATACGACAATTTCTCCCCACAGCGCAAATTCCGTGCGAAAGGACATGCATGGATTTTTTTTTAAAGATATTATGTTGTTGAATATGTAGTTATGTATATCGTTATATTCGTTGCATACATATTATGTAAATACATAGTTAGGGCTTTCCACAGTTATTTTCAAATATTTAGCAAGGAATTTGTGACATGCAAGAACATTTCAAACTTTATCTGTCCCACGATGTTAGCAACGTTCTACTTATCGTTCACTTAAATTGAGAACAAAAACAAAATTTGAAAATTCTTTTTTTTTTTTTAGTGAGTGTGCGACAAGTCGAACGTTGTCGACATCGTGGGACAGGCCCTAAAAGAACAGTGATTAAGAAATCACGTTCACTAGGAACAACATTATTAAAATAAAATCACGGGATCGCTCATCTTTAATACGGACCTCTTGAAAAAAGGAAATATTTTAATATCTTCATTGATTTGCATGGAAATTCAAAATTTAAAACTTCCCAGGCAGAAATTGTGACTTTGCCCAAAAAATATGTACCACCACAACACTGTAAATACAAAATTACGACTCTTCCAAAATTTGTGTACCAACAAACAGTACTCTAAACCATAGTCCACCATCCCATTGCCCTGAGGGCTCTGCTAGCATTCTGCTTTGCATACGCACACAGCACAACTACTAACAAAAATCTAAAGCAAGAGCATAAAACACACAAAAAGAGCAGATTTCTGCCGCATTTTTTATGAAAAAAAATACACCGAGAATATTCAAACAACACCAAAATGATTTAATTTCTTTTTTCTATATTATTTATGTAAATAAATTATCTAATTTAAATCTTTTTATAACAGCACTTTTTATTGCTATAAAAAATATACAAAATATATGGAATATAGAGTTAAAAAATAAGTTTTTATTTGGCTTAATTATTTTTGTAGATGCTGAGTGTCGAGTATGTATCCAGAAATTGAAAAAAGAACTAGTACATACAGTCTTAGGCACCACTACATACAAACGTTCATTCATATAAAATTAACCCATAAAAATATTTTTCATATACCCAATTAAACATTTACAAAAGCGTTTTTTTTTCAGTGGAACAGCACTAAACATGTATTAGTGCTGTTCTGCTTTTAAGCGTTTTCTCTTATTGGTGACCATTGCTCTAAACACAAAAATATGACTTAACGTTTACAAATACCGCGTTCTTAGTAATGCTATACCACAACAACACTGTGTATACAAAAATTCGACGTTAATTTCCCAATACCCCGTTTACAATAATTCTATACCGCTGCAACACCGTAAATACAAAAATTTTACTTTAGTTCCCCAATTACCTCGTTTACAATAATTCTTTACCGCTGCAACACCGTAAATACAAAAATTTTACTTAAGTTGGGAAATTTCCATTGTGAAGACCTTATAAATAATTATGTATTTAGAGTATTGTGACAACATTGAAAACAAGAGTCGGAGGACGGTCATTAGGCGTTATCATTTTAAGGTTATGAGTACATTAAAATCTTGGTAAACGAGTGTTGTACTGATGTTAGTTGTACCCGGAGACAATCGTAGAAACGTCGTGCTGATTGCCTTTTTCTGCCTGGGTTGTTTTTTAAAAAACTAGCTTTTTGTATATTTTCGTAATAGCAACACTTCAGCAATCAAAATTTATAAAAAAGAAAAATAGTCCCCCTTATCTTGGTTGGCGTATTTCCACTTTGACTACTGACTAACGGACATTGCAAAATTGTTTCTTTAATCCAGGTCCGCTAATCACTATAAATCGCAACATATGGCAGCATTTTCAATGTGTAAAGCTTTTAAAGTGGGCGGTTTAAATACCTGTCTTACTGGGTCCACACAGGACAGATTTAGTTGAGCAAATTTTGAGCTTACGCTGCAGCCACACGTTCAATAAATTCCTTTCAATTTCATCACACATATTGTGTGTCAAAATTCCTTGAAATTGGTTGCTGTGACTCAAATTGATAGTCAATTTCATTTTTTAAATGCCGACAAAGAAACAACTCAAATTTGTAGCTTCAATCAATGTGTGCTGTAACCAGCTGCTCAAATTGAAAATTAAATTGCCATATAAATGGATAGGTGAATTTGAAAACAATCTAGTTGTCAATTTAAAAAATTGGATTGTGTTAGTAAAAAAAAGTGTGTGTATTGTAAATTGAATGGAATTGAAAGGCGAAAATTGAAAGTTATGAAAGAGAGAGAGAGAGAGAGAAGATAATGAAGAGGTGAGTCATCATGGGCCTTATCGTGGTTAGCGTTTTTCGACTTCAAATTCGACTATTTGTAATTGATTAAAGAAAATAAGCTACATTTTTCTTTAATCTATTGCAATACGCCTGACTTTCGCCGCAAAATCGCACCAATCACAATAAGGGCATATTTGCTTCTCTCACCCATGAACTAAAAAGTAGCACAAATAAAATTGTCGTGTGTAAAGTGGGACCTTATAAATGACGATAAGAGCAGTGTTATAAAAAAATTAAAACCAAAAGTTTTTGAAAATATTTGAAAAGGAAATGCAATACAAATTCAAGGGTCCTGGCAGATATTTATGACAATTGTAATTATTTAGTTTATAATGAACATAAACTACATGGTTCTGTAATTCGCTAAAACTAAATTCGATCACTAAAATTCTGATCAAAATACAAAATTAAAAATATTTTGGAGATGACATAAAACACTAAAATTTTGGCGGATTAAATTTCTAGGCCATTAACTGATTTAGCAATACACGTTTGAAAATTGCCTTCGTAGCCGAAAATCGATAAAATGACTCACTAAATTTTTAGCGTTAGAGGTTTAAAAAAATCGAGTTCCTAAAATCAGATTTTGTGAAAGTAATTTGAAATTAAAAAAATGTATTCTTCACATAAAACTTTTTGAATTTGTTTTAAGAAAATTGGATCAAGATTTTAAATTGCCCTTCCCAGTCACCAGATTTGAATCCTTTGGTCCATTTCAAAAGAAATACTTTTAGTGAGAAGAACCTCCTAAGCCCGTAAATGAAATCTGGGAGCGTGCCGTTAAAGCTTGGAAAACATTTAGAAAAATCTTGTAAAAGGTATGCCAAAAATAGTAATCAGAGTAAAAACAAAAACAACTATATGGAGGACACGACAAATATTGAGACCAAAAAACTGACGAGTTCTCCAACTGCGGTCAGAATTTTTCACAGTTGGAACTCTAAATTAATTAAGAAAAACTCCTGAAGTGTTCTTTAATCTATTACAAAAACGTCGTAGTCGCGAATTCGAAAAACGCCAACCACGATAAGGTTAAACATTATTAGCAAACAAAAAATTCTAATTGGAAAAGGGAGAAATTTCACGCGGAATTTTATTCATGATAGCCCTGAATATGTGTTTGAATTTGTCCATACTTTGGTGAACTCTAAGACATTTTTACTCTGCGTATTTTATCATTTGCATTCTTCTTTTTTATATAAAACGATGATACGAAACGATGATGAAACGATTGTATAGAACGTATATTGTACGCAGTACGACTTGAAGAATAAATATTTTTTTTAATACTGTTTGTCGCAACAAACGTTTTTCAACTCCAATTTTACGAGTATTTACCATAGCGTTAATATAAAGAGCAGAAAGATTTGAAATGCAATAGCATTATTGCCTCTAGGAATTTTTAGAGATACAAATGTTTAATTTCGGAATATAAATCGCAAAAAATCTGGGACCTCTGAAGTAAATTTTTTCTTTCTAAAAGGTGTCGGTTACCTCATAAATTCAATCGCTGTAGTGACTAATTTCATTCCCAGAGATTAAGTAACTCATATCTAATGTATATTGTAGACATTAAATTTTGCGGCACTAGACAAAAGAATTTAATAGCTTTATGGAGAGATTTATGTCCAACAAGGGAGATATTCTGAAAACAGCACACACGAGAATTTGCTCGGGAAAATTTTACGTATAATTTTTACGTAAAATTGAGAGCTAGTAAGAAATTGTGAGGCGTTTTGAAGATGCCTGGTATAAAGAGTAAATTAGTTTTTTTTTTATTCAAGCAATTATTAAATCGGGGAAAAAGCAAAGTATAGAAAACATTTTGTTTCTCGCACATTTCTTCAAATAACTGGATAAAATCGATCGAGTATATGATGGAAACCGATCGGATTCAAACGATAGTAGTGTGATGCATTACTTTACAATTCCAAAACAAATTATTACCTTTAAAATGGGCACGGTAAATAAATATGTACATGCAATACAACACAGTAGTGAAATTGACAATGCATCAAAATGTTTAATTTTAATCGTTTTATTTTTTAAATCGATTTCCGCCACATACGAGTAACTGTATAGTTATTATTTTCTTCTCAATATTGCTTAAAAAAAATTATATAAGATTTGAGTAAAATTCCAAAATCAATTTATCAAAAATAATAATAAAAAAAATCAGTGAGACATGAAGTTTTACAATATAAAATAAAAAAATTGTACATCAAATGCACAAAAAAGGAAAAATTTCCAAACAAAATAATAATAATAATAATAATACATTTACATTTCAACGTATAGAATCAATTGCTACACATAACCCGAATTGTGAAAATTAAAATAATATGGACAATGAGCGTGTCTTACGTTTTCAAATGTTTCAAATTCTTTAATTGTGGGGAAAGGATACAACTTTTGTAACTTTCATTTCAAAACATTATTAAATATGTATAAAAAAATATTAGAAAAAATTAGACGATAAGAAAATTATTATGCACTGTTAGTTCTTAAGATACTTTTTATTGTATTTTGTTGAAAAATAATTACTTAATATTTTAACTGAAACGATTTTGCTTTTTATGTATGAGTACGAGTATGTATGTATAGAAAGAATAAAAATGAAAAGAATCTATTGAAAGGACAGAAATAAAAAAAATTATTTCAGCTTAAGATCTAAGAAGTAAAATGTTTACCTTTTTGTTTTAAATGTCATTATACGTATAAGCATACGATGTTTTGGTGATGGCAAACTACTTGTTCCAAATAATTTATTTATGACTTTGTAAAAAAAAAAAAGGAAATGCACCATCATCTCCATCACCACCACCGTTCTAAGGACATTTTGCTGCAGAGGCAGAATTATTTGGATTCCTTGAGGAGTTTATCGGCTACTTTGGAGACGACTTTACTGTTGTTGTGATGTCTTAACTATTACTAACATTAATATTATCGATGAGGGACGAGTTTTTTACAGGAGTGGCCTCGTTCGCATGTTTATCAGCTGCTACAAACATTTTAATTAATCGCTTTTTGTTAATGTTTGGTCTTTTTTAATGTACCTTTACTTTTGTTGTTTGAGGTGGTCGTTGGTTTTTTGACTGGCACTGAAGCGTCTTCGGATGAGCCTGCATCTATAATTGATTTCCTTTTAGCAGCTCTTTCGCCCCGCGATACTTTTGATGTAGACGGTGTAGGTGTGAGTATGGTCTGTAAATTAAAAATATTTTAGTATTATAAACAGCACACACTCATTTATTGTCTTGATACTATTAAATCAGGAGAGTTAGTTATTCATCCCTATCGTGAATAAAATGTGAAATTTTTGTTCCCATGAAATTTTCATTCCCCATAAAGGGAAATTAGCAATCGCGAATTTTATGGGAACGTTTGTTCCCGCTATCAATGTGTACTGAATGTAAAAAACGGGAAGAAGACTTGTAAAGTTTAAAAATTAATTTGAAATCAAACAAATTAAGTTTAATAATAAGAAATAAACATATTTCGGGTTTCAAATGAAATTTTATAGAGTGTAAAGTCGTGTTTTTAATTGTTTTAGGCGCGGTGCAAAAAAATTCTTTAGCATACCACAGCCATAAAATTTACGGCATGTGAACCAAAGAGATTCATGTTCAATGAAAAAAGGGGGGTTATTATGTAATTCGATTCGAAACGGAAACTGTTCGAATTTGTATGTTATTAACATTACAATTCGAACACATTTCCGTTCGATTCGGATTACATAATAACCCCCAAGAGGTGTTTCAAGGAATTATTGTTATTAATCGTGGATATTAATTATTGATCTTGCCCTAAAAATAATTATTTATAAGTTTTAATATATAATTGCAAGTATAATATTGAAATTACGCAGTGTATTAATTCAGTTCGCTGCAAAAATAAGCTGAACATAACTAAGGGAAAAGTGAAAAATCCATGTGAAAAATATTATTCACGATAAGGGGAATCAAGAAAGAGAACACATTTCAGGGGAAAAATTATTCACGATTGCAATTTGGGGAAAAGGGAAAACATTTCGAGAGATTTCGGGTGATTAAGTATTTCCATACGAAAAGAAAATTAATCGAATTTGTATATTATTAACATTAAGGGGTCAGTGGAGGTATCTATGTTAAAGAATTCAGTAGTATAAAAATAACCTTTCGACGCTGCATCTGCGTAGTGTGTTCAAAAAATCCACAATTGGCAACACTGCAAATGCCATGAGTTCTAAAATGCAACTCTGAGGTATATGATGAGCAAAAAAACCCATCAGCCACTCATCACAAAAATTGCTGTTGCAACGAATGAGTACGAACTTAATTTGTTATTTATAAGTTTTTGCATATTTTTTTTGCAAATATTATACCTACCAACACTATTGCCAGATTTGCAGATTTCTCTGCATTTTGCAGATTTTTGATTGCAAAAATTATAAAGTGAGATTTGCAGATTTTCACTGCCAAATTGCAGATTTTCTGAAATACTTGGGTAACATCAATACTTCATGTTTTTCTTTATTCCGTAAAAGAAATAACCATGGTGTTACTGTCACAAACATACACACAAGAAACACTCACAAATAAGTAGGTTATGAGGTTTAATTTTGGAGTAACCATAACACCAACATAACAATATTAATAACAGTAACAAAAATTAAAAATAAAGAAAATTTATTATTTGACATATTGTCAGAAGTGTACATAAAATAATCGAAATCTATTTGCTGGTAGTTTAGCATGTCCATATGCGTATTTCATTGGCGCTTGATCCAAATCATCAGTAGACTTTAACCACAAATCCAAAACAGTCACAAACCCCCTACTTTATGCATAGACTTTCAAAAACTATATGAGAATTCATAAAATAATAATAAGGATGTAGAAATATAAAATGAGTTCACCTGGATATAAATTATTTGCTGGGTTTTGTATCAGTTTCAAAGCCTACTAAGCTTATTTTTTCTTTTGTGATTTTCAAAAGTATTATTATTTTATGAATTCTCATATAGTTTTTGAAAGTCTATGCATAAAGTAGGGGGTTTGTGACTGTTTTGGATTTGTGGTTAAAGTCTACTGATGATTTGGTTCAAGCGCCAATGAAATACGTATATGGACATGCTAAACTACCAGCAAATAGATTTCAAAAATTAAAAATTTTAAAAACCGCCGACTTTTTTCAGAAAAGATGTTATATCTTCTAAGCGGCTGGACCGATTTTATTAAAACATAGCTTAGAATCAAGTCATCTTTTAACCATAAAAACAAGCAAAATTTTCAAATTAAATAAATAAAGACTTTATGTCAAATAAATATACTTCGGTATTTCATGTATGTAATATAGTTATAAACATGATATAAATATAGAAGGTACTTCCATTCCCTTTTTGTTTTTAAAAATAAGTATTTTTGAAGTTTGTTTTTTGAGAGAAATAAAGAAAAATGTTCCCATATAGTAAAAAATGTAAGTCTTCCCCTAGAAATTTTTTACAAAAATGTGTAATTATCTTAACAAAAAATTTGGGAATAAATTAAATTATATACATAACTACATATATGTGAAGTTTAAAGGTGATTATGTAATAACTTATCTCATATTTTTTAAGTTTTCTGCTTAATACAAATCTTTTAACTATATTTTCATCTAAATTTGGCATTGAGAAGCAAAATTGATTGATGATTTGGATTATTTGACAACGAATTTTCATTAAGTTTAACAAATATTAATTGATATTGCATTCTGTTTAATCTACATAATATCCCAGCAAAAAATTACACATTACCATTAGAACTACTTGCCATATAATGACTTACTTTTCTGATTGCCAATTTTCATTACTCGCTTACAAATCACATTACCTAAAATTACAAAAAATTACGTACAAGTTGCTAAATGACGAAAATGATTTTTTTAGACGAAATAGATTACGTGAAATGTTGACAAATAAAAAAAAAATGTAAAAAAAAGTACTTCTCAAGAATCGAATATTTTAGTCTCACGCCTTGTTAAAATCATTAAGTTGGTAGTCCAGTAGGGAAGTGCTTCCACCAAAAATGCTTAATTCCAAACTCGATTACCTTTTTTGAAATTTTTTGCTGGGATGTTTCTTCTTGATTGTAACATCCTTTTCTAAAAAAAATTGGTTTAATAACTGGTCAGATCTTTTGTCAAGTCTATTTCACAGATCTTATAGGCTCTTAGTCACTGTTGGCGAACACAAGGAAATGAAGGAAATTTAACAAATGATGCACTCTTATTTCTTTAGTTATGCCCTGATTTAGTAAGAAGATTTAGGACGCTTTTTTGTTTGAAAATAATTTTCTTGTTTTTGAATTCTCTAAAATATTTTCTTCAAAAATGGTTGTTGTCTTTCATAATGAAAAATTAAAATATTATTACCATGTTTTAAAACATAAAAATAAAATTAAATTATTATACAAAAGTTTGAAAAATATATGAAAAAATATGTGTTGGATACACGGATGGAAATCATGGTACAATTGTACTTTTTATGGTACATTTTTGACCTTGTTGGTACCGTGGTACTACCGCGAGTTACTTGGTACAATTTAAAAATGTCAATGTTTCACTATATAGTAACATTAATACCACTTTAAGACACGCATAGTTTACTTTGAAAAGTCTTAATTCAGCTGGGCGACAGACAGAAAGAGAAAGTATTTCCTCCTCTGTCTTGCACACAGCTGAATTAAGACTTTGCAAAGTAAACTTTGCGTGTCTAAAAGGGGTGTAATTTTGCCTATGTTCTCTTTAAATGTTTGTGTGTGTTTTATTTTAATCTCTAATACAATAGTCGAATCTACGAATGTACCTTTATGAATGTAATATTTAATGTTTTTTTGTGTTAAGTTTCTGTTTTTTATTGTAAACTTCTGTATTTTTATACCTACTAATTTTTTTACGTTTCTTTTTTATTAATAAATATTAAAAATTGGTACCGTCATGGTCAAAAAGTACATTTTATTTTCGTTGGTACAAAATCCAAGAAGTCATTTTCCTTCCCTGGTTGGATATAATGTTTAGAACAAAATCATAAAGCAAATACACGAACCTTCTATCATAGACAATAAATAATGTTTTAAAGAATCATAACTGCGGCTTTTTTCATCCATAGACGAGACGATACAATCGTCCAACAGAATTTGAGCATTAATTGTTTAATTTATACATTCTGTATTTTATAAAAACAATTTTGAAATAATGTTTGAATAAAATTTTCAAACAGACAGGAAACAGAGGGGAAATATTAAATTAATACGGTAGCACGATTTTAACGGAAACTTCAAAATATTTATACTTGTCAGATGGTGAATGTCAAGAAAAAATGAGAGAATGGAAGTACCTTCTCTATTTATATCATGGTTATAAACAACTTTGAGAAGGTACACATAAAAAATATATTCACAAGCGTTTCTTTGAAGAGTAGTTCATTTTTTACAGCAATGAAAACATTTTTTTGACAAGTGGAACCACCTAGTCTCTCTATTGAAGCCGCAAAGGAGGTCAACAAGACGACGTCAAGCTCCAAGAAGATACCCGTTCCTAAAAAGCGGAGATGTTGGCAAGCCATCCATAAAATCTGACTACATCATCTATTTTATCTTTCCATTATTTTTTTAATTTTTGTCACTTAATCCTCATTCTTTATTCTTCATATTCTTACTTTTTAGTTTGATCTTAGTTCAGCCGTATTACTTATTTTCCGAATAGTATTAAATAAACGCGTTGTATTTTTGAAAAGTGAATTCTTTATTAGCAGAAACAACGGTTCTAAATGTTATTAACAACTAAAACAAAAATAATATAAATAAAATATCTGATGATAGTCAACTTCGCTTTCTATAATGCCAACTAGTTATTCACTAACAATGCCGTTGCCTGTTACAATTCTTAATTTAAGTCAGTCCCATCATCCGCTTCGGACTCTTGTGCATTACTTAACCAAGTTATCAATATAACATTCGTCAGGGACCCCAGATGCAAGTCGGAATGGACAGATATATTCTGCCTTATCGTGGTTGGCGTATTTCAAATACGACTAACTACGACTGTTTGGTAATAGATAAAATAAGATTTCAACAGTTTTTCTTTAATCTATTACCAAACAGTCGAAGTTGTATTTGAAATACGCCAACCACGATAAGGCAGATTAAAGCACGTTCGAAGCCCAAATTCACAAAAAATCTCTTCGGTTCCCAAGAACTCAAGGGAACCGCCTCAATTAACCGTCAACATAGTTTTTCAATGGCTGGCACAAATTCATTCTCCTAACCCTCCACGTGGGTGCCGGCTGGTAACAAGTACCACAGTTTCACCCTATTTTTGCCTTGCATACCCAGGACGGTGCTTGGCTAAGGTTCCGGATACTCATCTGGCTATCTGTACTGTCCTAGTGGTGCAATAGGTGGATGGGCGTCTGAATCGTGGGAAGAAGGTATGTCCTGGGGGCAAATTACGGCACTCGTTATCGAACGAAATTACGAAATATTTCAATAGAGTTTATATGGAAACATTTTAACATTTTGAAACGTATCGAATGCCGTAATTTGACCCCTGATCAGGCAGAAGTCATGTTGGGGGATCTACGCTCTTAGGAGTGCCGTATTTTCATGCGCTGATGGGAGTGTAATTACATCATCTCTCCAAGTTGGTGGTTGGAGGAAGGTCGAGCACAGGAGCTCAGTACGGTCATATCTCTGATGTAGTTTCCTGTTTAATTGTAGGTAGGCGGAGATCTGGTATCCACTCTTAAAACTAGTACCTCTAATCCACGGTGGAACTGCACATGCCAAGGGATGCGTGGCTAATAGGGATATTAGTCGTGAGTATGCGGACTCTGTACCTAGGAACTCCAGTTTTACTGAATGCCCACACTAGCAAGGGGTTCTGCTAGAAGTGTTTTGTACAATCCCCAAATCTTAAAATAATGTTTCATGGAAAAATATAGAAATAATTAAAAAAACCCGTGATACATTAGTAACAAGCAACGGAAAAGCTGTTGGGCTATCCGGATATAAAATCACAAACCATGCGGAAGCGCAGGTCAATGTGGAAATGGACTTTACTGGGAATGCTTTTGGGCAACCTGATGCGCTTCATGGGACTACAGGTGTCGGAAACTGCGGATCCACATGAGGGATATATCGAGTCAAAAAAAGAGACAAAATAAGTCTATGTTCTGACAGATCCAATGCTACTACAATAGGCAAAGGTCTGGACAATGTGAAGATCCATACGGGATCTCCATATGACAAGTTTTCAGCATCGGAGAAGCGACGCTACAAAAAGCTTTGGAAGCTGGCTCTAGTCGTGAACAGCCCATCCAAATTGCAAAATTAGCAACAAAGCGTGTGCTATCTGACGAGATACATGTCTCGGAAGGCAAGAGGCACAACGCAGCAGCCACAAGTTCGTCTGAAGACTGCTTACAACCATATCGTTGGATTGGTTAGGGTTGGTTTCCTGACTAATGATACCACGCCAAATCCTCTGACATCCGAGCAAATGGCAAGACTGAATGAGGCTATACTTGACACAACGATTCAACTGTGAGATGTTCGCCCTGAATTCGATGGCTGTGCCCCAAGAACAGGTTGGCTTATGGTCACCTGCACAAACAGGAAAACTGCTGATTAGCTTAAGGTCAATACCAGCGCTATTGCCAAGAAGTGTAGAAGGGTACGATTAGTGCAAGAGCCTGCTTTTCCCAGGTCTCACTACGTGCGAGGTTATTTCCCGCAGTCAGGATATCAGCAACGAGAAGATTCTGGCAATTATCGCTGCTCAGAATAACCTGACTGCGAACCTTTGGAAGGTAATGATGAGGAATAACGATGGCCCACTCCTTCATTTAATAATGGCTGTAGATGACAACTCCTGTGTGGTTAAAGAACAGTTGCTAAGTTTTTTAAATCAACATGATATCATTGTCACTCAACAGTCTGGTTTTCGAGCTAATCATTCATGTTAAAAAGCGTTGAATATGGTGCTAGCTGACTGGAAAGATATGATGGCGGAGAAACAAGCTGTGGTAGCTGTATTTTTAGACTTGAAACGAGCGTTTGAAACGGTAGATAGGCATATATTGCTGATGAAGATGAATCGGATCGGTGTACGAGGACAAGCATTGAAACGGTTTGAGAACTATTTGACAAACAGAAAACAAAGAACAATGGTTGGAAATATAACTTCATCAGACCGGAGAGTAGGCATTTGTCTGCCACAGGGGTCGGTGCTCGCACCATTAGTTTTTTTAATTTATATTAATGATATGCCAAACTGTTTAAAATTTTGTAAAATAGTTTTATTTGCTGATGATGCTCTTTTGTATTTTAATCACTTATATTTGAATAATGCGATGAATGCTGTTCAGACCGACATGGACGAGTTATATGTATGGTTATGTGGGAATAAGTTAAAACTGAATTGTGAAAAAACTAAATACATGATATTAAATCGAAATCCTGAGAACTGTGATAGTGTGAAACTAAAAATCAAGGACTACGAAATTGAAAATGTTATGCAGATAAAATATCTGTGTATAATTATTGATAATAAACTTAAGTGGGAGGAACATGTGAATTATATTGAGAATAAAATAGCAAAGAAAATAGGTTTTATGTACCGAACCTGCAAATATATTGATAAGCAATACAAACTAACTATATATAAGTCAACAATAGAACCTTATTTTACCTATAACCCCACAATAATTATTATGTTAAATGATATGCAAATTAGAAGATTACAAATACAGCAAAATAAAGTAATGAGGTTTATTCTAAACAAAAGGTACGATACATCAATTTCTGAGATGATACGAAGCTTAGATTGGCTTAATATAAAACAATTAATAGCATACCACACTCTAAAATTTGTACATAAGTTAAGATTAGGGCAATTACCAAATTATCTTTATGAGAGAATGCAATATAATTTTGAAATACATAGTTATAATACGAGACATAGAAATAACATAAGACTGCATAAATTTAAGACTGATCTTCAGAATGTATAACGAATTGCCAAAAAAAAAATGCTGTAAAAGCATGAAGCTTTTTTCCTCTATCTCTACCTTCACCACCTGTCTTCTCTATCATTATACCTTCCCTATCACCCTCTCTAACTATCTTTTCTTCAACCTGGATCCAAGTACGCTAGACTCTAAATTTTTAATTTTCAGCCTGCTAGCTAGCCAGAATTTCCTGCGATTATGAATTATAACATGCATTTTTATGTGTTGTTATAATTGCTCATTAGCTGTTGTCTTATTGTTGTTCGAGAAATTTTTGTAAGTGTACATATCGCTCATAACTCCAAAAATGGAATTTTTGAGTTAGTAATGCTACATTATCCCCTAATTCAGTAAGAAGATTTAGGACGTTTTTGTTTCAAAATGTTTTTGAATTCTGTAAAATGTTTTCTTCAAAAATGGTTGTTTTCTTTGATGATGAAAAACAAAAATATTATTACCATGTTTTTAAAGCAAAAAAATTAAATTAAAGTTCCAAAAATATATGAAAAAATAAGTGTTGGGTATAATGTTTGAAACAAAATTAAATTGAAATTTGAAATTAACATTAATCCTCATATCTTTTTTCATATTGTGTAAAAATTTCATACAAATATCTTGTTTACTCAACTCTTGAAAGCAAAATAAAATTTTCTTCTTACATACAACTTAAAACACTTCTTAGAAAAACAATAAATAAAAAGCAAATGGAAAAGCTGATGACGGAGGTGATGATACTAAAATGTTGAATAGTATTTCGATATAATAAAATTCAGCTTAAATACAAAGGCGATCAGTTTACAGATAGCCTCAAATAATGTAGATGAAAATGTTATGAAAAGTGATCAAATAAGGAATAAAATTTAAAAGCCAATTCCAAATAAACACCTTAAGAAAGCACTATTTCTACTTACCTTTTGAGGTACGTTTTTAGATCTAGATGTGGTTGGTGTTATCGGTGACGCAGCTCTAGCTTTAGCCAAAGGCGATCTTTGTGCGCGAGGTGCTGATTTGGAAACGCCACTTGCATTAAGAGATGACCGTTTCTGTGTGGGTTTATATTCAGCATCTGACTCATAATCATCTGAAGATTCGTCATCGTCGTCACTGATGCCGCTCTTCTTCTTTCGCTTTACTAAAGTTCTCCGTTTTTTGGTCAACATTTTGCGCGAACTAGACGAAGATGCTGCAGCCGATGTGGCATTACGTTTGCGTTTATTACCAGATGACGTTGAAGGTGTAGCTGCACTTGCAAATGATCTACGCGTTGATGAGGCAGAAGCAATGGCAGCTCTTCTAGGCTTTCTACCAGATGCAATGGAAGGTGTTTGGCTAACGCCGCCCTCTGTTAAGGCGGATTTCTTTTCAATTTGAGATTCATCTTTAAAGAGGGATATGTCAACTAAGAAGAAGAAATATTAAGTTTAATTTTAAAGAGGATAAATTTCAATATGTTTTTCTTTATACTAATATAAAACTTACGACCATCAGGATTTTCCTCCGTAAGTTCTGGTCTTGGTACTAAACCTTTTTCCACGTCTATAGCCTTCTTGAGTATGCTTTCAATACGATTTCTTTCACCTTTGGGCAAACGTAAGTGACCCTTATCGATACGTTTCAGCTCGACTGTTGTAAGCACGCACTCGATATCAGTGTGATCATAGAAATCGGGAATAAATACATTATTGTCTTTGGCATCTTCGGACAGCCAACGAATGCTTATGCGCGGAGAGGTGCGATACACATTTTGCATTGTTTGGCACAAATAGAATGTACCCTCGGCGTTACGTACTGCCATATATTCATTCTTATAAAAAACGATTAAACGATCCTCGTTCGACATAGGCTTCGGAGAGTTGGAAGCCTCGCTAGCTGACAATTTCGTGATATAAGCCAATTCAGGAAGAGGACTTTGGTAAAGTATTGTCTTGAGACGATGGCGTTTAGATTTTCTGTCTGAATCATCATTTTGGGGTGTTGAAGGAGCTGAATCGGAAATGTGAGAATTATCAGCCTTTGGTTTTCGCTTTGCTCTAGCACTCGAAGCAGATGGCTTATCTTCTTGTAATTCTGATTTTTTATTTTCTACAGGCGTAGTGGCTGCAACAGATTTACTCTTTGCTCCCTTGGCAAAACGGCCAACTTTCTTGAGAGGAGTTGCTTCAGTTGCCACTGTTTCCTTTTGTGCAGTTGGTATGGAATCTTTAACAGAGTCTTCAGTGTTCGTCTTTTTACCTGCTGTTTGGGATAGTGCCGGTTTAGCAGATGTGCTCGTTTCTGTCTTATCGATCGATTTAATTGGTTTTAACGAGTCCGAAGCATCGTCCTTGGGTGACACATCATTTTTATTTTCTGCGACAGCCGCCACAGATTTAGAGGAATCTACTTCTTCAGTAGTACTAACTGTTTGTTTTTCCTCTTTTTTACTTGACCCACTTTCGCAAGTATCTTTTTTAATGTTCGCTTCTACCAAATTCTTTGTATTTGCCTCATCCCTTTTCAAAGTTTTAATAAGAGGAACAGTTTGTGATGTTGTTGATGGTGTCATTTTTGTTTCTACGCCAGCGATTGGCTTGTCTGCTGTTGTTGTGATTTTTGGTGTATCTTTCGATTCAACACCCTCTACTTGTTCAATCTTAGCTAAAGACTTGTTTGTTTTAATTGTCTTGTCCTTATCGATCTCTTTTTCCAGTATTTTTTCCTTAGATTCTAATTTCTTTTCTTCAAGTGAAGCTTTTGTTTGATTTAAATTTACGGCTGATTTCTTGATATCAATTCTTTGTGACAATGGTTCTTGACCAGGTTCTTGTGCAGGCGTTTTAGCAGGCGAACAAGATTTATCATCAGTTGTTGCAGGTTTATTCTAAAGCACAAAAAAATAATAATAATTAACTTAATTGAATTTATTTGCTGGTGATTAAGTATTGTCTATATATTTCATTGGTGCTTTGCCTTTTGCTTGAACTTATGCGCAGTCATACTTATTGCAATGTTGTCTATGAATCTTATTCACTCGAAAGTTTGAATTTCTCATCGCACTCATACTTAGCAAGATTTATGACGTTGTTGATTTCGATTGATTTGTATGGCAAAGCCTACTTCGTATACGAACTCACTATGAGATATTATGTGTTTGCTCATTATGAGCCCTGCAGAAAGTGCGAATAGTGAAATTGTGGTGATTTACTAGTGACATTATCAGTAGCACTACTGACCAGGTGTACCCCAGCCAATGTAATCATATATTGACATTTAACATTAGCTTGTCATTGAAAATCCACCACTAGACTGTAGAACTAATGAATAAGTAGTTCTTTTGGGACCACATGGAGACATTGACACCAAAGATTCACTAGTAAATTTTAGGAGCTCTAGTCTGCAATATCGATATTTCCTTGCTCGTTGTCAATAGTAAAATTATAGTGATTTTCTAGTGACATTCTCAATAGTGCTACTGACTAAGTGTACCCCAGCCAATGTAATCGCCTATTGACATATAACATGGGGTTGTCATTGAAAATCTACCAGTAGACTCTAGCACTATTGAGAAGGTAGTTCTTTTACGACCATATGGAGATATTTGAACCAAAGATTCGCTAGTAGATTTTAGTAACCCTCGTCTACATATATTTTTTAATATTATTGCACAGAATAATAAAAAAAAAAACAATCTATTGACGCGTTCATTGACAATATCACCAGAAATACACTAGAACTGTTGTCTCTAACGTATCTTTACTCGCACATAAATGAAAGTTGTCGACATTTTAGCTAGTGTCGATGGAGAAAGAGTATTGCATAGAGATATATGGTTTTAGGCTGACTAGAGGGAGGTTACAAATGTGTATACTGTTGTAGTTGGAGTTGTACTATATGGATGAGTTGAATGAGCTGAATCAATGTAAGCAGTATAACTATTTTTCTGAAATTATAAATCTGAGGTGATTTATGAGTGTGATATGAGTATGATGTCGACGTCGCATTCATATTTATTGCAAAGTATACTTATAAATCAATATTATTGTGAGTGTGCGCAAATCAGAGTAGTTGATTTTAAATGATGTCTACTCACTTATAAGTGCGTTCGAGAACTCAAAAATTTGTAAAAAATTTTACTATTTTTTACTGGATTGCGTTCGAGTACACAAAATCCAGTAAATGAGAGGTCGAATTGAAAGAGAAAAATGACAGTTCATTTACTGAGTAAATGCAAGTTTTTACTGGACAAATTTTTGCCAGTAAAATCCAGTAAAACGAAACCAAATCGCTCATTTGCTTCAATAGTTGCATAACTCAAAAAATGAGTTTTTTTGAGTTAATAATGCAGAAAGATGCGGCAATTTGTATTTTATCTTGTGTAAAAATTTCATATAAATAGCTTGTACCATCACCTCCTGAGAGAAGAATTTTTTTTTCATTTCTCCATTGAGTTGTATGCAAAATAAAAACTTAAAACGCGTTTTCTGCAAAACTGGTTTTTTTGAGTTGTGCCACTATTGAAGTAAATGAGCGATATGTTTTTAAATATAAACAAACAAAAGTAAAGGGAAACAAAAATGTTAAGTTTTTGATGAAATTTTTAAAATAAAAAAAAACAAATGTATTAAGTCATAAGCATTATAACATTTATTTAAGTTTGATGCTAGAAAAATATTCGGGTATGTTATGTATTCCGCGTGAAATTAAAACGTGCGGAATTTCCATAGAATGTTTGGAAATATGTATGTATGCACATATGTATGTATGTATGTATTTAAATAACAATGCTATTGCATTTCCGAACGATATAATTTCACATGGAATTCAGAACATAACCGACTGTTTTTAAACGTGAATAAAGTTAATAGATTATTACATTGAAATTTTTGTTTATACATACCGTCGACGGTTCCTGGTTTGACGTATGGAACATTTAAAAAATTTACTTTGTGTACTTTTTTTAAATTCTTTCCCAGTTTTTCGTTGTCTTGAATATATCATCCTAATAACTTCTCACGTTCAGGGTAAAAAGCTTAGAAACTTTAACGGCCTGACCCGCGATGTCGACAAGAAAGTTTCTATCGCTTACTTATATTTAAAACAAAATATAAGAAAGTTTATTTTTGTTTTCAATATAAGTAAGCTATAGAAAGTTTGTTGTCGACATCGTGGACCGACCAAATAAGTTTAAATAAAAACAATATGTCCATATCTATTACTTTTATTATTAAACAAAATATTCTATCTTGTATTTCATATGTATAATTTTTTTAGCGCCAAAATTGGTAATCAGCTGTTGTATATATTTTACTGGATTTTACAATTTTTCCGTTCGCGTACTTTTAGATGCAAACTTTTTTATTGAGAGTAATTTCTTTAAATTACTCAGTATTTACTCAGTTACTGGATTTTACTGGAAAAGTACTCAAACTCACCTTATATTTAAAATTGTATGACTCAGTAGGAATAGCGAAAACATGATTAGTTGCCAATTACTGATATAGACAATGCTTAATCACCAACAAATAAATTTCAATTAAAATAAACTCATGACAATATGTCAAATAATAAATTTCTTAAATAATTAACTTAATATTTTATTTGAAATAAAATACATTTTTACCTTTCCGCCTCCATCTTTTTTATCCTCCGTCAATTTCTTTTCGTTTTCGTTGAAATCATGCTGGTCCGTTTTTGCTTTTTCGGAAGTTTCAAGTTTCTTTTCCATTTTTTTCGACTCCAAGGTTGTTAATGTCGCTGCTGGCGCTTTGCTAGAAGTATTTTTAACGGAATTCGATTTAGATTCATTGCTTTCCTTAACTGGTTCTTTTGTAGCCGTCTCGGGTGCAGTGGGTGCAGTAGGCTTGCTAACTTCTGCTTCTGACTCCAATTTTTTTTCTTTCGGTTTTTCCGTTTCCTTTTTTGTGCCGCCTGCATTTGAAGCTGCACTAGAATCTTTCGGTGCATCCTTGACGTCGTTCGGACATGTTTTGGGTGTCTCTTTTTCAGCATTTGCTGAATTAAGCGGTTGTTTTGTGGCTGCAGAATCGTGCACAGTCGATTTAGCGGCATCACCAATAGCTGATTTTGTTGAAGTAGCATTTGTTGTTGAAGCAGTCGAGGGGGCGGTGGTGGTGGTATTGCTGTTTAGTCCAACTGCAGCGGAAGTGGTTAATGTATTTGCAACGGTAGGTGTCGATACTGTTGTTGCTGTAGTACTTGCTGCAGATTTGATTGGTGAAACATTTGTTGAAGTAGCTTCCGTGGTTATTGTTGCTGATGATGTTGCTGTTGTTGCTGTTGCGGCTGTTGTTGTTGCTGCTGCTGGTGTTGTTGTGGTTGTTGTTGTTGCATTTGCCAATGTTTTATTGCTCATTGCCGCTGTATTTACCAATGGAGGCATTAGTTTTGTTAATTGTACTGGTGTAGATTGTGGTGATTTTAAAGCTGCCACAGAAGAAGCATCAGCATTTGTACCAGTTTTGGCAGGACTGGTGGTATTGCTAGTAGCTGTGTGTGTAGCGCCATGTGTGGATTTTGGTAAATTTTGCGAGTGACCCAAGTGTCCTCCTTTGTGGCCACTATTTGTCGGCGGTGTGAATTTATTTTGTTGATGAGCAACACTGGGCCCTGATGTCGCCGGTTTTGATGGCGTTAATGATATGGATGGTGGAGGCCCTGGATGCTTAGCAGTACCTGCGTTTGTGTTGCCGGTAGACATTTTGGGATGAGGACCGGCTGATATATTGCCACCAACCATATTCGGTGCAGTAACCGGCGTTATCTGGGTGTTCGGTGGCAGATTTGGAGGTTTCATTTGATTTGTTAAAGGCGGCGGTGGTGGTGTGGCAGAACTCATTTTATTTCCACTGGCTACTGCCGCCTGAGCCGCAGCAGCTGTAAGGTAGCGTGATAAAGCATTTTGCTGTTGCTGCTGTTGATGTTGATTCTGGTGCTTTTGCTGTTGTTGCTGCTGCTGTTGGTGTGGCACTGATGTCGTGGTAGGAGGTGGTGGCGGTATGCCTTGTACCGACTGCTGTTGGCCATGACCGTGTTGTCCCTGACCGCCTCCATGCTGTTGCTGTTGCATTTGCTTAGCCTGCATCTGGTATTGAAATACTTGCAACTGCTGAACAAAATTCGTTGGCAATGCTTGCAAAGTTTGTTGGAGTTGATTAAACGTAGAATTTGCTGCTGGATTGCCATTTGCCTGCTGTTGATAAGTTTTATTAAGGAGTTCTGTGGCTCCTGCTGTTCGTGTTAAGGCCAAGGGTTCGCCACTGCCACCTGCACCGCCACTACCGGGACCAGCTACACCACCGACACCGGTTACACCGCCGACGGGACCAGGGCCCACTCCTCCCCCTCCACCCATATTATGATGTTGATGTTGCTGTTGCTGATGCTGCTGCTGCTGTTGTTGCATTTGATGTTGAAATTGCAAAAATTGCTGCTGTTGCTTTAACATGTTCTGTATGCGTTGCTGCTGCAGAAAGGCATTTATGTCTGCCTGCGATGACTGTGGTATAGCATTTTGGCCATGTACTAAATTTTGCATTTGTTGCTGTATACCAGCAAATGTTTTTGCAACTTGTGGAATATTGTTGGGACCATTTGGCGGACCGCCTCCCATGCCACTGCCACTTGAACCGGGTGGTTTTTGATTGTAACTCATTTTGTCATTCAATTTTATTTGTGCTCTTTATGATAAACTAAAAAAGAAAAAGAAGAGAAATAGTGCAGTAGATTTGGATATAATTATATCTGTATTTATGTACAGGTCTATAATCAGACATTACACATGTAGATAAATATTTTTTGTTGTTTTTCATTAAACAAATTGTTAAGTGAAAATATTTAAACATGTATGTATAGTATGTATGTATATTATGTTTTACAATTTTTATGTGAATGAGCCAGGTTACAAGTTATAGGCCAAGGTTTCCAGTAAACAGAAAAATAATAATAAAAACAGTTTTTACAACACGCAAAAGTATAAATACGCTACTAACAATACAAGAATTTTCCAGCATATAAATCATTACGAAGACAAGCAAACCTTTTGGAATGATATACATATGTGTGTATGTGTCTTTTCGACATATTTTTATTTATTTATTTATACTCAAACGAGCCGCAAGCCTTTCAAGGCCTAGTTAGCAGTGATACAAGGTATATATATATATATATATATATATATATATATATATATATATATATATATATTTGCACAAACATTATGACTAGGGTTATCTTTCGGTATTTCCAATAGCTAACAAACAATTAAGAGAATATTTTTACAAATTTGATAAAAAGATATTTTTAATTTTTGATTGCGAATAAGAAAATCTTCTGTTCGAGTAAGGAATCGTTGTATTCCACAACCTAGCTATTTTTACACAAAACGATCGACTCATTATTAATGACGTATACCTAGGACAGACAATAGTGAGACTTCTACTAGACGAGCCGAAATGAAATTTTTGCACCAAATATGTGGGATTACCATTTTTTATTGATTTATAAAAGAAAAGAAACTGTCTAAGGTCTACATACCGCTCAAATTCACATCCTAATACCTGTTTGCAATATGGTGATACGCTGTCCATAATGTGAATACTATAAATGTAACGAACTACCCTATTAAAGCATTTTTTAAATTTGTTTATATTCCCTATCGAGGTACAAGAATAAATTTCCATTCAATATAGAAACAGTGGTAAGCACGTAGCCATTGCAACTTTATGCTTAATTCCCATAGGTAGATGAAATGAAACACTCCTAATACGACGTAAAGACCAAGAAATACGAGATATTACATAATTTGTATGTGCATTAAAACTTGATTTGTAGTCAATAATAAGACCTAGTGATTTGTATTGCTCCACAATCTCTAAGGGTTCATTGTCAAGGTAGACAATTAAATTTATATTTGGAAGTTTGGAGAAAATCATTACTTTACATTTTAAAGGGTTTAGGGTGAGGAAGTTTAATCTCGACCATTCCACAACTCTATTGAGATCACTATTAATTTGTTCCTCAAAGCGCCTAAGATTCAGAATACTCGATGATGCGAGTAGTTGAACATCATCCGCATACGTATAGCAATGAAGATGGGATAATTTTAAAAATATATCATTTATACATAAAAGAAACATCAGTGGACCTAATATAGAACCCTGGGTGACTCCTCTAAATAAATCAATTGTGTGAGGCTGAGTATCTCCCAATTGAACAAATTGACAGCGACCATTCAGCATTGACCACAACAATTTACAACTACTTGAGCTGAAACTGAATTGCGTATACAGTTTCCGAATTAAGGTATTGTGGCAAATAGAGTCAAAAGCTTTCCGAAAATCTAAAAAAAAATTAGTGCAGTTACATTCCCATTATCCATTTCCCTTCTTATATTCTCAGTAATGTCTAACAATACCCCAGTTGTACTATGATTTTTCCTGAATCCTGACTGAAAGTTTGATATATTTCTATTTAATTCCAGATATAATAAAATTTGATCCCTTAAAATTACTTCCAGTACTTTAAAGCAAACAGAGAGAATACCTATCGGACGAAAATCTGTTAACTCACTGGAGTTTTTTATTTTAGGAATGGGCACAACTTTGCAGACCTTCCAGCTACTTTGGGATTATGGACGAAGTGATTACTGAATTAATTACATGGGTAAAATGATTGGCTATCATTGGAAAAATTAATTTTAAAAACTTTAATTGTATACCATCTGCCCTATATGCACGATACGCATTATTTCCAATTCTTTTAGCCCTCGTAATCCGTGTATCATTCATAAAATCATAATCGGTTTGTCTTACTAACCTACGTAGAGGAATATTATTGTTAAATAGTTGTGTAATAGCAGAGTTAAAGCATTCTACAATAGAGTCCACTGATGTTCTGTTATAAATTGAGGAGAAGTCAATTGCGTTATATTGTGCTAGACATTGTACAGGATCAAATAATTTATAATTTCTATAGAAAAAGTCGGTAGATAACCTTGAGCTTGGAATATTATAAGATAAATGAATCATAGCATGATAAGAATTCGGTGCTGGAAGTTGAAATTGGTTTGAGCTTGTAACTCGATAAATATCTGATAGTGAAGTCTATGAGTGAAGTGGATCCACCCTGTGGATAAAAGTGTGTGCACAACTGATAAGGATGACTGTAAACAAAATTCACGTATCAATTGTCCATTTTGAAATATATTGGTATTGAAATCGCCCATTATAATAATGTTTCGATATCCCGACGAAATATCCATTAAGAAATTGGGAAGATATACCACTCCTAGTAACAAAATTACACTAGGACTCAAAAACACTAAGAAGATAGCTTCCATTATACGATCATTAATATTTAATTCTATGTTATTCCTATTCGGACGTATATTGGCCCCATTATAGATAACATTAACCTTAAGGTCTTCATGAAGATACAAACAGACTCCTCCGCCTCTGGAGTATGTGCGATCGTTTCGGTATACTTTGAAACCAGGGGGCAAATCGTCACATCCGTGAACGTACAACTCGTCACGTAAAAACGCCATTTTCGGATTATGACATACGTGAACGTATTGAAATCCCATTCAGTTTATACGAATGACGTATTACTTAATTTGTTTTCGTACGATTGCCGATACGATCACGTATGTAACGATTTGCCCCCAGGAATGCGAATTGCAGCATCAGTAACGTAATTACTAAACCATGTTTCTGATATGCCAAATGAATCCACTGAGCAACATTGCATTAATTGTCTTATTTCATCAAATTTAGTGACATTAGCACGAGGCACAAGACTTTGTGCATTGAAGTGTAGTACATTAAATTCATTTTGCCGTATTACCATGTTTATCATGCCGCTATTAGAAACTACATCCCCTAGATTATCAATCATCTTGATAAATTAACAGAAATATAATGTTTGTGCAAATAATAATAATAATAATAATAAAACCCCCCAAATAATCATAATTGTGTTGCATTTTATGTTATAAACATCGTATCATAAGAAAAAAATTAAATTTACTTTGTACTATAAGTCTTATATTTTTCATCTGATGTAATCAGATAGAAAACTAAATTCACATTTAAAATCATCTTAGAATTTTAAATTAAAAAAAAAAGAAAGGCACTTCAAATACAGTACATTTACCAGGTAAAAAGTTAAGTAAATAACAAAAAGGTGGAACTATACCTTGGGATATGTATATATTTGTAGGCACAGACTTTGCAACTTGCTTACACAACACGTTTTCTTTTTGACAGACACTGCAACCCACAATGCAACCATCAATGAAACCTATAAACATAAAAGCATTTTGATATTTTCGAAAACTTCAAATGTAACTTCAAACGTAACCATAAACAAGACTACAAACTATGCTACCATTCTGGTTGTATAAACACGTTGCCAAATCTGTACCTACCATCAGGAACAATATTGAATGTTATTAGTTAAATAAATAAATGATAACTTATTCTTTTTGGTCGCTATTAAGCAATTCTTCACACTGTTGAATGTTCATGTATGCTGAAGATCCATAATTTTTAACTATTTTAGCCTTAGGGTTATCCATGTTAACTAGGTAAAATTTTTTAACTTGCTTCTTTAACAATAACTTTTGACAAATGTATTTTAATTGCTTAGACTGAGGAGATAAATTATCGTTCAAATACACCCTAGTTTCAACAGCATCCTTACCATCAGAACTGCTACCAGCTTTACAAACTATATCCTTGAGCATCAGCGGTTGATTCTTATAATAATTTTTCATGACAGAGTCCCTCACTTGCACGGAATTAAATTTCACCAGGATACTGCCGTCCCTCTTTATAAAGCAGCAGTGATTAATGTCAAGTGATGACACTTCTACTCCTACAAGCTGACCAATTCTAATTACGGCTTCACGTACTTCATCCATTTTATTTGGCAGTCCATTTATTTTTATGTCAGCTCTATTGACGCATCTTTCCAAAGCATTGTTTTTTACAGACAATGCCTTATTTTTTTCAGTAGTTACTTTGTCTGTTTCTTTGACCAACGCATGACACTGACTTATATCAGATTTCATTTTATTTAGTTCTCTATCCATTTCACCCCTTAGGTTATCAATGAGACCTTCGACTTTTTTTTTCTAATCTGGAAAATCCTTGCTTCATTTGCTGCTCAATGTCCGCTTTATTTTGTTCTAGTTTATCTGCAATCGATTTTTGTATCAAATCCATGCGCTTAAAAATTTCATTGTTACTGCCGCTTGGCATTTCACTGTGGCTAGAACAGGATCTGCAGACGAAAGTCGTTTGCACATCCTATGCTGCCAACTGATTTGGTGATGTTAGCTTTACAGGCAGGGCAATGCATAGCAGGTTTTGGCGACATTATTCCAATGGCACTTATTTTCGACAACAAAGTATTATATTACAGAGTACTTTAGGGTTATGTTTAAATATATGTATTTATTTGATGCTTTTGCACGTTTTTGCATGAAATGGCGGACACAATGTTTCTTTGCAGCAAACTAAGTAAAATTACTGATTTTCAACTGGTATTTATTATTTAATCCACTTTCCATACGCTCTTCATTTAGATACAGTACAGCTTTAAAATGTATATATACTTCAAATAATTTAATTGGTAAATTTAATTTATTCTTACGAGCACGAGATTATTTTATCTTTTCATAACGGCGTTGCCACATTTCTCCTTTTTTCCTTCAGTTGCTAATGTTGAATAAGTGTTAACGATAGTTGGTACATCTGACTTGTCTGACTTATAAGACCATAAATTAATATTCGAAAACAAACAAACTACATCTTATTTTTTAATAAAAATTTGACAGCACTACGCTATGGGGAATATTATATTGATAATAAAAACCGATATCTTAGGCCAGTTTTGAACCAAAACCTGTTATTAATAAATGAAAAGTACACGCCATCAAAAAACCCTAATTCAAACTTCATCGCAATTGGTGCGGAATCTTTTTTTACGATCATGAAACAGTAAAAACGAAATAATTCATATTTTTCATGGGCACTGCCAGAAAAATTTTGATATTTGCGAAAAATGCCAAAAGTTATATCCCTAATGGGCATGGTTTCATCAGCGCTTGTGTTGCCGTTTTGCTCCGATGAATGTTGATCTGCAGAAGCAAGGTTTCGTTCAAGGTTTCTGGCTTTAAGCCTGGTACGGAGTTCATTCGGGATTTCAGGTTCTCATACAAACTGTATATAAAAAAAAATTACGGAAATTCTGGTTGGTAAATTTCATAAAGAAATTTATCATTTGCTAGTACGGAGTTTCAAAAGAAAAATACTAGGAATTTTTTAAATTGATTGCCTATCTTAGAGATGTTATAAATATAAGTGGAGACTTTTTTCAGGCAACTGAAACAAAAATTAATGTTCACGGAGCATTAATTAATGGTGACGGAACATTTCCAATTTTTATCAAATTATAATTAATTTTTAGTGTTTTTGTGTGTTGTAAATTAAAAAATAAATAAATTTTTGTGTATGCAAAGATAATTCTACACAAGAGGCTACACGATTAGCGGAATTCACGGTTGGACTTGTAGATCTTTTACATATTGTAGCTTTGGTAAATTTTGTTGAATTTAAAGCAAAGCAACAACAATTTACCAAATCTACAAGATGTAAAAGGTCTACAAGTCCAACCGTGAATTCCGCTATTATTTTTAGATGTAGAAATAAATGTAAATTTACAAACGTGAAATTCCGTAATAACTCCGTACTGGGCTTTAACGACAATAATTGCTAACGCTTCTGTGCGACGAGTGAGTCTCGGCCCAGGACATGCATCCTACACGACAAGAAAATTTCCTTTCTTCCCACGAAATATCAACATCTCAACTAACGACGCTGATACATGGTGGTAGAAACATGCTGTTGGTATCGGACAATGGGGGATTTCGGGAAAAATGGAAATAATTCTAGTTTCTAAACGGGCAGTCCGTTTGTAATAAATTTTTATACAGCACTTGAGGAGTTGCTAGTGAGATAAAGTTTGAAGTACAGAGGATACCAGAGGTGTTACGACACGAAATATAATTGTGCTTTCCGTATGTCTCGCTCGCACAGTCATAAATCCTATTTACCGATTCTTTCGCGTGGTATTATTAATGTATGTGTTTTCATTTTTTACTTTGTGACCTCATTCGCTGTGCGCTTTTTGTAAGTAAAAGGTAAAAAATTTATATTTTTGAATGAAAATGTTAAAAATTAAATCCGTAATAATTTCAAAACCAATTTTAATAACTTTTCTAATACTAATAATCTTTTTCACAATCTTTTTTTTAATTATTTATTTTTTATTATTTGTTTTGATTATTGTGGTAAAAATTAAATAACAAGCACACTACATTTATTCCTTTTTAACAGTACGCAACTCAGCTGATTTTAGCTTTTTTCAATTTCAATTTATTTTATTATTCAACTTTAAGTAATAGAGCCGAATGGGCCATAAATAGTTAACAAATTGTCTACATAATATAGTAACTACATACAAAAATACTTTATAATAAAATATTTGGTGAAAACCTTAAAAACTAATGTAGACATATAATAACAAAAATTAAAAATTTTAAAAACCCCCGACTTTTTTCAGAAAAGATATTATATCTTCTAGACGGCTGGACTTATTTTCTTCAAACATAGCTAAGAACCCTCTCGATCAAGTCATCTTTCAAACAGAAAAAACTAAATGAAAATCGGTCCAGCCGTTTGGCCTGTACGTGGACACGGACAGACTCGCAGATATACAGACACACAGACACACACTACAAACTTATAACACCCCTTTTTTTGTCGGGGGTTAAAAAGAATATTTATCAATATATCTCATAAATATTACAGTAGAGGAAAGAGATTAGGACAGATATTGATTGTAAGAAATCAAATAAATTAACAATTGCGTTTCTATTGTAACAGAGTATAAGTCATATATCGTCACCTTAAAGGCTGGAACATAATAGGGTAGTTGTAGTAGTAGCTGAAGCTGACGACGTAACTAGTAGCGCAGCAAGAAAAAAATGTGAACAGAATATTGAAGCTTTCTGCATGGTTGCCAAATAAATATTTTCTTAAAAACCTTCTAAGATTATACAAAAAAAATGTGTGAATTTGTTCAATTCACAAGCTTGAATTAACTTCGTATGTGTTGTCTAAAAATTTGTCTTAAGATGCATTTCCTCAAACAACAAAATTCCGCAAATTCGCAATATTGGAAAAAAAATACTAAAATTTATTAAAACTCGCTAAAACTGTAAAGCAAGCGAACATTCCGGAAAAGTCGCGAAAACTATGGAAATTTGCAAAAACTTGCTAAAATTTTAACGATAGCAGAGCACACACAATATTGATTAAAAGTCCCTAAAAATATAAGATAGCAAAATATATTTGGGAATATGCCTGTCTCGAAAAAAGCGACAATTCGCGAAAAGTTGCAAAATTTGAAACATGATATAATATTGATTACAAATCACTAAACTGTAAAAAATTCAAAACATTCGGTAAAAAATCGTAAAAAGGACGAAATTTCGCAAAAGTTACTAACAGCGGGATAATAACAAAGTCTAATATCGTTTAAAAATCGGCATACATTTTAGGACTCTGAAAACATGCAAATTTTCGCAAACTTTGCAAAAAAATCGCGAAAAATTGCAAAATTTTAAATAAGCCATAAATATATTAAAAATCTCTAAAACTGTAAAGAATGCAAAAAACTGGCGAAAATGACGAACATTTGCAAAAACTTACTAACCGCGGGATGATAACAAAGTTTAATATTGTTTAAAAATCGGCGAAACTGTCAGGAAGCTGAAAACATGTAAAAGTCACTAATATCGCGAACTTTGCAAAAATTCGAGAGAATTTGCAAAATAAGCAAGCCTCGCCAATGCCGTTAAAAATAAAAAAAGTTCGGAAAAAATGCGAAAAAAAATCGCAAGTTAGCAAAAAAATTGCTAAATGTATTAAAGAAATTACCAATAATAATAGACTACATAATATTTTACTCAAAAGCATGGTAATCCTTGTTGACATATTCCAAAGAATATAAATCATATAGAATGCGCATCTCATACAAGCTAAAATTTTCTATGACGGGTATTTCCAGTACTACACGTCCAGCGTACGCACTCTCATTTCTTTCTGCATTGTATGCTACGCTCGCATTGCTGAGAGCAGCGTTGCCGTTGTGACTCTAAAGCAGTGGTAGGCAAAATAAGGGCGCCGCGCCTTTTCTTATTCTCTTTTATTACGTATGTGTACATACGCATTGTTGAGAAATAAACAACATTAATCAGTCTAGCTAAAACATTCAAGCAGGTAAGTCGTGTACATCGCATACTGTTAAAAATCAGTGTTGCCAGAGACAAACTCTTCCCAACAGTAATAAATTATGTGTGATGAAAATTTACTAAAATTTTTATTTTCAGAAAATTATTTTGGCAAACCAGAATGTCTGGTTTGTGAACGAGCATTGTCACGCATGAAAAAACATGACATGCAAAGACATTTTCAAGCATATCACAAGCAATATGAAAATATTACTGCTGATGCAGGAGAAGCCCTTATTGTTCAGCTTAAGAAAGCTTTTTATGAAAAAATGATTGCTGATTCAGACGCAGAAGCAGTCGAGTTTTCTAAGAAAGGCCTCTTTTGTTGTTGCTGCATCTCTTGCTAAACGTTGCCGTCCTTTTGAAGATGGCGAGTTTTTTAAAGAGCTGAGCAATGATGTATTAAAATGCTTTGGTGACAAATCTGAAGAGATTCGCATGCTTATAAATGACATTCCCCTCTCTCCTCGTACAATTGTTCGACGTACTGAGCAAATCAGCGCATTTATCTTTTCAAATATTAAGAAAAGAATGCTTAATTGCCAATTTTTTTCCATATGCCTTGATGAATGCACTGATCTAAACGATATATCTCAGTGAATTATTTGTGTAAGAACTGTCAATAAAAATTTTGACGTACATGAAGAAATGTTCTCCCTACATAGCTTACATAACAGTGTAAAAGGAAAACTTATTTTCGACATCATAAACGAAAATTTTCTTTCCTTTACTGATAAGAATAAGTTTTGCTCTGTATGTACTGATGGTGACAATGTAATGGTGGGTAAAAAGGAGGGTTTCGTAGGACATTTGCTTAAAAGTGGTTTAAATATATATGTTTTTCATTACATTATTCACCAACAAGCATTATTTGCAAAAAGTTTGAATGTAATGAATACAATGAAAATCGTGATTCAAATTGTTAACAAAATACGAGCTGGCCATAATACCTTGAATCATAGAAAATTCAAAGAATTTCTTGATCTCGTGCATGCCGAATATGGTGATTTGCTTCTGTATACAGAAGTAAGGTGGTTAAGCAAAGGTCGTTGTCTTCAAAGACTTTTCAGTCTTCGTGAGGAAGTTGTATCCTTTTTGGATCAAAATAAAACACCTGATAACAAAGTATTGTCGGAGCATTTGAACGATAATGTTTTTTTATTAGATTTTGCGTTTTTGACAGACATAACTGAGTTTGTTAATCAACTAAACATACAGCTACAAGGAAACACAAAAAACAATTTTTGAGCTATTTTCTGCAATAAAACAATATATTAGAAAAATTGAAATTTTGATACAAAACCTTAAAGATAAAAATGTAATAATTCAATGTTTGGAGCTACCTATATTTGTGAGTCAACATTTTCCATACTAAAGCACATTCAAACTAAAAGCCGAAACCGTTTAACAGATAAACATTTAGAAAATTTAATACGCATAAAATGTTGTCCGTATGAAATTAATATTGAAGATGTAAATAGATTCGAATAAATTGTTTTATTGCAGAAAATCGCAAATTTTTTTCGTTTTTCTTCGCAACCAGATGTTAAGTTGATTAACAAATTCATACACCACATTCGGCAAAGTCGAGATGAAAAAAATCTTTTAACTCTCTAACTTTCTTCAAAATTTTAACCACTATTTTCATTGTACTCGTTACATTCAAAGTTTTTTCAAATAACGCCTGTTGTTGAATATTGCAATGAAAAACAAATATATCTAAATTATTTTTAGCAAACTTCCTACGAAACCCTCTTTTTATCGAAAATATGCTTTCATTTTGCATTGTTATATAAGCCATATAGGGAAAAAATTCTTTGTGTACGTCAAAATTTTATTGACAGTTCTTATACAAATAATTAACCGAGTTATGTCATTTACATCAGTGCCTTCGTTTATTTCTTTCTTATTATTTCTTGATATTTAAAAAGATGAATGCACTGATATGCTGGGCATTCAAACTTATCGAAAAATCAAATACATATAAATTATTTGAAAAAACCGTCCTACAAAACCCATCTTTTTATCCACCATTACATTACAACAAAAGATGCATTTCTTTATATAAACAAATTTTGTGTTTCTTCTCACCGTAATAATATCAAGTTTGCCTTTGGAGATTTCAAATTAGTGAAATGAGACACTGGCAACACCGGATCGTGGTGAGAGTTTAACTCACACAATTGTAAAATGCAATTGTATGGGTTGCCGACCACGGCTCTAAAGTATCACTTTTGACTCATTTCCGTGCCAATGACACTTTTTATTACCCTTTTATCAATTTATCCCTTTGTATCATTCTAACAGAATGTATGCCGTAGGGCAATCATATACACAGTTTAGCATATCAGGTATTAGAAAGAGCTGTTCGTCCAGTTGGCGATATTCGGCTCGATGATGTCGATTATTTTATTGTTTTGGTCGATAGAAAAGCCAATAAATGGTGAAAATATTGCAAAAAATCTGACACCCAAATCCTTGATTCCAAATGCAAATTATTTCTCGGAGTATCACAATTAAAAAATATGTATTTTAACTTACTTTCATCTTTAATATTAATAAAACTTTTTATAAGTTAGTAAGTAAGTTTTTATAAAATGTTTATAAGTTAAAATAGGTTCAAATGAAGTAAATTGGGAAGCCAAATTTTGGGCCTTAAAGTACACATGTATGTATATACATGTATGTATATAAGCTACTAAATATAAAAAAAAAATCATGAAATTTAAAAAAAGAGTGGTCAAGTTGCAGCATTTCATATCGAATGAAATTCCAATCGAAATTAAATGCATATTTCGTTCGATATCGAGTGCCGTAATTTACCCAATTACTTAAGATTTATAAAAAAAAAATTAGAGAATGTAAAAACATAAATACATTATACATGGTTCATCTCACTTATTTACTTAAAAACCAGCATAAATCAAAAAATTTACTTTGAGGAAAAACCATTTAAAGTTTTGTAGAAAATTTTAAAATTCGATTCTTAAGAGGATAATATAGTTGATGGGCTTATTGTAAAAACACGATAAGCCACACGATTTCAGAAAGTGGTTTTATCAGTTCATTCAATTACTTTACAGCATCGGAACGTCCTCTTAAAATATTGTACCTATATTCCGTTTAATTTCCGCCTTAGCCGCAAGTGTCACTTTTTACATTTTGATTTTATTCAGAATTATTTGTCCCAAAAACTCGATAAGCCACAGCAATTACAAAGGCAGTATTACAAAACGATGGATTCTGATGAAGATAGCAGTGGAAGTGATTATTTTATTGAAGATAGTGATGACAGCGTGAAAGGCAAAGAGTTTTTGCCAACAGATGATGAAGTAATTTCAGAAACCAGCGAGGTATGATTTATTGAAACTTATGTTATAGCAAAAAAAATCGAGTATTTAAATTTGTGTGGCTTGTAATGTTTTTGTTATTCAGGAAAATTGTGTGGTGCCAATTGAAGACGAATCGCGTGAGAATAATACAGCATTTCGCTGGAGAGCTCGAAATGAACATAATTATGACCGGAATAAGAGGAAAAGTAAGCGCAACTCTGGTCATGAGTATTTTTGTCCGAAAACTAGGAAAACTGTTGAAGCACGCAAACTAGGTCCACCTTGTTGGCTTATATAATCTTGGAATACACAACGATTTGGAGCCATCTTCGGCTGAAACTGAATCACAACTTATAGAAATTATTTGATGTAATAAATAGAAAAAATAATAAATTATAAACTGCAAAAACACGATATGCCACTTTATTTCAACCAAAATAACAAAACTTTTGATATTCAAAAAAAAAAAAAAAAAAAAAAAAAAAATATGAATAAATTGCATGCAATAACTGGATAAGCCACAACTTTTTGCGATTTTAGCGATTTCCGAAGATTTCTTGGTGTACAGCGACGGGTATGTGATAGTAGTCTTCCTTAAGCACTAAATAAAAGTATCTGTATCATGATTTCATCAAATTCCTATTTTCTGCATTTATTTCAAACTTCAAAGGCGATTTTCTCAGTATTTTCATTTTGTGGCTTATCGAGTTTTTGCAATAAGCCCTTCAGTTATACTATTCTTTCAAGGCATTATGCATAGTTCTTAACTGAACAATTTCTTAATAAGTTCTTCACTTGGAATCTAATCTTTGACAAGTGTCTACTTTAAGTATATTTGATAATTGTTTAGTAACGCTAATTTATGTTTATACTTTATGTTTTTTTTTTGTAAATTATATTTTATAAAGATGAAGAAATAAGGTGTAATTCACTGACTTTACAACTGCAGAATTTGGAAACTTATCATCCTTAAAACAAGTTTTATTTCAGCAACAGCAACTTTCATCAGAAAATCGCTATTTTTTGTGGTAAAACTCGGATATTTTTACATAGTTTTTTTTGCAATTGGCGCATGTTTTGCTGTTGAAAAAGTAGCAAAATGCGACTTAAGTCGCACAACGGCAACGCTGGTAATAAGAGCAAATAATATAATGCTCTCAGTCAGCGTTGTCAACTTGGTGCGTTTCGCACCATTTTGGGTGCTTTTTGAAATTTTTTGTGCGAAAAATTCTTTAGTTGGTGCGTGGTGCGCTTTTTTAAAAATTACGGTGCGTTTTTTAATTTTTGGTGGCACCAACGCAAATTTAACACAACAATGGGTTAAAACCGGAAAATTATTGTTGTGAAACTTACCAATTTCCTGCTGTTAATTACCATATTAATAGTAATGATATTTACAAAATATCACAATTTGAAATGAAATCTGTTTTATGGCTTGATGATAACAATAATGATGAAAATATTAGATGTATTAATTTGGAATAATAATTTTTTGATCTCTTTTTAAAAAGTTGTAATCAGAATTTGTAAAATTAATGTACAAAAATGTATCTTCTTGTACGAATGAATGCAAACATATCGATGGCTTAATATAAAAAGGGAATAACTCAATTTTTTTCGAAATCGTGTTTTTAATGTTTTTTTTTCTGGCGACAACGTATAATTGCATCCTCCTTGAAGATCTTAGTACGTTACATTTCAAAATCAAGGACTTATGGCAACTTTAAAAACTATTTCTGCATGTAAATGCTTTATTTTTTCTTCAGTTTTTTGATTCTCCTGTAAAATATCGAAAATTCGAATTAGGCCTTTTTTATATTAAGCCATCGATATGTATGTATGTGCCCTTAATTGTGAAAGCGGTATAAGTTATATATTTCTTTGGTCGAGATATTTAGTAGACTATATTTGAACTAATACAAAAATATTTTTTTATTATGCAACAGTTTAATTTAGAGTTGTATGACTTAGATTACTTATAAATTATGTACATATATTGTAAGGGGCTGTTTGTTTTTATTGTTATATCTTTAATATGAATATATTAAACTTCTGATAAAAAATTTTAAAAATATTTGATTAAAATGGTAACTACTGAATTTTTATTAGCTTTGAATCTTTCCAGTAATCGTTGATCTCTTTAAAATGTTTTGTAAAGAATTTATGAATTAAAAAAAATATATTATATATGTAGTAGAAATGAATATAAATAAATTTGTTAAGTTTTTTTAGGTTTTATTTATTTTTTAACACTGAACTGTAAAGGCCTGTCTTAGTGTTATAATTTTAACACAAAAAAATAATATTATAGTATGTATGCAAAATTAACTGCCTGTCCCACGATGTCACTCACAAACGTTCGATCGCCAACTTGTATTGCAAACAACAATAACATTAGAAAATTTGTTGTTGTTTTCAATATAAGTTGTCATTCGAACGTTTCGAGTGACATCGTGGTACAGGCAGTAATTCAATAAACATTTTAAACTAAAAAAAGGAATTCTAAGCTTGGTGCGTTTTTTTGTGAATGGCGCGTTTTTTCTCCATTTTGGTGCGTTTTGAAATTTCAAAGTTGACAACACTGCTCTCAGTGTGTGTTTGCTTGCGCTTTATACTTTCCCCCCGCAACTAAAGCGTAAGCAAGAAATGTTTAATTTTTTAGCACAGATGCGCCTTCTATACAATTTATCTTCTTTGCATATAATGGGTGTTTTTTATTGAGGTATAGAACTTTAAGTTGGCATCACTTTTTTAACTGGCGGCCATTTTGTCAGCTGTCAAGTGATTAATATTTAGTTTGGTTTGCCATTTCTTCATGAACAGGTTGACAAAAGAAAAACGCTTGCAAATCGTGCAAATTTATTTCGAAAATAATGGTTCAGTTCGCGAAGTTTACCGCAAGCTCCGTCCATTTTATGGTCGACATAATCGTCCATCAGAGCAATTAATTCGGTTAACCATGGATCGTTTTCGCACTACGTTTACTCTATGTGATAATACGCATCCGCAGAGACGTCGAACAGTGCGCACCGAAGAAACAATTGCCGCTGTAGAGCAAAGTGTTGAAGAGGACCCGAATGAATCGATTCGCCACCGTGCACAGCAATTGGAGCTTTGTCCATCAACTTTATGGAAGATTTTGTGCAAAGATCTTGGCTTGCGACCTTACAAGATCCAGTTTGTGCAAGAATTAAAGCCGCGAGACCATGCAATGCGTCGTGATTTTGGTGTATGGGCCGAAAATGAGATTGATCTCGATGCTGATTTTCATCGCAAAATTTTGTTCAGTGATGAGGCTCATTTTTGGTTGAATGGCTACGTCAACAAGCAAAATTGCCGCATTTGGAGTGAAGAGAATCCACATGAGACCCTTGAGACGCCATTACATCCACAAAAACTGAGTGTTTGGTGTGCTCTATGGGCTGGTGGAGTCATTGGGCCATACTTCTTCCGAAATAATGCTGGAGAGTCAGTTACCGTTAATGGAGACCGGTATAGAGCCATGATAACCGACTATTTTGTTCCCGAATTGGATGGCATGAATGTGGATGAGTTGTGGTTCCAACAAGACGGCGCTACATGCCACACAGCGCACGTCACAATCGATTTATTGAAGGAAACATTCGATGAGCGCATAATTTCGCGGAATGGACCTGTCAATTGGCCACCAAGATCGTGTGATTTGACACCATTGGATTATTTTCTTTGGGGATATGTGAAGTCGCTCGTCTACGCCAACAAACCAGAAACGTTAGGGGACTTACAAGCCAACATTCGTGGCGTTATTGCCAACATACGGCCCCATATGCTCGAAAAAGTGGTTGAAAATTGGACCTGCAGAATTGGCTTTATTCGAGCCAGCCGCGGCGGCCACATGCCCGAAATCATATTTAAACATTAATGGCATAAAATTATCCTTCCAATAAAGCCAAATTGATGGACATTAAAACGATTTTCTTGTGTTTTATTTCAATTCGAAGTTCTATACCTCTAAAAAAACACCCGTTACAAACATTTATTTTTTTTTTTTTTTTTGTCGCGCAACAAAGTCCAAAATTTCGAATTAATCGCTTCAACTTCCACTGCAACGACTACCACAACTACGCATTCTGTTTACTTCCCTTTAAAACAACAGTTTTTAACTTTTGACAGCTTGAAGCGCTACTCGTTACGTTGTACTACAGCTACTATTCTGTTCCAGCCTTAAATACCAAACAACCTATCAGCAAAAATTTCAAAATTGAGTTTTTTATTTAATATTATTCCCTATATCATAACGCATATACATATATGCAAAATTCTGAATGGTTAATATTACAAATAACCAAGCTATTACCTAATACCCTATCAGCAAGTGTACAATTTTCTGACACCAAATAACCTATCAGCACTCATGCTAAATAAGAAATCAGAGTAACTATTTATTTGAATTTCTTCTTTTTGAGAAACAAATACTTTTGATTTGTTGTTCTTTGTTTTTTATTACACTTTATTTTTTATTTATTTTATTTTATTTTTTATTAATAGTAAAATAAATTTAAACATACCTTTTGAGTAATTTTTTTGTGGTAGTTTTATTTAAAATGTTTTTTTGTTATTTAATTTAAATTTTTATATCTATCTATCTATCTATCTATCTATATAATTAATAGGCGAACATGTTTTTTGTAATCCCTTTTACACTGGTACCACTGCATCGATTTTAAAAAGATTTACATATATGATTTTAAATAATTTTCCGTACAGATGTGCAGAATCTATATTTTATTGAAATCGGTTTAGTATTTTGGGAGCTATAAGCGTTTAAAGTTGCTACTACTCATGCACATATATTACACACGCATTCATTAGCTTACAAGTATAAAAGAAACAAAACATGCGTGTGTGTGTGTGTGTGTGTGCGTGCGTGCGTGCGTGCGTGCGTGTGTGTGTGTGTGTGTGTGTGTGTGTGTGTGTGTGTGTGTGTGTGTGTGTGTGTGTGTTTGTAGTATTTCCCTTGACCTAAGAATTTTTTCTCTTATTTGTTGTTGTATGAAACCCATAATAGCTAAAGGAAGAGAGTTGAATAAATTGAATTAGCTTCATGTATTATTTAATTATGGTTGCATATGTACGTACATATGTATGTAAGTATGTCTGTGGCTGTGTGTGTTTTAATGAATTTTTTATGACGTTTAGATAAATTTTCTTTGAATCTTAATAAAATTATTTACATTTTGATTCTAGAATACGGGCGATTGTGTCGTCCGTTTGGTATATCTAGTTATTATTTAGTTATTAACATTACAATAAATAAAAAATAGATTTTTTGTAGAAACACCTATAACTTTATTTAAAAATTAAAAATTTTAGGACAAATAAAAAATGTATACTTTAGAAGGCCGTGACGTACTAAAAAAAGATGAAAATATATCATCAAAAATTATGATAAAATATTAATTTTGTTGCATAGTGTAATTTAAGCAAACATTAGGCACTTTTTTTGTTTAAACAAGTAAAAGAAACTATAACTGTTATTATTTCATTTAAATAATATTCATGTGTTCAAAGGAATGCTTAATTATTCATACTAATTAGTATTGCTGATATGTTGTTTGGTTTCAGATTTTTACAATTCCAAATAACCTAAGTTTTCTCAACCGATATATACTTCTGGTTTCATTTTAATCAAAATATATAATTTTCGTTTCAATATTGCAAATACTTACAATTTTATAAAGTTTTTTCTCTCTCCTGTAAACTTTTGAAAACTGCTGATAGGTTGTTTGGTCTTTAAGGTGACGATATGTACATATGTATGTACCTATATTTATGTTCGAATATCGTATATTAATATGTAACTATAAGTTATTGTGTTCAATATATAATAGAACTTTATTTTTATAAGTTTGATGTGATGAAACAAAAGATTCAAGGCAGATTATTAAAAATTCTTGCAACTCTAGTATGAAATGATCGTTCGAAAATTGAAGTTAGTCTTGGAATTTGAATATGACGATTTCGTTGAGACCGACAGAAGGTAAAAAATTTAATTTTTCATAAATCATTTTCTTCAACTCTGCTATCCTCTGTGATTTGAAGTTTGGATTTTATATATATAAATTGTGCGTGTCTTCGCACAGGTTTAAAGGAAATACATCAATATACATACACTGTCGATCAGACGATTAGAACCGCTTGAATTTCAACTTTTAGTACGCTATATCTTTAAAAAAAAAAAAAAAAGAGAAAAGAAAAATAATGTTTTCCCGTTCATATGATTAGAACCATTTAACTAATTTTTATTAAAAAATCCCTTATTTTATACTTTAACATAAGAACCATTAATATTAAATTTATTGATAATATATTAGGCATTTTAACAGCAGGTGCTACCTCCCTTGCTACGAATATTGAATCATAAAAATCTAAAGAAATTGATTCCAGGAGTCCTTTACACGAGCAATAATCTTGGCAATTATTGCCATAGCATCTGTTAAATTTGATTGCCGACACAAGATATTATATTAAATTTTTTTTAACGTAAAAATAGAAAACAAAAATTTTAACTGCATAAAACCAATAAAAGTTCAATTTAAAATTAGAAAAGGATAAAATTATTGACAATTTAAGTATTTATGTGAATAAAAAGCAAATATATTTGAATATACGTGTTCACCACCTCAAAATAGATTGTTGAACACAAGAAATTTGACGTCATCATTCTGCCGGCGTTAATGCTTGTGTTAGGGCTTGGACTAATCAGTCCATTTTGGTTTGAAACAAACTCCTTTACAACTCTGACACTATGTATAGGAGCATTATCTTATAACAGAATCAAGGGAATCGGTCCAAAAATATTTTTTAATTTAGGGAAAGCGGATTGTGAAATAGTCTTATAGGTTTCTCTCGTCATTTTTGCATTTTGAAATTCTAAATCGACTGTGCCGTAATATGTTATAGCACCGCATACCATAACCCCACACTCTTTTCTCGAATCGTGAAAATAATAATTGCAGCCTTCTAGCTAATTGTAGTCGATTTTCTTGGCGTAAATTATTCAGCTAAATTTTTTCCATGAGTTTTCTTTTTTATTTCAGGTATTCGAAGCTTGCAATGGGTCTTTTTACAGTTGAGCTACTTGGCTGGATATCGTCTTTATACCTGATTTTTGGTGCTGAAAGGGACTACTTAGACGCAACTCTAAAATGTTTCTCTTTTCTGTTTGAGTTAAATCGTTTGGAATCTTCCCTTTGTAATTCTTTCTTTAAGTATTATACCTACAGTTTTCTGTATTCGCCCAAATAGCCCGACTTTTTTTTTGGAAAAGGAGCTGAAACTACTGTTGCATTAAACTTTAATGTTGTTTTTTAATCTTAAGAAAGTTCCCTTTCCGATGGTAGTGAAATTTTAGCTGTCGAAAAAATATTTAACAAGAAGTTAGTAAAAAAAATCAAATTAACCGACTACTACCAACTTTGAACCCTTAAATATCCTAAATGGTAATTCGAAATGAAAAATCATAAGAGAATCCTAAAGATGATTTTAAAATACCTGTCTAATGATACCCATTTTAATTAGTTCGCAGACTTTTTAATTTTTTTCGTATTTACAATTAGGGAATTCACAATGAGTATAGGTATTAATATTTTAATGTGGTAATATTGCGCCATCTTAATTTTTTTATTGTGAGCAAGCAACGATATAAATCAGTGATGCCCATTTAGTGCCTTTAGCACTAGACTTAGTGCTTTTTAAGTCATAACATAACTTTTTTTTAAAGGCACTAAATTGGTGCTTTTTTAACTATGAATTTAGTGCTTTTGGTGCGTTTTACAATTAGACTAAATATAAATTTGTGATAGTCTAGTAGCTTCCTAAAAAACGCGAATTAAGATTTTTTCACTTTTTTTAAACAATAAAATTTAAACACATACACACATACTCAATCTAACAATGTGACTGTACTTGCTTCTTTGTGTTCCTTCCTAATTATCAAATTTCCTATAAAAATACTGAAGTTTGAGAATTGGTCGTAACGTCTTGGTTGTATGCATGATACAATAATGTAAATTTTTTATGTCAAAAATATCTGATTAGACCATGGGTGACCAAGATAAATTTAAGTTTGATCGTTAAGAACATATTTATAGAAATTACAGGGGACACATAGACTTTATGAAAGAATATACAGTAGTTTTGATTTAGCTGCCTTTTGTTTAAGTGTACTTTGGACTTAACTGCCTAAACTGATAAATTTCTGTCACTATTCTTTAAAATCCCATACAAATTCGTTTTTTAAGTGCACTTTCTATACCTGCACATTTAAGATAAATGCCCTAAAATTTTGGTAATTTTCTTAAAAGATTTTCATACAAAAAATCAACGTTAGCTGCACATTGACTTAACTGCACAAAACATATATTTTCTGTAATTATTGTTCAAAATCCTTTTTTAAGTGCACTTTGTATACCTGCGCATTTAACATATTTTTTGGCAGTTTTAAATTATTCTCATATAAAAATTTTAAGTTAGCTGCACACATTAAATAAATGTTGCTACATTTATGTTGCAACCATATATGTGTAGAAAACTGAAGTCAAAAATTGTATACCTGCACATTTAGGCAGGTAAGTGCATTTAAGATAACAGCATTTTTGACTTATCTGCACAAAAAGTCTTGCAAAGTTGATTGTGCAGCTAAGTCAAAATTACTGTAATAACCAATGCGGTGAAGTTGAAGAAATACAGAAGAACGAAGCATTAAAGTTTTAAGACTACAAAAATGGAAAATTAGTTTTAGCGCTATGAATTATTTTAAAAGTATAACTAGGGCAATAGATAAGGACCAAACTTTCAAAACATTTCCACTTAAATTTTATTCAAGTGTTTTGATATTTCGACTATAGTGGATGATTTAATTTAATATATAAAAGAGTAAAAATAAAATTTAAATTCAAATCTTTATCCTGCACATATGTATGTACATTAGAGTGGACAATATTTATATGGAATTATTTTTGTTTTTTGTAGGAGGTGGTTCGCCCCCTAATTTTTTTATTTTGGGCACAAATAACATATTTCCAAAACTGTAGACTGTTTGGTCAACGTTAAGGCGTGGCACATGCGCCCTCAAGTTGACAAGAAGGGATTTTGCACAATTTAATAAGAAAAAAGTTATAACTTCATTATTATTTATCAAAATTTATGTTAAGTATCGATATTATATTTAATTTTGACTATTATTTTAATGCGTGCCCCTAAAAAGGCGTGGCACCTTATATAATTTAAGTAATATATACGAAAATATGTAGTTTTTGCTTCAAAATATGATGGAATCTTACATATGTATGTAAAATTTATTTCCTAAAAGTCATTAAATAAATGCCGGCAAGTTAAAATAAAACACAAATAGATTAGTGTTCCATGAGATCTGATTTATTAATACCTTTATAGTTTTTTCGATAATCAGTTACAATTTGTAAGATAAATTGTTTTTCTTCTTCATTTATTGATAATGAATTATTATATTCTGCCATTAATTTAACATTTCGTTCGGCAGTATCGTTAACTACCCTCATTTTACTGACGATATTTACGCCCTGTATATAGCTTGGCTCGTTCTGCCATTGGGAGGGTTCTTTTTGGAAAAAATCGGTTGCAATCGAAAAACGTTCAAAGAAGTGAAGTGTATTTTTGGTTACGAAGTCCTCAATTGATTTTGATTGTAAGTCCTGTATATCAGTAATCAGCCGCTTGCTCTCATTTTCTGACTCTACACGAAGTCTCTTTATCATACGAGTTTTTGTTTCAGAAGTAATGGTTTCATCAAAAAACGAAAAACCTACTGTTTCTGCTGCTAAATACCATAAATGGTTACGGAATTTTCCCAAAGTTGCATTGCTTACGTTTTCGTTGACATTTTTGTAGGCGAAAAGAGATTTAATAAAAAGAAGGTCTTGATTAGGCGCTTTGGCAGCTATTGGCGCTTCTATCCAGACTTTTACATAAATTTTCACAATAAATAAACAAGCATCGCGTATGGCGTCTATTTCATCTGACGACATGACAAACTCTTCTCTGAATAAAAACATTGTTAATGAATAAATCGCCTTGGCCATCCAACGAGCGTGATGATATGCTCCTGGTGACTTGAATTTATAATTCCTATCGTGCTCCCCAAGAAATATTAGGCTTAATTCCAGAAGCTCCTTATAATCAGCCCTAGGCTGTTTTATTTTTAAATATTGGCGGAAAACGTGGCTAGATCTTCTAATTCGAAAACGCTAATATGCTGACTTACCTTCTCGTCATCAACTCCAAATTTAAAATTTTCTTGGTTTATCATCGCCCAGGACCCTTTAAACTTTTGGAAAATTGACAAAGTTGGTCCACTTGAAGACAAATTTCTGTTTTCAAATACGCTCTTTAATACAATTTCGTAGATGTGGTGACGACAGGGCAAGTACAAAAGATCTTTTCCTAATTCCTGTTCCAATATCACGCAAGCACCTTGAAGTCTTCCCGTGTTTGTTGCTGTTGTATCAAAACACAGGGCCTGAACTTTGTCTGTCAAATTCCACTCTTTTAATAATTGGATTATTGCTTCAGCCTGTTGCCTTCCTGTACCAGCCTGTAATGCAGGAACTCCAAGTAGATGCTCTGTCTCTGTAGATGTAATAATAACTGGCAATCTGTCTACTTTTTCCTTTCCAGTTAATGATGGTAACAGCTTTCCATCCCAATGTACTGTAATGGTTTGCGGTAAAATGTTTTGAAATTTTTCCTTTAAATTTATAGCTGTTTCAGATCGAATTTGTTTACGGCAATTTCGAATTGTAGTTTTACTTATTGCTAACTGACTTAAATCATGGCCCAATGCTTCAGCAGTGGCTATGAGAATTCGAACAGCATCTCTGTCGCTAACTTTACACTTGTCCAGAGTCGCAACAAGCTTGGGTGTTATAAAGTTTTTCATTTTACGTTTCTTTCCCACATTTCCAGTAGATGTTTGTTGAAAATTGTCTTGAAGCTCATCACTGTCTATTTCAGTCAATTGTCCTTCATCATCTGAGTAGTCCTGACTTGCAACCAAATTTTGAGATTGCTCCTGGTGATACTTTTCTTGCCTTATCAGTTCTCTTTCTTCACGCATATTTCTTCTTTTTTCCGTTGATTAAGTAGAAATAGTCTATCTTCTTCGATTTGAATAATACTTAACGCATCACCATGAGCGATATCAAACAAATAGTCTAATTCTTCCACAAAATCGTGCTCACGTTTCTCCTGTAGAGCTGTACGGCGCTTACAAGTTTTCTGAAGTGTCTTCCACTGATGATATAGAGCTTCCAGTTTCTGAACGCTACGAATATTCTGGCTTGTGGGAATACGTGCTTTATCCCAGAGTACTTCTGCTTCTTTAATTACAAGATATGCACTCGGACGAAGATTGAGCTTAATTTTCCGCATATTGTAAAAAAGAACTTTTAATATTTGCCCTTTTGATGGTAACTTGCACCCAATGATTTGACTTTCGTCGTGCCCAAGCAGAAATAACTTTTCATTTGCTCTTGTTTCCATTGCTGTTTGAGTTACATTAATAATATTAAATATGTTATTATATTTTGAAAATATCGAGCACTTTGTTGTTTAAACTTACCAATTTTATAAACCTTATCTTTCAATCAAATCAAATTAATATTTTCACATTTGCATGTATAACAACACATTATCAACGCTCTTTTTTAGCTTAACAAAAGCACATGTGTACTAGATACCGTTATTCCAGTATTGCTACTTCTATGAAAATATAAGTTTGCTTGATCGCAACTAATTAGCACGGAGCTGCATTTGTTAGTAGCAGTTTAAAATTTTAACTTGCCACGCCCCAATTTGCAGGCATTTATTTAATGACTTTTAGGAAATAAATTTTACATACATCTGTAAGATTCCATCATATTCTGAAGTAAAAACTACATATTTTCGTATATATTACTTAAATTATATAAGGTGCCACGCCTTTTTAGGGGCACGCATTAAAATAATAGTCAAAATTAAATATAATATCGATACTTAACATAAATTTTGATAAATAATAATGAAGTTATAACTTTTTTCTTATTAAATTGTGCAAAATCCCTTCTTGTCAACTTGAGGGCGCATGTGCCACGCCTTAACGTTGACCAACCAGTCTACAGTTTTGGAAATATGTTATTTGTGCCCAAAATAAAAAAATTAGGGGGCGAATAACATGTTATTAAAAAAAAAAAAAAAAATGTTCACTCTAATGTACATACAAACATATTTATTGCGTTTGGTGATTTTTAGTGGTTTTTTCATGACCGAACAGTGCTTTTTGCTTTAAAAAAGTTGGCACTACTGATATAAATACACATACTGTGTATCCCAGCTAGCATTTTGTATCATAATCGAATCTTTTTTGAATCAGCTTGACGGGAAAAATAACCGCATATGAGCTCATTATTCGATCATAAATGATACTTCCGTCGTGAGAAAATGGTACCCTACAGATGAATCATACCAACGAATCATTTATGATACGATTTGCTGATTGACTTTTGAGCAATTTTATGGTGGTATTAAATCATTAAATCACCTTTTTGAGGTTTTTTTGCATTTTGTTCCTCTATTTTCAACAAATCATTACTTGATCATTTAGATGAATCATAAGTAAATCCCTTTTCAATCACCCAAGTGATAAATCAGCTTTTAATCATCAAAAGTGATCTCAGGAGAATCATATAAGGGATTTCTGCAAAAATTATCACCCAAATGCTAGCTGGGTATATCAAATTTAGGCAAACACACATACATATTTATATTATTTATATGTATATTAGTGTATAATATGAGAGAGAGAGAGTAAAATGCATGAGAGACTGGATTATTTTATTCCGCACGTATTAAAATAACAAAAAAAATTTTAATTAGAAATTATTATTGGATAAATTTATTAAAATAACTTTTGTTCTGCGAAAAATACAAATATTTTTTCATCAACTACATCTGCGTTGACAGTTTTAACATGTTTAGTTTAACATTACCATATTGCCATATTAAAAATGACATGCTTTTTATACTGTTAAATTTGCCACATGGTAGTTAATTTGATTTACATACAAAACAAAAACAACAAATTTGCCAGACCATATTAAAGTATTAAAATTTAAGTGTTGCAATCTAGGCGCACGGCAGTGCGCCAGGCCAATTTCTGGCCAATGCACGGCACGCAGTGTGTATATTTACACGAAGCCATTCGAGCTGTTTTTACCCCCCTCATAACTTTGTCCCCCCGCGACCGTAAAATTATGAAATTTAAATCATAATTAGAATAAATTCATATAACCTCATATGCGAAGTTTGAAAGTTTTACAATGAAAGCTTCCGGAGATATAGAGGTGCAAAAAGTGCATATTTTAAGACATACTCACTGACCACTGACACACTCATCAAATTGATGAAGCACTTCCGCTATAGCTAGAGAGCTAAAATTTGGTACACGAGAAGATCTAGGTGAGCAATGAACCAGAAAAATCTGAAAACCCTAAAATTTTAACCAGGAGGGCGGGGCTACGCCCATAAAAATTAAAATTTGTGCTATTGAGCTGAAATTCGATACAGAGCTAGGTCTAGGTGAGAAATAAAATAAAAATAATCTGAAAGCCCGGAAATTTTAGCCAGGAGAAAGGTCAGAATTAAAAATGCTAATCTAAGGCGCTTCATGGAAGCTATTTTATTGAAATTCGGCATATATACTGCGGTAATGCAAGGCTATAAATTTTTCATTAAAAAAGTGGGCGTTGACACGCCCATACAATTTAAACCTCATTTTAATGCCCTGCGGCTCAGCATATTTAGATATACTATTTATCTAGCTATTATTATCCGTTTGTAACGAAACTTACACTTTTTAGCGTTACGCCCATAAAAATTTAAAATTAAAAGTTGCGCTAAGGAGCTGAAATTTGATATACTAGTAGGTCTAGGTGAGAAACCAAATAGAAAAATCTAAAAACCCGAAAATTTTAGTTAGAGGGGCGGGGCTGCGCCCATAAAACTTAAAAATTAAAAGTTGCGCTAAGGAGCTGAAATTTGATATACAAGTAGGTCTAAATGTGAAACAAACTATAAAAATTTGAAAACCCAAAAAATTATACCAGAATGGGCGGGGCCACGCTAATATTGTTTTTAACTAAATACTTAGTCCCAAATCACACTGTGCAAGTCTTATTGCTAAGCTGATTAGTTTCATGGAGAGAGAGACGAGGGGAACAGCAACGTTTCTTTTCCCCCCGTCTCTCTCTCCTAATAAACTAATCAGCTTAGCAATAAGACTTGCATAGTGTAAATAGGGACTTAATATACAGCTTTTAATTCAAGCCAATTTAGTGAAATCTTGCATCACCTTAAAAATTGGGCGTGATCACTCCCATAAAGTGTTAGCCTTGTGTTTAATCTACATCGGTCTAGCATATTTTAGAAGAAAATTAGCATGAATTATAAGCGCTGCTCACAACAAAATTTTGAGTTAGGAATAGTGAGGAGAGGTAATGCTGATAAAATCTAAAGATATAATTCGCGCTAGAGAGCTGACATTTTATACACTAGTAAGTGTAGCTGCGTAAACCAATGGGAAAATCTTAAAACCAAAAAGTTTTACCCGGTATGCGGGGACACGACGTTAAAACTCCAATTAGCACTAGCGATCTTAAATTTGATACACAAATAAATCTAGATAAGAGATCACTAAGAAAAATCTGAAAACCCAGAAGTTGCTATCAGAGGGCGGAAACAAGCACTTCAAATTCAAAATTAACATACATTTTATTAAAACTTTTCATACACATTGCACTTATCCAAAAAAAAATTCCTATTTTGAAAAGTAGCCGTGACTTCACCCATAAATCTTAGCTTTTTTCGTTCAGATACTTCGGCTTAGCAGTTTTTAATTTAATACTCAGGTATTTGTTATTAACTTTTTAATACCAAACTTTGCATGAACCATAAGCACTAGCAGATATAAAAAAAGTCAGCGGGGCCAGGCTCATGAAAATTTTAAGTAATATTATACTATAGAGAGCTGACATTTTGTACACAAATAGTAATTGATTTACTCAATCGGAAAATCCAAAAATTAAAAGCACCAGCTACCCTATTGAAACTTTGCATGCACATTAGGCATATCTTTTTGATTTATGTACTTCGGCTAAGCAGACTTTATTTAACATGTAAATATATTGAGAAAAAAGGCGGGGTCATGCCCAGTAAAAGTTACGCTGTATTTTACATGTTTCTTCCAGTCGCCTCTTACCAAATTGCATATACACTGGCTACCCGTTGTAATGACACAGTAGTGCATTTTTAAGGTCAACAATTCAACAACCATCACACTCTTACCCATTATTTTATGTAACTCTGCCATTTTCAACTGGCGCAGTGATCATGACTAGAGAGAAATACACTAGAAATTTTAAGTTTAAAAAGTGTTATTATAGAAATCTTTTCAAAAAGTAATCAGATCCTCACAAAAACATAAATGTGAAAAACGGCCAAGTTCCTATCCAAAATTTCGGCCATTATAAGTTGTGAGATATAAATTTTGACCAAGTTCTTCTTTGCCACAATATCTAACACAGAAATATATTATGTATGATAAAAATTTGTAATAGTAAGGGTGTCATATAATTTATAGATAATCTGCTAACTTGGCAATATTTTTTTCCTTTCTAAAAAAGGAAAGAATAATTTATAAATGTTTATTTCTTTATATTGATAAAAATGTTGTCAAGATGGCAGATTATCTAGAAATTATATGACACCCTTACGATTACAAATTTATATCATACATAATATATTTTTGTGTTAGGTATTGTGGCAAAGAAGAACTTGGTCAAAATTTATATCTCACAACTTTTAATGGCCGAAATTTTGGATAGGAACTTGGCCGTTTTTCACATTTATGTTTTTGTGAGGATATTAAAACACATTTTAAAACACTATTGTGAACTCCCAACTGTTAAATTTGCCGCATGGTAACTAATTTGATTTACATACCAACCAAAAACAACAAACTTGCCAGACCATATAAAAGTATTAAAATTGAAACGTTGCAATATTAAGACACATTTTAATACGCTATTGTGAATTCGCTAAATATTGAGTTTTGACTACTGTCATATCTTTAATGACACTCCCATGATTAAGACAAATCGATTGATGTAAGAATCATGAAAATCGTTCATTTTATATAGAGACGCAAAGGAACACACATATCGTGGCAAAGAAACACAAATATTTCAATTTCAATTTAATAATATTAATTACGATAATACAATCAAAGTAACTAATGTAAAGGGAAAGAAAAGGAGTACTAGCTGCAAAGGCTTTCGACTCGGGATTTATATAATTTTTTTTTAACAATGTAGCAAGTTTTTTTTTTAACGACTAATGTTGATAAAGAGATTACAATTTCTTCAAGAGGTTACATTTTGATATGAATTTAAAAATAAGTTCAATGTTATTGGCGGTTAAATATTTTAGACAGTCTGAAGGTAGGCGATGTCCGAATATATTTCTTCTGGGATGGTTAAAGGATGAGCATTCGTCAAGTATGTGGTTTATTGTTAAATGAGTGTTACATCGGGTGCATACAGGTGGGGGCATTCTATCCAGTCGATAACCGTGAGTTAGCATGGTGTGCCCTATTCTCATTCTCACAATTAAGTTTGAAATATTTCTTGGGCAAGCTTTGGGGTAAATAGGTCTATATCGCGTTGGGTTTATTGTTTTGTAGGGGTGTTGATAGTCGGACCATTTGTGATTTATGTAGTTTTGGTATGAGTAATTAGCAGTGTTAAAGATATCACGGGGTTCAATAGCCGGCAGAGTAAGGAATGGTCTATGTTTACCATCAGCAGCCGCGGAGTCAGCGTATTCGTTGCCTGGTATACCGACGTGGGAAGGGGTCCATAAAATTTTTATTTTGTTTGAGTTTTTAGTTAGGATATTTCTAATATCATTTATCAGTGGGGAATCATATAGCGTGTTTTTTATCGCCAAAATAGTTGAGAGACTGTCGGTACAAATGATGAATTTGTGTTCGTTTTGTGTGACGTATTCGACTGGTTTAAGGATAGCTGACGCTTCAGCCGTAAAGTTGGAACAGTAGTTGGGAGTGGGTCCAGTGCTGATGATAGTACAATCATTATGTACAACGGCGTATGTGGTGAAATGGGTAGACTTTGATCCGTCGGTGAAAATTAATTTCCATCCAAGATTACATAAAAGTCATCGTGTATATTGTAATAAATTTGTTTGTAAACCGATGGTAACGTAGTAGACTTTGGCAGCTTAGCGATTGAAATGATAAGTGAAGAACTGTTCAGGAGCCAGGGCGGTTCAGAAGATTGTTAATATATCTGGGAGAAAGAGTTAGTGTCCAATATTTCTTGAATATTTAATACATTTAAGCAAAGTTGATTCGAATTTGGGCACTTTATTACAGTTGAATAATATAGAAGCTTCTTGGGAAATAGTTTCGTTGCGGCATAGGATGACTTTTGGGATAAGTTTATATGTGAGGAATAAAATGCGGACTTCTATGGATGGCATTCCCGCCTCCGCTAATATATTTTTAATTGGGCTTGTCCGAAAGGCTCCAATGCTACAGCGGATTGCAGCGTGGTAAGGAGCTTGGATAATTTTTATGTTGGTTTTGGCGCAACATCCATATATAGGTAGAGCATAATAAATTTTTGAAAGAATGATCGAGCGGGATATGTTTATCATTGTTGATATGTGGATCATAAGCCGTTTAGAGGTGAGGAATTTTATAATGTTGAGACGTGCATTCAGCTCTTTCTTAAGTTGTAAACAGTGGTATTTGAGTTTATTTTCCTCATCAGAACCGAACAGTTGTCAGTCTCAAATCTGTGCTGAAATCCTACTACGTTTTCAATAGAAACGTTAGCAGTACAAGAAGAGTACTTACTATTGCAAGATAAAAAGTTTTCATTTTAAAGAACAAAAAGTGCCACAAAAGAAAAATGCTCTACTAGACTAGATTAGTCATAATACACATTACTTTTATGCCTATATAAGTAAAAAGATTTCTGACGCAGCCATAAGAATGAATGCATAAAACAGCCATAAAAGCTGCTCTCCTGTTAAATTTTTAAAATGTTAGTTAGGCCAGTTAGTTAAAACCAAATTTCCCATCACTGGCACATATAGCCATAAACAACACCATTCCTCTACGCGTACGTACATATGTACATAGTTAATGCCATGTCAGATAAAACGTTTGCTTCGCGTTGCGTTGTAGATTCGTTTTGACATCTAAAGCCTACAGTACACGGCATGTAAAAAGCCATATGCGTATGTGGCGATGACGTCACAAGAATTTTCAGCATGTCCGTTGCATTTTTTTTAAATTACTAGTAGTGGCTACATGACATAAAATTTTTATAGTATTTTTGTTCCAAAATATACATATATTGGCACATGTGGCCGAATCGAATAAATTTTCTTATATGAGAATGATTATTTTGAAGACAGCAAGGCAACATGGCGGCAGGTTGTTGTCTATGCTGATTTTGTCGTTATAGTCCAATTAAACTAATTTCTATTTCGTTGGCTACAATGAGAAAATTCAGTATTGCCAGTATAATACAAAATGTTGAATGAATGATTTTGTACAGTTATTTCATATTATTTAACAGAAACAATATCCAAAAATTGATGTAAAGAATAAATTAATTCATTTTTATACTTTTACGTGAAATAACTACATTTTAAAAGTAGCAGTACTGAACCATGTATTTGTACTTGAATATCAGCTGCAGATGGTGCTGCTGCCGTCTCCAAAATAATTAAGTAGCCGGCTACGAGGCGACAAATGCTGCTAGCGGCATTTGAAGTCGTGTGTTCGTGTAGCCTGCTGTGGTGAATGTGTTCAATGCATTATGCATAAAACAACAACAGTGACACAAACACAGAGTGTTGTCAAAGTTTTTGTTGTATCATACACCTTTTGCTTAACACTTTTCTGTCAACGTTAGAAAAGTCACGCAAAGCGACGAAGTTGTATCTGACACCGGCCTTTAGCCACAAAACATACAGAAGTGTCACGAGACGGAAGATACGGGTATTTTTCTGTTTGTCTCGTTTTCCCTCAAATTTTGTCGTCGTTTTTATTTTGCTACGTCTTTCTAGTGCAATAAATTTTTATTAGCTGTGTTAATTGGTAAGTAGTAATACACTGCAGTATCAAATACACTATGCTTTTCTCTTTTTTCCACGAATTTTAACAAAAACCTGATTGGAGCTTTTTTTACCTGTCACTTTCTTCACTTCTGTGTATTCTGTGCTTTAACGTTTGAAAACTCATTTTTCGAGTTCGTCAATTTTAAATGTTTACTCTACATTTCCCTTCCCATTTTCTCTTCTCTGATTTTACGAAGTCTATAGCAAGGTAGAAAAAATTTAGTTTATTTATTTCATCTAATGGATGTGAAATAAATAATTCCTTAAATTATGACGTACGAACATAAATTAAAACGAATTCTTTTAACTGCGATAAGTGCCAATCAAATACACAAAACATTTAATGCTGATGATGACAATAATGTTAGCAAAAACGCTTTTATTGAAAACATACAAATACCCACTTGACCTGAGATTCGATAAAAACGAATGCTCACTAAAGCAAAGAAATTTCGAAACAAACTTCTTCGATATTTGAAAGATAGTCTAAGAAAATTCGAATGTTCGCTAAAACTCCGAGCTTCGAACTTCTATCGATAGTTTTTCTATGCATGACAGCACTGTAAGTTAAAAAAATTAAATAAGAAGACATACCTACATAAGTATGTACATATGTGCAATAATTGAACAAAAAATAATTTGTCACGATAGCCTAGTGGATGCGTGTCAGTCTATTAGAACGGAGGTACCATGTTCAAATCCTGCAGCGTATATGTTAAAGTATTAAAAAAAAAATTAAATAAGTAATAAAATAATTTTTTTTTACTTTTTTTTGCTGCCTTTTTTGGGATATCGAAATTAGTTCGACATTCCCTCAGTTTTGATATTGCTAGCGAAACTTCGAGATCGAATGTTTTTTGGGACAAAACTGAGCGACAGGTGAACTTTTTTCGATTCTCTCGATAGTTTTACACGATAAATGTTCGAGATATATTCGAAATCGATATCTATAACGAAAGTCTTGGTCAAGTGGGTATACATATGTACATATGTTTATGTGAGTTGTTCTTGTTGGGCTTTTTTATTGAAAAGCGACTGGTTAAGCTTTATTGCCAAACTTCATGTTTATATTTGGTATCCGTTCTACTATGTTGCATTCCAAATTATTTTTTCAAAACATTTTTAAATAATTCCCTTTGCTCGCGTACACTCACTCCGAAAATTCTTTTTTGGATACAATTTATATTTTATTTCTGCTTAACGCCTTGTCAGTACGACTCGCAACATCTTACCAGGCACACATGCCTGTTTTCCGCCATTCTTCTTCCCATCATAAATTTTTTAAACACACGTTCAACGAACTTTTGTTTTTGATTTTCTTATTGTTGCTTGTTATTTTATATTTGTAAGATTTGGCACTATTTATTCTTGTATTAAGACACTTGCCATCGTCAACATATATTTGTAAACAAAAAATTTTCTCGCTAAGAAACAAATAAGTAAAGAAAGCGGACAAATGTTTGTGACCATTCAATAAACATAAAAAAAAACAATATTGAATTAGTGACTACATAATTAATTGATGAACGTGGTGTCTACTCGAAAAAAAAATAAATACATTTTATTTCGAATTAGAAAGATGACTCTTGATTAGTTTAATTCATTATTAATCGATTAATTATGGCCTCTATCATGAGCAACTTTCAATCTGGAGGAAAATTGCGGCATCCGATGCGACTCGTAATTTAAATATATTTCAATAGCGTTTATATGGAAATATTTTTAAATTACGAGTCGTATCGAATGCCGTGATTTGCCCCCTGGATTTTTTTTATCCTGTATTCTGATTAGAACAAAAAATAACAAATGCAAGTAGCCCAAGAACCTCCGTATGAAGTCGTTTGTCACGGTATTCCACCATCACAGTAGTATTACAGGTCAAGTTCCACCTTATGCACGCAGTGTGTATAGTTACACGAAGCCATTCGTTCTGTTTTAGCCGCCACACATAACTACTTTACCCAGAATCATAAAATGATGAAACTTAAAACATGAGGACGCTTTATTTGAAAGTTTTACAATGAAAGCTTTCAGTAAAGTGCGACTTTGCCACAAAATATGTAATACTATTCAAACTTTAGTAATATAAAAGATATTCACGTCAACTCTTGCAACTGTATAAAAATGCATAATTGCACTTTCTGACGTGAGCAACCAATTTTGTTTAATATGTGCATAGATATATTGTACTCGTATGTTTGTTTAAACGCTGAAACGAAGTGTTGGAACTTCGCTGATTAATTTTGTAATCAATTCACTAGTAAAGCTTAAATTAGACGTGACATAGCCATAATGCCATAACTATAACCAAACCAAAATTCAATTGGTTTCTATGGTGAGAGTTATGGCGAGTCATTAGTTTGGTTCGAACGGCTGCTCTCTATGGCTATGGTTATGTCACGTCTGATTGAGCCTTAAAATATCAATATTAATAATATTGGTATTATTTAACAAAATTCTAATAACTATTTTGAGCCATAGGTCTTTTGAAAATAGCAAAATTATGTATGTATTTGTTATCTGAAAATCGAATTTGAAGATTTCTTTATAATTTCTGGCTAAGATTTTTTAAATATTTTTTAATTTTTAAATTAATTTATTTGTATCGAAAATATCTTCAACGACTTTTTTTTCATTTAAAAGAAAAACATTTAGGTATTCCTGCGTTGTAATTTGGTGTATGGTTGATTTTAAAGCTACTTTTTGACCATTTTTTTTTTGGATTGGCAATGCCATAAAAAGTTGCACAACTTTGCAGAATTTACCCTGATAATCTTGCACTTGCTCAGACCCTGACAATTTTGCATCATTTGTGCAAAATAATTTTCTATGTGGTTGTTGTTATATTTTTTGAAAATTTTGCAATTTTGCTTTTCTGCAACAGTGCAACTTTTGACGTGAATACCTTTATAGTTTTGAAAATTTTTTCGGGTTTGGGATTTTTTTCGGTTTTTGGAGTTTTTAGTTCTGGCGTTTTTTACCTTTTAGCGATTTATTTCGGTTTTTGGAATTTTGGCGATTTTTTTGGTTTTTGGCGATTTATTTTAGTTTTAGAGATTTTTTTTAGTTTGGAGCTTTTTCAGTTTTTGGCGAGTTTATAATTTTGGAATTTTTTAGTTTTAGCGTTTTTGAAAATTTGAAAGCAAGTTGTCAAAATTACATAGTCAAAATTACATTAATTAATAGAACACCCTTTAATTTATTTTTTATTTTTAATTTTATTGTTAATTGTTGTAGTCTGTATAAAATGCGTGTTGGCACAAAAATGCGGGATTTTCCTGCAACCTAGAGCCTATTGTACACAGCATGTAAAAAACCACGTGTGCATGTGGCTCTGACGTAATTTTGACGTCATCATGAAGCTACATTTGCAACATGCGGTGTACTAGTAACATATGTACATGTAGATATTCAAATGCTTACAGATGTGCTGCCTCAGAAAATTTTTTCGATTCGGCTACATGTGCTACATTTGTATTTTGGAACAAAAATACTATCAACATTTTACGGATCTTGGAATTTAATAATTCCTATGCGAAGGTATAGGTCGTCTGCAGCTCCCGAAGGAAACACCTATATGTGGGATATCCTAGCAATTCGCGAAACTTGATTCTGCCAATCAAACTAAAGAAACAAACAACATAGTGATGGCAATAAGAGTCAGTCTGGGTGGGATACTTTATATTGAGGAGTGAGGAGTAAAAAAAAAGTTCCCACTAATATTTAGTTATTTGTGTTTGAAGATTTCGCAACTGGTTGTATACTACGTTTATACGCACGGCTTATTTGCAAATAAAACTAGAAATTGTTGCCATATTATGGTTTTTTATTGCGACTTACTAATTCAGAAAACTATTAACGATTAACGCGCTCTTTGCAAATAAATTGCTTAAGGTTGCAACACTTACATATGTTTGCGAATAGAAAACAATAAATTAGTAAATATTGCACAAAAGAACATTGGTAGAAGAAAATAATGACAATAGAAACAAATTATTATTTGTTATTTTATACATTTACACAATTTTTTTGTGAACATAAGTAACATTTCTATAGGACTGCTACCAAGTTTTTATACATTTATAATGGCGTATAAACAGTGAGTTAATTTATTTGCAAATATTTTTATTGGCAAATAGTGCTCGCATAAACGTAGTATGAATTACATAGTAAGTCGCAATAAAAACCATAATATGTCAACAATTTACAGTTTAATTTGCAAATAAGCCGTGCGTATAAACGTAGTAATACATACATACATACATATGTACGTATGTATTTTTTTTTACACGGTTATACATACATATTTATTTACTACAATGCTGCCCACAGAGAGAAAACCGAGAGAAATGTATAAGCGTATGTGTATTCATTTGTATAAAAAGCCGATTGATGTTCGGCACTCAGCGCTTCACTGGGCAGCCTGGATTTACTACATGGGTGACCAAGATAAATTTAAGGTTGTGTAAGTGAGAGAAAAATATAAACACACAGGCAGAAAGAATTAATAAAAGTAATTCGTATATGATTTTTTTTATGAAAAAATTTTTTTCTAGAAAACCGTTTCAACAAAAAGTAATAAATAAACATTATTATTCACTTTAATTCTGAGTTTAAAACTACTAAAAACCAATTTGTAAGAGAAAATAATTTTTAATTTTCTTGTAGGCAAAATCATTTTTTAACATACACAGCCAGCATACATAATAAATTTTTCGCAGTGCGTTTGAGAAAAATGAGTGAAAAGATAAACAAAAATTTATCTCAGATAAGACTAAATGAAAGAGAATAAGAATACGTGTGAATTCGATTTGCAAAAATTTGCTACATGATGTTCACCCATGATTTACTAGCATATTGCCCGCTACTTGGTTAGCGGATATTTTATACGTACTATCCAAGCTATTGCATTTTAGATCCAAATACATATATAGTGTTCAAATATAAAAGTACGCGAAAGTCGTTCTTTTGATATTGAGTTCAACTGAGACCTTCTTCATGTTGATTCATGAAACCTAGTCATAAAGCCCTTTTAATTGTGACCCATATTGATAAATGTGTTTCTTGTCCGAAATAAATATATTTTGAAAAGCAATTTCGTTCTAATAATTTGAGAAATTCGTATTGTTGCCCAATGTGGCAACTAATCGCAAAAACGTAGTGGAAAATAAAAAAAAATACACAATTGAATAAAGATGCTTGTTTTGTAAAGATTTTTGTTTGCGGCTTTCAAACTTATTATGTTTATATGTATATTGTTATTCTCAATATAATATTAAGAGTTTAACTATAAACATACGAAGTATGTTAGCTAATTCAAAAATTTTTTTGGTTTAAGTCTACAGACGAGTTCCAAAAGCGTGAACGAAATGTATATATACAGTTTCTTAACCATAAAAAACAAGCAAAAATTTAAAAAAATTCTTGTTCTTAAAGCACTTTTTAAGTTGTAAATAACTTTTCTTAAATGTATTTTTTTAAAGAGTAGTCTTTTATAAAATACCATTGCCAAAAGGTAAATCTCTGAAAAATTACCTTATCCAAAAGATTTTACCGGGTATGTTCTGCATTCCACGTGAAATTAAAACGAGTGGAATTGCCATAAAATTGTTGTTGGAAATATGTAATTATAACAACAATGCTATGGCAATTCCACTCGTTTTAATTTCACGTGGAATGCACAACATACCCGTATATACCATATACCGTATATATACATAGGTACATTTCTAAAAATTAGATTTTCAAAAATTTGCCATTTCCCAAAAGCACCCTTTCAAAAAACGGTGTTTCCAAAAATATATTTTTTTTTTTGTTGAAAAAAGTACATTTTCCGAAAAGAATTTTTTTAAAAGTACCAAATTAAAAGTACCCTTTTGATATCAGTTAATAAATTTCTACTGATATTCAAAATGTTTCAATTATATGAATTCTCTCTCCCGAATATAAACATTTTAGCATTGTTTCTCGTACTTACACCTTTTGGTACCTCTTTTGGGCCCTTGGAAAAAAACATACATTTTATTATCTCAGCTTCTACTGAGCGGTCAGTCAGGCGTAAGTCATAGTAAATTATTTTTACATATATGTCATATCGTCAGCCCATTATGTGTTTGGAGCATATGCAAAAAAGTCGGAATGGAGAAAAACGACAAAGAAGGTTTACATGAAGTTTTTTCAAGGTATACCCGATAGAATTTTTTTATATTTTCGCCATTGCTTCCGACACATGTTTAGAACTTGTTTAGAAGAAAATTTATACTTCAAATTTATTTTTCTTGCTGTCCATAGAAATAAGTCCATCGGTTTAACGATGACTTCAAAATTAAACAAAAACCCTTACCAGCCCCCGTATTCTGTAACTCGCTAAAGCTAAAGCTAAATTCTATCGCTAAAATGCTGAACAAATAGAAAATTAAAAATTTTTGGCGATAACATAAAACACTAACATTTCGGCGAATTATATTTTTAAGCCATTACCTGGTTTAGCAATAGACGTTTAAACATTGTATTCCTAGCCGAAAATCGATAAATCGACTTGCAAAATTTTTAGCGATTGAGATTTAGCTTTAGCGAGTTACAGAATACGGGAGCAGACATTGCAATTTCCGGGATGTTAGCAATTTTTTTTTTTGCAATTGATCTAATTTTCTAATGTTTTTTTATTCCTTGCAGTGTAAGTAATTTCTACAATTCATTTAGGAATTTTTCGCGAACAAGAGATTTTTTCGCGTTCTTTTCGACTGTATTTTTTTTAACAGTTCTTCGCGATGAAAGCGAGCTTTTGCAAGAACTCTTCTTAACAGTTAATTTTTAACAATATTAGGCTGCTTCTGCATATGCTGGTGTTAGGAAGTTTTCACAAATTTTCGCCATTTTCGCGTTTTTATGAAATTTTTAGCATTCCTTGTAGTTTTAGCGACTTGTAATAAAAATAAATTCAGTAAAGTGCGACTCTGACTCGCGCACGAAGGGTTCCGTACGAACACTAGATATGTAATTTAATACAAACTTCATCCTATATAATGTATAGTTGTGGCATTTTTTTCGTTTTTGGGGTCTTTTCGGTTTTTTTGTTTTGGCGTTTTTTGCGTTTTTTTCGGTCTTGGCGATTTTTTTAGTTTTGACACTTTATTTTCTTGTTTTGGCGATTTTTTTTCACTTTTTGGCGTTTTTTCATTTTGGCGATTTTTTTTATTTTTGGCGATTTTTTTCATTTTTGCGATTTTTTTTATTTAAAATTTTTTTTAGTTTTGGCGACATTTTCGCGTTTTGGCGATTTTTACGATTTTTGGCGTTTTTTCATTTTGGAGTTTTTTTTTAATTTTGGCGATTTTTTCGAATTTGGCGATTTATTTTAGTGTTAGAAATTTTTTTTTTAATTTTGGCGATTTTTTTAATTTTGGCGATTTTTTTAATTTTGGCGATTTTTTTCGTTTTGGCGATTTTTTTTAATTTTTGGCGATTTTTTTTTTTTTTTTTTTGGTTTGGCGATTTTATAATTTTCGGTTTTTTTAGTTTTACCGTTTTTGAAAATTTCAAGTGTTTGCCTCTTACGGTTTCCAAGATATAGCAAATTGTCAAAATTACATAGTCAAAATTTCATTAACTGATGTCCCACCCTTTAATTTAAATTTTTTTAAATTTTAGTGTTAATTGTTGTAGTCTGTATAAAAATACACTAATTTTACAAATTTCAAGTTTCAATATACATATGTTCATACAATTGTATGTATATTACATGGGATTTTAACATATTTCATTGCTCGTTTTGGAACACCCTTTAATTTTTAATTCTCATGTATTTGTTGTTGTAGCGGCCAGGGTTCTACATACTGTGTCCAAATTTCAGGTCCGTAGCTCTTACGGTTCCTGAGAAAATACCGTGTGACGGACAGACGGACAGCGTAGCGAAAACAATAGGGTTCCTTTTCACCTTTGGTGTACGGAACCCTATGGCTGGTTTAAAATTTTGCAATTTTTCGCGAATTTCTGTTTTTTTTTTTTTGCAAAAGAGGTAATTTTTCCAAAGTTTTTGGGTTTCCTTATTTATTTTTATTTAGGGACTTAAAATTTAAAAAATTTTGCAAGCTTATTTTTAATCTTCATAATGTTAATGACTCAATTTTAGTTTTGGGCTTGTTTTCAACATTGCGAATTTTTTAAGATTTTCGCAATAGGTGTGATTTATTCCAAATTTCTGCTTTTTTAGAGCTTAAGAGACTTTTATTTATTTCAAGACTTGATATCGATTTTAGCATTAATTTTTATTTCAAGTACACAATCTATTTTTTTTCATACTATGCAAGTAATTTTTCCCGCAGTCAATATTTGCACAGCTTGGTATCCATACACTACAAATATATCCATAGAAAGGCAGAGATTTGGAGTAGATCGAATTCTTGAAGGCAAGTTCTTCGTTCCAATTGTTTTTATAAAATTACGGAAATGAAGCAAAACAAGAGTTAAATTTATTTTGTACGTTTTTGTATGAATAATTTGACGCAATAGCCAAACAGTGCCGTGTACAGCCAAACAATACTTATTAAACCTAAAAATAGTTGAAATGGAGCAAAATGAATGCTAAATATCTCAGAAAACATAATTAATTTCGCGAAATATTTTTTGGATTCAGAAAGTGTATTCGAACTCATTTTTAACCCCCGACCAAAATAAAGGGGTGTTATAAGTTTGTAGTGTGTGTTTGTGTATCTGTACAAGTACTCGTACAGACCAAACGGCTGGACCGATTTCGATTTAGTTTTTTCTGTTTGAAAGGTGAATTGATCGAGTGTTCTTAGCTATGTTTGAAAAAAAAAATCGGTCCAGCCGCTTAAAAGATATCACATCACGAATTTACCCCTTTTAAATGAGAATTTTCAGAAAGTGCCAAAGCTTATTCGAGATTCTGTCCAGAAGAAAAGAACGCGTTCAATAATTTACAAGATATGTCGAATGCAAAAAGGTACCAAAATACAGTTTTTAACCCGTTTTAACCCCTAAGGGTACACATATTGAAAAAGTACCAAGCACATGTAAGCTTATTTTTTAGCAGCATTCGTATGCTTTTGGACTTTTAGCCTACCTAATGTAGTTTCTGAGATATAAAGATAACTGTTTTACCCTTTTTTACCACTTTTTACCCCATTAGCACGGTTTGGGCCTTTCAAAAAATCATACATTTTACTATCTCAGCTTTTACTGAGCGGTAGGAAGTCATAGTAAATAATTTTTACATGTATGTCATATGTACTTTGTCATTAACAAAAAAGTACCTAAAACGGGTACGATTTTACCCGTTATAAGTACTAATTTTCAGAAGAAAATAACGCCCCAAAAAGGTTTCTGCTACGTTCAATAATTTACAAGATATGTCGAGTGCAAATTCAGTTTTTACCCTCTTTTAACCCCTAAAAGTATACATATCGAAAAAGTACCAAACATGTGTTGGCTTATTTTTTTAGAAGCATTCGTCTGCCTTTGGAATTTCTAGTCTAATGTGATTCGTGTGGCTGGTGGTGGTTTTTGTTTTGCCTGGTTGTATACAGAACGTTGTCCGTCCTAATACACATATGTACTTTATATGTGTATGTGTAAGAATTAGCAATTAAAATAAAGCCTCTACGAGAATAAGGCTGAGTTTACATCTGGCATTTTATGTGTTGTCATTTTGTGGTGTCATTTTGATATGTTTTTAATGCCGTTTCCATCAAGTTTTTCGATAACATACAATTTTATTATGTCATTTTGATAGGAAAGTGCCTCATCCCTAAATAATGGCAAGACGGCATCATTGCCTAAATCAAGAACTAATTTTGATATAATGACATTTAGTGTCATTGTTTTTATAATTGTGAGACTTTGTTTCTCGTATTGTTTGTTAATTAATATTTATACAAATGGATGATCGAAAAATTATTCAATTGGCTAGTGAAAAAAAGCAATGTGAGTCCGATCACAGGGGAGATGTGTAAACATCTAGTAATGAAAAATTTTTTTAAAGTTGGAAGTACTTATGCTTATATAGGGTGTTTTTTTGAGGGGTATAGAACTTCGAATTGAAATAAAACACAAGAAAATCGTTTTAATGTCCATCAATTTGGCATTATTGGAAGGATAATTTTATGCCATTGATGTTTAAATATGATTTCGGGCATGTGGCCGCCGCGGCTGGCTCGAATAAAGCTAATTCTTCAGGTCCAATTTTCAACCACTTTTTCGAGCATATGGGGCCGTATGTTGGCAATAACGCCACGAATGTTGGCTTCCAAGTCCCCTAACGTTTCTGGTTTGTTGGCGTAGACGAGCGACTTCACATATCCCCAAAGAAAATAATCCAATGGTGTCAAATCACACGATCTTGGTGGCCAATTGACAGGTCCATTCCGCGAAATTATGCGCTCATCGAATGTTTCCTTCAATAAATCGATTGTGACGTGCGCTGTGTGGCATGTAGCGCCGTCTTGTTGGAACCAAAACTCATCCACATGCATGCCATCCAATTCGGGAACAAAATAGTCGGTTAGTCGTCTCCAATTGCTGTGCACGGTGGCGAATCGATTCATTCGGGTCCTCTTCAACACTTTGCTCTACAGCGGCAATTGTTTCTTCGGTGCGCACTGTTCGACGTCTCTGCGGATGCGTATTATCACATAGAGTAAACGTAGTGCGAAAACGATCCATGGTTAACCGAATTAATTGCTCTGATGGACGATTATGTCGACCATAAAATGGACGGAGCTTGCGGTAAACTTCGCGAACTGAACCATTATTTTCGAAATAAATTTGCACGATTTGCAAGCGTTGTTCTTTTGTCAACCTGTTCATGATGAAATGGCAAACCAAACTAAATATTAATCACTTGACAGCTGACAAAATGGCCGCCAGTTTAGTATATTTTTTTAAATTAATCAATTAAAAGTATCAAAACTTTCCATATTGTAAATACATAGGAATTTGCTGGTTTTTGTTTGTTATATTTAACTTATTTAGTTAGTAAATGGGCACACTGCAGTATATATACTATATATGTATGTACTGCATTAAAAATTGCAATAAGCAGTAAATTTACTGATTACTGAAAAAAATTCAGTAAATTTGTACTGATAATGAAATTTAATTTGCATTACCAGTAAAAATCGTAGGGCCGTATTCATAATAAAATTGAAGCAAGTGGCAAAGTTTTTTTTATTCAAATTTTTAAATTTTTGTATGAAAAAAATTTTGCCAGTTGGTAGAATTTCATTATGAATACAAGCATTACTGATTACTGAAAATTCAATGCACCTCATCATATAATAAATCATATAGGCACTTTATAAAAATTGCAGAAAAAAATTTTAGTAATCAGTAAAAATTTACTGGTTAAAAAATTATTTTTACTGAAATTTTAGTAGTACTGCAAAGTGCCCATCTATAGTAAATGCCTTTAGTACAAATAATTAATATTGGCTTATGGTAACTAAAATAAGATACATAAATTTTTGACCCTACTCTATTTAAAAATTAATGGAAAACTGCATCTATAGTAGTGGAATTATTAGTTATGGGGGTTTGTGGACAATTGCTCATATGCAAGTGGAAAACGTCAAATAAAAATTTTGATAAAGCTTGCAACTGTGGGTTTGCAAAATATTGTATGAATGGAGATTGATACCCAATTGTCGTGCACCAGCTTCAGTGTAAGGCAACAGTACGTAATGAAGATATGTTATAATATAATATTATAAATTCTGATGAGTTATTCCTATGCAGCTGTTAAGTTTCTTTGTATTTACTTCTTGTTCGTATGATTTCACTAATACAATCATACATAGCTCCCACCGATTTGATCTTACTCAAAATTTGTGATTGCATTGCGAAAAAGATTTTTACCCCCTAGCGTATAGATGTTTACACATCAAAAAAATCTGAAAAACGGCAGGGGCCTAATTCTCGCATTCGAATGTGCGAGTTTTCAAACTTTTGGGATTTTCTCATTCGATTTCGAATAATACATATCGAAATTTCTAATGACAGCATTCGATAACGTGCATACATTCGGATGCAACCGTTCCTTTTTTTACTCGCAGGCAAAAAGGCATTCGAAGTAACTTTTAGCATAAAAAAAGCGAAGGAAAAGAAAATATGTGTTCAATATTTTACTTATTTATTTATAAATGAATGTATACAAATCTACGTATAAATAACAAAAATTAAAAATTTTAAAAACCCTCGAACATATCTAGAAAAGATGCGATATCTTCTAAGCGGCTGAACCGATTTTTTTCAAACATAGCTAAGAACACTCTCGATCAAGTAACCTTTCAAGCAGGAAAAATTAAATCAAAATCGGCCCAGCCGTTTGGTCTGTACGTAAACTCGTACAGACCATGTCTTTTTTTGCTGGGTAGTAGCGCAGCAAGAAAAAAATGTGAACAGAATATTGAAGCTTTCTGCTTAAAAACCTTGCAAGATTATATAAGAATAATGTGTGTATTTGTTTAATTCACAAGCTCGAATTAACTTCGTATCAATAAAAAAATTTTAAATATCTGATAACTAACACCAAAAAAATACATTCTTCTTAAGGTACGTTTCTTCAAGCAACTAAATTCCGCAAATTCGCAAAAATAGCAATATTGGAAAGAAATAATAATATTTATTAAAAGTCGCTAAAACTTTAAAGCAAGCAAACATTCCGGAAAAGTCGCGAAAACTATGAGAATTTGCAAAAACTTTCTAAAATTTTGACGATTTCAGAGCACAATATTGGTTAAAAGTCCCTAAAAATATAAGAAAGCAAAAAAAATTGGGAAAGTTACGCCTGTCCCGAAAAAATCGATAATTCGAGAAAAGTTTCAAATTTTTAAATAAGTTATATTGATAACAAATCGCTAAAACTGTTGGAACTGCAAAACATTCGGTAAAAATCGTGAAAAAGTCGAAAATTCGCAAAAAGTTACTAACAGCGGGATGATACAAAGTCTAATATCGTTTAAAAATCGGCAAAAATATTAGAACTCTGAGGGTCTACTCTGTAATTCGGAACGAAAGAAAATGCTTTCGAATTTACATGTTTTAAACATACAAATTTGAAAGCATTTTATTTCGTTTCGAATGACAGAGTAGACCCCCTGAAAACATGCTGTCACTTTTTCGCAAACATTGCAAAAAAAAAAAACGCGAAAAATTGCAAATTTTTAAATAAGCCATAATATTGATTAATAAATTCAGTGAAGTGCGACTTTGGCTCGCGCACGAAGGGTTCCGTACAGACACTGGATATGTAATTCAATACGAACTTTAGCCTATATAATAGTTTTGGCTTTTTTCGTTTTTGGGTTTTTTCGGTTTTGAGCGTTTTTTAGTTTTGTTGCCTTTTTTCGGTACTTTTTCCCCCGTTATGTCGATTTTTTCGGTTTTTGATTTTTTTTTCATTTTGGCGATCCTTTTTCATTTAGGGGTTTTTTTATTTTGGCGATTTTTTAGTTTTGGCGCTTTTTTTCGCGTTTTGGCGATTTTTTTCGGTTTTTGGCGTTTTTTCAATTTGGCGATTTTTTTTATTTTGACAATTTTTTCATTTTGGCGATATTTTTTCATTTAAGCGCTTTTTTAGTTTTGGCGCCATTTTCGCGTTTCAGCGATTTTTTTCTGTTTTTGGTGCCTTTTCAATTTGGCGATTTTTTTTTCATTTTGGCGATTTTTTCGTTTTTGGCGATTTTTTCGGTTTTGCCTATTTCTTTTAGTGTTAAGCTATGTACAGACGATTGTCAGATCTTACAATATTGTCAGATCTGGCAATGTGCTGACAATGTACTGGCAATCGAAAATTGCCAGCACAATATTTCTTGTCAGTTCACACGGTTGTCAGAAAATCTTACAATTTATTGCCAGACGGTTGTATGACAATAAATTCATCTGACAAAATCGTCAGTAGAAAAATTGTCAGTTCACACGGTTGTCATATGCACAAATTGTTAGATCTGTTGTTATGCGTTGCCAGACTTAAACCATTTGTTGGAAATTGTTAAATATTTATCGTTTGTGTTTGTGTTTAATGTAAAAAGTGAAAGTATAAATTATTATGGACCATAAAGCAGCAATTGCAATGATTTTGTCTGCATATATTTTATTATAAATTTTTTATTTAAAATCAAGCGTGTGCGGTGTTGCCCATAGAAAGAATTATCTTACAATGACGCCATTGTCAGATGCATGAACTTCGCACATCTGACAATATTAAAATGTCTGACAAATATCTGGCAATAATTTTACAATGTGTTCACACGATTGTTGTAAGATTTCTGACAATTTGTTGTCAGTTGCTAGTCTTGCAATGGACTGACAATGCTTTTTCTAGCAACGGCGTCTGGCAAAAATTGCCAGTTCACACGGTTGTAAGAAACTTTTAGCACATTTTACTGGCAATATTGTAAGATCTGACAACCGTCTGTACATAGCTTTAAGCTATGTACAGACGATTGTCAGATCTTACAATATTGTCAGATCTGGCAATGTGCTGACAATGTACAGGCAATCGAAAATTGCCAGCACAATATTTCTTGTCAGTTCACACGGATGTCAGAAAATCTTACAATTTATTGCTGGACGGTTGTATGACAATAAATTTATCTGACAAAATCGTCTGTAGAAAAATTGTCAGTTCACACGGTTGTCATATGCACAAATTGTTCGATCTGTTGTTATGCGTTGCCAGACTTAAACCATTTGTTGGAAATTGTTAAATATTTATCGTTTGTGTTTGTGTTAAATGTAAAAAGTGAAAGTATAAATTATTATGGACCATAAAGAAGCAATTGCAATGATTTTGTCTGCATATATTTTATTATAAACTTTTTCTTTAAAATCAAGCGTGTGCAGTGTTGCCCATAGAAATAATTATCTTACAATGACGCCATTGTCAGATGCATGAACTTCGCACATCTGACAATATTAAAATGTCTGACAATTTTGCAATGTGTTCACACGATTGTAAGATGTCTGACAATATGTTGTCAGTTGCTAGTCTTGCAATGGAATGACAATGCTTTTTCTGGCAACGTCGTCTGACAAAAATTGCCAGTTCACACGGTTGTAAGAAATTTTTAGCACATTTTACTGGCAATATTGTAAGATCTGACAACCGTCTGTACATAGCTTTAGAAATATTTTTTAATTTGGTGCTTTTTTCGTTTAAGGGATTTTTTTTTGGTTTTTGGCGATTTTTTTTTTGTTTGGCGATTTTATAATTTTCAGGTTTTTTAGTTTTACCGTTTTTGTAAATTTCAAGAGTTTGCCTCTTACGGTTTCCAAGATATAGCAAGTTGTCAAAATTACATAGTCAAAATTGCATTAACTGATGGACCACCCACCCTTTAATTTAAATTTTTTTAAATTTTAGTGTTAATTGTTGTTGTCTACACTCCGTTAACATAGGATAGCCTCACTTGAAATTTTGGAGAATAGTAGGCATTTTCTTGTTTCCTTAAAAAATAGCAAAATGTTTTTAAGTCATTCTTAAGACAAAAATTCCAAATGGGTCAGTAAAAATTAACTTGACTTTCATAATAGTTTTCGTAAACAGCAGGAGAAATTTTAATATTTCAATGTTAACTAAGATTAGCCTCAGTGATGAATTTTCAATTAATGTTTGATGTTTATGTCAAAATACATTTAAGTGCAGTAGAAAACATTTTATTTGCACAAAGAAAAAGTATCACGATCTAGGGCTTTCTAACCGCGCTATTGGCGCAAAACTTCGTCGCAGTCCAAAAGTTATAAGCAATTACATGAAGATGATGCATCAATGTCATCAAACGAACGATTGGAAAAAATTATTTTTTTTTTCTGAAGAAAAGTGATTTAATATCGCTATACCAGATGGGTATAGTTATTATTTGCATAATATCAGGAAGGAGGAAGGCGCTACTCGTTACGTTGTACTACAGCTACTATTCTGTTCTAAAACACACTGATTTGGCAAATAATGTTTTGCCCAACAGTTGTCAGGGAAAATAAAAAAAATCAAGCAACTCTGGTCAACCAATAAAAGAATCGAAAATGTGGCTAGTGCTCTATTCTTTAACTTAACACTAATTAATTATTATTAAATTATTAATTAAATATAAATTAAAATAACATTTATGTATATTAGTTTCTTTTTTTCTGCATATATGATTTTGCACACATGCATATGTATGTGCAGTTAAACCTCGATTATCCGGCTCTCGTGGGACCGGCAACAGCACTGATAATCGAAATACACGGTTAATAGAGGTTATATTAAAATATACAGAAATTTATTTATTTTTATTAACTTTTATTTAAATATTCGATTTATGTAACTACAGATTCAAATATACCACATATTTTTATACAAAACATACAAATCGTCACAGAGAATGCAAAATCAAATATGTACGTATGTGTGGGCACATGAACTTAAAAAGGGGAAACACCGGATTTAGATTTACACAATAAAAAACATATGAATGCTGCACGGATAAAAGGTGTAAAGCACGGTTAATAGAGGTATAAATATAAAGCACGGATAATAGCGGTAAAGCACGGATAATAGAGGGGAAAATTTAAAAAAACCGCATGCCGGTTAATAGATGTAACCGATTAATAGAGGCCCGGTTAATCGAGGTTTAACTGTATATACAAACATATGTTTTGGCTTACAACTTATTCAGTGTTGTGAAATTAAATTATTTGAGTTTTTCTAATACTTAAACAAAAATTCGATTCGCTTGGTATCGAGTGACATCATCGGAATATTTTTGGTTATCGAAATTATTTTCTATTCGATTGCAATTACGATCACGAGTGCAGGAATTAGGCCCCAGGGCTTAATATACACGCCACCAAAGGAATCTATTGTACTCTGCATTCCAGTTTACGAAAGCAGGATTTAAGTTGGTTTAAAAATTTCGTGTACATGAAGACCTAATTCACCGAAATTTTTGCCCATGAAGTTTCCTTTGTATTTTTATACCTTTAAACAGGAATCGCAAATAACAATTATTTTCCAAATTTAAACTTAAAAAACACACTAATAGAGAAGTGCTGCGTGCACAAGGAATATACCAAGATACCCCATGTTACATGGACTACATATACATAGATGCAATGATTTTTTTTATTCTTATTAAAAAAAACTCAACTTTACCGATTATTTCTTGATTTTTATTTATTCCTCAGAAAAATAAAAAAATAAAATGAAAAATTAACTGTTAATTCGTGAGGAATAAATAAAAATCACAAAATTTCTTTTATTTTGTGTGGAATAAATAAAAAGAGGAAATAATTGTTATTTTTCTGAGGAATAAATAAAAATCAATAAATTATGATTAAAAAGTAATTTTGAAAATAAAAATATAACCGTTACGGTCCCTGCCTATAAATTCTACATAGATGATTACATACAGCCTCACGAACCTCCCTCCACAAGCTGAATTAGCTGTGTTGTCATGTGTCCACAGCGCTTGAATTTTTCTCACACTTTTCTGTGCTTTTCCACTTTCTTTTTCGTTTTCCATAGTTTAAATTTTAAAATTCATTCGGTATGTACTCAATATAACAAAATGTCAACACGCTGACATTTTGTTTTTGTTTCTGCAATGCTGCCAACTTATTCTCACAACTGTCTATATCAGATGCCTAAACATTTTGTTTGGTAATGCCAAACAAATGACAAATATCGGAAAAGACAAACATTGTAAATAGTTCCCACTTTTATTTTTGCTTGCGATGTCACAAAATGACATAGTGTGTACTCGGCATAACAAAATGCAAAAAATTTATTATGTATGTACTCGTACCTACATATGTATGTACACAAAAATAAGACAATACAAAATATGCCGGCATCCTTCGTGACACAGAAAACTACAACTAAAAATCAATGTTGTTTAAACTGTTGTAACATCACTTCTGTTAAGGTATGGTCACACTTGGCAAACTTTTGCCCAAAAAAGCGTAACCACTACATACTATTAAAACCCCTTTTCATTCAGGCACATGTTTGCAAATTTAAACAGTTTGATACATACCCAGCAAAAAATTAAAATACAAATCATTAGTTACAGCATGATGTTAGATGAATCATCAATTAATTAGAAACGGTTTAACTTAATAAACACGTGTCTGAACCAAAAGGTTTTTCATTGGCATGTAGTGGTTACGCTTTTTTGGCCAAATGTTTACCCAAGTGTGACCGTACCTTTACACACATTATAAAATTTAAATTGTGTTTTTATTGCGTATTCGATTTTAAATACACATTTGCAAATACAAATATTTAATAAATGTGAAAAATCCTAACAGAATTCCTGAAATATGCGTGAAGATAAATTCATAGAAATTAAGGGGTTTCTTCATAAAAACGTTCACTCTTGCCAACACTTCTTCCTCAGCGAATCAAACCTAGTGGAAAATGAAGACAACGAATCATACTAATAAACTGAATTTATTTTATTAGTTCATAAAAGTAATACAAAGCTAATAGGACAAATAACATATTTGGGGTATTCACAAGGGTGTCTTAAGTGTCATAATGTGTTAACATTTTAACATAGTTTAAAAAAATTGTTGTTGTGGCTCAAACAAAAAGGTCATAAAGTAATAAGACTTTCTCAGCTATGTTTATTGTTTGTCATAACTACATGTAGAAATCCTTGAGAGTTTACCAAAGGAATTGAGAGAAAGAGTAAGAAATGTACAAGGTGTTAAAACCAAAATACAAATAAGTACAATATTTATAATTGTAAATTGTAAGGGGTTGCTCACAGCAGTCATATATTTTCGTTTTATAACTTTAAAACGTGTTAATTTATGAGTAGCATTTGAATACCCCAATTACTTAGCATAACATAGTACCTTCATAACATATTACCTTACTATATAACAGCTTATGCAAATAAATTTTTTATAACAAGTTTTTATATACATTTTAATTTTATATATATATAGTTTATAATATATAACCATTATATATAATGGTTCCCCAACCATAATGTTTAGTATAAGAGAAAAATCTATGAAGAAAACAAATTTAAAGCTTTTTTATGGGTCACACTGAAATAGTAGCACTAACAAAATAGGAAATAAATTTATGCACATGTACATATAATTTACAGTATATCTGAATTGTAAGGGGTCCGCCAGATAACTTTTTTTTTTTGAAAATGCTATAAAAAAACTACTGAAGCTTCGGCTGTGTGGCACGTAGCGCCGTCCTGTTGAAACCAAACGTTGCCAATATCCTCCTCTTCAATTTCTGTGAACAAAAATTCGTTCAACATGGCCCGATAACGATCGCCATTGACTGTAACGGCCACTCCTTGCTCAAAGGCCCAGTTATGCCTCTGGACCAAAATCCGCACCAAACAGTGACTCGTTTTGGGTGCGTCGGCTTTTCAATGTATGCGTGCGGGTTTTCTGTGCCCCAAATGCGACAATTTTGCTTGTTTACATACCCGCCAAGATCAAAACAACCTCATCTGAAAAGATGATTTTTTTTTTGGGACAAAATCGGCATCTTCTGTAAGTGGATCGCAGGCCCACTTAGCGAAGCGAAAACGCATTGGATGGTCAGTTGGCTCGTTCAGCGGAAGGATAAAACTAATTATCTGTCAAATCAGACATGAGCTAAGTGTTACCATTCACGAAATAAGCACTAGTTGATCCTTTATTTGTGAAATTTTTTACAAAATTTTTAAAAAATATGACAATGAAAAAATTTTATTTTTCGAGTTCTATGAGGAAAATGGCCACTGTGGCCAAACGATTCTTCCTAAGCGAATCAAACCTAAAGAAAAATAAAAACAACAAATCATACTTTTAAACTGCATTTACAGTTTCCCTCATAGAACTCGAAATAAAATTTCTTCACTAAGTCATATTTTTTAAAAAATTTCTAAAAATCTTTCACAAATAAAATTCAGATATACTGCATATGCAATTTAATAGTACAATTTGTTGTCTTCATTCTCCACTGGGTTTGATTCACTGAAGAAGAAGGGTTTGGCCACAGTGGTCATTTCCCTCATAGAACTCGAAATAAGATTTTTTCTCTAAGATTGTAATTAATAGGGCGACAAATTTCATGCACTATAAAATTAAAAATATGCGCATATAATATGCACCATAGAAGTCAAAATATGCACCAAAATAATGAAAATATGCGCAAATAAATATATGCAACAAAAAACAATTAATTTTTTACTAGATTTATTAAAACATAACAAAATAACATAACATACAAAAAATAAAATCCAGTCTACACAATCAAATAAAAAATTAAAATATAAAAATAAAATCAGTTCATAGAATTTTTACATTTAAACGAGTAGTATTAACATAAATTTTTTTTGTATAAATAAATACAGTTTTTTAAATTTTCATATGTAAAGTGCCTGTTGGGGCGCAGAAATTTTTTGTACATCGAAAATGTTCGATCGTTCGTTTTTTTAAACTGCGTTTTCTTGTGTTTAAAAAGGGGGCTACATAAATTTTCACCGGCATTGCCGCATCAGCTGGTATAATGAATAACATTTAAATATGTACATATGTATGTATGTATGTCCATAGTATGGACGTTGTATCTTGTATTAAATGGCGGTTATTTCAGAAATGATATTAAAGTATTCAGTGCAAGTTTGAGAAAATGGAGGATTTTTTTTTGATATTGTTAAAGCTGTGAAAAACTTGGAACATATGCAAATAAATATGCACTTATTACAAAAATATGCACAGAACTTAGATTTTTGTTAAAATATGCAAAATATGCAAAAACAAATTCATGCCATTTTACAGGAAATCTTATGAAACGCAAAGAAAATTGTTCAGAATAGCTTTTAAGGTGTCGATAATAAATATGCATTTGCATTGAAATTGTCGCCCTAGTAATTAATTAAAAAGCTTATGAATCTATTAAAAAACAAATTTATTTCGTTAAAAAAATTTAAAAATCTATAAAAGTAATTTTTTGGTTATAAAATATAAAAGTGATTTTTCTATTTCCCACAATGACCACTAATCTCCAGAAAATCTTCTTCAAAAATCACTTTTTTCAAATTAATTTTTCCAAACTCCCAAAATGGTTAGAGAAATGCGACTTCATTTGCTCTTTAAAGAACCACCAGGAGCACCATTTCTATATAGTGGCATATATGTAGAATTCTTCTATTTCCCACAATGACCACTAATCTCCAGAAAATATTCTTCAAAAATCACTTTTTTCAAATTAATTTTTCCAAACTCCCAAAATGGTTAGAGAAATGCGACTTCATTTGCTCTTTAAAGAACCACCAGGAGCACCATTTCTATATAGTGGGATATATGTAGAATTCTTCTATTTCACACAATGACCACTACTCTTCTCCAGAAATTTTGCTTCAAAAATCGCTTTTTTTAATTAATTTTTCCAAACTCGCAAAATGGTTAGAGAAATGCGACTTCATTTGCTCTTTAAAGAACCACCAGGACCACCATTTCTATATAGTGGGATATATGTAGAATTCTTCTATTTCCCACAATGACCACTAATCTCCAGAAAATATTCTTCAAAAATCACTTTTTTCAAATTAATTTTTCCAAACTCCCAAAATGGTTAGAGAAATGCGACTTCATTTGCTCTTTAAAGAACCACCAGGAGCACCATTTCTATATAGTGGCATATATGTAGAATTCTTCTATTTCCCACAATGATAAGTACTCTTCTCCAGAAATTTTGCTTCAAAAATCACTTTTTTCAAATTAATTTTTCCAAACTCCCAAAATGGTTAGAGAAATGCGACTTCATTTGCTCTTTAAAGAACCACCAGGAGCACCATTTCTTTATAGTGGGATATATGTAGAATTCTTCTATTTCCCACAATGACCACTAATCTCCAGAAAATCTTCTTCAAAAATCACTTTTTTCAAATTAATTTTTCCAAACTCCCAAAATGGTTAGAGAAATGCGACTTCATTTGCTCTTTAAAGAACCACCAGCAGCACCATTTCTATATAGTGGGATATATGTAGAATTCTTCTATTTCCGATAATGACCACTTTTCGTTCCAAAATAGGACCTTTTTTAAAATTAAGTTTCTGTGTTATTGATATATCTGTTGTATATTCCATTAGTATAATTTCATTATTCAGATCTCGGACAATATTTTCCATTAATTTTTGGATATAGTATCAGTCCCTGTCCTGGATTTCGCCACCGAAATCATATTCCTATATTTTATTAGGACTGTTAAGTGGTTAACAGTGCTCTGTTAACTGCAAAATGAGCTCTGTAAAATTTTTTGGTTTTTGGCTCTGCTAGTTAAATTTAAATTTATCTTCACACACATGAAGAACAATCTTGTGCAAATGGTCTTGCATGGTTGCATGTGCAAAATGGTATAGTACATATATTGATATTCACCACTTAACAATTCTTAGTGGTGAATATCAATATACTATACCATTTTGCACATGCAACGATGCAAGACCATTTGCACAAGATTGTGAATTGGGCTAATATGACGATTAATTCTGCATCATTCTGCATGAGGTTGGTTGAGTATATGAGCGATATGTATAGCAGTAGTATAGTAGTACAATAAAAGCCCTGTTGGAAATTCCTTTAACCTTAAAGTAACTTTAAGCTTTTTCGCAACTAGTTAGTACTGACTGACACTTGCATTTAGAGCTGTGTAGCTCATGAACGAACGGGTTAAATTGAACGAATCACTTAATTGAACGAACTGATCCGGTGATTTTACTGAACGCTTTTGGATCAGTAGTGTACCACTCGATGTTTTCCTTAATTAAGTTTGAGTTTCAAGTATTTTATGTAAAATTTGCTTTCGTTCATGTTTGCCATATACTTACATATGTTATGTCTTTTTGTTTGAGTTGAGTTTTTGTGTTTTAAAAGGTTTAGATACGTGTATACTAAATTCTATTTAACATCGCTGCCATCATTCTTTTTATAATTTGATTTAACAGTCTTTTCACAAGAAGTATTTTCCTAGTGTTTTTTATAGTGTTTTTACAAAATAAAGGTGTTAGACCTTAACTGTATATATGTTTATACATACATTTCATTACCTCAATCTAAGCTGAATTTGTAGTGCTTGAGATGTTTTTTTTTTTTTTTTTTTTTGTTTCCGGCAAAATATTTTTGAGGACAAAATTTTAACTTTGAGAAGTGACATTCAAACATTGATGCGCTTTTGATATATAAATAACGATAAAAGAGTTACAATGCTTTTATTAATTATCTGAAGAAAAAAAACTAGTAAAACCAAACAAAGCACCTTTCTTAATCTTAATATTAAACTAAATATTAAGCCAAAATAAAATGTACAATGTTCTAGTCGAAAGAACAAGAAATTATTTATATAACAAAACTTAAAAATTTTAAAAACCCCCGACTTTTTTCTTGTTATATCTTCTAAACGGCTGGACCGATTTTCTTCATACATAGCGAAGAACCCTCTCGATCAAGTCATCTTTCAAACAGAAAAAACTAAATGAAAATCGGTCCAGCCGTTTGCCTGTACGTGAATACGGACAGACACACAGATACACAGACACACACTACAAACTAATAACACCCCTTTTTTAGTCGGGGGTTAAAGATGAATTTAAATATAATTTTTTAAATAAATAATTCAACTTTTTTTTAATAAATTCTTCAATTCATTCATTCGCATTATTTAAATACTCGTATATACAACCGATTTTATTATTCTTACAAAATAGCATTGTTTCATACTGTCGTTCAAAAGTGAACGATTAAACGAACGTGTCAATTTTTTGCTAATTGAACGAAAATGACCGGTCACTGAAAAGAACGATTTGGCACAGCTCTACTTGCATTACTTTTCATTGTAATCAACTGACTATTTTAACCAGAGATCGCAAATAACGATTATTTTCCAAATTTAAACTGAAAAAATCACAGTAATAGAGAAGTGCTACGTGCACAAGGAATGTACCACGATACTCTATGTTACATGGACTACCTATAGATGCAATGATTGTTATATTTTTGATTTTTATTTATTCCTCAGAAAATAACAGTTATTTCTTGATTTTTATTTATTCCTCACAAAATAAGAGTTATTTTGTGACTTTTATTAATTCCTCACAAAATAAGAGTTATTTTGTGACTTTTATTTTTTCCACACAAAATAAGAGTTATTTTGGGACTTTTATTTATTCCTTAAAAACATCTTAATTTTTAAAATGAATAAACTATAAAAAAGTAAATTTAATTAAACATATAAGAGTTTTTTTTACAGACTCTGGCGATAAATTCAATTTTAAATCGGTCAATATTAATTTTAACGTAAAAACTGCACTTTCTACATTTTAAAAATTAAGCAAAAAAATAAAAATCAAAACGTAATTGTTATTTTGTGAGGAATAAATAAAAGTCACAAAATAACTCTTATTTTGTGAGGGATAAATAAAAATCAAGAAATAACTGTATTTTCTGAGGAATAAATAAAAATCAAGAAATAACTGTTATTTTCTGAGGAATAAATAAAAATAAAAGAAATAATGATTAAAAAGTGATTTTTAAAATAAAAATTATAACCGTTACGGTCCCTGATTTTAACATTGCGATGTGCTATGCGATAGTCAATTGTCTTGCTCTGTATGACTTCGACTAATTTAAAAGTTGATTTTTTAAGTCACCCGGTAATCAGTAAATTAAAAAAAAACTTCTGAGGTTCGAACTATGTATTATCACACGTTTTAGAGTCAATGCGCTACTACCTAGCTAAGGTACCATCTAAAATAATAACAAAATGTAAATATAAAATTGAAATGAGTTTCAAAGTAGCTGAGAGTAAATTTTAGGCTCTCACCAAATTCGATTGCATACTCAAATTAAGAATTTATTTTGGATCTGTTCTGGATGACAGTGTAGTTAGTTTTCAGTTAATTATTTTTGTACTCAAGAATGTTATGTGTAGTTTCCACAATACAAGCAAACGACTTGTCTAGAAAAATTTAAAGGGCATCACTAAACAATTTTAATGTTTTTAATAGATATATTTTTCCCAGACAAGTCGCTAGCTTAGAATTGCCAAAATTTTTATAATAATGAAAAAATTGATTTTAATACCCCAATAATCGATATCAGTATAATATCGTAGACGTAAAATCGATTGCTAAAAATCGGGTTTTAATTGGAATCGAAATCGATTAACCATTCCCTAGTTTTTATGAAGAAAACCCTTAATTTCAGTACAAAATTCGTACAAAAAAATATGCGATAGCATGCGATATTTTTGAAAAATTAATTTAACTTGATGAATTTATCTTCACAGACATAAAAAATCCAGGAAATTCCCACACAAAATGCCCAAGATTTCTTTTCCGGAATATGTGCAGGATCCCAGGAAAAAATCGTGTATGAAAAACCCTAGTTACAATGCTGCATATCAGGACTGGCATTGAGAATTTTAAAATTGTACTTTCAAAAAAAAATTTTTTTGATATTAATTGTACGAAAAGATTTTTTAGTTGCAATTACTACTATTTAAGTTGAAATTTAAAATATACAAATTAACAGTATGTGCTGTAGCATCCGAATTTAGAAGAAAGAAAAAAATTATTTGGAAATGGACGAGTTCACATTTTTTGATTTTCTCGCTGCGTTTTGCTTTCACAAAACTGTTTTCAAGTGAGAAGAGCATGAGTTTCATTGTTAAAAAGTGAAAATTTACATATACAATCGTTTGAAAATACGAGTAAATGCGGAGTGAAAGTGGGGAAATTATTTAAGGAATTTACTAATAATATAATTAATAATATAATATAATTTACTAATACTAAATTAGTCATTGGTGTACTATTGTACTTTCTGAGTTTGAATGGTACCAAGAAAAAAGTGCAATTGTACCAACTTTGCCAAGCAAAGAAATGATCTCACGAAAGTAGAATCATGCCGTAGAGCATTTTATTAAGGCCTTTGTATTTTGATTATTTGATAAGCTGTTCGTTGCAAAATGCAATTATTTTAATTTCCATAACATAAAACTAGAAAAAAGTTTAACTAACAATGGTCAGCTATCTAATTAGCAAAATTTAGAAATAATATATAATTTTAATAATTTGAGAATGGTCAAAGCCGCAAAGAGTAAAATTTCGAATAGGTTTATATTAAACCACAAATACCTATCTTTAATACGTTTAATAAAAGAAGCTAAAACAAGCAGACACTAATAAATTAACTCGTCTTAAAGTGAGTTTGAAGTAGAACTAGAGGGGAAAAAAGCAATGAATCGCAAAAACGAATGCCAATGGAGTGGAGAGTGGCATTTGAAAAATATGGAGCAGTAAGTAGAAGCAGCTAAACTTAAATTCTCAAAAATCAAAAACACGCAAACATTATCTACATACACAAACAAAAATTATACATACATATGTATCTACGTTTAGAAAATATCAATACAGCAGAAATAAACAGCAATACGCGGAAGCACCAGCGAGAAACCCCCTAAAAACTTTACAGAAACAAGTCAAATTCGAGAAAAAAAAATAAGCGTCTATATGGATCACTAAAAAACAGAGAAACAAGCAATTAAAAAAACTTGTGTAAAATAAAATAAAGAGGAGGTGGTACATCAAAACCAAAGCAACGCGCTCCATTTTAGACTGCGTCAATATGGCTAGTGGTCGCGCGCATTTTTTTCTTACGACTACGTGTTTAATATATATGTATGTACATATGTGCGAGTTCATGTGTATTTTATTATATGTATAGAAATCTTGTTTTAAATTAAAAACTTACATTTTTGATTACTGTTGACCACCACCACACAATTATTTCAGTGCTTTTCTTAATTGTTTTTAGCTTTTCGTAAAGTACCGGTTTTTCCCAAGTAGTTGTATTTGCTTTCGTATAAACTTTCGTTTCCTTTAAGTCAATTATATTGTAAATCAAATAAATCTAAATATATTGGTTTGTATTTCAAACACACTTTTTATACAGTATTTTTGATTTACTTTCCTTTCTTGTTCTTCTTCTGCTTAAATATGCTTGATTATTACGTTCTTCATTATTCGGTTTTTTCTATTTTCTCCCGTTTCTTAACACACATTTGAACATATACACAAGTTCTTACACGCACACAAACAAATTTCTACATACTACTGCGGCATCGTTTCGAAAAAATGCTTTCCTTAATCGATTCATTCAAAGTTTTCACCATTAAAACACTTTTACTTAGCTTGACTTTGTTGTATTTTAATGGTTTACAGTTACATCAACATTTTACAATAAATTTAAACAATTTTACATTAAGTTAAATGTAAAAAATTCAATTTTTTCTTAAGCGAGACGTGAAAACGAAATTTTTTCAGAAAAATCCGAAAGCACACGAAAATGGTTGTTTCGTATTGCCAATCGCATGCATTAGGTAACACATGGTTGTATTTATTAAACAGAGTCATTAAAGAAATTTTTGCAAGTTGGAAATGCAATATTTTACGATGCTACCAGACTTTTTAAAAACTACCTAATCATATGAAACCGTTTATATGAAACTATATATATATAATTTTCTTGTAATATTGTCGTAACAAGTCTTACTAGCGCTGTATAAGCATCAAACACCGACTTCTTTATAAGTTATATTAACACAGAAATTATATTTTTTTCTGTTTTGAAAGAACAAAGCACAAGAACAAGTCTCCTAAATATGTTAAGGTATTTTGTTATTATATATATTTCTTATATTATGGGGTTTTTTCGTTATAATTTGTGAAAATATGTAATAATATTTCAGATAAATATAATGAGAGAGAAATCTCTTTACCATGTTGTGGTTCTGCATAAATTTACAGTGTTTTAATTACGAATAGTATACAGAAACACGTTTTACAGAGCGTCTCCGCTAATTTTGTTTTCCTTCTATTCTGGTACTCCCGCTATATCTAAAGAGAATTATTTGGCCAGTTCGTAGAACTATTACGCCATCACCAATTCACACGATTTGTCGTGCTACAATTTAGGAGCCTCCTCCAAGAATAACACGCCGATCTGCACCGTTGTGCAGAAAGCCGGAATCCTCTAAATCCTCTCCTGTTTCAATGAGTTTTATTTGGTACTCCACCACGATTTCAAAGTATGCTTTCTTAGAAAATAAGTTTTTTGCATGCGGCTAGCAACCGAAGCCACGAAACAGTAACTTGGTACCGTTAACTGACGCCAACTACTAATCACATGCCGTGGGGGGGGGGGGTAAGACGCAAAACCCTCGAAGACCAGACTGGCTGCATTTACGAAGTAATTGCCAACGACGCGTGATGTTAACTCGCCCAGAGCTGCCTTACGAATGAGCGTCTCCACTTAGCCGTAACTATTGCCAGAATTCGTCGGGTGGTTTGCCGCAATTATAATATATTTTAATAATATGTGCGGTTAACCAGTAACCATCCGACGAATTGAAAACTTCCATGAAATTTATGAGAAGTGGGAATCAAGGCTCAAGAATTGATCTGCTGACTGCTCGAACAATTTTTTTTTACTTATTTATTTGATGAACAGTAATATATGAGGCGTCTTGGCCCATAAAAAAATATTACAAGTATTTAATACAAAACTATTTCTCATAACAAATGATATGTTTACTTATAAATTAACTATAATGTGAGATCAAAAATATTTAATACTAAAACAAAAATTTAATATTTTAAGAACCCCCGACATACCTATCAAACGGTGTACCAATTTTCTACAAGTAAAACGATGGGATATTATATGGCATTTACATTGTCTCGAAATCTAGTACTTACGAGATTGCGAGCTAAATATTGCTGCATTTTAGTAGATTTCGCATACAAACCAAAATCTATTTTGCAAGTAAATTTGTAAAAAATCTACTTATTTTATTTTTATTTATTTCTTACTACCCTGTACAACATATTTATAAATAACAAAAATTAAAAATTTTAAAAACCCCCGACTTTTTTCAGAAAAGATGTTATATCTTCTAAACGGCTGGACCGATTTTTTTCAAACATAGCTAAGAACCCTCTCGATCAAGTCATCTTTAAATAGAAAAAACTAAATGAAAATCGGTCCAACCGTTTGGCCTGTACGTGGACACAGACAGACACACAGATACACCTTTAAAAAGAAAAAGAAAGCAAATTAGAACCCGTCTATCCGTTTGGGAACTAGGGCGTCAAAGACACACATCTTCACCAGAATACGTCTATAAAAGATGTAATATCTATTAAGCGGGTAGACCGATTTTCTTCAAACATAAGAAACTAAATCAAAATCGATCCAACCATTTGGTCTGTACGTGGACTGGTACATACCCACAGATCCAAAAGACATATACTGCAAACTTATAACACTCCTTTTTTGGTCGGAGGTTAAAAATAATATTAACCATCAATTTAGAATAATAAAATTCAATATAATTATAATAACAAAGTTTAATGTAAATAAAAATATTGGCAAGCACTTTTGTTATATCTTTTATTTAGTTTAGCAAAGTAGTGAATTCGAGGAAAATAATACAATATAATAAAATATAAACGTGAAGTTTTCATGTATATGCATTTTGAAATATGTGTATATTTTAGAAAATACCTTACCTATGAATGTGTAAAATTACCGGAAAAAATTTTAAAAAGCAAAAGAAAATAAATTATATTGTCGAGGTTTTTGCTATGGCTCAGCAATAAATATTGTCACGTGAGACGCAATGTTAACAAAGGAACCCAACAAAAAAAAAACAAGTTGACATCACTCTGAAAACAAAAGATTACGTGTTGCCCCGTTAAAAGTCATTTAAACACAGCTGATTTCAGTTAAGACAAAAGGTACACATATCGGAACAGTGGCCTTGTTACTGTTCAAACTATCTATCAAGTTATATATGGAAAAATTATGAAATTACATTCCAGCCATCAAACTCCAAATGAAAAATATGCATCTAAGAGTTGTGTATACACGATAATATACTGATAAGGCCATCTGGTTACTATAATTTTACATCGTAAACATAAACGCAGAAACAACCATCTTCTAACTATTTATAAAACGAAAAGTTTGCTTTGTGATAACTTTACAGTTATTTAAAAAGAAGTCATTATGGCACCTCAACAAATAAATTTACCAAATGAAGATCTCGACTGGATTCAAATGCGTCAGGAATCGGATTCAGTATTTCCCGAATCTAGTAAGGAAAAGATGATGCGCAAAATAAAGGAAAACCCTTTGGTACCTGTTGGTAAGTTAAATCTCCTAATTATATAAGAAAAATAGAAATGACACTGTTATTGGAAAAAACGTTAATTGTTTCGGTGTTATCTAGGATGTATTCTGACGGCCAGTGCTTTAGGAGTTGGCCTTTATAATTTCCGCACTGGCAATCGTAAAATGTCGCAGATGATGATGAGAGCACGTATTTTGGCGCAAGGTTTTACCGTTGCCGCCTTGGTTGCAGGTGTTTTAATGACATATGGCAAAAAAGATTAAAGTTTAGTTGAGTTATTCCTAAAGGCTGGATCCTCTCGAACTATGTATCTATCTTCTTGTATTCTTATTACAATTATTAATTTTGTCTAGTATATAAGAAAAGTTTAGCAGCAATTTAAATTATTTACATACGTAATAAATATTCATATGCTCAAGTCAAAAGCCTTGTTGTAACGTTTAAAAGTGTATTTATTTGAAAAAATGTTAAAAAATTTTGCATTTGAAACTTTATTTTCAAATATATAGAACATTAAGAAATACAGTAAGGCTTGTGAATTTAATAATAATATTTCAAGGCATGCATATGTGTACTAAGAGTATGTAATTATCTTAGCATAAACTTATTGTAGTTTAACTTTACGGTTTTATAGCCCTTTTTCCAGTTGTCAACATCGACGTCACATCAATACAATAAAAAAATCGGTGTTTGTCTACGCGTTGTCACAAAATGTGTCGTTGTCGAAAATAACTGACTGTTATTGACAGGCTCATGCTATTTTCTTGATTTTAGAGAACAGAAACAGACTGTCAATAGCACGAAATTTTTCTCTAGAGGTGTAGACAAGCCCCAATTTTTTGATATTCACTCTTATTCCAATTGGCGACATCGACGTCACTTTAAAACAATACCAAAAAATTGGAGCTTGTGTACCCGTTGGCGTAAACAAGGTTTATGCTATTTTCTAGACCTTAGATTACGGAAATAGTTTGTCAGTTGCACAAAATTGTTCTCGAGAGCGAATAAACAAGCCCCAATTTTTTTGGTATTGTGTTAAAGTGACTTCGATGTCGCCAACTGGAATAAGGGTGATTGTATCGACGTGACGTCGAAGTTAACAACTGGAATAAGAGTGTATGTAAATAATTATGTGGTTGGAAAAACAATGACAATTTTTGTTTTTAATAAATTAGATTCCGCTTAATTGTTCTAAAAAAGATTGAATGAAAATGTTCCATATAAAACACATGGAAAAATATCCCTTTAAACGAGATCCGCTTAATTGCGTTACCCTTTTAATTGGCTCTTAAATAAAATAACTTTTCCGAAATCCCAAAAAAAGTGCCGGTTAATTATTACTTGAAAATTTTCACAAATGGTTGTTGGTAAAACTACATAAAAAGATGTGCCAACCCTTAAAATCGTAAATTTTTATTTACTTTTTTATTGCATATGCACATGTGTGCATAAGGCATATAACTTTTTTTTAGTCCTGATTCACACACATCAGGTTTACCTGATCAGTTTTTGTTCAATTTTCTTTTGAACCTGCATTTGCGTTCATACACACCGTCAAGTTTGTTTCATCAAGTCTCATCAATTTGTGTTGTAGTAGAGTATTACGAATGAAAAAGCAAACTTGACTGGTACGGTCAAGTCTGTACCCCTTTCCATTCTCTTTTCCTCTCTCTCCTAAAAACTCAAGACTTGACGACTCAGACTGACGTGTGTGAATCAGGACTTACTAAAAATTTAACAAGCACTACGCTATGGGGAATATTGTACTGATTATAAAAACCGATATCTTATGCCAATTTACATTTACTTCCCTCCCATATTCTCAATCACTGAGGATCAATACAAGGATTTCTACAAATCGCTTGGACCTTGTTTCATAATGATGATGATTTATTTTTTCCAAAACATAAACTAGATAGCTTAAGCTTCAAACATTTATAAAAATTCCTTACGTTCTAAAACTTTACAAGGATTGCTCCATTATAACTAAAAGCAAGTATAGTTTTAGTATACAACATTTCGACACATACGTTTAATTTAATACGTTTTGTTTAATACGTGAATTGGTATAGACTTTAATTTTATTTTTCGTTCATAAAAAAAAAAAATAATGGGACTGACCCTCCCAATCAAAATAGGTTCAGTATACTCGACACCTCCAAATCTGCCCTCAAAAGGAATAAAAGAATAAGAGTAGACGATTTCGCACCACTGTCTGAAGTTACCAGAAATGAAGATCATATACCTCGGTACTTAGTTGCTTCTGCACTTCCACTTTCTGATTCTACGGATACTAAGCCTCTTTCGTCATATAATGTCATCCAAATCGAAAAAGGACTCAATTTTATTTCAAAAGAATATTTGGACGTTACAGAAATGCGTATGAAATCGGCTCATAAATTTCTTAAAGCAAAATATATTGACAGCGTTCCTGTAAAAATTGATATGCATAAAACACTCAATTCAATCCAAGGGAGAATCTTCTCCAGAAAACTAATTGACATTCCAGAGAATGAAATCATAAAGTCTTTGGAAGAACAAAAAGTCATAGACATTCGCAAGCTAACGAAGAAAGAAGGAAACAATTTCGTACCAACTGGTGCAGCTGTGGTAACATTTGACTTAATACATAGACCTGATTTTTTGAAAATAGGATGGGAAAGAGTTAAAGTTCAAGAATATATTTCAAATCCGATGAAATGTGTCAATTGCCATAAGCTGGGACATAGAAAAAATAGATGTAGAAATGTGGAACTTTGTAAAGAATGTGGATTTGCTCCTCCTCATGAAAAATGCGTCAACTCCAACACTGAATCCCACACATCGTATGACTCTTTATGTCCATCATTTATTAAGCACAAATCAGTCAATAAAATTAAAGCAGATAGAAGATGTACTATAAGAGAGGCTTGGAAAACTTTCAACGAAAATCCCTCAATGCACACAATTAAACCATTCAGCAAAAAACCATCTTTCTCTGAAATAGTTCGTAATAATGTTCCTCAAAAGAGTAACATTGAATCAACTTTGCAGGAAACAAAAACAAATAAGACTTCCAACTCAACTAAAAATACATCACCAACATTGACCTTGGATAATTACAAGGTGAACACAAATAATTTCAATTCCAACAACATGAATTCCAACAATAAAAACAATAATATTAACAATAATCATTAGAAAACACAACTGTACAATTGCAACTTTCAGAAGATAATGTACTGAAAACACCACCGAATAACTCTACACATAATCTTAATTTATCACCTTGTAGCAGCTTGTATAATAATTTTCCAGAGCTAACTCCAAATACCCTTAAGAAAAAAATGCCTCTAAAGAATGATATATCAGGCGAGTAATTTTTAATTTTAGTAGTCATCATGGATATTGGTTTGAAAATTTTTATTCTTCATTCCACGTTTTTACTACCCACAAATACGCACTAGAAAACCTAGTTACTAAACATAAACCAAATATTATTATATTATTATCGCCCTCCAAGAAACGCATATTGTCAACAGAAACATAAAATTTTTGCACCTAAAAAGTTACAGAGCATTTCATCATAATAAATGTTATGATTATGCTAAATCTGGAGTAGGTTTCCTCGTTCAAAATAATATTAGAGTTACATAGCACATAAAGTCAGAAGGAGATCTACTATTTCAAACAATAACAATTAACGGAAATACTAAGTTAAATATCACAAATATTTATAAAGAATGTGATATTTTGTTAACTAATTCAGCGGTAAATACAATTAATATATGTAACAATGAACACAATTTAATTGTCGGTGACTTCAACTCTCAAAATACTTTGTGGGGATCTCAAACTACATCACACAGTGGTGCTATTTGGGAAGAGTTTGCAAATGATTTTAGATTGATAGTCTTAAATGACGGTTCTCCTACTCTCCTTAATACGAGAAACACACAGCAGTTGATGTCTCCATGGCCAGCGAAGACCTAGCACCGTATCTTTCTTGGTTGGCTTATGTTCACCCGAAGTTGCGGATCACTTTCCTATTTTAATGAATAACGACAAAACGACATACAAAAAACGTTTTCAGCCTAGATTTTTGGATAATAGAGCTGATTGATCTGCCTTCTCATCAAAAATTTCTAGTTTCATGACCGAGTTCCCTGTATCAACCAACATCAACAAAGAATCTGCCCAAATAAAAAGAATTGTCAGAAAATCAGCCAATGAAACAATTCCACAAAGCAAGAAAATTACTGAGAGAAACTCACCCGCTTGGGTGATCAAAAACAAACAAATAGCCTGGACTCTCTTTATAAGACATAGAAGTCAGACAAATGCAATTATTTACAGGAAAGCAACTGCATTAGTAAAAAGAGAGTCTAGAAACGCTAAGCGGGCCACGTGGAATAACTTTTTAAATTCATTGAATCCGACATTAAATGTTCGAACTTTATGGACAAGAATTAAAAATATCAGGACTGAGCATGTGAATCGATGACGACATCATTTTAGAAGACCCCGTTGCTATTGCAAATAAATTTTCACAATTTTGGTGTTGCATTGCATCTGAAATTCTTATATTTCACTTCTTGTATACTCGTCTTCAAATGTTAATAATTTTATTAGTGAGGACTTTACTATTGATGAACTTTATGATGTACTTAGTAACGTTAAGGGAACGACTCCATCAAGTGATCGCATCACTTATTACATGATTAAGAGGTATCCATTTTGTTTAAAGAAACGACTTGTTCATCTCTATAATAGTATTTTACACAATGGTATTTATGCTCATGAATGGAAACGTTATCTTCTTACACCTATTCCTAAACCTGGGAAAAATCCTAATAAACTTGAAGGATACCGCCCTATATCAATGATTCGCGTTTTGTCTAAGATCTTGGAGAAATTGATAGCATCCAGATTCTGGAAACACGCTATGAACAAGGTTTCTAAAGCTCAGCATGCTTTCTTACTCAAGCACGGTGTTCACACACTGTGTCACCAACTTGAAAACATTTTGAAACTTAATTTATCTAAAAGAAAGCATACAGGTATGTGATGGAAAACTATCGTTTTCAAAACGATTTCAAAATAATCGTTTTGAAAAAGGTGTGATGAATTCCGATAGATTTTGAGCATAATTTTGGAACTTATCTTAAACTACTGACTTCTAAAAAGCACACTAGAAGACAAAACATAAATCACATATTGGAACTGTGAAAAGAAATTTATCAAAAATGTCCGGAAAGACTATTAAAAACAAGTTTTAAAATTATTGACAAAACGACTATAAGAAACATATCACACCTTTTATCGTTTTCAAATTGTTTTTGTGTCTAAATCGTTTTTCATCACATACCTGATAGTGTATTGCTGTCGGAAGATATAGAAAAGGCCTTCGACCGTGTGGTGTCTTTTTTCGTACTGGAAGAATTACGTGAATGGGGTTTATCCTCATCTATGCTGAAACTTATTTTTCCTTCTTGTCTAATCGCTCAGTCATTGTAAAAATTGATGGACATCTTTCCCAATCGCATTCTTTAGATAATGGTATTCCTCAGGGATCCCCTCTATCGTTAGTTCTATTTACCGCATACATTAACTCGCTAGCCAAATCGATACAAAATACACCGGGAGTAGATTTTGTTGGAATATATGCGGATAACATTTTTGCTGTTTCATCTAGTACACCTGATATTGTAGCTGCTAACCTTATACATTTGAATGACGCATTATAGACATGGGCTACTTCTCGAGGAGCTATAATTCCTGCCAATAAATCCGAGCTACTGCATGTATGCAGAAGACGAACTGTCAATCGCATAATATTAGCTTTGGAACTGTTGAAATAGCTTGCATAAATCAAATGAAAGTTCTTGGAATTATTTTTACCAAAAATTTACTGTGGAATGAAAACATCAGAATGATTATTATAAAACGTCGCAAGATAAACAACATTTTGAAGCTTATATAGGGTGTTTTTTTCAGAGGTATAGAACTTCGAATTGAAATAAAACACAAGAAAATCGTATTAATGTCCATCAATTTGGCTTTATTGGAAGGATAATTTTATGCCATTAATGTTTAAATATGATTTTGGGCATGTGGCCGCCGCGGCTGGCTCGAATAAAGCCAATTCTACAGGTCCAATTTTCAACCACTTTTTCGAGCATATGGGGCCGTATGTTGGCAATAACGCCACGAATGTTGGCTTCCAAGTTCCCTAACGTTTCTGGTTTGTTGGCGTAGACGAGCGACTTTACATATCCCCAAAGAAAATAATCCAATGGTGTCAAATCACACGATCTTGGTGGCCAATTGACAGGTCCATTACGCGAAATTATGCGCTCATCGAATGTTTCCTTCAATAAATCGATTGTGACGTGCGCTGTGTGGCATTTAGCGCCGTCTTGTTGGAACCACAACTCATCCACATTCATGCCATCCAATTCGGGAACAAAATAGTCGGTTAGTCGGCTCCAATTGCTGTGCACGGTGGCGAATCGATTCATTCGGGTCCTCTTCAACACTTTGCTCTACAGCGGCAATTGTTTCTTCGGTGCGCACTGTTCGACGTCTCTGCGGATGCGTATTATCACATAGAGTAAACGTAGTGCGAAAACGATCCATGGTTAACCGAATTAATTGCTCTGATGGACGATTATGTCGACCATAAAATGGACGGAGCTTGCGGTAAACTTCGCGAACTGAACCATTATTTTCGAAATAAATTTGCACGATTTGCAAGCGTTTTTCTTTTGTCAACCTGTTCATGATGAAATGGCAAACCAAACTAAATATTAATCACTTGACAGCTGACAAAATGGCCGCCAGTTAAAAAAGTGATGTCAACTTAAAGTTCTATACCTCAATAAAAAACACCCTTTATGTTCCAGTCCTCACATCGAAACTGCAATTGATATATGCAAATCTCTAACCTATGGTTTAATTCATCACGGTATATCCATTTATGGTTGGACATCTAAAGGAAATGTGAACAAAATTAATGCTGCTTTAAATGATTGTTTTCGAACTGCTACTGGTCTACTAAAAACAACACCTATTATTTCTCTAAGAATTGAATCCAGGTCTTCAGATTTTATTACTTTATTAAATAAAAGATCGATTAACTTAGCATCGAGATCAATAACGGACATTAGAGAAGGCCTCCATGGGTTATTTTGGGAAAATATTAGTACTGACCTAAGAAGGAACAACTGTGCTGCTCGAAAAATTGTATTTCTTCTTAAAGAATTTGACATCTGCCAATTAAACCTAAAGAATTCAATAATGTGAAAAATATTGATCGATTTTAGCCTTGCCTCTTTCAACAAATCTGGTACTTCTCCTAAGGTTTATAAATCTTTGGTTGCTAATAAAACACACAACTTCTCTGCTGAATTAGCTCTGTATACTGATGGATCATTCCAGAACGGTTTAACGTCGTACTCTGTGGTAAAATGTACCAGCATCTCTATTTGGTTTGCGGTGGAACAAAGTCAGCTACCAGCATTTTCTGGTATATTTTCGGCTGAACTTGCTGCTGTTAATGCAGCAATTTTTTACGCCATTCAAAAAAAGAAGAAAACTATTATATACACAGATAGCCTCAGTGTTGTCAAATTCATATTTTATAATAAAAATGGAACCTTTGATATCTAAAAAAAAAACCGGATATAAATAATGCAATTCTTATTTTGTGGATACCATCGCACATTGGAATTAATGGAAATGAGCTTGCAGACAATGCAGGTAAGGAAGCTATCAAACAACCACTAATCCTAGAAGTTCCCTGTGATCATCGCATACTAATAAATATTTTTAGAAATATGGATGCGTCAAAAAAGCACCTAGAGTGGCAAAACTGTAGCTCTTTCTTAAGGCAACATAATATATTATGTGTAAGACCTGAATATCAGAATGCCCAATATCCAAAATGGCTAATACACTAAACTCAATTCTCGACTGTTCAGAACCCCACCAATTGCCCACAATCAGGCAATCATTTTATAAACACAACATCTTTGATATATAAATATTTTCATAAGTACTTCGAATTAATCAATTTCATTTTCAAATGAATAAGTATTTACTTAAAGGTTTTTATAATTTGCGCGCAATATGGTCTAGACACCCTGCGCCTTTTATATTTTTGTATTTTATAAATTAATTTATGAAATATATTTCTTTAACACTACGACCACACGAGAAATTTGATATGTCTTAATACAAGCAATAACGCCGGCAGAATGATGACGTCAAATTGCTTGTGTTCAACAATGTATCTGGAGGTGGTGAACACGTATATTCAAATATATTTGCTTTTTATTCACATAAATACTTAAATTATCAATAATTTTATCCTTTTCTAAGTTTAAATTGAACTTTTATTAACTTTATGTAGTTAAAACTTTTGTTTTCTACTTTTTTGTTGAAAAAAAATTAATATAATTTGTATTTGACAGCATGTGTTAAGAGATTGTTGCTCAGCAATGTATTTTAACATTTGTTGCTGTATAGCAAGCAAATAACTCACAAAAGCATGTTGACTAGGTGAAGTCTTAAGTTAATAAAACATGGCGTATTAATTAATAATTTTTCTCGTATTAAAACAATTTATAAAATAAAATGGGGCTAGCTATTTTATTATATAATATTACATAAAACTATATTTGTCTGTCAGAAAGGGTTTTAAGAAGTATTCAAAACAATCATACTGATTCATTGCTTTAGTGAATGATATGAATGAATAGATAGATATTCAAGCAGTTTTTTTTAATGCAAGTTTTTTTTTTATTTATTGTATCTTCATATATGAACTAACAATAAGTATTCAAATCTTAAATCTAAAATATAATTAGTAGGCCCGACCAATGTCGGACATAACTTAGTGATAGTTATTAATAATACTTAAGTAGTGATAGGCAAAAAAAGTATTTTCAAGCAGCTTCATCTGGAGTGTTTAGTATTAGAGCCCTTGTATCTCTCTTTTTTAAGCGGATGTGTCCAGTAAAGTTCAAAATATTACGAGCAAGCGGATTAAGATGTGACTCGAGTTTTGTTAGATATTTGCCTGCGTATTTTGCAATTTCTTTAGTAACTAGTGGCATATTTAAATCACGATGTATATTTGAATTTTTGATGAACCATGGAGCCGATGTTATCAAACGTAAAATTTTGTTTTGCCTTTGTAGGATTTTCTCAACATTTGAAGCTGAAGCAGTGCCCCATAGCTGAATTCCGTAGCACCATATTGGCTTTAAAAGCGACTTGTATATTAAAAGTTTGCAGTATAGGCTGAGTGTTGAATTTCTGCCAATCAGCCAATGTACCTGAGTTAATTTTAGTTTCATTTGAGTTAACTTAGAGTCAATGTGATGTTTCCATGTAAGCCGTCGATCAAGGTGTATACCAAGATATTTCACATGTGAATGTTGAGGAACAACTTGATTATTAATCCGAATGGTGGAACAAGTATCTCTTCGTAAGGTAAATGTTACTTGAACACACTTTTTACCTTAATTCTCCACAAGTTTAACCACAGTTCCATCTGGCTAATGTGTTCCTGGAGTTTGCGGGATGCCTCAGCAGGGTTTTCGTGCATACTAAGGCAGGCTGTATTGTCGGCAAATGTGGAAGTATGCATACTACTGCTCACAAGTATAAATCAAATATAAAACTGGCCCCAGTGGTACACCGGATGAGATAGTTTCAGGCATATTCATAAAGTGTCCTTCCACAACTGTAAATTTTCGGGCAAGAATGTAACTCTCCAAAAGATTTAGAATGTTTATTGGTAAGTATGTCTTCAATTTCAAAATCAGGCCTTCATGCCACACTTTACAAATGCCTGAGAAACATCTATAAACAGGGCAGAACAATACTTCTTTTCCTCAAATATTTTTCTTATAAATTGCAACAATCTATGCGTTTGCTCAATGGTGCTATGCTGGCTTCTAAAACCAAATTGATGGTCCGGTATGCACCCAATATCAGTTAAAATTGAAGACAATTTTGTCATGAGTAGCTTTTCAAAGAGCTTTAACATTGTTGACAGTAAACTTATTGGCCTATATGACTCAGCCTTGGTAAGATCTTTACCTGGCTTTGGAATCATTTTGACCTTGGCAAGCTTCCAGCAGTGTGGATAATACTACAGTCGTCAAATGGCATTAAAAATTAATAACAGGATTCTAACTGCAGTACGAGGCAACTTAATCAGCATCTGGTTACTAATTCCATCAATACCGGGAGCTTTTTTTGGGTTGAGTTCGGCAATTACTTTTGTACATCACACATCTTAAATTTTAAGGGTCGAGGGGGTAGAGCAACTACACTCGGCAAATCAGCAACACCGGTACATGTGTTTGGTATAAATACGGATTTTGAATGCTCAGAAAATATGTTACGTTTTTCAGTATCGCTTCTTGCCCAACCTTCGGTAGATGTGCGAAGAGGTGGCTTAAACTCAACGGGTGTTTCAAACTTTTTAGCAGCGCGCCACAAAGAGTAATTAGATGCTGGCGTGACATCAAGACCTTCCAGATAATTTTTAAGAAATGCAGTTTTTTCAGACGCAAGCAACTCTTGGAGTCGTGTAGTGCACTCTTTAAATCTGATTTTGTGTTTTGGTGATCTGTGCTGTTGCCATTCCCTTCTAGCTCTTGTTTTTACACGTACGAGACGTTCAAATTCTGTAGAATAAATTCTATTAAACCCAGGATGGGAGGTGGTGGCATGTTCAGCAGCTTGTTTAATATTCTCGTTAAGATTGGCAATGTTTCAATATCATCGGGTGTTCTTAGCGTAATATTTTCCGTGCAATGACTACTAAGATATTTTTTGAATCCCAGCCAATTAACACGATTTATCATATCTTGACATATGGGTGAGGTAAAGCGCTTCTCAGTGGGCTACAGATTGTAACGATCGTGGGAGAGTGATCGGACCAGAGATCTAGGGAAGCTTCAACGTGAATTAATTCAAAATCTATAACATCCGGAATTTTTCGTACGTCAGTAGGCCAGTAAGTGGGCTCCTCACTCGAAATAACATCCAAGCCCATTTTTGAAATTGTAGTGAACAACGCCTTACCTCTAGGTATGCTTAGCATTGTAGTCGCCAGCTGCTACGAAACAAGGTCCAAGAGATTTGTAGAATTTCTCGTATTGATCCTCAGTGATTGAAAATCTAGGAGGGGAGTAAATTGAAGATATCACGAAATTTGTACAAAAATTTTCAATGCAGATATTTGTTACTTGTAGATGTTCTTCACAAATGTTGTCAAGAATATAGTGCTTGAGTCTTGACTTTATTAGAATTGCTGATCCACCACACGCTCTCCCTCTAGGGTCCTTTGTATCATATAACGTGTAGCCATTCATTTTAAAGAGGCTTCTAGAAGTCAAATCAGTCTCAGAGACCAACATTATATCAATATTTTTTTCCGTAACGAAGTGCTCAAGTTCATTTTTATATTGGCGAATGTTGTTTGCGTTCCAGAAACACATTTTTAACGTGTTCATGGCTTGTTAATTAACGCTTGAAGCAGTGTATTCTGCATTCGTAGCATTTCTTGCATCATGCTTGTCATATTTGTTGTAAAGTTGTTGATAGTTTGCACAAGATTTTCAATAGTGGCTTCAAGGCTACTGAAATTAAAGCTTGTGTTAGCATTTGTTAAATTACTTCGTGGGGACACTTTCTGCGCGGGAATAGAATTTGTCTTGGCAGCATCGGCATACGATACACGGGAAGTAACTGGTTGGCTCATTTGCGCAAAAGTGGCTGAGGAAGCGTTTGTTGTTTGAACTGGAGCTAATTTAGGTTTTTGCACTATAGCCTGCTTGACGAAAGAGTACACAGGACAACCTCTGTAGTTAGCGGTGTGTTTACCTTCACAATTACTGCATTTTTTCCGTTTGATCTTTTGGTTTAGTACAACTAGCAGTACCGTGCAATTCACCGCAGATAACACACACTGTAGGTAAATTGCAGTAAGCTTTTGTATGGCCATATTCTTGGCAATTGTGGCACTGCACGGGACCTGAACGCTTATGTGGCTCTTCAACTGTGATTTTTCTGTATAAAAGCAATGGGATGCATTTATTAACAACAGTCTCATTGATATGAATCATGCAATAGCATCATTCATTATTTTAATGTTATAGTATGTTTCCACCGACTTTAAATCAAGTATGTTTAAGTAAATCACTTCAAAGTGTTTCCACCGAGCTTGTGAGTGATTTGTTGTTCGAATTTTCGTATTCAATTTGTGCACGTGCCTTATGAGGTGGGCTCAGCAGCTGTAATGTGAATTTTATTCACATGTAGTTGACATTTAAAATTTATTAAATATTCCTGAATGTAATTTTTTTCGCAATTGTCAATCACTATTGATGGATGACCCAGGGATGGAGTTAGTAATTTTAAAAGCGACGCAAGGATGCATATATAAATTGAGTTCGAAAAATAGTATTTTCGACATTATTTATAATAAATCAACTACTTTGAGGTGATTTATCCATATGCAAAATGTATGGTAAATCATGTATAAATTAACATGATTAGCACAAATCATCATGATTTGTCTAAATCATGCCGGTGGAAACATGCTATTAAGTGCTAGCTTATGGCCTAATTCTGTAAAACCGAACGAAACGTTTCAAACAGAAATTTTTGGTTTGTTTTTAATTTTGAATTTTGTAAAACATTTGAAAACGAAAATGCTATCTTACGTAAAATAAATGTATTTTATAAAACAGTTTCAAACGTTTTCAAACGACTTAAATGTCATTTGAAAACGTTTATTAAATTGTATTCGTTTTAAAAGTTTTAACTGCATTATTGCATTAGTTTTGCTGCAATAATGAGTAAATTAGTATCTAGGTCAAAGATAAACAAAAGGCCGCCCATGGGTACTTCGTTATGATATTTTTTACACGCACATTCGTACAAGCATGCATTTTACTCTCTTTTTTTATATATGTATACGTTTGCCTGATTTTGATCTAGGTGCACGATAAAGCTCCAGGCCAGCTCGGCCTATGGACGTAGTGCCTATATTTACATATACATTCGCTTTAACACCCTCATAACTACTTTGTTCCTGTCAATGGTAAAATGATAAAATTTTATGCGAAGTTTGAAAGTGTGTAATGAAAGTTTCCTGATAAATGGAGATGCAAAAAGTGAATTTCTTAAGACATACTCACTGACACTGACCATTGATACAGTCATCAAATTGATGAAGCACTTGAGCTTTAACTACAGAGCTATGTTTTGTTACACAATTAGGCCTAGGTGAGTTACGAATAAGAAAAATTCGAAAGCATCGATTGTTAAACAAGGGAGACTGGGCCGTGGTCATAAAATTTAACGTAATGTTATACTATTATGTATCTCTTTTTAACCCATTATATTATTTAACTTTGCCCTTTTAAACTGGCACCGTATAATTAATAGAAATATAACAGACTAGAAATCTTTAATTTGCAATATTTTATTAAAGAAAACAAAAATATAAGTGTGAAAAAAGGCCAAGTTCCTATTCAAAATTTCAGCCATCAAAAGTAGTGAGATAATTTTTTTTATAAAGTTCTTGTTTGGCACAATACTTATCACAATATTACACACATATGTATATTAATTTATAATCGTTAGGGTGTCATGTTGTTTCTATGCAACCTGCATGCAATATTTTTACCTTTATAATACAACAGATAATAGCGGATATCTCTTGTGAGATTTTGGATAGGAACTTGACTGAATTGATGTGTATGATGAAAACCATATCCATATATATATATATATATATATATATATATATATATTATATATATATTGAAATATTGAACGTTTCAAACTTTCACAAACATTCCAATAAGTATTTATGGGCCCTTAACTAACGCCACTGATTTAGAATTTCTTGTTTCGTTGGTGCGTATTCCATAATTTAATTAAATTTGACTTTGAAAATATTTTTATATTCAGCTTTTTATAATGAATAATATATTTTTCAATATTTGTGATTTGAACGGGCTAAAGTTCGTATCGCTTTTTAAGCCAAATTACATGTGATAATTATTAATGAACAAATAACACCAAAGTCTGTTGTAAATATTCTGACTAACAACACATAGTTGAACGGAACAGCCAGCCGTTTTCGAAGGCCACTAAACCTTCATCATCAGCGTTCTTTTGTGTTTTGTCCACTGTGTGTGGTGTCAGTTGCTGTAGATTTCTGCTTTATATATTTAGCATTTTATTGCAAATGGAATATGTGAATTGTTTTGATTCATCGTATTTCAATTTGCTGAAAGCTTTTTTGTATTGTAAGCTCAATTTTACCATCACTATATTTACAATAGTCTTACCATTGTCGTTTTGTTCTTTTTACTAATTATACACATGTTACTTATTTTGCTTATTTTTTGTTCTACTTAAGACAAACTTTTTTGGTTTGTTACTATTAAGTATATTCAAATCACAAATATAGAAACAAATGGAGTTCGAATAATAATTAAAATTAACTAAAAATATATTTTTCAATTATAATATTTTGACAAGAAACGAAAACAACGTAGCGTTTTACAAAATTTAAAATAATTTTGTTTTCGCTCCAACCAGAAACGAAAACGAAAATTCGTTTAGTTTTACAAAATTAGGCCATTAATATTTATTTCATCATGCAGATCACTGATACATACTCATTTATTTCTGTATTTCCAATTGAAAATAAAACAAGTTTTTTTTTGCTTTCTGTTTTTCACTCCACATTCTTAAAATGCAACTCAATATTTCGTTTTTTAATGAAATTTTTGCTTTTAAGAACATGCAATTTTATTTCCAATTCTTTTAATGTTTGGATATTTGGTGGTTGTTTATCAATTGTTTTAATTGTGTTTAATGTGAGAGGAATTGATTGGTAATTATTTTGTTTGCATTTTTATTTGAATTTATTACTGAATTACATATTAAGATTTTAACATTTCGTTTTAAATGTCAATTTACAAATTTTATTACCATTTGGTTTTGCATACCATAGATACAATAATTAAATAAAAATTAAAATATGAATTACATTTTAAAAATTTTTATATTAAAAATTACAAAAGTTGTTGAAACTATACGGGCATGTTCTGAAAATCACGGTGATTTCAAAAACAAATTATTAATAGCTGACTTGTTAGTGGGTTTTTATTGTATTTTAATTTTTCGTCATGTATAATAGAATATTTTATTCCAACTTCAATCGCTATAAATCGTGAAATTTACAAAATCAATGATTTAGCTTTTATTAATTTTTTGAAATCACCGTGATATGACATGTCTTGATTTGCAGAACAGGCCTGATATTCTACATTTGTTTGTATGCATGCCAGTATGTAGAGTTTTTAAATTAATTTTATTGTTTGTTTTAAGGTATTAAATAATTAATAAATTCAGAAAGGAAATTTGAAAAGTTAAACAAGATTTGTTTTTGAATTTTTTTGTTTTAAAGTTTTCCATTAAATAACATATTGCTTTTATCAACTACCCTAAAATATCAAAAAAAAAAATATTAGTCCCGGTCCAGACTTGCAATTTTTGTTGCAGCAATTCTGGAATAAGTGTGAGAGTGTTGAAATAGCAATATATACTTTTAGTATTCCAATAAAAAGTTGCTGCAACAAAAATTGCAAGTCTGGACCGGGACTAATTTGAATAAAGTGGCAAAGTATGTATGCATGTACTAAGCACAAGTAGGGTCGAAAATTATAAAATGTTTGAAAAGGGAGATTGGTTTGGATATCGGAGCCTTTTTAGGTGTGTTCGAGTACTTTTACAGTAAAATCCATTAACTGAGTAAATACTATAAAATATAAATAAAAATATTTTCATTCTATATACTGGTTTTACCTAATTAGCGGCTGCAGATATGCGCTTCAGAATCAATAAGGTTTTTAACAAGATTCGTTTTTAAGCATGAAACTCTAGCATGGTTTATATGGCTAATAAATCAGTGCAAGTTAATTTCTATTTTTGGTTTAAAATATGTTTCAACCAGGATACCTAACAATAAATCAGCACAGCCATCTCTAACTTTTTTCCAAGCCTGTACTTTTTCTTCAGATCTCGTTCGATCTCTTTTATTACACTTTATACTACGCCACTAAAGTTTGGCGATCTTTTATTTATTTATTTTTAACTTAACTTGCTGCCACAATATTATTTTTTAAACTACACATAATCCCCATATTGATAATCCCCATATATGGTAGACTGATTTGCCCAAGGCGAATTGATACCAGGTGGTCTCGATTTGCAACACTGCGTATTCGCCTTGTATATTTGTTAGTGTAAAATTTTCTGCTGTCAGAATATTTCCTAACGTTTTGTTTGATTTAACAACAGGGAGAATTAATGTCAGGTGGTGAATTAAGATCACCTTATGTGAAATCGCCTTGGACTTATCCCCTTTTGAGTTTAAGCTACTAATAATTTTAAGTTTAGTGCCACTAAACCAGCTTTTAAACTTGTACCGATTTATTAGCCTTTAGTGGTCCTTAGAGTTGTAAAAGCAATTTTAAAAGTTTTGGAAAAGTTTACGTTTTATGGTTAGTTTTTTTTTAAATTTTTTTTTATAATTTTCTTAGTCGAATGTAACGACTTGTTTCTTTCTTTCTTTTGTTCTTTACTTAGTAACTATTGGTTAAACAATATATTTTTTTTTTGTTAATGCGGGCTCCTCCAAATGTTTTTCCTTTTTGGAGACATTTTTTAAGGTTTTACAATTTAGTTGTAATTTCAATTTCGTGTATGTAGTTTTATTTAAGAGCCGTATTAGATTAATAAATTTTATCTTACGGTTGCACAAGTCAAGGATATTTTTAAAACAAATTTTCATATCCTTAATCATGAGTTAAAATAAAAATAAAAAAAATTATTATGCTTAAAAATTTAAATAATTTTTGTTTTTCATTTTATTAAAATTCTGTTACAAAAAACTACCTTTTTATCTTTAAAGACTAAGCGCAGTATCAAAACAAAAATTAATTTGAACTTCAAGTGTTCTTTAGTCAAAATTTGTATGGAAATTTTGTTTTAACGTACACTTCAAGTTCAAATAATTTTTTTTTTGGATACGACTATAACTCCCTTATGCAAAGACGATTGTTAAACTTAAAGTTGCTTTGAGAAAAGAATTTTGTATAGCAAAATCGCTTGCTTTAACTTTAACAATAGATTTTACACAAGGAGTTAGTCTTTAAAAAGATTAAAAAAAGAAATGGTTTTTATATATTAATTACATTTTGTTTAAATATTGTTTACGTGTTCTTATTCTTTTTTTTAATGAAATCATACAACTACTTTTACTTTTTCTATACTACTTTTACTTTAAATGTGAAAATAAAGAGTTTATTTTCAAGTTATTATTTGTTCTTTTAACTTTGATTTATAGTTTAAGAAAATGAATAATAATTAAAATAGGAAATTCGAAAAAGAGCTAAAGTTTTTAAAATGCTAAAATTATATTTTCATACCAGCAGATTTGAAGCTTCACATACAAATTCAGGGCTACAATCGTCGCTTTCGATAACGAGCTGATTCTATCACGTTTTTCAGTTTGAGATCATGGCATTCGCTATCGAACAATGTAATAATATTGTTTGATATCAAATGCCATCCATAATCTCAAACTGAAAAAACGTGATCGAATCAGGGGATTATTATGTAATCCGAATCGAACGGAAATGTGTTCGAATTGTAATGTTAATAACATACAAATTCGAACATTTTCCGTTTCGAATCGAATTACATAATAACGTCCCAGCTCTTTATCGAAAGCGACGATTAGACCACAACGTGTAAAATATGAAATTGCAGTACGAAAATGCCCGAAATTGCAATTCAAAAATAAGCATTGGATCGATTCATTAATTTTAATGAAGAAAGATTTATGTAAACTCCCACACAAGAACATGATTTCTAATGACACGCTAATGTATAAATCATGCATGTTTCCTCTAAATCGAACCAGTTCGTCATCACTTTAACCCATGATTCAACATCATTTTTGTATTTTTTTTTTTTTTTGCTAAGATTGTTTATTTCAATCATTTAAATTCGAAATATTTTTTATTCAACGTCTTGTTGGCTTACATACATACATATTTACATATGTATGTAGCAAACGTTAAGTTTTGAAAATAATTTTAATTAGGCAATTTATATAGGAAAAAATAAAATACAATACTGTTTTCAATGTAAATAGTCGAACAAGAGTAGGTTGGACATCACTGAAATGAAAAAAATATTCGCATTAGATAATTTTTTAATATGCAAAAGAAAAGGCTCACTATCTATCTCACTGTCAAACTACATCTTAATAAATTATACATAGACTTGTTGTTGCCTTTTATAATTGTATGAATTTTAAAGTTTTGTGAATAGAATAGAATAGAATAGAATAGTGAACGCTCATTGCCAGTTTTAAATGAAAATAAACAACATTTGCAAGGTCTGAAGTAAAACTGTGCGGTACAGCTGTGTAGCTTTGTGTTTTGCTGTTTCTGAAACTTTTATCTTTTCCAAATTTACGTTTCAATTTAATTATTGTTCATTTTCTTTTATTACATAATTATTTAATCAATGTACTTTATTTTAGTTAATTTTTTTAAATTAAACAATTTTATTTTAATGCTGTGAGTTAATTGTTATTATTGTTATTATTATTATTTTTGTAATTATTTAACTTTCCTATTTAATGTTAGTTTACTTTTGTAGTTTTTATTATTTCTCTGCATATGTCTTTAGTTAAAAAGGGTGATAGTAATGATGGGTGATGGTTTCTTTTCTATGGGTTCCAGTGCAGTTCAAATAAAATTTTTTATTTTCATTATAAAACTAGTATATATTTACAAAATAATATTTTTAATAATATTTATTAAATATATTAATTATTTAATTTAATAATATTAATTATTATTTGAGAAAGAGAGAGAGAGAAAGAAAGGTAGACTAAAGAGAATATCAGGCATGTTCTGAAAAACACATTTTCAAATCACATGTGATTTTAAAAGTAATAATGGCCATGCAGACATTTTTTCACCTTTTTTTTAATTTTTCTGTTGTATAGAGCATCGAATATCATTTTTGAGATACATTTATAGTATATGATTTTAAAAAAGTCTGCAGGACTATTATTAATTTTGAAATCACGTGTAATTTGAAAAATGTGATTTTCAGAATATGATTGTATATTTACGTACTCTTTAAATAATTAAAAACGCCAATTTACTAAATATGTGCAGTAAATCAGATGAAATTCTATTGTTACAACTTCTTTTACATACGAAAAGTGTACTTTCCAAAGTTTTGAGTTTGTTGGAGAGAACTAGAATGACAGCTCTTTTCCCTTCTCTTCTACAAATTCAAGAAAAGTAAAGTAAAAGTAAACTTTGCGTGTATAAAAGCTGTTTTGTATAGGTACATATGAATGACTATCATATTTGGACCATAGATGGCCAAAGTGCCACCAGAGTGCCGAATTTCAATAGGCTTCTTATACAAATGAATACATATACGCGAATACATTACTCTCGTTGGTCAGCACTGATTTACTTCACATACAGAAAATGACACAAACCAGTCATTCTCCAAACACCGCACCAGAGCTGTCAGATATGGCGATTTCACGCCAAACGCGGCGTGGTTTGGCGACATGGCGATTTTTCTGGCGATAAATAAATTTGTTGGCGATTATTATGGCTATTTTTTAACAAAATTGAACTTCAAAATTTTTGAGCCGGTTTGTCAATGTCGAAAACGTTCGACAAAAACAAATTTTTAAAATTTGCTTTTGTTTGAAATGTAAATGTGCGACAAGTCGAACGTTGTCGACATTGACAAACAGGCCCTTTCTAATTCAAAAACAATTGAATTTGATGATTTTTCTTATAATGCGTTCTGAATTTGGATGAGAAAAATTGACAAGAAATAATTTTTGGCGATTTTATTTCTAATTTTTGCGATTTTCTGATAAATTTTGATACGATCATTTTGTACAAATTTATATTAAAAAAGTGTTATATAAAAACAAATTTATTATCAAATATTTACTAAGAAAAACCACATAAAACTGAATTTTGGCGACTTTTGGTGATTTTTAAAATCAATTTGGCAAAATAGGTCGGAAAAAATCTGACAACCCTGCACCGCACATGTGTCATTGCTCTTTTACGAATGAAAAAGTAAATAAAATAGAGAATAACAAAATATAAGAATGATACACTACAAGATTCATAAGATTGAATTCTTACGGCCCTTTTCACAATGTACAATTAAAAGCTAACAAGGACTTTAACGGCAACTTTTGTATGAAGAACTGTAAGTTAAAGTTCACGTTAACTCTTAATCATACATTTTGAAAAGGGACGTTAATCTATGCTTTTTACTAATTAACATGAAGATTTAAACGATACGAAAACTTCAAAAGTAACTCGATACGAATGGACTAATTCTACCATTATAATAATAATAATATAAAAAAAGAGAAAATTACTAATTAATAGTACTTTAAAAAGTCTATCTTCATTTTTTGTATTTGTAGAGGAAATGAAATAAAGTTGAATAGAATTTGATTGCAAAGTTTTTTATTTCTTAGTTTAATATGCTTATGCTTATAAGCAGGGACAGGGACTTCGTGCTCTTAAAAAAGGCATTTTAGGCGGCTAAAATATGATATCAAAAACGCAAAATATGCACTTAAAACAATAAAATATGCACTTATTTAAAAAATAATGTATTTAAAAAAAGTTTTCGATTTACATACAAATTAGTAAAGATGTAAAAATATTTTCTTTTCTCAATATCAATATGATATAAAGATTTTTTCTGCATTAACTCCAAACACCCATTTTTCGAGATATGTTTATAAAAATAGGAAGAAGTGTTGTAATATATTTATTTTCATTTAAAAATTTTTATTTTTTTTATTTTTTCGAATGTGAAGTTCAATCGATTTGTTCTTAGAAAGCTTTTGTGCATTGTAAAGGTCTGTGGATGTAGTCGGTTCAAATTTAAATAATTCTTTGTATATGTTACATATTTATTTATTTAATTCAACCACCACAGTGAATTGAATACTAGCTATTAGATTGGTTTTTTAAATCCGTTATCATTTTTAAAAACAATATCATGTTTCTGCAGACTTGTGTCACTACTCTCGGCTTTAACAGCAGACAATTTCTTCTTGAAATCATTAAAATTATAATTTCCATTAAATTTGGTAGGTGTGTGTGCTTGTATATACAATCGTTTTAAAATTCTACAATTCAAGCGAATAAATTTGCCAAAAAACAGTTTTGCATTAATAATTTTTTAACAGTAATATTTTTTGAAATTTGAATTTTTGACAAAATATGACACAAAACCATGGATTTATATCAAAATATGAGACAAAAATATGCATTTAAGACCAAATTATGCAAAAATTTCCATTTTCAGCAAAATATGCAAAAATATGCACTAACAAATCGATGCCATTTTTACGTAAATTCTTTGTTTCGTAAGGATATTTCGTTCTTGCCATTATCAGGGTTAAGGGAAAAAACATGCATTTGCATGAAACCCCTGTCCCTGCTTATAAGTTTTATGTTATATTTTTACCAGCCTTGGTGGCAACCCTTAAAACAGACGCGTGACATCATCTAATTGCAAAAACTTCGCATGGCGTAACCTTGTAGTCTATCATTCTTGCTCTTGATGATGCTGGTGTAAACTCAAAGAAATATTTTTTTTTTAATTTTAAAAGAAAATTATAATAATTTTACTACGGCCTCTAATAAAATAAAATAAAATGTTTAATTAACCGCATTCAAAACAGAATTATAGTTTACAAATTGAAAATATTGAAAATTGTTTTATACCTAAATTTTTTTGAAGACTTATGGCACATTCTTTTCTAAAAAAGGGCAACATTTTTTGGTAATTAGCGCTATCAATGGAGTTCGGTTATAACTTTATAAGTGAAGATTCGTCGTCGTGTCACTTTATACGTGAATATTCATTATAACCGGAGTATATATTTTCTACAATTCAAAGAAAGTAAGAAAACATAAACAAAATAGTGCATTTTATCCTAAAAACAAACTACAATATGCTTAATAATTCAAAATTAACAGGCACTTATTTATTTTTGAGCTAAGAGAACATCTTTAAGAAAAATACCAGACAGCAAATTCCAAAATTTTTTTGGCTCGTTATAAACGTTCCATGCAATTTTATTTGCAGGGGGCAAATTACGGCATTCAATATCGATCGAAATATTAAATTATTTAGACATGAACTTCATTTAAATATTTTGAAATATCGTTCGATATCGAGTGCCTTAATTTGTGCCCAGGACTTGAAAAAATAGTTCGTTCTAAGTTATATGAAATATTAATGTAAAACTGTTTGGACTGCATAAGCTGTTCGTTATAACCGAGCTCTGCTGTACCTTTAAATTCTTCCTCCTAATAAATTTTCACTAATGGCTTTTCTTTTCTAGAAAAAAATGTTACATTTATTGCACTTTTCAATGAAAATTACAATAAAATTTGTTTTTGAATGAAGAGTTTATTACAAATTATTGTATCTTACCTTACGAGCGCAAATTTTTGCTTCTTTAAACGAACGCCAAATTGAATTTTTCTTAATAAAAAGGTAAAAGAGTTTTGCACTTTTACCAGAAAAAAAACACGGCATTATAATAATGTCGCAAAGAGGAATTTTACTTTAAATTTCGTGTTTGTAGGGTGGCGTTGGCCGAATTAGTTAGTACGTTGTCTACAAAGCCGAAGGTCCTGGGTTCGAGCCCGGTATCCGACAGTTATTAAATAACAACGCCACACATTTTTCTCATGTGCATTAGAGTCCCTTTGTATCAGTGTCAATAGTCACTTAACTATACTGGTTTCAGCTGATGCTAATCCTAATGTAACAACAGGGCTGCCTCCTTCGTCAGTATTGTGTAGCAGAATCATCATACGCCTAATTGAAACCAGAGGCGCTGCAACACTGCATTATTAAAAGCGTGCGAAAGAAAGAAGCTTTCCTCTATATCTGCCTTCACCAGTATCCCTTCCCTATCACCTTCTCTCACTATCTTTTCCTCAACTCACAGGTTGCACAAAAGGATCATTGTATTGGAACCAAGTGAAGAAAATGCTCGAAAGCATTTCCTTTCGCTCCGAATTACAGAGTAGACCCTCTGGACTCTAAATTTCACCGTTCCTTACCAGCAGCCTGCTAACCTAACCTAAACTTCGTGCTTGTAGAAAATAAGGAAAAGAGAATAACTGGAAAGTGCAGTATTTCTTGTACTCGGAAAGTCGCTCAGTGCTTCGTTCGTTTCTTTTGCTCTTTCCCAGCAAAAAAATTCTAAAAAACGTAATCGGTTTTGGAATTAAGAATCTTGGTGGAAGCTTAATGATTTTAACAAGGCGTGACACTAAAATAATCGATTCTTGAGAAGTACTTACTTTTTTATTTGGCGACATGTTCACGTAATCTATTTAATCTAAAATAATCATTTTCCTCATTTATCAATTTGTACATAATTTTTTTAAATTGCATATAATATGATTTGTAAGCGAGTAATGAAATTTGGTAATCAGAAAAGTAAGTCATTATATGGCAAGTAGTTCTAATGGTAATGTGTAATTTTTTTCCTGGGTAGTTACTTAGAGCTAGTTTTTAACATTAAGATAAACTCTACTTGTCAGTTAACTGTAGTTAAAACTTAAATTTTTTTTTCAGATAAAGATTATCTAGTTAATAATCTAGGTTTAACCGAGCAACATTGCTCAGCTAAACTATAGTTAGAACTGTCAAATGATAAATATATGAAATAAATATTACGCAATTGAAAAAAAATTACAAAAAATTGCTAGAAAAATAAGAGATAAAAACAAGCCTAAAGGCTCAATCAGACGTGACATAACCATAGCTATAGAGAGCAGCCGTTCGAACCAAACTAATGGGCAACACTATATTGCATTATACGTGACTCGCCATAACGCCATAACTCACCGTAGAAACCAATTGAATTTTGGTTTGGTTATCGTTATAGCGTTATGGCTATGTCACGTCTAATTTAAGCTTAAATTATTTTTGTGCGCATAATGAATTGGAGTTCTTGCAAAGATTTCGTTTAACAAAGAGGTCTGTGTATGATGATTTTAGAATTAATTGGAAAGAAAGTCTAGTTCGTTGGGTTTAAAATTTCATGATCTTTTTTGGTTTTATTTTTGGAGCGTCACTATTTTTTAAGTCCATAAATTTAAGGAATTGTCACATCGCTTTTTAAGTGTTGCCCTATTTACGTCAACTATTTTCAAGAATGCCAACAAAATATGAATGAAAACAAAATATGGCATTTCTAGCTAAATTGACAGCATGGGCGGTTAAATACCGTTTAACTTTGTTTCTTGGTTAACTCAAACGTATGTAAAACTAAGTTTAACTAATTAGTAAGAAACTAGCCCTTAGTGGTAGTTTGAGTTCCAAGAAAATTTGTGAGAGTAAAATTTCTGGATATACATAAATGCAGTTCAACGAACAAGACATTTCTTTGATTTCCTTTCAAATTGCCAAAAATGTTGCCCTTATTTAAAAAAAAAAAAGAAAATGTTATTCATTTTGATATTTTCAGTGAATTTAATGAACAAAAACCATGTTATACAAATTTCTTGTTTGTTTCCTTCCTCATAATAATAAATTTTTTTTTTTTTGCTTTTATATGTATATTTTCAGCTGTTTACACAAATTGTGGATTTTTTTTTCTTTAATATAGTGAAATAAAATATGATGAATTTATAAATCAATTTTTTTAATATTTCATTTCTTAATTTTTACAAATTAATTGTCAATTAATAATTATACGTTTTTGTGTATTTTAGCAGCAACATTTTACAAACTTTTTGTTGATAATGAGTTTAAAAGTGAAAGTAAATAAAAACCTACTTAATTTTATGAAAGCTGCAAAATGTATTCTAAAATGTTGTCTCCTCAATAAAGCTGTGAAATAAAATAAAAGGATTGGCTTTTTGAGATAGTGTGTCCCTTATGAAGAAGCAACATATTATGGCTGGAGTACCCTTTAGATTAGTTCGCAGTGTTCTGTTGTCAAAAAAATCTGTGAATGTTTTTGCAGACAAGCCAAAAAGATTTTGCAAAAAAAAAAAAAAAAGAATTAGGGAGTTCACAATAGCGTTTTAATATATGTTCTAATATTGCAACGTTTCAATTTTAATACTTTAATATGGTCTGGCAAGTTTGTTGTTTTTGTTTTGTATGTAAATCAAATTAATTACCAAGTGGCAAATTTAACAGTATCAAAAGCATGTCATTTTCAATATGGCATTATGGTAATGTTAAACTAAACATGTTAAAACTGTCAACGCAGATGTAGTTGATGAAAAAATATTTGTATTTTTCGCAGAAGAAAAGTTATTTTGATAAATTTATCCAATAATAATTTCTAATTAAAAAAATTTTGTTATTTTAATACGTACGGAAGAAAATAATTCAGTCTCTCATAAGCATTCGTACAAACATGCATTTTACTCTCGCTCTCTCTCATATTATACACTAATATATAAATAATCAAAAATTAACGGTGATTTAAAATCAAATATTTATTGTATTTAAAATTTTTGTCATGTATTATAAGGCAATGGTAAAAGTAAAATAACAAATAAAATGGCTACTAAGCACAGCTCATTGACACCAGAGGCGCTGCAACACTGCATTATTAAAAAAAGCGTCCAAAAAAGCAGAATTGCAAAAGAATAAAGCTTTCCTCTATACCTCCCTTCACCACCTGTCTTCCCTATCAGTATCCCTTCCCTATCACCCTCCTACACTATCATCTTTCAACTCACAGGTAGTGCAAATGGATCATTGTATTGGACCCAAGTGAGCTGGGGTCTACTGTGTAATTCGAAACGAGAGAAATTGCTTTCGGTGATTTATGCATCTCATTTATAATAGAATATTTTATTCCAACTTCCAAAGCAATTTACAAAAGCAATGATTTAGTTTCCATTTTTTTTTTCAAATCAAGGTGATTTGAAATGTCGTGATTTGCAGAGCAGGCCCGATTAACATGTTTCTAAGCAAATGCTTGCAAAGTCAGGGACACACGTACATCTTTATATTATTTATTTATATTTAGTGAGAGAGTAAAATGTATGCTGTGTCGAATGCTTATGAGAGATTGAGTTGTTTTCTTTCATACGTGTGTTTAAGTACGTGTAAATAAGGGCCTAACGAAATGCCCACGGGCGACCTTTTGCTTGTCTCTGATGTAGAGCAACAAATCGTTTATAAAAACGAGCCGATGTTTCGCCTCAAAAATTATGTGGAACTTATTAGGCCACATTCGACTTCGACTTGTTTTACTAGTTTAAGAGGCATGCAAAATTTTTCTTTATCCTAGTACAAACCATCGAAGTCGAATCGAATAACTCGACATTTCATTTATTTGAAAATTTGTTTCTAACAACTTTTTTCATAAACTACTTTTCAAAATTCGTGTTGTTCGTACTTTCGACCTGCTTCTAAAAATCAACCACCCTTATTCCAGTTGTCAACAATGACGTAAAGTCAATACAGTACCAAAAAATTAGGCTTGTCTCCTTGCTATCGAGAACAATTTTGTGCTATTGACAATCTATTTCTGTTCCCTAAGGTCTAGAAAACACCGTGAATGGTACGCAAGATTAGTTTTGTAACACACAACCACTCGGAGACCCAAATGGGTCCATTGTGATCGACCTCTGAGTATAACTTAAATAGTTTTAGTGTTATAAGGTAATGAGCTCGCTTTTCCTGGAAATATTAGCCACCAATGTTGATTATGATCTTAATTTTAAATTAATTTTAATTTATTATTTTATTTTACAGCTTTGAACACAAGTATTTTTCATTCCTAAAAATTTAAAAGAATTTTATTTGTTTGTTAAATTGCATTTCAAATTTAACTTTAATTATTTGTAAATTTTCTTTTTCTTCTATAATTTCTTATTTTGTTAGACAGATAAAAGGGAAATATAATATATAGTATGTATGCTAACTATACTTTAATTAAATTTCTCTATAATTTTACACTTTCCTAACAAAATTATTTTTTTATACACATTTTTAATTTTATATAAATTTTATTAATAGTTATTTAAAAAGTTCAACTCAATAAAAGTTGAAAAATGTTACATGTACTGGTATGTTGCTGCATGTTCAACTTTATATTAAACATTTTCAGAAACAAATTTTGTTTTGTAAAATTAGATATATTTTTGAGCAAGGCTTAAGCTTTTCTTGCATAAGTTTTGATTTTGTATGAGAGAGAGAGAGAGAAAGAGAGAGCGGAAGAGAGTGAGAGAGGAGAAAGAAAAATATATCGTTTGTATAAAATCAAAACTTGAGAAAGAAAACTTTTTGTGTGGGAACCAGGTCCAAGTTAAATAACTTTTTATTGTGAGATGCGTAATTATAATTAATTAGTTATTTGGAAATAATAGTGTTGAAGTTAAAAAACGTAGAAGTAAAAATATTTGTAAATCAATCAATGCCTTTAATTAAAAAAATAAAATTAAAAATAGTCATTGATATGAATTGGTGTCATGAAACTGTCTTGATTTTGCGTTGATTCGAAATAAAGAAAATCCAAATTGACATAAATTTAGTTTATATTTCATTGTAGCATTTTAACAAAATCTTTTTGATGTTGTATGCTTTTTAACCCCCGACCAAAAAAAAGAGGGATGTTATAAGTTTGAAGCGTGTCGGTAAAAGTCCACATACAGACCAAACTTTTGGACCGATTTTGATTTAGTTTTTTTCTTTTTTGTTTTTGTGTTGTGCTTTTATATTAATTAATAACAAGCACTTTTGTAATATTAAACCTTAACATTTATTGACTTATTAAATTTGGTGAAGAGCTTGCTTATTAAATTTGCTTGAACTTTGTTAGTGCTGCGTCACATTCTGAAGCCCAGTGAAATTTATTTTCCTTTTTTAACAAATCATCGAGAGGTTTACGAAGATTTCGCATGTTGTTAATGAATTTACTATAGTAGTTAATGGAGCCGGAGGAGGCGCAGGCCCGTCCAATGAGGGTACAGATCAAAACTTAGGTTATGATCGAACATCTTTTAATAACCTAAGAGCCATGCTGGGCAATGTTGCTGAACAACAAGCTGTTGACGTTTTCAGGGATTTAGAAGAGGAATTTTTCCGATCAGATCAAATTAGCTTCACCAATGACATGATAATGATCAAGAATTTGTACGCTTATCAAGGCTTCAATGCTGAAGCGATTCAGAGTGTCCTGGCATCCAAGGAACCAGACAAGAGAAAATGTATGACAGAGGTTATGGAGCTTAACTGCTTGGTCTTGACAAGAGGAACATCTGTTGCTCAGGCCGGGAAAGAGCGAATGGCTACTGATGGTAAACAACGATTAGGTCAGATCAAACTGAAGTTTGGAATTGTCCCAAAGCTTAACAAAGAGACAGCCACAGATCGAACTGTAACGGTATCTCGCATTGCAGCCGCATTTGCTGAGGTAACTTATTGTGCTTTAGCAATTCGCCCGATTACAAGACCAGTCAGCATTGACTTTATGGTGGCTAAGGGATTTCCAGACTTCCCACTGACACTTCGAGGAAATTATGTTTTTTCATTGATCCCATCCTCTTCGCCACTTTTGTTGTACTGTTATATTAATTAATAACAAACACTTTTGTAATATTAAGCCTTAACATTTATTGACTTACGAGTATTAAATTTGGTGAAGAGCTTGCGTCTGCTCATTAAGACAGTTAACAAAAGAGTGTGAAAAATTATTAATTTAGTGTTGCATCTTGTGGTAGTGATGCTTCTTGTGTAGTGTGGCATATTGTGGTAGTGTTGCATCTTCTGTAGTATTGCAAATAAGGGTTGCCCCCCAACAGAATGATAGTGTTCTTAGCTATTTTTGGAATAAAATAGGTCCAGCCGTTTAGAAGACATCACACCTTTCTTTTCGGTGATTCTTAAACTTTTTAATTTTTGTTATTAACAAATAACATTTGTACAGAATTCAAAAAATTGGCTTTGGGTATATTTTTCAGGCTGGCAGTTCCACGAGAACCTGTTGACTTGGGTTCTGTTAATTTCCATTTTGAAAGTGGTTGATGTTGTATTATTTTTCGTCATGGAAGAAGAAACTAGTGAAAAATTTATATCCCTTAAAAGTAATTAGTGGTTACGTTTTTTTGGGCACATGGAACAAGAGAAATGCCAGATGTAAACTCAGCCTTACCTTAATATAGAAAGGCTATCTCATTATTTTTTTGAAATTGAGATTTTTTAATTTTTGGATACATTAGATGTTCTTCTATCGGAATATACAAAAAATACGATTGAATTATACATATTCTGCCTTATCGTGGTTGGCGTATTTCAAATACGACTACGACTGTTTGGTAATAGATTAAAGAAGACTTTAACCTTTATGTCAACAGCAGAAATGCTTTACGCACGTCCACAGCAGCATACCTGGGTATGTACATACGTTTTGTATGGGGAATGGTACGTCGTTAGCATAAAAATGCTAATTACGTATCTACCTGGTTTGTTGGAATTTCCGAATTATTTTTTTAGTTTGTTAGAAATGGACAAAAGGCTAAAAAATTTTATGATAACCAATTTCATCCTCACAGTCATTGTTGGTTGAAAAAAGTGGTTGTATAGGTAGACGACATACGTATATAATAAATATATAATATAGGCAGGTAGAAACATTTATTGTTGCGGAAATTTCATTCTTTGTAGTATCGTCAGAAAATTTAGTTTACATTTGTGATTCGAAGTGAAAAGACGTTTCTGTTTATTTTGTGGAAATAAAAAAATATTAAAAGTGAAATGGCTGATGGTGAATGGCTTACTCCGCGACAACTAAGCGCACTTTCGTACGAAGAACAACAAGCATATATACGGCAAGCGCTTGAAGAGAACCAAGAAGAAACAAGTGACCACGATTCAATAGTTGGTGACGAGGCTTTAGGTGATATTGGTGGAGATGACTCAGACGTTGAAGAACCCATGTTACCAGAATATGACCCAGAGGGCGACAGTGATTCTGATGAAGATCTTGAAGATGCACCAATTGGCAAAAAGGCGTACATTCGTGCCAGCAGCATTTGCCAACCCGAAACGACGTTAGGCTGAATCATCAATGTTTGGGCTCTGTAATCACGTTACGATGTGCTCGTACGTTCCCAAGAAAAACAAGGCAGTTGTAATGTTGTCCACTACTCATTATACAACAGAAACGACCGGTCCTAAGAAGAAGCCATTGCTTATATTGGACTACAACAAAACCAAAGGTGGCGTTGATAACATGGACAAGTGGTTGTCCGAATTTAGTACGAAGCGGCGCACAAATAGATGGCCTCTGGCTTTCTTTTATAATATTGTGGACGTTGCTGCGTTTGCTGCATACGTAATATACATTGACAACAACACTCACCTGAAGACATCTACAAGCCGCCGTAGGATGTTTCTCCATCAACTTAGCGAGCAATTGTGCAAGCCAGAAATGGAAAGAAGGGCGAATAACAGCAGAATATCCAGAGTTTTTTCAACGCGCAACGCCATCGAAGCCATGAAAGGTGGGCCCATCGGAGTTGTGGATGCTGAGGCACATGCATCGGAGGAACGTGATAGTACGGGCCGGCTAAAAGCAAAGGGGAATTGCTACATCTGCTCGAAACGACGCCCTACTCGTAAAGCATGCACATTATGCAACAAACCAGTGTGCGCAGAGCATTCCAAAGACTTACCTCAATGCGATAGATGTATTTGAATTTCAATAATTTTAAACAAAAATAATTAAAGCTGACATTATATAATAATAATAAAAAAATAATTACAAAACTTAGCTCAAAATAAACTATACTTTTATATTATATTATCATATTTGCATGCGTTTTACTATACATACCCAGGTATGTATTCTGTTGACTTAAGGGTGCAACTTTGTAAATGGGCTTTATCTTCCGAACGGATGATCTAATCCTATCAAGAAATTTCAAGTCGATCCGGTTATCTAGTTTAGAGCTACAGCGTTTTCAAAACTAAAAACATACCCAGGTATGTTGCCGTTGAAATAAAGGTTAACAGTTTTTCTTTAATCTATTAACAAACAGTGTAGTCGTATTTTAAATATGCCAACCACGATAAGGCAGATTATGTTACGATTTTTTGCGGCGTTTTGTAACTGTGGATGAAACATGGATCCATTACTGTACTCCGGAGACCAAGCAGCAGTCTAAACAAGGGGTTTCACCGGGTGAACCTGCCCCGAAGAAGGCCAAGATGATGGCAACAGATTTTTGGGATGCACGCGGCATAATCCACATCGATTACCTTCAAAAGGGAAAATCAACAAACGGCAAATATTATGCCAACTTATTAGACTGATTTAATGAGGATTTAAAAAGAAAACGACCCCATATGACCAAGAAAAAATTTATTTTTCATCAAGATAATGCACGAGTGCACACGTGTGCAGTCTCAATGGCAAAACTCTATGAACTGGGCTACGAATTGATGCGGTGGAAAGAGATTTAGCTCCAACGATGAAATTATTATCCGAGATCGACAAATCCTATTTTTTGGGAGGATACAAAAACTGGAAAAATGTTGGACTGAGTGTATTGAGTTAAATGGATATTATGTTGAAAAATTATTTTTGTTTTGCAAAAAAAAAAAAAAATGTGTTTCACTCAGAATGTCACAGACTTATTGATACGTCCTCTTATAATAAAGCTAACGTATAACGCTGAAAATTGCTTTTTTGCAAATTGCTTCTGCTTTTCTTGCGAAATTACAAAATCGAATGTGATCTGTAAGGCATTTGCAAAAAAAAAATTATAAAAATATTTAAATCTACAGAGTCGAACCTTGCGTCAGACATATAGCAACAGCCAGTACCTTATTTTTTTTATCATAAATTATATATTAATAAAATTTATTTACATTTGCTGGGGGGTATAATTTTAAATATAAGTATGTATGTATATACATATGTCTGTAGATAGTTTATATATACATACACATATGTACATATGAATACGTAAATTTATGTACATAGACATATGTATGTACATAAAAGCATGAATTTTTAATTTGTATGTATACATATATAGTTTTTTTTTTACAAATGATAAATAAATCAAATACTTTGACTTCTTGTTTTAATTGAAATATATAACTAGATACACAAAAATTTAACTTTTGTTAAACAATGCAAGTGCAAGTTTTAACAAAAGTTTAATTTTTTATATTAAAACAAAATCTTTTTTATGACATTAAACTAAAAAAAAATTTTTTGTAATGTATAATTTTTACTTGTAAAAATACATTTTAAAATTATAGTAGTTACTTACAAAATACTTTTACTACTATAATTTTTTTAATTTGATTTTTTTGTTGCTTTTATTTTCAATATTATTTAATTTTTTTCGTTTTATTATAATACTTGCAATATATATTAAATAAAAATGTTTACATCAAAGATTATTTAAAACAAAATTTACTGATTTATAATTAAGAAATGTTATTGGAAAAATATTTTTTTTTAATTATGTACATTTAATATACACATAACAAAGAATAGTAGAATAAAAAAATTATTTTACTTTGCAAACAAAAAGAAATATGTAATTAAAATATTTTCAACAAAAAAACTTTTACTTTTAAACAGATAACAGAAAATCTAGTGCATTTTTATTACTGTTGTTGTGTTTTTATTATTATTAATTATTGAAACTCCCAAATAGTTATTTTATTATACGAAATATTTAATTAGTATGGAAAAGAACTTTTAAGCAAATAACATTATAGACTCTTTTGTTAAGAAGAACTGACAATTTTATTAAATATTTTAGGGCAAAGTTATTTTGTCATTTTGACCAGACTTTGATGTTTCATATCTCGTATTATATTTTCAGAATTGAAAAAATTTAAATAGATTTAAAAAAGTGAATTTATCCAATAATTTTTTTTTTTGATTTAATTTTAAAATAGCATTTTCCCACGACTTCGTTCGCATACACAAAGAAATTGAGTAGATTTTAAACTTTATTTATAACAATCTTATCAAAAAACAGAAAAAATACCAACAGCACAAATTGTTCGTTTTATTTTTAGGGTTCCGTACACCAAAGGTGAAAAGGAACCCTATTGTTTTCGCTACGCTGTCCATCTGTCCGTCACACGGTATTTTCTCAGGAACCGTAAGAGCTACGGACCTGAAATTTGGACAGAGTATGTAGAACCTTGGCTGCTACAACAACAAATACATGAGAATTAAAAATTAAAGGGTGTTCCAAAACGAGCAACGAAAAATGTTAAAATCCCATGTAATATACATACAAACGGTAAAATTTAAATTAAACGGTGGTCCATCACTTAATGCAATTTTGACTATGTAATTTTGACAACTTGCTATATCTTGGAAACCGTAAGGGGCAAACACTTGAAATTTCCAAAAACGGTAAAGCTAAAAAATCCGAAAATTATAAAATCGCCAAAACGAAAAAAATCGCCGAAATGAAAAAAAAATTCTAACACTAAAATAAATCGCCAAATCGGAAAAAATCGCCCAAATGAAAAAAATCGCCAAAATGAAAAAACGCCAAAAATTTAAAAAAATCGCCAAAACGCGAAAAAGGCGCCAAAACCAAAATAATTGTTTATATGAAAAAAAATCGCCAAAATGAAAAAAATCGCCAAAATGAAAAAAATTGCAAAATTGAAAAAACTCCAAAAACCGAAAAAATCGCCAAAACGCGAAAAATGCGCCAAAACCATAAAACAATCATTTAAATTAAAAAAAAAACGCCAAAATGAAAAAAAATCTCCAGACAAAAAATCGCCAAATTGAAAAAACGCCAAAAACAAAAAAAAAAAATGCCAGACCTATATATTATATAGCTGAAGTTTGTATTAAATTACATATCTAGTGTTCGTACGGAACCCTTCGTGCGCGAGTCAGAGTCGCACTTTACTGAATTTATTATTTCATATTCTGGTTCTCCAGACAATAACAAACAAAACAGAAAAGGAACCCCAGCTATTCACGCGTAATGCACTGACACAATAATTATATCTGCCAAAAAAAACCGACTTCAATGCAAAGATCTTATAGAAGAAGATAAGAAGTACGCGAAATATGAAATTTAATCAGAAATAATTTCTAATCTTAAAAATGTCTCATTTGAAATATGAAATTAAATTTTAATGGATTTTTTTAGAGCACAGGGTGCGTGTTAAGTCTTGTAAGAATCGGTAAAGTACAACCACTTAATATAAATTATTAAATTTTATTAAGCGTGTCTCCTCCCATTTTTTTAAATGGAGGATTGTGTCTATTTTAGGGCCAATTTCACCAACTCTATTTAAATATCAATTCATATTTAAATGTCGATTTTCATTAATTTTTGTATGGAAAAAGGACATTTAAATCGATATTTAAATAAGTTGGTGAAATTGGCCCTTAGAGCTCAAGATGTGTGATAAGTTTCGTAAATATCGGCTAAGTAGAACCACGTGAAATATTATAATAAGTTTTAATGGGCGTAACCCCGGCCACATTTTCAACTTTCAGATTGTTTAGTTATAAGAACCAAAGGTGATTTATAGGTTTCGCAGCAATCAAATAAGTATATCATAAAATTAAATAAAAAAAATTATGGGCGTGTCCCAGCACGCTTTTTTTTTGCAATGGGACAAAAAAAATTACAATCGGTCTAAAATGTACCGAGTTATGAAGTAACACCCAAAAAAAAAATAGAGACGAATTGTTAACCTCCTCCTTTTTTGGAGTCGGTTAAAAATATATTAATTTTTATGTACGTTTTATGTACGAGGGCGGATCAATAATTCCGTGAATTTTTTAACTTCCCTTGTAGTTATATGAAATGCAACACTGTTCCCATCAAGTACCACCTGTTATGCCCGTTATTTCTAGCCATAGATATCTATTAGTGAACAGATATCTAACGTGTAAGTTAAATTTTATAAAGCAAACTCGTAGGTAAAAACCTTAGATAAATTACCTGTTTGTAGAAATAACGGGCATTAATGCACTACTGTCAAATTTTGAGCAAGTATCGTCAATTACTTTGCGTTTAACAGCTGTTTAAAACATATAACTTCGTATATTTTTCTAAAAATGGAAAAAAGTGAATTTCGAGTGCTCATTAAACATTATTTTTTGCGAAAAAAAAATCGTCAATTAATTTAATTTTATGTTCTGGTCTACTTTTTCAAAGTCAAAAAAATTGTAATTAATTAGAATAACTTTAAAATAGTTTGAATTCCAGCATATATCGCTCATTTGCCACAACAACGGCATAACTAAAAAAAAGAGATTTGTGATTTAATCATGCAGAATTAATTCTCATACAAATATCTTGTATAATCAACTCTTGAGAGAAAAATAAAATTTTATTTTCCCTTAATTTGTGTGTAAATTGAAAACTTTAAACTCGTTCTCTGTCGGACAAGTTTTTCGACCTATGACGTTGTTGAAGTAAATAAGCGATATGCATTTGATTGTTTTTTTTTTTCTTCTAGCAAGTGATTAATTATATGTGCTTTAGGATTACTTTGCGGTTTATAAATTAAATTTCCTTACTTTTATTTTAAAATGTAAAAGTTCTTGACATAAAAATATTAAGAGTTTTCATGAGAACTCTTAAAATTGCCATTTGTGCAATTGGGCAAGTATGCGAGACTTGTATAATGAAGCCCCTTTTCAACTTTTGCTCAACAGTTAAGTAAATTTGAACGAAATGTCAAAAAAATAATATATAATAAAAATAAAAAATAAACTTGCAAGCAGTTTTTAATTTAAATACATATTTATATAAAAATAAAATAAATAATAATAATAAAAAAACAAGAACAAGCTTAAGTTTACGAGTGAAAATTGTTGGGCAAATTTAAGAGGTTTGTGTAAGTAAATTTCCATAAAATTTTTGACATTTTATTTACGAGAGTGTAAAAATGCACAATTGCACAGTTTGCGAGACTTTTGAACATACTCATGAAAACCCTTATTGTTTGTTTGTTAGTTAATTAGAGTTACGACATATTCGGTGTAAGCACGAGAGTCATATTTCGTCAGCTGAAATGCAAAACCACGTACCTAACAAAAAATTTAAAATTTAATTTTTATAAATTATTGCATATTAGATCGAAACACATATCCCTACAAACTTCCAAAACTTTATCATAAAATTCAGTCGAATTTAAGGTCTTATTTTGCAAAACATTATTTTGTTTTTGTAATTTAAATTTTTTCCATATAAAATTTGTCAACGCTTGGCGTTGCGTTTTACACAACTAGCCCCTTAATGTATTTTTTCTCTCTCATATAAAATTTAAAAAAGTGTAGCTACGTGATTTTGCATTTCAACTAACGATGTTACGACCGTGATACAATAATATAGGTTCCGGCAAATCTACAACAAATAAAACAGGGCCTTTTATTGCTGTTTTGTGATGAGAACTTGAATTTTCTCTTGTATTTAAAAAGCTTGTTTGAATTAGTACAACCTTAACATGTAATATGCGCGTGTATTGGTAAAATATTAACAACATTTGATAGATCACATCACGAAACAAGCAAATACAAAAATATATCAGCTGGCGCTTCGAGAGTACCTACATATATTATTGTACCATTAATACGACATTCGTAATTGAACTAATAAATGTGTTAAGAATCATTACAACAGAAAAAATAAACATACATACTTTTAAATATAATTTTCTCTCCTAATATTGCCACAATAATTTTGCTCCTAATTATTAATATTGTGTACAATAATTTATTTTCAGCCATGTAATGTTAACACTCATCAACAGATTTAACAAACTATTATTTATTTTAACATAAACGTTAAAACGAAAATACCTTAAATTTAAGAGACAATTCTCCTAATACCCCTTTTAGACATGCAAAGCTCACTTTGCAGTCTTAATTCAGCTATTTGAAAGACAGAGGGAGAAATACTATCTCTTTCTGTCTTTCTCCCAGCTGAATTAAGACTTTGTAAAGTAAATTTTCCGTGTCTAAAAGCGGTATAATTTAAGTACAAAAACATTCCCAATTAGGCTGATTTACAAAATGTAATACATTTTTATATTCATTATCAGACGCTCCATGCTAAGCGCTTTCGTAAAAGATTTTAAACAATAATAACGACAACAAAACTTTTATATAAAAAAATAAAAATAAAAAATCAATGGGAAATTAGTACTTGTATAACAAAAACATATTGCTCAAGTACATACTTCAATACATAATGTCATAACTCAAAATAATAGTTTTTTTTTATTATTTAATAATGCGAAATAATTCGGCATTTTATCTTGTGTAAAAATTGCATATAAATAGCTTTTACTACCATCTCCTGAGAGAAGAATATATTTTCATATTTTGTATGTACATTGAAAACTTAAAACACGTTTTCTGCAAAACTAGTTTTTTTTGAGTTGTGACACTGTTGAAACAAATGAGCCATATGTTTTCAATAGCATATTTTCCGCGGGGATCTAGGTTCCAGCCTTATTTTATAAGACTTTATAAATTTCTTTAAAGTTTGAAGACATGAAAACCAATATTCTTGATTAGAAAACCTTTACAGTTGATTCTAAACTCTTCAATTTCATTTGAATTTTTATTTAATTAAAGTGGCGTTCAATAAATAAATTATTGATGTGGGGGTCTACTGTGTAATTCGAAATGATAGAAAAAGCCTTCGAATTTTGTAGGTTTATAACATGTAAATTCGAAAACATTTTCTTTCGAATCGAACTACAGAGTAGAGTTAGGGGAAAAAACGTATGAAACGATCATTCGGATAAAGACTGTCTGTAATTGCTTTAATTTTGTAAATGATGCGAAAATGCACGCAGGATATTGTAGCATTCCTATCTAGGATTGTCGGCAAACTTAACTTAACAAGTCAGCTGTTTGACTATAAAGGACACAAACACGCTGTTGGACCAGGTGGTCTACTCTGTAATTCGAAACGGAAGAGAATGCTTTCGAATTTGCATGTAATTAAGATACAAATTCGAAAGTATTTTCTTTCGATTCAAATTACAGAGTACACCCTCAGAACAAAACGTCGTTAATTTTCATAAAATCAATGATGGATGACCCTTTCTAACAAAAGAAGCCAATTTCTATATAAAATGCGTTTATAAAAATATTATTCAATTTTGCAAAAAAAAAAAAAAACCTTGACAATTAATATATAAATATGTCTTTTCAAATTTATTTTATATTGAAAGAGAAACTATCGCCCTTCCATTATCTGAAAAACACATATTGCTTAAAATTCGCGTTTTCGATTTTGGATTCTGACAAACAAAAACGCTTTATTTAAACTGCACTCTCAAGACAATATTAAATGATGCACAATTTCAATTTTTATGTTTTCTTTTTATTTGAAGAAAAACTTGTAATGTTTACTTCACGATTTTAATTAAAAATATATTTTAAAGATTTGCTTCGAGTTTGTCAATTTGGAATAGTCGCTTATTGTTTTTTTTTTAATTAATACTTCCTTTGGTTGTAGCTTTTTTAAAGCCCATATAGCAAGCGAGAACGCTGTACGTATTTTAATTTAAAACATGTTTTCATTGTTCGAACAGTGCTTCCAAAAATAGCAAAACGCTGGCAAATTGCGCGGTTTTCAGAATATGCTAAAATGAGTTTTCTGCTTTTGAAATTGTAAGCAATCGGCCATATATTTTCATCAAGTCGTATATAATATTAAAATACTAATTAAATAATTAATTTGGCAAAATAAATTCGCTTTAGCAATATAACTTCTTTATTTTTTAAGAACTAAAATACGCATTGAATTTCGCTTGCGTATGGTCCTTGTAGCTGACATAGATAATATAATTTGATTTGTTACGATTATTACTTATCTGCTATATCTTCGAAATGGCGTAATGAACTTGGATAGATTTCGTGTAAAATTTTTAAAACAATTCCAAATTGTTTTGTTTCAAAATGCATACCAGCAGACTCAATTCGAACAAGAACACACATACATATCTCCACTAATACAACTGTGACAGTCCAACATTTTATCTCCCTGTGAACAGCTTTCTTAGTCCCGGTTTACAAGTTACAACTTTTGAATTACGAGTTGATAACAAAAGTTGAAGTGTGTGAACCGGGACTTACTTACTCATCCTGGTTCACAAGTTGATAATAATGGTTTCTTCCAAAACGTCAATTGCTTTGTCTTCGAACAAAGTATAATGTTTCACAACGCCTCAGTACAAAACATTGACAATGCAGACGCTTTCAAAACGTCATCGAGAAGTATTAAGAACGCTACAAACAAGCGTTTCGCAACTTTTTACCAGCACACGATATAAATACCGCATCCAAAATGTATATAAACTTTGTATTGATAAGTTTGGGAAGTCAGCCAATTTTTTCCACTCGAAAAGTTCTCAAATTCGTTACAGAAACGAGACTATCTGCTTTTTCCCGGTTCACACGTTTCAACTTTTGTTGCTCAACTCGTAATTCAGTTGTAAGGAAAAGAGATATTTGTACTTCCGTCTCCGTCTGTCTTACAGCTGAATTACGAGTTGAGCAACAAAAGTTGAAGTGTGTGAACTGGGACATAGAAATAGTAAGTCCGGGTTCACACAGTTCAACTTTTGTTGATCAACAGCGAATGAGTTGTAGTCTCAATTCAAAGCAGTATTGTTTTTTTTAATGTATGTCAAGACTGGCCATTGAGAGAATACCGAGAGAAATGTATTCTCGTATGTGTATTAATTTGCATAAGAAGCCAATTAATGTTCGGCACTCTGCTGCCAGTTTGGACAGTCTTGATGTATGAATTAAGAGTTGAGCAACAAAACTTGAAACGTGTGAACCGGTATTTTCTGTGTCTCAAAGGGGTAAAAAACATCTTACAGCTGAATTACGAGTTGATTAACAAAAGTTGACGTGTGTGAACCGGGACTTAAAAGACAATGTTGCTGCGAGAGAACTAATGTAGTTCAGATTCTCTCCCAAACGAGTATTATATTGATTTGAATCGAAAATGTTGTGTTACTGAGAGTCAAAAGTGTCGTGCAGATGACTATAAGTATCTCTGGTTTTAGACTCGGCATTTTTAGTTGCTCAACTTTTTACTTTGTATGAAAGAGTTGATAAAGTAATATGTATGTATATATCTCTTGTATACCTATCTTTTTCTTTCTCATTATAAAATCAAAAGTCCCGGTTCACACACTTCGACTTTTGTTTATCAACTCGTAATTCAGCTGTAAGTAAAAACGAGATATTTGTATTTCTTTCTCTGTCTTTCTAAAAAACAAATCATGATATTTTTGTGTTTTCTCACAAAAAAAAAAGTTTCTTTGTATTTATACATATATATGTACATATTTTTTAATTTGTTTACATAAAGTAATTCAGAAATTAAATTTGTATGATATATTCTAGGTCTATCAATATACACAAATAAGGTTAGTGCAGTGAAAGTCATCAGGAGATTAATTTTTTTCTAGTTTGGGTTTAACTGGTTTGTTGTGAAAAATTGTTTACAGCTTTTGTACGCCATTGTTTTGTTTTGTTTTGTTTTTTTTTTTGCCTTATAATACTAAAAAAAATTAAATTTTTTTATTAGTTTCTATTTAATATTATTAAATTTTAAATTTGTGGTAGATAAAATAACACATTTAACACATTTAAAATCAACACATTATCGGCCCTGTTCGGTAAACCGATCGATTTGAAATCACACGATTTTAAAAAACTAACTCCGACAATAGAAATATTATTTTAGATTTGTTTAAATTTTGTATTATATACATATGTAGATTATCAAATATCATATCGGAAAGAAAATTATCGCGTATGATTTTAAACACGTCTGCAGAATTGTCACCATTACATCCACAGAAAATTACGGTTTGGTGCACTTTATGGGATGGCGCAGTCATTGGCCCATATGTCTTTAAAAACGATGATGGTCAGTCAGAATGCGAAAAGTTGTCGAAAATTGGTGTTCCAGATTGCGCCTTCTACTCGCCAGGCGTGGCGGCCACATGACAGAAGTCACATTTAAACATTAATTTCATAAAATTTTCTTTCCAATAAAGCCCGTTTCATTGATATTAAAAAATATATTTCCTTGTTTTCTTATGATTTAAAATTGTTTCACTCTATAAAAAAACACCCTTTAGTATGTACATGTATGAAAATCTAGTCGCGGCTTATGGCTATATAAAGAAAGAGATCATTAGAGAAGTGTAATCCTCAAGTTAAAAATCTATTTCGATTGTAGGGAATATTTTCAAGTAAAATTTAAATTAAACTAAACCAGAAGTTTACAATACATCACACATCATGCATTTTCATAAAATGAACAAATAATATTCTTGATAAATTTAATTTTGATTTGCAAATTTACAAAGAAAATAAAAATTATTCAGGCGTATTCTGGTTGGAATATCGTTTTAAGTTGACATACGAAAACATTTTACATGGAAATGGTAATGCAGTGTAACAAGGATAACACAGTATATTTTCAACGTAAAATTGTCGATACTGAAAAGATTGAATAAACAAATTTGAGACGATAACATCAATAAAGAAAATATTTAAAAAATTAGTGCGTCTAAGTCCCAGTGAAGCAGTTTTGGTGAAATTTCAGATTTTAAATTTAAGCAAAAAATAGCCATGAAATGTTTTCTTTTCATGCACCCTGTGTGTGCAATCGAATATAAAAAAGTTTTGATTTTCTTTTATTGAGGCGTGATTATTTGATCATCTCTAAGTCTGAAAAAACACATCAATTTATTTGTGATTCTTGAAGTCAAAATAAAAATGATGATTGACCTATTTATTTGTATGTCTCATTTTAAGCGACAAGCGTAATACAATAATACTTATGCGCTGATTGACGTTTTTATTTGATCTTCTCCACGATACTTTATACAAAGTAATACGTTTCTATAGCACACGCGAAAAAAATTAAATACTGTAACAGCCTTACTATGTAAACAAAAAAAAGTTAACATAAGTGGCGAAATTGAACTAGATGTTACCGTGTTCTGCATACAATTTGACATTAAAAATCTGCGCAGAATATACATAGTTTTAAACCACTATTAACTCATAGCGAGATTTTTAATGTAAAATTTTATATCAAGAATCGTCGGTTTTTCCCATATAAGTATGTGAAAAGTTTAGTTTTTGCAAATTATTGTGGCATGTTTGTATCAAGATAAGAAATTCATAAAAATCCACTAAAAGTAGCCCGAAACTTTTCCAGTTGGTTGTCTGTGAAGCAGAACTGCTACTTGGCCTTATATAATAAAATTTTCAGCTCTTCTTGAAATATTAAAAAAAAATAATAATAAACTTAGAGAAAGAAGAAATTAATTTAAATGTAATTCTGTGTTGTACTAATTAATCCTTTATTATGATGTTTATTTGAAGGATATTAATTATTTTTATATAAATATATGTATATATTTTTCATTTTGTAGTTTCTTGTTTATATTTAAGTTATCAACTTTACACTTCTTTTATTTGCTGGGTGATTTTTCTGTAGAATGAAAATTTAACAATATTGTTTTAATTTTTTTTCAGATTTTCTTTTTGAAACAAACATTTTTATAAGTTTTTTTTCTTATTTTTTTTTTTGGAAATTTTTCAAATACATTTTTAATGTTATTTTTGCTTTTCTATGTATAGATTTTCAAATGTAAAAATTATACAAAAAATGAAAAAAAAAAGAAACGTGGATATAATCGAAACAAATTATAATATGATAATAAGTGCATGATAAGTTATTTTATTTATTTTTTTTATTTGAAAGTAAAAGGGAAAACTAAGAACAAAAACAAAGAGTACAGAAATGATAAGAGAAACAGTTGTAGTTATAAGGGATTTTATCTTTTTTGTTAAAGTGAGTCTAACAATGCTGAAGGAGTAGTAGCGGGCTTTGTAGGATTTTGTTTGTATTCTAAAACAATCGATATTCAAATTTTTTTTTAGTTTTTTTCTATGTTTCATTAAACAGTGTAAATGTAGATTCTTAAGGGAAATAATTTAGAATTGTATTTTTTATTTTTTACTTAAGAATTGAAAAGTTATTTAAATATTCTCACCATTAATATTTTGAAAGGGTTGTTTGCAGGTGATGAATCCTTTTCTTGCATTTTTAATTTTTTTTTGTGTTTTTTGTATTTTTTTTCTTTCATTAGTGTATTTACGAGTGTAAAGTATTTTCAACGAGTTAGAGGTCGTGTCATCATGGTTACATGTTTTAAAATGGTGGCATTTTTATCGATGAGACAAGAAAAGGTGTTGCCAAACATATTCTCGTCTGGCATTAAATTTTCTTGGTTAAAATTATCGCCAGTGGCGGCCGTTAACATATTATTAGCATTGTTGGCATTAGTGGCGGCTGCCAAAAGCATCATAGCAGCTGCGGCTGAGTCCAATGAGGATTGTGTGCCGTTCGTAGCTGCAGTCCAATATTTACAGGTGATAATGGTTTGATTTGCTGGCTGCTCTTGTGTGTCCAGATTGCTTGTAAGAGTGGTGTTATCATAAGGTGAAACTTCTCGCTGATGCGGATGCTGGTCTTTAGCTGTTTGCACTGTTGCGTCATTTAATTCTTGTTTGTAAGCATTTAAATCTGATATATTATCATTATTGTTGTTACAGCTGTTGCTGATACTGCTGTCGTCGAAATGCAAATGCTGTTGCTGATAGAAATTTTGTGAAGCTGAATGACGTCTCTTGCGATTAGCAACCAATTTCATTTTAGCTGCCGAATTATTCAAAAACTGCTGCACAATTTTGTAATTATTGCCCTGTGGCGTTAGTGGCGCGTATGTGTTTTGCAAGTTCCTAAGGTTTTTCTCTTCCACTAGGTTTTGACAATCGTCTGCCTCCTGTGTCGTAAGTGAATTTTCATTAGCAATATGATTTGCCATTTCTGCTGTTTGTTGATGTTTGATTAAAGCCTCTTCTATTTGAGTGGAAGTGGGCATAGATTGTTGCCATATTTTAGCCAAATTATCATGTTCCCAATTTAAAATTTCCCCATATTTTGTATTTTCATTAAGAGAAGTCTCCTCTACTTGTTTCAGCAACTTCATTGGTTTTTCAAATGTTTCATTACTTTTACTCGTTTCTTCTACAAATCGTTCGATTAAAGGTTTATGTTGCCACATATTGTTGTCGTCTTGTTCCGAAAATTGCCAGAAATTTTTTGTTTTATCCTGGTTGTCAGTTCGAAAATTCCAAACACTAGTATTATTATTCAATTGTGGCGTCTGCTTTATAATCTTATCATTTTCATGTGTTTCTTTTGAAAGTGTTCGCGTATTTTCGGTTTTTAGTAAATCTTCTATTAATTGATTAACTCTTTGTAGCATCGAAACTTGTACGAGATTGTGTTGTTGGCTTTTATCTTCTTTTATGTCCTTCATATTCCGGGGATTTTTTGAAATTTTAATTGAATTGGTATCTATTTCTTTGTTAAAATAATCAAACATTTTATCGTCAGCGGGCAGATCATTTTGTTCTATTAATTGTGTTTCATTTGGTTCATTTAAAATATCAGATTCGCCTATATAAAGATCTTGCATGTAACGCAAATCACTCATGATTTCATCAGCTTCTAATTGGAGTTCATCTCTCAGCAGCCGGTTGGCTGGCAGAGATTTGCCATATTCACCGCAGGTATTACAAACAGCACACATGCCCCATAGAGTATGAAATGAGCTGTTATCCAGGGAATTTTCTTCGCTTCTTTCTATGTCTCCTTTAGTAGGAAATTTCCTTTTAATTTTTCCTTGTTGCTGCTGTTGGGACATGCCATGTCTTTGGTGGCACTGCTTTTCAACTTCCTGCATAGTCCAGCTTTGAACTAACTGTTGCTGCTGGTCTATTACACCGCTGTCAATTTTACAAAAATCCACTTCATCATAAATGGAGTTGTCTGGCCTCCATGGTAGATTATTCTCTTTGGTGCTAGTTCCACTTGCGGTTCCGCTAGTACTGGTATTTTTCGTTGGCTGCCAACAAAAGTGCCCGGCATTTAAATGATTTTCGGCAGCTGCTTTTGCGGCAGCAGCTACAGCTTTGGTAACAGCAGCCATAATGGCTTCATTGTTTTCCTGGCGACTTAGAGAAAATGTATTGTTAAACATACTGTTTACATCCAAAGCAGGAGATATATTACTAAGCGTGGTAGATGATGTGGGCAGCTCAGTCATTTTAGCAGCAGCCAAAATGAAATCTTGCTCGTCTGTCTGGCAAGCTATTTCTTCACAACGTTTTACACGAAATTTAATAATGAACTTGCCTTTCTTATCTTTGCCTTCATTTACCTTTCTGCCATACTTCACAAGGCTGGTCGAGCTAGTGGCCACTTCTTCATCGGCCACATAAATATCACTGCGTGTATACTCTAAGTATTCCTCGGAATCGTAGCACATCAGACCGCTCGAAGTACGTTCAAACTCGACTGTGTCCAAAGCATTGTTTATGTCGAAAGTATGACCATCGACAAAATTTTCTATTGGATGAAAATGTGTACGTTCTGACGTCAAGAGATTTTCTTCTTCGACGCTGCTTCTAAATAAGTCTTTGGGCAAACGTGCAGCATTAGATGATTGCAAGGGTTTAATTTGAGGTTGAACTATACCGCATTCTTTGATACGACTATAGGCCACAAATCCACTAGTACTAGTAGAATGATTGGATAAAGTGATAGCTGGTCCCATTGACATTTCGGAATGATTTACATCATGCTCTTCTACAGGCGGTTGGTTAACAATGCTATCGCATACATCATTGCCATACATTTCAGTAAGAGACATTGGATTGGATGCGCACCAGGACTTTAAGTCTGGTTGAGTATTTTGTCCGTAAGCGGGAGCTTCCCAAGTGGCACCACTAATACTGGCAACAGAACTGAAGCTAGCATAATTATTGTCAGCACGCAGGGAAGAGTTCCTGTTCAATGACTGCATTTCATTGTGAGCACGTAGACTGACACCGTAAGGAGGTCCTGCATTGATGCCTTCCGACCATTTTAAATTTTGATGGAGAGGAAATTGTAGATTAGCACCTAAATTTGAATTATTCACCAATATTGAAGAAGACTCCTTTGATTTGTTGAAATCAGTATTGTTCACACCATCGTTGTCGTCCACTATAGTGGGCATCTGGAAGAGATACATATATTGAAATTAAGAACAAATTTTAGGATTTCTTTTAAAACGGACGGCAAAATGAGAGAATCATGATGTTATGTATTACACATACATATGTATGTTATGTCTGAAACATTTATACATATGCATGTATGTTTGTATGTACATACATATGTAAAGCCTACAGTACACGACGTAATTTTGGCTCCTATTATGATTTACAACTAAATGGATAGTTTAGTTGTACCCAGCAAAAAATTTCAAAAAAGGTAATCGAGTTTGGAATTAAGCATTTTTGGTGGAAGCACTTCCCTACTGGATTACCAACTTAATGATTTTAACAAGGCGTGAGACTAAAATAATAGATTCTTGAGAAGTACTTAAATTTTTTATTTGTCTACATTTCACGTAATCTATTTCGTCTAAAAAAATCATTCTCTTCATTTAGCAACTTGCAGGTCATTTCTTTAAATTTTAGGTAATGTGATTTGTAAGCGAGTAATGAAAATTGGCAATCAGAAAAGTAAGTTATTATATGGCAAGTAGTTCTAATGGTAATGTGTAATTTTTTGCTGGGTAGTTGTAAAATTTTTATTATGGATTACAACTTTTTTCACCATGAGACAACTGATTTTTATCAGTTGTATTTTGGTTTTCATTTCGAGTGTTGTATTAGGTTTGCTTCATTATTCCAGACACCGACCAATCCCATTTGTCAACTAATATTGTAGCCATATTCATAAAACATGAAATCTAAAAATAAAATACTTGACCAAATCTTAAAATATTTAAAATGTTTTGTGATGGCTACTATGGTTTCAAAAAACATAGAATATATAAAAACCTATTCTTTTCGAACAATGTTTCGAATACAACTAAAATTAGTTGTAATTCAGAATGCCAAAAAACAGTTAAGTTGTTTTAAAGTTAAGTTTTTACAATTTCAACTAAACTTGGTTGAGTTGTAAACCGTAATAGGGGCATTTGACGTTATCACGAAGCTACATTTGCTACATACCGTCTACTAATAAAATATGTGTGTACAGGTAGATATTCACGTGCTTACAGATGTGCTGCCTCAGAAAATGTGTTCGATTCGGTTACATGTGACACATTTGTATTTTGGAACAAAAATAATATCAAAATTTTACTATCAGTAATTTGAAAAATGCAACCAACATGCTGAAAATTCCCGTGACGTCATCGCCACATACGAATGTGGCTTTTTACACGCCGTGTAGTATAGGCTTAAGTGGATGCAGTCTAGAGATTTGCTTATCCTCGGTCATGTAAATGTATATAAGTTTAGAGTTAAAAAAAATACCATATGTTAGCGTGCATGAAAAGTTTATCGCCATATTTTATAATTATTTAATTCAATTAGTTTTTTTCTTAGTTCAATTTTTTTGTTTTTTTTTTTAATTAAAAAAATTTTTAACATGAGTGTGATTGAAAATTTATACGACCATCATACGAGCAAACTTTAACTTAAAATGATATAAAAGCTCGATGAAGTGCGAAGCACTTTAAGACATTTGAATTTCCATTTGCAGTGCAGTGATGCACTTACGGACAGGCGCATATACATACATACATATCTGCAGTCTTTTGAAGAACTGAAATTTTTTGTTTGAAACTATAGAGCAGTGTAAATAACATCGAACTCAGCTTTTATGCAAATCATTGTTTAGAATAGGTAAAGAAGATACATATATGGGGAAAAAATTGTTTTTTTTTAATTAAAATATTGTAAACCACTAGTGAGTAGTTATTTTTTATCTCATTGTTAGATATGTATAACAAAGCTCACGAGCTTTTTTTTAATTCTGCCGCTCTCGTATAAAACAGCACAACAATATATAATTTTTTTGTGTTGTTTAAATAAAAATAGCTGATCCTTATGTATTTTTATCTCATGATTGAATGAATGAATGAATTAAGTCTAGCGGGAATCACAGGACACTGCGACCAAAGTAGATCTATTGTATCACCTATCTCCTGATTACGATGGCATTATTAATTTTTCCCTATCAGCTCTAGTTTTAAAGATTTAGATTTTTTAGCTAAAAGTACAAATTCTTCAACTTCAAAACTGAACGGAAACAAGAGCAGATTTTCCTTCTATTTTGTTAATGACCAGAAAATTTTTTAGGAATTAAAAGGCTTTTCAAGTCGGATAATAAGCCACTGAATAAGCACCACTTCCTATATCAGAACTTTAACTGCTTTGGAATGTAAAATATATTGGATTTACTTCGCCAATAAAAAATCACATCTTATTTTAGAGTTTTTATAGCAAATTTTATTTGCTGAAGAGTTGGCAAAAACAAACCACATCGCTTCAATGACACGCTAATGTAAAAGTCACTAACTTTTTGCTCGGAGATTGAAGTGAAGCACTTCACTATTATTAGTATTAATAGTTGTGGTGCTTTTTCTTCTTTATTCATCCCTTTTTTTTTGCTATGATCGTTTTACTATATTATTGATATCGCCCAAGTTGTTTTAAAACACTTAAGATCCAAGCAAAAAAAAATAAAAAATTAATGAGTACTTCTTTAGAAATCACTTCTTAATTACTTCCAAAATAGGTTATGCATTTTATTCTGGTTTAACGAAGTTATCTTTAATCACATATCGCACATTTACTTCAATAGTGGCATAACTCAAAAAATTAGTTTTTTGAGTTAATAATGCAGAAAGATGCGGCATTTCGTATTTTATCTTGTGTAAAAATTTCATATAAATAGCGTGTACCATCCATCACCTCCTGAGAGAAGAATTTTTTTCATTTCTCCATTGAGTTGTATGCAAATTGAAAACTTAAAACTCGTTTTCTGCAAAACTGGTTTTTTTGAGTTATGCCACTATTGAAGTAAATGTGCGATATCTAAAGTAATGATAAATCACATATTTTATTATTATTATCCTCTAAAATAAAAAACCCAGTAAAAAAGTAGAAAAAGCACCACAACTACTGATACGAACTACTTCAAACTTTGATCGTTTTGAGTTGTGAGTGCTTATGATTTAGTGTGCGATATGTATATTTTCGTTTATATTCAATTCTTGTTTCAATAAAAGTCCATTAAAAATGTGTGCTTTTATTTACTCCTTTTTTAAACACACATACATTTTTTATAACTATAGCATTAAACACATTCTCCACAGCAAGCTACCGACTACCAAATGTCAAGGATAGAATACACATGTTTATATGAGAATGATTATTTTGAAGACAGCAAGGCAACAGGGCGACAGGTTGTTGTCTATGCTGATTTTGTCATTGTAGTCCAATTAAACTAATTTCTATTTCTTTGGCTACAATGAGAATATTCAGTGTTCTCAGTATAATACAAAATGTTGAATGAATGATTTTGTGCAATAATTTCATATTATTTAACAGAAATAATATCCAAAAATTGATGTAAGAAATAAATTGATTAATTTTTGTACTTTTACGTGAAATAAGTATATTTTAAAAGACTAATTAATTTTTATAAATGAAAAATATATAAAAGTGGCAATACTGAACTATGTATTTGTACTTGAATATCAGCTGCAGATGGTGCTGCTGCCGTCTCCAAAATAATTAAGTAGCCGGCTACGAGGCGACAAATGCTGCTAGCTGCATTTGAAGTCGTGTGTTCGTGTAGCCTGCTGTGGTGAATGTCTTTAATGCATATGAATATAGTAGATGCCATCTCTGTTTGGAATGGTTATTGACTTCTTAATACTGGTTTAATTAAAAAACTAAAATAATTTTGTGCTTACAATATTAGCGGAATTCACTCTTGGTATTAAATTTAAAACCCTTTTAAATATACTACGATTTTAAGCGTCCAAGCGTGAGCGAAGAGACTGTCTGAGAGAATTTGCATGTAGCTTGTTCTTCTTTTGTACAAATCTGGTAAATAAATTCAGCTACATCTACTACAGTTTTTAGTATAGTAGATGGTGTAGACATATTCAGGACTATCATGAATAAAATTCCGCGTGAAATTTTTCCCTGGGAACAATTTCAACTAATAGCAAGTAATAGGGAAAACAAAAAATTCTAATTGGAAAAGGGAGAAATTTCACGCGGAATTTTATTCATGATAGCCCTGATTTAATTAAAAATGTATGCATTTTGTTGTTGCCGTGTTTTAAATTTACCACGATTTATCAAAGCTACAATATGTAAAAAAAAACTACAATAGCCAACCGTGAATACCGCTTCTATTTTATTTTCGCTTTAAATTTCGTTTAAATACAAGTTAATTTTACTCACAAGAAGGAATGTAAATTTCCTTTCTTGCATGATTTGAAAATTCTTGATAAAATTTATAACATTTAAAAAACTAAGCTTTTGTTTGTCATACCTAATTTACATTAAACAATTTTTTCATGAAATTAGTTGCATGAAAATTTTTTATTTGTCAATAGGAGGCCTGGAAAGGCAGCTCATATTAAAAACGTTGCCAAAAATGCATCCGAGATTCATTATACGTCCTTTCCTATATAAACATTCTCTTTTATAGCGCTGCAATTAGCAAATAGAAAAAGTTTCGTACAACAAAATTCATGAAATTTCATGAAAAAATGCTCAATGTAAATTAGGTATTAGAAGGTAGTATAAGACTTTCATTTAGTATAATTTCTTGTCATATTATATAGTACGTCCGAAATAATAAAAGGAGTTTGTAGAAATGCAATTGAAAATTTGTTCGATATCGAATGCCGCACGATTTTAATGTCTGTTTCTTCTTGTTAGAAATACTTTAACTTTATATTGTGCATTCAGTGTAAATTCGTCATCATAAGTTTGTTGAAAATATTTACTACGTTTATGCGAACACTATTTGCAAATAATAATAATAGGTTTGTTTCTTTATTTTTTGGGTAAAGTTCGGTAAAATGAGAGGAAACTGTAATTTCACTCAATAATATACAAAAATGCACAAAAGTACGGGAACGCGAAAAATCATCACTTTAACACGAAAATAAACGTCTATGCATGTATGCACCCTGTAAATAATATTGGACTACGTTGTCCAATCTAGATGAAACAGACTAGTTACATTATCGTCCCATGTAATGCAGTCATGGATTATGTCGTTTTAACACAATCATTCAATGCTGCACGATAAGTGTGCGTGTTTAAACGATTATGACCGTTCTCCTTAGGCACTTAAAAATTGTATGCGACTACTCTATAACTATTCCATATGTTTTTATCTAATTTTCCGACCTTTTTTTTATGTTTTAAATTAAACTATTTTCTTGAGCTTTCGATCAGTTTATATTTTGAGTTTATTATTTTCAATATTTCGTTAACTTTCGGTTAACTTCTTCAGGATATATATTTTTTGGTTTTTTATTCCATATGGGTTAGTTTTGGGATGGTCCGATGTAATGCAAATTTGTACCATGTGATCCATCCCTAGTATATCGCAATGTTAAATCGATCATGTTTTAGCCATACATTTGAACTAGTTTTGGAGTAGCAGGGCATATACATACGTATACATAAATACCCTTCAGTCAGACTGGGGCCAAGTGTCTCTATGTCAACACTAAAATTCTAGTATTAGTTACATTGTCTACAATTTCTCTTCAGTATAAAAGAAATAGAGAAAACAGATGTGGTGTATTTCTGGTGGATTTTGCAACAACTTGTCAATATACATAAATTTATATGTACGTAAGGTATAAAAATGTACCAGTAAATGTCTGGTTGGTATGTCTCCATGTTCCCATAAGAACTATGAATTCACTACCTAGTCAATTGTTTTAGTGTTACTAGTAGATTTTCAATGACAAGCACATGTTAAATGTCTATAGCATAAAGTATTGTATGGGGATTAATTGTAGAGTAGTACTGGTGACAAAGTGAAACGCAACTCAGTACATTTTCACTATTCGCACTTTCTGCAGGGTATAACTAAACACATACTTATGTATATACATACATACATACGCCAGTGCTGCCCACAGAGAGAAAACCGAGAGAAATTTATAAGCGTATGTGTATTCATTTGTATAAAAAGCCGATTGATGTTCGACACTCGGGCGCTTCTCTTGGGCAGCCTGGACATACGCACGTATTTACTTAGTCCCTGCTCAGACTTGCAATTTTTGTTGCAGCAATTCTTGAGTTTATTAGTGAGAGGAGTGAGAAGATTGGGGAGGGGTACACAGTTTCATGTGCTCGGCAATTCTCTTTTGTTTTGAAATTCTCTCTTTTTAATTTAAAAACACAAAATATAACAAATATTCAGCTGTGTCACAGATTCCGTTCGGAATGGTTTTGATTCCGTATTAACCATTCCGTTCAAATTTCATTTTGGTGCTTCAGATTCCCATCGTTTTCATCAATCCGAAAAAAATGCTTAATCTTACAAGTGTGGCAACATAATTTTGTAGTAAATGATAATGTGGCATATGTTTAGGCGTTTTAAATTTTTTTTGTATGCATATTTTAATTCTGCCTTGTATTTTTTTGTTTTGTGTGCTGCCAATATGAAGATTTTGATAAAGTACATACAAAAATGGTATGGCAATACCAAAGAATCCAATTCCGTACATTTTGTTCTGTTGATTTTATTTTTGTAATGACTTGAGAAATTTGCATAATAAATAAATAAAAACTAAATAATTGTTATCCAGCCTTGAATAAATAAATGAAAAATAGTATTCTTAATTGAAGAAAAATTGTTTAAAATGTTTTTTTTTACTTTAACATACAGAAACATACATACATGAAATTAAAAGTGATTTCATTCCAAAATTTTTTTTCGTTTTTCGTTTTCTAAAGCACCAAAATACGGATTGAATTCCGTTTCCGAATGGAATTGAGCTCTGTGACATGGCTGATTAAATAGAATTTTTAATTTTTCAGGGAAATTTGTGGTGTAATAGAATTTTTTAATACATAATTGCAAAACTAAAATTTCCTAATGTGGACACTTCTGCAATTTCAAAGCAGAATTTAAAAAAATTGCAGCAACAAAAATTACAAGTCTGGACGAGGACTTACATGATTCAGCATAATTATATAGGTTTTTTTATCTTAACTTCATATAAAAACTTTGTTTACCACTAGTTTTTAAAAATTTTTTCATAAATTTTTCCATTTTTCTGGTTTTAAGGTTTGATTGATTTTGTGTTTGACCAAACTACCACGAAGAAAAAGTACGGGCTGTTTCGGGCAAGAAGACGAACATTACTCTCACAAAACATCTCTCATTTACCCAGAGTACGGTAACGCAATTCGTGCAAATTGGATCGCGCGGGATCCAAAAGAAAAGGCCGGGGCACAATGAATTCGTCATACGTTAAACTTCGGCTTTTTCAACTGACAGCTAAGTTGAAATACATGGTTTCTTATGAGGGCTGTTACATTCAGTACGTGTCCGTCAACGCAAAGTACAAAAACTGGTCAACTTTTAACTTTTTGCGTACGTTGAGTATTTTGACAGATATTGGTTGATTTTTTTGGTATGTTCTGAATTAGGTTTTTGTGTTTTGTGGCAGCAAAATAAAATCTAACAAAAGAAATAAACGAAATAGATAAAAAAATTTGAATTAAATAAATAAAATGGAGAATCAGCCTATTGAAGCTGTTCAAATGCTTCCGTCAATAAAGTACTCATTGTGCCAACCTTCTCCGTCGTTGCGATAATGTCAGTTGAAAAAGGCGAAGTATAAGGTATGACGAATTCATTGTGCCCCGGCCTAAAGAAACACGCCTAATATTTGCAAATAAATTAACTCAGACCACTTTTCCACACGTAAAGTTTACTTTGCAAAGTCTTAATTCAGCTGTGTGAGAAAGACAGAGGTAGTAGTACAGTCGCTTTCTTCCAGCTGAATTAAGACTTTGTAAAGTAAACTTTTCGTATGAAAACTGGGTATTGTAAATGTATAAAAACTTGGTAGCACTTCTATAGAAATGTCACTTTTGTTTGCAAAAAAAATGTGTAAATGTATAAAATAAAACATAGTAATTTGTTTTTATTGTCATTATTTTATTCCATCAATGTTTTTGTGCAATATTTAATCAATTATTAGCAAACATTTGTAAGTGTGGAAGCCTCAAGCATTTTATTTGCAGAGTTTCGTTAATCGTGAATAGTTTGCTGAATCAGTAAGTCACAATAAAAACAATAATATTTACAGTTTTATTTGCAAATAAGCCGTGCGTATAAACGTAGTAATAGTCATTTTGATTGAGAGATTTCTCAACTTATATTGTATAAAATTAAACCTTATAATAAAATAGCAAATCAAATATATCAATACTTGTGTTGATAACCAATGTTAAAGGGCAGAGAATTGCTATAAAGGAATACAAGAGAAGTAAAGACAAAGCGATTATGCTGTGGTATGACTAACACTACATTAAGAAGTACATACAATGCAAATGAAGTTGATTTGAAAATTATCCTATTTGATGAAAATGTAGCTGTCATATTAACAAAATGTTTAACAAATCAGTATCAAATTAAGTTGTATTATTTGCTAAATTTAAAATGTTAAATATTTTCAAATTTATCGAATTTTTTATTTAACTTTTTGTAAATGTTGAATTGAATTGCGAATGTATTTATGTAAGAATTTATACCATAATATAATAAACAAACTAAAATCGTTCGCCCATAATTAAATTTGAGTTTTTATTTTTTAATAATCAAACGCTCTTGCATTCTGTTTAATTTTTTATTTCTATTAAAATTTTGAATAAGTTTCATCAATTCGTATTGACTTTACAGGTGGTAGTAATAATCAGCTATTAAATCAATTTTTTTTTTAATAAACACAACTTGCGAGCCATTAGCTTGTCTACATTTTCGTTGATCGAAAATGTCAAAAAAGAAAAAAAAGTAAATTTTATATTACAATAAGTGTCATAGAATACAACATTATTAGCAACTGTTTATCTTAATAAACTTAAGTTTGAATTAAATTTTTTTCACAAGTATTTAGTTGGTTACGCTTTTTTGGGCAAATGTTTGCCAAGTGTGAACGTAACTTTAGAATTTTGTGTAGATTTCATTTTTTGTTAGACTCTTTTTGCTTTTTGTCTCACAAGAACAAATATATGTATATACACGCCGTATAGTAAGAGATGGTTTGTTTGCCAAATACTTTTAAAATGAAATTGTGTGATACGAATCATTTCAGAAATTGTGGTAAAGTGTACATAGAAATTAGCAAAAATAACAACACCACGCATTTTTCTGATGTACATTAGTGTCATTAGTTGTATTAGTTGTTGTGGGAAAAATTCTAGTGATGCAGGCATAAGGCACTGGTCACTACTGGTAACATCATCGTTGTGTACCAGAATCATCGGCGAATAAAAATAACCAATAAAATGGCTTCAAAATTTCATTTGACACCAGAAGGCGCTGCAACACTGCATTATTAGAAAGCGAGCAAAAAGCACAATGAAGCTTTCCTCTATCTCTTCCTTCACCACCGGTCTGCTCTAACACTATCCCTTCCCTATCACCCTCTCTCTCTATCTGCTCTTCAACTCACAGGAGGCACAAAAGGGATCATTGTATTGGAACCAAGTGAGCTGGACTCTAAATTTCACCTTTCCTTACCAGCAGCCTGCTAACCTAACCTACCTAGCCATATAGTAATTACAGCGGGATTATATTGATTAAAAAGTTGAAAAGACTTCTCCACACCGGCTCTCAATAACAAAATTCAGAATGTAATAGAAATATAATGAATCTATGCTAAATAATCAAAACATATGTAATTATTTAATTCATTAATAAAAATTAAATAAAAACCATACCAAAAAAAAATTTCATGAAAATAGTTTGAAAGAATAAAATGGTGTTGCAACAGTGGCTCCCCAGCCAGAAAGACAAAATCCCAAAATGGTGAATCAGCATCAAAAAATATAATAAAATAATTCGAAACAATGAAATCTATCCATAAAATCAATCAATATATGTATGTAGGTAGCTACTCAAGTTTGAGAGAATGTCAGTCAAGTCACGTTGGAGGTTATCTGAAAAATGTTTACGAAGTTTCACACGAAAAGCATTATTAGAGCAAGGGAATAAACGAAAATTGACAAAGTTCAATAATTTTTAATTTTTTTACCTGGTGTTTCTATATTTTTCAATTTGTTTTATTATAAATTATGGGAATAATTCATAAAAAATATTTTGGTTTTATAAAAGGTTTATTAATCAAAATATTGTTTATGAATAAGGCAGTATATCTTTTAATCCAAATACTTTCATAGTCGTTTTACCTAAACAAATTTATTAGAAATCTGAAAATTTTTATATAAAAAGAAATAATCTCTAAAGCCTTGATCACACGATCGGCACAATGCACCAATTTTCGTCGGCTCACTGCAATAAAGTCATAAGTAATTAGCCAAAATGACAATACTTAATAAATTCTTCAATAAGTCTATATGGCTTTATTAACAATGCAGTGTTGTGCAGTTATGTAATTATATTTCAATTATTTGAGAAATAAGGCAAATTTACCTGGTTACTTATGAAGCCAATCGTGTGACCCCAGCTAAATACTTATTTTAATTAAAAAAAACTAAACTTATTAAAAAGCTACTTCTCTTTGACTTTAATCATGCTTTTGACGTAAATTTTTTTTTGTAGGGACAGTTAGTTTCACGTTGATTTTCATATCATGATTTATTTATACTGTGCATTCAGTGGAAATTCTTCATCATAATTTTGTTGAAAATATTAACAGTGCGATTACTAAAAATATTCACAAGTTATAGGTCCGTTTGTTTACCCCAAAATTTGTGCAATTTTGTGCACTGGATTTTACTGAAATGCGTTCGTTTACACAAAAAAATTGCAAAAGAGAGTGCCAATTGAGAGAGTAAATTGACAGTTGTTGACTGAGAGTCTGAAAATTTTTACTGGACAAATTTTTGCCAGTAAAATCCAGTAGACGGGAAAAACATATGATTCAATAAAATCAACAGAAGTAAGCAAATATAAAGCATAATTTTTTTTTAATAAAAACATTTAAAAGAAGAAAAGTTGAAGTAAAAGTTTAACAAAACAAATCTGATAATTTTTATGTTAAAGATGAAACAAACTGAAGAATAATAATCGTTAAATATATCAGTTTTTAAATTAAATTTAATTGTGTTATTTACTTTAATTTTTTAGAGATGTAAGGTTTGTGTATATATGAATACTTGTCTCTGTATACTATTCAGGGTACCGACTATCAGAAATCAAATATTGATGTATTTTCCTGTATATATATATATATCAAATACATATATGTATGTATATCAAAACTTCTTTTTAACATATCTTTTTTTAAAATAAATATCTTCTTACCTTTTCACCATTGACCGCATTACCCACATCAAGTTCACTAAGCTTCTTATTTGAATGCCATACTTTGAATAAAAAACTTTCGTCGGCATCAGTCGCCGAGCTTGTACCGCCTACTGCATTAACACAATCACCGGACGTTGACCATATGGAATTTTGTAAAAATACATTGATCGATGGCGTATGTGCCCCCAACGAAGCACCTGCATCATTTCTACGACGAACGCTACCCACAGACTTATCGAAGTCGTTCAAATTACTGGGCATAGAAAAATAATCACTCGAATTGCCAATGTCGGCACCAGCGGCAGAACTAGCACTGCTATCATCTATCATTGTTGTAATCATGGACGACGTTGAAGCCGTAGTTGATAGCTTGTTATTTGAGTGATCGAAGAGGTGATGCTGATAGTTGGACCAGAAATTCCACAAGTCTTTTTTGAATGGAGCCATGGCGTTGGCATAAAAGGCTGTCGATACTCCACCACTCAGTTGATTATTTAATTTTAATGGAGTTTCGGAATTTTTTATAACAACCGAAGATTGTTGTTGTTTATTGATGTTGGGTGTTGGTGCGACATCTTTCCACAATGCCTCTACACTGCTATTGAACTTGGCTTTGAATTGTTGAAAATCCAAAGGGTCAACCGAGTCCGAATCCTCTAAAGTGTTACCACCAATCAACATATTACCACCAAAGGCCAACGTTTTTTGTGACTGGCTCTCACGTTGGTATAGACGCTTTGGATTAAAATTATCCAGAGTCAATTCGGAGACTGAAGCCAAGGTGTTGTCATCATAATCTTCATCAACGTAGTCTATACCTTCTTCGGTGTTCTGGGTCTGTTGCTGAATGTTTTCACCATACGGATCGTCAGCGTCATCATAACAAAATGATAAATCAATGTAAGATTTCATTGTAGGCTTTTCTTCATTCTTTGCGGGAATTTCATTTGTGATTACATGTTCCTCCAGTTCTTCGTGATCCATAATATCGGAACTGCTATGATTACGTTTTTTACCATTTTTGCGGCTCAAAAACTCTTTGATTAAGTCGGGTCCCATTTCCCAGCAACCTTTAAAATCTGTATCCCAAGCCGGCGACGAGTTTCGATGATGTGAATGTTGGTGGTATTTATTACCACCAGCTGAATTTGATGTAGTAACAACGGACAATTTCCGCAGATTTTGTACTGCTTTACCTTTGCACAGAGCTATAATATAATAAGACATTTTTTTTTTAAGAATTCAGTTTTATGTGAAAAGTATTTTATTTTAAAAAATTAGCTAATAAACTAAGAACGAGAATCTTAAAACTAATCTAGTATACATGCGCACGTACCAATCCTATCACAAAGCATACGCTAGCCAAACTGACAACAGACTGTCGAACTTCAATCGGCTTCTTATACAAATGAATACACAAACACAAATGCATTTCTCTGGTTAGCCAGCATAGTCGTAAGTCCTCTCAATTTTTTTTTTCTAACACATACGCAGACACAATCTGTGTTAGTACATGCAATATATACCCTCTAGTCAACCTAGAACCATATGTCTCTATGTCAATACTCTTTCTCCAGCGACAATTGCACTAATTAAAATGTCGACAACTTTCCTTTTATGCGCGAGTAGAGATACGTTAGAGACGACAGTTAGTGTATTTCTGGTGATATTGTCAATGAACGCGTCAATAGTTTGTTTTTCATTTTTATTATGTTGTGCAATAATATTAAATAAATATATGTAGACGAGGGTCACTAAAATCTACGAGTGAATCTTCGGTTCAAATATCTCAATATGGTCGTAAAAGAACTACCTTCTCAGTAGTGCAAAAGTCTACTGATAGATTTTGAATGACAACTCTATGTTATTTGTCAGTAGGCATTTTCATTGGCTGGGGTACACCGAGTCAGTAGCACTATTGACAATGTCACTAGAAAATCACTATAAGTTTACTATTGACAAGGAGAGAGGATATATCGATATTGTAGACTAGAGCCCCTAAAATTTACTAGTGAATCTTTGGTGCCAATGTCTCCATGTGGTCCCGAAAGAACTACTTAGTCAGTAGTGCTATAGTCTAGTGGTGGATTTTCAATGACAAGTTAATGTTAAATGTCAATAGATGATACCATTGGCTGGGGTATACCTGGTCAGTAGTGCTACTGACAACGTCACTAGTAAATTACCACAATTTCACTATTCGCACTTTCTGCAGGGTATATAAAGCAGCGACCCCCACACATATTCATTCACACTTATGTTTGCTTCGTTTTTGAGTGTAATATATTTTGCTCTTCTTATGATAGGGCTGCCAAGAAATATTTGTAATATATTTGTAAAACTCTAATTCGAGTCAATTCTTCGTGTTCAAAAACATATTAATGCACATTTGATGTATTTTAAATAGTATATAATAACTTACTTTCAGATATGATTATTCAAGCTCTAAAAAATAGAAAACCTTGAAATTAAACTAATTTAAAAATAATCCATTGCTGTGTGGTAAAATGTGACTACACAACCGGCACATATGAATAGTCTGAGATTAAAGTGGTAGCTCTGATTGTAGTAACAATTGAGTACACATGAAATAAAAAAAACAAATTGTCTCTTATTGCTCTCTTCATTATTGTGAGAGCACTCGCACGCGTGCGCGGTTTTGAAGATCACTGATATAAAGGTATAACAAATTACCCTAGGTCAGTGGTGTTCAACCGCTGTGTTGCGAGCCCCTGGGGGTGGTCGCGAGCTGATTTAAATAAAATGCATTGATTTTTTTTAAATATTTAATTTTTTTAATTCAAAAACATAAAAGTATTTATATTAATGCAAAAGCTAGGCTTGCTTATTTTTAATTAAATGAAAAAAAAACCTGGTTGCAATTGTGACACTCAAGCAATCAAATCGTTTTCTAAAAAAAGTCATTTCGCACAGATAAGATGTTGAAAATTGAATTTATATTTTAAGTATTTTTTTTTAGCTAGCTCAGTGCATTCGGCTTTTTTCTTTAGCCAAAATGTGGAATTATTTTGAGATAAATATTCCATTTTGAGCATACTGTACGCTGCCAGCTGACATAAATTTTCTTCCAAATTATTGGCTAGATCGACGAACTCAACGCAATTATCTTCTTGCAGCTCTTTTGGAAAATAGCGTTACTTAAATTTTGCAGCGCTTCTATCATGGATGAAATTTCTGTTGCAATACTTTCAAAGCTGGTAAAAAAAAATCGAATTGTAGTTGTTGCAAAGATGTTGAGCACATTTCAATTTTTAAAATAAATGCTTTGATTTTATGTTTTTGGCTGATATAATGTTTTCGTCTCTCCCTTGCATACTCGCGTTTAAGATATTCAAATGACGAAAAATGTCTGCAATATATGCTAATTTCAAAAGCCACTTAGGATTATTAAACAAATTTTCATATTCGGATTCTCCTTCAATTCATGTTCAATTCCTTTCTCAATTCAATTACCTCACCGCTGTGTGATAAAGAAGATTTTTATATTTTAAATTCCATTAAAGATTTTTTTAATGGAATTTAAAACTTGGATGACCGACAGTATTAAGCATATCTCTTAAATTTGACTGTAAGAACTTGGCTGTCAAGGCTTGACGATGGAGAAAACAGTGCATTCACATCGCATTCGACATCATTGTTTAAGTCATGCTACGAATCCACTTTTATTACCAGTCATTGCCCTAGCATCGCCAGTGCAAATACCAACACAAAGTTCCCAGTCAAAGTTCAAATCTTTGGTGCCTTCCAAAAACATTTCATACAAACACTCGCCACTTGTATTTTTCGGTAACGATTTGCAAAACAATATTTCTTCGGAAATAGTAGCATGAACTTCAAACCGAACAAAACACACAAACTGAGCACAACCAGATACGAGGATATCTGTTGATTCATGGAATTGTAATGAAAAGAATAAGCCAAATCACTTAATTAAATTGTGTTATCAGACAGGGAAATAGATTTTAATTTCTCTGCTTCTTTTTCGCCTATCATTATCTCAACCATGTCTATGGCAGCCGGTAAAATAAGATTTTCAGGGATTGTGTGAAGTTTGCCATTTTTACCAATGAGATATACTACTTTGAAACTAGCTAAGAGGGCTAGTTCATTTATTTTACTTTTATTTATTTTTATTGCTGCTAATGAATGGTTGAAGCTGGTTGAAAGAATATGCCAACCAAAAACCATTCTATTTCTCTCTTGCCCATAACCTAGCATTTTATGCCAGCACAATTATTTTCGTGTGATCATAGCCACTGAATTTTATTTTTTCTTTTTTTTTTATAATAATATTATCAAACTTTGAGAGCAAAAACATCAAGGGATCGCCAGATTTTTTGAAAATCATTTTGGGGTCGCGGCTTCAAAAAGGTTGTAAACCACTGCCCTAGGTAATTAAAATATCATTATGAGAGTAAAATACGAGTACGCTTGTTAGTGCTTAACTTTATGCTGCATACATACATACATGTGTACATCAGAGCTGCTCACAGAGAGAACACCGAGAGAAATATATAAGCGTATGTGTATTCATTTGTATAAAAAGGCGATTGATGTTCGTTACTCTGGCGCTTCTCTGGGCAGCCTGGATGTACATAAGTATGTATGTCATATGTGTGATATAATTTCGAGGAAAATTAATATAGTTATCCTAAGTAGGTAAAAAAAAACTTATATGCAGAGAACGAAGCCGACCGGTTTTCAGCTGCGGCTAAGCCGCCGCCTATTTATTTGCAGGTACCTCAGCCGCCGCCGATTGTGGCGGCTGCTTTCGGCTAAAAATTGAGCCGACTATTTTCTGACTTAATGAAATTCTACTATACAGCAGTGCTAGTCAACGAGAGAAATGTATTCGTGTATGTGTATTCATTTCTATAGGAAGGTGATGGAAGTTCCGTACTCTGGGGCCACTTTGGCCGGCTATGATATACAAGTTTAAAATTTAAAAAGCCTAAAACTAGTTTTTAATGGAAGAAGCTGGTATCAGCGTTTCATAGCACTTCTAGACCATTCCGGTATATATTACACGCGTCATTCTAAGATGTGTCAAAAAAATAGGTTAGGTTAGGTTAGGAAGGGTGGTGCTTTACCGCACCTCCACTCGGAGACCCAATTGGGTCCATTGTGATTAACTTCTGTTGCCCATGAAAAAGTAATATTCACCTTCCCATTTGCAGCCAGAAGTGAACTTATTATCCATCACTAAGCCACCGAATTCCAATAATAAAGCCCCTGATGTCCTCTAGTTTACACTTCCCGACTTCAGTAATGCTTTCATGGAAACGTCTGCTCAGCCATCTAAGCCTATGACGTTGCAGCTTCGGGCAATGACAGATAATATGTTCAATGGTTTCTGGTTCCTCTTCATCCCCGCACATCCTTCAAAAAATCTGGAGTGCCAGTCTCCCAAATGCTGGTTCTTGCTCTGACCGTGCAGTGACCAGTCAACACGCCTATCATGATTCGCATCGCCTTCCTATTCATGTCCAGTAGTAGTTTAGATCTTCCTGAGTATAGTTTTGGCCAAAAACCCCTCGAGACTCTACAATCCTCCCTACTTCGCCATGAATTGTTGGTCCTGCTTTCTACTCAATCACTGAGTTCCTTATAGCAATGACCTATCGGTAATTTCACCTATCTGTCCGACAATCCCTCATCCAACGCCGACCATATCTTGCCAGCTCATCGGCAATTTCATTTCCTTCAACACTGCTGTGGCCTGGAACCTAAAATAGTCTGACACTATACTTTTCCATAAGTAAGCTAAGGCCTTCCTACAGTCACTAACAAGTTTCGATTTGACATTGTGTCCCTTCAAAGCTTTTAGCGCTGCCTGTCAAACATATAAAATCTGTAAAAATAAGTTAAGGTGAATATAATTCGGGAGAATATCTTAAGAGAATATAAAAAAACCTTTCTTCTAATATTTCAAATAAAAATTCATCGGACATATCTGATACAATATGACAAGCCGATTTAAGCCGATTTTTAGCCGCCGTCGGTTCATTTTGTGCTCAGCCGCCGCCGCCGACTTTTTTTCGTCGGCTTCGTCCTCCGCTTGTATGTACGCGAAATATACATTTTCATGTTTTTAACGTGTGTGTGGAAATATCATAAAAATTAAGAAGGATATTTTCCATGATTTAACCTTTAGAGCTCATTAGGGTTCGCTGTTAGGTTTTAGCCCAAATCGAAATTCGATTTTAACATTTTTTATTTTATCAATCATTAATAATGATTTGAGAGCGGTGTATAACATTGGCATTTAAAAAAATCACGAGCTCATGAGGAAATTAGAAATTATTGTATCAAAGCTCAAAATGGTTTGATGGATTTTCAATTCGAAGATAATCAATTGAAGTGAAGTTAATACTAAATGACTTTGAAAGCAAAAACAAAAATTATTATTATTTATTTATTTATTATTATTTCAATCGAACCCATAGGGCCATGTATGATTGAAGTAGTTGTAACAATAGAATAGAGATATAATATGTTCTAAAAATGAGGCGATATATAAATGTTAATTTTCAAAATTCAATAGACAAGTGTTATACATAGTCTGGGTCTGAGTAAAATTTTTAGAACACGTAATTCCAAAAAAAAAAAAACTCACGAGGCAAAAAATTAATTGACTTAGGCATTTTATGGGATTCGAATATTGTGGCTGGTATTGCCAATGGAGCAGCAATGAATATTAAATTTAGATTAGAAAACTCAACAGATTGCGGTAATGAATGTGGTTTATTAAAATACGAGTAGTATTCATAAGCCAAAGAAAAAAAGGTTTAGCATTCCTATGTTAAAAGCATACAAATCCGAGCTGTTTTACTTTCGAATGGAATCACACAATGACCCTGCAGGTTTAAAAAACGAAATCGGTCGGTGTAGGTAAAATTTAAACCGAAATTGCGGTTTTTCATTATATCGGATTTTAGCAAACTCTAGAAGTTATTTACGTTGATGACGTTAGCTGCGAGAATGATTGCCTTTTCTTTCTAAATTTCATTTAATGCTATTTTCTAGACTTTAAGGAACGGAAATAGCTTGTCAGTTGCACAAAATTATTCTCGAGAGCGAGTAAACAAGCCCCAATTTTTTGGTATTGTGTTAAAGTGAAGTCGATGCCGACAACTGGAATAAGGGTGAATGTCTTTGGTGTAGAACATATTGGCTCATTATGCCACCTGTTTTGGGTCGTTGTAGAAAGTTTATAATTTAGACGCTTCTAACAGATATTTAGTACTTACTTTTTACATAGCTGATGTACTTTTTTAAATTTTTTGTATGCTTTTGGTCATGGTGCAATTATACAGGTGACTGCGTAAGGATTTGTTATACAAAAACGGAAACCTACACAGCTATGGCACAAAAATAATTGTACAAAAACAAAAACAAAATGAAGTTTTTGACATTGGTCAGCTACAAAGCACATTGAGCAAAAAAAATTATCAGCTAAAGTAGCGCTGCCACGCCTTGCTTTTCGGTTTAGTTTCTAATTCCATGAGAAATATGACTAACCCAGGCAGAAATTGCCAACCGCACAAAAATTGTAGCACTGGGAAAGCACTTTTAATCAAACAAAACTCAAACGGTTTGCCAACGTTACGGGTTACAATCTGAAAAATTTGCCGTTTTTTAATAATTTTTTTTTTCGTTTTTGTTTATTGGTAAGAATACACTTAACATCTATCATGCTTAGCTATATTTCTGATATAACCAGAAATTTCCATTACTTCGTAAACAGATATTATCAGGAGGAACGGTTGTAATATTATAGCCATAAATGTTGACAAAATAAAATAGTGTTTTCGATTGAACTGTGTCTATAAATTTTTCACATTGAATATTTTCTATTTTTAACAAGAGGAAATACTAATGGTATATACATATATGTTATTTGAGAAACTGTTAATATGGAAAATGTGCAATTTCCTTTGAATTTGTAGTTGATTTAACATTACCAATTGACTTTAAATACCCCAAACTTTTTCAAAGTCAAATGCTGAAAATTGTGATAAAGGAGCTCCTATATTAATTACATCATCTGGTATATGGATTATATTATATATATTCATAGTTTGCGAATTAGGGCCGTGATATCGAGCCATAAGTTCAACAAGTAATTTTAAAAACTCTTGAACGTATTTTGATTGATTTAAATGTGGCTAACTAGGTTGACGACAAAATACGACAAGAAATAAATAAAATTAAAAAATTTTTGTACATTTTAACATCTAAAAGATTTTTTAAAGTAATGACAGTTTTCCAGTTTGTTAAATTCATTAAATCGTATTATTTTCTTTGAAACTCAAAAGCTACATTTTTAGATACCATTAGGTTTTGTTGAAGCCCTAATACATTTTCTTGTGAAATTCTTTAGCATTAGCTTTTGAAGCAATTGTGTGAAGTATTGGGAATATATTACAATTAACAATGAACTTATGTAGGGAAAGCACTTAAATTTTTATTTTTATAGTGTTTAGCCAACGGCGTAAAAAATAGTTGGCCAAACCCATCATGAGGTTATCATTTGTGTGTTGGCACAACACTCCAAAAGTAGAACTTGTGATATTTTGCCAACGTTTGAACCACCTTAGGAAACGCTTTGCCAACGTTAACACGATTGTATTTTTCTGCGAGGGTAACTTTCAACACCGCTCATACAATTTTCATTTCGTGCGTTTTTCACTGTCTACACTTCTGATTAATAAGCTTTTCAACAAATAGATTTGATTTCAAGACCGTAAATTTTAATATGTTCGTGTGGACTTAGCGCAACAGATAATATTTAATGACTTACTTTCAACCCATTAGATATTATAAGAAAGTAATATGGGTTTTCAATTTGCTCTTTAGTTTTATCTTTAAAAATTATATAATTTAGACATATTCGCTTGTTATCGAGCATCCAGTATAGAAATGGTAGCACTTGCGAAATTTTTGTTAATCACTGAATTTTCTATCGAAGAGAATTTTGCTTTCAAAGCATTATTATAATGTTCATAATCAGGCTTTAGTTGCCTTTATAACTACATATTAATTTTTAATTATCCAAAGGCCATAAGGCTTCCTTTGTCTTGATATTAATAAAACAAATAAATAAATAAAATCTTATACATATTTACCTTGATTACGGCGACGTTTCGCTTTCTTTTTTGCACTTGTTGTTACTACTGCTGCTGCTGCTGCTCCTTGATGTTGTTGTACGTCGCTACCACCAATATTACCACTACAATCGCTGACAGAAATATCTGCATTCACTTTATTGCCCAACTGATGACCACCTACTACTACTCCCTTTGATTTTTTCTCAACACTCTTGTCCGTTGATAAACTATTTGCACCAAAATTTGAAGATGATATTATTGAACTAGCACTACTCGAGGATAATGAAGCTGAAGAATTATTAAGATTATCAATTACAATTGAACGTCCAACAATGGGCCAGGTTAGAGATTTTGCATTACGACGCCAGATGCGAAAAGAATCTTCCATTTCCTTCGACAGAGCCGGAAAGGCACGAAAATAACGTTTTTTAGGATCGTTATCTAAATCATTTAATGAATCGGATGTTGTCGAAGATGTTGATTGAACATGATGACGCTTTGAATCTGTGCTGAATGCAGCACTGTTTGGTTTATTACAAATATGTGTGACTTGCTGCTGTTGATTATGATGATGTTGCTGATGATGGTAATGCGGTTGATGATGACGATGGTGTGTATTGTTGCTGCTGCTTGTGGGATATTGTTGATATTGTAAATGGTTATTAGTTTGATTTTGTAATAAAGAATCGGTATTAAGATGAGTTTCAATTAGAAAACGTTCTTCATCGCTTAAATTTTGTGTTTGCTTTTCAATATCCTTCAATTTCTCACACAATTCATCAACCAATACCTCAATGGTAGCAGTCTTAAAAAAAGAATATGAATTATTTTTACTTTTTGTTAAAATTTGATTTTAAAACAACTACAACAACATACTTCCTGTTCATTAGATACAATTTCTCTTAAACACTGTACGGCATTCAGTTTCTTTAAAGTCTCAGTATCCGAAGGTAAATGAAAACGTTTGTGACCTCCCTTCCGATTAGCGAAGAACGCCTAAAGTATGCAAACAAAAGTATTTATTATTTAACAACGTTATGTTTATAAAATAAAAAATAAATTAAAATTATACATAACTAAAAATCACATTAGTAAAGTTTTTACTAACTAGATTTCTTTTCACTTTATACTAAAATTTTTTAATGGAACATTTATATTGATTTACTTCCAAGTTGCTGAATTCAATTGGATCGTTTACTTGAACTGACGATTGTAAGAGAGATAGAAGAAGTCTTGTATAGATCTGTGGTGATTCGACGCCTAATTGCTCCAAACGTGACACTAGCCAATCAGAGATGGCGTTCACGGCACGAGGCGATACTAGTTGAGGATACTTCATGCCTTTTTTTCAACCATTTCGTGTTTGTTTTTCGTTTCAGTGGCCACATGAATGGAAAAAAAGTAATATAAGAGAAAAATATAACAAAAATTTTATGAAGATTTTATTTTGAATAAATTAAATAATTTTAACAAAAAATTTTTTTCTACAGAATGGAAATTAACAAGATAAAGAAATATTAAAAAACAACAACGTTAAGAGAGGGAATAGAGTTGTACGGAAAATACTTAAGGCATTGTGTAGCATATTTAATAAGAAAGAATCAGATTTGAGAATCGTTTTCATTAAAAAGCAGGATTGTATTTTTAAAAATCTTTATACATATATAAAAAACTTTTCTCAATAAAAAAAGGTATACATATGGGCAATTCCTGGGTGACTGACTCGACATTCGTTTACTTTTAGTTGAGCCAAAAAACAAAAAAGTAATGAAAAAGATCCGGTATACATATATTTACAGTGTTTTGAAGTAAGAGAAGAGTACTATATTTGAAAAAAAAAATTGGGCGGATTCAATCACCCGTATTACGTATGTCGAGTCGAATATTCGTCTAACAGACTTTTGTCATAGATTAAAGAAAACTTGTAGACGCTTTCTTTAATCTACCACAAAATTATCGTAGACGAATATTCAACTCGTTATTTTTCATACAAATTTGAAACGTTTAGAAACGAATTTTTTTTACAAAATCTGCCTATAAGATAGAATTGAAAGTAAACTCAAAAAACATCAGATACTAGATTTCCGCTGTCTAGTAAGGTAATTGTTAATAGAAAATTTAGAAAATTTGCAAATAACAAAAAAAAAGACAAATAATATTAATTAAATGCTCAGCAGAAAAATGTCAGTTGTATATGAACAAAACAAAAATTCGTGAGCAAAAAAAAAATATTTTTTTGTTGAGTTTTTTCTGGAATTACCCATACATCTAAAGCTATGGTCACACTTGTCAAACATATGCCCAAAAAAGCGTAACCACTAAATGCTAATGAAAAATCTTCCAATTCAGACAAAAGTTTGTTAAGTTAAAGAGTAGCCAATATTGTTGGATTCTATGACATTGTCCATTAGTTGTGTTCGAAACTGTTTAATTTGATAAACAAGTGTCTGGATCAAAACTTTTTTCATAAGTGTTTGTTGGTTACGCTTTTTTGGGCAAATGTTTGACAAGTGTGATCGTACCTTAAGAATTTCTCGTCAAGCTCAATTCGAGAGCGGCCGAAAATTCATATATAAAAAAATAAGCATGAAAAATTATTGACCTCAACGTGGTCGAAGATTTATAAATTTTTTTAATCTAAATCGATTTGACAATAACTGTACGAGTTGTTAAAAAGTGTTATTGAAATTTTTCAACAATGATATCTCTCGAACTATTTAACCGATTAAAGCGAGTGCCAGACACATCAATATTTAGCTTCAATATATGTGGTTGTGTGCGTTTGTTTACCAAAAATAGTCACACATATGTATACTATTGGTGTGAATTTTTTTTAATAAAAAACGCACACAACCACACATATTGAAGCTTAATACTGATGTGTCTAGCACCCGCTTAAAACCTGCCACTTTTTTTTTTTTTTTTGTAAAGGGAAATAAAACTCGTGCAATTAATAAATGATTTGCATTAGTCGACGTTGTTTTTTCAGTTCTATTGTTGATTAGCGTTTATACTCTAAAGTCCATTCTGATTTGATTTTTTATTGGATAGAATAAAAAGTTCAAGATTTATTCAAACACAAAAAAGTAATATGAATAATTTTCTAATACCAAATAATATATTTGTAATATCAATTAAAAAATTAATTAAATTTTCAACTATAAACAAATTAATAATATAATATACAATTTGATAATATCAATTAAGTATTTGCGCTCAAATTAATTAATACAATTAAAAATTTAATTGAATCAATTAAATTCTTAATTGAAAACATTAATTGGTACTTTTTTCTGTGTATGAAAAATTTTTATTTTATTTTTTAATTCTTGAAATCAACACAACCGAATCCGTTTATGAATATAATTGAATGGAAATTTTGTTTTAACTTGCGCTTCAAACCCAAATAACTTTTTCAGAATACGGTCGCTAGCTATTCCATACTGAAATGTAAATATCAGTAAAATAATTGAATAAAGCTTGAAACCTCAAATAAATTTTTTTTACAACTTCTGCTTGAACAATTTATAACTCGAATTATTATTGACAACTGCAGTTTTAGTACACAAATATTGCAAAAAAAAAAAAAAAAAAAAAAAAAATTACGAACATTTTTCTTGTACACAAAAAGTTTTATACATTCCTTTTCTTAACGCTGTACAAAATTATAACACAAACAAATAAAACAACTAAAAGAGTACAATTTTCGAATAAAATGTACTATGGCCTGTTCATCTACATAAATGCGAAAGATAGGTTCGATCGAATATTTTTATTGAAAACAAAAACAAATTTCAGTTTTTTGTTTTTGTTTCTAATATAAATTATCTATCGAATCTATCGTTCGCATTTAAATGAATAGGCCCATAATAAATTAAAGCAAACCTTGAGGTCCTTTGCAATTATTATTTTTACACACAAAACATAAAAATCTCTCAACTTACAAAAGCCAAATATAAAATGAAACAGAACGAACCAAAGATTTTTGGGAAATAAAACAAACATGTATTTGACAAAAAGAAAAAAGAAACACTTAACATGTAGTAAAAACTTTAGCAAGAGTATGGAAATACATATGTCACAATTTTATAAGACATTAAGCTTAAATATTTAGTTGTTTAATATAAAAGCTTAATTCTAATTGTTTGTAAATTAATTTTTGTGGGAATTATAGTTAGTTAAGTTTTGAAAGTTTACAAACAACAAATGGCAAACAGGACCTTAAGTGTTTTAATTTTTAGTCAAATAAAAGAAAATTAAAGTTAATAACAGAATATACTACATCGATCTGAGGAAAATATTTTTAAAGTAAAAAATATAACAAAAACTTACCGTTTATTTAGAAAAGAGTTTTGATAATTTAGCGACAAAAATGATATAAGGAAGATTTAAATTATTGTTAGCTTTGTATTATATGAAAGAAAAACGTCGAATTTAATTTTCTGGCTTAGCTGCTTTGGTTTCAAAGAAGTTTATACGAGGGCTTGTGCTACTTTATTTTGGTACTAAACGATTAGGTGGTGTGGTGTTTGTTGTGGGTTGCTTGAAAATGATGTTTAAATTTACTTTTAAATTTTGCTAGAACGACAGATTTTTAAAGTTGTTGTTGTTTCCTTAAGTGCTTGGTTGGTTGTTGGTTTCCTTTAGTTGTTGTTACATACAATTTTCGAGTTGGTTTTCGTAATTCATTTATTTATTCCTCGGCCAAGTTATGGGCTATAACACCATTTAAAGCTGCTGCAGAAATACTTGTTCCAAATATTGTTAGCAAATGAGTTCCTGGTGCAGCAGTTTTTGGGACAGCTCGGTAAGAAGCGCTTATGTGGCAAGCTTCGAATCTATTTTGTGAAGATTGCATTTTTAGCAAATCATTTTTAATCGATTCACTTAAATTTAAAGTCAACATTGTTTGTTTGATTCATGCAGCACAACTTAATCTCAAATGTTCTTTGGTAATTATTTTTCAAATAACTTTCTTCCTTTTTGCCTTCTAAATATATGTAGGTATGTATTTCAGCAAAACATTCAAAATTGTATATATGTATGTAATATAGATGTTGAAATTATAACTGGATCTTGCTTTTCTTTAATTTTTCAAAATTTTATAAAGAGACGCGCGTGTGTGTGTGTGTCTGTTTAATGGTTGGTAATTGCGCTAATTTTTTGTTTCATTTACTTCTTGTCTTCTAACAAGGTGGCTTCATTGTTGTTTTAGTTGTTATTAAACAAATTATAATTGTTGTTAACAAAACAAAGGAAAAATGTGAACACAAAACAAAATAAAATTAAGAAAACATTTAACGTTATGTTATTATAGATTTTATATATGTAATATTAAGCATTGCTTGACTTTTTTATTCGTTTTAAAAAAGTATTTTGCAAGCAATTTTCCTCCTAGGACTTGTATCAAGAATTTATTTACTTTAAAAGTTATCAAAAATATCGTAGAAGTGTTGAAGAAGTTGTTTAGAATTCTAAATTTTACTCTTCTCAAATGTTGCAGTTGTTGTATTTTCTAAATTTTCTTGTATATGAGTGCAGTAGCAAAATGATGTTTATTCGTTATAGATTTTTTTTAATCTTCTTATTATTGTTGTTGTTCTTTACTGCTCCTTATTTTAATAGTTCTTCATACTTGTCCGTATTCCTTTTCCGGTTCTCCTTTTTACAATCTTTTTTTATTTCCTTTTATTTTCGCCTTATCGTAGATGTTTCTTTTCTCTTAATCTTAATTGATTTCTATGCAGCTTTAGTAAACTGAATTTTCCAAGGTATAATTCTACTCTTTGTTAGAGTTATAATTCTTTTAGATTTCTGCAAATAAACAGAAAAAATATATATTTGTTAAGATTTTTTTTAATGTTTAATAAAAAATATATTTTGTTTATTTATGCATGTATGTATTACCAAATTAATATGTAGTTACATTAAAAAAAAAGCTTTTAAATCAAACGGCTTGCCCACGATGTCGAAAGAAAACGTTCGATAACATATTTAAAACAAAATTTCTTATTTTATTGTTGATTTCAATACAAGTTGTCAATTGAACGTTTTCTGTCGACGTCGTGGGACAGGCCTAAAATGCTTAAAGTACGTATGTATGTATATTTAAAACTATTTTAGTAAAGCGATTTTTAAGCGTTAAAGATTTTGTTTAATACTAATTTTTTTGGTATAATAAAAAGACGCACACAGTACATACATAAATACATTATAGGCATTTACGTACATTAACATCAATCAGGGGGTCTACTCTGTAATTCGAAACGAAAGGAAATACTTTCCAATTTGCATATAACTAACATACGATTTCGAAAGCATTTTCTTTCGTTTCGAAAGACTTTTACAAACATGTACACATTTATGAAATTCACAGAGATATGTACATACATACATACATATGTATATCTGATTTTTGGCGTATTAAGATTTTGAAACTTATGGTTCGATTATGGATGGCAAATGAACTTCAGTTGCTTTGCCAAATTGTTACGCAACTAAAATTAAAGCTAGTATTTATTATATGTGGCAACTTTCTCTAGTTACCAAAATACGATTGTGATAAATTGGCAACTGGAAATAATCAGGGCTATGATGAGTAAAATTCCACGTGAAACTTTTCACGGGGAATAATTCCAACTAATAGCAAGTAATAGGGATAACAAAAAATTCTATTTGCAAAAGGGAGAAATTTCACGTGGAATTTTATTCAAGATAGCCCTGAATGTAAACAAAGCTTCAAAAAAGTAAAAGTGCTTAAATGACTAAAAATTAAATTCTAGCAAAAAAAAAGCAAGGTACAAAAATCACCGGAAGTGCATTGTTGTATTCGGAGTTACGGTTCCACCAAGTTTTACAGATCTTTTGGCATTTTCATGGTTAATTTTTAATGCAGTGTAACAATATGGCTATCATATGAAAGCTTATCAAGAACACTAGATGATAAACATTAAAAAAAAAAAAATAATCTGTCTTTTAGTTTAAATGTCTTTTAGTTTTAAAATATTTTACTAAGCTAATTGTTAACTTCTCTAAAAAAATAGGTATTTAAACTTTAATTTAGTTAAAAACCAATAAGAAAAAGACTAAACATTTTAATAATTAATTGCAGCTAAATTTCATGTTTGTACAAATATTCCTCGAATAAAATACTACCAAAAAAAAAAACCCAGACAATAATAGCAACAACAATAAGTAAATAAAATAAAACGTTTTCCAAAAATGAACGCAAGATTCGTTCAGTAAAGTATTGGCAACCCTAAAAAACAATTCGACAGCTGACAGTTTAGGATAACAGTCGTAAAGCAGCTCTATCGTCATCGTAATTATTTCTTAAGTGCGATCAGGCTTGTGTGTGTTGTTTGGCTTTTGAAAGTTTTATGTCTCCCTCGCACTTATTAATGGTTACCGCAACTAACTGTATCACTTAGGGCCATTACCACAACTTAAAGATAGTTAAAAGTAGGATTTTGTTGGAAGTATAAAAAGCTTTCCGTTATTGCAAATTGGATGATTTAACTTACCAGGTAGGATAAACTTGCCTGTAATTTATCGCTCACTTTAGGTTAAAGTAAAATTTTTCAAATGATAAAGTTTTTATATGTCTGATAAAATCCTACTTTTAACTATCTTTAAGTTGTAATAATGGCCCTTACAGTTAATTATTCTGTGATATTTTCCATTATCAAGTGCAAAAGTTTTTAATAAGATTTAACTGGTGGAGACCATAAACAACTCTAAGGGCTAGTTTCTTACTAATTAGTTAAAACTTAGTTTAACATATGTTTGAGTTAACCAATACAAAAATTTAAACGGGGTTTAACCGCCCATTCCGATTTTCAGTGATCGATTAACAATTTTCAATTTAGCTAGAAATGCCATACATACTTTGTTCCCAATATACATACATAGATGTGGCGTTCTTGAAAATATTTTATGTAAATAGGGCAACACTTAAAAAACGATGTGACAATTCTTTAAATTTATGTAAAAAAAACTTCAATAACTGAATTCTGAATTTTTGGAAAATTAAAAATGAAAAAAATATGGTCTTAAAAAATAGTGACGCTCAAAAAAGATAATCGAGTTTTACTTGTAAATATTTATAACGAAATAGACAGACAGACTTCGTCGTTATAACAATCGTGCATTTTATTTATGTGTGAATGTATTTATTTTCTAAAATTTTCAGTACAACTGTTTTTGTTCAATTGCGTAATATTTATTTCATATATTTATCATTTGACAGTTCTAACTTGAGTTTAACTGGACAATGTTGCTCGGTTAAACCTAGATTATTAACTAGATAATATTTATATGAAAAACAAAATTTTAAATTTAAGCTACAGTTAACTGACAAGTAGAGTTTATCTTTATGTTAAAAACTAGCTTTAGGAATATAGGTCGTTCGCAGCAATCGAAGGAAGCTTCTACACGTCGGATACTCTGGCTCTTTGGCTACGTGCCTTTGGCATTTTTTGTTCAATTTGGAACACAGAACACAACAACAGCAGTTTATGGTCATTAAAAATGGAGAGTTTCACGATAGAACAAAGTGTCTTGATTATTGAACAATATTTCAAAAATAATGAAAGATTGGACGCCGCAGTTCGAAAATTCCAAACAAAATATTGTCGGAATAGTGTTTTAACTTCGTTAACTATGAAAAGATTAATTGAAAAATTAATTCAGTGTGACTGGATACGTTGGTTGTCCAAAATCAAGCCGTTCAAATGTCAATATCGAAGCAGCGCGTGAGTGTCGGTGACAATCCAGGGACCTCAATTCGGCCTTGTGGATAATTGTCGGATATGGCGACATGGTAATCGAGTTCTTTCTATAGAAATTGGATAATATTGATGAAGTTAATATGTCGTGTTAACAACACGGTGCCACGTGCCATACAGCATGAGACATTCATTTACTCGTTCGTTTCGGTAATCAGAATTGGCCCCCCAGATGGTGTGATTTAACACCATTAGATTTCATTTTATGGGATTATTCGAAATCACAACAAGCCCACAAGATTTGAATCTCCTCATTAGATTAGGAGATTCAAAGCTGCATCAACCAAATTCAGTCACATTTATGCAAAACGGTCATGGAAAATTTCGACAAACGAGTGCGTATGTGCATGCAAAGCCGTGAAAGACATTTGCCCTATGTGTTGTTCCATAAATAACCCTATCCTATGTTACTTTATAGTTCAATAACAAAATAGCAATCTAAAGACTCAAAACTGTATTTTTTATTTAATTCAAATCTTGCGTTAATTTTGGGACACTCTTTATATGCACACATATCGGAAAACTTAATGTAGAAATGATTAAAAAGGGCGTCAACGTTTAAAACGTCATAACGGAAATGAATACGGTGGTGAACACACGTGGATACATTTTTACCAACACGGCAAAAATGGTGTCATTTTCAACTAATTTAACCAATAAGAATCGATTGGCTTAATGAGAAAAGATTAACTTTGAAGATCATATACACGATTTTCTGGGACAAAGTGCTTAACCAGAGAAAGAAGTTGCATTTCAACATGATGAAGATCCGAAACATACGCCCAAAATTGTTAAGGATTGGCTTTCAAAGTAAACAATTTCAGACATAGGCCAGAAAACAATATAATTGAGAATTGAAGGCATTTGTTAAAAAACGAGCGAAGTACGATAGATCAAAAACAAATGTAAATGAATTTTGGTCCCGAGTCAGAGCGAAATTAGCAAATGTTCCGAACCGTACCATCGGTAAGTTGAGTCGAAAGTGTATCTAGACGCATCAAAAGAGTGATTAAAGCAAATAATCTTTGGAAAAAGTACAGTCAAATCCTAGAAAATATTTACGAATATCACTCGGAAAAAATAGAGCTTTTCATATGCGAGAGTCATCTGGTTTGTGCAAACAATTTTTAGATGTTTTTTTTTTACCATGAAAAAGTGGATATATAAGACTTTTTCCATAAAATTTACCCAATATTAAGTCTAACCTTTAATATTTATGACACCCCAACTTAATTTTGGCCCGTATAACACAGTGGTATACTCCGTTTTGTCAAAATGAAGAGATATTGCATTTTTAATTTTGTATTTTTTCGCAATCTATTTTTATACTACACATATATGGAAGCCTTCGAAAACTCTTTTGAAATAACGTTATGTATGATAGCCGTCTATTTTCAGATGGATACAATTCAATTATTTTCAGTTTTTTTGTTTGTTTATTGATGAAACAGAATAAGTCAGCAAAATTTGTTTAAACTGGCAAACCTATACATCAGTGCAATATTTAAACCATCTTTAAACTCAAAAAATTGGGCGTTTAAACTACCAATACAGGCCATATGATTTTGATACGTACAGAGTAGGGATGCCAAAAGGGACTAGGTTTTTTAAAACCCGGGATTCGGGATTTTGAATTTAAAAAACGAGATATCCCGGGACGGATCGGGATTTTTCGGGATTTTATAAACTTAAAAATATTAGATAATCTCATTTATTAGCTTTTAGAATTATAATTTTTTATTAATGTATGTATAAGTATTCAAAAAAATTCTTAATTCATGAAAAAAGTTAAATTCATTACAGAGCCAAATAAAACATTTTTAATGTATTATTGGTAGGAATAATTTCAAGTAATCTGGAAATAATATTTGTATATTAAGTCGTATCTCTTAAGAAACTTCTTAAAAAAATTAATGTATCTAGGGTGGCAGCCGACAATCGAGATCTTATTTTATTGCAAACATAAGCTTCTGACGAAAAACAACGTTCGCTACTGTAATTGCGCTATGAAATAAGGCCCAAGGGAATAACGCCCAAATAAGAAATGAAATAAGGCCCAATAAAATAAAACAAACAAAAAAAAAAAATTAATTGAGGCCCAAGAGCAAATTTTTGAAATAACACCCAATATAAATGAAATAAAGCCCAATTAGAAATTCCTTAATTTTGTTGGGCTTTATTTAATTTTAGGCCGTTATTTGCTTGGGCTTTATTTGATAGCGGCAAGCGACACCTCTTTTTGTTGGCCAAGGAAGTTAGTAATTTTTAGTATTTTTGGTTGAGGTGCAACCTTCTAGCTGGATATCATAGGTCCATAAAAATATTTAAAACATTTTATTTCATATATTTATCTGACAAAGTATACTTACATTAATATGTGTCAAAAGACCTTTGGTAGAACATCCCTAAAGTTTTTAAAGTTTTTAATACCTTTTTTTTTTTGCAAAATTTGCTTTTTGCGTGCGCAGTTCCATTATCATCCACTAAGAAAAAACACCAAACCGAGCTTCCGACTTTGTTTTGTGTGGTTCAAAATTCATTACTAATAATTTTTTCGCCTACGACTTCTTTTTATAACCAGTAAAAAAGCATTTGATTCATGGCTACTATGATAAATTTCAAATATTTAAAATTATTTTTAACTGTCAAACTCATGTTTACTTACAAACGTAAACATAGTTGCATTTAATAAAAAAATTGTCAGATTTTTAATGTTACCGAAATCTCGGGATTTCTGCTTAAAAATCCCGGGATTCGGGATTCTGTTTTTTGGAATAATCCCGGGTTTTCGATATTCGGGATTTCGGTATCTGTTGGCATCCCTAGTACAGACCATATGTTTTGCATTAAAGAGCATTCAACTTTTTTCCAAACTTCTAATTTTTCTTCAGATCTTGTTCTATCTGATTTCTTACACTCTGTTGTTCTGTTATACTATTCTGCTTCGCCGAGTATAAGTATAATATCTTTCTCAGTAAAATTTGACGACTTTTAATTAAAATTTTTTAAATTGTTTCCCTTTTTGATTGTGCAAAGAATTGACAGCCTGCTGCAAAACAGCTGTTTTTTGACATTTATTCTAGTGCTGCCACGATATTATTTTTTAAATTACACATAAGGTATGGTTCACTGATTCATTCCTGTCGAGTTTAAAGCACATATAAATTTGAGTTTAGTTCAACTAAAACAGCGTTTAAACTTACACTGATTATTAGCCCTTAGTGTTATTATTTTCCTGACAGTCGTAAAGCAGCTCTGGGCGAGTCAACATCACGCGTCATTCGCAATTATTTCTTAAATGCAACCAGGCCACTGTTGTTTATTGGCCTTCGAGAGTTTTGCGTCTCACTCGCACTTGTTAATGGTTACCGCAACTAACTGTATCGCTTACAGTTAGTTTTTTGTGGAATTTTCCATTATCAAGTGCAAACATTTTTAATAAGATTAACTGGTGGATACCATAAAAAACTCTAGGAGTGGATCTTGGAAACTCCTACTTCCTATACGAAGGTATAAGTCGTTCGCAGCAACCGAAGGAAGCTTCTACACGTGGGATACCCTGGTTTTTTGGCTACGTGCTTTTGGAACACAGAATACAACAAAATTATTATCCTGAATAGTATATATAAAAAACTATATTGTGTTTCTTTTATATGTTATAAGTTATACTTCAGTTTTATGTCGCATTTGTTAAGGATGCAGCCAAGTGCATGTAGTATGATTGTATTTATAAATTTAATTACGATATATTTAAAATTCTGCCTTTATCACCTTCAGTAGCTCCATTCATATTAACAATCATAAATGATTAACAAATGTATTATAATTACAATTTAATAAAAAAAATAGTTCGTTTTCTATTAATAAAGGATATGGAGGTCGCCTTTATATTGAACAATAATAATATTCAAACAATTTATATGAATAAAAAAAAAGTAATGATATTGGGTCATCATAGAAATGCAGACCCAACTAAAGAATAGCGCAGAGGAAGGATTCCTAAAACATCATTAGAACAATATATCGTCACCTAAAATGTAAAATAACGTATCATCACTTCATAAGTTTACAGAATTAAAACAACTGCATAAAATGGAAGTTATTAGAGATATTCCCCCTTATTTTCCTTTCATCTAGTAAAAAAAAATGCCTGACTTTCGCCGCAAATCGCCAACCACAATAAGGGGTATTAAATCAAAATTTTTAAATCATAGTTTAAATTAAATAAGAAATTCATTTTGGATAAAAATTATTCGTTTATCAAAGTAAGCTTAGTGTTATGTGTCTAACGTTATTTTGAATTGTGGTTTTCTGAAACAAAATAAAGTATCAACTTCCTAAACTATGTTCTAATTTATACTTTGCAAGTCTTATTGCTAAGCTCAGTGATGCCAACTTTTTTGGCTCTAAAGGCACATCAACATTTAAAAAAAGCACTTAAAAGCGTAATTTTGATATCTAAATAGCGTAAAAAGCACTTTCGTGAAAACGACTGAAAATCCATAACGTGAATTAATGTGAAGTTTTATAATGTTTAAAATTTTCTTAGCTATTCTCCATTTAATGAAATATATCAGACGAAAAATGTATGCTTTACACTGAAAAAATAAATACGCCGAGTAATTATTAAAATAATTTTAAGAAATACACAAATTTCTTAAAAGCACTAATTAGTGCTTTTTCTTATTTGGGCACTAACGCTCAAAATTTGGCGTTTTGAGTCTTCAAAAAGCACTAAAAATAGTGCCAAAAGCACCAAGTTGGCATCGCTGGCTAAGCTGATTAGTTTGATGGAGAGACGAAGGGAACAGAAAAATTCCATTTCCCACCGTCTCTCTCTCCTAACTAAAACTTTTTTAAAATACTGTTAATAACATCCTGGGCCTATGGTCTAGTTACTCCGACCACATTTGTGCAACTCCATATTATGCAAATTTACTTTGTATAATATGTATCCATAAATAAATAAATAAAATATATGTATATATATCTCTTTCCTTTTGTATCATTCTTAGGTGTGCCAATCGATAACTAAAAAAATTCTCTATAGGTATGTATTGAAATAAAACTATGTTTATGTTTTTAACAATAAAAAAGTACTTAGAAATTCAGTTCATTCATGGCGAAACTTAATGTACATATTCACTTGCATTTAATAATTTATAATTTAAATGTACACATATATTCTAATTAGGCATTCTTCCCGCATTTGTTAAATGCATTCAAAATGATTCATATTTCTAAAACAAATAAGACCACAGAGAATACTCTAAAAACAAATGAACGAATAAGAATTGTATTTTTAAATTAAAATATAAATATTCATAATATTCACATATCGTTACCCTAATATAGAAAGGCCCCAACTCATTATTTTTTTGAAATCGATTTTTTTTTTTATATTTCGATAGAAGAACATCTAATGTATCGATAAATGCAAAAATCTCGATTTCGAAAAAATAATGAGTTAGGGCCTTTCTATAATATGGTAGCGATATATATGTACATATGTATGTATGTATGTATGTATGTATTCACTTTAGAGATTAGAGAAAGTTTATTATGACAAACCTTCTAGAGATTGACCACAACAAGATGACGAACAGAGTGTTTTTAACATGAGTGTTAGTACATACATACATACGTACATATGTGCGCGCAAAAAATAATTTATATAAATGTAACAACAAAGTCTAAATTTATTTTAAAATCAACAGGTTGGCGAAGTGGAAATTTCATTATGGCCAAGTTCCTAACTAAAAATTTCGGTCATCAAAAGTAGTGAGATAAAAATTTTGGCCAAGTTCTTGTTTGGCACACTATGTATCTCTATAATCTGCTATGCATTATATAAATTTCTCATCGTTAGGGTGTCATATTATTTCTAGACAATCTGCTTAATTGACAATAGCTTTTCCCAATTAATGTTGAATTACATATGTCTGGAGTATCCAACGTTCTTTCCTGTCTGAAGTTTTTTTTTTTTGGAAACTGATTTTTGTTTGTTTATTAGTGATTCGTTTTTCATTCTTAAACCTTTTGATAATACTATTTATAGTTCTTTGTGGTATTTTAACAATTTCAGCAACATTCCGTTGACTTATTCCATTTTTGCGGTGGTCAAATACTAATTTTCTCACTTCACCATACCACGACCCATATTCTTAAAAACAACGTTTAGTAACGATTTATGGAGTAAAATCAATGGTCACAGGAATGAAGGAAACAAAGTAAACTTTCCAAGAAATAATTTCCTTTTGTTTAATTTCAAAATAAAACCTTTTTATGAGTGAGACTTTTTAGGTGGGCGATTTTCTCTGTGATATAAAAATTTAAATTTTTTCTTTTACCTTATGTAGTTTTGTTGTAGTTGTACATAAGTTGAGTTTATATATCTTTTTTTAATACTAACTATACCATCTTTTAAATTGTTTTGTTTCAATCCGAAATTTTTAATATCACATAAGATACGAGGGCGGATCAATAAGTCCGTGACTTTTTGAATGGATCAGTTTTTTTTGCAAAACAAAAATTTATTTTTCAACATAATCTCCTTTTAACTCAATGCACTTAGTCCAACGTTTCTCCAGTTTTTGTATCCCTTCTAAAAATAGGATTTTTCGAGGTCCGAGCCATTTGTTTAGGTTTGGAAATAGGACGTAGTCGCTAGTGAATATGGCGGATGGAGTACCAATTCGTAGCCCAATTTATAGTTTTGCCATTGAGACTGCACACGTGTGCACTCGTGCATTATTTTAATGCAAAAGTACTTTTTTCTTGGCCATATGGGGTCGTTTTATTTTTAAACCCTCATTAAATCGGTCTAATAATTTTGGCATACTATTCGCCGTTTATTATTTTTCCCTTTTGAAGTTAATCGATGTGGATTATCCCGCGTGCATCCCAAAAAACTGTCGCCATCACCTTATTGGCCGACAAATTCACCTTGGCTTTCTTCGGAGCAGGTTTAGACTGCTGCTTGGTCTTCGGAGTACACAGTTACAAAACGCCACAAAAACTCATTCGGATTGCGGTTAAACAACCCCAAATAATCCTTTGAAGTTGTCACACGTTTACGTTTACGGTCAATTGAGAGCAAACGCGGCACCCATCTTGCAGACAACTTTCTTAAACCCAGCTGATCATTTAAAATCGAAACCACACTGCCATATGAAATGCCTATGGCATCAACAATCTCACGTGCCTTCACTCTTCGATCGGCCAACACCATATCGTGGATTTTTTTTTCAAAATTTTCAAATGCACTGACCTCAATGGGCCGTTCAGAACGTTCAGCGTAATTTTTACTTGTGTCAGTAAACCACTTTTTTACCATTGAAGTCGATAGTGCAGAGTCCTCATAGTATTTATCGAGCTTTTTCTTGGTTTGATTGACGGTTTTTTTTTTTCGCAAAAAATAATGTTCAATGAGTACACGAAATTCACTTTTTTCCATTTTCTTCTCAAAAGGCGAGGTAGTCTGTTATCAAAGGCTGCCAAACACAAACTAAATGACACAGTTTGTTCCAATTGACAGTTGCCTCTTGACAGGAGAAGTGTTGCCACTTCAATGAAGAGGCGGGGCATTCAAAAAGACACCGAGTTAATGATCTGCCCTCGTATAGTAAAAAATTTATTAGTATTGTAGGTGGGCCAATTTCACTGTGATGCAATGTAAAGCAGTCTGCCGAAATGTATGTATAAAAAATTTACGTACATACATATGTATGTATTTATTTTAGATATAACAACATTTGCATCTCGAAAACTAAGTAATTTCCGATTAATTTATTTCCTAAAAATGCGCGGTTTTGGAACAATTAAACAGAAAAATCATTTACCCGATAATCTGTTAATTGATCCATTGACGACGCACTTTAAAAAAAACTCGTTTAATTAATCATTGAGATCAATAATCCGGAAAAATCCGCTGCAATGAAAAAAGTAAATAAAAATACGTGTAGGTATATGATTTTAAGATTTGATACATCGTTTTATGTAGTTTTACCAACAGCCATTTGTGAAAATTTTCAAGTATCAATTAACCGGCACTTTTGTTTGGGATTTCGGAAAAGGGATTTTATTTGCGGGTCGATTAAAAGGGCAACGCAATCAAATAGAACTCATTTAAACTGGTATTTTAATTAAGCGGGCAGCAATTAAGCGGAAACTACTGTAACAAATTTGATTTTGCTACATGTTACGTTTTTTTACATACAATTCGACCCACCCTAATAAAATCAGCTGTAGCCACTGATTTTACAAGTTTTCTTTTATTGAGAAAAAGAAAATGTTAAATCAAAATGCCAAAACGGTAAATCGAAAGAGCATAAAACTTTCAACCAGGTGAAGTAAAGAGAAAAAGAAACTTTTGTGTCTGTTATTGTTGCTTTTTGTGTTTACAATTTACTATTAGAGCATGATAGTTGCAGCACATGTGCAATTTAAACACAACATCCCAGCAAAAAATTTCAAAAAAGGTAATCGAGTTTGGAATTAAGCATTTTTGGTGGAAGCACTTCCCTACTGGATTACCAACTTAATGATTTTAACAAGGCGTGAGACTAAAATAATCGATTCTTGAGAAGTACTTACATTTTTTTTTTTATTTGTCAACATTTCACGTAATCTATTTCGTTTAAAAAAATCATTCTCTTCATTTAGCAACTAGCACGTCACTTTTTTAAATTTTAGGTAATGTGATTTGTAAAGGCCATGATACACTATCATACATAGTGTTGCGATCTACGAAAAAGTACAACGCTGGTATGATGGAGTTTATGAAAATTTGCAAAAGACAATAACAATTCATCACACCAGGGTTGTATATTTTCGTAGATCGCACGACTTTGTGTGATAGTGTATCACGGCCTTAAGCGAGTAATGTTTATATTACATGTTGCATATTTTGATACAGACTATGCAACCTACAATGCAACCGCCAATGCAACCCATAAACATCAAAACATTTTGATATTTTCGAAACTTCGAACGCAACTTCGAATGCAACCATAAACAAGACTACACACTATACAACCGACAATGCAACCTGTCTGGTTGCATAAGCACGTTGCTAAGTCTGTACCTACCATTATATGGCAAGTAGTTCTAATGGTAATGTGTAATTTTTTGCTGGGATAATATACTACACATCGCACATTTACTTGAATAGTGGCATAACTAAAAATATTAGTTTTTTGAGTTAATAATGCAGAAAGATGCGGCATTTCCTATTTTATCTTGTGAAAAAATTTCATATAAAAAGCTTGTACCATCACCTCCTGAGAGAAGAATTTTTTTTCATTTCTCCATTGAGTTCTATGCAAATTGAAAACTTAAAACGCGTTTTCTGCAAAACTGTTTTTTTTTTGAGTTATGCCACTATTGAAGTAAATGTGCGATATGTACATATACATATAATAATTTTTCTTCTTGTCTTAATGCATGTATTATAGTATAATTTGCAATTTCCCAATGTTGTTTTGTGGCATTTGCAATGTATGTATGTTTTGTTTTTTTTTTCTTTAAAAAAATTTAAAGAGTTACATACCTACATATGTATGTATGTACATACATACATACGTACATAACTACCCTCTAGTCAATTTAGACCATATGTCTCTATGTCAATACTCTTTCTCCAGCGACAATTGCACTAGTTAAAATGTCGACAACTTTCCTTTTATGCGCGAGTAGAGATACGTTAGAGATGACAGTTCTAGTGTATTTCTGGTGATATTGTCAATGAACACGTCAATAGTTTGTTTTTCTTTTTTATTATGTTGTGCAATAATATTAAATAAATATATGTAGACTAGGGTCTCTAAAATCTACGAGTGAATCTTCGGTTCAAATATCTCCATATAGTCGTAAAAGAACTACCTTCTCAATAGTGCTAAAGTCTACTGATAGATTTTGAATGACAACCCTATGTTATTTGTCAATAGGCATTTGCATTGGCTGGGGTACACCTAGTCAGTAGCACTATTGGCAATGTCACTAGAAAATCACTATAAGTTTACTATTGACAACGAGAGGGATATATCGATATTGTAGACTAGAACCCCTAAAATTTACTAGTGAATCTTTGGTGCCAATATCTCCATGTGGTCCCGAAAGAGGTACTAAGTCAGTAGTGCTATAGTCTAGTGGTGGATTTTCAATGACAAGCTAATGTTAAATGTCAATAGATGATACCATTGGCTGGGGTACACCTGGTCAGTAGTGCTACTGACAACGTCACTAGTAAATCACCAGAATTTCACTATTCGCACTTTCTGCAGGGTGTGTATGTGCGTGTACATTACAAATGAACGAGTATATACCATGTGTGTATACAAATCTATATGGATCTAAGTACATCAACTAATTCACAATAATATACCAAACAATAAGTAAAAACGGTAATTTTACTCACACGTTGTATTCATCGACAATTTAGATGAATGATTATAATTAAAAAAAAAAAAAAAATCGTACATTTTCCCATTATTTTAGTTTTTAGGAAAATGTAATTTTTCTTTGTTATTGCTTATTTTTCAAACCACCGATTGATTTTCTGTGGGCCCAAACTAAAACGAAGAAAAAGTACCTGCTGTTTCGTGGAAGAAGAACACAACTCTCACAAAACCTCTCTCATTTACCCAATTTTCGAATACGGGAACGCTTTTCGTGCAAATTGGGATCCCGCGGCACATGTTTACATGCAAGGAATTTACAACAAACACATAGTGTGTTTTTACCAACGTAAAAAATTGTATTGTATTGCTATAGCCACAAGCTTAAGCCTAGTTCTCTGTTCATATATTGTCGGTTGGTTTTTGGTTTGCTGCAGACATAATGTATTTTGAACATACTGTACCGCAAACCAATAATCAACCGACGATATGTATGTATGTATGTCAAATGAGCAACATTGATTACTACGAAAAATTTGACATGAAATATTTACCAGCACTTGAAACTATGGCCGGGTTTACATCTGTGTGCCATGTGACAAAGAAAGCGTAACCACTAATTACTAATGAAAAACTGTTTGATTCAGACATGTATTTCTACAACAAATATTACAACAGCAATAACCACATATACTTTGTTGGTATAAATTACCATCTTACTTTTCAAAACAGGGAGCATCGTCAGATTGCATGTTTCTTATAGGAAATGTCAAACACCATACAAAACTGAATATTCGATAGGTGTTTAGTCCCAAATCACACTATGCAAGTCTTATTGCTAAGCTGATTCGTTTCAGGGAGAGAGAGGAGGGGAACAGCAACGTTTCTTTTCCCCCCGTCTCCCTAGCCTAACAAACTAATCAGCTTAGCAATAAGACTTGCATAGTGTGATTTGGGACTAAACACCTATCGAATATTCAGTTTTGTATGGTGTTTGACATTTCCTACAACAAATTGGGACTTATGGATACCCATATAAAAGCATGCTTTTAGGCTTATACCTACACAATCCAAATTTGACATTTAGATTGGTATAATGACATTAGTCACCTGGTCTAGTGCTGCCACCTAATAAATGCGCCTTGACAACTTGTATTGCAAACAACAATAACATTAGAATTTTTGTTGTTGTTTAATATAAGTTGTCCAACGAACGTTTGCTGGTGACATCGTGGGACAGGCAATAATGGTTCTTCAATATTTTAAGTTTTCATTAGGGATGTAACCGATTCCGATATATCGGCGATACTTCTGATTTGCCGATATATCGATATCGGCTATACTTTAGTGTAGATACGACGATACTTTTTAATTTTAAAAATTTTTAGAGCTGTTTTGAACAAATAATTAAATTTTCAACGCTTTTTTGCATAACAACTAAGAGAAATAACATATTAAAATCTTTGCACCATAGTAGTGAAATGTATGTATGTATGTATTTTGTTTAAAAAAAATTGTTTTTTGTTAATTTCAGAATGAATTTAAATATCAATTTTAAATATTACTGTCACTTCCACTATGTCGAAAGAAAAACTTTGCGAAAGAAACATAGTCGCTCGAATTCGAATACATTTTCATTCCACTATGTCGTCAGCTTTCTTTCGCTTGTGATTACGTGTCATTTTTTTGTTTTACGTGTTTATAAATTAAAGTAGTGCCAATTTGTATATTTCAATTATTTCGAGCGATATTTTTAAACTTAGGCTGAGTTTACATCTGGCATTTCTTGTGTGTCATTTGCCCAAAAAAGCGTAACCAACTAATTACTAATGAAAAACTGTTTGATTCAGACATGTATTTATTGATTTAAACAGTTTGCAATCATGCTGGATTCTATAAAAGTGTCTATTAGTTATGTATGAAACTATTTAACTTAATAAATAAATGTCTGAATCTTAAAGTTTTTCATTAGTAATTAGTGGTTACGCTTTTTTTACGCTTGTGTGGCACATGGCACACAGATGGAAACCCGGCCTTACTAACATTTACATAAAAATAAATACAACCATATTGAACAACGAAAAAGAATTCAACAAAATAGTCGCACAGAAACAGCATGTTATTACTGTTTTGCTTTACAACTACATTCGTTTTGTTTAAAATGTGCGAGTGCTTTTTATAATGAACATAAAACAATAATCAAAACAAAAGTGTTCAATAATATATTTATGAATATTTTATTACTTTTACCTACAAATAAAAAATATATTGAAGAAATGTGAATTAAAAAAATAATAATGTGATAAAATAATAATTTTACAAACTTCATTGAACTCTTTGCAAATAAATTTTATTACACGAAAGCAAAATAGCAATAAAGATCTTCTTTCGAAATAGTGGAAGAGGCAGTTAATAATCTCTTAACCTGAGATAACACTATTGGCACAATGTACCGATTTTCGCCGGATCACTGCAATAAAGTCCTAAGTAATGAGCCAAAATGTACTTATATCTCAATTAATTCCGGAAGAAGTCTATATGGCTTTATAATCCATTGCAGTGTGATGCAATTATGTCCTTTATTTCAATTAGTTAAGAAATAAGTCCAATTTAGCTTATAACTTATGACTTTATTTCAGTAAGCCGACGAAAATCGGTACATTGTGCCGATAGTGTAATCTAGGCTTTACACTATAATTTTGTATAATAAAAGAATTAGTCTATTTGAATTTTGTTAATTTTAACTTGAGTTCAATTTCAATATGCGTATCGGAATCGGTATCGGCGATATTTCTTTTTGAGTATCGGTATCGGATCGGCAAAACGGCGTATCGTTACATCACTAGTTTTAATGCGAAATATGTAAGTAGAGTGCCACTTGTTTCGTACGGAATTTACAACAAACACATAAGGTGTTTCGACAAACAGAAGAAACTGTAGCATAAGTTTAGGCTACATGTCAAATTTTTCGTACGAATTAAACTTGATAAACATTTTTCACAAATTTGAACAGAGTACTATGCTTTATGTATAAGAAAAAAAACTGGCAAGAAGTTAGCGTTAAAAGAAGTATGAAAACATTTTTTTTTTATCATGTCACAGAATTTGTAAAAAAAACAATTTGGGCAAAAAGATAAGATATCTTAAGGCGCCATTTTTAAAAATGTAATTCTGTTCCAATAAGGGAAAAGTGTTTAGTGCTAGGAACAACAACTGGGTCGAACGACGAATTTCGACCACGTCGACAAGAATTCGATGCGTAAATTCGTCGTGTGAAGCACAATAACGACGAATTTACTCACCGAATTGAGCTCTTATAATTGATAAAGTTGGTTATTGTGTGTGCAGAGAGAAAATTGTTTTTCCTTCGTTCGTCGGCGTATTCGTTCTACGGCGGTATTGTGTTCATTTTCATATGCACATAAGTATGTGTTTTATTTTTTATGACGAAAGTTCGCACCGAAAATTTCGTCGTTCGTCCCAGTTGTGTTCCTAGCATGATACAATAATACAGGTAGCCGCGAATCTACAACAAATGTACAACAAAGACAAGAGAGACAACCAAGAGAAAACAATATAATGTATTTGCGTTTTCTCTTGGCTTTGCAAAGGATGTTTGTATTAGTACAGTTTTAATAGGCACTGTGCGCGTGTGTTGGTAAAACATAAACACCATTTGGCAGATCAAATCACGAAACAAGCAAAACAGCTGGCTCTTCGCGGTTACCTGTATAATTGTATCATTGTTCCTAGCAAGAATAATAAACTACAAGATTACGCCAGTGCAAAAAAAAATAGTATACGTATGACGTCACGCACACTGCGTTTCTATTGGCTGATAATTTGGTTTATTTTTTTTTATAAAATTCTTTAGAGCTATTTTGACTGCAGGATTGCCAACCGCTATACAAGTACTGGTTTTGCTAAGTTCGGTGAAGAAAAGTGTACATATAATAATCCCACTTTTTTACTTTTGCAGTTACTTACGAACAAGAAGACAAAACAATATTCCTTTTGTTGTAGGTATTTACCCTTTTTTTAATATTATCCGTAATTAGATAATTGATTTTTAACCGATATACAAATTAGGACCCGTGAAATTTTAAGCAGTTCAGTTTGTGTGTGTTGCTAGCAGGTAACCAAAAGTATTTGTAACAACTTTTCCATGAAAAATGCTAAAATATTTTTTTAATAATTAACTGACCGCTATGTGTATATATGTAGATGTTATGTTTGTATGGATATACACAACACATACGTATATTCATAGGTATATACATATATATACATATAGTATATAGTATGTATGCAATGCAAAGCTGGTACATTGGGTATTTATTTATTTTTTGTTTAATGTATGTTTTTTATTTATTGTATCTTCAAATATGAACTAACAATAAGTATTCAAATCTTAAATCTATAAAAAAATTATTAGGCCCGACCAATGTCTGACATAAGCTTAGTGATAGTTATTAATAATACATAAGTAGTGAAAAGCAACAAAAAGAAAAAAGTGTTTTCAAGCAGCTTCATCATCTAGAGTGTTGAATATTAGAGCCCGTGTATCTCTCTTTTTTAAGCGGATGTGTCCAGTAAAGTTCAAAATATTACGAGCAAGCGGATTAGGATGTGACTCGAGTTTTGTTAGATATTTGCCTGCGTATTTTACAATTTCTTCAGTCACTAGTGGCATATTCAAATCGCGATGTATATTTGAATTTTTGGGTATTTATAACCACAAAAAAACTAATTTAAGTATTATATATTGAAATATACATACATACATATGTATACATACATATACAAATATGTATGTATACATATACAAATGTACATAAGTTTGTATCCTTTTTATCCCTCCCAGAAATTCAGTGTGAACTATATTAGAAAATAGCTATTTAAAAATATATCATAGTTAGAGTCTTTAGTTTTGGTATGTTTCGATTTGATGCTACATATGTATTAACACAGAAAATATTAAATAAGTAATAAAATTCAAAATTAGGCGCTTTGTTAAGATTAATAAAACAAGTTTAATTTCAAAAATTAAAAGAAACTCTGAAAAACAAATAAGAAAAATTTTTGTAGAGAAAATAAAATAATAGAATATTTGAATTTGATTGTTGCGATTTCTTTGTTTAAATTTCTTAGTTTCCCATACTTATGCTTTAAGTCTTTCATTTGATTTTTCCCAGCCTTTATGGCAACTCTTACAATAGACGTGGGACGTCACGTCTAACGGTAAACTCTCTGATTGGCGTAATCTTGTAGTTTATCATTCTTGGTTCCTAGTATAAGTCATATTTCACTGTTTTGTAGGAGAGTACATTTAACTTATCAAGTCGATTTTCGGAAAATTATTTGTTTTATAGTTAAATTGGGAAATTCCTTATAATTTTTTTTGCACACTATAAATAATGCATTCAGTTTGAAATATAATATAGGAGAGTGTAAGTCGAAAAAAGAAAAGCACCAAGTCTTTGAGCTATAATTTCATGAAAAATCGCAAAAAATAATCGACATTTCGTCCAAAGTTACTTTTTTATATAAAGTTTACTCAAAATTAGAGGCTTAAGCACTTTCGACACAGAATTAATATAACGAATATTTAAATTCAGCATAAAAAAATATTTTTGGCTATATTTATGATTTGATCAGGCTAAAGTTCGTATCGCTTTTTTGTGCTGATATTGTGCTTTACTAGTGTTTGCCAGAATATTTACAATTAACTTTGGTGTTATTTGTTCATTAATAATTATCACATGTAATTTAGCTTACAAAGCGATACGAACTTTAGCCTGATCAAATCATAAATATAGAAACAAATGAAGTTCGAACAATAATAATTAAAAGTAACTAAAATTACAAAAAAGCTTTCAGCAAATTCAAATACGAGGGATTAAAACAATTCACATATTCCACTGACACCACACACAGTGGACAAAACACAAAAGAACGCTGATGATGAAGGTGTAGTGGTCTTCGAAAACCTAGTTGTTCCGTTCTACTACGTGTTTGTCAGAATATTTAAAATTAAAGGTACGGTCACACTTGTCAAACATTTGCCCTAAATAGCGTAACCAACAAACACTAATGAAAAAAGATTTGATCCAGATACTCGCTTATCATATTAAGCAATTTCGAACACAACAATAATCCAAGAGTATATGTACTCTTTAACTTGACAAACTTTTGTCTGAATTGAAAGATTTTTCATTAGCATTTAGTGGTTACGCTTTTTTGGGCAAATGTTTGACAAGTGTAACCGTACCTTAACTTTGGTGTTATTTGTTCATTAATAATTATCACATGTAAGAATTATCATATTTGAGAATTCACAAATAATAATATTTTTGAAAATTATAAAAGAAAAATAAGCGTAGTAGGCTTTGAAACTTATACATATTATAAAACGTTGCCATTGAAATGGTAATTATACGCAGTTACCCATGTCAAATTTCAAATTATACAAGACGCCAACCAATTTGGTTAATTAACAATTTCTATAAAAAATTTCTAACTTGATGACAAATTCACAAATCTGACAGCACTGGGATCAAAAAAAAAGAAGTGGCGAAGTGGAAATAGACACATGTCGGCTAATATCAAGAAAATCTCTTTCGAAAGCGGTTAAGCCGTAGCCGACTAACGAGAGCTCCGATTAACTAAATGCAAGGAAATTAGTCTAGACAAGAATAACCAACAACTAACATACACTTCTCTTACATATTTTAAGCTCAGTAAAATAAATACCAAGAGGATACGATACCTTGCCATCAAACTCAATTCTTAAATGTGAGAAGCAGTCGAAAATTTAATTTTTTCGTTAAAAAAGTAAAATTAAAATACTAATTTAAAAAGTTATACGCCTAATGTGCACACACATGCATATGCATATTTTTAATGTAAAGATTGTCGACGAATTCGTCTTTTACGTATGTACATACATATGTATATCAAAATATGTATGTCCATGTGTGATGATGTAAAAAGTAGTTTGTTTATTTACATACATAAATTTATTCAAAGTTTATGTAAAAATCTATTTGAAGCAAACAACATAAACATCATTTTTTAAAATAGAATAAATCTGTAATTGCTATTTCTATTAACTTAAAATTTCATGATAACAATGATTTGTCATCAAGTCATGTGAATGGATGCTCTAACAAGAGAATAAGAATCAGGGATGGAAAAATAAGCTTTGTTTCGCTAACTACGTACAGCCTAGTGATGTAACGAATGTCATTTTTTGATATTCGCGAATATGAATATTTAAAACGATATTCGCGAATACGAATATTATATGTGGAACTTATAGTTATTGGAGTACTATTTACGACTGCAATATGAAATATTAAAAAATTGTTAGGCAAAAGAATTTCATACTCCTGTTGGCGTACTTTAAAGTTAATAAAAACTACCCAAAATTTTAATGATCGTCATTAAATAATATTTAAAAATTATATAAAGCACAAATTTCTATAAAAAATTTAATGGATTCGTACAAACTAACCCTCATTTGAAATCAAATACATTTCAAATTCATTTAAAATTTTATGAATATGGGCATAATATTTTTAGCCATTTATTTAAATTTCATTTCGGATTTATGCATTTATTTACTTAATTTTTTGGAAAAATATTTGTATTCGTATTCGCCAGAATTTGGCGAATACGCCAATCGTGCGTATTTAAATTATATGTTAACTTTTCAAGCATACCATAATTTTGTTTTTGTGTATTGAAAATCCCACTTGACCTGAGATTCGATAAAAACGAATGATCACTTCAGCGAAGAAATTTCGAAACAAAATTGCTCGAAATTTGTTCGCATATCTAAAAGAAATCGGATGTTCGCAACTCTTCGAACTTCTCTCGATAGTTTTTCGAATGTGTGATGGTAGCCGAGTGGATGTGTGATGATAGCTCGTTAGTACCCACATATGTGCAATAATTAAACAGACAAAATTTGCCATGATAGCCTAGTGGATGTATGCTAGTCTGTTAGAATGGAGGTACCATGTTCAAATCCTGCTAGCGAAACTTCGAAATTGAATGCTTTTTGGGACAAAACTGAGCGACAGGTGAATTTTTTTTTGATTAATTTTTAAGTGTCACTCTCGATAGTTTTACACGATAAATGTTCGAGATATATTCAAAATATATCTCAATAACGAAAGTTTTGGTCAGCTGGGATGTTTACATAAGCATCATGTGGTCGTATTAAAAATAATTTCGTACAATTTTCAGAAATATATAACATATACAATACATAGTTTCATATCATGAAATAAATTTAATAGAAAAATGCATTCTGATGCTCGGTTCATTTCATAAAATGTGTTTTTTTCGGTTTTAATATTCTACACGGTGATAAATCAACTTTCTTATTTATGTTAAACAGCTGTTGTTTGAAAAACTTTACATAATATTCGGAAATTTAGTAATGATAGTATTTTAAATATAATTTAATAGGAACTCGAATTAATCACTGAAAAAACGTAACTTGACTCAAATGCAACTTAAATTTAAATAAATATTAAGTTAAAAACTGGAGGTAAATGTGACTTTTTCGACTTGGGGAGGCAAAACTTAATTATTATTTACATATGTATGTATATACATATCGAGTTAGTGATGCAGAATTAATCTTAATATCGTTTTTCATATTGTGTAAAAATTTAATGCAAATATCTTGTTTACTCATTTCATTCCATATTTTTATAATTTTATTAAAATCATATTTTTTTGTAGCATTGAAACTCATAGACATAAGAGGTAAAAATAAAAGCTAAATTTTTCAATAAATCTGTATGTACGACTATATCATATGTAAATAATAAAAAAGCCTTTTCAAAATTTTTATCATCTCAAAATAATAAATAATTTATGTATTTTTCTTAAACTTTTAATGCAAAATTAACCGATTAAACCAAAATATCGATACGTAATCGAACAATTAACCGATTAAAATAATAACCCGGTTCATTGAATACCCTATTGAATAGCCAATGGTATTACGTCTTCTTTGTAGAGCTGCAAAACTATCGATAGTACTATCGATAGTATCGATAGTTTTGTTATAAATGAAATATCGATAGTTTTTTCCACTATCGATACTATCGGTAAAAAAACAAGTAATTAAAAGAGTAAAAATAATCGAAGTCAGTAAACTGTAGCTGGCAGCTTTGAAGCAAATTATCCGTCGCTGATCTAAGCTTTTATACAGCGATGCAAAAGTTGGTACAATTGTATAATTTTGGCGCTATTTGAATGCCAAAAGTACCGTAGCACCGCAATGACCCATTTAGCACTACTGGAATCTCTTTATATTTATTACATGCCAAAAATAGCATTAAAATATATTAACCCCCTTATGCAAAAAATAATCCGTGCTTGAAGTGTAAATTAAAAAAAATTTCCATAGAAAAACCGGTTTTAACGTTCACTTATTTTTTTGCACAAGGGAGTTAATCTTTAGCTCGAAGGTATTAGAAAATTATGTAAATCAAACGATGTTTTCCGGTAGTTAAAGAATTGAGGAATGTTATTTATTCCAAATTCATCTGCAAATGTGGAAATTTTATTTTCGTACCAAGGAGAGAAGCCGACTATTTGCATCGACTGTGAACAATCGAATAAAAAAAAGGTTATAAACGTAGTACTCGTATATCGTAAATGTTACTTTTACAGCAACTAATATTCTTTGTGCACCTTCTGGCGTTTTGTTAATTGATTTTTAGTTAATTAAAAAGTACAAGTATTAAAAAAATATAAATAAAGAATTAGGTACAATCGTACTGAAAAAATTAAAATTTTTTTTGAAAGTTAGTACAATTTGTAAATATGACAACGCATCTGCTTCTGTATACATAAGTACTTAAATACATATGTATGTATATAAATTTATTTATAAATCCAAGTGTTATTCGACAAATAGTAGTCACAAGTATCTTAATAAATTCAAAATCGTCGACACAAAGATAAATTTTGGTGGTACTGATATCGCGACGGCCGCCAATCGTCTCGGATTTATTTTGACATACCCTAGCGTGTTTCCCTACAAAATTTTTTTTTAATTGTACCTACATACCTACATATCCAGCCTAATCTTCGATGTAATCGTATGCGATAAAAATTAAATTTTTAGAAGAAGGTTAAAAGTGTCGTTTACGACAAAACTTTACAGTTAGTGTCTTAAAAGTTATCAACAATTCTAAACCATGGGTAGGCCCATAAAATTATAAGATCAATAAAAAAGTATATTTTCGATAATGTGCCGCTTACGATAAAATCGAAAAAAAGGCTTGATATATTTTTATATACTAATGAAAATTTTGAGGACTCTCGATTTTTTTTCGAGTCAAATGTAGTTTATGTGCAACTTTTATAAAACTATTCGATACTATCGATAGTATCGATAGTTTTACATAAAACTATCGAGTGGAGCGACTATCGATAGTTTTGCAGCTCTACTTCTTTGTTGTGTGACAAAACAAAACACTTTCCATATTAGTGATGTTTATTTTGCTTAAAATTTGTACTTTTGAGGGTAATTTGGCGCGTATCTTACAAATTTATTTACAATTTTGAGGAAATTTCTTTTTGAATTTTGACTTCAGTGCCACCGCCAATAAAGAAACTACCAAAAATTTATTTTAAAAAACACTGAGAATTAACTTCAAAATTTTTCGTGTCGGAAAGTTCAAAAATCACTAAAAACGGTGAGAAAAGCAACGAGTGACAGCGCTGATTAGGAGGGTTGTCGTTTCATTATGATTGGACTTTGTATTTTTTTCTTCTACGTGAAATGTTAAGCGGCTAAAGATATGTAAGTACGTACATATCGTTACCTTAATATAGAAAGGCCCTAACTCATTATTTTTTTTTAATCGAGATTTTTGCATTCCTTTATACATTAGATGTTCTTCTATCGAAATGTACAGAAAACTGGATTTCAAAAAAAAAAAAATATAAAAAAAATGAGTTAGGGACTTTCTATATTAAGGTTACGATATGTATGTATTTATGTATATCAAAATTAAAATTTTTTCAACAAGTAATATTATTTTTTTTAATATTCGCCGTACAATACAATCGAAAGCTTATTCCTTCCTAGTTTTTCTTTCATTTAGGCACTGAACGAAAATATAAATTTCGAAAGAAAATTAATAAGTCTATATGCCTTAATTACTAATGCAGTGTGGTGCAGTTATGTAATTATATAATAATAAATAATAAATAATAAATAAAAAAAATTGGTACATTGTGCCAATCGTGTGACCCCAGCTTTACTTACAAACTACATATGTATGTAGCAGAAAAACATCAAATAGTATTCGAAAATGCCTATTTACGGCCTGGCCCACGATGTCACAAGAAATCGTTCCATCGACAACTTGTATTGCAAACAACAATAACATTAGAAATTTTTTTGTTGTTTTCAATATAAGTCTTCGATCGAACGATTTCTGGTGACATCGTGGGACAGGCCGTTAGCCTTAAAAATAAATAATACGTTTTTGAGTTCCAAATAAATATGATCAAATAAATTTTCTTTGTGGCAACGTTGATCAACAAATTTTTATTTTTTGTTAATAATTCACTAAAGAGAACTCCGTATGTTAATGTGAGAGAGATAAAAAAAAGGTGGTGGTACAAAAGAGAATAAATAGATTGATTATTGGGATCACGACAAGTTTTTTAGGGTACGAAAATTATTTTTTTTTATTCTACTTCTAATTATTAAAAAAAAAAGTGATTAAGCCATATAAAGATTTATTGAACGTGTAGGAAACAAACGACCACAACTCAACAAACAAATAATTACATAATTAAAAAAAAAAACCAAATTAGAAATAAAATAATGAAAGTTTTCATTATATGTAATAAATTACAGATATGTATCTAGGTATAGTATTAGCAAATATTAAAGAAAAAAACATACATTCCAAAAAATAAATCTTGCTAAAGTTTCATTTAAAAAGGTCTAAAAATCATGAATTCTTTTTATTTGAAAATTTTCGTTTAAAGTCGTTTTTTATAAATTATATTTTCGTTATTCGTTATATATTTTTCGTTTAATTTTGTCTCTCTTTCCTCTTAGTTAAAAAATACTTTTCTTGTTGATTCAGATTTATAGATTTTTTGCGATGAGCTTAAAAAAGAAAAGATAAAAAATAAAGAAGAATTATGAAAAACAAAAACACACTTTTTTTTATCAACACTTGAAAAACAAATTTTCGCTTTCGCGGTCGCTTTATTAATTCCATTTCATTTTTTTATTTCATTATTTCATCATTTCTTTGTACTAATTTCATGTTTTTTTTTGTGATTTTTTTATATTTCTGTTGGCATAATTTAATAAAAACTTTGTTTTCAAACCTCGTTTTTAGTTAATATGGTTGTTATCTTTTTAAATTACACTATTTAAACCATAAAAAACAATAAGAGCGTTAAACAAAGAATCAAAATCGTTTTCTTTTTCAATATTAAATTATTTATTCTAACATGTATTAATTTTATTTTATTTTATTTTTTTCGAGTAAAACTCCGCGCGATATTGGTGCGTGTATTAAAGAGTTTAGAGCAGTAATAAGTAAGTGAGCGCAGCACAGTATGAGTGCAATACAGCACAACTAAACTAAATTAACGTTTGACATACCCACTAGTAGGAACTAAAGAAAACACACACAAAAAATCACAGATAAAAACGGAAAAACACATTGAACAAATCGAAAAAAAAGCAATTCTCAAACTCGTTGCTTTGTATTCATTCGTAAAATACTAAACAGTTGCAGACAAAAGTATTTACCAAGGAAATATTTTTAATTTTTTTTCCTGGTCACGAAAGAATATTGAGAATTAGATTTTTATTATAAATTATTCCAGGGCAAAATGATTTCAAAAACAACACTGCAGAAAAATTATGTTTATTTTGTTAATTTAAACATTTTGATCTGTCAAAAAACAGCTGAAATGAGACCAAATGCTTTCAATAATATTCCGATCCCGAGTCAGATCGCTAAATAGCAATTACAGTGCCTTTTGTTGCCTAAAATGATAAATTTTTGAGAATATTCTTTAAAATTTCATACAAATTCATTTTTAAGTGCCCTTTCTATACATGCACTTATCGGATTTTCCATTAGTTCGTTTATAATCACCCCTATCGTAAATAGTTTTTCCCTCGAAATATTTCCACTTTTCACCAAATTGCAATCGTGAATAAATTTTCTCTTGAAATTATTTCCTTGTTTTGAATAATATTCCCTTATCGTGAATAATATTTCTCACGTAAATTTTTTCACTTTTCCCTTAAAATTTTTTCACTTTATTTTTGCAGGCAAACTTAATTAACGCTACATTTACACATGAAAGTACTTTCTTGAAATTTCTGTATACGTATTATGAATAAAAATTCCATTGAAATAAATGACTTTCATGAAAATTTCTTGTTCGTTTTCATGGGAAAGTGAAAATTCATTTTAAAAATGTCGTCGAAACGTAAAGTTGCAAGAAATTGCTTTGTTTACAACTTAATTAGAGTTACCCAGAATATCACATATACAAATGTATAAGGGAATAAATTGGGAATAAGTATTATTATTAATATTTTAATATTATTCACCCTTATTCCATTTGTCGACATCGACGTCACTTTAACACAATACCAAAAAATTGGGGCCTGTGTACCCGTTGTCCAAACCAACTGACTCCTGTTGGCAGGTTTATATTATTTTATAGACCTTAGGAACGGAAATAGGTTGTCAGTAGCACAAAGTTGTTCTCGAGAGCGAGTAAACAAGCCCCATTTTTTTGGCATTGTGTTAAAGTGACGTCGATGTCGACAACTGGAATAAGGGGTATTATTGTTTTAAAAGAGTTTGAAAGGTCTTCTTCATGTTTATTTGAACATAAGATATTACAATTCTTTAAATATTTTATACAAAATAAGCATAATTTATAATACCTAGCACTGTTAACCTTTTTTCATTTTACTTTCTGAAAACATCAAAAATTTACTTTCTTGAAAATATCGTTGAAAGCTGAGTGGAAATTAAAAACAATGTGAGTGTGGTAGTGAAAAAATTTGATTGTATTGCTACTTTCTTGCAATTAGTTTAATGTGTAAATGATAGGTAATACATGGAATAGTTTCGATATTTTATTTATTTTATTATTTATTTTTTCGAATTTTATATTAAAAGTTGTAAAAATTTATTTTTAAGACAAGATTAGTAAGTAAAATTCATGATTCTTAGAAATAATTCCCTGCAACACCTTTTTTTCGTGGGGTATGAATATCTTTGTATGTGAAATACAATAAATTTTATGGTAGTGCACCGCATTGGTATACTACAGAATTTTTTTTGACGTGAACAAAAATTCCTCTTGTTATTTACGTTAGGGGTGAATATCTATTTTACTACTTTATCAACTTTAACGACTCGCAATATAGTTATACGTGTTATGGCTGCTATTCGCTATCCTATAGTCTTACGACTTTTAATTTCCTATATGTATAGGAATATTGAATACCAACTGCCTTTACTTGTGCTATGCAAATACTTCTTGTTACGACTGTATATCCATCTTTTATATTTTTGTTTTTGTAATAAAGATGTAGATATAGTTGTTCCTGTTATGTTATTTTTTGTTTCTTTTTCCTTTTATATACATATGTATTTCGTTTTGTAATGTAGAAATGTTAATTTATTGTTTCTCTTATATTCCTCTACATTGCATTCCCTTACTCACTTATAAATTGAGTAGAGTGCATCTTAGCGTTGCCAGTTAACTCGTTTGAACAATCATATATGTAGTTGCAAAATCTTCCCTTAAAAATCATTAACATTTGATTTTTTATAATCGTATAATAATAAAATTTTTTTTTAGCCAGACTCTTTGGAAATAGAAAAGATCATCACATCTTAAAAGTTGCGCAATATGAGCAGTTAAAAAAAATTAGAGGTCGGCCCAATTAGATATGTACCAAATAACTTCATCACCACAACATATGAAGGTTTGGAATGGAAGAGAGCTCCAATAATAGGGAATAATTCAGAAACATTCCTATACACAGACGGGCCAAAAATTGGAATATGTACGAGTATGTATTTAAAGGAACTTGACAACAGAATACCAACCCGTATCTTTACGGATATTAGAAAAGTTATCGAAACATTATGGATTCCAGTACATGATGGCATCGCTGGAAGCAAAGAGGCGGGTAAGCTGGCAAAGATGCAATCATCAAGGGATCACTGCTGAGCAACACATCACACTAGAAAACACCAAACATTTTCAAAAATAAAATAACTCCCTATAGAATAGCACATCATATATTGGCAGAACTCTACCGTTGGAAGAGCGACCGAAATTCTTAATAAAGAAAAGACAATAAGATATTCTAAGTTTAAAAAAACTTAACAATTACTGAACATACAGAGAAGAATAGACACTGAAACTAGATTATTTACCTTTACCAAGTTCGATAGTTTTATGGTTGCTTTTGTTGGAACTACCCTCCAGTACTTCTATTAAGAACACACAATATGTTGCAAGCGTATAAGTCTAATCCGCAATAGATAGGGTCAATTTAACGCTCTTCCTACTTTGTAAAATATCGTTAATTAATTACACTGTTCTGCAAAAAAAATTGCTTTAAATAAAAATATGTTAATCAGACAATTGTGCTATCAATTCAAATCCGTTTTAAGTTTTTGTCTATCACCTACAGATTTTTTTTAATGGGCGTGGTTAATACTAACCCATAAAAAATGAGTTCACGCTAACTTATTTTAATATAGCAGATAATGGTTTGTTCGATTTTAATAAGTTAAACACTGAAAAAAAACTGATTTTTTTCGATTTTCAGCGGTATCAGAAATATTTAAAAATTAGTGGGGGAAATAATATTTTTAATGCAAAATTTTATTTTTTACTTTATAAAAAAATTAAAACTGCAAATATTTTACATTTTTGTTATTTTTTTGAAAGCTAGGTATGCTGGGAATAAAAAAAAAGCAGAAGGAAAGAACATTTGAACAAATATGTTTTGCTTTAGAGTCGAATTGCACAATAGCTCTCCAGATTAAAAAAACCGAAACCGGTCGTTTTGAGCAAGTTTTAACCCGAAATCGCGGTTTTGCATTTTATCGGTTTTTGTAATACTCCACTTGCTATCGATATATATTTACATATCGCTTTTGTTCCTCTCAAACTCAAAATTTTGCATGAAAATATACAATGGTCATATCCACCTAATGTAAAAATTTCGCTTCATATACTCTTTCAAAAAAAAAAAAAAAAAAAAAAAATTAAGTTTTTCGCATCAACTGAGAGTTTGTAAATTTTGGTTTGACCCGCTCTGGAGGAATAACTGCATACCTACCTTACCTTTTTACCTTAATATAGAAAGTCCCTAGCTTATTATTTTTTTGAACTCGAGATTTTTGCATTTTTCGATACATTATATTTTTTTTTTAATGAGTCGTAAAGCAGCTCTGGGTTGAGGAACATCTCTCGCGTCATCGTAATTATTTCTTAAGTGCGGTCAGGCTTGTGCATGTTGTTTGGCCTTCGAGAGTTTTTCGTCTCGCTTGTACTGGTTGACTGATCTGCCACGGATAACCGTACAATCTTGCGGTTTTTTGTGGAATTTCTTTAACAACCACGTTGCTACTTCCTATGTGAAGGCATAGGTCGTGTACAGTCAGTCACAAAACCTTTTAAAATACTGTTAATACCATCTTGGGCATATGGTCTAGTTACCCCGTCCATATTTGTGCAACACCATATTATGCAAATTTACTTTGTATAATATGTATAATAAATAAATAAATAAATATTTTTTAATATCGAAATAAACAAAAAATCAATTGAAAGAAAATAATGAGTTAGGGTCTTTCTATATTAAGGTAACGATATGTTGACTTAAAATTTTTAATATCTAAAATTTCTAACATGAAGATCGTATAACTAAATAATTTTGTTTTGACAAATTTTGGTATCGAAATACATTATTACTGCGGCAAACCCACTGCTCGATAATTATCAATGTATTTTTCCATGGAAAATTATTTATTGATTTTTGGGGGAAACTGTTTTACGATTTATGCTGGTAAATAGCTGGTATCGCTGTTTCATATCTAAACAATTTCCGCTCTTACTCTCGTTTTTTGAAAACACGAATTAAAACGAAGAAAAAATTAAAAAAAGCAAAGAGAAAAGAAATAGCAGATTGCATTAAATTAATACTGTTAGAGTGCATTTCTGGGCAAACAGAAATAAAATACGAATTCATTGTCTAGCCCAAACTAAAACTGTAGAAAATTTTATAGTAAAAGTAGCAAAAACGAAAATTAAAACAAACACCATCAACACAATGAACATTATAATAATTAAATATTTACACCGCCAACACCAAAAGTACGTATGAACGTACATACATATGTATGTATGTATGTTCATACATACATACACATAGTATGTGCATATGTATGTATGGATGTACTATATGTGTGAATTAACGCATGCACGTTCATGCCCTGTCGGAAATCCCGTTAACATTAAACTAAAAAAAAAATGTATGTATATACATATGTAAATAAGTTTGTATGTATGGCTGACTTCCAGAACGTCAACTGCTTTGTCTTCAAGCAAAGCGCAGTGTTTCTTAAGGCCGGGGCACAATGAATCTGTCATGCGTTAAACTTCGCCTTTTTCAACTGACAGCTAAGTTGAAATACATGGTTTCTTATGAGCTCTGTTACATTCAGTACGTGTCCGTCAACTCAAAGTACAAAATTTGGTCAACTTTTAACTTTTTGTGTACGTTGAGTAGTTTGACAGATATTGGTTAATTTTTTTTTGGTAGGTTCTGATTTAGTTTTTTGTGTTTTGTGGCAGCAAAAATAAAATTAAACAAAAGAAATAAACGAAATGAATACAAAAAGTTGAATTTAATAAATAAGATGGAGAATCGACCTATTAAGCTGTTCAAATGCTTGCATCAATAAAGTACTCATTGTGCCAACCTTCTCCGTCGTTGCATTAATGTCAGTTGAAAAAGACGAAGTTTAACGTATGACGGATTCATTGTGCCTCGGCCTTTAACGCCGCAGTAAAAACATCGACACTGCAGACGCTTTCAAAATGTCGCACAGTGTTCGATTTCAAAAAATAGGACGACAAAAATAAAAATAAAATCAAGTTAACTAACCGCCAAAATGAAACCATGACGATAATTAACAAAAATGCTTATTTTTAATTTCATTGTGCTCAAAGTTAACATAAAGTAATGGAAAAATTAAAAAAAAAAAAAATAAGTGGGCCGAGTAAGGAGGGTGTACTCAATTGAGTACATGATTTTTCAATACATAGTATTTTCAAACATTTTTTACACTGCCAGCAAACTCTTGCATGGCATACGACACATCTGAGTTGATTTTCTAAATTTTTGGGGTAGTGCCCTAAGGTAGTGTTAAGCTAAGTGAGTTTTTTTACAAATATTACCAAACAAATTAACTTTGTCAGACGAAATCTTTTGATATCCATCCGTTTCACTACATCCATAAACGTTTCTGTAATCTTTCAACCTGGTTGATTTAGAATTTACATAAAATTCCTGCCCCATTAAATTTTTTCTCAAAAGTGCAATATGAGCGCAGCAACTCAGGATAAGTTATTGTTATTTTTTAACCCCCGACTAAAAAAGGGGTGTTATAAGTTTGTAGTGTGTGTCTGTATGTCTGTGTATCTGTGTGTCTGTCCGTGTCCACGTACAGGCCAAACGGCTGAACCGGTTTTCATTTAGTTTCTTCTGTTTGAAAGATGACTTGATCGAGAGGGTTCTTAGCTACATATGTTTAAAGAAAATCGGTCCAGCCGTTTAGAAGATATAACATCTTTTCTGAAAAAATTCGGGGGTTTTTAAAATTTTTAATTTTTGTTATTATATTATTGTTAATTTATGAAATTTCTTTTACTTTTTTATTGTAAAATATGTGTGTAAATAAGTTTAAAGTACATATTTTGTGAATACCCCAAATCTAAAAAATTAATTTAATATGAACAAATTTAATATGAAAATACAAAAAATTAGGACTCGTATCTTAATTATTTACAAATTTATGATTTTTGTCGTCCTAAATTCTTAAATCGAACACTGTGCGTCGCCGACAAGTATTAAAAACGCAGCAAACAAGCAATCAGCTTATTGATTTCAAAGACAAGGTTTCAATGTTTCGCACCTTTTTGTATCTGTACACGGTTAAATATCGCATCCGAAAAGCATACAAACTTTGTACGTCCGTAATCTGCACACCCCTGGTCAAAATCTCAATTAGTTTGTGTGATTTTTCAGGAAGTTATAGCACTATGACTTGCGACTTATCTTTTTTAGAGTTGTAGTCGCATTTTATAATTACATATTTCCAACAACAATTTTATGGGAATTCCACTCGTTTTAATTTCACGTGGAATGTAGAACATACCCGATAGTGTGTAGAACGATGTTTACTTAAAAAAAGAAAATAAATGTCAACCGAAAATTTCTCAATTTAACTTTAAAAGAAATAAATTTCTGAAAATCGACTTGAACCCTTAAAAGAGTTCACCTGCAAAACAGTAAAATATGACTTAAGCACTTTTTCCTTATTGCCACAGATACATATGTATATCGTTCAATTACTCAAACAACGTATTAACTCAAAAAACTAGTTTGACAGTACACTTGTGTGCAACAGTTCTTTTTGAACTACTCGTAGTTTGAATCAAAAGTTGTTTCAAACCCATTTAGTTTACATTGATGTTCTTTACCGGACTCGTATCCAACTGAAAGAACTAGTTCAAAAAGAACTGTTGGACATAAGTCTATTTGACAGAAAACGAATTTAGTTTTCAATTTGATGGAAAAAGAAAATTTTGCTTTCATGAGTTGAGTAAACAAGATATTTTTATGAAATTTTTACAGGCTATGAATAACGATGTGAGGATTAATTCTGCACCATTAACTCAAAAATTCCATTTTTTGAGTTATGACGTTGTTTGAGTAAATGAGCGATATTTACATATCACATACTAAATCTGTGATCATCATTTCTCATTTCGAGTTTATGATGTAAAATTGTTTTATTTTAAATGGCTTAAAAAAGTCTAGGAAAATTTTTAAAAACATGGACTAATGTACATAATTTGTAAATAAGCTTTAAAATAACTTTTTTTCCTCTACTGATAAAAATTAGATTTTTGGACATGCGCCGTCCCGTTATTTATGAAAAGCACATAATTATGTATCCAAAAATTTCAAAAGGATGGGAATCTAGCAAAAATCAATATCGATCAGCTGTTTCCTATCGTTGCAGTTACATTCCATTACAGTCGACTAACTGAGCCTTAACTCAGGTCATGCCGGAATTAATGAGAATATTAACCTCATTATTATTTTGTCGGTAGAGAAGGTTTTCTATTTGTTCTTTGTACCTGATTTAAAATCCACTGGAAAATCATTCATTAAAATGTAAAGTCATAAAAACTTTTGACTAGTGTTTATACTTGAGGTACCTACACGATTTTCTTTCCACATCTCTGACAACTCTAGTTGTAGGTATACCTACTTACTTACTTACTTACATGCCGACGATATATGTATATGTATGTACGTATGTACATACGTATGTACATACATTTACTACATATACAAACGCACATATGTATGTACGAAAAGTATGTACCCAGTAGGAATCTTGGGATTGTCTCCAATTTTGGCGGTATTATAAACTTATCGTCTACACTTCCTACAGGGTATCTACAATATTTGCAATTACATGCATTCACCTAGTGCACATGTACTGCAAGTTGTAGACAGACAGACGTACAATCTTTTATTTTCTTGCTAACTATACTTCATAACTAAAGCATAACAAAAAAAAAACAACTTTTTGTTAGATATTCACTTATTTTAGTTATTAACTAACGATTTACACCAAACTCGTCAAGGACGTTGTGTTGTTTTGTTGCTTTAATTTTATTATACACTATGTATTTCTACCTATTTATTCTCTTCAAATGAGGACGAGAGTACTATGAGCCATAGATAGAGACTAAATATGGACAAATAAAACAAACAAAGAATAACAACGAATGCAAGTTGCAACGAATGCAGTGTTGCCAATGAAGAATTTGGAAATTACACATGGCTGTGTTCCAAATTACACATTTGAAGAAAAGTTGCTATTTTTTACACAAAAGAATAAATAATAGTAGTTCATACATTTAATAATTGAATAAACATACATACATACGTATTTATATAAAGAAAATTTTTTAAGCTTGGTAGTACTTTAAATTTTTAGAATATAACAGGAAACCTAAAGCCCCTATTATTATTTACAATTAATTTGATAGTTGAGTCATAGTTGCCAAATTTTTATTATGGTTTACAATTTTTTTAGTTTTGCTTCATTATTCCAGCGCCAAGCTATCCGATTTGTCAACCAACATTGTTGTCATGATCATAAAACATAGAATCTCAAGAAAATAATAACAAAAATTAAAAATTTTAAAAACCCCCGACTTTTTTCAGAAAAGATGTTATATCTTCTAAACGCCTGGACCGATTTTCTTCAAACATAGCTAAGAACCCTCTCGATCAAGTCATCTTTCAAACAGAAAAAACTAAATGAAAATCGGTCCAGCCGTTTGGCCTGTACGTGGACACGGACAGACACACAGACACACACTACAAACTTATAACACCCCTTTTTTTAGTCGGGGGTTAAAAAGAGTAAGGTCAAAACTAAAAGTACTTAAAACTAAAAGTACTTAAATGTTGTGATGACTACAACGTTTTCAAAAAACATAGTGTGGCCAAGAACCTGTGCTTTTCGTTGACAACTAAATGTACATACATAGTTGTAATTCATAATAACAAAAAACAGTTGTTGTAAAGTTAAAAATCCCCTGAAGAAGTCAACAAACAATTGACGAAACGTTGGGAAAAAATGTAATAAAGTTGTTTTATTAACATTAGAAATGACTTAGACATTATTAGGTCAAACAATTGGAACACACACTGCAATCAGTTTTGGCAAAATACCCAGCAACAAATTTCAAAAAAGGTAATCGAGTTTGGAATTAAGCATTTTTGGTGGAAGCTCTTCCCTACTGGATTACCAACTTAATGATTTTAACAAGGCGAGACTAAAAAAATCGATTCTTGAGAAGTACTTACTTTTTTTATTTGGCAACTTGTTCAAGTAATCTATCTATCTATATATATATATAAGAGGATGTGTGTATGTATGTAACGTATAGACTCCAAGACGGGTGGGCCGATTTTGATGAATTTTTCAGGGAATCTTCAGAATATTCCGGCGGGTGACACTGTGAAGTCTGATTTTTGATTTTCGGTATGCGGGCGGAGGGGTGTGGCAAAATCCATTTTTCATATTGCACCACTAATGCCATATATACATATATATATATATTATTTTTAATTTATTTTTATTTTTTTAAAAGCTGTTGTCATGTTTTTCAAAACGAGATATCAAACTCTTAAATCGGTTATGTAGTTCCGAAGATATTTACAAAAAACCTATGTTAATAATGATCCAATATCAAAATTTTAAAACTTTCGAAATGTTGCATCAAAATATCCGAGTTCGAGTTTTCGGTTTATTTACAAAATATTTACATTATTCGATAACACGATGGGGGTAGGGAGGCACACCGGGTGTAGCTAGTTTAAAATCAAAAAAGTCAAATTAATTTGTTTCTGTTTCATTTCAACTTAGTTGAGTTGTAAACCGTAATAGGGGCATAAATTTTAATCCAAAAAATTTTTAAGCGATAGATCAATATGACATTAACTTTTGAAAATTATTTTTAGACGTATGGCCACCGCTGCTGTTCTTGACGAAGCGTATTCTGGACGTCCAATTTTGGAACACTTATTGGAGCACTGCTGACCGCATTTCACGAATAACAACAAAACTATTGACCTCCAAGTCGTCACATTTTGAGAGTTTATCAGCATAAATGTTAAATCATTTATTAAAAATTATAAGAGGCTTTGAAAGTCGTATTTATTTATTTTCTTGTTATCGCTTCTTTTTTATAAATCTTTTGTGTAAGTTTAAATTTTTAAAAAATTAATAAAAATAAATGAAACTGTAATTACACATGGCCTACACATAAAGTATAAATTACACATATATTGGCAACACTGAACTAATCATAGTTTTCTTTTCCAACAATACTTTACGTGAACAAATTTCTGATAACTTACAGATGATTGTTTATTATTTCTAATGTGTCGGGTGTTTGTTCTAAGTCTGTCACATACATATTAATTGTTGTTGTTTTAAATGTTTAAGTATTTTACAGATTAAGAAAAATGCGAGGAAAACCGAAATTTTCTTTTGTGAACATGGATAATGGTTTTCATTTCTTAGAAAAACGTTGGAATTTAATTTGCTTCTAATTGATAAGACTATGCCAATGAACATTTTGGACGACATGTCTGGTGTAAGAAATAAACTGAAACTTTATTAAGCAATAAACCCTATTTTCAGACATATTCGATAAACTAGTCTGGCAGAAAGAAAAATTCTAATTTTTGGAAAAATTCACATTCTCAAAATTATTTGCTCTTCTATATTTATGATTTTAGCAGGCTAAAGTTCGTATCGCTTTTTAAGCCAAATTACATGTGATAATAATAACATATTCCCTTTGCAATAATGCTAAGTATATAAGCAGAAATCTACATCAACTGACACCACACACAGTGGACCAAACACAAAAGAACGCTGATGATGAAGGTTTAGTGGCCTTCGCAAACGGCGGGCTGTTCCGTTCAACTATGTGTTGTCAGAATATTTACAACTAACTTTGCTGTTATTTGTTCATTAATAATTATCACATGTAATTTGGCTTAAAAAGCGATACGAACTTTAGCCTGTTAAAATCATAAATATAGAAACAAATGGAGTTCGAATAATAATTAAAAATTAACTATTTGCTCTTTTTTTTTATTTTTTTGCATGTTCTTAAATGAAACTGTGTCCCTTATTATGAGTTGTATTCGATTTTCGATGTTCGATAGCCAGCGAACGTTTAATTCATATTATGAGCATTGAAAATTTCGTTGACCGACGAATTTTCTATCAAACAGAACTTAGCTTTCGATGAAAAAATTTTTATAAACGACTGTTTTTTATATTTTAAGTATAGTTTTTAAAAATTTTAAAAATCACTTTGAATGATATTCATAATAAGGACATTCTTTGTCGAATGCTCGTCATAATACCAAATGAAAATTTGTTCGATCAGTACTTTCGACTACAGTCGAAGATCGAAAGTTGCTCATAATAAGGGCCTTTGATATTTTTGTTTTGATAGTCTCATGTCAAACAATGGGTTAACTTTAAAATACATATACATATACAGTGTGCAGCATAACTCAACCCATAACCCAGCAAAAATGTTTGCTTGCTGGAAGCACTTTTGTAAGGGAGACCATGAAACGGAATCACTTGCAATTGCGCTTTTATAATGCATGATTTTTGTTCGCGATGAGCCACTTAGGAGCATTAGCAATAAATCATCCACCAAACTTATGCCTGTACTATACACATACATTTATAATTGTGTACTGTTCGTGTACGATCGTAGTACATATGTATTTTAATGATCTCGCTTATGTTAGCGCTTCTAGAGATGCAACGTATTGCTTCTAACAGCTTTTAGTGCTTCTAAGTGTCGATAATTTTATGCTGGGAAACCAAATATGGAGTTACCAAAGATTTAAACGTATAGTTTTTTGTTTTGTTTTATACCACATTTTTTTGCTTTGTATTGTGTATGCGAATTAAAATAATAATAAAAGAATAAATAAAAGAGATTTGATCAGACTTTTTTTTTTGTAAGTACCCTGATTTATGGCGCACACTGTATACATATAACTGTGGTATTAAGGAAAAAGTGCTTAAGTTATATTTTACCGTTTTGCAGGAGAGCACTTTTAAGCGTTCAAGTCGATTTTTAGAAATTTATTTCTTTTACAGTTAAATTGGGAAATTCTCTGTTAACCTTTATTTTTTAAGCAAACATTGTTCTAAACACCACAATAAATGAGGAGCTGGCGAACAAAACTAGACTTGTCCTCAGTACATGATTTTTTAAAATTTATTTTCGGGTTCTCCAAGTACACATCTATGATGTTACGAAATATTTTAATTCAAAACCAGTTCGATCCTATCTTAAAAAAATAAAGAAAACTGACTTTTGCTTGCTAGCCTCTACATTTAAGTTGAAATATTTCAAAGTATAACCTAAATTAAGCTATTATTCCAAATGAGATTAGAAGTCTAAAAAAGATAAGTTGCAAGTCATAACTCTGTAATTTCCTAAAAAACCGTAAAAATAAATTGGGGTTTTGACCAGGGGTACTTTCGCGTATGCAGATTACGGAGCTACCATTAACTTTAAATCAGCTTATCTCGACTAAGCACTTTTTGCTATTTGCCACAGATATATTGCAAAACAGCAGGTACACACATGTATTTTAGTTAACCAAGAAACAAATTTAAACTGGTTTTTGCCGCCCATACGGGTTTTCAATAATAAATTAATAGTTGTAAACTTAGCTAGAAGTTCCTACTTTGTTTCCAGTCCAGATGTGACATTCTTGAAAATATTTTATATAAATAGAGCGATGTGACAGTTCTCTAAATTTATTAAAAGAAAACTTCGATAACTTTTTCATCGACCATTTTATTTACGTATGAATGTATTTATTTATTAAAATTTTTAATAAAACCGTTTTTTTAACCCCCGACAAAAAAAGGGGTGTTATAAGTTTGTAGTGTGTGTCTGTGTGTCTGTGTGTCTGTCCGTGTCCACGTACAGGCCAAACGGCTGGACCGATTTTTCATTTTCTGTTTGAAAGATGACTTGATCGAGAGGGTTCTTAGCTATGTTTGAAGAAAATCGGTCCAGCCGTTTAGAATATATAACATCTTTTCTGAAAAAAGTCGGGGGTTTTTAAAATTTTTTATTATAATTTTATCATCTGTAACTTGTGTTTAACTGAGCAATGTTGCTCGGTTAATTCGGTTTTAATATTTTAAAAATATTTCATACCGAGTTGATACTTTTTAGGGTTCCGTACACCAAAGGTGAAAAGGAACCCTATTGTTTTCGCTACGCTGTCTGTCTGTCCGTCACACGGTATTTTCTCAGGAACCGTAAGAGCTACAACAACAACAAATGCATGAGAATTAAATATTAAAGGGTGTTCCAAAACGAGCAACGAAAAATGTTAAAATCCCATGTAATATACATACAATTGTATGAACATATGTATATTGAAACTTGAAATTTGTAAAATTAGTGTATTTTTATACAGACTAAAACAATTAACACTAAAATTTAAAAAAATTTAATTTAGTTAATGAAATTTTGACAACTTGCTATATCTTGGAAACCGTAAGAGGCAAACACTTGAAATTTTAAAAAACGGTAAAACTAAAAAAACCGAAAATTATAAAATCGCCAAACTAAAAAAAAATCGCCAAAAATTTAAAAAAAATCGCCAAAACGAAAAAAATCGCCAAAATTAAAAAAAAATTCTAACACTAAAATAAATCGCCAAATTCGAAAAAATCGCCAAAATGAAAAAAATTGCCAAAATGAAAAAACACCAAAATTTGAAAAAAAAACGCAAATGTCGCCAAAACTAAAAAATTTTTTATAAAAAAAATCGCAAAAATGAAAATAATCGCCAAAAAAAATCGCCAAAATGAAAAAACGCCAAAAACCGAAAAAATCGCCAAAACGAGAATATAAAGTGTCAAAACTAAAAAAAGAGCCAAAACTTAAAAATATCGCCAAAACCGAAAAAATGCCAAAAACGCCAAAACAAAAAACCCAAAAACAAAAAAAAAATTCCAAAACTATATATTATATAGGATGAAGTTTGTATTAAATTACATATCTAGTGTTCGTACGGAACCCTTCGTGCGCGAGTCAGAGTTGCACTTTACTGAATTTATTCTATGTTAATTCAATAATGCAAGAATATTGAAAATAAAAAGTAAACAAATGTAATATTAAGAATTGTTCGTTTAAAATTTGGACACACAACTGTACCGTTATTTTATTTTGGATAATTTAAGACCCCAAAAAACTTCAGCAGCTAAACGATCTAAAATCTAGTTCTTTTTTGATGCAATCAATACTCATCAGTACAGTTTCCTATAAATTTTCTTTTAACGATATCAAAATGTCATTTCATTGCTGGGCAACGCGTTAACTTGGCAAAATTTTGCACTCTTCTAATTTAAAAGAACATTATAAGATTTTTTTTTTTAATTTAGAATGAAATATTTTTGATTTTCTAAGGAAAACACATTTTTTTATCGAAGAAATATAGTCAAACAGTTTCCGATTTGGATTGGAATAATCCATATCAGTATTGATTGTAATGGACTTGTCAATTGTTAAATTAAACAAATAATCGAAACGATTTGTTTACGGACAAAGGAGTAGATTTTTTTTATTTACACCGCACTTTTTAGTTTTTTTTTTTAATTTTCTTTTTGCTCATCGAATAGGAAGAAAGGATCGAAATAGAAATAATTTTCATCTTATAAAAAAATACTTTTCTATGTACATATATTAGAAAATTTTCTTTTTAGGCCCTGTTTTGCAAATCACATGTCAAATCGCGGTGATTAAAAAAAAAAATTAATAAGAGATAAATCATTGCTTTAGCAAATTGCACGATTTAGAGCGTTGGAAGTTGGAATAAAATATTTTATTATAAATAAGAACAAATTAAAATACGATAAAAACTCACAAACAATTCAGATATTAATACATATCTTGTTTTTGAAATCGCCCAGTTATTTTCTTTTTGTGCATTTATTTAAGTCTTCCATATAATTTGAACAACGGTACGCTAAATTATTCAGATTTACTTTCAAAATCAGTGGACAATTCGCGCAACTTGTATACGATCTTTTATAGCAAATTTTAACGGGTTTGTTAATAATCAAAGTCCCCAAAACGTCCCCACATACTCCATTATATTGAGAAATACTCGTATGCACCTTTGGGCGCGGTTTACACGATGCAATTTTCTCCTCGCACTTGACAAAAAAGGAATAAAACTAATTCATTAAAGGAGAAAAGGGAAAAGTGAAAATACTCGCGAAGAATTTTTGCTTATGATTGGGCTGATAGTTCTTTTTGTGCCAGCTGATGTACACCCAGACAAAAAACATCTTAAAATCAATAAAAAAAACATATTGAATTAATAAGAAACATTAACGAAAGTCTAGTCATGTTGAAATTTCTTATTTCAATATGGACAAATATAAATTTACAGTATTAATTTATTAATATTTAATTATTTAATTAATGTGACGCGTTCTTATTACTAAGTTGCAGCTTTTCTTTGAATGTATGTAAAATTAAAACTTAAAGCTATTTCCTAGACACGATCAAAATGCTTGAAGTCAGTTTCATGTACGTGTGCTGGATGTTTTGATGTACACATGCTCGATGACCAGTCGCATTGAGTTTAATTTTGTACTGTCAACATAAAATGAATGTAAATAGCGGAGAATTCAATATTTAAAAGAAAAAAAATTGTATATTATATTTTTTTTCATAACTTTTTTTAACAACCGCGCACCTTGAAATACCATTTAAAATTTGTTCGTTCTTGATATATAAACAGAAAAAAACACATCAAAATGTGACATCCACCAAGCAAAAGTAAAATTTTTTTGTTGATTTTTCATCAATCAATACCACAATGATTGAAGAGTATTTTGATAGTGTAATGAGAGCTTTGAGCTTAAAGATGACTGTAGTTTCTCGATAATTTGAAATTCAATGGCCAGGGAAAAATTATAATTGATCTACAGTTCATATTAAAAAAAAAATAATATTGACGTTATAAAAAATAACTTCATAAATGGAATTTTTGAGGTAATGATGCAGAATTAATCCTTATATCGTTCTTCATATTGTGTAAAAATTGATTATATAAATATCTTTACTCAATTGCATACAAATATCTTTACTCTTGAGAGCAAAATAAAATTTTCTTTTAGCATTAAGTTGTGAGTAAATTGAAAACTTTAAACCCGTTTTCTGACAAACTAGTTTTTTTTTTGAGTTATGACCTTCTTTGAGTAAATAAACGATATGCTAAAATCAACTGTCGAAAGTGAACGATTAAATTTTTGGATGTTTCAAAAACTCAAACACATTGACATTACAAGTTCAAATTAGAGTGTAAAAAGCCCACCTCCAAATTATTGAACGTCAGCGAGCAAGATGACATTTCTATGTGTAGAGCAATGCACATAAAAATAATTGAAATTATAGTGTGTAGCCGAAATTCAAAATACAGCGTCTCATTCAAATAATTTCAAATTATCGAGGGCACCAAATGCAAAGATTGCATGGATCTTTACAATTTTTTGAATTTTTTTTAAGGACCTGGGACACAGTTCAAATTATCGAGAGATTCAAATTAACAAGAGTAACTGTAAAAGTAATTTTAAAATTACCTAAAAACTACTGTAATAAGCCTGATTATCATTTTTCATGATAGCAGTTAAAAATAAAAAAATGGTTGATTTTTATTGTTAAAATATAAATTTATTTTTCGCCAATCATTATTTTACGAGTAACTATATTCACAAAGATTCTGGCAACGCTGTCACATACGATTGAATAATGTTTTTATCACAGGGAAGCAGCAAACCACAGTTTAGATTTTTTAAATAAATAGTACAACGTTTCAGAAAAAGATCTGAATAAAATTCTTAATGAAATTATGAAGTGTGCATGAAAAATAATATTGTTTTGCTAAATTAATTAGCTCGTCGTCGTAATAAATATGTGTGTGTACTTGTGTATGTACTTCTACAAAAGAAAAAGAAATATGTAGTAAAAAATTAATTAAAAAATTGCAAAGTATTCAAGGTTATTTGTGGCATTTATATTTATGAATGTATATTTGCAAAATTAAGTCATAAGTATTCTAGTTTCGTATTTAAGATGATAAAAAAAAATTAAACCACCAACTAATTGAATTTAAACCTGTTGAATGCAAATATATGTATACAGTGGCACAGAAAGGTCTATGCAACTCTTTAGATAAAAAGTTGGTACGGTGTTTTCATGTTGTATGAGCAAAAGTTATGATCTTTGAAAGCAATAAGTGGACAATAACACTGTGTGTAATTTTTTAAGTAAGACTCGGTTTTTCAACCGGTTTTAAAACCCGGTTTTTTCAAAATTCGGTTGTCGGTTTTTTCAAAATGTTGATTTTTCAAATGTCGAATAGTCAGGTTTTTTTAAAATTTCAAAACCGGCTGAGTCGAATACTTTTCGATTTGTACATTTTGCATGTTTTGTTGATTTTCGTAAGTATTTTTTTAGTGTAAAAGCTCTACGATTTTTTAGAGCATGGCAACATTTACTGAAACATGAAATTTAAGAGAATTTATTTTATGAGGTAATAGCAGAGGCGAATTTAATTCGCCTTATTTTGTGCAATGGATGTCAAAATACAGTTGCAAAAAGTGTTTTTAGCAAGGCAAATTCATAACAGGTAAAGTTGAAAACACAGCTGATCTATTTTTTTTTTTTTTTTGCCAAATTCAAGGCGAATTCATATAACTGTTGGCTCGTATGTCAAAAGTTGTTTATATATACAGACCTGCGCCGGACAATTTTTTCGGCGGCGCCAGCTCTTGGAAAAATTTTCGGCGGAAGCTGATAATCAAATAACATGAAATACAAAATTTAAGATAAAAAAGAATTAAAAAAATAAATAAAGTAGATATTTACGTGCTGGTGGTTAAGCATTATCTATATATTTCATTGGTGCTTTGCCAAATCATCAGTATACTTCAACCATATATTTAGAACAGTCACAAACCTCTTATCTTATGCACAGACTTTAAAAAATTCCTGTGTCAAAAACTACTTGAGAATTCACAAATAATAATATTTTTGAAAATTACAAAAGAAAAACAAGCGTAGTAGGCTTAGAACTTTAACAAAACCCAGCAAATAATTTATATTCGATATGAATATATTTTATTTTTCTACACCTTTATACAATTAAAAATCCATTGGATAGCAATAAAAGTATTTATAAGGCAAAATGAAAAATAAAGTATAAATTTAACTTATTCTCATAAGTTTATTTTCATTGAAATTTATTTGCTGGTGGTTTAGCATTGTCAATCAGCCGTATTCATAAAAATTTTAAACCGCGTTTCAAATATTGTTTAAGCAAAATTCGCTAAAATTGTATTCATAATAGAATTTTAGCTTAAAAAACGGTTTTTAAACCTTGCGTAAATCAGCAAATTTTAAAATTGACTGCCCCCATGTTTAAACCAATTTTAAGGTGACGTTGTTGTAATTTTGCTTCGTTTTTGTTTACATTTTGAACTTTACCTGTATGTACATATGTGTGTATGTATGTATGTACTTATGTATGCATGTATGTATGCATATGCCAGTGTTATTTAGAAGAAAACAATGTAATTTTTTTTATAGGAACTATTGCCGAAATAACAAATATACTCCAAAGAATATTTAAAAGAAAAGGAGCGATCCAGTTTCCATTCCCAGTCATTGTTTCCTCATTTTATGTGTTAACAAAAATAGTATAATTGTAGAAAATTAACTAGTGATGTATAAACACTCAAAACAAACAAAATAAAGCTCGTTATTCTAGTGCTTCTTTATCTGCAATAAAATAAATAATATAAAAAGCACTTTTAACAAAGATTTGTTGTGAACTTTGTTTATTATTTTATTAAATACAAGTTGGAACATATCTTTTATTTTATAGAAACAGTATTTCTCTGAAAACCGACAAATAAACAAAATAGACACGAGTACTTTGTGAGTTAACAATCGTTGTTTTGCAGATCTAATATGCAAGTGACAAATAAATAAAAAAAAATCTAGTTAATTGATTTTTAGTTAAAAAACTGATTATGAATACCAATATTTAAAAAACGTTATTTAGCCTTAAAACGTTTTTTAACTAATATGAATTTTAAACCTCAATCAACTTTTTTTTATGAATACGGTTGTATATATTTGGTTGGTGCTTTGCCAAATCATTAGTAGACTTCAACCATATATTTTGTTAAAGTTTCTAGGCCTACTACGCTTATTTTTCTTTTGTGATATTCAAATATATTATTATTTGTGAATTCTCAAATAGTTTTTGAAAGTCTGTCCATAAGATAAGAGGTTTGTAACTGTTCAAAATATATGGTTGAAGTCTACTGATGATTTGGCAAAGCACCAATGAAATACATAGACAATCCTTAGCCACTATCAAATACATATCAATTAAAATAAACGTATGAAAATATGTCAAATAATAAATATTTTTAAATAAATAAAATAATTATTAGATTATATTGTTTATTGAATCTGCGGCTGTTTTTCAGGCAACATAAACCAAACTTTTTCCAGCGGCGGCGTAGCTGACTAAAATTATCGACGGCTCGGCTCAGCCGGTTGTGAGCCATCATGGCCTAGATCTCTGCTTGAGCAACTTCAATCAGCTGCTTTTGACATACGAGCCTCCAAGGCAACAACAAAATACCATATTGTTTTTATTGTTTGTATTTTTTTGTAGTATTAACTTTACCTGTCATGAATTTGCTTTGTTTTTAAGTTTTGCTGCCATTTTGCTTCATATTTTATATACAGGTAGATATGCACTTTGTCCATACATTCATATGTATGTATATACAATTAAGGAATAAACTCTACATACAACCATAATTTTTGAGGTTTGAGGAAACTTGGGAAGAAATTCAAAAAATTAAATATGCCAATATTTAGGTTGCTAATATATGTATGTATATGTTTATACAAAAAAATTAAAAATTAAAAAATAATTTAATTACAACAACATAATAGACCATATTTGGATGCCATTTGTTGACGGCTTGGTACCGGAAATCACAGAATTTTCAAACAAGTTGACGACATTAAACATTCTGCAAGTATTTTTTCATGTATTTTATGCATGTATGCAGACTTTTCTCCCATGTATTTTTAATATTTTTGCTACTATATAATTATTTTTTTATTTTTTGTATAAACATATTTATTATTGGCATATTTAATTTTTTGAATTTCTTCCCAAGTTTCCACAAACCCAAAAAATGATGGTTGTATGTAGAGTTTATTCCTCAACTGTATATTATATATAAATATTTATTAGTGTTCTGCACAAGATATCTTATAAGAACTTTTAAGACATGAGGGATTTTTCAAATGTTTTACTACAGCGAAATCTTCTAAAACAAACGTTAACAACACTGTTTGCAATAAATTTGTTTGATTATTGTAGGTATAGGAGCAAAGGCTCAGTTAGCCGACTGTAAATTAATGTAACTGTAACGTAGAAAACAGCTGATTGATATTTTTATATGAAAAGTAGGTTACGCTACATTACATCTCTATAACCATTTTCATTACTTGTTTCTTACTGTTACAGTTACATTACATTACAGTCGGCTAACTGAGCCTTAAAGAAGAAAATACTAAAATACTTCGTGACGGAAGAATTTCTGATACTTGCTTATTTCTACACGTGAGCGCGTGTACAAACGTCATGCATGTATGTGTGTATGATCTTTTATTTTTATGCGCACATGCAAAGGCACACACATGCATTAACATTAGTTGTATGCGGCTAATCACATAATAGCTTACCATCTACATCTTACACACACACTCAAACGTACAATAGGAAAAATAACAAGCATGCACAAATCAACACTACTTCTTTTGAGTGTTTGTTACAAGCAGTCTTTGGACATCGCTTGTTAACACTGATATACACGTACACCAATACATCCATCGTGCTTCGCTTATAGTACGACAGCATTTATTATTGGGTTAGTATAATACATGCAACGTGAATACATTTAAAAAACATGACGTATTTACATTTCAAGACTGTTTACGCAGGTCTCTAATATTTATGTACTATACATAAGTGTATGAAGTTAATTTTTATGTTTTACCTTTAATTTCTGTATTGTTTGATAGTATTTACATGAACTGTTAACCCTTTTTTATAAAGCAATTTAAAATCAAAACTTTTGTATAATAATTTTCTTACTTAAAAAAACCGGTTGACCGGTTTTTCCTGAATTGTAAAAACCGAAACTGGGTTTTTCATAATTTCAAATATTCGAACTATTCTGGAAAAAGTCGAATAATCGATCACCCTAATAACCATATACGGACACCACTACGTGATAAAAGACAAAAAAAGACCCGTGTCTCCCAGTTTTGCCCCAAGTCATCTACTTTTTTCTATGGACCCCAAAGATTTAGGGCCTCGGTGTAAATTTTTCCATTTTCTTAGGCTCATATCTTGCAAGTACTTGACAGTTACAAATTAAAGGGTGTTAAAAAACCAGCAACGGAAAATGTTAAAATGCTACGTAACATACATACAATAATGTATATGTATATAGACACTTGAAATTTGCAAAATTTGTGTATTTTTATACAGACTACAACAATTAACATTAAATTTAAAAAAAAATCAAAATTAAAGGGTGTTCTATTAGTTAATGTAATTTTGACTATGTAATTTTGATAACTTAATGATCTTGAAAACAGTAAGAGTCAAACTTCTGAGATGTTCAAAAAACTAAAATATCCCAATATTATAAAATAGCCAAAGCGAAAAAAATCGCCAAAAACAGAAAAAAGTCGTCAAAACAAAAAAAAAAGCGCCAATCTGAAAAAACTCTAAAACTAAAATAACTAGCCAAAGCCGAAAAACTCGTCAAAATTAAAAACTAATCGCCAAAATGAAAAAAAAAACATCAAAAACCGAAAAAATTGCAAAACGAAAAAGAGCGCCAAAACTAGAAAAAATCGCTACAACTAAAAAAATCGCCCAAGCCGAAAAACACGCCAAAACTAAAAAAAAACCGCAAAGCTAAAAAACGCCAAAACCAAAATAACGCCAAAAACCGAAAAATCCCAAAAACAAAAAAAATGCCAAAGTTTGTATATTACATATCTAGTTTCGTACGGAACCCTTCGTGTGCGAGTCAAAGTCGCACTTTACTGAATTACTGGGCGACCATTCCACGCCTTAACTGCATTGATTGGTTTGGTTTAGATGCAGTTTATAATATTGTTTTGATAGTAGTAATTTCCCTATGAGATTTTCTCTCATTTCGATGCTTTATGACAATTCGGCTTAATCTAAACTTATTTCTTTTTTTCTAATTTTTAAAATTTTTTACTTTAACTGATGCTAAAAAGTTAATTATACTCTATATGTTGAACATTTAATTAAAAAAACTGGCATTACTGCTTTAACACAATGTATCTTTTTGTGCGGATGTAACACTGTATTACGAAAATTTACTTTTTAATTTTTCTCCCACAAAATTTAATATCATTTTGCATTATTGATTCTAAGAAGGGAATTGAGTGGGTCTAGCTTTCATGTTTTTTTTCGTAAAACTTAACTTTTGGGAGAGGTATTTATATTTCACTGTATCACTGTATATATGCATGCACGTTAGAGGGCTGCGTAAACAGTCTTGAAATGTAAATACGTCTTGTTTTTTAAATGTATTGTTGTAGCATGTATGATACTAAACCAATAATAAATGATGTCGTTTAATAAGCGAAGCACAATGGATGTGTTGATGTACTTGTATATCAGTGTTAACAAGCGATGTCCAAAGACTGCTAGTTTGTAACAAAACACTCAGAAGAAGTAGTGTTGATGATGTATGCTTGTTATTTTGCATATTGTACGTTTGAGTGTGTGTGTAAGATGTAGATGCCCTGCAGAAAGTGCAAATAGTGAAATTGAGGTGATTTACTAGTGACGTTGTCAGTAGTACTACTGACCAGGTGTACCCCAGCCAATGGTATCATCTATTGACATTTAACATTAGCTTGCCATTGAAAATCCACCACTAGACTGTAGCACTACTGACTAAGTAGTTCTTTCGGCACCACATGGAGACATTGGCACCAAAGATTCACTAGTAAATTTTAGAGGCTCCAGTCTACAATATCGATATGTCCTCTATCGTTGTCAATAGTAACCTTAAAGTGATTTTCTAGTGACATTGCAAATAGTGCTACTGACTAGGTGTACCCCAGCCAATATAATCGCCTATTGACATATAACATACGGTTGTCATTGAAAATCTACGAGTATACTTTAGCACTATTGAGAAGGTAGTTCTTTTAAAACCATATGGAGATATTTGAACCAAAAATTCACTAGTAGATTTTAGTAACCCTCGTCTACATATATTTATTTAATATTATTGCACAGCATAGTAAAAAAGAAAAACAATCTATTGACGAGTTCATTGACAATATCACCAGAAATACACTAGAACTGTTGTCTCTAACGTATCTTTACTCGCCCATTAAAGGAAAGTTGTGCAATTGTCACTGGAGAAAGAGTACTGACATAGAGACTGGTTCTAGGTTGACTACAGGGTGGCAATCTGTTATGTGTTTAAGCGCATACAACTAATGTCAATGCATGTGTGTGCGTTTGCGTGAGCAGAAAAATAATAATAAATAATAATAATAATAATAATAATAATAATAATAATAATAATAATAATAATAATAATAATAATAATAATAATAATAAAAATAATAAAAATAAATAATAATAAATAATAATAATAGAATAATAATAAAAATAATAATAATAATAAAATAATAATAATAATAAAATAATAATAATAATAAAATAATAATAACAATAAAATAATCAGGTATGTGATGAAAAACGATTTAGACACAAAAACAATTTGAAAATGATAGAAGGTGTGATATGTTTCTTATAGTCGTTTTGTCAATAATTTTAAAACTTTTTTTTAATAGTCTTTCCAGACATTTTTGATAAATTTCTTTTCACAGCTCCAATATGTGATTTATGTTTTATCTTCTAGTGTGCTTTTTAGAAGTCAGTAGTTTAAGATAAGCTCAAAAATTATACTCAAAATCTATCGGAATTCATCACATCCTTTCAAAACGATTGTTTTGAAATCGTTTTGAAAACGATCGTTTTTCATCACATACCTGAATATAATAATACACGTGTATGCATGTCGTTTGTATACGCGTAGAAAGAAGCAAGCATCACAAATTCTTCCGCCACGAAGTATTTTCTTCTTTACTGCTATACCTACAATACTGAAACAAATTTCTTGCAAGTAGTGTTGTTAACGTTTCTTTTAGAAGAATTCGCTGCAGTAAAGCATTTGAAAAATCCCTCATGTCTTAAAAGTTCTTGTAAGGGGTCTTGTGCAGGACTTTAATATGTACATAAATACAAAAGTAATATTCTAAGTGAAATTGCTAAGATAAGACATATGTAGAACTAACCATTAGGTAAAAACATACACGTATGTAAGTATGTGCTGTTATATCCTTTGTATAGTCTCATGATAAAATATGATAAAAAAAATTACCGAGATTTACTAAAGTTATGTACAGACGGTTGTCAGATCTTACAATATTGTTAGTAAAATTTGCTAAAAAATTTCTTAAAACCCTGTGAACTGGCAGTTTTTGTCTGATATCGTTACATCAATCAATCGTGTGAACACAATGAAAAATTATTGCCAGATGTTTGTCAAGACATTTTAATATTGTCAGATATGCGAAGTTTATGCATCTGACAATGGCGTCATTGCAGGATAATTCTTTCTATGGCCAAACACTGCGCACGCTTGATTTTAAAGAAAAAATATATAATAAAATATTTGCAGATAAAATCATTGCAGTTGCTTCTTTATAGGTTAGGTTAGGAAGGGTGGTGCTATAACGCACCTCCACTGGGAGTACCAGTTGGGTCCATTGTGATTGCCTTCTATTGCCCGTTAAAAGTAATATTCACACCCTATTTGTACCCAGAAAAGATCCTATTATCCGTCATTAAGCCACTGAATTCCCATGATGAAGCCCTTGATATCCTACAGTTTACACTTCTCCATATCAGTACTGCCTTCAGGGAAATGTCTGCTCAGCCATCTAATCCTATGACGTTGCAACTTCGGGCAGTGACATATAATATGTTCAATAGTTTCTGGTTCCTCTTCATCCCCGCGCATCATATAGAAATCCGGAGTGCCAATTTCCCAAATACTGGTTCTTGCTCTGACCGAGCAGTGACCAGTCAACGGCGATTCCCATCGCCTTCCTATTTATATCCAGTAACAGTTTGGAACTTCCTGAGTCAAGGTTTGGCCACATAGCCCTCGAGACTCTACAATCCTCCCTATTTCTCCATGAACAGTTGGTCCAAAATTTTTTTGAAACAATAATTACTTCTTTATGGTAAATTTTTACATTTAACACAACCTCAAACGATTGATATTTAACAATTTTTAAGAAATACTTTGAGTCCTGCAGCGCATAACAACAGATCTGAAGATTTTTGCCTATGACAGCTGTGTGAACTAGAGATGGCAAAAAAATATCAACATATCGAAATATCGATATTTGAGAAAATATATATCGACATATATCGCCGATATTTCGATTCTTATTTACGAGTATCGGGTTTCAATATTTTTAAGAACTCTATAAATTTTTGCTGTTTTTTAACTGTCCGATATCACTGCTAGTGATGCGAAAAATAAAAAAAGAGAAATTTCATAATAACATTCAAGGTGCATCTATGAGGCAACCCCACTAAGCCAGGTGACTTTTATTTGTTGAATAAGCTAAATCTCTAATTTGGTTTGTGTGGGTACAAGCTTAAAGGCAGAATTAGTGTTTACTTTCTGTTCTATTACGGATCAGTTGTCTCTTTTTTGTTTGTAGAAATCTTACACAAGCCTTTAGTTTTTCTCTTTCGTTCTAATCTGTTTCGTTTCAAACTGTGAAAATCAAAAAACTGTTAAGTAATTGTTAGTGACAACATAATTAAATTAAATAAAAACATTTCGAAATAAACTGTGATTGTGCTTTATGAATTTAAAAAGTAAAATTTTTACCAGAAAAACATAAAACTATATTGAAACATAACAAAACTCATCACTTTAGTGGAAAACTGTGACCGATCTTGTCAGAAACAGCTGATAACTATTAAAATTTAGAAACAGAACGGCACAGCACAGAACAGTAACAGAAAGTAAAGGCTAATGAAGCCTTAAAGAGCTACACTAGTTTACGTATAACTCCGGAGGACAGTAATTTTTTAACACGCTGTCCTTTTAAATTTTTTTTCAAAAAAAGTGTCATTTTTTTAATGAATTGTCCTTTATTGTCCTTTATTTTGATTACTAATTTTTTTCTTCTTTAAACTTTAAAATTATGAGTTTTATTTTATCAAAACTGGAATTACCTCGCAACACTGGAAAAAGTACATATCGCACACTAAATCATAAAGTCACAATTCAAAAAATCCTAGATGTTGAGGAGTGGAAAAAATTGTTTATACTGTACAAATGACGCAAGTATGTAACATAAAAACAGACATAACGGTATTTTATATCTTGCATATAAATTTTATTTAAGCTTTAGGACTTTTGTAAATAATTTACAATTTTATTTATTTTCTATCGAAATCAACTTTATGTAGCTACACAAAGGCAGTCATTAAAAAAAAATATTTTCAAGCAGTTTGATCTGGAGTGTTAAGTATTAGAGCAAGCGGATTAGGATGTGACTCGAGTTTTGTTAAATATTTGTCTGCGTATTTTGTAATTTCAGGCACTTCTGGCATATTTAAATTACGACGTAAATTTTAGTTTTTTATGTACCCTGGAGCCGACTTATTAACCGTAAAATTTTATTTTGCCTAATTAATTTAATTTTTATTACATTTCTAAATGCCCTTTATTTCTTGTTAAAAAATATGATCACCGTACGTATAACTGAACATATTTAGTTCTTTTTGGGCATCGTTTTTTTTTTGACGAAAATCGATTATTTACGATCGCAAATGATCGATTTTGGCCAAAAAATTAAGTTCGAAAATTATGTCACTTAAACTTTTTTCGGTTATCTAAAGGCACGATATGTAAGTATGTGTATTTATTTTAAATTTGGAATATTTTTGCAACATTTATAGGCAAAAAATATCGATATATCGAAATATCCATGTTTAAAATATATATATATATCGATACGATATATATCGATACATTTTTTGCATTTGCCCATCTCTACTATCTGTTGCCAATTTGAGAACAAATATGGTTGGCTCACCTTTGACAATGGATGGTGGAAATTTCGACGTGTTTCCGTCTGCATATACATGGTGGGCCAAAAGAAACCAAGGGGTGTAAAAGTTTAATAACTTTTTTGTTTATTAATTTTTTTTTATTTTTTCTTTCAGATTATATAGACAACACTTGGAGAATTTATAATGGAGAGGTTCACAACTGAACAGAGAACCAGAACAATAGAATTTTATTATTTAAACCAGAGATCAATTATTTTAACGCAAAGAGCATATCGTCGACATTTTAACGTCAGAATTTCGCCCTCTGAAGCGATGATTCGTTGCTTAGTTAATCGTCATCACCAACATGGCAGCGTAAGAGATTTGCCTCGAACCGGTAGACCACGTTTAAGTCGCACTGCGGAAAATATTGAACGAGTACAGCAAAGTGTTAACGAAGCACCAGAAACATCTGGCAGAAGGCGTTCTGCTCAGCTAGAAATGTCTCGTACGTCACTACGGCGCATTTTAAAAAAAGATTTACAGTTATACCCATATAAGGTGCAATTGGTCCAAGAATTAAAACCCGCAGATCATCGGCAACGTCTAAATTTTGCAAAATTTTGAAATTCGGAAATTATTTGGCCAGCGCGATCGCCAGATTTGACAGCACCCGACTATTTTCTTTGGGGTTTTTTGAAGGAGCGAGTGTATGTGAACAAGCCAGAGACAATCCTTGAACTCAAGGCAAACATTGTTGCAGAAATTCGAACGCTACAGCCACAAGTTTTGAAAGATGTTATGGAAAATGCTCTAAAAAGAGCCCATCAGTGCGAAGCTGAAAACGGTGGTCATTTAAGAGACATCATTTTTCATACTTAGTGTAAAAAAAATTTCCATTTTGTATATTATATAATCTGAAAGAAAAAATAAAAAAAGTTAATAAACAAAAAAGTTATTAAACTTTTACACCCCTTGGTTTCTTTTGGCCCACCCTGTATATGTATATATCTTTATATAGACGTTTCCATAAAAATATCTTATTTGTTCGCATCACGTTACCTTTATCATCCAACGATTGATTTGGTTTTCAAAAAATATGCTAACATATACAATAGAGACCTTTAAATCTTTTCCAGAATATATTTTATATATCAAAATTATTGTGGTAACACTGCAGGTATGCCAACTATTTTTACTTGTAAAAAATTTATTGTGACAACGATTTACTTATTGAGGGGTATATTTTCTCATATGCCTGGAAAATCCTTCAATTTTGCCTTAACCTGCCGATCGTGCAATTTCATCTATATATACGCCCATAGGTAGTCTAAGGTCAGTGCTCTGGGGAGGATGTGGCACCAATTATGTTATATCTCTTACTATTAAAGACGAATGCTTCGGGTATTTATCTTGTATAATTTCCACACACAGAAAAAATTATTCCCAAAAAATTTTAAAACAAACGTGTGTTTTGAAATATAATTTAGTTTCAGGAAATATTTTTTACTGTTCCAGTAAATTATTTGTGCCAATTTTATTTTATGTAAAAAAAAATGTATAGAATGAAAATTATCTATATAAAGTAAAATTTGTAAAAAAAATTTTAGATTTATATTTTTTATAAATATTTAAATTTGGTATTTTCAGTTAAATTTATTTTTAGATACTGCAAAAAATGTGTCTGATTTTTTTTTGATTTTTTCTACAAATTATTTTTTTTAAAGATTTTTGTTTGCGGTTTTCAAACTTATTCAGGTATGTGATGAAAAACGATTTAGACACAAAAACAATTTGAAAACGATAAAAGGTGTGATATGTTTCTTATAGTCGTTTTGTTAATAATTTTAAAATTTGTTTTTCCAGACATTTTTGATAAATTCCTTTTTACAGTTCCAATATGTGATTTATGTTTTATCTTCTAGTGTGCTTTTAAGAAGTCAGTAGTTTAAGATAAGCTCAAAAATGATACTCAAAATCTATCGGAATTCATCACACCTTTTCAAAACGATTGTTTTGAAATCGTTTTGAAAACGACCGTTTTCCATCACATACCTGAATAATTTTAAAACTTTTTTTTAATAGTCTTTCCAGACATTTTTGATAAATTTCTTTTCACAGTTCCAATATGTGATTTATGTTTTGTCTTCTAGTGTGCTTTTTAGAAGCCAGTAGTTTAAGATAAGCTCAAAAATGATGCTCAAAATCTATCGGAATTCATCACACCTTTTCAAAACGATTGTTTTGAAATCGTTTTGAAAACGATCGTTTTCCATCACATACCTGATTATGTTTGTATATTGTGATTCTCAATATAGTATTAAGAGTCTTAATATAAAACATACGGAGTTTGTTAGCTAAATTCAAAAGGTTTTTGGGTTGAAGTCTACTGACGAGTTCCAAGAGCGGGAACGAAAATGCTTAACCATAAAAACAAGCAAATTTTTGAAAGTAAAAAAAAAAAAAATAGTTGAACCTTTTAGGGCCATTATTACAACTTAAAAATAGTTAAAAGTAGGATTTTTTTTTTTTTTTTTTTTTTTTTTTTTTTTTTTAGTAATATATATATAATTCAATATTTCCTTGTGAAAGATTATGTAGGATAGTTAATAGTGGACTTAAAATAAAAATTTCCTAGTAAAATTGTAACATCCCAGCTAAAAAAATTATATATGGTCCATATATTTTTAATATATGAATGTATATAACTACAGGGTGTTTTTTTCAGAGGTATAGAACTTCGAATTGAAATAAAACACAAGAAAATCGTTTTAATGTCCATCAATTTGGCTTTATTGGAAGGATAATTTTATGCCATTAATGTTTAAATATGAATTCGGGCATGTGGCCGCCGCGGCTGGCTCGAATAAAGCCAATTCTACAGGTCCAATTTTCAACCACTTTTTCGAGCATATGGGGCCGTATGTTGGCAATAACGCCACGAATGTTGGCTTCCAAGTCCCCTAACGTTTCTGGTTTGTTGGCGTAGACGAGCGACTTCACATATCCCCAAAGAAAATAATCCAATGGTGTCAAATCACACGATCTTGGTGGCCAATTGACAGGTCCATTCCGCGAAATTATGCGCTCATCGAATGTTTCCTTCAATAAATCGATTGTGACGTGCGCTGTGTGGCATGTAGCGCCGTCTTGTTGGAACCACAACTCATCCACATTCATGCCATCCAATTCGGGAACAAAATAGTCGGTTAGTCGGCTCCAATTGCTGTGCACGGTGTCGAATCGATTCATTCGGGTCCTCTTCAACACTTTGCTCTACAGCGGCAATTGTTTCTTCGGTGCGCACTGTTCGACGTCTCTGCGGATGCGTATTATCACATAGAGTAAACGTAGTGCGAAAACGATCCATGGTTAACCGAATTAATTGCTCTGATGGACGATTATGTCGACCATAAAATGGACGGAGCTTCCGGTAAACTTCGCGAACTGAACCATTATTTTCGAAATAAATTTGCACGATTTGCAAGCGTTGTTCTTTTGTCAACCTGTTCATGATAAAATGGCAAACCAAACTAAATATTAATCACTTGACAGCTGACAAAATGGCCGCCAGTTAAAAAAGTGATGCCAACTTAAAGTTCTATACCTCAATAAAAAACACCCTTTATATATATAATTCAATATTTCCTTGTGAAAGATTATGTAGGATAGTTAATAGTGGACTTAAAATAAAAATTTCCTAGTAAAATTGTAACATCCCAGCTAAAAAAATTATATATGGTCCATATATTTTTAATATATGAATGTATATAACTATATATGAATATGTATGAATTCATGTATGGAAATATATGGGATTATACATGGCAAAACTATTATATATGAACTAATATATGGACTAATATATGAAATGTATTATAATATATGAGCTCATATATGGAAATTTAATTATGAATCTTTTCATATGGCGATCTATATGTGTGACGCGCAGAATAGAAAGGGACCTAAAACCTAAAAACCTGTTTTGTTCAGGAGAGCCATTTTAAAGATTTAAATACGCGTATCTTTGGTGTACCATCACTGAATAAAACGCGCATATCTCTGGGAGGGAACACTTTTGGGGCATGGGATCGGTCTCATTCGATGCTCAGATGTTGTCCACATAAAAAAAGTGAAAATTGATTTTTTTACCCTTAGGTCCCTTTCTCTATGCGCTGTCACATATAGAAATACGATTTAATATATGGAGCCATATAAGAATGTATGCATACATGATATCTCACATAAGATCGTTTATGCAATCAAAAAAGTTTGATATTTTATCATTGGTGAGTTGGAAATCCATTAGAAAATAGATACGCTATGCAAAGTTTATATGCGTACCCTCAACGTTAAGAAAAAGAAAAACTGTTGTTAAAAAAACCATTCTTGTATGATTTTAAACATTGTGGCCCCATTTAATGTATCAAATAATCAAAAGGATAATCCAGTCATTAATTTTATAGAAAATAACAAAATTCTCTAGATAAGAAACAAAGTTCATATAACTGCAAAAAATTATGTTGAAAACTATTGTTAGACGGATTATTTTTTCGTTTATAATTAATTGCATTAGTTTTTAATCTGATTTCTTAAATCAAATTTTATGTACAAATATGAGTTTAGTGTTTTTTAAATAATTGATTCACCTTTTGACGTAAAATGAGGAATGAAATGACTTTTAATTCGTTTTTCATTATTTGTCCAAACAAATGTTTCATTAAATACAACCTCTCTGTTCAAAATTTAAAAAAAGTAATTTTAGTAAATTAAATTATTGCACAGCAGTGAGCTTTTGTGAATCAAGAAAGTATGAATATGAACTTTGCATACTGTAGAGGGAATATGTGCACATACATGTATGAAAATGTATGAATATATAAAGGGTGTTTTTTATTGAAGTATAGAACTTTAAGTTGGCATCACTTTTTTAACTGGCGGCCATTTTGTCAGCTGTCAAGTGATTAATATTTAGTTTGGTTTGCCATTTCATCATGAACAGGTTGACAAAACAACAACGCTTGCAAATCGTGCAAATTTATTTCGAAAATAATGGTTCAGTTCGCGAAGTTTACCGCAAGCTCCGTCCATTTTATGGTCGACATAATCGTCCATCAGAGCAATTAATTCGGTTAACCATGGATCGTTTTCGCACTACGTTTACTCTATGTGATAATACGCATCCGCAGAGACGTCGAACAGTGCGCACCGAAGAAACAATTGCCGCCGTAGAGCAAAGTGTTGAAGAGGACCCGAATGAATCGATTCGCCACCGTGCACAGCAATTGGAGCCGACTAACCGACTATTTTGTTCCCGAATTGGATGGCATGAATGTGGATGAGTTGTGGTTCCAACAAGACGGCGCTACATGCCACACAGCGCACGTCACAATCGATTTATTGAAGCAAACATTCGATGAGCGCATAATTTCGCGGAATGGACCTGTCAATTGGCCACAAAGATCGTGTGATTTGACACCATTGGATTATTTTCTTTGAGGATATGTGAAGTCGCTCGTCTACTCCAACAAACCAGAAACGTTAGGGGACTTGGAAGCCAACATTCGTGGCGTTATTGCCAACATACGGCCCCATATGCTCGAAAAAGTGGTTGAAAATTGGACCTGTAGAATTAGCTTTATTCGAGCCAGCCGCGGCGGCCACATGCCCGAAATCATATTTAAACATTAATGGCATAAAATTATCCTTCCAATAAAGCCAAATTGATGGACATTAAAACGATTTTCTTGTGTTTTATTTCAATTCGAAGTTCTATTCCCCTCAAAAAAACACCCTATACAATCATATATGCCCATATACCCTCATTTTTCGGATCCGAACCATATATGGGATATCATATATGCTCCATACATATTTTTTTAGCTGGGATGTGACATGATCTTTTGTCCCAAAAAACTTTGTTGGCTTCTGTTTTTATACATATATTATGTGTAGGTATATAGCTAAATAAAAAAAAAATGTTGAGTTTTACTATAAAATGTACATATGAAACTTGCTTAATTTGCTTATATTTTATGTACATATGGTACATACATACATACATAAATATATAGAAACCATACAGTATTCATCAATGAGAAAAAATAAATCTAAATGTTTGCAAACAAACAAAAAATACAAGTTATTTCTAAAAATAACTATAAATTGAAAATTAGAATAAAACACCAACAGCAAAAACAACAATGGTGAAATGAACGACACAAATTCTGACATCACACACGAAAAAATATATCAATTTAGTTAGAGCTGCCATACAAAAACAACGCTTGTGATAATGAACCAAGAAATTTTGTGCGGATGTGGGGTCATATTTGATTTTGAAATACATATATCTGCTGTTGAATCGAAGTATGTTTAACTTATAAATGTATATGACTGAATGGAGCTGATTTAATGGTGTTATTCCGTTTAAAAACTTCATCAGTAGGATTAAAACACTGATCGGATACAGGTTAATTTTTAAACGCTCATGACACTTGCTTTTAGACTAGACACTAGAGAAATTTATTATTCGACATATTGTCAGAAGATTATTTTAATTTGAAATTTATTTGCAGGTGGCTCAGCGTTGTCTATATGCATTTCATTGTTGCTGTAACAAATCATCAGTAGACACTAGAGCAAATGTAATGCAATATAAAGTTTAATAAAGAACCTGATCAGGTTTTAGTTAAAACATTGTATAAAAGTTAACATTACCTGTTTAATGTGGTTTCATTTCTTTGTTTTGGAATCGTTGCCAGATTTCGGAAAATTTAATCCTGAGTTTGCTTGCAGCGTGAGTGTGCCAAAACTTTTGTGCGACAGTTCAGTGTATTTTAATAAAAAAAAAACCATGATATTTGTTAAATCAATGTTACCCTTTGTCTATGCCTGATAACTTTTATATTGAAAAATAACCTTTTATGAAGACGTTTGTAAAATTTTTGACACGGCGAAGTCTCATAATATCATCATATCAGTGGCAAAATGGAAAAAGTACTTAAGTCGGAGATAAGCTGGTTTTGACTTAACGACACGCTTGTAATCTTAATATTCAAAAAGTACCCATGATCAAAACCTCAATTATTTTGTGCGGTATGCAGTGAGTTATAGCGGAATGACTTGCTGCTTGTGTTTTTTTACATATACTAATTTATTATGGAATAAAAGGTTAATTTAGGTTATAGGTTAGTGTTTTGAATGGTGTTTGCCTAGAAGAAAAAATAAATTTAACTGTAAAAGAAATAAATTTCTGAAAATCGATTTGAAAGTTTAAAAGTACTCTACTGCAAAACGGTAAAATATCACTTAAACACTTTTTTCTAATTGAAATATCGGTAATAACATAAACAATTTATTCTGTAAGTCGGACAAGATTCAGCAACAACATCCCAGTATTGACTTCAGGGACTCCTACTAATTTAAACGTGGGATTCTTTATTTTGTCTGAGGACGATGTATCTGAAGCAATCATTCCTAAGATCTCGTTCAAATCTGATATTGACGGCCTATGTACTCATTTATTGAAGACGACTGCTCGTCTTTTATTCTTGCACTGACTTTTATTTTCAAGTTGTCACTTGAGGAGAGTGTATTTATTAATAGATGGAAGTATGTGACGGTCACTCATATTTTTAAGGATGGAAGGAGAGATCACGTTAGGTATTATAGGCCTATTTCTAAATTGACTTGTGTTTCTAAAATTTTTGAGCAGATCATTCATAAGAAACTGCTCTTCCGGACAAAGATTTCCTCTTACCAGCATGGCTTCTATGCTGGAAGGTCTACTGTAACGAATCTGACGCTATTTAATGAATACTGTTTAGAGGCCTTGGTTAACGGCGCCCAAGTTGGGGTGATTTACACTGATTTTTCGATCTTATTATCCAAATTGAAGTTAATGGTGTTCCGTTCTAATTTCTTAGTCTGGATCATGTCTTACTTGTTCAATAGAACTTGTTCTGTTAAGATTGAAGGTTATATGTCTGTGCCTTATCTACAAATGTCGGGTGTACCTCAGGGTAATATACTGGGCCCTTTATTATTCAACTTTTTTATTAACGATATTGGAAGTTGTTTTTTTTAAATAAAATTATTTATTATATGCTTGAAATTAGATTCGATTCATGATGCCCAAATTATGCAAACTGAGCACTGTAATCTTAGTGACTGGTTACGCCTAAATGGTTTGAGTTTGAACATTAATATATATGTGCATGTTTCCTTCTATAGGTCTGTTGCCCTCAGTGCTGTGGCCTTTTATATTGATGGTGTAGTGTTGAATACGTCTAATTTAAAACTTGACTTAGGCGTTATATTTGTTAACTCCTTATCGTTTGATGCTAATATAATATACTGGGTTTTCTGAAGAGAAATTGTTCTGAGTTTGCTGATCCATACACTCTGAAATATGTCAAAACGTCTTTCGTCAGGTCTAAATTAGAATATATTTCTGTTATTTGGAATGCCCATATCTGTAATTGTATTGCTCGTATAGAGTTCAACGAATTTTCGTCAAATATGCTACGCGCTGGCTACTTTATTTATCGTCCGTTCCATATGAATTTAAATGCTTGTTTATTGGCCTACGTACTTTGGCGTCTCATAGAACCTGCTGTTAAATGATATTACCAATGCATCTATTGATTGCCCTTGTTTTGCTTTAGGCCGGGTTTACATCTGTGTGTCATGTGCCACACAAGCGGAAAAAAAGAGTAACCACTAATTACTAATGAAAAACAGTTTGATTCAGACACGTATTTACTAAGTTAAACAGTTTCATACATAACTAATAGACAATTTTATAGAATCTAACATAATTGGAAACTGTTTAACTCAATCCCCCTTATTGTGAATGGCGTCGTCGACGTCACATCAAAACGACAGCAAATTTTGTCACTTTTATATTCTTTACCGACAAAAATTGGATCTTATTGACAATCTCTTACTAATCTCTATGCCTTTGTAAATTAATGGAGCATGTTAATAGTAGTAAATTTTTGACGACAAAAAGTAGACAAGTGACAATTTTTAGTGTCGTCTTAATGTGACGTCGACGACGCCATTCACAATAAGGGGGAATAAATACATGTCAGGATAAAAAAAATTGTCATTAGTAATTAGTGGTTACGCTTTTCTTGGCATATGACACACAAGAAATGCCAGATGTAAACTCAGCGTTATGCCATACGGTTTTATATACTTCCCAGGAATATGAGGTTGGCTAAACTTTTCGATGTTCCATTTCATCGTACAGATTATGCTACCAATAGTACCCTACCACGTACATTCTCTTTCTTGAACGAAATAAATTATAATATTCGAAGAGATTCAAAACCTTTTATGGAATTTAGCACTAAAAAACAGTTTTTAGCCTATTAAAATAAGTGTGATCTCAAAGTATTTAATTAAATTATTAGTTGTAAGCTTCTTAAAGTAATATTGCATATATCGAGAGCCCATATTCAAAACACGTCAACTCAAATTTGGTCAAAATGAGTTTCCGATGGCAAATAGCTGCCCTATGCAATATTCATTTGTAGTATAAATTTCGAATCAAAAAATATGATTTTTCCCCGTTTTATATAAATTTTTCTTATTCTGCTATCTCAAAGTATAATTTTTTTGGTGAAAATAAATGCTAACTCCCATGTAAATTTCCAATATTTTTAAAAAATAAGTAATTTATTATAAATTTACCGCACATCTTATTGCATTTGGCTTGCTGAACACAAATCTGGTATCTGGTATTGATATCATATGGCTAGTTTTCGAGATATGGTCACTTTTAATATATTAGTACAGAGGGGTTCCAATAAAAAATATTGGTAATGTATGTATAACTTTTAAACTGCTAATGGAGCAGAAACATTATGTATGGACCGATTATATTCAATGACATAAGCTTTCGAAATTGATAATTTGTAGTGATCCTGTTACACTAGAGAGTGAGTTAGAGAGTGCTAAAGCTGACCACCTCGAGACTGAAGAGGCTTTCAGTCAGACTTATGTTATTTTTTTTTAAGGTATTTTAAGTTTGTCTTGTAGCCTTTCAATTCTTACATCCAGTATTGAGTAAAAGATTTCACAAATTGATTAAAAAATTAATATATTTAAAAAAAAAATCATATTAGCCCAATTCACAATCTTGTGCAAATGGTCTTGCATCGTTGCACCACTAAGAATTGTTAAGTGGTGAATATTAATATGCTATACTATTTTGCACATGCAACGATGCAAGACCATTTGCACAAGATTGTGAATTGGGCTATTTTTTTCCGACAAAATATGCTAACTCTAAGAAAATATTTTTTTTTGATCGACTAAAACATGCTATCTCATAAAACTACGCAAACCAGTGCAAAATGAAATATTATTTGCAGACCTATAAATTAGTAAGTATATTTAAACCATATTATGGAAGGCACGTCATTTATTATTACAATATTGAGCGAATTAACTAGTTTTTTCGCTCTACTGAAAAATTAGCTTTTTTGAGTTGACGTGTTTTGAATATAGGCTCTCGATATGTATATATCCGTGATAGATTTCTTTATTAATACACATTTTCTAAATAACGTCAGTATTAGTTACCTATTTCCTTTGACCTTAATCCCGACTATTATACCGGAAGAGGTCGGAAGAAGCCCAGATAAGTGAGCTTGTGCCAAAACAATGGCAATGAAAATAGTAACAGAAAATAATGAGCAAACACACGTTATGTGCATGATCTTTATTTTTTCTGCACACATAAAAACGCACACACGCATTGACATTAGTTGTATGCGCTTAAACACATAATAGATTGACACCCTCTAGTCAGCCTAGAACCATATGTCTCTATGTCAATACTCTTTCTCCAGCGACAATTGCACTAGTTAAAATGTCGACAGCTTTCCTTTTATGCGCGAGTAGAGATACTTTAGAGACAACAGTTCTAGTGTATTTCTGGTGATATTGTTAATGAACGCGCCAATAGTTTGTTTTTCTTTTCATTGTGCTATGCAATAATATTAAATAAATATATGTAGACGATGGTTACTAAAATCTACTAGTGAATCTTTGTTTCAAATATCTCCATATCGTCGTAAAAGAACTACCTTCTCAATAGTGGTAAAGTCTACTGGTAGATTTTCAATGACAACCCTATGTTATAAGTCAATAGGTGATAACATTGCCTGGGGTACACCTAACCAGTAGCACTATTGACTATGTCACTAGAAAATCACCACAAATCCACTATTCGCACTTTCTGCAGGGATATAATAGCTTAACATCTACATCTTACACAAACGTACAATCTGAAAAATAACAAGCATACACCCATCAAAACTATTTTTTTTGAGTGTTTGTTATGAACAAGAAGTCTTCCCGGCATCGCTTGTAAACACTCATATACACGTACATCAATACATCCATAGTGCTTCGCTTATTAAACGACATCATTTATTATTGGTTTAGTATCATACATGCTACGACAATACATTAAAAAAACAAGACATATTTACATTTCAAGACTGTTTATGCAGACCTCTAGTATGTATGACAGCGATGATTTTTTATATGTAATATGGCAACTCTAAAAAACACAAGTCCACAAAATAACATACTCGTACATGTTTTTATACCTACAAATAAATTTTCTCCGTTGTTGTTTTTGTTATTAAGGCTTTGTTATTATTAATTTAATAAAAAACAAACAAACAATTAAACATTTGTGTTTCGTTTTCGAAAAGAAGAGCGAAATATACAACCACATATTGAGAAGAATCGAAAAACATACATACATACGTACATATCTATCTATCAGAGTTGTCAACTTGGTGCGTTTCACACCATTTTGGGTGCTTTTTGAAATTTGTGTGCCAAAAATTCCTTAGTTGCTGCATGGGTGCGCTTTTTTTAAAATTTCGGTGAGTTTTTTAATTTTTGGTTTCACCAACGCAAATTTAACACAACAATGGATTAAAGCAGGAAAATTCTTGTTGTGAAACTTGCCAACTTACTGATAGCGTTAATTACCATATTAATAGTAATGATGTTTACAAAATATCACAATTTGAAATGAAATCTGTTTTATGGTCCGATGATAGCAATAATGATGAAAATATTAGCTTTTTTAATTTGGAATAATTAATTTTTGGTCTCTTTTTTTAAAGTTTTAAACCGAATTTATAAAATTAATGTACAAAAATGTATCATCTTGTACAAATGAATGCAAAGATATGTATGTATGTGCCCTCAATTATTAAAGTTGTATAAGTCTTATATTTCTTTGGTCGAGATATTTAGTAGATTAAATTGGAACAAATCACAAAATATTTTTTTTTACTATGCAACAGTTTAATTTAGAGTTGTACTACTCTAATCAAAATGCACTATATCGAATCAATCGAATGCGTATGACCTAGACCACTTTCATATGTATACAACGAATTTATTGTAAAAGGCTGTTTGTTTTTATTGTTTTATTTTTAATATGGATATATTAAACTTCTGATAAAAAAATGTTAAAATATTTGAATAAAATGATAAATAATAAACTTTTATTAGTTTTGAATCCTTTCTATTAGTCGTTGATCTCTTTAAAAAGTTTTGTACAGAATTTATTAAATTCAAAAAATTATTATATATGTAATACAAATGAATATTAACAAATTTGCTAAGTACTGTTAAAGCCTGTTTTAGTGATTTTTAACACACAAAAAATGTACTTTTTATGCAAAATTAATTCAATTAACATTTTAAACTAAAAAAGAAATTCTAAACTTGGTGCGTTTTTTGTAAATAGCGCGATTTTTTCTCCATTTTGGTGCGTTTTGAAATTTCAAAGTTGACAACGCTGCTATCTATACTATTTATTATAAATTTTATAATATGTATATGTAAATACTCATTTTACTACTTTGAACATACACATTAAGTGTTGGGACGGACGAAAGAATAGACAGACGTTTTTATTCATACATATGGGTGTGCTTTTACATATGTTTACATCTACGTATTTATATGGAAATGAATACTAAAAAAATCTTAAAAGTATGTTTATTTTTTTATCATCATTCCATATACAAAAGTTTACAAAAACGAAAAAAGGTCCTTGACTTTTGCTGAGTAAAGCGAACAATAGCGTACAATAACATAAAAAAACAATAAATCCAAACAACAAAGAAATATTACATGAATCACTTGTAAATTTCATACAAGGAGCTCAAACGACGGAAAATATATTTACATATGTACATACATAAGTATGTACGTATGAGACAAAAAAAAAAAGCGTAAATGCAAAATGAACTTTGAATAAATACACTTTTACATTGTATAACCGTCCCTACTACCGCCAACAACGCCACCTTCTCCGCCACATTAAGAACGAATGTGTTTCGAAATAAAAATCAACAATTGTCAAACCTATTTTGCCTGCTTTACATACATACGAGTACATATTAGCAGTGAGTGTTATTAATATTCGATTTTCAAACAATGGTAATAGTTGAAACTGAAAAGCTTGTTTAAATATTTTAATTAGTATTAAATACATATATAAATTGATAAAAAAAGGATGTACTATGTACTAATTGAAAAATTATTTAAGTACGTAAAAATTTCAAATTATTTGGAGTAATTCGAAATAATGGGCCAAACCCACGATGTCGACAACGTTCGACTTGTCGCACACTTACATTCAAAACAATAACAAATTTTAATATTTTGTTGTTGTTTCAAATGTAAAGCAGCCCATACACGATTCAATTAAATTTTCAATTGAGTCGGGTGTTGTCCAAATCAAAGCGTGTATGGCTTTGTCAATTGATTAGTTTGGCGGTTGTCGAGTTGGTTGAAGAAACATCAAAAGATTTTGATTTTTCATGATGACTAGTAAATCTTTCAATTCGATTGTGCTGTGTGTGTTCGAGTCTCTTGATTAGCTGTCAAAAATTTATGTTTGTAGCTTTCAGCCAACCCTAAACAAGAGCGGCAAGCGTTTTTTAGCTGTCAAAAGTTCTCATGTCCATACATTTTGTATGGAGCATACCGAAATAACGCGGCGGCAACGCTTTGCTATTTGAAAATCCGATTTTGACATCGCGTTTCACAATGAAGTTAGTTGCAAAAGAAAACAATTGCCTTTTGTTTGCCATCATCAGCGTTACCATATGTGAAGATTTATCTTATTTTCGAAGTTTTTCGGGATGTTAAAAATACCAAAAAAATATCTTTGTTAAAAATAAGATTTTTAAGAATATGATATTTAATACTTTTAATATATCATTTAATGTCCTTTTGACTAAAGTATTGACATATTTTCTTCTTTCCTTCACTAAAAGTATGAATTAGTTGCATACATATATTCATCTTATACATGTTATATTCCGAAAATATTTTGTGTTATTTACGTTTACGTTTGTTCCCTACAAGAAATGAATGACTGAAACTAACACAAACAGAATTTTTTCACTAGCACATTTTCATCAATTTTACACTGAATTCAACAGTGACAGTCAATTGACTGGTCATTTAATTATAGTTGCTCCACTCTAGCATATATGTTAATATGTATGTATGTTAGAGTGGGACATCTAATATAAATATGCCAAAACTTTTAAAAATCGAGTTTTATTACAAAAATAAAATCAATCTGTCATTAAAATTTATACACAAGTGTTAAAAAAAAGATAAGTAAGAACAATAGTGAATAAAAGAAATGTACAAAATTTAACTTAATATATATGTAGGTAGATATTTCTTTTCAAAGTTGTAGATATTTGTAAAAAGCAAGATGCGTTAGCGGTAAAAAGGTGTGAAGAGGGCTGGATACCGCCTCGGTTATTCTGTTTTTGCTTATTTCTATCTTTAATTTTAAATATTTGATTTACTTGTATATTTTGAATTGACTTTTTAAAATAAAAACAATTAATATAATAAAAATTATATTTTTTGCCAGTATATCAATCATGTATGTATGATAGCTCAATTGCGGGGGATATATTAGTCAATTATGATCAGTCAAACTTGATTAACATTTATGCTATCATTGATTAGTAAAAAGCACTCGTGAGCAGTTCGACTAAATGTTATATTCATTAGTTATAGAGAGATGCAATATCACAAGTACACAAGAGTTTCCATCACATTTTTCATTTTGCCCTTAATAATGTGATAGCAACTTTGTTCTGCGCAATGATGAATATATCCTGCATGACTTCCGATCAATTGACTGATGCTATTCATGTAGAGTTAGTTCATTTGAAACAAAATAAATTTCTTCTGAATTCGAATTCAGTAAAATCAATGCATATTAATATATTTTGAGTAAAATCACTAAAAAAAGATTTTTAATTTTTGTCCGACTTGAAGGATTTTGAGAAGAAAATATGGTAACGCTGGCCATAATCCTTAACACAAGCAAGTTAATCAGGGTTGTTTTATTTATTTGTTTGATAACCCTGTTTTTGACATAACGCTGACGCTTTTGTTTAGGCATGGCATTTCAGCGTTAAAGCTCGGCGGAAAAAAACGTTCCGTTTTCCGCCCTTGTTTAGGGATGGCTGTTTATTTTGTATAGAAAAAGTTATGTATTTATAAAATTGTATTTAATTTGATTGAATTCTAAACATAAAATATAAAAATAAATGAATAAATACAATAGAAGTTATAAATTTTTAAATTTTTATTTGTGAAAAAATATAAATTTGACAGTTGAATGAAAATCTTTCAATTCAGTTTATGAAGTGTGTGGCCAAGAATCAATTCAATTGAAAGACTTAATTCACAATTGAATTGAAACGTGTATGGGGTGCTTAAGTGTGCGACAAGTCGAACGTTGTCGATATCGTGTGTCAGGGGATATATAGCGAAATTTTTATTCGGTTTTTTGTAAAGCAAAGAAAAAGGCGAAAAAGTATGAATTGCTTTGATTAAAATGAGTTTTTCTAAGAATATCTATTGTATTAGAGGAGTCTACGTAAATAATTTGACATATGTATTTGAAAAAAAAAAACAACACGTTTAGTTTTCCGAATATGTTGTGTGTCACTGACTTATCCGGAAGAGATTTTGTTATTATTTTATGATGGGTGAACAACAAATGAATGTCATTTGATGAAGACTAGCTCAAAGCAAATAAAAGTAAATTTTGTTTTTATAAAAAAAAAAAAACAAACAACCAGCAATCACGTGACTCGTTAAATGCATTGCATCAATTCCTGAGTTGAAATAAAATCACATAAAAATATAAATAAACTAAAACTTTTTTTAAAAAACTATCGCTTCTTTTACAGGTAGCACAAAGGGATCATAATATTGGACCAAAGTGGGCTGGATTCCAATTTTCCTCGTTGCCAGCAGTCTGCGAACCTAACCTAAAAAATAACTTGAGAATAGCTCCACCACATTCGGTCGAGCGCATGATACAATTATAACAGGTACATGCACAAGCCCATCCTGTTAATGTATACAATAGGAATAGTTGTCGAACTTTGTTTACAAGCTGCAAAAATGTTAGTGTGTGTATGTGAATGAAATGATTACAGTGTTGCCAATGAATTTACACATGGCTGTGTCTCCAATTACACAATTACATTGAAGAAAATTACACTACACAACTTTTGTGTAAGTTAAAATTAAAACAAAAATAAAACCCAAAGTAGAATTACACACAGATTATACAAGAATTTAATTACATGGCCTAAACATGTGAGTAGAAATTACACACTGTCTAACTACACACAGATTGGCAACACTGAATAACTATAATCATGCACGAATGCCGCGTCTGCAATTGTACTTTAGTTACCCTGTAATTGTTATTTTTATAAACAAAAGACATTTGTTTCTGACAATTTCCCATTTGCTTATACCAACAAAATACATGTGTTTTTTGGTGTTGTATTTTTGCTGTAGTTCGTGCATGTACCTAGTAAATATAATGTCGTATCATGGTCGAGCGGTTCATGAGATATGACAGTTTAACAGCGTGACACACGATGTCGACAAGAAATTTTCGATCGACAACTTGTATTGAAAACAGCAATAAAATAAGAGAATTTGTTTTTGTTTTCAATATAAGTAAGCGATAGAAAGTTTCTTGTCGACATGGTGGACCAGTACGTACTAGTGTCCTGCATAAGGCATCTTATAAGAACTTTCAAGACATGAGGGATTTTTCAAATGCTTTACTACAGCGAAATCTTATAAAACAAACGTTAACAACACTGTTTGCAAGAAATTTATTTGAGTATTGTAGGTATAAGAGTAAAGAAGAAAGCACTTCGTGACGGAATAATTTGTGATAATTGCTTCTTTCTACACATGAGCGCGTGTACAAACGTCATGCATGTATGTGTGTATGATCTTTTATTTTTCTGCGCACATGCAAAGGCACACACATGCATTAACATTAGTTGTATGCGGTTAACCACATAATAGCTTACCATCTACATATTATTACACACACACGCAAACGTACAATATGAAAAATAACAAGCATACACTAATCAAGAGTACTTCTTTTGAGTGTTTGTTACAAACAAGCTGTCTTGGCGACATCGTTTGTTAACACTGATATACACGTACACCAATACATCCATCGTGCTTCGCTTATAATACGACAGCATTTATTATTGGTTTAGTATAATACATGCGACGTGAATACATTTAAAAATCATGATATTTACATTTAAAGACTGTTTACGTAGGTCTCTAGTACGTACATACATATCGTCGTTCGCAAGTTATTGTGTTCTATACCGCAAAATATAAAAAATTGAGATAAGATTGATTTTTAGGAAAACTTTTAGAGATCTGTCGAACTGTGTAATCAGTTTGCTCCAATCATTTATAGTTTTCGAAATATGAGACATTGGGTCTCATGCATAAAAACGAGTAAAAGCGCTGAGTTGAGTCAGGTGAGCAATTGCTCGTAAGTTGAGCTCGATCAAACAGCAACAGCTTTTGCTCAATTTCGTATGCATAAGAATGAGTTCAAACCAATTGCAATTACTTGAGCAAAGGGAGATCAAACGTCTAATGGTTATTGAAGTGCAAATATGTCGTAAAGTGAAAGTGAAGTAGAAGTAGAATCAAATAATAATAATAATACAATACAAACTGACGACATTTCTAAATGTTTAGTAGAAAAACTAAAATAAATATTTACTAGAAAAAAGTCAATTACCAAGCATTTACGGCCCGTCCCACGATGTCACCAGAAATCGTTCGATGGACAACTTGTATTGCAAAAAACAATAACATTAGAAAATTTTTCAATACAAGTATTCGATCGAACGATTTTTGGTGACATCGTGGGACAGGCCGTAAAAATAATAAAAAACAAATAATAGAAACATGTGTAACAGAAATTAAGCAAATCTTATTTTAGATTTTGCTTTATGTAGTTTATTTTTGAAGGTTAAAAAAAATCAACAGCAGTTTTGAGTCGTTATGAAACTGATGAGACAAGGGAGTTGAATTTTCAAAATCTGCAGAGGCTTGTTTTATTAAAGCAGTGTCCCGCAAAATAAAATATGTTTGTATTGGTGAGAAAAATGAGAGTAAAATAAACTTGCAGTTGAAGAAAAGTTTTGTAATATGAAATATATTATGTGATTATTAGTTGATTGAATTTTTTTTTGTAAATAAGCAATTTAATTAAAACTTAAATAAAACGTAAAAATTTAATGAGCATACAACGATTTAGTGTATAAATTCGAAATTAAATTTATTCATAGTTCTGTGGATACTATTAAAATGCCTTTTTATACTACTTTCCCTATTATTTTTCAATGTTTCATAACATAAAATGCATTGCATATTGCGAAAAGCATTTTTTATCACGAAATTTTTCTTAGCTTCCATAATAATTAAATTTTTTTTTTTTGCTGTACAAATTTATTAAATTTTAACTTTAATTTCGTTCCGTGTGCTGAAAAAAACTAAACAAAAAACCAGGAAAAAATTCGTACACGCGTGCACAACTTCATTCGTCGCTTGCTCAGTGACGACTAAATGAAAGAGCATAAGCATGTATGTGATTTTCATCCGCACAATTGTGCTATGGCTTGCGGGTTACTGTATTAAAGCATAACAATGTGGGTGATTCCTTCAAAAATGCAGATTTTGCAAGAAAAACTTGTGGAAAGAAACTTGCGTCATTTGAGCATCTTTTATTTAATTTCGGGAATTTTATCCACTCGCTTGTTTTGGCAGATATAAGTTTCGCAACTTCTGCAATAGTTCGCGACACAGTGGATTAATGGACTACAATATCTTAAATACAGTCGAATTTTATCAATGTTGCTGAGGCCACCACCACGTGTTTCTTCTGACTCCTCAAAAAAGTAATTAGCCAACCAGCAGATGCTACTATCATCAAACCTATGTATTTATTATTTTATTATTAATTATATAAAAAAAATTAATAATTAAGAATACAAACCTGTATAATTTTTTATCCTCACTTGTTAAATTTTTTTACGCTGTTGATAACATTTTGTATTTCTTTGTGGCACAAAATTTTCAGCCATGGTTCCTTTTTAGTGTATGCGAGTCAACTATAAGGCAGGCTCAACAAAATTTGAGCAAGAGCTCACAAAAGAAAGCAAAAGCTTGTTTTTATGCATATGAAAATGAACACAAGCTCATCTAACTTAGTTCAAACTGAGCAACACGAGATCAAACGTGAGCAGTGAGTAAAAGCAAATACATCAAATTTTATTATGCATACGACAAGCACCTTTTACTCAAACAATCGAGTTCGAGCTCAAGCTCACGTTTTATGCATGAGACCCATTGACTTTGTGCTATACGACTTTTTAGTGACAAGCTTCGTAACCTATTGTGTTCTATATGCAAAAACTCATGCATATAGAACAAAAACGCACCAAAAATACTAAATAAAAAAATAATTTTTTATTTTGTTCTATATGAAAGACTAAATAAAGTTTGTACTAATTTGGATCTCTTTGCATTATTTGTTTTTGTTTTATTTATTTGTTGTGAGTTCACATTGCACTAGGAAAATGGAATAAAACAAAGAAACAATGACAAACAATCAGTTTGCAAACGCCGTTAATTTTTAATTAGGTCCGGGTGTTTTCTTATTGATTATACATATCAATAAAATGTTATTGTAACTAAGTGACTAGTCTTGTTTTGCTGCTAAATAGGATAGTTGTGATTTCTTCATATTTTTTTTTTTTGTTAGCAGTTTCTCGATTTTGACGAAAGTTAACATGCTGTGTCAAAATATAAAATTTCTGTTGAAAAAACGAAACATTTTACTAATCGTTAATCCTTCCTCCAAATACTGACGTCATGTACTGGCTCATGCTCAACATGCTTGTCCTTTCGTAATTCATTCAAAACACTTGTGGATGGATCGCAAAGGTGCTTGAAATGATAATACCCTGCAAAAAATTTTGTGACAATTGATCTTAACGCATTCGTCCTATGACTTGAGAAAATGGGAGTGTTACCAAAAGTAAGGATTAGTGTAATATTTTGTCAATTTAATTGGGATTCGGTCTAGTATTATAGTAAAAAGCTCAGTTCGATGTGGTTGAGTCCAGGACCTATCAAACAGTATAAACAAAATTTTCGTTGTTCCCTCCAATGGTACCATCAAGCCACTGTGGAACCAGTCCTGTAATTATTCTTAGATATTAAACTGAGCTCAAGTGGTGTTTATACTTTTGAAATATGAGTGCCTCTGTGATCGAGTGGGTAGTGCGCAAGCCTGTCATGTCGGAGTTTGGCAGTTCGAGTCCAAAAAAATATCTGTTTAAAATTAAATTATAATTGCACTTGTAACAATAAAAAATTTCATTGTTACATACTACGTTTATACGCAGGGCTTATTTGCAAATAAAACTGTAAATTGTTGCCATATTATTGTTTTTATTGCGACTTGCTAATTCAGAAAACTATTCACGTTTAACGCACTATTTGCAAATAAAATGCTTGAGGTTGCCACGCTTACAAATGTTTGATAACAAAAAACAATAAATGGATTAATATTGCACAAAAAACATTAACAGAAGCAAATAATGACAATTAAAACAAATAATTATTTGATATTTTGCACATTTACACTATTTTTTTTTTTTGTCAAAAAAAGTAAATTTTCTATAGAAGTGCTACCAAGTTTGTGTACTTTTGCTATTCCATATAAACAGTGAGTTAATTTATTTGCGAATATTTTTATTTGCGAATATTTTTATTTTATTTTTATTTGCAAATAGTAACGTAGTAACAGTTAATTGTCGGAACAGCGGTGCCATATTTATTTTCTCAAAAACCTTCAAGTCGAACACAAAAATCCTTTTTTTTTATTCATCCAAAATATATTAATATCCATTGATTTTACTAAATTAGGATTCAAAAAAATCATTTTGTTTCAAATGAACTAACAAACGTAAAGGTAAATAAATAACACATAATATTTTCTGAATATCACATGTATAAGATTATTATATGTATGCATATAATTCATACATTTGATGAACAAAAGAAGAAAATATGTATGTCAGTACGTTAGTCAAAAAGGCCTTAAATAATATACTAAAAAATCTTTTAGCATTGTTAACATCCCGAAAAACTTCGAAAATCAGACAAATCTTCACAAGGTGCATACAAAGTATCAATTAACGCCATCCTAGGCCATTTCCATGTAAAAATGACTGGTCCGCATCAAAGAAAGTGGTAGAGCTCGGACTGGTCCCTATCACTTGGGGACCGATCACGTGACTAGTCTTATGTTAGTTCCATTTCCTGCAAGGAAATAACCAGCATATACTTAAAGTATTTAAAACAACACTTTTACATTTTGTTCTATATGCTATAAAACAATGAGAGTTGCGTAAATAAGTGCATATAGAACAAAACGATATTTTTTAAATGTGTCTTACTCTTAAAATCTTTTCCAAGGACGAACATTTTTTTTACAGAAAAACCCAGAAACTCGAAGTTTTCTTAGTAAAAAGGTTGCGACAACTTTTTCGGTTCAGTTTTTTGCAACTAAACTAACTAACTAAACTTTAACAGCGATTTCCCAAAAAAACATTTTTGTCATATAGAACACAATAACTTACGAACGACGATATATCTTTCATATGAACAACGTATACGTTACAACAACAAATATGTATTTATGACATAAATGCACTTATACTTCAAAAAAGCGTTGAGTGTTGATACTTTTTGAAAATATTTTTTTGATTGTAAGTTGTTAGTGCTGTACAAAATAGACGAACTAATCAGAGTTAGGGAAAAAATACAACTGATTGTACATTTGCGAGAAATATACTTTTTATTTCACATACATATTTCACACGTTAATTTTTTCAACGTGTTTGAAAAACGATTTTTGATGTTCGTACGAATTGAATTGGGCATTAATTTTTTTCTGTAGAAGACATTACATATATTAATTAACTGAAAATATACAATAGACAAAAGAACTATTTTTCAATCAATTGTAGTGGTCTGACATACGGCAACTGTAATGGACTCCTGTCTTGTTCTTGACATTTTAAGCGAGTGCAACCTTGCCTACACACTTCCGGTAAATGATATTATAAAAATATCTTTGTAAGAAAGAACACGTTTATGCAAGTTGATATAAATAAAGCCCTTATAATAATCAGGTGTGGGGTTCAACTTAAAATTAAATTAAAAATAAATAAAAACTACGCAATGGAATTAAGGCCGAATCGCCAAAATCTTTTGGGTGTCTTGTATGCAGCCGGGTTGGAGTATCCACCCACGGCTACATTAAGCCAATTGCGCACATTATGGGAAACAATTCCCAAGGATGCGAATGACCAGGTGCAGCAGAATGACCATGGTAAAGATGCCGAGGAAATAGACACCAAAGTTGATACAGTGCCAACTGGTGGAGCTCAAAATCTATTGTCGTCCGCAATAGAGCCTACAGAAGAGCTCAATACATCCGATGCCCTTAGGCCTGACGTACCTGCTGTACCGATGCCTGCCGTAAATAGCGGTGCTGAGAAAGCACTCGCAGAGCAACTTGTTGCCACTAACACTGATGCTACCGCTCCTGCTGTACAAATGATGACGGAACAATATGCCACGATTCGCCCTGGCACTACTGCTGCCGATGCGGCAACAGACGAAATAAAAAAATTGCAGATGCGGTTGCAGGTACTGCAGTTAAAAGAACAGATTCGTGCTCTGGAAGAGGGTTTTGCTTCCCAACCTCTTGGGCGACGCATTGACTTTATGGAGCTAGACGCAGCAGTTCCCCTCTTTAATGGGGATGACAACCAAGACGTTTGTCGATGGTTCTTGCAGTTCGAGGACTATGCAGGTAGGTTCTCGGACAAAGAGAAATGCGTGGCGATCCGTCGGCGCCTGGAGTGGACGGCAAAACAATATGTCACGAATCTGGGACTGACTAAGTACGAAGACCTGAAAATAAACATGTTGAAAATGTTTAAACGTGTGATCTCGCGGCAGGAGGTGTACCGCCAACTGCAGTCCAGAAAGTTGAGTCCTGGTGAGACATGCCTTAGCTATGTGGTGGCCATGCAATCCATCGCAGCTAAATCTGACATAAGCGAACAGGAGCTGGTCGATTTCATTATTGAGGGCGTACCTGAAAACAACAGTGCCGTTCATTTACTTTACGGCGCCGCCACCATCGATGAACTAGTTCCCGCCTAGATAAGTATGAACACCGCCGTCAACAGATGCGTAGTAACACAGCAAAGACTGTGAACAAAAAACCGACGTTACCGATGCCTGATGCCGATGTCCGCTGTTATAACTCCTCACAATATGGGCATTATCAGAGCCAGTGCCAGAAGCACAGACGCCCACCAAATTCTTGTTTTATCTGCGCAGAGGTGGGACATTTCCACCAAAATTGTCCTAAAAAGAAGTCAGTAGGCGCGGTTGCAGCAATAACTACTAAGGGTATGGATGCATTCCAGTCGGTAAGTGTTGCCTTCAAAAAACGAGATAAGTGCACCAATGTTATTAATTTTATTTCACTATTCGATACGGGTAGCGCTATTAGCTGTATAAGTGAGCCGCAAGTACCTTTTATAGTGCCGGTTTCCGATGAACATTTTATATCTTTTCGTGGCGTTGGAAACAAAACCATAAGTATGATTGGTCGTGTTGAATGTGACATATATTTCCAAAATAAAAAAGTAAAATGTAATTTATTTATCTTGCCAGACAATGAAGCCATAGTGCCGCTGTTGATTGGTCGAGACGTATTGCAGAAATTGAATGTTCACTTATGCAATGTAAAAATTAACTATACAAAAGATGAAATGTTACGGATGAATTTAAAATACATGAATATTGATAAGAAAATACATTGTGCGCTTATGTCGTTTAATATATATAAAGAGCCTGAATTTCAAACCATAGTAAGAGACTTATTTAATGAATTGCCTTATGCCTTAAGTGACGAAGATTTTTTTCTTGACACTATATTCCAAGTCAAGAGAAAAGGTTCGTATGATATGAAAAGTCGTAACGGTGATGAGGCGGTTGCTTCTGGTAGTGGCGATGGCATGCTTCAGAGGGGTACTGGTTTGGAAATCGTTCAAGAGAACGAGGGTTGTGAGGAGGTTATGGGGATATCTTGTGGACTCGAGGGTGGCATGGATTTGAATATTGGCGAAGAATTAGATATAGGTAGTACGGACAGGGTGAGATCGATTGTGGGGGAAAAGTATTTCGGTGGATTGGATCGCAGACCAGATCCAATTGACTATTGCATGAGTATTAGAGTAGTCAGTGATGTGCCTGTTTATAGCGGCCCTGGACGACTTTCTTATCGGGAACGCTCTGAGGTAAAATCGAAAATAGAGGAACTTTTGCGGAAGGGCATTGGACGGCCGAGTGACTCGGCATATGCGTCACCTATTGTATTGGTTAGGAGAAAGAACGGGGAATTGAGGATGTGTGTCGATTATAGGGCCCTGAATAAGATTACGCTCAAGGACAACTATCCCTTGCCGGTAATTGAGGATTGCTTGGACTACTTGGGTAACAAGAAATTTTTTTCGGCCCTCGATTTGGAAAATAGTTTCCATCAGGTGCCTATGCACGGAGTCTATTAAATACACGGCCTTTGTTACGCCTTTGGGACAGTATGAATACTGTTATATGCCTTTCGGGCTGAATAATGCTGGTGCGGTATTTCAGCGGTTTATTAATAAAGTTTTAAGGGAATTTATAGACACGGGGAAAATAGTAGTATACTTGGACGATATTATCATTGCACCTAGGACACTTGAGGAGCACTTACGGCTATTATCTGACGTTTTAGAAGTCTTGAGCAGGGCGGGACTACGACTGAATTTGGGCAAGTGTAAATTCGCATATCGTGAGTTGGATTATTTGGGGTATCACGTGAACGAAATGGGTATCAGGCCTAATGGTGATCATATTCGGTCCATAAGGGAATATCCTATGCCTACGGACTACGAAGGGGTGGAATGATGCGTAGGGCTCTTTTCGTACTTCCGCAGATTTGTGGCAGACTTTTCAAGGATAGCAAGACCACTGTGCGCTTTAAGGAAGAACAGGGTTTTTGACTGGACGATCGAATGTGAGGAGGCATTCGTGAAATTGAGGGATAAATTGGTGAACGCGCCGGTATTGGCAATTTATGACCAGCAACGAGAGACCAAGTTGCACACGGACGCCAGTACGAAAGGGTACGGCTCGGTTCTTTTACAAAAACAGGAAGATGGTAGATTTCACCCGATGGCTTATTATTCAAAGTGCACATCCCCAGCGGAGTCTAGATACCATAGCTTTGAACTGGAAACTCTAGCCATAATTTACGCCTTGAGGAGGTTTCGTGTATATTTGGAAGGGGTCCCATTCACAATAGTGACTGACTGTAATTCACTTGTGCTGACGCTGAGCAAGAAGTTGATGAACAATAGGATTGGTAGATGGGCAATGGAACTGGAGAACTATAGTTACTGTATAAAACACAGATGGGGTGAACTGATGGCTCATGTCGATGCATTAAGTCGTGAACCAATTATGGGGGTTATTGATGGGGACGAGGTTGACATCAATGTTCAGATTACACAGTCTAGGGATCCGGATATTCGGGACATACGGTTAGGACTGGAACGGGGGGAAGTGGAAGGATTTGTATTGGACAATGGTTTGGTATTCAGATTAGGTAATCAGGGGCAGAAACAATTGTACGTACGTACCGGCGGAATTGGAAGAGAATGTAATGAGATTAATGCACGAAAAGTATAGTCATGTAGGGATTGGGAAGTGTATGGACCGTATAAGGGAATATTATTGGTTCCCAAACATGAAGGATAAATTGAATAAGTTTATAAGGAATTGTATAAAGTGCATATACTATTCGGCCCCTCATAGGAAGAATGAAAGGAACTTGTACAGCATAGAGAAAAAGGCTATAGCTTTTGACACCCTGCATATCGACCATTTTGGTCCGTTGCCATCGGTGAGATCCAAACGGAAACATGTATTGGTAATTGTGGACGCGTTTACAAAGTTCACTAGGCTCTATGCAGTGAATTCTCCGGGAACAAGGGAGGCGTGTTGCGCCTAACAGAAATATTTTGATAACTATAGCCGGCCAAGACGAATAATTAGCGATAGGGGTACATGTTTTACTTCCAATGAATTCAGTAGATTCGTGAGTGAAAGGAATATTGTACATGTGAAGACATCTGTAGCATCGCCACAATCGAACGGGCAGGTAGAAAGGGTGAATAGGGACTTGCGGGGTATGCTGGCAAAGTTATCCGAACCTATAGACCATTCTGATTGGGTCGGAAGATTGTCACAGGCTGAATTTGCCATTAACAACTCAAGACACGGCTTTACTAAACAGTCACCCGCCGTAATGCTGTTTGGGGTCGAACAACGCGGTGAAGTAATAGACGAACTGACGGAACATCTTCATGATGGGTATGGTAATAGGGACATAAACTTAGAAGCAGTAAGGGGGGAAGCATTAGAAGCTATAAAAAAGTCCCAAGAGAATAACTTTAGATATTTCTGTAAGAATCACAAACCAGCCAAAGAGTTCGGACTTGGGGATTTGGCAGTATTGAAGAACGTTAGCACAACCCCGGGGGTCAATAAGAAGCTGATACCGAAATACCGCGGCCCGTATGTCATACGGAAGCAACTGGGAAATGATCGTTACGAAATAACTGATGTTGAGAATTGTCAAGTGACACAGTTGCCATATAAGGGTGTAGTAGATTCAAGTCGGCTGAAGAAATGGTTATAAATAAAGGACACAGATGATACTGAAGGTAACACAAGCGAATACGAAGACTATGAATTTATAGAGGATGAATGCGTGCAAGACACGCTGCAATCGAGGTCGATTGCTTAGTCAGGTCGGCCGAGATTGTAGTGGTCTGACATACGGCAACTCCGGTAATGGACTTCTGTCTTGTTTTTGACATTTTAAGCGAGTGCAACCTTGCCTACACACTTCCGGTAAATGAAATTATAAAAATATCTTTGTAAGAAAGAACACGTTTATGCAAGTTGATATAAATAAAGCCCTTATACAATCAATCAATCTTTAATATTCATTTTTAACTGGACAAATTTTATTTTAACTGGTAACTGGAAAAAGCTCCAAAAAAACTGGAAAATCCAGGTCATTCCAACCCGTCTGGCAACCCTAATTTTCGCCGGTACACGTAGTCCTAGTTTAGACGGGCGAACATTTGGAAGGAAAACATCTGGAATTCTCTTTTGTTGTTTCCTTCGCGGTCACACAGGCAAAGATTTTGCTTGCGACATTCCAATATTATTGGATAAAAGCAAAGTATACATATGTAGCAAAGAATATGAATATGAAAATATGATTACCGAACACAAAAATGATTCTCTCTTTCCCCATCCGTAAATTGCTATCAAACTAAATGTTTCCCTTCCAAATGTTTTCGTGTCTAAACGTAGTCAAACATACATGCACAAATATTCGTATTCGAGTTGCCGAATATTCGTCCATTTTAAAATATTCGTATTCGCATTCGTATTCGTCAAATTCAAGCGAATACGAATACGAATATTTTTCCAAAAAAAATAAATAAATGCATAAACTAAACGAAATTTAAATAAATGGATAAAAATATTAGTTTGTACGAATCCATTAAAATTTTGTATAGAAATTTGTGCTTTCTATCATTTTCAAATATTATTTACTGACGATCATTAAAATTTTGGGTAGTTTTTATTAACTTTAAAGTACGCCAACAGGAGTATGAATTTCTTTTTCATAACAATTTTTTAATATTTCATATTGAAAGCGTAAATAGAACCCTAATTTAATGTCTATATATTTCACATTTAATATTCGTATTCGCGAATATTGTTTCAAATATTCGTATTCGCGAATATCAAAAATTGACATTCGTTACATCATTTGTACATATGTACATACATATATTTTTTCTGTCTATCAGAATCCGTCGTTAAAACATTGTATATTTTTCCAATTAAATCAATTTTTAATTTCATAATTTTCTCTAAGCTTTCAGATATGTTAGCAAGACTGTTATAAAATTTTAAATAAGAACAAATCTTTCAAGTTAAAAAAAAAATCCAAACAATTTCCACTTCACTTGGAAATTCCATTAAAAAATAAAGATACTATCTAATATAAATTAAAGAAAGAGAAAAAAAGAATTCAGAGCGCGCACACTAATCCAGCAAAAAAGATTGCGCCAGTATTTAATTAAAATTATATCACATGGTAACCGCACTGGCAGAAAATTACTAAGCAATTAATGGCTGCTTCCTAAATTGGCTCAGTGCCAACACAATAATAATGAAGACACCACCATGACAGCTTCTTTTCGATCCTGTGCAGACTAGACAGCAAACAAACAAGACATTTGTGTTGACAGTCTCATATATTGTTCTGTACACGAAATAGTTTTTTCTTTGTTTGTTTCACTCCAAAATTAGTTCACTGGACTTGATAATTTAATAAATTGCTGAAATATTTGGAATTTCAATGTTTGTATTTTAATTTGAACACACTAAAATAATGAAACAAAATTTAATATCCTGACAAAAACACAAATTTGAAATAGGTCAAGTTCGTATGCAAAATTTACAGGGATCAAAATTTCGACCAAGGTCTTATTTGGTACAATACATACTTATCACGGCAGTCTGATGTGCAAATTTGTCGTCGTCTAGGGTGTCACCTAATTTATAGACATGCTGACTTGACATGGTTATACATATGTATGTATGTACATATGTTCAATTCTTAAGATTTGAAAAATTTTTTCACTTAGCTGGTTGGAAACTTCGTCCACACCTTGGTTTCTTGTAATGCCACAATAGTGCTTTTTTAAGGTGTGCTTGACTACATTCATCAAGCTCTAACACGATATTTTACGTAACTCTGTTCTATCCAACTGATTATTAACTTTACATTTAAAAAGGATTCAGATTCTCACAAAAATACAAATGTGGAAAAAGGTCAACTGCCATTGCAAAATTTCGGACACCAGTGAACGAAGTTTTTTTTACCGTGCATCTAAATTCCATAAATGTTAAGTTTTAGTCTTTTTTTTTTGTTTTTTTTTTGCTTGATTGTGATTGCATAAAGCTTTGTTTAAAAGTTATAAAGTATTTTTTGAACTTCAATTAAATTAAAAGTTATATTAACACTAAAAAATAGAATGTCACTAAATATATAAAATAAGCTATTTATGTACATATTTGAATATTATTTATTTAACGCTTTTTGAGTAGTTGACAACACTAACTTTTAAGAACATAAATAACATTAACTATGGAGAGAGAGAGAGAGAGAGAGAGAGAGAGAGAGCGAGACATATATAAGAAATGTTTTCATCAGCCTTACCGTTGAAAATTTTCAAAAAGGGGCACAAAAAGGTGATTTTAAAAAAAAGTGGCACAAAAAGGGTATTTCTAAGAAAAAAAAAAAGGAGGGCACAATTAGTTTTTTTATAGAGTGACACAAGTTTAAATAATAATAAAATAAGGAAATGTATTTTTAATATCAATGAAACGGGATTTATTGGAAGGAAAATTTTATTTTTCGCCGATAACTCTTCGAATGTTGATTTCCAGGTGTTCAATTGTTTGTGGTTTATCGACGTAGACAAGTGACTTAACATAGTCCCAACGAAAAGGTGCACTTTATCAGTAACAATAAATGTGGTCTGAAAACGAGCTATTGTTCTTCGAATTAGCCGCTCTAAAGGACGATAATGACCGCCATACAATGGAAGAAGTGCACGATGAGTTTGACGAATAGAACAATTATATTGTTTAAAAATTTCAACAATTTGTACACGTTGCTCTAAACAAAAAGCAAATATCAGCTGTTAAATGGGTGCTCAAATAAAGCAGTGTTGCCAACTCAAAGTTGTTACACTATAAAAAAAAACACGCTTTACTTTCTGTTCTGTTACGAATCAGCTGAGTCTTTTTTGTTTAAATAAATCTTAATCAAGTCGTTAGTTTTTCTATTTCGTTCAGTTCTGTTACGGTTCCACCGCTGAAAATCAAAAAATTTTTAAGTAATTCTAAGTGACAGCATAAATAAAATAAAAATAATTTGAATTAAACTGTGATTGTGCTTTTAAAATTTGAAAATTTTATTTTCACCAGAAAAACAAAATTATATTGAGACATAAAAATGGACGATGCAATAAAAGTCATCACTTTAGTGGAAAACTGACCGTTCTACTCAGAAATAGATGATAAGTTTTTGCATAAGAAGTAAATATTAAAATTTAGAAACGGAACGGCACAGCACAGAACATCAACAGAAAGTACATACAGACTAACTGCCTTATTCATAAAAAATATTTCAGGTTTATTAAGCGCTTATTTAACATATTTCTATGGGAAATTTGTCAAATAAACCTGCACAGAAAAAATTATTCCCAAAAAATTTTAAGCACTAAAATTCACTCCAGTGCAATTAAATTAAATATGTATCAATAATAAAAAATACATATTCATATACATACATACATAGATAGGTACTTACATCTTTTAACGGTTTTTCTTGCAAAACCTAACAGTAAAAGTTAGAAATTACGTACAGCAATGTTGCCAATTAACAAGGATCAGAAAAAGTGCTAAAAATAAAAGAAAAGAATAAGAACGAAAGTTATAAGTGAAATCGCAAAAATTGCTTTAAATTATTTTTAAATAATTTGTTTAACTTTATGGTGTGTGATTGATAACGAAGTGATTTGTACATATATACGTAATATCTATGCACATACAAACATGCATATACTCCCGGTCAGATGATTAGAACAGTTTAAATTTCAAGGGGCGAATTACGGAACGCGTCATCGAACGAAATTACGAAATATTTCAAGAGTTTATTTGGAAATATTTTAAAATTTTTCTATCGTATCGAACGTCGTAATTTGCCCCCAGATTTTTAAATGTTTTGTCGACAACTATTTGAGTACCATCGCAAAGAGCATTTTCTGCCGATGAAAAAGTTTACAATAGAATATAATTTTAATGCAACAATTCCCCTTATTGTGAATTGCGTCGTCGACATCACATCAAGACGACAGTAAAAATTGTTACTTGTCTATTCTTTGTCGACAATTGCCTACTATTAAAATGTTCCATTAATTTACAAAGCCTTAGAGATTAGTAAGAAATTGTCAGTACAAGCCAATTGTTGCCGATAAAGAGTAGACAAGTGACAATATTCACTATCGTATTGACATGACGTCGACGACGCCATTCACAATAAGGGGAAATATTTCAAATTCGAAAAAAGAGATAAAAAATTAAAGTTTTTGTTTCATATGATTGGCATCACTTTTTGCATTTTGAATTTTTTTTTGCAAATAGTCGGATTGGATTTATAAGTTAAATTATTGGTAGAAGAAAAATATTACACACTTTATAAGAAACACGATATTAGTGAAAAATGGTCAAGAAAAGTATTTGAAATAAAGCGGGAAGAATGGATGTTTATTGTTTGCGAGCATATTGCTATCAGGCCAGTGTGTGGTATATGGGCAACGCCACAAAACTGTGCTCGGATGCATAAGATACAGAAAAAAATTACAAAGTGAAAGATTCCAACCGAAAAGAGATAAATCTTGAGAATTTCGTCAGAACAACAATTAGGTATCAAGCTGGCTATGAATAACTGAAATTATAAGAAAATTAAAAAAAACTGCCGCCGAATAAGTATATGATATGGAACATTCAAGTAAGAGGACATGATAATTATTGGCGTACTACGGTTTTTAGTGAGGAAAAGAAATTTAATATGCACAGCCCATAAGGCAGCAATTAATATTTTCACGATATAAGAAAAGAAGAGCTATTTTTAAACCGCCATTACAGCAGAGAGGGAAGAGTTATTATCATGGGTTTAATAACGCATTGCGGCGCAATTGGTTTATAATTTCAAAGACCAAAAGTGACTAGAGAAACTAGCAAATGATATTTTTGGACCAATTATGCGGATTTTAGCAACGTGAAAATGCTCCTATATAAAATCCGAGAACTGAAAAAGAATTGATTTAAAGCCATATATTATTTGTCTTCTTAACTGTCCACGATATTCTCCCGACTTGAACCTAATTGAAAGTGTTTGGGGCTGGCTTTCCTGTAAAGTTTATGTACTTAATAACATTTTAATGGTTCTAATCTACGATCGAAGAAAATAAATAAATTTTTCCCTTATTTATGGAGCTTTTGTTGAAAGAAACTTTAATTTTTGTTGTTGTTATTTTTGCGATGTTCACTGCAAGTCTTTCCGATGGTAGTAAAATTCTAGCTGTCGACACAAAATTTAAAAAGATATTTCGTGGTAAAACAGAAACTAAAGTGGTTCAAATCATCTGATCGGGAATTGTGTGCGCATTTGAATAGAGTAAAATAGAGTTGGAAAATTTTTTTTCAAAGTGCTTAAGCCGAGATTCCACTATCGGCACAATGTACCGATTTTCGTCGGCTCACTGAAATAAAGTTATAAGTTATAAGCTAAATTGGCCTTATTTATTAACTAATTGAAATATATGGACATAATTACATCACACTGCATTGGCAATAAAACTATATAGACTTATTCCGGAATTAATAGAGAAATAAGACCGTTTTAGTTTATTACTTAGGACTTAATTGCAGTGAGCCGACAAAAATCGGCACATTGTGCCCATAGTGCGATCTCGGCTTTATCCTTTAGTTCGATAGATATTCAGAAACAAATTTCTCGGTTGCCCGAAGGCAAAAAATAACAAATTATATGACTTATCCGGCAACCAGTATTTATTTATTTTACTTATTGACTCCCCTCGTATATTTATTTTTCAATCAACAAATGACTATTGATTGAAAAATTATATCTTTCTGCCAAAATATATTCAATAAATGTTGAATAATATTTGCTATTTGAAATGGATATCGTGTTTTGTTACCTACTGTATTTAAGATAAAAATAGTGGTCGCCAAAACATACATAAGCAATTAAAATAATGAAAACAAAAGCAGCAAGAAACATGAGATAAACAATAAAACAAAGCAACATTTCCAGTTTCTACTACATAACACTCATCCGGCCAATCATCATGGTGTCAATACTTAACAAATTAAAACAGTCGCAGCCTTATGTTTTATTACACGTGGCAGCATTTGTTACTTTATTCATCAAGATAATCTTAAAAAAAATCAAATGAAATCAACAGGGTGGATGCCACGGAGTCATTCATTGTTTGTTCTCTTATTAAATTTCTATTATTTATTACTCACGAGATGACAAATTTAAGAACGTCATAAAAAACACAATTTCATATCGTACGCGCGCTAGAACGGAAGTGAATACTCGTATATGTATTATACCCCTGCAAAAGACCACTTACAAGAACTTTTAAGCCATGAGGGGTTTTTGTTAGAAAAACTATCGATATATCGACGATACTATCGTGATATTATCGAAGTTGTATGGTTCTCGTATAATGTACGTATTTATTTACACTAAAAATTCAAAACAAAGCAAAATAAAATAGAATTTTATTTTTCAGTTCAATAAATAAGAAAACTAAAATAATTGTATGAAAAATAAATGAGATCAGCGGAAGAAATTTTAACGTCATTCAGCTATTTTTGTTTTCATAAACAAACTATTTACATTTTTGGGTTTTAGTGGTATATCAGTTACTATCGATAGTGACTAAAAAATATGGATTGTTTTCAAGTATTAATCGATGACAGAATTAAAACATCGATAGTCACAAAATAAATTAACTATCGATAGTGCCATCGATAGTTTTCCACCCCTAGTACATATGTACATACGCGCACACGTTGTGTGTATGATCTTTTATTTTTCTGCGCACATACAAAGTTGACCTCTGCAGAAGACCAGCTACAAGATCTTTTAAGACATGAGAGATTTTTCAAATGCTTGACTACTGCGAAATATTCTAAAACAAACACTAAACAATAATGTTTGCAAGAAATTTGTTTCAGTTATTGCAGGTATAGAAGTAAAGGTAGAATTAGTAAAATCGTATCGTGATGTTGCGTGTCAGCTGACAAAAACCGTACCATATACAATGCATGTTACTAGTTATAAAATATGTGGTGGTAGCACTGCTGACGTAGGAATCTGCAGAAAACAGATTTTTCTGTAGCGTATGTCCAAAACGCCGCATTTATTGCCAGACAAAAAAAATGTACTGTGCAAACTGTTACATTTTCTATAACTTGTGCACAAAGTTGAACGATACGGCAAGCTGTAAAGTAGAATGATACGATTTTACTAATTCTACCTTAAAGAAGAAAATACTTCGTGACGGAAGAATTTGGGATGCTTGCTTCTTCATACGCATGGGCGGGTAGACATGCATGTATTTACATACGCACACACGTTGTGTGTATGATCTTTTATTTTTCTGCGCACATACAAACGCACACATGCATTGATATTAGTTGTGTGCGATTGCTTTAAAGCATGGGTGACCAAGATAAATTTAAGTAATATAATTAAGTGTAAGTGAGCGAAAAAGATAAACACACAGGCAGAAACAATTAGTAAAAGTAATTCTTATATGATTTTTTATATGAAAGAATTTTTTTCTAGAAAACCGTTTCAACAAAAAGTAATAAATAAACATTATTATTCACTTAAATTCTGACTAAAAACCAAATTATAAGATAAAATAAATTTTAATTTTCATGTAAGAAAAGCATTTTTTAACATAAACAGCATACATAATAAATTTCTCGCAGTGCGTTTGAGAAAAATGAGTAAAAAGATAAGCAAAAATTTATCTCAGATAAGACTAAATAAAAGAAAAAAAGAAAGGCTCAGTTAGCCGACTGTAATGTAATGTAACTGTAACGTAGAAAACAGCTGATCGATATTTTTATATGAAAAGTAGGTTACGTTACATTACATCTCTATAATCATTAATAGTAACTGAAGGCTCAGTTAGCCGACTTTAATGTAATGTAACTTTAACGTAGAAAACAGCTGATCGATATTTTTATATGAAAAGTAGGTTACGTTACATTACATATCTATAATCATTTTCATTACTTTTCACATACTAATATCGATCAGCTGTTTACTACTGTTGCAGTTACTTTACATTACAGTCGGCTAACTGAGCCTTGAGCCTTTAAACACATAATAGCTTACCATCTACATCTTACACACATACTCAAACGTACAATATGCAAAATAACAAGCATGCACGCATCAACACTGCATCTTTTGAGTGTTTTTTACGAACAAGAAGTCTTCGCGACATCGCTTAAAAACACTCATATATACGTACATCAATACATCCATAGTGCTTCGCTTATTAAACGACATCATTTATTATTGGTTTAGTATCATACATGCTACGACAATACATTTAAAAATAAGACCTGTTTACATCTCAAGACTGTTTACGCAGGCCTCTAATATGTATGCAATATAAAAGCGGTGGATCATTTCAAAGTCTGCCTATGAAGGAGGCAAGAAATGAGGGGGGGGGGGGGGCATTAAGATTTTTGTCCGCAAGAATGCGTGTACGTGTGTGACTTGAAATTAATTACGTTTATTTAGGGATTTTGAAATTAGAGCATCATTCAGTCTATTGCTGGCAAGTTCATTGTACTCGATAATTCATAACAAATTTCTACACGTGTTGCAAGTTAATTAATTGTACAAACAAAACCAAAGATAAAAATACTCAAAAAATTACAACACCGAATTATGTATATCTACCTATAAATAGCAGATATAAATGGTCTTTCATTAAGGGCTTCTTATCTTTAAATTTATTTCAAGCAGTGTGTGTGAGAATCATCGAAATTTTTTATTCGGTGGAAAGTCCTATCGATGCCATTATGTATGATATATAAACTTATGAAAATAAATATATAGCAGAAATGTACAGTTAATTAACATCATCTTCAAGCGGGATGATTGACCCTCAAATCGCTAGTGCAGAATGTGTATGAGCTGTGTGTCACGTAGCGCCTTCCTGCTGAAACTACATTTTGTTGGTGTCCATGTCATCCAATTCTGGCCAAAAGACAAAATAAAAAACTCATAATAAAATCAATTTTTCATCCCTTACAGTTCTACAGTGCCTCAGTCTGGTGCTCGTCCGCAAAATGTCATTTAAACAAGCTTCAAGTAGCTCAAAACATACAACCTACCGTGGCGCTATTCCACTCGTCGTCTACATAATCTTGCCGGCTTAGATCTTGTACATGTCAAACTGACCCGATTGACTTCCAATTTCAACACAAGATGTCTATCTTCGCAATACCGACATATTAATGAACTAATTTCAGCGTAATTTTACCCGTAGTAGGTATAGTATTTTATCTTAAATGCTTTATATAGGTTTTTGTAAAATTTTCACCTTCCATTTATACTATTAAGAATTGTAAGTTTGTAAATATTACCATGTAAATAATATATTTAAGCAGATAAGGAGCATTGTTCCTAAACTTTTTACCACTTAAGTCGAATTAATTATACTTGATGTTATCCAAACAGGGTTACCGTTAGGAATTTTTGAAAAGTCGCAAAAAAGGTCGTTTTATAAAAATAAAGTCGCACAAAAAAGTCGTTTGAGAAAATAAAAGTTGCACATATTTTTTAGCCTTTCTTTTTATTAATAAAAAGCGTAATAAAACAAAAAAAAAAAATAAGTTGAAACAATGCATATTCCATAACATATACAGTTCCATTATATGTGTTTCTATAGTTAAATAAATTTGGCTGTCGTTTGCTGCCGAGGTCAGAGGAGTAGGATTCATTAAGAAAAGTTAAACTTAAGATATTTTTGACAAATATTTTCAAATAAAGTCCCCTGTACTTTTTACTTTCATTCTTTTCGTTTGATCTTGGTGCCATATATTTTGGGTGAATGTATGTGTACTTCTACAATATTTTCTGAACATCAATATTACTTTTTTGAATTTTCGTATCTGTATTTAAAAATAAGTTTATCAAAAGAATCCAGTCTTCCATATCTTTGTCTATTAAATTTAAGGCTAACAGCATTGAGTTGCATGTTGTTACTTTTAAATTAGTTAATTTATTATTAAGCAAAGCTAATTTCAAAATGTTCACATGTTCGCATACACCTGTATATATTTTACGATAAAATATTTCATTGACTCGGTGAGTAAAAACAACCCAGCAAAAAATTACACATTATCATTAGAACTACTTGCCATATAACGACTTCCTTTTCTGCTTACCAAATTTCATTACTCGCTTACAAATCACATTACCTAAAACTTAAAAAAATTGTGTACATGTTGCTAAATGAGGAGAATGATTTTTTTAGATTAAATGGATTACGTAAATAAATTGCCAAATAAAAGAGTAAGTACTTCTCAAGAATCGATTATTTTAGTCTAACGCCTTGTTAAAATCATTAAGTTGGTAATCCAGTAAGGAACTGCTTCTACCAAAAATACTTAATTCGAAACCCGATTGCCTTTTTTGAAATTTTTTTTTGCTGGAAATTTTGTAAAATAAGCACTCCAAAAACCACAATTTTTATTTATTTAAAAAATTTATTTTGCTAAAACTATTCTTTGAAACTTCTACTGAAAACTTGCGAAAAATGTCTTAAATACATTGTACATGTGACAAGGTTGCAATTAATAAAAGTGCTGCCAAAGGAACAATAATCTGTGAATTTCTTTTAAATTTTGACGATTTTTTTCCTGATAAAAATAATAAGGAAATTTTTAATTTATTGCAATTTAAATGTTTTCTGTGAGAATCTTTACAAAAAAGGTAAAATGTCCCAACAAAATTAAAAAAAATCGCAAAAGTCGGTGATCAAAAAAAGTCTCACAAAAAGTCGCACACAGCTAAAAAGGGTCAAAATGCGACTTTAGTCGGATGAACGGTAACCCTGTATCCAAATAAAGAAAAAAAATTATTGAGGGCCTTATTATGAGCAACTTTCGATCGTCGAAGTACAGATCGAACGAATTTTCATTTGGTATTATGACGAGTACTCGACAAAGACTGTCCGTATTGTGAATATCAGTCAAAGTGATTTTTAAAATTTGCAACAACTTTACCTAAAAATAAAAAACAAGCGTTTATAATAATTTTTTATACTAAAATACTTCATCGAAAGCTAAACCCTGTTCGATGGAAAATTCGTTGCTCAACGAAATTTTCGATGCTCATAATATGAATTGAACATTCGAATGCAACTCATAACAAGGGCCTTAATGAATAACAGCCAATTAGACAATTGTAGATTCAACAATAAGGCCTTTATCAATTGTCAAAGATCGGAAATATTTATTGGAAGACCCTATAAAAACTCACCAAAACAAATTGGAGACAAGATATTAATAAATTATCATAAAGGTAAACGAAATGAATAGTAATATTGTACTGTAATGCAATTTACATTTTATTTATTTTTTATCACATATACATACATACATATCGCTCATTTACTTCAATAGTGTCACAACTCAAAAAACTAGTTTTGCAGAAAATCCGTTTTAAGTTTTCAATTTGCATACAACTCAATGAAGACATGAAAAAATATTCTTCTTTAAGAAGGTGATGCTACAAGCTATTTATATGAAATTTTTACACAAGATAAAATACGAAATGTAGCATTATTCTGCATTATTAACTCAAAAAGCTCATTTTTTGAATTATGACACTATTGAAGTAAATGAGCGATATGTACATAGGTGATCGCGTTTATTTTTTATTTTTTTTTGTCTGCAGTAATATGTTTATGAGTGCTACTGGTTTAAAGCTACAACCACTATATACCAATTTTTCCTGTCCTTCTTTCCCGTAAATGCAGCACGACGGAACCTATTAAATGGCAGACTACAAAATCTAACCTAACACTGAAATTGATCGATTAAATGGTAACGTATTTAGTATCCCAGCAAAAAATTACACATTACCATCAGAACTACTTGCCATATAATGACTTACTTTTCTGATTGCCAAATTTCATTATTCGCTTACAAATCTCATTACCTAAAATGTAGAAAAAATTTTGTACAAGTTGCTAACTGAAGAGAATGAGTTTTTTAGATTAAATAGATTACGTGAAGAAGTTTCCAAATAAAAAAAGGTAAGTACTAAAGGGTTGCATTTGTATACTCGTTTGTATAGCCAAAACAAATATACCATGGTATGTATCATATAATTGTAGTGTGAGCGACAGAACTAGTATAAGAGTTATTGTGTGTGCGTGCTTTTCCAAATTAAAATACAATTGAGGTAGTTTAGACGAGAACAATTTTTAAGCCGCACAATTTTTGTTCTTTTCCATATTACACGAGACTAATTCATCTGGCACAAAATGTATTCGTATACACAGCTGTGTGTGTGTTAGTGTTTTAAGTATTCATTTAACATTTGCTGTGTTTTAAGTTGTGTGTGTATTGGTTTTATCCTGCTAATATGGGGTTGAAGCTGGTTGAAAAGTTATGCCAACCGCAAAACCACTCTCTTTGCCTCTCTCACCAGCAAACTGGCATGCTATGCCAGCACAATTATGCCCGTATTGCTTGCTGCTGAGCAACTGTTTGATCTGTTTTTGCTCAAGAAATACATATTGTAATACAAATATGTATATGAAAAAACCACTATTGAAACAAATACATGATGTGCAGATGTATGTGCGGACGTTCGTTATGTTATTTTGTGGCGCATCCAAAGTATAGAGAGAAAGAGACAATTTTGCTCTGAGAGTAATTACAAATGCATGTGTTTCATGTACATGTATCATTTACTTACATATGTATGTGCAATTTTGCTTTCATTCATTCATTCATTCATCAGCCAATTACATTTTTTCTCAACACATCATAAGGCACTTATGGTAAAAGCAGTTTTATGTATCTTATTTGCCTTAGAAAAACAAAAAAAAAATAAATGTGTTGTTTTCATTTGCTCATTGTAGAGCTGCAAAACTATCGATAGTGGCTCCATTCGATAGTTTCGATAGTATTTTTTGATGCCATCGATACTATCGATAGTTTTTGATTCTTAGAAACTTATCAATTGTGTATTTTTCTAATATAAAATCTTGAATTTTTTAATCATTCCATAAAGTAAAAAGAAACTTGATTTTTTTAAAACTTTTAGTTCCAATGTTTTTAGTACACATATTCAACAAACATATATTCACAGTTCTATAAAAAATAAACGAAAAAGCAAACAGATAGATAGATGGATCAATAAAAAATAAATTAAAAAGGAATAAAATAAAAAAAATCTTTCATCATTACTTAAACTATTGCAGTTAGCTAAAAGGTATTGGTTTAACAGAAGGAGAAGCAAACTATTTAGCGTCACCTGTTATTTAAAAGTAAAGAGCGGAGACAGTCCAGTAGCCGTCAAATTTCTTCATGTATCAAAGCCGTTGGTATATAATAATTGTATCTTTATGCAATTTGCATCTAGTAGATAAAAACTGACATCTTATGTTGAAACAAATCAAAACTAATTAATATGTTTTCACATTTATATATGTAATGATAACCATTATTATAAAAGTTTACAGGCGGCGAAATTTGAATGTTGCATTTTTCATCATTCTGTTTTTATTGACTTTGATTTTTTCTTTTTTAGTAGCGTGTTCTTGTCGATAGTATCACTATCGAAAAAAAATATCGATAGTCTACTTAATATAAAGCTATCGATGCTATCGATAGTACCATCGATAGTTTTGCAGCTCTAGCTCATTGCTCAACCACACAATAATTGCTTAAAAAATCAACATTTACAACTAGTAACAGAAAACGATAAATAACATATTTGTTCATACCAGAACCAAAAAAACACGCAAAACTAGTGCAAACAGATGTATCTGTGCAATGCTATAGTAAGTACTTCTTATGAATCGATTATTTTAGTCTCACGCCTTGTTAAAATCATTAAGTTGGTAATCCAGTAAGGAACAGCTTCCACCAAAAATGCTTAATTCCAAACTCGATTACCTTTTTGAAATTTTTTGCTGGGATAATATGTATGTACTAATATTTCACACTACAATTTAGCATGGAAAGCAAAGTTTAGTTCCATAGAAAATTCGATGTTCAATGGAAATTTATATGGCGTTACAATCTCATAATGCGAATGTGGCATTCGATGTCCGATGTTCCGTAGACATACGAATTTGACATTAGATGACAGCGGAACAAAACTTTTTCCTTTCTCTTAATACAAAAAAAATTTCATTATCTTATTTTGTTATGAACTTTCGACAACAATTAAATTCACTGTATAAATTTCAGTGTTAATTAAAAATAAATAGAAACATAGGGCCTTTCATCTAAATGCGAACGATAGATTCGATCAAAAATTTATATTAGAAACAAAAACAAAAAACTGGAATTTGTTTTTGTTTCCAATATAAATATTCGATCGAAGCTATCGTTCGCATTTAGATGAACAGGCCCATAATAGTGTATTTAAATGTTTGAATTGATGAGGTAATACTTCCCTCATGCAATAGAATTAATTAAATTATTTCAGAATATTTATGCGAAAATAATAAAACTACAAATTAAAATGTGTTATTGCTCCCGTTTTAGAACGAGAAAAAATACATAGTATGTAATAAAAAATAAACTTTTACTTTTATGCATATGAACGATAAGTAATCCTATCCACTACAAAACTCTACAAAACAAAGAACCTGCCATAAACTTCCCACGCAATTAAAAATATAACAAACAAGCAAACAAACAAAACATCCTCATTCATATGTATAACCACAATAAAAATTCAATAAAATAAAAAAGTGCAAACATGATTTTAAATTCACATAGCACACACATACATACTTATATATAGGGTGAGCAAATTTGAGGTTAGGAAGTAAATTGGCTGTGAAATAAAGAAATGTTCAGGATTGAGCTGTCATCCTTTGACAGTTATTTAGTAAAAAGTAGACAAATTGTAACCATGGAACGTTACACTCTTCAACGTTTGTCGAACGTTTGTGAATTGGCTGTTAGAAAAACTGAATGAAAACAACGCATTTTTCAACAAAATCATCTTTAGTGATGAGGCAAGACCCATTTTCAACTAGGCGGTTATGTAAACGAATAAAAATTGTCGCATATTGGGCTCACAAAATCCACTAAAAGTCCTCGAATAAACATTACACCCAAAGAATGTGACCGTATCCTGCAGTTTGTGGTCGAACGGCATCATCGGCCCGTATTTTTTCGGAAATGGGCAAGGAAACGCCGTCACCGCGAATTCTCTACGCTATCAAACCATGATAACCGATTTTTTGTGACCATATTTGGCTAATGTTAACATCAGTGACCGACCTTTGGTTTCAACAAGACGGCCCCACAAGCCACACAATGCAGTTAATTCATGAGAAATTTCCCGGTCACGTAATTTCTAGATTTGCAATGTCAATTGGCAGTCTCGTTCTTGTGATTTAACGCCGCTGGATTATTTTCTCTGGGCCACTTGAAAGAAGGGGTTTACGTGAAGAAATCAAAAACAACTGTTGCTCTGAAAGATGAAACTCGGCGCTGCAATGACGAGTTAAGTGAACCTTTGTTGCAAAATGTGGTTTAACATGTTGTGAAAATAGTAGTCGTCTGCCCACGTGCTAGAGGTGGACATTTGCCCGACATTATATTCCATTTTTAATTCCCATATTTCTACTTTACATTGGTATCAATAAAACTGAGTTTGTCAAAAAAAAAACAGTGTTTTTAAGCCAATTTAGTTCCTAACCTTAAATATGCCCACCTTTTCAACATGTAGGTACATAGCATGTATGAATGTATAGAGTTTGGACAGAAACACTCAGCCATTGAGTCAGACGAACTTAATAAAACAACCAAAAAAAGGTCATTGGATATGATGTGCGAAAAACAAAATTAATATTCGAAAATGGTAGAATATTTTTTTGTCTCTTCTCGGGTTGATTGTACTTGTTACTTCTAGCTTAGTAAAAGTGGAAAATACCAAATTTATTAAAAAAAAAAAAAAAAAAAAGCAGGAATGACGAAATATGTATAGATATGGAAATATTATTTGTACACATACAGTGGTACAGAAAATTCTACATCCCCCCCCCCCCAAAAAAAAATGCATTTTATGCAATACTTTAAATTTTTTATCATTAAAATTACTGGCGTATCATTCCTTGTAAGAAATGAAACTATTTTAAAACAAATAATTTTTGATATAACAAAAATTAAAAATTTTAAAACCCCCCAACTTTTTTCAGAAAAGATGTTATATGTTCTAAACGGCTAGACCGATTTTCTTCAAACATAGCTAGGAACCCTCTCGATCAAGTCATCTTTTAAACAAAAAAAACTAAATGAAAATCGGTCCAGCCGTTTGGCCTGTACGTGGACACGGACAGACACACAGATAAACAGAAATACAGATACACACTACAAACTTATTACACCCCTTTTTTAGTCGGGGGGTTAAAAAGAAAATATTTGAAAAAATTAAAAAAATTCAGTATTTAATACACAGAAAAGTATACATACTCCATAGTTTATTGTTCTAGTTCCTAAAAAATATTTATATTTTTATATTTTTTTGCACCTCCTTTGCTCTCTAACACGACATTTAACTGATTTTTCATAAAATATACCAGTTTACCTTTGGTTCTCGAAGAAATTTTGCACCATTTTTTGACAAAAGCATTTTTAGGTCCTGTTGGTTCTTTATCGCAGTTTTTCTTATCCTGCAGTCCAATTCTTTTAAAAAAGTTTTCATCTTTATTTAAAATGTTTTAAGCAAATTCCATTCCTCCACTTCCCAATACACTGCGTAGTGTTTCTGAATGAAGAGTGAAAATCAACATTTTTTCTATGCCTTTTTGCTATATTAACGGTAGTTGTCCTGAAATTTTTGTCAATTTCTTTCAATATGTGTGGTTTTATACGTCGAGTAATTTTTGCGGACAGTCACTTCTTGGCCTACTATTAGCACTATTGTTCTTTTTATAACTTCTTGTAACGCTTTATATACTAGACTTTTACGCCCAACAATTTCAGAAATTTCGCGCAACGATTTTTTGGCTTAAAAAGCGATACGAACTTTAGCCTGTTAAAATCATAAATATAGAAACAAATGGAGTTCGAATAATAATTAAAATTAACTAAAATTAATAGCCATGGGCATGGGCAAAAATTAAATAAAAATATACTTAATAGTAACAAACCAAAAAAGTTTGTCTTAAGTAGAACAAAAAATAAGCAAATTAAGTAACATGTGTATAATTAGTAAAAAGTACAAAACGACAATGATAAGACTGTTGTAAATATAATGATGGTACAATTGAGCTTACAATACAAAAAAGCTTTCAGCAAATTGAAATACGATGAATCAAACAATTCACATATTCCCTTTGCAATAATGCTAAGTATATAAAGCAGAAATCTACATCAACTGACACCACACACAGTGGACCAAACACAAAAGAACGCTGATGATGAAGGTTTAGTGGCCTTCGAAAACGGCTGGCTGTTCCGTTCAACTATGTGTTGTCAGAATATTTACAACTAACTTTGGTGTTATTTGTTCATTAATAATTATCACATGTAATTTGGCTTAAAAAGTGATACGAACTTTAGCCTGTTAAAATCATAAATATAGATTTTACGTTCTTTTGATACTGAACAATCATATTTCTAATATCTAATCTTATTTCTTTAACTTTTGGACACATTATAATTAAAAACTAAGAACGACGACAAACACTTTGAATTATTAACTGGGAGACATGAAGCATTACAACGTAGTGGCAAAACATGTGTAAGTTCTTTTTATGGAAAAGTATCGTTGCAGTAAAATTTGATTTTCTTTAAATTATTAATAAATATACTTTTTTCCAAATATTTTTGTTTCTGGAAAAAGTATCATGTTTTACAAGAAATGATATAATATAGTTTTTGTTGATAAAAACTGTAAAATTTTGCTTAAAATGCATTTTTTCGGGAGGTATGTAGATTTTTCTGTGCTACTGTATATACGCACCGAAAAGCAAAAAAGCCAAATAAAATATTATTAAAGTTCACTGACTTACTTCCTATCATTCGTGTACATACATACATACATATAACGATATACATATACTAAGTACTTACCACCTAAGGTTCACTAAACTCATTCTTAAATAGAAGTCATAAAAAGGAAAAGTTTTAATATACACATTTATGTTTAGATAGATAGAATGCAGACAAAGAACTTTGACAGCTCATTGGATTTAAGAAGGAGGTATAAGTATGTATGTATGTATGAGTGTTCTAAGAGGTTGTTATTATTACAAAATTAACGTAAGACAAGGTTATTGAAAAAAGATAGATAGCCAAATAAAGCAATTGCTTCGGTGAAAAACTACCTTAAAATATTTTTTTCTGATAGCGAATTACACGGACAAATGTGTATTTGCACAAAAAACATAACAAAATATTCTATAAAGGTATTCACGTCAAAAGTTGCACCTTTGCAGAAAAGCAAAATTGCAAAATTTTCAAAAAATATAACAACAACCACATAGAAAATTATTTTGCACAAATGATGCAAAATTGTCAGGGTCTGAGTAAGTGCAAGATTATCAGGGTAAATTTTGCAAGTTGTGCAACTTTTTATGGCATTGCCAATCTAAAAAAAAAAATACAAAAAGTACTTATAAAATCAACCATACACCAAATTACAACGCAGAAATTCCTAAATGTTTTTCTTTTAAATGAAAAAACAAGTTGTTGAAGATATTTTCGATACAAATAAATTAATTAAAAAATTATAAAATTAAAAAAATATTTAAAAATTCTAGCTAGAAATTATAAAGAAATCTTCAAATTCGATTTTCAGATAACAAATACATACATAATTTTGCTATTTTCAAAAGACCTATGGCTCAAATAGTTATTAGAATTTTGTTAAATAACACCAATATTATTAATATTGATATTTTTATTGGTGAATTGATTACAAAATTAATCAGCGAAGTTCCAACACTTCGTTTCAGCATTTAAACAAACATACGAGTACAATATATCTATGCACATATTGTGCTGCTTTATAGACAATTAAACAAAATGGGTTGCTCACGTCAGAAAGTGCAATTATGCATTTTTGCACAGTTGCAAGAGTTGATGTGAATACCTTTTTTATTTATGATTTGAACAGTCTAAAGTTCGTATCGCTTTTTAAGCCAAATTACATGTGATAATTATTAATGATCAAATAACACCAAAGTTAGTTGTAAATATTCTGACAACATATAATTGAACGGAACAGCTAGCCGTTTTCGAAGGCCACTAAACCTTCATCATCAGCGTTCTTCTGTGTTTGGTCCACTGTGTGTGGTGTCAGCTGATGTAGATTTCTGCTTTATATACGAAACTTTTTTGCAAATGGAATATGTGAATTGTTTTGATTCATCGTATTTCAATTTGCTGAAAGATGTTTTGTAATGAAAGCTCACCTTACCACTCTATATTTACAACAGTCTTACCATTGTCGTTTGTTCTTTACTAATTATACACATGTTAGTTAATTTGCTTATTTTTGTTCTACTTAAGACAAACTTTTTTGGTTTGTTACTATTAAGTATATTTATTTAATTTTTGCCACAAGCCAATGACTATTAATTTAGTTAACTTAATTATTATTTTTCGAACTTCATTTGTTTGCTGTTCCGTTCAACTATGTGTTGCCAGAATATTTACAACTAACTTTGCTGTTATTTGTTCATTAATAATTATCACATGTAATTTGGTTTAAAAAGCGATACGAACTTTAGCCTGTTGAAATCATAAATATAGAAATAAATGAAGTTCAAAAAATAATAATTAAAATAAGAAAATATTATTAAATATTTTCGCCTTGAACATGAGCTAATACGGCCTGAATATATTCATGTAAATACTCGTAACACAAATTTTATTTAATTTTTCCCGACGTTACATCAATATACATATATTATTCAAAAGAAACTCTCAATAAAAATAAATAAAAATTGAAGAAATTTTAAAAAAATATATTATGCTTTTCGTAAATGCACCACAGTGCACAATATGATTAGTCTGCAATGCTTTTGTTAATCATCTGTTTCGTGATTTTTCTAAAGCACCCCATACACGATTCAATTAAATTTTCAATTGAGTCGGTTGTTGTCCAAATCAAAGCGTGTATGGCTTTGTCAATTGATTAGTTTGGCAGTTGTCGAGTTGATTGAAGAAAAATCAAAAGAGTTTCGTGATTAGGTGTCAAAATTTATGTATTGTATTGTATTGTATTTAATTTCATTGAATTTCAGATAAAAAATTTAAAAAGTGATGAATGAATGCAATAGAAGTTTTAAATTTTTAAATTTGTAATTGTGAAAAAATATAAATTTGACAATTGAATGAAAATCTTTCAATTCAGTTTATGAAGTGTGTGGCCAAGAACCAATTCAATTGAAACGTGTATGGGGTGCTTAAGTCACTCATTCATTGCATCATCCATTTTTATGATTTATATTTGTGTTTGCGCCGAGTTGTATCAGTGTTGCCACCTTCTAAATATTTGCATTTACGAACAAGCCCATTTTCATTGCTTCAAAAGTATCAATTAGTGAATATTTTCGACTCCTGAAGAAGTCATAAAGCGTGTGCATTTTTGAAACCTGTTTTCCTTTTTTTCTTAAATAATTCGACAAGACCGCAAAAAAGTGGGCGGTGTTACGCCCCTAAAAATTAAAAATTGCTCTAAGGGGCTGAAATTTGATGCACAAGTAGGTCTAGGTGAGAAACCATCTAGAAAAATCTGAAAACCCGCAAATTTTAGTCAGAGGGGCGGGGATGCGCCCATAAAAATTAAAAGTTGCGCTTATGAGCTGAATTTTGATACACAAGTAGGTCTAAGTGAAAAAGAAACTAGAAAAATTTGAAAACCCAGAAAATTTTACCAGAATGGGCGGGGCTACGCAAGTATTGTTTGGAACTAAAAACTTAATATACAACATTTAATTCAAGCCATTTTAGTGAAACCTTGCCTTCACGTTGCACGTATACAAGACTTTAAACTATCACCTTAAAAAGTGGGCGTGATCATTCCCATAAAATGTTAGCCTTGTGTTTAATCTAGTATATTTTAGAAGAAAGTTAGCATGAGTTATAAGCGCTGTTCACAACAAAATTGTGAGTTTAAAATAGTGGAATAGTGCTCATAAAATTTAAAGGTATAAGTCGCGCTAGATAGTTGAAATTTTATACACAAGTAAGTATATATGAGTAAGCCAATGGGAAAATCTTAAAACCAAGAAGTTTTATCCGGTATGCGGGGTCACGCCGTTAAAACTCCAATTCGCACTAGAGAGCTGAAATTTGATAAACATATAAATCTAGATGAGACATCACTAAGAAAAATCATAAAAACCAGAAGTTTCAATCGGGGGCGAGAAGAAGCACTTTAAACTCAAAATTAAGACCAATTTTACTGAAAATTTTCATACACATTGCACTTATCCAAAGTAAAAATTTCACATAAATCTGTTTTTTTCTTTCGTGTTCTTCGGCTTAGCAGTTTTTAGTCCATCACTCATGTATTTCTCAATAGCTTTTTCCTACGAAACTTTACATGAACCGTAAGCACTAGCAGATATAAGAGTCCCATAACAATTTTACGTAATATTATACTTTAGAGAGCTGACATTTTGTAGGCAAATAGTCTCAATTGATTTACTAAATCGGAAAATCCAAAATTTAAAGCACCAGCTACCCTATTGAAGCTTTGCATGCACATTGGGCATATCCTTTTGATTTATGTACTTCGGCTAAGCAGACTTTAATATGTAAATATATTGAGAGAATAGGCGGGGTCACGCCCACTAAAATTTACGCTGTATTGTACATATTTCTTTCCAGACGACTCTTACCAAATTACGTACACACTGGCGACAGTTGTAATGATACAATAATGCATTTTTAAGGTCTGCACAATCCAACACCCATCACGCTCTAACCCATTATTTTATGTAACTATGCCATTTTCAACTGGCAGTGATCATTAACAGAAATAAGACATACTAGAAATTTTTAGTTTAAAAACTGTTATAGAAAATTTTTCAAATAGTAATCAGATCCTCACAAAAACATAAATGTGAAAAAGGCCAAGTTCCTACCCAAAATTTCGGCCATTAAAATTAGTGAGATATAAAATTTGACCAAGTTCTTGTTTGGCACAATACCTAACACAGAAATATGCTATGCGTTACATAAATTTGTAATCGTAAGGGTGTCATATAATTTCTAGATAGTCTGCTTACTTGACAATATTTTTACCTTTCTAAAAAAAGAGAGAATAATGTGTATGTGCTCATTTCTTTATATCGGAAAAATGTTATCAAGTTAGAACATTATCTAGAAGTTATATGACACCCTCACGATTACAAATTTATGTAATGCATAGCATATTTCAGTGATAAGTATTGTGCCCAACAGGAACTTGGTAAAATTTTATCGCCTAGGTTCTACATTCGTAAAATGAAATGAAAGTGAAATTTTCTCTTGGTTTGTGTTCTTAATTTCGTAAAAGCGATTTAAAAAGTAAAATTTCATTTTCAGTTTGTTTCAAAGTGTTCTGGAATCCAATTTCACTACAAAAAAAGTAATTTGAATTAGGCAACAAACAACATTGTGAAAGAAAATACGTTTTAGTAAAAATAAAATTTTTGTAACTTTTTATTGCAAAAATACAAAGATGTAGGCACATAAATAACATTTGTACATAAATTATTTTTTCAAACGATTTTATTTGTGTTTTAAAGGGATAAGTACAAAAACATGGAATAAGAGGAGGCGTTGCTAAAATATATGCGAAACAAATCCGGAATTTGCTAAAGGGTTCTGTAAATGATTTATTCATTTTCATTGATTCATTTTTTTAGCGAACTTGCAATTTTTTTGCAAACTTACGTTTCGCGTTTTTTCCCGAATTTATTTTATTTATAACAGTTTTGGCAATTTTTAATGAATTTTAAGGATTGCTTCCGATATTGCAACTTCTCGCGAATTTTTGCATTGTTCGCAATGAAAGCGAGTTTTTGCAAAAATTCTCCTTCTTAGCATTTTTTGCGAATTTATAATAATAATATTAGACTTTGCTATTAAGTTTTTGCGAATTTTCGCCATTTTTGCGATTTTTTTAACATTTTTTTTTTGCGGAAAATGTCATTTTTGCAACGTTTTTGGCTTTATTTATTTATTTATTTATTTTTATTTAGAGACTTAAAATTTAAATTTTTTGCAAGCTTTGGCGAATTTTCATAATGTTTTGCGCTTTCTCCAGAGTTAATGATTTACCTTACAGTTTTAGCGAGTTTAATTAATTTTAGTTTAGAAACAAGAAATATTGCAAATTTTCTAATTTTCGCGATACGTGATTTATTATTATATTTTTTATCAAGATTTGATATAGATTTTTGCATTTATTTTTATTACAAGTACATAACCATTATTTTTTTGGTGAATATACTTATATGCAATTGATTCTTTCCGCAGTGAATATTTGCATATTTTGGCATCCATTGGCTACACAAATATCCATAGCAAGACAGATAGGTAGTCAAATTTAATTCTTTCAAAATACTAATTTAAGCGACGAATTTTAGAAGGCAATTTCCCAATTGTGTTTATAGCATAAAATGTTTTTTTTTCATGTTGCTTGAAATATTTATTTGAAATAAACTGGGAATGAAATCGTCATGGAGAAAAAGTTTCATCACTTTTCTAGAACACAGTGATATCGTCTTTGCGGAATTAAAAACGTTTTCAATTTCATTTTGTAGTGGAATGTAGAACCTGGGCGTATATCTCACTACTTTTAATGGCCGAAATTTTGGATAGTAGGAACTTGGCCTTTTTTGACATTTGTGTTTTTGTGAGGATTGAATATTACAGTTTCTATTATGTTTTTACCTTTTCCTGTGAAGTTACAATTATTTGAGTTAGGGCCTTTCTGCTTGAGACCAACGATATATATAGGGTGTTTTTTTAGAGGTATAGAACTTCGAATTGAAATAAAACACAAGAAAATCGTTTTAATGTCCATCAATTTGGCTTTATTGGAAGGATAATTTTATGCCATTAATGTTTAAATATGATTTCGGGCATGTGGCCGCCGCGGCTGGCTCGAATAAAGCCAATTCTACAGGTCCAATTTTCAACCACTTTTTCGAGCATACGGGGCCGTATGTTGGCAATAACGCCACGAATGTTGGCTTCCAAGTCCCCTAACGTTTTTGGTTTGTTGGCGTAGACGAGCGACTTCACATATCCCCAAAGAAAATAATCCAATGGTGTCAAATCACACGATCTTGGTGGCCAATTGACAGGTCCATTCCGCGAAATTATGCGCTCATCGAATGTTTCCTTCAATAAATCGATTGTGACGTGCGCTGTGTGGCATATAGCGCCGTCTTGTTGGAACCACAACTCATGCACATTCATGCCATCCAATTCGGGAACAAAATAGTCGGTTAGTCGGCTCCAATTGCTGTGCACGGTGGCGAATCGATTTATTCGGGTCCTCTTCAACACTTTGCTCTACAGCGGCAATTGTTTCTTCGGTGCGCACTGTTCGACGTCTCTGCGGATGCGTATTATCACATAGAGTAAACGTAGTGCGAAAACGATCCATGGTTAACCAAATTAATTGCTCTGATGGACGATTAGGTCGACCATAAAATGGACGGAGCTTGCGGTAAACTTCGCGAACTGAACCATTATTTTCGAAATAAATTTGCACGATTTGCAAGGGTTGTTCTTTTGTCAACCTGTTCATGATGAAATGGCAAACCAAACTAAATATTAATCACTTGACAGCTGACAGACAAAATGGCCGCCAGTTAAAAAAGTGATGCCAACTTAAAGTTCTATACCTCAATAAAAAACACCCTTTACATATGTACATATATGTATGTTGTATGTATGTAAGTATGAAAACAATATTTAGTACGTTCCTATAGGTGCAATTTCATTATTCAATGGTGTACGTATTATAATACATTTACAAAGAACTGTTGAACAGAAAAAACTAAATTTCGTTTTCAGTAACCAAATTCATTGAATCAGTAATTTTTTTGTGTGAATGCGGACCTTCAAAGAAATTTGTAGATTCTGATAACAATTTTGTAAAAATTTAACTGGAAAAAAAATATTTTTAGTTAAATTATTAAGGCATTAGAGAAAAAAGTTAACTGAAACTCAAAATATTTTCAGTCAAATTTATTAATAGGAACAGAAAAACATTTTTGCAGTTTTTTTTGTATTATTCAGCAAATTTTATTTTATAATTTACAAACACATTCACTAAAATTTTTCGTATTATCAGAAAATAAATTAACTAAATCAATAACAATTCTTATTTTTTTTTAATTAGTAAAAGTTTTATCTGAAAAAAAAAAATAACTGAATACTTTAAAAAATTGGCTTGGAACTCGTCAGTAGACTTCAACCCAAAAAAGTCTTTAATTTAGCTAAAAAACTCCGTATGTTTATAGTAAGACTCTTAATACTATATTGAGAATCACAATATACAAACATAATAAGTTTTAAAACCGCAAACAAAAATCTTAAAAAAAAATAAAATGTTTTTTATATATATAAAATAATTTGTAAAAAAAACAAAACTAAAAAAAACAGACAAATTTTTTACAGTATATAAAAATAAATTTAACTGAAAAAATTAAAAAAAAAAATAAGACAAATTTTTTTACAGTATACAAAAATAAATTTAACTGAAAACAACAAATTTAAATAAATAAAACATAAATCTAAAATTTGTTTTTACAAATTTTACTTTATATAGATAATTTTCATTCTATACAGTTTTTTTTTTACATAACATAAAATTGGAACAAATAATTTACTGGAACAGTAAAAAATATTTACTGAAACTAAATTATATTTCAAAACACACGTTGTTTGAAATTTTTTTTGGAATAATTTTTTCTGTGTGCTGAGTCGCACATTAAACAGAGAGAAGACAACAACAATGTTACTCTTGATTTGTATTATTTAAGGTTTTTAACCCCGACAAGGTCGTATGCATAACAAAACGTAGGAATATACTACCAAACTTTCATAAATACATATGTAAATACAGTTAGTAGCAAAACTCTACATACGATTTAAGTACCCAGCAAAAAATAAATGAACGCGTTCAAAATGAAATAATGTTTCATGCTTCCTTGATCATTTGTTTCTTCGAATGCATTCTGAATATCATCGCAAATCATAAATAATGCTATAGTTTTTGAACGCATTAAAAACGCATGCGAGGTTACTGGTTAATATATTGAAATAAATACCAAGCGAAAAAGGCATGCAAAAACGGAATGAAATCATCACATTGCTACATTTTCATAAAACAAGTTTTATCCACATCAAATGACAAGATAACAAGCTCAGTGGTAGAGAGTGTACCTTGAGAGTGAAAACAGCTCGGTTCGAATCCTTCGACAAAAATATTTATTTATTTGTTTGTTTCGTATTTACGTGAAAAAACATCATCGAATCAGGGAACTTGCATGGTTTTTAATTCATTAATTTGAATGGATATCAAAATATTTAAATTCTGGCATAAACACATAATCTCCAATGACAAGCTAATGTAAAAATCATGCATGTTTCACCTAAATCGAACCAATGCGTCATCACGATTCAACACATGATTTGTCATGTTTTTTTTGCTGGGTAATTTCATATCTTTTGAAAATATTGTATCTTCAATATTGAGCCTGGTACTCTGTTCACAACTTTGTGCGAAATTCTGTGCAACTACAGGTAAAAGTATTTGGTATGCAATATTTTCGAAATAATGTCGAAATATTAGTAATCTGTTCTTATTGCGAAAAACATGTAAAATGTATCTGGCAGGATGTTTTTCCATGCAAAATGTTTTTAGCATCATTTTTTATTTGAGCTGACCAAGCAAAAAAAAAAATGAGGAAAAAGAAGTAGAAAAAGCACCATATCTACTGAATCAAATCACTTCAAATTTAGGTAAAAAAACCAATAAATATTACATCGACGTGTCATTGGAAGGAAGTGGTTTGTTTTTGACATTTTTTAACTCAATAAAAACCATATTTTTGATGCTATAAAAATCCGAAATTTCGGAGTGAAAATAATTCACTTCACAAAATAGTTCAAAAGCGCTTTTTATTCAGTGATTAAAATTTGATTTGAAAAGCCTTAAATGTAATAAAAAAAACACCTGTATTTAGCTTGAGCCAAAAATGAAATAAATTTGTAGAAATCACTACTTTAATTTAAAATTCCATTTGATATGTGGTTAAAAATAACTTCGATACTTTCGAAGTACATAATTTAAAAGTGGTTCGTAAGGAAGTACTCATTTTATTTTTTGCTGGGGAGCAGTACTTTTTTTCGCACGGAATTTTAGCAATGTTGCATGCATTCAAGCAATAAAGGCGTAAAATTTAGCAAAATCGCGAGATGGGCTACATTTGGTACATGTAAAATTTTTCGCAAGGAAAAATCAGCCTTTATATTGGACCCACTTTATAACTTCGAGATAAAAAACCTAAAAAACACGGTTACTTTGTTGGTTAAATAAAAATTACTGAAAAACGACACTTAGCCAACGACCCAAAGCAGTGATGCCAACTTTTGAGACTCAAAACGCGTAAAAACTTTTGAAAAAAGCGCTAGAAAGGGCTAAATTGAAAAATATTCAAAAATAAAATAAATAGTAAAATTTTTCGAAAAAGCGCGAAAAGTGACTAGTATTAAAACGTTTCTGTTGAAAATAAAAACAACAAATCAATTTTTGTAAAGTAATTTATTAGAATATAATTAATTATCATTAGATCAGCACATACATAGCTTTAGAGCTTCAATATTGTACATATTTCATTTACATTTCATATTACATTTCAATAAGGTACTAGCGAAACCCTGCACACTTCGTAGTGCAAAAAAAGAAAATAAAAATAGCGACATCATCCATTGTGGGCGCATTAAATCGTCTGACATGTTGCCCAGGAGGCGTTTTATCAGCCCGAATCACAATTGCATATTCATCAGATGGCATTTAATCGAGCGCAGTTTGAAAAAGTCGCACTAATTAATTTTCAGCATGCAACATATTCTGCAAACGCTCAATAATATCCCTCCGCAAATTTGATGAAATATTACAACGACAATAAATTTCCACATTTGAGTTACCCGCAAAGTTTACTTGCAAAAATTGATAGCTTTGATCAGGAAAGGGTAACAAAGAACTAAGTCGATGGTAAACTTGGCCTTGAATCTATTGAAGATTGGAATTTTCACAATAGTACTTTTCGCGATTATCTAAATAAACATCAAAACAAACAAAAATAGCTTTAACGTTGGCAAAAAATTTCCGAATAATATTTGTCGCTCCAAATGAAGTCATTTGAAATGCGGAGTTATACGCTTGTATGTTTGCCAGAAAATGCTTTGAAATTGCTGTGTCACCAGTTATCAAATTATGCAAGTGTGACGGTGGTGGATTCAATTCTGGTTTTTTTAACTTGTCCGTTCGAACAACACAATCCAGATACCACATGTTTAAACTTAAATGCCTTGTAATGACTGCAAACAGTAGTCATTGGTTCAATTGAAACCTTGCCATGAGAAAAGTAATCAAAGTTTGAATCATAATTGAATATAGCACGCTCCAAAGTACGTCGCACTTACGGACGTGGAGCTGGATTTCGCAGAGCCCTACCACGTGCCATGGCATTTCGAGCAGCCAAAGTATTATTTACACGCTGTTCGTCACTTTGAGATGCTCTATATGCCGCAACATTTCTAGCATTACGTGATTGACGCCCCAAATTACTGCGCGTACGTACCATATTCTATTAAAAAATGTGGCTACACCAATTAAATATGAAGTAATTGAAATTTTATTTATTCGCGAAATTCAAAAATTGAGATACATACATATGTTAGTTGAATAATGCAATTATTAAGAATATAAATAGATCAGCTGATCATTAAATGTCAGTCATAGCATGTACTCAAAAGCTAGCGACTTTGGAGAAAAAGTCCGTTACAGCATTACATGTATATATTAGCTGTTTGATTTAATGTTTGGAATATTCGTTAAGTTAACATATAAGAAAGCTCATTGCTGTGCATAATGTAAATATTTAAATATTAAGTTTTTAGTGGTGTGTTTATATGTAATTTATTTCATAGATACCCGAAGTTGTGATTTACAATAGCTAAGTATATAAATGGTTTGACTAAAATTGAATTGTAATGAATTTAAAAACGAATTGTATTTCAGTTTTTCAAAATATTAACTCAAATATTTCGAAATGAATGCAGTGTTCACTAAAATATAACTCATGAACCAATACTCATACAGAGACTGTTTGTACATAAAAACCTTGGTATTGACGTAACATTTCATATAAACTTTGCAGAAACAAAATCGGTTCACGCATTCCAGAGAACATCAATTACTAACACAATGCAACTTATTTTTATATATATAAGATGTACATATGGGCATTTCCAGGGAAAGGTAAACAAACCATGACCAAAAATTTAAATTTTATTAAAAAGCTTTGCTTGACCGATAGTATCATAAAAAAGCCTTTAAATAATTTGATTGTAATGTATTTATACGCCATCTCAGTTATAGTCAAGAAAAACTAGGCTGCCAAAAATTAATTTCTATTTTTCTAACTCTTAGGGCTAATAAATCAGTTAAAGTTTAAACGGTGGTTTAGTTGAACTAAACTTTAATTCATATGTGGTTTAAACTCAACAGGAGTAAATCAGTGAACCATACTTCATGTGTAGTTTAAAAACTAATACTTTGGCAGCACTAGAACAAATGACAAAAAAACAGCTGTTTTGCAGCAGGCTATCAGTTCTTTGTACAATCAAAAAGGCAAAAACTTTAATAACATTTAATTAAAAGCATTCAAATTTTACTGAGAAAGAAATTATATATATTCTTGGCAAAGCAGAATAGTATAAAAGAACAATAGAGTGTAAGAGAACAAATCGAATCGAATCTGAAGAAAAAGTAGAAGCTTGGAAAAAAGTTGAATGCTTTTTAAATGCAAAACATATGGTCTGTAAGTAATAAAATCATATGGCCTGTATTGGTAGTTTAAACGCCCAATTTTATGCGTTTACAGATGGTTTAAATACTACATTGATTTATATGTTTGCTGGTTTAAACACATTTTAAACCAAAAACAGAGATTAACTTGAACTGATTTATTAGCCCTTAGGGCCATTATTACAACTTAAAGTTAGTTAAAAGTAGGACTTTATCGGACGTATAATAATAATGTAATAATGGCCCTTAGTAATATTTAATCATATTTCCTCTTTAATGTTCAAAACATTAATAAGTATGTAGTGGTTGTGCTTTTTCCATAAATATGTTCTTAAAACTACAACTAATAGGAATAAATGAAGAGAGAGTAAACAAATATCCTTTAAAATTAATCTTTTCCACTTGTTCTTCGTTATCCTTCAATGTAACGTTTGTTTCCAAAAAGGATGAAATATTATAGTTATATTTGACTCGCCAGGACCAGGTGTCTTAAAAGTTGGATTTTAAACAAGTTTGAGGAACAGAATTTAAAAATATTTTGCACTTTGCAAAAATTTTCAAAACAAATGCATTTTGAGGTAGGCAAAGTTTGTAGCATTCGTCATTGTAAGTAATTTTTTTCGGTTGTTTGTCTTGCCAACAGTGTTGTTTAGCGATTCTTTTAGAATATTTCGCTGTAATAAAGCATTTGAAAAAATCTCTCGTCTTGAAAGGTCTTATAAATAGTCTTGCGTAGGACACTAGTATTTATGTACTTATGCTTGGAGTACAAAGACGTCCATCTTAATGAATCTAAATTTTTGGTAAAGTTATTTTTGCAGACGACCGTAAGTTCAACCCATTTAAAAACGACGGACGACAAAAAACATGGATAAAATAAAACGCATGCAGTACTGTCAAAATGGGGGGATGGTCAAATAAAATTTTTTGATGGAATCGTGGTCGTGGTTATTTAAATATTTTAAAAAGTTATGTTTTGCAGAATGTGGACAAATTCCACCTTAAAGATAAATATATATTTATACATGATAATGACCCAAAGACAAATCACTTAAGGAATGGCTTCTCTATAAAGTAAAACCGAATCTTCCACATCTTCCACATCCCCAGATTTAAATATGATCGACTATTTATGGGCTACCTTGATCATCGTCTCTATCTCAAATAAGTACAATTTTAAAGGTATAATGGAAAAATGTGCCAGCGGAAACAACTAAGCCTCTGGTTTCTTCGATGCCTAAAAGGCTTAGAGAAGTTTTTTTTTATCAAAAGGATGACACTAACGGTCTGGCCCACGATGTCGACAAGGAATTATCTGTCGCTTAGTTATATTGAAAACAAAAACAAAATACATAAGAAAATTTGTTTTAGTTTTCAATGTAAGTAAGCGATAGATAGTTTCTTGTCGACATCGTGGGCCAGGCCGTAAAGCTATTAAAATGTTGCACAATATATTCAAAAAAATACATCGTATGTACATTTTTGCAATCGGATAAAATATAGAATTTTATTATTTTTTGCTTGTTTAATATTGTTTACGGAAATCTCATGTGATATTTTTATTTAATTTAAAATTACTCTATTTTAAAATAAAAAAGTAGACAAAATTAATGACTTTCCTTTAAAAACTAAAATTTTTAATACATTAAGTCGTATGTACAATTTTGCGGCCAAGTGTACATATGTATGTACTCCAATAACAAGTAATCGCAAAAGTGGAAAAAGAAACACAATAACATTTCAAACATTAAAAAATTTTTTGTTGTCTAGGTTATAAAATGATCAGAGGAGAAGAAAGTTATCAAAATCTTCAAACATCTACTATTTACATCATCCACATATACATAAATACATACATACATACATACATAGGCATAATATGCATGTATGAAACTCACCTGCTGTTTTTGAAAGAAACAAGAAATACCTAAAAATAAATTTCTTTAGTTTTGCAATAAAAAAAAACAACACAAAAAGCTAAAAAGGTTAACTAAATTAAAAATAAACTCAGAAAGACAAAAGCAAAATATTTTTAAACCAGACCAGTAGACATAGAAATAAAACCAGACACAGCAATTTAAATTAATGCATTCATTCATGCACATAAACACAATCAAAATCACTCACACACACACACACACACATACACATACATTAACGCACACTAGTCACTCTGCCTGGGAAAGAGATCTTAAAAAATTACAAAATTAAATATACATATAAACAAAAAATCTCTTTTCAGCACGAGCCTTTTTATATGATCAAACCAATCAAACCTCATCGCCTCAACAGGACAATGACCGCGAAATTTTTTTAAACTGAACACACAGAAATAGGCTAGTGTAAAACCAGCAATATACATATGGATCACTCCATGAAAAAGCGGAAGTCTGAACGATTTTACTAACGTTATTTTTTTTTTTTAAATTTTGAGACTACATAGTGGGATTATGTTCGCATCTAAAATAATTTACATAAATAATACATAATTTACATAAATTATAACGAACATATCACATTTTCTCGAAAAACCGTTAATTTTTTGAGACTAACAGCAAGTAAACTTTTTAATTTACTTTTACAACATATTTTGCTACTTGGCTACCACTAATGTTGGTGAGATAAACACAAAATTCCTTTTGTCAGTTCAAGTGCGTAGTGGAGTAGTGTTAAACTGCACAATAATTTTTTTTTTGCAAAGGGCTTTGTGGAGGAGAAATTACTTAAAATGCGAAGGTAAATTTATTTGTCACACACGTGACGCCTAATGCCGTTTTATAATGATAACTATAAGCACAGTCAAGTGTAATAGTAGCTGATCATTGGTGATTATAAAGTGTCTGTACGTGACGCTGGAAAATATGAAATATGATATCCTTCGATTTTGTTAATATAAACTGATTACTGCCTACCAATTTTAAATAACACAAATATGAGTGGCGAACAACCTTCAACCAGATCTAGCCGTATGCAAAAATTTCGCGAATAGCGTAAGGAAAAAGATTGATCATCATCAGTAATGAAACTAAAATAAAATGCAAGCGAAGAGAAAATATTTCAGAAAGTGAGTTAAAAGCCTCAGGGATTAACATCAACGCCGAAAGGAGATTTTTTGCGTGGAGGGGCATTGCCATTCCTAATAATTGCCTTTGCCCCCCCCCCCCTTATGACTACTAAAAATTGCCTGTAATTATTTATTTTAATTTTACTCATGAAAATCACCAGTCATAATGCCCCCCACCCCTGCAGGCACATTTTTTTTAGCTATTCTAATGAGTATTAGGGAAAGATATAAGAAGGCATTGGAAAGAGCCTAGAAGCGGGTACAATATCAAAATGTTGCTGGACCTTCTGTATGTACCGAATCTCCACGGAAAAAACTTTATCTAAAGCTGTTCAAAAGGTTCCAATCGCAAAGAAAAAAAAAATAAAAATAAGGGAGTAATCAAACTAGCGCATAAAATGAAGATTGGTCCAGCCGAAAGTCACGATAAGACCGAAAAAGGTGTTGCTTATGAAAGACAGTCCTTCAGATCAGGCTAAATAAGTAACTTGCGGCAATGGTCCTCCATCTGAATTTAAGAACCGTTATGTGGTAAAACTTAAGGTGAATTCACCCAGCAGCACAGCGGCAAATGATTACAATTTTCCGTGTCACACACATCTTTTTAATTGTTTACTGCAATGGTTTCGTTCAACTCCATACATATGGATATGTTGTTCTTAATTTTTCTTTATTTCTATTGTAATAAATACAAGTATACTCTGTTCTTTTATTATTCATATAATATGATGTGGCAGCTCAGTTCAACTTTGGCTGAAAAATTAAAATAGTTGGCAGCTCAGTTCGATTTTGTCCGGACAAAAATTAAAATTAAACCAATTCAAGTAGAAAATGTTCCGAACAAATTTTGTTCTCTTCTTCTCTCTCTCTCTCTCTCTCTCAAAAAGAGAAACGTCAAACTCCACATAAAAAAAATTTGTCCGGACAAAAATTTTGTTCCGAAACAATGGGTGAATCCAGATTTACACAATGTTGAATGAAAATTGCGAGAGAAAAATTTTGTATACCACGCCCAGCAAAAAGTGGTGCTTTGCTGGAAGCACCTATATAAGTGCTCTTTTGGTATGCAAGCGATTACCCGATGCATGAATTTTTGCATGATTTTTATATGGGATTTCTCGCGTAGAAGCTCTGCCACGTCGATCTAAAATGTGATTCTTTCATGAAAATGCCGGAGTGACCTGAATTCAGCAAAAATATTCGTCTACTTAAAAAATTTTCTCTTTATTTTTTTACTTCTTTTACTTTCTGTTCGCGCGTTGAATCAGGAGTCGATCCCAGGATTTCCGTATCTTAGGCTAGAACACTACCCACTGAACTACCGAAACACATATTTATTTTTGTACACAATTCAATTTTGTGTACAGGTAAGCGATAGAGGATGATGTATAAAAAAACTTTAGGAGTTTGAATATAAACAGCCGACTGACTTCGTAGTGTTTGTGTTAAATTTCGTCATTCGCTTACGTTATTGCATCCTTGTAAGGCAGAGGGAATGCACTGTGTGCTTTTCCGCGCTTCCGAAGCGCTTATTTTTGTGTTATATTAAACTACACATTCCAAAATGTTTTTATGGAAGGGATATAAGAAACCAAAATAGAAAAAAACAGAAAAAAAAGCTATAAAAATGCAAAAGAGACTTAATAATAAGCAATTTTGAAGCAATAGCTTCGAATTTTGCTGGGCGGAAGTAAAAAATATAAGTTAGATAGACTATGATGATGAAATGAAAAAGTCGTGGAATGGAGAAGAAATAGCTTATCTGCAGATAAAACTGTATTTAACTACTCATCTTTGTTTATTTTTTATATAAAAATTGAACTATGTCCCGTACGTTACACTATTTGTCTGTACGTGACAAAATATAAAAACCAATTTTTAATTATAAATATGTACAGTGACCTCTCGGTAATGTGAACTTCCAATATAATGAACTATCCAGTAATGTGAACACCTATTTTTTTTACTAATAATATTTTTACAATGAATTAGTGTACTTATTTTTATTTTTTTAGTAAATGTTTAATATAAAAAGTGAATTTAAAAAGTAAAAAAATCGTTAAGTTTGCAATAAATTATGTTTAATGTTAAAAATACCAACAGTTTCAATATTTTGTAACCTTTTTTAGGCAAAAAACTCAACATGACACCACAAATTTTTAAAATCGAAAATGTGAACAAATTCGATAATGTGAATGAATACCTTGCTTTTTATTAGTTCACATTATCGCCAGTTCACTGTACTTTAATTAATTTTTTGGCCAACATCAAGCTTGCTTCTTATGCCCTAATTCAGTAAGGAGATTTAGGACGTTTTTGTTTGAAAATACTTTTGAGTTCTTGTGTTTGAATTCTCTAAATTATTTTCTTCTTCTGTCTTTGATAACGAAAAATAAAAATATTATTGCCCTGTTTTTAAAACATAAAAATTTAATTTAAGTATTATACAATAGCTTGAAAATATATATGAAAAAAATGTGTTGGGTATAATGTTTGGAACAAAATCATAAAGCAAATACACGAACCTTTTAGCATAGACAATAAATAATAATTGTTTTAAAGAATAACAACTGCGGCTTTTTTCCGTCCATGGACAAGACGGCACAATCGTCGAACAGAATTAGGGCATTAGTTATAATTTGCTTCTTAGACACTATTTCTCCATGTGGCAGAGTTTCTTTGGAATTAGCACTTAACCATATTCATTTCAAATGTGTGGTTGACTAGACTTCCCCCACACGTGACGGAGTGTATTTTACTTTTTTCTTCAATAATTCTTAAATCATTGAAAAACTTACTATGTAGGATTGAGGACTAGTATGCAGTCTATTAAATAAAAGAAAAAATATTGTATAAATGTGTTATCATTTAAGAACTATATGTAATATAGTAAGCGTCTAGTAATAGTTGAATTTGTTTGTACTTGACGGTGGAATGCTCCGTACGCAGCTGTGGTACAGAAATGCAATAAAAATTGTCGAGATCAATACTTACATCCATACATAATATAGGTCTGCACAGATATACTTGTTTGCACCAGTTTTACGAGTGTCAGCGTTTTGTTACTACCCAGCAAAAAATAAATGAACGCTTTCAAAATGAAATAATGTTTCATGCTTTCTTGAGCATTTGTTTTTTCGAATGCATTCTGAATATCATCGCAAATCGTATATAATGCTATAGTTTTTGAACTCATTAAAAACGCATGCAAATACGGAATTAAATCATTACATTGAGAATGAGAACAGCACGGTTCGTATCCTGAGAAAAAAGTTTTTATTTATTTATTTGTTTAGTATTTAGTGAAAAAACATCATCGAATCAGGGAACTTACATGGGTTTTAATTCATTCATTGGAATGGATATCAAAATATTTAAATTCTCGTACAAACACATGATCTCCAATGACAATCTAATGTAAAAATCATGCATGTTTCACCTAAATCGAACCAATGCGTCATCACTTGAACCCATGATTCAACACATGATTTGTAATGTTTTTTTTGCTGGGTAGTCATAACTCATCGGTACAAGCAAATCTGTACCCCTCTTCTTTCTTCTTTCCTCCCTCCCCAATAAACTCATACTTGATTCAAGAAAAACAATCGAGTCTAAAACATGGCGAGTAACAGAAACGCTGAATAACATACAGTATCTGTACATACCAGAACCAACACAGGCAAAACTGGTGCAAACAGGTATATCTGTGCAGACCTATAATACCACTGCAGAAAGTGCGAATAGTGAAATTGTGGTGATTTACTAGTGTCGTTGTCAGTAGCACTACTGACCAGGTGTACCCCAGCCAAAGGTATCATCTATTGACATTTAACATTAGCTTGTCATTGAAAATCCACCACTAGACTATAGCACTACTGACTTAGTAGTTCTTTCGGGAACACATGGAGACATTGGCACCAAAGATTCACTAGTAAATTTTAGGGGCTCTAGTCTACAATATCGATATATCCTCTCTCGTTGTCAATATTAAACCTATAGTGATTTTCTAGTGACATTGTCAATAGTGCTACTGACTAGGTGTACCCCAGCCAATGCAAATGCCTATTGACAAATAACATAGGGTTGTCATTCAAAATCTATCAGTAGACTTTAGCATTAATGAGAATGTAGTTCTTTTACGACCACATGAAGACATTTGAACCGCAGATTCACTCGTAGATTTTAGTGACCCTCGTCTACATATATTTATTTAATATTATTGCACAACATAATAAAAAATAAAAACAAACTATTGACGCGTTCATTGGCAATATCACCAGTCGTCTCTAACGCATCTCTACTCGCGCATAAAAGGAAAGTTGTCGACATTTTAACTAGTGCAATTGTCGCTGGAGAAAGAGTATTGACATAGAGACATATGGTTCTAGGTTGACTAGAGGGACATAATACATGCATACATACATACATATGTACATACCTGCAAATCTATGTAAGTGTAGTTCGGCTAGAAGAAGGTAGAAGAAAATGCAAGAAATTTAAAAAATCGCCCCAAGACACGAAAAATTGTTTGCTAAAAATTAAAAAAAAAAAATAAAATATCCCAATAAAGAGAAACTTAATAGCGTTGCCACGCGTAAAGATTGTAAACGAAAAATATTTTATTGTATTTAAATGACAGGCTGACTTCATAACTGCAGCTTGCAATGCAACACTGAAATGCGTAGTGGTCATACAGTTATAAAAAAAATTTTAAATGATTTTTTATTATTTTATTGTTTAAAAAGAAACAAAAGATATGCAGCCTTATTCAAAAAAATATTTTACTTGAGCTTTAAAGTTCATAGTAGCTACCAAGCACTTTAAGGCTAACATTGCTTTGTTAAGAAAGTTTATTCAAAAGACAACTTTAATTATTTTGTGATTTAATAATAAATTCTGGTAACACCACCATGTCCAACAACCATTTCACAGCTTATGATGTACAACAGCGAATACAATTTCATTCGAGTATTCAACTAATTTTTTATTTTATTAAATACATTTTTATTATCTTGAAGTTAAGCAACCCAATTTTTAAAATATAAGCTTCTGACATGGAAGCAAAACAGATAAACATTTTTATGAAGTAAAAGTAAAAAAATATGATGAACATAGAAAAATTATCTCAATTTATTTTATTCGAGCGAAATGAGTATTTCAATATCCAGTTTTTTCGATTCGTTTTGTTTGAATGTACATCACTAAAACATTTTTGTATAATTTTATTTATTTGAATATTTTTTTTATGGATTTTGCTATGTATTTCGAATCAGTTGGATAATTTAGTGATATTATCCATCACATGACAGAAGTAATAAATTTAAGATAAGAGCTAACACTTCTAGCTTCATTTTCAGATGTAACATGAATCAATATGTGCTATATTAACAAAAATATTTGAGGTAACAAATACACATTTTGGAAATATTAACTTAAAGTAGCCTTAACAAACGTAGGTGCCTACTTTAGAATTTTGATATAATAATTTTTTTTTAATACAACTTTACTTAACATTGCTTTTCAAAGCTTTGTTAAGTTTTTTTGAATACGACCCATGGGCTTCTGGTTTTTTCTGTTATATTTTCTAAAAGCTTGTTAAATTTTTTTTGGAAAATTTTGCCGGTACTTTCAAACATATTTATTTTTTTACAAGGCCAAATTATCGATTTTGGTTCGAATTAAGGAAAAAACTGCAAACATTTAAAAAAAATAAGCATGATTTGAGTTTTTCAATAAAGCCAATAAAATAAAAATTTTAATGAAAAATTTTATTCGCCCAAGAACACCGCAACGTTTTTCTTTAATCTACATAGTAATAGGCGTAGTCGAAATTCACGTCTACATATTTTTTAGAATCAATTCCGAATTTCGAAGGTTGTTGCCATTCGGAAAAATAGCTCATTTTCGTAATCAGGCTGATTATGTTAAACTATCATTTAAACAAATAAGAAGCTCGATTAATTTCATAGTTGAAACACATTATTTTCATTTGTCCCATTACTCGTATTACTTTCTCTAGAAATATACAGTTTGTCAGAAAAATGTTTTCAATGCTCAAAAATTCTAGTAGTTTTACATTCAAACATGAATTACAACAACAAATAAATTCATTTTTTATTGCTTTTGCGCATACCGGTAGCTCTGCTTGTCTGCGACAATATGCCGTCAAAGTGTGCCCGAAAAAGAGCTTAACAATAATATTATTTAAAGTAATTGTTGAAATGTTTTCCTTTAATCTTAGGACAGTTTATTATCACACTAATCGTGCAGAAAAAGAAGTTAGACTGGAACCGAAGCATTCGCCAGGCAGACAAAAAAAAGATTATTCGGCGTATTGAAACTAAAATAAGAATTATTGTAGATAAACCGCATTCCAGCACTAGAATACTAGAATAGCAAAACAGTAATGAGTGCGCCTTGCACGTGACTATATTGCGCCATCTGCATTCAGTCTTATAGAGATAGTGCTTGTATATACCGTTTCTAATAGTACCAAACGGCATGGCTACCGATTCGGCACCGGAGGCATTTATAGCAGAGCCAGCTCTGTCCAGTTCGTCCGCCCTTTCGTTACCTATAATGTTGATATGCGCTGGAACCCAGATGAGGGTGAAGTCAGCCTGACCACCCAGCCTAGATAACAAACTCTTACATTGCCCGACTAAAATAGACGAAGTGATGTATGATCTTAGGCATAGAAGCGCTGCTTGGCTGTCGACAAAGCAGTCTAGCCGCTTCTATTACTGCAAAAATTTCATCCTGAAATACAGTGGCATCATTAGGGAGACGAAAGGAGCATTCTATACCAAGATCATCTGAGAAGACTCCAGAGCCGACACCGCAAACCATTCTTGATCCATCAGTGTATATTCTGACGTCATATTCCCTTACCGTTGTGATAAGATGATAGGGTAGTTATCTGCAAAATACCTTTAAATACATACATATCGAGCTTAATTTTCGATTTTATCGTAAGCGAAATGTAATCGAAAACAGATTTTTTATTGAAACTAGAATTTTATTTATTTATTTATTTTTATTTATAGTTAAGAATTATCAATATGCCAAAATTGTTGATAACTTTTAAGATACAGGCTGTCAAATTTTATCGTAAGCGACAATTTACGTACAAAAAAATATTTGAATATTTAAAAAACCTTCTTCTGAAAACTTTGATTTTTGTCGCTTACGATTAAATCGAAAATAAGGCTCGATATGTACATTAGAGTAGTCGCAGCTTGTATGGGATTTTTTTTTTAATTCTTAATATGTGCTCTATCTAAAATATGAAGTTTGCTGCCATAAATGCGGTTTTAATTTTTTAGCTCGATCCAACGGTGCCTTCTGGTGTCTAGCACTATTTTGTGTAACACCTCTGTCTTCTCAGAAAACTCTTTATATGGTATCAGCAGATACAGGAAATTGTAAAAAAATTAGTACATATTTGGACCAAATAATATAAGGATCAAAACATCACAAACTAGTTTATTATAAGTATCGTTATGCACTTAAAAAAAATGGATCACGAGTTGTAGGATAATTTTCAAATAAATAACAAAGCTTATTATAAGCTGCTATGTGATGTTTTGGACCGTATATTCGCATTTGTCCATATTTTCGGCTAAAAATGCTCGTTTAGGTAAAAATGATGCAATTAGAAACACAGAAAGTAAGAACAAATACAATTTTGTTCTTTTTCAATTTCCTACCAGCAGCCTGCTAACCTAACCTAACCTAACCTAAGAACAAATAGCATTCGGTTTTGAGTTCCCGGCAACTCCAAAAAAAAAAATTAGCAAAATCCCGAAAATGGGATTTTTTCAGTATTTTTGCTGTATTCTTCTTAGTTTTTGCGCGCAGATAAGATTTTTGGAAATATTTAAAAGCATATCATGTCTTTTTTGGTTACAGCTTTGTAATAAATAAAAATAAAATTTGATATTTATAACAAAATACGTCTAATTCGAAACCATCGAGTTCTTTCGAAATAGTAACCCTAATTTTTCTGCAAAAAAAAAACGGAGGAAATCGACTATTTTCAAAATCTTAAATTAAATTCAGTATAGCTTTTGACTTAATTGTGATTTTGATATAATTTTTTTTTGATGTTAGAAATTTTGTTCCTTATTCATAATGAGTTTCCTTTTCTAAATCGAACAAGATTTTACTTTTCCATTAGCAGAACAGATGTGCAATCGCTTTACGTGAGTACCTGCCATTACGGCCTAATCTCACGTGTGCCAAAGCACCGGGTGTGGGTTAGACGCCAGACCAACGCCACCATGCACCCTTTTAGAATGAACCTATGGCCCACTCCATAAGGCGCATAGGTTGCAATCTTTGAATATAGTTATCCCTGTATTATATTCAATTACCTTGCTGAGGTAATTTGAGCTATCTAAACTCTGCTGCTATGTCCGTGCCCATAGCAGCTTCTGTTGAATGGCAACAGCACCTAGAACAGTGTCTGGCTGACCGCGTCACACCAACCACTAGCATTGATTTAACACTGGGAAGCCAAGACTATTCTCCCAGCGATGTTTGGTAGCAAACCACAGCCACCACGATAATTCTCCGGCTTCCACGCTTAGGTGTTGTGTATACACCTAAGCGAGGTCCCCAAGAAAATTCCTCAACCATTGCCGGCACAGCTAACCACTCATCCATAAAGAACGCATGCCTGTGTCGCCAAATAACCAGTGCCTACTCCATACTTACCAAAATCATCCCTTTAACCCCTTAGGGGTCTACCCCTTTGGGGTAGGACGAACTCAGCATTTTAGCAAAGGAAACTGACGACCGCTACATGCACTCAAAACTTCAGAGCAGCGAGGACCACTTTCGCGAGAAGAATGCAAGCTCGCCACCAAGATCCTGTGCCTACTACAATCGATCATGCTTGATAAACGCCCCTTAACCCAGAGGGTGTGACGCACAACTATTTTAGCACAGAATCTTGACAACCGCAATGCATTTATCTCTAAGCAGCCCAGCTGTCGGGCAACCGGCACCCGTGGTACCAGAAGTAGCCTCTGGTTAGACCTCGAAGTTCCACCACAAGGGCTTCACCTCTATCGCCTTTTGAACTCAGGGGCAGTTCTAGGTAACGCTGCACCTAGCTGACAACAACGGGCGTACAATATTTGTTTTCCTTTTATAAATATGTGCACATCCGTTACTCTGTTTATATTCAGAGATTGGGTAGTAACACATAAGTTTTACGGGTAATGAGCCAAAGGTCCGTCAGCGGAAAAAGCTACATTACCCTAGCTGGGGCCCCGGGATTGCCACACCCGTAGTCTACAGAATTAATCCATACACTCCCCTGGGGATCCATTAGCAGAACAGTGGACCAAGGTTGGTAAAAAAGCCAAAATTTTAATTTTTTTTTCGAATATTTCCTAAACTGTAAGCGAAAACCCATAAATGTAGCAGACTTTTTTTTAGATCTTGGGCAGAAAAAAAATCGAGTTGCAAAAAATCTTTTTTATCAGATCAAAAACATCAGCTTGGTGGCATCGGTTTTAATTTTTCATTAACCCTAGGTTGCTCACAGTCTGGCATCGTTGTGTGAGTAAAAGCTTAAACACAAAAGAGTAAAAAGTACTTTTAGGTTAGGTAGGGGTGGCAGTCAGAAACCCGGACTCACTTAGACCGTTTTGGTCCATTGTGATACCACGGAGACTCTGCTTATGCGGAGTCCCCACTTTCGAACCAACCAGAGCTCAATATAAAGCTACTAATACGTTGAAGTTCAACACTAGCAACGTCGGAAAGTTCCCTGAACTCAAGAGCGCCCATTGTGGTCAATCTCTTTCTTGCAAGTCCAGGACAGTGACAAAGAAAATGCACTATGCTTTCCTCTTCATCAATATCCTGGCAGCTACGGCAGTAATCATTGTGTTCAACCCGTAGCCTTTGTGCATGCCTACCTATGAGACAGTGTCCGGTTAACACGGACACTAGTATCGATATTTGTTTCCTATTTTTCAAAATTAAGTAATCAGTGCCTTCCTTATTTAGGTGAGTCCATAACTGCCTTGCGATCACGCAATCATTTCTTGTGACCCACCTTCTATTTGTTTCCTCTACTGTCTTGCGCCTAAGTCTGAGTTTGCAAGAGAGTAGGGGTAAACCCACACATTCCAAATCCGGTGGAACCTGTAAGGTTGTCCCAATTCTAGCAAGCTCATCAGCCCTAGAGTTCCCCTGAATGCCTCTATGCCCCGGGATCCAGATGATCCTAATATGAAACTGCTCTGCCATCTCGTTTAGAGATGATGGGCAGTCGAGGGCTGTTGTTCTTAGAAGCTGGGATTCGAGGGCCATAATAGCTGCTCGGCTATCGGTGTATATGTTAATCAAAGTCGTTGAAGTGACATTCAATCTCAACCAATCCGCAACTTCTCTTATAGAAAAGTACATTTAAGAATTCATACAATATAAAAACATGTCAGATATACATACACACATACATATGTACATATATACATACAAACAAACATTGCCCACTTGACCTGAGATTCGATAAAAACGAATGCTCACTAAAGCTTAGAAATTTCGAAACAAAATTGTTCGATATTTGTTCGCAAATCTAAAAAAAAAAAAAAAAATTCGAATGTTCGCTAAAGCTCCCAACTTCGAACTTCTCGCGATAGTGACAGCACTGTAAGTGAATAAAAAGATAAGAACGAACACACGCTTACATATGTGCAATAATTGAATGAAAAAAAAAAAATTGCCACGATAGCCTAGTGGATGTATGTTATTCTGTTATTAAACAAATAAATAAAAATAAAAAAGTAAGTTAAAATAAATAAAAATGATTTTTTACTTTTTCTGCTGGTTTTTTGGGATATCGAAATGAATTCGATAATCTCTCACTTTGATATTGCTAGCGAAACTTCGAAATCGAATGTTTTTTGGGACATAACTGAGCGACAGGTGAACATTTTTCGATTCTTTTTTCAGTGTCACTCTCGAAAGTTTTACACGATAAATATTCGAGATATATTCGAAATCGATATCATTAACGAAAGCCGTGGTCAACTGGGTTTATGCATGATTTTGCAAAAACAATCGGGGTTTTAGTTTTTTTTTTAATTTTTTGTAGAGGAAACATTTTTCTATAACACATGCACAAACTGCATTGCAAATTACAAGGTAGCAAAACATGAAGAGAGATCTCACTTGCCTTGTCAGTTATTTGACTGCCAACCTGCAGTAGTATCTACATCATGGGTGACCGAGATAAATTTAAGGTTGTGTAAGTGAGCGAAAAAAATAAACACACAGGCAGAAAAAATTAATAAAAGTAACTCGTATATGATTTCAACAAAAAGTAATAAATAAACATTATTATTCACTTAAGTTCTGAGTTTAAAACTACTAAAAACCAATTTGTAAGAGAAAATAATTATTAATTTTCACGTAAGCAAAAGCATTTTTTAACATAAACAGCATACACAATAAATTTCTCGCAGTGCGTTTGAGAAAAATTAGTAAAAAGATAAGCAAAAATTTGTCTCAGATAGGACTAAATGAAAGAGAATAAGAATACGTGTGAATTGGTTTTGCAAAAATTTGCTACATGATGTTCACCCATGATCTAGTTACATACATGTAGCAAAGTTGTAGTTGGAATCTCATATTTCGCATGTGTTTTAATTTCTTTTTAAATTGCATCACAACGTTGAAAGAGAAAATTACAAAAGGACAAAAACAAAATTCAAAAGATTTCGAAATTTTGGAAAATTAGCAGTTTCTATTTAAGTTTTGTTGATATTCCAACATACATACATAGAATTGGGGCATTCAAACGGTACTCATAAATTAACACGTTTTAAAGTAATAACACGAAAAAAATATGACTGTTGTGAGCAACCCCTCATAATTTAAATATATATATATATATTTGGGGTATTCACAAGGGTGTCTTAAGTGTCTTAAGTGTCATAATGTCTTAACATTTTAACATAGTTTAAAAAAATTGCTGTTGTGGCTCAAACAAAAAGGTCATAAAGTAATAAGACTTTCTCAGCTATGTTTATTGTTTGTCATAACTACATGTAGAAATGCGTGAGAGTTTACCAAAGGAATTGAGAGAGAGTAAGAAATGTACAAGGTGTTAAAACCAAAATACAAATAAGTACAATATTTATAATTGTAAATTATAAGGGGTTGCTCACAGCAGTCATATATTTTCGTTTTATAACTTTAAAACGTGTTAATTTATGAGTAGCATTTGAATACCCCAATTGTACTTATTTGTATTTTGGTTTTAGCCTTTTTGAACATTGCTTACTCTCTCTCTCTCTCAATTCCTTTGGAAAACTCTCACGCATTTCTAAATTTAGTTATGACAAACAATAAACATAGCTGAGAGAGTCTTATTACTTTATGACCTTTTTCTTTCAGCCACAACAAAAATTTTTTAAACTATGTTAAAATGTTAAGACATTATAACACTTAGGACACTTAAGACACTGGTGTGAATATCCCAAATGTATATTTTTTGGGTTTATTTTTTTGTTCAAAAGAAAGAGGAAGTATTCCTCCCTCTGTCTTTCACACAAGGTCTTAATTCAACAGGGAGAAAGACAGAAAGACGAAGTATTCCTCCCTCCATCTTTCACACAACTGAATTAAGACTTTGCAAAGTAAAAATTGCTTGTCTCAAAGGGGTCAGATATTTTGTTTCCAGTTGTTATGTTTTTCGTAAAAGTTTTTAAATGATTTTTTTAAACCAAAGAATAGAAAAAAACTCAATTGCAAACTTTATTCAAAATAGGACTGTATGTTTTATTAATTACAGTTTGATTTGTAAATAGATTTTCAATAGATGCAAGCATAAGCCTGAATTCATGTTTCATATTAAATTTAAAACCCTTTTAAATATACGTACATAGTACGATTTAAACATCTAAGTGTAAGCGAGCCTTCTGTATTATACAGAAATTGAAATTTTTTAATATTTTTGTTTTTTTAAAGCTTTCGTTTTTATTTAAAGAAATATTTATACTTTATTAACAGCTTAAAAACAATATACAGCAAAATATATTAGACATCTAATCGTCGCTTGCGATAACGAGCTGCTTCGATCACGTTTTTCAGTTTGAGATTATGGCATTCGCTTTCGAATGCGAAAGTCGCTCAATGCTTTCATTATCGCCTCTAATCCCCTGCTAGAATACATACATGACATTCCACCAGAACCAGCCGGTAAAACTATGACATTGGAAATCTCAATGACAAACCTTTTTACTCGTATTTCACATTCTCTTGAAGTTGTGTCCAACAGCTCTTTTGAACTAAAATGAGCTGTTGCGACACAAGACCGATCAAAAACGTCAAAATCAATTAAATGGGTTTGAAGAAACTTCTGATTGTAACGCGAACGAAATAGTTGAAAAAGGGCTGTTGGACACAACTCTACATTCTCTAATCCGCAGCAAGCCGCTCATTTCGTTCGAATTAATATATACATATACATAAATTCGATATAAATTGCATATTATAAAATTTTAACCCAGACAGAAATTGTCAAGCATACAAACATTTTATCACTGGGAAATCACTTTTATTCCAGAAACCAAAATGGTTTGCAAACGTTACAGTTTACAATCTAAAAAATGGTTTGCCAATAATTGTTCGTAAAAAATGTTTTTACTTTTTGAATGAATGCCAAAATAAAATAAAAATAAATTAAATGCATCAATCAAATGGAATCAATATTTAATCAGGGCAATCATGAATAAAATTCATTCAGAAATTTCTCCCTTTTCCAATTAGAATTTTGTTGTTTTTCCTATTACTTGCTATTGTTTGAAATTTTTCCCCGGGAAAAATATCTATCACTCCACACTTAAAGGAAACCCTTCATTCAGACAATGAAATTCTTCATTGTATTAATGAAATGTTTCATTAAAAGTCAGCTAATGAAGCCCTTCATTGGATCAATGAAGAATGATTCATTGTATTTATAAAGTTAATTTTGGCGGCTATGCCATAAATAGAATGTAGTTATTTCATTGATTTAATGAAGTTTTTACATACTATAAATGAAGTTTTTTCATTTATATAAAGAAAATTTCATAAATATAATGAAATATAAGCAGTAAATAATGAAAATTTTCTATTAAAAACATGATATCATATCCCTTCCGAACCACCTACTTAATAAAAGGTATATAGATTTTTTTATTTTATTTAATATATACAAATACATATGTACTTAATATATATGCATATGTATGTATTTATTAACGTAAAACATTTATCCTCATATTCATAAAATTTGAAACGAATTTGAAATGTATTTTATTTCAAATTTTCCATACAAAATTTTCCTAAAATGAATTTCAAATTCATTTTATTTTTTTATGAATATGGGGGTTAAAATTTAAGGAACTCATCAGAAGAGTTCAACACAAATAATGTTTTAAGTAAGCCGAAAAACTTAAATGTTTATAGTAAAACTCTTAATATGTTGTTGAGAATCACAATACACAAACATGAGTTTAAAAGAATCAAACAAAAATTTTAACAAAACAAGCATTTTTATAAGATGTTTGGCAAAACCTTTTTGTGCTTGTATTGAGTTGAGGAACGTGAATGGATAAAAAAAAAGAGAAAGAGAGAGATATCTGCTATACAATGAAGAATATTACATTGTTTAAATGAAATGATTTCATTGCATTTATGACGACCATATTGCTTTGAAATTAAAAGGGATTAGAAAAATAAGAAATAGAAATTATTAAAAAACAATAACTTCTGATTTATTTATGTTTGACATACTGTATACAGTAAGAAGTCAAAATTTGTGCATGTTACTTATATTTGCCCCAAATTCGCCAAAAAGAAAATTCGTTTAAACAATGTAACGCTTTTCATTAATACAATGAACTATGAAGAACACATGAAGAGCAGAGATTGAAAGATTTTATGCATAGAATGAAATTGTTCATCATATTAATGAAAAGTTTCATTAATATAATGCAGAACATTTAATGAGACCGTTTAATTGTCTGAATAAATGATTTTCCTTTCAGTGCATAAAAATTCAGGGTTGCATAATGAGCTTAGCTGTATGTATAACAAAACAAAAAACTTTCAGGCGTAATATTCAAAAACTTTCTTTTTAGCATGTCAATGCCTTTGTGCTTTAGGCCTTCATTTGTTTTCGTTTTTTTTTATATATGAAACACATACATAAGTATATATCGAGCCGAAACGACCCCTATGTGTTTTACTATTTTCTAAGGACTATAAAATAGTAAGATTCGGTCAATCGTAGTCAATTGCTGTGGACAACGAGGACGTAAATGTTCTATTTGATATTTCCAAAGCAAAAGCTGAATATTCTGAAATATAAGGACCTATATTAATTACATCATGTGGTATATGAAATAAAAGAGGAATGTTATTCAAGTGAAATATTTTCAGTGAGCAAAAAATGGTGTACAAAATTACAAAATAGTATACTGACACAACAACAACGCAAATATTGGCGATCACAATTTTAGGGAAAGGAAATACATTTCACGTGAACTTTTATTCCCGATAAAGGTGAATGTTTTTTTGTTGACGACAAAATCCGACAAGTAAATAAAATTAAAAAGTGATTGTTACACTTCAGCATCTAAAAAAAAAGGAATTATGTGGATTTCCAGTTTGCTAATTTCATTAAATCGCACAATTTTAGATATCTAGTAGTTTTTTGTTGAAGTATTGATACTACGATAATGAAAGCTTTAAAATTAACTATTGTAGTCATTGTTTATTAATTCTGAGATAAAGCATGTGCATTTCAGCAGTGAGGTTCTGGGAAAATGTTGCACCAAACAAAATTATAATCACCTGTATCGGGAATACAGTTCCTGTAAAATGAGCTTCCTTAATCCCTAAAATCGTGGACGGTAATCTTGTGTTGTTGTTGTGTTAATGTATAATTTTTTTCGCATTTTAATAATTTTTTATTAATGGGGAATATTTCACGTGAACAAAGTTTTCACCTCTTATTCCCGATAAGGGTGAATATTGGCAATGCACTGAATTTTTAGTTATCACAATAGTTGACCATCGACATGAAAAACAATCGGCCAAACATAGATTGTCGCTACGTTATCATTTGCGTATTGGCAAAATACTTTAAACGTGGAATATCCCACGACTTGCCAACTTTCGAAACACCTTAGAAAACTATTTGCCAACGTTAAACCGATTGTATTTTTCTGCGTGGATATTTCCAACATTAATTTACTTTAATCTGTTTTCTACAAACTTTAAAAACAAACCTCGTATTTTGCTTGCAAAAATATGTGTAGTTAAGTTTGTATGAAACTTTAATCCTTTAATGTCCTTTGTTGCACATTGGTTTTTTTTTACTCAAAATAAACAACATGACCTAAGAAAAATGCGCGCGCAATATTGCACATCTCTAACAATTATGTACAAGTAAGAGAGAAAAAGCAAGTTTGGCTTTTCTTTGTGAACCTATAATATAAACAAACTTTAGCAAAAGTAGGCATGAATAAATGAAAAAAGAAACCAAAAACAGGTAAAACAAGAGACCGCCACAATTCACAAGTAGACGCTTAAAAAAATAAATTTCAAATAGTCTTTAGGAAATACCCATTGGCTTTTACTTAATATTAATTTTTTACCTTTTTTTAAGAAAATTCATGTGAAGATACGAGCAAATATAAAACAACAACACAGTAAACTTCATACCAAGTTTAAACGCATATACAGTTGCGTTCAAAACTTAATATTGAAATGTGGAATTTTTTTTTTTTTTTTTTTTGAGTAAAACAACTCGAGAATTTATATTTACACCCATGCACAGTGTTCGCACTATAGAAAATTTTCCCCCTTTTTTGGCCGAAATTAATTACAGCCAAACGGATGGACTGATTTGAACGATTTTTTGGATTCGACTTTTGGTGAACACTTAAGAGAGAGCGAGTGACCGAAAAAGTTTTTCATACACTCAGAAAAAAAAGATAAGTAAATTTAACTAAAAATATTAACAAATATTTAGTTCTAAGAAGGCGTTGCGAGTTATAGGTTCCCGAATCCAAGATTTTTTTATATCTTTGATAGATAATCTGGTTTTCTAAACTTCTTTTTTTCTAAAAATTTTTTCGAGTGTACACTAACCTTTCGAATATAAAAGTAGAAATTAATTTTACAAATTTAATGAAGTAACAAACATAGCCAAGTTTAAAAATTACTTTCTTCAATAATTTGATTTTCCAAACCGTCAACTAAATGTATTATACATGGGTTCAAAATGCCACCACTCTCTATTTCTTCATCTTCATCAACTCGTCGTTTTGTTCTCTTATATTAAAAAAAAAGGTATTTGCGGTCGTCTTGTTTTCGATTTAATGGAGGCACACTGCGTTTCACGTTTTCTGATCGAGGTACTGTCTTTAAGCCAAACAGCATAATGTTTTTCAAAAACTTTAAAATTTCTCGAACTATTACACCATTTTATATTAATATTTGAACAAAATAATCGTGAATGGTCTTTAAAATACTGTTTAAAGTTTTTGGAACAATCACTCTCAGTATGACAAGAAATGGGCGTAAATAGCTGCTCTTTTGTCAATTTCGTCGTGTTTCTCTAGCCATATATTGAATAATTCTGAATCTGGCACGCAATTAAAAAATTTTATTTTTTTTAAACTCGCAAAAAATTCGCAGATGAAATATATTAAATTTGGAAGATATTTGATTGTTCTAGAAAACTATTATGATATTAAGTCTAAGATGTGGTATCATTTTTTTATAAGTCTATATAAAATTCTAATTCATAATTCCATTAGTTAATTTTAAGCTCACTTTAATTTTTCCAATTTATTCGATTTTATAGATGAGTTTACCAAGATTTTGCTATGGAATGTAAAAGTACTTACTTTCGGCATTACTTTCCATATTTTTTAATTTTTCAAAAACATAAATTTTTGTTACGAAAAGTTTTATTAGAAGTCACAAATTCACTGCACTTCAAGGATTTCTGATAACTGGTTTAGAAATCGTAATCAAAACAACTGTTTAAGTAACAAAAATTTATTTTTTTTGAAAAATTTAAAAAGCTATGTATATTTTGTTATATATTTTATTTATTAAAGCCAAAAAAATTAACTTTGCAAAAATTCAAATTTTTACTTTTGGCCAAAAAAATGGGTGAAATTTCCTATAGTGCCATGGTGCTATTATACCAAGTGACTGCATAAGGATTTTTTTTACAAAAATCCGACAAGCATATGTGTGTAAGGAACCGAAGAACGTCAAAAGCACAAAAATAATTGTACCAAAACCAAAACAAAAAAGTTTTTGACATTCGTAAGATACAAAGCACATAGAGCAAAAAAATATGGCTACCACCTACTTAGATACGCCTTGTTTACCACCCTTCTCACTAACAGTGTCACAATAGACAATACATTAAAATTATCGAAATATGTACAAAAAAAACTAAATTTTAGAGTTAATAATGCAAATTTTTTTTATTTTTATTTATTTATTTATCTGCAATACAAAGAAGCCTTTAAGGCCAATAGCGTATTGCTTACATACTTCATAATAATTTTAAATTATAACAAGAAAAATCACTTAAAATTAAATATAAAAAGCGTTATAGTGTTTTCACACTGAAAGTTAAAACCTGGTTTTAACGTTAAAACCATAAACAGCTGATTTTGCTTTCACACTGCAAGTTTGTTAAATTCAGTTTTTAACTCACAGTCTGTCTAATAACTTTGCTCAAAATAAAATAAATCTAATGCATAAATGCGTGTATTTGTTGTTGCAATTTTTCTGCTTTTTTAATAACACTTGTTGGACATACTGTTAAACTGTTTTTGTTTGTATGAAAAACTGAGATATTTCACAATGCGCTCTAAAATGGAAATTATTTTATATTTTGTAAATAAAATTTTTTTAAATTATGGAACTTCTTATACAGAATACTTCTTATACAGAATACTTCTTATACAGAATACTTCTTATACAGAATACTTCTTCATGCTTGGAAATATTGTTAATAATATAAAAATGCACAAATACATTATAAGATAAACCTTTTTTATAGGCAGATGAATGTCAGTCATATTGTCTATTTTCACTTTCCACAGTTCAATTTAAAATACTTTCGTTATTTTCCTTCCAAAAAACTCTTTTTTCCATAATTTTTTAATTTGCTGCTGCATTAATTTTTAAGTTGAAAATTTTTCAGGCGCCATCTATTGTTATTCACTGGCATACCATTACCAGCTGCTGTCGGTCATTTCAACTTGGCAGCACTGAATTTATCACAGCAAAAATAAGGTTACATTTCATAAAACCAACTTAAAACCAATTCAGAAATGGTTTTAATTTGGTTTTAACAAAAACAATTTGTATGGTAAAACCAGGGGTCAAATCGTTACATCCGTGAACATACAACTCGTCACGTAAAAACACAATTTTCGGATTATGACATACGTGAACGTATTGAAATCCCATTCAGTTTATACGATTGACGTATCATTTAATTTGTTTTCGTACGATTGCCGATACGATCACGTATGTAACGATTCGAAGCCAGGGGGCAAATTACGGCACTCGTTATCGAACGAAATTACGAAACATTTCCATATAAACTCTATTGAAATATTTCGCAATTTCGTTCGATAACGAGTGCCGTAATTTGCCCCCAGGTTTTAACAGTTGGTTTTAACGTTAAAATCAACTTTTATTTAAACCATGTCAGCGTGAAAACACTATTACTGAGTAAGATTTAATGTATTTAAGGTGAATTTTTTTGCATTAAATGAAATTGAATTAAATTATACACAAACTGAATGCGGATGCAGGTAGAAATATGTATATGATTTGATGTGACACCGCAGCGAAAAACAAAATGTTTTATAATTAAAAAAAAAAACTATAAACTATTATTATTGCTGAGATATGAGGAGAGTTTTTCTTGAATACATTACAAGAAAACATGAAAGAACGTAGCTCAATGGTCAAGTAGTTCCACAAGATGGCAATTCTTATAAGAAAAGATTTTTGTTACATAGAACAGGTTATAAGCGATATAACGATCTGAGGATTTCTATCAGACCTTGAAAACTGAAATTAATCGTCATATCATTGTTCATATTGTGTAAAAATTGCATATAAATATCTCGTAATCGTATACTCAACTCTTGCGAGAAAAATAAAATTAGCTTATCATAAAGTTGTGTGTGAATTGAAAACTTTAAACTCGAAAACGAGTACAATTAGTTTTTTTTTAGTTGTGCCGTTGTTTTACCAAATAAGCGATACGTACAATATTTTGAGTAATATTTTGCCAAGCTTAGCTTTTTTTCTTTATAGATTTTACATTCGACAATAAGTTTTGATACGCATACGTATATTATAAAATTAAAAGTCACGTATTTTTCAAGTGGGTATGTCTACATAGTTTTCTGTGTCACTGTACATATTTATGGAATGGTATGCATGCATGTATGTACACATGTACTCTTATGTATAATATAGACACGTAAGGACTGCAAATAAATAAGGAGGCAAAATTCCATATGTCGGATTACAAAATCCCTCACATAAAGGCACTCGCACGAACATCCAACACCAGAATTGTAAATAAGGTGAGAGAGAAAGAAAGAGAGAGAGAGAGAGAGTGTGTGAGAGTATTGGCATGTAAAATATTTTCAAATATAAATTTGTGATTTGTTGCAAAAGATGATATTGAAAAGCTGATGCAAGAACCGAATAAATCGAAGAAGCAACGAAATATGAGGTAAAATGCCTTGAATGGAATCTCTGAAATGTCAACTAAATAAAAGACACAAACGAATAAAGTGAATGAAGGCGCCAAAATGAAATTAGTCAGCAGTAACTATAACTTATAAAAATATTAGACTACTATGTAACAGAAAACTGATTTAAAATATTTTAAATTAGTATATGTATGTATATACCAAAAAAAAAAAAAAAATAAATGAGTACTTCTTTATAAACCACTTCTTAATTACTTCCCAAGTAGGTTATGAATTTTTTCTGGTTTAAAGAAGTTATTTTTAATCACACATCTAAAGTAATATTAAATCACCTATTTTATTATTATTATTCTCTAAAATAAAAACCCAGTAAAAATAGTGATGAAAAAGAAGTAGAAAAAGTACCACAGCTACTGATACGAACCACTTCAAACTACCAACAAGCCAGTAGGATAATAAAATTCACTGATTGATTTAAATACTTAAAATTACAAATTCTTCAACTTCAAAAATGAACGGAAACTAGAACGGTTTCCCTTATTTTTTTCTTGTGAGACAATTGTTTTAGGAATTAAAAGACTTTCCAAGTGAGTTAATAAACCAAAATTTAACTGCTTTGTGGAAAAGTAGTTTTAATAACCACATCCTAAATGTAAAATATATTCGATTTATTTCACCAACAAAAAAAATCACACCTTATTTTAGCTTAGATCATGCGATGATATTGAATTTAACATTGCCAATCTTAACGAAAATATTAAACAGGCTGCTGAACACGCCACTACATCCTATCCGCAGACCGGCTTTAACAGAATTTATTCTACGGAAATTGAACGTCTTGTATGTGAAAAAAGGAGAGCTAGAAGAGAATGGCAACAACACAGATCACCCCTAAATAAAATTAGACTTAAAGAATGTACTAAACGACTCAAAGAGCTGCTATCGTCGGAAAAAACTGCACTACTGGAAAAGTATTTAGAAGGTCTTGATGTAACTTCCGCATCTAATTACTCTTTATGGCGCGCTACTAGAAATCTTAAACGACCCGTTGATCTTAAATCACCACTGCGTACTGCGACCGGAGGCTGGGCAAGAAGCGATAGTGATTTACCGAGTGTAGTTTCTCTACCCCCTCGTGCCTTAAGGTTTAAGATGCGTGAAGTACAAAAAGTAATTGCTGAACTCAACCCGAAGAAAGCTCCAGGTATTGATGGCATTAGTAACAAAATGCTCATGAACTTGCCTCACATTGCAATAAGAATCCTGCTATTTATTTTTAATGCTATTTTAAGAATGCAGTATTTTCCACATAACTGGAAACTTGCCAAGATCAAAATGATCCCAAAGGCCTATAAGCTTATTATCTACAATCTCAAAGCTTTTCGAAAAGCTGCTCATGACTAAATTGTCCAAAATTTTAACTGATAATGGGTGCATCCCGGACCATCAATTTGGCTTTAGAAGTCAGCACAGCACGATTGAACAAACGCATAGACTGGTCCAAGTTGTAAGAAGAGCATTTGAAGAAAAGAAGTATTGTTCTGCTCTCTTTATTGATGTTTCTCAGGCGTTTGATAAAGTATGGCACGAAGGCCTAGTTTTAAAATTGAAGACATATCTGCCAATAAACATTCAAAAGCTTTTGGAAAGTTATATTATTGATAGGAAGTTCACTGTTGTGGAAGGAGAGTTCACGAGTGTGCCCGAATCTATATCTTCTGGTGTGCCACAGGGTAGTATTCTGGGTCCTGTCTTGTATTTAATATATACTTGTGATATGCCTGTAAGCAATAATATACATATTTCTACTTTTGCCGATGATACAGCCTGTATGAGTGTGCACGAAAACCCTTATGAGGCATCCCGCAATCTCCAGGAACATATTACACAGCTGCAAATATGGTTGAACTTATGGAGAATTAAAGTCAATGAACAAAAGTGTGTCCATATAACGTTCACCCTAAGAAGAGATACTTGTTCCCCCATTCGAAACAACAATCAAAATATTCCTCAACATTCCCAAGTGAAATACCTTGGTATACACCTTGATCGAAGACTTACATGGAAACATCATATTGACTCTAAGTTAACTCAGATGAAACTTAAGTTAACTCAAATATATTGGTTGATTGGCAGAAACTCAACACTCAGCCTAGACTGCAAACTTTTACTGTACAAGTCGCTTTTGAAGCCAATATGGTGCTACGGAATTCAGTTATGGGGCACTGCTTCAGCTTCCAATGTCGAGAGAATCCAACGAAGACAAAACAAAATTTTACGGTTAATAACATCGGCTCCATGGTACATCCAAAATTCTATTATACATCGTGATTTAAATATGCCACTAGTGACTGAAGAAATTGCAAAATACGCAGGCAAATATTTAACAAAACTCGAATCACATCCTAATCTGCTTGATCGCAATATTTTGAGCTTTACTGGGCACATCCGCCTAAGAAAGAGGGACACACGGGCTCTTATACCTAACACTCCAGATGGGACTACTTGAAAATACTTTTTTCCCCTTTTTTGATTATCACTACTAATGTATTATTTATAACTACCACTAAGTTTATGTCCGACACTGGTCGGGCCTAATAAAATTTTATTTTTATAGATTTAAGATTTGAATACTTATTGTTAGTTCATATATGAAGATACAATAAATAAATACATGCATTAAAAAAACAAAAAAAAAAAAAAAAAAAAAAAAACCTTATTTTAGAGTTTTTATAGCAAACAAAAGTAAATTTTATTAGCTTACGGATTGGCAAAAACAAACCACTTCGCTCCATTGACACGCTAATGTAAAATTCACTACTTTTTGCTCTGATTTTGAAGTGTTTTATTTATTTATTAAATGTTACAAATACAATTACAAATTATATCATAACTTAGTGCCTAATTTTGTAAAACGCAACGCCAAACGTTGACAAATTTTATATAGAAAAAAAAAATTAAATTATTTAAAAAAAAAGTACATATTTACAAAGTTATGTCAACGCTAAGCGTTGCGTTTAACAAAATCTGGCCAAACCAGAATAGTAACAAAGACATTCACTCGTTGTAGTGAAACAGACCAGAGCCTATGGTGGGAATCGAACCCCAACTTATACACTCAGTTGTAAGTTTAATTTCAAAATGTTCTCGAAAATGTTCTTATGAATAAAAATTTTCTTTTAGAGTTAAAAAATTGTATAAAAATTTTATGTTTGCTCCATTTTGATGAAAGAATTATATGTACTTATTTTTAAAAATATATGAATGTATTATTGTCGTGTTACCGACCGATATCATAAAATTACTCAAAATAATATTTTCCTGAACTTTTTTTTTAAATTCTTGAAATTTATGTTTGAAAGTACCATTAAATTAGTTTTTAACCCCAGACTAAAAAAAGGGGTGTTATAAGTTTGTAGTGTGTGTCTGTGTATCTGTGTGTCTGTCCGTGTCCACGTACAGGCCAAACGGCTGGAACGATTTTCATTTAGTTTTTTCTGTTTGAAAGAAGACTTGATCGAGAGGGTTCTTAGCTATGTTTGAAGAAAATCGGTCCGGCCGTTTAGAAGATATAACATCTTTTCTGAAGAAAGTCGAGGGTTTTTAAAATTTGTAATTTTTGTTATTGAATATATTTGTTTTTATTTTTTATAAATACACAAAAAACAAGCAATATCGATCAGCTGTTTCCTTCAAATTTACAGGCACATATTAATTGATTTTTAAATGAATTGGTAAAATAGGCTTTTAGGGCCAATTTTCCAACATCAATTTAAATATCAATTCCTATTTAAACATCGATTTTTATTCATTTTTGTATGGAAAAATTACTTTTAAATATGAATTGATATTTAAATAAGTTGGTTAAATTGGCTTTAAATGTCGATTTTAAAAAATTCGATAATTTAAAATATTATCAAACAGGAATATCCTAAATATTTACATCAATCAATACAATCATTTCCATCCCTGTTTCTGATATGAATAAAATTTTCTTGCAAGTTTTTTTTTTCTAAATCATTTACTTTTTCGTATCTGGGAGAGTAATTTTGTAAATTTCCGATTTTTCAATTCTATATTAAAAATCATGCTAAGATGTAATCGTGTGTTAAAAACATTATGCAGCGATTTTTAATATCAAATTGTATAGAGGAACTCGTCAACACGTAGTTAAATTTTGTCACTTATGCTAACTTCATGCCAGTTTTTGATCATACACACAGCCGTAATTTTTTTCATTTATAAGCTTTTCAGCTTTTTTTAATAAGTACAAACATGTGTCATTCAACTAGTGTGTGAGTTTGGACCAAGCCGTATTAATTATTTGAATGGGTAGCTATTACAAGCACTAAAACATTATTCCGCCCAGTTATAAACACCTTTCTCATACCAAAACCAGGAAAGGAAATTTATGCAAATCCAAGAACATATACTAAATATGTAGAAGATGTGAAAGTCAATTTGTTTATTTGCTGCGCTTTCACGCCAAAAAGGCTAAACCAATTTTATTTATTTATTTTTTTATTCAATGGTTGTAGTACATACATATGTATGGTCTCAAGGCCAATAAAAAAATATATATTAAAAGTATAATATACTATGAGAATAATTAATTAACAATCAATAAAGTAATAAATAATACAAAATTCCTAAAGATCCTAACATTCAACAATTTAGTAAAACTTATGAAAGACCCAAATAACACGGTGTTACAGTGAAAAAAAAAACTTGGAAAACGACCTAGCGTGAGTTGTAGATCTTGTTGATTACATTACAAATTGTGTCAGAAAATTTCAGAAACACCCTCAAATTCAGAAGTTATTCTGAAAATACCGTTTTCGGTGATGTTCGTCAACTTATCGCACTGTAGCTAAGTCAATTTTTGTTAGATCTAAATTTTTTTAATGTTTTTAGAAAGAAAACAGATTACGCTTTACAACAATGTGTATATTTTGGTATATTTGTAAAGCTTGAGCATTGTTTTTGTTAAGAATATCCAAAAAAAAATTATAAAATTTATCAACTTTTCATTGCATATTTTTGTATGTATGCTTATAAAAGTTTATACTAATGTATAAAGCAAATTTAGTTCTCCACAAAATATGGTTTTAATTTTTCAAATCGAATAAAAATTGTAAAAGTTATTCAACTTTTCATTAACACCCTTTTTTAGCATTTTCTCCCCCAGCGCCAAAAATGTGAATAAAAACACAATTAACGACAGAAACAAATTCATCAATTTAATAATGCAAATTATTTTGTTTTTTTTTTTAGTAATCTTACAGTTATTTTTTTTTTGTATATACTTAGGGCCAATTTCACCAACTTATTTAAATATCAATTCATATTTAAATGTAATTTTTCCATACAAAAATTTACGAAAAATTTACTATATGTCTTACAAGTTTCAAACTATTTGACATTAGAAATCGGTGGATAATATTAAATCCTAGTCTGAATTTTAATGTAAAGTTGTATGGCAAAACTTGTTAAGACCATGTTTAGTTTTGTCGCTTATGCCAGTTTCTCGTTATGTACATACATACATATAAAGCTGTTAATAACTAAAGTTATTATATTCAGTAATGCAGAAATAAATACACTCTTCTTGATTGTCAATTTGTCTTAATTTGAAAAAATTAAACTGGAAGATAATACAGACGAAAGGCGGTTGTTTTGTCTTATTTTTTTAATCATTAAAAAAGTTTAGAATGTTCTTATATGCAATTTTCTGTTTTATATATTTGTAAATATAAACACATAAAATAATCGAATTTAATACGAGTACCAACACAATGCCAAAGTTTGGTGAAGGTTATTGTTTTTAGAAAAAAAAGTAAAAAAGTGCAACTAGATTTAAATTATTGCCATGTGAAGTGCTATTAATATTTATTTTAATAATTAAAATAAGAAAGTTTGTAGATTTGTAATCATTATGCAGTGTGTGATATGCATAATAATTGTTTTTTATATTTGCGGTTTATTTGGTGACTTCAAACTGAAGTCTTAAGTTCTGCTGGAATACCTGCGCGAAGCGGACAGCCTTCAAAACAACTTTTGACTGCTAATATAGTTCTAGCAAATGGTATCAGCCGGAAAGTACTTGTGCAAGCTGTTTAAGTGTACTTAAGAAAATTAAGTCTGAAGAGTTTATAAGACACTCATTACCATTATCTTTCTCAATGATTTGGCATCATCGAATTTTCCATAAAGCAGAGGACTGTTATTTGTGTGAAGTGCTTACCAAAAAAAGTCTGCAATCGCAATATTTGTAGTTTAGAAAAAGTTTAATAACTTTTGCAAATATAAATCGAGTGTAACATATAATGTCTCGTTTTTTTCTGTATAAAATTTACTTTAAGGTTATGTACAAAAAATAAAAGATCTTCATAGAAGAAAATTAAAATAACTATTGTTGAGTTTGAAAAATTGCGTAAAAAAATCAAAAAAAATCGAAATGTTTGATAAAAACTTACACAATTTCTTGGAACATACAATTAATGCATACAGTTTTTAAAAACCTAATTCTTTGCCTTTCCAAAACTATTTAACATTTTTAAATTGGTCGAAAAATGTGTGAGTTAGATAGAGGTACTTAAGTACTACGACCCACCCTAAAACAATTTTTTCAAAATAACTCGAATTTTTTAGGGTGTTTCAAAATTTTTGAAAACGGTTTTTGTATGTCCTCACCAAGGCCTACAACTCCAACTAGGTCACTTTTCAAGTTCTGACAAAAAGTGTTTTTTTGTAACACCGTGTAATTAGCGGCTCAATTAGATATATTCATAAAAAAAAATCAAGTAGTCTCCTTTTGAAGGTAGTCAGAGGCAACGCAAAAGCACGCAATTCTCGTGGCAATATATTCCATAAACAGGCTGCTCGTACAACCAATGAGTGCTCGTAAATGGAATTATCAATGCGATTAATTAATATTTGCTGATTTCTAAGCGATCTGGTGAAAGTTATCATCTGAACAATATGTAACGGACTTTGTGTCTTTATATTTTTACAAAGATAAATAAGCAAGCGAAACTTCAAATAATCGTCATAAGTAAGATTTATAAAAGTTTTCAGGTGTTTAGAAACATGAGCCCTTAATCTTAGATCTTAAACATATCTAATGATTTTTTTCACCATGAAGTTGATTTTATTTCTGTTCCACATGTGTTGCACCCTGAGTAAACTTCAATGCAATAGTTAACTCGTGACATTAGCAGTGCATACGCCACAGATTTTCTAACATATAGCAAATATATGTAGGTTCAAGTGATACAATCTGCGCAAAGTCAGGCAGACCTTGGAACAAATATTATCAATATGGGGTTCGAAACTCAATAATCACTCCCAGACACTTCAAACTAGAGCTGCTCGATGTTAATCGATGCATCGTAAACATCGATGTTTTGGTTCTGATACATCGAATAAATGCCGATGTATCGTATCATACGATGTTAATCGATACATCGATGTTTTTATTCGATGTATCGAAAAGACGACTTTTTGTATATCGTCAGCCCATTATTGGTTTGACCTACCGACCATTTTAAAAAAAATGAGTAAGGTATGGAGTATATATATTTCGAATATACACTTTCTGAACCCAAAGAGTGTATCGCGAAATTAATTATGGTTTCTGAGATATTTATCATTCATTTTGCTCCATTTCAACTATTTTTAGGTTTAATAAGTATTGTTTGGCTGTAAACGCCACTGTTTGGCTATTGCGTCAAATTATTCATACAAAAACGTACAAAATAAATTTAACTCTTGTTTTGCTTCATTTCCGTAATGTTATAAAAATAATTGGGACGACCGACGAACTTCGCATAGTTCGATGAACTTGCCTTCAAGAATTCGATCTACTCCAAATCTCTGCCTTGCTATGGATATATTTGTGGTGTATGGATGCCAAGTTATGCAAATATTAACTGCGGCAAAAATGGATTGTGTACTTGAAATAAAAATTAATGCAAAAATCGATATCAAGTCTTGAAATAAATAAAAGTCTCTTAAACTCTAAAAAGGCAGAAATTTGGAATAAATCACACCTATTGCGAAAATCTTAAAAATTCGCAATGTTGAAAACAAGCTCAAAACTAAAATTGAGTTATTAACATTATGAAAATTCAAAATAAGCTTGCAAATTTTTTTCAAATTTTAAGTCCTTAAATAAAAACAAATAATGAAACCCAAAAACTTTGGAAAAATTACATCTTTCGCAAAAAAAAAGCAGAAATTCGCGAAAAATTGCAAAATTTTAAAACAGCCATAATTTTTAATACAAATTGCTAAAACTATAAGGAATGCTAAAAATTCCATAAAAACGTGAAAATTGCGAAAATTCGCGAAAACTTGGTCACAGCAGCATATGCAAAAGCAAGGTCTAATATTGTTCAAAATTAACTGTTAAGAAGAATACTTGCAAAAACTCGCTTTCATCGCGAACATTGCAAAAATTCGCCTTAAAATTAATTAGAAATTGCCAAAACTGTTAAAAAAAATTAAGTTGAAAAGAACGCGAAAAAATCTCAAATGCGCGAAAAATTCCTAAATGCATTGTAAAAATTACTTACACTGCAATGAATAAAAAAACCTCAGGAAATTAGATCAATTGCAAAAAAATTGCTAACATCGCGGAAATTACAATGTCTGGTAAGGGTTTTTGTTTAATTTTGGGGTTATCGTTAAACCGATCGATTTATTTCTATGGACTGCAAGTATAAATTTTCTTCTCAACAACAAGTTTCTCAGCAGTAAAGTTGTATACATATGCAGCACAAAAAGCTACTTTTTAAAAATAGATTATGAAAAGTGGCGTATGTGGCACAAAACATTATTTTTCTCTTTCAATAAAGTAATATTAACTTTTAACTCTATTCATGGAAGTTCACAAAAATTTACATATTTCTTCTAAGCATTTGTCGGAAACAATGGTGAAAATATAAAAAAATTCTATCGGGTATACCTTGAGAAAACTTCATGTAAACCTTCTTTGTCGTTTTTCTCCATTCCTACTTTTTGGCATATGCTCCAAACCAACAATGGGCTGACGATATATTGATGTTTGCAACTCATTTCATGTAGTGATAAAAAAAATAAGCAATGTGAGTCCGATCACAGGATGTGTAAACATCTAGTAATGAAAAATTTTTTTTTAAAGTTGGAAGTACTTATGCTTTTAGTATATTTTTTTAAATTAATCAATTAAAAGTATCAAAACTTTCAATATTGTAAATACATAGGAATTTGCTGGTTTTTCTTCGTTTTATTTAACTTATTTAGTTAGTAAATGTAGTAGTATATATATATGTATACCCAGCAAAAAATTACACATTACCATCTGAACTACTTGCCATATAATGACTTACTTTTTAGATTGCCAAATTGAAGTACTCGCTTACAAAACACATTACGCAAATTTTTAAAAATAGGAAGCAGAAGTTGAACATATTCTTTGGGTTTTAAAAGAAGACGTGAAAATATTGAAAATAAAAAAGTAGTTATTTTAAATAAATTATAAATTGCCTACTTATTTATTTTAAACTAAAAAATAAGTACTTACCATTTTGGAAAAAATTTATTTAAATATAAGTAGTTCTAAATAATTTTTTTTTCATTTACGGTTTTAATAAAAGTTCATCAATGAAAGAAATTGAAATTTTTCTAATATAGTATTTATAAGTAACAAACGAATAAAATATAACCCACTTCAATTGAGTTTATAAAAGAAATTTTACAAAATGGTGTATTTCGTTGTAAAACAATAAGTTTTTTTAAATTATTTAAATTTTTCTTAAGTTATTATATGTATATTTAATCAAACTGAGTTTTTAACCAAGACCTTCTATTTACTCAAACAACGGCATATTTAAAAAAAGTAATTCAATAAAAAAAAAAAAAAAAAAAAAAAAAAAAAAAAAAACTATTTCCCACAACGGAAAATATAATTAATTCCTACAATAAACAACATAACTAATTCTCAAGAATCGATTATTTTAGTCTCACGCCTTGTTAAAATCATTAAGTTGGTAATCCAGTAAGGAACAGCTTCCACCAAAAATGCTTAATTCCAAACTCGATTACCTTTTTTGAAATTTTTTGCTGGGTATGTACTGTATTAAAAATTGAAGTAAGCAGAAAATTTACTGATTACTGAAAAAATTCAGTAAATTTAATTTGCATTACCAGTGAAATCGTAGGGATGTATTCATAATAAAATTGTAGAAAGTGGAAAGTTTTATTTATTCAAATTTTGAAATTTTTCTATGAAAAAAATTTAGCTACTTGGTAGAATTTCATTATGAATACAAGCATTACTGATTACTGAAAATTCAATGCACCTCATCATATAATAAATCATTTAGGCACTTTATAAAAATTGCAGAAAAAAATTTTAGTAATCAGTAAAAATTTACTATTTAAAAAAATTGTATTATTTTTACTGAAATTTTAGTAGTACTGCAAAGTGCCCATCTATGGTAAACGCCTTAAGTACAAATAATTAATATTGGCTTATGGTAACTAAAATAAGATATGTATATAAATTTTTGATTCTACTGTATTTAAGAATCTATGGAAAACTGCATCTATAGTAGTGGAATTATTAGTTATGGGGATTTGTGGAGAATTGCTCATATGCAAGTGGAAAACGCCAAATAAAAATTTTGATAAATCTTGCGACTGTGGATTTGCAAAATTTGTATTAAAATCTCCATCCATAATAATAGGAATGAGATGGAGATTGATACCCAACTGTCGTGCACCAGCTTCAGTGTAAGGGAACAGTACGTAATGAAGATACATATGTTATAATATAATATTATAAATTCTTTATAAAGACTGCTATATATCTTTTAAACAAATGTTTGACATTTAAAACGTTCTTTTATTTAAAAGTTTATATATATTTTATTTATTTTATATTTTTCAACTTTTTTAAAAAATTATTCCCACTGGCAACACTATTACACTTCACAAGCAATTTCTATGAAAATTAACTCCTGAAGGTATGCTTCAAAAATTCGGATGAGTTATTTCTATGCAGCTGTTAAGTTTCTTTGTACTTTGTTCGTATGATTGCACTAATCCATTCATACATACATAGCTCACACCGATTTGATCTTACTCAAAATTTGTGATTGCATTGTGAAAAAGATTTTTACCCCCTAGCATATAGATTAGGGTGATCGACTCGGTTTTTCAACCGGTTTTAAAACCCGGTTTTTTCAAAATACGCTTGCCGGTTTTTTTACAATTTAAAAACCGGCTGAGTCGAATACTTTTCGGTTTGTACATTTTGCATGTTTTGTTGATTTTCGTAAGTATTTTTTTAGTGTAAAAGCTCTAAGCTTTTTTAGAGCATGGCAACATTTACTGAACTATGAAATTTAAGAGAATTTATTTGATGAGCTAATAGCAGAGCGAATTTAATTAGCCTTACGGTGTACAATGGATGTCAAAATACAATTGCAAAAATGTTTTTTAGTTTTGGTGCAATTTTGCTTCATATTTTATATATAGAGGTAGATATCCACCTTGTTCATACATTCATATGTATATACCATTAAGGAATAAACTCTATATACACCCATCATTTTTGGGATTTGAGGAAACTTGGGAAGAAATTCAAAAAATTAATTATGCCAATATTTAGGGTGCTAATAAATATGTTTATACAAAAAATAAAAAATTAAAAAATAATTATAATAACAACTTAATAGACCATATTTGGATGTCATTTGTTGACGGCTTCGTACCAGAAATCAAAGAATTTTCAAACAAGTTGACGACATCAAACATTTTGCACGTATTTTTTCATGCATTTTATGCCTGTATGTAGACTTTTCTCCTATGTATTTTTAATACTTTTGCTACTGTAGGTGTTATAATTGTTTTTTTATTTTTTGTATAAACATATTTATTAGCAACCTAAATATTGGCATATTTTTGAATTTCTTCCCAATTTTCCACAAACCCTAAAAATGATGGTTGTATGTAGAGTTTATTCCTCAACTGTATATTATATATAAATATTTATGTACTATACATAAGTATATGAAGTTAATTTTTATGTTTTACCTTTAATTTTTGTATTGTTTTATAATATTTACATGAATTCTTAACTCTTTGTTTTAAGCAATTTAAAATCAAAACTTTTGTATAATTTTCTTAATTAAAAAAAACCGGTTGACCGGTTTTTCCTGAATTGCAAAAACCGAAACCGGCTTTTTCATAATTTCAAATATTCGAACTATTCGAAAACCGGTTTCTGGAAAAAGTCGAATAATCGATCACCCTAATATAGATGTTTACACATCAAAAAATCGTATCAAGAATGACTTTAAAAACGTTTTTTAAATTCTTAAATTGTTTTAAAATCGCTTGAAGTAACAACACAATACTAAAGGTATTTTTTTTTGTCAATTTGCAAAGCGTCGTCGAAGCAACAGCGTTATTTTACAGCATCCAAATATATATGTACGAGTGAGTATACCTATTTATTGTGAAAAAATTTTCAAAATTTTCTTGGTATTGTATGGTAATAATTAGTAGTGTTAGTTCTTTTTCCATATTTGATGTAAAAATAAATAATATATTTGGCTTAAAATTACTGTTACAGAAGGTTTAAGACACCTAGTGAAAATTATATCACCGCATTTTAAAGTTCCAAGTAGAGCTACTGTGACTCGTTGGGTTGATAAAAAAATTTGACGCTTTGTCAGGAACATTGAAAACTAAATTAGTCAATGGAAAATATAACTTTGTTAACTGACATTTGGTCCAATTTGCAAAGCTGTAGAACTGGCCTTTAAAAAAGCATACAGTAATTTTGACTTAGCTGCACAATCAACTTTGCACGACTTTTTGTGCAGATAAGTTAAAAATGCTGTTATCTTAAATGCACTTACCTGCCTAAATGTGCAGGTATAAAATTTTTGACTTCAGTTTTACACACATACATGGTTGCATACTTATGTTAGCAACAATTTTTAATGTGTGCAGCTAACTTAAACTATTTATATGAGAATAATTTAAAACTGCCAAAAAATATGTTAAATGCGCAGGTATACAAAGTGCATTTGATTGATTTTGAACAATAATTACGGAAAAAATAAATTATGTGCAGTTAAGTCAATGTATATATTTTAAATTACATACAATATTTTAAAATTACAAACATTTTAGGGCACTTATCTTAAATGTGCAGGTATAGAAAGTGCATTTAAAAAACGAATTTGTATGGGATTTTAAAGAATAGTGACAGAAACTTATCATTTTAGGCAGCTAAGTCCAAAGTGCACTTAAACAAAAGGCAGCTAAATCAAAACTACTGTACATGCTTTTCTTAATCCTTATGAAATTTTAAAATCGACTTGTTATTTATTTAATAAATTTTCTTGGTTCCAATAATTTATTGTAGCTTGTAAGGTATCACAAAATTGGTAGTCCCCAGACCAAAACAGCTGTATATTATCAGCAAAAGCAAATAGTTTACCTAGGTGACAAAAAGGTAATTTATAAACAAAGGAAACAGTACAGGAACAACCAATTTTAAAAATTCTTTCACCTATATTAAGTGTCAAATATTGGACATTTTTTCTCCCTTTGAGAACAGGTTTTTTTATAATTAGTACGGATTTTTACAGAAAAACAAATTTTTGGGCTGGTTAGGGTAATTTTCGATTCGGGTTTGATTGTTTAACTATTTTTAAATCGGGTTTTAAGTATCATTTAAACAAATCAACACGTGGCGGAGCCTCAGATAAAACTAGTATTATAATACATATTCTTATCTCAAAAATGATAATTCAAAATTTAAAACGAAACCCAAAAATTGTTTGTGAATACTTTTTTGGCTCTGTTTTAAAATTTCCACTTTGTATATACATAAATATGTATGTATGTTATGTGCATATGTATGTATATATGAACAACCATATGTAGATATTTTTTTATATATTTTTTCTATTTGCTTAAAAACTAGTTTTGCGTTTTTAGAGAATACAGCAAGACATATTATAATTTTGTTGTTTGGTTTAAGTAATATGAAAGTGATGTTGGTTTGCCAAAGGGGCAGAGAAGAGGTAGGAACACACATAAAATAAATAAAAACACAAAAGCACTTCAAAAGCTTGAATTGTAATGCAGCTGACGAGTTTTCGATGGAATTTCATGAAATTCCAATCATTCCATTATTAAATATCAACAAGACATACATAACATACATATTAAAATGTATGTATGTATGTACATATGCATTTACTTACATATATTTAAAATCGAACAAAAGAATATAAGTATGTATTTAACACGAATTTAATCAAAAATAGATGTTTGCGACTAATATTTTTAATAATAACAGTATATGTATGCAACTAGTACTTAAAGATTAAAAATTATTAAATCATTTAAAGTTTTATGTCAATTTTTTTCTTATCTTTTTTAATTTATCAAAATTATTTCTTTTCATTTTTTAGTTCTTCGCTGTTTTCTCTTCCTCCACTATGAAACAAATTTTTGTTCGTTACTTTTATTAGTTGTTTTGGGCAGTCAAAAATTTCTAATAAGCGCGTCTGTCATGGGAAACCGATTGCTGTTTTTTCTGGTTTCTATGAGAACAACGAATAACACTGCTTAACCACCAAAGAGAGTGAAAGAGAAAAAAAATACAAAGGCGGCCATCGTACAATAACCTTGTACTTTTAACACACAAAATAAAATTTATAAAATATAGTTGTGCAGAAATACATACAACTTGTAAAAATAAAATAAAACTATGTTAAACTATTAGCACTTCATTAAGTTTATTAAAGCAGCACTATTTTTTTTCATAAAATTAATTTATGTATGTACATTATATTCGTTCCACATTTCTTTAGATTTTTTCTATTCTGAAATTCACAATTTGCACTGTACAAAGAAAAGGGTTTGTGTATGTATGAATTTATTGTACGTGTGTCAGGTGAAAATATTTTTCCACATTATTTCTGCACAACACCAAAATAGCTTTGCTTTCATTTTCGTTAATTTTCTTTCACATTTTTCATAACACCAAGTCCAACTATTGCTATTTGAATTTTCACATTTTATTACAGAATTAAATGGATATTTACCTTTTTAAACAAAAAATTAAAAGTTTCTTTAACTGAACGCGATTGATTTCACTGAATCGCGATTGCAAAACATGGTAGTCGAGCAAATTATAACGAATGATAGATAGGTAATGGAAACAACAAATTTTTGTTGTATGTTCTGTACTTTTTTTGTAGCGAATGACTTATAAGAAAGAGTATCTGAGGCTGCCAGATTATCTTTACGGCAATATATTTACTCTTCTAAGAAAATTGGTTGGGCAAGCATTTATTGGTCATATGGATAATAAACTGCAATATAATTAATAAGTTATATCTGTGATCAAGCGTACCTGGGCGGTTAATCCAATAAGAAACGCTAGTAAACCGCAAGTAATATCTCTCTCAATAAACTAAAGGGCAGACTCTCTGATATATTATCTGTTAAGCCTCAGTTAGCCGACTGTAATGTAAAGTAACTGTAACGTAGGAAACAGCTGATCGAGATTTTTATATGAAAATAAGGTTACGTTACATTACATCTCTATAACCATTTTCATTACATTTCACATAACAATATCGATCAGCTGTTTCCTACTGTTGCAGTTACTTTACATTACAGTCGGCCAACTGAGCCTTTAGCCTTATTTTGCAAAACTTAAAGCTAAAGGCTCAGTTAGCCGACTGTAATGTAATGTAACTGCAACAGTAAGAAACAGCTGATCGATTTTGTTATGTGAAAAGTAATGAATATGGTTATAGAAATGTAATGTAACGTAACCTACTTTTCATATAAAAATATCAAGCAGCTGTTCTCTACGTTACAGTTACATTACATTACAGTCGGCTAAAGGCTCAGTTAAGGCTCAGTTAGCCGACTGTAATGTAATGTAACTGTAACGTAGAAAACAGCTGACTGATATTTTTATATGAAAAGTAGGTTACGTTACATTACATCTCTATAACCATTTTCATTTCTTTTCACGTAACAAAATCGATCAGCTGTTTCTTACTGTTGCAGTTACTTTACATTACAGTCGGCTAACTGAGCCTATAGCCGACTGTAATGTAATGTAACTGTAACGTAGAAAACAGCTGATCGACATTTTTATATGAAAACTAGGTTTCGTTACATTACATCTCTATAACCATTTTCATTACTTTTCACATAACAAAATCGATCAGCTGTTTCTTACTGTTGCAGTTACTTTACATTACAGTCAGCTAACTGAGCCTTTAGCCGACTGTAATGTAATGTAACTGTAACGTAGAAAACAGCTGATTGATATTTTTATATGAAAAGTATGTTGTTACATTACATTTCTTTAACCATTTTCATTACTTTTCACATAACAAAATCGATCAGCTGTTTCTTACTGTTGCAGTTACATTACATTACAGTCGGGTAACTGAGCCTTAACTGAGCCTTAAGCGTTTGGAAAAAATTTAAATTACAAAAACAAAATGCATACAAAATTTCGTCAGGTGGTTATTGCTTTGCCGCAGTAATAATGTATTTTTAATATACTGTGCTGCAAACCAGTAACCACCGAACGATTTGTCAACGCTTAGCGTTGCATATTACAAAATAAGACCCTCAATTTCCTAAGTATTTATATATGTATATAAAAGCATAGAAATTTATGAATTTATTGCAGAAAAGATGTCTTTAAAATGTGTATAAAAGTATGGAGTTAAGGTGACAAAAGAAGCTGACTTATTCATAGTATATACATATGTATGAATTATTTAATATTATTATCGAAATAGAAATTATTGATTTAATTGATTCAAAATCTTATGGCAACTATCAAATAATAATATCTTATTGTCAAATCTTAGGCCAAATTATGCACTTCTCAATTAAGTGTCCTTTATTTTCAAATGCTTTTTAAGTAACGAATTCATTTTTTCAATGCAAGGTTAAGAGACATTTAAACGAAACTTAAATGCCTTAACTTGCGTATTTAAATTCTTTTTGAATTTTGCAAACATATTATATGTTTTTGGGTTTTTGTTGGTTTATTGAAAACATGTACATGAACATCATGTGGTTGTATTAATAATAAAGAATTAATTAATTAATAATATATAACTGCCTGTTATGGAATAAACCAAAACCAATAGAAAAATGCGTTTTTTTTTTGTTTTATAAAATGTATTTTTATGTAAGTTCAATTTTGAACGCGATGATATCCTAGCTTTCTTATTTACATTAAACATCTGTTTTCTTTTAAAAATATCGATAATTCTTTTATATATCATATTTTATTCGAATATAACTAAAAAAAATTAAACTGCATTTAACTGCAACTGCAACAAATTTAAATGACAAGAAGTAGGAAACGATTGACAAATGTTGTTTTGAGATTTTGTTTGAGATTCGACGATTTATCTGGCAACTATAAGAGAAAAATTTTCTCTTATTCACTGCCTTACCGACACATCCCACGTTTCCTGTGCTATCCATTGCTAATGTTTATTTGACGGAAGCAGGGCATACAACACTGAGATATCAATTAATATGAACGTTAAGGTTTAATTTAGCTATTTAATACATAAATACATTTAGAGCCATTTTCACAACTTACCTTTAGCTAAACGTAAGATTTTGTCTGCCCAATAAATATTTTTGCATTGTTACAACTTAAATTTTTAAATGGTACTATTATAAATAATAATGATATTTAATGGATAAAATAATAATAAATGAAGCCATTTATCGCGCAGACAAAATCCTACCTTTAGGTAAAGGGAAGTTGTGAAAATGGCCCTTAAATTTTAATTTACAAAACAACTTCATTTTCACAGTGTCATAATGTTTAAAAATTTGTGTTTGATAGAAAAAAAAACAAAAGAAAGAACAATTATAAATTAAAATAATTAAAATAAAAATTTAAACCTTTATGACTACCCTTTGAATTCTCCCAATTATATACTTATTAGTAGATTTGTGTTTAATAACTAAAATTGTTATTTTTCAACAATGATATGTTAATGAATAGAAGAAAGTGTTTCATTATTTCGAAAATATCGATACATATCAGCCAGAGCTGTAAATGAATCACTCATTTGTGAATTAATTCGCGAATCATTCCTGCACTGAATTAGCAAATTTTGAATTAATTCTTTTAAATTTGAGTCAATTCAAATGAATTTGGTAAAAATGAATTACAATTCGTTTTTAATTCAAATGAATTTGTCAAATGAATTGCAATTCGTTTCTAATTCAAATGAGTTTGTCAAAGTGAATTGCAATTCATTTTTTCAATTCATTTCAATTGAATTAATTTTGAATTCGTTGAAATGAATTAGAAAAATGAATTGCAATTCAAATGAATGAAATCAAAAATGAGTTGCAATCAATCAAATTCAAGAGCAGATCTATTGGAATGAAAAATGAACATTTCTGATCAAAGAAAACATGTTGTATAGAGTTTGTTTCTTCAAGAAGAACTGATTTTTGTTTTGAAATACGCTGAACGACAAAACACAATGCAATAATAACTCATAATGAATTGGGGGAAAATAACTCATAACGAAAAGTTTTTGGAACTTATTTAAGTTTCTTATGTCATTGGGTGTTATTTAATTTTTCGATTGGAAGTTTCTTCATTTGTGTTTCGAACTTAGGGATTTCCTCCTCTATGGTATTTCCCACATCGGCGCTGCCTACTAAGCTTTTTCTGCACAGCCGATCTTCGGAATTTTCTACTTTATGGTATCTCCCACAACAGAGCTGCCTACTAAAGTTTTTCAGCACAGTTGGCCTTCAGACCTGTTTCTGCTCAATACAGTTTTTATTTTATTGGAACAGTGAAGGCAGAATTAGTTTTTACTTTATTTATTACTTTATTGTGGATAAAATAAAAGGAATTCATTGAACAAAATTAAACTTTTTTGCTGTTTTTTTAGAAAAATGGGTCGTTTTACAGTCGCCATAAATCGATCACAACAATTTCGCTGTTTTTGTGCATAATTTGCATCACCTTAACGACTACGGGGCGAAGTCACCCACCCGGTGTTTGTGTCACGATCACTTGATCTCGACTAGAACTGCCTCATTGACGGAACAGTTTTCGCCGGTACTGGGTTTGTTACTCCCTGCACCACTGTTGCCAGAGAATTTTTCCGAAAATCTGCAAAAATTGGTAAAAAAATCTGAAAAATAATTTAAAAAATCGCCAAAAATCTGCAACAATAAAAACACCTTCATTTTAAATTGTACTTCATATTGTTTTCGAATTAATATAAATTATCTTCTTGCTATACAAAAGCATATGCTGATATTACAAATTGTTTAATAATAACAAAAATTAAAAATTTTAAAAACCCCCGACTTTTTTCAGAAAATATATTATATCTTCTAAACGGCTGGACCGATTTTCTTCAAACATAGCTAAGAACCCTCTCGATCAAGTCATCTTTCAAACAAAGTAAACTAAATGAAAATCGGTCCAGCCGTTAGGCCTGCACGTGGACACGGACAGACACACAGACACACACTTATAACACCCCTTTTTTTAGTCGGGGGTTAAAAATAAACATAAACAAAAGGATAGGGACAAATATATGCAACAATTTTCACCATAAGACTTATAAAAATGGTACATATAAATACAAATCTGTGGAAAAAAAACTTACATATCGCACACTAAATCATAAACAGTCACAACTCCAAAAATCTCAGATGTTCAGGAGTGTAAAAAAACTGTCCAGGAAGACTTTGGATGCAAAAGAAATTTTTGCAAAAAACAAAACTAAATATTTTCATCATTTTGAGTTGTGACTGTTTGTGAGTTAGTGTGCGATATGTACTATATCCTTGCACAGAGTTTTTAGTTTCTTTTTAACATTGTTATATTGGCGGTATGGTTAATGAAAAATTAAATGTCAAAAACAACTTATTTGTTAGTGTTTCTTATATGCATGTTTATGACAATAACATTATGGTTATTTCTTTTACGGAGTAAATAAAAACACGAAATATTGATGTTACACAACTATTTTAGAAAATCTGCAGTTTGGCAGTGAAAATCTGAAAATCCCACTTTATAATTTTTGCAATGAAAAATCACCACAAAGGCAGAGAAATCTGCAAATCTGGCAACAGTGCCCAGCTCCGTAAGCTTATTATCTTTTTGTTCGTTTATCATATTTGTCTTTTTGTTTGTTTAATTTTTTAAAGGAACTACCCCTGAGCTGGATTTGGTACGCGGGCAGTAATATACAAAAACAACCTCTCCTACCCCAGGTTTTAAGTCCTAGAAGAAGGTAGGTGTGCCTGTATCCCCAGCAACTCCTCTGAAAAAGTTTTCCTTGTATTAATGAATCAACTTCATTTATGGTATGTAAAAACTTCATTAAATCAATGAAACAATTAGATTTAATTCATGAAAGAGTTTCTTTGAACTATTGAAAAAGTTACGTTCTATTTATGACATGGCCGCCAAAATGAAGTTCATAAATACAATGAATTACTCTTCATTTATCCAATGAAGGACTTCATAAGTTGGCATTCAGTGACAAATTTCATTGATACAATGAAGAATTTCGTTGTCTGAATATAGAATTGTTATAATAAGGAAAAACGTTTTTACTACATAAGTACAATATAATAATATTATAGGCCATTTACACCAGCACAAAATCTAGCAGATTTCAATTAAAATCTTTATGCAAATCTATGCCGTTTAGACCAACTTTTTTGGCATTTATCAAGATTTTTTATCCAAAACAAAACGCATTAACTGAAATATTTCTAAAATTACAACCAAATAACTGCCATGTAGCTAAGTCACAGCCCTTTTTAAGCAGAACGTAGCTAATTCACTCATCTTTTTTATAAATATATTGTAGATTTTGTTTTGTATGGGAAATGTAGCAAAAAGCAGCAAAATTTAAATCGAAATCTCATAAGTACTAGATTTCGAGGTAATGTAAGTGCCCTATTAATTAATGAAATTTGTATGAAATCAGTTGCATGAAATTTTTGATTATTGGTGAAAGGTTTAGATAATCAAAGATAGCAAGCAAAAAAATTTCACGAAATACACTTTGAGTGGACTTTTTAGATTTCATGTTGATTGTTTTGAAAATTTCAAGTTACGAGTGTAAAAAGTCGATAAAACTTGTTGCAACTTTAAAGGAGAATTGAACAAAAATGTCATGAAAAATATTTCATCATTAAATAAATAAATTAATTCAGTCATATTAGATAGAAATGAATTAAGTAAATAAAAGCATTTTTTGTCCTCACATCAATGCATGCTTATGCATGTGTATAGTACATACATACATAAGTTCTTACACTTACATACATATGTATGTACCTGTGCAATGAAACGCATTTCTAAACTCTTCTATTACTTAGTTTTACAAAACAGAATACACTTATAAATACCATGTTGTTTATTCAAAAGAAACTCACTATGTGGCTGGCGTCTTTCTAATTTCACATTAACCATAAAATTCTATTAAGAAGGCAAAATAAAAACATACTGCATTATGTTCAAAAAATAAACAAATGTTTTTGTTTATTCCTTTTAAGGGATTCTTCGCAATTTAGAAGAGTAAAATAGATATCTTGACTGTGTTAAAATTGCCTTAACGAGCAGCTAATAAGCCATGTTATTGTTCTCTACGATTTTTAATATTTTAAAATGGAAATACATATTTATGATTTATAAAATTACACAAGAGAAGCAAAAAAAAAAATGTCACACTTGCAGATAGCATATTTTTATTATTGGGCAATTCACAAGGTGTTCTATTGTCATGATGTTTGAAATTATTTGAATATATAATTTGAAATTTATTTGCTGGTGGTTCAGCATTCTCTATATGCATTTCATTGTGTAGTGTACTGACACATTTTGAACAGTCTCAATCTCATGCGCAGACTTTTAAAAACTATTTGAGAATTCACAAATAATAATATATTTGACAATTACAAAAGAAAAATAAGCGTAGTAGACTTAGAAACTTATACAGAAACCAGCAAAAAATTTATATTCGATATGAATCTATTCTATTTTCATACACCTTGATATTAGCGGGAATTAGAATCCCGCTAATCTCTTTGAAATTCCGCTTTTTGATCGATCATGTCCCGCTTTTTGCAAAAACCATCTGGTCGCGTTAATTATACCATTTAACTTTAATATATTTTAAAAAATATAGAATTTATTATATGGATATCATAAACCGTTAAGAAGATGTGCTCAAATTTTTAAGCCTCTAAAAATTAACTTGTTTTTGACTTTCAATGGAAAACAAGTTATGTAGCCCCCCCTCCCCCACTTTCCACAATTCTGTTCTTTATATTCTTCTTTCGATTGAAGAAAAAAATTATTCTCGGATATCTCCGGAACAGGCAGGAAGCTTTAAATTTATTAGCAAGTCACGAGACTTGTCACAAATTATTTTTTGATAAAACAAAAATACTTTCAGGCCAAGTATTTATTGAATATTGAATGAAAACAATTTATTATCAATTGGCGCGAAAAAGTGCCTAGAGATAATTAAAACCAAGTCATATGCGAATTTCCGAATAATAATACATAAAGTGCCATAACAGCAAAAAAAAAAAGCAATGTGAGTCCGATCACAGAGGAGATGTGTAAGCATCTAGTAATGATTTTTTTTTTTAAGTTGGAAGTACTTATGCTTTTAGTATCTTTTTTTAAATTAATTAATTAAAAGTATCAAAACTTTCAATATCGTAAATACATATGAATTTGTTGGTTTTTGTTTGTTTTATTAAACTTATTTGCTTAGTAAATGGGCACACTGCAGTATATGTATATTTACTGCATTAAAAATTGCAGTAAGCAGTAAATTTACTGATTACTAAAAAACTCAGTAAATTTTTACTGCTAATGAAATTTAATTTGCATTACCAGTAAAATCGTAGGGCCGTATTCATAATAAAATTGTAGCAAGTGGCAAAGTTTTTTTCATTCAAATTTTGAAACTTTTGTATGAAAAACATTTAGCCACTTGATAGAATTTCATTATGAATACGGGCATTACTGATTACTGAAAATTCAATGCACCTCATCATATAACAAATCATTTAGGCAATTTATATAAATTGTAGAAAAAAATTTTAGTAATCAGTAAATTTTTTTTTGTTTTTACTGAAACTTTAGTGGAGTGCTCATCTATGGTAAATGCCTTTACTTTTACTTTTTAATTTTTAATTCCTGTTGTTCATCGTTTAGTTGTTGTTGTTCTTGTTGTTGTGTACGCATTGCAATTAAAATAAATTCAGTAAAGTGCGACTTTGACTCGCGCACATTCGGTTTTGTTCATTTTTTTTTGATTTAGTTTTCTTCCTTTTTTAAGTTTTTTTCAGTTTAAACGATTTTTTTTCAGTTTTATCGCTTTTTTCTCGTTTTGGCGTTTTTTTCTCTTTTTGGGTTTTTTTTAATTTTCGCAATTTTTTTCATTTTGGCGATTTTTTCATTTATGCGATTTTTTCTGTTTTTTTTGGGTTTTTTCATTTTGGCGATTTTTTTGTTTAAGGATTTTTTTCATTTTGGCGATTTTTCCGGTTTTACGCGATTTATTTTAGTCCTAGAGATTTTTTTTAATTTGGTGCTTTTTTTCGTTTTGGCGATTTTTTTTTGTTTTTGGCGATTTTTTTATATTTGGCGATTTTATATTTTTTGATTTTTTAGTTTTACCGTTTTTGAAAATTTCAAGAGTTTTGCTCCTACGGTTTCCAAGATACAACAAGTTGTCAAAATTACAAAGTCAAAATTGCATTAACTGATGGAACACCCATTGATTTAAATTTTTTAAATTTAGTGTTAATTGTTGTAGTCTGTATAAAAATACACTGACTTTTAAAATTTCAAGTGTACATATGTACATACAATTGTATGTATATTAGATGGGATTTTAACATTTTTCATTGCTCGTTTTGGAACACCCTTTAATTTTTAACTCTCATGTATTTGTTGTTGTAGTGGCAAAATGTCTACACATTGTGTCCAAATTTCAAGTCCGTAGCTCTTACGGTTCATTTTCACCTTTGGTGTACGGAAATATAAAGAAAAATAACCGGCGGCGGCGCACCGTCGGCTTCGAGCTGGTCGACTTGTTTCTATGCTTGGTATTGCTTCTTTCAAACACTAATACACTCTTACATAGCTCACACCGATTTGACAATGCAAAGCAAAAGCAAAGAAATCTCAGCAAAGAAATCAAGGTCAAAAGATTTTTACCCCCTAGCGTATAGATGTTTACACATCAAAAAAAAATATATTAAACGCCATAATTTTCGAACTTAATTTTTTGACCAAAATTTATTATTTTGCGATCGTAAATAGTAGGTTTTCGTCAAAAAAGCGAGGTCCAAAATATGTATCGCTTAAGCTATTTCAGCAGTTATGGCTTGATATAATAAAGCTTTGCTTTGAAAAATGTGGTTGGTATTTCATGCCGGTCACCCTTCATAAAATACAAACACATGGAAATGACATCATGGATGCAGCAATTCTTCCTATTACTATGGTAAGTGAAGAAGTGGAAAATGCAAGAAATAAGGACTGCAGGATGTACAGGTTAATGTTTTCTCTAAATTCAATTTTGAAGACTTTTGTTTGGAAAGGATAAATGTTATGGAAAAAATTGATTTGGATAGCATGGACGGTGGGCGGTGGGAGTGGCCGATTTTGATGAAATTCCATTTTATTTCTTAATTTATTGAATATAATGCTAGGAGAAAACTTTCAATAATATAGGATCACTCATTTATAGTGTTGGCGCTAGTATTGTGTAGTTCATGAACGAACTAGTTCAAATGAACGATTCAGTACTTTGAACTAAATGAACTAGTTCAATTGTTTTACGCTCACTAGTTCAATTTTTGAACTAGTTCATTTTTTGAACTAAGAACTAAGATACAAAATGAACTAAAACAGAGGCTATCAACTAAATGTTTTCAGCGTTTTGCTTTACTTCTTTCTGTTTGTGTGCTTTGCTTCTATACTCATCCATATGTATGCATGTATGTATGTATATTTACCCTATCGGAAATTTGGCTAACTTTAAACTAACTTTAAGCTAACTATTTCGCAACTAGTACTGACTACACTTGGATTACTTTGCAATGTAATCAACTGACTATTTTAACATTGCGATGTCCTAGGCGGTAGTCAGTTGTCTCACTAGCCACTACTTTCAGCTAACTTAAAGTTGACTTTTTTAAATCACCTGGTAGTCAGTAAATTAAAAAAAAAATTTCTGTGGCTCGAACATGTAACATCACACGTTGTGTACTCAACGCACTACCACTCGGCTAAGCTGCCATCTAAAATAACAACAGCAAAATGTTAATATAAAACTGAAGTTAGTTTTAAAGTAGCTGAGAATAAATTTGTTGGCTCTCGCCAAATTCGATTACGTACTCAACTTTAGAATTAATTTTGGGTTTGTTCTGGATGACTTTGCAGCTAGCTTTTAGTCAGTCTAAGAAAAGTTAACTATAAGTTAACTATTTTTGTAGTCAACCACACATTCTCCGACAGGGTAGTTCTTGTTCATCTCTGGCTACTACCACAAATGCAATAAACAAGCAAACACTCCCTGCAGAAAGTGCGAATAGTGAAATTGTAGTGATTTACTAGTGACATTGTCAGTAGTACTACTGACCAGGTGTACCCCAGCCAATGTAATCATCTATTGACATTTAACATAGGCTTGTCATTGAATCCACCACTAGACTGTAGCACTACTGACTAATTAGTTCTTTTAGGACCACATGGAGACATTGACACCAAAGAATCACTAGTAAATTTTAGGGGGTCTAGTCTACAATATCGATATTTCCTCGCTCGTTGTCAATAGTAAATTTATAGTGATTTTCTAGTGAGATTGTCAATAGTGCTACTGATATTTGAACCAAAGTTTCACTAGTAGATTTAAGTAACCCTCGTCTACATATATTTATTTAATATTATTGCACAGCGTAATAAAAAAGAAAAACAATCTATTGACGCGTTCATTGACAATATCACCAGAAATATACTAGAACTGTTGTCTCTAACGTATCTTTACTCGCACATAAAAGGAAAGTTGTCGACATTTTAACTAGTGCAATTGTCGCTGGAGAAAGAGTATTGGCATAGAGACATATGGTTCTAGGCTGACTAGAGGGCTTATACTAACCTATTCACAAAAATATTTTGGATTTATGAGATTTTTAAAAAAGATTTTCACACTAAATTTTAGAAACCCTTTAAAAAGCAAATTTATTAATTAATTAATTAATTAATTTTAGTTTTCGTAAAGTTTTTTAATCACAGATCTGTGTTTTTAATACTGTCAAAAGCCACAACATATCTACATACATACATAAGTATGTATGCATGAAGATATAAAATCATTGAACTAAAAAGAGCGATTGAACTAAATGAACGAGCTAGTTCATTTATAAATAATGAACTAAAATGATCGCTCACTGAAATGAACTAAATGGCACAAGTCCAGTTGGCGCAAAATTGTATGAAGCTATTATTCATCCATCTCACTGCCCAGCAAAAATTTTCAAAAAAGGTAATCGCATTTCGATTTAAGCATTTTTCCCCTACTGATTTTAACAAGGCGTGAGACTAAAGTAATCAATCCTTGAGATGTACTTATTTTTTAATTTGCAACATGTTAACGTAGTCTATTAAATCTAAGAGAGTCATTCTCCTCATTAATTAGCTTATACATATTTTTTTTTTAATTTTAGGTAATGTGATTCAGTGATGGGAATTGGAAATCTTGATTTCGTGCCAAATCGGCTTTTAAATAGTGCCAAAATCACTTGAATAGTGCCAAACCACTTTTTTATATAATTTTAATGTTGGCACTTGATGGTCATTTAAACTATGGTTCTTGAATGATAATTTATTGTGTTCGTAACTAGAAGAATTTACGAATATCACAAAAAACACGGTCTAAAATTAGTTGTATATAGACATTAATACATTTCGAGCTCTATTTTCGATTTAATCGTGAATGACATGTAGTAAAAAATTAACTTTTTTGTTATTAAAATTGCAAAATTGTTGATAACTTTTAAAATACAGGCTGTAAAATCTATCATAAGCGACAATTTACGTATTTATGTACTCCTAAAACATATTTGAATATTATAAGAAAACCTCCTCGTAAATCGAAAGTAATGCTCGATATGTATGCATCATATATTAAGAATTTACACTTATTTACAAAAAATACAAATATAAAAACTTTATTTGCGCAATAAATAATAATGATTATAAAGGACATACTTTAAGATTATAATAACCCTAAACTAATTTAAATGATAAAATAACTTTTTCTTATTAGATGTATATACTTAGTGACAATTATATAATTATAGTTTGTGCTTTTTTATGGTTAATATACTGTCGAGTTGCACAAATTCGTAGACGTTAAAAATAATAATAATTGCTAGCTACATATTTATTTTAATCAAACAAAGATTCTGTCGGTATAGTAGAATTTGTATCTATAGTTTTTTTGGTTCATCATTTTATATGTATTACGATTATATAAATGATATATTGTTAGACTTCAAAAATCTGCCATGTATTAAATATGCTAAAGTTTATAATTGCAGTCAATTTAAAAATTTACTTTTGATCAAATTTCGAACTAAAAATATACTTTCAACGCTTGATGAAGAGTAGAAAATAAAAAGGATACCTTGAACGATTCGATAAATATTGCTTGAAAATTTTTCATTGAAACTATTGTTTACGTCTCCAAGTCTTTCAAAAACTCACTAAGATTTAAGCTTTTGAATTGTTCAGATTTTCAAAGTCCAATATGGATATGTACTCACTTTTATTTTTTTACGTATTTTCTTTCGTTTAGAAGCATTATTTTTATCAAAAGGAATAGTATTATTTGTGTCTACAATTAGAACATATGTGTTCTGGCGCACACTTTGGAAAGCAATTCAAATAAAAGTCCTTGAAGTCATATTTAGTTTTCATATAATTATTACACAAAAGAAATACAATAAGAAGACTTTAATTCTATTTTTGAATTCTACAACTTTATGCATGGAAAATTTAGTTTTTGATTATTAATACTCGTAGTTCAATTTCAGTGCCGCAAAAACTTTCTTCCATTGGATCGAAATTTTCACCAATTTCGATTTATATTGTCAACATGAAGATCATCAATATATTTTTTGTTCAAAAAGTTTTGACGTAAATGACGAAATAAAAAAGCCAATTTAAAATTAAATCAAGTCATATATTTTTAGATTGCGTTTCGAAAATGTACTATTTCAAGGACATAAGATAAAAATAAAAATGCATCTTGGTTATATAATCCGTTAAACTATTTTATATGAATAAAATTTTATCATTGCATTATGACTGAAAATTTTATAATGTGAAGAAATATTTCAAGGCTCACAGTGTTCAAAGACTCTATCTGCAACAATCTTGACGAGACAACCAACGGTTTGGGGAATAATTGAGAACTTCATAAATTTCAGAGTTAAAATACTTCTAAAAATTTATCTGTACGACATGAGCTGTTACAAACAAATTTATATTCTCAGTTTAATAGATCGTTAATGTCTCTAGGCAAACCGTTACTTTTAACTATCAGAACCGAACAGTAGTCAGCCTCAAATCCAACTAGATTTTCATCACTTAAAAACGCTAAAAGTACGAGAAGAGTACTTGTTATTGCAATAAGAAAAGTTTCCATGTTTCATGGACAAAAAGTTTCAGAAAATGAGCGAGAGTGCCATAGTGCCAGGCAATGTCCAATAGTGCCAAAAATGGCACAATTGTGCCATATTTCCCATCACTGATGTGATTTGTAAGCGAGTAGTGAAATTTGGCAATCAGAAAAATAAGTCATTATATGGCAAGTAGTTCTGATGGTAATGTGACCAATGACAGGGGTTTCATGCAAATGCATGTTTTTTCCCTTAACCCTAATAATAAAAAGAACTAAATATCTTTACGAAACAATGAATTTGCGTAAAAATGGTATCGATTTGTTAGTGCATATTTTTGCATATTTTGCTGAAAATGCATAGTTTTGCATAATTTGTTTGTAAATGCATATTTTTGTCTCATATTTTGATATAAATGCATGGCTTTGTGTCATATTATTATTCACCCTTACCGCGAATCTCAAGATAATAAATTCTTGGGAATAATTTTTTATTCCCATGAACAACAAATTGGGCTCGCGAATTGTTAGGGAATAAAATAAACATCTGTTGCGATTTGAACATGCTATTGTGAATTAATGTAATTGTATTTTTTACTTCTGACGTGTATTTTTATAATTTTCTTAATAAATTGTTATTATTCATACAAAATGAACATATTGCTCCGATTTATGTTATTATTTTTTTGGAAAAAATAAGGAAGAAATTTGAGAGATGCATCAAATGCACTCTGTTTATCGGAAGTAATGTACATATTTGAAAAACTTGAAGAATTGTTGGCCGTATATACTATAGTATAAATACATGTATCATATGCATATTTATATACTATAATATAAATAAATTCATGCTAAACAGTTGTGAAACTGTTGACAACTGTTGGTCCGATCAGTTACGTCTTAGAAACGGCTTAATGGATAAAGTTTAATTTTATATCTTTATTTCGTTTCTTCATCGCATTTGTAATGTAAAATTTAACAAATATTATCTCTTGCCACCTAACAAAGCATAGAAAAGGCATAACTCTATTCGATCAGCTATTTAGGCTGAGCACATGTTGACTATAGGTAGCGAAAAAATTTTGTGATCGAAAATTACTCAACTGTTGAGTGGAGCGGAACTACTCAACTATCTATGCGTTTCTAAGACAAACACTCAACGGTTGCTCAACAGCTACGTCTTATGAATGCACCCATTGTGCTTCTTTTTTTTATTCCCAAACAAAACGTTTGTGAAAAAACACACTTTTTTTTTGGAAAAACTCACGGGATACAAATTAGTGTCCTGCATAAGACATCTTATAAGAACTTTCAAGACATGAGGGATTTTTCAAATGCTTTACTACAGCGAAATCTTGTAAAACAAATGTTAACAACACTGTTTGCAAGAAATTTGTTTGAATATTGTAGGTATAAGAGTAAAGAAGAAAACACTTCGTGACGGAAGAATTTGTGATACTTGCTTCTTTCTACGCATGAGCACGTGTACAAATGTCATTCATGTATGTGTGTATGATTTTTTATTTTTCTGCGCACATGAAAAGGCACACACATTCATCAACATTAGTTGTGTGCGGTTAACCACATAATAGCTTACCATCAACATATTACACACACTCAAACGTACAATATGAAAAATAACAAGTATACACTAATCAACAGTACTTCTTTTGAGTGTTTGTTACAAACAAGCTGACTTGCGACATCGCTTGTTAACACTGATATACACGTACACCAATACATCCATCGTGCTTCGCTTATAGTACAACAGCATTTATTATTGGTTTAGTATAATACATGCGACGTGAATACATTTAAAAATCATGACGTATTTACATTTAAAGACTTTTACGCAGGTCTCTAATACAAATCGGCGATGCCAATTCTTTTCCGAACATGAGAGTTTTTTACGTGGAAATAATCCGAAAAGGAAATATTTCCAGAGAATAAATATGTATTTACGATAAGTGTGATTGTTGATAAATTTTTAATACAAAAATTGTTTTTTTGTAATTGTAGAACGATTGTACAAGCACACACACCTTGGAAATTGTCATTTTGACGATTTCAAGATGAAATTGTCTGATATTAAAGCCGAAAGTATTGAAATAAAAATAATAACGGATTTAAAAGAAAAATCTAAAAGCTAGTATTAAATTTATTGTAATGCTTCAGTTATATAAATATATAACATCATATAAAAAGAATAATTTAAATTTGAGCCGATTACACTTTTCTTTTTTCTCTCATTTACTGCAATATAAACTTATCTCGAAAAATGCGCGTTTGAAATTAATAATGCAGAAAAAAGTTTTATATCATATTTAATATTGTGTAAAAATTGTATGTAAAAGGCTTGTACACGCATCTCTTGAGAAAATAAAATATTTTTATATCTTTATTTAGTATGTAAATTGAAAACTTTTCTTTTGAACAAATTTTTTTTTTTTTGAAATATGTGCATATTTTATTGTTTTTAGTGCATATTTTGCAGTTTTGATGTCATATGTTAGGCGCCTAACCCTACGTCTCCACTAGCCATCGACTTGGACATGACGCCGGCAGATCAACTGTGAAAAATTCATCAACTTCCTTGTTGTGGTGAACACGTGAGGTGTCCATGTTCAGGCATATCAAAGTATTTTGCGGTAGTGCAATAGAGATGGAATATTTACCAATTTTGTTCTGTCTCTTTTCTGTCTATTGCAAATGGTTGCGGACGTCAAATCTCATGGCGAACATGGACGAAAGTTGGATATGAGCGGTCTCCATTAGCCATTTGCGATATCCGGCATGATGCCCATACCAAGTTCATGGCTGGTGGAGAGTGCTAGTAAAATACCTTTTTTAAAAGCATGAAGTCCTTGTCCCTGGTAATGTGTAATTTTTTGCTGGGTGTATGTAAAACAATTTACCTACAAATTACACCAAGTATACCAAATCTAAATTTTTGTGTTTTACATCAATGTTAACTTCACTGTCTTAAAAAAAAATCTAATGCAACCAACACTTCTATTTAAAAGTTTCTCAACCCTGACGGTGCAACAAAATGACAAATGTACAATAACTCAACACAATGAATAACAATACATATACATAAAAGAACAATGACAGTTTTTGTCCTCAAGTAGAGTACAGTGTACAGTGTTGCCGGTTTCAATTAGTTATCCGTTGACTTATTTTTCAAGCTGCACAAAGAAATGTAACATTTAAGGCCAGCGCTGCTTGGATGAAAATACATATGTCTCATATCGTTGCATTTTATTTGTTTCTTTATTGTCATTCTGCATGTGGTAAAATACATCGAAGAACAAGATTAAAAACGTTTTCTTTTTTAAAAAAAGGCATCCTGAAAACAGCGCACATGGGAATAATTTTTCGTTGATAACACCCAATTTTGCCTATAATTCTAGTAATACACCCAGAGAAAAAAACAGCTTTAAATCAATAAAAACCATATTGAATTAATAAGAAACATTAACGAAATTCAAGTCATGTTGAAATTTCTTATTTCAATATGGAAAATTATTAATTTGCAGTATTAATTTATTAATTTTATTTATTTGTAGGTATCTCAATATACATTTCCTATTTTATTGAAAATTATTGAATTAATGTGACGCGTTATTATTTTTAAGTTGCAGCTTTTTCCGATGGTTATTTTAGAGTATGCGACTTCGGCACCTGAGAGTTACCCAAACCCTTTCATGGGTTAATAGTAAAGGTCCTGAAACAAGCACTTACCTTAACATCTAAACTTTCTCATTTGAGGCTGGAATGATCATTGCAGTGCTCACTATAACATTATTAGGTCTAGGCAACTCTAAAAAAACACAGCAACACAAAAAAACAACTTTGTGTTTCAGTTGTCAGAAACACACACAAACATGAACTAAAGTGTATGGTGCAAGCAGCTTTTGACAGTTAAAACACGAAAACACAGAATATCATCAGGACGATTGCATTGACCTGATAAATAGGCCTTGGACATACCGATGGCTCATTGACATGATACCTTTGTTTTGTAATGATAACTTTGTTTCTGCTTTGATGTATGGGACAAAAATGTGTTTTCGAGAAAATCGACGAAGAATGTTTAGTTCATTAGTTTTATAAAAATACACGATAGAATTTTTTGTTTAATAATAAAAGTGATAGATACATATGTTTTTTATTCAAACTTAAAGTTGATAAACTTTTTACATCCAAATTGAAAAGTTATTAGGACTTAAAAAAATGACAAAAATCTTTGTCAACGCATCCCGCAATCATAACAACAATATTGTTTACTTTGTTAGAAGTCTTGTTCAAGTAGGTTACATTATTGTAAGTAGTAGATAAAAAAGTGAAAAAATCTGTTTTATTCATATAACATGACTTTTAGAGGAAAAACAAAGGAAGAAATAAAAGACGGTGAATATATATAAAAGAAATTGTATTAATAAAAAATAAAAATCAATTCGTTTCATTCACAATAATTAAATTTTTGTACTTTGCTCTGATTCACGTTCTTTGAGTAGAATATGCATTGATATGCATTATAATAGCTGCGAATAACAATATTAATACTTTTACGTGGGAAATGTGCCACATATCACAAAAATGGTCGATTGCCGTAAAACAGACTTTACAATGTTCAACAATTGTGGAAATGACGCAAATTTACACATGTATATCTCCAGATATATTCAAGATATCGGAAAACTGATAGCGACACACATTATTCATATATAATCAATCAATAACTCATTTGTTTTAAAAGTCCAATACATCAAAGCAGAAACAAACCGACGATATGCCAAAGAGCGTCCAAGAGTCTTGGATATTCTAAGAGAGGTAATTGTGGGCCACACGAGTTGCTTCCAAACAATATCAAGTTGCGTATTCTTATTTCTGTTTTAATATCTTATTAGATTATGGATTGCTTATCTGGCAACACCGATTATGTGAGAAGTTGAGTACATAGCTTGAAAGGAGCAAATAAGGAAACAAAAAATAACTATAATTTACAATAGTGATGAGAGGGAAATAATTTGAAGTATATACTTTTCGCGGTTAAAAATTTTTGCTTGGCAAAGAGGATACGAAATTATTTGAACAAATACGATGTATCTTTTTTCAAGTGCCAGAAAATTTAAGAATATTTTGTTGTCAATTTTGTTTTAATATATTCTTTTCATACCTTTCACCAAAAATGGTAAAGGGGATATATAGGTTTGTCATTCCGTGTATAATCTCCATAATATTCATATGCGATCTATAAAGTATATAAATACATACATATATTCTGGGTATTTATAAATACAGAAGACGAATAAACGATGTCCGTCTGTCATTCTGTGTGTATGTGAAATTAGTTTTCCGAAGCTCCCAGAAAAGCTAGAGACTTCGGTCTTGGACTGGTGTATCAGAAATTGTCAGAAATAGATTGGTATTGAAAATTAGCAAAATCGAAAAGATGGTTTCAGATATGGAAAATTTAAAGTTTATTTTCCCATGTAAAAGTAAGTAGCTACATATAAATAATTTCTTTTTTTGTTAAATAAACACATTTCAGTAAGAATTAAATTGCTATTCAAAATAAATAACAAAAATTAAAAATTTTAAAAACCCCGACTTTTTTCAGAAAAGATGTTATATCTTCTAAACGGCTGGACCGATTTTCGTCAAACATAGCTAAGAACCCTCTCGATCAAGTCATCTTTCAAACAGAAAAAACTAAATTAAGAAAAATGTACGTGGACACGGACAGACACACAGATACACAGACACACACTACAAACTTATAACACCCCTTTTTTGTCGGGGATTAAAAAGCAATAAAACATTTCCAAGGTTGGTGAATTTAATTTTTTTTGGTACATAAAACTAACCTACCAAAGTATTTTTTTAATTTTCTCTATAAATTAATATCCTTGTCAAGGCTTTTTTAAAAATTTTTTTATAAAAATTTGTTTTAAAAACTCTTTATGAAGCCTAATAAGTTTTACAAATATGGCTGTAAGCATATTATATACTTTTAAAATAAAAAGATTGGTATAACAAAACACATACATAAATCTAAAAGGATGATCCCAGGATTGGAAAATTAAAACTTTTTTTACATAAAATTAATTTATTAACTAAAAAAATTAATTAATTAATTAAAATTGATTTATTATTTTTCTTTATAAATTGAATATATTTTACCTTTTGGAAGGAAATAGTTTGATATAACAAGTTTCAAAAATATTAAACAGCTCCAGAGCTGGAAAATTTTAACCTTTTCTTTTTTCTTATATATAAGTAACTACAAAAAACCAATATTTTTTCTTTGTTAATTAAACATATGTACTTTATATTTTATATCGAAATAAATTAGTATTAAAATTAGAAAAATCAAAAATAAGATTCCAGGGTTCGAAAACTTAAATTTTTTTGGTAAAAATTATGCTCTGAGCTAAATTATGTTTCAAACTGATGTTCATACGGTGACTTCTTACAACGATTTCTTATTAATTTTTAGTGAATTGAGATAGCATTAAATATGTCCATTTGCATTAAACTGTTCCTTTCTGCTGAACAAAAGCGAAAAATTCCTTGGGAGTAAATAGTTTACATAATATCGCGATATATCTGAACGTGCAATATTGGCAGTAGGATGTTTGAATTGAAACACTTAATTAACAGCTTTTTAGTATTAAGTTTTATTAAATACCGGAAAATATGAAATAAGTTATTAGTTAGTATGTAGGTGCAATACTAGGATTATTAAATAGTATAGCACACTTTCTGAACATCATATGTAATCAAAAAATTTACAATTGTATCAACCTTTCCACCCTCGCCATAGTTTTTGCTGCATTTTGTAAAAACCATAGTTGAAACAGAAATAGAAAAATTTGTTTAGTACCACTATGGATACTTAAGCGGCCCATACCTACAACAGCATGCACGCACAATCAAGCGATGAGCATTCATGCTCGAACCACACAACATACCAGCAAGCTGGTACAATATTCATTTCTTACAAAATTTCGGGAAGGGTGGTTATGAATAGTGACACATATTTTGTTGCAATTATTATTGGTATGTTGTTAAAATTAGCAGCTATGTATAACTAAAGTTCTAAAATTGTGTTTACCATTGAAACAAATTATATTTCAACAAATTATATTACTGAAATGCATGTTTGCTCCATGACAACTTTGCTCAACTGAGCTAATTTCATCATATACCACACCAGCGAGCTGGTACCATCAGCAAAATATCAAACTCTACTTGACATCGCTACAGCAAACCGTACAATCACACAAAATGCCCGTACACGACCAAACCGCTGGCACAAACACTTGATTGCGAATGCATGCTGTTGTAGGGTATGGGCCCCTTTATTTGATTCAGTTCTCGCTGTCGGTATCAATATGGTAAAGGCTGGCAAAAGTTTTAACTTATACATACATATGTATGCGGACATTCAATTTGCTTTACACCCCTTTTATGATTTACAACTAAATGGATAGTTCAGTTGTAGTTGTAAATTTTTTATTATGAATTACAACTTTTTTCATCATGAGACAACTGTTTATTATCAGTTGTATTTTGATTTTTATTTCGAGTGTTGTATTTGCTTTGCTTCATTATTCCAGACGCCAACCAATCCCATTTTTCAACCAATACTGTTGCCACGTTCATAAAACATGAAATCTAAAAAGAAAATACAAGGCCAAAACTAAAACTATTTAAAATGTTTTGTGATGGCTACTATGGTTTCAAAGAACATAGCATAGATGAAAACCTTTCTTTTCGAGCATTGTTGCGAATACAACTAAAATTAGTTGTAATTCAGAATGCCAAAAAACAGTTAGGCTGAGTTTGCGTCTGGCATTTCTTGTGTGTCATTTGTCCAAAAAAGCGTAACCAACTAATTACTAATGAAAAATTGTATGATTCAGACATGTATTTATTGATTTAAACAGTTTGCAATCATGCTGGATTCTATAAAATTGTCTATTAGTTATGTATGAAACTATTTAACTTAATAAATACATGTCTGAATCTAAAAGTTTTTCATTAGTAATTAGTGGTTATGGTTTTTTTACGCTTGTGTGGCACATGGCACAGATGGAAACCCGGCCTTAGGTTGTTTTAAGGTTAAGTTGTTGCAATTTCAACTAAACTGAGTTGAGTTGTAAACCATAATAGGGTCATTAGATGTGGATGAATAAATTACCATTGGAAAGTGCTGATCTCTGTTGAAATTTTTTAATATCGAAAATAAAATTTTTGAATCAAATTTATTTACACAAAACTCTTAAATTTGCCCAGCTATTTGACTCGTAAATTTAAGCTGTGCAATTTTGCATTTTGTACACAACAACTTCTTGGATTTTTGGCTTCCTTTAGGCACACACGCACTTTTGTTTATTTTTATAGAAATGTAAAAATACATACATATGTATGTACTTAAATTAAAAACTGCTTCAAATTCACTTGTTATAATATTATTAAATTCATTTTTTTGATATTTCATTCAAATTGACTTAACTGTTTGCGCAAAAGTTGCATAGGGGCTTCGCGAAACAAGTCTAGCCCAATTGCACAGATGGCAATTTGTAAGGTTCTCATGAAAACCCTTATTATTTTATTTTATTTCACTTAACATGTGCATTTAATTTAATTTATTAATTTTTATTTTATTTGAACTTTATTTTGTTTTATTTTTTATATTGTTTTATTTATTTTATTTTATTTGATTTATCTTAATATAATTTGATTTATGTTAATTCAATTAAATTAATTTATTTTGATATAATTTAATTTAATATAATTTAATTTAATTTAATTTAATTTAATTTAATTTAATTTAATTTAATTTAATTTAATTTAATTTAATTTAATTTAATTTAATTTAATTTCATTTAAATTAAATTAATTTAATTTAATTTAATTTAATTTAATTTAATTTAATTTAATTTAATTTAATTTAATTTAATCTAATTTAATTTAATTTAATTTAATTTAATTTAATTTAATTTTATTTTACTTTATTTTATTTTATTATTTTTTATTTTATTTTATTTTATTTTATTTTATTTTATTTTACTTTATTTTATTTTATTCTATTTTAGTTTGTTTTATTTTATTTTATTTTATTTTATTTTGCTTTATTGTATTCTATTCTATTCTGTTTTATTTTATTTTATTTTATTCAATTTTATATCATTTATTAGTATTTTATGTTATATTATTTTATTTCAATTTATGTTATTTTATTTTATTTTATTTTATTTTATTTTATTTTATTTTATATTATATTATTTTATTTTATTTTATTTTATTTTATTTTATTTTATTTTATTTTATTTTATTTTATTTTATTTTATTTTATATCATTTATAAGTATTTTATTTCAATTTATGTTATCTTATTTTCTTTTATTTAAATTCGAACTATTTTATTTTATTTCATTTTATTTCATTTTATTTTATTTTATTTTATTTTATTTTTTATTTCTATTTTAATTTATATTTTATTTTATTTCGTTATTTTATCTAATATGATTAACTGATTGAATAAATTTTTTTTCATATATTTTACTTCATAAAACCACCATTTATTATTTGATTTTAAAAATTCGTGTTTGGAATGAGAGGACATAGCTTCTATTCACAACAAATGTGGGAGAGACCACGTCCACCGAGTTTTTTCCTTCGATTTTATGTACTTTCACTTACCCGATTGCTACAAAGCTTTTCACACGTCTTAGAGTTCTGTAGTTAACAATCTGATGTTTAAAAATGTGACGCCTTTAAAAATTTAATATTTTATCTCACTTGCTTCCGATTAACCGATACTTACTAAACTTGTCACACTTTCTGAGCTCTCAAAGTGATATGATCTCGCAATTGGAGAAGTGGGCATTTCCACGTCCAGTAAAATTTCATCTATTATATGATCTTCTACTCATCCAATTCCCACGAAATTTGACAAGAAATTTGTGATTTTAAAAAACCATAATCTTGTGCTTAAAAAATTTAGCCACGCCAGCCGACCATTAAAATCGAATGTTATATTTCACATGATTCTAATGAACGATACTTGGCTTAAACTGTTTCTGCGATTATGGACCGATATGTTAATATGTGTACTTATTTTAAAATTGGAATTTTTGCAAAGTATCGATATATCGAAATATCGCTTTAAAAAAAATATATATCGAGGCAAAGGTTCAAAGTTCAAGCACATAATAATGATCCGAATTTCAGACCAGTTTGAAGTATACATACATATCTTGTAAAATATGTTGATGCAATCTCAGTATCTTACAACTTTTATTAATTCGTCGATACATATGTACCCAGCAAAAAATTTCAAAAAAGGTAATCGAGTTTGGAATTAAGCATTTTTGGTGGAAGCACTTCCCTACTGGATTACCAACTTAATGATTTTAACAAGGCGTGAGACTAAAATAATCGATTCTTGAGAAGTACTTACATTTTTTTATTTGTCAACATTTCACGTAATCTATTTCGTCTAAAAAAATCATTCTCTTCATTTAGTAATTTGCACGTCATTTTTTTAAATTTTAGGTAGTGTGATTTGTAAGCGAGTAATGAAAATTGGCAATCAGAAAAGTAAGTCATTATATGGCAAGTAGTTCTAATAGTAATGTGTAATTTTTTGCTGGGTATGTACATATGTACGATCGTATGTATGTATCTTACCAACTGGTTTTGGAAAGTACCAAATTGTGTACACACATAAAAACATTTATCATCACTATTTTGAATTGTTTAGACTCAATGCGTTTGAGATACAAAAAACAAATAAAAATTTAGAAAATAAGTCATCCACACACTACACGGATAAACAGTACACAGATGAAATCGATCGATGGGAAATACGAGCACTTATTGAGCAACACAGCAAAGAGTTGGAAAAGTAAAAAGAACAGAGTATTACAATTTAGTATCGTACTAACATCGTGCTAATATGTAGTAGTGAGGTTCAGTACCCTCTAGTCAGCCTAAAATCAATTGTCTCTATGTCAACACTCTTTTCTCTAGCGACAACGGTTATAGTGTATTTCCGGTGACATTGTCAACGAACGCGTCAATAGCTTTTTTTCTTTTTTTTATATGCTGTGCAGTCAATAGCACCTTGATTGACTCTTTCCATTTTAAGCAAATGTTGTTTTTAGTATCGAATGAAAACTTTCAATTTCAATGAATATGTTTTAAGCTACAATCGAAAAAAGTATATACTTCAAAAATATTGCGGTTAAAATAATTTTTAATAAGAAAAAACAGCTCAAAATCAATAAAAACCATACTGAACTAATAAGAAACATTAACGAAAGTCATATTGACATTTTTTATTTCAATATGGAAATATATTAATTTACAGTAGGTTTGTTCATTTACTAAAAATTGTTACGAATTTGTAACAATTATTACTGGAAAGTTCATTAACTCAAAAAGTATGCAAGGAGAGAGCGTCAAAAGAGAGAAAAAATTGCGAGACAAAAAAATTCCTACAAATTATTTCTAGTAAAATATTTACTTGCAAGAATTATCTATCCAACCACCTGTTGTGTATTTTGTTGTCAAATTAATTATTTAAAAAATATCTGAAAAAGGAAAACTGATAAATGTGTATTTCATTGTTTAAAAAACATGTATGTATATGAATGAAAAAAGAAAGCATGTTTTCTTAATTTATTGTTTTTCTTGCATTAAGCCACATAAATTCAATTTTAGTGGCAAATAATTTTGTTTGTTTCTCATATATGATCAGAGATGGAAAGTCGCATTTTTGTATTTGTTAATGGAATAAAATTAAAAAATTATGAAAAATGCATAAAAGTAGTAAAAATACACGAAACTGTGGAAAGAATTTCATATTCAATGTCAATTTCTAAAAAAAAATTGCAATTTAAAATATTATCAAACAAAATACATCAGAAAAAGTATCATGCCTTACTCTCTCGTTGCTAGTTTCTGCTGGGAAAGTAATTGAACAGACCTAGTCAGGGCTGTCAGATATGGCGATTTCTCGCCAAACGTGGCGATTTTTCAACTTGTTTGGCGTCCAAATCTTTGGTGTGGTGACACGGCGATTTTTCTGGCGATAAATAAACTAGTTGGCGATTTTACTAAAGATAAATAAATATGATGGCGATTATTATGGCTGTTTTTTTTAACAAAATTGAACTTCAAAATTAGTTTGTTGAAGGAGTAGTTTCAAAAATAAATCCAACCAAAACTCGTCTGCAAGTAGTTAAAGCAATTTAATTTTGATGATTTATTTTATATTCATTATAGGCATTAATGCGTTTTGAATTTGGATGAGAAAAATTTAGAAGAAATAATTTTTGGCGATTTAATTTCTAATTTTGGCGATTTTCTGATAAACTTATTATTATTATATAATATATATATATATATATATATATATATATATATTAATCAAATATTTATTAAGAAAAAGTACATAAAAAACTGAGTTTCGGCGACTTTTGGCGATTTTTGAAATCAATTTGGCGAAATAGTTCGAAAAAATCTGACAACCCTGGACCTAGTATTAATTTATTAATGTCATTAATTTTTAAGTAATTATTGAATTAATGTGACGCGTTCTTATTTTTAAGTTGCAGCTTTTTCCTGAGTGCGTGTATTTAAGGTTTTGATTCAAATTTCCATATCGTCGGCTTAGAGTGTAAACCTGCTAACTCACTTCAACCAAATTTTACAGGAGAGAAAAAATACTGTTAACATTTTCTATATAGGGCTTAAGAAGTTAGCCTAAAATATCAAACATAAACAGTTTTTTTTGCATGTAGAGTTTCAAATTAAAATAAATATTTCAGACAATCGATGCGGTATCTATCGAACGGTATTAAAATGTCATATCTTATATAAAGTGGATTTAGCAGGTTTACACTCTAAGCCGACGATATGGTGGTAAAGGAACTACTTCATCAATAGTGCTGAAGTCTACTGGTAGATTTTCAATGACAACCCTATGTTATATGTCAATAAGCGATTATATTGGTTGGTGTACACCTGGTCAGTAGTACTATTGACAATGTCGCTAGGAAATCACTAGAATTTCACTATTGATATAGAGCGAGGAAATATCGATGTTGCAGACTAGAGCTCTTAAAATTTACTAGTGAATCTTTGGTGCCAATGTCTCCATGTGGTCCCGAAAGAACTACTTAGTCAGTAGTGCTATAGTCTAGTGGTGGATTTTCAATGACAAGTTAATGTTAAATGTCAATAGATGATTACATTGGCTGGGGTATACCTGGTCAGTAATACTGCTGACAATGTCACTAGTAAATCACTTCAATTTCACTATTCGCATTTCCTGCAGGGTAGTTTGTGTTGTATTTGTATTAGTAGCAAACGAGTAAAAAACCAAGTAAAATAATCTCAGTCATTTCAAGAGCTTCGCGAGTGATGCACGAATTGCAATAATATAACGGACAAAATAATAAGAATCATTATTGATATATGTAATCCTGCATGAAATTCAAGCATTTGTTTTAAAAAAATTAAAACGCAAAAATGTGTATTTAAAAGAATAATTTGACAAAGGTTTTAAAATTATAATTTGGAATTCGGCAAAGAAAATATAAAAAATATTCATATAAAACATCAGAATAAAACTAAGGAAGTTTTTGTTTGGGCATTTGTGTGTGCGTTTTCTCAATACCCATTTACAATCACAAAAAAACCAGTTTGTTGAAGTCGGTTTTATCTCTTAAAGTTGTATCTAATATCTGGCAGATGCCAAAATTTTAAGTTTTGCAGGTCTTATTGAAACTACACATATTAAAATGATCTTAAAGTTCTTAAACTATACTAGACTCTAGTAACTAGAGATACAAAATAATTCCAAAATGAAAATTGTTTATGTACGAGTACCATAATTATAATTAATTAACACGCATATTCACACGTTTCATGTTCATTCAAGTGCCAGTACAAAAGATTGAGTATATTTATGAAGATTTATACATATGTATGTATGTACATAAATACATAAATATTCAAGTTCTGTAAAACAATATTAGTTTTCTATCACCCCCAACCCACAAATTTTAAATTTTTAATTTGTATATGCTTTCTTCTTACAACCGCTAAATATCAACAGATCTATCGGAACAAAACAAATAAAATTATAAACAATTTGTATGGAATATAGAGAAAATAAATTCTAGTTAATTGCACATTAATATTGCGCACACACTCTTGATACTAAGTGCTACTTTATTGTTTACAACAAGTATTATTATTAAGACGATACATCAGAGAGCGAGCGGAAAAGTTCATTGATTTACCAGTAACCGGTGTACTAGGGCAATTGTTCTACTCTAGAGTAAACGTTGCCAATCAGTGCCTCGTTTCTGTAACGAATGTGATAATTTTCCGAGTCGGAAAAATTATTATCAATTTGTGAAATACAGCATTTTTAAGAAAAAAAGCAATGTGAGTCCGATCACAGAGGAGATGTGTAAACATCTAGTAATGAAATTTTTTTTTAAGCTGGAAGTACTTATGCTTTTAGTATCTTTTTTTAAATTAATTAATTAAAAGTATCAAAACTTTCAATATCGTAAATACATATGAATTTGTTGGTTTTTGTTTGTTTTATTAAACTTATTTGCTTAGTAAATGGGCACACTGCAGTATATGTATATTTACTGCATTCAAAATTGCAGTAAGCAGTCAATTTACTGATTACTAAAAAAACTCAGTAAATTTTTACTGCTAATGAAATTTAATTTGCATTACCAGTAAAATCGTAGGGCCGTATTCATAATAAAATAAGAGCAAGTGGCAAAGTTTTTTTCATTCAAATTTTGAAACTTTTGTATAAAAAACATTTAGCCACTTGGTAGAATTTCATTATGAATACGGGCATTACTGATTACTGAAAATTCAATGCACCTCATCATATAACAAATCATTTAGGCAATTTATATAAATTGTAGAAAAAAATTTTAGTAATCAGTAAAATTTTTTTTGTTTTTACTGAAACTTTAGTGGTACTGCAGTGCTCATCTATGGTAAATGCCTTTACTTTTACTTTTTAATTTTTAATTCCTGTTGTTCATCGTTTAGTTGTTGCTGTTCTTGTTGTTGTGTACGCATTGCAATTAAAATAAATTCAGTAAAGTGCGACTTTGACTCGCGCACATTCGGTTTTGATAATTTTTTTTTTTGATTTAGCTTTCTTAATTTTTTAAGTTTTTTCAGTTTAAACAATTTTTTTCCAGTTATATCGCTTTTTTCTCGTTTTGGCGTTTTTTTTTCTCTTTTTGGGTTTTTTTAATTTTCGCAATTTTTTTTTTATTTTGGCGATTTTTTCATTTTGGCGATTTTTTTCTGTTTTTTTCATTTTGGCGATTTTTTTCTGTTTTTGGGGTTTTTTTATTTAGGCAATTTTTTCATTTTGGCGATTTTTTCATATTGGCGATTTTTTTGTTTAAGGATTTTTTTCATTTTGGCGATTTTTGCGGTTTTTCGCGATTTATTTTAGTCCTAGAGATTTTTTTAATTTGGTGCTTTTTTCGTTTTGGCGATTTTTTTATATTTGGCGATTTTATATTTTTTTGATTTTTTAGTTTTACCGTTTTTGAAAATTTCAAGAGTTTTGCTCCTACGGTTTCCAAGATACAGCAAGTTGTCAAAATTACAAAGTCAAAATTGCACTAACTGATGGAACACCCATTGATTTAAATTTTTTAAATTTAGTGTTAATTGTTGTAGTCTGTATAAAAATACACTAACTTTTAAAATTTCAAGTGTATATATGTACATACAATTGTATGTATATTACATGGGATTTTAACATTTTTCGTTGCTCGTTATGGAACACCCTTTAATTTTTAACTCTCATGTATTTGTTGTTGTAGTGGCCAAATGTCTACATATTGTGTCCAAATGTCAAGTCCGTAGTTCTTACGGTTCATTTTCACCTTTGGTGTACGGAAATATACAGAAAAATAACCGGCGGCGGCGCACCGTCGGCTTCGAGCTGGTCGACTTGTTTCTCTGCTTGGTATTGCTTCTTTCAAACACTAATACACTCATACATAGTTGAAACTTAGTTGTTGTTGCACGTTACATAACTAAGATAAATATAAAATTTTGGACTTCCAGCTTCTGTTTTTCCTGAGAATGGCGCGTCCAAAAATGAAAAAAAAACATTAAAAACACATATAAGTGGTGAAATTATTTGGGAAATTTGTATACTATTTTTTTTTTAAATTTTTGTATTCCTAGTGCACGTAGGAAAAATATTCAACATTTGTTTAATGAATAAATTAAATCGAAAGCAGCAATTTCACATCGTTATCAATATCTCAGGAACTAATAAGAGCTCACTCAAATTTTCTGACACAAAATTCGGAGGAGACTGTCAGGATTAACATACATACATATATTTTTTTTATAATTTTAATAATATCATTTTTTGAGATATACTTCCCCAAACTTTAAATCATGTGACAGTGATCTTTGACCTTTCAGAAAAAAAGTTAAACTAAATGCAGTTTTAAAGCTATTCTCAATACCTATTAAATGGGACCAATTTCGATCCTGTATCTTAAAAACTTTTGAAGATATGAGCAATAATGGCAGACTACTTATAAATATGTGTTTTTAATGAATTCCCTACTTTTCGAAGCGTCATATTTCGGGAACCACAAAAGCTAGATACCCAAAATTTTTGAATTTATATTATTTTAGTACTATAGAACATTCGTGCAAATTTTTGTACAATTCTAAAAGGGTTAGATAAAAAATAGCGTTTTTTTTCGTTGATTTTAAATGGAATTACCCCTATGCAATATTCATCTGTAATATAAATTTCGAATCTTTAGGAGGTTTTTTTTTGAAAATACTTTCGAGTTCTTGTGTTTTAATTCTCTAAATTATTTTCTTCAAAAAAGGTTGTTGTCCTTGATAATGAAAATTAAAAATATTATTTAAGCTTAAAATTTAATAAAATATTAAAATAAAATATTATTGCCATGATTTTAAAACATAAAAACAAAAATTAAAAATTTTAAAAACTCCCAATTTTTTCAGAAAAGATGTTATATCTTCTAAACGGCTGGACCGATTTCATTTAAACATAGCTAAGAACACTCTCGATCAAGTCACCTTTCAAACATAAAAAACTAATTTAAAATCGGCTGAGCCGTTTGGTCTGTACGTGTTCTTGTACAGACAGACAGATACACAGATACATACTACAAACTTATAACACCCCTTTTTTTGGTCGGGGGTTAAAAGTTAAATTCAAGTATTAAACAATAGTTTGAAAAATATACAAAATCATAAGGCAAACATACGAACCTTCTAGCATAGACAATAAATAAAAATAGTTTTAAAGAATCACAGCTGCGGCTTTTTTTCGTCCATAGACAAGACGATACAATCGTCGAACAGAATTAGGGCATTAATTTTCTGGTGATGTATGAAAAGCTATTTTAAAATATTCGCGAATACGAATATCTGAGTTCGAATTTCAAATATAATACAGTGGTATCCTAGTTTAAAAAATGATATAATGTCAGGCCGATTCGTTAAATCGAAAAATTCGTTTAAATCCGGCATACTTTTTAGGGTTCCGTACACCAAAGGTGGAAAGGTGTCCGTCACAGGCTATTTTCTCGAGTATGTATGTAGATACTTAAAATTTATAAAGTTAGTGTATTCTTATACCGACTACAACAATTAACACTAAAATTTTAAAAATTAAAATTAAAGGGTGTTCTATCAGTTAATGTAATTTTGACAACTTGCTCTATCTTGGAAACCAAATTTTCAAAAACGGTAAAACTAAAAAATCCGAAAATTATAAAATCATTAAACCACAAAAGAAACAAAAAAAAAAACGCCAAAAATCTACAAAAATCGCCAAAACGAAAAAAGCACCAAATTAAAAAAAATATCACGAAAATAAATCACCAAGACCGGAAAAATTGACCGAATGAAAAAATCACCAAAATGAAAAAACGCCAAAACCAAAAAATCGCCAAAACGAAAAAAAGCCAAAACTAAATAAACGCTCAAAACCGAAAAACGAAAACAATGCCAAAACTATATACAGTATACTCTCTCTTAACACCATGGCTGCCAAAACTTTTTTAGAATTTTGATCGTTCAGTAGCAATGTCATTTGACAATTTTGGTCACCTGAGGCCAACAACTTATTTTTGTTCTTTTTTGTTTCTAATGCCTAGAAATAATAAAATAAAATAAAATAATAAAATACCATTAAAAATACACAGCGGCCATGGGAAATACACCAAAATGTTCACCACAGGCCAGAGAATCCAAATTCCATATTAAAATGTACGAAAATGTGCGACGTGGCCTCAGGGTAACATTTGAAAACGTGCGACGTGGTAGCCAACGTGTTAAGCGGACACCTAAGGGACTGAAAAATTTGTCCGCTTATGAGAAGTGTCTGCTTATGAGAAAAGTACCAAAAAAGTAAATAATAATTTGTAATATACGAGTATTTATCTTTAAACAATTTTATTTCCAAAACAAGAGCATATAAATATTAGATAGAGTAAACAGAATTTTCATTAACATTTTAGCGAGAAGTAAAAATAAACAAAATTTGTTATGCAAGGTATTCAAACGGATTTTAAAAACTCAGAAATCTTAGCTTGACGTATTTTTCCTTTAATTTCATTATCTTGAAGATATTTTTGAAGATCAGTAATACGGGATTCACACTGTGACTTTTTATTGTGACTTTTCTAGAGTTTATTGACGAACGTGGTACGAAGGCGATCAAAGGGGTAGCAACAGAAAAGAGAATTCAAGAAAAATGCAGGGGAAAAAGTCATAGTGTAAATCCCGTATAAGCAATTGAATAAGCAACATGTGTACGAATATGAAATAAAGTAAACGGAAAAACAGTGGTGCAGTGTTGCTAGCTGTCCGGTTATCTATTTAGTGTGGAAAAAAGTGCTCGCTTCCGGTTATGGGAAGGTTGTCCGCTCAAGAGGAACACATTTTAAACATTTATAAGTATTCTTTTGGTACTGCAAAAAGTGTCCGTTGATGGGAAATGTCCTCTCAAGAGAGGTGTCCGTAAATACAGAGTACACTGTATTATATAGGCTAAAGTTCGTATAGTATTACATATCTACTGCCGTATTCATAAAAAATATTTGCAAAAATTAAAATTTTAACAAAACATTAGCTAATTGCTTAAATCTAGTTTATTTGCTAGATATAAATTCAAAAAATTCTCTTCATTTTCATTAATATCATCAACAGTTCCATTGTTTTTATACAAATGTTGCCTACTAAAAAGAGGCATTACTCGCAAAACGCAAAAAATCGCGCTTTAAAATAAATTGCAAATAACTTAATTTATACTTTAAATTTGGAAAGGGTAAAATGGGGTCAAAATTTTTGAGGGTCAGTGCTTATGATAAATTATACCGTTTAAGCTATAGCTCATTATAATGAAATATTTTAAAGCATAGCGATATAAATATGAAACACTTTTTATAAAAAACATGAATAATTACTTGTCGCTTTATTTACCATTTCGCATCAATGAGTTAATACTAGAGATGTGCAAATTTCGTGATTTTATCGTGTCACGCGTGAGTCACGCCTGATTCACGTGATTTGTGATCAAATATTATAACTAATTACGCGTGATTGAAAAAAATTTACTCGTGCGTGATCGTGCGTGAGCTTTTTTTAATAATCACGCACGAATTCTCACGCTCTCACGAGATAACATTCCTGCATAGGTACATATGTAACTGTATTCAATCATTTGAAATAAATTATTTTATAATAATAAATGCATATATCGCACATTTACTTCAATAGTGGCATAACTCAAAAAAGACAGTTTTGCAGAAACCGCGTTTTAAGTTTTCAATTTGCATACAACTCAATGGAGAAATGAAAAAAAAATTCTTCTCTCAGGAGGTGATGGTACAAGCTATTTATATGCAATTTTTACACAAGATAAAATACGAAATGCCGCATCTTTCTGCATTATTAACTCAAAAAACTCATTTTTTGAGTTATGCCACTGTTGAAGTATATGTGCGATATGTATGTATAGTAATATGCATGGTAGTATGAGCTTATAAACATAATGAATACTCCCAAACAAAATGTTTCGACTTTTACTGAAGTCAGTCTTGTCGTACCAAATTCGTTAAGACATTTCGGTAGTTTTTCTGAACAATTTATTTTAAACATTAAAACTATAACTTTTTAAACATTAAAACTGTAACTCATCCTACATGTATGTATACATACATACATGTGCGGAATGTCAATTTTTGATATACGAGAATTCGGATTCGAATATTTAAATATAAAATTAACTTTGCTTTACTTTAACTTACATTATAAATTTTACAAAAACACGAGCATACATATATACATAGATATGTACACATGTATAATATACATATTATGTAAGAACCTATTTTTCAACCCAAAAAACATGAAAATTATATTGTACATGTACTTTTTCGTGAGCGTGCGTGATCGTGATAAGTTGTAAAACACTCGTGCGTGATTAAAAATATTTTATTCGTGAGCGTGCGTGATGGTGAAAATGTTCAAAATCATTCGTGCGTGAAAGTGCGTGAGTAAAATATTTTTCTGCGTGAGCGTGCGTGTCGTGAGTCAGAAAACACTCAAGTGCACATCTCTAGTTAATACCAATGCAATTCGAGAAAAACGCACTTAAAGTTGACCGATTTCTACTGAACTCACAAGCTTATTTTCAGAAAAACTTAAATATATTGACTTTGATGCAAAAATATGCGACAGTGCTGAATATTTTCCGAAAATTAAAATAACATGTCTTTATTTTAAAGTGTTGACAATTAAAAACAACGAAAAAAAAGTAAAAATTCACTTTTGTTTTAATTACTTTTGCACAGAAAAAGTGATCATTTGACCTACTGTGCAAAATTAGAAAGCATATACACGAACCTTCTAGCATAGCCAATAAATAATATTGTTATAAAGAATCACTACTGCGGCTTTTTTTCCGTCCAAAGACAAGACGATACAATCATCGAACAGAATTAAGGCATTAATATAATCTATATATGTACACAAAAAAAATATTTTTCAATATCAATTATTTCACATTAAGGGTGTGTGCCAAACGGTAGAAAAGTAAATACTATGGTAAAAAAATATTTGCCTGTGGGGAAAAATTTTTATTTTTCTGCTGTGCCAAATGATATCTTTTTTGACAATGTAAAATTTTGACAAATTCGATTAAGCATAGAAAGAAGCTGATGAAACAATTGCTGCGGCGGCGGTTTTGCTTCGCCTGACTACAAGCCGCCGACTACCAACAAATTTTTAAGAGGACATTTTTATATAAAACAATATTCTTGTAGCAAAACATTATATAATATTATACATATGATGCAAAATTTTCGCAAACTAAAATAAACAATGATTTTTTCGTAGTCTAATTAAACTTGAAAGACGTAAAAATCGTTGCATTGTGCGACGGCACGAAGCGACGGCGGTGGATTTAAATTTTATGATACCATGCTTTTTATTGCAGTTTGTCAAAAATTTACCTGTTGTGTCAAAATTTCTACTAGCCCCCAGGGCTAGTGAAATTTTATTCACCTCAGAAGTGTCAAAAATTTACTTACACTAGTACTTTGCTACCGTTTGGCACAGGCCCTAATATTTCAAATGTATGTATGTGTTTACTTTTATTATTGCAATTAATGAGTGTACTTTTAAGCAAAAAAGATAATAAAAATAACAGTAATAATGGCTAATATATTAATATTGTAGAGAAAAATGCAACACTGATATGATGACTTGTTAATGTTTTAATACAAATATCAGACCAGGAATGCATTTTTGTCAAATGTACTTGTATTATTTGTTTTTTTTCCCCCTGCTATAATAATGATAGAAATTTATCGCTTTTTAATGTAATCCAAAGATATACCAATACATAATTTTTAAAAATTATAAGATATGTTAATAAGAGTATTGAAGCAAAATGATTTCTTTTTTCAATTAAATTTAAAATATTTCATTTTGCTGACGTGTAAACCGGGCCATTGATAAACAACTTCAAATGCAGTGGAATCCCGATTTAACGAATAGTCAGTTTAAAGAATTCGTGATTTAAAATACACCCTAATTTATCTTATTGAATGCTTTAACATATAACGTTCAAATCAAAAAATTTGTGTACTCGATGTAGCGAATTTTTCAATAAATTGTCAAGAAAACAAGAGAAGTATGAGAAAATAAACGCAAATACATTATTTATTTATTTATTTTTTTACCATATCGGTCCCTTGAATGAGAAAAAAATCAAAATACACTTCAAAAAAAAGTTTTTGGTTCTGTTAAAAAAAAAATTATTTCCTGTTTTGCTGTGAATTTTTTTTATATTTTTCTTAAATATGTTTAACATCAACTGTGGAAAAAAACACACCTGAATTGTACTTGTATGTATGTATGGAGCGGGCCACGTAAATAAGTGTGTTCGTTTACTTTTGCAGTAAAATGCAGTAAATGAGTAGTTACTGCGAAAATTTTAAAATTTACTCTCAAAAAGAGCGATGCCCAAAAAAAATACGCGAATGGAAAAATAGTAAAAATTAGTAGGATTAAAGAAACAGCTGACTCTAACTCCACATATTTGTAATTAATTTCTTTTTGATTTTCTTGTTTTGTTGTTGGCTAAATTAATAAAAGTTACATGACTATTTGTTAATGTTACTGATTACCTTAAAAGCAAGTGCGATACTAAGTACCCAGATACTTTACAGTTTTACAACTCTGAGTAATTAAAATAAATTGCAAAACAAAAGGTTTAATAAAATATGTTACAAAATATGTATTTTAACAGCTATTATTATTAAAATTTATAAATTTATTTTATTTTTCAATGACTTTCACGATTTTCATATAACCTTTTTTCAAATTTTTACACTTTTCATTTGCTTACTTTCCATTTGTTTACATTTTTGAATCATATGTTTTTGTCTTACTAAACTTTAATACGACAAATTTCTGCAGTAAAAATTTGCAAAACACTCAGTCAAGAGGGTGGCGTTGGCTGAAGTAGTTAGCACGTCGACTACAAAACTGAAGATCCTAGGTTGTATCCGACAGTCATTCAAATAACAACACCACGCAATTTTCTGATGTGCATTAGAGTCCCTTTGCATCAGCTGTTGTTGGAAAGTTCAAGTGATGAAGGCATAGTCACTGGTCACTGAACTATACCGACTTCAGCATATGCTAATCCTAATGTTATATCAGAGCGCCCTCCTTCGTCGGTATTGTGTAGCAAAATCATCGGCGAAGTAAAATAACCAATAAAATCTCTATTAAAAACACAGCTTCAACATTTAATACGCCTCATTTAACACCAGAAGGCGCTGTAACACTGCATTATTAAAAAGCGTGCAAAAAGCAGTTGTAAAAAGAATGAAGCTTTCTTCTATCTCTTCCTTCACCACCTGTCTTCTATCACTATCCCTTTCCTAAAGAAGGTAACACCTAGTAATATTAGTAAACATTATTTGCCTGAGTGTTACTTCTCTTAAAAAAAAAAAAAAAGAACTGTCACTTTACTCTCTCAATTTGTGTTCTCATTTACTGTATTTTGGGTAAACGAACGCAATTTAGTAAAATGCAGTAAAGTTCAGTAAAAATTTTTAAAAACTTTTGAAATTCCATATTAAAATGTACGAAAATGTGCGACGTGGCCTCAGGGTAACATTTGAAAACGTGCGACGTGGTAGCCAACGTGTTAAGCGGACACCTAAGGGACTGAAAAATTTGTCCGCTTATGAGAAGTGTCTGCTTATGAGAAAAGTACCAAAAAAGTAAATAATAATTTGTAATATACGAGTATTTATCTTTAAACAATTTTATTTCCAAAACAAGAGCATATAAATATTAGATAGAGTAAACAGAATTTTCATTAACATTTTAGCGAGAAGTAAAAATAAACAAAATTTGTTATGCAAGGTATTCAAACGGATTTTAAAAACTCAGAAATCTTAGCTTGACGTATTTTTCCTTTAATTTCATTATCTTGAAGATATTTTTGAAGATCAGTAATACGGGATTCACACTGTGACTTTTTATTGTGACTTTTCTAGAGTTTATTGACGAACGTGGTACGAAGGCGATCAAAGGGGTAGCAACAGAAAAGAGAATTCAAGAAAAATGCAGGGGAAAAAGTCATAGTGTAAATCCCGTATAAGCAATTGAATAAGCAACATGTGTACGAATATGAAATAAAGTAAACGGAAAAACAGTGGTGCAGTGTTGCTAGCTGTCCGGTTATCTATTTAGTGTGGAAAAAAGTGCTCGCTTCCGGTTATGGGAAGGTTGTCCGCTCAAGAGGAACACATTTTAAACATTTATAAGTATTCTTTTGGTACTGCAAAAAGTGTCCGTTGATGGGAAATGTCCTCTCAAGAGAGGTGTCCGTAAATACAGAGTACACTGTATTATATAGGCTAAAGTTCGTATAGTATTACATATCTACTGCCGTATTCATAAAAAATATTTGCAAAAATTAAAATTTTAACAAAACATTAGCTAATTGCTTAAATCTAGTTTATTTGCTAGATATAAATTCAAAAAATTCTCTTCATTTTCATTAATATCATCAACAGTTCCATTGTTTTTATACAAATGTTGCCTACTAAAAAGAGGCATTACTCGCAAAACGCAAAAAATCGCGCTTTAAAATAAATTGCAAATAACTTAATTTATACTTTAAATTTGGAAAGGGTAAAATGGGGTCAAAATTTTTGAGGGTCAGTGCTTATGATAAATTATACCGTTTAAGCTATAGCTCATTATAATGAAATATTTTAAAGCATAGCGATATAAATATGAAACACTTTTTATAAAAAACATGAATAATTACTTGTCGCTTTATTTACCATTTCGCATCAATGAGTTAATACTAGAGATGTGCAAATTTCGTGATTTTATCGTGTCACGCGTGAGTCACGCCTGATTCACGTGATTTGTGATCAAATATTATAACTAATTACGCGTGATTGAAAAAAATTTACTCGTGCGTGATCGTGCGTGAGCTTTTTTTAATAATCACGCACGAATTCTCACGCTCTCACGAGATAACATTCCTGCATAGGTACATATGTAACTGTATTCAATCATTTGAAATAAATTATTTTATAATAATAAATGCATATATCGCACATTTACTTCAATAGTGGCATAACTCAAAAAAGACAGTTTTGCAGAAACCGCGTTTTAAGTTTTCAATTTGCATACAACTCAATGGAGAAATGAAAAAAAAATTCTTCTCTCAGGAGGTGATGGTACAAGCTATTTATATGCAATTTTTACACAAGATAAAATACGAAATGCCGCATCTTTCTGCATTATTAACTCAAAAAACTCATTTTTTGAGTTATGCCACTGTTGAAGTATATGTGCGATATGTATGTATAGTAATATGCATGGTAGTATGAGCTTATAAACATAATGAATACTCCCAAACAAAATGTTTCGACTTTTACTGAAGTCAGTCTTGTCGTACCAAATTCGTTAAGACATTTCGGTAGTTTTTCTGAACAATTTATTTTAAACATTAAAACTATAACTTTTTAAACATTAAAACTGTAACTCATCCTACATGTATGTATACATACATACATGTGCGGAATGTCAATTTTTGATATACGAGAATTCGGATTCGAATATTTAAATATAAAATTAACTTTGCTTTACTTTAACTTACATTATAAATTTTACAAAAACACGAGCATACATATATACATAGATATGTACACATGTATAATATACATATTATGTAAGAACCTATTTTTCAACCCAAAAAACATGAAAATTATATTGTACATGTACTTTTTCGTGAGCGTGCGTGATCGTGATAAGTTGTAAAACACTCGTGCGTGATTAAAAATATTTTATTCGTGAGCGTGCGTGATGGTGAAAATGTTCAAAATCATTCGTGCGTGAAAGTGCGTGAGTAAAATATTTTTCTGCGTGAGCGTGCGTGTCGTGAGTCAGAAAACACTCAAGTGCACATCTCTAGTTAATACCAATGCAATTCGAGAAAAACGCACTTAAAGTTGACCGATTTCTACTGAACTCACAAGCTTATTTTCAGAAAAACTTAAATATATTGACTTTGATGCAAAAATATGCGACAGTGCTGAATATTTTCCGAAAATTAAAATAACATGTCTTTATTTTAAAGTGTTGACAATTAAAAACAACGAAAAAAAAGTAAAAATTCACTTTTGTTTTAATTACTTTTGCACAGAAAAAGTGATCATTTGACCTACTGTGCAAAATTAGAAAGCATATACACGAACCTTCTAGCATAGCCAATAAATAATATTGTTATAAAGAATCACTACTGCGGCTTTTTTTCCGTCCAAAGACAAGACGATACAATCATCGAACAGAATTAAGGCATTAATATAATCTATATATGTACACAAAAAAAATATTTTTCAATATCAATTATTTCACATTAAGGGTGTGTGCCAAACGGTAGAAAAGTAAATACTATGGTAAAAAAATATTTGCCTGTGGGGAAAAATTTTTATTTTTCTGCTGTGCCAAATGATATCTTTTTTGACAATGTAAAATTTTGACAAATTCGATTAAGCATAGAAAGAAGCTGATGAAACAATTGCTGCGGCGGCGGTTTTGCTTCGCCTGACTACAAGCCGCCGACTACCAACAAATTTTTAAGAGGACATTTTTATATAAAACAATATTCTTGTAGCAAAACATTATATAATATTATACATATGATGCAAAATTTTCGCAAACTAAAATAAACAATGATTTTTTCGTAGTCTAATTAAACTTGAAAGACGTAAAAATCGTTGCATTGTGCGACGGCACGAAGCGACGGCGGTGGATTTAAATTTTATGATACCATGCTTTTTATTGCAGTTTGTCAAAAATTTACCTGTTGTGTCAAAATTTCTACTAGCCCCCAGGGCTAGTGAAATTTTATTCACCTCAGAAGTGTCAAAAATTTACTTACACTAGTACTTTGCTACCGTTTGGCACAGGCCCTAATATTTCAAATGTATGTATGTGTTTACTTTTATTATTGCAATTAATGAGTGTACTTTTAAGCAAAAAAGATAATAAAAATAACAGTAATAATGGCTAATATATTAATATTGTAGAGAAAAATGCAACACTGATATGATGACTTGTTAATGTTTTAATACAAATATCAGACCAGGAATGCATTTTTGTCAAATGTACTTGTATTATTTGTTTTTTTTCCCCCTGCTATAATAATGATAGAAATTTATCGCTTTTTAATGTAATCCAAAGATATACCAATACATAATTTTTAAAAATTATAAGATATGTTAATAAGAGTATTGAAGCAAAATGATTTCTTTTTTCAATTAAATTTAAAATATTTCATTTTGCTGACGTGTAAACCGGGCCATTGATAAACAACTTCAAATGCAGTGGAATCCCGATTTAACGAATAGTCAGTTTAAAGAATTCGTGATTTAAAATACACCCTAATTTATCTTATTGAATGCTTTAACATATAACGTTCAAATCAAAAAATTTGTGTACTCGATGTAGCGAATTTTTCAATAAATTGTCAAGAAAACAAGAGAAGTATGAGAAAATAAACGCAAATACATTATTTATTTATTTATTTTTTTACCATATCGGTCCCTTGAATGAGAAAAAAATCAAAATACACTTCAAAGAAAAGTTTTTGGTTCTGTTAAAAAAAAAATTATTTCCTGTTTTGCTGTGAATTTTTTTTATATTTTTCTTAAATATGTTTAACATCAACTGTGGAAAAAAACACACCTGAATTGTACTTGTATGTATGTATGGAGCGGGCCACGTAAATAAGTGTGTTCGTTTACTTTTGCAGTAAAATGCAGTAAATGAGTAGTTACTGCGAAAATTTTAAAATTTACTCTCAAAAAGAGCGATGCCCAAAAAAAATACGCGAATGGAAAAATAGTAAAAATTAGTAGGATTAAAGAAACAGCTGACTCTAACTCCACATATTTGTAATTAATTTCTTTTTGATTTTCTTGTTTTGTTGTTGGCTAAATTAATAAAAGTTACATGACTATTTGTTAATGTTACTGATTACCTTAAAAGCAAGTGCGATACTAAGTACCCAGATACTTTACAGTTTTACAACTCTGAGTAATTAAAATAAATTGCAAAACAAAAGGTTTAATAAAATATGTTACAAAATATGTATTTTAACAGCTATTATTATTAAAATTTATAAATTTATTTTATTTTTCAATGACTTTCACGATTTTCATATAACCTTTTTTCAAATTTTTACACTTTTCATTTGCTTACTTTCCATTTGTTTACATTTTTGAATCATATGTTTTTGTCTTACTAAACTTTAATACGACAAATTTCTGCAGTAAAAATTTGCAAAACACTCAGTCAAGAGGGTGGCGTTGGCTGAAGTAGTTAGCACGTCGACTACAAAACTGAAGATCCTAGGTTGTATCCGACAGTCATTCAAATAACAACACCACGCAATTTTCTGATGTGCATTAGAGTCCCTTTGCATCAGCTGTTGTTGGAAAGTTCAAGTGATGAAGGCATAGTCACTGGTCACTGAACTATACCGACTTCAGCATATGCTAATCCTAATGTTATATCAGAGCGCCCTCCTTCGTCGGTATTGTGTAGCAAAATCATCGGCGAAGTAAAATAACCAATAAAATCTCTATTAAAAACACAGCTTCAACATTTAATACGCCTCATTTAACACCAGAAGGCGCTGTAACACTGCATTATTAAAAAGCGTGCAAAAAGCAGTTGTAAAAAGAATGAAGCTTTCTTCTATCTCTTCCTTCACCACCTGTCTTCTATCACTATCCCTTTCCTAAAGAAGGTAACACCTAGTAATATTAGTAAACATTATTTGCCTGAGTGTTACTTCTCTTAAAAAAAAAAAAAAAGAACTGTCACTTTACTCTCTCAATTTGTGTTCTCATTTACTGTATTTTGGGTAAACGAACGCAATTTAGTAAAATGCAGTAAAGTTCAGTAAAAATTTTTAAAAACTTTTGAGTACGCGAACGCAATTAATATTTAACATCAATATGCGATTGATTTGTAAAGTTTTTGTATACTGTACATAATGGATGAAATTAAATGAAAATATATTCGCGCACGAAGGGTTCGCCGTATTCATAAAAATTATTTTAGGTTTATTAGTCCCAATTTTCACGAGGCAATTTTACTTGCGCAAGTCATAAAATTTTCTATTAAACTTGCTGTAGTGTTTAGATAGAGCAAGTTTTGTTTACCATTTTATTTCTTTTTATTTGAAGCAAATTAACAATTGTTATTAATATTCTCGCAAAACAAAACAAAAACTATTGTAGTAGTACCTTTTGTAGTAGTATTAGTGAAAACTGATTATGGCCATGAGGCTACGTTTTCGTGTTATGAATGAATAAATTAAATTAAAAAAAAAAAAACAAATTAAAAACAAACACTTGGCGCCAAAATGAATTTAACAGACGAAAAACCAGATTAGAAAACAAACACAATGAAAAGAAATGTCAAATTTAATATAGAGCGAATGATAGCAAAAACAGAATTGCCATGTACAGGCTGGTTTTTACACTCCTCACTTCTTCCTCACTTCTTTGTTCGTCAAATTCAAGACTTGCGCAAGTAAAATTGCCTCGTGAAAATTGGGACTTCAGGCTTATTTGACAAATTTCCCATAGAAAATGTCAAATATGTCTGTTGGCCGCCATATTGAATTTTGACAACTGACATATCTTTAGATGTGGTTAAGACAAATCGATTGACGTAAAGCTGGGGTCACACAATTGACACAATGTATCGATTTTCGTCGACTCACTGAAATAAATTCATAAGTAACAAAGTAAATTTGCCTTATTTCTCATCTAATTGAAATATAATTACATAACTGCACCACACTGCATTAGTATAAATCCATATAGACTTATTCAAGAATTAATTAAGTAATAATGTCATTTTGGCTTATTACTTATGTGACCCCAGCTTAAGAATCATCAAAATCTGTCCACGCGTTCGGTTTATATAGTCCCGCAAAGGAACACATATTCATATATACATCATACATAGGCTGATAAAAACACAATACATAAAAATAGGTATGCACATTTTTGAAAATAAACATTGTTTTTTCCCTTAAAAATTTTTTTAAAGACTTTAAGCAGATTTTTGACGTGAAAATACTCAAATTCCAACAATGTATTAATAACAAATCAATGTAGCAAGTTTTCCCAAACCAGCTTTTTCTTACCACTGCCGGCCTTTATATTTAATTATAACCGGCGAATGCAATAAATGATTAGAAGCATCTTTCAACAGTAAAACGCAAACAGAATTTAAACTAAAAATACACAAAATATTTATACAAAACAATAAATAATGATGTTTTTTTTGCTCTTAACAAACAGTAAATAGCTTAAATTACTTTAATATAAACAAACATCAATCCGCATACAACTAAATAATGTTTATAACAAGATTATAAGAAGAAAAAAGTGCATATTTCTGCTACAAATAAAAATCATGAAAAAATTCAAAGCTTCACAGAAAAAATTATACCCAAAAAATTTTTAAACAAATATTTGTTTGAAATAAAACTTAGTTTCAGTAAATATTCTGTACTGTTCCTTTAAATTAATTTGTACCAAAAAACTGTGTAGAGAAGAAACAGGCCACGACGTTTGTCGGCTACTTTTCGGCATTTACATGTATACAACACGATCAATCAAAATAAACAACAACAACCGCACAACAGCACGTTGTTCCTATCAACAAGCAAGATAATCACCAACACACTGAAATAACATTTTCTCTCTGCCGAACTCTGATTAATTTAAATTTTTACAAAATTTTTATTAAAATTTACAAAATTCTTTTGTAGGACCGCATTCAAATAAAATATTTACTGATTCAACGAATTTGGTTACTGAAAATGAAATTTAGTTTTTTCTGTGTTCGAAATTTTGCTGTACATAACTAAATAAAGTGGGAATATAAATATAATACAAATTCTGCAAATCTACATACTACATAGTACATATTCGACACTCACACACGCTGCTGAAGTAATTAGATCTTAAAAATATTACAATACAAAACAGAAATATAAAAACTTCACTCTTGGACCGCTGCACAAACATACAATATTATTCCATATCTTTAGTTTGTTTTGTAATTAAAAATCGAGCAACCCAAGCAACACATTTAAGTTACCACAGTGCTACACATAAGTAATCGAACAGCTTCATTATGTTTTTAAATCGCATTTGGAATATATCTTTACCATTTTGCGTTTTTGTGACAAAACGTTCGCATACATTAACACTTATAGTTTTGACAATTAGCATTGGCTGCTTAACATCTTACTATCCGTCCAGTATTTTGGTCAGTGCCAGTCAATCGGGCATTTACGTTGATAATGGTCTCGATCAAACAGTAATGCAGCGTGCATTAGACGAAGACGAAAAAATAGCAGCTTCTTATGATATATTGGAGTTTTTGGGCTTACCTGAACGTCCGAGAAGGAAACATAGCCATTTGTCATTGCGGTAAGTTGTTAAATATGTACATACATACAGGTAACCCTCGATATACCCGGCTGGTTGAGCCCGAAAAAATAAATTATTGTAAATCAAATCCACTTACAATAATATGTAAAAACTCGACATTTTGGGTTTCAAATATTTTAGTTTCAGGGAGCAAATTACTGCATTCGATACCTATCGAAATTTTAAAATATATCCATATAAACTCTATTCGAATATTTGGTAATTTCGTTCGATATCGAGAGCCCTAATTTGACCCCCGTTAAATAAAACATTTTTATTTATTTATTTATTTATTTTCTTATTTATTTTTTTTATTTATTTATTTATTTATTAATACATATTCTACAAAGTAAATTTGCAGAATATGGTTTAAAACATTTTTATATAAGTATATTTAGCCAAGGTGTATTTAACCAGGTGATAGCGCAAGGCTTCAGACTATTGTTTGGTCTTAGTACATTTGAGACTCATATTGTAAAAAGCTGTTTCTGTTTACAGATTTATTTAAAAATTCTTTTGAATATAATATATTATATACATATATATACATATTTCATTTGAGAACTTTTGCTTATTTTTTTTAATAAGCAATTTAAGCAAATTTCTATGTGACAAATGTCAATTTTTGATACGACTACGAATATTTGAAACAATATTCGCGAATACGAATATTACGGCCTGTCCCACGATGTCACTAAAAATCGTTCGATCGACAACTTATATTGAAAACAACAAAAAAATTTCTAATGTTATTGTTCTTTGCAATACAAGTTGTCGATCGAACGATTTCTGGTGACATCGTGGGACAGGCCGTTAGATTTGAAATTTATAGACATTTAATTGGGGTTCTATTTACGCCTGCAAAATGAAATATGAAAATAGTTTTACTCCTGTTCGCGTACATTAAATTTAATGAATAATATTCAAAATGTTATTGGTCGTCATTATATTAAATTTTAAAACAACAAGCATAAAGCTATGTACAGACGGTTGTCAGAACTTACAATATTGCCAGTAAAATGTGCTCAAAATTTCTTACAACCGTGTGAACTGACAATTTTTGTCAGACGTCGTTGCCAGAAAAAGCATTGTCAGTACATTGCAAGACTAGCACCTGACAACAAATTGTCAAACATCTTACAATCGTGTGAACACATTGCAAAATTATTGCCAGGTATTTGTAAGACATTTTAATATAGTCAGATGTGCAAAGTTTATGCATCTGACAATGGCGTCATTGTAAGAGAATTCTTTTTATGGGCAACACTGCACACGCTTGATTTTAAAGAAAAAATTTATAATAAAATATATGCGGAAAAAATCATTTCAATTGCTTCTTTATGGTCCATAAAATTTATACTTTCACTTTTTACATTTAACACAAACACAAACGATAAATATTTAACAATTTCCAACAAATGCTTAAGTCTGGCAACGCATAACAACAGATCTAACAATGTGTGCATATGACAACCGTGTGAACTGACAATTTTTCTACTGACGATTTTGTCAGATGAATTTATTGTCATACAACCGTCTAGCAAAAAATTGTAAGATTTTCTGACGACCGTGTGAACTGACAAGGAATATTGTGCTGGCAATTTTCGATTGCCAGTACGTTGTCAGCACATTGCCATATCTGACAATATTGTAAGATCTGACAATCGTCTGTACATAGCTTAAAACAAAGAAAGTTCTCCATTGTCTAATTGTCCTCTCTGCATGCACTGCATTCATTATTATATGTGGCTCCAACCCGCTTTAAGCGTCCTACTAAGTTAGAATGCCCCATTAAGACGCCGATCAACTTTTGTAGTTCGGGCTTGTTCCGTTTCAACAGCCCTTGATTTTACCCATTTCCGAGCTGTCCCATAGAATCAAAAACAAATTTAAATAAATCAAAGAAAAAATGGGCTCGCCCACTTTTATGCCAATAGGACCAAAGGCAAGAATTTTTAAAATCTTTCTACAAATGACGGAGTCATAATGCAACACACATAAAAAAGATAAAAGAAATATGTACAACCCAATTGGAAACCTCCCCCTTTTCTGAAATTGTTTAACAATAATACTTTTGTAGAGTTTGTTCATTAAAAATTTAATGCTTATTAATGAAAAAGGTTTTACCTTAACACCAATAAACGTGATACAAATATGATACTTGCTTTATAATAAATAAATAAAATTAAATTTATTTATACATATTTAAGAAATTTGAATATTGAAATATGATTGTATTAAAGGAATGTATTTAACCATTAAAGTTAAAGTATATTTGAGCCCGATTAAGTAAAAAAGTTGTAGAATATAATTCAAGTGGTTGCAATTTTGCAGAACTTTGCAAAAATACAAAAACTAAATTCATTAATTTTCTAAACTATTTTATCAGTCCCACTCATTCATTTTCTTAAAAAACTTTTCGACCGATCAGAGCTTTTAAATGTTTCTTTGGGTGTAGAACAGTGATGGAAAATGAAATTTGCATTTCGGTACCAAACAAAATTTTTTTTAGTACTTTTTTGATCCCGAGAGTAACAAAAACTATTTTTTTATTTAAATTTTATTAACAAAAAATTATATAAAATTTATTACAAATAAATAAGAAAATGAACACAAAGCATATACATATGTACATAACCAGACAGAAATTGTGATTTTGCGCAAAAATTATGTGCCTCCACAACAGTGTAAATACAAAATTACGACTCTTCCAAAAATTTTGTACCACCAAAGTACTATAAACACAAAAATATGACTTTGTGTTTACAAATACCGTGTTCTTAGTAATCCTATACCACTACAACACCGTAAATACAAAAGTTGACTTAAGTTTGAAAATTTCCATTGTGACGACCTTATAAATTTGTATTTAGAGTATTGCACCAACACTAAAAACATGAGTTGGAGGATGGTCATTCGGCGTTACAATTTTAATGTTATGAGTTCCTTAAAATTAAACAGATGTTATACTGATATAGATAGATAGATGTTATACATCGTGCTGATTGTCTTTTTCTGTCTGGGTGGGTATAATGTTAAAGTTATAACAAAAACAGTTTTTAGACTTCAATAAATCTTTGGCCTGGTTAAGACTAACTGTGGGAATATAAATCCTGTTCCTTTGTTTTGTTTTCATGAGATTGTGGTAAGAGAAAATCCTTTCGATATTAACAGAGGAGTGGGGTATGGACAAAATTCCGTAAGCTACTCTCGATTTACCAGGAAACATGTATTCGTCCAATGCGTTTTTAGTTATAGCAACGGAAGTCCAGAAACTGCATACATATGTATATTTTCTGTTGTTAATGGCCTTAGTTCTGCCATAGTATGACCTACATATATTGGTTGTTGATATTTTAAAAATTTAGCTTTTCGCTGGGAAACAGTTTAATTAAAAGTATTAAAAGTTTAATTAAAAGTAAAATTACCAAATAAAACATTTTCAAAGGGATACTTACTAAACCAAACTGTCAAAGTCCACTTTTGCTCTAAGAACTTGACAAAATGTAATATAAACTTTTTACAATTTTTTTTTTAAATGAAACAGTTGTTTCAATATGATTTCTGTTTACATAGAGATCAACTTCTGTGCCACAGAAAATATCATTGAATCAAATATAGTTTTCATTTATATTTAATTGTGATTGGTTTGGTACACTTTTCTAAAATGTCTTTACTAATAAAGTTTCGTGCCAGTTGTCGAAAAAGAAATTTAATTCTTCGCAAAAATATATTTTTCATGTCAAATAGTATCAAAAAAAAGTACGATCGTACCAACTTTCCCATCACTGGTGTAGAATTTAAAAATTTGTAATTTTTGCAAATTTTAAGCGTTTAATGCGAAATTGTACTAAACAATATAAATTCACACATTCATGCATTCAATATAAATTCATTCATTGTTAGCTATAGCCTTTTTCTACACTCAGGGAAAAGCTGCAACTTAAAAATAAGAACGCATCACAATAATTCAATAATTTCTAATATAATAGAAAATGTAAACTGAACTTAAACTTTTTCAGAAAAGATGTTATATCCTCTAAACGGCTGGACCGATTTTCTTCAAACATAGCTAAGAACCCTCTCGATCAAGTCATCTTTCAAACAGAAAAAAACTAAATGAAAATCCATCCAGCCGTTTGGCCTGTACGTGGACACGGACAGACACACAGATATACAGACACACACTACAAACTAATAACACCCCTTTTTTTTAGTCGGGGGTTAAAAATAAACAAAATTAATAATATGATACTGTAAATTAATATTTTTCCATATTGGAATAAGAAATTTCAACATGACTAGACTTTCGTTAATCTTTCTTATTAATTCAATATTGTTTTTATTGATTTTAAGCTGTTTTTTCTCTGGGTGTATTGTTAATTTTTGTTGGTTTCAAGAACGACTCAAACCAATTTGGGATACCCTGGATACTTCAGAAGAAGTGATGTGTATTCCAGTGAGAGCGTTCTGCATCAATCCAAATAATTAGTTGTAAAAGGTGGCAAGGCCAGGAGTATAAGGCAGGTGAAGCGAAACTTTCCAACAACAATTTTCTAAATAGTTTTTAGCTGATCTTCAGGCGCATTTATTAGGTGGCAGCACTACACCAGGTGACTAATGTCATTATACCAAGCTTAAGCATTAAACACATTCAGCACAGCAGGCTACACGAACACACGACTTCAAATGCCGCTAGCAGCATTTGTCGCCTCGTAGCCGGCTACTTAATTATTTTGGAGACGGCAGCAGCACCATCTGCAGTTGATACTCAAGTACAAATACATAGTTCAGTATTGCCACTTTTATATGTTTTACATTTACAAAAATTAATTACTCTTTTAAAATGTACTTATTTCACGTAAAAGTACAAAAATTAATCAATTTATTCTTAACACCAATTTTTTGATACAATTTCTGTTAAATAATATGAAATAATTGTACAAAATCATTCATTCAACATTTTGTATTATACTGGCAATACTGAATTTTCTCATTGTAGCCACAGAAATAGAAATTAGTTTAATTGGACTACAACGACAAAATCAGCTTAGACAACAACCTGTCGCCCTTTTGCCTTGCTGTCTTCAAAAGAATTATTCTCATATAAACATGTGTATTCTATCCTTGACATTTGGAAGTCGGTAGCTTGCTGTGGTGAATGTGTGTTTAATGCATTAATGTCAAATTTGGATTGTGTAGGCATAACCCTAAAAGCACGCTTTTATTTTGGTATCCATAAACACCTATCGAATATTCAGTTTTGTGTGATGTTTGACATTTCCTATAAGAAACATGCAATCTGACGATGCTACCCTGTTTTGAAAAGTAAGATGGTAATTTATACCAACAAAGTCCACGTGGTTATTGCTGTTGTAATATTTGTTGTAGAAATGCGGGTACCTGATTGATGTGCCTTGGCTGGTCTGCTAGCAACATGTGGCTGAACGTTGTCACGTCATGACATGTCATGTCATATTCCTGGCGATTTTCAAATGAGTCAATTATGTTTGGTAAAGGTACCTTGTGATCGTCTGTATCAATTTAAGCAGCTTATAATATAAAAATAGATGTGAACCTTCTGGTGTAACCAAATACAGAAAATCACCTTGGTGTCATGGATATTCGGTTGATTGTTCAGGCTTCACATACGATTTCTTGCGTTTTGGATTGTCGCAATGCTTCCATTTTTGATTCAATGCAAAACTCATAAAGCGCTGAAGCGTCATTTCGAACATTCGAAATCGTCTTTCAACGTCTCTCCGCTTCAATTCGTGTGGTGCCAGATTATATTGCTTTTGGATGTACCCTGCTGCTTGCAAATAAAAACTGAGCATTGTTAAGCAGAGTATTCGTTAAATCGGGACCCATTTTTTCCTAAGCCTAGTTTTTATTAGGGAAGTAACGAATACCAGTTTAGCGAATGCAAAAACGAATAATGCATTTGAATTTTTGCGAAAGCGAATGCGAATGCGAAAGCAAATACTTACAAAATGGAAAAAAATCACATGAAGCTAAATTTGTTTAAGAGCATGAAGTTTTATTACATACATTGATGAACTACGTATATGCAGCATTTTATTTAAATTGAGTCTTGAATTGAGCAAATATTTATTCATTTATTGAATTCTTAAAACAGAAAGACATATATATGAAATTATATTAAAATAAGTATAGATAATAAAAAATAAATTTACAAAATATTAGGCAATTAACCCATTCGAATTTTGGCCCTAAATCCTGGCACTCTGTTCAACCATTTCAAGCGAAATGCTGCCAAAATACATATTAAGAAAAATTGTCATGAATACATGAACATTTTTTGGAGAAGTAGTACTTTGTTCATGTTAGGAAAAACATATGAAACTATCTTCAATATTTTAAGGTTTCATGCGAAATAATATGCATGACACTTGTTTCGCATAGAATTTACAATAAACAATGGCTAGTTAAAATTGTTTGTATTTAAAATTTTTTGTACGAAGTAATGAATGGTGTTCAACATTTTTCAAAAGTTTGAACAGACTAGTCTTAAGCCTTTTTCAAAAACTGATAAATGTTTCCAAACACAGCTGGATTTTAGTTTAGTATTGAATGCGAAAGCGAATGTGAACATTCGTTACATCCCTAATTTTTATCATAGCCATAGCCTAATATGCGTTTTAAGTTTCGTAGAAATCGGTTAATTTACATAATTACATTGGCGTGACTCTGCCCACATTTCTAAATACAAGATTGTGCAATTTTAAGTGCTTAAGATGTGTGCAACATTTTAAAGAAATCGGTTGGGTAGGAGTGCAGAAAATAGAATACTAGTTTTTAATACACGTGGGACACACTTTTCTATAAACACAAAATCGTGTCATATCGTTACAAAGTTTCGTACGATTAAAGGCTCAGTTAGCCGACTGTAATGTAAAGTAACTGCAACAGTAGGAAACAGCTGTTCGATATTGTTATGCGAAAAGTAATGAAAATGGTTATAGATATGTAATGTAACGTAACCTACTTTTCATATAAAAATCTCGATCAGCTGTTTCCTACGTTGCAGTTACTTTACATTACAGTCGGCTAACTGAGCCTTAAGTTAGGTGAAAATACATAAAATACTAAATCAAATTTTAAAGCGCATAGTTCCGCCACATGCATATAAATAAAAAAAAAAACTTTGTCCGGGCAAAAATTTTTGATCATAGCTAACTGGTGAAATCAGTTCCCGCAACACAGACGCTAGATAATGTGTATGAAAGCCCTGTTTTTTTAAGTAATTTTTATAAAAAGTTTCTAGACGAGTCGACTGCCAGACTTGTGGAAATATGATGTTGGTTTTGGCTACAATTAACTCTATATTATGTTAATTTAAAGTTTTAATCCAAACTTATTTTATTTACTAAATACTCGTACATACATATGTATATATGTAGTATAATTGAATGTGTATTTTATTTTTAGAAAATCTGCACCACAATTTCTTTTGGATGTCTATCATCGTCTTAAAGAAGAGGAAAACAATGACGAAGCGCCATCTTTAGCACGTTCTAAACGTGATTTGCAGGAACAGGAAAACTTTATAACTGATCTCGACAAAAAAGCCATTGACCAAAGTGATATAATAATGACATTTTTGAACAAAAGTAAGTAAACGTATTCTAAAATATTTCTATTATTTAATACAATACAAAAGGAAGTTCTCAACCAGCTTTTTTTATTAAAAAACTTTTATTTCCATCATAATAGTTTACTTTTTACTTTTTCATGCATACAATATTTAACTTTAAAATAAATGACTCAAATATGTATGCATATATTGAATTTACATCATGAGATGGCGCAACACGGATCTCGAAGAGATATTTATCTGATTTTCTTGTAAAAATTTAATTGTTTTTTCATAGAACCGTAGGCACCCTTGTAATCATTATACTCAAAAGTACCTCTGGACAAAATCTAAATTGTTTTGTACAATTTTTCAGGAACTTATAGCGCAATGAATTGCTGCTACATATATAGAACACCGAAGTTCCCCGTTTTAGTACAAGTTGTCTTAAAGAAACTGCTTATATTTATGTCTTTTGCGATTTATGTTTGATAACAATGGATGCGATTGATTGGGTTGAATTTGAAACTTAGTCACTATGTAGAGTTTTATCGGAAGTATGAAGCGCGCTCAGATTTCCCAACACTCTTTTCTAACGAAGCAAGATTTAAATACTTAAATACGCAGTACAAAACGATAAGAAAAAGCATAGAGGGAGAAAGGTAAGGTACGTTCGTAAAAGCATTTAAAGGCACAGTTAGCCGACTGTAATGTAATGTAACTGTAACGTAGAAAACAGCTGAATTATATTTTTACATGAAAAGTAGGTTACGTTACATTACATCTCTATAACCATTTTCATTACTTTTCACATAAAAAAGCAATGTGAGTCCGATCACAGAGGAGATGTGTAAGCATCTAGTAATGAATTTTTTTTTTTTAAGTTGGAAGTACTTATGCTTTTAGTATCTTTTTTTAAATTAATTAATTAAAAGTATCAAAACTTTCAATATCGTAAATACATATGAATTTGTTGGTTTTTGTTTGTTTTATTAAACTTATTTGGTTAGTAAATGGGCACACTGCAGTATATGCATTCAAAATTGCAGTAAGCAGTAAATTTACTGATTACTAAAAAAACTCAGTAAATTTTTACTGCTAATGAAATTTAATTTGCATTACCAGTAAAATCGTAGGGCCGTATTCATAATAAAATAAGAGCAAGTGGCAAACTTTTTTCATTCAAATTTTGAAACTTTTGTATGAAAAACATTTAGCCACTTGGTAGAATTTCATTATGAATACGGGCATTACTGATTACTGAAAATTCAATGCACCTCATCATATAACAAATCATTTATGCAATTTATATAAATTGTAGAAAAAAATTTTAGTAATCAGTAAAATTTTTTTTGTTTTTACTGAAACTTTAGTGGTACTGCAGTGCTCATCTATGGTAAATGCCTTTACTTTTACTTTTTAATTTTTAATTCCTGTTGTTCATCGTTTAGTTGTTGCTGTTCTTGTTGTTGTGTACGCATTGCAATTAAAATAAATTCAGTAAAGTGCGACTTTGACTCGCGCACATTCGGTTTTGTTCATTTTTTTTGATTTAGTTTTCTTTCTTTTTTAAGTTTTTTTCAGTTTAAACGATTTTTTTTCAGTTTTATCGCTTTTTTCTCGTTTTGGCGTTTTTTTCTCTTTTTGGGTTTTTTTTTAATTTTCGCAATTTTTTTCATTTTGGCGATGTTTTCATTTGTGCGATTTTTTTCTGTTTTTTTTGGGTTTTTTCATTTTGGCGATTTTTTTTGTTTTTGGGGTTTTTTTACTTAAGCGATTTTTTCATTTTGGCGATTTTTTTGTTTAAGGATTTTTTTCATTTTGGCGATTTTTCCGGTTTTACGCGATACACTAATACACTCATACATAGCTCACACCGATTTGACAATGCAAAGCAAAAGCAAAAAGCAAAGAAATCTGAGCAAAGAAATCTCAGCAAAGAAATCTCAGCAAAGAAATCAAATTCAAAAGATTTTTACCCCCTAGCGTATAGATGTTTACGCATCAAAAATCGATCAGCTGTTTCTTATTGTTGCAGTTACATTACATTACAGTCGGCTAACTGAGCCTTAAGGCTGTTTCAGATACAAATTCGTCGCTTTGCGTGACGTTTCTAACGTTGACAGAAAAGCGTAAAGCAAAAGGTGTATAACACAATAAAACCTTTCACAACTCTCACTGTGTGTGTCGCTGCTGTTCTTTTATGCATAAAACACAGAGCAATTCGATTATTCTGATGTCACAAAATAACTCTTATTTTGTGAGGAATAAATAAAAGTCATGAAATAACTGTTATTTTGTGAGGAATAAATAAAAATCAATAAATAACTGTTATTTTCTGAGGAATAAATAAAAATCAAGAAATAACCGTTATTTTGTGAGGAATAAATAAAAATAAAATAAAAATCATTGCATCTATAGGTAGTCCATGTAACATGGAGTATCGTGGTATATTCCATGTGCACGTAGCATTTCTCCATTATTGTGATTTTTTCAGTTTAAATTTGGAAAATAATCCTTATTTGCGATCCCTGATTAAAAATAAAAGATTTATTTAATTTACGTTTTTATTCAGTTTTTTCCTTCTCCTCTAAAATATCGAAAATTCGAATTACGTCGTTTTTATATTAAGCCATCGATATTTACAAATGTATTTAAAAAAATTTTGCTTTTTTACTCACATGACAAGGGTTAATTTTTCCAACAAAAAGTGTTTAATACAATTTACCACATTCGAATGGGCTTATGATATTATTGCACAAAAAATCTAGTAATTTAATTCATATGTATTCTGATGTTTCGTGCTGTAAAGCTGGGGTCACACGATTGGCACAATCTACCAATTTTCGTCGGCTCACTGAAATAAATTCATAAGTAACAAAGTAAATTTGCCTTATTTATCAATTAATTGAAATATAATTACATAACTGCCATAGTAATAAAGCCATATATATGCCTATTCCCAGAAAAAGTCTCAAGTCAGTCACAACTTTTGTTATGACAGAGTTCTATATTTACTCTTGTGACTCGGTCTTAATTTTGTATTCTCGTAACATAGTCACAAAAATCAAAATTTTATAGTTAACATTCTATGTTAAATGAAAATTATGACTTTAAAAATTATGGCATTTGAATATTGAATACATTACATAAAATACATACATATATATGTATGTATATAAAAAAATCGCAAATAATAATGAAGTACGTGGTCCAATATAGATGAAATAGACTAGATACATCATGGTTCCATGTAATGCAATCATGGACAATGGCGTTTTCATACATGCTGCACGATAAGTGTTCGTTTAATCTATAGCTATTCCATATGCGGTAGTTTTGGGGTTAAGGGTCAATCAGACGTGACATAACCATAGTCATAGAGAGCAGCCGTTCGATTCAAACTAATGGGCAACACTGTATTCGATTATACATGACTCGCCATAACGCCATAACTCTCACCATAGAAACCAATTGAATTTTGGTTCGGTTATGGTTATGGCGTTATGGCTATGTCACGTCTAATTTAAGCTTTAGTCCGATGTAATGCAAAGTTTGACCATGTGGTCTAACCCTAGGATATCGCAATGTTAAATTGACCAGCTTTTTCATATATTTGGAGTAGTTTTGGAGTACTCCTACTCCTTTTTGGACTAGTCCTTATATGTATGTATGGTCGAGTCGCATTATCTGCAGATAATGAATCCCTATTTCCCTTGGTCACGGCAGCACGCGTGAGCGCCTGGATCACCTATTCCTTTCTTGTTTTGCTTGCTATTATCTGGAGAAGAATGATGTGAAAGAAATAATTGAGATAGTAGTGCGGAACAGAATAACTCGTGAAAATTTTCACTGTTGGTATTTTGTCTGTTTTAGATAAGTTTGGCCTAAATACAATTTAAAGCCTATTCAGTTTCTTTCTAAGTGAGAACAAAGTTGCGGGAAAATGCTAGCATAAACATAAATATAAGGGTAAATCTGGGAGCACAGCTTGCTCTTCGATTGTTTGTGGAAATTCTACATCACTCCCAAAATGGGCTATTAGCAAAAATGTACATATTATGTACATCCCTTTTGCCATTTCTAAATAAGTTTCTCTTTTTTAAATATTTTATATTAATTATTTTTGTTTGAAATGCCTGTCATAATTCTTATGATTGTCTACATTCCTACGGTCTAATTCATAAAAAATATTTTAGGTTTATTACGGGTTTATTTGACAAATTTCTCATAGAAATATGTCAAATAAGCGCTTAATAATCCTGAAATATTTTTTATGAATAATGTAACTAGTCTTTATTTTAAAAATTTATGTTGATAGAATTTTGTTTTGAGAATCGGAAATTTTAGTCTTTAGTCACAATGTTAAAGTTATGACTATTTTTCAGTCACAATGCTTTCTGTCTGTGAGTACGCATGTAAAAGCCCTTCTTTATAAACTTACTTACATACATAGATAAGACTCCTGCGAATGACTGACAAATGATTTCATATCACAGCTAATGACTCAATTAGCAAAGCAACGCGTAATCATAAAACAAGCTAAGGAAAAATATTAACCCTAGACACATAACCTTCGTCGAAACGACGAACACCGGACAAAAAAATTGCTATTTCTTTTTAACACGTGCACCGATCGCCGCTAAATTTCTTGCCAACTTAGTTTTCGCTGAGCTTTTGCAGGAGACAACCAAACTCGGCGCGTGAGCACGTAATTATTGAGATATGATAAACTTGTTCGTCGCTTCGACGAGTGTTGGCGAGCATAAAGTTGATTTCTGCACACAATGCGCTTCAAAAAATTTATTTTATATATTTTTTTAAATGACAACAGTGTTATAGTTAAGTTTTGCCAAAGAGAAAAAGGCTTTTTTGTTTTGTTTGTTTAAATAAATTTTATAACAATGTGATCTCAAAAAAAAAATGCTTTTTGGAAAAATGGATTATAATAAATATCCTTGTAACAGAATAGAAATATATAGTTGTATTTACTAACAAAGTACTTGCTAAAGGTATGTATGTGTTGCAAGTACAAAAATATATATGTTTAGAACCGATATTATACGCCCCAAAACGTGCTCGTCGAAACGACGAATGGTTAGGTTTAGAGGGATACGTTCGAGGGTTATGTGTGCAGGGTTAAATACTAAAGCCAAAAATACCTTTTAATGTTAAATGCACCTTTTTGTTTGAGTCACAATATTTTTGATGCCTTCTTTTACCTGTAATTAATAGAGATGAGATCGTGAGTAACTTTTCAGTCACTATCATTAAATTTTTATGTTACGCTCTCGTGAACGTGAAATGGAAAAAAACCTCCATGAAAGTGAAAGAAATTTATGTTTTCCAATTGTAAAATTTGAATATTGCTTTTATAGCTGACCAGGTCCAATCGGTAAATCCAATGGAGGCCGTATGTCAGCGATAATGTGGCGACTGTTATCTTATAAGGAATCAACCGTTTTTTATGACTTACTGCTGTCAACCAAAGACTTTTATAGCTGGAGCGCTATCAAAGTTCATAGTTTTGGAGGCCAGTATACGTGTCCATTATGTCAAATTCGTTAGTTTTTTTAATACATTAATTATGGTACGTTACAATTAAAACAATCCAACTATGATACATAAAAGTCAGTGATCACGACCCAACAGCATATTGCCGAATTGATTCAATTGGGTATTTCTTAATACTATGCACAACAGCAGAAGTACCTTCTTCGGTATGTACTGTGCAACGGCTCTGAGTATGCCCACTGGCCTGGAGAGTAAAAGTGCTTCAAAAACGATAAAAGTGGTTGCTCGAACTAATTGGTCTAGACCAGGTACTGGATTCTGTAACTTTTTGCGAACCGAAAATCGCAATCTTTATCGACATATTTATTCGTTTGCGGTAACGACAATCTGATTCTGAAATTTCTTTTTAACGATAGTGGTTTACTCACTGTTTAATTTTATATCATGTGATATAATTATCTGTATAGAAAATGCCAAAATAAGCCAAAATCACAAAAAATAATATAAAAAACTAAATGAATTTGAGATTGTGATTTTATCTTTTTTTACTGCACCGGACAGCGACCATCGTTAAAACATGATACTGAATAACAAAGTCGATAAATAATCGTTATATATATATATTATAGCGATACGATTATCGTAACAAAAGTTACTGAATCTAGGTACAGGGCTGAGATATGGCGATTTCTCGCCAAACGTGCGTGGCGTCTAAATTTTTGGTTTGGCGACATGGTGATTTTTCCGGCGATAAGTAATTTTTTTTTTGCAAGTTTTTAACAAAATTTAACTTAAAAATTTTTGTAATTCAGGAAATTAGTTTGTTGAAGGAGTTTTTAAAAAAATAAATCCTACCAAAACTCGTCTCATATATTAATTATAGTAGTTAATGCGTTTTGACTTTGGATGAGAAACATTTACAAGAAATAATTATTGGGCATTTCATTTCTGCTTTTGACGGTTTTCTGCTAAATTTTTATTGAAAAATTGTTATAAAAAACAAATTTATTATCAAATATGTATGTTTGTAATATATGTCCTATTTTTATCAAATATGTATGTTTGTAATATATGTACTATTTCAATTTGTTGAAATAGATCGGAAAAAATCTGACAAACCTTGCCTAGACAACTGCTGACCACCGCACACAGGGACAAATTGAGAATTTAGTGCGACAAAATTATTTACTTCATATTGTATCAATAAATTTTAATAAAACCTCAAGGTTTTTAGAGTCGTTGATTACGAATATGATGTCAGTTTTTAAAAATTTAAAATTTCGGATCCAATATGGCGGACAATTTTTGAAAAATTTATCGAATTTGCTTAAAATTCATTACACGGGGTTTTTTGACGTCGCTGATTACGAATCTTATGTTAGTTTTGAAAAATTCAAAATGTCGGATCCAATATGGTGTACAATTGCTTGATGTCACATTTTACAAGAGCAAAAAAACTTGCTCAAAAAAACAAGAAATCATCATTGCTTTGATATTTTTAAACGTTTTGCTCTTCGTTTACCAAAAGCTTCCTTCGTACACTAATAGTGTTTTCTATTCTATCAAAAAAAAAAAAAAAAAAAAAAAAAAAAAAAAAAAAAAACATTCTTAAAAGGTGCATGTATAAAATATCTTGACATACCTCGAGAAACTTTGTAACTCGTAATATAATAATGATGAGGAAGAATCCAGTAATTTATTTCATGTCACTTCAGCGGCAATATTCATATTTTTCACGTAACATACACTGCATTCAAACATAAGTGGGTGTGATTTTTTTAGAATAAAACATACAACCTTAGGTTAGGTTAGGTAAAGGCACCAGTCATAATACTGGACTCTGCTTATGCGGAGTCCAAATCGTCAAACCAACTATAGATCAATATAAAGCTACTAATACGCTGCAGTTCGACACTGGTAATATCAGAAAGTTCCTGGAACTCAAGAGCGCCCCCGGTGGCAATTTTCTTTCTTGCTTCTTCCTTGTTCTACATTTTCATTTTCGGCGATGTCTTGGCATCCGGTTAGCATGGAAACTGAAATCGATATTTGTTTCCTCTTTCTTAAAATCAAAGAAGCTTAATTTTTCTTATTCAGGTGAGTCCATAACTGTCTGGTGATTAATTATAATTTGTCAAACATTTGTCCAAAAAAACGTAACCACTAAATGCTAATGAAGAATCTTTCAATTTAGACAAAAGTTTGTCAAATTAAAGAGTAGCCAATATTGTTGGATGCTATGACATTGTGCAGTAGTTATGTTCGAAACTGTTTAGTATGATAAACTTTTTGATTCAGACGCTTTTTTGGGCAAATGTTTAACCAATGTGACCCTACCTTAAGTCTGAGTTTGCAAGACAATGGAGGTAAACCTATACATACCTGTAAGGTTGTCCCAGCTCTAGCAAGCTCATTAGACTTGGAGTTTCCTTGAAAACCGCTGTTCCACAGGATCCACATCCTAAAATTAAACTGCTCTGTCATCTCGGCAGTCGAGGGCTGTTGTTGTTATTAGAAGGAGGGAGGATTCAAGGGCCATAATATCTGCTCGACTTATCAGTGTATGTGTTAATTAAGGTCTTTGAAGTGACATTCACTCTAAGCTAATCCGCAAGTTCAATGCTACCACTGATTTCTGTCTGGTAAACACCATAGTATTTCTGAATAAAAATCTATACTTCTTCTTCTCTATGCATGGTATCTAGGTTTTATAAAGATGTTCAGGGTCAAGTATCTTATAGTGGCCGATTTCGTTTCCACTTCACCGAGAATTACAACGAAGACGGATTGCTGCGGCTATTGCTATCTCCTTTCCTACTAAATCTGATGGTGATATGTGCAGGAGCATCTCCAATGAACAAATCTTATAACGGAATTAAACATTTTTTATTTTTTTTTTTCAACTAAAAAGTATAAATTTTTACTCGCTTTTGTACTAATTATCTGCATATTTTTAATATAAATTCTTTCGAAGCAGTGAAAATGTAGTTCCTCAAAAATTACTTCCTACTGTTTTTACTGGAAATATTTATTCACCCCTGTCGTGAATAACGAGAGGAATTTTCGTACCCATGAAATTTTTATTCTCCTCGAAGGGAAAACACGTTAAATTTTAATTTCTATCTTGATTATATAATCTGTAAAGCATATTCTGCGAAATTCGCTCTTCGTAATTATCGGGAGTCTGTGTCGTTGCCCGCTTTTGGTCCTAAATACACTTTATTTTAGAAGAACTTTTCGCCCCCTTATGTATGTTTTGAAATTCATTAATGGTATGACTAATTGTGAATATTTATTTAAACTGATTTATTTTTAGTGTTTTTTTATGGGAATTGTTAAAATTTAAGTTTAAAGTTTTTTAAACGCACTAATAATCCCAAATTAATATTTTACTTATTAAGTAAAATATTTTTTTTATTAAAAATACATTGAAATTGATTATTGAGGGGTTTTTAGCTGATTTATTTTTGCATACCTTTTAGACTTGTCAGTTCCAATATTTATCTTCTGTTACTACGCATAATACTAATTACGATACCAATGAACTTTAAGGGCTGATAAATCAGTTAAAGTTTAAACGCTGGTTTATTTAAACTAAACTCAAATTTATATGTGGTTTAAACGCAACAGGAGTAAATCAGTGAACCATACCATATTTGTAGTTTAAAAAATAATATTGTGGCAGCACTAGAATAAATGCCAAAAAGCAGCTGTTTTGCAGCAAGCTATCAATTCTTTTCTTAACCCTACGTCTCCACTAGCCATCGACTTGGACATGACGCCGGCAGAGCAACTCTGAAAAATTCATCAACTTCCTTGTTGTGGTGAACACGTGCGATGTCCATGTTCAGGCATATCAAAGTATTTTGCGGTAGTGCAATAGAGATGGAATATTTACCAATTTTGTTCTGCCTCTTTTTTTTCTATTGCAAATGGTTGCGGACGTCAAATCTCATGGCGAACATTTTTGCTCAGATATATGCTCGGGCATTGATGTCAGAGCATGGACGAAAGTTCGACATGAGCGGTCTCCATTAGCCATTTGCGATGTCCGACATGATGCCCATACCAAGTTCATGGCTAGTGGAGACCGCTAGTAAATGTCGCCAAATTGTACTGAGAGAGGAATTATATATATGCTTGGCGAAGTAGTATACAGTGCTGCCAGAAAAATTTTGACTCTTGTCCCCAATTTAAAACGTCATGTCCCCAAAAATCCCCATTTCAACAGAAAAATCCTAATTTTTGTCCCAAAAAATATATCATTCATAAAAAACGATTATTAAGCACTATGCGTAGGGATGCGAAATAAGATTTTCACTAAGTTACAAGAAAAATTCCAAATTCTTTATTTTTATTTTTTTTAATGTTTTTATTAATTTAAAACGTACATAAAATTCAATTGTACATGCTTATATTTACATATTTATATGTGTAAAAACTTAACAATTAATAAAGAGGAACTTTCAAGTTTATTTATTACAATATTATTAATTAATACTATCAATTAATATTAATGTTTAATTTTAGAAGGTACATAAAAGAGTATTAGTTTTTGAGATCAGAATATAAAACTAAAATTTAGGATTTACTTTTCCATACATTGTTTTGATTCGATTGAAGTCAGTCGAAGTAAACAATCTGAAGAAGATAATGGCAAAAAATAATCACCCCTACCGTGAACAGTTTTTCCCTCGAAATATTTTCCCTGTTCCCCAAATTGCAATCGTGAATAATTTTTCCCCTTAAATGTGTTCCATTTCTTGATTCCCCTTATCGTGAATAATATTTTTCACATTAATTTTTTCACTTTTCCCTTCGTTTTGTTCACTTTATTTTTGCAGGCGAACTGAATTAATACACTGCGTGATTTCAATACTATACTTGCAATTATGTATTAAAACTTATAAATTATCATTTTTAGGGCAAGATCAATAAATAATGCCCACGATTAATAACAATAATACCTTGGAACACCATTTTTCATTGAACATGAATTTCTTTGGTTTGCATGTCGTAAATTTTATGGCTGTGGTATACTAAAAAAAAATTTGCACGGCGCATAAAACAATTAAAACACAAAAATATGTGTATCTCTTATTATTAAAATTAATTTGTTTGATTTTCAATTATTTTTGAAGCTTTACAAGTCTTCTTCCCGTTTTTTTACATTCACTACGCATTGATAGGAGGAACAAACGTTCCCATGAAATTCACAACTGCAAATTTCCCTTCATTGGGAATGAAAATTTCATGGGAACAAAAATTTCAAATTTTATTCACGATAGGGGTGAATACGAATTTATGAAGATATTACATACATACATACATTCTTGCAATCCAAATATTCTAAATAATTTCCCAATAAAAAACTTCATAGATATCAAGTTCGTCTCCGTCCACTACAACTCGCTTGTACATATTTTCCGATTTGAACTTTTTTATAATTTTTTAGGAAGGAAGCTCAAATTTATGGCAGCAGATCTTATAAATATTTAAATGTGATTTTATTATTATTAAAGATTCTAACATTTCATATTACAGATTATTCCTTAATTTGCTTTTGATAGTCTTCATGCATGAAAATAATCTCTGTACAAACGCATTACTTAAGGCTGTTTCAGACTATAATACAAGTGTTAATACTTTTGACGAAAATGTTTCCCTGATCTAATTTCTGTTTACAAAATTTCAAAAAACAATAACAACTCAACATGTCAGCGTTGTATTTTCCACAAAAGTATTAATACTTGTATTATAGTCTGAAACGGCTTTTATTGGCACTATCAACAGGTTAAACACAGCGGCTGCAATTTCACGAAAGAAGTAATTTTCGGCTTATCTTCGTACTGATATACCATTGCCCAAAAGCCAAATATGTTTTTAGGAAAACTTTGTTTTGTTTGTTTCCGCCAGTCGATATAAGTAATTTTATTCCATTGGTTTACATATACGCTCAATGCCACTTTTGGATCTGTAACATTTTTAAAAATTCCATACACCGAATCAAATCTATGTTTTGTAATGTGCTTAAATTGCAAATTTTTAAAAAGTTCAAAGTTTTTCATATTTTCTGGGAATCACACATACATAGTTTTTTAATGCGTGACAGAATAACTAAGGTAGAACCGTGCGTAGAACAATTGCACAATCAAAACTTTCAACAGTAATTTTTCTTTTTTAAAAGAAAAAAATGTTAATTGACAAAGAGCTAGTTCTGCAGCTACGAGCACATAGGCAATATGTACATATATATGTTCGCGGTATTATGATTGCCACACTACTCGAAGAGATTTTTAAAAACTGAAATGTTACTAGTAATTACTAAAATATTATGTCAACATCCAAGATTATTTTCCTGACACATGCAAATTGTTAGAGCTCAAAATTAAAAGTCCCCAAATCCCTCCCCACGAAATTCTGTCCACAAATTATAGGCGAAATCCCCATTTTGGGGACAAATTCCCTAATCTGGTGGCACTGGTAGTATAGTAACGATAAAAGAATAATAAGAGTGTAAGCAAACAAAAAAAAAAAAAAGTACAGGCTTGGAAAAAAGTGCTCTTTCAATGCAAAACATATGGTCTCTAATCAACAAAATTATATGGCCTGTATTGGTAGTTTAAACGCCCAATTTTATGAGTTTACAGATGGTTTAAATACTGTATTGATTTATAGGTTTGCTAGCTTAAACAAATTTTAAACAAAAAATAGAGATTAACTTGCACTGATTTATTAGCCCTAAGTATATTTAATAAAATAAATAATGCAATTGTTAATTCAGATTTTTTCTTTATCTAAGGATGATTTCAAATTACATGCATTTGCTTAGAGAATAAGGATTTGATAAATGTATTATTAAACTAATGCCGATTTTTTTTAGAAAAAGTGCAAAATTTTTTGTACGGATATTGTAATTTATTTGGTTGAATTATATTAAATAAGTAAATAACAGATCGGCCTTCATTAAAATTTAAAGAAATCAATGCCAATTCATGGCAATTACGTGAGCATATGCTCATCTCTAGTACCATCATTCTTAGAAAGAATGCATACACAATTTTTTAAAAAAGGGGCATGCACGAAAACGAAGCAATTTCAAGCACAGCTTGAACCAGTTTTAAATACTGACTGTATAAAATATAGACTGATTGTCTGTCTGTAGTATAGACTCTATACGGTGACCGCCTACTACTTCAGGCATCTACTTAAAATATTTGCTGTTTGATTTATATTTTTAAAGCCGGCGCTACAATATTTTTTTACACAAACACTAACAAATTTGTGTGTTAACACACACACACACACACCCATATATACATATTATTTCCCTTTTTTATTTTACCCAGTCAGCATTTTATGAAATTAATGATCATATTCGAGTCTTTTTCGACTCCTCCGCACGATTAAAATAAGCATTTATGCGCTCGTTTTCGAGTCGACAATGACTGTTCATTCGGGAGAAAATGGTACCCTAGCCGCGAGTCTTCTAAAAGAGTCTTTTATGACTCGCATTTCTGATCAATTTCGATTCACTTTCGAGACAGTTTATGAGTATTTACATTCAGTTTTTTTTTGTTTTAAATTTTTATATTTTTATATTGTCTTGATTTTACTGCACGAGCTTGCTGTTTTATTTTTGTTTTTTAAACAAATCACTTTCTAAGTGCTTCTGGGATTCATTTTCGAATCATATTTTAAGCGCAGAACTGATTAATCAGTTTTTGATCATCTAAGGCAGTCGAAAGAGACTCAGTTTGGTGAAACAATCTTCCACATGCTGACTGGGTAGATTACAAAAAACATGTATGTATGTATGTATGCTATTCCTTTTTAATGTTTCTTTGTCTGTTTTCTAGACCACCACGTTGATGAGGTAAGACATGAACATGGACGTCGTTTGTGGTTTGATGTTACCGATGTGCCGGAGGATAATTACCTTATGATGGCGGAACTTCGTATGTATCAAAATCCCTCACAAGGCAAATGGTCTACAAGTGGCAAAGAATTTACTATCACTGTCTATTCGATTGCTAAGGGAAATGGTCATGAACGGGAATTGGAAGTTTTATCATCAATAAATACCACAGCTGATTACCAGGGCTGGCTGGAAATGAATATTACCGAAGGCTTAAGTTCATGGCTACAAGATCCCAAAGGAAATCGTGGCATATATATTGGAGCTCATGCTGTAACGAAACCTGAGAGAGAAGTCAAACTGGATGATGTTGGCCTAGTGCACCCTAAAGGTGATGATGAATACCAACCATTTATGATAGGCTTTTTCCGCGGACCAGAGGTAAGATGCTACATTTATTATTTAATTATATTAAATTAATTAATTTACTTTTGGCTGCAGCTAATAAAAGCCGTTAAACGCCATAGCCGCCAAAAGCGTAATACTCATCCCCGTCGCCGCAAGAAGACTGACATAATTAACCCTTTAATCGATGGCCCTAGTGAGAGTATACGCAGTTGCCAAATGCAAACCTTGTATATTGATTTTAAGGATTTGGGTTGGCGTGTAAGTACGAGTATTAAATAAATAGTATTTAGTTATGCCGATAGATAGGTTTTGCATGTAATTAAAAGCAAAGAGTTGCTAGTAGCAAATTGGGTACCAATCAGTAACAGATGTAGAAGCTTTAACTGAAATATTTAAAATACATCGTACACCATATAATGATCCTGAAATCTTGTATAAAAAATATGTATTACATAAACTAACTTAAAAAAATGTAAGAAAACAAATGTGGAATTTGCTCTTGACCCAACATAAAAAGTAGACTTGGGTCGAACCCATTTAAATTACATGGGTTTGATCATTGGTTTGTGGCAAAAATTAACTAGTGAACGAGTTCGATCCAAGTCTAATAAAAAGACTAAATTTAACATCGTCTTCAAGTTAGTGTTAAGTGTAGACTGCTCAAGTAAATGTTTTTTTCAAGTCATAACATCATTACGTGTATTCACTTACTATCTTAGCAGAAAATAGCAACGACAGAGTAAGGCAGACATTTACAAAATTACTCTCCCAGATACGAAAAAGTAAATGAACGCCTTACTACTTTTTCTGTTATATTTTGGACATTCTTGTTTGATAATATTTTAAATTACAAAATTTTTAAAAGTCGACATTTATCATAGTCTCATGTATTATTTACTATATTTACATATTTCTCAATAATATTTAATGCTATTCTATCAATACATACAAAAAAACATTTTCTATCCCTAATGAGATATGATAGATAAACAAGACTTCAACAATTGTAATTCCTTGACCATAAAATTGTATTTATATGGCTAACCTTGCGGCTACACGTTCAATAAATTGCTTTCAATTTTTTCACACGTATGGTTTGTCAAAATTTGTTAAAATCGAAGTTGTGACGTAGGGCTGCAAGCAATTTGATTACAAATTTTATGTTCAAAATGCCGTCGTCGAGGAAACAATTAAAAATTTTCGCCTACATATTTTATTTCAGCAAAGAAAATTACTTCTGTCTTAAATTTTTTACAAACAAAGAAATCATTTTAAAACGGTTGTTAAATTAAAAGATAAATTGAATGAAGCGTTGAGAGAAAAATTGAAGACCACCTGGTATTCAATGTCTAAATTTATGAGTGTGGTAGTAAAAAAGTGTGAATGTATTGAACTTTGAAACAAAAATGGAAGAAAAAATTGAACGTGTAGCCTCCAAGTTAATCAAAGAAAAACAATAAATTAAAAAAATATGCTCTTTTTTACATACATATGTACATTAGGGATATAACTTTTTAACAATTTTTTAAAATATCATAATTGGCATAAAATAAAAAAATTATAAGGGAACGTATATTAATTTTATCACTAAGGTCAAAAAAGTTCACACACCAACCGCGATGGAGTTTTTTTCTTTTTTGGTTAAGAAAATTTAATAATATGTTTATTTAAAACAAAAATAAATAGAAAACACCGTATAAAATTATGAATATTCAATATTGCATTAATAATTTTACATTATGTAAACTAATATTTTTGTTAGTTCAAGTCCGTGCTTTAAGCGTTTAGAAAAACCAATTGGTGCGTGAACTTTTTTGAGAAAAATTACAAAATATTATAATTTTCGTGGTTACTAGGACATGGTTGACCTCATGGTACTATGCCAAAAAATTTATTATACCCCTAATGTACATATCGTTAGCTAATATGCAAAAAGGCGTAACTAACAACAAATTTAAAATTGAGTTTTTGATTGATAGACATGTAGTTTAATGCCATTCATAATAATCAATCAAAAACTTGATTTTTAATTTTTTGTTAGTTACGCCTTTTTTGCATTTTAGCTGACGATATGTATGTATACTAGGGTTTGGGAAACGGAAATTCCCTGACGGGAAATCCCGGGAAATTTTTTAGAAAACGGGAAATTAAAAGTTCTCGTTATATCATAAATATACTAGTATATAAGCCTGTCCATGACGTCTCAATATATGTTTTTTAATATAAAAGCAAGTTCCCATTTCGGAAGTTTAGTGCAGCTTTATTAAACAAATTTATATATAGGCCTAAAAAATTTTGTATTTAAATAAATGCTTTTTATCATGCACTCCATTCCAAGACCAATTACAAAAAATCCAGCTACGTCTTCGTTGGGTTGTTTGTTAAATATATAAACATAAAATATATATAAATATGAAAATTTTCAGCTTTATACACCGACTGATGGCTAGAGAAAGTTCTGGAATGGCAAGCAAATGAGGAATGAGGAAGGTGTAAAAACTGTATAATCTCAAAAATGGTTTTTACCACGCCCCGCAGCCCCCAGACCGAATATCAAAAATTTGGCTACGTTAGGTTCTTTTTCGCGCTTAGTACTATAAGTATGCAAATTTTCAGCTTTCTAGGCCAAATGGTGGCTTCAGAAAGTTCTGGAAAGACAAAAAAAATTTACGGAAATTATATATGTAGATTGACTTTTGTGACACACATATTTATAAAATGGCCCAAGTGAGAGTCACAGTTATTTTCATTCATATAAAAAATTTGTTTTATAATCCTGTATATATCAAAATTTTAATTTTTTTTCTTTTATTACAAAAGTTCGTTTGAATGAGTGTATGACTAAATTTACACGATGAAGTTATCTTTTAAAGTTGATACTGATATTTAAACATTAATACCCTGTTTATCGATGTCGAAGTAAATTTTTCATTGTAACAAATTCATTTAAAACAAGAACAAACTCTAAAATTTTGTTTTTGTTTCAATTGTAACTGTAACAAAGAAATAATTTCTTTGACACCGATAAACAAGCAGTAAAATATCCATTAAATTTTTATTAATATAAAATTAAAATGTGAGCTGTTCAAATTTATACGGAAATTTCATAAAATTTAAGTCATACTATTTCTCCTAATTCGTCTAACTACGAGAAAAATTATTGTTCTATTCGAAAATTACATGCAAGATGCATTTAACACTTTTGTAGAAAATGAATCTCTGACATATTGAGTTGTTTTCTGTTGAGATTTTTGAAAGAGAAATAAAACCAAGCATTATTACCTGTATTACAGTCTGAAACAGCCTTAATGACTATATTTTAATCACTATAACATAAGAAAGTGGAATACTTTGTACAAGTATCAATGATTGCAATGATCAAATCGCTTTCTTAAGTAAATAATTTGATGTTAAATAAACTTGACGTCATTTTTCGGGGACGTTGGAAACTCCAGTGAAAATTCTAAGCTCATAGACGCTGTAAAAACTCTGAGTTGACAATACTTAAATGTATTATAAGTTGACGCAATTATTAAAACCCCGAAAGAAATATCTTAGAAGAAATAAAATTATGAAAACTAAAAACATTTAGACAGACTGTGGCTCATGGTATTTAAAATTGGGTGCAGCTGAGTATAGTACTGTAACTTGCTTATATAGTACTTAACGATAAGAATCCTCCTGGACATTTTTCAATAATAATGAGAAACAAGCAAGGAAAATTCTTAATAAAATGATCTGGAAGCCTTATTATACATTTTGTTTACTAATTGCGGTAATACTGTATATTTGCTTGAATTCACTTGAAATTTTTTACAAATTTATCTTAGAAGTGCTTTTGTATAAACTTTTATTTAATAAGAATGCTTACACTAATAACACAATCGATATTTCGCCAACTTTCACGTAATAAATGTAGAAAATCCCGGGAACGCGATTTGTTCATTCCCGTTTCTCGGGAAGTGCAAAAGTCCAGAAAATCCCAAACCCTCATCTATACAATTCATGTATTTTTTTAAGAAAAGAAATGCACATTTTTCGAGTGTTCTTTTTTCAGATATTAAAAAAATTTATTTGTTAACAAAACACAGAACAGCTGTTTGGATAATTCTTGCAAGTTAAAATTTTACCAGTAACCCAACTGGAAAAGGAGGAGTTAATTACATAAATAATGGAAGAAATAATGTATTATTTTACAAAGCAAGACAATGCATTCCTTTAGAAACAAGAGGGTAGTTTGATCAAAACAATAATTACGCATTGATTACCACGTGCATTACCACATCTGCAGAAGAAGAATGTATAGTTTTTGCTCGTGGCGAGTGTTATGCATTATATAATACATTCCTCGGACGTATTAAAATAATTCATTGCTTTCCTAGGACATGTTATGTGTTAAAAGTATTGAATTCTGGAATGAAAAATTATACAATTTTTTAATAAGTTTTTTTTTTACAAACACAACCCACGAAGCGATTAGCGTGTCTGTGGAAAACACCGTGGTGGGAATCGAACCCACGCTGTACATTACCTTTTCGCACTGGAAAGAATTTGCAAGATATTTTTATCTCTCGATTTTTTACTCTCTTTTGATGCTCCCTGCTTGCAAATTTTTTTTTTGGGTTATCGCACACTTCCCCAGAAAGAATTGTTACAAACTCGTAAAAATTTTAGGAAATAAACACACGTATTGTTAGAGCATTTGTTTTAACAACGCCTTCATAACTTCAAGTTGTAAAAGAATTTCATGTTGGGTGTAGACGTAGAGTTAGGAAGTAATAATATACGCTTTTGGACTCTCATTACATAAATATTATATACATATATCACTCATTTAATGCAACAATGTCATAACTCAAAAAATGGTATTCTTGATAATAATGCAGAATTAATCCTCATATCGTTATTCATATTGTGTAAAAATTTAATACAAAAATAGTGCATTTACATTTGAGCATAATCTATGTAGTACTTACGAGATTTCGAACAAAATCTAGTAAATTTCGCATGCAAAACAAAATCTTTTGTCGTGATGAATTGAATTTAGGACGACAAAAATCATAAATTTTTAAATAATTAATATAGAGTCCTAATTTTTGTATTTTTATATTAAATTTTTGTATACTCAACGAAGAAACAACTGAAATTTGTAGCTTCAATCAATGTGTGCTGTGACTAGCTGTTCAAATTGAAAATTAAATTGTCATATAAATATCCATCAAACAAAATGCTCCGAATTCGTAAAGAATTTGTAACGATTGGTCTACAAAATCTTCCTATTTCGGCACCGAAATATTACCGAAGTCGTCAAAATTTTTGTATGAAATGGTTGACACGACTTCGTAACGATATGTCGGTACGAATTCATTACGATAAGTCGGTAACGACATGTAGGTACGATTTTTTTTTTGCTTTTATAGCAGAGTGCCGCTTCACCGTTATGTTGCTGCTATTGTCGAAATAATTTGCTTATACTCACGTTTTTAAATATTTGTTACAATCCCTTTTTTTATCAACATATACATATTTATTTAAAAAATTTTCACAGACTTTTACCTATGTACTCAAAAATCAAAGTTTTAATGTTTAAAACAAATTGTTCAGAGAAACTATCGAAATGGCTTAACGAATTCGGTACGACAAGTCTGACTTCAGAAACATTCGAAACATTTTGTTTGGGGGTAGATAGGTGAATTCGAAATCAATCTAGTTTTCAATTTAAAAAGTTTAATTGTGTTAGTAACTTGGAGGCTACGCTTTAAATTTTTTCTTCAATTTTTGTTTCAAAGTTCAATACATTAACACTTTTTTACTACTACACTCATACATTTGAGAATTGAATACCAGGTGGACTTCAATTTCTCTTTCAACGCTTCATTCAATTTTTCTTTCAATTTAACAACTGTTTTAAAATAATTTTTGTGTCTGTAAAAAATTTAAGACAGAAGTAATTTTCTTTGCTGAAATAAAATATGTAGGCGAAAATATTTAATTGTTTCCCATCTAGCATTTGGAAGATAGTTTTCTGAAAAATCACCTTGCTGAGTCTTTTTAGATCACTATTCGTGATCAAAAACTAATTAATCATTTACACGATCAAAAAAGGACTCGAAAAAGATTCGCGCTAATGGGCAAAAATAGTTCGATTTAAAATACAATAACAAAGTGTATAGCAATCACAAATTAATCATCCAGATGTGTAAAATGTGACTATTATTTCCGTTTGTTATTATCATATTTCGCTTACCTGGAAGACTGAAAAATGTTTAATAAAAAACAAATCATGCAGGTGTTTTAAAAGTGATTATAATTATGTATTTTATGATCATATTTTACGCAGATAGACGATTAAACACTACTGATATGTTATTTTTAAGTATAACGGGGCAATCTTTACGTATAATGTCAAAAACTTAATTTTTTTCATTTATAAAAGTTAAATCGAATATGAAATTAAATGATGAAACAGAATAAGTCTGCATCTTTAGGAAAAATCGATTTCAAATTAACACAGCCCATAATAAAATCAACGGCAGTAACTTCAACTGCTCTTTGATTTATGTTATATTTTCTTTCGGCTTATTTTTATTTACAAAATGTAAGAAATTTATTGAAAGTGTGGTAGCATAAGAAAAAACGCTGTCAAAATAAAATAGATTCTGTCTATGGACTGCTTTCTGTAACTTCCTTTTTGCGTCAATTTGTATGGAAAATGTGTTTGTGCCGTAATTCTGTTTGACCATTAAATGTAGGACTCAGAAAGCTGACTAAAAATACTCGAAGAAAAGTCAGATACGATTAGAAATGCGACTGATAAATGACTCAAATAACAGTCATAAATGACAATAAAAAGACTCATAATCTGACTGATAAATTTCTCAAATATGACTCGTAAGCGATTAGAAACATGGCTGAAGGAAAATTCGAAAAAGAGTAAAAAAAATGAAGCGAAATAAGACTAATAAATGATCAGAAGACGATTCGAAAAAGACCTTACTTTTACTAGAAAAGGGGTCGAAAATGACTCTAAACTAATATAGAAAAAGACTCATAAACGACTTATCAAGAAGAGTCGCGGGTAGTCACGTTTTTCTACCGACAAAAGTATAATTTATGATCAGAAAATGAGCGCATATTCTAATCTAATCTAATCTAATCGCGCAGAGGAGTCAAAAAAGATTCAAATTTGATTGAAAAATTTAAAAACTGCTGGCTGGGTTCCTCGACAACGGCATTTTGAACATAAAATCGGTAATCAAATTGCTTGCAGCCTACGTCACAACTTCAATTTTAGCATACATGTGAAAAAAATTAAAGCAATTTATTGAACGTGTAGCCGCAAGGTAAAAAAAAGTGTGAGTGTATCGCAAATTGAATGGAATAGAAAGGCTAAAATTGAACGTTTGGCACACAAGTAAGACAAATGAATACAAAAAATTTTTTTATTTTAGTTAAGTTTTATTTTTATTCTTTTATAAAAACTCTGACGAGTAAAAGCATATTTTATTGTTACTATTACCAGCGTTGTCAATTTTGAAATTTCAAAACGCACCAAAATGGAGAAAAAAACGCGCCATTTGCAAAAAAAAAACGCACCAAGCTTAGAATTTCTTTTTGTTAGTTTAAAATGTTTATTGAATTAATTTTGCATAAAAAGTACATTTTTTGTGTTAAAAATTTAACAGTAAAAGAAGCTTTTACAGTTCAGGGTTAAAAAAATAAAACCTAAAAAAACTTACCTTCCGTTGTCACATGTCAGTAGAGTTACTTGCAAGTAGTGTATATGTATTACTAACGGAAATCAGGAGAAATGTAAAAAACACAACAATATTTTGAGTGGCTACACAGCACAGTGCAAGTTAAAATATCGTCAAGTAAAGTTCTAGATAACAGTGTTGATTCAACTTTTAGTGCAGTGTTGCCAAGAAGACAATATTGAACTTTAATTGCATTTTCTTTTATTAAAATATGAAATTTATGTTCAAACTTAGCTCTAAAATTAGTCTATGCCATTTCTCAATATCCTTTTTATATATACAAAAAATCAGCTATAATACTAACCAAATTAATGAAATAACTCTCTACTCGGCAACACTGTTTTTCGTTTTGTCACTTTACTTGCGACAAGTGTGAAAATTTACTTGCTTCAAAATTTCATTGCAAGCTGACCCGCAAGTGGCAAAAGTGTAACTGTGTTGGTAAAAAAAATGTGAGTGTATTGAGTTTTTTTCACTTGCACTTGCATGTGGCAACGGGGGTTATAATTTTTATGCAAAATTAAATGTTTATTGACATTTTATATAAAAAATAAATCCTAAACTTGATGCGTTTTTTATAAATGGCGCTTTTTCCCTCCATTTTGGTGCATTTTAAAATTTCAAAGTTGACAACGCTGCCAATAGAAAAAGTAAGTTTCTCACTTAGTGAACTTACATCCCAAAGCGAATGGAGAAACGGGTGACCTTGTCAGCCCTGATGATAATCAGCTAGTCGAAACCGAATTGAAATGCTTTACATTGGGCCTACACCAACGCTGCTCATTTCACCAAACAATTGTTTAGAAGCCACATCTTATTTTATTACATGCTCTTTAAATTAGTCGTTCATGAGACAGCAACGAATGAACATGCTTAACGGCTGTATTAATATTTTTTTCAAATACAGTGCGTAAAATAAATGATGGAATTAAGTGTTATTTAGAGGTATTATTATTTTTGTTGCTATTGTTTACTTGATAAAGTCGGAAAATTCATTTAGTTTAAATATTTTAATTTTAAAACAGCAAAATATATTGAAAACTTTTACATTTTACCAAGTCAAATTCAGTGTGAACTGCACTCTATTACCTATTTATGATCAAATCAATTTCTTGTCATTAAATTTTAGTTAAAATCTATGTGCTTACTTCTCTCACCAATATAGCTGTAAAACATTTTTGGGCTTTGCTGGTTTACACCTGATATATGTAAGATGAGAGTGTCAAATTCAATCGCAGAGAGAATTAATCCTCTTTCAGACTTGTAATTTTTGTTGCCGCAATTTCTTAAAATTCTAATTTTGAAATTATGCATTCAAAAATTCTATTGTACCACAAATTTCCCTAAAAAATTAACAATTCTATTTACTTTTTGTTATATTATTTCTTTATCATACAACTGAAGAAATAAAATTATAAAAAACGTAAAATACAACTAACATCTTGAAATTAACAATAACGAATTTCAAATCAGTGTTTAAAAAACTTAAGTCGAAGTAGCAAAAGTCGTAAAATTTTTACTTTTCGTTACTTTAGCTTTTTCTAACTGTTTAAAATGAACCAATGCTTTTGCTTGTGCCTGTGAAAATAACCAACAGTCGCAGTCGAAGCAGAAGCAGAAAACGAATTATGAACAATTGCGCAGTTCTTTCAGCAGTCGACGATTTTAAAAGTTTGAATTTTATTTTTTGTTGCTTTTGGTTAGTTTCGCTAGTAAAAGCATAAGCTTTTGTGTGCTTTTCTAAATACCAAACAGTCACAGTCGAAGAAGCAAAAGCTTTTGCTTTTAGAAGTTCTGCAGGTTCAATCAACTATTTTATGGTGTTTGTCATGTTTTGTTGTTGTTTTTGCATATCAGACAAGAAGCAGTAAAGATTGCTTCAAACTTATAAAAGCACAATTTTTTTGCTTCTTCGACTGTAATTGTTTGTGACTTTCAAAAGCATATAAACTGCTTCTGCTTTTACTTGCGATACTAACCAAAAGCAAAAGCAAATGAAATTCAAACTTTTCAAATCGTCGACTGTTGAAAATACTGCGCAATTGGCAATAAATCGTTTTGTAATTTTACTTTAACTGAAACTGTTTTATTTTTCAAAAGCCAAAGCAGAAGCAAAATGAAATGAAATGAAAATCACTTCAGTTTTTTAAACACTGTTTCAAATCAAAAGAATTGCAGAGCACATGAAACTGTGTACCCCTCCTCAATCTTCTCATCCCTCTCACCAATAAACCCAAGAATTGCTGCAACAAAAATTGCAAGTCTGGACAGGGACTTATACTACGTATAGACTTCAAATTAGTCACTAATGATTATTGTTATCTCAATCTTATTAAATTTTTATGATAGCGTTGTTGAAAATCGTTGTATTTGCCAGTAAAACACGCAATAGTTCCAAAACTTTTAACGTTCCTTTATAAAAACAATTTTTAATCAAATGTATGTGGCCTTCAATTGCTAGTTTCTTCTTTCAACCTGAAATAAAAATATTTTATGAATTAGCCTGTTTGTTACAATTTAGATTTGTTGTTTTCCTTATTTGTGTTTGTTTTTTCTTTTTTCAGGATTGGATCATCGCTCCAGAGGGTTATGGTGCTTATTATTGTAGTGGAGAATGTAATTTCCCCCTTAATGCCCATATGAATGCTACCAATCATGCAATTGTCCAGACGCTGGTACATCTGCTTGAACCAAAAAAAGTTCCCAAGCCATGTTGTGCCCCCACGCGACTGGGTGCGTTACCCGTTCTCTATCATCTGAATGAAGAAAATGTTAATTTAAAGAAGTATAAAAATATGATTGTTAAAAGTTGTGGTTGTCATTAAATCGATTTTTAAGACAAATCAGAAATTCTTGATCTGAAATTAAATAAAATTAATTTTTTTTTGTGTATTTTGTGTGTACATATGTATGTACGTGAATAAACTATTTCTTTTTGTAATTTTTTATACTTCCCGCTAGAGGAAAGTACTTTTATTTTACCCAATTTTTCGAAAATCGACTTTTCAACATATTTTGACGTTTTGAGGCCCTGGGAGCCGAGTTTGAGTATTTTTACGATGAAGTCCGTATGAATTATGTATGTATGCATGTATATGTGTATTTAAGCATCTCATAACTTATATAGTGTCCACACCTGATGAATTTATATCATGATGAATGTCAAATTTATATCATGATGAAAATTCATTACGTATAGACTCAATTTATTAATATTAAGCAGCGTTCTGATATAATCATCAGAGCTCACGGCCTGATGAATTCATCTTGATATCAAATGTCATTTTATGTGTTGCTGTACATTTAACGTTTATTTATTAAAGAATTTTCGTTTAAAAAATGCGGCAAAACAATTATTTGTGACAAAAAAATTAAACAACACGCAAATTAGTTATTTTTGGAAAGTATTTTTCAAATATTTGTTTGATTCATCATAATATAAAATTATCAACGTCTACACCTTTGTGCTGATATTAATGAAAATATGACAGTTGCTCTGCCGGCGTCATGTTACGAGGTATGATATAAAATCATCAGTTGTGGACACTATGTTAAGAAGGGTCAATGTTGGCTCTAAAAGCACATCACAATTAAAAAAAAAACACTAAAAAGCGTAATTTTGAGATATAAAAAGCATAAAAAGCACTAACGTGAAAAACGTTAATAAGTTTAATAATGTTTAATGTGTTCTAAACTATTGCCTATTTAATGAAATATATCAGACGAAATAGGTTTGCTTTACACTGAAAAAATAGATACATCAAGTTTTTATTGAAGTAATTTTAAGAAATATACAAATTTCTTAAAAGCATTACTTAGTGCTTTTTCTTAGTTTGGCATTAACGCTCAAAATTTAGCGTCTTACGTTTTCAAAATGCACTTCAAAAGCACCAAGTTGGCATCGCTGGGGTCTGCAGATCGGAAGAAAATTTGCCGCCTTTGAAAGATTTTGACCTCACATAGATGTCGTAAGATACCGAGTTGATTCGGTTCGGCAGATTTTTAAAATTTTCGCAAATAAATTTTTTTGCAGCCATTTTAATAAAACAAAAATAGTTCAAAATATAATCAGCTCTTAACCTCAATAAGACACTGCGATTGCTGTCGATTTCACTGAAATCGGTTGACTCGTCCGGGAGATTTCGTTGACCAAAAATTTCGATACAATTTTTTTCTAATAATTCTCACGTGTGATCATGCAAATCATATGAGTGATGCTCTTCTCTAATAAAAAAAATAATTGTTAAAATACGATAAGAATTACCTGTCTTTTATCATCTTAATTTTAACGAAAATTTCTTTCGAGTATTGAAATGAACAGACTGAAAGAAAATAAAATATTTGAGGCATTCCGTGGATGTTTTGCAAAACGTTTCTATCGTTAATTTAAAATTACAGCTGTACTAAAAGTGACATCTGTTGTTTATTTAAACTAAACTGAATTACAGGGTGGCTGGTCTAAATGCTTTAGAACAACCTTTTTGGTTCGCGTACCACAAAACTCACGACCAACAATTCGCGTACCACCAAAAAAATTGTATGTGTATAAACAAGTATGGGTTCAATAAATAACCAAACAATTTTAAAATATTTAATCCATTTCATTTGTTAATAATAAAAAACAACAAAATTAGGCATATATATAACATGCGAACATTTGTGCATATGGGTCGTTCTACAACAGAAATGCTCGATATAATAAAAATGGAAAATAAAATGGAAAATACGTAAGTATACTTTTAGGATCAAACATAAACAATTTTTTAATTGCATTACTTGGTTAGTTAATGAAAAAAATGCTAAAATTTTCGAAGATTTGGCGTACCACCTGGGAAAGTTTCGCGTACCACAGGTTAAATAGCCCTGCTTTAGAAAATTATTATAGTATTGCCACTTTGTTGCTTTTCGTATATTTTTGTCGTTATAATGGGTATAGTAAATATAAACAAACATTTGCTTTTTACTTAAAAATTTGTTTTAAAACCTAAAATATGTACGTGTTTTATGTTTTTTTTTTAAACAAATTTTTAAGTAAAAAGCAAATGCTTTTTTTTATTCACTTTACCCAATATATTGCTGTCTGTTAAGGACAAGAGGATTATTAATGTTTACATTTTTTTGAAAAAGCAGAATTAATAATGTAGCTTTTGTCAATTTTTTGTTAAGTCCTTTAAAGTTTCACTTCTTTTTATACAAGCATGTAGAAGCGTTGCCAAAAATTTTTTTGTTTTTGTTTTTCGTATCACTGAAGAGTTTTTCTGTTTTTAACCGATTTAAAATAGGGAGTATAGTTTTCTCGTTTTTTTTTATTTCTGAACTACGACACTTTTAACTGTTTTGAGAGAGCAAAGCTGCAAACTTGTTTCCATTGTGGCTTAACTGGGCTCATTTAAAAATAAGATTGTATATCATATACTTGCACCTAACCGATTTTTATGAATGTTTGTTCTCAAAAATAGCGCTATGGTAATAATATCATCCCGATCGTTGAAAACATTTGTTTACCTCAATGCAGTAATTAAATATGCCACTAGTGACTGAAGAAATTGTAAAATACGCAGGCAAATATTTAACAAAACTCGAGTCACATCCTAATCCGCATGCTCGTAATATTTTGAACTTTACTGGACACATCCGCCTAAAAAAGAGGGACACAAGGTCTCTAATACTCAACACTCCAGATGAAACTGCTTGAAAATATTTTTTTTTTCTTAGCACGGCGTATGTATTATTAATAACTATCACTAAGTTTATGTCTTATGACCTAAGATTAGAATACTTATTGCTGATTCATTTTTGAAGATACAATCTTTGCCCTAAAAGTATGCAATAGTTTTTTTTTACAAAAATTTTATGTGTGGCTTACCAAGAAGCTTATGGTTTTTTTCCTGTTCCGGATGTATTCCAGAATAATTTTTTTTAATCGAAAGAAGGCAGTCTCACCTTTCATTTTATTAAAAGAACAGCTTGGAGGAAAGTGGGCTACGTAACTTTTTCTCCACTAAAAATCAAAAATTTACAAACTCACATTAATTAATAAAAATATGTCATTCAATTAGAATTGAAAATAATGAACTTAAGCCAGAAAAATAAATTATTTGTGATTAAAATTCACTATAGTTCAACTAAATCTAAAAATGTCTCATCAAAAATGATTTAATTTTTAGAGGCTTATAGATTTGGGAATTTCTTTTTAACGGTTTATGATATCCCCATATTTTTTTTTTGTTAATTTATGTAGAAATTCAAAATTTTTCGAATATATACATATGTATATAAGTCAATAAACTTATATATACATACATATATAAATCATTAAATTGCGTGAAAATATAAGTCACTAATTGGCTCAGCACCCTTGCTTGTATGGATTTTGCTTAAAATTTTTAAATACAAAATACATAAATGCTTTTTCACATTTAAAATTTTTTTTTTCAAAGCTGCATAATTAGAATTTTTAAATTGAGTGGTCGAAAGATGGGTTGTTTTGACATCAAAATGATACTGTGCAAAACAAAAAAGTGGTACTAAATGTATATGTTCTGAGCTAGTGCTGAAATTTTATGCACAAGTAAGTGTAGATGAGTGAACAACTGACCCAGAAGTTTTATCCAGTGGGTGGAGCCATGCTCTTAAAACTCGAATCGCACGAGAAAGCTGATTTTTTTACGAGAAGTAACACTCAGTCATTGAATGCCTACTACTATTACTAGGTGTTACCTTCTTTAGGAAAGGGATATAGAGAAGACAGGTGGCGAAGGAAGAGATAGAGGAAAGCTTCATTCTATTACAACTCTGCTTTTTGCACGTTTTAAATAACCCAGAGTTGCAGCGCCGCTGGTGTCAATGAGGCGTATTAAATTTTGGAAGCTTTTATTAGTTATTTTACTTCGCTGGTGATTCTGCTACAGAACGAAGGACGAGGCTCTGTAACATATATTAGGATTTGTATCTGCTGAAGTCGGTATAGTTCAGTAACCAGTGACTATGCCTTCATAACTTGAACTTTCCTACAATAACTGATACCATAGCTGTAATAAGTGAATGGAATGAAAAATAAAAATATTTCTCGTTATAGTTTTTATTTTAAATTAGAAATAATAAAAATTCAAGCAATTATTTATTATGTGAAAATTCAATACAATTTATTTATTTTAAAACGATTGAAACTTTTTAAATTTATACATTGCTCAAATCCATTTTTTAGAGTATTAAATCAATTTACTATAATTGAAATACAATTTTATTCGTATTTTTAAAACAAAAGAAAATTTATTGAATTTAAATATTCAAAATTTAAATAAAAATTCATTTCAATATTATTTAACTACGAAAAAATCAAATAGTTTTTCTCAGAATTTAATTTGAAAAAAAAACAATAAATTAATTAAATCAGGCTATTATTTCTTGAATAGAAACTATTTCTGAAAAATAAAAAGAAATATTTATTAGACTTAAAAATATAATAACAACCATTTATGATATATTTAGGTCAGAGAGTTCTATAATTGAATCAGTTGGTATCAGCAATGAAAAATAGCACTTTTTGTGCGAACTCGTTTTTCTTATATCTTTTCTTACTACTGAGCCTCTGGTATTCAATATATTTTTCATTATGAAATGTCTTTAGGTGCACAATAAAATTTAAATTTCATTTAGAGCTAGCACATAATGATTTCGCAAAAGTTTTGCAAAAACCCAATAACTTGTTATTTTCATTGAGGTAAATATTTTGTTATATGAAAATAACGTTAAAAGTAGACAAAACGCGGATATGGCGCTAACTGTATTTCTCAATTATCCAAGGTGATAGAAAATTGAGGCAATAGGTGGATTCCTCTAGAGGTCGTCGCAGGAAAAATCTGCATTACTAGAAATCATCTTATAAGGAGTATTTTCAATAAAAAGAAATTTTTTTTAATTAGTGTTTTTTATGGGAATTGTTACAATTTAAGTTTAAAATTTTTAAACGCACTAATAATCCCAAATTAATATTTTACTTATTAAGTAAAATATTTTTTTATTAAAAATACATTTAAATTGATTATTGAGGGGTTTAGCTGGATCCTATGCGCATTTCACTGTTGCTAATGCAGATCATCAGGGAACCTTTACCCAAAGCTTCTTAGAAAACTTGAGTTATTATATTATAAACTTTCATTTAAACAAATAAGAAGCTCAATAACAAATAACAAAGTTGAAACAAGAACTCAATAATCAACATGTTTTTTATTTTCTTACTTTATTTTCTTTTACATACTCTTACGACTACAATTTAAAGCTGAAAAAAAGTCAACCAATGTAGCAATAGTAAAGTAATAATCAATTTCAATGTATTTTTAATAAAAAAATATTTTACTTAATAAGTAAAATATTAATTTGGGATTGTTAGTGCGTTAAAAATTTTAAACTGACAATTTTTTTATTTGTATATGTTTTCACAATTTAAAACTGTTTAAAACTATTTTTTATGAATTTGAAATAATCAATAAAGTTTTTGTTGAATAGTATAAATTTGACTTATTAACAAAAAATTATTTGAATTTCAAAAACTCAAATGAAATAAAATTAAATTTCATTCAAACTATAGAAATATAATCTAAAAACATTTCAGTCGCTGGATTCAAATAAAGCATTAATTTGTTATATTTTTATTTGAATTTCTGAGGAAGTGATTTTTTTTTTAATTTTTCTGACAAAAAAATAAATTTACATTTAAAAAATTTTATTTCAAATCAATAACAAAAAAATTTAATTCATTTCATGAGAAATGTCAATGATTTCAATGAAATTCTATTTCTTAAACAGAAATAAAATTTAAAATTAATTTAATTTTATGAAAAAATTCAAATAAAAAATCATATTGAACAACTTTGACTGATACTATAATGACTTAGTCGTTGACCCAGCTCGATCCCAGGACCTTCGGTTTTGTAGTCAACGTGCTAACTACTTAAGCCAACACCACTCTGAAATTTGATATTCAAATAAATCTAAATCAGAGATCAGAAAAAAAAATTCCAAAAACACAAACGTTTCAATAAGGGGTATGGGCACCCAGTTTAAAATAGACATTAACAGCCTTATTTAAAAAATTATTAAGGCTTTATAAAGAGTTTTTAAAACAAATATTTTTCTTATTAAGCCTTTATGAAGCCTTAATTTTTTTATAAATAAGGCTGTAAGAATTTAAGTTAAGGCGTGAGTTACGAATTAGACAAATCCGAAATCCGAAATTTTGCGTTTTCAAAAGTAATTCGTCTAAGCAGACTTGAAAAAAGTAGCTGGGATCACTGACACAGAAATTTACACTATATTTTACATATTTATACTCAGATGACTCTTGCAAAATTTCATACATACTTGGGCCCTTGTAATGACATAATAGTGCATTCTCGAGGTATACTATCCTACACCCATCACGCTCTAACCGTTTATTTTTTGTAATCCTGCCCTTTTACACTGGCGCACTCATTATTTGTTGAAAAAGTTTTATTAAAGAAAAGTTTTCAAAAAGTAGTCAGATCAGAACATAAATGTGAAAAAAGGCCAAGTTCCTTTCCAAAGTTTTGGGAATCAAATGTAGTGAGATAAAAATTTTGACCAAGTTTTGGTTTGACACAATAGCTATTAGAGACCTTCGTAAACAGTCTTTAAATGTAAATACGTCATGATTTTTAAATGCATTCACGTCGCATGTATTATACTAAACCAATAATAAATGCTGTCGTACTATAAGCGAAGCTCGATGGATGTATTGGTGTATGTGTATACCAGTGTTAACAAGCGATGACGTCAAGACAGCTTGTCTGTAACAAACACTCAAAAGAAGTACTGTTGATTAGTGTATGCTTGTTATTTTTCATATTGTTCGTTTGAGTGTGTGTGTAATATGTAGATGGTAAGCTATTATGTGATTAACCGCATACAACTAATGTTAATGCATGTGTGTGCCTTTGCATGTGCGCAGAAAAATAAAAGATCATACACATATACATGCATGACGTTTGTACACGCGCTCATGTGTAGAAAGAAGCAAGTATTACAAATTCTTCCGTCACGAAGTGTTTTCTTCTTTACTCTTATACCTACAATACTGAAACAAATTTCTTGCAAACAGTGTTGCTAACGTTTGTTTTACAAGATTTCGCTGTGGTAAAGCATTTGAAAAATCCCTCATGTCTTGAAAGTTCTTATAAGATATCTTGTGCAGGACACTAATAGCTATCACTGCAATATGCTATGTATTATATAAATTTGTAATCGTCAGAGTGTCATATCATTTTTAATAATCTGATAAACTTGGCAATATTTTTATCTATCTAAAATGGAGAGAATAATGGATATTTGTTAATTTCTTAATATGGGAAAAAGTGTTATCAAGAAAGCATATTGCGTAGAAATGATATGGTATCCTGACGATTAAAAGCTTATATAATGCAAAGTATATTGCAGTGACACGAGTAGGTAGTGTGCCAGATCAAAACTTGGTCAAAATTTTTATCTTACTACTTTTGATGGCCGAAATTTTGAAAATGAGCTTTGCCTTATTTTCAAATTTATGTTTTTATGAAGATTTAATGTTAAAATATGCAGTTAGATTATTTTATTTACGAGAAAAGTAAAAAATTCCAGATATTAGAACAAATCACTCTAGGAACAAGGTGGTTCTATTTTGTGAGAGTATACTGTAATTTTATTGTTAGCATTCTATTAAATGCTGATAACTATTTCTGTTTTATTCTTTAAACTAAATAAGTAAATATTTTTTAATTGTTAAAATATTTGACTAGAACAAAGTCTACAATGCGATGCAACTGAAAACTATGACGCATACACTGCTGCTGAGTCTTAACGAGATTAAAATATTAATGAGGTTAAGTAAATATATATACATTTTTCTATTATTAATATCATTAAAATATGTGCAAAGAATTTTAATACAAAATTATTGCTGTGTTTGTAAGTGCTAAGGAACCCTGCAGGAAATGTCAATAGTAAAATTGTACTGATTATCTACTGACGATGTCACCAATACTACTGACAAATTATACCCCAACTAATGCTATCTACTATTGACATTTACCACAGGCTTGTCCTACGAAATCTACCAGTAGACTGCGTCAATACTGACTAGATAGTTCTTGTGGGACTATATTTTTTATTGACGATATCACCACACCGTGGGAAATGTCCGTAGTACTGATTCGCTATAGACGCTGACACCACCTGCAGAAAATGTCAATAATAAAATTATTCTGATTATTGACGATGTTACCAGTAATATTTTAATTTAGTTCAAAGAGGTGCAAATATTTATTTAAGTAATGTTTAAAAGTAAAACAAGGTAACAAATATTTTCCATAATTGGCACTTTCACCAGCGTTGTCAACTTGGTGCGTTTCGCACCATTTTGGGTGCTTTTTGAAATTTTTTGTGCGAAAAATTCTTTAGTTGGTGCGTGGTGCGCTTTTTTTAAATTACGGTGCGTTTTTTAATTTTTGGTGGCACCAACGCAAATTTAACACAACAATGGGTTAAAACCGGAAAATTATTGTTGTGAAACTTACCAATTTCCTGCTGTTAATTACCATATTAATAGTAATGATATTTACAAAATATCACAATTTGAAATGAAATCTGTTTTATGGCTTGATGATAACAATAATGATGAAAATATTAGATTTATTAATTTGGAATAATAATTTTTTGATCTCTTTTTAAAAAGTTGTAATCAGAATTTCTAAAATTAATGTACAAAAATGTATCTTCTTGTACGAATGAATGCAAACATGTCGATGGCTTAATATAAAAAGGGCCTAACTCAATTTTTTTCGAAATCGTGTTTTTAATGTTTTTTTTGGCGACAACGTATAATTGCATCCTCCTTGAAGATCTTAGTACGTTACAGTTCAAAATAAAGGACTTATGGCAACTTTAAAAACTATTTCTGCATGTAAATGCTTTATTTTTTCTTCAGTTTTTTGATTCTCTTGTAAAATATCGAAAATCCGAATTAGGCCTTTTTTATATTAAGCCATCGATATGTATGTATGTGCCCTTAATTGTGAAAGCGGTATAAGTTATATATTTCTTTGGTCGAGATATTTAGTAGACTATATTTGAACTAATACAAAAATATTTTTTTATTATGCAACAGTGTAATTTAGAGTTGTATATACTAGTCTCGATTAATATAAATTTATTTTGCTATGACTTAGATGCGTATGACTTAGAAGTTTTTTTAGTTTTTATTTTTTTTGACACTGAAATGTAAAGGCCTGTCTTGTTATGTGTTATAATTTTAACACAAAAAAAAATAATATTTACCCTTATTCCAGTTGTCGGCATCGACGTCACTTTAACACAATACCAAAAAATTGGCGCTTGTTTACTCGCTCTCGAGAATAATTTTGTGCAACTGACAATCTATTTCCGTTCCTTAAGGTCTAGAAAATAGGATAAACCTGCCAACAGGAGTCATTTGTTTTCGACAACGGGTACACAAGCCCCAATTTTTTGGTATTGTTTTAAAGTGGCGTCGATGCCGACAACTGGAATAAGGGTGATTATAGTTTGTATGCAAAATTAACTGCCTGTCCCACGATGTCACTCGCAAACGTTCGATCGCCAAAACTTGTATTGCAAACAACAATAACATTAGAAAATTTGTTGTTGTTTTCAATATAAGTTGTCATTCAAACGTTTCGACTGACATCGTAGGACAGGCAGTAATTCAATAAACATTTTAAACTATAAAAAGGAATTCTAAGCTTGGTGCGTTTTTTGTAAATGGCGCGTTTTTTCTCCATTTTGGTGCGTTTTGAAATTTCAAAGTTGACAACACTGACTTTCACTGCAAATAGTTTGATTTTCATATTTTTTATTTTTATACAATATGGATTGTTATGTTAATTCTTTTTTGCAAATTCTTTTTTTGTATTTTTAGGGTTCCGTACACCAAAGGTGAAAAGGACCCCTATTGTTTTCGCTACGCTGTCCGTCTGTCCGTCACACGGTATTTTATCAGGAACCGTAAGAGCTACGGATCTGAAATTTGGACACAGTATGTAGAACCTTGGTCGCTACAACAACAAATACATGAGAATTAAAAATTAAAGGGTGTTCCAAAACGAGCAACGAAAAATATTAAAATCCCATGTAATATACATACAATTGTATATTGAAACTTGAAATTTGTAAAATTAGTGTATTTTTAACTACTAAAATTTAAAAAAAATTAAAATTAAAGGGTGGTCCATCAGTTAATGCAATTTTGACTATGTAATTTTGACAATTTGGTATATCTTGGAAACCGTAAGTGGCAAACACTTGAAATTTTCAAAAACGGTAAAACTAAAAAAACCGAAAATTATAAAATCGCCAAACCAAAAAAAAAAAAAAAAATCGGCGAAAATTAAAAAAAAATCGCCAAAACGAAAAAAATCGCCAAAATTAAAAAAAATTCTAACACTAAAATAAATCACCAAATTCGAAAAAATCGCCAAAATGAAAAAAAGCCAAGGTGAAAAAAACGCCAAAAATCGAAAAAAATCGCCAAAACGCGAAAATGTCGCCAAAACTAAAAAAAAAAAAATATAAATAAAAAAAATCGCAAAAATTAAAAAAATCGCCAAAAATATAAAAAATCGCCAAAATGAAAAAACGCCAAAAACCGAAAAAAATCGCCAAAACAAGAAAATAAAGTGTCAAAAGTAAAAAAGGAGCCAAAACTTAAAAAAATCGCCAAAACCGAAAAAACGCAAAAACCGACAAAACAAAAAAAAAACCGAAAAGATCCCAAAAACGAAAAAAATGCCAAAACTATATATTATATACGATGAAGTCTGTATTAAATTACATATCTAGTGTTCGTACGGAACACTAGTTTATGATATCCCCATATTTTTTTTTTGTTAATTTATGTAGAAATTCAAAATTTTTCGAATATATACATATGTATATAAGTCAATAAACTTATATATACATACATATATAAATCATTAAATTGCGTGAAAATATAAGTCACTAATTGGCTCAGCACCCTTGCTTGTATGGATTTTGCTTAAAATTTTTAAATACAAAATACATAAATGCTTTTTCACATTTAAAATTTTTTTTTCAAAGCTGCATAATTAGAATTTTTAAATTGAGTGGTCGAAAGATGGGTTGTTTTGACATCAAAATGATACTGTGCAAAACAAAAAAGTGGTACTAAATGTATATGTTCTGAGCTAGTGCTGAAATTTTATGCACAAGTAAGTGTAGATGAGTGAACAACTGACCCAGAAGTTTTATCCAGTGGGTGGAGCCATGCTCTTAAAACTCGAATCGCACGAGAAAGCTGATTTTTTTACGAGAAGTAACACTCAGTCATTGAATGCCTACTACTATTACTAGGTGTTACCTTCTTTAGGAAAGGGATATAGAGAAGACAGGTGGCGAAGGAAGAGATAGAGGAAAGCTTCATTCTATTACAACTCTGCTTTTTGCACGTTTTAAATAACCCAGAGTTGCAGCGCCTCTGGTGTCAATGAGGCGTATTAAATTTTGGAAGCTTTTATTAGTTATTTTACTTCGCTGGTGATTCTGCTACAGAACGAAGGACGAGGCTCTGTAACATATATTAGGATTTGTATCTGCTGAAGTCGGTATAGTTCAGTAACCAGTGACTATGCCTTCATAACTTGAACTTTCCTACAATAACTGATACCATAGCTGTAATAAGTGAATGGAATGAAAAATAAAAATATTTCTCGTTATAGTTTTTATTTTAAATTAGAAATAATAAAAATTCAAGCAATTATTTATTATGTGAAAATTCAATACAATTTATTTATTTTAAAACGATTGAAACTTTTTAAATTTATACATTGCTCAAATCCATTTTTTAGAGTATTAAATCAATTTACTATAATTGAAATACAATTTTATTCGTATTTTTAAAACAAAAGAAAATTTATTGAATTTAAATATTCAAAATTTAAATAAAAATTCATTTCAATATTATTTAACTACGAAAAAATCAAATAGTTTTTCTCAGAATTTAATTTGAAAAAAAAACAATAAATTAATTAAATCAGGCTATTATTTCTTGAATAGAAACTATTTCTGAAAAATAAAAAGAAATATTTATTAGACTTAAAAATATAATAACAACCATTTATGATATATTTAGGTCAGAGAGTTCTATAATTGAATCAGTTGGTATCAGCAATGAAAAATAGCACTTTTTGTGCGAACTCGTTTTTCTTATATCTTTTCTTACTACTGAGCCTCTGGTATTCAATATATTTTTCATTATGAAATGTCTTTAGGTGCACAATAAAATTTAAATTTCATTTAGAGCTAGCACATAATGATTTCGCACAAGTTTTGCAAAAACCCAATAACTTGTTATTTTCATTGAGGTAAATATTTTGTTATATGAAAATAACGTTAAAAGTAGACAAAACGCGGATATGGCGCTAACTGTATTTCTCAATTATCCAAGGTGATAGAAAATTGAGGCAATAGGTGGATTCCTCTAGAGGTCGTCGCAGGAAAAATCTGCATTACTAGAAATCATCTTATAAGGAGTATTTTCAATAAAAAGAAAATTTTTTTAATTAGTGTTTTTTATGGGAATTGTTACAATTTAAGTTTAAAATTTTTAAACGCACTAATAATCCCAAATTAATATTTTACTTATTAAGTAAAATATTTTTTTATTAAAAATACATTTAAATTGATTATTGAGGGGTTTAGCTGGATCCTATGCGCATTTCACTGTTGCTAATGCAGATCATCAGGGAACCTTTACCCAAAGCTTCTTAGAAAACTTGAGTTATTATATTATAAACTTTCATTTAAACAAATAAGAAGCTCAATAACAAATAACAAAGTTGAAACAAGAACTCAATAATCAACATGTTTTTTATTTTCTTACTTTATTTTCTTTTACATACTCTTACGACTACAATTTAAAGCTGAAAAAAAGTCAACCAATGTAGCAATAGTAAAGTAATAATCAATTTCAATGTATTTTTAATAAAAAAATATTTTACTTAATAAGTAAAATATTAATTTGGGATTGTTAGTGCGTTAAAAATTTTAAACTGACAATTTTTTTATTTGTATATGTTTTCACAATTTAAAACTGTTTAAAACTATTTTTTATGAATTTGAAATAATCAATAAAGTTTTTGTTGAATAGTATAAATTTGACTTATTAACAAAAAATTATTTGAATTTCAAAAACTCAAATGAAATAAAATTAAATTTCATTCAAACTATAGAAATATAATCTAAAAACATTTCAGTCGCTGGATTCAAATAAAGCATTAATTTGTTATATTTTTATTTGAATTTCTGAGGAAGTGATTTTTTTTTTAATTTTTCTGACAAAAAAATAAATTTACATTTAAAAAATTTTATTTCAAATCAATAACAAAAAAATTTAATTCATTTCATGAGAAATGTCAATGATTTCAATGAAATTCTATTTCTTAAACAGAAATAAAATTTAAAATTAATTTAATTTTATGAAAAAATTCAAATAAAAAATCATATTGAACAACTTTGACTGATACTATAATGACTTAGTCGTTGACCCGGCTCGATCCCAGGACCTTCGGTTTTGTAGTCAACGTGCTAACTACTTAAGCCAACACCACCCTGAAATTTGATATTCAAATAAATCTAAATCAGAGATCAGAAAAAAAAATTCCAAAAACACAAACGTTTCAATAAGGGGTATGGGCACCCAGTTTAAAATAGACATTAACAGCCTTATTTAAAAAATTATTAAGGCTTTATAAAGAGTTTTTAAAACAAATATTTTTCTTATTAAGCCTTTATGAAGCCTTAATTTTTTTATAAATAAGGCTGTAAGAATTTAAGTTAAGGCGTGAGTTACGAATTAGACAAATCCGAAATCCGAAATTTTGCGTTTTCAAAAGTAATTCGTCTAAGCAGACTTGAAAAAAGTAGCTGGGATCACTGACACAGAAATTTACACTATATTTTACATATTTATACTCAGATGACTCTTGCAAAATTTCATACATACTTGGGCCCTTGTAATGACATAATAGTGCATTCTCGAGGTATACTATCCTACACCCATCACGCTCTAACCGTTTATTTTTTGTAATCCTGCCCTTTTACACTGGCGCACTCATTATTTGTTGAAAAAGTTTTATTAAAGAAAAGTTTTCAAAAAGTAGTCAGATCAGAACATAAATGTGAAAAAAGGCCAAGTTCCTTTCCAAAGTTTTGGGAATCAAATGTAGTGAGATAAAAATTTTGACCAAGTTTTGGTTTGACACAATAGCTATTAGAGACCTTCGTAAACAGTCTTTAAATGTAAATACGTCATGATTTTTAAATGCATTCACGTCGCATGTATTATACTAAACCAATAATAAATGCTGTCGTACTATAAGCGAAGCTCGATGGATGTATTGGTGTATGTGTATACCAGTGTTAACAAGCGATGACGTCAAGACAGCTTGTCTGTAACAAACACTCAAAAGAAGTACTGTTGATTAGTGTATGCTTGTTATTTTTCATATTGTTCGTTTGAGTGTGTGTGTAATATGTAGATGGTAAGCTATTATGTGATTAACCGCATACAACTAATGTTAATGCATGTGTGTGCCTTTGCATGTGCGCAGAAAAATAAAAGATCATACACATATACATGCATGACGTTTGTACACGCGCTCATGTGTAGAAAGAAGCAAGTATTACAAATTCTTCCGTCACGAAGTGTTTTCTTCTTTACTCTTATACCTACAATACTGAAACAAATTTCTTGCAAACAGTGTTGCTAACGTTTGTTTTACAAGATTTCGCTGTGGTAAAGCATTTGAAAAATCCCTCATGTCTTGAAAGTTCTTATAAGATATCTTGTGCAGGACACTAATAGCTATCACTGCAATATGCTATGTATTATATAAATTTGTAATCGTCAGAGTGTCATATCATTTTTAATAATCTGATAAACTTGGCAATATTTTTATCTATCTAAAATGGAGAGAATAATGGATATTTGTTAATTTCTTAATATGGGAAAAAGTGTTATCAAGAAAGCATATTGCGTAGAAATGATATGGTATCCTGACGATTAAAAGCTTATATAATGCAAAGTATATTGCAGTGACACGAGTAGGTAGTGTGCCAGATCAAAACTTGGTCAAAATTTTTATCTTACTACTTTTGATGGCCGAAATTTTGAAAATGAGCTTTGCCTTATTTTCAAATTTATGTTTTTATGAAGATTTAATGTTAAAATATGCAGTTAGATTATTTTATTTACGAGAAAAGTAAAAAATTCCAGATATTAGAACAAATCACTCTAGGAACAAGGTGGTTCTATTTTGTGAGAGTATACTGTAATTTTATTGTTAGCATTCTATTAAATGCTGATAACTATTTCTGTTTTATTCTTTAAACTAAATAAGTAAATATTTTTTAATTGTTAAAATATTTGACTAGAACAAAGTCTACAATGCGATGCAACTGAAAACTATGACGCATACACTGCTGCTGAGTCTTAACGAGATTAAAATATTAATGAGGTTAAGTAAATATATATACATTTTTCTATTATTAATATCATTAAAATATGTGCAAAGAATTTTAATACAAAATTATTGCTGTGTTTGTAAGTGCTAAGGAACCCTGCAGGAAATGTCAATAGTAAAATTGTACTGATTATCTACTGACGATGTCACCAATACTACTGACAAATTATACCCCAACTAATGCTATCTACTATTGACATTTACCACAGGCTTGTCCTACGAAATCTACCAGTAGACTGCGTCAATACTGACTAGATAGTTCTTGTGGGACTATATTTTTTTATTGACGATATCACCACACCGTGGGAAATGTCCGTAGTACTGATTCGCTATAGACGCTGACACCACCTGCAGAAAATGTCAATAATAAAATTATTCTGATTATTGACGATGTTACCAGTAATATTTTAATTTAGTTCAAAGAGGTACAAATATTTATTTAAGTAATGTTTAAAAGTAAAACAAGGTAAAAAATATTTTCCATAATTGGCACTTTCACCAGCGTTGTCAACTTGGTGCGTTTCGCACCATTTTGGGTGCTTTTTGAAATTTTTTGTGCGAAAAATTCTTTAGTTGGTGCGTGGTGCGCTTTTTTTAAATTACGGTGCGTTTTTTAATTTTTGGTGGCACCAACGCAAATTTAACACAACAATGGGTTAAAACCGGAAAATTATTGTTGTGAAACTTACCAATTTCCTGCTGTTAATTACCATATTAATAGTAATGATATTTACAAAATATCACAATTTGAAATGAAATCTGTTTTATGGCTTGATGATAACAATAATGATGAAAATATTAGATTTATTAATTTGGAATAATAATTTTTTGATCTCTTTTTAAAAAGTTGTAATCAGAATTTCTAAAATTAATGTACAAAAATGTATCTTCTTGTACGAATGAATGCAAACATGTCGATGGCTTAATATAAAAAGGGCCTAACTCAATTTTTTTCGAAATCGTGTTTTTAATGTTTTTTTTTGGCGACAACGTATAATTGCATCCTCCTTGAAGATCTTAGTACGTTACAGTTCAAAATAAAGGACTTATGGCAACTTTAAAAACTATTTCTGCATGTAAATGCTTTATTTTTTCTTCAGTTTTTTTTTATTCTCCTGTAAAATATCGAAAATTCGAATTAGGCCTTTTTTATATTAAGCCATCGATATGTATGTATGTATGTGCCCTTAATTGTGAAAGCGGTATAAGTTATATATTTCTTTGGTCGAGATATTTAGTAGACTATATTTGAACTAATACAAAAATATTTTTTTATTATGCAACAGTTTAATTTAGAGTTGTACTAGTCTCGATTAATATAAATTTATTTTGCTATGACTTAGATGCGTATGACTTAGAAGTTTTTTTAGTTTTTATTTTTTTTAACACTGAAATGTAAAGGCCTGTCTTAGTGTTATAATTCTAACACACAAAAAAAATTATATTATAGTTTGTATGCAAAATTAACTGTCTGTCCCACGATGTCACTCGCAAACGTTCTATCGCCAACTTGTATTGCAAACAACAATAACATTAGAAAATTTGTTGTTGTTTTCAATATAAGTTGTCATTCAAACGTTTCGACTGACATCGTAGGACAGGCAGTAATTCAATAAACATTTTAAACTATAAAAAGGAATTCTAAGCTTGGTGCGTTTTTTGTAAATGGCGCGTTTTTTTCTCCATTTTGGTGCGTTTTGAAATTTCAAAGTTGACAACACTGACTTTCACTTCAAATAGTTTGATTTTCATATTTTTTATTTTTATACAATATGGATTGTTATTTTATTTCTTTTTTGCAAATTCTTTTTTTGTATTTTTAGGGTTCCGTACACCAAAGGTGAAAAGGACCCCATTGTTTTCGCTACGCTGTCCGTCTGTCCGTCTGTCCGTCACACGGTATTTTATCAGGAACCGTAAGAGCTACGGATCTGAAACTTGGACACAGTATGTAGAACCTTGGTCGCTACAACAACAAATACATGAGAATTAAAAATTAAAGGGTGTTCCAAAACGAGCAACGAAAAATGTTAAAATCCCATGTAATATACATACAATTGTATATTGAAACTTGAAATTTGTAAAATTAGTGTATTTTTAACTACTAAAATTTAAAAAAAATTAAAATTAAAGGGTGGTCCATCAGTTAATGCAATTTTGACTATGTAATTTTGACAATTTGCTATATCTTGGAAACCGTAAGGGGCAAACACTTGAAATTTTCAAAAACGGTAAAACTAAAAAAACCGAAAATTATAAAATCGCCAAACCAAAAAAAAAATCGCCGAAAATTAAAAAAAATCGCCAAAACGAAAAAAATCGCCAAAATTAAAAAAAATTTCTAACACTAAAATAAATCACCAAATTCGAAAAAATCGCCAAAATGAAAAAAAGCGCCAAGGTGAAAAAAAACGCAAAAAATCGAAAAAAAATCGCTAAAACGCGAAAATGTCGCCAAAACTAAAAAAAAAATGTAAATAAAAAAAATCGCAAAAATGAAAAAAAATCGCCAAAAATATAAAAAAAAACCGCCAAAATGAAAAAACGCCAAAAACCGAAAAAAAATCGCCAAAACAAGAAAATAAAGTGTCAAAACTAAAAAAGGAGCCAAAACTTAAAAAAATCGCCAAAACCGAAAAAACGCAAAAACCGCCAAAACAAAAAAAAAAACCGAAAAGATCCCAAAAACGAAAAAAATGCCAAAACTATATATTATATACGATGAAGTCTGTATTAAATTACATATCTAGTGTTCGTACGGAACCCTTCGTGCGCGAGTCAGATTCGCACGTTACTGAATTTATTTTAAAATATTGTTCAATATATTTATGGTCTAATTAAAAAAAAATTTTTTTTAGTTTATTACAGGTTTATTTTACAAATTTCCATAGAATTATGTCAAATAAGCGCTTAATAAACCTGAAATATTTTTTATGAATAAGGCAGTTAACCTTTTAATTTTTTACATATTAACCTTTTAATTTCATTTATTAAACAAATTTTTATAAACACTTAAATTTTTCTTGACGCCAATTTTATTTTCAACAAACCAATAAAACATTAAACAATAAAGCATAGTTGTGTTTATCTGAAAAAATGTTTTCTACGTATCAAAATCAATATTAATATGTAGACACTCTGTTGACAATGTCACTAAAATAGTCGACAAAACTGGTGACTTGGGGATACTTAACCTCACGTTTCCTTTAGGGGAATTCAATAATGATGCACATATACACACATTCATACATGTCGGCCGACCGATCCATAACTTTTCTTCTATATACATACATACATATAATCCATAACGATTATCAGCAGTAACAAGAAAAAATTAATATACGAGAATTTTGTATATTTAGACTTGTTATAAACGGAATGATTGCTGACTAATTCAATCATAGGCGTAGCTAGGCCTTCCTTTTTTCAATGCCCCCCCCCCAGACTTGATTTTGCCCCCTCCCCCAGGATTTATTACAAATTCTTTTTAAATCATATTCTTTTGCCTGTAATATTAAAAGAATCTATTTTTTATTTATTTTAAAATTACTCATGAAAATCACCAGTAATTTTTATACAAACTTTTCGAATAATCGCTAAATATGCATACTTTTATTAGATAACAAATACCCAAAAAACTATAAGTTTACAGCACAGATATGTATGTGTGTATGTAGCTTTCAACAAATTCTTAATAAAATTGTATTAGTGTACGTAGTTAGTAGCAAGACAAGTTGTTTTAAGGTGTTCTTAAGATTTTCTACTGTCAAATTGTTTGTAACAATAGCCACCAATTTTTATTTAGAGTAAAATTAAAAAAAATGGCGAAAAATTATGATCTGCAAATACCTTGTATATATTCATATACTATATATACTCCTATACACACATGTATATATGTATGTATGCATATTTATGGTTCAATCGAGGGCTGCCAGATAAAATGATGGAAAAATCACCGAAATCCCGATAAAAATATAAAATAATCGTCATTTCATGTCCGTAAAATCGTCAGAAAATCGAACAAATCAAAATTTCCTCTTTAAACATGTCCACATATGTTTTATTTTTATTAGAAAACAAAACAAAACAATTCATGTTCATATACAACTTTGTTAGAATAGTGGAAAACTTGTGAAAAATATTCCTAGGTCCAAATTTTGGTATCAGTACTTTTGATGACCGAAATTTTTGATAGGATATCAACTTACACAGGTCAATATATCATTGGTCTCAAATGGAAAGGCCCTAACGTATGATGAGTTGTATTAGTGTGAAATTTATTGAAATCACTGAAAAACTCAACTATCGATATGTATGCATGTATGTATGTATGTTCATTCATCGCAACAATATAGTATTGATTCAGAACTTCAATATTGGAAGGGTAACTAAATAATGAATGGCAATTTTCTATTTTTATTTATGCACCAACAGATAAATTTTTTTTAAATTAAATAATAAATTATTAAGATATGAAATCATGAATGATGAATGAAATCATTTCTTGCTTGTATCTTTTCAAAATATTGTATTCAAATATAGTATATACATAAATAATTTGTCCATATGAACATATAAACTTGTTGGAAACGAATATTAATTTGATTATTATTTAGTTTATTATTATTATTATTATTTAGTTTTTTTCTAATACATACTTTACTTTTTGTCTATATATTGTTTTTGTTTTGAATGTTTTGTTTTTCTAGTTTTAATTATAACTTAATTTTTGTTATTGAAACTGGACTGTTAATTTATGTTTTAACTTAAATAAAAAAAAATGTTAAATAAAAAAAATCTGTATAAAATTTTTTAAACGCACTAATAATCCCAAACCAATATTTTACTTATTAATATTTTACTTATTAAGTAAAATATATTTTTTTAATTTCCAATTTCAATGTATTTTTAATAAAAAATATATATTTAACTTAATAAGTAAAATATTAATTTGGGATTATTAGGGCGTTTAAAAAATTTTAAGCTTAAATTTTAACAATTCCCATAAAAACACTAATAAAAAAAAATTGTGTTTGCCCCCCTTCCCCCCCAGAAAAAATGTCTATGAATTCAATGTTCAAGAAAATTAAAAATCATCTCTTATCATTTATCCGTAGAGATTATTCAAAGAATAATTTCCATCGAAAGCAATTGAACTTTTCTCGTAATCAATTATTTTTTGGAGGGCGTTCAAAACAAAGAGAATATATTCAAGCTCCTGGGAATAGTTTTATTAAACTTTTTGATATGATGCCTAATCAATTGCGTGATACAAACAGTGTAAATAAATAGTATGTATTAAGTAGTCTTTTCATTTGAACAATAATTATTTGAATATTCAAAAAATATTTAATTATTTTCTTTCAAATGAACAAGGATTTTTAAATTTAGAATAAAGAATTATTTTTATCAAATATTCGAATGATTTCTTTGACTACTTTATATAAAAAATATTTTACATTTCACAAATTGTTAAGTATTTATATGACACAAAAGATTACGCAAATACTTTGTTTTTACGTTTATTTTGTGATAAAAATAGGTTTGTTCATTTACTAAAATTGTTACGAATTTGTAAAAATTTTTACTGTTCTTACAAATTATTACTTGTAAAATTTTTACTTGTAAGAAATATCCAAAAAAGCTGTTCTGTGTTTTGTTTTCAAATTAATTATTTGAAAAATATCTGAAAAAGGAAATCTCAAAAATTTGCATTTATTTTATTAAAATAACAAAAATTAAAAATTTTAAAAACCCCTGACTTTTTTCAGAAAAGATGTTATATCTTCTAAACGGCTGGACCGATTTTTTTCAAACATAGCAAAGAACCCTCTCGATCACGTCATCTTTCAAACAGAAAAAACTAAATTAAAATCGGTCTAGCCGTTTGGCCTGTACGTGGACACAGACAGATACACAGACACACAGACACACACTACAAACTTATAACACCCCTTTTTTTAGTAGGGGGTTAAAAATATTATGTAAAATGAAAGCATACATATATTCCTAATTTATTGTTTTTCTTTGATTAAGCCACATAAATAAAATTTTATGGGCAAAGAATTTTGTTTGTTTATCATATCTGATCAGAGATGGAAAGTAGAATTTTTGTATTTGTTAATAGAACAGAATTAAAAAAATAATGAAAAATGCACAAAAATAGTAAATAATACATGAAACTGTGTAAAGTATTTCATATTAAATTTCGATTTTTAAAAATTTTGTAATTTAAAATATTAGCAAACAAGATTATTCAAAATACATGAGAAAAAGTACAATTGTAATATGATTTCCATTCCTTGGCTCTGATATGAATAAAGTTTTTGCAAGTAAAGCGTTCATTTACTTTTTCGTATCAGGGAGAGTAATTTTGTGAATTTCTGCTTTACTGTCTCGTTGCTAGTTTCTGCTGGGAAAATAAATGAACAGACCTAATATTGCTGCGAATGACCTCAACTACGATGTAGATGACGTTTCTGAAGTACATAAATAAATGATAATATTTTATTAACTGATTAAAGAAAAACTATCAATAAAGTAATAAATCGTACTAACGTCAAACTCGTTAACAATATCGAGGTTAATTTAAATTGTTTGGAAGTCAAAGGAAAGAGCACACAAACTTGATTTACTTATCAATGCTATTTTAATTGTATCACTACTCGTAACATCAACAGTTTAAGAAATTTCCATACTTGTTCTTTCATTAAAAATTATCCCCCTTATTCAAAATAATATTTTACTTGAGCCTTAAAGTTCGTAGTAGTTACCAAGCACTTTAAGGCTAACATTGCTTTGTTAAGAAATTGTATTCAAAAGACAACTTTAATTATTTTGTGATTTAATAATAAATTCTGTAACACCACCGTGTTCAAAAACCATTTCACAGCTTATGATATAAATACAACATCGAATACAATTTCATTCGAGTATTCAAATAATTTTTTATTTTATTAAATACATTTTTATTATCTTGAAGTTAAGCAACCTAATTTAAAAAATATAAGCTTCTGACATAGCACAAAAACAGATAAACATTTTTATGAAGTAAAAGTAAAAAAATATGATGAACATAGAAAAATTATCTCAATTATTTTATTCGAACGAAATGAATGTACATCACTAAAACATTTTTGTATAATTGTATTTATTTTAATATTTTTTTTATGGATTTTGCTATATATTTCGAATCAGTTGGATGATTTAGTGATGTTTTCCATCACATGACAAAAATAATAAATTTAAAATAAGAGCTAGCACTTCCATCTTCATTTTCAGATGTAACATGAATCAATATGTGCTATATTAACAAAAATATTTGAGGTACAAAATACACATTTTGGAAATATCAACTTAAAGTAGCCTTAACAAAAGTAGATGCCTACTTTAGAATTTTGATATAATAATTTTTTTTTATAGAACTTTACTTAACATTGCTTTTCGAAGCTTTGTTAAGTTTTTTCGAATACGACCCTAAGGCCCTTATTATGAGCAACTTTCGACCTTCGACTGTAACCGAATAAAATTTCATTTGGTATTATGACGAGCATTCGATAAAGAATCTCCTTATTGTGAATAGCACTTAAAGTGATTCTTAAAAGTTGCAACAACTTTACCTAAAAATAAGAAACAATCGTTTATAATAAATACTTCATATCGTTTCATTACAAAAATGGTTTCAGCAAATTGTAATACGATAAATTGAAACAATTCACATATTCCGTTTGCACTGAAACAGTGGAAAAAATACAAAAACTCTGATGATGAAAATAGTTAGTTGTTCCGTTCTACTAGTGTTTGTCAGAATTTTTGATATTAACTTTGGTGTTATTTGTGCCTTAAAAATTATCACATGTAATTTGGCTTACAGAGCGATACGAACTTTAGCCTAATCAAATCATAACTTAGAAAAAAAAAAGAATCGCCTAGAAGGCTAAAGATCTGGAATATCACATGTGTCACGCTCACTTTTCCAATCCCTATTATTTTTTATCATCAGCAGAATCAATGGAATTCCAAGTTTGCGTTTGTAGCAGATACCAAGTTCCCAGTTGGCCAATACTTTCGTTATTGATATCAATTTCGAATATATTATAATGTACGGGTTTGAAATTTTCTTACCATTATAGTATTCCTTCTTCCTCCCTCGACGCAAAATCAATTTCATGCAGCGCTCTCGGCGGGACCCTATTGCTGTATTGCCGTTGGCTGCAAATTGAGGTAAATTACTAAAGGGTATTGAAAACAAAAGTTGCGCCATTTGCATCTTCAAATTTCCCCGCATTATGTTGGCTAGGTCTATTTCCCCTATCGGGCTTCTCAACTGATTTCTAAGCTTCACGACTGAATTATAAAAGTCATCGAACGATTCGTTAGTGCTGTTACCATTGGGTGGGTTGAAGTTACTTGTTGACTCTCGCGCGTGGTAGTTTCGACTGCCGGCATTCTGCATTGCCGTCATATGTCAGATTGTAGCTCGGCCTAAACTGTACGGGTGGCCTTCGAGCGATTCCACTGCGGCGGGTTGTTGGTGGTGGTTGTGAAATGTCCGGTAGTTCAAAGTTATTGTGTGCGGGTGACGCAAGATTTCTCGGCTGAGTTTGCTGTATTTGGTTGTTCGTACTTAATTGGGTCATATTGGGGAGGAGGTTCAGTAGACGGTCTTCAAAGTTATTTAAGTCCATCTGTGTTAGCGCTGGTTCAGTCCTAACCGCCAGTGGTGGTGCCTGTCTATCACTCGCCCTTAGTGAGACATTTATATTACGGAAAGCTTCCCTAACTCCTCGTGTACTAATACTGCTATATGGTGGTGTTACCACTGAAAAGTTACTTTCATGACTCGATTCTAGGTCGTCGTGTGTGTTGGGTACGCTGGCTGGTTGTCGCGCCCCCTGAGTACTTGGTACTACAGTCGTATTACCAACCCCGGTCAAGCCGGTGGTAGTTGTATTCAAAGTATTGTTCGCCGCTGCTACGGTGGCCGTTGCGACTTGAGCTGATGCAGCCGTAGTATTAGTGGTTAGCGGAGCGGAAACCTCCGGTCGACTGGTGGCGCGTCTCTACCATCCTGTTAAAATCTATATGTTACCCCTAAATTGACCAAACGATAACAACTACCCTTTCGCAACACTATGTGTACTTACAAATTAGCGAAAGTAAAAGGTGTTCTCCTATATTTTCAGTACAACCCACCTAATATCTCCACCTGATTTTCAATAGAATATTCAAGTTACAATAATGGCCTTTTGGTTTCAAAATATTCGCGTTTATTGCTGCTGTAATCGGAATGTAAAGGTATATATATGTACATATATGTATATTCAAATATATGTATTGCCTAGCGTGTGTATCTTCGCATTCAAATGGGTATGATTATATTAGGATAAGAGTAATTTGTACCGTTGGTATTTCTTGCTCCACTACTCTTTAGTTCCTAGTTAATTTTAATTATTATTCGAACTCCATTTGTTTCTATATTTATTATTTTAACAGGCTAAAGTTCGTATCGCTTTTTAAGCCATGGGGGCCTGTGGCAAAAATTAAATAAAAATATACTTAATAGTAACAAACCAAAAAAGTTTGTCTTAAGTAGAACAAAAAATAAGCAAATTAACTAACATGTGTATAATTAGTAAAAGAACAAAACGACAATGGTAAGACTGTTGTAAATATAGAGATGGTAAAATTGAGCTTACAATACAAAAAAAGCCTTCAGCAAATTGAAATACGATGAATCAAAACAATTCACATATTCCCTTTGCAATAATGCTAAGTATATAAAGCAGAAATCTACATCAACTGACACCACACACAGTGGACCAAACACAAAAGAACGCTGATGATGAAGGTTTAGTGGCCTTCGCAAACGGCTGGCTGTTCCGTTCAACTATGTGTTGTCAGAATATTTACAACTAACTTTGGTGTTATTTGTTCATTAATAATTATCACATGTAATCTGGCTTAAAAAGCGATACGAACTTTAGCCTGTTAAAATCATAAATATAGAAACAAATGGAGTTCGAATAATAATTAAAATTAACTGATATTAGGATTAATTCTGTATAACTAACTCAAAAGTTAAATTTTTTAGTTATAACGTTATTTTAGTAAATGAAACGAAACCATGCGATATCTTCATTGTAAATATACACAAGTTTTACTAACTTCTTTTATTGCTATTACTGGATTTTTACTCGTTTGCGTTTAATCTTGTTATTTTTTGTTAGATTAAAACACAATACATAATGTGTAAATAAAATAAATTTATCAAAATATTTAATTTTCGTAACAGCGGTTGTAAACTGTCACTGATCGAAGTTTATTGCTTTAATTAGGTGACGTACCTAACAGTGATCTGCATGATTACGATTCAAACGGCATAATTTTGCATTTTCTAAAATGAATATTGAGCTAGCACTTAACATTAACAAAATGAATGATGCTATTGCATGATTCATATCAATGAGACTGTTGTTAATAAATGCCTGTCATTGCTTGCAATTTAGATTCATTCATATGACTCACTAAAGCAATGAATCAGTATGATTGTTTTGAATACTTCTTAAACCACTTCTGACAAATATAGTTTTATGTAATATTATAAAATAAAATAGCTAGGCCCATTCTTTTTTATAAATTATTTTAATATGAGAAAAACTATTAATTAACACAATATGAAGAGATAGATTTTTTCATTTTATTTAATTTTTTTATTACACGAAAAACTCCATTTTCGAAATTTTTTATTATTTCTGAATACATTCTGTTAAATTTTCTAAAAACACTTTTTAATAGTTTCTTAAGGCTATTTATTTATGTGTGGAAATATTTACTCTATGTTTTATAAACTGAAGACTTCATCTAGTCAACGTGCTTTTGTGAGTTATTTGATTACTATACAAAACAATCAAACAGTACGAATTTTTTATATATGTTTACTGACAACACTTAAAAAAAGAGAGTGAGTTAAAGACAGTCAGTTGTTAGAGAGGTAACACTGCAGGCAATATCATTAGTACATATTGATGTTAAATAATAAAAGCATTGTAAAAGTGACTGGAGAGCAAGAGTGAATCAACTCATACAGTTCAATGGTACCTAACTGAAATTGCGCCGGTTTAAAAATTTATGGTTGAATAGATACGAGTGTTATATAAAACGGGGTTTTGAAGTTGCCCCTTCTGATGTTTAAGTAAAACTTCGAGCTTTCTTGTATGTATAATAGTATATGTATAATGGATAATGTTTATGCAGATTATTTTCAAGAATACTTATTTTACACTTTTTGTTTTAATTTTAGTACAAAATTAGTTTGAATAAAATAATTCATTGTTTGAAAAAATCAGACTTTTTTCAAACAAATTATGTGTTACACATTTTTGCATGTGAATTTACAAATTTCTTTACTGGACCTAAATTAAACAAATTAATATTTAATTCAGATAATTTTGTTTGTGATTAATAATTTTTAATTTAATTAATTTTTTCTGTCAACGTTGTAAGCAACTGTTCCTCATAATAATTTACTCAAAAGCCGTGTACGTACATATAAGAATTGCATGTTTTCCTATACTGATTCAAAATAACAATGAGCAAAAAGGGGGAACTTCAATACCCATTTTTAAAAGGTTCAGACATAAGCGTTCGAAGCTTCGATATATCAGCTAGTGATGTTCATAACCAATCTTCGTTCAAATAGATAAAAATGTCTATTGATGAACCATTTGGTAGCACATTTTTATTTCCAAACTGTAAAGCCTGTGTTGGGGACGTTACATTTTTTGTGCATACATATACAGTGGAATCTCTCTTGAGCGGACACCGATGGGACCATTGAAATGTGTCCGCACAAGGGGACTGTCCGTTCAAGAGAAAGCAATGCTTTGCTAATGAAGCTGTTGGGACCTGTCAAAAGTGTCCGTATAAAGTGGTGTCCCCCTATAGGAAGTGTCCGTTAAGGGAGATTCCACTGTATTTTTGCTAATATTGATCACGTTTTCGTTCTACATGAGATATTTTCATACAACCTTCAGCAAAAATAGTTCTTTGGGAGTACTTTGAAATTATATTAAGTCATTTACTTAATTTTTTTGAGTAAGAAAAATCTTGCCTAAAGTGCCATTGTGGACGTTACCATAAATAAAAGTCAGTCTTGTTGCATCAACAGTAGTGTTGTCATTGGAACAATAATTATTCGAATAAACAAAAATTCGAACGAGCAAAAATGTTTCAATTTAAAATTAAGAGTTATTCGAATAATTCCAATACTACTTGATATAAAAAGATGTTTTGCATTTGTTAAGTATTTATATGACACAAAAGATTACGCAAATATGTACATACTTTGTTTGCACGATTATTTTTGATAAAAATATTGCGGCGAATGACCTCAACTACGATGATGAATTAGATGACGTTTCAGAAGTAAATGATAATTATTTACTATTTTAGATCAGTTCTAAAAAAGTCTATCACTAAAGTAAGAAATTATACTAACGCTCAAAATATTGAGGTTGATTTAAATTACTTTCAAAAATCAAAAAAAAAAGTACCCACAAACTTGATATGTATTTTAATTTTTAGCGTATCACCAACATCAGCAATTTATGAAAGAATTTTCCATACTTGTTGTTTTGTTAAAAACAACAAGCAGTAATTAAAAAAAATAAAATAAAAACCCGACTGCGACTAACTTTGAACCGTTAAATGTCCTAAATGGTCATTCGAAATGAAAAATCGTAAGAGAAACCTAAAGATGATTTTAAAATACCTGTCGAATAATACACATTATGATATAGTTCGACGACTTTTTACTTTATTTTCGTATATACAAAAAGGCGTCTTTTGGCCGCCATATGGAGTTTTGATTACTGTCATATCTTTAGTAACACTCCCTGGATTATGACAAATCGATTGATGTAGTGCCGCAAAGGAACACACATACATACATACATACATAGACTGATAAACACAATACCATTCTTTACGTAGCACAGACGGTTAAAAATAGCACTTTAGCAATCTAAAAGTGCTGGATTATCGGCTCCTTTCCAAATGATTATTAAAAGTTATTTGCTGCAAAACTAGCTATTTTTTTAGTTATGCAACTTTTGCAAAAAATGAGCCGTATAATATTTCCAAATTTATTATTAAAATGTGTAAAAGTTAGATCCCACTATCGGCGCTAGTAGTACAATCTATGAGAATTTTTATTGTGCTATATCGCAACACATTTAAAAATATTTGTCAATTCATTCTTGGGTGGTCTCATTATCGTCGCATATTGTGACAACTTTTTTTCGGTTCATATCGGCCACAATACAATTGCGACAATAATCGGTACAACGCGGTCACATTATCGGGCTTTATTGGGCAAATTAAACAATATGTTTAGGTTTATTTGCTTGTTGGCAGACGGAATAGAATAGATATAATACACTATTTTCAAAAACAGAAAACTGATGTGGGTGTATATTAGTGTCCTGCACAAGATATTTCATAAGAATTTTTATGACATGAGGGATTTTTCAGATGTTTTACTACAGCGAAATCTTCTAAAACAAACGTTAAAAACACTGTTTGCAAGAAATTTGTTTCAGTATTGTAGGTATAGGAGTAAAGAAGAAAATACTTCGTGACGGAAGAATTTGTGATACTTGCTTATTTCTTGCTGCTGTCGGTCATTTCAACTTGGCAGCACTGAATTTATCACAGCGAAAACAAGGTTGCGTTTCATAAAACCAACTTAAAACCAATTCAAAAATGGTTTTAATTTGGTTTTAACAAAAACAATTTGTATGATAAAACCAGGTTTTAACAGTTGGTTTTAACGTTAAAATCAACTTTTATTAAAACCATGTCAGTGTGAAAACACTATTATACAGAACAGATATGCACTTTATATGATAAAAACTAAATATTATTCAAAAAGTACTCACTTGTTGCTTTTGTTATGCGCAAACACCATATAGAAGCTTGGAATATTTTAGATAACTATTTTAGAAAATATCGCCTCCATTTATTTTTGACAAGTTAGTTGCTTTTGTTTTCCACAGTAGTGTGTATGAATAATAGATTTAAAAAATATATTTTCTACAATTACGGTCAAGAAAGCAAAATTTTAAGAGCCAGTTTGTACAATTTTAAAATAAAAAATAAAAATTGGTGCATATTTTATAATTTAATTGCTCATCATTGGGCTAAAGAGTATAGGTGGAATATTATCGATGGCACTATCGATACTATCGATAGTTAATTTGTTTTGTGACTATCAATGTTTTAATTCTGCCATCGATTAAAACTTGAAAACAATAGATATTTTTTAGTCACTATCGATAGTAAATGATACACCACTAAAACCAAAATATGTGAATATATTGCTTTTCATAAACAAAAATAACTGAATGACGGAAAAATTTCTTCCGCTGATCTCACTTATTTTTCATACAATTATTTTAGTTTTGTTTTTTATTAAACTGAAAAATAAAATTTTATTTTGTGTTGTTTTGTTTAAAAATATTTTGTTTGGAATTTTTATTGTAAATAAATATGTACAATTTACGAGAACCATACAACTTCGATACTATCACGACAGTATCGTCGATATATCGATAGTTTTTTTTAACTTTCGATAGTATGGAATCGATACATCGATAGGGATTTTTAAACTGTCGAAAACTTTCGGTAGTGACACATTTTAAAAAATTTTGAGCGTTCACATTATCGGCACATGAAATGCGACGAAAATCGGTACATTGTGCTGATAGTGGGACCTTAGAATAATTGTTTTTCTTGTGTAATATTTCTTTTTTGTTATTAAGGAAAAAAACTAAACTACATAATACATATGAATGCCGTTTTTGGCTAAGTTTTTTAAAATTATCCTAACAAAATTGCTCATTTTTTTGTTCATTCGAATATTTGAATAATTGAAAACACTGGAGGCAAATTACGACATTCAATTGGGATCGAAAGTTTAAATTATTTCAATATATGTACATAAATTCCATAGAGATATTTTGTAATTTCATTCGATATCAAAATTAACAGATTAAAATAAAAAATTTTATCGACGGTTCATGACTGACTTTGAGCAAATCGGCATGTTTATCTTCCCGCATGTAAGCAAAAAACCGGATACAAAAACAAATCAAATACATACATACATATGTATGGGTGGCCCTGTGGCTGAGTGGGTGCCCCTGTGGCTGAGTTTGGGTGCCCCTGTGGCTGAGTGGTAGCGATGCTAGCTGCTCAGTCCAGAGGTCGTGGGTTCGATTCCCACCATAGACCCTGGGTGTTTTTCGCAGTCAAGCTAATTGCTTTGCGAGTTGTGTTTGTGTTAAAAAAATTAAAATAAAAATGTATGTACTTGTGGACATAAAAACGGTTTTATTTATTAAAATATCGCGATTTTTTTTATTTGAATTACTTACGTAATGAAGGGAAATTATACTTTTATGTTTTTTTCAGGGACATAACAGTTATAAGAGAAATGACAAAAAGGTTATATTTAACCATTAAAATTGATTAATTCAAATAATGGTTATAATCAACGATTATCGTAAGATATATTTCATTCTGGTTATTGTAACCAATTAAAGCGAAAAATATATTTTTTTGGTTACAAATAACTATTATAGCAACCAAAAAAATTTTTTGGTTTCCAATAACAATTATTTAAAGAATTTAATTTTTTTGGTTATTGCTGCCTAAAATACGGTATTTTAGAGAATTATTGAACTTCTTCTATCTGTATCCGATATGTAAAACAAAATTTTTTCGAGCCCTTTTTAAATTTTAGGGCTTTAAGATTTATTTGCAAATTTCAGTAAGTTTTGCGAATCAGGTAATTTTAAATAAAACTTATTGCTCTTGTGCACACCTTTAATTTTTTTAATTTTAATTTGATTGCAAATTTTCGCGAATTTTGCCGATTTTTTAGCATTCCTAATAATTTCACTTAACAATTTCGGGGTTGTTTGCAGTTTTGTGCCAATTTTCGCGATAAAAGTGATCTTAAGCCAAATCTTGCCATTTTTCCGATTTTTAATCCATCTATCTAAATATTTGATGTTAGAAATTTGGTGCGAATTTTTATAATTTGGCAATTTTTGCATTAAAAGTGATTGTTCACAATTCTTTGTTTTATTGCAGTTTTACTATTTTTAATAAGTATCAGACAGACTTGGATATATTTTTGATGTTACCAATTTTTTTTTGCGAATTTTCGTAATTTTTGCGAATTTTTCAAGTTTTTTGCATTCTATTTAAATTGTAAGTTTTTGTTGGAAACCTATTCTCGAGCTATTGCCTATTTGCGGTCTATATAATAATTTTTTGGAGATATTTTGTATTATTTTAATCCCTTGCGAATTATTATTATTTTTTTTTTTTTTTTTTGCAATAAATAATGTTTTGAGTAGAAATTTGCTAAAGAAAAACACCACGTATTTGAACATACATAATTGGACATTTTGTCGAAAAGAAAAGCAAAAAGCAAAATAACTAGTTTAAATACCTCAATTACTATATATATGAAATTGATAAATATTTATTATAAAATTGCCCGTTTTGTCAGCTTTGCCAAAGATATTTAAATTTCTTGTCCTGCATACCCCTTACAAATGCTTTTTTTACATATAAAATACCTATTTTAGGCTGCTATGACAAAAAAAAACTTAAACTCTTTAGATAATAGTTATTGGTAACCAAAAAAAATTTTTGGTTGCTATAATTGTTATTCGTAACCAAAAAAAAAATATTTCTCACTTAAATTGGTTACAATAACCAAAATAAAATATCTCTTACGATAATGGTTAAAAATAACCTAAACCAAATAAAACACATTTTTCAGTAACCTTTTCATTTAAAATAAATTAACTAAAAGTTCCTTAGGTAAGAAAACTAGTTTTCAAAAACAAAATTGAACATGGAAAAAATATGTAGACACGTACCACAGTGCTTTGTTCCCATATAATGATGGGACAAAAATGGAAGTAGTTAAGGCTTCTCAAAAATTAACAGAATTTCATGAAAGTTGAAATATTTATACAAATTTAATAGCACATAAGTGCGCGTGTCTATTTTTGACTAACTGTCATGCACACTTACGGTGAGAATCATGATACAATAATATAAAGGTAAAACCGTTCTCTCTTTTCGTCGCCATATTAACCTTCTGACGTTTGTCCCGATTGTTTTTTACTCTCAAAATTAATGCTACCTTATTAATTTATGAAATCCGAGTTTTTTATTAATTTTTTGACGTTCATGTTTGTTAAATTAAAAATAATGGAAAATATTTTAATTACATATTTCATAAATTTATAAAAAATAAACAGCTAAAAAGTTACAGCAGCACCAACAACGGCAGCAAGCAAGATACAACAGGAAGGAAATTTCCAACTGAATCAAGGCGGAACTTTGTCTTTATACTCTCTGGTGTATTGCCTTACATCAACTGCGTCCAAGCTATACGCACTATGTGCAAAGTTTTACAAAAGACCTTTTGCATTTTCACACTGACGAGAGTACAACATCCAAGCAGGGGGCAAATCGCGGCAATCGTTATCGAACGTAATTACGAAATATTTCAATAGAATTTATATGGAAATATTTCGTAATTCGATAACGAGTGCCGCGATTTGCCTCCAGATCTCGGCCACATCTTTGGTCTTTGCAAAGAAGCAATAACAAAGCTGTTTATCTGAAATATATATATATATATATATTAGAGTATGTGTGTTTGGACGTAGCTGCCTTACATTATTCGGATGAAATTGTTAACGGGTTGTAGCACTCTTAAGGACACTAATAGACCACGTGGTCCATTTTAAGGAGAAATGTGATAATTACATGTTCCTAGTCCAATCATAGGCCATGTCCTTAGCAAACAAAAAAGAAGAACAGTGTTTGTTGTAAATATCAACAAAGCATTAACTCTTATTCAGCTACGTCCAAGCCATATGTACAATGTGCAAACTTTTATAAAGAGCTTTTTGTACTTTCACACCGAAGAGCACAACAGCCAACCAGATCTCGGCGACAACAATGCTTGCTGTTGCTTTGCAAAGAAACAAGAACAAATTTAAGAGCTTTTAAATATGCACACGAAGTATATGCAAATGTGTATATGTATGAAACAACCGTGAGTTCCGCTAATAAAACATCGATGTATCGCTTCTATTTACGGCGTTTCTTTATATCGATGTTTTTAAGAACGAAGTTGCATCCCAAGCCGTGAGGCTTTTTGTTATCTATTGAATTAAATAATTAATCAAATATTTGCTTTTGTGGGTCTTATTACACACAGATTTCGTTATTCTCATGTTCAATTAACATTAAAAAAAATATGTGTTTAACTACAATTTCTAAACTCCAATTACACATTTCAAAAAGCATTCCTAAATAAAGTGTGGCAACGCTTTCCTCTCTGTTTACAAAATAACAGTAATCAAATAATTGGGACAAAAGTCAGAATTAATTTTATACGTCAAATGTGGTTTTACCTTTATTTTATTGTATCATGGTTTATAGCATCGCTTCCACTCAGCCACAGGGGCACCCTGTTCAGTTATTTCGGCTGCTACAGCATTATTTGAGAAAAAGCGACGATCTGTATTTCCATCATTGATATTATCATTCCGAGACTTAATTTGATTTATTATTAAGCCCAAGGCACATTCACCAGGTAGTAGCGGAAACGCAGCTGAGCTTTTTTTTTAATTATAGTTCAATGTGAAAAATATTTTATTAAAAAAATTCTTTTGAAACAAATTTGAAAATATGAAAAAACTATTAAAAAATTGTGAAAAGTGCCCAAACGTTGCAAATTTTGTTAGTGGTAGCTGCCTTGAAGAAATTTTTTCAAATTTATGTGAATCATTTTCATTATTATTATTTTACAACAAATTCTTTTTTTGATATTTTGGATCAATTAAAGCCATATTGTTTATTTCATTGTAGTATTTTTTCATTGTTCTTGTAATCCTGATATTACCTGGAAATAAATGTGCCTTGATTAAGCCTGTTCTTTTTTTGAATTTTTTCTAAATTTTTACTTTATTTTCTACAAAAAAAAAAACATTTCCTTATTATCCTTAACAATTCGTCAGATTTTAAAAGGAATTCAGTAAGAAATGTGCAATAATCATTGAAAATATGCAAAGACGGTATTGTTAAGTATAAGTGTTTGGAACTTTGGAGAAATTAAAGTTATTCATATTCTTTGGAACTGCATTGCAATTAAAACACAGACTTGAAGAATTTGTATTGCTTAAGATACTAGCAACCGTATCTGAGAGGGTTTTGCTTTCCATTGGTCCCATTGTAAAAAAATTGGGGAGGGATACGCCCAATTTGATTTTATGATGTGCTGCTTATTTTATTGCTACGAAAGTTACCTAACACTTTGGGCTCTCGTAACGACACAATCTTAAAGTTGAAAAAATGGGCGGAGCCACGCCCAATAAAACGTACAACCAACCAGTTTTTATTTTATGAAACTTGGCACACACCTTGAACTCTTAAAAAAACAAAATCTTGCATTTGAAAAATGCGCGGAGGCACTCCCATTAAAATTAAATTTTATGTCCCATATATTTTTTTAGAAAATGTTCCAATAGATCTTTGTATTAAAGTCGATTTTTTTAGCAGAATTCAAATTTTTTATTGATAAACAACATACACAAAACGATAAAATAACTGAATATTCCTTAAATTTAAACTACACGGAAAACTTCTCAAATAACCTACATTCAGTTAATGTAAAACTTTTTTGAGTGTACTTATCTCTTAAATCACTTTGATTTTTTTTATTGCTTTTAGCTTTTTTCCTTAAATCTCTTTGAAAAGTGGAGAAATTCGAACCAAAATTGATAATTTGGGCTGTTAAAAGTTTTCAAAGTTGTGGCAAAATGTTAAAAAAAATGTTTAAGAATATTTTAGAAAGAAACCAGAATGCCATATTTTTTGTTTCTTTTAATATTCCATTAGTTAAACTTGAACGTTTTCTTAGTTTTAAGTAAAATAATATGAGTTTTTTTATGAAAGAAAATATCAGTAAAAAAATATTTTTTTAAACTGGTTATAATTTTTTATTTTTTATACTCTTAGCTATCAGAAAAACTAAACTTTAGTCTTCTAGTCGAAAAACTGAAACGGTCAAAACTAAACATTTTGCTTTGCACAAAATTCACTGACTTTTACCCCCTCTTGGGGCTCAATAAGAACTAAGACTTCAAAATTATTTCGAACTGGTTTGAATTGTATTGTTACCTATCGAACAGCATAATTTTTATTACAATATAAGACATGATTTTTTTTTTTGTACTTTTGTGTAGGGAACAAAGCACTGTGCGTACTTACTAGTATTTATAAGTAAGCATTAGTGAAACTTATCACGGTTGGCGTATTTCGACTTCGACTACGACATTTTAGATAAAAGAATAAATGTAGCGGTGTTCTTTAATCTGTTCAAAAAACGGCGTAGTCAAAATCGAAATACGCCAACCATGATAAGGAGGAATGTGTAACTTACAAATGCAGGGTTCACAACAGATGGCGTATTTCTTACACGTGGTTTGTATCGAACGTATAACAAGTTTTTCATTATTACACCTTTTTATACCCTTCACCAAAAATGGTAAAGGGTATATATAGGTTTGTCCAGATTTTTGTAATTTCTACAATATTCATTTGCGGCCACATAAAGTTAGTTATTCTGGATCCTTATGAAGAGGAGATAAAAAAAGACATTTCCGTCTGTCCGTCTGCATGTACGGATAGCTTGAAAGAGATTTTCAGAAGCCAAGATATTTCACATGTGAATGTTGAGGAACAACTTGATTGTTAATCCGAATGGGGGAGCAAGTATCTCTTCTTATGGTGAACGTTATATGGACACACTTTTGTTCATTGAAATTAATTTTCCATAAGTTTAACCAAAGCTCCATCTGGCTAATGTGTTCCTGGAGTTTGCGGGATGCCTCATCAGGGTTTTCGTGCATACTAAGGCAGGCTGTATCGTCGGCAAATGTGGAAGTATGGATACTACTGCTCACAGGCATATCACAAGTATAAATCAAATATAAAACTGGTCCCAGTATGCTCCCCTGTGGCACACGGGATGAAATAGTTTCAGGCCTACTCGTAAAGTCTCCTTCCACAACAGTGAACTTACGGGAAATAATGTAACTTTCCAAAAGATTTAAAATGTTTATTGGTAAGTAAGTCTTCAATTTTAAAATTAGGCCTTCATGCCACACTTTATCAAATGCCTGGGAAACGTCAATAAAGAGCGCAGAACAATACTTTTTTTCCTCAAAAGTTCTTCTTATAAATTGAACCAGTCTGTGAGTTTGTTCAATGGTGCTATGCTGACTTCTAAAACCAAATTGATGGTCTGGTATGCACCCACTACTAATTAGAATTGGGGACAATTTTGTTTTGAGCAGTTTTTCGAAAAGCTTTGACATAGTTGATAGTAGACTTATTGGCCTATATGACTCAGCCTTGGTTAGATCTTTGCCCGGCTTTGGAATCATTTTAACCTTGGCAAGCTTCCAGCTGTGTGGATAATACTCCAGTCGTAAAATGGCATTAAATATGAATAATAGGATTCTCATTGCAATACAAGGAAAGTTCATAAGCATCTGGTTACTAATTCCATCAATACCCGGAGCTTTCTTCGGGTTGAGTTCGGCAATTAATTTTTGTAAATCACGCGTCTTAAACTTTATGTGTTGAGGGGGTAGAGCGACTACATTCGGCAAATCAGCAACACCAGTATATATGTTTGGCGTAAAAACGGATTTTAAGTGCTCAGCAAATATTTTACCTTTTTCAGTATCGCTTCTTGCCCAACTTCCGGTAGATGTGCGTAGAGGTGGCTTATACTCAATGGGTGTTTTAAGATTTCTAGCAGCGCGCCACAAAGAGTAATTAGACGCTGGTGTGACATCAAGACCTTCCAGATAATTTTTAAGAGATGCAGTTTTTTCAGACGCAAGCAACTCTTGGAGTCGTTTAGTGCACTCTTTAAATCTGATTTTATTTTGTGGTGATCTGTGCTGTTGCCATTCCCTTCTAGCTCTTCTTTTTTCACGTACGAGACGTTCAATGTCTGTAGAATAAATTTTATTAAACCCAGTCTGAGGATGGGAGATAATGGCATGTTCAGCAGTCTGTTTAATATTCTCGCTGAGATTGGCAATGTTAGATTCAATATCATCGGATGTTCTAAGCGTAATGTTTTCCGTACAATGACTACTGAGACACGATTGATCATCTTCACATATGGGTCAGGTAAGTTACTTCTTAATGGACTACAAATTGTAATGATCGTCGGAGAGTGATCGGACGAAAGATCAAGAAAAGCTTGAACTTGAATTAAATCCCTAGAGATATTTTTTATGACGCCAAAATCTATAACATCCGGAATTTTTTGTATGTCAGTAGGCCAATAAGTGGGCTCCCCACTCGAAATGACATCCAATCCCATTTTTGAAACGTATGCTTAGCATTGTAGTCGCCAGCTGCTACAAAACAAGGTCCAAGAGATTTGTAGAAATCCTCATATTGATTCACAGTGATTGAAAATCTGGGAGGGGAGTAAATTGATGATATAACAAAATTTGTACAAAAACTTTCAATGCCAATATTTGTTGCTTGTAGGTGTTCTTCACAAATGTTATCAAGAACATAGTGCTTGAGTCTTGACTTTATTAGAATTGCTGATCCACCGCAAGCCCTTCCTCTAGGGTCCTTTGTATCATATATAGTGTAGCCATAAATTTTAAAAAGACTTCTCGAAGTCAAATGAGTCTCAGATACTAACATTATATCAATATTTTTTTCCGTGAGGAAGTGCTCAAGTTCATTTTACTTACTAATGATTAACATTTTTAGTCAACTTAAATTTGAAACAATTTTAAATTTTTTTAGAGACGAAAATAGGTATTCAAAGCGTGATCAATTTGTTTGTCAGCCATCATACTTAACACTTTGCTATTGCGCCATATAAAATAAAGACGGCACAAAGATAACATAAACATGAATTTTATGCTGACATCTTCTCGATAAACTTTGACTCATCTCTACATCAGCTTTGAGTTAGCTAAAAGTTAGTTCAAAACTTATCGGGAAGAAGACAGTTCTACAAAAAATAACTGACTCACATCTGCATAATTTATGAGTTAGTTCAGAAGCTAGTTGGAAATGAGTTAGCAAAAAGTCACCTATATTTTGAGCTAGCTAATAAAAATCCGACAGGGCATTTACACATGAAACTAATTACAAGAAAGTAGCAATACAATCACATTTTTTCACTACCACACTCACATTGTTTTTTATTTCCAGTCACGAAGTTATATATTTTATTAGAAGAGTTTTTGATAAAAAACTATCTACATGATGTAATTCGCGTTCTTTTTTTGCGCTTTCTCTGTACAAGTTAATAGGCTTAAATCAACGCACTATACAAATTTGGTACAACAGTGGTCGCCAAACTTTTTTCTTTGTAAGTCACATTTTTCACATACTTTAACCATACATTTTGCCAAATTACACCAAAATAAAATTTATTTCGATGTGGGTATCGTTGTTTGAAATACTGCAAATGGAAAATAACTTGTATTTTATTCGCATTGTATCATAATATAGGGTCGCAAGTTGCAAATCACTATTATATTAAATTCAAGATAGAAAGGCATCAAAAAAAAAGGCAAAGAGAGCTTAACTCATGTAAAAATACTGTAACTAATTATAATTTAGCGGAAAAATTTGATTCTCAAGGAAAACGTTTGGCGACCACTGTTGTACCAATTTTGCACGATATGTTGATCTGTGCTTATTAAATTGTGCTCTATTCGTCATGGAATCTTCAATACACAGAAAGATTATAAATAGAACACGACATACATCAAGAAGTGTTCCAATAAAGTATTTAATAACTCAGTGCAAAATACTGAATAAGAATGAATCCAAAGTAGAAATAAGACGAAAAACCTGACAAAATTATATTTGGTGAAATATTGCACACACATATCTGAAGTTTACTGTTCGGAAGGTCTTAGTCTCTTCTTTTTAAAACAGTTTATAAAATTAAAATCGGTTGATATTCAACTTAGTTAGTTTGATAAGTGCCTACAGGTATGAAAACCCGTAACTCAAGATTTTTGGGGTATTTGGAAAATTTCAAATACAGATTGTTGTTATGCTAGACAATACCTACCAGAAAAATAGTAACACGTCCCAGGTATTTCGATTTCACACACTTTTGTCACACAGTGTTATGTGTGTTTGTGTATTAACAAATAAACAGGTAAGAAATCAAAATCTTTCGACATACATACATATGTACATATCTTTTTGTTAAAAACACGCTATGTGTTATTCTAAATTTTAGAATCTAAAATATGTAAACACTTACATACATACATAGTATTTATGTACATCTTGCTTTTTATTGAAGTTCATTTTTAATTGATGTTAATTATTCCAAGCTGGTTTTTTGCCAGCTTTATAATATAATGTGCACGTTAAATACCGGTTTCCTACACGCTACAATTAGAGGCAGTTAGATAAAGTTATCCAAACAATACAATACGGAAACGTTTCGTTATGATTATTTTTTTGCAGCATTGCTACTGTTTAAGCAAAAAGTTCCAAATTGATATACATACATACTAGTGATGTAACGAATGTCAATTTTTGATGTTCGCGAATTCGAATACGAATATTTGAAACGATATTCGCGAATACGAATATTGTATGTGAAACTTATAGACATCAAATTGGGGTTCTATTTACGCCTGCCATATGAAATATTAAAAAATTGTTATGAAAAAGAAAAATTGTCATGTGGACGTACTTTAAAGTTAATAAAAACTACACAAATTCTTAATGATCGTAATTAAATAATATTTAAAAACGATACAAAGCACATATTTCTATAAAAAATTTAATGGATTCGTACAAACTAATATTTTTAGACATTTATTTAAATTTAGTTTAGGATTTATGCATTTATTTATTTAATTTTTTTGGAAAAATATTCGTATTCGCCTGAATGTGGCGAATATAATACATTTTTCATTAGTAATTAGTGGTTAAGTTTTTTTTACGCTAGTGTGGCACATGGCACACAGATGTAAACTCGGCCTTAAGGCTCAGTTAGCCGACTGTAATGTAATGTAACTGCAACAGTAAGAAACAGCTGATCGATTTTGTTATGTGAAAAAAAATGAAAATGTTTATAGAGATGTAATGTAACGTAACCTACTTTTCATATAAAAATATCGATCAGCTGTTTTCTACGTTACAGTTACTTTACATTACAGTCGTCTAACTGAGCCTTTATACATATTTCATACAATTGATGCTATAAATGCTGTTTTACGAAAACATTTCAATTGAAAGAAGACTGTGCAATGTTAATTTTACGTTAAACATTAAAAAAAATTTATGAATTTCGTTATATAATAATTAAAAACTAACTAAATATCAAAAATAATTATTTTGGTACTTATTTTTGCTCACCACGTTTTTTATTGGCTTTTGAAATAGGTCGTAGTCAAAATGGCGAAGGATGACGTTAGTGCACAAAATATAAGGATGACGTTCTGGGTTAATTAAATAAGAATGGTGAATTCAAGTTACGTAGAATGTAACTACATTGAATCAGTTTAGATCATAGCTGCTCACAAAGAGAAACACGAGAGAAATGTATAAGCGTATGTGTATTCATTTGTATAAAAAGCCGATTGATGTTCGGCACTCTGGCGCTAGTTTTTCTCTTAGTGACCAGCAGTGGTTTAGATGGTTTTCGAATAATACAGAAAAGTCGGACTAGGAACATTTTGAGGTTGTCGATCAAATCGCAAATGTTGTCATTGTTGCCTTGCAAACATATGAAAATGTGCAGTTTATGCAAAATAAAACTTGTATCAATTTTCGACGAAGCTTTTTGCCCTTATTGTATGTAGATGTAGTACACCTTTGAAATATTCTGAAAAAATTTACTGAAAAATTAATTTTTTAATTTGTATAAGCATTTATATGTATATTGATCTTGAATTTCATGTCTATATTTTTATTAAATAAATAAATATTGCTGATTAAAGTTACTTAAAATTAAGAAGCTTACTAGAAAATGTATAGTTCTACCAAAATAATTAAGGCATATAAACAAAATTAAAATTTTTGGGCCTACGTAGTTACTTATCTAAGGTCTATTGGTGATTTCCATGAGTAATATTAAAACAGATCGTTACAGACAATTTATAATAATTCTAGGTGAACAAAGCAATTCTTAAGGAGGGGGGGGGGGCATTGCTCCTCCTCTGGAATGTCCTTTGTATTCCTATGTAAAGTCCTTAGTTATGTTGTTCTTTTCACTTTTAAATAATGGGGTGTAATTTCATTTAGTCTATTCGGGCGCTTTTCCATAATGAAATATTTTTCATATTTTTGAGATCATATTTCACTTGAGCTTTGGAGAGAGTTTTTAGGTTTGAGGTTTTATTTCATAACATAAAATAAAGCTTGAATATACATATTTGCTACAAGTTGTATTAATTAGATGTCTGTATGTAGCTCAACTGAAGTTCTTCGATAATGAATTATAATTTCTATGCACGTATCTTGATTTTTTTCAAGTCGGAGTATGTATATACATATGTATTCAAAGGTCAATGTTATTAACGGAATTAAAAATTTTGTGCAGTCTACAATAAAACTAAAACAATTATTGTAACAAATTAATTCATACTAGATATACCAAACGGACGATACACTCGTCCGTATTCCAGAATCAAGATGTAAATAATTTAAGATACAAAGAAAATGTACCTAGGTATCTAAACGTCATAAAAAATTCATTAAAACACAGCCACATACAAACTTACATACATATGCAAGCATAATTAAATAATATATGAAATTAAACAAAAACATAAACAAAATCTCTTCAACCAAGCTAATTTACTTTATTCAATTCTCTTCCTTTAAGTATTATGGCTTTCATACAACAACAAATAAGAGAAAAAAAATTGTTAGATCAAGAGATACCCACACACATACACACACTCATGTTTTCTTTCTTTTTTTACTTGTAAGCTAATAAATGCGCGTATAATATGTGTGCATGTAGTAGTAGCAACTTTAAACGCTTATAGCTCCCGAAATACTAAACCGATTTCAATAAAATATAGATTCTGCACATCTGTACAGAAAATACTTTAAAACCATATAAATCTTTTTAAAATCGGTTTAGTGGTACCGGAGTAAAAGGGATTACAAAAAACATGTTCGCCTATTAATTATATAGATTCTTTGAAGAGCAACCCAGTTGTCCAAATCGTCCTAGACGACATTGTCTTCGACGATTCATGTACGACATGTCGTCTGTAGATTAAGTTTTCTAATCGACAATTTAAAAGAAATCGGCGTTCATGACTATCTGAACGACAATGTCACACGTTTTCTCTTCAATAAAACTTTGTTGGGGACCATCTGAGCGACAGTGTCATACGTTTTGTCTTCAATAAAGCCTTGTCGAGGACAATCTGAGCGACAATGTCCCTCGTTGTGTCTTCAATAAAGCATTGTTGACGACAATATGAGCGACAATGTCCCTCGTTATGTCTTCAATAAAGCCTTGTTGATGACAATCTGAGCGACAGTGTCACACGTTTTGTCTTCAATAAAGCCTTGTTGAGGAAAATCTGAGCGACAATGTCGCTCATCTGGTCTTGTGTGACGTCGCCGCCATTTGTATGAAAATTTCGTCAACGATTTGTATGGAGTTGTCTTTAATATGTCTTCTACGACTTACCATTGTCTTGTACCCGTCGTCAAAGATGTCTTAAAGACGTGGCCAACTGGGAATAGTCAGCGGTGATTTTTAAATGTTATGACAATACTTACGTACTTTAGCCCTACTCATTAGAAGAATACACATACTTACATACTCATGTATGTAGATATCCCGAAGGAAGCGTGTGGTTAAGCGTCCCCAAGTAGCCCCTCTATGGTGAACTTTTGGCGATATTGTCATTGGAGTGTCTACGTATTAATTTTGTTTTTGATGCGTAGAAAACATTTTGTCAGATACACATACTATACATATGTATGTACGCTTCTTCTTAATGTTGGTTTATTATTGTAGGCGCTAGATCCCTGCGCAAGACCACTTACAAGAACTTTTAAGACATGATGGGATTTTTCACATGCTTTACTTTAACGAAGTCTTCAGAAAATCTGCAATTTGGCAGTGAAAATCCGCATATCTCACCTTATATTTCTTGCAGTCTAAAATCAGCAAAGTGCAGAGAAATCTACATATCTGACAATATCTGTTATTCTATGTTTATGTTCAATCATATTTGTAAGTTTACTTTTTTGATCTCATATGTACATATGTCAACGTTTTTCGTGTTGGAAATAACCTTTAAGAAATTTAAAAACTTAATGTTAAAAAAAATAAAGTTCCTGTTTTAATACACAATTTCAATTAACACATGATCCCTAAAGAACTACAAAGTTAGTAGTACCAACGTCAGTTAATATGTAGTTGGTTTGCAAAAGCCACTTTCTCGAGTATAAGTAATTCGTCAGTAGTCACTAGTGAATAAGTAGTGTTTCACTAGTGACATTTCCTACAGGATAGGTAAAATATGTATTTGCATTCATGTATGCACATCCAGTGCATACATATATGTATATCCAGACTGCCCAAAGTAGCACCAGAGTGCCGAACATCAATCGTCTTTTTATACAAATGAATACACATACGCGAATTTATATCTCTCGTGTTTCTCTCGGTGGCCAGCTATGATGTATATATATATTTATGTATATGTGTATGTGCATTAGGGTATTCAATCGGTTAACCATTAATCGGCTAACCGATTAATTTCTATCCGATTAACTGTTCGATTTATTTAAAATTAGCTATTTTCGATTAACGGTTAAACAGGTTAATTTCGGTCGATAAACCGATTAACCGTTTAAACAATATATAATCTGCCTTATCGTGGTTGGCGTATTTCAAATACGACTACGACTGTTTGGTAATAGATTAAAGAAGACTTCAACAGTTTTTCTTTAATCTATTACCAAACAGTCGTAGTCGTATTTGAAATACGCCAACCACAATAAGGCAGAATATTTTTGTAGAACTTATAGAGATTTCTTTTCTGACAAATATGTTGCATATATGTTACATGTTTTAAGTTTCTGTGTTCGTTTATGCAAAATATATAACTGTGGGAAAAATTTGCAATTTCTTTTCTGAATATGTTGCATGAAAAACATGTAAATATGTTACATATTTTACCCTCACTTTATTCAATGTGTACATACTGCCATTTTTCCAACTGTGGTAGCGAAGGTTTTATTTTGCATGTCATGTTTATAATTTCGAGAGAAGGTTTATTAAATACAAAATATAAAAATTATTATTATGAAAATTAATATAAATAAATATTTATATAAATATTGTGGCCCCATTCATTTTTAGGCGTAATTAGTGATGTCAATGTGTGCTTAAAATCATAAAAGTGTGCGCAAAATCTCTCAAATAGCCTTAAAAACCGCTACATTACATTGCATTAATGATAAAATCGCACATCCAGTTCAATAGTGTCATAACTCAAAAAAACTAGTTTTGCAGAAAACACGTTTAAAGTTTTCAATTTACACACAACTCTATGAAGGCATGAACAAATATTCTTCTCTCAGGAGGTGATAGTACAAGCTATTTATATGAAATTTGTATGCAAAATAAAATACGAAATGCATTATTATTCTGCATTGTTAACTCAAAAAAACGAATTTATTGAGTTATGTCACTATTGAACTGAATGTGCGAAATGTAATCCTTGTAAATAAAAGCAACTAATTTTGTTCGATTGTAGTAACATAATATGTAGCACTTTGAGTGCTTCTAGGTAACATTTAAAAATGTTACATATGTATAGTGAAACATATTATTTTAAGAAAAGAAATCGCCATTAAATATATTTTTTATGGAACAAATATTTGTTTCTTCTCATAAACAAAAAGGCATGTGTTGTGAGACTGATTTTCATACAAACAAAGAAGGTTCACTTCATTTAAAAAGTGTTTGCTGTCAACAGTTTTTCTTTCATATAATTTGAAGCCACTATACATATGTATTATAGCAAAGTTAAAAAAACGAAATATATTTTGCTTTAAATGACAACGATTAGTTTTATTAAAACTAATATAATAATAAAGAATATAAGAAAAGATCTCTATTGAACAATCTAAATCTAATTATTTCACTTATTTAGCTGTTTTCTTTTCTTAATAATAAAACCTTAAAATAATGCATAATTTATGTATTTATATTTATTGAAATTAATAAATTTATGAAAATTGTCTTTAATCTATTAATCGATTACACCAAAATCTTGATTAAATAATCGAGGGATTAACCAATTAAAACAAAAAACTCGATTAATTGAATGCCCTAATATGTATGCAAGGTTTTTAGTTCTATCTCATTTTAACAAACTATGATGAATTCATAAATGAAATTCGAATTCAATTGCTAAATTGCAAGTTTGCAATTTGTTGTGGTTGGAGTTTTACAAATAATTGTTTATGCATTTTTCTATTGAAAATGTTTTAATCATAATATTTAATTGCGGCTTCACATCACAAAAGTAGGTATGCACATGTGCATACAAGGCACATTTATTTCCTTGTGTGCATATATGAATGTACATATATACATACATACATACTACATATACATATACATATGTATATATTCGGAGTGTACATTTTACATTTTCGACTAATTAATAAATTGTCTAGTTTGCTAGTTTTTAATTTTTGTATCCAAAACAAAAACCATTGATTGAAAATGTACCTAAACTACAACTAAACAACTGCAATTTAGCTAATTCACCCACCTTTTTAAGCATAGAGATTTAGTTTTTAGTACAATTTTGAAAAGCGAACCAGGGGTCTACTCTGTAATTCCAAACGAACGCAAATGCTTTTGAAGTGTAATGTTAACTAGATATACCAAACGGACGACACACTCGTCCGTATTCTAGAACCAAAATGTAAATAATTTAAGATTCAAAGAAAATGTATCTAAACTTCATAAAAAATTCATTAAAACACAGCCACACACAAACTTACATACATATGCAAGCATAATTAAATAATACATGAAATTAAAAAAACAGAAACAAAATCCCCTTAACCAAGTTAATTCAATTTATTCAACTCTCTTCCTTTAAGTATTATGGATTTCATACAACAACAAATAAGAGAAAAAAATTGTTAGATCAAGAGAAATACTGCAAACCTACACACACACTCATGTTTTGTTTCTTTTTTACTTGTAAGCTAATATGTGTGCATGTAGTAGTAGCAACTTTAAACGCTTATAGCTCCCAAAATACTAAACCGATTTCAATAAAATATAGATTCTGCACATCTGTATAAAAAATCCTTTAAAACCATATAAATCTTTTTAAAATCGGTGCAGTGGTACCAGCGTAAAAAGGATTACAAAAAACATGTTTGCCTATTAATTATATAGATAGTAGAGATGTGCAAATGTCGTGATTTTATCGTGTCACGCGTGATTCACGTGATTCGTGATCAAATATTATAACTAATCACGCGTGAGTGCGTGAGCGTGACTGAAAAAAATTTACTCGTGCGTGATCGTGCGTGAGCTTTTTTTAATAATCACGCACGAATTCTCACGCTCTCACGAGATAACATTCCTGCATAGGTACATATGTAAATGTATTCAATTATTTGAAATAAATTATTTTATAACAATAAATGCATATACATATGTATAGTAATATGTATGGTAGTATGAGCTTACAAACAATGAATACCCCCAAACAAAATGTTTCGACTTTTTCTGAAGTCAGACTTGTTGTACCGAATTCGTTAAGGCATTTCCGTAGTTTCTCCGAACAATTTGTTTTAAACATTAACCCCCTGTTTGTGTAAGACGTTTGAGTTAGAAATCTTAGCGTTTCTGTAATAGATTAAAAAAAGTTGTACACGTTTCATTTAGTCTATTACAAAAACCCAAAGATTTTTAACTCAAACGTTTTACACAAACAGGGGGTAAAACTTTGATTTTTGAGTACATAAGTAAAAGTCTGTGAACATTTTTTTTAAAATAAATATGTATATGTTGATAAAAATAAAAAGGATTGTAACAAATATTAAAAAATGTGAGTATGTGCAAATTATTTCGACAATAGCAGTAACATAACGGTGAAGCGGTGATCTGCTATAAAAGCAAAAAAAAAACGTACCTAGATTGTTACGATTTGGGTAATATTTCGGTGCCGAAATCGGAAGATTTTGTCGACCAATCGTTACGAATTCTTTACGAATTCGGAGCATTTTGTTTTTGTATATATACAGCTTTTTAAGTATGTATGTATGTATGTTTCTTAGATACCCTGTAGGAAGTATCAATTGAGAAACACTACTGATTCAACAGTGCCTTTGTTAACAATACTACTGACGAATTGTACCGCAGAAAATGTACCGCCGTCCACATATTACGTAACGCTGTAGGGGGGAGGGGTGGGGTTCGAGCTTTGTTATGATTTGTTATGGTGGGGGTGGGGGGAGTCTTTGAAAATGTTACGTAACAGAAAAATTTTAGTAATTTGTATGTTTTCTCATTTAACATGATTTTCTCATTTATTTGATTATCATTTATTTAATTGATCATACGTCTTACCTTCGCATTTATATTATGTATATATACATACATACATGTGCGGAATGTCAATTTTTGAAATACGAGAATTCGAATTCGAATATTTAAAATGATATCCGCGAACACGAATATTTAAAACGATATTAAATTAACTTTGCTTTATTTTAATTTACATTGTAAATTTTACAAAAACACGAGCATACATATATATATATAGATAGATATGTATATATGTATATGTAAGAACCTATTTTTGAACGCAAAAAACATGAAAATTATATTATACATTTACTTTTTCGTGAGCGTGCGTGATCGTGATAAGTTGTAAACCACTCGTGCGTGATTAAAAATATTTTGTTCGTGAGCATACGTGATCGTGAAAATGTTCAGAATCATTCGTGCGTGAAAGTGCGTGAGTAAAATATTTTTCAGCGTGAGCGTGCGTGTCGTGAGTCAGAAAACACTCACGTGCACATCCTAGTTAATAGCATACAAATTCGAAAGCATTTTCTTTCGTTTCGAAATACAGAGTAGTCTCGCAAGGGTCTAATCGTCGCTTTCGATAACGAGCTGATTCGATGACGTTTTTTCAGCTTGAGATTATTGGTCGCTATCGAACAATGTAATTATATGTTTCTACTTATATCGAATGCCACAATCTCAAACTTGAAATATGTATGTACGTGATCGAATCAGCTCGTTACCTGAAGCGACGATCAGACCCCATTTTTAAGTAGATTTCGGCAAAATCTAGTGAAAAAGAAGCTTTGGGTAAAGGTTCCCTGATGATCTGCATTAGCAACAGTGAAATGCGCATAGGATCCAGCTAAACCCCTCAATAATCAATTTCAATGTATTTTTAATAAAAAAATATTTTACTTAATAAGTAAAATATTAATTTGGGATTATTAGTGCGTTTAAAAATTTTAAACTTAAATTGTAACAATTCCCATAAAAAACAATAATTATTAACTTGACTGCACCCGGTCAAAAAAATACTTGTGTGGCAACACTCTATTCTTAAATAGCTATTGTTGTTATTTACATTTATTTTCTTTTACATACATACTCTTACGACTACAATTTGAAGCTGAAAAAAAAGTCAGCCAATGTAGCAATAGTAAAGTAAGAAAATAAAAAACATGTTGATTATTGAGTTCTTGTTTCAACTTTGTTATTTGTTATTGAGCTTCTCATTTGTTTAAATGAAAGTTTATAATATAATAACTCTAGTTGTTCTAAGAAGCTTTGGGTAAAGGTTCCCTGATGATCTGCATTAGCAACAGTGAAATGCGCATAGGATCCAGCTAAACCCCTCAATAATCAATTTCAATGTATTTTTAATAAAAAAATATTTTACTTAATAAGTAAAATATTAATTTGGGATTATTAGTGCGTTTAAAAATTTTAAACTTAAGTAGTAAATTTTGTTTTGTATGGGAAATCTACCAGAAATCTCGTAAGTATTAGATTTTTCTCAAATGTGAATGCACTGTAAAAAATTTTAGAATTCCTCGCTCTTTCCTCTGCATACCACATCTAACTTTTTGTGCATTAAAACTCAAATTATGCTTTAAATAGAATCCCACATACATCACTTCATATAGTGTCAATAGTGGAACGGTATTGATTCACATAGTGGTGAGACTACTGTGCATCCCGTAAGTAACAGCAAATTTGCTACGAACCAGTATTCGGGTTAACAAGGCTCTTTTCTGATGCCGAAAAAGAAAGGTTAAGCTACAAGCCTACTGGAAGGGTTTATTAAATAGGGCTTAGGCGACTTTAGCTGAAATGGAAGCACCTACAGAACATATAGTGAGGTGCAAAAAATGCGGAAGGTGCCAGAATTCCTGAGATATGGGGTATAGTTCGGCGAAAAATGATGGATGTGCTTGGTGAGTAGACATCGGGAAAAACTCATGACCTGCGCAAACGAGCGGTCTGTCCAGCTACTTAAGTAGGCGATCGCTCTTTTTCCAGATTTATGGTATTGCGCTAGTCTCGATGTCTTTTCCAGACTTGACTTAAACTCCAGAAGCTTGGAAACCCTGACATACCTATCCATGCTTGGCACGAAACAGCAGATTTCTCATTAAATGTCACAGTCTTGCTGAGGCGATATTCCCTGCTACCACTTCGAAAAAAGATATACTACGGTTTCGGAGTAATCTTTCACAGGACTTATCGAGGCGATGGCTGCTTGGTCCAGGAAGATTTCGATCGGGAACCGTTAGTATAATGTCCTATGAGGACACTATCTCTAATTTTGAAACGGAAATGTTTTCGAATTGTAACGCCAATAACATACAAATTCAAACAGTTGTCTTTTCGAAACGAATTACATAATAACCCCCAGGAATATCTAGTAGGCACAAGAATTGTAAGGCGACGCAAGTCAATCATCACCACTCCAAATAAGGCAATGGCTTAAATATTAAATCCGTGTTGTTTGTTTAGTATTTTAGCGATCGAATTTAGCTTTAGCTTTGGCGAAATACAGAACAAGGGGGTTGGTCTCCCATTCTAGCCAAAAGCGACTTTAACATTTTCTCCCTCTCTGATGCCAGTGATGAAGATACGTAGCAGCCATCGTACTAGTCTCCACCTACATAAAAATTTGTGAAGTAGTAAACGAACGAAGGGATGAACCATAAGAATATGCCGGTTATAATTGCAGCTGATTCCGATGCACATCATGTATAGGTAGTATGGGTCAGATCGAATGAGTTTAGGAGATTTCATTCTCTAGAGAACATCTTTAGTAACTTAGACTTAAGAAGTTTTGGGTCAGAACTCACTTTCATGATTTTTAATATGTAGAAGGGACGCGCTAGAAAGCACTATGCATTCTAACTTAGGGAATTGAGGGTATCTAGTGATTGATGGTTTTCTGAATATAGATATTTTGCGATTATGGTAGCAGAGGCGATACCCAAGTGAAAAACAATTAGGGAGGAACAACATGAAATATTACTCCGGATCCACCGATTACTGTTCTGCAAAAAAAAATTGTTTTCAATAAAAATATGTTTTATATGGATATTCGTGCCCTTAATTCAAATCCGTTTTCAGTTTTTGCTATGACGTATATATTTTTCTTAATGGGCATAGCTAACATAACCCGGTCACGCTAAGTTATTTCCATCCCCCTTATTGCGAATGGCGTCGTCGACGTCACACCAAGATGACAGTAAAAATTGTCACTTGTCTACTCTTTGTCATCTTGATGTGACGTCGACGACGTCATTCACAATAAGGGGAATATAACTTGATAACGGTTTGTTCGATTTTAATAAATTAAAACTTAAAAATGCAAAAGAAAATTATCTTTAAATCAAATTTGGATAGTTTTTTTCGATTTTCCACGGTTTCGGAGTTATTCCGAAACTAGTGACGAAAAAAAATATAATGCAAAATTTATTTTTGTTATTTGTTTTCAAAACTTTATAAATAAAGACATTTTTAGATTTTTAATTGAACTATAGTGAATTTTTAATCAGAAATAATTTTTAGTCAGGCTTGATGAGTTCAGTAATTTCAATTCTTTTTATTGAATGAAATATTTTATTAATTAATGTGAGTTTCTAAAGAAGAGAAGAAAAATTAAATTAGACTTTTAAGCTGGGGGAAATACCGATATTTTTCTGTGCAGCAACGCACTTCATCAGCACCCTAGTCTATCTACTTGGGTAGAGATTGTTATTAACATCAGCTATTTAACGTAAATTCTAATGAAACGGAATGTGAGAAATGATTGTTGTGTACAATTATTGATTTACCTTTGGTAAATACATATGTAAGTATCACTATTTATTTCCCCTGTTTTTTGTTTTTATTTTTTAATTTTTCTTCTCTTCTTTAGAAACTCACATTAATTAATAAAATATTTCATTCAATAAAAAGAATTGAAATTGCTGAACTCAAGCCTGACTAAAAATTATTTCTTTATAAAAAAAATTAAAACCGAAAATGTTTTACATTTTTATTATTTTCGGAAAGCTAGGTATACTAGTATTAGGAAAACCTATAAGTAAAGAAAATCTGTACAAAAATTTTGATTTTATTCACATTTAAAGCAGATATCCCACTTTGACAAACATTGTGTAATACATTTATTCGCAACACACTTGCATCTTGTGGTTCAATCGCAAGGCCATACCAAGTAACGGAATTATTTTTTTATGGTTCCTGAAATAAAGAAATATAGTAATAATAGGAATATACATATATGTATGTATCAAATGGTTCGGAAAGTAGTGTGGCTACATAATGGAAATCAATATACGTCCGTAACATTAACTCATCCAGTAAAGAGACCATCCAGAAAGAGACCTACGAAAACAAGAAATTACTGCTCAAAGGAGTTCAGTTCGATCTCTATTTGTGGAATATATGTGCACTTAAAAAAAGTCTATCCTAGGATCATATACAAAACCCGAACAACAGCGCTAGTTTAGCACCTAGCTATGCTGTAGGAGTAGTAGTCTCCTTCAGAACCCATGCTGAACGTTTGGGTCTCCCGTATAATGACTACTGCTACAGTTGCAATGACGAGGAAGAAAGTATCCTGCATTTCTTGTGTCTTTGTCCCGCTCTGGAGCATCTCCTTGCCAGAATATCCTTCGGAAACTTATCCGAGTTATCGAAAATCGGGCTCAAAAACCTAAGCCTCTATATTAGGAATAGTGCCTGGTATAATCGCTGACCTCCTAGCCAAATTTCTTGACTCACTCTCACCTCACACCCCCTGAAAAATCTTCTATCTCTTTTCTACTTCTACCCTTCTCACCCTCCTCTTGTTCTCTCTCTCTCTCTCTCTCTCTCTATCTTCTTTATACTTATAGGCAGCACAAAGGGATCATTATATTGGACCCAAGTCGGCTGTACTCTAATTTTCCACTTTTCCTTGCCAGCCGCCTGCTAACCTAAACTACCTAACCTAACCATCATATACAAAATATTGTTGTTTTTTGTGAATTGGTATATGAGATCTCATGAGATACCGGGAATCAAAAAGACTGCAAAGGAGCTTTTAGTGGACAGGTAAAAAATATTTTTGGCAGTACTGTGCATCAAATTAAGCTTAATAACGATTCGGTATAAGCTATGAACAGATATGGAAAAGCATTATAACACGTGAAAAGTATATTTCCACGTGTACGTGAGACCAAATCGAAGGAAGGCGTAGTTGTGGGTCTCCAGATATGAGAAATTTTTAAAGAATTGCTCAAATCTACGTTGGTTAATAAAGAGAGAGGAGCATTTATAGGTTTAGAAAATGTATGTCACAATTTTGTTGGAAATATAAGGGCTGAAAATTACGAAGAACTGGTACAAGAACTTCTTTCATATCAACAACTCAGATGCAACGTGCCATTAAAAAGAAAACTTCCTGCATTCGCACTTAGATTTTTTTTTCGTTTTGTCATATCTGGTTAGCATGGTGAAAGGTTCTAACGAAATAAACAGCACATAAAATTTATAAAAGAAAGCTATCTACTAATTAGTAGTTGATTTTTTATGTTATTCTAGCGTTTAATTTCATTTAAGATTTTAATTTATATCATAGAAGCCATTTATGTGTAAGATTTTTTATTTTTATCATAAATGAATGCGTATTTTATATTCCAATATCAGTATTTTATTTAAATCTCAAAAACCAGATGTGATGGAAACAATCTGAGAACAGATTTGTATTTAGCACATAAAAGTCCATTAAAATCACATAATGAAGTTCTGGGCGTGTTCGTAAATGCATTACTGCGCTGCAAATGGATATTTAAATGTTCACTGAAGTAGATAACGCACAAATAAATGTCAAATATGGTGTACAAACATGATTACTACTAAAACAGATAATCAGCGAACTTGTATTGCATTTTAAATAAAAGTTTGCACGTATGATGCAGAGCTCCCAACTTTTTTTTTTATTTTTTTGCAGAGCAGTGAGTGTTATTAAAGATCGGAAAAACATTGAAACTGCATTTGGCATCCTAACGGATGCTTTTGAAGTAGCCACATCAAAATCATGCAATCTTATTATATGCGGGGTCACCATTAAGCGGCCATAGTAGAATCATGAAATTGCGAAGACTCACAAACAATTTCACAAGCTTTTTAATGACGCTAATAATTGTTCGACTCATAAGTCCTTGGTAAACAAATTTAACAATTAGATAACAAAGGCGAAACACAAGTCCAGGACATCTTTCTGCAGTGGTGCAAAACGCACATCAGAGACCTGTCAACTTCGCTCTACCAGCGCAAATTTCAATGATACTTTAAGTTAAACTATGCTGAATATGTACTCGATTTTGCTTACCAGTGTAGTTTAAAGTTATGAAAATTAATATCACAATCCAAATAGCAAAATAAATAAAAGAAGATAAATATATTATAGTTCATGTACACACTGCCGTTTTATTTTAAACATTAAGCTCTTTTTTGAACAGTATACTTAGTTTATTTAATCTTTTGTTATATTCAAAAAGAAACAAAAAATATTTACTTAAAGAGTACATTTGCTTATAGCTAAATTGGAGTATTTCTTAAATGAAAGCCGAACAAAGTAATTTGAAGCAAACTTTTTGCTCAAGATAGATTTAATATATTTTATGTATGTATATGTATGCATAATCATGAAATTTTGCACAAGTTATAAGAATTAAGAAAAAAAAAATAAAATAAAAAAATTTGTCATTCTAATTAATGAAATACTTAAGTTAGTTTTATTTTAATTTTGTATTTCTTGTTTTTTTTAGCTTTTAATTTATTCGCATATAAAAAAAAACAAATAAAAAGTATATAAAATAAAGAACAACAAAGTTTAGATAATATCAGAATACACAATAATTGTTAAATATAAGGGCAAAATAGTGTTCGTATAAATATATTTGATTTAACTTGGAGGCTACACGTTCAATTTTTGCTTAAATTTTTGTTTCAAAGTTCAATACATTCACACTTTTTTATTACCACGCTCATACATTTCGGAATTGAATACCAGGTGGACTTCAATTTTTCTTTCAATGCATCATTACATTTTTCTTTCAATTTAACAGCTGTTTTAAAATAATTTTCGTGTTTGTAAAAAATTTAAAACAGAGGCAATTTTCTTTGCTGAAATACAATATGTGAGGCGAAAATTTTTAATTGTTTCCTCGACGTCGGCATTTGAAAAACATAAAATTGGAAATCAAATTGCTGGCAGCCTACGTCACAACTTCAATTTTAGCAAATTTTGACAAACAATATGTGTGAAAAAATTGAAAGCAATTTATTGAAAGTGTAGCCGCAAGGAAAAAGATAGTTTCAATTTGGCCATATTCCTTTGTTTTTCATTTAAACATATAAAAGAAATACTTAAGAATTGATTAGATTATTACAAAAATATTTGAGAATTCATTTTCATTCTACTTATTAACAGTTTCCTTCTTCATCAATGATAGTTATGTATGTATGTATATTTACTTTTTTTTTTTTTTTTTTTGCTAAAAAATGTCTACAATTATTGGAAATATAAAAATGACCTAAAAAACAAAATTTTAATAATTTTTACTAATTGATTGATTGATTGATAGATTAGTTCTATTTGTAAGTTTAAATGTTTTAACAAAAAAATTTAATTTCCTTCTTAATAAATTAAGTAAACTTTGATACTTATTAACTACTGTTTATACACATATATGTATATACATATATATGAATATTTAACTATTACTTTTTTATTACTGTGTATTTATTTATGTACGACAATAGAGAGTTAAAGGTTCAAATAGTTTTGTTCGTTATTATCACTATTAACATTATTATTATTATTATTTTAATTAGCATTTCGACTTTAATCGCATATAATTGTTTGTATATACACGAGTACATACATACATATTTTTTATAAACCCTTGAGTACATGTGTATAAACTTTTTCCATTTTTTTTTAGATGTTTAGTTAACTAGAGGGGGAAATATTACGAGAAATTGTTTTGTTGTGAGCCAAGCCTGAAAATATATATATATATATATATATATATAAAGGTTAAAACAAGTACATACTAGTTTTTTTAATGCGTCAACAAATAATTTTTAATAAAAAAATTTAAAATTTTTGGAAAATATAACGCAATAAGCTTAAATATATTCATTATCATTCGTCGTTTAAAAATTCTGTTTATAATTCCCTTTGAAATAATTATTCAAGAAAATAATATGATATATGGGAAGATATTAATAACTAATACGTGCGTTATTTTGCTTATAATCACCCTTATTCTAATTGTCGGCATCGACGTCACTTAAACACAATACCAAAAAATTAGGGCTTGTGTACCCGTTGTCGAAAACAACTGACTCCTGTTGGCAGGTTTATGCTATTTTGTAGACCTTAGGGAACGGAAATAGATTGTCAGTTGCACAAAATTGTTCTTGAGAGCAAGTACACAACCACCAATTTTTTCTTATTGTCTTAAAGTGACGTCGATGCCGACAACTGGAATAAGGGTGAATAAATTTCGAAAATTTTGAATTATATAGACATTAAATTAGGGCTCTATTTACGCCTGCAATATGAAATATTAAAAAATTGTTATGAAAAAGAACTTCATACTCCTTTTGGCGCACTTTAAAGTTGGTAAAAAACTACCCAAAGTTTTAATGATCGTCAGTACATAATATTTGAAAATGATACAAAGCACTAATTTCTATAAAAAATTTAATGGATTCGTACATACTAATATTTTTATCCATTTATTAAAATTTAGTTTAGGATTTAAGCATTTTTTATTTAATTTTTTTTTTGGAAAAATATTCGTATTCGTATTCGCCTGAATTTGACGAATACGAATGATTCGTATTCGCATTAAAAATGGCCGAATATTCGGCAATTCGAATACGAATACGAATACTCGTGCATCACTAGTATAAACATCACTGAAGTATAATCGAATTTTTGTGAGAAAGATAATCCCAGGTTAATTATCTCGTAAATATTTTCTGAATTTTTTAAATACTTAAATGCCGCTTTGAAGTAATTCCTCAAATAGATTTAAAAAGCTTTAGAAATATATCATCGCTGTTTTTACTAACTGACATAACTATTATTTTAAAAACTTAACAGGAGAGCACCTTTTATGGTTTTTTTATACATTCATTCTTATGGCTGCGTCAGAAATCTTTTTACTTATATAGGCACAAAAGTCATGAAAATTGTAGGCAATGCGTATTATGACTTATAAAGTCTAGTAGAGGACTTAACTCATTTTTCAAAAAAAAATGTCAGTTAGGTCGGTTAGTTGAAACAGCGACGATATGTATGTATAACGCTTACAACTCGTTTTTCGATTTCAAAATGCCAAACAGGGGGTCTACTACGTAATACGAAATGAAAGGAAACGATTTCGAATTTCCATGTTATTAATATAGAAATTCGAAAGTATATATGTATGTACTTTCGTTTCTAACACCCAGTTGTTTTGACAAAACGCAAACGCTCGAAATTTAGCGTTTTCAAACTAGCATGCTGAAACGAACTGGGGGAAATTACGGTACATATTCGATACGGTTCGAAATTTTAAAATGTTTCCATATAAACTCTATTGAAATATTTCGTAATTTCGCTTGATAATGAATGCCGTGATTTGCCCCCTGGTCTATTTTATTTTAACTCTTCTTTAAAGAAAAAATTAAATGATGAGCAATTTAAATTTCATCCTCATTATGTGCAAACCCTTGACCCAAATCGTTACATCCGTCAACGTACAGCTCGTCACGTAAAAATACATTTTACGGATCACGACATACGTAAACGTACTGTACGAAATAAAAGTTGAGATTGCTTTATGTATACATGATCGTATCGAAATCTTAAGAAATCATAAAGTTCAATGTCGATACGTCCTTCCATGCGAAAATGAGATAAACTCATACAGGTATTGTAGAGAAATCGAGATAATAATCGAAAAATCGGATAAGCTTTTAAAAATGGGATCATTACTGAATAACATCACACTAGAAAACGCCAAACCTTTTCAAGAATGAACTAAAGCAATGCGCTATAACAACGCACTAACGATTGGCAGAACTATACTATTGGAAGAGTAGCCCAAATTGTCTTGGAAACCCAAATAGTTAAAAGAGAATATAGATTCTAAATTTAAAAAGGCCAACACTTCGGAGTTTGGTTAGCTAATAACAGGATATGCAGAGTAAAAAAAGCCACCTGGCCCACATGGGTGTTGTTGACGATACAACATGTAGAGCTTGCCAGGAAGATAATGAAACTCTCGAACACTACCTTTGCCACTGTGCAGCATGCAGTCAAATTAGAAGACAAATCTTCCGCTAAGAAAATATCTGAGGGATTCCGACTGGAAAAAAATAAGAAAGTATATAGGAAACTAGTCTCTTAACCCGACAGGTTTTTACTGGTTTTCTCCCCAAAAAAGATATAAAAGCAGAAAAGTAATACGAAACGAATTAGGACAATATATGTGACGCGCAAAATAGAAAGGGACCTAAGGGTAAAAACCTGTTTTGTTCAGGAGAGCCATTTTATATTGTATATTTGTTGTACCATCACTGAATAAAACGCTCATATCTCTGGGAGGGAACACTTTTTGGGCATGGGATCGGTATCATTCGATGCTCAGATGTTGTCCACATCAAAAAAGAAAAAAGTGAAAATTGATTTTTTTTACCCTTAGGTCCCTTTCTCTATGCGCTGTCACATATGTAGATTGCCCCTTTCTTTTAAACCTAACCTAACACAAACTAGTTTTCCACTTTCTTTGCGTATGTTCTCGAGACACAATTTTTTAGGCGGCCATGTTATCACAATCCCAAATATTGCTTCATATTTCTATAACGATTTCTGTAGAAGTTGTCATAATGAGTAGAACTGTGTAGAACACCTCCTCTGGTGTTCCTGGGCAGTCCGCTGATGCAGGATTATGCAGCCTTGTCGAACCAGCTTGGTTCGGCACTAAACCGAATGGAGAAAAGTAGAAGAAATTACCTCTCTTCACGTCTCAGTTCTAGGTAATACAAACAACGGACCCAAGTGGGGTGATTTTGACTTTTAAACTGGCCACCTGTGCAAACTCACCCAACCTAAGCATATAAAATCTGAATTTGTGAATTGTAACACCAGTTGCCAATAAGTACAATGGTTAAATCGAATTTAGAGCTTTAATGCCTTGTAAGATTTATAGCAAAATTTGTTAAAAATAGTTTTGTAGATCGGTTTAAAGGGTAATTTTTGGTCCGTTTTTGCCAAAGGGACAAAAAGACCATTATTTGCATAGTTGGCCAACTTTTCGCAGCGCTCTATATGATATGCTCTATAAGAATTAGTACAAATAATCATCCTTATTCCAGTTGTCGACATCGACGTCACTTGTTTACTCGTTCTCAAGAACAATTTTGTGCTACTGACAATATATTTCTGTTCCCTAAGGTCCAGAATATACCATAAATCTGCCAACAGGAGTCAGTTGTTTTCGAAAACAGGTACAAAAACCCCAATTTTTTTGGCTAAATATTTTGTCGTGCTGTAACAAGTCACGTCGTCCTCAAGTCGAATATTTTTTACGTCTTTGTCCCATTTTTGTAATAATTTTTGTGTAATGGTAATTAAATGAAAATTATTTAATCGTGAATATTCATTACAACAAGAGAACAAAAAATGCCAGGTTGAAAATAGATATAAAGTAGCATTTCGAATTTGTATTGCGTTGAAGGTAATTTGGAGTAGGGTAATACTATATATATAGTTAGCTGAAATGCAAAATCACGTAAGTATGCTTTTTTAATTTTTTTTAGGGGAGAGAAAACTAAACATTATTATTCAAGTGACTGGAGTAAAGTTTCCATATTTTAATTATTAATTCCGCTGATTTTTATGATAAATGCTTGAAAATTTGTAAGACACGTGTTCTGATGTAACACCCAATAATTAATTTAAAAAGTAATTTTGAATTTTGTTTTTTAATTACGTGGTTTTGCATTTCAGCTACATGATACATGAAATTAATTCTTCCCGACAATGAATGGAAATTTCTTATTTTTTTTTTTTTTTTTGTTCAATGAAAAGCTCTGAATTTACATAAGCGATAAGGACTTATAAAATTTACATGCATACATACATATGTACATAGTTATGTAATTTTGTGCTCATCATGTACAAAAAACAAACATCTACAAATATGTTCATCATCTAAAGCACAACCGGATTATTTGCGACTTTACAGTTTTACATTAATAATGTTTATTTTCTGAACTACATACTTATAATATTGGCGGTATTCGGTGTTTGATGCAAATGGTCTTGTGTAAGCGTAAATGCAAAATATCCTAGCTTATCTTTAAAATCCAACAGCAAAATACACACACCATCCACAGAAAAGCTACGATATTTCGCATTTGCACTTACGCAAGACTATTTGCATCAAACATCGAATACCGCCATTGTAAAAGAAGAAAAACAAGAGCACTTTTTGTTTGAAAAATATGAATTTCAAATGCACATACATACATATTTAAAAATTTTTAAGATTTTAAAACCATGTATCGAAATCGATTGCTTTTGTTTAAGATAAAGTTGTGTTCTTTTGAAAAAAAATAAAAATAATAAATACATACACATATAAACAATTTACCAACAGCGATTCCAATTTTGTTGCCAACTTTAATGTAATTGATGCTGCTGCCATTGTAGCTCCAATTTTGTTGAAGTTTTTATAGCTGTATTTACTAGACTTATGAGTAAATGTTTTTTTTTATATTTTTCATTTATGTTTTAAACTATTATTTTGCGATTAAAATATGTAACCGATGTTATAAACAAGGACAACAGCAGTGAATTAAGACTAATTATTAAGGAATTGCTATCGTTGCCAGCAACTTGTTTGTCGGTATTAGGAGTTGAACGGCAGATCGTTTCATTTTTAATGAAACGAAACATTGATTCAACAATGTTAGCAGGAGTAATTTCCTCGCATGTCTCCAATTTTTTGACAATACAATGTTCCAATCGATCCATATCATTACATTGCTTAGGACCCATAACAAATTTGGGCAAACTCTTGACATTTTCAATACCTTCGTCGGGTAAATAACCAGAAAAAGTGCTATTAATACAGTTTTGTATGTCTTCGCTGTGACCTTCTAAGCACTCGGGACCCTTTTCTGCTATAAAAAGGGCAATCTGGTCACCTCCCTTGTAGCACACAAAATCCAAAAGACTACGCACAATACGCATGAAAACTTCTTGATTTTCTCGCTCATCCTTATCCAGACAGGGTGTGAGTTTTGAATTGAAGCTTTCAATACAATTCATTGCTTCTGGCTTTTTTAAGCAGTATTTGTTGAACACTGCATCCAATTCGCCTTTGGGTGAAGCCTCAGTTATCTCCTCCTGTATTGCTGTAAAGTTGACTATACTATTAGCACATTCGGCTAATGTTAATTTTGAAGATTCTATTTCTTCATAGGCTTTTTGGCCCTCTATATCGCCAGCGATCTTCAGACATTTATCCTTAACCAAAGCATTTATGTCATCTAAGGTGAGGTTAGTTTTTGGAAATTCATGCGGCAGTTTACTTTTCAACTCGTTGACATCAATATTGCTAATGTCGAGGTCAGCTGTTTGGACTGCAAAAAGAAGGCTTAATACCGTTCCTATTAAAAGTGCGTATTTCATATTTAAGGTTGCTTATATTTATGTATATCAGTACGAATAAGAAACTTTGCTCGTTTTTCTTTGTTTTACACTTTGTTTAATTAAGTGACCTTTTGGTGCCTTTGCAAATTATTATCTTTTTTTGTTTGCTATACTGGTTTAATTCTCACTTTTATGCCGTGCCGTTTATCATTCACCGTAATCTGACCACATTTGATGTGTATTCAATCGTGTACTGATACTGCTTGTTGAGTAAATTTTAAAAACTGCTTTTGGCTTAATTTTTTTACTTTGCTTTTTATTTATTGTTCTGCTTTGCTTGCTGTATTTCCTTTGTTTTATAATGTGTATTTTTCCAGCTATCAGTTATTCCTTTGCTTTAATTTAATTACTCTCTGTTATTTAACGATATATTAATTGCTGTAATCGTTAAAGTGCATATATTTCATTTTATTTTCAAAATTATGTTTTGTGCTCAAAATAAAGCTGATAAAATTATTAAGTTTTTTGTTTTGTTATTTAACAATTTCCTTCACATCATATAATTTCCAATGTTGTTTAGTCATCATTATCGAAGTAGCGTTTTTTTGAATATAGCGTTTACACTTGCAAGTAAAAGTTAGAAACGCAAAATACAATAAATATTTTTACTAAAGCCCTAAAGCAAGCCACAGACCTTGCGACCGTTGGTACAACATGAGCAGGTTGTGTATGAGATTGTAAAGTGTGTGGGGTCGTTGTATGAAGTTGTGTCTCGGTTGTAAGCAAGGCACATCAATCAGGTACGCGCGATTCTACAACAAATATTACAACAGAAACAACCACATGTACTTTGTTGGTATAAATTACCTTCTTATTTTTCAAAACAGGGTAGTATCGTCAGATTGCGTGTTTCTTATAGGAAATATCAAACACCATAAACTGAATATTCGAAAGGTGTTTATGGATACCCAAACAAAAGCATGCTTTTAGGCTTATACCTACACAATCCAAATTTGACATTTAGATTGGAATAATGACATTAGTCACCTGGTGTAGTGCTGCCACCTAATAAATGCGCCTTGGTTGTATGAAAGATTAAAAAGATTTGATTTTTTTGCAAGTTGTTTAGACAGGTTATTGGGAGTATGTTGTACAACTTCATTTCATTTTGTGTTTATTTTGATAGTGTCATACAAAAAAACGTCACGCACGAATTCAAATGTGCATTTAAAATGTTATGCAAATGTAATTTTTCTTTTTTTTTTGCTCACTTTCTTTTAAGGCCGTGATGCACTATCATACAAAATCGTGCTATCTACGAAAAAGTACATCGCTGATGATGGAGTTTATGAAAATTTTCCAAAGACAATAACAATTCATCATATCGTGTATACCCTGCATTATGACACTTCATTTTTTCTTTGATTTGATATTGAATTGATAGAAAGAAACAATAAATGTTAGAAAGAAATAACTATATAAAACGGAAACAAAATTTTTAAATGTTGTCAAATTTTCGTAATTAAAAACCGCTAGTATTAAGACAAAACAAACTAAAAATCGCTATGTTTGACCATAAACCGCTAATTAACCAACACTTTTATGTTTCAAACTAGAAATGTCAATTTTAAATTGAAAAATTTTACATTTTTTTTGACAGATCTTCATTTGTTATCGATAACTTTAGTCAAGTTGTTGACATTATCTCATGTTTTAGACTCGGCAGTTTTTCTTGAAGCAAGTCTGAGTTTATGGGAGAGGAAAGAAGAAAGAAGAGGGGTACTGACTTGCTTGTACAGAAAAGATACTTCAATTCTCTTTTGTTATTTCATTTGCAGCATTAAAACAATAGGAAAATTGAACCAGAAACCGTCTGAGTGTAAACAAACGAGCAGTTTTAAAAGAGAATTGAAGATAACTGCTTCAAGAAAAACTGCTAAGTCTAAAGCATGACTATTTAATTTTTCTTAATATAGCTGAACCCTTAGCGATTTTTAGTTTGTTTTGTGTCAATCCTAGCGGTTTCTAACTACGAAAATTTGACAACATTAAAACATTTTGTTAACGATTTATATAGTTTGTTCTTTTTAACGTTTATTGTTTCTTTCTATCAATTCAATATCAAAGCAAATTCATATAAGATATTCTCCGCTCAATTCGCTTTGAGAAATTTATACTTGAAATGTCAGAAAAATGTTTTGAAAAATGTGTTTTGACATCCAACGTATATTCAAATTACAAGCGGCAAAAACAGTCACCTGAGCCCTTGCGGCCACCTAGTATGAAATCGCCTTGAAAGCAATGAAGAAAAAATTAAGTGTCATAAGGGCTTTACGCTGCAGCCACACGTTCAATAAATGACTTTCAATTTCATTACACATATTGTGTGTCAAAATTCCTTGAAATTGATAGCTGTGATACAAATTGCTAACCAATTCCATTTTTTAAATGCCACCGACGAAGAAACAACTCAAATTTGTAGCTTCAATCAATAGGTGTGTTCCACAAGATTTTGTACAAGTTCGGACTAATGCGAGAAAAAAGAAAATTACTCTCTGAATATGCAAAAGTTATCCAAAATTGCTGGAACGCAAGAAACCATAATTGCACATCTTGAAATATTAATGTAGCTTACTTTTTGCATTAAATTTAATTCAAGTGATTTTAGTCGCTTAAAACGCGTAAGATTGTAAAAACAAAAAATGAAAATAAGTTCCAAAATAGTGAATTTTTTAAAAAGAACGCTTTTTTATATTAAAGAAATTGAGAAATATGCACAAATGTACTTACAACTTCAACTTTGTTCAAAAGTCCTTCAATTTTGATTTGTAATAAATTTGTATGTAAAAACTTTTCTTCTATATTTGCAAATTTTCTTATTAATTTTTCAGTTTCATATGTAATAATGTAAGGCAGCTACGTCCAAACACACATACTCTAATATATGTATTTCAGATAAACAGCTTTGTTATTGTTTCTTTGCAAAGACCAAAGATGTCACCGAGATCTGGAGGCAAATCGCGGCACTCGTTATCGAATTACGAAATATTTCCATATAAATTATATTGAAATATTTCGTAATTATGTTCGATAACGATTGCCGAGATTTGCCCCCTGCTTGTATGTTGTGCTCTCATCAGTGTGAAAACAAAAAAGGTCTTTTGTAAAACTTTGCACATAGTGCGTATAGCTTGGACGCAGTTGATGTAAGGCAATACACCAGAGATTATAAAGACAAAGTTCCGCCTTGATTCAGTTGGAAATTTCCTTCCTGTTGTATCTTGCTTGCTGCCGTTGTTGGTGCTGCTGTAACTTATTTGCTGTTTATTTTTTTATAAATTTATGAAATAATTGAAATATTTTCTATTATTTTTAAGAACGTCAAAAAATTTATAAAAAAAAACTCGGATTTCATAAATTAATAAGGTAGCATTAATTTTTAGAGTAAAAAATAATCGGGACAAACGTCAGAAGGTTAATATGGCGACGAAAAGAGAGAATGGTTTTACCTTTATATTATTGTATCATGGGTGGTCGTTGATGATTTTATATCATGATGAATCACTACAATATTAACTTCCACATTTCATGAACTCAAACCAAAAAAGTTTGTCTTAAGTAGAACAAAAAATAAGCAAATTAACTAACATGTGTATAATTAGCAAAAGAACAAAACGACAATGGTAAGACTGTTGTAAATATAGAGATGGTAAAATTGAGCTTACAATACAAAAAAGCTTTCAGCAAATTGAAATACGATGAATCAAACAATTCTCATATTCCATTTGCAATAATGCTAAGTATATAAAGCAGAAATCTACATCAACTGACACCACACACAGTGGACCAAACACAAAAGAACGCTGATGATGAAGGTTTAGTGGCCTTCGAAAACGGCTGGCTGTTCCGTTCAACTATGTGTTGTCAGAATATTTACAACTAACTTTGGTGTTATTTGTTCATTAATAATTATCACATGAAATTTGGCTTACAGAAACAAATGGAGTTCGAATAATAATTAAAATTAACTAAAATTAATATCCATAGGCCTGTGGCAAAAATTAAATAAAAATATCCTTAATAGTAACAAACCAAAAAAGTTTGTCTTAAGTAGAACAAAAAATAAGCAAATTAACTAACATGTGTATAATTAGCAAAAGAACAAAACGACAACGGTAAGACTGTTGTAAATATAGAGATGGTAAAATTGAGCTTACAATACAAAAAAGCTTTCAGCAAATTGAAATACGATGAATCAAACAATTCACATATTCCATTTGCAATAATGCTAAGTATATAAAGCAGAAATCTACATCAACTGACACCACACACAGTGGACCAAACACAAAAGAACGCTGATGATGAAGGTTTAGTGGCCTTCGAAAACGGCTGGCTGTTCCGTTCAACTATGTGTTGTCAGAATATTTGCAACTAACTTTGGTGTTATTTGTTCATTAATAATTATCACATGTAATTTGGCTTAAAAAGCGATACGAACTTTAGCCTGTTAAAATCATAAATATAGAAACAAATATATTTCCTTTCATTTTCATTTATTTATTCATTATGTATACCTAGCCCATGGGCCATAGTCGGTCACATCATACTACTCAAAAACTATCTACATACAATTTTAATCAGAAATAATTACTTATTCGGGCTTAAATTCAGTAATTTCAATTCTTATTGAATGAAATATTTTTATTAATTAATGTGAATTTTAATCTTGGTGTATTTACTTTTTCAGTGTAAAGCATACCTTTTTCGTCTGATATATTTCATTAAATATATAATAGCTTAGATAGTATTAAACATTCGACCATGTCACAGAGTTCAATTTCAAATTTCCGTATATTAGTTTTCTTTTTAAGACACCATTTCCTACAAAATTGGTATGTTGGTGCTTTTTTAAAATTTGATGTGCTTCTAAATAAATAAAGGCAACTCTGCTCCTGCTCTATCAAATCAAGCAAGGCGAATTATGAATTTGCTTTGAAAATTAATTTTTGGCGCAATTTTAACTTACCACGGTTTGGATGTCAGTAGGAAGCACAGTAGGAAGTGCCTAGGAAAGCTAGATATGTAGTATGTACATATATTTATTTCTACAACTATAATGGATAATTAGTTTAGTTTTTCGAAAAAAAAAATGTTATCAAAGTGGTGTTTATTTTCGGTATTCAATAATTTTGTGCAAAAGTTGTCAGGCAATTAGATAAATAAAATAAGTTGTGAAATTTTTGTATCGGTAGTCAATTGGTCGTTTGTTCGTTGCGTGTATATAAAGTGATAGTCTAATTTTAAATAAAAATTTTTAAATTAAATAAAACTTTGAGAATGTACGTGCATATTATGTTAAAATGAGAAAAATTACATAAATTTTCTATACAATCCATATTTAAATAAATAAATTTATTGAAAAGTAAAATATAAGTGAAAATGAAGTAGTTAGTTATTCATTCATAAATTTGTAAATATGCTCCTTAAAACGGAGAGTTTTAGGAAATATTAGTCAGGTCAGTTTTGTTTTCTATGTTCTTTGAAATTTATCGACAAACTTCTAAGGGCCATTAACTATTGCAAATTAAGTTTAAAATGGGATTTTATCGAACGTACAAAGGCACATTCACCAGGAAGTAGAGAAGACGCAGCTGAGCTATTTTTTTAAATCAGAAACTTAAAAAATTGTATACGAAAAAGAAATTAAAAAAATTTCGACATGAAAAATATTTTATTAAAATAATTCTTTGTAAAACATATTTAAAAATATGAAAACATTATTAAAAAATTGTGAAAAATTGTGGAAGCTGCCGTGGAGAAATTTTTTCAACTTTATGTCAAAATGTTTTATTTTGTTAATCAAATTTTATTTTTGACATTTTGGATCAACTAAAAAGCTTTGTTATTTTTTTCACTGTTTTTTTTTGGTAATCTTGATATTAATGAATGAAATTAAAAAAAAATTGATTATTATAACTTCACTTTAACGTAAAGTGAGCGATAACTTAATGGCAAGTTTATCCTACTTAGGGCCATTCACCCCTATTCTGCGTTTCGATTCGAATCGAAAGTTTCTCCGTTTGGCAACTTTGGTATTCTGCGTTCCGTTCTTCGATTTTTCTTTCGATTCTATGTATTCTGCATTTCGATCGTAACTAAGTTTTTGTAAGTTGTTATTTTAGTGGCGGAGCGTTTTCAATTTTTGATTGTTTAGCTTCAAAAAGTGATTAATTAAAAAAATAATGCAAGCATTAAATGCAAAAGAAGGTTTAATTAATGAACTATACACTTTGTTTTTCTGTATTGAAATGCGATTTTTATTCAATTTATTACAGGTAAAACAGTCACCCCTATTCTGCGTTTCGATTACGTTCCCGCATTCAGTTACGCACGGATCGAAAAGAGGTATTCTGCCAAAAAACTGAATCGAAAGAAAAAGAAGAGTATGTTTAAACCTGCTACTTTGCTTTGAAACGGGTGAAATAGGTACAGAAAAATTAGCAATTTTGCAAAATTTTTAGCAAAAAGTTAAATTTAGTGCAAAAAAAAACAGTGATTTACCATTAAAACAATTAATAATTAAATATTGTAAAAATTTTTATTAAATAGATTCTTGCAAATTTAAGTACAGAGATTAAAAAAAAACCAGATAAGCAATACGTATTTGTGGCCAAACTTATCCAGTGTGAAGAATTCTGTCGCGCCGGAGGTGATATTTTAATTTTTTACACATAATTGTAACACAAAAATAAAGTTTATTTCTTTAAATTTAATTAAACACGTAGGTAATATCGTTTTTTGTTGCCATTAAATAGGTATGTCAACTTTTTATACTGTAATAAATTAAATAAAAATCGCATTCAAGTACAGAAAAACAAAACAAACTGTGTATTATTAATTAAACCTTCTTTTGCATTTAATACTTGCATTATTTTTTTAATTAATCACTTTTTGAAGCTAAACAAACAAAAATTGAAAACGCTCCGGCACTAAAATAACAACTTACAAAAACGTAGTTACGATCGAAATGCAGAATACATAGAATTGAAAGAGAAATCGAAGAACGGAACGCAGAATACCAAAGTTGCCAAACGGAGAAACTTTCGATTCGAATCGAAACGCAGAATAGGGGTGAGTATAAAAAGTTGACATACCTATTTAATGACAACGAAAAACGATATTGTCTACGGATTTAATTAAATTTAAACAAATAGACTTTATTTTTGTGTTGCAATTATGTGTAAAAAATTAAAATATCACCTCCGGCGCGACAGGATTCTTCACACTGGAAAAGTTTGGCCACAAATACCTCTTGCTTATCTCGTTTTTTTTTTAACTCTCTGTATTTAAATTTGTAAGAGTTTATGTAATGCAAATTTTTACAATATTTAATTATTATTTGTTTTAATGGTAAATCACTGTTTTTTTTGCACTAAATTTAACTTTTTGCTAAAAATTTTGCAAAATTGCTTAATTTTTCTGTTTCTATTTCACCCGTTTCATAGCAAAACAGCAGGTTTAAACATACTATTCTCTTCTTTTTCTTTCGATTCAGTTTTTTGCAGAATACCTCTTTTCGATCCGTGCGTAACTGAATGCGGGAACGTAATCGAAACGCAGAATAGGGGTGATTATTACAACCTAAAAATAAAGTTCCTGATAATTAACCTTAACATTAGCTAACGTGAACGATAAAGTGACCATTGCTGTTAGCTTATCAGTCACTTTTACATTAATGTTTACTTGTAATAATCAAAATATATTTACCTGTCAGATAACATCTTAAAATTAACTATTTTTAAGTTGTAATAATGGCCCTAAGGGCCATTAGGGTTATTACAACTTAAAAATAGTTAAAAGTAGGATTTTATCGGACGTATAAAAACTTTATCATTTGCAAAATTTTACTTTAACCTAAAGTGAGCGATAAATTACAGGAAAGTTTATCCTACATGGTAAGTTAAATCCAATTTTCACTAATGGAAAGCTTTTTATACGTCCGATAAAATCCTACTTTTAACTAACTTTAAGTTGTAATAATGGCCCTTAATAAGTTACATTACACAGAAAAATTTATTCCCAAAAAATTTTCAAACAAACGTTTGTTTCAAATAAAATTTACCCCTGTTTGTGTAAAACGTTTGAGTTAAAAATCTTGGCGTTTTTGTAATAGACTAAAGAAAACTTGTACAACTTTTCTTTAATCTATTACAGAAACGCCTAGGTTTCTAACTCAAACGTCTTACACAAACATGGGGTTAGTTTCAGTAAATATTTTTTACTGTTCCAGTAAATTGTTTGTTCCAATTTTATTTTATGCATAAAACTGTATATGTAGAGTAAAAATTCTAATTCATACAACTAATATAGAATAACATTTGTGATAAGCAATGGCATTCTGTACAGAACAGCTATTCGTTTGATTCGCTTTTTCATTTCGCTAAAATAATTGTTTGAATGAAACAATTTGTTTATTGAAAAATTCGTAGTTTTTTCAAACAAATTATTAAAAGTTTTTGCAATTGATTTTACAAATTTCTTTGTAGGACCTAAATTGAAAAAATGAATATTTGATTCAGAGAATTTTTTGTTTGAAATGAAAAATAATTTTTTTTCTGTGTAAATTTGCAATAATGAAAAACTTGTTATTCCTACGTCCGATAAAATCGAACTAACTTAGGTATGTAACTTTAATCATGGCCCTAAGAAGCTTATATTTGCAACTCTTTTTTATGAATTTTAAATCATGATACTGTTATATTATCATAATGTAATATATTTTACAAATTTTCCAAATTTCAAGTTTTCAATTATAGCATGAAATTTTCAGAAAATTCCCATTTATAGTTTTGCTCCTTATAAATTACATAATACACATACATATAAACAGGTTTACATTCCCGTTCCGATGTTTAGATCATCTAAGAAGGAATGAATAAATAAATAAAAACTACGATAGATAGACTACAAATTCCAAAAGCATACGAATGTTGTGTACTTTTAGGGGTTAAAAGGCCGTTAAAAACGGATTTTTAGTAGCTTTCTCGGCACATCTTCTAAAGTATCGAACATACCAGAAAGCTTTTTGGTGCGTTCTTTTCTTCTGGACTAGTCTTTAGCATAACTACGTATTACAAATACTACAAGACACTCTCCTTTTTTTCGTCGATTTGCTTTCTGCTACCATCACTTAATAAATACAAAGGAATGTTCTCTTATAAAAAACCAAGTATAATAAGACTTGTGTTTGTACAAAATAAGAAAAGCAAATTTGAGTGGCTTAGGTATGTCAACAAAGCAAATAAAGAATGTTTGAAAGATTTAGTATAAGGCTGAATTTACATCTGGCATTTCTTGTGTGTCATTTGCCCAAAAAAGCGTAACCAACTAATTACTAATGAAAAACTGTTTAAACAGTTTCCAATCATGTTGGATTCTATAAAATTGTCTATTAGTTATGTATGAAACTGTTTAACTTAATAAATACGTGTCTGAATCAAACTGTTTTTCATTAGTAATTAGTGGTTACGCTTTTTTACGCTTGTTTGGAACATGGAACACAGATGGAAACCCGGCATAATACTCGAGTATTTTGTATTTTATTTATTTTATTTGTACGCTTATTAAAGTTAATTTTTTTGCCCTATAACTTATTTTTTACTTTATATTATTAACACATTGATAAAGGTTAAACATAAAAATAAAATTTAAAAATAAAAATCAAGACAATTGCTGCATAAAATAATCAAAAATAATTATAAATATTATTTAAAAGGAAATAAATAACAAAGATTAAAAATTTTAAAAACCCCCGACTTTTTTCAGAAAAGATGTTATATCTTCTAAACGGCTGGACCGATTTTTTTCAAACATAGCTAAGAACCGTCTCGATCAAGTCATCTTTCAAACAGAAAAAACTAAATGAAAATCGGTCCAGCCGTTTGGCCTGTACGGGGACACAGACAGATACACAGACACACACTACAAACTTATAACACCCCTTTTTTAGTCGGGGGTTAAAAAGAGAAAAAGTTGTAATTAAAAATTAAAATAATGAAAAATTAAAATAATTGAAAATTTAGCGGTTAAACATAATAATAATACATATGTACATATATGTATACATATGTACATAGTTGAGAAAAAAAAAATACTTTAAGTATATTCGATAACACTTAAGAGTCTACCAGCAAAATTTTTTTTTGCTTTACTTCCCAGCGGTAAAACTCAGAAGACTTTCTTGGTGCAGGCCTTATTAAAGGACTCTTTCGCATAAAATATACGATACACATTCCACACTCGCTTCTTTGAGAAGGGAGAAGAGAAGGAGTAACATGTTTTGTTTTGTTTTTTTACCAAAGCAAAAACATAATCTATTAGTTTGAAGGCCTTCCAGAATCTCTGGTGAAGGAATAAGAACAGAAGGCCTGCTCCGCAATGACAACGCGTGTAAAAAAGACATGAGTATGGAATGGAGCGAGCTGGCCTTCTACATCCAAAAGAAGGCATACAGAGGCCTTCTAGAAGGCATCCCTACTCCTCCTAGTTCCCGCTGGGTTTATTTATGTTTTACAAGTGTGAGTAATATAAATTCTTGGGACGTATAAAGAGAGTAAAATTTTGTATTTGTGTTTTTTTACTTTGAATTAGCTTGCTTTGTCCATCACATGGTACAATTATACTAGGTACATGCACGACTACAACAAAATTACAACACCAAAAAAACACATTCATTTTGTTGGTATAAACAAACGAATAATTGTCAGAAACAGATGCCTTTTGTTTTTAAAAATAACAATTACAGGGTAACAAAAGTACAATTGCAGACGCAGCATTCCTGCATGATTATAGTTATTCAGTGTTGCCAATCTGTGTGTAGTTAGACAGTGTGTAATTTCTACTCACATGTGTAGGCCATGTAATTAAATTCTTGTATAATCTGTGTGTAATTCTACTTTGGGTTCTATTTTTATTTATTTTTGTTTTAATTTTAACCTACACAAAAGATGTGTAGTGTAATTTTCTTCGATGTGTAATTGGAGACACAGCGATGTGTAAATTCATTGGCAACACTGTAATCATTTTATTCACACACATACACTAACATTTTCGCAGCTTGTAAACAAAGTTTGACAACTATTTGCATTGTATATATTAACAGGCTGGGCTTTTGCATGTACCTGTTATAATTGTATCATGGTCCATCATTTGCATTTGAGTTACGCTAAAAATGTTTAAAAAAGCAAATGTACTTAATTTCAAATACACTCGATGCTATGCCCTATTCTGGACATAATCTCGAATATATTTTGGCAGTTTTTGAAAATTAGCACTTATAAGTTGTAAAATCGTACCCATCTTCGGTACTTCTTTGTTAATGATAACGTACAAATTGCACAAACATGTAAAAATAATTTACTACCGCTAGTAGAAACTGAGATAATTAAATGCGTAAGTAAATAAAATTTATGTTTTTGAAGTGCTCAAAAATGTACCTTTTTGGGTAAATAATAATTAATAGTTAAAGGTATTCACGCCAAAAGTTGCACTGTTGCAGAAAACCAAAATTGCAAAATTTTCAAAAAATATAACAACAACCACATAGAAAATTATTTTGCAAGTTTGTCCCTATTTACACTCTGCAAGTCTTATTGCTAAGCTGATTAGTTTATTAGGAGAGAGAGTCGGGGGGAAAAGAAACGTTGCTGTTCCCCTCGTCTCTCTCTCCCTGAAACTAATCAGCTTAGCAATAAGACTTGCACGGTGTGATTTTGGACATTATAAGGGTAAATTCTGCAAAGTTGTGCAACTTTTTATGGCATTGCCAATCCAAAAAAATGGTCAAAAAGTACCTTTAAAATCAACCATACACCAAATTACAACGCAGAACTACCTAAATAATTTTCTTTTAAATGAAAACAAAAAAGACGTTGAAGATATTTTCGATACAAATAAATTAATTTAAAAATTAAAAAATATTTAAAAAATCTTAGCCAGAAATTATAAAGAAATCTTCAAATTCGATTTTCAGATAACAAATACATACATAATTTTGCTATTTTCAAAAGACCTATGGCTCAAAATAGTTATTAGAATTTTGTTAAATAATACCAATATTATTAATATTGATATTTTATTAGTGAATTGATTGCAAAATTAATCAGCGAAGTTCCAACAATTCGTTTCAGCGTTTAAACAAACATACGAGTACAATATATCTATGCACATATTAAACAAAATTGGTTGCTCACGTCAGAAAGTGCAATTTGCATTTTTGCACAGTTGCAAGAGTTCACGTGAATACCTTTACCCAGCAAAAAATAAAATGAGTACTTCTTTAGGAAGTACTTCTAATTTACTTCCAAAATAGGTTATGCATTTTATTCTGGTTTAATGAAGTTATCTTTAATCACATATCTAAAGTAATGGCAAATCACCTATTTTATTATTATTATCCTCTAAAATAAAAACCCAGTAAAAAAGTGATGAAAAAAAGTAGAAAAAGCACCACAACTACTGATACGAACCACTTCAAACTCCGAGCAAGCCCGTAAGCTAATAAATTGACTGATTGATTTAATTGTTTAAAAGTACAAATTCTTCAACTTCAGAAATAAACTAAAACTAAAACAGATTTTCCTTCTTTTTTCTTCTGAGACAATTATTTTAATGAGTAGAATACTTTTAGGAATGAAGTAGCTTCCAATTGGGTTAGAAAATAAGTGTATAAGCACCACTTTCTAAATCATAGATTTAAGAACTTTGGAAAAGTGGTTAAGAACCACATCCTAAATGTAAAATATATTGGATTTACTTCACCAATAAAAAATCACTCCTTATTTTAGAGTTTCTATAGCAAATTAAAAGTAAATCTTATTCACTCACGGGTTGGCAAAATCTAACTACTTCGCCCCAATGACATGCTAATGTAAAATTCACTACTTTTTGCTCGGAGTTCGAAGTGCTTCGTATTAGTAGTTGTGGTGCTTTTTCTACTTTTTTTCACCACTTTTTTTGCTGGGTAATAATTGTAATTTTTGATAGTGCAATTTTGGGTAGGGATGTAACGAATACCAGTTTAGCGAATGCGAATAATACATTTTAATTTCTGCGAAAGCGAATGCAAATATTACGATACGTTAAAAATCACATGAAAAATTTTTTTTATAAGAACTTGAAGTTGTATTATATATATTGGGGTGGCCGTATATATATATTATTTCATACATATACATATAGTCAAAATAAAACTAAACCAAAAAAAAAAAAAAAAATTACATTGAAAAATGGAATTGAAGGCCAACTTTGAGGGCCGGACACACCTCCTAAAACGCAACTTATCGGTACGAAATTTTTTTGTATTTTTTTTACATAAAACTGAACCGATTTGGGTTGTGAGAGTAGAAGAAATCAAGAAAAAAAAGTCGACATACAATTAACGGCCACTCTAATATACATAGATGTACTACATATAGCATTTTATTTAAATTTAGTTTTTAATTGAGAAAATATTTGTTAATTTATTAAATATACAAATTCTTAAAACAGAAAGATATATGTTCAACATTTCATCTGAAATGCTGTCATATTAATAAAAATTTTAATGAATTGTTCATAAAGAAATGTTGCAAAAGTAGTACTATGGTCATCTTGGGAAAAAACATATAAAAAATATATTCAACATTTTTTTAAGTTTCATGCGAAATAATATGAGTAGCACTTGTTTAGCGTGGAATTTACAACAAACAATGACTAGTTAATATTGTTTGCATTTCAAATTTTTTGTACGAAGAAATGAATGGCGTTTAGCATTTTCCAAAAGTTTGAACAGACTAGTCTTAAGTAGAAAATATGTATGTATGTTCACGCAAATCAAACACTGCCTTTTCTTTTCCAAAAGTTTAATTAAACATATTTCCAAACACTGCTTAAATTTGGTTTCCGCTAAAATTTTAAAGCTTTGCTTAGAATGGTTTACTTGTAAGTATATGTATCTTTTTCATGCTGGCTGATACATTTTTTTTTTAGAGTTTTTGACGTTTGTTAATCGCAAACTATTTTTGTAAAAGATGTACAAAATTATTTTTGTCTTTAGTATTCGCTTGAAATATTCGCATATTTTAGCGAGTGCAAAATCGAATGCAAATAGCAAAAGTAAGCGAATTTGCGAATGCGAAAGCATTTGGGTTATAAAAACTTTTGGAAAATGCACATTTCGAGAAATGTAATTTTTTTGAGAATGGTACTTTATGAAAAGAATATTCTTTCAAAAAAGTACTTTTAAGGAAAGCTACTTGCTTTAAAAACGTGCTTTAAGAAAAATGTACTTTTTGAAGATAAGTATGTATGTACTTTTCAATTAATTTATTTTTAAAGTACTTTTCAGGTGAGATACTTTTTTGAAAGTATACTTTATTGAAAAAGGTACTTTCCTTAAAAAGTGGTTCTTGTAAAAAAAAATACTGTTTAGAGAGTTGTTTTTGAAAAAGGTGCTTTTTTGAAATGGTACTTTTTGAAAAATGTACTTTTTAAAATAGTACTTTTTTACTATATTTATCCTCCCAATGACAAGAGCATTACAGAGAATTCCGAGAAGATAAAAAAGTAATAAAATTGGTGCAAACACAAGTGATTTGAAGTTACTGCAGTCTTGATTAATTTGTCAGCGATTTTCCTGAAGTTGCAGACTTTATTCTGTTTCTTCATTTTGTTTTAAATCAAATATTACTAAATTTAAGAACCCATCTAAAATTGTTTGGAAACATTTTCCAGGTATGTATATTGGCTTAATAAGCCAGGTATATTGTCAATAAAAAAATATATATGTATGTACATAGTTTTGTTAGTAGTACATTCTTAGACATTTGGTTTGTTCCTACATATAGATTTTTTATTCCTTATTTCTATGTTTTATATGTATGTATGTGAATTATTTCTTTTCCCATTCTAAAATTCAATTGTGAAAAACTTATTGATATAAAAGTAATTTCGAAAATTACTTACAAATTTCAGCTTTTCATAATAATATTTAACCTAGAGCTGCAAAACTATCGATAGTACTATCGATAGTATCGATAGTTTTGTTGTAAATGAAATATCGATAGTTTTTTTCCACTATCGATACTATCGGCAAAAAAACAAGTAATTAAAAGAGTAAAAATAATCGAAGTCAGTAAACAGTAGCCGGCAGCTTTCAAGCAAATTATCCGTAGTTGATTTAAGCTTTTAAGCGCTATTTGAATGCCGAAAGTACCGTAGCACCGCAATGACCCATTTAGCACTACTGGAATCTCTTTATATTATATTACATGCCAAAAATAGCATTAAAATATATTAACCCCCTTATGCAAAAAATAAGGCGTGCTTGAAGTGTACATTAAAAAAATTTCCATAGAAAACCCGGTATTAACGTTCACTTATTTTTTTTGCACAAGGGGGTTAATCTTTAGCTCGAAGGTATTAGAAAATTAGGTAAATCAAACGATGTTTTCCGGTACTTAAAGAATTGCTGGAGGAATGGTTTTTATTCCAAATTCATCTGCAAATGTGGAAATTTTATTTTCGTACCAAGGAGAGAAGCCGACTATTTGCATCGACTGTGAACAATCGAATAAAAAAAAGGTTATAAACGTAGTATATCGTAAATGTTACTTTTATATTCAGATCCCAGCAACTAATATTCTTTGTGCACCTTCTGGCGTTTGTTTAATTGATTTTTAGTTAATTAAAAAGTACAAGTATTAAAAAACTATAAATAAAGAATTAGGTACAATCGTACTGAAAAAATTAAATTTTTTTTTGTAAATATGACATCGCATCCCTGCTTCTGTATACATAAGTACTTAAATACATATGTATGTATATGAATTTATTTATAAGTCCAAGTGTTATTCGACAAATAGTAGTCACAAGTATCTTAATAAATTCAACATCGTCGACACAAAGATAAATTTTGGTGATACTGATATCGCGACGGCCGCCAATCGTCTCTTACGATAAAACTTTACAGTTAGTGTCTTAAAAGTTATCAACAATTTTCGAATTTTGATAATTCTAAACCATGGGTAGGCCCATAAAATTTTAAGTTAAAAAAAAAAAGTATATTTTCGATAATATGCCGCTTACGATAAAATCGAAAAAAAGGCTTGATATATTTTTATATACTAATGAAAATGTTGAGGACTCTGGATTTTTTTTCGAGTCAAATGTAGTTTATGTGGCAACTTTTATAAAACTATTCGATACTATCGATAGTATCGATAGTTTTACATAAAACCATCGAGTGGAGCGACTATCGATAGTTTTGCAGCTCTAATTTAACCTACCATTTACACATGAAACTAATTGCAAGAAAGTAGCAATACAATCAAATTTTTTCACTACCACACTCACATTGTTTTTAATTTCCAGGTAGCTTTCAACGATTTTTTCAAGAAAGTAAATTTTTGATGTTTTCAGAAAATGAAAAAAAGGTTAACAGTGTTGTTACCCCCTTTAAAGATTTGTACAAATATACAGGATTGTGGTAAATAGTTATTATAAATTATCCTTATTTTGTATAAAATAATATCGTCCCTACCACGTCAAACTATCCAATATGCAAATTTGAACTTTTAAAAAGAGTGCGAAGACTCAGCGTGTTCCTAAAAGGCTTAAAAAATTTCTTATTGAATTATCCATCTTCCGTGAGAATTTCAGCATTTTGAAACGAGGCATATCGTAAAAATTAGGGTACCAAGATAAAGAATCTAAAATACTTATTTTGCATATTGGATAGTTTGACGTTGTAGGAACGATATCTCATGTTCAAATATACATGGAGAAGACAATTCATGCCTTTTGAAAACAATATCATTATTACAATATTAACAATAATATTTATTCCCAATTTATTGCCTTATAAATTTGTGTAGGTGATGTTCTGGGTAACTCTAATTAAGAAGTGAACAAAACAATTTTTTTCAACTTTACTTTTCGACAACATTTTTAAAATGAACTTTCACTTTCCTATGAAAATTAACAAGCAATTTTCATGAAAGTCATTTATTTCATTAAATTTTTTGTTTATAATGTGTATACAGAAATTTCAAGAAAGTACTTTCATGTGTAAATGTAGCGTAATGCAAATGTAGATAGTGAAATGAATCTTTTAATAAAATACGTACAGTTATACAAATACAATGATAAGTTAAAAAATATATATGTATATGTATATATAAATATAGTTTGGAAGCATTTTGTGCTATTTAGTGAAAGGAGTTGACTTAAAACAATATAAGTATATTTATAAAAAGAAAGTACATTTAAATCAGAATGTACGAAAAATAAGTCTTTAAGTTAGTTTATGATTTTTTAGAAACAGACATAGAACTGAGCGTACGTACAAAGGAGCATAAAATGACATTAAGATCAGTTTATATATTGCACAATTTATGGTGCTTTAACAAACTTTAACGAATTTTCAAAGAACTACTCATTGTAACGAATTAAACTAAAATCCTATAACAGCACGAGTCTCCGTAGCTGAAGCTTGCTTTATATCGATATGAACAAGCAGAGAGGCTAATTCTAATTCTTCACTAAATTTATTGCGCAGTATGACACTACGATAGCCAGTACGTATACAATTGAGTGGATAGCAGGCCTGAGCAATAAAATGTGTTTCCGCAAAAATGTCCTCATCTTGTATCTCGAAGCGCAACAGGGCAAAATGAGGATTTCGCACCGAAAATTCACACGATTCATTCCATACCGGATTAAAACCATTCTCGCATACTTTAGTACGATGTTTAATTCCCGTATCAAAAGAAGCCCCTGAAATTTCAACCACTACCATAGGATTACTGCACTTGCCGGCTCTAAATAAATGTCTAGCTGCTATAATACGTATGGTGACTAGTTTCTCTTCCAACGGACTAATGGTTAAAGGATTATTGGGATCAAAACCTTCGGTCAGCATAAATTTTGGTTTTAACAGATAACCACATTGTGCATTGTCCCGAAATTTTGCTTGATTCAATTGCATGGCCTTATCACCAGTTTGATAGTTAAGAGCAATCATCTGAGAGCCCACATTCCAAAATGGCACTGGATTAAAATTGGAAGAGTCCAACCTTTGGCCTTTTGGGTAAACACGACTGATTTGATGACGATGATAGGCCAGGAATAGGCCTGTATTTTGTTGCAAGAATTGCTTTTCTGCTTTAGTTTCGGGGAAACTGGACATTTCGTAAAATACCCAAGAATGTTCGCGAAATGGTACGCTACGGAAATATATAATCAAATCGGACATTTCCTTAGCGACACGAGCAGAACGTTCCTTCTTTCTTCTTTCGGTGGCCAACTGATTCGCAATTAATGCAGCATCTTGTATGGCTTTAAACCATTCATAGGCCTGTTCTTGATTGTCAAAGCCCACAACAAAAGAATTTTGCATTGTTGGTGTTTGTATTTGAAGCTTCAAAAGTATGCCAGGCTCATTAGACTCAAACAACAAAGCAACGGCTCCATGAATTTCAATTGAATCGGTGTGGGAAAATTGTTCATTATTAGTTTCATCACTAAAGCTATTGTAATCATCTGATGAGGACTCAATTACCTGTTGAATAAAAGCAACGAAATTAACTCGTTCATGGGAAAAGAAAAAAATTTCTGTAAAAACTAACACTTGCCTTTACATAATTCGCCGGTAGATGGCGCTGCTTTAAGCCACCATAATCTCCTTTCCACCACATCGTGTTATTTCTTTGCACATTTGTAATTATCGCATGTTTGGGAAATGATAATTCGTCAGGTTTATCAGCCTTATAACTGTACAAAGCTTTACATGTAACCGTATCCTCTAAACTGGGATCCATATAACTGGAGGCATCGTTAAATTCAGCTATGCCACTATTGCCATGATCCAATGACGCCTGACAAGCCAAAAGTTTTTGCTTTAACAATTCTTGAGAAACTGGATAGATTAATTTAACCGTGCGATATAATGGATTGCGCATATAATGCTTTACCAACGATACTAGCGATTCAAATTGGTTGGTATCGACAACAAATAAACGGCCTTCTTGCATAATGCGACAATGTTTTATCTTACGATTAATGGTAAATGATATAACAAAAGCATTGGCATTCTGTACCGACGGTCGTACCAGAAATGAGCCAACGTCAAGTTTAATTAAAACTTGTTCGGCTTGTTCTTTGGTTGTGTGTGGATGAAACCATTCTTGGGATTCATGCTTTTTCGGCTGAGGCACAGGTTCCTTAAGCGTTATGGAAAATTCCGAGCTACGCAACATATTTTTCCGATAATAGACAATTAAAGAATAAAGAGAATCAAAAACAAAGTTGTCTACCAAATAATATTTGGTGGCGCCATTTTCATGTTTTAATTTGATGCGACAATGATTGGGTCTATTGCGTCTCCAAAATGATAAACTATAATCACCAACAAAAGTGGCGGACTCCCGTACCAAAAACGTACCATCGCCCAAATGCTTGTAGGCTTCCAAAAGTTGATCAGCTTCATGTCGACCACCTAAAAAAGATATGCATAATGCATACATACATACATATCGAGCCATAACCGCTAAAATAGATTAAACGACACATTTTTTGGACTTCGTTTTTTTTTTGACGAAAATCTACTATTTATGATCGCAAATGATCGATTTTGGTAAAAAATTGAAGTTTGAAAATTATGGCACGATATGTATAATTAATCATATTATTATTTTAAACAAACATCAGCTTTTGCATGTGCTATTTATTATCAGCTAAATTGCCGCAACATTTAACATTTCACAAAACCAATATATCATTGCATACCATTTCTTATCATTCGTTTTCGTTTTTCAATGTATCAGAACTGTAAAGGAATGGGTTTTTATTCTCTTTCAAAATTTTTTTAATGGAATTTGAATCTGAATGAAAAAGGAAATCTAAAGACCAAGTAAAATAAAAAATAATTTTGGTTTACAAAACGACTTTTGTGTGGAAATTTGGTTATGAAACGTTTTGTAAATCTCAATCATTTTTTATGAATTCGGCAGTATGTTTTTGACAGCAATTCTTCTTATTGTTCGCCTAAAACAATACTAAAATTTGTGTCGTGACTTCTATAATTTTACAACTATTCGTTTTCCTTGAGAAGAAAACATGTAAACATATAAATAAAGCTTACCTTCCAATTTGCCATGAAACCAGTTTTCCCCAAAGTGTAACTCATCATTTATCATACTGTCCTTAACTTTGGGTATTATAGTGTTCGTAGACGATGCAGAAACCACATTATCGTCATCGTCGCCAGCAGTAGAATTATTATCTTCAGTTTTTGAGGAATAAATTAACTCCTGTTGGGTCAAAACAAAATGATATAGATTCCAGACTTTATCTACGGGATCTTTAAAGTACAGCAGACCCTCTTTCAAAACTTTACGTATGCCATCATTATCTTCTCCACCTGGACCGGAAATGGAACTGCGACTGCTAGTAGCAGACAAAATAGTTGATGAATTTGAGCCACTAGGAATGACATTAGAGTTATCTTCATATTCGGGCAATTTTTTGTGTTTTAAAATAATTTTTCTTCTCATCTGGTAAGGTGAGGGCAACTGTGTTTCGGTACGATCGCAACGTTGTGTTAAAAGCATATCACCAAATACCTCTATTAAGGACTGTGCCATGTTTCGCTGCTGCTCCAAAGAACAATTTTGTTCTATTGACAATATCACCGGATATTCGGATGTAACAAATGCATGTTCTTTTATGGTTTTAATGACATCTTTGAATTTAATTTTCGATGTCATGGTATGACCATGAAATATATGTGGTTGATTATCTGGTCCATTCCAACAATCCAATTCTATACATCTGCAGCCCATGCGCAACGCCCTAGCATATGCTTCACATGAAGACTCTGACGAAAATTGATCTCCAGTCAAGTATGTGTTATGGGAGGAAGCTATCCAATAGTTAGACATGGGCTGTTTCATGTCCATATGGAGACGGTCACATTGTATATCCCACAAATCGTTGTGCTTAGAAAACATATAATCCAGAAACTCACTCATAGTGAAACAAGGCTCCTGTACTTCTCTCTCAACGTCTTGCAAAAATTCTCTCATAAAATTGGACACAGCATTATTGTCTCGCGCTATACACTCACGCTGCTCTTGCAGTAGGAATGTTTCAAATTCTCTTAAGGTAACAATGCCGTCTTCTTTAGAATAAGTAAATTCTTTGCCGGGAAGATTGCGGAAAATCTCTTCATGGAAATTAGAAGGTTGTATTAGTTTTCTATACAAACGCGCGAAATCATCAAAGCGCAAATCGTTCTTTCGGCGCACATCTCCCTCGCTAAAGCACTCCATTAACTTGGTAGTGGTCATTTTACAGCTAATACTGGCTAAAAAAGCTTTAAAATCTTTTATCGTTACTAGCCCTCCTTCTTTGGATGATTGTGTGCCTGTATTTTCTATGGCGTAATATTCTCGCCTGAGCCAACGTTCAACCTGGAGTGGATATGAGGCACTAACAGTGTCCTGCACCATGTAGCGCAAACCCTTGACCCAATTTTCGGCTTCTTGTTCGGATAGTGCCACCACGGAAAACGTTTTTAATTTAAAAGAGCTTCCATGAAGTACAACAAAACATTTTCCATATTCAAAACGTTTTGTCTCATCGGGAGAATTGCGAAATTCTTTGGAATTTTTACCCACACGTATCTCTTTAACTTCTCGAAGTTCAAGTGAACCTTCATGTTCTGTGCGCGTATTGGCTGTAACAAGGGACCAAAGTAGTTGACGTGTTTCTCTTACCAATATAAGTCGCCTCTGTTCGGGACGTCTCTGTTTGCTATAGAATTTCGTAACAATGGTTCCCCTCTCCAACATACAAATGATTTGTTCCATTTCCCCCAAAGTTGGAGCACTCAAGGAACTAAAACAGCTCATCATCTTGTTGAGAATCGTTCTAACAACAAATAGTTTGAATCGGCTTAGAAAAATGGCTGTAAATTCCTCATATATACATATGTATGGTGTATACTAATTGGTTGTTGGTGTGCTATGCTTTCTTTTTATCTACAATCTTTATGGTAATTTGATTTCCTGCCCAGTCTGCCTGGTTGTTGTTGTACAACAATAATTATAATTGATTGATTTATTTCTTGTTTTCGTCTATTTGTAATATTTTTTTTGTTGTAGCTGCTATCTTAACGCTTTTAAATACACCATATTTTTCTTGCTGCAGGTATATGTTTTTCACTATTTTAATTACGACTTCGTATACAGCTTTTATTTATTAAAGATTTTAGAGCAAAATTAAAAACGAATTATGTATATATAAGGCACATTTGTAAAAAATTTTTGTACAAAACGGAAAATTAAATAAAAACAATTTTGGAAAAATCCAAAGTCGAAAGTCAGCAACAGCTGTTGCTGCTTCTTACTATGATAAGAATGCACACTGAAATGGTGACTCTAAAAACAAGTGGTGCAAAAAGAAAAGTAAATTTAAAACTCACCTCAAAGTCGGTAGTGCAGGGATAAATTCCGTTTCAAAAAAAAAATTAAATTGTTTATCTAATTTTACGACCTTTTTTATATGTTCAATGAAACTATTTTTTAAGCTTTAGGTCAGTAAATTTTATATATTTTTAGTTTTATATCGATATTTCGTTAACCTTTGGTTAACTTCTTCAGGATTATATTTATTTTATTTTTTGGTAATTTGTTTTTGTCTTTTTTCCTTTTAATCAGAAAAAAATTTTTGTTGATAGTTATAAATAACAATGTGTGTCATATAAATTTTTTTTAACAATTTTTGAAAATTATTGGTAGAAAAACAAAATAGGTATAAGTCTACAATATTTTTTCATATTAATAATATTAAAAAAATTTTAAAAGAAAAGCTTTTTAACATATACAATTTTGTAATGGTTTTTGGAAAAGATAATAAATATTTTTAATGTTATGTAAATGTGCAACGTTAAAAAATAGCGAAATCGGTGCAGCCGATTTTATTGGAAAAAATTAATTTGACTTTTTTATTAAGTCCTACTTTTTCAACCAAATGTCCGGGTTTTTTCCTCTGCTGTCCTCTTTTTATAAATTAAGCGATAACAACCCTAGTATAGTATCACTTTTGAAAATTCTATAAACTTTGCAAATGCATTATTACCAGTTTTCATAAATCCTACCATTGCATTTAATGGATGATTTGTTTTGATATCTAGCCATGTATGTAATAAAATAGGCGAATTAAAAAACAGAAATGCTCAATATTTAATCTATGTAAGTACATCTGCATGCGTATTGCACATTTAAAATATTACTATTATATGTATATGTAGGTATTAGTTGCAAAACGGAATTTGTATTTTAATCTACATTATAAAAACATTCGTGAGCAAAAGTTTCACAACCATCGAAAGGTTTTACCACAACTTCTGTTGTATCAAAGTCTTCTTTACGCAAGCAAGCACATCTAAAGTCCTCGCCACCAGCTTGAAATAATTTACGGGGATAACCTGTCCAGTTACGTTCTTTGCCGCCACTGTTTTGCGTACACCAGACATGTGAACCTTTTTCCTCGGACCATTCTATATTACAGTCGGGATACTTAAGTTTTAATTCTTCACTGGCAGCCTTTGCTTCTTGTGCTTCCTCTAATAAAGCTAAATATTTATGATAATAATTAGTAGGCTCTCCAGAAGCATCGTAAAATCGACCCACGAGCTTTCCTTTAAATATATAATCACTATCGTAAAACTTCTGCCAGTTTGATAAACTTAATAGATCTGATCGCTTAAGACTCAGAACATCATCAGCTTCTTCCTCAATATAAGTTTCAAATTCTCCCGTTACAAATGAAACTGAAGCATCACGTCCCACAAAATAACTGTAGGAGCAACCAGGTCCATAATGTTTAATGCCCTTGGAAACATCGTAAACTCGGCCCAGCAAAGCCAAATATATGGGCTTGTCGTTCTCACCATTATATGTTATAAGTTCTTCTTTGGTAAATAATTTAACGTCTTGATTTTGTAAAATTTTTTCATCACTTTCAAAGCTCACGTCTATATTTTTTCCTCTAAATAATAATTTTTGTGTAAAAAGCTCCAAAATTTGAGGGTAATAGACACCAGCCAATACAGCAATTAAGATAAGCAGAAATTGTAATTTGAAGACATGTTTAATAAATGCAACAATCATTTTCGTTTAGCGGGAACTTCCCAAAAGGCACTTTATTCTTTTTATTTTAGAATGTAAATAAAATATACAAAAGGATATTTTTCCAACAAATAATAATAACAAATGCAATAACAGAAATAACAGCTGTTTAGCTCTTAGTTAGTGTTGCTAACATAGTCGCTTTTAATGACATTGCTTCTATCAAATGGAACTATAATATTGTATTGGATACGTTATCACTTGCGGTCTACACCTAATACAACGATAGACGTGCAATTTTAGTATCTTAACATAAAAAGTATAGTCAACAGAATGACGTTACAAATAAATTTTGTGCTACAAGTTATTTTAAGGAGTGGGTAGACGTATAATGTTAAAACGCAAACATTAGGTTCTCGCATACATACATACATACAAAGTGCGTGTTTTTAGTTTAAAATTTTTAATACTTCTGCCATAGTGCATATACTTTGTGGCTCTGCTTGATAGTTTGCGGTGAGAATTACCTGAAAAAGCTAAATTTGACAGATTGTGTGTCAACATAATTGCTCAGTCTTGTCTTTGATAATCAATTTTATGTATATTTATTTCAGGCAATGATGAATGCAATATGCTGCTTTGATTTGATTTCAGCTAAGGTTGTTTTTACAAAATTGTTGAAGACGTTTTGCAAAAAAATAAAAATATATTGTTAAAAGAATTTAACTATGAAAGTATAACTTTATCTTACCACGTTCTTATTTATGAGTATATTTGCCAGTAAAAAGCAGGAACTTCTCACGAAAATTTTACAGACACACTTTTTCTGTAAATTGTCCAGTAATTTCCTTACGTGACAGCTATTTCTCGCCAAAAATAAGTTACAGACACATCAGCATCGTGTACGTGTACGTGAATAACACAGCATACACTTGCATACATTGTACGATAAATTAATATCATCTTGTTACAAGCTAAGTGCAACCCAATTTCATTTGATTTGATTTATTACTGTTTTGATTAGCTTATCTTTTTATGTTTATATTGAATGCATTCATGCATGTGCAAAAATCAAAAATTTTAGATATTGCTTCAACCATTTTCGGTGTGATTCATACAGCTATCACACACGAGAATAATTGTGATGGCATAAGATGCCAGTTTGTAGACGAGAGAGGCGAAGAGAGTGGTATTGTGTTTGGTACAATTTTTAAACCGCGCTCAACCCCGCATCATGATACAATAATACAGGTAGCCGCGAATCTACAACAAATAAAACAACAGTGATTTTTGTTGCTGTTTTGTGATTGACAAGAGAGACAACCAAGAGAAAACAATATACATGTATTTGCGTTTTCTCTTGGCTTTGCAAAGCATCTTTGTATTAGTACAGTTTTAATAGGCACTGTGCGCGTGTGTTGGTAAAACATAAACACCATTTGGCAGATCAAATCACGAAACAAGCAAAACAGCTTGCTCTTCGCGGTTACCTGTATAATTGTATCATGCCCCGCATCATCGGCACAAAACCAATACACATACAACTTAAAAAACAGCAAATGTTAAAATAATACAAAAAACACTAATACACACAAAGCTGTGTGTACGTACACATTTTTATGCCAGATTAATTAATCTCGTGTTTTCTAAAAAGGACAAAAATTGTGCCGGCATAAAAATTACTCCCGGGTGTGATACCCCATACAAAACAAAATTTAACTTAAACCTACAGTACATGGCATGTAAAAAGCGTATGTAGCGATGACGTCACGAGAATTTTCAGCATGTTCGTTGCATTTTCTAAAATTACTAGTATTGGCTAGATGCAGTAAAATTTTTATAGTATTTTTGTTCCAAAATACATATGTGGCACATGTAGCCGCATCGAAGATATTTTCTGGGGCAGCTCGTCTGTAAGCTTGTTGATATATACATGTACATATGTTGCTAGTACACGGAATGTAGCAAATGTAGCATCGTGATGACGTCAAAATCACAAAACATACAGAAGGTATTTTTCTGTTTGTCTCGATTTCTCTTAAATTTTGTCGTCGTTTTTGTTTTGCTACGTCTTTCTAGTGCAATAAATTTTTATTACCTATTTTAATTGGTAAGTAGTAATACACTACAGTATCAAATACACTATGCTTTTCTCTTTTTTCCACGAATTTTAACAAAAACCTGATTGGAGCTTTTTTTACCTGTCACTTTTTTCACTTCTGTGTATTCTGTGTTAAAATTACGTCAGAACCACATGCGCATGTGGTTTTTTACATGACGTGTACTGTAGGCTTTAGTCCCAGTTTAGACGGACGAACATTTGGAAGGAAAACATCTGGAATTCTATTTTGTTGTTTCTTTCGCGTCCACACAGACGAAAATGTTGCCGGCGACATTCCAATATTACTGCATAAAAGCAAGCATATTTGTACATGTATCCGTGTATATGTAGCAAAGAATATGAAAACAAAGTATGTCGCCGATTAACGAACACAAAAATGATTCTCTCTTCCCCACCCGTAAATTGCTACTAAACTAAATGTTTCCCTTCCAAATGTTTTCGTGTCTAAATACGGTCTTATATTATTATAATGCAGGTTGTCCATTTTGACAGTGAATAATGCATTTACTTGGGGCCACACGTTCAATTTTTGCCTTTCAATTCCATTCAATTTGCATTCACTGTTTTACCAACAATCAAACTTTTTAAATTGAATGCTAGATTGCTTTCAAATTCATCCATCCATTTATATGGCAATTTAATTTTCGATTTGAACACCTGGTCATATCACAAATTTGAGTTGTTTCCTCGTCGCTGGCATTTAAAAAATGAAATTGATTATCAATTTGTGTCACAGCTATCAATTTCAAGGAACTTTGCCACACAGCATGTGAGATGAAGTTGAAAGCGTTTTATTGAAAGTGTGGCTGCAGCGTTAATAGAACATGCGTTTCAGAAAATAGGCGCTTTTTCACCTAATTATCATTCTTCCAACCTCTATTTCTGGCAGCATAAATTTTTTAGTAATTCTCTGGCATCACTACTAACTTGGCAGCACTGCTAGTTTGGCATAGCAAAATTTGGTATTTTTTTTTCTCACGTAAATTGTTTTAGACTGCTGATATACTAAAGAAATTTTTTAACCATCGATATTCCTTGAAAATTAAATAAATAATGGGTAAGAGAAGAAAAAACGCTCTAGTGGAGTTGGATTCAAGTGATAGCGACTCGGCATCGAACGTAGAATCACAACTTATGACAATGGTGAAGAAGCGCAAGAGAAAAATAAGTAATTCAGCATTGTCCGGTTCAGATAGTGAGTTAAAAAATAAAAATGCAGATGAAAAGGAATCCGTTGCGCAATTGGAAACAAATGATCATGAGGACGGTGAAGTTTCGGACACAGAAGATGAAGATAATGGAGAAGTTAACTCGGGCTTATCTGACAATAATTCGGACGAAATGCAGTCAGGCTCTTCATCTGAGACAAGTTCTGACTCTGAATTTGATGATGGCTACGACGAAAATTTGATGGGTGATGAAGCGGACCGTAAGCGACTTTCATGTCTTTCAGAAAAAGAGCGTGAAACCGAAATTTTCAAAAGAATTGAACAAAGAGATATAATGCGTACCCGATGGGAAATAGAGAAAAAACTCAAGTTGGCTAGAAAAAGCGAGAAGGCTAAAACAAAGCCGAAAACTGAAAGCAAATTGAAGGAAAAGTCAAAGGAAAAGAAGGAAAAGCCTTCATATACTCGGGAGAAAGAAAATTCGATAGAAAATGAGACACACAAGCAACAAAGTAATTTACCGTCTTTGGAAACCAACACTATTACTGCTACTACAACAACAACTATTACTACTGCTGCTGCTCCCGCTGCTTCTGCTCCTACATTGTCTACTGAACCGTTGGCGAGATCTACATCAAGTGATGATCAAATCTGTACGTCTGCTGAATACTTTGATCATAAAGAAAGATCAAAGGAAAGAAAGAAAAATGTTGAAATGAATAGAACCGATGACAAGCGCAGTAATGCCATGGCACTTTTGAAAGCAAAACGAGAAGGGAAAGCAAAAAGAGAGGAGGAAGAAGCTAAACGTCAAGCCCAGAAAGAAAGAGAAGATGAGAAAGAGGAGCTAGAAAGTGTGACTGGTGGAAAGTCATCTGTAAAACTTAAAGCATCCGAAATTTATTCTGATGATTCGGGCAGTAGCGATTGGGAGGATGAAGAAAAACCGTCAGCAAAACAAACACCATCTAATAGTAGCAAATATTCTAGTGAATCCGAGGATGGAGAGTTAGAGGAGCAGCAGACAAGGTTTATAAGCACTAAAGATGAGTTAAATAAAATACGATTATCGCGATTCAAAATGGAAAGATTCATTAACTTACCAATTTTCGAGCGAACCGTACTTAACAGCTTTGTACGCATTAGTATTGGAAACAATGGCCAAAAACCAGTGTATCGTGTTGCTGAAGTTGTTGGCGTGGTTGAAACCGCAAAAATATATAACTTGGGTAAAACTCGAACAAACAAAGGTTTACGATTGAAGCATGGTAACCAAGAACGTGTATTTCGGCTTGAATTTATTTCCAATCAAGAATTCTCAGAGAGTGAATTTACTAAATGGCGTGAAATGTGTTCACAGCAAAATGTTGAAATGCCATCATCGAGTCTAATTGAAAGGAAATTAGCCGATATTAAGGAAGCTCTGAATTATGAGTTTAAAGATGAAGACGTAGATAAATTAATAGAAGAAAAAAATAGATTTCGAAACAGACCTACCAACTATGCCATGAAGAAAACATGTCTGATGAAAGAGAGAGATGCTGCAATGTTAAGGGGTGACTACGAAGTTTCACAGGATTTGAGCCATCAAATAGAACAACTTGAGAGTAGAGCTTCTGAATTGGATAAAAAAAGAAGTAGCAGCTTAAGTTTGATATCATATATAAATGATAGGAATAGAAAACGTAATGTAGAAGATGCTGAAAAGGCTATTTTAGAGGAAGCCAAAGCAAATAAAGGATTACGAATATCAGACCCATTTACGCGACGAATTACACAGCCACGTATGGGTTTTAAACAGCCATCAAATGAAAAGAAAGACATTGACGACGTAAACGAAAAAACATCTTCAGGGTCAAAAGATAAACAAAAATTACAGCAAGTGGAAAAAAGCAATCAAAACAATGATCCGAAAAATTACAATCTCTACTCGCTTCATGACTTCGATATAGATTTAGATGTAACAGTACCAGGTACCACTGTCAACAATCTCCCGAAGCCAGTTCCGAAATTGGCAGAAACGGCTACCAAAAGGTCATTAAATTTGGAGGACTACAAAAAGAAACGGGGCCTTATCTAAGGAAACCTCTTCAGAATATTACATTTGTTTAAATAAACAATTAATATCAGGGATGGAGAATGATATTTTGTTTTGGTATCAAGAAATGTTTAAAACTACCAAAATTAAAAGCTTGTAATTATTTATTTAAACAAATAAAATACAAACATACATTTATAAAATATATATTATCTTCTTGCTTATTTTAGGCATTTTCAAGATTTTTTTGTAACAGTTTTAGAGTTTGACCAACCTTAACGTTAATAAGAGGCGAACATTATCTGCCGTAATTTTCCGTTCCTGCTAGTTCTTCAAACTTATACTTTTTAAAGTAAAAGGTTACATATGTTGATGGATTCATTAATTGTGAAACTTAATTGACTGTTGTTTTTATCTTGTAAGTATCAGAAAAATGTTATTATACGCTATGAGGTTATATCGAGCTATATTTTCGATTTTATCGTAAGCGACAAAAATTAAAGTTTTCTGAAAAAGTTTTTTTTATTAAATATTCAAATATGTTTTACGTACTTAAATTGCCGCTAACGATAAAATTATACAGCCTTAAGGCTTCATTAGTCTTTACTTTCTGTTGCTGTTCTGTGCTGTGCCGTTCTGCTTCTAAATTTGACTACTTACTTTTTCTGTAGTAACTTATCAGCTGTTTCTGACCAGAAGGGTCGCAGTTTTTCACTAAAGCAATGAGTTTTGCATCGTCCATTGTTAAATATCCATATACTTTTATGTTTTTCTTTTAAAAAGTTTTATTTTTTAATTCTAAAAGCACAATCACAATTTGTTTCAAAATATTTTTATTTAATTTATGCTGTCAGTTACAATTACTTAACAATTTTTTGATTTTCACAGGTTGAACCGAAACAGAACAGAACGAAACAGAAAAAACTAACTAACAAAAAAGAGTCTGCTGATTCGTAACAGAACAGAAAGTAAAAACTAATTCTGGCTTTATCTTAAAAGTTATCAATTACCCTTATTCCAGTTGTCGACATCGACGTCACTTTAACACAATACCAAAAAATTGGGGTTTGTATACCTGTTGTTGAAAGCAACTGACTCCTGTTGGCAGGTTTACGCTATTTTCTTCGAGAGCCCCAATTTTTTGGTCTTGTGTTAAAGTGACGTCGATGTCTACAACTGCAATAAGGGTGAATAATTTTGGCATTTTGATAATTCGAAACTATTTTAATTTGAATAAAAAAAGTATTTTCGATAACATGTCGCTTACGATGAAATCGAAAAAAGGCTCTATATCGAACGAATTACTTTCAGGATAGACATTTCTTGTTCGATATGTTTAACAAGTGCTTTACCAGAATATACATATCTGTGGTTTTCATTGATAACAGCATATCTTCAAAAATTAAAATTTTCAGCAGAGCCAGTAGATATAGGTAATGACAATATTGCAACTAAATTTTGGGAAACAATTTCTTAAAGATCAGATCCTAGAGAAATAAAAAAACCAGGGATCGCAAAGAACGATTATTTTCCAAATTTAAACTGAAAAAATCACAATAATAGAGAAGTACTACGTGCACAAGGAATATACCACGATACTCCATGTTACATGGACTACCTATAGATGCAATGATTTTTATTTTTTCGATTTTTATTTATTCCTCACAAAATAACAGTTACTTTTTAATTTTTATTTTTTTGCTCAAAAAAATTCAATTTTTTAAATGAATAAACTATAAAAACGTAAATTTAATTTAACATATATGAGTTTTTTTTACAGAATCTGGCGATAAATTTAGTTTTAAATCGGTTAATATTATTTTTAACGCAAAAATTACGCTTTTTATATTTTAAAAATTAAGAAAGAAAAAAATTAAAATCAAAAAGTAACTGTTATTTTCTGAGGAATAAATAAAAGTCACAAAATAACTCTTATTTTATGAGAAATAAATAAAAGTCACAAAATAACTCTTATTTTGTGAGGGATAAATAAAAATCAAGAAATAATTGTTATTTTGTGAGGAATAAATAAAAATCAAGAAATAACTATTATATTCTGAGGAATAAATAAAAATCAAGAAATAATGATTAAAAAGTGATTTTTAAAATAAAAATTATAACCGTTACGGTCCCTGAAAAAAAAACAAAATATAAACATTGAAATTGTGTTCTTGCAAAACAAGTTGTGTCAATCGGCCCTGTTCTGTAAACCGAATCCGAGTAAATTTCTCGTCAACAAATCGATAATGTTCTTCCAGACGTGTTTAAAATCCTACACGATGATTGTCTTTCAGATATGATATTTGAGAATCTATGTACATATATAATAAAAAATTGTAAAAACTATTTCAGTTGTCGTGCGATTTCAAATCGATCGAATTACAGAACAGGGTCGAATGTAAGTGATTGTGGCTAAAAAAAAATGCCCGTGCAACCCCCTAGACGATATAGGTTGTTTTTGTCAGAAAAAACGCTAAAGCTTTAAATTTTTGTATGTACCTGACATGCGGGATATAAATAATATAAGACTTAATATAAGGATAAACAACGTACAAAGCACAGTTTTACTATATATAAAAGACACAGGGGAGATGTGTAAACATCTAGTAATGAAAATTGTTCTTAAGTTGAAAGTACTATGCTTTTAGTAATATTTTTTAATTAATCAATTAAAAGTATCAAAACTTTCAATATTGTAAATACATATGAATTTGCTGGTTTTTGTTTGTTTTATTTAACTTATTTGGTTAGTAAATGGGTACACTGCTGTTTAATGAAATGTTATGCATGTAGTTATTTTACAGCAATGGTTTTCGAACTATACAGCGCTAGCACAATTATATGTTAAGCACCCCATACACTATTCAATTCAATTTTCAATTGAGTCGGTTGTTGTTCAAATCAAAGCGTGTATGGCTTTGTCAATTGATTAGTTTGGCAGTTGTCGAGTTGGTTGAAGAAAAATTAAAAGATTTTGATTTTTCATGTTGACTAGTAAATCGTTCAATTCGATTGTGCTGTGTGTGCTCGAGTTTCGTGATTAGGTGTCAAAATTTATGTTTTTAGCTTTATTTTGTATAGAAAAAGTTATGTATTTTTAAAATTGTATTTTATTTCATTGAAATTTAGATAAAAAATTTAAAAAGTGATGAATGAATGCAATAGAATTTTTAAATTTGTAATTGTGAAAAAAATATAAATTTGGCAGTTGTGTGGCAAATGTGTGGCCAAGAACCAATTCAATTGAAAGACTCAATTCACAATTGAATTGAAACGTGTATGGGGTGCTTTAGTGAAAATTAGTAGCTACTATTGCTCACAAGATGGTGTTTATATGAAGCTGTTAAGTTTCTCTGTACTTCTTGTTGTCCGTATGAATGACAATCTCAAAGAAGATGAAGACTTTTAGTTTGACAAGTTTAGGTTTTTGTTTTCCTTATTTTGCTTTGTTTTAGTAAATTTCTTATTAAAAGTGCAAAAAATATTTTTAAAAGTTATTAAAATTAAATGTTTTTGTATTCATTTTATTTATTTGTTTTTATTTGCCTATGATAACTTAATGTACGACAATTAGTAATAAATTCAGTAAAGTGCGACTTTGACCCGCGCACGAACGGTTCCGTGCGGACACTTTAGCCTATATGTATAACAAATAGTTTTGGCTTTTTTTTCGTTTATTGCGTTTTTTCGGTTTTTGGTGCTTTTTTCCCTGTTATGTCGATTTTTTAGGCTTTTGGCGTTTTTCCCATTTCGGCGATCTCTTTTTTTTTTGTTTTTAGAGTTTTTTTTATTTAGGCGATTTTTTCATTTTGGCGATTTTTTTGTTTAAGGGGTTTTTTTAATTTTTGCGATTTTTTTTATTTTGGCGATTTTTTTTTCATTTTGGCGATTATTTTTCTGTTTTTGGATTTTTTTTCACTTTGGCGACTTTTTTCATTTTGACGATTTTTCCGGTTTTTCGCGATTTATTTTAGTCCTAGAATTTTTTTTAATTTCGTGCTTTTTTTCGGTTTTGGCGATTTTTTTGGCTATTTTTTTAGATTTGGCGATTTTATAATTTTTTGATTTTTTAGTTTTACCGTTTTTGAAAATTTTAAGAGTTTTGCTCTTACGGTTTCCAAGATACAGCAAGTTGTCAAAGTTACAAAGTCAAAATTGCATTAACTGATGGAACACCCTTAAATTTAAATTTTTTAAATTTACTGTTAATTGTTGTAGTCTGTATAAAAATACACTAACTTTACAAAATTCAAGTGTATGTATATTACATGGGATTTTAAAATTTTTCGTTGCTCGTTTTGGAACACCCTTTAATTTTTAACTCTCATATATTTGCTGTTGTAGCGGCCAAATATCTACACACTGTGGCCGAATTTCAGGTCCGTAGCTCTTACGGTTCTCGAGGAAATACTAGAGATATGCACGTGAGTGTTTTCTGACTCACGACACGCACGCTCACGCAGAAAAATATTTTACTCACGCACTTTCACGCACGAATGATTTTGAAAATTTTCACGATCACGCACGCTCACGAATAAAATATTTTTAATCACGCACGAGTGGTTTACAAGTTATCACGATCACGCACGCTCACGAAAAAGTATATGTATAATATAATTTTTATGTTTTTTGGGTTGAAAAATAGATTATTACATATATATATATATACATACCTACGTATATATGTGAGCTCGTGTTTTTGTAAAATTTACAATGTAAATTAAAATAAAGCAAAGTTAATTTAATATCTATATTTATGATTTGAACAGGCTAAAGTTCGTATCGCTTTGTAAGCCAAATTACATATGATAATTATTAATGAACAAATAACACCAAAGTTAGTTGTAAATATTCTGCAAACACATATTTGAACGGAACAGCTAGCCGTTTTCGAAGGCCACTAAACCTTCATCATCAGCGTTCTTCTGTGTTTGGTCCATAAAGCAGAAATCTTTCGTATATAAAGCTGAAATCTACATCAACTGACACCACATGATGAAGGTTTAGTGGCCTTCGAAAACGGCTAGCTGTTCCGTTCAACTATGTGTTTTCAGAATATTTACAACTGGCTTTGGTGTTATTTGTTCATTAATAATTATCACAATTAAATTAGCTTAATTTAATATAGTTTTAAATATTCGTATTCGCGGATATCATTTTAAATATTCGAATTCTCGTATATCAAAAATTGACATTCCGCACATGTATATATATATATATATATATATATATATATATATATATATATATATATATATATATATATATATATATATATATATATATATATATATATATATATATTGTTACGTTTTTCTCTCTGTAAAAACGCTTTTCCGTAGATCCGAAGATTTGCAAATGAATACAAGAGCCGAGTGTAGTAATTAGGGTTAAGAATGATACAAGTTTTATTTACAAAAAACACTTATACTAAATTACTCAAGAGCTTAAATACACTAATACAACTTAAACTAATAAATTACACACAAATATTCACAACTGGTTACCACTACGCCTTCCTCGCTGTAGTTTACACACGTCTCTTATCTAGCTGCGCAAGTATTCACGTGACACCTCTCTGTCCGCTGCCGTCACTTACGAGACTCTCTCTGCCGTCACTCACAGTTGATACACCAATACCTCACACACGGCACTCACTCTGCCGATACTTACAGTTGATACACCAATAAAGACACACTGGCTTTACTTACACCCTTACACACGTCTATTCGCTGCGCTGTTCCCTTTACTCCAGTCGACACGATAGACTCCACAATAATCTCAATTCCAATTGCTGTCACTATAGACTATCCTATAGTTTCTCTTTTAGTCCAACTCTTGTGTAAAGCACAGACTGCTCTTAACTATCAACTCACCATTGTATCGCAGATTATTATTAATTCACAACTTAATTATCAATTGACTAACGAGTTCTTAACTTCACTACTTTCTGATTAGCACTAACTATAACTGTTCGCGACTGACTTAAGGCCCAACTATAATATGAATAAGCTGGCTTAAGCTAATGTCAGAATTGAACGATAAGTCTGTCAAATGCTTAAACAATTCAGATTTGACTTTTAGGTGGCCACAATGTACTTACATGCACTTAAGTATTCTTTAGCCACAGCTGCACATCTAGGTATTGTCAATAATTTTGTAGTAATTTTGTTTCTCCTCATAACTCCTAAATGAATGCAATTTAATCAAAAGAACTTGAAAGAATGTCCTAATCTATTAGAAATTCACATATAAATATATCCATCACCTTATTACTTGTTTTATTTGTTTTGCCTACTAAAAAGTACAACAGTGAATATACATGTGTATGTGTGTATATGTGTATTGTAAAACAAACAAAAGTTTTGCTTTATTTTCCGAGTTTAAAATAAGCAACAATAAAAAAATATTTAAAATCAATGAATATTTTCTACTGCTGCTTGTTTGAGTTTAAAAAATGCACAAACAGTTGTTTCCTTACGGAATGTGCGTTCAGTTTGGCACTTTACTTAAGCAAATGACATTTGACGAAACTTGACGAAAAGTTTGTTAAGTAATTACATTATAGTTTGCCACATGCGTTTTATATGTAACCGCATAGTTGCTTAAGCTAGCTTATTCATATTATAGTTGGGCCTTTACAACTGCAACTAACTAACTCATTGGATGCGTCACCTCTTTTTATATTTCACACAAATTCCACTAGAAGTTTCAAGCAATGTCTAGACGATCATTATCATGTTATATGCTGCCTAATTAAGTTCATGTGGTAACTATGTACATACATGTGTATATGCGTACGTGTGTACATCATTAACTAAGCAATACACGGTGGTTGTTTATCTTTTGCTTTTCGTTTGAATTAGCATGTATGTATGTGTGTAAGTATGTGAATCTTCTTAATAAGCAGACGCTTTTTGTTGTTGTTGCTTTTGCTTGTTTACGTGTTACGCACGCTTATTTAGTTGTTTGCTACTATTTTAGATTATTCGTTACATTGACCCTGTAGGAATATTTTCGCGTAGAATTTACATTAACCCTGTTGGAATATTTTTGTGTAATGCTGCTTAAACCTGTCGACGGCTATTTTCGTAACAATATGCTTAAGCATATTAAATGAGAAAACATACAAATTACTAAAATTTGTCTGCTACGTAACATTTTAAGAGACCCCCCACACCCACCATAACAAATCATAACAAAACTCGAACCCCACCCCTCCCCCTACAGCATTACGTAATATATGGACGGCCCCTAAAGCAAAAACATTTTCTGCGGTACAATTCGTCAGTAGTATTGTTGACAAAGGCACTGTTGAATCAGTAGTGTTTCTCAATTGATACTTCCTACAGGGTATCTAAGAAACATACATACATACTTACAAAGGTGTATGGACCCATCAAACAAAATGCTCCGAATTCGTAAAGAATTCGTAACGATTGGTCGATAAAATCTTCCGATTTCGGTACCGAAATATTACCGAAATCGTAACAATTTTTGTATGAAATGGTTGAGCCGACTTCGTAACGATATGTCCGTACGAATTCGTTACGATAAGTCGGTACGAATTCGTAACGACATGTAGGTACAATTTCTTTTTGCTTTTATAGCAGAGTACCGCTTCACCGTTATGTTGCTGCTATTGTCGAAGTAATTTGCACATACTCACGTTTTTTAATATTTGTTACAATCCTTTTTTAACCCCCGACTAAAAAAGGGGTGTTATAAGTTTGTAGTGTGTGTCTGTGTATCTGTCTGTCTGTCCGTGTCCACGTACAGGCCAAACGGCTCGACCGATTTTCATTTAGTTTTTTCTGTTTGAAAGATGACTTGATCGAGAGGGTTCTTAGCTCTATTTGAAGAAAATCGGTCCAGCCGTTTAGAAGATATAACATCTTTTCTGAAAAAAGTCGGGGGTTTTTAAAATTTTTAATTTTTGTTATTTATCAACATATATTTACTTACATATTTATTTAAAATATATTTTCACAGACTTTTACTTATGTACTCAAAAATCAAAGTTTTAATGTTTAAAAAAAATTATTCAGAGAAACTACCGAAATGTCTTAACGAATTCGGTACGACAAGTCTGACTTCAGAAAAAGTCGAAACATTTTGTTTGGGGTATTCATTATGTTTGTAAGCTCATACTACCATACATATTACTACACATATATGCATTTATTATTATAAAATAATTTATTTCAAATGATTGAATACAGTTACATATGTGCCTATGCTCACGCACGATCACGCACGAGTAAATTTTTTTCAGTCACGCTCACTCACTCACGCGTGATTAATTATAATATTTGATCACGAATCACGCGTGACTCACGCGTGACACGATAAAATCACGACATTTGCACATCTCTAGGAAATACCCTGTAACAGAGGAACGGACAGCGTAGCGAAAACAATAGGGTTCATTTTCACCTTTGGTGTACGGAACCCTAATAAAGCAAAAAACCTAACGACCCTAACAAACAAAAACCAGCAAATTCCTATGTATTTACAATATTTTAAATAAGTTTGTATTGCTTCTTTCAAACACTAATACACTCATACATAGCTCACACCGATTTGACAAAGCTGTGTGCATCTCAGCAAAGAAAATTTTTACCCCCTAGCGTATAGATGTTTACACATCAAAAAACAAGTTGGTATGATTTCTTATTAACTAAACAAATATGTAGGTTAGGTTAGGTTAGGGAGGGTGGTGCTTAAACCGCACCTCCACTCGGAGACCCAATTGGGTCCATTGTGATTCCTTCCTGTTGCCCAAAAAGTAATATTTACCCTCCCATTTGCAGCCAGAATTGACCGTTTTATCCATCACTAAGCCACCGAATTCCCATGATGAAGCCCCTGATGTCCTCCTGATGAAAGAAAAAATAAAAAAAAAATTAATAAACAAAAAAGTTATTAAACTCTTACACCCCTTGGTTTCTTTTGGCCCACCCTGTACATATGTCAAAATTTTTAAAATATTGAATTTTACTGAAAATAATTTATAGTTGGTTCGGTTTGTAAAATTAAATTTATAAATTATAAAAGTGGTAAAAAGAATTATGGTGTTTGTGAAAAAGTAAGGTAAAAACAATAATGAACAAAAGAAATTTTATACAGTTTAATTAAAAATATACATATGTACATATGTATGTATGTATTAGTTTCTTTTTCAATTTTTAGATATTTGGAAAGATCAAGATGCGTTGTGGGTTGAAGAAGGCGGTAGTACAAAATTCATTCTGTCTGTGAAAAGGTTATAAAAGTGTTAAAAAGATAAAAAAAATAGTGAATAAAAGAAATTCACAAAGTTTAATTTAATATGTATATTTATTTTCAAAATTTTAGATATTTGTAAAGAGGAAGATGCGCTGGAGATAAAAAGGTGTGAACAGGGCTTGATACCGCTGAAGTTATTTGGAGTTTTTATTTGTATTATTATTTGTTTTAAATATGTTATATACTTTTGTAATTTAAAGTTATTTTTTATAATAAAAAAGCAAATAAAATAAAAATTATATTTGCTGTCATTATATCAATCATAAATGAATACTCAATTGTGGGGGATATATTATTCAATTATGAACAGTCAAACTTGAGTAATATTTATGCTAACATTGATTAGTAAAACGCACTGGAGTGAGCAGTTCAACTATATGTTATATTCATTGGTTAGAGAGAGATGCAACATCATACGTACACAAAAGTTTCCATCACATTTTTCATTTTGCCTTTAACAATGTGATAGAAACTTTGTTCTACGCATTGATGAATATATCCTGCATGACTTCCGATCAAATAAGCAGTCAATTGACTGGTAGTGTTCTTGTAGGGGTGTTTCTTTCTAAAGCTCGAGTCACACTTGTCACACATTTCCTCAAAAAAGCGTAACCACTAAATGCTAATGAAAAGTCTTTCAATTGCGCTGATTTACACGGGCATAATTGTGCTGGCATAACATGCCAGTTTGTAGGTGAGAGAGGCAAAGAGAATGGTTTTGTGGTTGTCATAACTTTTCAACCAGCTACAACCCCGCATTAGCAGTGTAAAACCAACACACGCACAACTTAAAAAACAGCAAATTTTAAATGAATAGAAAAAACACTAACATACACAAAGTTGTGTATACGTATACATTTTGTGCCAGATGAATTTATCTCGTGTAATTTGGAAAAGAACAAAAATTGTGCGGCTTAAAAATTGTTCTCGTGTAAACTACCTCATTCAGACAAAAGTTTGTCAAGTTAAAGAGTATTCAATAATGTTGGATTCTATGACATTGTCTACTACACCTTTTCCAGTTGTAATTCAGAAATCGTCAATTATAATTCAGAAAGCGTCAGTTGTAATTTAGATTTATCAATTTAAATTCAGAAAGCATCAATTGTAATTCAGAAAGTGTAAATTATATTTCAGAAACAGAACAAAGTTTATTAAATATGAATTTATTTTAAGTTTATTAAAGAAAAAAACCTGTGGCGCATAGTAATAGACAAAACAAAGTATACTTTATGAGTTTAAAACCGGTATTTTGTATGGCAATACTGGTTTTAAACTCTTAAAGTGTACTTTGTTTATGACTATGACTATGCGCCTATGTTTTTATAATTTTTTTTTCCTCTCAATCGCTTCTTTTCCAATAATTACTGTTCTGAAGATTGGATAAGCACTATCTTCAACAGTGGTGTATGTTTTCATACAACTTTTGGCCATAACATTTTTATGTAGTAATTTTTCTATATCTAGGCGCACGGCAGTGCGACAGGCCAAGTTCTGGCCAATGCACGCAGTGTGTATATTTACACGAAGCCATTCGAGCGGTTTTAACCCGCTCATAACTTTTTTCGCCGCAATTGTAAAATTATAATATATAAATCATAATTAGAATAAATTCATGTAACCTCATATGCGAAGTTTGAAAGTTTTACGATGAAAGGTTCCGGAGATATAGAGGTGCAAAAAGTGCATATTTTAAGACATACTCACTGACCACTGACACACTCATCAAATTGATGAAGCACTGCCGCTATCGCTAGAGAGCTAAATTTGGTACACGAGTAGATCTAGGTGAGCAATGAACCAGAAAAATCTGAAAACACGGAAATTTTTACCAGGGGGCGGGGCTACGCCCATATATTAAAATTTGAGCTAGTGAGCTGAAATTCGATACAGAGCTAGGTCTAAGTGAACACTAAAATAAAAAAATCTGAAAACTCGGAAATTTTGGCCAGGAGGGTGGGGCTACGCCCATAAAAGTCAGTATTAAAAATGTTAGTAAAGGGTCCGCCATCTAACGTTTTTTTTCAACTAGTGCTTATTTCGTGAATGGTAACACTTAGCTCATGTCTGATTTGACAGATAATTAGTTTTATCCTTCCGCTAAACGAGCCAACTGACCATCCAATGCGTTTTCGCTTCGCTAAGTGGGTCTGCGATCGACTTACAGAAGATGCCGATTTTGCCAAAAAAAATCATCTTTTCAGATGAAGCTCATTTTGATCTTGGCGGGTATGTAAACAAGCAAAATTGTCGCATTTGAGCCACAGAAAACCCGCACGCATACATTGAAAAGCCGACGCACCCAAAACGAGTCACTGTTTGGTGCGGATTTTGGTCCAGAGGCATAATTGGGCCATTTTTTCGAAAATGAGCAAGGAGTGGCCGTTACAGTCAATGGCGATCGTTATCGGGCCATGTTGAACGAATTTTTGTTCACAAAAATTGAAGAGGAGGATATTGGCAACATTTGGTTTCAATAGGACGGCGCTACGTGCCACACAGCCGAAGCTTCAGTATTATTTTGTAGCATTTTCAAAAAAAAAGTTATTTGGCGGACCCTTTATAAGGCGCTTAATGGAAGCTGTTTTATTGAATTTTGAGATATATACTGCGATAATGCAAGGCTATAAATTTTTTATTAAAAAATTGGGCCCTGACACGGCCATATAATTTAAACCTCATTTTCGTGTACTACGGATCAGCATATTTAGATATGCTATTTATGTGGGTATTATTATCCGTTCGCAACGAAACTTGACACGAATAATAAGCACTTGCCGAAAAATCTTAAGTTTGGAAAAGTGGGCGGGGTTACGCCCATAAAAATTAAAAATTGCGCTAAGGAGCTGAAATTTGATATACAAGTAGGTCTGGGTGAGAAACCAACTAGAAAAATCTGAAAACCCAGAAATTTTAGTTGGAGGGGCGGGGCTGCACCCATAAAAATTAAAATATAAAAGTTGCGCTTATGAGCTGAAATTTGATATACAAGTAGGTCTAGGTGAGAAACCAACTAGAAAAATCTGAAAACTCAAAAACTTTTACCAGAATGGGCGGAGCCACGCTAATATTGTTCGGAACTAAAAACTTAATATACAGCTTTTAACTCAAGGCAATTTAGTGAAACCTTGCATAAGAATTGCACGTATACAAGACTTAAAACTGTCACCTTAAAAAGTGGGTGGCGTTGGCTGAAGTAGTTAGCACGTTGACTACAAAACCGAAGATCCTGCGTTCAATCCCTGTATCCGACAGTCATTAAATAACAACACCGTGCATTTTTCTGATGTGCATTAGTGTCCCTTTGTATCAGTTGTTATAAGAAAGTTCATGTGATGAAGGCATAGTCACTGGTCACTGAATATGCCGACTTCAGCAGATGCTAATCCTAATGTAACATCAGAGCGCCCTCCTTCGTCGGTATTGTGTAGCAGAATCATCGGCGAAGTAAAATAATTAATAAAATGGCTACTAAACTAAACACAGCTTCAAAATTTAATACGCCTTATTTGACACCAGAAGGCGCTGCAAAGCAAAGCGTGCAAAAACCAGAGTTCTAAGAGAATGAAGCTTTCCTCTATCTCTTCCTTCACCTTTCTTCTGTTACTATCCCTTTCCAAAAAAAGGTAACACCTAGTAATAGTAGTCGGCATTAATTGCCTGAGTGTTACTTCTCTTAAGAAAAAAAGTGGGCGTGATCACTCATATAAAATGTTACCCTTGTGTTCAGTCTACCTCGGTCTAGAATATTTTACAAGAAAATTAGCATGAATTATAAGCGCTGCTCACAGCAAAAATGTGAGTTTAAAATAGTGGAAAGGGTAAGGCTCATAAAATTTAAAGTTATAATTCGCGCTAGAGATCTGAAACTTTATACACAAGTGTAAATGAGTAAGCCAATGGGAAAATCTTAAAACCAAGAAGTTTTACCCGTTAATAGTCCAATTCGTAGTAGAGAGCTGAAATTTGATACACAAATAAACCTAGATCAGAGATCACTATGGGAACAAGCACTGTAAACTCAAAATTAAGTTCAGTTTTATTGAAACTTTTAATACACATTGCACTTACCCAAAGTAAAAATTTCCTGTTTTGAAAAGTGACCGTGACTACACCCATAAATCGTAGCTTTTTCTTTCATGTACTTCGGCTTAGCAGTTTTTAGTCTATTACTCATGTATTTCTCATTAGCTATTTTCTACAAACTTTACATGAAGCATAAGCACTAACAGATATAAAAGTCAGCGGGGCCAGACCCATAAAAATTTAAAGTAATATTATACTGTAGAGAGCTGACATTTTGTAAACAAATAGTCCTAATTGATTTACTCAATCGGAAAGTCCAAAAATTAAAGCACCAGCTACCCAGTTGAAACTTTGCATGCATATTGGGCGTATCCTTTTGATTTATGTACATCTGCTAAGCAGACTTTAATATGTAAATATATTGAGAAAATAGGCGGGGTCACGTCCACTAAAACTTACGCTATATTTTACATGTTTCTTTCCATACGACTCTTATCAAATTGCGTACACACTAGCGACCCGTTGTAATGACACAATAGTACATTTTTAATGTTTAAAATCCAACACCCATCACTCTCTAACCCATTATTTTATGCAACTATGTCATTTTGAACTGGCACAGTGATCATTAATAGAAATAAGACACACTAGAAATTTTAAATTTTAAAAGTGTTATTATAGAAAATTTTTCAAAAAGTAGTCAGATCCTCACAAAAACATAAATGTGAAAAAAGTCCAAGTTCCTATCCAAAATTTCGGCCATTAAAAGTAGTGAGATATAAATTTTGACCAAGTTCTTGTTTGGCACAATAACTAATACAGAAATATTCTATTCGTTATATAAATTTGTAATCGTAAGGGTGTCATATAATTTTTAGATAATCTGCTAACTTGGCAATATTTTTACCTTTCTAAAATGGGTAGAATAATGCGTATTTGTTCATTTCTTTGCATTGGAAAAAATGTTGTCAAGTAAGCAGGCTATCTAGAAATTATATGACACCCTTACGATTACAAATTTATATAATGCATAGCATATTTCTGTATTAAGTATTGTGCCAAACAAGAACTTGGTCAAAATTTATATCTCACTACTTTTAATGGCCGAAATTTTGGATAGGAATTTGGCCTTTTTTCACATTTATGTTTTTGTGAGGATAATATTTACTATTATCTGAATTACAATTGACGGTTTCTGAATTACAATTGACACTTTCTGAATTACAATTGATGCTTTCTGAATTTAAATTGATAAATCTAAATTAAAATTGACGCTTTCTGAATTTAAATTGATAAATCTAAATTACAAATGACGCTTTCTGAATTTAAATTGATAAATCTAAATTACAAGTGACGCTTTCTGAATTTAAATTGATAAATCTTAATTAAAATTGACGCTTTCTGAATTACAACTGGAAAAGGTGTAGTTGTGTTCGAAACTTTTAATTTGATAAACCAGTGTCTGGATCAAAATTGTTTTCATTAGTCTTTGTTGGTTACGCTTTTTTGGGCAAATGTTTGACAAATGTGACCGTACCTTAAGAAAATAATTCTTTTGCAAGTTAAAGTTTGTCAACATACATACACACTTAGTGGTTAAACTTATTAGAAAAATCATAGAAGTTTTGATGTTTAAGAAGAAAAAAACGATATACATACATAGGGTCCATACATCTAAAATCTTTTAACTTTTTAAAATTTAACATACATACCTATTATTATATTAATGAAAACCACAGATACACAGTTGCACAGAAAATGCATTTTAGGCAAACTTTAAATTTTTTATAAAAAAAAAATTACATTTGATCATTTCTTGTAAATAAAACATTAAAAAAACAAGAATTAAAAAAAATATATTTATTAATAATCCAAAGAAAATCAAATTTTACTGCACAGAAAATAGGTCCATTTGTTTACTTTTCCAGTAAAATCCAGTAGTTGAGTAAATTTTGGGTAATTTGAAAATTTTACTCTCAAGAATGTCTCTTGCACAAAAAAGTACGCGAACGGAAAAATTGCAAAAATTTGCAGATTATTCAAAACAGCTGATAATATTGTTGTATGTTTTTGTTGTTGTTAAAACCCATCAAATACATATTTTTGGTAATTGATGCATGCATTTTTATAATTATAAATATGAAGCGATATATACCTACTGTATTTCTAAAATAGAAGTTTTGTGAAAGCTTTAGCTTGCATTTGGTTTTTATTTTTATTTTTTCTGGGTAAATGGCATAGGAAAATACATCAATATTTGTTTTCTGATAGTCGGTACCCTGAATAGTATACAGAGACAAGTATTCATATATACACAAACCTTACATCTCTAAAAAATTAAAGTAAATAACACAATTAAATTTAATTTAAAAACTTATATATTTAACGATTATTATTCTTCAATTTGTTTCATCTTGAACATAAAAATTTTCAGATTTGTTTTTTTTTTGTTAAACTTTTACTTCAACTTTTCTTCTTTTAAATGTTTTTATTAAAAAAATTGTACTTTGTATTTGCTTGCTTTTGTTTATTTTATTGAATCATATGTTTTTCTCGTCTACTGGATTTTACTGGCAAACATTTGTCCAGTAAAAATTTGCAGACTCTCAGTCAACAACTGTCAATTTACTCTGTCAATTGGCACTCTCTTTTGCAATTTTATGTGTAAACGAACGCATTTCAGTAAAATCCAGTACAAATTTGAGCAAAATTAATTGCACAAATTTTGGGGTAAACAAACGGACCTAATTATACATGCTCCCACTGTTGGTCAACGATACTTAAAAAAAAAAAAATGGGAATTTCTGAAATTGTTGGACAGTCAAAGTCTAGTATTCAAACCGTTATAAGAAGTTATAAAAGAACAACAGTCTTAATAGTAGGCCATGCAGTGGCCGTCCCCCAAAAATTACTCAACGTTTAAAACGACACATATTGAAAGACATTGACAATAATTCTCTCTGGCAAAAAAACCGACTTCAGTGCAAAGATATAATAGAAGAAGATAAGAAGATGTACGTCAAATATAAAATTAAAGGCCCTATTATGAGTTGCATTTGATTTTCGATCTTCGCTGGGCATCGAACATCGAAAATCGAATGTTAAATTCATATTACATATGAACATCGGAAATTTCGCTGAGCAACGAATTTTCTATCGAATAGAATTTAGCTTTCGATGAAGTATTTTAATATGCAAAATTGTTAAGAAATCTAAGTGTAGCACAATCTTTATTTATAACTACACAAACACAAATTTTAAACTGTTTTTTTGTCGATTTTATTCACAATAACGACGTTCGTTGTCGAATGCTCGTCATAATACCAAATGAAAATTCGTTCGATCAGTACTTTCGACTACAGTCGAAGATCGAAAGTTGCTCATAATAAGGGCCTAAATTTTAATTGGCGTGCATGCGCCCATTTTTTAAATACAAGATTGTGTGTTTTTCAGAGCTCAGGGTGTGTGTTAAGTCTTGCAAAAATCGGTAAAGTAGAACCACTAAAAATAAAATATTAAATTTTAATGGGCTTAATTCGGCCCATCCATGGAGCATTTTGTCTATTATAGAGCTCAAGGTGTGTGGTAAGTTTCGTAAAAATCGGTTAGGTAGAACCGCGTGAAATATTTTTTTTTTTGTTAATACATGTATTTATTTATTGTATCTTCAAATGTGAAGTAACAATAAGTATTCAAATCTTAAATCTAAAACTAAGTGATAGTTATTAATAATACATAAGTAGTGATAATCGAAAAGGAATAAATAATATTTTCAAACAGTCCCATCTGAACTGTTGAGTATAAGAGCCCTTGTGTCCCCCTTTTTTAGGCGGTTGTGTCCAGTAAAGTTCAAAATATAACGAGCAAGCGGATTGGGATGTGACTCGAGTTTTGTTAAATATTTCCCTGCGTATATTGCAATTTCTTCAATCAGTAGTGGCATATTTATATCACGATGTATATTTGAATTTTTGATGTACCATGGAGCTGATATTATCGAACGTAAAATTTTGTTTTGCCTTCGTTGGATTCTCTCGACATTGGAAGCTGAAGCAGTGCCCCATAGTTGAATTCCGTAGCACCATATAGGTTTCAAAAGCAACTTGTGTATCAAAAGTTTGTAATCTAGACTGAGTGTTGAATTTCCAGCAATCAGCCAATGTACATGAGTTAATTTTAGTTCCATTTGTGTTAGCTTAGAATCAATGTGGTTTTACCATGTAAGTCGTCGGTCAAGGTATATACCAAGCAGTGTGCACACTAAACTATTTTTAAATTCGGTAGAATTAACGAAAAAAATGGGTAGATTTGAATGAAATTCGGTAAAATTTTTTTTTTATTCAGAGAAACATAAAAAATAACAATTCAAAGAAACATAAAAATAACATAATATATGTACTTATATATAAAGGGTAAGTGCAAGGAGTATCAGGCTAAACAGGTTCCAAAAGCGCATTTAAAACTTCACATGTGATTGAAAATTAAACTGCCATAAACAATGAAGCATTTCCAATAAAAAAAGTGTTATCCCCAGTTATTTGCTCTTACCCTTTATATATAAAATAATATACATAAATAACAGGAATTCAGTTTTTGTACATAGGTTTTATAAAGCTACTAAAATAACTTTTATTTGACAAACATGTGTAACTACAAAGATTATATGTAAGATCCATTTATGAACTTAAACTTTTGTGCAAAAATTATTAAATCATGGGTAGGAATAAATATTTCAATTCTTTGGCAAACATTAGGTTACTTATAGTTTCAGTTTTTAACCGATTTATTTATTCTGTTTTAATGATTTTCATGACAGAAAATGACCGCTCTGCTATGTGGAAATATAGGCAATTTACACATATATCGACTTAAATTACTAAATAACAATATTCGGTAGATTTCAAGCCTTGTTCGGTAGAATTGGTAGATTGTTAAATTCACAAACATATTCGGTAGAATCTACCGAATATCGGTAGAAGTGTGCATAAGGTATTTCACATGTGAATGTCGAGGAACAATTTGATTATTGATTCTAATGGGGGAACAAGTATCTTTTCCTAGAGTAAATCGGGTATGTTCTGCATTCCACGTGAAATTAAAACGAGTGGAATTGCCATAGCATTGATGTTATAATGTATATATATTTCCAACAACAATTTTATGGCAATTCCACTACTTTTAAGTTCACGTGGAATGCAGAACATACCCCAATGTTACCTGAGCACACGTCTGTTCATTTACTTTAATTCTCCATAACTTTAACCATAGTTCCAGATGGGTAATAGGTTCCTGAATATATCGGGATGCCTCGTGAGGGTTTTCGTGCATGCTGTATCATCGGCAAATGTAGATGTATGGATTTTAGTACTAACGGGCATATCACAAGTATATACCAAAAACAAAACTGGACCCAGTATGACTCCGCCTTGGTAAGATCTTTGCCCGGATTTGGAATAATTTTGACCTTGGCAATCTTCCAGCTGTGTGGATAATACTCTAGTCGTAGTATGGCATTAAAAATAAATAGTAAGATTCTAGTTGCAGTGCGAGGCAGATTCATCAGCATCTTGTTACTAATTCCATCAATACCTGGAGCTTTCTTTGGGTTGAGCTCAGCAATTAGTTTATATAATTCACGCATCTTAAACTTTAATGGTCGAGGGGGCTGAGCAACTACACTTGGTAAATCAGCAACACCAGTACATGTATTTGGGGTGAATACGGATTTTAAATGCTCAGCAAATATTTGACATTTTTCACTATCGCTTCTTGCCCAATCTCCGGTCGAAGTGCGCAGAGGTGGTTTAAACTCAACGAGTCTTTTAAGCTTTCTAGTAGCGCGCCACAAAGAGTAATTAGATGCTGGTGTGACATCGAGGCTTTCCAAGCAAGCAACTGTTAGTGCGCTCTTTGAATCTGATTTTATGTTGAGGTGATCTGTGCTGTCGCCATTCCTTTCTAGCTCTTCTTTTTTCACATACGAGACGTTCAATATCCGTTGAATAAATTCTATTAAACCATGTCCGCGGATGGGAGGTAGTGGCATGTTCAGCAGCTTGTTTAATATTCTCGTTAAGATTGGCAATGTTAGATTCAATAGCATCGGGTGTTCTTAGCGTAATATTTTCCGTGCAATGACTACTAAGATATTTTTTGAATCCAAGCAAATTAACACGATTTATCATCTTCACATATGGATTAGGTAAAGCGCTTCTCAGTGCGCTACAGATTGTGACGATCATGGGAGAGTGATCGGATGAAAGATCTAGGGAAGCTTCAATGACTTGGGAAATTTCTTTTCCAGCACAGAATTCCTGAATAATATACCGTTATGCCTGTTTTTACGATACATACTTGCGTCATTTGTGCAGTATAAACAGTTATTTGCCACTCCTCAACATACAGGATTTTCTAATTTATGATTTAGTGTACGATATTAGACATCTGCATGAAACTAAATAATGATGTTTATGAAACTTTTGCTATAATTTTTTATTCGTTTCATTTCTATTTCATACAGATGAATAACTATGAAACAAGAACAATGAATACGCAATAGTTAAGAACGCAGTAAAATGATGTTGGTTTGTTTACTTATACAAGAACATACTAACATTTACAAATGTCAAACAGAACATGTGTTGAGTAAATCTCGATTAAGTTCATGCAATAACAATATGCTTTTAAAGATCAGTGTTGCCAGTTGTAGGAAAAGGGAAAATATAACAATAATCGGCGAAAAGGAAGTTAAAAATTACACATATTTATCTATCTTTTCAATGCAATGTTATTGTTGTTTAAAATTTCGTATTTTTACATAGGGTGATGATAATCAAATTTTTTGAGTTTTATTACAATTATTAATTTCAAAAATAATTGTGTTATATTTTTGCTTGGAAAAATATAAATAGCTATTTTCGCTTGGAAACGAGTACTTTTTTTGTTTTTTGTTTAATTTTTGTCAATTTAAATTTTTTTATATCATATGAAATTAAAAAAAAAACAAGCACGTGACCAAAACCGTTAGACACCTACACAACTAATAATCAAATTTGCTTAAGAATATATTCATTTCTCTAAACCAATTCCTTTTTTTCATTTTTCATCTAAAAGTGTGTGTTTATTTCCATAGCATTTCATTTCAGGGTTGTGTGCAGTTCATTACAAGAATATATAATATATTAAAATAGTTTAAAGATTTATATTATTTAAAAATGCAAAGGACAAATTAAAATATGTATTACTAATATGTATGGTATATACATATGTACTTTGTTATGTATGTATGTGTAAAATTTAAAACTTTAAAAGTGAAACCTATTACACATGTGCGACCCATACAAAAAATTCCATGATTTCACTATATTGGCAACATTGCTATTGCGAATTAATAACAAAAGATGAGTTGAGAGAAAGCAGCATGAACAAAAGTCGTTTCAATGAACAATCTCTTTGTGTTAACAGTATGAAACGAAAGGTTTTCACTCACAGTATGATAAAAGCAACAGTTTGTTGAGTATTAACATATTTATTCAAAGTTGGGCTTTAGTAAACAAACATTTCAGTAGTTTCATGGATGGAATTGTTCATGCAGCTCTATATAGGATATGTATTTTTTTCAGTGTTGCCAGGTAATACCAGGTTTGGATGATTATAATTTATATTGTATAAATGTTGACATTTTCGGGTTTTGAGATAATAAAACTTGTAATTTAAACCTCGATTATCCGGCTCTCGTGGGACTGGCACCAGCACGGATAATCGAAATACACGGTTAATAGAGGTTATATTAAAATATACAGAAATTTATTTATTTTTATTTAAATCTTCGATTTATGTAACTACAGATACCACATATTTTTTTACAAAACATACAAATCGTCATAGAGAATGCAAAATTAAATATGTATGTAATTATGTGTGGGCAAATGAACTTAAAAAGGGGAAACACCGGATTTAGATTTACATAATAAAAAACATATGAATGCTGCACGTATAATAGATGTAAAGCATGGTTAATAGAGGTATAAATCTAAAGCACGGATAATAGGGGTAAAGCACGGATAATAGAGGGGAAAAATAAAAAGAACCACATGCCGGTTAATAGATGTAACCGATTAATAGAGGCCCGGTTAATCGAGGTTTAACTGTATAAAGGAAAAATAAAATTAGTTATCAAAATAAAAGGACAATTCAGGACAATTGATTAAAAAAGAGAAAATTTTTTTTGAAAAAAAAAATTTAAAAAAAACATCGTGTTAAAAAAGGACGAATGGTCAATGGACGAATGTATTTGGATAAATACATAAATTAATCGAATTTAATACCAACACAATGTCATGTTTGGTAAAGGGTACTGTTTTTAGATAGGATTAAAAAGCGTAACTGGATTATAATTGGTGACAAGTGATGTGCAGTTCTATTAATATTTATTTTTATTAAAATAAGTAAGCTTGTCATTTTTGTAATCATTTAACAACTTTTAAATCCAGTTTAAGTTTTTCTGCAGTGTTTGATAAGCATACAAATTTTTGTAATGTTTGCCGTTTTTGCTATGGTTTACTTTGTGCAAATAACATCACTTGAATGTGAAGAAAAATACAGCCTTGGCAAACGCTTTCAAGAAAAACCATCTAGATTCTACTTGAATGCCTGCATGAAGCGGGAAGCCACGTAAACCATACCCTCAAAACAGCTTTTAACTGCTCATACAGTTCTAGCAAATGTTATGAACACAGAGGATACTTATTACCATGATATAAATATAGAAGGTACTTCAATTCTCTCAATTTTTCTTGACATTCAACATCTGACAAGTATAAGGATTGTGTAGTTTCTACTAAAATCGTGCTACCGTATTAATTTAATACATATTCCCCCTCTGTTTCCTGTTTGTTTGAAAATTTTATTCAAAAATTATTTAAAAATTGTTTTTATAAAATACAGATGTATAAATTAAACAATTAATGCCCAAATTCTGTTTGACGATTGTATCGTCTGGATGAAAAAAAGCCGCAGTTATGATTCTTTAAAACATTATTTATTGTCTATGCTAGGAGGTTCGTGTATTTGCTTTATGATTTTGTTTCAAACATTATATCCAACACATAGTTTTTCATTAATTTTTCAAACTATTGTATAATACTTAAATTCAATTTGTATGTTTTAAAAACAGGGCAATAATATTTTTATTTTTCGTTATCAAAGACAGAAACCATTTTTGTAGAAAATAATTTAGAGAATTCAAACACAAGAATTCAAAAGTATTTTCAAACAAAAACGTCCTAAATCTTCTTACTGAATTAGGGTATAAGAAAAAAAACTAATTAAAGTACATATTTATAATTAAAAATTTGTTTTTATATCTTGTCACGTACAGACAAATTGTGTAACGTACGGGACATAAGTAGTTCAATTTTTATATAAAAAATAAACAAAGATCAGTAGTTAAATACATTTTTTTTTGGTTTTCGGTGAGTTTTTTTCTTATGTGTCGTTTTTGGTCGATCCACATCTACATATGTATGTATGCATATAAATTTTAAGTCACGGTTATTAAACCAACAATAAACATTCGCTACACATGTATGTACTCTTACCTTTTTCCACTCCGCTATAGATTTGATAGGCGGCCCGCGGCTGTTCAACGTAGTGCTTAGCACATTCCAAAATTTTGCCACATCCTCTTTTTTCTCTTTTTGAAATCGCTTACCATACGCTGGCTGCGCGGACATGGCTTCCACCAGGCAAGTACTTTGATCTTTATTAATACTCTTTCAATAAAATAAGTTTAATAAAGTTGGACATTTAAAAACAAATATGTAGCAACTAACTTGCATGTGTACTTCTTGTTCCCAATAACAATTTTTGTGAATTAATTTTGTAAAATAGTTGTTGGGAGTAAATATTCGTGATACTATATTTTTTATGTTTGTGAACGCATTCACAAAAAATTTTTATGGGAACATTCACGATAGCAAATCATAAAATTTGGGAGCTTTTTTCTTGGGAACGTTTATTCGCGATAGGGGTGAATATTTTTATAAATATTTAGAAACATACATATCTTATCTTATGATGGCATAATAATTTATTTGCTTCCAACTTCGCAATTTAAAAAAAAAATTCCTTACATTTGATATTTTTAGCAAAAATGGGTCCATTTCGAAATGATCTGGTACCTTCAATAACGAAAATTTTGAACAATAAATTTCAATTTAAATAAGTAAAAATATGAGCCCAATTCACAATAAGTGGTGAGTATCAATATAGTATAGCCCAATTCACAAACTTGTGCAAATGGTCTTGCATCGTAGCATGTGCCAAGTGGTATAGTATAGGGTGTTTTTTTCAGAGGTATATAACTTAGAATTGAAATAAAACACAAGAAAATCGTTTTAATGTCCATCAATTTGACTTTATTGGAAGGATAATTTTATGCCATTAATGTTTAAATATGATTTCGGGCATGTGGCCGCCGCGGCTGGCTCGAATAAAGCCAATTCTACAGGTCCAATTTTCAACCACTTTTTCGAGCATATGGGGCCGTATGTTGGCAATAAAGCCACGAATGTTGGCTTCCAAGTCCCCTAACGTTTCTGGTTTGTTGGCGTAGACGAGCGACTTCACATATCCCCAAAGAAAATAATCCAATGGTGTCAAATCACACGATCTTGGTGGCCAATTGACAGGTCCATTCCGCGAAATTATGCGCTCATCGAATGTTTCCTTCAATAAATCGATTGTGACGTGCGCTGTGTGGCATGTAGCGCCGTCTTGTTGGAACCACAACTCATCCACATTCATGCCATCCAATTCGGGAACAAAATAGTCGGTTAGTCGGCTCCAATTGCTGTGCACGGTGGCGAATCGATTCATTCGGGTCCTCTTCAACACTTTGCTCTACAGCGGCAATTGTTTCTTCGGTGCGCACTGTTCGACGTCTCTGCGGATGCGTATTATTACATAGAGTAAACGTAGTGCGAAAACGATCCATGGTTAACCGAATTAATTGCTCTGATGGACGATTATGTCGACCATAAAATGGACGGAGCTTGCGGTAAACTTCGCGAACTGAACCATTATTTTCGAAATAAATTTGCACGATTTGCAAGCGTTGTTCTTTTGTCAACCTGTTCATGATAAAATGGCAAACCAAACTTAATATTAATCACTTGTCAGCTGACAAAATGGCTGCCAGTTAAAAAAGTGATGCCAACTTAAAGTTCTATACCTCAATAAAAAACAGCCTTTATAATGATACTCACCACTAAGAATTGTTAAGTGGTGAATTTTAGAATACTATCCATTTGGCACATGTTACGATGCAAGACCATTTGCACAAGATTGTGAATTGGGCTAATTATATTTCCACATTGTTTTTCCCTCTAAATTTTCTAACTAGAGTGCATTCCCTGTCGTGCAACTTTTATTTCGAAAATCATAAACTTTGAATGTCCCAAAAAATTTCCTAAAACTCATTTTTTCCTTTGCTCTAGATTTTGCTGTCAACACGAAAAGAAAGTTTATTAATTTTTGAACTTATTTACTTATATCCCCAATTTTCTTAATAAGCATATTTTTATAGTTTATCTTTTTTAATAAATGAATTAAAATGGAAAAAATTAATACCGAGGTAAGATATTATTAATAAAATTCGTAATTTCGTAAAAATCTATACACAAAAATTTTTTAATATTTTTCTTCAGAGTAATGATTCGTGTATTTCAACCACGGGTACGCCAAACTCCCAACTCTATTCGGAAACACCAGATAATAATCTTAAATATATGAAGTAAGTTTCTTAAAATGGATTATGGATGTACATATACATATATTGTTTTATAAAAAATTTTAGTTTAAATTTTGTGGCAAATTCCGAGACTTCCAGCCAAAACAAAGAGGCTTTTTTAGAATACCAAAAATTTCAAAATTGTAAGTACCTAAATATTTATTTAAATGCAACTGATTTTCAATAATTCTTCAATAAAATTTAACACAATCAGCTAATCCGGGAAAATCTAATAAGCCTCTGCCCAATAAGATATTACCCAGTTCGTTACCTTTGAATGGCGTAGATAAGTCTAAAAGCGAACGTATTATTCCGTTGCAAGAAAAATCGCTATTGGAAATGGGCTATAAGCCCAATGATGTGGATGGTTGGGAAAATATTGTACAACCTTCTAAAGAAGATCTTTATAAACTACTTAAAAATATGATCGATAATCATATCAAGCCCAGCGTTCAAATACGCATTGGCGACGTGACTTTCAACTGTCACATGATGGTATTGCAGTGTTACTCTGATTTCTTTATGGAATGTAACAATGAAATCCTTATACAACTGCCCGAGGAAAAGATAACACCAACTGCTTTTATGATGGTCTATGATTGGATGTTATCGTCTCAGCCTTTGATACAACGTGAGGGAATATTGGAGCTATTCAATGCTGCAAATTTCTTGCGCATAAAAGAGCTTATTAATCAATGTTGGCTGTGCCTGGATGATGATGTGCGCTTTCGTGAGGATACTGCATTTTTGTTGTACTTGGAGGCTCGCAACTATGGGCTAGAAAGTTTGGAACAATTGATGTTAATGCGCATTTGTAAATTCTTTTTGACTTTGGTGGCATCTAAAGAGTTCTTAACACTGAATGCCAAGGAAATTTGCACCTTATTGAGTTCAAATACTATAGGAGTGAATTCGGAAATTGAAGTGAGTTTGTGAAAATTATGACATCGAAAGACAGTCAATCAGGTATGTGATGGAAAACGATCGTTTTCAAAACTATTTCAAAACAATCGTTTTGAAAATGTGTGATGAATTCCGATAGATTTTGAGTATCATTTTTGAGCTTATCTTAAATTACTGACTTCTAAAAAGCACACCAGAAGATAAAACATAAATCACATATGTATTGGAGCTGTGAAAAGAAATTTATAAAAAATGTCTGGAAAGACTATTAAAAACATGTTTTAAAATTATTGACAAAACGACTAAAAGAAACATATGTAGGTATCACACCTTTTATCGTTTTCAAATTGTTTTTGTGTCTAAATCGTTTTTCATCACATACCTGAATATGTTCGGCATGATTCTAATAGCAAAAATAATACAAAGAAAAGTTTGGTCATCAAATTGGTATTCGTTCTTTTTTTGTATTCTGTGCTGTGTGCTCCTTTGGCAGCTGCAAGCGAACTATACCTTCGTATATGAAGTAGAAGTTAGCAAGATATGTATACTCGTAGACATTTTTATTGTCTCCAAGCGATACAGCAAAACTATCGAGGGCCAAACAGCACACACATGCCTGATCGCACTTAAAGCTTAAATTAGATGTGCCATAGTCATAATGCCATAGCCATAATAAAAAAATTCAATTGGTTTCTATGGTAATGGTTATGGTGTATTTCGAGTCACCTATACAGTGTTCCCCATAAGTTTCGTTCAAACACCTGTTTTGTATGGTTATGATTATGACACGTCTGATTGAACCTTAAATGCTCAGTTAGCCGACTGTAATGTAATGTAACTGCAACATAGGAAACAGCTAATCGATATTTTTATATGAAAAGTAGGTTACGTTACATTACATCTCTATAACCATTTTCATTACTTTTCACATAACAATATCGATCAGCTGTTTCCTACTTTTGCAGTTACATTACATTACACTCGGCTAACTGAGCCTTCAGAAATAATTGCGACTAAGTGAGAATTGTTCGTGAGGAGTTGTGGTTTAAGATTTTTGGCTTTCTTTTGATAATAATAATAATTACAACTCTGAAACTAGTTTTGAGAAAATGCAAATTGAGGTTATGAAACTATCTATGTGATAAAAAACGATTTAGATCAGAGACAAGCAAAGGCCGCCTGTGGGCAATTCGTTATTTTTTTTATTAACATGTACATTCGTACAAGCATGCATTTTACCCTTTTTCATATTATATATGTATGTGTTTGGCTCACTTTGATTTAGATTCGTGGTCGGCAAAATAAGGTAGCCGTGCCTTTTAATGTACTCTACTATTACGTACATATTGTTGAGAACAAGTTGTGTGTATCTCATAGTCTTAAGGCTCAGTTAGCCACTGTAATGTAATGTAACTGTAACGTAGAAAACGGCTGATCGATATTTTTATATGAAAAGTAGGCTACGTTACATTACATCTCTATAATCATTTTCATTACTTTTCACATACAAATATCGATCAGCTGTTTACTACTATTGCAGTAACTTTACATTACAGTCAGCTAACTGAGCCTTTAAGAATCAGCGTTGCCAGAGAAAAATTTTTTTCCGAAAATTATGACAAACCAGAAAATTTGGTTTGTCAACGGATGTTGTCTTGCATGAAAAAACATGACATTCAAAGGCATTTTCAAGCATATATTTAAATTATTTTAAGAAAATTTTCTACAAAATTATCTCTTAACTCATTTTTATATTGGCGTAGCAACAAGAGAAGATGTATTTCGTCATAAACAAAACTTGAGTGTTTCTTCTGACCATCATAAAATCAAGTTTGGTTTTGGAGATTTAGGGCCATTATTACAACTTAAAGTTAGTTAAAAGTAGGATTTTATCGCACTTTTAAAAGACTTATCGTTTGCAAAATTTTACTTTAACCTAAAGTGAGCGATAAATTATAGGCAAGTTTATCCTACCTGGTAAGTTAAATCCAATTTGCAATAATGGAAAGCTTTTTATACGTCCTATAAAATCCTACTATTAACTATCTTTAAGTTGTAATAATGGCCCTTAAAATTTCAAGATAGAGAAATGAGACGAAAATTTAACTGGCAACACCGACTCGTGGTAAGAGTATAACACATACAATCGTAAAATGTAATGGTATAGGTTGCCGACCACGGATTTCGATTCAAAAACAATTTTAAAACGATAAGAGGTGTGATGTATATGTATTCCTTCCTATAGCAAGCATTTTGTTTGGAACGATTTTCCCTCATCCAACGTCAAACTTGGTTGATAAGCATACACAAAGAGATCAAGAAATACATTGAGAGACACAAACTTACAAGGATGAGAGAGAAACACAAAGAGAACAACAGAGACAAAAGCGTATAAAAGTTCGAGAGAGAGAGAGAGAGAGAGAGAGAGAGACGCAACCATATCAAAGAAGGAAGAGATACATATATTAAAAAAACGTGGGAAAAAATACCCAAAAAGTAAACAACAAACAATTTCGTATTCCAGAGACCACTGAAGATGGCACATAGCCGAAACCGGTATGCGAATCAATCAAATTTGAAGCGAGATGGCGGAAAATCGTTTCAAATTAAGTGTGATTTGTTTATTTGAATTATTTCTGTGATTGGCGATTTTGCTGCGAAAGTCGGCGTTTTGTACTAGATTAAAGAAAAATGTAGTTTGATTTCTTTAATCAACTACAAATAGTCAGATTTGAAGGCGAAAAACGCCAACCAAAGACATAAATAATGGTCTTTATCATGGTTGGCGTATTTCGACTTCGACTACGACAATTTGGTAATAGAGTAAAGAAAATTTGTTGTTTGTGTTCATTAATCTATTAGAAAAAACGTCGCAATCGAAGTCGAAATATGACAACATTGATAAGCAGGAATATACAAATATTTCTCCTAATTACGACTGCCATTAACTATGCTATTTTTTAAACCTTAGAGAAGCGAAATTGACTGTCAATAGTACAAAATTATTCTCGAGAGCGATTAGACAAGCCCCAAATGTTTGGTATTGTATTGACGTGACGTCTATGTTGACAACTGGAATAAAAACTAATATTAGGCTTCATTACGAGTGTCGTATTTCGATTTCGACTACGATGATTTTGTACTAGATCAAAGAAGATACGACACTCGTTATAAGGCCCAATAATCGTCCTTATTCCAGTTGTCAACATAGACGTCACGTCAATACAATACCAAATATTTGGGGCTTGTCTAATCGCTCTCGAGAATAATTTTGTGCTCTAAGCTCTAGAAAATAGCTTGAGTTTGTCAATAGTAGTCGTTGCTTTCGACAACGGGTAGAGTGGACTCAAATTTTTGGTATTGTATTGATCTGACGTCAATGTTGACAACGGGAATAAAGGTGAAAATATATACATATATTTTTTTTTAATTTCTGTTCATATATTTCTTGTAGTATTTATATTTTCCCATAATCTATAGAAATTCATCACACCCTTTTTGGAAATAATCGTCTTTTAAATCGATCGTTTTCCATCTCACTTGAATAACAAATCATTATGTAAGGATTGTTTGCATTTTCTCAAAAGTCGTACAATTATGTTGGATAATGATTGCCAGCCTAAACTCAAAATGCTTAATGTTCGGTTTTAACAAAAAAAAAAAAAAAAAAAAAAAAAAAACTGCTTATATTTTAGATTTTCATGTCTGTAGTACGTTGGCTGAATCACAATTGGTCGGAGCGTGAATGTTATATGCTGGATGTAATAAAATGTGTTCGTTTTAGTTTAATGCCTCCTTGGTTTCTGGTGACTTTGAACAAAAATACCGATTGCATTGAAATCGATCGAGTTATTGCACATCCTGAAGTCAAGAAAATTATTAACGATGGCATAACGTGAGTTAATGCAATACAACTGAATTGAGTGACATAATTTTATTTCATTGGTACACCCACAGCTTCACTAACATCCAACTGTACTATGGCGAAAATCGTCAGGAATTCTTGCATTTACTGGAACGTTTTCAATTGATAGCTCCCATGCAACGTCAGTGGGTCTATGACAAAGAGTGCAAATATCACCATCGTCTAGAATGTCCCAACATGCAGAATGTCAATTACAGGTCCTTTTTGGAATACTTGGAAATGATTAGGACAATTGGCAAGGATTATTGGCGCTCTTTGGATATGGAAAAGGGTACGGAAAAATCAAGGCATTGCTTTTTATGTACCGATTGTCGCAAGCCAACTGAGCCAAATCTAGTATGTTAAATCTTAAGTTTTATTAAAAATTTTTTTGTTACAGTCTAAATTTGAGTTCTTGAAAATAAATACATAGTCCTTTAGCAGACAAATAACTAGAAGTGTTTTATTCAAGTTATTCCGTTTTCATTTTTCAGGCTACAATATTCGTCAAAAAGAGTCGTGACCAGGGCGTACAATGTCAAAATGGTTCGAAAAGTCGGAAAAGTAAAGGTAGGATTTCAGTTTTAATTTTTTCTTAATACAAAATAGATTTACCCCATGAACTGTCCGCTAAGCATAACCCAAAACCAATCGAACATTTATAATATTTTCAACATAAAATGTTCATCATCGATTTGATGCAGTTACGAGGGTGGGTCAATAAGTTCGTAAATTTTTTAATGAAACAGGTTTTTGGATAAAAATTTATTTAATTTTTTCAACGTAGTAAACTTCATCCATCGTTTCACCAAGATTTGTTTAGTTCATCAAAATAGGTATTTATTTAATCCGAGCCATTTCTTCAGGTTTGGGAACGAGAATTAGTTTCTATAAGTATAGTGTTTTCACACTATCATGTTTTTAACAAAAGTTGGTTTTAACGTTAAAACCAACTGTTAAAACCTAGTTTTACCATACAAATTGTTTTTATTAAAACCAACTTAAAAACATTTTTGAATTGGTTTTAAGTTGGTTTTATGAAATGCAACCTTGTTTTCGCTGTGCTAAACTTAGTACTGCCAAGTTAAAATTACCGGAAGCAGCTGATAATATTTATGCCAGTGAATAACAATAGATTTCGCTTGAAAGATTTTCATCAGCAACAATAATCAAAAAATTATGGAAAAATATATATATATATTTTTTTTTGGAAAGAAAACAACGAAAATATTTTCATTGACCTCTGGGAAGTGAAAATAGACGATATTACTGGCATCGATCCGCCGATAAAAGAGTTTTATTTTTTGATGTATTTGTGCACTTTTAATATACAATCACCCCTATTCTGCGTTTCGATTCGAATCGAAAGTTTCTCCGTTTGGCAACTTTGGTATTTTGCGTTCCGTTCTTCGATTTTTCTTTCGATTCTATGTATTCTGCATTTCGATCGTAACTTAGTTACGTAAGTTGTTATTTTAGTGGCGGAGCGTTTTCAATTTTTGATTGTTTAGCTTCAAAAAGTGATTAATTAAAAAAATAATGCAAGCATTAAATGCAAAAGAAGTTATAATTAATGAACTATACACTTTGTTTTGTTTTTCTGTATTGATTTTAATTCAATTTATTACAGGTAAAACAGTATAAAAAGTTGACATACCTATTTAATGACAACGAGGAACGATATTGTCTACGGATTTAATTAAATTTAAACAAATTGACTTTATTTTTGTGTTGCAATTATGTGTAAAAAATTAAAATATCACCTCCGGCGCGACAAGATTCTTCACACTGGAAAAGTTTGGCCACAAATACCTCTTGCTTATCTCGTTTTTTTTTTAACTCTCTGTATTTAAATTTGCAAAAGTTTATATAATGCAAATTTTTACAATATTTAATTATTAATTGTTTTAATGGTAAATCACTGTTTTTTTTGCACTAAATTTAACTTTTTGCTAAAAATTTTGCAAAATTGCTTAATTTTTCTGTTCCTATTTCACCCGTTTCAAAGCAAAGCAGCAGGTTTAAACATACTCTTCTCTTCTTCTTTTTCTTTCAATTCAGTTTTTTTGCAGAATACCTCTTTTCGATCCGTGCGTAACTGAATGCGGGAACGTAATCGAAACGCAGAATAGGGGTGAATAAATTGATTTCCAAGCACTTCTGCATTTTGCATTACTACTTCCATAATTTTAAAATATTTATTTACAAAATATAAAATAATTTCCGTTTCACGCATTGTAAAATTTCCGAGTTTTTCATACAAACAAACACAGTTGTTGTACAGTTTGTCAAATAAGTGTTATAAAAAGTAGAAAAATACAACAACAATTACACGCATTTCTGCAGGAGATTTATTTTATTTTTGAGCACAGTTATACAGTCTGTGATTTAAAACCTAAATTTAACAGACTTGCAGTGTGCATGCAAAATCAGCTATTTATGGTTTTAATGTTAAAACCAAGTTTTAAGTTTCAGTGTGAAAACACCAGTACCTGAATTCAGTAACTTTTTGCGAACCGAAAATCGTAATATTTATCGACATATTTATTCGCTTCCGATAACGATAATGTGATTCTGTAATTTCTTTTTGACGATAGTCTCCCGCTTTAACTTGTTCACTATTTAATTCAATATTATGTGGTAGCTCTGTATAGAAAATGTAAAAATAAGCGAAAAGCACAAAGAATAATAAAGAAAAACTCAACAAATTTGATTTTGTGACTTAATTTTTTTTCTCCTACCGACAGCGAATATCGTTAAAATATGTAACTGAATAGCAAGGTCGATAAATTTTCATTGTATTTATTATAAGGATACGATTATCGTAACAAAAGTTACTGAATCCAGGTACAGGGATCGCAAATAACGATTATTTTCCAAATTTAAACTGAAAAAATCACAATAATAGAGAAGTGCTACGTGCACAAGGAATATACCACGATACTCTATGTTACATGGACTATAGATGCAATGATTTTTAGTTTTTTGATTTTTATTTATTCCTCACAAAATAATAGTTATTTCTTGATTTTTATTTATCCCTCACAAAATAAGAGTTATTTTGTAACTTTTAATTATTCCTCACAATAAAACAGTTACTTTTTGATTTTTATTTTTTTGCTCAAAAAATTGTAATTTTTAAAATTAAAAAAACTAAAAAAAAGTAAATTTAATTTAACATATAGCAGTGTTTTTTACAGACTCTTGTGATAAATTCAATTTTAAATCGGTTAGTATTAATTTTAACGCAAAAATTACTCGTTCTACATTTTAAAAATTAAGCAAAAAAATAAAAGAAGGAATAAATAAAAGTTATAAAATAACTCTTATTTTGTGAGGGATAAATAAAAATCAAGAAATAACTTTTTAAAATAAGAATTATAACCGTTGCGGTCGCTGGAAAACACTATTAGTGTGCATTTTGATGGAAAATATTTTTCTTGCTGTACTTTTATTCAACTCCTCATTAAATCGGCATAACATTCGCCTTTGATTGTTTTACCCCTTTTAAAAGTGTGTAACGTACCGCATACACCCCGAAGATTGGTCACCATGACTTAATTAGCTGAAAACCCTATATTGTCCTTCTTTGGCACGGATCCATCCCCGGAAACCCTTTGTTTTTATTGCTGTTTGGTCTATGATGTATTGTAGTGAATCCGAGTTTTGCCCTCAGTTACATTACATGTCGTCACCTAAATTTTTATTTTTTTTTACATGTATTTATTTATTGTATCTTCATATATGAACTAACAATAAAAAAATTATTAGGCCCGACCAGTGTCGGACATAAACTTAGTGATAGTTATACATAATACATTAGTAGTGATAATCAAAAAAGGGGAAAAAAACTATTTTCAAGTAGTCACATCTGGAGTGTTAGGTATAAGAGCCCGTGTGTCCCTCTTTTTTAGGCGGATGTGCCCAGTAAAGTTCAAAATATTACGAGCAAGCGGATTAGGATGTGATTCGAGTTTTGTTAAATATTTGTCTGCGTATTTTGCAAAATGCAAAACAACGTAACATTACTTTTCATTACCCTTTCAGACCAAGCTTAATCTATTGTGAGGTCTCCATTAATGTGCCTTTAACTATATGAAAAAATTACATTTTGTCAATTTACCCGAATGCATTGATTGTGGGTTGTGTGATTTTCTATAACAAAAGCAAAAAAGTAAAAAAAGCAATGTGAGTCCGATCACAGAGGAGATGTGTAAACATCTAGTAATGAAAATTTTTTTTTAAGTTGGAAGTACTTATGCTTTTAGTATATTTTTTTAATTAATTAATTAAAAGTATCAAAACTTTCAATATTGTAAATACATAGTAATTTGTTGGTTTTTGTTTGTTTTATTAAACTTATTTGGTTAGCAAATGGGCACACTGCATTTATATATATGTATATGTATATATATATATATATATATATATATATATATACATATATATATATATATATGTACTGCATTAAAAATTGCAGTAAGCAGTAAATTTACTGATTACTGAAAAAATTCAGTAAATTTTTACTGCTAATGAAATTTATGCCCCTATCACGGTTTTCAACTTTTAAAATAGTTTGGTTGGGATTGACAAATTAACATTGCCATTCTCCACTAAGTTAATAGTACGTTTCCATATACGTGATTTAGTTCAAAACATTTGATTTGCCCAAATTAAGTAATTTGCGAAGTGATTTGCCATACATTTTTCATATGAGCAAATTATCTCAAATGGCTTAATTTGCTACAAATTAAGTCGAATTTGTCAATGCAACACTGCGCTGCTGCTATTATTATAAATGCAACTCTGGGTCATCCATTATTTATGACTTACAAATCCGAAAAAGTGACATTTAAGTACGAATTAAAATGGCAGACTCTATTTGCTTATAAAAAGGAAAAAGTAATTTAAATAAAGAAAGTTATTGTCAATGTTGTTTTGCATTCTTATGTACATGTTTTATTTATTTTGCTGTTCCAAATTATTATTAAACAAATTTGTGTGCTTCTTTTAGGTTATAAAAATAAATAAACAATTCAAACGTCAAATTTATTTCGAAAATTCGAACATAGAAACACTTACAACACATAATGGAAACACTTCGACATGATTTTCTCAAATCAACTTAATTTGCTCATAATGGATAGTACTATAACAGTTGACTTTTCAGTTGTGTTTTGGTACTTTCATTTACAACTGTGCGTAAGTTCGGTTGAGAAAAACGTTGAATATACACAACTGCTTTTTAGTATTTGGGTCTGCGGTTGGGTTTTTTTTTAGTTACAGGTTATTGCGATATAAAAAGCAGAAAAAGTGGAAGAATCGTAACTACAAATATTTCTTATGCTTAATAACAAAATATTTTAAAAGTTTCAGTATCGGCGGTATACCGGGCACATACAAGGATTTCTTTAAAATATGGTGTTAGGCGATCCATAAAAAAAATAACAAAACGTTTCTTTGTTCTGCCGGAAATAACTAAAAAAAGACCTTAAAAATTATTATTTAAAGAATTCGTTCCCTATTTTGGTTATGCCTTACCTTGCATTGGGTAGTTCAAGAGGGTTGGAATCAGCACGAATTTTTCTTCTGATACGTAGCACATCTATAATTGCGACTTCGTTTTCGTCGTCATAAAATAAATCTACACATATTTGTATCCATTTGGTATGATTTCTTTGAACTAAAACACTAAAAACAATACTTTTTTTTGAAACTTTGTGTTTTTTTCGTGTCAAACTAAATAAATAATAAATAATAATAATAATAATAAGCCCCAGCTTAAAAGTCTAATTTAATTTTTCTTCTCTTCTTTAGAAACTCACATTAATTAATAAAAATATTTCATTCAATAAAAAGAATTGAAATTACTGAGCTTAAGCCTGACTAAAAATTATTTCTGATTAAAAATTCACTATAGTTCAATTAAAAATCTAAAAATGTATACATATTTTAAGTTGGCAACGCGATGATAATTTCAACTGAAAAATATTGTGTTTCATAATATTAAAACACAGTTTGGTCGTGTGTAAGTTTGGTCTACTCTTAGATGACCAAACTGAATTTAGTTGAGAACCGTGATAGGGGCATTAATTTGCATTACCAGTAAAATCGTAGGGTCGTATTGATAATAAAATTGTGTCAAGCGGCAAAGTTTTTTTCATTAAAATTTTGAAACTTTTGTATGAAAAACATTTAGCCACTTGGTAGAATTCCATTATGAATACGGACATTACTGATTACTGAAAATTCAATGCACTTCATCATATGATAAATCATTTAGGCAATTTATAAAAATTGTAGAAAAAAATTTTAGTAATCAGTAAAAATTTACTTGTTAAAAAATTATTATTGTTTTTACTGAAACTTTAGTGGTACTGCAGTGCTCATCTATGGTAAATGCCTTTACTTTTGCTTTTTAAATTTTAATTCCTGTTGTTCAGCGTTTAGTTGTTGCTGTTCTTGTTGTTGTGTACGCATTGAAAATAAAATAAATTCAGTAAAGTGCGACTTTGACTCACGCACGAAGGGTTTTTTGGGTTTTTTCCTCTTTTAAGATTTTTTCAGTTTAAACGATTTCTTCAGTTTTGTCACTTTTTTCTCGTTTTTGGCGTTTTTTCTCTTTTTGTAATTTTTTTTTGTCATTTTCGCAATTTTTTTCATTTTGGCGATTTTTTTCATTTTAGCGATTTTTTTTTCTGTTTTTGGGGGTTTTTTTTCATTTTGGAGATTTTTTTCATTTTGGCGATTTTTTCTGTTTTTGGGGTTTTTTATTTTGTTGATTGTTTAGTTTTACCGTTTTTGAAAATTTCAAGAGTTTTGCTCTTACGGTTTCCAAGATACAGCAAGTTGTCAAAATTACAAAGTCAAAATTGCATTAACTGATAGAACACACTTTAATTAAAATTTTTTAAATTTAGTGTTTATTGTTGTAGTCTGTATAACTTTACAAATTTCAAGTGTATATATGTACATACAATTGTATGTGTGTATATTACACGGGATTTTAACATTTTTTGTTACTCGTTTTGGAACACCCTTTAATTTTTAATTCTCATGTATTTTTTGCTGTAGCGGCCAAATGTCTACACACTGTGTCCAAATTACATGTCCGTAGCTCTTACGGTTCTCGAGAAAATACCCTGTGACAGACGGACGGACAGACGGACAGACGGACAGCGTAGCGATAACAATAGGGTTCATTCACCTTTGGTGTACGGAACCCTAATAAAGCAATTATCAAGTTAAATAAAACAAACAAAAACCAGTAAATTCCTATGTATTTACAATATTTTTAATAACCCTGCAGAAAGTGCGAATAGTGAAAATGTACTGAGTCGCTTTTGACTTTGTCACCAGTACTACTCTACAATTATTCCCCATACAATACTTTATGCTATAGATATTTAGCATGTGCTTGTCATTGAAAATCTGTTAGTAACACTAAAACAATTGAGTAGGTAGCGAATTCATAGTTCTTATGGGAACATGGAGACATACCAACCAGACATTTACTGGTACATTTCTATACCTTACGTACATACAAATTTATGTATATTGACAAGTTGTTGCAAAATCCACCAGAAATACACCACGTCTGTTTTCTCTATTTCTTTTATACTGACGAATAGAAGAGAAATTGTAGACAATGTAACTACTACTAGAATTTTAGTGTTGACATAGAGACACTTGGCCCCAGTCTGACTGCAGGGAAGTTTGTATTGCTTCTTTCAAACACTAATACACTCATACATAGCTCACACCGATTTGATAACGCGGTGTGCATCTTACTCAAAATTTGTGATTGTATTGTGAAAAAGATTTTTACCCCCTAGCGTATAGATGTTTACACATCATGTGTATGCGTGCGTCCAAAGGGTATGTGTTGTTGTTTAATAATTCTAAATTAAAATCTTAGATTTAGCTTGTGGTAACTGCAGAGCGAATGTGTGAAATAATTTGGCTACTCAACGTTAAGTTTTTACATACATAGTAAGAATTACTTTAGGTGGAAAGAAATTCAGATATCAAAATTGTGTTGATCAGGCCCAACGCAACATTTTATTATATGCTAACGATTGTGTTATCTGATGTTGACTTCGGTAACGAAGATAATGCTGCTGACGAAACTTGGATCCCTTTAGATGCATATGCAGAAGAAGAAAGTAATAAAGGCATTGAAAATATTTACATGTTTGAGTCTACTAATAACAAGCCAGATAGACCGACTGAACAATCAAACTCCTCAGATGTAGCAGAGTGTTTCATTCCCGAGTATTGATATTTTAAATTGAAAAAAAAAAATTAAAATAGCTGTAATACGAATATATATGCTACCACTTACTTGTGAATAAATTCAGAAGTAATGGAATGATTTTTAATAAATTTGGCTCATTTTATTTATAACATACGAAGGTATTACAATTAATAATAAAATATAAGAGGCTAGTATCTTTTTTGAGAATTCTATTTTTTTCTACTTTTTTATATTTTTCTTTTAAATTTTGTTTTTTAGACGTAAGTGTATTCTAAGAGTACTCCTCGTATGTTATGTAAGCCCCGGGAGCAAGGGCATATCGTCCTATATCTGATTTTATTAACATTGTATTATACTTATCTCATTATTGTTAAAGCTTGGTGCTGTTAAAATCTATAGGGTTTAAGATAATACCTTATAGTCTTAAGTAATCTTTATATCATTAACTTTAAAAACTTTCATTGTCAAAAAAAAGGCTCAATAAATTTTTACTTTACTTTATAAGATTTTCTTCAGTTTAAAGTTTTAATGAGTCTTTTAAAAACCGATAGTCTTAATTTTTTGAAAAAATGTACTTTTTTTGTGTATAAAAGTTCCTGAATATCTCAGAAACTGTAAGACTGTTAAAAAATTATAAAGGACGTTATTTAAAGGTCAATTTGTTTTCTAGCCATCTGTATATTCTGTTATTTGATCAAAAAACTGGTTCTCAAGTACATACAAATTATGTGATGCAGCATACTCTTTTTTCTTAATTACGGAAAATCTCGAGATGCAGAGTCAATTCAAAAAAGTAATTTATAGGAATAGGAGCTCAGTATCATATGCACGAAAGTTTACTATCAAAGTACCGACCCCAGAAATCGTATTGACCTGTGTAATGAAATTGAAGCAAATTGACAAATAAAAAACTTTAGTCATTTCGGCATTTCGCCTAAAACTGAAGTGTGTTTTAACAAAATGCTACTGTTATTTATACCAAAATCTTTATCTTAAAATTCCCTACCATACTAAATTCATAGAATGTAAAAATTTTGTCTCATTCAATTGTTATATAAGAAAAGGTAAGCAAAAATTAAAAAAAATTATAAGTTCGTATTTGAAAATCTGAATTGGTAATGCTATGAATAAAAAAACCATCGAACAAAATAGCAACGTTACTTTAAAAGAGATTTAGAAAATTTAATAAGCTTTCTAATACATGTAATTAAATTTAAATTCGTTAAGAACTGCATGAGTTAGAGGTAAATTACTAAAGCAAGATTTTTTAATTTTTTGCAAAAAGACATTTTTCTTGAAAAAACAAAAAAAAAAAAAACGATTTGAGAGAGCACTTCCGGTTCATCAATATTTGAGTGTTATATACCAAAATTCTTGGTTTTTAGAGTAGATTAAGAAACTCGATGTTCATCAAGGAGTTTCGAAAAAAAAAAAATAAAAAGTGAGACGGTCTAATGTATATACTTATGTATGTATCTGTATACTAATTATACGCACTTTGGTGAAGGGTATATAAGATTCGGCACAGCCGAATATAGCAGTCTGACTTATATTGTTGAATAAAACCATGCACTTGATGATACGTTATTTTGAATTTTGCTCATAACTTTGGTCTTTTTTATATAAAACCTGCAAAATTTTGTACACATGTAATCAATAATAAAAATAAATTTTGAATTTTTTGATGATACGTTGTTTTTTTATTTTATGTGACGATATACCCCCTTATGCAAAAAAATATTTTACTTTAGCTTTAAAGTTCATAGTAGTTAATAAGCACTTTAAGGCTAACATAGCTTTATTAAAAAATCATATGCAAAAGACAACTTTAAATATTTTGTGATTTAATAATAAATACTGGTAACACCACCGTGTTCAACAACCATTTCACAGCTTATGATGTACAAAATTGAATACAATTTCATTTGGGTATTCAAATATTTTTTTTATTTTATTAAATAAATTTTTATTATCTTGAAGTAAAGTAACCTAATTTAAAAAATATGAGCTTCTGACATAATAGGAAAACAGATAAACACAACCATGAAGTATATAGAAGTAAAAAAATGTGAAAAATTATCACAATTTGTTTTATTCGAATGAAACGAGTATTTGAATATCCAGCTTTTTTCGATTTGTTTTGATTGTATGTACATCACTAAAACATTTTTGTATAATTTTATTTATTTTAATATTTTTTTATGGATTTTGCTATGTATTTCGAAGCAGTTGGATAATTTGGTGATGTTTCCCATTACATGACAGAAATAATAAATTTAAGATAAGAGCAGGCACTTCTAGCTTCACTTTCAGATATAACATGAATCAGTATGTGCTATATTAGTAAAAATATTTGAGGTACAAAATACACATTTTGGAAATATCAACTTAAAGTAGTCTTAACAAACGTGGGTGCCTACTTTAGAATTTTTGTACAATAATTTTTTTAGAATACAACTTTACTTAACATTGCTTTGCAAAGCTTTATTAAGTTTTTTTTGCATAAGACCCATAGTGTTTTATTTCTTTATCTCCTTCTTCTTTTATTGTATAATTCAATAAAACGAGTTTAGTTCACAACAATAACAGTGGAAAAAATTCTGTTCGTCTAACGCCTCGTGGATATCCGAGATATGCCCCAATATCAAATCCACAATCGAACCATTCCATAAATGATGACCTTGCAACGGAAACGGATGTAACTATCGATTCTAAATATCCGCCAGAATCAGATATTGAACTAAATGTTCAACAACAACATCAACTAGAAGCAATTATAAATGATGGCACCAACAATCACCAGCAAGCACAACAACAGCAAATGATGCAAACGGATGCAATAGAACAAGGGCACATCATCGATTGTCATCCCCCAAGGCATACAATTTCCAATAACCTAGATAACAGTGACAAACTAAAGCAACAGCAACAATTGCTGTCAAAAGCATACAATAAACACCTACAACGAGAGCAGAGACAAAATTACGCAAAAAATAGATTGCAAAATAATAAAGCACTCAAAGAAAATGATTGTACAGTGATTTATCAACGTGCTGGTGATTTAGTGGTTGATAGTAGTGGTGATTGTAACGGGGTTCAGCAGCAGCAGCAGCAGCAGCAGCATCATATACAACAATGCATTATTGGTGATAATGTTGATGTCGAATTGATGAAACATAATATGGATGTGGTAATAGAGAGACAAGTTGGCGACTGCAATATTTTTAATGAAGATTTTGTGGAATCAGGCGCAATACAAAAAACTTCTCCTTTCGCTGACGATTTGAAAAGGTAAAGTATAAAGGCCAAAGTATGTAATTTCTTCAAATTAAAGTTTTAGAAATTAACAGCTTTATGCCGAGTACACAACTGGCATTTCTTGTGTTGTCATTTTGTGTATCCATTTTCAAAATGTCTGCGACGCCGTTCCCATTATGTTTTCTATATGGAAAGCAATGCCACATAACGATAAATATCAGAAATGATAAACGTTGCCACCAGTATACACCATTGCGATGTCACAAAATGGCATAGTGTGTACTCGGCATAAGGGAAAACTTACCATAAGTGACATAATTCTTTCTGCCAAAAAAAGAGACTTCAATGCAAAAAATAAAATTTCAATTGGCGTGCCTCCGCCCATTTTTATACCCTTTACCAAAAAATGGTAAAAGGGTATATATAGGTTTGTCATTCTGTTTGTAATTTCCAGAATATTAATAAGCGAGTCATAAAGTATAAATATTCTGGGTCCTTATGCATAGGGAAGACGAATAAGCGATGTCCGTCTGTCCGTCTGTCTGAACGTGAAATCGGTTTTCCGAAGCTCCCAGAAAAGCTAGAGACCTCGTTCTTGGACTGGTGCGTCAGAAATGGTCCAACTAAGATAGGTATTGAAAATCAGCAAAATCGAGCAGACGGTTTCAGAGCTGGGAAACTTAAACTTCATTTTGCTATACAAAATAACTACCGAAAACTAGTTTTTAATAATTTTTTATTAAATAAACTTATTTTATACTTCAGCATGAATAAAATTGGTATTTTTAACTAAAAAAAAAATAAAAAAAAAAATTAAAAAAATTTAAAAGACGTTTCAAGGGTTGGAAAACCTTAACTTTTTTTGTTATGTAAAAGTAACTTACTAAAACAAATTTTTCCTTTTTCTCTATAAATTAAAGATATCTTATATTCTTAAAAGAAAGAGATTAATATAAGAAATTAGAAAAATCAAAAAGTATGATTTTTGGGTTGGAAAACCCACACTTTCTTGATATAAAAAATTAGCTACCGAAAACTAATTTTTTTTATAAAATAAACTTATTTTATACTTCAGTACGAATGAATTTGGTATTTCAAAATAAAAGTAAGAGTGCTATATTCGCCTGTGCCGAAACTTATATACCCTTTACCAAAGTGCTTTCATGTAGTATAAAGATACATACATAAGCACATACATAAAGTATAAACAAAAAGAAAAAAATAATTTGACCTAGCTACTTTTATGTACAAAAAAAAAATAAAATAATTTTCAAACCCTAAATCATCATTTTAGATTTTTCTGATTCCTTATACCAATCTAGTAGTTCTTAAAAAAATATAGAAAGTGTGTTAAGTGAAAAGAGAAAATTCAAAAAAAATGTTTTATTTACTTTCATATCCAGGAAAAAAAGTTCAAAGTTTCCAGCTCTGGAGCTGGTTTTTTTTCTACAAAAAACTTTTATTATACTTTTTTTATATTTTAATTAAACTTAGTTATTTTTATATATAACAAAAACTGTAACTTTTCCAACCCTGAAATCATCCTTTCTGATTTTTCTGATTTCTTTTATTTTATTTACTTTTCTTTTAAGAATATAAGATATGTTTAATTTATAGAGAAAGGAAAAAATTTGTTTTAGTAAGTTACTTTGTACAAAAAAAAAAAAAAAAATTAAAGTTTTCCAACCCTGGAATCGTCTTTTTAATTTTTTAATTGCTTTTTTTTATTTGAAATACTAATTTTATTCGTACTCAATCATAAAATAATTTTATTTAATAAAAAAAAAAAATAAAAATTAGTTTTCGGTAGTTAATTTTTTATACCACAAAGAGTGTAAGTTTCCTAACCCAGGAATACTCCTTTTTGATTTTTCGGATTTCTTATACCAATCTTTTTTTAAGAATGTAAGATGTGTTTAATTTATAGTAAAAAAGGAAAAATTTGTTATAGTAAGTTACTTTTGTATAAAAAATTAAGTTTTCCAACCATGGAAGTGTCGTTTTAATTTTTTCATTTTTGTTTCAATTTGAAATACCAAATTCATTCGTACAGAAGTATAAAATAAGTTTATTTTATAAAAAAAATAAAACTTAGTTTTCGGTAGCTAATTTTTTATATCACAGAAGCGTGGGTTTTCCAACCCTGAAATCATACTTTTTGATTTTTATGATTTCTTATACAAATCTCTTTCTTTTAAGAATATAAGATATCTTTAATTTATAGAAAAAAAGGAACAATTTGTTTTAGTAATTTATTTTTGTATAAAAAAAGTTAAAGTTTTCCAACCTTGGAAACATCTTTTTAATTTTTTGAAGTTCAATTTCTAATTAGAAATACCAATTTTATTCGTACTGAAACATAAAATAAGTTTATTTAATAAAAAAATAATAATAACTACTCTTCGGTAGTTATTTTGTATGGCAAAATGAAGTTTAAGCTTCCCAGCTCTGAAACCGTCTGCTCGATTTTGCTGATTTTCAATACCAATCTTATTTGGACCATTTCTGACACACCAGTCCAAGAACGAAGTCTCTATCTTTTCTGGGAGCTTCGGAAAACCGATTTCACGTACAGACAGACGGACAGACGGATATCGTTTATTCGTCTTCCCTATGCATAAGGATCCAGAATATATATACTTTATGGCTCGCTTATTAATATTTTGGAAATTACATACGGAATGACAAACTTATATATACCCTTTTACCATTTTTTGGTAAAGGGTATACAAATTAAAACGAAGTTTCCAGGGTTGGAAAACCTTATTTTTTATACAAAAGTAACTTACTGAAACAAATTTTTCCTTTTTTACTATAAATTAAACATATCGTATGTTCTTAAAAAAAAGATTGGTATAAGAAATAAAAAAAAAATCAAAAAGGAGGATTCCACAGCTCTGAAGCTGTGGTTTTTATTTCTATAATTTTTTATACCAAACTTTTCTTTCCAAAACGTAAAATATATATAATTTATAAAGGAAAAGATAAAAATTAATTAGACTTAGTTACTTTTATATATCACAAAAAGTTTAAGTTTCCCGACCCTGAAATCATCCTTTTTGATTTTCTGATTTCTTACACCAATCTCTTTCTTTTAAGAATTTAAGATATGTTTAATTTATAGTAAAAAAGGAAAAATTTGTTTTAGTAAGTTACTTTTGTACAAAAAAAGTTAAAGTTTTCCAACCCTGAAATCGTCTTTTTAGTTTTTTAACTTTTTTATTTTGAAATACCAAATACATTCGTACTGAAGTATAAAATAAGTTCATTTTATAAAAAAAATAAAAATTAGTTTTCGGTAGCTAATTTTTTATATCACAAAAAGTGTAAGTTTTCCAACCCTGGAAACCTCCTTTTTGATTTTTCTGATTTCTTACACTAATCTCTTTTAAGAATATAAGATATCTTTAATTTATAGAGAAAAAGGAAAGAATTGCTTTAGTAAGTTATTTTGTATAAAAAAGTTAAAGTTTTCCAACCCTGGAAACGTGTTTTAAATTTTTTTAAATTGAAATACCAATTTTATTTGTACTATAGTATAAAATAAGTTTATTTATTTAAAAAAAAAATTAAAATTAGTTTTCGGTAGTTAATTTTTTATATCACAAAAAGAGTAAGTTTCTCAACCCTGGAATCCTCCTTTTTGATTTTTCTGATTTCTTACACCAATTTATTTCTTTTAAGAATATAAGATATCTTTAATTTATAGAGAAAAAGGAAAAATTTGCTTTAGTAAGTTATTTTGTACAAAAAAAGTTAAAGTTTCCCAACCCTGGAATCATCCTTTTAAATTTTTCTGATTTCTTACACCAATTTATTTCTTTTAAGAATATAAGATATCTTTAATTTATAGAGAAAAAGGAAAAATTTGCTTTAGTAAGTTATTTTGTATAAAAAAAGTTAAAGTTTTCCAACTCTGGAAACATTTTTTAACTTTTTGTAGTTTAATTTTTAATACCAATTTTATTCGTACTGAAGTATAAAATAAGTTTATTTAATAAAAAAAAATAAAAATTAATTGTAGGTAGCTAATTTTTCACAAAACGTTTCAGTTTCCCAGCCCTGGAATCATCCCTTTTGATTTTTCTGATTTCTTACACCAACTTTTTTTCTTTTAAGAATATAAGATATGTTTAATTTATAGAGATAAAGGGAAAATTTGCTATAGTAAGTTACTTTTCTATAAAAAAAGGTAAGGTTTTCCAACCCTGGAAATGTGTTTTAAACTTTTTTAAAATTGAAATACCAATTTTAGTCGTACTAAAGTATAAAATAAGTTCATTTAATAAAAAAAATAAAAATTAATTTTCGGTAGTTAATTTTTTATATCACAAAAAGGTTCAGTTTCCCAACCCTGGAATCATCCATTTTAATTTTTCTAAATTCCTACACCAATCCTTTTCTTTTAAGAATATAAGATATGTTTAATTTATAAAGAAAAGGAAAAATTTGTTTTAGTAAGTTGCTTTTGTATAAGAAAAAAAGTTAAAGTTTTCCAACCCTGGAAATGTCTTTTTAAATTTTTAATTTTTTTTTATTTGACATACCAATTTTATTCGTGGTGAAGTATAAAATAAGTTTATTTAATAAAAATAAATTAAAAATTAGTTTACGGTAGTTAATTTTATATATCACAAAAATCGTAGGTTTTCCAACCCTGGAATCATCCGTTTTGTTTTTCTGATTTCTTACATCAATCTCTTCATTTTAAAAACATTATATATGTTTAATTTATAGAAAAAAAGGAAAAATTTTTTTTAGTAAGTTACTTTTGTAAAAGAAAAAAAGTTAAAGTTTTCCAACCCTGGAAACATCTTATTAATTTTTTGAAGTTTAATTTTTTATTTGAAATACCAATTTTATTCGTGGTGAAGTAAAAAATAAGCTTATTTAATAAAAATAATTAAAAAATTAGTTTACGGTAGTTAATTGTATATATCACAAAAATCGTAGGTTTTCCAACCCTGGAATCAACCTTTTTGTTTTTCTGATTTCTTACATCAATCTCCTTCTTTTAAGAACATTCTATATGTTTAGTTTATAGAAAAAAAAAGGAAAAATTTGTTTTAGTAAGTTACTTTTGCATAACAAAAAAAGTTAAGGTTTTCCAACCCTGGAAACGTCTTTTTAATTTTTTTAATTTTTTTTTACATTTTTTTTTAGTTAGAGATATCAATTTTGTTCATACTGAAGTATAAAATAAGTTTATTTAATAAAAAATTATTAAAAACTAGTTTTCGGTAGTTATTTTGTATGGCAAAATGAAGTTTAAGTCTCCCAGCTCTGTAACCGTCTGCTCGATTTTGCTGATTTTCAATACCAATCTTGTTTCGACAATTTCTGACCCAGCAGTCCAAGAACGAGGTCTCTAGCTTTTCTGGGAGCTTCGGAAAACCGATTTCACGTACAGACAGATGGACAGACGGACATCGCTTATTCGTATTCCCTATACATAAGGATCCAGAATATATATACTTTATAGCTCGCTTATTAATATTCTAGAAATAACAAACTGAATGACAAACCCACATTTACCCTTTTACCATTTTTTGGTAAAGGGTATAATAATATTGATGACAATATATCGCTCATTTACTCAAAGAACGTCATAACTCCAAAAAGCAGTTTGTCAGAAAATGAGTTCGAAGTTTTCAATTTGCAGACAACTTATTGGAAAAAGAAACTTATTTTTCTCACAAGAGTTGAGTGAGTAAGATATTTATATGAAATTTTAACACAATATAAAGAACGATATAAGGATTAATTCTGAAAAATTCCAATTTTTGAGTTATGACGTTCTTTGATTAAATGTGCTATCTAGGCGCACGGTAGTGCGCCAGGTCAAGTTCCGGCCAATGCACGCAGTGTGTATATTTATAGGAAGCCATTCGAGCTGTTTTTACCCCCCTCATAACTTTTTCCCCGCTACCGTAAAATTATGAAAAAAAGATATGGAGGTGCAAAAAGTGCATATTTTAAGACATACTCACTGACTCACTGATCACTCATCAAATTGATGAAGCACTTCCGCTATAGCTAGAGAGCTAAGATTTGGTACACGAGTAGATCTAGGTAAGCAATGAACCAGAAAAATCTGAAAACCTAAACATTTTAGACAAGGGGGCGGGGCTACGCCCATAAAAACTAAAATCTGTGCTAGTGAGCTGAAATTTGCTACAGATCTAGGTCTAGGTGAGCAATAAACTAAAAAAGATTATCTAAAAGATTATCTTAAAATTATATGAGACCCTTACGATTACAAATGTATATAATGCATAGCATATATTAGTGGTAGGTGTTGTGCCAAACAAGAACTTGGTAAAAATTTATATCTCACTGCTTTTGATGGCCGAAATTTTTGATAGGAACTTGGCCTTTTTTCACATTGATGTTTTTGTGAGGATATACATAATATTCTTCTTGATTTTATTTTTTTGCAATTTATTTTTCACATCTTTTTTTGTTGATAGAATTTCAAATTTTAAAATACTCGTATTTGGTGGCATCGACCCTTATTGTTTGCACTGTCAACACGTGCAACAGCATCAACCGACACAACCATCTAAAACATCTCAGAAAGAAGTTAAGCAACAACAATATTACCCTCATTTTCGTCAACAAGAACTGCTACAACGGAAACGTATACATTCAATTGATAGCCTATTTAGGAATGGAATAACTTACTCACATCCTTTACGTTCTCATCGGTTGCAAACACATGAACGAATTTACACTCAAACTGATGCCACCAACGCTGCTGCCAACAGAAACTTTGAAAATTTTGGCGACCATGTATTGTATTATGATATTGATGCAATGGAATGGCGACACTTGTCCCATATACCATTTGGCTCTCGTCATCATCATGCAGTTGTTGTATGTAATGGTCTAATTTATGTTATTGGTGGCATGAGGACAGCAATGGGTTGCACAAAAAAATCGGTTTGTATCAATTTTGTTGATTTATTTTTCTTTTATTCTTTTTATTTTTTTTTTACAAGCTGCACATACTTGAAAATTCTTTAAACGTTGTGTAGAATTAGCAGCACTTAGGAAAGTTTTTTTTCGGCAGAGTTTAATAGAATTAAAAAAAAGTTATAAAAATCAGCAATTTTATAAATATTTTTGGTTTAATCTTTTTCCCCAGTAAAAAATTTAAATAATAATTAAGGAACTACCTTTTCTCTACTTCAAAAGTTTCAATAAGCATGTATTTCGAGTTTTCAGATTGGGATTTTAACAACAAAATTGAAGGTTATTTGTTGTTGTTTCAAGGAATTCAATAAGATCCTGAACCTGTGATATTGGAGAAGTGCAAATTGGGATAATTTCTAACGATTTTTACATAGGATTGTCATTGTAAAAAGTTCTATTTTTCGATACAAATTCAGCGAATCCGAAGTCAAGTGCAAATTAATATTCGGATCAAAAGTCAGGGATATTATTCACCCTTATCGGGAATAAAAGGCGAACACTATGTTCACGTGAAATATTTACCGTAAACAAAAAATGGTGAACAAAATTAGCAAATAGTATATTGACTTAACAACAACGCAAACATTGGCGATAACAATTTTAGGGAAAGGGAACACATTTCACGCCAACATAAAAATTAACTTGAGTACGTCCTCAAGGAAAAAAATATTAATATTATGTCTCTGAGACTAATTTGACTTCCAGAAGGCTTTTAAAAATAAATGATTACACTCTATATGATTCAGAGGATCCGAGACGAAAAGCATGCTGCTAAGACTCAACCACTATATTCTTGAAAATTTCGTAATATCTTCAATTTACTCCCCTCCCAGATTCTCAAACACTGAGAATCAATGCGAGTATTTCTACAAATCGCTTGGACTTTGTTTCATAGCATCTGGCGACTACAATGCAAAACGTATATTCCGGGGTCGAGCGTTGTTCAACACAATTTCAAAAATGGGCTTGGACGTCATTTAGAGTGGGGAGTTGACTTACTGGCCTACTGACATACAAATAATTCCACATATAGATTTTGGCATTATGAAAAATATTTCTGGGGATTTTATTTATGTTGAGGCTTCTCTAGATCTCTCCTTCGATCACTTTCCCACTATCGTTACAAACTGTAACCCACTAAGAAGATTACACTGTGTAACAAATTTTAATGAAATCGAAATACCTGGGACGTGTTACTATTTTTCTGGTAGGTATTGCCGAGTATAACAATAATCTGTAATTAAAAATTTTCAAGCACCTCCAAAATTTTGAGTTACGGGTTAAAGCCCGGTTTTTCGTACCCGTAGGCACTTAACAACCTCTAACTAAGTTAAATATCAACCGATTTTTAATTTATTAACGGATTTAGAATAATATTTATATTGTTTCAGTAAATTTCAGATATATGTCTGAATTTTTTCACCAAATATAATTTTTTCGGTTTTTTCGACACTTTTCTACTTCGGACTCGTTCTTAGGCAGTATTTTTGTACTGGAACCGTAGTGTTTATAACTTCATTTCTAAAACATAATTCATTAAGAGTAATTTGCAGGTTTGTTTTAAAAAATTCCCTCGAAATTGACTGAGTTATTAAACATTTTATTAAAATACTTTTTGTTAAAAAACTACCTGCATGATGTATGTATTTCGCGTTCTATTTATACGCTTTCTGTGTATTTAGACTTCGAGGATGATGAAAGTACAATTTAATAGACATATATCAACAAGGAGTACAAAATTGGTACAACAGTGGTCGCCAAACTTTTTTCTCTTGCGGTTCTCATGAAAAAATTTGGCGACCACTGTTGTACAAATTTTGTACTCTGTGTTGATATAGATATTTTACAAGTAATAATTTGTAAGAACAGTAAAAATTTTTACAAATTCGTAACAATTTTAGTAAATGAACAAACCTATTTTTATCACAAAATAAACGTAAAAACAAAGTATTTGCGTAATCTTTTGTGTCATATAAATACTTAACAATTTGTGAAATGTAAAATATTTTTTATATAAAGTAGTCAAAGAAATCATTCGAATATTTGATAAAAATAATTCTTTATTCTAAATTTAAAAATCCTTCTTCATTTGAAAGAAAATAATTAAATATTTTTTGAATATTCAAATAATTATTGTTCAAGTGAAATGACTACTTAATACATACTATTTATTTACACTGTTTGTATCACGCAATTGATTCGGCATCATATCAAAAAGTTTAATAAAACTATTCCCAGGAGCTTGAATATATTCTCTTTGTTTTGAACGCCCTCCAAAAAACAATTGATTACGAGAAAAGTTCAATTGCTTTCGATGGAAATTATTCTTTGAATAATCTCTACGGATAAATGATAAGAGATGATTTTTAATTTTCTTGAACATTGAATTCATTGGCGTAGCTAGACATTTCTTCTGGGGGGGAAGGGGGGGCAACCACAATTTTTTTTATTAGTGTTTTTATGGGAACTGTTAAAATTTAAGCTTAAAATTTTTTCAACGCACTAATAATCCCAAATTAATATTTTACTTATTAAGTTAAATATATATTTTTTCTTAAAAATACATTGAAATTGGAAATTAAAAAAATATATTTTACTTAATAAGTAAAATATTAATAAGTAAAATATTGGTTTGGGATTATTAGTGCGTTTAAAAAATTTTATACAGATATTTTTTATTTAACATTTTTTTTTATTTAAGTTAAAACACAAATTAACAGTCCAGTTTCAATAACAAAAATTAAGTTATAATTAAAACTAGAAAAACAAAACATTCAAAACAAAAACAATATATAGACAAAAAGTAAAATATGTATTAGAAAAAAACTAAATAATAATAATAATTTAAATAATAATAAAATTAATATTCGTTTCCAACAAGTTTATGTGTTCATATGGAAAAATTATTTATGTATATACTATATTTGAATACAATATTTTGAAAAGATACAAGCAAGAAATGATTTCATTCATCATTCATGATTTCATTTCTTAATAATTTATTATTTAATTTAAAAAAAATGTATCTGTTGGTGCATAAAATATGAATATATACAAGGTATTTGCAGATCATAATTTTTCGCTATTTTTTTAATTTTACTCTAAATAAAAATAGGTGGCTATTGTTACAAACAATTTGACAGTAGCAAATCTTAAGAACACCTTAAAACAACTTGTCTTGCTACTAACTACGTACACTAATCAATTTTATTAAGAATTTGTTGAAAGTTACATACACACATACATATCTACACACATGCATTATAAATTCACATGGAGTTTACTATTTGTGATGTTTTGAAGTGCTGTAAACTTATAGTTTTTTAGGTATTTGTTATCTAATAAAAGTACGCATATTTAGCGATTATTCGAAAAGTTTGTATAAAAATTACTGGTGATTTTCATGAGTAATTTTAAAGTAAATAAAAAATAGATTTTTTTAATATTACAGGCAAAAGAATATGTTTTAAAAAGAATTTGTAATAAATCCCTGGGGGTGGGGCAAAATCAAGTCTTGGGGGCGGGCATTGCACCCCAGAAAGGCCTAGCTATGCCTATGTTTATATCTCACTACTTTTAATGGCCGAAATTTTTGATAGGAACTTGGCCTTTTTTCACATTTATGTTTTTGTGAGGATCTGATTACTTTTGGAAAAATTTTCTGTAATAAAACTTTTTTTCATGGTCACTGTGCGAGTTGAAAATGGCATAGTTACATAAAATAATGGGTTAGAGCGTGATAGGTGTTGGATCGCCAGTATGCAATTTGGTAAGAGTCGTGTGGACAGAAACATGTAAAATACAGCTTAAATTTTAATGAGCGTGACCCCGACTATTTTCTCAATATATTTACATATTAAAGTCTGCTTAGCCGAAGTACATAAATCAAAAGGATATGCCCAATGTGCATGCAAAGTTTTAATAGAGTGTAGCTGGTGCTTTAATTTTTGGATTTTCCAATTGAGTAAATCAATTAGAACTATTTGTCTACAAGATGTCAGCTCTCTATAGTATAATTTTACGTAAAATTTTTATGGGCCTGGCTCCGCCGACTTTTATATCTACTACTGCTAATGGTTCATGTTAAGTTTGTAGTGTATCACACAAGTTGATAATGCTTGCACAATAATGCAACAAAGAACTAATAAAGTATCAATAACATTACTTTCGTTGTATGCATGCATGGTGCAATGGTGAGCTGCTTACGAATAATTGTTTGAGTGCGGTTTTAAATATAAAACACGGTCAAACGGAAATGTGAATACTATCCTTCATAAATAGTACTGAAAGAGAAAACAATAATATTTGTATGTTTAGAATAAGTTAGAAAGATTAAGATTTATTTTCAAAATTAGTATATAAGCCAAAGAAAATCTAAAATAAAATCAGACTTTAATTTGATTAACATAAATCGGCTCTTTAGCCTTGTTTCATTTAAAGTTTCAAAAACTTCTTTTGGCAGTTCTTATGAACGCCTAAGTTTTAGCTGGGACTCCCCCAGCTGTTTTAAAATAAAAAGCGGTTATAGGGACTCTCTTTTAAAAGCACTATTTTTATATAATTTGTATGCCGATCCTGGCTCTTAACAAGTTTCGTAGGAAAAATATATTATTATATAGACTAAAGACTGCTAAGTCGAAGTAAATGAAAGAAAAAGCTAATATTTATGGGTGTAGTCGCGGCTACTTCTCGAAACAGGAAATTTTTACTTTGGATCAGTCCAATGTGTATGAAAAGTTTTAATAAAATTAAACTTAATTTTGAGTTTAAAGTGCCTGTTCCCGCCCCTGATTGAAACTTCTGGTTTCTTAGATTTTTCTTAGTGATCTCTGATCTAGATTTATTTGTGTATCAAATTTCAGCTCTCTAGTACGAATTGGAATTTTAACGGATAAAACTTCTTGGTTTTAAGATTTTCCCATTGGCTTACTCATCTTCACTTACTTTTGCATAAAATTTCAGCTCTCTAGCGCGAATTATACCTTTAAGTGCTATGAGCATTACCCTTCCCACTATTTTAAACTCAAAATATTGTTGTGAGCAGCGCTCACAGCGCTAATTTTCTTCTAAAATATGCTAGACCGAAATAGATTAAATACAATGCTAACATTTTATGGGAGTGATCACGCCCACTTTTTTTAGGTGATAGTTTAAAGTATTTTCTACGTGCAACGTATATGCAAGGTTTCAGTAAAATGGCTTAAGTTAAAAGCTGTATATTAACAGCCTTATTTATAATTGTAACTTATTAAAGCTTCATAAAGGAGTTTTAATACAAAATTTTTCTTAAAAAGCCTCTATAAGGCCTAAATAATTTTTATAAATAAAGCTGTAAGTTTTTAGTTTCAAACGATATTAGCGTGGCCCCGCCCACTCTGGTAAAATTTTTTGGGTTTTCAGATTTTTCTAGCTGGTTTCTCACCTAGACCTACTTGTATATCGAATTTCAGCTCCTTAGCGCAACTTTTAATTTTTATAAGCGTAATCCCGCCCACTTTTCAAAACTTAAGATTTTTTTCTGTTGAAAATAATAATAATTCATACATAAATATTATATCTAAATATGCTGAGCCGCAGGGTATTAAAATGAGGTTTAAATTCTATGGTTGTGTCAAAGCCCACTTTTTATACCCTTTACCAAAAAATGGTAAAAGGGTATATATAGGTTTGTCATTCCGTTTGTAATTTCTAGAATATTAATAAGCGAACCATAAAGTATATATATTCTGGATCTCTATCTATAGGGAAGAGGAATAAGCGATGTCCGTCTGTCTGTACGTGAAATCGGTTTTCCAAAGCTCAGCAATGGTCCAAATAAGATTGGTATGCAAAATCAGCAAAATCGAGCAGACGTTTTCAGAGCTGGGAAACTTAAACTTCATTTTGCCATATAAAATAACTACCGAAAACTAGTTTTTAATAATTTTTTATTAAATAAACTTATTTTATACTTCAGTATGAATAAAATTGGTATTTCTAACTAACAAAATTTAAAAAAAAAATTAAAAAAATTAAAAAGACGTTTCCAGGGTTGGAAAACCTTAACCTTAACTTAACTTGTTATGTAAAAGTAACTTACTAAAACAAATTTTTCCTTTTTTTCTATAAACTAAACATATGTAATGCTCTTAAAAGAAGGAGATTGATGTAAGAAATCAGAAAAACAAAAAGGATTATTCCAGGGTTGGAAAACCTACGATTTTTGTGATATATACAATTAACTACCGTAAACTAATTTTTTAATTATTTTTATTAAATAAACTTATTTTATACTTCACCACGAATAAAATTGGTATTTCAAATAAAAAATTAAACTTCAAAAAATGAATAAGATGTTTCCAGGGTTGGAAAACTTTAACTTTTTATCTTATACAAAAGTAACTTACTAAAACAAATTGTTCCTTTTTTTCTATAAATCAGACATATCTAATGTTCTTAAAAGAAAGAAATTTACGTTAGAAATCAGAAAAATTAATTATTTTTATTACATAAACTTATTTTATACTTCACCACGAATAAAATTTGTATTTCAAATAAAAAAAAATTTATAAATTTAAAAAGACGTTTCCAGGGTTGGAAAACCTTAACTTTTTTTCTTATACAAAAGTAAGTTAACAAAACAAATTTTTCCTTTTTTTATAAATTAAACATATATTACATACTTAAAAGTAAAAGATTGGTGTCAGAAATCAGAAAACTCAAAAAGGATGATTCCAGGGTTGGGAAACTGAAACTTTTCGTGCTATAAAAAATTAACTACCGAAAGTTAATTTTTTTTTATTAAATGAACTTATTTTATACTTTAGTACGAATACAATTGGTATTTCACATTAAAAATTAACCTTCAAAAAATTAAAAAGACGTTTCCATGGTTAGTTAACTTTAACTTTTTTTATACAAAAGTAACTTACTAAAGCAAATTTTTGCTTTTTCTCTATAAATTAAAGATATCTTATATTCTTAAAAGAAATAGATTGGATGATTCCAGGGTTGGGAAACTTACTCTTTTTGTGATATAAATAAATAAAATTATTTTAGACTATAGTACGAATAGAATTGGTATTTCAATTTAAAAAGTTTAAAACACGTTTGCAGGTTTGGAAAACCCTAATTTTTTTTATAGAAAAGTAACTTACTAAAGCAAATTTTCCCTTTTTCTCTATAAATTACAGACATCTTATATTCTTAAAAGAAAGAGATTAGTATAAGAAATCAGAAAAATCAAAAATTTTATTTTTAGGGTTGGAAAACCCACACTTTTTGTGATATAAAAAATTAGCTACCGAAAACTAATTAATTTTTATTTTTTTTTTATAAAATAAACTTATTTCAAACTTCAGTACAAACGAATTTGGTATTTCAAAATAAGAAAAATTAAAAAAAAATAACACAACGTTTTCAGGGTTGGAAAACTTTATTTTTTATACAAAAGTATCTTACTAAAACAATTTTTTCCTTTTTTACTATAAATTAAACATATCTTATATTCTTAAAAAAAAGATTGGTATAAGAAATAAAAAAAAATCAAAAAGGAGGATTCCAGGGTTGGAAAACTTACACTCTTTGTGATATAAAAAATTAACTCCCGAAAACTAATTTTTATTTATTTTTATTAAATAAACTCATTTTATGGTTGAGTACGAATAAAATTTGTATTTCAAATAAAAAACAATTAAAAAAATTAAAAAGACGATTCCAGGGTTAGAAAACTTTAACTTTTTTTTTTAAATACAAAAGTGAGTTATTAAAAAAATTTTCCTTTTTTTCTATAAATTAAACATTTCTTAAATTCTTAAAAAAAAGAGATTGGTATAAGAAATCAGCGAATCAAAAAGGATGAGTTCAGGGTTGGGACACTTACACTTTTTTGATATATAAAGTAACTAAATCTAATTAATTTTTATCTTTTCCTTTATAAATTATATATATTTTACGTTTTGGAAAGAAAAGTTTGGTATAGAAAATTATAAAAATAAAAACCTCAGCTCCAGAGCTGGAAACTATGATTTTTTTCTGGACATTAAAGTAACTAAATAAAACATATTTTTTAATATCCTTTTTTTCACCTAACACACGTTCTATATATTTTTAAGAAATACTAGATTGGTATAAGTAATCAGAAAAATCTAAAATTATGATTCTAGGGTTTGAAAATTATTATTTTTTTCTTTGTACATAAAAGTAACTATGGGCTTATGTATGTATCTCTATACTATATAAACGCTCTTTGGTAAAGGGTATATAAGATTCAGCACAGGCGAATATAGCACTCTTACTTGTTTTATAATAAAATTTATATCCTTGCATTACCGCAGTATATATGCCAAAATTTCAATAAAACAGCTTCCATTAAGTGCCTTATATTAGCTTTTTTAATTCTGACTTATGGGCGTAACCCCGCCCTCCTGGCCAAAATGTTCGGGTTTTCAGATTTTTTTATTTCGTTTCTCACCTAGACCTAGTTTTGGCATCGAATTTCAGCTCAATAGCACAAATTTTAATCTTTATGGGCGTAGCTCCGCCCTCCTGGTTAAAATTTTCGCATTTTCAGATCTCTCTGGTTCATTGCTCACCTAGATCGTCTCGTGTACCAAAGTTAAGCTCTCTAGCGATAGCGGAAGTGCTTCATCAATTTGATGAGTGTGTCAGTGGTCAGTCAGTGAGTATGTCTTAAAATATGCAGTTTTTGCACCTTCATATCTCCGGAATCTTTCATTGTAAAACTATCAAACTGCGCATGTGAGGTTACATGAATTTATTCTAATATTGGTTTAAATTTTATAATTTTACGATTGCGGGGAACAAAGTTATGAGGGGGTAAAAACAGCTCGCATGGCTTTGTGTAAATGTACACACTACGTGCATTGGCCAGAACTTGACCTGTCGCACTGCCGTTCGCCTAGATTATTAGACGAGTAGGCTACGCATACGATATTATTGTGAGCTCGTGAATTGAGCATATAGTTAATTTAAACTAAAAGCAAACAAAAACAAACCCAGGTCTCCCCAACCCTGAAATAAATACTCATACTCATATACATACAATATATTATTCAGAACCAAACTAACAACAAGTAACGTTCAATTTTTCAATTTCGTTAGGTGTTTGAGAAAAATGTTTGGTGCTTCAATCCACAAACGGTAAAATGGAGTTTGGAAACCAACCTGCCAGAATCGAGGCGAGACTTTGCGGTAACTGCTATTGATTATAAAAATAAGGCATGTGCTGAAGCTCAAAAACATGATGTTGGTTTTTATGTGATTGGCGGTGAAGGGGTTAATGGAAAAGCACTTAGTACAGTATGGTTTTACAATATCAAACGTAAATTATGGTTAAAGGTAAGCATTCTTTCTATTTCAAGCTCAATTAGCTCTCAAATAAAACTAAATATGTCACTTAAGATTTTTAAATAATTTAAAATTGCCATTTGCATTAATTTGAAATTTATGAACAAATAAATGATATTTTCATATTCTGACTTGTGTCTTTCGATTGATATTTTTATGAACATAAATAAATATAATTTCGCTTTGGTTGTAGAAACCTTCATTGAGCGTGGGACGTTATGGCTCTGCGGCTGCAATGATAAATAACGAGATTTGGGTAGCAGGAGGTATAATCAATAGCAAGAGCAGTAATGACGAAACTTTAAATGCCACAGCAGCACATGTAATCACCGATACAATAGAGATTTACAATCTAAAATGTACATATTCTGATGATGTATTGGCCAACAGTTACACAAAAGATTTCTCGAACAATAATAAATGTGCGGAAGATGTTGGTGGCGTAAGAGAAGGAGAGGAAAATGGAGGCAATTCCGCTGGCAATGGTGATTGTATTGAAGGGCAATGGATTAAAGCTAAGCAACATTTACGTAAACCCCGGTAAGAGGACTATTGATTATTTATTTCTCAGCGTTTCTTTTTCTTTTAGTACCTTAAGAGTACTTTTCTCTTATCTGATTTTTTTAAAGAAAACATTTCTTTAACTATATTCATAAACTATGTATGTATATTGTACCAGCTTAAGCCAAAAAAGGCAATAATAATAAAAGTATTAATATTTTTGAGAACAATGCAACCCTGATACTATAAACCAAGGAATATTCATCTATCTGCGTAAAATATGATCATAAAATACATAATTATAGTCACTTTTAAAACACCTGCATAATTTGTTTTTGATTAAGCATTTTTCAGTCTTCCAGGTAAGCGAAATATGATAATAACAAACGGAAATAATAGTCACATTTTACACATCTGGATGATTAATTTGTGATTGCTATACAATTTGTTATTATATTTTAAATCGAACTATTTTTACCCATTAGCGCGAATCTTTTTCGAGTCCTTTTTTGATCGTGTAAGTGATTAATCAGTTTTTGATTACGAATAGTGATCTAAAAAGACTCAGCAAGGCGATTTTTCAGAAAACTATCTTCCAAATGCTAGATGGGTTAGTTCAGAATTTAGGTATTCCCCTTATAAGTATGTAGAATAGAAAAGAAATTGCATCTCTATGTGTTGTTCTCTTCTTTTTTGTTCTCGTGAGTATCACATTACCAAAATGCCCAGCAAAAAATTTCAAAAAAAAGCAATGTGAGTCCGATCACAGAGGAGATGTGTAAACATCTAGTAATGACAAAATTTTTTTAAGTTGGAAGTACTTATGCTTTTAGTATCTTTTTTTGAATTAATTAATTAAAAGTATCAAAACTTTCAATATTGTAAATACATATGAATTTGTTGGTTTTTGTTTGTTTTATTAAACTTATTTGGTTAGTAAATGGGCACACTGCAGTATATATGTACTGCATTAAAAATTGCAGTAAGCAGTAAATTTACTGATTACTAAAAAAATTCAGTAAATTTTTACTGCTAATGAAATTTAATTTGCATTACCAGTAAAATCGTAGGGCCGTAATCATAATAAAATTGTAGCAAGTGGCAAGGTTTTTTCATTCAAATTTTGAAACTTTTGTATGAAAAACATTTAGCCACTTGGTAGAATTTCATTATGAATACGGGCATTACTGATTACTGAAAATTCAATGCACCTCATCATATAACAAATCATTTAGGCAATTTATAAAAATTGTAGAAAAAATTTTAGTAATCAGTAAAAATTTACTTGCTAACATTTTTTTTATTATTTTTACTGAAACTTTAGTGGTACTGCAGTGCTCAACTATGGGAAATGCCTTTACTTTTACTTTTTAATTTTTAATTCCTGTTGTTCATCGTTTAGTTGTTGCTGTTCTTGTTGTTTTGTACGCATTGCAATTAAAATAAATTCAGTAACCTTGGGTTTACACGTGCAAGTGCAAGTTCGAAAAACTCAATACACTCAAACTATTTTACTAACACAACTACACTTTCGGCACTTGCAGTCTACTTCCAACTCAACTGCCAAGGAATTTTACAAGACAGTGACTTGTTTCACTTGCAGCAAGTAACTGAAAAGTTAGCTAACAGTGTTGCCCTATGAATACTTTAGTACAAATTAACTGTATGTCAGTGTAATGTTATATGACTTTTTACTAATTTTAAATACATTCAAAAGCCAATTTAATATTTTTTTTCTTAAATATGCACAAATCAAGCAGTTGATGAATTTTTTAGACATAAATAACATTGGAACAATATGAATAAAGTTCAACACTATTTGATTCCCTTAAAATTAAACTTTTTTATGTTATGGACAACTCTGCACTAAAAGGCAAACATGCAAGTTGCAAGACAATCGGGCATTTGTATGAAATTTTCGTTGATAATACGTACACAGAACTTGCATGCAAGGTACTTGCAGGGTAAAGTGCGACTTTGACTCGCGCACATTCGGTTTTGAGCATTTTTTTGATTTAGCCTTCTTCCTGTTTTAAGTTTTTTCAGTTTACATGATTTTTTCAGTTTTATAGCTTTTTTCTCGTTTTGGCGTTTTTTTCTCTTTTTGGGTTTTTTTTTAATTTTCGCAATTTTTTTCATTTTGGCGATTTTTTCCTTTTTGGCGATTTTTTTCTGTTTTTTTGGGGTTTTTTCATTTTGGCGATTTTTTCTGTTTTTGGGGTTTTTTTATTTAGGCGATTTTTTTTTCATTTTGGCGATTTTTTCATTTTGGCGATTTTTTTGTTTAAGGGTTTTTTTCATTTTAGCGATTTTTCCGGTTTTTCGCGATTTATTTTAGTCCTAGAAATTTTTTTTAATTTGGTGCTTTTTTTCGTTTTGGCGATATTTTTTGTTTTTGGCGATTTTTTTAGATTTGGCGATTTCATATTATTTTGATTTTTTAGTTTTACCCTTTTTGAAAATTTCAAGAGTTTTGCTCTTACTTACGGTTTCCAAGATACAGCAAGTTGTCAAAATTACAAAGTCAAAATTGCATTAACTGATGGAACACCTTTTAATTTAAATTTTTTAAATTTAGTGTTCATTGTTGTAGTCTGACTTTTAAAATTTCAAGTGTACATATGTACATACAATTGTATGTATATTAGATGGGATTTTAACATTTTTCATTGCTCGTTTTGGAACACCCTTTAATTTTTAACTCTCATGTATTTGTTGTTGTAGTGACAAAATGTCTACACACTGTGTCCAAATTTCAGGTCCGTAGCTCATGTTCACCTTTGGTGTACGGAACCCTAATAAAGCAATTATCAAGTTAAATAAAACAAACAAAAACCAGCAAATTCCTATGTATTTACAATATGTATTTTAAATAAGTTTATATTGCTTCTTTCAAACACTAATACACTCATATATATGTAGCTCACACCGATTTGACAACGCGGTGTGAATCGCAGCAAAATTTGTGATTGTATTGTGAAAAATAATTTACCCCCTAGCGTATAGATGTTTACACATCAAAAAGTAATCGAGTTTGGAATTAAGCATTTTTGGTGGAAGCACTTCCCTACTGGATTACCAACTTAATGGTATTAACAAGGCGTGAGACTAAAATAATCGATTCTTGAGAAGTACTTACTTTTTTTATTTGGCAAGTTGTTCACGTAATCTATTTAATCTAAAAATATCATTTTCTTCATTTAGCAACTTGCACGTCATTTTTTGTAATTTTAGGTAATGTGATTTGTAAGCGAGTAATGAAAATTGGCAATCAGAAAAGTAAGTCATTATATGGCAAGTAGTTCTAATGGTAATGTGTAATTTTTTGCTGGGTGTGTTCCTTTAGTTTTAGTTAGGCTAAAAGTCTTTTTTGTTCGTTTTTGTATTTGTTTATGTTTCGTTTTAGCTTATAGTCAATAAAAACGTTTTAACGCATACTATCAATATGTTTTTTATTAAAATTTTCTGCATTCATAAACGTTAACAATTTGTTAAACGTCAACACTCGCGGTTTTAATTAGTTGACGTTTTCCCGAGCGCACTGTATATGATTAACATGAGTCTCAAATATCAGCCCCCTAATTCATATGGACCCTATACATTTCTACCTCTCAAATAACGAAATCTTGTTTTCACCGATAGAAATATCAAGTAGCAGAGAAATACACAAAGTGGATCCAAAAGACATGTACTTTGACTTGAAAAAATTTATAGTTAAACAATTCAAAGTGAAAAAAGTTCAAGAGAAAGGTTTGTAACTATCTCAAATGTTTAAATAGATGTGATCATTAAACGAGAGGAAAACATCATCGGCAAACATAAACAACGACCATATCGTGCTATCAACGCAATTGGAAAGGTCATTAACGTATGAAATGAAGAGAAGTGCTCCCACGACTGATCCTTGGGGCACACCCGAGTTCAATGGAAGATCACCTGATCGGAAATTATTAATTTCAACAAACTGTCGCCTCCCCGATAGGTACGAGTATATAAGTATACAAGCAGATGAAGAGAAACCAAAAATTTGGGCTAGTTTTTTAGTTAAAACACAGTAATCAATTGAGTTAAATGCTTTGCTAAAATCCAGAGGCACTAAGACAGACCATTTGATATCATTAATATTATTGCGTATGACATCCGTCAAGCCGATCAGCAATGAGACAGTACTGTGACCTTTACGGAAAACATATTGAGAGAGGGCAATACAATACATACGCTCGGAGACAAAAGATTTTGATCTTTTAAAATATGCTCATATATCTTAGAAAAGGAAGGATAGAGATAGGCTGCAGATCATCAGGGCTGCTAACATTATTAGTGTTCAGAATGGGGACGACACGAGTCAGTTTCCAAGCAGAGGGAAATTTGGATGTAGTTAATATGGTATTAAAATGGTGTGGAATAAGTTGCGATATATGATTGTATATGAGTTTAATGAAGTTAATAGGAATATCATACACACACCAACAGGTTTAGACCTAACTCTACAAACTGCTAAAAAAAATCATTTTCAGTAATATTGCGAAGACTGAGACATACAGCAAAATATTTTTTTATATCGCCAACATTAAAGTCATCCATCAGTGTGGCCTCACCCACCAATCCACCTTTCCTCAATACCTTCCACATTAGAGCTGGCAAACTATCGATAGTAATATCGATAGTATCGATGGTTTTGTTTTTATTACACTATCGAAAGTTTTTTTCTCGATAGCGACACTATCGTTGAAAAAAATTATTACCAAATTGTCAACAAACTCGATAAAATTTAACATATTAGTTGTATTCTATGGAAAATACATAAGTACATATCGGTCTATTAATAAAATAACGTCATAACTCAAAAAATTAATTTATTCAGTTTGTAATACAGAATGCCCGCCACGCTAATTCATATTTCATCTTGTGTAAAAAGAATTCGCGCAATGGCGTGCAAGCTCAGCTCTTTTTTTTTTTTTTTTTTTTTTTTTTTTAAATGCATGTTTATTATTTATTGTATCTTCAAATATGAACTAACAATAAGTATTCAAATCTTAAATCTATAAAAAAAATTATTAGGCCCGACCAATGTCGGACATAAGCTTAGTGATAGTTATTAATAATACATAAGTAGTGATAAGCAACAAAAAGAAAAAGGTGTTTTCAAGCAGCTTCATCATCTAGAGTGTTGAATATTAGAGCCCGTGTATCTCTCTTTTTTAAGCGGATGTGCCCAGTAAAGTTCAAAATATTACGAGCAAGCGGATTAGGATGTGACTCGAGTTTTGTTAGATATTTGCCTGCGCATTTTACAATTTCTTCAGTCACTAGTGGCATATTCAAATCGCGATGTATATTTGAATTTTTGATGTACCATGGAGCCGATGTTATCATGCGTAAAATTTTATTTTGCCTTCGTTGAATTTTCTCTACATTTGAAGCTGAAGCAGTGCCCCATAGTTGAATTCCGTAACACCATATTGGCTTTAAAAGCGACTTGTATATTAAAAGTTTGCAGTCTAGGCTAAGTGTTGAATTTCTACCAATCAGCCAATGTACCTGAGTTAATTTAAGTTTCATTTGAGTTAACTTAGAGTCAATGTGATGTTTCCATGTAAGTCGTCGATCAAGGTGTATACCAAGATATTTCACATGTGAATGTTGAGGAACAACTTGATTGTTAATCCGAAATGGGGGAGCAAGTATCTCTTCTTAGGGTGAACGTTATATGGACACACTTTTGTTCATTGACTTTAATTCTCCATAAGTTTAACCAAAGCTCCATCTGGCTAATGTGTTCCTGGAGTTTGCGGGATGCCTCATCAGGGTTTTCGTGCATACTAAGGCAGGCTGTATTGTCGGCAAATGTGGAAGTATGGATACTACTGCTCACAGGCATATCACAAGTATAAATCAAATATAAAACTGGTCCCAGTATGCTCCCCTGTGGCACACCGAATGAAATAGTTTCAGGCCTACTCGTAAAGTCTCCTTCCACAACAGTGAACTTACGGGAAATAATGTAACTTTCCAAAATATTTAAAATGTTTATTGGTAAGTAAGTCTTCAATTTTAAAATTAGGCCTTCATGCCACACTTTATCAAATGCCTGGGAAACGTCAATAAAGAGCGCAGAACAATACTTTTTTTCCTCAAAAGTTCTTCTTATAAATTGAACCAGTCTGTGAGTTTGTTCAATGGCGCTATGCTGACTTCTAAAACCAAATTGATGGTCTGGTATGCACCCACTACTAATTAGAATTGGGGACAATTTTGTTTTGAGCAGTTTTTCGAAAAGCTTTCACATAGTTGATAGTAGACTTATTGGCCTATATGACTCAGCCTTGGTTAGATCTTTGCCCGGCTTTGGAATCATTTTAACCTTGGCAAGCTTCCAGCTGTGTGGATAATACTCCAGTCGTAAAATGGCATTAAATATGAATAATAGGATTCTCATTGCAATACGAGGCAAGTTCATAAGCATCTGGTTACTAATTCCATCAATACCCGGAGCTTTCTTCGGGTTGAGTTCGGCAATTAATTTTTGTAAATCACGCGTCTTAAACTTTATGTGTTGAGGGGGTAGAGCGACTACATTCGGCAAATCAGCAACACCAGTACATATGTTTGGCGTAAAAACGGATTTTAAGTGCTCAGCAAATATTTTACCTTTTTCAGTATCGCTTCTTGCCCAACTTCCGGTAGATGTGCGTAGAGGTGGCTTATACTCAATGGGTGTTTTAAGCTTTCTAGCAGCGCGCCACAAATAGTAATTAGACGCTGGTGTGACATCAAGACCTTCCAGATAATTTTTAAGAGATGCAGTTTTTTCAGATGCAAGCAACTCTTGGAGTCGTTTAGTGCACTCTTTAAATCTGATTTTATTTTGTGGTGATCTGTGCTGTTGCCATTCCCTAATAGCTCTTCTTTTTTCACGAATAAATTTTATTATACCCAGTCTGCGGATGGGAGATAGTGGCATGTTCAGCAGCCTGTTTAATATTCTCGCTGAGATTGGCAATGTTAGATTCAATATCATCGGATGTTCTAAGCATAATGTTTTCCGTACAATGACTACTGAGATATTTTTTGAACCCCAGCCAATTAACACGATTGATCATCTTCACATATGGGTCAGGTAAGTTACTTCTTAAGGGACTACAAATTGTAATGATCGTCGGAGAGTGATCGGACGAAAGATCAAGAGAAGCTTGAAAGTAGATTAGTAATGGGGACGATGGTCCTGTTTTGGGAATTCAAAACCGGGAAAAAATAAAAATGATGGCAACCCTGTTATAAATGGGGAGATTTTGGGGATTTTCATGCTGCTATTGTGTGTGTGTGTGCGTGTGTGTGTGTTTGTGTGTGAGTCTGATTCCTTGGTTATGTCTATGCATGTGTATGGGGGTGTTTGTATGTGTGTATGGGAGTGTGTGTGTGTGTGTTTGTGTATGTGTTTTTGTATTTACTTGTATGTTTGATGGTGTCCGATACTTTTGTTGTAGTGGCAAACAATCATTATACCCAGTAGGAAATGTCGATGGTGAAAATGTACTGAGTCGCTTTTGACTTGTCGCTTGTGCGACGTACATACAAATGTATGTATAATGACAAGTTATTGACAAGTCCACCACAAATACACCATATCTGTTTCCTCTTCTTCTTTTATACTGACGGATAGAAGAAAACTTATTATACCAAAATTGTTACTAGAATTTTAGTGTTGACACAAAGACACTTGCTCCCATTCTGACTGCAGGGTAGTTACAAGGGATCTGTGTATTTGTGTGCATATAGTGATTGTTATTTGATAGACTTTCTGCAGCTGTTTTGAGCTATCGTTGGTATGCTTATGTAGGGTTATTGTGTATATATGTACGCATTTATGTTTGCGATCTGTGGGGAAATAATCTAATAGCTGTAGAGATTGGCAACCCTATGGTTGAATGGAAGTGAATGCGGAATGTATTTGGTAATGGATGTATATGTTGTTGTATTAATGTATGCGATCGTTTCTATTTTTGCTTTGAAAAATATCATTGCTTGTGTGAGTTACATCAACACTTTTTCATACATATTTATAAATGAATGTGTATAGGTTTTCTAAGCTATTGACGTTGATATTCTTATTGATATAAAATGTTGTGTTGGCATAGGTTTTATGTGTACAAGTGCACTTCAGATATTAATTGTTTAGAATCCAATCAGGTTGATAAGTAGAGTTTTTGATAGGGGTAGTGATATTTTTATTTCAATATATTTTACTTTAATGTAACAATTATAGGAAATAGCTTTCGGAGAAATACATCAAAAACTTATAGAAGCACCTATATTCACGTGTCCCCGATTTTTATCGTACCTTTGTATTGCAAACTGATGTTAGCGATTTTGGTATGGGTGTTGCTAGACTGTGGGAATTTCATCATATCTCGTAATACCAACAGAGAAATTAGATTTGACGACTACTACACGATTCTCATATGAATTGGGGGGGGATGTATATATATATATATATATATATATATATATATATATATATATATATATATATGTGTGTGTGTGTGTGTGTGTGTGTGTGTGTGTGTGTGTGTATGTAGTGTGTGTGTGTGTGTGTGTGTGTGTGTGTGCAGTGTGTGTGTATATGAATTTCATCATATGTCATAATACCGTCAGATAAATTAGATTTGATAACTACAACGCGATTCTCATATAAAGTATATAAGAAGAAGAAATAATGTAGATTGTCATCAGTCTGCTCTGATATCTCAACAAGTGACAACCTATTTTCCCAACCAAACTTTCTAAGGTGTTTGAAATCCAAAAACTATAAAAGTGCTAAAACTAATTATTGTTTGCTAAACAAGTTTATAGTGCATAAAAAATAATTAAATAAATTGTTTATAACTGAAATAAATTGTTTATTAATAAAATAATTAAATAAATTGTTTATAAATATAATAATTAAATTAATTAATAAACGAATAAATAATTAAATAAAATGAATACTACAAGTTGTAGCATCTGCAATAAAGTCTTTCTGACTCAAACAAAACTAAATCAGCATATTGAAACGCACTCATATGCTAACCAATCGAAGGCTATGGTTGGAACTAGTAAGCTAAATCTTCAAAACAAATATTGTGAGGATTGTGATGAGATGATCCCATCAAATGGTTATATGGCTCATGTCAGAACCACAAAACATAAAAACAGTTGTCAACAAGAACGGATTGGAGATTTTCTCACAAAAAGAGCAAGCAACTTCAATGGGAGGATCGAGACATATATTGTCCTAAACAAAAATGTGGGTGTCTTGTTTCCCGAGGAGTTTCTGAAATCTGCCAAGAGCTCCATAGTACAACAAATCAATGAACGTAGTAGGGTACATACTACATTTAAATTTAATATGGAGCTCACGTGTGATTATATGAAGATGGTGAATGATGAGATTAATGTTTCCCAACTTGTTCATATTTCGAAAATGATGATGGTTACTTTATCTGATGACATAGAGGATATGTATAAGAAACAAACCGAGGAGCTAAGAGCCAAAATGGAAGAATTTCAAGAGAGGGATAGCGGATGGACCTTGATTTCAATAAATTCCCTTGAAGTTAATATAAACAAGGCGTCCATAATAAGAGGATCGAGCTTTATCCCTCTTCCAAAAAATATTGCAATGAAACGTGCATGCATAAATGTCGAGAACTGTGATGTTTATTGCTTTAAATGGTGTCTTATTGCGGCTTTGAATGTAAACAGTGGTCTGAGTCCTAAACAACGGAAAAACTGTAGAAATTTCAATATTGCAAACATTTCTGATGAGAATATTAATAGAGGGGAAGTTGTATTAAATTTTAAAGACCTAGAGTTTCCACTCCCATTGAAGCAGATACAAAAATTTGAAAGTCAAAATTATGTGAGCATCAATGTATTTGGTCACAATGGAACATCGCTTATAGGACCATACTACATAACAAAAGGAGAAAAACATGTTCATATTAATCTCTTATTGCTCCAGTCCAATGAAAACTTCCACTATGTACTCATCAATGATATATCAAAGTAAGTTTCATTTGTGCATTTAAGCGAAATATGTTTTCATATCTATTTAAACAGTTACTTATTATTGTTATATTAATTTACATACTATTTTATTTTGTATATTTTCTTCAGACTTCTTCGTTCCAACATGACGTCACACAGAAGTAAGATTCTGATATGCAACACATGCCTATATTATACACATGATGATTATGTGTATAATCATCACAAAAACGTTTGCGGCAAAAAAGTCATCAGAATGCCAGAAGATGGATCTATTATCAAGTTTACGAAGCACTACAAACAGTTAAATGTACCATTTGTAATATACGCAGACTTTGAGTCCATTTTAGAAAAAGTCAATGATCCTGTAAGTAAAAGCACTACAAATGTACAGAAACACCATGCGTGTGCATTCGGGTATTTTATTAATTGTAGTTTTAAGAGAGAAAATAATTTATATAGGAATTATTTTGGTGAAGATTCGGCAAATGTATTTATTAAAAAAATAGTTGAAGATTGTACAGATATTTATCTAAATTATTTAATTAAAGTTAAGAAAATGTTCATAACCCCAATAGAAATAGCTCAATATAATAATGCAAAAAATTGTTATATATGTAAGAAAATATTAAATAACGATAAAGTTAGAGATCATTGTCATCTTACGGGCAATTATCGTGGGGCAGCTCATAGCGAATGTAATTTGAATTATAAAACACCTCAGTTTATACCGGTTATCCTGCATAATCTTTCTGCATATGATATACACCTATTTTTCAAAGAACTTTCTACTATAAAATACTCCACAATAAAAGTGATTCCCCAGAACACAGAGCGGTATATTTCTCTTTCAATTTTCATCAGATTAGATGAAAAATATGGATTCGAAATAAGATTTATAGACTCGTTTAGATTTATGGCTTCGAGCTTAGATACGTTAGCGAAAAATCTTGATAGCAATGATTTCAATACTATTCGATCATGTTTCGTTGATGAAGATCATTTCAACCTGATTAGAAGAAAGGGTGTATTTCCGTACTCTTACATGGATTCCATGACTAAGTTTAAGGAAACTAAGCTCCCTAGTAGAGACGAGTTCTTCAATATTCTAACGAATGAAGAATGTGATGTATTCGAGTATGAACATGCTCAAAAAATATGGAGGGTGTTTAACTGTAAAACCCTCCTTGACTATACTGAGCTCTACTTAAAGACAGATGTTCTACTTCTAGCCGATGTGTTTGAAAATTTTAGGAAAATTTGTAGAGATATATACGATTTGGACCCCTGCCACTATTATACAGCACCAGGCTTATCCTGGGATGCAATGTTGAAAACCACAGAAGTTTCACTGGAACAGTTCACTGATTCCGAAATGTATATGTTTATGCAAAACGGAATTAGAGGTGGACTAGTTCAATGCTCGCAAAGATATTCCAAAGCAAATAACAAATATTTGGAAGATTTTGATCCATCAAAGCCATCAGAATTTCTTGTATATTTAGACGCTAACAATTTGTATGGTTGGGCGATGTCGGAATATCTTCCTTGCGGTGAATTTGAGTGGGTATGTGATACTGATTTTGATGTTAAAAAAATTTCTGATACTGCAGAGTATGGGTACATTTTGGAAGTGGATATAGATCATCCGGATTCAGTGCATGATCTTCATAATGATTTGCCATTTTGTCCCCAAAATAAGACCGTGGGAGGATCCAAAATCAAAAAATTAGTTGCAGACTTACACTCAAAAACAAATTACACCATACACTATAGAGTTTTAAAACAAGCCATTTCAAATGGCCTCATTTTAAAACAAATCCATAGAATACTCAGATTTAAGCAATCCCCATGGCTTAAAAAATATATTGACTTAAACACATTTCATAGGACAAATGCTAAAAATAATTTTGAAAAAGATTTCTTCAAACTTTTAAACAATGCTGTTTACGGGAAGACAATGGAAAACATTGAAAAACGTAGGGACATTAGAATTACTTCATCTTGGGAAACAACAAATAGGAATCATTTAGGTCTCAGAGCATTAATTGCGAAACCAAATTTTAAGCAGTTGACAAAATTTTCTGATGATATGTATGCGGTAGAGTTAGAAAAAATGGAACCACTATATGATAAACCCATATATGTTGGTTTTACAGTACTGGAGTTATCCAAGTGGAGAATGTATGACTTCCATTATGGCTTCATGAAACCTAAATTTGGAGACAACATTTCTCTCAACTATATGGATACTGACTCATTTATTTATTCAATTAAAACTGATGATTTTTACGATGACATCCGTAATGACATTAGTTTGAATTTTGATACGTCAGAATATCCTATAGATAATCAATTTCGTTTGCCGCTACTAAATAAGAAGGTTTTAGGAATGATGAAAGATGAAAACCATGGGGATATAATGACAGAGTTTGTTGGTTTAAGAGCAAAAATGTATTCTCTGTCGACTCTTCGCTCGGAAGCTGTTAAAAAATCAAAAGGGATCAAAAAGTCTGTAATTAAAAAGTTGTCCATTAATGATTACAAAAGTTGCTTATTCGAATCCAAAATCATCTCGGATGAAATGTTTTTGTTTAGATCTAAAACACATCAACTATATACACAAAAACTGCATAAAATAGCACTTAGCTTTTCTGATGATAAAAGAAATATAATGAAAGATAAAATAAAAACGCGTGCTTGGGGACATTACATAGACCGAAATAATGATGCAATGGATGTAGAATAGAATGATTCCTACTAAATTGCATGTAAGATGTCAATGAAAATTTAATTTTGTACTAATTGTATTTATTTATTAATGTATTTCTTTAATTATTTATTAATTTATTTATTATTCACTTATTTGTTTATTAATTAATTTATGTATTTATTATTTATTTGTGTATTAATTTATTAATTAGTTTATTCCTTTATTTCTTTATTAATTTACTTATTTATTAATTTATTTATTGTTTATATATTTGTTTATAAATTTATCTATTAATTTTAGTATTTTATTCACACAAAAGTATGTAAAAATTTAATGCTTTAAAGCTTTTATCTTTTTACCTATACCTAAGTTACCTTTAAATAAAAATTAAATATTAGATTAATGATCTTTTTTCTTTTTATATCAGTATATTTTTATTTATAAATATAGTTAAATTTGTATTGGTACTAAGATTTTTAAGAAAAAATGTTAAATAAAATATGGAAAAAATAATAATATATATAAATGGTTTTTATTTCAACTTAAATTTACTTAATAGAAATTTTAACTACAAATGTCCACATCTTTATATTTTGTTTCTTTATGGGTTTTACTTAAAAATTTTTTTCTTTCATGCGAATTCTTGTTTTTTCTTTTCATATCGCTTAAACATGCACAGTCTTGTTATCTTTGAAAGGTTCTGCACAAAACAAATCGAATTTCACAATATTATGAAATTCCATTATATTTCATTAGGTATTTTCTTATCGACACCAACTGCTTTAACACCATCTCATTTACGTTTGCTAACAGCAAATAGTACAATAGGTGTCAGCTATTAGATCAGCTATTAGACCAGCTTATTAGCACCTGGTCTGTTTTTCAGATCAGCTTTTCAGGAGCTGGTCTGGTTTTCAGATCAGCTTTTCAGGACCTGGTCTGGTTTTCAGATCAGCTTTTCAGGACCTGGTCTGGTTTTCAGATCAGCTTTTCAGGACCTGGTCTGGTTTTCAGATCAGCTTTTCAGGACCTGGTCTGGTTTTCAGATCAGCTTTTCAGGACCTGGTCTGGTTTTCAGATCAGCTTTTCAGGACCCGGTCTGGTTTTCAGATCAGCTTTTCAGGACCTGGTCTGGTTTTCAGATCAGCTTTTCTGGACCTGGTCTGGTTTTCAGATCAGCTTTTCAGGACCTGGTCTGGTTTTCAGGTCAGATGAAATAACTAAAGTCTATCTTTTATTAGCAGTATTTTTTTTTTTCTATAACGAAAATCGTTTAATTCAATATATTTGCTTATAATCAAAAATCCATATTTATCCTTCCAACACTCTAAAAATTTCTTAAAACTTGTCAAAATTCATATTACTGCCAACATGAACCTTGTAAACATGCTTCATATTTTTCTCATCTTACTTAAACATTATAATTACATTTACATTGTCTCTTATTAAATGCTTATAGCCATATTCATAAAAATTTTAAAGAGCATTTCAAATGTTGTTTGAGCAAAATTCGCTAAAATTGTATTCATAATAGAATATTAGCGTAAAAACGTTTTTTAACTTGCGTAAATCACCAAATCTTAAAAATTAAATGCACCCATATTTAAAACAATTTTGAATTGACGTCGTTGTAGTTTTGCTTCTTGCTTATTTATATTTTTAACTTTGTCTCTATGTATGTATGTATGCATGTATTAAGAATTATGTTTATGTTTGGCACAAGTAGAATGAGTCATCATTATTCTGTCGCCCCGTAAAAAAAAAAAAATATACACGTACACGTACATATGTATGTATATTATTCTGCTTTCCACATGCAACATCAGCAAATATCATAATTGAAATGTATTAAGCTTCATTACCAGAAAAAAATAAATGTATAATAACCCATTCTTTTAATTATGAAATTATGTAATTTCTTTAACTATTCATATTTGTAGTAGTATATATTCATATTTTAGTATAAATATATGTTTTTAAACTTGAGATAGTAGTAGTGAACTGGGCATTCGGGGACAATTAAAATTGTTAAATTGTTGCTGAAATTGTTAAATTTGGGTAATTAAAATTTTAAAATTTTAAAATTCTTGAAATTTGATACCTACGAGGGTGGTTCGATAAGTCCTTTAAATATTTTTCGAGGGTGGTTCAATAAGTCACTCTTATTTTTGTAACATAAGAAGTTTTTGTTTACATTAAGTCTATGTCTGTCTGTCTGGCTGACCGTGGAAATTTGAGTCTGTCAGTGATTTGGGTTGTGTAATAATTTCTGGGTGTCCTTTGTCGGAGTTATGGGTAATGAAACTTTAAAATTTTACCCTACGCCGAAATGCCCAGTTCACTACTACTATCTCAAGTTTAAAAACATATATTTATACTAAAATATGAATATATACTACTACAAATATGAATAGTTAAAGAAATTACATAATTTCATAATTAAAAGAATGGGTTATTATACATTTATTTTTTTCTGGTAATGAAGCTTAATACATTTCAATTATGATATTTGCTGATGTTGCATGTGGAAAGCAGAATAATATACATACATATGTACGTGTACGTGTATATTTTTTTTTTTTTACGGGGCGACAGAATAATGATGACTCATTCTACTTGTGCCAAACATAAACATAATTCTTAATACATGCATACATACATACATAGAGACAAAGTTAAAAATATAAATAAGCAAGAAGCAAAACTACAACGACGTCAATTCAAAATTGTTTTAAATATGGGTGCATTTAATTTTTAAGATTTGGTGATTTACGCAAGTTAAAAAACGTTTTTACGCTAATATTCTATTATGAATACAATTTTAGCGAATTTTGCTCAAACAACATTTGAAATGCTGTTTAAAATTTTTATGAATATGGCTATAAGCATTTAATAAGAGACAATGTAAATGTAATTATAATGTTTAAGTAAGATGAGAAAAATATGAAGCATGTTTACAAGGTTCATGTTGGCAGTAATATGAATTTTGACAAGTTTTAAGAAATTTTTAGAGTGTTGGAAGGATAAATATGGATTTTTTATTATAAGCAAATATATTGAATTAAACGATTTTCGTTATAGAAAAAAAAAATACTGCTAATAAAAGATAGACTTTAGTTATTTCATCTGACCTGAAAACCAGACCAGGTCCTGAAAAGCTGATCTGAAAACCAGACCAGGTCCAGAAAAGCTGATCTGAAAACCAGACCAGGTCCTGAAAAGCTGATCTGAAAACCAGACCGGGTCCTGAAAAGCTGATCTGAAAACCAGACCAGGTCCTGAAAAGCTGATCTGAAAACCAGACCAGGTCCTGAAAAGCTGATCTGAAAACCAGACCAGGTCCTGAAAAGCTGATCTGAAAACCAGACCAGGTCCTGAAAAGCTGATCTGAAAACCAGACCAGGTCCTGAAAAGCTGATCTGAAAACCAGACCAGCTCCTGAAAAGCTGATCTGAAAAACAGACCAGGTGCTAATAAGCTGGTCTAATAGCTGATCTAATAGCTGACACCTATTGTACTATTTGCTGTTAGCAAACGTAAATGAGATGGTGTTAAAGCAGTTGGTGTCGATAAGAAAATACCTAATGAAATATAATAGAATTTCATAATATTGTGAAATTCGATTTGTTTTGTGCAGAACCTTTCAAAGATAACAAGACTGTGCATGTTTAAGCGATATGAAAAGAAAAAACAAGAATTCGCATGAAAGAAAAAAATTTTTAAGTAAAACCCATAAAGAAACAAAATATAAAGATGTGGACATTTGTAGTTAAAATTTCTATTAAGTAAATTTAAGTTGAAATAAAAACCATTTATATATATTATTATTTTTTCCATATTTTATTTAACATTTTTTCTTAAAAATCTTAGTACCAATACAAATTTAACTATATTTATAAATAAAAATATACTGATATAAAAAGAAAAAAGATCATTAATCTAATATTTAATTTTTATTTAAAGGTAACTTAGGTATAGGTAAAAAGATAAAAGCTTTAAAGCATTAAATTTTTACATACTTTTGTGTGAATAAAATACTAAAATTAATAGATAAATTTATAAACAAATATATAAACAATAAATAAATTAATAAATAAGTAAATTAATAAAGAAATAAAGGAATAAACTAATTAATAAATTAATACACAAATAAATAATAAATACATAAATTAATTAATAAACAAATAAGTGAATAATAAATAAATTAATAAATAATTAAAGAAATACATTAATAAATAAATACAATTAGTACAAAATTAAATTTTCATTGACATCTTACATGCAATTTAGTAGGAATCATTCTATTCTACATCCATTGCATCATTATTTCGGTCTATGTAATGTCCCCAAGCACGCGTTTTTATTTTATCTTTCATTATATTTCTTTTATCATCAGAAAAGCTAAGTGCTATTTTATGCAGTTTTTGTGTATATAGTTGATGTGTTTTAGATCTAAACAAAAACATTTCATCCGAGATGATTTTGGATTCGAATAAGCAACTTTTGTAATCATTAATGGACAACTTTTTAATTACAGACTTTTTGATCCCTTTTGATTTTTTAACAGCTTCCGAGCGAAGAGTCGACAGAGAATACATTTTTGCTCTTAAACCAACAAACTCTGTCATTATATCCCCATGGTTTTCATCTTTCATCATTCCTAAAACCTTCTTATTTAGTAGCGGCAAACGAAATTGATTATCTATAGGATATTCTGACGTATCAAAATTCAAACTAATGTCATTACGGATGTCATCGTAAAAATCATCAGTTTTAATTGAATAAATAAATGAGTCAGTATCCATATAGTTGAGAGAAATGTTGTCTCCAAATTTAGGTTTCATGAAGCCATAATGGAAGTCATACATTCTCCACTTGGATAACTCCAGTACTGTAAAACCAACATATATGGGTTTATCATATAGTGGTTCCATTTTTTCTAACTCTACCGCATACATATCATCAGAAAATTTTGTCAACTGCTTAAAATTTGGTTTCGCAATTAATGCTCTGAGACCTAAATGATTCCTATTTGTTGTTTCCCAAGATGAAGTAATTCTAATGTCCCTACGTTTTTCAATGTTTTCCATTGTCTTCCCGTAAACAGCATTGTTTAAAAGTTTGAAGAAATCTTTTTCAAAATTATTTTTAGCATTTGTCCTATGAAATGTGTTTAAGTCAATATATTTTTTAAGCCATGGGGATTGCTTAAATCTGAGTATTCTATGGATTTGTTTTAAAATGAGGCCATTTGAAATGGCTTGTTTTAAAACTCTATAGTGTATGGTGTAATTTGTTTTTGAGTGTAAGTCTGCAACTAATTTTTTGATTTTGGATCCTCCCACGGTCTTATTTTGGGGACAAAATGGCAAATCATTATGAAGATCATGCACTGAATCCGGATGATCTATATCCACTTCCAAAATGTACCCATACTCTGCAGTATCAGAAATTTTTTTAACATCAAAATCAGTATCACATACCCACTCAAATTCACCGCAAGGAAGATATTCCGACATCGCCCAACCATACAAATTGTTAGCGTCTAAATATACAAGAAATTCTGATGGCTTTGATGGATCAAAATCTTCCAAATATTTGTTATTTGCTTTGGAATATCTTTGCGAGCATTGAACTAGTCCACCTCTAATTCCGTTTTGCATAAACATATACATTTCGGAATCAGTGAACTGTTCCAGTGAAACTTCTGTGGTTTTCAACATTGCATCCCAGGATAAGCCTGGTGCTGTATAATAGTGGCAGGGGTCCAAATCGTATATATCTCTACAAATTTTCCTAAAATTTTCAAACACATCGGCTATAAGTAGAACATCTGTCTTTAAGTAGAGCTCAGTATAGTCAAGGAGGGTTTTACAGTTAAACACCCTCCATATTTTTTGAGCATGTTCATACTCGAATACATCACATTCTTCATTCGTTAGAATATTGAAGAACTCGTCTCTACTAGGGAGCTTAGTTTCCTTAAACTTAGTCATGGAATCCATGTAAGAGTACGGAAATACACCCTTTCTTCTAATCAGGTTGAAATGATCTTCATCAACGAAACATGATCGAATAGTATTGAAATCATTGCTATCAAGATTTTTCGCTAACGTATCTAAGCTCGAAGCCATAAATCTAAACGAGTCTATAAATCTTATTTCGAATCCATATTTTTCATCTAATCTGATGAAAATTGAAAGAGAAATATACCGCTCTGTGTTCTGGGGAATCACTTTTATTGTGGAGTATTTTATAGTAGAAAGTTCTTTGAAAAATAGGTGTATATCATATACAGAAAGATTATGCAGGATAACCGGTATAAACTGAGGTGTTTTATAATTCAAATTACATTCGCTATGAGCTGCCCCACGATAATTGCCCGTAAGATGACAATGATCTCTAACTTTATCGTTATTTAATATTTTCTTACATATATAACAATTTTTTGCATTATTATATTGAGCTATTTCTATTGGGGTTATGAACATTTTCTTAACTTTAATTAAATAATTTAGATAAATATCTGTACAATCTTCAACTATTTTTTTAATAAATACATTTGCCGAATCTTCACCAAAATAATTCCTATATAAATTATTTTCTCTCTTAAAACTACAATTAATAAAATACCCGAATGCACACGCATGGTGTTTCTGTACATTTGTAGTGCTTTTACTTACAGGATCATTGACTTTTTCTAAAATGGACTCAAAGTCTGCGTATATTACAAATGGTACATTTAACTGTTTGTAGTGCTTCGTAAACTTGATAATAGATCCATCTTCTGGCATTCTGATGACTTTTTTGCCGCAAACGTTTTTGTGATGATTATACACATAATCATCATGTGTATAATATAGGCATGTGTTGCATATCAGAATCTTACTTCTGTGTGACGTCATGTTGGAACGAAGAAGTCTGAAGAAAATATACAAAATAAAATAGTATGTAAATTAATATAACAATAATAAGTAACTGTTTAAATAGATATGAAAACATATTTCGCTTAAATGCACAAATGAAACTTACTTTGATATATCATTGATGAGTACATAGTGGAAGTTTTCATTGGACTGGAGCAATAAGAGATTAATATGAACATGTTTTTCTCCTTTTGTTATGTAGTATGGTCCTATAAGCGATGTTCCATTGTGACCAAATACATTGATGCTCACATAATTTTGACTTTCAAATTTTTGTATCTGCTTCAATGGGAGTGGAAACTCTAGGTCTTTAAAATTTAATACAACTTCCCCTCTATTAATATTCTCATCAGAAATGTTTGCAATATTGAAATTTCTACAGTTTTTCCGTTGTTTAGGACTCAGACCACTGTTTACATTCAAAGCCGCAATAAGACACCATTTAAAGCAATAAACATCACAGTTCTCGACATTTATGCATGCACGTTTCATTGCAATATTTTTTGGAAGAGGGATAAAGCTCGATCCTCTTATTATGGACGCCTTGTTTATATTAACTTCAAGGGAATTTATTGAAATCAAGGTCCATCCGCTATCCCTCTCTTGAAATTCTTCCATTTTGGCTCTTAGCTCCTCGGTTTGTTTCTTATACATATCCTCTATGTCATCAGATAAAGTAACCATCATCATTTTCGAAATATGAACAAGTTGGGAAACATTAATCTCATCATTCACCATCTTCATATAATCACACGTGAGCTCCATATTAAATTTAAATGTAGTATGTACCCTACTACGTTCATTGATTTGTTGTACTATGGAGCTCTTGGCAGATTTCAGAAACTCCTCGGGAAACAAGACACCCACATTTTTGTTTAGGACAATATATGTCTCGATCCTCCCATTGAAGTTGCTTGCTCTTTTTGTGAGAAAATCTCCAATCCGTTCTTGTTGACAACTGTTTTTATGTTTTGTGGTTCTGACATGAGCCATATAACCATTTGATGGGATCATCTCATCACAATCCTCACAATATTTGTTTTGAAGATTTAGCTTACTAGTTCCAACCATAGCCTTCGATTGGTTAGCATATGAGTGCGTTTCAATATGCTGATTTAGTTTTGTTTGAGTCAGAAAGACTTTATTGCAGATGCTACAACTTGTAGTATTCATTTTATTTAATTATTTATTCGTTTATTAATTAATTTAATTATTATATTTATAAACAATTTATTTAATTATTTTATTAATAAACAATTTATTTCAGTTATAAACAATTTATTTAATTATTTTTTATGCACTATAAACTTGTTTAGCAAACAATAATTAGTTTTAGCACTTTTATAGTTTTTGGATTTCAAACACCTTAGAAAGTTTGGTTGGGAAAATAGGTTGTCACTTGTTGAGATATCAGAGCAGACTGATGACAATCTACATTATTTCTTCTTCTTATATACTTTATATGAGAATCGCGTTGTAGTTATCAAATCTAATTTATCTGACGGTATTATGACATATGATGAAATTCATATACACACACACTGCACACACACACACACACACACACACACACTACATACACACACACACACACACACACACACACACACACACACATATATATATATATATATATATATATATATATATACATCCCCCCCCAATTCATATGAGAATCGTGTAGTAGTCGTCAAATCTAATTTCTCTGTTGGTATTACGAGATATGATGAAATTCCCACAGTCTAGCAACACCCATACCAAAATCGCTAACATCAGTTTGCAATACAAAGGTACGATAAAAATCGGGGACACGTGAATATAGGTGCTTCTATAAGTTTTTGATGTATTTCTCCGAAAGCTATTTCCTATAATTGTTACATTAAAGTAAAATATATTGAAATAAAAATATCACTACCCCTATCAAAAACTCTACTTATCAACCTGATTGGATTCTAAACAATTAATATCTGAAGTGCACTTGTACACATAAAACCTATGCCAACACAACATTTTATATCAATAAGAATATCAACGTCAATAGCTTAGAAAACCTATACACATTCATTTATAAATATGTATGAAAAAGTGTTGATGTAACTCACACAAGCAATGATATTTTTCAAAGCAAAAATAGAAACGATCGCATAAATTAATACAACAACATATACATCCATTACCAAATACATTCCGCATTCACTTCCATTCAACCATAGGGTTGCCAATCTCTACAGCTATTAGATTATTTCCCCACAGATCGCAAACATAAATGCGTACATATATACACAATAACCCTACATAAGCATACCAACGATAGCTCAAAACAGCTGCAGAAAGTCTATCAAATAACAATCACTATATGCACACAAATACACAGATCCCTTGTAACTACCCTGCAGTCAGAATGGGAGCAAGTGTCTTTGTGTCAACACTAAAATTCTAGTAACAATTTTGGTATAATAAGTTTTCTTCTATCCGTCAGTATAAAAGAAGAAGAGGAAACAGATATGGTGTATTTGTGGTGGACTTGTCAATAACTTGTCAGTATACATACATTTGTATGTACGTCGCACAAGCGACAAGTCAAAAGCGACTCAGTACATTTTCACCATCGACATTTCCTACTGGGTATAATGATTGTTTGCCACTACAACAAAAGTATCGGACACCATCAAACATACAAGTAAATACAAAAACACATACACAAACACACACACACACACTCCCATACACACATACAAACACCCCCATACACATGCATAGACATAACCAAGGAATCAGACTCACACACAAACACACACACACGCACACACACACACAATAGCAGCATGAAAATCCCCAAAATCTCCCCATTTATAACAGGGTTGCCATCATTTTTATTTTTTCCCGGTTTTGAATTCCCAAAACAGGACTATCGTCCCCATTACTAATCTACTCTTGAACTTGAATTAAATCCCTAGAGATATTTTTTATGACGCCAAAATCTATAACATCCGGAATTTTTTGTATGTCAGTAGGCCAATAAGTGGGCTCCCCACTCGAAATGACATCCAAGCCCATTTTTGAAATAGTGTTGAACAATGCTCGACCTCTGGGGGTAATAAGACGCGAACCCCAGAGCGTATGCTTAGCATTGTAGTCGCCAGCTGCTACAAAATAAGGTCCAAGAGATTTGTAGAAATCCTCATATTGATTCTCAGTGATTGAAAATCTGGGAGGGGAGTAAATTGATGATATAACAAAATTTGTACAAAAACTTTCAATGCCAATATTTGTTGATTGTAGGTGTTCTTCACAAATGTTATCAAGAACATAGTGCTTGAGTCTTGACTTTATTAGAATTGCTGATCCACCGCAAGCCCTTCCTCTAGGGTCCTTTGTATCATATATAGTGTAGCCATAAATTTTAAAAAGACTTCTCGAAGTCAAATGAGTATCAGATACTAACATTACATCAATATTTTTTTCCGTGAGGAAGTGCTCAAGTTCATTTTTATGTTGGCGAATGCCGTTTGCGTTCCAGAAACATATTGTTAACGTGTTCATGGCTTATTAATTAATGCTTGAAGCAGAGTATTCTGTATTCGCAGCATTTCTTGCATCATGCTAGTCATATTTGTTGTAAAATTGTTTATAGTTTGCACCAGATTTTCAATAGTAGCTTCAAGGCGATTAAAATTAAAGCTTGCGTCAGTATTTTTTGAATTATTTGGTGAGGAAACATTTTGTGTGGGAATTGAATTTGTCTTAGCAGCATCTGCATACGATACACGGGAAGTAACTGGTTGGCTCATTTGCGCAAAAGTGGCAGAGTAAGCGTTTGCTGATTGAGCTGGAGCTAATTTAGGTTTTTGCACCATAGTCTTCTTTACGAAAGAGTACACAGGACAACCTCTGTAGTTAGCGGTGTGATTACCTCCACAATTACTGCATTTTTTATCACTTTGATCTTTTGGCTTATTGCAACTAGCAGTGCCGTGTAATTCGCCGCACACAACACAAACAGAGGGTAAATTGCAGTATGTTTTTGTATGGCCATATTCTTGGCAATTATGGCACTGTACAGGACCTGAACGCTTATGTGGCTCTTCAACTGTGATTTTTCGGTACAAGAGGTATTTCAAATTATAAATTGGATGCGTTTCATTTTTTTTCAATTTTATATCATTAGGCTCAAGTTCAACACGAAATAGGGGTTGGGGAATCTTCTCTCTATTTATTATATTGGACACATTTTTTACCTTAAACCCCTGGAGGACGAGTGCATCTTTTATTTCTTCGGGAACAACATAAGAATCTATGCCCTTCAATACGATCTGCATGCCTTTAGCGCTCTTAAGCTGGTATGTGTAGAAGCTTGTTTTATTTTTTTCAAATTCAGCAACCATTTTGCGGAAATCTTTTTCGTCATAAATTTGAACTTTAGTTTCATCGATGTTGCCACGTTTTATTGGAACAATGTGAAATTTATTCTCATCAAGGACCGAAATTAATTTTTTAATAAGGGCATTTGAATTTTTTTGTCTCAAATATATTGGTGGCGGCTTGGATATTTTATTCGAGGATACCTCGGGTTTGTCATTGTCATCTTGCAAAATTTTAAAGCGGTTTTGGCGATTAGTTGAGGCTGCGCTGTTATCCCTAGACAGCTCTTGATAGAAGAAAACTTTATTAATATATCCACTGAGTTGTATGTAAATTGAGAACTTAAATTTTTTTTCAAAACTAGTTTTATTTGAGTTATAATAATGAATAAATGAGCGATATGTATTGAAAAATGAAATTCAGCATTCCTAATCAGCGATGCCAACTTGGTGCTTTTAGCACTATTTTTAGTGTTTTTTGAATACTCAAGACGCCAAATTTTGAGCGTTAGTGCCAAACTGAGAAATAGCACTAAGTAGTGCTTTTAAGAAATTTATTTATTTTTTAAAATTACTTTAATAAAAACTTGGTGTATTTATATTTTCAGTGCAAAGCATACATTTTTCGTCTGATATATTTCATTAAAGATACTGGTGTTACTGCCGAAATAGAGAATAGCTTAGAAAATATTAAACATTAAGCTCAATTTTCACATTAGTGCTTTTTACGCGTTTTTGGATCTCAAAATTACGCTTTTTGTGCTTTTTTTTTAATTTTGATGTGCTTTTAAAGCCAAAGAATTTGGCATCACTGATCCTAATAGCATGATCACACGGACAATAAATATCGAGGTTCCCTCTCACTCACATTCACGATTCGCGCTAGAATATTGATTGAAATATACAAAATTTTGTGAGCGAAACATTTTGTTCCATTCTGAATCTTACTGAATATTTTGATAACAAATTATCGCTAATATATCTGAATTGGCTATTAAAACAAAATTATTACATACATACGAGTATATACATATCGTCACCTTAAATGCAAACGTATGTAACTACACTTTTATATTTTTTACAGTAGAAACAATAAAACGTTAAAAAATCAATAATAATAAAGTATTCTTGTAAATTTTCTTCGAAATTTACTTGTAGTATGGATGCTTATACTTTTTTAACCATTTATTTCCTTTTTATGTATATTTAAACTTTTATGTTAGTTACGTTCCTTTCAATATAAAATAGATGTATTCTTAATTACGTCCATTTGAATTTCTTTAAAAAAATCGTCATTTTTCATCGCAGAGGTCTAAATATTTGCGTGAACATGTAGTTTGATAAAATTAACCATAATCACTCAAAAACTCGATTTCGAATTTTTTGTGTAGTTACGTCCGTTTGCATTTACGGTGACGATATGTAGGTGTGTTTTTGTAAACAAAAAAAAAAAAAAAGATACATATATGTCTAAAATTGAAAAATTAGAATAAAATTAAACATAAAAGTAGTTATTTGAGGCGTTATTCAGAAAAAAATAATTTAAGTTTAAAAAACGTTTAACAAACAAATTTTCATACAAAATTATTTTTTTCTGAATAAGGCAGTTATAATTTTTATCTAATTTTTTTAACCATATCCATATATCAACAGTCAAAACGACTGTTCGTGTTGCCATGTGAACATAGTCGGGGCTATCATGAATAAAATTCCGCGTGAAATTTTTCCCTTTTCCAATTAGAATTATTGTTTTCCCTATTACTTGCTATTAGTTGGAATTATTCCCCGTGAAAATTTTCACGCGGAATTTTATTCATGATAACCCTGAGTGTAAAATAATTCGATACTATCGATAGCATCGATAGTTTTCCAACAAACTATCGAAAATATCGAATGGCGTGACTATCGATAGTTTGCCAGCTCTATTCCACATACCAGTCCAGAAAAAATACTCGAAAAGTAATTTCTTCTTTCACTATGTTTAACAACTTCCGCGCTATTACAGTAACGACAATATATTCTCCAATTCTCATCAGTAGGAGCACTTTAAAAGCCTTAAAAGATAGATCTATCAAAAAGTAGCTAGTAACACGGACCTTGATTTCATCCACTTATTTTGCTCACTCTTTATTTTCTTACGAACAACAGGGACGAATGTAAATATTGATGCAATTAAAGAATTTAGGTTAGGCAACTGGATATCAATATAATTTGAGTGGAAGAAAGGTAGATGATCTGCATTATCCAAGCAAGAAAGAACACCATTCAAGTCAATTTTACTAAAAACCCTTCAAACATAGCTAAGAACCTTCTCGATCAAGTCAGCTTTCAAACAGAAAAAACAAAATCAAAGTCGGTCCAGCCGTTTGGTCTGTACGTCTACTCGTATAGATACACAGATAGACAGATACACAGACACACACTACAAACTTATAACATCCTTTTTTTTTGGTCGGGGGTTAAAAAGTAAGCAAACGAGAGCATTGCTCATACGAGTTGACAACTTCACTACCAACTGTTAATGTAAGCCTGACTTGCACTCTATCAGAGTTTAAAATTTTGAACTTTATTATCACTTCAATTTTGTACACAAAGCGTTGAGTCTTGAAGAAGTAGAGCAAAATACGTTAACTCTATTTCTTTTAACGACTAAATGAAAATAATTGACACATGTTTATTCTATCCTCACAAAAACATAAATGTGAAAAAAGTCAAAGTTCCTATCCAAAATTTCGGCCATTAAAAGTAGTGAGATATAAATTTTGACCAAGTTCTTGTTTGGCACAATACTCAATACAGAAATATGCTATGCATTATATAAATTTGTAATCGTAAGGGTGTCATACAATTTCTAGATAATAGGCTTACTTGACAACATTTTTTCCAATGCAAAGAAATTAACAAATATGCATTATTCTCTCCATTTTAGAAAGGTAAAAATATTGCCAAGTAAGCAGACTATCTAGAAATTGTATGGCAGAGTTTGATATTAAAAAGTTAATGAGAAATACCTGAGTATTAAATTAAAAACTGCTAAGCCGAAGTACCTGAAAGACAAAGCTAAGATTTATTGGTGAAGTCACTGCTACTTTTCAAAATAGGAAATTTTTATTTTGGATGAGTGCAGTGTGTATGAAAAGCTTCAATAAAATTTATTTTAATTTTGAATTAGAAGTGCTTGTTCCTTCTCGTTTTTAGATTTTTTTTGTGATCTCTGATCTATTTGTGTATCAAATTTCAGCTCTCTAGTGCGAATTATAGTTTTAAATGCGTGGCGCCGCATACCGGAAAAAACTTCTTTGTTTTAAGATTTTCCCATTGGCTTACTCTACACTTACTTGTGTATAAAATTTCAGGTCTCTAGCAAGTATTAAATTCTATGAGCATTATCCCTCCCACTATTTTAAACTCACAATTTTGTTGTGAGCAGCGCTTATAATTCATGCTAATTTTCTTCTAGAATATGCTACACCGAATTAGATTAAACACAATATTTTATAGGAGTGATCACGCCCACTTTTTAAGGTGATAGTTTAAAGTCTTATATACTTGCAACGTGTATGCAAGGTTTCACTAAATTGGCTTGAGTTAAAAGCTGTATGTTAAGTTTTTACTTCCAAACAATATTAGCGTAGCCCCGCCCATTCTGGTGAAATTTTTGGAGTTTTCAGATTTTTCTAGTTGGTTTCTCACCTAGATCTACTTGTGTATAAAATTTCAGCTCATAAGCGCAACTTTAAATTTTTAATTTTTATGGGCGCAACCCTGCCCCCTAACTTAAATTTACGGGTCTTCAGATTTTTCTAGTTGTTTTCTCACCTAGACCTACTTGTATATCAAATTTCAGCTCCTTAGCGCAACTTTTAATTTTTAATTTTTCTGGGCGTAACCCCGCCCACTTTTCCAAAAACGGATAATAATACCCACATAAACAATATATATAATATGCTGAACCGTAGTACACGAAAATGAGGTTTAAATTATATGGGCGTGTCATCGCCCACTTTTGTAACAAAAAATTTATAGCCTTGCATTATCGCAGTATGTATGCCAAATTTCAATGAAAAAGCTTCCACTAAGCGCCTTATATTTGCTTTTTTAATTCTGACATTTATGGGCGTAGCCCCGCCCTCCTGGCTAAAATTTCCGTGTTTTCAGATTATTTTATTTCATTTCTCACCTAGACCTAGCTCCGTATCGAATTTCAATAGCACAAATTTTAATTTTAATGGGCGTAACCCTGCCCTCCTGGTTAAAATGTTCAGGTTTTCAGATTTTTCTGGTTCATTGCTCACCTAGATCTTCTCGTGTACCAAATTTTAGCTCTCTAGTGAGTATGTCTTAAAATATGTACTTTTTGCACCTCTATATCTCCGGAAGCTTTCATTGTAAAACTTTCAAACTCTGCATATGTGGTAACATGAATATATTCTAATTATGGTTTAAATATCATAATTTTACGATTGCGGGGAACAAAGTTATGAGGGTGGTAAAAACAGCTCGAATGGCTTCTTGTAAATATACACACTGTGTGCATTGGCCGGAACTTGGCCTGGCGCACTGCCGTGCTCCTAGATAAAATTCCATAAAAGCTATTAAGCTTTTTGCTCAAATCGTCGCTGTTTTAACTAACCGACCTAACCGACATTTTTTTTTGAAAAATGAGTTAAGTACTCTACTAGACCTTATACATAATACATATTACCCCTTATTGTGAATGGCGTCGTCGACGTCACATCAAGACGACAGTAAATATTGTCACTTGTCTACTCTTCGTCTATAACAATTGACTACTATTAACATGCCCCATTTATTTACAAAACCTTGGAGTTTAGAAAGAGATTATCAATAAGATCGAATTATTGCCGATAAAGAGCATACAAGTGACAATATTTACTGTCGTCTTGATGTGACGTCGACGACGCCATTCACAATAAGGGGGATTGTCTACAATTTTCATGACTGTAAGCATTACTTTTGTGCCTATATAAGTAAAAAGATTTCTGACGCAGCAATAAGAATGAATGTATAAAACAGCCCTAAAAGCTGCTCTCCTGTTAAATTTTTAAAATGTGAGTTAGGTCAGTTAGTTAAAACAGCGACGAAATATATGAGCAAAAATATAATTCGATTGGCATTGACACAATTAGTTTGAATTATATTCAATCAAAAAGGCGATTTTTAATTTTATGTTTAGCTACAACATGCGTTTGGATTTGAGTTGAAGTTTGAGTTTAAGCCAGAAGTTTTAAATTCTTTAAAAAAACCGTCTTTCACGTAATTCACACGTTGATTTTTCAATGAACGGTATAGAAAAGCAAAAGGGGAAGAAAAAAATCACATTTTTCGTTCTACGAGTTTTTTTTCAAATTTTCTTTACACATATTTTAATTTTTTTATGTTGCTTTATTTTATTTTTTCATTGAATGTGACAACAGTTTTTCTTAATACAAAACAATGTTACCTGTAGGTATTTTTGTCACTAATATATTAGTATAGGGAATATTATTTTGGACAAAATGCAGGTATTTTTTATTCTCATATTGCATTTTTTGTGCATAAATGTAAAAGTAACTATACTAAAAATATACTTTTGCTCATAAACCGTTTCAAAATTTGTTTTTGCTTGAAATTACATGGACTTTTATCTATCTATTTTGGTGTCGCAGTGCCTGTCTTTGGTAGCATTGCTGAGAGAATACTTATTTATATGTGAGAAGATAAGAGAAAAGGCTGTCAAAATAAAATAGATCTGTCGACTGCTTTCTGGCGCTACTATTTTGTGTGAATTTGCTTGATCATTAAGGCCTTAAATGTTTTTAATTTATCTTTCTTTAAATTAAATTACTAAAATTTGTAGATTTTCATATGGGGTAAATTTTTTAACAAGTAGGGAAAGGAAAAAACGGGGGTTTTAAAAATCTACTGGTAACACTGATACAATTTTTAGAAGAAAAAAGAAAAAATAAAAACTAGAAACATGGAAAAAATCATAGTATGAATGAAAAATGTTTTTGGAAGCAACTTTTAAAGAGAACCAAAAATAAAACAAGATTTTTAAATCATCGTATGAATTGGGCTTTTGCACTTTTGAACGCATTTAAAACTTTCAAATGTTTTTCATAACAATTTTAATGAATAAAAATGGCTCACGCGTAGCAACACATTTCAGTTGCTTCAACAGCAGCATCGTCTCTATTTAGCTTAAAATTTAAAAGCATTTAAAAACTTTTCTTTTACTTGTTTTCAATTTTTAATGACTTTGCTAAAGTTTAACAACTATTTTGCTTAAAACTTTTTCTTGGTATCATCTTTTAACGATTTTTCAGACTTTTTGGCAAATTTTGTAAAATGTCAAACGGGCTGCTGTATGTGGTGGGTGGTATTAGTGTCGACGACAAGCTTAAGCAGCCCACATCCCTGGCGGATATCGATGAATTTAATGAGAAAGAACAAAAATGGGAACATGTTGGTGACCTGAATTTAGCCAGGTAAATAAAACTTTCTACTTTTATTCTTATCAAAAAAAAAATTCGTAATATTGAAAAATGACGCAAGTGCAAACGCAAAACAGCTACTGAAATTAAAAATATGAAACAATGAAAATCCATTAAAAAGTCATTAATTAAACGACTTTTTTACGCTCCATTTTTGTTGGAATGTTTTTATTCAATGTCAATTTTTCTGTTTTTTGACATTCTCGTGCATGTTACATGTATTGTTGTAGACATGGTCATGATGTTGTCGCACTTAATGACGATTGCTTTGTTGTTATTGGTGGCGTATCAACGTTTGAACAGTGCACTTTAAATAACGTGGAAGTTTTTTGTACGAAAACACGCAAGTGTCTCAAGGATCTGCCGAATTTACCGTGGCCCGTGTCTGGATGTGCGGCAGTTACAATATAATGAAATCAAGTTTATTTGTGACATATGTATTTACTATTGTTATTGTTGTTGTTGTTGTTGTTGATGTCGTTGTGTTTTTTGTTTGTTTTGTAACAAAACTTTATTTTGTATCGTTGAATATTTCAATTGTTATGCGAAGTAACACTTGTTAAAACATATTTTTATAAATAAATAATAATATCTGCTCCATATTTGCTACTTTAATTCATTCGTGCAGGAAACCAAATAAAAAAGTTTTGAAATAAAGACAAACTTTTTATTCCTTGAAATCAAAAACTTTTGCACGTGAATAATACACAACAATCGTGTTTATCGTGTATTCACAGTGAGGCTGCTTAAATGGAAATGTTGTTAAAAATAAACAATTAGAAATCGAATGCCATAATTTGTTTCCTAAAAAGACTTAATAACACAGATATAAAAAGAATGAGCGACAGGGGGTGAAGTTCAGATTTGTGCAAAAATTTATCTTCAATGTTGCAAAAATTCTCTTTCTTTGCCTAGTTGTTCTTAAAAAATTTTCATAATGAAAATAGCATTGAACATATGTATGTATGTAACTTTAAACTTATCACCATTATTCAATTTACTTTTAATTATGTAAATTGTTTTAAATATTTGTTTTTAGTATTGTTTGTCTGCTTTCAGATATTTTTTAAATTGTTGCAAATAACGAATCAATGCCATTTGTCTTTCTTCTTCTTTAAAACTATTCGTTTCCGGAACAAGTTCTGCGGAACTAGCTTTAATAATTTTAAAATAAAGCTTTTCTAAAAGATCTCTTTTTCTTACGTTGTTTTTTGTCGGCAGGGAAATATGTATATCGAGCCATTACTGCCAAAAAAGCTTATGCGACATATTTTTTGAACCTTGTTTTTTGATGAAAATCCATTATTTACGACTGCAAATAATCGATTTTCGTCAAAAAACCAAGTTTGAAAATTATATCGCTTAAGCTTTTTATAGCCTTCACCAAAAGTGGTAAAGGTATACATAATCCTTATATGTATATACTACGTTTATACGCAGGGCTTATTTGCAAATAAAACTGTAAATTGTTGCCATATTATTGTTTTTATTGCGACTTACTAATTCAGAAAACTATTCACGTTTATCGCACTATTTGCAAATAAACTGCTTGAGGTTGCCACGCTTGCAAATGTTTGATAACAAAAAACAATAAATGGATTAATATTGCACAAAAAACATTAACAGAAGCAAATAATGACAATTAAAACAAATAATTATTTGATATTTTGCACATTTACACTATTTTTTTTGTCAAAAAAAGTAAATTTTCTATAGAAGTGCTACCAAGTTTGTGTACTTTTGCTATTCCATATAAACAGTGAGTTAATTTATTTGCGAATATTTTTATTTGCAAATAGTGCGTGTATAAACGTAGTAATAGATTTGTCATTCCGTATGTAATTTCCACGAATAAGCAATGTCCGTCCGTCTGTCTGTACGTGAAAGTAGTTTTCCGGAGATTCCGGAAAAAATGTCAAAAATGGTCCGAAATAGATTGGTATTGAAAATCAGCAAAATCGAAAAGACGTTTTCAGAGCTGGAAAATTTAAAATCTTTTGATGTGTAAACATCTACCCCCTTATGCAAAAACGTTTGTTAAAGTTAAAGCATGTGTTAAAACCGGGTTTGCCATACAAAATTCGTTTGTTAAACCAACTTTAAGTTTAACAATCGTTTTTGCATAGGGGGGCTATACGCTAGGGGATAAAAATCTTTTTCACAATACAATGCGGGATGCCTCATCAGGGTTTTCGTGCATACTAAGGCAGGCTGTATCGTCGGCAAATGTGGAAGTATGGATACTACTGCTCACAGGCATATCACAAGTATAAATCAAATATAAAACTGGTCCCAGTATGCTCCCCTGTGGCACACCGGATGAAATAGTTTCAGGCCTACTCGTAAAGTCTCCTTCCACAACAGTGAACTTACGAGAAATAATGTAACTTTCCAAAATATTTAAAATGTTTATTGGTAAGTAAGTCTTCAATTTTAAAATTAGGCCTTCATGCCACACTTTATCAAATGCCTGGGAAACGTCAATAAAGAGCGCAGAACAATACTTTTTTCCTCAAAAGTTCTTCTTATAAATTGAACCAGTCTGTGAGTTTGTTCAATGGTGCTATGCTGACTTCTAAAACCAAATTGATGGTCTGGTATGCACCCACTACTAATTAGAATTGGGGGCAATTTGGTTTGAGCAGTTTTTCGAAAAGCTTTGACATAGTTGATAGTAGACTTATTGGCCTATATGACTCAGCCTTGGTTAGATCTTTGCCCGGCTTTGGAATCATTTTAACCTTGGCAAGCTTCCAGCTGTGTGGATAATACTCCAGTCGTAAAATGGCATTAAATATGAATAATAGGATTCTCATTGCAATACAAGGAAAGTTCATAAGCATCTGGTTACTAATTCCATCAATACCCGGAGCTTTCTTCGGGTTGAGTTCGGCAATTAATTTTTGTAAATCACGCGTCTTAAACTTTATGTGTTGAGGGGGTAGAGCGACTACATTCGGCAAATCAGCAACACCAGTACATATGTTTGGCGTAAAAACGGATTTTAAGTGCTCAGCAAATATTTTACCTTTTTCAGTATCGCTTCTTGCCCAACTTCCGGTAGATGTGCGTAGAGGTGGCTTATACTCAATGGGTGTTTTAAGCTTTCTAGCAGCGCGCCACAAAGAGTAATTAGACGGTGGTGTGACATCAAGACCTTCCAGATAATTTTTAAGAGATGCAGTTTTTTCAGACGCAAGCAACTCTTGGAGTCGTTTAGTGCACTCTTTAAATCTGATTTTATTTTGTGGTGATCTGTGCTGTTGCCATTCCCTTCTAGCTCTTCTTTTTTCACGTACGAGACGTTCAATGTCTGTAGAATAAATTTTATTAAACCCAGTCTGCGGATGGGAGATAATGGCATGTTCAGCAGCCTGTTTAATATTCTCGCTGAGATTGGCAATGTTAGATTCAATATCATCGGATGTTCTAAGCGTAATGTTTTCCGTACAATGACTACTGAGATATTTTTTGAACCCCAGCCAATTAACACGATTGATCATCTTCACATATGGGTCAGGTAAGTTACTTCTTAAGGGACTACAAATTGTAATGATCGTCGGAGAGTGATCGGACGAAAGATCAAGAGAAGCTTGAACTTGAATTAAATCCCTAGAGATATTTTTTATGACGCCAAAATCTATAACATCCGGAATTTTTTGTATGTCAGTAGGCCAATAAGTGGGCTCCCCACTCGAAATGACATCCAAGCCCATTTTTGAAATAGTGTTGAACAATGCTCGACCTCTGGGGGTAATAAGACGCGAACCCCAGAACGTATGCTTAGCATTGTAGTCGCCAGCTGCTATAAAACAAGGTCCAAGAGATTTGTAGAAATCCTCATATTGATTCTCAGTGATTGTAAATCTGGGAGGGGAGTAAATTGATGATATAACAAAATTTGTACAAAAACTTTCAATGCCAATATTTGTTGCTTGAAGGTGTTCTTCACAAATGTTATCAAGAACATAGTGCTTGAGTCTTGACTTTATTAGAATTGCTGATCCACCGCAAGCCCTTCCTCTAGGGTCCTTTGTATCATATATAGTGTAGCCATAAATTTTAAAAAGACTTCTCGAAGTCAAATGAGTCTCAGATACTAACATTACATCAATATTTTTTTCCATGAGGAAGTGCTCAAGTTCATTTTTATGTTGGCGAATGCCGTTTGCGTTCCAGAAACATTTTGTTAACGTGTTCATGGCTTATTAATTAATGCTTGAAGCAGAGTATTCTGCATTCGCAGCATTTCTTGCATCATGCTAGTCATATTTGTTGTAAAATTGTTTATAGTTTGCACCAGATTTTCAATAGTAGCTTCAAGGCGATTAAAATTAAAGCTTGCGTCAGTATTTTTTGAATTATTTGGCGGGGAAACATTTTGTGTGGGAATTGAATTTGTCTTAGCAGCATCTGCATACGATACACGGGAAGTAACTGGTTGGCTCATTTGCGCAAAAGTGGCAGAGTAAGCGTTTGCTGATTGAGCTGGAGCTAATTTAGGTTTTTGCACCATAGTCTTCTTTACGAAAGAGTACACAGGACAACCTCTGTAGTTAGCGGTGTGATTACCTCCACAATTACTGCATTTTTTATCACTTTGATCTTTTGGCTTATTGCAACTAGCAGTGCCGTGTAATTCGCCGCACACAACACAAACAGAGGGTAAATTGCAGTATGTTTTTGTATGGCCATATTCTTGGCAATTATGGCACTGTACAGGACCTGAACGCTTATGTGGCTCTTCAACTGTGATTTTTCGGTACAAGAGGTATTTCAAATTATAAATTGGATGCGTCTCATTTTTTTTTCAATTTTATATCATTAGGCTCAAGTTCAACACGAAATAGGGGTTGGGGAATCTTCTCTCTGTTTATTATATTGGACACATTTTTTACCTTAAACCCCTGGAGGATGAGTGCATCTTTTGTTTCTTCGGGAACAACATAAGAATCTATGCCCTTCAATACGATCTGCATGCCTTTAGCGCTCTTAAGCTGGTATGTGTAGAAGGTTGTTTTATTTTTTTCAAATTCAGCAACCATTTTGCGGAAATCTTTTTCGTCATAAATTTGGACTTTAGTTTCATCTATGTTTCCACGTTTTATTGGAACAATGTGAAATTTATTCTCACCAATGACCGAAATTAATTTTTTAATAAGGGCATTTGAATTTTTTTGTCTCAAATAGATTGGTGGCGGCTTGGATATTTTATTCGAGGATACCTCGGGTTTGTCGTTGTCATCTTGCAAAATTTCGAAGCGGTTTTGGCGATTAGTGGAGGCTGCGCTGTTATCCCTAGACATTTTTGGAGCAGATGAAATTTTTGAAGAATTCGGGCTTCGCCCACGCTTTACCACGGTTATATATCTGTCCATTCCGACTTGTACCTTGAGTTTCGAGCCGCTGTTATCTGTAGTGATAACTTTGTTAAGTGATGAACACGAGCCGGAAGGGGATGATATTACTGGCGTATATGAAGAAGTACTAGGCAACTGTAATGTTAATGCATCATTACTATTTGGCATTGGACAAAGCGAAGTTGATCGCTGACGAAAATTTGGCTTTGACGTTAAAAAAAGACTTTCATTAGATTTATTATTTATATTTTTTTCATTAAGAGTTTCAGAACTCACAGTAAAATAAGCATTTCTGCCGTTAGAACTCACTTCAATTTTTTTTGTATTTGAGGCACTCATACAAAGAATTCCTCAAGGGATATTTGTTTGTGTTTTTTTATGTTTGCGGTCTTTTTTTGTTTTTGTTATTTATGATTGTTTATTTGTTTAGAGGTACACATATATATAGTATTCCTCAATATCAATTTGTTTAATTTTTTTTGTTTGCGGTTTTTTTTGTTTTTGTTATTTTTACTATGTAAAAATATTAGCAAAGCATAAAGCTTATTTACTAAAGACAGTATGTACCTATTACGAATAATATGTACTACGAATATTTTTTGTTTGTTTAATTTTTTGTAAGTAAGAAAAATTCCGCTAATCGACTGTTCGCTATGAAGGTACCACGAGAACTGTGAACTGTGAGTTGTATGTAAATTGAAAACTTTAAACGTGCTTTCTGCAAAACTAGTTTTTTTGAGTTATGACACTTTTGAACTGGATGTGCGATATGTTCATACAATTGTATGTATATTACATGGGATATTAACATTTTTCGTTGCTCGTTTGGGAACACCCTTTAATTTTTAATTCTCATGTATTTGTTGTTGTAGCGGCCAAGGTTCTACATACTCTGTACAAATTTCAGGTCCGTAGCTCTTACGGTTCCTGAGAAAATACCGTGTGACGGACAAACGGACAGCGTAGCGAAAACAAGAGGGTTCCTTTTCACCTTTGGTGTACGGAACCCTAAAAACCAGCAAATTCCTAAATTATTTCGTACAATTATTTTTGTATATTGTACAACATTTTTCGTTTATTTTATTGAACTTAAGAGAAAATAAAAAAAATTTTATAAAATTAGAAATTTCGTAAAATTTTGTTTTGTTATCATTTTCTTTGCAGTACAAAATTATTCTTAAATCTATACAAGTTTCGTGAATACTACGAAAAAATTTATTTTTTGAAATATAAGAATAAAAACTGTTGTTATACCCTTTACCAAAAAATGGTAAAATGGTTTATATAGGTTTGTCATTCTGTTTGTAATTTCCAGAATATTAATAAGCGAGCCATAAAGTATAAATATTCTGGATCCTTATGCATAGGGAAGACAAATAAGCGATGTCCGTCTGTCCGTCTGTCTGTACGTGAAATCGGTTTTCCGAAGCTCCCAGATAAGCCAGAGACTTCGTTCTTGAACTGGTGTATCAGAAATGGTCCAAAAAAGATTGGTATTGAAAATCAGCAAAATCGAGCAGACCGTTTCAGAGCTGGGAAACTTAAACTTCATTTTGCCATACAAAATAACTACCGAAATCTAGTTATTATTATTTTTTTATTAAATAAACTTATTTTATACTTCAATATGAATAAAATTGATATCTCTAATTAAAAAAATAAAAAAAAATAATAAAAAATTTAAAAAGACCTTTCCAGGGTTGGAAAACCTTAACTTTTTTTCTTATACAAAAGTAACTTACTAAAACAAATTTTTCCTTTTTTTCTATAAATTAAACAAATCTAATATTCTGAAAAGAAATAGATTGATGTAAGAAATCACAAAAACACAAAGGATGATTCCAGGGTTGGAAAACCTACGTTTTTTGTGATATATAAAATTAACTACCGTAAACTAATTCTTTATTTATTTTTATTAAATAAACTTATTTTATACTTCACCACGAATAAAATTGGTATTTTAAATAAAAAAAAAATTAAAAATTTAAAAAGACGTTTCCAGGGTTGGAAAACTTTAACTTTTTTTAAGTTTAAAATTTTTAAACGCACTAATAATCCCAAATTAATATTTTACTTATTAAGTAAAATATTTTTTTATTAAAAATACATTGAAATTGAATATTGAGTTGAGTTCTTGTTTCAACTTTGTTATTTGTTATTGAGCTTCTCATTTGTTTAAATGAAAGCTTATAATATAATAACTCTAGTTGTTCTAAGAAGCTTTGGGTAAAGGTTCCCTGATGATCTGCATTAGCAACAGTGAAATGCGCATAGGATCCAGCTAAACCCCTCAATAATCAATTTCAATGTATTTTTAATAAAAAAATATTTTACTTAATAAGTAAAATATTAATTTGGGATTATTAGTGCGTTTAAAAATTTTAAACTTAAATTGTAACAATTCCCATAAAAAACACTAATTTTTAACTTTTTTTCTTTCACAAAAGTAACTTACTAAAACAAAGTTTTTCCTTTTCTTCATAAATTAAACATATCTTATATTCTGAAAAGAAAAATATTGGTGTAAGAAATCAGAAAAATCAAAAAGGATGATTCCAGGGTTGGCAAACTGAAACTTTTTGTGATATAAAAAATTAACTACCGAAAATTAATTTTTAATTTTTTTTATTAAATAAACTTATTTTATACATCAGTACGAATAAAATTGGTATTTCAAATTAAAAATTAAACTTCAAAAAATTAAAAAGATGTGTCCAGGGTTGGAAAACTTTAACTTTTTTGATACAAAAGTAACTTAGTGAAGCAAATTTTTCCTTTTTCTCTATAAATTAAAGATATCTTATATTCTTAAAAGAATGAGATTAGTAAAAGAAATCAGAAAAATCAAATAGTATGATTTCAGGGTTGGAAAACCCACACTTTTTGTGATATAAAAAAAGCTACCGAAAACTAATTTTTATTTTTTTATAAAATAAACAAATTTTATACTTCAGTACGAATGAATTTGGTATTTCAAATTAAAAAAAAAATAAAAAAATTAAAACGACATTTCCAGGGTTGGAAAACCTTATTTTTTATACAAAAGTAACTTACTAAAACAAATTTTTCCTTTTTTACTATAAAATAGACATATCTTACATTCTTAGAAAAAAGACTGATATAAGAAATCAGAAAAATCAAAAACGAGGATTCTAGGGTTGGGTAACTTACATTCTTTGTGTTATTAAAAATTAACTACCGAAAACTAATTTTTATTTATTTTTATTAAATAAACTTATTTTATGCTTGACTACGAATAAAATTGGTATTTCAAATAAAAACAAACAATTAAAAAAATTAAAAGGATGATAAGGGGGTTGGGAAACTTACTCGTTTTGTGATATATAAAATTAACTACCGAAAACTAATTTTAATTTTTTTTAAATAAATAAACTTATTTTGTACTATAGTACAAATAAAATCTGCATTTCAATTTAAAAAAGTTTAAAACACGTTTCCAGGGTTGGAAAACTTTAAATTTTTTCATACAAAAGCAACTTACTAAAACAAATTTTTCCTTTTTTACTATAAATTAAACATATCTTATATTCCTAAAAGGAAGAGATTGGTGTAAGAAATCAGAAAAATCAAAAAGGATGATTTCAGGGTTGGGAAACTTCCACGTTTTTGTGATATATAAAAGTAACTAAGTCTAATTAATTTTAATCTTTTCCTTTATAAATTATATATATTTTACGTTTTGGAAACAAAAGTTTGGTATAGAAAATTATAAAAATAAAAACCACAGCTTCAGAGCTGGAAACTTTGAACTTTTTTTCTGGATATTAAAGTAACTAAATAAAACATTTGTTTTTGAATTTCCTTTTTTCTTTTTTCACTTAACGCACTTTTTATATTTTTTTAAGAACTGCTATATTGATATAAGGAATCAGAAAAATCTAATATGATGATTCTAGGGTTTGAAAATTAATTTTTTTGTACATAAAAGTAACTAGGTCAAATTATTTTTTTTCTTTGTGTTTATACTTTATGTATGTGCTTATGTATGTACATATTAGAGAGCTGCGTAAAAGGTCTTTAAATTTAAATACTTCATGATTTTTAAATGTATTCACGTCGCATGTATTATACTAAACCAATAATAAATGCTGTTTTACTATAAGCGAAGCACGATGGATGTATTGGTGTATGTGTATATCAGTTGTAACAAGCGATGTCGCAAGACATCTTCTTTGTAACAAACACTCAAAAGAAGTACTGTTGATTAGTATATGCTTGTTATTTGTCATATTTTACGTTTGAGTGTGTGTGTAATATGTAGATGGTAAGCTATTATGTGGTTCACCGCATACAACTAATGTTAATGCATGTGTGTGCCTTTGCATGTGCGCAGAAAAATTAAAAATCATACACACATACATGCATGACGTTTGTACACGCGCTCAGAAAGAAAGAAAGAAGCAAGTATCACAAATTCTTCCGTCACGAAGTGTTTTCTTCTTTACTCTTAAGGTGCGGTCACACTTGTCAAACATTTGCCCAAAAAAGCGTAACCAACAAACACTAATGAACAAAGTTTTGATCCAGACACTTGTTTATCACATTGAACTGTTTCGAACACAACTAATGAACAATGTCATAGAATCCAACAATATTGGCTACTCGTTAACTTGACCAACTTTTGTCTGAATTGAAAGATTTTTCAGTAGCATTTAGTGGTTACGCTTTTTTGGGCAAATGTTTGACAAGTGTGACCGTACCTTAAGAGTAAAGAAGAAAACACTTCGTGACGGAAGAATTTGTGATACTTGCTTCTTTCTTTCTTTCTTTCTGAGCGCGTGTACAAACGTCATGCATGTATATGTGTATGATTTTTAATTTTTCTGCGCACATGCAAAGGCACAGTGTTGTTAACGTTTGTTTTATAAGATTTCGCTGTAGTAAAGCATTTGAAAAATCCCTCATGTCTTGAAAGTTCTTATAATATGTCTTATGCAGAAGACTAGTACATATCCCTATACTACAAAAACGCACTTTGGTAAAGGGTATATAAGATTCGGCACAGCCGAATATAGCACACTTATTTGTTTTGCTTTACTTTTTAACATTTTCCTCATTTATATTCCTGTCATTGTATACAAATATTCTATCAAAAATTATTCAATTAAAATAAAAAAATTTTGTAATAAAAAATTACTTTTTTTATATACATAGGAAGACAACTGGGACGAAGGACAATTCTCGTCCACGGTAGAACAACAATGAAAAAGTAACATATCTTGTACTTGATAATTGGTTGATTGGTTGGATATTGGCTTGTGTAAAGAGAGATACATTTGATTTTCCGTCGTTCATCGGCGTAGGTTAGGAAGGGTCGTGATATACCGCACCACCACTCTGAGACCGAATTGGGTCCATTGTGATTTCATCGGCGTAAGAAATAGAAATAAGTCTATCGCAGAGCTCGTCATGCACGACAAATTTTGTTGGACGGTGGTGTGTTAATTTTCATATAAATAAATGTGTTTTATTTTCTATGACGAAATTCGTTGTTCTTCCCAGTTGTCTTCCCAGTTTAATTAGTAAGTTTCAGTGCAAAATATGTATTTATGTATGTGTATGTGATGTATGAGGAATACAGAGGCTGCAACAATTCCTCTTAAATTATATTTTTCTTTCCATAATTATTACAACCTTCAATTCCAAGAATTACAGATTTTTCCACAAAATTATATTTTTGACTTTCTTTGCAGTTTTTTATATTTCACAGATTTTAGGTTTATACAAAATTTCGTATATTACACAAAATTTCTTTTCATTATTCACGAATTTCTTTTGTAAAATAAGCATTACGTTTCGTAAAATTACAAAAAAAAATTTGTAAAAATACAAAATTTTGTTATTTGCAGACAAAAAGTATTTCGTAAAATATACAAATATCATTTGTACTATCTACGAAGCATTTCGTAGCGTAAAAACAACGAATATTTTCGTAAAATTAACCACATTTTGCGTTTATTTTACCTATGAAATATTTTGAGTGTACATATTTACAATATTGACAGTTTTGATACTTTTAATTGATTAATTAAAAAAAATATACTAAAAGCATAAGTATTTCCATGGTGTAATTATACAGGTGACTGCGTAAGGATTTGTTATACGAAAATACGGCAACCAAAGCTGTCAAAAGCACAAAAATAATTGTACTAAGACCAAAACAAAATCGAAGTTTTTGACATTCTTCAGCTACAAGGCACATAGAGCAAAAAATTATCAGCTGAAGTAGCGCTGCCACCTAGTTAGACACACCTTGAGCACCTCTAACTTAAAAAAATTTTCATTAATAGATGTTTACACATCTCCCCTGTGATCGGGCTCACATTGCTTTTTTTCCATATAAAAGTAACTAGTTAAAACTATTTTTTTTTTTGTTAAATAAACTTAATATACGAGGGTGGATCATTTGAATTTCCCGCCTCTTGATTGAAATGGCAACACTGCGCCTGTCAAGAAGCAACTGTCAGTTTGGGTTGGGCAGCCGTTGATAACAGACTACCTCGCCTTTTGAGAAGAAAATTGAAAAATTATTTTTTGCGAAAAAAGACCATCAATCAAACCAAGGAAAAGCTCTATAAATATTATGGGGACTCTGCACCATCGATTTCAATGGTAAAAAAGTAGTTTACTGACTTTCGTTGTGGTCGCACAAGTACAAATGACGCTGAACGTTCTGGATGGCAATTGAGGTCAGTACACCCGAAAATGTTGAAAAAATCCACGATATGGTGTTGGTCGATCGAAGAGTAAAAGTGCGTGAGATTGTTGATGCCATAGGCATTTCATAGGGCAGTGTTGTTTCAATTTTAAATGATCAGCTGAGGTTAAGAAAGTTGTCTGCAAGATGGATGCAGCGTTTGCTCTCAATTGACCATAAACTTAAACGTCTGACAACTTCAAAAGATTATTTGGTGCTGTTTAACCGCAATACTAATGAGTTTTTGCGGCGGTTTGTAGCTGTGGATAAAATATGGATCCATTACTGTACTCCGGAGAATAAGCAGCAGTCTAAACCAGGTCCGAAGAAGGCCAAGGTGTGTTTGTCGGCTAATAAGGTGATGGCAACAGTTTTTTGGGATGTACGCGGGATAATCCACATCGATTACCTTCAATATTATGCCGACTTATTAGACCGATTTAATGAGGATTTAAAAATAAAATGTTCCCATATGGCCAAGAAAAAGTTCTTTTTCATCAAGATAATGCACGAGTGCACACGTGTGCAGTATCAGTGGGAAGACTGTATGAGTTGGGATGGTACCCCATCCGCCATATTCTCCAGATTTAGCCCCTAGTGACTACTTTCTATTTCCAAACCTAAAGAAATGGCTCGGTGCAAAGAAAACGATGAAATTATTTCCTATTTTAAGGAAGTCGAAAAATCCTATTTTTTGGAAGGGATACAAAAACTGGAGGAACATTGGACTAAGTGTGTTGTAAAATAAATTTTTGTTTTGCAAAAAAAAACTGTGTTGCATTCAAAAAGTCACGGAATTATCGATGCGCCCAATTCTAATCAATCAGAATTAAATTGGTATTAAAAAAATAAAAAAATAAAAAGACGATTGCAGGGTCGGAAATTTGGACCTTTTTTTGTTTGGCTTATAAAATTAGCATACTACAACAAATTTTTTCTTTTTCTCTATAAATTGTACATATTTTGTATTTAAGAGAAAAAAGATTGGTATAAGAAATCAGAAAAATACTAATAATTATTCCAGGGTTGGAAAATTAAATTTTTTGTATAGAAAAGAAAGCAAGTGAAATTTATTTTTTCTTTTCCTTTAAAAATTAAATAAAATTGATGTTTTATAAATAAAAGTTCAGCATGAAAAATTAAAAATATAAAAACCACAGCTCCAGAGCTGGAAAACTTCAGATTTTTATGGTATATACAAGTAACTGAATAAAACTAATTTTTTTTAGAAAAGAATAACTTTATTAATAATGTAAAAAACCTCTTAAATACAGAGTGTAGAGTGAAATATTCAACTATTGCTCATATAGAAAATAAAATCTATGAAACAAATTCTTTTGTCAGAAATTGCCCATAGGTCACTCATTATAAACTACACTAGAGCAAAAAATACATGATTAATATACCCTTCGGTGAAGGGTATATAAGATTCGACGCAGCCGAATATAGCACTCTTGTTTTTTTTCACATAAGCGTTTTTTCGATTTAACAAATTTTACAGTCCTTAAATATTTTTTCTGTTTTCCCAGTTTTCTTCGATGGAAAATTTTTACCTTCAAAACAATTTTTTAGCGATTTTCGCTTTTTTTTGCGATTTTTTTCAATATGTTGATTTTTAACTACAATAATATATTGATGCTGGCATTTATTTGGCATTTTATTATTTTTTTGCTCTAGCAACTTCTTTAAGGCAATTTATGAAAATAACAAAATTAATAATAGACAAATATGTGCACGATACACTGAAATAGAATTGAAATTCGACATCACTAAAAATTCATCAAATAAGCTCTCTTTCAATGGAATTTGTTTGTTAAAATTGGTGTGATTTGAAATCGACTATGTATTAATATTTTATTTATTTTTTATAAGCGCACTAATTTGTATGAAATATTAATGCAAGAACTCTTGGGGCTATAGAAGTTGTTCTTATATGAGATAATTCTTTATAATCGCTATTCGTTATACTTGAATCATACTGTATATAGAATTTTGCATTCACACTTTTTTTTTACTAATACCCTCATTCCTTTTAAAATTTAATGGGAAATTCTTTTAAAATGCTCCATCCAAATTGTCGGGATGTGAATGAAATTGCTTTTAAATTGCTTTTAGCCTGCGTGCACCGTACGTCACAGCTATATGAGACATGTCGTCGTCCAGACTCTATGCGCCATTTTGAAAATTTTGAGTTAAGTATGCCAACCAGAAGAAAATCGACCGAAAAACGACGAAGTTATAAGCAATCGAGTGAATAAATAATAGTAAAAAGTAAGTCAGAATACATAAAAAAAATAAAAAATAATAATTTCAATATATTTGCGTGTGAGCAACTGAACTCATAAATTGTCGAAAAAATCAAATATTCGGAAATAATGGGATTGGATTTATTCACTGAATTGCTTATAACTTTGTCATTTTTCGGATGATTTTCTTCTGGTTGGTCTTAGTTCTTACATAAAAGTATAATTTTTACGTATGTACATTAACAGAAACTAGACAATTTTTTTAAGGCTTTGTACTTTTCTGTCGCCATAGAATCACTGTAAAATATGATTTTTTTGAAAATGTGCACAATTTGCATCGATATATTTTGAACCGCTTTACAATTAAAGATGCGATTATACATATTTGAATACCAAGAACGACCCAATCGGACATTCCAGCTCGAGACATGATCTGTCAAGTGAAAAAGGGTCGAAAAAATTAAAAAATTACAATATCTCGAAAACTGTTACATAAAAAAAATTTAACCTTGATTTTCGAATTCACCGGAAGAAAATACATAAAGAAAATCACCTCTCATCAAATGTACATTTTCGGTGTAAACTAGTGTAATAGAACATCCAAGTGGTCAAAATATAGTTATTTGGAGTGATTCGTGCGTTGCCCAAAATAATCAAATGATGTCCACAGCAATTTTAAATTTTTTGTCAGACCATTTACAGATCAGAAGTATCATCCAGATATTTTCTGAGCCTGGTAATTTACAAATCCAAGAAATCTATTGAGTTCACTCACAGTGATTGATGCAAACATCTAAGACGTTTAGAAAATTTCGAAGCAAATAAAATAAAACTTAAGGTTGCAGAAATGAAATCCTCTGATTCTAAGATCTTTTCTAAGATATATAACAAATTAAATTTTTCAATTCTCTCATTTATTAAAATAAAAGTTCTTCAACATATTCAGAATAACTTATTCACAATAATATTTAAAAACTCAATTTAGCAGCCTCATTTCCAAACAACAAGTATATTAAAAAAGGTTCCCAGAATTAATTACCAACACCGTTAAATATTTTTGAAAGAGAGTTAAAAATCGTTGAAATGAAAAAAATTCAAAACAAAAAAATGTGAAACAGAATAAAATAATAACTTAACACAAATAAATTATTGTGAATTTTTTTTTATCATCATTTTGATACATTTTATAATACTTGCGCAAAAATCAAAAATTTACTTACTTTAAAACTTCATTGCAAAATAACTGTCAGTTTATAGAAGCCATGTAAAAATTCTCGGCTGTCTATTTATAATGAAAACAAAAACAAATTTTGAGTGCTTTGTTTTTGTTTTCAATATAAATAGACAGCCGAGAATTTTTACATGGCTTCTATAAACTGGCAGTAAAGGCTCAGTTAGCCGACTGTAATGTAATGTAATTTTAACGTAGAAAACAGCTGATCGATATTTTTATATGAAAAGTAGGTTACGTTACATTACATCTCTATAACCATTTTCATTACTTTTCACATAACAAAATCGATCAGCTGTTTCTTACTGTTGCAGTTACATTACATTACAGTCGGCTAACTGAGCCTTAAGTCACAAGCTGCAAAAGTGTGTATTGAGTTTTTTCAGCTGCATTTCCATTAGGGTTGCCAGTCGGGCTTGTTTTGGCTGGATTGTCCCGCTTTTTAAGTACCTGTCCAGTTTCAAGCTAAAATGAAATTTGTCCAGCTAAAACAATTTTCCACAAAATGTTCCTAATATTTATTGCCTATAATTTCAACTATTGCTGTCTTCGCGCAGTTTATAACCAATTACCAAAAGATTTGTAAAATGGCAAAATATGATCCTACTTTTTAATGAAAATTGAAAGCAATGAATTAAAAAATTTACGAAAAGTTGTATGTTTTGTCCTTTCAATACCAGCTAGTAACGCATCTTGTGAAAGAGTTTTTAGTATCTTAAGCAATTTATACAAAAAAGAAAGAAATCGAATGTCTTTCGATCCTATTAGAGCGAAAATATTAATAAGAAGAGGAATATTGCAAAGATTTTCAAAGTTTTCTTCAAATCCCTAAAGGTTTGGAATTAGCAAAATCCGTAAGCGCAAATACAAAATATTTGGCAGGAAAAATAAAATTGGGCGCATTCATAAGACGTAGCTGTTGAGCTCATCAGTTGTGAAACATTCGGCAACCGCCAATAGTTACGTCTTAGAAACGGCTTGATGGTTATAATTTAATTTTATATCTTTATTTCGCTTCCTTGAACTGTAAAATTCAACAAATTTTTGCTCCTGCCACCTAACAAAGCATATAAACGGTATAACTGTATTTGATTAACTGTTCAGGCTGAGCACAACATGTTGACTATAGGTAGCGAAAAAATATAGAAACAAATGGAGTTCGAATAATAATTAAAATTAACAAAAAATTAATAGCCATGGTCCTGCGGCAAAAATTAAAAATAAAAATATGCTTAATAGTAACAAACCAAAAAAGTTTGTCTTAAGTAGAACAAAAAATAAGCAAATTAAGTAACATGTGTATAATTAGTAAAAAGAACAAAACGACAATGGAAAGACTGTTGTAAATATAGTGATGGTAAAATTGAGCTTACAATACAAAAAAGCTTTCAGCAAATTGAAATACGATGAATCAAAACAATTCACATATTCCATTTGCAATAAAATGCTAAGTATATAAAAGCAGAAATCTACATCAACTGACACCACACACAGTGGACCAAACACAAAAGAACGCTGATGATGAAGGTTTAGTGGCCTTCGGGAACGGCTGGCTGTTCCGTTCCACTATGTGTTGTTAGTCAGAATATTTACAACAGACAGACTTTGGTGTTATTTGTTCATTAATAATTATCACATGTAATTTGGCTTAAAAAGCGATACGAACTTTAGCCCGTTCAAATCACAAATATAGAAAAAATTTTATAATGGAAAATTAATCAACTGTTGAGTGGAGCGGAACTACTGAACTATGCGTTTCTAAGACAAACAACAGCTACGTCTTATGAATGCACCCATTTTTATTATGGGTTTTCATGAGAACTCATAAAATTGCCATTTGTGCAATTAGGCAAACTTACGAGACTGGTTCATGAAGCCCGTTTTGAACTTTTGTGCAAACACTTTATGTAAATTTGAAACAAACGTCAAAAAGTTCATTAAATAAAAATAGAATAAGAAAATTTCAAGAAATTTTTATTCTAAAAACCTATTTACATATATATTTCTATAAAAATAAAAAAGTGTGTGTGTGTGTCTAAAAATGCCTAAAGAAATCCAAAAAAGCAAGAAGTTGTTGCTCACAAAATGCACCATTGCACAGCTTAAGTTTACGAGTAAAAGTTATTGGGCAAACTTAGCAGGTTTGTGTAAACAAATTTCTATACAATTTTTGACATTTTATTTGCGAGAATGTAAAAATGCACAATTGCACAGTTTGCAAGACTTCTGAACATTCTCATGAAAACCCTTATTAATTTTTTATAACTTTTTACACCAATGTACAGACAAATGAAATCGTTGTTGTTTGGTTTGTTTGTGTCTTTTTTTTAATAGATACATGTATTTATTTATTGTATCTTCAAATATGAACTAACAATAATTATTCAAATCTTAAATCTAAAATATAATTATTAGGCCCGACCACTGTCGGACATAAACTTAGTGATAGTTATAAATAATACATAAGTAGTGATAATCAAAAAGAAAAAAAAAGTATTTTCAAGTAGCCCCATCTGGAGTGTTGAGTATAAGAGCCCTTGTGTTCCCCTTTTTTAGGCGGATGTGTCCAGTAAAGTTCAAAATATAACGAGCAAGCGGATTAGGATGTGATTCGAGTTTTGTTAAATATTTGCCTGCGTATTTTGCAATTTCTTCAATCACTAGTGGCATATTCAAATCACGATGTATATTTGAATTTTTTATGTACCATGGAGCCGAAGTTATCATACGTAAAATTTTGTTTTGCCTTCGTTGGATTCTCTCGGTATTGGAAGCTGAAGCAGTGCCCCATAGTTGAATTCCGTAGCACCATATAGGTTTCAAAAGTGACTTGTATATCAAAAGTTGGCAATCTAGACTGAGAGTTGAATTTCTACCAATCAGCCAATGTACCTGAGCTAATTTTAGTTGCATTTGTGTTAGCTTAGAATGAATGTGTTGTTTCCATGTAAGCCGTCGATCAAGGTGTATACCAAGGTGTCCAAGGGATTTGTAGAAATTCCCGTATTGATCCTCGGTGATTGAAATCTGGGAGGGGAGCAAATTGATGATATCACGAAATTTGTACAAAAATGTTCAATGCCAATATTTGTTGCTTGTAGATGTTCTTCACAAATGTTATCAAGAACATAGTGCTTGAGTCTTGACTTTATTAGAATAGCTGAACCACCGCAAGCTCTTCCTCTAGGGTCCTTTGTATCATATATAGTGTAGCCATAAATTGTAAAAAGGCTTCTTGAAGTCAAGTGAGTCTCAGAGACCAACATTATATCAATATTTTTTTTCCATGAGGAAGTGCTCAAGTTCATTTTTTGATATTGGCGAATGCCGTTTACGTTCCAGAAACAAATTTTTAACATGTTCATGGTTTGTTAACTAATGCTTGAAGCAGTGTATTCTGCATATGAAGTATTTCCTGCATCATGCTAGTCACATTTGTTGTAAAGTTGTTTATAGTTTGCACCAGATTATCAATAGTGGTTTCAAGGCGACTGAAATTAAAGCTCGAGTTTGCATTTGTTGAATTATTTGGTGGTGAAACATTTTGTGATGGCATAGAATTTGTCTTAGCAGCATCGGCATACGGAACACGGGAAGTGACTGGTTGGCTCATCTGCGCAAAAGTGGCGGAGTAAGCGTTTGTTGATTGAGCTGGAGCTAATTTAGCTTTTTGTACCATAGTCTGCTTTACGAAAGAGTACACGGAACAACCTCTGTAGTTAGCGGTGTGATTACCTCCACAATTACTGCATTTTTTATTACTTTGATCTTTTGGCTTATTGCAACTTGCAGTGCCGTGCAATTCGCCGCACATAACACAAACAGTAGGTAAATTGCAGTATGTTTTTGTATGGCCATATTCTTGGTAATTATGGCACTGTACAGGACCTGAACGCTTACTTGGCTCTTCAACTGTGATTTTTCGGTACAAGAGGTATTTTAAATTATAAATTGGATGCGTCTCATTTTTTCTTAATCTTATATCATTTGGATCAAGTTCAACTCGAAATAGAGGTTGGGAGATCTTCTCCCTATTTATTATGTTAGATACATTTTTTACCTTAAATCCCTGGAGGCCAAGTGCATCTTTTATTTCTTCGGGAACAACGTAAGAATCTATGCCCTTCAATACGATCTGCAGTCTTTTAGCGCTCTTATGCTGGCATGTGTAGAAGCTTGTTTTGTTTTTTTCAAATTCAGAAACCATTTTGCGGAAATATTTTTCGTCATAAATTTGAATTTTCGTTTCATCGATGTTGCCACGTTTTATTGGAACAATGTGAAATTCATTCTCACCAATGACCGAAATTAACTTTTTAATAAGGGTATTTGATTTTTTTCTCTCAAGTAGATTGGTGGCGGCTTGGATGTTTTATTCGAGGATACCTCGGGCTTGTCGTTGTCATCCTGCAAAATTTTAAAGCGGTTTTGGCGATTAGTTGAGGCTGCGCTGTTATCCCTAAACATTTTTGGAGCAGATGAAATTTTTGAAGAATACGCTTTACCACGGTTATATATCTGTCCATTCTGACTTGTACCTTGGATTTTGATCTCTGCTGTTATCTGTAGTGATAACTTTGTTAAGTGATGAACACGAGCCTGCAGGGGATGATATTACTAAATTATATGAAGAAGAACTAGGCAACTGTAATGTTAATGAATCACTACTATTTGACATTGGACAAAAGGGAAGTTGATCGCTGACGAAAAATTGTCTCTGCCGTTAAAAAAATACTTTCACCAGGTTTATTATTTATATTGTTTTCATTAACAGTAAAATAAGCATTTCTGCCGTTAGAACTCACGTCAAAATTTTTTGTATTTGAGGTACTCATACACACAAAAAAATATAAGGCTTAAGTAATATTAACTAAGCTTTCATAGGTAACTTTTTTTTATATGAAACTAAAAAACTTGGGTACTATTAACTATTCAGTTAGGTAATTTGTACATTACACTTTACCTAAAATCCAAGTTAATATACCTATTATAATAAGGTATCTTCTTCGAAATTATTTTACTGAATAAATTTCCAAGGCACATTTATTTCCAGGTAATATCAGGATTACAAGAACAATGAAAAAATACTACAATGAAAAAAAAACAACATGGCTTTTAGTTGATCCAAAATATCAAAAATAGAATTTGTTGTAAAATAATGAAAATCATTCACATAAATTTGAAAAAATTTCTTCACGCCAGCTGCCACTAACAAAATTTGCAACGTTTAGATACTTTTCACAATTTTTTAATAGTTTTTTCATATTTTTAAATTTGTTTCAAAAGAATTTTTTTAATAAAATATTTTTCACATTGAAAATTTTTTAATTTTTTTTTTTAATTTCTCTTTCGTAAACAATTTTTCAAGCTTCGAATGAACTATGATTTAAAAAAAAAATAGCTCAGCTGCGTTTCCGCTACTACCTGGTGAATGTGCCTTGATAAATTTCTATTTTATTGTCAAAACAAACAAATTTTAGCAAGGAGGTATCTATATATAAATACATACATGAACATTTAAAAATTTTTAAATTTGTGTTAGACATTTTTTTAAAATTATTTTACATATGTACTACATACACTAGATGAGGCCGGCAAAAGTTGTCTTTTTTCCTGATTTGAGGTTGCTCCGTGGCACATGTATGGGAGATTTACTTGGCCGAATACAAGGGTTATAACGCCATCAAAAATTTCTATATATATGTATGTATACATACATATGTATTAAGGCGCCTAATCCGAGAAAATTCCAAACGACATATGCCATAGCATACGAAGCCGGAACTCCCAAAATCCTCTCGTTTATTGTTCAAGTGAGTTTTTATTTTCAATAGTTATTCTTTATAATTGTTCTTGCATGTGGTTAATGGAAACCAACGGGATATCGCAAACTGACGCCAACCACTACTCACATGCGATGTGAGACGCAAACTCTCGAAAGACAATAAACAGCAGTGGCCTGGTTGCATTTATGAAAACAAACATTTTCTTAACTTCAAATGTTTAATTAACCTCCAACTGTGTATCTGTAAAAGTCTACGTACAGACCAAACGGCTGAACCGATTTTGGTTTAGTTTTTATACCCTTTACCAAAAAATGGTAAAAGGGTATATATAGGTTTGTCATTGCGTTTGTAATTTCCAGAATATTAATAAGCGAGCCATAAAGTATATATATTCTGGATCCTTACGCATAGGGAAGACGAATAAGCGATGTCCGTTTGTCCGTCTTTCTGTACGTGAAATCGGTTTTCCGAAAACATTAACTTTTTTTCTTATAAAAAGTTTAGTAAGTTACTTTTTACAAATTTTTCCTTTTTTCTACAAATTATACATATATTATGTTCTTAAAGTGCAGAGATTGATGTAATAACTCAGAAGATCAAAAAAGATGATTCCAGGGTTGGAAAACCTACAATTTTTGTGATATATAAAATTAACTACCGTAAACTAATTTTTTATTTATTTTTATTAAATAAAGTTATTTTATACTTCACCACGAATAAAATTGGTATTTCAAATAAAAAAAAAATTTAAAAATTTAAAAAGACATTTCCAGGGCTGGAAAACTTTAACTTTTTTTTTTCTTTATATAAAAGTAACTTATTAAAAAAAATTTTTCCTTTTCTTTATAAATTAAACATATCTTACATTCTTAAAAGAAAAAGATTGGTGTAAGAAATCAGAAAAATCAAAAAGGATGATTCCAGGGTTGGGAAACTGGAACTTTTTGTGATATAAAAAATTAACTACCGAAAACTAATTTTTATTTATTTTTATTAAATAAGATTATTTTATACTTCAGTATAAATAAACTTGGTATTTCAAATTAAAAACTAAACTTCAAAAAATTAAAAAGATGTTTCCAGGGTTGGAAAACTTTAACTTTTTTTATACAAAAGTAACTTAATAAAGCAAATTTTTCCTTTTTCTCTATAAATTAGAGATATCTTATATACTTAAAAGAAAGAGATTGATGTAAGAAATCAGAAAAATTTAAAAGGATAATTCCAGGGTTGGGAAATTTAATCTTTTTGTGACACAAAAAATTAACTACCGAAAAGTAATTTTAATTTTTTTTTTTAATAAATAAACTTATTTTATACTATAGTACGAATAAATATGGTATTTCAATTTAAAAAGTTTAAAACACGATTCCAGGGTTGGAAACATTTTCCCTTTTTTTATACAAAAGTAAGTTACTAAAGCAAATTTCTCGTTTTCTCTATAAATTAAAGATATCTTATATTCTTAAAAGAAAGAGATTGTTATAAGAAATCAGAAAAATCAAAAACCATGATTTCAGGGTTGGTAAACCCACACTTTTAGTGATATAAAAAATTAGCTACCGAAAACTAATATTTATTTTTTTATAAAATAAATTTATTTTACACTTCAGTACGAATGAATTTGGTATTTCAAAATAAAAAAAGTTAAAAAAATTAAAACGACGTTTCCAAGGTTTGAAAACCTTATTTTTTATACAAAAGTAACATACTTACACAAATTTTTCCTTTTTTACTATAAATTAACATATATTATATTCTTAAAAAAAAGATTGGTATTAGAAATCAAAAAAATCAAAAAGGAGGATTCCAGGGTTGGGAAACCTACACTCTTTGTGATATAAAAAATTAACTACCGAAAATTAATTTTTGTTTATTTTTATTAAATAAACTTATTTTTTGCTTGAGTACGAATAAAATTAATATTTGAAATAAAAAAAGAGTTTAAAAAAATTAAAAAGACGTTTCCAGGGTTGGAAAGCCTTAACTTTTTTTCTTATACAAAAGTAACTTACTAGAACAAATTTTTCCTTTTATTTACAAATTAAACATATCTTATGTTCTTAAAAAAAGAGATTGGTGTAAGAAATCAGAAAAATCAAAAAGGATGCTTTCAGGGCTGGGAAACTTACACTTTTTGTGATATAACTATTAAAGTAACTAAATCTGATTAATTTTTATCTTTTCCTTTATAAATTATACATATTTTACGTTTTGGAATAAAAAGTTTGGTTTGAAAAATTATAAAAATAAAAATCACATCTCCAGAGTTGGAAACCTTGAACTTTTTTTCTAGATATTAAAGTAACTAAATAAAACATTTTTTTTTGGAATTCCCTTTTTTTATCACTTAAGACACTTTCTATATTTTTTTAAAAACTACTATATTGATAAAAGGAATGAGAAAAATTTAATTTGATGATTCTAGGATTTGAAAATTAATTTTTTTTGCACATAAAAGTAGCTAGGTCAAATTACTTTATGTGTGTGCTTATGTATGTATCACTATACTACATAAACGCACTTTGGTAAAGGGTATATAAGATTCGGCACAGGCGAATATAGCACTCTCACTTGTTTTTTTTTTTTTTTTGCTTTGAAAGATGACTTTATCGAGAGTGTTCTTAGTTATGTTTGAAGAAAATCGGTCTAGCCGTTTAGGAGATATCACATCTTTCGGGGGTTTTTAAAATTTACAATTTTTTATTTTCGTTGTGTGTGTATAAAAATGCAAAAGCAGTACAAATGTATGCATTTTTGCTGTGTGCGGCTATTAGGCGGTCATACTTGTGTGATGAGAGACTGTTGTGTTATAATGTCGGTTGTTTATTGCAATACCAAAACCATGGTTTGTTGCGGCCATAAGTCTTTTGAATATACTGTGTCTCAAACCAATAACCAAGCGAGGATTATACTATCGTACCAAGTATGCCTTTAAAAATGCGCATTTCAACAAAGCCAAGCCATCTTTACCCTTTGCTTCAGAAATCACAAATGAAATTTACACTGAGTTTGACACACGAATTTTGTACTATTAAATAAGTATGATGGTATGTTATCATACAATGTTCACATACCAAATATGACCGTCCAATAGCCGGTTAGGTCAAAAACAAAACAAAAACCTATCGTGCCTTGCTAAAAAACACATACAACAATTTTATATACATACGTATGTAGATGTAGATAAATTAATAAATAATAATAATTTATTAACAAACGCAAAAAGTCTTTAATTATTATTTGAAAGTCCATAACAATTATAGGATTATAATAGTTAATTTAAAAAAATCCATGATAATTTGCCGAATTATATATGTATGTATAAACTTACTTTGCCATTTAGATAATTCAGAAAAAATAAATACGTGAATTTACCTAGTCGTTAAGCAGTTTTAACTAAAATTTTAGTTGATTTTTCGAACATAGAAATCATCTAAAATTTTTGTTGAATTACCTAAAAAACTTTGTAAATGCCATTCTACCCTTAATAATGATAATTTATAATAATAATTTTAAGAAATATAACCTATGAATTTTTTTGTGTGTAGAGTATTCCTCAAGGGCACTTTATTTGTGTTATTTTTGTTTGCGTTTTTTTTTTTGTTTTTGTTATTTCTACTATGTAAAAAATATTAGCAAAGCAATAAAAATTATTTATTAAAGTCAGTATGTACCTATTACGAATAATATGTACTACGAATATTTTTTTTATAATGTTTTGTTTGTTTGGTAAGTATGTAAGCAAAATTCCGCTAATCGACTGTTCGCTATGAAGGTATCACGAGAACCAAGAATGATAAACTACAAGATTACGCCAATAAGAGAGTTTACCGTTAGACGTGACGTCACACGTCTATTGTAAGAGTTGGCATAAAGGCTGGGAAAAATCAAATGAAAGACTTAAAGCATAAGTATGGGAAACTAAGAAATTTAAACAAAGAAATAGCAAAAAACAAATTCTATTCTATTATTTTATTTTCTCTACAAAAATTTTTCTTATTTGTTATTGAGAGTTTCTTTTAATTTTTGAAATTAAACTTGTTTTATTAATCTTAACAAATCGAAATATACCAAAACTAAAGACTCTAACTATGATACATTTTTAAATAGCTAATCCCTAATATAATTCACACTGAATTTGTTATTTGTTTATTTAGTAATATTTTTTTAATAATATTTTTGTTTAAAATACTAGAAAGTAAAATTTTAAATTTTGATATATCAAAAATGGTACATAGTTTTACCAAGTAAACAAATAACAAATTCAGTGTGAACGGTACTAATCTTTTGTTGGCATAACACCCCTTCTAGCAGGTACATTATACAAATTACAAAAGGAATGACATATATGTTACATCTGAAAATGAAGCTAGAAGTGCCTGCTCTTATCTTAAATTTATTATTTCTGTCATGTTATGGGAAACAACACCAAATTATCCAACTGATTCGAAATACATAGCAAAATCCATAAAAAAATATTAAAATAAAAACAATTATACAAAAATGTTTTAGTGATGTACATACAATCAAAACAAATCGAAAAAAGCTGGATATTCAAACACTCGCTTCATTCGAATAAAACAAATTGTCATAATTTTTCACATTTTTTTACTTTTACTTCATAGTTGTGTTTATCTGTTTTATTACAATGTCATAAGCTCATATTTTTTAAATTAGGTTGCTTTACTTCAAGATAATGAAAATTTAATTAATAAAATAAAAATTTATTTGAATACCCGAATGAAATTGTATTCGATTTTGTACATCATAAGCTATGAAGTGGTTGTTGAACACGGTGGTGTTACCAGTATTCATTATTAGATAACAAAATAATTAAAGTTGTCTTTTGCATATGATTTCTTAACAAAGCTATGTTAGCCTTAAAGTGCTTGGCAACTAATATGAACTTTAAAGCTAAAGTAAAATATTTTTTTGCATAAGGGGGCAATTATCTAATTACTTATAATATTAAAAAAATGGTAAATACCTACAACAAAAACAATATTGTCTTCTTGTTTGTAAGAAGCTGCAAAAGTAAAAAAAGTGGGATTATTATATATCCAATTTTCTTCACCGAACTTAGCAAAACCAATACTTGTATAGCAGTTGGCAATCCTGGGGCCTCATTCCTGCACTCGTGATCGTAATTGCATTCGAATAGAAATTAATTTCGATGGCAAGAAATTTTCTGATGATGTCACTCGTTACCAAGCGAATCGAGTTTTTGTTTCAGTGTTGGAAAAAGGCAAATATATTTATATATAAATTCATTTCACAACACTGAATAAATTGTAAGCAAAAGCCAATGTTTGTATATATGTATGTGTGCAAAAACATATGTATGTACGTACATACACACGTATATGCAGAAAAAAAGAAACGAATATACATACATAAATGTTATTTTCATTTTAATTTAATTAATAACTTAATAATAATAAATTAGTATAAAGTTAGAGAATAGAGCACTAGCTACATTTTCGATTCTTTTATTGGTTGACCAGAAGCAGTTAATTTGTTATTTAGATGCTTCCAAAGTTGGTTGATTTTTTTTATATTTTATTTTATTATTTGCCAAGTCAGTGTGTTTTGTTATATTTGAAGTCAACTAGAAATTTTTTAATTTGTATTTTTATACGTACATTTGTGCATTCATTCATTTATAAATAAATAAGTCAAATATTGAACATAAATTTTCCTTTTCTTCGCTTTTTCTATGTTAAACATGATTTCGAATGCCTTTTTGCTTGCGAGTAAAAACACGAACGGTTGCATTCGAATGTATGCACGTTATCGAATGCTGTCATTACAAATTTCGATATGTGTTATTCGAAACCGAATGAGAAAATCCCAAAAGTTAAAAAACTCGAACACTCGAGTAATAACTCGCTCACAATCGAATGCGAGAATTAGCCCCCTGCAGTCAAAATAGCTTTAAAGATTTTTATAAAAAAACATAAACCAAATTATCAGCCAATAGAAACGCAGTGTGCGTGACTTCTCACGTCTACTATTTTTTTTGCACTGGCGTAATCTTGTAGTTTATCATTCTTGACGAGAACTGTTTTTAGTATGATTTTTCTTTGTTATTTAATTTTAAAACGTACATCTACGATCAAAATAATATCAGCACGAAATAATATGGACACCTAACGTTAAAATTCCATAAGGCTTGCATATCTTTAAAACTAAATCGAACATTACTAAAAAATAAATTGTTTTGTAGACAATTTATCTAGTTTATACTATCATCTATTCTATAACAGATTATACAAGTAATAAATATGCTACGATGGTCGAACTAGAAAGTCAAATTATTTTAATATATTTTTAAGATACCGGCTTGTCAATGTTTTATATCTCGCTTTTTTTTTAAATAAATAATTGTGTATTTTTAGTACTAATCTAGTTGATCACCCGTTTTCAGTCCTTTTAATTTTTGAACTTCAGTTTTTTATTTGAAATATTTTTTTGCTTATTTTTTATTACTCTAAACAAAGATATAACAAAATTAGTAAACAATAAAATACTTTTTTAGTTATCAAAAGTATTGAAGGTCAAAATTAAAAGGACTGAAAAACGGGTTTCTCTAACAATACAAATCTAGTTATGCAGTCTGTTCTAGATAGACGAAAACAAAAGCTAGATAAATTATCTTCAAAACCCTTTTTATTTTTCCGTAATGTTCGATTTTGTTTTAAGGATAAACTCTTTTGAATTTTAACGTTAGATGCCCATATTATTTCGTGTGACTATTATTTTGATATGGATAAATGAACTGAAAAAATTAAGTTCAGTTTTATTTGGCTATGTTAATAGTGTATTAAAGTATTATATAAAAAATTTTAAAAACAATGTAAACATAAATTTTTTAATAAAATTGTTTGTAAAACAAAAAAGTAACTATTCTTTCGTGAACATTTTATTTCAAAATATTCAGTTTTTGTTTTAACAATCCCGCTTTTTTAATTCAAATGTCCAGCTTTTTGTCAATCTCAATCTGGCAAGCCTAATTTCCATGTGGAAACGAGGCTTGCCTAACTTCACTTAATTCTTTAATTGCTAATTATAAGCATAATTATGCTTAACGACTTAAAACGAAATAAGCGTTTTCCATAAAAATTAATTTGAGTGCCTTTTTGTTGTCCGTAAGCTTAAATTTAAAGATAAACAATTGCATAAAATAACTCTTAAATTTTGACAGCCATAAACTTTTTTTTCGCTCTTGACACTTGGCATGATAATGGAAATTTAAAACATACGGTCAATAAATCAGATTAAAAGTGAAAAAAAGAAAAATAATAATTTAATATAATAATAATTAAAAAAAGTATAATTTTATATTTATATTTTTTTAGAGCTCAAGATGTGTGGTAAGTTTCGTAAAAATTGTTTAAGTAGAACCGCGTGAAATATTATAATAAATTTTAATGGTTGTAACTCCGCCCATATTTTCAACTTTCAAATTGTGTAATTACAAGAACCAAAGGTTTCACCTACTTTTTTAGAATGGGGCCGATGGGAAGCTATACCCTCTCAGACAAAAAAAAAATTTCTACAATCGGTCTAAAATATATCGAGTTATGAAGTAACCCAAAAAAAATAGAGACGAATTGTTAACCTCCTCCTTTTTTTTAAAGTCGGTTAAACATAAGATTTTATTGACAAATTTGATACTCCTAAAATGTCTTAAACAGTTGGAAGAGATGTCCGAAATATTTATTATGACGACAAGTAACAAAGACCTGAACTTCTTTTAGTGAAATAGGCCACAGTCTTTGCTGGGAATCGAACCCACTACCTCCGCACTGATAGCATAGCACACTACTTACTCTGAAATACTCGTTAAAAAATTATAAGCTTCGCTTATTAAGAAACCATAAATAAATCTTTTTATATGCGTTCAATGTTGCCATATTTTTATTTTTAAAATCTGAAAATTTCCACAAAAAAATCTGTTTTTTTTAGTAAAAAATCTGCTTCTTTAAAACAAGATGAAAAAATAATATTTGTGTATTTTAATTCATTTTTATTATATATTATATATTTTTATGGCTCGATTATGGATGGCAACCGAACTTCAGTTGCCGACTTACATAAATAGCATCGCAACTGAACTTAAAATTTGTATTATGTATGGCAACTTCCTCCAGTTGCTAAAAAGATATCGAAAATACGATTATGACAGATTGGCAACTCAAAATAATATAAACAAATATGTAAAATATAAGAAATTCAAGTGCTAAAAAGAAAATTATTGAGTAAAAAGTGTTTAAAAACATTACGGATCATAAAAATTATTAGTTAAGTGGAATTAATTATTGGTGAAGAGAATGAAGTACAAAAGTTGAATCTATTAGACGACTCTTTAGAATTACCGCCTCTACTGTGGGTAAATGTTGTTGCCTAAAATAAGTTTGAACAATCTCTGTTTTAGCTGTAAAGCATATTTTCTTGAAATGTGCATAGAAGAAATTCAAAAATAAAAATAATATTGCAATTACTATTTAATTTTTCAATTTTTTTTGCTTTTAAACTATGCAGCAACTACAAATTTGTGGTTGCCAATATGGCAACTGAAATTACCAGCTGTTAGTTGCTAGTTGCCATCCGTAATACCATTTCGGCAACTAGCATAGCAACCAAAGTTCGGTTGCCATCCATAATCGAGCCATTATCATATATATTGAAGAAAAAGAGAAAAACAAAACAATTTTTATATTATTTATATATAATATAACTATATAAATTTAAAAGTAAAAGCATAAAATAAAGTATTTCATTTAATTCATCACATATAGAGTTCATAGTTAATTATTTATTTAAAAATAGTTATTAGTTGTACATATTCTTATTAAATTTAATTTCCATTTCTTTTGTTTGCACAAAATTTGTGCAATTGAAACAATTTTTTTTTTAAAAGTCTTTGGTCTGCAAAATTCCACATAGAGTAGGAATATCTTGTTATGGTGTATTTTTGTCTACGATACTTCCCAGCAAAAAATTACACATTACCATTAGAACTACTTGCCATATAATGACTTACTTTTCTGATTGCCAATTTTCATTGCTCGCTTACAAATCACATTACCTAAAATTTAAAAAAATTACGTGCAAGTTGCTAAATGAAGAGAATGATTTTTTTAGACGAAATAGATTACGTGAAATGTTGACAAATAAAAAAATGTAAGTACTTCTCAAGAATCGATTATTTTAGTCTCACGCCTTGTTAAAATCATTAAGTTGGTAATCCAGTAGGGAAGTGCTCCCACCAAAAATGCTTAATTCCAAACTCGATTACCTTTTTTGAAATTTTTTGCTGGGATATAACCTGGAGAATCCCTAGGGAATCGCAGGTATAGGTATTTTTATTAAAGAACAAGTCTTATTATTTCTTTGTTTATAACCTGGAGGGTTCATTGGGAATCGCAGGTATTCTTTATTATAATTACAACGCTTACAACTGTCACTGCAAACTGACTGTGACACTTTTATTTTCTATATGCTATTTATACAAAATATACTTTGATATATTTCTACAATATTTTACTTACAATTCTTTTTCTTATGCTAACTAGACAATAACTTATTTCATAAATATTATTTAGCTTTTGACCCAATTACAAAATATCGATATTGCACAACTTGTCAGCGCAAACAAAATAAAAAGTAACCAAGTGAATGAACTGGTTACTGCTGCGTCAACAAGTAAGTGCAATGCAGAGGTACGAGGGTTGTTCAACTATGATTCACAACAATCTAATTTATTTCTTATTTTGGTTTTATTTAAATTAATTTGAGAAAATATTCTCTTAACATTGGCTGTGGACACTGGTATTGATAAAATTGTGTAAACAATTTTTTTTTTAAATTCGGAAATGGTTCTGAACTATCACAACACATTGTACTAAATATAACCTGCCAAAAACGTTCAATATTTCTTTCTTCTAACAAATTAGAGTTTTTAAAATCATAGTGCGATAATGCGCGCAATTCATCGTCAATATCTTGGATATGGTCTAAGTCCACGACATTCAGTAGAAAATTAAACATTTCGGAAATGCTTTTCATATTGCTTTTTATTACATTAGCGGGTGCTAAACCTTCAACATACTTTACAAAATCATTGTCAAAATCGAATTTATCTAACAACCTATTACATAGTCCTGCATAAAATTTTGAACAGTGTTCTCTAAAGTCGTTTTCGCGATCTTCAGATAACTTGTGAGTGGACTTTAATGCTATAGACACCTCAGCTCCTACATTAACGTCTTTAAGGTCTTTCAAATGCGTGGGATTATTTATGTCAATTTTTTGGAACATTTCAATGCTAATAAATTCATCTTTTACAACATATTCAAATATTTTGAGATACAAACGTTTTATTTCACTATTTAACAAGTGAATTTGAGGGGCTTCACTTTGGAATAAACGGTTCAATTTGTTTATTTCATTTAATATAAATTTAAAAAACATTAAATAGAGCTCAAATTCTGGATTTTGTAGGTAACTTTTGATTCTCTGTGTCAAGTCGAATTTTTCCAAGTTTTCATGCAAGAAAAATACCTTAAGAACGTCCATTCGACTTAGAAGTCGATTAACCGTTAGTTCTAGCGAAAGCCAACGTGTTTGTGAAGGGTGCAGCATTTTTCGGGGTTTGCAATCCAATAATATTTGCAAATCTGCAAAAAGATCAATTCTATTTGGACTGTTTTGAATAAAAGTATAGATATCCCTTGCACCACCTTCAACATAACTTGGCAAAAAACCACAAGCATAATTAGCACACAACGAAAATGAATGGCAAATGCATTTAAATATAATAAGGCTTGGACAATCATCTTTTAATAGTTTAGCTACGGAATGATAAGCACCTGTCATAGTATTTGCTCCTACCGCTCCAAAACCTATTAAATTTATTTTGTAATCAATACCTTTTTGCTGAAAAACGTTAACAATCGTCTTATAAATTCCAAATGCACTGCAATCCCTTTGATAAGATCGAAAAAAAAATCACAAATTTTGCCTTTAAATTCCATTCACGCAACTAAAGAAAGCACTTTAGTTTTAGAGACGTCTGTGGACTCATCAATGCACAAGAAAAAAAAACTTTTTTTTAGCATATTGCAAAGCTCATCATGATGGGCTTCTCCCAATACATTTTTGACGATCGCTGTGTTTTAGTTTTTGCGCATGTTGTTTTTTTTATGAGCTCTGAATCTTGCAAAGCCTTTTGTAGCAATGGTACCAAGTGATCCATCGCTAAAAACGATATATTGTGTTCAGCGCAGAAGGCTGCCAAGTGTATTTCAACATTTGTGACTTTTGAATTCTGTTTAACTCTACCCGCAAAAATTTCAGCAGATCCTGCGTGAAATTCGATCGCCTTCGCATTTTCTATGTGCTTTGATGTCCTCGCATGAGCTTTTAAATCTGTAATTCCGGCCATCGCTCTTAATTCGCAGTTACAAACCATACAAAAAGCCAAACTGTTTTCACTTCTTTTAATCCATGTCTTCTGTAACACATTTTCTTCCCACGATTTATTGTAATCAGCAGGCTTTCTTTTTCTTGAACTCGTTTCCGATCGTGAAGGCTCTGTATTCTGCATAGCTAGTAAAATCAAAGGCAATTAATTATTTGAATGAACAAAAGTTATTTAATAGCAAACTTACTATTACTTGTTAGATATTTATCCATATTTTTAGCAATTTTACCACAAAATTCCAAGACATCAAAGCAATATAATGAAAACTTAAAAAAGAACATCATGGTTGCATAAAAAAGTAGTAAGGAAAAAATTACACATTGTTGCTTTTAATAAGGGGTACAAATTAAACATAGTCGCATTAGAATGCACGTTACTTGATTTTATTGTAATTAATGCTTCTTTGTTTTATTTGAATAAAATTTAAAAAAACTGCATTGATATAAAAAAACTTTTTTTTGGAGTAAGAATCTGCAAGACTGTTTTGCACTTCAAAAAACTGCAAAAAACAGATAAATCTGCACATTTGGCAACGCTGTATGCGTTAGAAAAGAATAAAATGGCCATAGAAGCCAGTATCATTCGAATTGATGGTGTGCCCTTTTAATTAAGGGTAACATTGAAATATCTGGCTCAACAGTTGACAACCACAGCCCACATATTACACTCACCAAGAACCTAATCCATCACACATCAGCCATACATACAAACATACAAATATATGTATGTACATTAGACTGGTCGCATCTTGTATGGGATTTTTTTTTTTGAAATTTGATTGTGTGCGCTGCTTAAAATATGAGGTTTGGTGTAAGAAATCATGTCCTAATTTTTCAGCTTAATCCGACGGTGCCTAGTCGTGCCTAGTGAGGCCCCAAGTACACGATATTATAAAAAAACATCTATTCAATCAGATATTTATAGTTATATTGAATAATATGCTTGAAATATAAATTTAATTTATAAATGGTTTTGAAAGTTAATATAATGATGAAAAATGTATATATTTATTTGATTAATTTTATTGAGTTGATTAATTTATAAGAGAAGATTTGTTGTGAGAAGTATATAAATGACGATAGTGTTCAACAACTTGGAGTAAGTACTGCTTATCTTTCTCATCGTATGTTAACGATTTATTGTAGTCCGTGATGAGTTTAATTGCTCTTTCTGCTGCATCATTCACAACGTTCAAATGTTGACAGACAGCTTTTCCAGCGCAATAATCATCCCTCTGCTGCCATTGAGAAGGTTCCGATTCTAAAAATTTTGCATCTATGGCCAATCGAGAAAAAAATTTCTTTGTCAGTGGAGAAACGAAGTCTGATATATCTCTAGACGCGTAAGAGAAAATTTCATCCATATTGACAACATTCCTTTTCGAATTTTTTTCATTATTTCCGTGTATGTCATTGCCGATGTCGAGTTTTTGGACCATCTTCTTTTTTACTTCCAACGGCACGCTTTCGTCAAAAAATGCAAGGCCAACAGTTTCTTCTGACAAATACCACAAATGGTTTCTTATTTTTTGGAATGTTTTGAATTAAATCAAGATCCAGTTTTGGCGCTTCTATAGCATTCACACATCGGAACCAATAAGGAACATATATGAACATATATGTCAAAAATAAGCAAATGCTCCGAAGACTTTTCAATTCCGCTGCTGTCAATTTGAACTCTTCACGAAATAGAAATATTTTGTAACAATAAATGCACTTTGACATGAATCGTGCATGCGATGTTGCACCAGGCAAACGAAATTGTGAAAAATCTGGTACCCGCTCCCCAATAAAGTGGAGTGTTGACTGAAGCAACAAAATAAAAAGTAACCAAGTGAATGAACTGGTTACTGCTGCGTCAACAAGTAAGTGCAATGCAGAGGTACGAGGGTTGTTCAACTATGATTCACAACAATCTAATTTATTTCTTATTTTGGTTTTATTTAAATTAATTTGAGAAAATATTCTCTTAACATTGGCTGTGGACACTGGTATTGATAAAATTGTGTAAACAATTTTTTTTTTTAAATTCGGAAATGGTTCTGAACTATCACAACACATTGTACTAAATATAACCTGCCAAAAACGTTCAATATTTCTTTCTTCTAACAAATTAGAGTTTTTAAAATCATAGTGCGATAATGCGCGCAATTCATCGTCAATATCTTGGATATGGTCTAAGTCCACGACATTCAGTAGAAAATTAAACATTTCGGAAATGCTTTTCATATTGCTTTTTATTACATTAGCGGGTGCTAAACCTTCAACATACTTTACAAAATCATTGTCAAAATCGAATTTATCTAACAACCTATTACATAGTCCTGCATAAAATTTTGAACAGTGTTCTCTAAAGTCGTTTTCGCGATCTTCAGATAACTTGTGAGTGGACTTTAATGCTATAGACACCTCAGCTCCTACATTAACGTCTTTAAGGTCTTTCAAATGCGTGGGATTATTTATGTCAATTTTTTGGAACATTTCAATGCTAATAAATTCATCTTTTACAACATATTCAAATATTTTGAGATACAAACGTTTTATTTCACTATTTAACAAGTGAATTTGAGGGGCTTCACTTTGGAATAAACGGTTCAATTTGTTTATTTCATTTAATATAAATTTAAAAAACATTAAATAGAGCTCAAATTCTGGATTTTGTAGGTAACTTTTGATTCTCTGTGTCAAGTCGAATTTTTCCAAGTTTTCATGCAAGAAAAATACCTTAAGAACGTCCATTCGACTTAGAAGTCGATTAACCGTTAGTTCTAGCGAAAGCCAACGTGTTTGTGAAGGGTGCAGCATTTTTCGGGGTTTGCAATCCAATAATATTTGCAAATCTGCAAAAAGATCAATTCTATTTGGACTGTTTTGAATAAAAGTATAGATATCCCTTGCACCACCTTCAACATAACTTGGCAAAAAACCACAAGCATAATTAGCACACAACGAAAATGAATGGCAAATGCATTTAAATATAATAAGGCTTGGACAATCATCTTTTAATAGTTTAGCTACGGAATGATAAGCACCTGTCATAGTATTTGCTCCTACCGCTCCAAAACCTATTAAATTTATTTTGTAATCAATACCTTTTTGCTGAAAAACGTTAACAATCGTCTTATAAATTCCAAATGCACTGCAATCCCTTTGATAAGATCGAAAAAAAAATCACAAATTTTGCCTTTAAATTCCATTCACGCAACTAAAGAAAGCACTTTAGTTTTAGAGACGTCTGTGGACTCATCAATGCACAAGAAAAAAAAACTTTTTTTTAGCATATTGCAAAGCTCATCATGATGGGCTTCTCCCAATACATTTTTGACGATCGCTGTGTTTTAGTTTTTGCGCATGTTGTTTTTTTTATGAGCTCTGAATCTTGCAAAGCCTTTTGTAGCAATGGTACCAAGTGATCCATCGCTAAAAACGATATATTGTGTTCAGCGCAGAAGGCTGCCAAGTGTATTTCAACATTTGTGACTTTTGAATTCTGTTTAACTCTACCCGCAAAAATTTCAGCAGATCCTGCGTGAAATTCGATCGCCTTCGCATTTTCTATGTGCTTTGATGTCCTCGCATGAGCTTTTAAATCTGTAATTCCGGCCATCGCTCTTAATTCGCAGTTACAAACCATACAAAAAGCCAAACTGTTTTCACTTCTTTTAATCCATGTCTTCTGTAACACATTTTCTTCCCACGATTTATTGTAATCAGCAGGCTTTCTTTTTCTTGAACTCGTTTCCGATCGTGAAGGCTCTGTATTCTGCATAGCTAGTAAAATCAAAGGCAATTAATTATTTGAATGAACAAAAGTTATTTAATAGCAAACTTACTATTACTTGTTAGATATTTATCCATATTTTTAGCAATTTTACCACAAAATTCCAAGACATCAAAGCAATATAATGAAAACTTAAAAAAGAACATCATGGTTGCATAAAAAAGTAGTAAGGAAAAAATTACACATTGTTGCTTTTAATAAGGGGTACAAATTAAACATAGTCGCATTAGAATGCACGTTACTTGATTTTATTGTAATTAATGCTTCTTTGTTTTATTTGAATAAAATTTAAAAAAACTGCATTGATATAAAAAAACTTTTTTTTGGAGTAAGAATCTGCAAGACTGTTTTGCACTTCAAAAAACTGCAAAAAACAGATAAATCTGCACATTTGGCAACGCTGTATGCGTTAGAAAAGAATAAAATGGCCATAGAAGCCAGTATCATTCGAATTGATGGTGTGCCCTTTTAATTAAGGGTAACATTGAAATATCTGGCTCAACAGTTGACAACCACAGCCCACATATTACACTCACCAAGAACCTAATCCATCACACATCAGCCATACATACAAACATACAAATATATGTATGTACATTAGACTGGTCGCATCTTGTATGGGATTTTTTTTTTGAAATTTGATTGTGTGCGCTGCTTAAAATATGAGGTTTGGTGTAAGAAATCATGTCCTAATTTTTCAGCTTAATCCGACGGTGCCTAGTCGTGCCTAGTGAGGCCCCAAGTACACGATATTATAAAAAAACATCTATTCAATCAGATATTTATAGTTATATTGAATAATATGCTTGAAATATAAATTTAATTTATAAATGGTTTTGAAAGTTAATATAATGATGAAAAATGTATATATTTATTTGATTAATTTTATTGAGTTGATTAATTTATAAGAGAAGATTTGTTGTGAGAAGTATATAAATGACGATAGTGTTCAACAACTTGGAGTAAGTACTGCTTATCTTTCTCATCGTATGTTAACGATTTATTGTAGTCCGTGATGAGTTTAATTGCTCTTTCTGCTGCATCATTCACAACGTTCAAATGTTGACAGACAGCTTTTCCAGCGCAATAATCATCCCTCTGCTGCCATTGAGAAGGTTCCGATTCTAAAAATTTTGCATCTATGGCCAATCGAGAAAAAAATTTCTTTGTCAGTGGAGAAACGAAGTCTGATATATCTCTAGACGCGTAAGAGAAAATTTCATCCATATTGACAACATTCCTTTTCGAATTTTTTTCATTATTTCCGTGTATGTCATTGCCGATGTCGAGTTTTTGGACCATCTTCTTTTTTACTTCCAACGGCACGCTTTCGTCAAAAAATGCAAGGCCAACAGTTTCTTCTGACAAATACCACAAATGGTTTCTTATTTTTTGGAATGTTTTGAATTAAATCAAGATCCAGTTTTGGCGCTTCTATAGCATTCACACATCGGAACCAATAAGGAACATATATGATAGTCAAAAATAAGCAAATGCTCCGAAGACTTTTCAATTCCGCTGCTGTCAATTTGAACTCTTCACGAAATAGGAATATTTTGTAACAATAAATGCACTTTGACATGAATCGTGCATGCGATGTTGCACCAGACAAACGAAATTGTGAAAAATCTGGTACCCGCTCCCCAATAAAGTGGAGTGTTGACTGAAGCAACTCTTTAAAATCTGCACGCACGTAATGGAATTTTAACGCATTTATACAAAAATTCTTCAAATAATCTACGTGCGATGTTGTTAAAATTCGTACCACTTCTTCGTCCAAAATTCCGCTCTTGAAGGTGCTAGCTTCAATGTGTTTCCAATACTTGGCAAATCTGTTGAAGAGAAGAACTTCTGGCCCGGATGTTTTCCCAAAATTCATTTCAAATACAGACTTGACCAACAATTCACTTATATGGTGGCGACATGGAAGAAAAAGTAGTTTTCGTTCTAATTTTTGTTCGAGCAAATATGCACCGCCATTATTAACCCCAGTGTTAGTGGATGTGGTATCAAAAGACACTATTTCTACTAAACCATCAAGTGACCATTGTTGCAAAAAATTGTAGGTGGTGTCTGCTATATTTACCCCAGAAGAATTTTCTATTTTCGGTATGCCGAGTAGTTTTTCCATACGTTCACTTGTCACAACGAGAGCCAGTCGATCTTTCTTTTCTGTCCCCTTTATTTCTGGAAGGAGTTTCCCATCCCAATGAAGGACAAATACTTCAGGAATCTGCAATAAACAGTTTTAAAATAATATATAAAGCCTAATATTAAATCAACTATGATACTTACATTGAATTCATCGATAATCTGCTTAGCTTGTCTTCTACGATATTCTCTTCGCATTAAATGAAGCATGGTACGATTTAATACAAGATTTGCTAAATTGATAGGTGAAGCAGCAGCGAAAACATCTTGTACTTTATTCAGAATTGCGTTAGCTGTTGCAGCAACAATATGCATAGCATCTCTTGTCGGAAGCTTGCATTTGTCCATGCTTGCTAGCATTCTGTCGTCAATAAAATTAACAGTACCGTATAATTTCGTTTGTGATACATATTTTTCTTGGATTTCATTTACATTGTCTGAGACGTTTTCGAAGTCCGGTGAATCATTTATTATTTCGGTTTCTATATTATCTTCAACACTCATGGCTAATGCACCTAATTTATTCATAAGAGAATTGTTTTTATAAAATCCATATAAATATAATAGCTTGTGAGTTAAATACCTTGAGCTTTATGTTTTTCAACACGCTTTTTTTCTTCTTCCAATAGTTTATCTTTACGTTTTTGTTTTTGCGTTAAAATTCTATCAACACCATACATTGTTCCTGGGCGACCTCTCTTCCTCTGAAGCACTAGCAAATCGTTGCCTTCCTGTATTTTCATTATCTCTAGAGCATTTGGAGCTGCAACATCAAATATAAAATTTTCTATCTCGTCACGAAAATCTTGTTCTTGTTTGCGGTATTTTTCATATGGGGTTTGACAATTTTTCTGAATATGTCTCCAGTTTTCATAAATTTTCCTCAATTTCCGCACACAATTAATTTCATGTAAAGTAGGAATTTTTGCCTTGTTCCAAAACTCGAGTGTAACGCCAATAGTATATTTCATACTCTTTATCACTGTCATATTTTCTACTCGAATTTTGTAAAAAAAACAATTGAAGCACTTGCTTTATTGATGGTAGTTTGGCTCCTAAAATATTACTTGCATATTTTCCCACTAGAAAAATATCTTCATCAGAGCGTAGGTTTATTTTTCGTATCACTTTTGAGCTCATATTGCTAACGGGATCAATTCACTATATTTTTTATTTACTTAACGATTGATTATTAATTTGCACTTCTTGCTACGTTAACGACTTGAAGATTGTGAATAAAATAGCAAACATAAATGAAGACTGATGCTCAGTCGCAGCACATATCGTTCCACGAAAAAAAGCCGTTATCAGTATGCAAAACGTCAGCTTAAAATCAGAGTAAATGATTTGTGATGTATAAAAAAATGCTTACAGACAATATGAATGAAGTGCGTGTATGAACTACCGTTGTTTTACTTAGATTGTTAGTGGTACATTTTAAAGGTTTGATAATTATTTCGTTTGTTGAATAATTTTACATAATATAAAATATTACTATAAAACTCAAGTCGAAGAAATTTCGCCTGAATAACATAAACGGAATTAAACAAACAAGTAAACGACGAAGAAGCAAAGTAGTTAGCAAGCAGAGTAGAAGATCGTTGTACACTGACGATAAGACAACCGACGTTTTTGATGTCCTTTTAATTAGATACATATTTGAACATTTTAATATGAACTTCGAATTTTTTATTTCTTTCAATAATAAATAAATTTTAGTTAAAATCTTCCGTTCGTATCATGCTAAAATATTAAATAGCAAATACTTTAATCTATTTATACAATATATAATTTCTTAGTATGTCCAGATGTTTGTATGTATGTCCTATTCTTTCCGCAACGTTCTGAAGCCATCTGATGACATAGGAAGCTGAAATTTGGCATACTTAGGGCCATTATTACAACTTAAGGTTAGTTAAAGGTAGGATTTTATCGGACGTATAAAAACTTAATCATTTGCAAAATTTTACTTTAACCTAAAGTGAGCGATAAATTACATGCAAGTTTATCCTACCTGATAAGTTAACTCCAATTTGCATAATGGAAAGCCTTTTATACGTCAGATAAAATCCTACTTTTAACTAACTTTAAGTTGTAATAATGGCCCTTAAAGTACTTTCTCTGCGGAAGATCGTAACAAAGCCAGATTTTTGATTTTCGTTCTATGGGACTAGCTTTTCAACTAGAATCTGATTGATTAGATGTTTTTTTTATAATATGGGGAACTTTGGGCCCCACTAGGCACGACTAGGCACCGTCCGATTGAGCTGAAAAATTAGGACATGATATCTTACACCAAACCTCATATTTTAAGCAGCGCACACAATCAAATTTCAAACAAAAAAAAAAAAAATTGCGACCAGTCTAATGTACATATGTGAAAGCGTGGAAGTGAGTTCAGCTATGGGGGAGTTAGGGAAAGGTTTTCAGTGTTAATTTGCTAAAAAGAAAATAGTTTTGAAAATTTATTTTAGCTAAAAAAAATAGAAATAATAAATAATAAATAATTTAAGCATTTCGAATAAAATGATTGGATTTGCTAAATATCCCCTTTTTGCCAAAATGAAAACCGCACCTGAACACACCCTTGCCAATATTCAGTGCCTACTATATTTCTAACATCAAGGTGAAGTATGATACTGTGATCATACTGGCTACAATATTAAGAAAAGCTCTTGAGAAATCTTAAATTGGCATAGAAAAACAAAATTTCATAATATATATCTACCAAAGTACATGAGTACTTTGTGCAGCAATCAGAGGAGAATAAAGTGATAAAGGTATTGTACACATTGACTGACACATTTAGCCAAATTAATGGTTACAAACCTGTGTACAAAAAAGCAAAAAATGGAAATAAATATAAAATAAAATTGGTAACAATACTTTTTGTATCTGAAAACATGCCAAATTAGCAAATATTGCTGCATCTTTTTATACAAAAAATTGAAGCAAGTGTGTGTGTGCATGTTTGCATGTGTTCCTTGATGTCGTTCCATAAAGGACATGCTAGTAAATACGAAATATTGTTTATTTTACACAGTGGGCTTTTGGTTGCTGATAGCACTGTTGAAATAAAAATGGAAGGGGCGGGGGGTATGTTGTAAACTGCCATTTCACAGTGCGGTATTTTGTTAAAAAAAATTGGATTATATTGGCACTTTCTAAAAGGGCCGTCCGATTGTTATGAAATTTTCAGGTGGTATCAGAACGCTTAAGTTTGGAATTCGGTCTATATATATTTAAAGGGGGCAACCTTGGGTTAATGAAAAGTTCTAACCAATTCCAAGCTGATGTTTTTGATCTGTTAAAAAATTTTTTGCAAGTGGATTTTTCTATCCAAGAGCTAAAAAAAGTTATTAATTTTCATTTATACACAGTATAACCACAGGGCCGTAACAAATAAATTCCAATCATGTCTATTAAGTGCTAACAGTTTAATTTCACTCCATATCTTCTCCAAGTATAAGGGGCCTTCTTCTTCTGCGACTACCTTGGGGGTTCCAATCGAGTGCGGTTCGAGTCAAGTTATTCTGTGATTTTCGCAATGTGTGTCCAATGCAATTCCATTTGCGTTTAAGAATTTCTGTTGATATAGGTTCTTGTTTTGTTGCTAATAATAGATCATCATTTGAAATTGTTGTTGGCCAAAAGATCTTCATTATCCTTCTCAGACATATGTTGATGAAGACTTGGAGAGCATTGAGATTGCGTGGGCATGTATTCCACTTTTCGAAACCGTAAGAGTCTTAACACAACGTAACAATAATCTATTCCGGTGCGGATTTTCACATGATTTTGAAGCAAAAAACCGCAGTACGGAACGGCATAAAATTAAAATGTATTTTATTTTCATTGCAGACTTTCTTATTCTCTCAATTTTTGACACTCTTTCTCTTTCTGATGTTGCCATAGTTTTTGAATAATTGGCGGTGTTCACAACATTATTGTGAACAAAAAACATGATTTTGTAGTTCAAAAATGTTTGTCATAAAATATAAAAGTTTACAAAATGTATCAAATATATCTGCGAATGTATAAAATGTTAATAATTTTTTGTTTTTAGTTGCTGCCATTACAAAATATTTAACACAAAGAGTAAATTTTTTATAAAAATGTATGCACAAAAAAATTAATAAAAATTTAAACAAACAATGACAAGTATTGCCGTCGCCGTCTTCCGTTGTATTATGTTTCTTTTTCTCTCCCACAACGAGAAATCGTAGCGCACCGCAAACATTGTGTTTAGACTCTAAAGCAGAGCCAACTTTGCATTCGAGTTGAAAATTTCTATCTTCGTCTATCTCGACATGTATCTGGAATTCCACACAGGATTCAGGAGCCCGTATGTGCGCTTGGCGGTGTTTATGCGATTCGTAATATCAGCAGTGAATTCTTCTTTTACATCGATAATGCTCCTTAGATGATAGAAACTATTGACGTCTTCAACTAGCGAGCCGCTGATTGACAATGGCTGGATATTGTTTGCATTTATGCATTAAACACATTCACCACAACAGGCTACAAATTACAAAATGTCAAGGATAGAACACACATGTTTATATGAGAGTGATTCTTTTGAAGACAGCAGGGCAACAGTGCGGCAAGTTGGTGTCTATGCTGATTTTGTCTTTGTATTTTCAATTAAACTAATTTTTATTTCTTTAGCTACAAGGAGAAAATTCAGTGTTGCCAGTATAACACAAAATATAGAATGAATGACATTGTACAACTATTTCATATTATTTAACAGAAACAATATCCAAAAATTGATATAAAGCATAAATTTATAAAGCATTTTTATACTTTTACGCATGATACAATAATATAAAGGTAGAACCACATTTGATGTATAAAATTAATTCCGACTTTTGTCGCAATTATTTGATTACTGTTTTTTTGTAAACAGAGAGGAAAGCGTTGCCAAACACATATAATGGCAACTTTTATATTAGGAATGCTTTTTGAAATGTGTAATTTAAGTTTAGAAATTGTAGTTAAACACACATTTTTTTAATGTTAATTGAACATGAGAATAATGAAATCTGTGTGTAATAAGACCTACAAAAGCAAATATTTGATTAATTATTTAATTCAATAGATAACAAAAAAAGCCTCACGGCTTGGGATACAACTTCGTTCCTAAAAACATCGATATAAAGCAACGCCGTAAATAGAAGCGATACATCGATGTTTTATTAGCGGAATTCACGGTTGTTTCATACATATAATACACATTCGCATATACTTCGTGTGCAAATTTATTGCTGGTTTACATCAAGCACAACACACATACTGCGACATTTGCATTTGAGGTAAACACCTTTCAAAGCTCTTAAATTTGTTCTTGTTTCTTTGCAAAGTAACAGAAGGCTTGGTAGTCGCCGAGATCTGGTTGGCTGTTATGCTCTCGTCGGTGTGAAAGTACAAAAAGCGCTTTATAAAAGTTTGCACATGGTGCATATGGCTTGGACGTAGCTGAATAAGAGTTAATGCTTTGTTGATATATGTATAAAACAAACACTGTTCTTCTTTTTTATTTGCTAAGGACATGACCTATGATTGGACTAGGAACATGTAATTATTTATCACATTTCTCCTTAAAATGGACCACGTGGTCTAACAGTGTCCTTAGGAATGCTACAACCCGTTAACAATTTCATCCGAATAATGTAAGGCATACTCTAATATATATATTTCAGATAAACAGCTTTGTTATTGTTTCTTTGCAAAGACCAAAGATGTCACCGAGATCTGGAGGCAGATCGCGGCACTCGTTATCGAATTACGAAATATTTCCATATAAATTCTATTGAAATATTTCGTAATTATGTTCGATAACGATTGCCGCGATTTGTCCCCTGCTTGGATGTTGTGCCCTCGTCAGTTTTGAAACATAAAAGGTCTTTTGTAAAACTTTGCACACAGTGCGTATAGCTTGGACGCAGTTGATGTAAGGCAATACACCAGAGAGTATAAAGACAAAGTTCCGCCTTGATTCAGTTGGAAATTTCCTCCTTGTTATATCTTGCTTGCTGCCGTTGTTGGTGCTCCTGTAACTTATTTGCTGTTTATTTTTTATAAATTAAATTATTAAAATATTTTCTTATTTTTAAGAACGTCAAAAAATTAATAAAAAAAAACTCGGATTTCATAAATTAATAAGGTAGCATTAATTTTGAGAGTAAAAAATAATCGGGACAAATGTCAGAAGGTTAATATGGCGACGAAAAGAGAGAACGGTTTTACCTTTATATTATTGTATCATGCTTTTACGTCATATAAGTACATTTAGAAAGAGAAATTTAATTTTTATTAATGCGAAATATTTGAAGGTGGCAGTACTGAACTATGTATTTATACTTGAGTATGAATGAGATGTAGATGGTGCTGCTGCCGTCTCCAAAATAGTTAAGTAGCTGGCTACGAGGCGACAAATGTTACTAGCGGTATTTGAAGTCGTGTGTTCGTGTAGCCTGGTGTGGTGACCCTGCAGAAAATTTGGTGACAATTGATCCAAACGTACTCGTCCTATGACTTGAGAAAATGCGAGTATTATCAAAAGTACGGAGAAGTGCATGTTGAAAAAAAGACATATCATGTAAATGGTTACATATTCACCATTTTTGTGATGTATTGTCTTGATCTTGAGCCAATTTAATTTGAACATGTTCGATGTGGTTGAATACAAGGACCTATCAAATAGTGTAAATATAATGTTAATTGCTTCCTTCAATGTGACTCTGGAACCATGAGTGGCCCTGTGGTTGAGTTGGTAGTGTTGAAGCCTGTCATGCGCGAGGTTGTCGGTTCGAATCTCAAAAAATTTTCTGCTTAAAAATAAATTATAATTTCATTTGTAACAATAAAAAAGATTATAAGTTTTCATTATTATAGTTAAATGTCGGAATGACATTTATATATAATTTATATTATTCTACACCGAATAGGTCCCTATGGGATAGTTCAGTGACAAGTCACAAGGTGCATAAAAAGTATCAATTAACCGCATCCTAGGCCAATCCCATTTAAAAGTGACTGGTCCGCTTCAAAGGAAGTGTTAGAACTCGGACTAGTCCCTATCAATTGGGGACCGGTCACGTGACTAGTATTGTGTTAGTGCAATTTCCTGCAGGGGAATGTGTTAAATGCATTACTCTCATCGATTTAGTTTTCGCGCAGTTGATCTTCAGACCAGCTTTTGCTGCAGATGTCTCTAGTAGTGCGAGTTTTTGTATGTTTATAACTTAACAGACAGATGTCATTGGCATATTCCAAATCTCCAAGTTGTCCTTGCAAGCCCTAAGTTATTCCGTTGTTTGCGTTTGTGGCATTTTTCACCACAACATCTAGGACAATGTTAAATAAAAGCGTCGACATTACACATCCTTGTCGCACACAAACTGCTATATTTATTTGATCACTTAGCTGACCACCCAGCGTGTGGCTCCACGGAAGGCTTTTCCAAGCAATTACATATAATAATAATAATCATTCGAATGTTATTTAATTTACAATAGGACATTATCCGTCGTTTAATTTTATGTGATTTGTAGTTAGTTTTTTATTATTTATTAGGCTAAAGTTCGTATTGCTTTGTAAGCCAAATTACATGTGATAATTATTAATGAATAAATAACACCAAAGTTAATTGTAAATATTTTGACAAACATGTAGCAGAACGGAACAACTAGCTATTTTCGAAGGCCACTACTACTTCATCATCAGCGATATTTGTGTTTGGTCCACTGTGTGTAGTGCAGATTTCTGCTTTATATACTCAGCCTTTATTGCCAATGGAATATCTGAATTGTTTTGATTCATCGTACTACAATTTGCTGAAAGCTTTTTTGTAATGAAAGCTTAATTTTACCATCTCTAAATTTACAACAGTTTTGCCATTGTCGTTTATTCTTTACTTATTTTACGTATGTTAGTTTGCAAGGAGTCTGGAAACGATTTTATCTATATACAACAATGCTTTAAAAAAGTGCACTCGTTTCCATTTCGAGGTTTGTCAGCCTAGCACTCTCTAATTCACTCTCTAGTGTAACAGGGTCACTTCAAATTATCAATTTCAAAAGCTTATGTCATTGACTATAATCGGTCCATACATAATGTTTCTATCCGATTAACAGTTTAAAGGTTATACATACACTACCAATTTTTTTTATCGGATATCAAAATCCTTACCAGATTCATGTTCAGCATGCCAAATTCATTAAGAATTGAATAAATCATTAGATTTATAATAAATTACTAATTTGTTAAAAATATTGGAAATTTAAATGGGAGTTAGCATTTATTTTCACCAAAAAAAAAAAATTATACTTTGAGATAGCAGAATAAAAGAAATTGATATAAGACGAGAAAAAAATAATTTTTTTGATTCGAAATTTATTATACAGATGAATATTGCATATGGGAGCTATTTGCCATCGGAAACTCATTTTGACCAAATTTGAGTTAACGTATTTTGAATATAGGCTCTCGATATAATTTTTCTGAATTGAGGTACATAGGTCGAAAACCTTTTTCTATTTCATCTTAAAAGTTTTTATTGAAGTCCTCATACGTGTAGTTTCTCTCTACTGGGTACTTTGTACATGAAAACGCGAAGGTTTGTAGTATGTAGGCATGCGTTAGTCTTGGCAGCATGTTCAAGGTCATTTGTAAATTAACGAAAGCACAGTCGATATAAACGTACACATTCTTACAAGCATACTAACATTTATGAAAAAACAGTTTTGCATAAAATAAAATGTGAAATACTCTTATTGTCTTCCCCCTTTTTGTAGGTTTCTTTTATACTTGAAATTTATAATAAAATAGAAATAAGGAAGAAAAAAAAGTAAACAAAAAACAAAAATAAGTGTAATGGAAAAAAATAATGGAATAAGAAAACGTACTTTATGCAAAGACAAATTTAATGGACCCGTCAACAAACGTTATTGTGCAAATTCATTAAATTCTGCATATCACGAGTGCAAAGTATTAATATATAATAATTATTTTCAATGATAAACTAAAATGAAGAATTTATAGCAAAGTTCTTGGAAGTTTTAAAAGAAATTAATAAATATATTGAAATATATTTCCTGCTCCATTACGTCTTTTATCAACACTCATTGCTTATTTCGGTGGCAATAAGGAAAAAGTGCTTAATGGCTCAGTTAGCCATTAAGATCAGCTGTTTCCTACTGTTGCAGTTTTATTACATTACAGTCAGCTAACTGAGCCTTAAGTAATATTTTACTAGAGCTGTAGAGCACTTTTAAGCATTCGAGTCGATTTTCAGAAATTTATTTATTTTACAGTTAAATTGGGAAATTCTCTGTTAACTTTTATTTTTATAAGTAATAAGTAATAAATTTAAGTTAACATATACCAAAGTATAAACTAAATTAAGCTATTATTTTAAATGAGATTAGAAGTCTAAGAAAGATAAGTCGCAACGCAAGGCGAATTCAGTATCAGGTGAACTTATCAGCCCGGCTGATTATCAGCTGTTGATGCAAAATTGAGCAATTTGAACCAAAGTGTCAAAATTTGCTCAGAAATCTTTTGACAGATTGGTTTTGTAGCATAGCAAACTACATGTTGTTTTTTGTGTTGTAAAATTGTTGTACACAAAAATTAGTTGCGATTTTGACCAGGAGCACTTTCAAATATGCAGACTACGGAGGTACTATTAACTCAAAATCAGCTTATCTCGACTTAGGCACTTTTTCCTTTTTGCCACAGATTTATTTGGCTGCAGTTAATAATAGACTTGATAAAAATGTACAAAAGGGAATAACAACTCATTATTAGATAAGGGTTGCATTTTCTAAAAAGTCCAACGATTATGTGGGATAGTGAATGCAAGCCTTAAGTTTAGAGAAGTTGAATATGGGAGATAAAAATTACCATTTTCCGCTTTTCGAGGCAGAATTCATTTTGTCTTTGAGCCTGTAAATTTCTCTTTAGCTTCATTGGTTTTTTTTTGCTATGTATAATTTTAATTTTAGTTGTTTGGGGACTTAAAATTTTATGAAAGATATTAAAAATTTCACTTTATGGAATTTTAAATTTATAAATTAAGCAAAATGTTGATTGAAGTGGTGAACTTTTTTGGAATGTACAAATTCTTAGGGACGAAACTCTAAATAATAAATATGACCAACGACGCATCGCGACGTTATTAACACTATAAAAAATAATTTTCTTTAAATTTATTTACCTTTTATCTCTTTTGTAATTTAGAAAACTTAAAATCCAATTTGTTGGCCTTTATTAACTTCCTTTTTGGATTGTATTGTTGACGAAATCGGTTTTAAATGAAGGCTAAATCTTTTAAAAATGATTTCGTCAGCTCTTCATAACACTGGTAATTATATACATACTATACAGTCGATGGCAAAACTGTTCACGAAAAAGTTCGACATAAGAACTTTTCATTTTCATAAATATTAATTTGCGCAGATAAATAAAATATTAATGTAGTTTGGAAGAGGTGTCAATTAAACGATATATAAACCTAAATACCTAAAAGTTCTTAATTCAAAATATTATATTATAATACAATCTTGGGAGGAAAGAAAATATTCTTGGAGTATATATAATATATTCTAATATATTCTTAGTTTCATCGGGCCAAGTAATTTTCTGCCAATCAACTGTGGTGAAGTATCGTATGATATGGATTGGATTTTGAAATGTTTTTTTTTTAAGATTTTTAGTGCCTCCATCCCGTTGTTTTTAAGACATCTGAGATCATCCTTTCACTCACGTCAACTCCATGAGTTGTTCTTAGCACTGTATTCCTTTCTACTAAAGTGCTTGTCCTTCCTAAAATGAGTAGACGCAAGGCTAATAGCGAAAAGCTGAGGATAGTTCTTGAACACGGTCTAAAAAATTTCGTGACTCTAATACAATGTTCTGCTTTTTATACCCTTCACTAAAAATGGTAAAGGTTATATATTAGAGTGGGTCGATTTGTTCGAGAGAGAAAGAAAAGCAACAGACGTATAGCAAAAATGAAATCCACACAAAATTCTAAGAATATTACCCTAAGAAACTAGGAGTCTAAAATCAAAACCAAGCTCCCGCCAAGAGGCATCAAAATTCAACCTTTCCGCTGGTTAAAAACATTTATATTCAGATAACAAAAGTAACATTTTGAAAAATTTCCCTTCGGATTTTTACGAAACTTTGTACGAATAATGCCCCTGGCATAACTGCCGTTAGTGCGGAATCTTGAACCATTATAAGGGCGACAATAGAAATGCATCACCATCTACTATAAAATTGTGGCAGAAAATGCGATAAGTGCTGACAGAAAAAAAAGAAATAAATAAAATGAAAAAAAATAAAAATAAATCGATAACCACTTAAAAGCATTCATGCATAAATGGATGGGAAAGGAAAGATGGATATTGAATAGATGTGAACTGTAGTTAAGGTTATATTCAATCAATATATGTGCATGTATTTGTAAATTTATTCATCTTTCAAGTGATTGTTGTATTTATTTAAAATCTAAAAAAAATTTATAAACAAAGAAAGTATGTATATAAATTTCTTCATATTATTCTTCGTTTGTGCAATAGCTTGATTTCTGTTAGTCTGGAATTTGTGTATTCTGTCCACATTAAATACTCTGGGTGTCTCATGTATAATTAAAAAAAAATGATTTCGAATTTGCATGTTATTACGAGTAATAAAAATTTTAAAGCAATTTCTTTCATTTCGAACCAAATAGTAGACTCCTCGAACATGCTTCGGGATTAAAGTCTTTGTTAAAATTAATTTATAATATAATTAGCAATTGTATTTGTTACATTTAATAAATAAATAATAGTTTCACTGAAATAGTAATGACCTCTTTTATAAAGAACAATTTATACATATCTATATTATATATATTATACATCTTTATATTAGTTATAAAGAACAAAAGCACTTAAACTAAATTTTTCGGTACGTTTCTGAATTTTGGTTTTAACTATTACTTTTATATAATTTAATAGTTCCGGTATTGTTTGCCCTACGATGCAAACAATATGTATTTTCTGCTTCCTAAAAGCTTTGCTAAATACTTACAGCCTTTTTTATAAAAATTATTAAGCCTTTATAAAGGCTTCATAGAAAAAATTTTGTGTGAAAATTTGTTTTAAGAGCGAAGACGAACAAGCAATGTCCGTCCGTCCGTACGTCCGTCTGGTGTACGTGTAAGGTCAGATACTTCAGTCTTGGACTGTTGTGTCAGAAATGGTCCGAAATAGATTGATAAATTGGTCGAAAAGCCGGTTTCAGAACTGGTAAATTTAAACTTTATTTTGCCACGTAAAAGTAACTACAAAAACTAATGTTTGTTTATTTTTTTTTTTGTTAAATAAACCTATTTGATATCTTAGTAAGAATTATATTGTTATTAAAAATAAAAAAAGTAAAAAACGATTCCAGGGTTGGAAAATTAATTTTTTTTTTGTATATAAAATTAACCAACTAAAATAGTTTTTTCATTCTCTCTATAAATTAAACATATTTTATATTTATAAAATAAAAAGATTGGTATAACATAACAAAACGTAGAAACCTAAAAGGATGATTCCAGGGTTACAAAATTAAATTTTTTTTATATAAAAGTAACTAGGTCAAATTAATTTTTTTCTTTTTCTTTATAAATTAAATATATTTTTAAATATATTTTTCTTTTTCTTTATACATGAAATATATTTTATCCTTAGAAAGGGAGAATTTGGTATGAAATGTTTCAAAAACATAAAACAGCACCAGAGCTGGAAAATTTTAACCTATTTTAAGTTTATGTAAGTAACTATATAAAACTAATTTTTTTCTTTATTAATTAAACATATTTTATATTTTATAACGAAATAAGTTAGTATTAAAATCAGAAAAATCAAAAATAAGATTCCAAGGATGGAAAATTGATTTTTTTTTTGTAAAAATTATGCTCTGACCACAGTTATGTTTCAAATCGGTGATCATACGCTGACTGCTTGCAACGATTTCATATTCATTTTTAGTGAATTGAGATAGCATAAAATATGTCGCTAAAGAACAGTCATAACTACAAAATTAATTAAAGAACATTTTCCATTTCCCTGAAACAGTTAATTTCTGCTGAACAAAACTTAAAAATTCCTTGGGAATAAATAGATTACGATCACATAATATGGCGATACATATCGATGGTTTACTAACGCAACCTCGTAACTTAAAAATTACTACTTTTCAGGAGAGACAAAAAATGATTTATAACAAGTATTTAATGAAAATTTACAAGTATTTAATTGAAAATTTAACAAAAATCATCCAAATAATTAGATTATAAAAAAACATATATTAAAAATGTTTAAATACTTGTTATAAATCATTTTTTGTCTCTCCTGAAAAGTAGTAGTTTCTAAGTTACGAGGTTGCGTTAGTAAACCATCGATATATGTGAATGTGTAATATTGACAGTAGGATGTTTGAATTGAAACACTTAACAATTTTGTAATATTAAGTACAAAACTAGGATTATTAAATAGTATAGCACGGTTTTTGAACATCATATGTTATAAAAAAATTACGATTACATTAACTTTCCCACCCTTACCATGGGTTGGTATCAATATGGTAAGGCTAACAAAAGTTTTAACTTATATCAATGCTCATTAAATTTGCATTAGATGTGGGTGATGCCATTAGAAAATGCTGATCTCTGTTAAAGTCCTCTCTTATTAATTTCAAATCAAATTCTTTAGTTACTTACAATAAATTGTACTAGAAAATAAATATTAACTGCCTGTTCCATGATGTCACCAGAAAACGGTTAAATGACAACTTGTATTGCAAACAACAATAAAATTGGAAAAGTTATTGTTGTTTTCAATATAAGTTGTCGGTCGAACGTCTACTGGTGACATCGTGGGACAGGCAGTAAATGATGCATTTTTAATTAAAAAAAATATGTATGTATGAACCCATCCATATACCTACCTCGGAGAAGGGTACATAAGATTCGGCACAGTCCAACAGTCTTACTTGTTATACCCTTTACCAAAAAATGGTAAAAGGGTATATGTAGATTTGTCATTTCGTTTTTAATTTCTAGAATATTAATTAGCGAGCCATAAAGTATGTATATTCTGGATCCTTATGCATAGGGAAGACGAATAAGCGATGTCCGTCTGTCAGTCTGCCTGTAGGTGAAATCGGTTTTCCGCAGCTCCCAGAAAAGCTAGAGACTTCGTTCTAGGACTGCTGGGTCAGAAATGGTCGAAATAAGATTGGTATTGAAAATCAGCAAAATCGAGCAGATGGTTTTAGAGCTGGGAGACTTAAACTTCATTTTGCCATACAAAATAAATACCGAAAACTAGTTTTTAATAATTTTTTATTAAATAAACTTATTTTATACTTCGGTATAAAAAATTAAAAAAAATTAAAAAAATTAAAAAGACGTTTCCAGGGTTGGAAAACTTTAATTTTTTTTGTTATGCAAAAGTAACTTACTAAAACAAATTTTTCCTTTCTTTTTATAAACTAAACACTTTTTGTGATATAAAAAATTAACTACCGAAAATTAATTTTTATTTTTTTTATTAAATGAACTTATTTTATACTTTAGTACGAATAAAATTGGTATTTCGAATTAAAAATTAACCTTCTAAAATTAAAAAGATGTTTCCAGGGCTGGGAAACTTACTCTTTTTGTGGTATAAAAAACTAACTACCGAAAACTAATTTTAATTTTTTTTTTAAATAAATAAAATTATTTTATACTTCAGTACGAATAAAATTGGTATTTCAATTTAAAAAAGTTTAAAACACGTTTCCAGGGTTGGAAAACCTTACCTTTTTTTATAGAAAAGTAACTTACTAAAGCAAAATTTCCCTTTTTCTCTATAAATTAAAGATATCTTATATTCTTAAAAGAAAAAGATAGTATAAGAAATTAGAAAAATAAAAAAGTTTGATTTCAGGGTTGGAAAACCCACACTTTTTGTGATATAAAAAATTAGCTACCGAAAACTAATTTTTGTTTTTTTTTATAAAATAAACTTATTTTATACTTCAGTACGAATGAATTTGGTATTTCAAATTAAAAAAAAAGAAATTAAAAAAATTAAAACGACGTTTCCAGGGTTGGAAACCTTATTTTTTATACAAAAGTAACTTACTAAAACAAATTTTTTCTTTTTTTTCTATAAATTAAACATATCTTATATTCTTAAAAAAAAATATGGTGTAAGAAATCATAAAATATCAAAAAGGAGGATTCCAGGGTTGGTAAACTTACGCTCTTTGTGATATAAAAAATTAACTACCGAAAACTAATTTTTATCTAGTTTTATTAAATAAACTTATTTTATGCTTGATAACGAACAAAATTGGTATTTCATATAAAAAAAAACAATTAAAAAATTAAAAAGACGATTCCAAGGTTGGAAAACTTTAGCTTCTTTTGTACAAAAGTAAGATACTAAAACAAAGTTTTCCTTTTTTTTAAATTAAACATTTCTTAAGTTCTTAAAAGAAAGAGATTTGTGTAAGAAATCAGAAAATCAAAAAGAATGAGTTCACAGTTAAGACTCTTACACTTTTTGATATATAAAAGTAACTAAGTCTAATTAATTTTTATTTTTTCCTTTATCAATTATATACATTTTACGTTTTGGAAAGAAAAGTTTGGTATAGAAAATTATAAAAATAAGAACCACAGCTCCAGAGCTGGAAACTATGATTTTTTTTCTGTACATTAAAGTAACTAAATAAAACATTTTTTTTTAATTTCCTTATTTTCACTTAACACACTTTCTATATTTTTTTAAGAACTACTAGATTGGTATATATAAGTAATCAGAAAAATCTAAAATTATGATTCTAGGGTTTGAAAATTATTATTTTTTTCTTTGTACATAAAAGTAACTATGTGCTTATGTATGTATCTCTATACTACATAAACGCACTTTGGTAAAGGGTATATAATATACGGCACAGCCGAATATAGCACTCTTACTTGTTATAAATAAGACTATAGTATAAAATGTAAATTTTTTATTCTTTTCTCAATTTTCACTTTATCGACAATTTAATAAATTTATACTCGTAGTTAATAATAAAACCTAAATGTTGAATTGTTAGAAAGCTTCAGTGTATCTTGACAATGTCGTCCTGACATAAACATCCTGCAGCCGTCAACAATAGATTAAGGGGGAAGAAATGAAAGCATTTATGGTTTGAAATCTTTAAATGATCAATCAAAGTTGTACAAAAAATAAATATAATTTGTTATTTTATAAATGTGTGTGTGTGTGCGAGAGAATGTTATGGCTCGTCTCCATACATTCACAATTTGTTGAAATGGAATGATGAGATAACAGAAGCATATAAAATAAAACTAAACCAGGTCGAGAATTTATTGATTGAAAAATTCATCATTATTTTAATATTATAATTTGAAATTGAAAGTTGTAAGTTAGTTAGTTGTGAAATTTGTTTACAGATGAGCTGAAAAAATGGGAGAGAATCCAACAACCCTGCAGGAAATGGAACTAACACGAGATAAGTAATGTAATGGATCCAGTACGAGTTCTAAAACTTCTTATGAAGCGTACCAGTCAGTTTTATATGGGGATGGCCTAGGATAGGTTCACTGAACTATCTTAGGGACCAATTAGTTGTAGAATAATATAACTTATATATAACTGTCATTCCGACATTTAACTGTAACAATGAAGATTTATAAATTTTTTTATTGTTACAGATGCATTTATATTTTACTTTTAAGCAGAGTGTTTTTTTGTGATTCGAACTGACAATCTCCGGCATGACAGGCTTGTACACTACCCACTCAATTACAGGGTCACTCATATTTCAAAAGTAATAATACCAGTTAAACTAAGGTTAGTATCTAAGTATAGTTACGGGACTGGTTCCAGAGCGACCGCTAAGGTCTCATTGGAGAAAACAAATTTTTTATTGTTATTTATTTTATTATTGAATCTGTCTTTATGACAATAACAATAAGTATTCAAATCTTAAAGTAAAAATGAATATGTTTATACTGCCACTGCAATATACAACTTATGGTATTAAAAAAATTTAACTAGCCATATCAAAAGTGTGTGAACTTTTGAGTCGCAGATAATCCTCAAATCACTCGCAAGTGGATTGGTATTATAGGAATTTTCGTAACGTATTTGGTGCTCGAGTTTTTAATGTCTTCTCGGATGGTGGGTACATTTATGTACCTATGGAGCACACGTAATCGCTATTAAAATTTTTTACTGTCTTCTTTGCAGTTTTACGACATTAAGCACCCCATACACGTTTCAATTCAATTGTGAATTGAATCTTTCAATTGAATTGATTCTTGCCCACACACTTCATAAACTGAATTGAAAGATTTGCATTCAACTGTCAAATTTATATTTTTTCACAATTAAAAATTTTAAAAATTAAAACTTCTATTGCATTTATTCATTAATTTTAATATTTTTTATTTAGAATTCAATGAAATTAAAAACAATTTTAAAAATACATAAATTTTTCTATACAAAATAAAACTACAAACATAAATTTTGACAGCTAATCAAGAGACTCGAACACACACAGCACAATCGAATTGAAAGATTTACTAGTCAACATGAAAAATCAAAATCTTTTGATTTTTCTTCAACCAACTCGACAACTGCCAAACTAATCAATTGACAAAGCCATACACGCTTTGATTTGGACAACAACCGACTCAATTGAAAATTGAATTGAATCGTGTATGGGCTGCTTTAGACGCAGACGCTGTTCCACATAGCTGAATGGCATATAACCATTTCGGCTTTAAGACTGCCTTATGGAGCTCGCAGATTTCAATTTTAATTGAGTTAATTTTGATGCGATGGGGTGAACCTAAGTGAAACGTCTGTCAAGATATATGTATACCAAGAGAGTAAGATGAAAACAGTTAGAAGCATTTACATTTATCTTCCATTTCTCCAATGCTGTGATATCGATTTGAAACTGTTGTGACGCAACTAATGGGGTTTTTTGAACGCTCAAGAATGCAGTTCCTCATTAAATCGATCTAATAAGTTGGCCGCTTATTGATTTTCCCCTTTTGAAAGGATTTTGTGGATTATCCCGTGTGCATTCCACAAAACTGTTGCCATCACCTTATTGTCCGACAAATTCACCTTGGCCTTCTTTGGACCAGGTTAAGACTGGTCTCCGGAGTACAGTAATGGACACATGTTTCATCCACAGTTAAAAAACGCTGCAAAGGCTTATTCGGATTGCGGTTAAACAACTCCAAACAATCCTTTAAGTTCCCACACGTTACCGTTTATGGTCAATTGAGAGCAAACGCGGCACCCATCTTGCAGACAACATTCTTAAACCCAGCTGATCATTTAAAATCGAAACCACACTGTCCTATGTATTAAGCGTCATTTGTACTTGTGCTACCACAACTGAAGTCAGTAAACCACTTTTTTACCATTGAAAAAGTCCCCATAATATTTATAGAAATTTTCCTTGGTTTGATTGATGTTTTATTTTTCGCAAAAAATAATGTTTAACTGGGGGTCTCCACGCGCAATAAACTTGGAAATAATTATGTTTTCAACTGTCACATTCTATTTCCAACATCATACATATGTCCACGTGTGGACCGAATAGACATTTATTTGCAAATAAATTTCGAAATAGTTGTTCAAACATATTTCGAAGAAATAATGTTGAACATAAGCTGTCAAACTTCATAGACATTTGTTTTTTGTGAGAATTAAATAAAATAAACTTGTGACTGGGGTAAAAATACAGAATTTTTAATATATAATAAAACGAATATAAACCAATTAGTTTTAAATCAAATAAAATAAATTAAAATTAATATAAAAACATCGATCTATACACAGTGAGTTTTTTAAATTTATGTCCAATACCACAATGCGTGTTCTATAGCCCAGAACATAAGCTTGTATATGACCATATTTGTGACGTCATGCTGGCGATGTTATTGCTTATGTTCGGAAATAAATATTGCGCGTGGAGACGTACTGTAATGAACACACGAGATTCACTTTTTTCCATTTTTAGAAAAATACACGAGGTTGTATGTTTTGAACAGCTGTTAAAATTTGACAGTTATCTATTAACAGGTGGTACTTGATGGGAACAGTGTTGCATTTCATGTAACTACGAGGGAAGTTCGAAAAGTCTCGGACTTGTTGATTCGAATTCGTAAATAATGCAGAGCAGTATTGTTTATTCTCAAACGCCTCACGAATAACATCAGTTACTTTGTGCACTTGTTGAATAGTACTATGTTGCTTTCTGAATCCAAATTGATGATGAGGTATGATGTTGTTAGAATCGATGTAAGGCACCAAGAAGTAGTAGTAGAAGTAATTTCTCAAGAATTTTAGAAAGGTAATTGGACGGAGTGATGGTATCTGCGTTGCGTCTTTACCTGGTTTTGATATCATAATTATTCCTGAATGTTTCCAATTATAAAGAGAAGTAAGCAATTGTCAGCATTGCATTAAATATAAAAAACTTATCTTTATTTCATAGTTTGGTAAATTGTTTATCATTGTAGAGGTAATTTTTTTCAGGTCTGCAATAGCTGACTTAAATTTAGAAAAATCGAATTTAATTGGGAGTGCTGCTGCACCACCAAAGAGCAAGGGTGTTAAGCTAGAGTCAGTTTCATTTGGAGTAAATACATTTTCTAAATGATGCGCGAGTTCTTTTACTATTTTCGTTGGAAGTTTTATCTATTCACCATTTTGCAGACGTATAGGAGCTTCGTATGCAGTAGGACATCTCATTTTTCTTACAGCTTTCCATAAGCTATAATCAGTTTGTTCAGTTGTGTCCAAGGTAGCTTTTGAAGTTAGATTCCTTTTGTGTATTCAGAACGTTGCGCAATTTTTTTCACAGTGGTTTAATCTTCTCTACTCTCGCACAATAGATTCGATGCCCCCATGCTGGATTAAATGTCTTCTTTGGGACGTGTACGCTGTGTATGTAGAACACATTGGTCAATATATGAGAAAAATGTTTGACATCCTATTCAATCTCAAGATCATTCTTCAAAGAACTTACATACATTTTATATCTTAACCAGTTTGTTTTCTTAATAGGTCAACAAAATCTATTTTTCTCCTGATTCCTCGTACTGTCGAACAGACTTAGAAATGTAGGAGAGTGATCCGATAAAAGATCATATGAGGGGCTCATTGCTATTTGATCGCGTTTCAAATTTTTTATTCCCGTAAAATCAATTACATCTGGAATTTTGTTAAGATCTGCAGCTCAGTATGTAGCGTGACCAGTAGACATTACATAAATCTTTTTGGATATTATTGCGTTGAGGAGTTGCCTTTCTCTTGGACTTATAATGCAGGAAATCCCAGAACGTGTGCTTAGCGTTGTAATCACCTGCGGCTATGAATTTTGGACCCAATGTTTTGAAATATTCGAGAAAATGCTCTTTATCAATGCTGTGGTTTGCTGCACAATATATTGCGGATGTTGTTAATTATTTGGATGGAATATTAACAGACGTCGCCTGAATAGTGTATTTACTATATTCTTACTTCACTGCACTTACGTGTTTTGTGTTGTATGTATAATAACCGTTTACTCGAAAACACATTTTTTCTATGGAAGGGAAAAATTTATATTATATTTGTATTATTTGATAATTCCGGGATACAATCACGTTGAACTTGTTCAGTGCCGCTAACTACAGTATTGTAGTGTTGTAAAAGTATTGAGTATTTGAGTACTGAGTACTCAATACCGGGAATTTTCACCGGTACTCAATACACAAAAGTAACTATTCAATACTTTCAGGGTTGAATTTTGTAGTATTCAAACGAAAGCCTTCCTTTAAAATACATCAGAATTATACAACTCTGTGAGTTTGATACAAACAAATATGACTCTGAACCTCATGGAGTTAGTGTAACAAATACCAATTCTGTTAGGATTATTTTGATACAAAAACAGCCACTAAAAAAAAGTACTACAAAATGCATTATTGAACTACTTCAGTCATTAACAAATACTATTGGACAGAAAAAGTGACCCTTTAGAATAGTGGAAGGAAGGCACGTGATACAATATAACCAGCAAGTCAGGTCCTCACAAACATGAAAAATATTTTAAATTCTTTCAATGTCGGTAAAATTTTATTTTTATATTTCAACGATGCCTAAGTAATAATATCAATTGTGAGAAAGAAATGTTTATTAAAAAATATTTAGAAGATAATTTAAGAGATTAATTCACTAGAAGTGTTAAGAGTACGTTAAAAAAATTTTATGTACAAAAACTAATCTTCAAACTTATTTATTTTCATTTGTTATAAATTAATTTAAATATACTTGTATTTAATCCTTGTGTTTCCATATTGCATTATCAATAAAATAATATAAATAATAATTTTTAACTTCCCATTTACATACATATATAAAGTATTGAGTAGTATCGAGTACCCAATTGAAAAAGTATCAAGTAGTACTAAGTATTCAAAAGTAGCCGCTTTTCACAACACTACAGTATTGAACCGCGTTTCAATTAAATTGACTAAGGATTAAGACGATACATAAAGAAAATGTTAACTATGTAATAGTTTGTAGTCTGGGACCCTGCCAAAAGCGGTTGGTAAAAAAATGAAAGCATATGCCACATAGTTAAATAATTTAGGTCCACCTATATATCATTTTTTTACTGATATTTAAACGAACTCTTAACATGCACTGCATTTTATTTCTGTCATTTGTCAGCTGTTATATTTTTTTATTCAAATGCATATTAACAACTGCAAATACATTCTTAATCATTCACAAATTTTTAAAATAGTTTCCTAACTATTTAACTTAGTTTTTTTTTTAATGCATGTTTTTTATTTATTTTATCTTCAAATATGAACTAACAATAAGTATTCAAATCTTAAATCTATAAAAAAAATTATTAGGCCCGACCAATGTCGGACATAAGCTTAGTGATAATTATTAATAATACATAAATAGTGATAAGCAACAAAAAGAAAAAAGTGTTTTCAAGCAGCTTCATCATCTAGAGTGTTGAATATTAGAGCCCGTGTATCTCTCTTTTTTAAGCGGATGTGTCCAGTAAAGTTCAAAATAAAGTTCAACCTAAGTTGACAAATTTTTGCACTTTTCAACCAGTTGATGGTTGGTGTTCATAATAAACCTGAATATTATTGATATTACTCAGCTGATATGTAAAATATGGGCGAAAGACCACAAGTACCTTGAATATTTTGGAAAGTTAGTAATATTACTCCAGTGATGTAAAGAATATGGACGAATGACCACATTTACCTTGATTAAGACAGTCCATGTAGGATTTGGCTTTGTTGGATTAGGTTGGCTTAGGTTAGGTTACGGGTATGCTAGTTAAGGGGCCTTTAGTTAAAGCTAAGTTAGGTGTTAGTTTAATTTTTGTGAAGTTAGATTAGGTACTGTTAGGTTAGGATCGCTTAGGTTAGGTTAAGTTAGGTTAGCAGAGGTTAAATTAAGTTATGTTAAGTTAGGTTAGGTTATGTCAGTTAAATAAGGTTAAGTTAAGTGCTTTCTGGTTAAGTTATTTTAAGTTAGCTTAGGTTAGTTTAGGTTAAACAAACTCAGGTTACATGAAGTTCGGTTAGAAAAGATTCGGTTATGTTGTGTTAAGTAAAGGCTGGTTAAGTTAGATTAAGCTAAGCTAGGTTACGTTCGGTTAGGTTAAGTTATGTTAGATTCGGTGAGATAAATTTACATTAGATTAAGTGAGGTTAGGTTAAGTTATGCCAGGTTCGGCTAGGTTGCGCTAGGTTAGATTAAATTAGTTTGCTTAAGGCTTGGTGAAACTATGTTTGGTTAGGTTTTGTCTAGTGATGTTAGATTAGGTTATGTCAGATTCGGTTAAGGTAATTTAGGTTCGATTATATTAGGTTGGTTAAGGTTACCTTACGTTCGGTTAGATTAGGTTGAAGTAGATTAGGTCATGTGGAGGACGATTATTCTAGGTTAAGTTAGGTTAATTAAGGCTAGGTTATAAATATCAGGTTCGGGTCGGTTAGATTAGCCTAGAATAGCTTAGGGTAAGTTAGATCAGTTTAGTTAAGGTGGATTACGTTAAGTTAGTACAGTTTAGGTAAGGTTAAATTCTATTAGATAAGGTTTGTTAAGTTATACTAGATTAGATTAGATCATAAAAAAGAAACCGCTTGAATGTGATATCCCCAAGTTCATTCAGATAATTCTTCGTTGGTAAAGCTATAATTCTGAAAATTATTTACAACTTTAAATTAAAATAACAAGTTCGGTTATGGGTAGTTTTCTGGTATAGTAAATTCTATGAAAAATACGATAGGATAGATAAATAAACTTAATAACTTGGATAACTTGGCAGTCGCTGAAAATGCGTAAATTTTTTTTAATGTATCGAAAAAATTATTGACGTGTACTCTTTCGACAAAGCTAGTTGTCCTGACAAAAGCTAGGACTGCGTAATTTTATTTTCGTTTACTGAAATTCGAAGAGTTTCAGATAGATTTTATGCTATTTGAGTGTGTTTTTCCAACTCACTTAGGAGAGTACGACTTTTTTAGTTAGTAATCTTTCATTACCATCAAATATTTAAAAACAAATGACTTTATTAAAATAGTACATCAACATTATGACAATATTTTATTATTTTTGCAATACTACGCTTATTTACTCTCATCTCTTTTTTATTCTTTTAATGGCAATATTATTTTGCTGGTGTCGAACAAATTAAGTATACATAGTTCCCAAGAAGCCTTATCATTTTAAGTAAGATTTATTTAACTTGTCATACTGCTTATTAATGACCTTTTCCAATGGCAAACCATACAACGAATTATTCATTTTTGTGTAATGTCAAATGATTTGACTTAAATCCTTAAAACTGCAAAGTATGTGTTTCAACTTGATGTAGAAAAAAAAAATTCTTAAAGTAACTTTCCACTGAAAATATATGTACATAATATGTATGTGCGCTTGAAAGTGCACGAAAGAGATACGAAAAATGCATTCATTCGAAATTTATTCATTCTGTGTAGAAAAAAGGACATCGTAAGCTATGTTAACACAAAATACCATCTGCAGACAAGTCTTACAAATGCAAAAGTAAAAAAGTTAAGGATTTATGTAATAAAGAAAATGAAATGAAACCAGAACAGTAAAGAACGAATTTGCAATATGAATATTATATTGCAGTAAATTTTTAATAAATATAAGATTAACGGAGTTTTTTTTTCCTTCAAACGTCTTATTAAAATAAATATTAGTTTTCTTGGCGAGATAAATTATTATTTGTTTTGAAAAATATTTAGTTTCCCACCAATCGTGAAATGAAAAATAAAAATTTTACATAAAAATAAATAATATTTTGCCTTATTTCACTAGTTTCGGATCGATATAAATAAGGACTGAAAAGAGTTTTGAATTAGGTGAATGTTGTTTGTTTTAGAAGTTTTTTATGAAGCCGAAAAAAATTCTTATGGACATATGTACATATATTATTTAAAAATCAAACCGCATTATAACAATAATTCTACGTCTAGTTAATATTTCAAATTATTTTAAATAAGCATGCAGCAGTAAACTAAATTCAATACAATGTCAGAAAAATCTGAATAAATGATAATAAATCAGTGACGGCAAGTGAAACATTTTTGACTTTGAAATTTTTGTCTATATATATATATATATATATATATATATATATAAAACCATGATATAAATATAGAAAGTACTTCCGTTCTCTCATTGTCTTTAAAACTAAGTATTTTTGAAGTTTGCTTTTTGAGAGAAAAGTATTGAGTATTTCTTAAAATATGCAATTTTTGCACCTTCATATCTTAGGAAGCCTTCATTTCAAAACTTTCAAACATAGAAGGTTACATGAATAAATTCTAATTATGATTTAAATTTCATAACTTTACCATTGCGATTGAAGGTATGAGGGGGTAAAAACAGCTCGAATGGTTTCCTGCAAATATACAAACTGCGTGCATTGGCCGGAACTTGGCCTGCCGCACTACTGTGTGCTTAGATCCAACTGCTAAACAACAAAACTATAAAAGATCAAGACAGAAGCCATGAAAACCATGACATAAATATAGAAAGTACTTCCGTTCTCTCATTGTCTTTAAAAATAAGTATTTTTGAAGTTTGTTTTTTGAGAGAAATAAAGAAAAATGTTCCCATATAGTAAAAAATTTAAGTCTTCCCATAGAAATTTTTTTTACAAAAATATATAATTTTCTTAACAAAAATTTGGGAATAAATAAAGTTATATAAATAACTACATACCTGTGAAGTGTAAAAAGTGATTATGTCATAACTTATCTCATATTTTTAAGTTTTTAGCTTAATACAAATCTTTTAACTATATTTTTATCTAAATTTGGCGCTGAGAAACCAAATTGATTGATGATTTGGATTATTTGACAACGAATTTTCATTAAGTTTAACAAATAGTAATTGACATTGCATTCAGTTTAATTTACATAATATGTTTCTCGTTGATTGTAACATCCCTTTCTAAAAAAATTGGTGTAATAATCGGTCAGATCATTTAGCAAGTCTATTTCACAGATCTTATAGGCTCTTAGCCACTGTTGGCGAACACCAGGAAATGCAGGGAATTTAAAATGTGCTGCACTCTTATTTTTTTGCTTATGCCCTAATTTGGTAAGAAGATTTATGACGTTTTTTTGTTTTAAAATAATTTTCTTGTTTTTGAATTCTCTAAATTATTTTCTTCAAAAATGGTTGTTGTCTTTCATAATGAAAAATGAAAATATTATTACCATGTTTTTAAAACATAAAAATATAATGAAATTATTATATAAAAGTTTGAAAAATAAATGAAAAAATATGTGTTGGATATAATGTTCGAAACAAAATCATAAAGCAAATACACGAACCTTCTAGCATAGACAATAACTAATAATTGTTTTAAAGATTCTGCTTCTTTTTTTTTCGTCTATAGACAAGACGATACAACCGTCGAACACAATTTGGATATTAAGGGTCGTATTCAAAAAAACTTAACAAAGCTTTGAAAAGCAATGTTAAGTAAAGCTGTATTAAAAAAAAAATATTATATCAAATTTCTAAAGTAGGCACCTACGTTTGTTAACGCTACTTTAAGTTGATATTTCCAAAATGTGTATTTTGTACCTCAAATATTTTTGTTAATATAGCACATATTGATTCATGTTACATCTGAAAATGAAGCTAGAAGTGTTAGCTCTTATCCTAAATTTATTATTTCAGTTATGTGATGGAAAATATCACTAACGTATCCAACTGATTCGAAATACATAGCAAAATTCATAAAAAATATTAAAATAAATACAATTATACACAAATGTTTTAGTGATGTACATTCAAACAAAACGAATCGAAAAAAGCTGGATATTCAAATACTCATTTCGTTCGAATAAAATAAATTGAGATAATTTTTCAATGTTCGTCATATTTTTTTTACTTTTACTTCATAAAAAGGTTTATCTGTTTTCCTAGCATGTCAGAAGTTCATATATTATAAATTAAGTTGCTTAACTTCAAGATAATAACAATTTATTTAATAAAATAAAAAATTAGTTGAATACTCGAATGAAATTGTATTCGATGTTGTAATTACATCATAAGCTGTGAAATGGTTGTTGAACATGGTGGTGTTACCAGAATTTATTATTAAATCACAAAATAATTAAAGTTGTCTTTTGAATACAATTTCTTAACAAAGCAACGTTAGCCTTAAAGTGCTTGGTAGCTACTATGAACTTTAAAGCTCAAGTAAAATATTTTTTTGAATTAGGCTGTAATTGTTTAATTTATACATTCTGTATTTTATAAAAACAATTTTGAAATCATTTTTGAATAAAATTTTCAAAAAAAAAAAAAAAACAGGAAATAGAGGGGGAAATATTAAATTAATACCGTAGCACGATTTTACCGGAAACTTCACAATACTTATACTTGTCAGATGGTGAATGTCAAGAAACATTGAGAGAATGGAAGTACCTTCTATATTTATATCATGTATAAAACATTTTAAATATTATTTGAAGAAAAAATGATTGTATATTGTAGCTTTTCCTTCATGTTTGTCATCTATCTATTAGGGTATTCAATCGGTTAACCGTTAATCGGTTAACCGGTTAATTGCTACCCGATTAACTGATCGGTTAATTAAAAATTGCCTTTTTCTATTAACGGTTAAACCAGTTAATTTCAGCCGATTAACCGATTAACCGAAGTATCAAATTTTTAAATATTTTAGTGTGTTTAGAAATTATTTTTCATACAAAGAAGTATGTTCAGTGATTCTAACTTAAGTAAAAATTCAAAGGCTTTCAACGTGGCTATAAAAGGGTTTAGTAAAGACTCTGCTACTCTAATTGAACTTTGTTTTAATAATTTGAAATTTATTTGCTAGTGGTTCAGCGTTGTCCATATATTTCATTGTTGCTGTAACAAATCATCAGTAGACTTCAACCATACATTTTGAATAGTCACAAACCTCTTATCTTATGCACAGACTTTCAAGAACTATTTGAGAATTCACAAATAATAGTATTTTTGAAAATCACAAAAGAAAAATAAGCGTAGTAGGCTTAGAAACTAATAAATACAAAAACCCAGCAAATAATTTATATTCGACATGAATTTATTTTATTTTTCTGCACCTTTATACAATTAGAAATCCATCGGATAACAATAAAAGTAATTATAAGGCAAAATGAAAAATAAAATCTAAATTTAACATTTAAAAAATTTATTATTCGACATATTGTCAGAAGTTTATTTGAAATGAGCCACTAGAAAATAAATTTCAAATTTAAATTCTGACAATATGTCGAATAATAAATTTTGTAAATTTTTATTTGTTTTAATAATTAAAAAAAAAATCATGGCTAATAGTACTGTTGCCAACCATTTAGTTAAGGATAAGATTTAATAAGAGACGAATTCAATTATTTTATACCTAATCTCTGAAATATTTTCATCTAGCAACAGTGTTTTAAAGTACAAAAATGAAAACAAAGAAACTCAGAAATAAACTTTTCTGCAGAATGTTCGTCGCTGAGTCAGATGAGGACAGGCCAACAGAAATAATTTGATAGTTGTAGTACAAGAAATTTTCTAACAAAATTAAACGATACAACTAGAATTCTAACACTTAAGTGTTAAGAATTAAAAAAAAGCAATGTGAGTCCGATCACAGAGGAGATATGTAAACATCTAGTAATGGAATTTTTTTTTAAGTTGGAAGTACTTATGCCTTTAGTATCTTTTTTTAAATTAATTAATTAAAAGTATCAAAACTTTCAATATCGTAAATACATATGAATTTGTTGGTTTTTGTTTGTTTTATTAAACTTATTAGGTTAGTAAATGGGCACACTGCAGTAGTATATGTATGTTTACTGCATTAAAAATTTCAGTAAGCAGTAAATTTACTGATTACTAAAAAAACTCAGTAAATTTTTACTGCTATTGAAATTTAATTTGCATTACCAGTAAAATCGTAGGGCCGTATTCATAGTAAAATTGTAGCAAGTGGCAAAGTTTTTTTCATTCAAATTTTGAAACTTTTGTATGAAAAACATTTAGCCACTTGGTAGAATTTCATTATGAATACGGGCATTACTGATTACTGAAAATTCAATGCACCTCATCATATAACAAATCAGTTAGGCAATTTATATAAATTGTAGAAAAAAATTTTAGTAATCAGTAAAATTTTTTTTGTTTTTACTGAAACTTTAGTGGTACTGCAGTGCTCATCTATGGTAAATGCCTTTACTTTTACTTTTTAATTTTTAATTCCTGTTGTTCATCGTTTAGTTGTTGCTGTTCTTGTTGTTGTGTACGCATTGCAATTAAAATAAATTCAGTTCAGTTTAAACGATTTTTTTTCAGTTATATCGCTTTTTTCTCGTTTTGGCGTTTTTTTCTCTTTTTGGGTTGTTTTCATTTTCGCAATTTTTTTCATTTTGGCGATTTTTTCATTTTGGCGATTTTTTTCTGTTTTTTCCATTTTGGCGATTTTTTTCTGTTTTTAAGGTTTTTTTATTTAGGCGATTTTTTCATTTTGGCGATTTTTTCATATTGGCGATTTTTTTGTTTAAGGATTTTTTTCATTTTGGCGGTTTTTCGTGATTTATTTTAGTCCTAGAGATTTTTTTTTAATTTGGTTCTTTTTTCGTTTTGGCGATTTTTTTATATTTGGCGATTTTATATTTTTTTTTTTGATTTTTTAGTTTTACCGTTTTTTAAAATTTCAAGAGTTTTGCTCTTACGGTCTCCAAGATACAGCAAGTTGTCAAAATTACAAAGTGAAAATTGCATTAACTGATAGAACACCCATTGATTTAAATTTTTTAAATTTAGTGTTAATTGTTGTAGTCTGTATAAAAATACACTAACTTTTAAAATTTCAAGTGTATATATGTACATACAATTGTATGTATATTACATGGGATTTTAACATTTTTCGTTGCTCGTTTTGGAACACCCTTTAATTTTTAACTCTCATGTATTTGTTGTTGTAGTGGCCAAATGTCTACATATTGTGTCTAAATTTCAAGTTTGTAGCTCTTACGGTTCATTTTCACCTTTGGTGTACGGAAATATACAGAAAAATAACCGTCGGCTTCGAGCTGGTCGACTTGTTTCTCTGCTTGGTATTGCTTCTTTCAAACACTAATACACTCATACAAAGCTCACACCGATTTGACAATGCAAAGCAAAAGCAAAAAGCAAAGAAATCAAAGTCAAAAGATTTTTACCCCCTAGCGTATAGATGTTTGATCAAAAAAATATATATATATATAAAACAGGACTCTATTGGCATAATGAAGGATTTTATTTGCTTAGAGAAATCCAGGAAAAGGACTTACAAACTAGATATTCTGTATTATGGATTGCTTTCAATTTCCTCAACATCTACGTTAAGTGAAAGAATTTTTCCAAGTCAAGTTTTATCAAACCTAATTCGCTTAAATCCTTAACGCTTAACCCAAATTATTTTTCTAAAATATTGTGTTAGAAGATCTTTTTAAACTATTGAAGTATATTAACATACATATATATAATTTTTTTTTTGCTTGATTTAGTTTAAGAATTCTTAGGTGTATTTTTTTGTTTTGCTAATAAACACAAATTAATAAATAATTTATGTACTTTTGCTTGCTCGAATTACTTGATTTATGAAAAAACTTTATTAATCGGTTAACCGGTTAATACCGAAATTAACCGATTATTAACCGATTAAACCAAAACCACGATTAATTAATCGAGCGGTTAACCGATTAAAGCAAAACCCCGATTAAATGAATACCCTACTATCTATATACTATAATTAAAAAATAATAATAATTTTTAACTTCCCGCAGAAGGAAGTTACTGTTTTTACCCCAATTTTCAATGTTTTGAGGTCCTGAGAGTCTATTCTGACTATTTTCGTGATGATGTCCATATAAACGTATGTATATGTATGTATGTATATGTGTGAATGTGCGTGTGCATTTACATGTGTTTGAATGTACCCTGTCGGAGATTGTATGGTTGACCACAAAAATAGTTAATTTAATTATTATTATTCGAACTTCATTTATTTCTATATTTTATTATTTGAACAGGCTAAAGTTCGTGTCGCTTTGTAAACCAAATTACATATGATAATTATTAATGAACAAATAACACTAAAGTTAATTGTAAATATTCTGACAAACACGTAGTAGAATCGAACAATCAGCTATTTCCGAAGGCGACTAATCCTCCATCATCAGCGTTCTTCTGTGTTTGGTCCACTGTGTGTGGTGTCAGTTGATGTAGATTTCTGCTTTATATACGCAACTTTTTTGCAAATGGAATACGTGAATTGCTTTGATTAATCATATTTCAGTTTGCTGAAAGATTTTTTGTAATGAAAGCTCAATTTGCCATCTCTTAATTTGCAACAGTCTTACCATTGTAGTTTGTTCTTTACTAATTATGCACATGTTAGTTAATTTGCTTATTTTGTGTTCTACTTAAGACAAACTTTTTTGGTTTGTTATAGTTAACTTTTCTTAGACTGACTAAAAGTTAACTACAATGTCATCCAGAACAGACCCAAAATTAATTCTTCACATAAAAAATATTCCTGCAACAAACAATTTTAATTGAAATTAAAACCAAAAATCAATCAAAAACGTATTTAAATCAATTAAACTTTTGCTTAAAAACTAATAATTGTTGCAATAAACAACTGTAATTGAAAATAAAACCAAAAATTGATTTTTGGTTTTAATTTCAATTAAAATTATTTATTGGAGGAATATTTTTTTCTGTGTTAATTTGAGTGCGTAATCGAATTTGATGAAAGCCAACAAATTTATTCTCAGCTACTTTGAAACTCATTTCAGTTTTATATTAACATTTTTCTGTTGTTATTTTAGATGGCACCTTAGCTGACTGGTAGCGTGTTGAATACAAATCATGTGATGATATATGTTCGAACCCCAGAATTTTTTATTCAATTTACTGACTACCAGGTGATTTAAAACAAGTGAGAGTGCTTTATTCGGCTGTGCCGAATCTTATATACCCTTTACCAAAGTGCGTTTATGTAGTATAGAGACACATACATAAGCACATACATAAAGTAATTTGACCTAGTTACTTTTATGTGCAAAACAAAATTAATTTTCAAACCCTAGAATCATCAAATTAGATTTTTCGCATTCCTTTTTATTAATATAGTAGTTCTTAAAAAAATATAGAAAGTGTGTTAAGTGATAAAAGAAAAAAGGTAATTCCAAAAAAATGTTTTATTTAGTTACTTTAATATCTAGAAAAAAAGTTCAAAGTTTCCAGCTCTGGAGATGTGATTTTTATTTTTATAATTTTTCAAACCAAACTTTTCATTCCAAAACGTAAAATATGTATAATTTATAAAGGAAAAGATAAAAATTAATTAGACTTAGTTACTTTAATATATCACAAAAAGTGTGAGTTTCCCAACCCTGAAATCATCCTTTTTGATTTTTCTGATTTCTTACACCAATCTCTTTCTTTTAAGAACATAAGATATGTTTAATTTGTAAATAAAAGGAAAAATTTGTTCTAGTAAGTTACTTTTGTATAAGAAAAAAATTTAAGGCTTTCCAACCCTGGAAACGTCTTTTTAATTTTCTTAAACTTTTTTTTTATTTGAATTTATTCGTACTCAAGCATAAAATAAGTTTATTTAATAAAAATAAACAAAAATTAATTTTCGGTAGTTAATTTTTTATATCAAAAAGAGTGTAGGTTTCCCAACCCTGGAATCCTCCTTTTTGATTTTTTTGATTTCAAATACCAATCTTTTTTTTTAAGAATATAAGATATGTTAATTTATAGTAAAAAAGGAAAAATTTGTTTAAGTATGTTACTTTTGTATAAAAAATAAGGTTTTCCAACCCTGGAAACGTCGTTTTAATTTATTCAACTTTTATTAGTTTGAAATACCAAATTCATTCGTGCTGAAGTATAAAATAAATTTATTTTATAAAAAAATAAAAATAAATTTTCCGTAGCTAATTTTTATATCACAAAAAGTGTGGGTTTACCAACCCTGAAATCATGGTTTTTGATTTTTCTGATTCCTTATACCAATCTTTTTCTTTTAAGAATATAAGATATCTTTAATTTATAGAGAAAACGAAAAATTTGCTTTGGTAACGTAATTTTATATAAAAAAGGTAAAGTTTTCCAACCCTGGAAACGTGTTTTAAACTTTTTTAAATTGGAATACCAATTTTATTCGTACTATAGTATAAAATAAGTTTATTTATTAAAAAAAAATTAAAATTAGTTTTCGGTAGTTAATTTTGTATATCACAAAAAGAGTAAGTTTCCCAACCCTGGAATCATCCTTTTTGATTTATCTGATTTCTTATACCAATCCTTTTCTTTTAAGAATATAATATATCTTTAATTTATAGAGAAAACGAAAAATTTGCTTTAGTAACTTACTTTTGTATAAAAAAGGTAAAGTTTTCAAACCCTGGAAACGTGTTTTAAACTTTTTTAAATTGAGTTATTAATTTTATTCGTAGTATAAAATAAGTTTATTTATTTAAAAAAATTATAATTAGTTTTCGGTATTTAATTTTTTATATCACAAAAGTTCCAGTTTCCCAACCCTGGAATCATCCTTTTTGATTTTTATGACTTCTTATACCAATCTTTTTGTTTTAAGAATGTATGATATGTTTAATTTATAAAGAAAAGGAAAAATTTGTTTTAATAAGTTACTTTTGTATAAGAAAAAAAAAATAAAGTTTTCCAACCCTGGAAACGTCTTTTTAAATTTTAAAACTTTTTTTGTTTGAAATACCACTTTTAGTTGTGGCCAAGTATAAAATAAGTTTATTTAATAAAAATAAATAAAAAATTAGTTTACGGTAGTTAATTTTATATATCACAAAAATTGTAGGTTTTCCAACCCTGGAATCATCCTTTTTGTTTTTCTGATTTCTTACAACAATCTTTGTACTTTAAGTACATAATATATGTATAATTTTCAGAAAAAAGGAACAATTTGTTTTAGTAAGTTACTTTTGTATAAGAAAAAAAATTAAAGTTTTCCAACCCTGGAAACGTATTTTTAATTTTTTTGATTTTTTTTCAATTCTTTTTAAAGTGAAATACCAATTTTATTCACTTTGAAGTATAAAATAAGTTTATTTAATAAAAAGATAACAAAAACTAATTTTCAGTAGTTATTTTGTATGGCAAAATGAAGTTTAAGTTTCGACAATTTCTGACCCACCAATCCAAGAACGAAGTCTCTAGCTTTTCTGTGAGCTTCGGAAAACCGATTTCACGTACAGACAGACGGGCAGACGGACATCGCTTATTCGTCTTCCCAATGCATAAGGATCCATAATATATATACTTTATGTCTCGCTTATTAATATTCTGGAAATTACAAACGGAATGACATTTTTTGGTAAAGGGTATAAAAACAACTTTAATGGTAGAATTAGTCGAATCGTATTGTGTTACATTTGAAGTGGTCGTATCTCTCAATTCTGGATGTTAGTTAATAAAAACGTGAGGTTGCGAGCGAATGTGTCCGCTGTTATTGTATTTCTCTTCTCTTTATACATGTGTGTGAATGTATATAAGAGAGAAGTTGACGTAGAAGTCTATTTTCTGTAGATTTCTACATCACATACAATTACGATACATATTAAATAAACAGCAACATGTTTTAGTAATGTTACAGATTTTGTTAGCTGATCCTTCAACTCACGATACGATTCTACTAATTCTACCATAAGTTAGTTGAAAGTAATGCAGAGTGAAAGCAATGAAAGTATCGCATAGCGCATCGCAATGTTAAAATAGTCAGTTGATTACATTGAAAAGTAGTCCAAGTGTCAGTTACCACTAGTAGCGAAATAGTTAGCTTAAAGTTAGTTTAAAATTAACGTAATTTCCGACAGGGTATGTAAACATCTCATTTCTTATGAGCTAGTTAAAGGATAAAAAAATTCGCATTCGAAAGATTTTAAAAGCTCACTTAAATGTCGTTAGTAAACCGATTCAGTTCGGTAGATTTTTGAAACAAAGTCAAAACTATAATAATAATCAACTCTTAATTTATGTCTGTTGCTGCCTATTGAACTAAAATCGGGTGAATCGTTCGAGAGAATCGTTCGTTGAAGAACAATTTCGAAAATATCCTTGTTTGCTAATAACTTCAAAAGTCTTCGTCAAATCGATTTTAGATATTTACTTATTCTTGCGGACTTAAAAAGTGTATCGGATTCCGTAAATTTTACCCAAATGTGTAAAATTGTTAGAGATATACGGCTATCGAAAATTTTCGAAGAAGTGTTTGTATTTTATTACTCTGTGATTTCTTTTCAAATTGATTTTCCGTACATATTATTTTTTTTGCACTTAAAAACTGGAGTTAAATTGAAGAGATGGCCTGGCCTGCAAGGTTAACCGATTCCCATATATTTTTGTTTATAAATCAAGTGCGACTTTGTAAATTTTTCCATTCCTGGGAAAAACTAGAACACAATACTAATAGTGTACAGAAAAACTTGTTTAACCCTAGAATATCATACTTATTTTTATATCGCAAACGTCATACTTCGTCGAATCGACTACGACCTATTTCAAGAGCCAATAAAAAACGTCTTGAGCAAATGAGCAAAAATAAGTACGAAAATAGATTTATTATTTATATATAGCTAGTTTTTAATTATCATATAACGAAATTCATATTTTTCTTTTAATCGTTTAACGTAAAATTAACATTTCACAGACTTCTATCAATTGGCATTTTTTCTTAAAACATAGCATTTATAGCATGCATCAATTGTATGAAATATTACACATTTTTTTTCCATTAAGTCTTGTAGTTTCTTATAATAAATTTATTAAACTAAAAAAGCAACATTAGTTTCGAGTAACTGATATTAGCGGCTAACGCTATACGAAAAACGAAACAAAAACAATCACAAAAAATATGTTTTAAATCGAAAATAAAATCGCGCGTTGTCATTTCGACGAAGTATGATAGTGCAGGGTTAAAACGCAAATTTCTCTCACGAATTCTCTGTTGTAGAGAATAAATTTGAAAATAATATAGATAATCTAGTTTTTAATATTATTTTATACACCAGTACTAGTACGATAATTGTATCGATATAATAGATCTAACAAAAACTTATCGAATTTGCTATCCAGTAATATATTTTAACGATATTCGCTGTATGTAGAAGTAAGAAAAGTAAAACCTCAAGTTCCAGTTTATTTAGTTTTTTTGTGCTTCTTTGTGCTGTTTGCTTATTTTGACAATTTGTGTGCGGAGATGCCACATGATATAGAATTAATCACAGCTGTACACTGTCTTGAAAAAGAAATTACAGAACGACATTGTCGTTACAGCAAACGAGTAAATATATCGGTGAATATTACGATTTTCGATTCGCATAGATTTACTGATTTTACAAATCGTCTTGCTGCAACAATGTAAAGGTTGTGTGTTAATATGGATGTGTAACTAGTATGTAGTGTGTTGAGAAGTTCTATAGCCCAATTATTACTTTTATCCAGCTGTACAGGGGGTCCAGCTTATAACTAGGCGTTCAAAGGAACTGCCAGAAAAAGTGAGAATTCAATAATTAAACAAGGCAAGTTATTGCCGGTTTATGTTCATTCATTAAAATCTGATTTATTCAATGTTTTACTCTACTTATATACTATTTTACATTTTATTATTTTTGTGTTTTTTTATGGCTTTACTTTTGCTGACCATCTATAATAGAATAATTTTGTAATGAAAACAAAAATGTGTCATTTAAATTTAATACAGTAAGCGTTTTGTTAATTATTACAATGAACTGTGTTGCAATGCAATTATATTATGATACAGTGTATTACAGTAAGTGAGGTACACTACAACAATCGAACAAACTAATTCTTTCGTAAGGTTTTCGTTCTATTTAAATACACTTGGCTAATTTTTTGTAATAAACTTCAAAAAGACTTGAAAAAGAATTATTTTAAGTTAAAAATCTTACACATGCATAAATAACACAGACCGACAGTAAAATTAATTTTTGAGTAAAACTGTGAAATCTTAAGGGGTCCAAAAAGATAAAAGATGCCATTTTCCCCTAGTTCATACAGTATATTTTTTTATGGCAATATGTAATATTTCTATCATAACTCGAAAACAGAGTGCCCCAGTTCGACCAATAAAACCCTAAAACATGCATGATCCAATACCTGCAAACTATCTAAATATCATATATTTAATTAATTTACGGCTTCATAATAATTCACAAATTAGTATCGAAAAAGTTGATTTTATGAAATATGGTTTGGTTTTATTGTGAATGGCGTCGTCGACGTCACATAAAGACTGCAGTAAATATTGTCACTTGTCTACTCTTTATCGGCAACAATCTTTTACTTTTCTCTAAGGGTTTGTAAATAAATGGAGTATGTCAACAGTTGCCAATTGTTGTCGACAAAGAATAGACAAGTGACAATTTTTACTGTCGTCTCGATGTGACGTCGACGACGTCATTCACAATAAGAGGGATTATTAATTTTAAAAAGCAAATTTAAGATTTTGTAAATTGGCTGGAAAACAACACTTTTTTTCTTTTGAAAAATTCTGTTTTATCGATACTAATGTAAAGTAGAAATATGGAAGCTAAAAATGGAACGTCGGCATACTTCCGTCCTTTTCACAAAATTTTGAACCACATTTTGCAGCAAAGCTTCGCTTATCACCCAATTTCATCTTTCAAAGCGACAGTAGCTTTTGGTTTGTTCACGTAAACCCGGTCTTTCAAATGGGCCCAGAGAAAATAATCCAGCAGCGCTAAATCATAAGAACGAGGCGGCTAATTGATATTGCCATATCGAGAAATTATGCGACCGGAAAAATTCTCATGAAATAATTGAACACTTTGGCCGGCTGTGTGGTTTGTGACGCCGTTTTCCTGAAACCAAAGGTCACTGATATCAGCATTAACTAATTGTGGCCACAAAAAATCTGTTATCATGGTTTGGTAGCGCAGAGAATTCACTCATTTTCGGAAAAAATACTGGCCGATGATGCAGCCTGACCACAAACCGCTCCATACGGTCACTTTCTTTGGCTGTAATGGTTTTTCGACGACTGTTTGTGGATTTTGTCCCATATGCGACAATTTTTTTAGTTACATAACCGACTAATTAAAAATGGGCCTCATCACTAAAGATATATTTTGTTGAAAAATGTGTTGTTTTCGTTAATTTTTTTTGATATTAAATTTTCACAGTTAAAATTCATAGTTCAAGAGTGTAGCGTTCCATGGTTAAAATTTTCCCGCTTTTTATTAAACAAATTTCAAAGGATGACAGCTCAATTCTTGACACTTCATTATTTGAAAGCCAATTTACTTCTTAACCTCAAATTTGCCCACCCTTTATTATCTGTATAGTCAGCCTTCGGCTGGTCTTAAGAACTTTCTCCTCGATGGTATTTCTCATACATTTCCTTTTAGTTAAGTAAATTTTTTATTATTTGTATGAGTGTTTACAGAGTAAGTTCTAGCCCATAATAATTTTGGGTGATTATTCATTATATATCTGAGTAATTGAACATAATGAACAACAGAAGGACGCTTGTTAGTTTAGCTATTTTGGCGGTCCTTCACCATTTTTTTGGGGTGATTTTTCCATTCTTGGTTCTTAATTCGTTATAATGGGAAACTTAAATGTAGGGCGATTTGACAAACAAAACAAAAGCACTTATTGTTGATTTTCCTTTGTCCAGCTGTCTTCAACGTTTTATAAAAATGTTAATGTACAATCGCCTAAATTTCTTTTTTGTGCCCTTTGATGTTTTGCAAATTGGTTGATCGTTCACAACTAACAATCACCAAAAATTTTAATTATGTCGAAAGATCCAAACCCTGCAGTGTCAACAAACACCCAAATTTTTGATAAAATTTTTATTTTGGCAATTTTCTCTTGGGGTATTATTTGTACAGACGTTTTCCTGTGCCATAAACATTTTAAGTAACAATTTGTTGATTATTCCAGAGTTAGGTTTACTCTCACAAGACCATTGTTGCCCTTTTAACATGCTAGATTCAGCATATTCTTTCGTTAAAAGAGCATTAAAATTATTAAGAAATTTGCTAAAAAAACCTATGTAAATATAAAATCTCCAAAATATTTTTTTTCTTTGGAACATTCTAGCACTCTAGATTTTTTTTGACAGATTAAGCATTCTTCCATCATTATTTTCTGGCAATACTGCACACGACTAAGCTGACTTGAGTTGTGAACGACAATGGGTCATAAAATATGTTCACCCTTATTCCAGTTGTCGACATCGACGTCATTTCAACACAATACCAAAAAATTGAGGCTTGTGTACCCGCTAATGAAAAGAACTGACTCCTGTTAGAAGGTTTATGTCATTTTCTAGACCTTACGGAATGGAAATAAATTGTCAGTAGCACAAAATTGTTCTCGAGGGAGAGAGTAAGCAGCCCCAATTTTTTTTTGGCATTGTGTTAAAGTGACGTCTATGTCGACAACTGGAATAAGGACGATTATTTTGCTGTACTATTGTGTGAGTAATTATTGAGCATCTATTGCTCGATATTGCATGAATCGCTCTTATTACATGCATTATGTAAAAGGTGTTTTTTTTGTAGACTGATACAAGTTTAAATCATAAGGAAACAAGGAAATATATTTTTAATATCAATGAAACGGGTTTTATTGGAAAGAAAATTTTATGAAATTAATGTTTGAATATGATCTCTGCCCTGTGGCCACCACGACTGGCGCGTTGAAAGCGCAATCTGGAATACCAATTTTCAAAAAATTTTCGCAGCATTTGCTGCCGTATTTTGCCGATAACTCTTAGAATATTGATTTCCAGGTGTTCAATTGTTTGTAATTTGTGTGGCATGTGGCTCCGTCCAGTTGAAACCACATATCAGCAGGACTAATGCCACGTAATTGAGGTACGAAAAAATTTCGAATCATGTTCCTATACAGTTCAACATTGACAGTAACATTCTGACCATCATCATTTTTAAGACATATGGGCCAATGACTCCGCCAGCCCATAAAGCGTACCAAACAGTAATTTTCTAATGTTGTTTCGACAAAAGCTTGTGAATTCCCCTCGCTCAAAATGCGACAATTCTGCTTATTTAAGTACCAATTCAATCAGAAATGGGCTTAATCGTAAAATTAGATTTTGAATAGAAATTCAAAATAATATCAATTTGTGCTTCAGCCGATTAGCCGAATTGGCGGCGTATACGATGGTCGTTTGGCCTTAATTAATGCACAAGTTGAATATTGAAAGCCTTTAAGCCAAGATCCTTTCGTAAAATCTTCCATAAAGTGGAAGGACACAACTCCAGTTGCTGTACAGCGGCTACAGCTTCTTCAGTGCGCACTATTCGGCGTCTCACAGGATACACATTATCAGTAACAGTAAATTTGGTCTGAAAACGATCTAGTATTTTTCGAGTTAGGCACTCTGAAGGACGATTATGTACGCCATAAAATGAAGTGCACGATGAGTTTGACGGATAGAACAATTATTTTGATTAAATATTTCAACAATTTGCACGCGTTGCTCTGGTTAAGTCGATTCATTATGAAATTTCAAAGTAAACTAAACAAAAATGGGTTCTCGTCGAATTTGATGTTTGCTGTAGCATAAGTAGCGGGCCAAGCAACTATTTTGGTCCAACTAACCAATCTTCTTCTTTAAAGACACTAAATGTTGTAATTTTCAATTGAGGCGGCCACAGAAAATTAAAAAAAGTACACAAAAAATTAATTGTGTACCACAAATTTTATTCAACAAATTGCAATTTCTTTGCCAAAATTTACAAATAAAACTAATACCAGTAGATGTAGTCGTAAAAATGGGTGCAAATACAAAGTAACCTAGCGAACATATTCGCTTAGTCTTAAATAAAAAATGATTTGATATAGAATTCTTTCATTGTCAATAACAATATCTTAAAAATGGTCGCACAATATTTACAAACAACAATTAGAAGGAGTGAATTTATTTCACATTATCCGCAACTTGAACTTTTTATTTCCAAGTTGAGCTCAGGATTCCTGCTGATACTAAGAGAAACATTGTTTCACATTATCAGCAGGAATTAATCAAAGATTTCATCCCAAATGCACTTAATTTAAATCTGCATAATTTTGGTACTGAAAAGTATTATCTCGCAAGCGTTTGTATTTTATGTTTGTTGGGTTATCACTCCTTGACAACCCACTAACATTTTTCTGTTTATGTAGCCTAGATACATACATATGTGCATAATATTGAATGAATGAATGTGAGAGTAAAGCAAAATGTATAAAACAGTTTCCATGACCTTTAAAGATTTTTTTTGCTTGGGTCTTCCGGAAAACTAAAAGATATAATGGAAAAGTTTTTTATTTTCTGTTTTCTTCGCTTGCTGGCTTGCATCCCTGGTAAGGGGACAAAGATAGATAAAAAGTGATATAAGAAAAATTTAAATAAAAATTTCATACCAACAATTGCTGCTTTTCTGCGCATTTAAGAAAAACAATAGAACAAATTGCAACATATTGGAGGAAAAAAAATTTAATTTTAGCATTTGTATTTTGTATTTTTTATTTCAACTAGTTTTAGACATTTTCCCTACAAGTTTTAAATTAAGTTAGAATTTATATTAATATTATTATAATAATATTAAATCAAATTTTTAATATCGATTAGATATTTATTTAAATTGTATTTGCTTATGAGTGAAATTGAAGCAGACAATATTTTTGAAGAAAGTTGTATAAAACTTTTACACACCTTTAAGCAATAATGCTGGAAAATTCTACTACTTTTAATTGACCAATAATATTTTTCATTTCGGTACTCAATACTATTCGATACGTTTAACGAGTTTTTTTTAATTTCCATCATTTCAAATACAATTTATTTGTTTTTTATTCAAGAAATAATTTTTCTTATTCAAGTTTTTAAGTTCAAGGTTTTAAATTCTTTTTTATCATTAGAAATCAAAATGTTTTTTTATTAATTCATGTGATTTTCTATAGAAAGTAGAGTTTTTCTTATCCCCGACTTTATCATTATCCGGGAAAGCGGAAATGATTCTGCGAATTTCAAGGAATAACCGTCCAGTACATAATGGATACAAAATATTATTTAGTTTAGTGTTTTTTATGGGAATTGTAACAATTTTAGTTTAACATTTGTTAAAAGAGCAAATTCAAAAATAATTTCTTTAAACTTTTGAGAACTAATTGACCTTTTAACCTAAATCATTAGTTTTTTTAATTTTTATAAAAATTTTAAAAGTTCTAAAGCATTATTTACAAAATTTATGGAAAAATTACGAAAAATTGTATTGTAGGCTACCCAAAAGAGAAAATTCGTTCCAAACACTATAAGTTTTTGCACACAAAAATAAAGCTTGGACATTTTTCTTTTAAATTGTTTCCTATAAAAGTGAAGAAAATCGTGGTTATGGTTAAAGTTATGATGAAAATACAAATAACGCCCGTCAAACTCAATTTTTTTTTTCGAGAAATCGACTTCTAACGAAAAATCTGAAAAAATCTCAAAAATACTTGACCCTATAAGGTTTTAAGTTATACTGGAGCCTCAAAAAAATTTTTTTTTTGTTGCAGCCTAGTGTTCAAGTGTAATTACGAGCATTTCCTGAGGTATTTTTTTTCAGAAATAGGCGTAGCTGTATAATTACATACATGAATATTACATCAATATATTCAATTAATACAGCTACCAGCAACAATGAAAAAATAAATAAATATTAATTTTCTTATATATATAAATGTGTACCAATTTTTTTTTCCTAAGTACCTGCATCTGCTTACAACTTATAAAGAGTTATCCGAGAAGACAGAGAGAGGTCTTACACAAAGGAATGCTATAAAATTCGCATATATCAATATTTACGGCTGAAAATTCTCACTTAGGTGGAAAATTGTGCTGTTAATGCACAAAAAGAAAAACCAAATAGATTTTTTTGAGTTCCCGGTAATTCCCAAAAAGATTTCATAAAATCCCAAAATCCCGGCCGCGGATAATATTTTAGGAAACATTTAAAAACATATCATGTCGTAAGGAGGAATGGCAAATTTTTAAGTTTAAAATTTTTTAAACGCATTAATAATCCCAAATTAATATTTAACGTATTAAGTAAAATATTTTTTTTTATTAAAAATACATTGAAATTGATTATTGAGGGGCTTAGCTGGAGGCTATGCTCATTTCACTGTTGCTAATGCAGATCATCAGGGAACCTTTACCCAAAGTTTCTTAGAACAACTAGAGTTATTATGTTATAAACTTTCATTTAAACAAATGAGAAGCTCAAGAACAAATAACAAAGTTGAAACAAGAACTCAATAATCAACAAGTTTTTTTTTATTTTCTTACTTTACCATTAATACATTGGTTGACTTGTTTTTTCAGCTTCAAATTGTATTTGTAAGAGTATGTAAAAAGAAAATAAATGTAAATAACAACAACAGCTATTTAAGAACAAAGTGTTGGCACACAAGTATTTTTCTGACCGGGTGCAGTCAAGTTAATAATTAGTGTTTTTTATGGGAATTGTTAAAATTTAGTTCCAGCTGTAAAATTTGAGAAAAAAAGGCCTTACATTTGATATTTAAAACAAAAATAGGTCAATTTCTAAACGAGATTTTCGAACAAAAATTTTTCCTGTAATGTTTCTTATAGAATTACCTTTTAAATACATAAAAATATGGGGTTGGTAATCATGATAAAATTTCTAAATAATAGCGAAATAATTAACCCACTTTTTCTACAAAAAAACGGCAAAAAATCTACTTTTTTCAAATATTTAATTAAATTGCATATAACTTTTGACTTATACCTGATTTACATTAAGCTTTTTTTTCATAAAATTTCATGAGTTTTGTAGCACGCAATTTTTTCTATTTGCTAATTGCAGCGCTATAAAAGAGAATGTTATATCAAAAAGGACATAGAATGAATCTCTGATGCATTTTGGACAACTTTTTTTGATATAAGTTGCTCCACCAGGCCTCCTCAAATAAAAAATTTTCATGCAACTAATTTCATGAAAAAAATGCTTAATGTAAATTAGGTATTAGAAGTGCTTTTAATATCAATTTTTTTTTTCAAATGTTAAAAATTTTGTTTTTAACCCATACTAAGTTTAGTTTTTAAAATCGAAAAATATTTGATGTCTCCATTAGTAGAACAGTGGACCAAGCAAGGTTGCTAAAAAGCCCAAAAATTTAAATTTTTTCTTTCAAATCTTTCCTAAACTGTAAGCGAAACTGCAGACATTTTTTTTAAGTTCTTAGATAGAAAAAAATTCATTTGCAAAAAATGTTTTTATCAGATCTAAAACATCAGCTTGGCATCAGTTTGAATTTTTCATTAACACGAGGTCGCCCACTTTTTGGGGCTTTGCGGTTCCGCCTTAAGCTTGGTGACATCTCCTTAAACGCTGTATTAAATTTTATAACAATCGGACGGCTCGTTTAGAACCTGCATAATTATTTCCATTTGTTTTCAAAATTCCCCACAGTGCACAGTGTTCGATTTCAGAAAATAGTACGGCAAAAATAAAAAAATAAAGTTAATTAAAAATTTAAATTGACGACACTATTTGCAAGCGAAGACCCAGACTGGTTTAACACTATATGATTCTTGTATATCTTTCAGTTTGTGTGCTTGTAACGGTACTCTAAATGACATGTTGAAAGAAAAAAAGAAAAACAAAAAAATACTATGGGTATTTTGGCAAATTTCAAAAGTAAATAGAAGGCGTTGTAGATGTGATATTAATTTTTTTTTAAATTCAATTGTAACTTTTGACTTCTTTTTAACTAACACACAAAAACACATTATTTTCTAATAAATGACAAGTTTTTTATTAAGTGTTAACCAAAGTGAGTTTTTTTTACAATTATTTCCAAAGAAACTAACTTTGTTAGACGAAATTTTTTGATATCCATCCGTTTCACCACATCCATAAACGTTTCTGTAATCTTTCGACCTTACTGTTATAGACTTTACATATAATTCCTGCCCCAAGCTGCACCATTAAATTTTTTTTTTCAAAAGTAAAATATGTGCAGCAACTCAGAATAAGTTATTGTTATTTTTTTTTTATTATAGTTAATTTATGAAATTTCTTTTACTTTTTTTATTGTAAAATATGTGTGAACATAAAATTAGAGTACATACTTTGTGAATATCACAAATATATAATAATTTCTTTTACTTCTTTAAAACATGTGTGAAAATAAGTTAAAAGCCCAGCTAAAAAAAAAATACATATGGTCCATATATTTTTAATATATGAATGTATATAGCTATATATGAATATGTATGAATTCATGTATGGAAATATATGGGATTATACATGACAAAACTATTATATATGAACTAATATATGGACTAATATATGAAATGTATTATAACATATGAGCTCATATATGGAAATTTAATTATGAAGCTCTTCATATGTGGATCCATATATAGATATAAAATTTAATATATGGAGACATATAAGAATGTATGCATACATGATATCTTACATAAGATCGTTTTTGCAATCAAAAAAGGTTGGAATTTTATCACTGGTGAATTGGAAATCCATTAGAAAATACATACGGTATGCAAAGTTTATATGCGTACCCTCAACGTTTAAAAAAGAAAAACTTTTGTTATAAAAAAAACATTCTTGTATGATTTTATACATTGTGGCCCCATTTAATATATCAAATAATCAAAAGGATAATCCAGTCATTAATTTTATAGAAAATAACAAAATTCTCTAGATAAGAAACAAAGTTCATATATATTACTGCATTAAAAACTATTGTTAGACGGATTATTTTTTCTTTTATAATTACTTGCATTAGTTTTTAATCTGATTTCTTAAGCTAAATGTTATGTACGAATATGATTTATGTGTTTTTTAAATAATTGATTCACCTTTTGATGAATGAAATGACGTTTAGTTCGTTTTGAATTATTTGTCCAAACAAATGTTTCATTAAATACAACCTCTCTCTCAAGTATAAAAAATTCAATTTTAATAATTTAATTTATTGCACAGCAGTGCGCTTTTGTGAATCAAGAGAGTATTAATATGAACTTTGCATACTGTGGAGGGAATTTACACCTACATACATGTATGAAAATGTATGAATATATATAATCATATATGCCCAAATACCCTCATTTTTCGGATCCGGACCATATATGGGATATCATATATGCTCCATACATATTTGTTTTTAGCTGGGAGTACATATTTTGTGAATACCCCAAATATATAAATAAATTGAATAAGAACAAATTTAATATGAAAATACAAAAAATTAGGAGTCGTATGTTAATTATTTACAAATTTATGATTTTTGTCGTCCTAAATTCTTAAATCGAAGACTGTGCAGTGCGACGTTTAAATAACGCCATTCACTTTTGAAAATTCATTGATTTTTAAATAAACTAATGATTTTTTATGTAAAAAACGTACAAAAACATTTTTTTTTTGTGTTGAGTTTTATTAGCCTGACGTGATAGAGAAAAACCAATTACAGATTCGAATTCAGCCCACCAAATTACCCTAGCAAAGATATTTGGTTGCACCAGTCCAAAATTTTGTTGGCTAGCGTAATTGTTATCCTCACAAAAACATAAATGTGAAAAAGGTCAAGTTCCTATCTAAAGTTTCGGCCATTAAAAGTAGTGAGATATACATTTTGACCAAGTTCTTGTTTGGCTCAATATCTATCACTGAAATATGCTATGAATTATTTAAATTTGTCATATATATTAAGAAATAAACAAATATACATTATCCTTTCCTTTTGTTTAGAAAGGTAAAAAGATTGCCAAGTTAGCTGATGATCTTAAAATTATATGACAACCTTACGATGACAAATTTAAATAATTCACAGCACATTTCAGTGATATTTAGATATTGTGCCAAACAAGAACTTGGTCAAAATTTATATCTCACTACTTTTAATGGCCAAAAATTTTGGATAGGAACTTGGCCTTTTTTCACATTTATGTTTTTGTGAAGATCTGAATACTTTTCGAAAAATGTTCTATAATAACACTTTTTGAACTTTACACTTCTAGTATGTCTTATTTCTATTAATGATCACTGTGCCATTTGAAGATGGCATAGTTGCATAAAATAATGGGTTAGAGCGTGATGGGTGTTGGATTGTAGACCTTAAACATGCACTATTGTATCATTACAATGGGTCACTAGTGTGTACGCAATTTGTTCAGCGTAGTCTGAAAAGAAATATGTAAAATACAGCGTAAGCCTTAGTGGGCGTGACCCCGCCTATTTTCTCAAAATATTTACATATTAGGCGAAGTACATAAATCAAAGCTGGTACTTTAATTCTTGGATTTTCCGATTGAGTAAATCAATTAGGACTAACTATCTAAAAAATTTCAGCTCTCTACAGTATATTATTACGTAACATTTTTATGGGCCTGGCCCCACCGACTCTTATATCTATTAGTGCTTATGGTTCATGTAAAGTTTCGTAGAAAAAAGCTATTGAGAAATACTTTTCAAAACAGGAAATTTTTACTTTGGATAAGTGCAATGTGTATGAAAAGTTTTAATAAAATTGAACTTAATTTTGAGTTTACGGTGCTTGTTCCCACCCCCCATTGAAGCTTCTAATTTTTTAGATTTTTCTTATTTATCTCTGATCTAGATTTATTTAACGGATAAAACTTCTTGGTTTTAAGATTTTCCCATTGACTTACTCATCTACACTTACTTGTGCATAAAATTTCAGCTCTCTAGCGTGAATTATACCTTTAAATTTTATGAGCATTAACTCGCCTACTAGTTTAGACTCACAATTTTGTTGTGAGCTTATAATTCATGCTAATTTTCTTCTAAAATATGCTAGACCGAAGTTGATTAAACGCAAGGCTAACATTTGATGGAAGTGATCACGCCCACTTTTTTAGATGAAAGTTTTAAGTATTGTATACGTGCAACGTGTATACAAGGTTTCACCAAAATGGTTTGAGTTAAAAGCTGTTTATCAAGTTTTTAGTTTCTAATAATACTACCGTGGCCCCACCCATTCTGGTAAGATTTTTTGGGTTTTCAGATTTTTGCAGTTGGTATCTCACCTTGACCTGCATGTGTATCAAATTTAAGCACATAAGCGCAACTTTTAATTTTTAATTTTTATGAGTGCGGCCCCGTTCCTCTGACTAAAATTTCCGGGTTTTACGATTTTTCTAGTTGGTTTCTAACCTAGACCTACTTGTGTATCAAGTTTCAGCTCATAATTGCAACTTTTAATTTTTAATTTTTATGGGCGCAGCCCCGCCCCTCTAAATAAAATTTCCGGGTTTTAAAATTTTTCGAGTTGGTTTCTCACCTAGACTTACTTTTATATCGAATTTAGGCTCCTTAGCGCAACTTTTAATTTTTAATTTTTATGGGCGTAACCCCGCCCACTTTTCCAAATTCAAGATTTTTTCAGCCAGTGCTTATTATTCTTGTCAAGTTTTGCTGCAAACGGATAATAATACCTACATAAATAATATATCTAAATATGCTGAGCCGTAGTACATGAAAATGAGGTTCAAACTGTATGGGCGTGTCAACGCCCACTTGTTTAGCGAAAACTTTATAGCTTTGCATTATCGCAGTATATATGCCAAAATTCAATAAAATATCTTCTATTAAGCGCCTTATATTAGCTTTTTTTAATTCTCACCTTTATGGGCTTAGCCCCGCCCTCCTGGCTATAATATCTATGTTTTCAAATTTTTCTAGTTGGTGTCTCACCTAGACCTACTTGTATATCGCATTTCAGCTCCTTAGCACAACTTTTAATTTTTATGGGCGCCCACTTTTCCAAACTTAAGATTTTTTTTGGCCAGTGTTTATTATTCGTGTCAAGTTTCGTTGCAAACGGATAATAATACCTACATAAAAAGTATATCTAAATATGCTGAGCCGTAGTACATGAAAATTGAGGTTTAAATTGTATGGCCGGGTCAATTACCACTTATTTCACAAAAAATTTTTAGTCTTGCATTATCACAGTATGTGTGCCAAATTTCAATAAAATACCTTCCAGCATGCGCCTTAGATTATAATTTTTAATTCTGGCCTTTGTGGGCGTAACCCCGCCCTCCTGGTCTAAATTTTGGGGTTCTTAGACTTTTTTTTAGTTTATTGCTCACCTGGACCTAGTTCTGTTGTGAATTTCAGCTCACTAGCACAGATATTAATTTTTATGGGAGTTGGCCCGGCAAAATGGTAAAAATTTTCGGGTTTCCAGATTTTTCTAGTGCATTGCTCACCTAGATCTACTCGTGTACAAAATTTTAGCTCTCTAACTATAGCGGAAGTGCTTCATCAATTTGATGAGTGTGGCAGTGGTCAGTGGTGAGCAGTGATGCCTGTGCCGAATCTTATATACCCTTTACCAAACTGCGTTTATGTATTTAGTATAGAGATACATACATGAGCACATAGTTACTTTTATGTGCAAAGAAAAAAATAATAATTTTCAAACCCTAGAATCATCATTTTACATTTTTCTGATTACTTATATATACCAATCTAGTAGTTCTTAAAAATATATAGAACGTGTGTTAGGTGAAAAAAAGGAAATTCAAAAAACAAATGTTTTACCTAGTTACTTTAATGTCCAAAAAAAAATCATAGTTTCCAGCTCAGGACCTGTGGTTTTTATTTTTATAATTTTCTATACCAAACTTTTCTTTCCACAACGTAAAATATATATAATTTATAAAGGAAAAGATAAAAATTAATTAGACTTAGTTAATTTTATATATCAAAAAAGTGTGAGTGTCCCAATCGTGAACTCATCCTTTTTGATTTCTGATTTCTTACACCAATCTCTTTCTTTTATGAATTTAAGAAATGTTTAATTTATAAAGAAAGGAAAAATTTGTTTTAGTAACTTACTTTTTACAAAAAAAGTTAAAGTTTTCCAACACTGGAATCGTCTTTTTAATTTTTTTAATTGTTTTTTTTTTATTTGAAATACCAATTTTATTCGTTATCAAGCATAAAATAAGTTTATTTAATAAAAATAGATAAATATTAGTTTTCGGTAGTTAATTTTTTATATCACAAAGAGTGTAAGTTTCCCAACCCTGATATCCACCTTAATTTTTTTTGATTTATTACACCATTTTTTTTTAAGAATATAAGATATGTTTAATTTATAGTAAAAAAGAAAAAATTTGTTTTAGTAAGTTACTTTTGTATAAAAAATAAGGTTTTCCAACCCTGAAAACGTCGTTTTAATTTTTTTAATTTTTTTTTATTTTGAAATACCAAATTCATTCGTACTGAAGTATAAAATAAGTTTATTTTATAAAAAAAAAATTAGTTTTCGGTAGCTAATTTCTTATATCACAAAAAGTGTAAGTTTCCCAACCCTGGAATCATCATTTTTAATTTTTTTGATTTCTTATACTAATCTCTTTATTTTAAGAATATAAGATATCTTTAATTTATAGAGAAAAAGGGAAAATTTGCTTTAGTAAATTACTTTTCTATAAAAAAAACGTAAGGTTTTCCAACCCTGGTAATGTGTTTTAAAGTTTTTTTATATTGAAATACCAATTTTATTCGTACTGAAGTATAAAATAATTTTATTTATTAAAAAAATTAAAATTAGTTTCCGGTAGTCAATTTTTTATATCACAAGGAGATATCCCAACTCTGGAATCATCCTTTTTAATTATTTTTGATTTGTTACACCAATCTATTTCTTTTAAGAATATAAGGTATCTTTAATTTATAAAAAAAGGAAAAATTTGTTTTAGTAAGTTACTTTTGTATAAGAAAAAAAGTTAAAGTTTACCAACCCTGGAAACGTCTTTTTAAATTTATTAATTTTTTTTTTTGATTTGAAATACAAATTTTATTCGTGGTGAAGTATAAAATAAGTTTATTTAATAAAAATAAATAAAAACTTAGTTTACGGTAGTTAATTTTATATATCACAAAAATCGTAGGTTTTCCAACCCTGGAATCATCCTTTTTTTTTTACTGATTTCTAACATAGATTTCTTTCTTTTAAGAACATTAGATATGTCTGATTTATAGAAAAAAAGGAAAAATTTGTTATAGTAAGTTACTTTTGTATAAGAAAAAAAGTTAACGTTTTCCAACCCTGGAAACATCTTATTAATTTTTTGAAGTTTAATTTTTTATTTTAAATACCAATTTTATTCGTGGTGAAGTATAAAATAAGTTTATTTAATAAAAATAATTAAAAAATTAGTTTACGGTAGTTAATTGTATATATCACAAAAATCGTAGGTTTTCCAACCCTGGAATCATCCTTTTTGTTTTTATGATTTCTTACATCAATCTCCTTCTTTTAAGAACATTACATATGTTTAGTTTATAGAAAAAAAAGGAAAAATTTGTTTTAGTAAGTTACTTTTGCATAACAAAAAAAGTTAAGGTTTTCCAACCCTGGAAACGTCTTTTTAATTTTTTTAATTTTTGTTTTAGTTAGAAGTACCAATTTGATTCATACTGAAGTATAAAATAAGTTTATTTAATAAATGAAACCGTTTGCTGATTTTCAATACCAGTCTTATTTCGACCATTTCTGACCCACCAGTCCAAGAACGAAGTCTCTAGCTTTTCTGGGAGCTTCGGAAAACCGATTTCTCGTACAGACAGACGGACAGACGGACATCGCTTATTTGTCTTCCCTATGCATAAGGATCCAGAATATATATACTTTATGACTCGCTTATTAATATTCTAGAAATTACAAACGGAATGACAAACCTATATATATTTATATACCCTTTTACCATTTTTTGGTAAAGGGTATAAAAATGGCTAAAAAATTGCTAAGCGTCTTCGAATGCAAAAATCATGTGCTTTAAGTATATATTATATATATTATATATATTTTGGAAGTATGTGCTTAAAAAAAGCAATAAATTTAAGTAATAAATAAAATAATTTTTCTTTAGGTAATCAAGAAACTGCGCATTTAGTGCAAACGTGCAATACTTGCAGTACGCCTTATATTGATTTGTACATTCTTCTATTCAGTCTTTAAATTTTTGGGTTAATAATCAATTACTTGCTAAATTTTAGTTTATACGTTTTGTTTATTTTCTATTTTTAACCCACGACTAAAGAAGGGGTGTCATAAGTGTGTCAACGTACAGACCAAACAGCTGGACCGATTTTGATTTAGTTTTTTTCTGTTTGAAAGGTGACTTGATCGAGAGAGTTCTTAGCTATGTTTGAAGAAAAACAGTACAGATAGTATCACATCTTTTCTAGATAAATTCGGGGGTTTTTAAAATTTTTAATTTTTGTTATTTAAACTTTCATTTATGTTTTATTTTCACTCGTGTAAAACAAAAATTACCCTTGTTTGATTGATATCATAAGACACCAAATAGACCCGAGAACTTATAACAACATTGCAACGATGATAAGAACGGAGTAGCAAATGTTATTGTTACTAATATAGCCTTCTTGTTCATATAAGCTCTTTTAGACTTGCAATTTTTGTTGCAGCAATTCTTGAGAATGTTGGAATAGAAATACATATATGTATTTTCCATTTCTCTCTATATCTTTTTCACTTAAAAATAAAAAGTTGTAGCAACAAAAATTGCAAGTTTGAATTGGGATTTATTGATATTAATGCGAAAACAATAACATATTACTCCGTTGTGGTTTTTGGCAGTATACATTTGGGAGTATACATTTTTTATGAAAAAATCACAAACTAATTTCATGTTTGGAAAAATAGCTAAAGAATAGCTAGATTAAAATAAAAATGGCTAAAAAATAGCTAATAGCTAAATTCACTTTTCTTCCGGCTAAACGGGATGAAAAATAGCTAAATTTAGCCAGAAAATGGCTAAATTGGCATCACTGGTGGTCAGTGAGTATGTCTTAAAATATGCACTTTTTGCACCTCCATATCTCCGGAATCTTTCATTGTAAAACTTCGCATATGAGGTTACATCGATTTATTCTAATTATGATTAAAATTTTATAATTTTACGATTGCGGGGAACAAAGTTATGAGGGCGGTAAAAACAGCTCGAATGATTTCCTGTAAATATACACACTGCGTGCAGTGGCCGGAACTTGGCCGGGCGCACTCCCGTGCGCCTAGATGATGGATATATTTAAAAACTTATAAAAAAATTTACAAACAGGACATCTGTTTTGATATAATGTGTTCCGAACATTGTGCAGACTTGTACAATGTGAATAGATTCCTTAAAAAAATAGCTATGAGTATTAATTAAAAAACTTTGAAATAGTAGAGATCTGTATTAAATGTGTACAAGTAACTTAGGAAGTTGCATGCTGCTGACATATCTTTCAGCAGCTGTGACATTTAAAGCGGATATCAAACAGACATCCCCGACAAATTCAAAAGGATGTGAAAGAAGAATTTTGCAGCAATATTGTTTTTATTCGTATACGAGTTAATACCATGACGATTAAATTTGCTTAAATTCAAATAGTAACTTGTACTAGTCTATATGTCACGAAAGCAATTAAATGTTGATATTAAAAATATAAAATATAGATATTTTTTCATTCGCATGCATGTGTGCACAACATGTGTGTGTATGTACGCATGACCTTGTAAACGTTGGAAAAATTGCAATTAACTTCCATTTCCGCTTTAGTTCACCCACCATCTTTTATGTGCACGTTTTGTTTTGTATTAATTCATTTATTTTCTTTCCGTTATTTCTTTAATATTTTCCATATACATGCACGCTGAGTTTTCATGACATTTTTACGATTTCTTGCATTGTTTTATTTCATCGTATTTGAATGACTTGGGTGATGATAATTTAAAAACTTAAAAAAGTGGAATTTACTGGCGCCGCATGATGAACTCTCACTCATTCCTGTTGTTTTTTTTTCTATGTATAACTTTTCAATACTTCTTCATAAAACTTAGTTCAATTATTTAAATTTGTTCAACTTCATGAGATAAATGTTAAAGAAGAAGTATCTAAAGATATTCAGTTCAGTTAAGTTTTGTGCGTAATGAATGCACTTCAATTTTTACATAGGAAACTTATGAAAGTTCAATTAATGTCAAATTCTGAGATAAATAGGGATAGAAAATTTCATGGTTATTTTACATAAAGGATGTTTCTTACTTACAAAAGGGTTGACTGTCAAAAGCACTGTCATACAGCGCATACTTTTTGACATATTTAGTCATCAGGAATAGATTGATGCAACCTAAAGACGACTCACAGTGGCGAATTTTGTTAAAAAAATGGAAATAATTCTGCACTTGATAAACGAGCCGTCCGATTGTTACGAACAACAATATATTATAATTATATTTTTGGAAATATTTAAAAACGTATCATGTCTTAAGGTGGCATCATAAATTTTTTCTTTCCAGCCTTGAAATTCGGGAAAAAAGTAATAACATTCGATATTTATAACAAAATTAGGTCTATTTCGAAACCAGCTAGTTCCATCAATAACGAACATTTTGAACAAAGAATTTTTTTGTAATGTTACCTTTCAAAAAAGTGAAAACATGAAGTTGGTATTCTTGGACAAATTTTTTATAATAGTGAAATAATTGAACCACTTAAAAAAAACGGCGAAAAAACTTTTTTTCAAAGTTGTAATTTAAATTGCGTATAAATAATGTTTGACTTAATTGTGCTTTTGAAGCCAATTCTTTTTTTTAACAAATCAAATTTAGTTTTAAATATATATTAAGCTTAATTTTCCACATTGGACAGGAATTGACTTCACCATTAGCAGAACAGTGTACCAACGTTGGTAAAAAAATAACAAAATTTTAATTTTTTTCTCGCATCTTTCTTAAACTGTGAGCGAAAACCCATAAATGTAGCAGACATTTTTTAAGTTCTTGGATAGAAAAAAAAATCCACTTGCAAAAAATGTTTTTTTATCAAATCAAAAACATCTGCTTGGCATCTGTTAGAAATTTTCATTAACCCGAGGCTGCCCACTTTGGTTCTTTGTGGCTCCGGCCTCTTTAAGGATACATAGTCCAAACCTCAAACTTAAAGTCATTGTCATCTTCTCAAATGCGACATGAAATTTTATAATAACCGAATGGCCCGTTTAGAAAGTGCAGAATTATTTCCAATATTTTTAATGAAATCCCCCATCTGTGCACTGGCTAAATCTGTTTAACTGGGACCGTACTTTCCTTATCTCCTAAGTCCTGCAAATTAGAACCGATTTCAATAAATTTTTGTTTCTCTCATAGAAAAGAAAAAACAAGTACATTAAACGAAATACATACATATGTACATATGTATGTATTTTCGTGAGATGTATAAAATAAAATAATAAAAGCTGTCGTTTTAGGTACCAACAGACGACATGTTTTTCACATTGTATGTGCCAGAATTTACATATGTAAACGAAAACATGTCGTGTGTTACCTTTAAAACATTGCTTGTGTAAAAAACATGACAAAAAACATAAGACATTATCTGAAATAGAGCGTGCTCTATTTTCTTATGTTAAACATACAGCTCCAAATGTCTATGTCATGCGAACAAATTCGTCGGCGGTTGATTATGTGCACTATCATTAGCCGTCTGAATGAAGTATTTTGCAAGACAAATTAATTATATATATTTTTTTTAATTTAAAGTTGTCGTTTTATTAAAATAAGTCCAAAAATGTATAGATTTTTAGATACAACCTCAACGTCTTGTTTAAAAAAGAAAAAAATAAAAAAAACACATTTGCGTAGCCAGTACTGCAGCGACGGAACCAAAAATATTTCGACGGCTTTAAGCCATTTATAAAACAAACTACTTGGATATTTATGTACTGAAAAAGAAGAAGTGATACTACATTTACGTTTGTGACCAAAAATTATAAACCTTATGTAAATTAACCAATATTGACAAGCATAAGGAAACACATACGAGTCGAAAACTTAAAAAACACATGTAAAAAACATGTCGGCTGTTGGTACCTTTAATAAGCGAAGCACTATGGATGTATTGATATGCGTGTATATGAGTGCTTACAAGCAATGTCGCGAAGACTTCTTGTTCATAACAAAAAATTAAAAGAAGTAGTGTTGATGCGTGTATGCTTGTTATTTTGCATATTGTACGTTTGAGTGTGTGTGTGTGTGTGTGTGTGTGTGTGTGTGGAAGATGTAAATGCTATTATGTGTTTAAGGGTGGTTTTTTTAAAGCAAGCGCCCACAAATAAATAATGTCAATGCGTGTGTGCGTTTGTATGGTTGCAGAAAAATAAAAGATCATACAAACAATGTGTGGCGAGTACGTACGTGCATGACGCTTGTATACGCGCCCATGCAAGCATCACAATTTTTTACGTCACAAAAGAATTTTGTTCTTTACTCCTATACCTGCAAATACAGCAACAGTATTGCTTAGGGTTTGTTTTATAAGATTTCGCTGTAGTAACGCATTTGAAAAATCCCTCATACCTTAAAAGTTCTTGTAAGTAGTCTTATGCAGGAGTCTAATATGTATATATGTATGCATGATATAGATATAGAAGGTACTTCCATTCTCTCTTTGTTTTTGAAAATAAGTATTTTTGAAGTTTCCTTTTTGAGAGAAATAATGAAAAATGATCCCATATAGTAAAAAATGTGAGTCTTCCCATAGAATTTTTGTTTTTACAAAAATGTGTACTTATCTTAACAAAAATTTAGGAAAAAATAAAGTTATGTACATAACTAAATATCTGTGAAGTTTAAAAAGTGATTATGTCATAACTTATCTCATATTTTTAAGTTTTTAGCTTAATACAAATCTTTTAACTATATTTTCATTTAAATTTGGCGCTGAGAAACCAAATTGATTGATGATTTGGATTATTTGACAACGAATTTTCATTAAGTTTAACAAATAGTAATTGATATTGCATTCTGTTTAATTTACATAATATGTTTCTTGTTGATTGTAACATCCTTTTCTAAAAAAAATGGTTTAATAACCGGTCAGATCTTTTGTCAAGTCTATTTCACAGATCTTATAGGCTCTTAGTCACTATTGGCGAAGACCAGGAAATGGAGAGAATTTAAAAAATGCTGCACTCTTATTTTTTTTTCTTATGCCCTAATTTAGTAAGAAGATTTATGATTGTTTAAAAATAATTTTCTTGTTTTTGAATTCTCTAAATTATTTTCTTCAAAAATGGTTGTTGTCTTTCATAATGAAAAATGAAAATATTATTACCATGTTTTTAAAACATAAAAATATAATGAAATTATTATACAAAAGATTGAAAAATAAATGAAAAAAATATGTGTTGGATATAATGTTTGAAACAAAATCATAAAGCAAATACACGAACCTTCTAGCATAGACAATAACTAATAATTGTTTTAAAGATTCTGCTTCTTTTTTTTCGTCCATAGACAAGACGATACAACCGTCGAACACAATTTGGACATTAATTGTTTAATTTATACATTCTGTATTTTATAAAAACAATTTTGAGATAATTTTTGAATAAAATTTTCAAAAAAACCGAAAATAGAGGGGGAAATATTAAATTAATACGGAAGCACGATTTTACCGGAAACTTCACAATACTTATACTTGTCAGTTGGTGAATGTCAAGAAAAATTGAGAGAATGGAAGTACCTTCTATATTTATATCATGTATGTATGTATGTATCATGATACAATAATATAAAGGTACAACCACATTTGACGTACAAAATTAATTATGACTTTTTCCCCGATTATTTGATTACTGTTTTTTTTTTTTGTAAACAGAGAGGAGAACGTTGCCACACACATATAATGGCAACTTTCATTTAGGAATGCTCTTTGAATTATGTAATTTGAGTTAAAAAATATAGTTTAATCCTTACATTTTTTAAATGCTGTATTTATTGGACATGAGGATAACGAAATCTGTATGTAATATGAACTTCAAAAGTTAGCAAATGTTTGATTTATTATTTATTTCACCACATAATAAAAAAGTCTCATGGCTAGGCATGCAACATCAGTCTTAAAAACAGCGATGTTTTTGTTAAAGTAGCATAACAGCCAAAATTTAAAATTACTGAAAACTGTTAGAAAGCAGAATACTCGCTTATATGGCGATTATTGCAAAAATACTCGCGAAGTTGCAAAATCGGAAAAAAGCCTTAAAATTTATTAGAAATCGCTTAATCTGTTAAATAGAAAATTAACTCGGAAATAACGCGAAAAAATCGCAAGTTCGCGAAAAATTTCTAAATGCATTGAAGAAATAACTTCCACTGCAAAGAATAACAAACTCCCAGAAAATCAGATAAATCACAAAACAGTTCCTAACATCGCAGAAATTGCAATGTCTGGTGAAAGCTTTTGTATAATTTTCATTTCGAAATGAAACTACAATGGACATAAACATTAAAACATTTAGTCATCTTTCGGCGACGTAAGAAATAAACTATCGCCAGTTAGTTTCACAAGGAAACTTTCGTCCAACGTACTGATTGTGTGTATTTTCATATACACAAAAGTGTTTTTATATTTTACGAAGAATATTCGTCGTTGGTTCCAGTTGTGCTTACAGCAGCTTCGTCCAAACACACAAAAGCTTTGAAAGCTCTTGAATTTTTTCTTGTTGCTTTACAAAATAAGAGTAAGCATTGCTGTCGTCAAGATCTCATTGGCTGATGTGATCTCTTCTGCTCCTGTTGGTGTGAAAGCACAAAACCTCCTTTTTAAAAGTTTTCACATTGTGCATATGCCTTGGACGTACCTGATGTAGGGCAATAATAGAGTGTTCATTTCCTTGCTGTTCTATCTTTGCTGCAGCCGTTGTTGGTGCTACTGCATTTTGTGTTGCTGTTTTTTATAATGGAAAAAATTTAGATATTTTTAAATTTTTTTAATTAAATAAACAACAAAGTCAAACAATTAATGAAAAACTCGGATTTCATAAACTAATAAGGTAGCATTAATTTTGAGAGTAAAAAATAATTGGGACAATCGTCAGAAGGTTAATATGGCGACGAAAAGAGAGAACGGTTTTACCTTTATATTATTGTATCATGGTATGTATGTACTTTTTATTTCAATACTGGCTTAAATTAAAAATATGTAGTTAAAATGTATAATTTTATTTCAATTATTATTATTTTTAATCAGCATAAACGTATAAAATCTATACGTTTGCTGCAACTAGAAACGTCCCAATGAATCTTTCAATTGTAACTGCAACAATATTTTCATTTCCAATGACATGTTCGTTTCATCTTGTGCCAAATCGCCGGCATAATTTCTTATATTTAAAAGTGAAGGCATTAAATTCATAATATTTTCTGTCATTTCCAAAAGGTTGTTCTTGATGGCCAAATGCAGGATTGTGTCACCAGAACCCAGTTTCTCATTTTCCTCAATATTAATGTTAAACTTTGTATAAAATTTCAAACTAACAACCACAAATTCCACCAAATTGTAATTGACAGCCTTATGCAATACAGTTTCGCCTTGATGATCATAAATTTTAAATAGTTTTCTTAGCTTGTCAATCAATTCCACGCGAATTTTTATTGCAGGCCAAACAGAAAAAATTTGCTCTTGGAGAAGATTTTGAAATGTTTGCAACGTTGCGTCATGATTATAAATGATGGCCAGGTGTAAAATGGTGCGCCCTTGGTGGTCCTGTTGATACAACTGTTTAACGCAGCTTATTGCAAATATTATATTTTTTATATTGTCCGACAGGCAATTATAGTGTAATAAAGTTTCTTGAGATTTCATTTTATTTAGATTTATTTGTTTAAATTTGTTTTAGTAATATTTCGCTAAAAAGATTATTTTACTGAATCTTATTGCTGGTGTGAATTTGCTTTATATACGAAAGTTAACGCTTATGTGTAGTGCAATAGGGAAAATCCCGGTGTATTCGTTGTAATAAATACAGGGGATTGCACAAGTTGTTTTTCTCTTCTTTTGATAGAGATGAATGAGTCAATTGAAAAAATTAGGAGCTTTTAATAGCGTCATTGCAAAAAAAAAATTATAGGAAAAATAAATACAAATCAGAAAAAAAATCATGTATGTGATGAAATGCTTTAGAAATTAAAACACGTGTGATCAACAAAGTACCGAAGTAAGCAAAACGGAACGTTCGTTCTTCCCTGTTTATAATTCGATTAGGCTTAAGGTCGTGTTGCTCTTTAAGCCGAATTACATGTGATAGTTTTAAAGGAACGACCTGCATTAAAAACAATGGTAAATTATTATTGCAAATACTAGTATAACGGAACAACATGCTAATTTCGAAAGCCGCCACACCTTCTTTATCATTAAAATTCTTGTGTTTGGCCCACTGTGTGTGGTCTTAATTGGTATAAACTTCGGCCCTTTATACATGAGTCATTCTAATATATCGTAACCTTAATATAGAAAGGCCCTAACTTATTATTTTTTTTTATATAGAGCTTTTTGTATATTTCGATAGAAGAACACCTAATGTATCGAAAAATGCAAAAATTTCGATTTAAAAAAAGGGTTAGGGACTTTCTATAATAAGATAACGATATGTATGCATAGCTGTCAAGTAAAGGTTAGGAATCGTAATGATTACTAATTTAATTACTTTTTTTAAAAGGTGAAGTTATGATTAAATTACGATTATATGCAGTTTCGCACGATTACTATTGATTACGATCAGTAACAATTGAAAAGTTATCAGGATTACTTGAAATTACAACAAAATAATCAAAAAGAATCAAAAGTATATTTATTATTAAAGATTATATTTAAAGATTACTTTTAATTCCTTTTAATTAATTATTAATAATCAACAGTAATCTTTGAATGTAATCGAATTATTTTTATACCCTTTACCAAAAAATGGTAAAAGGGTATACATATATAAGTTTGTCATTCCGTTTGTAATTTCCAGAATATTAATAAGCGAGCCATAAAGTATATATATTCTGGATCCTTATGCATAGGAAAGACGAATAAGCGTCGTCCGTCTGTCCGTCTGTCTGTACGTGAAATCGGTTTTCCGAAGCTCCCAGAAAAGCTAGATACTTCGTTCTTGGACTGCTGGGTCAGAAATGGTCGAAATAAGATTGGTATTGAAAATCAGCAAAATCAAGTAGGCGGTTTCAGAGCTGGGAGACTTAAACGTAATTTTGCCATACAAAATAACTACCGAAAACTAGTTTTTAATAATTTTTTATTAAATAAATGATATATAAAATTAGCTACCGTAAACTAATTTTTTATTTATATTTATTAAATAAACTTATTTTATACTTCACCACGAATAAAATTGGTATTTCAAATAAAAAAAAAATTAAAAAAAATTTAAAAAGACGTTTCCAGGGTTGGAAAACTTTAACTTTTTTTCTTATGCAAAAGTAACTTACTAAAACAAATTTTTCCTTTTCTTTATAAATTAAACATATCTTATATTCTTAAAAGAAAAAGATCGGTGTAAGAAATCAGAAAAACCAAAAGGGATGATTCCAGGGCTGGGAAACTGAAACTTTTTGTGATATAAAAAATTTACTAATTTTTATTTTTTTTATTCAATGAATTTATTTTATACTTTATTACGAAAAAAAATTGGTATTTCAAATTAAAAATTAACCTTCAAAAAATTAAAAAGACGTTTCCAGGGTTGGTTAACTTTAACTTTTTTATACAAAATTAAGTTACTAAAACAAATTTTTCCTTTTTTTCTATAAATTACACATTTCTTAAATTGTTAAAAGAAAGAGATTGGTGTAAGAAATCAGAAAATCAAATATGATGAGTTCATGGTTGGGACACTTACACTTTTTTGATATATAAAAGTAACTAAGTCTAATTAATTTTTATCTTTTCCTTTATAAATTATATATATTTTACGTTTTGGAAAGAAAATTTTGGTATAGAAAATTATAAAAATAAAAACCACAGCTCCAGAGCTGGAAACTATGATTTTTTTTCTGGACATTAAAGTAACTAAATAAAACATTTTTTTTAATTTCCTTTTTTTTCACCTAACACACTTTCTGTATATTTTTAAGAACTACTAGATTGGTGTAAGTAATCAGAAAAATCTAAAATTATGATTGTAGGGTTTGAAAATTATTATTTTTTTCTTTGTACATAAAAGTAACTATGTGCTTATGTATGTATCTCTATACTACATAACCGCACTTTGGTAAAGGGTATATAAAATTCGGCATAGGCGAATATAACACTCTTACTTGTTTTTTATTACTTTTGATTATTTTTGATTATTTTGATGTAATTACAAGTAATTCAGACTAGTTTTTGATTATTAGTAATCGTAATCAATTATTTATCAGAAATTCTTTAAAAGGAATTTATATAATCAGTACAATTCTTATTAAAATGTAATCGAAATTTAACAGCTCTGTATGTATGTTTATTGTGTAATCAATTTCATCATAAGATGCAATTTACACTGTGCTCTTTCTGCTCACCTTTACAGGCCGAGTTTTGAGTTTATTGCTGAGAGGTGCTGAGAAGCTTGTTGGGTAAAGCAAAAGGAACGTAATGAAAATTCGGTACATTTTACGTACTATCAGCATATTTAGCGTGTATATGAACAAAAAGGGATGAAGAAAAATTCTTAATGTAAATATACGTTACTTTTCGTTGGGTGTTTAAGAAAAAATTGTCCAAACAAGGCTGGCTAAAGAGGCATAGTGTGAAATGGCAAATTAAGCACATAATATTGAAGGATATGAACTGTTTATTTAAGTGGAATAACATTCGTGAATTAAGATTCTAAAGACAATTTCATAGAAAAATGCTCTATTATTTTTTTTATATCGAAATGGAAAACTAATTTCTCATATTTTCTTTGAATATTCTGGAAACACATTTAAAAATTTTTATGGAAAAATCGTTAAGCGATGCTCTTACAGCCATACCTAAATAAGAGCGAAAATGTATTTACCACAGATAAATCAGTAATTGTATACACAATAATCACTTGCCATATTACATTTCATTAAAAATTGACTTTAAATAGCTGATGTCTAAAATAAATCTCTGTCACATAGATAGACGTGGGTACCAGTGATCGGCAATGAATCGTTTGTTCGCTATTCATACTGACTCATAAAATTTTAAATATAAGTGAGTAGACATCACTTAAACTCAACTACTCTGATTTACGCATACTCACGATAACATTGATTTATAAGTAGAGGTTGAAATAAATATGAATGCGACGTCGACTCACACTCATAAATCACCTCAGTTTCATTTATAATTTCAGGAAAATACTTATACTACTCACATTGATTCAGCTCACTCAATTCATGAATGTATGTTTATTTAAAAGTTTAGTCATTTAAGTTTAATGTCATTAAACAGTTTGCAAGTAGTATACAATAGTAGTAAATAGGGTTGTATTTCAATTCCTACAAAAAAACAAAAAAAGCAACAGATAAACACATAACCTCATAATGAGAACTTTAATGTTTGTATGCGAAGTTCGCAATGTGAATCATGCTTATTTTGCATCTTCCATAGGCATTGAGTTAAAAAGAGTCGAAATCATCAACGTCATAAAAGTTGCTAAGTATGAGTTCGATGAGCACTTCAAACTTTCGAATGAATATGATTCATAGACAACATTGCAATAAGTATGAGTGGCATTATTACAAGAAACTATAAGTCATGATTCAACTCCACTCACTTTTTCACTACTCATTGCTGTTCTCTGGTGGGTACTGATGAAGTGCGTGGCTCCACAGAAAAATATCGGTATTTCCCCTAACTAAAACGTCTAGTTTAATTTTTCTTCTCTTCTTTAGAAAATCACATTAATTAATAAAAATATTTCATGCAATAAGAATTAAAAATACTGATTTTTACTGATTTTTCATCATATTGAAAATTACTGAATTAGTATGACGCATTCCTTTTAGGGTTCCGTACACCAAAGATGAAAAGGGATCCTATTATTTTCGCTACGCTATCCGTCTGTCCGTCTGTTTATCTGTCTGTCCGTCACAGGCTATTTCCTCGAGAACCGTAAGAGGTACGGACCTGAATTTTGGACAGAGTATGTAGAACTTTGGCCGCTACAACAGCAAATACATGAGAGTTAAAAATTAAGGGATGTTCCAAAACGAGAAACGAAAAATGTGAAAATCCCATGTAATATACAAAAAATTTTATGTATAGAGACACTTGAAATTCGTTCAGTTAGTGTATTTTTATACAAACTACAACAATAAACACTAAAATTAAAAAAAAAAGCTAAAGGGTGTTCTATTAGTTAATGCAATTTTTACTATGTAATTTTGAAAACTTGCTGTATCTTGGAAACCGTAAAAGGCAAACTCGTGAAATTTTCAAAAGCGCTAAAACTAAAAAAATCCCAAAATTATAAAATCGCGAAACAAAAAAAAATGCCAAAAACCCGAAAAAAGATCGCCACAACGAAAAAGCGCCAAACTAAAAAAAATTCTAATAATAAAATAAATCTCAAAAAGCCGGAAAAATTGCAAGAATTAAAAAATGCCGAAAACCGAAAAAAAGATAGACAAAACAAGAAAAAAAGGGCTTTGCCTTATCTTATATACCCTTTACCAAAGTGCGTTTATGAAGTATAAAGATACATACATAAGCACATAGTTACTTTTATGTACAAAGAAAAAAATAATAATTTTCAAACCCTAGAATTATCATTTTAGATTTTTCTGTTTACTTATACCAATCTAGTAGTTCTTAAAAAAATATAGAAAGTGTGTTAAGTAAAAAAAAAAAGAAAATTCAAAAAAAAAATGTTTTATTTAGCTACTTTAATGTTCAGCAAAAATACATAGTTTCCAGCTCTGGAGCTGTGGTTTTTATTTTATAATTTTCTATACCAAACTTTTCTTTCCAAAACGTAAAATATATATAATTTATAAAGGAAAAGATACAACTTAATTAGACTTAGTTACTTTTATATATCAAAAAAGTGTAAGTTTCCCAACCCTGAAATGATGCTTTTTGATTTTTCTGATTTCTTGCACTAATCTCTTTCTTTTAAGAATTTAAGAGATGTTTAATTTATAGAAAAAAAGGAAAAATTTGTTTTAGTAAGTTACTTTTGTACAAAAAAATTAAAGTTTTCCTACCCTGGAATAGTCTTTTTAATTTTTTTAACTGTCTTTTTTTTATTTGAAACACCAATTTAATTCGTACTCAAGCATAAAATAAGTTCATTTAATAAAAATAAATAAAAATTAGTTTTCGGTAGTTAATTTTTATATCACAAAGAGTGTAAGTTTCCCAACCCTGTAACCCTCTTTTTGATTTTTTTGATTTCTTATACCAATCTTTTTTTTTAAGAATATAAGACATGTTTAATTTATAGTAAAAAAGAAAAAATTTGTTTTAGTAAGTTACTTTTGTATAAAAAAGTTAAAGTTTTCCAACCCTGGAAACTTCGTTTTAATTTTTTAAATTTTTTTATTTTGAAATACCAAATTCATTCGTACTGAAGTGTAAAATAAGTTTATTTTATAAAAAAAAGCAATGTGGGTCCGATCACAGAGGAGATGTGTAAACATCTAGTAATGAAATTTTTTTTTCAAGTTGGAAGTACTTATGCTTTTAGTATCTTTTTTTAAATTAATTAATTAAAAGTATCAAAACTCTCACATATGAATTTGTTGGTTTTTGTTTGTTTTATTAAACTTATTTGGTTAGTATATGTGTATTTACTGCATTCAAAATTGCAGTAAGCAGTAAATTTACTGATTACTAAAAAAATTCAGTAAATTTTTACTGCTAATGAAATTTAATTTGCATTGCCAGTAAAATCGTAGGGCCGTATTCATAATAAAATTGTAGCAAGTGGCAAAGTTTTTTTCATTCAAATTTTGAAACTTTTGTATGAAAAACATTTAGCCACTTGGTAGAATTTCATTATGAATACGGGCATTACTGATTACTGAAAATTCAATGCACCTCATCATATAACAAATCATTTAGGCAATTTATAAAAATTGTAGAAAAAAATTTTAGTAATCAGTAAAAATTTACTTGTTAAAATTTTTTTATTATTTTTACTGAAACTTTAGTGGTACTGCAGTGCTCAACTATGGGAAATGCCTTTACTTTTACTTTTTAATTTTTAATTCCTGTTGTTCATCGTTTAGTTGTTGCTGTTCTTGTTGTTGTGTACGCATTGCAATTAAAATAAATTCAGTAAAGTGCGACTTTGACTCGCGCACATTCGGTTTTGATCATTTTTTTTTTTTGATTTAGCTTTCATAATTTTTTAAGTTTTTTTTAGTTTAAACGATCTTTTTTTCAGTTATATCGCTTTTTTCTCGTTTTGGCGTTTTTTTTGGGGGTTTTTTTCATTTCGCAATTTTTTTTCATTTTGGCGATTTTTTCATTTTGGCGATTTTTTTCTGTTTTTTCATTTTGGCGATTTTTTTCTGTTTTTGGGGTTTTTTTATTTAGGCGATTTTTTCATTTTGGCGATTTTTTCATATTGGCGATTTTTTTGTTTAAGAATTTTTTTCATTTTGGCGATTTTTGCGGTTTTTCGCGATTTATTTTATTCCTAGAGATTTTTTTTAATTTGGTGCTTTTTTTCGTTTTGGCGATTTTTTTATATTTGGTGATTTTATATTTTTTTGATTTTTTAGTCTTACCGTTTTTGAAAATTTCAAGAGTTTTGCTCCTACGGTTTCCAAGATACAGCAAGTTGTCAAAATTACAAAGTCGAAATTGCATTAACTGATGGAACACCCATTGATTTAAATTTTTTAAATTTAGTGTTAATTGTTGTAGTCTGTATAAAAATACACTAACTTTTAAAATTTCAAGTGTATATATGTACATACAATTGTATGTATATTACATGGGATTTTAACATTTTTCGTTGCTCGTTTTGGAACACCCTTTAATTTTTAACTCCCATGTATTTGTTGTTGTAGTGGCCAAATGTCTACATATTGTGTCCAAATTTCAAGTCCGTAGCTCTTACGGTTCATTTTCAGCTTTGGTGTACGGAAATATACAGAAAAATAACCGGCGGCGGCGCACCGTCGGCTTCGAGCTGGTCGACTTGTTTCTCTGCTTGGTATTGCTTCTTTCAAACACTAATACACTCATACATAGCTCACACCGATTTGACAATGCAAAGCAAAAGCAAAAAGCAAAGAAATCTCAGCAAAGAAATCAAAGTCAAAAGATTTTTACCCCCTAGCGTATAGATGTTTACACATCAAAAATCAGTTTCCGGTAGCTTATTTCTTATATCAAAAAAAGTGTGGGTTTTCCAACCCGGAAATCATACTTTTTGATTTTTCTAATTTCTTATACTAATCTCTTTCTTTTAAGAATATAAGATGTCTGTAATTTATAGAGAAAAAGGAAAAATTTGCTTTTGTAAGTTACTTTTGTATAAAAAAAGTTAAAGTTTTCCAACCCTGGAAACATGTTTTTAATTTTTTGAAGTTAAATTTTTAATTTGAAGTACCAATTTTATTCGTACTGAAGTATAAAATAAGTTTATTTAATAAAAAAATAAAAATTAATTTTCAGTAGTTAATTTTTTTATATCACAAAAAGTTTGAGTTTCCCAACCCTGGAATCATCCTTTTTGATTTTTCAGATTTCTTATACCAATCTTTTTCTTTTAAGAATATAAGATATGTTTAATTTATAAAGAAAAAATTGTTTTAGTAAGTTACTTTTGTATAAGAAAAAAAGTTAAAATTTTCCAACCCTGGAAACGTCCTATTAAATTTTTTAATTCTTTTTTATTTGAAACACCAATTTTATTTGTGGTGAAGTATAAAATAAGTTTATTGAATAAAAATAAATAAAAAATTAGTTTACGGTAGTTAATTTTATATATCACAAAAATCGTAGGTTTTCCAACCTTGGAATCACCCTTTTTGTTTTTCTAATTTCTTACATCAATCTCTTTCTTTTAAAACCATACGATATGTTTAATTTATCAAAAAAAGGAAAATTTTGTTTTAGTAAGTTACTTTTTATAAGAAAAAAAGTTAAGGTTTTCCAACCCTGGAAACGTCCTATTAAATTTTTTAAATATTTTTTATTTGAAATACCAATTTTATTTGTGGTGAAGTATAAAATAAGTTTATTGAATAAAAATAAATAAAAAATTAGTTTACGGTAGTTAATTTTATATATCACAAAAGCGTAGGTTTTCCAACCCTGGAATCACCCTTTTTGTTTTTCTAATTTCTTACATCAATCTCTTTCTTTTAAAACCATACGATATGTTTAATTTATCAAAAAAAGGAAAATTTTGTTTTAGTAAGTTACTTTTTATAAGAAAAAAAGTTAAGGTTTTCCAACCCTGGAAATGTCTTTTTAATTTTTTAATGTTTTTTAAATTTTTTTTATTTAGAAATACCAATTTTATTCATACTGAAGTATAAAATAAGTTTATTTAATAAAAAAATAATAATAACTAGTTTTCGGTAGTTATTTTGTATGGCAAAATAAAGTTTACCAGCTCTGAAACCATCTGCTCAATTTTGCTGATTTTCAATACCAATCTTACTTGGACCATTTCTGACACACCAGTCCAAGAACGAAGTCTCTAGCTTTTCTGGGAGCTTCGGAAACCCGATTTCACGTACAGACAGACGGACATCACTTATTCCTCTTCCCTATGCATAAGGATACAGAATTTTTTTATACCATCTACCAAGAAATGGCAAAAGGGTATATATAGGTTTGTCATTCCGTTTGTAATTTCCAGAATATTAAAAAGTGAGTCATAAAGTATATATATTCTGGATCCTTATGCATAGGGAAGACGAATAAGCGATGTCCGTCTGTCCGTCTGTCTGTACGTGAGATCGGTTTTCCGAAGCTCCCAGAAAAGCTAGATACTAGATACAGAATGACAAACCTATATATACCATTTTACCATTTTTTGATAAAGGGTATAAAAACGTTCAAAATCGAAAAATCCAAAAAAAAAAAGAAAAAAACTCCAAAAATATATACATATGATATAGACTAAAGTTCGTATAGTATTCTATTATGTCCACAACTATGTAGTTAAACGTGTTTTACGCCTCGTTCGTGTTTAAGAGATTAAACACGACGATTTTGAGATGTTTTACCATATATTGACTTGTTTTGTTAAACATCTCAAATGAAGTGTTTAAGATTTAAACACTTCCTTAAACACGTAAATGGAGTATGTTCAGTCCGTTTTTTGATAACTCTGGCAAATTTGTGTTATTATTAAATGGCGTCGAGTGAAAAATTATTTGGTAAATAAGTAATTAGTTAAAAAATACTCAAATATTTACAAAACCATTTGTTGTTTGAAAATAATAAACCAATAAGAAAGCAAAATTGTTCGTAATTTTCTACAAATACAATAATTTATTGACAAAACGTCAACCTTAAACACGTCAACCTTAAACACGTTTAAGACCATAATTAATTGGAAACTATGTTTCGTAGACAATGATGTCAATGCCATGGCCAAAATGGTCGAAAGTATAATTTTGTTGGGCATGATAGCTTTCATACCATCAAAACAAATTCCGATTAAGCCCGAAGAGAAACTCTGGTTTAATCAGACATGCAAAAACGCAGTCAGATCTAGAGAGGAAGCATTCAGTATTTGGCAAAGTTAATCAAAATGCCGATATTGATTTGCTACGCAAAAGGGCGAGATCTTCGTGTGCCAACGTACTGAGGCATGAAAAAGCTCTTTACGAGAATCGTCTCCGTGCTAAAGTTGTTGCTGCCCCTCGGGCTAATAAGAGCTTCTGGTTATTCGTTAAAAGAGTAAAGACTAATGCTAGTTCTTCAATTCCGACTATTTTGAAGGATGACCTAATATTCACTGACCCGGCCGATAAAGCTAGCCTACTAGCTGAAATATTTGCAAGTAATTCCTACTTGCCGGAAAACAATCAGCCTCTGCCTATGCTAGAGAGAGTATCCACTACTATACCTAAGATATTCTTTCGAGCTCGGGCAGTAAAAAGGGTTTTGTTGGAACTCAACATAAACAAGTCTCCCGAGCCGGATGGAATTCCAGCACTGGTCTTGAAACAGTACTCTTCGACGCTAGCACGTCCATTAGCTAACCTCTTCAGCACGTTGTACCATGTTGGTGAGTTCCCAGTATGTTGGAAGATTGCTAATGTTACGCCAATCCCTAAAAAAGGAGAAGCTACTAACCATAAAAATTATCGCCCAATCGCAATATGCTCTGCACTTTCCAAAGTGATGGAAAGTATGGTAAATTTCCATCGTGTAAGGTATCTGGAGTCCAACAGCTTACTCAACGACCAGCAGTATGGATTTCGTAGAGGCCACTCTACGGGAGACCTACTAGCCCTCCTCTCGGAGAAATGGTGTAATTCAGGCCACCATTTTGGCGAACGTAAGGTGGTGGCTCTAGATATCTCCAAGGAGTTTGATAGAGTGTGGCATGGTGCACTTTTGTCAAAATGTATTGCCATCGGTGTCGGTGATAATTTCTCTCGATTCTTATCGAGTTTCCTCAGGGATCGCACTATAAGAGTTGTTATAGATGGGATCTCATCAAATGAGCTCAAGTTAAATTCAGGGGTACGGCAAGGTTCCGTTCTTTCACCAACTCTATTCCTTATATTTATAAACGACCTTCTATGTAAAACTTTCAACCCTATCTACTCTTTCGCGGATGACAGCAACATTTGCCATTCTTTCTCATTCAGCAACAGACCTAGTCCGCCGTAGGTTGAGGCCATGCGACAAACAATGAATGAGACTTTAACTATGATTTAGAAAAAATTTCTGAATGGGGTCATGCGAACAGGGTCGACTTTAACGCCCGTAAGACCCAATGTTGCATGGTTACACATAGACTCATGACCGAAAATGCTGCTGCCTCTGTAGCTAAAAGGGGGTATAAATATTACGGAATCAGATGCTCTTGATGTTCTTGGCATGAAAATACAGTGTGATGTTCGATGGACTGAACACATTTTTCAAATTGTAAAAGAAGCATTCAAGTGCCTCGACTTTTTGATATTTCACCCAATCTGATTTTCTTACTATTTAGACCACTTATATCCTACCGAAAATGGAATACAACTGTTATGCATGGGCCGGCGCTTCAAAGTCTATTTTGTTGCTGCTCGACCGCGTACTGGAGAGGGCGAAGAAGCTCATCGGTGACAGTAGGGTATCCAACTCTATTGATTCATTGGAGCATCGACGCAATGTCGCGTGCATTTCATTGTTCTATCGTTACTATTTACAACGGAATATGTTCCAATGAATTTAGGGAACTCTTTCCTGAAACCCGCACATTTATACATACAGCACGTGCCTCATTCAGAGCATATCACTTTGTGGTCGATTGGCCAATGCATCGCACTACGCATTACAGAGAGAATTCCTTTTTTAGCCCCACTGTTCGTATGTGGAATCAACTACCTGCGGAGGTCTTTCCTGTCACTACCAGCGTGAGAAGATTTAAATCGAATGTCCTTTTTCCCTATAACATATTTTCCTAGTTTAGCACAATGCATTGCATGAGTAGGGGTTATCTCCTGAGTGCCGGTCCTATTAAAAAAAAGACCATAAGTGTGAACATGGTATTACATATCTAGTGTCCGTATGAAACCCTTCGCGTGCGAGTCAAAGTCACACGTTACAGAATTTATTTAATTTTTAAGTTGTACCTTTTCCTTGAGTATATGAATGCTGGTTTGGAATTTGTCTACAATATTTTAAAGAAATTTTCTATTTTTAGAAATATGCCTGCCTTCAAAATACCTTATTACGAACTTATATACATATCGAGGGTTTTTTGTGTTTTTTTAGTGTAATTTTTTTAAGCAAAAAAAAAAAAAAGACATTCGTGACATGTGGCAATACAAAAAAATGCTCAGTAAGGTTTACCATTTCACCACGAATGGACTAGTTTACACTACGCAAGTCTTATTGCTAAGCTGATTAGTTTGTTAGGAGAGAGAGAGACGAGGGAGCAGAAACGTTTCTCTTCCTATAGCCCACCCACTTGCAATATAAGTATACAATTTGTTTGTATTGTACAATAGTATCGCCAATGTGCATGTCATATTCGAAGGTGGCACAATATATTGGCAAATGTCAAAAGACTTTTAATTTTTATTGCACAATCAAGACAATTGTGTAATGTAGTGGCAACATTGTTGAATGTTGTTTACTTTTTCACTGTCAGGAAAATAGGGCAATTTTTTTTTGGAAAATGTTGTGCCACTTATTGCATGGTATAGGTCAAAACGACACAGAATTTGTACAACAACATATGCAATAATATTGTATAATGAATGGGCCGTTTTACATAGTGTCCACATCTGATGATTTTATATCAGACCTCGTAATATAACGCCGGCAGAGCAACTGTCATTTTTTCATTAATATCAACACAAAGGGGTAGACGTTGATAATTTTATATTATGATGAATCAAACAAATATTTGAAAAATACTTGCCAAAAATAAATAATTTGCATGTTGTTTAATTTTTTGGTCACAAATAATTGTTTTGCCGCATTTTTTAAACGAAAATTGTTTAATAAATAAACGTTAAATGCACAATAATACATAAAATGACATTTGATATCAAGATCATCAGGCTGTGAGCTTTTATGATTATATCATAACGCTGCCATAATATTAATAAATTGAGTCTATACGTGATGAATTTTCATCATGATACCAATTTGACATTCTTCATGATATAAATTCATCAGGTGTGGACACTATGTTAGAGATTGGTGGTGAATTTTTTGTCACCTTGTGCAAGCATAAAATCATTTGTGCCAACTTTTAACCCAACCGGAATTAAAAATAGTATTAGGTATGGCGACTTTCTCGAGTTGCGTAAAAGTAATCGTAAATACGACGCAGATAGTTTGTCGTCTGAAAGTAATGTAAAAAAGCTTCAAAATCTAAGAAATATAAATGCTAAAAAAATTGTTGAGTAAAAGTGCTTAAGCAAGTACTTAGAATAAAGATTATTCGTTCAGAAAGAAGTTTAAAATGTGGCATGCTTTAGACGGCACTTAAGGAATAACTCAAATCCTTTAGAAAAATTACTGCCTCTATTGTGAGTTAGTATTATTGATTAAAATAATTTTTAACTAATAATTTAATTTTTAGCTTTAAATCATATTTTTTCTCACGTAATAACATTTTAGCAATTGGCAACGCAACTCAAGTTCCGTTGCCACCCATAATCGAGCTTTTTATTGTTTTTTCCAAAGAGACTACAAAAACAAGTTGTACAATACTTGAGGGCTTAAATAAGCATTCAGAGCTGTGGGGCAGCAGTTGTACAGAAACTTTTCATACTACATCTACACACTAGATTTTCTACTGTGTAACATGTAAATAATATGTATTTATTTTCGAATACTACATATTGTGTTTTTACTTAAGCTCTGTCTCTTTTCTATCTCCTATTTTATTCTTATTATTTTAATTTGATTTCGTTATGTTTGTGAGAGTGGGTCCTTTGTCCTTTGCTGAAAAGTGTCTACTATGATATTTTTTATGCTTTCTGAAGTCGAAATTTAATTCATTTGTATACATACATACTAGTGATGTAACGAATATCAGTTTCAGATATTCGCGAATACGAGTACGAATATTTGAAACGATATTCGCCAATACAAATATTTATTGTAAAATTTATAGACATTAAATTAGGGTTCTATTTACGCCTGTAATATGAAGTATTAAAAAATTGTTATGAAAAAAACTTCATACTCCTATTGGCGTACTTTAAAGTTAATAAAAACTTCCCAAAATATCGTTTGAGGAATGCCCAATGCCGTAGATCGATAAGAAGTGGACAAAATTGGGTTTTCTTCCATAGGCGTAGCTAGGCCTTTCTGGGGGGGGGGTGCAATGCCCCCCCAGACTTGATTTTGTCCCCCCCAGGATTTATTACAAATTATTTTTAAAACATATTCTTTTGCCTGTAATATTAAAAAATTCTATTTTTTATTTATTTTAAAATTACTCATGAAAATCACCAGTAATTTTTATACAAACTTTTCGAATAATCGCTAAATATGCATACTTTTATTAGATAACAAATACCCAAGAAACTATAAGTTCACAGCACTTCAAAACATCACAACTAGTAAACTCCATGTGAATTTATAATGCATGTGTGTAGATATGTATGTGTGTATGTGGCTTTCAACAAATTCTTAATAAAATTGTATTAGTGTACGTACTACGTAGTTAGTAGCAAGACAAGTTGTTTTAAGGTGTTCTTACACTACGACCACACGAGCAATTTGATGTATCTTAACACAAGCAATAACGCCGGCAGAATGATGACGTCAACAATGTATTTGGAGGTGGTGAACACGTATATTCAAATATATTTGCCTTTTATTCACATAAATACTTAAATTGTCAATAATTTTATCCTTTTCTAATTTTAACGTACCTTTTCACAATGTATGGTTAAAAGATAACAGAGACTTTAACGGCAAGTTTTGTATGGAGAACTTGCAGTTAAAGTTCACGTTAACTCTTAACCATACATTGCGAAAAGGGACATAAATTGAACTTTTATTGGTTTTATGTAGTTAAAACTTTTGTTTTATACTTTTACGTTGAAAAAATTTTAATATAATTTGTATTTGCCAGCATGTGTTAAAAGATTATTGCTCAGCAATGTATTTTAACAGTTGTTGCTGAATATATATTTGAACACATATTCATACGGTCCACACGCTAATATCTTGTTTCGGCAATCGAATTTGACAGTTGCCACGGCAATAATTACCAAGATTATTGCTCGTGTGGTCGGCACGTTAAGATTTTCTACTGTCAAATTGTTTGTAACAATAGCCACCAATTTTTATTTAGAGTAAAATTAAAAAAATACCGAAAAATTATGATCTGCAAATACCTTGTATATATTCATATACTATATATGTATACTCGTACACACACATGTATGTATGTATGTATGCATATTTATGGTTCAATCCAGGGCTGCCAGATAAAATGATGGAAAAATCGCCGAAATCCCGATAAAATATAAAATAATCGTCATTTCATGCCCGAAAAATCGTCAGAAAATCGAACAAATCAAAATTTCCTCTTTAAACATGTCCACATATGTTTTATTTTTATTAGAAAACAAAACAAAACAATTCATGTTCATATACAACTTTGTTAGACTAGTGGAAAACTTGTGAAAAATATTCCTAGGTCCAAATTTTGGTATCAGTACTTTTGATGACCGAAATTTTTAATAGGATATCAACTTACACAGGTCAATATATCGTTGGTCTCAAATGAAAAGGCCCTAACGCAAATAATTGTAACTTTACAGGAGAAGGTAAAACATAATAGAAAGTGTAATATTCAAAATGTAACTTTTTTGGATAACTGCTTGTAAAAGCGCTATTTTTTACACTATTGCAATAAATTTTGTGATGAGGTGTATTAGTGTGAAATTTATTGAAATCACTCAAAAACTCAACTATCGATATATATGCATGTATATATATGCACATAAAATTTTTTTCAATTGAACACGTATTCATACATACTTGCATACATATGTTTGTACTTATTTATGTATGTATGTTCATTCATCGCAACAATATAGTATTGATTCAGAACTTCAATATTGGAAGGGTAACTAAATAATAAATGGCAATTTTCTATTTTAATTTATGCACCAACATATAAATTTTTTTTTAAATTAAATAATAAATTCTTAAGATATGAAATCATGAATGATGAATGAAATCATTTCTTGCTTGTATCTTTTCAAAATATTGTATTCAAATATAGTATATACATAAATAATTTTTCCATATGAACATATAAACTTGTTGGAAACGAATATTAATTTTATTATTATTTAGTTTATTATTATTAGATTATTATTATTATTATTTAGTCTTTTTCTAATACATACTTAACTTTTTGTCTATATATTGTTTTTGTTTTGAATGTTTTGTTTTTTTAGTTTTAATTATAACTTAATTTTTATTATTGAAACTGGACTGTTAATTTATGTTTTAACTTAAATAAAAAAAATGTTAAATAAAAAAAAATTTGTATAAAATTTTTTAAACGCACTAATAATCCCAAACCAATATTTTACTTATTAATATTTTACTTATTAAGTAAAATATATTTTTTTAATTTCCAATTTCGATGTATTTTTAAAAAAAAATATATATTTAACTTAATAAGTAAAATATTAATTTGGGATTATTAGTGCGTTTAAAAAATTTTAAGCTTAAATTTTAACAATTCCCATAAAAAACACTAATTAAAAAAAATTGTTTTTGCCCCCCCTCCCCCCAGAAAAAATGTCTAGCTACGCCAATGGTTTCCTCAAAACTATACTGATAATAATATTTGAAATAATATTTGAAAACGATACAAAGCACACATTTCCATGAAAAATTTTATGGATTCGTACAAACTAATATTTTTATCCATTTATTTATATTTCGTTTAGGATTTATGGATTTATTTATTTAATTGTTTTTTTGGAAAAAGATTCGTACTCGTATTCGACTGAATTTGACGAATACGGATACGAATGCGAATACGAATATTTAAAAATAGCCGAATATTCGGCAATTTGGATACGAATATTCGTGCATCACTAATATACATACATATGTATATTTGTATATTTTTATATAAAAAAGAGCTTAAGGAAATGAAAAACAATTCCATGTAAAACATATCGATGATTTAATATAAAAAGGACGTATCTCAACAACGCATAATTGCATCCTCTTTGTAGTTCTTAGTACATTACAGTTCAAAATCTAGGACTTATTGCAACTTACAAAATTATTTCTGCATTTAAATATTTTAGTTTTCATTAAATTTTTGGCTTCTCCTGTAAAATGTCGAAAATTCGAATTCCGCCTTTTTTATATTAAGCCAACGATATGTAAACATACCTACTCGTACACTATACAAAAGATTCTGCATGTATTATACACATGCAGAATCTTTTGTGTATGTATTTTATGTATTATATAAGATAAGACAACAAATGTAATTTATATATGTATATATGTACATATATTACAGAAACTGTAACCTTTTTGATTAATTTTACAAATGAATATAAGATTTATATTGATTTTGTTTTTGTATTAGTTTTGTAGCATATTTTAATACTGGATAAAGACTTAAAAGAATTCAATGAGATAAAAATAATATATTAATATTTTATGTAACCAGAAATTTACATATTTTCTGTCTTTAACCCTGGATCACACTATCTGCACAATGTACCGACTTTCGTCGGCTCCCTGCAATAAAGCCAAAAGTAATAAGACCAAATGGCATTGCTATCCAATCAATTCTGTAATAAGTCTATATGGCTTTATTACCAATGCAATGTGGTGCAATTATGTCCTTATATTTCAATTATTTGACAAATTAGGCAAATTTAACTTATTACTTAAAAACAGGGAACCAGAAATATGCTGTAAAAAAGTGTTTTATGCTCACAAGTATTCCGTAGAGTAAAACTGGTCTAGTTACCGCTGTGTAGGTCCAATACGTAAGGATAGGCAAAAGTTCTCATGCTTTGCCCAGCATCTTTTTTACATGCATATAGAGAAACGGTGGCCTTATTAACTCTTTGTTCTTTATTGGGTTTCCACGTCAGCTTATTATTCAAAATTACCCGCAAAACAAACACAGAATGTGTTTTGGGCGAGAGCGATATACCATCTAATTTTAGTGTTTCCATTCTTGGACTTTACTATTAGTAAAAAGCACAAGGTCAATTTTTTCAGGGTTAAAACCTACCCGCGTTGTCCAGCTGTGAATATCCCTTAATGAGGATGCGACGAGGAAACTAATTGTATCGAGGAACTTACCAGTTATGATAATGGTTATGTCATCTGCATAGGATGTAATCTTAGCTGCTTTACCCTTGAATTCCAGGAGAATGTCAATAACAACCAGCGTCCAAAGAAGCGGTGATATAACTCCTCCTTGGGGAGTTCCTCTATTAGCTTCTCTGTTTACAGTGGCATTGCCTAATTCCGCAGATACTATGCAATATTTTAAGAGGTTGCAAATCCAGTTCATGACTTGCAAGTGAGCGCTGGAACGATTTACGGTTTCCGTAATTGCGTTCGAAAGCGCCTTCGATGTTTAGGTAGACCCCTACACCATTGAGTTTTCGATCAGTTCGACAACATTATGAAGTGCTGTTTCTACCGATTTGACCTTTGTGTATGCAATACAAATTCCTTGATGTGCATATCCAAAATTCTCTAATGTTTTCAGTAGAAATGATGTTAGACTGATAGGCCTAAAGTCTTTTGGGTAAATATGGTTGTTCCTATCTACCTTTGGTATGAATACAACCTTAGCTATCCTCCATGACTTTGGCACATAATTAGGTCTGAGGCAGCCTTTAAATATTCCTATTAGCCAGGGAATTATCCTCTGTTTACCATACTGTAGTAAAGCCGGGAAAATACCATCTGGTCCTGTTGATTTATAAAAGGAAATGACGTCACAATTCTCAGTATCCAGTTCATTTGTCGTTTCTGAGCAAGTGGAGATCTCCACCGTGCAGCCTGGAAAATGTGTGTCCAGGAGAACATCTAGCATCTAATCCCTAAATAATCATTTACAATATATTTTTAATAATAAATAACAAAAATTAAAAATTTTAAAAACCCCCACTTTTTTCAGAAAAGATGTTATATCTTCTAAACGGCTGGACCGATTTTCTTCAAACATAGCTAAGAACCCTCTCGATCAAGTCATCTTTCAAACAGAAAAAACTAAATGTACGTGGACACGGACAGACACACAGATACACAGACACACAGACACACACTACAAACTTAAAACACCCCCTTTTTTAGTTGGGGGTTAAAAATGATTTTACTTAATAAAGAAAATAATAATTTAGAATAATTGGTGCATTAAACGTAAAGTATGAAATGTTTTTGGGAGCATCCTTAACGAAAAATTCAAAATGAAATTAAATTTTTAAATCATTATATGAATTCGGTATTAATTGGCAATGACTTGAAAAATTCGTACTGCATTTATAGGGAATTTTTAAGCCACATAGAGCTTAGGAAAGGGGTAGCTGCAGTGTTGCCAGAATTTCTTAGGATAAAATCTGCAAAATGTAACAATATTTTACGAAAAAATCTTTAAAATGTGCATTTAATTTTTAAAATCTTTAAAAAATCTTCAAAGCTATTTTTAAAACAACTTTTTTTATAATTGCTTGTTTTTTTATGGGAATTGTTAAAAGTTTAAGTTTAAAATTTTTAAACGCACTAATAATCCCAAATGAATATTTTACTTATAAAGTAAAATATTTTTTTATTAAAAATACATTGAAATTGATTATTGAGGGGTTTAGCTGGATCCTATGCGCATTTCACTGTTGCTAATGCAGATCATCAGGGAGCCTTTACCTAAAGCTTCTTAGAACAACTAGAGTTATTATATTATAAACTTTCATTTAAACAAATGAGAAGCTCAAGAACAAATAACAAAGTTGAAACAAGAACTCAATAATCAACAAGTTTTTTTTTTATTTTCTTACTTTACCATTAATACATTGGCTGACTTTTTTCAGCTTCAAATTGTATTTGTAAGAGTATGTAAAAAGAAAATAAATGTAAATAACAACAACAGTTATTTAAGTATAGAGTGTTGCCACACAAGTATTTTTTTGACCAGGGCCCTATTCCACAAAACAACTTATCGACTTTTCACTTTGCACTTATCAAATTTTTCGACAATTTGCAGAACTTTTCGTTCCTCAGAACTGTAAAATTTGATGAGTGAAAAGTTGAAATTGATAAGTGTAATTTGCAAAGTTTTTGCAATTTTTATGCTCTCTTTGCGATTTCTGTTCCACGTACGTTGTCTCTTGCAAAGTGCAAAGTTAATATTGAAAAGTATAACTTGCAAAGACTTTGCAAGAAATTATGCTTTTTCGTTCCACAATAACTGTAAATTCCATTTTTGCAAAGCAAATTTTGATAAGTTTGTTAAAAATTTGCAAGGTAAACGATCTCTTTGCAAATTAACAAAATAAAATTCGTTGATAAATCTTCGATTATTTTCAAACATAATAATCATAACAATACAATCTCACATTTCGTTCGTATGTATATAGATATGGAAAAAAAGAAAAAATATTTGAGCTTTAAATTAGCTATATTATTATATTACTTGTTTTAAGCGTGATTATATATTCTATTAAAGATAGTAAAACCAATTGAAAACCTTACGTTCAAAGTTTGGATTTGTCTTTTTTAAAACTTCCTCACAAGCAGCCTATTTATCTAATAATTAGATTCTAATTTATTAACCTTCAAATTGAAATGTAAACTTTAATATGTTCTATTCCCTATTAGAGCTGGGTCCAACTCATTAATTCGTTCATTTTTGCCACAAACCTATGATCAAAGCCATGTAATTTAAATGAGTTTGTGGCAAAAATTAAGGATTGAACGAGTTGGACCCAGCTCTAACCGCCATAATCATAAAATTTAAAATAAATTTGAAATTTTATTTTTTATGAATATGGATCCATACATTTACAATAATTTTATAAAAAAAAATTATTTTATTGGTTTGAAAACTAGCAAATAAATTACATATATTTTTAATCACATGAAACTCTTAAATTTTTTTCATTTTTATTTTGCGGATAACTTTAACAAGTTCTATTTAGGAATGCAAAGTAAAAAGTTATAAGACAGAAATGCAAAGATGTTTAAACGTTTTCAGGAACACTTTGCACACTCACGTTGCAGGAGAATGCAAAGACTTTTCAAAGAGCGCAATTACTTTACAAAGAGTGCAAGAAATTTACAAAGAGAGCAAAGTCTTTGGAAAAATATGCTTAGTGCAAAGTGAAATTTGCAAAGAATATTGTGGAACAGAAACACTTATCACTTTGCCAAAAAAAAAATGTAATTTGATAAGTGCAAAGTGAAAAGTTGATAAGTTTTTTGTGGAATAGGGCCCAGGTGCAGTCAATTTACATACTCTTACAAATACAATTTGAAGCTGAAAAAAAGTCAGCCAATGTATTAAGGCCATGTCAGATAAAACTTTTGCTTCACGTTGCGTTGAAGATTCGCTTTGACATATAAGATGAAATGTACGTGCTCATATGAAACATGTCACATAAAGAACTTTTAACGCAAAGCGAAGCGAAAAGTTAGGCAACTCTCAACTTTTTGCTAGCTTTGACAATAAGTTGGTATACTTTTTTAATTTGTTTGACCAAAGTCGCATGTAAATATGAAATTTTTATTAAAATGTCGGTAAATTTACATGAAAAGCGAGTTCGTGGGATCAGAGTAATCGCCCTACAAGAACACTACCAGTTAAATGACCGGTCATTTAACCGGTTGGGCTTACTGATATGTCTGTTAAAGTTTCTATTAGTTTCTTAAGAGCAAAATGAAAAAACTAACCGAAACTCTTGTGTACATGTGATTTTGCATCTCTCTCTATCTTATTAATTCCACCCGACTATGTAACATATATCTGTGCTGCTCACTCTGATTCCTTTTATAAGGTTATGACTACGAAAATATGGGTTAGCTCCAACTAGTTAGGGGAACGTAGATATTGGTTAGCTCTAACTAGTTAGGCAAACGTAAATATTGGTTAGCTCCAACCAGTTAGGCAAACGTAAATACTGGTAAGCTCTAACCAGTCAGGCAAGCGAAAATATTGGTTAGCTCTAACTATTAAGTCCTAACATAAATATTTGTCAATTAAAATTTACATTTTAAATCAAAGTTTTTATTTAACATAAAAACATAAAACATATTAATGTTCTTAAAACTAATTTAAGCAACATGCTCTTCATCTTACTAGCCAAAGATGGATGCATGCTTTCGGTCATTGGGTGTAAACGTCCGCCCAGAATTTGCTCTTATGGTATTACATTTTCCAACAAAGAGCTTTATGAACTTCCGCCATGCACGAGTTTGGATATTTTTATTCCAACATGCCCGTGGTCTTAGATGGATCCATACGTTCTATCATTTGGTATGAACGTTCGCCCAGCTGCTGATCTTGTGGTATTGCATTTACCAACAGCGAGACAAAATATTTTCAGGTCCTTAAATAAATGGCGAGAACAATTAAAACTTCTAAAACAAAATGATTTAAGAAACATACTACCGTTTTGATGCATTTGCGGAATAGCCAGAGTTGCTTGAATCTGTTGAGTGTTGTGGGCACTTTGGACATAGAAACGTTGGCCGGGTCCCATTCTAGGCAAATAAACCACAAGCGGCATTAAGTGGGAACATTTGGCCAAGTTGTTGCATGTCCCATGCCTTAATGACGGAAATTATTAAGAACATATAGTACGAATCAAAATTGATTATATTTAAAGCGTATTAAGCGTAAAAAATATGTAAAATTGTGATTTGAACGGGCTAAAGTTCATATCGCTTTTTAAGCCAAATTACATGTGATAATTATTAATGAACAAAAAACACCAAAGTCTGTTGTAAATATTCTGACTAACAACACATATTTAGTTGAACGGAACAGCCAGCCGTTTCCGAAGGCCACTAAACCTTCATCATCAGCGTTCTTTTGTGTTTGGTCCACTGTGTGTGGTGTCAGTTGATGTAGATTTCTGCTTTTATATACTTAGCATTTTATTGCAAATGGAATATGTGAATTGTTTTGATTCATCGTATATCAATTTGCTGAAAGCTTTTTTGTATTGTAAGCTCAATTTTACCATCACTATATTTACAACAGTCTTACCATTGTCGTTTTTGTTCTTTTTACTAATTATACACATGTTACTTAATTTGCTTATGTAAAATTAATTTATTTTGTCAATGCAAATTCTTGAACATGATTCCACAAATATTTCACCACTTTCACATTATTTAGGCTTTATTTCACAGTCAGAATTTGAGGAACACCACTGGCCTTTGATTAAGGAATTTAAAAGACAAAAATTACAGCCATATTGCACAATTATTTAAATTTTATTCCAAATACATGTAAAAATTGACTTTTAGAAAATTTTATTTTGTGGTTTTTCACAATCATGTGTTCACAAATGCTATGTATAGCTAGTGCTTTTTATACATGCAAAAAGTATTAGCAAGAATTATTGCATGTACGCATATAAAATATATGTTAGAGTGAACCAACTGATCCAATATATGCCTGAACTGCCACTAGCAAAAATTTTTGTTCAATACGTTTTTTTTCCTAAAAACCCCCAAAATTTCGAAAACCCATTTGTATACTAATTATATTTTTTTGACATTAAATAATCAAATAATTATAATTTATGGAAGCATTATCAATATAGTTTAATAAAACTTTAATTAAAATAAAACATATATAAATATGTACAAAAATTACTACACAAAAATATGCAATAAATATTGTAAAAACAATCCTTCAAATTTTATTGAAAAAACGAAACAGTGGCAGCTCCAGTAGCAAAAATTCAACATAAAATTGTTGCATGTGTGTTAGTAAAAAAGTTTTGTTTGTGTTAGTTTCGGTCATTCATTTCTTGTAGGGCGACTAGTGCTGTGTTTTATACATAAAACCGAATAATGAAACAAGCAGTGAGTGTTGTCAAAGTTTTTATTGTGTCATGGACACTTTGCTTCACGCGTTTTTCTTAAAGTTAGAAATGTCAAGCAAAGCGTTGAAGTTGTGTCTGACACCGACTTTAATGGTAAAGTAAGAAAATAAAAAAACATGTTGATTATTGAGTTCTTGTTTCAACTTTGTTATTTGTTGTTGAGCTTCTCATTTGTTTAAATGAAAGTTTATAACATAATAACTCTAGTTGTGCTAAGAAACTTTGGGTAAAGGTTCCCTGATGATCTGCATTAGCAACAGTGAAATACGCATAGGATCCAGCTAAACCCCTCAATAATCAATTTCAATGTATTTTTAATAAAAAAATATTTTACTTAATAAGTAAAATATTAATTTGGGACTATTAGTGCGTTTAAAAAATTTAAACTTAAACTTCTTTTATATTTTATTCATAAGAATTTCTATAAATATGGATCAAGGCGAATTCAGAATCAGGTGAACTTATCACTACAATTTTACAGCACAAAAAACAACATGTAGTTTGCCATGCCAATCTGTCAGAAGATTTCTGAGCAAATTTTGACAGTTTGGTTCAAATTGCTTAATTTGGCATCAACAGCTGATAATAAGACGAGCGGAAAAGGTAACCTGATACTGAATTCGCCTTGATATGGATGTAAATGTGTAACATAAATTTTTTTTCGTGAACCTATATTCATACAAGTTAAACTCGGTTTAAAGTGCATTTTATTTAATTGTTTAGCTTGTAAAGATTTTTGCTTGAAGCTTGTAAGCTTATTCTGCCGTATTCATAAAAAATAGTTTTTTGTTTCACAAAAGGTTTAAAAAACAAACTTTGCATGGATATTTGCTTGTTAAACGTTTTGTAACCCAAAATAATTTTTATGAATATTACCTATTATGTTTGTGTACGTAAGTAATTCTTAATAACATATTGATAGTCGTTATATAAACATATGTAGTTTTTATCTTACTTCAAAAATTTTTTGGTTGAAGTCTACTGATGAGTTTCTTAAGCAGAAACGAAATGCACTTTCTTCAAACATTAAAGGGTTTTATTCATAAAAAAATAAAATGAGCTTGAAACTTATTTTAAGAAAATTTTTTATAATCTTCGTTTTTGAATTCATTATTATTTTTTCATTACTTTTTTACAATTAGCTGCCACATTGGTTGAAGTCTACTGATAAGTGTAGCGGCTTTTCAACACGCAAAGTTTACTTTGCAAAATCTTTAGTTTGTTGAAGAAAAAAGGCAAATCTTTCCTTAGAAGGAACAAACTGCATATAACCAACAAACAAATAAACAATTTTTATAGTTATGTGCAAATAATATAAAATGAATTAGAAAAGAAATCAGATATGTAAAAAAAGTCATTTAAATTGATGCATAAATATCCAAAGGACTTCGAAGTTTTTTTTTCTATTCAAGTTTACTTGACTGAAAAATCTTTCAACATTTTTAAGTGAACGTGGTAAAAACATTACATTTTGAATAAACTTAGAGATGCAAAATCGTAATCAGAATGAACTCGTTTTATATCAGATATTAGTTAGTTTCCAGAAGCTTGCCAAAGTTACTTCTTCTTTTTCTTTAATGAAGTCTTCTAAGTGCAAAAATTGTAACTGTATAGTAGTAGCAGTATTGTTAATACTGGAGTTGAAAAACTGGAGTTGAAAAATCTGCGTTTTTAGGCCAAAAATCTTCAAATCTGCATTTTGTCTTTTTAGAGGGTGAAAATCTTCAAAATCCAGATAAATCTGCATTTCTGACAACCGTGGGTAGCTGTACATGAACTGTCATACTGCGCTCACTTTTTAACATTCATGGCAAATCATCACGAATAGATTGACGCTTGAACAAATTTACTTCATTTTAACACAAAATTATGTTAAAATTGGGCCTTATTTCTTTAAAATTTTAAGTCCCAAATGCGCTTTTCCAAGAACACCCGCCATATGCGCGAAATCATTTTCAATTGATAATCCCGTGTATTGATCTTTCGAAATAATTTTTTTTGGATTAAAATTTGGTCTCTGATGTGTTGTGGTGGATCCAGGTCTCGTCCATGATTACGAAATTGTGCAAAAACTCGTCTATATTTGGACTAAACAACGTCAAAGTCTCCTCTGGACTTATGACGCGATTGAGTTTCTTGCGGGAAAATGTCTCATACCCAAGTAATCATTTGAACCACTTAGCTACATGAGATGCCATTGGGTTCCACAATGTCTCTCAGTTCGAATCTTTGATCGTAAATTTTTAAACATTTTTTTTTTTTTGGCCGTCAATAACGTTTAGGCTCTTCCGGCTTGTACGGTCACAACGAAATTTAGCGAATCAATTTTGGTCCATTGAAATTGATGTTGAAGAGTCCTTATATAAAAATTATCTTTGATTTGGTGATGGAGATTTCCGCAAAGAATAATGATCAATGAGCACCCAAAATTAACTTTTTTCTATTTTAATCTCAGAACATTCAGTTGTCTCTATCGATAGCTGTCAAACGCAAGCTAAATGATGCAGTTTGTTAAAATTTTGACAAGGATCAACTGACAGGAAAAGTATTGCCTATTCAGTTAAGAGTTTATAAATTAAAAAAGTAGCGGACTTATTGATTCGGGAGCAAGAAACTTATAATGTTGTGACTTCAATGAAATCACACATGCAAATTTTCTTTTCATTACATTTTTATGGGCGTGTTGAAACAAAAGTAATTATTCTGTCATTTATCAAGTCGAATTAGATATTTTCATGTAACAAATGTTTTGACAATAATTTATTGTCTACTCTGGCACATGTTTGTTGTAAAGGTTTTCTTTTTATACTTTTTGTAGCGGATGTAAAAAACGAAAATTTATATTGCAATAAGGGCCATTATTACAACTTAAGGATAGTTAAAAGTAGGATTTTATCGGACGTATAAAAAGCTTTCCATTATTGCAAATTGGATTTAACTTACAAGGTAGGATAAATTTGCCTATAATTTATCGCTCACTTTAGGTTAAAGTAAAATTTAGCAAATGATAAAGTTTTTATAGGTCCGACAAAATCCTACTTTTAACTATCTTTAAGTTGTAATAATGGCCCTAAGAGAAAGATAAATAAAAGTTTTTTTATTTCAAACGTATGAAAAAGAAAATAATTAAAAAAAGAAATATTGTGTAAAGTAATAAGCAGGGACAACGACTTCATGCACTTAAAAAAGGTATTTTAGGCGCTTAAAATATGACATTAAAAACGCAAAATATGCACTAAAAACAATAAAATATGCATATATTTTAAAAATTTTTTGTTCAACAGAAGAGTTTTAAGTTCACATACAACTAATTAAAGACACAAAAATATTTTATTTTCTCAAGAGGTGCGTGTAGAAGCCTTTTATATTAAGTTTGTACACCATATTATAAATGATATAACGATTATTTCTATTTCTGCATTATTAGGTCCAAACACGAATTTTTAAAAATTGTATTTTTTTTATATTTTTGAATGTGAAGTTCTGTCAAGTTTTTTTTTAGAAAGCTTTTGTGCATTGAAGAAAGGCTCAAATTTAAATATTTTTTTTATATAATGTTACATATTTAGTTAACTCAACCATTACAATGGATTGTATTCTAGCTATTAGATTTTTTTAAATCTGTAATTTTTAAAAACAATATCAAGTTTCCGCAGAATTGTTTAACTACTTTCGGCTTTAATAGCAGACGATTTCCTCTTGAAATCATCAAAATGACAATCTTTATTATATTTGGTAGGCGTGTGGTTGTGCATTCCTTTTACAATTCTAAAACAATGCAAAAGAATGAATTTGCCAATTGTCTTGCATTAATAATTTGTCAATAATTTTTTTTTTTTGAAATTTTAACTTTTGAGCAAATATGACACAAAAACCATGAAATTATACCAAACTATGAGGCAAAAATATACATATATGACCAAATTATGCAAAAATATGCATTTTCAATAAAATATGCAAAAATATGCACTAACAAATCGATGCCATTTTCACGCAAATTCAATGTTTCGTAAAGATATTTCGTTCTTGCCACTATCAGGCTTAGGGGAAAAAACATGCATTTGCATGAAAACCCTGTGCTTGGTTATAAGATATTATAAAAAAAAACTACATTGAAAAGAAAGTTGATAAAATAATATTATTTTTCCCACTTTACGTGGGAGTTCATCATTTTGCTTCTGTCTTAAATAAACAAAAGCCATCTTCGGAAAATCGTGCCTGCAAAAGCTTCTTGTTAAAATATATTGTGTGTTGTTTGCTGTTATTACGTTCTTTTTCAGTATATCAAAATAATAATTGAAAATAATTTGAAATATTATTAATGTGGCACAAATGTTGTTGTAAATGTCACGTATACTAGCTACAGTGCTGCTGCTGTCATAGTATTTAACGAATACCAAAGAAATCCCGGGATCTGCTTGCTGCTGCGCTAGATTAACAATGTTTTAAATCCTCGTGTACACATTTTTTACCTTCATCTTTAATATTTTTTTTGCATTAATTTTTAGGTCAAATTAAATTATTACGCCATGCTGACCTGCAACAATAGCAAAATGAAAAATATGTCAGTTGGTACACACCTAAAACAAATAGGTCATGGAGTCAACTTGAAACATACATACATACATATATATCAAAAGCTTTAAAACAGTTAAATAAAATTTAATTTAATATGTTAGTTACAGTGCTAGACGATGATGATGCCAATGAGGTTGGTAACAAGAGGTAGAATTATTAAAATTTATGTGCCGTTAACCAAGAATAACAGGAATTTTTGAAGAATATTTGCTCAATTCATAAGTGTTGTTGTATAGTTTAAAAAAACAAGTTACAATAAAATTTCTGAAAACGAAAATAGTTTGCACATAAATTGTCTTTGTTTTCAAAAATTTCATTTGAAATTGTCTTTCGAAATAGATCTTTAAACTATACAACAAGGCATGCAAACTGAGCAATTGTTTAAATAATCCGAGGTTAGGATTTAAAGCTTTTAAAATGTGATAAAAAGATAATACTGAAAAAACTGATATTTCATTTCAGCCAAAAATATATGACCCAATTTTTCACAAAGCTAATATGTATATGTAGATGTATGTACTTTTGTATTTATACATAAATAGGGAAGACGAATAAGCGATGTCTGTCTGTACGTCTGTCTGTACGTGAAATCGGTTTTCCGAATTTCCCCAAAAAGCTAGAGACTTCGTTCTTGGACTAGTATGTCAGAAATGGTCCAAATAAAATTGGTATTGAAAATCAGCAAAATCGAGCAGACGGTTTCAGAGCTGGAAGACTTAAAATTCATTTTGCCATACAAAATAAATACGGAAAACTAGTTTTTAATAATTTTTTATTAAATAAACTTATTTTATACTTCAGTATGAATAAAATTGGTATTTCTAACTAAAAAAAATTAAAAAAAAATTAAAAATATTAAAAAGACATTTCTAGGGTTGGAAAACCTTAGCTTTTTTTGTTATGCAAAAGTAACTTACTAAAACAAATTTTTCCTTTTCTTTATAAATTAAACATATCTTATATTCAGAAAAATCAGAAAAACCAAAAGGTTTGATTCCAGGGTTGGGAAACTGAAACTTTTTGTGATATAAGAAATTAACTACCGAAAATTAATTTTTATTGTTTTTATTAAATGAACTTGTTTTATATTTTAGTACGAACAAAATTGGTATTTCAAATTAAAAATTAACCTTCAAAAAATTAAAAAGACGTTTCCAGGGTTGGTTAACCTTAACTTTTTTATACAAAAGTAACTTGCTAAAGCAAATTTTTCCTTTTTCTCTATAAATTAAAGATATCTTATATTCTTAAAAGAAATAAATTGAAGTAAGAAATCAGAAAAATTTAAAAGGATGATTCCAGGGTTGGGAAACTTTAACTTTTTTTGTACAAAAGTAAGTTATTAAAGCAAATTTTTCCTTTTTTTCTATAAATTAAACATTTCTTAAATTCTTAAAAGAAAGAGATTGGTGTAAGAAATCAGAAAAATCAAAAAGGATGAGTTCAGGGTTGGGACACTTACACTTTTTGTGATATACAAAAGTAACTAAGTCTAAATAATTTTTATCTTTTCCTTTATAAATTATATATATTTTACGTTTTGGAAAGAAAAGTTTGGTATAGAAAATTATAAAAATAAAAACCACAGCTCCATAGCTGGAAACTATGATTTTTTTTCTGGACATTAAAGTAACTAATTAAAACATTTTTTTTGAATTTCCTTTTTTTTTCACTTAACACACGTTCTATATTTTTTTAAGAACGACTAGATTGGTATAAGTAATCAGAAAAATCTAAAATTATGATTCTAGGGTTTGAAAATTATAATTTTTTTTCTTTGTACATAAAAGTAACTATGTGCTTATGTATGTTTCTGTTTACTACATAAAGGCACTTTGGTAAAGGGTATATAAGATTCGGCACAGCCGAATATAGCACTCTTACTTTTTTTTATATTGACGTGGTTAATTAACATACATACATACATTTATATTTATTCATTTGTTACAAATTCAAGTGGCTTATACTATCTTCACACTGATGGTCTTAAAAATGTTTAAGGCAAGTGTTTTAAGAAACTAAAAACAACCGTTCACATTACATTTGAAATATCTAAGGTTGAAGTTTTGTCAGTAAGTTATTGTATTTGGAAAAAAGTTACGATCAATTATGCTCTTTTATTCGTTTATTATTTTGAATGTTTTTAGAAATAGTTGAGTGTTTTTAACTAATTACTTGTTTTCCAAATAATTTTTCACGTGCCGCCGTTTAATAACAACACAAAGTTGCCAGAGTTATCAAAAAACGGACTGAACATACTCCATTTACGTGTTTAAGGAAGTGTTTAAATCTTAAACACTTCATTTGAGATTTTAAACAAAACAAGTAAATATATGGTAAAACATCTATAAATCGTCGAGTTTAAGCTCTTAAACACGGATGAGGCGTTAAACACGTAAGTTGTGAACATGGTTTTACGAGCAGAGTACGAAAATAAAAAGAAGAAAACGTTTGTATTCTTTTTAACTGTTATCTGCAGCGAAAAAAAAAAACAAAAACAATGAGTATTATTGCGGCCTTTAGCTTTATTTTTGCGCCTGAACACAAATTGTAGTTTATTTTATTTCGAAACACGCAGTTAGAAAGTAAAACTAAGAGAATGAATTTTAATTGTTTTGTGATAAACTGTTTTGTAAACGTTTGCCGATTGCTTTGCTCATTGTAGTACACATTGTATTAGCACGATATAAGTTTAATTTTTCTTTTTGAATTGAGATAGCATGTATGTAAAGCCGGGTTTCTATCTGCGTGCCATGTGCCACAATAGGGTAAACAAGCGTAACCACTAATTACTAATGAAAAACAGTCTGTTTCAGACACGTATTTATTAAGTTAAACAGTTAATACATAACTAATAGACAATTTTATAGAATCCAACATGATTGGAAACTGTTTAAATCAATAAATATCGGCCATGTTCTGAAAACCATTTCGTTTTGAAATCGCAAAGTTTCAAAAACGGAAAACACTGTTCTCTTTATCGGATAATTTAGTGCATTCGAAATTAAGTTCGGATAAAATATCTTAAGCATATGAAATCTTAAGACCAATTAAAAAGCTGCAATAAGTGAGCTTTTTTGTTGATATTTTTCCTGAAATTTGTCGGTTACAAAACGAAATGGTTTTTAGAACCTGGCCGTATATGTCTGAATCAAACAGTTTTTCATTAATAATTAGGTGGTTACGCTTTTTTGGAGCAAATGACACACAAGAAATGCCAGATGTTAACTCAGCCTAAGTCTATTTTTTTTCGAAATGTTTGCAGAATGAGAGTGGAGTGGATGACACAGAGATTACCCTTGTCAATTTGTGTGGTATTAAATGCTTTCATGTCGTCATCTTACGGCTGAGACTTGATGTGTGATTATCTTCGCCTGATACCTGATAAGGTGGACAGCTTGCTGCTCGTTTGATTATAGACATACATACATACATACTTATATAATATTCTGTTTTGAATAGGCTATATTCATTCAGAAGTCTAAAGGAAACTTCTATCCCGATTTATTCAATATAAACATCCTTTCCTATAACCGCTTAAATTTACAGACTCAATAAATAAAATATGTATAACTGCAGGTTTCGCCAAAATACTATATGTTGGAACCTATTGTGTCTGTCGTATTTCGACTCCGACTACGACATTTTGGAATTTTCTTTAATGTATTATAAAAACGTTGCAATCGAAGTATGCTAATCATGATAAGGGAAAATTAACTAAAAAATTTTTAATAATATGAAGTATATTTCCGGCAATGAAAAGAGACATTACCAGCATGAATATTATTTCATGAATGGGAATAGAAAAGTTCATAAAAATGTATTGGATTACACGTCTTTACAATTTATATTTGCTTTTCTTGAGACTTATATACTGCAGAGTTGTATATTTGATCATGTGACAGTTTTAGGATCAGTTTCTAATCGGGTTTTGTCGTGGGCTGGTGTAGCCTGAGGTCCTACTTACGTATTCGCAAACTTTAAGTGGTAACTCTACCTATTTACCTTTTCTGGAGCTGAAATATATTTTTATCTTTATTTAAAATGTGAATAGGGTAACGTATATATAATATGGATTTGTTGAACAATACTTACGATGAGGATGGAATTCAGTTAGTGACACTAGTGACTAATCTTAGTCCTTCCGTATAGTTTTCCTTGTTAGAGTATTGGTGGAAATCTGTTACAGCCATCTTTTTTTTGGGATACTGCTAGCATATACGATGATGATGGATCCGCATGTGGTCTTTGGTGGTGATAGCGGTAGCGCATTACCAACTGGTCGCTAAAAAATACACAAATTTTGAACCGTATACGCAAAGAAAAATATGGTTGAGGTAACCACAATCAAACAGCAACATACTATGATTGAATTATTTAGTTGCAGTAAAATCATATTATTGTTAATAGAAAGCAAACTTTAAATAATATTATTATCTGAGTTAATAATAATATTATCCACAAAAACAATGAACTTTGTTACACATTATCTTAAGGTACGGTCACACTTGTCAAACATTTGCCCAAAAAAGCGTAACCACTAAATGCTAATGCAAAATCTTTCATTTCAGATAAAAGTTTGCCAAGTTGAAGAGTAGCCAATAGTGTTGGATTCTATGACATTATCTATTAGTTGTGTTTGAAACTGTTTAATTTGATAAACACGCGCCTGGATCAAAACTTTTTGAACTAGTGTTTGTTGGTTACGTTTTTTTGGGCAAATGTTTGACAAGTATGACCTTAGCTTTAGTATTATAAATATGACAGCACTATTGTTAGATGTCACTAAAATAGAATTGAGACTCACCATACAATGTTCTAATATTATAATAGTATTGTTAAATATAACCACAGTATTATTTAATACAACAATACTATTTTGATTTTTAATCATATATTTATTGGTAGATTTTTTGTTTAAAATAGCTGTGCGTTAAATCCGAAATAAAAATAAATTAGTATTGTTGAATGAATATAGAAATGTATACTTACATACATATGTGTTGTGTGTCACACGTCTGTATAAATAGATATACACGTGTACATATATATATATATGTATATATATATATATATATATATATATATATATATATATATATATATATATATATATATATATATATATATATATATATACTAGCTGAGCCCGGCAAACGTTGTATTACCCTCAATTATGTTATATTTTTTTTAACTACAAATTACTTCACACCGTGGTCACTTGTTTGGTACGAAACAAAACAAAAACATGTGTTAAAAAATTCGGCCCCACAGCTTTTATAGTTCCAGAGATCATGCGTTACGAACAAACACACACTACGATTTTATATATTATTATTAAAATTACTATTTCTGAAAGGGGCGTAGCATTTACCGGGGTAGAATATATATAAAAACACGCTCCGGTCTTTTACAAATATTTTGTGGGGTGGAAGGCGAAAATCTGTTGGGGCATTGAAGAGTTCACCAATAACAAATAAACGTGTTTTTGATTTTTATATATACTAAGATAAGATAAGTATATATATATATATATATATATATATATAATGCGTGTTTTTTTTATTGAGGTATAGAACTTTAAGTTGGCATCACATTTTTAACTGGCGGCCATTTTATTAGCTGTCAAGTGATTAATATTTAGTTTGGTTTGCCATTTCATCATGAACAGGTCACAGTTTTCCACTAAAGCGATGAGTTTTGCATTGTCCATTGTTAAGTTTCAATATAGATTTGTTTTTCTTTTAAAAATTATTATTTTTTAATTCTAAAGGTACAATCACAATTTATTTCAAAATATTTTTATTTAATTTATGTTTTTTTTAGAGGTATAGAACTTTGAATTGAAATAAAACACAAGAAAATCGTTTTAATGTCCATTAATTTGGCTTTATTGGAAGAATAATTTCATGCCATTAATGTTTAAATATGATTTAGGGCATGTGGTCACCGCGGCTGGCTCGAATAAAGCCAATTCTACAGGTCCAATTTTCAACCACTTTTTCGAGCATATGGGGCCGTATGTTGGCAATAACGCCACGAATGTTGGCTTCCAAGTCCCCTAACGTTTCTGGTTTGTTGGCGTAGACGAGCGACTTCACATATCCCCAAAGAAAATAATCCAATGGTGTCAAATCACACGATCTTGGTGGCCAATTGACAGGTCCATTCCGCGAAATTATGCGCTCATCGAATGTTTCCTTCAATAAATCGATTGTGACGTGCGCTGTGTGGCATGTAGCGCTGTCTTGTTGGAACCACAACTCATCCACATTCATGCCATCCAATTCGGGAACAAAATAGTCGGTTATCATGGCTCTATACCGGTCTCCATTAACGGTAACTGACTCTCCAGCATTATTTCGGAAGAAGTATGGCCCAATGACTCCACCAGCCCATAGAGCACACCAAACAGTCAGTTTTTGTGGATGTAATGGCGTCTCAAGGGTCTCATGTGGATTCTCTTCACTCCAAATGCGGCAATTTTGCTTGTTGACGTAGCCATTCAACCAAAAATGAGCCTCATCACTGAACAAAATTTTGCGATGAAAATCAGCATCGAGATCAATCTCATTTTCGGCCCATACACCAAAATCACGACGCATTGCATGGTCTCGCGGCTTTAATTCTTGCACAAGCTGGATCTTGTAAGTTCGCAAGCCAAGATCTTTGTGCAAAATCTTCCATAAAGTTGATGCACAAAGCTCCAATTGCTGTGCACGGTGGCGAATCGATTCATTCGGGTCCTCTTCAACACTTTGCTCTACAGCGGCAATTGTTTCTTCGGTGCGCACTGTTCGACGTCTCTGCGGATGCGTATTATCACATAGAGTAAACGTAGTGCGAAAACGATCCATGGTTAACCGAATTAATTGCTCTGATGGACGATTATGTCGACCATAAAATGGACGGAGCTTGCGGTAAACTTCGCGAACTGAACCATTATTTTCGAAATAAATTTGCACGATTTGCAAGCGTTGTTCTTTTGTCAACTTGCTTATGATGAAATGGCAAACCAAACTAAATATTAATCACTTAACAGCTGACAAAATGGCCGCCAGTTAAAAAAGTGATGCCAACTTAAAGTTCTATACCTCAATAAAAACATCCATTAAAAGTCAGCGGGGCCAGGCGCATGAAAATTTTACGTAATATTATACTATAAAGAGCTGACATTTTGTACACTAATAGTAATTGATTTACTCAATCGGAAAATCCAAAAATTAAAAGCACCAGCTACCCTATTGAAACTTTGCATACACATTGGGCATATCCTTTTGATTTATGTACTTCGTCTAAGCAGACTTTATTTAACATGTAAATATATTGAGAAAATAGGCGGGGTCATGCCCAGTAAAATTTACGCTGTATTTTGCATGTTTCTTCCAGTCGCCTCTTACCAAATTGCATACACACTGGCGACCCGTTATAATGACACAATAGTGCATATTTAAGGTCAACAATTCAACAGCCATCACACTCTTACCCATTATTTTATGTAACTCTGCCATTTTCAACTGGCACAGTGATCATGAATAGAAATAAAATACACCAGAAATTTTAAGTTTAAAAAGTGTTATTATAGAAATCTTTTCAAAAAGTAATCAGATCCTCACAAAAACATAAATGTGAAAAACGGCCAAGTTCCTATCCAAAATTTCGGCCATTAAAAGTTGTGAGATATAAATTTTGACCAAGTTCTTCTTTGCCACAATACCTAACACAGAAATATATTATGTATGATATAAATTTGTAATCGTAAGGGTGTCATATAATTTCTAGATAATCTGATAACTTGGCAATATTTTTACCTTTCCAAAAAAGGAGAAAATAATGTATAAATGTTCATTTCTTTATATTGATAAAAATGTTGTCAAGTTGGCAGATTATCTAGAAATTATATGACACCCTTACGATTACAAATTTATATAATGCATAGCATATTTCTGTATTGAGTATTGTGCCAAACAAGAACTTGGTCAAAATTTATATCTCACAACTTTTAATGGGCGAAATTTTGGATAGAAACTTGGCCGTTTTTCACATTTATGTTTTTGTGAGGATTACAGTTAGAGGAAGAAAATGAACAGAAATCAGAACAAAAGCTATTAGAAGAAACTTACGAGATACCTTAAATCTTTTGGAATTGCAAAGTGTACAGTATAGTAAAAATGACAAAGTACGCTGAGATGTCACTAGACGGAAGATAGTTGTGAATTCTGACGTCTCGCTCACACAGAGCCTGTGTCTTCTTTAATTTTTTTTTCGTAGTTGCATTAATTTAACGTACTTTAATTTTATGCTCTGTGTCCTCATTCGCTTAGCGATGAATCAAAAGCTGAAAGTTAAAACAGGAAGCATTTGAAAACAAATCTTAAACACTTTATCTATACTAATAATCATTTTCACATTCTGTTTTTTAATTCAACACAACAAACTCCTTTATTTAATTTGTGCATAAGTTTTCACTTGTTCAAATGTATTTTAATTTTATACTTTGTGGTCTGATTTGCTGCGTGCTTTTTGGAAGTAAATGATAAAAATTAATATTTTTTAATGAAAATGCTTAAAATGAAGTTTGTAATCATTTGGAAACTATTTTTAATGACTTTTTTTAATACTAATAATCTTTGTTTATTAATTCTATTTTCATCAGTGAGAAAATACTTGAGAAATAATGCTGCTGCTAAGGTTGTACTCTGTTCATTTTGTGCTAACTTACAAAATGTTTCTGGCAACACTTTTTGCAATTGCGAAATAATAAAAGCTTAGTTTTTTTGGTCGGAATTTTAAGCAAAAGCTTATCAGAGTTTGCTTGTCATTGGGATTTTAATTTCAGATTATTTTGTACATAAGAAATTTTAATAATTTTAATATAATAAAAAGCAAAAAATCAATGTACATTCATAACAGAAACAATATTGCGGTCTTCAAGACATGACAATTTTTTTCAAAATCGTGATATTGTCACCAATTGCTATTGTCAAAATTTTCAAACGAGATTAAAAGTCAATCTTGCTCAACTCTTTTCGCAAATTAAAACAGAGTACTACGCTTAACCGCTAAAATTGAACTATTAAGTCTTAATTATTAAGGCTTAATTGCTTTAACTGTTGCACATTAGTTGGTTTAACCAATTTCTTCAGTTGTAGCAATTTCAACTGTAAAAATTGGTTATACTTAAATACAATTTTTTCTATGTGATATAAAAATTAGTTTTCTATAAATATCTTAAAAATGTTCAAACTAAACGTAATTTTGCTCAGTAACACTTTTGAATTTAGAAATTCTATCACGAAAACTAGTAAGTATTCTCATACTTATTTGGCATTCAATAACACCACTGAACCACTAAGCCTAAAGCCCATAAGGTTTTTTTTTAAACTTTCTATATGTGACTGGCCACCTCAAAGAAATTAACAATTTGCATTGAATTGCTTTTTTAAAATATATTTTTTATCAAGATTTTTTTTTCAAACAGTTTGTGACAATTTTCCGCTGTATGAGTTTTAATAGTAGATTTTAAATAATAATTTACACAGTTAAATATAAACAATGAAATAAGTATGTAATATATTTCTATTGTGTTTTCTATTTCGCCTATTTTAGGGTCTCTTATCGTCTACTATAGGTAGATAGAGCATTTTCCAACTTTAACAACTTCAACTTGAAATCTAAATTTAAGAGTACGTGTGTAAATAAAAGGGAAAATAAAAGCAAAAACCTTTAAAACTTAAAACCAATTAAACTTAATTGTTGTTTGCTTTACAGCTTTTCATGCCCACAACTATTCAACTAAGTGAATGAATAAATGAACAAGTGACTGAATGAATGAATGACTGTCTGATGGACTGACTGATACAGTTTGAAAAATAAAATAATACACAGCTTATTAAGATTACATATGGAAAAAATATTTAAGGTATGTAAAAAACATTGGCCGTGTTGTATACATATGTACATACAGACATGTTAAAACTATGCATCATGTACTTGGAAAATCAAAAATACTACCGATCTACGATTAGATATAAAATTCCCATCCCAGTAAATGTTGGAACAAAAAAAAAAAAAAAAAAGTTGGGAAAAAGAGGATTACAAATTTGTTGAAATAACAATAAAAAATACACAATCAAAATGAAAAGTTTGTTTAGAAATAAATGACGGTAGGTCGGAAGTGTGTATTGTTGGTTAAAATTTAATTAAATTGAAAAACTGTCGTAATTCTTATTCTTCTTTTTTAGGGTTCCGTACACCAAAGGTGAAAAGGAACCCTATTGTTTTCGTTACGCTGTCCGTCTGTCCGTCTGTCCGTCTGTCCTTCACACGGTATTTTCTCAGGAACTGTAAGAGCTACGGACCTGAAATTTGGACACAGTATGTAGAACCTTGGCCGCTACAACAACAAATACATGAGAACTAAAAATTAAAGGGTGTTCCAAAACGAGCAACGAAAAATGTTAAAATCCCATGTAATATACATACAATTGTATGAACATATGTATATTGAAACTTGAAATTTGTAAAATTAGTGTATTTTTATACAGACTACAACAATTAACACTAAAATTTAAAAAATTTAAATTAAAGGGTGGTCCATCATTTAATGCAATTTTGACTATGTAATTTTGACAATTTGCTATATCTTGGAAACCGTAAAAGGCAAACACTTGAAATTTTCAAAAACGGTAAAACTAAAAAAACCGAAAATTATAATAAAATAATAATAAATAATATAATAAATATAATAAATATAATAAAATCGCCAAACAAAAAAAAATTGCCAAAAGTTAAAAAAAATCGCCAAAATTTAAAAAAAAGCGCCAAAATAAAAAAAAACCAAAAATCGAAAAAAATTGCCTCAACGCGAAAATGTGCCAAAACTAAAAAAAAAAATTTAAATAAAAAAAATCGCAAAAAAGAAACAAATCGCCAAAAAAAAATCGACAAAATGAAAAAGCGCCAAAAACCGAAAAAAATCGCCAAAACAAGAAAATAAAGTGTCAAAACTAAAGTTGCGATAAGGAGCTGAAATTTGATATACAAGTAGGTCTAGGTGAGAAACCAACTAAAAAAATCTAAGAACCCGAAAATTTTAGTAATAGGGGCGGGGCTACGCCCATAAAAATTAAAAGTTCGCTAAGGAGCTAAAATTTGATATACAAGTAGGTAGAAACATTTTAAAACCCAAAAATTTTTTTCAGAATGGGCGGGGCCACGCAAATATTATTTTGAACTAAATACCTAATATACAGCTTTTAATTCAAGCCAATTTAGTGAAATCTTGCATCACCTTAAAACTTGGGCGTGATCACTCCCATAAAGTGTTAGCCTTGTGTTTAGTCTACATCGGTCTAGCATATTTTAGAAGAAAACTAGCATGAATTATAAGCGCTGCTCACAACAAAACTTTGACTTAGGAATAGTGGGGAGAGGTAATGCTGATAAAATCTAAAGATATAATTCGCGCTAGAGAGCTGACATTTTATACACTAGTATGTGTAGCGGCGTAAGCCAATGGGAAAATCTTAAAACCAAAAAGTTTTACCCGGTATGCGGGGCCAGGACGTTAAAACTCCAATTCGCATTAGCGAGCTTAAATTTGATACACAAATAAATCTAGATAAGAGATTACTAAGAAAAATCTGAAAACCCAGAAGTTGCTATCAGAGGGCGGAAACAAGCACTTCAAGTTTAAAATTAACATACATTTTATTAAAACTTTTCATACACATTGCACTTATCCCAAAACAAATTTCCTATTTTGAAAAGTAGCCGTGACTTCACCCATAAATCTTAGCTTTTTCGTTCAGGTACTTCGGCTTAGCAGTTTTTAATTTAATACTCAGGTATTTCTTATTAACTTTTTAATACCAAACATTGCATGAACCATAAGCAGTAGCAGATATAAAAGTCAGCGGGGCCAGGCTCATGAAAATTTTACGTAATATTATACTATAGAGAGCTGACATTTTGTACACAAATAGTAATTGATTTACTCAATCGGAAAATCGAAAACTTAAAAGCACCAGCTAGCTACCCTATTGAAACTTTGCATACACATTGGGCATATCCTTTGGATTTATGTACCTCGGCTAAGCAGACTTTAATATGTAAATATATTGAGAAAATAGGCGGGGTCATGCCCAGTAAAATTTATGCTGTATTTTACATGTTTCTTCCAGTCGACTCTTACCAAATTGCATACACACTGGCGACCCGTTGTAATGGCGCAATAGTGCATTTTTAAGGTCAACAATTCAACACCCATCACATTATTACCGATTATTTTATGTAACTCTGCCATTTTCAACTGGCACAGTGATCATGAATAGAAATAAAATACACTAGAAATTTTAAGTTTAATAAGCGTTATTATATAAATATTTTCAAAAAGTAATCAGATCCTCACAAAAACATAAATGTGAAAAACGGCCAAGTTCCTATCCAAAATTTCGGCCATTAAAAGTTGTGACATATAAATTTTGACCAAGTTCTTCTTTGCCACAATACCTAACACAGAAATATATTATGTATGATATAAATTTGTAATCGTAAGGGTGTCATATAATTTCTAGATAATCTGATAACTTGGCAATATTTTTACCTTTCCAAAAAAGGAGAAAATAATGTATAAATGTTCATTTCTTTATATTGATAAAAATGTTGTCAAGTTGGCAGATTATCTAGAAATTATATGACACCCTTACTATTACAAATTTATATCATACATAATATATTTCTGTGTTAGGTATTGTGGCAAAGAAAAACTTGGTCAAAATTTATATCTCCGTTGGCCGTTTTTCACATTTATATTTTTGTGAGGATACATATATACATATTTATGTATAGTTACATCAGAGCTGGCTACCGAGAGAAACACGAGTGAAATGAAATGTATTCGCGTATGTGTATTCATTTGTATAAGAAACCGATTAATGTTCTGCACTCTGGTGCTACTTTGGGTAGCTCAGATATACATATAGATACACACATACATGTATAAATCGTTAAAGCATCGTTTGGTTTCATAAAATAAATACTTAAGGTATGGTCAAACTTGGGCAAGCATATGCCCAAAAAGACGTAACAACTAAATATTAATGAAAAAGCTTTGAATTCAGACAAGTTTTTGTTAAGTTAAATAGTTTCCAATAATGTTAGATTCTATGACATTGTCTATTAGTTGTTTATGAAACTATTTAATATTTACTGGTTACGCTTTTTTGGGCAAATTTTTGCCAAGTCTGACCGTACCTTTACAAAGGATAAGAAAACAAAACAAGACGAAACAGTAAATAAAATTCCTAATATACATTTACGCAGTTAATTTATATAAATGATTTCGAAAAGTTATGACCACATTGAAATGCCAAAGTCCCTGGGAAATTGCAAACCTTATCAAAAAGTGTGCTGTGCCACAACGATGTAAAGAAAGTGTCGAGTGTGTTCTGTGCATACGAAAGGATTTGTCTTCACTTCCAACGTTTTCCTATGGTTTACCATAAATTTTTTTCAATTGAAATTTGATATGTTTTTTTATTTCATTTAAAATAAGAAACACGCTCATAATGTAATGGAATTTTGTAGCTGCGGTCGTGTGATAAAATGAGTCAGGGTGGGATTCTAATGGCGTTGATAATAGTTACAATTTGCTTGGAAATGAATTTCGATATTTGGAGGTAATATTGGTTTTCTTTTCCTTAGTTCTTAGTTATATTTTCATTCATTTCATTCGCTGAGTTATTTAAAAATATAAAACACGTATTGCCAAATACTAATTTTTTTTATTTTAAAATGTTTTCTTTTACACCACATAAATAACATACATGATGTGAATAGAATAAACTTTTTTTTAGAAGATTGAGTAGTGAAGTGCGAATGCGAAATTCATGCGAATTTCACTATTGCTAATGCAAATCATCAGGGAACCCTTAAATTTTATCCCACGAAACCATTTTATCCCGCTAATAAAAAAGTATTTTACTGAAAATGTAAAATAATAACAATAATATATGTTACAATGACAAGTCCCAAAATACCAATAATTATTAGTTTGACTACAAAAAAATACTTGTGTGTCAGCATTCTATTCTTGCGAAAGCTGTGTGGTTATTTTTAGGGTTCCGTACGCCAAAGGTGAAAAGGAAACCTATTATTTTCGCTACTCTGTCCGTCTGTCTGTCACAGGCTGTTTTCTCCAGAACCGTAAAAGCTACGGACCTGAAATTTTGACAGAATGTGTAGTACTTTGGCCGCTACAACAACAATTATATGAAAGTAAAAATTAATGGGTGTTCCAAAACGAGAAACGAAAAGTGTTGAAATTTTATGTTATGTACATACAATTATATAGAGACAACTGAAATTTGCAAAGTTAGTATATTTTTACACAGACTACAACAATTAACGCTAAAAGTTTAAAAAATGAAAATTAAAGGGTGTTCTATCAGTTAACGTAATTTTGACTGCGTAATTTTGACAGCTTTCTGTATCTTAGAAACCCCAAAAGGCAAACTCTTGACATTTTTAAAAATGCTAAAACTAAGAAATCCCAAAATTATAAAATCGCCAAACAGAAAAAATGCCAAAACGTAAAAAAAGCCCCAAACTTAAAAAATCTCTTAAAATACAATAAATCGCCAAAAACCGAATACATCTCCAAAGTGAAAAAAGCGCCTAAAACAAAAATAAAAAAATTGCCAAAAAGAGAAAAAAGCGCCAAAACTGGAAAATAGCCAAAGCCGATTAACTTAAAAAAAACAACGCAAAAACGTCAAAATTAAAAAACTCCAAAACTAAAAAAAAAACGCTAAAAACTGAAAAAATCAAAAAAAAAGAAAACCAAAACTATACATTATATAGCTTAAAGTTCGTATATTATTATATATCTAGTGTCCTTACGGAAGGAAACCTTGGTGTGCGTGTCAAAGTCGCACTTTATTGAATTTATTTTAAGCATACACCTCCAGTATTGTAACACAAAGTATACAGAGATGTCACGAGACGGAAGATAAAGGTATTATTCTGTTGTCTCGTTTTCCCTCAAATTTTGTCGGCATTTTTTTTTTGATTCTTCATTCTAGTGCAATGAAATTACAAGGCTTTTTTGTAACTGTTTTAATTGGTAAGTAGTAATGCACTACAATAACCAATTCACTATACTTTTCTCTTTTTTCCACGAATTTAAAAAAAAACCTGATTGGAGCGTTTTGACCTGTCATTTTCTTCACTTCTGTGTATTCTGTGGTTGTAATCCATTTTGGTAAACTTTTATTGCAATCTTTACCACTCAACAAATTGAAAACTTAGGGCCAAACCCACGATGTCGACAACGTTCGACTTGTCGCACACTTACATTCAAAACAAAAACAAATTTTAATATTTTGTTATTGTTTCAAATGTAAGTGTGCGACAAGTCGAACGTTGTCGATATCGTGGGTCAGGCCTTTAATTTTAAAACATGTAAGCATTCACAACTCTTTGCATATAAACAGAGTTGCCAACTAGCATACTTTTGGCATTTATATAGTCGAAGTGTTGGTAATTGAGGTAGTTTAGACGAGAACAATTTTTAAGCCGCACAATTTTTGTTCTCTTCCAAATTACACGTGACTAATTCATCTGGCGCAAAATGTATACGTATACATAGCTTTGTGTTTGTTAGTGTTTTTCGTATTCATTTAACACTTGCTGTTTTTTAATTTGTGTGTGTATTGGTTTTATGCTGCTAATGCGGGGTTGTAGCTTTAAGTTTAAAAGTTATACCAACCGCAAAACCACTCTCTTTGCCTCTCTCACCTACAAACTAGCATGTTATGCCAGCACAATTATGCCCGTGTAAATCAGCGCATTGAATCGCGAAATTAGTTTTTTAAAAGCCAGAGTTGGAAATTTGAATTTCTGCCCTTAAAATTGAAACAGGAAGTGCAATGTAGTAATGGTAAAGCAAGAAAAAAATATATTGATTATTGAGTGCTTGTTTCAACTATGATATAAGTTGAACTTCTCATTTGCTTAAATTTTTTTTCACACTGACATTGTTTTAATAAAAGTTGGTTTTAACGATAAAACCGACTGTTAAAACCTGGTTTTACCATACAAATTATTTTTGTTAAAACCATTTTTGTATTGGTTTTATGTTGGTTGTATGAAATGCAACCTAGTTTTCGCTGTGCTAAATTTAGTGCTGCCAAATTAAAATGACCGGAAGCAGCTGATAATGTTTATGCCAGTGACTAACAATAGATGCCACTTGAAACAGCTTAAAAATGGATGCAGCAGCAACAATAATAAAAAAATTATGAAAAAAAAAGTTTTTTTTGGAAGGAAAACAACGAATATATTTTCATTGACTTCTGAGAAGTGAAAATAGACGATATGATTAAAAAGTTTATTTTGTTTCATTTTGTGATGTATTTGTGCATTTTTAATGTACAAGAACTTGATTTTTAAGCACTTCTTCACTTTGTCTTATTAGTTCCATTATTTCAAAATATTTTTTTACAAAATCTAAACTTATTTCCATTTTACAACACAAACAAAAACAGTTGTTGTACAGTTTGTCAAATAAGTGTTATAAAAGGCAGAAAAAATAGAACAACAAATACACGCATTTCTGCAGGAGATTTATTTTATTTTTGAGCAAATTTATTAGACAGTCTGTGAGTTAAAACGTGAATTTAACAAACTTGCATTGTGAATGCAAAATCAGCTGTTTATGGTCTTAAGGTTAAAACCAGGTTTAAACTTTCAGTGTGAAAACACTATTAACATAATATCTCTTGTAGTTCTAAGAAAATTTTGTATAAATGTGTCTTTATGATTTGCATTAGCAACAGTGATATGCGCATAGCATCCAGCTTATCCCTCGATAATGAATGTCAATGTATTTTTTGTAAAAAAAATATTGTATTAAATAAGTACATAAAATAATACTCGTATATTTGCTTGGAGGTTTTGATATGTAAATACTTATTGTTTGATTTAATGGTGCAAATTGAGCAAATAATTTGTCAAGCGAGATTACTGAGCTGTTTTTTGTCTCCAACCATTTGTTATCGAAAATTTTCAATACATCTTGCAATACTAAATTTCATTTCCATCAATCATCAGCCTGTATTTATTACTCGGCGTAGTGGTGTAGTGCCATAAAGCTGGTAAAAGCGTTTGTTTAGAGAAGTAAATGAAAGCAATAAGTAACAAAAGTTCAAAAGTAAATCAACGTAAATAAATAACTTTATTATTAAAAAAAAAAGTATTTCATATTCATTGATTTTTAAATGATTTATGAACCGTAAATAGCTTCGCTGCCGAACAATTTTCTCTCAAATGTTTTTTTACGTTTCATTTCTGACAATTTATTGCCATCATTTCCAGTTTTGTTAGACTTCAAATGCTATATACAAGTTTAATATATTATTGTTACCAAACTTTATGTGTATTATTTTAGGTTACATGCCATACAAAAAATATTAAAATATCCTTGCTGCAGGCAATAAGTTGTTGGACAACAGCTACAAACATTTTCGCCTGTAGTCAAACAATAAACATTTCTATATGAAACTAAATTTATAATTTGATTCTAAACCATATAAGTTTATATAGAAATGTATGTACGTAATATATATGTATGTATGTATGAATATTAAAGTCTATATTAGTATTGTGTTCATACATACAGCATAACTCTTTGCATTGGCTTATATATTTGACCTAAATAATTATTAACAAAATAGAACGGCAAAAGGAAATATAAAATTTAATAAAAAAAATATTTAATGATCCCAACATACAAAAAGTTTTGTTGGATTTAATTTTCTGTATGTTCGAATCATGGTATGGAATCAGGTATTTGTTTTTTCACCTCCTGGGGCGGATAATTTCAAATTAATAACACCATTTCCTGTGACATTTCTTGCTTGTTTGGGGCTGCATTTACACGAAACAGATTTTTTATGAAACTAATTTAAAGAAATGAGTTCAATTTTGAAATATTTTTATATAGTTTTAGTGCATTAACACAAGTCGAAAATATTTGCTTAATTCACAACAATCTTTGTCGTGTATTTGTGTATCAAATACACTTTTTGTTTTTTAATTGTGAACACCCTCTGTGTAGTGTATTAATGTATTTTGTATTTTTAATGAAAAAAGAAGAATAAGCTATATACAAATTCTATCAGAGAGCCTCCCTCTGAATAGAAAGTTTTAAAAACATATGAAATAAAATTGTAATAGTGTATTTCATTTTTATATGAAAATTTCGAGCAGCAAATGTTACACTCTTGTATTTAATATGATAATACAATCGATACAAGAGGTTTTGTGAGTTAAGCAATTATTATTAGTTTTTTGGTGGATTAGAATATAATTCTCGTATTTGAATTAGTTTTAAGTGACTTATGCTGAGTACTCATCTGGCATTTCTTGTATTATCATTTATATGTGATATCATTTTCAATAGGTGCGTCATGCCGTTCACATGATATTTTTTATATGGAAAGAAATGCCACACAACAATAAATATCAGAAATTACAAACGTTGCTACTAGTACACACTATTGCGATGTCACCATAGAGCATGTTACTTACAGCAGTGCCATGCTGTGTACTCAGCATTAGTCATAATTTACATTAAGACATATTGACGCTGCGCTTTAAACTTTCCAAATGCTTATTTCTGCTGTGACTTCCCAGCTCTAACTCTTTTTTTTATGCTTTTAAAACAGAAACACATCGTCGCCTCAGAATTGGTTTAGCCCATAAGCCATAAAGTTGGAGTTGAGAAAAACGACAAAGAAGGTTTATAAGAAGTTTTCTCAAAATATACCCGATGGTATATTTCCAACACGTGTTTTGAAGAAAAACTTTAATTTTTGTTAATTTTCATGAATGAAGTTAAATTTTGTTGTTTTGTTTATTTTTCTTGCTGTTCAGAGAAATAAATCGATCGTTTAACGCCGAGCAAGAAGCCGCCGCCGTAATATTTTTAACTATCGATCCTTTTACACACTTACACAAGAAAAACAACTAATTGAAGTATATGTAATGTAAAGAATGAAATTAAATGATTTCTGTTATACTCAAACACAGTGTAACACGAAAAAATATAATCATATACGGACACCACTACGTGATAAAAGACAAAAAAAAAAGACCCGTGTATCCCAGCTTTGCCCCAGGTCATTTACTTTTTTTGTGGATCCCTAAGGATTTGGGGCCTCGCTGTAATTTTTGAATTTTCTCAGGCTTATATCTTGCAAACCGTTCGGAAGTTTCGTTTACTCTCTGATATTATAATTAATAATAATAAAAAAAATATGACAAAAGGAGAACACAAAATTAAGAAATGACAGCGAGTTCAAATAGAGAATTATCCTTTAAAAAAGAGGACGTATGGTCACCTTATCTATTTCATTTGTAATGACTTTTTCCATTCATTACTTCGCGGTGAACATATTTGCCCAAAGAAAACATTTTCTTATAACAAAAATTAAATATCAGCTAATCTAATTATATTTATGTCACTTTCGCAATAGAGATTGTTTGAAGGGAAATAATTGTCCCTTCTTAATTCAATAAAATTCTAATGCTACTGTTAGCAGTTGGGCGATATTAATGAGGTGGAACAAAAGTAATTTACATATTATATTTTAAAAATTAAATATACAAATAATTAAATTTATATGTATGTATATATTTGGAATTTTCCTTTTCCAAAAAAGTTTTAAATATTAAATAAGTTGCTATAACCCAGATTTCCTTCTACAAAATATTCTGTAGTTTTTTTTAATATAAATAAATATTTATTATTTTTACACCAACCAAAGCATGAACATGTAAATTGTAGTTTATTTTTCTTTAAGTATTTTGACCATGACGAACCTTTGTGTAATTATCGGGGTGGCTAGAATTGCGTGTCCGGCTGTGGAGAACTTGTTGTTTTTTTTTGTGGGAGGATATGATTTAAAACTTTTCTACTTATTTATACAAAACATAAGTGGTTAATGATAATTAAGGTAGGTTTAATGGTGTAATTTTTTATAGTTGTAGCAGATTGATTAAGATAACTATAACAGATTAGCAGCAACATTTACATATTTCTGGGTTATGTTATTAAAGTTTCTAGCAACGACAGTGAATAAAGAGCCATACATATGGCTGACACAACCGAGTTTTATACGGAATTTTTGAATACTTTCAAATTGCAGAATTTATTAAAAGTTCTTGTTGTTTTATTAAAAACTCTATAATATCATGAAATAACAAGTATTTATAAAAAAACAAAAAACCCGACTTTGACCAACTTTGAAAGTTAAATATCCTTTGTGGTCATTCGAAATAAAAAATCATAACAGGAACCTAAAGATGATTTTAAAATACCTGTTGAATGATACCCATTTTGATATAGTTCGTCGCATTTTTATTTTTGCGTATTTTAAAAAATGGCGTCTGTTGGCAGCCATGTTGAATTTTGACAACTGACAGTGACACTTTCAAGATTAAGACAAATCGACTGACGTAAGAATCATCAAAATTGGTTTTTGCGTTCGGTTTACGCTTCATTTACACATGCAGGTAACTTGTAACATACATTGAATGAAATAATAAAAGCACTCGCAACTTGCTTGATTGTTTACACAGTCAAGTGCAAGTTTATTTTCATTTTTCTATATGTTACTAATTATGAATATTTGAAAATTTCGTTTTTCTCTTTCTTCTGTGCGTTGTTTGTACTTTTTTTCGTCTATATTGGTTTTTAATGTGTGGGCTGCCAAATTTTTGGTATAGGAACATTACAGGGAAACGAATTTAGTGATCAACTTTGTACCAAAATAAATGATAAATTTATATTGCAAATCAATAATAAGTCATTTTATTACATGATCTTACTTTTTGTTTTATTTTTTTTTGTGTATATAAGTTGAAATAATAACATTTTAAAAATTATTCCATGTAAGCTATCCATTAAAATTAAAATAAAATCCTTAAGGGGTAACACTGTTTTTATTTTTGACAATTCTCCTACATACAAGTGAAAAAATTACTTGTAATGAAAATCTGTTGCCAGTGAGCCTACAACTTGTAGCATTATGATTGCATTAGTAAAAATATGTCAATGTATTGAGTTACTTGCACTTGTACTTGCATGTGTAAACGGTAAGTTATATAGTGCTGCAAAGGAACACACATACATACATACATAAACTGATAAGAAGAATACCCTTCTTTGTTTGCATTGCGCAGTCGGGTAAAAGGGGAACGAGCTCAAGTCGCTTCTATACAACGTACAATTGTAAACCGATTTAAAAATATTTGCCTCAATAAAGAGCAGAAACACGATTACAAAATTTTTCTTTTGTTGTAGTTTTTACTTATGTGAAACTACTTTGGTTTCTTGTATAAAGGATGGAATTTACGGTACAATTGTACTTTTTTAGGGTTCCGTGCACCAAAGGTGAAAAGGAACCCTATTGTTTTCCCTACGCTGTCCGTCTGTCCGTCACAGAGTGTTTTCTCGAGAACCGTAAGAGAATATGTAGAATTCTGAGCGCTTCAACAACAAATACATGACAGTAAAAAATTAAAGGATGTTCCAATACGAGCAATGAAAAATATTAAAATTTCATGCAATATACATACAATTATATATCGAAACTTGAAATTTGCAAGACTACAATAATTAACACTAAAATTAAAAAAAAATTAGAATTAAAGGGTATTCCATCGCTAAAAGCCGGAAAAAATCGTCAAAAAGCGGAAAACTCGCCAAAGTAAAAGAAATCAAAAAGTAAAATAAATCGCCAAAATCCGAAAAAATTGCCATAAATAAAAAAAAAAATTGCCAAAAAAAAAAAATCGCCGAAATTAAAAAAAAAACGCCAAAATGAAAAAACGACAAAAACAAAAAACAAAAAAAAAGCCAAAGCGAGAAAAAATCGCCAAAAGTAAAAACGCAAAAATTAAAAAAAAAAACGTTTAAAACCGAAAAAATCCCAAAACTATATATATTCTTTAGTCTAAGTTCGTATAGTATTACATACTTAGTGTCCTGTCCGTTAGTGCGCGAGTCAAAGTCGCTCTTTACTATTTTTATCACATTTTCTTCTCAAATCCCTCGGCAGTTTACTATTCATGACTGTCAAACACAAACTAAATGATGCTGCTTGTTCTACTTATGACAGTAGCCAACTCACAGTCGCTTGTTGACAGGAGAAGTGTTGACCTTTCAATTGACAGTTGAGGTCTAATCAGTGATGGGAAAGTTGGTACGATCGTACTTTTTTTGATACTATTTGACATGAAAAAGTACCGTAATACTCCCGCAACACATTTGATACTCTCACGGTATGCATATATTTTGCCATTAATTAAAATTCTTTTTCGACAAATTGCACGAAACTTTATTACATAGTTAAGATATTTTAGAAAAGTGTTATCCTTCCCTATTAAATATAAACGAAAACCTATTTGGCTCAATGATATTTTTTGTAGCACAGAAGTTGACCTATACATATGTAATCACGAACCATGTTAAAACAACTGTTTTATATGGGTTTAAAGGCAATTGTAAAAATTTTGTAGTAAATTCTGTCAAGACCTGAGGGCAAAAGTGGATTTTTACAATGAAATTTGAAATTGGTTTAGTAAGTTTCCCCTGAAAATGTTTTATCTGGTAAGACCAACAGCATTATACCACTTTTAATTACAATGTTTTCCAGCAAAAAGCATAATTTTGAAAATATTAACAACCAATATAAAGCATTAGCTGATATGCACGAACTGAAGCCATTAACAACAGAAAATATATGCAGCTTCTGGTCTACAGTGGCTAAAACTAAAAACGCGTCAGATGAATACATGTTTCCTGATAAATTGAGAGTAGCTTACGGAATTTGGTCCATACCTCACTCCTCTGTAAGCGTGGAAACGATTTTCTCTTACCAAAATCTCATGAAAACAAACAAAGGAACATGCTTTATGTTTCAGCAGTATTAAGTCTTATCCAGGCCAAAGATTTATTAAAGTCTAAAAACTTGTAACTTCAAAATTTTTACCTATGTACACACATACATATTTATATTTGCGGGTTGATTCGTTATAACCTAAAAGAGTTCGTGATTGGCCAACATACCACCAGGAAACATACGATTCCGGAATGCGTGCTGAGCATCGTTGATCAACAATCAAACGGAATTTAAATTTGCAAGATCACATACGAGACAAAAAATACCATAGACTCGTACTAATAAGTAGAACATCTTAAACTTTTGCCATAGTGTGTGATAGATTTAGCATTTCCGATAGAGATGCTTCTTGTTTGGTTATTGCTTTATTTATGGACATTGGTTTTAAAGTGTAAAATAGGGAACTAATCATTGTGGATAAACATAAGCTAGCTCATGAAAAAATTAAAAGCAGGGAGTACTTCCGTGGAAGAAATAATAATGATTCGAAAATGGATTGGAAGAGTTTTAATTAAAACAATTTTTTTGAAGAGGAAATTAATTTTCATGTCGAGAGATGCGGTATAGGGTTTGATTTTAGACCCATGGTTTCATCGAAAAATTTTCTCAAAATTTCGAGCAGACTACGTTTTTGCTATGAAACTTTTGAAAAAAATTTACCCCCTCTTAATGTATACGCTTTGTGTTCTCTTCTTATTTCTTTGTAAATATGTAAATTTTATATAATTTTTTGTTAATAAAACTTAAATCGCTCACAAAGCGATACGAACTTTAGCCTGTTCAAATCATAAAATCTAGAAGCAAATGGAGTTCGAGGAATAATAATTAAATTAACTTAAAAAATTAAATAAAATAAGTATACTTGATAGTAACAACCAAAAAAGTTTGTCTTAAGTAGAACAAAAAATAAGCAAATTAACTAACATATGCATAATTAGTAAAGAACAAACGACAATGGTAAAACTGTTGTAAATTTAGAGATGGTAAAATTGAGCTTTCATTACAAAAAATCTTTCAGCAAATTGAAATACGATGAATCAAAACAATTCACATATTCCATTTGCAAAAAAGTTGCGTATATAACGCAGAAATCTACATCAAGTGGCACCACACACTGTGGACCAAACACAGAAGAACGCTGACAATGAAGGTTAATTGGCCTTCGAAAACGGCTAGCTTTTCCGTTGAACTATGTGTTGTCAGAATATTTACAACTAACTTTAATGTTATTTGTTCATTAATAACTATCACATGTAATTTGGCTTTCAAAGCGATACGAACTTTAGCCTGTTCAAGTCATAAAATAAAAAAAATAATAATTTTTGGTACTCTCGGGACCAAAAAAATACTCGAAAAAAAATTTTTGATACCGAAATGCAAATCTCATTTCCCATCACTGGGTCTAATGCAGTTACCTTTACTTCGAACAGCTAATTATCATCACCTGTTGCTCAATTGAACTTGAAAGACAAGAAGCATTGCTCTATGCAAAAAATTAAAAATTTGTGTGTATTGCTCACAAGTTATGCATTTTATGAAAAATGTTTTACCTCGACAGATGGTTTGCTTAGATGGACGATTATGTGCGCTTTAAAAATAATTTTCAAGCGGTGCGTTAGCTGCAGGCTCCGTATTTTCAATACATTTAAACGTATAAAATATTATATGAATGTACTAAAAATACGTACCCTACAGCTAGCGCAACGCTTGACGCTCTAATTTAGGTTGGACTCTTAGAATTAATGACGGATTTGCAAAAGTAAATGTGGATTATTTAGTAGCGTTGTTCAAGTGTCAATCTATCCATTATGATTTATCAGTATACTGATTAGCTAATTTGAAATCAATTAAGGATAATCTGCTAAACTAGTTATAAAGGCATCGACTGTATAGTCGATTTTCTACAATTACTTGGCGAAGAAAAAATGTATTAAAACCCCAGAAGATTACATCATTCAGAAAATTTTTAAATTCCTGAGTTATTAATCGCTTTAGCTTGAAATAAAAATACGTTCTCAGAAAATCTTAAAACTTTGCAGTCATCTTAAAGAAACAAAACTGCAAATTTCCAGGAAATTTGCTTTCGCCAGAAAAGTTTTGTTAAAACTTGCTTTAATTCAACACAATAGAAAGACTAGAAAACATGCATGTGACACGTGTATTTTATTTGAAAGTTTTTTTAATGCCAATTAACAAAGTTTTTGAGTGTCGTTTTTAAAAGTCCCCTTAAAAATAAACATATAAAATTGTCATACGAAATGAAAGAAAATGATTTGGAATTTGCATGTTGTTATTATAAAAATTGAAAATAATTTTCTTTCGTGTCAAACTATGGGGTAGGGTAGACCCCAGAGTTGACAGATATTTGTTACCTCTAACGATTGTCTATTCAAACTCCCGAATTACTGTAAATAAGCTGAGTTGACACTCCCTCGGTGAGAACCAGCCAAACATTTTTGCTGCCTGTGTTTATTTTAAATGTAAACATTATTTTGTGTTAACCTTTGCCCCTGTTGTAATGCACAGTTCACATTTATCTCATTTATTTCTTTTGTCACTTTCGCCTTTTTGTTTTTATAGTTCTTATAACATTTTATGAGTATTTTTATCTTTATTCATTTGACATAATCAAACGACAAGAAAATTAACACCTTACAAAAGACAGACAAGCCGGAAGCAAACCTTCAGGTCGACAGGTGTCCTTCAGTCTGGCCCACACTGAATTGTTGACTGAGGGCGTATGGATGGATGGATGGTGGTGGTTGTGTTTTGTTTTATGTTGGTAGGGAAAATGTAAGCAAAGTGACTGAATAACATGCGAATGTTATTGTCGTTCTTTTATTTGCATTTTTATTGTTATTTTTATTTGCTTCGCACTATATTTAAATTGTGACACAAAGCATAACGAAATATTTAAATATGCCCACACTTTGGGTGTTCCTGCATAAATCAGAAAGTCTCTGCATTTAATGCTCTTTATTGTTAAGGGAGACAGAGGTTCTCGTTGTCAATTGTCGTTTAGTGGCTATAGGGAAAATGGAAAAATGACAAAATGGCTTTAATAATTTAGTTTGATTAAAATCGCTTATCAGTTAAATATGCAATACATTGCATCTAACAACTTTTAGTGCTTCTAAGTGTCGAATATTTCTTTTTTTTTTTGCTGGGATATACCAAAAATATTATTAGCCTTATGCCGGGAACACAACTGGAACGAACGACGAATTTTTCGGTGCGAACTTTCGTCATAAAAAATAAAACACATTTGTTCATATGAAAATGAACACAACATCGCCGTAGAACGAAATTCGTCGTGCGTGATGAACTCTGAGATAAGGGTGACCGATGACATTTTTCAAAAAGTGGCACCAACTAGGGGATTTATCAAAAAAAAGGGGCAAAATTAAAAAAAAACGAGAAAACTGCACTAAACTTTTTATTTTTAATGTATTTTCATATAACTCACCTTAAATAAAGGGGGTAAAAAGTGGCAAGGCAGTCGAAAAAGGGGAAACGCAGTCGAAAAAGTGGCAAATTGCTACTTTAGTCGGTCAAACGGTCACGCTGTCTGAGATAGATTTATTTCTATTTTGTACGCCGACGAACGACAAAAAAAAAAACAAATTTCTCTCACTCTCTTTACATACACGATAAACAGTGTGACCATATTTTAAAATAAAATTAAGCTAAATCATGTATGCCTTTAATATATTTTTAGAGAATACACAATTTGGATTAAAAAATGCTAAAAAAGCTAAATCCGTTTTCAAAAAAGCTAAAAAAGAAGCTAAGAGCTTAATAAAAATTTTAAGGGTAAATCCAGAAGAAATAAGCTAAATTTAGCCCAAAATTAGCTAATATGGTCACACTGACAATAACCAACTTTATAAAATATTAGAGAGGAATTCGCTGAGTAAATTCGTCGTGGTTGTGTTTACGCAGCGAATTCTTATCGACGAATTCGTCGACGTGGACAAAATTCGTCGTTCGTCCCAATTGTGTTTCTAGCATTATTCGGTATAACATATTTCCGGGAGTTTATTGCGTATTAATTGTTCCTCAATTTTAAAAATCATTTGAAAGCTTTCACTGCAAATAAAACAACTGGAAACAAAAGTCAGCCAGACTTCAAAAATGCAAAGCTCTACACAGAGAAAAAACTGCCTCATAAGGGGTGTTTTTTTTAGAGGTATATAACTTTGAATTGAATGCCGCCGCAGCTGGCTCGAATAAAGCCAATTCTACAGGTCCAATTTTCAACCACTTTTTCGAGCATATGGGGCCGTATGTTGGCAATAACGCCACGAATGTTGGCTTCCAAGTCCCCTAACGTTTCTGGTTTGTTGGCGTTGACGAGCGACTTCACATATCCCCAAAGAAAATAATCCAATGGTGTCAAATCACACGATCTTGGTGGCCAATTGACACGTCCATTCCGCGAAATTATGCGCTCATCGAATGTTTCCTTCAATAAATCGATTGTGATGTGCGCTGTGTGGCATGTAGCGCCGTCTTGTTGGAACCACAACTCATCCACATTCATGCCATCCAATTCGGGAACAAAACAGTCGGTTAGTCGGCTCCAATTGCTGTGCACGGTGGCGAATCGATTCATTCGGGTCCTCTTCAACACTTTGCTCTACAGCGGCAATTGTTTCTTCGGTGCGCACTGTTCGACATCTCTGCGGATGCGTATTATCACATAGAGTAAACGTAGTGCGAAAACGATCCATGGTTAACCGAATTAATTGCTCTGATGGACGATTATGTCGACCATAAAATGGACGGAGCTTGCGGTAAATTTCGCGAACTGAACCATTATTTTCAAAATGAATTTGCACGATTTGCAAGCGTTGTTCTTTTGTCAACCTGTTCATGATGAAATGGCAAACCAAACTAAATATTAATCACTTGACAGCTGACAAAATGGCCGCCAGTTAAAAAAGTGATGCCAACTTAAAGTTCTATACCTCAATAAAAAACACCCTTAGTATTTTGGGAGCTATATATAAGCGTTTAAAGTTGCTACTACTACATGCACACATATTAGACACCCATTTATTAGCTTACATGTAAAAAAAGAAACAAAACATGAGTGTGTGTGTGTGTTTGTACGATTTCTCTTGACCTAACAATTGTTTTTCTCTTATTTGTTGTTGTATCAAAGCCATAATTCTTAAAGGAAGAGAGTTGAATAAATTGAATTAGGTTGGTTGAAGGGATTTTGTTTATGCTTTTTTAATTTCATGTATTATTTAATTATGGTTGCATATGTATGTAAGTTTGTGTGTGGCTGTGTTTTAATGAATTTTTTTATGACGTTTAGATACATTTTCTTTGAATATTAAATTATTTACATTTTGATTCTAGAATACGGACGAGTGTGTCGTCCGTTTGGTATATCTAGTATTTATTAATTTGAAATTTGTTTGCTGGTGGTTCAGCAAAGTTAAAGTTATTTTATCGATAACTTTAAATTTTGCGGGTATAATGAAATTTCTAAAAATTACAAAGCGGGCTACGACTTACACTACAAAGGAAACGTTGCATATTGTTTTGTATTGCAATGAGAATTATTGGACTCTTTACTTTTGTGTTGTTTTTTGCTTATGAATACAAATTGAACTTTATTTTAAGTATGCACATACAGAATAAAACAATCAATACAAAATTGAGTTGTTTTGAGATGAAACGTTTGGGAAACGTTTGCTGATTGATTAGCATGATACAAATAGAATTTTTGTTTTTGATTGAAATTCAAGGAAAGCCTGCACATTTTATTATTAAAGATTTCATTAAAAATGTTTTATTGTTAGGATAAATAAAAATTTTACTCTTAGGGCCATTATTACAACTTAAAGATAGTTAAAAGTAGGATTTTGTCGGACGTATAAAAAGCTTTCCATTATTGCAAATTGGATTTAACTTACCAGGTAGGATAAACTTGCCTGTAATTTATCGCTCACTTTAGGTTAAAGTAAAATTTTGCAAATGATAAAGTTTTTATACGCCCGATAAAATCCTACTTTTAACTATCTTTAAGTTGTAATAATGGCCCTTAAAAGACTAGTTACAAAAATATGAAATTTTTTTTGTGTGCAGAAAACGTTTGTAAAATGGTTTATGTATTTCCATGCACTGATTTCAAAAGCACATTTCTATCGCCACGCTGCATAATTAACTTGTGGCCAAATCTTATTTGTCTTCTTTGTACTGCATAATGAGTAATTTTACTAGTAATTATTATATATTAATATTGCAATTAAATCTTAGCAGTAATTTTTTAAAGAGATTCTTACAAGAAAAAAAAAATGCTACAAAAATACTAAACTGAAATAAAGTGGAATAAACAAACGTCTAAAAAGTACATAGTGCCTTTTTCAAAGATTATTTTAATATGTCAAGGATTTGAAACCTTTAAATATATAAAATACTTGCAATAATATAAGTTAGTTTATGTGTGTGTGTGTGTTTCTCGAGCAGCGTAAAAGTGCTAACGAAAAACTGTTTGCCTGAAAGTAGTTGTTATCGTACTCTTATACGCTTTTGCTATTTCGCATACAGCGAATGCACAACAGAGAAGACATCCCACAGGCAGTAAGTGAAAAACGTTTTAACTGCCGATGAAATTGATATTCGTCGTTATTTAAAGGGGGAAATGTATGATGAAAATGGATGGTTTACTCAATAGTTTGAAGCAAGTCTGGGCTGTTGTCTATTTGATTTTACTTGCACTTTGTTATTCCGTTTTATAATTTGAAAAAAAAGGAAGAAGAGAGGTGTCTTAGGACACCCAGTATATAGCTATGCTGCTTAGCTATATAAAACAAACTTAATGTGTTAAATTACAATGCAATAAAATTATATTATATGATGATTTCAAATTCGCCGCAAATATTTGGAAACGTTTCCACTTACTTCCCGTTAATTTATTTTCTAGCGGGTTACGATTAAATTAATGTATTGCTTGTGGCCGGTGGCGGCTGTTATCCGGTTTACATCCGATCGGCTGTGTTCTCTGGTTTATGCTCATTTGCAAAAACAATACAAAAACAAATTGTCCAAATTGATCTCATTTTTCTTGTTTTAGGCCCTATTATGAGTTGCATTCAATTTTCGATCTTTTCTTGGTATCGAACATCGAAAATCTAATGTTGAATTCATATTATGAGCATCGAAAATTTCGTTGAGCAACGAAATTTCTATCGAACAGTATTTAGCTTTCGATGAAGTATTTTAATACAAAAATTTAAAAAAAAGATCTAAGTGTTGAACAATGTTTATTTTTAGGTACACAAACACAAATTTTAAGCTATTTTTTTGTCGATTTTGTTTACAACGTTCTGTGTCAAATGCTCGTCATAATACCAAATTAAAATTCATTCGATCAGTACTTTCGACTACAGTCGAAAATCGAAAGTTGTTCATAATAAGGGCCATTGTTTTTGTTGCACTCACTTCAAAGAAAAAGTTAAGTTAAGTTTATTTGAGACTTTAAAACAGACATATATTAAAAAAGAATTCAAGGTCGAATTTCAAGAAAACTTAAAACTATAATGTTTTGTATTAATAAATATTATTGTTTTACAGTAACAAACTTGTCTGTTTTTGTAAAAAATTTCAAATATTAAAGATTATGGTGCTTGCTCCCGGCACAACATTTTTTAACAGTAATAGAAAAGTATATACTTAAAAACTAAACTTAAAGCTAAAAATAATAAAAGAAGAAAAGAAAGAAAGAAAATAAAAAAATTAGCCCTGTGGGCACCTTGAATTTGTGAAACATAAAATTTAGGTAATAAGTTATTTACGCAAATAGTTTTCTGTTCCAAAAAACCTAAGGGCATTGGCGTAGCTAGACATTTTTCTGGGGGTGGGGTGGAGAGGGGCAAACACAATTTTTTTTAATTAGTGTTTTTTATGGGAATTGTTAAAATTTAAGCTGAAAATTTTTTAAACGCACTAATAATCCCAAATTAATATTTTACTTATTAAGTTAAATATATATTTTTTATTAAAAATACATTGAAATTGGAAATTAAAAAAATATATTTTACTTAATAAGTAAAATATTAATAAGTAAAATATTGGTTTGGGATTATTAGTGTGTTTAAAAAATTTTATACAGATTTTTTTTATTTAACATTTTTTTTATTTAATAAATTAACAGTCCAGTTTCAATAACAAAAATTAAGTTATAATTAAAACTAGAAAAACAAAACATCAAAACAAAAACAATATATAGACAAAAAGTAAAGTATGTATTAGAAAAAAACTAAATAATAATAATAATAATAATAATAATCTAATAATAATAAACTAAATAATAATAAAATTAATATTCGTTTCCAACAAGTTTATATGCTCATATGGAAAAAGTATTCATGTATATACTATATTTGAACACAATATTTTGAAAAGATACAAGCAAGAAATGATTTCATTCATCATTCATGATTTCATTTCTTAATAATTTATTATTTAATTTAAAAAAAAATTATCTGTTGGTGCATAAATAAAAATAGAAAATTGCCATTTATTATTTAGTTACCCTTCCAATATTGAAGTTCTGAATCAATACTATATTGTTGCGATGAATGAACATACATACATAAATAAGTACAAACATATTTATGCAAGTATGTATGAATACGTGTTCAATTGAAAAAAATTTTATGTGCATATATATACATGCATATATATCGATAGTTGAGTTTTTCAGTGATTTCAATAAATTTCACACTAATACACCTCATCACAAAAATTTATTGCAATAGTGTAAAAAATAGCGCTTTTACAAGCAGTTGTACAAAAAAGTTACATTTTGAATATTACACTTTCTATTATGTTTTACCTTCTCCCGTAAAGTTACAATTATTTGCGTTAGGGCCTTTCCATTTGAGACCAACGATATAATGACCTGTGTAAGTTGATATCCTATCAAAAATTTCGGTCATCAAAAGTACTGATACCAAAATTTGGACCTAGGAATATTTTTCACAAGTTTTCCACTAGTCTAAAGCGGCCCATACACTACAACAGCATGTACGCACAATCAAGCGATTGAGCATTCATGCTCGAACCACACAACATACCAGCAAGCTGGTACAATATTCATTTCTTACAAAATTTCGGGAAGGGTGGTTATGAATAGTGACACATCTTTTGTTGCAATTATTATTGGTATGTTGTTAAAATTAGTAGCTATGTATATATGACTATAGTTCTAAAATTCTGTTTACCATTGAAACAAATTATATTTCAACAAATTATATTACTTAAATGCATGTTTGCTCCATGACAACTTTGCTCAACTGAGCTAATTTCACTATATACCACACCAGCGAGCTGGTACCATCAGCAAAATATCAAACTCTATATGACATCGCTACAGCGAACCGTACAATCGCACAAAATGCCCATACACGACCAAACCGCTGGCACAAACACTTGATTGCGCATGCATGCTGTTGCAGTGTATGGGCCCCTTAACAAAGTTGTATATGAACATGAATTGTTTTGTTTTGTTTTCTAATAAAAATAAAACACATGTATGTATACATGTTTAAAGATGTTTTTTTTGATTTTGATTTGTTCGATTTTCTGACGATTTTTCGGACATGAAATGACGATTATTTTATATTTTATCGGGATTTCGCCGATTTTTCCATCATTTTATCTGGCAGCCCTCGATTGAACCATAAATATGCATACATACATGCATACATGTGTGTATACGAGTATCTATAGTATATGAATATATACAAGGTATTTGCAGATCATAATTTTTCGCTATTTTTTTAATTTTACTCTAAATAAAAATTGGTGGCTATTGTTACAAACAATTTGACAGTAGAAAATCTTAAGAACACCTTAAAACAACTTGTCTTGCTACTAACTACGTACATTAATACAATTTTATTAAGAATTTGTTAAAAGCTACCCTGCAGAAAGTGCGAATAGTGAAATTGTGGTGATTTACTAGTGACGTTGTCAGTAGCACTAGTGACGAAGTGTACCCCAGCCAATGGTATCATCTATTGACATTTAACATTAGCTTGTCATTGAAAATCCACCGCTAGACTATAGCACTACTGACTTAGTAGTTCTTTCGGGTCCACATGGATACATTGACACCAAAGAGTCACTAGTAAATTTTAGGGGCTCTAGTCTACAATATCGATATATCCTCTCTCGTTGTCAATAGTAAACTTATAGTGATTTTCTAGTGAAATTTTCAATAGTGTTACTGACTAGGTGTACCCCAGCCAATGCAAATGCCTATTGACAAATAACATAGGGTTGTCATTCAAATGCTATCAGTAGACTTTAGCACTATTGAGAAGGTAGTTCTTTTACGACCATACGGAGATATTTGAACCGAAGATTCACTCGTAGATTTTAGTGACCCTCGTCTACATATATTTATTTAATATTATTGCACAACATAATAAAAAAGAAAAACAAGCGACGCGTTCATTGACAATATCACCAGAAATACACTAGAACTGTCGTCTCTAACGTATCTCTACTCACGCATAAAAGGAAAGTTGTCGACATTTTAACTAGCGCAATTGTCGCTGGAGAAAGAGTATTGACATAGAGACATATGGTTCTAAGTTGACTAGAGGGTACATACACACATACATATCTACGCACATGCATTATAAATTCACATGGAGTTTGCTATTTGTGATGTTTTGAAGTGCTGTAAGCTTATAGTTTTTTGGGTATTTGTTATCTAATAAATGTATGCATATTTAGCGATTATTCGAAAAGTTTGTATAAAATTTACTGGTGATTTTCATGAGTAATTTTAAAATAAATAAAAAATAGAATTTTTTAATGTTAAGGCCAAAAAAATATGTTTTAAAAAGAATTTGTAATAAATCCTGGGGGGGGAAAAATCAAGTCTGGTGGTGGGGGGCATTGCCCCCCAGAAAGGCCTAGCTACGCCTATGCATAAGGGTGAGTAGTAGTTGGTATTAAGCCAATTGAAACCAACTTGATCATTCAATTAAAACATTATCGAAAAAACAAAACAAAATCAAACAATTTGTGTCATTTATTATCGTGCTCTGGTTTTAAGTACAAAGAAATCAAAACAAAAATAAATTTATACCTGTAATAGTGTCGATTATTTTTGTTTCGAAAATCAAGTCCTTACTTCTGTATCGCACAGTAAATAGCATAGCTTTAATAATAATGAAATAGTTGTATAATTTTTCATTCAAAAAGTATTACAAAGGCCTATTAATAAGGCTTATGCACATAAAGGAAAGTATTTTATTGTGTATATACGTATAAAAAAGGATACTACTTTAATGACGTCGTTTAGAAATTGAAATTAGATATAGATATATACATACAGAATGAGATTTAGATGGAGATAGATATAGAGACAGAAATAGAGATAGCGATAGCGATAAGAAAGATAGAAATAGAGACAGAGATAGAGATAAAAATAGAGATAGAGACAGAGAAAGCGATAGAGATACAGATAGAGATAGACATAGAGAAAGATATGGATATAGAGATAGGTATAGAGATAGAAATAGAGGTAGAGATAAGAGATGTGCACGTGAACGTTTTTTGACACACGACACGCACGCTCACGCAGAAAAATATTTTACTCACGCACTTTCGCGCACGAATGATATTGAAAATTTTCACGATCACGCACGCTTACGAACAAAATATTCTTAATCACGCACGAGTTTTTTACAACTTATCACGATCACGCATGCTCACGAAAAAGTATATAATCCAATTTGTATCTTTTTTTGGGTTGAAAAATAAGTAGTTGACACAAGTTAGCACATTATCTAAAAATTATATGACACCCTTACGATTACAAATGTATATAATGCATAGCATATATCAGTGATAGGTGTTGTGCCAAATAAGAACTTGGTCAAAATTTATATCCCACTACTTTTGATGGCCGAAATTTTTGATAGGAACTTGGCCTTTTTTCACATTGATGTTTTTGTGAGGATCTGACTACTTTTTTAAAAATTTTCTATGATAACACTTTTTAAACTTAAGGTTTCTGGGGTGTTTTATTTCTATTCATGATCACTGTGCCAGTTAAAAATTTTATAGTTACATAAAATAATGGATTAGAGCATGATGAGTACACCTTAAAAATGAATTATTGTGCTATTACAAAGGGTCGCCAGTGTGTACGCAAATTGTTAAGAGTCGTCTAAAAAGAAATATGTAAAATACAGCGTCAATTCTAGTGGGAGTGATCCCGCCTATTTTCTCAATATATTTACATATTAAAGTCTGCTTAGCCGAAGTACATAAATCAAAAGGATATGCCCAATGTGCATACAAAGTTTCAATAGGGTAGGTGGTGCTTTAATTTTTGGATTTTCCGACTGAGTAAATCAATTAGGACTATTTATTTGTCTACAAAAAGTCAGCTTTCTACAGTATAATATTACTTAAAAATTTTATGAGCCTGTCCCCGCCGACTTTTATATCTGTTAGTGCTTATGATTCATGTAAAGTTTTGTAGGAAAAATCTCATGAGAAATACATGAGTAATAGACTAAAAACTGCTAAGCCGAAGTACATGAAAGAAAAAGCTACGATTTATGGGTGTAGTCACGTCCACTTTTCAAAAGAGGAAATTTTTACTTTGGATAAGTGCAATGTGGATGAAAAGTTTCAATAAAATTGAACTTAATTTTGAGTTTACAATGCTTGTTCCCAAACCCTGATTGAAACTTCTGGTTTCTTAGATTTTTCTAAGTGATCTCTGATCTATATTAATTTGTGTACCAAATTTCAGCACTCTACTGCGAATTGGAGTTTTAGCGGATAAAACTTCTTGGTTTTAAGATTTTTCCACTGGCTTACTCATCTACACCTGTGTATAAAATTTCAGCTCTTTAGCGTGAACTATACCTTATAATTTTATGAGTATTACCCCTCCCACTTTTTTAAACTCAAAATATTGTTGTGAGCAGCGCTTACAATTCATGTTAATTTTCTTCTAAAATATGCTAGACCGAAGTAGATTAAACACAAGGCTAAAATTTTATGGAAGTGATCACGCCCACTTTTTGAGGTTATAGTTTAAAGTATTGTACACGTGTAACGTATATGGAAAGTTTCACTAAAATGGCTTAAGTTAAAAGCTGTATATTAACAGCCTTATTTATTTAACTTATTAAGGCTTTATAAAGGGGTTTTAAGACAAATTTTCATAAAAAATTTTCTTAAAAAGTCTTAGTAAGTTTTATAAATAAGGCTGTAAGTTTTCAGGTTCAAACAATAGTAGCGTGGCCCCGCCCATTCTGGTAAAATTTTTTGTTTTTCAGATTTCTCTAGTTGGTTTCTCACCTAGACCTACTTGTGTATCAAATTTCAGCTCATAAGCGCAACTTTTAATTATTAATTTTTATGGGCGCAGCCCCGCCCCTATGACTAAAATTTCCGGGTTTTCAGGGTTTTCTTGTTGTTCTCTCCCCAATACCTATTCGTGTATCAAATTTCAGCTCCTTAGCACAACTTTTCATTTCTAATTTTAATGGGAGTAACCCCGCCCACTTTTCCAAACTTAAATTTTTTTTCGGTCACTTTTAATTATTCCTGTCAAGTTTTGTTGCAAACGGATAATAATACATACAGAAATCGTATATCTAAATATGCTGAGCCGCAGTACACGAAAATGAGGTTGAAATTGTATGGGCGTGTCAACGCCCACTTTTTTAATGAACAATTTTTAGGCTTGTCTTATCGTAGCATGTATGCCGAATTTCAATAAAATAGCTTCCATTAAGCGCCTTAGATTTGCTTTTTTAATTCTAGCCTTTATGGGCTTACCCCCGCCCTCCTGGCCAGAATGTTTGGGTTTTAAAACTTTTTTGGTTTATTGTTCGCCTAGCCCTAGCTCTGTAGCAAATTTCAGCTCACTAGCACAGATTTTAATTTTTATGGGCTTAGCTCCGACCCTTTGGTTAAAATTTTTAGGTTTTCATATTTTTCTGGTTCATTACTCACCTAGATCTACTCGTTTACCAAATCTTAGCTCTCTAGCTATAGCGGAAGTGCTTCATCAATTTGATGAGTGATCAGTGAGTCAGTGAGTATGTCTTAAAATATGCACTTTTTGCACCTCCATATCTCCGGAACCTTTCATTGTAAAGCTTTCAAACTTTGTACATGAGGTAACATGCATTTATTCTAATTATGGTTTAGATTTCATAATTTTACGGTCGTGAAAACAAAGTTATGAGGAGGGTAAAAACAGCTCGAATGGCTTCCTGTAAATATACACACTGCGTGCATTGGTCGGAACTTGGCCTGATGAGCAAACTATTCTTAAAAATTCTTAAAATGGTGTCTAAAGTGGGTGTATAATGACTTAAAGTGTTTTGAATTAAAAAAAACTTATATATATATATATATATATATATATATATATATATATATATATATATATATATATATATTTTTTTTTTTTTTTTGGAGAAGGGTATGAAAATGGATTCACTTAAAGGAAGAGAGAACATTTAAAATTACTTAACTATATACGTATGCATTTTTTCAAATGGTGACCATTGGACATCCTTCACACTATGTGAAGTGAGTGAAAATTAAAAAAGAAAGTAGTTCAAAAACTGTATAAACACCCAAAAAATATGTACTTGTTTCCTCGCTTTTTGCATTGAGAACGAATGACGAACTGTGAGATACATACATTTAAACAGTTTTACGCTGTTGCGGTCTGCAATCGAATTTCTAACTCTTTTCCCTTTCGCACTTGCAGCAGTGAAATTTCTTCAAATACCACGCAAACATACATAGCAGCACAGTCAGGGATAATATTACTCCAAAGAAAAAAAAAGAAAAAATAAAAAATAAAACATGAAAACATATTAAACTTTTATTTTCACATCAAAACTTTAAAAGGAGCAAAAACCGAAAAACAGAAAATAATAAATAGGTAAAAAAGAAATACAAGGAGTTGAATGTAAGTAAGTGGTTACAGGGCAATAGAAAATACATATATGCGCTCTCTAGTGAAGTAATTTTTTCCTACCAGGGCAGTTAAAGTTGCATTATTCAAGACGCGGTAATGCAACTTTGGCGATAAGAGAAGCAGTGCATATCTCAATATGCGTGTAGGTACATATTTGTGTCCTTAATTATGAAAGTGCTCTAAGTCAAATATTTCTTTCGTCGAAATGTTTAGTAGATTACATTTAAGCAACTCAAAAAATATTTTTATGTTATACAACATTTTAATTTAGAGTTGTACCAGTCTCGATTAATATAAATTTATTTAACATTTATTAAATATTTAATGAAGTTTTTTAAGATTTATTTGGCATTTTGAAACAAAAATGCACATTAATTGGACCACTTTCATAATTAAGGGCAAATGTATAAATAAATACATATATGTATATTTATGTATGTGTGTATGCATTCATATGAACATGTTTCAGTAAATGAAAAATGGGTTTGAAAGAGAGATAATTTTGAAAGCAAATTGTTTCAAATGCTTAAATAAAAAGCAACCATTGCAAAAGCACCATACAAAGAACAAGTAAGAGTGCTATATTCGCCTGTGCCGAATCTTATATACCCTTTACCAAAGTGCGTTTATCTAGTATAGAGATACATACATAAGTACATAGTTACTTTTATGTACAAAAAAAAAATAATTTTGAAACCCTAGAATCATAATTTTAGATTTTGCTTATTACTTATACCAATCTAGTAGTTCTTAAAAAAAATATAGAAAGTGTGTTAAGTGAAAAAAAGGAAATTAAAAAAACGGCTGGCTGTTCTGTTCCGTTCCGTTCAACTATGTGTTGTTAGTCAGAATATTTACAACAGACTTTGGTGTTATTTGTTCATTAATAATTATCACATGTAATTTGGCTTAAAAAGCGATACGAACTTTAGCCCGTTCAAATCACAAATATAGAAACAAATGGAGTTCGAATAATAATTAAAATTAACTAAAAATTAATAGCCATGGGCCTGTGGCAAAAATTAAATAAAAATATACTTAATAGTAACAAACCAAAAAAGTTTGTCTTAAGTAGAACAAAAAATAAGCAAATTAAGTAACATGTGTATAATTAGTAAAAAGAACAACACGACAATGGTAAGACTGTTGTAAATAAAGTGATGGTAAAATTGAGCTTACAATACAAAAAAGCTTTCAGCAAATTGAAATACGATGAATCAAAACAATTCACATATTCCATTTGCAATAAAATGCTAAGTATATAAAAGCAGAAATCTACATCAACTGACACCACACATAGTGGACCAAACACAAAAGAACGCTGATGATGAAGGTTTAGTGGCCTTCGAAAACGGCTGGCTGTTCCGTTCCGTTAAACTATGTGTTGTTAGTCAGAATATTTACAACAGACTTTGGTGTTATTTGTTCATTAATAATTATCACATGAAATTTGGCTTAAAAAGCGACACGAACTTTAGCCCGTTCAAATCACAAATATAAAAAAAAAAATGTTTTATTTAGTTACTTTAATATCCAGAAAAAAATCATAGTTTCCAGCTCTGGAGCTGTGGTTTTTATTTTTATAATTTTCTATACCAAATTTTTCTTTCCAAAACGTAAAAAATATATAATTTATAAAGGAAAAGATAAAAATTAATTAGACTTAGTTACTTTTATATATCAAAAAATTGTAAGTGTCCCAACCCTGAACTCATCCTTTTTGATTTTTCTGATTTCATACACCAAACTCTTTCTTTTAAAAATTTCAGAAATGTTTAATTTATAGAAAAAATGGAAAAATTTGTTTTAGTAACTTACTTTTGCACAAAAAAAGTTAAAGTTTTCCAACAATGGAAAAGTATTTTTAATTTTTTTAATTTTTTTTTTTAATTTTTTTTAGTTAGAAATACCAATTTTATTCATACTGAAGTATAAGATGAGTTTATTTAATAAAAAATTATTAAAAACTTGTTTTCGGTAGTTATTTTGTATGGCAAGATGAAGTTTAAGTCACCCAGATCTGAAACCGTCTGCTCGATTTTGCTGGTTTTTAATACCAATATTACTTCGACCATTTCTGACCCACCAGTCCAAGAACGAAGTCTCTAGCTTTTCTGGGAGCTTCGGAAAACCGGACGGACAGACGGACATCGCTTATTCGTCTTCCCTATGCATAAGGATCCAGAATATATGTACTTTATGGCTCGATTATTAATATTCTGGAAATTACAAATGGAATGAAAAGCCTATATATACCGTTTTACCATTTTGTGGTAAAGGGTATAAAAATAATATATATATATGATTTCTTGAGTTTGCATTAAACTAGAAGAAGTTTTCTATCTGACTTATATTTAAAAATTATGGGTTTTTGAGACCTTCTTTCTTCTTTCACCTCGTCGATTATACATTTAGAAATCTACAGAAAAAACCAGACAAAATATAATCCGTCATAAAAGAGATTTTTTATGAGAGGACATCCTCGGGTGCAGATGTCCTGTCAAACAATAATCTTCTTCTTGCCACGAACAAATTGATACTTACTTCGAGACAAATCAAGACTCGACATACTATACAATGGACGAAAAAGTACTAACAATATACTCTATCGCCTGCAAAACCTAAAAAGAAAAAATATGCGAGAAGCAAAACATATGTACATGTTTTAGAAATAAACAATCTTTAAGCACTATGTGACGGTTCCAAGCTTCGTAAACAATTAAAAAGAACTAACAGACTATAAAGCAAAATTGGAATTAAATATACTGATAAATAATCATAACAAAATATTAAGGAAGTAAGAAGTGAAAACAGACATATGGGAATGTTTCAGTCTCCAATTATTTTCAGATAACATCTCATGCTTCCAGCCATTACAAAAGATAAAATAAGAAAAGCTCTAAAAAACCAAGATACAAAAATGATGAAGGAATCGATGAATTCATAGCAATAGAGATTATGTAAAACTAATAAATGCTGATAACCTGAACATACTACAGGGTGGCGCAGAATGAGCTAAATATATGATTTGAATTCCTTATAACTTTTTTAATTATTATTCTTTCTGTGTTTTTTTTTTCTCAGCATTTTGTGAAGAAGACTTGGGGAATTAATTATGAATCATTACACGGTCGAAAAACGTACAAATATATTTGAATTTTAGTTAATTTAATTATTATTTTTCGAACTTCATTTGTTTCTATATTTATGATTTTAACAGGCTAAAGTTTGTATCGCTTTTAAAGCTAAATTACATGTGATAATTATTAATGAACAAATAACACCACAGTTAGTTGTAAATATTCTGACAACACATATGTAGTTCTTCTTATCACATGTAATTTGGCTTAAAAAGCGATACGAACTTTAGCCTGTTTAAATCATACATATATTTGAATTTTATTTTTCACTTCCCAGAGGCCAATGAAAATATTTTCGTTGGTTTCCTTTAAAAAAAATCTTTTTTTTCCATAATTTGTTGTTTATTATTGCTGCTGCATCCATTTTTAAGTTGAAAACCTTTCAAGCAATATGTATTCACTGGCATAAACATTATCAGCTGCTTCTGGCCATTTCAACTTTGCAGCACTGAATTTAGTACAGCGAAAACAAGGTTGCATTTCATAAAACCAACTTAAAATCAATTAAAAAATGGTTTTAAGTTGATTCTAACAGTTGATTTTAACGACAAACTTTTCAGACTTGGTTTTAAATTTCCTACATGTAAAACTTTTCGCTGAAAACTACACATAAAATAATTTACAATGTACATACTTCAACATTACATAACGCTTATAAATCTAAAGGCTCAGTTAGCCGACTGTAATGTAACGTAACTGCAACAGTAAGAAACAGCTGATCGATTTTGTTATGTGAAAAGTAATAAAAATGGTTATAGAGATGTAATATAACGCAAGCTACTTTTCATATAAAAATATCAATCAGCTGTTTTCTACGTTACAGTTACATTACATTACAGTCGGCTAACTGAGCCTTAAGTATCGTGTTCCCGTTTTAGGTTGCTCCTTTTGTGCGATAAAATTGTTGATACATATAAATGGACATACATACATTTCTATATATGTACTTACATAATCGCTTTATGTGTGAACCAATACATAGTTTTGACCTATTTCTTTCAGCAAAACAAAAACGCACATTCTCATGCAAATACATGCATTTACAAACTTGGCTTATATGCACGAAAATACATAAAAATATTCTTATATACTGCACTTACTGTTGTAGATACAATTGTAACTGCATTTGTATAAATTTGTGCATACGCTTATGTGTGTGTACACACAAACTTATAAATTACATCATGTGTCTGTATTTATAATGATGATAGATAATTGGTTGGATGTTGATGATGATGATGATGTAAATCATATTGGTCGTCATAAGAATTCCTTTGGAAATGTTGAATTTGTGGTGTTTGTTGGACGTTTATGACAGCTGTCATATACAATAAAAACTACTTATGTAAGTGTATTTGTTGCTTTTAAATTAATTGTTTAAGAAATGCAATACTTGGACGATACCATTTCTTGTACATATGTATGTATGTAAATGGTTTTGTTTACCACACAACAATAAAAATTCAATACAAATTGAGCATAAGCTTAAAAAATAGTGAATTTTAAATTGTTATAATTAAAATTAAATGAAATTGAATAATAACAAAAATTTAAAATTTTAAAAACTCCAGAATATTTCTAGAAAAGATGTGATATCTTCTAAGCGGCTGGACCGATTTTATTAAAACATAGCTAAGAACCTTCTCGATCAAGTCACCTTTCGAACAGGAATAACTAAATCAAAATTTGTCCGTTTGGTCTGTACGTGTACTTTACTTGTACAGACACACATATACACAGACACACTCTACAAACTTATAAGCTTATTTTTCAATTGCAAGGATAAGGTTATAACGGGTGTTTTTTTTAGAGGTATAGAACTTCGAATTGAAATAAAACACAAGAAAATCGTTTTAATGTCCATCAATTTGGCTTTATTGGAAGCATAATTTTATGCCATTAATGTTTAAATATGATTTCGGGCATGTGGCCGCCGCGGCTGGCTCGAATAAAGCCAATTCTACAGGTCCAATTTTCAACCACTTTTTCGAGCATATGGGGCCGTATGTTGGCAATAACGCCATGAATGTTGGCTTCCAAGTCCCATAACGTTTCTGGTTTGTTGGCGTAGACGAGCGACTTCACATATCCCCAAAGAAAATAATCCAATGGTGTCAAATCACACGATCTTGGTGGCCAATTGACAGGTCCATTCCGCAAAATTATGCGCTCATCGAATGTTTCCTTCAATAAATCGATTGTGACGTGCGCTGTGTGGCATGTAGCGCCGTCTTGTTGGAACCACAACTCATCCACATTCATGCCATCCAATTCGGGAACAAAATAGTCGGTTATCATGGCTCTATACCGGTCTCCATTAACGGTAACTGACTCTCCAGCATTATTTCGGAAGAAGTATGGCCCAATGACTCCACCAGCCCATAGAGCACACCAAACAGTCAGTTTTTGTGGATGTAATGGCGTCTCAAGGGTCTCATGTGGATTCTCTTCACTCCAAATGAGCCTCATCACTGAACAAAATTTTGCGATGAAAATCAGCATCGAGATCAATCTCATTTTCGGCCCATACACCAAAATCACGACGCATTGCATGGTCTCGCGGCTTTAATTCTTGCACAACCTGTATCTTGTAAGGTCGCAAGCCAAGATCTTTGCGCAAAATCTTCCATAAAGTTGATGGACAAAGCTCCAATTGCTGTGCACGGTGGCGAATCGATTCATTCGGGTCCTCTTCAACACTTTGCTCTACAGCGGCAATTGTTTCTTCGGTGCGCACTGTTCGACGTCTCTGCGGATGCGTATTATCACATAGAGTAAACGTAGTGCGAAAACGATCCATGGTTAACCGAATTAATTGCTCTGATGGACGATTATGTCGACCATAAAATGGACGGAGCTTGCGGTAAACTTCGCGAACTGAACCATTATTTTCGAAATAAATTTGCACGATTTGCAAGCGTTGTTCTTTTGTCAACCTGTTTATGATAAAATGGCAAACCAAACTAAATATGAATCACTTGACAGCTGACAAAATGGCCGCCAGTTAAAAAAGTGATGCTAACTTAAAGTTCTATACCTCAATAAAAAACACCCATTAGTAAAAAATAAATAAAAAGAATATATCTATGTATATTTATAAAACAGAATGCATATTTGTTTGTTTGTTTGTACTTTATAGGACCTCTGGACCCCTCTTCCTTAAATTATTACAACGTTTAACTGGAACGGGAAAGAAATTGATTATCCCGGCCCAGAAATTGATTAACAATTTTTAAAACTCATTCTGCATACGGAAAAGGTTCAATTATTAAAAAGTGAATATCAAAGTGAATGTCGTATGAGGACCAATTTCCAAAATTTTTTTTTTCATATTGAAGAGGCTACTAAATTTTTTCTCTGGAAATGCTTTTTACAATTTTAAAATTTTGGTTTGCTAAAATTGGGTAAAAAATTCTCGCCCAGAAAAATTTATAATAAAGTATTTTTTTCATATGTTACAACAGTTTATTTGAAACAAAATAATTTTTTTTAATCATATAAAACGCTTTTTATTTCATTTTATAATGATATAAGGGTAGCAAGCCACACCGGCTTCAGCCCAGAACGGAGTTATTACGTTATTTATTTCAACACGGAAAAATAATCATGTAGCCATACAAACTGGCACAAAAAGGCAGCCCCAAATTAGTGGTGAGATAGAATCTATTTATATTAAAAATAAATATTCTCTCAACAATGCTACCATACTTTCAATAAATTTCAAACATTTTGTGAACAAAACTACAAAGAAATATTAGCACGAAAGAAATTGAAATAAAAATTAGAGAACACTTGAAGTTACTGCTGTAGATTTTATTGTGGGCTTTGTTGATTTGATAGTGATTTTTCCTGAAGTGGCGAACATATTCCCTGACTAAACCATTGTTTGAACATTAATTTTTGTTTCAGTTGACTGAAAAAAGTCTCTAACGCTACAGTTACACGACAAAGATTTACTTTCAAGTTCTTCACACATACTGGTTGTCAAAAGCCGTTTAAATTGAAAGCTGTGATGTAGGCTGCACGCAATTCCCAAGCAAATTTATTTTCAATATGCCGTTGATAAAAAAAACGGCTTAAGACAACACAACTTCAAAAGGAAAATTTATTTTGAAAGTCCGTACTAGCAAATGGAAATTTCTTTATAAAATTTACCAACCTGAATTTGTGTAATTTTTTTTTACATACATTTTGTATGAGAATCTGAAAATCCGTATGAACTCCGTACCAGGCTTTAAGCTAGTATGTATGTATATATAAATAACATTTCATATAGTAACAGAGTTTAAATAAAAATAAAATTAAGTACTGGAAATAAAGGCAATATAATAAACTTGAGGACATATATATTAATTTTTTTTTTAAATTTACTAAAATTTAAGATCAAAGATGGACAATTTTCTAACAAAAATCCAATTTTTTTTTGGAAAAATTTTATTTAATTTTAGTAAAATTTTACTTATACATAAAAATATAATTGCTCATTACTAAAGTTGTCAGTGCAAATATAATATGTGAATTGTTTTGATTCATCGTATTACAATTTCAAAGCTTTCTTGTAATGAAAGCTTAATTTTACCATCTCTAAATTTACAACAGCCTTGCAGTTATCGTTTGTTTTTATTATACTTAAGACAAACTTTTTTGTTTGTTACAATAGAGTATATTTATTTTTAATTTATTTCACAAGCCCATAGCTTTCAATTTTTATTTAGTTTTAATTATTATTTTTTAGTTAATTTAATTATAATTGTTCGAACTTCATTTGCTTCTGTATTTATTGATTTGCTCAGGCTAAGGCTTGTATCACTTTGTAAGCCAAATTACATGTGATAATTATTAATGAACAAAGAACACGAACTTTGTTTATTTCTATATTTATTATTTCATCAGGCTAAGGTTCGTATCACTCTATAAACCGAATTACATGTGATAACAAATAACATTACAGTTAATTGTAAACAGCGTTGTCAACTCGGTGCTTTTCGCACCGTTTTTAGTGCTATTTAAAATTTTCGACGCGACAATTTTTGAAGTTAGTGCTCGGTGCTTTTTTAAACTAATTTTTGGTGGTTTTTATTTCTTGGCGGTGGCACTAAACCCAACATTCAAAAAGAAATTTTCTTATATATGTATATATATATATATATATTTTTTTTTGAAGAAGTCTATCATTTAAAAAACATAAGCACTAAAGTTAAATAGAACATATCGCTCATTTGCTTCAAAAGTGGCATAACTCAAAAAATGAATTTTTTGAGTTAATAATGCAGAAAGATGCGGCATTTGGTATTTTATCTTGTGTAAAAATTTCATATAAATAGCTTGTACCATCACCTCCTGAGAGCAGAATTTTTTTTCATTTCTCCATTGAGTTGTATGCAAAATAAAAACTTAAACGCGTTTTCTGCAAAACTGGTTTTTTTGAGTTGTGCCACTATTGAAGTAAATGAGCGATATCAAAATATTCTAATAAGATTGTACAAGGCTGGGTTGAAGAAATACGTAGCTGCATTTTACTCTCAAAATTTCACATTTTTAATGGAAACAGTGTTTTGATACGACATAGAAGACATAATGCAAGTATAGTCTAATAGCGAAATTTGTTCTGGTATATACAGTGGATGGAGAATGATTCACTTAATGCAATGGAGAAACTTTGAGTTCACTATCGAGTTTTGGGCGGAAGTAAAGTCTTATAACGATTCATTTGATATAAACTCGTTTGGGGCATTATCGAAATTGCATTCCCATCAAACGTCAATGTTTAAACGCAGAAGTTGATCACGTTTTTACCTTTATGACTTTAAGTCAAAAATACGTAAAAATTTGTCCTTACACTTGGCTTTATATATATAAAAGCGGTCTGAAACGAGAAACTGGTGTTGTGAATAGAGCTGCCGTTTTAAGTTACATATTTGTAACCTACTTCGTTACTTTTTGCTGAAATAATAATACATATATGTATTATATATATTATTATATATATAATATATATCTTGCAAAGTACTTTTTTTTTAATTTTGTAACTTTGTCATTAATATTGCATATGCTGTGAAAGAATGTTTCCACAGCATGGCTTAGTAAAAATCAAATTTTGAGTCTTGATTTAAAAAAGATTTAACTACTAATCCCATCGAGTTGAAAATCTAAAAAGGAAGTCAAAAAGAGTTGCCGATTGTTGCCAATTGTTGCCAATTTGACTATTCTCAGGTGGTTTGTTCCTTCGTTAACAAAAACAACTTAAGTTTAAAATTTTTAAACGCACTAATAATCCCAAATTAATATTTTACTTATTAAGTAAAATATTTTTTTTTATTAAAAATACATTGAAATTGATTATTGAGGGGCTTAGCTGGATCCTATGCGCATTTCACTGTTGCTAATGCAGATCATCAGGGAACCTTTACCCAAAACTTCTTAGAACATACTAGAGTTATTATATTATAAACTTTCCTTTAAACAAATGAGAAGCTCAATAACAAATAACAAAGTTAAAACAAGAACTCAATAATCAACATGTTTTTTATTTTCTTACTTTACTATTGCTACAATCATCATTGCTCAATAATCAATTTCAATGTATTTTTAATAAAAAAATATTTTACTTAATAAGTAAAATATTAATTTGGGATTATTAGTGCGTTTAAAAATTTTAAACTTAAATTGTAACAATTCCCATAAAAAAAACACTAGTTAAAAACAACTTAAATTTTTTTATAATAAATTAAAAGGGCTTCGTCAAATTGATTTTAGAATTCACTGATTCTTATAGAATTAAAATGTCTATCGGATGCTTCGAACTTGAGGTTTTAGGGATAAAGTGCAAGGTCAAGCGATTTCTAATTATATTTTTTATAACCAGAATTTTTTTAATAAGACAAAAAATATTAATTTAGTGCTTTTTTACTTAAATTACGCGTTTTTTCCTGGTTTCAGTGCTTTTTGAAATTTAAAAGTTGACAACGCTGATTGTAAATATTCTGACAAACACGAGTAGAACCGAACAACTAGCTGTTTTCGAAGGCCACTACACCTTCATCATCAGCGTTCTTTGTGTTTCATACACTGTGTGTGGTGTCAGTTGATGTAGATTTCTGCTTTATATACAAGCTTTTCAGTGTAAATAGAATATGTGAATTGTTTTTCATCATATTCGTTGCGTTTTACAAAATTAAGCCGCTGGTTAATTTTTTTTAAGTTTAATTTTTTTAATTTTATTACTGTTTGCATTTTTTTTTCTATGTAACATTCTCTGTAACACTCTGTAAAGAAAGCAACAGAAGTTAATTAACTTAGGTTTCCTAAAGAATTTCTTATTTTCTGTATCACCACGCACTTCCATGTACTTGAGTTCAGAATAAAATAAAATATTAAATTAAAATCATAGTTAGTGTGCTGGCAATGTCATTGAATAATTTATTTGGTAGCAGTAACGGCACGTACACAAAATCAATACAGTTGCACAGAATAATATTTGGTGGTTAATAAATTCAAGTTGGTTTTAACTATTACATATTTACATACACACTAACAGAATTTAATTTAGTGTACACATTGTGTGACGTTGTATAAGATAGAAAACCGATTTGGCTTTTGTCATTTCAAATGAAATTATTTCGTTCTGTAAAAATGTTGTGCGTTGTACTGAAGTTATGGATATAGGGTGGAAAAAATTTGCTTGATCTGGTGATAAGTAATAATAAATTTGAAACTGATTTGTATCATTCAGAGCTAAATAAATATTCGTATTAATTAGATTTTAATGGATTTTTATACAAATCAAGCCTTAGAAAAGTTCACTCAAGTATTTATAATCGCTATCAACTTTTTAAAATATTTTAAATTGTTGGTTATAATTCATTGGACAGCAGATATGTAAGTGTATGCTATACACATATTTATGTGTTTATACCCTGCAGAAAGTGCGAATAGTGAAAATGTACTGAGTCGCTTTTGACTTTGTCACCAGTACTACTCTACAATTATTCCCCATACAATACTTTATGATATGGACATTTATCATGTGCTTGTCATTGAAAATCTACTAGTAACACTAAAACAATTGACTAGGTAGTGAATTCATAGTTCTTATGGGAACATGGAGACATACCAATCAGACATTTGCTGGTACATTTCTATACCTTAAGTACATACAAATTTATGTATATTGACAAGTTGTTTCAAAATCCACCAGAAATACACCACATCTGTTTTCTGTATTTCTTTTATACTGACGAATAAAAGAGAAATTGTAGACATTGTAACTACTACTAATGGGTCTTTTTTATTGAGGTATAGAACTTTAAGTTGGCATCACTTTTTTAACTGGCGGCCATTTTGTCAGCTGTCAAGTGATTAATATTTAGTTTGGTTTGCCATTTCATCATGAATAGGTTGACAAAAGAATAACGCTTGCAAATCGTGCAAATTTATTTCGAAAATAATGGTTCAGTTCGCGAAGTTTACCGCAAGCTCCGTCCATTTTATGGTCGACATAATCGTCCATCAGAGCAATTAATTCGGTTAACCATGGATCGTTTTCGCACTACGTTTACTCTATGTGATAATACGCATCCGCAGAGACGTCGAACAGTGCGCACCGAAGAAACAATTGCCGCTGTAGAGCAAAGTGTTGAAGAGGACCCGAATGAATCGATTCGCCACCGTGCACAGCAATTGGAGCTTTGTCCATCATTTTTATGGAAGATTTTGCGCAAAGATCTTGGCTTGCGACCTTACAAGATCCAGCTTGTGCAAGAATTAAAGCCGCGAGACCATGCAATGCGTCGTGATTTTGGTGTATGGGCCGAAAATGAGATTGATCTCGATGCTGATTTTCATCGCAAAATTTTGTTCAGTGATGAGGCTCATTTTTGGTTGAATGGCTACGTCAACAAGCAAAATTGCCGCATTTGGAGTGAAGAGAATCCACATGAGACCCTTGAGACGCCATTACATCCACAAAAACTGACTGTTTGGTGTGCTCTATGGGCTGGTGGAGTCATTGGGCCATACTTCTTCCGAAATAATGCTGGAGAGTCAGTTACCGTTAATGGAGACCGGTATAGAGCCATGATAACCGACTATTTTGTTCCCGAATTGGATGGCATGAATGTGGATGAGTTGTGGTTCCAACAAGACGGCGCTACATGCCACACAGCGCACGTCACAATCGATTTATTGAAGGAAACATTCGATGAGCGCATAATTTTGCGGAATGGACCTGTCAATTGGCCACCAAGATCGTGTGATTTGACACCATTGGATTATTTTCTTTGGGGATATGTGAAGTCGCTCGTCTACGCCAACAAACCAGAAACGTTATGGGACTTGGAAGCCAACATTCATGGCGTTATTGCCAACATACGGCCCCATATGCTCGAAAAAGTGGTTGAAAATTGGACTTGTAGAATTGGCTTTATTCGAGCCAGCCGCGGCGGCCACATGCCCGAAATCATATTTAAGCATTAATGGCATAAAATTATCCTTCCAATAAAGCCAAATTAATGGACATTAAAACTATCTTCTTGTGTTTTATTTCAATTCAAAGTTCTATACCTCTAAAAAAACACCCGTTAGCATTTGGTGTTGACATAGAGACACTTGGCGCCAGTCTGACTGCAGGGTATATTTACACATACGCTAGATTCGTTACAATTGCACCCAACTGTATAAACAAAACGATGTTTTTTTATGATAAAATTATGTAGCCTACTTAGAGGCTTAAAAACCCTAAAACTCAGCATGAAGCAGCGCTATAATTATTTTATGTGACAAAATTTTCAAAGGAAATTAGTATTAGAAAATAATTAGTTAATTAATTTAGTTTAATGAAAATTATTTTTAAGTTTAAAATTTTTTAAACGCACTAATAATCCCAAATTAATATTTTACTTATTAAGTAAGTAAGTATTAATGGTAAACTAAGAAAATAAAAAAACATGTTGATTATTGAGTTCTTGTATCAACTTTGTTATTTGTTGTTGAGCTTCTCATTTGCTTAAGTGAAAGTTTATAACATAATAACTCTAGTTGTTCTAAAAAACTTTGGGTAAAGGTTCCCTGATGATCTGCATTAGCAACAGTGAAATGTACATAGGATCCTGCTAAGCATTTTTAATAAAAACTTTACTTAATATGTAAAATATTAATTTGGGATTATTAGTGCGTTAAAAAATTTTAAACTTAAATTTTAACAATTCCCATAAAAAACACTAATTATGAAAATTATTTTTATTCAAGATATATATATATATATATATATATATATATATATATATATATATATATATATATATATATATATATATAGATATCGATTATTTAATTATATTTTAATATTGCTACAATCTTATTGATAAATATGGTTCCTTAATATGACATGCATAATAGATTTAGTCTATTAAAATACCAAAATTGTACAATCATATAATTTAATCATAAAATAAAGATTATAGCGTCCATAGTCGTAAATATATTTTTTGAGTGTTTTATACGATTTTGGCAAAATTACAAATTTATATTACAGAATCTTTTATCGGAAAAATTTCCTTCTGTCATCTAAAAAAATACATTTTTCTTTTAAGACGCAATTTTTAAATTACTTCTGGTTTTGTTCTTTTTATTGTAAACTAAAAAACTAATAAACGTAAATTAGATTAATAACAAACCGCTTCATGAAATTGAAAAAGAAACATTTTTTACACGCATCATTAAATAATTATTTTCGTCTGTATGAATTTTTGAATAATATACATAAATAATGGTACGTAATTTGTAAACACGCACTGGCAGGTTTTTTCTTTTGTAACAGTAAACATGTACACAAACGCTATTCAGCTAAAATAGATGGAGTAGCGATATTAGAATAGAAAAATATCAGATAGTGTTGTTAGACTTCATGATATCACTCCATAAAGTACATATTGCTTATTATTTATTTGAGAATATTTTTTTATTTTCATAATTTTGTTTGATTTCTTCTAATATTATAAAATAAAATATTTACAAAATTTTTATTTAATTTTTTTATGGCACATTTCGAAATGTTCGTATTAAATAAAAACTTTTCTTCACTCAAGGACTAATACTAAAGTATTTAATATTTGATTTAATATATACATTTATCATTAATTTGGTTCTTATTTTACTGGATTTGATTTGCGTAAAACCAATTGTTGTGTTTGTACACGCAAAGAAAAAATATGGTTAAGGTAACCATAATCAAACAGCAACATACTATGATTGAATTATATGGTTCTAGTCAAATCATATTATTGTTAATAGAAAAGCAAACTTTAATAATATTATTATCTGAGTTAATAATAATATTATCTACAAAAACAATGAACTTTGTGACACCTTATCTTAGTATTGTAAATATGACAACACTATTGTTAGATGTGACTAAAATATAATTGAGACTCACCATACCATGTTCTAATATTATATTAATATTGTTAAATACGACCACAGTATTTTTTAATATAATAGTACTATTTTATTTTTTAATCATATATTTATTGTAGAAACAGCTGTGCGTTAAATTGGAAATAAAAATAAATTAATATTGTTGAAATAAATTGTATATATAGAAATGTATGTTTACACGACAAACAGCCATGTCTGTATAAAAAGATACACAAATGTTTATATGTTTTTATTGGTCTACCTTTTTGTATATTCTTTGTTATTTAACACCACCCGTGCAATACCGATAGCTTACAAACGAAATACTGAACTGACAGATGTTTCTGAAAAAGATTTTTTTAAAAGCTTAACATAGTATGGTTTTGGATAACATTATATTGTTATTTACATCATATTATTTTTAAATAATAATACAAGTTATGTCGTAGTCACAAATTTTTAACAAGACTATATTGTTAAACTCTAACCATATCACACTTTTTTATGGATGTGATAATGTAATTATTAAATTCAAACATTACTCTGCTTATCGTAACGAAATAAATGTTTAAAATAACAATAACTAGTTTTCGACGACCACACATTTGTTTCAGAGAACATAATATTGTTTTCTCAACCATTGTACAACCATATCTTTTCTTTGCGTGTAGACTTTTAATAATCAATATTAAAAGTTGTCTTGAAAAGACAATTCAGATCTGAAATATTTTTTTCCTTAAAGAAAATAATAGGAAAAATATTCGAACAATCAACTTTATCTTGTTTAAAAAGCAACTAGATTTTGTACTGCGATTACAACCGTAATCGAAAGCGTGCTTAATCGCACTTTTTAATCGTAATCGAGGCCACCAATCGCTCGATTATGATTAAAGCTTTTACCCTTTTTAAGATATATAAAATACGTCACAGACCATATTGCAATCAAACTAAACTGCTTATGGTCTAAGATCCCACGTAAGACAAAGTTTTACCGTCTGCAAACTGCATACAATAAAACGATGTAATATAATTAGATACTGTATTCCGTTAATTAAATGTGTTGTGGCTAACTTGTTTATAACTTTTCACTTATTTAATAAATAAACGAAATCTATCAAATGGAATGAGAATAAAGTTGATTTGTCTATTTTTTCCGGTCACTTCTAAAGCGTTTTCATATCTTAAGTATGTAGTTGGCTTGATACGATAAATTTTATTAGAGATACCTATAAGTACGCAATGCTTATTTGCTATAATTTTGTACTATCTCAAAAATTGCATTAGGATGAATTAAGATATTTTTAAATATAAAACAATCTTATAATGGAATCAATAAAAATACGAAATCAAGTAACAAAGAAAATAAGAAAGACGTTAATTGTTTTAGCAAAATTTTTGATGCTACTATTATATTTTCTTGCTCAATCGCAATTATCGGTTAATCGCATATTTTTTTATTCGTAATCGCGATTATATAAATCTGCGATTATTTGAAACCCTAATAGCATCCCCAATCTAGAGTAAAAATTGTCGCATTTTATAGCGACTTCTTTTCTAAAAAATGTGCTGCACATATGCTACATGTTTTACATTTCTGTGTTCGTTTGTACAAAAAATACAGCTGTGGGAAAAATTTTCAAATTCTTTTCTGAATATGTTGCATGAAAAACATGTAAATATGTTACATATTTTACCCTCACTTTATTCAAGGTGTACATACTGCCATTTTTTTCAACTGTGGTAGCTAAGGTTTTATTTTACATGTCATGCTTATAATTTCGAGAGAATGTTTCCTAAATAGAAAATATAAAAATTATTATTACAAAAATTAGTATAAATATATATTTATTTAAATATTGTGACTGTTTTGGTTTTTTTAAACATAAATAGTGATGTCAATGTGTGCTTAAAAATCATTATAGTGCGCGGAAAACCTCTCAAATATCCTTAAAATTCGCTAATGAAGTACATTAATGATAAAATGTAACCGTTGTAAATAATTAAAAGCAGCTTATTTTGATTTTTGACCAAAATAAATGATTTCCGATCGTAAATAGTCGATTTTCGTAAAAAAGAAGGGGTAAGAGGTCCAAAAAATGTATCGCTTAAGCTATTTTCGCGGTTAGGATCGATATAGTGTAACATATTTTCTTCAGAAAAGAAATCGCTATTAAATTCATAGGAGTTGAAGGAAACGGCGGCGTATACTTTATTTACAATTATCTTGAATTGCATATCACGTATACGCAAGTTCTACAAAGATTTGATTCCAGTGCAGTGATGGCCGAATAGAGAAGACACTTTGATAATACACCAATACTATTGCATACGCGGGCCTGGCCCACGATGTCGACAAGCAACTTTCTATCGTCAATACTTTTCCACCAATTAACTCGAAAAATAAACTTCAAACAAAACATATTTGGCACACAAACCGTCATGTCTAGTAAAAGTATGGTTATGACCAGGGCTAATTTTTCTGGCTTTTTGCCAGAATAAGCATTTTTTGCATATTTTAATTTTTTTGTTTGTAGAAAAATGCTTTTTTTGGATCACCTTGCATAAAAAAGCTTATTTTTCACTCTGGCAACGCAATGAATATATAACGACTCATATAACTCAAACTGGTATAAAAGAAATTCACATGAAATATATTTCTTTCCTCTTCTTGCACATGTATGTCTTCATGTTATTAATTTTTTTCTTTACTTTTCTATAACTTCTACCACAAAGTCGAACCGAAACTATTACCGACAGAGGCATATGATTGTTTGCTTGCAGATATTCGATTCAAAAATTCCTTTCGTTACCCTACGTCTTCACGAGCCATCAACTTGGACATGACATGAACATGACGCCGGCAGAGCAACTGTGAAAAATTCATCAACTTCTTTGTTGTGGTGAACACGAGCTATGTCCATGTTCAGGCATATCAAAGTATTTTGCGGTAGCGCAACAGAGATAGAATGTTTACCAATTTTGTTCTGTGTCTTTTCTTTCTATTGTAAATGGTTGCGGACGGCGAATCTCATGGCGAACATCGTTGCTCAGACATATTATTCTGAAAATTTCAAAGAAATTTAAGACGTTTTAGATGAACTTGATGACGATGAGGCAGAGTCTATACGCAATGCAATTTTATTGATTCAAAAAGCATATGAAACATAAATTTGAATGCCTCTGCTCAAGCATCACCCGACTAGAAACTAAAGGACTTCCTATTAGTGAAAGTTTAGCTGTTATAGAACGTGTGAATGAAAGTATTGAAAATGCAAACCAAAATGTATTCATTGATAAATTCAACAAAGTTTTGAACAGAAACAAGGGTCTGAAGACCGTAATCAAAATTAAAAATTATGTATATTTCAATAAAACAGAAACCGATGAATGCATTGAAAATTTGTCCCCATCTGAAATACTCGCATTTAAATACGCTCCTGTTACATCTACTGATGTTGAACGTATATTTTCCATGTATTTATCTGTTTTATGTGACAATAACTAGTAGATCATTTCTTTTTGAAAATTAAAAAAAACAAATGATTGTTTATTATAATAACGATCTCTTTGAATACAAATACTTTAAGGTAACAAAATTGTTGATTTTATTCTTGCATATTTTGCATATTTGTGCATATAACCGTGCATATTTTGAAATTTTTTCGTGCTATTTCTGGCGCATATTTTGAATTTTTTTTTGCATATTTTAATTAGCCCTAGTTATGACATATCGACGGCATTTATCCAAAATGGTTTATGTGAAAAACCCTGATTTTTCAGCAAAAGCAAAAAACTGTTTAATTCCCTAACTAGTGAGTATTTAACAAATCGATCTTCTACAATATGATTGATGAGCTTCTACTGATTCCCTAAAACATAAATTATAAAATAAAACCCGTTCGTTATTCGCATATTTACAGTATATAAACCATTTTGCCTTAGAAAACTTTCGATGTAAATATTAAAATGAGTAGATAAACCATTTTGTTTGAAAAAATTTTAAATAGCAAAATTTTAAGTTTAAATACTGTTGTTTTTCATTTTTAAATAATTTTAGGATTAAGAAAAATACAAGGAGATACTTCAGGTCCAAACAACTATCTGTATGGTTAATGTTAGGATTTTTATTATTACTTATTAAATAAATCAAATATATTTTGAATGCAGATTATTATAGAAAGAATGATATTCATTAGATATCACAGATTTCAATTCCTGTAGATGTTTCCATTTACTGGTGGATATTGGAAGATATTCTTGATGAAGTGATTGTGGTTCCTGGTTCTTTGTACTCATCATTAAAACTGACTTTGTATTTTACAGTACCATTCGGTAAATATAAAAGTGATTTCAGTTTTGCAACAGTGGAGTCATTCTTAGTTCGTCCAGGACGAAGTTTTGGAAAAAATTGTATTCTAAGTATTCGGTATCAAACGGTTTACTTATTTTTTTGCAACCAACTATTACACTTGTTAGTGCCTCTTTCGTTATATTGATATAATCAATTTTTGCATGTGCACTATCACATTCCATTTTAGTGTGTCCCTTTTTTACATATTTTTATTTAATGCACTGGTGCGATGAAAGATTATATACCAGCCCAATTCACAACCTTATGCAAATGGTCTTGCACCGTAGCATGTGCAAAATGGTATAGTATATTGATACTCACCACTTAGAATTGGTAAGTGGTGAATTTTAGAATACTATCCATTTGGCATATGCTACGATGCAAGACCATTTGCACAAGATTGTGAATTGGTCTACTGTGAAATTGTGAACCTGCAAGTGTTGTTTATAAAAAATGGCAGCTGCATTTATATTGAGACATGGTTTTATTGCTTTAACGTCCATAAATAAATAGATGATAGATTTTTTGGGAAGCTTTATTTATATAATTTTGCTTCCCATGCCGTGCTTCTCATTTTTTTAAAATGTGTCTATTATATAATAAACATATTAGCCCAATTCACAATATTGTGCATATGATCTTGCACGGTAGCATGTACAAAATGGTAGAGTGTATTAATACTCACCGCTTAACAACATTTAGTGGTGTGTATCAATATAGTATACTATTTTGCACATGCAACGTTGCAAGACCATTTGCACAAGATTGTGAATAGAGCTAATGATTTTTTCGAGGCATAAATACAGCTTAGCCGCCAATTAGATTTCTTTTCGAACTTCTTAACCATTATCCAACGCCTAAGCGTTGTCTCTCACTGTTTATTTGAAACAGTCACATGACCTTGAATAAACACCTTTTCCGCTTCCCAACTCATATACCACTCAAATATAGCCTGTCTTGCAGTACTATCAAAATATTGACAATATCTATTTAGTATTTTGAGACATACTTTCGGTGTACAAGTTTGGAGTAGATTGTTTGCCATCATTTCGTGATGTTCGTATAAATATGACTCGCCTTTCATTCGCTTTCATTTGCTATCTTTGCGTTTCATTGAAGTGGTAACATAAGCTCATTCTTCCGAATAACTAAATAACTAATTCCTATTACTACGAAAGAAAACAAGTAACAGTACTATATTCGCCTGTGCCGAATCTTATATACCCTTTACCAAAGTACGTTTATGTAGTATAGAGATACATACATAAGCACATAGTTACTGTTATGTACAAAGACAATAATAATAATTTGCAAACCTTGGAATCATAATTTTAAATTTTTCTGATTACTTACACCAATCTAGTAGTTCTTAAAAATATATAGAAAGTGTGTTAAGTGAAAAAAGGAAATTAAAAAAAATGTTTTATTTACTTACTTTAATGTCCAGAAAAAAATCATAGTTTCCAGCTCTGGAGCTGTGGTTTTTATTTTTATAATTTTTTATACCAAATTTTTCTTTCCAAAATGTAAAATATATATAATTTATAAAGGAAAAGATAATAACAAAAATTAAAAATTTTAAGAACCCCCGACTTTTTTCAGAAAAGATGTTATATCTTCTAAACGGTTAGACCGATTTTCTTTAAACATAGCTAAGAACCATCTCGATCAAGTCATCTTTCAAACAGAAAGAAACTAAATGCACATCGGTCCAGCCGTTTGGCATGCACGTGGACACGGACAGACACACACAGATACAGAGATACACAGACACACAGACACACACTACAAACTTATAACACTCCTTTGTTAATCGGGGGTTAAAAATTAATTAGACTTAGTTACTTTTATATATCAAAAAAGTTTAAGTGTCCCAACCGTGAACTCATCCTATTTGATTTTCTGATTTCTTACACCAATCTCTTTCTTTTAAGAATTTAAGAAATGTTTAATTTATAAAAAAAGGAAAATTTTTTTTTAGTAAATTACTTTTGTACAAAAAAAGTTAAAGTTTTCCAACCCTGGAATCGTCTTTTTAATTTTTTTAATTGTTTTTTATTTGAAATAAGAATTTTATTCGCTATTAAGCATAAAATAAGTTTATTTAATAAAAAATATATAAAAATTAGTTTTCGGTAGTTAATTTTTTATATCACAAAGAGTGTAAGCTTCCCAACCCTGAAATCCTCCTTTTTTATTTTTTTTTATTTCTTACACCATATTTTTTTTTAAGAATATAAGATATGTTAGATTTAAAGTAAAAAAGAAAAAATTTGCTTTAGTAGGTTACTTTTCTATAAAAAAAGGTAAGGTTTTCCAACCCTGGAAACATGTCTTAAGCTTTTTTAAATTGAAATACAAGTTTTATTCGTACTGAAGTATACAATAATTTTATTTATTTAATAAAAAATTAAAATTAGTTTTCGGTAGTTAATTTTTTATATCACAAAAACAGTAAGTTTCCCAACCCTGGAATCATCCTTTTAAATTTTTCTAATTTCTTACACCAATTTATTTCTTTTAAAAATATAAGATATCTTTAATTTATAGAGAAAAAGATAAAATTTGCTTTAGTAAGTTACTTTTGTATAAAGTAAGTTAAAGTTAACCAACCCTGGAAACGTCTTTTTAATTTTTTGAAGGTTAATTTTTAATTTGAAATACCAATTTTTTTCGTACTAAAGTATAAAATAAGTTCATTTAATAAAAAAAATAAAAATTAATTTTTGGTAGTTAATTTTTTATATCACAAAAAGTTTCAGTTTCCCAAGCCTGGAATCATTCCTTTTGGTTTTTCTGATTTCTTACACCAATCGTTTTCTTTTAAGAATGTAAGATATGTTTAATTTATAAAGAAAAGGAAAAATTTGTTTTAGTAAGTTACTCTTGTATAAGAAAAAAAAGTTAAAGTTTTCCAACCCTGAAAACGTCTTCTTAAATTTTAAATTTTTTTTTATTTAAAATACCAATTTTATTCGTGGTGAGGTATAAAATATGTTTATTTAATAAAAATAAATAAAAAATTAGTTTACGTTAGTGAATTTTATATATCACAAAAATCGTAGGTTTTCCAACCCTGGAATCATCCCTTTTGTTTTTCTGATTTCTTATATCAATCTCTTTCTTTTAAGAACATTATATATGTTTAATTTATAGAAAAAAAAGGAAAAACTTGTTTTAGTAAGTTACTTTTGTATAAGAAAAAAAGAAGTTTTCCAACCCTGGAAACGTCTTTTTAATTTTTTTAATTTTTTTTAAATTTTTTTTTTAGTTAGAAATACCAATTTTATTCATACTGAAGTATAAAATAAGTTTATTTAATAAAAAATTATTAAAAACTAGTTTTCGGTAGTTATTTTGTATGGCAAAATGAAGTTTAAGTCTCCCAGCTCTGAAACCGTCTGCTCGATTTAGCTGATTTTCAATACCAATCTTATTTCGACCATTTCTGACTCCCCAGTCTAAGAAGGAAGTATCTAGCTTTTCTGGGAGCTTCGGAAACCCGATTTCACGTACAGACAGACGGACAGACGGACAGACGGACATCGCGTATTCATCTTCCCTATGCATAAGGATCCAGAATATATATACTTAATGGCTCGCTTATTAATATTCTAGAAATTACAAATGGAATGACAAACCTACATATACCCTTTTACCATTTTTTGGTAAAGGGTATAAAAAATGTAGCATGCCAAATCCGTTATAATATTACGATCAGCCTCAATTGACGATAGTTAATTGGTTTGAAATTCTCGCAAATACATCATAGATAAAGCATTTTGCCTTCAAAAAAAGTGTGTATGTAGATAAAGCAAAGAAAAAAATGTGAATAAATCGCAAATAAATCAACACTTTGATCAGAAATTCATACCATAGGAAAAGTGCATCACAGGAAATAGTTTGGCATCAAAAACTCATTTTGACAAAATATGCAAACTGCCATTTTGATGAAGGCATAGACACTGGTTCCTGAACTGCAACGGCTTCAGCGATTAGGATGCTAGTCCTAATGTATTATCAGAGCACCCCCTTCGTCGGTATTGTGTAACAAAATCATCGGCGAAGTAAAATAACTAATATAATGTCTACCGAACATAGCTTGAAAATTTAATACGCCTCATTGACACCAGAGGAGCTGCAATACTGCATTAGTAGAAACGTGTAAAAAAGCAGAGTTGTAAAATAATGAAGCTTTCCTCTATCTCTTCCTTCACCACCTAGCTTCTCTATCACAACCCCTTCCCTTTCACCATCCCTTACTATCTTCTCCTTAACCCATAGGTAACACAAGGGTATCATTGAATTGGACCCAAGTGAGCTGTACTCTAAATTTCACCCTTCTTTACCAGCAGCCCGCTAACCTAACCTAACCCTTGTAAGTTATCAATCCAAGACAAAGACGTTATCTTTTATCAAAAGTAAGCATATAAAAAACTATACTAATATGTAAAAAAATATTCGGTTAATTTTTTATTGCCAATTGAACATTTTTGCTAATTCAAATAGGAATAAAAGATATTTTGTTAATTTCTAATAGTGTCTGTTCGGATTAAAGCTGTCTAAAGTAAACATTGCTGAAGTTTTTTTTTATAGGTTTTTTAACGGTTTTTCGATACAAATTAATTTTTTTTTAACTTACAGCCTGTTCAACGATGTCGAAGCTAGGCATTCTTTCGCGTTCTAAGCGAAAGTAAATTGATTTGGGTTCATCAACAACGAACATTTATTCAAACGGGAACTCGAAAGAAAACGTAAGTGTTTTCATATAAAATACAGTTCAGCTACGTCGACAAGACTTTATACAATACGAACTCAAATGTCAAAACCACTCACTTGCTATTTTGCTTTCGACTGGTAAAATTTATCTCCCAAGAAGCTATTAAAGTTGGCAAAAAAAAAAATTATTTTATCACTTCATTATTTTTTTGATTCAAATTTTCTAAATTCTTTTTTTATTTTTTCACAATAGATATAAAATATGAATTAAAATATTATTGAATATTTTGTTTTGATTATTGCTTTATATTCATTTTACAAAGTACTCGCACATTGCAAACACAACGAATGTAGTTGTAAAACAAAAACAATGATAACTAGGTGTTGTAGTGCGACTATTTTGTTGAATGTTTTTTCATTGTTCAATATGGTTGTATTTATTCTCATGCAAATGAGTAGTATTATTTTTATATTTTAAAGAAATCGACTAAATATAATGAAAATTCTTATCTGGCAATGTTTTAATTAATTAACACGTAAGAAACATAAACTGACAAACGTAAGTACATGCGAACGAGCATTGCCGACATCGTTGAATCCAAATTGACTCGATTTCGAGTGACTGGCTTTCGATTGCTTCGATTTTCTTGTGATATCGGTGAACAGGCAGTTAAACTCAATTCTTTTCAAAGCAAATTAAATTTTATATTAAAAAAATTAAATACTTTTCAACACAAATTAAATTTTTTATATTTTAAAATACATTTTTTCTTTTTAATCCCCGACTAAAAAAAGGGGTTTTATAAGTTTGCAGTGTGTGTCTGTGTATCTGTGTGTCTGTACAGGTGCACGTACGTACCAAACGGCTGGACCGATCTTGATTTAATTTTTTCTGTTTGAAAGGTGACTTGATCGAGAAGGTTCTTAGCTATATTTTAATAAAATCGGTCCAGCCGCATAGAAGATATAACACCTCTTCTAGAAATATTCGGGGGTTTTTAACATTTTTAATTTTTGTTATTGAATTCAAACTTTTTCTTTTCAAATTGAAATTATTTTGCTCCAAATTCACTTTTTCTTGAATTCAATATGGAAAGGTCTAAATAAATTTTATCTTTGACTTATGATAACCTTTCTCTTATTGCGCTATTTATTATACTGGAAAGTATTTTCCAGAATTATCCCGTAAAATGCATGGCAAGAAATACATAGATTCGCACTCGTCTAGCACATAGAAATTCAGTATTATAATAATGAAAAAGATAAGGAATGAAGCATTCAGAAATCTTAGTTTGAATGTGCAAGTAAACTTTTTTGTAACAGTAAATATTAAGTGCAAACACGTGTTTGACTAGTTAGTTATTTGGTAGATCGAGTGATATTAGAGTTGTGCAAAATTTAGTGAAATTCTTATATCTTAAACTTTTGATAATATTAAATAAATAAGTAAAAATTATGTTGTGTGCCACCACAGAAGGTACTCAGACCACTATGTCAGTATCGAGTACACGAAACTATCGCTAAATTCAATTTCAGACAGATAGTTCTTCAGAAGAAGACATATCAGAAAAACCCTCGCCCGATCGAAGAGGCCGTGAAAAATATAACCATATTAGCTTAGATAAAAAGAATATTTTAATTAAGTTTAATGAATAAGGGAAAACCATAATGGATTCAGCTGAAATAGCTGGTATAAATCCAAATACAGCCACATCAATTATAAATCGATATAAGACGGATAGGTGTGTTGCAATGAAAAGCCGTGATGGAAGACGTCATTCTAAATTGACTGCCGTGATATTAAATGAAATTGAAGAGATCATCGAAAGAAATCCATGTATGACATTAAAAGGTATTCGTGGCAAGATTCGAGAAATCCATAATGTAGAGTTAAATACAACGAGTGTACACACTGCATTGAAATCTTTGCGAATAACCCCAAAAACTGCCACAATTAACATAAATCGTTTAAATTCCAATGATACTATTCAACGGCGTATACCGTATGTAACGAATTTAGACCAAAACGCTCCAGAAATAAGAGAAAAAAGAATATTTATTGACGAATCTGGTTTCAATTACCACCTTCGGAGAAATAAGGCGAGATCTAAAATAAATACCCCCGCACGTGTCATTGCTCCTACCGTTAAAAACCGAAATGTTTCCTGTATTGCAGCTATGAACATACATACATACATGGTATTTTACATAAGAAAATAATTGCATCATTCCTTGCAGAATTATTTAAAAAATTGGCTGAATCCAACATCAAAGGCGCTTGGCTTATCCTTGACAGTGCAAAGATACACAAAACACAAGCCGTTAACAATAAAGTAACTGAGTCCGGGTATATTTTGGTTTCTCTACCGCCATACTCTCCTATGCTTAATCCAATAGAAATAGTTTTCTAAAAAACTAAGCTCTGTGCACGAAATTTGTTAGCTGATCCAGAAAACAATACGGATTTGGTAACAATAATTAAACAATCTGTGAAATCGGTAGCATCTTCAGATTGCAACAATTACTATGTTGATATGACATTAGTTGCTTCTGGATAGCCGTTACAATAAATATTTTTATACCAAGTAATAGAAACTTTGCTAAGTTAGTGTAAAAAGAATAATTATTTTTTAACAGCCTGTTTGTAGAACACGACTCGTCGATAAAAACATGTTAAGCCTATAGTACACGGCATGTAAAAACCACATGTGCATGTGTCTGTGACGTAATTTTGACGTCATCGCGAAGCTGCATTTGCTACATGCCGTGTACTAGTAACATATGTACATGCAGATATTCACATGGGTGCAGATGTTCTGCTTCAGAAAATGTGTTCAACTCGGCTACATGTGTCACATTTGTATTTTGAAATAAGAATACTATCAAAATTTTATGGCATGTAGCCACTACTAAGTAATATAAAAAAATGCAACCAATATGCTGAAAATTCCCGTGACGTCATCGCCACATATGCATATAGCTTTTTACATGCCGTGTACTGCAGGCTTTAGCATTATTTATTTTTTTAGGTTTTAGAACACGACTGTTGACGATTTTTATTAAAAAACGTAACAGATGTCAGTTAATTTGGGTTTGTGCAATACGATTTGACTCACCATAAACGTCAAAGTCGGCGATTAAAAAACTCTAGACGTTTTCAAAAAAGTGCACCAAAATAAACAAAATAATGAGAATACACATGCACACACAAAAATTTTACATGCCTATTTTCAGAAAAATTATAAGTTTTGCTCTTCAAATAACAGCACAAATTTTAAAGCAAAATATATATTTTTATTTGACTTGTATTTTATTACAACAAAACACAATGAATAAATATACATTTTTACAATGAATATACAAATAAAATTATTGGAAGTCCTGGTTGATGTAACTGCCTTCCTTTAGTTTTTTTTTACCAGTGTTTAAACATCGGGTACTAAGGCTCCAGCTTTGCCAACTGCAGGATCCTCTGCAGAAATAATTTCAACGCGTATTAATACCCAGGTCACCAGGAGTTACTTTTTTCAATGGCTTTATCTTTGCCTTTATGATATTAGGCAGGGTAACATAACAAGGAGTGTTTAAACGCAAATCAGCACTTAGAACAGCTGGAGTTTTCGGCGGCATTCTTTTAAGCAGTTTGATTAAAATTATCATCAATGGCTTACTTGCCCAAGATAACCAATTCAGACTTTTCAACAGAAAATTGTAATCCTTGCCAGAAATCTTTACATGAATGCTGCGATCAGGGTCCATGGCCAATGAAGCATCAATCTTGAGACTGAGTTTGTCTGATGAAAACACCAACAGCTTCATTTGCTAACTCTTTTTCTTTCACTTTTAATAGCTTCTTCCACAGAGTGTTTAACACAAGTTTTTTCAGGATACGTATGAATCCTTACGTGCCTTAATGGCATAGTCCACTACATGTTTAACACCAACCAAAACGCGAGTATATTATTTGTATTTTCGAAAGAATAGAATTAAATGAAAAAACCGAAGGCACAGAAAAACAAAATAATTTTTAGTTAATTTTAATTATTATTCGAACTATATTTGTTTCTATATTTGTGATTTGAACGGGCTAAAATTCGTATCGCTTTTTAAGCCAAATTACATGTGATAATTATTAATGAACAAATAACACCAAAGTCTGTTGTAAATATTCTGACTAACAACACATAGTCACAAAAGAACGCTGATGATGAAGGTTTAGTGGCCTTCGAAAACGGCTGGCTGTTCCGTTCAACTATGTGTTGTTAGTCAGAATATTTACAACAGACTTTGGTGTTATTTGTTCATTAATAATTGTCACATGTAATTTGGCTTAAAAAGCGATACGAACTTTAGCCCGTTCAAATCACAAATATAAAAATAATTTTTTATTCATTTGTCAATTGTGTTTTCATTTATGCACATGAATAGGGTTGCCGTTTTTTAAAGCTAAAAAAACAATTTCATATTAAAAAATTTAGACAAAAGCTATATTTTGACATGTTGGCAACAGTACGATTTAGTACATATTTGACATATGGGCGAATTAACGTGAGCTGCACGACAAAGTTGAGTCGCGTTATACAAACGATTTTCATTACGTAGTCGTCCATACACTGGCTCGTCGTGAGTCTACAAACAGGCTGTAAGTATTTTGCGTTAAATTAAAAAAATAATTGTATTTGAAGTTAAAAAAATTTACAGCCTGTTCAACGATGTCGAAGCTACACATTCTTTCGGGTTCTAACCAAAAGTAAATTGATTTGTGATCATCAACAACGAACATTTATTCAAACGGGAACTTGAAGGAAAACGTAAGTGTTTTCATATCAAAAACAGTTCAGCTACGTCTGCAAGACTATGAATAATACGAACTCACATGTCAAAACCACTCACTTGCTATTTTGCTTTTGACTGGTACAATTTATCTCCCAAGAAGCTATTAAAGTTGGTAAAAAAAAATTATTTTATCACTTTATTATTTTTATACCCTTTACCCAAAAATAGTAAAAGGGTATATATAGGTGTGTCATTCCGTTTGTAATTTCCAGAATATTAATAAGCGAGCCATAAAGTATATATATTCTGGATCCTTATGCATAGAGAAGACGAATAAGCGATGTCCGTCTGTCTGTAGGTGAAATCGGTTTTCCGAAGCTCCCAGAAAAGCTAGATACTTCGTTCTGGGACTGGTGGGTCAGAAATGGTCGAAATAAGATTGGTATTGAAAATCAGCAAAATCGAGCAGACAGTTTCAGAGCTGGGAGACTTAAACTTCATTTTACCATACAAAATAACTACCGAAAGCTAGTTTTTAATAATTTTTTATTAAATAAACTTATTTTATACTTCAGTATGAATAGAATTGGTATCTTTAACTAAAAAAATTAAAAAAGTTAAAAAGACGTTTACAGGGTTGGAAAACCTTAACTTTTTTTGTTATGCAAAAGTAACTTACTAAAACAAATTTTTCCTTTTTTTTTCTATAAACTAAACATATGTAATGTTCCTAAAAGAAGGAGATTGATGTAAGAAATCAGAAAAACAAACAGGATGACTCCAGGGTTGGAAAACCTAAGATTTTTGTGATATATAAAATTAGCTACCGTAAACTAATTTTTTATTTATTTTTATTAAATAAACTTATTTTATACTGCACCACGAATAAAATTGGTATTTCAAATAAAAAGAAAAAATTAAAAAATTTAAAAAGACGTTTCCAGGGTTGGAAAACTTTAACTTTTTTTCTTATACAAGAATAACTTACTAAAACATATGTTTCCTTTTCTTTATAAATTAAACATATCTTATATTCTTAAAAGAAAAAGATTGGTGTAAGAAATCAGAAAAACCAAAAGGGATGATTCCAGGGTTGGGAAACAGAAACTTTTTGTGATATAAAAAATTAACTACCGAAAATTAATTTTTATTTTTTTTATTAAATGAACTTATTTTATACATTAGTACGAAAAAAATTGGTATTTCAAATTAAAAATTAACGTTCAAAAAATTAAAAAGACGTTTCCAGGGTTGGTTAACTTTAACTTTTTTTATACAAAAGTAACTTACTAAAGCAAATTTTTCCTTTTTCTCTATAAATTAAAGATAGCTTGTATTCTTAAAAGAAATAGATTGGTGTAAGAAAACAGAAAAATTTAAAAGGATGATTCCAGGGTTGGGAAACTTACTCTTTTTGTGATATAAAAAATTAACTACCGAAAACTAATTTTAATTTTTTTTAAATAAATAAAATTATTTTATACTTCAGTACGAATAAAACTTGTATTTCAATTTAAAAAAGTTTAAAACACGGGGTTGGAAAACCTTACCTTTTTTATAGAAAAGTAACTTATTAAAGCAAATTTTCCCTTTTTCTCTGTAAATTAAAGATATCTTATATTCTTAAAAGAAAGGGATTAGTAAAAGAAATCAGAAAAATCAAAAAGTTTGATTTCAGGGTTGGAAAGCCCACACTTTTTGTGATATACAAAATTTACTACCGAAAACTAATTTTTATTTTTTTTATAAAATAAACTTATTTTATACTTCAGTACGAATGATTTTGATATTTCAAAATGAAAAAAAAATTTAAAAAATTAAAATGACGTTTCCAGGGTTGGAAACACTAATTTTTTATACAAAAGTAACTTACTAAAACAAATTTTTTCTTTTTTTACTTTAAATTAAACATATTTTATATTCTTAAAAATATATGGTGTAAGAAATCAAAAAAAATCAAAAAGGAGGATTTCAGGGTTGGGAAACTTACACTCCTTGTGATATAAAAAATTAATTACCGAAAACTAATTTTTATCTATTTTTTTAAATAAACTTATTTTATGCTTGATAATGAATAAATTTCTTATTTCAAATAAAAACACAATTAAAAAAATTAAAAAGACGATTCCAGGGTAGGAAAACTTTAACTTTTTTAGTACAAAAGTAAGTAACTAAAACAAATTTGTCCTTTTCTTTATAAATTAAACAATTCTTTAATTCTTAAAAGAAAGAGATTGGTGTAAGAAATCATAAAATCAAATAGGATGAGTTCACGATTGGAACACTTACACTTTTTTGATATATAAAATAACTAAGTCTAATTAATTTTTATCTTTTCCTTTATAAATTATATATATTTTACGTTTTGGAAAGAAAAGTTTGGTATAGAAAATTATAAAAATAAAAACCACTGCTCCAGAGCTGGAAACTATGATTTTTTTTCTGGACATTAAAGTAACTAAATAAAACATCTTTGTACATAAAAGTAACTATGTGCTTATGTATGTATCTCTATACTACATAACCGCACTTTGGTAAAGGGTATATAAGATTCGGCATAGGCGAATATAGCACTCTTACTTGTTTTGATTCAAATTTTTTAAATTCTTTTTTTTTTATATTTTTTCACGATAGACATATGTGACAGCGCATAGAGAAAGGGACCTATGGGTAAAAACCTGTTTTGTTCAGGAAAGCCATTTTAAAGATTTAAATACGTGTATCTTTGGTGTACCATCACTGAATAAAACGCGCATATCTCTGGGTGGGAACACTTTTGCGGCATGGGATCGGTCTCATTCGTTGCTCAGATGTTGTCCATATCAAAAAAAAAAAAAAAGTGAAAATGGATTTTTTTACCCTTAGGTCCCTTTCTCTATGCGCTGTCACATATAATATGAATTAAAAAATATTTTTGAACATTTTTGTTTTGATATTTGTTTTATTTTCATTTTACAAAGTACTCGCACATTTCAAACACAAGGAATGTAGTTGTTAAACAAAAATAATGATAACTAAGTGTTGTAGTGAGACTATTTGGTGAAATTATTTTTTCATTGTTCAATATGGTTGTATTTATTCTCATGCAAATGAGAAACATAAACTGATAAACGTAACTACATGCGGACGAGCACTGCAGACATCGTTGAATCCAAATTGACTCGATTTCGAGTGACTGTCTTTCGATTGCTTCGATTTTCTTGCGATATCGTTGAACACATTTAATGAGAAATAAAAAAAAGTTAATATGAAATTAAAGAGATTGAATATGACTTGTAAAAAGTTTAAGTTGTTCTGACAATAATTTAATTTTCTTGGAATAAAATTTAATTTGCTTTGAAAAAAAATTAGTTTGATTAGTAAAATAAATCCAGTAAAGTGCGACTCTGACTCGCGCACGAAGGGTTCCGTACAAACACTGGATATGTAATTTAATACAAACTTCAGCATATATATATGTAGTACTAGTTTTGACATTTTTTTTAGTTTTTGGGGTTTTTTCGGTTTTTTTGTTTTTGCGTTTTTTCGGTTTTGGCGATCTTTTTAAGTTTTGGCTCTTTTTTAGTTTTGACACTTTTTTCTCGTCTTGGCGATTTTTTCGGTTCTTGGCGTTTTTTATTTTTGGCGATTTTTTTCAATTTTGCGATTTTTTTTTATATAAAAATTTTTTTTGTTTTGGGATATTTTCGCGTTTGGCAATTTTTTTCGGTTCTTGGCGTTTTTTTTCATTTTGGCGATTTTTCCGAATTTGGCGATTTATTTAAGTGTTAGAATTTTTTTTAATTCTTGCGATTTTTTTCACTTCGGCGATTTTTTTTGGTCTGGCGATTTTATAATTTTCGAATTTTTTAGTTTTACCGTTTTTGAAAATTTCAAGTGTTTGCCTTCTACGGTTTCCAAGATATAGCAAGCTGTCAAAATTACATAGTCAAAATTGCATTAACTGATGGACCACCCTTTAATTAAAATTTTTTTAAATTTTAGTGTTAATTGTTGTAGTCTGTATAAAAATACACTAATTTTACAAATTTCAAGTTTATATTGTATATTACATGGAATTTTGATATTTTTCGTTGCTCGTTTTGGAACACCCTTTAATTTTTAATTCCCATGTATTTGTTGTTCTAGCGGGCAATGCTCTACATACTCTGCCTAAGTTTCAGGTCCGTAGCTCTTACGGTTCCTGAGAAAATACCGTGTGACGGACAGCGTAGCGAAAACAATAGCGTTCCTTTTCACCTTTGGTGTACGGAACCCTAAAAATTCATTTGAATCGAAACAAGTAAGAGTGCTATATTCGACTGTGCCGAATCTTATATACCCTTTACCAAAGTGCGTTTATGTAGTAAACAGAAACATACATAAGCACATAGTTACTTTTATGTACAAAGATAAAAATAATAATTTCCAAGCCCTAGAATCATAATTTTAGATCTTTCGGATTACTTATACCAATCCAGTAGTTCTAAAAAAATATAGAAAGTGTGTTAAGTGAAAAAAAAAATTTAAAAAAAAATGTTTTATTTAGTTACTTTAATGTCCAGAAAAAAATCATAGTTTCCAGCTCTGGAGCTGTGGTTTTTATTTTTATAATTTTCTATACCAAATTTTCTTTCCAAAAAGTAAAATATATATAATTTATAAAGGAAAAGATAAAAATTAATTAGACTTAGTTACTTTTATATATCAAAAAAGTGTAAGTGTCCCAACCGTGAACTCATCCTTTTTGATCTTCTGATTTCTTACACCAATCTCTTTCTTTTAAGAATTTAAGAAATGTTTAATTTATAAAAAAAGGAAAAATTTGTTTTAGTAACTTACTTTTGTACAAAAAAGTTAAAGTTTTCCAACCCTGGAATCGTCTTTTTAATTTTTTAAATTGTTTTTTTTTTTATTTGAAATACCAATTTTATTCGTTATCAAGCATAAAATAAGCTTATTTAATAAAACTAGATAAAAATAAGTTTTCGGTAGTTAGTTTTTTATATCACAAGGAGTGTAAGTATCCCAACCCTGGAATTCTCCTTTTTGATTTTTATTTTGATTTCTTACACCATCTTTTTTTAAGAATATAAGATATGTTTAATTTTTAGTGAAAAAAATTTTGTTTTACGAAGTTACTTTTGTATAAAACATAAGGTCTTCCAACCCTGGAAACGTCGTTTTAATTTTTTTTTTTTGAAATACCAAATTCATTCGTACTGAAATGTAAAATAAATTTATTTTATAAAAAAAATAAAAATTAGTTTCCCGTAGCTGATTTTTTATATCACAAAAAGTGTGGGTTTTCCAACCCTGAAATCAAACTTTTTGATTTTTCTGATTTGTTATACGAATCTCTTTCTTTTAAAAATTTAAGATATCTTTAATTTATAGAGAAAAACGGAAAATTTGCTTTAGTAAGTTACTTTTGTATAAAAAAGTTAAAGTTTTCCAACCCTGGAAACATCTTTTTAATTTTAGAAGGTTAATTTTTAATTTGAAATACTAATTTTATTCGTACTAAAGTATAAAATAAGTTCATTTAATAAAAAAAAATAAAAATTAGTTTTCGGTAGTTAATTTTTATATCACAAAAAGTTTCAGTTTTCCAAACCTGGAATCATCCTTTTTGATTTTTCTGATTTCTTACAATAATCGTTTTCTTTTAAGAATGTAAGATATGTTTAATTTATAAAGAAAAGGAAACATTTCTTTTAGTAATTTACTTTTGTATAAGAAAATAAGTTAAAGTTTTCCAACCCTGGAAACGTCTTTTTAAATTTTTTAATTTTTTATTTATTTAAAATACCAATTTTATTCGTGGTGAAGTATAAAATAAGTTTATTTAATAAAAATAAATAAAAAATTAGTTTACGGTAGTTAATTTTATATATCACAAAAATCGTAGGTTTTCCAACCCTGGAATCATCCTTTTTGTTTTTCTGATTTCTTACATCAATCTCTTCCTTTTTGAAAACATTAGATATGTTTAATTTATAGAAAAAAAAGGAATAATTTGTTTTAGTAAGTTACTTTTGTATAAGAAAAAAAGTTAAAGTTTTCCAACCCTGGAAACATCTTATTAATTTTTTGAAGTTTAATTTTTTATTAGAAATACCAATTCTATTCATACTGAAGTATAAAATAAGTTTATTTAATAAAAAATTATTAAAAACTAGTTTTCGATAGTTATTTTGTATGGCAAAATTAAGTTTAAGTTTCCCAGCTCTGAAACCGTCTGCTTGATTTTGCTGATACCAATCTTATTTCGACTATTTCTGATACACCAGTCCAAGAACGAAGTCTCTAGCTTTTCTGGGAGCTTCGGAAAACCGATTTCACGTACAGACAGACGGACATCGCTTATTCGTCTTCTCTATGCATAAGGATCCAGAATATATATACTTTATGGCTTGCTTATTAATATTCTGGAAATTACAAACGGAATGACAAACCTATATATACCCTTTTACCATTTTTTGGTAAAGGGTATAAAAACGTTAATTTGACAATAAAAAACCCATATAGTATATATATGCCACTAGTGAAAACTGCCTGCGCATACGTTATATACATTATTGGATAGTACGCATACGCAATAATTGTACATACAAGCCCAGTGGGAAAAGGTAATGAATAGTAAAGGAATTCATTACTGTTAACACAGAACATATCCTAGGAAAGGAATGAATTATATAATTTTTTTTAATCAAATGTATAATGTATGTATAATATATTATTAATTAACTATTTATTCATTATTTAATAAAATCAATATACCAATATATTCAATGCAAAATTTTTAAACATAATTTCAAAAAATTTATGTATACAATTTTTATTTCCATTGAACTTCACTGGCACGGGCCAAAAACAAACTGAGTCTTTACATAAAAATAACAAAGTTTGAAGGCAGTAAGAAATAACAGATTTCTCTTTTTTTCTAACAAATTGTAAGGAAAACACGGAAACTCTTCACAACCAAAAACAATAAATTCCTTCTACCGCAGATGTGGTAATACACATGGTAATCAATTTGAATTTGTTGTGTTCGATCAAATTACCCTCGCGTTTCTAATGGAATGCATTATATTGCTTTAGAAAATAATACATTATTTCTCTCATTATTATTATGTAATTAATGACCACTTTTCCACCCGGGATGAAGAGGATGAGACAAAAAATAATCGTCACCTAAAATGCAAATAACGTATCACTACTACTATCATAGGTTTACAGAAGCAAAAAAAAAAAAAAAATCATAAAATGGAAACTATTATTAAGTCAAAAAAGAAAGCTAAAATAAAATTAAAGTTTTTCCTGCATATGTATTTTTTTCTGTACTTTGCATCTTTACATATTATGTTGACAATACTTATTGAGAAAAAAAATCATTTTCCTTAACTTTTATATAAACAACAAGAAAAAAAGTAATTTAATTTATTAAGAGAGAAAGCTTACAACAAAGATAACATAATCAGCTATTAAATTACTAGTTACTCAAAAGATATACTATCATAGAAGAAATGATAGCATGGAAGAAAATATTTCAACTGTTCATATGTTGTCATTGGGAAATGGTAAGCCTTGCAAATGCAATCAGCTTAAGTTGCTGACTTCCAGAATTTCTGGTAGTCATTTGTGGAAGAAACTCACAGTCATCCGTAATATTTGTTGGATCGTACACCAAAGCGTACATACTTTATTGATTTCACAACACTTTTGAAAAAATTTTCAGAATGAATAAAAATTGTACTAAAACTAAGATGAAATTAAATTGAATATACATAATTTTTGATTTCAGTGTTAAATTTTGGCCTTTGTTGTGTTCTGATATAACCAGTAAAATTTTCTGGCAGCGTTTGTGTAGAACATTTTATATTCGCCTTCCCCTTTCTTAGGATTTTTTACGATTTGTTAGAATAGACCCAAATATTACCGTTATGTGAGGAAGTAAGAGGCTTAATATGTTCCACAAAAATATTTTCCTTAATATTCTGTACAAAGTTGCTAAACATGCCCCACAGCTGAGATGTAAGAAACATATACTTTTACATAACGACTTGTTGCACGAGCGGTCCAAATCCGAAACGTCGTTTTAATTTTTTTAATTTTTTTTATTTTGAAATACCAAATTCATTCGTACTGAAGTATAAAATAATTTTATTTTATAAAAAAAAAAAAATAAAAATTAGTTTTCGGTAGTAAATTTTTTATATCACAAAAAGTGTGGGTTTTCCAACCCTGAAATCAAACAAGTTTTATTCGTACTGAAGTATAAAATAATTTTATTTATTTAAAAAAAATTAAAATTAGTTTTCGGTAGTTAATTTTTTATATCACAAAAAGAGTAAGTTTCCCAACCCTGGAATCATTTTTTTTTTCTAAAGAGAAGTAACACTCAGGCAATTAATGCCTACTACTATTACTAGGTGTTACCTTCTTTTAGGAAAGGGATAGTGATAGAAGACAGGTGGTGAAGGAAGAGATAGAAGAAAGCTTCATTCCTTTACAAATCTGCTTTTTGCACGCTTTTTAATAATGCAGTAATGCAGCGCCTTCTGGTGTTTAATTGAGGCGTATTAATTTTGAAGCTGTGTTTAGTAGCCATTTTATTGGTTATTTTACTTCGCCGATGATTTTTGCTACACAATACCGACGAAGGAGGGCGCTCTGATGTTACATTAGGATTATCATCTGCTTAAGTCGGTATAGTTCAGTGACCAGTGACTATGCCTTCATCACTTGAACTTTTCCCACAATAACTGATACAAAGGACACTAATGCACATCAGAAAAATGCGTGGTGCTGTTATTTTGATGACTGTCGGATTGAACCCAGGATCTTCAGTTTTGTAGTCAACATGCTAACTACTTCAGCCAACGCCACCCTCAACGCCAACCCTGGAATCATCCTTTTAAATTTTTCTGATTTCTTACACCAATCTATTTCTTTTAAGAATATAAGATATCTTTAATTTATAGAGAAAAAGGAAAAATTTGCTTTAGTAAGTTACTTTTGTAAAAAAAAAGTTAAAGTTAACCAACCCTGGAAACGTCTTTTTAATTTTTTCAAGGTTAATTTTTAATTTGAAATACCAATTTTTTCGTACTAAAGTATAAAATAAGTTCATTTAATAAAAAAAATAAAAATTAATTTTCGGTAGTTAATTTTTTATATCACAAAAAGTTTCAGCTTCCCAACCTTGGAATCATCCCTCTTGATTTTTCTGATTTCTTACAACAATATTTTCCTTTTAAGAATATAAGATATGTTTAATTTATAAAGAAAAGGAAAATTTGTTTTAGTAAATTACTCTTGTATAAGAAAAAAAGTTAAATTTTTGCAACCCTACAAACGTCTTTTTAAATTTTTTAATTTTTTCTTTTTATTTGAAATACCAATTTTATTCGTGGTGAAGTATAAAATAAGTTTATTTAATAAAAATAAATAAAAAACTAGTTTACGGTAGTTAATTTAATCGTAGGTTTTCCAACCCTGGAATCATCCCTTTTGTTTTTCTGATTTCTTACATCAATTTCCTTCTTTTAGGAAGATTACATATGTTTAGTTAATAGAAAAAAAAGGAAAAATTTGTTTTAGTAAGTTACTTTTGCATAACAAAAAAAGTTAAGGTTTTCCAACCCTGGATACGTCTTTTTAATTTTTTAAATTTTTTTTTTAATTTTTTTTAGTTGGAAATACCAATTTTATTCATACTGAAGTATAAAATAAGTTTATTTAATAAAAAATTATTAAAAACTAGTTTTCGGTAGTTATTTTGTATGGCAAAATGAAGTTTAAGTCTTCCAGCTCTGAAACCATCTGCTCGATTTTTCTGATTTTCAATACCAATCTTATTTCGACCCTTTCTGATCCACCAGTCCAAGAACGAAGTATCTATCTTTTCTGGGAGCTTCGGAAAACCGATTTCACGTACAGACAGACGGACAGACGGACAGGCGGACAGATGGACAGACGAACATCGCTTAGTCGTCTTCCCTATGCATAAGGATCCAGAATATATATACTTTATGGCTCGCTTATAATATTCTGGAAATTACAAATGGAATGACAAACCTATATATACCCTTTTACCATTTTTTGGTAAAGGGTATAAATATTTAATCAAAAAAAAAAAAAATCTAAGTAAACAAATTTAAACATATGAAAAAAATATTGAAAATTTCTTATAAGTTCTAACCATCAAATTTTCTTATGGGTAGCGGCCTTGGAGAAATAAATCCGATTTAATGTGAATAATTTTTGTTTTGTTCTTTTTGGCAACACTGTGCTTGGCAACTCAGCTGTTTTAGTGTATCATGTTACTGTTAAACATGTTCAGTTTGGTCTATAATTTAACCATACAATCGACTTACAAATAAACAACGCTTGCAAATCATTAAATTTTATTAAGAAAATTCATGCTCTGTGAAGAAAATGCATCCGTGCACTTCTTTAATTTTATGGTCGGTTAGGGCGACTTCTGAGGCGGCTATTCGGAGTTTTGTGATTAAATTTCGCGTCAAAATTACTTTATTGAACAATAAATTACTAACACACATACATACGTAGAGTGAGGACCGAGAAAAATATCGTAGCTGTGTCTCTCAGTGATGTTGATGACCGTGATTTTATCAATTCGCCTCCATTCGCAGCAGTTGGACCTCTGTTACATTTTTTATTTATTTTTTTTGCCCAAAACGGAAAAGCTGGACTCGGTTGACATGTGGTTTTAGAAAAACGGTGCCATATGCCACATATGACGCGAAGCATTGGTCCAATTTAGAGGCAATTTTGGTGAACAGTTTATTTCACGTTTGGGGGCGGTCAATTGGCCGCTTAGATCGTATGATTTAACGCCTTTAGACCATTCTTAGCAGGGCTTTATTGAAGTTCATATCTACAAAGCCAAGCACGCAACAGAAATTATGCCAAAAGTGGATCCAGCGTATGAACCATTTCAGACATATCCGGGGTCAAAGTTTACATGAAATTATCTCTAAACGTTGAAGTATATATGGGCATTTCCAGGGTGACGAACGTTACTGTCGTACGTCTTAAATGGGGAAGAAAACCTAAAGCAAAAATTTTATTTTGTTAATTTTGTAATTTTTGAACAGCATTGGACTGGTTTTATATTAAGTGGTAAATCTGTATTTTTGCATAAATAGGTTTCTGAGATATTAGCAAACAAAAAGTGATACGAACGTTACCAAAAATGGAAGTGATGTTGATTCGCATCTATGAAAATGCAAAACTCTGCGAAATGAATCACGCTTTTTCTAAATCACAAAACTTAAATTGATCTGTACAAATCTCGCTTTGTGTTAGAGCTTGTTGCGTTGAAATTATTTTATAAATGTCTTGTATACAAGCAATAGTTGATACGTAACGTTACATTCGTTACATGACATATTTTTCCATAGTATTTGAGTAAAATATAAAAAATTTTACGCAATTATTTATTAAATACAAACAACAATCCTGTTCAGGATATTATGTATCTATCGTCTTACAAAATGCAAAAGACCCTATCATCAATTTTAAACAATTTTTAGCAAGTGATACATATTAAATTTAATTGAAATAGAGTGAATTTTAATCAGGAATAATTTCTTAATAGGGAGTAAGATCAGTATTTTCAATTCATATCGAATGAAAAATTTTTATTAATTAATGTGAGTTTCTAAAGAGAAGAAAAATTAAAATTAAATCCGTCAATGTTCTGGCATCCACATCGTTTTCACATGTTTTCTTGTGAGTTCGGATGTTAAAACAAAAAGTTGAATTTAGAAATTACGACTAGTATGTGTTCTAGAAGAAAACAATTTGGAAATGGATGACTTGAAATTTTTAGAGTTTTTCGTTTTCACTTTTGAGCAAATAAACTCGTATTCTTTTCACTTGTAAACAGTCTTGTGAAAAAAACCAAACAAGAAAATCAAAAAATTTTAAGTCGTCCGTTTCCAAATTGTTTTCTTCTAAATTTGGATGCTAGAACACATATCCCCTTTTTACACACGGAAATTTTACTTTGCAAAGTCTTAATTCAGCTGAGAGAAAGACAGAAAGAGAAAGTATTCTTACCACTGTCTTTCACACAGCTGAATTAAGACTTTGCAAAGTAAACTTTCCGTGTGTAAAAGGGGTGATACTATGAATTTGTATTTTCTAAATTTCAACTTAAACAGGTGTATCATGTGTTTTAATATCCGAACTCACAAGAAAACATGTAAAAACGATGTGAAAGCCAGAGCTTTGACGATTACCTGACCTTCATTTTTCTTTTTGTCCCGATATATTTTTGTCTCAGACGATTTTTTTCTCTTTTAGCAAATTTTTGTAATCTTCGGTCAACTTTAACACTCTTATCTAATGTTTCCGCATTCTTTCTTTTGTTTTTTGATCTATATTCTTCTACCTTTAATATGTCCCTTTTTAAATTGTTTCTATGACGCTTTTCATTTTCTTTTTTCTTTCCGCCAGTTTTTTATCCCGCTGCATAAAAAGATACGTTAACCTATGACATTTTTTTTGAAACTAAAGCATTATTTACGATTATGACCTCTACAATCTACTAAATAAAAAATATTTATAAATCTTAGTTTTTGTATAAAATTTTACTTACAATGACGAATGCTACAAACTTTGCCTACCTCAAAATGCATTTGTTTTGAAAATTTTTGCAAAGTGCAAAATATTTTTAAATTCTGTTCCTCAAACTTGTTTAAAATCCAACTTTTAAGACACCTGGTCCTGACGAGTCAAATATAACTATAATATTTCATCCTTTTTGGAAACGAACGTTACATTGAAGGATAACGAAAAACAAGTGGAAAAGATTAATTTTAAAGGATATTTGCATACTCTCTCTTCATTTCTTCCTATTAGTTGTAGTTTTAAGAACACATTTATGGAACAAGCACAACCACTACATACTTATTAATATTTTGAACATTAAAGAGGAAATATGATTAAATATTACTAAGAGTTAGAAAAATAGAAATTAATTTTTGGCAGCCTAGTTTTTCTTTGCTATAATTGAGATGGCGTATAAATACATTACAATCAAATTATTTGAAGGGTTTTTGTGATACTATCGGTCAAGCAAAGCTTTTTAATAAAATTTAAATTTTTGGTCATGGTTAACCTTTCCCTGGAAATGCCCATATGTAGATCGTTCTACCGACTTAAATAAAGATTTCATACATTTCTCTAAATTGTATGTGTCTTTTAAATCAAATCCAAAAATTTTTAAAAAATCATTTATCATTTATGATTCATTAACATTTTGTGTAAACTAAGAAGCCAGGCTGTTTTTTTCATTATTGTAATCCTGCTTTTTTAAACGAAAGTGAATGAGAAATCGACAATTGTTATAATCTGTCCGTATTTAAAATATTTCGCCCTCAAACCAGTAGAAAGAGAGAGAGAGAGAGAGATTCTAAATGTTAATATGACTGGATGTTGGTGACGTGGTTTGAATAACTTCAACATTTTAAGGCATGTGAAAATTTCTAGATTTCTAGATAGAATCTTGAAAAAAGTTTGGATATACTAACTTACTTTATTTTTATTTTTACTTTTACTGAATGAAATTATGTAATGATATTAGAATAGTACGTATTTAAATTTTTTTCTAACAAATTATCCTCCGTGAAATGGTTACGGAAATAATTCAACTGTTAAGTGAAAGAAATTATTGAATTTTTTTTTTTTATATCACTTCCTTTTGTTTGTAAATGGAATTTGTTTTCCGTTTGAAAGCACAAACGGATTTAATCAACACAATCAGATGTCAATCCAATCCTTGTTGAATGCTATGAAAAAGATGAAAGTACGCAATACTGATTACAGCAGCAACTAAGGCTCCCACAAAAACGGTGATGCCAATGTGAAGACTTGGGGAGTAACTGGGGCAGTTGTTGTTGGAAATTGACAGTCTAGTGGATCAAGCGAACAAAAAAATATATTTACAAAGTCCTATCTGCTATAATATAATATATACATATATATATATGTATATATATATATATATATATATATATATATATATATATATATATATATATATATATATATATATATATATATATATATATATATATATATATATACAAATGTATATATACATATGTATACATATATATATATATATATATATATACATATGTATATACTGTAGGTTTCAAGTCATGTTACCAATACTCCATTTATATGTATGCGGTATAATTGTGTATACATATGTATAAATATATATATTTGTGTACACACATACATATGTACATATAGATATGAGTATTTAAAAGTGCCTGTATTATATTGATTCATGCTTATTGTTACTTTAACTGGGGAAAACCACAGTTAATTTTTTTTTTGCATTAACAAGTGCTTAATCTTTATAAAACCTCCCCACTTACCACCCACTTACCCAGAACTTTTTCGTAATAGCCCAAGTAAACCAATGAAAATATATACACACACATACTTAAATACAAACAGACGTACATACATTCTATTTGACGTCACTTGGTAATGATTTCTGACGTCATTGTGTCTACCAGAAGTTCTAGTTTTGAAAACATTGCTGAGAATAAACATAACACCTGCTCTTTAATATTCCTCTCTCTTCTTTGGAAGAGCATAAGTGACCTAGTATTTGCTACAAAGAGAGTTAAGTAACTTTTCAAAGAAAATAAAATATTCCCAGGTTCTCAAAATTATTGCTCGTGAGCAGAGTGGCCGGATATGAAAACAATATTTCAGCTAAATTGGATTTGAATTAATGCTACGAAAAAGAGTAAAAAATTTTATTAACTTTTTCTAAATTTCTAATATGTTTTATTCCGTAATTTATGTGTTTTTAGGATTCCGTACACCTAATATAAAAAGGAACCCATCCCACGTAGTATACACTTGAAATTTGTAAAATTATAGTATTTTTATACAGACTACTAAAATTAAAAAACCTAAACTAAAGGGTATTCTATAAGTTAATGTAATTTTGACTTGGAAACCGTAAGAGGCAAACTCTTGAAATTTTCAAACACGGGAAAATTAAAAAATCCCAAAAGCATAAAATTGCCAAACTGAAAAAAATCGTCAAAAACCGAAAAAAATTCGCCAAAAAAAAAAAACAAGAAAAAGTGCAAAATTAAAAAAATTCTAAAACTAAAATAAATCGCCAAAATCCGGAAAAATCGCCAAAATGAAAAAAATCACCAAAATAAAAAAGCCCAAAAAATCGCCAAAACTAGAAAAAAGTGCCAGAACTAAAAAAATCGCCAAACTTTGGAAAACGCAAAAAAAAAATGGCAAAAATAAAAGACAGCCATATTAGAAAAACGCTCAAAAGAGAAAAAATGCCAAAACTATCATGGTCCATATTCTATAAACCGAATACGAGTAAATTTCTCGTTTTCCAAAAATTAAAAAATGTCCCCATTGATCTGTTTTAAATCATACATACTAATATAAAATCAGATATGATATTTTAAACTCTAAGAAATAGAAAACTACTAAAAAGTGTGAAAAAATCGCTATTAGAAGATTTAATTTTTCTAAATCGAGCGTTTTTATATCGATTCGACTTACAAAACAGATTGGTGTTTATTATACAAGCTAAAGTTCGTATACTATTATATATCTACTGTCCGTACGTCGCGCTTTACTTAATTTTTTATTTCCTTTTCAAATGTTTTTCTATCATTCGTTTAATAGAAATAAAACCTGATTTCGATACCAAGCTTAAACCAACATTGAATATAAGGAAAAAGAAATATAGGGTTTTTAAACATCCAATTAATTGAGTCCTTTAAAAAACTATTTAATTTTTGCACCTATTAGCAAACTCAAGGTGTTGTTGTTAACAGATCAGCTGTGTCTGGATGTTCTTCCGAATAACTATTATTATTATTCGTGTCACTTTCTGGAAGGGGGCTGAAAAAATCGGGCCACCTCAGTCTGTGCCAAAACACAACTGGAAATAGAGGTAGGCGTGGATCTGCTTGTACAGTTGAATAAGTGCACGATTTCGTCAGGGCTATGGAGGCACGATGAACAACTATTTGGCATACCAGGAACTACTGGAGCTTGGTAGCAGTTTAACATGCTACTGTTCGAGTTTAAGTGACCTGTTTTATATATATTTCAAATAAAAATATGTTCCCTTCTGCTGGCTTTCAAGAGTATTATCTAAATTTTCCCTTTCTGATGATTTGTTCAAAAACGTTCAATAAACAGTTTTGGTGAGCTGGCAACATTTTTATTACGTATTTGCATGTATGCGCTAGCCTGTGTATTGAGTTACATATATACATGCAGATATGTATACGTGTGGGTGTCTGCAAGCATACTCATATTCTTGTTATTGCTTTTATTTCACTTTCTGCAAAATATTTTAGAAACGAAAATGGGTTAAAAGCTTTGCAGGGCCAAAGTAGGCAACAAAGGCGGTTCAAACATGTCATTCAGTTTAACAAGAGACGTATTTTGAAATAAAATAAAACAAAAGAACAAATACTTAAATGTATTCAAGTAGTCACACACTTGCAGCCTTTCATTCATTTTGTTAACTTTTGAATTTACGAGGCCGTTAGCTTTGAACGTTGAGTATGTATAAGCAGGAAAATAATAATTTCAGGTTCTACCTCGTATAAATTGTTGTTTTTTGTAGTTGTAAGTGCAGAAATGAAGAAGCACATCATGGCCATTTTCATTTTGCTATTGTTACCCTATACATATGTATGTATGTATGTATATTTATGTGTGTTTGTATATTTTTATTTTATTTTTATTTTTTCCTTTTTCATAAACAAGTTTTTGCTGTTGACGATTTAACAATGTTACTTTTAAGTGTACGAGTAAAAAGCTTTTTTTTTATTTTATTTATTGTTTCTGTTGTTACTGTTTGTTGTTTGGTTATTTTTTTTTATATATTTAATCCGAGTACACACTATGGCATTTTGTAATAACGCAATAGTGCGTGCTAGTGGCAACGTTTGTCATTCCCGATAGTTTTCATTGGTTGGCATTGCTTTCCATATAAAAACACAATGTGAACGGTGTTTGAAAATTAAACCACAAGAAATGCCAGATATGTACTCAGCATTTCTCCTACGCTTTTTGTTAGATTTTTTTTGTCACTATTGAAATGCTTTGGAACAAATTAAGTTTTATTGTGGCCATTACTTGGTTCTCGACGGGGGACCACTGTGCATAATTTGTTTGAAATTACGATTATATTTTTGCTAAACTACCAAAGGGGGTATTGCAATTAGTTAAGAATCAAAACAAAAAGTGAACATGATGTGCATTGTTATAATTAGTTAAATTATTATTGTCCGGATATCTCCCTTTTTAATTCACTGGTTCAAATATTTTTATGTAGAATAGCTGAATATACATATAAAATATGTTTGAAATTTAAGGCCTCAATATATTAAAAATTAAGAAAATCAATTTTTTAAGATTGCTTTTAGCATTTTTAACTCTGTAACGCTGCAGCCACACGTTGAATAAATCGCTTTCAATTCCATCACACATACTGTCTGTCAAAATTCCTAGAAATTGATAAGTGTGACAAAAATTGATAATGAATTTAATTTTTTAAATTCCACCGACGAAGAAACAACTCAAATTTTTAGCTTCAATCAATGTGTGCTGTGACCAGTTGTTCAAATTGAAAATTAAATTTGCCATATGAATGGATAGGTGAATTTGAAAGCAATCTTTCAAATCACATTCTTTCTTTTTCAATTCAAAAAGTTTGATTGTGTTAGTGAAAAAAGTGTGAGTGTACTACAAATTGAATGGAATTGAGAGGCAAAAATTTAACTTGTGGCCCCCCCAAGTAAATTAAAATAACCTATGACATTTCCTAAGCTTAAAATCTTTTGTGTTTAGGTACATATGTATATAAAAATATTATTTTTATTTCAGTATATCGCCACTCTTATGTGTGACTTCTTCGGGAAAATATTTTTATTTTTAAAAAAAATTAGAATAATTGTGAAACACAATTAGTTTTAAATTTCAAAGTATTCAAACATAGACGAGCAAAATTCATTTAAATTCGTACAAAAAGGTAAAAAATTAAAAAAATAATTTTAAAGGGTCCGCCATCTAACGTTTTTTTTTCAACTAGTGCTTATTTCGTGAATGGTAACATTTAGCTCATGTCTGATTTGACAGATAATTAGTTTTATCTTTCCGCTGAACGAGCCAACTGACCATCCAATGCGTTTTCGCTTCGCTAAGTGGGCCTGCGATCGACTCACAGAAGATGCCGATTTTGCCAAAAAAATCATCTTTTCAGATGAAGCTCATTTTGATCTTGGCGGGTATGTAAACAAGCAAAATTGTCGCATTTGGGGCACAGAAAGCCCGCACGCATACATTGAAAAGCCCAAAGCCCAAGCACCCAAAACGAGTCACTGTTTGGTGCGGATTTTGGTCCAGAGCCATTATTGGGCAAAATGAGCAAGGAGTGGCCGTTACAGTCAATGGCGATCGTTATCGGGCCATGTTGAATGAATTTTTGTTCACAAAATTGAAGAGGAGGATATTGGCAGCATTTGGTTTCAACAGGACGGCGCTACGTGCCACACAGCCGAAGCTTCAGTAGTTTTTTAATAGCATTTTCAAAAAAAAAAAAAGTTATCTGGCGGACCCTTTATTATTTTAAAATATGTAATGAACAAACAATTGTCTGTAGATAGTGGAAACATATTAGTCTATTAAAAAATATGTGTTTATGTTTTTTGTTCACTATATAACAGAGTAATATTTTTGTCATTAGTTACTTCGCCTCAGGATGCTTTGATTTCTCTTTATTTTTGTAACTTGGATATATGTACTTTAAATCAAAACGAAAAAAAAACTAATAAAAGTTGTCTTACGAATAATTGCCATATCCTGATCTTTGCATTTTACCTAAATATATTCTGCCTACCATCCTTTGTTTAGTTTTAAATTTTCTCTATTACGTCTTTAGGTCTCTGATTTGGTTAATCTATTTTATTTCTATTTTAAAACCCAAAACAATAACAAACTAACTAAAATAAAACTTCAGAAACTACCACAATAAAATCCATACAAAAAGACAAGTAACGAATTATAAATTTTGTAAATTAGCAAATTGTCTGATATATTTGAAACATATATATGTGGCTCAACTTGCAACAATTAAAACATACACATAATTCACACGTTGATTTTTCAATGATTTTTTGAAACACGATTTTTAGAGTTTGTTGGTGAAGAGTATAAAAAAGCAAAAGGGGTAGAAAAATCACATTTTCCGTTCTACGAGTTTTTTTTTCAAATTTTCTTTACACATATTTTAATTTTTTTATGTTACTTTATTTTATTTTTTCATTGAATGTGACAACAGCTTTTTTTAATACAAAACAGTGTTACCTGTAGGTATTTTTGTCACTAATCAGCCGTGTCACAGATTCCGTTCGGAATGGTTTTCATTCCGTATTAACCATTCCGTTCGAATTTCATTTTGGTGCTCCACATTTCGGTCATTTTCATCAATCCAAAAACAATTGTCAAATTGTTTGTGGCAATATAATTTTGTATAAAATCACAATGTGGCATATGTTTAGGCGTTTTAACTTTTTTTGTATGCATATTTTAATTCTGCCTTGTACTTTTTTGTCTTGTGTGCTGCCAATAAAGTACATACAAAAATGGTATGCCAATACCAAAGAAACAAATTCCGTAGATTTTGTAATGACTTCAATAAAATAAAAACTAAATAATTGTAATCCAACTTTGAATAAATAAATGAAAAATAGTATTCTTTATTCAAAAAAAAATTATTTAAAATATTTTTTATTTACTTTAACATGCAGAAAATGTTAATTCCGTCCATAAAATTAAAAGTGATTTCATTCCGAATTTTTTTTTTCGTTTTCTAAAGCACCAAAATACGGATTGAATTCCGTTTCCGAATGGAATTGAGCTCTGTGACATGGCTGAATATATGATTATAGGGACTATCGGAAAAATATTTTATTTTGCACATAATGTAGGTATTTATTATTCTCATATTGCATTTTTTGTGCATAAATGTAAAAATAACTATATTAAAAATATATTTTTGCTCATAAGCAGTTTCAAAATTTGTTTTTGTTGTTTTCGAAATTACATAGACTTTTATCTAATTATTTTGGTGTCACAGTGCCCGTCTTTAGTACAGTGGTCGGCAACCCATACAATTGCATTTTACAATTGTGTGAGTTAAACTCTCACCACGATCCGGTGTTGCCAGTGTCTCATTTCACTAATTTGAAATCTCTAAAGGCAAACTTGATATTATTACGGTCAGAAGAAACACAAAATTTTTTTATATAAAGAAATGCATCTTTTTTTGTAATGTAATGGTGGATAAAAAGATGGGTTTTGTAGGACGGTTTCTTCAAATAATTTATATGTATTTGATTTTTCGATAAGTTTGAATGCCCAGCATATCAGTGCATTCATCTTTTTAAATATCAAGAAATAATAAGAAATAAATAAACGAAGGCACTGATGTAAGCGACATAACTCGGTTAATTATTTGTATAAAATAATCAATAAAATTTTGACGTACATAAAGAATTTTTTCCCTATATGGCTTATACAACAATGCAAAATGAAAGCATATTTTCGATAAAAAAAGAGGGTTTCGTAGGAAGTTTGCTAAAAACAATTTAAATATATTTGTTTTTCATTGCAATATTCAACAACAGGCGTTATTTGAAAAAACTTTGAATGTAACGAGTACAATGAAAATAGTGGTTAAAATTTTGAAGAAAATAAGTCATAGAAAGTTAAAAGATTTTTTTTCATCTCGACTTTGCCGAATGTGGTGTATGAATTTGTTAATCAACTTAACATCTGGTTGCGAAGAAAAACGAAAAAAATTTGCGATTTTCTGCAATAAAACAATTTATTCGAATCTATTTACATCTTCAATATTAATTTCATACGGACAACATTTTATGCGTATTAAATTTTCTAAATGTTTATCTGTTAAACGGTTTCGGCTTTTAGTTTGAATGTGCTTTAGTATGGAAAATGTTGACTCACAAATATAGGTAGCTCCAAACATTGAATATAATTTTAAAATTTAATTTTTTGCCTTGGGGTATACATCTGCAGAAATACTTCTCCAGAACTCTATCCCGCTAGTTAATGGTAAAGCTAGATCTTCTCTCATTTTAATTAACTCTGCTTTAATATCCTGATTTTGGTGTTCTATATTACATAACAAAGGGTTGTTATGCATTTCAATCAAATTTTCAGTATTTTTAAAGTCATGAAAACGATTGTTGTAATTAATTAGTAGAGTCTGAAGCACATTTAGATATTCCTGTAGTTTGCTATTGCTATTTGGAATTTTGCTATAAATTTCACATGTCCTTTTTACGCTTATTACATTTTTATCTTTAAGGTTTTGTATCAAAATTTCAATTTTTCTAATAAATTGTTTTATTGCAGAAAATAGCTCAAAAATTGTTTTGGTGTTTCCTTGTAGCTGTATGTTTAGTTGATTAACAAACTCAGTTATGTCTGTCAAAAACGCAAAATCTAATAAAAAAAACATTATCGTTCAAATGCTCCGACAATACTTTGGTATCAGGTGTTTTATTTTGATCCAAAAAGGATACAACTTCCTCACGAAGACTGTAAAATCTTTGAAGACAACGACCTTTGCTTAGCCACCTTACTTCTGTATACAGAAGCAAATCACCATATTCGGCATGCACGAGATCAAGAAATTATTTGAATTTTCTATGATTCAAGGCATTATGGCCAGCTCGTATTTTGTTAACAATTTGAATCACGATTTTCATTGTATTCATTACATTCAAACTTTTTGCAAATAGTGCTTGTTAGTGAATAATTCAATGAAAAACATATATATTTAAACCACTTTTAAGCAAATGTCCTACGAAAGCCTCTTTTTTACCCACCATTATATTGGCACCATCAGTACATACAGAGCAAAACTTATTCTTATCAGTAAAGGCAAGAATATTTTCGTTTATGATGTCGAAAATAAGTTTTCCTTTTACACTGTTATGTAAGCTATGTAGGGAGAACATTTCTTCATGTACGTCAAAATTTTTATTGACAGTTCTTACACAAATAATTAACTGAGATATATCGTTTCGATCAGTGCATTCATCCAGGCATATGGAAAAAAATTGGCAATTAAGCATTCTTTTCTTAATATTTGAAAAGATAAATGCGCTGATTTGCTCAGTACGTCGAACAATTGTACGAGGAGAGAGGGGAATGTCATTTATAAGCATGCGAATCTCTTCAGATTTGTCACCAAAGCATTTTAATACATCATTGCTCAGCTCTTTAAAAAACTCGCCATTTTCAAAAGGACGGCAACGTTTAGCAAGAGATGCAGCAACAACAAAAGAGGCCTTTCTTTTCTTAGAAAACTCGAATGCTTCTGCGTCTGAATTTCTAGAATCAGCAATCATTTTTTCATAAAAAGCTTTCTTAAGCTGAACAACAAGGGCTTCTCTTGCATCACCAGTAATATATTTATATTCCTTGTGATAAGCTTGAAAATGTCTTTGCATGTCATGTTTTTTCATGCGTGACAATGCCCGTTCACAAACCAGACATTCTGGTTTGCCAAAATAATTCTCTAAAAATAAAAATTTTAGTAAATTTTCATCACACATAATTTATTATTGTTGGGAAGAGTTTGTCTCTGGCAACACTGATTTTTAACAGTATGCGATGCACACAACCTGCCTACTTGAATGTTTTAGCTAGACTGATTAATGTTGTTTATTTCTCAACAATGCGTGTGTACACATACGTAATAAAAGTTTAAATAAAGTTTAGTAGCATTGCTGAGAGAATATTTATTTATATGTGAGAGGATAAGAAAAAGCGCTGTCAAAATAAAATAGACTCTATCTCTCGACTGCTTTCTGGCGCTACTTTTTTGTGTTAATTTGTATGGAAAATGTGTTTATGCCGTAACTCTGTTTCATCATTGAGGCCTCAAATGTTTCTAATTTATCTTTCTGTAAATTAAATTGCTAAAATTTGTAAATTTTCGTATGGGGTAAATTTTTTAACATGTAGAGAGAGAAAACAAGTAAGAGTGCTATATTCGCCTATGCCGAATCTTATATACCCTTTACCAAAGTGCGGTTATGTAGTATAGATATACATACATAAGCACATAGTTACTGTTATGTACAAAGAAAATAATAATAATTTTCAAACCCTAGAATCATAATTTTAGATTTTTCTGATTACTTATACCAATCTAGTAGTTCTTAAAAATATATAGAACGTGTGTTAGTTGAAAAAAGGAAATTAAGAAAAATGTTTTATTTAGTTACTTTAATGTTCAGAAAAAAATCATAGTTTCCAGCTCTGGAGCTGTGGTTTTTATTTTTATAATTTCCTATACCAAACGTTTCTTTCCAAAACGTAAAATATATATAATTTATAAAGGAAAAGATAAAAATTAATTAGACTAAGTTACTTTTATATATCAAAAAAGTGTAAGTGTCCCAACCCTGAAATCATCCTTTTTGATTTTTCTGATTTCTTACACCAATCTCTTTCTTTTAAAGTTTTCTAACCCTGGAATCGTCTTTTTGATAGTTTTAATTGTATTTTTTTATTTGAAATAAGAATTTTATTCGTTATCAAGCATAAAATAAGTTTATTTAATAAAAATAGATAAAAATTAGTTCGGTAGTTAATTTTTTATATCACAAAGAGTGTAAGTTTCCCAACCATGAAATCCTCCTTTTTGATTTTTTTGATTTCTTACACCATATTTTTTTTAAGAATGTAAGATATGTTAAATTTAAAGTAAAAAAGAAAGAATTTGTTTTAGTAAGTTACTTTTGTATAAAAAATAAGGTTTTCCAACCCTGGAAACGTCGTTTTATTTTTTTTTTATTTTGAAATACCAAATTCATTCGTACTGAAGTATAAAATAAGTTTATTTTATAAAAAAATAACAATTAGTTTTCGGTAGTAAATTTTTTATATCACAAAAAGTGTGGGTTTTCCAACCCTGAAATCAAACTTTTTGATTTTTCTGATTTCTTTTTCTAATATCTTTCTTTCAAGAATATAAGATATCTTCAATTTACAGAGAAAAAGGGAAAATTTGCTTTAGTAAGTTACTTTTCTATAAAAAAGGTAAGGTTTTCCAATCCTGTGTTTTAAACTTTTTTAAATTGAAATACAAGTTTTATTCGTACTGAAGTATAAAATAATTTTATTTATTTAAAAAAGATTAAAATTAGTTTTCGGTAGTTAATTTTTTATATCACAAAAAGAGTAAGTTTCCCAACCCTGGAATCATCCTTTTAAATTTTTCTGATTTCTTGCACCAATCTATTTCTTTTAAGAATATAAGATATCTTTAATTTATAGAGAAAAAGGAAAAATTTGTTTTAGTAAGTTACTTTTGGATAAGAAAAAAAGTTAAAGTTTTGCAACCCTGGAAACGTCTTTTTAAATTTTTAATTTTTTTTTTATTTGAAATACCAATTTTATTCGTGGTGAAGTATAAAATAAGTTTATTTAATAAAAATAAATAAAAAATTAGTTTACGTTAGTTAATTTTATATATCACAAAAATCGTAGGTTTTCCCTTTTGTTTTTCTAATTTCTTACATCAATCTCTATCTTTTAAGACCATAATATATGTTTAATTTATCAAAAAAAAAGGAAAATTTTGTTTTAGTAAGTTACTTTTGCATAACAAAAAAAGTTAAGGTTTTCAAACCCAGGAAACATCTTTTTAATTTTTTTAATTTTTTTAATTTTTTTTTAATTTTTTTTAATTAGAAATACCAATAAGATGAGTTTATTTAATAAAAAAATAATAATAACTAGTTTTCGGTAGTTATTTTGTATGGCAAAATAAAGTTTACCAGCTCTGAAACCGTCTGCTCGATTTTTCTGATTTTCAATACCAATCTTATTTCGACCATTTCTGACCCACCAGTCCAAGAACGAAGTGTCTAGCTTTTCTGGGAGCTTCGGAAAAAGCGATTTCACGTACAGACAGACGGACATCGCTTATTCGTCTTCCCTATGCATAAGGATCCAGAATATATATACTTTCTCGCACGCTTATTAATATTCTGGAAATTACAAACGGAATGACAAACCGATATATACCATTTTGCATTTTTTGGTAAAGGGTATAAAAACGGATTTTTTAAAAATTTACTGGCAACACTGATACAAAATTTGGAAGAATAAAATAATAAAAACTAGAAACATGGAAAAAATCATCGTATGAATGTAAAATGTTTTTGGAAGCAACTTTTAAAGAGAATCAAAAATAAAACAAGATTTTTAAATCATCGTATGAATTGGGCCATAATTTATTCTTTTCGAGAAATTTTTGCTTTTATTCAGCACTCGCCTGAATTTTTTAACTAAATATTCAAGTATCAAATAATGAATTCTTAGCAAATTGATGCCACTCATTTTAAAATTTTTCAATAAACAGTTTTTTTTGCAATGCAGTTGGCTTATTTTTTTACTTTTGCTAATACGGATCATCAGGGAACCTTTACCTTAAAATTTCTTATGCAAGCCACAGACCTTGCGACCGTTGGTACAACACGTTGGTTTATCAAGTTGTGTGTTTTGGACACAAACTATACAACAACGTGTGCAATATTAGTGCACAACTTCATTTCACAAAAAAAATTTTGAGTAAACATGACATCAGGTACTACTGCGCATATTGTAGTCGATGATTTTTTTGGTGCAAAACGAAGAAGAAGAATGTAAAAAAGTGCAGAAAAAATTTTGGTAAAAGAAAAATTTGATTTGTATAAAAAGAAACATATTCTAACAACAAACTTTTAAAAACACTAAAAGAAAATTACATTTGCATAACATTTTAAACGCACGGTTGAATTTGTGCGTGACGTTTTTTATATGACACTACGAAAATAAAAACAAAATGAAATGAAGTTGTACAACATACTCCTAAATTATACAACCTGAGATACAACTTCATACAACGACCCCACACACTTTACAATCTCATACACAACCTGCTCATGTTGTACCAACGGTCGCAAGGTCTGTGGCTTGCTTTAGAACAATTAACTTTCATTTAAATAAGGGAAATATTTTAATTTCTAATTTGACCTGCTCACCTCTTAAGTTTTGTTTGAAAACCATAACAGGAGGCCAACAAGTATTACAAACCATAATCACTAGTTTCTGCTAAAGAACTACTAATGAGGCTTCAGTGCTAGAGATTTTTAATGTATCACTTAACTGAAACTAACAAACCGTTAAGAAGGGAATATAAAAAGTTGCAAAAATATACTAGAGAAACGTTATTAAAATTCTTTAAATAATATTTTTATGGCTTGTTCATTTAAACTTATCTACTCAATTGTGCTAAGATCCTCTTTATTATAACCTTTACCAAAAAACGGTAAAAGGGTATATATAGGTTTTTCATTCCGTTTGTAATTTCCAGAATATTAATAAGCGAGTCATAAAGTATATATATTCTGGATCCTTATGCAAAAAAGATTGGTATTGAAAATCAGCAAAATCAAGCAGACCGTTTCAGGGGTGGAAACTTAAACTTCATTTTGGCATACAAAGTAACTACCAAGAAGTAATTATTATTATTTTTTTTATTAAATAAACTTATTTTATACTTCAGTACGAATAAAATTGGTATTTCAAATTAAAAATTAAACTTCAAAAAATTAAAAAGATGTTTCCAGGGTTGGAAAACTTTAACTTTTTTTATGCAAAAGTAAGTTACTAAAGCAAATTTTTCCTTTTTCTCTATAAATTAAAGATATCTTATATTCTTAAAAGATAGAGATTACTATCAGAAATCAGAAAAAAAACAAGTATGATTTCCAGGTTGGAAAACCCACACTTTTTGTGATATAAAAACTTAGCTACCGAAAACCAATTTTTATTTTTTTTTTATAAAATAAACTTATTTTATACTTTAGTACGAATGAATTTCGTATTTCAAATTAAAAAAAAATAAGAAAATTAAAATGACGTTTCCAGGCTTGGAAAAAATTATTTTTTATACAAAAGTAACTTACTAAAACAATTTTTTCCTTTTTACTATAAATTAAACATATCTTATATTCTTAAAAAAAAAATGGTATAAGAAATCGGAAAAATCAATTAGGAGGATTCCAGGGTTAGGAAACTTACACTCTTTATGATACAAAAAATTAACTATCAAAAATTAATTTTTATATTTTTGTATTAAACAAACTCATTTTATGCTTGGGTACGAATAAAATTGCTATTCAAAAAAAAAAAAAAAGTTTAAAAAAATTAAAAAGACGATTCCAGGGTTGGAGAACTTCAACTTTTTTTGTACAAAAGTAACTTACTAAAACAAATTTTTCATTTTTTTCTATAAATTAAACATATCTTAAATTCTTAAAGGAAAGAGATTGGTGTAAGAAATCAGAAAAATCAAAAAGGATGATTTCAGGGTTGGGACACTTACACTTTTTTGATATATAAAAGTAACTTAGTCTGATTAATTTTTATCTTTTCCTTGATAAATTATATATATTTTACGTTGTGGAAAGAAAAGTTTGGTGTAGAAAATTATAAAAATAAGAACCACTCCAGAGCTAGAAACTTTGAAATTTTTTTCTGGATATTAAATTTTTATTATTTGAATTTCCTTTATTCTTTTTTCACTTAACGCACCTTCTATATTTTTTTTAAGAACGACTGTATTGATAAAAGGAATCAGAAAAATCTACTATGATGATACTAGGGTTCGAAAATTAATCTTTTTGTACATAAAATAACTAAGTCAAATTATTGTTTTTCTTTGCGTTTATACTTTATGTATGTGCTTATGTATGTATCTCTTTACTACATAAAAGCACTTTGGTAAAGGGTTTATAAGATTCGGCACAGCCGAATATAACACTCTTACTTGTTTTTCAATTATTTTTTCTCTTATCACTTCTTTCCAAGTTATGAAGGAAATGAAACAAAATTGTAAACACATGCATTTTTCATTTCACAATTGTCTGTACGTAAACACACACACACACACACACACACACACACACACACACACACACACACACACACACACACACACACATACACACACACACACACATACACACACACACACACACGCACACATATATATACCCAACTAGCATTTTGTATCATAATCGAATCTTTTCCGAATCAGCTTGACGGAAAAAACAAGTAAGAGTCTATACTCGCCTATGCCGAATCTTATATACCCTTTACCAAAGCGCGGTTATGTAGTATAGAGATACATACATAAGCACATAGTTACTTTTATGTACAAAGAAAAAAATAATAATTTTTAAACCCTAGAATCATAATTTTAGATTTTTCTGATTACTTATACCAATCTAGTATTTCTTAAAAATATATAGAACGTGTGTAAGGTGAAAAAAGGAAATTTAAAAAAATGTTTTATTTAGTTACCTTAATGACCAGAAAAAATATCATTGTTTCCAGCTCTGGAGCTGTGGTTTTTATTTTTATAATTTTCTATACAAAACTTTTCTTTCCAAAATGTAAAATATATATAATTTATAAAGGAAAAGATAATAACAAAAATTAAAAATTTTAAAAACCCCCGAATTTTTTCAGAAAAGATGTTGTATCTTCTAAACGGTTAGACCGATTTTCTTCAAACATAGCTAAGAACCATCTCGATCAAGTCATCTATCAAACAGAAAGAAACTAAATGCACATCGGTCCAGCCGTTTGGCATGCACGTGGACACGGACAGACACACACAGATACACAGATACACAGATACAGAGATACACAGACACACACTACAAACTTATAACACCCCTTTTTTAGTCGGGGGTTAAAAATTAATTAGACTTAGTTACTTTTATATATCAAAAAAGTGTAAGTGTCCCAACCGTGAACTCATCCTATTTGATTTTCTGATTTCTTACACCAATCTCTTTCTTTTAAGAATTTAAGAAATGTCTAATTTATAAAAAAAGGAAAAATTTGTTTTAGTAAACTACTTTTGTACAAAAAAAGTTAAAGTTTTCCAACCCTGGAATCCTCTTTTCAATTTTTTTAATTGTTTTTTTATTTGAAATAAAAATTTTATTCGCTATTAAGCATAAAATAAGTTTATTTAATAAAAAATAGATAAAGATTAGTTTTCGGTAGTTAATTTTTTATATCACAAAGAGTGTAAGTTTCCCAACCCTGAAAACCTCCTTTTTTTTTTAGTTCTTTCACCATATTTTTTTTTAAGAATATAAGATATGTTAGATTTAAAGTAAAAAAGAAAAAATTTGCTTTAGTAAGTTACTTTTCTATAAAAAAAGGTAAGGTTTTCCAACCCTGGAAACATGTTTTAAACTTTTTTAAATTGAATTACAAGTTTTATTCGTACTGAAGTATACAATAATTTTATTTATTTAAAAAAAAAAATAAAATTAGTTTTCGGTAGTTAATTTTTTGTATCACAAAAACAGTAAGTTTCCCAACCCCGATGATTCATCCTTTTTAATTTCTTACACCAATTTATTTCTTTTAAGAATATAAGATATCTTTAATTTATAGAGAAAAAGATAAAATTTGCTTTAGTAAGTTACTTTTGTATAAGAAAAAAAGTTAAAGTTTTCCAACCCTGGAAACGTCTTTTTAAATTTCTTGAAGGTTAATTTTTAATTTGAAACACCAAATTTTTTCGTACTAAAGTATAAAATAAGTTCATTTAATAAAAAAATAAAAATTAATTTGCGATAGTTAATTTTTTATTTCACAAAAAGTTTTCGTTTCCCAACCCTCGAATCATCCATTTTGATTTTTCTGATTTCTTAAATCAATATTTTTCTTTTAAGAATATAAGATATGTTTAATTTATAAAGAAAAGGAAAAATTTGTTTATTAAGTTACTTTTGGATAAGAAAAAAAGTTAAAGTTTTCCAACCCTGGAAACGTCTTTTTAAATTTTAAATTTTTTTTTATTTAAAATACCAATTTTATTCGTGGTGAAGCATAAAATATGTTTATTTAATAAAAATAAATAAAAAATTAGTTTACGTTAGTGAATTTAATATATCACAAAAATCGTAGGTTTTCCAACCCTGGAATCATCCCTTTTTTTCTGATTTCTTACATCAATCTATTTCTTTTAAGAACATTATATATGTTTAATTTATAGAAAAAAAAGGAAAAATTTGTTTTAGTAAGTTACTTTTGTATAAGAAAAAAAAGAAGTTTTCCAACCCTGGAAACGTCGTTTTAATTTTTAAAATTTTTTTTTTAATTTTTTTTAGTTAGAAATACCAATTTAATTCATAGTGAAGTATAAAAAAAGTTTATTTAATAAAAAATTATTAAAAACTAGTTTTCGGTAGTTATTTTGTATGGCATAATGAAGTTTAAGTCTCCCAGCTCTGAAACCGTCTGCTCGATTTAGCTGATACCAATCTTATTTCGACCATTTCTGACCCCCCAGTCTAAGAACGAAGTATCTAGCTTTTCTGGGAGCTTTGGAAACCCGATTTCACGTACAGACAGACGGACAGACGGACATCGCTTATTCGTCTTCCCTATGCATAAGGATCCAGAATATATACATATACTTTATGGCTCGCTTATTAATATTCTGAAAATTACAAACGGAATGATAAACTTATATATACCCTTTTACCATTTTTTGGTAAAGGGTATAATAACCACATACAAGCTCATTTTTCGATCATAAATGATACTCCCGTTGTGAGAAAATGGTATTCTTCAGATGAATCATCCCAGAGAATCATTTATGATTCGATTTGCTGATTAATTTTTGAGCAATTCCCTGGTAGTATTTAAATCATTGATTTTCTTTTTGCGGCTTCTTTTTCATTTTTCATTTCCTATATTTTCAAGAAATAATTATTTTATCATACAGATGAATCATAAGTGAATCCGTTTTCAATCACCCAAGTGATAAATCAGTTTTTAATCATCAAAACTGATCTTAGGAGAATCATAAAGAGATTTTTGCAAAAAATTATCACCCAAATGCTAGGTGGGCATGAAAAAGAAGCCGCAAAAAGAAAACCAATGATTGGAATACTACCAGAAAATTGCTCAAAAATTAGTCAGCAAATCGCATCATAAATTATTCTCTGGGATGATTCATCTGTAGGGTACCATTTTCTCACAACGGAAGTATCATTTATGATCGAAAAATGAGCTCATAGCTGGTGCTAGCATATATATATATATATATATATATATATATATATATATATATATATATATATATGTGTGTGTGTGTATGTATGCTCTTTTTCTTTCTAACTGTGCTTGTCAACTGGGACTTGCCATTTAGCATTTAAACTGTAACTGGTTGTGACCTAAATAATAGAAATAAACCATCTCTACTTATGGCACATTCTGGCATCCACAATATTTTCCAAAAGGTAAAATATGTTGTTGGGTCACATACTTACATACATTTATGCTCATATCGACCAAAGTAACAAAAGATTGTTGGTGTATGTGTGAATGTCCGCACCTGAAGTGAATATATAATTATATACATATGTGTATGCATATGATCGTATATATGTGTATGTGCCCAGAATTATTAAAGTGTCTTAAGTCATATTATTCGTAAGAAAACTTCAATAAATATATAATAAATATTAAATATATACCCCCATATTCATAAAATTTGAAATGTATTTTATTTGAAATTTTGTATACAAAATTTTCCTAAAATGGATTTCAAATTCGTTTTATTTTTTCATGAGGAAGGGCATGATACAATAATACAAAGGTAAAACCGTTCTCTCTTTTCGTCGCCATATTAACCTTCTGACGTTTGTCCCGATTATTTTTTACTCTCAAAATAAATGCTACCTTATTAATTTATGAAATCCGATTTTTTTTTATTTTTTTTGACGTTCTTGTTTATAGAAAATTTATTATTTGACATATTGTCAGAAGTGTACATAAAATAATTGAAATTTATTTGCTGGTAGTTTAGCATGTCTATATACGTATTTCATTGGCGCTTGAACCAAATCATCAGTAGACTTTAACCACAAATTTTAAACAGTCGCAAACCTCTTACTTTATGCCTAGACTTGCAAAAACTATATGAGAATTCATAAAATAATAATACTTTTGAAAATCACAAAAGAAAAAATAAGCTTAGTAGGCTTTGAAAGTGATACAAAACTCAGCAAATAATTTATATCCAGGTGAACCCATTCTATTTTTCTACATGCTTATAACAGGTGTTTTTTTATAGGTATAGAATTTTGAATTGAAATAAAACACAAGAAAATCGTTTTAATTTCCTCAATTTGGCTTTATTGGAAGGATAATTTTATGCCATTAATGTTTAAATATGATTTCGGGCATGTGGCCGCCGCGGCTGGCTCGAATAAAGCCAATTCTACAGGTCCAATTTTCAACCACTTTTTCGAGCATATGGGGCCGTATGTTGGCAATAACGCCACGAATGTTGGCTTCCAAGTCCCCTAACGTTTCTGGTTTGTTGGCGTAGACGAGCGACTTCACATATCCCCAAAGAAAATAATCCAATGGTGTCAAATCACACGATCTTGGTGGCCAATTGACAGGTCCATTCCGCGAAATTATGCGCTCATCGAATGTTTCCTTCAATAAATCGATTGTGACGTGCGCTGTGTGGCATGTAGCGCCGTCTTGTTGGAACCACAACTCATCCACATTCATGCCATCCAATTCGGGAACAAAATAGTCGGTTATCATGGCTCTATACCGGTCTCCATAAACGGTAACTGACTCTCCAGCATTATTTCGGAAGAAGTATGGCCCAATGACTCCACCAGCCCATAGAGCACACCAAACAGTCAGTTTTTGTGGATATAATGGCGTCTCAAGGGTCTCATGTGGATTCTCTTCACTCCAAATGCGGCAATTTTGCTTGTTGACGTAGCCATTCAACCAAAAATGAGCCTCATCACTGAACAAAATTTTGCGATGAAAATCAGCATCGAGATCAATCTCATTTTCGGCCCATACACCAAAATCACGACGCATTGCATGGTCTCGTGGCTTTAATTCTTGCACAAGCTGGATCTTTTAAGGTCGCAAACCAAGATCTTTGCGCAAAATCTTCCATAAAGTTGATGGACAAAGCTCCAATTGCTGTGCACGGTGGCGAATCGATTCATTCGGGTTCTCTTCAACACTTTGCTCTACAGCGGCAATTGTTTCTTCGGTGCGCACTGTTTGACGTCTCTGCGGATGCGTATTATCACATAGAGTAAACGTAGTGCGAAAACGATCCATGGTTAACCGAATTAATTGCTCTGATGGACGATTATGTCGACCATAAAATGGACGGAGCTTGCGGTAAACTTCGCGAACTGAACCACTATTTTCGAAATAAATTTGCACGATTTGCAAGCGTTGTTCTTTTGTCAACCTGTTCATGATGAAATGTCAAAACCAAACTAAATATTAATCACTTGACAGCTGACAAAATGGCCGCCAGTTAAAAAAGTGATGCCAACTTAAAGTTCTATACCTCAATAAAAAACATCCATTACAATTAGAAATCCATTGGATAACAATAAAAGTATTTACAAGGCTAAATGAAAAATAAAACATTAATTGAAATTTAAAGAAAATTTATTATTTGACATATTGTCAAATAAAATAATAAAAAAAATAAAAAAAATAAAAAAAAAATAAAATAATAAAATATTCCAATAGGATTTATATGGAAATATTTCGTAATTCGATAACGAGTGCCGCGGTTTGCCCCCAGATCTCGGCGACATATTTAAACAATAACAAAGCTGAAATACATATATTAGAGTATGTGTGTTTAGACGTAGCTGCCTTACATTATTCGGATGAAATTGTTAACGGGTTGTAGCATCCTTACGGATATTATTAGACCAAGTGGTCCCTTTTAAGGAGAAATATGATGATTACATGTTCCTAGTCTAATCATAGGCCATGTCCTTAGCAAACAAAAAATAAGAATAATGTTTCTTGTATATATATCAACAAAGCATTAACTCTTATTCAGCTACGTCCAAGCCATATGCACAATGTGCAAACTAGTATAAAGAGCTTTTTGTACTTTCACACCGACGAGAGCAGAACAGCCAACCAGATCTTGGTGACAACAATGCTTGCTGTTACTTTGCAAAGAAACAAGAACAAATTTAAGAGCTTTGAAAGGTGTTTACCTTGAATGCAAATGTCGCAGTATGTGTGTTGTGCTTGATGTAAACCAGCAATAAATTTGCACATGAAGTATATGAGAATGTGTATTATATGAATGAAACAACTGTGAATAAAACATCGATGTATCGCTTCTAAGAAACGCCGTTTCTTTATATCGATGTTTTTAAGAACGAAGTTGTATCCCAAGCCGTGAGGCTTTTTTTGTTATCTATTGAATTAAATAATTAATCAAATATTTGCTTTTGTAGGTCTTATTACACACAGATTTTGTTATTATATGTGTTTAACTACAATTTCTAAACTCAAGTTACACATTTCAAAAAGCATTCCTAAATAAAAGTTGCCATTATATGTATGTGGCAACGATTTCCTCTCTGTTTACAAAAAAACAGTAATCAAATAATTGGGACAAAAGTCAGAATTAATTTTATACGTCAAGTGTGGTTGTACCTTTATATTATTGTATCATGAGTAAGGGGGATAATATATATTAATCGAGATTAATACAACTTTAAATTAAAACTTTGCATAATATAAAAATAGTTTATAATATACATATTCAAATATCTGGAAACATTAAATATATAACTTAGACCACTTTCATAACTACTGGCTCATATACATGTATGTATATCCATCTTTATTTCATGATTTTTTGCATTAAACTATGCTATCTGGGCTTATAAATTATTTCTATATGTATATACATACATTAATAACTAATTTTATATAGTGAAAGCATATACTAACAAAAACATAAATAAATAAACAATGAAATAAAACAGAACTTTTATTAAAAACGTATGTATGTATAAGCAGCAGTGCTTTAATTTTTATTTTATTTGCAAGCAAAACATCGCGCACACGTTTCCTGCTCAGAGAATAACTCAAAAAGATTTTTAAAACCCTTTTGTACATTAAAAAATAACAAAGCACATGTTTTTCCAACGACAAAAAATCTTTTTATTTGCTTGATTTGATATATCATTAAAATCCGAGGGACGTTTAAACCGTTTAAGTTTTTAAAATGAAGGAAATAGAATATACAAAATTTGAAAAATTGAATGAACTATTTATTTCGGGCAATAAATGAATGCCTGCCATTTATTTTTTTGAGGTTCATTTCATTAATGTTTTCCGTGGCTGTGCCGTGCGTGGTCCATCCGTGAGGTCTAGTTTTGGCATACTTGTTCCAGCATTTCGACCGGTAGCTCATCAATGGCAGCTGCAATGTTGTCTTCGAGGGCTAAAAAAAATAAATAAATAACTAGAATAGTGGGCTCAAATTGCATTATTTTCGTTTACGGTCTGGTGGATTAAAGTCCAATAAAGTTAAATAAGTGCGATATATGTGTACAATAGCCTCATCGGTGGATCGATTATTACGACTATAAAATGGACGTAATTTACAAAACACATTTCCGACACGGCACAAATTTTGATTGCAAGCATTGTTCGTTTGTTGGTTTGATCATGGTAAAATAGCAAATGGGCTTGCCAAAACTGGTCAGTAAATGTCTAAAAATGTTAATACTATCCAAACGATTCTTACGAAACTTGATACCCAAGGCCTCTTGTAATGACACAATACTGCATTTTCAAGGTATGCAAGTCTGCACTCATCACGCTTTATCCATTATTTAATGTAACTCTGCCCTTTTCAAGCAATGCATTGCATTCCCAGAAGCACTAACGTAAGCGTGACCATTTAAATATGTTCTACTATCGTACACGAAGAGTACATAATTATATGCATACATATCGTTACCTTCATGACTCATTATATTTTCGAAACTGAGATTTTTGTATTTTTCCATATATATATTAGGTATTCTTCTATCGTAATTTACAAAAAATCTAATTTAAATAAAATAATCAGTTAGGGCCTTTCTATACTAAGGTAACGATATCTATGTATGTACAATTAACATACACCTACACGTTTGATGGATAATTTATTGCTAATGCTTCTAATTGGCTCATCGCGAACAAAAATAATCAGCCTTATTATGATACTCGTATTCGAGCATTAAACTTCTGGTTTTAACACTATGGTACTGAGTTTCTCGAAAAACATAAAAATATATCGCTGTTAACAATTCTTTTGCAATTCTTGTACTACGATTCTCGAAATGAAATGTCAAAATTTTGAAAAATAGTCGTTCATTCGACTTAAAACAAAACAGAATTTACAATTTATAAAAGCATCAGCTCTCTAGCGCGAATTATACCTTTAAATTTCATGAGCGTTATCCCTACCAATATTTTAAACTCACAATTTTGTTGTGTTTGTGCTAATTTTTTCTAAAATATGCTAGGCCGAAGTAGATTAAACACAAGGCTAACATTTTATGGGAGTGATCACGCGCACTTTTTAAGGTGATAGTTTAAAGTCTTGTGCACGTGCAACGCGTATGCATGTTTTCACTAAAATGGCTTGAGTTAAAAGCTGTATAAAAAGTTTTTAGTTCCAAACAATATTAGCGTGGCCCCGCCCAATCTGGTAAAAATTTTTGGGTTCTCAGATTTTTCTAGTTGGTTTCTCACCTAGACCTACTTGTGTATCCAATTTCAGCTCATAAGCGCAAATTTTAATTTTTAGTTTTTATAGCGCAGCCCCGCCCACTGATTTAAATTTTGTTATTTTTAAATTTTTTTTAGTTCATGACTCATCTAGATCTACTCGTGTACCAAATTTTAGTGCTCTAGCTATAGCGAAAGTGCTTCATCAATTTGATGAGTGTTTCAGCGGTCAGTGAGTATTTCTTAAAATATGCACTTTTTGCACCTTCATATCTTAGGAAGCCTTCATTTCAAAACTTTCAAACATAGAAGGTTATATGAATAAATTCTAATTATGATTTAAATTTCATAACTTTACGATTGCGGTGAACGAAGTTATGAGGGGGTAAAAACAGCTCGAATGGTTTCCTGCAAATATACAAACTGCGTGCATTGGCCGGAACTTGGCCTGCCGCACTACTGTGCGCTTAGATCCAACTGCTAAGCAACAAAACTATAAAAGATCAAGACAGAAGCCATGAAAACCATGATATAAATATAGAAGGTACTTCCATTCTCTCTTTGTTTTTAAAAATAAGTATTTTTGAAGCTTGTTTTTTGAGAGAAATATAGAAAAATGTTCCCATATAGTAAAAAATTTAAGTCTTCCCCTAGAAATTTGTTATAAAAATGTGTAATTATCTTAACAAAAATTTGAGAATAAATAAAGTTATATACATAACGACATATCTGTGAAGTTTAAAAAGTGATTATGTCATAACTTATCTCATATTTTTAAGTTTTAAGCTTAATACAAATCTTTTAACTATATTTTCATCTAAATTTGGCGCTGAGAAACCAAATTGATTGATTATTTGGATTATTTGACAACGAATTTTCATTAAGTTTAACAAATAGTAATTGATATTGCACTCTGTTTAATTTACATAATATATTTCTTGTTGATTGTAACATCCTTTTCTAAAAAAATTGGTTTAATAACCGGTCAGATCTTTTGTCAAGTCTATTTCACAGATCTTATAGGCTCTTAGTCACTGTTGGCGAACACCAGGAAATGCAGGGAATTTAAAAAATGTTGCACTCTTAGGGCCAATTTCACCAACTTATTTAAATATCAATTCATATTTAAAAATAATTTTTCCATACAAAAATTAATCAAAATCGACATTTAAATATGAATTGATATTTAAATAGAGTTGGTGAAATTGGCCCTTATTTTTTTGCTTATGCCCTAATTTGGTAAGAAGATTTATGACGTTTTTTTTTTGTTTTAAAATAATTTTCTTGGTTTTGAATTCTCTAAATTATTTTCTTCAAAAATGATTGTTGTCTTTCATAATGAAAAATGCAAATATTATTACCATGTTTTTAAAACATAAAAATATAATGAAATTATTATACAAAAATTTGAAAAATAAATGAAAAAAATATGTGTTGGATATAATGTTTGAAACAAAATCATAAAGCAAATACACGAACCTTCTAGCATAGACAATAACTAATAATAATAATGTTTTAAATATTTTGCTTCTTTTTTTCATCCAGAGACAAGACGATACAACCGTCGAACACAATTTGGACATTAACAGTCGTATTCATAAAAATTTTAAACAGCATTTCAAATATTGTTTAAGCAAAATTCGCTAAAATTGTATTCATAATAGAATTTTAGCTTAAAAAACGTTTTTTAAACTTTGTGTAAATCAGCAAATTTTAAAATTGATTGCACCCATGTTTAAACCAATTTTAAGATGACGTTGTTGTAATTTTGCTTCGTTTTTGTTTACATTTTTAACTCTGCCTGTATGTGTGTATGCATGTACTTATGTATGTGTGTATATGCTAGTGATATTTAGAAGAAAACAATGTAATTTATTTTATTGAAATTATTGCCGAAATATCAAATAGACTCCAAAAGAATATTTAAAAGAAAAGGAGCAATCCAGTTTCGATTCCGAGTCATTATTTTCTCATTTTATGTGTTAAAAAAAATATTATGATTGTAGAAAATTAACTAGTGATGTATAAACACTCAGAACAAACAAAATAAAGCTCGTTATTCTAGTGCTTCTTAATCTACAATAAAATAAATCATATAAAAAGCACTTTTAACAAAGATTTGTTGTGAATTTTTTTTATTTTTTTATGAAATGCAAGTTGGAACACATCTTTTATTTTAAAGAAACAATATTTCTCTGAAAAGCGACAAATAAACAAATATAGACACGAGTACTTTGTGAATTAACAATCGTTGTTTTGCAGAACTAATATGCAAGTGACAAATAAAGGATACAGAGTTGCCACGATATTTAAAAAAACAAGTTAATTAATTTTTAGTTAAAATACTGATTATGAATACCAATATTTAAAAAACGATATTTAGCCTTAAATTTTTTTTTTAACTAATATGAATTTTAAACCTAAATCAACTTTTTTTTTGTGAATACGGCTGTAATTGTTTATTTTATACATTCTGTATTTTATAAAAACAATTTTGAAATAATTTTTGAATTAAATTTTCAAAAAAACTGTAAATGGAGGGGGAAATATTAAATTAATACGGTAGCACGATTTTACCGGAAACTTCACAATACTTATAGTTGTCAGATGGTGAATGTCAAGAAAAATTGAGAGAATGGAAGTACCTTCTATATTTATATTTCTATAAACCTTAAATGAACTAGTCTAGAATTGAAGTGAAGTGCAACTGAAGTCAAACATAAATGAAATGAAACGAAGTTAATGGTGAAAGCTGGTCAAAACTAATTTGAGTATTGGAAGTTTAACTTAAGAATGCGGGATTTTTAAAAAATTTAAGCGTTTACTATGAAATATGATACAAACGAGGAATTCAAACGGTAGTCGTAAATTATTAATTATTATACTGTTTTAAATTATTTGAATATAATTATTTGTTATCCAATTCGATCAGCTCATAACAGATGGAAACGTTCTGATCCCACCAAATATAGCGCATCATTTTGGAAATATTCATATTTGGATATGACATTGATCCGGCCAGTTGTCATAATAGATAAAATTTTTTTTTATCTCAAGTAAGAAGTAAAAACGAATTAATGACAGATGTTTACCCTCGAAAGCTCTTTATAAGTTATCAGATATATCAAGCACGTGTAGAAGATTTCTTAGCGCTCTATAAGCTAATTTAAATGTGATAATTTTTTTATTGGTTTCGCTACGATGTACGTTTGTCTGTCTGTCTGCCTTTCTATCGGTCACTAAAACAACAAATATATGACAGATAAAAATTAAAGAGAGTTCTAAAGCGAGCAACTAAACAGACAATTATGTATGGACACTTGAAATTTTCACAGTTAATGTATTCTTATGCAGACTACACTAATTAACACTGAAATTTCAAAAATAAATTAAAGAACACAAATTAAAAGGTATTCTATCAGTTAATATAAGAGGCAAACTCTTGAAATTTTCAAAAACGCTTAAACTAAAAAAATCCCAAAATTAAAAAAATGCCGAAACGAAAAATCGAAAAATTAAAAATATAACAAAAAATTAAATAAATCGCTAGATGCAAATAAATCACCAAAAGCAAAGAGGTTGCCAGAACGAAAAAGCGCCAGAACTAAAAAAAATTCTAGAACTAGAAAAGTGCGGAAAATCGCTAAAAAGCGAAAAAATCGCCACAACGAAAAGCGCCCTTGCATCTGAACTACATATATGTATATTTCTCTCTTTGAGTTAAAAGTCACTGTCATTCTGCTATTTGATATCATTGAGATATATGTTTCTAACCTCTTTTCAAATAATAGTTAATAAAAGATTTAATAATAGATTTCCATCCGATTTTTAATTTTAAGTTGAACTTAATTAATAAACGAAAAATTATTGTAATGTGATTGTTGTTTAAGTTTTCATTATACTGTAAGTGATTGTTGCTCTTGAAGCCATGACAACCCTCTAGTCAACTTAGAACCATATGTCTCTATGTCAATACTCTTTCTCCAGCGACAATTGCACTGTTAAAATGTCGACAACTTTCCTTTTATGCGCGAGTAGAGATAAATTAGAGACGACAGTTCTAGTGTATTTCTGGTGATATTGTCAATGAATGCGTCAATAGTTTGTTTTTCTTTTTTATTATGTTGTGCAATAATATTAAATAAATATATGTAGACGAGGATCACTAAAATATACGAGTGAATCTTCGGTTCAAATATCTCCATATAGTCGTAAAAGAACTACCTTCTCAATAGTGCTAAAGTCTACTGGTAGATTTTCAATGACAACCCTATGTTATATGTCAATAATCTATTACATTGGCTGGGTTACAATTAGTCAGTAGCACTATTGACAATGTCACTAGAACATCACTATAATTTTACTATTGACAACGAGCGTGGAAATATCGATATTGTAGACTAGTGAATCTTTGGTGTCAATGTCCCCATGTTGTCCCAAAAGAACTACTTAGCTAGTAGTGCTACAGTCTAGTGGTGGATTTTCAATGACAAGCTAATGTTAAATGTCAATAGATGATTACATTGGCTGGGGTACACCTGGTCAGTAATACTACTGACAATGTCACAAGTAAATCACTACAATTTCACTATTCGCACTTTCTGCAGGGAATGCACTTATGCACACACACACATACACACACACACACACACACACACACACACACACACTCACATCCTCACACACAAAACATACTTACTGCAATATCTGTAAGCAAATAATTCATGGGTAGTAAGAACTAAAACGAAATGTCAGAAGTCACAAAATGCCAGCGGCCTTAAAACTTTCACACAAAATTTTTAATTAAAATTGCAAAGAATTAAGTTTTCTTCCTAAACATATGTGTTCTGCAGATTTTTGATTTGTTTTTTTTTTTTTTTTTTTTTTGCAAATAGTCATTGAAATATCAAAAGTCTCAAGGGGTTGCCAGGTATTGGAGAAATATATATAAAGAAAAGAAAGGAATTGTCTATTTAATGATAAGAAAAAAGTCCTGGTGCATGCATTTCTATGTATTGAGGTGTAAGATTAATAGATGAACATTAGAGTGGCATTAGAATATGCATACATAAATATATATGAAAAACATAAATATTAGATTTTCTCAAAATCCCAGTCAAATTATTCTAATGCTTAGTCTAAAACATTTGAGCTGGGTCGGACTAAAGACAATCCGTACCCCATTGGGGTCAAGGTTAAAATATTGCTAAAATTAGCATAATTACCAACAATTCAAAAATACAATAATCGACTATTTGCGATCGCAAATAATCGATTTTGGTCGAAAATTGAAGTTTGAAAATTATGTCGCTTCAGCTATTTTGGCGGTTATGGCACGACATATCGCACTTGTTCCTCAAAAGAGTTTCTGTTGATTCTAACGATATATTACAGCAAAAAATGATGTCATTGTAAGAAAATACCATTAAAAAAGAATATAACGGTTTGTTTCTTTTTATTGCTTAAGTGATTTAAAAAAAAACTACTTTTTGAGTTTTTATTCTTTTTCTGAAATTGTTTTTGTTTAACTAGTGGTGTTATTTCGAGTTGACCCAGTTTAACTGAAAATTTACTCTGAATTACATAAACTATTAACAGTCTAAAACAACAACAACTCGAAATGTAGCTCTTTGTATGAAAAAACTTTGATCTGTTTTGCTCAAACACTTGCAAACAAATAAAAATGTCTTCCTTTAATTGAGACTAAAGTAGTTATTCTAAAAACATAAAGAGAGTCATAACAATTTTTTTTCACAGAAAAGAAGACAAATCAAAGGTAGATTTTTACAGTGGGTAGATATGGGTATGGGTTTCGTTTTTTGCAAAAAGTGAAAGTTTGAAAATTTTGAGTTGTTACGCTTTTGAGGAACAAGTGCGATATGTATATACATACATATAACTTGGTATTTACTTAAGTCAACTTATGATGTTATCGCTTTTCAGCACAAATTTTTTTAAATTTAAAAATATTAAAAAAAATTCAAAATTTAGTGTAATTAGTCAATATATTTACACTTTCACACTTTGAATCAATAATGGCCCCATTAAAAACTCTGCAGCTTCATATTTTGCAAAATATACTTTATTTTGCTATTTTCGTCCCATTTAAGTCTTTATGCAAAAAACTGTGCAGTGTTGTTTCTGGAATTTCCATTTCCCAAGATCGATGAGAAATGTCCATACATGGGTACTCCTTCAGAAAATGGGCGACAACAACAATATTCTCAGTTGTTTTTGAAGGACGTGTAGGAGTTCGGTTCTTCACCTCAAGGAATTGCGCCAACAGCTCAAGCTGGCGACCGTTGATCAGTTTAGTATAACTATAGTTCTTGTTTCTCAATGTCGCTTTGATTTGAATTCAATAATTCGGCTTTGGGAAGTACTAATAAGTCCTGGCCAAAACTTGACCTGCTCAGTTCTGAATTATTATTAATTGTGAATGAAATAGTTCTTAAAATACTTAGAGAAGTTTTGACTCATCACTGCAAGAATCAATGGATAGTATTCTGGCAACCGGAATTTCGAGATTGCATTTTGAGGATGTAGAGAAAGGAGGATGAGTGAGAAAATCAGGAACATAGGACCCTTTTCCCGAGGCTATAGACTAGGGACTAAAAGATATGGGATAGTGTAAACTTAAGAATAACAAAAGGGTTTGTTATGTGCATCAGGTGTCTTAAAAACAGATAATATGTACCTGGATTCTCATTTTGTTTGTGGCTTGAAGGACGTTTTTTTTGTCAGAGCGGATTCACAAATGACCTAAAAGCTTCCTAGCGGGAGTGCTTAAGCACTAAGCTTGCAAGTCTTAGCTAAGCCGCATAGCTTTAAAGTTCTAGAAAACTGAAACATTTCTGGAGATTAAAGATGTGTTTTTTTTGCTTCCAAAAGCGTAAAAGAAAAGTATCTTATACGTAAATACATGTATATACACATATACATGTGTATGTATACATCACTAATCACATAATTTAAGCTTTGAAATAATTTTAATTAAATAAATCTTTCATTTTGAAAATAAATATGTATGTCGGTGTAACAAATTAAACAAACTCTTGTACATAATTAATTGCCAGCATCTTATTACTGGTAAATGAATTTAAAGGTTTCACAGAATTTCTGTAGCACTTGTGTGTTTGTGTCTGTGTGTGTGTGCGAGTGTGTTCGTTTGACATCTTCCTACTGGTTTCTTGCCGCCTCATTTGCTTGAATATACTTGATATCGAATTGTTTAATGAAATTGTGAATTGTGAAACTCGACATGTGTATTTATAATTCTCAAGCATGTTCAGCATACATAAATAGCGTCATTATTAAAACTTTACATTATTGTTGCAGATGTGTTTGTTGTTGCGGTTGATGACAATGTGGTGAGATAATATTATTCTCCTCTACCCAAAGCCACCTTCATCAGCGAGTGTGCTACGAGCATTAAAATTTTTGTTAAATAAAATATAAAATTGCCACTGTAATATGAAATATAATTTAGCATTTGCAAACTCTTTCTATTTAATGTTAAACAACTCACAACTGAATACCACCTTCAGTACTTCGTAGCCTTTTTAACAGGACTCACTTTGATTTGATTTACACAATACTGACCGCTTTGACTATGACTTATACTCAACAAAAAAAATTCAATAGCTTCGCAATGCGAGCTTCCGATATCGTTCGCACTAGTTCATGTTTCTATTGCTTTGTGTGTGTGTGTGTGTACGTTGAAAACAGAATAGTATCATTGGACCCAGCTAGCATTTGGGTGATAATTTTTTGCAGAAATCTCTTATATGATTCTCCTCAGATCACTTTTGATGATTAAAAACTGATTTAATACTTGGGTGATTGAAAAAGGATTCACTTATGATTCATCTATATCAGGGGTTTTCAACGTTTTTGAAGCCGCGACCCCGAAATGATTATCAAAAAATCTAGCGACCCCTTAACGTTTTTGCTTTAACAGTTTGAAAATATGTACTACAGGGTGGGCCAAAAGCAACCAAGGGGTGTAAAAGTTTAATAACTTTTTTGTTTATTAATTTTTTTTATTTTTTCTTTCAGATTATATAGACAACACTTGGAGAATTTATAATGGAGAGGTTCACAACTATACAGAGAACCAGAACAATAGAATTTTATTATTTAGCGAGTTGGCCAGAAATGAAATCAACTTTATTGAAAATTTGATTATAAGTGATGAAGCTCATTTTCATTTGAATGGCTTTGTTAATAAGCAGAACTGTAGGTTCTGGGGTTCTCAAAATCCAAGAGCCATTCATCAACGCCAATTGCACCCCATCAGGTGTACAGTATGGTGTGGGATCACATCTGAAAATGTCATTGGGCTCAACTTCTTCGAGAATGAAGATGGAAGTGCTGTAACCGTAAATGGAGAGCGGTATCGGTTTATGATAGAAAATTTTTTACGTCCTGCTCTTGAAAACAGACCTGGTATGTGGTTTCAGCAGGACGGAGCCACTGCGCATACTGCCCGAGACACAATGGCACTTTTAAGTCAAATTTTTGGAGAGCGAATAATTTCTCGAAATTCGGAAATTATTTGGCCAGCGCGATCGCCAGATTTGACAGCACCCGACTATTTTCTTTGGGGTTTTTTGAAGGAGCGAGTGTATGTGAACAAGCCAGAGACAATCCTTGAACTGAAGGCAAACATTGTTGCAGAAATTCGAACGCTACAGCCACAAGTTTTGAAAGATGTTATGGAAAATGCTCTAAAAAGAGCCCATCAGTGTGAAACTGAAAACGGTGGTCATTTAAGAGACATCATTTTTCATACTTAGTGTAAAAAAATTTCCATTTTGTATATTATATAATCTGAAAGAAAAAATAAAAGAAGTTAATAAACAAAAAAGTTATTAAACTTTTAAACCCCTTGGTTTCTTTTGGCCCACCCTGTATTATAAAAAAACAAAATTCAATGAAAATAAAGCAAAAACATTACACTGCGTGTTTGCTATTCTTTCAATAGACACCTAACGGTATTTGATTGTTGCTTTTTATACCCTTCACCACTTGTTTGTTTACACATCGGTATGATGTCGTAGTTATTGTAGACTTTAAAAATATAACTGTAAACACAACATAATACTACAAAAGTAGTAGACAAAGACAACCAGAAGATTTTAAACGCTGAAATTTTCCCTTGCTTGTGAACAGTGAAGGAGACAAGCAGCGTTTGAATTATAAATGAATAAGTTTCTTAAAATAGCTGTGGAACCGTGTACCTCAGGTGCAAGTGAATTAAAAACAAAAAAAGCAAACAAAAGAAATTATGAGAATGAATATTTAAAATACGGTTTCACTGTTATTGACAACAAACCACAGTGTGATTTGTGGTGTACAGCGGCCACTATGCTCAAAATGGAATATTTATCTCAAAATAGTTCAACATTTTGGCTAAAGTGAAAGACGGAATACCCCGAGCTAGCTAAAAAAGCACTTAAAATATTAATTCAATTTTCAACATCTTATCTGTGCGAAATGACTTTTTGACAAATGGCGAATATTAAAACAAAAAACAGGAATAAACTTAATTTAGAAAATGATTTGATTGTTTGCGTGTCACAATTGCAACCACGTTTTTCGCATTTAATTAAAAATAAGCAAGCCCAGCGTTCACATTGATATACATAAGTACTTTAATGTTTTTGAATTAAATTTTTTTTATGTTTTTAAATTAAAAGAATTAAATATTTAAAAACAATCAATGTGTTTTATTTAGATCAGCTCGCGACCCCCGAGATAGGTCGCTGCGACCCACCGGTTGAAAACCACTGATCTATATGATCAAAAAATGATTTGTTGACAATAGAGGAACGAAATGCAAAGAAACCACAAAAACCTGATGATTTAATACTACCAGAAAATTGCTCAAAAATGAATCAGCAAATCATATCATAAATGATTCTTTGGTATGATTCAGCTGTAGGGTACCATTTTCTCACAACGGGAGTATCATTTATGATCCAAAAATGAGCTCATATGCGGTTATTTTTCCCATGAAGCTTATTCGGAAAAGACTCGATTATGATACAAAGTGCTAGCTGAGTAGCTGCTGTGGGTTGTACCTTATGTCGTCTGTATCGGCATATGTGCTTGTGTGGTTGTATATTTGGTAACAAGCAGAATGTGTAGCATTATTGTTATTGTTATAGTTTTTATGTTTACTTTACCATCGTCTTGTATATTGTCTTTATTTTCTTTACCAAATAAATAGCTTCTAGTTTTATAAAAACATTTTTTTTAGGTTAGTGTCAAGGTAATTTTGGTAAGAATATTTCTTTTAATGCAATAAATTTCAAAACAGGACATAATGTGGATTAAGATACTAAAAACAAGTCTTTCTTTCAAGCTGTTGTGTATGATAACCAATACAATGGAGCTTTTATTACTACCCCCGTTGAACTTAGAATTTCAAAAAAGTAGAGAATTTGCTGCTGCTGTTGCAGCTGGTGACCTTTAATTTAAATTTAAATTTGCTGTGAAAATGTCGAGAGAAGATAATTCTTTAATCTTTATAATGTCAAGAAGATCTATGAGGTTTGAAATAAGAGATGTGTTACCAAACTTAAATAAAGCAAACTGCTGAGCAATACTTAAAAATATTTATGAAAACTATAGAAAAGTGTAAGAAAGATCTAAGAAACAAATAAACTTAAAGAGAGCACTAGAGTATATACATTTGCTTGCTTTTCTGAATATTTTTTAATCTGCAAAACCATCATAATTTAAAACCCAACTCACTATCAGTTGCGAACACAAATGCCTATATGAGTTTGCCATGTACAAGGCTGCAATACTGCTTAAGCAGAAATCGTGGCTTTTATGACGATTTCCCAACTGAAATCTCTTTTCTAAATGAAAGCTTCAAAAAACTTAATTAGATGCATAATACTTGATTGCTAGTTTAACAAACAAAACTGATTAAATAAGACCCTAAACCAGGAAAGGAAAGTTGTACAAATCCTAAAGCATTGAGACTAATAAGTAATGGATTATCCATTAGGGCGGGACGATTTTTCTTTTTTGCAAAAATTGTATAGCAAAAACGTAATCTACACGAAAAATTTAGAAAATTCTCCGAAGAAACCATGTGTCTTAAATCAATCCTCTCTCGACATGAAAATGTATATCCACTTTTTTAGAAAAACAAATTTTTTTGAATTACAGTTTTTTCAAATAGAAAAATTTATGTCCTGAAATAAATGCTATTAATTTCGAACCATTATTTTTCCTCCCACGTGCGTACTCCCTGCTTTTTATTTTTTCTCGAGCTACCTTAGATTTATGCATACTATTTGGTTTCCCATTTTCATCTTTAAAGTCAATGTCTTTAAATAAGGCAGGCAGTAGCAAAACAAGAAGTAGCTAAGAAAGAGGAAGTAAATTTTCATGTCGAGAGGCGCGGTATAGGGTTTGATTTTATACCCATGTTTTTTTTGCAGAATTCTTAGAACTATATGTAGAAAGCTTTTTTGCTATACGATTATTAATTTTTTTTTCATCCATACAAATCGACCCGGCCTATTAAACATATTTTGTTTTCAAAAGTAAAGTTAAATAAAGCACACATAAAGCTTTGACTAAGATACACGAAATACAATGTCATTTAAATGACCGAATTTTGGGTTTCGAATGCTCCAAGGTTAGCCCTAGAAACAGTCTTTGGCGTAGTTCTATAATAACAAAAAAGTCTAACAGCGTCCAATCGGTTATCATATGGCCAAAGTACCCTAAAATTGACGATAAGGGTTTTTCCAGTGTCATTTTTAAAATAATACGGTCCATTCAGACATCGAGATTATAATGGGCACGAAACAGACACTTTTTCCGAACGCAATGGCTTTTTATAATATGCTAAAATATTTCATGTTGAAATAGCCGCTGAATGAGAAGTAAGCTTCATCGCTGAAGTGCTTATGTTCGTAAAAGCAGCATTAATCTGTTGCCTTTGCAACCAATCAAAGAGAGGAAAAAAAGAGAAAGGACATTTATAACAAATAATAAATGCCTATTTTCATGGAGAGTAAAGTAGTTATCGAAACCGTAATGGATAAAAATGTTCAATCTCGAAGGGAACTTCAACGTAAGAATAATATAAATTTTTCTACGGATTGTATAAATCTTGAAATCTTAAAGATTATATTTCACCAAAGTATCACTGCAAACAAAGAGGCCGATATGATATTTAAGATGAAATATTTTTTGAATAACATCTGACTAAAAAATTATAGACTTGTCCAAAACTGTAAAATAGATCTCAAACAATGAACAGCAGAAGAGCAATTAAGGTATTGGAAAAACTCCTCTGTAGAAATAGTAACCAACCAAAATCCAAATACCTATGTGGAAACCCAAACTAAGAGAGAAAAGAAGACTCTAAATTTAACAAGACCTACACTCGAGAGACTGTCTTACTTAAAATAAGCCGCATGGAACAGATGACTAACCAAATAAAAGCTCAGTTAGCCAACTACAGTGGAATGTAACTGCAATCGTAGGCAACAGCTGATCGATATTGTTATGTAAAAAGTGATGAAAATGGTTATAGAGATGTAATGTAACGTAACCTTTAATTTTCACACTACAATCTTGATTAACTGTTTCCATTAAAGTCGGCTAACTTAACACAAAGGCCTTCAACTAGGTAGACGGTATGCTAGGAACGCCCTGTTTCTGTATTTTATAACCTAACCTAAGTATAGCTTCAACCACCAGTTTCATATTAAAATAGATAGTGACTAGCCAGATCCGTTCAGAGAGCTGTAAAGGAACTTGTATACCTCATTTAAGTACTTTTTGATCTGAACGCTAATGCAATTTTTTTAATTTATTTACCCATTTTCCATACAGTCCCTGCAGGAAATTGAACTGACACAATACTAGTCACGTGACCGGTCCCCAAGTGATAGGGACTAGTCCGAGTTCTAATACTTCCTATGAAGCGGACCAGTCACTTTTACATGGGGATGGCCTAGGATGGGGTTAATTGATACTTTTTATGCACCTTGTGACTTGTCACTGAACTATCCCATAGGGACCGATTCGGTGTAGAATAATTTAAATTATATATAAATTTCATTCCGACATTTAACAGTAATAATGAAAACTGATAAATTTTTGTTGTTGTTACAAATGCAATTATAATTGATTTTTAAGCAGAAAATTTTTTGAGATTCGACAAACTCGCGCATGACAGGCTTGCACACTATCCACTCAACCACAGGTCCACTCATGTTTCAAAAGTATAAATACCACTCAAGCTTGGGTTAATATCTCAGTATAGTTACGGGACTGTTGGAGGGAGCAATTAACATTATATTTACACTATTTGATAGGTCCATGTATTCAACCACATCGAACATGTTCAGTGCCGTTTACAAAAATATTGCACTGAGTTCAAATTAAATTGGCTCGATATCAAGACGATACATAACGAAAATGGTGAATATGTAACCATTTACACGATATGTCTTCTTTTCATAAAGTACGGAGACTTTTTATAACACTCGCATTTTCTCAAGTCATAGGACGAGTACGTTAGGATCAATTGTCACCAAATTTTCTGCAGAGGTTAAACATTTGCTGCGAAACATTTTTCTTTTGAAACTGCATTCGTATCCACACTGTGCAGTTTTTGTTTTGCAGCTTAATATATTTTTTCTAATGAAAAAGAGACGAGAATGACGTACTCAATAAGAAGTGCATGTATATGAAACAAAGTACCATTTTCCACTCATCTTTTCCCGTTCATCGATAAACTCAAAAGTTTTGCAGCAAATGTTTCACTATATGGACAGGGACTTGACACAATTTTGGTGAATTTTTATTAACACAGTTGCTGCAGCTTTGCATGGAAAATTTTGCTGATTAAAGAAGTTTGAAATATTTTTTTATAAATATTTTTCACTAAGAAAGCCTAAATTACTTTTGTTTCAAAGAAAATTTTTAATTATTTTCTTCTCAGAAAAGGAGACACCATTAAAATAATTAAGTAAATTAACAATCAATATTTATAATAAAAATGTTAACACATAAAATCTTAGCATACACGCAGTGGAGAACCTTAAATATATTTTTGAGTTTTAGAACTTTTTAAGATTTTCCTTAATAATTAAAAACACTTTATCTACTGTAGCAGTGAAAACCTTGAAAGAAACTGGTTAAGGGTGGATTGTGCTAAAAACAAATTTAATTTTATTATATGGCTCATAAAACTTCGTATCTCCCACATGAAAATCTGTAAAGAGGATAATTTGGCTTCTTGACGCTTCGATTGTGTGTGTGTGTTTGTACAACCAAACATTTACATGTTTTTTTCAATTTAGATAAATGTAAACTTCTACTCATAAGACTTATCTAAATTATTTTAACAAATCTTTTCAAGCTGCATTAATTTAATACCTTACACGAGATTTTATATTAAAATATACATATCGCTCATTTATTTCAACAACGCAATAACTTAAAACAGCCGGTTTTGCTGAAAACGTGTTTACAGTTTTCAATTTATAGAACTTAAAGGATTCTTTTTCGTAGGAATAGCAGAAAGCCAACTCAAGCGTAAGAAGAGAGAAGAAAATTAGTTTAATAAAATGAACGAATGAATAAAATGCTATGAAAATAAAGATAAGGACATAATTAGATCACACTGCATTGGTAATAACGCCATTTAGACTTATTCCGGAATTAATTGAGAAATAAGAACATTTAGGTTTATTACTAAGGACTTAATTGCAATGAGCCGATGAAAATCGGTACATTGTGCCGACAGTAGAATCTCGGCTTTAGCCCATAAATGTGGAATTTTTATATTGTTGAATGACAGGCCTACGGTTGCGTCTTATATTGTCCTTAGAACTTTTGAAAATCTCTAGTTAATACCCTGTAAATTAATAATAATCTATGAATCCTATGGGGTTGTATTCGATTATTAAAATCAATAATTCAGTGCTTCTTATTATTAGAAAATAATCAATAGAAATATTTTCCCGAGATTTCGTCAACACCCTTAAGTTGATTTTGAATTGATTAAATATCTTAAACCTTTAGGCAAACTGGACAGACAATATTGCCTTGACTGAAAGTTAGAGTTCATCAATAGTCTAAACAGAGAAAAAAATTCTTTGGGATAACATAAACTAGAAGATCTAAGTAGTATACTAGTCTAGTGGTGGAAGAGTAGGACGTGTTTCTGTAGCTAAGCCAAAGTAGCTCGGCAGCTTATGCTTGTTAAAAAATATTAATGCACAGACCTTTTGGTAGAAAATCTTTACTTGGATCATGAACCGGTGGGCTTTCAAGGATGCATGCAAACAATCTTTTATGATCTATGAAAGCGAAAACTTTCTTTACCATACAGTACAAAATATTCATGTATTTTTTTTCCTGAACTGTAAGCATTGTTTAGAGATGTTAATCATTATGACGGCTTAAGCCAAAAACGTTGTTTCTTTAATCCAAGTCTTTGTATCGGAATAACCTATGTCTTACGTTTTTAGATTTATTCCGTTAGCGTTTAAGTTGCTTTCTCAATTCGGTAGAGTTTGATCAGTTGAAGCAGAAATATTGCTTTTCGGCTAAGTAGGGAACCTCCTGAAGATGGGGGAGATCTCGGGTTTCTTTCTAATTCGTATCTAACGTCCACATAGTAAGCGTTTTACAGAATTTTAAGGGAATGATAGTGTTGGTGATAAAGCCCTTCTCTTTTGTTTTCTTCATAATACGCCATGGACGTCTCTACTTGGCTCACCAGCGTTAAAACGACGTCTTCAGCGTTTTCATATTGCAAAATATCCAATTTCGTCATATTCTATGCCGATATTTTCATTATAGACTCGTTATATAAATTGTGGCTCCTATTTTTTTTATGAATCAGGAAGCTTTTGTCGGAGATGAAGTAACGCCTTTTTTGAAAGGGCACAGATTTTCCCCTTAAACGGATCTTTAGTCGCATATACCAGTTTTCTGAGGACAACCACGTAAACTTCTGACTCTAGTTGCAAGCCAAATAAACAAATTAGCATTTTCTTGTGAGTATGAGCAGCATCATTTCTCCGTCATACCAACATGTACTGCATAAATCCCCCGTTTTTGGCATTTTATAGATATTTTTGGTGTGTTATTATAATAGCTGGATGCACTTCTTCAGTAATTTAAGCCAATCATAGCTCATCTGCTCCTCATCCCATGTACCTATTTTTCATATCAGGCCTGTTTCCTTCAATAATGAAGCACATCTAAAAATCAGAAAGAAATTTGAAGAAGAATGCGGAAGAATAAGAAGAAGTCTTGGAATAATAATCACTCAACTAGGAATTTTGATTAGGGGTTAAGGGAAGAAAAAATAACAAGAAGAAAAGTTTCCTCTCCCTTTCTACCTTAAAGAATCTAAAGCCACCAACTTCGCAATATTTTGTACAGCATCCTGTAAATGGTATTTTGTCTTTTTGGAGATCGAAACCTCCTCACTTTCCTCAAGAGTATTACTTTGAGATATAAGGTGTGACATTATTGCGGCGTTTTTTATGATGTACACATATTAATTGAAAAAAGTTCCGTTGCTACGTGCCTAGTTTAGATGAGTTCTTACCCTGAATTATCTTTAGTTCAAAATACAACGGAAAGGTATCCTTACACCAGAGAACAGCGAGGTCTAAGCAGTGGTTTATAACTGGCAGTATATATACTGTTGGCCAGAATCTCATCCAATTTTAAGGGTTTAATGAATTGTGATGTGGCCAAATTTTTCTAGAGACCGAAATCCGATGGTTGATGTTGAAAAAAAGTCACTTTAAGTAGGGTCTTGGATGTCTGCTACCCGACCCATGATTTGGGATTGGTTGGATGTGATCAGGGTCAGATACCTTTCTATGTGCTGTTGCTATTCAACAAACTGATGATCAAGAGCAATTATGGCGGCTCGTTGTTCGAACTTGAAGTATAACAATTTTGGGTGAAGAACTTTACACTTTTGTATAAAATTTACATTGCAGTAATTAATGTCTGCGATTCAAATTTTTAAGCAAATCTTGGCATTTCAAAATAAGGAGAAGCTTCAATAACTTAATTTCCTTAGCTTAAACATCCTTGCTTTTAAAGCACACACTCTGATATTTTTATTTAAGATAAACAGCTTTGAAAGCTCTTAAATTTGTCATTGTTTCTTTGCAAAGTAAGGTCAAGCATTGTTGTCGCAGCAGCTGTTGTGCTCTCTTCGCTGTGAAAGCACAAAAGCTCTTTTGCAAAAGTTTGCATATTGTGTATATGGCTTGGGCGTAGTTGTTTTAAAGCTTAAATCAGACGTGCCCTATTATACTGCCATAGCCATAACCAAAATCAAAACTAAATGCGGTTATTTGGCATAGCCATAAATCGTTATGGCGAGTCAGCTATAATTAAATACAGTGTTGCCCATCAGTTTGGTTCGAACAGATGTTTTGTATGGTTAATGGTTATACATGACATAATTTAAGCTTAAAGTATACAACACAGTTAACCTTAAGTATTCGTTATTTACAAGTAGTGCCCTGTTTCTACAAAAAAAAAAAATTCATGTCAGACCGAAGTATTTTAATACACACACATACATATTTGAAAAAGAAGAATACTCAAACGCATTTTTATTGACATTTTTATACATTTAACTTTAAAATAAATATAAAATAATATATAATATAATACTTCTGGAAGGGTAAATTTTAAATTTGGGTTTTTATGTTTATATTGCATTAATCGCAATATATATTACATATCTCTGTAAATATGTAGATACATAGTATATGCCCTGCAGAAAATTTGGTGACAATTGATCGAAACGTACTCGTCCTATGACTTGAGAAAATGCGAGTGTTATCAAAAGTACGGAGTAGTGTATGGTGAAAAAAAGACATATCGTGTAAATGGTTACATATTTACCATTTTAGTGATGTATAGTCTTGACTCAGTGCAATATTGTAGTAAACGGCACTGAACATGTTCGGTATGGTTGAATACATGGACCTATCAAATAGTGTAAATATAATGTTAATTGCTCCCTCCAACAGTCCCGTAACTATACTGAGATATTAACCCAAGCTTGAGTGGTATTTATACTTTTGAAACATGAGTGGCCCTGTGGTTGAGTGGATAGTGTGCAAGCCTAGGTCATTCCCATGTAAAAGTTACTGGTCCGCTTCATAGGAAGTGTTAGAACTCGGACTAGTCCCTATCACTTGGGGATCGGTCACGTGACTAGTATTGTGTCAGTTTAATTTCCTGCAGGGTGTATACCTCATATGTATATGTGTATGTATACTAAACACTTTTTAGTAAATGCTTAAATTTGACAACAAGCATGTTTATTTCAAGGTTCTTTCTCAGTCAACTCACACCTTTTCCCCACACCCTTTTTGTAAGAGTATCCAAAACTGTTTAAAGTATATTTTCATTTTTCATTACATTTAGCAGTTTAAGTTTATTCTTGAATTGTAAGCACGAAAATTTAAGTGATGAATTTCACTATATTTACTCGTAGCCTGGATATCAAGGATTGTGTTGTATATTCGTTGATGTCTACAAACAGGACTCTGAGTAAGTTTTGTATTAAGGAAATGTAAATTTTTGCTATTTTTTAACATATAAATGATTCTTATTTTTGTGCACATTTTACATTTTGTTGTGCCTTTTACTTACTTTAAAATACTATAACAAAGAGAAATCAAAATGCATATACTTATTTGTAAGCTTAGTGGCTTTCAACGGATATTACATAAAAATTAAATACATATATATGTTTTACTTTAAGCTGATATAATGACGCAACCTTATGTTAGGAAAAGTGGAAGGGAAAACATCCATTAACATCCATGTAACATTAAATTTCACAAGTTTCTGCTTAATCAGTTCTTACGGAACTCTTAATATGACACAATCCTGCATTTAGAAAGTGGGCGAGAACTACTCCCACTAAAAATTAATGTAATATAAATTGATTTCTACAAAAAAGTTAAAAGTAATTTAGATTTGGTATAATCTATGTATATCTTAGTTAGCGTACCCCCATTTCCACATGCAAGTAATTATTTGCTAATAGTTAATGTGCATGACTAATAAAAATTAATTGATATGTAAACAAAAACCAAAACAAAAAAGAAGAGAGGTGTCTTAGGCCACCAGATGCTGCTTAGTTATAAAAAACAAACTTACCCGTAGTTCTTAACTTGATATTTAAGTACGTAGTCAGATAATTTTTACTTAAATTCAAGTTGTATTTAAATATGGTTTCATTTTGTCAGTGGTTAATTAAAACTCGTATTAAATTACGTTGAAACTACGGCAGCACTAAAAGATTTACAAATATTAAGCACCCCATACACGTTTCAATTCAATTGTGAATTGAGTCTTTCAATTGAATTGATTCTTGGCCACACACTTCATAAACTGAATTGAAAGATTTTCATTCAACTGTCAAATTTATATTTTTTTTTTCACAATTAAAAATTTTAAAATTTAAAACTTCTATTGCATTTATTCAATAATTTTAATATTTTTATTTAGAATTCGATGAAATTAAATACAATTTTAAAAATACATAACTTTTTCTGTACAAAATAAAGCATACAACCATAAATTTTGACAGCAAATCAAGAGACTCGAACACAGCAAAATCGAATTGAAAGATTTACTAGTCAACATGAAAAATCAAAATCTTTTGATTTTTCTTCAACCAGCTCGACAACTGCCAAACTAATCAATTGACAAAGCCATACACGCTTTGATTTGGACAACAACCGACTCAATTGAAAATTGAATTGAATCGTGTATGGGCTGCTTTATGGAAAGCTTTAAGATTTTGATTTTTCATGTTGACTAGTAAATCTTTCAATTCGATTGTGCTGTGTGTGCCCGAGTCTCTTGATTTGCTGTCAGAATTTATATTTGTAGCTTTATTTTGTATAGAAAAAGTTATGTATTTTTAAAATTTTATTTAATTTCATCGAATTCTAAATAAAAAATATTAAAATTAAGGAATAAATGCAATAGAAGTCTTAAATTTTAAAGTTTTTAATTGTAAAAAAAATATAAATTTGACAGTTGAATGAAAATCTTTCAATTCAGTTTATGAAGTGTGTGGCCAAGAATCAATTCAATTGAAAGACTCAATTCACAATTGAATTGAAACGTGTATGGGGTGCTTTACAAACAACAACAAGCTGTTTCACATATACAAAAAAGTTATTTTAACAACATGTAGAAAATTAAAATTGCATTAGAACACATTTTATAAACCCAAACAAGCATCAGAATGCATTATTGTTTTGTTTATTTATCCATGATATGATATATTGTATCTTTTATAGATTTATTAAAACAAAACGACATTCTTTTTAATGCGTCCACATGATGTTTTCAATATACATACACATAAACATCATATATATGTTTTCAATAAATCCAACACTGTATTTGATTATATGTGACTCGCCATAACGCTATAGCCATTACCATAGAAAGCAATTGAATTTTGGTTTGGTTATGACTATAGCATTGTGTCTATGGCACGTCTAATCTATGCTTTAGTTTTTACTCACTGTTCTGTTGCGAATCAGCTGACCCTTTTTGATGTGTAAACATCTATACGCTAGGGGGTAAAAATCTTTTTCACAATACAATCATAAATTTTGAGTAAGATCACTCCGCGTTGTCAAATCGGTGTGAGCTATGTATGATTGCATTAGTGTAATCATACGAACAAGAAGTACAAAGAAACTTAACAGCTGCTTAGAAATACAGTCATACGAATTTTAAAGCATACATTCAAGAGTTAATTTTAATAGAAATTGCTTGTGAAGTATAATAGTGTTGCCAGTGGGGATAATTTTGTTAAAAAGTTGAAAAATATAAACTAAATAAATAAATATATAATCTTTTAAATAAAAGAGCGTTTTAAATGTAAAATATTTGTTTAAAAGATATATACCAGTCTTTATAAAGAATTTATAATATTATATTATAACATATCTTCATTACGTGCACGACAATTGGGTATCAATCTCCATCTCCAATTATTATGGGTGGAGATTTTAAAACAAATTTTGCAAACCCACAGTCGCAAGCTTTATTATTACAAGCTTATTATATTTAAATGTCATAAAAACGTATATAAAGTTGTGGGCGAAATATAAATATTATATATCTTCAAATTTTGCGAAAAAAAATACTCGTGCTTAATATATTTTTTATATAGAAATGAGTGAATTGGGTTAATGTGTACATATATGAATATGCTAGTACATAGCACTTATGTATGTATATATAAAAATGGTTAAGCTACTGTTAGTCTTTCAAATAAGCCATTATGGAAAATGGTATGCTGCATATGTTTCTATGTATTTATTGAGTCTTCGTAATTTTCTTTTCGGCAGTGTCAGTCCATTCCTCTTTTAAATCAACTTTACAACCTAAATCACGTAAAGCGGCTTTGACATCCTGCAAAATAGAAGGATGTTCGCTCATAACAGTATTTAAAATATCTTCATTGCCGAAAGAAAGCCAAGTCGCGCAGTGTTCTCTGGAACGAGAAACCATATTTCGTATGGCCCAGGATCCATTGCGCTGTATGATTTTACTCTTCCGATGTAAACGCATATATTCTACAATATTTTCGCAAATACCAGTTTCAAATAAAGTTTTACTGTTATCTTTAACGCGTAGTGTCAAAGTTGAAATGCAAGCCAAAGCAGCAGAAATCACATTTTTATTATCCATATGAATATGAAGCAAATTTTGAGTATGGGTGCAACACCCTGTTGCACTGTATGATTTTTCACAGCGTCGTGGCCAGCCAAGGCACGTAAAAAATTAAGCGCTTCACGATTAAGACCGACAGAATTTGCATTATTTTTCATTGCTTGTAGCACCAACTTTATGCCGTCTGCTTCATCAACGGTAGTACAAAATTCCTGACGTACTGCTAGCGTCCCAATAGTTAGCAGGATATCAGATAAAACTGCAGCATCATTAAATTCTGCCAGAAGATTTGTTAAATCAACAATAAACACAGCAGCCAAAAGTCAAGCATACTCGTGTGCACAACCAAATTCGACGCGTATATCATCCAAGACTAGATAGCGACAAACAGTTAAAACGTCATGCAACACTTTACTCCTTTCTTTACAGACGAAAGGCTTCAAAAGTTCTATGATATTAGCTTTAATAATATTTTGACGATTTATTTCATGCATAGCACAATATTTTTGGAGCCACTTTAAAGTCAAACAAGCCACTTGATCATTGTCGACATAAGAGTCAAGCAACCATTTTGCCAAGGACAAGGAAGTGGCATCAAATATATTAATCAGGTTGGTTTTTATACAAACTATTAAGAGTTTTGAGAGTGGCCTCAATGACTTCTGTGTTAGTTTTACTGTCTGGTAAGTCAAGTTGATTTTCTAGGACTTGTAGTAGCAACCAATCGACATTATGTTTAGCGGATAAAACACGATAATTTATAGACTTTTCACACTCTTCGTCGATTATTTTCATTGCCTTCAATAGTTTTCTTTCTCTGAAGTTTTGTCATTCAAATGAGTTCTGAGACTATCAATGGCCTCAAGCAGAATTGGTTAGCCCGAATCTGCATTAATAGTTAAATCTTTGATGATGTTTGCTAAATGTATACCTTGAGCTTCGAACTGTTTTATAGTCTCCTCCTTGGCTTCATCGGGTGTCATGGCAAACTCCCCAATATTTTCTTTTACAGCATCATCGAAAGTATCCTGTGTTATTACTCTTGCCATTGTTTCCTTTTTCCTTATAAATTGTATTTGGCGAAAAAATTATTTTATCTGCAGTATTCCACTTCCAACTTTCACTATGCGCAGGCGCAGCACAAGATAGACTTTAAATTTTTGTGTTTATTGTCTAATTTATTGTATTTTAAATTTTGTTGTTCATGTGTTAAAATTTTCAATAACTTCTAATTTTTCTCAAAATGCCATAACTAATAATTCCACTACTATAGATACAGTTTTCCATAGATTTTTAAATACAGTAGAGTCAAAAATTTATATATGTTATTTTAGTTACCATAAGCCAATATTAATCAGTCAATATTTACTGATTACTAAAATTTTTTTCTGCAATTTTTATAAAGTGCCTAAATGATTTATTATATGATGAGGTGCATCGAATTTTCAGTAATCAGTAATGCTTGTATTCATAATGAAATTCTACCAAGTGGCTAAATTTTGTTCATACAAAAATTTTAAAATTTGAATGACAAAAACTTTGCCACTTGCTACAATTTTATTATAATGCAAACTAAAATTCATTAGCAGTAAAAATTTACTGAATTTTTCAGTAATCAGTAAATTTACTGCTACTGCAATTTTTAATGCAGTACATAAATACTGCAGTGTGCCCATTTACTAACCAAATAAGTTAAATAAAACAAACAAAAACCAACAAATTCCTATGTATTTACAATATTGAAAGTTTTGATACTTTTAATTGATTAATTTAAAAAAATATACTAAAAGCATAAGTACTTCCAGCTTTAAAAAAATTTTTCATTGCTAGACGTTTACACATCTCCCCTGTGATCGGGCTCACATTGCTTTTTTATTTATAGAAATCTAATACTTATATAATAAATTTTCTGTTTCGTTCTCTTCTGTTTCAGTTCAACCTATGAAAATTAAAAAATTGTTAAGTAATTGTAAGTAACAGCATAAATCAAATAAAAATATTTTTAAATAAATTGCGATTGTGCTTTTAGAATTTAAAAAAAATTAATAAGAAAAAAAAGCAATGTGAGTCCGATAACAGAGGAGATGTGTAAACATCTTGTAATGAAAATTTTTTTTAAGTTGGAAGTACTTATGCTTTCAGTATCTTTTTTTAAATTAATTAATTAAAAGTATCAAAGCTTTCAATATCGTAAATACATAGGAATTTGTTGGTATTTGTTTGTTTTATTAAACTTATTTGGTTAGTAAATGGGCACACTGCAGTATATGTATATGTACTGCATTCAAAATTACAGTAAACATTAAATTTACTGATTACTAAAAAAATCAGTAAATTTTTACTGCTAATGAAATTTAATTTGCATTACCAGTAAAATCGTAGGGCCGTAATCATAATAAAATTGTAGCAAGTGGCAAAGTTTTTTCAATCACATTTTGAAACTTTTGTATGAAAAACATTTAGCCACTTGGTAGAATTTCATTATGAATACGGGCATTACTGATTAGTGAAAATTCAATGCACCTCATCATATAATAAATCATTTAGGCACTTTATAAAAATTGTAGAAAAAAATTTTAGTAATCAGTAAAAATTTACCTGTTAAACATTTTTTATTGTTTTTACTGAAACATTAGTGGTACTGCAGTGCTCATCTATGGCAAATGCCTTTACTTTTACTTTTTAATTTTTAATTCCTGTTGTTCATCGTTTAGTTGTTGCTGTTCTTGTTGTTGTGTACGCATGGCAATTAAAATAAATTCAGTAAAGTGCGACTTTGACTCGCACACATTCGGTTTTGATCATATTTTTTTTTTTTGATTTAGCTTTCTTCCTTTTTTAAGTTTTTTCAGTTTAAACGATTTTTTTCAGTTTTATCGCTTTTTTTCGTTGGCGTTTTTTTTCTCTTTTTGGGTTTTTTTAATTTTTGCAGTTTTTTTCATATTGGCGATTTTTTTCTGTTTTTTGGGGTTTTTTTTTCATTTTGGCGATTTTTTTCAGTTTTTGGGGTTATTTTATTTAGGCGATTTTTTCATATTGGCGATTTTTTTGTTTAAGGATTTTTTCAGTTTGGCGATTTTTCCGGTTTTTCGCGATTTGTTTTAGTCCTAGAAATTTTTTTTAGTTTGGTGCTTTTTTCGTTTTGGCGATTTTTTTTTATTTTTGGCGATTTTTTTATATTTGGTGATTTTATATATTTTGGATTTTTTAGTTTTACCGTTTTTGAAAATTTCAAGAGTTTTGCTCTTACGGTTTCCAACATACAGCAAGTTGTCAAAATTACAAAGTCAAAATTGCATTAACTGATGGAACACCCACTGATTTAAATTTTTTAAATTTAGTGTTAATTGTTGTAGTCTGTATAAAAATGCACTAACTTTTAAAATTTCAAGTGTATATATGTACATACAATTGTATGTATATTACATGGGATTTTAAAATTTTTCGTTGCCCGTTTTGGAACACCCTTTAGTTTTTAACTCTCATGTATTTGTTGTTGTAGTGGCCGAATGTCTACACATTGTGTCCAAATTTCAAGTCCGTAGCTCTTACGGTCCATTTTCACCTTTGGTGTACGGAAATATACAGAAAAATAACCGGCGGCGGCACACCGTCGGCTTCGAGCCGGTCGACTTGTTTCTCTGCTTGGTATTGCTTCTTTCAAACACTAATACACTCATACATAGCTCACACCGATTTAACAATGCTGTGAAAGAAAAGCAAAGAAATCTCAGCAAAGAAATCTCAGCAAAGAAATCAAAGTCAAAAGATTTTTACCCCCTAGCGTATAGATGTTTACACATCAAAAACATAAAATTATAATGAAACTTAACAATGGACGATGCAAGACTCATTGCTTTTGTGGCACACTGCAACCCTTCTGGTCAGAAACAGCTGATAAGTTACTACAGAAAAAGTAAGTTCTCAAATTTAGAAGCAGAACGGCACAACACAGAACAGCAACAGAAAGTAAAGATTAATGAAGACTTTATGTATGATTTAAATACACAAGGTTGGGCACTTAAGTATTATTTAAATATGCACTAAAAACACTATTTCGTATTTAAATATAAATTAAAAATAATTACAATTTGATTTCCAACTCAAAAATTAGCCCTTAGTGTTTTAAATAACAATACAATAATAAAATTAAATCGTCGTTAAATCGTTTCCATTTATTTCCCATTATTTTTTTTATAACGGCGTACGATTAAATTAATGTTTTGTTTGTGGCCGGCGGCTTACAGCCGATGGGCTGTGTTCTCTGATTTGTGCTTATGTGCAAAAATAAAAAAAAAACAAATTGAGCAATCCTTCTCATTGTTTTTGTTTCACTCACAAGAACAAAACAAAACCAAATCAAACAATTTGTGTCGTTTATTTTCGTGTTCTGGTTTTAAGTAGAAAGAAATCAAAACAAAAATATATTCACAACTGTAACAGTGTCGATTATTTTTGTTTCGAAAATCACGTCCTAACTTTAGTATCGCGAAATATATAGGATAGCTACAAAATTGTTTCGAGTTGCTTTACTATATTTTGAAAATAAATCGTGATGCTCCTCAATGCTTAATGCAGTATTGCCAGGCCAAGCTCTGGCCAATGCACGCAGTGAGTATATTTACACGAAGCCATTCGAGCTGTTTTTATCTCCCTCATAACTTTGTTCCCCGCAATCCTAAAATTATGATACTTAAACCATAATTTATTATAATTCATGTAACCTCATATACGAAGTTTTTTTACAATGAAAGGTTCCGGAGATATAGAGGTGCAAAAAGTGCATGTTTTAAGAAATATTCACTGAATTTGATGAAGCACTTCCGCTATCGCTAGAGAACTAAAATTTGGTACACGAGTAGATCTAGGTGAGCAATGAACCAGAAAAATCTGAAAACCCAATCATTTTATCCAGGAGGGCAGGGCTACGCCCATAAAAATTAAAATTTGTGCTATTGAGCTGAAGGAGGACGGAGCTACGCTCATATAAGTCAGAATTAAAAAAGCTAATATAAAGCGCTTAATGGAAGCTGTTTTATTGAAATTTGGCATATATACTGCGATAATGCATGGCTATAAATTTTTTTTTTAAAAAGTGGGCGTTGACATGCCCATACAATTTAATGCCCTGCGACTCAGCATATATAGATATACTATTTATGTTGTTATTATTATCCGTTTGCAACATACTTGACACAAATAATAAGCACTGGCCGAAAAAGATCTTAAGTTTGGATAAGTGGGCGGGGTTACGCCCATAAATATTAAAAATTAAAAGTTGCCCTAAGAAGCTGAAATTTGATATACAAGTAGGTCTAGTTGAGAAACCAACTATAAAAATATGAAAACTTAAAAAGTTTTACCGGAATGCCCAGGGCCACGTTAATATTATTTTGACCTAAAAACTTAATATATAGCTTTTAATTCAAGCCAATTTAGTGAAATCTTGCATACGCGTTGCACGTACACAATACTTTAAGCTACCACCTTAAAAATTGGGCGTGATCACTCCAATAAAATGTTAGCCTTGTGTTTAATCTACATCGGTCTAGCATATTTTAGAAGAAAACTAGCGTGAATTATAAGCGCTGCTCACAACATAATTTTGAGTTAGAAATAGTGGGAGAGGTAATACTGATAAAATTTAAAGGTTTTAATTCGAGCTAGAGGGTTGAAATTTTATACACAAATAAGTGAAGCTGCGTAAGCCAATGTAAAAATCTTAAAACCAAGAAGTTTTATACGTCAAAACTTGAATTCGTACCAGAGAGCAGACATTTGATCACAAATAAATCTAGATCAGAGATCACTAAGACAATTTTAAGAAACCAGAAGTTTCAATGAGGGTGTGGGTACAAGCACTGTAAACTCAAAATTATGTTTAATTTCATTGAAAATCTTCATACACATTGCACTTATCCAAAGTAAAAATTTCCTGTTTTGAAAAGTGGCCGTGACTACACCCATAAATTTTAGTTTTTTCATTCATATACTTCGGCTTAGTAGTTTTTAGTCTATTATTAATGTATTTCTCAATAGCTTTTTCCTACGAAACTTTACATCAACCATAAGCTCTAATAGATATAAAAGTCGACGGGGCGAGGCTCATAAAAATTTTACGTAATATTATACTGTAGAGAGCTGACATTTTGTAGACAATTAGTCCTAATTGATTTACTCAATCGGAAAATCCAAAAATTAAAGCATGATAGAGTAGTGCATTTTTAAGGTCTGCAATCCAACAGCCATCACGCTCTAATTCATTATTTTATGTAACTATACCATTTTCAACTGGCACAGTGATTATGACTAGAAATAAAATATTATAGTGTATTTTAAAAAGTGATATTATAGAACATTTTTCAAAAAGTAGTCAGATCCTCACAAAAACATAAATGTGAAAAAAGGCCAAGTTCCTATACAAAATTTCGGCCATTACAAGTGCTGAGATATAAATTTTGACCAAGTTCTTGTTTGGCACAATATCTGTCACTGAAATCTGCTATGTATTATTTAATTGTCATATAAGTTTTAGATAATCTGCTAACTTGGCAATATTTATTATGATTTGCAATCAAAATTATTTCATGTTGATTTAACATCGGTATTTTTTCGGTGTATATTATTATTATTCATTTATTTAATCTACAGAATAAATTCTAAGACTAAATTTATATATATAGGCATTGGCTACTTTGGTTCTGTGTATATTAAGTAATTAAGTCTATAGAAGAATGTGTCTAGTTCTTAATTTTACCTCCAGATATTGGGGGATCATTGGGCTAATAATTGTTAAGGAAGTATAAATAAATATAATAAATAATTAGCTAAGATTTTTCTAATATGCACAACATACACATGAGCAAAGAAAAAAAATATTTGTTCAAATGTTAGTGGCAGGTGCCAACGTCATAAAAAATTTGAAAAAGAAAACGCATTTAAAATTATTGTAATGCCTCTTGTAATGTGGCTTGTTAAAGTTTTTCTTTTTACTTTATTATGTTGAAGTGCATTTAATTTATAGCAGAGATTTTTTTGTTGCAGATTTTGTTGCGAAGTTTTAATCTTCTTTGCTGGGGCACTTGGGGAGGTGTCTTCCAAGTGCGGTAAATAAGTTGGTTTCTTGCTCTAGTTTCTACTTTAAATATGTTTTAAGAAAAACAATGTTATTTATACATGTATTTGATTTTAAGAGCAGAGAGAATGAACAGATGAAATGCTGAAAAATAAATGAGCTTTTTAAGTTTTTCTCAGTGTGTTGTAAAATACAGGTAATTTATGGACGTATTATTTTAGACATTGCATGAAAGTTTCATATGTGTGATAAAAAAATGTGCTAAATGTGTTTTTTTTAAGGAAAGATAAGAAACAGATGTTTATTTGGTTTCTTTTCTTCCATGAAGTATGCTTTATATTGCTGAAATATAAGAACAGTGGAAGACAAACTAAGGTCCACAAATTTTATAAGAGCATAAGTTTTGGATTGAATATTAAAATTTAAGATAAGTTTCATAACAAATGATACGAGTACCTCTGGTAGTGGGAGAAATGACAAAACAAAACGAGCGCACAAAGGTACGTATAGAGTAGTGTTCGCTTTGGTCTAGGAGGCATTTTTCAAAGAACAAGATATATTTATTCTAGCGGTGCTTAAGTGACTAAAAACCAATATTATTACTATCGTTAAGTTACGTGAGATTTATGTGCACTTAGTTAGCAGTAAAATCAAATTAAGTTTATCCAAATTTACCATCTATGAGCGTTACCATCACGAAAAGAAAAAAAAATGAATAGCAATTATTATAAAATTATTATAATATAGCAAAAAGTTCTAAAAATTATCAGAGTTAGTTAACTGCTAGTTAACTTAAAAATTTCAGTTTTTGAATTATAACGTTCTTTGAGTAAATGAGCGAAATGTATAATTTTTTTGATAATGTACATATTTGAAAAATATAGTAAACCGATAAGATGATATGCCTAAAACTATAAGCATGTAATAGTGTTTTCACACTGAAAGTTAATACCTGGTTTTAACGTTAAAACCATAAATCAGCTATTTTGCATTCACACTGCAAGTTTTTTAAATTCAGGTTTTAACTCACAGACTGTCCAATAACTTTGTTCAAAAATAAAATAACTCTCCTGTCGAAATGCGTGTATTTGTTGTTGCATTTTTTCTGCTTTTTAATAACACTTGTTGGACATACTGTTCAACTGTTTTTGTTTGTATGAAAAACTGAGATATTTCTCAATGCGCTCTAAAATGGAAATTATTTTATATTTTGTAAATAAAATTTTTTTAAGTTATGGAACTTCTTATACAGAATGAAGAAGTGCTTGGAAATATTGTTAATAATATAAAAATGCACATATACATTATAAGATAAACCTTTTTTATTGGCAGCTGAATGTCAGTCATATTGTCTATTTTCACTTTCCAGGGTTCAATTTAAAATATTTTCTTTGTTTTACTTCCAAAAAACTCTTTTTTCCGAAACTTTTTGATTATTGTTGCTGCTTCATGCATTTTCAAGCTGCTGTCGGTCATTTCAACTTGGCAGCACTGAATTTATCACAGCGAAAACAAGGTTGCATTTCATAAAACCAACTTAAAACCAATTCAAAAATGGCTTTAATTTGGTTTTAACAAAAACAATTTGTATGGTAAAACCAGGTTTTAACAGTTGGTTTTAACGTTAAAACCAACTTTTATTAAAACCATGTCAGTGTGAAAACACTATAAAAATTAATTTATTATTGATTTTCAATGGAAAAAATTATTTATTTAGAAATATATAAATTTCTGCAAAAAGTCACAAAACTTTTCATAAAACTTTTGCAAGAAACTATTGCCTACTTGCTGTTAATCCAGGCATTTGTTGAATATTGAAAATAATAACAATTTATTAACAATGGGACCGAAAAAGTGTATAGAAACAATTAAAAAACAAAACCATATGTATGAACTCCACAATAAATGCTACCATATACCCGTTTTGGACGCGGAAAGTTTACTCTAGAAAGTCTTAATTCATCTGTGTGAAAGACAGATAAAGGAATACTATATCATTCTGTCTTTCTCCCAGCTGAATTAAGACTTTACAAAGTGAACTTTTCGTGTCTAAAAGGAGTTATACTTTCAAGAAATTTCGTACGTTTTGTAAACAAAAATCTATAAAGAAAAATAAGCGCACAAGAAAATAAAGGTTTTGAATTTACTGCCGCATATTTTATTATGGGCCTTAATAGTTTGACAGCGATTTTGCATGAGCAACTTTCTTTCTTCGACTGTATTCGAAAGTACTGATCGAACGAATTTTTATTTGGCACTATTAAGAGCATTCCATAAAAAAATCCCTTATTGAGAATATCAATAAAATCTATTTTTAAAATTTGCAACAACCTTACCTTAAAATAAAAAAAATAAAAAAACAATCGTTTATAATAATTTTTATACTAAAATACTTCATCCAAAGTTTAACTGCCAGTTCATAGAAGCCATGTGAAAATTTTCGTCTGGCTATTTATATTGAAAACAAAAACAAAGCACTCAAAACTTGTTTTTGTTTTCAATATAAAAAGACAAGCGAGAATTTTTACATGGCTTCTGTAAACTCGCAGTAATTCTGTTTGAAAGGCTCAACGAAATTTTCGATGCTCATAATATATATTGAAAATTTAAGTTTCATTATTCGATATCCAGCGAAGATCAAAAATCAAATGCAACTCATAGTTTTTTGTTTGATCATTAATAGTAAAAGTAATAACTTGTTGCCAGAAAATCAATTCGAAAAGTTCAACATCATGGATGCAGCAGCTCTTCGCATTGCTAGCTAAGAAAAGTAGCGGAAGAAGCAAAAAATAAGCACTAGAAAAAGTATAGATTAATATTTTCTACGAAATGCAATAGAATTTCCGTAAACACTTGACATTTTAAATTGCTTAGTGGTTTCATCAAACCCTTTTATAAACAGCTTAATAAGACATGAACCATCCAAACAGGATTTCAAATGTCAAATTAGTGCTAGATGCGTAAATAAATAAAATTTTAAGCGAATCATAAACAAAATATTATCTTCTAATTTTTTGTGGGTTTCATAGGTGGTGGGCGTGGTCGATTTTCATAAATTTAGTATAATTTTTCACTTTTCACTCAAGTAAAAATAAAAGTAAAATAAAAGGTTGTTTTGAGTATAATTGGAAAAAATAATTGATGTCATGCTGAATCCAGTTAGCAGATGTCTTAATACGGTTAAACATTTGCCTTTTATACAACATTTCACAATTTTTTTATTTTCTTGTTATTTTATATTTTTAAAATAAATGAAGAGAAATTAATTAATTAGTTTAGGGCAATTTATTCACTCACATCTGAAGCAACCAGAGTGCGCACCAAAACTAAATGAAATAATAATACTAAACCAAGTTTATGTCAAAACATCTGCAAGCAATCTTGAATAATTGCACAGATGCATATGTGTGGTGCGTTGCATTTACATATGTATTTAAAAATTGCTCTTCATGTTTTGGCCCAAAAATCTACGAAAACGGCTCATAGTGTGCCATTTTAAGCTTAAATTAGACGTAACATAGCCATAACGCCATAGCCATAACCAAACCAAAATTCACTTGGTTTCTGTGGTGAGAGTTTTGGCATTATGGCTAGTCACCCATAATCAAATACAGTGTTGCCCATTAGTTTGGTTCGAACGGCTGTTTTTTATGGATATGGTTATGTCACGTCTGATTGAGCCTTTAATGCTCAGTTAGCCGACTGTAATGTAAAGTAACTGTAACGTAGGAAACAGCTGATCGAGAATTTTATATGAAAGGTAGGTTACGTTACATTACATCTCTAAAACCATTTTCATTACTTTTCACATAACAAAATCGATCAGCTGTTTCTTACTGTTGCAGTTACTTTACATTACAGTCAGCTAACTGAGCCTTTAGAATCTAAAGTTTAGATGTATCTTTTTTTGGTGCTCAAGTTTTAATTGTGTGTGAGAGGGAAATAGAGCGAGTGAGAGAAAGTTATATATATCGTCGGCTTAGGGCAGGGCTGTCAGATTTGGCGATTTCTCGTCAAACGTGGCTATTTTCCAACTTCTTTGGCGTTCAAATTTTTAGTTCGGCGAGATGGCAATTTTTCTGGCTATAAATAAATTTATTGGCGATTTTAATGGCTATTTTTTAAAAAAATTTAACTTAAAAAAATAGTTTAAAGAAATAAATTCTACCAAAACTCGTCTGCATGAAATTAAAATAAGTTGATTTTGCTGATTTTTCTTATATTAGTTATAGTAAATAATGTGCTTTGAATTTGGATGACAAAAATTTAAAAGAAATAATTTTTGGCGATTTTATATCTGCTTTTGGCGATTTTCTGCTAAATGTTTATAGGATTATTTTTATAAAAATTTACATTAAAAAAAAAATTATATGAAAGCAAATTTATTGACAAATATATGTGACCCGGTCTATGAAAAGGTGGCTTATGACTCAAAAACATGTATTATCTTCATTCTCGATTTTCAATAAAATTGTGTTTTTCTTTCATTTGTGCTCTTCTTTCTATAAATTTTTAGTACACTTCTAAGCAATTTAGGACTTTCTGCTTTTCACCAACTTCTTTGGTTCTTAAAGAACGTCTCAAAAACTATTCGAACAAAAAAAAAAGTGAAAAATAATTTTTTGAGTCATAAGCCGCCTTTTCATAGACCGGGTCACATATATGTCTATATACAAATATATATATATAATTATGTATATGTATGTATTAGAAAAACTAAACAAAATTGATTTTTTAAATTTTTGGCGATATTTTAAATCAATTTGGCGAAATTAGTCGGGAAACATCTGACAACCCTGGCTTAGAGTGTAAATCAGCTAAATGCATTTTTTATAACACATGACACTTTAATGCCGTTGGAAAGATAAATAGACGCCGCATGAATTGTCCAAAATATTTATTTTAATTGAGCTTAAAATTAACTTGTCGAAAAAACTTAGGGCCTAATTTTGTAAAACGCAACGCCACGCGTTGAGAAATTTTATATACCAATAATTTAAATTACAAAAACAAAACACATACAAAATTCGTCAAGGGTATTGCATTAAACACATTCACCACAGCAAGCTACCGACTACCAAATGTCAAGGATAAAATACACATTTTTATATGAGAATGATTCTTTTGAAGACAGCCAGGCAACAAGGCGGCAGGTTGTTGTCTATGCTGATTTTGTCGTTGTAGTCCAATTAAACTAATTTCTATTTCTCTGGCTACAATGAGAAAATTCAGTCGCCAGTGCAATACAAAATGTTGAATGAATGATTTTGTACAATTATTTCATATTATTTAACAGAAACAATATCCAAAAATTGATGTAAAGAATAAATTGATTCATTTTTGTACTTTTACGTGAAATAAATACATTTTAAAAGAGTAATTAATTTTTATAAATGCAAAATATATAAAAGTTTCAATACTGAACTATATATTTGTACTTGAATATCAGCTGCAGATGGTGCTGCTGCCGAATCCAAAATAGTTACGTAGCGGGCTACGAGGCGACAAATGCTGCTAGCGGCATTTGAAGTCGTGTGTTCGTGTAGCCTGCTGTATTGAATGTGTTTAATGCAAAAGCGTTGCGTTTTACAAAATTAGGCCCATAATGTATTGGGCCAATTTCTTAAGCTATGTATAGAAAATTTTAATAGTATTTTGTTTCTCCTGTAAAATTTGGTTGAAGTGAGTTAGAAGATTTAGAGTCGTATGCAAAAAACTTAACAAAGCTTTGCCAAGCAATGTTAATTAAAGTTGTATTCTAAAAAAAATTATTATATCAAAATTCTAAAGCAGGCACCCACCCACATCTGTTAAGACTACTTTAAGTTGCTACTTCCGAAATTTGTATTTTGTACCTCAAATATTTATGTTAATATAGCATATATTGACTCATGTTACATCTGAAAATGAAGCTAGAGGTGTTAGCTCTTATCTTAAATTTATTATTTCTGTCATGTGATGGAAAATATCACCAAATTATCCAAGTGATTCGAAATACGTAGCAAAATCCATAAAAAAATATTCAAATAAATACAATTATACAAAAAGGTTTTAGTGATGTACATACAATCAAAACGAATCGAAAAGGATATTCAAGTACTCATTTCAATCGAATAAAACAAAATATGATAATTTTTCATATTTATTACTTTTACTTCATAGAAATGTTCATCTGTTTTCCTACATTATCAGAAGAAATGATGCAATAAATACACAAAAAGTAAAAACACAGATTTTTTTTTGGAGTTCCCGGCAATTCCCAAAAAGATTTCATAAAATTCCGAAAATGGAATTGTTTTGTATTTCTTTCGCCGGGCGCAGATAATATTTTGGGAAATATTAGAAACATATCATGTCATAAGGTGAAATGAGAAATTTTTCGGTTCCAGCGTTGGAATTTGAGAAAAATTTGGAATTTGATGTTTATAAAAAAATAGGCCATTTTCGAAACGATCTGGCACCTTTAATAACGAAAAAATTAAAAAAAAAATTTGCAATGTTTAATACAGTATAATATTTTGAATAATAAAAAAATATGGGGTTGGTATCCAAGCAAAATTTTTGAATAATAGCGAAATAATTAACCAACTTGTTTCTGCAAAAAACGGCAAAAAAATCCCAAAAAAAACCACTAATTATTAAATGAAGCTGGCCAAAAATATTTGTTTGGCAACACTCTATTCTTGAACAGAATAAATTACATTTATTATACCCTTTACCAAAAAATGGTAAAAGGGTATATATAGGTTTGTTATTCCGTTTGTAATTTCCACAATAATAATAAACGAGCCATAAAGTATATATATTCTGGATCCTTATGCATAGGGAAGACGAATAAGCGATGTCCGTCTGTCCGTCTGTCCGTACGTGCAATCGGTTTTCCCAAGCTCCCAGAAAAGAATGAGACTTTGTTCTTGAACTGGTGTGTCAGAAATAGTCCAAATAAGATTGGTGTTGCAAATCAGCCAAATCGACCAGACGGTTTCAGAGCTGGAAAACTTAAACTTTATTTTGCCATACAAAATAAATACCGAAAACTTGTTATTATTAATTTTTTACTATATCAACTTATTTTATACTTCACCATGAATAAAATTGGTATTTCAAAAAAAAAAAAAAAATTAAAAAAATAAAAGATGTTTCCAGGGTTGGAAAACTTAAACTTGTTTTCTTATACAAAAGTAACTTACTAAAACAATTTTGTCTTTTTGTCTATAAATAAGACATATCTTATGTTCTTAAAAAAAAAATATGTAAGAAACCAGAAAAACAAAAAGGATGATTCCAGAGATGGGAAACTTACAGATTTTGTTATGTAAAAATTAACTACCGAAAAATAATCTTCTTTGTTTTTTTTTTTTAAATAAACTTATTTTATACTTCAGTACAAATAAAATTGCTATTTAAAATAAAAAAAACTTAAAAAATTTAAAAACACATTTCCAGGGTTGGAAAACTTTAACTTTTTTCTATACAAAAGTAATTTACTAAAACTATTTTTTCCTTTTTTTATAAATTAAACATATCTCATATTCTGAAAAGAAAGAGATTGGTGTAAGAGATCAGAAAAACAAAAAGGATGATTCCAGGGACGGGAAACTTCTTGTAATATAAAAATAACTACCGAAAAGTAATATAATATTTTTTTATTAAATAAACTTATCTTATACTTCATTACAAATAAAATTATTATTTTAAATTAAAAAAAAAAATTAACAAATTAAAAAGACGTTTCCAGGACTGGAAAACTTTAATTTTTTTATACAAAAGTAACTTACTAAAACAAATTTTTCCTTTTTCTCTATAAATTAAACATATCTTCTATTCTTAAAATAGATTGGTGTAAGAAATCAGAAAAATCAAAAAGGATGATTCCAGGGTTGGGAAACTTACACTTTTTGTGATATATAAAAGTAACTAAATCTAATTAATTTATTTCTTTTCCTTTGTAAATTTTATATATTTTACGTTTTGTAAAGAAAAGTTTGGTGTGGAAAATTATAAGAATAAAAACCACAGCTCCAGAGGTGGAAACTTTGAATTTTTTTTCTGGATATTAATTTAATTTTTTAATTTCCTTTTTTCTTTTTTCACTTAACACACTTTGTTTATTCTTTTAAGAACTACTAGATTGGTATAAAGAATCAGAAAAATCTAAAATGATGACTCTAGGTTTTGAAAATTATTATTTTTTTTTGTACATAAAATAATTAGGTCAAATTATTTTTTTTATTTTTGTTTATACTTTATGTATGTGCTTATGTATGTATCGCTATACTACATAAACTCACTTTGGTAAAGGGTATATAAGATTCGGCATAGCCGAATATAGCACTCTTACTTGTTTATATTTAAATTTGTTATTTTTAGTTAAATTTATTTTTATATACTGTAAAAAAAATTTTCGGATTTTTTTTTTAATTTTTTCAGTTAAATTTATTTTTATATACTGTAAAAAAATTTGTCTGATTTTTTTTAATTTTTTCTACAAATTATTTTATAGATATAAAAAACATTTTTTTTTTGTTTTAAGACTCTTGTTTGCGGTTTTCAAATTTATTATGTTTGTATATTGTGATTCTGAATATAGTATTAAGAGTCTTACTATAAACATCCGGAGTTTGTTAGCTAAATTAAAAAATTTTCTGGGTTGAAGTATACTTTAGAAAGTAAAAAAAATAGTTCAACCTTTCATTTCATTCAGTTAATTTTTTCAAATAAAACTTTTACTAATTTAAAAAAAAAATTAAGAATTGTTATTGATTCAGTTAATTTATTTTCTGATAATACGAAAAATTTTAGTGAATGTGTTTGTAAATTATAAAAAAAAAAATTGCTGAATAATACAAAAAAAAATCTGCAAAAATGTTTTTCTGTTCCTATTAATAAATTTGACTGAAAATATTTTGAGTTTCAGTTAACTTTTTTTTTAATGCCATAATAAGTTAACTAAAAATGAATTTTTTTTTCAGTTAAATTTTTACAAAATCGTTATCAGAATCTACAAATTTCTTTGTAGGTCCGCATTCACACAAAAAATTTACTGATTCAATGAATTTTGTTACTGAAAAAGAAATTTATTTTTATCTAGTAGCTGACAACAAATTGTCAGACATCTTACAATAGTATGAACAGATTGTAAAATTATTGACAGATATTTGTCAGACATTTTAATATTGTCTGTCAGATGTACGAAGTTCATGCATCTGACAATGGCGTCATTGTAAGAGAATTCTTTCTATAGGCAACACTGCACGCGCTTGATTTTAAAGAAAAAATATATAATATAATATATGCAGAGAAAATCATTTTTATTGTTATTTATTTATATTTTAACTTTTTACATATGTACATATAACACAAACGCAAACGATTGATGTTTAACAATTTCTAACAAATGCATTGAGTCTGGCAACGCATAACAACAGCTCGGATCATTTTTGCATATGACAACCGTGTGAACTGACAAATTTTCGGCTGACAATTTTGTCAGATGAATTTATTGTCATACAACCGTCTGGCAATAAATTGTAAGATTACCCGTGTAACTGACAATGTTCCTTGTGCTTGCAAAATTACATTTTTAATTAATTATTGGGTATTACATACATCGAAGTACATGCCTCTAAAAATTTTAAAATCTTTATCATTACAATCAGCCGAATTAAAGATGAATATAAAGAAACTTTACTTAAGTCACTTGAACAATTTTGCTCTCCTATAAAATTTAAAAAAGTGTAGTTACGTAATTTTGTATTTCAGCTAACGATATACTTTATGGGGTCGATTAATAATATCGAGGAAATTATATCCTTGGCAATTCTGGTGAAGGGAATAAGAAATAATGTATTTTAATAAGACCATATTATAAAAATTTATCTAAATATTTTCGCAAATTTTCTCTGTTTTTCATCTTTTTCTGCTTGCAATTGTTGCAAAGATTGTTTAAAATTCCATTTTCGGCATTGTATTTATAAACAACACCATCCCACTAAATCGTAACATTTTCTTGCACTGGATGTTAAATCCTTTAAAATGTCAAAGGTTAGAATGCAAAAAAAAAATTAAATGTTTATGCGCATAGGGGAAATTATTATAACGTGCTGGTGTGGGTTCAAGTGTGTGCATTTACGTATGCATACTAGGGTTTCTAATTTCCCTGATTTTTTCAATTCCCGGGAATCGGGAAAAAAATAATTTTATGAAAAAAACACAACATTTAAATTAATACCAAAACAACTTTATTTGTTCATTTCAAGAACAACAATATTTCAAAAACAAAACAAAAACAAATAAATTCATATGCTTTAAGTTATAGCATGGATAGAAATTTCAACTACAACTGCCAATCTAGATACTCTAAAAGAACTTTCCACCGATATGCAAATTGCAATTATTCATTTCTGCGGTATACCTTTTCCATAAAATTGATTCAACATCCTTGTTCTTATAAATTCTGACGTGGTGTAGTGTCGGCTGTTGTTAAAAAAAGCATTTTAAAACATACATACATACATACATACATACTTAGATACACGCATATGTAAATACATACATACGAGTATGTATGAATATATGTCAGTATTTTTGAAAGGTAAAAGCAACAAAATATAGAAAGAACAGTTGCAGTTTAATCATAGAGAGCAAGTTTAAAAAAAGAAATCTTAATATAAGTTAAATTAAGAATTGCTTCCATTTCATTTTTATATTCTTATTCGGGCCTATTCTGAAAATCACGACGTGTCAAATCATGGTAATTTCAAAAAATCAGCTTTCATTGATTTGTAAATTCCACGATTTATAGCGTTGGAAGTTGGAAGAAAATATTTTATTATAAATGACAAAAACTTAAAATACAATAAAACCCAATATCAAGTCAGCTACTAGTAGTTTACTTTTGAAATTACGTAATTTGAAATCACCGTGATTTTCAGAACAGGCCCGATTAAAATAAAACAAACAAATTAAATTAAAATAAGTTTTTTATTCTTTCCGTACGCTTTCCGTTATAAAATTTGAGTGTAAGCAAAATATGGAAAAATACCGCAGCAACGAAATGAATAATTGTAAAATTTGCTTCCGCAAAAAAAAAAATAATGAACAATTAGTCCCACTATAAAGAGTATTTAGGTTGAAAATATTTCGTAACGCTTGAAGTTGTTGGAGTCACCTCGGAAACCTCTATTACATCGGGTTCCATGCTTATATTATGCATCGTTACAAAATTGTATTTTTAAGTAATAAAACAGCGAATAGCAATGTAAAAAAATCAAATTCCAAAAACATAAATATTAGATTCCCGAAAATTCCCGTTGAAAGTTTCCCGGGACTTGTAAAAAAATAATTCCCAGGAATTCCCGGGATTTTTTTCCCGCGTAGAAACTCTAATGCATACTTATGTGCAATAGCGTGTGAGATTATCTATTTATACTCAACAAAATACCCACTGTTGCCAGATTTGCAGAATTCTCTGCACTTTGCTTATTTTTTTCCTGAAAAATTGCAACAGTGAGACTTATAGATTTTTGTCCTTAAATTGCAAACTTTATACAATATAATTTCGAAAACTAAAACTATTGGAAATCTGATCCTATCTATATATGTGACGCGAAAAATAGAAAGGGACCTAAGGGTAAAAACCGGTTTTGTTCAGGAGAGCCACTTTAAAGATTTAAATACGTGTATCTTTGGTGTACCATCATATCATAAAACGCGCATATCTCTGGGAGGGAACACTTTTGGGGCATGGGATCGGTCTCATTCGATGCTCAGATGTTGTCCACATCAAAAAAAAAGTGAAAATTGATTTTTTTACCCTTAGGTCCCTTTCTCTATGCGCTGTCACATATATACCATGTATATAAATACCCGGTAGGTTTGGGAATAATTTGGGTAGAATAATTTGTAGTTAAAAAAATAAATAATTGAGGGTACGACAACGTTTGCCGGGCTCAGCTAGTATGTGTGTATAACAGCGATACCTCATATCGAGCCTTATTTTCGATTTTTTTGGAAGCGACAAAGATAAATTGTTCAGGAGAAGCTTTTTTTTAACTATTCATATATGGTTTTATACATAAATTGTCGCTTACCATTAAATTTTGCTGCCCGTATCTTAAAAGTTATCAACAATTTTAACATTTTGATAATTCTAAACTATGAGTAAGCCCATAAAATTTTAAGTTCAATAAAAAAGTCAATTTTCGACAGCATGTTGCTTATGATACAATCGAAAATATGGCTCGATATGAAAAATGCATATGTACGTGTATTTAACTAACTTATAGAAGCACGATTAATCAAAACTGAAGAAATTCTTAATAACTTTTATACTGAGATCTGTGATTAAATTTAAAAAAAAATTTGATTTTAAATAGCGAACTTTAAAATAAATAAATCCAAATTTTGAAATCAATTTACGAGCTCAATTATCAGACATATTCTTAAAAATTTTCCAATGGTTTATAAAATGAAATTCCTTTGGTATGTACTACTAGTGATGCACGAATATTCGTATTCGTTTTCGAATTGCCGAATATTTCACCATTTTTAAATATTCGTATTTGTCAATTTCAGGCGAATACGAATATTTTTCCAAAAAAAATTAAATAAATAAGTGCATAAATCCTAAAAGATATTTAAATAAATGGATACAAATATTCGGCCCTGTTCTGTAAACCGAATCCGAGTAAATTTTTCGTTTTCAAAATATGAATAAAGGTCCTGCAGACGTGTTGAAAATCATACACGATAATTTTCTTTCAGATATGATATTTGAGAATCTATATAATGGAAAAATTACAAAAAGTCTGAAAAAATATTTCTCTTAACGGAGTTAGTTTTGTAAAATCGTTCGATTTCAAATTGATTCGGTTTACAGAACATGGCCGATTAGTTTGTACAAAAACATTAAATTTTTTATAGAAATTTGTGCTTTGTATGAATTTCAAATATTATTTATTAAAATTTTGTGTAGATTTTATTAACTTTAAAGTACGCCAACAGGAGTATGAAGTTATTTTTCATAACAATTTTTTAATATTTCATGTTGCAGGCGTAAATAGAAGAACCCTAATTTAATGTCTATAAATTTCACATTAAATATTTGTATTCGCCAATATCGTTTCATATATTCGTATCCGCTTAAAGGTTTTTTAAACGTATTTTTACAGGTTCCCTGATGATCTGCATTAGCAACAGTGAAATGCGCATAGGATCCAGCTAAGCCCCTCAATAATCAATTTCAATGTATTTTTAATTAAAAAAATATTTTACTTAACAAGTAAAATATTAATTTGGGATTATTAGTGCGTTTAAAAAATTTTAAACTTAAATTGTAACAATTCCCATAAAAACAACTAATTATTCGTATTCGTATTCGCGAATATCAAAAATTGACATTCGTTCACTAGTGTGTACTATGAATGAGGCATTCTGTAAAAACTAAACATTTTATTAATTTAAGAAATCACAGTGAAATTCGTGGATTTTTTTAGTTTATCAGATTTTTTGCAGATTTAAAAATATGCAGATTTTGTCGATGTTTTTCTCCAAATTTTGCAGATTTTTGGAGAATATTTTTTGGCAACAGTGAAAATACTCTCACACTATTTTTTCTCATTTTGTCCCTGAAAATATGCAGCGTTAAAATGCCAAGTTTACTGTTTGCTGTGGTTTTTTTTTTTTTTTTTTTTTTTTTTTTTTTTTTTTTTTTTTTTTTTTTTTTTTTTTTGGAAGAATACATACATATCGTCACCTTAAATGCAACCGGATGTAACTACACAAAAATTAGAAATCGAGTTTTTGATTGATTATGGTTCATTTTATCAAACTACATGCTTAAGCAAATATTTAGAACTCTACGATCAAAAATGACTACTAAATTAAAGAAATTTAAACAAACGTAACTACGAATGCATTTTTTTTATTGCAAAGAACGTAACTAACATAAAAGCTTAAATATATGTATATAAAAAATGAAATAAATGCCCTGTCGGAGAATGTGTGGTTGACTACAATAATAGTTAAGTTATACGACTAAAAGCTAACTGCTAACTAATTCTTAAGTACTTAATCTAATTTGATGAGAGCCAACAAATTTATTCTCAGCTACTTTGAAACTCATTTCAGTTTTATATTAACATTTTGCTGTTTTTATTTTAGATGGTAGCCAGTGTGCACACTTCTACCGATATCCGGTGGATTTTACCGAATATGCTTGTGAATTTAACAATCTACCAATTCTACCGAACAAGGCCTGAAATCTACCGAATATTGTTATTTAGTAACTTAAGTCGATATATGTGTAAATTGCCTATTTTGCCACATAGCAGTGCAGCCACAGAGCTGGCATTTTCTGTCATGAAAATCATTAAAACAGAACATAGAAATCGGTTAAAAACTGAATCTATAAGTAACCTAATATTTGCCAAAGAATTATGCCTTGGGGATGAAATATTTATTCCTACCAATGATTTAATAATTTTTGCACCACAGTTTAAATTCATAAATGGATCTTACATATAATATTTGTAGTTACAAATGTTTGTAAAATAAGTTATTTTAGTAGCTTTATGAATCCTATGTACAAAAACAGAATTCCTGTTATTTATGTATATTATTTTATATATGCATAGCATATCTATATAAAGGGTAAGGGCAAATAACTGGAGATGACACTTTTTTATTGGAAATGCTTCATTGTTTATGGCAGTTTAATTTCCAATCACATGTGAAGTTTTAAATGCGCTTTTGGAACCTGTTTAGTTTGATACTCCTTGCACTTACCCTTTATATATGAGTACATATATTGTGTTATTTTTTATGTTTCTTTGAATTGTTATTTTTTATGTTTCTCTGAATAAAAAAAAATTTCTACCGAATTTCATTCAAATCTACCGATTTTTTTTGTCGATTCTATCGAATTAAAAAAAAATTAAGTGTGCACACTGATGGTAGCTTAGCTGAGTGGTAGCGCATCGAGTACGCAACGTGTGATGATACATACATGTTCGAACCCTAGAAATTTTTTTTTTAATTTACTGACTACCACGTGGTTTAAAATAAATCAACTTTAAGTTAGTTGAAAAGTAATGCAGAGTGAGACTATTGACTATTTGTTAAAATAGTCAGTTTATTACACTGAAAAGTAATCCAAGTGTCAGTCAGTACTAGTTGCAAAATAGTTAGCTTAAAGTTAGTTTAAAGTTAGCGTAATTTCCGACAGGGTGGTCAGAAACATCAATTTTTTGTGGCAAGCAACGTAATATATAAGTATGCGTACTACAAGTAAATTTCGAAGAAAATTTTGCAAGAATACTTTATTATTATTGATTTTTTAAGTTTTTTGTTTTTTCTGTAAAAAAAAAACAAAAGTTCAGTTACGTCCGTTTGGCTTTAAGATGAAGATATGTATGTACATAGATAAGTGTATATTTTTCCACCTTCCTTTAAAAATTTTCATATAAATCTGGCATTGCATTAAGATGATTTATCTATTTTCGGTGATGAATGCAACTTTCAAACTTGTATTTAAATGTTAGTTAGTTAGTTATTTTTATTGAGGCTTCATATTTTTTCATTAAACAAGAATTACCAACATAATTTATAGAGTACTTAAAATTATAAACTATTGTTCTAATTACATAACTTATTTAAGTGAATGCATCTTGCTTTTTAAATATAAAAAGGAATTAAGAATTACGAAAATTAAAAAATATTACTATCGCTTAAAACAAAGCTTGCTCCCGGCTTTTATCCTCATTGGTAGAGTTCCATCTACCTTAAATAAACTTAACACTAAACCTAAAATTAAACCTTATAGCTAAAGAACTAAAATTAAGGAAAAATAAAAAAAATTAAAAAAATAAAAAAAAATATTAACCCCTATGAACGCCAGGAGTAATACTTGAGTAGAAGTTTTGACCAGGAATATCAGTATTTAAATGTTAGTGTTTTATTTCCTCGAAAAAATTTTTAATATTCTATTTTTTCAGCATTTTAGCGATCGAATTTAGCTTTAGCAAATTACAGAATACGAGGGCATTTGATATTTATAAAATTTTTATAAAGAAAATTATTATTTACTGGCATCTTCCTACGATATGGTTCGCATCTGGAAGGAAACTGAAATTGTCAAACAAATTGTATTTATTACCAAATTTGCCATAAACAGAATTTTTTTAAGTGCTACTCGTACATTTTTTTTATCCGTGCCATGTATGATATTTGCCTACAAAATTTCGTTTAACTCCATTTAACCTTTTTCGCGTTAAAGTGAAACAAACATCCAAGCTCACAAGCGCACAAACTTTCATATTTATAAAATAAATAAGATTATTGGCCAGTAATGGGTTAATTTATGTCAACAATTTTAAAAACTTTGTACCTTTTTCGGAATAAAAAATATTCTTTCTCCTAATTTAGCATATTTTATTATTACACCTGCAGCGGTTCTCTCGTCGTAAGGTAACAAACATCCAAAAATCCAAACATACAAACTCTCACATTTATAATATTAGTAGCTTTGATAAAGCACCAATGAAATGCAGATAGGCATGCTTAACCAGCAGCAAAGAAATTTCACTTAAAATAAATTATCAGCTTAGTCCAATAAAAATTTCAACGAGCATAACAAGCTCTTTTAAATTTTCTTTTTTATAATTTCCTGACGAAGCTAACGATAGGCTTGCGAAATATCAAAAAGAAGAAAAATATTACAAGTGCTTCAGGTCTTTAAAATGTGTATTTAATTATTATTTATTACTAAAGAGATTTATAAAAAATAAAAATACTTTAAAAAAACTTTGATTTTAAAAAGAGTTTAAAAAGGAGAAAGTTTTCCATTCGGTTGTATTTTTTTGTTGTTTCTTTTTTATGTGAGTTATTACTTACCCCCCGTTGTCACATGCCAGTAGTTACTTGCAAGTAGTGTATATGTATTACTAACGAAAATCAGGAGAAATGTAAAAAACACAACAATATTTTGAGTGGCTACACAGCACAGTGCAAGTTAAAATGTCGTCAACAAGTAAAGTTCTAGATAACAGCGTGTTGCTTCAACTTTTAGTGCAGTGTTGCCAAGAAGTCAATATTGAACTTTAATTGCATTGTTAATATATTTCTTTTATTAAAACATGAAATTTATGTTCAAACTTGCTCTAAAATTAGTCTATGCCATTTCTTAATATCCTTTTTATATCTACAAAAAATCAGCTATAATACTAACCAAATTAATGAAATAACTCTCTACTCGGCAACACTGTTTTTCGTTTTGTCAGTTTACTTGCGACAAGTGTGAAAATTTACTTGCTTCAAAATTTCATTGCAAGCTGACTCGCAAGTGGCAAAAGTGTGACTGTGTTAGTAAAAAAATATGAGTGTATTGAGTTTTTTTCACTTGCACTTGCATGTGGCAGCGGGGGGTTAAATCAATTTTAAAAATATTTTTTTTTTTTTGCCTAGGTGGATATAACTGTCATTTCGTCCCAATATTTAATGTATGTTTACTTATCTTAAAAAATAATTGGCCTAGCCCTTAGGGTCTTAAATGATACAATCCCGCGCTTACAAAATAGGGTGAAGCACGCCAATTGGGTTTCACCAAACCACAATGCCCATGAAAAAACGATAGAAAGGCAAACCACTCGACTCATTGCTTGCAGAGTTAATATCAATTTTATTGATGCATTGTTTTGCATTCCTGTTTTGATTTCTTTTCTAATTCATTTGAGGTATGTTGGTGGAGTCACAATATCACCCTGCATGATGTTAATGAACTATTTGAAGAAGAAAAAGCTGATGATGGAGAGCAGTCTGGAAGCAACGTGCCTGTGGACAACATAAGTTCTGAATCAGAGTCAGATTCGGACGATGGAATATGGATATTGGATATGAGGATGCATATTGTGGATGAGGTGGTAAAAATGGGATTCGTCCTTCAGATTGACACATCTTCCAACTGGAAGGAATTTCATTCAAGTGCTGCAGGTCGCAAATTGAGCAGAAACGCTTCACAATCTGCATTGGCCGAATTATTTAGCACGTTGTCTACAAAATCGAAGGTCCCGGGCTCAAGCGCGGTCTCCGACAGTAATTAAATAACAACACAACTAATTTTTTTTTTTTTTTTTTTTTTTTTTTGATGTGCATTATTGTGCATTTGTTATAAGTTGTTGTAGAAAAGTTCAAGTGATGAAGGCATAGACACTGGTCTCTGATGTAAACTAGCTTCAGCTGATACTAATCCTAATGTAACATATGATTGCCCTCCTTCGTCGGTATTGTGTAGCAAAATCATCGGCGAAGTAAATAACCAATACAAAAATTGCCACTAAAGACAGCTTTGAAAATGTAAAACGCCTTATTGACAGCAGAGGCGTGCAACACGGCATTATTAAAAAAAAATGTGCCAATAGCAGAGATGTAAACGAATCAAGCTTTCGTCTATCTCTTCTTTCTCTACCACTATCCTTTTCCTAAAGAAAGTAACACCTAGTAATGGCAGTAGGCATTAATTGCTTGAATGCTACTTGTCTCAAAAAAAAAAAAAAAAAAAAAAAAGACTGGTGGTTAAAACGAAGTCACTTTTTCAACCTTCGGATTGACTTGACGATGATATAATCCTAGATAATTCATCATACTGGAAATAAACCTAGGAGACCTAAGCGACCAGTTTCATATACTGGTAACAATACTAAAAAGCTATTATCCAAGATAGGAGACTAAATCTACCATATAACGACGCGTCGTGTAGTGAAGCAATGTACGGAACTGATGAAAATTTTTGGATATATATTGAAATTATATTGAAATTTGATATAAACAAGGTTAACCTATGCATTCAAAACTCATGTTGCTTTAGCAATGAGCAAATGATGATGAAGGACATCTTACCCAGGCAGCTTAACGGAACCTTATAGGACCCAAGTGAGCTGTTTCCCATGGAACTGGCCACGTGCGACACTTACCCCAACCTTACCTAATTTTTTTCTATTTTTCTATCTATTTTATAAAGAACCCAAAGAGCACAAAATATTGCTGGAATTTTGTTGGAATGTTATTAAGTTGTAGGTAATCGGTAATATTGCAAGAATATTGTCGAAATATTTTTTGGTAATATTACATTTGCAAAATAGTACTAATATTATTATAATAATTGTATTATAAAAATTGTTTTTGTTAAATCAATACATATATCGCGTTACAGATGCCATAAGGGCATATACCGGCAAAAGTACCGATGATAATAAAATTTCTATTTTTCTCTAAGTCCAAAAAAAATTTTAGTTTTCTTTACGTTTCAGATCAAAATACGTCGATTCTCAAAAAAAAAAAAAAAAAAAAAATTCTTAAAAAATTCAATTATTTCCTAAATCTAAAAAGTTAAATTTTTGAGAAAGTTTCTTTTTTTTTGCAATTCTAGACGTTTCAGACGAAAGTATGTTAATTCCAAAATAAAAATTTTTCATACGCCCTTATGGATTCCGGGTAACATAATAGAAATTTTTCCAATATTTTTGCAACGTTGCAGTGCAATATTTCCTCAATCTTGCTGGCAAGACAAAAAAGCGGACATAGGAATATTGCAGGAATACTGCAGGAATATTGCCTGTGACATTACAACGTAACGAAAAAATATTCCTGCGAAATTCCAGCAATATTTTGTGCTCTATTTATTATTTCTAGAAAATTTCTAGGGTACAGTATAATAAATAACTCATTGCAAGTGTGTCAGAATGTGGTCTATGAGTAATAGAGGCAGGAAGTGCTAAAAACGATTACGGAATATAAAAATAACAAAACACCAAACATTTATTGTATAGGGATGCCCCTACCCACGGCCCTATTCTACTTATATCTTGAATTACGTCGCACGTCGCTCTCAACACACTCCATACCAAATTTGAAGACTCTTGCTATTATAACTTTCAAGATGTAAGACTATTATTAATTACTTTGTAGGGGGAGTCCCTTCCCCCATTCTTGCTCCACCAATATTTTGAATTGCTCTGCACTTTGCTTTCAAAAGAGTTCATACCAGATTTGAATACTCTGACTGCTTCACAGGCCTACCGCATACACATAAAAATTTTTATAAACCTCGGTCAAGCCGTTTCGGAGAAAATCAATTACAAACACCGTAACACCGAGAATTATATATATATATATACAAGCTGAGCTTGGCAAACGTTGTCGTACCTTCAATAATTAATTTTTTAACTCTAAATTACTCCACCTTGTGATCACTTGTTGAGTTAAAAAAAAAAAACGAAGCTATTACAGTTCCAGAGATCATGCGTTAGGAACAAACACACACTACGATTTTATATAAATAGATGTTAGGAACATCAGCTGAAAATTGTGTCAAATATTTCTAAAATACTATCTCCAGGTTTTGTCAAGAGATCGAACTTCTTCTACTAGGTGTTACCTTCTTTAGGAAACTGGATAGTGTTAGTGAAGACTGGTAATGAAGAGTATAGAGCAAAACTTAATTTTTTTACAAATCTGCTTTTTTCACGTTTTTATTTCTACGACAGTGCTGCAGCGCTCTGGTGTCAATGAGGCACATTAAATTTTCGAAGGCGCTGTGATATTACATTGGGACATATATCCGCTGAAGCTGGTATAGTTCAGTAACGAGTGAATTGAACTTTTCTACAACAACTGATACAAAGTCACAAGAATACAAATCAGGAAAATTCATGATTTTTTTTAGTTTAATGACTATTCTTCGAGTGTCATGAAAATAAATAAAAGGCAAGCGTCAATAAATTTCTTTTTCCATGATTTCATGACTTTGCTGCTGAGAAACTCTCAGAGTTTAATTTCGAAATTTTAGCTTCAATATTTTTCTGTTTATAAATAAGTAATTTATTTCAAAAAATGATATTCTATTGCACACATTACTAATTTGTATAAATAGCCTACGTTGCATTATAGCACCGAAAAATCTTAAACTCATAATTTGATGTGTGCCTCTAGAAAGGTTTTAACATGATTAATATCAACATATAAACCTATACCCGGATGTAGGGTGCCACACGATACAACACCGCACAACTGATCGTTCAACACAGCTGGACCACCAGAGTCACCACAGAGTGCATCCTTTTCATAAGGAATTCCAGCACATATATAATATTCCGGTATTACTCTACTATAAAACAGAGAACACTCTTTATGATCCACCACAGGAACTGCAACCTCTCTTAACATGCGTCCAGAATAAGGAAGAATTACATCCTTCTCCAAAGTATCACCCCAACCATAAACGTTTAGTAAATCGCCTACCTGCCATTCGGTGTTGCACAATTGAATTGTTTCTATGTTTGGACCTCTTAAGGCAGTGCGTAACCGCAGTACAGCAATATCCCATAATGGATTACTGGGCGTATATACAGCTCTAACTGCACGACGATGGCCACCTTTCCAAAAGTATGTGGCACCACCAATAACCGTAATATCAAATATTTGGACATCTTCCACACAATGGGCAGCTGTAACAACATGATATGGTGTAACAAGACTCCCACCGCACATAGCGTATTTATATCCCTGGTGCTTCGATATGATTTGCACAACAAATTTGGCTTGATATATATCAATTTCATGTCCTCCAGCGATTCGACTTGTAATATTTTTTCCGGTTGTCTCTAGAATTTGTGCTAAAATAAGCCAAATAATTTTCAAAGAACTGACGAAAGCTTTGTGATCTTTCATTTGATTTTGCTTCTCTGAAAACCGTTGAAAATATTTACAATATTAAAAGTTCGTTTTACACACTTTTATAACGAAAAATTTGTTTAAATGTGCTCTTGCTTCTAAAGCTGAATAGTGATTTAGTTTCGTATACCAAACGCTATTTTTATACGTTTGCCAACTTCATTAACTTTATCAGTAGCAACTTGTCAAATAAGAGCAATACGTTTTATTTATGGAAATATTTAAACGCATCGTACTAAAATATGTTTGTATATACATAAATAATTTAAATATATTGCGATAAATTCTATTATACACAGAAGTTACAGAAGATAAACATTGAACCTTGGATTTAATTGGAAAATCAAGTCTAAGGTCGGGCTAACATCTGTGTGACATGTGCCAACGAAAGCGTAACCACTAATTACTTATGAAAAACTTTTTGATTTAGGCATGTATTTATTGATTTAAACAGTTTCCAATCATGTTATATTCTATAAAATTGTCTATTAGTTATGTATGAGACTGTTTAACTTAATGAATACGTGTCTGAATCAAAAAGCTTTTCATTACTAATTAGTGGTTATATTTTCTTTGGGAACATGGCACACATAAAATGCCAGATGTAGACTCAGTCTTACAATAACAGACGCGAAATTGAAACGAAAGGTAACTCAATTTTTCAAGCTACAGAAATTTTATTTAAGGAAATAAATAGATTTAGAGAAACTAGATTGCTTTGTGAAATCTTGTTTTGTTTTTAATCAATTTTTTTTTTTTTATTAATGCATGTTTTTTTATTTATTGTATCTTCAAATATGAACTAAGTACAATAAGTATTCAAATCTTAAATCTATAAAAAAAATTATAAGGCCCATAAGCTTAGTGATAGTTATTAATAATACATAAGTAGTGATAAGCAACAAAAAGAAAAAAGTGTTTTCAAGCAGCTTCATCATCTAGAGTGTTGAATATTAGAGCCCGTGTATCTCTCTTTTTTAAGCGGATGTGTCCAGTAAAGTTCAAAACATTACGAGCAAGCGGATTAGGATGTGACTCGGGTTTTGTTAGATATTTGCCTGCGTACTTTGCAATTTCTTCAGTCACTAGTGGCATATTCAAATCGCGATGTATATTTGAATTTTTGATGTACCATGGAGCCGATGCTATCATGCGTAAAATTTTATTTTGCCTTCGTTGAATTTTCTCTACATTTGAAGCTGAAGCAGTGCCCCATAGTTGAATTCCATAACACCATATTGCCTTTAAAAGCGATTTGTATATTAAAAGTTTGCAGTCTAGGCTAAGTGTTGAATTTCTACCAATCAGCCAATGTACCTGAGTTAATTTAAGTTTCATTTGAGTTAACTTAGAGTCAATGTGATGTTTCCATGTAAGTCGTCGATCAAGGTGTATACCAAGATATTTCCCATGTGAATGTTGAGGAACAACTTGATTGTTAATCCGAAATGGGGGAGCAAGTATCTCTTCTTAGGGTGAACGTTATATGGACACACTTTTGTTCATTGACTTTAATTCTCCATAAGCTTAACCAAAGCTCCATCTGGCTAATGTGTTGCTGAAGTTTGCGGAATGCCTCATCAGGGTTTTCGTGCATACTAAGGCAGGCTGTATCGTCGGCAAATGTGGAAGTATGGATACTACTGCTCACAGGCATATCACAAGTATAAATCAAATATAAAACTGGTCCCAGTATGCTCCCCTGTGGCACACCGGGTGAAATAGTTTCAGGCCTACTCGTAAAGTCTCCTTCCACAACAGTGAACTTACGGGAAATAATGTAACTTTCCAAAAGATTTAAAATGTTTATTGGTAAGTAAGTCTTCAATTTTAATATTAGGCCTTCATGCCACACTTTATCAAATGCCTGGGAAACGTCAATAAAGAGCGTAGAACAATACTTTTTTTCCTCAAAAGTTCTTCTTATAAATTGAACCAATCTGTGAGTTTGTTCAATGGTGCTATGCTGACTTCTAAAACCAAATTGATGGTCTGGTATGCACCCACTACTAATTAGAATTGGGGGCAATTTTGTTTTGAGCAGTTTTTCGAAAAGCTTTGACATAGTTGATAGTAGACTTATTGGCCTATATGACTCAGCCTTGGTTAGATCTTTGCCCGGCTTTGGAATCATTTTAACCTTGGCAAGCTTCCAGCTGTGTGGATAATACTCCAGTCGTAAAATGGCATTAAATATGAATAATAGGATTTTCATTGCAATACGAGGCAAGTTCATAAGCATCTGGTTACTAATTCCATCAATACCCGGAGCTTTCTTCGGGTTGAGTTCGGCAATTAATTTTTGTAAATCACGCGTCTTAAATTTTATGTGTTGAGGGGTTAGAGCCACTACATTTGGCAAATCAGCAACACCAGTACATATGTTTTTTATGATTATGATTTTTTATGATGATTTGAAGTGCTCAGCAAATATTTTACCTTTTTCAGAATCGCTTCTTGCCCAACTTCCGGTAGATGTGCATAGAGGTGGCTTATACTCAATGGGTGTTTTAAGCTTTCTAGTAGCGCGCCACAAAGAGTAATTAGACGCTGGTGTGACATCAAGACCTTCCAGATAATTATTAAGAGATGCAGTTTTTTCAGACGCAAGCAACTCTTGGAGTCGTTTAGTGCACTCTTTAAATCTGATTTTATTTTGTGGTGATCTGTGCTGTTGCCATTCCCTTCTAGCTCTTCTTTTTTCACGTACGAGACGTTCAATGTCTGTAGAATAAATTTTATTAAACCCAGTCTGCGGATGGGAGATAATGGCATGTTCAGCAGTCTGTTTAATATTCTCGCTGAGATTGGCAATGTTAGATTCAATATCATCGGATGTTCTAAGCGTAATGTTTTCCGTACAATGACTACTGAGATATTTTTTGAACCCCAGCCAATTAACACGATTGATCATCTTCACATATGGGTCAGGTAAGTTACTTCTTAAGGGACTACAAATTGTAATGATCGTCGGAGAGTGATCGGACGAAAGATCAAGAGAAGCTTGAACTTGAATTAAATCCCTAGAGATATTTTTTATGACGCCAAAATCTATAACATCCGGAATTTTTTGTATGTCAGTAGGCCAATAAGTGGGCTCCCCACTCGAAATGACATCCAAGCCCATTTTTGAAATAGTGTTGAACAATGCTCGACCTCTGGGGGTAATAAGACGTGAACCCCAGAACGTATGCTTAGCATTGTAGTCGCCAGCTGCTACAAAACAAGGTCCAAGAGATTTGTCGAAATCCTCATATTGATTCTCAGTGATTGAAAATCTGGGAGGGGAGTAAATTGATGATATAACAAAATTTGTACAAAAACTTTCAATGCCAATATTTGTTGCTTGTAGGTGTTCTTCACAAATGTTATCAAGACCATAGTGTTTGAGTCTTGACTTTATTAGAATTGCTGATCCACCGCAAGCCCTTCCTCTAGGGTCCTTTGTATCATATATAGTGTAGCCATAAATTTTAAAAAGACTTCTCGAAGTCAAATGAGTCTCAGATACTAACATTACATCAATAGTTTTTTCCGTGAGGAAGTGCTCAAGTTCATTTTTATGTTGGCGAATGCCGTTTGCGTTCCAGAAACATATTGTTAACGTGTTCATGGCTTATTAATTAATGCTTGAAGCAGAGTATTCTGCATTCGCAGCATTTCTTGCATCATGCTAGTCATATTTGTTGTAAAGTTGTTGATAGTTTGCACAAGATTTTCAATAGTAGCTTCAAGGCGATTAAAATTAAAGCTTGCGTTGTTTTTAATCGATTTAAAAATAAATTCAGTAAAGTGCGACTCTGACTAGCGCACGAAGGGTTTCGTACGAACACTAGATATGTAATTTAATACAAACTTCATCCTATATAATATATAGTTTTGGGATTTTTTTCGTTCTTGTGGTCTTTTCGGTTTTTTGGTTTTGGATTTTTTTTTGCTTTTTTTCGGTTTTGGCTATTTTTTTTAGTTTTGACACTTTATTTTCTCGTTTTGGCGATTTTTTTCGGTTTTTGGCGTTTTTTCATTTTGGCGATTTTTTTTTTTACTTTTGGCGATTTTTTCATTTTTCGATTTTTTTATATATTTTTTTTTTAGTTTTGGCGACATTTTCGCGTTTTGGCGATTTTTTTCGATTTTTGGCGTTTTTTTTCAATTTGGCCTTTTTTCATTTTGGCGATTTTCTCGAATTTGGCGATTTATTTTAGTGTTAGAATTTTTTTTTTAATTTTGGCGATTTTTTTTTTCGTTAAGGCGATTTGTTTTAATTTTTGGCGATTTTATAATTTTCGGTTTTTTTATTTGTACCGTTTTTTGAAAATTTGAAGTGTTTGCCTCTTACGGTTTCCAAGATATAGCAAATTGTCAAAATTACATAGTCAAAATTGCATTAAATGATGGACCACCCTTTAATTTAAATTTTTTAAATTTTAGTGTTAATTGTTGTAGTCTGTATAAAAATACACTAATTTTACAAATTTCAAGTTTCAATATACATATGTTCATAAATACAATTGTATGTATATTACATGGGATTTTAACATATTTCATTGCTCGTTTTGTAACACCCTTTAATTTTTAATTCTCATGTATTTGTTGTTGTAGCGGCCAAGGTTCTACATACTGTGTCCAAATTTCAGGTCCGTAGCTCTTACGGTTCCTGAGAAAATACCGTGTGACGGACAGACGGACAGCGCAGCGAAAACAATAGGGTTGCTTTTCACCTTTGGTATACGGAACCCTAAAAAGTGAAAGGTCACTTATGTTTTTATTACTTTTGCACAGAAAAAGTGATTACTTGACCTACTATATATAGTAGTGAAATGTTCTCTGAATGCTAAATCATGTCTTTATTTTGTTAAAAATATATTTCATAAAAATATCGGTATCATAATCGATATCGGCGATATTTCTTTTTGACTATCGGTATCGGATCGGCAAAACTACATATATTTACATCCCTACTCTGTATCGATTGTATTATTATATTAAGGGTATTCACATCAGTTTTTTCTTATTGGAAAAATTAAAAAATTTGAATGTAAAAATTCAACTTTTGGTGGAATATTTTTCCTGTGTTTGTTGTAAAAAATTACATTTTTCCATTTTTCCAACAAGAAAAAAACTGATGTGAATACCTTTATTATTAAATACAATAGTGTAAAATTTCTTGTTGAAAATTTTCATATAAAAATTTTTTAAAATGTTGGATTTCGTGAGAGGCTCTCTGAGAGAATTTGTTTGTTCTTCTTTTTTAATTAAAAATAAAAAATACAATTAAATTATAGAAGATAAGAAGAAGTACGTGAAATATAAAATTAAATTTTAATGGGTGTGCCTCCCCAATGGGAAGCTTTACCCTCGCAGACAACAAAAAATATTTTATAATCGGTCCAAACTGTACTGAGTTATGAAGATACACACCTAAAAACAAAAATAGAGACGAATTGTTAACCTCCTCCTTTTTTAAAGTCGATTAAAAACAGAAAGTATATTTGATTCACAAATACACGAAATAAATTGTTGTGAATTAAGCAATAGAAATTATTAATGCTAATCATGTACAATAAGAGCTTATTTCTATTAAATTATTTCATAAATATACTACGTATATTAAAGAAACTAAAAAAAATAACATTCAAAGAATGGCTTGAGGGCCAATTTTGAGGGACGAGCGCACAACCTAAAACACAACTTATCGCTACACAGAAAAAATTATTCCCAAAACATTTTCAAACAAACGTGTGTTTTGAAATATAATTTAGTTTCCGTAAATATTTCTTACTGTTCCAGTAAATTATTTGTTACAATTTTATTTTATGTAAAAAAAAGAACTGTATAGAATGCAAATTATCTCTATAAAGTAAAGTTTGTAAAAAAAATTTTTAGATTTATTTTATTTTTATATTTAAATTTGTTATTTTCAGTTAAATTTGTTTTTATATACTGTACTGATTTTTTTTTTAATTTTTTCAGTTAAATTTATTCTTACATACTGTAAAAAAAATTTTCTGATTTTTTTTAATTTTTTCTACAAATTATGTTATATTTAGATATAAAAAACATTTTATTTTTTTTTTAAGATTTTTGTCTGCGGTTTTCAAACTTATTATGTTTGTATATTGTGATTCTCAATATATTATTAAGAGTCTTACTATAAACATACGAAGATTGTTAGCTGAATTAAAAAATTTTTTGGGTTGAAGTCTACTGACGAGTTCTAAACGCGGGAACGAAATGACGAGCGCACAACCTAAAACACAACTTATCGCTACGAAATTTTTTTTGTATTTCTTTACATAAAATTGAACCAATTTGTGGGGAGAGAATATAAGAAATAAAAATATGACAATGTATTTTTGATGAGGTAAATATCCTAGCCAGTATTTTATTTTTAATAAGTCCGAGCAATATATTTTAAAATACTTTGAATTCAATTAATTCAATAAAGAAACAGTAAGGCTGAAAACATACAAAAGTGTAAAATGTGACAGGTAAAAAAAGCTAGAATCAGGTTTTTTAAATTATTAGTGTGTTTGTAATTATTTTGTTTTATTACTTACCAATTAACACACCTAATAAAACACATTGACACTTTAAAAGAAGAATCAAAACAAAACCGCTGACCAAATCTGGGGAAAAGCGAGACAAATAGAAAAACGCAATTTTCTTCAGTCTCATGTCACCTCTGTATGCTTTGTGCTATAATGTTTCTTATATCTTTACATTTTTTTCAATCAACAAAATTTTAGCTTTTAGACATTTACATATTTAACAATAAACAAAAATAATAATAAAATAATAAAAAACATAAGTCTTAATAAGCAAAGTGTTATCATCCAAAAAAATATGATTATAAACAACAACAAAATAATCACATTTGAATCGCTTACAACACTGTACCTTTGCAATCGATCAGTTTTCCCATCTTCTAAATGCGTAAGATCATAAATAACGGATGAAATACTCACATTTTAACTACCTGAATGAGAAATTTGCGATTGCTATAAAATTATTATCAGTGCGAATTATTCTCTAGTCCTTTTGTAAACGTGTAAGTGAACTAATTCTTCTTGGCCACCAAAAGTATTCGAATAATTTTCATCAGGGTGGTTAAAATAAAACGATGTTGCAAATGGTAAGTGGGATGTTTGGTTTTAATATTAAATTTTTGTATTGCATACATTAAGGCTTATTTAAATGTTAAAATAATCAAAACAACAGAAAACCCCAATAGAGAATAATGCAAAATGCAATAAATAAAAAAATTTATAAATGTTCATTTATATGTGAGAGGCGACGCACAGTGGGGGATTTTGAAAAAGAAGTGGAAATAATTCAGCAGTTTTTAAACGAGCCGTCTGATTGTAATGAAATTTCATACAGCGTTTAAGAAGGTGCTACCGAGCTTAAGACTGGAATTGGGATTATATATCCCTAAATGGGGCGGAGCCACGAAGCCCCAAAGTGGGCAACCTCAGGTTAATGAAAAATTCAAACCGATGCCAAGCTGATGTTTTTGATCTGATAAAAAAGATTTTTTGCAGGTGGATTTCTCTATCCAAGAGCTAAAAAATAGCCTGGTGCATTTATGCAGTTTGGCTTACAGTGTAGGAAATATTCGAGAAAAAAATTTAAATTTTGTGTTTTTTACCAACCTTGGTCCACTGTTCTGCTAATGGAGAAATCAAATCTTGTTAGATTTTAAAATATAAACTTGGTATGATAAGAACAAAATTTTTAACATATAAAAAAAATTTGATATAAATAAATAAATAAATAAATAAATGTGCCTTGTGTTGGATTGAAAATATAAATTTTTTTCCAAATAAATAAATTTATATTTTATATTTATTTATAATCTTAAGAGCATTTTTTTTTTTTTTTTTTTGATTTGTTAAGGCATAGTTTCAAATTTTTAGTGCATATTGAATGCGCATAAAACAGTTTTTTTAGAGTATTTTCATTAGTATTATTGTTAATTTATTTTTGAAGATGCAATAAATAAATATGAGAAAAAAAGGAGCATTGATGTGGATCATATTTATTAATCATATAAATTGAATTGTCATGATATATTTTTTTTTTTTGCTCTATGTTGTAGAAATTTTTTTAGTTTTTTTTTTTGTAAATAATTCTATTGTTGCTACCTAAAACTATTTTTTAGATTTATAAAATATTTGCTTAATTCACAACAATATTTATCGTGCATTTGTGTATCAAATACACTTTTGGTTTTTTAATTGTGAACACCCTCTGTGTTGTGTATTAATGTATTTCGTATTTTTAATGAAAAAAGAAGAACAAGCTACCTACAAATTCTCTCAGAGAGCCTCTCTTTGAATACAACATTTTAAAAACATATGAAATAAAAATGTAATAGTGTAATTCATATTTATATGAAAATTTCATACAACAAATGTTACACTCTTGTATTTAATATGATAATACAATCGATACAGAGATACAAGAGGTTTTGTGAATTAAGCAATTGTATGTTATTTAGTATATTTTAAGATTTAAATTTAACATGACAATAAAATCATATTTTACAAAGTTAGAGATTAACACTAAATTTACTACTTTATTTTTTATTGACTCAACGGTTTTTTATTAACTTTAATGGCCACAAGTTACTCTATTTTCACAACAACTGAATTAGCAAAATTCAATTTTTCATGAAATTATTTGCATGAAATTGATTTCATTTGTAACTAGAATTGTTGGAGAATCAAATATGATACGATAAAGCCTGGATCACACGATCAACACAATGTACCAATCTTCGTCGGCTCACTGCAATAAAGTCATAAGTTATAAGCCAAAATACCAATATTATTTAATTAATTATTGGCCTTATTACCAATGCAGTGTGGTGCAGTTATGTAATTATATTTCAATTAGTTGAGAAATAAGGCAAATTTATTTAATTTTTTGCTGGGTAGTTTTTAAGATTCTATTATTTTATTCTGAAGCCTTGTTAAAATCATTCATATTGTAGTCCAGTAAAGAATAGCTTCCACCAAAAATTTTAAATTCCATACCCGATTACCTTTTTGAAATTTGTTGTTGGGAAACAATACAACATTTTTTTAATAAAACAATAATGACACTGACATTCAACATTAAAACTGAACTTGAATTGCTTTGTCGTAGGAGGCAAATATTTATTCGCTTTTGGGGTGACCAGAAGTTTAGTACTCGTATATGTGATTTACCTAGGGTTTACACGTGCAAGTGCAAGTTCGAAAAACTCAATACACTCAAACTCTTTTACTAACACAACTACACTTTCGGCACTTGCAGTCTACTTCCAACTCAACTGCCAAGGAATTTTACAAGACAGTGACTTGTTTCACTTGCAGCAAGTAGATGGAAAGTTAGCTAACAGTGTTGCCCTATTAATACTTTAGTAGAAATTAACTGGATTTCAGTGTAATGTTATATGAGTTTTTACTAATTTTAAATACATTTAAAAGCTAATTTAATATTTATTTTCTTAAATATTCATAAATCAAGCGGTTAATGAATTTTTTAGACATAAATAACATTAAAATAACACGAATTAAGTTCAATACTATATGGTTCCCTCAAAATTAAACTTTTTTATGTTATGGACAACCCTGCAATAAAAGGCAAACATGCAAGTTGCAAGACAGTCGGGCATTTGTATAAAATTTTCGTTGATAATACGTACACAGAGCTTGCATGTGTAAACGCAGGTTTATGAAATGTCGTAAGTTAATCATATCAATATAAACCTTCAAGTTAACAAATAGTTGATGTAAACTGTTTTTGGAGTCTCAATTTACATGCATACATTGTTGTTGAAACTAATATAAAAAAATAATAAAATATTTATTTACTACAAATGGTAAATTCTTGCTGCAAAAAAAACGAATTTGGTTGTTAAAACAACCTGCTTAAATTATTACATTTCATCATGTAGGATGGCCTTGCATTTTAAACATATTTTTTTTTTTTTTTGCTGAAATCAAATATTCTGTAACCTTAAAATATATTGATTTGAAATCGTACGATTTCAAATGGTTCTGCGTATTTAAAATCATGTACAATAATATATTTTCAGATATGATATTTGATAATCTACATAATAGAAAAATTATAAAAAGTCTAAAAAAATATTTCTGTTATCAGAGTTAGTTTTCTAAAATCGTGCAATTTTAAATGGATTCGGTTTACAGAGCAGGGTCGATATTTTTTTATAACTTTACTTGTTAATTTTTTAATGGGAAATGGGTTAAAACAAGGCGAACATTTTATTCCCCGGAAAATTTTCTTTCCCTCGAACAACAATTTGCTAACGTGAGTTTTCCATGAATTTTGGTTCCCACCGAAACTTACGTACGAGTATGATTTTTTTTTTGAAAACATAAACGCATCAAATGTTAAAAGAATACAAGTGTTTGAACCAAAATAAAATTTTAAATGAAAAATAAAAATATTTAGATTTTGTGCAATTTTCTTATCTAGGCGCACGGCAAAGCGCCAGGCCAAGTTCTGGCCAAGTTCTGTGTATATTTACAGGAAGCCATTCGAGCTGTATTTACCCCCCTCATAACTTTGTTACCCGCAATCGTAAAATTATAAAATTTAAATCATAATTAGAATAAATTCATGTTAATTCATATGCACAGTTTGAAAGTTTTACAATGAAAGGTTTCGGAGATATGGAGGTGCAAAAAGTGTATATTTTAAGACATACTCACTGACTCACTCATCAATGAAGCACTTGCGCTATAGCTAGAGATCTGAAATTTGGTACAGAAGTAGATCTAGGTGAGCAAATAACCAGAAAAATCTGAAAACTCGGAAAATTTTATCAGGGGAGCAGGGCTAAGCCCATAAGAATTAAAATTTGTGCTATTGAGCTGAAATTCGATACAGAGCTAGGTCTAGGAGAAAAATAAAATAAAAAAAATCTGAAAATCCGGAAATTTTAGCCAGGAGGGCGGGGCTATGCCCATAAAGGTCAGAATTAAAAATGCTAATCTAAGGCGCTTCATGGATGCTATTTTATTGAAACTCGGCATATATACTGCGGTAATGCAAGGCTATCAATTTTTCATTACAAAAGTGGTCGTTGACACGCCCATACAATTTAAACCTCATTTTAATGCCCTGCGGCTCAGCATATTTAGATATACTATTTATCTAGCTACTATTATCCGTTTGTAACGAAACTAGACACGAATAATAAGCATTGATAAAAAAAAATTGACTTTGGAAAAGTGGGCGGGGCTACGCCAATAAAAATTAAAAGTTAAAAGTTTCGATAAGGAGCTAAAATTTGATATACAAGTAGGTCTAGGTGAGAAACCAACTAAGAAATCTAAGAATCCGAAAATTTTAGTAAGAGGGGCGGGGCTACGCCCATAAAAATTAAAAATTAAAAGTTGCGCTAAGGAGATAAAATTTGATATACAAGTAGGTCTTAGTGAGAAACAAACTAGAAACATTTTAAAACCCAAAAATTTTTTTCAGAATGGGCGGGGCCACGCAAATATTATTTTGAACTAAATACCTAATATACAGCTTTTAATTCAAGCCAATTTAGTGAAATCTTGCATCACCTTAAAACTTGGGCGTGATCACTCCCATAAAGTGTTAGCCTTGTGTTTAGTCTACATCGGTCTAGCATATTTTAGAAGAAAACTAGCATGAATTATAAGCGCTGCTCACAACAAAACTTTGAGTTAGGAATAATGGGGAGAGGTAATGCTGATAAAATCTAAAGATATAATTCGCGCTAGAGAGCTGACATTTTATACACTAGTATGTGTAGCTCCGTAAGCCAATGGGAAAATCTTAAAACCAAAAAGTTTTACCCGGTCTGCGGGGCCAGGACGTTCAAACTCCAATTCGCATTAGCGAGCTTAAATTTGATACACAAATAAATCTAGATAAGAGATTACTAAGAAAAATCTGAAAACCCAGAAGTTGCTATCAGAGGGCGGAAACAAGCACTTCAAGTTTAATATTAACATACATTTTATTAAAACTTTTCATACACATTGCACTTATCCCAAAACAAATTTCCTATTTTGAAAAGTAGCCGTGACTTCACCCATAAATCTTAGCTTTTTCGTTCAGGTACTTCGGCTTAGCAGTTTTTAATTTAATACTCAGGTATTTCTTATTAACTTTTTAATACCAAACTTTGCATGAACCATAAGCAGTAGCAGATATAAAAGTCAGCGGGGCCAGGCTCATGAAAATTTTACGTAATATTATACTATAGAGAGCTGACATTTTGTAATAGTAATTGATTTACTCAATCGGAAAATCGAAAACTTAAAAGCACCAGCTAGCTACCCTATTGAAACTTTGCATACACATTGGGCATATCCTTTGGACTTATGTACCTCGGCTAAGCAGACTTTAATATGTAAATATATTGAGAAAATAGGCGGGGTCATGCCCAGTAAAATTTACGCTGTATTTTACATGTTTCTTCCAGTAGACTCTTACCAAATTGTATACACACTGGCGACCCGTTGTAATGGCGCAATAGTGCATTTTTAAGATCAACAAGTCAACACTAATCACACTATTACCGATTATTTTATGTAACTCTGCCATTTTCAACTGGCACAGTGATCATGAATAGAAATAAAATACACCAGAAATTTTAAGTTTAAAAAGTGTTATTATAGAAATCTTTTCAAAAAGTAATCAGATCCTCACAAAAACATAAATGTGAAAAACGGCCAAGTTCCTATCCAAAATTTCGGCCATTAAAAGTTGTGAGATATAAATTTTGACCAAGTTCTTCTTTGCCACAATACCTAACACAGAAATATATTATGTATGATATAAATTTGTAATCGTAAGGGTGTCATATAATTTCTAGATAATCTGATAACTTGGCAATATTTTTACCTTTCCAAAAAAGGAGAAAATAATGTATAAATGTTCATTTCTTTATATTGATAAAAATGTTGTCAAGTTGGCAGATTATCTAGAAATTATATGACACCCTTACTATTACAAATTTATATCATATATAACATATTTCTGTGTTAGGTATTGTACCAAACAAGAACTTGGTCAAAATTTATATCTCACAACTTTTAATGGGCGAAATTTTGGATAGAAACTTGGCCGTTTTTCACATTTATGTTTTTGTGAGGATTACAGTTAGAGGAAGAAAATGAACAGAAATCAGAACAAAAGCTATTAGAAGAAACTTACGAGATACCTTAAATCTTTTGGAATTGCAAAGTGTACAGTATAGTAAAAATGACAAAGTACGCTGAGATGTCACTAGACGGAAGATAGTTGTGAATTCTGACGTCTCGCTCACACAGAGCCTGTGTCTTCTTTAATTTTTTTTTCGTAGTTGCATTAATTTAACGTACTTTAATTTTATGCTCTGTGTCCTCATTCGCTTAGCGATGAATCAAAAGCTGAAAGTTAAAACAGGAAGCATTTGAAAACAAATCTTAAACACTTTATCTATACTAATAATCATTTTCACATTCTGTTTTTTAATTCAACACAACAAACTCCTTTATTTAATTTGTGCATAAGTTTTCACTTGTTCAAATGTATTTTAATTTTATACTTTGTGGTCTGATTTGCTTCGTGCTTTTTGGAAGTAAATGATAAAAATTAATATTTTTTAATGAAAATGCTTAAAATGAAGTTTGTAATCATTTGGAAACTAATTTTAATGACTTTTTTTAATACTAATAATCTTTGTTTATTAATTCTATTTTCACCAGTGAGAAAATACTTGAGAAATAATGCTGCTGCTAAGGTTGTACTCTGTTCATTTTGTGCTAACTTACAAAATGTTTCTGGCAACACTTTTTTCAATTGCGAAATAATAAAAGCTTAGTTTTTTTGGTCGGAATTTTAAGCAAAAGCTTATCAGAGTTTGCTCGTCATTGGGATTTTAATTTCAGATTATTTTGTACATAAGAAATTTTAATATAATAAAAAGCAAAAAATTAATGTACATTCATAACAGAAACAATATTGCGGTCTTCAAGACATGACAATTTTTTTCAAAATCGTGATATTGTCACCAATTGCTATTGTCAAAATTTTCAAACGAGATTAAAAGTCAATCTTGCTCAACTCTTTTCGCAAATTAAAACAGAGTACTACGCTTAACCGCTAAAATTGAACTATTAAGTCTTAATTATTAAGGCTTAATTGCTTTAACTGTTGCACATTAGTTGGTTTAACCAATTTCTTCAGTTGTAGCAATTTCAACTGTAAAAATTGGTTATACTTAAATACAATTTTTTCTATGTGATATAAAAATTAGTTTTCTATAAATATCTTAAAAATGTTCAAACTAAACGTAATTTTGCTCAGTAACACTTTTGAATTTAGAAATTCTATCACGAAAACTAGTAAGTATTCTCATACTTATTTGGCATTCAATAACACCACTGAACCACTAAGCCTAAAGCCCATAAGGTTTTTTTTTAAACTTTCTATATGTGACTGGCCACCTCAAAGAAATTAACAATTTGCATTGAATTGCTTTTTTAAAATATATTTTTTATCAAGATTTTTTTTTCAAACAGTTTGTGACAATTTTCCGCTGTATGAGTTTTAATAGTAGATTTTAAATAATAATTTACACAGTTAAATATAAACAATGAAATAAGTATGTAATATATTTCTATTGTGTTTTCTATTTCGCCTATTTTAGGGTCTCTTATCGTCTACTATAGGTAGATAGAGCATTTTCCAACTTTAACAACTTCAACTTGAAATCTAAATTTAAAAGTACGTGTGTAAATAAAAGGGAAAATAAAAGCAAAAACCTTTAAAACTTAAAACCAATTAAACTTAATTGTTGTTTGCTTTACAGCTTTTCATGCCCACAACTATTCAACTAAGTGAATGAATAAATGAACAAGTGACTGAATGAATGAATGACTGTCTGATGGACTGACTGATACAGTTTGAAAAATAAAATAATACACAGCTTATTAAGATTACATATGGAAAAAATATTTAAGGTATGTAAAAAACATTGGCCGTGTTGTATACATATGTACATACAGACATGTTAAAACTATGCATCATGTACTTGGAAAATCAAAAATACTACCGATCTACGATTAGATATAAAATTCCCATCCCAGTAAATGTTGGAACAAAAAAAAAAAAAAAAAGTTGGGAGAAAAGAGGATTACAAATTTGTTGAAATAACAATAAAAAATACACAATCAAAATGAAAAGTTTGTTTAGAAATAAATGACGGTAGGTCGGAAGTGTGTATTGTTGGTTAAAATTTAATTAAATTGAAAAACTGTCGTAATTCTTATTCTTCTTTTTTAGGGTTCCGTACACCAAAGGTGAAAAGGAACCCTATTGTTTTCGTTACGCTGTCCGTCTGTCCGTCTGTCCGTCTGTCCTTCACACGGTATTTTCTCAGGAACTGTAAGAGCTACGGACCTGAAATTTGGACACAGTATGTAGAACCTTGGCCGCTACAACAACAAATACATGAGAACTAAAAATTAAAGGGTGTTCCAAAACGAGCAACGAAAAATGTTAAAATCCCATGTAATATACATACAATTGTATGAACATATGTATATTGAAACTTGAAATTTGTAAAATTAGTGTATTTTTATACAGACTACAACAATTAACACTAAAATTTAAAAAATTTAAATTAAAGGGTGGTCCATCATTTAATGCAATTTTGACTATGTAATTTTGACAATTTGCTATATCTTGGAAACCGTAAAAGGCAAACACTTGAAATTTTCAAAAACGGTAAAACTAAAAAAACCGAAAATTATAAAATCGCCAAACAAAAAAAAATTGCCAAAAGTTAAAAAAAATCGCCAAAATTTAAAAAAAAGCGCCAAAATAAAAAAAAACCAAAAATCGAAAAAAATTGCCTCAACGCGAAAATGTGCCAAAACTAAAAAAAAAAATTTAAATAAAAAAAATCGCAAAAAAGAAACAAATCGCCAAAAAAAAATCGACAAAATGAAAAAGCGCCAAAAACCGAAAAAAATCGCCAAAACAAGAAAATAAAGTGTCAAAACTAAAAAAAGAGCCAAAACTTAAAAAAATCGCGAAAACCGAAAAAACGCAAAAATCGCAAAAAAAAACCGAAAAGACCCCAAAAACGAAAAAAATGCCAAAACTGTATATTATATAGGATGAAGTTTGTATTAAATTACATATCTAGTGTTCGTATGGAACCCTTCGTGCGCGAATCAGAGTCGCACTTTACTGAATTTATTCAATATTGAAGACTATTCTCGTTTGAGTATCGTTTTCAAACAACAGTTAAAAACGACATTGAAAGGAAAATACGTTTCCAGGTTAATCCAGTACCTTCCTAGCGTCGTTTTTTAAGTGTCGTTTCGAAACTATGCTCAAACGAGTAGCGCGTTGACTACAAAACCGAAGGTCCTGGGTCAGACCCTGGTATCCAATAGTCATTTAATAACAACACCACGCATTTTTCTGATGTATATTAGTGTCCCTTTGTATCAGTTGTTGAAGGAAAGTTCAAGTGATGAAGTTATAGTTATTCAGTTATCACTGAACTATACAAATTGAAACTGAAAAAAATATTAGAAGTTTACTTTTGTGATTATTATTAGATTAAACAAATTTCAAAATGCTCCATATTTCAATGAATCAAAGCAATAGGAGTATTCATAAGTTTCACTTAAAGGTGTGAAACTTAGAGTTTAAGGTTAATTAACACTTTAAAAAGTGAATATTTAAATTTGATTTGATGTTGATGTTGATAATGTTTATTTGTAATTTAAAATTATCAAAAAAAATTTGTATATAATGTATGTTTGTTTGTTTGTGTAGCTATTAGCGATTTCTTTTCTGACAAATATGTTGCATATATGTTACATGCTTTATATTTCTGTGCTCGTTTGTACAAAAATACAACTGTGGGAAAAATGCTCAATATCTTTTCTGAATATGTTGCATGAAAAACATGTAAATATGTTACATATCGAGGGCTTATATTCAAAAAGTGCTATCTGCAATTCTTGAATATTTTAAAAGACAAAATAAAACTTTTATTTTCTCTAAGTCTAAGAGAAATAACTGTATTTGATTAACATTAGTAGAATTAATATGTCTTCTGTAAATGGTACTATTCATAAAAATTTAGTTATTAGCCCTTGCACTTTGAGAAAATAAAAGTTTTTTGCGCTCTTCTAAAATATTCAAGCCTTGCAGATAGCACTTTTTGAATATAAACCCTCGATATGTATTTTACCCCCACTATATTTTAGGTGAACATACTGGCCTTTTTTCCAACTGAGGTAACGAAGGTTTTATTTTGCATGTCATGTTTATAATTTCGAGAGAAGGTTTCTTAATTTCAAAATATAAAAATTATTATTATATAAATGAAAATAAATTAATATTGATGATAAAATGTAACTATTGTAAATAAAAGCAGCAAATTTTTTCGATTGTAGTAACAAAATAACTATGTAGCACTTTGAGTGATTCCAAGTAACATTTAAAAATGTTACATGTATATACGATAGAGTCTACAGTGTAGACTCTACACCTAACAGAATATGTAAGATGAGAGCGTCAAATTCAATCGCAGAGAGAATTATGTTACGAGTAGACTTCAAATTAGTGTTATCTCAATCTTATAAGATTTTTCATGAGAGCGTTGTTATAACATAGTGTCCACACCTGATGATTATATATCAGACCTCGTACTATGACGCCGGCAGAGCAACTGTCAGTTTTTTATTAATATCAACACAAAGGGGTAGACGTTGATGATTTTATATTATGATGAATCAAACAAATATTTGAAAAATACTTCCCAAAAATTAATAATTTGCGTGTTGTTTAATTTTTTTTGGTCACAAATATTTGTTGTGTCGCATTTTTTAAACGAAAATTTTTTAATAAATAAACGTTAAATGCACAATAACACATAAAGTGACATTTGATATCAAGATGAATTCATCAGGCCGTGAGCTCTGATGATTATATCATAACGCTGCCATAATATTAATAGATTGAGTCTATACGTGATGAATTTTTATCATGATATCAATTTGGCATTCGTCATGATATAAATTCATCAGGTGTGGACACTAGGTAAGAAATCCTATAACAACAATCTTATGCGATGAATTGTCAAAACACACAAGTACATGAAAATAAATTAGTGTTCATGTGTGAGTGTTTATTAAAATAAATGAAAAACTATACTTTGAACAAAATTTCTGGGATTTTACATGCTTAAGGGCCATTATTACAACTGAAAGATAGTTAAAAGTAGGATTTTATCAGACGTATAAAGACTTTATCATTTGCAAAATTTTACTTTAACATAAAGTGAGCGATAAATTACAGGCAAGTTTATCCTACCTGGTATGTTAAATCCAATTTGCAATAATGGAATGCTTTTTATACGTCCGATAAAATCCAACTTTTAACTATCTTTAAGTTGTAATAATGGCCATAAATGTGTTTAATTGATTCATAAATTAAAGTTAAAGTTAAAATAAGACATGCTAACTCGATGAAAATTTGCATAAAATGAAATGTTATAAGAAAAGTTAAATTACGTTGTCCTCTTGTATAAAATGAAGAGAAATATCGGCATTTTATTTTTGTTATTCTGCCGATGTTTTCTCACATATTATGTCAGAGTTAATCGCAGTTGTAGACGCTATGTATTGTAACATATTTTTTTTTAGAAAATAAATAATTCTTAGTATTCATCTAAGTGCATTAGGATGTTTAATTTTTCCCAAAGATGTCCGTTTCATTTGACTTTTCTCACGACACGAATCTCGGTAATATAAAAGTTATACATATGTACCAACTTTTAAGAAGATAATATTAAGAGGTTATACACTTTGATCTGCCCTAATATACATACACATACGTATATTCATCTTGCTATATTTACAGCATTTAATATTAAGCTGTTTGATTAAAATGAAAATTCAACATTTTGCTTGGGGCTTTTTAATTGACGTCTTGTTCCTCAATGCAAACGTTCTGCCATTGACATAATTCAAGATACAAAGTCAAGTAGTGATGGTTGCTGATTGTTAAAATGATGACGGTTTTTATTTTATTTTCAGACACATAGACAGACATACTTGAAATTATAACAAACCCATATAAATACCACCTGAAGTTTATTCATATAATATTTATATTGAAATGTTTGCCTCAAGAGACATCTTAATGTAATCATCCGATGAATTAAAGTTGAATAATATTGTCTGCGATTGTCTGTCAAAACAGTATATTGAACTTATTTATAATAACGTATGCTATTTATTCATAAAAAATTTATGCTAAGAATCGATTTTATGGGTTGTGTTTTTGTAATTGCTTAATAATATTAAACTTTTAAGTAAACGTATCGTCCATTATCAGTTCAGGGATTAAATCAACCAATAACTCCCTTCAGTCTTGTTACGTATTTAAATACGCAAGTATTTAATAATCTAGTAAAATTAAAATTGTCCTGAATTTTTCTTAGCATAACGAACTCTCATTCGATGACGAAGGGTACTCGGGATATATAGCTTATCTGAAGGCTTGGATACTCTTCTAATTTTCTAGTATATGTACATCAATTTATAATCGCATCAGTAGTTCAGAAGATATAGATTTATTATTCTCAATAATCCATATAACAAAAATCGTTGATGTTGATATGATTGGTTTTAGCCAGATATTTAATTCGAGCTCTCCAAGATATTTGCACTATAGGCCATATTTTTAGCAGGTGACCAAAAATATTTTTTTTATGGTCATCGATATCAAAATTATGTCACTCATTTGAAAGTAAATACCAATGAGCCTCGGAAGTCAAAAAATTACATCTCTATTTCAACTATATAACATCGAAAAGCGTGATTAAAAATACACTTTCTCCGTATTTTGCTAAAAAATACAAATTTCTTATGTCTTTTTCCAATCAAAACTCATGGACTTTAGACCTCCTTTTCTGTCCGTTCAGGGCAGAATTGCAACGCCTACGATGTCTTTGATGAAATACAATTTTTTTTTTCTTAATTAAGTCATTTTTGTGCTTCATTCAAACTTTTAATAAATTGAGAAAACTCCACAGCCATCCCACTGTGCAGGCTACAGGGACTAATGTGCAGTTTCTTAAAGTTAGGCAGGCGACCCGTCTAGAAAATTTGTATGAAAATCACTCAAAAATATGAGTGCTTTCCATATAAATTTTATACTCAAGTCGTCCGTCTGGGTTCTAGAAACAGAGGATAGTTTTCAAATATTTGTTAAGTGGTCGAGAAAGGAAGAAATATTCTACTCACTTGGGTTCCAAATATTTTGTTTCCTGAAAGTGGTAGAGGGTAGAAGATATGAGTGAATGCGAGTGAATGTGAGGAGATGTGAAAAAGAAAAAGAGTAATGCAAGTGAGGGAAGCCTAACACGCTTATTTTATCTTTTCTATCTTCCATAGCTGCGACGGACATCTAAAACAGTTGCTGTCTAAACAGCAAAGATGGCGGTCTTTAAAAGCAGGACCCATACAAAAAACAACTTGAACAGTAAGAGTTGTAGAGATGTCTAAGGCTTTTGGCATGGGTACAGTGATCCGTGATTGCAGCCACGAGATATCTTATTTGTGTATGCGTAGAACCTAGGAGTTGCACGCTTCTTGTAGTATTGAAAATTCATAAGTATCTTACAATAGAGTGGGTGGGCGAGTTTTACCACCTGGTTTGCACAAAGTTTGTGAGTACACTATCAATGCATTTCTAGCAGGAATGCCGCAAAAGGAATTTAATGTATAAATCTTGGAGCATAGGTCCCTCTCTTGCTTTACGCTATTAAGTTTCCAATAGTGGACTCATGCCTTCGCACCTATTTTAAGGTGTGTGATATTCTCGGATATCACAGTCAAATATCTAATAGAAAATTGGCCAGCTTATTGCTCTTTATTTATTTATTTGACAACCGTTAAATTTAACAATATTCACATTTAAACAGCAATAAAAAAATTAAACATTTAATAAAAAATTATTTGATCGAATACCTTTAGTGTAACTCTATTTTTTATGCCTACATTGTTTTTAATACGTGCTACAATATGTACAATAATTATACAGATAGGATTAGGTTCGTTAAAAAATTCATCGATTTTGTTTGGAATTCCACACCAGCAATCAAATGATTTACAAAAATGCGAGACATTGTTCTCATATATTAGTTTGATTTTTGAGCTGAATGACTAATTAAAGGTTATCTGGCAGTCATGTTTGTACCAAAGTTTGGAGCAGATAGAGATTTTCATTAGAAGTCAGCATATTACAATTTGTACAATGTTATTATACAAATTCATTATTTTACAAGACAAGCCAATACAGAAAATCAATTAATTTGTGGAATGTATTAGCAGTCAAGAGGTTAATTATATAAAACATTAATATAACTTATTTACAAGGCATTTGCAGTAACCTTTGCAATTACATGAATTCAATTCAAAGGTCACGTAGAAATTGGAAGCAAAAAATAACAACAAAAGTAGAAAATAAATTTTTTTTCAACATTTACTTAAGTAGTGGAAACATTTTGTATTAAAGCCAAACAAATAAGCACCAAGTAGTAGGAGCAAGTTGTTTTAGTTAATCAACCTGTCGACTGACTGCCATTTCAACAGTTCGACTGACTAAAACAACAAATTACGAACAACCTACTTCCCAGGCAACACGCCATTTGGTCTAGCAAGCTTTTACTAAACAATCTACATAGAAAAGCCATTTTGCTTTATTTTAATTTGTGTAGCGAATTATAACTGAACCAATTTTTTTTTTTGTAGAAAATTCTCTTGGAACTGTCCTATTTTGTGTAACGTGGGTGGTTCACGAAGTGCCATGTGACATAGTTTGCCGTAACATACAATGTTATTTCATACAATATTTCCCTAATGTTAAGTGAACTTAAGACACAGCAATATTTGATGAAACAATAAGGTTGTGTTATATTTTCCATAAAAACATAAAGACACAAACAGACAAACACATAAGGCAATATAGACCAAAGAATGACAAAAGTATCGTTTCAAGTACTCTTTGAGTATTGGCCGTCAAACAACTATGAATGCGTGTAGTTAAAAATAAAAAAGTACGCTTATATGCAAGCACTCGCATTAATTTTAAGCTGAATACGCATAACTGTATACATCCAACAACTATGTTTATCACATGTTTTAAATAACGCAGCATAAGCAACTTCAACTAAAATTTATAGACTCTATGAGCTACTATCACAAGCATGAGTATAAAAATACTCTGACTATTAATCGGTTATATATAATTTAATACAGTACTACTTTACTTACACCAGTGTCGCCAGTTTAGGGGATTTGTACCCAAATTGGGGATTTTTTTCGCGATTGGGGATGAAAATTTCGTGTTGGGGATCTGGGGATTTATTGGGGATGATAACCAAATTGTAAGGGATTTTTTGGGGATTTTTTTTTATAAGTGATGGTATCAAGAATGGTTTTTGAGCTGAGAAATGTGCGTCTGTTAAGTCTAAAAATGTGTGTTACTATTAAAAGTGAATTGTTTTCAATAAAGATCAAGGCAGATTAACCAATAACCAAAACAAAAATATGTAACAAAATGCAATATGACTTGTTGGAAGCACTTCTTAGAATAAGCACATACTTTAAAAATAATTCAATTTGTTGTGACAAATTTAATCCTTCTGCTGAAATTCTAAAGCTTTTTAATACAAGTATTTCGATTCTGTAGTTTTTGAAATGGTAAACTTTGGTTAACAATTATTGTACTTGTGTATATTAAACAATGTGTAATTTATTCTTTACAATTTTTAAAAGTGCAAATTAAAATAATAAGCCCAATTATGAATAGCAATTAGCCGGGAGTTTTTTCCCCAAACATTTTGAAGGGAACTAATGCAAAAGTTTAAATATGAAATTAATAAATCTTATAAAACAATAGTATATTAATTTATTTAACACAAAATATTTAAATAAGCACCGAAATGGTATATTTCTCTCTTGTTTTAGGCATTTTTATCCAAGCCCTGCTAAACATGAACTACTACTGTTTTTAGAAAAGAAAAAAAATACTTAAACAATAAAATTGCACACCTCATTTCACATAGTTCACATATCAAGTAAATGGAAGATTTGTTTGCCTCTAATATCAAGACCGATAAAAAAAACTATGAAATTTACAAATTCCTTTGTACATACAGTCATTGGAAATTTAATTCACTCGCATCTGCACCTGGGCATTTTTAGCTCCACTTTCTCAGCATTCAGTTATTCCGCATGGTTGTACATGGTTACGCTTTTAATTTATTTTATTTTATTTAAGTAGAAAACATATCTAGGAGCACGGCAGTGCGCCAGGCCAATTTCCGGCCAATGCACGCAGTGTTTATATTTACAGGAAACCATTCGTTTTTACCCCCCTCATAACCCTGTTCCCCGCGACCGTAAAATTATGAAATTTAAATCATAATTAGAATAAATTCATGTAACCACACATGCAAAGTTTGAAAGTTTTACAATGAAAGGTTTTGCAGATATGGAGGTGCAAAAAGTGCATATTTTAAGACATACTCACTGACTCACTGATCACTCATCAAATTGATGAAGCACTTATGCTATAGGTAGAGAGCTAAGATTTGGTACACGAGTAGATCTAGGTGAGAAATGAACCAGAAAAATCTGAAAACCCGAAAATTTCAAATTTCGGATTTTAAAAAAATTTTGGCCAGGAGGGCGGGGCTACGCTCATAAAGGCTATAATTATAAAAGCAAATCTAAGGCGCTTAGTGGAAGCTATTTTATTGAAATTCGGCATACATAATGCGATAATGCAAGCCTAAAAATTGTTCATTAAAAAAGTGGGCGTTGACACTCCCATACAATTTCAACCTCATTTTCGTGTACTACGACTCAGCATATTTAGATATACTATTTCTGTATGTATTATAATCAGTTTGCTCCGAAACTCGACACGAATAAAGATAATCTGCACACACCCACAAATTTTCTATTCCATTTTATGTACACAAATGATTGTATATCGAGCCATTACCGCTAAAATAGCTTAAGCGATACATTTTTTGGACTTGGTTTTTTTGACGAAAATCGACTACTTACGATCGCAAATAACCAATTTGGGTCAAAAATTGAAGTTCGAAAATTATGTCGCTTAAGCTATTTTCGCGGTTATGGCGCGATATGGTGACGAATGATGAATATGAGTATAAACATACTAAGACTGTTAGGCCCAATTCATACGATGATTTAAAAATCTTGTTTTAATTTGGTTCTCTTTTAAAAGTTGCTTCCAAAAACATTTTACATTCATACGATGATTTTTTCCATGTTTCTAGTTTTTACTTTTTTTTCTTTCAAAAATTGTATCAGCGTTGCCAGTAGCTTTCAAAAACCCCGTTTTTTCATTTCCCTACATGCTAAAAAATTCCCCCATACGAAAATCTACAAATTTTAGTAATTTAATGTAAAGAAAGATAAATTAAAAATATTTAAGGCCTTAATGATCAAACAGAATTACGGCATAAACACATTTTCCATACAAATTGACACAAAATAGTTGCGCCAGAAAGCAGTCGAGAGATCTATTTTATTTTGACAGCTTTTTCTCTTATCCTCTCACATATAAATAAATATTCTCTCAGCAATGTTGCCAAAGACAGGCACTGCGACACCAAAATAATTGGATAAAAGTCTATGTAATTTCGAGCAAAAACAAATTTTGAAACGGCTTATGAGCAAAAATATATATTTGGTATAGTTATTTTTACATTTATGCACAAAAATGCAATATGAGAATAAAAAATACCTACATTTTGTTCAAAATAAAATATTTTTTCCGATATTCCCTATACTCATTTATTAGTGACAAAAATACCTACAGGTAATACTGTTTTGTATTAAAAAAAGCTGTTGTCACATTCAATGAAAAAATAAAATAAAGCAACATAAAACAAATTAAAATATGTGTAAAGAAAATTTAGAAAAAAAAAATCGTAGAACGGAAAATGTGATGTTTTTTCTTCCCCTTTTACTTTTCTATACCGTTCGCCGACAAACTCCAAAAATCGTGTTTCAAAAAATCATTGAAAAATCAACGTGTGAATTACGTGTAAGTATGGAAGGGAGCCAATGCGTTTGACACGTATGTGCCTTTTTATTTTTAGTTGTAGCGTATTTTAGTTTATCGCATAAACCAAATAGAGAAGCTCTTTTATGTTGGAATCGGCTACAGTCATAGTTGCTTGAGAGCAAAAATGTGAGCATACGAATTGTTTGCGCTACATTTATGATTAAGCGCAGTTACTAAAATTAAGACTATTTTTTATGTATATTTGTATATATGTATATGTATATTATCATTCTCTGATACAGACGCCAGAAACAAACAACGACAACTATTATTGTGTATGCAAATATGTTCCATTGTCTATGTATAGACACTAGTGATGTAACGAATGTCAATTTTCGATATTCGCGAATACGAATTCGAATATTTCAAACGATATTAGCGAATACGAATACGAATATTATATGCAATATGAAATTTTAAAAAATTGTTATGAAAAAGGACTTCACACTCTTGTTGGCGTACTTCAAAGTTAATAAAAAGTACTCAAAATTTTAATGATCGTCATTTAATAATATTTGAAAATGATACAAAGCACAAATTTCTATAAAAATTTAATGTATTTGTACAAACTAAAATTTTTATTTATTTATTTAAATTTCGTTTAGGATTTATGCATTTATTTATTTAATTTCTTTGAAAAAATACTTGTATTCGTATTCGCCTGAATTTGGCGAATAAGAATACATTCGAAAATGGCCGAATATTCGACAATTCGAATACGAATACAAATATTCGTGCATCACTAATAGACACACAAACCAAAAGAAACGCCAAGTATGACGGGATCAAAAATTTGTATTGAGAGACTTTTGAGTGTGCTCATCATCGATCACTCTACCGATAACGTTACAAATTTTAACCCGCTAAGACATGATTTAACCCACTATACGTGAAAATGATCAGCCGTGTTAAATTGGCTGGGATTCAAAAAATATCGCAGTAGTCATTGCACGGAAAATATTTAGCTAAGAACATAAAAAATTAATAATAAAATTTAAAAATATATATTTAATAGTAACAAACCAAAAAATTTGTCTTAAGTAGAACAAAAATAAGAAAATTAACTAACATGTGCATAATAAGTAAAGAACAAACGATAATGGTAGGATTGTTGTAAATTTAGAGATGGCAAAATTGAGCTTTCATTACAACAAAAGCTTTCACCGAGTTGTAATACGTTGAATCAAAACAATTCACATATTCCATTTGCATTAAAAATTGCGTATATAAAGCAAAATTCCACAGCACCTGATAGCACACACAGTGGACTAAACACAAAGAACGCTGATGATGAAGGTGTAGTGGCCCTCGAAACAGCTAATTGTTCCGTTTTACTACGTGTTTGTCAAAATATTTACAATTAACTTTGGTGTTATGTGTTCATTAATAATTATGACGTGTAATTTAGCTTACAAATCGATACGAACTTTAGCCCAATCAAATCATAAATATATAAACAAATAAAGTTCGAACAATAATAATAAAACTAACATCCGAGGATGTTGAATCTTAAATTGATTAAACAGACTGTAGAACAGGCTACTATAAATTTGGCTAAGATTCTTCTTTGAATTAGCCAGAACATTGGAATAATAGCATGTGAATTAAAACAAAACAAAAATATACATATGTATGTATATGTATATACATATGTATTAGAGTCCTGCGTAAAAAGTCTTTAAATGTAAATATAGGGTGTTTTTTTAAGAGGTATAGAACTTCGAATTGAAATAAAACACAAGAAAATCGTTTTAATGTCCATCAATTTGGCTTTATTGGAAGGATAATTTTATGCCATTAATGTTTAAATATGATTTCGGGCATGTGGCCGCCGCGGCTGGCTCGAATAAAGCCAACTCTACAGGTCCAATTTTCAACCACTTTTTCGAGCATATGGGGCCGTATGTTGGCAATAACGCCACGAATGTTGGCTTCCAAGTCCCCTAACGTTTCTGGTTTGTTGGCGTAGACGAGCGACTTCACATATCCCCAAAGAAAATAATCCAATGGTGTCAAATCACACGATCTTGGTGGCCAATTGACAGGTCCATTCCGCGAAATTATGCGCTCATCGAATGTTTCCTTCAATAAATCGATTGTGACGTGCGCTGTGTGGCATGTAGCGCCGTCTTGTTGGAACCACAACTCATCCACATTCATGCCATCCAATTCGGGAACAAAATAGTCGGTTAGTCGGCTCCAATTGCTGTGCACGGTGGCGAATCGATTCATTCGGGTCCTCTTCAACACTTTGCTCTACAGCGGCAATTGTTTCTTCGGTGCGCACTGTTCGACGTCTCTGCGGATGCGTATTATCACATAGAGTAAACGTAGTGCGAAAACGATCCATGGTTAACCGAATTAATTGCTCTGATGGACGATTATGTCGACCATAAAATGGACGGAGCTTGCGGTAAACTTCGCGAACTGAACCATTATTTTCGAAATAAATTTGCACGATTTGCAAGCGTTGTTCTTTTGTCAACCTGTTCATGATGAAATGGCAAACCAAACTAAATATTAATCACTTGATAGCTGACAAAATGGCTGCCAGTTAAAAAAGTGATGCCAACTTAAAGTTCTATACCTCAATAAAAAACACCCTTTACGTCATGATTTTTAAATGTATTCACGTCGCATGTATTATAATAAACCAATAATAAATGCTGTCGTACTATAAGCGAAGCACGATGGATGTATTGGTGTACGTGTATATCAGTGTTAATAAGCGATATCGCCAAGACAGCTTCTTTGCAACAAACACTCAGAAGAAGTACTGTTGATTAGTGTATGCTTGTTATTTTTCATATTGTACGTTTGAGTGTGTGTGTGTAATATCCCTGTCGGAGAATGTGTGGTTGACTACAAAAATAGTTAACTTATAGTTAACTTTTCTTAGACTGACCAAAAGCTAGCTGCAAAGTCATCTTGAACAAACCCAAAATTAATTCTAAAGTTGAGTACGTAATCGAATTTGGTGAGAGCCAACAAATTTATTCTCAGCTACTTTAAAACTCATTTCAGTTTTATATTAACATTTTGCTGTTGTTATTTTATATGGTAGCTTAGCAGAGTGGTAGCGCATTGAGTACACAACGTATGATGTTACATGTTCGAGCCTAAGAAAAATTTCTTTTAATTTACTGACTACCAAGTGATTTAAAAAAGTCAACTTTAGGTTAGCTTAAAGTAGTGCATAGTAAGACAATTGACTACCGCCTAGGACATCGCAATGTTAAAATAGTCAGTTGATTACATTGCAAAGTAATCCAAGTGTAGTCAGTACAAGTTGCAAAATAGGTAGCTTAAAGTTAGTTTAAGGTTAGCCAAATTTCCGATAGAGATGTAGATGGTAAGCTATTATGTGATTAACCGCATAAAACTAATGTTAATGCATGTGTGTGCCTTTGCATGTGCGCAGAAAAATGAAAGATTATACACACATACATGCGTGACGTTTGTACACGCGCTCATGCGTTGAAAGAAGCAAGTATCGCAAATTCTTCCGTCACGAAGTGTTTTCTTTTTCAAATTTCTTGTAAACAGTGTTGTTAACGTTTGTTGTATTAGATTTCGCTGTAGTAAAGAATTTGAAAAATCCCTCATGTCTTGAAAGTTCTTATAAGATGTCTTGTGCAGGACACTAACATTTATATGTATGTGGCAGTAAGGAAAACATGTCATTGACCTGGATATCAGGGACCTTGGTCCACTGTTGTGCATATTTACAAATTTCGGAAAATTTTTCGTTCTGTAGAAAGGAAATTTGTTTCTTGAGTTGTTTGGAACGCTGAACGCGAATCTGCACCCCAATTTTTTTCTTTCAGCTCTAGTTTTCGAGATAAAGCGTTATCAAAAAAATAAAGGCACTTTCACTACATATGAGGAGTCGCAGAACAAAACGTGCTTTCTTTAATTTTTTTAGAAAATGTTCTTTTAATGTATTTGTATTAATGTGGTTAAGTTCTATTGGAAAAAATCTTATTTGCATAATATTTCTTCCCTTTTTTCATTTGTTATAAAGTTTTTAAAACCGGAATGTAAAAAATTTCTTACAAAAAACAATTTTTTCTGCTTAAACTTTTACGATATCGCCGAAACTGCTGTGCAGCTTTAGAAATAATATTGGAATGGATTAAAGATAACTTTGTTGTCGAATTTTGAATTGTTTACTTACTTACTGAATAGAGCATGTCCTTTTCAAGTTATGATAATACATGTCCTGCAAGTGGCTTCATTTTTAACAAAACGGTATATGTCGATAAAAAATTATAATTATATACTTAAGATCTTTATAACATGTGTAGTGGGTGAAGGCTAATTTTTTCATGAAACGCGGTTATAATCGCCCAAAGTTTTTTTCCGATTATTTTTACATTTTGCAAAAATTGTTCAATTATTCATTATGAACAAATACCCAATTATCTAAAAATGTTGAGTCGCTCAAAGTCAATGAACAATCACCCAATTTTTGGCGATGTTCACTTGGAGCTTAATTAGCTTAATTTGTATTCATGAAGTATCACAAATATGACTAATATTAGTATAATTTTAAAGTTTTTGAGAACATCTTTCATAAAATTATAAAATACAGGCTTATTCACCCATGCAGGAAAAGTTTATTAGGCAAGAAAACTGTATAAGGCAGAAAATCTTTATTAGGCTGCGCCGTGTCGGTAAACACCATTGTGGAAAAAATCATTGGGCAGTGCAGAAAAATGTTATTATGTATTAAAGTATACACACACCCACACACACACACAAATCTCTATATAGTCGATTTTCAGCAAAGCTTGCGGGCTTTTTTCTCTCGGTATATCGAAAAGCAGCTTCGCTGGGTAAGGATTTCAACATAGCCGGCCTTCGACCGGACTTAATGATTTTCTCCACCATGGGTGTTTCCCAACATGGCGCAGCCTAATGAATATTTTCTGCCTTATAAAGTTTTCTTGCCTAATAACGTTGTCTTGCACTGCCGGCCTTTCGCCGTGCTTAAGGATTTTCTCATTTCATTATGAGCAAATATCCAGATGTCTAAAACTGTTGAGTTTCCAAAAGTCAATGACCAATTTCCCAATATACAAAACTGTTTGGGTGATTCTACATTTTTGTTTTTCGGGCGATTTGCACTTGGACGATAATTCCTACAGCCCTATACTACACATTGAAAGCTGTGTTCTGCAATGAAAATGTGTTCCTGCTTTAAGATTCACTAAAGTTTTTTTTACATCCAAACTGGCAAATGGTTAGTTTATTTATTATTTAATGTTGGCATCACTTACCACAACATAAGATCAAATTAAAAAAAAAATCTGTGCATATAAGCAAAATTTGGTAAATTCTGCAAGCACCCTCGTATTTTTCCAAATCGTTGGTGGCCTATCGTTTTTTACTGCTATTAAATGTTTTTGCGCGTTAGAAAGGACTTTTTGACCTTGGCCCTCTTTTTGTTATTTTTTTTTTTTTTTTGCTCTAATCATTAGAGTCTAATGGCGTCACAAATGTTTCGTTTTCCTTGTTTGATTTTTTGAAACGTAGATACATAAATACGTGCAGAAAGAATGTATAAATAAATAATTCATAAAAGTAATACGAATTTCCTTTAATACAAAATGTACAAAATGAAAAAAATATGTGGTTAACATAAAGAATATGAATGAATGAAGGAACAGACTCATACATAACGAAAACTACAACGTAAATAAGCTTTATTTTTCCCTCTCTCTCTCTGTGTGTTTTTTATTATTCTCTTCGCTTTATTTCTAAAGGCCGGGGCACAATGAATCGGTCATGCGTTAAACTTCGCCTTTTTCAACTGACAGCTAAGTTGAAATAAATGGTTTGTTATGAGGTCTGTTACATTCAGTACGTGGCCGTCAACGCAAAGTACAAAATTTGGTCAACTTTTAACTTTTTACGTACGTGGAGTAGTTTGACAGATATTGGTTAATTTTTTTTTTGTAAAGGGTGTTTTTTATTGAGGTATAGAACTTTAAGTTGGCATCACTTTTTTAACTGGCGGCCATTTTGCCAGCTGTCAAGTGATTAATATTTAATTTGGTTTGCCATTTCATCATGAACAGGTTGACAAAAGAACAACGCTTGCAAATCGTGCAAATTTATTTCGAAAATAATGGTTCAGTTCGCGAAGTTTACCGCAAGCTCCGTCCATTTTATGGTCGACATAATCGTCCATCAGAGCAATTAATTCGGTTAACCATGGATCGTTTTCACACTACGTTTACTCTATGTGATAATACGCATCCGCAGAGACGTCGAACAGTGCGCACCGAAGAAACAATTGCCGCTGTAGAGCAAAGTGTTGAAGAGGACCCGAATGAATCGATTCGCCACAGTGCACAGCAATTGGAGCCGACTAACCGACTATTTTGTTCCCGAATTGGATGGCATGAATGTGGATGAGTTGTGGTTCCAACAAGACGGCGCTACATGCCACACAGCGCACGTCACAATCGATTTATTGAAGGAAACATTCGATGAGCGCATAATTTCGCGGAATGGACCTGTCAATTGGCCACCAAGATCGTGTGATTTGACACCATTGGATTATTTTCTTTGGGGATATGTGAAGTCGCTCGTCTACGCCAACAAACCAGAAACGTTAGGGGACTTGGAAGCCAACATTCGTGGCGTTATTGCCAACATACGGCCCCATATGCTCGAAAAAGTGGTTGAAAATTGGACCTGTAGAATTAGCTTTATTCGAGCCAGCCGCGGCGGCAACATGCCCGAAATCATATTTAAACATTAATGGCATAAAATTATCCTTCCAATAAAGCCAAATTGATGGACATTAAAACGATTTTCTTGTGTTTTATTTCAATTCGAAGTTCTATACCCCTCAAAAAAACACCCTATATGTTCTGATTTAGATTTTTGTGTTTTGTGGTAGCAAAAATAAAATTAAACAAAAGGAATAAACGAAATGAATACAAAAAGTTGAACTTAATAAATAAAATGGAGAATCAACCTATTGAAGCTGTTCAAATGCTTCCGTCAATAAATTACTCATTGTGCCAACCTTCTACGTCGTTGCGTTAATGTCAGTTGAAAAAGGCGAAGTTTAACGTATGACGGATTCATTGTGCCCCGGCCTTAACTGTTTAAGAAAAAGCGTCATTATTCATGATAACGGAAGCGGAAACACTCCTACTTTTTTATTGTTTTTTATTTAATGCCTCCCAACTTTTCTACTACAGCAAAGTTGTTCACATCATTTGTCAATTCAATTAGTGGAAAATTTGCCATGGCCGCTGGTATTTTATCCACATTAAGTTTGTTAATTAATTTCTTATCCCATTCCAATTGATCAACGACGACATATTTTTTGTGACGACAGCATAACTTGAAATTAAATATACTTCTTCGATTTTAAGAGTACAATTGTAATTGTACAGTATGACTACACATTTTGTTTTACTTTTGGAAAAGTGAATTAGGAAGAAAACGTATATTTAAGGCAGAGTTAGAAAAGGAGCAATGCGAAACGTTCGTTCTGTTCCGTTTTGTTTCGGCCTTTTCAGTGGGTAAAATGAAAATAATACAAAATTGTATATTGATTGAAACGCTCAAAGCTAGAAAAGAAAACAATGCGAACAAAATTTAATTGTTTTGAGGTAAACCGTTTGGCGGACGTATGCTGATTGATTAGCTAGTTATATTAACTCACAGTTGGTAAGGTTTTTTTTATACATGTCGATGACTTAATATAAAAAATGCCAAAATGTCAAATTCGCGATTTAAATTTTTTCTGGTAGCCAGCATCCTGCTAAGAATTAAGTAATTAGTAATAATAAAATTAGAATGAAAGATTTATGGCCATGTAAAATATCTAAAATTCGACTTATGCCTTCCTACACTGGATCAGTGTTTGTACTGACAAAAATCTTTAACCCTTTTTGAGGTTCAGAAAAGTATTGAGTTCGCACTCAGCAATTTTTGCCTTACAACTTTTGAGTTTATTTATATTAGATAGGATAAATTAATGAAGAGGGAGCTACAATATTTTCCCCTTTTTTTCCACCAACTCCAATAATGATAAACAAAAATAAGTTGGTGCTAGCACAGTCGAAGTACAATGTCGATTAAAAACAATATCAGTAGATTCCCAAAAATGCAAAAGCCAACTAGAGATATATAATGGTTCCAAAAATATGGCCTACTATGTCACAGTGTAATTAAAAGACAAACGCCAACCCTGGTTGTGTGATGACCAGATCTGACCCTTACGAGCTCTTTGTTGTACACTCAAAAAAAGAAATATACTATTATTAAGGAAAAAAGTTTTCTAAATTTAAGCATAGTACTCTGTTCAAATTTGTGAAAAATGTTTATCAACATTGATTAATTCGTACGAAAAATTTGACATGTAAACAATATTTATTGGGTCCTGAAACTATGCTACCATTTCTTATGTTTATAAGAAACATCCCATGTGTTTGTTGTAAATTCGGTACGAAACAAGTGGCACTCTACTTATTAAATGTTGAACATACATTTCAAATGTTTTTCCCAAGATAAACAGAGTAGTGCTGGGATACTATCGATAGTACTATCGATACTATCGATAGTTTTAAAATATCGAAAACATCGATAGGAAAAAATATCGATATCGATATTATGCAGTTTCGAAAACCTGAGGTATTATTAAATTTTTTTTAACTGAAAGCAAACGTTTGTAGATACATACATACATATTAAAATAAACATAAGTCTATATAAAGGGTGTCCCAACAAGAACGCAAGATTTAAATTTTAAATAAAACACAGATATTTAAAAAAAATTGTGAAACTTTATTATATTGTAAAGTAGACAAAAGGAGGTTATGTGTGGAACAACAAATCGGGCAGATGTCCGCCGCGGCTTTGCACGCGATCTTTTAATGAACTTTTCAATGGCCGTTTTGCATAAATGCTGCGGTATTTCATTAATGCAGCGTCCAATTTCCTCATTTAAGGCTTGAGTCGTCGTCGGCTTATTCGTGTAAGCCACCGACTTCAAAAAAACCCAAACAAAAAAGTATAATGGTGTTAAATCGCACGATCTAGGCGGCCAATTCTGGTCTCCAAAACGCGAAACAACACGACCAGGAAATGACTGATGTAGCAATTGAATTGTTTCTCTGGCTGTATAACATGTGGCGCCGTCTTGTTGAAACCACATGTCCTCCATATTCATTTCTTCAATTCTAGGCACGAAAAAACTGGTTATCATTTCACGATACCGAGCACCATTGACTTTTTGCGCTTGACCTGCGTTTGAGCGACATCATCACGTACAGCTGCGACATTTTCGGTCGATCGACCTGGTCGAAGGCGCGTTGTTGTCTTTATATCACTAACAGACCCAGTTTTGGCAAATTTATCCATTAATCTCTTTACAGTTGACACTTTTGGAGCATTATTGTGACCCCAAATTGGTCGCAAATTTGGGAACTGTAGCCGCAAAACTTTCACCATTTTGGTAAAACAATTTCACAATGAGAATACGTTGTTCATTCGTGTAGCGCTCCATTTTCTCTAACCTCGTACCTTCTACTAGCGTTCTTGTTGGGACACCCTTTACTTTCAATAAAGGGATAAAAAACTAACTGTAACCTGATAAAAAATTAGTTATGTATATATTTCTTTCTCAGGTACAAACGTTCAGTCGATAGTAATATCGATAGTATCGATAGTGAAATCTGAACTATCGATATATATCGATAGTAGAAAGTATCGATAGTATCCCAGCACAAAACAGAGTACTATTTCTGTAACATTTTTTCATGAAAAATTCGTGTAAATTTTTTTTAGATGTACTTTGGCAGCATTTCGAGTGAAATGTTGAACAGAATACCAGGCTTTAAGTAAAAAATTTGTCTAAATTTAAGTAACTTTTTCTAATTTTAAGTAATTTTTTTACAAAAATCTAGTAAAAATTACTTAATATCAGTAAAAAATAAAAAGTTTATATCCTTAAAAATAGTTCATAAAAATACACATAAAAATTTTCACATTCAATGACAAGTTTACTGGCTTAAAGGAAATATTTACCAAAAATTGGAAAATGGTTTAAAAGTTTAGGGAAATTGCATCCTAAAGACTAGTCAATCTTGTTTTAAATCAAAAAAATAATTTCAGGAAATGACTTACTCCTGATTAGTTCATTAAATTTGACTTACTTGAAAGATATAAAAAGGTATTCTAAAGTTTAGAAAAACATTTACCAGTTTAAAATATTATTTCTTTAAATTATAGAATATATTTTTTATTTGCATTAAGCAACAAATCTAAGTAAAATTTTCATTCTTACGACGAATATTTTAACTTGAAATAAATTTTTTTGTAAAGAATTTCAATGCTTATTCAGGCTCCCCTGTTGGGCAATTGTTTAGAGTGCTTGTCTATCAATCAGAAGGTTGTTGGTTCAATACTTGTCTCCTCTCAAGGAATTAAAATGTATGTTTGGTGAATAAATGAAGAATATAATATGAGGATATAATAAAAAGCATACCATGTTGTAAGAATTTAATTAAAATAAATAAAAGTACCAGAATTAAAGACATTAAAAAACTTTGAAAATTTGACTAAATTTGAGATCGAAGATGAAAAAAAAAGCTCAGAAGCTTATGGGAAAATTTAACTTAATTTTAGAAAAAGTTTACTTAAATATAAAAATACAATTACTATAAACAAGTTCATTAATGAACTAGACATTTATTAAATATTTTATTGGTTTCAAGTAAAAAACAGCTTTGGCGCCATACGACAACTTTTTTTACTCAAATTTAGAAAATTTTCCAAACTTTTAGTTAGTTTTTTTTGAGTGTAGGGTTATTTTAATAGAAAGTGTTGGAGGTACTTAAACAACTTCTGGTCTTGCAGGTATCGTTAATTGTCCGCTAGTAATGCAAAGATATTTATACTTATATTGATTTGAACATTAACTAAATGATAATTCGATAGCTCATTAATGCGCGTGTCAAAAGACAAAATTTATAAATGTTATTTATTATTTTAACAATTTCAAATATTCAAATATGTTTGGTGGTTAACACCAACATACATATAAGAGCTACAATTAATTAAGTTGCGAATGAATACTTTAAGCAGATACATATGTTGAAATGTAAATGATTTTTTTTGTAAATTGTATTTTGTTGGAATTTTTGATCTTTTAAATTATTTCAACTGATACTATTTATTACATAATTGAGCAATTAATGGACAGAATTTTAAAAAATATTTAAACGCAATATTTGTATATTTTAACAATACGTTTGTTTATGTAAGTACGCTTATAACTAATTTATTTGCTGCTTAAATAAAATAATAATTATACTTTTCGTTTTGCAATTATCGAGTGTTAAGTGAAAATTATACTAAATTTACCACAAGCATGCAGTGGTATCATTTCAAATATAATTAAATACTTCAATGGGCTTTTAGAAAATTTGTGGCAAAAATTTATTTGAAATTAAACACGTAACTCATTCATCATAATTTTATTTAGATAATTTAAAATACAAACATTTATTTTTAATTAAAATATTTCTCATTTTAAATTGCATATATGTATGCTTATATATTTAGTTATAGTTCTAAAATATTAAATTGCATGTATCCTATCTATATACATACGTACTCGTACACATATTTATGCAAGAGAATGTTAAAAGGTCGCGGTCACCCACATTTGCAAATATATAAAAAGGAACGGTCAGACGAGGCAAATATTTTGTGATATTTAAAATATTTAACTTTTTTTTGGCAAGTAATTGTTTATTCATATGAAATATATATTATATATATACATACATATTTATTGTTATTATATGATTATGCAACACTAGAAAAGAGTCAGAGTCTTGCGCTCTTTGTCATGGGAAAACTATTTCTTGTCGGTTTTGCTCATACACAAAACGATTTGACTTTGCAGGAAATGCTTGCGAATTGTTTTCTTTGCTACTGCTACATATAGCTTTGTTCTTGCTTCGTCTAACCTCATCTTATACCATGCAAGGGTTTTATATAAAGTTTTATTGCAATTTTTATTCTTATTTTTTATTTATATTTCCTATATATTGTATGTTGAATAGCAACTGCAACAACAGCTTAAAATCGATGCTTTCGTTCAACAGCTTTCAAATGCAGAAAGGTCAAGTATTTAAATGCAATGACATGAATTATAAGAAATAAAATACACAAATTTGTTAGTTTAAAATATGGAGAATTTATTTAAAGCTGAAACAAAGAAGTGACAAACAAAAATAAAGTTTTATATTAAAAGAAACAGTTTCAAAGACAACTTATTGTTCAGATAACACAATGACATATTAGATTTCTTGATTTTTATTTTTCTGTCTTATCTTTATATTTATCTCTTTTACTTTGCCAAATGCTATTTTCCTTCCTTTGAAACTTCGATATATACTCAGTTAATAATTGTTTAGTACAAATTTCTATAGAAAAAATTAAAATGAACGTGCGCATTCCCACTAACGCATCGCACAAATCATAAGTGCTTGACAATTTTCAATAGCTACCGGCTTATTTGCTAACATTAACTTCTAACAAGACGTCGAGCCCTTAGAAATCAGACGTACGAGTACAAATCATACGTGTGTATGCAGCTTAATAAAACTCTAAATAGAAAATTATACATAATATAAAAATAATTTTTGTTTTATTCAAATTTGATAAAATAAATATCTCGAGACAGTTAATATATAATTTATACTACTTTCAGAAAAGTTATTTATAGTTTTGCTCTGATTACTTAAAATTGTTATTTTAGCTGTAGTTATCAATGATTGTCACTACATGATATGCCTTTTTCAATAAAATTCGACGAAAATATTGTCTTAAAACAACAACAATCAACGGTATTAAAAAGATTAAAAAACGGAAAATTTTAAAATAAAAATTGTAACCCAGTTTGAAAAATTAGTGGAAGACTTGTCGAACGAGTCCTTCTCTTGCAGTGAACTTTCGCAGAAATTTTAAGTAATCATGGGATCCAACCGGAAAATTATTAAATTCTCTTGTCATGTCGATAATAATAGGATTTGAAGATGGCAAATGCAAGGAAATTATTATCCTAAATACTGCAACATAAAAATAATTTTTTTGCATGGGTTTGGCAAGATTTGACGTTTAAAATTGAGAATAAAATGGTTGACAATAAAGTTGATTGTCATGTAAAGGCTAAAGGGGTATTTAAGCAGCTTAATCTTAGCCCTTTAGATAAAGCTTTGGCAAATTTGCTGTTGTTTCAAAAACAATTGACCCCTGCGAAAGCTAGTCAGCGGGTCCAGTTGAAAAATGTAGCTAATGAAGTAGAGAAAGCAGCACATAGTACATATTTCACAGGCAGAAGTATAAACACCTGGAATTAAAAAATAAACAAGCATCGCGCTGGTTTAAATATTTGGTTTTATTTGATATGTTGACATAAACGATAAATTATCAACGTCGTCACCATATTGACACTAGAATGACGGTAGCGTTGACGATGACAACTAAAATAAGTGTGATTATTTTTAAAGTATTTAAAATATCAGGGGATCGTTTCTCAAAACTTAAGAGTGTTGTAATACAACTGAAACAATTGTGAAAATATATTACAATTAACCCTCGATTTACGCAATGTGGTGGGACTGAACAATGTACTTGCAAATAAAATTCGCGTTAAATAATGTTCAGCATTGGTACAAAATCATTTTTTTATTTTTTTTGAACTTTGAGTTGGCATCACTGCTTTATTTGATTGAGCACCCATTTAATAGCTGATAGTTGCTTTTTGTTCAGTTTGCTTTGAAATTTCACTATGAATCAACTTACACCAGAGCAACGCGTGCGAATTGTTGAAATTTTTAATCAAAATAATTGTTCTATTGATTTTGAATTTCCGTTCAAAATTTTATTTTCCGATGAAGCTCATTTCTGGTTGAATGGGTGCGTAAATAAGGAGAATTTTCGCATTTGGAGTGAGGAGAAAAAAATTATTTTTGGTGAGCTTTATGGGCTGGCGGAGTCATTGACCCATATGTATTCAAAAAAGATGATGGTCAGAATGTTACTGTCAGTGGTGAACGGTATAGGAACATGATTCGAAATTTTTTCGTACCTCAATTAGGTGGCAATCAAATCAATCAATCAATCAAAGAAACTTTTGATTAAAAAATAACTTAGCGTAATGTCATAATATAATTCGCAACCAAGATCGCGTGACTTAACTTTATTGGATTATTTTACTTGTAGTTATGTTAAGTCACTTGTCTACGTAGATCAGTGTCCATCATCCTATTGCCCTGAGGGCTCTGCTAGCATTCTGCTTTGCATACGTACACAGTAATCTACTAACGAAAATCTAAAGCAAGAGCATAAAACACACAAAAATATTACATTACTGTCGCATTTTTTATCTAAAAAATACACCAAGAGTATTAAAACACCACAAAAATGATTTTTTTCTGTATCATTTATATAAATAAATTATATAATTTAAATCTTTTTATGATATCTCTTTTTATTGCTATAAAAAAGAGAAAAAATATGTGAAATATAGAGTTGAAAAATAAGTTTTTATTTGGCTTAAATACTTTTGTAGATACTGTGTGTCCAGTATGTATCCAGAAATTAAAAAAAAACTTACATACAGTCTTAGGCACCACTAAATACAAAAGTTCATTCATATAAAACACCTGGAAATCAACATTGGAAGAGTTATCGGTAAAATAAGACCGCAAATGCTGCAAAAACTTCTTGAAACTGGGTGTTCCAGATTGCGCCTTCTACAATGCCCTTGTTTTATTATGATTTAAACTTGTGTCACTTTAAAAAAACACCCTTTACTACCCTCTGTTATATTTTTATAAAATATTTGAATTAAAACAGGACAAAAAATACTTCACTTCCAGGTAATAGCAAGATCAAAAATACAATAATAAGAAACAACATGTGTCTTTAATTGAACCAAAACGTCAATAATAGAATTTGTATAACAAAATAATAATAATTCACACTAAGTTGAAAAAATTAGCAACGTTAGAAACAAAATCTTAGTTTTGTTGTATGATTATATTGCATTAGGTTTGGTTATAACTAATTACCAAATACAATAACGGGAATTATTCTTCGTTGCCCATCTGCAACTTTAGAATTTATCAAATAACTTGCTGCTACAAAGCGTAGGTTATGTTTATAAACTCTTAACAAATTTAATGTAAAAGTTGACTTCTGAAATATTAAATTGTGTACAAAAACAAGTATCGGACAAACTCTTGTTAAAAAGAAATTTATTAAAAACCTTCGAGTTTTTGAAAGTGTTTCAATAGTTTTTTTTTGCCATTTTAATCTTATCTTTCGAATATGTTATGAACACACTCCTATTCAAAGAAAAGAGTATTTGAAACGAAGTTTTCAATTTAATTAAGAAATTATCAATAGATACCAAGTGAAGCGTGCATCAATTAGTTGATTAAATTAAAAGTTGGTATTTGTTACAAAAAGAAAAAAAAACAAAAAAACTTTGCCGGCATCAGAGTTTTTACTGCCAGCACAGCTGTTAAACACAGAAAAAACTAAATTTCGTTTTCAGTAACCAAATTCATTGAATCAGTAAATATTTTGTCTGAATGCGGACCTACAAAGAAATTTGTAGATTCTGATAACAATTTTGTAAAAATTTAGCTGAAAAAAAATTCATTTTTAGTTAACTTATTATGGCATTAGAGAAAAAAGTTAACTGAAACTCAAAATATTTTCAGTCAACTTTATTAATAGGAACAGAAAAACATTTTTGCAGATTTTTTTGTATTATTCAGCAAATTTTTTTTATAATTTACAAACACATTCACTAAAATTTTTCGTATTATCAGAAAATAAATTAACTGAATCAATAACAATTCTTAAAAATTTTTTTTAAAAAAATTAGTAAAAGTTTTATTTGAAAAAAAAAATATATGAATAATTAAATTTTTTTCTTACTTTAAAAAATTGGCTTGTTTTTATGGTTAAGCATTTCGTTCCCGCTTTTGGAACTCGTCAGTAGATTTCAACCCAAAAAATTGTTTAATTTAGCTAACAAACTTCGTATGTTTATAGTAAGACTCTTAATAATATATTGAGAATCACAATATACAAAAATAATAAGTTTGAAAACCGCAAACAAAAATCTTTAAAAAAAATAAAGTGTTTTTTATATCTATAAAATAATTTGTAGAAAAAATTAAAAAAAATCAGACAAATTTTTTTACAGTATATAAAAATAAATTTAACTGAAAATATTAAAAAAAATCAGACAAATTTTATATTATATAAAAATAAATTTAACTAAAAATAACAAATTTAAATATACAAACATAAATCTAAAAAAATTTTTTTACAAATTTTACTTTATATAGATAATTTTCATTCTATACAGTTTTTTTTACATAAAATAAAATTGGAACAAATAATTTACTGGAACAGTAAAAAATATTTACTGAAACTAAATTATATTTCAAAACACACGTTTGTTTGAAAATTTTTTGGGAATAATTTTTTCTGTGAACAGAACAGTCTGCCAGGGATGATAAATGAGAAAACTAATTTCGTACTAATTAGCTTTTAAGGTTGTACTTTTTCGACCCCAATAGTACTAAATTCTGTTTTTTGTCTTAACTTTATTTTATTATAAATTTAAAACACATCGCTCATTTACACAAATAACGTCATTACTAAAAAAAAAACTAGTATGCTAGAACACAAGTTTAGAGTTTTTAATTTTCACACAACTTAATGAAATAAGAAAATTTTGTTTTTGTTAAAAAAAAAAAAAAATTGAACTACATATATGAGGATTAATCTGCATCACTGACCCAAAAATTAAAATTTATTAGAATTCGAGATACTAGTCTTCTTTCGCATGATTTTTCTTTCGACATAGTGGAAGAGGCAGTAAAAACTTATTGTTGGCCTCAAGAAGAAAGGCCCTAACTCAAATAATTGTTATTTTACAGAAGATAAAAACACAGTAGAAACTCTAATATTCTTTCTGGGGTCTACTCTGTAATTCGAAAAGAAAGGAATTGCTTTCGAATTTACATGTTATAGGCATTCAAACTGGAAAGCAATTTCTTTCGTTTCGAATTACACAGTTGACCCCCTGTAATATTTTCGTAAAAATGATTGTAAAAGCTTTATTTTGTATACCATTGCAATAAATTTTTGTGACGAGGTGTATTTTGTTTGTATTAGACTTTCGACCCTTCGTCTTAATTATGAAAATTTCTTTCAACATTCGCTGATGAGTTTGGAATTGACAAATTCTATTGATAACTTTTGAAAGCTTTTTTTAATAAGAAAAGTAATACAACAGATAAAATAAATGAAGGCATCGCTATAGCGCGCTATCATATTGAAAACGAAACACCGGTGAAGTTAGATGTAGTGCTTTATAATAAAACAAACAAGTGTAATGCATATCTAACAAGGTAGTCGCTCTCAACAACAAATCAAATTCGCCACTTTTCTGTCAAACTCGATATACTTTAAATTATCGCTATTTATTTTTTGTATAAAAAAAAGCAATGTGAGTCCGATCACAGAGGAGATGTGTAAACATCTAGTAATGAAATTTTTTTTTAAGTTGAAAGTACTTATGCTTTTAGTATCTTGTTTCAAATTAATTAATTAAAAGTATCAAAACTTTCAATATTGTAAATACATATGAATTTGTTGGTTTTTGTTTGTTTTATTAAACTTATTTGGTTAGTAAATGGGAACACTGCAGTATATGTATATGTCCTGCATTAAAAATTGCCGTAAGCAGCAAATTTACTGATTACTAAAAAAATTCAGTAAATTTTTACTGCTAATGAAATTTAATTTGCATTACCAGTAAAATCGTAGGGCCGTAATCATAATAAAATTGTAGCAAGTTGCAAAGTTTTTTCATTCAAATTTTGAAACTTTTGTATGAAAAAAATTAAGCCACTTGGTAGAATTTCATTAGGAATACGGGCATTACTGATTACTGAAAATTCAATGCACCTCATCATATAATAAATCATTTAGGCACTTTATAAAAATTGTAGAAAAAAATTTTAGAAATCAGTAAAAATTTACTTGTTAAACATTTTTTATTGTTTTTACTGAAACTTTAGTGGTACTGCAGTGCTCATCTATGGTAATGCCTTTACTTTTACCTTTTAATTTTTAATTCCTGTTGTTCTTCGTTTAGTTGTTGCTGTTCTTGTTGTTGTGTACGAATTGCAATTAAAATAAATTCAGTAAAGTGCGACTTTGACTCGCTCACATTCGGTTTTGATAATTTTTTTTTTGATTTAGCTTTCTTCCTTTGTTAAGTTTTTTCAGTTTAAACGATTTTTTTCAGTTTTATCGCTTTTTTGCGTTTTTTGGGGTTTTTTTAATTTTCGCAATTTTTTTCATATTGCCAATTTTTTATGTTTTTTAGGGTTTTTTCATTTTGGCGGTTTTTTTCTGTTTGTGGGGTTTTTTATTTAAGCGAATTTTTCATATTGTAGATTTTTTTGTTCAAGGATTTTTTTAATTTTGGCGATTTTGCCGGTTTTTCGCGATTTATTTTAGTCCTAGAGATTTTTTTAATTTGGTGCTTTTTTCCATTTTGGCGATTTTTTTTTGTTTTTGGCGATTTTTTTATATTTGGTGATTTTATATTTTTTGGATTTTTTAGTTTTACCGTTTTTGAAAATTTCAAGAGTTTTGCTCTTACGGTTTCCACAAGATACAGCAAGTTGCCAAAATTACAAAGTCAAAATTGCATTAACTGATGGAACACCCATTGATTTAAATTTTTTTGAATTTAGTGTTAATTGTTGTAGTCTGTATAAAAATACATTAACTTTTAAATTTTCAAGTGTATATATGCACATACAATTGTATGTATGTATATTACATGGGATTTTAACATTTTTCGTTGCTCGTTTTGGAATACCCTTTAGTTTTTAACTCTCATGTATTTCTTGTTGTAGTGGCCAAATGTCTACATATTGTGTCCAAATTTCAAGTCCGTAGCTCTTACGGTTCATTTTCACCTTTGGTGTACGGAAATATACAGAAAAATAACCGGCGGCGGCGCACCGTCGGCTTCGAGCCGGTCGACTTATTTCTCTGCTTGGTATTGCTTCTTTCAAACACTAATACACTCATACATAGCTCACTCAGATTTGACAATGCAAAGAAATCTCAGCAAAGAAATCAAAGTCAAAAGATTTTTACCCCCCCCCCCCCCCCCAACCCGCGTATAGATGTTTACTAGTGTTGCCTTTCGAACAAAAATTATTCGAATATTCGAACAACTTTTTATCATATTTGTTCGAACGAACAAAAATTTTCAATTTAGAATAAAAAATTATTCGAATCATTTTTGTCGAATATTCGAATATTCGAACAATTTCCTTAACTACTTGTATAAAAAGGTTTTTTGGGTTATCTGCTGTTTTTAAATGATTTTTTCCAAAAAATTAATAACATATTAAAAATGTTTATAAATGTGTGTGAATACCTATACTTTTTAACTAATTTCGTTTCAGTTTTTAACTCCCAACAAAAAAGGGGTGTTATAAGTTTGTATGTAGTTTGTGTCTGTGTATCTATTTGCATGTACGATTCGACGTACAGACCAAACGGTTGCACCGATTTTGATTTAGTTTTCCTGTTTGAGGGTGGCATTGGCTGAAGAAGTTAGCACGTTGACTACAAAACCGATGGTTTTAGGATCGAGCCCACTATCTGACAGTCATTAAATAACAACACCACGCATTTTTCTGATGTGCATTACTATCACTTTCTATCAGTTGTTGTAGAAAAGTTCAAGTGAGGAAGGCATAGTCACTGGTCACTGAACTATACCGACTTCAAGAGATACTAATCCTATTGTAACACCAGAGCACCCACCTTCGTTGTATAGCAGAATCATCGGCAAAGTAAAATTGCTACTAAACTGCTACTAAACACAGCTTCAAACAAATTAATGCGACTCACTAACGCCAGAGGCGCTGCAACACTACATTATAAAAAAACGTGCAAAAAGCAGAGCTGTAAAAAAAATCAAGCATTCCTCTATCTATTCCTTCACCACCTATGTTTTCTGTTACTATCCCTTTCCTTATAATAGTAGTAGGCAATCATTGCCTGTTTGTTACTTCTCTTTAAAAATAAAATAAAAAATGACTTGTTCGAGAGTGTTCTTAGCTATGTTTAAAGAAAATCTGTCCAGCCGTTTAGAATATATCACATTTTTTAGATATATTGTCTTGATCTGCGTGTCTTTGACGCCGTAGCTCCCCAGCGTCTTAACCGATTTTAATTTTGCTTTGTTTTCGTTTGAATGGTGACATGATCGCATATCTTTTAATTTTTACTTGAAGAAAACCGGTCTAGTCGATTGGAATTTATCATAATTTTTTTTATTTAATCTTTTATTTTTTGCGATTCTGTTACTTCAATAGTATAAGTGGAACATAGAGTTCTTAAAATTTTAAAGTTTTGTTATTAATATTCTTAAATTTGCTATTGAAATAATTTGTTTTTCTTGTGTAATGAAATATTTTTCGTTTGTTAATAAAAAAATTAATCTAATACACATGCGTGTCGTTTTTTGCAAACTTTTTTAAGATTATTCAAATATATTTTTATATTCTTTGTTCGTTCGAATATTCGAACAAAAGCTCAAAATTATTCGTCTGTTCGAATAAGAAAAAAAATATGAAATTTCATTCGAATAAACATAAAAGACGAACAATTAACAACACTAATGTTTACACATCAAAAATATTAGGTTCTCGCAAATTTTTCAAATAGTACCAAATAAGTCACCGGGGTACCAACGTACTTTTAAGGTTTAAATTCTACCAAAATAAGTACAATTGTACTAACTTTATCATCCCTGCAGTCTGCTCTGTTATACTGTTAATTGTTAACATGATTCTATTGCTGTTAATTGTTTATAAATATAATTCATTCATTCGAAAAAAAAAATACTTTAAATCAGGGACCGCAACGGTTAGAATTTTTATTTTAAAAATTACTTTTTAATCATTATTTCTTGATTTTTGTTTATTCCTTACAAAATAAGAGTTATTTTTTTACTTTTATTTGTTTCTCACAAAATAACAGATACTTTTTGATTTTTATTTATTTTTTTGCTTAATTTTTAAAATGTAGAAAGCGTAATTTTTGCGTTAAAATTAATATTATCTGATTTAAAGATGAATTTATCGCCAGAGTCTGCAAAAAAACAAATGGAGTTCGAATAATAATTAAAATTACTTTTTTATAGTTTATTCCTTTTAACATTTTCAGCAAAAAAATTAAAATCAAAAAGTAGCTGTTATTTTGTGAGGAACAAATAAAAGTCACAAAATAATTTTTATTTTGTGAGGAATAAATAAAAATCAAGAAATAACTGTTATTTTATGAGGAATAAATAAAAATCAGAAAAATAATAATCATTGCATCTATAGGATGTAACATGGAATATCGTGGTATATTCATTGTGCACGTAGCACTTCTCTATCATTGCGATTCCTGCTTTAAATGTGAAAAAAGCTTCACAAACCGGCTGTATGTAATGATAATAATAAAAAAACAATACCAAAAAATATTAAATAATTATAACAAACACTTTAGGAGTTATTTTATTATGAAGTAAGCGCCAATCTTAACAAACTATTTAGTATTTAATTTTCAACTTGAAGCTATTTCATTTGGTTTCTTTAAATTTTTAAAATTCAGACAAATCCAAGAAACGATTTTTTGCATCTTTATAGGAAATATTTTACTTATTTTGTTATTATTTGGATAATAATTAATTTTCTTTAATTTAATTTAATTTCCGCACACCCGGCTTTTAGGTGGGAACGTGGTCTTTTTCCTCTGCAAAATATCCGAAATCGACTTGGCTTTCTGAAGAATTTTCGCCTTTATAAAAAGTTTCTTCTTAAGTTTTGTCTAAGCCCGGCTTCGCTTTCTAAATTAATTTTGCTTTCTGAACTCCTTTAATATATTTTGAATTTTATTTCAGTAACACTAATTCTTTGCTTGGGACTTATTTTATTATGAAAAATTTTTGCACCTAAAACTTTAATTTTCATTATTAATTTCATTACTAGTTTCACTGCCTTTAGATAAAAAGAAGCCTACAATGCAAACCACGAACTATAAGACTTTGATAGAGAGTCTTTCATTAAGTATGTTCTATCTTTAAACTTAAATGAAATTAAACAAAACAAATTCCAATTTACCATTTTTCTGCGCGTACTTATGCTGACTGTGACTGAGTGGCGCTGGGGTTCGTGAAGTATGGAACAGGAAACATTCTAACTTGCAAAATCGCTATTGCTAAATGTTCAACTGACTTGAGCTATGCGGTACATAGTGCCGACCCGTTTAAAATACATGACGTTGGTTTATATAACATCGGATTTTATCGAAAAGAAGTTGGTAATCCACCTATAGCGCTCGCAGTTGACAATGATGACGTGGTCAATGTTATTCTCAAAGAAATGTGAAACCATGACGCCAGCAGCTCAAAGTCTACACATATCAGTCACTCACTCACTTAAGATTGGACAACTTTAATCCCATGCGGGCTGGTATCATCCCAAATTCGAAAACTTTGTGATAACTTTCCGAAGAAAGTTAGGGTCAGTTTCAAACTTTTCCAGGGCCCATTCGGCGAACACAAGTCGTCTCTGGTTGTTCAGCTTCGGCTCCAGGGTCAACTGAATTTTTTACCGCCGCAGACCTATAATATGGCGTAAACTTCGCCAAAAATGTAGAGTCCTTGGATTAAAGGCTTCATTAGTCTTTACTTTCTGTTGCTGTTGTCTGCTGTGCCGTTCTGCTTTTAAATTTGAGTACTTACTTTTTCTGTGGTAACTTGTCAGCTATTTCTGGTCAGAAGGGTCGCAATTATCCACTAAAGTGATGAGTTTCTCAACGTCCATTGTTATATTTCAATATAATTTTATATTTTTAACCCCCGACTAAAAAAAGTGGTGTTATAAGTTTGTAGTGTGTGTCTGTGTGTCTGTGTATCTGTGTATCTGTGTGTCTGTCTGTGTCCACGTACAGGCCAAACGGCTGGACCGATTTTCATTTAGTTTTTTCTGTTTGAAAGATGACTTGATCGAGAGGGTTCTTAGCTATGTTTGAAAAAAAATCGGTCCAGCCGTTTAGAATATATAACATCTTTTCTGAAAAAAGTCGGGGGGTTTTTAAAATTTTTAATTTTTGTTATTCATTTAAAAATTCAATTTTTTAACTCTTTACAGCAAAACAACAATTTATTTCAAATACTTTTATTCAATTTATGCTGTCACTTACAATTACTTACTGACAATACTAATTGATCATCATTTAAAGATGACGTGCTTACTCTCTTTTATCACAAAATTTTATTATAGCAGGATCTTAAGAATATGTGTGCAGAGATTAACAAATCCTTTTAAGAGCAGTGGAAGAAATATATTAGCGATCACGTTGACTTTGGGGACAATCGGCATCTATAACTTCATTCAAATAATTTTTGCTCAAGTAAATTATATTTGCAGCTTAATATGCAAAGTTTTCATCATTATCATCATCTTGTTTTTTTTTTTTTTTTTTTTTTTTTTTTTTTTTTTTTTTTTTTTGCTACAGATACATATAATGTAATGTTTGCGGCATTATTTAAAGTGTTTAAGGGCCTAATTGAGTAAAACGCAATGCCAAGCGTTGTCAAATTTTATATGGAAAAAATTTAAATTACAAAAACAAAATACATACAAAACTTATCAACGCCAAGCATTGCGTTTTACAAAATTAGGCCCTAAGTTTAATGAAAAATATTTGCATTTTGAGTAGAGAACGAATTGAATTTGAGTTGAAATAGACATTAAACTTAATTTTAGGAAAAAATCAAATTTTGCACAAAACATTAATATCCTCACAAAATTACTTTCGTTGTGCTCAAAAATTCCATTATTTAGTAAACCACAATTATTTAATAGCAAGACACTTGTTTTTCTGTAATATCAACGTTTTTCCAAAAACCTACTTTCATAAATTAATTTTATCTTGAAAAGTTCTTAGAGTTTTCAAATTTCTTAAATCTTTTTTCTTCTGAACATGCATTTGTGAGTATTTGAATATTCGGTTATCTAACTGTCCTGCAGTCTACTGAACTTCTGTCGCATTTGTGTGCTTTGAAACCGTCAATAGTCACGTCATTTATTTTTCTTTTGATTTAAACATGAAAAAAAATTATGTAATTAAATGCATTTTTATGCATAAATTAAATAAAGAGTTCTTTGCTTTATTAAATTACGAGGTAGACAGACCATTTGCTGCTAACGCCAGTAAAGGGAAAGTATGCCTACTCTCAGTGTTTTTCTTATAAGGCATAACATGAAAGCGATTACGAGTAATATGGTAAATTTAAAGTGATTACTTAAAAATATTTAAAAGCGAATACCGATATTTCTAAGCCAACATTATTTTAAGATCTTAATTGTGTAAAACGCAACGCCAAGCGTTGTCAAATTTTATATGGAAAAAACGTCAATTACAAAAACAAAATACATACAAAATTCACCAAGGACAAAATTAGGCCCTAAATAATCCTTTATGAATACTGGCCTAAGTATTTATTATTTATGTAATTGTATAACAACCTAACAAAAAATTTCAAAAAATTTAATCGGGTTTGGAATTAAGCATTTTTGGTGGAAGCACTTCCCTACTGCACTTCCCTACTACTTAATCGATTCTTGAGAAGTATTTACTTTTTTTATTTGTCAACATATTCACGTAATCTATTAAATCTAAAATAATCATTCTCCTTATTTTTTTATTATTATTTTTTTATTATTTTATGTAATTTGATTTGTAAGCGAGTAATGAGAAAAGTAAGTCATTATAAGTAGTTCTGGTGGTAATGTGTAAATTTTTGCTGGGAATTATTATGAAGTATAATTCGCAATATGTGAAATTTTTTAAGTCATGGATATATAACCACAGACGGAAACCACTGCGTTATAAAAGACCTAAAGAAGACTCCTGTCTCCCACTTTTGTCCGAAGTCATACACTTTTGTATGGGCCCCCAAAGATTTGGGGTCTCCTTGTCATTTTTGCACCTTCTCAGGCTCATATCTTGCAAACCATTCGGAGTTTTGGTTTTTTCTCTGAGGCAAAGTTGTAGCTCTTGTCATAAAAATAAATAACAAAAAATCTATTTTTTTACCTTTTTCCCATAGGTAGCAAACTGTTCAAAATTCAAGGAAACAATCAACTACAAAATTGTACATAAGATCTCAATAAACACCTTTTTTTAACATAAAAACTTCTTAGGAATGATTCTGAACACAGTTTAGGTAGCCGTAAAAGTGAAAAATTTCCAAATAAATGAAATTAAAAAATTTTCGCGAAATTTTCGCGCTACCTAAATCATCATCCTAGAAAGTTCATATATTCTAAGAAGTTGTTTATTCAAATCTTAGGTACACTTTTGTAGCTAATTGTTTCCTTGACTTTTGAACAGTTTGCTACCTATGGATCTTGAAGATGAAGTTTTTTTGATTTCACATGTTTAAAATTTTTGTTTTTTATGACAAGAGCCTCAACTTTGCTTTGTACTTTGTAAATCCAAATTCCGAACGTTTTGCAAGATATGGCCCTGAAAAAATGCAAAAATGACATTGAGGCCCCAAATCTTTGGAGGCCCATAAAAAGAGGGCATGACTTAGAGCAAAACTGGAAGAGAGGGGTCTTTTTTGTTTCTCAGTTTTTCAATATTTTACTTATTTTTCTATTTTTATAATAATAGACATTTAAAACAATATGAAAATTGTGTTTATTATTGTAATTATTCAGGTTTGACTAGTTTACTATTACGATTATATACATTAAGTGTGATCAGTTAGATGTGACTACTGGAAGCAGCATTAATGATAAGTAAAAATACAGCAGAGTAAGCAGATCAGATATATATATATATATATATATATATATATATATTCCATAGTAGATATTTGTAATTAGTTAGACAACTATGCAAAATGACACGTACGCAAAAGTTTACATCACCTTTTCCACATTGCCCTTAACAAACTGATAGAAACCTAGATAGTTAGAGAAATCCATCACCACTATCAGTCAAATGACCGGTCATTTGATTTGGAGTCTTCTGGCAGGGTTCGAAATATATTTTCTTTTCAAATACAACTTTTAGAAACAACAAGAAAGCTCGTGAAGTGAGCAATGGTTTTTTAAATTTATATTAATTTTCAATATTTCTTTGCTCATGATAGTTAAACAGAAATTGCTTAATGCATTCTAAAAGCTTACATGTATTTTTTATTCAATTAACCCATTTTGCTCCGCTGCAAAAATTATTTATCAAATAAAATTGTGGAGCTAAATTTTCAACGGATGAACTTTTGATAAACTTAATTTTTGAACCAAGAACAAACGTTATTAATTTCGTTTATATTTTCAACAAACAAATTTAGTAAATATTTTCTTGGAATATTTTTGCTGTGTAAGTAGGAGTGCACTCAATGCGGCATTAGTCGTGTTGCCATTGCCACTCTCAGCGCCAATTTCACCAAATATCAATTCATTTTTAAATGTCGATCTTCATTAGTTTTTGTATGTCAAAATGATTTTTAAATATGAATTGATATTTAAATAAGTTCGTGAAATTAGCTCTAAGAAGTGTTTCTAGATGTATTTGACGTATTTTGACTAAAGAAAAAATGTTGCGATGTTCTTCAATCTATTAGAAATACGTCAAAGTTGAAGTATAGGGTGATTAAATTTTGAGGGCCAAAATCGGATTTTATATATCTGGTCATATATTGAGTTGCGATAATATGATTTATATTATACATAATTTGTTTTTCACATTAGTGATTAATGACAGTGCGTTGAATACAAATTTAGCTACGTTTTGTTGTAGACGTGAACATTTTGATTTACTTTGCACTTAAAAATTAACAGCCTTATGTAAAGTAGTTAAATTTTAAGGGCCGAAATCGGCAAGTGTTCTTATGTTTAAAGACAGGTACTGCAAGCTATGTCAAAAGAAAGCATTCGATCAATATACACGTGTAAATTGAAACCAAAAACTAGTTTTCAGATATTAATATTGTTTTTTATATAACTTCTCGATCTAACGTTTTCTTTCGACATCGTTCCATAGGAGCTGAGTACTGAGAAGAATTTAGGATCAAGATTTCATGACAAGCAATCAGCACAACTAACAGGCAAGAAAAGGAAGTGCAACTTCGCGGCTAACAGCAGTGTTGATGGGTTTATCGGCAGACATGCTGGTAAATTATTAAATTATTTTTATAAAATATAAATATTTGAGATGATGAGAAAAAAAAAGTTATGTGTAACAAACAACATTAAACACAAACATTATTAATGCTCAACAGAACACCGATCTGTATATTTAAGGATAGTAGGAATAGTTATCGAGACCTCAAGAAATCAAAAAGTTCAATCTGGAAACGTCCTTGAATACAATAATGAGAAAAACACCTGCAAGTATTATGCAAATATCGCGATACATTGCATTTCAGGACATCAGAGTATCGCTGGGAATGAAGAGGTGGATAAGCTAATGAAGTTCGGATCATCACTGAATAACATCACTCTGACAAACGTCAAACTTTTTCAAAAACTCAAAAAACGAACTACAGCAATAAAGCTGTAGAAAAGCACAATAGAAATCTGTTCGGAGAGTGGCTGAAATTCTCTCAGAAAACTTAAATTTGCCAAAACTTTAGATATATGTCATACAGAGTTAAGGATTCATGTGGCTTTCAAGACTGAATAACGTGTAACACCTGACAGCAAGATAATGAAAAACTTCTATATGGACAAACATATGATATATGGAATGATTTGACGATTCAGATTGCAAGAACATAAATGTAATCTCGCAATGGGACTAGCTCAATATTAACTAGTTGACCCTCTATTTCGAACGAATTTAACCTAATACCAATATATGTAGCTCTAAAAAATTTTATATTTTTAAGATTACCCCAAACTGCCCGCTATTGAACAAAGATTTTACTCTAACTGAAATCAAGTGGAACAAAAGCTTAAGCTTAATTACTCAGAATACTCCGTTTTAATATTGTACCTATTTGGTTTTAAGTCCTCATTTATAATACGGCATCTTCCGGGAGAAATACTAAAAAGTATTTCACTCCGCGTGAAATAATACCTCGCATTAAATCTGCACGTTGATTGAATAAAGGCTCAATCAGACGTGACATAACCATAGCCATAGAGAATAGCCGTTCGAACCAAACTAATGGGCAACAGTGTAGTTGATTATAGGTGACTCGCCATAACGCCATAACTCTACCATTAAAACCAATTGAATTTTGGTTTGGTTATGGTTATGGCATTATGGGTATGTCACGTCTAATTTAAGCTTAAAGCGGAAACTTGGAATTATACCAGTTGTTTAGCTTATTATTTCAATGAAATAAATCTGATAGGAGTCAATCAGTAGCGTCGTTTTTTGGAGTTCAGTCTCTATAGAGGGTTTTTGTAGCGCGTAGAAGTTTTAAAAGTACGGTGAGGCCGGCATAGAATAGGAAAATCCAAAATCAGCACAAAAACCAACATCAAGGATGGTATAACACTTGGCAAATATTAATCAGAATTTTTGTGATAATCTTGAGATTTTAAATTAGAAGCACAACAATGCCTTAAATGTTCATAGATCGTCATAACATCGTATTTTACACGTAGATCTAACTTGCATCACAATACGGTGTATACGCGTACACCGTAGTGCTTTCGCATTTACATGTTATAAACATACAGATTCGCAAGCATTTTTTTTTTTAGTTTCAAATTACACAGTATACATCCAGGATGCATGTCAAATTGATAGGAATTTCTCTATTATGCTATCTCAAATCTCAGTAAACCGACTTCATTGATGCTTTAAAAGAAACTACGCGTCACGAAGGAGCAGATACGAAGAAGTCTAATCGCCAAGTTGACATAAAAAATTTTACTAATCGTTTAAATGAGTGCTTCCAACGCGGGAGTGTTAAAATTTGGACGACATTATTTTTAAGAAATAAAGTCTAAAATTGTGCAGTTAAAAAAAGTAATTAGATTTATTTTTATAAAGGGGTTACTTATTCCTTAATCGATCCACTAAATATATAATTTCTTTTGAGAAACCCTGGGGCTCTACTGAGTAATTTTAAACTAAGGAAAATTGTTTCGAATTTGTATATTGACAACATGTAAATTCGAAAGCGTTTTTTTTCGTTTCGAATTACGAATTAGTGCACGGTACATGATTACTGCCATGTACGTAGTAAGCACTCAAGTTGATGTCATAATTATTACCATTTCCGCATGAATAAACTGCTGCTACTAATTTGTATACCCTTTACCAAAAAATGGTAAAAGGGTATATATAGGTTTGTCATTCCGTTTGTAATTTCCAGAATATTAATAAGCGAGCCATAAAGTATATATATTCTGGATCCTTATGCATAGGGAAGACGAATAAGCGATGTCCGTCGGTCCGTCTGTCCGCCTGTCTGTACGTGAAATCGGTTTTCCGAAGCTCCCAGAAGAGCTAGATACTTCGTTCTTAGACTGGTGGGTCATAAATGGTCGAAATAAGATTGGTATTGAAAACCAGCAAAATCGAACAGACGGTGTCAGAGCTGGCAGACTTAAACTTCATTTTGCCATACAAAATAACTACCGAAAACTAGTTTTTAATAATTTTTTATTAAATAAACTTATTTTATACTTGGAAAACCTAAACTTTTTTTGTTATGCAAAAGTAACTTACTAAAACAAATTTTTCCTTTTTTTTCTATAAACTAAGCATATGTAATGTTCCTAAAAGAATGAGATTGATGTAAGAAATGAGAAAAACAAAAAGGATGATTCCAGGGTTGGAAAACCTATGATTTTTGTGATATGTACAATTAACTACCGTAAACTAATTTTTTAATTATTTTTATTAAATAAACTTATTTTATACTTCACCACGAGTAAAATTGGTATTTCAAATAAAAAATTAAACTTCAAAAAATTAACAATATGTTTCCAGGGTTGGAAAACTTTAACTTTTTTTCTTATACAAAAGTAACTTACTAAAACAAATTTTTCCTTTTTTTCTATAAATTAAACATATCTAATGTTCTAAAAAGAAAGAAATTGTTGTTAGAAATCAGAAAAACAAGAAGGATGATTCCAGGGTTGGAAAACATACGATTTTTGTGATATATAAAATTAACTACCGTAAACTAATTCTTTATTTATTTTTATTAAATAAACTTATTTTATACTTCACCACGAATAAAATTAGTATTTCAAATAAAAAAAAATTAAAAATTTAAAAAGATGTTTCCAGGGTTGGAAAACTTTAACTTTTTTTATACAAAAGTAACTTACTAAAACAAATTGTTCCTTTTTTTCTATAAATTAAACATATCTTATATTCCTAAAAGAAAAAGATTGATGTAAGAAATCAGAAAAATCAAAAAGGATGATTCCAGGGTTGGGAAACTTACTCTTTTTGTGATATAAAAAACTAACTACCGAAAACTAATTTTTTATTTTTTTTTTACTAAATAGAATTATTTTATGATTGAGTGCGAATAAAATTAATATTTCAAATAAAAAAAAAAGTAATTCAAAAATTAAAAAGACGATTCCAGGGCTGGGAAACTTTAATTTTTTTTTGTACAAAAGTAACTTACTAAAACAAATTTTTCCCTTTCTTATTCTTAAAAGAAAAATAAATAAAATAAAAGAAATCAGAAAAATCAAAAAGGATGATTTCAGGGTTGGAAAAGTTACACTTTTTGTGATATATAAAAGTAACTAAGTCTAATTAAAATTTATCTTTGCCTTTATAAATTATATATATTTTGGAAATAAAAGTTTTTTGTAGAAAACTATAAAAATAAAAACCACAGCTCCAGAGCTGGAAACTTTGAACTTTTTTTCTGGATATTAAAGTAAATAAATAAAACATTTTCTTTTTCCACTTAACACACTTTCTATTTTTTTTAAGAACTACTAGATTGGTATAAGGAATCAGAAAAATTTTAAATGATGATTTTAGGGTTTGAAAATTAATTTTCTTTGTACATAAAAGTAGCTAGGTCAAATAATTTTTTTCTTTTTGTTTATACTTTATGTATGTGCTTATGTATGTATCTCTATACTACATAAAAACACTTTGGTAAAGGGTATATAAGATTCCGCACAGCCGAATATAGCACTCTTACTTGTTTCTAAAGCGTTGGACAGACTGCGTCTAGGTGCAGTCCTGTAGATTTAAAAAAAATTGGTATTTTGAATTTGTGGTATTATTGATTTCATATTAGCACAATTCACAATCTTGTGCAAATGGTCTTGCATAGTTGTATGTCCAAAATGGTATAGTATATTGCTACTCACCACTTAACAATTCATAGTAGTGAGTATTAATACACTATACCATTGTGCACATGCAACGATACAAGACTATTTGCACAAGATTCTGAATTGGGCTATTGTAGTAAATATATTGCAAATGAAGAGCGCAACAATTCATTAAAATATGGCTGCAAGCGATTCCCAATTTAAAAATTTTTATTGACCACTCTGCCTTCAACTGCAGTGCTACTTCTTACAGCAGGCATACCTTCTTCCCTTTTGATAACTTAATATTCATATTTTTACTCATGTGTATGTATTCCGCTGGTTTGTGGTGTCGTCTGTTTGTTTGACCATATTATCGTATCAGCTCGCGTGTGTGTTACTTGAGTTTTATTTAATTCTCTTTTAAAAAGTACTAAACTTTTTAAACAAAACGCTTTTACGAGTATGACTTTTGTTTTGTTTTGTCTTTTTTTACCTTAATTTTTTTATTTGTTTTAAATTTCGTGTACTATATATTGTTTGATTTTAAAAACGTGTTGTGTTTAATTTTCTTTTTAGTAGTATTGAATTATAAATTTTTTTTCATCATCATGATATCGATATGAATGAACAGATATTTACAGCCAACGCAAGCAATTGTGACGTTTACCCGACCCCACCACCGTCTTATCACCTGCAAATATTTAGCATTCGCTAGGTATTAAATCACAAGACTAAGCGGTGTAATTTATACGTCTGTATGTACATGCAAGCGGTATGAGTGTTTATTTTTATTTTTTTTTTCTTATCAAAATAACTTGAGGCATGTCACTGGAAATCGTAATAGTACAAGCGCGTGTATTTTAACATGTGGTAGGGAAAATGGGGAGACAATTGAACACGGCTCAGTATGGCGAATAGCTAAAACAGATTTTATTTAAGCCAAATAAAAGGGCGTATATGCAATATGCAAAGAAAACAAACAAAAGTTCAAGGTTAAGAACAAGAATTTAAAAATGCAAAGGTAAATATCTTGTATAGTATTTAAACTAATTTTCTTAACTTCTTTAAAATTGGCACACATTTCAAGAACTTATAAGCTTAGAAAAGTTTTGCAAGTCCTAGGTAGTCAACTTTGATTACTTATAGCTCACTCAGTGTTATATCGGAATAATCTTCAGTTAGGTTTTTTTAAGGATGGCAGTGCTGCAACTTCTATTGAGAGAGTGCAAAAAAAATAGAGTACAAGTTTAAACTTATAAGAGTCATGTTGGCCCTTAGCTCAAGGCATTTGAAAGAAATTGTACACTTACGTTTTTAATGAATTTGCTTATTAAAAATTTTATAATATACACTGTCTTCAATACACATACATTTTAAATGATACAGAGCTTCGTATTCTTTTTAAGTTTTTCGAATCTATTAGTTTAGCTTTCCAGCTTTAGGAAAGATAGATAGAAAAACGGTTTTTTTATATAATATATAAAGCAAGCACACCCTTTACCCAATTTCTTTTGTTATATGTTGAACAATTTTATTGTTTTATTGAAATCTTTTTCATGTAAAAAGTAAACATAAACTAGTAAATTAATCCCCTGTTTTTTGAAGACGTTGACAATAGAAATCTTGACGTTTTTGTAATAGATTACAGAAACGTCCAAATTTCCATCATCAACGTCTTAGACAAAGAGGCTGTAAGAATATACAATTTTACCGGAATCATGGACAAGGCATTCCGTTGCGTTCACTTCGAAAGAGATAAAAACTTCGCACACCACATCACACGACTTCAGAATGAATAAGCCTATCGTGAAGGCAAATCAACATAGAATGCATTAAACTATATTGTTTTTTTATATAGAAACCCATGAAGCACAAGGAATACGCATTGGTAGCTTTCCAGAAGAATGAAAGTTCATCAGGTGCTTATCAATCTGACCAATATGGTCACTACATCCAAATTTAAGGCATTCTGTGGTAATTTAAGCAGCAACTAAGGGAAATCCATAGGAAGAGTTTATGTCCTCTCATGTACAACCCAGCATTGAACTTTCTTGTTAGTCCCAATTTTCACGAGGCAATTTTACTTGCGCAAGTCTTGAATTTTAGGAACAAAGAAGTGAGGAAGAAGTGAGGAGTGTAAAAACCAGCAGAATTGCCGTACAGACTTGCCTGTACATGGCAATTCTGTTTTTGCTATCATTCGCTCTATATGAAATTTGACATTCCTTTTCATTTGTGTTTGTTTTCTGTTCTGGGTTTTCGTCTGTAAAATTCATTGTGGCTCGAAGTGTTTGTTTTGTGAGAATATTAATAAGAATTGTTAATTTGCTTCAAATAAAAGAAATAAAATGGTCAAGTAAACTTGCTCTATCTAAACGCTACAGCAAGTTTAATAAAAAATTGTATGACTTGCGCAAGTAAGATTGCCTCGTAAAAATTGGGACTTAGAGAGTTAAGGTATGGCCACACTTATCAAACATTTGCCCAAAAAACGTAACCACTAAATGCAAATGAAAAATTTTTTAATTGAGACAAAAGTTTGTCAAGTTAAAGAGTAGCCAATGCTGTTGGATTCTATGACATTGTCCATTAGTTGTGTTCGAAACTGTTTAATATGTCGTACCTTTAGATTATATTCACCCTTATTCCAGTTGTCGGCATCGACGTCACTTTAACACAATACCAAAAAATTGGGGCTTGTTTACTCGCTCTCGAGAATAATTTTGTACAACTGACAAGCTATTTTCGTTCCTTAAAGTCTAGAAAATAGCATTAACCTGCCAACAGGAGTCAGTTGCTTTCGACAACGGGTACACAAGCCCCAATTTTTTGGTATTGCGTTAAAGTGACGCCGATGCCGACAACTGGAATAAGGGTGATTATGTACAAAAGTGTAGCATACGCTGATTACATCACAGTGTCTGCATCAGAAAAACTCCTTAATACCGTGTCACAAAGGCCGACACCATTATTGAACATGATCAGTAACTGGATTAAAGTAAACGGCCAGAGCATCAATCCGCCGAGGACGGATCTTATGCGTTTCACGAAAACCTACAAAATATCTCTCTTTACACTTCCAAAGTTAAGTAGAATAGAATTTAAGCTGTCAAACAACGCGAAATATTTTCATATTCACCTTGACTTTAAATTAACATGACACTTCAATGCTCTAGTTAGGGAAATCAAGGCAGCTGTTACTTTATATAATTATAAGAAGGCTATACATCCAGAGAAAAAAGTGACACCACACGAGCACCTATGCTCCCTATAGTATCAAATTTGTTGTCAAAAATGTATTAACCCTTATCCTATGTAAGTGGGTCAAAACCAAAAAAACTACTTTTATTTTGCTTTATTTTGAAAAGTTATTAATATATTGTTCTGAAACTTCGTGACTTTTAATCATTCGAGCAAATGTATAGAATACAAAAACAAAAATAATCCTATCTCCTAACAGAGTTTCCCCATAAAAAAAGTTGCGTTTAAGGTGTAAGTGGGTCAAAATTGCCCAATACAAATTGCATGATGGATCAAACAAAAAGACGTCGTCTTTTTTTAGAAGAATTAGGTAATGCCCTTGTCCATGACAAAATATCACGTCGTTCCACAATGCCAAGAAGCAGTTTTGCCAAGTCAACTGTACGAAGTTTGCAGAAAAAAGATAAAGTGGTTGAAAAGAGCGCTCTAATGAGGGGCCGATGCTATATATGCCCCCAACGTTCATCCAGTATAAAATATTCAAATAAATGTACTAACTGCAATAATTTTATTTGTAAAAGCCATTCAAATGTAATATTTTCATGTGAAAACTGTAAAAATGATACATAATTTAATGTTTTTGTAATAAAATACTATTGGGCAAATTTGACCCACTTACACCTTATACGTAATTTTTTTACGTTTTCCTACGTTACAACGTTTGTGTTAAAATTGTACACACCGTTATCAAATCGACAACGAATGTGTGCAAGTAGCCAACCAGCATTATTAACAACCAAAAATTGACAACTAGAGTTGTTAAAAAAAATGTGACAGTGTAGGGAGTTATATTGACTACAGGCACGTTCTGGCACGCTTCATGTTTAAACATAAGTATTCGAAGTCGAATGCAGACAAAAGATTAATTTCAAGCTAGACAACCAGCGTGACGTAATACTGGCTGAAGTTTCATCAATAAAAAGTGCAGCTAAGGTACTATATGTAGAATATAAAATGAGGCCATTCGAATATATAACGACAATTAAATCACCATCATATCTCTTCCAGGCGTATACAGAAAAAATTATTCCCAAAAAAATTTCAAACAAACGTGTGTTTTGAAATAAAATTTAGTTTCAGTAAATATTTTTGCCGTTCCAGTAAATTATTTGTTCCAATTTTATTTTAAGTAAAACAAAAGACTGTATAGAATGAAAATTATCTAAATTAAGTAAAATTTGTAACAAAATTTTTTAGATTTATTTTTATATTTAATTTTTTTATTTTTCAGTTAAATTTATTTTTAACCCCCGACTAAAAAAAGGGGTGTTATAAGTTTGTAGTGTGTGTCTGTGTGTCTGTGCATCTGTGTGTCTGTCAGTGTCCACGTACAGGCCAAACGGCTGGAACGATTTTCCTTTAGTTTGTTCTGTTTAAAAGATGCATTGATCGAGAGGGTTCTCAGCTATGTTTGAAGAAAATCGGTCCAGCCGCTTAGAAGATATAACATCTTTTCTGAAAAAAGTCGGGGGTTTTTAAAATTTTTAATTTTTGTTATTATATACTGTAAAAAAATTTGTCTGATTTTTTTTAAATTTTTTCTACAAATTATTTCACTTTTTTTTTAAATACTTTTATTGTTGCCCAATGTGGTAAAAAGGTGGTGGAAAATAAAATATATGCACAGTTGAATAAAGATGCTTGTTTTATAAAGATTTTTATTTGCGGTTTTCAAACTTATTATGTTTGTATATTGTGATTCTCATTATAGTATTAAGAGTCTGACTATAAACATACGGAGTTTGTTAGCTAAATTCAAAAATTTTTTGGGTTGAAGTCTACTGACGAATTCCAGATGCGGGAACGAAATGCATTAGACTTGTGCCATTTACTTCATTTCAGTGACCGGTCATTTTAGTTCATTATTTGTGAATGAACTAGTTCGTTCATTTAGTTCATTCGCTCTTTTTAGTTCAATGAACTAGTTAGGTCTTTTTAGTTCAATGATTTTACATCTACAACTCTACATGCATATATGTATATGAGTGTTGTGCTCTTTGACAATATTAAAAACACAAATTCTGTGATTTAAATGCTTTATGAAAACTAAAATTAATTAATTAATAAATAAATTTGATTTATAAAAAAATCTCATAAATCCAAAATATTTTTTGTGATAAGGGTAGTATAAGTGTTTACTTGTTTATTGCATTTTTGGTAGTAGCCAGCGATGAACAAGAAATAAAAATACATACATACATACATACATACATACGTACATATGGATGAGTATAGAAGATAAGCAAACAAACAGTAAAAAAGTAAATAAAAAAATTGAAAACATTTAGTTCACAGCCTATGGGTTAGTTCATTTTGTGTATTAGTTCTTAGTTCAAAAAATTAACTAGTTCAAAAATTGAAGTAGAGAGCGTAAAACATTTGAACTAGTTCACTTAGTTCAAAGTACTGAATCGTTCATTTGAACTAGTTCGTTCATGAACTACACAAGACTAAAATGCATATAGACAATTGTTTAACCATAAAAACAAGCCAATTTTTTAAAGAAAAAAAAAAATTGTTGAACCTTTTATTTGATTCAGTTATATTTTTTCTGAAATATTTAAAGTAATTTTTGCAAACTTTTTTTACAGTGTCAAATAAAACTTTTACAAAATTTTTTTAGAAAAATAGGTAAGAATTGTTTTTGATTCAGTTAATTTTTTTTGATAATACGAACAATTTTAGTGAATGTACTTGTAAATTTAAAAAAAAAATTGGTGAATAATACAAAAAATATGCAAAAATGTTTTTCTGTTCCTATTAAGAGATTTGACTGAAAATATTTTGAGTTTCAGTTAACTTTTTTCTCTAATGCCATAATAAGTTAACTAAAAATGAAATTTTTTTCCAGTTAAATTTTTACAAAATGCTTATCAGAATCTTCAAATTTCTTTGTAGGTCCGCATTCATATAAAATATTTACTGATTCAATGAATTTGGTTACTAAAAACGAAATTAAGTTTTTTCTGTGTACACACAACAGTTATTTTGGGTTATTAATAACGGATGTTTCTAAGTCAAATATTCTAATGTAGAGTTAATCTGGGTACTGGAACACAGAGATGTACTCGAAAACGATAAAATATATGGGCTAGCCAAAAATTGTAGTCGACTGTCATTAGTATTTGCAAATCTTCGTATGAAATGGTTGAGCAGATTTACATAAACTACAATGTTTTGTCTTAAGGAGCGTGGTGCCATCCACTTTTTTAAACACGAGGATATGTGACTATAGAGAAACCTGTATATACATACATATATCTTTGCGTTCTTAACATTAGATATCCGAAATGTTAGTAAGTAAGGCTTCCACTTTTTTTATCTCAATAATATTAACAATTTTGAATTCCGAAAAAGCAAACAAAATGTAGAGCAAAAGGCAGTTGGTCTATGAGTTCATCTAGCATTGAACATATTTGGTTTTACATATATGTTAGCCAAATTATATGTTTTATTTTTTAAGGAACACATAACACCAAATTTAATTGAAAATATTCGGGTTCGGGAGATTCGTTAGAGAGATATCATTGACGCGAAATATTTAAAAGATTGTGTTTTTTTTCTAATAACTTTAAAAGTCTTCGTCAAATCGATTTAAGATATTCACTGACTTTTATAAACTTAAAAAGTGTATCGGATGTCGTAAGTTTTAGTTATGGCCTGCAAGGTCACCCAAATCCCATTAATTTTATTAAATAAATTTTAGCAGATAAAAGTTTCATTATTTCATTGAAAACTGGCACTGAGGGCATTATGTCCAAAAACGTGCTCTTGAATAAGCTAACAACTTCAAATTTAATTTTTAAATTAAAAAAATGTATATATCATGATAGTGGGTGACGTAAGAGATGAAAAGCAGTGGTGAGCAATAACTAAAGCGAAGAAAAAAGACGATAAAAAAATTAAATGTTGACTTAAAGCAAACATGCTCGTCTCATATGTTTAACATCTTTGTGCTAAAATGAAACTATATACATACATGTGTATGTATGTACTACATATAACGAATGAGTTTAAAATTATTTTTCTTTTATTATTTTCAACATTCATATTGTTTTGCATCTAATTGTATATAAATAAAAATGTATACTCTGTTTGGTACAAGTTATAAACGATATTTAAAGATGTTAATTATAATCACTGGAATGACCTTTAAAACAAAATGTGGCAAAATAATAAAATTTCGCAAGAAAAAAATTTCAATTCAATTAAATTGTGATTGAAAACAAAATTAACTATTCGTATTGCATTAAAGACAAAGTCGAAATATGTCTTTGGAAAAGAGTGAAAATAATAATAGAGTTATGTTAATTGAAATTCAATCATAGTTTTATACTACAACTCGTATAACAAAACTCGACTTGATGCTTACATATCTCCAATTTTATGTGAAACGTGTACATATACAAATACGTGCGTGTGTACAATGTACATATTTATTATACGAGGGCGGATCAATAACTCCGTTATTTTCGAACTTCCTTTATATTTATATAAAATGCAATACTTTTCCCATTAAGTACCAACTGTACCCCATATGGCAAAGGAAAATTTCTTTTTCATCAAGATAATGTACGTGTACTCCATCCGCCATATTCTCCGGACTTAGCTCCTAGTGACAACCTCCTATTTCCAAAGAAAAGAAGGAGAAAAATACTCGGTGGATAGAGATTTATCTCCAATGATGAAATTGTTGGCCAAACAAATTCCTATTTTAAGGACCTCGAAAAATCCAATTTTTTGGAATAGATACAAAAACTGGAGAAACGTTGGACTAACTGTATTGAGTTAAAAGGAGATTATGTTGAAAAATAAATTTTTATTTTGCAAAAAAAACTGTGTTTCATTCAAAAGGTCACGGACTTATTGATCCGCCTTCGCGCATATCAGTACCATCGTTATTTAATTCAAATTATTGTGGTTGGTGTCATATTTAGGGTTAAGTATGCCAAAGGCAAAAAGGAACCCTATTGTTTTCGCTACGCTGTCCATATGTCTGTCACACGCTGTTTTCCCGAGAACCATAAGAGCTAGCGACCTGAAATATTGACAGAAAACTTCCAGGCAAGAACATAACTTTCAAAAGGGTTAGCATGTTTATTGCTAGATATGTCTGTCTTCAACATTTAAATTCGGCCTTCAAGCCACACTTTATCAAGTGTATGAGAAACATCTCTAAAAAGAACAGAACAATACTTCTTTTCTTCAAATGTCCTTCTTATAACTTGAACCAATCTTTCGTTTGTTCAATTGTGGTATGCTGACCTCTAAAACCAAATTGATGGTTCAGAATGCACCCGTTAACAATTTCAATTTGGGGCAAGTTATATTATGAGCAGCTTTTCGAAAAATTTTGACATTGTTGATAGTAATCTTATTGGCCTATATGACTCAGCCTTTGATGAGATCTTTGTCCGGCTTTCAAATCATTTTGACCTTGGCAAGCTTCCAGTGGAGTGGATAATAATAATTCAGTCGCAATATGACATTCAAAATAAATAGCAGGATTCTAATTGCAATACGAGGCAACATCATCAGCATCTCGATACTAATTCCATCAATACCTAAAGCTCTCTTCGTATTGAGTTCAGCAATTAATTTTTGTACATCACGCATCTTACACTTTAAGGATCGAGTGGGTACATAAACCACAAAGTCTGAGCACAATGTAACGATTATTTATTGCGGTTGGGTTTTTCATACGATTTTTAAGTAAAAAAACGCAGTGCGGAACGGAATAAAATTAAAATCTATTTTATTTTCATTGCGGATTTTCCTATATTCTCAATTTTTGACACTCTTTCGCTTTCTGATGTTGCCATAGTTTTTGAATCATTGGCGTTGTTCACAACATTATTGTAAACAAAAACCATGATTTTGATGTTCAAAAAGTTTTCATTTAAATTTTAAAAGTTTAAAAAATATATCAAATATATCTGCGAATGTATAAAATGTTAATAATTTTTTGTTACTGCCATTACAAAATATTTAAAGCAAAGACTAAATTTTTTATAAAAATCTATGAACAAAAAAATGAATAAAAATTTTAACAAACAATGACAATGTATTGTGTGTATTTTTTTCTCCCGCAACGAGAATTCGCACCGCAGCGCACCGCAAACATTGTGTTTAGACTCACACTCGGTAAATAAACAACACCAGTACAGTAGCTGCTATTAACCAATAAAGTTTTCAAGACCCTATTGAACCCTACTCTCTATATTATTCCAGCTGGAATAAGCCCAATTTGCGCTAGCAGACTCTGTGAGCAGCTTCGAAGGACCATCAAAAAGTTTAAAGAAATTTTGTCAGCGTAAGTAGTGTTAATTCTACTAAGCACTGAAATTGAAAGAAAAAGTACAAATTTGTATAAAATGATCGATGCAAATGACAGAACAGAACTGTGTAAATAAGTATTTATAAATTAATGAACGCTGTAATAAAAAATAACACTTTACAAAAAATAGATACTAATTTCAGTTTTAAAGCACTTAACTTAAATTAGCATTTTAAACTTTTAAACGATTTTCACCGCACGTGCGGTTGCAAAACTTATCAGAACTTCAATAATAATTAATATTTTATTACTTGTGCTTCTGCCCCTATCCCATAACTTTTTTGCTATAAAAATTTCCACGTCTGTATTGTACGGCGGCTTATTCATTGCGGCAAGCAAATTTTAATTTATGTCAGACAATACGTAACAAAGAACGCAATAAAAATATTTTATAAAAAGTGAACAAATACAAGAAAACAATCTGTATATCAGGCGCTAAAGATACGAGAGTATGATAATGATAAGATAACACTTTTTTCTTTTGGCTGTCAAAAAAAAAAAAAAACAATTTAACAAATAAAAATAAAAATAATACAGACGAACTACGTTTGATTCTCATACACTTACGCATCTACACTCAAAGAAAAAGCGGCTTCAAATCAATAAAAACCATATGGAATTAATACGAGCAGTAACCATTTATCCTCACAAAAACACAAATCTGAAAAAAGGCCAAGTTCCTATCCAAAATTTTGGCCATTAAAAGTAGTGAGATATAAATTTTGAAGAAATTCTTGTTTGGCACAACACCTAGCACTGAAATATGTAATGTATGATATAAATTTGCAATCGTAAGGTTGTCATATAATTTCTAGATAATCATTTTTACCAATATAAAGAAATTAACAAATATACATTATTCTCTCCTTTTTTGGAAAGGTAAAAATATTGCCAAGTAAGCCGATTACTTAAAAATTATATTACACCCTTACGATTTCAAATTTATACAATGCATAGCATATTTCAGTGTTAGGTATTGTGCCAAACAAGAACTTGGTCAAAATTTATATCTCAATAATTTTAATGGCCAAAATTTTTGATAGGAACTTGGCCTTTTTTCACATTTATGCTTTTGTGAAGATCTGATTACTTTTGGAAAAATTTTCTATAAAAACACTTTTTAAACTTAAAATTTCTAGTGTGTTTTATTTCTATTTATAATGACTGTGCCAGTTAAAAATGGCATCGTTACATAAAATAATGGGTTAGAGCATGATGAATGTTGGATTGTAGACCTTAAAAATGCACTATTATGTCATTATAAAGGGTCACCAGTGTGTATGCAATTTGGTAAGAGTCGTCTGGAAACAAATATGCAAAATAGAGCATAAATTTTATTGGGCGTGACCCCTCCTATTTTCTCAGTATACTTACCAGTGTTGGGATTTGTGGTACAATTGTACCAAATTTGGTACAATTACATTTGCATTTGTACACTGGTACACTTTATACTTCAGTGGTACAATTTGAAAAAATTTGTGCTTTGCATTACACTAATAATTATTTCTCCTAACATAGTTGCCCAACACTGATCATAAGCAGCGTTGTCAACTCGGTGCTTTTCGCATTGTTTTTAGTATTTTTTTTAAATTTTCGACGCGACAATTTTTGAAGTTAGTGCTCGGTGCTTTTTTAAACTAGTTTTTGATGCTTTTTATTTCTTGGCGGTGGCACTAAACCCAAAACTCAAAAAGAAATTTTCTTATATAAACATATATTTTTTTTTAAGAAGTCTATCATTTAAAAAACATAAGCTTTGAAGTTAAATGGAACATTTCAAAATATTCTAATAAGATTGTACAAGGCTTGGTGAAGAAATATGTAAGTGCATTTTACTCTCAAACTTCAACATTTTAAGCACAATTAATGGAAACAGTATTTTGCCACACGACATAGAAGACACAATGCAAGTATAGTCTAGTAGCGAAATTTTTTTCTGGTATATACAGTGGATGAAGAATGATTCATTTAATGCAATGGTGAAACTTTGAGTTCACTAGAGAGTTTTAGGCAGAAGTAAAGTCTTATAAAGATTCATTTGATACAAACTCGTTTGGGGCATTATCGAAATTACATTCTCATCAAACTTCAATATTTAAACGCAGAAGTTGATCACGTTTTTACCTTTATGACTTTATTTAATGACCTAATTTTGTAAAACTAAACGAATTTTCGTTTTCGTTTCTGGTTGGAGCGAAAACAAAATTATTTTAAATTTTGTAAAATGCTACGTTGTTTTCGTTTCTTGTCAAAATATTATAATTGAAAAATATATTATTCATTGTAAAAAGCTGAATATAAAAATATTTTCAAAGTCAAATTTAATTAAATTATGGAATATGCACCAATGAAACAAGAAATTCTAAATCAGCGGCGTTAGTTAAGGGCCAATAAATACTTATTGGAATGTTTGTGAAACTTTGAAACGTTCAATATTTCAATGCTGGAGTGAAATGTTAATGTATATGAATATGTTTTTAATCATACACATCAATTCAGTCAAGTTCCTATCCAAAATCTCACAAGTGCAATCGACAAGGTCTCATATCAGTTCTAGGCAACCTCCTTACTTCACAATATTTTTCTCCACATAAAGAAATAAAGAAATATCCGCTATTATCTGCTGTATTATAAAGGTAAAAATATTGCATGCAGGTTGCATAGAAATAACATGACCCCCTAACGATTATAAATTAATATACATATGTATGTAATATTGTGATAAATATTGTCCCAAACAAGAACTTTATAAAAAAATTATCTCACTACTTTTGATGGCCGAAATTTTGAATAGGAACTTTTTCACAATTATATTTTTGTGAAGATCTAACTACTTTTTGTTTTCTTTAATAAAACATTGCAAATTAAAGATTTCTAGTCTGTTATATTTTTTAGTAATGATCACGGCGCCAGTTTAAAAGGGCAAAGTTAAATAATATAATGGGTTAAAAAGAGATACATAATTGTATAACATCACTTTAAATTTTATGACCACTTCCCAGCCTCCCTGGTTTAACAATCGATGTTTTCAAATTTTTCTTGATGTGGGTGCCCCTGTGGCTGAGTGGTAGCGATGCTAGCTAGTCCAGAGGTCGTGGGATCGATTCCCACCAAAAACCCTGGGTGTTTTTCGCAGACAAGCTAATCGCTTTGCGAATTGTGTTTGTGTTTTTAACTCACCTAGGCCTACTTGTGTAACAAAACATAGCTCTGTGCTTCGTCAATTTGATGACTGTATCAGTGGTCAGTGTCAGTGAGTATGTCTTAAGAAATGCACTTTTCATTACACACTTTCAAACTTCGCATTAAATTTTATCATTTTAACATTGACAGGAACAAAGTAGTTATGAAGGTGTTAAGGCGAATGTATGTGTAAATATAGGCACTACGTCCGTAGGCCGAGCTGGCCTGGAGCTCTATCGTGCACCTAGATCAAAATCAGGCAAACGCATACATACATATATAAAATAAAAATTCAGTAAAGTGCGACTCTGACTCGCACACCACCCCCCATGGGAGTCTGTTATGGACTACGGGTGTGGCAACCCCGCGCCCCAGCTGGGGTGATGTGGCTTTTTCCATTGACGTACCTTTGGTACATTACCGATAGAACTTATGTGTTACTACACAATCTCTGAATATAAACAGAGCAAAGGATGTGCACATATTTATAACAAAAGGAAGACAGGTCCTGTTGATGTCAATTAGGTGCAGCGTCACCTAGAACTGCCCCTGAGTTCAAAAGACGATAGAGGTGAAGCCCTTGTGGTGGAACTTCGAGGTCTAACCAGAGGCTACTTCTGGTGCCACGGGTGCCGGTGGCCCGACAGCCGAGCTGCTTAGAGTTGAGTGCATGTAGCGGTCGTCAGTTTCCTTTGCTAAAATGCCGAGTTCGTCCTACCTCATGAGGTTAAAAGGATGATTTTGGTATGTGTGGAGTAGGCACTGGTTATTTGGCGACACAGGCATGGGTTCATCTCGGACGAGTGGTTGAGCTGTGCCGGCAATGGTTGAGGAATTCTCATGGGGACCTCGCTATGGGTGTATACACAACACCTTGGCGTGGAAGCCGGAGAATTATCGTGGTGGCTGTGGTTGCTACCAAAATCGCTGGGAGAATAGTCTTGGCTTCCCAGTGTGAAATTAATAGTAGTGGTTGGTCTGACGCGGTCAGCCAGACACTATTCTAGGTGCTGTTGCCATTCAACAGAAGCTGCTATGGGCACGGACATAGCAGCAGAGTTTAGATAGCTCAAATTACCTCAGCAAGCTAATTGAATATAGTACAGGGATAACTATATTCAAAGATTGCAACCTATGTGCCTTATGGAGTGGGCCATAGGTTCATTCTAATAGGGTGCATGGGGGCGTTGGTCTGGCGTCTAACCCACACCCGGTGCTTTGGCACCCGTGAGATAAGGCCGTAATGGCAGGTGCTCACGGAAAGCTATCGCACATCTGACTCGCGCACCAAGGGTTCCGTACGAACACTAGATATGTAATTTAATACAAACTTCATCCTATATAATCCGCCATGTCACAGAGCTCAATTCCATTCGGAAACGGAATTAAGTCCGTATTTTGGTGCTTTAGAAAACGAAAAACGAAAAAAAATTTCGGAATGAAATCACTTTTAATTTCATGGACGGAATTAACATTTTCTGCATGTTAAAGTAAAAAAAAAACATTTTAAACAATTTTTTTTCAATTAAGAATACTATTTTTCATTTATTTATTCAAAGCTGGATTACAATTATTTAGTTTTTATTTATTTATTATGCAAATTTCTCAAGTCATTACAAAAATAAAATCAACAGAACAAAATGTACGGAATTGGTTTCTTTGGCATTGCAATACCATTTTTGTATATACTTTATCAAAATCTTCATATTGGCAGCACACAAAACAAACAAATACAAGGCAGAATTAAAATATGCATACAAAAAAACATAAACATATGCCACATTATCATTTACTACAAAATTATGTTGCCACACTTGTAAGATTTTCGGATTGATGAAAACGATGGTAATCTGATGCACCAAAATGAACATCGAACGGATTGGTTAATACGGAATCAAAACCATTCCTAACGGAATCTGTGACACGGCTGAATATATAGTTTTGGTATTTTTTCGTTTTTGGGGTCTTTTCGGTTTTTTTGTTATGGTAGTTTTTGCGTTTTATCGGTTTTGGCGATTTTTTTAAGTTTTGGCTCTTTTTTAGTTTTGACACTTTATTTTCTCGTTTTGGCGATTTTTTTTCGGTTTTTGGCGTTTTTTCATTTTGGCGATTGATTTTTTTTTTATTTTTGGCGATTTCTTTCATTTTTGAGATTTTTTTTATATAAATTTTTTTTAGTTTTGGCGAAATTTTCGCGTTTTGGCGATTTTTTTAGATTTTTGGCGTTTTTTTTCATTTTGGCGATTTTTTCATTTTGGCGGTTTTTTAAAATTTGGCGATTTATTTTAGTGTTAGAATTTTTTTTTTAATTTTGGCGTTTTTTTTCGTTTTGGCGATTTTTTTTTAATTTTGGCGATTTTTTTTTGGTTTGGCGATTTTATAATTTTCGGTTTGTTTAGTTTTACCGTTTTTGAAAATTTCAAGTGTTTGCCTCTTACGGTTTCCAAGATATAGCAAATTGTCAAAATTACATAGTCAAAATTGCATTAACTGATGGACCACCCTTTAAATTAAATTTTTTTAAATTTTAGTGTTAATTGTTGTAGTCTGTATAAAAATACACTAATTTTACAAATTTCAAGTTTCAATATACAATTGTATGTATATTACATGGGATTTTAAAATTTTTGTTGCTCGTTTTGGATCACCCTTTAATTTTTAATTCTCATGTATTTGTTGTTGTAGCGGCCAAGGTTATACATGATCTGTCCAAATTTTAGGTCCGTAGCTCTTACGGTTCCTGAGAAAATACTGTGTGACGGACAGACGGACAGCGTAGCGAAAACAATAGGGTTCCTTTTCACCTTTGGTGTACGGAACCTTAAAAAGAGAGTAAAATTCATGCTTGTACGAATGTGCGTGTAAAAAATATCATAACGAAGTAGCCACGGGCGGCCTTTTGTTTATCTTTGACCTAGATACTAATTTACTCATTATTGCAGCAAAACTAATGCAATAATGCAGTTAAAACTTTTAAAACGAATACAATTTAATAAACGTTTTCATATGACATTTAAGTCGCTTGAAAACGTTTGCAACTGTTTTATAAATAAAATACATTTATTTTACGTAAGATAGAATTTTCGTTTTCAAATGTTTTACAAAATTCAAAATTAAAAACAAACCAAAAATTTCTGTTTGAAACGTTTCGTTCTGTTTTACAAAATTAGGCCATAAGTCTAAAATACGTAAAAAATTTTCCTTACACTTGGCTTTATACAAGGCACATTTAATTCCAGGTAATATCAGGATTACAAGAACAATGAAAAAATACAAAAATGAAAAAAACAACATGGTTTTTAGTTGATCCAAAATATCAAAAATAGAATTTGTTGTAAAATAATAATAATGAAAATTATTCACATACATTTGAAAAAATTTCTTCACGGCAGCTACCACTAACAAAATTTGCAACGTTTAGGAACTTTTCACCATTTTTTAATAATTTTTCCATATTTTTAAATTTTTTTCAAAAGAATTTTTTAACAAAATATTTTTCACATTGAAAATTTTTTAAAATTTTTTTTAATTTCTCTTTCGTAAACAATTTTTGAAGCTTCGAATGAACTATAATTAAAATAAAAAAAAATAGCTCAGCTGCGTTTCCGCTACTACCTGGTGAATGTGCCTTGGCTTTTTTTGTTATTAATATTGCATTTGCTGTAAAAGCAAACCACAGCATGGTTTAATAAAAATCAAATTTTGAGTCTTGATTTAAAAAATAAAATTAACTAATAATTTCATCGAGTTCAATATCTAATCAGACCCCGTATTCTATAAGTCGCTAAAGCTAAAGCTAAATTGGATCTCTAAAATTCAGAACAAATAGAAAATTCGACATTTTTGGCGATGACACAAAACAATAAAATTTCGGCGGATTAAATTTTTCAGCCAATGCCTGATTTAGCAATATACCGTTGAAAATTATATTCGTAGCCGAAAATCGATAAATCGACTCTATAGATTTTTAGCGATAGAGATTTAGCTTTAGCGAGTTACAGAATACGGGGGCAGGAACGCAAAAAGAGTTGCCGATTGTTGCCAATTTGACTAATCTCAGGTGGTTTGTTTCTTCGTTAACGAAAACAAATAAATTTTTTTTTATAATAACTTAAAAAGGCTTCGTCAAATTGATTTTAGAATTCACTGATTCTTATAGAATTAAAATGTGTATCGGATGCTTCAAACTTGAAGTTTAGGGATAAAATGCAAGGTAAACCGATTTCTATATTTTTTATATACCAAAATTTTTTTAATAAAACAAAAAATATTAATTTAGTGCTTTTTTACTTAAATTATGCGTTTTTTCCTGTTTTCAGTGCTTTTTGAAATTTCAAAGTTGACAACGCTGATCATAAGCACCAAAAATTTGCAACATTGGTAGTTTATGCTCATATTTTTCATTTGTTTTGGTAGAACTTGTCCCAGTTCTTTATGGTAGGTACAGACTTAGCAACGCGTTTATCCAACCAGGTAGGTTGCATTGTCGCTAGCACAGAGTGTAGTCTTGTTTATAGTTGTGTTCGAAGTTTCGAAAATATCAAAATGACTTTATGTTTATAGGTTGCACTGTAGGTTGCAGTGTCTGTGTCAAAGTATGCAGCATGTAATATAAACGTGTTGCGGAAACGCTTTGCAAAGTGTGTACCCACTACTAGACTTTGTATGTATACTTACATATGTATATGAAAAACTGTTTTGGTCGATAGTATTAGTTAATTTCTTTATGTTTTTGTTTTCAAAAAATTAAAAATTGTTATGGCTACATTTTAGTACAATTAGTGTTAATTTGGTACAATTTTACCATTTTCATGGTACAATTTAAGAAAAGCCTTATCCCAACACTGATACTTACGTATTAAAGACTGCTTAGCCGAAGTACATATGTAAATCAAAAGGATATGCCCAATGTACAAGCAAAGTTTCAATAGGGTAGCTGGTGCTTTAATTTTTGGATTTTCCGACTAAGTAAATCAATTGAGAATAGTCTTAATCATTAAGAGTCTACAAAATGTCAGCTCTATACAGTATAATATTACGTAAACTTTTTAATATCTGCTAGCGTTATGGTTCATGTTAAGTTTCGAAAAAAAAAGATATTGAGAAATACATGAGTAATATACTAAATATAAGCCGAAATACATGAGATTTATGGTTGTAATCACGGCCACTTTTCAAAAAGGAAATTTTTACTTTGGATATGTTCAACGTATATGAAAAGTTTCAATAAAATTGATCTTAATTTTGAGATAAAAGTGATTGTTCCCGCTCCCTGATTGAAACTACTGGTTTTTTAGATTTTTCTTAATGATATCTGATCTAGATTTATTTGTGTATCAAATTTCAGCTGTCTTGTGCGATTTGGAGTTTTAACGGCGTGGCCCCGCATACCGCATAAAACTTCTTTGTTTTAAGATTTTCCCATTGGCTTACTCATCTACACTTACTTGCTTACAAAATTTCAGCTCTCAACGCGAACTACACTTTTAAATTTTATAAGCATTACACCTCCCACTATTTCAAACTCACAATTTTTTTATTGATCAGCGCTTATAATTCATGCTAATTTTCTTCTAAAATATGCTAGACCGAAGTAGATTAAACACAAGCCTAACATTTTGTAAGAGTGATCACGCCCACTTTTTAAGGTGATAGTTAAAAGTCTTGTAAGGTGCAACGTGTATGCAAGGTTTCACTAAAATAACTTGAGCTAAAAGCTGTTTATTAAGTTTTTAGTTCCAAGCAATATTAGCGTAGCCCCGCCCATTCTGGTAAAGTTCTTTGGGGTTTCAAAATTTTCTAGTTGATTGCTCACCTGAACCTACTTGTGTATCAAATTTTAGCTCATATGCGCCACTTTTAATTTTTAAGTTTTATGGGCGCGGCCCGCCCCTCTGACTAAACTGTCCGGGCTTTCATGTTTTTCTAGTTGGTTTCTCACCTAGACCTACTTGTATATCAAATTTCAGCTTCTTAGCGTAAATCTTAATTTTTATGGGGCGTAACCCTGCCCACTTTTCCAAACTCAAGATTTTTTTCTGCTAGTGCTTATTATTCGTGTAAAGTTTCATTGCAAACGGATAGCAATACGTACATAAAAAGTATGTCTAAATATGCTGAGCCGTGGTACATAAAAAAGAGGTTTAAATTGTATGGGTGTGTCAACGCCCACTTTTTTAACAAACAATTTATAGCCTTGCATCATCGCAGTAAAACTGCCAAATTTCAATAAAATAGCTTCCATTAAGCGCTTATATTAGCTTTTTTAATTCTGACCTTTATGGGCGTAGCCCCTTCCTCCTGGCTAAAATATCAGGGTTTTCGAAATTTTTTTAGTTTATTGCTCACCTAGACCTAGCTCTGTAGTGAATTTCAGCTCACTGTAGCGAATTTCAGCTCAGCATAGATTTTAATTTTTGTGGGCGTAGCCCAGCCCCTTGGTTAAAATTTTTGGGTCTTCAGATTTTTTTTAGTTCATTGCTTACCTAGGTCTACTCGTGTACCAAATTTTAGCTATGTACCTATAGCGAAAGTGCTTCATCAATTTGATGAGTGTGTCAGTGGTAAATGGTCAGTGAGTATGTCTTAAAATATGCACTTTTCGCACCTCCATATCTCCAGAACATTTCAATCGCATATGAGGTTATATGAATTTATTCTAATTATGGTTTAAATTTTATAATTTTACTATTGTGGGAAATATAGTTATGATGGTATTAAAACAGCACTGCACTGCACTGCGTGAATTGGCAGGAACTTGGCCTGGCGCACTGCCAGATTAATTTTATTTATTTTTAGGTATCTCAATATACATTTTCTATTATATTGAAAATTATTGAATTAATGTGAGGCGTTCTTACTTTTAAGTTGCAGATTTTCCCTGAGTGTACATATGCACATACACACACACATATACACACGTATCTACCCTCTAGTCAGCCTAGAACCATATGTCTCTATGTCAATACTTTTTCTCCATCGATAATTGCACTAGTTAAAATGTCGACAACTTTCCTTTTATGCGCGAGGAGAGATACGTTAGAGACAACAGTTCTAGCATATTTCTGGTGATATTGTCAATGAACGTGTCAATAGTTTGTTTTTCTTTTTTATTATGCTATGCAATAGTAGGTATGTTTTTTTACTTTTGCAGTAAAATGCAGTAAATCAGTAGTTACTACAAAAATTTTAAAACACATAGTGTTGAAAAGTATATAAACTTTTGACTATTCAACTCTTTTAATTTTTGGTACTCGATGCAATATTTTTATAACACGAACAATCTAAGAATAAATTTTGTAATTTGCTTCATGTAGTATTTGTAATTAATTTCTTTTTGATTTCCTTGTCTTGTTGTTTGTTAAATTAATAAAAATTACATGACTAGTTGTTAATGTTACTGATTACCTTAAAAGCAAGTGCGATACTAAGTACCCAGATACTTTACAGTTTTACAACTTTGAGTAATTAGAATAATTTGCATAACAAAAGGATTAATAAAAAAAGTTATTATTATGCTTTATAAATTAATATTTTTTTAATTTTTGCAGTAAAAATTTGCAAACCACTCAGTCAAGAACTGTCACTTTACTCTCTCAATTTGTGTTCTTATTTACTGTATTTTGGGTACACGAACGCAATTTAGTAAAATGCAGTAAAGTTCAGTAAAAACTTTTGAGTAAGCGAACGCAATTAATATTAAATAAATATATGTAGACGAGCGTCATTAAAATCTACTTGTGAATCTTTGGTTCAAATATCTCCATATCGTCATAAAAGAACTATTTTCTCAATAGTGCTAAAGTCTACTGGTAGATTTTCAATGACAACCTTATGTTATATGTCAATAGGCGATTATATTGGCTGGGCTACACCTAATCAGTAGCACTATTGACTATGTCACTAGAAAATCACTATAATTGTACTATTGACAACGAGCGAGGAAATATCAATATTGTAGACTAGAGCCCCTAAAATTTACTAGTGAATCTTTGGTGTCAATGTCTCCATGTGGTCCCAAAAGAACTACTTAGTAAGTAGTGATACAGTCTAGTGGTGGATTTTCAATGACAAGCTAATGTTAAATGTCAGTAGATAATACCATTGGCTGGGGTACAACTGGTCAGTAGTACTACTGACAACGTCACTAGTAAATCATAACAATTTCACTATTCGCACTTTCTGCAGGGTATGTATGAACATACCTATGATGTATCTGCAATTCTTTATCAAATGCAGACGTAGTTAATTTTGACGTCACACAAAAATTAAAAAAAAAAGATTATGCAAAAATAAAACAATGTAAAGAAATGAGAACAACTGAAATGAAGTTCATAAACACTTTAAAAATATTAACACATTTACATGTATGTACATATGTATACGAGGGCAGTGCCAAAACTAGCTGATCTGACGAATAGATATGGTGGCAATAGTTTTAAAAAAATTCCGTTGATGAAAAGTTTCAACCTTATCTGTATGTTAAACATGTGTTTTAAGTTTCCAAGTGCCACGTCGTTTAGTATTTTTATCGAATCAAAATTAATCAATATTTAAAATTTAGCTATAATATATATTAATATACTATATTAATTAATTAAGTAAATACTTTCATTTGAAAGCTCTCGGTCCAGTCTCAGTTTCATGAATGTGTGAAGAATGTTGGTCTAGAGGTACCGAGATCGTAAGTTAAAGAATTAAAAAAAAACATACTTAAATATGTGCCTAGTGGATGTGTGGTAGTATGTTAGAATAGATGTACCGTGTTCAAATCGTGCAGCATAAGTTAAAGAATTAAAAAAACAAATAAAATACAATAAATTAAAATAAATAAACTAAGAAAAAAGTTTTTTTTTTCTGATGCCTTTTTGCTATTTCGAAATAAGTTTGATATTGGCTATCTTTTAATATTGCTAGTAAAATCTTCGAAATCGAATGGTTTTTTTTTGGAACAAAACTAAGCGACAGGTAAACTTTTTTGATTTATTTTTTAGTGTCAGTCTTAATTTTCTTACATGATAAATTTTCGAGATATATTCGAAATGTATATCATTAACGAAAATCTTATTCAAGTGGGATAAGGTAAGGTACTCCTACTATCCCTCTAGTATGTATAATAAAAATTAGTCCGTTTACATATTAACCAGCGGACTAGCAAACATTTATGCGTATTTTTATTTATGAGCTGTCGAAGAATGTGTGGTTGACTACTTATAGTTTACTTTTAACTTATAGTTTACTTTTCTTAAGACTTCATTAGTCTTTACTTTCTGTTGCTGTTCTGTACTGTGACGTTCTGCTTCTAAAGGCAGAATTACCCGACTGTAAATGTAGAACTGTAAATGTAAATGTGTCAGCTGATCGAATCTGTTGCATGAAAAGCTATGCAATCGCTTACCTGCCTGAAATGGCACGTAAATGTAACGTCTGAACCTGCAGAGAATAGAATTTCATGACGACGTTACGTGACATTTGTAGACAGTGATGGTATGTATGTATATTGAATGAGAGTGTGGCACAATAGCCCTGATTTGGTACTTTTGTTTCTTTTAATAATTTAAGCTTTTGAGTGGTTAATTTGTATACGTACATGGCATATTTAATAAATTTAGTTTTCTAAAAAAGTTTTTTTTTATAAAATCTAACCAGAGTTTGCCAATCGTATGTGTTTATTTTTTGTTAATGTACATACATACACATACATATGTATATGTACATATGCATGAATTTGTAAAATATACATACATATGTATGTGCGTACAAACATAGATTCAAGCGTATAAAAAACTATTTTTATTTAAAAATAGTAACAATAAAAATAAAAATAGGTACGTATAATCAAAATAATTATAATGATAATAAAAATATAAATATTTTTTATAATTATAAATAATACGTTGTAATGTAAACATGTACATATATACGCATATGAAGCTTAAATTGTAATTTCACTAAATGTCAGTCATTACAATGTTTGTAAGTATAAAATAATGATTTGATACCATTTAAGTAATTTTGGTACCTTTTCCATGCAATCAAAAATAATGTGAAGATGTTGAACTCTCATCAATGTTTCGAACAGCTGTTTTCCATTTTATATGATTTTTTTATACTGATAAACACTCAGCAAACAAAAAGTCCTGTATATGTACATATGTATGTATTTTTGTTAAAAAATATACATATGTATATTGTTTGTAAATAAAACTAAATTATTATGAATAGGTACGAACATTAATAAGAAAAGGATAAAACGAGAAAGTAAAGATTTTATTGAGGTGCTACTGCAAGCATACACATTCTTGGAAATTAAAGAGCTAAATACTTCGCCTTTCCGATGAAGTTGCTCAAAATCTGTTCTGGTAATGTACAATGAGAAATATTACTGTTGAGCGTTACAGCTGCTATTAAAATTATTATAATTGAGTTCATTTAAATAAAATAATAATAATAATTTTCAAAACCTCTAGGCGCATTTTCGTTCTTAAAGGTGTTATTTCAAAAACTCAATTAGTTTTTTCCAACAGGCTAAATCTTGCCATCAAAAGAAAGTATGTAAATTAAAATAGTTTCAGCGAAATTATTAAAAAATCTTGGATTAATTAAAACATTACTATTTTATATATTATTTACTTATAAGTTCTAATACATACATACATGCTCGTGTGTATGTCCGTATACATATCGCTCATTTACTTCAATAGTGGCCTAACTCAAAAAATGAGTTTTTTGAGTTAATAATGCAGAAAGATGCGGCATTTCTTATTTTATCTTGTATAAAAATTTCATATAAATAGCTTGTACTATCACCTCCTGAGAGAAGATTTTTTTTTCATTTCTCCATTGGGTTGTATGCAAATTGAAAACTTAAAACGCGTTTTCTGCAAAACTGGTTTTTTTGAGTTGTGCCACTATTGAAGTAAATGAGCGATATGTATGTAAATTTCAATCAAAATGAATTTCATGAATTTAAATATGAATGAAATGCTGGTGAAACCTCATACAAAAAAAATACATTCATGTTTAACATCTAGTAATGATCGTTTCTTGGAAAGCTTGAAGAAGGCTACGCTCGTCGGATTTGGGGAGGTTCTTGACATCGCGGGTTAGGTCGTTACAGTTCCTAAGCTTTTTACTCTCAACGTGAAAATTATTACGATTTACAGGAAAAATACAAAAATCCTTGTTGCTGCAGATACCAATCATAACAAAAATATTGTTCACTTCCATACAAGTTGGTCAAATTAGTACATGATTTCATTTTTATTTTTTGTCTTTGTAATTTTCTAAAGATAAATATAATAACATATGGGTATATACCCAACAAAAAATGATCACACAAGTTAGAATCCCAGCAAAAGATTACAAATTAGTAACAGAACTACTTGCCATATAATGACTTACTTTTCTGATTGCCTAATTTTATTACTCGCTTACAAATCAGATTACATAAAACTTAAAAAAATTCCGTACACGCTGATAAATGAATATGATTGATTTTGTAATATTAATTAAAATATTTGTAATATCAAATAAAAAATTAATTAAATTTTCACCTATATAAAATGTGATAAAATCAATTAAGTTTTTCCACTCAAATTAATTAATACAATTATATATTTAATTGAATCAATTAAATTCTGAATTGAAAATATTAATTGGTGAATACTTTTTTCTGTGTATATTACATGAACATGTTGCGAACTAAAAAAAAAAGTAAATACTTCTAAAGAATCGATTGTTTTAGTATCACGTTTTGTTAAGGCGGATTCAGACTATAATACAAGTATTAATACTTTTGTGGAAAATGCAACTCTGACATGTTGAGTTGTTATTGTTTTTTGAAATTTTTTAAACAGAAATTAGATCAGGGAAGCATTTTCGTCAAAAGTATTAATACTTGTATTATAGTCTGAAACCGCCTTTAAAAACATTAAGTTGGTAATCCAGTAGAGAAGAGATTCCACCAAAAATGCTTGATTCCAAACCAGATTACCTTTTTAGATTTTTTTGCTGGGATATTAAATTCAGTACCTGTAGTGATGGGTATGCAATGAAAGTGATAAGATTTTGGAACTAGTGCCGATTTTTTTTGCTGGGTATATGTATGTATGTTTAAACGAATTTATGCTGCTCTTTTTTGTGCCATCTTAACTCGTAACTATGCAATTTGAAAATTTATTGAATTGAACTTTATTGTATATTTATCCTTTATATCAATATCATCCCCAACTTTAGTAATTGTGAATTATTTTATAACGTAAAGTTAACATATCATTAGCTTAATGAAGCTTATAGCATAGACAGACGACAGCGTTAATTTGCATTAGCAGTCTTAATTGAAATTAACTTGTGAATTATCCCCATCCCAATGCGTATTAGATTTACCGTAAATGCACTAAATGAGAGTGAATTAACTTTTTGCATAGACCTTACATGCTTTTCAACTCCATTTCTAATACGTACTCAAAGCTTAAGAACAGTTCTAATTTTTAAATAAACTGTCATGAAAGTTATATATCTGAAAAGATGTTGTTTTTTTTCATTCTAATAACTCTCCGTATATACTAAATCCCTTCACTTTCCTATTTCGCTGAGATTATCGTTCGAAGCCATTTCTGTTTCACGAAACAGGATGCTCTTCAATAATTTAGATCTTCTCTTGAGAGTCATTTGATTGCTGATTATTTGTTATTTATAAAAACAAACTGTACTTCTATTTGTCTTGAGGTTTTCTTTATCATATTACAACAAGAAATACTAGATTTTTTAAAGTGCGAAATTTTAATTTTAGCCACAAAATTTTTTCCAAATTTCGAATAGTACAATGGTACCAAATGGAAGCTACATTTTCTCAGATAGGAGAAGAGAACTTCTAAAATCGGTCCACAAATGACGGAAGTATGAAGTGGCAAACTTAAAACAATACATACATAGAAAATAAAAAATTTTCAGCCTCTGTTTTAATCGATTCTGATTTGAAAAAATTCAAAACAGAACAAGTGCTTCAGTTCGCTACTTAGCAATTTGTAATTAGTGATCACTAGGGAAAGGATTTTCAATCATTTAAAATCACGTTTTATCTACATAAAATATGCAGCAAAAATATAAAAATGTGTATTTAAAACTGATAAAATATGCATTTATCAACTCTTTTTTTTCAACATTTAAAAGGGCTATTAGACAGGCATACTTGTCTGCAGACATGTACAATGGCATACCAAATCTCACTGTCTAATAGCATGTTTGTCGAGTACGTTAGACATGTATGTTGGTTTTCAAAAATTTTTGATTTTCTGATGTCTGTCGCATACCAACATACTTGTCTAATAGCGTGTCCGTCATACTTTCATATAAAAATACAGTTCGCTTGTTGACGCTGCTGAGTGGGTATCGGAAATTTGTAAAAAAAAATGTCTTTTGCTAATGTTATTTGCTGGGAAGAGTTCATTGAGGAATATAAAAGCTTGCCAAAATTGTGATAAATAAAAATTAAGATCTGTACCACAACAAAAAATTAAAAAATAATGGATATAATATATTAAAAGAAAAATTTTTTCCACTTCATTCACATTCTTTTGCTTCAAAAATTTCTGTGTACTGAAGTTTGCCGTCAGCAGACAAGTATGCCCGTCTAATAGCCCTTTCATGACATTAAAAACTTTAAAAAATCACCTTAATTGCTTTCTTAACAAACATTTTGTCATTAAAAAAAAACCAATGAGAGTCCGATCACAGAGGAGATGTGTAAACATCTAGTAATGAAATTTTTTTTAAGTTGAAAGTACTTATGCTTTTAGTATCTTTTTTTAAATTAATTAATTAAAAGTATCAAAACTTTCAATATTGTAAATACATATGAATTTGTTGGTTTTTGTTTGTTTTATTAAACTTATGTGGTTAGTAAATGGGAATACTGCAGTATATGTATATTTACTGCATTCAAAATTGCTGTAAGCAGTAAATTTCTGATTACTAAAAAAATTCAGTAAATTTTTAGTGCTAATGAAATTTAATTTGCATTACTAGTACAATCGTAGGGCCGTAGCAAGTGGCAAAGTTTTTTTCATTCAAATTTTGAAACTTTTGTATAAAAACATTTAGCCACTTGATAGAATTTCATTATGAATAGGGGCATTACTGATTACTGAAAATTCAATGCACCTCATCATATAACAAATGATTTAGGCAATTTATAAAAATTGTAATCAGTAAATTTTTTTTTGTTTTTACTGAAACTTTAGTGGTACTGCAGTGCTCATCTATGGTAAATGCCTTTACTTTTACTTTTTAATTTTTAATAATTCCTGTTGTTCATCGTTTAGTTGTTACTGTTCTTGTTGTTGTGTACGCATTGCAATTAAAATAAATTCAGTAAAGTGCGACTTTGACTCGCGCACATTCGGTTTTGATCATTTTTTTTTTTTTTTTGATTTAGCTCTCTTAATTTTTTGAGTTTTTTCAGTTTAAATGATTTTTTTTCAGTTTTATCGCTTTTTTCTCGTTTTGGCGTTTTTCTTTCTCTTTTTGGGTTTTTTTAATTTTCGCAATTTTTTTCATTTTGGGGATTTTTTCATTTTGGCGATATTTTTCTGTTTTTTGGTGTTTTTTTTCATTTTGGCGATTTTTTCTGTTTTTGGGGTTTTTTTTTTTTTGTTTAGGCGATTTTTTTCATTTTGCCGATTTTTTCATATTGGCAACTTTTTTGTTTCAGGATTTTTTTAATTTTGGCGATTTTTGCGGTTTTTCGCGATTTATTTTAGTCCTAGAGATTTTTTTTATTTGGTGCTTTTTTTCGTTTTGGCGATTTTTTTATATGTGGCGATTTTATATTTTTTTGAATTTTTAGTTTTACCGTTTTTGAAAATTTGAAGAGTTTTACTCTTACGGTTTCCAAGATACAGCAAGTTGTCAAAATTACAAAGTCAAAATTGCATTAACTGATGGAACACCCATTGATTTAAATTTTTTAAATTTATTGTTAATTGTTGTAGTCTGTATAAAAATACAATAACTTTTAAAATTTCAAGTGTATATATGTACATACAATTGTATGTATATTATATGGGATTTTAACATTTTTCGTTGCTCGTTTTGGAAAACCCTTTAGCTTTTAACTCTCATATATTTGTTGTTGTAGTGGCCAAATGTCTACATATTGTGTCCAAATTTCAAGTCCGTAGCTCTTACGGTTCATTTTCACCTTTTGTGTACGGAAATATACAGAAAAATAACCGGCGGCGGCACACCGTCGGCTTCGAGCCGGTCGACTTGTTTCTCTGCTTGGTATTGCTTCTTTCAAACACTAATACACTCATATATAGCTCACACCGATTTGACAATGCTGTGAAAGAAAAGCAAAGAAATCAAAGTCAAAAGATTTTTACCCCCTAGCGTATAGATGTTTACACATCAAAACTTAAAAAGCTCAGCTACAATGCCTTCAAAATAAAGTTTAGTTGAACTTTTATTTACGCACATGAATTAATAAATGTTTTTTTTTAATTGTCAAATATAAATATTTGACGATTTTTTCTGAAAAAAATTTTATGTAACAAAAATGAACGTTAAATGCTGCTATTTCGTTTGTGGAATATTCAGTTTCTAAATTTTCGTTCATAGAACTGTAAACTATTGATCCAATTTGTTGCATATATTTTAAGTCCATAATTTTCTTGTTAACTATTTCTAATTTATTTTTATCTCTTCATTTATTCTGCCTTTCAGAGCACACTTTTTTTTATCGCATCTTCAGTTAATTCAACTTGAGGTGTTAAAGTAACGAAAGCCTCTAATTGGCCTATAGTGTGAACAAGAAAGCAATCCTACTATGTGTGCCCAAATATCAATTAGGCAGAAGGCTTTCGGATACTATATTTCTAATAATAAAATTAAAGAAGTTTTTAAAGTCAAAAAACTTGCACACATATGCTCTGAAAATAATTACACAAACATTTTTGGGTTTTAAGGGGCTATTATCCCATCCTATTTTTTTTTTAATTTTCAATGGTATGCATTGGTATTCTTGACTTAAGCCAAGGTACTGAACTTTTCAAATGAGATGAAGGAGTCATACGGTGTTTTTCAATATCGAATAATATCACCGAAAATGCGATCGTACATTTTTCTTGTTTTCCTCTTTTTTGTTCTTACACGGTCGTAAAAACTGCAGCTTTTAAATAATTTACAACTAATAAAAGAATCCAAAATTAGATTTATAGCATGAAAAAACTAAAAAAAATTTATTAAAAATATACATTTACAATGAAGTATGCAAAAATATGTATTTATTATAAAATATGCACTAACAAATCGATGCCATTTTGTCACAAATTTGTTGATTCGCAAAGATATTTTATTTACGTTGATCTACGGCCAACGACAGAAAACATTTACTTACATGAAAATCCTTTCCCTAGTGATCATAAAACATACATACATACATATATATATAAAAAATTATAGAAATAATATTGTGTTTGATTGATTCGAAAATAAAAAGACCTCTGATTGATTAAAAATACATGCTAAATTTTGTTTAAAAAAGTATGAACTAGCAACGCGCTTTGGACGTTACAATATTCTACAATTCTTTTTATGTCTGTATGTAAGTACAGTCGGGCCTCGATTATCCGTGATGGTCGGGACCAGAAGCATTACGGATAACTGATTTTCATGGTTAATCGAATAACAAATATATTTAGATCTAAGCACCCGCACTTCTCAAATTTCAAAATTAAACTAATTACTTGTAAATGCTTCTCGTTTTCATGTTTATTATATTGTATTTATGAATTTTAAGTTAATAAAAAAAATGCTGCCATCACGGATAATAGAGGTAATCACGGTTAATCGAAGCAAACAATTTGAAAGCATTTCAAACAAAAAACAATATACTGATCTTAGCCATCACGGTTAATCGGGGTTACCGGTTAACAAGATCACGGATAATCGAGGCCCGACTGTATGTACATATTACGTGTTTTCATGTCAACTTAGCAATTCAATTACTTAATTGCTGTATTGTGTTGTTGATTGTTTAAAATAACTCATAATCATTCATACTAAATAATGTTTATTAATTTTCTAAATAGTACTTAATTATTTAATTTGTATAGTATTGCTTGTTTTTTTTTTAACATGTATTTATTGTATCTTCATATATGAACTAACAATAAGTATTCAAATCTTTTATCTATAAAAAAAATTATTAGCCCCGACCAGTGTCGGACATAAACTTAGTGATAGTTATAAATAATACATTAGTAGTGATAATCAAAAAAGGGAAAAAAAGTATTTTCAAGTAGTCCCATCTGGAGTGTTAGGTATAAGAGCCCGTGTGTCCCTCTTTTTTAGGCGGATGTGTCCAGTAAAGTTCAAAATATTGCGATCAAGCGGATTATGATGTGATTCGAGTTTTGTTAAATATTTGCCTGCGTATTTTGCAATTTCTTCAATCACTAGTGGCATATTCAAATCACGATGTATATTTGAATTTTTTATGTACCATGGAGCCGAAGTTATCATACGTAAAATTTTGTTTTGCCTTCATTGGATTCTCTCGACATTGGAAGCTGAAGCAGTGCCCCATAACTGAATTCCGTAGCACCATATTGGCTTCAAAAGCGACTTGTATAGTAAAAATTTGCAGTCTAGGCTGAGTGTTGAGTTTCTGCCAATCAACCAATATATTTGAGTTAACTTAAGTTTCATCTGAGTTAACTTAGAGTCAATATGATGTTTCCAAGTAAGCCTTCGATCAAGGTGTATACCAAGGTATTTCACTTGGGAATGTTGAGGAATATTTTGATTGTTGATTCGAATGGGGGAACAAGTATCTCTTCTTAGGGTAAACGTTATATAGACACACTTTTGCTCATTGACTTTAATTCTCCATAAGTTCATCCATATTTCCAGCTGGGTAATATGTTCCTGGAGATCGCGGGATGCCTCGTAGTATTTTTTGTGTAAAAAGTTTTCTAACACGAATAAATTGTGCAATGAAAGAACCCCCTTGTTGTAGTTTGTGAAAAATTGTTCCCTTCCACGAGTTATAAGGTATTTTAGTTACTCACGTGATTGTAATGAAGTCTTCAACAAAGTCGTCTTGCACATGACATATCAGCTGACTTCTAAAACGTCAATTGCTTTATCTTCGAAAAAAAAGTATTGTCTTTCTTAATGCAGGACAAAAAAACGTCGACAATGGTCACCTTTTCAAATGGTATCAGTTTAAAAATTGATACTCATGGTTATAATAATTCGCAACTTTATATTTGTAGCCGATATAAATAGCGCATACATCTTCCAAGTCAGCCATCGTATAATATATTCCATTACATTCCTCTTAAAGGGAAGTTTTTTACCCATTTTTTTTCGAAGAGGTCAAAAGTGAATCATGCAAAGTAGAGTTTGAGGTTTAAAATGTTCCACAAAAATTTATTATTTTACATGATATCTTTTAGTTAAAATATAAGGGTTTCATGTTTTTTTTTTTTAATAAAGTGAAGACTCAACCGTCTCGTGAACTTAGCACCATTGCACAGTGGCATGTTTAAACTATCAAGGTAGATAAAATCACTTAAGAAATAAATCCCGAATTCTATCATTTTTACATATACACTGAACACAAAACAAAACAAAATATAACGATTTACATATTATCAAATAAAATGTATACTTCAAATATTTAAATAAAAAAATTAATTTCTTAAATGAAAACTCTTAGAGCAACTTCATTTGCTTCTTTGTGCTTTTCAGTTGTCATTCACGTAATTTTTTGAAACAGCCACGTGATTAGTGACCACATATTAAAAATCACTTCGGGCCTTATGGATAAGAAAAAACTGGCATGAAGTTAGTATAAGTTGCAAAATGGAACCAGATCTTAAAGAGTTTTGCCATAAAACTTCACTTTAAAAATCACTCTAGGACTTAGTAGTGGGTTAAAACTACGTAATGCATCCATTTTTAATATCAAATTGTATGGAGGAACTCGTTTATACCTAATTCGATTTCGTCACTTATGCTAACTTCTTGCCAATTTTGTCTTATACATAAGGCCGTTCATAAGTTTCTTTGCCAAGTGCAATAATATATTTTCCGCAACTTCTGATGAGTGAGTATTTTCAGGTTATTAAGGGCTTATTTGACCAATTTCCTCTAGAAATATAAGCTTGTAATAAGCATAAAATAATTTTTATGAATACGGCTGTTAATTTTTACAAAGAGATTTGCAAATTCAAATCTAAAAATTTTTAATAATAAAAAAAGTTTAATATTTTTCCATTAACAAATTGTTTCATCCAAAAATTTTTTACAGTGCTTAAAAAAAATCAAACAAGTAGCTTATCTGTACAGTGCGACTTACATATATATTTAAAGCGAAATTTTCGCTAATCAATCCTTTTTTTTACTGAAACTGTTTAATTTGGTACACAAGTGTCTGGATCAAAACTTTTTTAATTAGTGTTTGTTGGTTACGCTTTTTTGGGAAAATTTTTGACAAGCTTGACCGTACCTTAATACATATTTAAGTCTCGGTTCACACGTTTCAACTTTTGTTGCTCAACTCGTAATTCAGGTATAAGAAAGACAGAGACGGAAGTACAAATATCTCTATTTTTCTTACAGCTGAATTACGAGTTGACCAACAAAAGCTGAAACGTGTGAACCGGGACTAAGTTAAACAAAATATAATTCAATACAGAGCTTCGGCACAAATACACCACTTCACAAAAATTTATTGCAAAAGTATACAAACTAACTCTCAAAAGCAGTTGCACAAAGCAGTTGCACAAGCAGTTATACAGTTTCCATAACATATGTTCTTGCTTTCTCCTGTATAAAGTTAAAATTATTTGAGTTAGGGCATATCTATTTGGCACCAACGATATATGATGCATATAGGCATTGTTTATCCAAAAAATCAAACAAAATGTTCGTACATATAAAAAAGATAAGTTTAATTAAATCTAGATTATTCTTAACATTTTAATGCTTATTTTTGAATCTAGGGTGTGTCACTACCAATCTTGCAAATATTAAAGTATGGTGTGTGCCAAGTTTCGTAAAAACCTGTTAAGTAAAACCACATGAAATAATTGGGGTATTCACAAGGGTGTCCTAAGTGTCATAAAGTCATAAAGTCCTAACATTTAAAACCAGTTTAAAATTATTTTTATTTTCTTTCATATAAAAGGAGTACTATATTAATACAATTCTTCACTCTATGTATTTGTTACTGTTATAACTAATTATTTTGTTTTTTACTTTTCTTTTTGGACAAAATGTCCATTTACGTTTAAGTACGTGGCATTTTTCTTTAGCAAATTTCTACTCAAATCATTAAATATTGCAAAAAATGCAAAAATTCGCACGGGATTAAAATAATGGAAACAATCTCCTAAAGCTAAAGTAATAACTCGAGTATAGACTTACAGCATATAAATCGCGAAAACTTGTAAAAATGCGAATATGTTCAAAGAATTTCCACAGCCGCAAAAACTGTAAACGAGCAAACTCAGTAGATTTTATGAATCAAAAATTATCTCACGTACAAAAAATTTGCGAAAATTCGTGAATAATTTTTTAATTGAAAAAAAACCTAAAATTTATTTTAAAAAATGCTTAAATTGTAAGGAATGCAAAAACCTTTTAAAAATCCGCAATTACGAAAATTCGCAAAAACTGGATAACATAAAAACTATGTTAAAGCCTGATACTTATTAAAAAAAAGCTTAAAACTGTTAAAAAAAAAACAAAGAATTGGGAACAATCACTTTTATTGCAAAAATTTCCAACAAATTGCAAAATTGCAAACAAGCACCAAAATTACTTACAAATAGCTGAAGATCTAAGAAATTCCAAAAATCGCAGAAAATTTACAAAATAATGAAAATTCGCACAAATACATCTATTAACAAGTAAGAGTGCTGTGCCAAATCTTATATACCCTTAACCAAAGTGCGTTTATGTAGTATAGAGATACATACATAAGCACATAGTTACTTTTATGTTCAAAGAAGAAAATAATAATTTTCAAACCCTAGAATCATAATTTTAGATTTTTCTAATTACTTATACCAATTTAGTAGTTCTTAAAAAAATATAGAAAGTGTGTTAAGTGAAAAAAAGGAAATTAAAAAAAATGTTTTATTTAGTTACTTTGATGTCCAGAAAAAAACATAGTTTCCAGCTCTGGATCTGTGGTTTTTATTTTTAGAATTTTCTATACCAATCTTTTTTTTCCAAAACGTAAGATATATATAATTTATAAAGGAAACGATAAAAATTTATTAGACTTAGTTACTTTTATATATCAAAAAAGTGTAAGTGTCCCAAACCTGGAATTCTCCTTTTTGATTTCTTACACCATCTTTTTTTTAAGAATATAAGATATGTTTAATTTATAGTAAAAAAAGAAAAAATTGTGTTAGTAAGTTACTTTTGTATAAAAAATAAGGTTTTCTAACCCTGGAAACGTCCTTTTAATTCTTTTAATTTTTTTTATTTTGAGATACCAAATTCATTCATACTGAAGTATAAAATAAGTTTATTTTACAAAAAAAAAATAAAAATTAATTTTTGGTAGCAAATTTTTTATATCACAAAAAGTGTGGGGTTTCCAACCCTGAAATCAAACTGTTTGACTTTTCTGATTTCTTATACTAATCTCTTTCTTTTAAGAATATAAGATATCTTTAATTTATAGAGAAAAAGGGAAAGTTTGCTTTAGCAAGTTACTTTTCTATAGAAAAAGGTAGGGTTTTCCAACCCTGGAAACGTGTTTTAAAATTTTTTAAATTGAAATACCAATTTTATTCATACTGAAGTACAAAATAATTTTATTTATTTAAAAAAAATTAAAATTAGTTTTCGGTAGTTAATTTTTTATATTACAAAAAGAGTAAGTTTCCGAACCCTGGAATCATCCTTTTTAATATTTCTGATTTCTTACACCAATCTATTTCTTTTAAGAATATAAGATATCTTTAATTTATAGAGAAAAACGAAACATTTGCTTTAGTAAGTTACTTTTGTATAAAAAAGCTAAGGTTAACCAACCCTGGAAACGTCTTTTTAATTTTTTTAAGGTTAATTTTTAATTTGAAATACGAATTTCATTCGTACTACAGTATAAAATAAGTTCATTTAATAAAAAAAATAAAAATTAATTTTCGGTAGTTAATTTTTTATATAACAAAAATCGTAGGTTTTCCAACCCTGGAATCATCCTTTTTGTTTTTCTGATTTCTAACATCAATTTCTTTCTTTTAGGAACATTACATATGTTTAGTTTATAGAAAAAAAAGGAAAAATTTGTTTTAGTAAGTTACTTTTGCATAACAAAAAAAGTTAAGGTTTTCCAACCCTGGAAACGTCTTTTTAATTTTTTTAATTTCTCTTTAATTTTTTTTAGTTAGAAATACCAATTTTATTCATACTGAAGTATAAAATAAGTTTATTTAATAAAAAATTATTAAAAACTAGTTTTCGGTAGTTATTTTGTATGGCAAAATGAAGTTTAAGTCTCCCAGCTCTGAAACCGTCTGCTCGATTTTGCTGATTTTCAATACCAATCTTACTTCGACCTTTTCTGACTCACCAGTCCAAGAACGAAGCATCTAGTTTTCTGGGAGCTTTGGAAAACCGATTTCACGTACAGACAGACGGACAGACGGAAATTGCTTATTCGTCTTCCCTATGCATAAGGATCCAGAATATATATACTTTATGGCTCGCTTATAAATATTCTGGAAATTACAAACGGAATGACAAACCTATATATACCCTTTTACCATTTTTTGGTAAAGGGTATAAAAATCGGTAAAATGGTAAAAAGGTAAGCCGTAAAATAACACATAAATACCTAAAGATATAAGAAATTCCAAAAATTCGGAAAAATTCGCGACAATGAAAATATACAAAAACTTGCTAATACCAAAATTATAGCAAAGTGTGATATAAATTAAAAGTCGCCAAATATGTAAAAAGGCAAAAACTGCAACAACAAAAATACTTCAATTAGACAATGATGTGGCTTGATTCAATCCTAATTTGATAAAATTACACACAAGAGCAATAAGTTTTATCAAAAATTACCTGATCGCAAAACTTAAGAAAATTTGCAAATAAATTCAAAAGCCTTAAAATTTTAAAAGGTCAAATGCTCGAACAAATTTTGCAAAAATTCGCAAATAATTTTCGGAAACAGATAGAAGCCGTTAAATAATTTTCTCATAATTTTGCATATTCGTACCAAATATTATTTAATTTTTGTAATATTTTTTCTCATTTGTTTTGTATCATATTGTTTATGTTTCAACTAATACAATAAAATATGAGGGGTTGCTCACAGCAGTCGTATTTTAAACTAGTTCAAAAGTTTAGAACATTATGACGTTATGACTTTAACACTGCCGTTTGAATACCCCAAATATTAAATTTGAATGGGTGTGGATCCACCATTTTTTTAAACTTTAAGGTTGTGTCACTACGAGAGTTCAAGGTGTGCGTTAAGTTTTTCAACAATCGTATAAATAAAATATCATAAAATAAAAAGAAATTATGGGTGCGACCATGCCTACTTTTTTTAATGGAATAAAGTTGAAGCTATATATATTTAAGGAATGTTAAAAATAGTCATTTTGGGTATCGTAATAGAAGAGCTCTAAAGAAACTTTCTCAATGGTTCCTCGTGCAACGCAATTGCCATTTTGCAATACAAGGCCAAATAAATTCACAACAACATTTATGGAGGATTTAAAAAAAATTTCATTGAAATTTGAATAGATAGATTGAAAATAGCCCTTGACCTGATGAACAAAACGAAAGTGAAGAAGAACTGGATGGAACTGAAATTCAAGAGGCCAAAATAAAACACGAAGATGTCATTAAGAATTTCGAAATTTATTAAATGGGCTGATCAAACCAAATTAGTAGCTCAAATTTAATGCTTTGGAGAAATCTTCAAGAAGATATCATTGAGAAAAAGATATCAATCTAAAAAAACAGATTGTGCTTAACCAATTTTCTAAATAAATTATATTTGTACTATATTAATTTATGAATTTTTCTTTTATTGATATTTTAATTAAATATCTACATATGTTCTTTTAATAAAATATTAAAAATACAACGAGTGCATATGCTTTGAGTTTTGCAAAAATTGTAGGACGTTTCTAATTTTTTACTTAGTACTGGATATAACGAACACTTCACTTTAACGAACAGGCCTGACAATAATTAGCTTCGTTAACTCGGAAAACTACTGTACCTAATAAAAAAAAGTACTTTCTCAAAATGTAACTTACAAAATAAATGTTCAGAAAAAGTATATTTTAAAAAATTAAATTATAAGAACTCCTATTCATAAGGTATACTCAGTGCCTCTTCAAATAGTATCTTTAAGGAAAATTACATGGTAAGACAGTACTTGCTTTTTACTTACGTATGCATCGTTTAAAAAATCCTATTTAAAAATTATTCTTTCAAAAAATACCTCCTGTAAAAGTAATTATTATAAAAGTACCTCATAAAATAATTTTATTTTAAAATGATATCTTTAGGAAATACCTACTTTTTATACTTTTAAAAAAGTAGCTTCCAAGCATGCATGTTTTAAAAAAGTAGGATTTCCAATCTTTTTACTCTACTGTGCAACGCAAGGAAGGGTATTGTGTTTATCAGCCTGTCTATGTATGTATGTATGTGTGTGAGTGTTCCTTTGCGGCACTATATAAACCGAACGCGTGGACAGATTTTGATTATTCTTACATCATGTTTTAATCGTGGGAGTGCCACTAAAGATATGACAGTAGTCAAAACTCAACATGGTGGCCAATAGACGCGAATTTGTAATTACGAAAAAATATAAAAAGTCGGCGAGCTATGTATATCAAAATGGGTATCATTCGACAGGTATTTTAAAATCATCTTTAGGTTTCTCTTATGAGTTTTCATTTCGAGTGACCATTTAGCATATTTAACTTTTCAAATTATAATTTGTCTCTGAACTCTTCTTAAATACTTTATATATCTCTTCCTATTTTCTTGCAATATTCCAATCTGGCTTACAACATATAAAGATATGTATGTAATAATTTACATTAATTTACGTTATGCACTTTTTCATAAAGTTTGTTGCACGAAACTTGTTCTATTTGCTAACAGTATTTTTGGTGTATTAAAAATCACGTAGCATGAATCTGTAAATAATTTTTAGCAATTTTTGTGATCTGATTTGTTTTTCTAAGCCTCCGAGATGAAAAAAGGTTTTGCGCGACTAATTTCATTAAAATATCTCTTGAAACGCTTTCGGTAATCAGTTTGTTTTAAGACGAATGACTAATTAGGCTATAGCGTCCTATCCTAGTGTTGGGGCTGCCAACTATGCATCCAAGCGTGCTGAGTTGCTGCAGGTATTTACTCCGTGTTGAGTTTAAGCTTACACCGGATATATACGTTATCGTGACAGAAGACACCAAGTCTGGGTGGGTGAGGTTTACAGTTGCATTCCCATCACTTTCCCAATGGTCCTACAGCGGCCCTACGATCGTTGAAGAAGTTAAAGGGAAGAACCATATATATGTATATATGTATATATGTATATATGTATATATGTATATATGTATATATGTATATATGTATATATGTATATATGTATATATGTATATATGTATATATGTATATGTGTATATATGTATATATGTATGTATGTATATATGTATATATGTATATATGTATATATGTGTATATGTATATATGTATATATGTATATATGTATATATGTATATATAATTTCATAACGAAACCCATAGTGAGTGAAAATATGTGATTGAACTATTATTTTTCTTATATCTATTAATAAATATTTAACTATATATAATAGTTGCTAGTAGCTCAAACACAAAAAAAATTTAAATCGAGTATAAAAACAAGTAAGGGTGCTATATTCGGCTGTGCGGAATCTTATATACCCTTTACCAAAGTGTTTTTATGTAGTATAGAGATACATACATAAGCACATACATAAAGTATAAACAAAAAGAAAAAAATAATTTGACCTAGTTACTTGTATGTACAAAAAAATAAATTAACAAACCCTAGAATCATTATATTAGATTTTTCTGATTCCTTATATCAATCTAGTAGTTCTTAAAAAAATATAGAAAGTGTGTTAAGTAAAAAAAGAAAAAAGGAAATTTAAAAACAAATATTTTATTTAGTTACTTTCATATCCAGAAAAAAGGTCAAAGTTTCCAGCTCTGGAGCAGTGGTTTTTATTTTTATAATTTTTTACACCAAACTTTTCTTTTCAAAACGTAAAATATGTATAACCTATAAAGGAAAAGATAAAAATTAATTAGACTTAGTTACTTTTATATATCACAAAAAGAGTAAGTTTCCCAACCCTGAGATCATTCTTTTTGATTTTTTGATTTCTTACACCAATCTCTGTCTTTTAAGATTTTAAGATATGTTTAATTTATAGAAAAAAGGAAACTTTGTTTAAGTAAGTTACTTTTGTATAAAAAAGGCAAAGTTTTCCAACCCTGAAATCGTCTTTTAAATTTTTTAACTTTTTTATTTTGAAATACCAAATACATTCGTACTGAAGTATAAAATAGGTTTATTTTATAAAAAAAATAAAAATTTGTTTTCGGTAGCTAATTTTTTATGTCACAAAAAGTGTGGGTTTTCCAACCCTGAAATCATACTTTTTGATTTTTCTGATTTCTTATACTAACCTCTTTCTTTTAAGAATTAAGGAAAGGAAACATTTGCTTTAGTAAGTTACTTTTGTATAAAAAAAGGTAAAGTTTTCCAACCCTGGAAACGTGTTTTAAACTTTTTTTAAATTGAAATACCAATTTTATTTGTACTATAGAATAAAATAAGTTTATTTATTAAAAAAAAAATTAAAATTAGTTTTCGTTAGTTAATTTTTTATATCACAAATAGAGTAAGTTCCCCAAACCTGGAATCCTCCTTTTTGATTTATCTCATTTCTTACACTAATCTCTTTCTTTTAAGAATATAAGATATCTTTAATTTATAGAGAAAAAGGAAAAATTTGCTTTAGTAAGTTATTTTGTATAAAAAAAGTTAAAGTTTTCCAACCCTGGAAACATCTTTTTAATTTTTTGAAGCCTAATTTTTAATTTTAAATACTAACTTTATTCGTACTGAAGTATAAAATAAGTTTATTTAATAAAAAAATAAAAATTAATTTTCGGTAGTAGTTTTTTATAGCACAAAAAGTTTCATTTTTCCAACCCTGGAATCATCCTTTTTGATTTTTCTGATTTCTTACATCAATCTTTTTCTTTTCGGAATATAAGAATTGTTTAATTTATGGGAAAAAAGGTAAGATTGATATAGTAAGTTATTTTGCATAGGCAAAAAAGTTAAAGTTTTCCAACCCTGGAAACGTCTTTTTAAATTTTTAAATTTTTTTTATTTGAAATACCAATTTTATTCATGGTGAAGTATAAAATAAGTTTATTTAATAAAAATAAATAAAAAATTAGTTAAAGGTAGTTAATTTTATATATCACAAAAATCGTAGGTTTTCTAACCCTGGAATCATCCTTTTTTTCTGATTTCTTACATCAATCTCTTTCTTTTAAGAACATTGGATTTGTTTAATTTATAGGAAAAATTTGTTTTAGTAAGTTACTTTCGTATAAGAAAAAAGGTTACAGTTTTCCAACCATGGAAATGTCTTTTTCATGTATTAAACTTTTTTTTTTTATTTTTAATATCAATTTAATGTGTACTGCAGTATAAAATAAAATAATTTAATAAAAAAAATAGTAAGACCTAGTTACTTTAATATATTACAAAAAGTGTAAGTTTCCCAACCCTGGAATCATCCTTTTTGTTTTTTCTGATTTGTTATACCAATTTCTTTCTTTTAAGAGTCTAAACTTTTAAGGAAAGAAATGAATATATATTAAAAAGACATTTTGGTTTTTTTTTTTGTAGCAGCTTCACTAAATTGCATTTAATATCAAATTGTTTATCTAATTTTTCGACCTTTTTTATATGTTCAATGAAACTATTTTTTAAGCTTTAGGTCAGTAAATTTGATATATTTTTAGTTTTTTATCGATATTTCGTTAACCTTTGGTTAACTTCTTCAGGATTATTCTTATTTTATTTGGTATATATTTGGTAATTAGTTTTTGTCTTTTTTCTTTTTAATCAGAAAAAAATTTTCAAAACTTAAAAGACCAATAACTCGGAAAATATTGGTCGCAGCCAATTTTTTTTTGTTTAATTTTTTCTTCTTATTTTTCAAGTTTCTATCAGATAAGCTATTTAAAAATTTATTTTTGCAATTTCTTCACAGTTTCCTATGAAAAGTTTACAGCGCGGTAACTCGGAAAATATGGGTCGCCCGCAACTTTTTTATTTAATTTTTATTCCTTATTTTTTGATTTTCTACCATATAGACTCCTTTTTATATATTTTGAGCTGTTTCACTAAACTGCATTTGTTGCAAATGTTTATTTTTTTCGATGTACTTCAGAGACGAATGAGACAGCTTTTCTCACACATACAACTATAGTTTTATTTTTGACACCACTGGTCTAAGTTATGTTTAATATATAGAGAAAAAGAAAAAAATTTGTTTTAGGTTACTTTTGTATATAAAAAAAAAATTAAAATTTTCCAACCCTGGAAACGTCTTTTTAATTTTTTAACTTTCTTTTTTAATTCGAAATACCAATTTAATTTGTACTGAAGTATAAAATAATTTAATTTAATACAAAAAATATAGAAATTAGTTTACGGTAGTTAATTTTTATATCACAAAAATTTTAAGTTTTCCAACCCTGGAATTATCCTTTTTGATTTTTCTGATTTTTTAACCCAATCTCTTTCTTCTTAGAATATAAGATATATTTAATTTATAGAAAAAAGGAAACATTTCTTTTAGTAAATTAATTTTGTATAATTTTGTATAAAAAAGTTAGAGTTTCCAACCCTGGAAACGTCTATTTAATTTCTTTAATTTTTTTTATATTTTTTTATTAAGAAATATTAATTTTATTCATACTGAAGTATAAAATAAGTTTATTTAAAAAAAAATAACTAGTTTTCGGTAGTTATTTTGTATGGCAAAATGAAGTTTAAGGTTCCCAGCTCTGAAACTGTCTGCTCGATTTTGCTGATTTTCAATACCAATCTTATTTCGACTATTTCTGACCCACCAGTCTAAGAACGAAGTCTCTAGCTTTTCTGGGAGCTTCGGAAAACCGATTTCACGTACAGACAGACGGACAGACGGACATCGCTTATTCGTCTTCCCTATTCATAAGAATCCAGAATATATATATATACTTTATGGCTTGCTTATTAATATTCTGGAAATTACAAACGGAATGGCAAACCTATATATACCCTTTTACCATTTTTTGGTAAGGGGTATAATAAACTTGGAATTTTCATATTATTATTTTATTAAAAAAAAACTTGAGGAAATGACAATTGCTTTAAACATAATTTTAAATATTTATCGAAGAAAAAACCTTTCAAAGCAATGAAATCATTTAAATAATATAATTTAAATTGATTTTATTTAAAAATAGAATATTAACTTAGCTGAAGAATGAAAACCTCAAATTTCACATTTCGGGCCAAAAATGAATCTATTTATTTATTTCTTGTGTTTATTAATTTGTTTTTTTCTTTATTTTTCAAATATTCCAAAACACAAGATCAAATAACTATTTGAACTGTGCATATTTTTCAAATTTATTTTTAATTTACAGGTACTTGGCTGCATTGTTGTTGCTTTTGGTATTGTTGTTTAAAATAAATGTGTTGATTTTTTAAAGCAATTATCTAACAAAAATAAAATCTAAACTATTCCACTGCCATTGTTATTGGGACGTAGATAATCAAAAAAAAATTAACTTTGTTAAAAAAATAATCAAATTTATAATATAAAACAAGGTACCCAATACCTCATATCGTTTAATAAAAAAATCTATTGACACTTTTTTATTTATCCAATTAATTTATCTAAAGCAATCGCAAAGTTATAAAATGTGATGGGTGTGTTTTAATTTTTTACTACGCGATATAACAAACACATTGCGCATCCAATTTTGTGCACTTGCTTTTAATTACATGGAGAAAAAGATAATTAAGCTAAAAAATCAATGTAATGCTTAACTTTATAATGTCTGTTTGCAGGTATTAATTTTAATTATAATTTGTGTTTTTAATCTTGACAATTAGCGGTTTATTGTTGTTGTTGTAGTCATACTTTTTTTTATTATTGGAGCGTTATTTATTTATTTTACTGTACTAAAAAGTATGAAACAGAGCTGTTAAATGCTGCAATCGTGCAAAATTATATACGTTTTATTAGTCTGAACTTAAAGGACTTTGCAGTGATGCTCTTAAATTAATAGCGCGATTAACCCTCTCTATATATCATGCAGGCTTTGGCAACCGAGCTGTGAGGGCAGGTCTGGGATGCAAATCTGAATACATGGTTTCTGTCATAAACTTCAACAAATCCTTTTTAAAAGTGTCGTTTTTTTATGAATGTCACATTACCGTTGGTGATATAAAATTATCAATTTGATACTTTTACAACTTCATTGAAATTATTTAACCCTCATAGCTGAGGATGGTTTTCCGATGCAAATGAGTGTTAGTTTACTAGGGTGATCGACTCGGTTTTTCAACCGGTTCTAAAATCCGGTTTTTTCACAATACGGTTGTCGGTTTATTCAAAATGTTGATTTTTCGAATGTCGAATAGTCCGGTTTTTTTACAATTTAAAAACCGGTTGAGTCGAATACATTTCGATTTCTACATTTTGCAATAACATTAGTTTTTACTATGTTAAAACTTACACCAACGTGTTCTGTTGATTTTCCTACGTATTTTTTTTTTCAGTGTAAAAGCTCTAAGCTTTTTTTGAGCATGGTAACATTTACTGAAACATTAAATCTAAGCGAACTTATTTTATGAGGTGATAGCAGAGGCGAATTAAATTGGCGTTATGGTGTGCAATGGATGTCAATCCAGTTGCCAAAAGTGTTTTTTACTTTTGTTGACATTTTGCTTCATATTTTATATAGATGTAGATATCCACATTGTCCTTACATTCATATGTATGTATATACTGTTAAGGAATAAACTCTACATACACCCATCAGTTCTTTGGGTTTGAGGAAACTTGGGAAGAAATTCAAAAAATTTAATTTTGCCAATATTTAAGGTTCTAATAAATATGTTTATACAAAAAATAATTATAATAACAACTATAATGGCAAAAATATTCAAAATACATCTAAAAAAAAGTGTACATAAAGACATAAAATGCATGAAAAAATACGTGCAAAATGTTTGAGGTCGTCAACTTGTTTTAAAATTCTAAGATTTACCGGTACCAAGTCGTCAACAAATGGCATCCAAATATGGTCTAATACGTTCTTAAAAAAGCAACAATTGATATTAATCTCGAAAGAATCTAAAACATTTAAAATCACAGCTTTTGTATAATAATTTTCTTTCTTAAAAAAAAAAAACCGGTTGACCGGTTTTTCCTAAAAACCGGATTTTTCATAATTTCAAATATTCGAACTATTCGAAAACCGGTTTCTGGAAAAATTCGAATAATCGATCGCCCTATCGCTTATATCTGCTACAGGGCCCACTAAGCGAAAAAAAACCCTTGTATGATGAATCTCAGGTTCCCAGTTGGCAGTTCCCAATCTTCCAATAGGTGCTTGCTCAATTGACTATATCTTCTGTCTTCACATTCCTTCAGAATATGCTCTGGAGCTTCATCTTTCTAATCACAGAATCTGCACAGGCTGTTACTCTCAAGGTCAAGTCTGTTGAGGTGTTTTCTCAGCCTAAAATGGCCTGTGAGGAAGTTTGTGAGCATTCTTAGACTGTTTTTACTTAGGGACATGAGAGTTATGAAACGGTTTTTGGTTATACGTTCTAATCATTACTTTGCATGCATTAATCCAAGGAGATTGAGCCAGAAGTGTTCCCTATTACCCTTTTCTGGCCATTTTGTCTGCATTTTCATTTCCTACCACCCCGACGTGTCCAGCAACCCAACAGAGTGTGACCTTATTCATGCTGCTTAAGGTACCAAGAGACGACATGTTTTTCACATTGTATGTGCCAGAATTTACATATGTAAACGAAAACATGTCGTGTGTTACCTTTAAAACATTGCTTGTGTAAAAAACATGACAAAAAACATAAGACATTATTTGAAATAGAGCGTGCTCTATTTTCTTATGTTAAACATACAGCTCCAAATGTCTATGTCATTCGAACAAATTCGTCGGCGGTTGATTATGTGCACTATCATTAGCCGTCTGAATGAAGTATTTTGCAAGACAAATTAGTTATATATTTTTTTTTTAATTTAACGTTGTCGTCTTATTAAAATAAGTCCAAAAATGTATAGATTTTTAGATACAACCTCAACGTCTTGTTTAAAAAAGAAAAAATTAAAAAAGCAAATTTGCATCGCCAGTACTACAGCGACGGAACCAAAAATATTTCGACGGCTGCAAGCCATTTATAAAACAAACTACGTGGATATTTATGTACTGAAAAAGAAGAAGTGATACTACATGTATATGTTTGTGACTAAAAATTATAAACCTTATGTAAATTAACCAATATTGAAAAGCGTAAAGAAAAACATACGAGTCGAAAACTTAAAAAACACATGTAAAAAACATGTCGTCTGTTGGTACCTTTAGCTGATTTAGCTTAATGCGGCATTCCCAAACTAACTTAGGGTAAACTAGCTGAGCGCTTTAATAATAGCAACCATTAATCACGAATAGGGTCGATTTTAATGCGCGTAAGACCGAAAATGGTGCTGCATCTGTAAATATTGGTGGTATAAATATTAAGGATTCAGAAGCTGTGGATGTTCTTTGCAAATCACTTGACAAGAAAGTCCCTGTTGGAAGACCTTCTATTTTGTCCAAAGATTATACAAATACTTTATTTTTACTTTTAAATTTGATATAAAAAAGGAAGAATTTTGATTTATAAATTCTTAAAATATATTAGACGATTAGTCAAATAATAGGTGTGTTCCTTTACTTTCCTAGCAGAAACGAGAGAGTAATGTAAATGATAGTTTTACTTGTAAAAACTTGCAAGAAAATTTTATTCATGTAAGAACCATGGATAGAAATCATGATTCCATTGTACTTTTTTTTAATGTATTTTGGATAATCTTGATAGTAAGTCTTGATAACAAAATTTTTAAAAATCGACATTTAATATGAAATAGTTTAGACATTTTCATGTTTTATTTACTGTTTGTATGCATTTTTCATTATTTTTTATTTCTATTCTATTAACAAATACAAAAAACCCATTTTCCATCTCTGATCAGATATGATAAACAAACAAAATTCCTTGACAATAAAATTGAATTTATGTGACTTAATTAAATAAAAACGATAAATTAAGAATATATGCTTTCTTTTTACATACGTATACATTATTTTTTAAGGAAATTCACATCTTTTTGTTTTTTTTTCAGATATTTTTGAAATAATTAATTTGCAAACAAAATACATAACAGGTGGTTGGATAATTATTGCAAGTAAAAATTTTACTAGCAATAATTTGTAAGATTTTTTGTTGTCTCTCAATTTGTTTCTCTCTTTTAATTCTCTCTCCTTGCAAACTTCTTGAGTTAATGAACACTTTCTAGTAGCAGTTGTTACAAATTCGTAACAATTTTTTGTAAATGAACAAACCTAATATCGAGGCCATTTGGTTTGTTTATTGCTGCAAACGTTGAAATACAAGTACTCTAACATCCGTTAGATTTTCCATATTATTATTTTCCGGACAAAGAGAAAATATAATTATGATTGCTATTATAAAAAATAAAAGCAATAATAAAAATCATTGAAACAATAATTGAAAAAATAAAATAGCAACCAACCAACAACGATAATATTGTCAACGATAATGACGGTGAGGCCGATGGCGATGATGATGACGATGACGATGCTGCTGATGATGATTCCATTACTGCCCTCATGTTGACAGCATTCAATGTCATAAATAATATTTCAAATCAGTTCTCGTAGCGCTCGTTTTACTACTTCTCTCTTTATTTTTTCCTGCCTTTTGAGACACTGTTGTGGCTATTGCTGTATTTTTACGTTGAAAACAATAAATAAAATCATTAAAGATCCATGATGATGGAACTACACATGTTTGCAGGTTGTTATGTGAGTTGTGTTTATGAATAAGGCATGAGTAACGGATGTTGGTGATTTGCTCTCATGCCACTACTAAATCAAGTGACATTATTAAATGCAAAGCCTCCCAGACACTAAATACATTTAGATTTATGTGAAAGTTTTTTATTTCGACGACACTCTTGAAGTTCTCATAAAACAATTAAGCAAAATTCAAAAAAAAAACAAGTAAGAGTGCTATATTTGGCTGTGACGAATCTTATATACCCTTTACCAAAGTGCGTTTATGTAGTATAGAGATACATACATAAGCACATAGTTACTTTTATGTACACAGAAAAAAATAACAATTTTCAAACCCTAGAATCATAATTTTTTATTTTTCTGATTACTTATATCAATCTAGTAGTTCTTAAAAAAATATAGAAAGTGTGTTAAGTGAAAAAAAGGAAATTCAAAAAAAAATGTTTAATTTAGTTAATTTAATGTCCAGAAAAAAAATCATAGTTTCCAGCTCTGGAGCTGTGGTTTTTATTTTTATAATTTTCTATACCAAACTTTTCTTTCCAAAACGTAAAATATATATAATTTATAAAGGAAAATATAAAAATTAATTAGACTTAGTTACTTTTATATATCAAAAAAGTAAAAGTGTCCCAACCGCGAACTCATCCTTTTTAATTTTCTGATTTCTTACACCAATCTCTTTCTTTTAAGAATTTAAGAAACGTTTAATTTATAGAAAAAAAGGAAAAATTTGTTTTAGTAAGTTGCTTTTGTACAAAAAAGTTAAAGTTTTCGAACCCTGGAATCATCTTTTTAATTTTCTTAATAGTTTTTTTTTTATTTGAAAAACCAATTTTATTCGTTACCAAGCATAAAATAAGATTATTTAATATAAATAGAGAAAAATTAGTTTTCGGTAGTTAATTTTTTATATCACAAAGAGTGTAAGTTTCCTAACCCTGGAACCCTCCTTTTTGATATTTTTTGATTTCTTACACCATCTTTTTTTTAAAGAATATAAGATATGTTTAATTTATAGTAAAAAAGAAAAAAATTTGTTTTAGAAAGTTACTTTTGTATAAAAAATAAGGTTTCCAACCCTGGAAACGTCATTTTAACTTTTTAATTTTTTTTATTTTGATATACCAAATTCATTCGTACTGAAGTATAAAATAAGTTTATTTTACAAAAATAAATAAAAATTATCACAAAAAGTGTGGGTTTTCCAACCCTGAAATCAAACTTTTTGATTTTTCTGATTTCTTATACTAATCTCTGTCTTTTAAGAATATAAGATATCTTTAATTTATAGAGAAAAAGGGAACATTTGCTTTAGTAAGTTACTTTTCTATGAAAAAAAAGTAAGGTTTTCCAACCCTGGAAATGTGTTTTAAACTTTTTTAAATTGAAATACCACTTTTCTTCGTACTGAAGTATAAAATAATTATATTTATTAAAAAAAAAAATTAAATTAGTTTTCTGTAGTTAATTTTTTATATTACAAAAAGAGTAAGCTTCCCAACTCTGGAATCATCCTTTTTAATTTATCTAAATTTCTTACACCAATCTACTTCTTTTAAGAATATAAGATATATTTAATTTATAGAGAAAAAGGAAAAATTTGGTTTAGTAAGCTACTTTTGTATAAAAGAAGTTAAAGTTTTCCAACCCTGGAAACATCTTTTTAATTTCAGAAAGTTAATTTTTAATTTGAAATAACAATTTTATTCGTACTAAAGTATAAAATAAATTCATTTAATAAAAATAATAAAAATTAATTTTCGGTAGTTAATTTTTTATATCACAAAGTGTTTCAGTTTCCCAACCCTGGAATCATCCTTTTTAATTTTTCTGATTTCTTACACCAATCGTTTTCTTTTAAGAACATAAGATATGTTTAATTTATAAAGAAAAGGAAAAATTTATTTTAGTAAGTTACTTTTGTATAAGAAAAAAAGCTAAAGTTTTCCAACCCTGGAAACGTCTTTTTAATTTTTTTTTATTTGAAATACCAATTTTATTCGTGGTGAAGTATAAAATAAGTTTATTTAATAAAAATAATTAAAAAATTAGTTTACTGTAGTTAATTATATATATCACAAAAATCGTAGGTATTCCAACCCTGGAATCATCTTTTTTATTTTTCTGATTTCTTAAATCAATCCCCTTCTTTTAAGAACATTACATATGTTTAGTTTATAGAAAAAAAGGAAAAATTTGTTTTAGTAAGTTACTTTTGCATAACAAAAAAAAATAAGGACCCTTAAAACGTCCTTTTAATTTTTTAATTTTTTTTTTTTAATTTTTTTAGTTAGAAATACCAATTTTATTCATACTGAAGTATAAAATAAGTTTATTTACTAAAAAATTAATAAAAACTAGTTTTCGGTAGTTATTTTGTATGGCAAAATGAAGTTTAAGTCTCCCAGCTCTGAAACCGTCTGCTCGATTTTGCTGATTTTCAAAATCAATCTTATTTCGACCATTTCTGACCCAGCAGTCTAAGAACGAAGTCTCTAGCTTTTTTGGGAGCTTCGGAAAACCGTTTTCACGTACAGACAGACGGACAGACGGAGAGACCGACATCGTTTATTCGTCTTCCCTATGCATAAGGATCCAGAATATATATACTTTATGGCTCGCTTATTATACCCTTTACCAAAAAATGGTTATAGGGTACATATAATAGGTTTGTCATTCCGTTTGTAATTTTCAGAATATTAATAAGCGAGCCATAAAGTATATATATTTTGTATCCTTATGCATAGGGAAGACGAATAAGCGATGTCCGTCTGTCCGTCTGTACATTAAAGTAACTAAATAAAACATTTTTTTTTAATTTCCTTTTTTTTTATTTAACACACTTTCTATATTTTTTAAGAACTAAAGGGTGTTTTTTATTGAGGTATAGAACTTTAAGTTGGCATCACTTTTTTAACTGGCGGCCATTTTGTCAGCTGTCAAGTGATTAATATTTAGTTTGGTTTGCCATTTCATCATGAACAGGTTGACAAAAGAACAACGCTTGCAAATCGTGCAAATTTGTTTCGAAAATAATGGTTTAGTTCGCGAAGTTTACCGCATCAGAGCAATTAATTCGGTTAACCATGGATCGTTTTCACACTACGTTTACTCTATGTGATAATACGCATCCGCAGAGACGTCGAACAGTGCGCACCGAAGAAACAATTGCCGCTGTAGAGCAAAGTGTTGAAGAGGACCCGAATGAATCGATTCGCCACCGTGCACAGCAATTGGAGCTTTGTCCATCAAATTTTGTTCCCGAATTGGATGGCATGAATGTGGATGAGTTGTGGTTCCAACAAGACGGCGCTACATGCCACACAGCGCACGTCACAATCGATTTATTGAAGGAAATATTCGATGAGCGCATAATTTCGCGGAATGGACCTGTCAATTGGCCACCAAGATCGTGTGATTTGACACCATTGGATTATTTTCTTTGGGGATATGTGAAGTCGCTCGTCTACGCCAACAAACCAGAAACGTTAGGGGACTTGGAAGCCAACATTCGTGGCGTTATTGCCAACATACGGCCCCATATGCTCGAAAAAGTGGTTGGAAGTTGGACCAGTAGAATTGGCTTTATTCGAGCCAGCCGCGGCGGCTACATGCCCGAAATCATCAAACATTAATGGCATAAAATTATCCTTCCAATAAAGCCAAATTGATGGACATTAAAACGATTTTCTTGTGTTTTATTTCAATTCGAAGTTCTATACCTCTAAAAAAACACCCTATACTAGATTTGTATAAGTAATCAGAAAAATCCAAAATTATGATTCTAGGGTTTGAAAATTATTTTTTTTTCTTTGTACATGAAAGTAACTATGTGCTTATGTATGTATCTCTATACTACATAAACGCACTTTGGTAAAGGGTATATAAGATTCGGCACAGCCGAATATAGCACTCTTACTTGTTAATTTTAAATTTATTTGCTGGCGGTTCAGCTTTGTCTATATGCATTTCATTGTTGCTGTAACAAATCATCAGTAGACTTCAACCATACATTTTGAATAGTCACAAACCTCTTATCTTATGCACAGACTTTTAAGAACTATTTGAGAATTCACAAATAATAATATTTTTGAAAATCACAAAAGAAAAATAAGCGTAGTTGGCATAGAAACTTGAACAAAGTTGTAGAAAAATAAAATAGATTCATATCGAATATAAATTATTTGCTGGTTTTTGTATAAGTTAATTAAAAATGCGCATTTTTCAATGACACTTTGACTTCACTTATAGACACTAGTGAAAGTAACGCTAAGGCTAATGACAATTCTCTTCTCAATTTTTCAAATGCTGTGCAGTCGTCAATAAGGACAGCAAATGACGTGGATCATCTTACATGGTTCAAACTAAATAGGCAAAAGTGCAAGATATTTATATATACCTATATCTGGGCTATATTTAGTCACATCCCGAGAAGTGTTCCGAGCAAACAAATGTCTAATGGTGTTGTTCTGGCCTATACACTTCATCGTAATAGGCTTGATGGAAAAAAGCTTCTAAACTTTTAGCTTTAAAGTCAAACATTCCTCTCTTGACGCGAAGAAAAGTACTTTAACTTTCTTAATGCTAATTACACAAGAAGATTGTTTTGTTTATTTTTAAGTTGGCTAAAATAAGATTGCTCATTCTTTAAATTGCAATAAATTTATTTATTTTTTTTCAAGTTATTGCAAGCTAATATTTTTATGCCATTTATTTAAAGAGGGCCAAGGTCAAGCAAATACGTTTACAACTATCTACATACGGCCGAATATTCGAGAATTTGAATACGAATACGGATATTCACACATCACTATTATACAGGAGGCCAAAAACACCTCAATTATTTATACATTTGAAATAATTAAGAAAATGGACCCAAATCATCTTGGCACAGTCTAGTCGTTCATCAATCCAATATATTTTGGTTATATGCATATTTTTGTGAACATTAAATGGATGGAGTCTTCTTGAAACCCTTTTCGTGAAAAAATGCCATTTAGTTGTAATTAAATTTGATAATATAAGTTATTTTCTTTCAAGTTTAACTTTGGCAAGGCCTTTTAATTACTTTTTTCTTATTATTATTTTTTAAATAACACTTTCTCTTTTCACTCACTTCCACACAATGGCAAAGAAAATTCCTCTAGATAAAGTTAAAATTATTTCTTATTTTTTTAGGGAAAAAGTATGACGAGAAGAAGCTCAGAAATGTTTCCTTTAATTATTTGATGAGGGAAGGTGGTTTTTGAAAAATTTAATGAATAAATGATTCAGACAACGAGACGCTGCACGCGTCGCATTTTCTAAGTAATTTATATCTTTAAATACATAATACGAAATTTGACTCTTTAAAGAAAAAGAAAAAAAAAATACAAAGCAAAAAAATAGACTTAAATATTCTTCTTTTGAAATGAAATTCTTTATCATAATTACAAAGTTAAGCAAAGAAATACACAAACCCATACAAATTACAAAGAAAAAGATTCCTTTTAAATTTATTTATATCTACAAGTAATCGCTAAGAGGGAAAGATCAGACCTGGCAAATATAAATTGACGAAATATTTATCCATATTTTTAATGCTTACAGAGTTTATACATATTTCCCTCATTAAATACGTAAAATTTTGTAAACATTCCCTTGTTAAAAAATAATGAAACCATTAAGGAACTATAAAAGAAGTTTTATGAATTTAAAGTGTAATAAGGGTCTCGTATTCAAAAAAAACTTAACAAAGCTTTGAAAAGCAATGTTAAGTAAGGTTGTATTCAAAAAAAATTATTATATCAAAATTCTAAAGTAGGCACCCACGTTTGTTAAGAGTACTTTAAGTCGATATTTCCAAAATGTGTATTTTGTACCTCAAATATTTTTGTTAATATATCACATATTGATTCATGTTACATCTGAAAATGAAGCTAGAAGTGTTAGCTCTTATCTTAAATTTATTACTTCTGTCATGTGATGGATAATATCACTAAATTATCCAACTGATTCGAAATACATAGCAAAATCCATAAAAAAAAATATTCAAATAAATACAATTATACAAAAATGTTTTAGTGATGTACATTCAAACAAAACGAATCGAAAAAAAAACTGGATATTCAAATACTCATTTCGTTCGAATAAAATAAATTGAGATAATTTTCCTCTGTTCATCATATTTTTTTACTTTTACTTCATAAAAATGTTTATCTGTTTTGCTTCCATGTCAGAAGCTTATATTTTAAAAATTAGGTTGCTTAACTTCAAGATAATAAAAATGTATTTAATAAAATAAAATACTAGTTGAATACTCGAATGAAATTGTATTCGATGTTGTACATCATAAGCTGTGAAATGGTTGTTGAACACGGTGGTCTTACCAGAATTTATTACTAAATCACAAAATAATTAAAGTTGTCTTTTTAATACAATTTCTTAATAAAGCAATGTTAGCCTTAAAGTGCTTGGTAGCTACTAGTCTCCTGCACAAGATATCTTATAAGAACTTTCAAGACATGAGGGATTTTTCAAATGCCTTGCTACAGCGAAATCTTATAAAACAAACGTTAACAAACAACATTGTTTGCAAGAAATTTATTTGAGTATTGTAGGTATAAGAGAAAAGAAGAAAGCACTTCGTGACGGAAGAATTTGTGATACTAGCTTCTTTCAACGCATAAGCGCGTGTACAAACGTCATGCATGTATGTGTGTATGATCTTTTATTTTTCTGCGCACATGTAAAGGCACACACATGCATTAACATTAGTTGCATGCGGTTAATCACATAATAGTTTACCATCTACATATTACAAACACACTAATCAACAGTACTTCTTTTGAGTGTTTGTTATAGACAGGCTGTCTTGACGTCATCGCTTGTTAACACTGGTATACACATACACCAATACATCCATCGTGCTTCGCTTATAGTACGACAGCATTTATTATTGGTTTAGTATAATACATGCGACGTGAATACATTTAAAAATCATGACGTTTTTACATTTCAAGACTGTTTACGCAGGCCTCTAGTAGCTACTATGAACTTTAAAGCTCAAGTAAAATATTTTTTTGAATAAGGCTGTAATGTAAATATTTAGTTTAGTTATTTTTATTATTAAAAAATACATAAAAATTGTTTATAAAATTAAAAAATTGGGGTTTCAGAAAAAATCCGTACCAAATATAAAAAACCTGTTTCGAACTGGATATAAAATATCTTATATTTGACGGTGGTAATGTAGCTTTCCAGTGGTGAATAAATTTTCATAATCGGTTTAACGGTTTTGGCGTAAAGGCGTAAGAAACAAACAAAATCACTTCCACATTTATAATATTAGTAAGGATAAGGATATTATAATATAATAATTGCAAGCATTTTACCACATATGACCGTACCCTAAGAAGCTCTTCTATTTTATTTAAAATCTTACACAAGTCGAAGCTTATTACAACAGAATAAGGATCTTAACTAAGTTTCATAAATAAAATATCTACGTATCTGTACAATGTTCCAATTAGGTTTTCTGTATAATTATTTAAGCGTTTGATTAGGGAATACTTTGTGCTCCCAATAACGTCAAATAAAGTAATTAAATAAGGTTATTAAAAAAGTTTAAAAACCTGGGGCCTAATTCCTGCACTCGTGATCGGAATTGTATTCGAATAGAAATTAATTTCGATGGCTTGAAATTTTCCGGTGATGTCACTCGTTACGAAGCGAATCGAGTTCTTGTTTCAGTGTTGGAAAAAGGCAAATATATTTATATATAAATTTATTTCACAACACTGAATAAATTGTAAGCAAAAGCATATGTTTGTATATATGTATGTGTGCAAAAACATATGTACGTACGTACATATCAGGGAAAGCCAATCGATAAAAAAAATTTTGGATACTCCCGCACATATCGAATATTTTTTATGCTAGTGCGTGTTGATATCTATTCATTCTTATACTTGCATATACCCCTTGCGCACTTTATTTCATACTTATATGTATCGATGCGCATTCTTCGTTACATCCCGCATATCTACGCATATCTATCGACATACCCATGACTTGCAACACATTTGGTTTTTTAAATATTTTTTGATAAGTGTTGCCAGAAATACTGGTTTGTAGTTGTTGAGGTAATAACATTTTTTTCAAACTATTTTAACATAAAATTCAATAAAAATGTTTTACCCACACACACACTCTTCGCAGTATTTAGATCTAAAAGCCCTATTAAATATTTACGGGAGTAATTTGACCGCGGGTATAGAAACACGTTCAATTTTAGATCTGAGCTAAGAGCCGAATTAGTGGAAGAAAGGTTGAACCATGGCATTCCTTACAATTTAAGCAATTTTAGCGCTTGTTTGTCGCCAATTTTCGCGATGAAACTGACTTTTTAGCCAAATCTTGGCTTTTTTACCCTTTTACCGATTTTTAATCTATCTGCATATCTATTTGATGTTAGCGAATTTTAGCTATTTCGGCATTCCTTAGATCTTTAAGTGTTTGTAAGTTATTTTATGGATATTTATCGCAAATGTTTTCTTTTTTTCGCAATAAAAGTGATTGTTCCTAATTATTTGTTTATTGGTAGTTTTACAGATTTTCAACCAGTATAAGACTATGATATATTTTATATTTTTTATGTTACCTAGTTTTTGCTAATTTTCAACATGGTCGCAAGTTTTTCCAAATTTTTGACATTCGTTACAGTTTTGGTGTTTTTTTTTTCAATACATTTAAGGCTTTTTTCAATTAAAAAATTATTCACGAATTTTCGAAACTTTTTGTAAGTGAGATTGTTTTTGATTCTTAAAATCTACTGAGTATTTTCGTTCATATTTTGTAGGTTTTAGACATTTTTTTTAAATAACATTCGCGTTTTTGCAAGTTTTCGCGATTAATATGCGGAACAAATTTTCGACTTATTGCTTTTTTGAGGTTTATATAATCAGTTTTAGGGGATTTTTTTTATTGTTTTAATCCTTGCGAATTTGCATAATTTTTGCAATATAAAACTTTTTTAATAGAAATTTGCTAAAGAAACCCGCCTCATATTTACGCATTTTTTCATAAAATTGGTTGTATGAAAATTTTTTCATTTGTCAACAGGAGTCCTGGAGAACCAAATTAGATCAAAAAAGTTGTCAAAAATGCTTCAGAGATTCATGTTACGTGTCTTCTCTAGCGCTGCAATTAGCAAATAGAAAAAGTTTCGTGAAATAGATTTCCTGAAAAAATGCATAATATAAATTAGGCATTATTTAAATTCATACACAACGATTTTTTATATACTTAGATATTTGGTAACATTGTTCATATAGTCATACTCGTCTTTACATACTTGTGCACACATGTATTGATACGAATATCTTAGCACATTTGTTTGATCGAACCCGCACCTATCAATATGCCCACTTATTTGTGTTGATAGCTATAGATATCTATGCCTGTATGTAAGCATGCTTGTTGATGCGAATGTGCTATCATACTCATTGTCGTTGGAGTATCGATATGTATTAAGCAGCCAAAAAGTACCCTGCAGAAAGTGCGAATAGTGAAATTGTGGTGATTTACTAGTGACGTTGTCAGTAGCACTAGTGACCAAGTGTACCCCAGCCAATGGTATCATCTATTGACATTTAACATTAGCTTGTCATTGAAAATCCACCACTAGACTATATCACTACTAACTTAGTAGTTCTTTCGGGACCACATGGAGACATTGGCACCAAAGATTCACTAGTAAATTTTAGGGGCTCTAGTCTACAATATCGTTATATCCAATCTCGTTGTCAATAGCAAACTTATAGTGATTTTCTAGTGACATTGTCAATAGTGCTACTGACTAGGTGTACCCCAGCCAATGCAATTGCCTATTGACAAATAACATAGGGTTGTTATTGAAAATCTATCAGTAGACCATATGGAGATATTTGAACCGAAGATTCACTCGCAAATTTTAGTGACCCTCGTCTACATATGTGACAGCGCATAGAGAAAGGGACCTAAGGGTAAAAAAAGCAATTTTCACTTTTTTTTGGTGTGGACAACATCTGAGCATCGAATGAGACCGATCCCATGCCCCAAAAGTGTTCCCTCCCAGAGATATGCGCATTTTATGGTGTGATGGTACACCAAAGATACACGTATTTAAATCTTTAAAATGGCTCTCCTGAACAAAACCGGTTTTTACCCTTTCTATTTTGAGCGTCACATATATTTAATTAATATTATTGCACAACATAATAAGAAAGAAAAACAAACTATTGACGCGTTCATTGACAACATCACCAGAAATACACTAGAACTGTCGTCTCTAACGTATCTTTACTCGCGCATAAAAGGAAAGTTGTCGACATTTGAACTAGTGCAATTGTCGCTGGAGAAAGAGTATTGACATAGAGACATATGGTTCTAGGTTGACTACAGGGTAACTTTTTGGCTTTCTCTGATACATACACACTTACTTATATGCAGAAAAAAGAAAGGAATATACATAAATGTTATTTTCATTTTAATTTAATTAATAACTTAATAATAAATTAGTGTAAGGTTAGAGAATAAAGCACTAGCTACATTTTAGATTATTTTATTGGTTCACCAGAAGCAGTTAATTTGTTATTTAGATGCTGCCAGTGTTGGTTGATTTTTTTTATTTTCCCCGACAACTCTTAGGCAAAACATTATTTGCCAAGTCAGTAGCTCAATTCACAATCTTGTGCAAATGGTCTTGCATCGTTGCATGTGCAAAATTGTGTAGTATATTCTACTCGCCACTTAACAATTCTTAGTGGTGAGTATCAATATACTATAGAATTTTGCACAAGATTGTGAATTGGGCTAGTGTGTTTTGCTATATATAAAGTCAACTAGAAATTCTTTAATTTGTATTTTTTTATACTTACATTTGTGCATTCATTCATTTATAAATAAATGAGTCAAATATTGAACATGCATTTTCTTTCTCTTCGCTTTTTCTATGTTAAACATGATTTCGAATGCCTTTTTGCTTGCGAGCAAAAACACGAACGGTTGCATTCGAATGTATGCACGTTATCGAATGCTGTCATTAGAAATTTCGATATGTGTTATTCGAAACCGAATGTGAAAATCCCAAAAGTTAAAAAACTCGTACATTCGAGTAATAACTCGCACGCAATCGAATGCGGGAATTAGGCCCCTGACTGAGAACAACTTTGAACAGTTAAATATCCTAAACGGTCAATCGAAATGAAAACTCATAAGAGAAACCTAAAGATGATTTTAAAATACCTGTCGAATGATACCGATTTTGATATAGTTCGTCGACTTTTTATTTTTTTTTTCGCATTTACAAATTCGCGTCTATTTGCGGTCATCTTGAGTTTTGACTACTGTCATATCTTTAATGAAACTGCCACAATTAATCGATTGATTTAAGATTCATCAAATCGCTCATTGCGTTCGGTTTATGTAGTGCCGCAAGGGAAAACACACACACACATACATACATATGTAGGTTCATAAACGCAATACTCTTTTTTGCATTGCGCAGTCGTGTAAGAAAGTAGTAGTGGTTTTTTACTTTTTTCTAAAATTTATTTCTTAAATTCAACGGATATTTTAATAGAGAAATCCTAAGTTTGACATTGGATAGCGACCATTTTATTGAACCTATATATGTCTGCCAAATTCATATATCTTTAATAAAGACGTTTCCCATTGCGAGCGTAATAAGTTGATGATTACAAACTTGCTTTGGACTTAATTGGATAATATCAACACGAACGACATGTGGTTTCAACATGGCGGGATTATATGCCACACACAGATTAGGGGATTTGTGCCCAAAATGGGAATTTCGTCTCTCATTTGGGGACAGAATTTCGTGGGGAGGAATTTGGGGACTTTTAATTTTGAGCTTTAACATCACTTTTTCTTATATTTTATCTCAATAAAATATTCACATTTTATGGGGTTTCTTCTAATTTTACAGATTATTTTAAAATATTATTAGCAATTAATTATTTTATTTTGCATGTATCAGGATAAAGATTAATCGTGGATTTTGATATTAAATAATTTAGTACTGTCAACATTTAGTTTTTAAATATATTTTAGAACAGTCCGGCAAGCATACTATTTAATGAAGATGGTAATACTACAAAAATAAATATATACAAAGGCAAAACCGTACTCGCAACTGTAGCGAGTTTCAAGTTTAAATCATTCAACACATTCACCACAGCATTTTATCTTGGACTCAATTTTACAAACTTGTACAAATATCAAACACTAGATGATCTTAAGAAAAGCTCAGCAAAGAGTTTTGGAGCAACGGATTGAGTTACAGCATGATTTTAAAATGATATCAAACAACAATATTGACAAAATTATTTGGGGACAAAAATTAGGATTTTTCTTGTAAAATGGGGATTTTTTGGGAACATGACTTATTAATTTAAGGACCTGGTCATCTTGCGTGGTTATGATATGAACTCAATATCAACATAACCCATGCCATCGGTCGATTTCAGTCTAAAGTAACTGGCGCATACGTTGTGCGAAGCGTCGGCGGACATTTTCAAGACGTTATATTTCATAATTATTTAAATTTAGAAATACCAAGCGGTTAACAAAAGGCTCTCTACAAAATTCAATATTAAACTGTTTAAAGAAATTTATCAATTGAATTTCGCAAAATGAAGAATCGGTGATTTAACATTTTTAAATATTTGGTTATGAAGAATTGCCGAAATTTTGGAAAAATTATAAACACCTAAGGCTGAGTTTACATCTGGCATTTCTTGTGTGTCATTTGCCCAAAAAAGCGTATCCAACTAATTACTAATGAAAAACTATTTGATTCAGATATATATTTATTGATTTAAACAGTTTCCAATCATGTCGGATTCTATAAAATTGTCTATTAGTTATCTATGAAACTGTTTAACTTAATAAATACGTGTCTGAATCAAACTGGGGCCTAGTTCCTGCACTCGTGATCGGAATTGCATTCGAATAGAAATTAATTTCGATGGCTAGAAATTTTCGGATGATGTCACTCAGAGTTATTCGAAAACGAATGAGAAAATCCCAAAAGTTGAAAAACTCACACACTCGAGTAATAACTCGCTCGCAATCGAATGCGAGAATTAGGCCCCTGTTTTTCATTAGTAATTAGTGGTTACGCTTTTTTTACGCTTGTGTGGCACATGACACACAGATGGATACCCGGCCTAAGACATTAGTTAAGCCATTTTCACGTCAAACATTTTTGGGTTTATGAAATAACTCCCGAAAAAACCCATCAAACAAAAAAGTTATAACAAAAAAAAAAATTTTTGGAAAATCTTTTAAGCCCTGTCTTGTATCAAATCAGGGGTTTTTTCTACTGTCTAGCATTTTGAATAACAGCCCATAATTTCTGTTGCAATAGGGAAAAGGTGCTTAAGTCATATTTTACTGTTTTGCAGGAGAGCATTTTTAAGCTTTCAAGTCGATTTTTAGAAATTTATTTCCTTTACAGTTAAATTGAAAAATTCTCTGTTAACTTTTTTTTAAAGAAAGCAATTTTTTCTTTTTACCAAAGATGCTTGTTGCATCGTTTCGCATAATAGTTTTTATAATTTCCAGAATATTAATAAGCGAGCCATAAAGTATATGTATATATTCTGGATCCTTATGCATAGGGAAGACGAATAAGCGATGTCCGTCTGTCTGTACGTGAAATAGGTTTTCCGAAGCTCCGAGAAAAGCTAGAGACTTCGTTCTTCGACTGGTGGGTCAGAAATGGTCGAGATAAGATTGGTATTGAAAATCATCAAAATCGAGCAGAGAGTTTCAGAGCTGGGAGACTTAAACTTCATTTTGCCATACAAAATAACTACCAAAAACTAGTTTTTAATAATTTTTTATTAAATAAACTTATTTTATACTTCAGTATACTTCAGTACCAATTTTAGTATTTCTAACTAAAAAAAAATTTAAAAAAAATTAAAAAGACGTTTCCAGGGTTGGAAAACCTTGGTTTTTTTTTTGTTATGCTAAAGTAACTTACTACTTACTTACTTACTTACTTTTCTATAAACTAAACATATGTAATGTTCTTAAAAGAAGGATATTGATTTAAGAAATCAGAAAAAAAAGGATGATTCCAGGGTTGGAAAAACTACGATTTTTGTGATATATACAATTAACTACAGTAAACTAATTTTTTAATTATTTTTATTAAATAAACTTATTTTATACTTCACCACGAATAAAATTGGTATTTCAAATAAAAAATTAAACTTAAAAAAATTAATAAGATGTTTCCAGTGTTGGAAAACTGTAACTTTTTTTTCTTATACAAAAGTAACCTACTAAAACAAATTTTTCCTTTTTTCTATAAATTAAGCATATCTAATGTTCTTAAAAAAAAGAAATTGATGCAAGAAATCAGAAAAACAAAACGGATGATTCCAGGCTTGGAAAACCTATTTTTTATTTATTTTTATTAAATAAACTTATTTTATACTTCACCATAAATAAAATTGGTATTTCAAATAAAAAAAAAATTAAAAAATTTAAAAGGACGTTTCCAGGGTTGGAAAACTTTAACTTTTTTTCTTATACAAAAGTAACTTACTAAAAGAAATTTTTCCTTTTTTTTATAAATTAAACATATCTTATATTCTTAGAAGAAAAAGATTGATGTAAGAAATCAGAAAAATCAAAAAGGATGATTCCAGGGTTGGACAACTGAAACTTTTTGTGATATAAAAAATTAACTACCGAAAATTAATTTTTATTTTTTTTTTATTAAATGAACTTATTTTATACTTTAGTACGAATAAAATTGGTGTTTTAAATTAAAAATTAATTTTCTAAAATTAAAAATATTTTTCCAGGGTTGGAAAACTTTAACTTTTTTTATACAAAAGTAACTTACTAAAACAAATTTTTCCTTTTTCTCTATAAATTAAAGATATATTATATTCTTATAAGAAAGAGATTAGTATAAGAAATCAGAAAAATCAAAGAGTATGATTTCAGGGTTGGAACACCCACACTTGTTGTGACATAAAAAATTAGCTACCGGAAACTAATTTTTATTTATTTTATAAAATAAACTTATTTTATACTTCAGTACGAATGACTTTGGTATTTCAAAATAAAAAAAATTTCCTGGATTTGAAACCTTTTTTTATATTTTTATATTATATTTTATTTATATTTTATTTATATTTTTATTTATATTTTTATATTTATATTTTTTTTATTTTTTACTATAAATTAAACATTTCGTATATTCTTAAAAAAAAGATGGTGTAAGAAATCAAAAAATATCAAAAAGGAGGATTCCATGGTTGGGAAACTTACACTCTTTGTGATATAAAAAATTAACTACCGAAAACTACTTTTTATCTACTTTTATTAAATAAACTTATTTTATTCTTGATAACGAATAAAATTGGTATTTCAAATAAAAAAAAACAATTAAAAAAATTAAAAAGACGATTCCAGGGTTGGAAAACTTTAACTTTTTTGTACAAAAGCAACTTACTAAAACAAATTTTTCCTTTTTTTATAAATCAAAGATTTTTTTCATTTCTTAAATTCTTAAAAGAAAGATATTGGTGTGAGAAATCAGAAAAATCAAAAAGGATGAGTTCAGGGTTGGGATACTTACTAAGTCTAGTTAATTTTTATCTTTTCCTTTATAAATTATATGTATTTTACGTTTTGGAAAGAAAAGTTTGGTATAAAAAATTATAAAAATAAAAACCACAGCTCCAGAGCTGGAAACTATGATTTTTTTTTGGACATTAAAGTAACTAAATAAAACATTTTTTTTTAATTTCCTTTTTTTTTACTTAACACACTTTCTATATTTTTTTAAGAACTACATACTATATATCTGTATATATATACAGAAATATCTAAAATTATGATTCTAGGGTTTGAAAATTATTATTTTTTTCTTTGTACATAAAAGTAACTATGTGCTTATGTATGTATCTCTATACTACATAAACGCACTTTGGTAAAGGGTATATAAGATTGGACACAGCCGAATATAGCGCTCTTACTTGTTTCATTATGAAATGAGCTTAAAGTGCTCTGAGGACGATTAAATAAACTAGTCAATCACATAATTCTGTTCGTGCAGACTTTCAACAGCACTTCTTGGATTGGAAACGGTCAGGATGATGAGTGAGTCAGTCAGCTTGTCTTAAAATACACACTGTTTACAACTCCATAATTCAAGAATCCTTCACAGTAAAATTTTCAATGGAGCGCCTTTATATAAGAGGATTCATAATTTAATATTCAGGTGCAACAAAATTAAGGGAGTGTAAGAACAGGGCTAATTGTTTTTCTAGACGTGCATTTTCATGATGTGCATGGGCCCTAATTTAGCCTTAGCAATAAAGTTTAGCTGTTGGGCTTGCAAGTACTAATTGTTTTTTATTTTAATAAAAAATATAGTAAAAAAATTCCATCTCTGTATTTGCAACTTTAAAAAAGTGACTGTGTATATTAACCTTTAGTAAGAATTTTCGTTTATTTATTGATATTTTTTTGGTTTTCTTACTATTATTTTATGTAAATTAAAATAATTTTCACTTTGGCCTTGTGCTGACAACTTTTACTTTGCATCAAGGTTTTCTTTTTGCCATTTAGTATACTAAACAATAACATTTCACCTCATTTTGTACAAACGTGTCTTACGAATTATTAACGTATTTTATATACGAAAAATTTATAGCAAAAATTTAAGAAATTTTCTTCATTAAATATTAAAGTGTCCTGATTTTGTTCAAATGATTTTCTACTAGAGTTGTCAGCTTCAGCTTTCTTAATGATCTATAACAGCATACCGAGCCTTATTATCGATATAATCTTAAGCAACAAAAATTAAAATTTTCAGGAGAAGGTCTTTTTTTAATATTCAAATATTTTGCATACGTAAATTGTCGCTTGCGATAAAATTTTTCAACAATTTTGGCATTTTGATAATTCTAAACTATCGGTAGGCCCATAAAATTTTAACTACAATAAAAAAAATTTTTTCGATAACATGTCGCTTACGATAATATCGAAGAAAGGCTCGATATAACAGACAGAAAGTTCATAAGCATCAAAAGAAAAGTGGTTCTAAGATTGTTTTATCCTTGCTTATGGACCCAGTGAAAAAAATTGGAGGTAATTATTCAAGAAGTACTATATATCTACTTCCAAAATATCCATATGATTGCATTTTTGACTTTTTAGGGATCGATTGTTTAAAATATCCAGATAATTCATGCAAAATTGAAGATCATTTGTAGTTTTCGCAAACACTTACGATATGTTTTGATTTTTTAGGAATGTTTAATCAATGTCAAGAAGTAATAGATTTTTATTTATAAAACCTATATTGGATTAAAAGAAATTTAGGAAAAGAAAAACAGAACATACGAAAAATCAGGTTTACCCATCATCATGAACATGACTTTGCACACACTGACTATGGATAAAAAAAAGGAAACTTCTTGCAATAACAATCCAATTTAAAATTTATTAGAAAGTATTTGAATTCGCACTACTTCCGGATCACAAGTTTAGGATCTTATTCACTTCTTTGGAAGTTTTTTTATTTTTGCTGGGGTTATGTTAAGGCATTCATGAATTATTTTAATGAATACTCGTAATGACATGAAACATATTATAAAATTAAAATAATGTTCCTTTCAATTTATCTGATAAGCATTAGTAAATAAGCTAATGCATATCACAACGTCAATATTTGTAGTAATTAATTGTCTAAAAAGTAAAAATAAGTACACTAATGGAAAAATGACAATGTAAATTCAAGAACAAAATTCTTAATTTAAATTGCAGAAATCTTATCATTTCAATCTTGAAATTTGGTTAGTAAGATTGACGTTCTCAAATTTAAGTATAAGGTTTTCATTCACAGAATGCATTCTTAAGTCAAAAGCGTGGTCCTAAACTTTAAAAGCGCAATCTTTATTTTAAGATTATGTATATGCTTAATTTATTAAGAATATGATTTTCATTTAAGAACAAAATATTGAATTCGATCTAAAGATCGAGATTTTTTTCAAAATTACACCTTTATTCCCTCAGTGTAGTAAAATGGCTACATAAGCTTAAGTAATGTGCATACTTAACACTAGAGGCGCTGCAGCGATGCTATAAAAATGAACAAAATTCACAATAGCAGAGTAAAGAGGGAGTAAAACGGCTTAAGCTTAATAATTCAATGCTTCACAATCTGTCCTCTCTTCTCTTTGCCTTTTGTCAAAAAGGTAACAGCGGTACAGTAGCAATATTAATTGCCTGAGTTTTACTTTTCTTTAAAAACACTCTAGTTTTCTAACATAGTTAAAGACATAGTACGAATGTACAGCAAACTAATTGCAAAACAAAAGCCACACCATAGAAATCAAATCAACCATCTGGTCACCCTGGACAGTGCTGAAACTTTTAAAAAGTTTTAAGATGATATAAATAAACCTGTTTGTCTACTTTCTCCATTTAACTATGCAACAAAATATTTTAACAAGTTTCGTAACTGCTCCACTATAAAACCAAAAATAAAATATGTTACGGCAATAATGTTCAAGGACATGTGTGAAGAGTTTAAAAATTATTTAAGCAGAATATAAAACTATTGTATTCGTACTGGAGAAATATTCAAAGAAATAAGTGAAAGCACGAACAAAAATTTGCTAAACCAAACTTTGAAGATTTGAAAATCCCCAACACTGTCAGCAGTACTTGGGTGTAATTTAAGATTAAAGGATTATTATTAGTGTCAACGCTTTGCATAATTAATTCTGTTGCAAAAGACAAAAAATAATTTCAGAAATCGCGGCAGCTAAAACAAGTTTAAAGCAGTGAAGAGAACACTTATCCTTAAAAGATACACTTAAAATGTAGTGATTTTAAACTCTATATAAAACAACAACCAAAATAAATAATATTTAGTCTTTTATTGTGAATAAGGATTTTGACAACATGCCGTGATAAGTACGTAATTCCATAAAAGTAAATTGAATTTTCAATAGGTTCCAGCTTATTAAAAATAGTTAATTCGCAGACACACAACCTCAAGATATTACGAGTACCTACAAGAAAGGAAGTCGAGGCTTAGCTCGTTGCTCTTATATGTGCGTGTTTGTAAACGTTAAAATTCCCTGAAGGAAATGTGGGGTTAAGTGTCCCCAAGCCACCACTTTTGTCGACTATATTGGTGACATTGTCAATGCAGCGTCTATATATTCATATTATTTTTGATGCGTAGAAAATATTTTTTCACATACGCACAACTATGCTCTTCTTAATGTTTTATTGGTTTGTTGAAAACAGAAGTGGCGTAATGCAAAATTTAAGTATTTATAAAAATTTGTTTATTATATCAAATTAAAAGGTTAATACCAAGGCACATTTATTTCCAGGTAATATCAGGATTACAAGAACAATGAAAAAGAACAAGAATGGAAAAAACAACATGGCTTTTAGTTGATCCAAAATATCAATAACAAAAATTAAAAATTTAAAAAACCCAAACTTTTTTTAGAAAAGATCTTCTATCTTCTAAACGGCTGGACCAATTTTCTTCAAACATAGCTAAGAACCCTCTCGATCAAGTCATCTTTCAAACAGAAGAAACTAAATGAAAATCGGTCCAGCCGTTTGGCCTGTACGTGGACACGGACAGACACACAGATACACAGACACACACTGCAAACTTATAACACCCCTTTTTTTTAGTCGGGCTTAAAAATAGAATTTGTTGTAAAATAATAATAATGAAAATTATTCACATAAATTTGAAAAAATTTCTTCTCGGCAGCTACCATTAAAAAAATTTGCAACGTTTAGGCACTTTTCACAATTTTTTAATAGTTTTTTCATATTTTTAAATTTGTTTCAAAATAATTTTTTTTTTCACATTGAAAATTTTTTTTAATTTTTTTTTTAATTTCCCTTTCGTAAACAATTTTTGAAGCTTCGAATGAACTATATTCAAAAAAAAATAGCTCAGCTGCGTTTCCGCTACTACCTGGTGAATGTGCCTTGGTTAATACCTATAAATGTATTGAACAATCCATATTCATATTGTATCAAAATAAAAAATGTGAAACCTAAAAAAATTTTTAGTGAAAGTGCCAATTATGGAAATTTTTTGACTCTAGTTAAAGATTTTTGTGCCATCAGTTAAATATTTGTCACACTTTCAGATCCATAAGTAAGTGTTTGACTTTACTAATTCAGCGAAACATACAATTTAAATTAATCAGTACAGTTCTATTACGGACATTTTCCACAGTGTGGTGATATCGTCAATAGTAAATGGTCCCACAAGAACTACCTAGTCAGTATTGACGCAAGCCTGTGTTAAATGTCAATAGTAGATAGCATTGGTTGGGGTATAATTTGTCCGTAGTACTGGCTACATCGTCAATAGATAATCAGTATAATTTTACTATTGGCATTTCCTGCAGGGTTAATACTTATTTAAATACGCACTCTGTTATGCAAATGATTCAGTACGGATGTGGCTGGAAACAATAAGCATGATACGTTATCCTCGCGATTGTGTGTGTATTAGGGAAACGAAATTGTATTTAATTTGAATAAATTTCACTGTTTATATTCAACTTTTCGCATAATTTTCTTTACATCACATCGAGATTTTCTGGCATATTAAAATTTTTCTTATGGGTAAAAACGACAAGGAAAACGGACAAATAATAAAGTAAAATAAGAAAAATACTCCTACAACATAATTCTAGAGACATTATGTAAATTTTTTAAATGTCAACGCATACAAAATGAAGTAAACATTTATCTTTTGTGCTGTCTTCTTATATAATTTCTTTCTTTTTTTTTCAATTTTCATTGTTTGGGATTTCTGAAGGACTTCCATAAAAAGAAGTAAAATAAATGTTAAATGCATAATTAGTATGAATAAATTTAATTAAATTACTTTTTTTTTGGTAAGACTATCTTGGCTAAAATAGGAGAGAAGAGAGGGCGAATATTGTTATATTTTCTACTAATTACCGTTATTAGGAATTTTAACATAAACTGTGAAGGTATAATTTAATTATCAGCAATAGGCTATTAAATTAATCGAGTTCTTGCTTTAATTGGTTGATTTCTCGATTAATTAATCAATTTGGATTAGTAGTTTGACTTTTGATTAATAGAAATTCTCCATTATTTACAAAGATGTACTCTGAAATCAATTATAATGACATGAAAAGTGCACAAAGTGAAAAGTGCTTTTGGTTTAATCAATTAGCCCGAGATGCTTACATGCCGTTCGAAGAACATGTACGAAATAGTAAAGCAGATAATAAACAGAACTAGTGAGCGTCACAAAACTTTTGAAGAGCAAAGAAATCATTTTGACCTTTTCAAGGTTAGAACAATTAATAATCTTGGAATAGTATTGTGCTAATATGCTTTTAGTCCCACCGAACAGCAGTGTTATAAATTTTTAGTTTACACCAGGAGGAAACGCTCGACTTTCTTACCTTTGCTTCAGACCTGGAAGAAGAACTAGAAAGCAACCGGTCCTGACAATATCTCTTAAGCGATGTTTTTACTCACAAGCTCAAAAATTTTATTCTTTATTTTATTATTATTTTATTTATTATTTAAAGAAAGGGATTTATTAAACTGTAAAAACTGGCGGTGGATATCAGATTATTGCATAAGTAATAAGTTATATGTAAATATAATTGTAAAAGACTTTTTTTACAAAAATTTTTTTTTCACAAATTACCGTTAACACCACTCTCTTGCATTGATCAAACTTCAAACAATCCAAAATTATGCATCTTATCGCCGTCAAAATATAATTACAAGCAGTCAGTCAGTGCAAGAACTTTGTAAGTAACTGACAAAATCATGAAACGAAATTGTCGAAAATAATTGATAAATGTAACAGAGATACAAAGAGAAACGTTAATGCTAATTATCATTATTTTCGATAAGCTCAAAGAAGTTATATGAAAAAACAATTTTGCTTTAAAATACGTTTTTTGACTGTCCTGAAAAATTATTATTTTGTCACTTACAACGTTATTCGCGGCTAACCTTCACTTATCAAATGAGCTATGAATTATAATTCAAAACTCAGGCAAAATGGAATGAAAAATGGTTGGCTGTGTCTGTGGCTGTTTGAAGGCATGCTTTATGTGTGTGTGTGTAAATAAAATAGCTCTGTATTATGCATGTGCATTCGATTTAATATTCAGAATATTTTTGTATTGACAGGGCATTTACATTACCTCGAAATCTAGTACTTACGAGATTTCGAGCTAAATCTTGCTGCTTTTTACTCGATTTCCCATACAAAACAAAATCTATTTTATCAGTAGATTTGTAGGAAATCTATTAAAAATCTAATATTTTTATTTATTTTTTACCACCCTGTAAGACATATTTATAAAAAAATATCAGTGAATTAGCTACCATGTGCTTAAACAGGTTTGTGACTTAGCTACATTGCAGTTATTTGGTTGTAGTTTTGTAAATTTTTTAGTTACTGGGGTTTGTTTTGGATAAACAATCTTGTTAAATGTCAAAAAAGGGAGGTATACACGGTATAGATTTTCATAATGATTTTAATTAAAATCTTCTAGATTTTGGGCTGGTGTAAATGGCCTATAAGAATATTTTTATATTTACACAGTCTATAAATTTTAGTTGTTGTCGTTTGTGCTGCGTAATTTAAAAAATGTGTCTAAACATAGTTGTTGGATGTTTATAGTTATACGTATTCAGTTTAAAATTAAGGCGTGTGTTTCCATTTTGCGTGTTTTTTATTTTTAGCTGCACGCATTCGTAGTTGTTTTACGGCCAACACTCAAAAAGTACTTACAAGATACTTCTGTCATTCTCTGATTTACACCTGCACAAAATTTAGTAGATTTTAATGAAAATATTTTCGATTACCCTCGATCATGAATAGTCGATGTTCTTCAAAAAAATAAACCGCGGAAATTATCGTGGTTTAGTTTAGTTATGAAGTTGGTTAAATTTGTTTAAGTTTTATGCTCCAATAAAATGCATGTGTCAGATAGTGTTGCTAATAAATAAAGCCATGTTACCATTGGTTCCTTAGCCACATTGAATGAAAGTTGTTTTGTCTGATGGTTTTCAGACGTGACAAGGTTTTGGCTAGCAGTGGCCTTAACGAAAAACTTAACCGAAGAAACAACAGTAATCGGCTGATAACAGCATAGGCTAGTGGCATTGAAAGGCCTTTAAGGATACCAATGGCGGTAATTACATTGGTTATATGCTGTCTGACAGCAACGTCTTATATACAAGCATATTTGGTGCATAATTAGATAGCCCTAGCCTTAAGCAAAAAAATAACTTCACCCGAGATAAAGCGATGGTGAACTGGTTTTCATTACCGCTATTTGGCCAAACTTGACCAATTACAAAAAACCGAGATTTTTTCTTTTTTTTTCACATTATTGCCACGTATGTTTATTACCAATAAAGAGCATAATATCACAATGCATGCTTTTTTCGCATAAATATCATACCATTCATTGTTTCAAATGTAACGCATAACTCACATAACAGTCCTTGATGTAGGACATAACAAAGATTAAAATACAACAATTAATTTGCAAAATATTTAATACACAGATGAATATTAACATTAAAAATAAATAAAATACCATTACATTACATATAAATAATAATAAAACGACCTTGCGAAGCATGCAGATAAAAATTTATATAAAAATATTACATAAAAAAACATTTGCATGTATAAATACTCGTATATGTATATGTGCTCATGTATTGGTGTGTATTTCTATACTTTTTGTATTCACAAGTTCTAAAATTCACATGAAATAAATCCTTATTTTAGGAAAGTGTTGGTTCTTTAACACGAATATCTGCACATTGTTGAAGCGGAAGTCAACGTACATACGTTTATGTGAATGTGCCTCCGTATGTGTATGTGTGTGTATGCGTGTGCGTGTGTGTTTCCATATCCCGCAGGCATTTTGAAAATAATTTTTTATTGTTATTGCAGCAGTTGTTTGTTGTTTCTTTGTTATTTATTTACGTATTGTGCTGCTCATTATTTTATTTTATTTCTTCTTCTGCGGTTGTGTTGGAAAAATACAACCCCATCCACTATGTTTACGTACATACATACAAACTTACATACATAGATACACACACATATGTACGTAAGATAATTTTAAATATTTACGTGTATTTTTAGTACATTATGCTTGCAAGTAACTCAAGTTTTTAAGTATGCAGTTACTATAGTAAAGAGTCTTCCAATAAGAGGTTTCATTTTGATATGTAAAAAAACACGTTAATTTTTAAGCGAAATCATTGGATATTTGAACAAGTGTAAAGGAGACGACGAGTCATTAACAATAACATTAACATTAACAATACTACTCAAATGGCCCCCACGGTTACACTTGAAGAGCCTTACACACGTAGTCGGGTACGCAGTGCCGTCCTGTTGAAAACACAAACGTCGTCCGCATGAATTTATTCCTATTTCTGCCATACAAAATCATTAATCATCATTCGATAGATTAATCCATTCAGCGTGACAGTTGCTGCAGCCTCAGACCAAAAACCGCACCAAACAATAACACGTTGCGAATGGAGAGGCTTTTCAACTCTGACGCAAAAATATGCCTAATCACCAAGGACAGGGGTTTCATGCAAATGCATGTTTCTTCCTCAACTCTGATATCTTTACGAAACAATGAATTTGCGTAAAAATGGCATCGATTTGTTAGTGCATATTTTTGCATATTTTGCTGAAAACTCATATTTTTGCATAATTTACTCATAATTGCATATTTTTGCCTCATATTTTGATAAAAATGCTGATTTTGTGTCATATAAATATTCTCAAAAATGCAAATTTCAAAAAATATTGCAAAACTTAATGGAAATTGTAATTTTGATAATTTCAAATTGTCTGCTATTAAAGCCGAAACTATTGAAACAATTATGCTGAAATTTGATATTGTTTTTAAAAATTACCAAATCTAATAGTTAGTATTCAATTCATTGTAATGGTTGAGTTAAATAAATATACAACATTATATAAAAATAGTCATTTAAATTCGAGCCGATTACATCCACAGACGTTACAAGGCCTTTTTCAATGCACAAAGCTTTCTAAGAACAAATTGATTGGACTTCACATTCGATAATATATATCGTCACCTAAAATCCCAAAAGCCGTAACAACCAAAAAACTCAAAATACACTTTTTGATTGATTATGATGTGAGAAACCAAAAAAAAAACAACTTTTCCTAAAATTTTACCCGTATATGTTCAAAAATACCGATTTTATTCATTATTCAATTTGGCACCTAACAAATAAATAGTCTAAAATTTATTTTGTTTTTTGCTTCTCCTGTATAAAAGTAAAAAGTGTACTTACGGCTTTTTGGATTTTAGGTGACGATATGTATGAATAATAAAAAAAAATTTAATGAAAATAAATAACAACACTTTTCTTTTTCTATTTACGTATCGCTCCTTTACTGTAATATAAACATACATATCTCGAAAATGCGAGTTTGGAGTTAATAATGCAGAAAAAATCATTATACCATATTTAATCTTGTGTAAAGATTCAATATAAAAGGCTTGTACACGCACCTCTTGAGAAAAGAAAATATTTTTATATCTTTATTTAGTGATATGTAGATTGAAAACTTTACTTTTGAATAATTTTTTTAAAGATATGTGCATATTTTATTGTTTTTAGTGCATATTTTGCGTTTTTGATGTCATATTTTAGGCGCCTAAAATACCTTTTTTAAATGCATGAAGTCCTCATTGTATCTACAAAACTTTTAAGCCCTTAAGAACTAACGGCCATATGTATAAGCAAAAACTTGCATGGAGTTAGCATAAGTGGCAAAATTGAACATAATCTTAAAGAGTTTTGCCATGAAAATTCACATAAAAAATCACGCTAGGACTTAGTAGTTTGTTAAATCTACGTATTACGACAATTCTTAATGTCAAATCGTATAGAGGAACTCGTTAACACCCAATTCAATTTCCTAACTTATACTAATTTCATGCCAAATTTCCCAAATAACCGAAATACGGTGTAATGTCGTTTATGGACAATGAACAAACCTAAGTTTTCCTCTACAATATGGACTTCAAGTTATTCTTAAGGCACATGCACGAGTTCAATTCTCCGCATCACTAACACTTCCCAACAACTCAAATTTGTCCAGTAGTTTCACAATTACTGGGCGAGAAGGTGCTTCACGAAGAATCAACTACCACAACAAAATTGAATGCGCTTTTTGAAGCCTATATCTCCACTTTGTTTAATTGCTTAGTAGTACTTACAGGTTGATTCATGACTTCTGTTAAAATGTGCGGGCTATTCATTGAAACACCCTGTACTTTCTCATTTTGAGGTGCTCTATTTTCCTCTTTATTGATACTTTTAAAGGCATTACTTGCTTTGTTAAAAAAGTATTCGTAGCAAAAAACTTTCATTGTCACCAGTAGGTGGGCAGCTGTTGCTATAACACGACTGCTTTATATATGTTCTTTTGTTATTTAAAAATTAAATCTACTGTTGCTTGTTTTATATTTTTTTTATACCTATATACACTTAATCACACCTGCACTCCATATAAAAACAATCGAAAAAAATTTGTACGACTACATACCTACATGCATAAAAAACTTATTTTCAAAAATTAAATGCATTTTGTCGTTCAACGTAAAATTCTGAAAATCATTTGAACCAACAAACCTTAGGTAAATAGAGGAAGAGTGTTAGAAGGAGGGAAAGGTTATCGTTGCCAAAGCTCTAGTTTTTTCTTGTACCAATGCAGAACTTGACGTACGGTCAAGATCAGCAAGAGCCCTTTTCATGACTTACTTATCTATTGGCTGGTCTTAAGATCAGCTTTACCTTAGGCAATTTAATGAACAGGTGACGATTCTGGTCTCTAATTACATGGTTCATGACAAATTTTCTTTGTTTATGTAAATCTGTTGAGTAGAAGCAGTACTTAGGAATATATAAAGGTAGGGCGTAGATTTATACTTATAACAGACATATGAATAATAAAGGTTATACCTGAAAGGTCTTTAGACCAAAGTACTGTCCAGTGATGCCAAATGTGCCTTGAATCAGTGCAAAACTCCCCAAATTTTTATAACTGTATACGATTTTTATTAGCTTTTATCCAGAATTTTTGTTTGATGAGTTTTTTAAGTAAAAACGAAATCCACATAGACGTCCTTAACCAAAAAAAAAAAAAAAAAAAACTTAAGGCTGGAACAGAATAGTAGCTGCAGCGTAACGAGTAGCGCTGCAAACCGGTCAAAAGTCAAAAACTATTTTTATGATATGAATAGGCTAAAGTTCGTATCGCTTTTTAAGCCAAATTACATGTGATAATTATTAATGAACAAATAGCACCAAAGTAAATTGTAAATATTCTGACAACACATAGTTGAACGGAACAGCTAGCCGTTTTCGAAGGCCACTAAACCTCATCATCAGCGTTCTTCTGTGTTTGGTCCACTGTGTTAAAAACTATTGCTTTAGAGGGAAGTAAACAGAATGGGTAGTTGTAGTAGTCGTTGCAGTGCACTATAGGTCAAAACACCACTTTTTCTGTGCGAAATTAAAGCCGCCTACCAAATCATGGTATTCAAGCCAAATTCTGAAAAATGTTCTTCAAAATTTAATTTAACCCATTAGGGACCAAAAATTAACCCTTTAATAACAACAGTACATATATGCATAAATTAATTTTAATTTTAACAAAACATTAGCTAATTGTTTAAATTTAGTTCGTTTGGTAAATTTAAATTAAAAAACTCCTCTTCATTTTCATTAATTTCATCAACAGTTCACCTGTTTTCGTACAAATGTTGCCTACTAAAAAGAGGCATTACTCGCAAAACGCAAAAAATCGCGCTTTGAAGTAAATTGCAAATAACTCATTGGTTATTATATATATATATTTATTTATACTATAAATTTGAAAGGGGTCAATTTGGGTCAACATTTTTGAGAGCCTACATAAGGTCAGTTCTTATGATAAATTATACCGTTTAAGTTATAGCTCATTATAATAAGTTATTTTAGTGGATAGCCAGCCATATAAATATAAAGAACTTTTCATGAAAAACAGCAATACTTATTTGTCTATTTATTTTCCATTTCACAGCAATGAGTTAATACCAACACAATTCGAGAAAAACGCACTTAAAATTGACCGATTTCAACTGAACTCACAAGCTTATTTTCAGAAAAACTTAAATCTATTGACTTTGATGCAGAAATATGCGACAGTGCTTAATATTTTCCGAAAATTAAAATAACGTGACTTTATATTAAAGTGTTGACAATTGAAAACAACGACAAAAAAAGTAGAAGGTCACTTTTGTTTTTATGACTTTTGCACAGAAAAAGTGATCATTTGACCTAATGTGCAGTGGAAGTTGAAGCGAAAGATTCGAAATTTTGAACTTTGTTGCGCGACAAAAAATGAATGTTTGTATATGTCAACAAGGATTACCATGCTTTTGGGTAAAATATTACGTAGTCAATTATTATTGGTAATTTCTTTAATACATTTAGCAATTTTTTGCTAACTTGCGATTTTGTTCGCATTTTTTTGAACTTTTTTATTTTTATCGGCATTGGCAATTTCTAGTCAATTTTAGGGCTTTGCTTCCGATTTTGAAACTTCTCGCTAATTTTCGCAAAGCTCGCGATATTAATGACTTTTGCATGTTTTTAGCTTCCTGACAGTTTTGCCGATTTTTAAACAATATTAAACTTCGTTATCATCCCGCTGTTAGTAAATTTTGCAAATTTTCGTAATTTTCGCAATTTTTTGTAGTTATATTAAATAATGGATTAGAGCTTGATGGGTATTGGATTGTACACCTTAAAAATGTACTATTGTGTCATTACAAATGGTCGCCGATGTGTACGCAATTTGGTAAGAGTAGTCTGAAAAGAAATATGTAAAACACAGCGCAAATTTTACTGGGAGTGACCCCGCCTATTTTCTCAATATACTTACATATTAAAGCCTGTTTAGCCGAAGTAAATAACTCACAAGGATATGAACAATGTGCATGCAAGGTTTTGATGGTGCTTTAATTTTTGGATTTTCCGATTGAGTAAATTAATCAGGACTATTTGTCTACAAAATGTCAGCTCTCTAGTATAATATTACGTAAAATATTTATGGGCCTGGGCCCGCCGAATTTTATATCTGCTAGTATGAAAAAGCTAATGAGTACTAGACTGAAAAATGCTAAGCCGAAGTACATGAAAGAAAAAGCTAAGATTTATGAGTGAGGTCTCACGGCCACTTTTCAAAACAGGAAATTTTTACTTTGGATAAGTGCAATGTGTATGAAAAGTTTCAATAAAATTTAACTTAATTTTGAGTTTACAGTGCTTGTTCCCAACAACTGATTGAAACTACTGGTTTCTTAGATTTTTCTTAGTGATCTCTGATCTAGATTAATTTGTGTACCAAATTTCAGCTCTCTAGTGAAAACTGGAGTTTTAGAGGATAAAAAAACTTCTTGGTTTTAAGATTTTCCCATTGGCTTACTCATCTACACTTACCTGTGTATAAAATTTCTGCTGTCTAGCGTGAACTATACCTTATAATTTTATGAGCATTACCCGTCCCACTATTTTAAACTCACAATATTGTTGAGAGCAGCGCTTATAATTCATGCTAATTTTCTTTAAAAACACAAGGCTAAAATTGTATGTGATAGTTCAAAGTATTGTATACGTGTAACGTATATGCAACTAAAATTGCTTAAGTTAAAAGCTGTAAATTAACAGCTTTATTTATATAACTTCTTAAAGTTTTATTTTTTTTTTCAGGCAAATTTTCATAAAAATTTTTTCTTAAAAAGCCTTAATAAGTTTTATAAATAAGGCTGTAAGTTTTCAGGTTCAAACAATAGTAGAGTGGCTCCGCCCATTCTTGTAAATTTTTTTGGTTTTTCAGATTTTTCTAGTTGGTCTCTCACCTAGACCTACTTGTGTATCAAATTTCAGCTCATAAGCGCAACTTTTAATTTTTAATATTTATGGGCGTAACCCTGCCCACTTTTCCAAACTCAAGATTTTTTTTGGCAAGTGTTTATTATTCGTGTCGAGTTTCGGAGCAAACAGAAATAATAATACATACAGAAATAGTATATCTAAATATGCTAAGCCGTAGTACACGAAAATGAGGTTGAAATTGTATGGGAGTGTCAACGCCCACTTTTTTATGTATGTATTATGTATGCCGAATTTCAATAAAATAGCTTCCACTTTATGGGCGTAGCCCCGCCCTCCTGGCCAAAATTTTCGGATTTTAAATTTTTTTTAGCTTATTGCTCACCTAGACCTAGCTCTGCTGCAAATTTCAGCTCACTAGCTTAGATTTAAATTTTTATGGGCGTAGCCCCGCCCCCTTGGTTAAAATTTTCGGGTTTTCAGATTTTTCTGGTTCATTGCTCACCTAGATCTACTCGTGTACCAAATCTTAGCTCTCTACCTATAGCGGAAGTGCTTCATCAATTTGATGAGTGATCAGTGAGTCAGTGAGTCAGTGAGTATGTCTTAAAATATGCACTTTTTGCACCTCCATATCTGCAAAACCTTTCATTGTAAAACTTTCAAACTTTGCATGTATGGTTACATAAATTTATTCTAATTATAGTTTAAAGTTGATAATTTTACGGTTGCGCGGAACAGAGTTATGAGGGGGGTAAAAACAGCTCGAATGGCTTCCTGTAAATATACACACTGCGTGCATTGGCCGGAACTTGGCCTGGCGCACTGCCGTGCGTTTGTTTAACATTTTGCAAATTTTCGCGAATTATCGCTATTTTCCCGAAAGGCGTAATTTTCCAAATTTTTTTTTGCTATCTTATGTTTTTATGGACTCTTAATCAATATTGTGCACTGCAATCGTAAAAATTTTTGCAAGTTTTTGCAAATTTTCATAGTTTTCGCAACTTTTCCGAAATGTTCGCTTGCTTTACAGTTTTAGCGAGATTTAATAAACTTTAGTAATTCTTTCCAATATTGCAAATTTGCGGAATTTTGTTGTTTGAAGGAAACGCATCTTAAGACAACTTTTTAGACAACACATGCGAAGTTAATTCAAGCTTGTGAATTGAACAAATTCACACATTATTTTTGTATAATCTTACAAGGTTTTTAAGAAAATATGTATTTGGTAACTATGCAGAAAGCTTCAATATTCTGTTCACATTTTTTCCTTGCTGCGCTACTAGTTACGTCGTCAGCTTCAGCTACTACTACAACTACTCTATTCTGTTCCAGCCTTTAAGCTTTGATTTCGATTAAACTTCAAATTCATTATAATGCTTGGACAACTTCTTTGCACATTTTGGGTTGTATTTCGGCGATTTCTTGGCGAATGCTGGGTTTTAAATGCTCCAACGTCAAGGAATTATCCGCGTAGACACGGTATTTGGCGTGGTGTCACAAAAATTCTAAGTTGACGCACTGACGCATGATCTAGTTTGCCAATTTACGTCTCTGAAACGTGACAAACCAGTTTATATATTACAAACTGCATGTTTTTATATGTTTTGGAATGACATATTTTCATTAATGTGTGTTAAAACTACAGGATTGTTGAATTTCTCTGTTTTATTTTTGTGTTATATGAGTGTTTTGACACATGGTCGTGGTATATAGGAAGTGGAGATGGGCGCGTGTCAAATTTTTCCAATACTACACGACACAAACACGAATACCAAGACTCTCAACACGTACGAAACACGCACGTGAAAACTTTCGTCAACAAGATACTGCACAACACGTACCAAATATTATTGGTATGGTATTGAAGATTAGAAAATTTAATTGATTTTTTCAAGAGTCGCTTTTCAAAATATGGCACTGCCAGCTGGTACTATCTGCCACCACAGCTGATACTATCGGTTTAGGTACAGAACTTTAAGCTTCAGAGGCTCATACAATATCAATGAATATGTTGGCGTTGTGTGTTTGACGATACAAAATATTAAATTTTTTCTCTACTGGAAATTCGTTCATACATATGTCCATGTTTTACAATTAAAATCGTTTCGTGTTTTTCGTGTCAATTTTGCTCAACACGAACCGACCCGAACACACACAAAATCAGATTTTTGTCAGGAACACTTCGCTTTGAGTAGTACGTATTCATGTCACGGAAAAACACGATACGCGCCCATCTCTAATAGGAAGGAAGATGTGTAAACATGCTTTGGCATAAATATGCATAGACAGATTTCAGATTTATTTTTTGATGCACTTTAAATTATACTCACATATGTATGTACAACACATTATTTTAATACAAATATATTTTCATATGTACATCGTCCTGAAAATACGAGTAATATTCATATGTTGACTGCTTTTGCTATACTAGCCAGGTAAATATGTGGTTTTTAGGAGCAACAGCTTATCTCTAAAAATTTATGTTATACGTGATTATTCTTATTTGAGTTTCATGTGAATATAAATTATAAAAACTTGAAATCTCTGTATTGCAACATATTTAAATTTCCGTTTTCAAATATAGAGATTCTGATATTACACCGATTTTGGAAAATGGAATTTTCATCATATTTCTACATTTTGATATTAAGGAAATCTGTTTTATCTATGTTGACTTGGCAGAATCCATTGCCATACCTGATATTTATCGAAATATTTGGTTTATATTTGCTCTCCAGCCACCCAGTTTGTTTAACAAAATTATCGATGTGGCAGATTTTATTTGTGAGGATTCTTTGACCAAACATTTTATGTCTTAAGTATTAGAACTTGGGGCAGTGACAGAAGATATGTTTAGTAGTTTCTCTATCCTGACAGCTACAAAAGTTTCTATAAAGTAGTCGACGTCCCTTGGCGCATGGCCCGAATGCCCGGTGCCGGGAGCTACCGCCATAAGATTTCGTATTTGAAATATAGGAATATTTATCACCAACTACGCTTTCTTTCGATTTCTTTCTCTCGGACTGGATGTTATAGGTGAGATGTTTCTGTCATCATTTGTCTACAAATTGTTGAAGTTTAAGTGAGGTTATTTTATTACCCATTTTGAGCCGGACTCCAACATACCAGATCGTCCTAAGTTTTATTTTGATTGAGTGCTATTTATCCTGTTTTTGTTCTCAAGTAGTTGGCCCAAAATCATCAAGGTGCGGGAATGCTTTTGCTAGCAATTTTATGTATTAAATTTTGACTTTATTGATAAAAGAAAATAAGTCTAGGCGCACGGCAGGGTTGCACGAACAATCGCCCAAAGAACAATCGCCAAATGAACAATCGCCCAAAAAATTGTTTTTGTAAATTTGGGCGTTTGTTCATTGGTTTTGGGTGTTTTGACATTATTAAATTTTGGGTGATTGTTCATTTTGAACGATCACCCATTTTACAAAGATGTATAATGACCCCAATTGGGCAATTGTACATTTATTATTTACATAAACTAGTGAATATTAAGCTTTTTGTGGAGTTGTGTGGAGGAAAATGTCAAATCACCCAAATGAACAATTGCCCAATGTTTTTGGGCTATTGTTCATAATGAAAAAAGACCCAAACAAAGTGCAAATCGCTTAAAATTTTGTGAATAACCCCTCAAATCACAAAGTGCACAATCGCCCATATCTTTAAATCACACAGTTTTTATTAATAATCGTCCAAAGAGAATTAAGTGCCTTATCTGTTGTATGGATTCTACGGCACCGCATTCTGATTATGGTTCCTTACAGAACTCGGAGAAATAAGACGAAAAGTGTTACATAGCTTTGTTTTCGAAGCATCACTCTTCAGCGAAGCCACTGCTGTTGAACAACCTAATAAAGATTTTCTGTCTTGCAAAGTTTCCCTGCCTGACAACATTTTCCAGACTGCTGGCATTCGGCCGAGCTTAAGGATTTTCTCCACCATGGGATATCCCGAAACGGCGGAGCATAATAAATATTTTCTGCCTTGCAAAGTTTCCCTGCCTAAAAACATTCTTTAGAATGCCGGCCTTCGACCGGGCTTAAAGACTTTCTCCACCATGGTATTTCCCGAAACGGCGGAGCGTAATAAAGATTTTCTGTCTTGCAAAGTTTCCCTGCATAATAATGTTTTTTAGACTACCGGCCTTCGGCCGGGCTTAAGGATTTTCTCCACCATGGTATTTCCCGAAACTGCGGAGCATAATTAAGATTTTCTGCTTTTGCAGCTTCCCTGCTTAATAATGTTTTCTAGACTGCCGGCCTTAAGGATTTTCTCCACCATAGTATTTCCCAAAGTGGCGGAGCATAATAAAGAAATAAGATGATCAGTTAGCTTGCAATACAAATTTTACGTTTTTATAAAAATAAGATAAATAAACAATCGCCAAAAAAATGGGTCTTTTGACATTTTTGAAGTTTAAGTGATCCTTCATGATGAAGAATCACCCAAATATTTCAAAAATGTCGAAAAACCCAAATTAATGAACGGTCTCCCAAATTTTGTTTTAATTTCTTTGGGCGTTTGTATATTTATGTGGTTTGGGCGATTTTTTTATGGGCGATTGTTCATTCAGCCAATTTAGGCAATTGTTCATCATAAACTTGGGTGATTTGGCATAATGAATAATAACCCAAATTAATGGGCGATCGTTCATTTTGTATTTGGGTTATTTTTCACAAAATTTTGGGCGATTTTCACTTTTTTTTGGGTCTTTGTTCATTACGAATAAAAGCCCAAAACCATTGGGCGATTGTTCATTTTGGTGCTATGGGCGATTGTTCATGCAACCGCACGGCAGTGCGCCAGGCCAAGTTCCGGCCAATGCACGCAGTGTGTATATTTACAGGAAGCCATTCGAGCTGTTTTTACCCCCCTCATAACTCTGTTCTCCGCGATCCTGAAATTATGAAATTTAAATCATAATTAGAATAAAAACCACACATGCAAAGTTTGAAAGTTTTACAATGAAAGGTTTTGCAGATATGGAGGTGCAAAAAGTGCATATTTTAAGACATACTCACTGACTCACTGACTCACTGATCACTCATCAAATTGATGAAGCACTTCCGCTATAGGTAGAGAGCTAAGATTTGGTACACGAGTAGATCTAGGTGAGCAATGAACCAGAAAAATCTGAAAACCCGAAAATTTCAACCAAGGGGGCGGGGCTACGCCCATAAAAATTAAAATCTAAGCTAGTGAGCTGAAATTTGCAGCAGAGCTAGGTCTAAGTGAGCAATAAACTAAAAAAAATTTAAAATCCGAAAATTTTGGCCAGGAGGGCGGGGCTACGCCCATAAAGTGGAAGCTATTTTATTGAAATTCGGCATACATAATACATACATAAAAAAGTGGGCGTTGACACTCCCATACAATTTCAACCTCATTTTCGTGTACTACGGCTTAGCATATTTTGATATACTATTTCTGTATGTACTATAATCAGTTTGCTCCGAAACTCGACACGAATAATAAACACTTGCCGAAAAAAATCTTGAGTTTGGAAAAGTGGGCAGGGTTACGCCCATAAATATTAAAAATTAAAAGTTGCGCTTATGAGCTGAAATTTGATACACAAGTAGGTCTAGGTGAGAGACCAACTAGAAAAATGTGAAAAACCAAAAAAATTTACAAGAATGGGCGGAGCCACTCTACTATTGTTTGAATCTGAAAACTTATAGCCTTATTTATTAAACTTATTAAGGCTTTTTAAGAAAAAATTTTTATGAAAATTTGCCTGAAACTAGAGCTGCAAAACTATCGATAGTACTATCGATAGTATCGATAGTTTTGTTGTAAATGAAATATCGATAGTTTTTTCCACTATCGATACTATCGGCAAAAAAAACAAGTAATTAAAAGAGTAAAAATAATCGAAGTCAGTAAACAGTAGCCGGCAGCTTTGAAGCAAATTATCCGTAGTTGATTTAAGCTTTTGTACAGCGATGGAAAAGTTGGTACAATTGTATAATTTTAGCGCTATTTGAATGCCAAAAGTACCGTAGCACCGCAATGACCCATTTAGCACTACTGGAATCTCTTTATATTATATTACATGCCAAAAATAGCATTAAAATATATTAACCCCCTTATGCCAAAAATAATGCGTGCTTGAAGTGTACATTAAAAAAAATTTCCATTGTTTTAACGTTCAATTATTTTTTTGCACAAGGGGGTTAATCTTTAGCTCGAAAGTATTAGAAAATTAAGTAAATCAAACGATGTTTTCCGGTACTTAAAGAATTGCTGGAGGAATGTTATTTATTCCAAATTCATCTGCAAATGTTGAAATTTTATTTTCGTACCAAGAGAGAAGCCGACTATTTGCATCGACTGTGAACAATCGAATAAAAAAAAGGTTATAAACGTAGTATATCGTAAATGTTACTTTTATATTCAGATCCCAGCAACTAATATTCTTTGTGCGCCTTCTGGCGTTTTGTTAAATGATTTTTAGTTAATTAAACAGTACAATTATTAAAAAAATATTAATAAAGAATTAGGTACAATCGTACTGAAAAAATTAAAATTTTTTTTGAAAGTTAGTACAACTTGTAAATATGACATCGCATCCCTGCTTCTTGATACATAAGTACTTAAATACATATGTATGTATATGAATTTATTTATAAATCCAAGTGTTATTCGACAAATAGTAGTCACAAGTATCTTAATAAATTCAACATCGTCGACACAAAGATAAATTTTGGTGGTACTGATATCGCGACGGCCGCCAATCGTCTCTTACGATAAAACTTTACAGTTAGTGTCTTAAAAGTTATCAACAATTTTCGCATTTTGATAATTCTAAACCATGGGTAGGCCCATAAAATTTTAAGTTCAATAAAAAAAGTATAATTTCGATAATATGCCCCGCTTACGATAAAATCGAAAAAAAAGGCTTGATATATTTTTATACACTAATGAAAATGTTGAGGACTCTGGATTTTTTTTTCGAGTCAAATGTAGTTTATGTGGCAACTTTTATAAAACTATTCGATACTATCGATAGTATCTATAGTTTTACATAAAACTATCTAAACTATCGAGGGGAGCGACTATCGATAGTTTTGCAGCTCTACCTGAAACCCCCTCTATAAAGCCTTAAGAAGTTATATAAATAAAGCTGTTAATATACAGCTTTTAACTTAAGCCATTTTAGTGAAACTTTGCATATACGTTACACGTATACAATACTTTGAACTATCACCTAAAAAAGTGGTCGTGATCACTCCCATAAAATTTTAGCCTTGTGTTTAATCTACTTCGGTCTAGCATATTTTTAAAGAAAATTAGCATGAATTATAAGCGCTGCTCTCAACAATATTGTGAGTTTAAAATAGTGGGACGGATAATGCTAGACAGCAGAAATTTTATACACAAGTAAGTGTAGATGAGTAAGCCAATGGGAAAATCTTAAAACCAAGAAGTTTTTTTATCCTCTAAAACTCCAATTTTCACTAGAGAGCTGAAATTTGGTACACAAATTAATCTAGATCAGAGATCACTAAGAAAAATCTAAGAAACCAGTAGTTTCAATCAGTTGTTGGGAACAAGCACTGTAAACTCAAAATTAAGTTAAATTTTATTGAAACTTTTCATACACATTGCACTTATCCAACGTAAAAATTTCCTGTTTTGAAAAGTGGCCGTGAAACCTCACTCATAAATCTTAGCTTTTTCTTTCATGTACTTCGGCTTAGCATTTTTTAGTCTATTACTCATTAGCTTTTTCATACTAGCAGATATAAAATTCGGCGGGCCCAGGCCCATAAACATTTTACGTAATATTGTACTGTAGAGAGCTGACATTTTGTAGACAAATAGTCCTGATTGTTTTACTCCATCGAAAAACCCAAAAATTAAAGCACCAGCTACCCTATTAAAACTTTGCATGCACATTGTTCATATCCTTGTGAATTATTTACTTCGGCTAAACAGACTTTAATATGTAAGTATATTGAGAAAATAGGCGGGGTCACTCCCAGTAAAATTTGCGCTGTATTTTACATATTTCTTTTCAGACTACTCTTACCAAATTGCGTACACATCGGCGACCATTTGTAATGACACAATAGTATATTTTTAAGCTGTACAATCCAATACCCATCAAGCTCTAATCCATTATTTAATATCACTGTGATATTTTTAACTGGTGGCACAGTGATCATGAATAGAAATAAAACACACTAGAAATTTTAAGTTTAAAAAGTTTTATCATATAAAATTTTTCAAAAAGTAGTCAGATCCTCACAAAAACATAAATGTGAAAAAGGCCAAGTTCCTATCAAATATTTCGGCCATCCAAAGCAGTGAAATATACATTTTGACCAACTTCTTGTTTGGAACAAACACCTTTCACTGACATATGCTATGCGTTATGTACATATGTAATCGTAAGGGTGTCATATAATTTTTATATAATCTGCTAACTTGGCAATATTTTTACCTTTCTAAAAAAGGAGAAAATAATGTTTATTTGTTCATTTCTTTATATCGGTAAAAATGTTGTCAAGTTAGCAGATTATCTAAAAATTATAGGACACCCTTAAAAAGAATTGAGATTACTGAACTTAAGCCTGACTAAAAATTATTTCGGATTAAAAATTCACTATAGTTCAATTAAAATCTAAAAATGACTCATATAATTCATCATGGGTACATGACAAAAATATGTTCACTTCGCAATCACTGTTCACTTTGCAATCACAAATGTTGGAATACCAAATAAACGGTAGAAAGCAACAACAAAGTAACATAATATGCACTACTATAATACTTATATGTATGTACCGACGGTGCATCGAATAAGTAAAAATAATTAATGTGATGATCGTAAGAGATAAGCAAGAATAGTTAAACATACGTGAGTAGAGTAATATAACTTCGTGCTAACCTAAATAGAAAAATGAAAATATAGAAAAACAGGGGAAATAAATAGTGATACTTACATATGTATTTACCAAAGGTAAATCAATAATTGTACACAACAAGCATTTCTCATATTCCGTTTCATTAGAATTTAAGTTAAATAGCTGATGTTAATAACAATCTCTACCCAAGTAGATAGACTAGGGCGCTGATGAAGTGCGTTACTGCACAGAAAAATATCGGTATTTCCCCCAGCTTAAAAGTCTAATTTAATTTTTCTTCTCTTCTTAAGAAACTCACATTAATTAATAAAATATTTCATTCGATAAAAAGAATTGAAATTACTGAACTTAAGCCTGACTAAAAATTATTTCTGATTATTTCTTTTTTTGCATTTTAAATATTTTTTTACCAACACGGAAGAAAGTATTCACCATTTAATGCTTTCAATTTTGATTCAATTAAATTTTTAATTGTTTTAATTGATTAAAGTGGAAAAAATTAATTTATATCATCATCAAATTGCTTATAGTTGAAAATTTAATTAATTTTTTAATTGACAAATAATAACAAATATATTAATTGATGTAAAATAATTATTCATATTACTTTTTTGTGTGAACTTGCCATAAAAATAAATAACTTTAATATTTAAACTGTCATTTTTAAATAATAAACAATGTTTGAGTTCTGTGTGTAAATTGTTTAATTTTTGTTCACTTCATCAAACTTAGAAAAACATTCCCTAATTTTCTGAAAGATATTCACTAAGAAGCAATATTAGAAAAAATTATAGAGTCCGGTATGCTGCCCTATCAAAACTCAAAACTATTATTAAAGCTTGATTTTATTTTTTTTTTGCATAAAACAAATCTTGCAATTCACAACATTATTGATTTTGAGCCAGATAATTTTTACCACAAATGTATCTGTATGATGTCATGATTGACTACTAACGGCGCTACTGTGCAGTAAGCTTGAACATATCGCGTGTAATCATACTTTTCCACGTCTAATATTATTATAAGTTTATTTAATCAAAATTATTCCATTATTATTATTTCTCTAATAATTAAAATATAAGGACATAATTGCACCACACTGCACTGGTAATAAAGTCATATAAACTTATTTCAGAATTAATTGACAAATAATGCCATTTTGGCTTATTACTTATGACATTATTGCAATGAGCCGACGAAAATCGGTACATTTTGCCGCCAAAGAAGCTTAACCAACATGATTTTCGAAATTCGTTTTCTATAAAAATCATAAATTTGTTATCATTGGCATTATCTGTCAAAATTTTATAGCTTTAGGATATACCGTTTCAATTTTACAGCAAATACAATTTAAGCTTAAGTACACACTATTTTCTTTACGTTAGATGAATTTATCGTTTCTTTCTGTTTAGCAATTTCTGCAGATTTGGAGACACTTTTGCATTGTCTTGATGGAAAAGTTTTATTTATTTTTTTTTTGGTTAAATGTTTTAATTTTTTCAAATTCTCACTAAATCGACTTAATAATTTGACATAATCTTCGCTATTGATTTATTTACTATTTATCAGGTAGTCAATGTGAATTATGCCACGTGCATTTCAAAAAATGGTCGCAATCGCTTTATTGACTGGCAAACCCACTTTGGCCTTACTTGGCTCCGATTCGCCCCAAGCAACCCACTCGTTTTAGTATTGCTTTGTCTCTAATACATTGTGGTGGATCAACGTTTCATTCATGGTTACAGAGTGGCACAGAAATTCGTTCATATAGCGGTTGCATAACGCCAAAACCGACCCTCATCTTTCGGAAAGCTTTTTCATACCCAAATGATCATTCAAAATTGATTTCACTGAGTCATGTGACATGCCTATGGCTTTTTGTTCACTTTCAATCTCCAATCAGACAATTTTTTGGGGTGTAGAAGCCACTTTTGAAAGCCACCATTGAAATTTAAAGTGAAAAATCCCCATACAATATATGATAATTAGTCTTGGTTTGATTAATAGTTTTTTGGCAGTTGTGCTTAATGAACACATTAGTTTATTTTTGCATTTTATTCTCAAATATCGAACGCAATCTAAACGACGTACTCTATTCAAAATTTTATGGGTGTCAAGTGACAATTGTGAAAAAAATCTGAAAAAATTATATATTCTGCCTTATCGTTATTGGCGTATTTCAAATACGACTACGACTGTTTGGTAATAGATTAAAGAAGACTTCAACAGTTTTTCTTTAATCTATTACCAAACAGTCGTAGTCGTATTTGAATTACGCCAACCACGATAAGGCAGATTGTCTACAAACTTGTAGTTTATAAAACTCGATCACTTTCTGTTCGAGATTAGCAGGAAGTTTTAGAAGTAGATTGCAAGGTCAACTGTTTCCCATATTTTTAATCTTTTAAATCAATTAAGTTATTTGGAATCAAAAATTTTAGCACACATACGGTCTGTTTTGGAGCATATTTCGGTTTCGCTGTTTATAGCATACATATTTTGTTTACACATGTTGCAGTGAAAAAATGTATTTCATAATTAAGTATGTGTTTTATAAAAAAATCTTTCCGATTTCACAACGTCAAATTTTAAGTAACATACTTTTTAGAGATCTTAATAATTTCTCAATTATTAAATTTTTCTTTCTGCCGTAAGCGCTACGAAATATTTTCTTAATACTTAAACCACAATAAAAAGACATCCCACAAATAATAATGGCATATTGGATCTCGGATGTCGCATGTAATATGCAAAAAATTTTAATAGCCATATAAATAACATCTAAAATAGAAAAATTTGATGTGAATCGAAAACTCAAAACCTTCAAAAAAAAAAAAAAAAAGAAACATATGCGGTTATACCTGAAAACCCCAATACTGCCATTTTATGCTGCGTGTAAAATGTGTGTCTCTTTTAAGTTTGCCTTAAAGTCATATTTAACTCTTTTTATTCATCACCTGGCATTTGTCACATTCCTGTTTTAATGATGTCGTATATGTTGAGTTTTTCATAATTTATAAACCAAGGATTGTGATTTTTTTCCAGTTTATAGAAGGATGCTAAAATTATTTATGGGTGGCGTTTGTATTAGTACAAAATATAAACACACACGTTGTACTCGTATACGTGAATGTTACCAATATGTATAAAAAGTTGACTATGAATGTAAATAAATAATGAGTAAAATCTGTTTTATTTAAAATTATAATGAAATCATCGTTTTATTTTTATGAAATGGAGATGAAAAAAAAGTTAAAATTAAATAATATATGTACTTCATCTATATATGCACACATATTACACAGTGTGACAAAAAATAATACCTGCGAAGTGTTACTATTTTTCTGGTAGGTATTGTCGAGTATAACAACAACCTGTATTTGAAATTTTCCAAACACCTCCAAAATCTTGAGTTAAGGGTAAAAATCGGTTTTTCGTACCCGACCTTTCAAACTGTATATGTAGTATTTCAGTGAACTTTAGATATATATATATATCTGTATTTTTTCATCAAATACATTTTTTTGGTTTTTTTAAATCTTTTCTACTTTTGACTCGTTCTTAGGCTTTAGGTTTCTTACAAAAATTGTACTGTAACCATACTGTTTATAACTTTTTTTATAAAACATAATTGATCATCCTCGAAGTCTAAATAAGCAGAAAGCTTATAAATGGAAAGCGAAATGCATGATACAGGTACTTTTTTAACAAAAAGTCTTCTAATAAAATGTTTAATAACTCAGTCAATTTCGAGGGAATTTTTGAAAACAAACCTGCAATTTACTCTTAAGCATTTATGTTTTATAAATAAGGTTATAAATACCATCTCAAAACGAGTTCAAAGTAGAAAAGTGTCGAAAAAAATCAAAAAAATTTTATTTAGTGAAAAAATACAGATATATATCTGAAATTCACTGAAACAATATACATATAGTTCAAAAGTCTCTTTTTTATAACTTATTAGAGGTTGATAAGTGCCTACGGGTACGAAAAACCGGTTTTTTACCCGTAACTCAAGATTTTGGAGGTGTTTGGAAATTTTCAATTACAGATTATTGTTATACTCGACAATACCTACCAGAAAAATAGTAACACGTCCCAGGTATTTCGATTTCATTAAAATTTGTCACACAGTGTTATTTATATGAAAAAATTTTGTTTGTGGCTCTTTATTGTGAACAAGATTCACAATAACATTGTGATAGTTTTTCTACAAACATAAGAAGGTTTTAAGCTTCTATCAAGAATTTTTTTTTTTCAAGTCTACTGATGAGTTTCCTAAGCAGACGTTGCTTAACCAACAACAAACATAAATTTTCCATTTTAGAACATTACAAAATTAACGTCAGAGGAATAAGCCTATTTCCGTTACGAGGTTCCATTTTTAATTTTGTTGAAAAAAATCTGCTGGTGCGATTTAAATTTTTGTTTTTTGAGATTACCTCTTACAAACATAAAAATCGTTAGGTAAAATGCAAAAAAGCGTAACTAACAAAAATATAATCTTACAAGAGAATAAAAAAAATAAAAAAAAATAAACAAAGTTGTAGTTAAGTTTCCTTATTTTTTGTTAATAACAGCGTCGTTTTTGATCGCAGAAGTCTAAAATTTGGTCAAGACATCTATTTTAATGGCATTCATAATAATCAATCGAAAACTAAATTTTGAATTTTTTTGTTAGTTATGCCTTTTTGAATTTTAGCAAACGAAATATAGAAACATACAAACTTATTATACTTATTGTAATATTAGTATAGATTTATATCTTACATAAGAATGCTCAAATATATTTATTTGACACTTAGTTTTTGTGTATGTTTTTAACCAAAAAAAAGCCAAAATTTCAAAATCTTTGTATATGTATAGAAAAATATAAGTCCTGACTCATTCACTCATTGACTAATCATCTTCGAGCTCAAAAGTCTAAAACTGGGGACTTAAAATTTAATATATGGTTTCTTCTTCGGACTTATAGATCCACTAAGAATAGAGTTTTTGAAATTCAAACTTCAAAGGACCTAAAAAGGACTTAAACGGAAAAAATCGGTACATTTGTAACTCCGGAACTAATTACTAAAAAAAAATAAAATTTAAATTACATCATATTTGAGTTAAAAACTAAACGGATTGGTATTTGTTGCTTTTTCAATATTATAACTTTTAGGGCCATTTTCACAACTTGCCTTTAGCTAAAGGTAGGATTTTGTTTGTGCGATAAATGGCTTGGCATTATAAAAACTTTATTTATTATTTTTTTATCCATTAAATATTATTATTATTGATAATTATAATAATAAAAAATTTAAGTTTTAATAAGGCAAAGATATTTATCGGGCATATAAAATCCAGCCTTTAACTAAAGGGAAGTTGTGAAAATGGCCCTTAGGGGGTTTATTTCTCTGCTTAAGTATTGAGAATAGAAATAAAATTTAATTTTGAGATTTCTTTTAATTCTAACAAATAAGAGTTGCATTGTGGTCTATTCGTATGCAAAAATAAACGGACTTGGTTATACTAAAACATATGAAGATTATAAGAAAAGAACATATTTCATAATTTAGTCATCTATATATAACTCTCGTTATTGTTTTCTTTCATCCTTTAAACTTTTTGAAATCATCAAACGCCTTCTCGCCTAAGTTCTGGATAAAAAAAAATGTAAATTTAATTTGAAATATTTTTAAGCTTTAAAACTGGGCGACATTCATGCATACAAATTCTATAGAAATCCAAAATGGAATGTGCAAAAATAAATTTAAAGAATAAATTGTATACACATCCAATTCCACAAACAAACAAAAAAAAACGCACGCTTACATCTAGAGCAGTGATTTGTGTCTTCATTGAATTTTAATATTTTTAAGTGTGTGTGCTGCTCTACAGGATTCATGCCAGTATCGAAAAAAAAAATTGGAACATCAAAGGAAGAAGACATACAAAAGATAATATTTTTTATGCATGTACATAAATAGGATGAAATAAATAGATAATGTGAACAATAGCACAACAACAATTTGGTAGTATATAACTGCATGCGAAGGAGATTTGAAAAGATATTTTAATGAATAATTTTTGATAAAAAAAATATGCTAGAGACATTGACAACAATTAATGGCAGATATTCTTGAGAGAAACTATACTGCCAGTTCCTAGAAGCCATGTGAAAATTCTCGTCTGCCTATTTATATTGAAACAAAAACAAACCACTCAAAATTTGTTTTTGTTTTCATTATAAATAGACAGCCGAGAATTTTTACATGGCTTCTATAAACTGGCAGATAATCTTTAAAATTATTTTACATTTCAAAATAGTAAACGGGAGTTATTGTTATTATATAGAATCATAAAGAACTTTGAAAAACAAACAGAACAACTAAAAATTGTTCTTGAATATACAGTGAAGTTCGACTATCGACTATAACGAAACTCTTCACCAAGCAAAAAACAGCTGGTTTTTGAAACACAAAATACGACACAAATGTGTCTAATATGAACACAGTGTGAGCACTTTGTGTCAAAAATAAATAAATACTTTTTTTAGCAGATGATTATTTGATATTGCAACACTTTTCAAAATTTTTAAAATAATTCAAGACTTCATATCAAATAAATACATAACGACCTGTATTTATTTGATATGAAGATAAATATTTTATTTTTATTTTTTACCTTTTAATAATTTTCTTGTTGCCCAGTGTACAAAATAGATGAAAAATTAAATAAAGATGATGTTTGAAACTTTTAAACTTATGATGTTTGTGTATTATGATTCTCAATAACGTATTAAGAGTCTTACGAAGTTTGTTAGCAGAATTCAAAAAAATTTTGGACGAGTTCCATAAAGCAGGAACGAAATGCATATAGCTAATGCTTAACAATAAAAACAATCGTGTTGGAGTGATATGGCGTGTGACGTTGGCTTAAGTACATAGTTAGAACGTTGACTACAAAACCAAAGGTTTTTGATTTGAGCTCAGTATCCAATATCCAGCAGAGTTGTAAAAGAATGAAGCTTTCCTCTGAAGCTAATCCTTCACCGCCTGCCTTCTCTATCACTATCACTTTCTTAAAGAAGGTAAGACCTAGTAATAGTAATAGGCATTCATTGCGTTAGTGTTACTTCTCTTAAAAAAAAACTAAATTAAATAGAGACTTTATGTCAAATAAATAAACTTCGGTATTTCATGTTTGCAACATTTTTGTAAAAAAAAAACTGTGGAAAATAGCAGATATTGTATATAGTCTTGTGACATTTTGAAACGAAATCCCACACATTTCGCCTAACACCCAATAGCACTTGTTATAGAAATAGGTATATTATTATGTATGTATGACATTGTATGTATATGTAGGCTTATCTCCAGTAGTGCGATTCACTAACTTTTTTTTAATCGTAACCACATCGTTAAAATATTTATAACGAAAATTTATTAAAAATGATACTCAGTAACATTTTTAACGATATTCGCTGTAGGTTAATGTCAGCTGTGTCGTTAATTAAGCGACAATAATTTATGTGTTGTTAATTCTATAGACAAAAATCAACAGAAAATATCGTTAAAAAGACGTTACAGAATCGCACAATCGTTATTGCAAGCAACAAAATGTATAGACAAAAATTACGATTTTCGAACCGTTAAAAGTTACTGAATCGTACTACAGATGTATAGACCCACTAATATAGCATTTACATTGTATTGAAATCTAGTACTTATGAGATTTCGACCTAACTTTAGCTGTTGTTTACTAGATTTCCTATACAAAACGAAATTTAGTTTGTCAGTAAATTTGTAAAATATCAAAACATGATATTTTTAATTATTTTTTGGTACCCTGTACAATATTTTTAAAAAAAAGATGGGTGAATTAGCTACGGCCTTCTTAAAAGAATTGGCTCTACATTGCAGTTGTTTGATTATAGTTTTGGAAATTTTTCAGTTAATGAGTTTTGTTTTGGATAAAAAGCCTTGATAAATGTCAAAACAAACTTGGTGTAAATGGTATAGATTTTTAAAAAGATTTTAACTAAGGGCTGCTATAATTTGTGCAGCTGTAAATGCCATATAAGGCATAAGGGAGAGAAAGGGATAAAAATGGGTACATTTAGTAACTTTATAATCTCGGATCTAAAGAAGGTGTAAAATTTAAATAACAGCATAATAACATTAAATAAAACAGGGAAGATGTTTGGTACTTTTTAAAATTTTTAAATTTAGTGAGTGCAAAAAGGTAAAAATATACTTTCGGTACTTTTGTGGTTACCCATTTCTATTATAAAGTACTTTTTGGAAGCTCTTATATACAAAGGATAAGAATTGTGTTTTTTTTTTTGTTGGACTTTTTGAAGCAAAACTATGTTTTGTGTATTGTGTATGCATATATGACGAATGAGTCTTTTGTTGTGAGCTCCCAGTTAATAAAAAATCCTCACAAAAACATAAATGTGAAAAAAGGCCAAGTTCCTATCCAAAATTTCGGCCATTAAAAGTAGTGAGATATAAATTTTGACCAAGTTCTTGTTTGGCACAATATCTAATACAGAAAAATGCTATGCGTTATATAAATTTGTAATCGTAAGGGTGTCATATAATTTTTATATCTCACTACTTTTAATGGCCGAAATTTTGGATAGGAACTTGGCCTTTTTTCACATTTATGTTTTTGTGAAGATCTGACTACTTTTTGAAAAATTTTTTATAATAAGACTTTTTAAACTTAAAATGTCTGGTGTATCTTATTTCTATTAATGATCGCTGTGCCAGTCGAAAATTGCATATTTACATAAAATAATGGGTTAGAGCGTGATGGGTGTTGAATTGTAGAGCTTTAAAATGCACTATTGCGTCATTACAACGGGTCGCTAGTGTGTACGTAATTTGGTAAGAGTCCTCTTGAAAGAAACATGTTAAATACAGCGTACATTTTAATGGACGTGATCCCGTCTTTTTTCTCAATAAATTTACATATTAAAGTCTGATTTGCCAAAGTACATATATCAAAAAGATATGCCCAATGTGCATGCAAAGTTTCAATAGGGTAGCTGGTGCTTTAATTTTTGGATTTTCTGTTTAAGTAAGTCAATTACTATTTGTCTACAAAATGTCAGCTCTCTATAGTATAATATTGCATAAAATTCTTAAGGGCCTGGCCTCGCTGACTTTTATATTTTCTAGTGCTTATGGTTCATGCAAACTTTGGTATTAAAAAGTTATTAACAAATACCTGAGTATTAAATTATAAACTGCTAAGCCAAAGTACCTGAAAGAAAAAGCTAAGATTTGTGGGTGAAGTCACGGCTACTTTTCAAAATAGGAAATTTTTATTTTGGATAAATGCAATGTCTATGAAAGGCTTCATTCAATAAAATTTATCTTAATTTTGAATTGAAGTGCTTCTAACCGTCCTCTGGTTGAAACTTCAGCTTTTTTAGATTTATCTTAGTGATCTCTGATCTAGATGTATTTGTGTATCTAATTTCAGCGCTCTAGTGCGAATTGGAATTTTAAAAGCGTGGCCCCGCATACCGGAAAAAACTTCTTGGTTTTAAGATTTTCCTGTTGGCTTACTCTACACTTATATATAATATTTCAGCTCTCTAGCGAGAATTAAATTTTATGAGCACTATCCCTCCCACTATTTTCAACTCACAATTTTGTTGTGAGCAGCGCTTACAACTCATGCTAATTTTCTAGTAAAATATGGTAGACTGAAGTAGATTAAACACAAGGCTAACATTTTATAGGAGTGATCACGCCCACTTTTTAAGGTGATAGTTTAAAGTACTGTATACGTGCAACGCGTATGCAGGGTTTCAATAAATTAGTTTAAGTTAAAAGCTGTATATTAAGATTTTAGTACCAAACAATATTAGCGTGGCCCCGCCCATTCTGATAAACTTTATTGGGTTTTCAGATTTTTGTAGTTGGTTTCTCACCTAGACCTACTTGTAGTTATATAAAATTTCAGCTCATTAGCTTAACTTTTAATTTTTAATATTTATGGGCGCAGCCCCGCCCCTCTAACTAAAATTTCCGGCTTTTTAGATTTTTCCAGTTGGTTTCTCACCTAGACCTACCTGTATATTAAATTTCAGCTCCTTAGCGCAACTTATAACTTTTGATTTTTATGGGCGTAACCCCGCCCACTTTTACAAAGTTAAAATTTTTCGACTAGTGCTTATTATTCGTGTCAAGTTTCGTTGCAAACAACGAAATAAACATAAATAGTATATCTGATATGCTGAACCGTAGTACACGAAAATGAGGTTCAAATTATATGGGCGTGTCATCGCCCACTTTTTTAACAAAAAATTATAGCCCTGCATTATCGCAGTACACATGCAAACTTTCAATAAAACAGCTTCTTTTAAGCGCCTTATATTAGCTTTTTTAATTCTGACTTTTATGGGCGTAGCCCCGCCCTCCTGGCCAAAATTTCCGGGTTTTCAGAGTTTTTCTTAGTGCTCACCTAGACCTAGCTATGTATCAAATTTCAGCTCACTAGCGCAAATTTTAAATTTTATGCGCGTAGCCCCGCCCCACTGGTTAAAATTTCCGGGTTTTCAGATTTTTTTTTATTTTAGTGCTCACTTAGACCTAGCTATGTAACAAATTTCAGCTCACTAGCGCAAATTTTAATTTTTATGGGCGTAGCCCTGCCCCCCCCTGTTTGAAATTTCCGTGTTTTCAGATTTTTCTGGTTCATTGCTCACCTAGATCTACTCGTGTACCAAATTTTAGCTCTCTAGCGATAGCGAAAGTACTTCATCAATTTGATGAGTGTGTCAGTGGTCAGTGAGTATGTCTTAAAATATGCACTTTTTGCACCTCTATATCTCCGGAAACTTTTGTTGTATAACTTTCAAACTTTGCGTGTGAAGTTATATGAATTTATTCTAATTATGTTTTAAATTCTTTAACTTTACGATTGCGGGGAACAAAGTTATGAGGGGGGTAAAAACAGCTCGAATGGCTTCGTGTAAATATACACACTGCGTGCATTATCCAGAACTTGGCCTGGCGCACTGCCGTGCGCTTAGATTACTGCCAGTTTATGGAAGCCATGTAAAAATTCTCGGTTGTCTATTTCCAATAAAAACAAAAACAAATTTTAAATGCTTTGTTTTTGTTTTCAATATAAATAGCCAGACGAGAATTTTCACATGGCTTCTATGAACTGGCAGTTAATTAAGAAAGTTTTGCTCATTTAACGGGATGAAAATGTATGAAATGCGGAAAAGTTCAATTCACCCAAACCTATATTAAGTAGCTTAGAAAAATATATTTTCAAAAGATACCTATTCAAAAACTACTTTTTTCAAAAATTAAATTTTTCAAAATGTACTTTTTTCTAAACGTAGTATTTTACAAAAAGTCACATTTTCTTACAAAAAAACGTATCTCAATCTTTAAAAAATTTGCCCCACAGTTTTGAATAAAGCTATTTTTTCGTATTTCTGCGGTAGAGTGAAATAAACACATAAACATCCAAAATTTCAGTAATCCGTCAATTGACGTCAAAAATCTGTAAAGTTTTTTCTCAAGAATCCATTTATTCTATTACCAAAAATACGCCTCTGATTTTTAAAACTTTTAAGAACAATGCAGGCCCACAATACGCTACAACATAAGGTATATTGGCAAATCATTCGAGTTATAAAATGACGAAAATAGAACAAATAATGTTGTATTTTTAGTAATTAAATGCTTCTAAATTTTCCAGAATAAAGACAATGATCGCAGGAAACTTGAAGAAAAAATATTTGCATTTTTAAGGACTTTTTGGCCAACCTATCATTTCAGCATTAAGCATAAAACTGAACAAAATCTACAGTTATTGTACGACTTTACAACCCACACCAAAAATTTCAAACCTTCAACACTACATAACAAAAGATTAACACTCATACTGTGAGAGTCTCACAGTGATATAATGCATGAGATGGTTAATACAATTAGGCCAATAAGAGAGCGTTAGATATATTTATATATATCAAGAGAAGATAAATATAAAAGAGTATAAGTGGAAGGACTTCTATATAGTATAATGCGAAGAATATGCTTAACTTGATACTCGCAAATCTGCAACAAGGAAATACATACATTTACAAATGAATTTTTTTGCCAAAGAAATTTTTAAATGTCAATAAAGCAGCAAACAAATGGTCTTAAATTAAAGTTGTCCATTAGTTCTGGTTTATTAAATATTGTTATTTCCTCAAGGCTTTTCCGCAATCTATCAGATTATTTAATTGTAACATTTCTATGTACCAAATGCTCCGAAATAATTTTTTTCTTGCGACATATATAATAAGCAATTATAATCGATTTAATTACCCTATTCATTTGTTGCTTCATTTAATACTTGAAAAAACTATAAATCTTTAGGAGTTATGCGCATTTGTATTAAAAATAATATCTTTTGGACAAATTTTACCAGTTGTATTATATTCCAAACCAAATAAAAGTTTTTTTTTAGTCCAGGTTTTAAGCTATGCAGAAGTTTAAAAAAGGAAAGCTTCATTTTTTTACTTACATCTCTGCTTTTTTGCACGTTTTTAATAATGCGTTGTAGCAGCGCCTCTGTTGTCAATGAGGAGCATTAAGTTTTCAAATTTGTGTTTAGTAGCCATTGTATTGGTTGTTTTACTTTGCCGATGATTCTGCTATACAATACCGACGAAGGAGGGCGCTCTGATTTTACATTGGGATTGGTATCCGCTAAAGCCGGTGTAGTTCAGTGACCAGTGGCTATGTTTTCATCACTTGAACTTCCCTACAACTGAAACAAAGAGAAATGGAGCAGTTACATGAGTATTATAAAATTACTCCATATGGAATAGTTTAAGAGTTCGACCGATGCAATGCAAAATACTGACCCGGATTTTTCTTAATCGAAGAAGTAGAACAATAAAAAGAAAACTTTGTAGCTGTGTAGACGCTAGACTGGACTTGGAGCAAATAAATCTAAATAACAATTTATTGCATTTTCGCCAAATCCTAATCGCAAAGCGCCAAATACGGTGAGAACTATTATTGAGCAAACAGAGGAATGTCAAAGTCAAATTTACCTTACCTCACCGCGCTTGACAGTATTTATAGTTCGAAACTATGGGATACACTTAATGCGCTTATTACGGCTCAATATGATGGATTCGAATGCAGTTTCTTGCATAATGGAGCTCTTTTGTCAAAAAACAATTCCCCGAAATCGGGTGAAAGAAGGTTAACAATTCGTCTCTATTTTTTTCTCTTTGCGGTGTTACTTCATAACTCGGTACATTTTAGACCGATTGGAAATTTTTTTGTCTGAGAGGGTATAGGTTGTGGGACGCGCCCACAATTTTTTTATTTAATTTTATGATATTCTACTTATTTTATTGTTGCAAAACCTATAAAAGACCTTTGGTTTTTGTAATTACACAATTTCAAAATTGAAAAAGTGGGAAGGGTAACGCCCACTAAAGTTTGTTAAAATATTTCTGGTGGATATATTTAACCAATTTTTACGAAACTTGCCACACACCATGAGCTCTAAGATAGACACAATCCTACATTTAAAAATTGGTGGAGTCACGCCCATTAAAATTTAATATTTTATTTTAAATGGTTCTACTTAAGCGATTTCTACAAGTATTAACACGCACCCTGAGCTCTGAAAAACACACAATCTTGCATTTGAAAAATTGGCGTAAGCACGCCCATTAAAATTTAATTTTACATTTCACGTACTTTTCCTTACATTTTCTATCAGATCTTTGCATTAAAGGTGATTTTTTTGGAAGAAATGACTATTATTGATGAGGTACATCATTATGATAATAAACGTCTTGGAATTAAATGAGGACTTAGATTACCTAAACGATATGAGCTTCCTATCTTCAAAGTACTTACATATGCAGTCGAATCTCACGTCTTAGGGCGACTTTTTGAGTTCAAGATTATATATTAAATTAACCTTAATCTTCATTTGTGATTTTTGGGTAGTCGATTATATAGTTTTACTTGCTAGTTTAAGCGGCCAATCATGGTGGTTTAATCATGCATTAATATTGACATCATACACTTGTGAAATATATAACTTTTGGTAAAAATTATATGATAAAATAATTTAAAAACACATAAATAAATATATATATATTTTATATTACTTATCTATTTCCTTTAACACGAGCAATATTTTACTTTTAAATAATAAAACATGACTGTTTCTTCTTCATCCCACAAAAAATCAAAGTGTGTTGATAACATGTGTGACAAAAAATGTTGCCACTATTATGTTCCTCAGTATGGTAATACTACACATAATAAGAAGTTTAAACTACCACTTAAAAATATCAAACTAAATTAATTTGAGATTAAACTAATTTGCGGATTAGCTAATTAGAGAAATAAACTAATCTTTATCTTGAACCCAAATAGTCGCCCTTAATTGTTATTAATGATAGTGGGTTTAAAAATAAGCACAGGTAAAAGAAACTTCAATCAAAATAATAATTTAATTTCAAACCCCTGCGCTATTGAGAATGAACCAGTTAAATTGGTGGATAAAATCTGTTATTTTGGAAACACTATTTTGTTCGATGTCAGTGAAAAGTATTAATATTTTGCAAAAAAGCAATTGCTATTGAGTCTAGAATTGGTAAGACAAAAAGTTATATTTTTTTAACTAACTACAGAATATATTAGTGTCTTAGAACCTGCCGTTAACGTTAATACTATAAAGAGCTGATTTTGCATTAAGATTATACACCAGATGTTGTATACTCGTAATAAATTTGTTCAAAATAAAGTAAATCTCCTGCAGAAATAACTACGTGTTTGTTTATATGAAAAACTCAGAAATTTGACAATGCGCTCAAACTACTAAGTAATTTCCCATATATTTTGACATATTCCAAATTAAGTTATTTTACTTAATTTTGATGAAATTAACAAGAAATTACAATATATCGTACAACGCTGTAAAAAAACTACTTTTTTTTAAACATGAATAAATTTACAACTATGAGAAACAACAAAGTTTTTTAGCTAAATTCAAAAATACTTTGTGTTGAAGTCTACTGACGAGTTCCAAAAGTGGGAACGAAATGCATATAGACAATTGCTTAACCATAGAAACAAATAAAATTTTCAAATTAAAGAAATAAAAATTTTTAAATTCAATATCAAGGCACATTTATTTCTAGGATTACAAAAACAATGAAAAATACAACAATGAATAAAACAACAGGGTTTTAAGTTTATCCAAAATGTTGAAAATAAAACTTTTTTTAAATAGTAATAATAAAAATTATTCACAAAAAGTTTAAAAAATGTCTCCACCGCAGCTACCACTAACAAAATTTGCAACTTTACGCTCTTTTCACAATTTTTTAATAGTTTTGTCCAAGGTGTATCTAACTAGGTGGCAGCGCTACTTCAGCTGATAATTTTTTGCTCTATATGCTTTGTAGCTGAAGAATGTCAAAAACTTCGATTTTGTTTTGGTTTTAGTACAATTATTTTTGTGCTTTTGACATTCTTCGGTTCTTTACACAGCTATGGTTGCCGTATTTTTGTATAAAAATCCTTACGCAGTCACCTGTATAATTACACCATGGTTTTGTCGTATTTTTAAATTTGTTCTTAAAAGATTTTTTTAATAAAATATTTTTCACATTGAAATTTTTTAAAATTTTTGGAACGTAAGTTCCTCATGGCGCGTTATGCATGTAAAACAAACATTTTAGCAAAATGAAAAATTACTGGTTACAAATACTGGTAACAATTACTCGTACATACTTATAACATAACGGTGCTGCCACTGCGCATGTATTAAATTTTTTATACTGCCGGCGAAGTGCCAGGGAACTCCTGGGATTTCTGATAACAAATATTATAAATGCGAAATTAAACTTTTTGGTTGTTTGTTGTTGTTAAACCATGGAACCGATTATGATGAAATTTAGAACATAGATAAATCTCAGTCTAGATGGACACATAGATTATTATTTTTTTTAACTAGGAGCGTGAGGGGTGGTAATGGGAAATGTCTGCCTCTCAGAAACAATCTAACCAATTTTGATAAAATACAAAACAGAGATATATCTGAGTCCAAAAGAAGACATAGGCTATAAATTTTTTAAAAATAGGATCACGAGGGGAGGTAGGGAGAAATTTCTTTCTCTTTGAAACTATCTCTGCGATTTTGCTAATTTTTGAGTCTAAAAGAAGACAAAGGCTATAGATTTTTTCAAAAATATGATCACGAGGGGTAATAGGTAGTAGGTTAGGTTAGGTTAGGAAGGATGGTGCTTTACCGCACCTCCACTCGGAGACCCAATTGGGTCCATAGTGATTCCCTTCTGTTGCCCAAAATAGCGATAGATGGTAAGGAGTAATGTCTTCCTCTTTGAAACTATCTAACCGATTTGATTAAATTGAAAACATTGATAGAACTGAGTCTGGAAATATCCAAACGATATATACTACATACAAAAGCCCATTTGGCGGTAAGGGGCAACTTCTAAGGTAAATAAAACGTAAAACACGTTCCTACCCGATGTCCAATGACTCAGTGTGTTCTTTTTCTATTTATTTTATTTCTCTTTCGTAAACAATTTTTTAAGTTTCGGATGAACTTCAATTTGGGGGGAAAATAGCTCAACAGCTCCATGAACCCTGCTGATTTCGTTAGTAATTTGGGCTTTAAATTACTTTATTTCGTGTCAGTTTGAGTGGGCTATAAAATATGGAAAGGAATAAATTAGTATTACAATTGTTGGCAAATTTAAACTTTTTTGGTATATAAAAATCACCATCATGAGCGGAATCCCAAAGGATAAGCTTTATATATTAGTAATGGCGGTACTAACTTTCTCCTGGCATTTAAGAATGCATGTTAGGAGATCAAATCTATTGTATAACAACTTATATAAAAGCTTTCATAAAGACGAAGCGAGGGACACTGTTGGGCACATTCTGTGCCAGTGCCTTGCTTTTTCCGATAAAAGAGGAATATTATTCGTTATTCCGAAATATGCTTGCATTCAAAACTCAGGTTGTTTTCCTCTCACTAATAGGGATGATGAAGGATATCTCTGCTATCTCTCCTCTTCCCGTCCAGGTAACGCAATGGAACCTAACAGCACCCGAGTAATTTAATAAAGAGATCTCAGTTGGTACGTTCGCATATTATCTACTTGTTTTTCTCTATGTATATTAAAACCGTGAAATAATTGCAACGTATTTTCTTTCTGACAATAAAGTGTAGAATTTCGGCAAGCTCGCTGAAAAATATACCATGGTAATAAGCAACTGGATTTTACTTCTTTATAACTCTCTCGTTTTATACTTACGTCACTCATTCGCTCTCACACCCCACAAAGAAATATAAGGACTTTAAACTCAGAACTTTGTTATAAAACTAAAATCACTCTCACTCTCAGTTGAGAATAACTATATCCATATGTATGTAGAAGTGTATATACATATGTATCAAGCACATAGTGCAAGTGTATTTAATAACAAAAATAGCAACAATAAGAATCATAATGGATGTAGCGTAAATCCACTTGTACTACTAACACATTGAACCAAAGACACAAAAATCAAAATGTGCTTCGTACTCCTCGAACAGCCAAGCAAGGATAACAAGTTTTTTTTTGTATGTTGAATAGTGGGTAGAGCTTTAGTTATTCTTGTTATTGTTGCTGTTGTTTTCATGAATTGTTTTTGTTGTGCTATTTTAAAACGAAACAAATAGAAATGCATATATTTTTACACAACTCACAGCGAACACTAAAGTATGCTCTTTTTTTACTCAGTCAAAAGAAGCTTTTACGTGAAGGAAAAAGCTTTTTTCCAAACATTGAAAAGTCGTATTTTACTTTAATGATTTTCCAAGAGAAAAAGTATTTATTTTGTTTCTTTTTTTTCATTAAGACACGACACACGTACATTTGTGTTGGTCTAGTTAAAAAAGAAAAAATACTATACTATACGAGAGGATGTGTATGTTGTGTGTGTATTTGTACATTTTGTTGTGCTATTACTTTTTAACTAGTAGGACAATAACAACAACGACAACTGTTTGCTAAGAGTTAATGTTTTGTTATTTGAAATGGGATTTTTCGTAAGACTTTTCAGGTTTTTTTTCATTTTTGGCAACAATTTTCAGCTTTGAAAGTCAGTTATTTTTACGCCTTTGAAAACTTAACATATTTACGGTTGAAACTGTTACGGGTAAAAATTATTTAATACATATTACAAAAACAAAATTATCTAAAACTATGATATAAAGCAACGCCATTTTAATGTTAGAGAGTGTTATGTTTACACTCAAAATAAAACATGTTTTAATGGCAAACATACATACATATGTGTGTGTGCGTGTGTGCATGAGAAATTAAACATATATGTAAGTGAAACATTTGTCACCAAAGTAAAGAGATAAAGGATTACATCTTTATTCAATAAAAATTTATACACATTGGGTATACCTAAAGGTATTATCAGATTTTTTTTATATATGTATTCAGCGTTGGGTAAAACAAACTCAACAAAAAATTTTAATTAAAATTTTATTATTAGGGCTTTATAAAGCCTAAATAAGAAAATTTTTGTATGGAAAACTGTCCGTAAATATTTTAGACATTTCCTTATTTAAAACAGTTTTTTGCAGTATTTTGTAGACAATCGTTTTAGAAAACGAATTCGCATATCCGATATTTCCAAAAAATTTCCTAAAATTAATAAATAGAGATAGTGCAAAACAATAGGAACAAATTGGTGAATAACATAATTAAACAAAATATATATATAATATAATTATAATTATATATTATGATCTAAAAAATAATAAAAGTGGTCACTAATTGCCTAAAAGTGTAATATTAATAACTCTTGCAACTATGAAAAATGCATCATTGCATTTTATAATGTGACCAACGTAATTTTTTTATTTGGCCTCAAAGTCAAACACAATATACGGGTCCGTTTCGCAAGTCAAGACATATCAAATCACATTCACCACAGCAAGCTACCGGTTACCAAATGTCAAGGATAGAATACAAATGTTTATATGAGAATGATTCTTTTGAAGACAATAAGGCAACAGGGCGACAGGTTGTTGTCTATGCTGATTTTGTCGTTGTAGTCCAATTAAACTAATTTCTATTTCTTTGGCTACAATGAGAAAATTCAGTGTTGCCAGTACAATACAAAATGTTAAATGAATCATTTTGTACAATTATTTCATATTATTTAACAGAAACAATATCCAAAAATTGATGTAAAGAACAAATTGATTCATTTTTGTACTTTTACGTGAAATAAGTACATTTTAAAAGAGTAATTAATTTTTATAAATGCCAAATATATATGTAAATGTGCCAATGCTGAACTATGTATTTGTGCTAAAATATCAGCTGCAGATGGTGCTGCAAAATAATTAAGTAGCCGGCTACGAGGCGTGTAGCCTGCTGTGGTGAATGTGCTTAATACATTATAGTGTTCTAAGTTGGAATAAAATATTCTTATATAAATAACAAAAATTTAATTTGTAATAAAAATCCACTTACAAGTCAGATGTTAATAGTTTGTTTTCCAAATCACAGGAGGATTTGAAGTCACCATGATTTTTTAGAACAGGCCCGATATATTTCACTCCTTTTGTGCAACATAAACATATCTAAAAAATATGTTTTTGGCGTTTAAAAGGCAGAAAATAAATCCTTGTATTATATTTAATCTTGTGTATAAATTTCATGCAATACCTTTATGAACGCACCTCTTGAGTAATGAGAATAATTTCATGTCTTCATTGAATTTATGTAATTTGAAAACTTGAGACTAATTTTCTGCAAAACTAGCTTTAAAACACATTTAAGCCTACATATCGTGATAATAACAAAATTATATGTTATCCTAAAATTGAATTTAAAAATTACTGCAGAACTTCAATATTTTGGCAAGACGTCAAGTATTTTTAATATTTTTTGAAACTTTTAATCAGAAATAATTTCTTATTCGGGCTTAAGTTCAGTGATTTTAATTCTTATTGAATGAAATATTTTTATTAATTAATGTAAGTTTCTAAAGAAGAGAAGAAAAATTAAATTAGACTTTTTATTAGCTGGGGGAAACACCGATATTTTTCTGTGCAGCCACGCACTTCATCAGCACCCTAGACTATCTACTTGTGTAGAGATTATTAATGTCTTCTTTAGAAACTCACATTAATTAATAAAAAATATTTCATTCAATAGGAATTGGAATTACTGAACTTAAGCCCGAATTAGAAATTATTTCTGATTAAAATTCACTACAGTTCAATTAAATCTAAAAATGTTTCATTTTTTGAAACTTTTAGTTGTTTGAATTAACTTTTAATAGAACTCATCTTTAAGTTCTTGTAGTTTTTCCGTATTAAAAAAATATATGTAAGTTCAATAAGTATTTCTTTGTTGTAATTCGATGTAAGGCTGGGAATTCACAGTGACAGGATAAACTGTGAACTGAGCTTCGACAGAAGTTTCAATGTCACTATTCCATTACACTATGGAACATTTTTGGGATTATTGTCTGGGGGGTGAGAAATTCCAAGTCAGGGTGATGGTACTAGGTCAGTATAGTAAAACCCTCAAAGGGTTTGGCGTTCGTATATGTCAGTTTTTTTTATGACCTTTTAAATATTTTCCTTATCTTGATGTTTTTTTCGCTTAGTTGTAACATTTTGGCAAAAGCTATTTATATCTGGCTTGCACAGTTCCATATTCTGTTCTCTTTTGTTCACTTTTAAAAAACTGGAGAAAAATCACTTTTACTGTTCGCGTTCGTCGGCACTTGTTGAATGACAAAAATCACAGAACCAGTGTGAGAAAGAGAAAATGTATAATGACAATGCATGTTTTATGTGAACATTACATAACCAGTGTTGCCACATCAATATTTCTCTTTTAGTACAGTAGAAAATTATGAGAGAGTTCGGCTTGTGAGTGTCAATGTTTTCTCCAAATAATGTTGTGCATATCTGGAGCAAATTTTTGAAATTCATACATTTGCCAATTGTGAATAAATGAGAAACGCGTGCATCGATTATCATGATCTATCCCTTTTTTTGCTCATGAGTTGTGTGCCTTTACGCGAAAGTAATTAGTTTTGGCACTTTTTTTCATTTTGGATTTTTTATGAATTTAAAAAAAAAAAAAATTAAATTTTTAGGCAAAAAATACTTATTTCCCTTCATACATTAATTTTTAACTTCGAAAGTGTTGCACATATTGGAAAACGGTATAGAAACAGATTAGAGAAATTGTAATTCTAAATTTTTTTGAGTTTGTTTCATCAAAATCGGACAAGTGGTTCTCGAGTTATGTTAAACAACGTTTTTGCCAAAATGTTACAACTAAGCGAAAAAACATCAAGATAAGGAAAAAATTTAAAAGGTCATACAAAAAAACTGACACATACGAACGCCAAACCCTTTGAGGGTTTTACTATACTGACCTAGTACCATCACCCTGACTTGGAATTTCTCACCCTCCAGATTGGCTGTTGTACTGTGTTATTGGTCCTCGAGTTGTTGGGCCCAACGTAAAAATTTCTTTGACCTTGGGCAAATTGCCTACGGTATTTCAGGCAGAAATACAGGCAGTCTGCAAATGTGTTGACATTAATTTAAATAGGGGCATTAAAGGCGCTTATATAGCTATCGTTTTTTGATAGTCTGGCAGATTTTCAATTCATCCTTTCATGGGAATTCTGTTCCAGGCTGGTTTTAGAGTGCTTATACTGGATACCTGGCCGTAGCGGTCATCCGTGGAATGAGATAGCGGATGAACTTGGCCAGGAGGCCTTCTGCAGCTCCGTTTATGGGCCCAGAGCCGCTTTGTGGTCAACTGTAACATCACTGATCTAAGGAGATGACATTTCTACCGCCAAAGAAGAGTGGGTGACTTCTTCTGGTTTAAGGCAGGCTAAAGCATTTAAAAGACGATGTTTTAGTAAAAAAACTAAAACACTTTCAAAACTTAAACTTTAAGAAGAAAACGTTGTTTTAAATACAAAAGTTCAATAAGCAATGACTTTATTTCTCAAACGTAGTATACAATAATTTTGACAACTAAGTCAGAGTGAAAATTTATGAAATTCAAAGTTAACTAGATTAACATTGTTTTTAAGATATATTTAAAACGGAAAACTCAAACAAATAAGGGTTGCCAACACATTGATCTAGTAATTTACATATTGCGCCATAAACGCCAAAATTGCTTAAGCGACATAATTTTCGAACTTCAGTTTTTTACCAAAATTGATTTTTTGCGATCGTAAGTAGTCGATTTTCGTCAAAAAAAAACGAAGTCCGAAAAATGTGTGGCTTGAGCTATTTTAGCGGTTATGGCTCTATATAATGGCATTCTGAACCTCAGCAGGAATAATATACGGCTTGTTATTGGTTTTCTTTCTAGTCATTTTGGACTGAACTATCCTCTGAGGAAAAGTAACTAAGTTCGTTAGTTCGTTTTGTCGTTTATGCTTAGAAGATGACGAGACAACGGAACACATTCATTGCGAGTGCACTTTAAAATATTAACCCTAATTTAGGATCATATATTGTCTACTTTTTTTGTTGAAATATTCTTAATGTCTAAATTTACATCGATTTTATTGTTATTTAAGTCAAAAAAATTATAAGGGTTTTCACGAGAATGTTCAAAAGTCTCGCAAACTGTGCAATTGTGCATTTTTACACTCCCGTAAATAATAAGTCAAAAATTTTATGGAAATTTATTTACACAAACCTGTTAAGTTTGCCCAATAATTTTGAATCGTAAACTTAAGCTGTGCAATTGTGCATTTATTCAACAACAACTTTTTTATTTTTTATTTTTATTATATTAGTTTTTTTACATCTCATTCAAATTGACTTAACTGTTTGCTCAAAAGTTGAAAAGGGGCTTTATGAAACAAGTCTCGCATACTTGGCCAATTGCACAAATATTAGTAATTTTAATAGTTCTCTTGAAAACCCTTAATATTTGTTCTCTCTTGCATAAAAACTCAAATCTACTACTAAAAGTGCTTATGTTTGAGCAAACTGTACTTAAAATACATCCAGATATAACTAAAAATCGTTAAAATGTTTAAAATTAAGCATACATATGTAAAACAACAGAAATATGTTTAACAAAAAAAATTAGAAGTACAAAAGAGTGCAAGTTGCAGTAGAAGCACGCCATATTTTTTTATCGAGTTTATTAAGATTAAATGTAAATGACAATACTGGTAGTAAGTTTTTTATATAAATAGTGAATAGTAAATATTGTGAAACTATTTATCTGCAAAATTAAAAGAATCTCTCCTTTACATTTATGCGTATTCAAAATGCAAGAAAGTGTTTACCAATTATAATAATGATTTAGTACATTTCACGGAGTCTTTCTAATAAAACCAGGGTTTTTAATCCTAGAATGGTAAACATACTTTTTAGCTCCTTAATGGTAAACTTGTGAGGCGACTTTTATAAAAAACCCTTACATCACTTTAAAAACAAAAAAATTTTAATAGACCAAAACTAAAATATATTTATTCAATGTTTAGTAACAAAAATAAACAGAAACCAGTTCATTTTACAAATTTCTTAAACATATGCCAGACCTTTTTTTAATCACATATTTTAATCTTTAATTCTAAGAGATTGTTTAAAAATAAAATAAAAAATTAAAAAAGTTCCATTCGAGATAAAAAAAACCTATTTTATCTTATTGTCCTGAGATCAAGTTAACATATAACAAAATAATATAAGGCTTTTAAGTGGAGAAAAACTTTCCACACCAAAATAAATTTTGTAGTTTTTCAAACTATTTTTTTGCGTCACATTGCCAACAGTTTGCTGATCTGTGCTCTAAATAGTATGTTCCCTTTAATTTGCCGGAGAAATATACACTCATACATTTTGATATCGGAAGAAGAAATCCCATTTTGATCTTTTGCCCGTTTTTGTGCCTGGTTCGTCTGCATAATCGTCAGTGTTATGACCAATATCGTCATGTATTGCTGCTCGAATTCTTTTGGGCATACGCGTCCTTTCTTCCAAACGAGTAGCACACCAGTCGTACTTAGGTCCTTGCCAATTTAGTATCTGCGCTTTAGAATCAATCATCACAAAAAACTGAAAGGATTATACATATGTACACTCTAATTTTTAAGGAAAAAACGAACAAACTTTTATGTGCAAAAAATTACCTTTATTGGCAAAATTCGCCTCACAGGCGACTAACATATGTATTATTCGGCAATGCAGCGAAGCAAAACAGAGCACGTGTGCGAGCAACCTGGCACAACACTCAACTGAGTTGGCACGAGCGCATGCCTAGCTAGGTGTAAGCGATCAGAAAATATCGTTAAAAAATAATATTGCTTCGCCTCACAGGCGATGTTTACCATTCTAGGGTTAAAAATAATTTGCGTTCCGATTTTCTGATTAGGTGTTTGGTGAATGTTTGCAATTTTATTGGAAAGGGAGTATATGAAATTTACTCTTACCCAAGATTAAACATATTTTATTCAAAATTAAACATATTTTGCTCAAAAATCAACAAAAGATTTAAAAATATTGTTGGTTTATTTTAGGTCGAAAGTAGTCTGTAAAGTGTTGCCTACTATTGTCGACCTAATTTTCAAAAAAAGTGTTTTAGAGTGTGATCGTCTGTAAAGTGTTGCCTACTATTATCGACCTAATTTTCAACAAAAGTATTTTAGAGTGTGGATCGTCTTAACTAGTAGTAGAAGGCATATTTTTTGTTCTAAACTTTTGTGTTCAGATGATATTAGGTGGGCTTCTCCAATATATGTGCTGCCTTTCATAAGGAGAGTCATGCATAGATTGATTTAACTTAATTCACATATCTATGGCACAAAAGATTCATCAGGTATTGCAGTGCCTGTTTTTGGACCAGATCTTCTCCCCCTCCTCATTTAGCTAATATTGAAATGTATCATTCAAGTGTACTGATGATTTGACAAAGCACCAATGAAATGCATGTAGACATAATCGTATTTAACCACCAGCAAATAAATTTCAAGCAAAATAAACTTGTGACTATATGTCAATTAATAAATTTCAAATACAATTAATTCTTTTTCTAGAATATTTTTCGATATTATATCCTAAAAAATATTATATCATAAAAATATTTTAGGTTTATTACAGGTTTATTTGACAAATTTCCCATAGAAATATGTCAAATGAGCGCTTAATAAACCTGATATATTTTATGAATAAGTCAGTAAGTAACTAAAATCATTCCATACAGAATCAACATCGCCTTCGAAATAATCAAAATCGTAAGCTTGTATTTTAAGTTTTCTCGTCAATCTTTGTAACAACCTATATAAATTGCCCAGTAGTTTTATGATTCAAATGCTTTTTGTATTTCAGCTGGAATAAATGCTTAATAAGTTATGTAAAGAAAATGTTTAGGATCGGTATACGAGTACACATTTTCAGTTTAAAAATTCTAAATATTTGCTATTTAGAGTATTAGAACGCATATAATACATTGCACTGCTATTTCAACAGAAATTCATCTAGTTGGCACGGTCAAGTTAACACAAGAACTCACGCCTAGCGACCAACAACAACGTGGTGTTCTTACCAAATTGATTAAGTTAAACGGAAAACACAGGACACTGCGACCAAAGTAGATCTGTTGTATTCCTTGTCAGGTGCTAGAGCACCTTATCTGAATCTCAAGATTAGCAGAGGGTCTAGTGTTGACAGTTCCCAATCTTCCAATAGGTGCTTGCCCAATTGGCTTTATCTTCTGTGGTATAAAGCTTCACAGTCCTTCAGAACCTGCTCTGGAGTTTCATCTTCGTAACGACAGAAACTGCACAGTCTGTTACTCTCAATGCCAAGTCTCTTGAGGTATTTCCTCAGTCTGCAATAGCCTGTGAAGAAGCCTGTGAGGGTTCTTAGATTGTTTTTACTCAGGGACATGAGAGCTATGAATCGATTTTGGTTATACGTTCCAATCATTAGCTTTGCACGCCCCAATCCATATATACATATATATCTTCCCGGATTTCGTCTAGTCTAAGTCCACAAAAGAATTCTGGTCTAACCATGGGCTACCCTTGTGGCTATTTTCCTAACACTCCGTCGTGTCCAAGAACCCAGCAACCTTATTATTGCTGCTTAGCTGATTTAACTTAATGCGGCATTCTCAAGCTAACTGAGAGGAAAACTTAAATGAACTGACCGCTTTGATGGCCGCTTGACAAGTGTTGGTATCTCTACGAAGAGCAAAAGCACATTAAGCTATTACAAAAAGGGTAAAAAGCGCAAAAAATACGAAAAAGAGGGTAAAAAAGCAAAAATATTTTTTTAATTTTAATACATCTGGTACACATGTGCTCTGAGATTTAGAGGCCTTTCTTTGTCAAAAGCGGAACGCGACTTTCAAAATTTAATTCTACAACAATTCGTAAAAGTAAAAACAAAAATGCGCAAGGAAATAAAAGAAAACTTACAATACAGATTCTCTTTGGTAAAAAGAACTATTCTATTAATGCTTATTCTGTACTAAAGTCCTATTCCCCAAAAAAATATTTTGGGGAAAGTTTAGAGTGTAAAAGCTCAAAATATAATTTCAAATTTTTGCTTCAAAATAAACAAAGTATTTGAGATGTAATAACAGAATTTATTGACATATTAATTAAAAAAATAATAAATAAACAAATAACAAAAAAACCAGGAGTCAAATAATCGATATGAAAAAATTGGAGGTTGGCTACTCGTTGTATAAAACAACTGACTGCACTCGAAATCGGCCCTTAAAACTAAACCACTCTTGTGTGTTGAATACAAAATTACCTACATTTTGTTGTAGACGAGAACATTTTGATTTACTATGCACCTACAAATTAACGGCCTTATGAAAATTCCGAAATCGGCCCTTAAAATTCAACCACCCTATAGAATGATTTGTGTAAGCTTTAACAAATGCTTATTGCATACTACTTTCAATCAATTATTATGCAGAGAATTATGTGGTACTTTTTTATTTTGCAAAAAAAAAAAATTAAATTTTTCAATCCCAATTATGAAAAGTTTTCTACATTGTTTTTAACATAGTTTCCGTTACTGTCTTTAAAAACAATTTAAGAAACTTGAGTTAAAAGATGCTGCTATTACCGATTAAAAGCATTTTAGTTTTGTAAATTAACCATATTTTTATTTAACAAAAAAGCACCAAAAGCACTGTAAGAAATTGTTAAAAGCACTGTAAGTACCCGCTTTTTAAAAAAGGGTATTAGCCAAAATTTCGCGTTTATGAAGAGGCAAAAAGCACCAAAACATACCCGAAAGGCATCAAAATACCATCACTGTGCTTGACTGTCCAAGCAGTTGGCTATTTCTCTCTCCCTGTAGTCCGTATCAAGATTAAATTGTGCGCATTTCCCAATGGCATAAACTTCGGATTGAAAAATGGTAGGAGATTTTCCCAAAGATTCATATTAGTTAATCATTGGTCCTACGACTCCCATACCAGAAACTGTTGGCGTTCTGACGCCATGAGTGTACCACTTGATGGTGCCAGTTTCAAAGGAATACCGGGGTGCTATATCCCCCATTCCCTTCCATCCTTGCAATTTATCAAGCAAATTCAAATTCATTTCAATTAATTTTGTTAACGTTTGCATTTTAGGTATTACCAAGTACCACCACTTTGACTTAAAAAAAAACAAAAAAAAAACCAGATTGTATGCAAAGAACTTGTGGACTCGGAAGAAGAAAGATTTAATCTGCGATTAACGGCTGAGCTACCAAACGAATTACCTCCGCTCATTGCACCAAATGGTGTATCGTTACATCGCAAATGGTATTTGTATGAGAATGTAAGGGTCTTATGTACTGATTCACAGAAACGGGATTTTGTACCTCCTAAACCGAGTGAACCCAAAGCGAAAAAATATTGAAAAATAAATCTGAACCTGCCAGCAAGAAAAAAATCTAAGCACCGGATCACGAGAAAAAGAAAGTTGAAGTCAAAGCGCCGAAAAAAGAAAAAACTGAAATTGTCAAACGGAAGAAAAACAAAGTATCAGATCACGAAACACCCAAAAAAAAAGTCCAAACTCCAAAAAAAAAAATTCGAAGACTGACGGAAAAAACAATTTAAGACCAAAAAACCAAAAAAAAATCATTTTCGAGCCTACTTTTGTAAAACGCACCGCCAAGCGTTAACAAATTTTATATGAAAAAAATTTTAATTACAAAAACAAAATGCACACAAAATTTGTCAATGCTAAGCGTTGCATTTTACAAAATTAGGCCTTTAATGTTTTTCTCAGTTTTATCGATTTTCCCAACTTTGTTTTGTACGTTTTTATGGGGTAAATACATTTTCATCAGAAATCTAACTCATTTCATCTTATTCTACATCCTTTTAGGTTCCAGAATCCACTCTTAAGTCCAAACTCGTTTTTTGACATATTAGGTCCCTTTTTTCGAAGAAAGTCACATATAAATATTAATAGTTTTTTAAAAAAATTTATTTATATATAATATATAGTATATTTTCATTCAAAATTGTGTATATGATTCTCTTTTGGCAATATGAATCTTTTGTCATTGCTTTACTTGAATATTAAAAAAAAATTTTTACTTGCTGATCTTTTCTTTGTTTCTTATATTTTCTGTTGTTGAATATTTTGCTTAATAACAATTCATAACAAAATTTAGTGTGCATGTTTCCCATTTTATGGACCGAATCAACTCCTGCTTGTTTTCACTTCGTTCTATTTCTTAAAAAGAGCGGATGGATAAAATAAACGAACTCGTTATTCTTTAGAAAATGAACGAAAATGAGCGATCACATGAATGAACGATTTGGCACAGCTCTACACAAGACTGAAGCGTCACTTAATTATTTTCCTTTCTTATTATTATTATTATTTTTACAATGTATACAGAGCAGCAACAATAGCAAAGGTATTGTCACACTAAAAGCCAAAAATATACGTCACCACATAGGCATGACGTCACCAAAGTCGGAACCCAATCATAACTAACCATACCAAATCGCATCTCCCAACTGAAGGTGTGTTCAAAGTTATAATGCGTTATGCAACTTTAAATGCGTTTTTCTAAAAACTAAATAAATAATTAGTTGATAAGCAATAAAAATAAAAATAAAATTTATCCAATCCGCCCATTTGTTTATATTAATCATCAATTAGAATTATACATATCTGATTACTCAAGCATAAAGTTTAGCTCTAGGTCATTGTCATTATTTACATAAAACACGGCGATAAAATTTGATCAAATTCAATGTTTAAATCGAAAATAACAATAGAACAACACTAGACATGAACATAAACTAAAACATTGGTTTGAAAGAATTTTATGTATTATCGATTCATGGTAAAACGTACATATGTATTAGTGTCCTGCATAAGACATCTTATAAGAACTTTCAAGACATGAGGGATTTTTCAAATGCTTTACAACAGCGAAATCTTATAAAACAAACGTTAACAACACTGTTTGCAAGAAATTTGTTTGAGTATTGTAGGTATAAGAGTAAAAAAGAAAACACTTCGTGACGGAAGAATTTGTGATACTAGCTTCTTTCTACGCATTAGCGCGTGAACAAACGTCATGCATGTATGTGTGTATGATTTTTTATTTTTCTGCGCACATGCATTAACATTAGTGGTATGCGGTTAATCACATAATAGCTTAGCATCTACATATTACATACACACTCAAACGTACAATATGAAAAATAACAAGCATACACTAATCAACAGTACCTATTTTGAGTGTTTGTTACAAACAAGCTATCTTGGCGACATCGCTTGTTAACACTGATATACACGTACACCAATACATCCATCGTGCTTCGCTTATAGTACAACAGCATTTATTATTGGTTTAGTATAATACATGCGACGTGAATACATTTAAAAATCATGACGTATTTACATTTAAAGACTGTTTACGCAGGTCTCTAATATGTATACATGTATGTATGCATGTATGTATGTATGTATGGCTGAATGTGCTTGTACACATATTTGTAGTAAATTAAAAACAACATATGAGAGACCTCCCCTAATTAGGAACTAGCCCTTGATTAAACACACACACAAATACAGACATACGATTGCAATTACAAATTACATATTTTTAATGACAATTTTCAGCTAAACAATAATAAAGAAAAGCAAAAAAAAAACCCTGAATATAACAATAGCAAATTATGGAAATCATATAATTTTGTATCACTTATGCCCATTTTTTCAGTTGGTAATGAAACCGTAATTATTTTTAAGTTCTAATTAGATACGAAATTGTGTTTTTGAGTGCTTATTTAAATAATAATTAAATGCCCAACCGTGCGAAATTAAACATTACTTAAGTTTTATGATTGTACCATATGTTTTTATGCGTGTGTGTGTGTGTTTACTGAAAACATGCACATGAGCATCATGCGGTCGTATTAAAAAGAATTTCGTTTAAAATTCATAAATATATAACATATACAGTACAAGGTTTCATATCATGGAATAAAGTAATATAAAAAGGCATTATGATGTTATTTTGGTCTCATAAAATGAGTTTTTATGCAATTTAATTTTCTACATGTTGATAACCTAACTTTCTTGTTTACGTTAAACAGCTGCTTTTTGAAAAGCCTTCAATAATACTGGGAAATTTTGCAGTGCTACCGTACTTTCAACGTAATTTAATAAGAACTTTAAATAACCACTGAAAAAATTAAATCGTATTTAATTACAACTTAATTTTAAATAAAGATTAGCTAATTACGTACTTAATTTTTAAGTTAAAAGCTAGGGGTTACAACTAACTAATACTTCGACACTAGCTCCCTTCCCTCTCTCATTAGCAATTTCTATATAATATACTTAATAGACATTACCATTTGGGAACAACAACAAATGAGTTTAAAGTTATAAGATAGAAATAACAACGTATATTTTTTATTTACGTAGTTTTTTTTTCTTTTAATATTTTTGCTGTATATTTGTTACAAGTGTAGATGTCAGAACGGCAAGAGATGTTTGACGTTTGGCCGAAGCTGCATACAGACATACGTACATAGGTTTTTTTTTTTTGGTATTTTGCTTCTAGTCTCCTTATTTTTATAAAAGCTCTCTTTATGTAGTGATTTTCTTTGCAGGAAATTAGAAGCATAGAAAATGTTGCCAATCCTTCATTTGATTATAATATGCTACACAAAAAATTCTAGCCTTGTAAATCCATACATATCGTCCCTACCACGTCAAACTATCCAATATGCAAAATTGGTTTTTTAGATTCGTTATATTGGTACTCGAATTTATACGATATGTCTAGTTTAAGAATGCTGAAATTCTCATGGACGATAAATAACTCAATAAGAAATATTTGAAGCCCTGCACTTTTAGGTATACGCAGACTTTAAATTCACAATTGACAGGTCTTTGTGCTCTTCTGAAAAGTTCAAATTTGCATATTGGATAGTTTGACGTGGTAGGGACGATATGTATGTTTCAAACTATACGTAATAAAAATATAAATATCGCTCATTTACTCAAACAACATCATAACTCAAGAAAGTAGTTTGCCAGAAAACGAATTTAACGTTTTCAATTTACACACAACTTAGGGCCATTATCTTCTCCTTGTATGAGCAGGACGTGCCCCCTTTGGTTGCCTTGTAGTTTCCACTCTATGCATTTCTTCTATTGTTGTTACGTGCCCTCATATGCGTGTATCGCTATTTAAGCTTTTTTATTTTGGTGGCTATAGGTTGTTGATGGGAATGCTCACATAACCAGTTATTGGATATAAGACTTGGCCAGAAGATATGCATGCCTTTAGGTGCAGCTTTATACATCTTTAATAGGGAAAGCAATATGGTTAGTTGCACCTCCTGGAAAAGAGAGGACGATCACGGGATGGGTATTAGTCGACCGAGGGTTTTTCAAACTTGTTAGAAAAATTTGCTGACATCATCTATTTTAATGGTACACAGAGAGAATAGATTGGTTAAAAAACTGAACTGTTGGAACAACAAATGGAATGAAGTATTCCAATATTCCATATTTGCTATACATTATCAATCAATTATGCTATTTTTTCATATTTATAAAAAATATTATAATTACAATACAAATAGGATTCTCACAAATATTGTTATTAGTAATAACTAGAGAAAGGATTTTCATGTAAATACATGTCCTCATTTGTGGAAAAAATTTTATGTAATAAGCAAAAAATAAAAATTTGAAAGAAATGTCATATAAAAAAAATATATTTTGCAGAATAATTACACAAAATCTTAATTTAAAAAATATGCTAAGAACATATTATTATGCACCCCTCAGATCGAAAATGTAAAGATTTCATTCACTTCAGAATATAAGCAAAAACTTTAGAATAATTTGCGATAAATATCTGTGACAATAAGGAAAAAGCGCTTAAGTCATATTGTACTGTTTTGCAGAAGAGCACTTTTGAGCGTTCAAGTCGAATTTTAAAAATTTAATTTCTTTTACAATTAAATTTGGAAATTCTTTGTTAACTTTTATTTTTTCAAGTAAACATCGTTGACACACTATAACTAATAAATTTAAGTTGAAATATGCGAAAGTATAAGCTAAAATAAGGTATTATTCCATATGAGATGATCAGCCATGTCACAAAGCTCAACTCCATTCGGTAACGGAATTTAATCCGTATTTTGGTGGTTTAGAAAATGAAAACCGAAAAAGTTTTTCGGAATGAAATCACTTTTAATTTCATGGACGGAATTAACATTTTCTGCATGTTAAAGTAAAAACGAAATATTTTGAAAAACTTTTTTCAATAAAGAATACTATTTTTCATTTATTTATTCAAAGCTGGATTATAATTAATTAGTTTTTATTTATTTATTATATAAATTTCTCAAGTCATTACAAAAATAAAATCAACAGAACAAAATATACCCAACAATAACAATGACTGTCATTTGATGCATCATCTGATGGACATATCTGATGTGTTTATACATCAGAAGTTTATATCATTTTGTTAAGGGCAATATGAAAAAACTGATGTAAACATTCGTGTACATGTGATTTTGTTTCTATCTCATGAACTAGTAAAACATATATCTGGACTGCTCACTTCATAGTATATTACTAATCAGTACTGATGTAAACACCGTCAGAGCTGTCAAATCAGTACTGATGTAAACACCGTCAGAGCTGACTAGTCAGTACTGATGTATAAATCAAATTTAAAAAAAAATAGTTTTCACTTTTTTAAATAAACAATTTTCAAATTTATTTCAAACCTAATGCTTTAGCAAATAAAAATAAATAGAAATTACTATAATATAATATAAATATTAACTCAATTAGCAAAAACAGAATAACCTAGGCAGCATCTAGCCCTCTTCACACCTTTTCACCACAAACGCATCTTGCTCTTTACAAATACTTATCAAAAATTTTGAAAAGAAATATACATATATTTAATTACAGTTTGTGAAATTTTTTTATTCACTATTGTTTTTACTTATCTTTTTTAAACCCCGACCAAAAAAGGGGTGTTATAAGTTTATAGTGTATATCTGTATGTCTGTCCGTGTCCACTTACAGACCAAGCTGCTGGACGGATTTTGGTTTAGATTTAGTTTTTTCTGTTTGAAAGCTGACTTGATCGGGAAGGCTTTTAGCTACATATGTTTTAAGAAAAACGACAGAATAAATTGTATTTTTTTTTTTTTTTTGATAAAACTGATATGTACATTATGTCCCACTCTAACATATATGTATGCTAGAGTGAAGCAACTATAATTAATAAATAAAAAAACTGTCACTATTGAATTCAATGAAAAAAAATTCAATTCAAATGTGTGAAAAAATGTGAAAAAATTTTGTTTGTGTTAGTCAGTCAGTCGTTTCTTGCACATTTTATTTTCTAATACCATTTTTGTATGTACTTTATCAAAATCTTCATATTGGCAGCACACAAAACAAAAAAAATATAAGGCAGGATTAAAATATGCATACAAAAAAATTTTAAAACGCATAAACATATGCCACATTATCATGTAGTACAAAATTATATTGCCACACTAATTTGTAAGATTTATAATTTTTTTCCGATTGATGAAAACGATCGGAATCTGAAGCACCAAAATGAAATTAGAACGGAATGGTTAAAACGGAATCAGAAACCCTCCGAACGGAATCTGTGAAACGGCTGTATAATAAGAAAAAAGATAAGACGCAAGTAATTGCTCTATAACTTCCTAGAAAAGCGCACAAAATAAATGAAATTTTGCCCAGAGGTAATTTGGAATAGGGAGATAACAGGGGTATTGTTAACACAAAAATAGCTTATCTCGACTCAAACACTTTTTCCTTTTAGCCACAGATATTCATAATAATGTACTTACCTTTCCTTTTTATTAAGCACAAATTATTTTAGAAATACTAACTATTTTGATTGTATCAATTAATTATTTCTATAGTAACAATTAAAATTCATGTTAAAATAACTATTTCATTCTAAAAATTCACATATCGCTAATGAAAATTGGTCCTTGCAAAAGCTATATTGCTTAATTACAACAGAATTGTGTGTTAGTTGTTGGAAACGATGGATTTCGATTGGCTACAGATTCGTACAATTTTTTCAATAATAGAATTTCGCACATAGATCGTCGTTATAGCACATTTTAAAGTAAGACCAGAAGTTGCATCCCTACAAAATTCAATTGGTGAAAAAATGAAGGCTTCATTCAGAATGCCAGTCCTAGGCTTGATTTCCCTAGAAAATTTATCTCAAGAAAAGCTTCCATGTATCCTTGATCTAATTCCTAATTCTTATGGACTTTTTCTTATGGTGTTATCCATTTATCCATGGATTCCATGTGGGTTTTTAAAGGAGAATATTGGGCGGTTATCACAGAATTTACGGCTTGGCAGTCGTACTAAGAAATTTTTCTACTTGATTAAATGAGTGCCGCCAACAAAATGATTTGCAAATGGATGATATTATTTTTAAGAAATAAAATCCTAAATTGGAATTTTGAATAAGTAATAAACTTAGTTTTCATAAAAGGCTTACTTATTTACCCCTTTTAGACAAGCAAAGTTTAATTTGCAAAGCATTAAATCAGCTGTGTGAAAGACAAAGAAAGAAATACTATCTCTTTCTGTCTTTCTCCCAGCTTAATTAAGACTTTGCGAAGTAAACTTTCCGTGTATAAAAGGGGTATTTCTTTTTTAAAAAAATCGACCATGCATGGTATCCAGAAATAAAACTGTAAAAATTTATTTATAAAAATGGCAACACTAGCTGCCAGTGATATTCTGCGCAAACGTTTTTCTCTATTTTAAGACTTTTTATCTCTTCCTTCGATGTGTCTCTTTTTTCATTATTATCGAGTAAGCTATACACAAAAAAGTTCAAAGTTTTTTTTTCTGGCTTGCATGTGCGAACATAAAGATATAAGAAAGTTTATGTGTGTGTGTGTGTGTGTTTGAGTGTGTGTGAGTGTGTGTGCCTGTACATACTTCTGCAGCAGGTGTGTAAGCTTGAACGTTTCTAATATTCAGTGCATACATTCATACATGCATATGTACATACACAAATATATCATTAAATAACTGTGTGCACTGCTGTTATCGTTATTAGTGTAATTGTTATTTTTATTTGCAGTTGACATGTGTCGCTGTAGTTAGTGTTGTGTTCATAGCTGTGGGCCAAATGGGAGAATGAATGAATGCAAGCTAGTTCTCATATTCGATATTTTTTTATTATTTTATTTCTACATCTTTTTTGCAGTTCCCGTGTACTTATAGACAAAAAATAAAATAAACAAAAAATAAAAATATATGTAGGTATAAGTATAGCAAACACGAATGATATAACAACAACAAATCACTTGCCATTCACGAGTTTAGCACTGAAATAAAAAAAAAATAAAACTGTCGGTGTGAGCAAAACAATTATTGATGTTATTTTTGTTGTCGCATGTTCATATTAAAGTGTGTTTGTATGTCGTTGTGTGTCTGTTTGTAGCCTTTATTGTTGTCGTCGTTGCTCTACTTAGCAATTGCTCTACTCTGGCATAGTATTCTGCTATCGTCTGTCGTAGTTAACAGTTGTCGTGGTACGTTGCTCATCGTCACATGTGAATTACGGTGAAGAGGAAAAATAGCACACAAATTTTTGTACTAAGTGGCAAAAAAGCTTAAATTTTTAAAGAAAAAAAAATAGATAAAATACAAAGTCAGCTGTTCGAGAGTACGAATGAATCTTTTTATACATTAAAGCAAAAGAAAAATTAAATAATTTTTTTACAAGAATTGCAAAATTATACATATATATGTACATATGACTATATTTTTAAAACAAAAATAATTTAGTTAATTTTTTACATCAATAAATCTCCTTAAGTTTTTATCATAATAAAAAAAAATATTACGTGTATAATATAACAAAAAAAATCCCCACAAAAAAAGTGTCATAAGAACCAAGAAATAACTTTATCTATAAAAAAAAATATACCTACCTACGACATAAAAATTCCTTTAAACAAACAGAAATCACTCATACGTCTTGAGATCCCACATGTATTTTAAAACTGAAGAAAAGAAAATCAACCAAAGAAAGGCATAGATAGAGGTTTGTGCTTAAATAGATTAATTAATTTAATATATTTAATGTTTGTTTTTCTGTTTTAGTTACGTGTTTGTTATACATGTTTGTGTGTGTGTGAGAATGTGTGCGTGGCTGTGTGTGAAATCGTGTGATGTGCTTTCTGTAAACAATTACGTAAAAGTTATCATAAATGTTAAAAGATATTAAAATTTTTATCAAAAAAAGAAAAAAAAATAAGTGCTATATCTTTTATTTCAATCTGTTGTGAAACCTAAAAATAACATATGAGGATTAATACTAAAAGCTTTGAAAATAAAATATATTAAATTTGCAACGCAAAACGAATATATACATACATATGTATGTACTTAGTTCTCTTAAAAAAAATTACATAATTAACATTTAACTAAAGAGGTTGTACAATTTTTTTGTTTACATATTTAATTAAGTTTTCTTGCTTATCACAAAAAGTTGTAAAGTAAATAAATGACAAGTTAGAATACAAGAAAAAATATTAATGCATACCATACATACATATGTATGTATGTATACATGTACATACATATATACAAATATATCGGGAAAAAACTGTTTGTAAAAAAAACAAAAAAGTAAAAAAAATACATGGACATTTAATGTAGTTAATTTAATTAACAATAAAAAAAAGAAAACTAAACAAATAAAATACAAAGTGGCTGGAAAAACAGTGAACTTAAATTATTTTAAAAAAAAAACTATAAGTTTGAAAATAGAGTGCGACACCATTTATAATATGTTTGTTTAAAAACCTTTTTTAATACCTATGTACATACTACATACATAAGCAAAAAGATATTCGTACTGTAGAAATAAATATACATATACATACATACATAAACGTAAAGAACAGGAAGTAAATTCTAAACTTACAAGTGTGAAGGCGGTTGTAGAATTTAGGCTCCTGTCAAGTTGTACAAATATTTAAACATATTAATAGTATACTCGTCTTATTATAGGTATATCTACAGAACAAGGTTGCAAAAATATAATTATTTTCAAGTGATTAAAAAATCTTAAGCATATTCTGCTATTCGTTTACATATAATGATAAACAAACAAAAATGATGAAGAAATTTTAAAAAAATATTAAATTAAGCCTTAAATTAAAATAGAAATCATTTACATGTGCTGAATTTAATAATCATAATTTCATTATTTCTTCCTCTTTTTTTATGTGCCCTTGAAAATATGCCACATTTTCATTAACATATCGGCACTAGTTCCTCGAAAGAGTGTCCACTAGAGCGTCTCGCCCAACAGGCAACAAAAAAGTGCCCCGTACACCACCGAATATGAAGTAGTGTTCCAAGGACATTTCAAAAGAAAATTTTTTTTTGCCGAACGTAGGGGTCGCCTTTCTAGTTTTTTTTATATTTTTCATATTTTCAGTACGATTTTAAAGTTTTATATAGCGAATTTTTTGTCTTAGGAAGGCCAATATTTTTGCTCTTAGGTCCAACGACCTCAAGTGTACCGTGCTAGTACTTACCCCCCAAATCTCATTTTCTATCACCCAAATGTGACACCCTAATGTTAGAAATTTATAGCTCGCAAAAAATCATAAAACTTTTGCTAAGAAAGTATTTCGATAATTACAGCACAACTATTTAAAAAATTCAAATAACTATTTTTAATTAAATATACACAGGCATATATGTATGTATAATCTTATATTAAAAAGATGGATAAAATTGCGTTGTTTTTTGTGAGAGAGTAGAGATGATTTTTTACAGTATATCGCTTTCTTGCAAAAACTGAAAATTCCAATATGTTGAGCTGACGCTCTTTAAAGGAAATAGTGCGACATACATACTATGTGTTTTAAAAAGTGAATCAAAAGTTGTAAAAGAAAAGAATAAGTGAAATAAATACATATATTTGTACATGTGAAGCCTCCCTCAGCTTCAATACTTTAAAAACTATCAGTTAAAAATTTTAATTGCATCTGTCTAACGTCCCTTTTCACAATGTATTATTAAGAGTTAACATAAACTTTAACTGACATTTCTTCATACAAAAGTTGCCGTTAAAGTCCCTGTTAGCTTTTAATTGCACATTGTGAAAAGGGCCGTAAGAGATATAAAAAAAATTAAATTTCAGAAATCGAAAAAATACAAAAAAAAATCTCACAAGTTCTGATATTAAATTGAAATTTAGTTAAGAATTTGTTGTGTATACCTGTGCGTAGATCTCAACTTTGATAAATTTATGGAATTACTTTTGCACTAATTTTTTTATTTTTTCTTTCCTATATTTTGACCTCCATTGTTGGCCAATTTTAGGGTATGCTTAAACTACAAAAAATTAAATAATTTCATTAATTTAATTTAAACAAACAGAAAACTGAAGAAAAATATTTTAGCAGTAGGTAACAGAATTCAAAAGTGAATATATGTATCTAATAAGCAGAGCGTCCCTCGAACTTTCACGCAATTAAAAATTTATTTCAAAAATAACTTAATATGGAAAGACTTTTTTTAATTTTTTATTATTATTTAAAACATTTGTAATTTATTTGCTGGTGGTTCAGCTTTGTCTATATGCATTTCATTGTTGCTGTAACAAATAAATTTTAAATTAATAAATATACTTATGACAATATGTCGCATAATTAACTTCTTAAATTATTTAAAACAAGAAATTTTAAAAGCTATTTCAAACAAAGATCAAAAAATGTTCATGCCAGCTATGAATTTTTTTCATTCAATCAATGAATTTTGTCGTTAATAATGAGCTAACTTAAAATTTATCTAGACGCACGGTAGTGCGCCAGGCCAAGTTCCGGCTAATGCGTGCAGTGCGCATATTCGCAGGAAACCACTCGAGCTGTTTTTACCCCACTCATAACTTGTTTCCCCGCAATCGTAAAACTATAAAATTTAAATCATAATTAGAATAAATTCATGTAAAATCAAATGCGAAGTTTGAAAGTTTTACAATGAAATGTTCAAGTTAGCAGATTATCTAGAAATTATATGACACCCTTACGATTACAAATTTATATAATGCCTAGTATATTTTGGTGTTACGTATTGTGCCAAACAGCAACTTGGTCAAAACTTATAACTCACTACTTTTAATGGCCGACATTTTGAATAGGAACTTGGCCTTTTTTTCAAATTTATGTTTTTGTGAGGATATGTATATACACATACTATATATATATGTGTATGTATGTACATATTATATTTCACCTTATATTTATGCATTTATATTGTTTGTATCATTAAACTATCACATCACGTTTTCTCCATTCATTTTCTATCCAAAACAAATGCAATCCAGAAAAATCTAGTAGCAATTTGTACAAATTGTCAAGTAAGACTCAATGCCCTACATTGTTATTTATAATATGTTTACATCATGATACAATAATATAAAGGTAAACCCGTTCTCTCTTTTCGTCGCCATATTAACTTTCTGACGTTTGTCCCGATTATTTTTTACTCTCAAAATTAATGCTACCTTATTAATTTATGAAATCCGAGTTTTTTATTAATTTTTTGACGTTCTTATTTATTAAATTAAAAATAATGAAAAATATTTTAATTATTTCATAAATTTATAAAAAAAAATAAATAAGTTACAGCAGGAAATTTCCAACTGAATCAAGGCGGAACTTTGTGTTTATACTCTCTGGTGTATTGCCTCAACCTCAACTGCGTCCAAGCTATACGCACTATGTGCAAAGTTTTACAAAAGACACACTGACGAGAGCACAACATCCAACATCGAACGTAATTACGAAACATTTCAATAGAATTTATATTGAAATATTTCGTAATTCGATAACGAGTGCCGCGATTTGCCTCCAGATCTCGGCGACATCTTTGGTCTTTGCAAAGAAACAATAACAAAGCTGTTTATCTGAAATACATATAGTAGAGTATGTGTGCTTGGATGTAGCTGCCTTACATTATACGGATGAAATTGTTAACGGGTTGTAGCATTCTTAAGAACACTATTAGACCACGTGGTCCATTTTAAGGAGAAATGTGATAATTACATGTTCCTAGTCTAATCATAGGCCATGTCCTTAGCAAACAAAAAAGCATTAACTCTTATTCAGGTACGTCCAAGCTATATGCACAATGTGCAAACTTTTATAAAGAGCTTTTTGTACTTTCACACCGACGAGACCAGAACAGGCAACCAGATCTCGGCGACAACAATGCTTGCTGTTACTTTGCAAAGAAACAAGAACAAATTTAAGAGCTTTGAAAGGTGTTTACCTCAAAGGCAAATGTCGCAGTATGTGTTGGGAGGCTTTTTGATGTGTAAGCATCTATACGCTAGGGGGTAAAAATTTTTTGGCTTTGATTCTTTGCTGAGATTTCTTTGCTGAGATTTCTTTTCTGAGATTTCTTTGCTTTTTGCTTTTGCTTTGCATTGTCAAATCGGTGTGAGCTACGTATGAGTGTATTAGTGTTTGAAAGAAGCAATACCAAGCAGAGAAACAAGTCGACCGGCTCGAAGCCGACGGTGCGCCGCCGCCGGTTGTTTTTCTGTATATTTCCGTACACCAAAGATGAAAATGAACCGCAAGAGCTACGGACTTGAAATTTGGACACAATGTGTGTGTAACCACTACAACAACAAATACATGAGAGTTAAGAACTAAAGGGTGCTCTAAAACGAGCAACGAAAAATTTTAAAATCCCATGTAATATACATACAATTGTATTTACATATATACACTTGAAATTTTAAAAGTAAGTGTATTTTTATACAGACTACAAAAATTAACACTAAATTTAAAAAATTTAAATCAATGGGTGTTCCATCAGTTAATGCAATTTTGACTTTGTAATTTTGACAACTTGCTGTATCTTGGAAACCGTAAGAGCAAAACTCTTGAAATTTTCAAAAACGGTAAAACTAAAAAATCAATAAAATATAAAATCGCCAAATATAAAAAAATCGCCGAAAACAAAAAAAATCGCCAAAACGAAAAAAGCACCAAATTAAAAAAAATCTCTAGGACTAAAATAAATCGCGAAAACCCGGAAAAATCGCCAAAATAAAAAAAATCCTTAAACAAAAAAATCGCCAATATGAAAAAATCGCCAAAATGAAAAAATCGCCTAAATAAAAAAAACCCAAAGAAAGAAAAAAATTGCGAAAATTAAAAAAACCCAAAAAGAAAAAAAACGCCAAAACGAGAAAAAAGCGATAAAGCTGAAAAAAAATGTTTAAACTGAAAAAATTTAAAAAAGGAAGAAAGCTAAATTTCAAAAAAAAATTATCAAAACCTAATGTACGCGAGTCAAAGTCGCACTTTACTGAATTTATTTTAATTGCAATGCGTACACAACAACAAGAACAGCAACAACTAAACGATGAACAACAGCAATTAAAAATTAAAAAGTAAAAGTAAAGGCATTTACCATAGATGAGCACTGCAGTACCACTAAAGTTTCAGTAAAAACAATAAAAAATGTTTAACAAGTAAATTTTTACTGATTACTAAATTTTTTTTCTACAATTTTTATAAAGTGCCTAAGTGATTTATTATATGATGAGGTGCATTGAATTTTCAGTAATCAGTAATGCCCGTATTCCTAATGAAATTCTACCAAGTGGCTAAATGTTTTTCATACAAAAGTTTCAAAATTTTAATGAAAAAACTTTGGCACTTGCTACGGCCCTACGATTTTAGTAGTAATGCAACTTAAATTTCATTAGCAGTAAAAATTTACTGAATTTTTTTACTAATCAGTAAATTTATTGCTTACTGCAATTTTGAATGCAGTACATATATATATACTGCAGTGTGCCCATTTACTAACCAAATAAGTTTAATAAAACAAACAAAAACCAACAAATTCATATGTATAGGGTGTTTTTTTGAGGGGTATAGAACTTCGAATTGAAATAAAACACAAGAAAATCGTTTTAATGTCCATCAATTTGGCTTTATTGGAAGGATAATTTTATGCCATTTATGTTTAAATATGATTTCGGGCATGTGGCCGCCGCGGCTGGCTCGAATAAAGCTAATTCTACAGGTCCAATTTTCAACCACTTTTTCGAGCATATGGGGCCGTATGTTGGCAATAACGCCACGAATGTTGGCTTCCAAGTCCCCTAACGTTTCTGGTTTGTTGGCGTAGACAAGCGACTTCACATATCCCCAAAGAAAATAATCCAATGGTGTCAAATCACACGATCTTGGTGGCCAATTGACAGGTCCATTCCGCGAAATTATGCGCTCATCGAATGTTTCCTTCAATAAATCGATTGTGACGTGCGCTGTGTGGCATGTAGCGCCGTCTTGTTGGAACCACAACTCATCCACATTCATGCCATCCAATTCGGGAACAAAATAGTCGGTTAGTCGGCTCCAATTGCTGTGCACGGTGGCGAATCGATTCATTCGGTTCCTCTTCAAGACTTTGCTCTACAGCGGCAATTGTTTCTTCGGTGCGCACTGTTCGACGTCTCTGCGGATGCGTTTTATCACATAGAGTAAACGTAGTGCGAAAACGATCCATGGTTAACCGAATTAATTGCTCTGATGGACGATTATGTCGACCATAAAATGGACGGAGCTTGCGGTAAACTTCGCGAACTGAACCATTATTTTCGAAATAAATTTGCACGATTTGCAAGCGTTGTTCTTTTGTCAACCTGTTCATGATGAAATGGCAAACCAAACTAAATATTAATCACTTGACAGCTGACAAAATGGCCGCCAGTTAAAAAAGTGATGCCAACTTAAAGTTCTATACCTCAATAAAAAACACCCTTTATTTACAATATTGAAAGTTTTGATACTTTTAATTAATTAATTTAAAAAAAAGATACTAAAAGCATAAGTATTTCCAACTTAAAAAAAATTTTCATCACTAGATGTTTACACATCTCCTCTGTGATCAGACTCACATTGCTTTTTTTTGTTATCTAGTGAATTAAATAATTAATCAAATGTTTGCTTTTGTAGGTCTTATTACACACAGATTTCGTTATTCTCATGTTCAATTAACAGGGTGCCCCTGTGGCTGAGTGGTAGCGATGCTAGCCTCTCAGTCCAGAGGTCGTGGGTTCGATTCCCCCCATAGACCCTGGGTGTTTTTCGCAGACAAGCTAATCGCTTTGCGAATTGTGTTTGTGTTTAAAAAAAAAAAAAAAAAAAAAAAAAAAATTAAAAAAATATGCGTTTAACTACAATTTCTAATCTCAAATTACACATTTCAAAAAGCATTCCTAATATAAAAGTTGCCATTATATGTGTGTGGCAACGCTTTCCTCTCTGTTTACAAAAAAACAGTAATCAGAAAAAGTCATAATTAATTTTGTACATCAAATGTGGTTGTACCTTTATATTATTGTATCATGGTTTACATGCTAAATTGGTTTAACACATTAAAATCATTAGCATGGTAAATTATTATAAAATAAATTTGACATACAAAAAGTACCCTGCAGTTCAGGAGCTACGCCGAAATTCATATACGATTATTAGAATTAAAAATGGGTTAATGTAGGAATATTGTACGTATGCACGGTTAAACGATGTTACACGAATGTTAGTGAGTAAACTAGGTTGCCGTTACTTATGTATGTGTATACATATGTATATGAGTGTGCCACATTTACGAACAGTGGAAGTTGGAGAAGTACAAATCGTTTGAAAAAATATATAATAATTTGTCTGCAGCTCAGCTTAGATCATATAAAGGTTTGCACTGGTATTCACAAATGATTGGCAAGGTTAGAGCATGATTTAAACCATTTCACTCTTAACCCACATTAAGTTTAATATGCGTTATTAAATGGCGGATTTATTCATGATGATTTTACTTACAAAACCCAACAAAGTAATTTGGAGACAGCGGGAGATATAGCGTATAGTGCCACATAGTTCTAGTTATAGAGCAGGTTGGCCATTTGCATGAGATCAGCATCAATTCGACTCCCGGCAGGGTGAGAGTGGGATACTATAGCGATTGTTAATATCGACATCCAGAAGCAGGGCTCTTCTCCTAGCCAGATCATCCACAATGAAGCCACCTGAAATGGACTTTTCTGAATGACTGTGCGCATTCTCGAGCAAGATTGGATATGTCGCATTCATTACAACTTAAATATCGGCTATTATTATTATACTATCACGTCTACTTTTTTGAGATTTTCTTATTTAATATTAAATACACACGTATGTTTATGACAAAAGTTAAAAATTTTAGACATAAATAACTTTTATGATATAAATAAAAATCTAAAATGAAATTATATACTAATATAACATAAGAAATTAACGCATTTTTAGTGCATCGCTTACTTTAATAAGTTTTATCTATCGTTTCACGATTGATCTCCCAGCAAAAATTATCTAACATTTTTGGGGACCACTTGCACTTACATCATTTTTTCATGAGCGCAATATCTCGGGTAAACCTTTCACCATGCTCATCAAAATACGGTACCATGGGAACAATTTAAATGCGAATGAAAGAAGTGTATTTTTAATGACGTAGATATTGCATCCGAGATGTTGATATGAAAAACGAAGTTCTTGTACCAGCTCTTTGTAATTTTCAGTCCTTCTGTTTCCAAGAAAATTGTGACACATATTTTCGAAAGCTACCCATGCTGCTCTTTTCTTATTGACCAACTTAGATTTGAACAATTGGTCTTTAAGGATTTCTTTTATTTGGGGACCAACATATATGCCTTCCTTAAATTTGGCCCTACTCACACATGGAAATATAATTTTCAAGTGTTTAATTAATTCTCCAGCTCTTTTTATATATTACACCGAATTTCTAATGACACCTAATTGGATATGTGGTGCCTCCAAAAATATTTCTTGCTTGTTAACTAAAGGCTCATTTACAATGTTTTTCTTTCCGAAATCGCATGTGGCTTTAGGCCAATTTGAATGTATTTTGATTATCACATTTAATTCCATAATAGTGATCGTGCTGAATTCTATTGAGAAATAATTCTGTGTTTTCGTAGGTTTCTTTCATGGTGTAATTATACAGGTGACTGCGTAAGGATTTCTTATACAAAAATACGGCAACCATAGCTGTGTAAAGAACCGAAGAATGTCAAATGCACAAAAATAATTGTACTAAAACCAAAACAAAATAGAAGTTTTTGACATTCTTCAGCTACAAAGCACATAGAGCAAAAAATTATCTGTTGAAGTAGCGCTGCCACCTAGTTATATACAACTTGGTTTCTTTCATAGTAACTGCATTAGAAATGGTTAAGTAAAGTCAGGTCAACTGCCTGCTGGTAAGGAAGGGTGAAATTTAAAGTCCAGCTCATTTGGGTCCAATACAATCATACTTTTGTAGCACAAAGTTGAAAATGAGATATTGGGACAGGGTGATAGGAAAGGGATAGTGTTAGAGAAGACAGGTCGTGAAAGAGGCATATTAACTTTTTAAATGCTGTGCTTAGTAGCCATTTTATTGCCTATTTTACTTTGCCGATGATTTTTACGCTCTGATGTTACATTAAATTAGCATCCGCTGAAGCAGGTGTAGTTTAGTGACCAATGCCTATATGCCTTCATCACTAGAACTTTTCCAACAACAACTGATACAAAGAGACACTAATGCACATCAGAAAAACGCGTGGTACTGTTATTAAGTGACTGTCGGAGACCCAGCTGAAACCCAGAACCTTCTGTTTTATAGTGAACGTGCTAGCTACTTCAGCCAACGTTATCGAGTTATCGAGTTATATTGAAGTAAGTTAGCTTGACCGCCTTGTTAAAGAGCTCATATTAGCCAAGTCCATAAAAAATTTGCATGTGATAGGTAAAAACTGGAAAAGCATTTAAATTTAGCGCACTATCACAGAAAAAAAAATGATTTGTAAATACAATTATTTTTTTTTTTTTTTTTTTTTTTTTTTTTTTTTTGTTATATCAATTAAATAATTATTTGATTTTGAACCTACAACGATTTTTCTAAATACAATTAAAGAAATTGTAAGTTAAAGGAAAATCTTAAAATACTTTCAATTAAATATATCAACAAATAGTTTGTTGAAACTTATTTATTTTTTCAACATTTATTTTTGTTAGATTTCAAAGTTATTTCAATTAAAGTTATTGTTATATTAACAAAGTGAATTGTTGAATTTCCGTTTCATAAATGTGATATTAACAATCACAATTTTCAAAACGATTTTTGCTTCTCTGCGAAAAACACTGAATTTCTTAGGGCGGAGTTGAACCCGCAACATCAGGACTAATAAACTGACTCACTTATTTCTCAGCTAAAGAGCAACACTTTATTAAATAGGCAAATGATGAATACACAAAAAACATGATTTATTGTTTCTTTAAATGTGCGCATTCCGTTATGATATAATTTAACAAATAATTTTGTTGAGTAATTTAATTGACTACAAAAATGTAAATTTGTTATATCAATTATGATGATTGTTAATTTTCAAATTAAGTATTAACAATTTGTTTTGCTGGTTGCATTTCGATGATATTTTTTTCTGGGTAAGGTCCTGGTATGGCACATACTTTTATTTAAGATAATTTCTTTTTGCAAGCCAGTTTAATTGGAATATTGCCAATTTAATGCACTTTGGACTGCAGGTAGAATGGTACATTCGTCCGGTAGAGTATGAAGAGCATTTCGATCCCGAATTATATTTCCTAGTTTGAGTCTTCAAGATTTTAATAAATTAAGAAAAGTTTAAGTTTGATTGCATTCGAGAGCACATATTGAAAGAATAACATAAAAACCAATCATAAAATCTATTATTATAATCTTTTCTGAAAATAAGTCATTAATTTTCAGCTTTTTAAGCTGAAAATTGCACTATGCACTGCCTCTCAATTTTTGATGAGCTTTTGCTTACAAGTTAGTTGACGGGACACTACTTACAATTGCAATGAGAGAACTAAATTAACTTATATATTATGCAAAAATAAAAGCCAATAACTCATTTAGCATTCAAGTAAACAAAACAAAAAATTGAAGCAATTATATTATAAACGATGTGTGCAATTCATGCAATAATAGCAAAACAATACCAAAAGGAGAACTGCAATAACATCTCACTATTTAAAAACTAAAAATATTTTAAAAGTTCAAACAAAGCAAAACAATGTTCCCAAAAAGAGATTACAGTATACCCCGTTTAATTACTTATCGGTTAAATACATTTATCGCTTATTCACCCCAAATATTGAATCCCCGTTTTTGCACTCATTTTCACACAAAAGCTCACACTTAATTAACTTTCGTTTAATTAAACGTTTTGTGGAAATACCCAGAAATATTTTACCCCAAAAATGAAATTTCCCTTTAAATCTCCTCGTTTATTTGGCAAAAACGACCTAACGACCTATGTATGCAATTCTGCAATCGAATACATGCACCTTATGTATTAATTTTTTGTAATATGAATTCTTTTTGTTATATAATAAAATATTTTATTTGATGAAATATATATTAGAGGCCTGCATAAACAGTCTTGAAAGGTAAATACGTCTGGCGTTTTAAATGTATTGTCGTAGCTTGTATTATACTAAACCAATAATAAATGCTGTCGTTTAATAAGTGAAACACGATGCATGTATTGATGTTCGTGTGTATGAGTGCTTACAAGCGATGTCGCGAAGGCTTCTTGTTCGTAAAAAACAATCAAAAGGAGTAGTGTTGATGCGTGTACGCTTGTTACTTTTAATATTGTACGTTTAAGTGGGTGTGTGTAAGATGTAGTTGGTAAGCTATTATGTGTTTAAAGGTGGTTTTTACCGCAGCGCACACAACTAATGTCAATGCATAAAAAAATAAAAGATCATGCGCACAACGTGTATGCTACATACGCGCATTACAAACGCATGCATGACGTTTGTATGAAGAAGCAAGAATCACAAATTCTCCTTCACAAAATATTTTTTTCTTTACACCTATACCTGATAAAAATGTTTTGCCAATAGTGTTATTTAGCGTTTGTTTTAGAAGATATTGCTGTAGTAAAGCATATGAAAAATCCCTCATGTCTTAAAAGTTCTTGTAAGTGGTCTTTTGCAGGAATATAATACATATGTATGTGCATTTTATTTCCATTAATTATGTACTACATACCATAGTGGGTTCGGATAAATGCATTTTTAAAGGTATTTAAGCGTATTCTCATAATTACCTATATGAGGTAGTTAAACGTCTTTAAAACGTCACTTTATACCTTTCCCAAAAATTACATTGCTTATGAGGTAATTAACCGGGGTTTACTGTATAAAGAATAGTGCACTTAAAACCATATACAAACAAACCATTAGCAGTCACTCACGTGAATAGAGAGAATAAAAATAAACAAGTAAGAGTGCTATATTCGCCTATGCCGAATCTTATATACCCTTTACCAAAGTGCGGTTATGTAGTATAGAGATACATACATAAGCACATAGTTACTTTTATGTACAAAGAAAAAAATAATAATTTTCAAACCCTAGAATCATAATTTTAGATTTTTCTGATTACTTATACCAATCTAGTAGTTCTTAAAAATATACAGAACGTGTGTTAGGTGAAAAAAAGGAAATTAAAAATAAAATGTTTTATTTAGTTACTTTAATGTCCAGAAAAAAAATCATAGTTTCCAGCTCTGGAGCTGTGTTTTTTTTTATTATTTTTATAATTTTCTATACCAAACTTTTCTTTCCAAAACGTAAAATATATATAATTTATAAAGGAAAAGATAAAAATTAATTAGACTTAGTTTTTTTTTATATATCAAAAAAGTTTAAGTGTCCCAACCGTGAATTCATCCTATTTGATTTTCTGATTTCTTACACCAATCTCTTTCTTTTAACAATTTAAGAAATGTGTAATTCATAGAAAAAAAGGAAAAATTTGTTTTAGTAACTTACTTTTGTGCAAAAAAAGTTAAAATTTTCAAACCCTGGAATCGTCTTTTTAATTTTTTTAACTGTTTTTTATTTGAAATAAGAATTTTATTCGTTATCAAGCATAAAATAAGTTTATTTAAAAAAATAGATAAAAATTAGTTTTCGGTAGTTAATTTTTTATATCACAAAGAGTGTAAGTTTCCCAAACCTGAAATCCTCCTTTTTGATTTTTCTTGATTTCTTACACCATATTTTTTTTAAGAATATAAGACATGTTTAATTTAAAGTAAAAAAGAAAAAATTTGTTTTAGTAAGTTGCTTTTGTATAACAAATAAGGTTTTCTAACCCTGGAAACGTCGTTTTAATTGTTTCTAATTTTTTTATTTTGAAATACCAAATTCATTCGCACTGAAGTTTAAAATAAGTTTATTTTATAAAAAAAAAATTTGTTTTCGGTAGTAAATTTTTTATATCACAAAAAGTTTCAGTTTCCCAACCCTGGAATCAACCCTTTTGGTTTTTCTGATTTCTTACACCAATCGTTTTCTTTTAAGAATATAAGATATGTTTAATTTATAAAGAAAAGGAAAAATTTGTTTTAGTAAGTTACTTTTGTATAAGAAAAAAAGTCAAAGTTTTCCAACCCTGGAAACGTCTTTTTAAATTTTTTAATTTTTTTTTATTTGAAATACCAATTTTATTCGTGGTGAAGTATAAAAAAAGTTTATTTAATAAAAATAAATAAAAAATTAGTTTACGGTAGTTAATTTTATATATCACAAAAATCGTAGGTTTTCCAACCCTGGAATCATCCCTTTTGTTTTTCTGATTTCTTACACCAATTCCCTTTATTTAGGAACATTACATATGTTAAGTTTATAGAAAAAAAGAGGAAAATTTTGTTTTAGTAAGTTACTTTTGCATAACAAAAAAAGTTAAGGTTTTCCAAACCTGGAAACGTCTTTTTAATTTTTTTAATTTTTTTTTAATTTTTTTTTTTAGTTAGAAATACCAATTTTATTCATACTGAAGTATAAAATAAGTTTATTTAATAAAAAATTATTAAAAACTAGTTTTCGGTAGTTATTTTGTATGGCAAAGTGAAGTTTAAGTCTCCCAGCTCTGAAACCATTCGACCATTTCTGACGGACAGACGGACCTCGCTTATTCGTCTTCCCTATGCATAAGGATCCAGAACATATATACTTTATGGCTCGCTTATTAATATTCTGGAAATTACAAACGGAATGACAAACCTATATATACCCTTTTACCATTTTTTGGTAAAGAGTATAAAAATGGAAACAAATTACATTGAGGGAAATTAAACACTTTTAAAACGACGAGTGTTTACTAGTTTATATCAATTATGTGCATGCAAACTTATTTTAGTTTTATTATTTGTGGAAATCTCTTAAAAGAATACAAACAATAAGAAACTAAATAATATACTAAATACTGGAATAATATTAGTTTAACTCTTGTGACAACATTTAGGTAACATTGTTCGGTGTATTTTTATTTTATATTTAGATAAAAAAAATCAAACAAACACACAAAGTTATTTTTTTTTCTCTTTCTTATACAAATTTATTATCAGTACCTTTTGTGTATTTTTTTTTAATCAAAGTAATGTTTGCATTAACTGAAATGAAATACAATAGGCCTGTTCATTTACTTCCCCAGCAGAAACTAGCAACGAGAGAGTAAGGCAGAAACTTACAAAATTACTCTCCCAGATACGAAAGAGTAAAGGTAGAATTAGTAAAATCCAGCGTTGTCAGCTTTAAAAAAAAAACGCGTAATTTAAATAAAAAAGCACTAAATTAAAATTTTTTTGTTTTATAAAAAAAAAAAATTGTATATAAAAAATATAGAAATCGGTTGACCTTGCATTTTATCCCTAAAACTTCAAATATGAAGCATCCGATACACATTTTGATTCTATGAGAATCAGTGAATTCTAAAATCAATTTGACGAAACTTTTTAAGTTATTATAAAAAATTCTTTTTTTTCGTCAACGAAGAAACAAATCACCTGAAATTAGTCAAATTAGCGGCAATTGGCAAGTATTTTTGACTTGCTGACTAGATTTTGAACTCGATGGGGGTAGTAGTTAATTTTTTTAAAATCAAGACTTTCAAAATTTGATTTTTATTAAACAATGCTGTGGAAACATTCTTTCACAGCAAACGCAATATTAATTAACATCAATTTTGTACAATCTTATTAGAATATTTTGAAATGTTCCATTTAACTTCAGTGCTTATGTTTTTTAAATGTTAGACTTCTTCAAAAAAAAAAAAAAAAATATATATATATATATATATATATATATATATATATATATTATATAACGAAAATTCTTTTTGAATTTTGGGTTTTGTGCCACCGTCAAGAAATAAAAAGCACCAAAAATTAGTTTAAAAAAGCACCGAGCACTAACTTCAAAATTTTTCGCGTCGAAAATTTCAAAAAGCACTAAAAACGAAAAGCACCGAGTTGACAACGCTGGTAAAATCGTATCGTGATGTTGCGTGTCAGCTGACAAAAACCGTACCATATACAATGTATGATACTAGTTATAAAATATGTGGTGGTAGCACTGCTGACGTAGGAATCTGCAGAAAACAGATTTTTCTGTAGCGAATGTCAAAAACACCGCATTTAATGCCAGACAAAAAAAATGTGCTGTGCAAACTGTTACATTTTCTATAACTTGTACACAAAATTGAACGATACGGCAAGCTGTAAAGTAGAATGATACGATTTTACTAATTCTACCTTAAATGAACGCTTTATGCTAGGAACACAACTGGGACCAACGACGAATTTTTCGGTGCGAACTTCTGAGATAGATTTATTTCTATTTTGTACGCCGACGAACGACGAAAAAAACAAATTTCTCGCACTCTCTTTACATACACAATAAACAGTGTGACCAGATTTTAAAATAAAATTAAGCTAAACCACGTATGTCTTTAATATATTTTTAGACAATACGCAATTTGGACTAAAAAAGTCTAAAAAAGCTAAATCCGTTCTCAAAAAAGATAAAAAAAAGAAGCTAAGAGCTCAATAAAAATTTTAAAGCTAAATCTAGAAGAAATAAGCTAAATTTAGCCCATAATTACTAATATGGTCATACTGACAATAACCAACTTTATCAATTATAAGAGCTGAATTCGCTGAGTAAATTCGTCGTTATTGTGCTTCACACGACGAATTTTCGTCGACGTGGACGAAATTCGTCGTTCGTCCGAATTGTGTTCCTAGCATAACTTGTAAGAACTTTCAAGACGATTTTATTCATATCAGAACGATAGATGGAAATCATGATATACTTGTACCTTTTCTGATTCTTATTCTGTTTGATAATATTTTATTTTTTTTTTTTTTTTTGCTTGAATTTATTTATTGTATATTCAAAAATGAATAAACAATAAGTATTTAAATCTTAAATATAACTACTTATAATTAATTGGGCCCGATCAGTGTCGGACGTAAATTTAGTGATAGTTATAAATAATACATAAGTAGTGATAATCAAAAAGGAAAAATAAAAGTACTTTCAAGCAGTCCCATCTGGAGTGTTCATTTGACAATAAAATTGAATTTATGTTCATAGAAAAAACTAAATTTCATTTTCAGTAACCAAATTTGTTGAATCAGTAAAAATTTTATTTGAATGCGATCCTACAAATAATTTTGTAAATTCTGATAAAAATTTTGTAAAAATTTAAATTAATCACAGTTCGGCTGAGAGAAAATATTATTTCAGCGTGTTTGTGCTTATCTTGCTTGTTGATAGCAGCTTTGCTAAATGTGCAGTTTTAACTGATTTTAGCAGTTTTTTTAAGCATAGAGCAGTTTTGCAGTTTTTTGCTTAAAAATAAGTTTTTCTATAAATTGTGCAGTTTTTAATTTTTACTTTATCTCAAGTTTCTTTAAACAAGTTTCTTCATTGAAATAATTCGATCCCTTGTAGAATGAGATAAAACACTACGAAATATATACCAAATTAAAGGATAGACACCATAGAATTTGAAGCCATACACATTTTTTCAGAACTCTCTTAGCAAAATTTCAGTAATTCACAGAAAAATCACCATTTTATTTTGGCTAAGCAAGTGTATTAAATAAATAAAATCATTGTGCACAAAAAACGTAAGCAAAAATTTTAGTTACCTTATTTATTGAATTTTGGATCTACTTACTTCTTTCGGTTGATTAAAAAAAAAAAGAATTTCACTGTGTAGTTTAATGCGAAATATCCCATCGTGCAACTAAAACACTTCCATTTCAATTAATTAAAAACTTTATAAATTTTAGAGCCATATTTTTTTAACTGATACCGATGAGACTTTCGAGATGGTAAAGCGTAACAACTTGACAAACATTATCAAGTCATGATATAAAAATATAACAGGTATAGACGTATGGTGAACACCCCCTCCCCCCAAAATATACAAAAAACTAAAGCAGTTTTATTATATGAAAATCTGTTTTTTTATTCTAAATTTTCAGTTTTCCAAAAAAATATTATGGCAACGCTGCTTGATAGGAACAACGTGCTGTTGTGCGGTTGTTGTTGTTTATTTTGATTGATCGTGTTGTATACATGTAAATGCCGAAAAGTAGCCGACAAACGTCGTGGCCTGTTTCTTCTCTATAAAGTGTTTTGGTACAAATTAATTTAGTGGAATAGTACAGAATATTTACTGATTTTGATTTCAAACAAATATTTGTTTAAAAATTTTTTTAGAATAATTTTTTCTGTGTTGCTTAATGAAAGAAAAGCAATAAATTAAGAAAACATGTGCGTATACATGTTTTTTATGAAAGAAATGCACATTTTTCAGATTTCCTTTTTCAAATAATTAATTTGAAAATAAAACACACAACAGGTGGTTGGATAATTAATTCTTGCAAGTAAAAATTTTACTTTTACTACTACTTTACTTTTAAGAGTTTTTTAGTGTGTCAATTTTATTCTCTCTTTTGACCCTCTCTTCTTGCAAACTTTTTGAGTTAATGAACACTTTCCAGTAGCAATTGTTACAAATTCGTAATATTTTTTAGTAAATGAACAAACCTAATATGTATGATAATAAAAAAAATTAGACTTGGCCAAAAAGCAGCGATTTTTATGTGAAGCAAATATACGAATAAATTTTGAATATGTGTTTCTATGTACATATGTAATTTTTAGTACACTAAATAATAGACGCCCTTGATTAAAAGTACAGTACATACATTCAAGCATATAGATATGTATGTATGTATGTACTTATATTTGTATGTATGTATTTGTTTTTCTTTGCAACGCATATATAGAGATATGAAGAATTTAAAAATCAGTTTCCTAGTGCATACATATATTAACATGTTAAATTTTCTGGGGCATATGTTTGCATATTTCAGTCCTGAAAGCATATTCGCTGTAGTTTTACAGCAAGAAAAAACCAACTCAAAACTTTAGAGGTTCTTTTTTCCAAATAAATTCCGTCTGCATTTAATAAGAAATAATGTTCTACACTAAGAGAAAAATGATGATCTAAATTAAAGAACAAAATTATTGAATTTAGATTGCAGAAATCTTAATATTTCAATCTTGAAATTTTTTCAATAAGATTGACGTTCTCAAACTTAAACATAAATTCTTAATTAACCCATTACCCGCCTCTGTACTCACTTGAGTACAGCCAAAAAAAAGGTGAAAATTTTGCATATTTGAAAGTTGTTGTAATTAATTGGCGTTTCTAGCTAAATCTGAACCATAGTCTATTGAAGTAATGAAAAAAAAAACCTGTCGATATATATTTAGACTGTTAAAAAATTAACTCTTAGTCTGGTGCAAAATTGATGTGACGTGACAAGTATGTAGTTTCCACTTTTTATAAATTTTACTGTGTTGTTAATTTATTTTGTACCTTAATTTCCTAAACTAAAGCATTTTTATTTATAAAATAAGTAGAAACAACTTGCCTCCCACTCATTTTTATAATGTTATATTAGTTTAGATACATCTGTACTCAAATCAGTACCGCGGCATAATCCATATGCGAATTCTGGCAACACTGTTGTTTCCCCAGAAATACAACAGCATACTTGTGTGTTTTTCACAATAAAGAGGGGACTCCCAAAATATGCAAACATCAATTATTTCTTTAAATGAAGTTCATAATTGTCGAGAGTGGATGAGCTGGATGACTGATCAATTTCGCTGTACAGAATTGCCACTCGAGGTAAGAAATCGTGGTGGGTCTTGTTCACCTACATATATTATGTAGGCTATTGCAAACGCTTGGCGGTTATATGTAATGACTCATAATGATGACATGGATCAGCTTTTATTCCGACGTTACATTGCAAGATACTATTTACGGCAAAATACGCAAACTAAAGCTCGACTCTCGTCTTCATTGGTCCTAGGGTTGTCACAAGATGGTATAGGGCACTACCCCAAAAAGTTAGAAAATCAACTCATACATATGTGTCGTATGCCATGCAAGAGTTCGCTGGCAGTGCAAAAAAAATGTTTGAAAACACTATGTATTAAAAAATATAATGTTTTAAAAAATACCACCTGTAAACCGCCGCTGTACTCAATTGAGTACACCCTCCTTACTCCGCCCACTTATTATTTTTTTTAATTTTCCCATTACTTTATGTTAACTTTGAGCACAATGAAATTAAAAATCAACTTTTTTGTTAATTATTGTCATTGGTTTCATTTTGGCGGTTAATGGGTTAATAGAATGGATTCTTAAATTCAAGATTGTAGTCTTAAATTTTAAGAACGCATTCTTAAAATGAAGAATGTAATCTTAGCTGTAATATTATGTTATTAATTTTTTAAGAATATGATTTTAATATAAGATTTTTATTATGAACAAAATCTTGAAATCGATCTTAAAATGATATTGTATTCAAGATTACAATCTTAAATGCAATCTTAAAAAAAATTAAGATTTTATTTTTGAGTCCAAAATATTCGCATTTAACAGACTATTAAGATTTAAATGATTTGATTTCGATTGTAAAATCTTGATTTAGCACGTTTTTTGCCTTAGTTCTAGGGTCGAATCGAAACATCCGTGAACGTACAACTCGTCACGTAAAAACGACATATTCGGATTATGACATACGTGAATGTACTGAATTCCCATTAAGCTTATACAATTGACGTAGCACTTAACTCGTTTTCGTACGATTGCCGATACGATCACGGATGTGACGATTTGAGCCCTAGTTTACACTATGCAACTCTTATCGCTAAGCTGATTAGTTTGATGGTTAGAGAGAGACGAGGGGAACAGAAACGTTTCATAACAAATTAATCAGTTTAGCAATAGGACTTGCATAGTGTAAACTAGGACTTAGTGCTTAATTAAATTAAGAAGAGATATAATACAACCAGGGTCTGCTTATGTTAGTTTTAAGAGTACTAATAACAATTTAACAAAATTTACATCTAGCTTTAATGTCGTTGGCAAAAAAAAATCTTATAGAAACAAAAATGTTTAAAGTTAAACTACATTTAATAACAAGTAGTAATTAAAAACAAATCAAATGCCCGACTGTGACAAAATTAGTCATTGGAAATAAAAATGAATAATACCCATTTTAATACATAGCAGACTTTGGTGTCTGTTGGCCGTCGCACTATAGGAAATTTTCCCCCTTTTTAGCCAAAATTAATTACAGCCAAACGGGTGGACTGATTTGAATGATTTTTTGGATTTGACTTTTGGTGAACACTTAAGAGAGAGAGAGAGAGAGAGAGTGACCGAAAAAGTTTCAGAAATAAAGAAAAGTAAATTTAACTAAAAAATTAACCAATAATTAGTTCTAAATAGTGGTTACGGGTTAAACGTTCCCGCATCCATTTTTTTTTAGATCTTTGATAGATAATCTGGTTTTCTGAACTGCTTTTTTTCTAAAAAAATTTTTCGAGTGTAACAGTAGAAATTAAGTTTACCAATTTAATGAAGTAACAAACAAAGTCATGTTAAAAATGATTTTATTCAATAATTTGATTTTCGAGTGCCAAACCGTCCATTAATTGTAATATACATGGGTTAAAAATGCCACCACTCTCCATTTCTTCATCAACTCGTCGTTTTGTTTTCTCAGATTTTTGGCAAAAAGATATTAGCGGTCGTCTCGGTTTCTATTTAATGGAGGCACACTGCGTTTTCTGATCAAAGTACTGTCTTTAAGCCAAACAGCGTGATGTTTTTCAAAAACTTTCAAATTTTTGGAACTATTACTCCATTTTATATTCATATTTGAACAAAATAATCGTGAATGCTCTTTTATATACTGTTTAAAGTTTTCGGAACAATCACTCTCAGAAATGTATGACAAGAAATGGGCGTAAATAGCCGCTCTTTTGTCAATTTCATCGTGTTTCTCTAGCCACATGTTAAATAATTCTGAGTTTGGCACGAAGTTGAAAAATTAATTCTTTTAAACCCGCAAAAAATTCGTAGATGAAATATATTAAATTTGGAATATAATTGATTGTTCTAGAGAACTTTTATGATATTATGTGTAACATGTGTTATCATTTCTTTGTAAGTCTATATAAAATTCTAATTCATAATACCATTACTTAATTTTAAGCTCACTTTACTTTTTCCAATTTAATCCATTTAAAAAATGGGTTTACCAATATTTTGCTATGGATTGCAAAAGTACTTACCTTCGGCATTACTTCCCATTTTTAATTTTTTAAAAATATAAATTTTTAAGTTAAAAATTTTTTAAACGCATTAATAATCCCAAATTAATATTTTACTTATTAAGTAAAACTTTTTTTTTATTAAAAATACATTGAAATTCATTACCGAGGGGTTTAGCTGGATCCTATGCGCATTTCGCTGTTGCTAATGCAGATCATCAGGGATCCTTTACAATTTTAATGTATTTTTAATAAAAAAAAATGTTTTACTTAATAAGTAAAATATTAATTTGGGATTATTAGTGCGTTTAAAAATTTTTAAACTTAGATTTTAACAATTCCCATAATAACAAAATTAAAAATTTTAAAAACCCCCGATTTTTTTCAGAAAAGATGTTATATCTTCTAAACGGCTGGACCGATTTTCTTCAAACATAGCTAGGAACCCTCTCGATCAAGTCTTCTTTCAAACAGAAAAAACTAAATGAAAATCGGTCCAGCCGTTTGGCCTGTACGTGGACACAGACAGACACACAGATACACAAATACACAAATACACAGATACACAGACACACACTACAAACTTATAACACCTCTTTTTTAGTCGGGGGTTAAAAAACACTAAATATAAATTTTTGTTACGAAAACTTTTATTAGAAGATGTCACAAAATTCTTAAAGGTTTTCTGGTAACAAAAATTAATTTTTTTGAAAAATTTAAATAGCTATGTTTACTTTCTTATATTTTTCATTATATTATACAAAAAAAATAAACTTTGCAAAAATTCAAATTTTTACTTTTGGGCAAAAAAATGGGTAAAATTTCCTATAGTGCGCCACATTGAGTTTTGACTCCTTAGTGACACTTCCAAAATTAACACAAATTGATTGATACTAGAATCATCAAAATCGGTAAACGCCTTTAGTTTATATAGTGCCGCAAAGGAACGCAGATATATACATACCTAATTATATATGTACATACATAGGCTGATAAACACAATACCCTTCTATAGGGTGTTTTTTTTAGAGGTATAGAACTTCAAATTGAAATAAAACACAAAAAAATCGTTTTAATGTCCATCAATTTGGCTTTATTGCAAGAATAATTTTATGCCATTAATGCTTAAATATGATTTCGGGCATGTGGCCGCCGCGGCTGGCTCGAATAAAGCCAATTCTACAGGTCCAATTTTCAACCACTTTTTCGAGCATATGGGGCCGTATGTTGGCAATAACGCCACGAATGTTGGCTTCCAAGTCCCCTAACGTTTCTGGTTTGTTGGCGTAGACGAGCGACTTCACATATCCCCAAAGAAAATAATCCAATGCTGTCAAATCACACGATCTTGGTGGCCAATTGACAGGTCCATTCCGCGAAATTATGCGCTCATCGAATGTTTCCTTCAATAAACCGACGGAGCTTGCGGTAAACTTCGCGAACTGAACCATTATTTTCGAAATAAATTTGCACGATTTGCAAGCGTTGTTGTTTTGTCAACCTGTTCATGATGAAATGGCAAACCAAACTAAATATTAATCACTTGACAGCTGACAAAATGGCCGCCAGTTAAAAAAGTGATGCCAACTTAAAGTTCTATACCTCAATAAAAAACACCCTTTATGTGTCGTGCAGTCGGGTAAAAATTAATCATTTTTGAAATATTTTAAAAACGGTAACCTAACAGGATAACACAAAAAAATCTTTACTAAACATCTAATAGGGATGCTGCCAAAAGAAACCAATGAAAAAATTCTCGTGAATTTTGAATTTAAGTTCCACACAGTGTCGTGAAATAAAAACTATTATTAATAAGTTGGCAATATCTAAACTAAGGCTCTATACACACGCTTCTCACATCTTGTAATATTGGGCGCATTCATAAGACGTAGCTGTTGAGCTCAACAGTTGTGAATCTGTTAGCAACTGTTGGCCCCAACAGTTACGTTTTAGAAACGGCTTGATGGATATAATTTAATTTTATATCTTTATTTCGTTACTTCATCGCATTTGTAATATAAAATTTAACAAATATTTGCTACTTCCACCTAACAAAGCATATAAATGGCAAAGCTCTATTCGATCAGCTGTTTATGCTGAGCAAAACATGTTGACTACAGGTAGCGAAAAAATTTTATGATGGAAAATTACTCAACTGCTGAGTGGAGCGGAATTACTCAACTATGCGTTTCTAAGACAAATAATCAACGGTTGCGCAACAGCTACGTCTTATGAATGCACCCATTGTAAGATTTGGCAATATACTGACAATCTAAAAATGCCAGCACAAGGTAGATTGTCAGTTCACACGGTTGTATCAAATTTGTTAGAAAATCTAAAAATTTATTGCCAGAAGTTTGCATGACAATCAGTTTATCTGATAATATTGTCAGTCAAAAAAATTTCAAATGTTTTGTTAACATATTTTGGACCATAAAGAACCAAGTGCAAATCGTTATAAATATTTTATCATATTTTTGCACTTTCCTTTTTCTTTAAAAATAAATGCGTACAGTGTTGCTCACAGAAAGAATTATTGGAGCATACTCATAGTCAAAACAAAGTATACTTTAAGAATTTAAAACCAGTATTTTGTATGGTAATACTGGTTTTAAATACATAAAAGTATACTTTGTTTTGACTATGAGTATGCGCCATTATATATAGATACCGTGATCAGATGCATTAACTTCGCACATCTGACAATAGAAAACGTTCCGAAAAATTTCTAGCAATAATTTGACAAATGACAGGGAAATGTGTTCACACGATTGTCAGATGTCGGAAAATTTGTTGTCAACTGGTAGTCTCGCAATGGACTGACAATGCTTTTTCTAGCAATGCACAAAAATAAAAAGATTAAGTTGATTTAAAATTTAAATTGACCACACTATTTGCATGCGAAAACCCAGACTAGCTTAAAACTGTGGCCCAATTCACAATCTTGTGCAAAGTGTGTTGGATCGTAGCATGTGCAATGTATGGTACAGTGATGGGAAAGTTGGTACGATCGTACTTTTTTTGATACTATTTGACATGAAAAAGTACCGTAGTACTCCCGCAACACGTTTGATACTCTCACGGCCTACTTAGAAATATAGTCGGAAGACGCGCGTATGCATATATTTTTGCGAAGATATAAATTTCTTTTTCGATAACTGGCACGAAACTTTATTAGTAAAGACATTTTAGAAAAGTGTACCCAACCAATCACAATTAAATATAAACGAAAACTATATTTGATTCAATGATATTTTCTGTGGCACAGAAGTTGATCTCTATGTAAACAGAAATCATGTTGAAACAACTGTTTCAGTTTAAAGAAAATTGTAACAAGTTTATATTACATTCTGTCAAATTCTTAGAGCAAAAGTGGACTTTGACAATGAAATGTTAGTTTGGTTTAGTAAGTATCCCTCTGAAAATGTTTTATTTGGTAATTATACTACTTTTAATTAAAGTGTTTCCCAGCGAAAAGCTAAATTTTTAAAAAATTAACAACCAATATAGAGCATACTATGGGAAAAATTGAAGCCATTACGAACAGAAAATATATGCATGCAGTTTCTGGACTTCCGTGGCTATAACTAAAAACGCATTGGACGAATACATGTTTCCTGATAAATAGAGAGTAGATTACGGAATTTTGTCCATACCTCACCCCTCTGTAAATATCGAAATAATTTTCTCTTACCACAATCTCATGAAAACAAAACAAAGGAACAGGGTTTATGTTCCAACAGTATAGTCTTATCCAGGCCACAGATTTACTGAAGTCTAAAAACGGTTTTTATTATAACTTTAATATATATTTATACCCAGCCAGACAGAAAAAGACAATCAGCACTATATTGTTACGATGGTCTGCGGGTACAACTAACATCAGTACTACATCTGTTTACCAACATTTTAAGGTACTCATAACATTAAAATGGTAACGACGAATGACCGTCCTCCAACTCTTGTTTTTAATGTTGGTGCAATACTCTAAATACAAATTTATAAAGTCGTCACAATGGAAATTTTCAAACTTAAGTAAAATTTTTGTATTTACGGTGTTGTAGTGGTATAGGATTACTAAGAACACGGTATTTTTAAACACAAAGTCATATTTTTGTGTTTGTAGTACTGTGGTGATACAAAATTTTTGGAAGAGTCGTAATTTTGTATTTACAGTGTTGTGGAGGCACATACTTTTTGCGCAAAATCACAATTTCTGCCTGGTTATGTACATATGTATATGATTTGTGTTCATTTTCTTATTTATTTGTAATAAATTTTATATAATTTTTTGTTAATAAAATTTAAATAAAAAAATAGTTTTTGGTACTCTCGGGATCAAAAAAGTACTCAAAAAAAATTTTTTTGGTACCGAAGTGCAAATCTCATTTCCCATAACTGGTATGGTATATTGATACTCACCACTAGACACTATTAAGCGGTGAGTATTAATATACTATACCATTTTGCATATGCTGAATGTACAATATGAGCAGCAACTCAAAATAAGTTATTACTATTTGTTATATTATTGTTAATATATGAAATTTCTTTTACTTTAATTATTGTAAAATATCTGTGTACATAAATTTAAAGTACATACTTTGTGAATATCCAAAACAACACAAAACAACACAAAAAATTAGGACTCTATCTTAATTATTTGCAAATTTATGATTTTTGTCGTCCTAAATTCAAAAATTTTCCATTCACACGGTTGTAAGAAATTTTTAGCACATTTTTCTGATGAAATTTTAAGATCTGATAATCGTGTCTGTATAACGTATAGTCTTTCATTAAGCACTTCCTACTATACATATATGTTTATATTTAAGCAAAAGTATTTTGAAAGCATTTACATTAAAAGTGCTCACTCGTACGTAAATAAGATACAAAAAAATTATGGGCAAAAATAAATGTATGTACATATATAAAGTTTGAGATATTCTACTGGAAAAGCTGCGGCTTTGTTCATGCTTTGTACACGCAAAGAAAAAATATGGTTGAGGCAACCATAATCAAACAGCAACATATTATTATTGAATTATGTGGTTGCAGTCAAATCATATTATTGTTAATAGAAAAGCAAACTTTAATTATATTATTATCTGAGTTAATAATAATATTATCTACAAGAACAATAGACTTTATTGTAACTAATCTTGTTATTGTTAATATGACAACACTATTGTAAGATGTGACGAAAATATAATTGAGACTCACCATACCATGATCTAATATTATATTAATATTGTTAAATACGACCACAGTATTATTTAATGTAATAATACTATTTTGTTTTTTAATCATATATTTATTGTAGAAACAGCTGTGCGTTAAATTCGAAATAAAAATAAATTAATATTGGTGAAATAAAATGTATACATATATAAAAATGTATACTTACACGACATACAGACATGTCTGTATAAAGAGATACACAAATATTTTTATATTTTTATTGGCCAACACTTTTGTTTATACTTTATTTATCTATTAATTTATTTAACACCACCCGTGCACCACTGATAGCTTACAAACGAAATACCGAACTGACAGATGTTTCTGAACAAGATTTTTTTTAAAACTTAAAATAGTATGGTTTTGGATAACATTATATTGTTATTTACATCATATTATTTTTAAATAATAATACAAATTATGTTGTAGTCATAAATTTTTAACAAAACTGTATTGTTAAACTTTAACCATATCACACTTTTTTATGGATGTGATAATGTAATTATTAAATTCAAACATTACTCTGTTTATGGTAACGAAATAAATGTTTAAAATAACAATAACTAGTTTCAGAGAACATAATATTGTTTTCTCAACCATTCTACAACCATATCTTTTCTTTGCGTGTAGATGCGCTGAGGATGTGCAAAAAGAAGGCAGAGCGGTGTATCAATTTATTGCTTAGCTTCTTGAAATTGGTCACCTGCTTACATTTATCTAACACAAACCTTAAAATAAACAAGGAATCGGAGAAAATGTTCATTTAGAAACTTTTTCTGTCGTTTTCTGGAGAATTTGAATTTTGGAATATCATTATTTAAAAATCTGTATACAAATACATATGTACACACATATGTATGTAAATGAATTTTTTATGTATAAAATAAACATCTGAAACGCATTTTTTAAATTGAAAACTGGATATGGAGTGTCATCCAGAGGTGTATCAAACAAAGCGTGCTCTTCGAAACAGGAGAGACTACAATAACCAGCCAGCAACTCTCGCTTACAAACCTTCTTTAACCTAAGCAGTAGTTTTTGCTGGATACTTTATGGCCTGTTTAATTTTAAGACTTTTAAAATAAATTATTAAAACGTTCGTAATTGACGAATATTTTCTCTTCTGTGATTTTTTGCCCTCATAACCTTGTCCCCTTGAATTGTAAAATGATGAAACCTAAAACATAAGGAGAACTTATTGAGGTTACCTCATAAGCAAAATTTTACAATGAAAGCCTATTGATAGATATATGAAGGTGCAAAAGTATAAACATATTTTCAGACATGGTCGAAATTTTGATCTTACTACTTTTGACTGCCGAAATTTTTGATGTAAGATATTACAAAGTTAAATAACATATGGCGAAAGCTCAAAAAATAAGTAAAAGCGCAAAATTTGTTTGTTATTATTTTGCAAAAGTTTCTACTCGTGTTTTTGATAATAAAAATCGTTACAGGATGGAGCAGGGTGATGTGAAGTACTATTCTGACAATTAAATTCTATAATTTTCTGTACATACAAATACGATGAATATAATAATTATTGTTGAATCGATTTTAAGGGCCTGTCCCACGATGTCGACAGCGTTCGAGTTGTCGCACACTTACATTCAAAACAGAAACAAATTTTAAAGTTTTGTTGTTGTTTCCAATGTAACTGTGCGACAAGTCGAACATTTTCGATATCGTGGGACAGGTCCTAAGTATTTTGCTCAACTATTACTATTGAAAAACCTTCGTAAAAGTGTAGAGAGCCAACAACACAGAATAGAAAAAAAGTAAGATATCAAAGAAATATTTAGACTGTAAAAAAAGTATGTGCAAAAAAAAAACAAAAATCATAACAACGGCAGCCCCAACAAGTAAGAGTGCTATATTTGGCTGTGCCGAATCTTATATACCCTTTACCAAAGTGCGTTTATGTAGTATAGAGATACATACATAAGCACATAGCTACTTTTATGTACAAAGAAAAAAATAATAATTTTCAAACCCTAGAATCATCATTTTAGATTTTTCTGATTACTTATACCAATCTAGGAGTTCTTAAAAAAAATATAGAAAGTGTGTTAAGTGAAAAAAAGGAAATTCCAAAAAAAAAATGTTTTATTTAGTTACTTTAATGTCCAGAAAAAAATCAAAGTTTCCAGCTCTGGAGCTGTGGTTTTTATTTTTATACCAAACTTTTCTTTCCAAAACGTAATATATATATATATTATTTATAAAGGCAAAGATAAAAATTAATTAGACTAAGTTACTTTTATATATCAAAAAACTGTAAGTTTCCTAACCCTGAAATCATCCTTTTTGATTTTTCTGATTTCTTACACCAATCTCATTCCTTTAAGAATTTAAGAAATGTTTAATTTATAGAAGAAAAAAAAGAAAAATTTGTTTTAGTAAGCTACTTTTGTACACAAAAAGTTAAAGTTTTCCAACCCTGGAATCGTCTTTTTTTTGTTGTTTTGTTGTTGTTTCCAATGTAATTGTGCGACAAGTCGAACATTGTCGATATCGTGGGACAGGCCCTAAGTATTTTGCTCAACTATTACTATTGAAAAACCTTCGTAAAAGTGTAGAGAGCCAACAACACAGAATAGAAAAAACCTAAGATATAAAAGAAATATATAGACTGTAAAAGAAGTATGTGCAAACAAAACAAAAACCATAACAACGGCAGCTCCAAAAACGAAAATAAAACATCAACTAGAATATTATAAGTAGTGGTAGGGCAAAACACACATACATGCATACATAAATATATACGGACATTCATATAGAATACCACCCAAGCAGCCTCTTATGAGAGTGTGGGAGGGCACATGTTTTGTTTCTATTGAGTTATAAGCCCACTAAAAATTCTGGTGTATATATATTTTTTTTTTGCGAAATACAATAATTTATTGTTGTATTTCTTTTTTCGGAGTAGAAATTGCTCATAACTTGAAGCTGTTGTTACGTCAATGAACAGCATTGAATAAGGTTAAAAATTACCGACTAAACTAGAAAAATAGTTTTCTCGTATACACAAATGCAATGCAAACGTAATTGAAACAGCCACGTAAACACGCATACATATGAACATGTTTAAGTTTAATGAAGCTTTCTTAAATAAAAAAATATTTTCTAAATTTAATAATATGCATATTAAAATTTTTGAACTTTAAAGAAAGATATCTTAACAAAAAAATTTAAACAAATCCCGAAGGTAAAACACGCTTCTTTTAAAATAAAATAATATTCAGCTCATGGTAAAACAAATTATCAATAAATAATGTAATATTTCTATAAAATTTACTAGTTTTAAAGGAGTATATATTTCCAAAAATGTATAGTATTTTCTGCATATAAGTATATATGTATGTAGCATATGCATTCTATCTGTGTCCTCCTTTTCAATCACTTTAAACCAAATAAAGCTGGTCTTATGTTTCAATTTGTATGTCGAGTATTTCAAAAGTACACAGGAGATACAGAATTATAATTTTTACTATATTTATGATTTGATTAGATTAAAGTTCGTATCGCCTTGTTAGCTAAATTACATGAGATAATTGTTAATGAAGATAAAAATCAAAGTTAACTGTAAATATTCTGGCAAAAACGCAGTAGAAGGGAACAACTAGCTGTTTTCGAAGGCCACTAAACCTTCATCATCAGCGTACTTGGTGTTGGTCCACTGTGTGTGGTATCAGTTGATGTAGATTTCTGATTTATATAATGAAAGCTCAATTTTACCATCTCTAAATTTACAACATAAAAGAAAAATGAGTAATGAGTAGTAATTTTTTTAACGCTCCCAACAGTATGGACAACATTTATTTCAAAGTTGCTTTTATTAAAATAATTTAGAATTTATCGTTTCCACTTTTCTGTTTGAAAATACATACATATATTTGAAAGCACTATATTTGAAATATTCTTAATTTTCATAATAGCCTGATCAAATCATAAATATAGAAAGAAACGAAGTTCGAACAATAATAATTAAAAATTAACTGAAAAGAAATTTTCTGTTAACTTTTATTTTTAAAGCAAATATCATTCTACACACTATAAGTAATACATTTAAGTTGAAATATATCAAAGTATAACCTAAATTAGCCTGTTATTCCAAATGAGATTAGAAGTCTTAAAAATATAAGTCGAAAGTCGTAGTGCTATAACTTCCTGAAAAATAACTCAAATTAATTGAGATTTTTATCAGGGGCACATACTTTCAAATATGGGCAATTCCACAGAATGTCACGTACGATGTTCCGAACGTTGACCAAGAACCGCATTGAACTGACATACAAGCTCAATTGCTTGGTCAACGTACGTGACATCATAAGTGACATTCTGCGGAATTGCCCATATGCAAATTACGGAGGTACCACTAACTCAAAATCAGCTTCTATCGATTTAAGCACTTTTTCCTTTTTGCCACAGATATATTATATACGTATGTATGTTCTTACATATGCATGCATCCATATGAATTAAACACTCTTTCGTCATTAAATGCATTTCCACACATATGTACATACATACATATGTACATGCTTAAATATGTACATACTCTCACGACACATGCTCAATCTTTTTCAAACACAAAATTAAGCCAATGTAGTTGGTATACAACATTTGACATTTAAATTTAAATATTCCCCTTCTACTGCAATTCATTATCAATTGTTTCTGTTGTATCTAGCTATGTATTATGAAAGTATGTATGTATATTAATGTGGGAAATTTAATTTAGCAGATAAGAAAATATTTATATAAGTATCTAGGCGCACGGCAGTCCGCCAGGCCAAGTTCTGGCAAATGCACGCAGTGTGTATATTTACACGAAGCCATTCGAGATGTTTTTACCCCCCTCATAACTTTGTTCCCCGCAATCGTAAAATTATAGAATTTAAACCATAATTAGAATATTCATATAACCTCACATGCAAAGTTTGAAAGTTGTGCAACAAAAGGTTCCGGAGACATAGAGTGCAAAAAGTGCATATTTTAAGACATACTCACTGACCACTGATACACTCATCAAATTGATGAAGCACTTCCGCTATCGCTAGAGAGCTAAAATTTGGTACACGAGTAGATCTGAGTGAGCAATGAACTATAAAAATCTGAAAACACGGAAATTTTAACCAGGAGGGCGGGGCTACGCCCATAAAAATTAAAATGTGTGCTATTGAGCTGAAATTTGATACATAGCTGGCTCTAGGTGACCACTAAAATAAAAAAATCTGAAAACCCGGAAATTTTGGCTAGGAGGGCGGGGCTACGCCCATAAAAGTCCGAATTAAAAAAGCTAATATAAGGCGCTTAAAAGAAGCTGTTTTATTGAAATTTTGCATGTATACTGCGATAATGCAGGGCTATAAATTTTTTGTTAAAAAGGTGGGCGGTGACACGCCCATATAATTTAAACCTCATTTCCGTGTACTACGGTTCAGCATATTAGATATACTATTTATGTGGGTATTACTATCCGTTTGCAACCAAACTTGACACGAATAATAAGCACTGGTCGAAAAAATCTTAAGTTTGGAAAAGTGGGCGGGGTTACGCCCATAAATATTAAAAATTAAAAGTTGCGCTAAGGAGCTGAAATTTAATATGCAAGTAGGTCTAGGTGAGCAACCAACTAGAAAAATCTGAAAACCCAAAAAAGTTTATCAGAATGGGCGGGGCCACGCTAATATTGTTTCTTACTAAAACCATGATATACAGCTTTTAACTCAACCTAATTTAGTGAAGCCTTGCATACGCGTTGCACGTATATAGTACTTCAAACTATCACCTTAAAAAGTGGGCTTGATCACTCCTATAAAATGTTAGCCTTGTGTTTAATCTACTTCAGTCTAGCATATTTTACTATAAAATTAGCATGAGTTGTAAGCGCTGCTCACAACAAAATTGTGAGTTGAAAATAGTGGGAGGGATAGTGCTCATAAAATCTAATTCTCGCTAGAGAGCTGAAATTTTATACATAAGTAAGTGTAGAGTAAGCTAATAGGAAAATCTTAAAACCAAGAAGTTTTTTCCGGTATGCGTGGCCACGCCTTTACAACGCCAATTCGCACTAGAGAGCTGAAATTAGATACACAAATAAATATAGATCAGAGATCACTAAGATAAATCTAAAAAACTGAAGTTTCAACCAGAGGGCGGTAACAAGCACTTTAAATTCAAAATTAAGATAAATTTTATTGAATGAAGCCTTTCATACACATTGCACTTCTCCAAAGTAAAAATTCCCTATTTTGAAAAGTACCCATGACTTCACCCATAAATCTTAGCTTTTTCGTTCAGATACTTCGGCTTAGCAGTTTTTCATTTAATACTCAGGTATTTCTTATTAACTTTTTAATACCAAACTTTGCATGAACCATAAGCACTAGAGGATGTAAAAGTCAGCGAGGCCAGGCCCATAAAAATTTTACGTAATATTATACTATAGAGAGCTGACATTTTGTAGACAAATAGTAACAGATTTACTCAATCAGAAAATCCAAAAATTAAAGCACCAGCTACCCTACTGAAACTTTGCATGCACATTGGGCATATCCTTTTGATATATGTACTTTGGCTAATCAGACTTTAATATGTAAATTTATTGAGATAAAAGACGGGATCACGTCCACTAAAATTTACGCTCCACTTTACATGTTTCTTTCCAGACCACTCTTACTAAATTGCATACACACTGGCGACCCGTTGTAATGGCACAATAGTGCATTTTTAAGGTCAACAATTCAACACCAATCACACTCTTACCCATTATTTTATGTACCTCTGCCATTTTCAACTGGTACAGTGATCACGAATAGAAATAAAATACACTAGAAATTTTAAGTTTAAAAAGTGTTATTATAGAAATCTTTTCAAAAAGTAATCAGACCCTCACAAAAACGGCCAAGTTCCTGTCAAAAATTTCGGCCATTAAAAGTTGTGAGATATAAATTTTGACCAAGTTCTTGTTTGGCACAATACCTAACACAGAAATATGCTATGCGTTATATAAATTTGTAATCGTAAGGGTGTCATATAATTTCTAGATAGTCTGTTTACTTGGCAATAATTTTACCTTTCTAAATGGAGAGAATAGTGCGTTCTATTGGAAAAAATGTTGTCAAGTAAGCAGACTATCTAAAAGTTATATGACACCCTTACGATTACAAATTTATATAACGCATAGCATATTTCTGTGTTAGGTATTGTGCCAAACAAGAACTTGTTCAAAATTTATATCTCACAACATTTAATGGCCGAAATTTTTGATAGGAACTTGGCCGTTTTTTACATTTATATTTTTTGAGGATATATATCTACATATATATCCTTAGCTTCTAAAGAAATTTAAAAAATCAATAAAATCTGGGACAGATTATAACATCCTGTTAATTCAAGCTTACTGTCGTCATTCATTCAAATAAAAATGCAATAATTAACACTAAAATGTTAATGTTATTTAACATTTATGAAATCCTTAATATAGTAACAGTAATGCATTTTTGAAAAAGCTATTTAAACACACACACACCACCTTATACTTACATATAAAAATCCCTCAAAAAAGAAAGTGAAATGTTTGTGTGTATGTGTGTGTGTGTGTTTGTGTTCCTGTGTCATATGTTCTCGTTGATGAGAGTGAGAGTATTGTAAAATTGTTTCATTACTTGTGTTTCCCAAGTAATAACAACAACTTGGGCAACAGAAATTAAAGACGTTTGTGAGTTACTAAAGTTAATGTGAGTAAAAGTGTGTGGTGAATTTGTTGGTGTTTTTTTTTTTGCAAACTTTAATCTACATTGCGCATACGCTACAAGTCACCGTATTATTGTAGTTGCTTGTGGATTTTACATGTATGAGTGAGTCAATTCAGGGTAAATTTGGAATGCATTTATTCTACTTTCACACTCAACTTACTCCACTAACATACTAACCCATACGCTCTACATAAATACGTACATAGATATATACATACATACCATACATACTGGTGTTCCAATTCCTAAATATTCGGTCATATTTAAATATTCGTATTCGTATTCGTATGCGAATATTTCTTCCAATAAAATAAATAAAAAATAATAGTTTGAAATTATTAAAAAAAAGAATATTTCAATTCAATTCTTGTACCCAACTTAAAAACAAACAAAACAATTTTCTTGAAAAATTTAAATTACTTTTCTTATCCTCAAGAGAGGATTGTTTTACTTCAAAAATAAATGTTTAGAAGCCTCTTCTCCATCTATATATATATATATGTGTTCTTTTTTCAATTTAGTTTGAACCTTGTTAGATGACTGACGTCATTTTCTATCCGTTTTTCCACCAAATAGTCTGCTATATTTTTCCATATTGATGAATTCACTGAATTTTAAAAACAAAAGTCTAGATCACACTATCGGCACAATGTACCGACTATCGTCGGCTTACTGAAATAAAGTCATAAGTAATGAGCTAAATTTACCTACTTTCTCAACTGCATTGGTAATAAAGCCATATAGACTTATTCCAGAATTAATTGAGAAATAATATAATTTTTAAGTTTAAAATTTTTTAAACCCACTAATAATCCCAAATTAATATTTTACTTATTAAGTAAAATATTTTTTTAATAAAAATACATTGAAATTGATTATTGAAGGGTAAAGGATCCCTGATGATCTGCATTAGAAACAGTGAAATGAGCATATGATCCAGCTAAACCCCTCAATAATCAATTTCAATGTATTTTTAATAAAAAAATATTTTACTTAATAACTAAAATATTAATTTAGGATTATTAGTGCGTTTAAAAAATTTTTAACTTAAATTGTAACAATTCCCTTAAACAAACACTAATATAATTTTTGTTTATTAATTATGACTTTATTGCTGTGAGCCGACAAAAATCAATACATTGTGCCCATAGTGTTATCTAAGCTTAAGATACATTGAACAACTGTTTTGTTTTCTGCTTGTATTACACATTTTATTTGAAGTGTGATGGTCTGAACACAATATGTGATTTTAGGTTAGATTTTTTGACAGTCGCAACGAACGTATTTAGATTTCTGTATCGTAAAACGTGATGAAAATATTAATACTTGTATAATAGTCTGAACGGGGCTTAAGTGATATCGTGTCCTTATGAGATGCATATTATTTAGTTTTGGGATCTTTACTTTCATCTAATCTTGCACGTTTCGAATTTTGAGTAAGAGAGTTTGGAGATGACTATGTTTGAATATCTTAATATAAATCTAAAATATGCCGTGACAATATTTAAGGAAAATTCATCCAAGATATAACTTGGATCAATTTATGTTGCCATAGAGGAAAGTATATCATTTTATAAAACTAGGCAGTAAACTCAGCGGTACGGCCTTAAACATTCACATTGTTGAGGTGTTTTCGGAGATCAAAGGACAGAAATGTAATTTATGGCCTTTGCTTATAATTTTTGGTGGTTTACAAAAAATTATTTTTTCCTCTTTTATCTTATTTGTATCTGAATTTTATTTTCTTAATTTTTTTATGCTTTTAAAAAGACAAAATTTTCAATACAAAATATTCGTCCAAAAATTATTGTCCACATTAAAATATACATAATTATTATAATTCTTTAAAAATATCTTAAATATTTTCTTAAGTTCGGCTGTTAAAAATTTGAATAACATTCTTTAGAAATAAACGTCTGTGTATGCAAGTTTCCATTAATATATCTTTAAAAACTTTTACGTTGTAGCGTCAAGTGGACCAACAAAAAACTTAAATATTTTGATATTGGAATATGCATTTCTATTGTCATACAAGTGGAAGAATATATTTTTTCGTTTATGTATATTAAAAATATTTAAAATTTAAAAGGAAACGAGATAAAGAAAGAAAAAACCCTTTAAGCAGTGGTAGTTTTTATAAATTTTAAAGTACGCGAACAGGAGTATGAAGTTCTTTTTCATAAAAAAATTTTTATATTCCATTTTGCAGCCGTAAATAGAACCCCAATTTAATGTCTATAAATGTCACATACAATATTCGTATTCGCGTTCGCGAGTATCATAAATTTGGCACATCACTAATATGTATGTATAGTGTACATTTGTGTGGCATACAGTGAGTGAAAGATATGAGCTATTGATTATCTCAATAATTTTAAGGCCAAAGAAATTACTTTGAGTTGCCATAAATTTAAATTAACTGCCATTTTATAGAAGCCATGTAAAAATTCTCGGCTGTCTATTTATATTGAAAACAAAAACAAATTCTGAGTGCTTTGTTTTTGTTTTCAATATAAATAGGCAGGCGAGAATTCTTACATGGATTCTATAAACTGGAAGTAAATCAGACCATATTGAATTATGTAGAAAAATATTTTTGAAGCTCTTGATATTTCCAATAAACATTTTTTGTATATAAAAATTTTTATTATTTAGAAATTTTTCAATATTAGAAATATTTTGTGCGTTTTTTTTTTTATTTATGCAAAAAAAATTTGTACTTCAATTGTACTTTAGACAAAATTTCCATACAAATTCTGTTTTAACGAGCACTTCAAACTCAAATTATTATTATTTTTTTGCATAAGGAGGCAACATTTTCGGCTCGAAGAGAGATTAAAAAATTACCTTTAAAGAGAAAGTTGATCGCCTAGACCACCCATACATTTATGTAAATAAACATGAATGTAAAACCATTTGACTTTTTTTGTCGCCCATTGTAAACTGCATTGACATTTATTATAATTTTTATATTTACATATGTAAATACCCATGCAAAGAAATTTATTTAAGCATTTTATTTAGTAGTGCCTGAAAACACACACATACATATATATACATGCATAACTACACACATACATATACACATATACATATGATAAAAGGAGAGACAATGTATTTTCCGAAGTGACTTTGTATGATTGACAACAACAAGAACAATAATAAAAACACCCCAAAAAATATTCACTTGCCCCAATCCTTGTTTTTCTTGTACTACATATTTTTTGCATACTCAACAAAGTCAGTCCTAACCTAATTTAATTTTCATCATGTTTTATTTGTTATTGTTGTTGCATTTGTTGCTTGCTGCTCCTGTAGTTGTTGTTATATTTTTGTATAATCTAATTTTGTTGCATTTTATTTTCATATTAAATGCTATTAGCTAATACTATGCATAACACTGCTTTTACACGAAATTTATTTGTCATATGGAATATAACATCTTCTGTTAAAACAGCTGTTATCAAATTGTATTTCGTATTATTAATATGGGGCTGCTCTAATTTAAGAGAGATATGTTGATTATACATTGGACACAAATACACACATACAATTACTAATGCATAAATACATACATACATATTCTTAATGAAATATGCACATATTTTATATCTGTGCCTTAAGAGAATTTTTTAAAGCTTTTTAAAGGTATTTTTAATGATATGTTGCCAGAATAACAACAATACCGCCTTATTTTTGATTAGGTTTTGAAATATTTTTACATTGTTATTATTGTCATTAACTTCTGCCATTGAGTTCAATAAAAACATACAAATTTATTGAAAAGTCCATTATTATATTGAAGAGGTTGAGAGGCAGTTTTTTTGTAATTCTCTTTTAGTCTTGCCTAAAGCTTTTACATTTGGAAAAATTAATAGACAGACACACTTTTTTTGCGTCGTCTTTTGATTTCATTGTATAGTTTGTTTATTTGAAATGTATGCAAATTTTAATTGATAAAACACCAGGAGACTCAAAAGTAAGTTAAAAGGCGTTAATTTATTTATGAATTTCAGTAAAAACTTGGAAAAATTACAGTTTATAAAATTTATGTTACAAGATTTTGATATGAAGCAACAAGATGAAAATTGAGAGAAATAAAAAAAGAGTAACCAAGAATGTACGTACTACACTCTTTACGTCTTCGTCAGCAAGTTAAAAAAATATTGTTTAGATCTCTTTTCATTTCCGAAATGTATTAAAGTTAATGTTGGTTCTAGGTAAAATGTTTGATTTAAATGTAACATTAAATGAAAAAATATAATAGTGCAGTTCACATGAATATTTTATTTGGTCACTTGATATGATAACCTGAAATAAAATGTTAATAACAAAAATTTTAAATTTTAAAAACCACTGAATAGATTCGAGAAGATGTGACATCTTCTAAATGGCTAGACCGAGTTTCTTAAGACATAGCTAAGAATCCTCTCGATCGAGTCACCTTTCAAACAGAAAAAAAACTAAATCAAAATCGGTCCAGCCGATACACAGACAAACAACACAAACTTATAACCGCCCTTTTTTGTCGGGGGTTATAAAGTAAATTTTTTAAATATCAAAACATATTAAAAAATTTTACTTTTCTACTAAATAAACATATCACAAATTCAGTGTGGACTGCAATAATAAAATAAAATTAATCAAAATGAAATAATGGGTAGTATGAATAAAAAAGTATTTGCTTTTTACTTACAAATTTGTTTTAAAATCCCAATTTCGTATGTGTTTTTTGTTTTTTTAAACAAATTTTTAAGTAGAAACAAATACTTTTTATTCATACTACCCAACATTATATAAAAAATTTAAAGTAAATAAGTAATTAGAAATGATATATAATAAAACAAAATGAAATAACATGAAATAAAATAAAATAAAATAAAATAAAATAAAATAAAATAAAATAAAATAAAATAAAATAAAATAAAATAACATAAAATAAAATAAAATTAAATAAAATTAAATTAAATTAAATTAAATTAAATTAAATTAAATTAAATTAAATTAAATTAAATTAAATTAAATTAAGTTAAATTAAATTAAATTAAATTAAATGAAATTAAATTAAATTAAATTAAATTAAGTTAAATTAAATCAAATTAAATTAAATTAAATTAAATTAAATTAAATTAAATTAAATTAAATTAAATTAAATTAAATTAAATTAAATTAAATTAAATTAAATTAAACTAAATTAAATTAAATTATATTAAATTATATTAAATTAATTTAAATTAAATTAAATTAAATTAAATTAAATTAAATTAAATTAAATTAAATTAAATTAAATTAAATTAAATTAAATTAAATTAAATTATATTAAATTAAATTAAAATAAATTAAATTAAATTAAATTAAATTAAATTAAATTAAATTAAATTAAATTAAATTAAATTAAATTAAATTAAATTAAATTAAATTAAATTAAATTAAATTAAATTAAATTAAATTAAATTAAATTAAATTAAATTAAATTAAATTAAATTAAATTAAATTAAATTAAATTAAATTAAATTAAATTAAATTAAATTAAATTAAATTAAATTAAATTAAATTAAATTAAATTAAATTAAATTAAATTAATTTAAATTAAATTAAATTAAATTAAATTAAATTAAATTAAATTAAATTAAATTAAATTAAATTAAATTAAATTAAATTAAATTAAATTAAATTAAATTAATTTAAATTAAATTAAATTAAATTAAATTAAATTAATTTAAATTAAATTAAATTAAATTAAATTAAATTAAATTAAATTAAATTAAATAAAATTAAATTAAATTAAATTAAATTAAATTAAATTAAATTAAATTAAATTAAATTAAATTAAATTAAATTAAATTAAATTAAATCAATTTAAATTAAATTAAATTAAATTAAATTAAATTAAATTAAATTAAATTAAATTAAATTAAATTAAATTAAATTAAATTAAATTAAATTAAATTAAATTAAATTAAATTAAATTAAATTAAATTAAATTAAATTAAATTAAATGAAATTAAATTAAATTAAATTAAATTAAATTAAATTAAATTAAATTAAATTAAACTAAATTCAATTAAATTAAATTAAATTAAATTATATTAAATTAAATTAAATTAAATTAAATTAAATTAAATTAAATTAAATTAAATTAAATTAAATTAAATTAAATTAAATTGAATTAAATTAAATTAAATTAAATTAAATTAAATTAAATTAAATTAAATTAAATTAAATTAAATTAAATTAAATTAAATTAAATTAAATTAAATTAAATTAAATTAAATTAAATTAAATTAAATTAAATTAAATTAAATTAAATTAAATTAAATTAAATTAAATTAAATTAAATTAAATTAAATTAAATTAAATTAAATTAAATTAAATTAAATTAAATTAAATTAAATTAAATTAAATTAAATTAAATTAAATTAAATTAAATTAAATTAAATTAAATTAAATTAAATTAAATTAAATTAAATTAAATTAAATTAAATTAAATTAAATTAAATTAAATAAACTAAATTAAATTAAATTAAATTAAATTAAATTAAATTAAATTAAATAAAATAAAATCAAATCAAATCAAATCAAATCAAATCAAATAAAATAAAATTAAATAAAATAACACAACACTACATGGAATAAAGTCAACAATAAGATAAAATAAACTAATATAAAATCAAAGAAAAAAAATTATATAAAATGAAATCAAATTATATAAAGTAAAATATGATCAATTAGAAAACAAAATACAATGCAAAAAAATTAAAAGAAATCATAATGAAGTGATGAAGTGCGTTGCTGCACAGAAAAATATCAGTATTCCCCAGCTTAAAAGTCTAATTTAATTTTTCTTCTCTTTAAAAACTCACAATTATTAATAAAAATATTTCATTCAATAAAAAATTAAATTACTGAACTTAAGCCCGATTAAGAAATTATTAAAATTCACTACAGTTCAACTAAATCTAAAAAAGAAAAATCTCATTTATAAATCATAATAATAAAATAAAATAGTATAGTACAATACAAAACAGAAGAAGTCAAAACCAAATCAAATTAAATTCATATAAGTAAAATAAAAATCTAAACAATCAAAAATAACATAAAACTCAATAAATTAAAATACAATAAAAAAATGCAATAAAAAGCTTAAATAAAACAGTAAAAAAGTAAACAAAATCAAATAAAATTAAATTAAAAAAATTTTATTTAATAAAATACAATAAAATGATATATAACAAAATAAAACTATTGTTGTAAAATGACAAAACGTATACTGTGGTACTCGGTATTAGCCGAATGTAATGTAATGTAACTGCAACGTAGGAAACAGCTTGGTGGTATTCTTAAAAAAAATTATCTGCTGTGAAGCTTATGTATGTCAAAACAAAATGTTTATAAAAATTTTGACTAAAGCACACTTGTAATACAAATTATTATTTTTTCTTTATCTATAATAAACTCGTCTAAAAACTGAACAGAATTTTTTCAAATTTTCTCTCTGCAGCTCTTCGATTTTTGCTGCGAACTATTATTTCTGCAACATCATTTTACTGCAGCCCTATACGGCATGCATGTCTTTTACATCTTAGTTGTGATCTTTATAATTCTAATTTGTACACTTTTGTCAAAATTGTTATTTTGCAAGAGATTAAAAAAAGTTAATGAACGTACAAACCGCAGAAAACACTCCGTAAATGTTGTTGACAATAAAATAAATTATTATAAACAATTTTTTTTTATTTTTGGTTAAAGTTTTTACAAGTTTTCAAAATCACTTTGAGTGATATTCACAATAAGGACACTCTTTGTGTAATGCTCGTCGTAATACAAAATGAAAATTTATTCAATCATTACTTTCGACTACAGTCGAAGATCGAAACTTGGTCGTAATAAAGGACATAATAAAATAGACAATTTAATATTAACACCCCATTTTCACATGCGCAAGTAGTGTATATGTATGTATATGTATTACTAACCAAAATCAGTAGAAATATCAAAAAAATACAACAGTTGTCAAAGTGGCTACACACACAGTAAAAGTGCATTATAAAAATGTCGTCAACAAATAAATTTTTAGCTAACATAGCGTTACTTCAACTGTCAGCGCAGTGTTGCCAACTAGTCAATACTTAACTTGATTTGTAATGTTAATATATTTCTTTTATTAAAACATGTAATTTATGTTCAAACTTAGCTCTAAAATAAGCATTTATGTCATTTCTCAATATCCTTTACATATACAAAAAAATCTGTTATAATACTAACCAAATTAATGAAATAACTCTGTATACGGCAACACTGTTTTTCGTTTTGTCACTTTACATGCGACAAGTGTAAGAATTTGCTTGCTTCAAAATTTCATTGCAACTGACTCGCAAGTGGCAAAAAAAATGTGGCTGTATTACACTGAAAGAATTTTTTTCATAAGTTCTATGAATTTCGACATTAATCCAATGAAAAAATTCATTAAAATTCAATCAACGTCAGGCTTCGTTGGATTGATGAAACCAGTTTCATTAAAATTATTTTAATGAAAACTTCGTCAAATATATCAAACAGTGTCATCAATGCAATGCAATAACTTCACCGAAACAACGAAATAATTTCATTAAAACCACAAAAACCAGATTAATAAAACTTATCTCTGAAGAAGCTGGAAAATACCAGCAAAACGTTGGATAAATAATGTAATAATATTTTGTTATTTACATTAAAATACAATAAAGACCTTAAAAACCCATATTAGATTACTTTCTAATATCAAAAAGAAACAACTGCAAATGTTTCTTAAATATGAAGGGGTTTCTTAATAATTTGAAAATATTGTTGTCATAAATCCAATGAAATATTGTTACGAAACTAGAATGTCAACGAAGCAATTCCAATGAAATTCTTTCACAATATTCGTGAAATTTTCATTAGATATGTGAAATTATCATTAGATTTCTGAAAAAAAAATCTAATGAAATTGTTTCATTGGATTTATGAAGCAAAATTCTTTCGGTGTTGTAAAAAATGTAGGTATATTGAGTTTTTTTTCACTTGGACTTGTTTGTGGCAACGGGGGGGGGGGGTGGTTTAAGTCTAGTAACTGTTTGTTCATTAAATAAATAAAAAATTATGTAGAGAGGCCCTGACTCATTATTTTTTTATAAATCGACTTGTTTGTATGTTTCGATGTAACATCTGGTGTATCAAAAAAAATTTGATTTAAAATAAAAATAACGAATTAGGCCCTTTCTATATTGAAGTAACGATATGTACATTGTACTTTCATATATGTGACCTTCTCCGAGAAGAGGGACCTAGTGTCTGAAAATGAAGCTTTAAGGAAAACGCATTTAAAAAATAAAATTTTAATGTTTTTCTCATTTTTATCGATTTTCCCAAGTTTATGTTTTCTGACACACTAGGTCCCTTTTCTCAGAGAAGGTCACATATACATATTCTTAAGCCTACAGTACACGGCATGTAAAAAGCCACATGCGTATGTAGCGATGACGTCACGAGCATTTTCAGCATGTTAGTTGCATTTTCTAAAATTACTATAAAGTAGTGGCTAGATACCGTAAAATTTTTATAGTGTTCTTGTTCCAAAATACAGATGTGACACATGTAGACGAATCGAAGACATTCTCTGGGGCAGCTCGTCTGTAAACATGTTAATATATACATGTACATATGTTACTAGTACACGGCATGTAGCAAATGTAGCTCTGTGATGACGACAAAATTACGTCAGAACCACATGCGCATGTAGTTATTTACATGACTTTACAAAACCATACATTTTCGAAAATTTGTTTAACAGGAAATTCCACGTTATACGCAGGCGCTGTACCAATTATTGATAATCAAGAGCCCTATAATGCAGTTTTTTTATTTTTTTTATTTGGATCCTTTATGATCGATAATGCTTAGAAACTCAATAGTGTATTGATATCATAGAATAAAATAATGACGTTTTGTGAAATTTTTTTGGTAATAATAAAACGGACGCACTTTAAGACTATTCAAATGATTTTTTTTTTATTGCCTCATGTTTTATTTATTTATTTATTTATTTACATTTTGTTTATTTCAGCAATAGTTATTTTTTACGTTTTATGTTTCAGGTTTTATAGTTGATTATAAAAAAAAAATACATCTGACATTGCGTGTGACCTGCGTGCACTCCATGGGAATATGACACTTATTTTCTTGGATGTACATAGTGGTCTTTCTGTCATTCTTTCATACGTTTTGTTTTATGTATAATTATAATGTAATTTCCACTGCTGTTCTTATTGCTGCTGATGTGGTTTTAATTAATTGATTGACATGCACGTAATATTTTGCCCCTCGCAACAAATATTCTCACATAATAATTTATTAAATTCCTTGGCTGATAAGTGTGTGATAATCATGTTATTACATATTATGTATTTATTTTATAATGTTTTATTTTTATCACAGTTCTATTAATTGGAGGCGGAGTTCAAATAATTTCTATATAAACATGTATACAGACCTTAAAATTGTGTCTGAATGTATTGACAATTATTAAATAATAATTAATAAATCTTAAGTGCATTATACATTATACATTATATACATATGTTTGTATGAATATACTCGTAGTTTTATTTTTGTGTTATACCTGATTTACATTAAGCGTTTTTTCATGAAATTTCATGAATTTTGTTGCACGCAACTTTTTCTATTTGCTAATTGCAGCGCTATACAAGAGAATTTTATATAAAAAAGGGCGTAGATTGAATCTCTGATGCATTTTTGACAACTTTTTTGATATAAGTTGCTCCTCGAGGCCTCCTATTGACAAATAAAAAATTTCATGAAAAAATGCTTAATGTAAATTAGGTATTATTAATGTGTACATGCCAATGGCTTTTATATGCACACAGAAAGGAGTTTCCCATGTACCTATTTATATACATATGAAAAGTTTTGTGTAACTATGAGTTGCTCGTTATATAGGTCACTATTTACATATGCATCTTTATATACACATATGTATGTATAAATGTATCTGTATTTATTATGGATTTTGCTTATATGCATTAAACTCTTCAGTATATAAGCCAAGTACACTAAGTACTAAAACGTGTACAATGCGAAGTTTTTGGTCGCGTGCCAATATATATATGCAACTTAAACTTTTCTGTATTTTTAAACTATAGTAAAACTTAAACAATTTCCTTTTTTGTTAAATCAAACTGAAAAATTCTGGGATATTAAATTTAAAATACTGCAAATATATGTATATAGATTAAGAAATTTTTAAAGTATTAAAAACCCTTTTGAAATACGTAATCTGACTTAAGGCTCCGTTGGCCGACGGTAATGGATTGTAGTTGTAACGATAAGAAGCAGCTGATTGACATTGCTATATGAAAAGTAAGTGAAATGGTTACAGAGATGTAACCGGAATCTGACCATTATTTTTCACGATCAGCTGTTTCTTGTCACTGCAGTTATATGTATTACATTACAGTCGGCTAACTGAGGCTTTACCTGAAATACATACATACTACAAACAAGCAGAATTTGTATACCCTTTACCAAAAAATGGTAAAAGGATATATATAGGTTTTTCATTCCATTTGTAATTTCCACAATATTAATAAGCAAGCCATAAAGTATGTACACTTTGGATCCTTATGCACAGGGAAGACGAATAAGCGATGTCCGTCTGTCTGTCTGTTTGTCTGTCTGTACATGAAATCGGTTTTCCGAAGTTCCCAGAAAAGCTAGAGACTTGGGCCTTGAACTGGTGTGTCAGAAATATCCTGAAAAAGATTCGTATTGAAAATTGAGCTCAAACTTTATTTTGCTATACTAATAAAGCAACTACCGAAAACTAATTTTTATTATTTTTTTTTTTTTTTTTTTGTTGAATAAACTTATATTATACTTTAGTATGAATAAAATTGATATTTTTAATAAATTAAATTAAAAAAATTAAAAACGCGTTTCCAGGGTTGGAAAACTTTAAATTTTTTGTATAAAATTAGCTTACAAAAACAAATTTTTCCTTTTTTCTATAAATTAAATATATCTTATATTCTTAAAACAAAGACATTGATGTAGAAAATCAGAAAAATCAAAAAGGATGATTCCAGGGTTGGGAAACTTAAAATTTTTATGATATAAAAAATAAACTTCCGTAAACTAGAGGTCACTTGCTAAAAATTGCACTAGAGCAAAAAATTATACAAAATATTATACATATGTATGGATGTGCTTATGAATGTATCTCTATACCTCATATATGCACTGTGGTGAAGGGTATATAAGATTCGACACAGCCAAATATATCACTCTTACTTGTTTTATCTCAAAACTCTACAGCAACAAATAAATACATAAGCAATAACAAATAAACAATAAAAATTAAATATTATTAATCAATTTTGAAGAATTTTCATTTGTAGTTAGTTAAACACGTCCATATGCACTTCGTTTCTGCCTTAGAAGCTGATGAGTAGACTTGATCCAAAAAACAAATCTTGAAAAAAAAAACGAAAACAAGTAAGAATGCTATATTCTTATATACCCTTTACCAAAGTGAGTATATGTAGTATAGAGATACATACATAAGCACATACATACATATTTGTTTTGTGAAAAAATGTATAATTTTTTGTTCTAGTGAAATTTTTAGTAAGTGACCTCTCGGTATTTTTCGATTAAATATTTTTCTTTTGATATTAGCAATAAGTTGAACATATTATTCTAAGCTCTGTATTTAAGAAATGTTTTATATTCACCCTTATTCCAGTTATCACGTCATACAATGCCAAAAAATTGGTACTTGTTCACTGGCACTCGAGATGTTCTAAAACCCTATAAAATAGTTTTAGTATTGTACCTCCATGCCAAATAAACTAACTTGTTTTATATAATAATCTTTGATGTTGCAAAATTTTTAAGTGTCTCAATTTAAACATCCCATTGCAAAAGGTATATATCGCGTTATTATGTAAACGTTAATTCCTAAAAAAATTTTTCAAATTTGTTCAGCAGAAAGGAACGTTTTCAGGGAAATGAACGGAACATGTCCTTTAATTAATTTTATAGTTAGGACAGTTCTTTAGCTATAAATTTTATTTTTATCTCTATTTACTAAAAATTAATAAGAACTCGTTACAAGCTGTCAAGAAAAGACCATCGTTTTGAAACATAACTGTGCTGAGAGCATAATAAGCAGGGAAACCGCAAATATGCCATTGCATGTTTTTTCTTGTGTTACGTATTAATGCGAGGACAAGATATTTGTCTGTTTCAGAACTTTTTATGAATTTTGGCATCGATTTGTTAGTGCATATTTTTGCATATTTTACTTTTTAAATCATATTTTCGCATATATCAGTCTTAAACGCATATTTTTAGCATATTTTCTAACTTTTAGAGCATAATTTACGCTTTTAGGGCATATTTTGATACTTTATGAAATTTTTTTTAATATGCTTACAAGCTTATCTGTTGGCCAAAATTTTTGTTTTTAGTTTTCGCCATTTAAATCTCATTTCCAATCTTCCATGTAGTATATAGACGTTAGTTTAAATAAAAATTTGGGTTTGCTAGTTGTGACGGACTCTACGTCGATTACATCAGTAGACGTTGAAGGAAGATTGTCAATGTATAAAAATTTACTTAGATGTGACAAGCACGATTTTTATTTGAAAATTTAGGTCAATATTTTGTTGCTTATTACAATAAAATTATAAAAAAAAATCTTGGCTTATTTATCCAAAATACAGTTCCAAAGTTTTAATTCTGATATCGTGATCTCTTTTAAAATTGAAGTTAATTTTTTACGAGAGTATCAAAAAAATTTATTTGTATTATTTGCATTAGTCAAAATTTATATGGCAACTTTGTTTTAACGTGCACTTCAATCCTAAATTATTGTTTTTAAAACGGCAGTTTTTCTTTGTTAATTATTTTATTGTTTATTTTATTTCTGTCTTATTTTGTCGAATTTTTAAATAAAAAATGTATTTTCGTTGACAAATAAAGCAATTTGTTTTATATTTAAGAGCATATTTTTTGAGTTTTTAGTGCATATTTTCAAGTTTTTAGTGCATACAGAATGCGCATAAAACCCTTTTTTTAGAGCATATTTTTGGTTTCCCTGATAATAAGCAATATGGCACAAACCTTCGTTTTTACCTAAATAAAAATTTAACAGATATAAAAATTTAGAGCAAAGAACTTTCTAAAACTTTACATACATATGTTTAATTGAAAAAAAATGATTTTGGTTATATTTTTGCCAACAATTTCTTTTTCAATTTCCAACCCTGAAACTATAATTTTGGTTTTTCTAATTTTTAATACTTATTTCATTCTTTCTAAGTTATGCAATATACATAATTACTAAAGAAATAATTAGTTTTATTTAATTAGTTTTATATACCAGAAAAATTTTAGGTTTTCCAGGTCTGTAGCTAAGTTTTTTATTTTTATAATTTTTATTCCAAACTATTTCTTTCTAAAATATTAAGTATAAATAATATGTAAACAAAAAGAAACAAATAATTTGATCTTCTTACTTTTATATACAAAAAAAATTTAATTTTCCAACCCTAGAATCATCCTTTTAGATTTTTCTGATTCCTTATACCAATCTAGTAGTTCTTCAAAATGTATAAAAAGTATGTTGAGTGAACAAGGAAAAAAGGCAATTAAAAAATTAGTTGTATGTATTTAGTTACTTTAATATCCAGAAAAAAAGTTCAAAGTTTACAGCTCTGGCGCTGTGGTTCTTATTTTTATAATTTTCTACACTAAACTTTTCTGCCCAAAACGTAAAATATTTATAATTTATAAAGAAAAAGAAAAAAAATTAATTAGGCCTAGTTACTTTTATATATCACAAAAAGTGTAAGTTTGCCAACCCTGGAATGATCCTTTTTGATTTTTCTGATTTCTTACACCAATCTCTTTCTTTTAAGAATATAAGATATGTTTAATTTATAAAGGAAAAGTTTTAGTAAGTTACTTTTGTATAACAAAAAGTTAAAGTCTTCCAACCTTGGAAACATCTTTTTTATTTTTTTTTTAAATTTGAAATACCAATTTTATTCGTACTGAAGTATATTTAAGTTTAAGTTAAGTTTATTTAATAAAAAATAAATAAAAATTATTTTTCAGTAATTACTTTTATTATGCAAAATTAAGTTTGAGTTTTGCAGCTCTGAAACCGTCTGCTTGATTTCTCTGATTTTCAATAAAAATCTATGCCGGACCATTTCTGACACACCAGTTTAAGACCGAAGACTCTAGCTTTTCTGGGAGCTTCGGAAACCCGATTTCACGTACAGACGGACAGACAGACATCGCTTTTTCGTCTTCCCTATGCATAGGGATCCAGAATATATATACTTTATGGGTCGCATATTAATATTGTGGAAATTGCACACGGAATGACAAACATATATGCACCCTTTTCCAATTTTTTGGTAAAGGGTATAAAAAAAGTACTTCAAACTTGTATGTTTATGTAAAAACTTTCAAAATGTTATTGAGAATTGCGCACATAAGCATAATAAGCTAAAACGACTCCAATAAAAATTTAAATGCAACACATTGGTTAAACATGTTCATATGCATTTCGTTTCAGCTTTAGAAGCTCATAAGTAGACTTTAATCAAAAAAGAAATCTTGAAAACAACGAAAATAAATACTTCATACTTTTATGTTTATGGAAAAACTTTCAAAATATTATTGAGAATTACGGACATATGCATAATAAGCCAAAAATTTAAATAAACAACAAGCATTTTTACTTGATTCTGAAAATGTTTTTTTTTAGTTTTCTTATTAATACATAATAGACTTAACGTCAAATATACTTTGGTATTTTTATATACTAGTAAATTATCGTAAAATTAATATGTATGTATGTACATCTGATTCATTACATGCCATTTGCTTTGAAATTACAAAATTCTCTATAATGTCAACAAATTTTTCTAAGCGAAATAAATAAAAACTTTAAAAATAAAAACATATGCACATTATTATATGCCGTCTTGACTAATTAAAAATTTGTCAAAATTAATTAAAATAAAAAAAAAAATATATAAAAAACTAATATTTACACTTAAATAACTACAAGCTGCTGCATTGATAAATAAATCAGAAAATAATTACGCTATCTAAGTCATTCCAACCGCAAAATAAAATTATCTTTTATTTGTAAAATGCAAGAAAAAAAACAAATTCAAATTCACAAAAATAAGTCATCAAGTTAAGCATATAAATAAATATGTAAACGAAATCAGTCCCAAAATTATATGAAATTTTTTTCTCAGTCTCTGGCTCAGTTTCCATACTATTCACTGCCATTCACTGTTTCCGAGTACTCTTTTAAAATCAATATAAGTTACCCTCTCAGGGCCATTATAACAATTTAAATTTAGTTAAAAGTAGGATTTTATCGAACGTATAAAAACTTTATCATTTGCAAAATTTGACTTTAACCTAAAGTGAGCGATTAATTACAGGCAAGTTTATCCTACCTGGTAAATTAAATCCAATTTGCAATAATGGAACACTTTTTATACGTCCGATAAAATCCTAATTTTAACTAACTTTAAGTTGTAATAATGGTCCTAAGAAGTACCACGAGTCTAATACCATCTTCACACTTATGGTCTTAAACGTGTTTAAGGCAAATGTTTTAAAAAACTAAACACAACCGTTCACATTACATTTGAGATGTTTAAGGTTGACGTTTTGTTAATAAATTATTTTATTTGTAAAAAATTTCGAACAATTATGTTTTTTTTGTTGGTTTATTATTTTCAAACAACAAATGTTCTCGTAAATATTTTAGTATTCTTTAACTAATTACTTCTTTACCAAATAATTTTTGACTTGACGCCATTTAATAACAACACAAAGTTGCCAGAGTTATCAAAAAACGGACTGAACATACTCCATTAGCGTGTTTAAGGAAGTGTTTTAATCTTAAACACTTCATTTGAGATGTTTAACAAAACAAGTCAATGTATGGTGAAACATCTCAAAATCGTCGTGTTTATGCTCTTAAACACGAATGAGGCGTTAAACACGTTTAAAACCATAAGTGTGAACATAGTATAAAAAATTTTCAATTATTTGCAAAGACATTTATTGTTTGAAAATAATAAATCAATAAAAAAGCATAATTGTTCGTAATTTTTTACAAATACGATCATTTATTGACAAAAACGTCAACCTTAAACATCTCAAATGTAATGTGAACGGTTGTGTTTAGTTTTTTAAACATGTTTAAGACCATAAGTGTGAACATGGTATTAATCTTAAACACTTCATTTGAGACGTTTAACAAAACAAGTCAATGTATGGTAAAACATCTCAAAATCGTCGTGTTTAAGCTCTTAAACACGAATAAGGCGTTAAACACGTTTAAAACCATAAGTGTGAACATAGTATAAGAAGTACTACGAGGATGTACTGATGACCATTTCTTTAATCACCTTCGTAGAAATAAGACAGAAAGAAGGCAAAACCATGACAAATGCCTCCTCTTCCCTTGCCTCTTTTCCGTCTCGGCAATTGAATAAAATTTTTAAATTTTTTTATTTTTTTTATTTATGAAGCAAAAAGTCAAATGAAATACACAAAGATACGCGAAACTTTGCTGCATGAAATATGAAAATATTTTAATACACACAACAAATAGACAAAAAAAAAAACACGAATATATTATTTAAAAACTATTATTTGCGCAAATGCTTAACGCAAAATACGTTTAAGTAAATAAACAGGCATAAATTAAAATTATAATTAAAAATCAAATATACAGCTTGTCAAGGAAGAGTTGGCACTAGTGATGAGCGATAGCGTGATTTTTTAATAATGTTCCTCCTTGTGAACGTGATTTTTAAATCACTGTTCTTTTAAACTGTGACAGTGATCACAGTTTAGCAGTATTTTGTTTGTAGCAGTTCTGTTATTTTGAGAAAATCTAATAAGAAGAGCAGTGAAATTAAACAGTCACTGTGATCACGGTTTAACACATTTCAGCTCTTCTGCTTTAAAAGTATTTATTAGTATTGGTCAGCGATGCCAACTTGGTGCTTTTGGCACTATTTTTAGTGCTTTTTGAAGACTCAAAACGCCAAATTTTGAGAGTTAGTGCCAACCTAAGAAAAAGCACTATTTAGTGCTTTTAGGAAGTTTGTGTATTTCTTAAAATTTCCTTAACAAAAACTTGGTGTGTTTATTTTTTCAGTGCAAAGCCTACCTTTTTCATCTGATATATTTCATTAAATATGTTAATATTGCCGAAATAGAGAAAAGCTTAGAGAATATTAAACATTGTTAAACTTCACTCGTTTGAATTTTCATTATTTTTTCACGTTAGTGCTTTTTAGATCTCAAAATTACGCTTTTTAGTGCTTTTTTTAAATGTTGATGTGCTTTTATAGCCAAAAAAGTTGGCATCACTGGTATTGGTGTTTTGATAAATACTAATAAGAAGAGCAGCAAGAACAAGCAATTAGCAATCAACCCCGTTCAAATATTGAGAATAAATAAAAAAAATATATAAGAGGCAGAGAGACAATAAAATTGCAAATATAAAAATGTGACACGATTTGACAATTTTTTCTTGACAAAAGCTGAAGGTATAAAAAAAATTAATATGTTAGCTTTATTTATTGTAAAGTAAGTATGCAAGAACAATCACAGTTTGTATGAAAGAACTATATTTTCAAAACCTGTTACTTGATAAATTCAGTCACAGTTGTGATTTGTGATTTGTCAATCGCTGTGAAAAAGTAACAGGTTTCTAAATATCGCTCAACTCTAGTTGGCACAGAAACACAATATTGAGTATATTCCCTAAAATTACAAATTTAAATGTAAATTTGTATTACGAACTATTTGAATTTAAATGAAAAAAAATAAATAAATTTCACTAAAGCAACAATCTACAATGAGAGAGAGTGTATTGTACAGAATACAATTAATTATTTCTTTAAAAAAATCAAGAAACATAAAATTAAATAATCCAGTACAGAGAGTGTTGCAGATTTAAAACCGAATTAAGCGTCCGCCAACGCTCCCGCACTTGCTGTGAAAAATTTTTGAATCCTGTTTTGAAATTTCACTCGTGTTCATACTGTCAAATTTTTGTCTTACAGCTTAATATATTTTCTTATACTTTACATATATCTCAAGAGAATGAGATAAGAATGATATACCCAACAAGAACAGCATGTAAGGGTGTCACAACAAGAACGCAAGATTTAAATTTGGCGCCATTCGAAGTGTCATTGTTTGACATTTGAACAATAGTTATTGTCTGCTAGTAGAAGGTACGAGGTTAGTAAAAATGGAGCGCTACACGAATGAACAACGCATTCTCATTGTGAAATTGTTTTACCAAAATGGTGAAAGTTTTGCGGCTACAGTTCGCAAATTTGCGATCAATTTGGGGTCACAATAATGCTCCAAAAGAGTCAAGAGAAACAATTCAATTGATACATCAGTCATTTCCCGGTCGTGTTATTTCGCGTTTTGGAGACCAGAATTGGCCGCCTAGATCGTGCGATTTAACACCATTAGACTTTTTTCTTTGGGGTTTTTTGAAGTCGATGGTTTACGCGAATAAGCCGACGACGACTCAAGCATTAAAAGAGGAAATTTGACGCTGCATTAATAAAATACCGCAGCATTTATGCAAAACGGCCATTGAAAATTTCATTAAAAGATCGCGTGTGTGCCAGCAAAGCCGCGGCGGCCATCTGCCCGATTTGTTGTTCCACACATAACCTCATTTTGTCTACTTTACGATATAATAGAGTTTCACGATTTTTTTAAAAAATATCTGTGTTTTATTTAAAATTTAAATCTTGCGTTCTTGTTGGGACACCCTTTACATGAAATAAAGTACCTTTTTCGATTCATCCTTGCCCTTTCATCAACAAACTCGAAAGTTTTGCAGCAAATGCTTTCTAGTAAGGACGAGGACACAGAAAGAACTATTTAACTTGCATTTTCTTTTCTAAGAAACAAAATGTTGCACTTATTACACTTTTCAATGAAAATTCGCAATAAAATGACTTTCTAAAATAAACATTTTATTAGAAACTATTGTATCATCCCTTGCGAGCTTAAATTTTTTCTTTAAACGAGCGCTTAATTTCTTTTTTTTATAAAAAGTAAAAGAAATGTTACGCTTTTTTCAGAAAAGAAAACGCCAATAGTTATGAATATGCACCTTTCGGATGTGCTCGAACCTTCCAAACTTCTGCTGCTATACCGAAAGGCAAATCATTCATTCGGAGCAGCGTCTGTTGAATGGCAACAGTACCTAGAATAATGTCCGATTGAACGTGTCATACCAGTATCTGTCATTGATTTAACTCTGGAGACCCAAACTATTCTCCCAGCAATTTTGGTAGCAACTACAGCCACTCGCAGATAATGTGGTTGCTCATACTCGCCGCCTCAGCCAGGTCTCAGCAATTACCGCCACAGCATCACTCCTTATAGCAGATCAGCTGTAGGTAACAATAGTCTCGGTATTAACCAGTGGTTAGACCTCGAAGCTCAAACCCGAAATACTTCACCTCCATCGTCTTTTTAACCCAGGGGAGCTCCAGGTGAGGCTACACCTGTAAGCCAGCGTAGCAAGCTACTCTCTTTTAATAAACATACATATCGATGGTCACAAGTAGAAAGGCCCTAACTCAAATGAATGTAAATTTACAGGAGAAGGTGAAAACATTATAATAAACAGTAAACTGCTTGTAGAACTGCTTTGTAAAAGTGCTCGTAAAAGCGTTATTTTTTACACTTTTGCACTATTGTGACGAGTTGTATTTGTGTTAAATGTATTGTAATCACACAAAAACTGAATTTCCTGAAAATACGAGTTACGGCCTCTCTACTTCAGACCCTCTCTCCTTCTCTCTCTCTCTCTCTGTAGAGATGGCAATCATGATAGGGATTAATATTTTGTGAGGGAATGAGTTGCACGTGTACTAGACCCCTGCACAAGACCACTTACAAGAAGTTTTTTTTAGAAATAAGAGATTTTTCAAATGCTTTGCTACAGCGAAGTCTTCTAAAACAAATACTAAACAACACTGGGAAGACATTTGTTTCAGTTATTGCAGGTATAGGAGTAAAGAAGAAAATACTTCGTGACGTAAGAATTTGTGATACTTACTTCTTCATACGCATTGGCGCGTATACAAAATTCATGCATGTACATACTAGGGTATTCATTTAATCGGGGTTTCGCTTTAATCGGTTAATCGCTCGATTAATTAGTCGAGATTTTGGCTTAATCGGTTAATAATCGGTTAATTTCGGCATTAACCAGTTAATCGATTAATAGAGTTTTTTCATAAATCAAGTAATCTGAACAAGTAATAGTGCATTAATTATTTATTAATTTGAGTTTATTAGTAAAACAAGCAAAATACACACAAGAATTCTTAAACTAAATTAAGAAAAAAATCATAAAAAGAGGGTGGTTAAATTTTAAGGGAAATCGTTGAATAAAAATTTACCTACGTTCTGTTGTAGACGTGAACATTTTGATCTACTTTGCACTTACAAATTAACAGCCTTAAAATTCAACCACCCTATGTATGTATATTAGTACTTCAATAGTTTAAAAAGATCTTCTTACACATTTTTTTTTTCAGAAAAATAATTTCGTTCAAGTGTTAAGGATTTAGTTTTAGTTTACAGTTAGGATTTAGATTAGTTTTGATAAAACTTGACTTCGAAAAATCTTTTCACTTATCGTAGACGTTGAGCAATCCATAATACATAATGTCTGGTTTCTCTGTCGTTTTCCTGGTTTTCTCTAAACATATAAAATTCTGCATTATGCCAATAGAGTCCTGTTTTTTTTTTTTTTTTTTTTTTTTTTTGTTCAAATCCTTAACACTTCTGGTTTTCCGGTTAATTTTATTAGAATATATCTTGTATTACTATCGATATTTTTTCTATTGGCCTGTCCTCATCTGGCTCAGTGAACATTTCTACGTTTTTGTTTTTGTACTTTAAAACACGGTTGCTAAAGAAAATATTTCAGAGAGTAGGTATAAAATAATTGAATTTTTCGCTTATTAAATCTAAACTTTAATTAAAGCGTTGGTAACAGTACTATTAGCTTTTATTTATTTATTTATTTTATTAAAAACAAGTTCAATTAGAGTAGCAGAGTCTTTACTAAACCCTTTTATAGCCACGTCGAAAGATTTTGAAGTTTTACTTAAGTTAGAATCACTGAATATACTTCTTTGTTTGTATGAAAAATGTGAGACGAAACAAATAATTAAACACTTAAAAATTATGTTATTAGTACAAAATATTTAAAAATTTGTTAGTTCGGTTAATTGGCTGGAATTAACCGGTTTAACCGTTAATCGGAAAAAGGCAACTTTTAATTAACCGATCAGTTAATGGGGTAGTAATTAACCGATTAACCCATTAACCGGTTAAGCATCAACACTGCTTCTTCTGATTGTTTGTTACAATTATATTCACGTATGAACATCATTACATCCATCGTGCTTGGCTTATTAAACGACATAATTTATTATTGGTTTAGTATAATACATGCTACGAAAATACATTTAAAAAAAATACGTATTTACATTTCAAGACTGTTTACGCAGTCCTCTAATGTGTACTGTCGAACGTTTCTGGAATTCAATACCGTTAAAAAATTTACTACAGTCAAACTAATCCTGTTACTACAGTTTTAAGTTGTCAATAAACTTATGTAGAAATGTGTAAAAAAACGAATTTCCCACATCAGTCGAACTTTCATCTCATTAAAAAATAATCATTGTACTTTAATGCAGTACTGAAACGATGACTTTTCAGCTTTTTTTAACACAAACGGTCAAACGGAGTATTAGAGCCTTTATCAGGATATCAAATCAAAAAAAAAAACCTATTTTCTAAGACAATAATATATTTTGCACTTATTACGAGGTAAACGTATTTTTACCATATTCCAGTATTACCTTTAAAAAAAAGCTAACAAGTCCTGCTTTAAATTTCGTAGTTTCCTTTTTGTTCGTTAATTGCAAAATGTATGTTAGGCATGCCAATCAGGATTTTCGAGATTAATCCATATTGTTACATTGTTCTATAGCGAATGCCATAAGCTCAAACTGAAAAACGTGATCTAATCATCTCTTTACCGAAAGCGATAATTAGACCGCTGATGTAATAAGTTTATGAACATTTGCAAAAAACAATAGCAACTCATTACATCATTGTTAGTTTTTTCTTACAAAAAAACGGTGCAGGGTGGGCCAAAAGAAACCAAGGGGTGTAAAAGTTTAATAACTTTTTTGTTTATTAACTTTTTTTTATTTTTTCTTTCAGATTATATAATATACAAAATGGAAATTTTTTTGCACTAAGTATGAAAAATTATGTCTCTTAAATGACCACCGTTTTCAGCTTCGCACTGATGGGCTCTTTTTAGAGCATTTTCCATAACATCTTTCAAAACTTGTGGCTGTAGCGTTCGAATTTCTGCAACAATGTTTGCCTTGAGTTCAAGGATTGTCTCTGGCTTGTTCACATACACTCGCTCCTTCAAAAAACCCCAAAGAAAATAGTCGGGTGCTGTCAAATCTGGCGATCGCGCTGGCCAAATAATTTCCGAATTTCGAGAAATTATTCGCTCTCCAAAAATTTTACTTAAAAGTGCCATTGTGTCTCGGGCAGTATGGGCACTGGCTCCGTCCTGCTGAAACCACATACCAGGTCTGTTTTCAAGAGCAGGACCGATACCGCTCTCCATTTACGGTTACAGCACTTCCATCTTCATTCTCGAAGAAGTAGGGCCCAATGACATTTTCAGATGTGATCCCACACCATACTGTACACCTGATGGGGTGCAATTGGCGTTGATGAATGGCTCTTGGATTTTGAGAACCCCAGAACCTACAGTTCTGCTTATTAACAAAGCCATTCAAATGAAAATGAGCTTCATCACTCATAATCAAATTTTCAATAAAGTTGATTTCATTTCTGGCCAACTCTTGAAATTTAACTGCAAAATTTAGACGTTGCCGATGATCTGTGGGTTTTAATTCTTGGACCAATTGCACCTTATATGGGTATAACTGTAAATCTTTTTTTAAAATGCGCCGTAGTGACGTACGAGACATTTCTAGCTGAGCAGAACGCCTTCTGCCAGATGTTTCTGGTGCTTCGTTAACACTTTGCTGTACTCGTTCAATATTTTCCGCAGTGCGACTTAAACGTGGTCTACCGGTTCGAGGCAAATCTCTTACGCTGCCATGTTGGTGATGACGATTAACTAAGCAACGAATCATCGCTACAGAGGGCGAAATTCTGACGTTAAAATGTCGACGATATGCTCTTTGCGTTAAAATAATTGATCTCTGGTTTAAATAATAAAATTCTATTGTTCTGGTTCTCTGTTCAGTTGTGAACCTCTCCATTATAAATTCTCCAAGTGTTGTCTATATAATCTGAAAGAAAAAATAAAAAAAAATAATAAACAAAAAAGTTATTAAACTTCTACACCCCTTGATTTCTTTTGGCCCACCCTGTATTTTTTTCTACTCAACTGTTTTACATACGCGAAAAATCCATTTCCAGCCAGGTATCGCAAAAGATAATTTTTTTTTCTTTGCCCACCACCACACGTAATTAATTAATCAATTTATTTTAGCTTGGTTTTTTTGTAATTTCAAAGATAAAATACTCGTATTTATAAAACAAACAGCAAAAGTTAAACATTTTAAAATTGAAATAACAAAATTAAAAAGAAAATAAATTGTTCGGGGAAAATACCAAAAAATAAGATAATCATATGACTTATTAGATATTTAAATAAACCTTATTTTATTGCTGTTGTAAATTTCAATACACTTATCATAATAAATATTATTTTTGATTCATTTTTATTTATTTTTTTTTGGTATTTTTAAATTGAAATATTTGTAAATTGTGTTATTATTTTCCATTGAATAGACATTGGAGTTTATTTATGCTCAAGTATTTGAATTTTATATTTTTAAAATGCCTTTTCTTTTAACAATTTTATATTCATGAACTATAAATAAATTAAATTTTACATTCAAACATTGTCTGTTTTTTTTAATTTATTTGCATTGATCAAATTTATAGATTTTTGTTTTCATCAGAAAATTTATGTGTAAAAAAAATAATTTGTTTATCTTCGAGATGAAAGCATTGTGTTTGTACATTAAATTAAATGTTTATTAGGATTTTGAAGTTTAAGTGTAAACTTTTGTTTTTTTTTAATACTTTCAGAGATATGAAAATTATTTGAGATTCAATGTTACACGGTTATGATTATTTTATTTAAAAAAAACGTCGTAAAAATAATTTAAATTTTGGTTTTAAGCAGATTGCAAGGTGTCATATAAAAAATGTGTAAAAAATATGCGCAATACGAATGAATATGTTTTGTAAAGGGTGTCCCAACAAGAACGCAAGATTTAAATTTAAATAAAACACAGATATTTAAAAAAAAAATCGTGAAACTTTATTATATCGTAAAGTAGACAAAATGAGGTTATGTGTGGAACAAAAAATCGGGCAGATGGCTGCCGCGGCTTTGCTGGCACACACGCAATCTTTTAATGAAATTTTCAATGGCATAAATGCTGCGGTATTTTATTAATGCAGCGTTCAATTTCCTCTTTTAAGGCTTGAGTCCTCATCGGCTTATTCGCGTAAACCATCGACTTCAAAAAACCCCAAAGAAAAAAGTCTAATGGTGTTAAATCGCACGATCTAGGCGGCCAATTCTGGTCTCCAAAACGCGAAATAACACGACCGGAAAATGACTGATGTAGCAATTGAATTGTTTCTCTGGCTGTATGACATGTGGCGCCGTCTTGTTGAAACCACATGCCCTCCACATTCATTTCTTCAATTCTAGGCATGAAAAAACTGGTTATCATTTTACGATACCGAACACCATTGACTGTTTGCGCTTGACCTGCGTTTGAGCGACATCATCACGTACAGCTGCGACATTTTCGGTCGGTTACATCACTAACAGACCCAGTTTCGGCAAATTTATCCATTAATCTCTTTACAGTTGACTCTTTTGGAGCATTATTGTGACCCAAAATTGATCGCAAATTTGCGAACTGTAGCCGCAAAACTTTCACCATTTTGGTAAAACAATTTCACAATGAGAATGCGTTGTTCATTCGTGTAGCGCTCCATTTTTACTAACCTCGTACCTTCTACTAGCAAACAATAACAATTGTTCAAATGTCAAACAATGACACTTCGAATGGCGCCAAATTTAAATCTTGCGTTCTTGTTGGGACACCCTTTATGAATGAAGGCCGCTTAACAAAAAATACTTCTGAATATTAAACAAGTGAGAGTGCTATATTCGTCTGTGCCGAATCTTATATACCCTTTACCAAAGTGCGTTTATGTAGTATAGAGATACATACATAAGCACATACATAAAATAATTTGACCTAGTTACTTTTATGTGCAAAAAAAATTAATTTTCAAACCCTAGAATCATCAAATTAGATTTTTCTCATTCATTTTATCAATATAGTAGTTCTTATAAATATATGGAAAGTGTGTTAAGTGATAAAGAAAAGGGAATTCCAAAACAAATGTTTTATTTAGTTACTTTAATATCTAGAAAAAAAGTTCAAAGTTTCCAACTCTGGAGATGTGCTTTTTATTTCTATAATTTTTCAAACCAAACTTTTTATTCCAAAACGTAAAATATGTATAATTTATAAAGGAAAAGATAAAAATTAATTAGACTTAGTTACTTTAATATATCACAAAAAGTGTAAGTTTCCCAACCCTGAAAGCATCCTTTTTGATTTTTCTGATTTCTTACACCAATCTCTTTTTTAAGAACATAAGATATGTTTAATTTGTAAATAAAAGGAAAAATTTGTTCTAGTAAGTTACTTTTGTATAAGAAAAAAAGTTAAGGCTTTCCAACCCTGGAAACGTTTTTTTAATTTTTTTAAACTTTTTTTTATTTGAAATATTAATTTTATTCGTACTCAAGCAAAAAATAAGTTTTTTAATAAAAATAAACAAAAATTAATTTTCGGTAGTTAATTTTTTATATCACAAAGAGTGTAGGTTTCCCAACTTTGGAATCCTCCTTTTTGATTTTTTTGATTTCTAATACCAATCTTTTTTTTAAGAATATAATATATGTTAATTTATAGTAAAAAAGGAAAAATTTGCTTAAGTATGTTACTTTTGTATAAAAAATAAGGTTTTCCAACCTTGGAAACGTCGTTTTAATTTTTTCAACTTTTTTAATTTTCAAATACCAAATTCATTCGTACTGAAGTGTAAAATAAATTTATTTTATAAAAAAAATATTAGTTTTCGGTAGCTAATTTTTTATATCACTAAAAGTGTGGTTTTACCAACCCTAAAATCATGGTTTTTGATTTTTCTGATTTCTTATACCAATCTCTTTCTTTTAAGAATATAAGATATCTTTAATTTATAGAGAAAACGAAAAATTTGCTTTAGTAACTTACTTTTGTATAAAAAAAGGTAAATATTTCCAACCCTGGAATCGTGTTTTAAACTTTTTTAAATTGATATACCATATTTATTCGTACTATAGTATAAAATAAGTTTATTTATTTAAAAAAAATTAAAATTACTTTTGAGTAGTTAATTTTTTATATCACAAAAAGAGTAAGTTTCCCAACCCTGGAATTATCCTTTTTAATTTTTCTGATTTCTTACACCAATCTCTTTCTTTTAAGTATATAAGATATCTCTAATTTATAGAGAAAAAGGAAAAATTTGCTTTATTAAGTTACTTTTGTATAAAAAAAGTTAAAGTTTTCCAACCCTGGAAACATCTTTTTAATTTTTTGAAGTTTAATTTTTAATTTGAAATACCAATTTTATTCATACTGAAGTATAAAATAATCTTATTTAATAATTTACTTTTGTATAAAAAAAGTTAAAGTTTTCCAACCCTGGAAACATCTTTTTAATTTTTTGAAGTTTAATTTTTAATTTGAAATACCAATTTTATTCATACTGAAGTATAAAATAATCTTATTTAATAAAAATAAATAAAAATTATTTTTCGGTAGTTAATTTTTTATATCACAAAAAGTTCCAGTTTCCCAACCCTAGAATCATCCTTTTTGATTTTTCTGATTTCTTACACCAATCTTTTTCTTTTAAGAATGTAAGATATGTTTAATTTATAAAGAAAAGGAAAAATTTGTTTTAATAAGTTACTTTTATATAGGAAAAAAAAATAAAGTTTTCCAGCCCTGGAAACGTCTTTTTAAATTTTTAATTGTTTTTTTTTTATTTGAAATACCAATTTTATTCGTGGTGAAGTATAAAATAAATTTATTTAATAAAAATAAATAAAAAATTAGTTTACGGTGGTTAATTTTATATATCACAAAAATTGTAGGTTTTCCAACCCTGGAATCATCTTTTTTGATTTTCTGATTTCTTTCATCAATCTCTGCACTTTAAGAACATAATATATGTATAATTTGTAGAAAAAAGGAAAAATTTCTTTCAGTAAGTTACTTTTGTATAAGAAAAAAAATCAATGTTTTCCAACCCTGGAAACGTCCTTTTAATTTTTTTGATTTTTTTTAAAGTGAAATACCAATTTTATTCATTTTGAAGTATAAAATAAGTTTATTTAATAAAAAAATAATAAAAACTACTTTTCAGTAGTTATTTTGTATGGCAAAATGAATTTTAAGTTTCCCAGCTCTGAAACCGTGTGCTCGATTTGGCTGATTTTCAATACCAATCTTGTTTCGACCATTTCTGATCCACCAGTCTAAGAACGAAGTCTCTAGCTTTTCTGGGAGCTTCGGAAAACCGAATTCACGTACAGACAGACGGACAGACGGACAGACGGACAGACGGACACCGCTTATTCGTCTTCCCTATGCATAAGGATCCAGAATATATATACTTTATGGCTCGCTTATTAATATTCTGGAAATTACAAACGGAATGACAAACCTATATATACCCTTTTACCATTTTTTGGTAAAGGGTATAAAAATGCCTAACCGACACTTTTGCATTGATCACGACAAAAATCTCATTCGCATCCAAATTTGTACCCATTTAAGCGAAAGAGTATGCACTTAAAAAATTGAGTACTTGAGTATAAACAACCAACCAACTTCGTAATGTTTGTGTAAAATTTCGTCATTCGCTTACGTTAATGCATACTCATAAAGCAGAAGTGATGCACTGTCTGCTTTTCCTTACCTCCGAAGCGCTTCTTTTTGTTTAAGTGCTCACTTGTACCAAAATTTATGTTTGTTGGGTATGTATATTTGCAAGGCCTGTTTTTAACTCCTCATAATTTTGAGCCCTTTTATTTTAAAATAATGAAACTTAAAACATAAGGTTACCTAAAAAGACTAGATGACACCCTGGCGATGACAAATTTATATAGTGTGTAGCAGATTATAGTGACAGGTATTGTACGAAACAAGAAGTTGTACAGAACTTTTATCTCAATACTTAGGATGGCCGAAATTTTTAATGGGAACTTGTTTTTTTTACATTTATGTTTTGGTGAGGCTCTTAGTTTTTCTTACGAAAAAAAATCTTAAAAACAGATGGTTTTGTTTACAAAATGTATGACATCTGATAAGATTGTGGTAACATTTTTGAGAGAATAAGTGTTTCAAAGTGAGAGTATGAAAATATTCGCTGACAAAATAAAATACATTCTATTTCACAACAGCTTTCTGTGGTGATTTTTATAAGCGAATGAAATGAAAAACCGCGTCAACCTGCACATCAGTTTCAATATATGAAATCCAACGCTAAAATAAGTTTGTAACAAATGTAGTTAACTTTTAACATATTTTTTTTAACACTTATGTATGTAAATTGATAAGATTTCAATTTAAATTTTAACTTTTTACAAATTCTAGCAAATTTAATCCAAACAGAATGATCATGGAGGAATGGTTCTCCAGGTAGAAGAAAATGTGTAGATTTTTACACTCCAATGACTCCAAATCTCAAGAAGGTTTGAGTTACGCAGTTTACTTAGCGACATTAGGTCTTCGTATTGCAAAACGACTTCTGGATCACTATAGTATTTACCAGGCAGAGATATTTCCTATTAAGAAAGTTAAGGATTGGTTGAATGTAAATGTCACTTCAATGACTGTAATTAACATATGCATTGACAGTCGATCCGCTTTTATAGTCCTAGAGTCCACGCTTTTAAGAACCATCTATAGACCTAGACTGCCGATCATCTCTAAACGAACAGAGCAGTTTATATTAGCACCATCTGGTTACCGGGGGATAGGGTAACCAGATGGTTCAGAGTAACTTCAGGGCTGAATTGGGACAACTTTATAGTTTACACTGAAATCGGAATATATAGATTTACCCTTCGCAAACTCAGACTTGTACCTTAGTCAGAAGAAAACACTAATATAATCACTTACCAATTCTGGACTCACAAAAATTAGAAATATACAGTTTCTTTGATTCCAAGAAATAGGAAACTAATCTTCATTTTAGGATCCGTGTTGACCACATATTGTATCATAGGCAGGAAAGCACAGAGCTTAAAGCACAGTAGCTATCAAGACTTCGATGGAAAATGTCGAACATTTTCCATGTCACTGTGCTCGACTAGCAAGGAAGAGAATGCACACTTTGGGTGCTCTTGAGATCAGGGAACTTTCCGACGTTAATAGGATTGAATTGCAATGTATTATTAGCTTTATATTGTTACGTTTAAATTTTATTAAACGTGTGAGTTCTTTTGATTGCTCAGAAATAAAAATAAGTAACACAATTTTTGTTTGCTACTGTTCTTCCTTTTATTCTTAACTAAGTAAATTACTTAACTACCTCTTATCGTTATTATCCACTTTCAACTAGGTCTTAACTCGACTACTTTCTGATTAGCACTGAACGATGTCAACTCGTCTACTTTCTGATTAGCACTGAACTGTTTTCGCACATGCTGCCTCTTTTTATAGTACAGGAACCGGTTCTCGAATGTTCGCCCGATAGATGGCGTAATAACATGCCTGTACTTAGTAATGGCATCTATGCATATTGCCATCTGTATTGTCATTTACTATTGGTAGCCAGATGTTCAAACAGTCCTCTAGCACAATCGGGAAAATTCATGTTGCTGCTTCTAGGCGTTTGTAGATAATTCGATTGGCCGTTATTTTTTTTTTTAATTTCAAAGTAACGACTCTTATGTTGGCAATGCGGTGTGCTACTGGTAGTACAGGGTGGTTACCATAAGTGCTCGCACTTTTATTTGTATGTGTGTATGTCTGTAGCTATGTACACAATTATTATTGTTGCTATTAGTCTCCTGCACAAGATATCTTATAAGAACTTTTAAGACATGAGGGATTTTTCAAACGCTTTACTACAGCGAAATCTTATAAAACAAACGTTAACAACATTGTTTGCAAGAAATTTTTTTGAGTATTGTAGGTATAGGAGTAAAGAAGAAAACACTTCGTGACGGAAGAATTTGTCATACTTGCTTCTTTCTACGCATAAGCGCGATTACAAACGTCGTGCATGTATTTGTGTATGATCTTTTATTTTTCTGCGCACATGCAAAGGCAGACACATGCATTAACATTAGTTGTATGCGGTTAATCACATAATAGCTTACCATATACATATTGCACACACACTCAAACGTACAATATGAAAAATAACAAGCATACACTAATCAACAGTACTTCTTTTGAGTGTTTGTTACAAGCAAGCTGTCTTGCGACATCGCTTGTTAACACTGATATACACGTACACCAATATATCCATCGTGCTTCGCTTATAGTACGACAGCATTTATTATTGGTTTAGTATAATACATGCGACGTGAATATTTTTTAAAATCATGACGTTTTTACATTTCAAGACTGTTTACGCAGCTCTCTAGTCTCACGTGTTTGCACGTGAATATTTGTGTACGGTTAGTGCTTTAGTTAAATACTTCTAGATAGTTCTTTGCATCAACCCTGTAGGAATATTTTTACGTAACAATATGTATTGAACTCTGGTTCAGTGATGCCAACTTTTGAGACTCAAAACGCGTAAAAATTTTTGAAAAAAGGGCTAGAAAGGGCTAAATTGCAAAAATATTCAAAAATGGAAAAAAATAGTAAAATTTTTCGAAAAAGCGCGAAAAGGGGCTAGTATTAAAATGTTTCTGTTGAAAATAAAAACATCAAATCAATTTTTGTAAAGTAATTTATTAGAATATATTATTATATTATATATATTTAGAGCTTCAATATTGTACATATTTCCTTTACATTTCATATTACATTTTAATAAGGTATTTACATACGTAGATTAAATAGTTAGCATATACATACATATATATTAGAAATATATATACATATGTATGTTTACATAAGTAGATACATTTAAAATTGGCCGTTTCCGCTATTCTAAAAACATGCATTATCTGTTTTAGGCTGTACTGAATAACTTTCAAGGCATAAAATATTTGGAAGAAATAAAATATTACTCTATATTATTCTTCTTTTTTAAATTGGTAAAGCAATATCGACTTTTTACTCATTTTATTTTGCTAGATTAAAGGAAGAAAAAGTTCGCAAAAGTTTAAATGTAGCCATATCGAGCAAAAACTAAAAAGGGGCTAAAAGGGCTGAAAGATTATTGTAAAGGTTTGCGCCTTTTTTAGTTTGGGGCTAAAATTTCTTTTCGCGTTTTGACTGACTGAAAACGGGCTAAATCTAGCCCTAAAAGGGCTAAGTTGGCATCACTGCTCTAGTTGGTTCGGATTCGAGGGGATTTCGAGTGAGCGCAGACTCCATAAAAAACAGCTGTTTTAGCATTGCATATATGTATGTATAATTTTAGATGTTCTTTCTATTATGGTATTATAAAATTAAATATGTATATCTTCAAGACTTGCAACATATGTATTTACCAGCATTTTGCAACGGATAGTGAGTGATTTCTGCTAATGTTTTGTTGATTATGTTTATTTATTTTCTGAAATATATTTATTTCTATCTTCTAAAATATATAAAGTAGGCGTTTCATATTATTAGTTTACAATTTTATATATTTTACATTAGGCCTATAACTTTTAAACAATATTTTACAGCACCGAAATTGGCATAGTACAGTCCGATAGAGCATAAAAAAGTATAAGGGAACTTATATTTATTTTCTCGCTAAGGTCAAAAAAGTTCACACAGAGTTTTGAAAATTTTTAATTTTCTTTTTGGTTGAGAAAAATTAATAATATGTTTATTTAAAACAAAAAATTAATAAAAAAAAAACACCGTATAATATTAAGAATATTCAATATTGCATTAAGAAGGCCTCGAAATAATTTTATATTATGTAAAATAATATTTTTGTTAGCTCAAGTCCGTGCTGTAACTGTTCCAAATTTTTTTATACACCTGTTCAGAAAAACTAATTAGTGCATGAACTTTTTTGAGGAAAATTACAAAAGATTATGATTTTCGTGGTTACTAGGACATCGTTGACTTCATGGTACTATGCCAAAAAATTGGTTATACCCCTATTGTACATACGTACGTATTTAAAGTTTTTAATTTTCTACAAAAAAAAAAACAAATAGTAAAATATCAAAAAAATTTATATCTATGTATGCATGTATGTATATAGTTATGTGTATTGCGAAAAGTGTGGGTGTTTGTTGTATTATTTTAGATAATTTAAAAAAAAAAACAAATTTATGTAATATCAAGATTTTGCTTGGGCATTTAAATACGTCTGCCTAAAGTACAAATGTAATAGAAATTAGCAAATAAGCATTTAGTGTTTTTATTTCGCACAACCAAATTGTTTTGGTCATTAAGTTTAATACATTTAAATGCCAATAAATTAAATGCAAGATCATAGAATCTCATGATTTGACATAAATTATATTACCATTTATAATGATTTTTATTTTGCTTTGTGAAAAATATTGCTTAATAATGTAATTATTTTTAATTTATAATTGCATAAAATTAACTTTAATTCATTTTAATGTGTCTATTCGAACTTTAATGGATTTATATTCAAGGAATTAATGTTTTATCAAATATGTAGACAAAGAAAAAAAAAAGTTGCACGCACATACATATGCACATATGTAGCGTGATATAACTTCGTGCTAATCTGAATATAAGAGAAAACTTAAGGCATAAATTTGAAGTTATACTCTAAAACATATAGTATATCAATTATAAATCAATAATTACGTGTAATATGAAAAATTATTTCTCGTTTTAGATTTCAGTAAATCTCAGTTCATATTTAGTAACATTTCCCCAACCAATCTCACTTAACTTTTCTTTGTCTTCTTAGGAAAATCACATCAGTTAATAATAAAAATTTTATTTAAAAAAAAAAAAAATATTAAATAAAAAATCATTTCTTTTTTTTACTACTTTAAACCCCGACCAAAAAAAGGGGTGTTATAAGTTTTTAGTGTTTATCTGTGTATCTGTGTATCCATGCGGCACCAATTTTAAATTTTTATGCTTAAAAGGTGACTTGATAGAGAGTGTTTTTAGCTATGTTTAAAGAAAATCGGTTTGACCGTTTAGAAGATATAACATATTTTCTGAAAAAATCGGGGTTTTTTAAATTTTTAATTTTTGATATTAATATTAATTCACATAAAAGATAGTAACCTGCTTTTCTATTTTGTTTTATCAACAGGTAAGACGACAAATATATCAACCCCTTCTAGGAAATTGAAACCATAATTAAGGCATGTGGTATGTAAATAAAATAATATACATACATACATATAAGCAAATATTTAAGAGTATTTTTTAGGTCTGATTTCAAGAATTTAGTTATAAAATGAAATGTGGTTTGCAGTACGTTTCCGTGGCATTCATGAACAAAAAAAGTAGGTCGAAAATTGAAGTTTTTCAGTAGACTAGAACAATGTCACAACTTTTTTTTAATAGTTATGTTGATGTAAATTATAAAAATACTATAAAAAATGTGTCGAATTTGTAACAATTGTTACTGTAACAGCCATCCCTAAACAAGGACGGAAAGCGGAACGTTTTTTTCCGCCAAGCTTTAACGCTGAAATGCTATACCTAAACAAAAGCGGCAACGTTATGTCAAAACGATAAAAACAGGGTTATGAAACAAATAAATAAAACAATCCTGATTATTTTAACAGCCGGACGGACGACATTGTTGTTTGTGATTTTGTTATTAATATTTGGTTACATAAATTTTGTTATACAAATTAAAATAAAATAATAAATAATTTTCAAAAAATTAGCTATTTAGAAGATTTGGAAAACTTGCTTGTTTTAAGGATAATGGTCAGCGTTGCCATATTTTTTTCAAAATCCTTCAAGTCGAACAAAAAATCTCTTTTTCTCATTAAAAATCTTTTTTTTAGTGATTTGACTCAAAATATATTACATAATATGCATTGATTTTACTGAATTCAAATTCAGGAAAAATTTATTTTGCTTCAAATGAACTAACCCTACAGGAATAGTATCAGTGTTTTGACCGTTCATTTGATCGGAAGTCATGCAGGATATATTCATCATTGCGTAGAACAAAGTTTCTGTTACATTATTAAGGGCAAAATGAAAAATGTGATAGAGTTAAAAAATAAATTATTCAGGATGCGACAACGTTTGCCGGGTTCAGCTAGTATATATGTATATATATATAAATATAATATTTGTTTTTTTTTATCTTGAAAAGTCCATTCAAAATACACAAATAAATAAAATATTTAAAATTAAAGATATAAATAATCCAAAAATAATAATCTAGAAGGTATCTAGCCCTCTTCACACATTTTTACGGCCAACGCATCTTGCTTTTTACAAAAATCTCCAACTTTGAAAAGAAATATCTATACATTAAATTAAATTTTGTGAATTTCTTTTATTCACTATTGTTTTTACTTATCTTTTTCAACACTTATAAATTTTAATTTTCACAGACAGAATGACTACCCTTTTCACAATGTACAATTTAAAGCTAACAGGGACTTTAACGGCAAGTTTTATATAAAGAACTGTCAGTTAAAGTTCAAGTTAACACTAAATAATATACTAAATAATATACTAAGTCCCTGTCCAGACTTGCAATTTTTGTTGCAGCAATTCTTGAATTTAATGGAGAGGGCGAGATGATTGGGGAGGGGTACGCAGTTTCATGTGCTCGGCAATTCTCTTTTGATTTGAAATTCGTACTTATTCATTTCAAGTTGTTATATGTATTTGACGTTTTTTATAATTTTTTTTTTCTTCAGTTATATGAAAAAACAAACAAATATAACAAACATTAAATAGAATTGTTAATTTTTAAGGGAAATTTGTGGTGCAATAAAATTTCTTTAATGCATAATTGCAAAATTATAATTTTATAATGTGGACACTAATGCAATTTCAAAGCAGAATTTTAAGAAATTGCAGCAACAATAATTGCAAGTCTGGACGAGGACTTTGAGTTCCAAATATCATATTCATAAAAATCTTATTTTTAACAAAGAAATCTTTTAGTTTTTTTAACATCCCGAAAAACTTCGACATGAGAACTTTTGACAGCTAAAAAACGCTTGCCGCTTTTGTTTAGGGATGGCTGTAAAGTGTTCATTAACTCAAAAACTTTGCAAGGAGAGAGCTTCAAAAGAGAGAAAAAAATTGAAAGGCCAAAAAATTCTCAAGGCCATGTCAGATAAAACTTTTGCTTAGCGCTGCGTTGCACTCGTAGATTCGCTTTGACATCTAAGATGAAATGTGCATGCTTATGTATATGAAACTTGTCACATAAAGTACTTTTAACGCAATGCGAAGCGGAAAGTGATGTAACTCTCATCTTTTTGAATGCTTTGACAATAGTTTGTATAATTTTATTAATTTTTTTTTTTCCAAACTCATACTTAAATATAAAATTTTATTAAACTTTTAATAATTCTACATTATCTTTTATGCATAATAAAAAACAACAGTAGCACAAACAGTAAGTATCGTCAAAGTTTTTATTGTGTCATACACCTTTTGCTTTACGCATTTCTCTCAACGTTAGAAACGTCACTCAAAGCGACGAAGTTGTATCTGACACGTCCTGTTCTGTGTTATGTTTACAAATTTATTATTTGAAAAATATCTTAAAAAGAAAACTCAAATATGTGCATTTCTTTATTAAAAAAAATACTCGTTTGTTCACGTATGTATGGAGCCTAAATCATAAAAAATATTTTGATTATATAAAAGGTTTATTAATTAAATTTCAGAAATATTTTCTTTGATTAAGCCACATAAATACAATTTGTGGTTAAGAAATTTCGTTTGTTTATAATATCTGGTCAGAGATGGAAAGAGGATTTTTAGGGTTCCCTATACCAAAGGTGAAAAGGAAAAAAAATCGCCAAAATGAAAAAAGTGCACAAATTAAAAAAAATTCTAAAACTAAAATAAAAAACTGAAAAATCGATAAAAATTAAAAAATCGCCAAAATGAAAAAAACGTAAGTATTAATAAAAACGCCAGAAACCAAAAAAAAAGCCAAAACCGAAAAAACGCCAAAAACTAAAAAAAAAGCCTAAACTAAAAAACTCTAAAAACCGAACAAATTCCAAAAACGAAAAAATCCAAAATGTATAGTATACAGGCTAAAGTTCGTGTGCGGAGTCACAGTCACACATTACTGAATATATTTTATTTGTTAATGGAATAGAATTAAAAAATAAATAAAAATGCATGAAAACAGTAAATAATACACGAAATTTTGTAAAGTAATTATTTCATATTAAATGTAGGTTTTTAAAAATTTTTAAACTTAAAATATAGAAGATTATCCAAAACACATCAGTAAAAGTACAATTGTATCATGATTTCCATCCATGCTTCTGATATGAATAAAACTTTCTTGCAAGTTTTTATAAGTAAAGAGTTAATTTACTTCTTCTTATATGGGTGAATATTTGTGTACATTTCTGCCTAACTCCCTCGTTACAAGTTTCTGCCAGGAAAGTAAATGAACACAACTATAGGTGGTTTTCCCTGAATATAAGGGCCGCTCAATACGTTCGTTAACTTTTTAATTAAGAAAAAATAGCGTTTCATTTTTCATTGTAGGCCGCTTTGAGCCTACTATTTGAGAAATCATGAATTTAAGATAAAAAAAAAAACGTGTGAAGATAGCATTATTTTATCTTGTTCAAACTTCCAAATGTCTGACTGTTAAAAATTTTATGGACATGAAGGAACCGTTTTTTAGATAAAAAAATAAATAAATTTATTTTTATTTATTTATTTTGATTTTGGAAGGCAGCAACACAATAAGGTTACATCTTCATCATCAGAATTCTTGTGATTGGTGTTGTCACTTTTTTTCAAATGAAATACAGTAATTTTGACTTAGCTGCACAATCAACTTTGCACGACTTTTTGTGCAGATAAGTCAAAAATGCTGTTATGTTAAATGCACTTACCTGCCTAAATGTGCAGGTATACAATTTAGACTTCAGTTTTATACACATACATGGTTGCATACTTATGTAGCAACATTTATTTAATGTGTGCAGTTAACTTAAAATTTTTATATGAGAATAATTTAAAACTACCAAAAAAATATGTTAAATGCGCAGGTATACAAAGTGCACTTAAAAAAAGGATTTTGAACAATAATTACAGAAAAAATATATTTTATGCAGTTAACTCAATGTGCAGCTAACATTGATTTTTTGTATGAAAATCTTTTAAAATTACCAAAATTTTAGGGCACTTATCTTAAATGTGCAGGTATAGAAAGTGCACTTAAAAAAAAAAAGATTTTGTATGGGATTTTAAGGAATAGTGACAAAAATTTATCAGTTTAGGCAGTTAAGTCCAAAGTTAAACAAAAGGCAGCTAAATCAAAACTACTGTATGTGAATTGCTTTTATTCATAGTCGCTATTCACACTATGGCTTTTTAGCCTGCCTTGTATTGACAATTTTCTTTTGAAACCTCTACGAAAAATCACACACATTTACATTAAGCCTTTTTTATTCATGCCTTTTTGGCATTTATATACACGTTTAATGCTGAGAATACGAAAGAGGCAAAGAGAAATGTCATAAATCCCCTCAAATTTTCATTTCGTGCCTTTTGTTCTACACCTCAAGCTTCTCACCTCCTCTCACCAATAAACTAAAAAAGCCTGCCTGCACAGGCAAGCAGAAAAGGCATAGTGTAAATTGCGTCATTGCATTTTCGACTTGCCGAAATTTTTGTTAACTCACTCCAGCAATAGCTATTTATTTCTTTCAATTCTATATCATAAAAAATTCAAAACAGAAATGTCAAATAGCTTAAGAGTGATGTATCTATCATGTCGCGCCATAACCGCCAAAATCGCTTAAGCGACATAATTTTAGAACTGCAATTTTTGACCAAAATTGATTATTTGCGATCGTAAATAGTCGATTTTTGTCAAAAAAAAACACGAAGTCCGAAAAATGTGTCACTTAAGCAATTTTAGCGATTATGGGCAAGTACTGTTGCTAAACTTATTTCCATTACTGTTCGGTAATTAATTTTTTTTACCAGCCAGAATATTTCGTACAATAAATTTAAATTGAAAAAGGCATTAGTATTGCAAACCATTGTCGATTACTTTCTATTGTAACATCTTACTTATATTTCTAGCTGCGCTAAATATTTATAGCTGGTGATGCAGATGCTGATGTTATTTTGCGGTCGCTTGTTCTAATCTATAAATTTTTGGTCTGGCATTTATATTCGTTCATTTCTACATTGTTTATCTTTAATTTATTTAACAGACTCAACTACTGTACGTACTTACGTATTATGTGTTTGTAGAAATAGCAGGTGTTTTTATAAGTTTTCATGTGGAGTAGTGGGTGGGAAAAACATGTGCATATGTACATATATAGATACTAGGGATGTAACTACTGTTTGCGTTTGCACATTATTCGCTTTCTTTTGCTTTTACATTCGCTTTTTTGCATTCGATAATATCTATGGGAATACTTCCAGCGAATACTAAGCACGAAAATAGTTTATACCATTAAAAAAACGTAAAAACATGAAAATGATTTTGAGCAAGTATTAAAAAGATATACACACATACTTACAACTAAAGATCGTAAGCCAAAATGATATATGATATATGATATACATATATGTATATTATGAATATAATATCAGAAGCAGGGAAACCGCAAATATTCAATTGCATATTTTATCTTGTGTGACGTTTTAATACGGAGATAAAATATTTATCAATTTCAGAACTTTTTATGAATTTTGGCATTGATTTGTTAGTGCATATTTTTGCATATTTTATTCTTTAAAACATATTTTTACATATTTTAGTCTTATACGCATATTTTTAGCATTTTTTCGCTTTTTAGAGCATATTTGATGGTTTTAAAGCATATATATATACTTTATAGAATTTTTTTTTATTTTAATATGCTTGGTCAAATACTCGTATTTTAGTTTTATTTTTCCACGTCTAACTCTCATTTCCAACGTTATCTCTATAGTGCATATATTTAGTTTATTTATTACGCCATAATATATATAAGCTGTTAATAAACATAGTTGATTTGAATAAAAACAACTTCTCCAAAATTATCTAACTTTTGACGAGTCAATAAAAAATATTAGACGTAAATTTCAATAAAAATTTGTTTCTTAGCTATTTGTGACAGACGTTGCCCCGATAAAATGTATAAAAGTGTATTTTTATTTGCAAATCTTAATGAATATTTATCCAAAATCTGATTCCAAATTTTTAATTCTGATTTTGAAGTTGAAGTTAAATTTTATTTCTTTATTAAATTTTGATGTGTAAACATCTATCTATACTCTAGGGGGTAAAAATCTTTTTCACAATACAATCTCCAATTTTGAGTAACATCAAATCGGTGTGAGCTATGTATAATCATACCCTGCAAATAATGCGACTAGTCCATACATGCATGTAAAGACTAGTCCAAAGAGGAGTAGGAGTACCACAAAACAACTCCAAATATATGAAAAAATGTGGTCGATTTAGCATTGCGATGTCCTAGGGTTGGACCACGTGGTCCAACTTTGCATTACATTGAACTAACCCCAAAACTACTCCATATGGAATAGTTATAGACTTCTCGCATACACGTTGTGAGTGCCTAAGAATAACGATCATATTCGTTTAAACACATGGGACCATGATGTAACTAGTCTGTTTCATTTAGATTGGACCACGTATGTACTCCATATATTATTTGCAGGGTACGAACAAGAAGTACAAAGAAACTTAAAAGCTGCATAGAAATAACTCAACCGAATTTTAAAGCATACCTTCAGGAGTTTATTTTAATAGAAATTGCTTGTGAAGTGTAATAGTGTTGCCAGTGGGGATAATTTTGTAAAAAAGTTGAAAAATATAAAATAAATAAAATATACATATTTATATAAACTTTTAAATAAAAGAGCGTTTTAAATGTCAAATATTTGTTTAAAAGATATATACCAGTCTTTATAAAGAATTTATAATATTATATTATAACATATCTTCATTACGTACTGTTGCCTTACACTGAAGCTGGTGCACGACAATTGGGTATCAATCTCCATCTCATGCAAATTATTATGGGTAAAGATTTTAAAACAAATTTTGCAAACCCACAGTCGCAAGCTTAATCAAAATTTTTATTTGATGTTTTTCATTTGCCTATGAGCAATTCTCCACAAACCCCCCTAACTAATAATTACACTACTATACATGCAGTTTTCCATTGATTTTTAAATACAGTAGAGTCAAAAATTTACATATCTTATTTTAGTTACCATAAGCCAATATTAATTATTTGTACTTAAGGCATTTACCATAGATGGGCACATTGCAGTACTACTAAAAATAACGTAAAAATAATTTTTTAACCAATAAATTTTTACTGATTACTAAAATTTGTTTCTGCAATTTTTATAAAGTGCCTAAATGATTTATTATATGATGAGGTGCATTGAATTTTGAATAATCAGTAATGCTTGTATTCATAATGAAATTCTACCAAGTGGCTAAATTTTTTTCATACAAGAATTTCAAAATTTGAATGAAAAAAACTTTGCCACTTGCTACAATTTTATTATGAATACGGCCCTACGATTTTACTCATAATGCAAATTAAATTTCATTAGCAGTAAAAATTTACTGAATTTTTTCAGTAATCAGTAAATTTACTGATAACTGCAATTTTTAGTGCAGTACATATATATATATATATATATATATATATATATATATATATAAATCCAGTGTGCCCATTTACTAACTAAATAAGTTAAATAAAACAAACAATAACCAGCAAACTCCTATGTATTTACAATATTGAAAGTTTTGATACTTTTAATTGATTCATTTAAAAAAATATACTAAAAGCGTAAGTACTTCCAACTTTAAAAAATTTTTCATTACTAGATGTTTACACATCTCCCCTGTGATCGGACTCACAATGCTTTTTTTTATTGTTTTTTATTTATTTTATTTTAGTCTTATTTTATACTCAAATGTTGTTGGATTAAAAAATTTACGTTTTTTCCAAATAAAAACTTATATTATTTTTAAGAGTATATTTTTGAGTTTTTAGGGCATATTTCCAAGTTTTTAGTACATATTTAATGGGCTTAAAACACCTTTTTAACGCATATATGTGGTTTCCCTGGTCAAAAGTATCAAAATGAAACACAAATCCAGCTGTGCTTGGAAATATTTTTTGGTTTTTAACAAAGAAAAGGTGAGAAAATATATCCTATTTAGGGCCAAAGTTTGAATGGGTTAATTGCCTAACATTTTCCCCCCAGGAGAGTCTATTATAGACTAAGGGTGTGGCAACCCCGGGGCCCCAGCTGGGGTGAAGTGGCTTTTTCCATTGACGTACCCTTGGTACATTACCCATAGAACTTATGTGTTACTACCCGATCTCTGAACACAAACAGAGCAAAGGATGTGCACATATTTATAAAAGGAAAACAAATATTGTACGCCCGTTGTTGTCAGCTAGGTGCAGCGTCACCTAGAACTGCCCCTGAGTTCAAAAGACGATAGAGGTGAAGCCCTTGTGGTGGAACTTCGAGGTCTAACCAGAGGCTACTTCTGGTACCACGGGTGCCGGTTGCCCGACAGCTGGGCTGCTTAGAGATAAATGCATTGCGGTTGCCGGAAATTTCTGGTCCAAAATGGCTTTTGTCCTGGATACGACCCCAGGACTCTTTCACTTTTTAGAGTCTTGCCGTAGTAGGCACAGAAACTTAGGTGGCGTGCTTGCATTCTTCTCGCGTAAGTGGTCCTCGCTGCTCTGAAGTTTTGAGTGCATGTAGCGGTCGTCAGTTTCCTTTGCTAAAATGCCGAGTTCGTCCTACCCCATCGGGGTATACCCCACGGGGTTAAAGGGATGATTTTGGTATGTGTGGAGTAGGCACTGGTTATTTGGCGACACAGGCATGCGTTCTTTATGGATGAGTGGTTAGCTGTGCCGGCAATGGTTGAGGAATTTTCTTGGGGACCTCGCTTAGGTGTATACACAACACCTAAGCGTGGAAGCCGGAGAATTATCGTGGTGGTTGTGGTTGCTACCAAAATCGCTGGGAGGATAGTCTTGGCTTCCCAGTGTTAAATCAATGCTAGTGGTTGGTCTGACGCGGTCAGCCAGACACTGTTCTAGGTGCTGTTGCCATTCAACAGAGCTGCTATGGGCACGGACATAGCAGCAGAGTTTAGATAGCTCAAAGTACCTTAGCAAGGTACTTGAATATAGAACAGGGATAACTATATTCAAAGATTGCAACCTATGTGCCTTATGGAGTGGGCCATAGGTTCATTCTAAAAGGGTGCATGGGGGCGTTGGTCTGCCGTCTAACCCACACCCGGTGCTTTGGCACACGTGAGATAAGGCCGTAACGGCAGGTACTCACGTAAAGCAATTGCACATCTGCCTAACATTTTGTAAATTTATTTTTAATTATTATTTACATATATATATATATATGTATATATATATTTTATTATCCCACTAACATCATATATGGTAAAAATGTGTAAAAATTGGTTGGGTCTCTATCTGTTATTGCTAAACTTGGTATAAATGCAGTTAATAGGGCAATACAGTTTCCAGATACAAACAAAGTCGTGGGAAGATGCTAGTTATTGCATGTAAATTTCTGTTTTAAGAATTTATATTTGTAATAAATTAATAAATATTTTCTCAATTCAAGACTCAATGTAAATAAAATGTTGTGTATAGTACATCCATGTACATTGTACATATATAATACAGCTGGATGGTCTTATTTTCATGTAATTTTTTAATATATTTTTAGTATTTGCATTCGCTTTCGCAAAAACAAAAATTTATTATTCGCGTTTGCATTCGCAAAACTGACATTAGCTACATCCCTAATTCAGATATACATACTTATGTATACATGTGTTGTATGTGACATAATGAATTTATATTTTGTTGATGCCTTTCCTTGTAAATGTACTATACGAAATTAACAATTAGAGGAGAAATTATTTTCATTATGCAAAACAACAGACAGTTGTTGTTCGTTCTATTTGTTTTACAAAATAAATGAATTGAAAAAATATCATCTTATTGCATGAATATGTGTGTAAAAACGTAAAGTGTCGGGAGAGACTAAAGGCTCAGTTAGCCGACTGTAATGTAATGTAACTGTAACGTAGAAAACAGCTGATTGATATTTTTATATGAAAAGTAGGTTACGTTACATTATATCTCTATAACCATTTGCATTACTTTTCACATAACAAAATCGATCAGCTGTTTCTTAATGTTGCAGTTACTTTACATTACAGTCGGCTAACTGAGCCTTAAGGCCGAGTTTTCATCTCGCGCACATGTGCCTAAAAAATCGTAACCACTAATGAAAAACTTTATGATTCAGACATGTATTTATTGATTTAAACATGTTGGATTCTACAAATTAGTCTATTAGTTATGTATGAAACTGTTTAACTTAATAAATATGTGTTTGAATCGAACATTTTTTCATTATTACTTAGTGGTTACGCTTTTTAGGATACATGTGTGCCAGATGTAAACTCGGTCTAAAAGTTAAAACGAATATAGATAGAGCTACTGAAAAATGTAATGTTGGCCAGAGTTTTTGATTGTGGAGAGGCAAACTCTACAAAATACAGTAGGCGGGAAACTTGCTTTCAGAACTTGCTTTTCAGAACTTTTAATTTTTGTAAATAAACTAGCGTTAAGAAGGTGCTGTTGGCTGAAGTAGCTGGTGCACCGACTACAAAGCAAATGGCGCTATATGTGTCTATGCTAATACATATCAAAGATCTGCATGATTACGAATCAAACGGCATAGTTTTTCCTTTTTGTAAAATGAATATTTAGTTAGAAAATAATTCACAAAAGTAGTAGTGTTTTAAAAACTTTTTGCAAACCTTATTTTTATTATTTCTGAATTCATTATGTTCAATTTTCTTAGTATACTTTAGTTTTTAACTTTTATTTTTAAAATGTGTGAAAACATATACGCACAACTTAAGACTTCATCTGTTCAACATGCATTTGTGAGTAATTTGATTATTATACAAAACAGTCAAACAAAAGTAAGCATTTTTAGGGTTCCGTACACCAAAGGTAAGTAATCCCAAAATAATAAAATCATCAAAAAGATCGTCAAAACAAAAACCACCAAACTTAAGAAAGTCTATAAAAGTAAAATAAATCGCCAAAATCGCTGAAATTAAAAGCAAAACACCAAAATGAAAAAAATGGCCAAAATGCCTAAAAAACGTCAAAAACCGAAAAAATCGACAAAACATAAAAAAGCGCCCAAACCAACATAAATCGCCAAAGCCAACAAATCACCAAAACGAAAAAAGCGCCCAAATCAAAACTAAAAAAAAACACCAAAATTAAAAAACACCAAAACGGAAAAACGCCAAACCTAAAAAATAACAAAAAAACGAAAAAAGTCGTATTGTATTACATATCTACTGTCTGTACGGAACCCTTCGTGTGCGAGTCAAATTCGCACTTTACTGAATTTATTTTATTTACTTTTGCAAACTATACCTTAAAACATTGATGTGCAAAATAAAATTACATATTTTCTCATTCCCTTTCATTTAGTGGTATGCGAAAAATATTCTATGACCAGCAATGCTTTTCGCGACATTCAATGTGTTTTATGTTACGAAACTTTTAAGGAAAGAAATTAATATATATTAAAAAGACATTTTGATATTTAAAAATCTATTTTTGGAAATTGTTCACAGTTTCCTACGAAAAGTTCACAGCACCGTAACTCGGAAAATATGGATCGCCCTCAACTTTTTTATTTAATTTTTATTCCTTATTTATTAATTTTCTATCATATAGACTCCTTTTTATATATTTTGAGCTGCTTCACTAAACTGCAAATATTTATTTTTTTTTTTTCGATGTACTTCAGAGACGAATGAGACAACTATTCTCACACACACAACTATAGTTTTATTTTTGACACTACTGCCTTAAAAGAAGAGTGAATTAATGACAATCAGTTTTTAGAGAGTTAACACTGCAAGCAATATCAGTAGTACTGGGTGTTTTTTATTGAGGTATAGAACTTTAAGTTGGCATCACTTTTTTAACTGGCGGCCATTTTGTCAGCTGTCAAGTGATTAATATTTAGTTTGGTTTGCCATTTTGTCATAAACAGGTTGACAAAAGAACAACGCTTGCAGATCGTGCAAATTTATTTCGAAAATAATGGTTCAGTTCGCGAAGTTTACCGCAAGCTCCGTCCATTTTATGGTCGACATAATCATCCATCAGAGCAATTAATTCGGTTAACCATAGATCGTTTTCGCACTACGTTTACTCTATGTGATAATACGCATCCGCAGAGACGTCGAACAGTGCGCACCGAAGAAACAATTGCCGCTGTAGAGCAAAGTGTTGAAGAGGACCCGAATGAATCGATTCGCCACCGTGCACAGCAATTGGAGCTTTGTCCATCAACTTTATGGAAGATTTGAATGTGGCTTGAATGTGGATGAGTTGTGGTTCCAACAAGACGGCGCTACATGCCACACAGCGCGCGTCACAATCGATTTATTGAAGGAAACATTCGATGAGCGCATAATTTCGCGGAATGGACCTGTCAATTGGCCACCATTGGATTATTTTCTTTGGGGATATGTGAAGTCGCTCGTCTACGCCAACAAACCAGAAACGTTAGGGGACTTGGAAGCCAACATTCGTGGCGTTATTGCCAACATACGGCCCCATATGCTCGAAAAAGTGGTTGAAAATTGGACCTGTAGAATTGGCTTTATTCGAGCCAGCCGCGGCGGCCACATGCCCGAATCATATTATTAATGGCATAAAATTATCCTTCCAATAAAGCCAAATTGATGGACATTAAAACGATTTTCTTGTGTTTTATTTCAATTCAAAGTTCTATACCTCTAAAAAAAACACCCGATATATATTGATGTTAAAAACCAAAACAAAAGCATTGTAAAAGGTGGGCAAATTTGAGGTTAGAAGGTAAATTGACTGTCAAATGATGAAATGTTAAGAATTGAGCTATCAGCCATCCTTTGGCATTTATTTAGTAAAGAGTTGAGAAATTTTAAAAATGGAATGATACACTCTTCAACAAAGAATTTTAATTGTGAAATTTGTAGACTTTAATTTGAAAGAATGGAATCAACTGGCCCTCTAAAAGATGAAATTCGGTGCGATGGTTTAAATAATGTACTAATTTATTGGTTTTTTTTTAATTTAAACACATTTCAAACCAAAACTAGAGATAAACTTGCGCTGATTTATTGGTCCCCAAGAAATTATTAAACCCAAGCATATAAAATGTGCAAGTTTTCAAGAATTCTGTTTACTACTAAGCTAATCTATATGACATATTACGTTAATGCCATTATTGTTATTAACTCAATTATACAAATTTTTTTCATAATTAATTGATTAAATTAATCGTGACAAAATTAAGAGTTGAGGTTAATGGATTGATTGATACTTTTATCGATAAATTATTTTTGAAGTTTCGACCTTATTTAAATAAATTTTTTTTAATGAGCAGTAGTTAGATAAATTACATGTTTATTTTGCACTGAAAAAAAAAGTTATTTATTTTGACAATGAAACGGTTTCATTAAATGTTCTGAATAAATGCAACTCAAATTTTTTTTTTTTTTTTTCAATACAATAATATTTGTTATTGCACAGGTATGCTGAACTTTATGACAAAATCAAAACTGTAGGGGTTTTCACGATGAAAAAAGAAACACTTTTTGTTCGCAAACATCGTTTTTGCATTTCAAAAAAACTTTACAAACCCATGTGTGCTTGTGGTCAACTTTATTTGAAAAATGTAACATAAATATTGGCATTGATACATATTCATGTGCATTTTTGTTATGAATGCATAAAAATTAAAAGGTATGAAACTGCATCTGCTAGTTTGGAGCAGCAGTTCCCACCAACTTTTGGTTCACGAACCCCTTGTGAATATTTTTTTTAATGTTTAGTACTTACTTGTAACATATAATGCATTGCAGTAGATGTTCATCGTTCCAAATATTCTTCACAATGAATTGCACTAACAAAATTGTGGTAACGATTTCTTAACATATTAAATCAAAATAGTTCGTTTTTTGGATAGAAGCAGGTGAAGCGGAAACTTAGTTCGTTCGTTATCGTCATAGCATTGTTGCTATAAATACATACATATTTTCAACAGCAATTTTATGGCAATTCCGCATGTTTTAATTTCACGTGGAAAACAGAATATAACCGATAAATAAACTGGGAAAAATTACCCAACTCGGCAATAAAATTCTATCCAAATTATTTAACAAACTTAGAAAAAAAGGTTGAGAACTGCTAAACATACTGCATAACAAATTAAAAAACCTCAGCTAGAAATATAACTCTAACAGATATTTTTATAAAGTGTTCGGTATATTTTTATATACAACAGTTTATATTAACTAAAATTTTTACAATAAATGCACTTACATCCATAATACTAGTATTGGGAATTGAAATTTGTTTTGTCAATAAAAGTCTTTCGACCTGCTCTTGCTCAAATTTTTTTTCATTTTGCAACTTTATAAGTTTAAATTTGACAGAAACACAATTTTAATTAAAATAAATATTCAAATAATGTTGCTTATAAATTTATAAAGTCCCAAATCACACTATGCAAGTCTTATTGCTAAGCTGATTAGTTTAAGGGGGAGAGAGACGAGGGGAACAGAAACGTTTCTTTTTCCCCCGTCTCTCTCTCCTAATAAACTAATCAGCTTAGCAATAAGACTTGTATAGTTTAAATAGGGACAAACGAAAGTAAATAAAGAGAAGAAGAACTAAAATCAATTGTTGCATAAACGAAATTTTACTGCAATGTTTTAAGTTTTTATTTTATTTTTATTTCACTTCATCTATATTCAAATTGTGAATGGAAATATATGTATGGATGTATGGATGATATGAAAACAAATACTTAGTTACGATTTGCATGTATATTTAGCCTTCGTCGCTTAATAATAAATTAGAATGGGAAAGAATTTACACAGAAAGCTGTTGACAATTTCTTTTTTCTATAGTTTTAATTAATATTTATGTAAAAAAAACAACTATTAAATATTTTATAAAGGTCAGTCAATTCGTTCGTGAATGCTTAATGTTTGGAAATACTATATCGTCGCCTCAAAGTGTAAACCTGCTAACTCAATTTAACCAAATTTTATAGGAGAGACAAATAACTTTTAAAATTTTCTATACATACATACCTTAAGAAATTAGCCTAACACATTTGCTCAATTCACAATATACATAATGCTGCCAAAATGCTCAGCTTTTTCACTTAAAAAGGTAAACAGGTTGAAGCAACTGTGCACTGGTATTAAAAAAAAAAACTTATAATCGAAAGAGTAGATATATCAAAAAATGTAGTTGTTTATTCCCTGCAGGAAATGGAAATGACACAAGACTGGTCAAGTGATCGGTCCCCAAGCGGACCAGTCACTTTTACATGGGGATGACCTAGGACGGTGTTAATTGATACTTTATATGCACTTCGAGACTTGTCACTAGTGCTGGGATACTATCGATATTTTCTACTATCAATATCTATCGATAGTTCAGATTTCACTATCTATACTATCGATATTACTATAAACAGAAAAAGATCACCAAAATGAAAAAAAATCGCCAAAATAAAAAAAATCACCAAAATTAAAAAAAACCCCAAAAACAGAAAAAATCGCCAAAATGAAAACAATCGCCAAACTGAAAAATATTGCGAATATTAAAAAAAAACCCAAAAAGAGAAAAAAATGCCAAAACGAGAAAAAAAACGACAAAACTTTAAAAATCGTTTAAACTGAAAAAACTTAAAAAAAAGAAAAATGCCACATCAAAAAAATGCTCAAAACCGAATGTACGGAACCATTCGTGCGCGAGTCAAAGTCGCACTTTACTGAATTTATTTTAATTGCAATGCGTACACAACAACAAGAACAGCAACAACTAAACGCTGAACAACAGGAATGAAAAATTAACAAGTAAAAGTAAAGGCATTTGCCATAGATGAGCACTGCAGTACCACTAAAGTTTTAGTAAAACTAATAAAAAAAATTTAACCAGTAAATTTTTACTGATTACTAAAAATCTTTTCTACAATTTTTATAAAGTGCCTAAATGATTTATTCTATGATGAGGTGCATTGAATTTTCAGTAATCAGTAATGCTTGTATTCATAATGAAATTCTACCAAGTGGCTAAATTTTTTTCATACAAAAGTTTCAAAATTTAAATGAAAAGAACCTTGCCACTTGCTACAATCTTATTATGAATACGGCCCTAGGATTTTACTGGCAATGGAAATTAAATTTCATTGGCAGTAAAAATTCACTGAGTTTTTTCAGTAATCAGTAAATTTACTGCTTACTGCAATTTTTAGTGCAGTATATATATATATATATATATATATATATATATATATATATATATATATATATATATATATATATATATATATACTCAAAAAAGTTTTACATTAACTGTATGTAGGTTATTTTAGAAGTTTTCCGTGAAGTTAAATTTAAGGAAACATTTAGCTATTTTACCAAACTATTTATATTTTAACTTTTTGTGTATCTTGTTTAATAAACAAACCACAACATAATAATATTTTTCTTTGCAGTTAATATAATCAGTTATTTACAATACACATGTATTCAGTAAAACTTAAATAATGAATTCGTTCTGAAAGTATTTTCATTTAATTTTTATTGAGGTTTTTTTCATAATAAACTTCAAAAATATTAAAAAAATCAAACCAAAAAGTCGAAAAATTATGTATGCGAATAATTTAAGTAATTTCGCTAATATACTTACATACATACATACATACGTATTTATTAAACATGTGCGTAAAAGGTTCAATATTGCCAAATATCACAAAAATGAAATTGGTAAGTAGTAAATTTGTTACATAGTATTTATATACATACATACATATGTATGTATACATATATGTAGGTACATACATACATACATATCACACACTAAATTATAAACAGTGAAAACTTAAAAAATTCCAGGTGCTCAGGAGTGGCAAATGCCACAAGTATGTAACATAAAAAAGGGCAGAACGGTATTTTTTATTGTTCAAGAAGACTGGCTTTCTGATCCTTCTGGTATGTGTTCCGGGATTTTTACAGGTATTGTTTTTTTTTATTATTTATATACGGCCAGGTTCTGAAAACAGTTTCATTTTGCAATCGACAAATTCCAGAAAAAAAACCAACAAGAAAGCGCACTTATTTATTGCATTTTTTTATTTGGTTATTTCATATGCTTGAGATATCTTATCTCAACTTAATTTCGAATACATACAATAAATTATCCGATAAAGAGAACACCGTTTTCCTTTTTAGAAATTTTGCGATTTCAAAACGAAATGGTTTTCAGAACATGGCCGATACTTTATATCCAAATAGTCTCCCAGTTGCAATATAAAATCTCTGCGTTTAATTTTGCTGTTATTTATGTCGCTCATTTACTTAAATAACGTCATAACTCAAAAAAAAAAACTAATATGCCAAAAAATAATTTTAAAGTTTCAAATTGCACACAACTTAATGGAAAAAGAAAGTTTTATTTTGCTTTTAAGATTTTAGTAAACAGGACATTTGTATGAAATTACACAACATGAAGAACGATATAAGGATTATTAACTTAAAAGTTTAATTTTTTGAGTTTTGAAGTTGTTTCAGTAAACGAGCGGTATGTTTATATAATACTCATGAGTTTATAGCTGCTAAATATACATAAATATTCATATGTGTGTATAAGGAACTAAAAGTGTGTGTACTCGCCAACATCTAGATCAAGGCTGGTCAAAGTAGCAAAAGAGTGCCGAACATCAATCGGCTTCTTATTCAAATGAATCCACACACGGAAATACATTACTCTCTATGGCCAGCATTGATATAGATCCCAGATTCTAGACCAGCTACGTCCAAACACATGCTCTGATATTTGCATTTGAGGTAAACACCTTTGAAAGCTCTTAAAATTTTTTACCATATTTGTGTGATTTTGAGCACACAAGATCGTTATATATGGGGCGAGTACTTAACACACTCGTAGTGAATTCACACCAAACTTTGGAGATCATGGCAAACTTATCTGCACTCAATCCTTAGTAGCAGTAGCAGTTTGATATAAGTTGAATTTTTTTCATTAAATCTGCGTATTACAAACTGTAATACAATTGTAATTTAACGAAGCGGTGCAAGTGTCAAAACTGAAAAAAAAAATTATGTATGACCGAAAATTTTACTTCTAGCAAGAATTTAACAGGAAAAAATAATTTCAAGCCCTTTTGCTTTTATTCCCCTGTTATGAAAAATTAAAAAGTAGTCTAAAGTTTATCGGACTTAAAAAAATATGAAGTTATGGACTATCATAGTTACAGGCGAACGTTCGGCGCTTCTAGTGCTGAAAACAATTTTAAATAATACTTATATTGCCGTCTTCCAATATTAATATCAATTTCTGAAATCATATGTATCTATGTATTGCAAGTTTTTAATATTTCAATGCATTATCTTTCTTACTGAAAAACATTACATTTAACCAGCAAAAATATCCATCAGTAAGCATATACGGGATCTTGGAAGAAGAATTCAATTCATTGAGAAGACTATTGTGTGACGGAGTTCGAGCAATAACATCAGGTTTAATTGTAAAATTTAAAATTTGCACATATAATTACGTATACATATAAGCAATAAAAATTATTTGTAAGAAAACATCTTTTAAAAAGCCTTGTATTTTTGGGGGTTAAATATATTGTAGTATAAAATAATGTTGGAGACAGTAGTCTGAATTGATTCGGTAGGTTACTTTTTGTCTGTCAAAATAAGTGAAAAAACAACAGTTTTTACAGTTTTGGGCAGTAAATTTATGAAGCTAAAAGCAATTGAAAAACACAGTAATTTTTACTGTTTTTGTGAGTTGTTTTCAGGCTGTTAAAAAATTAAAAAAACAGTTGTTTGAAATGATATGTAAGTTGCTTTTTGTAGTTTAAAATAAATGAAAAAACATTTGTTTTTACTACAGTTTCATGTTAAAAAATTAACATTCAAAAATAACTGAAAAAATCGTTTGTTTCAAATGAAATGTAAGCGAAAGGGTTTTTAAGTGGGATTTTATTTATTCCAAACGATTTTTCATTTGAATTTACCTACATAATTTTTTGAGTGTATATATATAAATGCAGTGTGCCCATTTACTAACTAAATAAGTTAAATAAAACAAACAAAAACCAGCAAATTCCTATATATTTACAATATTGAAAGTTTTGATACTTTTAATTGATTAATTTAAAAAAATATACTAAAAGCATAAGACTTCCAACTTTAAAAAAAAAAAAAAATTCATTACTAGATGTTTACACATCTCCTCTGTGATCGGACTCACATTGCTTTTTTTATAATACTCAAATATATTTTTTACATACATAAATTGCCGCTAACGATAAAATTTATCAACAATTTTGATGTTTCTAAACTAAATTTTAATTTCAATAAAAAAATTTATATTTTACTACATGTTTTTTTTTTTTTTTTTTTTTTTTTAATGCATGTATTTATTTATTGTATCTTCATATGTGAACTAACAATAAGTATTCAAATCTTAAATCTATAAAAAAAAAATTATTAGGCCCGACCAGTGTCGGACATAAACTTAGTGGTAGTTATAAATAATACATTAGTAGTGATAATCAAAAAGGGGGGGGGGGGGGGGGGAAAGTATTTTCAAGTAGTCCCATCTGGAGTGTTAGGTATAAGAGCCCGTGTGTCCCTCTTTTTTAAGCGGATGTGTCCAGTAAAGTTCAAAATATTACGAGCAAGCGGATTAGGATGTGATTCGAGTTTTGTTAAATATTTGCCTGCGTATTTTGCAATTTCTTCAGTCACTAGTGGCATATTTAAATCACGATGTATAATAGAATTTTGGATGTACCATGGAGCCGATGTTATTAACCGTAAAATTTTGTTTTGCCTTCGTTGGATTCTCTCGACATTGGAAGCTGAAGCAGTGCCCCATAACTGAATTCCGTAGCGCCATATTGGCTTCAAAAGCGACTTGTATAATAAAAGTTTGCAGTCTAGGCTGAGTGTTGAGTTTCTGCCAATCAACCAATATATTTGAGTTAACTTAAGTTTCATCTGAGTTAATTTAGAGTCAATATGATGTTTCCATGTAAGTCTTCGATCAAGGTGTATACCAAGGTATTTCACTTAGGAATGTTGAGGAATATTTTGATTGTTGATTCGAATGGGGGAGCAAGTATCTCTTCTTAGGGTGAACGTTATATGGACACACTTTTGTTCATTGACTTTAATTCTCCATAAGTTCAACCATATTTCCAACTGAGTGATATGTTCCTGGAGATTGCGGGATGCCTCATAAGGGTTTTCGTGCACACTCATACAGGCTGTATCATCGGCAAAAGTAGAAATATGGATATTATTGCTCACAAGCATATCACAAGTATATATTAAATACAAGACAGGACCCAGAATACTAACCTGGGGCACACCAGAAGATATAGATTCGGGCACACTCGTGAACTCTCCTTCCACAACAGTGAACTTCCTATCAATAATATAACTTTCCAAAAGCTTTTGAATGTTTATTGGCAGATATGTCTTCAATTTTAAAACTAGGCCTTCGTGCCATACTTTATCAAATGCCTGAGAAACATCAATAAAGAGAGCAGAACAATACTTCTTTTCTTCAAATGTTCTTCTTACAACTTGGACCAGTCTATGCGTTTGTTCAATCGTGCTGTGCTGACTTCTAAAGCCAAATTGATGGTCCGGGATGCACCCATTATCAGTTAAAATTTTGGACAATTTAGTCATGAGCAGCTTTTCGAAAAGCTTTGAGATTGTAGATAGTAAGCTTATAGGCCTATATGACTCAGTCTTGGTAAGATCTTTGCCCGCCTTTGGAATCATTTTGATCTTGGCCAGTTTCCAGTTATGTGGAAAATACTGCATTCTTAAAATAGCATTAAAAGTAAATAGCAGGATTCTTATTGCAATATGAGGCAAGTTCATGAGCATTTTGTTACTAATGCCATCAATACCTGGAGCTTTCTTCGGGTTGAGTTCAGCAATTACTTTTTGTACTTCACGCATCTTAAACCTTAAGGGACGAGGGGGTAGAGAAACTACACTCGGTAAATCAGCAGCACCCGTACATGAATTGGGAGTGAATACAGATTTTAAATGCTCAGAAAATAAGTTACCTTTCTCACTATCACTTCTTGCCCAGCCTCCGGTCGCAGTACGCAATGGTGATTTAAGATCAACGGGTCGTTTAAGATTTCTAGTAGCGCGCCATAAAGAGTAATTAGATGCGGACGTTACATCAAGACCTTCTAAATACTTTTCCAGTTGTGCAGTTTTTTCCGATGATAGCAGCTCTTTGAGTCGTTTAGTACATTCTTTAAGTCTGATTTTATTTAGGGGTGATCTGTGTTGTTGCCATTCTCTTCTAGCTCTCCTTTTTTCACATACAAGACGTTCAATTTCCGTAGAATAAATTCTGTTAAAGCCGGTCTGCGGATAGGAGGTAGTGGCGTGTTCAGCAGCCTGTTTAATATTTTCGTTAAGATTGGCAATATTAAATTCAATATCATCGCATGATCTAAGCTGAATGTTTTCTACGCAGTGACTACTAAGATATTTTTTGAATACCAGCCAGTTGATTCCATTAATCATCTTCACATATGAGTTAGTTAAATCACTCCTTAGTGGGTTGAAAATTGTAACTATTGTTGGAGAGTGATCGGAGGACAGATCTAGAGAGGCCTCTACATGAATTAAGTTCCTATGAATATTTTTCGTGACGGCAAAATCTATAACATCTGGAATTTTTCTTACGTCTGTAGGCCAGTAAGTAGGCTCCCCACTCGAAATGACATCTAAGCCCATTTTTGAAATTGTATTGAACAAGGCTCGGCCTCTAGGTGTAACAAGACGCGATCCCCAGTACGTATGTTTTGCATTGTAGTCACCAGCTGCCACGAAACAAGATCCAAGCGATTTGTAGAACTTCTCATACTGATCTTCGCTAACTGAAAATCTGGGAGGTGAGTAAATTGATGATATCACGAAATTCGCACAAAAATTTTCTACGAAAATATTCGTTGCTTGCAAATATTCTTCACTAACGTTGTCAAGGACATAGTACTTGAGTCTTGACTTAATCAGAATTGCTGATCCACCACATGCTCTCTCTCTCGGGTCCTTTGTATCATATAAAGTGTAACCATTTATTTTAAATAAGCTTCTTGAGGTCAAATGAGTCTCAGAAACCAACATTATATCAATATTTTTTTCCATGAGGAAGTGCTCAAGTTCATTTTTATGTTGGCGAATGCCGTTTGCGTTCCAGAAACATATTTTTAACGTGTTCATGGTTTATTAACTAATGCTTGAAGCAGTGTATTCTGCATTCGCAGCATTTCTTGCATCATACTTGTCATATTTGTAGTAAAGTTGTTTATAGTTAGCACCAGATTCTCAATAGTAGCTTCAAGGCGACTAAAGTTAAAGCTTGAGTTTGAATTCGTTGAATTATTTGGCGGTGGAACATTTTGCGTGGGAATTGAACTAGTCTTAGCAGCATCAGCATACGATACACGTGAAGTAACTGGTTGGCTGATTTGAGCAAAAGTGTCGGAGTTCGCGTTTACTTGTAGAGCTGGAGTTAGCTTGGGTTTTTGACCCATAGCCTGTTTAACGAAAGAATATACAGGGCACCCTCTATAGTTAGATGTGTGATTACCTCCACAATTACTACATTTTTTTTCTGCTTGATCTTTTGGCTTAGTGCAGCTAGCAGTACCATGCAATTCACCGCAGATAACACACACTGTAGGTAATTTGCAGTAAGTTTTCGTATGGCCATATTCTTGGCAATTATGGCACTGTACGGGACCTGAACGCTTACGTGGCTCTTCAACTGTGATTTTTCGATGTAAGAGATACTTTACGTTATAAACTGGATGGGCTTCATTTTTTTTTAATTGTATGTCATTCGGCTCCAGTTCAACCCGAAATAGGGGTTGGGGGACCTTTTCTCTATTAAATATGTTGGTAACATTTTTTACCTTGAATCCTTGGTCGACAAGTGCACATTTTACTTCTTCGGGTTCAACATATGAATCTATGCCCTTTAATACTATCTGTAGGCCTTTAGCACTCTTAAGTTGGTATGTGTAAAAATTTGTTTTATTTTTTTCGAATTCACTAACAATTTTTCGGAAATCTTTTTCATTATATATTTGGATTTTAGTTTCATCAATATTACCTCGTTTAATGGGAATGATGTGAAAAGTATTTTCACCAATGGTCGACAGTAGTTTTTTTATAAGCGCGTTAGAATTTTTTTCTCTCAGATAAATAGGTGGTGGCTTAAAAGACTTTTGCGATGATGTAGGGGGCTTGTCGTCGGTGTCTTGCAATAATGAAAAACGATTTTGACGATTGGTAGATGATGCGCTGTTATCCCTAGACATCTTTGGAGCAGATGAAATTTTTGAAGAATTTGGGCTTCGCCCACGCTTTACCACTGTTATATATCTGTCCATTCCCACTTGTACCTTGGATTTTGAGCTACTGTTATCTGTAGTGATAACTTTGTTTAGTGATGAAGGCGAGCCCGATGCGGATGATATCGCAGACTTAAATGAAGAAGTACTAGGCAATGGTAATGTTAACGATTCACTAGTTGGCATTGGACAAAGCGAAGTTGATCGCTGACGAAAAATTGGCTTTGCCGTTAAAAAAAGATTTTCATCAGATTTATTATTTATATTTTTTTCATTAAGAGTTTCAGAACTCACAGTAAAATAAGCATTTCTGCCGTTAGAACTCACTTCAAAATTTTTTTCCTTTGAGGTACTCATACAGAGTATTATTCCTCAAGGGAACTTTGTTTGTGTTTACGGTTTTTTTTTTGTTTTTGCTATTTCTTGCTATGTAAAAAATATTAGTAAAGCCAATAAGCTTATTTATCAAGGTGAATATGTATTACGAATATTTTTTGTATAATTTTTGATTTTGTTGTTTTTTATATTTGTTTCGTATGTATGTATGTAAAAAAAAATCCGCTTTAATGTCTCTTCACTATGAAGGTTCAACGAGAACTATTTTACTACATGTCGCTCACGTTTTAATCGAAAATAGGTCATATCAAGGCAACATGTAGATTCAAATAAAAACACGTAAAGATCAATTTGAAAATAAAATCATAAACATAACATTTTATTTAAAAAATGCATTTATCAGGAATAAAAGGCGAACAATTTGTTAGTGTTGCTCTAACTTTGCCAAATATTGTTAGAAAAAATTAGGGGTCCCTCCCCGTAAGTTATACTCAAAAAAATTAAATCAAAAATGTGTCCTTTACTTTTGCAAAAAAAGAAAGTACGCGAAGAAATTATTGTTTGGCATCAAACGCTTATAAGTTTTATTAAGTGAACTCTTAGCTACATTATTGCCATTTATAGTTAAGTATTATCACAGTTGAATTAGCTGTTTGCCAAAAACTAAGGCCCATACAAAAAAATTGCTCACCAAAATTGCTAAACTGAGTATAGGGCTGGCTATATTACCCTTTAGTAATTTTCGATGGTAGTACTGTCAATAATGTGTGGATTTTATTACTATTGCACAGCGATATTCAGCTAAGAAATTAAAGTTATTTTTTCATATTGGAAGCAAAAATTTCCTCTTTTTTTATCTACTGCTAATAAATTTCAACATTACTCGAAAAGTCAGATATCAATCAATAGATAGAAAAATAGAAAAATGGAAAAAGTTAAGTTAAAAATATTTACAATCAAAAAAAAATTCAATTACTCCTCAACCACAAAAAGAATAAGATTTTATTTAAACACAATCAAGATTTATCAATAATAGTTGAATACTAAATGATACTGTTGTATTGAAAAGCCAATCAAGCAGCATTGTTGCCTTTCAACTCGTATATCCATTTGAAATACCCTTGACCTAATTTCAATCTGATTCTTTTTGGGAGTGTCGCAAGAATCCGATTATGTATTGATAGACAGACACAATATATTTTAAGTGAATGTGTTGTGCTTTGTAGAAGGGAAAGGCAAAAATGAAATTAACTGAATAAAAATTCTAATCAAATTATCATTGCACCCAGAAGGCAGATTACAATAATGCTATGCCAACGCGCACATTAAATTGAAGATGTTCGTTCCCTTCACTTTCTGATAAATATTATTGCAACCCCCGTATTTTTTAACATTATATTCGTATAAAAATTATACAACTCAGGAAAAGTCCTTCCCTCATTGATTTTTCCTTTTATTTAGTTAGTTTTCTCTTACTAAAAATGTATAAAGTATTATTATTTTTTATACTCCAAATTAAGTGAAACCTAATGAGCACCATGTAAGAAATTCAGTGGTTTTCATAAATAACCGCGCATGTCCTAAAATCACAATTTTCTAAAGTTCAACAGAAACATAAAATATGTTAAGTTTTCAGTTAAATTCCTTTAAGAATAAAATCTTAGTAAAAAACTGTTACAGAAAATCGTTAAAATATATCGACCCATAACCGCCAAAAAAGCTTAACCGACACATTTTTTTACCTCGTTTTTTTTACGAAAATCGATTATTTACGATCACAAATGATTGATTTTGGTCAAAAAAATTAAGTTCAAAAATTATGCCACTTAAGATCTTTTTGCGGTTATGGCACGGAATGCAGAAATAATAACGTATGTACAGTTATATTAGCAATATTTAAGAATATATATTTTATTAGTGGAAATTCGTTTTCAAAATAAATCATTTTGGCATCACTAACTCAAAACCAACAAAAATATACTTATGGGGTTATTCCTGAAAATAGCAGAATTGCGGTTTGGCTTTTTTCCTGATGGTTGTTTTGTTAAGACGTTGTTATCTTCATTCCTCATTTATGTCCTTGGATGCTGATAAAAATAAGTAGATATCATAAAATATATTTGTTTTAATATCTGAAGTGATGAACGTAATAATAGAAAGAAGTACATAATAAATATTTATTGTAAATAAAAACTTATTTTATTAAAGAAGTGTTTATGTTGGTCGCCACTTAGCTGGAGTGTTTAGCAATAAAACTCCAAGAAAAATTGGGATAAAATGAAGTCAAATATGCAGCCTAATGGTAGCGAAATATAGCATCAGAAACAATAAATTTGGCATTAAGTTGCTTGAGGTTTTTTCGTATTTATTTTAAAGAAAGAAAAAGATATCAATTTTTCAAGAAAGAGCGCTACTGGGAATACATTTTTATATGTAGACTCTAATGATTGTTCGCAAGTGATGTGAGTCAAGCGAAATTTTCAAGCTTCGTCGTACATTTTTTCTATGAAAATTTAAACACGAATAATTATTATTAGTATTAGAATGTAGGACATGTGAATATCTTATGGCGTTTTCTTTTCTGAGCAATATGCTGCATTTATGTTGCCTTTTACATTTCTTTGTGTTCTTTTCTGAAAAGTATGTATTATTTTAAAAATTGAACGCGTTCTTTTCCGATGATGTTACCCTTAAAAAGAGGAAATATGCTACATGTTCAACACTCATTTTCATTAAAGGGGCATGAGTGCAACATTATATTAACAGCTGTTTTTGTTATTGTCTATGAAAAAAAAATCATTTTCTAGTTCGTGATTGTATTATGCAGAAACTTGTTGGAAATTTTTTCTTTTGTAAACGTAAAATATGCAACACTTCTTAAAAATCAGGTGAGCATATAAAAATATTGCCAAATCACATGTAGCATATATGTTACACTTTTCTTTTAGAAAAGAAAACACCATTACATAACACATTTATATTAGGTCTCTTCGAGTACTTTTCCAGTAAAATCCAGTAGCTGAGTAAATATTAAGTAATATAAATATTTGCATACAAAAGTAGGCAAACGGGAACATTTTTAAATCCACTAAAATATATACAACAGCTAATTGTTAATAATATTGGCGTTAAAATATTATAAATATGTATGCTTATGCAAAAAAATATACAAAATTATAAATTTGAACAAAAATTTCAATTTAATAATATCTGTGGCAATAAAGAAAAAGTGCTTGAGTCTTATTTTACTGCTTTGCAGGAGAGCACTTTTAAACTTTCAAGTCGATTTTCACAAATCTACTTCTTTTGCAGTTAAATTGGAATTTTCTGGCTTAGCTTTTTAATAATATATTCCAGTGGAAATATATCAAAGTATTACCTAAACTAAGCTATTATTCCAAATCAGATTAGAATTCTAAAAAAGATAAATCGCAAGTCATTGTGCTATAACTTCCTGAAAAATCGCACAAATTATTTGAGGTTTTGCTCAATGGTACGTTCCAATATGCACAAGTTGCATTCGAGCAGAAATTAATTTCGATAGCAAGAAACTTTCTGATGTTATCACTCGATACCAAGCGAATTGAGTTTTTATTTCAGTGTTGGAAAAAGACAAATCAATTCATTTCACAACACTGAATAAATTGCAAGCAAAAACATATGTTTGTATGTATGTATTTATGTATATATGTATGATCAAAAATTTAATAAATGAGGTAACTAAAATGTTTGCTTTTGTTTTTTAAAATTTGTTTTATTTGAAGTGCACAATGATTTATTTATTTAATACACTTGCTTACACAAAATAATATGTTGTTATTTTTCTGTGAATTACTGAAATTTTGCTAAGAGAAAAAAGTGTGTATGGCTTCAAATTTTATGAGATCTATCCTTTAATTTGGCATATATTCCGTTGTATTTTATCTCATTCTATAAGGGATCGAATTGTTTCAATAAAGAAACTTGTTTTTCTTTTTTAATAAGACAAGGCGAATTAATATTACTAAAGGAAGTGCTACGACCGTATGAACCCAACTTGCAAACAATAAGACCAGATTCCATAAAGAAAAACACAACTTTCGTGTGAATTCACTCTTGCTGTTTGAAAAAGTACTAATAAACCTTCACTAATATACTCGTATTAAGCAAAATGGATAAAACTATGGCTTCAGATATCGCAACTGAAGTAACAAATTTAAGATAAATTAAAAATTAAAAACTGCACAATTTATAGAAAAACTTACTTTTTAATTAAAAAGTGCAATACTGATCTATGCTTAAAAAACTGCTAAAATAAGTTAAAACTGCACATTTGGCAACGCTGGTACATACATGCATCATTGTTAGAAATACATGCATACTTCTAGCAACAATTCTGTGGCACTTCCCCACGTTTTAGTTTTACATGGAAAGCAGAACATACCGGAATATATTTCTGGCATCAAACTTAAATATGTGTTATTTTGTTTATAACTTAATTAATTTTTTTTTTATATTTCATAAAATCTACAAAATTTTGTTTCTCTTTGCTTTTGTTTGCTTGCATTTGCAAACATAATACTATGGAAAAAAATTTGCATGTACTCCGCCAATGAACTGTCACTTTTTTCTCACAATTCGCTCTCATTTAAAAATTTTTAAAAACTTTGGACTTCTCGAACGCAGCTATTAATGGAGATTTCCGAACTTTGAGAGTTTGTAGCGGCCATATTGTTCAATCACGCAACTAGCGACTGACGCGTGTCGTGTTGTTTTCCGTGACACGAACGCACATGAATCAGCACGAAGTGTGTGTGACAAAAAATCTGATTTCGTGCGTGTTCGGGTCGTTTCGTGTTGAGCAAAATTGACACAAAAAACACGAAACGATTTTATACGTTAAATATCTATGAATGAGTTTCCAGTAGAGAAAAAATGTAATATTTTGTTGATATTGTATGAGTCTCTGAAGCTTAAAGTTCTGTACGTAAACCCATAGTATCAGCTGTGGTGGCAGATAGTACCAGCTGGCAGTGCCAACTCAGTGCCATATTTTGAAAAGCGACTCTTGAAAAAATCAATTAAATTTTCTGATCTTTAAGACCATACCAATAATATTTGGTGCGTGTTGCGCAGTATCGTGTTGACGAAATTTTTCGCGTGCGTGTTTCGTACATGTTGAGCTTCTTGGTATTTCGTGGAAAAATTCGCCACGCGCCCATTTCTACATGTTTTTAACAAAACTTTTGACCAGAATTCATGATATACAATTCATTTTGGTGAGGTGTTTTGATTACATGTTAATCATGTCTCGGGCGAAGTTGTACCTAAGTGACAATGGAAAATTCCGGTATACGTGATAAGTAACACCTCCAACGCCTCAATAATAAATGCTGCGCCTGTCGATTATCTTAAAAGCAGAGTTACGGATCCTAAATTTTTTACTTATTTTTCAGCACGTCGTACTGCTCTGTAAGTTTCCAACATGGGAATATCGTAGAATTAATTAATTTGATTTATCTTTTACAATTAACACACGGGTTCAAATGGAACTGTAGAATCTACTATTAGTAGATAATCTAGTCTGTTATCGGGTATAAATGGCCTTAACATTGTTCGTTCAGTTATTTCACCTTGATAAAAACATTGTGCGTCGTATTCAAAACTTAACAACGCTTTAATATAGCACACATTAATTCATGTTAGATCTGAAAATGAAGCTAGAAGTGCTAGCTAGCTCTTATCTTAAATTTATTATTTCTGTCATGTGATGGAAAATATCACTAAATTATCCAACTGATTCGAAATACATAGCAAAATCCATAAAAAAATATTAAAATAAATACAATTATACAAAATTGTTTTAGTGATATACATTCAAACAAAACGAATCGAAAAAAGCTGGATATTCAAATACGCATTTCGTTCGAATAAAATAAATTGAGATAATTTTTCTATGTTCATCATATTTTTTTACTTTTACTTCATAAAAATGTTTATCTGTTTTGCTTCCATGTCAGAAGTTTATATTTTATAAATTAGGTTGCTTAACTTCAAGATAATAAAAATGTATTAAATAAAATAAAAAATTAGTTGAATACTCGAATGAAATTGTATTCGATGTTGTACATCATAAGCTGTGAAATGGTTGTTGAACATGGTGGTGTTACCAGTATTTATTATTAAATCACAAAATAATTAAAGGTGTCTTTTGAATACAATTTCTTAACAAAGCAATGTTAGCCTTAAATTGCTTGGTAGCTACTATGAACTTTAAAGCTCAAGTAAAATATTTTTTTGAATAAGGCTGTGTATGTTTAGTGATGTTCCGTGTTGCCAGATAATTAAAAAAAAACACATTACTTTCCCTGCAGGAAATTGCACTGTCATAATACTAGTCCGTGTTCTAACACTTCCTATGAAGCAGACCAGTCACTTTTACATGGGAATGGCCTAGGATGGGGTTAATTGATACTTTTTATGCACCTTGTGACTTGTCACTGAACTATCCTATAGGGACCTATTCGGTGTAGAATAATATAAATTATATATAAACGTCATTCCGACATTTAACTGTAACAATGAAAACTTATAATTTTTTTTATTATTACAAATGAAATTATAATTTATTTTTAAGCAGAAAATTTTTTGAGATTCGAACCGACAACGTCGCGCATGACAGGCTTGCACACTACCCACTCAACCACAGGGCCACTCATGTTTCAAAAGTATAAATACCAGTTAAGCTTAGGTTAATATCTCAGTACAGTTACGGGACTGGTTCCGAAACCACATTGAAGGGAGCAATTAACATTATATTTACATTATTTGATAGGTCCATGTATTCAACCACATCGAACATGTTCAGTGCCGCTTACTACAATATTGCACCGAGTCTAAATTAAATTGGCTCAAGATCAAGACGATGCATCACGAAAATGGTGAATATGTAACCATTTACACGATATGTCTTTTTTTCACCATACACTTCTCCGTACTTTTGATAACACTCGCATTTTCTCAAGTCATAGGACGAGTACGTTTGGATCAATTGTCACCAAATTTTCTGCAGGGTTAATACAGAAAATCCATTAATTTTCTATGAATATAAGACATTCATCTGAGCAGAAAATTAAATCCATTTTTATTTCCAGCAAATGAATCACTTGAGATACGTTACGCAAAAGGGCTGTTCAGATATTTTTAATGGGAGAGAGAATTGCTCATATATGTATATGTATCTAACTCAAGTACATACATATATCCATTAATGCTTGGATTTTGTGGGTAACTTCGTTAAATACATACATACATATCAAATTTTGCTGATAACTATAACAACAATAAATGTTGAGTACTATGTTATGTTATTTATGATAACATTAATTCAAAAGATGCTGTCGTCTGAGAAATTCAAACAAAAAATTTAGTTGGGGTGGTTGGCAGTTAAATTAATAAGATGTTTTTGAACATCTTTCAGCCTTATTATATTTTATCTATGACGTTTGACAGAGAACAGCTACTGCTGCACTATGGGCATAAGGCATACAATTTTTATAAAAAATTCCTGTAAGCTGGTGTAAAGAAGAAAAATGTAATTTATTTATTTTACTTAAGTATTTATTTTAAGAAAATTGCATATTTTTTTTTGTTTTTTAGTTTAAATAATCTATTTAGCGCTTTAATTTTTGAGTATTGCTTGTTTCCTTCTTTTTACAAAGGTAAAACATGTTGCCTTAAGGTACAGTCACACTTGTCAAACATTTGCCCAAAAAAGCGTAACCAACAAACACTAATGAAAAAAGTTTTGATCCAGACAATGTTTATCATATTAAACAGTTTCGAACACAACTAATGGACAATGTCATAGAATCCAACAATATTCGCTACTCTTTAACTTGACAAACTTTTGTCTGAGTTGAAAAATTTTTCATTAGCATTTATTTGTTACGCTTTTTTGGGCAAATGTTTGACAAGTGTGACCGTAGCTTTAGTCTTAGAAACGAAAAATCTTTAGAAATTTTGCCAATGGTAGGTATTATTTTGTCTTTGTGCTTCGTGTTATTGGCTTTCTGACGTCATGGAGAATTTGGCTGATGAAATAAATGTAATTTGCATTTTACCGAAAATAACCCTTGTTTACCAGCAGTTTTTCATTTTTATTTTTAACTGTGGGTTTTTTCTGAAAGAATAAATGTGGATTATTGATTACAAAACACTATCCAAAAAAGTCTATAAGTAGTTTTAATAGTATTTCTTATCAATGTCGCATAGATGAAAAGTTGGTGTGGGAGATAGAAAAATTATCGTTTAAGCCCCCCGTAGACGACATGTTTTTTACGTCTGACTTGTCAAATTTTCCAGTGTAAAACATGTACATGTCGTATGGTACCTTTAAAACATTGCTTCTGTAAAAGTCAGACACAAAGTCGTCTGACTAAATTTCAATTAGAGCGTGCTCTATTTTCTTCTGACAAACCTTCTGACATCGGCTGCTTTTATTATGAAAAATATGTCGTACGATATCTATGCCGTGAGGGAGCAAGTAGAGGCGGTTCACTATTGACGGAAACGTTAGCCGGCTGAAGTTTATATATTACAACGACGATATATGTATGTTTTTTAAACCATTTAATAGCAATTATGTACATGCAATATAAATAACGTTGCATTATTATATGCTAATTTGGAATTTTCGAATTTGAAGAAAAAAATCTTTAAAATTGTTGAACTTTTTTACGACGCAAAAATAAAATTTTGTGGCGGCAATACAATTTTGAAACGGACGCCGACATTGGTTTATATAAAAGCTGTGCTAAATATTTACAGAGAGAGATAGAAAAAACATCAGAGACTATGTCAGAAGCAATTAACATGTAGGTTTGTGACCAAATATTATAAACCTTCTGTAAAACAAAAATTTTGACAGACATGCAGAATTACATTTGAGTTGAAAAGTTGAAATGTCAGACGTAAAAAACATGTCGTGTACGACCTGCTTTAGCTGTGTATAATATTTTTTAATGGACTTATTAAATTGTTCCTTTCTTATGCCGATGAATACATACTGTAAAAATATCTTGTTGTTCTTGTTGTTATTGTTCCTTTCTTATACCGATGAATACATACTGTAAAAATATCTTGGACCGGCTGATCGACACTAATACATCTGCAAAGATTGACATGCTCAGTTGATCGTCTCTAGGGCCCTTTACCTAAAACACACATTTTAATTAGAGATGTGCCAATGTCGTGATTTTATCGTGTCACGCGTGAGTCACGCGTGAGTCACGCGTGATTCACGTGATTCGTGATCAAATATTATAACTAATCACGCGTGAGTGCGTGAGCGTGACTGAAAAAAATGTACTCGTGCGTGATCGTGCGTGAGCTTTTTTTAAATAATCACGCACGAATTCTCACGCTCTCACGAGATAACATTCCTGCATAGGTACATATGTAACTGTATTCAATCATTTGAAATAAATTATTTTATAATAATAAATGCATGTATGTGTAGTAATATATATGGTAGTATGAGCTTACAACACAATGAATACCCCCAAACAAAATGTTTCGACTTTTTCTGAAGTCAGACTTGTCGTACCGAATTCGTTAAGACATTTCTGAACAATTTTTTTTTAAACATTAACCCCCATATTCATAAAATTTGAAACGAATTTGAAATGTATTTTCTTTCAAATTTTCAATACAAAATTTTCCTAAAATGAATTTCAAATTCATTTTATTTTTTTATGAATATGAGGGTAAAACTTTGATTTTTGAATACATAAGTAAAAGTCTGTGAAAATTTTTTTAAATAAATATGTATGCATATGTTGATAAAAAAAAATTATTAAAAAATTATGCAAATTATTTCGACAATAGCAGCAACATAACGGTGAAGCGGTGGTAGTCTGCTATAAAAGCAAAAATAAATCGTACCTACATGTCGTTACGAATTCGTACCGACTTATCGTAACGAATTCGTACCGACATATCGTTACGAAGTCGTGTCAACCATTTCATACAAAAATTCTTACGATTTCGGTAATATTTCGGTGCCGAAATCGGAAGATTTTGTCGACCAATCGTTACGAATTTTGTTTGATGGGTACATACACCTTCGTAAGTATGTATGTATGTTTCTTAGATACCCTGTAGGAAGTATCAATTGAGAAACACTACTGATTCAACAGTGCCTTTGTCAACAATACTACTGACGAATTGTACCGCAGAAAATGTTTTTTTGATTTAGGGGCCGTCCATATATTACGTAACGCTGTAGGGGGGAGGGGTGGGGTTCGAGTTTTGTTATGATTTGTTATGGTGGGGGTGGGGGGAGTCTGAAAATGTTACGTAACAGAAAAAATTTTAGTAATTTGTATGTTTTCTCATTTAATATGCTTTTCTCGTTTATTTGATTATCATTTATTCAATTGATCATACGTCTTACCTTCACATTTATATTATGTATGTATACATATGTACATACATGTGCGGAATGTCAATTTTTGATATACGAGAATTCGAATTCGAATTCGAATATTTAAAATGATATCCGCGAATACGAATATTTAAAACGATATTAAATTAACTTTGCTTTATTTTAATTTACATTGTAAATTTTACAAAAACGCGAGCATACATATATACATAGATATGTATATCGTCACCTAAAATCCAAAATGCCGTAAGTACCCTTTTTACTATTTTACAGGAGAAGCAAAAAACTTCATAAATTTATTCTATTTACATGTATGCTAGATGCCAAATGGAATAATGAATAAAATCGGTATTTATAAACATATGTGGGTAAAGTTTTAGGAAAATATGTATTTTGGTTAATCGTATCATAATCAATCAAAAAGTCTATTTTGAATTTTTTGGTTGTTACGGCCTTTTGGTTTTAGGTGACGATATGTAAGAACCTATTTTTCAACCCAAAAAACATGAAAATTATATTATACATATACTTTTTCGTGAGCGTGCGTGATCGTGATAAATTGTAAACCACTCGTGCATGATTAAAAATATTTTATTCGTGAGCGTGCGTGATCGTGAAAATTTTCAAAACCATTCGTGCGTGAAAGTGCGTGAGTAAAATATTTTTCTGCGTGAGCGTGCGTGTCGTGAGTCAGAAAACACTCACGTGAACATCTCTAATTTTAATTAACAAATTTGAGGAACATTATGTTGAATTTTTGGTTTTATATATGTTTGTTTTAGAATGTTTATTAAAATTGTTTAATGGAAGCTATACATAAGTATATAAATTTTCGTGATAAATACTCGTATTTGAATTTAATTGAACTAATTATTTTTATAAATTTAAATTTTTTGCTCATTTACAGTAATGAAATAATGTAATTAGTAAAAAAATAGATTTTGACGCATTTTGGGTTTTTTAGAAAAAATAGTACATTGAGAAAAAATTTGGCAGTGGCAACGCTGAAATCACACGTACACAAAAGTTTACGTCAAGTTTTCAATTTTACTCTTAATGACTGGTACATAAATTTACTGGTAGTGTTCTGGTGGGGTAAGATAAAAAGTTGAAGCAACAAATATTTTTGTGAAATGTGATTATTAAACCTAAAGTAAAACAGCTATACAGAGACTTATTTGACTCAATTCATATCTGTGAGTAAGATTTTATTGGAAAAATTGGAAACTGATGGAGCAATCAATCCTCTATCCTATTATTTGTACAAATAATATTTTCCTAGTAAATTAAAACCCAATTACATACTTCTCTACAAAAAGAAGTTTTTTCATGCAATTTATTATTTTTTACAATAAAAATAAGCACATAATTTGCTCAGTCGAATATAATTTGTTTACATTTTTAAGTTTAATTTAACAAAAGTTTTCCTCAACAGCGTGTATAAAACGCAGTTTGTACAAACAAAAATTTTAAAATCTTTTTGATTATCATTTTTTATTTAATAAAAAATAATTATATTGACATAAGAGATTTTATCTACGAACACTTCTAATGATTACTCATTTATTTTTTTGTCGTTATTGAGAACTTTTATCGGAGTTTGGCCTGAAGTTGTTATGAAATGTGTTCTATGCACGTGGCTAATAAAAAAGTTATTTTAAGAAAAATAAGTTAAGTCAAGATAAATTTTATCTAAATATTTCAAAATAAATAAATAAAAAAAAATTTTAGTTATTTAAATGAAAAAATCTGGTAAATCATCATAAATTTTAAATGAATTTTAATAAACTAATTAATTTCCAAGACATCTCTGTCTTCTCTATATATATAAAAATTACGTGTATGTTCGTGATCGCTAAACTCAAAAACTACTGGTCCGATTTTGACCAAATTGTATATGCATGCTCTATGAGGCTTGAGGAGTGTTTCTGTGTCTCCGTGACTAGTGTTTCTGCGTAGTTTGAAGTTCCTCCGACAGATGGCGCAATATTTAGTTTTTTTTGTGTTTTTGCACCGTAACTCAAGAACTACTGCACCGATTTTGACCAAACTTTATATACATCCTCTATGAGGCTTGAGAAGTGTTTTTGTGTAGTTTGAAGTTCGTCTGACAAATTTTAGTTTCTTTGTGTTTTGCCCGATAGAGATTAGCGCGATAAGCCTATGCTTATGTGTTTCGCTGACGGTGTTGGGTCCTTAATAAAATTTGAAGGCAAAACAACGTTTGCCCGGGTCAGCTAGTATTCATATAAAGTTGACTCGCCTAAATTCTCTCTGAAAAATTCATACTTGATATGTCAAAAAAATTATTGAAAAATGTGTGTTGACATCTGAGGGATATTCAAATTTCAAGTGACGAAAACTATCGTCTAGGGTCTTGAAAGCACCTTGATAGAATAATTTTCATGTGCGTCGTAATAATTTTCTTTCATATTTTTGCAGTTCGTTCTTTCCTAAGCGAGTTAAAAGTATCTTACATTTAAAAAAATCTGTTGGCTTTCCATATACATATGTAGACTTGCATTTGCTTTATATAAATATGCACATAGGTCTTGCTTTCGCCATAGTATTTAAATTTCAAACAACAAATGTTACACTCTTGTATTTAATATGATAATACAATCGATACAGAGATACAAGAGGTTTTGTGAATTAAGCAATTGTGTTTCATTACTGATGTCCCCAGCTTTCCATATCTCACCATCAGAAGAAGAGCTTGTATCACCACCAATATCTGAAATCCTAAAAAAAATGCTTCATAACAAGTTTCTAATGCCGGAATTTATATTAATGCCACAAATTTATCACAAACTTGTGAGCTTTGTGAATACTTACATTCTGAACGCCGTAAGTCTTACAATCGAATATCGCCATCCAACCAACTAAAAAACTTCGATTACAATATAGAAATAATCAAGCAGAAGGTCTTTGTTCTTTATAAAAATGATATAGTAATTAATTCTGTAATTCCGCTACTTCCTTGTGCAGCTTCGTCAGGGAATTATTTATAACGATAATTAAATATTGAATTAGAACTAAATATAATGGAGAAATTTATCAACCAAATATTATTTACACGACATCAAATCGCAACATATTTAAAAGAAATTAAGAATGAAGAATACATAATTATTTTTAAAGCTATGCTATTTATTTTGCCATACAGGAGTTAGGACGTGATTTTTTAACAAAAATAATTCACACTATTACAGTTATAAATTTATTTCTGTTTTGATTTCCTTGTACTTAAAAGCAGAATATGAAAATAAACAAAAAAGATTGTTTGAACTTGTTTTGTTTCTTTATTTGTGAGTGAGTCAAACAAAAACAATGAGAACGATTGCTCAATTCGTTTTTGTAATGTCTTGGCACATGTGCACAAACCCTAGAACACAGCCGATCGGCTGTAACCTGGAGAACAGCCGCCACCGGCTACAAACAACACGTTAATTTAAATAATGGGAAATATATGGAAAAGTTTTGAAATATTTGCGGCCAATTTGATATCATCATAAAATATGATTTTATTGCATTTAACACATTCATTATTTTCTGTATAGCTAAGCAGCAAAGCTATAACCGGGTGTCCTAAGACACCTCCATTTTTTTTAAGTTTTTAATATTTTGTTTTTCAATTTAAAAAAATGTTTATATTAAATTTGTATTATAAATATTTCCCTGACGAAGCTACACAAAGAGGTAGTAAAATATTGGAATTAATAAAAATACCATTTTAAAAAAAATCAAACAAAAATAGAAAAAGTTATTTTGAATAAACTTATATAACAAATTTAGATGATGTCTGACCCACAGTTTGTTTTATTCAAATTTAAAGGAAGGAAATGTTTATTAAAATTCCCTCTACATTAAGATTCTGGAATTCTTATTTAAGTCTTAAAATATCAGATTTTCAACACAGTTTCCTCAATATATAGTATACTATATATTTTTAACATACCTATGCATTTAGCATTAGTTTTTAGCAATTCAGGGATAGTAAAGCATTTTGTGCCACTGTTGTAATCAATGTTTATAAAATCATACTTAATTGCCTGAAGGCAAGTAAATACGAGATCTAAAACAAAACTTTTAACTAAAACTATAAAAATAATATCAAGCAGGAAGGGAGAAGAGAAATAGAAACTAATAACGGAAATTGCCAACAACTACAAATGATAGTAATCGTTAAAGCTTAAAGCTTAATAAAATTCCAGAAGTATGAAGTAGTTTTTACTACAATAGTACAAACATAAACGAAAAAAAACACAAGAACGTCAACTACATAAACACAAAAACAATTTGGAACTACATAAAAGTAATCATGCACACAAACACTAATACACTCCAGAAAAAAATTAAACAGGAAGTGGAATAAGGGCATAGATACCCTGTCGGAAATTACGTTAACTTTAAACTAACTTCAAGCTAACTATTTCGCAACTAGTATTGACTGACACTTGGATTACTTTTAATGTAATCAACTGACTATTGTTACGTTTTTCTCTCTATAAAAACGCTTTTCCGTAGATCCGAAGATTTGCAAATGAATACAAGAGCCGAGTGTAGTAATTAGGGTTAAGAATGATACAAGTTTTATTTACAAATACACTTATACTAAATTACTCAAGAGCTTAAATACACTAATACAACTTAAACTAATAAATTACACACAGATATTCACAACTGGCCTTCCTCGCTGTAGTTTACACACGTCTCTTATCTGGCTGCGCAAGTATTCACGTGACACCTCTCTGTCTGCTGCCGTCACTTACGAGACTCTCTCTGCCGTCACTCACAGTTGATACACCAATCAATACCTCTTTGTCTGCTTCTTGTCACACACGGCACTCACTCTGCCGACACTCACAGTTGATACACCAATAAAGACTCACTGGCTTTACTTACACCCTTATACACGTCTATTCGCTGCGCTGTTCCCTTTACTCCAGTCGACACGATAGACTCCACAATAATCTCAATTCCACGACAGGACTATTATTAATTCACAACTTAATTATCAACTGACTAACGAGTTCTTAACTTCACTACTTTCTGATTAGCACTAACTATAACTGTTCGCGACTGACTTACAACTGCAACTAACTAACTCTTTGGATGCGTCACCTCTTTTTATATTTCACACAAATTCCACTAGAAGTTTCAAGCAATGTCTAGACGATCATTATCATCTTATATGCTGCCTAATTAAGTTCATGTGGTAACATGTGTAATACATGTGTATATGCATACGTGTGTACATCATTAACTAAGCAATACACGGTGGTTGTTTATCTTCTGCTATTCATTTGAATTGGCATGTATGTATGTGTGTAAATATGTGAATCTTCTTAATAAGCAGACGCTTTTTGTTGTTGTTGCTTTTGCTTGTTTACGTTTAATCAAGCTAGGCATGCTTATTTAGTTGTTGGCTACTATTCTAGACTATTCTTTGCTTTGACCCTGTAGGAATATTTTCGCGTAGCATTTACATTAACCCTGTTGGAATATTTTTGTGTAATGCTGCTTAACATTGTTGACGGCTATTTTCGTAACACTATTTTAACATTGCGATGTCCTAGGCGGTAGTCAATAGTCTCACTCTGCATTACTTTTCAACTAACTTAAAGCTGTTTTTTTTAACCACTTGGTAGTCAGTAAATTAAAAAATTTTTTCTGGGGTTCGAACATGTATCATCACACTTTGTGTACTCGATGCGCTACCACCCAGCTAAGGTACCATCTAAAATAACAACAGCAAAATGTTAATATAAAACTGAAATGAGTTTTAAAGTAGCTGAGAATAAATTTGCTGGCTCTCATCAAATTCGATTACGTACTTATCTTAAGAATTAATTTTAGGTTTGTTCTGGATGACATTGCAGTTAGCTTTTAGTCGGTCTAAGAAAAGTTAACTATAAGTTAACTATTTTTGTAGTCAACCACACATTTTCCGACAGGGTATGTATAACAGTATGTATGTATGTATGTATGTACATAGATGAGAAAGAGCATAAAACTGTCAATGACAGTAGTTAAAGTTTACTTCAGCTTATACATATTTTTGCACTAAATTGATTCTTTGACTTTGAAGCAAAAGGAAAATTTTTGTTTATAAACAATTATTTTATATTATCAAACATTTAGTTATAAAAAAAATGTTCTGCTTAAAATCATGTGATTTTTTTTTTGTTCTTAAATATTTTTTCTTTTGTTTTTGCAGTAAGATTCAATTACTCTTAAATGTCATTATTTGAAATAATTTTTATTGTTTGGTTTTATTTTGGCATTCAAAATGTTGCCAAATATTTTTTGCATAATTTCGGTTTGGTTTTATTTTTATTTCTTGCATGCATGATTTCTTGTCTTTGTTTTGATTTTATTAGAACAACCAGTATAAATAAAGAAAGAAATAAATTGCAATGTACGAGTACAAACTATTTTTAGTTAGAAATATTTTGAAAGGAATATATATATATACATATGTATGTACAATGTACATTTTACATACTTAGATAGCTCTCTATTTTGCAGGGCAATTTTATAAATAAGTGAACGGTTGGTGTCAAACCGATTGGATTGTAAAAGCTGAATTTTTTTAATAAAGTTTGTACACTTTCGTTCACAAATGTGAAGATTTATTTCTTTTTTAGGACTTTATTTGGTAGAAAATATTAAAAAATAAATAAAACACATACAGAGATTGTCAACACTTAACGCTACGTTTTACACACTTAAGGCCGGGGCACAATGAATCCGTCATACGTTAAACTTCGCCTTTTTCAACTGACAGCTAAGTTGAAATACATGGTTTCTCATGAGTGATGTTACATTCATTACGTGTCCGTCAACGCAAAGTACAAAAACTGGTCAACTTTTTACGTACGTGGAGTAGTTTGACAGATATTGGTTGGTTTTTTTGGTATGTTCTGAATTAGGTTTTTGCTTTTTGTGGCAGCAAAAATAAAATTAAACAAAAGAAATAAACGAAATAATTAAAAAAATTTGAATTTCATAAATAAAATGGAGAATCAACCTATTGGAAGCTGCTCAAATGCTTCCGTCAATAAAGTACTCATTGTGCCAACCTTCTCCGTCGTTGCGATAATGTCAGTTGAAAAGGGCAAAGTTTAACGCATGACGGATTCATTGTGCCCCGGCCTTTACCGTCATACCTAAATAAGAGCGGCAAGCGTTGCGTTAGCAACAGGGTACGCATTTTTAGTACATTTGAATGTAAAAATAGTTTTTGATTGTACTGAAAATACGTACCCTGCTGCTAACGCAACGCTTTCCGCTCTTATTTAGGTGTGGGGGTTAGGCTCTAAATCAGAGATCATCAAAAAGCCACACGCGTGCAACTTATACTAATACGTTTTAGAATTGTGTGAGTTATACTCTCACCACCAGCCGGTGTTGCCAATGAAATTCTTGTCCCATTTCCCTTACTTGATATTTTAAATCCCCAAAGCCAAACTTGATTTTATTATGATCACAAGAAACACTCAAGTTTGGTTTATAAAGAAAGCCATCTTTTGTTGTTGCTATGTGAATGTAGAGGTGAGTAAAGAAATAGTTTTGTAGAAAATGTTCTTAAAATGATTTTAATATATGCTTGAAAATGCCTTTGTTTGTCGTATTTTTTCATGCATGACAACGTACGTTGATAAACCAAATTTTCTGGTTTGCCATAATAAGTTTCAGAAAATAAAAAATTTAATAAATTCTCACCACACATATTTTCTTATTGTTGGGGAAAAATTTTTCTCTAGCAACGCTGATTCTTAAGAGTATGCGATACACAAAACTTGTTCTCAACAATGCGTGTGTACACATGAGGGCTGTCAGATATGGCGATTTGTCACCAAACGTGGCGATTTTTCAACTTATATAGCGTCAAAATGTTTGGTTTGGCGACATGGCGATTTTTCTGGTGATAAATAAATTTTTTGGCTATTTTTATGACTATTTTTTAACAAAATTTAACTTTAGAATTTTTGTAATTTAGGAAAATTAGTTGGTTGAAGAAGTAATTGAAGAATATCAATCCTGTCAACCAGGGTTCAAGTGCCTTTTTCCAAATTGAGTTTACTCATGGATTTTTAAGAAAAAGTTCAGAGAAATTCTGGACATAAGTGGCCAAAGTGTAATTTCCATCCGCTGGTAAGATATGCAGAGCAATTCTAGTACTTCTCATTAAAAAAACTGTTTCGTTTGGAGCACAAGTGATCATATAAGCATTAAACACATTCACCACAGCAAGCTACTACCAAATGTCAAGGATAGAATACACATGTTTATATGAGAGTTATTCTTTTGAAGACAGCAAGGCAACATGGCGGCAGGTTGATGTCTATGCTGATTTTGTCGTTGTAGTCCAATTAAACTTATTTATATTTCTTTCGCTAGAATGAGAAAATTCAGTGTCGCCAGTATAATATAAAATGTTGAATGAATGATTTTGTGCAATTATTTCATATTATTTAACAGAAAAAATATTAAAAAATTGATGTAAAGAATAAATTAATTAATTTTTGTAATTTTACGTGAAATAAGTACATTTTAAAAGAGTATTTAATTTTTATAAATGCAAAATATATGAAAGTGGCAATACTGAACTATGTATTTGTACTTGAATAGCCGGCTACGAGGCGCCAAATGCTGCTAGCGGCATTTGAAGTCGTGTGTTCGTGTAGCCTGCTGTGGTGAATGTGTTTAATGCAATACCCTTTCTGTATCAAGAGAAGCTAATATGTATATCGTCACCTAAAATCCAAAAGGCCGTAACAACCAAATATTTAAAATAGACTTTTTAATTGATTATGATGATGTGATTAACCAAAATACATCTTTCCTTAAACTTTTACGCACATATGTTAGAAAATACCGATTTTATTCATTTTTCAATTTGGCACCTAAAAAATAAATAGTCTTAAATTTATAAGATGTTTTGATTATTCTGTAAAAAAGTTAAAAAGTGTATTTTATGGCATTTGGATTTTAGGTGACGATATGTGGACTGAAACCCAAGCTTCACGTGGCTGCCAAAAAATTAGTTCTTCCTGTTGAAATTTATTAATTCTTTGACTCAGAATGTGACCCACCTTACAACATTATAGCGGCAACTGTGGTGAACAGAATGCAAAATAAGAGTCACTACATTGTTGAGTTTTTTTAACAAACACAACCCGCGAAACCATCAGCTTGTCTGCAGAAAACACCCAGGGTCTATGGCTGGAATCGAACTCACGACCTCTGGACTGAGAGGATATCATCGCTACCAATCAGCTACAGGGGCACACAGGGACAGGTTTTATGTTTTCCCAATACTCATATTTAAGAAGTGAATCACTAGTTCTTACTCTCTGGTCATTCATTCATGAAGTAGTGACCAAAGTTTTGGAATTATAAAAATTACAAAAAAAAATCATGATGCCAAATTTTCTCAAGATTTTGAGAAGCTTGTAGCGAATTTAAGTAAAATGTTTTCTGTAACAACAATAAAAAGTGAGGATCTTATGACTCTTGAGCCCATGCAAAGGTTCTTCAAAATTAGTACTCCCGGCATCCGAAAAATGCAATCGCTACGTTTGGAGAAGGATGATCTTTGGAACTTCTCATACAAAGAAAATCATACGAATGAGCAAGAAAACTTCAGCAAAGTAGTAATGAAAGCTCGAAATGTTGACAGAGCCGTGTAACTCAATTCAATTAAAGAACGTTCAGAATCTTCTATGCTTTCTACCACTTCACCATGAATGGTTCAAACCACTTCCTCACGATTAAATGGAGGAAAGAATCAAAAGCCAAGGTAAGGATGAAGATGAGACCTATGGTGCATCGGAACCAGACTATGACGACTAAAAAATTTATAAAAAAAAGGGTTTTAAATAAAATCCTTCTAGTCAGCCTGGATCTAGGTCTCTGGCAGCAAAAAATGTCAAAAAGGTAATCAAGGGAATTATGCATTCTTGGTGGAAGCTGTTGCTTACTGGATTTCCAACTTAATGATTTTAATAAGGCGTGAGACTAAAATAATCGATTCTTGAGATGTATTTATGTTGTTTATTGTAGAAATTATGATGGAACTACTTTTTTAGTCGAAAAAAATTGCTTTTTTTAATATGCCGCTGTATGAGTAAATCGAAGATCTTGATTAAAAACTCAGTTTGATTAAATAAGTAATAGGTGCGTTTGAGTACTTTTCCAGTAAAATCCAGTAACTGAGTAAATACTGAGTAATTTAAAGAAATTACTCTCAATAAAAAAGATAGACAATTTGGCGCTAAAAAAATTATACATAAGTATGTACATATGTATATGCAAAAAAACCTGAATATAATATTGTACTACGTGGTCCAATCGAGATGAAACAGACTAGTTACATCATGGTCCATGTAATGCAGTCATGGATCATGTCGTTTTCACACAAGCATTCAATGCAATATGGAGTAGTTTTGGGGTTAGGCCGATGTAATGCAAATTTGGACCATTTATTCCAACCCTAGGACATAAACCTCCTTCTTTCACATATTTGGAGTTTTGGCGTATTCCTACTCCTCTTTGGAGTATTTACATACATGTATGGAATAGTCGCATTATCTGCAAACAATATACAAAACTATACATACATAAGTATATATTATTGCTTTTGTGAAGAACTTTGGTAAGGCAAAAAATTATGGCTTTTTGGAAGCTGAATAAATTGCTTCTAGCTGGCTCATCTCGCACAAAAAAAATCTCCTTATTCATGCGCAACACCAAGTGATTCTCTAACATTATCTCCCTTACTCGCGGTCTCTGAATTGGGCTATAGTTTTTATGTACTCAGATGCAAAAGTTACTAGCTTGCAATTTTTTTTTTTTTACTTTTTCCTCTATTTTGTTAGAGAGCCTGCCTTATGTTAGTGCTTTTCAGAAGCAGTTTTTGAAGCTTTTGTGATCAAGTAAACAGTACATTGCTTCCCTCAGTTGTTAGTGCTTCCAAATCAGATTTTTTTTTGCTGGGTAGTTACTGGCTAGCCGCATGGAAAAATTATATGGTTTTGAGAAAATCTATGAAGAATGTTTTTTTCGTTTGTTTTATAAAAATACATCATAGTATATTTTCTTTAATAATAAAAGTAATAGATACATATGTTTTTATTTGAACGTACGGGCCTGGCACACGATGTCGACAAGAAACTTTCTATAGCTTACTTGCCGACATCGCGCGTCAGGCCGTTAAAGTTTCTAAACTTTTTACCCTCGACGTGAATAATTAGGATGTACAGAAAAAGACAAAAATGTTTGTTGCCGCTTATACCAATCATCACAACAATATTGTTCACTTCCTTTCAAGTAGTTCCAACGAGTGCATTTATTAAGAGAAATATACAATGGGAAAAGAACTTTATATATCCTAATATATTCAAGATATCGAAAAACTGAAAACAAATTTAAGAAATGTACACATTAATCATATTTAATCGATCAATAACTAAATTTTTTGAATGTTCCATGCGGGGAACCAGTAACCGTCCGAGTATATGTATAAACAAAAATTTAACTATACAAATCTATTAACTTTATTCACGTTTAAAAACAATCGGTTATGTTCTGCATTTCACGTGAAATTACATCGTTGGGAATTTGTTGTTATAAATACATATTTCCAACAATTCTATGAAAATTCCACACGTTTTAATTTCCCGTGGAATACATAAAACATACCCTTATATTTTTCTGGCATCAAACTTAAATAAATGCAATATTGTTCATAACTTAATACATTTGTTTTTTGTTATTTTTAAAATTTCATCAAAAACCGAAAACTTTTGTTTCCCTTGCCATTGTTTGTTTATATTTAAAAACATATGGTTTCATTTTACTGGATTTTACTGGCAAAAATTTGTGCAGTAAAAACTTGCATTTACTCAGTAAAAGAACTGTCATTTTTCTCTCTCAATTCGCCCTCTCATTTACTGGATTTTGTGTACTCGAACGCAATCCAGTAAAAAATAATAAAAATTTGTACAAATTTTTGAGTTCTCGAACGCACTTAATATCTTTTTAAGAAAAATATAAATGAACTTAAAAAACTGTTGTTTTACTACGAAATACACCATTTTGTAAAATTTCTTGTATAAACTCAATTGAAGTGGGTTATATTTTATTGATATCCGTGCTTGTATTGTTACTTAAGGTGGATTTAGACTATAATACAAGTATTAATACTTTTGTGGAAAATGCAACTCTGACATGTTGAGTTGTCATTGTTTTTTTAAAATTTTTTAAACAGAAATTAGATCAGGGAAGCATTTTCGTCAAAAGTATTAATACTTGTATTATAGTCTGAAACCGCCTTTATAAATACTTTATTTAGAAAAATTTCTATTGCTTTGATTGATGAACTTTTATTAAAACCGCAAATCAAAATAATTATTTGGAACTACTTATATTAAAATAATAATTTTCCAAAATGTAAGTACTTATTTTTTAGTTTAAAATAAATAAGTAGGCAAATTAGAAATATATATAATTTATCTAAAATACGGGTGATTTAAATCACCGTGATTTCAAAAACAAACTATAGTTGACTTGTTAATGGATTTTTAATTTATTTTAAGTTTTTTTCATGTATAATAGAATATTTCACTCCAACTTCCACTGCTATAAATCGTGAAATTTACAAAAGCATTGATTTAGCTTTTATTAATTTTTTGAAATCACCATGATTTAACATCTCGTGATTTGCAGAACAGGCCCGATAACTACATATTTTGGCAATATTTTCACGTCATCTTTTAAAACCCAAAGAATATGTTCAACTTCTGCTTCCTATTTTTTAAATTTAATGTAATGTGTTTTGTAAGCGAGTACTTCAATTTGGCAATCAAAAAAGTAAGTCATTATATGGCAAGTAGTTCAGATAGTAAGGTCTAATTTTTTTCTGTATAGTCAAAATGTCAAAAACTTTCCTTTTATGCTCAAGTAGAGACAACAGTTCTAGTGTATTTCTGGTGACATTGTCAAAGAACGTGTCAAAGAACGTGTCAAATAGTTTGTTTTCTTTTTTTATTATGCTGAGTAGCAGATCAATCGATGGCTTTACTATTTGAATTTTAAATAAATAAAATATTTCAATTTTAAACAACCAATCTCTGGCCAAGTAGATAGGCATGTATGCTGACGAAGTGCATGCATGGTGGCACAAAATAATGTCGGTATTTCCCACAGCTAAAATCTAGTTTAAATTATGCTTGTCTTTTTTAGAAAAGCACATTAATTTATAGAAATATATCATTCTATAAGAATTTAAAATACTGAACTGGAGTCCGATCGAGAAAATTATTCTTGATTAAAAACTTTTGGTTAAATTTCCCTAATATTACAAAACATTTGTGGTCTTCAGCATTGAAAGTACATACATACATACTTACATACATACATACATACATATGTATATGGCTGTAGTAATTATTGCAATTTGTAAAAGTTTTGTTTTCACACATACATATACATATAAAATTTACAACATTTAAACAAGATTTAGTTTAATTAAAAAAACTGACCATCACTTCCGCTTTTAAATGACAATTAAAACTTATTTACACGTGCCATGATTATATCAGTATGCCATTTCTATGGCTTGCATTTACCTAACACGACAATTCAAGTATAAGAGTACAAATGTGTCGTATAGTCTAATATATATAAATACATGTTTATTACTATTCGGTCGTTTTATTTTTTCTTAATCAGCAATAATATGACAATTGGATCACACTACATTCAAGGTTGTAAAAGGGTTAACCTTTAAAATAGCGCACTAGCAACTAGCATTGAAAACAAACACATAAACGCACGCTAATTTGTAAAACAAAAACCAGGAATGGAAAACGGCGATTTTAAAATTATGTGGAACATCATCCTAAAGGATACTCTTTTGATATTTTGTACTTTTATCAGAAACAAAAATAATACAAAACAATCTCGGTTCATTCATTATTTATTATCAAAATAAGTATAAAGGCAGAATTAGTTTGTACGTGCTGTTCTGTTCTGAATCAGCTGTTTTGTTTCTGTTGAGTTGAAAATCTGTATGTGTGGTTAGTTTTTCCTTTTTCGTTCTGTTATGTTGCGGACAAATCTGTAAAAAATAGAATTCAACGTTAAGTGACAGCCAAAAGTGTGTATGGATTAGTGTGTTGTGATATTTTGTGTACAAGTGTAATCAATTCTATAGATTGCCAGCTGATTTTTTTCACAGACAAAGTAATTGCAAAAATATTTTATACAGAAAGGAACGGCACAGAACAGCAACAGAAAGTAAAGACTAATGAAGGCTTAAGACATAAAAGGGCCTTTTATAAATCTTTTTTTTTAAATTAAAATAATATTTCTTAATACGGCATTTAATATTATTTGTTGTAAATATATGGCGCAATGATTCCACCTTATCATACACTATGATGTTACCACTTCATCCAAGAGAGGAGGAAGGAAGTTAAAGTTGCGAAGTAATCAAATCGGGAAAATTCAAAATATTTGAAATCGAAACCCAGATGATTCACAGAAAACAATATTCCTGCAATAAACAACTTTAATTGAAATTAAAAGCAAAAATTATATAAAAATGTATTTAAGTCAATTAAACTTTTGTTTAAAAATAAAATATTCCTGCAATTAACAACTTTAATTGAATATAAAACCAAAAATCAATCAAATATGTAATTGTGTCAATCAAACTTTGTAATTAATTAAATTTTTAAACAAAGTTTTAATTAACTTAAAAACATTTTTTATTGAGTTTTGGTTTTATTTTAAATTATAATTGTTTATTTCAGGAATATTTTTTCTGTGTTCGTACTTCCTGATGATGTCTTTTATTTGCTGTGTTTTCTTTCTTGCAATGACGATCAATTTGATCCATGGCCATAACCATGTGAGATTCACCTAATTTTCTTGGGAATATGTGAAAGAAAAAAATAATAAAAAACTGTTGCATTGGATGAATTAGAAAAACGTTTTCAAATAAGAGTGAAATAGTTTCAGAGATTTTTCATACATAATATAGGATCTTTCATTAGCGATTTCTAGCTTTACACAATATATTACACACGATATATATATTTTTTTTATAAAGAGAAGTAACACTCAGGCAATTAATGTCTACTACTATTACTAGGTGTTACCTTTTTAGGAAAGGGATAGTGATAGAAGACAGCTGGTGAAGGAAGAGATAGAAGAAAGCTTCATTCTTTTACAACTGCTTTTTGCACGCTTTTTAATAATGCAGTGTTGCAGCGCCTTCTGGTGTTAAATGAGGCGTATTAAATTTTGAAGCTGTGTTTAGTAGCCATTTTATTGGTTGTTTTACTTCGCCGATGATTTTGCTACACAATACCGACGAAGGAGGGCGCTCTGATGTTACATTAAGCACCCCATACACGTTTCAATTCAATTGTGAATTGAGTCTTTCAATTGAATTGTTTCTTGGCCACATATTTCATAAACTGAATTGAAAGATTTTCATTCAACTGTCAAATTTATATTTTTTTCACAATTAAAAATTTAAAATTTAAAACTTCTATTGCTTTTATTCATTAATTTTAATATTTTTTATTTAGAATTCGGTGAAATTAAATAAAATTTTAAAAATACATAACTTTTTCTATACAAAATAAAGCTACAAACATAAATTCTGACAGCAAATCAAGAGACTCGGGCACACACAGCACAATCGAATTGAAAGATTTACTAGTCAACATGAAAAATCAAAATCTTTTGATTTTTCTTCAACCAGCTCGACAACTGCCAAACTAATCAATTGACAAAGCCATACACGCTTTGATTTGGACAACAACCGACTCAATTGAAAATTGAATTGAATCGTGTATGGGCTGCTTTAGGATTAGCATCTGCTGAAGTCGGTATAGTTCAGTGACCAGTGACTATGCCTTCATCACTTGAACTTTCCTACAACAGCTGATGCAAAGGGACTCTAATGCATATCAGAAAAATGCGCGGTGTTGTTATTTCAATGACTGTCAGATACAGGGATTGAACCCAGGATTTTCAGTTTGTAGTCAACGTGCTAACTAGTTCAGCCAACGCCACCCTCGAAATTTTTCATTCGCTTGAAACGTCAGGGCTTTGCTGGGTGATGGATTTCCGAAATTTCTAGTTCCCATCACCTAATCTGCCCAAACGAAGTTGGTAATTAGCGCTCGCGACCATCAAATGATCGAAGAGAACACCAATTTTAATAAAAACTTATTATGAACAACTTTCAATCTTCGATTGTAGTCGAAAGTCCTAATCGAAGGATTTTTCATTTGGTATTATGTCGACCATTCGACAAAGAATGTCCTCATTGTGAATATCACTCAAAGTGATTTTTAAAATTCGCAACAACCTAAAAATAAAAAACAATCGTTTATAATAATTTTTTATGCTAAAATACTTTATAGAAAACTAAATTCTGTTCGATAGAAAAATCGTTGCTTAACGAAATTTTCGATGCTCATAATATGAATTGAATATTCGATTTTCGATGTTCGATAGCCAGCGAATCCGTTCATGGTGATTTGGAATAACTCTTTATATTCTCTAAAATCAGTACAGCTTTTCCATCTCTGCTTAAAAATGTTATAATAATGTCAACGAAATAAAAAGTGCTAATCATTTTTACAACAAACAAGTATAAGAAAAAGGAATAAGAAAAATAAGCAAAAAATATATTGTGAAAAAGGAAAAAATATTTAACAAAAGCCAAAAAATATTGAATAAACTAGAACAGCTGCTGACAATGCAACTGTGATATAAATTCATATAAAGTGCACTTACATACACTTGCAAACATACTGCATATGGAAAAATTGTTATACCAAATAAATACGTGCATATTAGTGTCATGCACAAGACATCTTATAATAACTTTCAAGACATGAGGGATTTTTCAAATGCTTTACTACAGCGAAATTTTATAAAACAAACGTTAACAACACTGTTCGCAAGAATTTGTTTGAGAATTGTAGGTATAAGAGTAAAGAAGAAAACACTTCGTGACGGAAGAATTTGTCATACTTGCTTCTTTCTACGCATGAGCGCGTGTACAAACGTCATGCATATATGTTTGTATGATTTTTTATTTTTCGGCGCACATTCAAAGGCACACACATGCATTAACATTAGTTGTATGCGGTTAATCACATAATAGCTTACCATCTACATATTACATACACGCTCAAACGTACAATATGAAAAATAACAAGCATACACTAATCAACAGTACTTCTTTTGAGTGTTTGTTACAAACAAGCTGTCTTGGCGACATCGCTTGTTAACACTGATATACTCGTACACCAATACATCCATCGTGCTTCGCTTATAGTACGACGGCATTTATTATTGGTTTAATATAATGGTAGAATTAGTAGAATCGTATCGTGAGTTGACGGATCAGCTAACAAAATCTGTAACATTAATAAAACATGTTGCTGTTTCTTTAATATGTATCGTAATTGTGTGTGAAGTAGAAATCTACAGAAAATAGATTTCTACGTCAACTTCTCTATTACATACATTCACACACATGTATAAAGCGAAGAGAAATACAATAACAGAGAACATATTCGATCGCAACCTCACGTTTTTATTAACTAACATCCAGAATTGAGAGATACGACCACTTCAAAATTAACAGGATACGATTCGACTAATTCTACCATAATACATGCGACGTTAATAGATTTAAAAATCATGACGTATTTACATCTAAAGACTGTTTACGCAGGTCTCTAGTGCATATCGTTACTTTGATATAGATTGGAAAAAAATAATTAGTTAGGGCGTTTCTGTATTAAGATAACGATATGTACATATACATTTATGTAGCTGTGTGTGCGCTTAATTTAAACACTTTCAAATCTCACTTCTAGAAATTGTATCCTAAATTTAAACTTTATTATTTTTATATTTAATTGAGAAGAACATTTTCCTTGATTAAGTTTAATACAATTTTCAGTTCAGTTGATCACTCCCAACTTCGCTGACGAAGTTTTATAGTATCGTAATGGTTGGTTACTTTAATCTACCAGCAGTACTATTAAATAAACGAACTAGAAATGTGTGGAGGATGTTATTCAAAGGATATTTGTTTCTAAGGTTTGAGCTAAGGGGTAACCTCCACTCCCATTTATTTTTTTTATAACTACAAGTATCTCTCAACATCGAGCATGGCGTTGGCTGAAGTAGTTAGCGCGTTCACTACAAATCCGAAGGTCTTGGGTTCGAGTCCGGTCTTCGACAGTCATTAACTAACAACACCACGCATTTTTCTAATGTTCCTAATGGAACACCAGAGTGCCCTCCTTCATCGGTATTGTGTGACAGAAGTAAAATGACAAATAAAATGGCTACTAATCACATCTTCAAGAAAAGTTAATACGCCTCATTTGACACCAGAGGTGCTGCAACACTGCATTATTAAAAAAGCGAGCAATAAAAGAAGAGTTGTAAAAGAATGAAGCTTTCTCACCACCTGTCTTCTCACTATCCCTTCCCTATTACCCTCTCTCACTATCTTCTCTTCAACTCACAGGTAGCACACAAAGGATCGTTGTATTGGACCCAAGTGTTCTGGACTCTAATATTTAATTATTGTTATAAATAATTCCCTGACGTAGCTACACAAAGAAGTAGCGAAATATTGGAATTAATTACAATGTAATTTGTATAAAAACCAAAGACCTTAAGCTTGATTATTTATATATCGTAATTAATTTTTATGTTTTAAAAACATGACAATAATATTTTTATATTTGTGATTTGAACGGGCTAAAGTTCGTATTGCTTTTTAAGCCAAATTACATCTGATAATTATTAATGAACAAATAACACCAAAGTCTGTTGTAAATATTCTGACTAACAACACATAGTTGAACGGAACAGCCAGCCGTTTTCGATAATATAATATAATATTTTTATTTTTCATTATCAATGATAACAAACATTTTTGAAGAAAATAATTTAAAGACTTCAAACACAAGAACTCAAAAGTATTTTCAAACCAAAACGTCCTAGGTCGTCTTACTGAATTATGGTACGTTGCCACTATGAGCAAAACAAGTTGTTTTCCTCAGAACACTTGGAAGTGTTTACATTATTCCTTTTTGTGTTTTGGTTAAACGAGTTTTGGAAATCAATTTGATTTTATTTTCAAGGCCGCAAACCTTATTATTTAGATTAGTAAATTCTTCACTCATTTACATATAAACAGCATACAAATACAACTGATGTGGTTTGTGCAACCCTGCCAATAATGCGACTAGTCCATACATGCATGTAAAGACTAGTCCAAAGAGGAGTAGGAGTACCACAAAACTACTCCAAATATATGAAAAAAAGGTGGTCATTTTAACATTGCGATGTCCTAGGGTTGGACCACATGGTCCAACTTTGCATTACATTGAACTAACCCCAAAACTACTCTATATAGAATAGTTATAGACTACTCGCACACAGTTGTGAGTGCTTAAGAAGAACGATCATATTCGTTTAAACACGAACACTTATCGTACAGCATTGAATGCTTGTATGAAAACGACATGATCCATGACTGCATTACATGGGACCATGATGTAACTAGTCTGTTTCATCTAGATTGGACCACGTACTCCAATATTATTTGCAGGGAATTGCTTAAAAAATTTAATATTCTGTATTAGTGCCATCTTTTGTCAGAATATTGCTGCTTGTTTTTGAAGTTTCAGCCAGCAAGGCAGTGTTGCACTAACAAATTTGTTCATGTTTTGGAGGAAAACAACTTATTTGAGGTGTTTTGTTGATGTGAAAATTTTATGGGAAAACATGTAGCAAAACATTGATTTTTGAGCAAAACAGGTTTTCCGCTCCAAAACACGTATATGGAAACGTACTATTAGGGCATTAATCAAATTAAAGGCAAATCCAACACACATTCACCAGCTACTAGCGGAAACACATCTGATAAATTTTTTTTAAATTAAAGTTCATCCGAAACTTCAAAAATTATTTAGTCCTAATTTACACTATGCAAGTATTATTGCTAAGCTGATTAGTTTGTTAGGAGAGAAAGACGAGGGGAAAAGAAAGTTTTCCGTTCCCCTCGTCTCTCTCTCTCTCTCTCCCCAACAAACTATTCAGCTTAGCAATAATCCTTGCAAAGTATAAATTAGGAGTTACAAAAGAAAAATTAAAGAAAAAATTTAAAAAAATTTTAACATGAAAAATATTTAATTAAAAAAATTCTTTGGAAACAAATTTAAAAATATGACAAAACTATCAAAAAATTGTGAAAAGTGCTAAACGTTGCAAATTTTGTTAGTGAAAGCTGCCGTGGAAAGATTTTTTTAAGTTTATGTGAATAATTAATTATTATGTTAAACAAATTCTATTTTTCACATTTTGAATAAAATGTAATTTTTTTCATTGTTGTATTTTTTCATTGTTTTTGTAATCCTGATATTACCTGGAAATAAGGCACTTAAAATCGGGGTTGCCAGATTACAGAAACTATAACTTTATTATTAATACACATAAAATTAATTTTATATTATATTCAAACCATAGCTGTTAAGTAATGATTAGTAATCGTAATGATTACTAATTTGATTACTTTTTTTTAAGGTGAAGTAATGATTAAATTACGATTATATTCAGTTTCCCACGATTACTAATTGATAACGATTACTAATAATGGAAAAGTAATCTGAATTACTTGAAATTACTACAAAATAATCAAAAGGAATCAAAAATTATCTAAGGATTACTCTTAATTATTTCTGATTATTTATAAAGTTTATTGCGTTTCATTTATATTAAACTTTAAAATATTTAATAATATGACAAATGAGACAAATTGATACATTTTTATAGTTATTCAAAAAATTGACGTGTATATGCTTTTCTTTCTTTTGTGATTTTAAAAAATATTTTTTGTGAATTCTCAAACCATTTTTTAAAGGTCTGTGAATAAGATAAGAAGTTTGTGGCTGTTCAAATTGTGTGGTTTGAAGCCTATTGACTTTTTGTGGAAGCGACAATGAAATGCATAAAGACAATGCTTACCCACGAGCAAAAAATTTCACTTTATGTTTTTTTTATATTTTTTTCTCATATTAATATTATTAATGTTGTTATATAATCGAACATCTAATTTTATAAATTTCTTTCGAACTTTTTCAAAATAAAGTAATCTTAATTTAAAATGTTTGAAAATAATCAAAAAGAATCAAAAGTAATCTTTTTAAGTAATCTATTTACTTTTGATTCTTTTTGATTATTTTGTAGTAATTTAAAGTAATTCAGATTACTTTTCGCTTGTTAGTAATCGTAATCAATTATTTATAAGGAATTCTTTTAAAGGCAATTATATAATCAGTACAATTCTTTTTAAAATGTAATCTAATTGATTACTAATCGTAATAGTAATTTAATAGGTATGATTAAAGCCGACAAATTTATTTTTAGACAAAAATATGTATATCGCATAAATTAAAAAAAATTAAATAAAAATCAAATACTACATTTACATAAATTTCGCATGCATCAATACAATATGAATTCATTTTATAAACATTGTATTGTTGCTAATTTTGCAAAAGCTTGTATAATATTTGCGTAAGCTTTCATTAACAGTTGGACTTTAATAATAGATATTTCCTTTTATTTTTAAGAATTCTTGACACAATTGTGGCCTACTTAAATTCAAGTTTTTAGTTTATTTCAATCCTTTATTGAATGAAATATTTTATTGAAATTACTGAACTTAAGCCTGATTAAAAATTATTTCTGATTAAAAATTCACTACAGTTGAATTAAAATCTAAAAATGTCTCAGTTTTTAGTTTATTTTAACTCATAGTTTCCGCAATGCCAGCAAGCGACTTGCCTAAAAATATATATGAAAAAACCTCAAATTGTTGAGTGATTCCTATAAAAATTTTCTACAGAAATTACACACAAGTTATTTTGTATAATCAAAAATCTTTTTGTTTTTAATGTTTTAAATTTTTTTAACAAGCGCGCTAATTTCGAATTTAAATTTTATTCAAGAAAACAAATCTGAGTGTAATTTGAAAAATTCACTTTTAAAGTAAAAACAAAAACAAACACACTTCTTATTTTATAAATTAAATTGCAAATGCAAAAGTTCAATGCCAGAAATTTCTTAATAAAATTCAAAATTATCTTATATTCTGGCTGCATATTTTCAGTGTTTGTTTTCTTTATGTTGTTCTCATACTCGTATCTGCGCTGACAACAAACAAAGTGATTGTTTTTTTTTCTTTTTAATTAGCTTATTTGTAGTTTACTCGTAGTATTTATTAGTCAGGGAATTTTTCACCAAATTACATCATAAATGTTCTTTGGCAAGAACGAACTATTCATATGATTTTATTTTTCATTTTGATTTCTTAAATGAAATTGAAATGAAAATTTAATTGAAGTAAAGTCATTAAAAGTGAAAACATGTGTTCTACAAAATCCTTTTAAATTGTTTTTCATCCGATGTGTGTTTTATATACCCTGTTGGAGAATGTGTGGTTAACTACAAAAATAATCCACTTAGGGCCATTATTATGACTTCACGATAAACTTCGGAATAGTTAATCATAAATTTAGCAAAAGAGAACTATAAAGTGACCTTTAAATTTTTCCATTATTACAACTGTCCGATAAAATAAATAATAAAATTTTTGGTTCATTTTAATTATTATTCGAACTCCATTTGTTTCTATATTTATGATTTTAACAGGCTAAAGTTCGTATCGCTTTTTAAGCCAAATTACATGTGATAATTATTAATGAACAAATAACACCAAAGTTAGTTGTAAATATTCTGACAACACATAGTTGAACGGAACAGCCAGCCGTTTTCGAAGGCCACTAAAACTAATACGATGAATCAAACAATTCACATATTCCATTTGCAATAATGCTAAGTATATAAAGCAGAAATCTACATCAACTGACACCACACACAGTGGACCAAACACAAAAGAACGCTGATGATCAAGGTTTAGTGGCCTTCGAAAACGGCTGGCTGTTCCGTTCAACTATGTGTTGTCAGAATATTTACAACTAACTTTGGTTTTATTTGTTCATTAATAATTAGCACATGTAATTTGGCTTAAAAAGCGATACGAACTTTAGCCTGTTAAAATCATAAATAAAATTTTTGTTTGGTGGCAACATTTCTGTAGATCTTGTGGATATTGATTGTTTAAAACATATAGTGGCAACTTGCTTTTGTTTATTTGTCAAATTAAAAACTAAATGAAACCAGTTTTGTCAATTCTTTAATTTTTTTTATTATTATATGTTTGTATTATAATTATTATTTTTGTTTCGTATCGCATTTTGTTCAAATAAAATTTAACTGTAATACACAAAGTAGAAAGTGTGGCAACCTATGAAAACGTAGAAACTTCAAATGATTAAACTTCAAGGTAAAAGTTACAGGTGCTCACTTTTGGTTAAAGTGAAGTTGTAATAATGAAAAAGTGTTAATCCATGGACTAAAATCATACCTTTATCTAACGACAAGTGATAATAATGGCTCTTAGGCCTAATAAATCAGTAAAAGCTTAAACGCTGGCTTAGTTAAACTAAACTCAAATTTATTTGTAGTGTAAACTAAACAGGAGTAAATCACTGACCTTACTTTATGTGTAGTTAAAAAAATAATATTGTGGCAGCACTAGAATAAATGTCAAAAAACGGCTGTTTTTCAGCAGGCTATCAATTCTTTGCAGAATAAAAACGACAAAAAAGTTAAGAAAATTTCAATTATATGTCGCCAAATTGTACCAATAAAGGAATAATGTATATGCTTGGCGAAGTAGAATAGTATAAAAGAATACTAGAGTGTAAGAAACTTGTCGAACAAGATCTGAAGAAAAAGTGGAGGCTTGGAAAAAAAGTTGAAAGCTCTTCCAATGAAAAACATCCCAGTAAAAAAAGACACTCCAAAGAAGTAATGAAAATGTAGAGTTTGCAGTCTGGTAGTAGTTCAAATTTCGATCCGATCTAATGATTTTTACATAGGGTTGTCATTGCAAGAATTTCTCTTTTTCGATGCCTAGTCACCGAATTAGAAGCGATTTTAAGAAAAATTTCCTTTTTTGTGTTCTATGGTAATATTTCCATCTAGAAAAAATTTTAAAAAGTTACATATTTTAACAATTCGTTTCTTTTTATACGAATTTAAACGCGAAACAGTGTTTTCATGTAAATTTAAGCAAATAACTTCTAAATATTAGGCCAAAATTAGTTCATAAATTTCTTTCAAAAAAATCAATTTTTTGAACATTTTGGTGAGTATTTACTAAAACTTTGGAAAAATTACAAGGTTTTGTGTGATTAAAATAAACTTCTACTTGGTTTTCTGCTAACTATCGGCAAATTAAAAGTATCAATTTTTTGGAAGCAATGAAAATGTGTTTCCTTCAGAATGACTTCCATTTTTTTTTACTGGGATATGGTGTGTAAGTAACAAAACAATATGGCCTGTATGGGTAGTTTAAACACCCAATTTTATGCGTTTACAGATGGTTTAAATACTGTATTGATTTATAGGTTTGCTAGTTTAAACGCGTTTTAAACCAAAAATGGAGATTAACTTGCACTGATTTATTAGCCCTTAGAGTTAACTTTTCGCAGACTAACTAAAAGCTAAATTCAATGTTATCCAGATCTGACCCAAAATTAAATTAAGTTGGGTACAAATTTACTCCCAGCTATTTTGAAACTCATTTCAATTTTCTATTAGCATTTTGCTGTTATTATTCCTTAGCTGAATATCAGCGCGATGATGATATATAATTCGAACCCCAGCAAAAAAAAAATAATTCATTGACTACCAGGTGACTTAAATAAAGTCTACTTTAAGTTAGTTGAAAAGTAATGCAGAGTGAGACAATTGACTACCGCCTAGGACATCGCAATGTTAAAATAGTTAGTTGCTTCCATTGGAAAGTAATGCAAGTATCAGTCAGCACTAGGTGCGAAATAGTTAGCTTAAAGTTAGTTTAAAGTTAACTTAGTTTCCGACAGGGTACATACTCACATACATACATATGTATGCATGTATATGCTAGTCGTAAAACGGCTGGAGAATAGCTTTCGCTTGGTAGCAATTATTTCTCAAACACGGTCAAGACTGAGTTTGTTGTTTGACCTGTTTTTCGGCTCATTCTCACAGTGGGTTTATGTACTTTTTTTTAATATATCAACGACACTCTACTGCTTAAATTCTGAAGGTTCCTTAATATAAATAAATATATGATATCCTTTTTAAAGTTTTTTTTAAGTCAATACAAAACCCAAACTATGTATATTTGTCTTAATGGTTTCTGATCCTTCAAAATCATTTATAATATGAGAAATGAGAAGTCAGCTACCCGGTATAATGAAAACAATATCGTCTTGTCAAACATTAGTGATTCGAAGTTAGTAATTTGATACTACGGATTATACCGACTGTCCGGTTTCCAAAAAAAATATTAATAATCCTGACAAGGAGCTAAAGAGTTCCAACGGAATCGATTTTTCATTACCTTCAATCCTATGAATAAACATAAATTTTTTTTAAGAGAAGTAACACTCAGAACAGGTGTTACCTCCTTTAGGAAAGGGATAGTGATAGAGAAGACAAGTTGTGAAGGAAGAGTTGGAGGAAAGGCTTCATTATTTTACAACTCTGCGTTTTAGCAAGTTTTTAATAAAGCAGTGTTGCAGCGACTCTGGTGTCAATAAGGCGTATTAAATTTTCAAAGCTTTGTCAAGTAGCAATTTTGTTGGTAATTTTACTTTGCGGATGATTTTGCTACACAACAAAGGAGGGTAGTCTGATATTACATTAAGATTAGTTTCTGCTGAAGTCTGTTTTAGAGAATTATTTCAAAACGACACAACACGAGACGTTCAACACGTACGAAACAGCTGATACTTTAAGTCTTAGAGGCCCATACAAATATGCTGTGTTGTGTGTTTGACAATACAAAATACAAAATTTTGTCTATACCTGTTTTGTGTTGTTCGTGTCAATTTTGCTCAACAGGAAATCAGATTTTTTGACACGAACACTTAATGTTGAGTCGTGCATGATAAAAACACGACACGTGCCCATCTCTAGTCGGTATAGTTCAGTTACCAGTGACTATGCCTTCATCACTTGAACTTTCCTACAACAACTGATGTAAAGGGGCACTAATGCAGTAAAATGCGTGGTATTGTTATTTAATGACTATTGGATACCGGGTTCGAATCCAGGACCTTCGCTTTTGTAATCAACGTGCCAACTACTTCATCCAACGCCACCCTATTAGAACTATAGGACAAGCCTTTGCTAAATTCATTGGAAATGCTGTTTCTTGGCTCAATTGTAAGTTCTTCTTTTTTGTTCAAGAATGACTTTGAGTCCAACCTAAATTAGAGCGTCAAGCGTTGCGTTAGCAGCAGGGTACGTATTTTCAGTACATTCAAATAATATTTTATACGTTTAAATGTACTGACAATACGTACCCTGCTGCTAACGCAACGCTTGACGCTCTAATTTAGGTTGGACTCTTAAGGCAAGCCAGCAAACTCAACAAAATAATAACAATTGATTGTGACTCATGAGTTATGACAATCCCTAGAAAAAATTACTGCTTCGCAGAAGCTTATTTGTGAGGGAGACAATGTCACAGAATGAGCCAGCTAAAAGCAATACATTCAGCTTCCAAAAAGCAACGAATTTTCTGCCCTACTAAAGTGCTTCACAAAAATAATACTCAGATGCAAAATTTAATGGCTTTTCAAACTTTCTGTGATAATTTTGTACTTTATTAAAGAGCCCGCCTTACGTTAGTGCTTTCCAGAAGCAATGCATGCATGTCTTCCCTCAGTTGTTGGTGCTTCCAAATAAGAAGTTTGTTTTGCTGGGCTAGACAGTAGCTGTAGTTGAATAATTTGGCCAGTTTGGGATAGTTCTAACGCTGTACACTGGTTTTAAGCGTATTCTCAAACCTCTATTAAATTTTTTTGCTTTCCTAAATTTTTTGAGACGGATTTTTTTCCAGTTTTTATTATATTTTTATTTTTTGTTCCCTAAATTTATTTTCTAAACACTTTTGTTTAACTTTCATAGTAGAGATTTAGTGCTCGTTCGATTGTGCGGAAGTTTTACAAATTGGTTTTTAAACGTGTGTGCAGTCAATAAGTTGACAGACATATGATAGTGTGTGTATGTTTCATTTTTGTAAAACTATTCAATAGAGTGCAAATTTTTGCAATCGTTTGGGCTCAGTAGTTAGTATGAAACTATAAAAGTTTTTAAAATCAATCTACACTTTTTGCTCTGAGAGATAGTGAATTTAAAATTTATATTATTTAGTTAAATATGTATGTATGTGTAAATAAATTCTAAGATACCTACACACTCTACAACAAGTGCGTTCACTACAAAGCAAATGACGTTCCTCGAGAGTCCAAGTTCAATAACTGGCCGGACATGATAAATTTTTTTAATATGTAATAGTGTATGTACTAAATAAAATAAGTAATAAAATGTCTTCACAGTTCAAAGTAATGTGCCTACTTGACACCAGAGGCATTCCAAAATTAACCCTAACGCCGGGTTTATATCTATAAGCCATGTGCCCAAAAGAGCGTAACCATTAATTACTAATGAAAAACTGTTTAATTCAGACATGTATTTATTCTAATAGATAATTTTTTAGAATTCAACATGATTGGAAACTGTTTAAATAAATAAATAAAAGACCAATTGGTGACATTATACTTGTTTCCAACAGTTCTTTTTGAACTAGTTCGTTCAGTTGGACACAAGTCCGGTCAAAAACATCAATCTTAATTAAATGGGCTTGAAACAACTTTTAATTCAAAAGCTCTTAAACTAGTTCAAAAAGAACTGTTGGACACAAGTATAGGTAATAGGCGCTTAGTTCAAACATGACAATAAATGCTAGGAACACAACTGGGACGAACGACGAATTTCGTCCACGTCGACGAATTCGTCAATAAGAGTTTGCTGCGTAAATTCGTCGTGTGAAACACAACAACGACGAATTTACTCGGCGAGTTTCTCTCTAATATTTTATAAAGTTAGTTGTTGTGTGCAGGGCTGTCAGATATGGCGATTTCTCGCCAAACGTGGCGATTTTTCAACTTATTTGGCGTCCGAATTTTTGGTTTGGCGATAAATAAATTTGTTGGTGATTATTATGGCTATTTTTTTAACAAAATTTAACTTGAAAGTATTTCTAATTCAGGAAAACTAGTTTGTTGAAAGATTAGTTTCAAAAATAAATCCTACCAAAACTCACGCGTAAGAAATTAAAACAATTGATTTTGATGATTTTTCTTACATTAGTTATAGTCATTAATGTGTTTTGAATTTGTATGAGAAAAATTTACATGAAATAATTTTTAACGATTTTATTTCCATTTTTGGCGATTTTCTGATAAATTTTGATACGATCATTTATGAAAAATTTATATTAAAAAAGTGTGATATAAAAAAAATTTATTATGAAATATATACTAAGAATAACAAAAATTAAAAGTTTTAAAAAACCCCCGACTTTTTTTCAAAAAAGATGTTATATCTTTTAAACGGCTGGACCGATCTTCTTCAAACATAGATAAGAACCCTCTCGATCAAGTCATCTTTCAAACAGAAAAAACCAAATGAAAATCGGTCCAGCCGTTTGGCCTGTACGTGGACACAGACAGACACACAGATACAAAGATACACAGATACAAAGATACACAGATACACAGACATACAGACACACACTACAAACTTATAACACCCCTTTTTTAGTCGGGGGTTAAAAACTACATAGAACTAATTTTTGGCGACTTTTGGCGATTTTTAAAATCACTGGTTGTGTGTACAAAGACAGAAAGAGTGAGAAAGAAAATTTTTTTTGTCGTTCGTCGGCGTACAGAACAGAAATAAATCCAAGGCGCATTTATTAGGTGGCAGCACTACACCAGGTGACTAATGTCATTATACCAATCTAAATGTCAAATTTGGATTGTGTAGGTATAAGCCTAAAAGCATGCTTTTGTTTGGGTATCCATAAACACCTTTCGAATATTCAGTTTTGTATGGTGTTTGACATTTCCTATAAGAAACACGCAATCTGACGATACTACCCTGTTTTGAAAAGTAAGAAGGTAATTTATACCAACAAAGTACATGTGGTTGTTGCTGTTGTAATATTTGTTGTAGAATCGCGGGTAACTGCTTGATGTGCCTTGAATAAATCTATCTCAGAGTTCGTCACGCACGACGAATTTCGTTCAACGGCGGTGTTTTGTTCACTTTCATATTACCTCTTTTCCACACGCAAAGTTTACTTTGCAAAGTCTTAATTCAGCTGTGTGAAAGACGGAGGTAGTATTACAATCTCTTTCTGTCTTTCTCCCAGCTGAATAAAGACTTTGCAAAGTAAACTTTCCGTGTGGAAAAGGGGTGTATTCACAAATATGTGACGAAAGTTCTCACCGAAAAATTCATCGTTCGTCCCAGTTGTGTTCCTAGCAAAACAGCGACGTTTTCGCTCATAATTTCCTTGTCCATTGTATTGAACGTTGCAAGACTAGCTTACGGACCATATCCACCAACTAGTCTAATGCATAACCAGTTGAGTAGTTCTTCTTTTACCGAGTCTTTGAGTACGGTAATCGATAAATATCGAGCATGAACAAAGTCGATGATGAAAGTGCCTTCTGCGGCAAATTGGCCAACTAGGTCTTGTTCATTGATTGCTACTACCACAAATGCAATAAAAACGAAAAACTCAAGTAAGCTCTTATACATATACATATACCAACTTATTCACAAAATATATATTTGCAGTCTTAAGCATTAAACACATTCACCACAGCAAGCTACCGACTACCAAATGTCAAGGATAGAATACACATGTTTATATGAGAATAATTCTTTTGAAGACAGCAAGGCAACATAGCGGCAGGTTGTTGTCTATGCTGATTTTGTCGTTGTATTCCAATTAAACTAATATCTATTTCTTTGGCTACAGTGAGAAAATTCAGTATTGCCAGTATAATAGAAAATGTTGAAGGAATGATTTTGTACAATTATTTCATATTCAGGGCTATCATGAATAAAATTCAGCGTGAAATTTTTCCCGGGGAACAATTCCAACTTGTAGCAAGTAATAGGGAAAACAAAAAATTCTAATTGGAAAAGGAAGAAATTTCACGTGGAATTTTATTCATGATAGCCCTGATTATTTTACAGAAATAATATCCAAAAATTGATGTTAAGAATAAATTGATTCATTTTTGTACTTTACGTGAAATAAGTACATTTTAAAAGAGTAATTAATTTTTATAAATGCAAAACATATAAAAGTGGCAATACTGAACTATGTATTTGTACTTGAATATCAACTGCAGATGGTGCTGCTGCCGTCTCCAAAATAATTAGTAGCCGGCTACGAGGCGACAAATGCTGCTAGCGGCATTTGAAGTCGTGTGTTCGTGTAGCCTGCTGTGGTGAATGTGTTTAATGCTTTATTTATGAAAATTATTAAGGCTTTATAAAGGGTGTTTTAAAACAGATTTTCATACAAAATTGTTCTTATTTACGGTCTAATTCATAAAAATTTTTTTTTAGGTTTATTACAATTTATTTGACAAATTTCCCATAGAAATATGTCAAATAAGCGCTTAATAAACGTGAAATATATTTTATGAATAAGACAGATTTTCAAAACAGATTTTTATAGTCAATTTATTTTATAAACCATTTACATATAGAGCAAAGTTACTTTTTTGTAAATGAAAGGTAAATCATTTTTATTTTCGTAAAGTTTTTAATACTGTCACAGATGACAACATACATATCTCGATGTCCAATCATTGAACTAAAAACAGTGATTTAGCTAAATGAACGTGTTTTGACAATGACAATTGACAATCCTAACTAGCTCGCTGAACTAAAAAAATCGATTGAACTAATGAACTAAAATGACCGGTAACTAAAATAAATTGAACACTTACATGGTTAAAACCAACTGTTAAAACCTGGTTTTACCACACAAATTTGTTGTTGTTAAAACCAAATTAAAACCATTCTTGAATTGGTTTTAAGTTGGTTTTATGAAATGCAACCTTGTTTTCGCTGTGACAAATCCAGTGCTGCCAAGTTGAAATGACCGACAGCAGTTGATAATGTTTATGCCAGTGAATAACAATAGATGGCGTTTGAAAGATTTTCAACTTGAAAATGGATGCAGCAGAAACAGTAATCAAAAAGTTATGGGAAAAAGAGTTTTTTTGGAAGGAAAACAAAGAAAATATTTTCATTGAACTCTGGAAAGTGAAAATAGACAATATGACTGCCATTCATCTGCCTATAAAAAAGTTTATCTTATAATGTATTTGTGAATTTTTATATATAATAACTTTATTTCCAAGCACTTCTTCATTCTGTATAAGAAGTTCCATAATTTAAAAAAATTTAATTTACATAATATAAAATAATTTCCATTTTACAGTGCATTGTGAAATATCTGAGTTTTTCATATTAACAAAAAATGTTGTTGTACAGTTTGTCCAACAAGTGTTATTAAAAAGCAGAAAAAATGCAACAACAAAACACGCATTTCTTCAGGAGATTTATTTTATTTGCAAAGTTATTAGACAGCCTGTGAGTTAAAACCTGAATTTAACAAACTTGCAGTGTGAATGCAAAATCAGCTGTTTATGGTTTTAACGTTAAAGCCAGGTTTTAACTTTCAGTGTGAAAACACTATTATATCCTTATTAATTAAAGAAATAATTTTTCTAATTCAGGATTTTTAGTTCAATACATTAAATAATTTTTCCAATATAAATAAAAATATAATTAATGTGATTTTCCATGTACTGGCTCTCAACATGTGTTACTCCTCCTAAGGGTCATTAAAATCGATTGATATTTAACAAATTAAGCGCCTGTCCCACGATATCAACAACGTTTTAAAAATTTGTTTTTGTTTTGAATGTAAGTGTGCGAGAAGTCAAATGTTGGCGACATCGTGGGACAGACCCTAGAAGTATAGACAGAATATTTATACATGTGGATATCAACTTTCAGGATTTTTATTAAAAAAAATTTGAGGCGTCTTCTCTCAAGGTCAGGGGGCAACTTACGGCATTCAATACCGTTTGAAATTTAAACATATTTCCATATGCTCGTAAACTCTCTTGAAATATTTCGTAATTTTGTTCGATAACGACACCTTTATTCACTGGGCAAATATTTTATTATGAGTATAAATAATAATATTAATGTACATATCGTCACCTAAAATCCAAAAGGCCGTAACAACCAAAAAATTCAAAATAGACGTTTTGATTGATTATGATGTGATTAACCAAAATACATATTTTCCTAAAATTTTACTCACATATGTTCAAAAATACAGATTTTATTCATCATTCAATTTGGCACCTAACATATAAATAGTATTAAATTTATGAAGTTTTTTTCTTCTCCTGTAAAATAGTAAAAAGTGTACTTACGGCCTTTTGCATTTAAGGTGACAATATGTATGTACGTATTAGGCAAGTATCCTCTGATATCCGTACAATCTAAATGAAATGTTTATCTCTTTCACAGTAAAATAAGTGTAACAAAAAAAGTAAACTTATTCCATAACTATGAACTATGACATTTACAAATGGTTTATAATAAATTTTTATTTTTTCTACTTTTACAGATCATTAATTAAACAACTACTACCGTATAACAAAAATAAAAATAAAAGATTCAGAACTATATAAAATTGCCCACAAAAGAAAACAACAATTCCAAATCGAAAAAAAAAACAACTAAAATAATTCACAAGTAGGATCTAGAAAATAGAAACCGAAAAGACAAAACGTTGCCAAAGAAATGAAAATATAACAACAGCATCATCAACTAAAACACAACTAAGAATATAACTGAAAACATTCAAAGAGAATTAAACAATTTCTACAAAAAGAATTTAAATTAAAAAAAAGCAAAAAATACACCAATACAAAAAAATCTTCGAAACTATTACAAAATACATACATACTACGCTTATAAATTGTATAGTCAGTCTGTCAGACAGACCGTCATAAAAATAATTTTAAAATATTTATAAATAAAAACCTGAAGACAAACTACTTACACAATCCCCCATTACGATAGAAAATTTAAAAAAAAGTCATACTTATTTTATATTTTTAAATTTATTGAAATTATTGAAGAGTATTGATTTCTGCGACTACGATATTTTTGTTCCAATTAACGCAAGCACGCAGAAGGGGTATTTTGCACTGATATTGTGTCTACATCAATTAAAAACTTTCGTAAATATAACAACAACACCAACAACAACAGTAAACAACGACAAAACCACAACAAAAATGCATATTGAAATACAAGTTGCATTAAATTTCGTCATTTCATATCTATACAATAAACTGCCCAGAAGACGTGTCAATATCTTCGGCGAAGAGCTAGAAAAAGCATTGAGAGACAAATTCCAAGGACATTGGTATCCTGAAAAGCCCTTTAAGGTGAGTTTACAAAATTAAATCAGCAATGAATGTAAATATAAAACTTGTGCGTAATTACAATTAGCAAATCGATAACAATAGAAAAAATATACATATAAAGTAGAGAATTTACACTTCGTGTATCACCACTAGGGTGATCGACACGGTTTTTCAACCGGTTTTAAAACCCGGTTTTTTCACAATACGGTTGTCTGTTTTTTCAAAATGTTGATTTTTCGAATGTCGAATAGTCCGGTTTTTTTACAATTTAAAAACCGGCTGAGTCGAATACTTTATGATTTGTATATTTTGCAATAAAATTAGTTTTTACTATAGCGCAATTCACAATCTTGTGCAAATGGTCTTGCATCGTTGCATGTGCAAAATGGTATAGTATATTGATATTCACCACTTTACAATTCTTAGACCATTTGCACAAGATTGTGAATTGGGCTTATGTTAAAACTTAGACCTTGATTTTCCTAAGTATTTTTTTTTCAGTATAAAAGTTCTAAGCGTTTTTTGAGTATGGCAACACTTACTGAAGCATGAAATTTAAACGAAATTATTTTATGAGGTCTTATGGTGTGCAATGGATGTTAAAATTTATTTACCAAAAGTGTTTTTTAGTTTTTTTTTTAAATTTTGCTTCATATTTTATATAGAGGTCAGCGTGAACATATTAGCTTATTTTGGGCTAAATTTAGCTTATTTTTTTGGATTTAGCTTCAAAATTTTCATTTAGCTTCTTAGCTTATTTTTTAGCTTTTTTTTTAAATTCATAAAAAAGTTATAAGAATGGTAATTTTTTACTGCCTTATTCATAAAAAACATTTCAGGTTTATTAAGCGCTTATTTGACATATTTCTATGGAATATGTTAAATCTTTTTTCTAATAAAGCAATTTTAAATCAAAACTTTTGTATAATAATTTTCTTACTTAAAAACCGGTTCCTTTAGAAATGAGAGGCTAATTTGATCAAACAATATAATTACACATTGATTACCATGTGCATTACCACATCTACAGAAAAAGGCATGTATTGTTTTCGTTTGTGACGAGTGTCCGTGTTTTCCTTATAGTTTGTTAGAAAAGAGAGATCTCTATTAATTCTTGCTGCCCTTAAATCGCCTTTAAACTTTGTTATTTTTATTCGAAGACGCAGTTTGAGTTTGAATGCGTGCCAATAAACTTCAAAGGAAGTAAAAATGTTACACATATATACATAATTTTTGCAAAATTACATTTAAAATGAATAGAAGATTGGTAGCAAAATAATGCATCAAAATAATTCATTACTTTCCTAGGACATGTTCTGTGTTACCAGTAGTAAATTCTGGAATGGAAACTTATACATGCTGTGCATTACCTTCTGCTTACCTTCTTACCTTCTCATTACCTTTACCCACTGGGTACATCCCATTGATTTGTTAACATAAGAGTAAACAACTTATTTTATTTGCCAATTGTTAAATTTTGACGGCCTTATGTATAATCCAAAATTGTGGCAAAATTGAAGATGGTCTTAACTTTATTAGCTGCCATCGTTCAGCTTGAATCTTAATCTAATTTTCTTTAGCGTATTTGTCTAATATATACAAACATAATATGTGTTGTACGAAGATGTAAAACTCCATTAACTAATTCTCTAAATAAATAATATATTTATGATTTGATTAGGCTAAAGTTCATATCGCTTTGTTAGCCAAATTACATGTGATAATTATTAAATGAACAAATAACACCAAAGTAAATTGGAAATATTCTGACAAACTCTTGGTAGAACGGAACAACTAGGTGTTTCTGAAGGTCACTACACCTTCATCATCAATGCTCTTTTGTGTTTGGTCCATCGTGTGTGGTGTCAGCTTTATATACTCAACTTTTATTGAATATGGAATATGTGAATTACTTTGATTCATCGTATTACAATTTGCTGAAAGCTTTTTTTGTAAAGGTAGCTCAATATATAACATATATGTATTTTGGAAGTATGAGAGATTTTACGCTTCCTTGTCTATGCCGAAAACTTTATCGAAAATATATATACATTTTACTGTTCGCTATAACCGAACTCCACTGTGTAAATATTTTTTTTATTTATGAAATAAGAAGAGCTTGTCGAACATTTTTTTATTATGTGCTAATTTTTGAATTTCTTTTAATACTCTAATATTGCGACCATTACTGAACGTAGCGTGCACACATTGATCGATTTCATATTTTATGAATTTTCACCATATAACATCCTTATCTTTCATCTTTCAAATATTTATTTGTTTCTGCGTAAATCATACAAACGCAAAAAAAAAACAATGCGCAATTTTCGTCCAATTTAAACACATTTAAGATTTATGACAAAATCTCATTTATCGTTTTTTAATAATTTGCTTAAAATAATAAAAAAAAAACAGTATACAAAATATTTGCCAAAAATATTTATGACACACCAAACAAAAACAGCAGAGAATTTCCTAAAAACGTATATCTTTGTGTCTATGATATTTGTTTCCTATATTTAATAATCAAATCAATAGTTTTAAGAGTGTCCAAAACGTTGTCAAATCAAGAATGCATGGATAAAAAACAACAACCGTTTTCAAAGGAAAAACGAAAATATAAAAATTTTTAAATATTTTCCATCGATACACTCTGTTGTCAAATAAACCACGAATAAAAATAATAACAAAAATTAAAAATTTAAAAAACCCCCGAATATTTCTAGAAAAGATGTGATATCTTCTAAGCGGATGGAGCGATTTTATTAAAACACATATGTAGCTAACATAGCTAAAACACATAGCAAACATAGCTAAGAACCTTCTCGATCAAGTCACCTTCCAAACAGAAAAAACTAAATAAAAATCGGACCAGCCGTTTGGTCTGTACATGTACTTGTACCCCTTTTTTAGTCGGGGGTTAAAAATAAGAACTAATGTTGTTAAAATAAGAACGATACCTTGGCAAAATGAGAACATAAAGCCCTAAAAATAGGAGCAATTGTTGATAAAAAAAATCAACCATGTATTCTTAAAATCTCGATATCCTTCGTTGTTAAGCTAAAAGCAAATTTGCTTAAAGGCCGGGGTACAATGAATCCGTCATGCGTTAAACTTCGCCTTTTTCAACTGACAGCTAAGTTGGAATACATGGTTTCTTATGAGGTATGTTACATTCAGTACGTCTCGGTCAACGCAAAGTACAAAATTTGGTAAACTTTTAACTTTTTGCGTACGTTGAGTAGTTTGACAGATATGAGTTGGTTTTTTTGGTATGTTCTCGTTTAGGTTTTTGTGTTTTGTGCCAACAAAAATAAAATTAAACAAAAGAAATAAACGAAATAAATAAAAAAAAAAGTTGAATTTGATAAATAAAATGGAGAATCAACCTATTGAAACTGTTTAAATACTTCCGTCAATAAAGTAGTCATTGTACCAACCTTCTCCGTCGTTGCGTTAATGTCAGTTGGGAAAGGCGAAGTTTAACGTATGCCGGATTCATTGTGCCCCTGCCTTAAGACCTGTTTTCCACACGTCAAGTTTTCTTGCTTACGCCTCGACTTTATGATGAGAAGGAAAAAGAGAGGTATAAAAACGGTACATATTACTTTCTCATCTTTTATATTCTAGATGTATTGCATCGCTGCTTATACCGTTCCATCAGTAGACCTTCAACCACATTTGAAAACGTCTGTAAATCTACAATTTTTTTATAGAAACCCCTTCTTTCGATTCAACGTATCACAAATTTACTGAAATTTGTTTTGTAAACAAAAGGGAAACAATCTTTTTTTTTTTTTTTAATAATCACAGTCGTTTGGTTTGTTACTATTTGTTCCCTATTGATCATGCATGTGCCTGGTCATTTAAGCTGTGTTCACATTATATCGCTCATTTGCTTCAATAGTGGCATAACTCATAAAATGAGTTTTTTGAGTTAATAATGCAGAAAGATGCGGCATTTTGTATTTTATCTTGTGTAAAAATTTCATATAAATAGCTTGTACCATCACCTCCTGAGAGAAGAATTTTTTTTCATTTCTCCATTGAGTTGTATGCAAAATAAAAACTTAAAACGCGTTTTCTGCAAAACTGGTTTTTTTGAGTTGTGCCACTATTGAAGTAAATGAGCGATATGTATTTGTCTTGTGGAATATCACTTTTTCACATGGTAAATTTGTACATATAGTCTGAACACTTTTCAACAATAGCATGTGTTATTTCTCTGTGTACCGTACAAACAACAATTTTGATTTAGAGCGTGTTCTATTTTCAAGTGACAAAGTATCTGACATCAGCTGGTTTTATATAAAGCAAGTGCTTGTGGCGTTGAAAATAAAGTAAAATTGTAAGATAAAAAATAATAATATTAATTTAATAGATTAAAAACTAAAAGTTAAATAAAAATATTAAAAGGCATTAACAAAAGTAAGCATTTGTTTACCTTCATAGATTATGTCAAATGTACATAAAATACCAATGTGTGAACACAAAAATTATAAACGGTATGTAAAAAGCAGATTTTGACATACACAGAAAATATCATGTGTACAAAAAAGTGACATTCCATAAGGCAAATACATATAATGTGAACACAGCTTTACCTTTGTCACTGTCGCTTAAATTCTGTATTGAAGTACTAATAAACTTAAGCCTATCAAACGACTGCTTATTGTAACTCGGAGTGCTTAATGGCCAGATTTTGTAAAACGAAAACGTTAAGCGTTTGATTTGTTCAAAAAAAATTATTTGTTTCGAATAATTTTTTTCTTATATTGAAATGCGAAAACAGTTTCTTTTCAAATGATCTTAACAGCCTGTTTTTCGAAAATGAATAAGTGTATAAGTTATTTAAAATATCGAATGAAACCATGTTTTCGTTTTTAAAACATTTATTTATTTTCATGTGTGTGAAGCAAAAGATCTTTCAGTTTTTCACACTCATAAAATTTTTTATGTAAAATTAATTAAAAATCAGTCTACATATTTTTCATTTGACTTTAACGAAAATGTTATTTAATTTTTAATGTTAGAATGTGAACTGACTTAAAACAGTGAAAAGCTATTGTTTCCTTTTATTTTTTACTATATATTACAAAAAAAAATAATTAAACAAAAAAATCTAAATGGTTTTTTCTATAAGCGGATTGACTTAACTTTCACAAGAACGAATCTTGACTTCCGTACAAAGCAAAGATGTTCCCCTTGCTTCTCTAATTTTTCTGTGAAAGATTCAACACCAAATTCAATATAAACAGATAATTTTTGCTTTATTTTCTACAATTTAACTGTCAAACAAATCACAAAAAATTTAAGAATTGAGTCAAAATAAAGTAAAGGTTATAGGAAAAAAAACTTAGTTCTAATAAACAACGGAAAATATGAAATGCAATGAAAATGAAATGAAATGAATTTACAATTGAATGCTAAAATCAATTAAAAATTAAATTGCTTAATTTGAAATGAATTTTATTCAAAACTAGCTATACCCGGTGTGCTTCGCTACCCACATCGTGTTATTGAATGATGTAAATATTTTGTAAATAAACCGAAAACTCGGATTTTTCAATGCAACATTTCGAAAGTTTTAAAATTTTGATATTGGATCATTATTGACATAGGTTTTTTGTAAATATCTTCGGAACTACATAACCGATTTAAGAGTTTGAAAAACATGACAAGAGCTTTCAAAAAATAAAAATAAAAAATAAAATAAAAAAAGCAAAAAAATATGCAATATTTGGTGCAATATGAAAAATGGATTTTGCCACGACCTTCCGCTTGCAGACCGAAAATAAAAAATCAGACTTCACAGTGTCACCCGCCTGAATATTCTGAAGATTCTCTGAAAATTTCATCAAAATCGGGCCAGCCGTTTTGGAGTCCATACGTTACATACATACATACATACATACACACATTTTTTAATAGATATTATTTTTTGTATTCCTTCACTGTAATAATTTTGTGAGTGTGAATTTTTGGTTATACCTAAAAAGCTCTTTTTATGTAAAAATGAAAGATTTAGAATATGTTTTATAAAAATCAAATTTTAAGCGTTATCGCTTATAAACGAAACATATAAATGAAAGGGCTTATGTTTTCTAAAAAGAGGCTGTAAGTTCCAAAACATTAGAAAATAAGGATGGAATATTTCTGACGTCATAGCTTTTAGTGTTTATATCATAACACATTGCGCAATTCAGCTGATTCTCCGATCTAAGTGGATGCATTTGTATCAAGGTTCCCTTGGATCTTATCTTCTTAATTAATATAAAAATAAAAACCTAGCGAAATACTAAAATAAATAAATTAATTAATTAATTAATTAATTCTTACCATGTTATAACCGGTTCACAATACTAGTTTTATTCAATGTTTAGGTACGGTTTTCTCTAATTAATTTTTTTTCTATTTAATTTCATCAGGGCTCTGCATTTCGCTGCCTCAAGACAGGTGATCCCATTGATTCCGTTTTAGAACGCGCCGCACGTGAAAGTGGCGTCCCTATAACAGATATTTTAGAAAATCTTCCAAATGAGCTTTCTGTTTGGGTGGACCCTGGTGAGGTATCCTATCGCATTGGGGAAAAAGGCTCCGTTAAGGTATGTATTATAAAAAAAAAATTATCTCCATTTTCCATGCAGTTATTAATTATTATCTTCTCAGATTCTCTATTCCGAGAATAACGACAATCAAGACGACAACTCGTCTGCCGATGGCGAGGTCAATAAGACATTTAATCCAGAAGCTCAATGTTTTCGTCCCATCGATGCCGTTAATACAAGTATGAATAATTTAAGTTTAAGTCCCAAAACATCGCCCATGGCTGGCTCCTCGCCACTCTCGGCTTCATCAAATTCCCCAACATACAAAGGCAGTCCAAATCCAGTTGCAGCGGCCGTTCTTAATGGCAGTACATTTTTGCAACGCTCGCAAGCGCCATTAACATTCACCACCGCCACTTTTGCTCAAACGAAGTTTGGCTCGACTAAATTGAAAACGAACTCTAAAAGAACTAACAAGTAAGTAAAGTTGTTTTTTTTATTGCAATAACCACAGAGTAAACAGTAGGATAAGAAGCTCTTAACTGCAGACTATTTTATGGTGCTATTTAAGTTCCATATATGTGTGTACATTAGAACGTCTCACTTTTTTCGAAATTTCTTCGTTGAACATCGATTTTCTTAATCTACTATAAAAAACCAAGAATTTTGGTGTATAACACTTAAATATTGATGAATGGGAAGTGGTCTCTCAAATCGTTTTTTGTTTTTTGAGGAAAAATTCATTTTTTTCCAAAAATAACACTGCACAACAAAATAGAGGTTTTTTATGATGTTTCAATAAAAATGACTGATCCTTATGTATTTTTGTCCCCTGATTACGATGGTGTCATTAGTTTTTCTCTATCAGCTCCAGTTTTGAAGATATAGTGTCATTTAGGATTTGCATAATTTGCATCTCTTCTTGTTTTATACCGTTAATATTTACGAATGGTACTCCAAACTTAAAAATACTTTCTGGATTATTTATCTGCACAAAAATCCCTTCCATTTAAATAGATTCACATTGATGAGTATATCAGGGTATCTGACTATTATTGCAAGGATGTTAAAAATCGTGTGTTTTTAGTTTAGTCCTTTTGAAAATTTTTGACCATATATAACTAATTCTTATGTATTTTTGTTCGCTGATTACAAAAATAGGTTTATTTATATTCTAGCACCTTTAGCTTAAGAGATATTTTGTGTTACATAAAAAAAATTCTTGAAATTTTTCTTTTCGAAAGCCATCCAAAAAAATTGTTTTTTATATTACATTTGTCCATTTAACGGGTGTTTTTTTAGAGGTATAGAACTTCGAATTGAAATAAAACCCAAGAAAATCGTTTTAATGTCCATCAATTTGGCTTTATTGGAAGGATAATTTTATGCCATTAATGTTTAATGATTATGATTTCGGGCATGTGGCCGCCGCGGCTGGCTCGAATAAAGCCAATTCTACAGGTCCAATTTTCAACCACTTTTTCGAGCATATGGGGCCGTATGTTGGCAATAACGCCACGAATGTTGGCTTCTAAGTCCCCTAACGTTTCTGGTTTGTTGGCGTAGACGAGCGACTTCACATATCCCCAAAGAAAATAATCCAATGGTGTCAAATCACACGATCTTGGTGGCCAATTGACAGGTCCATTCCGCGAAATTATGCGCTCATCGAATGTTTCCTTCAATAAATCGATTGTGACGTGCGCTGTGTGGCATGTAGCGCCGTCTTGTTGGAACCACAACTTATCCACATTCATGCCATCCAATTCGGGAACAAAATAGTCGGTTATCATGGCTCTATACCGGTCTCCATTAACGGTAACTGACTCTCCAGCATTATTTCGGAAGAAGTATGGCCCAATGACTCCACCAGCCCATAGAGCACACCAAACAGTCAGTTTTTGTGGATGTAATGGCGTCTCAAGGGTCTCGTGTGGATTCTCTTCACTCCAAATGCGGCAATTTTGCTTGTTGACGTAGCCATTCAACCAAAAATGAGCCTCATCACTGAACAAAATTTTGCGATGAAAATCAGCATCGAGATCGATCTCATTTTCGGCCCATACACCAAAATCACGACGCATTGCATGGTCTCGCGGCTTTAATTCTTGCACAAGCTGGATCTTGTAAGGTCGCAAGCCAAGATCTTTGCGCAAAATCTTCCATAAAGTTGATGGACAAAGCTCCAATTGCTGTGCACTCTGGCGAATCGATTCATTCGGGTCCTCTTCAACACTTTGCTCTACAGCGGCAATTGTTTCTTCGGTGCGCACTGTTCGACGTCTCTGCGGATGCGTATTATCACATAGAGTAAACGTAGTGCGAAAACGATCCATGGTTAACCGAATTAATTGCTCTGATGGACGATTATGTCGACCATAAAATGGACGGAGCTTGCGGTAAACTTCGCGAACTGAACCATTATTTTCGAAATAAATTTGCACGATTTGCAAGCGTTGTTCTTTTGTCAACCTGTTCATGATGAAATGGCAAACCAAACTAAATCACTTGACGGCTGACAAAATGGCCGCCAGTTAAAAAAGTGATGCCAACTTAAAGTTCTATACCTCAATAAAAAACACCCATTACAAGTTATTAGTGCAATTATTACGCAAAAAAAAATGTTGTATGGACCAGTCCAGAAAATTTTTATGCTATTTGTAGTTAATATTGAATTTCTTTATTTAGACCTTTTTATATATTTTTTTCAACCAAACTAACAGCACAAAATCAAAATAAAAATGAATGCTTGGTGGGGCATCAAGCATGGTAACATCAAGCCGACAAGCACACGTACACGAACTTGACAGCATTTTGATCGTGTCCAAAGCCCTTTACACTTATAAATTTATTTTTGTTTTGATTTCTTTGTACTTAAAAGCAGAGTACGATAATAAACGAAACAAATTGTTTGATTTTATTTTCTTTCGTTCTTTGAAATGGCGCTAAAGACATTTTAAGAGTTTCAGTACCACTTTGTGCAAAAAAATGAATTTTTTTCAGCAATTTTTTTTTTTGGAAAAAATAGATGAAGCAATATTTTTTTCAGCATAACTTACTTAACTTTTCACTAAGAATATTTGGTAAAGCTACAACATGACCTCAAAATAGTAAGTGTTAGAATTTGCAAACAAGAAATGCATCAATAACAAAGAAAGTAAAAGAAATGCAAAAATATATTGTCGAACTAGTAAAAAACAAAATTTTTGAAGCTGCAAGTGGACTTAGTGAAGAATAATTAGGATGCCTAGACACGTTCCGATTATATTGTTGTTCAACTTTATCCTAGGTACAACTCTGCCAATATTGTTGGAAAACATTTAGGAGTCCCTTCAAGTTATTCTGAAAAAAACTGAAAATAAAATTGTTGCCTTAATTTTTGCACAAAAAGTGCACGAAGAAATAATGTTTTGTGCATAAGATGTTAGCAAGATTTGCTCGGTAGACCCCGCGGACTGTGCGATTTTTTCACTGTGTTATTTCATGGTATATATTAATTGTAAACTGCCTAAACTATAAAATTAAAATATTTACATGGATGAGTTGAGTGAATTGAATTAGTTGTAAGTATGTACAATAAATATTTTCCCAAAATAAATAAATTAAACAAAAGATATTTATGAATAAAACAGATGATGATGAGTAATTCAGAGTAGTTGAATTTCGACGATGTCTACTTATAATTTAAAACGACTGTGAATAGCGAAGAAACGACTCATTGCTGCTGTCTGATACAAATTAATTTTGCAAATCTGTTTGTCTCTTTGAATACTGATATAAAAAATTTTGTTTTCAATATCCGCTTATTTATGAAATCGAGACAAAGATATTGAAAATATTTTTATTTATTTATTTATTTTTGTTTGTTTATTTATTTACTTACTTATTTATAAATAATGCATCTGCCATTTTTCACGCAGCACTTCATACCGCATGTCACCCACTGAATTCTCCAACTATATTAAACAACGTGCCATGCAACAGCAACAAATACATCACGGTCATGGTCACTCACCCAACAACGGTAGCAGTGCACAGCCTGGCAATCATTTTGGACCTATTGGGCCAGTATCACCAGCGCGATCTCTTTCGCCAAATCCTCTATCACTGGGCTTGGGACAAAATGGTACTGGCACAAACGGAGACCCTTTCTACTTTCCCAACATGGCCATGGGCATGTATCCACAGTTTAATAACCATCCTCGTAATATATTTGATACACATTTTCATGGAGACAACAATGGTTTGTATGGTCATGCCAATAATGCTGTGGGTCATGGCAAATTCAGTAACTATTTGGAACCGCATGGTTTCTATGGCATGGGTGCTGGTAATCATATGCCACAACAACAGCAACCACAATCTCCCATTGCTTTAAATGGCCAACAACAGCAGCAACAGCAGCAGCAACAACAACATGTATCTACTGGTAATATGAAAAATTCAAATGAAAATATAAATAATATAAGTAGTGTTAATAACAAAGAAAGTGTAGGCAACAATAATAATGCTGCCAATATAACGGTCACTGTTACCAATGGCACTGTCAGTGGCTCGGACAGCAGCAATATAGCTGTCAGTCCTGTACCTACAGCAGGGTCTGCTGCTGTTTCTGCTGCCGCTGCAGGCATCAATAGTACTGCAAATAATGAAAGACAAAATGCCGCCAATACTGTGGCTGCTGTAGCAGCTGCCACCGCAGCTGCTGCCGTCTCATCCTCTGCTAATAGCAATAATTCTCAAGATTCTGCTAGTAATGCTGCTACTGCAGCTGCATCTAACTCGAAATTGATTGATGGTCTCAATGCATTCTATTCTAACACCACTGGCTCCTATCAGCAATTATTAGTTGCCAATTAAAAATCACTTCTACTACACTCACAAAAACAGAGAGTCCTTTAAACCAAAAGCAAATAAAATATGATTAAATTTAATAAATAAAAAAAAACAAAATGACACGACAATTCACGATCTACAAATTAAAAACTAACATTTAAATTAAATACATATATACATATAAAGGCAAAAAAACACATATAAAATAATAATTACGAGTTAAGAAAAATAACGTACATTTAACATAAATATACATACACATATATATATTTTTTTAAACGCTTAAAAGAAACAACCAAAAAACAAATAAGTTTAAACAAGGACTTAATTAAAAACTTTGTATAAGATGTTTAAATCGTCATAACAAAATTTAAATAACTAAACAAAAATCTTTTTTATTTTTACGTTTACAAATATTTTTTGTAACTAGTTGTAAATTTTTAGATCATTAAAATTAGTGAAATGAAAACAAGTCATTAAAAAACAAAAAAGAAAAGTATAATACATATATTTTTTCACTGTTAATTTTTTTATACACATTTTAAATACTATTTAATACTAAAATGGATTAAAATTAAAAATAAAACCGAAATCTTATATAAACTAAGTACATAATACTAATCTAACAAAAGGTCAGTCACGAAGCTTCAAGTTTAAAAGTTCTAGCTTGCGATTGTGGTTAACTAGAAGAGTAGCACATACAGTTGATGCAATATTGAGGATAATCTTTTGGATTAAGGTGCACGACCTTCGGTTTAGATTTATAAACTTCTAGCTCACAGTAAATCTGCTACAGTTATATCCGTAAGCCAGGGAGTCAGTGGCCTCAATGTTCCGTTTCCAAAAATAATTTTGTTTGCAAATTTTCGTTGTAACTCTGCCATAACGTTAATGCCTACGTTAACGTGTCCCATCTAAGCAGTTAAAACCACAAAACTGAAAGGAATTCTAATTCGGCTAAGCTCTGGCAAAAAAAAAATGCCTGTAATATTTTTAAATGACGATCTCCAGCGACCATTAAGGCTCAATTAGCCGACTGTAATGTAATGTAACTGCAACAGTAGGAAACAGCTGAAATGAAAATTGTTATAGAGATGTAATGCACCTTATTCACCTTATTCTTAAAAAAAAAGTATGGTCCAACAATACAACTTGATGAAACTGCCTACATTGCCGTTTACATCGAAATCTGAAATAAAGATATGGTGTGGATATGTTTTCATCATATTCCATCATTCGTAGCATCCTCTGGCGAAATTCTATGCGATTCCGCAAGCTTGCGAAATTTTATTTGCCTGAGGTTTGAAACAAATTAAAATTTTTGTGAAGATTTAAGCGCATGGACTGTCGACTTGGAGTGATTGTATGGCAACTGCTACAGCAGCAATTGTTTCTTTTGTCCTAACTGTGGGATTTCTAATGTAAGACCTGCGAGCAACTGTGCTTACCGATGGAAATTATTGACTTGATTGTGTAATAGTGCGCACAGTCCAAATATGTCCCAAAATTAAAAAAAAAATTGGTTGTAACTTACTTAGAAGAAAAAATATTACATTACAGGAGTTCCTTTAACCTTCATTGGGCTCTCAACGCTTCGTAAGAATTTCTTCATCCGCTGTAACGGTAAAGTAGTTAGCTTATAAGTGAGAGACAATCCATAATTTTCAACCTCTGAGAAAAGGGTCATACCCCCCTTCCCTACACCTCCTCATGATCATCACTCGATGAGCATTGAATGCAACCATTAACACAAGTCAGATAGCCTGAACCGTTTTAATTCTGAATGTTATAAATATAAAATAATAAACAAGCGTTTCTTTTCAATTTGCTCATCTTCATTTGTTTAGTAAAAATTTTGTTAAAACTAAAAATTAAACACAATTGAAGTGGAACTTTTAAAATGAAATTTGTGGATCTAAAATTATTAAAAGCATCATTCAAAAAGATATTAATTAAATATAATACTTTCTCGATTCTATTATATGTGGCATATTTTATTTCAACTTAAAATCTACCTTATAAAGCTATAGTTAGAATAATTTCATTGTTAAGTTTATTTTATGACTATTAAATTTATTTAAAATCTTTGTTAGACAAAAATACTTTGCAATTGTTCATTAGACTTAAAGTTTAAATGAAACTAGTAATGAACTATTAATTAATATATCTTTTTTTTTATAAAATTCTCTTTTTATTTTTATACACCTTATACATACATACATACTTACATTAGTACGTACATGCAGACATACATAATATATATATAATCAATTCTATAAATAATGCATATATATATATATATAAATATATAAATACATAAAATATATTTTTTTACTGTTATTTAATTTCTATTGTTAAACATTTTTTATATTTTATGGATGTTATGTATCTATATCTCCCACGATTCTTAGCTTTTTGATAGTAGAAATTTATTTATTAAACTTTAAAAATAAAAATCCCAAATGAGTAATTAATTATATGTATATACCTAAATTTTTCGATTTATAATATACATACATAGGTATATAATTACGAGTACATAACCCAAGGAAACTTGTACTCGTTCAAGAACGCATGCGGCCAAACAAAAATTTTTATCATGTTTCAGAACAATTCTGAAACAAGGTATTTAACTAATTGTTGAACTTAACATCCTTCTACAGTAAGAAAAATACATATAATAGTTATATTTGAAACTTTATAAAAGCGATTGTAACGAAATGTGACTCGGAGTCGAGTTTTCTTTAAATGCGTTCTGGAACCAGTACCTCGTTTCTATAAGGAATGTGACAATTTTTCGAGTCGAAAAATTTTTTATCATCTTGTGAAAAATATTACACATGTTAATATATTTTGTAAGTTTATTTATTTATGGTTTTATATGAACAACCCTGTGTTAAATAGAACAATCAATATAATCACAAGTTACAGAAACGAGACACAGTTGTATAAAAACTGTTTATTAAACTACTCTTGGGTATGTGTTAGGGTTGTCAGTTAGTTGTTCGATTAATCGAATGAACTTTAAGTTTTATTCGATTACTCGAATGAATATCGAATAAAATATTGAAATTCGATAACAGAAAAGGAAAAGAAATGTTTTCCCAATTTTTGATTCCCCACATAATCCTTTTTCAAGCAAGCGAACTGAATTAGTGCATCGCATAATTACTATCGGCGTATGCCGAAATTCTGGCAGGATTCTCCCACATTTTCTTTTTATCCCATAACGAATAAGCTTTTTCCCTTTTCTTGCACAAACGCAGGAAGAAAAAAATCCCTGGCAAAAATTTCCCCTTTTGAACACGCAAAGTTTACTTTGTAAAGTCTTAATTCACCTGTGTGAAAAGCAGAGGGAGGATTGCATTTTATTGCTGTCTTTCTCCCAGCTGAACTAAGACTTTGCAAAGTAAACTTTGAGTGTGTAAAAGGGGTGTAAAACTTGTTTTTCAGTAAAAAAAACCCTTCCCTTGTAAAACAGAAGGAAGTTTATATAAAAATATAATTAATACTACATTAAAACTTAAATTATATAAATGAAGTCGTATTTTATAGTTATTGTATTTCGGATGACCATATACATATTTTGTAAATTTTTTTTTACATATTTTGTTCATTTAAATAATTTTGCAAGAAAATTAAGAAAACAAAAAATGCGGTGATGACAATGTCACTCTTACTATGAGTAATTTTCATTCCCAATAAATTGTATGAATTTTTTCCCGAGAAAATAAATAATAGAAATAAATTCCGAGGGAATATTCATGATGGGGCTGAATATTTACTTATTTTTGGGATGATATCATTAAATAATTTTTACGTTTGTTAACAATAATTCCCTGCAATACTTTTTTGCATAGAGTATGAACTTATTTGGCTAACATGCAGTAAATTTTATAACAGTGGTATAGTCATATTCTTTCATAAACAAAGTATACTCTAAAAATTTAAGACCAATATTACCATACAAAATACTGGTTCTCAGCTCTTAAGGTATTCTTTGTTTTAACAACGAATGTGCGCCATTTAATTTTAAGCCCAAATTTTTTGTATTTCTTATTATTAAACTTAAATTTGCTTGATTTTCAACTTATTTTTAAACTTACAAATCTTCTGTCCGTTTTTTACACTCACTGAGAACTGACAGCGGGAAAAAATTTCAAGGTAGACAGACTCACGATAGCATTTTTCCCATCGAGTTGAATATAAATTTCGTGTGAACTAAAGTTAAAAATATATTTGTAATTGCATAAATTTGTAATGACAAAAAATAATCAATTCGATGGAGAGGCTGCCTTTCTCAAGTAAATGATACAAATTGTCTTCAAAAGTATGAGTATTTAAAATTTTTCTAATAACATATTATTCCAGAGTACACAATTAATCGATCAAATTTTATTCGAATGACAACCTTCGCACTTATGTATAGTAAAAGTAAGACCATATCTCCTTCATACGTACTATCGTATATACTTACATATGTACATGAAACAATAAGTCAAATATTCCGTTTAAGATTTTACATATTTTTTATTACTTCTTCTAATGTAATGCATAGTTGAATAAAAGTGTATAAATATTAATAACACTAGCATACCCATTTGTATTTATTACAAATGCACTTTGTTAATTTTTTTTTATTGTAATATTTTATGCTAATTCTGTACTATGCATACATACATATGTACGTTTTAAAAAATAATAATGATTTTTATTAATTTATTTTAATATGTTTTTATACATTTAACTGCTGCTATTTTAATTTTTGTATTTTTAAACCTTTTTATTATTATTATTATTATTATTAATTAATAAATCATTTTTTATGTCGAACATTTTTATACTTTTTATACATTCTTTCTTACTGAAATATTATCAATAATTTATGAAAAAAAAAGTATTTTTATTTTTTTATATTTAATTGAAAATAATAAAACTAATAAAAAATACAAAAAAAAACAAACAACAGCCTTCAAAATTCTCTTTTCACTGTTATGTATGTATTTATTTATTTTTTTACGTAGATATCATATGTTGTATTTTATGTGTGTGGTTTTCAATAGAATAAAGTATATTGCATTACATTTTTGAAAGATAAAATTTAAAAAAAAAATTAAAAAAATATTCGTTTATAATTCGACCGATGAGCTACAATTTATTTAGCCACATACATACATACATATATTCATGTGTTGTGTATAAGATTTAAAAAATTAAGAAATTTTAACAGAAACCCGACAAACACTTGATATCAATCAGAAAATTACAACGAACATAGTAAATTTTTAAGATAAGAAGACCATATAAGACCACATACCGAAATTTTTTTTAATTTCATAGTTTTTGCGCCAAATAGCATTCTTCTTGTCAATCTCTCACTCTCTCTCTCTCAATTTCTGAATCACTTTCTCCCTCCCTCTTGGCTTTTAAGTCAAGTCAGGTTTTGCACACAACAGTTTTTGTTGCTCAACTTTTGATTTGAAAACTAATATAACTTCCTCATCGTTGTCACAAAAAATCAAAAGTTGAGCAACTAAAACTAATGTGTGGAAAGCCCGATCAATATGCATACTTGTCAACAAAAAATTTGAAACATTTTAGCAAATATTTTATTCACCTATTCGGCCAAATTTTTAATTTATCAATTGGAAATATATATATATATATGAGTATAAGCCAAAATAACTTAAAAAAAGTATTTTTCAACATATCGAGTCATAACCGCTAAAATAGCTTAAGCGACACATTTTTGGACTAGGTTTTTTTTTTTTTTTTGACGAAAATCTACTATTTACGATCGTAAATAATTGATTTTGGTCAAAAATTGAGGTTCGAAAATTATGTCGCTCAAGCTATTTAGGCGGTTATGGCACGATATCATTCTTTCAACTCCATACACTTTTGTTTGCTTAATGATGTTAATGTGGATTCAAAATATCATTCCAAAACCCTACTTACTTTACCGATGCCGAGAATATCCAGCAAACTGTTGCCTTGACATTCTTGACCGATATAACCCACCTTCGCATTATTCGGTGCGAAGAAACACATGCTAAAAGTAGAATATCTCCAGATATGTGAGTCGAGCAAATCACTTTATATTTAAATTTCAATAAGTGAAAAAAAAGGTACAAAGAAATGTTTTTTTGACTACTTATTTATTTATGTTAAATAAATTCAATTAAAAAATATTTGCTATACACATCTCTTGTACGTGACTTTTTATCGTAAAATAACACAAATACGAGTATATCAAATGTTCGAGAGCAGAAGGCACAGAGCAACAATAACTTCTAACATGACGTTGAGCATTTTCAAGTCATGCACTGTTTGTGCATGCTACTCGTACTTGTTTGCGAGAATTTACCTTTAGATAACCATATTTTTTTTCAAGTAAATTTTTAATGAAGCTATACTTCCATAAAAGTTTTGTTTCAACAACTTTTCAAAAAGTTTTACAATCTATATGATTTCTTAATCGGGCTGAAGTTCGGTATTTTTAATTCTTATAGAATGAAATATTTTTTTAATAATTACATAATGCGATTTTCTAATGAAGACAAGAAATATTTAAACTTCACCTTAGCTGGGGTAATGCCGACATTTTCCTGTGCCGCCACGCGCTTCAACAGCATCGATGTCTATCTACCTTAGCAGAGATTCGTTGTTAAAATCAGTTATTTAACATAAATTGTAATTAAGTGGATATGCATACATATAATTTTGAAAATCATTTATTTTTAAATATTTTCACAAAAATTTTATTAAAATCAACTTTTTGGAAAAAGTACCAATTTATTAAATAAAGTAAATAGCAACCTAGAAAAATATTACTTATTTTCATAAAATGTATATTTTCTTTTAATTGGTTAAACTTCCAACAAAGTAATTTGCTTCAACGTATGTACATTTTAATTAAAAGTTCTTCTAAAAAAAATTCTTTTGTACCTCATAAAATTATAAAAATAAATTATTAAGGCTTTATAAAAGGGTTTTAAAACAAATTTTCACACACAATTTTCTAGCTAAGCTATGTATTGCGCGACACAGGGTTAAGACGTGATTTTCGTAACAAAAATAATCGTCACTATTACAGTTATAAATTAATTTTTGTTTTCATTGCTTTGTACTTAAAAGCAGAGTACGAAAATAAACGTAACAAATTGTTTGATTTTGTTTTATTTCGTTCTTTGAAGTGAGTGAAACAAAAGCAAAACAAAAAAACAATGAGAACGACTAATAAATTTGTTTTTGTATTATTTTTGCACATGAGCACAAACCAGAAAACACAGCCGATCGGTTGTAAGCCGGCTAACAGCCGCCACCGCCCACAAACAATGCATTAATGTAATCGTAAGCCGCTAGAAAAAAAATAATGGAAAATAAATGGAAACGTTTTGAAATATTTGCGGAGAATTTGACATATATAATTTTATTGCATTGATATTTCACACATGAAATTTGTGTTATATAACCAACCAGCATAGCTATAACCGGGTGTCCTAAGACACCTCTCTTCTTTTTTCTTATTTATTAGCCTTTGTCAAGCCTTAATAATTTCTATAAATACAGCTGTAAAGATATTAACAGAATTATTTCACACATCTCAAGAACTAGTTGTTTACAAATTAAAAAAAAAAAAAACTAAACCATTTTTACAAAATCTACATATTTACAAAAACTAGATTCTTACACAAAAAGTACCTCTTAACAAAAAGTGCATTTTTATAAAAACTACATTTTACACAATGTACAAAAGTTCCCTTCCTGAAAAAAAATATATTTGGGCAAAGAGTACTGTTGTATAGAAAACTCTATTTTCCAAAGCAACTCTCGCCAAATTTTTTTTCCAAAAAGTATTTTGTACGAAATTTTTGCAAAAATTCACAGATTATATTTAATAGCTTACTACAAAAAGTATCATTTTTAAAATAATCATCTTATTATACTTCACAATAAGTATGATTTCAGAAAAATTATGTACACATACATACTACAAATCGGCATATAAAATGAAAATGGTGTAACTTGCAAAAATATTCAAAAGCGTCTGTTCGATTTACATGATGTAATTGCCGAAAATCCATCTACTGACGTGTAGCCCAACAATATCGAATTTATTAACGAAAGTCAAAAGACTACTGAGAACTAAATATACTAAAAACCATTATATTTTCTGCTTCGCGTGTAAAATACTTTAAATGTAACTTGCTCCTTTTTTTATATGACTATGTGTCTGTACACATAGAAAAATTTCAACTTAAAATCTACTAAAACAAGGTTAATCTAATATTCTTCGGCAATGATTTTGCTTCATATGTGTTTCATGTTAATTTAACATGATTTATAGTAATTGTCAAAGAAAATTTTTCCTTTTGAAATAACTTTATTTCACGTTGAATTAACATTTAAGTACTGTTAAAATCAAAATGAAGAATTATGTTGAATCAAAGTTATTTCAAGTTAGATCGACATAAATTTAATTTAATGTAGTAATTGTATTTTATTAATTATTTAACTTACGTGTGGTTGACATAGACATCAGAAAAATTTTTGTATATAAATTAGATTGGCTTACCCTGCCAAGATTTGAACTCGGAACTCATCGCGTGGTAGTCAACGTGCTTACCCCTTTACATATTCTTAAGATACACACTAATATGTACCATCTTGAATTAAATTATAATTTAACATTATTTCTTATCATTTAACATACAATTTATTTGAAAACTTTTAGTTTTAGTTTAAAAAAAACAAAATGCTTTGACTTGAAAAGTTTTAGTTAAAAAAAAATACAAAATACTTTAACACAAGACTAGTCACGTGTTCGATCTCCAAGTGATAGGGACCATTCCGAGTTCTGACACTTCCTATGAAGCGGACCAGTCACCTTTACATGGGAATGGCCTGGGATGGGGTTAATTGATACTTTGTATGCACCTTGTGACTTGTCATTGAACTATCTCATAGGGGCCTAATCGGTGTAGAATAATATAAATTATTTAAAAATGTCATTCCGATACTTAACATTAACAATGAACACTGATAATCTTTGTTTTTATTGTTACAAATGCAATTATAATTTATTTTTAAGCAATTCGAACTTACAACCTCCGGCATCACAGCCTTGCACACTACCCACTTGACCACAGAGGCACTTATATTTCAAAAGTATAAACACCAGTTAAACTAGGTTAATATCTAAGTATAGTTACGGACTGGTTCCAGAGTGGCTTGACGGTACCATTGGAGGGAACATTATATTTATACTGTTTGATAGGTCTGGGATCCAACCACATCGAACTTGATCAGTGTCGTTTACTGTAATACCAGACCAAGTCCCAATGAAATTGACAAAAGATCTCGATAATGATGAATATTCAACCATTTACAGGATATGTATGTATATCCTTTTTTCACAATACACTACTCCGTACTTTTGGTAACACTCCCATTTTCTCAAGACATAGTACGAGTATGTCACCAAATTTTCTGCAGGGTATGTCATACCGTCAAGCCGAAGTTATCTTCACGTATCTCGAAAAACTTTTATTTTGGAAATTGAATTTTAAGTTAATACAGATTATATAAAACAAAATGTCAAAAGAAGATGCCAAATGTTTTCGGTCAGATGTATAACTTGAAATCTTACATCGATTATAATGAGGAGAACATTTTTAGAGTTATACCCATCACACATTACTATATCTTTTGGAAATATTATTTTTAGTGCGATATGTACCTGCAGTATTTTTGTTACAAACAGCTAAATTTGCAAAACGAAAATGTATGTTCAAGTGCACTTCAAAAGAAGAATTTAATACGAAAGTTTTTGTTTGTTTTCAAAATAAGTAATCGATCTAATGTTTCCCGGCGACATCGTGCGACATGCACATACATATGCGTACGTACATTCATACCATCAGGGGTCTAATCGTGGCTTTCGATAACGAGCTGATTCTATCACTTTTTCCAGTTTGAGATTTTGGCACTCGATATACAAACATACTATTAGATTGTTCGATAGCGAATGCCATAATATCAAACTGAAAAACGTGATCAAATCAGCTCCTTATAGAAAGCGACGATTAGATCCCAGAGCTGGCCACCGAGAGAAACATTAGAGAAATATATTCGCGTGTGTGTATTCATTTGTATAAGAAGCGGATTAATGTTCGACACTCTGGTGCTACTTTGGGCGGCTCAGGCATACATACATACAGACATGAGGTACTTTTGCCATTTTTGACATAACCATTATTCGACTCTGCGATATTACGGAAACTATAAAAGATCTGGAAATTGTATAGATCTATTTTTATCTTATCGCATATGCACAGACAACTTCGACACGCTGATAGAGCATCTTACGAAATAAAATTTGTGTCAATGCTTTCAGTTTGCAGATTATAGCTTAGTAGGCCTTTTCCCAAAACATTTTAGGAGTTAGCGATTACCTTTCTGTAGCTGGATTGCATTTAAAAAATTCAGCTTTAATACCTTGGTTAATTTTGTTGCATTTTCTCCCATACTTGGCAATTTGCACCATCATCAACGCTATATTCTATAAAGAAAAAACATAATTTTCCAGGGCTTTAAAGCAATTACTTTTGTGATTGCTGCTGCAAATGCTTAAGCTCAATACGCCATTGGATGTGGCTTAAGAAGACCTTTCAAACAATATATCTCTTTTTGTATGTCGTCTTGGAAGAACACACGTATGTCAAAGTATTATAGGTAACATTTTTTAACCTGGTCCAACAGTTGTAGCTACCCCCCGAAATATTGTAGGAATAGTTATTAACCCACCAATGGCTTGACAAGAGTAAAAAAATATTGTTTTCTATCTTCATACCAGACCAGCCATAGCAATGATAAAATAAACTTCCGATTTTAAATTTCAATACATTCCTTGTACTATAAAGTTAGGTGAACAGATTAGACTAACGATAGATTTTTGTATATCTTTAATAGATAATTCTTAACATAATTTCTATAGAATCACTATTAATTCTTAATATCGTCCGCTTAGAGTGTAAACCTGCTAAATAACTTCCAGCAAGTTTTACAGAGGAGACAAAATACTGTTAACGGTTTCTATACAAAGCTTAAGAAATTAACCTAATACATTAAGTTTCATCGACATATAGAGCTTCAAATTGAAGTAAATATTTAAGGAAGTCAATGAGGCGTCTCTTGCTCTTTCGAACTGCACTAAAATGTCATATTCCATAAAAAGTTGATTTAGCAGGTTTACACTCTAAGATATGATCTTCATAGATACTAGAAGCAAAGTCGCGAAAAACTTTGTAAAAGGCAAATTTTTTAAAAGGTGTTTTTTCACAAATTGCCATTAACATTACTCTCTTGCATTACTTAAACATCAAAGCATCAGAAATTATCTATTGAATTGTCGAAAGTAATTGATAAATGTAACAGATGTGCCGAAAGAAAAGTTAATGTTAATTATCATTATTTTTGATAAGGTAAACAAACAAAAAACTGCACCCAACTCTTTTTTTACACTGTGGATACGTTCCTAAGGAAATCGTGCAAAAAAAATTTTTATATTAAAATTTTTATTTTAAAAAATTGTAATAGATAGATTTACTTGTTAATTTTTATATTAAAATTACTTATATGGAAAATTTAGTGATATGTTCCATATCTTTAAAAAATCGTGCAAGTTGAAAACAATCCAAACATTTACTGAATATCAAAAAGCTTTATTAAAAAAAATACATATTAAATAACAAAAACAATTCATTTGCACAAGAAAAATAAAATAAAGTTTATTCCAAGCTTGAAATCTTAAAATTAAAAGCTAATTTAAAACTGAAACTCATCGGTTTTGGTTAACAGGCGTGCAGGCTTATTACAGACAGGACTCAATATGTAAAAATTTAGAAAAAAAATATCGTGAAAGTTCAAATAATTCGTGCAAAATAATCATTTGTTCTTATTTTTTAACCGTGTTATTTCAAAATCGTGTAAAAAAAAGTTGAGTGTAAAAAAAGATAATCTGGCATTTAAAACACGCTTTTTGCTCTCTCCTGAAAAACTATTATTTTGTCACTTACAACGTTATTCGCGGCGAACCTTCAATTGTAGATCATGACTTCCAAATGACTTCATGTTTAAATTCTTAACCCACTTCAAAATTTTGTTAATTTTTTCTAATTCAGTTATCAATATAAACTTTATTTAGTTCAATATTATTTATAATACTGGTTTCTTCGAAACCAAACGCATTACATAAATATTCCAACCATTTCATTTTTAGTCAAAGAGTAATACATACATATGTATTTTAATTTTTATGTTATAAAAAAATATATCCCAATATTGAAATTAAAATCAAACTCTATTTTATTTACAAGTTAGTGCCGGTATTCATAAACGATTAATAAATTTAATGTGTGTTTAACTTCAGAAGTTTGTGTTAGAAACAGAATGATTTAACCTTAACAATATTTTATGAATACTGGCGCTATTTGCTGTTCTTATTTTATAATAAACGCTCCAAATGAAAATAATTTAGAGAAATAGAGTACCCACCATAAATGTATCCTAATTTATAACAATGGGTGTATATACATGCGTACCAGAGAACTGTATGAGTTGATTCACTTTCGCTGTCCACTCACTTTTACAATGCTTTTGTTTTGTTTTTTAACATCAATATGTAAATTATATTGCTTGCAGAGTTACCTCTCTAACAACTGACTGTCATTAACTCACTCTTTTTTTTTTTGGTACTGTTATTAAAAATCAATATAAATTCTTACTGTTGTTTGATTGTTTTTTATAGCAATCAAATAACTAACAAAAGCATGTTGACTGGATGAAGTCTTAAGTTAATAAAATATGGCGTATTAATTAATAGTTATTCTCGCATTAAAACAATCTATAAGATAAAATGGGGCCAGCTATTTTATTTTATAATATTGCATAAAACTAGTGATGCACGAATATTCTTATTCGTATTCGAATTGTCGAATATTCGGCCATTTTCAGGCGAATACGAATACGAATATTTTTCCAAAGAAATTAAATAAATAAATGCATAAATCCTAAACGAAATTTATATAAATGACTAAACATTTTAGTTTGTACAAATACATTAATTTTTTATAGAAATTTGTGCTTTGTATCATTTTCAAATATTATTTAATGACGATCATTAAAATTTTTGGTACTTTTTATTAACTTTAAAGTACGCCAACAAGAGTGTGAAGTCTTTTTTCATAACAATTTTTTAATATTTCATATTGCATATAATATTCGTATTCGTATTCGCGAATATCGTTTTAAATATTTGTATTCGTATTCGCGAATATCAAAAATTGACATTCGTTACATCACTACATAAAACTATATATGTCAGAATGGGTTTTAAGAAGTACTCAAAACAATCATACTGATTCATTGCTTTAGTGAATCATATGAATGAATAGAGCTTCCAAGCAGTGGCATGCATTTATTAACAACAGTCTCATTGATATGAATCATGCAATAGTATCATTCATTATTTTAATGTGAAGTGCTAGGTCAATATTCATTTTAGAGGATGCAAAATTATGCCGTTTGATTCGTAATCATGCAGATCACTGATGCGTACGGGAATTACTATATACATACCGTTTGTCACAAGTAGAAAGACTCTAACTCAATTAACTGTAACTTTACAGGAGAAGGTAAAAACATAATAGAAACACTGCAACTTCTTTTACAAACTGCTTTGTACAACTGCTTGTAAAATCGTTATTTTTTACACTATTGCAATTAATTTTTATGACGAGGTGTATTTGTGTAAAATGCATTGGAATCACTGAAAATGTAAATTTCATGAAAATACGAGTTAGGGCCTTTCTACCTGAGACCATCCATACATACATACATATATAAATACAATTGGGGGGTTAAAACACCAATGACAAAGGTCATATTGTCACAGTGTTTTAAAACAAACAAAAAAAAAACAATTATGTTTAAATAATTTAAAACCTTATGACAGCATAACCTCAAATATTATTACATCTAATATATATTTTTATTATATTTTTCCAAATCCTGTTTATATTTTATTTAAAAATCATATTTAAATTAGACTTAGACCTAATTCTATTAATAAAAATCTAAATACAAATGAATCAAATGTGCTATTGTTATAAAAAAAAATTAAGTCTTAAATTAAATTACAAATTAGTAGAACAAAACCAAAATTTAAATACTGCATGCGAAATATGTACTTAAAATAAACAAACAAAAAGGATTTTTATATACTGTTTCAAAAAAAAATCAAAATATTTTTAATTTATTTTCATTCACGTAAGATAAAAAGAGGAGATCGTTTACCCAACTGGCCAAAAATTTGTTTTTTAAATTTTGAAACTTTAAGCGGTTGAGAGCGAAAACCATGATTTGCTTCATTTCATCATGCAGTGAAATTTTGTAATAGTCGCCAAATTATAGGAAGGAGTCGTTATTGCATCGAGCATGCGAAGGATATCATCAGAGATGCATAAAGTACAAGAAGTACATATATTTCATTATTTTAAGCAATTTCAAAACATTTACTGAGCAAGATTATCATAAAGTGAAGTGCACATACATATGTATGCAAATCTGTATGACGAATATCAAGATACGAGTACAATAAGCACAACCCAACCTAACATACTTACATCCTCAATTATAAAAATTGAATTTTGCGTAAAGTATTAAGTAGAGTTCAGTATTTGTGCCTGAGCTGACCGGGCTTTTCCCCATGCTCAGGCATGCACAAAGTTTAGGTATTAAATATAATGATTTCTTCCACAGCTGTCAGTACACATATGGACTAGAGAAAATACTTCTATATCATTATATCGCTGGTCTTCACTGTCATGAATATGATTGGCTAACATGAAATTTCTTGAGTTCAAGAAACTTTTTGACTTTGCCAGGCTTGAATTCAAGAGGTAAAAACGAGTCAAAAACTCTAACTGCCAACATTACCTAATCAAATCTAATTAAAATGATCATGTTAATTATTTATGATACTATAGAGTTAATCTAAATAAGATCATATAATTATTCAAAAGCAATAATTTCCTGTACATAAATTTATTAAATTTAGCACCACCTAGTCAAAAAATAATATTCACTTTGCTCACTGAAGCGTCTTGATATGTACCGCATATATTGCAGATTTGCATTAAAGAACGTGGTGTGCATGGTACTCTGTACAGTATAGCTCGTGCCAATACCCAGACGTCTACTCTACGAGTATAATTCGAAACGGACGATAATGCTTTCGAATGTATATATTTCTTTCGATGCGATTCGAAATACATATAATAAAAACATGTTACTATCTATAGGCCGGATGCAAAATGATTGTATAAATAAAATGTTTTTCTAGTGTTTTCCACGAGAAAGTCCATTTTTTTGTCCCGTGCGACAGCATTTGCTTGCAGTTGTATTCCAGAACAATGTGACTCGATTTTTCTTAAAATTTTACCTAATGTAAAGCTGCTGACGGCCTACACACATATATATTGAGAAGTAAAAAAAAGTCTCGTTTTCTTTGAAAAGACAAACATATTTGTTTGGTGTCGCACGCTACAAAAAGTTAACATTGCTGTGGAAATGCCTATATACATATGTAGTTTCATTTTGGTGTTAGTTATGTAAACATTTTCACCTCTAAAAAAAAGTTTATGTACCTTTCGATAAAAGAAAATCGTTAATATGAATATTTAAAAAAACCATTAATAAAAATAGAATAAATGTAGTAATTATTAATTATTTTAAAAAATCATAAAAATTTTGTACTTTTATACTTAATTAATTTGTAGTTTTCAAAAAAGAAAAAAATGTGTTTAAAACAAGAAAGAAGGACAACTTCAAAATTATTTCAAATATCGTTGGAATTAAAACAAACTATAAAATATAGAATAAATAGTCTAAAGAAAATGAAATATATATATATATATATATATATATATAACGTATGTATTTAACTTCCAACAAACCTGATAAGCAATTTAAAATTATATATAACCAACAAAATATATAAAAGATATTTAACATTAGAATTTATATTTTTATAAATAATTAAGAAAACGAGATCGAACTAAATTGACACAGAAAATGTTCTTTTAATAAAATAATTTTGATTTTGTGTAAGTTGAAACTTAATAAAAATATTCAAGATAATAACGCAACAGTAGTTTGATGATGAAATTCTATAAAGTTTTTTTTTTTAATTTTAAACATAATTTTTATACTTAGCAAAACTAAAAGTTGGAATTAAAGTTTAAAATTTTTGAAGAGCTCAAAAGTATTCTTAAATTCAGTTATATGTAACCACGTGGTGTACTTTGAAATTTAAAAGTTGCAATTTAAAATACATACAAGTTCGAATAGCTTTTTTCAAATCACATTACAGAGTAACCCTTCGGAAAACTTAAATTCTTAACTAATATTGCCAGCACCAGTTCTTCCAGGGAAACCTTGATTTGGAATGGTATTGAGACTCTGAATTCCTGCTATATAAAATTTTGGTAACAAATGGTTTATTTGAAGTTGTAAAGAAATTTTACTTATACATGAAAAAATATGTATCCAATCAGCGTCTTTATTTATAGAAAACCCCCAAAAATCAATTAAATGTTTAACTGTGTCAATAAAACTCAGGGACTGAAACCATGAAAAAATGGGTTCAGGTTCGGGTTCGGTTTCAGTCCCTGATTAAACTTTTTAATTAATGAAATTTTTAAATAAGAGTTTAATTAACTCAATTAAAATTCTAATTGAACATTTAATCAACTAAACTCTTAAACAAAACTTTAAATTAAATTTTAATTGATTGCTAGTATTTATTTTCAATTAATGGTGTTAATGAGCGCAACAGTTTTTCTGACTAAAGAATAACAATTAGCTTTTTGGCTAGAAAAATATGTTTCTTTTGGTATTGCTATAGAGAAAAAATTTAGAATTTTTGCCAAAATAGCATTCAGTAGTTTAGTATCTATTTGTGCAGATCTGCTTCTTTTTCTTATTAAAGTCTGCAAATTGAAAACCTATATATGCCGAAAATTCCCACGAAAAATTGTTCGTACCATTCCAAAAATTCTCAGAGAACAACACTGTTAACAGAATAACACTGTAGCCCAATTCACAATCTTGTGCAAATGGTCTTGCATCGTTGCATGTGCAAAATGGTATAGTATATTGATACTCACCACTAAGAATTGTTAAGTGGTGAGTAGAATATACTACACAAGATCATTTGCACAAGATTGTGAATTGGGCTTGTATGATTTTTTATTTAATAATATTCTCAGATTTCTGGTCTTGCATCGTAGCATGATTAAAAGGATAGTATTCTGAAACTCACCACTAAACAATTCTTAGTGGTGAGTATCAATATACTATTTCCATTTTGCACATGCTACGATGCAACACCATTTGCTCAAGATTTTGAATTGGGTCATATTTATTACTGCATTGCATTTAAAATTGCAAACTCCATCCCTGTGTCATCCACCAATAGTGATTGACAATTTCGAAAATATGACATTCAAGAATATTAAATTTTAAATGACAACTACATATGGATAAAATCCAATTACAGCTGCTGCACCCACTTCATAAAGTACACACATAAATAGAATACGAAAATTCGAACAACAAATCATTCACAAGCCGTGTGGAAATCCTTCGAAGTGATTTACTTAATAATATGTTTCCACCGGCATGACTTATAGTATGTTTCTACCGGCATGATTTAGACAAATCATGATGATTTGTGCAAATCATGTTAATTTATACATGGTTTACCATACATTTTGCATATGGATAAATCCCCTCAAAGTAGTTAATTTATTTTCAATAATGCCCAAAATACTATTTTTCGAACTCAATTTATATATGCAACCCTGCGTTGCTTTTAAAATGACTAACTCCATCCCTGGATCATCCATCAATATTGATTGACAATTTCGAAAAAATGTTATTTGGAAATATTTAATCAATCTTAAATGTCAACTAAATGTGAATAAAATGCACATTACAACTTAAGAAGCACGTGCACAAATTGACTACGAAAATTCGAACAAAAAATCACTCACAAGCACGGTGGAGACACTTACTTAATTTATTTACTTAATAGTATGTTTCCACCGGCTTTAAATCAAGTGGGTTAAGTAAATCACTTCAAAGTGTTTCCACCGAGCTTGTGAGTGATTTGTTGTTCGAATTTTCGTATTCAATTTATGCACGTGCTCTATGAGGTGGGCGCAGCAGCTGTAATGTGAATTTTATTTACATGTAGTTGACATTTAAAATTGATTATATATTCCTTAATGTAATTTTTTTTTCGAAATTGTCAATCACTATTGATGTATAACCCAGGGATGGATTTGTAACGTTAAAAGCAACGCAGGGTTGCATATATAAATTGAGTTCGAAAAATAGTATTTTCGATATTATTTATAATAAATCAACTACTTTGAGGTGATTTATCCATATGCAAAATGTATGGTAAATCATGTATAAATTAACATGATTTGCACAAATCATCATGATTTTTCTAAATCATGCCAGTGGAAACATACTATAAAACTAATTGATTTAAAGTCGGTGGAAACATGCTATTAACCTTTCAAAAGTATTAATATACTTCCAAACTTTCGAGAAATTAATCTTTCGGAATTGAGTTTTAAGCTTTGCTAACATATACATATAATTTTGTTTTGAAGTTAACAAGATTTTGAATCTTTTTTGCTTTAAATTATTACATATATAGTTTTGTCAAGAATTTGAAAATTTATTAACAAATATTAAAAAACATACTTGCATATCAATGGATACAATAATATTTAATTATGTATATTTAAAAATTTATTATAATTATAATATTCCAAAATTAAATTACATACATATATACACAACAAAAAAAAATTAAAAAAAAAATATACAATTTAAATTGGAAAGTTTTATCTAAAATTATTCGGAAACAACAAAATTTAAATTCAATAAAAAAATAAAATTCGTTTTTTACTTTTTACATTTAATATGTACATATATGTATGTGTGTAAAATATAATAATGAAAAAAATGTTTATTAAAATTTTGTTGTTATAAAATAAATTTGAAATTGTTTAAAACAAAAACCAAAAACGTCTCATCAATCATTTTTTGTTATTGAAAAAAAACCATATTACTTTTTATTTTGTTTTATTTGAACGAAAAAATTACACATTCGATTTCAGAACTGTTTCATTTAATTTCATAAATTTTAATTAGTTTGATCTTTAAATTAAAAAGCTCATCTTACGGCATTTACATATCTCTCTTTTATTTTAATACTATCTTTTACACGCGGATCCACACGCGTTGATCTGATATTTTAGAAACTATACTTAAAATTTAGGAATGTTTTGTTAAGCTGGATTCACCCATTGTTTCCGAACAAAATTTTTGTCCAGACAAAAATTTTTTTACTGAGAGTTTTCTGCAGCACGATTCATCCATTTCGAACATTTTGTCTGGAAAATCAAAGCTACCATATGAAATACGTGTATAAACGATGTGTATTAATTTAATTAATTAAATTAATTAATTTAATTAAATTAAATTAATTTAAGTGGCAGCACATCGGCAAATGATTGCAACTCGCGGTGTATTTCTAATTATTCAATATAATTATTTCGTTCAACTTCATATGTATATGTTTTATTTTCGGATTTTCCTTTATTTCCATTGTAATTAATACAAGTATACTCTGTGCTTTTATTATTCATATAACACGATGTGGCAGCTCAATTCAACTTTGGCTGAAAAAATAAAATACTTGGCAGCTCAGTTTGATCTTGTCCGGACAAAATATAAAATTAAACCAATTCAAGCTGAGAGTTGTTCGTAAATGATGTCGTTGTTCGTTTGATGTCTCTCTCAAGAAGAGAGACATCAAACTACATATAAAAAAATTTTGTCCAGACAAAAATTTTGTTCGGAAACAATGGGTGAATCCAGCCTTATTTGTTAATCACTGATAATGTTAAAAAAAAAAAGATAAAAACCGACAAAAAGGCGATAAAAAACTTGCCGTTGTCTGACGCTGGTAATGTAGCTTTCTATTGGCGAAAGAACTTTCAAAGGCGGTTTAGTGGTTTGCGCGTGAAAGCGTAGCAAACAAACAAAAAAGCTCTCCAAAAATAAAAATTTTTTAAGTTTAACATTTATTATCGGACTTATAATTCCAAATTACGAACAAACAAATTATTTTACTTATTTAGTAAAATTGTTTTAAGGGGTTTAGCTGGATCCTATGCGCATTTCACTGTTGCTAATGCAGATCATCAGGGAACCTTTACCCAAAAATTTCTTAGAACAACTAGAGATATTATGTTAAACTTCATTTTAAGCAAATGAGAAGTTCAACTCATATTAAAGTTGAAACAAGAACTCAATATGTTCTTAGGGTTCCGTACACCAAAAGTGAAAAGGAACCGTATTATTTTCATCATCCACCATCACAGGTTGTTTTCTCGAGGAACGCTACAACAAATATGGTACAGTTAAAAATTAAAGGGTGTCTTAAAGCGAGCAACGAAAAATTTTAGGATCCTAATGTAATATATGTACATGTAATTATATATAGACACTTGAAAATTGAAAAGTTATAGTATTTTTAAGCAGGTTACAATAATTAACACTGAAATTTAAAACATCAAAATTAAAGGGTATTATATCAGTTAATGCAAATCTTACTATGTAATTTTGACAACTTGTTGTATTTTGGAAACCGTAAAAGTCAAACTCTTGAAATTTTCCAAAACGCTAAAACTAAAAAATCGCTAAAACTAAAATAAATCCCCAAAAACCGAACAAATACGCAAAAACCGAAAAAGTTGACCGGGTACTAAATATTTTTAAAAAAAATTCTTACGTCAGGTAAGATATTCTGTTATTAGGCTAAAGTTTGTATAATATTACATATCGTCGGCTTAGGGTGTAAGCCTGCTAACTCACTTCTAATAAATTTTACAGAAGAGACAAGATACTGTTAACGGTTTCTATACAAAGCTTAAGATATTAGTCTAATACATTAAGTTTTTTCGACATATAGAGCTTCAAATTAAAATAAATATTTTAGCAGGCCGATGAGGAGTCTCTTTGTATTTCTAACGGCATTAAAATTTCAAAGTTTTATAAAAAGAGGATTCAGCAGGTTTACACTCTAAGCCGACGAAATGAAGTATCCGTACTGAACCCTTCGTATGCGATTCAAATTCGCACTTATTTTACCATTATTTACCTACATTGGCTAACTTTTTTTAGCTCGAATTGTAGTTGTAAGAAATATGTGCAACAACAGTTCAGTTAGAGGAATTTAACAATTCTGTTTCAAGCGAGCTGATTATACCGAATTGAATAATCTCTTAGTTAATACTAATTGGCTTCAATTACTAGCTACACCCATCAATAATACGTGCAGAATTGATGAAATCATAAACCGTTTTTATAAAATTATGTATGAATATATGAATGACTGCAACCCGAAGTTTGTTTGTCGTACTAAAACTGGACCGCCTTCGAACTCTAAACAACTTAGCTCAATAAAAAATTTAAGGAATAAATGCTTCAAAAAGTACAAACTATCTGGCTCATATTTTTATTATAGAAAATATCCTGTCCTTCGTGCTCAATACAACTAATTAGCTAAACATGCAGTTTTACAACAAATTTTATATGAAACTTAAAATCGAAGTCGTTTTATACATTTTTTAATGCTAAAAGAAAATCATCTGGCATCCCAAACACATTGAAATATTTATATCTGAATCAACTGATGAAATGGTAATAAGCAACATGTTCGCGGACTTCTTTGCCTTTACTTATTCTAATGCTCATTATGATGACTCCATTGAATATCCTTAAAATATTTACTCCAATCAGACAATATCTAAATCTTCAATCAGTACAACTCATATAGCACATTGCATAAAAGCTTTGAAATCATCAATATATAGTGGACCGGATGGCGTGCCAAGTTGCATTTTAATTAACTGCTCATCTGCTTTAGCGTTACCATTATCGATTCTTTTTAATATTTCGTTAAAGCAAGGATATTTTCCTCAAAAATGGAAAAAATCATACATTAGTCCTTTGTTCAAATCTGGTATATAGTTTAATGTAATAAATTACAGGGGTATTGCCAAATTAAGCGACATACCTAAACTTTTCGAAAAATGTACCATCGACTTTCTTCTTTGTTTAAGTTTCGTCATTACTTACACCCCTCCAGCACGGATTTCGTAAAGGTTTATCACCTATAACCAACATATTTCATTTTACAAAATTAGTTAATAGAGGGTTTACTAATGGTCAATATACCGATGTAATTTATACCAATTTTAGCAAAACGTTCGACAAAGTGAACCACAAACTTTTATTAGATAAAATCGTATCTTTGTGGCCGAACTCAAACCATCAAATTTAAATCTGCAGTTTCAAAGGAAATTTTTGTTACCTCTGGAGTACCACAAGGCAGTCACCTAGGCCCTGATGATGTTAAATTATTTTTGAGTTTGAAAAATGAGTTGAATTATATTCAACTTCAAAATGACTTGGATAATTTCTATGAATGGTGTAATCACAATTTAATGGAACTAAACCTAGCAAAATGCAAACATATGCGCTTCTCAAGAGGACGAGATAATCCTCATTTTTATTTCCTCAATAGCTGTAAATTAGAACTGGTCAGCACATTTTCAGACTTGGGGATTTTGCTTGACTCAAAGCTAGGTTTTGTCCAGCACATTTCAATGAGTGTAAATAAAGCCCGTGAAGTTTTATTATTAGCTTTTATTAAACGATGGGTAAAAGAATTCAAAGACCCGCTCATTACTAAAACCTTATACATATCGCTTGTAAGACCGATTTTGGAATATGGATCAATTATATGGGATCAGTTCTACAATGCTCACATTGATCACATCGAATCCGTACAAAAACAGTTTCTTATATATTGTTTAAAAGATATATATAGAGACTTTTTAACCCTTCCCTCTTATTCATCAAGGTTAGCTGAAATCAATTTGCCAACATTACAAAGCCGAAGAACCACGCTCAATGTATCATTTCTCATGAATCTTATCAATGGTAATATACCATCGCAGTTTATACAAGGTGGCGCAAAAATAACCTTCCGATGTTATTTGGCTGTAATTTAAAAAAAAAAATTAAAAACTTTGATTCTTCTTGTGGATTATTTTTATTTGGTCTTTTAATTTTTTTACATCAAGTCGAGAATATGATGTCATGTAAATGGCCGCCGCCACAGTTGATTGTCATTTGAGCCCTTTTTATGGCATTTTCCATCACTTTGGCCAAAACTTCCGGCGATAGGTCCTCACATTCTTGACGGATATTGTCTTTAAGAGCTGCAAGAGTCTGAGGATTGTTGACATAAACCCGCGACTTCAAAAAACCCCACAAAAAGTAGGCGTTGGACGGCCAGGAAATCTGCGACGAAATTCACGTTGTGCCAAAGTCACCGACCGATTATTGGTCAAATAAATACTCACCAATATTCCGCGTTCTGGAGCAGTGTAGCGTAACATTGTTTATTAACGTGTATTTCGCATGTGTTTACTACACAAATGTCAAAACAGAACTGACATTAGGCGCAAATCGCAAAATTTATAGCATTTTCTGATAGGAGGATTACTTTAGCGCCACCCTGTATTAGTGGTATACACACCGAACTTGTTAATTTGTTACTCGGTAGTTTGTTAATTTGTTAAAGTTACCAACTGTGAACGACCTCCTTTTTAAAACTTTGTTAGTCTGGTAACTTTCGTAGTAAAACAGCTGATTTATTGTTCTGATACAATTTATTATTCTAAAATTTAATTTAATTAACATACTCTCAATGTCCACAAAAATTGCCAAAACACAAAAATTTTTTTAGAAATGTATCACAAATGACCTTTTTATTATATTTATTTAGAAACTGCAACAGCTGATTGTCAGTTACCAACTAGCAGCTATTTTATCACGGGTGTCGTGTCGTTAATTTGTTAAATGTTAATCCGGTAGCGCGTTAAATATACAAAAACAAAATGCGTGTAAAAAAGTAACGATTAACGACTAACAGACTAACAAGGTCGGTGTGAATACCACTATTGAATGGTTTGTACTTCCATATTCCTCAACGATCATTACGATCTTGTAGCTTGCTTCATGTCACCACTTACCGAACTAACTTTGCAATGAATGATCCTTGGAGAAGATTATGCTGCTGTTTCAATGAAATGTCCCGTTTTATTGATTTTTCATCTAATTTGAATGTTATAAAACGTAATATTATTGTTCACTTAAATAGCTAATTTATTGTAATTTATGTTTTACTAAATTATATGCCTTACATCAGTCTGAAAGGAATTTTTCTATAGACTTGTAATAATAATAGATATAATAGATATATTAGTCCATATATTAATGCATATATAATAGTTTTGCCATGTATTTATAATCCCATATATTTCCATACATGAATTCATACATATTCATATATAGTTATATACATTCATATATTAAAAATATATGGACCATATGTAATTTTTTTATCTGGGAAGTCATATTTTACCGTTTTGCAGGAGAGCACTTTTAAACTTCCAAGTATATTTTCACCGATTTACTTCTTTTGCAGTTAAATTTTGATTTTCGGGTTTCGATTTTATTTTATTAAGCAAACAGCATTCTACACACTGTAAATAATATGTTCATTCAAGTGGAAATATATCAAAGTATAACCTAAATTAAGCTACTATTCCAAATGAGATTAGAAGTCTAAAAAAGATAAATCGCAAGTCATTGTGCTATAACTTCCTGAAAAATCACACAAATTAGTTGAGATTTTGACCAGGGATACTTTCGAATATGTAGATTACGGAGGTACCATTAATTCAAAACCAGCTTATCTCGACTTAAGCACTTTTTCCTTTTTGCCACAGAAATAAAGCCTGCTTATACTTGTAAAATGCGACTAAAATATATAAATACATAAATAAGTAGTTTCCTTTTTTTAAATTTATTCTTTACATTTTGCAAAAGGGTTTTGGCGCACTGAAGGAAGTCATGACAGAAGAATGGTACAGTATTGAGCGCGAGTTATAAAAAAATTGCTTGAATATATAGCAGGTAGTCTTCAAGCTTTGATATCAAGCGATGGAAAAGTCAACAAAGTAATCAGTGTGAGCTTCGCTCTAAGCAGTTTCAATATAAAATGCCTAGTTTTATATTGTTTTTATTGAATTGGTTGACTTTTTTTTTGGTTTACTTTATATATCTTCAATAAACTATAAAATATATATACATATACATATATATATAAATATATATATATATATACATATTCTTTTAGCGCCAAAATAATTAGAAATCAGCTAGCTGTTGTATATATTTTACTGGCTTTTACAGTTTTCCCATTCGTGTACTTTTATATACAAACGTTTTATTAGAGTAATTTCTATATATTACGCAGTATTTACTTAGTTCCTTGATTTTACGAAAGCAAAGTATTCGAACAGATCTATTTTTATTTTATAATAGGTTTAAAAAATAATGCAGAACAATAATGTATTTCGTATGTTATCTTGCGCAAAAATTTCATATAAATATATTGTAAAGGGTGTTTTTTATTGAGGTATAGAACTTTAAGTTGGCATCACTTTTTTAACTGGCGGCCATTTTGTCAGCTGTCAAGTGATTAATATTTAGTTTGGTTTGCCATTTTATCATGAACAGGTTGACAAAAGAACAACGCTTGCAAATCGTGCAAATTTATTTCGAAAATAATGGTTCAGTTCGCGAAGTTTACCGCAAGCTCCGTCCATTTTATGGTCGACATAATCGTCCATCAGAGCAATTAATTCGCTTAACCATGGATCGTTTTCGCACTACGTTTACTCTATGTGATAATACGCATCAGCAGAGACGTCGAACAGTGCTCACCGAAGAAACAATTGCCGCTGTAGAGCAAAGTGTTGAAGAGGACCCGAATGAATCGATTCGCCACCGTGCACGGTATAGAGCCATGATAACCGACTATTTTGTTCCCGAATTGGATGGCATGAATGTGGATGAGTTGTGGTTCCAACAAGACGGCGCTACATGCCAAACAGCGCACGTCACAATCGATTTATTGAAGGAAACATTCGATGAGCGCATAATTTCGCGGAATGGACCTGTCAATTGTCCACCAAGATCGTGTGATTTGACACCATTGGATTATTTTCTTTGGGGATATGTGAAGTCACTCGTCTACGCCAACAAACCAGAAACGTTAGGGGACTTGGAAGCCAACATTCGTGGCGTTGTTGCCAACATACGGCCCCATATGCTCGAAAAAGCGGTTGAAAATTGGACCTGTAGAATTGGCTTTATTCGAGCCAGCCGCGGCGGCCACATGCCCAAAATTATATTTAAACATTAATGGCATAAAATTATCCTTCCAACAAAGCCAAATTGATGGACATTAAAACGATTTTCTTGTGTTTTATTTCAATTCAAAGTTCTATACCTGAAGAGAGAAGAATATTTTTTCATGGCGTCATTGAGTTGTATGTAAATTATAAACTTTAAACGTGTTTTCTGCAAAACTAGTTTTTTTGAGTTATGACACTATTGAACTGAATGAGCGGTATGCTTGAATTTATTTAGAGTGAAAACGTGATGATAGCTCGCACAAATATATACCACAAATATAACAATATCATGGACATATGGTCTTAGTCACCTGTCCATTTTTGTGCAACCATATTCTGCAAATTTACTTTGCAGAATATGTACTAAATAAATAAATAAATATACCACTGTAAAGTTAATATTAGTTAAAATTTAAATTATATGTATATAGATTATAATAGATTTCTAATTAGTTGTTTAGCGCATTGGCAATCAAAATTTTCGACACAAAATATTTATATTTTGTAGCAAACAGAAATCAGCATTTTCGATACTACCACTGATTGAAGAAATTTCACTAAAAGCTATGTTTTCTTTATGACCCTTTTCACAATGTTAACTCTTAATCATACATTGTGAAATGAGGCATTAATATTATATAAATACAAATGTATGTTCTTATGTATGTATAAGTACAAATAACTTCTTCCGTCTTTTCCTTAATTGAATATATGAGATATAACCGGAAACGAGTAGGTTGATAAGATAGCCAAAATGGAATTGTTTTGAACAACATCACATTCCAGAATCTCAAATATTAGAAGTAGCCTTTATTCAAATATAGTCCACAACATTCCAAATTAGCATAAGTGTACTGACGTAATGGGATTGGATCAACATTTAACCTGAGCGTGCTCAAGGCTTATAATTCAATGAATGTATTATCGGTCTCTGACCACAACAATTTTCTCCATATTTTGAACACATTGTCTTCTCCTAAAAATAGTCTTTCATTAGACTGAAAATATTGGTCAAGAGAAGAACTCTGCGGAACTCCTAATATACATATGTGTGTACTCATGTATCTACAGTTTGTAGCTCTCGAGTAATTCAAGTGTTGCAGTGCTACGAAATCACCGTATTTCATTTCGTGTTGAATTTTGTGGGCTTAATTTTAAAATGTAACTCAGTAACACCAGCTTTTGATTGTTCCAGTCAGATGTAAATGATTGAAGTATACTGTGTTATAAAATAAGTAAAAATGGGACCTTGAAACATAACCATTTTTGTTGCTCTTAATTTTGAGAAATATTTAATAAGAGCTCAATTTATCTTCACTTCTTTATTGTATCAATGAACTTGTTCATTGCATCAATGAAATTTGTCATTGAAAGTCAGCTTATGAAGCCGTTCATTAGACCAATGAAGAATAATTCGTTGTATTTTTTAAATAAATTTTGGCTGTCATATTATAAATAGAATGAAACTGTTTCATAAATTATATTTAATTTTTTCATTTATTTAATGAAGTTTGTACATACTATAAATGAACTTTATTAATTTTTCATCTAACGATTATTTCTGCATTCAATTTATGTAATTGCTGCTTTCATTTAATATTTATATTTCATTAAAGTATTGATGAGATTTTCATAAATATTATGAAACAGAAGCAGTAAATAACTAAAATTGCAAAAAATTGTAAAAATTGTAAAAATCCTTTCCAAACCAGCCACTTAATCAATATAGATTGATTTTTTTTATTTAATATACACGTATATGTACTTAAAATATGTACATTAGTGTTTATTAAAGTAAAACATTTACGGTCTAATTCATAAAAAATATTTTAGGTTTATTAAAGGTTTATTTGACGCATTTTCCATAGAAATATGTCAAATAAGCGCTTAATAAACCTAAAATATTTGACAGATTTTCAATAGAAATATGTCAAATAAGCGCTTAATAAACCTAAAATATTTTTTATGAATAAGGCAGTTAATATTTAAGAAACTCATCAGTAGACTTCAACCCAAAAAAAATTAAAAGTAAACTGAACAATTCTTAATATATTATTGAGAATCACAATACACAAATATTATAAGTTAAAAGGAATCAAACAAAAATCCTAACAAGCAAGCCACTTTTTGTGTTTGTATAGCGGTGAAAGGGACGTGAATGGATAAAAAAAGAGAGTAGTGGGTGTGCATACATATAAAAAATGTGTGTTAAACAATAAATGCTTTGAAATTAAAAGAGGTTAGAAAAATAAGAACTTAACAATTCTTAGTGGTGAGTATCAATTAGGGTGATCGACTCGGTTTTCGAACCGGTTTTAAAACCCGGTTTTTTCACAATACGGTTGTCGGTTTTTTCAAATTCAAATAATTTTTCGAATGTCGAATAGTCCGGTTTTTGTACAATTTAAAAACCGGCTGAGTCGAATACTTCTCGTTTTGTATATTTTGCGTGTTTTGCTGATTTTCGTAAGCATTTTTAACTGACTTCAAAAAAAGGAGGAGATTAACAATTCTTTTTTTTTTTTTAGGTGTGGATCTTCATAACTCAGTACATTTTGGACCGATTGTAAAATTTTTTTCGTTGTCTGATATATAGATTCCCATTGGTCCCATTGCAAAAAAAGTGGGCGGAGACACGGCCACAATTTTTGGCGGGATTACGCCCATTAAAATCTATTATAGTATTTTACGCAGTTCTACTTAACCGATTTTTACGAAACTTGCCACACACCTTTATCTCTAAAATATACACAATCCTCGATTTAAAAAAATGGGTGGAATCACGCCCACTAAAATTTAATATTTTATTTTAAGTGGTTCCGATTTTACCGATTTTTGCAAGACTTAACATGTACCCTGAGCCCTGAAAAACACAATCTTGCACTTAAAAAATGGGCGGAGGCACGCCCATTAAAATTTAATTTTATATTCCACGTACCTCTTATCTTCTTCTATCAGCTCTATGCATTGAAGTCGGTTTTTTTGGCAGAAAGAATTATTTTTAGTGTAAAAGCTCTAAGCTTTTTTTGAGCATGTCAACATTTACTGAATCATGAAATTTAAGAGAAATTATTTTATGAGGTAATATCAGAGGCGAATTTAATTGGCCTTGTGGTGTACAATGGATGTTGCAAAAAGTATTTTTTTAGTTTTGTTGACATTTAGCTTTATATTTTATATACAAGTAGAAATCCATCTTGTCCATACATTAATATGTATATACCATTAAGGAATAAACTCTACATACACCCATCATATTTGGGGGAAGAAATTCAAAAAATTAATTATTCCAATATTTAGGGTGTTAATAAATATGTTTATACAACAAATAACAAATTTAAAAATAATTATAATAACAACATAAAATACCATATTTGGATGCCATTTGTTGACGGCTTGGTACCGGAAATCCCAGAATTTTCAAACAAGTTGACGACATCAAACATTTTGCACGTATTTTTCCTATGTATTTAGAATATTTTTGCTACTGTAGGTGTTATTATAATTACTTTTTTATTTTTTGTATAAACATATTTATTAGCACCCTAAATATTGGCATAATTAATTTTTTGAATTTCTTCCCAAGTTTCCACAAACCCTAAAAATGATGGTTGTATGTAGAGTTTATTCCTCAACTGTATATTATATATAAATGTTTATGTACTATACATAAGTCTATGAAGTAAATTTTTATGTTTTACCTTTAATTTTTGTATTGTTTTATAGTATTTACATGAACTGTTAACTATTTTTTTTAATAAAGTAATTTAAAATCAAAACTTTTGTATAATAATTTTCTAACTTAAAAAACCAGTTGACCGGTTTTTCCTGAATTGTTAAAACCGAAGCCGGGTTTTTCATAATTTCAAATATTCGAACTATTCGAAAACGGGTTTCTGGAAAAAGTCGAATAATCGATCACCCTAGTATCAATATACTATACAATTCTGCACATGCAACGATGCAAGATCATTTGCACAAGATTGTGAATTGGGCTAATATATATTTGAACGAAATAACTGTTGATTTATTTATGTTTGACAAACTGTATACAATAAGTAGACAAAATTGTGTGGAACGTATTGATATTTTCCCAAAATTCAACAAAATACGTTTAAGCAATGTAACGATTTTCATTAACACAATGAACTATGAAAAACTCATGAAGAGTACTTATTAAAAGATTTCATGTATACAATGTAATTGTTCATTGTATTAATAAAAAGTTTCCTTAATATAATGAAAAACATTTAATAAAACAGTTTCATTCTCTGAATGAATGACTTCATCTATTAATCTTTTGTAAAAGTATCCTGTTTTTAAAAAATAAGGACATATTAAAAGAAAAGAAAAATTCACATAGAAAAACTATTTTGATTTATGACCTTAATGGAACCCTTTCAACTTTTCTACACATTTTCTTTTACACTTCCAATCAAACAATTTTATTTTGTCATAATGAGATTTTAGTTGATTTTTTAATTAAATGTAAAAAAGCAAACAAATTAAATTACATAACTGTTTGTTAAATTTTGTACAAATCGAACTAATTTTATATAAAGAGAAAATGGAAAGTTTCTATAAACTTTAATTAATGTACATATAAATCGTAATAAAATCATAAAATAAAAACTGAAATCCCTTAATAAAATGCTTATATATTATAAACTATTAATTTATAATGTTAAACCAAAAATAAGTGTTTTTGTTTTAATAAATTTTAATAACGAATTTTTCATACTTATGATAAATGTTTTTCTACTTATGTACATACATATATAAAACGAGCAATAAGTTATTTTTATAAATATTGGCTTAACATATTTTTTAACATTTAAAGTACGAGTATATACTTTACATACATATTATTAAAAGAAAATACCAAAAATAAAACTTTTTTACAAAAAAATTTTTATAACAGTCTCAATGTAATTTTAATTTAGTTCTAAATGTGCAAGAAGTAAAAAAAACTGTAATTATAGAAAATATAAGAATAGCTGAATGCATTAACCAAAAATTACAAATAAAACAAACATCTCAAAAAAAAGGAAAATAAACGAAGCTTAATTAATAATTAATAATAATTAATTAATTAATAATAATTAAAATTAAATTTAACTTATTGAAGTACAATATAACAATAAATATATATTAAATACTGTGCGGGACACTTCATGCACATACTTTTTACAATATTTAACAGTAAATAACAACAAAGTTGCAATATATGCAATATAATAGTAAAAATTATGTGTATAACTTTTTAGAATATTTTAACAACCTTATTTAAGAGCAGGTTGATCTAGCCCACAAGTCGTACAACATAAAGGGAATACTGATGCATTAAACACCATAGACCACAGCAGACTACACAACAAATGCTGTTGACTGCTATAATTTTTTTTTTTTTTTTTTTTTCTTTAACGAACACAACCCTCGAAGCGATTAGCTTGTCTGCAGAAAACACCCAGTCACTTAATTATATTGACAACGACAAGAACATCATCAAGCACCTGATATTGATCGTCGGTTGTTTATTGGTTTGCTGCAGACATAAAGTATTTTGAAAATATAGCGCCGATAACCAATAACCAACCGACGATATTTATGTACTTCAGTGGCGCTGGTACAGAGTTTTTACGGAAATTCAGGTTCTCATAAGAACTGTATGTAAATCACAGAAGAAAAGAATTTGTGTATATACAAATATAATTCTAATCAAAAGGCTAAGAGGTTTATTTTTCCTTGTAGAAATATATACATATGTGCAAATTTACAAACGTTTAAATTCCGTAAGCTGTCTTTTATTCATTGTCGCCAACAAAAAATAGAAATTAGCCTAAATTGGCAACAGCGACAAAAGTGGGGGTGTAGCTGTGATGGCATAAAAACAATCGCTTTCATATACTAAGTGTGTGTATATTCTAATTTCGACAGATTGTGCACGGTGGCCCACTGTGGTCTATGGCTGTTATTAATCTAATGTTTATGTTAAATTTCAAACAACAACAAAATTTTATTCTTAACCATTCATCAAGGCAGAACTGATGTGGTAAAAAGGAATATTTTAAATTTTAACTTTGTGATAAAGTTTTGTTTAATATTGCATTATCTCTATGACAACTCACAATTAGCTTGCTAATTTCATATCTGCATAATTTTTTGATACACTTGTGAATAAACGTCCTTAAAGCTTGAGAATGTTACATCAGTTATATGTCTATTTTTTAAGTTTTAGCTATTATTAAGTTGTATATTTCTATAAATTTACGCTTAACAAAACTTTATATTTATATGTACTTACATACATACATATTTTATTAAAATTGGCTAGCATAATTAATTTATTACCTTCTGTAACTGAAAGAAAGGTTGCCTTAACGCATACATATGTATGTAATATCTACGCCTATTGCAAATGGGTTCGCCTATAATTTTCCTTTGAATTAAGGGCTCTCCCACGATGTCACCAGAAATCGTTCGATCGAATACTTATATTGAAACAACAACAAATTTTATAATGTTATTGTTGTTTGCAATACAAGTTGCCGATCGAACGATTTCTGCTAACATCGTGGAACAGGCCGTTACATTTGAAACAGCAACAAAATACTAAAATTTGTTTTTGTATTAAATGTAAGTGTGCGACGTTCGACTCGTCTTACTTAAGCTACTCTTAAAGCTTTAGTTTAAAAAGTTTTATAATTACATGTGTGTTTATATATGTGTATATATGCATGCATATGTACACGTATATCCACATATACATACATATTTATTTCAAAAGGGGTAAAATGTTTATATGTATATACAACTCTGGCAATTAAATACACAATTGCGCCTGAAAGTATGCTATGCAAATTTAAGCAAGTGTGTTTTGTAATTAATCAAACGTAATTTTTACTGACCTAAACAAGTAATACTTACTGAAATAATATTGTAATTGATTTCAGAAATTTATAGAGGAAATACTTCCAAAATAAATATATGAATAAAATATAAAAATATTTATAAAAAAAATAGACACAAAACTCTCAGATTAGACCCACCAGAAAAAAATATAAATTAATTAAAAATAACATAAAATACTGTATGCAACTAATTAAAAGCCCATCAACTATCAAATGAAAAAGAAATATGTATATTGCTAAGAGAACATAATAGTCTAATTTAAACCAAGCTTAATCATTAATTATTTTATATTAAAAATTAAAATTAAAATTTTATATTTATTAAAATATAAACACACAAAAAATAGGCGCTACAATATGTACATGATTATCTATAAATAATTTTTGTAAATATTAATATTACAATAATTAGAAGAACTATTTTAATAAAAATAGAGGAATTATTACACATTTAAAATTACAGAAGGATACTTCCACATGTACACTACATACATATATAAACAATTTAAGTAAATTGGCAATAGTCAGATAACATAATTGTTTAAAACAATGGAAAGTAAAGCTCAACACACACAAAAAACTATAATACACATACATATTTATATTGCATACATATGCGAACATACACACATACATATGTATGCCAATAAGCACCCAGATGGAAAACTGAGAAGACGCTTTTACTTCAGACCTTATTAAAGGCCTGCTCTGGAATTTTTTTATTATTACTGTCCTTATCTAATTGCTAAAGAATACCTCGACTCTTTCGCTTGATAAGATATACACTCCACATTGCCTTCTGTGGGAAGAGAAAACAGAAGCAGTAACATTTTTGTTTTGTTTTTTACGAAAGCAAAATCCATTAATTTGAAGGCCTTTCAGAATCGCTTGCAACAGAATCGTGAGTGGAAGGCCTACCGCGCAATGACAACGCGTGTAAAAAGATATGAGTATGGAAGGGAGCATGCAGGCCTTGAACTTCCAAAATAAGAAGTACAGAGGCCTTCTATTATAAGGCATCTTTACTTCTTTTTCCCCCGCTGGGTATGTTCGTACTTATATATGCACACATCTATGTATATACATGCATATGTATATATGCATATTATGTATGTAGATATGTATATCTATGTATATCCGTTCAGACACACTTATTAGCAACATTGTAAAGAAAGTGAAAGAAATTCATAAAACAAAACTCCTAATCTATAGAAATAAGATATATTTTATCACAATTAAAATTCCCAACTGAAAATTAGTAAAAATGTTGAAAATAATATATTTAAAATTCTATTTCCGTGAATTGTAAAACTTTTTAATACCTAAGCAAAATAAATTGAAACAAAATATACTTACATATGTGTGTTTATATGTAATATATACATATTTTTTTCTTTTATACGATTTTCCTAAATTTCATATGTATGTAAATGTATCTTAACAAATAAAGATAAAAAATATATATTATATAAAATGGTCAATGTGTTTTTTTTTTTGACTGCAATATCGTGGCTCTAAGATTTTTTACGGTAATTATAACATTTAAATAAAGCTGCTAGAACTCTGCAACCGCTAGATCGATTCTGGTGTTTGTTTTACCACATTGTTACGTTTTTCTCTTTAAAAACGCTTTTCCGTGGACTCGAAGATTCGCATATGAATAAAAGACCCCAGTATACTAATTAGGGTTAAGAATGACACTTTATTTACCGTTAAATACACTTATACTAATCAAAATCAGGAGCTTAAATACACGCACATAGATTACTTAAATATACCGCAACTGGTTAACACTACGTCTTCCCGCTGTTGTATACACACGTCTCATACAACTGACTGCACCTGTTTTGTAGCAAAACTTCCTCTCGGCTATTTGTCACACACAAGCCGCGTTGCCATAATATTTTTTTGGAAAACTGAAAATTTAGAATAAAAAAACTGTTTTTCAGGTGAAAAAACTGTTCATAAAAAATTCTTTAATATTTGTTTTTGAATTTAGGGGGGGGGGGGGGGGGGGGGGTGTTAATATACCTGATATATTTTTATATCATGACTTGATAATGTTTGTCAAAATGTTACGTTTTACTTTCTCGTAATCCTCATCGGCATTAGTTAAGAAAATATGGCTCTAAAAATTTATAAAAGTTTTTAATTAAGCATTAAACACATTCACCACAGCAAGCCACCGACTACCAAATGTCAAGGATAGAATACACATGTTTATATGAGAATAATTATTTTGAAGACAGCAAGGCAACATGGCGGCAGGTTGTTGTCTATGCTGATTTTGTCGTTGTAGTCCAATTAAACTAATTTCTATTTTGTTGGCTACAATGAGAAAATTCAGTATTGCCAGTATAATACAAAATGTTGAATGAATGATTTTGTACAATTATTTCATATTATTTAACAGAAACAATATCCAAAAATTGATGTAAACAATAAATTGATTCATTTTTGTACTTTTACGTGAAATAAGTACATTTTAAAAGAACAATTAATTTTTATAAATGCAAAATATATAAAATTGGCAATACTGAACAATGTATTTGTACTTGAATATCAGCTGCAGATGGTGCTGCTGCCGTCTCCAAAATAATTAAGTAGCCGGCTACGAGGCGACAAATGCTGCTAGCGGCATTTGAAGTCGTGTGTTCGTGTAGCCTGCTGTGGTGAATGTGTTTAATGCATTAATTGAAATTAGTTGAAATTTGGTGCACAAGGAAATTCTTTTTTTCCTAATCAACCTAAAGAAGTAAGTGGATCAAAAATTCAATAAATAAGTTAACTAAAATGTTTGCTTTTGTTTTATTTGAAGTATACAATGAATTATTTATTTAATACACTTTCTTAGCCAACATAAATTTTTTTCTGTGAATTGCTAAAATTTTGTTAAGAGAGTTCTGCAAAAATGTCTATGGCTTAAAATTCTATGGAGTCTATCCTTTAATTTAGTGTATACTAGTATTTCGTCGTGTTTTATCTCACTCTATAAGGGATCGCATTATTTCAATGAAGCAACTTGTTTTTCTTTTTCAATAAGGCAATTCGAATTAATATTAATAAGGGAAAACCTACATCCGTATGAATCCAACTTGCAAACAATAAGACCAAATTCCATAAGGAATTTTCTCTTGGTGTTTGAAAAAGTACTAATAAACCTTCACTATTATATTAAGCAAAATGGGTAAAACTATGGCTTCAGATATCGAAATTAAAATAACAAACTTGAGATAAATTAAAAATTAAAAACTGCTCAATTTATAGAAAAACTTATCCAGCAAAAAACTGATCTATTCTTAACAAAAACTGCTAAAATCAGTTAAAACTGCACATTTGGCAACGCCGCACACAAGACTTATTCCGCTGATGTTCACTGTTTATACAGCACTACAGACTCACTGCCTTTACTAAATTACTTCTTATCGTTATTATCCACTGCACGAGGTCTTTACTTTCAACGATGTTGACTTGACTATTTTCTGATTAGCACTCACTGGCTCTCACACGGTGTCTCTTTTTATACTACAGAAACCGGTTCTAGAATGGTCGTTATGTGCTCAGAGATGGCGCAATGAAATGTGTGCACTTAGCAGGGATGATAAAGTTGGTACAATTGTACTTTTTTGGTACAATTCAAACCTTAAAAGTACGTTGGTACCCCCGTGACTCATTTGGTACTATTTGAAAAATTTGCGAGAACCTAATATCTTTTTTTATAAAAAAAATAAATAGCGATCATTTAAAGTACATATATCGAGAGCGACTATCTTGTTAGATAAGCATTACACTTGTTTGATTTATTATAAAGAACTACATCTAACTTCACAGGTGTTTCGTTTTCAATATGCTAACGCGCAAAGCGTCGTCTTCATTTATTTTATCTGTTGTAAGAAAGAAAATGGAAATTATGATACTATAAATAACGAGTTTCGAGCTTTGAAAAATAAATTGGATGAAGTACTGTTTCCGTAGCTTTTAATAGTTATCAAGATAATATTGTTAATTCCAAACTCATCAGCGAATATGGAAAGAAATTTTCATAATTAAAATGAGGAGTCGAAAGTCTAATACAAACAAAATACACCTCGTTACAAAAATTATTTGCATTAGTATAAAAAAACGTTTACAATCATTTGTACAAAAATATTACAGAAATAATATTATAGTTTCTATTGGGTATTTACCTTCACCTCTAAAATAACAATTATTTGAGTTAGGACCTTTCTTCTTGAGAACAACGATAAGTTTTTACTGCCTCTTCCATTATGTCGATAGACAAATCCTGCGAAAGATGACTAGTATCTCGAATTCTAATAAATTTTAATTTTTTAGTCAATGATGCAGATGAATCCTCATATAGTTCTTTTTTTTAAATAAACACAAAATTTTCTTATTTCGTTAAGTTGTGTGTAAATTAAAAACTTTAAACTTGTGTTCTGGTAAACTAGTTTTTTTGAGTTATGACGTTATTTGTGTAAATGAGTGATGTGTTCTAAAAATGTAATAAAATAAAGTTAAAACACAAAAGAAACGAATTTAGTACTATTGGGGTCGAAAAAGTACAATTTCAAAAGCTAATTGGTACGAAATTAGTTTTCTCATTTATCATCCTTGGCACTTAGTAATGCCAAATGGAAGGAACTGAATTACTGCATAACGATTTTGCTGCTATGCACGTGATCAAACAGGTGATCAAACAGTCTTCTAACACAATCTGGAAAATTCATGTTACTGTTTCTAGTTGTTTCTAGATAATTCGATTGGTGGTTATTTTGAATATCAGAGTTAACTTGTTACGACTTTTATGTTGGTAATACCGTGTATTACTGGTAATGCAGGGTTGTTAACATATGTGTTTTCACTTTTATGTGTATGTGCGCACAGAAAAAATAAGTTTCATTTTTTATAACAAAAATCCCAGTATTCAATCATTTTAATTTTCGAATTTAATGTGATAAAGAAATCCGCTATATCAATAACAAAAATTGTAAAAGAATATTCGGGCCTAATCTCGTTTAAGTGTCGTTTTAAAACGACACATAAAAACGACAAAATTTACATTAAAATGATAATACGGTGCTGGGGTAATACGGCATCTTTTCAGGGTTAAATTGTCGTTTTTATGTGTCGTTTTAAAACGATACTTAAACGAGAATAGTCCCGATTATTTTTTTTTAATAATATAAATATTTGAATTATAAAATATCTTATACGCCATTGATACCAGCACAAAACCTAGCAGATTTTAATTAAAATCTGTATGAAAATCTATACCGTTTAGACCAACTTTTTTTGACATTTATCAAGATTTTTTTATCCAAAACAAAACCCATGAACTAAAAAATTACCAAAACTACAACCAAATAACTGCAATGTAGCTTAGTCACACACCATTTTAAGCAGACCGTAGCTAATTCACTCATCTTTTTTATAAATATGTTGTACAGGGTGGTAAAAAATAAATAAAAATATTAGATTTTTATTAGATTTCCTACAAATTTACTGACAAAATATATATATATATATATATATATATATATATAATGTATTGTTTTATATGCAAAATCTAGTAAAAGCAGTTAGATTTCGCTCGAAATCTCGAAAGTACTCGATTTTGAGGTAATGTATATCAATTAAAATCAATTAAAATTATCAATAATTTGTAATTTTGTTAATAAAGAAATTTAATGAATCAAAGAAAAAAGTTGTTGACTGAAATTTTATTTTCAGTGATAATTGTTATTTTGTGTGTGTGTGTGTGTGCGTGGATTGATGAATGTCACATTTTTCAACCCCTTTTTGTTTGTTTTTGCTTGGCTGCGATTAAAATTGAATGTGTTTGGGATGAGTCGAACCGGCAACCTGTTCACTAATAGACTAACGTACTTACCACTCAGCTAAAGAGCAAAGCGTTATTGGATACGCAAATAATGAATACACGCAAAGCATGATTTCTTATGTTTCTTCTACATGTGCGCATTGCGTTGATATAATCTAATGGCCTATTTCCCACCATCGGAAGAAAACTTTCGACTTATAATTTATATTGAAAACAACAATAACATATGAAAATTTGTTTTTGTTTCCAATATAAATTTTAAGTTGAACGTTTTCTTTCGCAGGTGGGAAATAGGCCATTAAAATAACTTTGTTGAGTAAAAAAAACAAGCCACAATGTTTTTCGGCTTCTAGTAGGAATTCACACGTATATAACACGAGCAATCAAAAAAAAAACAACAACATCAGCACATGACCACGTTGAGTCAACCAACAAGCAAGAAAAACACTAATACAAACAAATGAAATTAAATGATATTTTAAAACGCGCGGAAATTAAAAATTTTATTCATAAACATGGTTTTAATGAAAATAATTCTTGTCTATTTTTTTCTGTGCGTATAGCTGTGTAGCTATTCAATTGTTGTTGCTATAGTTCTTCTGTGTGCTTGTACGTGAACATGTGTGTACGTTTAGTTCTTTGGCTATATTAACCTTGTCGACGGCCATTTCCGTAACAATAGTAGAATGCAATATTTGCTACAAGATGGATAAACTTTGGTTAATCGTTATATCTCGCTAAGTAGAGATAATAGAGTTTCTATGGACCAAACAAATCTATTCTATCTGACAATGTAATTGCACTTATCTATCTTCATAAATTTTGGAGATATAGATAAATGGTTTGATAAAGTTGTGGCTCTAATATCTCAGGAACCACTTGGCATATTTTCATATAATTTTCCTTTACGAAAGATCGGAAGGTCAGATTCAATATAAAAAACGATTTATTACTTTCGAAATACAAAAAAAACATAAAGGTTTCCTATTTACACCTGATCTTATAACTACAATTAAAAGTGAACGTGGGAAGATTTTCTTTATCACATTTTATTTCTCATTATATTCTTCCAGCCTTATTTATAAAACTTAAAAAGGCTTTATAAAGACTTTTTAAGAAAAATTTTGTATGAAAATTTGTTTAAAAAACCTTTATAAAGACTTTTTAAGTTTTATAAATAAGGCTGTCCATTAACATACAAAATTTTCTGCGATTACATTAAAAAAAGATATTACAGTTAACATAAAACTGTTTTTGAACACTAAAAGTTTGAACATTTTCCGTTGCTTTTTGTGAAACACCATAACAGCAAGGCCTAGGAGAAGGTAGACTTTTGTTCGGCCCTATGTTATGGTGTTTTTTCTCATTGACATGGTTTTAATAAATATTGGTTTTAACGTTAAAACTTGATTTTAACGATAAGAAATCATTTAGTATATAATGTATATGTGTGCGGAAGTTCAAGTTACAAGAAAACATTTACGGCACGTTCTATTATTTCCTTGTCGGGAGGAAAATTATTCATATAAAATAAACAAAGTGCTCTCCAAACTTCTTCACAAAACCCAAGCAAAACGACACAATCAATAGATGTCCCAAGTCCGAAAATTGTTGAAACAGTACGATACTCACCAGATTGCTTTAGCAATTGTAAAATTATCCATTGTTGCCTTAAACACAAGAGCGTTTTTTTTTTTTCTTCAAAAACCCGTTTACGATTTGTATATACTATAAAAACTTTTCTTCCAAGCACTTCTTCATTTTATGTAAGTAGTTCCATAATTTTTGAAATATTAATGTACAGTTTATCAAATAAATATTACAAAAATGTTAAAAAATTACAGCAACAAATACGCTTATTTCTACAGGAGTTTTATTAAAACCTCCTTATAGAAGTTGCTGGTCTTCCAGTGGGCACGTCTGAAGGTGGCGGATAGGGAGAGATAGGCACACTTACCTTCTTCTGGGGCTTAAGACCTTTAGGAGGGGAGGTCGTCTTTGTCTCAGGGGATAAATACTCTCTAAGCAGGGAGTCTATTACTCCCCGCGGACCAAAATCAGCTTGGTCGTAGTTACCTTAAAAATTAAACAAACAAACATGATAAACGAATAAATTGAGAAAAAGGTTACGGTGCAGGGAGTAATAAACCCAGTACCGGTGACAACTGTTCCATCCATTCACGAGGCAGTTGGACTCGATATCGAGTGATCGTGACACGTACACTGGGGTGGGTGACTTGGTCCTCGTAGTTCTCAAGGTGACAAGCACTAAACATAATTAGAAGGATGAGGAGGAACCGGTGGGCGACGTTAAGTTGCCCTAGCCTTCAAAAACAGGTTAAAACTCCGAGTCCGGCTCTTTAAGTAAAAGTAAAGAGGAAGTCAGTGATGTTATTGCTAAACTGACGACCAAAAAGAAACGACTTTCTGGGGTACATCTTAGGAAACTGACGAAGATGAACCAGCAAATCGGTAAAAACAGCGCACAGCATACTCCAAAAGAGCAATTGGAGACTCCAACCACCTCTAAAGAAGGCTGAAAAGAGGATCCATTCTCCAGAGGAACAGGAAACTCTTGTAAAAAGGAAAAAATTCATTTCATCTGTTAGTAACTCCAGAAAAACTTAGTCTTACCCAAACCAAAAGAGACTCTAGTCAGGTCAGCCTCAAACTGGTGCGGGAGGTAAAGCGTTCGCGGTTACTATAAATATGAGCACTTCTACGAGCTCAGTCTCTAAGGAGGATGCAAATCAACCTAATCGAAAGAGAAGGATGGAGACGAAAAATGGTAAGCAGCAACCATCCTACGCCGAATTACCCAGGAAGCTTTATAGAGACGAACTCTATTTTGCAGTGATTGATACCGATTATCCTTCTAGTAAAATTTCTGTGGATCGTCAAGGAACTATTGAGGATCTATTAAACAATAGTATAATGGAACATATCATGGAAACAAGGGATGGCCTCGCTATACAAATCATAAGCTGCGAGCTCAAGGGGGAACATTGACGATGAGACTAGTGTCAACTTCATGCATCAAAACCCTCAGCGAACTAGTCAATGGAATAACCTTGCCAGCGAGGAGGACAAACATATAGGCAGTAGTACAAAGCTAATAAATGAGGGAGAGGGAAGGCTAATGGCAGTTGAAGCTATCCAAATTAATCTACCTTTGAAGCGAGAGAGAAGCCACCGCTTTGATGGAAAAACTAAATAAAGGTAAGTATCACATTGCTCTGATTCAGGAGCCCTGTACCGCAAAAAACAGGGTTATTGGTATTAGCCATGTGAATTACCAACTTTTTTATGCAAACACAAGGTATCGTCCAAGAACTTGTATTCTATGTCAAAAAAATTAAGTTTTTTTTTCTCTCCAGAGCTGTCATCATCAGGCGTGAGTATATTTTCCCTGCGATTCTTCGACACTACTATCTATGTCGGAGTTGCAACACTTGGTCAGAGAAGCCAAATAAAAAGGTAAAGAACTACTACTAAGCTGCGATGCCATTTCTCATCATAGTGCCTGGGGTGGTACTAACATTAATCGTATGGGCGAAGCCCTCATTGAATTACAATTAACACGGGCAATAAGCCAACTTTTGTTTATAGTATTAGGGAGGAGGTATTATATATTACTGTATGTACGGAAAATATTATTGATGTTATCCAGGGTTGGAGCGTTTCTGATGAACACTTCTTTTCTGATCACCGTTATATCATGTTTAAACTGGATCACCCGCCACCGAACCCAGTGAGCTTCTGAAACAAAGCAAAGACCGAATGGAAAAAGTTTAGCAACTTATTGAGGAATCATTTACAGCAAACATCGTGTGAATGCTTAAATGTGAAAGACATTGATAACAATGTTAGTACGATTACTGAAGCTCTGGTTACATCTTTCGAAGAGAGTTGCCCTCTTCGGGAACATAAATCCACCTATAAAAAGTCCTGGATGACAGGAAAAATTTGACCCATAGAGAAGGATGTCCATAGGCTATTTAACAGAACCAGACGTAAAAAGTTGAGTATATACTGGTATGGTTATCGTAGGAGTCTCAAGGAGTACAATAAAGTAATTTGGACAGCTAAACGCAACTACTGGAAGCTTTTCTGCGAACAGGTTGATAGTGTGAACTAAGTTTCGAAGATAAAAAGTTTATTTCCAAGACTCACATCCAAACTGAAATGCTGGTTGACGATATGGGCAAAAAAGCGAAAACAATAGAGGAGAACTTATGTTGCTGATAAACACACATTTCCCAAATAGTATCGCGCAACCCACAGTGAAACCGCCCTGGATGCCATCACAGGAATGCAATAAGTAGCTTCTCCCCTTTGATGGCAAGCAGGCCGGATGACATTTTTAATGCGCTTCTACAGAAACAGGTGAATACCTTATCATCTCATCTGGTTAGAATTTTTAATGCCTCCCTAAAATTTTCATATACTCTAAAAAGCTGCCAGGAGGCATGGGTAGTTTTTATACCTAAGCCTGGTAAGGCAAATTATGCGACTCTAAAGGCTTACAGACCAATAAGTCTTACTTTCTTCCTGCTCAAGACAATAGAATGAATAGTGGACGATATGATTAAGTAGGACAAAGCTTTCAATGACAAGTTGTATACCTTTGGCGTTTGTATTGACATTCAAGGCGCTTTCAACAACGTGAGTATCGACACCCTTATACAATTTTTAGTACAGTTTTAAGTTGACCAATGAATAATTGATTGGGTAAACTTCATACTGGGGAGCAGGTGGATAAGCTGCGGTTTGGACAGTGTAAGCGATAGGAACAAGGTGCAACGTGGGATGCCTCAAGGAGGAATAATTTCACCACTTCTTTTGCATCATATAGAGGAAAGATTTAGGAAGGCTAACTAACTTGCGCCGGTCTCTTTGCAGAAAAAGGTCATTGGGTCCAGATGGGACTTAGCTCCATTGCGACACACTGGCTCTATAGGAGTGTGATCAGACCAGTTCTAACATACGCATCGGTAGTATGGTGGAGGGTAACAGGTATAAAGTGCAACACTAAAATTTTGGAGAAGGTTCAACGAATGTGCTGCTTAGGTATAAGTGGTGCTATGAGAACTACATCCACCAGGGCATTGGAGACTATTCTTTATGTCCAACCTATAGAGATTTGTATTAGGTACGCAGCAGCTCTTGCTACGAACCGTCAACACGTGATGGGGAAATGAATCCGACAAGACAACATACCACACCATCAAAACATATGGACGTCACTGAACAGATACGACCAGACCTTGCAAATTTCCGACCGGGTACGTGAGATTAGGTTTATAACAGAATGTGCGACACTGATTCTAGAAAGACACTCCTGTGTCAATCGAACCCTAGAACAAACACCCGTCGGAGTTTGCTGCTACACGGATGGCTCGAAGCTAGGGAAAGAAATGGTCCAGATTTCTTCATAGAGGAACCGGAGATCGAGATAAACTTCCACTTACCTGACCATAATACACTCTTCCAGGCAGATATTCGTGCGATCACGGAGGCTTTCAAATGGATCAGTGTTAATATTAGAGCAACAGAGGTCGATATATTTACAGACAGTAATAGTACGTTTTTATATACTTGTTTTGCTCAAAACCAATGCCTTGCTACATATTTTCCCATACATTTTTCATATCAGCAAAACACATCAAATAAGTTATTTTTCTCCAAAAGATAACAAAACTTGTCAATGCAACACTGCATTGCTGGCTGAAACTTCGAAAAAAAAGCCGCAATATTATAATGAAAGATGGCACTAATACAGAATATTCAAATTTTTAAGCAATTGCACAAGCCACATCAGTTGCATTTATATGTTGTTTTGCAGCCTTGATAATAAAATCAAATTGGTTTCGAAAATTCGTATAACCAAAACGCACAAAAAATGGAAACATTTCAAAGTGTTCTGAGAAAAAGAACTAGTTTTGCTCATAGTGGAAACCATGGTACAATTATACTAGGTACATGCACGACTACAACAAAATTACAACACCAAAAAACACATTCATTTTGTTGGTATAAACAAACGAATAATTGTCAGAAACAGATGCCTTTTGTTTTTAAAAATAACAATTACAGGGTAACTAAAGTACAATTGCAGACGCGGCATTCCTGCATGATTATAGTTATTCAGTGTTGCCAATCTTTGTGTAGTTAGACAGTGTAATTTCTACTCACATATGTAGGCCATGTAATTAAATTCTTGTATAATCTGTGTGTAATTCTACTTTGGGTTCTATTTTTATTTATTTTTGTTTTAATTTAACCCATACAAAAGATGTGTAGTGTATTTTTCTTCGATGTGTAATTGGAGACACAGCGATGTGTAAATTCATTGCCAACACTGTAATCATTTTGTTCACACACATACACTAACAATTTCGCAGCTTGTAAGCAAAGTTTGACAACTATTTGCATTGTATACATTAACAGGCTGGGCTTGTGCATGTACCTGTTATAATTGTATCATGGTGGAAACGTACTATAAGTCGGCAATTAGGGCAATCACAACTGAAAGAGCAAACTCTAAGACCGTTTTATATTGCAAAAGTATGATAGAAGATTCATGGCAACAGTTGTCTTGTATAGGTGCTGGCCCACTACCGGCGTTTTTCTTTTTTGAAAATGCTTTTCCGTGGACTCGAGGATTTGCGTGTGAATAAAAGACCCCAGTGTACTAAAGGGCCACTCAGACTATTATACTTTGTATTAATACATGTCAAAAATTCAAATAATACGTGCAAGTGCGATATTGTAAATGAAAATGTGAGAACGAATGGTAAATAATACGATAAGGTTTTGCCATCCCATAACACTTGACCATTTTTTTAAATTTTTCTAAACGATAATACGTTCATCTGATCAGAGTTGCATTATTGCAAAATCAAGCAATAAACAAACTAACAAGTCGTGTGTTTCGACGCCAATACCGTGCCGTCGTGTATGGTATATCTCTTCGTATTAAACCGGCTAAAAATATTGAATATACTTATCGTGTTCAATATTTTTAGCCGGTTTAATTTATTGAATATACTTATCGTGTTCAGTTCTCGTGGTACCTTCATAGCGAACAGTCGATTAGCGGAATTTTTCTTACTCACAAAAAATTAAACAAACAAAAAATATTCGTAGTAAATATTATTCGTAATAGGTACATACTGTCTTTAATAAATAAGCTTTATGCTTTGCTGATATTTTTACATAGTAAAAATAACAAAAACAAAAAAAACCGCAAACAAAAAAAATTAAACAAATTGATATTGAGGAATACTATATATATGTGTACCTCTAAACAAATAAACAATCATAAATAACAAAAACAAAAAAAGACCGCAAACATAAAAAAAACACAAACAAATATCCCTTGAGGAATTCTTTGTATGAGTGCCTCAAATACAAAAAAAAATTGAAGTGAGTTCTAACGGCAGAAATGCTTATTTTACTGTGAGTTCTGAAACTCTTAATGAAAAAAATATAAATAATAAATCTGATGAAAGTCTTTTTTTAACGTCAAAGCCAATTTTTCGTCAGCGATCAACTTCGCTTTGTCCAATGCCAAATAGTAATGATGCATTAACATTAGCGTGGGCGAAGCCCGAATTCTTCAAAAATTTCATCTGCTCCAAAAATGTCTAGGGATAACAGCGCAGCCTCAACTAATCGCCAAAACCGCTTCGAAATTTTGCAAGATGACAACGACAAACCCGAGGTATCCTCGAATAAAATATCCAAGCCGCCACCAATCTATTTGAGACAAAAAAATTCAAATGCCCTTATTAAAAAATTAATTTCGGTCATTGGTGAGAATAAATTTCACATTGTTCCAATAAAACGTGGAAACATAGATGAAACTAAAGTCTAAATTTATGACGAAAAAGATTTCCGCAAAATGGTTGCTGAATTTGAAAAAAATAAAACAAGCTTCTACACATACCAGCTTAAGAGCGCTAAACGCATGCAGATCGTATTGAAGGGCATAGATTCTTATGTTGTTCCCGAAGAAATAAAAGATGCACTCGTCCTCCAGGGGTTTAAGGTAAAAAATGTGTCCAATATAATAAACAGAGAGAAGATTCCCCAACCCCTATTTCGTGTTGAACTTGAGCCTAATGATATAAAATTGAAAAAAAAATGAGACGCATCCAATTTATAATTTGAAATACCTCTTGTACGGAAAAATCACAGTTGAAGAGCCACATAAGCGTTCAGGTCCTGTACAGTGCCATAATTGCCAAGAATATGGCCATACAAAACCATATTGCAATTTACCCTCTGCTTGTGTTGTGTGCGGCGAATTACACGGCACTGCTAGTTGCAATAAGCCAAAAGATCAAAGTGATAAAAAATGCAGTAATTGTGGAGGTAATCACACCGCTAACTACAGAGGTTGTCCTGTGTACTCTTTCGTAAAGAAGACTATGGTGCAAAAACCTAAATTAGCTCCAGCTCAATCAGCAAACGCTTACTCTGCCACTTTTGCGCAAATGAGCCAACCAGTTACTTCCCGTGTATCGTATGCAGATGCTGCTAAGACAAATTCAATTCCCACACAAAATGTTTACCCGCCAAATAATTCAAAAAATACTGACGCAAGCTTTAATTTTAATCGCCTTGAAGCTACTATTGAAAATCTGGTGCAAACTATAAACAATTTTACAACAAATATGACTAGCATGATGCAAGAAATGCTGCGAATGCAGAATACTCTGCTTCAAGCATTAATTAATAAGCCATGAACACGTTAACAATATGTTTCTGGAACGCAAACGGCATTCGCCAACATAAAAATGAACTTGAGCACTTCCTCACGGAAAAAAATATTGATGTAATGTTAGTATCTGAGACTCATTTGACTTCGAGAAGTCTTTTTAAAATTTATGGCTACACTATATATGATACAAAGGACCCTAGAGGAAGGGCTTGCGGTGGATCAGCAATTCTAATAAAGTCAAGACTCAAACACTATGGTCTTGATAACATTTGTGAAGAACACCTACAAGCAACAAATATTGGCATTGAAAGTTTTTGTACAAATTTTGTTATATCATCAATTTACTCCCCTCCCAGATTTTCAATCACTAAGAATCAATATGAGGATTTCGACAAATCTCTTGGACCTTGTTTTGTAGCAGCTGGCGACTATAATGCTAAGCATACGTTCTGGGGTTCGCGTCTTATTACCCCCAGAGGTCGAGCATTGTTCAACACTATTTCAAAAATGGGCTTGGATGTCATTTCGAGTGGGGAGCCCACTTATTGGCCTACTGACATACAAAAAAATTCCGGATGTTATAGATTTTGGCGTCATAAAAAATATCTCTAGGGATTTAATTCAAGTTCAAGATTCTCTTGATCTTTCGTTCGATCACTCTCCGATGATCATTACAATTTTTAGTCCCTTAAGAAGTAACTTACCTGACCCATATGTGAAGATGATCAATCGTGTTAATTGGCTGGGGTTCAAAAAATATCTCAGTAGTCATTGTACGGAAAACATTACGCTTAGAACATCCGATGATATTGAATCTAACATTGCCAATCTCAGCGAGAATATTAAACAGACTGCTGAACATGCCATTATCTCCCATCCGCAGACTGGGTTTAATAAAATTTATTCTACAGACATTGAACGTCTCGTACGTGAAAAAAGAAGAGCTAGAAGGGAATGGCAACAGCACAGATCACCACAAAATAAAATCAGATTTAAAGAGTTGCTTGCGTCTGAAAAAACTGCATCTCTTAAAAATTATCTGGAAGGTCTTGATATCACACCAGCATCTAATTACTCTTTGTGGCGCGCTGCTAGAAAGCTTAAAACACCCATTGAGTATAAGCCACCTCTACGCACATCTACCGGAAGTTGGGCAAGAAGCGATACTGAAAAAGGTAAAATATTTGCTGAGCACTTAAAATCCGTTTTTACGCCAAACATATGTACTGGTGTTGCTGATTTGCCGAATGTAGTCGCACTACCCCCTCAACACATAAAGTTTAAGACGCGTGATTTACAAAAATTAATTGCCGAACTCAACCCGAAGAAAGCTCCGGGTATTGATGGAATTAGTAACCAGATGCTTATGAACTTGCCTCGTATTGCAATGAGAATCCTATTATTCATATTTAATGCCATTTTACGACTGGAGTATTATCCACACAGCTGGAAGCTTGCCAAGGTTAAAATGATTCCAAGGCCGGGAAAAGATCTAACCAAGGCTGAGTCATATAGGCCAATAAGTCTACTATCAACTATGTCAAAGCTTTTCGAAAAACTGCTCAAAACAAAATTGTCCCCAATTCTAATTAGTAGTGGGAGCATACCAGACCATCAATTTGGTTTTAGAAGTCAGCATAGCACCATTGAACAAACTCACAGACTGGTTCAATTTATAAGAAGAACTTTTGAGGGAAAAAAGTATTGTTCTGCGCTCTTCATTGACGTTTCCCAGGCATTTGATAAAGTGTGGCATGAAGGCCTAATTTTAAAATTGAAGACTTACTTACCAATAAACATTTTAAATATTTTGGAAAGTTACATTATTTCCCGTAAGTTCACTGTTGTGGAAGGAGACTTTACGAGTAGGCCTGAAACTATTTCATCCGGTGTGCCACAGGGGAGCATACTGGGACCAGTCTTATATTTGATTTATGCTTGTGATATGCCTGTGAGCAGTAGTATCCATACTTCCACATTTGCCGACGATACAGCCTGCCTTAGTATGCACGAAAACCCTGATGAGGCATCCCGCAAACTTCAGGAACACATTAGCCAGATGGAGCTTTGGTTAAACTTATGGAGAATTAAAGTCAATGAACAAAAGTGTGTCCATATAACGTTCACCCTAAGAAGAGATACTTGCTCCCCCATTCGGATTAACAATCAAGTTGTTCCTCAACATTCACATGTGAAATATCTTGGTTTACACCTTGATCGACGACTTACATGGAAACATCACATTGACTCTAAGTTAACTCAAATGAAACTTAAATTAACTCAGGTACATTGGCTGATTGGTAGAAATTCAACACTTAGCCTAGACTGCAAACTTTTAATATACTAGTCGCTTTTAAAGCCAATATGGTGTTACGGAATTCAACTATGGGGCACTGCTTCAGCTTCAAATGTAGAGAAAATTCAACGAAGGCAAAATAAAATTTTACGCATGATAACATCGGCTCCATGGTACATCAAAAATTCAAATATACATCGCGATTTGAATATGCCACTAGTGACTGAAGAAATTGCAAAATACGCAGGCAAATACCTAACAAAACTCGAGTCACATCCTAATCCGCTTGCTCGTAATATTTTGAACTTTACTGGGCACATCCGCTTAAAAAAGAGAGATACACGGGCTCTAATATTCAACACTCAAGATGATGAAGCTGCTTGAAAACACTTTTTTCTTTTTGTTGCTTATCACTACTTATGTATTATTAATAACTATCACTAAGCTTATGTCCGACATTGGTCGGGCCTAATAATTTTTTTATAGAATTAAGATTTGAATACTTATTGTTAGTTCATATTTGAAGATACAATAAATAAAAAAAAACATGCATTAAAAAAAAACTTATCGTGTTGCATAATTTTTCGTGTAGGCCATGTCTGAAAATTAACGAAATTATTATATTTCCTTTTTATTTATCTTATTTAAATCAGCTAATTTATCCGTAGTCTATTTTCAAAGGCCGGCATGACCACAGCGTGCATGAAACTACTCTGCCACCGGAAATCAACTATTAATGTAGGCATGTTAAGGTAGAGGTTCATACCTCGCTTTTTGCGCGTTATGCTTTACACGCGTTTCATCCTCTTGTTTCGTTCTATACTTTGTTCGCGTTGAGTTACATGCACTGCTTTTCATGCGCCATTTTATTTTTGTTTTGATCAGCTGTGTGCGTTTGTTTATAAATACTTATAAAGAAAAAATGGAGAGTGAAATCGAGTTTTTAAAAGAATTTGTGGATTAGTCGAGTTTGTATATTTAATTTATTAAATTTTCTTCCATTTTATTGTTTAAAAATATGTAATGCACACAAAGTAAATAATACAGATTTAGCGGAGATGACACTCAGTGCGTAAAAGTAATCGATAACTAATATGCAAAATTTATTACTGAGGAAAGTGTGGTGAAAAGTTAATTAAAATACATCGCATTAATGAAAATATTCACATATTTTATTAAACAAGTTTTTTTTTATTGAAAAAAAAATTATCCAAGGCAAAATAGTATTTATCGATAACTTAAGAAATAAACTTTCTTTCATGGTAGACCTACTTTTTGCTTTGAACGCGCCTACGCGATCTGCACTTTTTGCAATGTAATTTGTCACATACTATTACATTGATTCTACTTTTTTGACAAATGCATAGAAAGCATAACGCGCAAAAAGTGAGCTATGGACTTCTACCTTTAGTCTTCAACAGCTGTTTGCTTTATACTTGTGTTTTTAATGTAATATGAGATGTGATGGCCAGAGGTTCAATTCGTCACAAAATTGTCGGCGGCGGCTGGCTGGAGCTAATTTTTTTCGCATGAGTTTTATATGTCCTCGTTCACACTTTTCAACTTTTATTGCTCAACTTGTAATTCAGCTGTAAGAAAGACGGAGACGGAAATACAAATAACTATTTTTTTCTTAAAGCTGAATTACGAGTTGAGCAACAAAAGTCCAACCGTGTTAACTGGGATTATGTATATACTATATATAATTCAAGTTAAATATAGCCGATCCGTACACAATTTTGTCTGCTGATTACAATGGCATAGTTAGTTATTCTCCAGCATGTCTAGTTTTAAATGCACAATGTCCTTTAGTATTTGAATAATTTACGCCACTTTTTGAATTATTCGCTTAATATTTCACGAATGCTTCTCCAAACATTAAAATTCTGTTTGGTTTATTCATCACAAAAAATTTTCTTTTATTCGAGTAGAGCCACATTGATGAATATATCAGGATATTTTTCTGTTACGATTATTACAAAGATTTCAAAAATCATGTATTTTTGGTTTAGTCCCAGGGATGAAACGATACGAGTAAATACAAGTAGGTACTCGATACTTTTTCTCATAATCAAAGTACTTTTGGTATCGATACTTTACTACTGAGTACCAAGTAGGTATCGGTAAAATAAATGTACTCGTATCGGTCAAAAATACTCGTTTCTTATTTGCCACAACAATATTGAACATGACGTTAGTTTAACAAAATTTCATTTGTTTGTATTAAGTTTAAATTTATGTTTAGAATATATCTGTGGCAAAAAGGAAAAAGTGCTTAATTCGGGATAAGCTGTTTTTAAGTTGACGGTACCCATGTAATCTCCGTATTAGAAAGTACCCCTGGGCAAAATTTCATTTATTTTGTGCGCTTTTTTAGGAAGTTATAGCGCGATGGCTTACTTATCTTTTTTCGTTCTTTAATCTCATATGGAATATTACCTTATTTTAGCTTATACTTTGGTATATTTCAAATCGAATATGTTATTTATAGTGTAGAACGAAATTTTCTAAAAGAAATTTAAGTGAATACCGAATTTCCTAATTTAACTGTAAAAGAAATACTCGTGGATTTCCGAAAATCGACTTGAAACTTTAAAAGTGCTCTTGCAGTAGAGCAGTAAAATATGACTCAAGCACTTTTTCCGTATTGTACTTACTTTTGTTTCACTACATCAAATCATATGAAGAACTTGACCGATACAAGTACGTATCGATGCTTTGTGTTCGATTCTGAGTAGGTATCGATACTTTTGAACCGATAGTGTATGAAGTAAAAGTATCGATACCTTGGTGGTATCGTTTCATCCCTATTTAGTCCTTAAAACTTTCTTTAATTAAAAATTTTTTTTTGGAAATTAAAATAACTGATATTCTTGTGGCACTCTAGATTTTTGTAGCATATGCGGGGATGAAGAGGAACCAGAAACCATTGAACATTTTTATCTGTCACTGCCCGAAGCTGCAACGTTATAAGCTTAGATGGCTGAGCAGACGTTTCCATGAAAGCATTCCTGATATCGGGAAGTGTAAAATAGAGGACATCAGGGGCTTCATCATGTGAGTTCGGTGACTTAGTGATGGACAATGGGGTCGCTTCTGGCTGCAAATGGGAGGATAAATATTACTTTTTAGGCAACAGAAGGGAATCACAAGGGAGACCCAATTGGCTCTCCGAGTGGAGGTGCAGTAAAGCACCACTCTTCCTAACCTAACCTATGTATGTATTTTTGCCCGTTAATTACGAAAATAGCTTTATAGTTTTTCTACTTTCAGAGATATTGTGCGTTTAAAAAAATACTTTCAGTACTTCTTTTCTCACGCCATCCAAAAAAAATCTTTTTTTTTAATAACATTTGTCAATTTACAAGTCGTTAATGCAATTATTACGTAAAAGAAATGTTGTATGGACCATTTCCAGAAAATTTTTGTGTTATTTGTAGTTAGTATATCGCACGTTTGAAATTTCCAGCTTTTGTGAAATATAAAAACCAATTTTAACAAAAATGTTAATTGTTAATACAAAATCATTAGAAAATATTCACAACGTTTCAAAAATAGATCCTATATTTTCAATCAGAGCCCTCATATTATGAAATATAGGTTTTTTGGGTGGCATAAGGAGAGAAAACTATTAAGTATTTTTTTAAAATAATAGTGTTTTCACACTGACATGGTTTTAATAAAAGTTGGTTTTAACGTTAAAACCATGATATAAATATAGAAGGTACTTCCATTCTCTCATTTTTTCTTGACATTCACCATCTGACAAGTATAAGTATTTTGAAGTTTCCGGTAAAATCGTGCTACTGTATTAATTTAATATTTCCTCCTCTATTTCCTGTTTGTTTGAAAATTTTATTAAAAAATTATTTCAAAATTGTTTTTAAAAAATACAGAATGTATAAATTAAACAAATTTTTTTTCAATACATGTATTTATTTATTGTATCTTCATATGTGAACTAACAATAAGTATTCAAATCTTAAATCTATAAAAAAAATTATTAGGCCCGACCAGAGTCGGACATAAACTTAGTGATAGTTATAAATAATACATGATATGATTCTTTACAACATTATTGTATGTCTATGCTAGAAGGTTCGTGTATTTGCTTTATGATTTTATTCTAAACATTATATCCAACACATATTTTTCATATATTTTTCAAACTTTTGTATAATAATTTAATTTTATTTTTATGTTTTAAAAACATGGTAATAATATTTTAATTTTTCATTATGAAAGACAACAACCATTTTTGAAGAAAATATTTTAGAGAATTCAAAAACAAGAAAATTATTTTCAAACAAAAAAGCGTCCTAAATCTTCTTACTAAATTAGCGCATAAGTAAAGAAATAAGAGTGCAGCATTTTTTAAATTCCCTTCATTTCCTGGTGTTCACCACCAGTGGCTAAGCGCCTATAAGATCTGTGAAATAGACTTGCCAAAAGATTTGACCGGTTATTAAACCAATTTTTTTAGAAAAGGATGTTACAATCAATAAGAAACATATTATGTAGATTAAACAGAATGCAATATCAATTAATATTTGTTAAACTTAATGAAAATTCGTTGTCAAATAATCCAAATTATCAATCAATTTGGCTTTTCAATGACAAATTTAGATGAAAATATAGTTAAAAGATTTGTATTAAGCAGAAAACTTAAAAATATGAGATAAGTTATTACATAACACTTTTTAAACTACACAGATATGTAATTATTTATATAATTTTATTTATTCCCAAATTTTTGTTAAGATAATTACACATTTTTGTAAAAAATTTCTAGGGCAAGACTTAAGTTTTTTACTATATGGGAACATTTTTCTTTATTTCTCTCAAAAAACAAACTTCAAAAATACTTATTTTTAAGAACAAAGAGAGAATGGAAGTACCTTCTATATTTATATCATGGTTAAAACCAACTGTTAAAACCTGGTTTTACCATACAAATTGTAGTTGTTAAAATTAACTTAAAACCATTTTTGAATTGGCTTTACGAAATGCAACCTTGTTTTCACTATGCTAAATTCAGTTCTGCCAAGTTAAAATGACCGGAAGCAGCTGAAAATTTTTATGTCAGTCAATAACAAAAGATGTCGCTTGAAATATTTTCAACTTAAAAATGAAAGCATTAGCAACAATAATCAAAAAATTATAGATAAGAGTGTTTTGGATGGAAAACAACGAAAATATTTTCATTGACTTCTGAGAAGTGAAAATAGACGACATGACATGATGTATTTGTGCATTTTTTAATATACAATAACTTGATTTCCAAGCACTTTTTCACTTTTTATTAGAAGTTCCATAATTTAAAAAGTGTTTATTTACAAAATATAAAATAATTTCCATTTTAGAGCGCATTGTGAAATATCTCAGTTTTTCATACAAACCAAAACAATTGAACAGTATTTCCAACAAGTGTTATTAAAAAGCAGAAAAAATTCAACAACTGTACTTTATTTTGAGCATAGTTATTAGACAGCCTGTGAGTTAAAACCTGAAAACTTGCAGTGTGAATGAAAAATCAGCTGTTTATGGCTGTGAAACTAAACTATTTTCCTAATTAGCGGACAAAAGTACATAAGGATTAGTTATTTTATGTTAAAAAAAAAAAACTATATTAAAAAAAGTTTTAAGGACTGAACTAAAAACACGCAGTAAGATATACTAATATACTGTTACGTTTAAATTTTATTAAACGTGTGAGTTCTTTTGATTACTCAAAAATAAAAAATAACGCACAAAACATGTTCTTCCTTTTATTCTTGACTAAGCAAAATTACACATTGTCTTCACTTAATTGCTTCTTATCGTTATCATCCACCGCACGACGTCTTTACTTTCAACGATACTGACTCGACTAATTTCTGATTAGCACTGAGTGACTCTCACACAGGGTGTATCTTTTTATACTACAGGGGCGTTTCTAGAACGTTCGCTAGATGGTGTAATGACATGTGTACATAGTAAAGCCAAATGGAAGGAACTGTATTACTGCATAACGAAGTTGCTTCTGGGTGCAAATTATGATCTGTGTTGTCATATACTTTTAGTAGTCAAGTGATCAAACAGTCTTGTAACACAATCTGTTTCTAGGTGATTGTAGATAATTCGATTGGCCGTTATTTTGAATTTCAGTCATAACGACTTTTATGATGGTAATACCGTGTGTTACTGGTAATGCAGAGTTGTTACCATGTGTGTTCTCACTTGCATGTGTGCACGTGTGTAGCTACCCTGAAGCATGAATCAAAGAATACAAGATTACGCATTCAGCTTTTGGAAAAATTCTTTTTCTGCGCATGTACGTCACATTAGCCAATAAACATAAACACAATCACACAAACACGGGTATTTGGTATAGGGCAATTTTGTTTACATTTCAATTTCTGCGTCATTTTGACGTCACACCACCCAAATACCAGCACACTCAGGTTAACAAACACGCGCAATGCGTAATCTTGTATTCTTTGATTCATGACCCTGAAGGAAATGTCGATGGTGAAAATATACTGAGTCGCTTTTGACTTAGTCACCAGTACTACTCTAGAATTATTACCCATAAAATACTTTATGCTATAGACATTTAGCATGTGCTTGCCATTGAAAATGTACTAGTAACACTAAGGGCTTGCCCCACGATGTCCCAACGTTCGACTTGTCGCACCCTTACATTCAAAACAAAAACTAAATTTAGAATTTTGTTGTATTTTGTTTTTTCAACGTTGAGGCTGTACGCACATAAGCCATTAGGCTTATACCATGTTCACACTTATGGTCTTAAACGTGTTTAAAGCAAGTGTTTACATTACATTTTAGATGTTTAAGGTTGACGTTTTGTCAATAAGTTATTGCATTTGTAAAAAATTACGAACAATTATGTTTATTATTTTCAAACAACAAATGTTCTTGTAAATATTTGAGTATTTTTATACCCATTACCAAAAAATGGTAAAAGGGTATATATAGGTTTGTCATTCCGTTTGTAATTCCTAGAATATTAATAAGCGAGCCATAAAGTATATATATTCTGGATCCTTATGCATAGGGAAGACGAATAAGCGATGTCCATCTGTCCGTCTGTCTGTAGGTGAAATCGGTTTTCCGAAGCTCCCAGAAAAGCTAGAGACTTCGTTCTTGGACTGGTGTGTCAGAAATGCTCGAAATAAGATTGGTACTGAAAATCAGCAAAATCGAGCAGACGGTTTCAGAGCTGGGAAGCTGAAACTTCATTTTGCCATACAAAATAACATCCGAAAACTAGTTATTATTTTTTTTTATTAAATAAACTTATTTTATACTTCAGTATGAATAAAATTAATATTTCTTAATAAAAATAAATAAAAAAAAAATTTAAAAAATTAAATAGACGTTTCCAGGGTTGGAAAACTTTAACTTTTTTATACAAAATTAATTTACTAAAAGAAATTTTTCCTTTTTTCTATAAATTAAATATATCTTATGTTCTCAGAAGAAAGAGATTGGGTTAAAAAATCAGAAAAATCAAAAAGGATAATTCCAGGGTTGGGAAACTTTAAATTTTTGTGATATAAAAAATTAACTATCCTAAACTAATTTTTATATTTTTTTTATTAAATTAACTTATTTTATACTTCAGTACAAATTAAATTGGTATTTCAAATCAAAAAAGAAAGTTAAAAAAATTAAAAAGACGTTTCCAGGGTTGGAAAACTTTAATTTTTTTTCATATACAATAGTAACTTACTAAAACAAATTTTTTTCGTTTTCTCTGTAAATTAAACATATCCTAGACTCTTAAACGACAGAGATTAGTGTAACAAATCAGAAAAATCAAAAAGGATGATTCCAGGGTTGAAAAACTTACACTTTTTGAAATATTAAAAAGTAACTAGGTCTTACTATTTTTTTATTAAATTAACTTATTTCATACTGCAGTACACAGTAAATTGATATTAAAAATTCAAAAAAAGTTTAATACATGAAAAAGACATTTACAGGGTTGGAAAACTTTAACTTTTTTCTTATACAAAAGTAACTTACTAAAACAAATTTTTTCATTTTCTATATATATTAAACATAGCTTATATTCTTAAAAGGAACATATTGGTGTACGAAATCTGAAAAATCAAAAAGAACGGTTGCAGGGCTGGAAAACTTACACTTTTTGTGATATATAAATTGACTACCGAAAACTAATTTTTATCTTTTTTTTTAATAAAATAAAGTTATTTTATACTTCAGTAAGAATGAATTCGGTATTTCAGATTAAAAAAAAATTAAAGCGAAGTTTCCAGGGTTGGAAAACCTCATTTTTTATACAAAAGTAACTTACTAAAACAAATTTTTAATTTTTTTACAATAAATTAAACATATCTTACATTCTAAAAAAAATTGTTCTTAAGAATACAGAAACATCAAAAAGGGGGATTCCAGGGTTGGGAAACTTATACTCTTTGTGATATGAAAAATTAACTACCGAAAACTAATTTTATTTTTTTTTTTGTATTAAATCAACTTATTTTATGCTTGAGTACGAATGAATTTGGTATTTCAAAATAATAAAAAATTAAAAAAATTAAAACGACGTTTCCAGGGTTGGAAAACCTTATTTTTCATACAAAAGTAACTTACTAAAACAAATTTTTCCTTTTTTATTATAAATTAAACACATCTTACATTCTTAAAAAAAGATTGGTATAAGAAATCAGAAAAATGAAAAAGGAGGATTCCAGGGTTGGGAAACCTACACCCTTTGTGATATAAAAAATTAGCTACCGAAAACTATTTTTTATTGTTTTTTATTAAATAAAATTATTTTATGATTGAGTACGAATAAAATTAGTATTTCAAATAAAAAAAAAACAATTAAAAAACTAAAAAGACGATTCCAGGGTTGGAAAACTTTAATTTTTTTTGGACAAAAGTAACTTACTAAAACAAATTTTTCACTTTCTTTATAAATTAAACATATCTTATATTTTTAAAAGAAAAATATTGGTGCACGAAATCAGAAAAATCAAAAAGGATGATTTGAGGGTTGGAAAAGTTACACTTTTTTGATATATTAAAGTAACTAAGTCTAATTAATTTTTATCTTTTCCTTTATAAAATATATATATTTTACGTTTTGGAAAGAAAAGTTTGGTATAGAAAATTATAAAAATAAAAACCACAGCTCCAGAGCTGGAAACTATGATTTTTCTGGACATTAGAGTAACTAAATAAAACATTTTTTTTTAATTTCCTTTTTTTCACTTAACACACTTCCTATATTTTTTTTAAGAACTACTATATTGATATAAGGAATCAGAAAAATCTAATTTAATGATTCTAGGGTTTGCAAATTTATTTTTTTGTACATAAAAGTAACTAGGTCAAATTATTTTTTTCTTTTTGTTTATACTTTATGTATGTGCTTATGTATGTATCTCTATACTACATAAAAACACTTAGGTAAAGGGTATATAAGATTCGGCACAGCCAAATATAGCACTCTTACTTGTTTAACTACTTACTTGTTTACCAAATAATTTTTGACGTGGCGCCATTTAATAACAACACAAAGTTGCCAGAGCTATCAAAAAACGGACTGAACATACTACATTTGCGTGGTTAAGGAAGTGTTTTAATCGTATGCCCCTATCACGGTTTTCAACTTTTAAAATAGTTTGGTTGAGATTGATAAATTTGCATTGCCATTCTCCACTAAATTAACAGTTGACTTTTCAGTTGTGTTTTGGTACTGTCATTTACCACTCTGCGTAAGTTTGGTTGAGAAAAGCGTTGAGTATACACAACTGCTTTTTAGTAGTTGAGTCTGTGGTTGGGTTTTTTTAGTTACTGGTTGGTGCGATGTAAAAAGCAGAAAAAGTGGAAATTTGTAATTAGAAATATTTGTTATGCTTAATAACAAAATTTTTTAACAATTTCATTATCGGCGGTATAGAGAACCGAGGTAGGGGCATTAAACACTTCATTTGAGATGTTTAACAAAACAAGTCAATGTATGGTAAACATCTCAAAATCGTCGTGTTTAAGCTCTTAAACACGAATGAGGCGTTAAAAACGTTTAAAACCATAAAGGTAGAGGTCCATAGCTCGCTTTTTGCGCGTTACGCTTTCTATGCATCTGTCAAAAAAGTACAATCAATGTAATAGTATGTGACAAGTTACATTGCAAAAAGCGCGGAACGCGTAGGTGCATTCAAAGCAAAAAGTAGGTCTACTTTCTACTTTTGTGCGCGTTACAAGCACCATGAAAGAAAGTCAGCTGTTCTTGAAAGCTAAAGATGTTAAATAATACTTTATTTCTTACGTTATCGATAAATATTATTTTGCCGTGGATAATTTTTTTTTAATTTCTTTGTAAAAAAAACTTGTTAATAAAATATGTGAATATTTTCATTAATGCGATTTATTTTAATTAACTTTTTACCACACTTTTCTCAGTAACAAATTTTACATATTAGTTATCGATTAATTTTACGTACTGAGTGTCATCTCCGCTAAATCTGTATTATTTACTTTGTGTGCATTACATATTTTTAAACAATAAAATGGAAGAAAATTTAATTAATGCTGTAAAAAAGCACGAACAAACGCACACAGCTGATCAAAACAAAAATAAAATGGCGCATGATAAGCAGTGCATGTAACTCAACGCGAACAAAGTATAGAATGAAACAAGAAAATGAAACGCGTGTAAAGCATAACGTGCAAAAAGCGAGCTCACCTTAAGTGTGAACATAGTAGTAAACACTTCATTTGGGATGTTTAACAAAACAAGTCAATGTATGGTAAAACATCTCAAAATCGTCGTGTTGAAGCTCTTAAACACGAAAGAGGCGTTAAACACGTTTAAAAACATAAGTGTGAACATAGTATTAATTTTAAACACTTCATTTGAGATGTGAATATCACTTTTTTCAACGTTGAGGCTGTACGCATATCAACTTTGCATACCGTACGTATTTTCAAATAGATTTCCAATTCACCAGTAGTGCGATTCAGTAACTTTTAACGATCCGATAATCGTAATTTTTGTCTTTACATTTTGTCTCTTGCAATAACGATTGCGTAATTCCGTAATTTCTTTTTAACGATAGTACGCAGCTGATATTTTCTGTTGATTTTTGTCGATAAAATTAACAGCACATAAATTATTGTCGTTTAAATAACGATACAGCTGACATTAACCTACAGCGAATATCGTTAAAAATGTTACTGAATAGCAAATTCGATAATTTTTCATTATAACTATTTTATTTATTTCATTAAAAAAAGTTACTGAATCGCACTACAGTCATAAAAAAGTGAGAAAATAATAATATCTAAGCTTATTTGATTGTAAAAACGATCTTATCTGAGATATCATTCATGTATGCACACATTTTAATATGGCTCCATATATTACATGTTATTTCTATATATGGATGTACATATGAGGAGCTTCGTAATGAATTTTTCATATATGAGCTTATATATTACAATACATTTCATATGTTAGTCCATATATCAATTCATATACAATACTCTTCCCAACGTATAATCCTAGAAATTTCATGTTTTCATATATATTCGTATATATTGATATACATTCATATATTAAAAATATATGGACCATACATAATTTGTTTAGCTGGGAAGTTTAATTAAATATATACATATATGAACATTAGAGCGACTCAAGTTGTATGGAAGCAAAATTCGTGATAGGTGTACCCCCCTCAAAATGAACATTGGTATCTTTTATGATGACATTTAAAATATTTCGGCTCTAGCTTTGACCTCTCGTGAGCTGGACCATTTTGAAAAAGGGTCTATTTTTCATGTTTTGTCGATCTGAAAATCTGTTTCCTTACCAACATATACAATATGAGTATCATAAGAAAGGTTTTTTTAAGGCGTGACCAACTGTATATACAATTTGTCCAAGGACTAATATCCATGTCCTTTTTTTAAGGATATTCTGTTAAAAAAACGGTTTTTGAATTTATTGTTCGGGGTTGTTTGTAATAAAAATGCCAAATTAACATATTTTTATCTTTGGTCGATTTAATTAAATACGGGTCTTAGCTTTTTTTGAAATTCGCGCTAGTTCGCGTTTTGACAAAAATGCAATGGGGTGGTAACCCTTCCTTTTAAATAGGGCAATATGGGTATCGAAGTTTTTCTTTTGCCAAGTACATCATCTTTATATATAAATAATTTAGATTTTTGCAAATTAGATGCATTTTACACGGTGCTCTGGAATATATATAAATGCAATTTTTTGGTAACTCTAATATGATAGCGGATTTAGTTTCTAGATCTTCTAGACCTTTTCACCTTTGGTGTACGGAACCCTAAAAAGGTGTGATATTTTCTAAACAGCTAGGCGGATTTTCTTCAAACATAGCCAAGAACACTATCGATCAAATCACCTTTTTTATTTTTATTATATTTTTAAAGAGAAGTAATACTCAGGCAATGAATATACTGCCATTTTATGTGTTACCTTCTTTTAGAAAAGGGATTGTGATAGAAGTTGACAATTACTGCGAACATGAAACGTCCTCGAACTGAATGTTAATTTATGTTCGACTTTTCTCTTTGCGTTTGACATTTATATAATATGTATTAGTGAAATTGAGAAAATATATATTAAAAAAAAGCAAATAGTCTCGTAAAAACATGTGTAATGATATAATTTGTATAGTTATAAGTTTATAAAAATAAAAATGTATCGGTTTAACCAGATATTTACAAGTGAGGTAGTTTACACAAGAACAATTTTTAAGCCGCACAATTTTTGTTCTTTTCCAAATTACACGAGACTAAAAGCTCAGTTAGCCGACTGTAATGTAAAGTAACTGCAACAGTAAGAAACAGCTGATCAATTTTGTTATGAGAAAAGTAATGAAAATGGTTATAGAGATGTAATGTAACGTAACCTAATTTTCATATAAAAATGTCGATCAGCTGTTTTCTACGTTACATTTACATTACATTACAGTCGGCTAACTGAGCCTTAATTCACCTGGCACGAAATGCATACGTATACACACCCTGAAGGAAATGTGGAGTTATGTGTCCCCAAGTCACCACTTTTGTCTATTATTTTGGTGACATTGTCAACAGAGCGTCTATTGGTATTATTCTTAATGCGTAGAAAACATTTTTTCAGATATACACAACTATGCTTCTTCTTGTTTAATTGGTTTGTCGAAAGTAAAAGTGACGTGAAGCAAAATTTAAGTGTTTATAAAAATTAGTTTAAGAAATCAAATTAAAAGGTGAATTTAAATGTATTGAACAATAATTAAAAAAATACACAAAAAGAATTTGCAAAAAAAATATAAAATAACAATCCATATTGTATAAAAATAGAAAATGTTAAAATTAAAAAATTTTAAGCGAAAGTTCCAATTATACAAATTGTTTTACCCTGTGAAAGATTTTATGCCATCAGTTAAAGAGTTGTCATACTTGCAGATTCATTCGTAAGTGTTTGACTTTAGTAATTCAGCGAAACATAAAATTTTTGATTAACACATGTGTATTTATTTAATAAAAATGGCAAACAAAATCTCTAGTTTCTGGTGATATGCTGAACGAATAAATGAATTAATTCTGGTTATTTTATGTTTTTTAGTCACAAGTTCCATTTTTTATATATTTGTTTAATAAAACACCAAAATGTGAACAAAATACGCAATATCATTATCAAAGGAGTACACTAGAATTAGTAAAATGTTACCTGTTTCCAATGTCTTCATATGGTCCCTAAAGAACTATCTAATCAGTAGTACCAATGTCAGTAGTTGCTTTTCAATGACACGCACATGTTAAATGTCTATAGCAAAAAGCATTGAGTGGGGTATAATTAGTCAGTAGTACTGGCGACAAAGTCAATATTGAATCAGTACTGATTCACTAGTGACATTTCCTGCAGGGCAGCTTTGTTTGTTAGTGTTTTTTCATTCATTTAACACTTGCTGTTTTTTAAGTTGTGGTTGTATTGGTTTTATGCTGCTAATGCGGGGTTTTAGCCAGCGATGCCAACTATTTATAAACCAAACGCGCTACTACCCTTCTCAAAACGCGCTAGAACGCGCTAGGTTACAGCATTGTTAAATATTTATAGCAAAAACGCGCTATTTTCTACGCGCTAAATTAAATTCAGTAAAAGTCGATGTATGTGTTAGTACTCGTATCCTCGACATTATGTTTTAATAAACTGAAATCATTTAATACAGAACCAGAATCGCTTTCCAAATAATCGAAATCCTTACAGCCTTATTTATAAAAATTATTAACTGCCAGTTTATAGAAGCCATGTAAAAATTCTCGGCTGTCTATTTATAATGAAAACAAAAACAAATTTTGAGTGCTTTGTTTTTGTTTTCAATATAAATAGCCAGACGAGAACTTTCACATGGCTTCTATGAACTGGCAGTAAGGCTTTATAAAGGCTTAATACGAAAAAGTTTGTATGAAAATTTGTTTTAAGAAATTTTTTTAAGCCTTACAGCCATCCCTAAACAAAAGCGGCAAGCGTTTTTTAGCTGTTAAAAGTTCTCATGTCCATACATTTTGTATGGAGCATACCAAAATAACGCGGCGGCAACGCGACGGCAACGCTTTGCTATTGGAAAATCCGATTTTGACATCGCGTTTCACAATGAAGTTAGTTGCAAAAGAAAACAATTGCCTTTTGTTTGCTATCATCACCATCACCATATGTGAAGATTTATCTTATTTTCGAAGTTTTTGGAAATGTTAAAAAACTAAAATATTTCTTTGTTAAAAATAAGATTTTTATGAATATGATATTTGGAACTCTTAGTATATTATTTAGTGTATATTATTTGTATATTTTATTTAGTGTTAACGTGAACTTTAAATGAGAGTTCTTCATACAAAACTTGCCTTTAAAGTCCCTGTTAGCTTTAAATTGTACATTGTCAAAAGGGTCGTCATTCTGTCTGTGAAAATTAAAATTTATAAGTGTTGAAAAAGATAAGTAAAAACAATAGTGAATAAAAGAAATTCACAAAATTTAATTTAATATATACATATTTCTTTTCAAAGTTGTAGATATTTGTAAAAAGCAAGATGCGTTGGCCGTGAAAATGTGTGAAGAAGGCTAGATAGAATAGAATTTGACATGCTCATAAATATATATTTAAGAACTTAGTCTATTCACATAATATTTTAACAAAGTTTTTCCATTCGTTTCTATTTCTCGCTAGGATTCTTAGTTCGTTAATCGATTTGGTAGTCTCTTTCTGTACCGTTCTTCTTCATGTGGTTCTAGGACGACCTATTCTTCTTGATCCTTGCGGATTCCACTCGCATGCAGCGTGGGCAATTTCAGAAGATGGCTTTCTTAAAGTGTGCCCAATCCACCCGTATTTTCGCTTTAGTATCTCCTTTCCAGCTGTTATTTGTTCTGTTATATGCCATAGATGCTCGTTAGATACAATACGAGGCCACCAGATTCCCAGGATGCGGCGTAAACATCTATTTATAAATGTTTGGACTTTTGATGTTACTGCATTCGTGACATGCCAGGTTTCACAGCCATAGAGCAGCACGGACTTCACACAGGCATTAAATATACTAATTTTTGTTTTCAAGACAATGTTTGTGGCTGTCCATATGCGATTCAATACCGCAAAAGATACACGTGCTTTGCGTATCCTATTTTCGGCATCTGATATTACGCCACCATCTTTTGTTAGTATACTGCCAAGGTATTCGAATTTATCTACCTCTTCAAGTGCGTTGTTGTTGATGAACAGAGGTATGTTATTGCTGAAGTTCATTCTCATGGCTTTTGTTTTTGCAATATTTATGCGGAGGCCAGCCTTACTTGCTGTACTTGAGATAAGCGTTAATTTTTGTTGCATTTCGCTCTGACTATTACTCAGTAGGACGATGTCATCTGCATAAGCAAGGTCACCAAGTTTTTGGTTTAGCTTCCAATTCAGTCCGAGATGTTGTTGGTCTGATGCTTCAAATATAACATCAAGCGCTGTTATAAAAAGTAAAGGCGATAATCCACAACCTTGTTTAACTCCACTGATGGATTGGAATTGTTCACTTAGAGCCCCATCATGCAACGCTCTGTTGCTTGCTCCCACATACGATTTTCGTAAAATATCTACGATTTTCTCTGGAATTCCTCTGACACTTGGGGATTTTCAGACAAATTCACGGTTTATAGTATCGAATGCTTTTTCAAAATCTATAAATGTCATGTAAAGTGGTGAGTTTAGTTCGGCTGACTGTTCAATAATCATTCTCATGGTGTTGATGTGGTCGACGCATGACCTGTTTGGGCGAAATCCGACTTGTGTTCGACTTATTTGATTATCTAGTGGCTCAGCAATTCTATTTAAAATTATGTTGTTAAAAATTTTCATAACAGATGGCACCAATGATATGCCACGCCAGTTGCTACATTTCCGCCTGTCGCCCTTTTTTGGTATCTTTATTATTACAGATTGCTTCCATTCACTTGGAAAAATTTCTTCAACACAAATGCATCTAAATATTGGTTCTAGGAGTCCACTGAATGCCTGTGGATCTGCTTTATAACACTCTGAAGGGATGCCGTCTCATCCTGCAGCTTTGCCTGGTTTTAACATTGTGATGGCGTGCCGGATTTCAATTAAACTGGGCGGAACAGTGGCGATGCTTCTATTTGGACGAGATTGTCTTAATATTATATCCTCTGAGGGCTCTTGGTGTATAACGTTTAACGTTCTCTCAAAGTGTATTTTCCATGTTTCTACTTGTTCATTCCTATCTGTGACTATCGCACCTTCCTCATTTTCCACTGTCGTGCTATTGCTTTCACGCTTTCCTGCTATATTCTTCGTGATTTTAAAAAGTTGTTTTATATCACCTCTGTTAGCTGCAAGTTGTGCTGAGTTACTCATATCATTGTAATAATTCTCCTTGTCCTGTTTGACTCTTCTTTTTATTGCTATTGATAATGCATCATATCTTTTACCATAATCAACTTCCTTTACTGGATCGTTTTCAGACAGAAACTTTACTTTTACTAAACGTCTTTCCTCAATTTTCTTCAATGTTTCTTCGGATAACCACTCCTTTTCTAGACTTTTTTTGTAGCCCAATGTATCTCTGCAAATTGTATGCAATTGTGTTTTTAAATGGGACCACATATCTTCGCTATCAGTGTTATTTTCTCGGAGGGTATCCAGTGCTCTTATTCTGGCTTGGAAATTTGCTAGTTATTTGCAGATTTAAGTTTATCTATGTCCAATGGTCTTCGCTTTGTATTTATATTTCGCTTTGGATGTAGTTTTAAATAAAGCTCTACTATTATTAAGTAGTGGTCACTGCCAATATCTGCACTTCGTTTATTTCGTACATCGTGGACTATGTAGAACCATTTACGGGATACGCAAATGTGATCAATTTGGGTTTCTCCGTGTCCTGCTGGGTTTTTCCAGGACATCTTATGTGTATTCTTGTGGGGGAATACAGTGTCATGAATGTATGTATGTCAATAAATATTTTGCTATGATTCACTCTTCTTTAATAAGTAAAGATCATTAACACTTTATTTACTGAAATAAAGAAAAAAGAAACTCAATACAGCTAGAATTACTGAATTCAAATATTTAACATTCTTAAAGTTCATTACCACCATACATTGTTTAATTCAAAACATTATGAAATAACTAACATTTCAGTAGATCGGGTTACTGTCAATATTCTTCAGTGACCCACATTTTCTTTGAATAATAAAGCATGACAAATTAATGACGCTTCACTTTCCTAGCATAAGTATAATATAAATAATTTTACATTTTTTAAAATAAGCACATTAAGAACAGAATAATAAAACTAGTGAATAGATTGTGAACATTTAAATTAAATAATAAATATTGGAAAATATACAAAGAACATTTTTTTTAAATAAATACGTTACATGGCGACCGTGACATTAAAAAGGACCACGGAAAAGTTGCAATCAAAAGTGTTTGTATTTATGCTTTCGATTGTGCACTTTCTCATTGTGAAAATTTCTCGGCATTTGAAAAATGTGTAGCCCAAAAATTGCTACTGAGGATAAAGACTCAACAAACGATAAAAAAAAAAAACTAAATCGCAAATAAAGTAATTGCTAAAGTTCTGCAAGTTGTTTATATATGTGAAAAGAATACGTTTGTGAATTGCTTCCTCATAAGAAAGACGGAAGACAATCATCATTAGATCAACGAAAATAAAGCTCATCTGGACTCATAATATGTCCATCACATGTGCGGTATCCCATGCAACAATTTGGCCAACACCTTATATTGCTTTGGCCAGGTCACATTTAACAGCTGGTGCTCTTCAACAGCGTGCTACAAAACCGAAATATAATACGAATGTTCGTAATCTTATGGAGCGGTTCGTGACATGGATTCCATAATAGATCCAACAGCGCAGTGATTGCTATATGAGACTAGAAATAATAATCAACTACACAATAATCAACTACACAGTCATCCCTCAGCCAGATGCAGTACAACATTCACTACAACAACAACAAATATAATCAACGATGAATATTCAGGCAATATGTATGTATAAAATAAGTGAAAATTTTTTTTTTGTAATTTATAATAACAATTTAGAAAAATAAGCAATTAGAACAGTTAAAAAGAACATTTTATATGATTATCCGATTAATATATTAAGGAACACTTATTCAAATATGCACTTTAGTACGCCCTTATTTATTCACAAAAAAAAAAAAAAAAAAAAAAAAAAAAAACAACATAACACTCCCTTGCTTTCTGTGACTTTACCATCTGTCTTAATTATGGTGAAATGGCCAATCCCAACTGGGAAGAATTGGTACAAAAATTTAACAGCTTTAAAATAGAATTCGATAAAAGCTTCAAATTTATAAGCAAATCCCAAAAACCAACAAGAAATACTATTAACAAACACCTTCAAGTACTTCAAACTAACTACAATAACGTGGTTTCATTGGTTAACCTTTTCAAGCATCTTCTAACCAAAGAGCACATCAAAGACTGTGAAAAATTAATATTCTCGTTAAACGAAAAGCTTTTAAAAGTTGCAGAAGAGCTGGAACTACCCCTGACATCCTTAACGGTTAATGAAGAAATTAAAATACCACTCCTTAGACCCGACTCACCCCATTCACTAAACACAGCAAATCGTGCCATAATCACAAACAACACGATGGCTGATCCACTAAAATTTATAGAATCAGCAAGCAAAATCCTGCCAGATTTTGATGGCAATTATACCATGCTTGGAAAATTCATTGACGCAATAACTCTTCTGAATTCTGTAAGAGGCGAAAATTCAGAATCAATCCTTGTCAATATAATAAACACTAAAATCTCGAGCGCGGTGCGAAATAAAATTCAAGGACTTCTAACAGTCGAAGCCATTATTACAAGGCTAAAAACCACTATCAAGGGTGACTCAGCTGAAACCATTTTAGCAAAATTAAAAGCGACAAAACAATCTAATAGAGAAAAAACAGAATACACTAAACAAATACAACAATTAGCCAATGAACTAGCCAACACATACATATCAGACGGTATGACAGAAGAGGCCGCAAACAAAATTGCTACAAAGGCCGCCTCTAAGTCTATAATTGATAACGTTTACTCTGAACGAGTTAAAATAATCTTGGAAGCTGGCACCTACAACTCCGTAGAAGAAGTCACTTCCAAATTTTTAGAAATTAACTATAATGAAAAACCCGTCGTCTAAGCTCACTAGAATGAGACTTGATCTAGAGGAATACGATTTTACAATAGAATACATACAAGGTAAAGGGAATTGTGGAGCAGATGCATTGTCGAGAATAAATTTTAGTGACATAAAAACTATGGGTGAAACAATTAACGTTTTGAAAGTCACAACTCGTTTACAGACAAGAAATCAAGATACTAATGAAATACATGATAACAGAAATTCAGATAAAGTAAAACAACAACGTATATATGAAGCAATACACGCTAATGAATCAAAGAAAATTACCCGTTTAACTTTTTCCCAAATAGGTGATACACTTAGATGTACCCTTAGGAAGGGCAAACAAATTTTAACGGACTTCGCGATGGATGATTATATTGCTAATGGAAAGATTGATCTAAATCAATTCTTACCAATGCTTGAAATAATAGCAAACAATCTAAACATTCCAAAGCTACAGCTGTCGTTGAATGAAATAATATTTAAAGAAACTCGAGTAAATGAATTTAAAGAATGCGCAAATAATAAATTGAAAAAACTAATTGTAATATTGGCACCCCAAGTAACAATTATAAACAATGAAAAAGAAAAAATGGATATTCTTAGGAAATTCCATGATGATCCCCTGTCTGGTGGCCACCCAGGGATCACAAGATTATTAAACAAACTGAGAAGACATTATTACTGGAAAATATGTCCAGTTAAGTAACTAAATATGTAAAAAACTGTGTATCATGTCAACTAAATAAGTCACGTCCCAAACAAAAAGAAAATTTAACAATTACACCAACACCAGCCAAACCCTTTGATATAGTTATTGTAGACACAATTGGTCCATTCGTTAAATCAAATTTTGGAAATGAGTATGCAGTAACTATGATTTGCGACCTATCAAAATACTTAATAGCCGTACCCATACAAGACAAATCAGCAAAAACTGTTGCAAAGGCAATATTCATGAATTGTATATTAAAATTTGGACCTATGAAAACTTTACTTACAGACATGGGCACGGAATATAAGAATCAAGTACTATCTGAATTATGCAAACTACTTAATATAAACCAACTACATTCAACGGCATATCATCACGAAACTCTGGGTACGATCGAACGTTCTCATAGAACATTTAACGAGTACCTACGAGCATATTTAGCCCCAAACAAAACAGACTGGGACGAATGGGTTCCATACTTTGAATTTTGTTATAATACCACCCCTTCCTCTACCCATGGTTATTGCCCTTTTGAGCTAATATTCGGCAAAACGCCCACGCCGCTCAACTTTCTAATGAAGGGAGGGATAGACCCACTATACAACATTGAAGCATACAGCAAAGAAGTAAGGTACAGAATGCAAGTAGCACATGAAAGAACTAAGGCACTACTTAACAAAAATAAAGCAAAACAAAAACAAATTTATGATAAAAACACCAGCCCACAAAATTTTGAAAAAAATGACCAAGTGCTAGTAGAAAATGCGGCAGGTTATAAATTATCTCAATTATATTTAGGTCCATACAAAGTAAAAGCAGTTTTAGATAAGAATTTAGTAATAGAACTAGAAAATAACAAAACACTAACAATCCATAAGAATAGAGTAAAATTATTTAATAAACCATAAGTTCTGTTATCATAATTAGACTAGAGATGCATCCTAGAACTGATATGTAAAAGATTATTAATATAACTATAAAAAAAAAGAATATATAAAAAAAAATATATAATTGAATAATCTCATAACTTACAGTATAAGATTATTCTTGTAAAGAGGGGAAGTGTCATGAATGTATGTATGTCAATAAATATTTTGCTATGATTCACTCTTCTTTAATAAGTAAAGATCATTAACACTTTATTTACTGAAATAAAGAAAAAAGAAACTCAATACAGCTAGAATTACTGAATTCAAACATTTAACATTCTTAAAGTTCATTACCACCATACATTGTTTAATTCAAAACATTATGAAATAACTAACATTTCAGTAGATCGGGTTACTGTCAATATTCTTCAGTGACCCACATTTTCTTTGAATAATAAAGCATGACAAATTAATGACGCTTCACTTTCCTAGCATAAGTATAATATAAATAAGTTTACATTTTTTAAAATAAGCACATTAAGAACAGAATAATAAAACTAGTGAATAGATTGTGAACATTTAAATTAAATAATAAATATTGGAAAATATACAAAGAACATTTTTTTTTAAATAAATACGTTACAACAGACCCTCCTATTTTGAGGTCATTGTTAATCCACATTTCAATAAGAAGATCATCATTTACATTACACTGCCCGGTGCCATGCTTACCCATAGTTTGTTCATAACCAAAATTGTCGTTACCGATACGGGCATTAAAATCACCCATTAATACCACTATATCATTGCCCGGAAGGTTATTTAGTACACTGTTTCAGAGGCTGTAAAATTCTTCTTTTCTATTTAGGTCACTATCCTCGGTGGGAGCGTAACATTGCACTAAAGATAAATTCGTTTTACCACTTCTTAATCTGGCAGTAATGATTCGTTCAGAGATAGCACTCCATGAGATTAGTGCGTTCTTCATTCTTTTATTCAAAAAGATTGCCACCCCGTGTATATGAGGGTCTTCATCCCTAGGCATCCTTGAATATATGAGAAGGTTGCCTTTATTACTTCTAAGCTCGCCATTGCCATTCCAACTAGCTTCAATTATATACCCAAAACATCTAGTTTGAGTCGTTCACATTCTGCTTCAAGTTGTTCAAGTTTACCTGGTTGGTAGAGAGTACGTACGTTCCACTGACCAAATCGAGTCCTTTTAACATTGCCAAGATTCGTTGCCATATCATTCCGTTTGCTATTTCTATTTGTGAATACTCGAATCGATTAGAATTTGGAGAGACGCAGGTGATTAACCCACATCTTCCTAGTTCGGTGGTAGGGCTGCTACCTTTAAAATTATCATATTCTCTTGACAGCATAGGCCTCCGAACCTGCCTTTATCGTCATTGTACTGGATTGCACGGAATTTCCTCCGTACTACTAGCTGTTGCGAAGTTATACCACTTCGTTTTCGGTCGCACAATTACATTAGCCGCTACCATTAGGTATCGTTTCCAGAGGCCACCACGATGGAGGTTGTAATTGCATTTCCGATAGTCCCAAACTTGTGGTTCCCCTCGTTTGAGCTACCGGCTGACCTCCGGCTAGATACCTCCTAGGTTATTCTGTTTTTGCTTATTTATATCTTTAATTTTAAATATTTTATTTACTTGTGTAATTTGAATGGATTTTTTAAAATAAAAAAAACACAAATTATATTTATATATACATATATACTAGCTGAACTCGGCAAACGTTGTCGTACCCTCAATAATTTATTTTTAATTCTAACACATTTTTTCATTTTGCCCTTAATAATGTTATAGAAACTTTGTTCTTGCAATGATGAATATATCCTGCATGACTTCCGATCAAATGACCAGTCAATTGACTGATACTATTCTTGTTGGGTTAGTTCATTTGCAGCAAAATAAATTTTTCCTGAATTTGAATTCAGTAAAATCAATGCATATTAATATATTTTGAGTCAAATCACTAAAAAAAAATTTTAATGAGAAAAAGAGATTTTTTGTTCGACTTGAAGGTTTTTGAGGAAAAAAATATGGCAACGCTGACCATCATCTTTAACACTAGAGACCTGCGCAAACAGTCTTGAAATGTAAATACGTCATGTTTTTTAAATGTATTCACGTCGCATGTATTATACTAAACCAATAATAAATGCTGTCGCACTATAAGCGAAGCACGATGGCTGTATTGTTGTACGTGTATTTCAGTGTTAACAAGCGATGTCGCCAAGACTGCTTGTTTGTAACACTCAAAAGAAGTACTGTTGATTAGTGGATGCTTGTTATTTTTCATATCCCAGCTAGCATTTGGGTGATAATTTTCTGCAAAAATCTCTTGTATGATTCTCCTCAGATCACTTTTAATGATTAAACACTTATTAAAAAGGATTCACTTATGATACATCTGTATGATAAAATAGTGATTTCTTGAAAATAGAGGAACAAAATGCAAAGAAGCAGCAAAATTAAACCCAATGATTTAAATACTACCAGAAAATGTCTCAACAATGAATCAGTAAATCGTATCATAAATGATTCTCTGGGATGATTCATCTGTAGGGTACCATTTTCTCTGGGAGTATCATTTATGATCGAAAAATGAGCTCATATGCGGTTATTTTTCACGTCAAGCTGATTCCGAAAAGATTCGATTATGATACAAAATGCTAGCTGGGATTGTACGTTTGAGTGTGTGTGTAATATGTAGATGGTAAGCTATTATGTGTTTAATGCCCATTTTTTCAGTTGGTAATCAAACCGTAATTATTTTTAAGTTCTAATTAAATACGAAATTGTGTTTTTGAGTGCTTATTTAAATAATAATTAAATGCCCAACATTGCGAAATTAAACACTACTTAAGTTTTATGATTGTACCATATGTTTTTATGTGTGTGTGTGTTTACTGAAAACATGCACATGAGCATCATGCGGTCGTATTAAAAAGAATTTCGTTTAAATTTCATAAATATATAACATATACAGTACAAAGTTTCATATCATGGAATAAAGTAATATAAAAAGGTATTATGATGTTCTTTTGGTCTATAAAATGAGTTTTTATGCAATTTAATTTTCTACATGTTGATAACCTAACTTTTTTGCTTACGTTAAACAGATGCTGTTTGAAAAGCCTTCAATAATACTGCAGTGCTACCGTACTTTCAACGTAATTTAATAAGAACTTTAAATAATCACTGAAAAAATGAAATCGTATTTAATTACAACTTAATTTTAAATAAAAATTAGCTAATTACGTACTTAATATTTAAGTTAAAAACTGGGGGTAAGCGCGTACAACTAATGTCAATGCATGTGTGTGCGTTTGCATTTACGCAGAAAAATAGAAGATCATACACACATACATGCATGACGTTTGTACACGCGCTCACGCGTAGAAATAAGCAAGTATCACAAATTCTTCCGTCACGAAGTATTTTCTTCTTTACTCCTATACCTACAATACTGAAAAAAAATTCTTGCAAACAGTGTTGTTAACGTTTGTTTTAGAAGATTTCGCTGTGGTAAAACATTTGAAAAATCCCTCATGTCTTAAAAGTTCTTATAAGATATCTTGTGCAGGACACTACTTAACACAAGCAAGTTTTCCAAATCTTCTAAATAGGTAATTTTTTCAAAATTACTTATTATTTTATTTTAATTTAAATAACAAAATTTATGTAACCAAATATTAATAACAAAATCATAACCCTGTTTTTATCGTTTTGACATAACGTTGCCCCTTTTATTTAGGCATGGCATTTCAGCGTTAAAGATTGGCGGAAAAAAAACGTTCAGCTTTCCGTCCTTGTTTAGGGATGGCTATAGTAGATGCTTTGTAAGTTATGTACATTTTTTGGGTCATTGTATGTAGTACATATTTTTACAGTATTAAAATGCGATTTTAATTCTGACCACAGTCAAGCGAATTTTGTTTGCGACAGCTGAATCATTAACTTATTTAAAAAAATTTATCAGAGCTTTGGATATTAGAAAAAAAATAGAAATTTTATTAATAAAAATAAATATCAATTAACTTCATTCACAATAATTAAATTTTTGTACTTTGCTTTGATTCACGTTCTTTGAGTAGAATATGCATTGATATGCATTATAACAGCTGCGAATAAAAATATTAATACTTTTACGTGGGAAATGTGCCACATATCAAAAAAATTGTCGATTGCCGTAAAACAGACTTTACAATGTTCAACAATTGTGGAAATGACGCAAATTTCCACATCTATATCTTCAGATATATTTAAGATATCGGAAAACTGATAACGAATTTGGAAAGAGGACACATTATTTATATATAATTAATCAATAACTAATTTTTTTTTAATGTCCCATACATCAAAGCAGAAACAAACCGACGAGCTGTTGTTTGAAAAGCCTTCCATAATAGTGGGAAATTTTGCAGTGCTACCGTACTTTCAACGTAATTTAATAAGAACTTTAATTAACCACTGAAAAAATTGAATCATTCAATTTTGGCCTTTCAATTCGCAATACACTCAAGCTTTTTTTTACTAGTACAATCAAACTTTTTAAATTTAAGACTGTATTGCTTTCAAATTCACCTATCTATTTATATGGCAATTTAATTTTCAATTTGAACAGATGGTCACAGCACACATTGATTGAAGCTATACATTTGACTTTTTTCTTCGTCGGTGGCATTCAAAAAATGAAAATGATTATCAATTTGTGTCACGCAGCATGTGTGATGTAATTGAAAGCGATATATTGAACGTGGGGCTGCAGCGTTATTTAAATGCAATGTAAATACACTGAAATGTGATTGTGTTTAGTCAGATGGAACCCCCTCCTCGTCTAGCAATAAATATGTTGGCAATATAGCAATAACGGCAGCAGGATTACGGAACAATATTGCTGATTGCTTTACTTATGTTAAGGCTATAGGAAATCGTAGTCACAATATGGAAAAAGTCACCAGGGAAGGTGCATAAAACATATAATTCACTTGTAAATATCTGCTTAATCGAACAATTTTTTTTTTAAACTACACATGTTTTTAAGAGACTATTTTCCTTTTTTAATATACATACATATGTATATTTTATAAATTTCAATAATATTATCGTAATGCCAAACGCAATACAGAAAAGTCGAACATAAATTAACACCGAGTTTGACGTTTCATGTTCGCAATAATTGTCATCGAAAAACTGTTGACAATTATTGCAAGCACTGGCAATGAACTGTCTCCATTGGCAATATCAATATTTGACATTTGCTGAATTTATTGACAGTCTAGACGGGGGATAATCAATTTCACTTTTTAAATGCCACCGACGAAGAAAGAACACAAGTTTGTAGCTTCAATCAATGTGTACTGTGACCAGCCCTTCAAATTGAAAATTAAATTGCTATATAAATGGATAGGTGAATTTGATATCAACCTAGTTTTCAATCTAAAAATTGCTATTCGTGTTCTCCGCTTCAAGCAAGAAGCAAAAATTTAATTACTGATGACGTTATTGCTTGTTCTCAGCAATAAAATTGGTATTTGAAGACCCAATCACAGAATACACAGAAGTGAAGAAAGTGAAAGGTAAAAAAAGCTTCAATCAGGTTTTTGTTAAAATTCGTGGAAAGAAGAGAAAAACATAGTGTATTTGATACTGCAGTGTATTACTACTTCCCAATTAACACAGCTAATAAAAATTTATTGCACTAGAAAGACGTAGCAAAACAAAAACGACGACAAAATTTGAGGGAAAACGAGACAAACAGAAAAATGCCCATATCTTCCGTCTCGTGACACTTCTGTATGTTTTGTGACCAAGTCTGAGCTGTCTCCACTAGCAATAAATTATTTTAACAACTGCGGCAATATATGTCACCATATTTATTGCTAGTCGGAACATAACTCTACGTCTACACCTGACATGAACTTTTGCTGTAACTTGAAGTTATAACTGACTTGTTAAAACAAATGCACTAACAATAATGTTATAACTTGAAAAAATCATTAACTTGAGCAGTCTACACTTAACTCGCGTTTTGTCAGGTGGAGACCGCGAGTAAGAAAATGACGGGCCGTGTGAAAGCGGCTTAAACAGGGTTGCATTATGTAAAGAAATTTCGCATAGTTGTACTTTTAACGAACAATGGCGTTGAAAGAAGATGGCTGATGCATCGCGGCGCTTTTTTTTATATATTTGCCGACTCTGCTTAACGAAAAAGGGAAATTTTTTTGCAAGCAGCAGTATTTGATTGTCCCGCAAAGTGTGTTGTGCGCCGATAGCAGCAAGAATAGAGAAATAGTTTGCGTATATAAACACAAGCAGTGTGAAAATATAATTTATTCAATTTTAAAGAAAGAAATTTAAGTATATACAAATATGTCTGACGAAAAGAAGGTACGTTTAAAAAAAGTGCTGTGCTTATCCTTTTGGGGCTTATTAGACATGAATATTGAACGGGAAAAATTGTACGACGCCGAAAAACATGGCGCTGTCAACAGCGACGCAAATGCGGCTTTTTTTTTTTTTTGTTTAAAAACCCCTGTTTAAATAATTTATAATACTTTTCCTTTTTACTAAATCACTTCATGTATAATGTGTAGAAATTACAGAAATGTCGATGGTAGAAAAAGGTGTTTAATATATGAAATATATTGGGTGTAAAATTGGGAACCATAACCTAACATTTTTTAGATTTTGCTCTGCATTTTATACCCTACATTCTTTACTGTTGGTTCTCACATTTTATTTTCCTCGCTTCAACGAGGTTTTTATGTATGTACATAAAACGTCAGTATTTGGTTATAAAAAAGTGTACTCTGTTATGTTTAACCTTTTCCTCTGTTTTACGTACCGATGGCTGGCTGTTGTTATTGTTAATTTCAGTCGAAGTATTAAAAGTAGCGCCATTTAATTTAAAGAGTTGCTTGTAGGGTAGACTAAAAGTACAGTGGGTTTTGCATGTGAAATATGACTACAAATATGTTTTATTTTGTTACAGGGATCTGAAACTGAACACATCAACTTGAAGGTTTTGGGCCAAGATAATGCCGTAGTACAGTTTAAAATAAAGAAACATACACCTCTAAGAAAATTAATGAATGCTTACTGTGACAGAGCGGTAGGTTACCATACGATAAAACCGTTTGCTAAAAGTATTGACATTTTTTTTCTAATTTTAAAGGGTCTATCCATGCAAGTAGTCCGGTTTCGCTTTGATGGTCAGCCCATAAATGAAAACGACACCCCTACCTCCTTGGAAATGGAAGAAGGTGACACTATTGAAGTTTATCAACAACAGACGGGTGGAAATTAGAGATCAACTATTCTTAATTTTAATAATAATATATTCTTAAAAACAAAAAAGATACACAAAATTAACTTTATTCATAATATTAAACAAACTCATAGAAATGGAAAATAAATTTTAATATGTATAACAAATAGTTGACAAAATATTAAATTTATGGAAAGCGGTAATTGTTCACGAACTTCAAAATGTGAAGAAACGTTTTCCTTGGCAACTTGCATGGTAAACACAAAAGAGGGTTGAACAAGCTAGTACCCATTTCCGGTTACAGGGGGTCTACTCTGTATTTCGAAACGAAAGAAAATGCTTTCGAATTCGTATGTTATTAACATTGCATTTCGAAAGCATTTGCTTTCGTTTTGAATTACAGAGTAGACCCCCAGGATTTAGTAATGCCTAGTGTTTCTTTTTTCAATAACTTTTAATCAATTATGAATATTTTGAACTTTCTTTTGATATCATCTTTTTTTATCAGAAATTGTAAACTCTAGTTCTAAAAAAATCGGGTAGAATCTGTTTATTATTGTAACTATTGTAATTCCACTAATAAAAGCGATTGACATGAATAAAAAACGCGTGTTTTAATTGTACCTATTATATGAATTAAAAATTTTTTTTAACTGATTATTAAATTTGTCGCTGCTGATTATCACGGGTGTGCTGCTGGGGGTCTACTCTGTATTTCGAAACGAAAGAAAATCATTCGAATTTGTATGTTATTAACACTAGAGTTCGAAAGCATTTGCTTTCGTTTCGAATCACAGAGTAGACCCCTGGAAAATGTGTGATTTCCATATTGGAGAGTAAGTACAGTCATATTGCTTGGATAATCTTGCGCATTAGAAGTGTACAGAATTTATTTTAGGCATCCAAGACAAAAATTTACCAAATACGAAGCATTTTTAAAGAGCTTAATACCTACTAGCAATCCAGAGTTTTCAAATCGCGTGCTTTCCAACACAACGCCGTATCTTCACGGAACTTCGTATTGCGTCCTTAATTCTACTGAATAACCAAAAAAAAACAGCTTATAGGTGTTAGTATTTGGACTACGACCAATAGGAAAATGTAAATACGTGTACCTATTTATTTCGTAGAAGCAGAAATGTGTGCATAAGTACATACTTATTTTGTTTTGTCATTGCCCACTGTGTAATGAGTCACGATCTACATTTGCGGATGAGTACAGTTGTGTTAAAAAGTTCATTAATCACTTCATAAATATTAAAACAAAATCTAGAGACGTAAATGTATGTATATGCACATAAATATAAATGCCCTACAGCACTTGTTTTACGATTACGTTTTTACATGTTACTGGTTAAAAAATTTCAAAAATCGATTTTGCGTTCAACTGTCCGATCGGTTAATTAAAAATTGGCTGTTTCAATTAATGGTTAATTTTAGTCGATTAAGATTAAGAGTTAACATGAACTTTAACTGACAGTTCTCCATACAAAACTTGCTGTTAAAGTCCCTGTTAGTCTTTAATTGTACATTGTGAAAGGGGCCGTAAGAGACTTTAATCATTTTTACATATTTTTTGTGTGTTTAATTATTTGCACTGTCTCATAGGTATGTACAAAAGGTGTTTTTAGAAATTATTTTTTGTACCTACTAACCAAAAAGTATTTTCAGTGAACCCAACTTAAGCAAAATTTGCAGTCCTTGGACGTGGCTATAGAAGATTTTAGTAAAGACTAATTGAAGTAGAGGGAATTATTAAGTTTTTGTTTAAAAACACTGTCTGACAAAAATTAATGAAATCGAAATACTTGTGACGTTTTGCTATTTTTCTGGTAGCTATTGTTGAGCATAAAAACATTTGGAATAAAATTTGGAATTTTCCACTAATAAAAGCGATTGACATGAATAAAAAACGCGTGTTTTAATTGTACCTATTATATGAATTAAAAATTTTTTTTAACTGATTATTAAATTTGTCGCTGCTGATTATCACGGGTGTGCTGCTGGGGGTCTACTCTGTATTTCGAAACGAAAGAAAATCATTCGAATTTGTATGTTATTAACACTAGAGTTCGAAAGCATTTGCTTTCGTTTCGAATCACAGAGTAGACCCCTGGAAAATGTGTGATTTCCATATTGGAGAGTAAGTACAGTCATATTGCTTGGATAATCTTGCGCATTAGAAGTGTACAGAATTTATTTTAGGCATCCAAGACAAAAATTTACCAAATACGAAGCATTTTTAAAGAGCTTAATACCTACTAGCAATCCAGAGTTTTCAAATCGCATGCTTTCCAACACAACGCCGTATCTTCACGGAACTTCGTCTTGCGTCCTTAATTCTACTGAATAACCAAAAAAAAAAACAGCTTATAGGTGTTAGTATTTGGACTACGACCAATAGGAAAATGTAAATACGTGTACCTATTTATTTCGTAGAAGCAGAAATGTGTGCATAAGTACATACTTATTTTGTTTTGTCATTGCCCACTGTGTAATGAGTCACGATCTACATTTGCGGATGAGTACAGTTGTGTTAAAAAGTTCATTAATCACTTCATAAATATTAAAACAAAATCTAGAGACGTAAATGTATGTATATGCACATAAATATAAATGCCCTACAGCACTTGTTTTACGATTACGTTTTTACATGTTACTGGTTAAAAAATTTCAAAAATCGATTTTGCGTTCAACTGTCCGATCGGTTAATTAAAAATTGGCTGTTTCAATTAATGGTTAATTTTAGTCGATTAAGATTAAGAGTTAACATGAACTTTAACTGACAGTTCTCCATACAAAACTTGCTGTTAAAGTCCCTGTTAGTCTTTAATTGTACATTGTGAAAGGGGCCGTAAGAGACTTTAATCATTTTTACATATTTTTTGTGTGTTTAATTATTTGCACTGTCTCATAGGTATGTACAAAAGGTGTTTTTAGAAATTATTTTTTGTACCTACTAACCAAAAAGTATTTTCAGTGAACCCAACTTAAGCAAAATTTGCAGTCCTTGGACGTGGCTATAGAAGATTTTAGTAAAGACTAATTGAAGTAGAGGGAATTATTAAGTTTTTGTTTAAAAACACTGTCTGACAAAAATTAATGAAATCGAAATACTTGTGACGTTTTGCTATTTTTCTGGTAGCTATTGTTGAGCATAAAAACAATCTGTATTTGGAATTTTCCAAACATCGCCAAAATCTTGAGTTATGGGGTAAAGACCGGGATTTCATACACGTACGCACTTGTCAACTTCTAACTAAGCTGAATATCAAGAGATTTTAAATTTATAAACGGATTTACAACTAAGAGACTAAGAACTTTCAAACGATATATACGTATTTTATTTCAGTAAACTTCATATATACTTAGGTACTGTGTATAATTTTTCACCAAATATATTTTTTTGGCTTTTTCGACACTTTTCTACCAAATATCATATCTGAAAGAAAATTATCGTGTATGATTTTAAACACGTCTGCAGGACCATAATTATTTTTATTTATTTATTTAGTACATATCCTGCAAAGTAAATTTGCAGAATAAAAGAAAGAAATGATATACATAGGTCCATACAAGACACATTTATTTCCAGGTAATATCAGGATTACAAGAACAATGAAAAAATACAACAATGAAAAAAACAACATGGCTTTTAGTTGATCCAAAATATCAAAAATAGAATTTGTTGTAAAATAATAATGAAAATTATTCACATAAATTTGAAAAAATTTCTTCACGGCAGCTACCACTAACAAAATTTGCAACGTTTAGGCACTTTTCACAATTTTTTAATAGTTTTTTCATATTTTTAAATTTTTTTCAAAAGAATTTTTTAAAAAAATATTTTTCACATTGAAAATAATTTAACATTTTTTTTTAATTTCTCATTCGTAAACAATTTTTGAAGCTTCGAATGAACTATAATTAAAAAAAAAATAGCTCAGCTGCGTTCCCGCTACTACCTTGTGAATGTGCCTTGGATCCATATAAAAAAAATATTTGACATCATATGCAACGAACCCCAGCAACATTTTTTTTTTGTTAATTTACTGACTACCAGCTGACTTAAATAATATCAACTTTAAGTTAGTTGAAAAGTAATGCGGAGTGAGATAATTGACTACCGCCTAGGACATCGCAATGTTAAAAAAGTTATTTGTTTCCATTGGAAAGTAATCCAAGTGGCAGTCAGTTTTTTCTTGCCTTTATGCAGTGGTAAGCAAATAGGCTAGGTCAAGAAAAAAACACCTCTTAAGTCCAGCGGAAAACAATATGCATTTAGTGTACTAACATTTATTTAACTAATAATTTTTGTGTTAATATTGTATAACAAAATGAATAGTTTCGTTGTCCTCACACTGATTTAGTTTCAATAAATTTAGGCAGATTTTTATCCTCTGAAAAATTAAAAAAAGGACTTAGCATATTTGCTACTAAGCCAACGATATAATGCATGATTCACTTCAATTGTGCCCGCTGTGTCTTGCATACACCAAAATGCATCATAATTTTTGGCATATACAATAAGAAATTTGATTTTTATATAAATATGTGAATTGTTAATTTAAAAAAGAATTGAGCTTGTGATGATTTTTTTCTTCAAAATATGATTTTATTTCCGGCAAATGATGATTTTCTGTGCAAAGCTTCTGGCAGCCATCTTTTTCGTTTCAATCGTGTTCTCGCTCCCGGGTTATTTTTTTTTTGTATTCTGTGTTCCAAATGGAACAAAAATGGCAAAAGCACGTAGCCAAAAAGCCAGGGTATCCCACGTGTAGAAGCTTCCTTCGGTTGCTCCGAACGACCTATACCTTCGTATAGGAAGTAGGAGTTTCCAAGATCCACTCCTAGAGTTTTTTATGGTCTCCACCAGTTAATCTTATTAAAAACGTTTGCACTTGATAATGGAAAATTCCACAAAAAACTAACTGTAAGCGATACAGTTAGTTGCGGTAACCATTAACAAGTGCGAGTGAGACGCAAAACTCTTGAAGGCCAATAAACAACAGTGGCCTGGTTGCATTTAAGAAATAATTGCCAACGACGCGTGATGTTGACTCGCCCAGAGCTGCTTTACGACTGGCTCCCGGGTTATGGATTGAGCGTAACACACGAACCGGTCTCTTACTGACAGTGTGCACTAGAGCGTGGCACAAGCCTTAAAAAAAGGCTTACAAGCACTCTCATTAATTTCAAAATGTGTGTGTATATTGCGTGGTTATTTTAAAACAAAACTTTCAAAAGAGATGTGTTTTGTTTACGATAAGAATACTGCAGTACAGAACAAAACTGCAATAGAACAATGTTGAAGTAAAACCAAGCCTTTCAAAACAAAAATGAAATAGAACATCAAAATTCACACAGAACATTCAAAACATGCTTGAATGTTCTGATAGCAAAGACAATTTTCCATATAAAAGAAACATTGCGCTTCGTTAGGAATATGAAAGCTGAAAAGAGGTTTTATTTACTATGAAAGAGTATCATACATACTTATGTACTAAACCCCAGCACAAATGGATTTATACTTAAGAAATATGTACATATAATCTAGCTAAGCATGAACACTTACTCGACCAATACTAAAAAACTATGTACTAGAGCTGCAAAACTATCGATAGTACTATCGATAGTATCGATAGTTTTGTTGTAAATGAAATATCGATAGTTTTTTCCACTATCGATACTATCGGCAAAAAAAAAAACAAGTAATTAAAAGAGTAAAAATAATCGAAGTCAGTAAACAGTAGCCGGCAGCTTTGAAGCAAATTATCCGTAGTTGATTTATGCTTTTGTACAGCAATGGAAAAGTTGGTACAATTGTAAAATTTTAGCGCTATTTGAATGCCAAAAGTACCGTAGCACCGCAATGACCCATTTAGCACTACTGGAATCTCTTTATATTTATTACATGCCAAAATTGCATTAAAATATATTAACCCCCTTATGCAAAAAATAATGCGTGCTTAAAGTGTACATTAAAAAAAATTTCCATAGAAAAACCGGTTTTAACGTTCACTTATTTTTTTGCAGAAGGGGGTTAATCTTTAGCTCGAAGGTATTAGAAAATTAAGTAAATCAAACGATGTTTTCCGGTACTTAAAGAATTGCTGGAGGAATGTTATTTATTCCAAATTCATCTGCAAATGTGGAAATTTTATTTTCCTACCAAGGAGAGAAGCCGACTATTTGCATCGACTGTGAACAATAGACTTGGGTCGAACTCGTTCACTAGTTCATTTTTGCCACAAACCAATGATCAAACCCATTTAAATTACATGGGTTTGATCACTGGTTTGTGGCAAAAATGAACTAGTGAACGAGTTCGACCCAAGTCTAGTGAACAATCGAATAAAAAAAAGGTTATAAACGTAGTATATCGTAAATGTTACTTTTATATTCAGATCCCAGCAACTAATATTCTTTGTGCACCTTCTGGCGTTTTGTTAATTGATTTTTAGTTAATTAAAAAGTACAAGTATTAAAAAAATATAAATAAAGAATTAGGTACAATCGTACTGAAAAAATAAAAATTTTTTTTGAAAGTTAGTACAATTTGTAAATATGACATCGCATCCCTGCTTCTGTATACATAAGTACTTAAATACATATGTATGTATATGAATTTATTTATAAATACAAGTGTTATTCGACAAATAGTAGTCACAAGTATCTTAATAAATTCAACATAGTCGACACAAAGTCGCATTTTGATAATTCTAAACCATGGGTAGTCCCATTAAATTTTAAGTTCAATAAAAAAGTATATTTTCGATAATATGCCGCTTGCGATAAAATCGAAAAAAAGGCTTGATATATTTTTATATACTAATGAAAATGTTGAGGGCTCTGGATTTTTTTCGAGTCAAATGTAGTTTATGTGGCAACTTTTATAAAACTATTCGATACTATCGATAGTTTTACATAAAACTATCGAAACTATCGAGTGGAGCGACTATCGATAGTTTTGCAGCTCTACTATGTACATGTTTTTGAGAACAACAAAATGAGAGAATAATTATTTGTTGCTACCAAGGCGAATTCACATATCAATTCGCCTTGGTTGCTACTCTACTGTGTGTGAGTTAGTTAAGTACTTGTTCATTTTTCGCTCTGACTTGAACATTCATAAAGCGAACATGGCAAGTACCATGCGACAGCCAAACTTCACTAGGTACTTGCAGTACTAGGTGAAGTTTGGCAAAAAAAATATTGTTACATGCATTCAATCCATGATACAATTATACTAGGTACATGCACGACTACAACAAAAATACAATACCAAAAAACACATGTATTTTGTTGTATAAACAAACGAATAATTGTCAGAAACAGATGCCTTTTGTTTTTAAAAATAACAATTACAGGGTAACTAAAGTACAATTGCAGACGCGGCATGCCTGCATGATCATAGTTATTCAGTGTTGCCAATATGTGTGTAGTTAGACAGTGTGTAATTTCTACTCACATGTGTAGGCCATGTAATTAAATTCTTGTATAATCTGTGTGTAATTCTACTTTGGGTTTTGTTTTTATTTATTTTTGTTTTAATTTTAACCTACACAAAAGATGTGTAGTGTAATTTTCTTCAATGTGTAATTGGAGACACAGCCATGTATAAATTCATTGGCAACACTGTTATCATTTTATTCACACACATACACTAACATTTTTGTAGCTTGTAAACAAAGTTTGACAATTATCTGCAATGTATACAGTGACAGGCTGGGCTTGTGCCTGTACCTGTTATAATTGTATCATGATTCAATCCAAGGCGAATTGATATAAGGTGGTCTTGATTCTTCTTCTTCTTCTTGGTATGCGTATTCGCCTTGTATATTTGTTAGTGTAAAATTTCCTGCTGTCAAAATATTTCTTAACGTTTTGGTTCATTTGACAGCAGGAAATTTATGTCAGCTGGCGAATTAAGATCACCTTATGTGAATTCGTCTTGATTCAATCGCTATTTAACCGCAGATTGATGCAAACCAAAAATGGATATAAATGAGGTAAGTTTACAATTTTAATAATTTAAAAAAGTTTGTTATTTATTAAAATTGATATAAAGATGAGTTTATATGCATTATAAAAATATTTTTTTGATTTATTAAAATGTAATCAACTAAATATCTGGACCAAAGAAATATACATACATATATATGTACATAACATACATGCATATGTATGTATATATTTACGGCTTTATGCTCCTTATAAGAACAATATGAATTAATATATACTTACATAAATAAAGACCACTTTCCTACTGAAGATTCAAGAGTTGTATAATTTCCATTCAAACTAAATCCTTAAATTTGATAAAAGATTTGTATTGCATATACATATACTATATATGTATTTCCTGGGATTGCCGATTATTTCCTTTAACTGTACTATTTTCTGAATTACAATTGATAAATCAAAATTACAATTGACACTTTCTAAATTTCAAATTGACGAATCTAAATTACTATTAATGCTTTCTAAATTACAACTGTAAAAGGTGCAGAAATAAGGATTACGTAGTAAATATATACATATGTTTATACTGGTTTGCGTATTTCGACTTTCACTAGGACATTTTGGTCCTGTTTGGCGTATTTCGACTTCGAGTACGACATTTTGGTTTTAGATTAAACAAAACATGTGATGTTCCTTATTCTATTAAATATGGCAACCAAGATAAGGAGGATTATCATATCATCTTTTGTTAAATACTTATGTATATGAATAAATATATCTAGAAAATATATATAGAAAAATATATCTGCTTTTTTAATTAAAATTAATTCTTGTCGATATGCGTGAATACTGCTCCACGACCTGCTGAAGTGTTTTAATTGTAATTTGCATTTCACTTTTTGGTATTTAGTACGATGTATGTAATTTACCTCGTAAATAATATACAAACTTGTATATTATTATACATATCGATGGCTTAATATAAGAAAGGCGGAACTCGAATTTTCTATATTTTATAGGAGAAGCAAAAAACTGAGGAAAAATGAGAGCATTTACATGCAGAGATAATTTTTAAAGTGGCCATAAGTCCTTCATTTTAAACTATAACGTACTAAAATCTTCAAGGAGGATGCAATTATACGTTGTCTCCCAGAAAAGATTAAAAACGTGATTTCGAAAAACATTGAGATGCAACGTTTTTATATTAAGCCATCAATATGTATGTTGTATGCAGAATTGCGGTAAGCATTAACTGTTTCACAATAACGAAAGAAAATTTAGTTTTGTACAATTTCATTTAAAACAAAATTAAAATTTTAAATACAACCAAAATTAAAATTTGGTTGTTATTTCAAATGTAAATGTTCTGTGTTAATTGCGAACGTAAGATATTTACGGCCTAACTCATAAAAAATATGTCGGTTTTATAAAAGGATTGTAAATAAAAATTTCCATTGAAAATTTAGATTATTAACCTCTTATAAAACAGAAATTTTTTTTATGAATTAGGCAGTTAATATAAAAATTAAATATTAAATTGATTTTATTTTATAAAATAAAAAGTCATTATTTTTAAAACTCATTGCATATTTTTGATAATTGAATACGAATGTAAATGTCATCACCGGCATTACTATTTCCATTTCAACCTTTCTGCACTAAAATACTTGAAGTACCACATGAAGTGAACATAATTTTTGAGGTACTTCTTTTTGGTAGCCTACATTTTTCTATGTTTATTTTTTTCGGTACTTATTTAATCTTCGGCTACTGCTTGTTGGTATTTGCCAAATAAACAATCTCTTCACTTTACTGCTTGTGATCTGAGAGGGAGAACAAATATGTACTATACTCGACAGCGAGTTTCACGTATGAACAAAAATGTTACTCGTAGCAGACGTTTATTATGTACAAGGCACAACAATCAGGTACCCGCGATTCTACAACAAATATTACAACAGCAACAACCACATGTACTTTGTTGGTATAAATTACCTTCTTACTTTTCAAAACAGGGTGGCATCGTGACATTGCATGTTTCTTACAGGAAATGTCAAACACCATACAAAACTGAATATTCGAAAGGTGTTTATAGATACCCAAACAAAAGCATGCTTTAAGGCTTATACCTTCACAATCCAAATTTGACATTTAGATTGGTATAATGACATTAGTCACCTGGTGTAGTGCTGCCACCTAATAAATGCGCCTTGCTTATGTACATTTGTATATAAAAATTTTGTTAATTTTTATTTTCAATATATGTATACATACCCTACAAGAACACTACCAGCACGGTTGCCATAAATGCAGATTTATCTGGATTTTGCAGATTTTTACCCTCCAAAAACACGAAATGCAGATTTGAAGATTTTTGGCCTAAAAACGCAGATTTTTCAACTCCAATCATAGTGCAGTTTTTTTTTAAATTTTTCCTAATACTGCTACTACTTCTTGTTTCTTTTAGTTTAGAGAGTTCAATTTTTGAACTTAGAACACATCATTAAGTAACTTTGGCAAGCTTCTGGAAACGAATATCTGATATAAAACGATCTTATTCTGATTACGATTTTGCATTCCTAAGTTTATTCAAAATGTATTGTATTTACAACATTCATTTGCAAATGTCGACAAGATTTTCAGTCAAGTGAACTTGAATAAAACAAAACTCCGAAGTCCTTTGAATATTTATGCAACAAATTAAATGACTTTGTATAATTTTTTATATATCCGATTTCTTTTCTCATTCATTTTATATTATTTGCACATAAATTTAAAGAATTTGTTTAGTGGTTATATGTGCCCTTAATTAAGAAAGTGGTCTAAGTCATATTTTTCTTTGGTCGAGATATTTCGTAGATTGCGGTTGAAGAAATTAAAAAATATTTTTATATCATGCATAATTTTTATTTAGAGTTGTACTAGTATCGATTTATATTTATATTAATATATAATATTTATTAAGGATTTATTGAAGTTTTTATAAGATTTATTTGATATTTGGAAGCAAAAACACATATAGGTTAGACCACTTTCATAATTAAGGCCACATACATTTGTATTTCGTTGCACCTAAAGAAAGACGAAAGTCTTGAGTTTGTGGGAGAGAACAGAAAAGATGTCTTATTCTGTATTCCTTTTTCTTCAACAAACTCAAGACTTTGCAAATTAAACTTTGAGTGTGGAAAAGCCGCCAAACTCATCATTAGACTTCAACCTATGTGGCAGCTAATTGTAAAAACGTAACGAGAAAATAACAGTGGATTCAAAATCGAAGATCTTAGCTTATAAAGATTTTTGCTTGAAGCTTTTAAGCTTAGTCTAACGCATTCAAACGTTTTGAAACCCAAAATAATTTTTATGAATATTAAGTTTGTGTACGTAGTTCTTTATAACATATTGATAGACGTTCTTTAAACATATGATGTTTTTACCTTGTTTCAAACATTTTTGGTTTCTTACGCAGAAACGAAATGAAAATTCTTCACACATTAAAGGCTTATTTATTTATTTATTTATTAAGTACATATTATACAAAGTAAATTTGTATAATATGGTGTTGCACAAGTATGGGCGGAGTAACTAGACCATGTGCCCAAGATGGTATTAACAGTATCTTAAAAGTTTTTGTGACTGACTGTACACGACCTATGCCTTCACATAGGAAGTAGCAACGTGGTTGTTAAAGAAATTCCACAAAAAACCGCAAGATTATACGGTTATCCGTGGCTGATCAGTCAACCAGTGCGAGCGAGACGTAAAACTCTCGAAGGCCAAACAACATACACAAGCCTGACCGCACTTAAGAAATAATTACGATGACGCGAGAGATGTTCCTCAACCCAGAGCTGCTTTACGACTGGATTAAAGGCTTATATTCATAAAAAAATAAAATGCTTGAAAGTTAGTTTAAAAAAATTGTGTACAAAATTTAAATAAAATACATTTGAAGACGAGTTTAAATTTTATGAATATGGGTTAATAAAAAAATATTTATATTACACATGTCCATCCATATTTATGTAAACTTTTTGAATAAAATATAAAAAAATTGTTTTAAAAATTGCTTTAAAGATTTTTTGAAGATTTTAAAAATAAAATGCAGATTTTGAAGATTTTTTCGTGCAAAATTGCTAAGTTTTGCAGATTTTATCCTTAGAAATTCTGGCAACACTGACTACCAGTCAATTGACTGCTCATTTGATCGGAAGTCATGCAGGATATATCCATCAATCAGAGAAACAAGTCGACCGGTTCGAAGCCGACGGCGCGCCGCCGCCGGTTATTTTTCTGTATATCAAGCCGCCGCCGATTGTATCGGCTCGCATCGGCTCAAAACCAGCCGAAATTTTGTCTACTTAAAAAGACAAATTTCCGAAAAAAATTTTGAAAATCAATTTCCAGTTTCAGTTTTTATTTTCTCTTTAAATTTTCATATAGTTATTTGCGCCGCCGAAAATTCACTCGGCGCACCGCCGCCGGTCACAAAACTACTGCGCCGCCGCCGCCGATAATTTTGCCTCGACTTGTTTCTCTGCCATCAATGCATAGAACAAAGTTTCAATCACATTGTTAAAGGCAAAATGAAAAATGTGATGGAAACTTTTGTGTACGTGTGATGTTGCATCTCTCTCTAACCAATGAATATAATCTATAGTTGAACTGCTCACTCTAGTCCCTTTTACTAATCAATGATAGCATAAATATTACTAAAATATGACTGTTCATAATTGAATAATATATCCCCCACAATTGAGTATTCATTTATGATTGATATATTGACAGCAAATATACAGGTCTATTCGTGAAGTCACTTTCACCACAAAACACACAGAAGTGTCACGAGACGGAAGATACGGGTATTTTTCAGTTAGTCTCGTTTTCCCTCAAATTTTGTCGTCGTTTTTGTTTTGCTACGTCTTTCTAGTGCAATAAATTTTTATTAGCTGTGTTAATTGGTAAGTAGTAATACACTACAGTATAAAATACACTATGCTTTTCTCTTTTTTCCACGAATTTTAACAAAAACATGATTGGAGCTTTTTTGACCTGTCACTTTCTTCACTTCTGTGTATTCTGTGCTTTCACCACAAATACGCGCATCTTTCACTTTTTGCTATTCTTAAATATTACGTTGGAGATGAGTGATAGAAAACATATGTTTTCTTTCACTTTGGAGGTATTCTAAAATACTTCGTCACCATGATCAATGTCATATTCGTTCAACGCCAATTTTAGCGCGTTAAGTTTAAATAAATAAAGAAAAAAGAGATACGAAATATTTATATGGTGTCTACCACTGTTATTAAGCTTTAATGGCGTTCGGCCAGGCTCTACAAGACAATTAAGTTTTCTTTAAGGTCTTCAAAGATGTAAACACGTTTTTAAAACAAATAAAACAAGTAACTAATTTCACTTTTACTGTTTATTATTTCTTTTTATGTTACTTAGCACTTGTACCGTTAAGTTTTTTTTATTAATTATTTCTTTAAATTACTTCTTAAATCCCTTTTTGTTTTCAACTTTTTCTGCATACAAGTCAGCTGTTTTCAATGTTGTTGATGTTTTTATAATAGATAACATAATATCGATTATTGAAAACGATATTTCTTCGCGCGTATTTTAGAATCTGACGACGTCGAACTATCGAAATTGAACGTTCGACGATGAAGAAGTGAAGCGCGTATTCTCGAATAGACCTGATAATTTTTATTTTATTTGCTTTTTATTATAAAAAATAACTAAATTACACAAGTAGATAACATGCATATTTAAAAAAAATACAAATAAAAACACAAAACAACTTCAGCGGTATCTAGCCCTCTTCACACCTTTTCATCACCAACGTACCTAGACTTGACAAATATCTGAAATATTGCAAATAAATATACACATTAAATTAATGTGAATTCTTTTATTCGCAATTTTACTTATCTTTCTTTTTAACACTTTTGTAAAACAGGCAGAATGAATTGTATTACCTACCGCCTTCTTCAACTCCCAATGCATCTTGATCATTCCAAATATCTAAAAATTGAAAATGAAACGAATACGTATATACATATGTATATTTTCAATTAAATTGTATAAAATTTCTTTTGTTCCTTATTGCTTTTATCTTACCTTTTTCACAAACACCATAATTTTTTTACCACTTAAATTTACATTTTAATTTTACAAAATGAACGAACTATAAATTATTTTCAGTGCGCTGATTTACACGGGCATAATTGTGCTGGCATAACATGCCAGTTTGTTGGTGCGAGAGGCAAAGAGAGTGGTTTTGCGGTTGGCATAACTTTTCAACCAGCTTCAACCCCGCATTAGCAGCATAAAACTAATACACATACAACTTAAAAAACAGCAAATGTTAAATGAATACTAAAAACACTAACACACACACAGCTGTGTATACGAATACATTTTGTGCTAGATGAATTAGTCTCGTGTAATTTGGAAAAGAACAAAAATTGTGCGGCTTAAAAATTGATCTCTTTGACTTAAAATTTTCTTTCCAACTGTGTTGTGTGTTCAATTTATAGGCAAAAAACAGCAGACAGCAATTTCAATGAGCACATTTTTGGGTTTTTTTCAAATTTTTTGCCGACATAGTATTTTTGTGTTCTTTTATTACAAATAATGTTATATTCCACCGAAAATTTTAAATTACACTTAAATAAATACATATGTTTAGGAACAAAAATAAAAAGTATAATGATGTGTAGCGGTTTATAGATCTATGATATAGAAGTCATGAAGTTTTGTTGTCTTAAAAAAATAACAGAAAAATTTTATATTTTAAACGAGTTTGAAAAAGGAACGAACTTGTGAAGATGTAAAGTTTCTTGTGTATTTTAACAATTCATATTGCTACATTGCTTATACAAATTGCCCTTCCAAAGCATTTTTCTAGAGACGTCTTTGTTGTATTCCAACAAATAAAATCATTGAAATTCATTTTGAAACCCAACAGCTGAAATTATCCAATCTAATTTGAAGCAGTCTACTCTTAAAATAATTTTTCAACTACAATGAAATCCAAAAATTGTGTAACTCTCTCATACACACAAAAAAATATAAGAGGTAATATTAACTAAGCTTACATAGGTAAATTTTTTTATATGAAAGTAAAAAACTTGGGTTTTATTAACTATGCAGTTAGGTAATTTGTACATTACACATTACCTAAAATCCAAGTTAATATACCTATTACAATAAGGTACATACATACATATATTTTTCGAAACTATTTTTATTGAAATGTTTTCTATTTTATTGTCAAATTAAATTTTTGAGCAAGTAGGTATGTATACATTAAATTTTTTAAATTTTTAAATTTATGAAAAATATTTCTTTTTAATTATTATATGTAGATCAGTTCTCGTTGAACCTTCATAGTGAAGAAACATTAAAGCGGATTTTTTTTTTACATACATACAAACGAAACAAATATAAAAAACAACAAAATCAAAAATCATACAAAAAATATTCGTAATACATATTCACCTTGATAAATAAGCTTATTGGCTTTACTAATATTTTTTACATAGCAAGAAATAGCAAAAACAAAAAAAAAACCGTAAACACAAACAAAGTTCCCTTGAGGAATAATACTCTGTATGAGTACCTCAAAAGAAAAAAAATTTGAAGTGAGTTCTAACGGCAGAAATGCTTATTTTACTGTGAGTTCTGAAACTCTTAATGAAAAAAATATAAATAATAAATCTGATGAAAATCTTTTTTTAACGGCAAAGCCAATTTTTCGTCAGCGATCAACTTCGCTTTGTCCAATGCCAACTAGTGAATCGTTAACATTACCATTGCCTAGTACTTCTTCATTTAAGTCTGCGATATCATCCGCATCGGGCTCGCCTTCATCACTAAACAAAGTTATCACTACAGATAACAGTAACTCAAAATCCAAGGTACAAGTGGGAATGGACAGATATATAACAGTGGTAAAGCGTGGGCGAAGCCCAAATTCTTCAAAAATTTCATCTGCTCCAAAGATGTCTAGGGATAACAGCGCATCATCTACCAATCGTCAAAATCGTTTTTCATTATTGCAAGACACCGACGACAAGCCCTCTACATCATCGCAAAAGTCTTTTAAGCCACCACCTATTTATCTGAGAGAAAAAAATTCTAACGCGCTTATAAAAAAACTACTGTCGACCATTGGTGAAAATACTTTTCACATCATTCCAATTAAACGAGGTAATATTGATGAAACTAAAATCCAAACATATAATGAAAAAGATTTCCGAAAAATTGTTAGTGAATTCGAAAAAAATAAAACAAATTTTTACACATACCAACTTAAAGGTGGAAGTACATACCACGCGTTACGCGGCAACGCTTTTCTGGCTTTTTAAACGTTTAACGCTATACAAATGGAAAGTTACACAACACGCTTTTGAGGTTTTTTTTTAGTTGTAAAATTTAAAGCCTATGCCGGTTATTTTTTCGTCTTGCATTTACGTTTTATATTTCTTTAAATATTTAATGCATTTTTTATCCATTGTTTAATAAAAAAATTAATTTCTAATCATATTTGTGTATGTTAGCTTATGAATCTGGCAACACTAGCTGTAATTTTGTATACAACGCGTGAAAGTTGAAGAATTTTCAACTTTTTGCGAGGTACGCGCGTCGCAAACTTCACTGTGTAACTTACCTTATGAAAACACACCATTTCAACTTTTTTGACAGACGCGTGTATCGCATTAGCGCATTGAACGCGAGTTATGTACTTCCACCTTAAGAGTGCTAAAAGCCTACAGATAGTATTAAAGGGCATAGATTCATATTTTGAACCCGAAGAAGTAAAATGTGCACTTGTCGACCAAGGATTCAAGGTAAAAAATGTTACCAACATATTTAATAGAGAAAAGGTCCCCCAACCCCTATTTCGGGTTGAACTGGAGCCGAATGACATACAATTGAAAAAAAATGAAGCCCATCCAGTTTATAATGTAAAGTATCTCTTACATCGAAAAATCACAGTTGAAGAGCCACGTAAGCGTTCAGGTCCCGTACAGTGCCATAATTGCCAAGAATATGGCCATACAAAAACTTACTGCAAGTTACCTACAGTGTGTGTTATCTGCGGTGAATTGTATGGTACTGCTAGCTGCACTAAGCCAAAAGATCAAGCAGAAAAAAAATTTAGTAATTGTGGAGGTAATCACACAGCTAACTATAGAGGGTGCCCTGTATATTCTTTCGTTAAACAGGTTATGGGTCAAAAACCCAAGTTAACTCCAGCTCAACAAGTAAACGCGAACTCAGACACTTTTGCTCAAATCAGCCAACCAGTTACTTCACGTGTATCGTATGCTGTTGCTGCTAAGACTAGTTCAATTCCGACGCAAAATGTTCCACCGCCAAATAATTCAACGAATTCAAACTCAAGCTTTAACTTTAGTCGCCTTGAAGCTACTATTGAGAATCTGGTGCTAACTATAAACAACTTTACTACAAATATGACAAGTATGATGCAAGAAATGCTGCGAATGCAGAATACACTGCTTCAAGCATTAGTTAATAAACCATGAACACGTTAAAAATATGTTTCTGGAACGCAAACGGCATTCGCCAACATAAAAATGAACTTGAGCACTTCCTCATGGAAAAAAATATTGATATAATGTTGGTTTCTGAGACTCATTTGACCTCAAGAAGCTTATTTAAAATAAATAGTTACACTTTATATGATACAAAGGACCCGAGAGGGAAAGCATGTGGTGGATCAGCAATTCTGATTAAGTCAAGACTCAAGCACTATGTCCTTGACAACGTTAGTGAACAATATTTGCAAGCAACGAATATTTCCGTAGAAAATTTTTGTGCGAATTTCGTGATATCATCAATTTACTCACCTTCCAGATTTTCAGCTACCGAAGATCAGTATGAGAAGTTCTACAAATCGCTTGGATCTTGTTTCGTGGCAGCTGGTGACTACAATGCAAAACATACGTACTGGGGATCGCGTCTTGTTACACCTAGAGGTCGAGCCTTGTTCAATACAATTTCAAAAATGGGCTTAGATGTCATTTCGAGTGGGGAGCCTACTTACTGGCCTACTGACGTAAGAAAAATTCCAGATGTTATAGATTTTGCCGTCACGAAAAATATTCATAGGGACTTAATTCATGTAGAGACCTCTCTAGATCTGTCCTCCGATCACTCTCCAACAATAGTTACAATTTTCAACCCACTAAGGAGTGATTTAACTAACTCATATGTGAAGATGATTAATGGAATCAACTGGCTGGCATTCAAAAAATATCTTAGTAGTCACTGCGTAGAAAACATTCAGCTTAGATCATGCGATGATATTGAATTTAACATTGCCAATCTTAACGAAAATATTAAACAGGCTGCTGAACACGCCACTACCTCCTATCCGCAGACCGGCTTTAACAGAATTTATTCTACGGAAATTGAACGTCTTGTATGTGAAAAAAGGAGAGCTAGAAGAGAATGGCAACAATACAGATCACCCCTAAATAAAATCAGACTTAAAGAATGTACTAAACGACTCAAAGAGCTGCTATCGTCGGAAAAAACTGCACTACTGGAAAAGTATTTAGAAGGTCTTGATGTAACTAATTACTCTTTATGGCGCGCTACTAGAAATCTTAAACGACCCGTTGATCTTAAATCACCATTGCGTACTGCGACCGGAGGCTGGGCAAGAAGTGATAGTGAGAAAGGTAACTTATTTTCTGAGCATTTAGAATCTGTATTCACTCCCAATTCATGTACGGGTGCTGCTGATTTACCGTGTGTAGTTTCTCTACCCCCTCGTCCCTTAAGGTTTAAGATGCGTGAAGTACAAAAAGTAATTGCTGAACTCAACCCGAAGAAAGCTCCAGGTATTGATGGCATTAGTAACAAAATGCTCATGAACTTGCCTCATATTGCAATAAGAATCCTGCTATTTACTTTTAATGCTATTTTAAGAATGCAGTATTTTCCACATAACTGGAAACTGGCCAAGATCAAAATGATTCCAAAGGCGGGCAAAGATCTTACCAAGACTGAGTCATATAGGCCTATCTATCTACAATCTCAAAGCTTTTCGAAAAGCTGCTCATGACTAAATTGTCCAAAATTTTAACTGAGACATATCTGCCAATAAACATTCAAAAGCTTTTGGAAAGTTATATTATTGATAGGAAGTTCACTGTTGTGGAAGGAGAGTTCACGAGTGTGCCCGAATCTATATCTTCTGGTGTGCCACAGGGTAGTATTCTGGGTCCTGTATTGTATTTAATATATACTTGTAATATGCCTGTGAGCAATAATATCCACACCTCTACATTTGCCGATGATACAGCCTTTATGAGTGTGCACGAAAACCCTTATGAGGCATCCCGCAATCTCCAGGAACATATTACTCAGCTGGAAATATGGTTGAACTTATGGAGAATTAAAGTCAATAAACAAAAGTGTGTCCATATAACGTTCACCCTAAGAAGAGATACTTGCTCCCCCATTCGAATCAACAATCAAAATATTCCTCAACATTCCCAAGTGAAATACCTTGGTATACACCTTGATCGAAGACTTACATGGAAACATCATATTGACTCTAAGTTAACTCAGATGAAACTTAAGTTAACTCAAATATATTGGTTGATTGGCAGAAACTCAACACTTAGCCTAGACTGCAAACTTTTATTATACAAGTCGCTTTTGAAGCCAATATGGCGCTACGGAATTCAGTTATGGGGCACTGCTTCAGCTTCCAATGTCGAGAGAATCCAACGAAGGCAAAACAAAATTTTACGGTTAATAACATCGGCTCCATGGTACATCCAAAATTCTATTATACATCGTGATTTAAATATGCCACTAGTGACTGAAGAAATTGCAAAATACGCAGGCAAATATTTAACAAAACTCGAATCACATCCTAATCCGCTTGCTCGTAATATTTTGAACTTTACTGGACACATCCGCTTAAAAAAGAGGGACACACAGGCTCTTATACCTAACACTCCAGATGGGACTACTTGAAAATACTTTCCCCCCCCCCCCTTTTTTTTATTATCACTACTAATGTATTATTTATAACTACCACTAAGTTTATGTCCGACACTGGTCGGGCCTAATAATTTTTTTTTATAGATTTAAGATTTGAATACTTATTGTTAGTTCATATATGAAGATACAATAAATAAATACATGCATTACAAAAAAAAAAAAAAAAATTATTATAGCTGAACCCTGCAAAAAGTCCTCTCTCTTGCTTGCTTTCCGTTTTTACTTTTTAATGGCATAAAAGCAAGTACGTAAATTGCCAGTGTATCCTGCATATACATAGGTGTTTCCTTCGGAAGCTACAGACGACCTATACCTTCGCATAGGAAGATCCCCATCCCAAGTTTTAATGGTCTCCACCAACTCATAGCTGCTTTACGATTACCGGCAAACGTGGTCTTATGCAAGAAACACAAATGGGAAGAACGACGAATTTCGTGGACGGTGACGAATTCGTCGATAATAATTCGCTAAGTAAATTCGTCGTGTGAAGCACAACAACGACGACTAAATAACAGCTCTTATAATTCATAAAGTTGCTTATGGTTTGTGCTGAAATATATCGGAGAGTTCGTCACGCACGACGAGTTTCGTTCGACGGCAGTGTTGTGTTAATTTGCATATGCATGAATGTATTTTATTTTTTATGGCAAAAGCTCGCTACGAAAAATTCGTCGTTCGCCCCAGTTGTGTTCCTAGCATTGCCTTCAAATGTTTTATTTTCGTGGTATTTTTTATTTTTCATTTTATATATGTACACTAAATATATAAATTAATAAATAAATAATAAATTTTCTTAGAAATTCAAAAATTCTTTAAATCCATGACAATTATGGAACTATAAATAATTATATTAACTAAAATACATGATAATTTGCCGCATTATATGTGTATAAATTTACTTTGCTATTTAGATAATTCAAAGAAGACAAAAGTATGAATTTATCTAGTCGTTAAGGAGTTTCAACTAAATTTTAATTGATTTTTTGAACATAAAAATCAACTAAAATTTTTGTCAAATTGCATAAAAAACTTTGTAAATGCCATTCTACCCTTTCACTTAGTTAAAATTATACCATTATTTTAGGAAATATAACCTATGATTTTTTTTGTGTGTAAGCGGACACCTCTAATAAACAGAAAAAAACATGGCGACGGTGAGTGTCCGGTTATGAAAGGTTTCAATGTAATTGGTGGTTTATGAAATCAATCAAGGGTAATTTTTGTTTTACACAAGTGAAAATAAAAAATTAATTAAAGTTCAAATGAAAGTTTAAAAAATAGAAAATTAATAATAAGTAAACCCAGAGAAAAAACAGCTTAAAATCATGTTGAAATTTTTTATTTCAATATGGAAAAATATTAATTTACAGTATTAATTTATTAATTTTATTTATTTTTAAGTATTTCAACATACATTTTCTATTATATTGAAAATTATTGAATTAATGTGACGCGTTCTTATTTTTAAGTTAAAGCTTTTCCCTGAGTGTATAAACAAAAACTTCGCAAGAAATGGATTAGTAACCAAAAAATTTAAAGACTGAATAGCAGAATGAATAGAAGGCGTAATGCAAGTATTGTAAGTTTGCACTATATGCGCAGTTTTTTGATTACCTGAAGAAAAATTATTTTATTTATCACTTCAGTTCATTGCTTTTATTTACTTTAAAAAAAGCTCCCGAGTTGCTTTAAAAAAATAATATATGAAATACCTTCTGGTTTTTGCTAAAGTTCGTGATTTTTGCTATCGATTTCGCTAAGCCATTTTTTAGCTAGTTTTTAGCCATTTTTATACCCTTTGCCAAAAAATGGTAAAAGGGTATATATAGGTTTGTCATTCCGTTTGTAATTCCTAGAATATTAATAAGCGAGCCATAAAGTATATATATTCTGGATCCTTATGCATAGGGAAGACGAATAAGCGATGTCCGTCTGTCTGTACGTGAAATCGGTTTTTCGAAGCTCCCAGAAAAGCTAGAGACTTCGTTCTTGGACTGGTGTGTCAGAAATGGTCGAAATAAGATTGGTTTTGAAAATCAGCAAAATCGAGAAGACCGTTTCAAAGTTGGGAAGCTTAAAATTCATTTTGCCATACAAAATAACTATCGAAAAGTAGTTATTATTATTTTTTTATTAAATAAACTCATTTTATACTTAATTATGAATAAAATTAGTATTTCTAATTAAAAATAACAAAAATTAAAAATTTTTTCAGAAAAGATGTTATATCTTCTAAACGGCTGGACCGATTTTTTTCAAACATAGCTAAGAACCCTCTCGATCAAGTCATCTTTCATCTAAATGAAAATTGGTCCAGCCGTTTGGCCTGTACGTGGACACAGACAGACACACAGATACACAGACACACACTACAAACTTATAACACCCCTTTTTTTAGTCGGGGGTTAAAAATTAAAACAAATTAAAAAAATTAAACAGACGTTTCCAGGGTTGGAAAACTTTAACTTTTTTTCTTATACAAAAGCAACTTACTAAAACAAATTTTTCCTTTGTTTCTATAAATTAAACATATCTTATATTCTTTTTTTTCCTTTTTTTTTAATGCATGTTTTTTATTTATTGTATTGTTACGAAAATAGCCGTCAACAATGTTAAGCGGCATTACACAAAAATATTCCAACAGGGTTAATGTAAATGCTACGCGAAAATATTCCTACAGGGTCAAAGCAAAGAATAGTCTAGAATAGTAGCCAACAACTAAATAAGCATGCCTAGCTTGATTAAACGTAAACAAGCAAAAGCAACAACAACAAAAAGCGTCTGCTTATTAAGAAGATTCACATATTTACACACATAGATACATGCCAATTAAAACGAAAAGCAGAAGATAAACAACCACCGTGTATTGCTTAGTTAATCATGTACACACGTATGCATATACACATGTTTGTACATAGTTACCACATGAACTTAATTAGGCAGCATATAAGATGATAATGATCGTCTAGACATTGCTTGAAACTTCTAGTGGAATTTGTGTGAAATATAAAAAGAGGTGACGCATCCAAAGAGTTAGTTAGTTGCAGTTGTAAGTCAGTCGCGAACAGTTATAGTTAGTGCTAATCAGAAAGTAGTGAAGTTAAGAACTCGTTAGTCAGTTGATAATTAAGTTGTGAATTAATAATAATCTGCGATACAGTGGTGAGTTGATAGTTAAGACCAGTCTGTGCTTTACACAAGAGTTGGAGTAAAAGAGAAACTATAGGACAGTCTATAGTGACAGCAAAGTCTGTCGTGGAATTGAGATTATTGTGGAGTCTATCGTGTCGACTGGAGTAAAGGGAACAGCGCAGCGAATAGACGTGTTTAAGGGTGTAAGTAAAGCCAGTGCGTCTTTATTGGTGTATCAACTGTAAGTGTCGGCAGAGTGAGTGCCGCGTGTGACGAGCAGCAGACAAAGAGGTATTGGTGTATCAAATGTGAGTGACGAGCAGCAGACAAAGAGGTGTCACGTGATTACTTGCGCAGCCAGCTAAGAGACGTGCGTAAACTACAGCGAGGAAGGCGTAGTGGTAACCAGTTGTGAATATCTGTGTGTAATTTATTAGTTTAAGTTGTATTAGTGAATCTAAGCTCTTGAGTAATTTAGTATAAGTGTATTTGTAAATAAAACTTGTATCATTCTTAACCCTAATTACTACACTCAGCTCTTGTATTCATTTGCAAATCCTCGGATCTACGGAAAAGCGTTTTTATAGAAAGAAAAACGTAACAGTATCTTCAAATATGAACTAACAATAAGTATTCAACTCTTAAATCTATAAAAAAAATTATTAGGCCCGACCAATGTCGGACATAAGCTTATTGATAGTTATTAATAATACATAAGTAGTGATAAGCAACAAAAAGAAAAAAAGAAAAAAGCACTTTAGCACTCTTACTTGTTTATTTTCTTACTTTACCATTGCTACATTGGCTGACTTTTTTCAGATTAAATTGTAGCCGTAAAAAATAACTGCGATGACGCGAGAGATGTTCTCCAACCCAGAGCTGCTTAACGACTGCGATTTGAAAGAATTTAAGTTTTAATAAGTATAAGTTCAGAACGTGACACAAAGTATGACTGTTCAAAACAAATTTTTAAACAAATGCATTTTAAACCTATCATAACTACTTTGCTAACCGGTCGATTTTAAAGTTGTATATCTCAAACTTAAAGCCTATGGTCACACCTAGTCAGTGATGCCAGAATTCCTTCACCAAAAATGGCTAAATGTAGACGAAACAAGTAAGAGTGCTATATTCGGCTGTGCCGAATCTTATATACCCTTTACCAAAGTGCTTTTATGTAGTATAGAGATACATACATAAGCACATACATAAAGTATAAACAAAAAGAAAAAAATAATTGACCTAGCTACTTTTATGTAGAAAAAAAAATTAATTTTCAAACCCTAAAATCATCATTTTAGATTTTTCTGATTCCTTATACCAATCTAGTAGTTCTTAAAAAAATATAGAAAGTTTGTTAAGTGAAAAAAGAAAATTAAAAAAATCTTTTATTTATTTACTTTAATATCCAGAAAAAAAGTTCAAAGTTTCCAGCTCTGGAGCTGTGGTTTTTATTTTTATAGTTTTCAGAAAATTTATTATTTGACATATTGTCAGAAGTGTACATAAAATAATTGAAATTTATTTGCTGGTAGTTTAGCATGTCTATATACGTATTTCATTGGCGCTTGAACCAAATCATCAGTAGACTTTAACCACAAATTTTAAACAGTCACAAACCTCTTACTCTATGCATAGACTTTCAAAAACCATACGAGAATCCACAAAATAATAATACTTTTAAAAATCACAAAAGAAAAAATAAGCTTAGTAGGCTTTGAAACTGATACAAAAACCCAGCAAATAATTTTGTTGGTCGACTTTATTCACTTGGTTTCAATTCATGGCGGATATCAATTGATGCTGAGAATGAAAATGTTCTTTTAACCAACATTACCTGCAGAAAGATTTGTGGAATTTTACTGGTAGAGGTTGCAAAATAACGAAGGCATATGTGTGTATCTTCGTTTGTTTCGCAACTATAGCAGTCCATCTAGAGGCCACTTCAGATTTGACCACAGACGCCTTTTTGGCAGATTTTGATCGATTTATTTGTAGGCGAGGTTGTCCATTGACTGTGTTTTCTGATAATGGTAGTAATTTTGTAGGAGCTTCGAGTGAGATTGAACAAGGATTTCGCACTTTTCTTTTTGAAAGTAAAGCCAGAATGTGTTCGACATTTGGTATTAAGGGTCTGTCGTGGCGATTTATACCGGCGGGTGCTCCCCATATGGCTAGTTTATGGAAAGCGGCTGTGAAGAGTTTTAAACTGCCCTTTCATAAGGAGGCTCAGTATGTTAAATATACTTTTGAAGAGCTTTCCACTATACTAGCAAGAATAGAGGCATGTTTAAATTCCCATCCGCTGTGTATTATGTCAGACAACCCCCATGAGCCCGTAGCTCTAACTCCCGGTCATTTTTTATAGGTGGTCCTGTATTGGCCCCGCCGAAGCCATCTATTTTTGAATCTGCCATAAGAGTAGTTAATCGGTATGGGAAAATCAAAGCATTCTCTTATGATTTCTGTCGACGATGGAAAGAAGAATACCTTCACAATTTGCACAAAAGATATAAATGGAAATTCCCTGAAAGGGATATTGACGACTTGGTAGCGATTCGCCATGAACAGCTTTATCCGACTTCCTGGAAACTAGGGCGCGAATTTCGTGGGGATGGATTTGGGGACTTTTCATTTAGAGCTCAAACATCACTTTTTCTTATAAGAGTATTTTATCTGAATACAATATTTACGTTTTATGGGGTTTCTTCTAAGCTTACAGATTATTTTAAAATAGTATTATTACCGTAATTATATTTTTATAAAGCGAAAAAAATGGAAATTCGAGAAAAGTTACAAAATTTAAGAAAAGCCATAATATTGATTAAGAATCGCTAAAAATATAAGGTGTGCCCAAAATGTACGAAAATTCCCAAAAATTTATTAACAGCGGGATGATAATAAAGTATAATATTATTAAAAAATAAAAGCAAAAAAGTTTGCAAAAATTCGCGAGTTGATTAAAAAAAATAAAAATAAAAAAATTTTGGTAAAAACGCGAAAAAAATTTACTATGTATTGAAGAAATTACTAAGCCTGTAAATAGTAAAATTCGCAAAAAATGTAAAAGAAAATTATTTGTTTTTATCCTTTTAAATAAACACTTTTATTTTTATATATGTGAAATATTTTAAAGCGGCACCACTGAAATATATATTTATACTTCAATATCAGGATCTTATTGTGTTACTGCCATTTTTAAAATAATTAAGTAGCTGGCTACCAGGCAACACTTTTTGCTAGTGGCACTTGTAGTCGTGTAGCCTGCTGTGGTCTATGTGTTTAAATGTATAAGTTCTAATGACTTAACTTATACTTTATTAAAAAATTCACTGAACTTTTGCAGCTCACAAGTGGCAAAATCAATTCCCACAGAAATAACAGAAACATGGAAAGAATGATTTATTGTTTACCGCTAAGATCAGTTTTTTAATGAATAAAGAAAAATGTCAAAGCGACCGCATAAAACTCTCTCGGTGTTACAAAAACAACAAATTTTTATTTTGCATTTTATTTTTAGCAACAGTTTTTATGTTTTTTTATCGTTTTAGTAAATAAATTGAAAACCCCCGTTAAGTCGCATTTATGTTAATTAACACCCCATAATTCGTAAGAAATGGCCGGTCCTTTGCGATTACGAATTATCGGGATTTGACTGTTTTCGATTTAATCAATTTAGGTGTGGACTCAAATAAATTTGACAAACTTGTAATATTATCAAACACTAGTTGGTTATCACAAGAAAAGCTGTGCAAAGAGTTTTGAAGCACTGGATTGTGTACAGCATCATTTTAAAATGATATCAAACAACAATATTGACAAAATGTTTTTGGGGACAAAAGTTAGGATTTTTCTTTTGAAATGGGAATTTTTTGGGGACATGATGATTTACATTGGGGACCAGAGGCAAAGTTTTTCTGGCAGCACTGGCTCCCACATCAGAACCCCTAGCACTAATGGTAGCACAAGCTTCAACCGAGAAGGTGGATACGGAAAAAGCTGACGCCATACAAGAAGAGGCGGTTGTAACTGGAGTTATTGATGTCGCGGATGGATCGCCTTTAAATTGTGCTGCACCCAGTGAGGCAAAGGTGTCAGACCGGAAAGTCTCTCCACAGCCGAGGAATTTACAAAAGCCGAGTAGTCAATGCAACCTTCGCAAGAAACTTCACCCATGTTTCCCCTTTCGTGGTCTTACTCCGGGAAAGAGATTGCGACACGTCTTGCTACATGGGTGTTGCTCTCGATGCCTATCAACCAGTCCCTTTTGTGGATATTAAATTTACTCCTGGAGCGAACAACTTTGTTTTTTGGAGTAACTATTTATTTTCCAACGAGTAAACCGCTAACGGTTCACTTAAATATTGCTTTTGCCATTTTAGTAAAAAAAAAATACTTGTCGATTATCTTTTGTAGACGACGCACTGTGAAGTAAAGATTTTTGTTTAAAATTTTTTTCCTATTCGCCTATTTATATTTTTTAAGGTAAGTAACGCAAAGTTTTAATATTTGTATAAGAAAAATTTATTGTGTCTAAATTTCTCCCTTCTCGTCCAAACATTGGGCCTTATTACGAGTGTCGTATTACGGCTCCGACGACAATTTTGTAGAAGACTAAAGAACATTGCAACATTTTTCCTTTAATCTAGTACGAAACCGTCGTAGTCGTAGCCGAAATACGACACTCATAATTAGGCCCATTATCTATATAGGAAATAAAAATCAAATGTCGTCCTTATAAGCTGTTATAAGAATAAAATAATCGTCACTTCCCATATAAAATGTTTTTATTTAAAAAACGTAAAATTTTGTGTGCATAATGTGCTTTATCTTACAAAAAAATTTTGAATTGGGCATGTCGGTGTGGCACACAGAGAAAATTTTTACTATGAAATATCTGGAAAACTAACATAGGGAGAAATTTTTTAGGGATAACTTTGTTGATAATGTGCATTGTCTCTGGAAACAATTTCAGAATTAAAAAAATAGGCGTGGTGCTTTTCATGCGGTGCAAATTTTTGTTTGTCTTCAAAAATAATACCAGTGTACTGATCTTGCGGATTTACCTACTGCGTATTACTGATGTTATAGAAGGAGCAATAGGCTATTAATTTTTTAATAACTTAAGTTGGCACGGCGCTTCCCACAAAATAGCAACATTTATTTCAAGATATCTTGAAGGCCAAAACATTCAAATTTTTTAAAATTTGAGTAAGCAGTATGGCCAATAACAAAAAAAAGTTTTATAAAAAGAAGTCAATGATGGAGCAAAAAGTGTGTCACCTCCCAAGAAAGTTTAATATTAATTTTTATTCACCGTTATCGGGAATAAAAGTTCACGTGAAATGTGTTCCCATTCCCTAAAATTGTGATCGCCAATGTTTTCGTTGTTGTTGTGTCAGTAAATTATTCTCTAATTTTGTTCACGGGAATATTTCACGTGAACAAAATGTTCGTCTTTTATTCCCGATTATCTTGTCATCTGGTACACACAAATCTTAAATTCTGCTGATTTTGCCGATAATAGAAAATAATCGGGGTTGGAAAAGTGAGCATGGCTCCTCTCAAATAGAGAAAATGTTTACTTAAGAAAAAATATATTGGAAACTAATGCAGTGAGAATTTTGAAACGTTTCATGGCTATTTTTCTACTTTTTTTATTATTATATTTTACAAAATAGTGAAGTTTGAACTGCAAACGAGGCACTTCTAATATAAAAAATTTTTCATTTCATCTCAAAATATATATGGGATGTAGCTAAGCTCACAGGGTTTTGGCTAGTTAAGCAATAACTACATTTAAAAAATATTTGGAATGAATTTGTATCAGTAACATTTTAATAACAATCGAATAAGAGACTGAATATTTAAAAACCCTAAAAAGCGGGATAGCAATTTGAGGCGGGATCGACCTACGAACAAAACAAAACAAAACCGTCGGCGGCTAGTACAAATCGGCTGAGAGTCGGCTAATGTCAAGAATTTGTATAAGCAAACCACCACCACAGAATAGTCTACCGGGTATTGCATTAAACACATTCACCACAGCAATCTACCGACTACCAAATGTCAAGGATAGAATACACATATTTATATGAGAATGATTCTTTTAAAGACAAGGCAACATGGCAACAGGTTGTTGTCTATGCTGATTTTATCGTTGTAGTCCAATTAAACTAATTTTTATTTCTTTGGGCCTGTGCCAAACGGTAGCAAAGTACCAGTGTAAGTAAATTTTTGACACTTCTGAGGTGAATAGAATTTCACTACCCCTGGGGGCTAGTAGAAAATTGGACACAACAGATACATTTTTGACAAGCTGCAATAAAAAGCATGGTATCATAAAATCTAAATCCACCGCCGTCGCTTGGATCCGTCGCCCAATACAAAGATTTTTACGTCTTTTAAGTTTAATTAGACTGTGAAAAAATCATTGTTTATATTAGTTTGCGAAAAATGTTGCATCATATATATAATAATATATAAATTTTTGCTACAAGAACATTGTTTTATATAAAAATGTCCTCTTAAAAATGTGTTGGTAGCCGGCGGCTTGTAGTCAGGCGAAGCAAAACCGCCGCCGCAGCAATTGTTTCATCAGCTCTTTCTATACTTAAGCGAATTTGTCAAAATTTTACACTGTCAAAAAAGATATCATTTGGCACAGCAGAAAAGTGAAATTTTTTCCCCACAGGCAAATATTTTTTTACCATAGTACTTTTCTACCGTTTGACACACGCCCTTTGGCTACAATGAGAAAATTCAGTGTTGCCAGAACAATACAAAACGTTGAATGAATGATTTTGAACAATGTATATACATATGTGACAGCGCATAGAGAAAGGGACCTAAGGGTAAAAAAAAAAATCAATTTTCACTTTTTTTTTTTTTTGATGTGGACAACATCTGAGCATCGAATGAGACCGATCCCATGCCCCAAAAGTGTTCCCTCCCAGAGATATGCGCGTTTTATGATGTGATGGTACAAAACCGGTTTTTACCCTTAGGTCCCTTTCTATTTTGCGCGTCACATGTGTATTTACGTATATACATATGTATTTAAATGTATGTATGAAAGTTCCCTCTAGTCAGCCTAGAACCATATGTCTCTATGTGAATACTCTTTCTCCAGCGACAATTGCACTAGTTAAAATGTCGACAACTTTCCTTTTATGCGTGAGTAGAGATACTTTAGAGACAACAGTTCCAGTGTATTTCTGTTGATATTGTCAATGAACGCGTCAATAGTTTGTTTTTCTTTTTTATTATGTTTTGCAATAATATTAAAAAAATATATGTAGACGAGGGTCACTAAAATCTACGAGTGAATCTTTGGTTCATATATTTCCATATGGTCGTAAAGGAACTACCTTCTCAATAGTGCTAAAGTCTACTAGTAGATTTTGAATAACAGCACTATGTTATGTGTCAATAGGCATTTACATTGGCCTGGGTACACCTAGTCAGTAGCACTATTGACAATATCACTAGAAAATCACTATAATTTTACTATTGGCAACGCGACAGGATATATCGATATTGTAGACTAGAGCATTTAAAATTTACTAGTGAATCTTTGGTGCCAATGTCTCCATGTGGTCCCAAAATAACTACTTAGTCAGTAGTGCTACAGTCTAGTGGTGGATTTTCAATGATAAGCTAATGTTAAATGTCAATAGATGATTACATTGGCTTGGGTACACCTGGTCAGTAGTACTACTGACAATGTCACTAGTACATCACTACAATTTCACTATTCGCACTTTCTCCAGGGTTTCTTCATGTTTTTGCAATAGGAAAAATTCTTACACAAAAAAATTTTTGCTGATTTTTCTATGGTTGTAATTGTTAATTAATTATTTTACCAATCAGTAAACTTTTATTCTGTATCATTCACTCTAAATATGTGATTATACATATGTATGTATTTCAGAATAAAATATGCAGGTTTAATTAAAAACGTATATTAGACGTATGTACCGTACTATTATTTTCTTCAAATCCAGATTTTTCTTAGTTTTTCTTATTAGCCAAAGATGTCATAGCTTTTTCCTCAACTTGCTTTTTCAAATGACGCTTTCCTTGCAAATGTTGTTCCAGGATCGTCAAATGTGCGATAGAGGTGTTACAAGTTTTGCAGTAATATTGACCGCTAGGTGTACGGTACATAGATAAATCAGTAGGATTTGGACTAATCTCCTCTTTAATTGCTGACAATAGTACATTATCAACAGCGGTAGTTGGGGGTACTATATCTGTTTGTGGTTTAACGTTGTTTTCTTTCGACGGTAGATCTAAGCCAGCTGACTTCAGTTTCTTCATATGTTTTGATCCGCTCAAATGCATTGACATCTGAGCAGCAGATGTTACACTGACCTTGCAAACGGAGCAAAATACAGATGGATCTTGATTTACAAATTTGGTTTTATCTGCACTGCTTAACTTGACTTCACAATCAATTGTGGTTGTAGTATCAGCTACACTAGAAATTGGTTTCGTAATACTTGATGCTGAGTTTTCTATGGGATTTTTATTTGCAGCCGATTCCATGATTTCAGATAGTGTAAACAAATCGCCAATTCCAAATCGTTTATCTTTAGACGCATTTGGTGTTAGTTTTGTACCGGTACGTACCCATTTTCCTTCAGAGTTATAAAAGCCTACACCCGAAGGTTTAGCTTTCTGTGCTATAACTAACCGATGCTTTCTTCCGGCATAATGTTGATTGGCGTGAGTTAACGATGTTAATTTGAGATCGCAAGCCTCACAGTAATAAGCGTCCGGTCCGACTATACCTTGTTTAACAAAACGTTTAATTGATGGTGGATCTAACCCTTTTTCAGTGTAGTTCTGTAAATAATAATGTACATATATTTCGTTATAATCAGGGAAACCAGAAATATTTGCTTAATTATTTATTATCACAAAAAATTACAAAATAACCAAGCTCATATATGGTTAATAATTCAGGTAATTATGTAGCACAATAACATTTATGCGATAATTCTGTTCGACGATTGTATGTATCGTCTTGTCTGTGGACGAAAAAAGCCGCACTTGTGATTGTTTAAAACAATTAAAATTTATTGTCTATACTGCGAGGTTCATGTACATATCGCACTTTATCAACAAGAGGGTATTAACTCGAAATTTTTGAAATTTCACTTTTTGAAAGAAATCAACTAACAACATCAATAGCTATCTACTGCAAAAATTTCTACGTATTCCAATTACTCTTACATCTCGAAAATCACATTTGAGACCATTTTTGTGATTGTGTAGTGACTACCTTTATATCACCAAAAAGGTATTATTTTGAGTTAATACAAAAGTGGACACAGAAATGTATAGTATATTTTCATAAAAAATTATTTGAGCCTTTATTCAAGTTAAAAATAATCCAATTGTTTTGTTTAAAGCCAAATTTTGTAAATAGAAACGTTTTTTTTCGTTTTGAAATTTGTATGGAAAAATTATTTTTTGAAACGAATTTTCGTTATTTTTCATACAAATTTGAAAAGTTTATAAACGAAATTTTTTACAAAATCTGCCTATTAAATTTGTTGTAGTTTGAGTTGATACTGTTTTGATCATAAAATCTGTTTTATTTTATGATTTTAATTCGAAATGTGACTCTTTTTATGATAAAATTGTTCACATTTTTTTTGAGTTGTGACTCTTTTCATGATAAAGATAAAGAGTTTTCAAAAGTAACTGTCCAGAAAAATAAATTCAAATGCACCAACCATTGGGAAAATCTTAAGTAAGTTTTTAATTCATTAATTTCTTTATGCTTTTCTGTTACAACCAATAAATAAACACTTCATAAACTTAAAATGCTACCATTGTCGGAAGATAAGAAAAATATCTTAAGGAACTTGTAAAAAAATATAATTCCAAAACATATTTATGAGTTGTATTACAAAAATTGAATAGATACTTAATTTAAACATATAATATATGTATATGTATACCCAGCGAAAAATTAGACATTTTCACCTGAACTACTTGCCATATAATGACTTACTTTTTAGATTGCCAAATTTGAAGTACTTGAAGTAGAAATAGGAAGCAGAAGTTGAAGATATTATTTGGGTTTTAAAAGATGCCGTGAAAATATTGCCAAAATATGTAGTTATTTTAAATAAATTATATATATTTCAAAATTGTCTACTTATTTATTTTAAACAAAAAAAAATAAGTACTTACATTTTGGAAAATTATTAAGGGTTTTCATGAGAATGTTCAAAAGCCTCGCAAAACTGTGCATTTTTACACTCTCGTAAATGAAATGTCAAAAATTGTATGGAAATTTATTTACACAAACCTGTTAACTTTGCCCAACAATTTTCACACGTAAAGTTAAGCTGTGCAATTGTGCATTTATTAAACAACTTTTTTGTTTTTTTTCTTCCTTGAGGCATTTTAGATACACACAGACACTTTTTATTTTTATAGAAATATATAAATATGCATTTAATTTAAAAACTGCTTTAAATTTTATTTTTATTATATTAATTTTTTGACATTTGATTCAAATTTACTTAACTTTTGCGCAAAAGTTTAAAAGGGGCTTCATGAAACAAGTCTCGCATATTTGCCCAATTGCACAAATGGGAATTTTAAGAGTTCTCATGAAAACCCTTATTATTTAAATAAAGTAGTTTCAAATATATTTTTCTCGTTTTCGGTTTCAATAAAAATTCAACAATCAAAATAATTGAAATCTTTCTAAATATAGCACGGATACGAATAAAATATAAACCACTTCAATTGAGTTTATAAAGGAATTTTACAAAACGGTTTGTTTCGTAGTTTTTTTTTAGTTTATTTACATTTTTTTTTAAATTATTATTAATCAGAAATAATTTCTTATTCGGGCTTAAGTTCAGTAATTTCAATTCTTATTGAATGAAATATTTTTTATTAAATAACGTAAGTTTCTAAAGAAGGGAAGAAAAATTAAACTACACTTTTAAGCTGAGGGAAATACCGATATTTTTCTGTGCAGCCACGCACTTTATCAGCACCCTAGAGTTTGTTATTAACATCAGCTATTTAATGTAAATTCTAATGAAAGGGAATATTTTTTTTAATGCAAGTATTTATTTATTGCATCTTCAAATATGAACTAACAATAAGTATTCAACTCTTAAATCTAAAATATAATTATTAGGCCCGACCACTGTCGGACATAAACTTAGTGATAGTTATAAATAATACATAAGTAGTGATAATCAAAAAGGAAAAAAAATGTATTTTCAAGTAGTCCCATCTGGAGTGTTGAGTAAAAGAGCCCTTGTGTCCCTCTTTTTTAGGCGGATGTGTCCATAAAGTTCAAAATATTACGACCAAGCGGATTAGGATGTGATTCGAGTTTTGTTAAATATTTGCCTGCGTACTTTGCAATTTCTTCAATCACTAGTGGCATATTCAAATCACGATGTATATTTGAATTTTTGATGTACCATGGAGCCGAAGTTATCATACGTAAAATTTTGTTTTGCCTTCGTTGGATTCTCTCGACATTGGAAGCTGAGGCAGTGCCCCATAGTTGAATTCCGTAGCACCATATAGGTTTCAAAAGTATTGTATATCAAAAGTTTGCAATCTAGACTGAGAGTTGAATTTCTACCAATCAGCCAATGTACCTGAGCTAATTTTGTGTTGTTTCCATGTAAGCCGTCGATCAAGGTGTATACCAAGGTATTTTAAATGTGAATGCTGAGGAACAATTTGATTATTGATTCTAATGGGGGAACAAGTATCTTTTCGTAGAGTAAATGTTACCTGCGCACACTTCTGCTCATTTACTTTAATTCTCCATAACTTTAACCATAGTTCCAGTTGGGTAATATGTTTGTTATGCGCCGGCTGAATCTAGTTTAAATTTGAGTTAGGTTTCTGCACTATCATCAAAGTGCTATTTATAGAAGCCATTTGTAAGTAAAATTTGGTCAAGGGCATGAAAAGTTCTTCCCAGCTAGCTTTGTTGTCGGTATATTTGGTTCTTAACCCATTTTACAGCTCATAAGCATATAACACAGCCTACATGCCATCTAACGATACCATAGACTGTGCAAAAAAAAAAATAAAAAAAATACGAAATAAACTACGAACACGTAAAAAGGTGGACGAGTTAACATTATGTCGACTAGTTGATAGAGTCGCGTAGGGATTATGCAATTAAAGCAGACAGGTCACCCTAGTTATATTTCCAGCCTGATGCAACCGCTTTTACACACCTACCCCTCTTCTAGATCAGCATTTCTCCATTAAAATATCACTCACATAAACATTTCGAATTCAATCGTTTTATTTAAACATAAAATTTCATATATGTAGCTGTTTAATGACTTATATGTATATGTGTTTAGTAGGTTAATGTTTGATTATATGAAACAATAGTTTTTTAAGAATAATAACTAAATACAATAATTAAGTAGTAGTGCAATACAAAAATTAAGCTAAATCTACGGTTTTATAAATACCCTTCCCTCGTAAGTTGATGGATGATTTTAATGCGTTGATGGTGAAAAAAATTGCTCGTGCTGGTGCATTATGCTGACTTGATGTGGTTGCTGATGTTGCTGCCGGTTCCATGTTGTTGCTGACTATTGGTTTTTTTTATTTAGGCGGTTGTTGCTGTTGTCAATGGTTCTTCACTTGTCTTTTTTCTCAGATTTCAACTTCATTTAGCTTTTATTTTACAATTTCAAGTTTTTAGTTAAATTAGTTTCTTTTGGTTGTTTTTATTTTTCAATTATAATTTTGATTTATTTTCATTTTACACTTTTTTTCTCAAATTTTTGATTAATTTAGTGTTTTCAAATTTTTGTTTAATTTAGTTTTTTTTCCTTTTGGATTTTGAAGATTAATTTTGTTACCTTTTGAAATTTAGGTCTAGATTTGCCCTTTTCTGGAATTTTGGTTTAATTTAGTTTCTTTTCGAATTTCGGGTTTAATTTTGCTATTTTCCGAAATGAAGTTTAATTTTGTGCTTTTCGAATTTTAAGTTTAATTTTGTCTTTTTTTTTCCCAATTTTGGTTAAATTTTGTTAGCCTTCGTACATATGTACGTTAGCCACAAGCTTGTTTTACAGAGTAGAGTTCCTTTTATTCAATGTTTGTTCTTGAGGTTATGTTACATGTGGGAATCAAAAATGGATACCCGAGCAACAACGGACACGGCACGATTATTTTCCTCGTTCGGTTCCTTAAGGAGCACATTTTTCACCTTTTCCCTTTTTTTTGCTTTCAGTTTTTTCTTCTTAAGAAAATAACTTGGTGACTTTTAGATTTATGTAATTTTCATTTTTAAACAACTTATATTAATGTAAGCTTATTTTACACTAAATATGTATGTGCATGTACATATGCAAATGAGTACACAAAAAAAAACCCGAAATGTTTAATGAGCTTTTTGTTAATTTCTTTGCTACACCAAAGTCTTAATTTCCTCTTATTTTCTTTTCTTAATTTAATTTTAATCTTTCACCTTTCTTGTACTTAGTATTTTTAATCTTTTTTTTTTTCTTATTTTATGTTCAAAACTTCTAATCTAATTTTTTCTCGACCGAACTCTTTTAATGATACTTTGTGATCGCCCTTGCTTTTGCCATTTTTTCTATCAGACAGTACTTTTTCTCTATCTTCTATCTTCCCGTTTTGCGTAATGCCAAATGTCGTAGTGTCATTGGTCGATCACGTAACGGGATCCTCACGCCATCATTTAGGCATAAGAAGAAGTGCCACAGCAAAACGAGTATATGAAAATCAGTGTTGGTTAATTAAGGAATTTACTTTTGAAATGACGTTGCCACACTAGCGAAAGCTTTTTAGTCGGGAAAGTTATTGGAAAATGGTTCAGATTTTAAAGTGAGTTTTGAACGTTAGTTCCAGAAAACATATTTATATTAGAAGGATACACCCTTCCGTAACATGTTCCTGAAGATATCGGGATGCCTCGTGAGGGTTTTCGTGCATGCTAAAGAAGGCTGTATCATCGGCAAAAGTAGGTGTATGGATTTTAGTGCTAACAGGCATATCACAAGTATAAATCAAATACAAAACTGGTCCCAGTATACTCCCCTGTGGCACACCGGCAGAGATAGATTCGGTAGTCTCCTTCCACAACAATGAATTTTATAAAGGCTTAATAAGAAAAAATTTTTATGAAAATTTGATTTAAAACCCCTTTGAAAAGCCTTAATAGTTTTTATAAATAAGGCTGTTATATTTTAAGCCAGAAAATAAATCTAAACTTTTTTCTACTTCTTTGATCACTTTTTAGTAGTTTTTTATTGCTAAAATAACGATAAATATAAACATACATACATATACACACACAAAAATATATTTTATTATATGTATTTTAGATTTAAAGAAAAAGTAAAACAAAAATTTCCCAAAATAAGTTTAAAGATTTTTTAAAAATGTAAAAACATTTATACTAAAATAAAAAAGCTCTTTTTAAAAGTGAATTAATGCTATTTATCTAATCTATGCTATTTATCTAATGGTATTGAATCTATTTCTAATTTTTGTTTTATGTAAATTCATGCCGCTGAATGCACGTTCACCTGAACTCAAAGAATTGTATACTCAAAAAACGTAAGTGTTCTAGCCTCTAATATGAATTTAACTTTTTTCATTTCATTTCATTTATTCACAATATATGTAATATAAAGCCACAGAGGCCAACTAAAAATATTACATAACAGTACTAATAATACCTGAGATCAAATAAACATAAAACTATTATAAAATAAAATAAAAGAGTAATTATTACAAGTTCTATTTATCAGCTCCAAAGCTGAGATATAATTGAAAAGTAAGAACACAATATATCAAGCAAATATATGACAGGGAGTCGATTCTGGCTCTGAGATAATTTGAAATGAAAAAAAAAAACTTTTAATTTTCGTTTTCACAACCATTTTTCATAATACTTTTCACAATTACATAAAATGCGATTCTCGTTGCTATTATGAAAACGTTGTTTTATTCCGTTGTGCCTATGAAACTTTTGTTTTTATGCTATTGAAATATGTCATGTAAATAAATAATATTATTTATGTACATATTGCAAGGAATTCGGTATGAGCATAGAGGTAAGTGTTTAAAAGCTTATCGCTACATAATTAAACTTAATATTTTTCTCTTCTTTATTATAGATTGGGTAAAATTTACGCTTCCAATTGCAAGGTCCGTTGTTTTTTCCGAATCATCGTCATAAGCAGAATTTAGGACAACCCCATGAGTTATTATTCGTTACTTCTGTAGGAATAGGGAAATGTGTTATGCTGCGCACGTCTCATTTCGAGCTTAAATATCGAACAGTAGCTGTGGTGAGTAAAGGTTTTCTTTTTATATTGCCTGTAGCCTTTAATAAAGAAAACCTTTGTCAGCCATTAAGTTCGGTAGAAGGCTGGATACGCAAAAACATTTACTCAGCAAAGTCGTTATTCGACATACTTAGGAAAGAAACCCCTTTAGTCCGGCCGACAGCTTTAAAGCAAGGCTGCCCAGAGAAGCGCCAGCGTGCCGAACATAACTCGGGTTTGATATGCTCGTAAAATCTTGTTTTTGCAAAAGGGAAATAATGCCCATTGTGGCATCATGGACGTTATTATTTCCTTTTTTAAATGCTATCCCGCACATTTTAAACCACCGCAATTAATTTTCCACATTCTATCATCTTAAATTTTAGCATGACCCAAAGGCATGACATATATGTACCTGTCTGCACTTTTCTTCCCTGATCTTGCCACTCACTGTCAGCAGACGCATCTGTTACTCTATTGTTTTTTTTTTATTAACTGAATTTCGGAATTGTTGCTTGCAATTTCGACATCCACCCCTAAATAATTCATAAGGTATTACTTTTGATTATGTACTTAAATTTCGGACTTGTTAACGATTTCGGCATCCTCTAAATAATTTAAAATCAAAAAATTTGATTTTCGCTGTTGCTCGTATTTTTTCTAGCTTCTTTACTGTTTTTCACGCAAATATTTTTTGTGTAAAATAATTTATCATATGAAAAGCCTTTTAAGTTTTTTTTTTCACAATTACACTAAACGGAAATCGACAGCGTTATGTAACTGTGAAAGGTTTTGTTCCATTCCATTTTTTCATAATGAAAATGATTTAAATTCTTTTTATTTTTCACTGAACGGAAATCAGAAATGCTATGAAATCGTGAAAAAAAAACTTTTCATTTCATAGTTTCACAGAACGACAATCGACTCCCAGACTTGCAATTTTTGTTGCAGCAATTCTTGAGTTTAATGGTGAGAGGGGTGAGAAGATTAGGGAGGGGTACACAGTTTCATGTGCTCCGCAGTTCTCTTTTGATTTGAAATTCGTAATTGTTAATTTCAAGTTGTTAGTTGTATTTGACGTTTTTTATAATTTTATTTCTTCAGTTGTATGAATAACAAAAATTAAAAATTTTAAAAACCCCCGACTTTTTCAGAAAAGATGTTATATCTTCTAAACGGCTGGGCCGATTTTCTTCAAACATAGCTAAGAACCCTCTCGATCAAGTCATCTTTCAAACAGAAAAAACTAAATGAAAATTGGTCCAGCCCCTTGGCCTGTACGTGGACACGGACAGACATACAGATACACAGACACACACTACAAACTTATAACACCCCTTTTTTAGTCGGGGGTTAAAAACAAAAACATTAGAAAAAGTGAATATATCGCACATTTACTTCAATCGTGGCATAACTCAAAAAATGAGTTTTTTGAGTTAATAATGCAGAAATATGCGGCATTTCGTATTTTATCTTGTGTAAAAATTTCATATAAATAGCTTGTACCATCACCTCCTGAGAGAAGAATTTTTTTTCATTTCTCCATTGAGTTGTATGCAAATTGAAAACTTAAAACGCGTTTTCTGCAAAACTGGTTTTATTGAGTTATGCCACTATTGAAGTAAATGTGCGATATAATTGTTAATTATATACATATAATAGTTAATTTTTCAGGGAAATTCGTGGTGTAATAGAATTTTTTAATGCATAATTGCAAAATTAGGATTTGATAATGTGGACACTTGTGCAATTTCAAAGCAAAATTTTAAGAAATTGCAGCAACAAAAATTGCAAGTATGGACGAGGACTTAGATTTAACCCGATTTCAGTCACTCAAAACGCGAAAAAAATGTTGGTCCCATAAAACGCGCAAATTATCACCTTTTATAATTACGAATTTTATTTTGAAACGACTAATTTTATATGTATGTACTTATGTAAACATGCATACATACATAGATATGTATATCAATGCTGCCCACAGAGAGAAAACCGAGAGTAATGTATAAACGTATGTGCATTCATTTGTACAAAAAGCCGATTGATGTTCGGCACTCTGGCGCTTCTCTGGCCAGCAGTGATGTATGTATATATCATGATATAAATATATCATGGTATATATACTTCTCTTATATATGTATATATGCACACTATTTATATGTACCTTATTGAAATGTAATATGAAATGTAACATCTCAAGCTATGCGTTGATTTCATGATTTTCTAATAAATTACTGAATCACTACGTAAATGTTCTATCAAATTATACAAAAAAATTCAATTTCAAAAAAATGAGTTGGAGCCTTCCTATATTAAGGTAACGATTTGTATGTACAAACTATCAAGTTTATAAATTTTACCAAACTTACATGACATATCCATGAAGATAAATGCTTATCATGAGCCTTCGATTCATAGTGATCTTCAGCAATCACCCTAGAATTCATTTTTACATTGCACAAGTCACAAGACAGAGGATGTATCAACGAATTTAATTCATCGGGATATGACTCGTCACGACCCATGAAGATAACTAGTTTACCATCATTTGATACTTCGACTATGGGAACTTCCCTTTTGGCTGCACTCCCACCGCCAAAACCTTTATTTTTGCGCTTGAAAGACTTATTTGGCGTATAACCTGTACCGTGCTTTGATGGTGGCATAAAACGTTCTGGATTCTGATAGTATTGATTTGAATATCCTGCTTCTGATTGGTAGCTATTATAAGTATTGGAATCACCGTAACCATAATAAGCAGTATTGACTGCTGGCGTATTTTCAGTAGATTCCATCGAGTACGTGCCATAACCACCTTGCATTGTTGAATAATTTGGATCGGCATATTGATTGTTGCTGCCATTTCCCTTAGGGATATTATAATTTTGTAAAAAGTCGTAATTCATTCTTTTGTCAAAAGTAACAAATCTTTTAAAGAACGATATTGTTAATAATTTATATTATTAATTTTCTAACACGAAAGTAACTTTGTAATTTTTCTTTTCCAGTGATAACAATTTAGAGATTTTTCAATCACACTAATTAATGCGAATTCGCCTTAGGCGAATTCTTGCAACCTCAATCAGGGCTGCCAAGAGTAAGGGCTGCCACACCAGTTAAATTTATATCATGACTCGCTGTCTCCACCTGACATATAATGACTAACTTTAATGCTTTTTTCACGTTATAGCATTGTTAGTGCATTTGTTTTAACAACTTAGTTATAACTTCAACTTACAGCAAAGTTTCATGTCAGGTGGAGTCGCAGGGGTCGTAGGGTGTTGAATGTCAAATTGATATCACAAAGTACACAGAGATGTCACGAGACGAAAGATAAAATCGAATTCTGGACGTCTTGTTCACACAGTACCCGTGTCTTCTTTAAGCTTCTTTCGTAGTTGCGTTGATTTAATGTTTTTGCAATTTATACTTTGTGTCCTTATTCGCTATGCGATTTTTGAAATTAAAAGGTTAATATTAATATTTATGAATGAAAAAGCTTAAAGTTATATCAGAAATTATCTGAAAACAAATCTTAATCACTTTTTTAATATTTATAATCATTTTCACACTCTGTTCTTAAATAGCTGTTGTTGTTATTTACATTTATTTTCTTCTACATACTCTTACGACTACAATTTGAAGCTGAAAAAAGTCAGCCAATGTAGCAATAGTAAAGTAAGAAAATAAAAAACATGTTGATTATTGAGTTCTTGTTTCAACTTTGTTATTTGTTATTGAGCTTCTCATTTGTTTAAATGAAAGTTTATAATATAATAACTCTAGTTGTTCTAAGAAGCTTTGGGTAAAGGTTCCCTGATGATCTGCATTAGCAACAGTGAAATGCGCATACGATCCAGCTAAGCCCCCCAATAATCAATTTCAATGTATTTTTAATAAAAAAATATTTTACTTAATAAGTAAAATATCAATTTGGGATTATTAGTGCGTTTAAAAATTTTAAACTTAAATTGTATAATGGCTTTATTTATATCAACTTGCATACATGTGTTCTTTCTTACAAAGATATTTTTATATTGTCATTTACCGGAAGTGTATAGGCAAGGTTGCACTCGCTTAAAATGTCAAAAACAAGACAGGAGTGCATTACCGGAGTTGCCGTATGTCAGACCACTACAATCTCGGTCGACCTTACTAAGCAATCGACCTCGATTGCAGCGTGTCTTGCACGCATTCATCCTCTAAAAATTCATAGTCTTCGTATTCGCTTATGTTACCTTCAGTATTATCTGTGTCCTTTATTTCTAACCATTTCTTCAGCCGACTTGAATTTACTACACCCTTATATGGCAACTGTGTCACTTGACAATTCTCAACATCAGTTATTTCGTAGCGATCATTTCCCAGTTGCTTCCGTATGACATACGGGCCGCGGTATTTCGGTATCAGCTTCTTATTGAACCCCGGGGTTGTGCTAACGTTTTTCAATACTACCAAATCCCCAAGTCCGAACTCTTTGGCTGGTTTGTGATTCTTACAGAAATATCTAAAGTTATTCTCTTGGGACTTTTTTATAGCTTCTAATGCTTCCCCCCTTACTGCTTCTAAGTTTATGTCCATATTACCATACTTATCATGCAGATGTTCCGTCAGTTCGTCTATTACTTCACCGCGTTGTTCGACCCCAAACAGCATTACGGCGGGTGACTGTTTAGTAGAGCCGTGTCTTGAGTTGTTAATGGCAAATTCAGCCTGTGACAATCTTCCGACCCAATCAGAATGGTCTATAGGTTCGGATAACTTTGCCAGCATACCCCGCAAGTCCCTATTCACCCTTTCTACCTGCCCGTTCGATTGTGGCGATGCTACAGATGTCTTCACATGTACAATATTCCTTTCACTCATGTGTACTGAATGTACTGAATTCATTGGAAGTAAAACATGTACCCCTATCGCTAATTATTCGTCTTGGCCGGCTATAGTTATCAAAATATTTCTGTAAGGCGCAACACGCCTCCCTTGTCCCCGGAGAATTCACTGCATAGAGCCTAGTGAACTTTGTAAACGCGTCCACAGTTACCAATACATGTTTCCGTTTGGATCTCACCGATGGCAACGGACCAAAATGGTCGATATACAGGGTGTCAAAAGGTATAGCATTTTTCTCTACGCTGTACAAGTTCCTTTCATTCTTCCATGAGGGGCCGAATAGTATATACACTTTAGACAATTCCTTATAAACTTATTCAATTTATCCTTCATGTTTGGGAACCAATAATATTCCCTTATACGGTCCATATACTTCCCAATCCCTACATGACTATACTTTTCGTGCATTAATCTCATTACATTCTCTTCCAATTCCGCCGGTACGTACAATTGTTTCTGCCCCTGATTACCTAATCTGAATACCAAACCATTGTCCAATACAAATCCTTCCACTTCCCCCCGTTCCAGTCCTAACCGTATGTCCCGAATATCCGGATCCCTAGACTGTGTAATCTGAACATTAATGTCAACCTCATCCCCATCAATAACCCCCATAATTGGTTCACGACTTAATGCATCGACATGAGCCATCAGTTCACCCCTTCTGTGTCTTATACAGTAACTATAGTTCTCCAGTTCCATTGCCCATCTAGCAATCCTATTGTTCATCAACTTCTTGCTCAGCGTCAGCGCAAGTGAATTACAGTAAGTCACTATTGTGAATGGGACCCCTTCCAAATATAGGCGTAAATTATGGCTAGAGTTTCCAGTTCAAAGCTATGGTATCTAGACTCCGCTGGGGATGTGCACTTTGAATAATAAGCCACCGGGTGAAATCTACCATCTTCCTGTTTTTGTAAAAAGAACCGAGCCGTACCCTTTCGTACTGGCGTCCGTGTGCAACTCGGTCTCTCGTTGCTGGTCATAAATTGCCAATACCGGCGCGTTCACCAATTTATCCCTCAATTTCACGAATGCCTCCTCACATTCGATCATCCAGTCAAAAACCCTGTTCTTCCTTAAAGCGCACAGTGGTCTTGCTATCCTTGAAAAGTCTGCCACAAATCTGCGGAAGTAGGAAAACAGCCCTACGCGTCGTTCTACCCCTTCGTAGTCCGTAGGCATAGTACATTCCCTTATGGACCGAATATGATCACCATTGGGCCTGATACCCATTTCGTTCACGTGATACCCCAAATAATCCAACTCACGATATGCGAATTTACACTTGCCCAAATTCAGTCGTAGTCCCGCCCTGCTCAAGACTTCTAAAACGTCAGATAATAGCCGTAAGTGCTCCTCAAGTGTCCTAGTTGCAATGATAATATCGTCCAAGCATACTACTATTTTCCCCGTGTCTATAAATTCCCTTAAAACTTTATTAATAAACCGCTGAAACACCGCACCAGCATTCTTCAGCCCGAAAGGCATATAACAGTATTCATACTGTCCCAAAGGCGTAACAAAGGCCGTGTATTTAATAGACTCACCGTGCATAGGCACCTGATGGAAACTATTTTCCAAATCGAGGGCCGAAAAAAATTTCTTGTTGCCCAAGTAGTCCAAGCAATCCTCAATTACCGGCAAGGGATAGTTGTCCTTGAGCGTAATCTTATTCAGGGCCCTATAATCGACACACATCCTCAATTCCCCGTTCTTTCTCCTAACCAATACAATAGGTGACGCATATGCAGAGTCACTCGGCCGTACAATGCCCTTCCGCAAAAGTTCCTCTATTTTCGATTTTACCTCAGAGCGTTCCCGATAAGAAAGTCGTCTAGGGCTGCTATAAACAGGCACATCACTGACTACTCTAATACTCATGCAATAGTCAATTGGATCTGGTCTGCGATCCAATCCACCGAAATACTTTTCCCCCACAATCGATCTCACCATGTCCGTACTACCTATATCTAATTCTTCGCCAATATTCAAATCCATGCCACCCTCGAGTCCACAAGATACCCCCATAACCTCCTCACAACCCTCGTTCTCTTGAACGATTTCCAAACCAGTACCCCTCTGAAGCATGCCATCGCCACTACCAGAAGCAACCGCCTCATCACCGTTACGACTTTTCATATCATACGAACCTTTTCTCTTGACTTGGAATATAGTGTCAAGAAAAAAATCTTCGTCACTTAAGGCATAAGGCAATTCATTAAATAAGTCTCTTACTATGGTTTGAAATTCAGCGCATAAGCGCACAATGTGTTTTCTTATCAATATTCATGTATTTTAAATTCATCCGTAACATTTCATCTTTTGTATAGTTAATTTTTACATTGCATAAGTGAACATTCAATTTCTGCAATACGTCTCGACCAATCAACAGCGGCACTATGGCTTCATTGTCTGGCAAGATAAATAAATTACGTTTTACTTTTTTATTTTGAAAATATATGTCACATTCAACACGACCAATCATACTTATGGCTTTGTTTCCAACGCCACGAAAAGATAAAAAATGTTCATCGGAAACCGGCACTATAAACGGTACTTGCGACTCACTTATACAGCTAATAGGGCTACCCGTATCGAATAGTGAAATAAAATTAATAACATTGGTGCACTTATCTCGTTTTTTGAAGGCAACACTTACCGACTGGAATGCATCCATACCCTTAGTAGTTATTGCTGCAACCGTGCCTACTGACTTCTTTTTAGGACAATTTTGGTGGAAATGTCCCACCTCTGCACAGATAAAACAAGAATTTGGTGGGCGTCTGGGCTTCTGGTACTGGCTCTGATAATGTCCCTATTGTGAGCAGTTATAACAGCGGACATCGGCATCAGGCATCGGTAACGTCGGTTTTTTGTTCACAGTCTTTGCTGTGTTACTACGCATCTGTTGACGGCGGTGTTCATACTTATCTAGGCGGCGAACTAGTTCATCGATGGTGGCGGCGCCGTAAAGTAAATGAACGGTACTGTTGTTTTCAGGTACGCCCTCAATAATGAAATCGACCAGCTCCTGTTCGCTTATGTCAGATTTAGTTGCGATGGATTGCATGGCCACCACATAGCTAAGGCATGTCTCACCAGGACTCAACTTTCTGGACTGCAGTTGGCGGTACACCTCCTGCCGCGAGATCACACGTTTAAACATTTTCAACATGTTTATTTTCAGGTCTTCGTACTTAATCAGTCCCAGATTCGTGACATATTGTTTTGCCGTCCCCTCCAGGCGCCGACGGATCGCCACGCATTTCTCTTTGTCCGAGAACCTACCTGCATAGTCCTCGAACTGCAAGAACCATCGACAAACGTCTTGGTTGTCATCCCCATTAAAGAGGGGAACTGCTGCGTCTAGCTCCATAAAGTCAATGCGTCGCCCAAGAGGTTGGGAAGCAAAACCCTCTTCCAGAGCACGAATCTGTTCTTTTAACTGCAGTACCTGCAACCGCATCTGCAATTTTTTTATTTCGTCTGTTGCCGCATCGGCAGCAGTAGTGCCAGGGCGAATCGTGGCATATTGTTCCGTCATCATTTGTACAGCAGGAGCGGTAGCATCAGTGTTAGTGGCAACAAGTTGCTCTGCGAGTGCTTTCTCAGCACCGCTATTTACGGCAGGCATCGGTACAGCAGGTACGTCAGGCCTAAGGGCATCGGATGTATTGAGCTCTTCTGTAGGCTCTATTGCGGACGATAATAGATTTTGAGCTCCACCAGTTGGCATTGTAGCAACTTTGGTGTCTATTTCCTCGGCATCTTTACCATGGTCATTCTGCTGCACCTGGTCATTCGCATCCTTGGGAATTGTTTCCCATAATGTGCGCAATTGGCTTAATGTAGCCGTGGGTGGATACTCCAACCCGGCTGCATCCAAGACACCCAAAAGATTTTGGCGATTCGGCCTTAATTCCGTTACGTAGTTTTTATTTATTTTTAATTTAATTTTAAGTTGAACCCCACACCTGATTATTATAAGGGCTTTATTTATATCAACTTGCATAAACGTGTTCTTTCTTACAAAGATATTTTTATATTGTCATTTACCGGAAGTGTGTAGGCAAGGTTGCACTCGCTTAAAATGTCAAAAACAAGACAGGAGTGCATTACCGGAGTTGCCGTATGTCAGACCACTACAATTGTAACAATTCCCACAAAAAACACTAAGGTAAAAATTAATATTTATTAATGAAAATGCTTAAAATGAAGTCTGTAATTATTTGGAAACTAATTTTAATCACTCTTTTATAACTAAGAACCTTTTACACATTGTTTTTTAATTCAACACTTCAAAAACTTTCATTTAAATTTGTAAAAATGATCTTTTGTTCATTTCACTAAGTACACATTTTCTCTTGTTTGTTTTGATTATATTGTTAACAACTTAATAACAAATATACTACAGTTGTCCCTTTCTCGCCGAACCCGTGTCATAGCTGATTTTAGCTTCTTTCATCACTCACTTTCTTCACCTCTGTATGCTTTGTGTTGATATCATGATGAAAATTCATCACGTATCAGTGAGGTAGTTTATACGAGAACAATTTTTAAGCCGCACAATTTTTGTTCGTTTCCAAATTGCATGAGACTAAGTCCTCTTTTACATTTGAGACATTTCTTGCCGGACATTTTTTCAAATCTCTTTTGTTCTTGCCCGAAGCTTTTACATATTGGAAATTAATAGATAGACAGAAATTTTGTAGTTTCTTCTTAACATAGCGTCTATACCTGATATAATATCAAATATATTTCTATCAGCAAACGTCAAATTTCATAGCAGAGCGAATTATATTACGTGTGGAGTGCAATATTAGTATTATATTAATATTATATCAGATATAATATTGTTTTCATAATATATATTTAGAAAACAATATTATGATATCAAGTGTCAAAAAGCGCACACATACATAGATACGTGAAGAGAATTTTGTGTATTAAAGTGAAAATTAATATTTTTATGAAACACACATTACTATTAGAATAAACGAAGATGTTTACTGCACGGCTGCCTGATGTTTATGAAATATTATGATATTTACAAGAGTACGTTTTCCCCTACATAGATATTAATATCAATATTAATATATTTTTCTTCTTATTCTGCCGACGTTCTCTCTCATATTATATCAGAGTTGTAGATGCTATGTAACGTTTGCTACTTACACACACACACATACATACCATATGCCTTGATAGTACACATCAAGTATCCATACAGCCGTTGAAATGAGAAAAATCATGTGAAGCAACAATATAATGCGAATAGTAGAAAAGAGAAACAAAATATGTCCGGTCCAGAGGGTCGTGTACTACACACTCTGCATCTTCGCCCCTTCTTCTACAAACTTCGTCTGTCTGTCTTTCAATTTCCCAAATGTAAGGCCCCTTTCAGATTAGGCAACTTTACTTGCACAAGTCTTGTGTTTGTGGGTGTAAGAGGAAAGATCGGTTTGAAGGGGAAATAATTGCCGAGATTAGAGTACAGACTTGCTTGTAGATACTTGGCAATTCTGTTTCTGTTGTAACCGCTTCTCCGATGCATTCAAGTATATTGTTACGTTTTTCTCTCTATAAAAAGGCTTTTCCGTGGACCCGAAGATTTGCAAATGAATACAAGAGCCGAGTGTAGTAAGTAGTAGTGAAATGGCGGTTCGGTGGCAATTAAAATTGTTAAATTGTGGGTGAAATTGTTAAATTTGGGTAACTAAAATTTGAAAATTGTTAAATTCTTGAAAATTTGTGAAATTTGATACCTACGAGGGTGGTTCGATAAGTCCTTTAAATATTTTTCGAGGGTGGTTCAATAAGTCTGTCTTTTTCCTAATGCCTACGGCAATGCATGATATTTTTTTCAAATACCGACGGCAAAATATAATTATTTTTTTCAAATGCCGACGGCAAAAGATGATTATTATTTTTTTCAAATGTCGACGGAAAAACATGATTATTATTTTTCCTAATGCCTACGGCATTACATAATTATTATTATTTTTATTTTTTTTTCAAATGCCGACGGTAAAACATGATTGTTATTTTTTTCTAATGCTCCCAGTGTTGCCAGACTGTAAAAATTTGTTATCATAATACTATATCAGTAATATCAGAGAAAAAAGATTTGATGACTACTGGGTCATATGGTCTCATATGAATCATGGGAATGTGCTTGTGTGATTTCCTCACGCTAACAAATTGTTTATAAATAAACAATAAATAAATAAATTGTTATAAAATAAAATAATTAAATAAATTATTTTATTTATTTATAAAACGTTCTCATGTATGTGAACACCCCTAATGCTTGTGTGTGGGGGGTCCAGCTTGTTTGTCGCTGGTAAGCTTATATTCTGTTTATTTGTTTAAGAAATATATTTGTATGTATGATGTATGTATGTATGTGTATGTATGTGCGATCGAAAGAACTTGTGCGTGGAATATTTTGTGGCTGTGTAGAATACATTTATATTTTGCAACGTAATCATTTTCTTTGTCTACGATTATTTTAAAGCAGCAAAGTTTCAACTAACTACAGTCATCAGCAGAGAAACAAAAAGTAAAAATTTGCAAGTTAGCAAAAATGCTAACTTCTCCTCCTCCTTCCCACTTCCTTCTCTTTCCTTTATGTAGTTTGTATTTGAAATAAGAAAACACTTGTAGATTTTTTATTTTTCTATACATTTATTGCTTAAAATTTTTTAAAATTTTATAATAATACATACATTAATATTTTAAAGAGTGAAAAAATTCATTTAAAGCAAGATATTTCTTTTGTTAGTAAAATAGCATTTTTTAATGCGCAAACACCAAGTTTATGATAATTACAATAAAAATATTCTGGATACTTAATCTCCATTTGTTTAAAGTTGATACAGCCTATATCCTCAACGTTAAAAATTTTTCGGCATAAGATTTTTTCCAACCATCGTCTTTTCTCTTCACCTTTTACATAAATTTTAGAACATCTTGCGTTGGCTTTTAAAAAATTGCAAACGCTTTCAAAAGAAACTGATCCAGCAGTCCAGCTGAGGTGATGATAGTTTTTCGTTAGCCACTTTGCTTCTCTTTGCTTTTTTATTGATAAGCATTTAAAATCAAAAGGTGGTTTTATAATGAAATTGTTATATTCATAATTGTTGAAAACAATCGCTACTTCTTTTGCGATGAAATCATTTGAATTACTTTTGAAACCTTGTACGTATATAAAAATTGTGTTATTTTCCATATTACTCAATTTATAAGACTTTTCGAACTTGTCCTTTGATGGGTATATATTCTATTATGCGATCATGAATAAGAATGCAGTAAGCTGATGTCTTTGCTGCAATATTAGTTGCTGTTTCAAATGCTATTTTTATATCAATCGGTCCATTATTGAGTGATTCATTCTGATGACTGACATCTACTACAATAATAGGAGCTTTTGTCTTAAACTCTGATGCAGATAGAAGCGGTTGAGATTCCCTCATATAGTAACTTTGTTGGAATCTTAGATACATATCATATAGAATTGCATATCGTTCATTTTTGAACTTTATGTTAAGATCATCATATGGATATGAGACTGAATTTAAATGTACTTTTAAATTAGTCAAATCACAATGAACAAACTTATTTTCTTGTTGAAAAGCAATCAATACAAAACGGGGGCGTTCTTTATTTGCAGCCAGTTTAACATTCCAAATATGGCTAGTACCTGTGTTTAATTGTGGATTAACATGACAATCCCAACTGCGAAATGCCATAGGTATAGAAGCACCATTGTTAATAATTTTTATCATATTCAATTTGCTAAAGTCGGATAATTGTACATGTGGGATTCTCCATGAGATGAGTGAAATTGTAAGTTTAGCTTTTTCAGTAGAAACACTCGAGCGTACAAGATCTTCATCATTCTTATTGCGCAAGAGTATCAATTCATGTTTTCCATTTAGTATAACTTTGTTGTAGTCTTCGGCGAATCCTAGAAGCATTTTTAGAGGTACATAAAAATTGAAAAATCCATTTTCAAGAGTGACATCGTCAATTTTGTTCCATCCAGCATTTTGCATCACATTGCTTTCTGTTGGTGACAGAGAAACCAAATTTTTTATAGTGCTTGTGGCTCCTAAATATCTTGTATGGTCAATTTCAATTCCATTGAGCTCATAGCGAATTTCATCAAATAGATATGCCACAAAGTTGTTTTTTAATAAAAAGTTCTCCGAAGAAGAAGATTTGGCCTTATTATCATCGACAACAAACCCCTCTACATAAATGTAGCTCTCACTGGGTAGCACATACAAATCTTGATTTTGTATTGAAATTCTAATTTCATCATTATTGTTGTAAGATTGTAAGTATGGTACATATGTATGATAGTCCTTTTTGATTATATTCTCATCAGACAAGGGTTTATCTAAGACATCTATTATTGAACTCATTTTGTCTTCAATTTAAAATTCAAGGACTTTAGAAAATTTTTATTTGATGTTGTTAGAGCTTTTTGTTGAGCTGGTCGCTTTAATGTTGTTGTTGTTGTTCTTGCTGCTATATTTTTCAATGTATTTGTGTTGTATATTAGCATTATTTAGTTGGCCTTAAATGTATTCGTATTGTAATTTCCTCTCCTCGGAAATTAATTAAATCACCGTGTTGATCCAGTACGCGCAGCGCTAGTGAACTTATCTCTCTGGTGTTTACAGGTAAATAGATAAGATTTCTTGGAACCTCATCTATTTTATAGCCTGGAGGCACATTAATCGGAAATTCATGAAGTGTATGCGATTTCGAGTTATTCATATATGTGTTCATAGCGATACTACTTTCAATTCGCAAGAGATTCACTTTAAAAATATTAACTGGAAGATCTGAATAATAATATTTGTTTGGTGTTAGGATTTTGCTATTGAATTCTAAAAGTTTTCCAATTGTATTATCTTTATTAAAATATACAAGATCCTTGGAACTATTAACTTTAACTTGCATTGTATTGTTATTGGCTTCAATAAAAATCTTATTTGCTGGGCAGAGTCGTTTGTATTCCTCTTCTATAAAATCAACTATATTATTTAATTCGTAAGATCCAATTGGTATTTCAATTATATGTTCCCCTATATGAAACATATTGTTGTAGGTGTCTACATTTGGAATACTGTTGTATGAATGAAAATCAGTTAGAGCACACTCATATGCACCATGTAATTCAATAGGAGGAAAGTAACTAGCAGATAGTTCTGATGAGTTAGAGCTCAGAGTAAGTGTTATTGACATTATAACAGTCTGATTACAATTAAATAATGTTTAGTACACAGTATGGTTTATAAGTATGATTTACATATTTTATTTAAAACTTTTTCTCATTTTAAAATTAACATTAGTTTCTTAATATTAATGCTATTGTTGTTGTTGCAATTGATGTTGTTGTTGTTTCTAATTTAGTTTTTCTTCCAACTATAATATTTCATCTTTACTTATCCAAGAATTGTGTTGATTAGAAAATCCCAGCCATTTAACATATACCTCCTTCCCTTTAATTTTAAGAACCTTTTCAACTAGATATGTATTTGGAAATCTAGTTTTTGAAAGTTCCTCAGTATAGAAGCCACCTTTAATAGGATTGCCAAGATAGTCTTCTAATATGTATGTTGCAGGATTTGTATTTTGAACTCTTGTAATTGTGAAAATTTCTGTAGTCCAATTTGGAGTATAACCTTTTTCAAATGTGTGCTTATATTTGCTTATGCGAACATGATCTCCCACATTAAATTTTGACATTTTATACATTTTCAAATGACTGTATACTGTATTTAGCAGCTTTTCCTCATTTGTTGAGTTGACTTTAATAGGAGCCATTTTAATGGTACGATGAACTTTTCTATTGTATGCATTGAGTAAATCTTTGTATATATCAATCCACTTATATGAACCATTATAACTAAATTCTTTCCACATCATTCCTTTCAATGTTCTATTAAATCGTTCTACTATTGATGCTTTCATAATGCTATATGTTGAGTAGTGATTAATGTTGTATTTATGCATTAATTTTCCAAAGTGTTTGTTGAAAAATTCTTTTCCATCATCTGTTTGTAAGTTTTTTGGTACTCGTCCCAATTCAAAAATATCTTCCATTGCCTTGGTTGTTTCGAGTGCTGTTTTTGTTTTTAGCGGTACTGCCCATGCAAATTTTGAGAATGTGTCAATTACAGTCAACAAAAATCGATAATTTCTATTTTCTTTAGAATAGTTCCCCATTTCAACTAAATCAGCTTGCCAAAGATCATCTATTCCTTTCATTACAACTCTGCGACGCACAAATTGTTTTCGTGCTTGCTTATGGAGTTCATTTACTAAATTTCTTTTTGAAGACATTAAGTTGTTTTTAAAGATTTTTTGCAGAGTGTTGTGATCTGCTTGACGCACTTTCAGCTATTGATACAAACATATAATTTTCTAATCTATAAATTTTTTCATTAAGCTGTTCAATTTGTTCTTCAAAGGATGTTTTAATATGTAGAATATCTTTTTCAATTTTATAATTTTCTTCTATATATAATTTTATTTCGCGTTGTAGTTCCTCAATTTGCATTTGAATATCTTCTCGTATTATAGTATTATCCCCCTTAAAGTATGTTAATAATTTCTCTTCTAATTTTTCGATTTGAGTTTGCAAAAACAATTTATTGATAACATCGTTTTCCTCCAGAGCTTTTGCAACATTTTTGATCCTTTTGTTTTGGACATCAATGTTGTTGTTCGTATCCACAAAGAACCCCAGCAGTTTAGGTGCATTTTTCAAAGAAATTGTGCTGCTAGTATCGTTTAAATAGTGTCCAAATTTATCAACAGACATACTCTATTTAGTTTATTAAAGTTAGTGTATTATATTCGCTTCACGTAGTTCTTCAATAATTGATACAATTTCGTTATTGTGATTAGTATGACCTGCACCTTGTGATGCGAGCAGTAGTCGAAGTCTATTACTAACTCATTTGGATCGTCCCAGTATATATAGTTGGGATTATTGATGTTAACTTGCATCATTCCCTCACCTAAATAGCTACCTTTGGGCTTAGACCCTGTTGATTCAGGTAAATTCTTCTGGTTTTTCTCATCAATAAATTTCTTAATAATATATTTATATTTATATCCTCTAGTACCCTTAATTTGACCATCAGGTTTAAAGTCTCTTCTATATGCATTAGTAGTAATTAAAATCTTTTTATAGATTTCAAGTTCAAATTTATCGTAATTTTTTGGTATTTTATGAAACATTAGAGAAAATAGTCCTGGTGTTAGAGCCCATATTTGACCACCAACTTGTATTTTATCTTCATTCAGTTTTAGGCTACTATCACCAAATTTCCATTCATTATTGTAATCTTTATGTGGGCCATAGTTTGTATCTAACTCATTTCTTCCTTCCAAAACTGATAAATCAGTATAAGTATATTCTGTATTGGAAGTCTGTGAGTAAAAATCATCTTCATCATCATCATCATCATTTTCAGTATTAACATCATTAAATAAGATGGTATTATCAAAAATTGTCCCTTCTACTAGTTTTTTTTGGTGTACTTGTCTCTATCTTGACTGATGGGTTTTCAGGCTTTAAACTTGTATTATTTTCAACTTCTGTCTTGATGTTACTTTCTTCTTTCATACGAATTCTTTTAAAATTTTTAGAACTATTTATGAATTCTTTAAGAGGTTCTGTTATAGGTTTGAATGTATCTCTTAATTGTTCACGTGTATCTATTTCACCAGTTTTTATACTACGAAGCTTTTTCTTCAACACATTCCTTGTCAACACCAACTGTTTTAAAATTTTCTCATCCATGTTTGCTAAGGGCAAATAACAGGTATCAGCAATGAGATCAGCTTATTAGGAGCTGGTCTGGTTTTCAGATCAGCTTTTCAGGACCTGGTCTGGTTTTCAGATCAGCTTTTCAGGAGCTAGTCTGGTTTTCAGATCAGCTTTTCAGGACCTGGTCTGGTTTTCAGATCAGCTTTTCAGGACCTGGTCAGGTTTTCAGATCAGCTTTTCAGGACCTGGTCTGGTTTTCAGATCAGCTTTTCAGGACCTGGTCTGGTTTTCAGATCAGCTTTTCAGGACCTGGTCTGGTTTTCAGATCAGCTTTTCAGGACCTGGTCTGGTTTTCAGATCAGCTTTTCAGGACCTGGTCTGGTTTTCAGATCAGCTTTTCAGGACCTGGTCTGGTTTTCAGATCAGCTTTTCAGGACCTGGTCTGGTTTTCAGATCAGCTTTTCAGGACCTGGTCTGGTTTTCAGATCAGCTTATCAGGACCTGGTCTGGTTTTTAGATCAGCTTATCAGGAGCTGGTCTGGTTTTCAGGTAACTGGTATAGTTTGGAGATCAGCTTATCAGGTATCGGATGAGGTTATAGCAAATAGATGTATCAAGTTTAAAGTTAGATTAATAACTAAAGTCAATCTTTTATGAGAAGTAGTTTATATAGTTATGAAAAAGTCAAATTGCTTTCTGTAGCGACCATCATTTAATTCATTATCTTTGCTTATCACTAAAAAGCCATATTTATCCTTCCAACATTCTCTACAAATTTCTTGGAACTTTTCGTAACTCATATCGCTGCCAACATGATCCCTATAAACATGCTTTATATTTGTATCATCTTGCTTAAACATTATAATAACATTTGCATTGTCTCTTATTAAATGCTTGGGAATTCTAGTATAAGTTTGACACAAGTAGAATGAATCAATATCCCTATGTCGCCCCATACAAAAATATGTACGTATATTATTCTGCTTTTCACGTGCAACATCATCAAATATCATAATTGAATTAGTTTTAGCTTCGTCAGGTGGAATAACTGATTCATTATCGGTGAATGTATAATATCCCATTCCTTTAATTGGTGAAATTAGTTTCTTCAAGTACTCATATTTGGGTTGATAAAGAGATTTTGAGTATAAATAGATGTTTTCAAACTTGAGTCCATTAGGACTTTCTAGTAAGCCGATCATAACATTAGTCTTTCCACAATTTGATGGTCCCACTATTAGAGCACGAATAGAATTTGGTAAGAGGGGGCTATGCTTTATTTTTGAAGTGATGTTCGATGATTCATCAATATTACGAACTAAAATATTTTTATGTTGTTTCACTAACTGCATTTTTGTAACTAAATACATTTCATAAATGTTACCTCTTATTATAGAAAAAATCAGATAATATGGTTATACGATATCAGAAAACGTTTAGTCATAAAAACACCTTCGTTGGAGGAGGTATAGTAGATAAAATAATAAACTCTCTACCTGTTGAACTTCATCTTCCTGGATATCAGTACTGTGGACCTGGAACAAAACTACAAAAACGTTTAAATCGAGGTGATAAAGGAATTAATTTATTGGACTCTGCTTGTAAAGATCACGATATAGCTTATTCGAAAAATAAGGATTTAAGCACTAGACACAAGGCTGATAAAATACTTGAAAATTCAGCTTGGGATCGAGTTTTATCAAAAGATAGTAGTATTGCTGAAAAATCATTTGCCTATATGGTTACTAACGCAATGAAAGCCAAAACAAAATTTGGTATGGGTGTGGAGAAAAAGAAAAATGTTAAAAAGAACAAGATAAATGATAAAAAACTGTTTAGAACATCAATTACAGCTGCAACAAAAATACTAAAGAAGGAAAAACCATTAGATATTAACTCAGCAATTAAAATTGCCCGAAAAACTATCAACAAATCATTAAAAGGAAGAAAATCTCAAATTATAGTACCACGTGTAATACGTGTCCCAAAAATTGGTGGGTTTTTGCCTCTAATACCGATTTTAACTGCTCTGGGTGCAATTGGTAGTCTAACAACTGGAGGTGCTGCTATAGCTAAAGCTGTAAATGCAACAAAGAATGCAAAAAATCAACTTGATGAAGCAACTAGACATAATAAAGCGATGGAATCTATTGCAGTTGGAAAGGGACTTTACTTAAAACCATATAAAAAGGGTTATGGTTTAGTTTTCAAAGAGGAATCAAAAAACTATTAGAGATGCTACCCAACAGACCACTATCTGATGAGGACCTAAACCGTTTCTCTATAAATATTCCATATTTTAGAGGAGTTTTAATGTTGAATACTCTACCAAAACGAACAAAGAAAATAGAATGTGGAATAATCAATTTAGACGTATCAACAGGACCTGGTACACATTGGGTAGCATATTATAAAAACAACAATGAAAAAGAATATTTCGACAGCTTTGGAAACTTACAACCTCCTTCGGAAGTAGTCAAATATCTTGGTACAAATATAAAATACAACTATAATCAACATCAGAATTTCAATACATTTACCTGTGGTCATTTATGTCTTAAATTTCTTTATGAAATAACTGAAAATATTAAATAAAAAAGCACAAACATTTATATTTTACAAAACTGTTTCATGTATTTTTATTTATAATTTAAAATACAAAATTATTATATATTATTGCCAAATTGGAAATTGGGAATTTTGAATTAGAAATTCACTCAGCTCGCTTTCAACAATTAAGCTTTGTTCACCTTCTCTACTTAAGCAATATGATCCGCTCGAGAGTTCTTTAATTTCATCATCGGCTAAAGTACTATATCGCTTTGGCAGGAACATTATGTGGTTTTCCATTTCAACTTTTAGTGTTGGCCCATATTTTGTTGTTACTCTTGTCACTTTTCGAATTGTGTATTTAATTGATGCCTCAAGCTCCTTTATGTGGATTAAGGTTTTATTTTTTAGTGAATTAAATTTTGATGCTAGATTTGTTGTAGACTCCATTTTTTATTTACTTCTGCTCACTTTAAATGTTTAACTGAAAATGATCTTAAAAGTAGCGATGATGACTTCTAGAAGGCTAATCGAAAATATTTATGGTGAAATAGTGAATAAGTGGGGGATAGTGATAGACAGAAAGAGATGGTATAGAGAGAAAAGGGATTGAGAGAGATAGAGTGCTAAAAAAGAAGTATGGAATATAGATGATGGTATAGATATTTTAAATATCAAAAGATAGTACTTTTAAAATTTAAAGAGCAAATTAGTCTTAAAGAAACCTTCAAACAATCATCATTCATTAATTTATCGGCAAATACAATGAGCCAAATTAGACGTACTCTAAACCAATTTTTAAGAGATTTCGAAAGCTTCAGGCTTTTTGATCATTGGGAGATGATCAAATTTTTCGAAAATATGCTAGATGAGAACGAAGAATATGGTATCATGGAAGATGAAGACAATACAGAAGGACACTTCAAAAGCTGTCCTTGGTATGATCCTGAGTGTGAGGAAGGACCTGATACTTGCAGATGTACAATATATTTTTTGCGCAAAAGTATATTAGAAAATTTAATAATTAGATACTATGAAATGTTTCCATCATTATAATAAAAATAAATAAAATTAAATTAAATTATTCCTTGTTTTGTATTATTTTTTAAAGGATATTTAGGAATCATTTATTCGAATAGAAAATTACAGAAACTTGTATGTAGTGAAAAATATAAGGACTTATCCGATTATCTAAATTGTTTCTCTTTATGAAAATATGAAATTTAATGGAATTTCATAATATTGTGAAATTCAATTTGTTTTGTGCAGAACCTCTCAGGGAAAACAAGACTGTGCATGTTTAAGCGATATGAAAACAAGAATTTGCAAATAAGCAAAAACGAAAGTTTTTTTGATTCAACGGAGTAAAGCCAATAAAGAAATAAACACCATTCACATATTTCATTCTCTTTTCAATATTTTATTTTTTTTTTTTTCTTAAAAATTTATTTACATATGTATGTACAATAGTTTTTCTTAAAAATTCATATACATTTGTACAATAGTTTTTCTTAATAAATAGGATTTTATTTACAACCATTTTTCTTAATAAATAGGATTTTATGTACAATAATTTTTCTAAATAAAAAGGATTTTATTTAAAATCATTTTAACAACAATAAATAGGATTTTATTTACAATAATGTTTTTTAATAACTAAGATTTTATATACAATTTAAAAATTAACTACTTAACTAAAAATTAACTAATTTTAGCTATTTTCTTGCATTCTAGCAATTTCATCTAGCAACATATCAAGTTCGTATTCAGGGTTAGTTTCCTTAATACGAAAATGATACCATGCATATGTGTTAATATTATTTGACCTAATTTTTCTCTTATCGTCTCCATAACTTAAGACTACCTTATTTAATTTACTAGTATATATATGGTGAAGCTTAGATTTAAATGTTAACATATTATCGTATACATTAGTCTTATTGAATAAAGAGTTTCTATAAGTAGCTAAACTATATTTATCTAATATGGATCTTTTTACCCCCTTTGATTTTTTTAACGTCATTTTGATTTTGTACACTGAATGAGTACATTTTTGATCGCAGCCCAACAAATTCTGTCATTATCTTACCGCAGTTTTCATCTTTCATCATGCCTAAAACTTTTTTATTTATTAATGGGAAATTATAAGTATTGTCCGTGGGATAGTCCGATGTATCAAAATGTTCTTCTATGTCATTTTTTATGTCAGTGTAAAAGTCATCCGTCTTTATTGAATATATAAAAGAGTCCGTATCGTATATAGTTCAATGAGAGTTTTGTCTTAAACTTAGGTTGCATGTACCCGTAATGAAAATTATACATTTTCCATTTGGACAATTCAAGTACACAAAATCCTAAGTAAATTGGTTTATTGTAGCAGGTTTTGACTCTAGTCATTTCGATTGCTACCAGATCTTCAGAAAATATAGATAAACTACGAAAATTTGGTTTTGATATCCAATCTTGAGCCCCCAAATGGTTCCGATTCGTTCTCTCCCAATTATTGACAATTTCAACATCTCTCCTCTTATCCACATTTTCCATGGTTTTACCATAGACTGCATTATTAAGTAGCTTGAAAAAGTTTTTTTCAAAAGCATTTTTAGCAGTGGCTCTATGTCTGGTATTTAGGTCAATATAGCCTTTTAACCATGGAGATTGTTTAAATGCTAGAATAGGATGAGTTTTCTTTAAAACTAAGCCATTTTCTAAGCATTGTTTAAGAACTCTAAAGTGTATCACGTATGATTGCTTTGTAGAGAAATCGGTTATCAACTTGTTATACTTCGTTTGCAGTGGTTTTTTATTTTCAGCGCAAAAAGGTAGGTCATTATGCAAGTCATGTAAGTGAGAAGGATAATCTAAAGTGACCTCATAAACATAACCGTCTGTTCCATTGTCAGATATGCTGTTTGGATCCAGATTCAGCTCGTCTTGCGATAACCATCTGAACCCCCCATGAGGAAGATATTCCGACATTGCCCAACCGTAAAGGTTACTTGCGTCTAAATAGACAAGAAACTCCGAGGGCTTTTCTTTATCGAAATCTTCCAAATATTTGTTATTCGCTTTCGAATATCTTTGGCTACACTGTACTATTCCCCCACGTATACCTTTTTTCATAAAATTGTACATGTCTATGTCCGTAAATAATTCTAGTTCAATTTTTGTGTATTTTAACATTGCATCCCAGGAAAGTCCAGGTGCGGTATAGTATTGACATGGATCCAGCTCATAAATACCTTTACAAACTTTTCTAAAGTTCTCGAAAATATCTGTCAGTAAGAGGACATCTGTTTTTAAGTAAAGTTCCATGTAATCTTTCATTGTTTTGCAACCAAAAGTATTCCATACCTCTACAGCATGTGAGTATTCCTCTAAGGAACACTCTTTATTGTTCAACTTATTAAAGAAATCACTGCGTGAAGGCAGCTGGCACTCGTCTAATTTTTGAAATGAATTTAGGTACTCATAGGGGAAAATGCCTTTCTTCTTAATAAGCTGAAATTCTTTTTCTGATTGAAATAAGGACCTTATAGTGTTAAAATCATTATCCGACAAATTGCAGGCTAATGATTCTAAACTCTCAGCCATAAAGCGTAATGTATCAAGAAATCGTATTTCAAGATTATGACCATCGCTCATTTCTGTAAATTGCGAGAGTGATATATAAAGCTCCTTATTGAGAGGGAGTACTTTCAGTTGCATAGAAATTTCACCTAGTTCTTTAATAAAAAGATGTGAATCATAATTTGAGTAATTGTGAAAGTAAACTGGTATAAACTTGGGAATTTGGTAATTCAAATTACAGTTATTGTGGGCTGCACCTCTATATTTACCGCTAATGTGACAATGATCTCTAACGCGATCTTTACCTAGAAATTTTTGACAAATATGACAATTCACCGCACTATAAAAATTATAAATATCAGAAGGGGATAAAATATCCATTTGCCTATTATTTACTAAATGATTATTATAAATATCCTCACAATCTTTAATTAAAAATGAAATAAATTTTTGTGAAGCATCTTTCCCTGTATAAACCCTTAATTTATCTAACTTATTGCTATGGAGACACTTAACGTAGTAACTAAAAGCACAAGGAGTGTGCTTTTTGACAAGACTGGTTTTACTACTCACGTTATTACTAATGTCTTCCAGGATGCATTCGAAGTCTGCGTACACCACAAAGGGGACATCCATTTTCCTCTGATGCCCCTTAAAACTTAGAACTGCATCTGGACCTGATGGCATAGTTGTCATGATTTTGCCGCATTCCGCCTTATGGCTACTCATACCATTTTCGTTATGTGTGTATTGGAGACAGGTGTTGCAGATATGAAGTTTGTGTTCATTCTGCGTTAATTGACTTCGTAAAAGTCTGTGAATAATAAAAAATATATAAAAGTTTATAAGTAAAATGTCTCTATTATAAAATATATAAAACAAGTATATGTATCATTAAATTAAAGTGTTGAATAATTTTCTAACTTACCTTGATATGTCTTTTATCAATATGTAGTAATGAACTTCACCATTCTCCAAAAGCAACAAGTTGACATGCTTTACTTTTTCATCCTTGGTCACATAATAGGGACCGATGATTTGATCTGCTCCCTCATCGTACCCAAACACATTAACACTTATTGCTGGATTATTTACCTCAAACTCCTTAATTTTGTTTAGTGCTAATGGGTAAGTTAAGTTTTTGAAATTTAACGCTACACCATTTCGCGTAACAATCGTCTCTGCAGAAATGTCCTCAATATTATAAGAACTGCAACGTCTGGCATCATAATAGTTGGTCGTATCCATGGCAGCGATTATACACCACTTGAAGCAGTATTCATCACTGTTTTCAATATTGATGCATGCAAATTTTCTTACTAATTTTTCAGGTGTGGATATCCAACTTGATCCTTTGACTAGCGAAGATTTGTTGATGTTGATTTCTGCTCGAACTATGCTTGACAAAGTCCAACCAGAATCTCGCTCTTCAAATTCAGACATTTTGGTTAAAATCTCCTCAACCTGTTTACGGAATAATTCTTCAATGTTATCTGCCTTCGTCAACAAACTCATTTTGGCTACATGTGTTATAATACACAACTCCAATTCTTCTTCTACAATTTTGATGTACTCCGCCACAATACTCACATGAAATTTAATTATTGTATGCTTAGACAAAGACATTTGAAGTCTCTCAATAAAAATATTCATGTTTTCTTTAATAAATTCTTCCCAGAGAAGTTGGTCCTTTTTATTTAGTATTACATATGTGGCGATATGGTTTTTGAAGGCTTTCGATATTTTGTAATATCTCACATTCTCTTCGACTTCTTCTTCTCTCCTAGCATGCGAAGTACTCATTGGAGTTGGCAGAGTTTCTTCTCTTTTTTCTTCTACTTCTACTTCTCCATCACTTTCCGGTAAACTTATGTCCATAGCATCGTTGTATAAAGTCCCTCCAAGGATATCCACAACTTGTTGATGAGCTTGTTGTTGTAGCTGCTGCTCTTGTTGATGATAATTAAGAGGTTGCCATTGCATCAAATTGGAATACTGCTCCATTTGATTAACTGGTGTGACGGGATTATAATTGTAACTTGGACACTCATATTGCATTGGTACTCCTGATGCCGAAAACTGATTACTCCATGACATTGGTATAGGGTAACAGTTAGGCATACCGTATTGTTGATATTGGGGATACTGTAGAGAAGGGTGCTGCTGGTGATGAAATGAATTTATGTGCTGTTGACGATTTTGAACAAATGTCTGCGGTTGCTCTTGATTTGTACCCCGACTTACGACCATTTGATCCTGCACGCTATGACTTTTCACATGATCCAAAAAGGACTTTTGGTATTTGTATACCTTATGGCATCTATTACACTGATAACCTGTATAACTCATTTTTAATTATTTTATTATTATAAAACTTTAACACAATTGCTGATGATACTACTTGTAAATACAATAAAGTACTGATGTGTTGGTTAGAAAAGTTGGCGTATTTATACGATAATTAGTAGCAGTATCCTTGCAGCATTCACAGTTTTAACTTTTTGTTTCTCTGCTGATGACTGTACTTAGTTGAAACTTTGCTGCTTTAAAATAATCGCAGACAAAGAAAATGATTACGTTGCAAAATATAAATGTATTCTACACAGCCACAAAATATTCCACGCACAAGTTCTTTCGATCGCACATACATACACATACATACATACATCATACATACAAATATATTTCTTAAACAAATAAACAGAATATAAGCTTACCAGCGACAAACAAGCTGGACCCCCCACACACAAGCATTAGGGGTGTTCACATACATGAGAACGTTTTATAAATAAATAAAATAATTTATTTAATTATTTTATTTTATAACAATTTATTTATTTATTGTTTATTTATAAACAATTTATTAGCGTGAGGAAATCACACAAGCACATTCCCATGATTCATATGAGACCATATGACCTAGTAGTCATCAAATCTATTTTCTCTGATATTACTGATATAGTATTATGATAACAAATTTTTACAGTCTGGCAACACTGGGAGCATTAGAAAAAAATAACAATCATGTTTTACCGTTGGCATTTGAAAAAAAAATAAAAATAATAATAATTATGTAATGCCGTAGGCATTAGGAAAAATAACAATCATGTTTTTCCGTCGACATTTGAAAAAAATAATAATCATCTTTGCCGTCGGCATTTGAAAAAAATAATTGTTTTGCCGTCGGCATTTGAAAAAAATAATTATGTTTTGCCGTCGGCATTTGAAAAAAATATCATGCATTGCCGTAGGCATTAGGAAAAAGACAGACTTATTGAACCACCCTCGAAAAATATTTAAAGGACTTATCGAACCACCCTCGTAGGTATCAAATTTCACAAATTTTCAAGAATTTAACAATTTTCAAATTTTAATTACCCAAATTTAACAATTTCACCCACAATTTAACAATTTTAATTGCCACCGAACCGCCATTTCACTACTACTGTAGTAATTAGGGTTAAGAATGATACAAATTTTATTTACAAATACACTTAAACTAAATTAATCAAGAGCTTATATAAACTAATATAATTAAACTACTGAATTACACACAAATATTCACAACTGGTTAGCACTACGCCTTCCTCGCTGTAGTTTACACACGTTTCTTACCTAGGGTTTACACGTGCAAGTGCAAGTTCGAAAAACTCAATGCACTCAAACTCTTTTACTAACATATCTACACTTTCGGCACTTGCATCCTACTTCCTACTTCAACTGCCAATGAATTTTACACAAACTTACACAAATTTAATTTTACAAATACACATTTAGCACAAATTAACTGGATTTCAGTGTAGTGTTAAGTGAGATTTTACTCATTTTAAATACATTTAAAAGCTAATTTAATAATTTTTTTTTCTTAAATATTCATAAATCGAGCAGTTTAATAATTTTTTAGACATAAATAACATTGAAACAATACGAATAAAGTTCAACACTATGTGGTTTCCCTAAAATTAAAATTTTTTATGTTATAGACAACTCTGCACTGAAAGGCAAACATGCAAGTTGCAAGACAGTCGGGCATTTGTGAGAAAGTTTCGTTGATAATACGTACAGAGAGCTTGCATGCAAGGCACTTGCATATGTAAACGCAGGGTTAGCTGGCTGCGCAAGTATTCACGTGACGCCTCTTTGTCTGCTGCTCGTCACTTACGAGACTCACTCTGCCGTCGCTCACAGTTGATACACCAATACCTCTTTGTCTGCTGCTTGTCACACACGGCACTCATTCTGCCGACACTCACAGTTGATACACCAATAAAGACTCACTGGCTTTAATTACACCCTTACACATGTCTATTCGCTGCGCTGTTCCCTTTACTCCAGTCGACACGATAGACTCCACAATAATCTCAATTCCACGACAGACTTTGCTGTCACTATAGACTGTCGTATAGTTTCTCCTTTTCCCAACTCACGTGTAAAGCACAGACTGCTCTTAACTATCAACTCACCACTGTATCGCAGACTATTATTAATTCACAACTTAATTATCAACTGACTTGTTCACAACTTGTTCGCAACTGACTTGTTCGCTACTGACTCACAACTGCAACTCGTTCACAACACAAATATAACTGACTCGCAACTATCTAACTCATGGGATGCGTCACCGCTTTTTATACTTCACACAAATACCACTAGAAGTTTCAAGCAATGTCTAGACGATCATTATCATCTGGTACAATTATACTAGGTACATGCACGACTACAACAAAATTACAACGACTACAACAAACGTATAATTGTCAGAAACAGATGCCTTTTGTTTTTAAAAATAACAATTACACGGTAACTAAAGTACAATTGCTGACGCGGCATTCATGAATGATTATAGTCATTCAGTGTTGCCAATAGGTGTGTAATTACACAGAGTGTGCAATTACTCTCATATGTAGGCAATGTAATTACATTCATATATAATCTGTGTGTAATTCTGCTTTATGTTTTATTATTATTTATTTTTGTTTTCATTTCAACTTACAAAAAACATTTGTAGTGTAATTTTCTTCAATATGTAATAGGAAACACATCCATGTGTAATTTCATTGGCAACACTGTAATCATTTTATGCACACACATACACTAACATTTTTGTAGCTTCCCTGTCGGAGAATGTGTAGTTGACTACAAAAATAGTTAACTTATAGTTAATTTTTCTTAGACTGACTAAAAGCTAGCTGCAAAGTCATCTAGAACAAACCCAAAATTAATTCTTAAGTTGAATACGTAATCGAATTTGGTGAGAGCCAACAAATTTATTCTCAGCTTCTTTAAAACTCATTTCAGTTTTATATTAACATTTTGCTGTTGTTATTTTATATGGCAGCTTAGCCGAGTGGTAGCGCGTTGAGTACACAACGTGTGATGTTACATGTTCGAGCCCCAGAACAAATTTTTTAATTTACTGACTACCAGGTGATTTAAAAAAGTCAACTTTAAGTTAGCTTAAAGTAATGCAGAGTGAGACAATTGACTACCGCCTATGACATCGCAATGTTAAAATAGTCAGTTGATTACATTGCAAAGTAATCCAAGTGTCAGTCAGTACTAGTTGCGAAATAATTAGCTTAAAGTTAGTTTAAAGCTAGCCAAATAACTATAAGTTAACTATTTTTGTAGTCAACCGCACATTCTCCGACAGGGTATGTAAATAGATGTGTATATGCATACGTGTGTACAACATTAACTTAAGCAATGCGTGGTGGTTGTTTACCTTTCGTTTGAATTGGCATGTAACTTATATGTGTGTAAGTATGTGAATGCGCTGATTTACACGGGCATAATTGTGCTGGCATAATATGCCAGTTTGTTGGTGAGAGAGGCAAAGAGAGTGGTTTTGCGGTTGGCATAACTTTTCAACCAGCTACAACCCCGCATTAGCAGCATAAAACCAATACACACACAACTTAAAAAATAGCAAATGTTAAATGAATACTAAAAACGCTAACACAAAGCTGTGTATACGTATACATTTTGTTCCAGATGAATTAGTCTCGTGTAATTTCGAAAAGAACAAAAATTGTGCGGCTTAAAAATTGATCTCGTCTAAACTACCTCAATCTTCTTAATAAGCAGGCGCTTTTTGTTATTGCTTTTGCTTGTTTACGTGTTACGCATGCTTATTTAGTTGTTTGCTACTATTCTAGATGATTCTTTACATTGACCCTGTAGAAATATTTTCGCATAACACTTACATTAACCCTGTTGGAATATTTTTGTGTAATGCTGCTTAACCTTGTCGACGGCCATTTTCGTAACAATATCTTTAACTAAACTATTTTTTTCTTCAACTTCCATTGTATACACCAAATTTCAAATCACTTTCACAATTACAGACATTTGTATTTTCATCCCCGTCTTTCTTAAGGGGCCCATACACACATACTGCTTGCAGCTACTACCGATGAGCCCTTGGTATACGTGTGTGATTGATATTTTACCACAAACTTATCAATCATCTTTTAAAATAAAAATTTATAAAATAAACATGCCCTTGAGAATAAAAAAAATATTGATAGAATTCAAGAAATTAAGAAAAAACTTATTTTCTTTACACAGTTTTTTTAACTTATTTTTTGTTTGTTTTATTTACTTTTTTGTTTGTTTTACTTTTTTTTCAGTAAAAAGTCAAATTAAAAAAAACACATATCAGAAAAATGAACAAATTCATTTTTTGTTCATTTGAAAAACTGTCAGCAGTATGAGTTCATTTCAAAATCAAAACTGTTTTGATTTTTCATACTGCATTGTCTGTGTGACAAATACATTATCAAAAATTGAAAATGTGCCAACACATGCTTATCGCATGAGCATGAGCAGTGTGTGTGTATGGGCCCCTTTACAGCTGAATTACGAGTTGAGCAACAAAAGTTATAACGCGTGAACCGAGACTAATTCATCTAGCACAAAATGTATGAAGCTGGTTGAAAAGTTATGCCAACCACAAAACCACTTTCAACTATAAACTGGCATCTTATGCCAGCAATTCAGTAACTTTTAACGATCCGACAATCGTAATTTTTTCTATACATTTTGTCGCTTACAATAACGATTGTGTGATTCTGTAACTTCTTTTTATGCGAAGCAAATTTTGATAACAAATTAAAAAAATTAAAAAAAAATTTACAAAATTAAATTTGTGGATAAATCTTCTATTATTTTCAAACATAATCATAACAAGTTTACATTGCGTTCGTATGTACATAGATATGCAAAAAAGAAAAAAATATTTGATTTTTAAATTATATTATCGTCGTTTTGTTTCTGCTTTGATGTATGGGACAAAAATGTGTTTTGGAGAAAATCGATGAAGAATGTTTAGTTCATTAGTTTTATAAAAATACGCGATAGAATTTGTTGTTTAATAATAAAAGTAATAGATACATGGGTCAATTTAAAAAAAACGTACACAACGAGTTTTTTTTGCTTATTTTTAAAGTTTTTTCAATTCGCCTGTAAGACTGGCCAATTTATGTAGAAATTGATGAAGAATCCGGTGGTACTTTTAGGCTCTCAAGAAAATCAATATTTTTTTATTTTTTTTAGGTTTGATTAGGTATGATTTCTATCTTGAGCGTCACACACGAAATATGTATAAAAAATCGCTAAAAATCCAAAAATATTTGAAATTCAAGATTACTACGATGTTCTTTTGTTTCTCAAGATTGACTTTTGCGAAAATCACCTTTTCGATTATAAACACAAAATCACGATTCACCTTGATTTTTAATTTTTTTTAAAGTGACTAGTTATTTCAAAATTTTAAGATGAAAATATGTAAATTTTTGTTTAAAAAAAAAGACTTGAACTTAGAGGTTACTTGCAAAGTATTAGGCTTGTAACAATGTATTTTAAAAAAACTGCAATGATAAGCGTTTTAAGGAAAAAAACTAAGTGTGACGCTCAAGATATTTTGTGACGATCAAGAGATTTTGTTGCACGTAAACAAGAAATAATGCCAAATTTAAATTTTAACGATAAAAAGTTTATTCTTTTACAAAAAGTTTATTCTTTTACGAAAAGTAAATAAAAAAAACAAAAATTCTTCAAAAAACAAAAATTTTCATACAAAACTAAACATGTACATATTCTTTGATGTCTTTAACAAAAATGGAAAAAAGGAAGTAATTCTTGAAGAAACTTATACACATATGTAAATGTTTGACGCAAAACAATAACTTAATTTATTTTATAAATTTTCATTCGAATTCTTATTCTGAATATGTATAAACTTCATGAAATGACAAGCGGCTTTGTTTTTTTTCATTATCATTCATTTTTACCACTTTCGAATTAAGTTTGTGGCAGTTGCATAAATTTCCGGTCCCCCAGAGGTTTAAGTTGCAAAAGCACGAGAGAGATCTGTAAATCAATTCACCTCTGGATTTTGTAATTATTTGGTGAATATCTCTCGTACCTTGAACTGTCTTTAAATTTGTGGGCAATGTTTTGTTGATGTTGAAAATTTGATTTGGACTAACGTAAAACAATTTCACATCAATCGGACAGTAACAATAAAAATTAAACTCAAATATACCACGATTATACCTTTCTTTCTTTTTTTCTTTTATATTCGTCATTACGCGCTTTATCGAGCTTTATTTTCTCTCGATATCTCCGTGCTCTTTCAGCCGCCGTTAATTTTGTTGTTTTACTCTTGAAAATTAAAAAATAAAATCAAAATTAAGCTTTTTAAGCTATGAAGCAATATATATCAAAAGTGATGCTCATGAAATATTTGCCTATTTTGGTTTTTTTCGTAGGCAATTTATTTCTCAAATTCACAAATTATAAAAAAATTTGTTGAAACCATGTAAACAATGATTGTCAACTTCAATTTTTTACATTTAATATATTCACTTTTAAAAAAATTAGCGTGACGCTCATGAAATTTTATCGCGCCCTTACCATGGTGTTCACAAAAACTACGCAAATGCACACTTTTTTAATAGATTTTTTTTCGCTTTTTCACTTTTGTAATAATTAAAGTTTGTATTTTCCTTACGCTATTTACTTTATTTAAATGCAAATTGAAAACTAGTAATATTACTTGATTTATAAAAAAGTGACGCTCAATGCAAATTGTGGGGACAACCTTTCTTTGCAACGCCAAATTCGCACTAATTAAGTTTTGACGACTATAACAAATCAAAACACAAGAAAGAAACGCAATAATTCGAAAACTGTTATTAAATGTTGCATATTTACTTTTTTCTTGATTTTATTTTATTTTGTTTACTAACAATTCTAACGGGGGACACATGCTTTTGTATGGAAGGAGTCAGAGGGAGAAACAAAACACCATTCTGAATAAACAAAAAAACAAACATACAAATTTGAGAATTACGCTTTTTTGTTACATATTCCTCGCTGATCACTCTCACATTTTTGTTTTTTTTTTTTTTTGTACCTAAAATAGTAGTGTAAAGTGCGGGGACACAAAAATTGCGTTTTTTTTTTAAATTGACCCACATATGTTTTTTATTCAAACTTAAAGTTGATTAACTTTTTACATCTAACTTGAAAAGTTATTAGGACTTAAAGAAAAAATTACGAAATTTTTTGTCAACGCATCCCACAATCATAGCAACAATATTGTTCACTTCTAACAAATCTTGTTCAAGTAGGTTACATTATTGTATATATTTAAGTGAATAAAAAAGTGAAAATATCAGTTTTATTCATATAACATGACTTTTAGAGAAAAAACAAAGGAAAAAATAAAAGTCGGTGAATATATTTAATAAAAGAAATTGTATTAATAAAAAATAAAAATCAATTCATTTCATTCACAATAATTAAATTTTTATACTTTGCTTTGATTCACGTTCTTTGAGTAGAATATGCATTGATATGCATTATAACAGCTGCGAATAACAATATTAATACTTTTACGTGGGAAATGTGCCACATATCAAAAAAATTGTCAATTGCCGTAAAACAGACTTTACGATGTTCAACAATTGTGGAATGACTCGAATTTCAACATCTATATCTCCAGATGTATTGAAGATATCGGAAAACTGATAACGAATTTGTAAAGAGGACACATTATTCATATATAATCAATCAATCGGGTATGTTCTGCATTCCACGTGAAATTAAAACGAGTGGAATTGCCATAGCATTGTTGTTATTATTACATATTTCTAACAACAATTTTATGGCAATTCCACTCGTTTTAATTTCACGTGGAATGCAGAACATACCCGTATAACTCAATTTTTTTATAAATGTACCATACATCAAAGCAGAAACAAACCGACGTTATGCTAAATTATATTTGTATAAACTTGTTTTAGGCGTTCTTATATAGTCTATTAAAGATAGCAAAATAATTTTAAATTGAAAATTTAATATGTTCTGGCCCCCATATTCATAAAATTTAATATAAGTTTGAAATGTTATTTATTTTAAGTCTTTCACACAAAGTTTTCTTAAAATGGATTTCAAGTACATTTTATTTTTTATGAATATGGATGCATATAATTTTATAAAAAAATAATTACTTTATTGTTTTGAAAACTAGCAAATGAAATATTTTTTTTTAAATCACATGAAACACTGGAAGTTTTTTATTTTTATTTTTCGGCTAATTTTAACAAGTTCTATTTAGGAATGCAAAGTGAAAAGTTATAAGACAGAAATGTAAAGATGGTTAAAAAAAGGGACACTTTGCACACTCACTTTGCAGGAGAAAGCAAAGACTTTGCAAAGAGCGCAAATACCTTACAAAGAGTGCAAGCAATTTACAAAGAGAGCAAAGTCTTTGCAAAAATATGCTTAGTGTAAAGTGAAATTTGCAAAGAATTGTGAAACAGAAACACTTATCACTTGGCCAAAAAATGCAATTAGATAAGTGCAAAGTGAAAAGTTTTTTTTGGAAAACTAATAACGCCATCGTAATGAGAAGATAAAAATACATAAGAATCAGCTATTTTTATTTAAACACTCCAACTGTGATATTAGAATGTTAAGAAAAGCTTCATACTGTGATATTTACAATTTTTTTATTATTTTTCAATTATTTTTAAAGTATGTGTTTTATGTTGTATGTTGTCACGTCGCGTAAAATGACATTTTTTTACACTCTTTACCAAAAAATGGTAAAAGGGTATATATAGGTTTGTCATTCCGTTTGTAATTTCCAGAATATTAATAAGCGAGCCATAAAGTATACATATTCTGGATCCGTATGTATAGGGAAGACGAATAAGCGATGTCCGTCTGTCCGTCTGTCTGTACGTGAAATCGGTTTTCCGAAGCTCCCAGAAAACCTAGAGACTTCGTTCTTGGACTGGTGTGTCAGAAATAGTCCAAATAAGATTGGTATTGAAAATCAGAAAAATCGAGCAGAGGGTTTCAGAGCTGGAAAGCTTAAACTTTATTTTGTAATTTATTAAATAAACTTATTTTATACTTCATTATGAATAAAATTGGTATTTCTAACTAAAAAAAATTCAAAAAAAAAAAATTAAAAAGACGTTTCCAGGGTTGGAAAACCTTAACTTTGTTTCTTATACAAAAGTAAGACGCAATTTACACTGTGCCTTTTCTGCTTGCCTGTGCAGGCAGGCTTTTTTTTAACTGATTGGTGAGAGGGGGTGAGAAGATTGCGGGGTAGAACAAAAGACACAAAATGAAAATTCGAGGGGATTTATGACATTTCTCTTTGCCTTTTTCGTACTCTCAGCATTAAATGTGTATATAAATGCCAAAAAGGCATTAATAAAAAAGGCTTAATGTAAATGTGTGTGACTTTTCGTAGGGGGCTTAAAAGGAAATTGTCAATACAAGACAGGCTAAAAAGGCATAGTTTGAAATGGCTCTAACTTACTAAAACTAATTTTTCCTTTTTTTTCTACTAGATATACCAAACGGACGACACACTCGTCCGTATTCTAGAATCAAAATGTAAATAATTTAAGATTCAAAGAAAATGTACCTACATATCTAAACGTCATAAACATGATACAATTATAACAGGTACATGCACAAGCCCAGCCTGTTAATGTATACAATGCAAATAGTTGTCAAACTTTGTTTACAAGCTGCGAAAATGTTAGTGTATGTGTGTGAATAAAATGATTACAGTGTTGCCAATGAATTTAGACATCGCTGTGTCTCCAATTACACATCGAAGAAAATTACACTACACATCTTTTGTACAGGTTAAAATTAAAACAAAAATAAATAAAAATAGAACCCAAAGTAGAATTACACACAGATTATACAAGAATTTAATTACATGGCCTACACATGTGAGTAGAAATTACACACTGTCTAACTACACACAGATTGGCAACACTGAATAACTATAATCATGCAGTAATGCCGCGTCTGCAATTGTACTTTAGTTACCCTGTAATTGCTATTTTTAAAAACAAAAGGCATCTGTTTCTGACAATTATTCGTTTGTTTATACCAACAAAATGAATGTGTTTTTTTGTGTTGTAATTTTGTTGTAGTCGTGCATGTACCTAGTATAATTGTACCATGGTCATAAAAATTCATTAAAACACAGCCACACACAAACTTACATACATATGCAAGCATAATTAAATAATACATGAAATTAAAAAAACATAAACAAAATCCCTTCAACCAAGCTAATTCACTTTATTCAATTATCTTCCTTTAAGTAATATGGCTATCATACAACAACAAATAAGAGAAAAAAAATTGTTAGATCAAGAGAAATACTACAAACACACACACACTCATGTTTTGTTTCTTTTTTACTTGTAAGCTAATAAATGCGTGTGTAATATGTGTGCATGTAGTAGTAGCAACCTTAAACGCTTATATGTAGCTCCCAAAATACTAAACCGATTTCAATAAAATATAGATTCTGCACATCTGTACAGAAAATCCTTTAAAACCATATAAAATCGGTGTAGTGGTACCAGTGTAAAAGGGATTACAAAAACCATGTTCGCCTATTAATTATATAGAAGATAAATTAAACATATCTAATGTTCTTAGTAGAAAGAGATTAAGTGCGTTCGAGAACTCAAAAATTTTTACAAATTTTTACTATTTTTTACTGGATTGCGTTCGAGTACACAAAATTCAGTAAATGAGAGGGCGAATTGAGAGAGAAAAATGACAGTTCATTTACTGAGTAAATGCAAGTTTTTACTGGACAAATTTTTGCCAGTAAAATCCAGTAAAACGAAACCATATTTTTTTAAATATAAACAAACAAAAGGGAAACAAAAATTTTTAATATTTGATGAAATTTTTAAAATAACAAAAAACATATGTATTAAGTTATAAGCATTATAACATTTATTTAAGTTTGATGCTAGAAAAATATTCGGTTATGTTATGTATTCCACGTGAAATTAAAGGGGCCCATATACTACAACAGCATGCATGCGCAATCAATTGTTTGTGCCATCGGTTTGGTGGTGTATGGGCATTTTGCGCGATTGTACGATTTGCTGTAGCGATGTCAAGTAGAGTGTGATATTTTGCTGATGGTACCAGCTCGCTGGTGTGGTATATGGTGAAATTAGCTCAGTTGAGCAAAGTTGTCATAGAGCAAACATGCATTTCAGTAATATATGTAATTTGTTGAAATATAATTTGTTTCAATGGTAAACAGAATTTTAGAACTTTAGTTATACATAGCTGCTAATTTTAACAACATACCAATAATAATTGCAACAAAATATGTGTCACTATTCATAACCACCTTTCCCGAAATTTTGTAAGAAATGAATATTGTACCAGCTTGCTGGTATGTTGTGTGGTTCGAGCATGAATGCTTAATCGCTTGATTGTGCGCGCGTGCTGTTGTAGTGTATGGGCCGCTTAAAACGTGCGGAATTTCCATAAAATTGTTGGAAATATGTATGTATTAGGGATGCCAATCGGGATCGATTTTTGGAAATCCCGGGATTCGGGATCACGGGATTTTTGAGATTTCGGGATCTAAATATTTTTCGTAAAATAAATTATTTTTTTAAATAAATATTATTTTAATAACAATTTAATGCATTTTAAAAGGTTTTATGTTCATAATTTATCATTGCATAATTGTCTTTAAAGTGAACAATTTTCTAATAAGAGTATGAAATAAAAATCAAAAGAATTTTTCTCATCTATTTTTAAGTTGATTAATCACATTTGATGTTAGAGAATTTATAGTAAAAACAATAACTAAATATGAAAAGTTGTTTTTCTATTATCTTAACCAAAACGAATATACATATCGGTGGACTATTGTATGTATTGTTGTTACATATGTATGTATACCAAGCATTATCTAATTTTTTTTTTGTCGATTTCGTTACGACTATGACAACGGTAATAAGACTGAACATGTCGAAAAATTAAAAGAAATGTATACACTATTCTAATCAAATTCGATTAATTACGTCTAAAGATCACATTTTTACAGGCGCATACATTAAAAGTTTGCCTGAGCACATGAACAGTATTTTTGCTCTACTGAAAAATTTTAAATTCATACATATAATTCGAATACAACTATAATTGAGTCGAACTCATTCAGTCGGTCGTTTTTGGCTAAAACTATTTATCAAATCCATGTAATTTAAATGGGTTTGATCTTAGGTTTGTATCAAAAACTACCTACGGTCTAAATAAAAAACAAAATAATTTTTAACTGCAATGTAAAAAACATACACACTCGAGCAGATTGTTAGACAAAATACTCCGCATTATTCTGTAAATATTTCTCGCTTTTACGTCACCCCGACAGCAAAAAGTTTTCACTTGCCTTGTATTGTATTCTACTCCAATTGTAAGGAGGTGTCAATAGTACTCAATTGTTACCGACAAGTAATGCAATTATGAATAAATTTCCGCAAGAAATTTCTCACTTTTCCAATTAGATTTTTTTGTTTTCCCTATTATTTGCTACTGTTTGAAATTATTCCCAGGGAAAAATTTCTCGTGGAATTTGAACTATAATTGCCCTCATAATATAGAATAAGACGGAATAAATTTGTCAAACTTATGAATTTTTCAAATGTTATTTCCCTTCCAAAGGTAATGTTTCTTTTGTTTTCAAAATAATTCTAAAATGTACATATATTGTAGGACCTTTGATGAAAATAACCGTAAGAAAGTAGTTAATTTATTTTGCTCTTGTTTTTAATTTATAAGAAATATGTCACGAATAGTCATTAAATTGTTAAAACTGTACGTATAAAATTGTATGGGACTTTTGAATATTATAAAAAATACCTTAAAATCAACGAAAAATTTAATTTATAGTTTTTATATAAAAATTGCTAAGAAATCCCGAAAATGAAATCCCGGGATTGAATTTTACAAATCCCGGGATTCGGGATTTGCCAAATCCCGAAAATGTATGTATTTACAATAACCAGGGATGATAAACAGCGTTGTCAACTCGGTGCTTTTCGCACCGTTTTTAGTGCTTTTTGAAATTTTCGACGCGAAAAATTTTGAAGTTAGTGCTCGGTGCTTTTTTAAACTAATTTTTGGTGCTTTTTATTTCTTGGCGGTGGCACTAAACCCAAAATTCAAAAATAATTTATATATATGTATATATTTTTGTGTGAAGAAGTCTAACATTTAAAAAACATAAGCACTGAAGTTAAACGGAACATTTCAAAATATTCTAATAAGATTGTACAAAACTTGGTTGATGAAATACGTGCATTTTATTCTCAAACTTTCACATTTTAAGCATAATTAATGGAAACAGTGTTTTGCCACACGACAAAGAAGACATCATGCAAGTATAGTCTAATATCGAAATATTTTCTAGTATATACTGTAAATAGAGAATAATTCACTTAATGCAATGGAGAAACTTTGATTTCGCTATCGAGTTTTAAGCAGAAATAAAGTCTTATAACGATTCATTTGATATAAACTCGTTTGGGGCATTATCAAGATTGCATTCCCATCAAACTTCAATGTTTAAACGCAGAAGTTGATCACGTTTTTACCTTTATTACTTTATTTAAGTCTCCAATGCATAAAAAATTTTTTATACACTTGGCTTTATATAAAAGCGGTCTGAAACGAGAAAATTGTGTTGCTAATAGAGCTGCCGTTTTAGGTTACATATTTATAACCTACTTCGTTCCTTTTTTCTAAAATAATAGTACATATAATTTAAGTTTATATAACTTGGTTAACTTGCAAATTACTTTTTTTTTAATTTTGTAACTTTGTTATTAATATTTCGTTTGCTGCGAAAGAATGTTTTCACAGCATTGTTTAATAATAATTAAATTTTGAAAGTCTTGTCTTCAAAAAAAAATTAACTACTACTCCCATCGAGTTCAAAATCTAATCAGCAAGTCAAAATGACTTGCCAATTGCTGCTAATTTGACTAATTTCATGTGATTTGCTTCTTTGTTGACGATAAAAATTAAATTTTTTATAATAACTTAAAAAGGTTTCATCAAATTGATTTTAGAATTCACTGATTCTCATAGAATCAAAATGTGTATCGGATGCTTCAAATTTGAAGTTTTAGGGATTTCTATATTTTTTATATACAAAATTTTTTTTATAAAACAAAAAAAAATTTAATTTAGTGCTTTTCTATTTAAGTTGCGCGTTTTTTTTTCCTGGTTTCAGTGCTTTTTGAAATTTAAAAGTTGACAACGCTGATGATAAATGAGAAAACCAATTTCGTAGCAATTAGCTTTTAAAACTGTACTTTTTCGACCCCAATAGTACTAAACTCGTTTTTTTGTGTTTTAACTTTTTTTATTATATTTTTCGAACATGTCGCTCATTTACTCAAATAACATCATAACTCAAAAGAACTAGTTTGCCAGAACACAAATTTAGAGTTTTCAATTTACACACGACTCAATGAAAAATGAAAATTTCATTACAAAACATCTTTCAGCAAATTGAAATACGATGAATCAAAACAATTCACATATTCCATTTGCAAAAAAGTTTAGTATATAAAGCAGAAATCTACATTAACTGACACCACACACAGTGGACCAAACACAGTAGAACGCTGATGATGAAGGTTTAGTGGCCTTCGAAAACGGCTAGCTGTTCCGTTCAACTATGTGTTGTCAGAATATTTACAACTAACTTTGGTGTTATTTGTTCATTAATAATTATCACATGTAAATTGGCTTAAAAAGCGATACGAACTTTAGCCTGTTCAAATCATAAATATATGTAGAAACAAATGAAGTTCGAAAAATAATAAATAAATTAACAAAATTTAGTTTGTTTTTAAAAAAGAACGATATGAAGATTAATCTGCATCATTAAGTCAAAAATGAAAATTTATTAGAATTCGAGATACTAGTGTTCTTTCGAAGGGGTTTTCTTTCGACATAGTGGAAGAGTCAGTAAATACATATCGTTGTTATTTTACAGGGGAAGATAAAAACGCAATATAAACTGTAATATTCTTTCTGTAATATTTTTGTACAACTACTTGTAAAAGCTTATTTTTTAAACTATTGCAATAAATTTTTGTGGCGAGGTGTATTTGTGTTAAATGTATTGGAATCACTGAAAAAAAAATGCGAGTTTGCGCCTTTCAATATTCTGCTGATAACTTTTTAAAGGTACGGAAACATTAGCTATCCAATTAATTTTTCAAAACTCGAAACTCATTATTTATGGGAATGTTTTTTAATAAAAAAGTACAATACTACTAACATTTTCGGGAGTGAATTTTGTTAGCCAAGTTAAAATTTCGTCATGAAAACTAACTTTATTTAGTTTCGCAAAAGTTAAAATAGAACTGTTTAAAATTTCTTTTAAAATCCGTAACTATACAACTTTTAATTTTATTTCTAGATATATAAAGTTTTCCACTTCAAAGTAAATTTTAATCGTTTACATACAGCTGTTGACAAATAATTAGAAACGATTTGAAATTTTCATAAAAAGCTATGGTTTTTATTATTTTCTCTTAAAATTTACTATATTTTGCATTCAATACATTAAATATTTAGCAATCTAACAAAAACAAATTAAAAAAGTCTTCTATATGAATATATTTTAGAAATAAACAAAATTTTCTTTAAAACGCTGTGGCACATATGTAATTAGAAACGAACATCTCTCAACACAAATCTTTTATGCAAAGTATTTTTTGATCAAGGTTATTGTGCTATCGTTAAATGCATTTTTCTAAATGAGCTTAAATTATAATTTAAAACTATATTTTTAATGTTGTAAAGTCAAGAGCTTCACTTTTGCACAACGGAACAAATCTGGAAAGTCTTTTAGAGAAATAGCAGACATCTCAAGTGTTCCAACAAAATGGTTTTTAATGCTATAAAACATATAAAAAATATGACACCATCCTTAATGTTCCGCTAAGAAAAAATAACAGAAAATGTCGGACCGACCGAAGAACAAGTCTTGTATCTAAAAGCTACTCAACAAAGACATCTACTGATATTCAACGGGATATTCAGTCTAATTTAACATTCTAATATCCAACCGAACCATTACATGTCGTTTGGTAGAAGCTGGAATACATGGCAGAGCAGCACGCAAGAAGCCACTTCTAAGTAGAATCCAAAGGAAACACTGTGTAGACTTTGCTAAGTCTCATTGACATTGGACCAAAAATCAGTGGAAATATGTCCTTTGGCGTGATGAAACAAAGATAAATCGCCTTGTTTCTGACGGCCGAAAATATGTTAGACGGCCCATTATCAAGGAATTTAATCCTCGCTCCATTTCATCCGTAGTGAAACATGGTGGAGGATCAATTATGGTATGGGGATGATTTTTCTGGAATTCTATTGGTCCAATCCATAAAATTGGTAGAATTTTGAACAAGGAAAAACAAGTTTTAATATTAAATGATTCAATGATGCCATGGGTTGAGGAGAAATTGAGCATTGTATGGCCCAATTCATACGATGATTTAAAAATCTTGTTTTATTTTTGATTCTCTTTAAAAGTTGATTCCAAAAACATTCTACATTCATACAATGATTTTTTCCATGTTTCTAGTTTTTATTTTTTTTCTTATAAAAATTATATCAGTGTTACCAGTAGATTTTTAAAAAATCCGTTTTTTCCTTTCCCTACATGTTAAGAAATTTACCCCATATGAAAATCTACAAATTTTAGTAATTTAATTTAAAGAAAGATACATTAAAAACATTTAAGGCCTTAAGCTGTCTTTACATGGTAATACAAAGTATTACGACATGTCAAAAAATGCTGTAGGTTATATAAAATCTTATCATGTAAAAGCAAAATGTATCGAGTAGGAGAGAATACGGATAGAAAATCTGACAAGCGTTCGGTAAATGTTCATTTTCTAAACCATTTTAGAAACTTATGTATTCTCATCACACCAGAGGTGTATTTCAAAGTAAACGTTGCCTGCACTGATGGTATTTATTGAAGGGTTTAACACTTTTACAAAAACAACCAAAAACAAGTCAGGAAATTTTCATGTTATTTTTGTAATCATTGTACAACTTCAACCATCAGCTACTTAAGCCGTACCACAAAACCAAACAAACATTAAACAAACCTATAAAAAAATTATATTTTGTAGTAAAATTAAATTGCAGTAATAAAATGTTTTCTCGAAGATTTGGTTATATTAGTACACATTTTTTTTTTACAATTATCCAATTTTTATTTTTAGCTCAAAAGTTTAGTGTCTTTGCTTGCATTTTACTTATAGTATCAGTGTGAACATGAAAAATACCTACAACAGACTCTTGTTCTCTTTTTTTTTAACACGGAGAGAATTTCATAATATTTTGATTCTACAAAGTCGTAATACTCTGTATTACCATGTAAAGACACCTTTAATGACCAAACATAATTGCGGCATAAACACATTTTCCATACAAATTGACACAAAAAAGTAGCGCCAGAAGCAGTCGAGAGATAGAATCTATTTTATTTTGACAGCGCTTTTTCTTATCCTCTCATATATAAATAAATATTCTCTCAGAAATGCTACCAAAGACAGGCACTGCGACACCAAAATAGATAGATAAAAGTTCATGTAATTTCGAGCAAAAACAAATTTTGAAACGGTTTATGAGCAAAAATATATTTTTAGTATAGTTATTTTTACATTTATGCACAAAAAATCCAATATGAGAATAAAAAAATACCTGTATTTTGTCCAAAATAAAATATTTTTCCGATATTCCCTATACTAATATATATATTAGTGACAAAAATACCTACAGGTAACACTGTTTTTTTATTAAAAAAAAGCTGTTGTCGCATTCAATGAAAAAATAAAATAAAGCAACATAAAAAAATTAAAATATGTGTAAAGAAAATTTGAAAAAAAACTCGTAGAACGGAAAATGTGATTTTATTTCTTCCCCTTTTGCTTTCGTGTTTCAAAAAATCATTGAAAAATCAACGTGTGAATTACGTGTATGGCAATTCCAGCAGGATAACAATCTGTACTGCACGGCAAAAGTAAGGAAATAAACTTTTGCGGACAATTATCTCAATGTTTCGGATCTAGTCTGGATTAAATCCCAATCGAGCATATGTGGGGTGATGTAGAAAACGCCGTAATGCTTAATAGTATTAAAAATATGAAACAACTTTTTGAGGAAGTAAAGCGAGCGTGGCATGCAATACCAGTGGACCGATGTCAGCATCTCATCACATGAATGCGCAGTTGGTGTGAGGCAGTGATGAAATAAAAATGTTTTGCAACATAGTACTAAAAATTAGAAAACCTAGTAATTTTTTATTTGCAACGTTAACATCGTTTCTAATTATGTGCCACAGCGTTTTAAAGAAAATTTTGTTTATTTCTAAAATATATTCATATAGAAGAGGTTTTTAATTTGTTTTTGTTAGTTTGCTAAACATTTAATGTATTGAATAAAAAATATAGTAAATTCTACGAGAAAATAATAAAAACCATAGCTTTTTATGAAAATTTCAAATCGTTTCTAATTAGTTGTCAACAGCTGTATGTATGTAGCATACCTAGTTTCATTTAATTCCATCACTTAAATGATTGATATGATATTATTATAGCAAGTTTTTTATTTCTTATAAATTTTATAATAATACAATATATAAAATAAATGAAGACGACGTTATCATATTGAAAACGAAACACCTGTGAAGTTAGATGTAGTTCTTTATAATAAACCGAACAAGTGTAATGCATATCTAACAAGGTAGTCGCACTCAACTACAAATCAAATTTGCCATTTTTTTTTGTAAAACTAAATTATCGCGATTTATTTTTTGCGTGAAAAAAAACAAGGGATAGTCTCGCAAATTTTTCAAATAGTACCAAATGTGTCACGAGGGTACCGGCGTACTTTTAGGGTTTGAACTGTACCAAAAAAAGTACAATTGTACCAACTTTATCCTCCCTGATAATAACAATGCTATTGCATTTCCGAACGATGTGAAATTCACATGGAATTCAGAACATAACCGATTGTTTTTAAACGTGAATAAAGTTAATAATTATATTGAAATTTTTGCTTATACATATCATCGGGTCGACGGTTCCTGGTTTGCCGTATGGAACATTTAAAAAAAATTTACTTTGTGCACTTTTTTAAAATTCTTCCCCAGTTTTTCGTTGTCTTGAATATATCATCCTAATAACTTCTCACGTTCAGGATAAAAAGTTCAGAAACTTTAACGGCCTGACCGGCGATGTCGACAAGAAAGTTTCTATCGCTTAGTTATATTTAAAACAAAATCAAAATAAGAAAGTTTATTTCTGTTTTCAATATAAGTTAGCTATAGAAAGTTTCTTGTCGACATCGTGGACCAGACAAATAAGTTTAAATAAAAACATATGTCCATATCTATTACTTTTATTATTAAACAAAATATTCTATCGTGTATTTCATATGTATAATTTTTTTAGCGCCAAAATTGGTAATCAGCTGTTGTATATATTTTACTGGATTTTACAATTTTTCCGTTCGCGTACTTTTAGATGCAAACTTTTTTATTGAGAGTAATTTCTTTAAATTACTCAGTATTTACTCAGTTACTGGATTTTACTGGAAAAGTACTCAAACGCACCTATTGATGTAAAAAATCTGAAAAACAAAAAGGATGATTCAAAGGTTTGGAAAACCTACGATTTTTGTGATATATAAAATTAACTAACGTAAACTAATTTTTTATATATTTTTATTAAATAAAATTATTTTATACTTCACCACGAATAAAATTGGTATTTCAAATAAAAAAAATTAAAAAATTTAAAAATACGTTTCCAGAGTTGGAAAACTTTTACTTTTTTTCTAATACAAAAGTAACTTACTAAAACAAATTTTTCCTTTTCTTTATAAATTAAACATATCTTATATTCTTAAAAGAAAAAAATTGGTGTAAGAAATCAGATATATCAAAAAGGATGATTCCAGGGTTGGGAAACTGAAACTTTTTGTGATATAAAAAATTAACTACCGAAAATTAATTTTTATTTTTTTTTTTATTAAATAAACTTATTTTATACTTCAGTACGAATAAAATTGGTATTTTAAATTAAAAATTAAACTTCAAAAAATTAAAAAGATGTTTCCAGGGTGGGAAAACTTTAACTTTTTTTATACAAAAGTAACTTACTAAAGCAAATTTTTCCTTTTTCTCTATAAATTAAAGATATCTTATATTCTTAAAAGAAAGAGATTGGTGTAAGAAATCCGAAAAGTTAAAAAGGGTGATTCCAGGGTTGGGAAACTTACTCTTTTTGTGATATAAAAAACTAACTACTGAAAACTAATTTTAAATTTTTTTTAAATAAATAAAATTATTTTATACTATAGTACGAATAAAATTGGTATTTCAATTTAAAAAAGTTTAAAACACGTTTAAATCCTTACCTTTTTTATACAAAAGTAACTTACTAACGCAAATTTTCCCTTTTTCTCTATAAATTAAAGATATCTTATATTCTTAAAAGAAAAAGATTAGTATAAGAAATCAGAAAAATCAAAAAGTTTGATTTCAGGGTTGGAAAACCCACACTTTTTGTGATATAAAAAATTAGCTACCGAGAACTAATTTTTATTTTTTTTATAAAATAATCTTATTTTATACTTCAGTACTAATGAATTTGGTATTTCAAAATAAAAAAAATTAAAACGACGTTTCCAGGGTTGGAAAACCTTATTTTTTATACAAAAGTGACTTATTAAAACAAATTTTTTCTTTTTTGCTATAAATTAAACATATCTTATATTCTTTAAAAAACGATTGGTATAAGAAGTCATAAAAATCAAAAAGGAGGATTCGAGGGTTGGGAAACTTACACTCTTTGTGATATAAAAAACTAACTACCGAAATCTAATTTTTATTTATTTTTATTAAATAAACTTATTTTATGCTTGAGTGCGAATAAAATTGGTATTTCAGTTAAAAAAAAAACAATTAAGAAAATTAGAAAGACGATTCCAAGGTTGGAAAACTTTAACTTTTTTTGTACAAAAGTAACTTACTAAAACAAATTTTTCCTTTTTTTTCTATAAATTAAACATTTCTTAAATTCTTAAAAGAAAAAGATTGGTGTAAGAAATCAGAAAAATCAAAAAGAATGATTTCAGGGTTGGGAAACTTACACTTTTTATGATATATAATCTAATTAATTTTTATCTTTTCCTTTATAAATTATATATATTTTACGTTTTGAAAAGAAAAGTTTGATATAGAAAATTATAAAAATAAAAAGCACAGCTCCAGAGCTGGAAACTTTGATTTTTTTCTGGACATTAAAGTAACTACATAAAACGTTTTTTTTTAATTTCCTTTTTTTTTACTTAACACACTTTATATATTTTTTTAAGAACTACTAGATTGGTATAAGTAGTTGTGAACTGCCAATTCTGGGACAATTAAAATTGTTAAATTGTGGCTGAAATTGTTAAATTGTTGCTGAAATTGTTAAATTTGGGTAATTAAAATTTGAAAATTTTAAAATTCTTGAAATTTGATACCTACGAGGGTGGTTCGATAAGTCCTTTAAATATTTTTCGAGGGTGGTTCAATAAGTCTGTCTTTTTCCTAATGCCGACGGCAATACATACTTATTTTTCCTAATGCCTACGGCAATACATAATTATTTTCAAATTCCGAAGGCAAAACATGATAATTTTTCGTAATACCGAAGGCAAAACATGATAATTTTTTCTAATGCCGACGGCAATACATGATTATTAATTTTTCCTAATGTCTACGGCAAAACATGATTATTATTTTTTAAAATGCCGACGGCAAAACATGAATATAATTTTTTCAAATGCCGACGGGAAAATGATTTTTCCTAATTCCGAAGGCAAAACATGATAATTTTTCGTAATACCGAAGGCAAAACATGATAATTTTTCCTAATGCCTACTGCAATACATGATAATTTTTCCTAATGCCTACTGCAATACATGATTATTATTTTTTTCAAATGCTGACGGCAAAAAATGAATATAATTTTTTCAAATGCCGACGGGAAAATGATTTTTCCTAATGACGACGGGAAAACGTGAAAGTTATTTTTTCTAATGCTAATGTAGGTGTTGCTAGACTGTGGGAATTTAAGGCTGACCGTGATTTGAGTGGGCGGCGTTGTTGCCGTAATATGTAACCATAGGAATTTGTGGATGTGTCTGTCTGTCTGTGAGAATTTAGGTGAAGGTTTGATTGGCAGGGAGCGGGGTGTAGTTGAGGTAGATCAATTGCGTGTGTAGTTGTGTGTGAATGTATGTGTGTGTGTGTGTGTGTGTGTGTGTATGTTTGTAGGAATTTCAATGTGTGTATTTCTGTAGGAGCTTAAGGCTGATTGTGATTTATGAGGGGTGAGGTGTTCTAGTAATATGCAACCGGGGGAATCTGTGTGTTTGTATGTCTGTAGGAGTTTAAGGCTGACCATGATTTGGGTGGGCAGGGTTGTTGACGTAATATGTAGCCATGGGGATTTGTGAATGTGTCTCTCTATAGTAGTTTAAGGTTGATCGCGATTTGAGGTGGGTGAGGATGTTGTTGAGGTAAATTGGTTATGCGTATGTATGTATGTATGTATTTTTGTAAGAATTTAAGATGATTGTGATTTATTAGGGGCGAGGTGTTCTTGTAATATGTAGCCGTGAGAATCTATGTGTATAGACGTCTGTAGAAGTTTAAGACTATCTGTAATTTCAGGTAGGTGAGAGTGTTGTGTTGTTGAGATTAATCTTATATATTGTATATGTATGTATGATCATGAGAATTTGTGTATGTATATCTGAGGGAGAATTTAAGGCTCGTCATGATTTGCAAAAGGTGGGGTGTTGTTGAAATTTTCTTGGATATTTCTTATATGAATTCTGCTATGTGTGTGTATTTGAGCTGGTATTTATATGTAGGTAGAAATAAATTGTTTTCAACATCGACATTTGGTACTATAAAATACTATCATATATCTGGACTTCCCTAATCCTAGTATGCTTTTATACTTACGATTGCTTTATATTTTCTCATGCTTAAATTTGTCTCGCGTTGAAGTCGGTCTGTGTGAAATTTGTTTATATTACAGATTTTGTTTATTTAACTACATTCGTCTTCTTTGACTGAAAGAGTTATCTACACACAGAGAAAAACCAACTTGAAATCAGTAAGAACCATGCTGAATTAATAAGAACCATTAGCGAAGGTTTAGTCATATTGAAATTTCTTATTTCAATATGGACAAAATATTAATTTACAGTATTCATTTATTAAACTCATTAGTTTGTAGATATCTCAATATACATTTTCTATTATATTAAAAATTATTGAATTAATGTGATGAATTCTTATTTTTAAGCTGCAGATTTTCCCTGAGTGTATGGATTGTTTATATTTGCATTGTGCTTTAACTAAACGATGCTTCATATATTTTCATGATGTAGATCTAATAAATACTTAAGCATTGATAAGAAATTTGATATGTATACATACAAATTGATTTTATGTGTGTATGTATGTATGTATGTATGTACGTACATACAAATAAGAGTACAACTCAATCTTTGAATTCATTTTTTTTTTGTCTTGTGATATCTTTTTGTTGTGTATTATCTGAAATTAAAAACGTTGTTTTATCTGCATTTATTTAAAAGTTTGTGAAGATTTTCTGTTTTAAGTAAAACTGAATTTCTGAAGATACATACTCCATAGTAATAGTAACTATAATAGAAATATTTCTTATACTTAATTTACATTTTTTTAAAGTTGACGCAACGTTAGTTAGTCAACGTTTGACATTTTTGGGGGTATGCAATTTTTTCTAACTATAGCCTTTTTTCTTCACTTTCTACATTTATTTTGGAAAACTTGCTTTGCTTTTTAAAAATGTATAAACATTTTTAAATGAAACTGATCCGGCACTCCAGCTTAGGTACTGATAGTTTTTTTTGTTGTTAGTTAACTTACTTATTTTTTATTTTTTATTGATAAACATTGGAAATCAAAAGGGAGTTTTATATTGTAATTATTATTTTCATAATTGTTGTAAACAATCGCTACTTCTTTTGCGATGAAATCATTTGAATTACTTTTGCAACTTTACGCGTTTATAAAAATTATGTTATTTTCTATATTTCTTAATTTATAAGACTTTTAGACTTTGTCCTTTAGGGGTTATATATTCTATTATACGATTATGAATAAGAATGCAGTAAGCTGATGTATTTGCTTACTGCTTCAAATTAAAATTTTATTAAATTGAATAAAAGGAGTTTTTTTTTTCTTAAACTCTGATGCAGTTAGAAGCGCTGGAGATTCTTTCATATAACAGCTTTTTTGAAATTTTTGATACATAGTATAATATAGAATTGGATAACATTTATTTTTAATTTTTATGTTAAGAAGTACGGGTATGAGACTGAATTTAAATGTACTTTTAAATTAGTTAAATCATAATGAACAAACATATTTTCTTCTTTAATAGCGATCAACAGAAAACGAACTCGTTTTCATATAATTTAGGTATACCCTATCGACGGCTCCTCTAGGATACAAGATGACTTTATATGACGAAATTTCTGTTGCTTTATACTGATAATATGTTTACATTAATAAGATACATATACATATGTTTATTTTATGAACGGTGAGCACCTATGGCTTTTATTTAATGTTCTATATGACTTTTTTTTCATTTTATTAAAGTTCAGCGTATTGTATACATATTTCTGAAATGTTTAAGTGTGTTTTGTGTGCCCATCGGGCAGAGTGTACGTATTAGTTGGTCAGTCAGTCTCTATTTTTATTTATTTTTTTTTTCTTCTTCTCCTTTTTCAGATTTTACTACTTGGAATAGAGAATTTTTGTCTAATTTTTTGGTGGGTATATACATTAGGTATGTAGAAATTAGTTTAGATACAAAGAAATGCATGTTTAATATACAACTATCTCAAATAACTCAGTTACCTCTACCAGCAATTCACCGTTGGTGTATTCATAAAGTGTTAGAAACAATGAAATATCTATGTTTTGAGAGAATTTTTCCCCTCAAGTATTTCTACATGAAAAAAATTTGTACTCAAAATCTTTATATCAACCCAGATATAAAGAAATTAATTACATCAATTAAAATAATAATATATTACAAAATTTGCCGATAGTGAATCTGTTATTTCAGTCCAAAGTAATTCCAATATGATGTTTAACGATGATGCGTATGGGAAGCATATTTTTGTATGGGGAGAGATAAGAATGTTGATTCATTCTACTTATGTAAAATTTACACCAGAATCACCAAACATTTAATAAGAGATCATCATAATGTAGTTTTAATGTTTAAGTAAGGTGAGAAAAATATAAAGCATGTTGAAAGGATAAATATGAATTTTTGATTATAAGCAAAGATAGTGAATTAAACGATGATCGTTATAGAAAATAATTTTACTACATAAAACTTTACTTTTTCACAAATCACGACTAGCCTTAAATTCTCCCCCAGATATGCATACACAAATTCCCCTGGCCATACATACATACATACACATAACCAATTTACCTCAATAACATCCTCACCCACCTCAAATCACGATCAACCTTAAACTACTATAGAGAGACACATTCACAAATCCCCATGGCTACATATTACGTCAACAACCCTGCCCACCCAAATCATGGTCAGCCTTAAACTCCTACAGACATACAAACACACAGATTCCCCCGGTTGCATATTACTAGAACACCTCACCCCTCATAAATCACAATCAGCCTGAAGCTCCTACAGAAATACACACATTGAAATTCCTACAAACATACACACACACACACACACACACACATACACATACATTCACACACAACTACACACGCAATTGATCTACCTCAACTACACCCCGCTCCCTGCCAATCAAACCTTCACCTAAATTCTCACAGACAGACAGACACATCCACAAATTCCTATGGTTACATATTACGGCAACAACGCCGCCCACTCAAATCACGGTCAGCCTTAAATTCCCACAGTCTAGCAACACCTACATTAGCATTAGAAAAAATAACTTTCACGTTTTCCCGTCGTCATTAGGAAAAATCATTTTCCCGTCGGCATTTGAAAAAATTATATTCATTTTTTGCCGTCGGCATTTGAAAAAAATAATAATCATGTATTGCAGTAGGCATTAGGAAAAATTATCATGTATTGCAGTAGGCATTAGGAAAAATTATCATGTTTTGCCTTCGGTATTACGAAAAATTATCATGTTTTGCCTTCGGAATTAGGAAAAATCATTTTCCCGTCGGCATTTGAAAAAATTATATTCATGTTTTGCCGTCGGCATTTTAAAAAATAATAATAATGTTTTGCCGTAGACATTAGGAAAAATTAATAATCATGTATTGCCGTCGGCATTAGGAAAAATTATCATGTTTTGCCTTCGGTATTACGAAAAATTATCATGTTTTGCCTTCGGAATTTGAAAATAATTATGTATTGCCGTAGGCATTAGGAAAAATAAGTATGTATTGCTGTCGGCATTAGGAAAAAGACAGACTTATTGAACCACCCTCGAAAAATATTTAAAGGACTTATCGAACCACCCTCGTAGGTATCAAATTTCAAGAATTTTAAAATTTTCAAATTTTAATTACCCAAATTTAACAATTTCAGCAACAATTTAACAATTTCAGCCACAATTTAACAATTTTAATTGTCCCAGAATTGGCAGTTCACAACTACTGGTATAAGTAATCAGAAAAATCTAAAATGATGATTCTAGGGTTTGAAAATAATTTTTTTTTTTGTACATAAAACTAACTATGTGCTTATGTATGTATCTCTATACTACATAAACGCACTTTGGTAAAAGGTATATAAGCATAAGCATAGCACTCTTACTTGTTTATTTTGTAGTAGTCTATGAATTGAACCAAAGCTCCTGCGCGACAGGATTCTTCACACTGGAATCAAAGAATATGAATAGTAGTCTATGACTGGAATATTTTGGCCACAAATATATTATCTACTTGTTTTTTTACCTTTCAGTACTTAACTTGTAATTCATGTTCAAAATAAATGATTATTATTTGTTTTAGTTGTTAAATCGTTGTTTTTACACTAAATTTAACTTTTTGTTAAAATTTTTGTGAAATTCTCTTCTTTTTCTTTTGATTAACGGCCTGGCCCACGATGTCACCAGAAATCGTTCGATTGAATACTTACATATCGAGCCATTACCGCCAAAGAAGCTTAACCAACATGATTTTCGAAATGCGTTTTTTTATAAAAATCGTTAACTTGTTATCATTGGCATTATCTGTCAAAATTTTATAACCATAGGATATACCGTTTCAATTTTATAGCAAAAACAATTTAAGCTTAAGTACAAATTATTTTTTGTTTACAGTTTTTGTAACAGCAACTTATTACATAAGCTAAAATTTCCTTTTGGAAATAAAGCAGGTATGATATAATATTCGGACTAGCCGCATATGTATAATATACCCTCCATCGATTTCGTATGAAGTATATGCATACACACAATATTACATACATACATGATCTATTTTTAAAATAATTAACTAGATCAGCCTTTTCTGATAGCAATTTATTCGCCCACATATAAAAAACTTGAATGCACATTATTAGACCATACAAATTGCGGAAAGCATTTATTTTATTCGCTCCACCGGCAGTTTCTGATAGACCGGCCATAAAAATCACATATGTGTTAAAATTGCACTAATAGCGTGCTTACTGATCATGCACATTGCATTTTTCACCTAAAAATAACCTATCTTGGATATAAACACTTTTGGCATCATAACTTTTAAATGTGGCGTTTTTCGGAAAAACTTTTGTATCCATTTTTTGTTTAGAATAAATGCCACAACATTTTTCCTCTACATAATTTTCCCATAAAAATGACCTATCATGGCCCTTTAATGAGATGAAACTATGTTATGAAACTAATTTTTTTTTAAATACTTTTTCAACGGCTTGCGCTAAAAAATGGGTAGTGATAATTATAATTCGTTTTTATAATTGTATAAGGTAAGATCTGTATACTATATAGCCTCATTATATTTGGACCAAATATGTATCATCTAATAACATAAGAATGAAACATCACATACCAGTTTATTATAAGCTTTGTTATGTATTTGGAAATTATCCTACAGCTCGTGACCCATTGAGTATATCTCAACAAAACTACACACAAATTTAGACGAGAGAGGAAAACATATTTTCGCATAAAAAATCTGCGTACATAAATACTTGTATCTATTATGTAACTTCACGAACAAATCATTAGAATTCTTCTAACAAAAAAATAAAAATAAATAAATGCAGTATTTTAATCTAGAACCAACTTTTTGTAGTCGAAGTCAAAATACGCGAATCACGAATTCTACACCTAATCAAAAAAATATGTATGATTGTATTCAAGTGAGTTACTATTGTTTTAAAGGCTATTTTTCCCAACTTGAAAAAATCATCTATAAGTCTTAACTATGGTTATTTAGATAACTCTGCAACAATTTATTATGATTTAAATTCGATTACGCGGTCCTGGCGAAAAACTGAGATAGTCGCCAGTTCAGTTCCGGTACGTAGCAATTTATTAAAAATTTCTTCACAAAAGTATACGGATTTGGAAATACTTTCCGTCGTTAAACCTATACACAACAAATTTAATAGCGAACATTTTAATTCGAAAAGTAATAAGTCTGTAGAAGATTCACTACATGGCGCCGATCAAGAAGACAATAATTTAGCAATTTGGAGACAAGTTTAGGTAAAAATATATACATATACCTAAATTAACAGAAAATAAACAAATAAGAACAATAATAAATGATCAAGAAATTACATTGGCTTACAGACCATATAAAACAATAAATTCGTTATTTACAAGAACAAAAACAAAAATTGAACAAAGAGAACAGAGCAATGTTGTGTACCAAATAAGCTGCTTAGGTAATACATCTGAAAGTTGCGGTAAAGTTTACATAAGAACAACAAAAAGAAGTTTAAATACAAAAACAAATGAGCGTTATCACAACACTGCATTGAAAATAAACATACACCCAGCGTGACCGTTTGACCGACTAAAGTGGCAAATTGCCACTTTTTCAACTGCCTTCCCCTTTTTCGACTGCCTTGCCACTTTTTGTCCCTTTTTTTAAGGGTGATTTATATGAAAATACATTGAAAATAAAAAGTTTAGTGTAGTTTTCTCGGGTTTTTTTAATTTTGCCCCTTTTATTTGATAAATCCCCTATTTGGTGCCACTTTTTGAAAAATGTCATCGGTCACCCTGCATACACCTGATCTGACGAATGTTAAAATATTGGATAAGGAGAGACGAGAGAACAAAAGATATACTCTTGAGAGTCTTAGAATACAACAAAAAGGGCACAGTGCTATAACAAAAAAGAGGACAAAGATAATACAAACGCAAATTATTCTATAGCTTTATTTTAGTTAACATACTGTGATATTAGATTTAAGAACAATTGTGTACTTTATATGTGGTTAAAATTGTTTTTGACGTTTGTTTTCGATTTGTGTTTTATGTAATGTTTTATGTAAAATACAAAGATAAAAAACAAATTAAAAAAAATTAATTAAAATTATATGTAAGTAAATCATTGTTTTCTAAAATAATATGTTAAAATATGTTTTCTGGATATATGTACCCAATAAGCACTCAAAAAATTAAAATTCAAGCACTTGAAATTGAACTGGAAACAAAGTTGAATTCAAACAATTTTTTCAAGTAATTTTCAAGTTTGAAAATATTTTTGAATAAAAAATCAAATAACACACGTATATGTTCAAACCTTGTCAACTAGGTAATTTATTTATTATTAAAACTGAATTATGGTGAAAATATCAAAAATATAAATAAAAGTTAGTTAGGAAAACAAAAGTGAGTAAAATCGTGAAAATAATAGCGCAGGCAGATGTGCTGAAAATTTTGCTTTCCATTTTAAAAGCTTTGTTTTTGCAGCTTGAAATACACTTGAATTCAATTGTAATACAAGTTTGAATTGTAGTATAATTCAAGGCTTGAATTACACTTTACTACAACTGAATTGTTCGCATTGAATTCAAGTTCCCTTTTCACTGGAGAATTCAACCCTTGACAATTGATTGTGTGGCTTGAATAACACTTGTTTTACACTTTATTTCAAGCAAAATTGCTTATTGGGTATGTATGTACTTATTTAATAACAAACAATTTTTCTATGTTACCAGATTCAATAAAAACAAAAATATCCCTGAAGAAGTTGGGATTTTCCAACGAAACGTCGGATGACATTGCAAATTTAAAATATTCTTTTATTTAAAATTTAATGACCTTAAAAGCCCATTAATAGTTCAAAAAGAACTTAATATATAAAAACCAATAGAAAAAGGTCAATAATAATAAAAACAAAAAAGTAACTGATATTTACTTTTTCTTAAAAAAATTAAACGTACAACCAACACACACACAATAATAACGCAACAACTTTAACAGCGGCATTCAATTTGCAATACAGCTACGATGCAGACCACTGGTTAATTGATTCAGGAGCTACAGCTCATATGACGAATAGAAAAGATCTATTCAAAAATTTTGTGAAGTTTGAATCAAATGAAACCGTAATGGTGGCAGATAAAACAAGTTTAAAGGCTATTGGCAAGGGCGATATTGGAATAAATTTTAATGTGAAAAACGAATTAGTAGAGGCTACTATTGAAAATGTGCTGTATGTACCGCAAATTTGTACAAACCTTATATCGGTAAGCCAACTTGTTAAGAAGGGGTATGATGTCCGATTTTCAGGCCAGATGTGTACGATTAAAAATGGTTTAATGGTCTATAGATTGAATTTACACTCAGAGGAAAATTTTGCTGGTATTACAAGGGAACTCTTACACAAACGTTTTGGTCACGCTGTAAACATGGATAAAGAATTGTTAGTCGACAGATAATGGACAGAATGTTGAAGCCGAAAAATGTATTCATTGTTTACTTTGTAAGCAGACAAATTTAAAATATAAATTATGGACGAACAAATCGAAAGGTATCCTTGACTTAATACATGCGGATGTATGTGGTCCCATGGAACAAACATCGATATGTGGTGGTACATATTTTTACTGTTCTTGGATGATTTTTCCAACAAGGTATTTACGTATATTTTAAAGAATAAGTCTGAGGTTCCAGGTAAATTTAAAATTTGTAAAGAAATGGTCGAAAATCAAACCAACAGAAAGATAAAGATTTTGCGTTCTGATAACGGTCTAGAATTTTGCAACAAACAGATGAATCAGATATGTGAAAATAGCGGTATTATACATCAAAAATCAGCACCCTATACCCGACAACAGAACGGAAAGGATGAACGCATGAACCGTACTATCGTTGAGAAGGCACGCACTATGATGATAGATGCACATATGGACAAATATTTTTGGGCTGAATCAGTAAATACTGCAACACATTTGTTAAATAGAACGCCTCATAAGAAACTCGATGAAAAATCGCCCGAGGAAGTATGGCAGGGCCGTAAACAAAATATATCCCATTTCAGAGTTTTTGGATGTATAGCGATGGTAATGACGCCAAAACAGTTAAGAAAGAAATGGGACTCGAGGTCGAAGAAATGCGTAATGCTTGGGTATTGTGAAAGCTCCAAGGCGTATAGATGTTTTGATCCTGTTTTAAAAAAGCTGCACGTGAGTAGAAATGTGGTGTTTATAGAAGAACAAATGTACTTTATGAATAAAAAAGACTGTGGTTTTGTTAAAAATTGTGAGATAGTAGAACGGCCTGCTTGTGTAAATGATAGGAATTTGGTGAGGATAATTATTGAGGAAAATTCCAATAATTTTGAACATGATGAGAATGAAAACAATTTAGAAAGTTTATCCAGTTATGAATCAGCTGACAGTGAAGATGAATTGTTAGGTTTTACACCCAGAGAAAATTCACTAGAAAGCGAAGAGATTAATGAAGCAAATTTCCTCGTCGTTCATCAAGAAATCCACGACCAACTAATATGGAGGATTACGTAACGTATTCCGCAGTTTATAGTAAAGTAGAACCACAAAGTTATTTACCGGCCATAAATAGTAATGAAAGTGATTTTTGGAAAAAGGCGATAAAAGAAGAAATTGAATAATTAATTGAAAATAATACCTGGAGTGTCCTTAATAGCACTGGAAATGAAAAGCAGCTTTCTACGAAATGGGTGTTCAAGATGAAATGTGATGAATATGGCAAGATTAACCGTTACAAAGCTCGTCTGGTTGCCAGGGGTTGTGCTCAACGATCACAAATAGATTACAACGAGACTTATTCGCCGGTTATGAGATATTCATCATTGCGTTTTTTATTATCAGTAGCTGTTCAGTTTAACTTAAAAATAAATCATTTGGATATTTGCACCGCATTTTTACAGGGTGATTTAAACGAAACGATTTTTTTCGGCGCACCTGATGGTTGTTATAAAGTACCTGAAGGAAAAATATTGAAGTTGAACAGACCTATATATGGATTGAAGCAATCATCACGTATGTGGAACATAAAGCTAAATAACTGTTTAAAGAGCCTTGGCCTTATACAACTAAAAAGTAACCAGTTTATGTCGATGACATTTTAATTTTCTGGAATAATGAAAAACAAAAGTTGTCTTTAATAAATGATTTGAAAGAAAAATTTAAACTTAAAGATTTAGGAAATGCTAAATAGTTTCTTGGAATAAAAATAGAACAAACGAAGGAGGGATTGACAATAGATCAACCTGCTTACGTTCAGAGGATGCTAGAACATTTCGAAATGTCAACTTGCAACCCAGTAACAACTCCAACAGATGTGAATGTAAAAATTAGCAGTATACAATGCACCAACGATGAAGCTGAAAAATCTAAAATATCCTGCTATCCATATCAAGAACTTATTGGAAGTTTATTATTTGCAGCGCAGCTTACTAGGCCCGATATATGTTATGCAGTTAACTTTCTAAGCCGTTTCAACAGCAATTATGGCACACAGCACTGGGTAGTAGCGAAACGTATCCTACGTTATTTAAAGGGTACCATAAACTACAAATTACATTTTAAGAAGACTGGATGCTCTAGGCTGTGATGCTGACTATGCAAGTGACATGGACCAAAGAAAGTCAGCAAGCGGTTTTGTATTTATGAGGCAAGGAGCTGTAATCTCATGGGCATCGAAAAAACAGGCAACTACGGCATTGTCAACTTGTGAGGCCGAGTATATGTTAATGTGTACAGCGGTACAAGAGTGTTTATGGCTTAAAAGTTTCGAAGAAGAACTATTTGGAAAAGAGACCGAGGCTATAAAAATATTTTGCGATAATCATGCAGCAGTACAACTAGTGATGAATGGTTCATATCACTCTAGGACGAAACATATAGATGTCCGTCATCATTTTATAAGGGACTCGCTGGCTAATGGAATAGTGGCTTTAGACAAGGTTCCTTCTAATGATATGATAGCTAATGCTCTTACGAAGCCGTTTGTGAATCAAAAATTATCTTCATGTCTCAAGGCCATGGGAATGGTTTAATATTAATTTCGGTGAGGATGTTGAAAATAGAAATTTAATATTGACATTTTTTTATGTCAGAAAACACAACTCTGTTTTACTTTGGCTTGCCTTATATTTTTTCACTTAAATAAAGCTTTCTAAAGATCAACCACGCTCGTTTTTTATTCTTGGATCAGCAGGTTACAAATAGTTAATTTTTAACATTTTAACATTTTAACTAGTGCAATTGTCACCGGAGAAAGAGTATTGACATAGAGGCATATTGTGTGTTTAAACGCATACAACTAATGTCAATGCATGTGTGTGAGTTAGCATGCGCCCATAAAAATAAAAGATCATACACACATACATGCATGACGTTTGTAGACGCGCCCATGCGTAGAAAGAAGCAAGCATCACAAATTCTTCCGTCACGAAGTGGTACCTTCATAACGAACAGTCGATTAGCGGAATTTTGCTTACATACTTACCAAACAACCAAAAAACTATACAAAAAAATATTCGTAGTACATATTATTCGTAAAAGGTACATACTGACTTTAATAAATAAGCTTTATGCTTTGCTAATATTTTTTACATTGTAGAAATAACAGAAACAAAAAAAAACCGCAAACAAAAAAAAACATAAACAAAGGGACATTGAGGAATACTCAATATGAGTACCTCAAAAACAAACAATCATAAATAACAAAACCAAAAAAAGACCGCAAACAAAAAACACAAAGTACCCTTGAGGAATACTCTGTATGAGTACCTCAAATACAAAAAATTTTGAAGTGAGTTCTAACGGCAGAAATGCTTATTTTACTGTGAGTTCTGAAACTCTTAATGAAAACAATATAAATAATAAACCTGATGAGTGTTTTTTTAACATCAGAGCCAATTTTTCGTCAGCGATCAATTTCGCTTTGTCCAATGTCAAATAGTAGTGATTCATTAACATTACAGTTGACTACTACTTCTTCATATAAGTCAGTAATATCATCCCCTTCAGGCTCGTGTTCATCACTTAAGGCCGTGATACTCTATCATACAAAGTCGTGCGATCTACGAAAAAGTACAACGCTGGTATGATGGAGTTTATGAAAATTTTCAAGAGACAATAACAATTCATCACACCAGGGTTGTATATTTTCGTAGATCGCACGACTTTGTATGATAGTGTATCACGACCTTTAGCAAAGTTATCACTACAGATAACAGAGGCTCTAAACTCAAGGTACAAGTCGGAATGGACAGATATATAACCGTGGTAAAGCGTGGGCGAAGCCCAAATTCTTCAAAAATTTCATCTGCTCAAAAAATGTCTAGGGATAACAGCGCAGCCTCAACTAATCGCCAAAACCCCTTTAAAATTTTGCAACATGACAACGACAAACCCGAGGTATCCTCGAATAAAACATCCAAGCCGCCACCAATCTATTTGAGAGAAAAAAATTCAAATGCCCTTATTAAAAAATTAATTTGATTGGTCATTGGTGAGAATAAATTTCACATTTTCCAATAAAACGTGGCAACATCGATGCAACTAAAATCCAAATTTATGACGAAAAAGATTTCCGCAAAATGGTTTCTGAATTTGAAAAAAAAAATAAAACAAGCTTCTACACATACCAGCTTAAGAGTGCTAAAGGCCTGCAGATCGTGTTGAAGGGCATAGATTCTTACTTTGTTCCCCAAGAAATAAAAGATGCACTCGTCCTCCAGGGATTTAAGGTAAAAAATAACATAACATAATAAATAGGGAGAAGATCCCCCAACCTCTATTTCGAGTTGAACTTGAGCCAAATGATATAAAATTAAGAATTTAAAATACCTCTTGTACCGAAAAATCACAGTTGAAGAGCCACATAAGCGTTCAGGTCCTGTACAGTGCCATAATTGTCAAGAATATGGCCATACAAAAACATACTGCAATTTACCCTCTGTTTGTGTTGTGTGCGGCGAATTACACGGCATTGCTAGTTGCAATAAGCCAAAAGTTCAAAGTGATTAAAAAATGCAGTAATTGTTGAGGTAATCACACCGCTAACTACAGAGGATGTCCTGAGTACTCTTTCTTCAAACAGACTATGGTTCAAAAACCTAAATCAGCTCCAGCTCAATCAGCAAACGCTTACTCCGCCACTTTTGCGCAAATGAGCCAACCAGTCACTTCCCGTGTTTCGTATTCCGATGCTGCTAAGACAAATTCTATTCCATCACAAAATGTTTCACCACCAAATAATTCAACAAATGCAAACTCAAGCTTTAATTTCAGTCGCCTTGAAACCACTATTGATAATCTGGTGCAAACTATAAACAACTTTACAACAAATACGACTAGCATGATGCAGAATACACTGCTTCAAGCATTAATTAACAAGCCATGAACACGTTAAAAATATGTTTCTGGAACGCAAACGGCATTCGGCAACACAAAAATGAACTTGAGCACTTCCTTACGGAAATAAATATTGATGTAATGTTGGTCTCTGAGACTCATTTGACTTCTAGAAGCCTCTTTAAAATGAATGGCTACACGTTATATGATACAAAGGACCCTAGAGGGAGAGCATGCGGTGGATCAGCAATTCTAATAAAGTCAAGACTCAAGCACTATATTCTTGACAACATTTGTGAAGAACATCTACAAGCAACAAATATCTGCATTGAGAATTTTTGTTCAAATTTCGTGATATCTTCAATTTACTCCCCTCCTAGATTTTCAATCACTGAGGATCAATACGAGAATTTCTACAAATCCCTTGGACCTTGTTTTGTAGCAGTTGGCGACTACAATGCAAAACATACGTTCTGGGGTTCGCGTCTTATTACACCCAGAGGTCGAGCGTTGTTCAACACAATTGCAAAAATGGACTTGGACGTCATTTCGAGTGGGGAGCCCACTTATTGGCCTACTGACATACAAAAAATTCCGGATGTCATAGATTTTGGCGTCATGAAAAATATCTCTAGGGATTTAGTTCAAGTTGAAGCTTCTCTAGATCTCTCGTCCGATCACTCTCCCACTATCATGACAATTTGTAACCTACTGAGAAGTGACTTACCTCATCCATATATTTATGAACATGATAAAGCGTGTTAATTGGGTGGGGTTCAAAAAATACCTTAGTAGTCATTGTACGGAAAATATTAAGCTAAGAACACCAGATGATATTGAATCTAACATTGCCAATCTCAACGAGAATATTAAAAAGGCTGCTGAACATGCCACTACCTCCCATCCGCAGACTGGGTTTAATAAAATTTATTCTACAGACATTGAACGTCTCGTACGTGAAAAAAGAAGAGCTAGAAGGGAATGGCAACAGCACAGATCAACCCAAACTAAAATTAGATGTAAAGAGTGCACGAAACGACTCCAAGAGTTGCTTGCATCTGAGAAAACTGCATCTCTTAGAAATTATCTTGAAAGTCTCGATGTCACACCAGCATCTAATTGCTCCTTGTGGCGCGCTACTAAAAAGCTTAAAAGACACGTTGAGTTTAAACCACCTCTGCGCACTTCGACCGGTGATTGGGCAAGAAGTGATACTGAAAAAGGTAACATATTTGCTGAGCATTTAAAATTCGTATTTACCCCAAATACATGTACTGGTGTTGCTGATTTGTCGAGTGTAGTTGCTCTACCCTCTCGACCCTTAAAGTTTAAGATGCGTGATGTGCATAAACTAATTGCTGAGCTTAACCCGAAGAAAGCTCCAGGTATTGATGGAATTAGTAATAAGATGCTGATTAATCTGCCTCGCACTGCAACTAGAATCTTACTATTTATTTTTAATGCCATATTACGACTAGAGTATTATCCACACCGCTGGAAGCTTGCCAAGGTCAAAATGATTCCAAAGCTGGGCAAAGATCTTACCAAAGCTGAGTCTTACAGGCCAATAAGTTTACTATCAACAATATCAAAGAGTAGTAGGGGATTGCCAATTCTACCGCAATTAAAATTGTTAAATTGTTGCTGAAATTGTTAAATTGTGGGCTGAAATTGTTAAATTGTTGCTGAAATTGTTAAATTTGGGTAATTAAAATTTGAAAATTGTTAAATTCTTGGAAATTTGTGTTTTCTGTCGGTATGTCTGTCTGTCTGCCTGACCGTGGATGTTTGTGTGTGGAATATTTTGTGTGAATGTATTAAGGCGGTTCATAGTTTGGCGGTTTTTATGTGTGTATATGACGACGGGGAAAATCATGAAAATGGTTTTTCCTAATGCTGACGGAAAATCATCTAATGATTTTTCCTAATGCCGAAGGCAAAACATGATCATTTTTCCTAATGCCGACGGCAATGCATGATAATTTTTCCTAATGCCGAAGGCAAAACATGATAATTATTTTTTTCAAATGCCGACGGCAAAACATGATTATTATTTTTTTCCTAATGCCGACGGCAAAACGTGAAAGTTATTTTTTCTAATGCTAATGTAGGTGTTGCTAGACTGTGGGAATTTAAGGCTGACCGTGATTTGAGTGGGTGGCGTTGTTGCCGTAATATGTAACCATAGGAATTCGTGGATGTGTCTGTCTGTCTGTGAGAATTTAGTTGAAGCTTCGTTTGGAAGGGGGGGCGGGGTGTAGTAGAGCTAGATCAATTGCATGTATATATATATATATATGTGTGTGTGTGTGTGTGTGTGTGTGTGTACGTTTGTAGGAATTTCTATAGGAGCTTAAGGCTGATTGCGATTTATGAGGGGCGAGGTGTACTAGTAATATGTAACCGAGGGAGTCTGTCTGTTTGTATTTCTGTAGGAGTTTAAGGCTGACCATGATTTGGGTGGACATGGTTGTTGACGTAATATGTAGCCATGGAGATTCGTGGGTGTGTCTGTCTGTAGGAGTTTAAGGCTGATCGTGATTTGAGGTGGGTGAGGATGTTATTGAGGTAAATTGGTTATGTGTATGTATGTATGTATGGCCAGGGGAATTTGTGTATGCATATCTGGGGGAGAATTTAAGGCTAGTCGTGATTTGTGAAAGGTGGGGTGTTGTTGAAATTTTCTTGGATATTTCTTATATGAATTCTGCTATGTGTGTGTATTTGCGCTGGTATTTATATGTAGGTGGAAATAAATTGTTTTCAGTATCGACATTTGGTACTATAAAATAATATCATATGTCTGGACTTCCCTAATCCTAGTATGCTTTTATACTTACTATTGCTTTATATTTTCTCATGCTTAAATTTGTCTCGCGTTGAAGTCGGTCTGTGTGAAATTTGTTTATATTACAGATTTTGTTTATTTAACTACATTCGTCTTCTTTGACTGAAAGAGTTTTCTACACACAGAGAAAACCCAACTTGAAATCAGTAAGAACCATGCTGAATTAATAAGAACCATTAGCGAAGGTTTAGTCATATTGAAATTTCTTATTTCAATATGGACAAAATATTAATTTACAGTATCCATTTAACTCATTAACTCATTAGTTTGTAGATATCTCAATAGACATTTTCTATTATACTAAAAATTATTGAATTAATGTCAAGCATGCTTATTTTTAAGCTGCAAATTTTTTCTAGTGTATAGATCATTTATATTTGCATTGTGCTTTAACTAAACGACGCTTCATATACATATGTACATATTTTCATTAGGTAGATCTGATAAATACTTCAACATTGATAAAAAATTTGATATGTATACATACATATCTACAAATTGATTTTATGTATGTATGTATGTATGTACATACAAATAAGTGTTTATTTCAATCTTTGAATACATTTTTTTTGTCATTGATGTCTTTTGTTCTTCTTGTTGTTGGTGTTGTTGTTGTAAATATTCGTCTGTGTATAGATGCGATATATTCAGTTTTTTTTCTGCGTTTACTTAAAAGTTTGTGAGGATTTTCTGTTTTTAAGTAAAACTGAATTCCTGAAGATACATACTCTATAGTAATAGCAACTATAATAGAAATATTTCTTATACTTAATTTAAATTTTTTTAAAGTTGATGCAACGTTAGTAAGTTAACGTTAGAAATTTTTGGGGTACATAATTTTTTCTAACTATAGACTTTTTTCTTCACTTTCTACATTTGTTTTAGAAATCTTGCTTTGCTTTATGAAAATGTATAAACATTTTTAAATGAAACTGATCCGGCACTCCAGCTTATATACTGATAGTTTTTTTTTCTTTGGTAGTCAACTTACTTCTTTTTTTATTTTTATTGATAAACATTTAAAATCAAAAGGGAGCTTTATATTGAAATTATTATTTTCATAATTGGTGAAAACAATCACTAGTTTTTTTTTTTTTGTGATGAAATCATTTTAAGTTGAAGCTGATATCTTTGCTTACTGTTTTAAATAAAAATTTTATTCAATAGAATAAAAGAAGCTTTTTTCTTAAAGTCTGATGTACGTAGTCATAGAATTTTAGATGCATATAATATAGAATTGGATAATATTTATTTTTAATTTTTATGTTAAAAAGTACGGATATGAGTCTGAATTTAAATATACTTTTAAATTAGTTAAATCATAATGAACAAACATATTTTCTTCTTGGATAGCGATCAACAGAAAACGAACTCGTTTTCATATAATTTAGGTATACCCTCTCGACGGCTCCTCTAGGATACAAATTGACTTTGTGACGAAATATCTGTTGCTTTATACTGATAATATGTTTACATTAATAAGATACATATACAGATGTTTATTTTATGAAGGGTGATTACATATGGCTTTTATTTGATGTTCTATATGACTTTTACTCATTTTATTAAAGTTCAGTGTATTGTGTATATATTTCTGAAATGTTTAAGTGTGCTTTGTGTGCCTATCGGACAGAGTGTACGTATTAGTTGGTCAGTCAGGCTCTATTTTTATTTATTTTCTTCTTTTAATGTACCACTCCTTTTTTCAGATTTTACTACTTGAAATAGAGAATTTTATCTAATTTTTTGTTGGGTATATACATTAGGTAAATGTGTGTGATGTATGTAGAAATTGGTTTACATACAAAGAAATGGATGCTTAATAAACAACTATTGTAACAAATCGTTCTCAAATAACTCAGTTACCTCTACAAGCAATTCAAGTCGGTGTTTTCATAAAGTGTTAGAAACATTGTAATATATATGTTTGGGAGAATTTTTCCCTCAAGTATTTCTACATGAGATTTGCTGATTGATCCCTATCGCATTCATATATAATGATTTCTCACTTAAAAAAGGTCATCACCACCATCATTCATACCCGTATATAACACAGTCATGAGTTGGGTTGATCTAGATACAATTGCTCTCTCATCACCTTCTAACAGATTTATATATTTAACTAGTATGCATGCCTTAGCATGCTTCTATCGATAGTGACGTAAGAGTGCAATTTCCGTAGTTTATCTATATTTTCTAAAGATCTGATAGCTATAGAAATAAACAGAGTGAAGATCTATTATAATAGTCATTACCATATTTTAAAATTTGGCGTACTAGACCTTTCGAAATGGAAAAATATTCAGCTTTCACTATTAAAGTTATAATATGATGATGTTGCTGAATATTGCAGTTGGTCATTTATTGTTATTGGTCATTTCGAACGCTTTAGTTTTTACAATATTTCATACTTACATACCATCAAGTTTAGAGGATACAATACATTAAGGTAATTCTTTTCCAAGACTTAACATTCCCATTCAATCCTTCAGAAAAATAAATAAACAATAAAAACAAAACAAAGCAGACTTTTTTCCTTTTTTAATTTTATATTTTATTTTAGTATTTTTACATTTTTTTATAATAAATAGCTATTACACCTTCTACAGTTGCTTTCCGCAAATAGTAGACTTTACAACGACACACTTCTTCTTCTACTTCTTTATAAGTTGTAATGGACTGAAGACAACATGCAAAATGTCCATCACTTGCATCCTCGCCTTCTACTGTACCAAACAGCTCGTTCTCCTCGAGCATGTTTATAAAGAACGTAATGAGTTCTTTGTGCTCCCACATCATCTTTTTACCAAAATCCTTAATGAATTTAGCAACTTTGATCCTTATTGCAGTCATGGCTGTTTGAATACCGATATGTGAGTGAATAAACTTCGTTCTTTTAAAGAGCTTACTAGCATTTTTGAAAATATATCTTAGGGGTGCTGACTGTGAAACAGTAAGCTCAATATTCCAAGCTTTGTGAAAACAGTATTATGCGGCTGATAGTTTGATATATCAATATTTTTGTGAGTGAATAAACTTCGTTCTTTTAAAGAGCTTACTAGCATTTTTGAAAATATATCTTAGGGGTGCTGACTGTGAAACAGTAAGCTCAATATTCCAAGCTTTGTGAAAACAGTATTATGCGGCTGATAGTTTGATATATCAATATTTTTGTTTATACTCATCATCGATTTTTTGTTTAGAATTATTTTTGTTATTTGCTAAGACCCATTTTTAGCTGTGTGGGAAAAATATGAATTATATTTACATGATCATGTTGACAGCGATATAAATTTTCTGAAATTTTAAGAAATTTGTGGATTGATCGATTTTCGATTTTCTCATTAGTTTTATTTTTGTTATTTACTTATGTTTATTATTACAAAGTCAATGGAACTTTAGCTAAAGCAGTCTTAAAACCCAAAGAATATTTAAGTAAGACCAATTTTTAGCAGTGTGGGAAAAATATGAATTATATTTATATAATCATGTTGAAAGCGATATAAATTTTGTGAAATTTTAAGAAATTTATGGATTGTTCGAAGGTTAAATATGATTTTGTTAATGATAAACAAAAGTTTGTTGTATTATTATTATTTCTGTTTATACTAATTTTCGATTTTTGGCTTAGATTTATTTTTTGTTCTTTGCTAAAGCAGTTGTAAAACGAATACATATTTAAGTAAGACTCATTTTTAGCAGCGTGAGAAAAATTTGAATTATGTTTATAGTGATCATGTTGTCAGTGATATAAATTTCGAAAAATGTCAAGCAATTTGTAGGATGTTGGAATTGACTCCTATCTCTAATTTTATTTCACGTTGTAGTTCCTCAATTTACATTTAAATGAATATTAATACTTTAAGCTACATTATTAATTTGTCTTGTATTTTATCTTCATTCAGTTTGAGGTAACTATCAACAATAGTTTGTATATATTTAATTTCTTCCTTCCAATACTGGTAAGTCATAAGAATTGGAAGTCTTTGAGTACAAATCATCGTCATCATCATTCTCAGTATTAGCATCATTAAATAAGATGATATTATCAAATATTGTTCCTTCTGCTAGTTTCTTTGGTGTACTTGTCTCTATCTTGACTGATGGTTTCTCATGCTTTAAACTTGTATATTTTCAACTTCGGTCTTGATTTTACTTTTTTCTTTCATAAGAATTCTTTTAATATTTTTAGAACTATTTATGAATTCTTCTGTTATAGGTTTAACTGCATCTCTTAGTTCTTCATTTGTATCTATTTCACTAGTTTTTATACTACGAAGCTTTTTCTTAATCACATTTGTTGTCAACACCAAATGCTTTAAAACTTTCTCATCCATGTTTGCTAACAGCAAATTCAGGTATCGGCTACTAGATCAGCTTATTAGGAGCTGATCTGGTTTTCAGATCAGCTTATCAGGAGCTGGTCTAGTTATCAGATCAGCTTATCAGGAGGTGGTCTGGTTATCAGATCAGCTTATCAGGAGCTGGTCTGGTTATCAAATCAGCTTATCAGGAGCTGGTCTGGTTATCAGATCAGCTTATCAGGAGCTGGTCTGGTTATCAGATCAGCTTATCAGGAGCTGGTCTGGTTATCAGATCAGCTTATCAGGAGCTGGTCTGGTTATCAGATCAGCTTATCAGGAGCTGGTCTGGTTATCAGATCAGCTTATCAGGAGCTGGTCTGGTTATCAGATCAGCTTATCAGGAGCTGATCTGGTTTTCAGATCAGCTTATCAGGAGCTGGTCTGGTTATCAGATCAGCTTATCAGGACCTGATCTGGTTATCAGATCAGCTTATCAGGACCTGATCTGTTTATCAGATCAGCTTATCAGGAGCTGGTCTGGTTATCAGATCAGCTTATCAGGAGCTGGTCTGGTTTTCAGATCAGCTTATCAGGACCTGATCTGATTTTCAGATCAGCTTATCAGGAGCTGGTCTGGTTTTCAGATCAGCTTATCAGGAGCTGGTCTGGTTTTCAGATCAGCTTATCAGGTAACAGATCAGGCTATCAGGAGCTGTTCAGATTTTCATTTCAAGATATCTGAGTCAGATTTAGTTATCAGTGTACAAGTAGCTAGCCATTTAGAACATTTATATACATGAAGTTTAAAGTCAAATGAAATACGAAAAAGTAAAGTTTTATGTAGTAAAATTATTTTCTATAACGGTCATCCTTTAATTCAATATCTTTGCTTATAATCAAAAATTCATATTTAGCCTTTCAAAATGCTTTATATTTTTCTCACCTTACTTAAACATTAAAATTACATTATGATGATCTCTTATTAAATGTTTGGTGATTCTGGTGTAAGTTTTACATAAGTAGAATGAATCAACATTCTTATCTCTCCCCATAAAAAAGTATTCTTCCCATACGCATCATCGTTAAATATCATATTGGAATTACTTTGGACTGAAATAACAGATTCACTATCGGTAAATTTTGTAATATATTATTGTTTTAATTGATGAAATTAATTTCTTTATATCTAGGTTGATATAAAGATTTTGAGTATAAATAAATGTTCTCAAATTTAAGTCCATTAGGACTTTCTAGCAAACCAATCATAGCGTTTTTTTCGCAATTTGACAGGTCAACTATTGTTGCACGAATAGAATTTGATATAAAGGAACTATGATTTATTTTTGAACTATCGTTCGATGATTCATCAATATTTCGTACCAAGGTTTTTTAGGTTATTTTACTAACCGCATTTATGTAGCTAAATACATTTTATAAATATTATCTCTTATTATAAAAAAATAAACTAATACAGCTATACCATATCAGAAAATATTTTCTGAAATCGTATAGCTGCATTAGTTTATTTTTTCTATAATAAGAGATAATGATCCACACTCATAATCAAAACAGCATAAAAATATCCTTTGTTTTGACTATGAGTATGCATCAATATTTATGAAATGCGTTTAGTTACAAAAATGTGGTTAGTAAAACAAAGTATATTTTAACAGCCTTATTTATAACACTTATTAGGGCTTTATAAAGACTTTTTAAGAAAAAATTTTTATAAAAAATTTGTTTTAAAAAGCCTTTACAAAGCCTTAATAAGTTTTATAAATAAGGCTGTAAGAGTTTAAAATCAGTATTTTATATGATAATACTGATTTGAAACTCTTAAAATATTCTTTGTTTTGACTATGAGTTGGGCCCATTATCTCTTATTATAGGACAAATAAAATAATATAGCTATACGATTTCAGAAAATATTTTCTGATATCGTATAGCTACATATTTAATTTTTCTATAATAAGAGATAATATTTATGAAATACATTTCATAAATATTGGCGCATACTCATAGTAAAAACAACCTAAAAATACCTTGGTACGAAATATTGATGAATCATCAAAATTTCATACCATCCTATATTTATGTTGTTTTACTAATCGCATTTTGTAAATAAATGCATTTCATAAATATTATCTATTATTATAGAAAGAATCAAATAGTATGGTTATATGATATTAGAAAACATGATTTCTGATATCATATAATCATACTATTTTATTTTTTTATAATAAGAGATAATGACTCATACTCATAGTCAAAACAAAGGATATTTTTATGCTGTTTTGATTATGAGTATGCGTCAATATTTATGAAATGCATTTAGTTTTAAAATGCGGTTAGTAAAACAAAGTATATTTTAAGTGTTTAAAACCACCATTTTTATGGTAATACCGGTTTTAAACACTTAAAGCATACTTTGTTTTGACTATGAGTATGAGCTGATATTTATGAAATGGATTTTATAAATATTGACTCATACCCTTAGTCAAAACAACATAAATAATTCTTGGTACGAAATATTGATGAATCATCGAACGATAGTTCAAAAATAAATCATAGTTCCTTTATATCAAATTCTATTCGTGCAACAATAGTTGACCTGTCAAATTGCGAAAAAAAAACGCTATGATTGGCTTGCTAGAAAGTCCTAATGGACTTAAATTTGAGAACATTTATTTATACTCAAAATCTTTATATCAACCTAGATATAAAGAAATTAATTTCATCAATTAAAACAATAATATATTACAAAATTTACCGATAGTGAATCTGTTATTTCAGTCCAAAGTAATTCCAATATGATATTTAACGATGATGCGTATGGGAAGAATACTTTTTTATGGGGAGAGATAAGAATGTTGATTCATTCTACTTATGTAAAACTTACACCAGAATCACCAAACATTTAATAAGAGATCATCATAATGTAATTTTAATGTTTAAGTAAGGTGAGAAAAATATAAAGCATTTTGAAAGGCCATTTAGAACATTTATATACATGAAGTTTAAAGTCAAATGAAATACGAAAAAGTAAAGTTTTATGTAGTAAAATTATTTTCTATAACGATCATCGTTTAATTCAATATCTTTGATTATAAGCAAAGATATTGAATTAAACGATGATCGTTATAGAAAATAATTTTACTACATAAAACTTTACTTTTTCGTATTTCATTTGACTTTAAACTTCATGTATATAAATGTTCTAAATGGCTAGCTACTTGTACACTGATAACTAAATCTGACTCAGATATCTTGAAATGAAAATCTGAACAGCTCCTGATAGCCTGATCTGTTACCTGATAAGCTGATCTGAAAACCAGACCAGCTCCTGATAAGCTGATCTGAAAACCAGACCAGCTCCTGATAAGCTGATCTGAAAATCAGATCAGGTCCTGATAAGCTGATCTGAAAACCAGACCAGCTCCTGATAAGCTGATCTGAAAAACAGACCAGCTCCTGATAAGCTGATCTGATAACCAGATCAGGTCCTGATAAGCTGATCTGATAACCAGATCAGGTCCTGATAAGCTGATCTGATAACCAGACCAGCTCCTGATAAGCTGATCTGATAACCAGACCAGCTCCTGATAAGCTGATCTGATAAACAGATCAGGTCCTGATAAGCTGATCTGATAACCAGATCAGGTCCTGATAAGCTGATCTGATAACCAGACCAGCTCCTGATAAGCTGATCTGAAAACCAGATCAGCTCCTGATAAGCTGATCTGATAACCAGACCAGCTCCTGATAAGCTGATCTGATAACCAGACCAGCTCCTGATAAGCTGATCTGATAACCAGACCAGCTCCTGATAAGCTGATCTGATAACCAGACCAGCTCCTGATAAGCTGATCTGATAACCAGACCAGCTCCTGATAAGCTGATCTGATAACCAGACCAGCTCCTGATAAGCTGATCTGATAACCAGACCACCTCCTGATAAGCTGATCTGATAACTAGACCAGCTCCTGATAAGCTGATCTGAAAACCAGATCAGCTCCTAATAAGCTGATCTAGTAGCCGATACCTGAATTTGCTGTTAGCAAACATGGATGAGAAAGTTTTAAAGCATTTGGTGTTGACAACAAATGTGATTAAGAAAAAGCTTCGTAGTATAAAAACTAGTGAAATAGATACAAATGAAGAACTAAGAGATGCATTTAAACCTATAACAGAAGAATTCATAAATAGTTCTAAAAATATTAAAAGAATTCTTATGAAAGAAAAAAGTAAAATCAAGACCGAAGTTGAAAATATACAAGTTTAAAGCATGAGAAACCATCAGTCAAGATAGAGACAAGTACACCAAAGAAACTAGCAGAAGGAACAATATTTGATAATATCATCTTATTTAATGATGCTAATACTGAGAATGATGATGACGATGATTTGTACTCAAAGACTTCCAATTCCTATGACTTACCAGTATTGGAAGGAAGAAATTAAATATATACAAACTATTGTTGATAGTTACCTCAAACTGAATGAAGATAAAATACAAGACAAATTAATAATGTAGCTTAAAGTATTAATATTCATTTAAATGCAAATTGAGGAACTACAACGTGAAATAAAATTAGAGATAGGAGTCAATTCCAACATCCTACAAATTGCTTGACATTTTTCGAAATTTATATCACTGACAACATGATCACTATAAACATAATTCAAATTTTTCTCACGCTGCTAAAAATGAGTCTTACTTAAATATGTATTCGTTTTACAACTGCTTTAGCAAAGAACAAAAAATAAATCTAAGCCAAAAATCGAAAATTAGTATAAACAGAAATAATAATAATACAACAAACTTTTGTTTATCATTAACAAAATCATATTTAACCTTCGAACAATCCATAAATTTCTTAAAATTTCACAAAATTTATATCGCTTTCAACATGATTATATAAATATAATTCATATTTTTCCCACACTGCTAAAAATTGGTCTTACTTAAATATTCTTTGGGTTTTAAAACTGCTTTAGCTAAAGTTCCATTGACTTTGTAATAATAAACATAAGTAAATAACAAAAATAAAACTAATGAGAAAATCGAAAATCGATCAATCCACAAATTTCTTAAAATTTCAGAAAATTTATATCGCTGTCAACATGATCATGTAAATATAATTCATATTTTTCCCACACATCTAAAAATGGGTCTTAGCAAATAACAAAAATAATTCTAAACAAAAAATCGATGATGAGTATAAACAAAAATATTGATATATCAAACTATCAGCCGAATAATACTGTTTTCACAAAGCTTGGAATATTGAGCTTACTGTTTCACAGTCAGCACCCCTAAGATATATTTTCAAAAATGCTAGTAAGCTCTTTAAAAGAACGAAGTTTATTCACTCACATATCGGTATTCAAACAGCCATGACTGCAATAAGGATCAAAGTTGCTAAATTCATTAAGGATTTTGGTAAAAAGATGATGTGGGAACACAAAGAACTCATTACGTTCTTTATAAACATGCTCGAGGAGAACGAGCTGTTTGGTACAGTAGAAGGCGAGGATGCAAGTGATGGACATTTTGCATGTTGTCTTCAGTCCATTACAACTTATAAAGAAGTAGAAGAAGAAGTGTGTCGTTGTAAAGTCTACTATTTGCGGAAAGCAACTGTAGAAGGTGTAATAGCTATTTATTATAAAAAAATGTAAAAATACTAAAATAAAATATAAAATTAAAAAAGGAAAAAAGTCTGCTTTGTTTTGTTTTTATTGTTTATTTATTTTTCTGAAGGATTGAATGGGAATGTTAAGTCTTGGAAAAGAATTACCTTAATGTATTGTATCCTCTAAACTTGATGGTATGTAAGTATGAAATATTGTAAAAACTAAAGCGTTCGAAATGACCAATAACAATAAATGACCAACTGCAATATTCAGCAACATCATCATATTATAACTTTAATAGTGAAAGCTGAATATTTTTCCATTTCGAAAGGTCTAGTACGCCAAATTTTAAAATATGGTAATGACTATTATAATAGATCTTCACTCTGTTTATTTCTATAGCTATCAGATCTTTAGAAAATATAGATAAACTACGGAAATTGCACTCTTACGTCACTATCGATAGAAGCATGCTAAGGCATGCATACTAGTAAAATATATAAATCTGTTAGAAGGTGATGAGAGAGCAATTGTATCTAGATCAACCCAACTCATGACTGTGTTATATACGGGTATGAATGATGGTGGTGATGACCTTTTTAAGTGAGAAATCATTATATATGAATGCGATAGGGATCAATCAGCAAATCTCATGTAGAAATACTTGAGGGAAAAATTCTCCCAAACATATATATTACAATGTTTCTAACACTTTATGAAAACACCGACTTGAATTGCTTGTTTTTTGAGAACGATTTGTTACAATAGTTGTTTATTAAGCATCCATTTCTTTGTATGTAAACCAATTTCTACATACATCACACACATTTACCTAATGTATATACCCAACAAAAAATTAGATAAAATTCTCTATTTCAAGTAGTAAAATCTGAAAAAAGGAGTGGTACATTAAAAGAAGAAAATAAATAAAAATAGAGCCTGACTGACCAACTAATACGTACACTCTGTCCGATAGGCACACAAAGCACACTTAAACATTTCAGAAATATATACACAATACCCTGAACTTTAATAAAATGAGTAAAAGTCATATAGAACATCAAATAAAAGCCATAGGTAATCACCCTTCATAAAATAAACATCTGTATATGTATCTTATTAATGTAAACATATTATCAGTATAAAGCAACAGATATTTCGTCACAAAGTCAATTTGTATCCTAGAGGAGCCGACGAGAGGGTATACCTAAATTATATGAAAACGAGTTCGTTTTCTGTTGATCGCTATCCAAGAAGAAAATATGTTTGTTCATTATGATTTAACTAATTTAAAAGTATATTTAAATTCAGACTCATATCCGTACTTTTTAACATAAAAATTAAAAATAAATATTATCCAATTCTATATTATATGCATCTAAAATTCTATGACTACGTACATCAGACTTTAAGAAAAAAGCTCCTTTTATTCTATTGAATAAAATTTTAATTTAAAACAGTAAGCAAAGATATCAGCTTCAACTTCAAATGATTTCATCACAAAAAAAAAAAAACTAGTGATTGTTTTCAACAATTATGAAAATAGTAATTTCAATATAAAGCTCCCTTTTGATTTTAAATGTTTATCAATAAAAATAAAAAAAGAAGTAAGTTGACTACCAAAGAAAAAAAAACTATCAATATATAAGCTGGAGTGCCGGATCAGTTTCATTTAAAAATGTTTATACATTTTCATAAAGCAAAGCAAGATTTCTAAAACAAATGTAGAAAGTGAAGAAAAAAGTCTATAGTTAGAAAAAATTATGTACCCCAAAAATTTCTAACGTTAACTTACTAACGTTGCATCAACTTTAAAAAAATTTAAATTAAGTATAAGAAATATTTCTATTATAGTTGCTATTACTATAGAGTATGTATCTTCAGGAATTCAGTTTTACTTAAAAACAGAAAATCCTCACAAACTTTTAAGTAAACGCAGAAAAAAAACTGAATATATCGCATCTATACACAGACGAATATTTACAACAACAACACCAACAACAAGAAGAACAAAAGACATCAATGACAAAAAAAATGTATTCAAAGATTGAAATAAACACTTATTTGTATGTACATACATACATACATACATAAAATCAATTTGTAGATATGTATGTATACATATCAAATTTTTTATCAATGTTGAAGTATTTATCAGATCTACCTAATGAAAATATGTACATATGTATATGAAGCGTCGTTTAGTTAAAGCACAATGCAAATATAAATGATCTATACACTAGAAAAAATTTGCAGCTTAAAAATAAGCATGCTTGACATTAATTCAATAATTTTTAGTATAATAGAAAATGTCTATTGAGATATCTACAAACTAATGAGTTAATGAGTTAAATGGATACTGTAAATTAATATTTTGTCCATATTGAAATAAGAAATTTCAATATGACTAAACCTTCGCTAATGGTTCTTATTAATTCAGCATGGTTCTTACTGATTTCAAGTTGGGTTTTCTCTGTGTGTAGAAAACTCTTTCAGTCAAAGAAGACGAATGTAGTTAAATAAACAAAATCTGTAATATAAACAAATTTCACACAGACCGACTTCAACGCGAGACAAATTTAAGCATGAGAAAATATAAAGCAATAGTAAGTATAAAAGCATACTAGGATTAGGGAAGTCCAGACATATGATATTATTTTATAGTACCAAATGTCGATACTGAAAACAATTTATTTCCACCTACATATAAATACTAGCGCAAATACACACACATAGCAGAATTCATATAAGAAATATCCAAGAAAATTTCAACAACACCCTACCTTTCACAAATCACGACTAGCCTTAAATTCTCCCCCAGATATGCATACACAAATTCCCCTGGCCATACATACATACATACACATAACCAATTTACCTCAATAACATCCTCACCCACCTCAAATCACGATCAGCCTTAAACTCCTACAGACAGACACACCCACAAATCTCCATGGCTACATATTACGTCAACAACCATGCCCACCCAAATCATGGTCAGCCTTAAACTCCTACAGAAATACAAACAGACAGACTCCCTCGGTTACATATTACTAGTACACCTCGCCCCTCATAAATCGCAATCAGCCTTAAGCTCCTATAGAAATTCCTACAAACGTACACACACACACACACACACACACACACACACACACACATATATATATATACATGCAATTGATCTAGCTCTACTACACCCCGCCCCCCTTCCAATCGAAGCTTCAACTAAATTCTCACAGACAGACAGACACATCCACGAATTCCTATGGTTACATATTACGACAACAACGCCACCCACTCAAATCACGGTCAGCCTTAAATTCCCACAGTCTAGCAACACCTACATTAGCATTAGAAAAAATAACTTTCACGTTTTGCCGTCGGCATTAGGAAAAAAATAATACTCATGTTTTGCCGTCGGCATTTGAAAAAAATAATTATCATGTTTTGCCTTCGGCATTAGGAAAAATTATCATGCATTGCCGTCGGCATTAGGAAAAATGATCATGTTTTGCCTTCGGCATTAGGAAAAATCATTAGATGATTTTCCGTCAGCATTAGGAAAAACCATTTTCATGATTTTCCCCGTCGTCATATACACACATAAAAACCGCCAAACTATGAACCGCCTTAATACATTCACACAAAATATTCCACACACAAACATCCACGGTCAGGCAGACAGACAGACATACCGACAGACGGACTGACAGACATACACTTAATGTAAACAAAAACTCCTAATGTAAACAAAAAACATCAAAGCGCCGCCGAAAACACAAATTTCCAAGAATTTAACAATTTTCAAATTTTAATTACCCAAATTTAACAATTTCAGCAACAATTTAACAATTTCAGCCCACAATTTAACAATTTCAGCAACAATTTAACAATTTTAATTGCGGTAGAATTGGCAATCCCCTACTACTTCAAAGCTTTTCGAAAAGCTGCTCATGACAAAACTGTCCCCAATTCTAACTGATAGTGGGTGCATACCGGAAAATCAATTTGGTTTTAGAAGTCAGCATAGTACCATTGAACAAACGCATAGATTGGTTCAAGTTATAAGAAGAACATTTGAAGAAAAGAAGTATTGTTCTTCTCTCTTTATTGATGTTTCTTAGGCATTTGATAAAGAATGGCATGAAGGCCTAATTTTAAAATTGAAGACATATCTACCAATAAATTTTATAAAGCTATTGGAAAGTTATATTCTATCCCGGAAATTCATTGTTGTGGAAGGAGACTTCATGAGTGTTCCCTAATCTATCTCTGCCGGTGTGCCACAGGGGAGTATACTGGGACCAGTTTTGTGTTTGATTTATACTTGTGATATGCCTGCTAGCACTAAAATCCATACATCTACTTTTGCCGATAATACAGCCTTCTTTAGCATGCACGAAAACCCTTACCCAACTGGAACTATGGTTAAAGTTATGGAGAATTAAAGTAAATGAGCAGAAGTGTGCGCAGGTAACATTTACTCTACGAAGAGGTACTTGTTCCCCCATTAGAATCAATAATCAAATTGTTCCTCAACATTCACATGTAAAATACCTTGGTATACACCATGATCGACGGTTTACATGGAAACAACACATTGATTCTAAGCTAACACAAATGAAACTAAAATTAGCTCAAGTACATTGGCTGATTGGTAGAAATTCAACTCTCAGTCTAGATTGCAAACTTTTGATATACAAATCACTTTTGAAACCTATATGGTGGTACGGAATTCAACTATGGGGCACTGCCTCAGCTTCCAATGTCGAGAGAATCCAACGAAGGCAAAACAAAATTTTACGTATGATAATTTCGGCTCCATGGTACATCAAATATTCAAATATACATCGTGATTTGAATATGCCACCAGTGATTGAAGAAATTGCAAAATATGCAGGCAAATATTTAACAAAACTCGAATCACATCCTAATCCGCTTGCTCGTAATATTTTGAGCTTTACTGGACACATCCGCCTAAAAAAGACACAAGGGCTGTTATACCCAACACTCCAGATGGGACTACTTGAAAATACTTTTTTTTTCCTTTTTGATTATCACTACTTATGTATTATTTATAACTATCACTAAGTTTATGTCCGACAGTGGTCGGGCCTAATAATTATATTTTAGATTTAAGAGTTGAATACTTATTGTTAGTTCATATTTGAAGATACAATAAATAAATACATGTATTTAAAAAAAACGAAGTATTTTCTACCTACCTACAATCAAAGCACATTTATTTCCAGGTAATATCAGGATTACAAGAACAATGAAAAAACAACATGGCTTTTAGTTGATCCAAAATATCAAAAATAGAATTTGTTGTAAAATAATAATAATGAAAATTATTCACATAAATTTGAACAAATTTCTTCACAGCAGCTACCACTAACAAAATTTGCAACGTTTAGGCACTTTTGACAATTTGTTAATAGTTTTTTCATATTTTTAAATTTGTTTCAAAAGAATTTTTTTAATAAAATATTTTTCACATTGAAAATTTTTTAATTTTTTTTTTTAATTTCTCATTCGTAAACAATTTTTGAAGCTTCGAATGAACTATAATTTAAAAAAAAAATAGCTCAGCTGCGTTTCCGCTACTACCTGGTGAATGTGCCTTGCCTACAATACTGAAAAAAATTTCTTGCAAACAGTGTTGTTAACGTTTGTTTTAGAAGATTCCGCTGTAGTAAAGCATTTGAAAAATCCCTTATGTCTTAAAAGTTCCTGTAAGGGGTCTTGTGCAGGAGTCTATTATTTACGAATTTGAGTTTTTCAGTGACGTATACGAAATACGTCACAAAAAAATAACGCTTTTACAAGCAGTTTTTTACCATAGCAGGTCAATATTTCAACACCGGCTTGAGCTTGTCATCTACCTCAGCAGAGCTTATGGCGATTAAAAAGGCAGTGTAATTTGTGGCTCAGCATGGTTTTTCGAAAATAGCAATTTTAACGGACTCCAGATCCAGTCTTCAGGCTTTAATCAACAGAAATAACTCAAATTATATTGTGAGCGATATTCTGGATTGTACATATAAATAGGACACATTGCCGGGCTTTTGAATTTCACCATATACCTGGTCATGTGGCAATTGCGGGCAACGAAATTACAGATACGGCCGCCAGGGCGGCTCATGACAGCGTCGTTCACCTTGTGGTCAAATGGTCCGTCCACGATGCCATTAGGCGAATTGAGACTGCACTCAAAAGAGACTGGGAAGGGGAATATGACTTACTAAGACAGACAAAGGGGGTTGCCTATGGTCGGCTGTTTCCTGGTATCACGGATACACCGTGGTTTATTGCAGATTCACCAGGGTCAGATCATGATCGAGCCCGGAGAATCAGATTGGCTAATAGAATACTGGCAGGCCATACCTTCTGTAAGGCCTCATTATTTAGGATTGGCCGTGGGTCCTTCTGACTTATGCGATTTTTGCAATATCACTGAGGATATCTCTCATATCGTGTTTAATTGCCCGCACTATGACGCACAGAGGTCAACCTTTCCCCAATTGCAAGCGTACGACAACAACTGACACCACACACAGTGGACCAAACACAGAAGAACGCTGATGATGAAGGTTTAGTGGCCTTCGAAAACGGCTAGCTGTTCCGTTCAACTATGTGTTGTCAGAATATTTACAACTAACTTTGGTGTTATTTGTTCATTAATTATTATCACATGTAATTTGGCTTAAAAAGCGATACGAACTTTATCCTGCTGAAATCATAAATATAGAAACAAATGAAGTTCGAAAAATAATAATTAAATTAACTAAATTAATAGTCATTGGCTTGTGGCAAAGATTAAAATAAATATACTTAATTAAAATTGGTGCTTGCACCGGAATTGGCGATGGCGTTATGAAGGCCAAATAATTCTTCACCAGGAAATTGTCGCAGTGGTGGAGTAACTTAAATATCAAACAAACAAACAAGCAGTTTTACAACAAAAAAAGTTACATTGTGAATATTACAGTTTCTATTATATTTTTACCTTCTCCTGTAAACTTACAATTATTTGAGTTAGTGCCTTTCTACTGCAGACCAACGATACGTATATATAAATATGGTTATGGCTACTTGTTTAATACTTTTTAAAGAAATCATAATCTATATAACGATCTCATTTTGTACCAAGTTAAAATCAACCTTTGTTCCTTGTGGTCGGTTCATGCGAGCTTCAGCCCATTCTTTTGGATGTGCTTTTTTGCGGTGATGATGCATATTGGCGTTTGTTTTGAAGGTTTTTGTGCAGTGAGGACATTGATAGAGATCTTCCCCAGTGTGTGTTGCCATGTGTTCTCTTAGTACTATAGCAAACTTAAAGCTTTTCTCACATATCGTGCATTTAAATTTTCGCTCAGTTTGATGGACATTTTTCTTGTGACTTCGTAATGCCATTTCGGTGGTGGCAACTTTGCCACAATCGCTACATACGTAAACTGTAGATCCGTCATGATGTGTGATAAGTTTATGTCTTTTCAAACTAGAATGAGAATGCAATTCAGCGCCACATTGATCACAAGGCCATTTACGTTTTTGAACACCAGCATGTTCTAATAGATGTTTTTTAAGAGCATATGGTCCATGTAATGTTTTCCCACATTGGTCGCAAATGCGATCGGCGTTGTGTACTGATTTTTCGTGCAAGTTTCTTCTCTGCTCGGAGGGAAAACCTTTACCGCAATCTTTACATATATGGGTAAGATTGGTTTCATGTGTTTCCATATGAATTCTTAAAACTGTCTTGTTAATGAATGACTTGTGACAAACTGTACACTCAAATGGTCGTTGTTTTCCCTCCTCTGTGTGTAGTTCACGTATATGTTTCGTTAAATTTCGGCTGTTGGTGCTGCAACGTCCACATATTTCGCATTTAAAAGCATTTGGATCCATATGTAATCGAATATGTTCGACTATATGAAAACGATGGGTAAATTTCCGTTGGCAACATAATACATAAAATTTTTCTCCTGGGTGTTCTTGGACAAAATGTTTACGCAACAATGTATAGTTTGTAAACGCGTCGTGACATAATTCACATTCTAACTCACTACGCCAGGCGGCTATAAAGGCATCATTCTCCAATGTTCTTTGCCTATTATAACTAATTTTGTCATTCGTTATATTTTCATGTTGACTTTCGTTTTGTTCGTTATTAGTGGATCCATTTGCTTCTTCGAATGATTCTAGCTTTGCTTCCATGTCCGGTGACTTCGGCTTTGGTTTGCTTTTACTCTCTTTTTTAGATCGTTTAAACTTCTTTTTTGTTAACGGTATCCTATCTCTCGACTTTTCGGCCACTTCATTCTTTTTACTGACATTTCTCTTTGGAAACCTTCTCTTCTTGCCAAATTTTTTTATAGTTTCTACCAGAGGAGTGTCATCATCTGAACTAAATGGATTGTCATCCTTCAAATCGAAGGTGTCTACGTCAGAAATGTGTTCTTCATCTTTAAGTTCCTCATTCAATATAGCATCATTTTGAGCTTTACTGGTAACAATCTGTTCTTCATCTATTAATGGCGCCTCCTCGATTTTGATTACTGGTACAATTTGCTTAACATCTTCCAATTTGGCTTGAGCCGTATAAACTGACTGTTGAAAACTGTAAAAGGCGTTGATGTGCTGCCAACATTCCTCACATATCACTGGAGAGTTACATTCTTGTCCGGGATTTAATAACTACAATTGATATTTTTATTTTTGTCGACTTTTTTTATTAAGCCTTACTTACCATGGGATCGAAGTATTTGGTGGCTATATCATATGCGTCGTTACATTGACCATTTTCATCAAACAAGTGCTTGCAATTATGGAAAGGACAGAGACATAACCGACACAGTGTTTCCATTGATATTTTACTATTTCAATTTATAAATACATATATATATATATATATGTGTGTGTGTGTGTGTGTATATATATATATATATATATATTGCATACAAAATTTTTTTGTATATTTTATTTTCTGTAGCACCTTTTCTATTCTCTTGTTTACGAACAAACTTAAAAAAAATGGAACTAGCAGCAATGCTAAATAAGGTATTAAAACCACATTAATACAAGTTCTTATAATACCAGACCTGTAATATAATGAATTCATTATGATTCTTGGAATTTAAATATTACATATTTGGAATTTAAATATCACATATTTACAAGTGACTGCTTAATAATACCTTTGATGAAGTAGAAAAATCATGATGATTTGTGAAAGTCATGTTAATTTATACATGATTTGCCATACGTTTTGCATATGGATATATCACCTCAAAGTAGTTGACAAGGCACATCAATCAGGTACCCGCATTTCTACAACAAATATTACAACAGCAATAACCCTATGTACTTTGTTGGTGTAAATTACCATCTTAATTTTCAAAACAGGGTAGCATCGTCAAAGTGTATGTTTCTTATAAGAAATCGTCGGTTTGTTTCTGCTTTGATGTATGGGACATTTAAAAAAAATATTTATTGATTGATTATATATAAATAATGTGTCCTCTTTCCAAATTCGCTATCAGTTTTCCCATATCTTAAATATATCTCGAGATATAGATGTAGAAATTTGCGTCATTTCCACAATTCGTCGGTTTGTGTCTGCTTTGATGTATGGGACATTTTTCAAAAAATTGAGTTATTGATTGATTATACATATATGAATAATGTGTCCTCTTTCCAAATTCGTTATCAGTTTTCTGATATCTTGAATATATATGGAGACATAGATTTGGAAATTTGCGTCATTTCCACAATTGTTGAACATTGTAAAGTCTGTTTTACGGCAATCGGCCATTTTTGTGATATGTGGCACATTTCCCAAGTAAAAGTATTAATATTTTTATTCGCAGCTGTTACAATGCATATCAATGCATATTCTACTCAAAGAACGTGAAACAAAGCAAAGTACAAAAATTTAATTATTGTGAATGAAATGAATTCATTTTTATATATTATTAATACAATTTCTTTTATTAAATAAATTCACCGTCATTTATTTCTTCCTTTGCTTTTCCTCTAAAAGTCATGTTATATCAATAAAGCTGATATTTTCACTTTTTTATCTACTTAAATATATACAATAATGTAACCTACTTGAACAAGACTTGTTGGAAGTGAACAATATTGTTGTTATGATTGTGGGATGCGTTGACAAAGATTTTTGTCACTTTTTCTTTAAGTCCTAATAACTTTTCAAGTTGGATGTAAAAAGTTTATCAACTTTAAGTTTGAATAAAAAACATATGTATCTATTTTATTATTAAACAAAAAATTCTATCGTGTATTTTTATAAAACTAGTGAACTAAACATTCTTCATCGATTTTCTCGAAAACACATTTTTCTTCCATACATCAAAGCAGAAACAAACCGATGAATTGTTGATCATTGTAAAGTCTGTTTTACGGCAATCGACAATTTTTTGATATGTGGCACATTTCCCACGTAAGAGTATTAATATTTTTATTCGCAGCTGTTATAATGCATAGTCCCAGTTTACACTATGCAAGTCTTATTGCTAAGTTGATTAGTTTGTTTGCTGAGGGAGACGGGGGGAAAAGAAACGTTGCTGTTCCCCTATCTCTCTCTCCCTGAAACGAATCAGCTTAGCAATAAGACTTGCATAGTGTGATTTGGGACATATTAATGCATATTCTGCTCAAAGAACGTGAATCAAAGCAAAGTACAAAAATTTAATTATTGTGAATGAAATTAATTGATATTTATTTTTATTCAGGGCTATCATGAATAAAATTCCGCGTGAAATATCTCCCTTTTCCAATTAGAATTTTTTGTTTTCCCTATTACTTGCTATTAATTGGAATTGTTCCCCGGGAAAAATTTCACGCGGAATTTTTTTCATGATAGCCGATTAATAAAATTTATCTTATTTAATCAGGGCTATCATGAATAAAAATTCCGCGTGAAATTTTTCACGGGGAACAATTCCAACTAATAGGGAAAACAAAATATTCTAATTGGAAAAGGGAGAAATTTCACGCGGAATTTTATTCATGATAGCCCTGAACATATTCAGTCTTCAGTCGTAAAGCACTAGAGCTGCAAAACTATCGATAGTCGCTCCACTCGATAGTTTCGATAGTTTTATGTAAAACTATCGATACTATCGAATAGTTTTATAAAAGTTGCCACATAAACTACATTTGACTCGAAAAAAATCCAGAGTCCTCAACATTTTCATTCGTATATAAAAATATATCAAGCCTTTTTTCGATTTTATCGTAAGCGGGGCATATTATCGAAAATATACTTTTTATTGAACTTAAAATTTTATGGGCCTACCCATGGTTTAGAATTATCAAAATTCGAAAATTGTTGATAACTTTTAAGACACTAACTGTAAAGTTTTATCGTAAGTGACGATTGGCGGCCGTCGCGATATCAGTACCACCAAAATTTATCTTTGTGTCGACGATGTTGAATTTATTAAGATACTTGTGACTACTATTTGTCGAATAACACTTGGATTTATAAATAAATTCATATACATACATATGTATTTAAGTACTTATGTATACAGAAGCAGGGATGCGATGTCATATTTACAAATTGTACTAACTTTCAAAAAAAATTTATTTTTTTCAGTACGATTGTACCTAATTCTTTATTTATATTTTTTTAATACTTGTACTTTTTAATTAACTAAAAATCAATTAACAAAACGCCAGAAGGTGCACAAAGAATATTAGTTTCTGGGATCTGAATATAAAAGTAACATTTACGATATACTACGTTTATAACCTTTTTTTATTCGATTGTTCACAGTCGATGCAAATAGTCGGCTTCTCTCCTTGGTACGAAAATTTCCACATTTGCAGATGAATTTGGAATAAATAACATTCCTCCAGCAATTTTTTTTTCTTTGGAAAACATCGTTTGATTTACTTAATTTTCTAATACCTTCGAGCTAAAGATTAACCCCCTTGTGCAAAAAAATAAGTCAACGTTAAAACCGGTTTTTCTATGGAATTTTTTTTTTAATGTACACTTCAAGCACGCATTATTTTTTGCATAAGGGGTTAATATATTTTAATGCAATTTTGGCATGTAATATAATATAAAGAGATGTAATATAATATAAGAGATTGCTAAATGGGTCATTGCGGTGCTACGGTACTTTTGGCATTCAAATAGCGCTAATATTATACAATTGTACCAACTTTTCCATCGCTGTAAAAAAGCTTAAATCAATTACGGATAATTTGCTTCAAAGCTGCCGTAGTCTATGCTGCCACGGATAACCGTATAATCTTGCGGTTTATGTGGAATTTCTTTAACAACCACGTTGCTACTTCCTATGTGAAGGCATATGTCGTGTAGTCAGTCACAAAAACTTTTAAAATACTGTTAATACCATCTTGGGCATATGGTCTAGTTACTCCGCCCATACTTGTGCAACACCATATTATACAAATTTACTTTGTATATGTACTAAATAAATATTCAGTATTTTTTTTCTTCCTTTGTTTTTCCTCCAAGTCATGTTATATGAATAAAACTGATATTTTCACTTTTATTTACTTAAATATAAGTATACAATAATGTAACCTACTTGAATAAGACTTGTTAGAAGTGAACAATATTGTTGCTGACTGTGGGATGCGTTGACAAAGTTGTCATTTTTTCTGTCCTAATAACTTTCCAAGTTGGATGTAAAAAGTTTATCAACTTTGTTTGAATAAAAAACATATGTACATACATATTACTTTTATTATTAAACAAAAAATTCATCGATTTTTTCGAAAACACATTTTTGTCCCATGTGAGTTTTAAGAGCGTGCACATTTTTATGTTTATTGAAAACATACATACACATGAACATCGAGGTTGGGTTGAAAACACCATGTGGTCGTATTAGAACGAATTTAGTTTAATTTGCATAAATACATGACAAACAATTCAGAAAGAAAACCCTGCACCAAGAAAACCCATACACAATCAGGGCCATCATAAATAAAATTCCGCGTGAAATTTTTCCAACTAATAGCAATAGGGAAAACAAAAAATTCTAATTGGAAAAGGAAGAAATTTCACGCGAAATTTTATTCATGATAGCCCTGAATAACTATGGCTGTTAAAAATCAAACTTAAAATTTTATTATAGATTTATAAGAAATTCAGTTTTCACCAGCAGGACGAATTATGTCAGAATCACCAGGATCCGTGATAGACATGGTGCAAACGCGGAAGTATTTGCCACAAGCAGTGCCCAGTTCTATATTCGTGCCACTGTAGTGCTGAACTTCAGTCTTTGCCAACATGGCGTAGTATTCAATTTCAGATTTTCTAGAATTAAAAAACAATCTTATTGAATGAAATGTGCAATACTAAAGTCTATTATACATAAATATTCTTTTTTTCATCAGAAAGAGTCTCTAGTATAAAAATGGTTTCAACATGATTAAGTCTGCAGTATACATTCATCATATATGTATGTACTAGAAAAACGAAAGATATGAATATGTAAAAAAAAACATCACTTCATACCATTCAAAACAGAATCATTATAATGAAGTCCTCACTGACTCGAGAAATTGTTTGCGCTCGTTTTCATGTCACGACTATTCCAACGCCATTTAATCTCAATGTTTAGGAAACATACTTCTCAGTCTGATAAGACTCCATATGATTCCTGTTTCATGTGTATGATAAGATTTTTTCAAGACACATCCATCAACTCCGGTGTTCAAGACAAGATTCTCACCTTAAAGCAGGAGTATTGCTGGCAATCAATACCAATTTTGCTTTGCCTTGACGTAAAGTTTTCAAACTCTGTTTGTAACCCAGACAGTATTTGCCAGATTTTATAACCAAAGCCAATTTAGAATTGGTGGATTCCAAGGCCTTTTTCTGCAATAAAAAATAATTTGGTTATTTGCCATTACCAATTATAGGATATTTATTTATAACTCACTTGTTTCTTCACGGCAACCATGTTGATAATATATCGATTTATAACTCAATACCTGCAAACACAAAATATGAATACGTTAATAAAACTTAAGCTATTTCATTCCTTAAAAAAAAGACAACCACCTCCCTTGACGGATACTGGAAAAGAAAGAAATATGATAAGACCGGAAACAAGGAAGATTTGACATTACTCTCAATTGATGTCAAAATTGACATTTCACGTGATATGTAGAGTTGCATTCATACTACGGTCTCCACGAGCAATAAATTGTGACCACTCCTGACTTGTGGTATCCACACGCAATAAGCATGGAAATAATTATGTTCTCAACTGTCAAATTCTATTTCCAACACCATATGTCCACGTGTGGACCGAATAGACATTTATTTGCAAATAAACTGCGAAATAGATGTTCAAAATTATATCGAAGAAATAATGTTGAACATAAGCTTTCAAATTTCATAGACATATGTTGTTAATGGATAGGGAAATGATTTTCATGCATTTAAAATCACGTTTTATGCACATAAGATATGCAGTAAAAATATAAAAATTTTTTTTTCAACATTTAATAACATTAAAAACTTAAAAAAATCACCTTCATTGTTTTAACAAACATTTTGTCATTAAAAACTTAAAAGACATACAGGCTCAGCTTCAATGCCTTCTTAATAAATATTTTGTCAAATCATATGGAATACAAAATAAAGTTCAGTCGAACTTTTATTTACATACGTACATGAATGAATAAATATTTTTTTAAAACTTTGATTTTTTCTGATTGTTCTGTCTGTCGGATACTATATTTCTATCAATAAAATTAAAGAAATTTTAAAGTCAAAAAGCTTGCACCCATATGCAAAAAATAACGCGTGCTGCAAGTGTACGTTAAAACCAGTTTTTGTATGTACATTTTAATTTAACTTACATTTCAAGCACACGTTATTTTTTGAAAATAGGGGGAAAGTTTTTTGACTTTAAAATTTCTTTCATTTTATTAATAGAAATCTAGTATCCGAAAGCCTTCTGCCACGTTCCCCGTCTAGTTAGTACAGGATGTATCCGTATCATATCATTTGATATTTTTCATAAAAGACTGAAACATTCAAAGGTGTTTCAAAAGCACCTTATATCCACATGAAATTAATACGGAACCAGTAGAGAGCGCTGAAAAAATTACACAAACATTTTTGGGTTTAAAAGGGCTATTATCCCATGCTATTTTTTTAATTTTCAACGGTATTGGTATTCTTGACTTACATACCATTTACACATGCCACTATAGTGACATGCCATTTCGAAAAACTTAGTCCTGATTCACACACGTCAGGTCTGAGTCGTCAAGTCTTGAGTTTTTAGGAGAGAGAGGAAAATAGAATGGAAAGGGGTACAGACTTGACCGTACCAGTCAAGTTTGCTTTTTCCTTTTGTTTTGTCATTCGTAATACTCTACTAGAACACAAATTGATGAGACTTGATGAAACAAACTTGACGGTGTGTATGAACGTAAATGCAGGTTCAAAAGAAAATTGAACAAAAACTGATCAGCTAAACCTGATGTGTGTGAATCAGGACTTAATACACACACGATTTTTCACTAACACACTCAAATTTTTCGCAATGGCAGCCCCAGTGGCAACAAAATTTGCATGCGAGTGAAAATTTGGCAGTTGCATGCCATTGAATGTCAAAACGAAGAAAAGTGTTACCCTGTTATACATTTGATGCAAATTTATTGGATTACTGTGAAAATTAAATTAATATTTTAGCTTGTTAAATGTGTTATTACGATTTATAACTTGATTTGTGTGTGAAAAACTGGAGTTTGTTAATTATAAAGAACTAATATTATTAAAATAATAATAACAATAATAAGTGTTAATAGTTTCCTCAAGAATGTGCCTTTGTGACGTACTAGGTAACTCTATTCTATAAACAAAAGGAAAAGTAAAAATGGAAGCGAGACTGAGCCAGCTCGCTTCGACGACATTTTTAAAATGGAGTGGCAATAGCATGTGTAAACAGCAAAGCAAATGGCAAGAGATTCGACTTTTTCGAACAATTTTTCGTCGATAATACGTATACAACACTGGCATGCCACTAGTGGCATGTGTAATTGCAGTGTTAATCCACGGTATATCGAATAATATCATAAAAAATACGATCGTAAATTTTTCTCGTTTTCCTCTTTTTTTGTTCTCACACAGTCGTAAAAACTGGAGCTTTTAAATACTTTACAACTAATGAAAAAAATAAAATTAGATTTATAACATGAAAAAACTAAAAAATGTATTAAAAATATACATTTATAATAAAATATGCAAAAATATGTATTTATTATAAAATATGCAAAAATATGCACTAACAAATAGATGCCATTTCGTCACAAATTTGTTGATTCGCAAAGATATTTTATTTACGCTGATCTAAAGGGGCCCATACACTACAACAGCAGGCATGCGCAATCAAGTGTTTGTGCCAGCGGTTTGGTCGTGTGTGGGCACTTTGTGCGATTGTACGGTTTACTGTAGCGATGTCAAGTAGAGTTTGATATTTTGCTGATGGTACCAGCTCGCTGGTGTGGTATATGGTGAAATTAGCTCAGTTGAGCCAAGTTGTCATGGAGCAAACATGCATTTAATTAATATAATTTGTTGAAATATAGTTTGTTTCAATGGTAAACAGAATTTTAGAACTTTAGTTATACATTGCTGCTAATTTGAACAACATACCAATAATAATTGCAACGAAATATGTGTCACTATTCATAACCACCCTTCCCGAAATTTTGTAAGAAATGAATATTGTACCAGCTTGCTGGTATGTTGTGTGGTTCGATCATGAATGCTCAATCGCTTGATTGTGAATGCATGCTGTTGTAGTGTATGGGCCGCTTAAGACCAACGGCAGAAAACATGTATTTACATGAAAATCCTTTCCCTATTAATGAGGTAGTTTACACGGGAATAATTATGCTGGTACAACATGCCAGTTTGTTAGCAAATTCGGTGAAGAGAGTGGTTTTTTGGTTGGCATAGTTTTTCAACCAGCTTCAACCCCGCATATTTAGTTGGCCATCGTCGGGGGTTGGTCACACCAACAAATTTTTAACTCATAAGTGAATTTAAAGAACGCGAGTTTTTGTATAAAGTGCACTTCCAGACTATTTGAAAGCTTACAAAAAAAGAAGCACTGGTAGAAATTGCTGCGACCATTCAGGAGTTAAAACCTAATGTAACTACTGCTGACATAAAACAAAAAAAAAATAACCTTATGTCTACACCTGATATTTTTTTATGTTAGCTCTTTTTTCTATGTGGAATTTGACATTTGTCATGACAAAAATATAGCAGCTGAAGACGTGGGGTAAGGTGTTGCAGCAGCAAATTTCTCAAGAAAAAAATATAAGAGCAGCAGAAGAAATATTCTGAAGAAGTTAACCGAAGGCTTACAAAAGTTAAAGAACTATTAAATAAAATATAAACAAACCTAAAACTCAAAAAAATAGTTTAATTGAACACTTTTTATTAAGTTTAGTAGTTTTTATGTTTCATCCAAGTTATTTTAAAAATGTTTATGTGCTTACTTTTTTGTTTTTTTATGTTGAATATATTATATGAAAATAAAATGAACGAGATTTTATTTAATTCTTATAAAAAGAAGTTACAAAACGTACTTCTGGTTAATGTAACTATTTAGAACTATGAATACATCTTCACATTAATTCATGAAATATAATGAAAATAATTTTTTCATTTTAATTTTTTTAGTAAATATTACCAATAATAAATAATTGCCAATTCTTATCGCCATTTTTCCGTCAAGTATGTTCCGATACGTGTATAACGAAAACCAAACTTCAAATGAATAAGAAACACTAACACACACAAAGCTGTGTATACGTATACATTTTATGCCAGATTAATTAGTCTCGTGTAATTTGGAAAGGAACAAAAATTGTGCGGCTTAAAAATTGTTCTCGTGTAAACTACCTCAATGAGAATTAAATATCACAGAATATGAAATATGGTAATAGCCTTTTCACACTTACTCACATCTTTCATCAATTTGGCAAGATGATAACATCTTCCCATAAGAATTATACGGGGCTGAATGTTCAACATCTTCAAAAGATGTTCCTATCTCACTTTGTTCCGTTCAACATCTTTCGATTATTTTAGTGTCATCACTAGAAAAAATGTATACAACTATATACATACATGCATACATACTATAAAAATGTATTCATATGTTTGTATGTATATCTACATATGCATGTACATATGTACATACATTCAAGGCTACATCACAGAATACACAGAAGTGAAGAAAGTGACAGGTAAAAAAAGCTCCAATCAGGTTTTTGTTAAAATTCATGGAAGAAAGACAAAAACATAGTGTATTTGATACTCTAGTGTATTACTACTTACCAATTAACACAGCTAATAAAAATGTATTGCACTAGAAAGACGTAGCAAAACAAAACCGACGACAAAATTTGAGGGAAAACGAGACAAACTGAAAAATACCCGTATCTTCCGTCTCGTGACACTTCTGTATGTTTTGTGGCTACATTTTGAAATATCCTTCCCAAAAACAGATCCGTAATTACTCCAAAATTTTATTATATACATATGTATGTATATTCATGTATATAATTAAATCTTGTATATATTTTTCCTAATCGAAATAAATTACATAAAAGTAGTTGCAAATGTCTACGCGAAATCTTTGCAGATAAAGTTCATAATATTTCTTCATCATCATTGTCCGCTGGCATAGTTTCTACTAATTCTGCATATTGTAGCATTATTTGTTTCTGCTCCTCAGGAGCCAGCAATTAAATCAATTTCTAGTGAATTTTTAAATTGCATTTTATTATTTAATTTTTAGTTGTTCACACTCGTAAAAATAGTATTATAATACATGACAGATGAAAGATGTTGTAATGTGAACAGGTTTTTTAAATTTTCAACAAATCCACGCATTCCTCAAAGATGTGAGCGAGTGTGAAAAGGTTATTAAGCTAATTATCGTGAATTCGCCCGTGTCGTGTCTAACTAAGTAGTCTATGTAACTCTGCAGCCACACATTCAATAAATGGCTTTCAATTTCATTGCACATATTGTGTGTCAAAATTCCTTGAAATTGACAGCAGTGACACAAATTGATAATCAATTTCATTTTTTAAATGCCACCGACGAAGAAACAACTCAAATTTGTAGCTTTAATCAATAGGTGCGTTTGAGTACTTTTCCAGTAAAATCCAGTAACTGAGTAAATACTGAGTAATTTAAAGAAATTACTCTCAATAAAAAAGTTTGCATCTAAAAATGAGCGAACGGAAAAATTGTAAAATCGCGCTAAAAAAATTATACATATGAAATACACGATAGAATATTTTGTTTAATAATAAAAGTAATAGATATGGACATATGTTTTTATTTAAACTTATTTGGCCGGTCCACGATGTCGACAAGAAACTTTCTATAGCTTACTTATATTGAAAACAAAAATAAACTTTCTGATATTTTGTTTTAAATATAAGCAAGCGATAGAAACTTTTTTGTCGACATCTCGGGTCAGGCCGTTAAAGTTTCTAAGCTTTTTACGCTGAACGTGAGAAGTTATTAGGATGATATATTCAAGACAACGAAAAACTGGGAAAGAATTTAAAACAAGTATGTACACAAAGTAAATTTTTTAAATGTTCCATACGTCAAACCAGGAACCGTCGACTTGACGATATGTATAAACAAAAATTTCAATGTAATAATCTATTAACTTTATTCACGTTTAAAAACAATCGGTTATGTTCTGAATTCCATGTGAAATTAAATCGTTCGGAAATGCATAGCATTGTTATTTAAATACATACATACATACATATGTGCATACATATATATTTCCAAACATTCTATGGAAATTCCGCACGTTTTAATTTCACGTGGAATAACATAAATGTTATAATGCTTATAACTTAATACATTTGTTTTTTGTTATTTTAAAAATTTCATCAAAACCTTAACATTTTTGTATCCCTTTACTTTTGTTTGTTTATATTTAAAAACATATGGTTTCGTTTTACTGGATTTTACTGGCAAAAATTTGTCCAGTAAAAACTTGCATTTGCTCAGTAAATGAACTGTCATTTTTCTCTCTCAATTCGACCTCTCATTTACTGGATTTTGTGTACTCGAACGCAATCCAGTAAGAAATAGTAAAAATTTGTAAAAATTTTTGAGTTCTAGAACGCATTTAATGTGTGCTGTGACCAGCCGTTCAAATTGAAAATTAAATTGCCATTTTGCAATTTGCCATTTTTTTAATAAAACGATTATAAATAAATTAGTTTAAATAAAATAAAATAAACATAAAAAACATCGATCTATACAGTGAATTTCTTAAATTTATGTCCAATACCACAATGCGTGTTCTATAGTCTAGAACATAAGCTTGTACATGAACATATTTGTGACGTCATGCTGCCGACGTTATTTCTTATGTTCAGAAATAAATACTGCGTGCGCGAGTTACATATAATTACTGCTTATATGTGTATAATTGAATATACATAGAGAAGCTACTATAACTACTACTTATATATATATATATATATATATTTATATATATATATATATATATATTTTTTTTTTTTTGCGTGTATTTATTTATTGTATCTTCATATATGAACTAACAATAAGTATTCAAATCTTAAATCTATAAAAAAAAGTAAAAAAATTATTAGGCCCCACCAGTGTCGGACATAAACTTAGGGCGTGTGCCAAACGGTAGAAAAGTACTATGGTAAAAAAATATTTGCCTGTGGGGAAAAATTTTCATTTTTCTGCTGTGCCGAATGATATCTTTTTTGACAATGTAAAATTTTGACAAATTCGCTTAAGCATAGAAAGAAGCTAAAACAATTGCTTCGGCGGCGGTTTTGCTTCGCCTGACTACAAGCCGCCGACTACCAACATATTATTAAGAGGAAATTTTTATATAAAACAATATTCTTGTAGCAAAAAATTATATAATATTATATATATGATGCAAAATTTTCGCAAACTAAAATAAACAATGATTTTTTCGAAGTCTAATTAAACTTAAAAGACGTAAAAATCTTTGCATTGTGTGACGGCACGAAGCGACGGCGGTGGATTTAAATTTTATGATACCATGCTTTTTATTGCAGTTTGTCAAAAATTTACCTGTTGTGTCAAAATTTCTACTAGCCCCCAGGGCTAGTGAAATTTTATTCACCTCAGAAGTGTCAAAAATTTACTTACACTAGTACTTTGCTACCTTTTGGCACAGGCCCTCAGTGATAGTTATAAATAATACATTAGTAGTGATAATCAAAAAAGGGGAAAAAAAGTATTTTCAAATAGTCCCATCTGGAGTGTTAGGTATAAGAGCCCGTGTGTCCCTCTTTTTTAGGCGAATGTGTCCAGTAAAGTTAAAAATACATTATTTGCCTGCGTATTTTGCAATTTCTTCAGTCACTAGTGGGATATTTAAATCACGATGTATAATAGAATTTTGGATGTACCTGGAGCCGATGTTTTTAACCGTAAAATTTCGTTTTGCCTTCGTTGGATTCTCTCGACATTGGAAGCTGAAGCAGTGCCCCATAACTGAATTCCGTAGCACCATATTGGCTTCAAAAGCGACTTGTATAGTAAAAGTTTGCAGTCTAGGCTGAGTGTTGAGTTTCTGCCAATCAACCAATATATTTGAGTTAACTTAAGTTTCATCTGAGTTAACTTAGAGTCAATATGATGTTTCCATGTAAGCCTTCGATCAAGGTGTATACCAAGGTATTTCACTTGGGAATGTTGAGGAATATTTTGATTGTTGATTCGAATGGGGAGCAAGTATCTCTTCTTAGGGTGAACGTTATATGAACACACTTTTGTTCATTGACTTTAATTCTCCATAAGTTCAACCATATTTCCAGCTGGGTAATATGTTCCTGGAGATTGCGGGATGCCTCATTAGGGTTTTCGTACACACTCATACAGGCTGTATCATCGGCAAATGTAGAAATATGGATATTATTGATCACAGGCATATCACAAGTATATATTAAATACAAGACAGGACCCAGAATACTACCCTGTGGAACACCGGGCACACTCGTGAACTCTCCTTCCACAACAGTGAACTTCCTATCAATAATATAACTTTCCAAAAGCTTTCTGAATGTTTATTGGCAGATATGTCTTCAATTTTAAAACTAGGCCTTCGTGCCATAGTTTATCAAACGCCTGAGAAACATCAATAAAGAGAGCAGAAAAATACTTCTTTTCTTCAAATGTTCTTCTTACAACTTGGACCAGTCTATGCGTTTGTTCAATCGTGCTGTGCTGACTTCTAAAGCCAAATTGAAGGTCCGGGATGCACCCATTATCAGTTAAAATTTTGGACAATTTAGTCATGAGCAGCTTTTCGAAAAGCTTTGAGATTGTAGATAGTAAGCTTATAGCCTATATGACTCAGTCTTGGTAAGATCTTTGCCCGCCTTTGGAATCATTTTGATCTTGGCAAGTTTCCAGTTATGTGGAAAATACTGCATTCTTAAAATAGCATTAAAAATAAATAGCAGGATTCTTATTGCAATATGAGGCAAGTTCATGAGCATTTTGTTACTAATGCCATCAATACCTGGAGCTTTCTTCGGGTTGAGTTCAGCAATTACTTTTTGTACTTCACGCATCTTAAACCTTAAGGGACGAGGGGGTAGAGAAACTACACTCGGTAAATCAGCAGCACCAGTACATGAATTGGGAGTGAATACAGATTTTAAATGCTCAGAAAATAAGTTACCTTTCTCACTATCGCTTCTTGCCCAGCCTCCGATCGCAATACGCAGTGGTGATTTAAGATCAACGGGTCGTTTAAGGTTTCTAGTAGCGCGCCATAAAGAGTAATTAGATGCGGACGTTACATCAAGACCTTCTAAATACTTTTCCAGTAGTGCAATTTTTTCCGATGATAGCAGCTCTTTGAGTCGTTTAGTACATTCTTTAAATCTGATTTTATTTAGGGGTGATCTGTGTTGTTGCCATTCTCTTCTAGCTCTCCTTTTTTCACATACAAGACGTTCAATTTCCGTAGAATAAATTCTGTTAAAGCTGGTCTGCGGATAGGAGGTATTGGCGTGTTCAGCAGTCTGTTTAATATTTTCGTTAAGATTGGCAATGTTAAATTCAATCATCGCATGATCTAAGCTGAATATTTTCTACGCAGTGACTACTAAGATATTTTTTGAATGCCAGCCAGTTGATTCCATTAATCATCTTCACATGTGAGTTAGTTAAATCACTAATTAGTGGGTTGAAAATTGTAACTATTGCTGGAGAGTGATCGGAGGACAGATCTAGAGAGGCCTCTACATGAATTAAGTCTCTATGAATATTCTGGAATTTTTCCCACGTCAGTAGGCCAGTAAGTAGGCTCCCCACTCGAAATGACATCTAAGCCCATTTTTGAAATTGTACTGAACAAGGCTCGACCTCTAGGTGTAACAAGACGCGATCCCCAGTACGTATGTTTTGCATTGTAGTCACCAGCTGCCACGAAACAAGATCCAAGCGATTTGTAGAACTTCTCATACTGATCTTCGGAAACTGAAAATCTGGGAGGTGAGTAAATTGATGATATCACGAAATTCGCACAAAAATTTTCTACGAAAATATTCGTTGCTTGCAAATATTCTTCACTAACGTTGTCAAGGACATAGTGCTTGAGTCTTGATTTAATCAGAATTGCTGATCCACCACATGCTCTCTCTCTCGGGTCCTTTGTATCATATAAAGTGTAACCATTTATTTTAAATAAGCTTCTTGAGGTCAAATGAGTCTCAGAAACCAACATTATATCAATATTTTTTTCCATGAGAAAGTGCTCAAGTTTATTTTTATGTTGGCGAATGCCGTTTGCGTTCCAGAAACATATTTTTAACGTGTTCATGGCTTGTTAATTAATGCTTGAAGCAGTGTATTCTGCATTCGTAGCATTTCTCGCATCATGCTTGTCATATTTGTAGTAAAGATATTTATAGTTAGCACCAGATTCTCAATAGTAGCTTCAAGGCGACTAAAGTTAAAGCTTGAGTTTGAATTCGTTGAATTATTTGGCGGTGGAACATTTTGCGTGGGAATTGAACTAGTCTTAGCAGCATCAGCATACGATGCACGTGAAGTAACTTGTTGGCTCATTTGCGCAAAAGTGGCGAAGTTCGCGTTTACTGGTTGAGCTGGAGTTAATTTGGGTTTTTGACCCATAGCCTGTTTAACGGAAGAATATACAGGGCACCCTCTATAGTTAGCTGTGTGATTACCTCCACAATATTAAATTTTTTTTCTGCTTGATCTTTTGGCTTAGTGCAGCTAGCAGTACCATGCAATTCACCGCAGATAACACACACTGTAGGTAACTTGCAGTAAGTTTTCGTATGGCCATATTCTTGGCAATTATGGCACTGTACGGGACCTGAACGCTTACGTGGCTCTTCAACTGTGATTTTTCGATGTAAGAGATACTTTACGCTATAAATTGGATGGGTTTCATTTTTTTCAATTGTATGTCATTCGGTTCCAGTTCAACCCGAAATAGGGGTTGGGGGACCTTTTCTCTATTAATTATGTTGGTAACATACCAACCTTATATCCTTGGTCGACAAGTGCACATTTTACTTCTTCGGGTTCAACACATGAATCTATGCCCTTTAATACTATCTGTAGGCCTTTAGCCTTTGTCATCTTGGTAGATGATGCGCTGTTATCCCTAGACATCTTTGGAGCAGATGAAATTTTTGAAGAATTTGGATTTCGCCCACGCTTTACCACGGCTATATATCTGTCCATTCCCACTTGTACCTTGGGTTTTGAGCTACTGTTATCTGTAGTGATAACTTGGTTTATTGATGAATGCGAGCCCGATGCGGATGATATCGCAGACTTAAATGAAGAAGTACTAGGCAATGGTAATGTTAACGAAACACTAGTTGGCATTGGACAAAGCGAAGTTGATCGATGACGAAAAAGTGGCTTTTCCGTCAGAAAAAGACTTTCATCAGGTTTATTATTTATATTGTTTTCATTAAGAGTTTCAGAACTCACAGTAAAATAAGCATTTCTGCCGTTAGAACTCACTTCAAAATGTTTTTCCTTTGAGGTACTCATACAGAGTATTATTCCTAAAAGGTACTTTGTGTTTACGGTTTTTTTTTGTTTTTGCTATTTCCTGCTATGTAAAAAATATTAGTACAGCCAATAAGCTTATTTATCAAGGTGAATATGTATTACGAATATTTTCTGTATGATTTTTGATTTTGTTGTTTTTTATATTTGTTTCGTATGTATGTATGTAAAAAAAATCCGCTTTAACGTCTCTTCACTATGAAGGTTCCACGAGAACTGGATATATATATATATATATATATATATATATATATATATATATATATATATATATATATATATACATATATTGAAAATAAAAACTAACAAATTATTATATATAAATGTACATAAGTATGTATGATATTGTTTCATAGTAAATAAAATCTCTTTTCAGCTTTCATATTCCTAACGAAGCGCAATGTTTCTTTTATATGGAAAATTATCTTTGCTATCAAAACATTCAAACATGTTTTGAATGTTCTGTGTGAATTTTGATGTTCTATTTCATTTTTGTTTTGAAAGGCTTGGTTTTACTTCAACATTGTTCTATTGCAGTTTTGTTCTGTACTGCAGTATTCTTATCGTAAAGCAACACATCTTTTTTGAAAGTTTTGTTTTAAAATAACGGAGCAATATACACACACATTTTGAAATTAATGAAAGTGATTGTAAGCCTTTTTTTGTGGCTTGTGCCACGCTATAAAATGCATGTATCTTTTAAAATAAAGAAAATGAAATGATTAGCGCCTTTGACACAAATCCGGCTCGAAGGACCAAATGTTAGCTTGTAAAGATAGAGGAAATAAAAAACAATTGTTTAAGTTGTGTAAAATAAAGGATACTTTTAGTTATTTTTAACCCCCGACTAAAAAAGGGGTGTTATAAGTTTGTAGTGTGTGTCTGTCCGTGTCCACGTACAGGCCAAACGGCTGAACCGATTTTCATTTAGTTTTTTTCTGTTTGAAAGATGACTTGATCGAGGGGGTTCTTAGCTATGTTTGAAGAAAATCGGTCCAGCCGTTTAGAAGATATAACATCTTTTCTGAAAAAGTCGGGGGTTTTTAAAATTTTTAATTTAATTTTTGTTATTATTAAATTAGATCGCTGTGCGTGGAGTCGTTGTAAATCTTTTTCAAGGCTCACAGCAAAAAGTGATTTAATAAGCACAAAAAGTACTGAACGAACGAATAAACCAAACCGTTAGATATTTTACTAATTTTTAATTTTACAAAAATGGGCTTGGATGTCATTTCGAGTGGGGAGCCCACTTATTGGCCTACTGACATACAAAAAGTTCCGGATGTTATAGATTTTGGCGTCATAAAAAATATCTCTATGGATTTAATTCAAGTTCAAGCTTCTCTTGACGTCTCGTCCGATCACTCTCCGACGATCATTACAATTTGTATCCCATTAAGAAGTAACTTACCTGACCCATATGTGAAGATGATCAATCGTGTTAATTGGCTGGGGTTCAAAAAATACCTCAGTAGTCATTGTACGGAAAACATTACGCTTAGAATACCCGATGACATTGAATCTAACATCTCAGCGAGAATATTAAACAGGCTGCTGAACATGCCACTATCTCCCATCCGCAGACTGGGTATAATAAAATTTATTCTAGACATTGACCGTCTCGTACGTGAAAAAAGAAGAGCTAGAAGGGAATGGCAACAGCACAGATCACCACAAAATAAAATAAAAATTTAAAGATTGTACTAAACGACTCCAAGAGTTGCTTGCATCTGAAAAAACTGCATCTCTTAAAAATTATCTGGAAGGTCTTGATGTCACACCAGCGTCTAATTACTCTTTGTGGCGCGCTGCTAGAAAGCTTAAAACACCCGTTGAGTATAAACCACCTCTACGCACATCTACCGGAGGTTGGGCAAGAAGCGATACTGAAAAAGGTAAAATATTTGCTGAGCACTTAAAATCCAATTTTACGCCAAACATATGTACTGGTGTTGCTGATTTGCCGAGTGTAGTCGCTCTACCCCCTCAACACATAAAGTTTAAGACGCGTGATTTACAAAAATTAATTGCCGAACTCAACCCGAAGAAAGCTCCGGGTATTGATGGAATTAGTAACCAGATGCTGATGGAGTTGCCTCGTATTGCAATGAGAATCCTGTTATTCATTTTTAATGCCATTTTACGACTGGAGTATTATCCACACAGCTGGAAGCTTGCCAAGGTTAAAATGATTCCAAAGCCGGGCAAAGATCTAACCAAGGCTGAGTCATATAGGCCAATAAGTCTACTATCAACAATGTCAAAGCTTTTCGAAAAACTTCTCAAAACAAAATTATCCCCAATTCTAATTAGTAGTGGGTGCATACCAGACCATAAATTTTGTTTTAGAAGTCAGCATAGCACCATTGAACAAACTCACAGATTGGTTCAATTTATAAGCAGAACTTTTGAAGAAAAAAAGTATTGTTCGTCTGTTTATTGACATTTCCCAGGCATTTGATAAAGCATGAAGGCCTAATTTTAAAATTGAAGACTTACTTACCAATAAACATTTTAAATCTTTTGGAAAGTTACATTATTTCCCGTAAGTTCAATGTTGTGGAAGGAGACTTTACGAGTAGGCCTGAAGCTATTTCATCCGTTGTGCCACAGGGGAGTATACTGGGACCAGTTTTATATTTGATTTATACTTGTGATATGCCTGTGAGCAGTAGTATCCATACTTCCACATTTGCCGACGATACAGCCTGCCTTAGTATGCACGAAAACCCTGATGAGGCATCCCGCAAACTCCAGGAACAAATTAGCCAGATGGAGCTTTGGTTAAACTTATGGAGAATCAAGGTAAATGAACAAAAGTGTGTTCAAGTAACATTTACCTTACGAAGAGATACTTGTTCCTCCATTCGGATTAACAATCAAGTTGTTTCTCAACATTCACATGTGAAATATCTTGGTATACACCTTGATCGACGACTTACATGGAAACACCACATTGATTCTAAGCTATCACAAATGAAACTTAAATTAACTCAGTTACAATGACTGATTGGTAGAAATTCAACACTTAGCCTAGACTGTAAACTTTTAATACACAAGTTGATTTTGAAAACAATATGGTGTTACGGAATTCAACTATGGGGCACTGCTTCAGCTTCAAATGTAGAGAAAATTCAACGAAGACGAAACAAAATTTTACGTATGATAACATCGGCTCCATGGTACATCAAAAATTCAAATATACATCGTGATTTAAATATGCCACTAGTGACTGAAGAAATTGCAAAATACGCAGGCAAATATCTAACAAAACTCGAGTCACATTCTAATCCGCTTGCTCGTAATATTTTGAACTTTACTGGACACATCCGCTTAAAAAAGAGAGATACACGGACTCTAATATTCAACACTCCAGATGATGAAGCTGCTTGAAAACACTTTTTTTCTTTTTGTTGCTTATCACTACTTATGTATTATTATTAACTATCACTAAGCTTATGTCCGACATTGGTTGGGCCTAATAATTATACTTTAGATTTAAGATTTGAATTCTTATTGTTAGTTCATATTTGAAGATACAATAAATAATTAACAAAAATTAAAAATTTTAAAAACCACCGACTTTTTTCAGAAACGATGTTATATCTTCTAAACGGCTGGACCGATTTTCTTCAAACATAGCTAAGAACCATCTCGATCAAGTCATCTTTCAAACAGAAAAAACTAAATTTAAATCGGTCCAGCCGTTTGGCCTGTACGTGGACACGGACAGACACACACTACAAACTTATAACACCCCTTTTTTTAGTCGGGGGTTAAAAACATGCATTAAAAAAAAAGATATTTTACTAGTCAAAATCCAAGAAAACACTCCGAAAAATCAAGAATGATTAAAAGACGAATAAATTTGGACCTTGACCGAGTACTATTTAATTGAATAGGGGAAATTTTACAAATTATCAAAATAATTAAATATTTTCTTTTTACATACTCTTACGACTACAATTTGAAGCTGAAAAAAAGTCAGCCAATGAAGCCATGGTAAAGTAAGAAAATAAAAAAAAAGATTATTGAGTTCTTGTTTCAACTTTGTTATTTGTTTAAAGTTTTTGAAACGCATTAATTATCCCAAATTAATATTTTACTTATTAAGTAAAATATTTTTTTATTAAAAATACATTGAAATTGATTATTGAGGGGTTTAACTGGATCCTATGCGCATTTCACTGTTGCTAATGCAGATCATCAGGGAACCTTTACCCAAAGTTTCTTAGAACAACTAGAGTTATTATGTTATAAACTTTCATTATATTATATATATAATAATAATTATATTATTATTCGGGTATGTTCTGCATTCCACGTGAAATTAAAACGAGTGGAATTGCCATAGCATTGCTGTTATCATTACATATTTCCAACAACAATTTTATGGCAATTCCACTCATTTTAATTTCACGTGGAATGCAGAACATACCCAATTATGTTTATAAATTGTTGTTGAGCTTCTCATTTGTTTAAATGAAAGTTTATAACATATTCTGGTATGTGATGGAAAACGATAGTTTTCAAAACAATTTCAAAGCAATCGTTTTGAAAAGGTGTGATGAATTCCGATCGATTTTGAGTCTCATTTTTGAGCTAATTTTAAATGGCCGACTTCTAAAAAGTACACTAAAATGTAAAATATAATCCACATAATAGGTTTGTGAAAAGATATTTGTCAAAAATATTTGAAAAAACTATTAAAAATAAATTTTAAAATTATTGACAAAACGACTATGGAAAACCCATCACACCTTTTATCGTTTTCAAATTGTATTTGTGTCTAAATCGTTTTTTATCACATACCTGAATAACTCTAGTTGTTCGAAGAAACTTTGGGTAAAATATTAATTTGGAATTATTAGTGCGTTTAAAAAATTTTAAACTTAAAATATCGTTTGACAGGAAAAAATAAAGTTTTAGAAAAAGAATTGTTTTAGTATTTTAGTTCAAAGAAATCATACAAAAAAATTCGCGCTGGTTCTAACCCTCTTGAACCCATGATATGTTTTGTGCACATGATACAATAATATAAAGGTAAAACCATTCTCTCTTTTCGTCGCCATATTAACCTTCTGACGTTTACCACGAATATTTTTTACTCTCAAAAATAATGCTACCGTATTCAACTACTTTGAAATGTGTATGTTAACATTATGCACGGTTAGGAAGGGTGGTGCTACAACATACCTCCAATCGTATACCAAAAAAGAAAGTAAAACAAAAACCGTATAAAAACAAGACTATTTTGTGCTAATTATGCCTGTGAAGAAGAGAATTATTAGAGCGATGCCGTTTAAAATAAGCACATGCGATTCAAAATTCATGTTTGAACAATTTTTAATATATCTTCAGAGCATAAACCATTACATGTATTATTCAGAACCACAAATTACACATTTCCAAAAACATTCCTAAAAAAAAGTTCCTCGTAATTTCGTGTGGCAACGTTTTCCTCTCTCTTTACAAAAAAACAGTAATCAAATAATTGGGACAAAAGTCGGAATTAATCTGCCTTATCGTGGTTGGCGTATTTCAAATACGACTACGACTGTTTGGTAATAGATTAGAGAAGACTTCAACAGTTTTTCTTTAATCTATTACCAAACAGTCGTAGTCGTATTTGAAATACGCCAACCACGATAAAGCAGAATTTTATACGTCAAATGTGGTTGTACGTTTATATTATTGTATCATGCTTGAACCCAAGACCAGGTAAACCATATTTAAAGAAATATTTGTATGTGCCCGTTGTACCTCCGATACTAAAACTGTTAAAAAACAATTTTTATCAAGCATAAGAAATACTTCGAGTTACGATTTTCCACTTTTTCTGCTTTTTATATTGCACCAACCACAGACCCAACTATTAAAAAGCAGTTGTGTATACTCAACGTTTTTCTCAACCAAACTTACTCAGAGTTGTGAATGACAGTACCAAACCACAACTGAAAAGTAAACTGAGAATTTAGTGGAGAATGGCAACGCAAATTTATCAATCCCAACTAAACTATTTAAAAGTTGAAAACCGTGATAGGGGCGGGGCATTCACGTTAAAAATATTTTTAATTACAATTTTCTGCAATGATGAAAATCATGTTATTAATTACAAGTCCTTCAGTACATTAAAATACATTTCGGTTGATAATTTTAAATTTGTAATTAATATACAAATAATACTTTAAACTTAATAAGCTGTGGATGGGGTCAAAAGCTACTGCTATTCAAAAAATTGTTGCCGTTTATAAATTGTTATTTGTCGGAAAAGATTTTTGCCATTACCAAATGAGGTTGCTATGAAAAACTCTTTACTTTATCAAGCTCCACCTATAATTGCACACAAAGCACGCTTATAATCTCCAGAAGTCTCCGACTATAATAATATAAACCATTAATGTACTTTTATAATTTGAATAGAGAAGATATACCTTAACTGCGCTAACTAAAGTACGGTTATAAATACGTTCAAACTCATCTTTAATATTTCCCAAATCAATTTCAGAACGTGATACTATAATGCGAATTAAAGTTGTATCATCTGTACCTGCACCGTCCATGGCTTTGAAAAGTCGATTGGCAAAAAATGCAGGGGGCGATTGGACACATTCAACTGAAATAAAATAGTTTTGTGCGTACGGCATTATTTATATGAATTCTCTTACCTATAGCCATCATAGCTTCATGCAACTCTCCACTCATCTCGTGCTTTATGGCCTGTTCAATAGTTTGACCCGCTACATTTTTGTATTCTTCGAATACCAAACGTAATTGAGCAAAACTGCCATGAGCCATTATACGATTAAAAACTTCTTCATCCGTCCCTAATTTTGCTTCGCCAGCATCATACAAGGCTTCGGCTTGTTCTCTAGCTTTAATCGGATTAACACTTCCAACAGGATCGCGCACACCAGTGACAATTAAAGTCAGTAGCCTTCTAAAATGTCCTGATGTCTCGCTACACATGTGCTCGGCTAGTGGACGATCGTACATGTTTTCATAACATGTGACAATTTCAGCCATTTCCTCATTTGATTTGGTACAAAGAATTTCCACAAGGGAACTTTCATTAGTACCCAAGCCCTCCATGGCTTTGTGCAATTGCTTGCATAAATACTCTATCGGTGTCAGCATAAGTGCTATAATGACATCTTCAAATTTACCACCAAGTTCACTTTTTAGGTCTTCTATTAAATCTCGACCATATTCTCTCAAAAAGTTCTCCTTAATCATTTGACGCTGGGCATTAGAACGAGCAGTTAGAATATCAATTATTGCTTGTTCATCGGTTCCAAAACCTTTCATGGCAGTGCGGAGAGCTGCAGTATCGGCTTCTACATCCAAAGGTTCTGCAGGCACCACAGTGGGTATGGGCTACGGTTAGGATTTGTTTCTATATTACATACATATTTTCATAAATACAAAGTACTTACATTGTAGTCCATTCTTTCGATTGATTTTTTCTTTGTATAATTTTGGTTGAAGAATTGTATGTGTGGCTTTATTTGAATACTGGATTCAGATCGTAGCAGCTGTAAAAATTATTTGTTATTTCACCACGGGGTTTCACAATAAAAAGGCAATTTATTATATCCACTTTTTATTAATAAACATAGATAATTAATGACCAGAGGTTCAATTCGTGTGGCTCACAGCCGGCTTACAGCCGCCACCGATCTTATGACAAAGCCGCCGCCAATGCATGCGGCTGAAAACGACAAAATCTGATTGAAAAAATATTCATACGTAATCAATATCCTAAGAGCATGCCTTTGTGTTCATACAATCAAACGAGTTCCAACATACAAAATCGTTGCTGCTTTTTAATCATTCCAATCATACGGTTGTTGTTGGCTCTACGGCTTTAAACATGTGTCGCATCATACCAATCAATTCGGGTGTTTGCTCCTTTTTCCCATTCATGATTATTTTGATGAAAAATAAAATAAGTAGGCAAAAGCGTTCGTTCTGATTATCAACAAATATTTCTATGATGAATAAAATCAAAAAAGCAAAAAATGAGCGGGTATGAACGCGTATGCATCAAGTGATGATGATTTTTTAGAAACAAGGGAATATTATGTATTTAGCAATTTATATACCGATGGTATCAAGTAGAAAATCCATATTTCGTATTTTTTACGAAATTAAGTTTTTCAGTGATTCCAACACATTTCACACAAATACACCTCGTCACAAAAATTTAATGCAATAGTGTAAAAAATAACGCTTTTACAAGCAATTGGACAAAAAAAGTTACATTGTGAATATTACAGTTTATATTATACCTTCTCCTGTAAAGTTGCAATTACTTGTTATGGCCCTTCTACTTACATATTTACATATATATATATATACAGGCAAATCGCGGTATAACGAACGATATAATGTCAGGCCCATTCGTTATACCGAAAAATTCGTTATATCGCAAAGTTTTTTCAAGTGTTACTTTAATTATTGTTATTGTAGACAAGATACAATACAATAAAAATAATAAGGGTAATTTGTTTTCAAATAATCTACCAAATACAAAGTAACGGTATCACATTTTTTGCATTTTCATTGCGGCTGTCGATTTTGTTTAATATTTTTTGCCGTTCATTATATAAACCACATATGTACCTATTTAGCAAAACATTGACTATATAAGGTAGAACTAAATGTTAGAGATATGTTCCTAGCAAGTTTTTCTGTTTTATTTTTCGATCTTTTCTTTATCATTCGTTATGTCCAGTATAAAATTAGGATAATATTCGTAATATAAGGTAGTTGATGTAAAAAATTTGGACGTTGGTTATATTGGATTTTCGTCAAAGCGAGATTCGTTATACCGAGATTTGCCTGTATATATATTTATTTGTGATAATATGCTCCATATTGCACTTCTTCCTTTTCGTCTCGGTGATAAAGTATAAGCAATTTAGAAATTTGGTCTAGCACAAAATCCTGGTCGTTTTCCATTTTTTCTTTTTAAAGTGTTTGCTTACTGATTTGTATTAAAACAATAATATTTTTCATAACTCCTCTGTTTTGATTTTATTCAACATGAAACCTGATTATATAAAAATTTGAATAAAATATGTATGAAATTACTTGCAACTAACCAAACGATACGTTCGTAAGTATGATTCTGATTTTATTCAACATTAAGTTTTGTTGCATGATTAAATGTGAACAAAAGTTTAATGTATGATGAATGATGTGAACAAAACATGTTCGATCACTGGACTCATATTTACTTAAATGAAGCGTTCACCATTACGATGATGATTATACTCAATGTTGATTTATTTTGCATGATTAAAAGTGAATAACAAAATTTATAGTATGATTAAATCAGGAAATACGTGATTTTTGTCGTTCTCTGGTGCTTACCCTACGTCTCCACTAGCCATCGAATTGGACATGACATGGACATGACGCCGGCAGAGCAACTGTGAAAAATTCATCAACTTCCTTGTTGTGGCGAACACGTCGATGTCCATGTTCAGGCATATCAAAGTATTTTGCGGTAGTGCAATAGAGATGGAATATTTACCAATTCTTTCACCTATAAACTCAAAAATTGCTGCAACAAAAATTGCAAGTCTGGACGAGGACTTACACAACTAGAAATTAAAATTTTTGTTTTTTTATCTACTGTGTGCAACAAAATATAGGTTTTTTGTTGTTTAAATAAAAATAGCTGATTTTTATGTCTTTTTATCTTCTCATTACGATGGCGTTATTAGTTTTTCCCTAGCAGGTCTAGTTTTAAAAATATATTGACATTTACCAATTGCATAATTTACACCACTTTTTGTATCATTCGCTTAATATTGGGTTCGTTAGTCAAATGTTATGTTTAATAAACAGGTTGATGCTTATTGAAAATGTATTGGCAACGTTTGCTAAGTAAAAATCTACAGAAAATAGATTTTTCTGTAGCCAACTTCAACTTCTGGCTTACACACATACACACACAAGCAAAGAGAAATACAATAACAACTGACACATTCGCTGTAAGACTGACACACTATATAAACCGAACTCGTGGACCGATTTTGACGATTCTTACATCAATCGATTTGTCACTAAGGATATGACAGTAGTCAAAACTCAATATGGCGGCCAACAGACGCCATTTTTAAATACGACGGGTATTTTAAAATCATCCTTAGGTTTCTCTTGTGATTTTTCATTTCGAATGACCATTTATAGGGCATTTACCTTATCTCGAAATCCAGCAATTACGAAACCAAAAATATGTACACGATTTTTGACATTTTTGTAATAACAGTAAGGTATCCTGATATTCATCAATATGGCTCTACTCAAATGAAAGAAAATATTATATAGATGAAAAAACCAAAAATAATTTTAAAGTTTGGTGGACCAATCGTGAAAGCGAATAATTCAAAAAGTGGTGCAAATTATGCAAATGCTAAAGGACATTATGCCTTTAAAACTAGACCTGCTGGAGAATAACTAATGATGCCAATTTAATCAGCAAATTAAAGTACGTAAGAATCGGCTATTTTTTAGAGCTGTGTAGCTCATGAACGAACGGGTTAAATTGAACGAATCTCTTAATTGAACGAACTGATCCGGTGATTTTACTGAACGCTTTTGGATCAGTAGCGTACCGCTCGGTGTTTTCCTTCATTCAGTTTGTGTTTCAAGTCTTTTATGTCAAATTTGCTTTCGTTCATGTTTGATATTTATGTTATGTCTTTTTGTTTGAGTTGAGTTTTTGTGTTTTAAAAGGTTTAGGTACGTGTATACTAAATTCTATTTAACATCGCATCATTCTTTTTATAATTTGATTTAACAGTCTTTTCACAAGAAGTGTTTTTACTAGTGTTTTTTATAAAGTGTTTTTACAAAGTAAAGATGTTAGACCTTAACTGTATATATGTTTATACATACATTTCATTACCGTAATCTAAACTGAATTTGTAGTGCTTGAGATACTTTTTTTGTTTCCGGTAAAATATTTTTGAGGACAAAATTTTTACTTAAACTTTGAGAAGTTACATCCAAACATTGATGCGCTTTTGATATATAAATAACGATAAAAAGTACCTTTCTTAATCTTAATATTAAACTAAATACTACGCCAAAATATAATGTACAATATTCTAGTCGAAAGAACAAGAAATTATTTATAAAATAATTTATATACTTTTTTTTTAATAAATTCTTCAATTCATTCATTCGTATTATTTAAATACTCGTATATACAACCGATTTTAGTATTCTTACAAAATAGCATTGTTTCATACTGTCGTTCAAAAGTGAACGATTGAACGAACGGGTCAATTTTTTTGCTAATTGAACGAAAATGACCGGTCACTGAAAAGAACGATTTGGCACAGCTCTACTATTTTTAATTTGCAGTATATACCAATGCCTTGAGGATCAGTTAGCCGACTGTAATGGAATGTAAATGTAACGCAGAAAACAGCTGATTGATATTTTTATATGAAAAGTAGGTTACGTTACATTACATCTCTATAACCATTTTCATTACTTTTCACATAACAAAATCGATCAGCTGTTTCTTACTGTTGCAGTTACTTTACATCACAGTCGGCTAACTGAGCCTTTAGTAAGTACATACGAAACTTATGTAAAATAATCGGCTCCAACCGGCTAGCCTCCGCCGCCGGTATATGTTTCCTCAGCCGCCGCCGCCGCCGACAATTTTGTGACGAATTGGACCTCTGAATGCCACACAACGAAAAATATCGGTAATGACCAACGTTGCCACTAGTTCCCATTTTTTATACCATTCACCAAAAATGGTAAAGGGTATAGGTTTGTCCAGATTTAGATAGACTAACAATACAAAAATTAAAGGTAAAACATAAAAATGAACTTCATATACTTATGTACAGTACATACATATATGTATGTATATATATATAATATACATTTGAGGAACAAACTCTACATACAACCATCATTTTTAGGGTTTGTGGAAACTTTGGAATAAATTCAAAAAATTAATTATGCCAATATTTAGGGTGCTAAAAAATATATTTATACAAAAAATAAAAAAATAAATATAATAACACCTACAGTGGCAAAAATATTCAAAACACATAGGAAAAAATTCTAAATACAGGCATAAAATACATGAAAAAATACGTGCAAAATGTTTGATGTCGTCAACTTATTTGAAAGTCCTGTGATTTCCGGTCAACAAATGACATACAAATATGGTCTAATACGTTGATATCATAATTATTTTGTTAATATTTTATTTTTTGTAGAAACATATTTATTAGTACCCTAAATATTGGCATAATTATTTTTTTTAATTTCTTCCCAAGTTTCCTCAAACACCAAAAATGATGAGTGTATGTAGAGTTTATTTCTTAATGGTATATAAACATGATATGAAATATATCTAGCCCCATATAAAATATGAAGCAAAATGTCAACAAAACTAAAACTCACTTTATGCAACCGGATTTTGGCATCCATAAGGCCAATTAAATTCGCCTCTGCTATTACCTCATAAAATAATTTCGCTTAAATTTAATGTTTCAGTAAATGTTGGCATGCTCAAAAAAAGAGCTTTTACACTAAATAAATACTTAGGAAAATAAGCAAAACACGTTGGTCTAAGTTTTAACATAGTAAAAACTAATTTTATTGCAAAATGTACAAATCGAAAAGTATTCGACTCAGCCGGTTTTTAAATTGTAAAAAAACCGGACTATTCGACATTCGAAAAATCAACATTTTGGAAAAACCGACAACCGTATTGTGAAAAAACCGGTTGAAAAACCGAGTCGATCACCCTAGTTCTAAGTTTTGTTAAATGTGAACTCATGCTCATCAATGACACGCCCACGTTAAAATCTTACGTTCTGCACCTAAATTGAACCAATTCATTTTCAGAAGAACCCATGCACTAACTATTGCTTTTGCATGTCTTTTTTGCTGGGTCCGAAAATAATTTAATTATTCGATTGCTAAATAAACTTATCTAAGGAGAAGCGTTGGCTTAAAAAAAATTGGTAACTTTAAATCTAAAGCCATTTTGTGTTCCTTCATTTTATTGGTGCTTGTGCCAACTCATTGGTAGATCTGCAACCGTAGTGTTTAAAAAGTTTTTCTTAGATCATACCTATCTGGTATTATAAGAACTTGCAACGGCACATATGTAGTAGGCTAGTAGTTTATTTGCAACTTGACAAGCTACATACATAAGTACATATCGATCATTTTCTAAAATAACGTCATATATCAAAAATGGGATTTTTGAGTTAATGATGCAAAATTAATCCTCATATTGATAATAGTATTGTGAAAAAATTTCATACAAACATCTTGTATACTTAACTATCGAAAGAAAAATAATATTATCGTTTTCCATTAAGTTCTGTAAATTGAAAACTTTAAAGTTTAAAATAAACTTGTTTTTTTTTTAATAAACGAGCGATATGTATGACATTATATCTGTGGCAATAAGGAAAAAGTGTTTAAGTCGTATTTTACTGTTTTTCAGGAGAGCACTTTTAAGCGGTCAAGTCGATTTCCAGATTTGTTTCTTTTACAGTTAAATTGGGAAATTCTTTGTTCAACTTTATTTTTTAAGCAACCGTCGTTCTACACACTATAAGTTATATGTACATTTAAGTTGAAATATATCAAAGTATAATCTGAATTAAACTATTATTCCAAATTAGATTAGAAGTCTAAAAAAGATAAGTCGCGCTATAACTTGCTGAAAAATTACACAAATTTATTGAGATTTTGACCAGGAGTACTTTCGAATATTCAGATTACGGAAGTACCATTAACTCAAAATCAGCTTATCTCGACTTAAGCACTTTTTCCTTTTTGCCGCAGATATATTATCCTTAATACAAATGCCAACTATGTCTGTAAATACTTTAGAGCGACTCACCTTGTATGGAGATGAAAAATGCGACCTTGTTACCCCTCTCAAATCAAAGATCGGTCTTTTTTATGAGGACTCCCAAAATATTTGAGGGGTCCAGCGATGCCCGCTCGTGAGCTGGACCTTGTGTAAATAAGGTATGTTTTTGAGACAACATATTAAAAAACCATACATACCAATAGTAGAGCTGCAAAACTATCGATAGTACTATCGATAGTATCGATAGTTTTGTTGTAAATGAAATATCGATAGTTTTTTCCACTATCGATACTATCGGCAGAAAAAAACAAGTAATTAAAAGAGTAAAAATAATCGAAGTCAGTAAACAGTAGCCGGCAGCTTTGAAGCAAATTATCCGTAGTTTATTTATGCTTTTGTACAGCGATGGGAAAGTTGGTACAATTGTATAATTTTAGCGCTATTTGAATGCAACGCAATGACCCATTTAGCACTACTGGAATCTCTTTATATTATATTACATGCCAAAAATAGAATTAAGATATATTAACCCCCTTATGCAAAAAATAATGCGTGCTTGAAGTGTATATTAAAAAAAATTTCCATAGAAAAACCGGTTTTAACGTTGACTTATTTTTTTGCACAAGGGGGTTAATCTTTAGCTCGAAGGTATTAGAAAATTAAGTAAATCAAACGATGTTTTCCGGTACTTAAAGAATTGCTGGAGGAATGTTATTTATTCCAAATTCATCTGCAAATGTGGAAATTTTATTTTCGTACCAAGGAGAGAAGCCGACTATTTGCATCGACTGTGAACAATCGAATAAAAAAAGGTTATAAACGTAGTATATCGTAAATGTTACTTTTATATTCAGATCCCAGCAACTAATATTCTTTGTGCACATTCTGGCGTTTTGTTAATTGATTTTTAGTTAATTAAAAAGTACAAGTATTAAAAAAAATTATAAATAAAGAATTAGGTACAATCGTACTGAAAAAATTTAAATTTTTTTTTTGAAAGTTAGTACAATTTGTAAATATAACATCGCATCCCTGCTTCTGTATACATACATAAGTACTTAAATACATATGTATGTATATGAATTTATTTATAAATCCAAGTGTTATTCGACAAATAGTAGTCACAAGTATCTTAATAAATTCAACATCGTCGACACAAAGATAAATTTTGGTGGTACTGATATCGCGACGGCCGCCAATCGTCTCTTACGATAAAACTTTACAGTTAGTTTCTTAAAAGTTATCAACAATTTTCGCATTTTGATAATTCTAAACCATGGGTAGGCCCATAAAATTTTAATTTAAATAAAAAAGTATATTTTCGATAATATGCCGCTTACGATAAAATCGAAAAAAAGACTTGATATATTTTTATATACGAATGAAAATGTTGAGGACTCTGGTGGTCTACTCTGTACTTCGATTCGAAAGAAAATGCTTTCGAATTTACATGTCATAAACATACAAATTCGAAAACTTTTTCTTTCGTTTCGAATTACACAGTAGACCCCCTGAATTTTTTTCGAGTCAAATGTAGTTTATGTGGCAACTTTTATAAAACTATTCGATACTATCGATAGTATCGATAGTTTTACATAAAACTATCGAAACTATCGAGTGGAGCGACTATCGATAGTTTTGCAGCTCTAACCAATAGCAATGTGTCATTCCATAAAAACTAAAATTTTTTAAGCATTTTCATAGCAGGTGCTATTTATTTATATTAAAAAAATTCCATTATGTTTTAAGGATTACTTGATTTAAGTCATTGTGCACTTATTTCTGTTAATCGTTTCCGCAAAAGTTCACGCGAGAACTAACAACAGATATAATTTAATGAAGATTCAAATCAAATATGAGTAGTACAAGCAATAGAATTTATTTAAATATATGTATCACCTGCTATGAATTCTTAAAAATCGTAGTTTTTATGGAATTATACATTGCTGATGGCACAAATGGTAAGGTTTAACGGAACGTTGAAAGCGGTTTGAACAAACCTTTTAGATGATATACTTTTTTAATATGTTGTGTAGGAACAAAATACAAAAATATGCAAAAAAACTTCAAAAATATACCTTATTTACACGAGGTCCAGCTCACGAGCGGGCATCGCTAGACCCCTCTAATATTTTTGGAGTCCTCATTAAAAAGACTGATCTTTGATTTGAGAGGGTAACAAAAACTTTTTTTCAAGTGAGTCGCTCTAATGTACATATTTTAAAAAGTTTATCAGAGGAGTACATGAAATAAATTTTATGAATTAAAAAATATTGTGCATATGCATGCATATTGCTGCTAATTGCCTCTATTTCAGTTTCAATTGATTTAATTTATACGGGCCTCTGTTCTGCAAATCACGACATGTCAAATCACGGTGATATTAAAAAAATTAATGAAAGCTAAATCATTGTTTTTGTAAATTGCACGATTTATAGCGTTGGAAGTTGGAAGAAAATACGTATTATAAATGACAAATAATACGTATAAATACAATAAAAACCTACTAACTCTTTTTTCTTCCTTTAGTTTGATATGCATGTATATCGACAGGGTAAACCAAAACTTAAGGTGTCCAGACCTTATAACCTCTACATTAGAAAGATAGATTTATTTGTGTAGCTCCCACAACAAATTTTTGGGCTATGCTGTTATAATTACTAAAAAGGTTTCCAAGTCGATTTTTTTTGGAATCTATCTTCCTGTATGTATTAAGTTAAGATCAAAATGATGTTAAAACAACTATCCAATTGCCCTCCAGCTTTCAATCATGTTCACAGGGTGCCCCTCTGTTTGATTGGATACAATGCTGGCTTGTCAGTTCATATTTCTGTACACAAGCTAATCCATGATACAATTATAACAGGTACATGCACCTGCCCAGCCTGTTAATGTATACAATACGAATAGTTGTCAAACTTTGTTTACAAGCTACAAAAATGTGAGTGTATGTGTGTATATAAAATGATTACAGTGTTGGCAATGAAATAGCACATGGCTGCGTTTCCAATTACATATTGAAGAAAATTACACTACACATGTTTTTTTTAGGTTGAAATCAGCTACCAGTAGTTTACTTTGATTTTAAATCACCATGATTTTCAGAACAGGCCCGATAAATTTGAAAGTATATATTTATACAAGTTCGCTTCTGAGCACACAAAGTCATGTTAACAAGGCAAGCATAAGTTAAGGTATCTTTTGTCCGCAAGATGCATTTGAAATGCAGTTTAGCGATGCGTATTGAAGTTTAGTTGGTAATGGATACGAAAGTATTTTCATAAAATTATGCATGTCTATGTATGTACACATGTATGTATATGTATGCATGCATGTATTTTGTCTACATTTTATGATTTGTGAAGGGTATATAAGATTCGGCACAGCCGAATATACCACTCTTACTTGTTATACCCTTCACCAAAAATGGTAAAGGGTATATATATGTAGGTTTGTCCAGATTTTTGTAATTTCTACAATTTTCATTTGCGGCCACATAAAGTTAGTTATTCTGGATCCTTATGAAGAGGAGATAAAAAAAGACGTGTCTGTCTGTCCGTCTGCATGTACGGATAGCTTGAAAGAGATTTTCTGAAGCTCCCAAAAAAGTTAGAGAGCTCGGAATTGGACTGAAACGACCGCAATTGTCTTGGCTTGGTTGGTATTGAAAATCAGCAAAAATAAAGAATCGGTTCTTGCATTTTCTATATATATAGTTTTATCAACCAGTTTAAAAAAAATCCAAAAAAAATTATCGTGCATAGAACCAAGAATATTCAAATTTCTTATTAAAACCACTAGCTACTCAAATACTGAGGCTTGCTTACTTTTGGTTTATGTTCACTGTATTTAAGCATATTCTTTTAAAACAGTGTTTCCTATAAAACCCCTTTTTGTCACCACTACATACAAATTATCTCGTGATTTGCGTGGAACATTCTTATTCGTGTGCATGTACATATGTATGTATGTATAGAAAAGTGATGGCACAAAATGTGTAGTGTTAAAAAAAAACTATAGGTATAAACATTCGCACATACATACTTACTTGTGTGTAAATAAACGCTTCCATAAGATTGTATGTATGCTGCGTTGAAACAACTACAACAACAACAATTTGCTACCAACTGTATTGAAAAAAGAATATTCAGTTGCTTGTTGTTGTTTTTGTCTACTAAAACAGCAACAATGTGCCAGCAAACGTATTGAAGGAGGAATATTAAGTTGGTTGTTCTAAGAACTCAGAATTATTTTGTATAGCTACATACATACTCGTACACATGACATACATATGTACAAATAAAGTATTTTATTAATGAACCCACGTGTTCATGATATATAAATATGTAAATGTGTACATACTAGGGTTGCCAGTCGTACTGATTTTGCCAGTACATGTACTGATTTTTGTTTAAAGTACTGATTTATGCATAACTAGCAAATCAGTACGCAAATGTACTGATTTTTTCACGTATGTACTGTTTTTATATATTAATTATGATCAATGTATAAGAAAGCCTGTGATCACCAGTGATCTTTACTTTACGTTCGCTTTAAGGTGAATTTATTTTCAAAGTGGTATCCATATAATGCTCAAGCAAATTCTGCCAAAACTGTCAGAGATCATATAAATTTTACTTTAAGTTAATGTGAATTTTATTGAGATTTTTTTAATTTAAATTTGCAAGAAAGATTTGCTATAAGTGATTTCTGATACATGCAAATAATGAATTTAAAGTTTCTTTTTCGAAAATTTGTTTGATAATATAATTTTTTTAATTACATAAGCCTTGGTACAAAGTATATGTACATAGAATTCATGTTTTGTTTTAAGAATGGTTAAAGCTAGGAATGTAACGAATGTTCGCATTTGCAAATTTTTCGCTTATTTTTGCTATTTGCATTTGCTAAAATGTATGCGAATATTTAAGACAAAAAAATTGTGTACTTCTTTTACGAAAAAAGTTTGCCATTAAAAAACGTCAAAAACACGAAAATTATTTTAAGCCAGCATGAAAAAGATAAATATAGGGTACGTTCGTAGACTTAGCAAATTTATGCAGAAGTTCTGCGAATTTTTTCTGCGTATGCGTGATCAACTGTTGCACATGCTTTGCAACTGCTCAATATCTGTGCATAGTTGGCATTTTTGAACGAACTGCAAACAATTTTTAAGCCGGCAAGTAATTTTATTTAAGAAAGTTGTCATCTCGTCGATGTGAAAGCACAAAAAAATCTATATAAAAGTTTGCACATAGTGCACATGGTTTGGACGTAGCTGACTTATAAGTAAGGCATTCTTCAAAGCTTTATCAGAAAGCTTTTCTATAAAAAAGTTCTCATAAGCATCAAAATTAAACTAAAGTCCAGTGGTGTTTGGAAATATACCTATTTCATTTTTGGAAAAAGAAAAGGCATTGTATTTTCGGCAGCAGTATTTTCTACTTAAGACTAGTCTGTTAAAACTTTTAAAAAATGTTTTGAGCACCATTCATTATTTCGTACAAACAAATTTGAATCGCTAGCGATATTAAATAGTCATTGTTGTAGTAAATTCCAGGCTAAGCAAGTGTCACTCATTAATTTCATATACAAACATATGTATGTATGTATCTTTCTGTTTTATGAATTCATGTTTTTAATAAATTAATACATATTCGCTCAATACAAGACTCAGTTTAAATAAAATGCTTTAAGTAGTACATCCATGTATGTAATACAACTTCATGTTCTTATATAAATTTATTTTCATGGAATTTTTAACGTATTGTATTATTTGCATTCGCTTTCGCAAAAATTAAAATGTAGTATTCGCATTCGCATGCGCTAAAATGGTATTAGTTACATTCCTAGTTGAAGGCTTTTATATTGAAAAAATTAATGTACTGATTTTTTTCAATTGTACTGATTTTTTTCTCTCATGTACTGATTTGTACGATTTCAAAACTGGCAACCCTAGTACATACATATGTATGCATATATGTAGGTAGATTCAATATGCATAAGAAAATAGATCTAAATTCGTTTGCTAAGCTAAGTAGATATTGTAAATACATATGTATGTACATAATTACTATGTAAGTAAATAAGCGCTTTTAAAGAGCATAGATTTGATACAAATATGTATGTATTCATACCGGAAAGGATTGTTTAATTTCATTTCTGATTAATGTTTTCTCAGTACTTTTAGCAAAAAATATTGATTAAGCAAGATATGTGGCATGATAAAATTCTCCGTCTGAGTTCGAGCGATATCAACATAGATTTTTTTTCAATATATAAATTTATGTTTTTGAAAAAGAAATTAATCAAACCATAAAAATAAAATTATTATTGAGTTTTTAAAGAAAAATAGCAACTATGTATATACAAGGCAACACCACAAAACCAGCTAATCATTAATCAAATCTTACCATTTTAATTGTTCTGAACTAGATTTGTCTAAACTTCAATGATTTTAAAATTTTTATTTTTAAGTAACTGTAAATAATAATTTACAATTAACTTTGTATTGTTATTGTATTGTTTCTTAAATATTATCATATGTAATTTGGTTTACAGAACGATACGAACTTTACCCTACGTCTACATCTGATATATTTTTATCATAACAAATGTCAAACTTTATATTGAAAAATAATTTTTTTATTTTTAAAATTTTTAAACGCACTAATAATCCCAAATTAATATTTTATTTATTAAGTAAAATATTTTTTTTTATTAAAAATACATTGAAATTGATTATTGAGGGGTTTAGCTGGATCCTATGCGCATTTCACTGTTGCTAATGCAGATCATCAGGGAACCTTTACCCAAAGCTTCTTAGAACAACTAGAGTTATTATATTATAAACTTTCATTTAAACAAATGAGAAGCTCAATAACAAATAACAAAGTTGAAACAAGAACTAAATAATCAACATGTTTTTTTATTTTCTTACTTTACTATTGCAACATTGGCTGACTTTTTTTCAGCTTCAAATTGTAGTCGTAAGAGTATGTAAAAGAAAATAAATGTAAATAACAACAACAGCTATTTAAGAATAGAGCACAGAATATGAATAAGTAGTCTATGGAATAGAGTGTTGCCACACAAGTATTTTTTTGACCGGGTGCAGTCAAGTTAATAATTAGTGTTATTAGTGCGTTTAAAAATTTTAAACTTAAATTGTAACAATTTCCATAAAAAACACTAATAATTTTTTTATGTTAGCTCTTTTTTCTACATGGAATTTGACATTTGTCATGATAAAAATATATCAGGTATAGACGTAGGGTTAGCCTAATCAAATAATTAATATAGAAATAACACTGTGTGGCAAAAATTAATTAAATCGAAATACATATGTACCTGGGACGTGTCACTGTTTTTCTGTTACACAGAAAAAACTAAATTTCGTTTTCAGTAACCAAGTTCATTGAATCAGTAAATATTTTGTATGAATGCGGACCTACAAAGAAATTTGTAGATTCTGAATTTTTTTGTCACCGCATGATGTTGAATATCATATAATTTAACTGATTTTTTTCAAGAGTCAGTTTTCAAAATATGGCACCGAGTTGGCACTGCCAGCTGATACTATCTGCCACCACAGCTGATACTATCGGTTTACGTACAGAATTTTAAGCTTCAGAGGCCCATTCAATATCAATAATAAATATGCTGGTGTTGTTTGTTTGAGGATACAAAATATTAAATTTGTTCTCTACTGGAAATTCATTCAGACATATTTTACATCTAAAATAAATTAGTGTTTTTCGTGTCAATTTTGCTCAACACGAAACGAACCGAACACGCACGAAATTAGATTTTTTGTCACGAACACTTTGTACTGAGTCGTGCGTGTTCATGTCACGGAAAAAAGCACGACACGTGCCCATCTCTAATTGGCGTACAAATTGTACATTCATACACTTGAAGTAGCAAACTATTACAATCGCTTGTTGTTGTTGTGTTTAGAATTTATAGATTTTTTTAAAGAAATGTTGATACATACATATACATATGTATGTATAGGTATATAAATATTTATAAGTAAATATAAATTCGTTTGCTAATGTATGGTATGTATTATGTATGGATATGTATATATGTATGTTAAAAAAATAAGCAAACCCTTGCTAAAGATCATGGATTTCTTATGAATATTTTAAAGTGGACAGACAAGATTGTTTGCTTGAGGGTGTTTGATTGAGTGTTTGTTGTTGCTGCGAGTATTTTCTTTCATTCGTGTGGTTTTTCTTTTTTTCCAATAACTAAGTAAAAAGTACTTTTGCTTAATTAAGCTGGTGTGGATTGCAGATGGGCAATCGGCAGGGATTGATCCCCTGGCTGAACGTACACACATACATATGTATGTATGAAGGCACTGGGTAATGTATTCAAATAAATATCCAGCGAAAAAGGCATGCAAAAACGGAATTAAAACATTATCAATACTGCATTACTTTTTGATAAAACGAGTTGTATCTACTACAAACGATAACGATGCATTAGTTCATTGGTAGAGAGTACGCATGGACAGTCAGAAAAGTATGGTTCGTGTCCTAACCGAGACGGTATTTATTTTTGTATTTACGGAAAAACGTCATCGAATCTGCGAACTTGCATGGGTTCTATCTAAGCACTCATTTCAATAATTAGCAGTTTTGTTAAATGTGTACCCATGCTCATCAATGACACGCCTGCGTTAAAATCTTACGTTCTGTCCCTAATTTCAACCAATTCAATTTCAGAAGAACCCATGCACTAACTATTTCTCTTGCATGTCTTTTTTGCTGGGTCCGAAAATAACTTAATTATTGGATAGCTAAATAAACTTATCTAAGGAGAAGTGTTGGTTAAAAAAAAAATTGGTAACTTTTATATCTAAAGCCAGCATTTTATTGGTGCTTGTGCCAACTCATTGGTAGATCTGCAACCGTAATGTTTAAAAAGTTTTTCTTAGATAATATCAGGTATTATAAGAACTTTCAACGGCACATAGTAGGCTAGTTTAATGTAGGATCGAACTGGTTATGAATGAAAATATTTCATGACTTCATAGAAAAAATTTAAAAAAAAATATTGACTGAGGACGTGTCTGGTTTTGTTCGCCAGCTTATCATTTTATTTCAAATTACATATAAAAAAATTGTTTGTGAAATTGCAAAGCGAAAGAAGTTGAAAAAAGTCACACTGATAGAGGTAGATATCCACCTTATCCATACATTCATATTTATACTATACATATGTAAGTATACATATGTAGTTAATTTTTATGTTTTACCTTTAATTTTTGTATTGTTTTATTGTATTTAGATGAACTGTTAACTCTTTTTTTTAATAAAGCAGTTTAAAATCAAAACTTTGGTATAATAATTTTCTTATTTAAAAAAACCGGTTGAGCGGTTTTTCCTGAATTGCAAAAACCGAAACCGGGTATTTCATAGTTTCAAATATTCGAACTATTCGAAAATGGGTTTCTGGAAAAAGTCGAATAATCGATCACCCTAATATTAATGCATATTGCTGCTAATTGCCTCTATTTCAGTTTCAATTGATTTAATTCATATGGGCCCCTGTTCTGCAAATCACGACATGTCAAATCACGGTGATTTCAAAAATGAAAGCTAAATCATTGCTTTTGTAAATTGCACGATTTATAGCGTTGGAAGTTGGAAGAAAATACGTATTATAAAAACCTACTATCAAGTCAGCTATTAGTAGTTTACTTTGATTTTAAATCACCATGATTTTCAGAACAGGCCCGATAAATTTGAAAGTATATATTTATACAAGTTCGCTGCTGAGCACACACAGTCATGTTAACAAGGCAAGCATAAGTTAAGGGATCTTTTGTCCGCAAGATGCATTTAAAATGCAGTATAGCGATGCGTATTGAAGTTTAGTTGGTAATGAATACGAAAGTTTTTTCATAAAATTACGCATGGCTATGTTTGTACATATGTACGTATATGTATGCATGCATGTCTTTTCTCTGCATTTTATGATTTGTGAAGGGTATATAAGATTCGACACAGCCGAATATACCACTCTTACTTGTTTTTTGCTATGTTTGTCACAAAATGCCACAATGTGTACTCGGCCTAAATAAAACCTTTTTTTTAATATCCTTTTTTCTTTTTTCACTTAACACACTTTCTATTTTTTTTAAGATCTTCCAGATTGGTATAAGAAATCAGAAAAATCTTAAATGTTGATTATAGGGTTTGAAAATAATTTTTTTTGTACATAAAAGTAACTAGGTCAACTACGAATGTATTCGTATTCGCGAAATTCAGGCGAATACGAATATTTTTCCAAAGAAATTAAATAAATAAATGCATAAATCCTAAACGAAATTTAAATAAATGACTAAAAATTTTAGTTTTTACAAATACATTAATTTTTTATAGAAATTTGTGCTTTGTATCATTTTCAAATATTATTTAATGACGATCATTAAAATTTTGGGTACTTTTTATTAACTTTAAAGTACGCCAATATGAGTGCGAGGTCCTTTTTCATAACAATTTTTTAATATTTCATATTGCATATAATATTCGTATTCGTATTCTCGAATATCGTTTCAAATATTCGTATTCGTATTCGCGAATATCAAAAATTGACATTCGTTACATTACTAGTACATACATATGTATATCTATTAGAGTTTTTCTTTTCCCGGACTTTTTCATTTAACGGGAAATCCCGGGAATTCCCGCGCAGTGCAAAACAATACAAAATATTTTTTAATTTAACTTATTTTAACAAAAAAAAAAAAAAAAAAAAAAAAAAAAACAAATTGTAATTCATGAGATCGGTTAAATAATAACGTTTTATAAATAAATTAAGGCTTCATTAGCCTTTACTTTCTGTTGATGTTTTGTGCTCTGACGTTCTGCTTCCAATTTGACTACTTCCTTTTCCTGTAGTAACTTATCAGCAGTTTCTGATCAAAAGGGTCCATTGTTGTTTAAATGTAATTTATGCTTTTCTTTTAAATTAAATTTTTTAAGTTCTTAAAGCACAATCACAATTCATTTCAATATATATTTATTTAATTTATGCTGTCACTTACAATTACTTAAAAATTTTTTTTTTTTTTATTTTCACAGGTTAAACCGAAACATAACAGAACGAAATAGAAAAACTAAGGACTTGTATTAGATTTCCATAAACAAAAAAGATTCAGCTGATTCGAAACAGAACAGGAAGTAAAAACTAATTCTGCCTTTAGTCAAAAAATATTAATATTTCAGTTCCTTATATAATAGTAATGCAAAAATATCAATATTATATGTAAATCCAATGCCAAATGCATTGATATAACGCAAAAAGAAACAAATTATGTTATTAAAAATATATTCCAAAATATTTGCTTGGGAATAGGACTTTAGTAGAGCATTAATAGAATCGTTCATTTTTCCAAAGAGAATTTGTAATTATTTTGTAATTTTTCTTTTATTGCCTTGCGCATTTCTGTTTTTACGTTTATGAATTGTTGTAGAATTAAATTTTGAACGTCGTGTTCCGCTTTTGGTAAATAAAGGCCTCTAAGTCTCACAGCACATGTGTGCCAGATGTAAACTCGGCCTTAATTGTCGTAAGGTTTTAACTATTGTGATAGTGCCATCACCTTATTACACCATCGCATTCATAAAGTTAATAACGACACTAATCAATGAATTTGTATATGCAAACTAAAGTTGCCATAATAAAAAAAATCCCGGGAATTCTCGCACAAATTTCCCGTGATTTCTTTCTCGGAATATGTGCGGGATCCCGGGAAATTTTTCCCGGGAAATCCCGTATGAAAAACACTAATATCTATACTACAGCGTGGTGCGCTTTTTTAAAGATTTCGGTGCGTTTTTTAATTTTTGGTGGCACCAACGCAAATTTAACACAACAACAATGGGTTAAAACCGGAAAATTTTTGTTGTGAAACTTGCCAACTTCCTGATAGTGTTAACTACCATATTATTAGTAATGATCATTTAAAATCACGTTTTATGTACATAAAATATGCATTGAAAATATAAAAATATGTATGTATTTAAAACTAATAAAATATGCATTTATCAACTTATTTTTCAACATTTTATAACATTAAAAACTTAAAAAATATCACCTTCATCTTAACAAACTTTTTGTCATTAAAAAACATAAAAAGCTCAGCTTCAATGCCTTCTTAATAAATATTTTGTCAAATCATATGGAATACAAAATAAGGTTCAGTCGAACTTTTATTTACGTACGTGAATGAAATAATTCACTTTTTGCATAGATTTTTTCGCTGCTTTAAAAAGATAATATTGTGGTATAAATTTGGAATAACGAAAAAAAAATAAAACGAACTATTGTTCTGTATTAATAGTATACACCTGTATACATGCACCTATGAACATAACCTGCAAATTTTTAAGATGTCGCCTTCAACGAAGTGTGGTGTATGTAACAAGAATGTCACTAAGTCTGATCAAGGAGTAGAATGTGATATCTGTGTTAAGTGGTTTCACATTGGATGCGTCAACATTCCCAGTGACTTATACACACTCTTAGGCAAAAACAATTGTATTAACTTTTCTTGTCCTGCGTGTCATGATAGAAAGTTTGATGGTTCTACTCTTAAAAATTGTTTGGCTGAGTTAGAGAAGAAACTTTCGGATAACATTTCCAATGCAACAGCTGAATTACGCAGAGACCAACAATCTTTAAGCAACCTCATTGAAACATCTTTGTCTGATATTCGTTCTGATTTGACTACATCTCTTACTAACCTAAAAAACGAGCTTGAGCAATGCAGAGATAATATTAAAACTGTGGAAACAAATGATATGGCGAATATTAAAAAGCTTGAGTTAGGTGAAAATAAGGTGCAACGTTTGATGAACCGAGCAGATGTTGTAATAACTGGTTTACCTGAGGGTATTGAATCTCTGTTAACGCCTATACTAGCAATATGTAATTACTACAACACTGAGGCTGATTCTAGAGATGTGAATAACTGCTGCTATATACGAGGTGGTAAAGCTGTAGTGGTAAAATTCAACAGAGTATTTCTCAGAGATACCTCGATGAAAGAATACTTTAAATCTCCTGTAATAAAACTAAATGATGTCATTGGTGGTGATGTCTCGGCGAGGGTGTTTCTTAGTGACAACTTAACACCTGCATCATATAAACTACAGTCGTTGTGTCGCTCCCTAAAAAATAATGCTAAAATTACATGGTTTAAAATATTAAATAGAGATACTCCGATGGCAAAGATGAAATTTCCAGATGGTAGTGAAAGAACGTTGAATTACTTACAGTGCTCCCACTTATGAGGATTGGTGTGTAATAATTTTAAATTATATTTTTATAGTTTATTCTATTTTTTACTATTATCTTTATATACATACATATATATTATTACTATTACATGCAAATGATGATCTCTTTTGAATTAGCTATCACCAAAGTCATTATGACATATCAATGTGGTTAGGTATTATATTTTTAGATTCGGGCATATTCTGTATCTTGCGTGGAATTGAAGCGTGTGGAATCGCCAGGGAACCATTGTTAAAAATATGTAACCCAACAATGATATCATGGAGGTTGCAAGTAATTTGGTTTCACGTGGCGTGCAGAATGTTCACGATATCAAGATATTAATATGATGCCTTATTGCAATGTTCATGTTTAACTTGCCTTTACTTATAATTTTTATATTTTGATCATACGTCCAGAAGTTAATTGATATGTTAAATATTATTATTTTCTTATTATTTGTACTGCACATTCATGACTGCCTCACGACCACAGAATACACAGAAGTGAAGAAAGTGACAGGTAAAAAAAGCTCCAATCAGGTTTTTGTTAAGATTCATGGAAGAAAGAGAAAAGCATAGTGTATTTGATACTGTAGTGTATTACTACTTACCAATTAACACAGCTAATAAAAATGTATTGCACTAGAAAGACGTAGCAAAACAAAACCGACGACAAAATTTGAGGGAAAACGAGACAAACAGAAAAATACCCGTATCTTCCGTCTCGTGACACTTCTGTATGTTTTGTGTCACGACTTCTTCTCACAGTTTGCACCAAGGCGAATTCACATTAGGTGGTCTTGATGTGCAACTCTGCATAAAATGCATGTATTTTGTTAGTGTAAAATATTTTTGAAAAATTTCCTAAATTATAAAATAAATATATTTGTGTAAATTACCCGAATGATGAGTTCAATTTACGAAAAGCTTATAACTATCCATGCTTTCCAATGAGGATGATACTCGCATAATAGCTTTACGTCTGCTGGTGGAGACACACAACACCACGGATTCTTTAACGTTGCTGGAGTCCTACCAAATATTTGCAACCTGCCATGAAGGCCAAACTAGCAAATCGTGTAGATAAATCGGAAAGAGCTCCGCTATTTGCACCCGAAAAGCAAAGCGTTTCATCAAATTCTTCACATTTCACTCTCAATACAACAAGACAATTGGACCTGATACTTAAGCATAATTATTGTGATTACAACGATGACACTTCTGAATAGAACTCCACATGGCAAAGTATTTAAAACCGATGGCGATTTAATGCTCAAGGGCTGATTGATCAGTGAAACGCCGAAAGCAATTGCATTGTACCTCCAGCTCTTTTATATCAATTTCAAGTATGTCGCTGTGCTCGAGCAGAGTAGTAGTAGCAATAATCACCAACAATTGTCTCTTGCCAGTTCCTTGCTAGTGTCCTTATTGGGTCCTAAGCTACAAACCACAGAATATGAACCAGAATTCTCACTTCTGAGTTAAGCGAAAATGCGATAACAGCTGGCTGGTGTTGAATTCGCTGTTTTACCACGATTATTTAAATGAGAGAAAAAATTGTTTTCTACATGTATAAAAAGCAATAGCTATATACTGCATTTGTAAACATATGTTCATAAAAAACTGGAAAATAAAATTCACAAAAATTGTGCAAAAGTGAAAAATTTTAATTAAAAATTTGTAAAAAATATGTAGATGTGTTTTTAACATATTAAAGTGTGTAATTCAAAGCCAGTGGTATTCCTCAGCTACTGACTGTAAATTGTTGCCCAAATAATGTGATATATTTAAGCAATTACAAAGTGTTTGCAAAAAATCTAAGGCCATTGTGATACCTTCCCGGCATTTGGAACATTTGGACATATGCAGCTACAAAGTTACTACCGATGATGAAGACTCATCTAAATGAAACGTGTTTGTGCACTTCGGAAGATGTAGCAAATAAAATAATTGCTAAAGTTGTGCATGTTGTTTAAGCTTGTTGGAACGCCACAAGAAAGTCGGCATTAGCTCAACATAAATAATTTCGTACTTTCTGGACTCACAATATGTGCATCATATGGGCGTTACACGACGCATACAACAATTTTGGGCAAGTACTCTAAAATAAATCTGCTGGAGGCTTCTTTGTGCCTAACAGGGCCCGGCCAACTTATTTTGAGCCGCAAGTGCCTACACAAGTGCGTATAACACCAAGCAAACTATCGCAGCACTTACATTGCTTTGGTCGGGCCGCCTTAAAAGCTGCTTTTGTTCAAGAGCGTGATAACAATTAAAAATGCACGCGTACTATCATGCCTAAAATTGGACCCGGCCAACGTTTTTTGGATCCGTAAGTTCTGAAAAAATGTTTAACACTCTACGTTGGGTTGCAAACTATTCCAGTACCTTCCTGCAAGTCAGCTTGTTTCGTAAATGCACAAAAACGGTAAGTTTTATATTAAAAATATTTCGGTATTTGAAATATTAATTGTTCTTATTATTTATTCCAGAAAATCGTTTGGCCTCTTTGTTGGTAAATCCAACAAGATCAGAAACAAATACTGGTCGAACATTTATACCCAATGATCAAACATATGCGTCCACCTTTGAAAGAAATGATTCAAAAGGTACTATCAGTACTATAAACTACAAAAAGGTACTATAAATAAGAAAACGCAAAATCAAACATTCGTTTGCAAGGGGAACATCATAAAACTTGTTTGCAGAAAACATAAAGCTGACTACCTGGATCAGCTTCGGACGAAATTCAAGGCCAAGGTATTTTTTTTTAATATGTATGAATGCACATTTATTAACTTTTTTTCTTTCAGTTGCATGCATCATTTAAGAAAGTTACATCGCAAACGTGAATTTGATTAGTTTATTTGTTTTATCTTTAAACATTATTTAAAGCAAAACAAGTTATACAGTGGACATATAAAGTTTCAGTACACCTTCAAATTTTTTAATAGTGCTATTAACTAGCCAAATAATGCCAAAAGGTTTACTTACATCACCACTTGTTTATGGTTATGCCTGGACTATTTTTAAATATCTTTTCTTTTTAAAAACTACTTACCCAGAAAGATCTGATTCGATTAAGCCAATTATGCTAAATGTTAATATTATTAAAAAATTGGAACGTGTACCGAAACTTTATAGATCCACTGTAGATCCAATTTTAGAATTGTTTTTGCATTAAATTAAATTTATATTGAAAAAGTAATAACTTTTTATGAAAATAAATGATTTTCTTTAAAACTTTTGTATTAACTTGGAATAGAAATAAGTTATTTTAATAATAGGGGATCCAAATCAATTGCAGGTAATTCTTATTCCTTTCTTGAGCGTATACTCACCCCAATTTGAAGTAATAAAATCTTCAAAAAATACGGAATTGTTTCTAATTTTTGTTTTTCATTTATTTAATAAATAAATATAGAATTTTTTATTATTTTATTAAATGATTACAAAAATAACTCTGCACTACACACATGCGTAACCAAAAAAAATTGGATTATATACTGATTTAATCAATCATTTTTTTTTTCAATAATTTGAAACAAAAATACATTTACTTATGCCACCAAAGTCTAAAGTTGCTTCGTCCTTCTTAAATGGTTTTGTTTGCGGGTGTATTATTTTTTCCAGTTCAGTTTTTAGGGGTTGAATAGTTTTTGTAGCAGCTACATTTTATTTAGTTTCTTCCAGGTTTCCTTGTTGACGTTCACATCTGTAAGTAAAATTTAAATTTAAATATAGCATTAATAAAATAGTATTTTTAGTTAAAAAAATTATCTCTTTTGGAAAACATGCAGTAAAATGTTTTATGTCTATAAAATGTTTTATATCTATAAAACAAAAGTTGAATCTATTTTATAAAGTGTTCTGGAGCGCGTGAAAGGACTTTTTATTTAATGAAAAGTGCTTTGGTTTTGTACTTCTAAAGTAGGACACAAAATGAACACATTAGCGATGCAATTGATTCGAAAACTTCTCGCGACTTACACACTTGCGTTATTGTACATTGGACAAGACCATCATCGTTCATTCCAATGTACAAAATTCCACATTGTCAATTCACTTTATAGGCACACATTAGTCTTATTTCTGCCAAATAATAGTAAAAAAGAACACAATTCGAACACATTTGGATTCCAATTGATCCTAACACTTCACTTTTTTGCGGTTTGTTAGCCAGTGTCATTGTAGATTGGACAAGAACATGATTGTCCTTTCCAATGTACATGATTCCACAGAAACACTTCACTTATATGTACACATTAGTCAGAAAAACTAGTTATTTGTTTCAAGCACTTGCAAAAAAACTAACACAAAGCGAACAAATTTGAAATCCAATTGTTCCAATCACTTAATTTCACCGCGACGTGTTAACCAAAGAATGTGTACATTGGACAGGAACATCATTGTCCCTTCCAATGTACAAAATTCCACACTTTCAATTCACTTTACATGTACTCATTACTCGTGCAGTTTACATTACTTAGCTCCTTCTACTAAAAATAACAAGCGAGCGTATTTTGGATCTTATTGATCGGAACACATCTTTTCTGCACTACATGTTAACCGAGCACTTGTACATTGGATAAAAACACATTTGTCCCTTCCAATGTACAAAATTCCAACCACAATTCCCTGAAAAAATTCACTTTGCACAGAAGTTTTCACTAAATTACTTACTTAGTTGGCTCCGTCGGGAATAAATCCACATTCTATCCTGCAGGACAACCAATAGTACATCTGTGCCTCCTGGAAAATAAGAATAAATTATTAAAATTGATTAAAAATAACTAAAATAAAAAATAAATATATACTTACACTTTTGCTGTGTGATGCTCCTTGTAATCCATGTTTTTTTCACCATCAGTTTTGTTTTGTGCACTTTTCTAACTGTTGGTAAACAAATTACCTACTTTGGCAAGGATTTTGGCGCAAATTCATTTTTTATCCAATTTGCGCCAATTCCTGCCAAGAAAATTTTTATTTGGTAAATAACTAAATGTCATTTTACCACGATAATATAACAGAGAAAGGCATAGAAAATAGTCATATTTGCTATCTCTATCAAATAATCGTGGTAAAGCGAATTTCTTCAATTCGCCGGTGTCGTGTCTAATTAAGTAGTCTATGCTACAAACAACCTATTCGGATAATGTGACTACCACTAATAGTTTGACGGAAAATTAAACTGAAAAGTTACTATGGGCTGTATTGCAAGTACGAGATGCAGATTTGAAGATTTTTATACTGCAATTCTTTTCGGCAAACTCATCAGTAGACTTCAACCAATGTGGCAGCTAATTATAACAAGGTAATGAGAAACTAAAACTAGATTCAAAATTGAAGATGCTAGCTTGTAAAGCTTTTAAGCTTATTATTATTAATGGCCAAAGGATTTACTTTTTACTTAAAAATTTGTTTTAACCCTTAAAATATGTGCTTTCTGTTTTTTTAATTTTTAAGTAAAAAGCAAATATGTACTTTTTTTAATTACTTTACCCAATGAAAAAATATTGGCGATATTCGATGTTTGATGCACATGTTCTTGCGTTAGTACAAATGCAAAATATCGTAGCTTTTCTTTAAAATCCAACAGAAAAATACACACACAATCGAAAGAAAATCTACGATATTTTTCATTTGCACTAACGCAAGAACATTTGCATCAAACATCTAATACCGCCATTGTTACATTGTAATGTGAGTTTCAAACATTATCCCTCCTTTTTGGCACGGGTGGTGAGAAGAATATTTTATTAATACTTTCAAAAGAGCAGTACTAAGTAACCGTTTGTATACTTGCAAAAAAGTGTGTTTTCCAAAAAGTATGTTTAAACAACAATTTTGTTTTTTCTCATTTTTATTTAAATAATAAAATTTTATTTGAATTTAAATTTGTTTTTTAATAGTAAAACTGGTTTTAAATTTTTTTTAATGAAATTTAACATCAATTTGAAATTTACAATTTTATAAATTAAATAAATTGGTTTTTAATTTTTAATGAAATGTAACATCGATTTGAAATTTACAATTTTACAAATGAAATAATAAATTAAATGGAACAAATTTAAACTATTTATTTTTAAAGAAAACAAAACAGTAATAATATAAAAATATAAGCAAACGAAAAAAAATGAATATGTATAAAATCATTGTAAAATGTTCAAAATGATATTGGGTAATATGAATAAAAAAATTTTTTGTTTTTAATATTTAACAATATTTGTAGTATGACTAATTATATTATTTATGACAATATATCCCGTGTGCGCTGAAAAGAGAAATTAAATAAAAAATTAAAATAACGTATTTTATAATACTTTCCTTTTTTTGAATGTTGACTGTGGAAGGACTTTCCTTTTCTTTATGGTGAAAGGATTAAGTTAAGAGGTGATGCTGAAAAAATAAATTAAATGCAATGTGAGAAGTATGTATGTATAAACGAAAAATTAATCAAAATACTTTCCTCTTTCTATGCAAATTAGTTTAATCTGTAAGTCTTAAAATGTTTATCTGGAACAAAGAATAATAATAATAATTAAAACTTAGTAAATGTATAAAATAAAAATACTCCCCTTTTCATGTTTTCAGTTGTGGATGTTGATTCCAAAACTCCTTTCGTTGCGTTTCTATAACAGGAATTTAAATAAGTACACACATGACTTGAGTTGAATTTGTATACATACACATTACATTTGTATGAGCCTCATATTAACCGTGAAGATATCTTTTTTAGGGTTTATATAAGCATTCTGAAATATGCAACAAAATAAAAATAAATGAAAATATTTTCAATCTTATAATGTGTACTTACCAAAGATTAATTTTCAGCATTTTTTTATATCCCATCAGTTTTTGTTTTGTTTTGTGAACTTTAAGGCGTTTATTTAAGTTGCGGATCCGGAAGTAAATACGGCATTTAAAAAATTCTTTCTTAACTTTTTCCGGCAATTCAACTTTTTTACTGCGTTTCAAAAGAAGTCGCTTCAGGTTTGGACAATAAGCTATTTCCTTGCCATTAACTTGGCCAAATATTATCTCCAATATCTTGGCTTTGGCAAGAAAACAGCTGCTTGGTTTCGTGAGGGAACATATCGACACCTGATCCACCCATGAAAAGGAAACTTCACGGCATTTGTACTCTTCCAGGTTAAGCTTCCTTATTATATAACCGCATACGTACTCCAAGGCATCTTCCTGCAAAAGTCCTATGTCTTCAAATCCTTCCAAGACCAGGTCTCCAAATTCTTCTTGAGGCAATTCTTGAGGCAATTCCTCTTGCGATAGTTCTTCAAGGCAATCAGTGGATTGTGTCCCTCCTTTTTCCAAGTTTTCCTTCTGCATTTCTACATTTGCCGACGAATTGAGCCACTCGGTCGAGTTTTCTTCCACATTGCCTTTCCCATCCAAGTGTTCTGTATTTCTTGCTAAAAAATAAAAAAAAAATTATAAATAGAATCTTGTAAATGGAAACTTTTTACAAAACTTACCCAGGATATACTTGCGAACCCTAAATTTAAAATCCTTCGGTGACAGATGATCATTTAACCCACCTTTACTTCTTATGGTTCCAAAGAAATGCTCCAATACATCTTGGTTCAAACGATTTGTCACTAAATAAACCATGCTGTATTTTCCGACGTATTTGAGGAGCTTAATCAAGGCATTGTTCGTCATTAGGATCCCCTTTTGAAAGTGCTCCAAACTTTTTTTCCCTGGCAGTATATTTGTTGCCATAATTTGGTTAACTTTCAAAAGAATTTTATTTTGCTCATCTAATACACGGCCATATGGTTCCTGGAAATATTTTCTGTTATTTAATTGAAGTTTTTTATTAGAGCTTTAATTTTACTGATTTACCTTGCCAGGATACCTAAAATTACTCAATCTCGAATTAAGTACGTCGAACCAGTCGTTTATGAGTTGGATAAAATCAGCCGTTTCTGTTGGATTGTAGAGCTCCATTCCATGGGAGTAACATCTTCTTATTGCATTGGCAGTTGTGTGAGAAAAAAGTTGGGCGGCTAGCTTAATTTTTTGTCGACCTAAAGGACCGAGTTACGGATTTTATCTACACATTTTCTTCAGAGTTGATCAAAAACTTACCTGGGCCTTTCACCGACAAGTGTTCATGAGTCAATTTGAATGTTATTGACAAGTCTGACTTTAGTGTGTGGGTCAATAAATCGGAAATTGTGCGCGCGGTCAACAGGCTATTATTAATTATCATTCCACTATCTATGAAATGATTTCGTATTAATTTCAATAAATGTGGAGCGTCAACAAACGAAAAAATTTTGTCATCTACACATGCTGGACTGGGAAACCAAGGTTTTTCTATTAAAAATAGAATTAGAAGGATTTATTATAAACTATTAATTCTTTACAACCTCCTATTTATTTATAGTGTGTACTAATCTTGATATTAATATAAGAAAGCTAATTTAAATCCAACACCAAGTTAAAACTATTTCGGGATCTTAATATCAATATTGACTTTGAAATCTTAATAAAAATCCTAATTAATTAATTAACTAATCTTATTTACATTTGTATTATTACTAATTTTTTTTTAAGTCTTAGCACTAAAAATTATTTTTAAGTCTTAAAACAAAAGAAATAAAAATGAAATTTTTAATTACCCTTTTTTATTTAAAAGATAAGACCTTCAAACTTCCATAGTTGCAGGCATAAAAACGAAATTTATCGATAAAATTGGTTACCGAAGTTTTGTTTTGTGGTGTGTGAGTTTGTGTAATGTGATATGATGGAAAGTTTTTGGTGTTACAACTTAATTAACTTACCTGTGGTAACGCCTAGATCTTTCCACAACTTACGATTGGTGGGTCCCATATCACATACTATGGCCACCACTGGAAAACCTGCACTATACAAATGACGTATTATGTCATGCAAAATTTCTTTAGTCATTTTGCAGTCGAAATTGTAGAAAACTGGAAGTTTCCATGACGTCTTTAGTCTTTCGCCTTGGTTTGTACTAATTCTTATGAATACTAGGATAAATTTGAGCCCAATTGTTAGCGATGGGTGTATTGGTCGAGCTTTTTCAGGTCTTAATGGATTTAGGGTTGCTCACATAAATGCTCAGAGTATCTGTCCTTCTAGTAGATCTAGTAAGCTCGATGAACTTAATTCAATTATTACAAATGCAGACTTGGATATAATTGGGGTATTCAAATGGTACACGTTTTAAAGTTATAAAACGAAAATATATGACTGCTGTGAGCAACCCCTTATAATTTACAATTATAAATATTGTACTTATTTGTATTTTGGTTTTAACACCTTGTACATTTCCTACTCTCTCTCTCAATTCCTTTGGTAAACTCTCACGCATTTCTACATGTAGTTATGACAAACAATAAACATAGCTGAGAAAGTCTTATTACTTTATGATCTTTTTGTTTGAGCCACAACAACAATTTTTTTAAACTATGTTAAAATGTTAAGACATTATGACACTTAGGACACTTAAGACACCCTTGTGAATACCCCAATAGAGTGAAGAATTGTATTAATATAGTACTCCTTTTATATGAAAGAAAATAAAAATAGTTTTAAACTGGTTTAAAATGTTAGGACTTTATGATTTTATGACACTTAAGACACCCTTGTGAATACCCCAAATATGTATTACGGAAACGTGTTTAAATGAGAGTATTTCTGATCAGGCAATTGAACTTACAGGGTATAATGTTTGTAGAAATGATCGTCCCTATGGTCGTAGAGGTGGTGGGGTGGCTATTTACGTTGCTCACGGCATTAAATTTAGAACGGTTTATTAATGTTGTGAATACTTTTCATGTGAGGGACTGTATATCGAAGTTGATACTGGTTTTACAAAATTATTTTGTGGAGTTAACTATCTTCCTAGGGGTGATATTGACCAATTCGAACGTTCATTCAGTGACATATCGGTTAGGTATAAAAATATAATTGTTGTTGGAGATTTTAATAATGATCTGTTCAATCCATCTAAATCGTATGCCATACATTCGCTTTGCAGACGCCTAGATTTGTGCTGCTTGCATAATTGCTCTCCTACTCACTATGATTCACATCGCCAAACTACAAATCTTATAGATTACTTTTTAGTAAGTCGGGATATGTCGATAAAGGCTTCCTTACAGTTTCAGACCCCTTTTTTGTCACATCATTCTATGATATGTGCCTCTTTTAATATAGCTGTCAATGTTTCAGTTGAACCAGACTATTTCAGGGACTACAATAATGCTGATCTTACTGCAATAGAAGAGCATGTACTACAAATAGATTTTTCTCAATTTTACCAGACAAATGATTCTGATGCAATGACTGCTTTTCTAAATACACTCTTTAATGAGCTTTTGCATTATGTCCCGCTAAAAATACTCTATCACAAAGGTAACCAGAATGTGTTGAAATTTTCTAATGACATTACTTATCACAGATCTCTTACTGGCATTGCACTTAGGTCATATTATAATCATAGGAGTCATAATAATTGGGAGGCTTACCGACGTCTCAGAAACTTGACTAGTGCTAAAATAAGAGCATTGAAAATGAATCACAGTAGTAAGTTCTTCAGAACGGTTAGCACAAGAGAAATGTGGAAAAAATTAGGTACGGTTGTTGCTTGAATACTACATGCGCTTCTGCTGAAGTAAATGTTGATGACATGAACAAGAAATTTGTTAGTAATCAGTTAAGTGTAGATGATGTGATTCCCCATTTCAATGGACTTATAAACCATGACTGTAGTTTTTCTTTTTCTAATGTCACAATGAACGAATTACAATTGGCACTACTCAAAATTAAATCTACTTCTGTTGGTTCTGATGGAGTTTCTATTAGGTTTCTGAAAATGATCTTTCCCTATATCAATAGACATATTCTACTTATGTCAATACTATTTTGATGTCCTCTAAATACCCCGCAGATTGGAAAGTCTCACGTATTGTTCCCATTCCTAAGAAGAAAGGTGACTTTTCTATTGAAAATATGAGACCTATTAGTATATTGGCTGTGCTTTCTAAAGTTGTTGAGAATATTATGAAGGAACAGATGATGCATTGGATTCAAAGTAATAGGATGCTTAGTGAATGTCAATTTGGGTTTCGTAATAGTCGCAATACTGGTCTTCTTCTTACTGAGTTGATTGAGTCAGTAAGATATAATGCAAATATGGGTATTGCTAGTTTTCTAGTCTCTATTGATTTATCAAAAGCGTTTGATCAAGTTAAACACTCCCTTATGGTTACCAAATTAAATAGTAAGTTTAAATTTTCTTCATCTGCATGTAAATTGATTTGGTCACACTTGTCTGGTCGAAAACAATATGTTTGTAATAATGGTTTAGTATCTGGTTTGGAATGTGTGAGATCGGGTGTCCCACAAGGTTCGGTTTTAGGCCCTACACTATTTACGTTATTTTTAAATGACTTATTCACCGTTATGGTTAGTACCTTTTGTAGGCCAATGGCATTTGCGGACGACATTCAATTACTGTGGTCTGGTGATTTACGATCACAAATTGATTGGTCGGATACTATTAATCAAGATCTAAATAGATTGAGCAATTGGATGAATAGTAATTTTCTTCAGGTGAACCCCAATAAGACCAAAGCGATGATTTTTAGACTCAATAGACAGATCTCTACATGTAATTTGAACTTGCAGATATGTGGTACTAGTGTTGATATTGTATATATGAGATGTCTTGGTGTGATAATTGATGAGAAAATTTCATTTGATCAACACATTGATAATTTACCCTCTAGAATGTTTCACACTGAGGATATTATACCACTTAAATCTATCCTTACCACTACATGTTAGGAGTACCATTGCTCATGCGCTTTTAATGTCTCAGATTAACTATTGCATTGAGGTGTATTCGGGATGCAATTCTGGTAATAAGGGTAGAATTAAGGGATTGGTGCACAGGATTGTGAGATTTATCTATAGGCTTAGGCCGAGAGCACATGTCACACAACGTTTACAAATTTTTTAAAAATTTTCTTTTGAGGATTATCTAAAATTTCGCCTATTGATTTATACCTACAGAATTATTAAATTTCAAAATCCTATTAATATTGTACATTTTATTACTTTTACAAGGACTTTAAGAAATCCTCAAATGGTAATTTTACGTATTAATAACTCCACATATGAAAGATCTTTAGTAGTCCATGCTGCTAGGTTATGGAATGTTTTGCCAAGAGAATTACGTGTATTTTCCTTATCAATTTCAAGTCGAAACTAAAAAAATTTTATAACGTGGTTACAGTTTAAATGCTAGCAATTTGGGTTTAAATTTATTCTTTTAAATTTACATTATTATATATATTTTTTTTGCTTGTTGTTTTACAAATAAGCGATGGAGGAGTCGGTTTGATGTAAATGGTGTGTTGAAGTCTTTATATTTTATTCATATATACTCATAGAATTCAACTTATAATACGAATAAAATTGGCCCGATGGCTATATGTATTATTGCTAAGAAATAAATAAATAAATAAATGTTTTTTTTTAATTGTCAAAAATAAATCTTTGACGGCTTTTTCTGAAAAAAATTTTATGTAACAAAAATGAACGTTCGACGTCAGCAGAAGATATTAGTGCGTTCTTAAATGCTGTTATTTCGTTTGTGGAATATTCAGTTTCTAAATTTTCGTTCTTAGAACTATAAACTATTGATCCAATTTGTTGCATATATTTTAAGTCCATAATTTTTTTGTATAACTATTTCTAATTTATTTTATATCTCTTCACTTATTCTGCATTTCAGAGCACACTTTGTTTTTTTACCGAATCTTCAATTAATTCAACTGAAGTGCTAAAGTAACGAAACCCTCTAATAAGCCTATAGTGTGAACAAGAAAGCAATACTATGTGTGCCCAAATATTAGCTCCGTTTGTTTACTTTTCCAGTAAAATCTAGTAGTTGAGTAAATTTTGGGCAATTTGAAAATTTTACTCTCAAGAATGTCTCTTGCACAAAAAAGTACGCGAACGGAAAAATCAAAACAGCTGATAATATTGTTGTGTTTTTGTTGTTTTTGAAACCCATCAAATAATAATTTTATAATTATAAATTTGAAGCGATATAAATATACATATTTCTAAAATAGAAGTTGTGTGAAAGCTTTAGCTTGTATTTGGTTTTTAGTTTTATTTTTTCTGGGTAAATGGCATAAGAAAATACATCAATATTTGGTTTCTGATAGTCGGTCGTTACCCTGAATAGTATGCAGAAATAAGTATTCACATATACATAAACCTTACATCTCTAAAAAAATTAAAGTAAATAACACAATTAAATTAAATTTAAAAACTTATATATTTAACGATTGTTATTCTTTAATTTCTTTCATCTTGAACATAAAAATTTTTAGATTTGTTTTGTTAAACTTTTACTTCAACTTTTCTTCTTTTAAATGTTTTTATCAAAGAAATATTATACTTTGTATTTGCTTACTTTTGTTTATTTTATTGTTTTTCTCGTCTACTGGATTTTACTGGCAAAAACTTGTCCATTAAAAATTTGCAGACTCTCAGTCAACAACTGTCAATTTACTCTCTCAATTGGCACTCTCTTTTGCAATTTCGTGTGTAAACCAAGGCTGCCCACAGAGAGAAAACCGAGAGAAATGTATAAGCGTATGTGTATTCATTTGTATAAAAAGTGTAACGTGTCCGAGCTGTGGTTACTGTTGCCGACCCTGCTAGCTTTGCCGGTTTCATCTCTAGGGGGTTCTCAACCCTACAGCTGACCGCGGCACGTACAAAAACAAATCTAAAAACAACACAATACTGACAACTATATACTCACACAAAAATTGGAATTTCTTCATAGGAAAGTTGATGGCGACTTCCAAACGCCCTTTCCCTGCCATGTCCACATTCTCCTCAGGATATTATTATGGACCCCTTTGTTAAATGTATTACTCCTTTACCTTTGCCTTCTTACACTATCCCTCAAAAAAAACTCTTTAGCTGTCCATTCTTTAATTACAGCAAGTTTACATTTACTTCAAAAGACTTTGACTTAACAAAAAAAAAAGTTTGTATTTATGACTACATATTACACCACATAAATCTACTAATACTTTATTTCCTCTTTCAAAAAAAAAAAACAACCAAAGAAAAAAAAACGACTATTACCTTATTATTTTTAAATTTGTATTATATTACACCCTAGAAACTGATTTTTTCTGTTTAAGTTTTTTTTTTTTTTGTTCTAAATAAATTTTAATGACTAATTCACTAATTGTTCGCCTATTTTCTCATACCTAAAGGAGCTCCCTGAGGACGAATATAGGACAAAACGTGAATACTATATGTGGATTTTAATGCCTATATCTTTATATGTAGTAACGAGGATGCAATTATTCTGTTTCTTTATCGGAATTTTTTTCTTGGTCTATTAGTTATTTTTTCTTCTGTTTTCTTCTATTTCTGGAGGTAAATCTTATTATTAAACACTCACAATGCACACATGTTTTTTTTACAATAGACACATTAAACTTACAACTATCTTAATCTAAATGTTTATTAAAATCTTCTATATTTTTTTTGTTTGTTTCTTATGTCTTTTTTTTATAATACTTGTTTTATCAAGTTAATTTAATTATGTTTCTTTTGTTGCTGGTTGTTTGTTCTTAAAAATCCTTTCCCTAGATAGTTTATTTTAGTTTTATTTTTTTTTGTTAGTTTATACTTTCACTTTTCATTAACTGAGTGCTCTAACTCCTACCTGGTTTTATCGCCCTTCCGACCTTTCTTTCCAGGCTGTAGTTTTTTTTCGTTGGTTTTATTTCGTTTATGGGCTAACCAGGCAGGCAGATTTATATTTTGTTCTTCTGCTGAATCAGATTCCAATTTCCAATTTGGCCGGAGATACAACTTATATTATTATATCCTTTAGATTTATTACTTTCTTGAAATTTTTTTCTGTAGGACAACAGCACTGTTCACTTTATTTATGTTTGTTTTTTACGTTCAACCGCACTTTACCAAAGACTGATCATAAATACGTACGGTTCTCATTTTTCTTACTATTTATACTAATGTGAATCTACGGGATTTATATATTTTTATTCCGGTATATATGTACATAAATTTCTTTCCCACCGATTATTTTCTATTTATTTTTCTGTACATCTTTATTTTCCTGTTATTACTTTTTCTATATGTATCTTAATCTGTCCTGTCTCCTAATTTGTTTTTTCTTACTATTTTTTTTATATTGTCCTCCGATTTGTTTTAATTATATATCCTGCGGAATTTGATCGCTCAGGATACCAGAAATAATAGGAGTTTTCATTTCCCATTCATAAATTCTTAAATTTGTTTGTTTTTATTTAAACCCAACAAAAACTATCGACCGCTACTTTACTACACTACAAATAGTTACGTTGCCAACCTTGAAATATTTTCATACACAAACACTCATTATTCTCATCAACATTTGACAGAAAAACTTGAAGCGAACACATGGTAAGTATTTCATTGCTTTATTCTTTATTTGTTCTTTCATTTCTTTTTAGCTTTCCAGGACTTTACTCATGTTTAACTCATGTTTTAGACTCGGCAGTTTTTCATGAAGCAAGTCCGAGTTTATTGGAGAGAGAGGAAAGAAGAAAGAAGAGGGGTACTGACTTGCTTGTCCAGAAAAGTTACTTCAATTCTCTTTTATTTCATTCGCAGCATTAAAATAATAGGAAAATTGAACAAGAAACTGTCTGAGTGTAAACAAGCGAGCAGTTTTAAAAGAGAATTCAAGATAACTGCTTCAAGAAAAATTGCCAAGTATTAAACATGACTTTTTTACTAATTCTACCTTTATTATACTTGGAACAACTTTGGTAAACCTGCTAAGTATCGTTCTTCTCTATAGGTATATATGTTTTATAACCATTTTTTTTTTCTATTTTTTTCAGGTACCATTCACCTTTCTAGGCACAGTCACCACACCGTCAGCACAAAACACACAGAAGTGTCACGAGACGGAAGATACGGGTATTTTTCTGTTTGTCTCGTTTTCCCTCAAATTTTGTCGCCGTTTTTGTTTTGCTACGTCTTTCTAGTGCAATAAATTTTTATTAGCTGTGTTAATTGGTAAGCAGTAATACACTACAGTATCAAATACACTATGCTTATCTCTTTTTTTTCCCACGAATTTTAACAAAAACCTGATTGGAGCTTTTTTTACCTGTCACTTTCTTCACTTCTGTGTATTCTGTGCCGTCAGCACTGGAACTTAGGCCGGAGTTAGTGCCTCCATCTGTCTAATGGCCTGTTCCTATATTGTATAAATGCTTTTATAAAAGGGGTCTGAAATACATCGACATTATATATGTATATTTCTTTAGAGATCCCTCCCGCAACAAAAGCCGATTGATGTTCGTCACTCTGGCGCTTCTCTGGGCAGCTATGGTGCAAACGAACGCATTTCAGTAAAATCCATTACGCATTTGCAAAAATTTTGGGGTAAACAAGCGGACATATTAAATAAAAATAAAATTAGTAGATCGCGTTATTAAGATAAATTTAAACCTTTTATTAAAATTGATAATACATTATTACATATGTATGTAGGTCTATATACAATCATTTGCGACACCTAATTCTGAATTTTGTAATCAAGTATGCAATTGTCACTCTTGAGTATGTCTTTGCTTTACAAATCTCTTTAAGCTTATCATATTTTTAGCTTTTGTTACCACCTAATTTCTTCGCTATCTAGAGCTATCAATAAATCGGTAATACTTTTATAACCTTGAGTGGGTGGAACTTTTTTGAGATCCATTTCGTTGGACGTAATAAGTATGCTAGACCAGCCGGCATCACGGGCGCCAACATAATCTAATTCATATGTGTTTCCTATATGAAGGGCTTCATTTGGTTTAAATTTAAAAATGCTTAGACCTATGTTGAATATATTTTTATGAGGTTTTAAATAGCCAGCCTCATAAGAAGTTAATATAAATTCAAATTTATCCAATAATTCCATTTCCTTGAGCACACACACTAGACTTGGATCAAAATTTGATATTGCACCAACCTTTTTGCCAGCATTGCGTACATTTTCTAAAAGCTCTTGTCCGCCTTTTATGTGATGCCAACATTCTTTCGTGCGATAAATTTTTATTAACGTGTCACTAAGTTTTTTTAATTCATATTGATCAATATTTGGATTAACACAGTGGAATATATTGCACACTAACTGTGACCACCAGTCTTGCCACGTAAAATTGGGTGATCGGAGCCCATAGTTAGGATGTTGACGCTCTATGGCTTTGAACTCCGCCTTAAAACATTGCTCCAATTTGATTTGATCTATGTTGTATATTCCCATATCTGCTGCTGTCTTGGCATACTGCACAGCCGGCGCTCTACTAAATCCTATCAATGTGTCCGTTATGTCGAATGTAACTAATCGAAAGCGTTGCAAATTTTGCTGCAGCATTGTTATACCGATGCTTTCGTTGATTTATGTGAATATTTATTTAACATTTAAAACGAATTTTGCAATGTTTTGATGCTTGCCAAATTTAATTTTTGCAAAAAATCGGGTGACCGCTTTCCACGTCGTCAGATTAGTAGCAGTGGGGATTTGCTTTAACTTGAACTGTCAAACTCAATATAAAAAATACAGTTATCAGTACAGTGATATCATTTTCACATTTTGTTATTTGCATCATAATCATGAACATATGTTCATGATTGCGCTGATTTACACGGGCATAATTGTGCTGGCATAACATGCCAGTTTCTTGGTGAGAGAGGCAAAGAGAGTGGTTTTGCGGTTGGCATAACTTTTCAACCAGCTTCAACCCCGCATTAGCAGCATAAAACCAATACACATACAGCTTAAAAAACAGCAAATGTTAAATGAATACCAAAAACACTTACACACACATCTGTGTATACGAATACATTTTGTGCCAGATGAATTAGTCTCGTGTAATTTGGAAAAGAACAAAAATTGTGCGGCTTAAAAATTGTTCTCGTCTAAACTACCTCAATGAATACCAAAAACACTTACACACACACAGCTGTGTATACGAATACATTTTGTGCCAGATGAATTAGTCTCGTGTAATTTGGAAAAGAACAAAAATTGTGCGGCTTAAAAATTGTTCTCGTCTAAACTACCTCAATGAATACCAAAAACACTTACACACACACACCTGTGTATACGAATACATTTTGTGCCAGATGAATTAGTCTCGTGTAATTTGGAAAAGAACAAAAATTGTGCTGCTTAAAAATTGTTCTCGTCTAAACTACCTCATTGTACATAAACATCCGGACATATTTTGTCCGCGTACTGTGAATAGATATGTGCTTAATGTAGATATTGTGAATAATATTGTGCTTAAGCTGCCTTTACATGGTAATACAATGTATTACGACAAGTCAAAATATGATGTAGAACATACAAAATCTTATCTTGCATAAGCAAAATGTATTGAGTAGGAGAGAATACGGATAGAAAATTTGACAAGCGGTCGGTAAATGTTTATTTTCTAAACCATTTTAGAAACTTAAGTATTCTCATCACACCAGAGGTGTATTTCAAAGTAAACGTTGCCAGCACTGATGGTATTTATTGAAGGGGTTAGCACTTTTACAAAAACTACCAAAATCAACTCAGGAAATTTTCATGTTGTTTTTGTAATCATTGTACTACTGCAACCATCAGCTACTTAACCCGTACCACAAAACCAAACAAACAATAAACAAATCTATAAAAATTTTGTAGTAAAATAATGTTTTCTTCAATATTTAATTATATTTATTAGTATAAATTTTTTTCAGTTATACAATTTTTATTTTTAGCTTAACAGTTTAATATCTTTGCTTGCATTTTACTTATAGTATCAGTCAGAGACCTGCGCCGAGCGATTTTGTCGGCGGCGGCGGCTCGTGAGAAAATCGTCGGCGGCGGCTCAAATTCGGCTTTAGCCGGCTGAAAATCCACTGAAACCAATTTTTTTTCTTCAATATTGTACAACTTATATACAACGTATGTATATAGTATGTAGTGACAAAATAATGGCATAAGTTAAAAATGTTAAATGTTAAAAATGTCAGCTTCTATAATCTTATTCAAATATCATTAAAAATTAAGCAAAGTTTAATTTTGAAACCATCCATTGTCTATGGTCCTATTCACATATAAAAAAATAAGAAAATTTTAACTTTTTCATATACATAATACATGAGTTTTATTTTTTAATTTTATACAATTTCTTTGACATACTTCTGCCAGCTCATCAGTAAATATTCAATTATATTTTTGAAAAGTTATATATAAAGGGTGTCCCAACAAGAACGAAAGATTTAAATTTGGCGCCATTCGAAGGGTCATTGTTTGACATTTGAACAATTGTTATGCTAGTAGAAGGTACGAGGTTAGTAAAAATGGAGCGCTACACGAATGAACAACGCATTCTCATTGTGAAATTGTTTTACCAAAATGGTGAAAGCTTTGCGGTTACAGTTCGCAAATTTGCGATCGATTTGGGGTCACAATAATGCTCCAAAAGAATCAACTGTAAAGAGATTAATGGATAAATTTGCCGAAACTGGGTCTGTTAGTCATGTAAAGACAACAACGCGCCTTCGACCAGATCGATCGACCGAAAATGTCGCAGCTGTACGTGATGATGTTGCTCAAACGCAGCTCAAGCGCAAGCAGTCAATGGTGTTCGGTATCGTGAAATGATAACCAGTTTTTTCGTGCCTAGAATTGAAGAAATGTATGTGGAGGGCATGTGGTTTCAACAAGACGGCGCCACATGTCATACAGCCAGAGAAACAATTTAATTGCTACATCAGTCATTTCCCGGTCGTGTTATTTCGCGTTTTGGAGACCAAAACGTGCGATTTATCACTATTAGACTTTTTTCTTTGTGGTTTTTTGAAGTTGATGGTTTACGCGAATAAGCCGACGACGACTCAAACCTTAAAAGAGGAAATTGTACGCTGCATTAATGAAATACCGCAGCATTTATGCAAAACGGCCATTGAAAATTTCATTAAAAGATCGCGTGTGTGCCAGCAAAGCCGCGGCGGCCATCTGTCCGATTTGTTGTTCCACACATAACGTCATTTTGTCTACTTTACGATATAATAAAGTTCCACGATTTTTTTTTTTAAATATCTGTGTTTTATTTAAAATTTAAATCTTGCGTTCTTGTTGGGACACCCTTTATATAAATAAAAAATATCTAAAAACTCTCAAATTAGAATTACGCTAATATAAACAATAAATAGAAAACCCCTGCGAAAAACAAAGTGAACAAATTGTAATAATTGAAGGTCTACTAATGAACTGGGATAACCACCAGTTACAAAAAATCTGAAGGTTCTATAAGCAAATACCTTAAATTATGGATCAAAAAATATTTGCGGTTTACTTAAAAATTTGTTTTAAAACGCAAAATTCTGGAAACAATTGAATATAAAACTTAAAATTTTAGGTTTTAGAACAAAGAGCCTGGCCCACGATGTCGACAAGAATGTTTTTATGGCTTACTTATATTGAAAAGAAACAAAAATTTTCTTATTTTTTTTTCAATATATGTAAGTAAGCGATAGAAACTTTCTTGTAAACATCGTAGGCAAGGCCGAAACTTTTAAGTAAAAACAAATTCTTTTTATATTCATACTATCCATTAAGTGGACCAGGTCGAACCTTTTTAAGTAAAAACAAATTCTTGTTATATTCATACTATCCGCTAAGTGGACCAGGTCGAAACTTTTTAAGTAGAAACAAATTCTTTTTATATTCATACTACCCCTTAAGTTTTGACCCACACATTTTCAATATCTTTACGTAATAATTAATATTGTACAATAAAATTGCTGGTGTGTAATATTATATTATATTATATTCTATTGTATTGTATTGTATTGTATTGTATTGTATTGTATTATATTATATTATATATTATATTGGTAATGTGTTGACAACTTTGTACAATAACACAAGTAAAGTGAATAAAACCAATAAATAAAAAGACGGCACGAAACTTAGTTTGTTTATATATAACTATATGTACATGCATACAAATTTTAGAAACATAATGCAAGTTGTATTTATGTATGTATGTATACATAAAGTAAAACTCATAATATTAATAATTGAAAACCATCATTCGAGAAAAGAATCATATGTGGACCAAAAAATCATCCAAAAATTTGATAAAATTATTATTCTGGCAGCACATGAAAAATAAATTTAAAAAAAATGCTGGCATCGATAATCGGCGGCTAATTTTCTGGCGAAGTAAGCCAAAAAATGTTCGGCGGCGGCGCGGCTGCCTAAAAATATCGGCGGCTCGGCTCAGCCGGCTCCGAGCCGTCACGACGCAGGTCTCTGGTATCAGTGTAAACATGAAAAATACCTACAACAGACTCTTGTTCTCTTTTTTTTAACACAGAGAATTTCATAATATTTTGATTCTACAAAGTCGTAATACTTTGTATTACCATGTAAAGACACCTTTAACCCTGCACACGTAACCTTCGAACGTATCCCTCTAAACCTAACCATTCGTCGTTTCGACGAGCACTTTTTGGGGCGTATAATATCGGTTCTAAACATATATATTTTTGTACTTGCAACACATACATACCTTTAGCAAGTACTTTTTTAGTAAATACAACTATATATTTCTATTCTGTTACAAGGATATTTATTATAATCCATTTTTCCAAAAAGCATTTTTTTTTTTGAGATCACATTGTTATAAAATTTATATAAACGAACAAAACAAAAAAGCCTTTTTCTCTTTGGCAAAACTTAACTATAACACTATTGTCATTTAAAAAAATATATAAAATTAATTTTTTGAAGCGCATTGTGTGCAGAAATCAACTTTATGCTCGCCAACACTCGTGAAAGCGACGAACAAGTTTATCATATCTCAATAATTACGTGCTCACGCGCCGAATTTGGTTGTCTCCTGCAAAAGCTCAGCGAAAACTAAGTTGGCAAGAAATTTAGCGGCGATCGGTGCACGTGTTAAAAAGAAATAGCTAATTTTTCGTCCGGTGTTCGTCGTTTCGACGAAGGTTATGTGTCTAGGGTTAATAATAATTATTAATGTGCTTGATAATTAATAATTATAAGGTAATGCCTTGTTTTAGTTAATTTGTGTAACTCAAAATATAGAAGAAAATAACTTTTCGGAATATATTTCCTTAGTTTTCTGTGAGTCTGTGACATAAAGGATGAAATATGGCCGATGGAGTTGCGTGCAAAAAAGTTAAAATCGATGAAAAATCTGAAGACTCAGCATGCTCTCCGGCTTTAAACGAGGAAAGCTCTTTAATAGAAATTAACTCGGCAATCGATATTACACCACTTGCTACAACTCCACAACCAAGACCAAAATTATCTTTCAAAAATCCTAAATTTAGTTATATTGAGCACGGCGGAAAGAAATTCGTATGGAAATCACTTAAGCAAATAGTAACTCAGGAGAAGTCATTACCATGGCCAGATGATGTTGTTTTATGTAACTAAAAGTAAATTTTTATTCCTTCAATCAACTTTAATTTTATTTTCCATCAGATAACTCTCTTAGTGCCCCACCATCACTAAAGCCTGCCAAAAAGTACTCAGATATATCCGGATTAGAAGCACTGTACACAGATCCTCAAACCAAACTGTTTTACCACAATACTGAAGAATTCCGCGTTATAAGAACCTTACCTTCGGACATAATACAAGGCTATTTAGCCTTAAGAGGAGCCACAAATATTGTTTGAAAATACCTGTGACTGTCTAATGGTATACAAAATCATTCCTAATTCTAGCATGTTTCAGAATATCTATACATATTATAAAAAATATATGTAATAGATTTTCCGTAAGAAGTATATTTTTTTTTTCGTTTCTATTCTGTTGCTCCCGCTAATGCTAAGGAGAATTATTTGGCCAGTTCGTAGAACTATTACGCCACCACCAATTCACACGATTTGTCGTGCTACAATTTAGGAGCCTCCTCCAAGAATAACACGCCGATCTGCACCGTTGTGCAGAAAGCCGGAATCCTCAAAATCCTCTCCTGTTTCAATGAGTTTTATTTGGTACTCCACCACGATTTCAAAGTACGCTTTCTTAGAAAGCTAGGTTAATAAATAAGTTTTTGTATGCGGCTAGCAACCGACGCCACGAAACAGTAACTCGGTACCGTTAACTGACACCAAATACTAATCACATGCGGGGGTGAGACGCAAAACCCTCGAAGACCAGTAAACGAACAGTGGCCTGGTTGCATTTACGAAGTAATTGCCAACGACGCGTGATGTTAACTCGCCCAGAGCTGCTTTACGAATGAAGAAGTATATTTATTTGAAATTTTTAAAAGTTGTGTGCATTGAAACAGGGTTTTCCATACAAATGTCTTATAAACCTTTTATTAACCTCCGACCAAAAAAAGGAGTGTTATAAGTTTGTAGTGTGTGTCTGTGTTCTATGTGGTGTGTACAAGTACTCGTACAGACCAAACGGGTGAACCGATTTCAAGGAAAATCGGTCCAGCCCTTTAGAAGATATAACATATTTTCTAAAAAAATCTGATGTTTTTAAAATTTTTAATTTTTGTTATACACAAAATATTTTATGAATAAGGCCTTTACTGTGTCAAAATATGTTTTGGGTTAAGCAATAGAAATATTTATTAGATTTTTTAAATATTTTTATTATGTAGATTCTCAAATGTCATATCTGAAAGAAAATTATCGTGTATGATTTTAAACACGTCTACAAGACCATTATTAATTTTTTAAAAATGAGAAATTTACTCGGATTCAGTATACAGAACAGGGCCGATTATAATAAATATATGCAGTAGATTTTCTCTAGTAGTAGTAGTAGTAGTTGAAACAGGGTTTTCCATAAAAATGTAATATACTTTTACAGTATTTATCGCTTATATGCATTACAAATTTTGCACGACTTTTTGTGATTATAAGCGTTAAATGTATTAAGTGGTGCATATATAAAAACAACTCTTACACATATGTGCCCTTAATTAAGAAAGTGGTCTAAGTCATATGCGTTTTTGCTTCTAAATATTGAATATTAGAAAAACTTCAATAAATATTTAAAATATATGAAATAAATTTATGTGAATCGAGACTAGAACAACTCTAAATTAACATGTTGCATAATATAAAAACATTGTTTCATTTGTTCAAATGTAATATACTGAATATCTCGGCTTAGACCACTTTCATAATTAAGGTAATTAATAATTATGTAAGTACATAAATAGAACACCGTATTTATTTTTAACATTTTAATTAAGTTCAGTGTTTAAAATAATGAATAAATATAATTGGTTTATTTTGCGCATACAAGTTAAAATCTGATTCTGATGGTCTCTGTACTTATTTGATAAAGAAATCGAGTAAATCCTTAATACCAGCTCTAACTTTTATTTTTAATTTGTCTCTAAAAGATGGTAATTTTATTAGTAGGAGAAAGACTGCAACAGTCACTCCATTTTTAAAAGATGTCGTCAGAAATGATGTAAGATGTTATAGGCCTATATCAAGCTTTTTTAATTTGTCTCTAAAAGATGGTAATTTCATTAGTAGGAGAAAGACTGCAGCAGTCACTCCATTTTTGAAAGATGGCGTCAGAAATGATGTAAGATGTTATAGGCCTATATCAAGCTTACATGCTTTTCTAAAATTTTCGAGCATTTTGTGCATAAAAAGTTATTTTCCTAAATTAAGCCTTGGGTTTCTCCGTATCAGCACGGTTTTTATCCTAGTCGATCTACTGTTACTAACTTGACCTTCTTCAGTGAATATTGGGTGTGTTCGTAAATGCATCACTGCTCTGCATGATACGTGCAAACTGTCATTTAAAATGCAATACAAGTTCGCTGATAATCTGTTTTAGTAGTAATCATGTTTGTACACCATATTTGACATTTATTTGTGCGGTATATAGTTCAGTGAACCAGTTTAGGACATTTTAATTTCCATTTGCAGCGAAGTGATGAATTTACGAACAGACCCATTGTCTAGATACATCACATTCTATTGTCAAAATTGAGTTTAATGGGATTCCATTCCACTTTTTTTGTTATGGCTTGTGAGCAAAATGATTTGATTCAATTCATCGAGCATTTTCACAATCATCAATCACTTCTTACTTTATATTAACCAGGATCACCCGGTAGTCTAAATTAGACCACTTAACTCCTAGTATCTTGTCTTTATTTATTACAATCACGTGTACAAAAAAAAAAAAAACAAAGAAAGCCGTTTTTTTGTCAAGCAAATTTAAATCGATTTTTACTACTTTTGAGCAAAAAAATTTGAAAAAAAAAACGTGAATATGTTTTACCAATATTCGTTCACGATAAGATATTTAAGTGTACGATAAAAAATGTGTAATGTGTTTATATATAAATTAAATTGAAGCAAACTTATATATAAACAACTTTAGTCATTTCGGCATTTCGCCTAAAACTGCAGGGGGGTTATTATGTAATCCGAATGGAACGGAAATGTGTTCGAATTGCAATGTTAATAACATACAAATTCGAACAGTTTCCGTTTCGAATCGAATTACATAATAACCCCCCAGGTTTTCTTAACAGAATACTACTGTTATTTACACCAAAATTTTTATCTTAAAATTTCCTACCTTATTGCATTTACAGAATATAAAAAATTTGCCTCGTTCAATTTTTATGTAAGAAAAGGTAAGCAAAAATTAAAAAAAAAAATAAGGACATTTGAAAATCTGATTTTGTAAGGCTATGAATAAAAAACCATCGACAAAATCTCAATTTTGTTTTAAGGATCATTTAATACGTTTTCTAATGCATGTAATTATGTTAAAATCCGTTAAGAACTGCTTGGGTTAAATGGAAATTACTAATGCAAGATTTTTAATTTTTTTTTGGAAAAAAAGGCATTTTTCCCACAAAGAAAAAACAAATAAACGAGTTGAGAGACCACTTCCCGTTCATAAATATTTAAGTGTTACACACCAAAATTCTTGGTTTTTATAGTACATTAAAAAGGAATTTCGAAAAAAGTGTAAAAACTGAGACGGTCTACTATACATGCAAATATAAGTTATCTGAAAAGTCCTTTTTGTCCATAGACTGAAACAATTAAATCAATAAACAAATAAAATTGCTGATGTTGAGATGCATATAAGCGTTAAATGCAAATAACCGACGTGCATATGAGTGATAAATACTGTCTAAACAAAAATATTTGTATGTATAAGGCCGTTAGCTTTATTGTATCAAGATTTTTTGGGTTAAGCAAACTCTATATGAGATATATAAGATCCATAACGAAATGCTTATAAACGTTGCGTATCAAAAAAAAAAAAAAAAAAAAAACGCAATGTCTAATAACAGATTTTCGTAAAATAAGCTATAATTTAACTGAAAATTCTGTTTAGAATATAGTTATCAAAGCGAAAACACCGTAGAGTAGTGCACAAGGGTATGCAATAAGCACTTGTTGATGATCCATGGAATAAGCAGTTACAAACAGTTTTGAAGCTGATAACGAGCACCAGAATATGCAAACACCTGCAACAACAAGTCCCATTGTTCCTCTGTTGGAGTAAAAAATTTACATACATACAAACATTTGCGAGTAAAGATATTGAACTTACTGAATTGTAATTAGTACGTTGATTCCTGATAATACGACCATTGGTAGAAGGCAGTATCCCAGGACAGATACTACGGCGCCAAATGTTACTGCAGCTTGTGTAGCCATCAAAGTAAGTAGACTATAGAAAGCAAGGCAACCCATCACACCAATGCCATATATATATGAGAATGTTACTTTTCCACTCTACAACGGCAATGAAGCAATAGCAACTTCAATAACTTAGGTATATTGTAAATAATTACCAAAAGTAAAAATCCTCCAAGAGCCAAGCAAAACACTAAAGGTCCGGCCATGTCCGTGTCTTGTAAAATTGACTGATCAGTTCCACGCATTGGATTAAGAACTGCCAATGTCTAAAATACACATGTGCATGTAATATATAAAAAAATATTCAGTTAACGTGTTTTACCTTCTGAAATATATGATTCGGATTAATTCCTAGCTCCTCTAATAAAGGTGGCTCATCATCAAAATCACTAGTAGCGCCTGTTTTAAATTGTTTATCTTGGTCATAAGTATTCGGATCATAAAATGAACTCAATCCATTGCCGCCAGCCCCGGTATTTGTGTTTGAATAGTTCAATTCATAGTTTGGAGGAGCTGTAGGCTGAGTGTTATCAAAGCTTTGGAAATTTCTAAAATTGTTTCGATAAGTTAAACTTTTATGATTACCATAGAAGTACTCAAATATTTACAATTCTTGATCGAATTCTGGCATGTCAAAGTTATAGGCACTCTCCGTTGCACCTGACGTGTAAAAATCATTCGGAGATCCAAAATTTGCCATTTCATCAAACTCAATTTTAACAACGTTTATGTTATTTTGATTATGTATCCTTGTGCAATTTATCAATTATTTTTATATAGATTTAAGAATTAATATCATAGATTAGGAATATTCTGTGATTAATATACATATATTTGTATTAATCTTGTGATATCAATTTCTGGCACCACGGTGAAGAAGATAACGAAGCCGATACTGATTTACCTGTGGCGGCCGCTAACCAAAATTGTGTTCGGCGGCGGCTGAAAGGACTTGCGTTGAAGAAACCTCGGCAAATTCAGGGGCAAGGCGAATTCTCATATCAATTCGCCTTGTTCAGGGGCCTAATTCTTGCACTCGTGATTGAAATTGTATTCGAATAGAAACTAATTTCATGCAAGAAATTTTCCGATGATGTCATTCGATACCAAGCAAATCGAGTTTTTGTTTCAGTATTGGAAAAAAGCAAATAAATCAATTTTTCTTGGGGTTTCGTAGTTTATGGCTAGCTACCAGGAGCAAAGTGCCAGGCTCTCCAACAAATAGAAGTTTTCTCGAGGCCTCATTCGACACACGCCTTCAAATGGGAAGTAGAGAATCCTAGAGTCCACTCCTAGAGTTTAAATGGTCTCCACCAGAAAAATTCTCTTCAAATTTGAGTTATATTTGGTTCTCCACCAGGTTCTACAACAAATTGCCAATTATGCCAGTAACCAGTATTTATATACATAACAGCCATCCCTAAACACAAGCGGCAAGCGTTTTTTAGCTGTCAAAAGTTCTCAAGTCCATACATTTTGTATGGAACATACCGAAATAACGCGGCGGCAACGCTTTGCTATTGAAAAATCCGGTTTTGACATCGCGTTTCACAATGAAGTTAGTTGCAAAAGAAAACAATTGCCTTCTGTTTGCCATCATCAGTGTTACCATATGTGAAGATTTATCTTATATTCGAAGTTTTTCAGGATGTTAAAAATACCAAAAAATATCTTTGTTAAAAATAAGATTTTTAAGAATATTGTTACGAAAATGGCCGTCGACAAGGTTAAGCAGCAGTACACAAAAATATTGCAACAGAGTTAATGTAAGTGTTACGCGAAAATATTCCTACAGGGTCAATGCAAAGAATAATCTAAAATAGTAGCAAACAACTAAATAAGCATGCGTAGCATATCGTTAGCTTAACGTGAAATTGTGCTAAGTCAATTTTTTGTGAAAAATGAGATTTTGATGCAGTCTTAAGCAGCCCATACACAATTCAATTCAATTTTTCAATTGAGTCGGTTGTTGTCCAAATCAAAGCGTGTATGGCTTTGTCAATTGATTAGTTTGGCAGTTGTCGAGTTGGTTGAACAAAAATCAAAAGATTTTGATTTTTCATGTTGACTACTAAATCTTTCAATTCGATTGTCCTGTGTGTGTTCGAGTCTCTTGATTAGCTGTCAAAATTTATGTTTGTAGCTTTATTTTGTATAGAAAAAGTTTGTATTTTTAAAATTGTATTTAATTTGATTGAATTCTAAATATAAAATATAAAAATTAATGAATGAATGCAATAGAAGTTTTAAATTTTTAAATTTGTAATTGTGAAAAATATATCAATTTGACGGTTGAATGAAAATCTTTCAATTCAGTTTATGAAGTGTGTGGCCAAGAATCAATTCAATTGAAAGACTCAATTTACAATTGAATTGAAACGTGTATGGGGTGCTTTAGAAATAAATTCAAAATACACAGTTAAAAAAAAAATATGAATGTGAATAATTTTTACCTGCTGTTGGCAATGATGTGTAAATGTGCTAACTTTACGACTGTCAAAGAAATTGCGCTCAGTCAGATGTTATTGTTTTTTCGTGAGCTTTATTTGTGCAAAATAAATATTATTTGTGTTTTATTTTAAACGAAAAAGGTAATAAATGACTTTAATGACTTAATTAAACGAAGAATTAAAAACAGAAGAGAATATGGAAAAAGCTATTGGGGAAGAAAAAAAGAAAGTGACGTGTGGAATTATAAAAAAATAAAAGTTGCACCAGCCATAAAGGCAAGATGTAAGTGTGCTCAAGCATGTGATACTGCTACCATGAAATGTGCATTGGTGACTGATGCTCAACGACAGCAGATATTCAAAACGTTTTGGAAGATGGATTGGAAACAAAAAAAAGTTTATGTGAATACATTAGTGCAAACGACTAAACCATCCAATCCTCGAAATAGAACAAATCCTAATGCATCTAGAAGAGTGCAAACTTTGAAATATCATTTGAAAGTGGATGGTAAAAATTTGCGCGTATGGAGAACTTTTTTTTTAAATATCTTGTGCATAGGTAGATGCTCAGTGCTTAGTTGGGTGAATAAACCCGTGACTCCACATAATAATGTCATGAGAAATTTTGAAAACAACATTTCAGAAGAAAAAAAAGACATGAAGTTATTTTTTGATTCGCTGCCAGTAATGGAGTCTCATTACTGTCGTGCTGTCACGCAAAAAAAATATCTATTACCGGAATGGCGTTCTAAGTAAATGCTTTATGATTTTTATTCAAAAGATTAGTGCGCAACTCACAACGTCCGGCCACTTTCCTTACGTACGATTCATTCGGTATTTGAGAGCAGAAATCTTGGCTTGTTTGCACCAAAGAAGGACCAGTGTGAAATATGTGCACGTTATTCTGCCGGCACTACTCCACTGGAAGAATATTCTTCTCACCAAGAAAAAAAAGAAGAAGCAAGAATGGAAAAGAACAAAGACAGGTCTGACGAATCCAATGTGTTTACCGTAGATCTTCAAGCTGTACTCATGGCTCCGAAATCCCAAGTCAGCAGTTTATATTATAGAACGAAATTACAGGTTCACAATTTGGTTTTTTTCAACATAATAAACAAAAAAGGGTATTGCTTCCTCTGGAATGAAGCTGAAGGAGGTGTGAATGCTGAAGACTTTGCAAGCATATGGGTTTATTTTATTGAAAACAAAATTCTTCCCAGCCTTGATAACAGTGATAACCCTATTAAGATAATATTTTATAGTGATGGATGTGGTTACCAAAACCGCAATTATGTAATGAGTAACGCACTTCTAAATACTGCTATTGAGCACAACATTGTGATAGAGCAGAAAATACTGGAGCCTGGGCATACGCAGATGGAGGCCGATAGTGTCCACTCTACCATAGAGCGTGCTATGAAGAATAAAAATATCGATGTTCCTGCCGAATATATCGGAATATGTAAAGCAGCAAGAAAAAAGCCTATGCCATACGATGTGACTTATTTAACACATGATTTTTTTAAAAAATTTAACAATATTGAATTCTGTAAAAGTATTCGTCCTGGACGTACCAAAGGTGATGCCAAAGTCACAGACATTCGTGCATTAAAATATACACCAAATCGAGAAATTTTTTTTAAATTACGGTTCACCAATTTATGGAAAATTCTGCCGCAAAGAATTGATCAAAAAATAGTTGGTTTAAAGTGGTGCAATTTAGAACAACTGTACCAAAACAGAATACCAATTAAACGTAAGAAATACGAAGATCTACAATACTTGAAACTTACTTTGCCTAAGGACCATCATCAATTTTATGATGATTTGCTTTCCGAATAATTAAATTTATACTGATTTTTTTATATAACTTTTACTAGCAGCAGGAGTAAGACTGCAAAATTGTTATTTATGATAATTTTTATATAATTTTAAGATTGTTTTTATAAATAATTAACTAAGAATAATTAAATAGCAGCAATGAAATAAGACTGCATATAATTTGTGATCAATGTTAACAAATAAACAAGTACCTTTTTATTTTTGAAACTAAATTGTTTTAATTTTATTTATTAATACTATGAGGAAATAAGTTTAGTAAAATGTGCTAAGTCAGAAAAAAAAATTACGTAAGAAAAACTGCTAACTCAATAAAAAGCTGATAGGGGTAAAATGCATGTTTTTTTAGTTTTTTTTTGTCCTTTGCGTTGAGTAGTTATGACATTGAGGTTACTGCATTTACAGTTTAATAAAATAATGTTTTATTTAAAAGTTATTAGGTTTTTTGTCTCTCCTGTAAAATTTGAAAAAGATGACTTAGCACATTTTCACGTTAAGCTAACGATATACAAGCTTGATTAAACGTAAACAAGCAAAAGCAACAACAAAAAGCGTCTGCTTATTAAGAAGATTCACATATTTACGTACATACATATATACATGCCAATTCAAACGAAAGGCAAAAGGTGAACAACAACCACCACGCATTGCTTAGTTAATGGTGTACACACGTACATATGCATATATACATGTATGTACATAGTTACCAACTGAACTTAATTAGGCACTTTGTAAACAACATATAAGATGATAATGATCGTCTAGACATTGCTTGAAACTTCTAGTGGTATTTGTGAAGTATAAAAAGCGGTGACGCATCCCATGAGTTAGTTAGTTGCGAGTCAGTTATAGTTGTGTTGTGAACGAGTTGCAGTTGTGAGTAGACTTGGGTCAAACTCGTTCACTAGTTGATTTTTGCCACAAACCAATGATCAAACCCATTTAAATTACATGGATTTGATCATTGGTTTGTGTCTAGTTGTCTAGTTGTGAGTCAGTTGCGAATAGACTTGGGTCGAACTCGTTCAGCCATGTAATTTAAATGGGTTTGATCATTGGTTTGTGGCAAAAATTAACTATTGAACGAGTTCGACCCAAGTCTAGTTCCGAACAAGTCAGTTGCGAACAAGTTGTGAACAAATAGTTGATAATTAAGTTGTGAGTCAATAATAGTCTGCGATACAGTGGTGAGTTGATAGTTAAGAGCAGTCTGTGCTTTACACTCAAGTTGGAAAAAGGAGAAACTATAGGACAGTCTATAGTGACAACAAAGTCTGTCGTGGAATGAGATTATTGTGGAGTCTATCGTGTCGACTGGAGTAAAGGGAACAGCGCAGCGAATAGACGTGCGTAAGGGTGTAAGTAAAGCAAGTGAGTCTTTATTGGTGTATCAACTGTGAGTGTCGGCAGAGTGAGTGCTCTTGATTAGTTTAGTTTACGTTATTTGTAAATAAAACTTGTATCATTCTTAACCCTAATTACTACACTCGGGTCTTGTAGTCATTTGCAAATCTTCGAGTCCACGGAAAAGCGTTTTAAAGAGAGAAAAACGTAACAATATGATATTTAATACTTTTATGCCCATTTTTTCAGTTGGTAATCAAACCGTAATTATTTTTAAGTTCTAATTAAATACGAAATTGTGTTTTTGAGTGCTTATTTAAATAATAATTAAATGCCCAACCTTGCGAAATGAAACACTACTTAAGTTTTATGATTGTACCATATGTTTTTATGCGTGTGTGTGTTTACTGAAAACATGCATATGAGCATCATGCGGTCGTATTGAAAAGAATTTCGTTTAAATTTCATAAATATATAACATATACAGTACAAAGTTTCATATCATGGAATAAAGTAATATAAAAAGGTATTATGATGTTCTTTTGGTCTCATAAAATGAGTTTTTATGCAATTTAATTTTCTACATGTTGATAACCTAACTTTTTTGCTTACGTTAAACAGCTGCTGTTTGAAAAGCCTTCAATAATACTGGGAAATTTTGCAGTGCTACCGTACTTTCAACGTAATTTAATAAGAACTTTAAATAACCACTGAAAAAATTAAATCGTATTTAATTACAACTTAATTTTAAATAAAAACTAGCTAATTACGTACTTAATTTTTAAGTTAAAAACTGGGGGTTAATACTTATATCATTTACCCCTAGTTTTTAACTTAAAAATTAAGTACGTAATTAGCTAATTTTTATTTAAAATTAAGTTGTATTTAAATACGATTTAATTTTTTCAGTGGTTAATTAAAGTTATTATTAAATTACGTTGAAAGTACGGCAGCACTCAAAAATTTCCAAATATGGAAAGTTTTCCAAAGAACAGCTCTTTAACATAAACAAAAAAGTTAGGTTATCAAAATACAGAAAATTAAAATTGCATAAAGACACATTTTATTAAACCAAAGGAGCATCAAAATACATTTTTCTATTTATTTATACCATGATATTAAACTATGAATTGTTTATGTTATGTATTTATGCAAATTAAACGAAATTCGTCCTAATACGACCACATGATGTTTACAACCCAACCACATGATGTTCATGTGTATGTTTGCAATAAACACACACGCGAATAAAAACATATGGTGCGCTCATAAAACTTAAACACCACTTAATTACACAAGGTTGGGCATTTAATTATTATTTAATTATGCACTCAAAAACACAATTTCGTATTTAATTAGAACTTAAAAATAATTACACTTTGATTATTAAGTCAAGAAATGGGCATTAATGTCATTTTTTTTATCTTATACATGCTCTATTCCGAAAATATTTTGTGTTATTTACCTTTACGTTTGTTCCCTACAATAGTGACAGTCAATTGACTGACTGATCATTTGATCGGAAGTGATGATGGATTTATATATTAATTATAGTTGCTCCACTCTAGCATATATATATGTACATATGTTAGAGTGGGACATCTAATATGAATATGCCAAAACTTTTAAAAATCTAGTTTTATTACAAAAAATACAAATCATTCTGTCTGTGAAAATTAAAATTTATAAGTGTTAAAAAATATAAGTAAGAACAATAGTGAATAAAAGAAATTTACAAAATTTAATTTAATATATAGATATTTCTTTTCAAAGTTGTAGATATTTGTAAAAAGCAAGATGCGTTGGCGGTGAAAAGGTGTGAAGAGGGCCGGATACCGCCTAGGTTATTCTGTTTTTGCTTATTTCTATCTTTAATTTGAAATATTTTATTTACTTGTATATTTTGAATTGACTTTTTAAAATAAAAACAATTAATATAAATAATAAAAATATTTCATTCAATAAAAGAATTGAAATTACTGAACTTAAGCCTGACTAAAAATTATTTCTGATTAAAAATTCACTATAGTTAAATTAAAATCTAAAAATGTCTCACTTGAATCTAAAAATATCTCATATAATAAAAATTATATTTTTGGCCAGTATGTATATGAATAATGTATGATAGCTCAATTGTGGGGGATATACTAGTCAATTATGATCAGTCAAACTTGATTAATATTTATGCTATCATTGATTAGTAAAAAGCACTCGTGAGCAGTTCGACTAAATGTTATATTCATTATATTCTGGACACTCATTTTGTTTTGATAGCTAGTTCAGATATATAAGCGATAATTTGTTATCAAAACTAGTGATGATAGCAATTTCTTCATGGTTCGCAGCAAGGTTCAAAATGAACCAAGATGGTTCGCTCTCAAAAATTTGTATTGCGAACCATGTTGATTCAATCAAGATTCGACCGCGAACCGCGAACCATTTCTATATAGTGGGATATATGTAGAATGCTGCTATGACTGCAATGACCATTACTCTTTTCCAGAAATTTTGTACATAGTATCAGTCCCTGTACCTGGATTTCGCCACCGAAATAACATTCCTTTATTTTATTAGGACTGTTAAGTGCTTAACAATGCTCTGTTAACTGCAAAATGAGCTCTGTAAATTTTTTGGTTTTTGTCTCTGCTAGTTAAATTTAAATTTATCTTCACACACATTAGGTAGAGTAATATACATAACTTCGTGCTAACCTAAATAGAAAATGAAAAACCAGAAAATGAATAGTGGTACTTACACATGTATTTACCAAAGGTAAATCAATAATTGTACACAACAATCATTTCTAACATTCCTTTTCATTACAATTTACGTTAAATAGCTGATGTTAATAACAATCTCTACCCAAGTAGATAGACTAGGGTGCTGATGAAGTGCGTGGCTGTACAGAAAAATATCGGTATTTCCCCCAGCTAAAAAGTCGAGTTTAATTTTTCTTCCCTTCTTTAGAAACACATTAATTAATAAAAATATTTCATTCAATAAGAATTGAAATTACTGAGCTTAAGCCCGAATAAGAAATTATTTCTTAATAATATAGATACTTAAAATAACATGAATTTTTCAGGGAAATTTAAAAATTTTATTTTTAGCCTTTTCCCGGTTTCAAGAATGCAGATATTAATAATTTTTTTTTCTATTTTTGTTTAAAATTTTGTCAAAAATTTAATGCTGTATTTTAATTTAAAATCCAACAATAAATAAAAAGTTATAGGCGATATACTAAAAAAAGCCAAGGAAATTATTTCTTAAGAATTTCAAGTTTATCTCAAAATACTTTATCCGGTAAAAATCGGATAATTTTTAAAAAAAGTTACAAGCCTCAGAAATTTTTTTGAGTCCCAGGTAGTTAACTTTGGCCCACTCTAACTCCAGTCCAGCTCAAGCCAGAAGGCTGTCATGATATGTTATAAAGCCTAAATCCTCCTCTACGGATGTTAGGAGTTTCATATAAATCCAATCAGTACTTTAGAAGTTCCAGATTTATTGCCATTTACTTTGTAAAAGTCCCCTCTGTGCAATGTAAATTTTACATATACACGTGCATACATATGTACATACATACATATGGATGTGTAAAAACCTATTTTCAAAAAAAATACAAATTGGATTACATACTTTTTCGTGAGCGTGCGTGATCGTGATAAGTTTTAAACAACTCATGCGTGATTAATAATATTTTATTCGTGAGCGTGCGTGATCGTGACAATTTTCAAGATCATTCGTGCGTGAAATTGCGTGAGTAAAATATTTTTCTACGTGTCGTGAGCCGAAAAACGCTCACGTGCACATCTCTACCTTAAAGTTAATAAATTCTACCTAAAATTTCAATGATCGTCTTTAAATAATATTTGAAATTGATACAAACCACAAATTTCTATAAAAATTTAATGGATTCGTACACAGTACGACAAGCTTTAGTTTTTTGCGGAAAGTCACTTTATGCAAAACAATCTAGAGTCAAACTATTTAAATGGATTTCATTTACTCTCTCTTTACCCTCTACATTTTTAAATATAATAGGTACACATAAATAACTTATTTCCATATGAAGCTACAACATTTATTATCAATAAAGGTAACAAATACATTAAAGGAAATGGTCTTGCAAAAGCTTGTGGCGCTTAAGTCATGCAACTATATGACCCAGCTTGCAAGGCTAGTTTTCGATATGTAGCAACACTGAAATATTCTGCCTTATCGTGGTTGGCGTATTTCAAATACGACTACTTCTGTTTGGTAATATATTTAAAAAACTGTTGAAGTCTTCTTTAATCTATTACCAAACAGTTCGTAGTCGTATTTGAAATACGCCAACCACGATAAGGCAGATTATTGAATGACGACAAATCTGAAGAAAACAAAATTTAACGAATTTTGATGTTGTGATAGGCACGCCTAAAGAAGAAAGTTAATAAAAACCAAAAATTGATTTTACTATTATAAAATATAATAAACTGTTTTATTTAATCATCGCCATATAAGTTCCACAAGCTTATGAAAATATTTCATGCAATTCTCATGGACAAAAAAGTGTTCTTTCAAAAAATATATTCATACATGGATTTTACAATATAAAATTATAAGTTTTAAAATTGTTGTTGGCCCACTTGAGGCTACATTGACAGATGTATTAATGGAAACTTTCATATAAAGACGTACTTTCAAAGGGATATTATCGCCTGTAACTATCGATTTTAGTATTTCTAATAAAAATCACCAGTCGTAATGCCCCCGAAAAAAAATTTTGCTACGGCAATAGACCTTAGATAAGTAACTAGGTAGGCTCAAAAATTTAAATTTTTTCCGTTCCCAATTTTAAGTAACTTTAATGTGCAATATTTATTTATTTAATAAAAGAACATATAACTCGTTTATACGCAAATCTTATTTGCAAATAAAACTTATTGCAAATACTGAAATCACCGTTTATACGTAGATAGTTAAGAAATTAATTTTTCATTAAATTTTTTCAAACGTATACTATATCCATTAAATCTTCCACACTACATATACAATAAGGGCAAAAAGCTTCGTCGAAATCTGATACAAGTTTTATTTTGCATAAGCTGCAGATTTTCAACATGACAACATTTGCGATTTGATCCCTGAAAATTTTTTCTCATTCTTTGCTATCTACTGTTGTTGATTTTTCATTATCGTCAACCTCAAAATTTTCCTTTTCTGAGTTTTCTGTTGCTTCGAAAAACAGCTACAGCTGATATCATGTCGTTACATACTAGTCTCCTGCATAAGACTTCTTATAAGAACTTTCAAGACATGAGGGATTTTTCAAATGCTTTACTACAGCGAAATCTTATAAAACAAACATTAACAACACTGTTTGCAAGAAACTTATTTGAGTATTCGTCGGTTTGTTTCTGCTTTGATGTATGGGACAAAAATGTGTTTTCGAGAAAATCGATGAATAATGTTTATTTCATTATTTTTATAAAAATACACGATATAATTTTTAGTTTAATAATAAAAGTAATAGATAGATATGTTTTTTATTCAATCTTAAAGTTGATAAACTTTTTACATCCAACTTGAAAAGTTATTAGGACTTAAAGAAAAAATGACAAAAATCTTTGTCAACGCATCCCACAATCATATCAACAATATTGTTCACTTTTATCAACTTCTATCACATTCTTTGAGTAGAATATGCATTGATATGCATTATAACAGCTGCGAATAAAAATATTAATACTTTTACGTGGGAAATGTGCCACAAATCAAAAAAAATTTCAATTACCGTAAAACAGACTACAATGTTCAACAATTGTGGAAATTACGCAAATTTCCACATCTATATCTCCAGATATATCTATTATATATTATTATTATATCAATTTTTTTTAAATGTCCCATACATCAAAGCAGAAACAAACCGACGTATTGTAGGTATAAGAGTAAAGAAGAAAACACTTCGTGATGGAAGAATTTGTGATACTAGCACAAAACATACAGAAGTATCACGAGACGGAAGATACGGGTATTTTTCTGTTTGTCTCGTTTTCCCTCAAATTTTGTCGTCGTTTCTGTTTTGCTACGTCTTTCTAGGGCAATAACTTTTTATTAGCTGTGTTAATTGGTATGTAGTAATACACTACAGTATCAAATACACTATGCTTTTCTCTTTTTTCTACGAATTTTAACAAAAACCTGATGGGAGCTTTTTTTACCTGTCACTTTCTTCACTTCTGTGTATTCTGTGATACTAAATAGCTTCTTTCTATGCATAAGAGCGTGTACGAACGTCATGCATGTATATGGTTGCCAGATATCAAAAGTCAAATACCTGGACAATGGAAAAAATTCAACTGGATTTTGATTTTTTTTAATGCATGTTTTTTATTTATTGTATCTTCAAATATGAACTAACAATAACTATTCAAATCTTAAATCTATAAAAATATTATTAGGCCCGACCAATGTCGGATATAAGCTTAGTGATAGTTATTAATAATACATAAGTAGTGATAAGCAACAAAAAGAAAAAAGTGTTATCAAGCAGCTTCATCATCTAGAGTGTTGAATATTAGAGCATGTGTATCTCTCTTTTTTAAGCGGATATGTCCAGTAAAGTTCAAAATATTACGAGCAAGCGGATTAGGATGTGACTCGAGTTTTGTTAGATATTTGCCTGCGTATTTTGCAATTTCTTCAGTCACTAGTGGCATATTCAAATCACGATGTATATTTGAATTTTTGATGTACCATGGAGCCGATGTTATCATGCGTAAAATTTTATTTTGCCTTCGTTGAATTTTCTCTACATTTGAAGCTGAAGCAGTGCCCCATAGTTGAATTCCGTAGCACCATATTGGCTTTAAAAGCGACTTGTATATTAAAAGTTTACAGTCTAGGCTAAGTGTTGAATTTCTACCAATCAGCCAATGTACCTGAGTTAATTTAAGCTTCATTTGAGTTAACTTAGAGTCAATGTGGTGTTTCCATGTAAGTCGTCGATCAAGGTGTATACCAAGATATTTCACATGAGAATGTTGGAAGTATGGATACTACTGCTCACAGGCATATCACAAGTATAACTCAAATATAAAACTGGTCCCAGTATGCTCCCCTGTGGCACAACGGATGAAATAGTTTCAGGCCTACTCGTAAAGTCTCCTTCCACAACAGTGAACTTACGGGAAATAATGTAACTTTCCAAAAGATTTAAAATGTTTATTGGTAAGTAAGTCTTCAATTTTAAATTTAGGCCTTCATGCCACACTTTATCAAATGCCTGGGAAACGTCAATAAAGAGCGCAGAACAATACTTTTTTTCCTCAAAAGTTCTTCTTATAAAAAGGTGGCTTATACTCAATGGGTGTTTTAAGCTTTCTAGCAGCGCGCCACAAAGAGTAATTAGACGCTGGTGTGACATCAAGACCTTCCAGATAATTTTTAAGAGATGCAGTTCTTTCAGACGCAAGCAACTCTTGGAGTCGTTTAGTGCACTCTTTAAATCTGATTTTATTTTGTGGTGATCTGTGCTGTTGCCATTCCCTTCTAGCTCTTCTTTTTTCACGTACGAGACGTTCAATGTCTGTAGAATAAATTTTATTAAACCCAGTTTATTCTTAATAGACTACAAATTGTAATGATCGTCGGAGAGTGATCGGACGAGAGATCAAGAGAAGCTTGAACTTGAATTAAATCCCTAGAGATATTTTTTATGACGCCAAAATCTATAACATCCGGAATTTTTTGTATGTCAGTACGCCAATAAGTGGGCTCCCCACTCGAAATGACATCCAAGCCCATTTTTGAAATAGTGTTGAACAATGCTCGACCTCTGGGGGTAATAAGACGCGAACCCCAGAACGTATGCTTAGCATTGTAGTCTACAGCTGCTACAAAACAAGGTCCAACAGATTTGTAGAAATCCTCATATTGATTCTCAGTGATTGAAAATCTGGGAGGGGAGTAAATTGATGATATAACAAAATTTGTACAAAAACTTTCAATGCCAATATTTGTTGCTTGTAGGTGTTCTTCACAAATGTTATCAAGAACATAGTGCTTGAGTCTTGACTTTATTAGAATTGCTGATCCACCGCAAGCCCTTCCTCTAGGGTCCTTTGTATCATATATAGTGTAGCCATAAATTTTAAAAAGACTTCTCGAAGTCAAATGAGTCTCAGATACTAACATTACATCAATATTTTTTTCCGTGAGGAAGTGCTCAAGTTCATTTTTATGTTGGCGAATGCCGTTTGCGTTCCAGAAACATATTGTTAACGTGTTCATGGCTTATTAATTAATGCTTGAAGCAGAGTATTCTGCATTCGCAGCATTTCTTGCATCATGCTAGTCATATTTGTTGTAAAATTGTTTATAGTTTGCACCAGATTTTCAATAGTAGCTTCAAGGCGATTAAAATTAAAGCTTGCGTCAGTATTTTTTGAATTATTTGGCGGGTAAACATTTTGTGTGGGAATTGAATTTGTCTTAGCAGCATCTGCATACGATACACGGGAAGTAACTGGTTGGCTCATTTGCGCAAAAGTGGCTGAGTAAGCGTTTGCTGATTGAGCTGGAGCTAATTTAGGTTTTTGCACCATAGTCTTCTTTACGAAAGAGTACACAGGACAACCTCTGTAGTTAGCGGTGTGATTACCTCCACAATTACTGCATTTTTTTATCACTTTGATCTTTTGGCTTATTGCAACTAGCAGTGCCGTGTAATTTGCCGCTCACAACACAAACAGAGGGTAAATTGCAATATGTTTTTGTGTGGCCATATTCTTGGCAATTATGGCACTGTACAGGACCTGAACGCTTATGTGGCTCTTCAACTGTGATTTTTCGGTACAAGAGGTATTTCAAATTATAAATTGGATGCGTCTCATTTTTTTTTCAATTTTATATCATTAGGCTCAAGTTCAACACGAAATAGGGGTTGGGGAATCTTCTCTCTGTTTATTATATTGGACACATTTTTTACCTTAAACTCCTGGAGGACGAGTGCATCTTTTATTTCTTCGGGAACAACATAAGAATCTATGCCCTTCAATACGATCTGAATGCCTTTAGCGCTCTTAAGCTGGTATGTGTAGAAGCTTGTTTTATTTTTTTCAAATTCAGCAACCATTTTGCGGAAATCTTTTTCGTTATAAATTTGACTTTAGTTTCATCTATGTTTCCACGTTTTATTGGAACAATGTGAAATTTATTCTCACGAATGACTGAAGTTAATTTTTTAATAAGGGCATTTGAATTTTTTTGTCTCAAATAGATTGGTGGCGGCTTGGATATTTTATTCGAGGATACCTCGGGTTTGTCGTTGTCATCTTGCAAAATTTTAAAGCGGTTTTGGCGATTAGTTGAGGCTGCGCTGTTATCCCTAGACATTTTTGGAGCAGATGAAATTTTTGAAGAATTCGCCCACGCTTTACCACGGTTATATATCTGTCCATTCCGACTTGTACCTTGAGTTTCGAGCCGCTGTTATCTGTAGTGATAACTTTGTTAAGTGATGAACACGAGCCTGAAGGGGATGATATTACTGGCTTATATGAAGAAGTACTAGGCAACTGTAATGTTAATGCATCATTACTATTTGGCATTGGACAAAGCGAAGTTGATCGCTGACGAAAAATTGGCTTTGCCGTTAAAAAAAGACTTTCATCAGATTTATTATTTATATTTTTTTCATTAAGAGTTTCAAAACTCACAGTAAAATAAGCATTTCTGCCGTTAGAACTCACTTCAAATTTTTTTGTGTTTGAGGCACTCATACAAAGAATTCCTCAAGGGTTATTCGTTTGTGTTTTTTTGTTTGCGGTCTTTTTTTGTTTTTGTTATTTATGAGTGTTTATTTATTAGAGGTACATATATACATATAGTATTCCTCAATATCACTTTGTTTAAGTTTTCTTTGGTTTGCGGTTTTTTTTGTTTTTGTTATTTCTACTATATAAAAATATTAGCAAAGCATAAAGCTTATTTATTAAAGACAGTATGTACCTATTATTATTATTGAAAAAATAACTGGACAATTTAAAAATAAGCTTAAAAAGCAAAGTGTTGATGCTTTTTGAAAATATTGTTTTGGTTGTAAATTGCCAGTGATGTACAAAATAGAGGAACTAATCAGTGTTAAGGCCCAACTATAATATGAATAAGCTAGCTTAAGCAACTGTGCGGTTACATATAAAACGTATGTGGCAAACTATAATGTACTTAACAAACTTTTCGTCAAGTTTGTCAAATGTCATTTGCTTAAGTAAAGTGCCAAACTGAACGCACATTCCGTAAGGAAACAACTGTTTGTGCATTTTTTAAACTCAAACAAGCAGCAGCAGAAAATATTCATTGATTTTAAATATTTTTTTATTGTTTCTTATTTTAAACTCGGAAAATACAGCAAAACTTTTATTTTCATTGTTTGTTTTACAATACACATATACACACATACACATGTATTTACTTATGTATATTCACTGTTGTTCTTTTTAGTAGGCAAAACAAGTAAAACAAGTAATAAGGTGACGGATATATTTATATGTGAATTTTTAATAGATTAGGACATTCTTTCAGGTTAGTTTGATTGAATTGCATTCATTTAGGAGTTATGAGAAGAAACAAAATTAATACAAAATTATTGACAATACCTAGATGTGCAGCTGTGGCTAAAGAATACTTAAGTGCATGTAAGTACATTGTGGCCACCTAAAAGTCACATCTGAATTGTTTAAGCATTTGACAGACTTATCGTTCAATTCTGACATTAGCTTAAGCCAGCTTATTCATATTATAGTTGGGCCTTTAGGGAAAATTACAACTGGTTGTACATTTGCAAGCACTATTGTTTCTTTTTATTTACTATTAAAAATTTTTCCTTAGAAGATATAAAAACACAACCAGAATACAGAAATTTTTGCATTGTTTTAATAAGAAAAGCTGATCCTTATGTATTTTTATCTCCTGATTACGATTCCGTCATTAGTTTTAATCTGTAAAACAAATTTCCTTTATTTCGATAGCTTTACATTGAGGAGCATAGTTTAGTCCATAAAGCTTTTTTATTATATTTTTTACTTAAATAACTAGTCGTTACGAATTTTTGTCCGCTAATTGCGAAAAAAGATTTCTTATATTCTTATACCCTCTAGTTTCAGAGATTTGTGCATTATATTTAAAAAATAATATCTCGAATTTTTCTTTTCTTATAATAACTACAAATAAAACAAAAATTTTCTGGACTGGTCAATACAACATTTATTATACGTAATAATTGCATTGATCAGATATGTGATACAAAAAACAAATTTTTTTGGAAGGCATGAGAGAGCAAAAAATTTAGTGTTTTTTTTTGTGAGACTAGAGGTGATAGATAAATGATAAAACTATATTCGTAATCAGCGGACAAAAATACATAAGAACCAGCTAATTTAATTTAAAAAATTTAAATAAAAAAAATTTAAGAACTAAACCAAAAAGACACGATTTTTAACATCCATGTATAAGAGTACGATATCATGATATACTCAATGTTCATCTACTCAAATAGAATTTAATGAAATTTAATAATCCAGAAAGTACTTTTAAGTTTGGGGGACCATTCGTGATATACTAAGTGAATTATAAAAAAGTGTCATAAATTAGGCATATGCTAATTGTCACTATATCTTTAAAACTAGAGCTGCTGGGGAAAAACCAATGATGCCATCGTAATCAGCAGATAAAAATACATACATCGGCTATTTTAAATGAAGCAATAAAACCACTGTTCCGCTGTGTAATTAATTAAAAAAATCGATAAAGAAATTATTTTTCAAAATTTAAGAAATAATTTTTAACTGGATAAATTCTATGTTAGCTGGTAACTGGATGAGGCTATAAAAAACTGGAAAATCCAGGCCATTCCAGGCCGTCTGGCAACCCTATGCATGTGTGTGTGTATGATCTTTTATTTTTCTGCGCACATGCAAAGGCACACACATGCATTAACATTAGTTGTATGCGGTTAATCACATAATAGCTTGCCATCTACATATTACACACACACTCAAACGTACAATATGAAAAATAACAAGCATACACTAATCAACAGTACTTCTTTTGAGTGTTTGTTTTGTTTTGCTGTCTTGGCGTTTTCGCTTGTTAACACTGATATACACGTCCACCAATACATCCATCGTGCTTCGCTTACAGTACGACAGCATTTATTATTGGTTTAGTATAATACATGCGACGTGAATACATTTAAAAATCATGACTTTTTTACATTTCAAGACTGTTTACGCAGCTCTCTATTACATACTACGTAACTTAAATTCACCATTCTTCCATACTTATTCAATTATAATGAAATAGATTTTGTATACCTGTGTGGATACAATTGTATTTGCATTTTTATTTCAAGTAAAACTTGGAATGTTAACCATAGAAAAATTAAAGGATAGGTATATATTTTAAAAACCGCGCGATCGCACAGAAATACAAAATCTATTTCATTATAATTGCAATTAATTTCCTTAAAAGGTATTGTTCTGCTTTGGCCAATATAGGACGGAGATATCAATTAATATGTATGTATGTATTTATAGTAAAACACAGAAAACATTTACTTCTAGCAACATATTGTTACGAAAATAGCCGTCAACAATGTTAAGCAGCATTACACAAAAATATTCCAACAGGGTTAATGTAAATGCTACGCGAAAATATTCCTACAGGGTCAAAGTAAAGAATGGTCTAGAATAGTAGCCAACAACTAAATAAGCATGCCTAGCTTGATTAAACGTAAACAAGCAAAAGCAACAACAACAAAAAGCGTCAGCTTATTAAGAAGATTCACATATTTACACACATACATACATGCTAATTCAAATGAAAACGTATAAGATAAACAACCACCGTGTGTTGCTTAGTTAATGATGTACACACGTACGCATGTACACATGTATGTACATAGTTACCACATGAACTTAATTAGGCAGCATATAAGATGATAATGATCGCCTAGACATTGCTTGAAACTTCTGGTGATATTTGTGTGGAGTATAAAAAGCGGTGACGCAGCCAATGAGTTAGTTAGTTGCAGTTGTAAGTCAGTCGCGAACAGTTAGTTAGTTGCAGTTGTGAGTCAGTTACGAACAAGTCAGTCGCGAACAAGTCAGTCAGTTGCAAGTAAACAAGTCAGTTGATAATTAAGTTGTGAATTAATAATAGTCTGTCGTGGAATTGAGATTATTGTGGAGTCTATCGTGTCGACTGGAGTAAAGGGAACAGCGCAGCGAATAGACGTGTATAAGGGTGTAAGTAAAGCCAGTGAGTCTTTATTGGTGTATCAACTGTGAGTGTCGGCAGAGTGAGTGCCGTGTGTGACAAGCAGCAGACAAAGAGGTATTGGTGTATCAACTGTGAGTGACGGCAGCAGACAGAGAGGTGTCACGTGAATACTTGCGCAGCCAGCTAAGAGACGTGTGTAAACTACAGCGAGGAAGGCGTAGTGGTAACCAGTCGTGAATATCTGTGTGTAATTTATTAGTTTAAGTTGTATTAGTGTATTTAAGCTCTTGAGTAATTTAGTATAAGTGTATTTGTAAATAAAACTTGTGTCATTCTTAACCCTAATTACTACACTCGGCTCTTGTATTCATTTGCAAATCTTCGGATCTACGGAAAAGCGTTTTTATAGAGAGAAAAACGTAACAATATTTATCGTGCATTAGGGAAATAGTTTGCATTGATTTTCTTAGAGGTTTCTCGATTCCCGTAACCACAAAGACAGTGTTCAAATGAAATATATTTTTATATATACCGAAACATGCCTTCATACCCTGTTTTGGTTTTTTTTTTGGCAATTAGTAAACAAAATCCTCACAAAAACATAAATGTGAAAAACGGCTAAGTTCCTATCCAAAATTTCGGCCATTAAAAGTTGTGAGATATAAATTTTGACCAAGTTCTTCTTTGCCACAATACCTAACACAAAAATATATTGTGTATGATATAAATTTGTAATCGTAAGGGTGTCATATAATTTTTAGATAGTCTGCCAACCCGACAAAATTTTTATCAATATAAAGAAATTAACATTTATACATTATTTTCTCCTTTTTTGGAAAGGTAAAAATATTGCCAAGTTATAGATTATCTAGAAATTATATGACACCCTTACGATTACAAATTTATATCATACATAATATATTTTTGTCTTAGGTATTGTGGCAAAGAAGAACTTGCTCAAAATTTATATCTCACAACTTTTAATGGCCGAAATTTTGGATAGGAACTTGGCCGTTTTTCACATTTATGTTTTTGTGAGGATCTGATTACTTTTTGAAAAGATATCTATAATAACACTTCTTAAACTTAAATTTCTAGTGTATTTTATTTCTATTCATGATCACTGTGCCAGTTGAAAATGGCAGAGTTACATAAAATATTGGGTAATAGTGTGATGGGTGTTGAATTGTTTACCTTAAAGATGCACTATTGTGTCATTGCAACGGGTCGCCAGTGTGTATGCAATTTGGTAAGAGTCGACTGGAAGAAACATGTAAAAGACAGCGTAAATTTTACTGGGCATGACCCCGCCTAATTTCTCAATATATTTGCATATTAAACTCTGCTTAGCCGAAGTACATAAATCAAAAAGATATGCCCAATGTGTATGCAAAGTTTCAATAGGATAGCTGGTGCTTTTAATTTTTGGATTTTCCGATTGAGTAAATCAATTACTATTTGTCTACAAAATGTCAGCTCTCTATAGTATAATATTACGTACATTTTTTATTGGCCTGGCCCCGCCGACCTTTATATCTGCTAGGGCTTATGATTCATGCAAAGTTTGGTATTAAAAAGTTAATAAGAAATACCTGAGTTTAAATTAAAAACTGCTAAGCCGAAGTATCTGAACGAAAAAGCTAAGATTTATCTGTGAAGTCACGGCTACTTTTCAAAATAGGGAATTTTTATTTTGAATAAGTGCAATGTGTATGAAAAGTTTTAATAAAATGTATATTAACTTTGAAGTGCTTGTTTCCGCCCTCTGATAGCAACTTCTGGGTTTTCAGATTTTTCTTAGTGACCTCTTATCTAGAGATCGTCGTGGCCCCGCATACCGGGTAAAACTATTTGGTTTTAAGATTTTCCCATTGGTTTACGCAGCTACACTTACTAGTGTATAAAATGTCAGCTCTCTAGCGCGAATTATATCTTTAGATTTTATCAGCATTACCTCTCCCCACTATTCCTAACTCAAAATTTTGTTGTGAGCAGCGCTTATAATTCATGCTAATTTTCTTCTAAAATATGCTAGACCGATGTAGATTAAATACAAGGCTAACATTTTATGGGAGTGATCACGCCCAATTTTTAAGGTGATGCATGATTTCACTAAATTGGCTTGAATTAAAAGCTGTATATTAAGTATTTAGTTCAAAACAATATTAGCGTGGCCCCGCCCATTCTGGTAAAATTTTTTGGGATTTCAAATTTTTCTAGTTGGTTTCTCACTTAGACCTACTTGTATATCAAATTTCAGCTCTGGCGCAACTTTTAATTTTTAAGTTTTATGGGCGCAGCCCCGCCCCTCTAACTACAATTTTCGGGTTTTTAGAATTTTCTAGTTGGTTTCTCACGTAGACCTACTTGTATATCAAATTTCAGCTCCTTAGCGCAACTTTTAAATTTTAATTTTTATAGGTGTAACCCCGCCCACTTTTCCAAAGTCAAAATTTTTTTGGGTCAGTGCTTATTATTCGTGTCTAGTTTCGTTATAAACGGATAATAATAGCTAGATAAATAGTATATATAAATATGCTGAGCCGCAGGGCATTAAAATGAGGTTTAAATTGTATGGGCTTGTCAACGCCCACTTTTTTAATTAAAAATTTATAGCCTTGCATTACCGTGGTATATATGCCGAATTTCAATAAAATATCTTCCATGAAGCGCCTTAGATTAGCATTTTTAATTCTGACCTTTATGAGCGTAGCCTCGCCCTGCTGGCTAAAATTTCCAAGTTTTCAGATTTTTTTATTTTATTTCTCACCTAGACCTAGCTCTGTATCGAATTTTAGCTCGATAGCACAAATTTAAATTTTTATAGGCGTAGTCCCGCCCTCCTGGTTAAAATTTTCGGGTTTTCAGATTTTTGTGGTTCATTGCTCACCTAGATCTTCTTGTGTACCAAATTTTAGCTCTCTAGCTATAGCGGAAGTGCTTCATCAATTTGATGAGTGTGTCAGTGGTCAGTGGTCAGTGAGTATGTCTTAAAATATGCACTTTTTGTACCTCTATATCTCCGGAAGCTTTCATTGTAAAACTTTCAAACTTCGCATATGAGGTTATACGAATTTATTCTAATTATGGTTTAAATATCATAATTTTCCGATAGCGGGGAACAAAGTTATGAACAGCTCGAATGGCTTCGTGTAAATATACACACTACGTGCATTGGCCAGGGGGCAAATTACGGCACTCGTTATCGAACGAAATTACGAAATATTTCCATATAAACTCTATTGAAATACTTCGTAATTTCGTTCGATAACGAGTGCCGTAATTTGCCCCCAGAACTTGGCCTGGCGCACTGCCGTGCGCCTAGATATGTATTAATAATAAAAAATAATAACATTAAAAATACGGTTTGATCCCAACAAAATATTTCATCATATGTACATACGTATGCATGTTGACATTTGCAGTACATATTATTATTTTATAAATGAAGCTTGATCACAAAACAAATTTACAAATCTCATAAGAGTGCCGCTAAATGTACTCCTAATAAAAATCGAATTTTGTAAAATGTCTTAATTTAATTTAATTTAATTTAATTTAAAATTTTATGGAGTTATTGGGGCCAATTTTCATTTCCGTTAATCCTAGCGAAATCGTTAGAACTTAAGAATGAATAAAAGCCCCACATTAAAAAATTTAATATATTGTGGGGCTTAATTTCATTTTCCTTTTTTGGGGCTAAATTTCATTTCAGAAAAAAATAAATATCGCCACAATTGCGAAATGAAAATATATCCCAAAAAAAGCTGCAATAACGCCCTAAAATTTTCGTGTTATTGTTTTCTATAAGTACATTGGGGCCATTTTTCATTCTGCACTTTGGGGCCTTATTTCGCACAGCCGTATAAAAAGGGGTGACGCATCCAATGGCAAGCCAGTTGCGTTGTGAACGAGTTGCAGTTGTGAGTCAGTTGCGAACAAGTTGTAAACAAGTTGGTCAGTTGCAAGTAGGGTGATCGACTCGGTTTTTCAACCGGTTTTGAAAATCGGTTTTTTTTTCAAAATACGGTTGTCGGTTTTTTCAAAATGTTGATTTTTCGAATGTCGAATAGTCCGGTTTTTTTACAATTTAAAAACCGGCGAAGTCGAATACCTTTCGATTTGTACATATTGCGTACACGTAAGTATTTTTTTACTGAAAGATGAAATTATTTTATGAGGTAATAGCAGAGGTGAATTTAATTGGCCTTATGGTGTGCAATGGATGTCAAAATACAGTTGCAATAAGTGTTTTTTAGTTTTGTTGCCATTTTGCTTCAAATTTTATATAGAGGTAGATATCCACCTTGTCCATACATTCATATGTATATACCATTAAAGAATAAACTCTACATACAACCATAATTCTTGGGGTTTGAGGAAACTTGGGAAGAAATTCCAAAAATTAATATTTAGGTTGCTAATATATATGTTTATACAAAAAATAAAAAATAATTATAATAACAACAACATAATAGACCATATTTGGATGCCATTTGTTGACGACTTGGTACCGGAAATCACAGAATTTTCAAACATGTTGACGACATCAAACATTTTGCACGTATTTTTTCATGTATTTTATGCCTGTATGTAGACTTTTCTCCTATGTATTTTTAATATTTTTGCTACTGTAGGTGCTATAATTATTTTTTTATTATTTGTATAAACATATTTATTAGCAACCTAAATATTGGTACACCCAGAAAAAAGATTGGTTGGAAAACGGTTAGTCCAATAAAATATCATTTGCATTAACTATATTTCAGTTCACGCTATCAATTTTCTGTTAATCCAAACAACAATCCATGTTCATTGTCATAAGGGCATAATTGTAACAAAGATATGATTGTGACAATACTTGATTGCATCAACCGATTGTATGCTTTTGTCATGACTAATTAAGTGATTGGTTAACCCAACCGAATAAAATATTACGAATTGAATTTTACTACCAACTTTTGGTATTAGCAACTAAAAAATTGTCGTTCTATATTAAAATTAAAATAAAAACTTTCAATCAGTTGCTGCAACTAACTAGAGGTTGAGTTTACTATCATAGTTTATAGCAGCAAATTAAAAAATTAACTTTTGTAACTTTCAAAGATATTATGATTTTTGAATTCTCAAATGGTTTTCGAAAGTCTGTGCATAAGATAACAGGTTTGTGGCTTTTCAAACTGTGTGGTTGAAGAAATGTATATAGACATGGTTCACCATTAGGAAATAAATTTCAATTAAAATAAACTTATGACAATATGTCAAATAATAAATTTCTTAAATTGTGTATTTTTATTTGCGTTTATTGTTTATTTTTATTCCAGCAAGCAAATTTTCGGTAGCAAGAATAACATTTATTTCAAATTCCATACTGTCAACCAATTTTTTCTGTTGCTGCAACTATTGGGTTTAGGGTTATAATTAAAATATAGTGGTACAAGAAAACTTCAGTCGCTATAGCAGAATTCTATGATAGTTGCTGCAACCGCCAAAATTCAATTGGCAACAAATTCGGTTGTCACAACGAATCTGTTTTCTCTGTGTATATTTAATTTTTTGAATTTCTTCCCAAGTTTCCACAAACCCAAAAAATTATGGTTGTATGTATGTAGAGTTTATTCCTCGACTGTATATTATATATAAATATTTATGTACTATACATAAGTATATGAAGTTAATTTTTATGTTTTACCTTTAATTTTTGTACTGTTTTATAGTATTTACATGAACTGTTAACAATTTTTTTTTATAAAGCAATTTAAAATCAAAACTTTTGTATAATAATTTTCTTACTTAAAAAACCCGGTTTTCCGGTTTTTCCTGAATTGTAAAAACCGAAACAGGGTTTTTCATAATATCAAATATTCGAACTATTCGTAAACCGGTTTCTGGAAAAAGTCGAATAATCGATCACCCTAGTTGCAAGTAAACAAGTCAGTTGATAATTAATTATAATTTATAATAAAAAGAGGACACCAGAAGGAAAAAACCCGGACATTTGCTTAAAAAAGTAGGACTTAAAAATTAAACGAAATTGATTTTTTCCATAATATTCACCTCTATCGTGAACAGATTTCCCTCGAAAAATTTTCCCTTTTCCCCAAATTGCAATCGTGAACAACTTTTCCCTAGAAAGGTGTTCTCTTTTTTAACTCCACTTATCGTTAATAATATTTTTCATGGGGATTTTTTCACTTTTACCTTGGTTTTGTTCATGTTCTCGGGGCACAATTTCAAGCAATAGCAAAAATAGGGAAACAAAAAATTCAAATTGGAAAAGGGACAAGTTTTATTCATAATTGCCTTGTACGTTTGCCGTGTACGTTTGACTTAATACATAGCGTTATTTCAATATTATACTTTCAATTAAATATTAAAAGTTATAAATAATTTATTGTAGTATAAGAGCAGTAAATAATTTCCACGATTAATAACAATAATTCCCACCAACACATTTTGCATTGAATATGAACCTCTTTGGTTTACATGCCGTAAATTTTATCCTCACAAAAACATAAATATGAAAAAGGCCAAGTTTTTATCCAAAATTTCGGCCATTAAAAGTGGTGAGATATAAATTTTGACCAAGTTCTTGTTTGGCACAATACCTAATACAGAAATATGCTATATGTTATATAAATTTGTAATCGTAAGGGTGTAATACAATTCCTAGATAGTCTGCTTACTTGACAATATATTACGTAATATTACGTAAAATTTTTATGGGTCTGGCCCCGCTGACTTTTATATCTCCTAGTGCTTATGGTTCATGCAGAGTTTGGTATTAAAAAAGTTAATGAGAAATACCTGAGTATTATATTAAAAACTGCTAAGCTAAGGTATAGAACTTTAAGTTGGCATCACTTTTTTAACTGGCGGCCATTTTGTCAGCTGTCAAGTGATTAATATTTAGTTTGGTTTGCCATTTTATCATGAACAGGTTGACAAAAGAACAACGCTTGCAAATTGTGCAAATTTATTTCGAAAATAATGGTTCAGTTCGCGAAGTTTACCGCAAGCTCCGTCCATTTTATGGTCGACATAATCGTCCATCAGAGCAATTAATTCGGTTAACCATGGATCGTTTTCGCACTACGTTTACTCTATGTGATAATACGCATCCGCAGAGACGTCGAACAGTGCGCACCGAAGAAACAATTGCCGCTGTAGAGCAAAGTGTTGAAGAGGACCCGAATGAATCGATTCGCCACCGTGCACAGCAATTGGAGCCGACTAACCGACTATTTTGTTCCCGAATTGGATGGCATGAATGTGGATGAGTTGTGGTTCCAACAAGACGGCGCTACATGCCACACAGCGCACGTCACAATCGATTTATTGAAGGAAACATTCGATGAGCGCATAATTATGCGGAATGGACCTGTCAATTGGCCACCAAGATCGGTGATTTGACACCATTGGATTATTTTCTTTGGGGATATGTGAAGTCGCTCGTCTACGCCAACAAACCAGAAACGTTAGGGGACTTGGAAGCCAACATTCGTGGCGTTATTGCCAACATACGGCCCCATATGCTCGAAAAAGTGGTTGAAAATTGGACCTGTAGAATTGGCTTTATTCGAGCCAGCCGCGGCGGCCACATGCCCGAAATCATATTTAAACATTAATGGCATAAAATTATCCTTCCAATAAAGCGAAATTGATGGACATTAAAACGATTTTCTTGTGTTTTATTTCAATTCGAAGTTCTATACCTCTAAAAAAACACGCTTTACCTGAAGACAAAGCTAAGATTTATTGGTGAAGTCACCGCTACTTTTCAAAATAGGAACTTTTTATTTTGGATAAGTGCAATGTGTATGAAAAGCTTCAATAAAATTTATTTTAATTTTCAATTAAAAGTGCTTGTTGCTTCTCGTTTTTTAGATTTTTTTTTGATCTCTGGTCTATTTGTGTATCAAATTTCAGCTCTCTAGTGCGAATTATAGTTTTAAATGCGTGTCGCCGCATACCGGAAAAAACTTCTTTGTTTTAAGATTTTCCCATTGGCTTACTCTACACTTACTTGTGTATAAAATTTCGGGTCTCTAGCAAGAGTTAAATTCTATGAGCATTATCTCTCCCACTATTTTAAACTCACAATTTTGTTGTGAGCAGCGCTTATAATTCATGCTAATTTTCTTCTAAGATATGCAAGACCGAATTAGATTAAACACAAGGCTAAAATTTTATGGGAGTGATCACGCCCACTTTTTAAGGTGATAGTTTAAAGTCTTGTATACCTGCAACGCGTATGCAAGGTTTCACTAAATTGTCTTGAGTTAAAAGCTGAATATTAAGTTTTTAGTTCCAAACAATATTAGCGTAGTCCCGCACATTCTGGTAAATTTTTTAGTTTTCAGATTTTTCTAGTTGATTTCTCACCTAGATCTACTTGTGTATCAAATTTCAGCTCATAAGCGCAACTTTAAATTTTTAATTTTTATGGGCGCAACCCCGCCCCTCCAACTAAAATTTACGGTTTTCAGATTTTTCTAGTTGTTTTCTCACCTAGACCTACTTGTATATCAAATTTCAGCTCCTTAGCGCAACTTTAAATTTTTAATTTTTATGGGCATAACCCCGCCCACTTTTCCAAAGTCAAAATTTTTTGGGCCAATGCTAATTATTCGTGTCTAGTTTCGTTACAAACGGATAATAATAGCTAGCTAAATATATATCTAAATATGCTGAGCTGCAGGGCATTAAAATGAGGTTTTAATTGTATGGGCGCGTCAACGCCCACTTTTTTAATAGAAAATTTATAGCCTTGCATTATCGCAGTATGTATGCCAAATTTCGGCTCCATGAAAAATCGCCCAAAACCAAATTGCCCAAAAATTAAAATGAAAAATCGCCCAAAATTTCAAAATGAAAAATCACCCAAAAAAAATGAAAAATCGCCCAAAATTTTCAATATGAAAAATCACCCAAAAAAATGAAAAATCGCCCAAAAAAAATGAAATATCGCCCAAAATTTAAAAAACACCAGAAAAAATTAAAATTATAGTAATTTCATTTTTATATTAAAATGAAAAAAGAAAAGTTATAGAGAAGTGTAAATAATGTTCGTTCGTTCGCGAATTTTCTACACCATAGGGTTCTTCGCCACGGCGATGCCTAATAAAAATTTTCTGCCTTGCAAAGTTTTCCTGCTTAAGAACGTTTTCTTTCACTGACGGCCTTCGGGCGGGCTTAAGGATTTTCTCAACCATGGTGTTTCCCGACAGGGCGCTGCCTAATAAAACGTTTTCTTGCACTGCCGGCCTTCGGCCGGGCTTAAGGATTTTCTCCACCATGGTGTTTCCCGACAGGGCGCTGCCTAATAAATATGTTCAGCCTTGCAAAGTTTTCCTGCTTAAGAACGTTTTCTTGCACTGACAGCCTTCGGCCGGGCTTAAGGATTTTCTCTACCATGGTGTTTCCCGACAGGGCGCTGCCTAATAAATATTTTCAGCCTTGCAAAGTTTTCCTGCTTAAGAACGTTTTCTTGCACTGCCGGCCTTCGGCCGGGCTGAAGGATTTTCTCCACCATAGTGTATCCCGACACGGCGCTGCCTAAAATATTTTCTGTCTTGCAAAGTTTTCCTGCGTAAGAACGTTCTCTTGCACTACCGGCCTACGGTCGGGCTTGAGGATTTTCTCCACCATGGTATTTCCCCACACGGCGCTGATTAATTAAGATTTTCTGCTTTGCCAAGTTTTTTTGTTTAATAACATTTTCCTGCACTGCCGGCCTTAAGAATTTTCTCCACCATGGTGGGTGTATTTTTCCCTTTAATTTTTAAATGTTTGAACAAGTTTGGGCGATTTTTCATATGAAAAATTACTTAAAATTTGTATGAAAAAATTTTTGGGCGATTTTTCATTTTTATTTTTGTGCGCTTTCGTTTTGGGTGATTTTTCATGGAAACATTTTTCATATGAAAAATCGCCCAAAATTTCAAAATGAAAAATCACAAAAAAAAAAAAAAAAAAAAATGAAAAATTGCCCAAAATTTTTGGGCGTTTTTCATATGAAAAATCACCCAAATTTTGTATGGAAAAATTTTGGGCGATTTTTCATTTTTATTTTTGGGCTATTTGGTTTTGGGCGATTTTTCATGGAGCCCCAAATTTCAATGAAAAAGCTTCCACTAAGCGCCTTATATTTGCTTTTTTAATTCTGCCTTTTATGGACGTAGCCCCACCCTCCTGGCTAAAATTTCCGGGTTTTCAGATTTTTTAAATTTTATTTCTCACCTAGACCTAGCTCTGTATCGAATTTCAGCTCAATAGCACAAATTGAAGTTTAAAATTTTTTAAACGCACTAATAATCCCAAATTAATATTTTACTTATTAAGTAAAATATTTTTTTATATTAAAAATACATTGAAATTGATTATTGAGGGGCTTAGCTGGATCCTATGCGCATTTCACTGTTGCTAATGCAGATCATCAGAGAATCTCATCATCAGCTAAACCCCTCAATAATCAATTTCAATGTATTTTTAATATAAAAAAATATTTTACTTAATAAGTAAAATATTAATTTGGGATTATTAGTGCGCTTAAAAAATTTTAAACTTAAATTTTAACAATTCCCATAAAAAACACTAAGCACAAATTTTAGTTTTAATGGGCGTAGCCCCGCCCTCCTGGTTAAAATTTTCAGGTTTTCAGATTTTTCTGGTTCATTGCTCACCTAGATCTTCTCGTGTACCAAATTTTAGCTCTCTAGCTACAGCGGAAGTGCTTCATCAATTTGATGAGTGTGTCAGTGGTCAGTGGTCAGTGGTCAGTGAGTATGTCTTAAAATATGCACTTTTTGCACCTCTATATATCCGGAAGCTTTCATTCTAAAACTTTCAAACTTCGCATATGAGGTTACATGAATTTATTCTAATTATGGTTTGAATATCATAATTTTTCGATTGCGGGGAACAAGGTTACGAGGGGAGTAAAAACAGCTCGAATGGCTTCGTGTAAATATACACACTGCGTGCATTGGCCAGAACTTGGACTGGCGCACTGCCGTGCGCCTAGATGGTGATTGTATATTAAATCATTTTCCACGGCACATAAAATATTTAAAAACATAGAAACATTTAATTTCAAGCACCAAATACGCAAATATTTCTTACAATTTCAGATTTTCAATCAATTTCTAAGATTTATAAGTCTTCTTCCCGCTTTTTACATTCACCGTGAAATTCAAGATAGCAAATTTCTCTTCATGGGGCATGCACATTTCATGGAAACTAAAATTCACATATTATTCACGATGGGGGTGATTAGTTACACTAAAATCTTAAATACATATCGAAGGTGTTCTGTAAAAAGGGTCAATCTCGCACAATTTTACATAGAATATTGGATCTTTTTTACCCAACACCATCGATATGTTTAAATTAAATTGTATCTACATAAATATTTACACATTTAAGAATATTTACATACATAAACGCACAGAAATAGAACTTCAAAGTGCAACCGATTACACATCAAACATAGGGCTACCGACTTTGAATAAACTTTCATTATTAGGTTAAAATGTCTTGTTTATTCAAAAAATAAAGATTTTTAACTCTCGTTTAACTCCATCCATATTTCAAATAAATTTTCATAATTCTACGTCTTAAAATAACATACCACAACCCTCATGAACAGTGTTATTTATAAGATTAACTGGACATCCAATACCAATTACTTTCCTTTTTAGTTTAGCTTTTAATAAATACAATTTGTCAACCAATTCAAAAGCGAAAAAATTTCATTAAAAAGTAGGACTTTCCCGGACGCTAATTTTTTCCGAGGACAGAGATCCCAAAAAGAGGACAGTGTCCGGGAAAAAGAGGACGGATAACAACCCTATTTAATAATAGTCTGCGATACAGTAGTGAGTGATATGAGAGCAGTCTGTGCTTTAAAACACGTGAGTTGGGAAAAGGAGAAACTATATGACAGTCTATAGTGACAGCAAAGTCTGTCGTGGAATTGAGATTATTGTGGAGTCTATCGTGGTGACTGGAGTAAAGGGAACAGCGCAGCGAATAGACGTGTGTAAGTAAAGCCAGTGAGTCTTTATTGGTGTATCAACTGTGAGTGTCGGCAGAGTGAGTGAGGTGTGTGACGAGCAGCAGACAAAGAGGTGTCACGTGAATACTTGCGCAGCCAGCTAAGAGACGTGCGTAAACTACAGTCAGGAAGGCGAAGTGGTAACCAGTTGTGAATATTTGTCTGTAATTCAGTAGTTTAAGTTGTATTAGTTTATATAAGCTCTTGATTAATTTAGTTTAAGTGTATTTGTAATTAAAACCTGTATCATTCTTAACCCTTATTACTACACTCGGGTCTTGTATTCATTTACAAATCTTCGAGTTCACGGAAAATCGTTTTTAAAGAGAGAAAAACGTAACAAAATTTTTATAAAACAGCAGTTATCTAGGACACTAGACCGTTGGACCATTCAATATAATTAAAGAATACTTTATAATATTTTAATATGAAGAAGAAATTTTCGGACAAATATTATCTAGAAAAGAACTTTAAGTTTGTTAATGTTAATTTTACAAGAAGTTTCTTTTATATGTACCAGGACACCAGGACAATTTGTCTAAATCCAGGACAAATCCTGGAAACAAGGACGCATGACAGCCCTAGCCTAGATGTTTATGACAAAGAAACCTTGTTCAATTTTAATTTAATTGAAAATATGTAAAAGAACTGCTGTTTCAAATACAACTAGAGTAAAATTTCAATATTTATGATTTGAACAGGCTAAAGTTCGTATCGCTTTTTAAGCCAAATTACATGTGATAATTATTAATGAACAAATAACACCAAAGTTAGTTGTAAATATTCTGACAACACATAGTTGAACGGAACAGCTAGCCGGTTTAGCAGGCCACTAAACCTTTATCATCAGCGTTCTTCTGTGTTTGGTCCACTGTGTGTGGTGTCAGTTGATGTAGATTTCTGCTTTACATACGAAACTTTTTTGCAAATGGAATATGTGAATTGTTTTGATTCATCGTATTTCAATTTGCTGAAAGATGTTTTGTAATGAAAGCTCACTTTACCACCTCTAAATTTACAACAGTCTTACCATTGTCGTTTGTTCCTTACTAATTATACACATGTTAGTTAATTTGCTTATTTTTGTTCTACTTAAGACAAACTTTTTTGTTTTGGTACTATTAAGTATATTTATTTAATTTTCGCCACAAGCCAATGACTATTAATTTAGTTAATTTAATTATTATTTTTCGAACTTCATTTGTTTCTATATTTATGATTTGAACAGGCTAAAGTTCGTATCGCTTTTAAAAAATTCAATTTATTAACAAAAATAAAATAACTTAATATATTTTTATACTCGTAATACTGTGCCAGTTTTTAATTTATTGGAACACATTCCTCATCACATATAGACTTTGTTTATTTTTCAAACTATTTTTTAATCCTAACAAGAAATACCAACTATTTAAAAACATAACTTTTTTAAATAACAATTTGTTTTCTCTCCGTGACCAGTTGAAGGGCGAGTCGGCAGCACCATTAGAGAACGTCGTAGACGTGTGCGTTGTAATGTACTACGACCTCGAACAGATTGGCGTATTTTATGGCGAGGGGCGCTATTTGAGTAGTTAGGTGTGCAACGTTCGGCGGCATTCATGGCAGCTAGCATTTCGAAAGCTGCCTTTTTATGTTCTCTAGTCCAAATGCTCGATAACTCCGAAGTTTTACATTTAGAAATGATACGTTCTTCTTTAGTGCCCAAGCGCTGATTTTGTTGCTTCATTGTTTGGATTGCAGATGTTGACACTGCTTTACCATTGGAGGCAGCTGAACAGGAGGATATAGTCGGCGGATTTGTGGATTCTTTATTATTACGACTTAAACCAAAAATTGAAAGAATAGATTTACGCTTGGTTGTAGAAGATGTTGAAGAAGTGGACGTTGCTGTGCTCTCCGCAGAATCCTGACTACTTTTGCTTGAGGTACTAGAATGCATTTGCATATTATTGTTGCTAGTTAGAGTTCCAAGTTTTTTCTGTTTACTGTCAATATCGTAAGTTATGAACTTTTTAGGAGATTGAAAAGTAACCTTACGAAGGGTAGAAAAAGCTTTAACGGCGGGCAAAGCAGCCATATTTAATTTCGCCACTGTAGGTTGGTGTTCTATAGTATCATTTGGTTCTATAGAGCAATAAGTTTCGTCATGCGTAGTAGTTTTCCTTGGTGGTATAGGTGGTGGCATAGAATTCAGAATATTTATCTTTTCTTCCAGTAAAGGCAAACACAATCTTTCAATTGTATTGTTCGCTAGTATATATGACTTGGGTTTCTTACTACACTCGTCTTTAAGCAATTGATATTTTGAAACCAAACTTTGCTCGAAGGATATCAAACGGTTTTCTTTTTCGTTCAATTGCTGTTCACGCGCGCTTAGGTTTTCTTCACGTTGTCGTAGTAGCGATTCTTGTGCTCTTATGGCATGCAGCCGCTTTTGGAGTATACAATCAAATACGTGTCGTGTTACCTCATCTGGCTGAGAAAGTTTTTCGAAATGACTGTCATCATTTTTTCTATAATCTGTTTTGATGACGAAATTTCTAAATGTGTCGTGTATTGTAGCGTATTCTTCGCGTCTGATACTTTCATACAACTCTGGATCAGAATGTTGCAATTTTGAGTTAGAAGAAAATATTTTTCGTTTGGCAGAGTAAAAGAGCTCTTCTTTTAAATCGGGTGTAAACACACCAGTAATACTTAATGGTCTTTGACCATATCCTTCATGAAAACTATTTTGTTCTGAAAACATACTGCTGGAAAAGTCTTGTAACGAGCTGTAAAGCAAGTTCTTGCGAGCTTCGGCACCTCTATAAAAATCCTGATGTTGTGTTTCAATACCTATTAAAACCGGAAAATCATTACCCAAATCTTTGATGTTCCGCACAAGTAGAGGATGTCGTGATATCACTTCTATACTAGGTCTTTTTTCATTTTCTACTTCCAACATAAATGATATTACATCTTGCAAATCTTTTGAATATATGTCAGATATGCTGCTGAATTTTCCAATTGAGATATTCACTGACAGCTGGTTGAACTCTTTTCCTTTGAAAGGTGGTTGTAATGTGCACATTTCATATATCAAACAACCTACTGCCCAAACATCAGACTTGCGATCATATTTAGAGCCCTTAATAATTTCTGGGCTCATGTAGTAGGGTGTGCCAACAAAAGTATCGGCGAATGTTTCGTTGCGTCTTAACATACGAGCTAAACCAAAATCTCCTAGTTTAGCATTGCCTTCCATATCCAAAAATATATTAGCTGGCTTAATGTCACGATGTAGAATTGTACCTTCTTTAATTTTGTTGTGACAGACCTGAAGTGCACGACAAACTTGAAAAAGCACGCGCCATATGTAACGTTCTTCGAAACGTTTATTCTCAGCCCTAGCTTTAAATATTAATTGAGCTAAGTCGCCTCCTTCACAGCACTCCATAACTATAAATATAGATTTAGCTTCATAATTAACCAAGTGATGAAAATATTGCACAATGTTAGGATGCTGCAGTTGGCGTAAAACTCTTATTTCTGATATCAATGATTCTTTTTGGGATTCACTAAGTTCATCGTAGTCCATACCTTTCCAGGCATAAATCTGTCCACTTTCTTTATCACGTACTTTGAAACAAGTGCCAAATGCACCGTTTCCAATAACCGATACTACTTCGTAATCTTGCAACGTTTTTTTTGAAAAAGAAAAACTTGAATCTGCTGCTTCTTTTGAGGGAGTTGTTTTATTTTCTTGTGAGTTCATTATGGGGAAACAAATATAACAAAACACAACCTACTGTAAGTAAAATAACACATTCATAAACGCGCTTACAAACCGATCACTTTTAGCACTGAAGCCAAACTGGTCTTAGGTTTTTCAATAAATTTGTGTTTCAAATTTGGAAACTAGTGGTCTCAAATCGAAAAGAAAAATCTCTACCTACCTACAATACGTTTAGATTCTAAACCTTAGATTGTAGTTTTTTTTTGTTTACACCCAGGATTAAGGCAGCTGTCTTGGCTAAAACATTGCTGCCAGTGCAATTTCTGAGAATATGAAGATTAAATACAATTACAAGACACACAAATGCAGGGTTTGCAATTCTTTTTTGTACCTTATTCCGAATTTTCATTTTATTATCCCCAGCAATCCCTAAAAGTGCAATTCCTTACTCCAGAAAACTCCCAATTAATACCTTCATGTCATTCGCGTTGAAAAATGTGTGTGTGCAGTATATAAATTTTTTTTAATACATATATTTATTTATTGTATCTTCAAAAATGAACTAATAATTGGTGTGATTTTTTACGTTTGTAGTAAAATGCAGTAAATGAGTTACACCTAATTCACACGAAGACTTTTATGAAGTCTATTTTTCGACGTCACTTTTTGTTTGTTAGCGAACGGGGTAGAGAAGAAAGAGGGGTAGAAAAAATGACTCGATTTCTGTTTTCCATGGTTTTTTTCATATTTCTCTTTACATTGCTCTTGTTGTTATTGTTGTTACGTTTCAATGTTACTCTTCTATCTTATTGTTATTTTTTATTGTTACTCTTCTAGCTTATTGGCTATATGAGTGGAGAGAAGTAAAATTAGACGTCCAAAAAAACATCGTATGAATGCAAGGAATTTTTGGTAGCAACTTCAAAAGAGAATTAAGAAAAATAGACGTCATAAATTTCACCGTGTGAATTAGCACTTATTACTGAAAAAAAAATTTAAATTTACACTTAAAAAGAGCTGTTGCGGAAAATATAGTGAAAATTAGTAAGATTAAACAAAAATAGTTGTATAAACTTTTGACTATTCAACTTAATTTTTGGACGTAGAGTACAGTGGTATACTCTGTTTTAAAAGATTAGGTCAAAATCAAGAGGTATTCTATTTTTATTTGTATTGTCTCGCTGGCTATTTTTGTACAATATTTAGAAATATAAATATAATATTCAATTTAAGTTAAAAAAAATTTTGTTTTTACTAAAAAAAATACAAACGAATATCCCTTGAGGAATTCTTTGTATGAGTGCCTCAAATACAAAAAAATTTGAAGTGAGTTCTAACGGCAGAAATGCTTATTTTACTGTGAGTTCTGAAACTCTTAATGAAAAAAATATAAATAATAAATCTGATGAAAGTCTTTTTTTAACGTCAAAGCCAATTTTTCGTCAGCGATCAACTTCGCTTTGTCCAATACCAAATAGTAATGATGCATTAACATTACAGTTGCCCAGTACTTCTTCATATAAGCCAGTAATATCATCCCCTTCAGGCTCGTGTTCATCACTTAACAAAGTTATCACTACAGATAACAGCGGCTCGAAACTCAAGGTACAAGTCGGAATGGACAGATATATAACCGTGGTAAGGCGTGGGCGAAGCCCGAATTCTTCAAAAATTTCATCTGCTCCAAAAATGTCTAGGGATAACAGCGCAGCCTCAACTAATCGCCAAAACCGATTTAAAATTTTGCAAGATGACAACAACAAACCCGAGGTATCCTCGAATAAAATATCCAAGCCGCCACCAATCTATTTGAGACAAAAAAATTCAAATGCCCTTATTAAAAAATTAACTTCAGTCATTCGTGAGAATAAATTTCACATTGTTCCAATAAAACGTGGAAACATAGATGAAACTAAAGTCAAATTTATAACGAAAAAGATTTCCGCAAAATGGTTGCTGAATTTGAAAAAAATAAAACAAGCTTCTACACATACCAGCTTAAGAGCGCTAAACGCATGCAGATCGTATTGAAGGGCATAGATTCTTATGTTGTTCCCGAAGAAATAAAAGATGCACTCGTCCTCCAGGAGTTTAAGGTAAAAAATGTGTCCAATATAATAAACAGAGAGAAGATTCCCCAACCCCTATTTCGTGTTGAACTTGAGCCTAATGATATAAAATTGAAAAAAAATGAGACGCATCCAATTTATAATTTGAAATACCTCTTGTACCGAAAAATCACAGTTGAAGAGCCACATAAGCGTTCAGGTCCTGTACAGTGCCATAATTGCCAAGAATATGGCCATACAAAAACATATTGCAATTTACCCTCTGTTTGTGTTGTGAGCGGCGAATTACACGGCACTGCTAGTTGCAATAAGCCAAAAGATCAAAGTGATAAAAAATGCAGTAATTGTGGAGGTAATCACACCGCTAACTACAGAGGTTGTCCTGTGTACTCTTTCGTAAAGAAGACTATGGTGCAAAAACCTAAATTAGCTCCAGCTCAATCAGCAAACGCTTACTCAGCCACTTTTGCGCAAATGAGCCAACCAGTTACTTCCCGTGTATCGTATGCAGATGCTGCTAAGACAAATTCAATTCCCACACAAAATGTTTACCCGCCAAATAATTCAAAAAATACTGACGCAAGCTTTAATTTTAATCGCCTTGAAGCTACTATTGAAAATCTGGTGCAAACTATAAACAATTTTACAACAAATATGACTAGCATGATGCAAGAAATGCTGCGAATGCAGAATACTCTGCTTCAAGCATTAATTAATAAGCCATGAACACGTTAACAATATGTTTCTGGAACGCAAACGGCATTCGCCAACATAAAAATGAACTTGAGCACTTCCTCACGGAAAAAAATATTGATGTAATGTTAGTATCTGAGACTCATTTGACTTCGAGAAGTCTTTTTAAAATTTATGGCTACACTATATATGATACAAAGGACCCTAGAGGAAGGGCTTGCGGTGGATCAGCAATTCTAATACAGTCAAGACTCAAGCACTATGTTCTTGATAACATTTGTGAAGAACACCTACAAGCAACAAATATTGGCATTGAAAGTTTTTGTACAAATTTTGTTATATCATCAATTTACTCCCCTCCCAGATTTTCAATCACTGAGAATCAATATGAGGATTTCTACAAATCTCTTGGACCTTGTTTTGTAGCAGCTGGCGACTACAATGCTAAGCATACGTTCTGGGGTTCGCGTCTTATTACCCCCAGAGGTCGAGCATTGTTCAACACTATTTCAAAAATGGGCTTGGATGTCATTTCGAGTGGAGAGCCCACTTATTGGCCTACTGACATACAAAAAATTCCGGATGTTATAGATTTTGGCGTCATAAAAAATATCTCTAGGGATTTAATTCAAGTTCAAGCTTCTCTTGATCTTTCGTCCGATCACTCTCCGACGATCATTACAATTTGTAGTCCCTTAAGAAGTAACTTACCTGACCCATATGTGAAGATGATCAATCGTGTTAATTGGCTGGGGTTCAAAAAATATCTGAGTAGTCATTGTACGGAAAACATTACGCTTAGAACATCCGATGATATTGAATCTAACATTGCCAATCTCAGCGAGAATATTAAACAGACTGCTGAACATGCCATTATCTCCCATCCGCAGACTGGGTTTAATAAAATTTATTCTACAGACATTGAACGTCTCGTACGTGAAAAAAGAAGAGCTAGAAGGGAATGGCAACAGCACAGATCACCACAAAATAAAATCAGATTTAAGGAGTGCACTAAACGACTCCAAGAGTTGCTTGCGTCTGAAAAAACTGCATCTCTTAAAAATTATCTGGAAGGTCTTGATGTCACACCAGCGTCTAATTACTCTTTGTGGCGCGCTGCTAGAAAGCTTAAAACACCCATTGAGTATAAGCCACCTCTACGCACATCTACCGGAAGTTGGGCAAGAAGCGATACTGAAAAAGGTAAAATATTTGCTGAGCACTTAAAATCCGTTTTTACGCCAAAGATATGTACTGGTGTTGCTGATTTGCCGAATGTAGTCGCTCTACCCCCTCAACACATAAAGTTTAAGACGCGTGATTTACAAAAATTAATTGCCGAACTCAACCCGAAGAAAGCTCCAGGTATTGATGGAATTAGTAACCAGATGCTTATGAACTTGCCTCGTATTGCAATGAGAATCCTATTATTCATATTTAATGCCATTTTACGACTGGAGTATTATCCACACAGCTGGAAGCTTGCCAAGGTTAAAATGATTCCAAAGCCGGGCAAAGACCTAACCAAGGCTGAGTCATATAGGCCTATAAGTCTACTATCAACTATGTCAAAGCTTTTCGAAAAACTGCTCAAAACAAAATTGTCCCAAATTCTAATTAGTAGTGGGTGCTTACCAGATCATCAATTTGGTTTTAGAAGTCAGCATAGCACCATTGAACAAACTCACAGACTGGTTCAATTTATAAGAAGAACTTTTGAGGAAAAAAAGTATTGCTCTGCGCTCTTTATTGACGTTTCCCAGGCATTTGATAAAGTGTGGCATGAAGGCCTAATTTTAAAATTGAAGACTTACTTACCAATAAACATTTTAAATCTTTTGGAAAGTTACATTATTTCCCGTAAGTTCACTGTTGTGGAAGGAGACTTTACGAGTAGGCCTGAAACTATTTCATCCGGTGTGCCACAGGGGAGCATACTGGGACCAGTTTTATATTTGATTTATACTTGTGATATGCCTGTGAGCAGTAGTATCCATACTTCCACATTTGCCGACGATACAGCCTGCCTTAGTATGCACGAAAACCCTGATGAGGCATCCCGCAAACTCCAGGAACACATTAGCCAGATGGAGCTTTGGTTAAACTTATGGAGAATTAAAGTCAATGAACAAAAGTGTGTCCATATAACGTTCACCCTAAGAAGAGATACTTGCTCCCCCATTCGGATTAACAATCAAGTTGTTCCTCAACATTCACATGTGAAATATCTTGGTATACACCTTGATCGACGACTTACATGGAAACACCACATTGACTCTAAGTTAACTTAAATGAAACTTAAATTAACTCAGGTACATTGGCTGATTGGTAGAAATTCAACACTTAGCCTAGACTGCAAACTTTTAATATACAAGTCGCTTTTAAAGCCAATATGGTGTTACGGAATTCAACTATGGGGCACTGCTTCAGCTTCAAATGTAGAGAAAATTCAACGAAGGCAAAATAAAATTTTACGCATGATAGCATCAGCTCCATGGTACATCAAAAATTCAAATATACATCGCTATTTGAATATGCCACTAGTGTCTGAAGAAATTGTAAAATACGCATGCAAATATCTAACAAAACTCGAGTCACATCCTAATCCGCTTGCTCGTAATATTTTGAACTTTACTGGACACATCCGCTTAAAAAAGAGAGATACACGGGCTCTAATATTCAACACTCTAGATGATGAAGCTGCTTGAAAACACTTTTTTCTTTTTGTTGCTTATCACTACTTATGTATTATTAATAACTATCACTAAGCTTATGTCCGACATTGGTCGGGCCTAATAATTTTTTTTTATAGATTTAAGATTTGAATACTTATTGTTAGTTCATATTTGAAGATACAATAAATAAAAAAAAACATGCATTAAAAAAAATAATACAACTATCACTTTTTCTTTGAACCATTAAACATTTTCTTAATAGAATATGTTGTTCCTTTTTTTTATTTTTTTGTTTTTAATAGCACTTTACAAGAACTTCAAATTATCCTTTTTTCTACTAACCACTTTGTAACATTTTATTTTTATTCATCACTTATATTTTTTGTGTGTGTTATTTTGCCTTTAAAAATTTTTTTCCGCCAGTCGCCTTCCTTCTTGAAGCCCAAATCGTTATTCATCTTGTCTAATTTCTTCTTCATCCGTACCTACTATTTCGTGCCCGCCAAAAAATCGTCCGATGTCGTCCATCTTTTTTTTCTTTTCCCATCAAAGCTGTCTTTTCCAGAACTTTCCTGGCCATTTTCTTCCATCCTGTTTTTATAAATAATTTTTTGTTTTTGTTTTTAAATTTGTTTCTCTTTCAGCTGTTGCTACCAGCTGTTACCAAAACCCGGTGACCAGCTGTCACCTCTGAGGTTGCCACTAACTCTGCTGCATTACCGACACACAGGGTGCCGTCACAAATACTTAACTCTAACAATGATAGCCGTCTATTTTCAAGCCGATACAATTCAATAGTTTTCAGTTTGTGGCACTATTTACGGCCTAGCCCATGATGTCGACAAGGAGGTTTTCATCGCTTTTGTTAAATAGTACGTTTGATCCCGTACTATTTTGGAAAAAGTTCGATAAAATGAGAACAAGCTTTAATTTCTCTCAATAATACAAAAAATTTACAAAAGTACGGGAACACGAAAAACCAAAAAAATTTTACCAAAAGTCAACGCACAAGTAAATACATACTTATGTACATACACACGCATGCATTTACTTCAGAGCAGCCCACAGAGAGAAAACCGAGAGAAATGCATAAGCGTATGTGTATTCATTTGTATAAAAACCGATTGATGTTCGGCACTCTGGCGCTTCTCTGGGCAGCCTGGGTTTACTTACATGCTGTTGTATGTATATCTAGAATGTTTTGTTTTTTAATTTTATATAAAAACTCATAAAACTTAGTTCACCACTAGTTTATAAACATTTTTGATACAACTTTTTAATCTTTTTAGTGTTTAGGACAATTTAATTTTACTTTGTTATTTTTCAAACAGCTGATTGTTTTTCGGCTTGCCCAAACTAGCCCAAAGAAAAATGACGGGCAGTTTCGTGCAAGAAGAAGAACATTTCTCTCTCAAAAGCTCCCTTACTTGCCCAAACTTTGAGTATGGGAACAGTTTTCGGTAAAATTGGGATCCCGCGGGTGCCCAATGTGGAGTACGGGAACAAAGCTAGTTCCACACATTAAAAATAAATGAGTTGTGCTAGCTGAAATAAACAAATAAACAAAAGCTAAAGTAATTTCGAAAGATATTTCCTTAAAATACAATACAACTCGCTTGAGACACCATACAAAACTAAAAATGAAATATCTCTTGATTTTGACCTAATCTTTTAAAACGGAGTATACCACTGTGTACTACGGCCCAAAATTAAGTTGGGGTGTCTCGGCGTTTTTATGTGTCATTTCGAAAGTTAAAAATTTACTTACAGTGTTATTGCTACTCAATATTTTTATAACACGAACAATCTAAGAATAAATTTTGTAATTTATTTCATGCAATATTTCTAATTAATTTCTATTTAATTTCCTTATTATTTTTTTGTTTTTGCTATTTGCTGGTGGTTCAGCGTTGTCTTCAATGACAATAAAAGTAATTATAAGGCAAAATGAAAAATAAAATTTAAAACATATTAAATTTGAGTTTTATTTTTCATTTTGCCTTATATTTACTTTTATTGTTATCCAATGGTTTTCTAATTGTATAAAGGTGTAGAAAAACAGAATAGATTCACATCGAATATAAATTTTTTGTTTTGTATAAGCTTCTAAAATAACATTAATAATTTGCAGCCTTATTTATAAAACTTATTAATGCTTTATAAAGGGGTTTTAACACAAATTTCCATACAAAATTCTTCTTAAAAAGCCTTTATAAAACCTTAATAAGTTTTAAAAATGCGGCTGTTGATATTTATTTTTATTATCCTGGAAAATTTTGACATCTACCTAAAATTCACGGTTGAAATTTTAGCATTTCTTGTAGATGTTCATTAAAAAAACGGTGTCTTTACTATTTTGGGTGCATTCATATAACGTAGCTGTTGAGCAACCTTTGAGTGTTTGTCTTAGAAACGCATAGTTGAGTAGTTCCGCTCCACTCAACAGTTGAGTAATTTTCCATCACAAAATTTTTTCGCTACCTGTAGTCAACATGTTGTGCTCAGTATAAACAGCTGATCGAATAGAGTTATGCCTTTTCTATGCTTTGTTAGGTAGCAGGAGAAAATATTTGTAAAATTTTACATTACAAATGGAATGAAGAAACAAAATAAAGATATAAACTTAAATTTTATCCCTCAAGCCGTTTCTAAGACGTAACTGTTGGTGCCAACAGTTGTCAACAGTTTCACAACTGTTTACCTCAACAGCGCTACGTCTTATGAATGCGACCATTGTAAAACATATTTCTAACGATATTACGAAGTACATTTTATTATTATCAGTACGTTACTATTACAAAAAATTTATTTTTATGGAAAAATATTTTTTTTATTACAAAAACATATTTTGTATTAAAAATGTAAAATATATGGTACCCTAGACGTGAGTCTTCTAAAAAGAGTCTTTTTCGATTCACTTTCGAGACAGTTTGTGGCATTAATTACAATCGGTTTTCTTGTTTTAAATTTTTTTATACATAAATTCACTCACACTCTATATTTTTTGATTTTACTGCACGAGCTTGCTGTTTTTTTTGCAAACATAATTAATTGCTGATATGAAAACTGTACGGAAAAAGATGTAGCAAAATATTGGTTTTGAGCAAAACAAATTTTCTGTCTCAAAACACGTATATGGAAACATACTATTAGTGCGCGTGCGAGCATAAGGCATCTGTCAAAAAAAGTTGCAATAGTGTTTTTGCATACAACAAGTTACATACGAAACTCTTTGACGCATTTGCAGCATAAAGTTGGTTAAATTTCAACGTTTTAACGCGTTGACATCACAGCTGATACTATCTGTTTACGTAAAGAACTTTAAGCTTCAGAGGCCCATACAATATAAACATATATACTGCTGTTGTGTGTTTGAGGATAAAAAAATCTTTTGTCACGAACACTTCGTGTTGAGTCGTGCGTGTTCGTGTCCCGAAAAAACACGACACGCACCCATCTCTAGTAGCTAGTGCTTTTTATTAGTTCATTATAATTTAAATTATAATAAATCTTAAAAATAAATAAATAAATAAATATATGTATACTTTTAAAATAATCTAATTTCTACCTTAATTAATATGCAGACATAAAAATTACATGTACATGAAACATTATGGTTGAATTTGTTACAGAAAAATGAATTATATTTAATAATTCTTATAATAGTTCATATGCATTCTCCTCCGCATTGTGATTTTGGTATTATTCATTATTAAAAAACGTTTTCTACACAAGTATCCTTGTTCTCAAATAAAATCGTTTTTATTTGAACTGATATTTAGGAATATTAAAATTATTTAAAACAAATTTTTTAGACTAATACGAATTCAAATTCGTCACATTAACTAACGAAATACTATTTTAGCTTGGTAGGCATGAATTATTATATAAAAAAATAGGTTCATATTAATTTGTATCTCCAAATGTCGCATTATCCCCAATTTTGGTGGAAAAACGCTTAATTGGGTATAACCCTCTTACACTGAGAACCCTGAACAAAAGGTTACGTACTCACCATAAACAGGTTTAGATAGAGTTGAGACAAAATGATTAAAATTCTCAATTTGGTACTGTTTGACCCACGGATGGAAATCATGGTACCATTGTACTTTTTATGGTACATTTTTGATCTTGTTGGTACCGTGGTACTACTGCGAGTTACTTGGTACAATTTAAAAATGTCAATGTTTCACTATATAGTAACATTAATTTTGCCTATGTTCTCTTTATTTTTTTTGTGTGTGTTTTATTTTAATCTCTAATATAATAGTCGAATCTACGAATGAACCTTTTATGAATGTAATATTTAATCTAATTTAATGTAATATTTGAGTTAAGTTTCTATTTTTTATTGTAAACTTCTGTATTTTTATACTAATTTTTTACGTTTCTGTTTTTATTAATAAATATTAAAAATTGGTACCGTCATGGTCTAAAAAGTAAATTTTATTTTCATAGTTGGTACAAAATCCAAGAAGTCATTTTCCTTCCCTGGTTTGAACAAACTAATACAGTTGTATCCCGATTTACCGAACGATATACTATCAGGTCGATTCGTTACATTGGCGTAGCTAGACATTTTTTCTGGGGGGGGGGGGGGGGCAAACACAATTATTTTAATTAGTGTTTTTTATGGGAATTGTTAAAATTTAAGCTTAAAATTTTTTAAACGCACTAATAATCCCAAATTAATATTTACTTATTAAGTTAAATATATATTTTTTATTAAAAATACATTGAAATTGGAAATTAAAAAAATATATTTTACTTAATAAGTAAAATATTAATAAGTAAAATATTGGTTTGGGATTATTAGTGCGTTTAAAAAATTTTATACAGATTTTTTTATATAACATTTTTTTTATTTAAGTTAAAACATAAATTAACAGTCCAGTTTCAATAACAAAAATTAAGTTATAATTAAAACTAGAAAAACAAAACATTCAAAACAAAAACAATATATAGACAAAAAGTAAAGTATGTATTAGAAAAAAACTAAATAATAATAATAATAATAATCTAATAATAATAAACTAAATAATAATAAAATAAATATTCGTTTCCAACAAGTTTATATGTTCACATGGAAAAATTATTTATGTATATACTATATTTGAATACAATATTTTGAAAAGATACAAGCAAGAAATGATTTCATTCATCATTCATGATTTCATTTCTTAATAATTTATTATTTAATTTAAAAAAAAAAATTATCTGTTGGTGCATAAATAAAAATAGAAAATTGCCATTTATTATTTAGTTACCCTTCCAATATTGAAGTTCTGAATCAATACTATATTGTTGCGATGAATGAACATACATACATAAATAAGTACAAATATATGTATGCAAGTATGTATTATAGCATTGCACAGATACATCTGTTTGCACTAGTTTTGCCTGTTTTTTGGTTCTGGTAAGAACAAATATGTTATTTATCGTTTTCTGTTACTAGTTGTAAATGTTGATTTTTTAAGCAATTATTGTATGGTTGGGCAATGAGCAAATGAAAACAACACATTTATTTTTTTGTTTTTCTAAGGCAAATAAGATACATAAAACTGCTTTTACCATAAGTGCATTATAATGTGTTGAGAAAAAATGTAATTGGCTGATGAATGAATGAATGAAAGCAAAATTGCACATAAGTACATATGTAAGTAACTGATACATGTACATGAAACACATGCATTTGTAATTACTCTCAGAGCAAAATTGTCTCTTTCTCCCTCTATACTTTGGCTGGGCCACAAAATAACATAACGAACGTCCGCACATACATCTGCACGTCATGTATTTGTTTCAATAGTGGTTTTTTCATATATTTGTATTACAATATGTATTTTTTGAGCAAAAACAGATGAAACAGTTGCTCAGCAGCAATACAATAAGCAATTGTTATATGTTTTCAATTGTATTTTAATTTGGAAAAGCATGCACACACAATAACTCTTATACTAGTTCTGTCGCTCACACTACAATTATATGGTACATACCATGGTATATTTGTTTTGGCTATACAAACGAGTATACAAATGCAACCCTTTAGTATGTATGTATACGTGTTCAATTGAAAAAAAATTTATGTGCATATATATACATGCATACATATCGATAGTTGAGTTTTTCAGTGATTTCAATAAATTTCACACTAAGACACCTCATCACAAAAATTTATTGCAATAGTGTAAAAAATAGCGCTTTTACAAGCAGTTGTACAAAAAAGTTACATTTTGAATATTACACTTTCTATTATGTTTTACCTTCTCCTGTAAAGTTACAATTATTTGCGTTAGGGCCTTTCCATTTGAGACCAACGATATATTGACCTGTGTAAGCTGATATCCTATCAAAAATTTCGGTCATCAAAAGTACTGATACCAAAATTTGGACCTAGGAATATTTTTCACAAGTTTTCCACTAGTCTAACAAAGTTGTATATGAACATGAATTGTTTTGTTTTGTTTTCTAATAAAAATAAAACATATGTATGTATACATGTTTAAAGAGGAAATCTTGATTTGTTCGATTTTCTGACGATTCTGACAACATGAAATGACGATTATTTTATATTTTATCGGGATTTCGGTGATTTTTCCATCATTTTATTTGGCAGCCTTCGATTGAACCATAAATATGCATACATACATACATACATGTGTGTGTGTACGAGTATATATAGTATATGAATATATACAAGATATTTGCAAATCATAATTTTTCGCTATTTTTTTAATTTTACTCTAAATAAAAATTGGTGGCTATTGTTACAAACAATTTGACAGTAGAAAATCTTAAGAACACCTTAAAACAACTTGTCTTCACTGTTGCCAGAATTGACGATTTCTCTGCATTTTGACAATTTTCACCTCTCAAAATACACTAGTGACGATTTTAGGTCCAGAAATGACGATTTTTCTAAATTTAACATTGGTTGGTTTTTTGTTATGTTATGATTTTTTTCTGTTCAAAATGTTAAATTCTGATGTTTATACATAAAATATTTCTATAACAAAAATGCTAATTATTTTTTTTATAAATTATCTGTTTTAAAAATAAATATATATGTACGTATGTGAATTCTGATTTCATTTTAAGTTTTTTTAATTTTTATTTTTAATTTTAATATACTTACATATATGTAATGTATATGTGTATATTTGTTGAAAGCACAGTTAATAAGTTTGAACCATAGTAATAGTTTTTGTAATAAAACAATTAAAATACAAAAAAATTTAACATTTTTTATTTGACGTTTTTTTGACGATTTTCTAAAAATGACTTGACGATTTTGACGATTTTTTGCACAAAAATCTGTAGTTTTTGACGATTTCACCCCTAGAAGTTCTGGCAACAGTGCTTGTCTTGCTACTAACTACGTACACTAATACAATTTTATTAAGAATTTGTTGAAAGCTACATACACACATACATATCTACACACATGCATTATAAATTCACATGGAGTTTACTATTTGTGATGTTTTGAAGTGCTGTAAACTTATAGTTTCTTAGGTATGTGTTATCTAATAAAAGTATGCATATTTAGCGATTATTCGAAAAGTTTGTATAAAAATTACTGGTGATTTTCATGAGTAATTTTAAAATAACTACGAAATAGAATTTTTCAATATTACAGGCAAAAGAATATGTTTTAAAAAGAATTTGTAATAAATCCTGGGGGGGGCAAAATCAAGTCTGGGAGGGGGCAATGCCTAGCTACGCCTATGATTCGTTAAACCGAGAAGGTGCCTTAAATCCTTAAGCTATGTACAGACGGTTGTCAGATCTTACAATGTTGCCAGTAAAATGTGCTAAAAATTTCTTACAAAAATATTACACATTGTAAAATTATTGCCAGATATTTGTCAGAGATTATAATATTGTCAGATGTGCGAAGTTCATGCATCTGACAATGGCATCATTGTAAGAGAATGCTTTCTATGGGCAACACTGCACACGCTTGATTTTAAAGAAAAAATTTATAATAAAATATATGCAGACAAAATCATTGCAATTGCTTCTTTATGGTCCATAATAATTTATACTTTCACTTTTTACATTTAAGACAAGCACAAACGATAAATATTTAACAATTTCAAACAAATGGTTTAAGTCTGGCAACGCATAACAACAGATCTAACAATTTGTGCATATGACAACTGTGTGAACTGACAATTTTTCTACTGACGATTTTGTCAGATGAATTTATTGTCATACAACCGTCTGGCAATAAGTTGTAAGATTTTCTGACAACGGTGTGAACTGACAAGAAATATTGTGCTGGCAATTTTCAATTGCCAGTACATTGTCAGCACATTGCCAGATCTGACAATATTGTAAGATCTGACAATCGTCTGTACATAGCTTTAAGGCTCAGTTAGCCGACTGTAATGTAATGTAACTGTAACGTAGAAAACAGCTGATCGATATTTTTATATGAAAAGTAGGTTACTTTACATTACATCTCTATAACCATTGTCATTACTTTTCGCATAACAATATCGATCAGCTGTTTCCTACTGTTGCAGTTACTTTACATTACAGTCGGCTAACTGAGCCTTTACTCTTTTTTTTCTTTACTTTTATCAATAAAAAAACTCATTATTTTGATGCACAAGTAAATATATATTTATATATTATCAAATTATGTATATAAATCAGCAATCCCCACACATATACATTCACACTTATGTTTGTGTTGGTGCTTCGTTTTTGAGCGTAATATATTTTGCTCTTCTTATGGCAGGGCTGCCAAGACATATTTCTAATATATTTGTAAAACTCTAATTCGAGTCAATTCTTCGTGTTCAAAAAGAGATTGATGCACATTTGATGTATTTTAAATAGTATATAATAACCTACTTTCAGATATGATTATTAAAACTCTAAAAAATAGAAAACCTTTAAATGAAACTAATTTAAAAAGAATCCATTGTTGTCTGGTAAAATGTGACTACACAACCGGCACATATAAATAGTCTGATATTAAAGTGGTAGGCCTGATTGTAGTAACAATTGAGTACACATTAAATAAAAATACAAATTATCTCTTATTGCTCTCTTCATTATTGTGAGAGCACTCGCATGCGTCCGCGGTTTTGAAGATCACTGATATAAATGCTTCAAATCATATTTGATAGCTATAAAAACACTAAGTGCCTGTTCATCTAAATGCGCTGATTTACACGGGCATAATTGTGCTGGCATAACATGCCAGTTTGTAGGTGAGAGAGGCAAAGAGAGTGGTTTTGCGGTTGGCATAACTTTTCAACCAGCTACAACCCTGCATTAGCAGCATAAAACCAATACACACACAAATTAAAAACAGCAAGTGTTAAATAAATACGAAAAACACTAACACACACACAGCTGTGTATACGTATACATTTTGTGCCAGATGAATTAGTCTCGTGTAATTTGGAAAAGAACAAAAATTGTGCGGCTTAAAAATTGTTCTCGTCTAAACTACCTCAATGAGAACAATAGATTCGATTAGGGTTGCCAGTCGTACTGATTTTGCCAGTACATGTACTGATTTTTGTTTAAAGTACTGATTTATGCATAACTAGCAAATCAGTACACAAATGTACTGATTTTTTCATGTATGTACTGTTTTTGTACTGTTTTTATATATTAATTATGATCAATGTATGAGAAAGCCTGTCGTAGTGTTTATTTATTTTCTTTGAATCACCAGTGATCTTTACTTTACGTTCGCCTTAAGGCGAATTTATTTTCAAAGTGGTTTCCATATAATGCTCAAGCAAATTCTGCCAAAACTGTCAGAGATCATATAAATTTTAGTTTAAGTTAATGTTAATTTTATTGAGATTTTTTAATTTAAATTTGCAAGAAAGATTTGCTATAAGTGATTTCTGATACATGCAAATAATGGATTTAAAGTTTCTTTTTCGAAAATTTTTTGAAAATATTATTTTATTAATTACATATGCACTGGTACAAAGTATACATTAGCCCAATTCACAAACTTGTGCAAATGGTCTTGTACCGTAGTATATCCAAAATGGTATACTATATTAATACTCACCACTTAACAATTCTTAGTATCAATATACTATAACATTTTGCACATGCTACGATGCAAGACCATTTGCACAAGATTGTGAATTGGGCTATTGAATTCATGTTTTGTTTTAATAATGGTTAAAGCTAGGAATGTAACGAATGTTCGCCTTGGCAAATTTTTCGCTTATTTTTGCATTTGCTAAAATGTATGCGAATATTTAAGACAAAAAAATTTTGTACTTCTTTTACGAAAAAATTGGCATTAACAAACGTCAAAAACACGAAAATTATTTTAAGCCAGCATGAAAAATATATATATAGGGTATGTTCGTAGATTTAGCAAATTGATGCAGAAGTTTTTTTTTTTTTTTTTTTTAAATGCATGTTTATTATTTATTGTATCTTCAAATATGAACTAACAATAAGTATTCAAATCTTAAATCTATAAAAAAAAACTATTAGGCCCGACCAATGTCGGACATAAGCTTAGTGATAGTTATTAATAATACATAAGTAGTGATAAGCAACAAAAAGAAAAAAGTATTTTCAAGCAGCTTCATCATCTAGAGTGTTGAATATTAGAGCCCGTGTATCTCTCTTTTTTAAGCGGTTGTGTCCAGTAAAGTTCAAAATATTACGAGCAAGCGGATTAGGATGTGACTCGAGTTTTGTTAGATATTTGCCTGCGTATTTTACAATTTCTTCAGTCACTAGTGGCATATTCAAATCGCGATGTATATTTGAATTTTTGATGTACCATGTAGCCGATGTTATCATGCGTAAAATTTTATTTTGCCTTCGTTGAATTTTCTCTAAATTTGAAGCTGAAGCAGTGCCCCATAGTTGAATTCCGTAACACCATATTGGCTTTAAAAGCGACTTGTATATTAAAAGTTTGCAGTCTAGGCTAAGTGTTGAATTTCTACCAATCAGCCAATGTACCTGAGTTAATTTAAGTTTCATTTGAGTTAACTTAGAGTCAATGTGGTGTTTCCATGTAAGTCGTCGATCAAGGTGTATGCCAAGATATTTCACATGTGAATGTTGAGGAACAACTTGATTGTTAATCCGAATGGGGGAGCAAGTATCTCTTCTTAGGGTGAACGTTATATGGACACACTTTTGTTCATTGACTTTAATTCTCCATAAGTTTAACCAAAGCTCCATCTGGCTAATGTGTTCCTGGAGTTTGCGGGATGCCTCATCAGGGTTTTCGTGCATACTAAGGCAGGCTGTATCGTCGGCAAATGTGGAAGTATGGATACTACTGCTCACAGGCATATCACAAGTATAAATCAAATATAAAACTGGTCCCAGTATGCTCCCCTGTGGCACACCGGATGAAATAGTTTCAGGCCTACTCGTAAAGTCTCCTTCCACAACAGTGAACTTACGGGAAATAATGTAACTTTCCAAAAGATTTAAAATGTTTATTGGTAAGTAAGTCTTCAATTTTAAAATTAGGCCTTCATGCCACACTTTATCAAATGCCTGGGAAACGTCAATAAAGAGCGCAGAGCAATACTTTTTTTCCTCAAAAGTTCTTCTTATAAATTGAACCAGTCTGTGAGTTTGTTCAATGGTGCTATGCTGACTTCTAAAACCAAATTGATGATCTGGTAAGCACCCAATACTAATTAGAATTTGGGACAATTTTGTTTTGAGCAGTTTTTCGAAAAGCTTTGACATAGTTGATAGTAGACTTATTGGCCTATATGACTCAGCCTTGGTTAGATCTTTGCCCGGCTTTGGAATCATTTTAACCTTGGCAAGCTTCCAGCTGTGTGGATAATACTCCAGTCGTAAAATGGCATTAAATATGAATAATAGGATTCTCATTGCAATACGAGGCAAGTTCATAAGCATCTGGTTACTAATTCCATCAATACCCGGAGCTTTCTTCAGGTTGAGTTCGGCAATTAATTTTTGTAAATCACGCGTCTTAAACTTTATGTGTTGAGGGGGTAGAGCGACTACATTCGGCAAATCAGCAACACCAGTACATATGTTTGGCGTAAAAACGGATTTTAAGTGCTCAGCAAATATTTTACCTTTTTCAGTATCGCTTCTTGCCCAACTTCCGGTAGATGTGCGTAGAGGTGGCTTATACTCAACGGGTGTTTTAAGCTTTCTAGCAGCGCGCCACAAAGAGTAATTAGACGCTGGTGTGACATCAAGACCTTCCAGATAATTTTTAAGAGATGCAGTTTTTTCAGACGCAAGCAACTCTTGGAGTCGTTTAGTGCACTCTTTAAATCTGATTTTATTTTGTGGTGATCTGTGCTGTTGCCATTCCCTTCTAGCTCTTCTTTTTTCACGTACGAGACGTTCAATGTCTGTAGAATAAATTTTATTAAGCCCAGTCTGCGGATGGGAGTTAGTGGCATGTTTAGCAGCCTGTTTAATATTCTCGCTGAGATTGGCAATGTTAGATTCAATATCATCGGGTGTTCTAAGCGTAATGTTTTCCGTACAATGACTACTGAGATATTTTTTGAACCCCAGCCAATTAACACGATTGATCATCTTCACATATGGGTCAGGTAAGTTACTTCTTAATGGACTACAAATGCAGAAGTTCTGCGAATTTTTTCTGCGTATGCGTGATCAACTGTTGCACATGCTTTGCAACTGCTCAATATCTGTGAATAGTTGGCATTTTTGAACGAACTGCAAACAATTTTTAAGTCGGCAAGTAATTTTATTTAAGAAAGTTGTCATCTCGTCGATGTGAAAGCACAAAAAACTCTTTATAAAAGTTTGCACATTGTGCACATGGCTTGGACGTAGCTGACTTATAAGTAAGGCATTCTTCAAAGCTTTATCAGGAAGCTTTTCTATAAAAAAGTTCTCACAAGCATCAAAATTAAACTAAAGTCCAGCGGTGTTTGGAAATATACCTATTTAATTTTTTGAAAAAGAAAAGGCATTGTATTTTCGGCAGCAGCATTTTCTACTTAAGACTAGTCTGTTAAAACTTTTAAAAAATGTTTTGAGCACCATTCAATACTTCTTACAAACAAATTTGAATCGCAAACAATATTAACTAGTCATTGTTGTAGTAAATTCCACGCGAAGCAAGTGTCACTCATTAATTTCATATACAAACATATGTATATATGTATCTTTCTGTTTTATGAATTCGTGTTTTTAATAAATTAATACATATTTGCTCAATGCAAGACTCAGTTTAAATAAAATGCTATACCTATGTAGTACATCCATGTATGTATACAACTTCATGTTCTTATATAAATTTATTTTCATGTGATTTTTTAACGTATTGTAATATTTGCATTCGCTTTCACAAAAATTAAAATGTAGTATTCGCATTCGCATGCGCTAAACTGGTATTAGTTACATTCCTAGTTAAAGCCTTTTATATTGAAAAAATTAATGTACTGATTTTTTTCTCTCATGTACTGCTTTCACCGATTTCAAAACTCGCAACCCTAGATTCGATCGAAAATATTAAATATATTAGAAACAAAAACAAAACACTGAAATTTGTTTTCGTTTTCAATATAAATTTTCCATCGAATCTATCTTTCGCATTTATGCACATATGTAGGTGAACAGGCCCTAAACATAAAGGCGCATACTCATAGTCAAAACAAAGTATACTTTTATGTATTTAAAACCAGTATTACCATACAATATACTGGTTTTTGTTTTGACTATGAGTATGCCCCAAAGACATCAATTCACAACAATGAAATAAAAGAGAGTTTTATAAACGTATATTTACAATTATTTACAATAATTTGTAATACTTGTTTGCTTTTTTAGGGTTCCGTACACCAAAGGTGAAAAGGAACCCTATTATTTTCGCTACGCTGTCGGTCTGTCCGTCACACGCTACTTTCTCAGGAACCGTAGGACCTGGAATTTGGACAGAGTATGCAGAACCTTGGCCGCTATAACAACAAATACATGAGAGTTAAAAATTAAAGGGTGTTCCAAAACGAGCAACGAAATATGTTAAAATCCAGTGTAATTGTATGTAATTTTGACAACTTGCTGTATCTTGGAAACCGTAAGATGCAAACTCTTGAAATTTTCAAAAACGGTAATACTAAAAAATCCGAAAATTATAAAATCGCCAAACCAAAAAAAAAAAAAAAATCGCCAAAAACCAAAAAAAAAAAAAATTGTTAAAACGAAAAAAACACCAAATTAAAAAAAAAACTTACACTAAAATAAATCGCAAAACCGAAAAAATCGCCAATATGAAAAAATCGCCAAAATGAAAAAAAAACGCCAAATCGAAAAAGCGCCAAAAACCGGAAAAAATCGCCAAAAAGCGAAAAAGGAAACTAAAAAAATCGCCTAAATGAAAAAAAATCACCAAACTGAAAAAAATCGCGATAATGAAAAAAAACTGAAAAAATCGACATAACGGGAAAAAAGCGCCAAAAACCGAAAAAATAGCAAAAATAAGAAAAAAGCGCGAAAACTAAAAAATCGCTTATATGAAAAAAAATTGTCAAAAAACCGAAAAAAATCGCGAAAACGCGAAAAAAAACTCTAAAACTAAAAAATCGCCAAAATGAAAAAAATCGCCAAAAACGTCAAAAACCGAAAAAATCGACAAAAAAAGGGGGGAAAAAGTGCCAAAACTAAAAAAAGCGCCAAAAACCGGAAAAACGCCAAAAATAAAAAAACGCTCAAAACCGAAAAAGCCCAAAAACGAAAAAAAAGCCAAAACTATTCATTATATAGGATAAAATTCGTATTGGATTACATATCTAGTGTCCGTACCGAACCCTTCGTGCGTGGGTCAAAGTCGCACTTCACTGAATTTATTTTTAATTTAACAATTGTACATATACTTAGATAATCACATAAACGTTCACCTTTCTTCTATAATTTGTAATTTTTGTTTAAGTAACAGCCGTTTTCTATTACGTATGCCAATGTATACGAGTGTTTTACACAAAATTTATAAAACTGACACAGAATACCACAAAATATGTAAAAAGCAAGAATTGTTTTTAAAGGGAATAAAAAATAAAGGTGTTTGAAACTTATTTTGATTTTGTTTTCATTAACTGACTACATAGATTTTACGAAAGAACTAAAAATTAAAAAGTTTGGATAATACACACTAAGAAAATTTATCTTATTTTTATCGTAACAGGTACTTTTTAAAAGCTACGAATTTTAGAACACGAATGTGTTGACATATATTTCTTTGCTCTTGTTTATTTTTTTTTTGAAGATTCGTTATATCGAGTCAAAATATTTTGGTTTGTTAGTTATATATGAGACAATTTTTGGGCGTTTGTTTTTAAATCGCGAATTCGTTAAACTTAGTGTTCGTTAAACCGGGATACCTCTGTAATTATGTTTGGTACGTACTTATGTACATATCAAAAACATTCGAATTTAAATTCAAACGTCATAAAAAGTGATGATTTAGTTTAAAAATATGCGATACAATGCACAAATACAAATAATCACAGATTTTTATAATCGGGATTACGATTAAAAAATATGCGACTACTGGCGATTTTAATTTAATTTTTCAATTAAAGTATATTTTTATTGTAAAGCATGTAAAATGCAGTTCGTTAATCAGAACTTATGAATATCAAAAACATTACAAATTGTGGGAAATCAATCTTTTGATAGGAAAATTTTTCTAGGGCGAATTATATTTCTATTTTCTTAATTTATTTTATGTAATTTTTTACCCACACCAGATGAATTTATATCATAATAAATGAACAAGTTCACACAATAAACAGTATTTTTTACACCGTTTTTTTTATGCGAAGTTGTTCATCATGATATAAATTCATCAGGTGCGGACACCCACTTATAACTATACACTTTTTATACCCTTTACCAAAAAATGGTAAAAGGGTATATATAGCTTTGTCATTCCGTTTGTAATTTCCACAATATTAATAAGCGACCTATAAAGTATCTAGGCGCACGGCAGTGCCCCAGGCCAAGTTCTGGCCAATGCACGCAGTGTGTATATTTACACGAAGCCATTCGAGCTGTTTTTACCCCCTTAAAACTTTGTTCCCCGCAATCGTAAAATTATAAAATTTAAACCATAATTAGAATAAATTCATGTTACCTCAATACGAAGTATGAAAGTTTTACAAAAAAAGGTTCCGGAGATATGGAGGTGCAAAAAGTGCATATTTTAAGACATACTCACTGACCACTGACATACTCATCATTTTGATGAAACACTTCCGCTATCGATAGAGAGCTAAAATTTGGTACACGAGTAGATCTAGGTGAGCAATGAACCAGAAAAATCTGAAAACAGGGAAATTTTAACCAGGGGGTTGGGCTACGCCCATAAAAATTCAAATTTGTGCTAGTGAGCTGAAATTCGATAGGGAGCTAGGTCTAGGTGAACACTAAAATAAAAAAAATCTGAAAACCCAGAAATTTTATCCAGGAGGGCGGGGCTACGCCCATAAAAGTCAGAATTAAAAAAGCTAATATAAGACGCTTAATGGAAGCTGTTTTATTGAAATTTGGCATACATACTGCGATAATGCAAAGCTATAAATTTTATAATAAAAAAGTGGGCTTTGACACGCCCATACAATTTAAACGTCATTTTCGTGTACTACGGCTCAGCATATTTAGCTATACTATTTCTGAGGGTATTATTATCCGTTTGCAACGAAACTTGACACGAATAGGTGCTTTTTTTTAAATACCTGAAATTGGTGCTTTTTCACCTTTGACTTTAGTGCTTTCAGTGCGTTTAACAAATCCACCAAATATGATAGTATGGTGACTTTACACAAAACAACAAATAAACATTTTCCACTTTTCTGTCTGATTGTCATAAGTAATGAACGGAATGTGATACAGTAAACTTCTTGGTACGCTTTTGTAGAAAGTTGAACACTCTATAAAAAAATTTAAAATTAAACTAAATCTGAAATAAAAATATTTTTAATTTCCATTACATTCACTTATTACAGCTATGGCTAAAATAAATTGAAAAACTTATAATATTGTTTTATATTTCTCTATTATAACGAAAAACACTTTTTTTTGGCACTTTTTAAAAGGCCTGTTTGTATTTTGTATGGAACTTGGTAAAATTTTCTGGAATAACATAATATTTCTGTTGTTTTCTTGAAAAATCGTATAAATTTAGGGTAAATTTTATTTGTACTGTAAATAACTTTTGATCCAGCTAACTTATCAAAAAGTCTTATGTAACTTTTTTATAGAGCGTTTAATTTTCTACAAAAGCGTACCAAGAAGTTTACTGTAGGACATTCCGTTCTTTACTCATGACAATCAGAATGAATCAAATCAATTTATGTAAATCATATGGGAAATTGAAAAGTGCGATGCGCATCATCTCACCATTAATATTATGAGCTGATATTTTAACAGGCCTATTTTTTTACCTAAACTAAAGTTTGAAACCTGGTTCTGAGAAAAACAAAGGATTTTTTTTTTGAGAACACCCTAATGTACATCCACACATATTAAATAATTTTTGTTAATTCATTGACACATACCTACATATTTATACGCATGTACATAACATAAATAAATACAAATTCTTTCGATTTGTATGCTAAATACACGCAGAATTCAATTTATTTCGATTCTAGTTACAATTACTGGAGTTACAGTAACAAATTGATGGACCCGATATCGACCAAAATCCTACATTTTCACATAAATTTTAATCAAGTGTTTTGATATTTCGTCTATACGTAATGATTTAATTTATTCAGTTATATAAAAGAGTACAAATAAAATTTTAATTGAAATCTTTATACTGTAAATAAGATTACTTTGTTTCTGAAGTTTAGTTTTATGGATTATATAAGCTTACGAGTTCTACTTTATTTTTCCAAAATTATTATATCAAATATCCCATTACAATTGTTTAATTTGCTTTGTCTTGAACTTAAATTATTTTCCTACTCCTATTCTACTTATAACTGAAAAAAATCGAAATATGGCTTTATTGCATTTAGTGCTTTTTGCTCTGAAAAGGTTGGCATCATTGTTCGTGGGCATCTTTTTATTTACATTCACACATTCTTACATATCATACGTACGCATATACATACCCAGTGGGAAAAGGTAATTGATTACTGTTAACACAGAACATGTCCTAGGAAAGTAATGAATTATTTTAATTGTGTTTGATCAAATTACCCTATCGTTTCTAAGGGATGCATTGTTTTGCTTTGAAAAAATAATACTTCATGTAATTAATGCCTACTTTTCCAGCTGGGTACATACGTATCATATGCACGTATATACATACATACACATAAGCATTAGAGCTGCAAAACTATCGATAGTACTATCGATAGTTTTGTTGCAAATGAAATATCGAGTTTTTTCCACTATCGATACTATCGAAAAAAAAACAAGTAATTAAAAGAGTAAAAATAATCGAAGTCAGTAAACAGTAGCCGGCAGCTTTGAAGCAAATTATCCGTCGTTGATTTAAGCTTTTGTACAGCGATGCAAAAGTTGGTACAATTGTATAATTTTAGCGCTATTTGAATGCCAAAAGTACCGTAGCACCGCAATGACCCATTTAGCACTACTGGAATCTCTTTATATTTATTACATGCCAAAAATAGCATTAAAATATATTAACCCCCTTATGCAAAAAATAATGCGTGCTTGAAGTGTACATTAAAAAAAATTTCACTCACATATTTTTTTGCACAAGGGTGTTAATCTTTAGCTCGAAGGTATTAGAAAATTATGTAAATCAAACGATGTTTTCCGGTACTTAAAGAATTGCTGGAGGAATGTTATTTATTCCAAATTCATCTGTAAATGTGGAAATTTTATTTTCGTACCAAAGAGAGAAGCCGACTATTTGCATCGACTGTGAACAATCGAATAAAAAAAAGGTTATAAACGTAGTATATCGTAAATGTTACTTTTATATTCAGATCCCAGCAACTAATATTCTTTGTGCACCTTCTGGCGTTTTGTTAATTGATTTTTAGTTAATTAAAAAGTACAAGTATTAAAAAAATATAAATAAAGAATTAGGTATAATCGTACTGAAAAAATTAAAATTTTTTTTGAAAGTTAGTACAATTTGTAAATATGACATCGCATCCCTGCTTCTGTATACATAAGTACTTAAATACATACATATGTATGTATATGAATTTATTTATATGTAAATCCAAGTGTTATTCGACAAATAGTAGTCACAAGTATCTTAATAAATTCAACATCGTCGACACAAAGATAAATTTTGGTTGTACTGATATCGCGACGGCCGCCAATCGACTCGGATTTATTTTGACATGCCCTAGCGTGTTTCCCTACAAATTTTTTTTTAATTGTACCTACATACCTACATATCCAGTCTAATCTTCGATGTAATCGTATGCGATAAAAATTAAATTTTTAGAAGAAGGTTAAAATTGTCGCTTACGATAAAACTTTACAGTTAATGTCTTAAAAGTTATCAACAATTTTCGCGTTTTGACAATTCTAAACCATGGATGGGCCCATAAAATTATAAGTTCAATAAAAAAGTACATTTTCGATAATGTGCCGCTTACGATAAAAGCGAAAAAAGGCTTGAATATTTTTATATACTAATGAAAATGTTGAGGACTCTGGATTTTTTTTTCGAGCCAAATGTAGTTTATGTGTCAACTTTTATAAAACTATTCGATACTATCGATAGTATCGATAGTTTTACATAAAACTATCGAAACTATCGAGTGGAGCGACTATCGATAGTTTTGCAGCTCTAATAAGCATACATACTTACATACATTCGACTCATTCAAAATTTAGTTTTTGAAGGCATCCCTATATTTTCTTCCTATTTTTCCTTTTTTTACTATTCATAACTTAATTAAATTTATTTATATTAAACTCACATCTATGTTTTTTTGGTTTGATTTTATTTGTTCAAACCCATACATACACATATGTATACATACATATTTTGTTTTGATAGATGATTCAGCTAAACTGCCGATAAACTGCGATAAAAGTTAGAGAAGATACCAATTTTACGTGCTTGGCAAGTAGATTCGCTCTCATAATTTTGTATGGCGAAGCAAGTTGATTCGGTCACGATTGGGGTGTGAAGCATGAATAGAGAGCGAAGCACGTATCGTGTAAACAAACTATAATGCTCATAAAATTTAAAGGTATAATTTGCGCTAGAGAGTTGGAATTTTATACACACTAGTCTCCTGCACAAGATATCTTATAAGAACTTTTAAGACATGAGGGATTTTTCAAATGCTTTGCTACAGCGAAATCTTATAAAACAAACGTTAACAACACTGTTTGCAAGAAATTTATTTGAGTATTGTAGGTATAAGAGTAAAGAAGAAAACACTTCGTGACGGAAGAATTTGTGATACTAGCTTCTTTCGACGCATAAGCGCGTGTACAAATGTCATGCATGTATGTGTGTATGATCTTTTATTTTTCTGCGCACATGCAAAGGCACACACATGCATTAACATTAGTTGTATGCGATTAATCACATAATAGCTTACATCTACATATTACACACACACTCAAACGTACAATATGAAAAATAACAAGCATACACTAATCAACAGTACTTCTTTTGAGTGTTTGTTACAGACAAGGTGTCTTGACGTCATCGCTTGTTAACACTGGTATACACATACACCAATACATCTATCGTGCTTCGCTTATAGTACGACAGCATTTATTATTGGTTTAGTATAATACATGCGACGTGAATACATTTAAAAATCATGACGTTTTTTACATTTTAAGACTGTTTACGCAGGCCTCTAATACACACCTACATAAGTGTATGAGTGAGCCAATTGGAAAATCTTAAAATCAACAAGTTTTATCCGTTAAAACTTCACTGAAATTTGATACACAAATAAATCTAGATCAGAGATCACTAAGAAAAATCTAAAAAATCAGAAGTTTCAATCAAATAAGTTTTATTGGAACTCTTCATACACATTGCACTTATCCGAAGTAAAAATTTCCTGTTTAAAAAAAAAGACCGTGAGTACACCAATAAATCGTAGCCTTTTCTTTCATTTACTTCGGTTTAGCAGTTTTTAGTTTATTACTCATCTATTTCTCATTAGCTTTTTCATACAAAACTATACATGAACCATAAGCACTAACAGATATAAAAGTCAGCGCGGCCAGGCCCATAAAAATTTTAAGTAATATTACACTATAAAGAGCTGACATTTTGTAGACAAATAGTAATAGATTTACTCAATCGGAAAATCCAAAAATTAAAGCAGCAGCTACGCTATTGAAACTTTGCATGCACATTGCACAGAAAAAATTATACCCAAAAATTTTTAAACAAATATTTGTTTGAAATCAAACTTAGTTTCAGTAAATATTCTGTACTGTTCCATTAAATTAATTTGTACCAAAAAACTGTGTAGAGAAGAAACAGGCCACGACGTTTGTCGGCTACTTTTCGGCATTTACATGTATACAACACGATCAATCAAAATAAACAACAACAACCGCACAACAGCACGTTGTTCCTATCAACAAGCAGATAAACACCAACACACTGAAATAACATTTTCTCTCAGCCGAACTCTGATTAATTTAAATTTTTACAAAATTTTTATTAGAATTTACAAAATTATTTGTAGGACCGCATTCAAATAAAATATTTACTGATTCAACGAATTTGGTTACTGAAAATGAAATTTAGTTTTTTCTGTGTGGGTATACCCTTTTGATTTATGTACTTCGGCTAAGCAGATTTTAATATGTATATACATTGAGAAAATAGACCAGGTAACGTCCACTGAAATTTACGCTGTATTTTACATGTTTCTTCCCAGACGACTCTTACCAAATTGCGTACACACTAGCGATCAATTGTAATGTCACAATTAGTGATGTAACGAATGCCAATTTAGGATATTCGCGAATACGAATACGAATATTTCATGTGAAATTTATAGACATTAAATTAGGGCTTTATTTACGCCTGCAATATGAAATATTAAAAAATTGTTATGAAAAAAAAACTTTATTCTCCTGTTGGCGTATTCGCCTGAATTTGACGAATACGAATGCTTCGTCTTCGCATTAAAAATGGCCGAATATTCGGCAATTCGAATACGAATACGAATATTCGTGCATCACTAGTCACAATAGTGCATTTTTAAGGTGTACAATCCAACACCCATCACGCTCTAATCCATTATTTTATGCAACTATACCATTTTCAACTGGCACAGTGATTATTAATAGAAATAAGACACACTAGAAATTTTAAGTTTAAAAAGTGTTATTATAGAAAATTTTTCAAAAAGTAGTCGTCAGATCCTCACAAAAACATAAATGTGAAAAAAGGCGAAGTTCCTATCCGAAATTTCGGCCGTTAAAAGTAGTGAGATATAAATTTTCTTGTTTGGCAGAATACCTAATACAGAAATAGTTTTACCGTTTTTGAAATTTTCAAGTTTTTGGCGTTTTTTTAAGTTTTGGCTCCTTTTTTAGTTTTGACACTTTATTTTCTTGTTTTGGCGATTTTTTTCATTTTTGCGATTTTTTTATTTTTGGCGATTTTTTTCATTTTTGCGATTTTTTTCGCGTTTTGGCGATTTTTGGCGTTTTTTTTTATTTTGGGGTTGTTTTTCATTTTGGCGATTTTTTCGAATTTGGCGATTTATTTTAGTGTTAGAATTTTTTTTTGTTTTTGGCGATTTTTTTTTTTTTTTGGTTTGGCGATTTAATTATTTTCGGTTTTTTCAGTTTTACCTTTTTTGAAAATTTCAAGTGTTTGCCTCTTACGGTTTCCAAGATATAGCAAATTGTCAAAATTACATAGTCAAAATTGCATTAACTGATGGACCACCCTTTAATTTTAATTTTTTTAAATTTTAGTGTTAATTGTTGTAGTCTGTATAAAAATATACTAATTTTAAAAATTTCAAGTTTCAATATACATATGTTCATACATTTTTCGTTGCTCGTTTTGGAACACCCTTTAATTTTTAATTCTCATGTATTTGTTGTTGTAGCGGCCAAGGTTCTACATGCTGTGCCCAAATTTCAGGTCCGTAGCTCTTACGGTTCCTGAGAAAATACCGTGTGACGGACAGCGTAGCGAAAACAATAGGGTTCCTTTTCACCTTTGGTGTACGGAACCCTAAAAAAAGGATGAGTCCAAGGTTGGGAAACTTACGCTTTTTGTGATATATAAAAGTAACTAGGTCTAATTAATTTTTTTCTTTTTCCTTATAAATTATATATATTTTAAGTTTTGAAAAGAAAATTTTTGGTGTAGAAAATTATAAAAATAATAATCACAGCTCCAGAACTGGAACTTTGAACTTTTTTTCTGGATATTGAAGTAACTTAATAAAACCATTTTATTTAATTTCTTTTTTTCTTTGTTCACTTAACATACCTTATATATATATTTTTTAAAACTACTAGATTGGTATAAGGAATCAGAAAAATATAAAAGGATGATTTTAGGGTTGGAAAATTATTATTTTTTTTTTTGTATATAAAAGTAATTAGATCAAGTTATTTTTTCTTTTTGTTTATAAATTATTTATGCTTTATGTTTAGAGAGAAATAGTTCGGCATAAAAATTATAAAAAACTTAACTCCAGATTTGGAAAACTAAAACTTTTTCTGGTATATAAAACTAATAATTTCTTTGGTAATCAAATATATGTATTGCATTGCATTATAGAAATAAATAAATAAGTATTAAAAATTAGAAAACCCAAAATTATGGTTTCAGCGTTGGAAAATTAAATTTTTTTTGTATATAAAAGTAAGAAGGTGAAATTATTTTTTTCTTTTTGCTTACAAATTATTTATACTTTATTGTTTAGAAAGAAATAGTTTGGCATAAAAAATAGTAAAATAAAAAACATAGCTCCAGACCTAGGAAACTTAAGTTTTATCTGGTATATAAAACTAATTATTTATTTGGTAATTAAATATATTGCATATTTTAGAAAGAAATAAATTAGTATTAAAAATTAAAAAATCAAAATTATAGTTCCAGGGTTGGAAATTGAAAAAAAAATTGTTTGTAAAAATATAAACAAAAACAGTTTTTTCAGTTAAACATAATTCATGTTTTATGAAGGTCTTATTAATTTGTTGTAAATAGAGACAAAAATAAAATTTACCATCCTAAATATAAAATTAATTTAAGAACAACATGTTCTTTACAGTCCTAACTATAAAATTAGTTAGTTAGTTTTAATTATGGAATTCTTGTAGATGCTAATACCATTCGCCGTTGCTTAGATAAAGTTGGATTATAGACGTGTGTACACAGAGAAAAAACTGCCTCATAGAATCAATAAGATTTTCTCTATGAAACGTTTTTAGGCTAAGGGGTATCCCAGCAGAAAGAAGCGAAGATTTTTTCATAGAGATTCCTTATTGTTTTTATGTGGTAAATCTTATTAATTTTATCAAGAAGAAAACCACATAAAATCAAGAAGAAATCTTATTATTCACAACTTTTTTTTACTCAATTTCCGTTATTTTTGGCACCAAAAAAAAACATTCCATAGAGAAAAACTTCTTGATTCTATTAGGTTTTCTTATAAATTGTAAACTATAGGGATTTCTTATTGATTTTATTAGGTTGCCTTATTGATTTTTTTAAAAAGGTTTTCTTCTTGATTTTATTAGGCTATCTTATTGATTTTTTCTATAAGGTTTTCTTCTTGAATTTATTAGGTTCCTATATGATTATGTGTAAAGCATTTTATTGATTTTTTTAATAAGGAAATCTTCTTGATTTTATTAGGTTTCTTGTCATGATACAATTATAACAGGTACATGCACAAGCCCAGCCTGTTATTGTATACAATACAATTAGTTGTCAAACTTTGTTTACAAGCTGCAAAAATGTTAGTGTATGTGTGGGAATAAAATGATTACAGTGTTGCCATTGAGTTTACACATGGATATGTTTCCAACTACACATTGAAGAGAATTTCACTACACATGTTTTTTGTAGGTTAACATGAAAACAAAACTAAATAAAAATAGAAGCTAAAATAGAATTACACACAGATTATACATAAATCTAATTACATGGCCTACACATGAGAGTAATTGCACACTCTGTGTAATTACAAACCTATTGGCAACACTGAATGACTTTAATCATTCATGAAAGCCGCGTCTGCAATTGTACTTTAGTTACCCTGTAATTGTTATTTTTATAAACAAAAGGCATCTGTTTCTGACAATTATACGTTTGTTTATACCAACAAAATGCATGTGTTTTTTGGTGTTGTAATTTTGTTGTAGTCGTGCATGTACCTAGTATAATTGTACCATGTTTCTTGTTATTTCATTTATGTACGTACATTTATGTATGTAGGCATGTATGTATATAAATAAACATAGAGACAATTTTTTAATGATCTTTTTCGTTTTTGTTCCGTAATATCTCTGCTGCAGAGACTTCAATATTCATACCTAGTTAGCCAAATCGTCGCAGACGACATTGGGTAGTATGAATAAAAAAAAGTATTTGCTTTTTACTTAAAAATTTGTTTAAAAATACAAAAAACATACACATATTTGGGGTTTTCAAACAAATTTTTAAGTAGAAGGCAAATACTTTTTTTTATTCATATTACCCATTGTCTTCTACGATTAATGTTCGACATGTCACAATTCAAAGGAAATCGTCAACAATGTCACATGTTTTGTCATCAATTAAACTTTTTTGAGGACAATCTGAACGACAATGTCCCCCGTTTTGTCTTCAATAAAGCCGTGTTGACGACAATCTGAGCGACATTGTCGCTCATCTCGTCTTGTATAACCTCGCCTTAACCTAGGGTTTACACGTGCAAGTGCAAGTTCGAAAAACTCAATACACTCAAACTGTTTTACTAACACATCTACACTTTCGGCACTTGCAGTCTACTTCCAACTCAACTGCCAAGGAATTTTACAAGACAGAGACTTGTTGAACTTGTAGCAAGTAAATGGAAAGTTAGCTAACAGTGTTGCACTATTAATAGTTTAGCACAAATTAACTGGATTTCAGTGTAATGTTATATGAGTTTTTACTCATTTCAAATACATTTAAAAGCTAATTTAATATTTTTTTTTCTTAAATATTCATAAATCGAGCAGTTTATTAATTTTTTAGACATAAATAACATTGAAACAATACGAGTAAAGTTCAACACTATATGGTTCCCTTAAAATTGAAATATTTTATGTTATGGAGAACTCTGCACTAAAAGGCATACACGCAAGTTGCAAGACAGTCGGGTATTTGTGCGAAATTTTCGTTGATAATACGTACACAGAGCTTGCATGCAAGGCACTTGCATGTGTAAACGCAGGGTAAATTAAAATAAAACTAATTATAGATAGTGCGTACATATATCTATATTATTATTATATTTATGTACATATATAATCGTAGTATGTTTTTTGGTAAGGAATAATCTCTGGAAATACAAGAGCCTTGGAGTGGAGATTTTCAATACAGGTTGGGTGACCAGTGTGTTGATTAATTTTTAATTAATTTTAATTATATGAAATTTTTAAATATATGAAAATTATATTAAGGTCCATTTTCACAACTTACCTTTAGCTAAAGGCAGGATTTTGTCTGCTTTGTATTATAATATTTTCCTTTATTATTCTTTTATCCATTAAATATCATAAGTATTGGTAATAATACCAATAAAAAATTTTAGTTGTAATAATGCAAAAATATTTATCGGACAGACAAAATCCTACCTTTAGCTAAAGGCAAGTTGTGAAAATGGCCCTAAGGGCCGTTATTACTACTTGTCTGATTTTGTCTGCCCGATAAATAGCTTTGCATTGCTACAATTTTAATTTTTTTTATTGATGTCATTATTAATAATAATAATACTTAATGGACAAAAAAATATTAAATGAAGGTTTTATAATTCAAAGCCATTTATATATCTGATAAAATCATGCCTTTAACTAACGACAAGTTGTAATAATGGCCCTAAGTACGTATAAATGGGTACTGTGAATACAAAAAAGGCATTTGCAATTTACTTTAAAATTTGTTGTAAAGTCTTAAATGTATATGTACTTTTTGTTTGTTTCAAACAAATTTCTAAGCAAAAAGCAAATGCTTTTTTATTCACACTACCAAATATTTATAAGCAAATATGTAATTAAAAAATTCAAAAAGATACTGCTAACAAAACTTACTTATTATTACTATATTGTGTGTATTCCTAAGTAAATACATATGTAAATGAAAATAAATAAAATGAATAAATTGAGCTTACAATACAAAAAAGCTTTCAGCAAATTGGAATACGATGAATCAAAACAATTCACATATTCCATTTGCAATAAAATGCTAAGTATATAAAGCAGAAATCTACATCAACTGACACCACACACAGTGGACCAAATACAAAAGAACGCTGATGATGAAGGTTTAGTGGCCTTCGAAAACGGCTGGCTGTTCCGTTCAACTATGTGTTGTTAGTCAGAATATTTACAACAGACTTTGGTGTTATTTGTTCATTAATAATTATCACATGTAATTTGGCTTAAAAAGCGATACGAACTTTAGCCCGTTCAAATCACAAATATGAAAATAAATAAAATTTTCAAATAAAATCAATAAGTATTGTGTTTTATTTTTGAAAAAATCAATAAGATAGCCTAATAAAATCATTAAGAAACCCTTATTGAAAAAATCAATAAGATAGCCTAATAAAATCAAGAAGAAAACCTTATTGAAAAAATCAATAAGATAGCCTAATAAAATCAAGAAGAAAACCTTATTGAAAAAGTCAATAAGATAACCTCATAAAAACTACAAGATTTCTTCTTGATTTTTTTAAAAAGGTTTTCTCTATGAAATTAATAAGATTTCCTTATTGAAAAAAACCATAGAGATTTCTTATTAATTTTGTTCTATTTTGTGAGGTATTTATTAGGCACTGTTTTCTCTGTGTAGCCAGAAAAAGACCATACATAAGTCCCATAAACAAAACTAAACGATATACTTATGCTCTGGAGTACAAACACGTCTATCTTAACAAATCTTAGTTCTGGGAAAGAGTTATTTTTACGGATGAGCGTAGGTTCAACCTATGTGGAAACGACGGACGACCAAAAACATGGATAAAATGTAATATTGACTTGGATAGTAAAACGTATGCAGTGCTGTCAAAACTGGTGGGGACTCCGTAACGACGTGGAAGTGCGTAAGTGCTGATGGGGTGCAAGAATTAAAATTTTTTTGGTAATTTAGATATTAAAAAAAATAATTTTTTGCAGAATGTGAACAAATTGCACCTTAAGTATAAATATATATTTATGCATAATAATGATCCCAAGAATAATTTAAGCCTGGTTAAGGAATGACTTCTTTATAAAGTAAAACCGAAGCTTCCACAGTTACCAGATTTAAATCTGATCGATTATTTATGGGCTTTCTTGAAGCAGAGGCGTCAAAATAGACGGCCATCGTCTCTATCTCAAATAAGTAAAATTTTAAACGAAAAATGGGAATGTGTCGATGCCTAAAAGGCTTAAGTCTCAGTTAGCCGACTGTAATGTAATGTAACTGTAACGTAGAAAACAGCTGATTGATATTTTTATATGAAAAGTAGGTTACATTACATAACACCTCTATAACCATTTTCATTGCTTTTCACATAAAAATATCGATCAGCTATTTCCTACTGTTGCAGTTACATTACATAAAATATTGAATTTTATAATTTTTTACTTGTTTAATATTGTTTACTAAAATTAAATTGATATTTTTATTTAATTTTAGCTTAACTGTTGGCTATGAAAAAATTGCATTAAAGTTTTGGACAAATTTTAAGTTCATGTTTTTTCATTCAATTCAGGAAGTGCTATTTTTTGGATTAAATGCCTGTACTGCACTTTATAAACATGTTTTGTCCAATGCTTATTTGTTTATGAAAAAAGAATGCTGCCTCTTATATTAAAAAAAATATCTAAATAAAATGATTTTTTATTAAAAATTTTTGCTAAAATTAAAAGGGGCAAAATTTGCTACAACGTCTCAAGGTATGTCCAAAAATGACCTAATAAGTTAAAGGTTGAGTTGTGTGTATTAGTTTTGGGCTGCTAATGCGGGGCTGCAGCTCGTTGAAAAATTATGCCAACCACAAAACCATTCTCTTCACCGAATTTGCCTAGAAACTCCCATGTTGTGCCAGCATAATTATGACTGTGTAAATGAGCGCAATGAATACAAGATTACGCATTCAGCTTTTGAAAAAATTGTTTTTCTGTGCATGTACGTCACATCAGCCGATAAACATACACACAATCACACATATGTACATACAATCACGTGTATTTGGTATAGGGCAACTTTGTTAACATTTCAATTTCTACGTCATTTTGACATCACACCAGCACACTCAAGCTAACAAACATGCGTAATCTTGTATTCTTTGATTCATGCATTGAAAGTACTGTTTACAAATTATTTATCCATCTTTAATGGCACGACTTTCTTTTAATTTTGAAGAATTTTTATACGCCATGTGCTCTCTATGAGAATATGTAAATGTTGTGGACAAAATAAAAACCCTTGGATGTTTTAATATTCAAGATTCTTGAGAACAGCACAGCACGCCTTCAATTTTCAGGTTTTTAGTGTATTTCCTGGTACAAAATCTATTGTCTGTAATGATTATAGTATAATGTAAGTGTGTTGTGTTTTTATGGTTTATGTACGAGTATTGATTTTGTTGTATTCCCAGCCAGCATTTTTTGAAATTTTCAATCAAATCCGAGTCTTTTTTGACTCATTTGCGCGATTAAAAAGCTAGAATATGCGCTCATCTTCTGATCAAAAAAATATACTTTTGTCGGTAGAAAACGTGATTCCTTTTCATAAGTCATTTATGAGTATTTTTCTATATTAGATTTTCGACCCCTTTTCTAGTTGTATTTAAAGTCTTTTTCAAATGGTTTTCTGATCATTTATTGGTCTTATTTCACTTGATTTGTGACTCTTTTTCGAATTGTCTTTCAGTCATGTTTCTAATCGTTATACTTAAAAAAACATATCAAGCAGTGTTTAATCACCTATCTGCGTAAAATATGATAATAAAATACATAATTATGATCACTTTTCAAACATCTGCATGATCTGTTTTTGATTAAGCTTTTTTCAAATCTTCAAGATGAGCAAAATATGATAATAACTAACGGAAATAATAGTAACATTTTGCAAGTCTGGATGATTAATTTGCGATTGCTGTACTATTTGTTATTGTATTTTAAATCGAACTATTTTTATCTATAAGACTTTTTCCATCGTAGAAGTGATTAATCAGTTTTTGATCACCAATAGTACTCTCTCAGCAAGGTGATTTTTTCAAAATACTATCTTCCAAATGCTAGATGGGTTATAGTATGAACATGTGTATGTACATATGTACATACATATGTATTATATTTTTTCATTTGAACGTATTGTTTCTTGCATTATTTGTTATTGTTCCTTTCTTTGCCATTTCGACTTAGTTTTCTAACCTTGGTTTTCAGTTACTTGAGAATAATGAATAATTTGTGTAGTATCGTATGCTCCTATTGTTATATTGTATTTTAAAATTCTCAGTTTAAAAGATTCTTCCATAACAAGTTTTAATCCTAATTCTTCAATTGTTGCAAGGGAACTTGTATCAGTGATGGAAAAGTTGGCAGGATCGTACTTTTGTTGATATTATTTAACATAAAAAAGTACCGTAACGTAAAACTCCCGCAACACCTTTGATACCCCCACGGGCAGCTTAGAAATGCAATCGGAAGACGCGCATATGCATATATTTTTGCCAAGAATTAAATTTCATTTTCGACAAATGGCACGAAACTTCATTATTAAAGATATTTTAGAAAAGTTTAACCAACCAATCACAATTTAATTCAATTCAATTCAAATTCAATTTTTCTGTGGCACAGAAGTTGATCTACATATCGCTGATTTACTTCAATAGTATCACAACTCAAAAAAACCAGTTTTGCAGAAAACGCGTTTTAAGTTTTCAATTTGCATACAACTCAATGAAGACATGAAAAAATCTTTTTCTCACAGGAGGTGATGGTACAAGGTATTTATATGAAATTTTTACACAAGATAAAATGCGCATTATTAACTCAAAAAACTAATTTTTTGCGTTAGGACACTATTGAAGTAAATGAACGATATATACATATATACAGCATATCACTAAAATAAGTATGCAGCTTGTCTTTCCACACTGTTCATAAAATAAAAGTCTGTGAATTAGCTCAAACAATAAAAAATTTATTTCAGTTTTGTAGGTTTAAAGGTAACCTTAAATACTAATAAACAAAACTAACATTCCCAATAAGCAATTTTGCTTGAAATCAAGTGTAAAACAATTGTTATTCAAGCCACATATTCAATTGTCAGGGGTTGAATTATGCTTGATTTACACTTTATTTCAATAGCATTCTCCAGTGAAATGGGAACTTGAATTCAATTCGAACATTTCAATTGTATTACCGTTCAATTCAAGCCTTGAATTGTACTGTAATTCAACCTTGTATTACAATTGAATTCAAGTATATTTCAAGCTTCAAAAACGATGCTTTTAAAATGGAAAGAAAAATTAAATCGATAAGTTTTCTTACAATTATTTTCTGCATATCTATGTATGTACCTCCAATATTGTTTTCACGATTTAAATCACGTTTTGTTATTTAAAAAATCAGTTTTTCTATATTTATATTTGATATTTTTCACCAAAATTTCAATTTTATTAAAAAATAATTCATTTGTTTGACAGGGTTTGAACATGTATGTTGTTTGATTTTGATTTCAAAATATTTTCAAACTTCAATATTACTTGAAAAAATTTTTGAATTCAACTTTGTTTCCAGTTAAATTTCAAGTACTTGAATTTTATTTTTTTGAGTGCTTATTGGGTTTATATTTTATTTATTAAATTTTTAAAGGATAAAATATAAAATTATGAAAATTAATATCACAAAAGTAAGTATGCATACTATATTGCAAAATATATTGATTTTTAAAAAAATAATAATTGGGAACATCAGGTAGGGTATCCTTTGGTTTCTAAAACTACTTTGAGTCGTGAATGACTTGAATCAACCACATGTTGTGTCACAGAGCTGAGAATTTTTGACTTTTCCTCCATGATAATGTTTTTTAGATCAGTTGTTCCCTTAACCTCCCGTTTTCGTATTTGGTGGCCGAGTTGATACCAAAGGTGCTCTATTGGGTTCAGATCGGGTGATTGAGGTGGCGTTCTCAGTTGTTTGGTGTTGTACAAAAGCCATTCTTTGACGATAAGAGCTGTATGTTTCGGGTTATTATCCTGTTGAAATATAAAAGATTCACTTAAGTAGTAGGGAACTGCCGGTTCTGCCCCAATTAAAATTGTTAAATTGTTGCTGAAATTGTTAAATTGTGGGCTGAAATTGTTAAATTGTGGCTGAAATTGTTAAATTGTTGCTGAAATTTTAAAATTCTTGGAAATTTGTGTTTTCGGCGGCGCTTTGATGTTTTTTGTTTACATTAGGAGTTTTTTTGTTTACATTAGGAGTTTTTTGTTTACATTAGGAGTTTTTGTTTACATTAAGTGTATGTCTGTCTGTCGGTCTGTCTGTCTGCCTGCCTGACCGTGGGAAGTTTGTGTGTGGAATATTTTGTGTGAATGTATTAAGGCGGTTCATAGTTTGGCGGTTTTTATGTGTGTATGTGACGACGGGGAAAATCATGAAAATGGTTTTTCCTAATGCTGACGGAAAATCATCTAATGATTTTTCGTAATACCGAAGGCAAAACATTATAATTTTTCCTAATGCCTACTGCAATACATGATAATTTTTCCTAATGCCTACTGCAATACATGATAATTTTTCCTAATGCCTACTGCAATACATGATTATTATTTTTTTCAAATGCCGACGGCAAAAAATGAATATAATTTTTTCAAATGTCGACGGGAAAATGATTTTTCCTAATGACGACGGGAAAACGTGAAAGTTATTTTTTCTAATGCTAATGTAGGTGTTGCTAGACTGTGGGAATTTAAGGCTGACCGTGATTTGAGTGGGCGGCGTTGTTGCCGTAATATGTAACCATAGGAATTTGTGGATGTGTCTGTCTGTCTGTGAGAATTTAGGTGAAGGTTTGATTGGCAGGGGGCGGGGTGTAGTTGAGGTAGATCGATTGCGTGTGTAGTTGTGTGTGAATGTATGTGTGTGTGTGTGTGTGTGTGTATGTGTATGTTTGTAGGAATTTCAATGTGTGTATTTCTGTAGGAGCTTAAGGCTGATTGTGATTTATGAGGGGTGAGGTGTTCTAGTAATATGCAACCGGGGGAATCTGTGTGTTTGTATGTCTGTAGGAGTTTAAGGCTGACCATGATTTGGGTGGGCAGGGTTGTTGACGTAATATGTATCCATGGGGATTTGTGGATGTGTCTGTCTATAGTAGTTTAAGGCTGATCGTGATTTGAGGTGGGTGAGAATGTTGTTGAGGTAAATTGATTATGTGTATGTATGTATATATGTATTTTTGTAAGAATTTAAGATGATTGTGATTTATTAGGGCCGAGGTGTTCTTGTAATATGTAGCCGTGAGAATCTATGTGTATAGACGTCTGTAGAAGTTTAAGACTATCTGTAATTTCAGGTAGGTGAGAGTGTTGTGTTGTTGAGATTAATCTTATATATTGTATATGTATGTATGATCATGGGAATTTGTGTATGTATATCTGAGGGAGAATTTAAGGCTCGTCATGATTTGCAAAAGGTGGGGTGTTGTTGAAATTTTCTTGGATATTTCTTATATGAATTCTGCTATGTGTGTGTATTTGAGCTGGTATTTATGTGTAGGTAGAAATAAATTGTTTTCAATATCGACATATGGTACTATAAAATACTATCATATATCTGGACTTCCCTAATCCTAGTATGCTTTTATACTTACGATTGCTTTATATTTTCTCATGCTTAAATTTGTCTCGCGTTGAAGTCAGTCTATGTGAAATTTGTTTATATTACAGATTTTGTTTATTTAACTACATTCGTCTTCTTTGACTGAAAGAGTTATCTACACACAGAGAAAAACCAACTTGAAATCAGTAAGAACCATGCTGAATTAATAAGAACCATTAGCGAAGGTTTAGTCATATTGAAATTTCTTATTTCAATATGGACAAAATATTAATTTACAGTATTCATTTATTAAACTCATTAGTTTGTAGATATCTCAATATACATTTTCTATTATATTAAAAATTATTGAATTAATGTGATGAATTCTTATTTTTAAGCTGCAGATTTTCCCTGAGTGTATGGATTGTTTATATTTGCATTGTGCTTTAACTAAACGACGCTTCATATATTTTCATGATGTAGGTCTAATAAATACTTAAGCATTGATAAGAAATTTGATATGTATACATACATATCTACAAATTGATTTTATGTATGTATGTATGTATGTATGTATGTACATATATATGTACATACAAATAAGTGTTCAATTCAATCTTTGAATACATTTTTTATTTTATTTTTTGTCATGTGATGTCTGTTGTTGGTGAAATTAAAAGCATTTTAATTTTTATCTGCGTTTACTTAAAAGTTTGTGAGGATTTTCTGTTGTAAGTAAAACTGAATTCTTGAAGATATGTGCTTACATACTCTATAGTAATAGTAACTATAATAGAAATATTTCTTATACTTAATTTACAGTTTTTTAAAGTATAGGGTATAAAATTTTTTCTAGCTATAGCCTTCTACATTTATTTTGGAAAGCTTGCTTTGCTTTTTGAAAATGTATAAACATTTTTAAATGAAACTGATCCGGCACTCCAGCTTAGGTACTGATAGTTTTTTTTTTGTTGTTAGTTAACTTACTTATTTTTTATTTTTTATTGATAAACATTGGAAATCAAAATGGAGTTTTATATTGTAATTATTATTTTCATAATTGTTGAAAACAATCGCTGCTTTTTGTTTGTTTTTTGCGATGAAATCATTTGAATTACTTTTGCAACTTTACGCGTTTATAAAAATTATGTTATTTTCTATATTTCTTAATTTATAAGACTTTTAGACTTTGTCCTTTAGGGGTTATATATTCTATTATACGATTATGAATAAGAATGCAGTAAGCTGATGTATTTGCTTACTGCTTCAAATTAAAATTTTATTAAATTGAATAAAAGGAGTTTTTTTTCTTAAACTCTGATGCAGTTAGAAGCGCTGGAGATTCTTTCATATAACAGCTTTTTTGAAATTTTTGATACATAGTATAATATAGAATTGGATAACATTTATTTTTAATTTTTATGTTAAGAAGTACGGGTATGAGACTGAATTTAAATGTACTTTTAAATTAGTTAAATCATAATGAACAAACATATTTTCTTCTTTAATAGCGATCAACAGAAAACGAACTCGTTTTCATATAATTTAGGTATACCCTATCGACGGCTCCTCTAGGATACAAGATGACTTTGTATGACGAAATTTCTGTTGCTTTATACTGATAATATGTTTACATTAATAAGATACATATACATATGTTTATTTTATGAACGGTGAGCACCTATGGCTTTTATTTAATGTTCTATATGACTTTTTTTTTCATTTTCTTTAATAATTTTCTTCCCATAATAGCATTCTAAATATTTCAAGGGCTCAAATGCTGTGTAGTCTTCTTCTGCAAACTTAACTAAACGTCTAACTTCTTCCAATGCTTCTTTATAAGAAGATATTTTGTTATGGTCTTCTTCTACGATACGTGCCCATCGGGCAGAGTGTACGTATTAGTTGGTCAGTCAGTCTCTATTTTTATTTATTTTTTTTTTCTTCTAATGTGCCACTCCTTTTTTTAGATTTTACTACTTGGAATAGAGAATTTTTGTCTAATTTTTTTGGTGGGTATATACATTAGGTATGTAGAAATTAGTTTAGATACAAAGAAATGCATGTTTAATATACAACTATTGTATCAAATCGATCTCAAATAACTCAGTTACCTCTACCAGCAATTCACCGTTGGTGTATTCATAAAGTGTTAGAAACAATGAAATATCTATGTTTTGAGAGAATTTTTCAATACAATACATTCATGAGTTGGGTTGATCCAGATACAATTGCTGTCTCATCACCTTCTAACAGCTTTATATATTTTGCTAGTATGCATGCCTTAGCATGCTTCTATCGATAGTGACGTAAGAGTCCGAGATGTAGAGTGTTACAATTAAAAATCTTTACTATTAGAATATACCAGTTCGCTCTTTTGAATTTTTACAAAGTAGATACATATGTATGTATTTCATTGACCACAAAATCATAAAATTTCTTTGCTTACAAAATTGTATGACGTGAGGATTTTTTTTTTTTTTTTAAATTATACATGCTTCGGCATGCTTTCATTTTTTTTCTATAAATTTATGTAATACTCATACAGATACAGATATAAATTAAGATCTGTTTACTGTACATTTTAAAATTTATGCATGCTTCAGCATGATTCTAGTTGAAGCGTATATTCATTCACTAAGTTTGTTTGATACTTATTCATACACATGTACATTCTTAAAGATTGGATATCAAAGTCCAATTTCCGTAGTTTATCTATATTTTCTAAAGATCTGATAGCTAAAGAAATAAATAGAGTGAAGATCTTCTATAATAATCCCATTTTCATATTGTAAAATTTTGCGTGCTAGCGCTTTCGATGGGAAAATATACATACAACTTTATAAAAAGTGATAATATGATGTGCTGCTGAATATTGCACTATGTTATAGTTCATTTTAAACACTGAAGTTTTAGCAATATTTCATTCCGACCAGAATTCCACTACATTTAGTTAATTATCTTTCTTAAGACTCATCATTCCTAATCAATCCTGCAAAAACAACACAAACTAGATTTTTCGTTTTAATTTTTTTTTTTTTTTAAATTCAACATTCATTCTTCAAATTACTTTATACTATATTAAGTAGCTTTTCCTCATTTGTTGAGTTGACTTTAATAGGAGACATTTTAATGGTACGATGAACTTTTCTATTGCATGCATTGAGTAAATCTTTATACATACCAATCCACTTATATGAACCATTAAAGCTAATTCTTTTCACATCATACCTTTCAATGATCTATTAAATCATTATAATATTGATGCTTTCATATTAAGTAATGTTTAATCTTCTATTTATGTATGAGTTTTCCCAAGTATTTATTAAAAAATTCTTTAGAATCATCTGTTTGTAAGTTTTTTGGTACCCGTACCACTTCAAAAATATTTTCCATTGCCTTGGTTTTTAGAGTGCAGCTTTTATTTTCAGCTGTACTTTGAGAATGTGTCAATTACAGTCTTCAAAAATCAAAAATTTCTATTTTCTGTAGAATAGTTCTACATTTCACCTAACTTAGCTCCATAAAACATCATATATTCCTGTCATTACATCTCTACAAGCACAAACAGTTGTTGAAATTTAATATGGACTTCGTTAACTAAATTCCTTTTTAAAGACATTGAATTGTTTCACAGATTTTTTCGAAAGTGTTGTGATCTACATCTTGCACTTTCAGCTATTTATACTAACATGTATTTATTTTTCTAATCTATATATTTAACCGTAAACTCTTCAATTTGTTTTTAATTATTTACTTTTTAGAATTGCTTTTTCAATTTTATAACTGTCTTCTTTCTCTAATTTTATTTCACGTTGTAGTTCCTCAATTTGCATTTAAATATATTCTTGAATATTAATGCTTTAAGCTATATTATTAATTTGTCTTGTATTTTATCTTCATTCAGTTTAATGTAACTATCAACAATAGTTTGTATCTAATTCATTTATACCTTCCAATACTGATAAGTCAGTATAAATGTCTTCAGAATTGGAAGTCTATGAGTAAAATCATCGTCATCATCATTCTCAGTATTAGCATCATTAAATATGATGGTATTATCAAATATTGTTCCTTCTACTAGTTTCTTTTGGGGTACTTGTCTATATCTTGAGTGAAGGTTTCTCAGGCTTTAAACTTGTATATTTTCAACTTCTGTCTTGATTTTACTTTCTTCTTTCATAAGAATTCTTTTAATATTTTTAGAACTATTTATGAATTCTTCTGCTATAGGTTTAAATGTATCTTTTAGTTGTTCACTTGTATCTATTTCACCAGTTTTTATACTACGAAGCTTTTTCTTCAACACATTTCTTGTCAACACCAACTGTTTTAAAATTTTCTCATCCAGGGCAAATAACAGGTATCAGCAATCATATCAGCTTTTCAGGAGCTGGTCTGGTTTTCAGATCAGCTTTTCAGGACCTGGTCTGGTTTTCAGATCAGCTTTTCAGGACCTGGTCTGGTTTTCAGATCAGCTTTTCAGGACCTGGTCTGGTTTTCAGATCAGCTTTTCAGGACCTGGTCTGGTTTTCAGATCAGCTTATCAGGACCTGGTCTGGTTTTCAGATCAGCTTATCAGGACCTGGTCTGGTTTTCAGATCAGCTTATCAGGAGCTGGTCTGGTTTTCAGATCAGCTTATCAGGAGCTGGTCTGGTTATCAGATCAGCTTATCAGGAGCTGGTCTGGTTTTCAGATCAGCTTATCAGGAGCTGATCTGATTTTTAGATCAGCTTATCAGGTAACAGATCAGGCTATTAGGAGCTGTTCAGATTTTCATTTCAAGATATCTGAGTCAGATTTAGTTATCAGTGTACAAGTAGCTAGCCATTTATAACATTTATATACATGAAGTTTAAAGTCAGATGAAATGCGAAAAAGTAAAGTTTTATCTAGTAAAATTATTTTCTATAACGATCATCGTTTAATTCACTATCTTTGCTTATAATCAAAAATCCATATTTATCCTTTCAACATGCTTTTTATTTTTCTCACCTAACTTAAACATTAAATATACATTATGATGATCTCTTATTAAATGTTTGGTGATTCTGGTGTAAGTTTTACATAAGTAGAATGAATCAACATTCTTATCTCTCCCCATACAAAAATATGCTTCAAATACGCATCATCGTTAAATATCATATTGGAATTACTTTGGACTGAAATAACAGATTCACTATCGGTAAATTTTGTAATATATTATTATTTTAATTGATGTAATTAATTTCTTCAGATATTTATATCTGGGGTGATATAAAGATTTTGAGTATAAATAAATGTTCTCAAAATTTAAGTCCATTAGGACTTTCTAGCAAGCCAATCATAGCGTTTTTTTTGCGTAATTTGACAGGTCAACTATTGTTGCACGAATAGAATTTGATATAAGGGAACTATGATTTATTTTTGAACTATCGTTCGATGAATCATCAATATTTCGTACCAAGGTATTTTAGGTTGTTTTACTAACCGCATTTATGTAGCTAAATACATTTCATAAATATTATCTCTTATTATAAAAAAATAAACTAATACAGCTATACCATATCAGAAAATATTTTCTGAAATCGTATAGCTGCATTAGTTTATTTTTTCTATAATAAGAGATAATGATCCACACTCATAATCAAAACAGCATAAAAATATCCTTTTTTTGACTATGAGTATGCATCGATATTTATGAAATGCGTTTAGTTACAAAAATGTGGTTAGTAAAACAAAGTATATTTTAACAGCCTTATTTATAACACTTATTAGGGCTTTATAAAGACTTTTTAAGAAAAAATTTTTATAAAAAATTTGTTTTAAAAAGCCTTTACAAAGCCTTAATAAGTTTTATAAATAATGCTGTAAGAGTTTAAAATCAGTATTTTGTATGATAATACTGATTTGAAACTCTTAAAATATTCTTTGTTTTGACTATGAGTAGGGGCCATTATCTTTTATTATAGGACAAATAAAATAATATAGCTATACGATTTCAGAAAATATTTTCTGATATCGTATAGCTACATTTTTAATTTTTCTATAATAAGAGATAATATTTATGAAATACATTTCATAAATATTGACGCATACTCATAGTAAAAACAACCTAAAAATACCTTGGTACGAAATATTGATGAATCATCAAAATTTCATACCATCCTATATTTATGTTGTTTTACTAATCGCATTTTGTAAATAAATGCATTTCATAAATATTATCTATTATTATAGAAAGAATCAAATAGTATGGTTATATGATATTAGAAAACATGATTTCTGATATCATATAATCATACTATTTTATTTTTCTATAATAAGAGATAATGACTCATACTCATAGTCAAAACAAAGGATATTTATATGCTGGTTTGATTATGAGTATGCGTCAATATTTATGAAATGCATTTAGTTATAAAATGCGGTTAGTAAAACAAAGTATATTTTAAGTGTTTAAAACCACCATTTTTATGGTAATAGCGGTTTTAAACACTTAAAGCATACTTTGTTTTGACTATGAGCATGAGCTGATATTTATAAAATGGATTTTATAAATATTGACTTATACCCTTAGTCAAAACAACATAAATAATTCTTGGTACGAAATATTGATGATTCATCGAACGATAGTTCAAAAATAAATCATAGTTCCCTTATATCAAATTCTATTCGTGCAACAATAGTTGACCTGTCAAATTACGAAAAAAAAAACGCTATGATTGGCTTGCTAGAAAGTCCTAATGGACTTAAATTTTGAGAACATTTATTTATACTCAAAATCTTTATATCACCCCAGATATAAATATCTGAAGAAATTAATTACATCAATTAAAATAATAATATATTACAAAATTTACCGATAGTGAATCTGTTATTTCAGTCCAAAGTAATTCCAATATGATATTTAACGATGATGCGTATTTGAAGCATATTTTTGTATGGGGAGAGATAAGAATGTTGATTCATTCTACTTATGTAAAACTTACACCAGAATCACCAAACATTTAATAAGAGATCATCATAATGTATATTTAATGTTTAAGTTAGGTGAGAAAAATAAAAAGCATGTTGAAAGGATAAATATGGATTTTTGATTATAAGCAAAGATAGTGAATTAAACGATGATCGTTATAGAAAATAATTTTACTAGATAAAACTTTACTTTTTCGCATTTCATCTGACTTTAAACTTCATGTATATAAATGTTATAAATGGCTAGCTACTTGTACACTGATAACTAAATCTGACTCAGATATCTTGAAATGAAAATCTGAACAGCTCCTGATAGCCTGATCTGTTACCTGATAAGCTGATCTAAAAATCAGATCAGCTCCTGATAAGCTGATCTGAAAACCAGACCAGCTCCTGATAAGCTGATCTGATAACCAGACCAGCTCCTGATAAGCTGATCTGAAAACCAGACCAGCTCCTGATAAGCTGATCTGAAAACCAGACCAGGTCCTGATAAGCTGATCTGAAAACCAGACCAGGTCCTGATAAGCTGATCTGAAAACCAGACCAGGTCCTGAAAAGCTGATCTGAAAACCAGACCAGGTCCTGAAAAGCTGATCTGAAAACCAGACCAGGTCCTGAAAAGCTGATCTGAAAACCAGACCAGGTCCTGAAAAGCTGATCTGAAAACCAGACCAGCTCCTGAAAAGCTGATATGATTGCTGATACCTGTTATTTGCCCTGGATGAGAAAATTTTAAAACAGTTGGTGTTGACAAGAAATGTGTTGAAGAAAAAGCTTCGTAGTATAAAAACTGGTGAAATAGATACAAGTGAACAACTAAAAGATACATTTAAACCTATAGCAGAAGAATTCATAAATAGTTCTAAAAATATTAAAAGAATTCTTATGAAAGAAGAAAGTAAAATCAAGACAGAAGTTGAAAATATACAAGTTTAAAGCCTGAGAAACCTTCACTCAAGATATAGACAAGTACCCCAAAAGAAACTAGTAGAAGGAACAATATTTGATAATACCATCATATTTAATGATGCTAATACTGAGAATGATGATGACGATGATTTTACTCATAGACTTCCAATTCTGAAGACATTTATACTGACTTATCAGTATTGGAAGGTATAAATGAATTAGATACAAACTATTGTTGATAGTTACATTAAACTGAATGAAGATAAAATACAAGACAAATTAATAATATAGCTTAAAGCATTAATATTCAAGAATATATTTAAATGCAAATTGAGGAACTACAACGTGAAATAAAATTAGAGAAAGAAGACAGTTATAAAATTGAAAAAGCAATTCTAAAAAGTAAATAATTAAAAACAAATTGAAGAGTTTACGGTTAAATATATAGATTAGAAAAATAAATACATGTTAGTATAAATAGCTGAAAGTGCAAGATGTAGATCACAACACTTTCGAAAAAATCTGTGAAACAATTCAATGTCTTTAAAAAGGAATTTAGTTAACGAAGTCCATATTAAATTTCAACAACTGTTTGTGCTTGTAGAGATGTAATGACAGGAATATATGATGTTTTATGGAGCTAAGTTAGGTGAAATGTAGAACTATTCTACAGAAAATAGAAATTTTTGATTTTTGAAGACTGTAATTGACACATTCTCAAAGTACAGCTGAAAATAAAAGCTGCACTCTAAAAACCAAGGCAATGGAAAATATTTTTGAAGTGGTACGGGTACCAAAAAACTTACAAACAGATGATTCTAAAGAATTTTTTAATAAATACTTGGGAAAACTCATACATAAATAGAAGATTAAACATTACTTAATATGAAAGCATCAATATTATAATGATTTAATAGATCATTGAAAGGTATGATGTGAAAAGAATTAGCTTTAATGGTTCATATAAGTGGATTGGTATGTATAAAGATTTACTCAATGCATGCAATAGAAAAGTTCATCGTACCATTAAAATGTCTCCTATTAAAGTCAACTCAACAAATGAGGAAAAGCTACTTAATATAGTATAAAGTAATTTGAAGAATGAATGTTGAATTTAAAAAAAAAAAAAAATTAAAACGAAAAATCTAGTTTGTGTTGTTTTTGCAGGATTGATTAGGAATGATGAGTCTTAAGAAAGATAATTAACTAAATGTAGTGGAATTCTGGTCGGAATGAAATATTGCTAAAACTTCAGTGTTTAAAATGAACTATAACATAGTGCAATATTCAGCAGCACATCATATTATCACTTTTTATAAAGTTGTATGTATATTTTCCCATCGAAAGCGCTAGCACGCAAAATTTTACAATATGAAAATGGGATTATTATAGAAGATCTTCACTCTATTTATTTCTTTAGCTATCAGATCTTTAGAAAATATAGATAAACTACGGAAATTGGACTTTGATATCCAATCTTTAAGAATGTACATGTGTATGAATAAGTATCAAACAAACTTAGTGAATGAATATACGCTTCAACTAGAATCATGCTGAAGCATGCATAAATTTTAAAATGTACAGTAAACAGATCTTAATTTATATCTGTATCTGTATGAGTATTACATAAATTTATAGAAAAAAAATGAAAGCATGCCGAAGCATGTATAATTTAAAAAAAAAAAAAAAAAAATCCTCACGTCATACAATTTTGTAAGCAAAGAAATTTTATGATTTTGTGGTCAATGAAATACATACATATGTATCTACTTTGTAAAAATTCAAAAGAGCGAACTGGTATATTCTAATAGTAAAGATTTTTAATTGTAACACTCTACATCTCGGACTCTTACGTCACTATCGATAGAAGCATGCTAAGGCATGCATACTAGCAAAATATATAAAGCTGTTAGAAGGTGATGAGACAGCAATTGTATCTGGATCAACCCAACTCATGAATGTATTGTATTGAAAAATTCTCTCAAAACATAGATATTTCATTGTTTCTAACACTTTATGAATACACCAACGGTGAATTGCTGGTAGAGGTAACTGAGTTATTTGAGATCGATTTGATACAATAGTTGTATATTAAACATGCATTTCTTTGTATCTAAACTAATTTCTACATACCTAATGTATATACCCACCAAAAAAATTAGACAAAAATTCTCTATTCCAAGTAGTAAAATCTAAAAAAAGGAGTGGCACATTAGAAGAAAAAAAAAATAAATAAAAATAGAGACTGACTGACCAACTAATACGTACACTCTGCCCGATGGGCACGTATCGTAGAAGAAGACCATAACAAAATATCTTCTTATAAAGAAGCATTGGAAGAAGTTAGACGTTTAGTTAAGTTTGCAGAAGAAGACTACACAGCATTTGAGCCCTTGAAATATTTAGAATGCTATTATGGGAAGAAAATTATTAAAGAAAATGAAAAAAAAAGTCATATAGAACATTAAATAAAAGCCATAGGTGCTCACCGTTCATAAAATAAACATATGTATATGTATCTTATTAATGTAAACATATTATCAGTATAAAGCAACAGAAATTTCGTCATACAAAGTCATCTTGTATCCTAGAGGAGCCGTCGATAGGGTATACCTAAATTATATGAAAACGAGTTCGTTTTCTGTTGATCGCTATTAAAGAAGAAAATATGTTTGTTCATTATGATTTAACTAATTTAAAAGTACATTTAAATTCAGTCTCATACCCGTACTTCTTAACATAAAAATTAAAAATAAATGTTATCCAATTCTATATTATACTATGTATCAAAAATTTCAAAAAAGCTGTTATATGAAAGAATCTCCAGCGCTTCTAACTGCATCAGAGTTTAAGAAAAAAAACTCCTTTTATTCAATTTAATAAAATTTTAATTTGAAGCAGTAAGCAAATACATCAGCTTACTGCATTCTTATTCATAATCGTATAATAGAATATATAACCCCTAAAGGACAAAGTCTAAAAGTCTTATAAATTAAGAAATATAGAAAATAACATAATTTTTATAAACGCGTAAAGTTGCAAAAGTAATTCAAATGATTTCATCGCAAAAAACAAACAAAAAGCAGCGATTGTTTTCAACAATTATGAAAATAATAATTACAATATAAAACTCCATTTTGATTTCCAATGTTTATCAATAAAAAATAAAAAATAAGTAAGTTAACTAACAACAAAAAAAAAAACTATCAGTACCTAAGCTGGAGTGCCGGATCAGTTTCATTTAAAAATGTTTATACATTTTCAAAAAGCAAAGCAAGCTTTCCAAAATAAATGTAGAAGGCTATAGCTAGAAAAAATTTTATACCCTATACTTTAAAAAACTGTAAATTAAGTATAAGAAATATTTCTATTATAGTTACTATTACTATAGAGTATGTAAGCACATATCTTCAAGAATTCAGTTTTACTTACAACAGAAAATCCTCACAAACTTTTAAGTAAACGCAGATAAAAATTAAAATGCTTTTAATTTCACCAACAACAGACATCACATGACAAAAAATAAAATAAAAAATGTATTCAAAGATTGAATTGAACACTTATTTGTATGTACATATATATGTACATACATACATACATACATACATAAAATGAATTTGTAGATATGTATGTATACATATCAAATTTCTTATCAATGCTTAAGTATTTATTAGACCTACATCATGAAAATATATGAAGCGTCGTTTAGTTAAAGCACAATGCAAATATAAACAATCCATACACTCAGGGAAAATCTGCAGCTTAAAAATAAGAATTCATCACATTAATTCAATAATTTTTAATATAATAGAAAATGTATATTGAGATATCTACAAACTAATGAGTTTAATAAATGAATACTGTAAATTAATATTTTGTCCATATTGAAATAAGAAATTTCAATATGACTAAACCTTCGCTAATGGTTCTTATTAATTCAGCATGGTTCTTACTGATTTCAAGTTGGTTTTTCTCTGTGTGTAGATAACTCTTTCAGTCAAAGAAGACGAATGTAGTTAAATAAACAAAATCTGTAATATAAACAAATTTCACATAGACTGACTTCAACGCGAGACAAATTTAAGCATGAGAAAATATAAAGCAATCGTAAGTATAAAAGCATACTAGGATTAGGGAAGTCCAGATATATGATAGTATTTTATAGTACCATATGTCGATATTGAAAACAATTTATTTCTACCTACACATAAATACCAGCTCAAATACACACACATAGCAGAATTCATATAAGAAATATCCAAGAAAATTTCAACAACACCCCACCTTTTGCAAATCATGACGAGCCTTAAATTCTCCCTCAGATATACATACACAAATTCCCATGATCATACATACATATACAATATATAAGATTAATCTCAACAACACAACACTCTCACCTACCTGAAATTACAGATAGTCTTAAACTTCTACAGACGTCTATACACATAGATTCTCACGGCTACATATTACAAGAACACCTCGGCCCTAATAAATCACAATCATCTTAAATTCTTACAAAAATACATATATACATACATACACATAATCAATTTACCTCAACAACATTCTCACCCACCTCAAATCACGATCAGCCTTAAACTACTATAGACAGACACATCCACAAATCCCCATGGATACATATTACGTCAACAACCCTGCCCACCCAAATCATGGTCAGCCTTAAACTCCTACAGACATACAAACACACAGATTCCCCCGGTTGCATATTACTAGAACACCTCACCCCTCATAAATCACAATCAGCCTTAAGCTCCTACAGAAATACACACATTGAAATTCCTACAAACATACACATACACACACACACACACACACACACATACATTCACACACAACTACACACGCAATCGATCTACCTCAACTACACCCCGCCCCCTGCCAATCAAACCTTCACCTAAATTCTCACAGACAGACAGACACATCCACAAATTCCTATGGTTACATATTACGGCAACAACGCCGCCCACTCAAATCACGGTCAGCCTTAAATTCCCACAGTCTAGCAACACCTACATTAGCATTAGAAAAAATAACTTTCACGTTTTCCCGTCGTCATTAGGAAAAATCATTTTCCCGTCGACATTTGAAAAAATTATGTTCATTTTTTGCCGTCGGCATTTGAAAAAAATAATAATCATGTATTGCAGTAGGCATTAGGAAAAATTATCATGTATTGCAGTAGGCATTAGGAAAAATTATCATGTATTGCAGTAGGCATTAGGAAAAATTATAATGTTTTGCCTTCGGTATTACGAAAAATCATTAGATGATTTTCCGTCAGCATTAGGAAAAACCATTTTCATGATTTTCCCCGTCGTCACATACACACATAAAAACCGCCAAACTATGAACCGCCTTAATACATTCACACAAAATATTCCACACACAAACTTCCCACGGTCAGGCAGGCAGACAGACAGACCGACAGACAGACATACACTTAATGTAAACAAAAACTCCTAATGTAAACAAAAAACTCCTAATGTAAACAAAAAAACTCCTAATGTAAACAAAAAACATCAAAGCGCCGCCGAAAACACAAATTTCCAAGAATTTTAAAATTTCAGCAACAATTTAACAATTTCAGCCACAATTTAACAATTTCAGCCCACAATTTAACAATTTCAGCAACAATTTAACAATTTTAATTGGGGCAGAACCGGCAGTTCCCTACTACTCACTTAAACATAATTGCTTAGCACTTTTTTTCAAACTATTTTTTTAATATGTTTAGATGCACATACTTATCTATAGTTCCATCGATGAAGACAAGTTTTCCTACGTATTAATACCGAACACCATACACATCACAGTGCCGGTCATATTGTTTTGGTTCCATTTCAGAATTCGCTTTGCGCCACATTTTATCACGTTCATCCGAACCATGAATGTTTATTTTAGTCTCGTCCGAAAATAGGACCGTGTTACAGAAAGTTTGTGTCTGGTTTTTTGCTCTTTAGTGAAGTTTACCTGGTTTACTGTCGGTTTACCTGGGTAATCAATGGCTTTTTTCTTATACTTCAGCCATGGTATCCAGCTTTATGTAACACCTGACGTATTCTTTCTGGATTACAAGATTTTTCGACTTCCCTTTCAATATCTGATTGCAGCTTCGGAGCACTTACATTTGGGCTCACCTTAATTTTGCGTACAATAATTGGTTCTTCTGAGCTAGAAAATATTTTGGGTCGACCAGGACGCGGTTTATTTTCTGTTGAATCTTCGGATTTGCATTTTTCTATAATTTTTTAGTACCGTAGCACTGCTCTTATTCACAATACTGGCAGTTTTTCTTTTTGCGTTATTTTCTATAAAAAGTTTTATTATGATATCCTTCATATCCTTAGATAACTCCTTTCCTCTTGATGGCATGATTATAAAAATTTATTTAAATCACTTATTTTTGTTTTATAAATTTTTTACACTTGTGAAAAATTATTTCAGTCACAAAAAACAGATCATTTCTTTTTTAATGTCAAATAAAAACGATATATTCTCCTACTGCATACTTACTTTTGTGACATAATATTGTGTATGTTACAATAAATTTTTCAAAAAAAGTAACGGGATTGCGAATAGCAGGTAAAATGTTGTGTTTTTTTAATTAACATGTATACAAGATATATGTACATAGTACGCACAAATTGAAAATCAAACGATAAAAAGATAATGAAATAAATTCAGTGAAGTGCGACTTTCACCCGCGCTTGAAGGGTTCCGTACGGACACTTGATATGTAATTCAATACGAACTTTAGCCTATATAAAATATAGTTCTGACATTTTTTTTTTCGTTTTTGGGTTTTTTTTCGGTTTTGAACGTTTTTTTTAGCTATGGCGTTTTTTCGGTTTTGACGATATTTTTTTTAAATTTAGGCGCTTTTTTAGTTTTGACACTTTTTTCTAGTTTTGTCAATTTTTTTCGTTTTTGGAATTTTTTTGCGATTTTTTTTAATTTTGGGGATTTTTTTTTATTTTGGCAATTTTTTTGCACGTTTTTCGCGTTTTGGTGATTTTTTTCATTTGGGCGATTTTTTCGACTTTGGCGATTTATTTTAGTGTTAGAATTTTTTTTTAATTTTGGCAATTTTTTTCGTATTGGCGATTTTTTTTTAATTTTTGGCGATTTTTTTCGGTTTGGCGATTTTATAGTTTTGGGATTTTTTTAGTTTTACCTTTTTTGAAAATTTCAAGAGTTTGCCTCTTACGGTGTATAAGATACAGCAAGTTGTCAAAATTACATAGTCAAAATTGCATTAACTGATAGACTACCCTTTAATTTACATTTTTTTTAAATTTTAGTGTATAAAAATACACTAATTTTACAAATTTCAAGTGTCAATATACATATGCCCTACAAGAAGACTACTAGTCAATTAACTAGTCATTTGACTAGTAGCGATAGCCGACACTTCGGTCACAGTCCCCAGTTAGTTTATTAGGGGCTTGGTGAAAAAAATTACCAAAACATTTGTGTACGTGTGATTTTTTATCTCTATCTCTCTCTTATTAATTTCACTTAATCAAAACACATATATCTTAACTGCTTACTCTGCTTCTTTTTTGCCAGTCACTGATTACATAAGCATTGGTAAGCTTTGAGTAGTCAATGTTTACATAGAGACTGGTCAACTGTTACTAGTCAATATATATGTAGAAACTGGTAAAATGTAACTTTTAAATAAATAAACCATATTTTTATTTTATTTTAATTGTTTTTATTATAAGAAAATAGGGAAATAAGTATTATTCATATATATAATACAATTTAATATATAAAATAACGTAGGTGATGCCACTCAAGTCTTCTACACGTTTTTCTCTAGCTTCAATTCACCTTGCTTTTTGTAAATATCTAAAATTTTAAAAAGAAATACATAAATGTATAAATTAAATTACACTTTTTATTTTCTTTTATGCAGTATTGTTGTTAACTTCACTTAACTTTCTAAGCACTTGTATAAATTTTATTTCACAGACCGAACGTGTCGGTCATCTCTACCAGTCAAATGACCAGTCAATTGACTGGCAGTCCTAAATTCAATGGAAAATATTGTAAATGTATTAGTGAAAAAATGTCGTTTGTGTTAGTTTCAGTCATTCGTTTCTTGTAGGGTGTACATACAATTGTATATAATTGTATGTACATACTAGTCTCCTGCACAAGATATCTTATAAGAACTTTTAAGACATGAGGGATTTTTCAAATACACAATACAGCGAAATCTTATAAAACAAACGTTAACAACACTGTTTGCAAGAAATTTGTTTTAGTATTGTAGGTATAAGAGTAAAGAAGAAAACTCTTCGTGACGGAAGAATTTGTGATACTTGCTTCTTTCTACGCATGAGCGCGTGTACAAACGTCATGCATGTATGTGTGTATGATCTTTTATTTTTCTGCGCACATGCAAAGGCACACACATGCATTAACATTAGTTGTATGCGGTTAATCACATAATAGCTTACCATATACATATTACACACACACTCAAACGTACAATATGAAAAATAACAAGCATACACTAATCAACAGTACTTCTTTTGAGTGTTTGTTACAAACAAGTTGTCTTGGCTTTATCGCTTGTTCACACTGATATACACGTACAGCAATACATCCATCGTGCTTCGCTTATAGTACGACAGCATTTATTATTGGTTTAGTATAATACATGCGACGTGAATACATTTAAAAATCATGACGTATTTACATTTAAAGACTGTTTACGCAGGTCTCTAGTACATACATATTTATACATATTGTTACGTTTAAATTTTATTAAACGTGTGAGTTCTTTTGATTGCTCAAAAATAAAAATAAATCACACAAAATTTTTATTTGCTACTGTTCTTCCTTTTATTCTTAACTAAGCAAATTACAACTTGTCTTTACTTAATTACTTCTTATAGTTATTATCCAATGCACGAGGTCTTTACTTTCAACGATGTTGACTCGACTACTTTATGATTAGCACTGACTCAACGATGTTAACTCTATTACTTTCTGATTAGCACCGACTCATTCTCACACAGGCTGCCTCTTTTTATAGTACAGGAACCGGTTCTCGAATGTTCGCCCATCTGCTCATAGGTGGCGTAATGACATGTCTGTACTTAGTAATGCCAAATGGCATCTACGCACATTGCCATCTGTATTGGTAGCCAGATGATCAAACAGTCTTCTAGCACAATGGGGAAAATTCATGTTGCTGTTTCTAGGCGTTTGTAGATATATAATTGCCGGGTACCAGGTCTCATGAATAAAACACGTATAAGATATTACTAACAACTATTTAAACATAAGTTTATTAAATGAAACTTGAAATGAAAAGTTTATCTTTAAAATATAAAAAAGACTAGAACGCTTCAGCTGTACCAGCAAAGATTACTCTTGGTACGATGTTCTGCTTTCGTCTGTCAACTTTCGTTGACGAGTTACCAGATGGTTTATTTTCATAAGTCAAAACTCTTGGAGCTGCCACATCCACTCACTCTCCAATGACAATATCATGTTCTGATTGGAATGATGTAGGTTTTCATTTTCTTGTCCAGATGGAGTGCTTTGGCTATTAGGTGTTGTAGTTAAGCGAGTAGATGGTGTACTTTGGCTATTAGGTGTTGTAGTTAGACGAGTAGATGGTATACTTTGTTGTGTATCATTAACCATGAAGGCCGGCTTCAATCTGTCAACAGAAACATCAACATCTTTTTCTTTGACTCGTATGGTAAACAATCGGTCTGAACTTCGCTTCACTATCTCATGGGGACCACTATATGGAGTTTAAAGAGGTTTCGGTATAGCGTCAGTACGAAGAAAAACATGAGTGCAATATTCGAGTTGTTTAAAAATAAACATTTTGTTTTTGTTATTATGATGAGCAGCTGGTGTTGGTCTCAATAAATTAAAATGTTTTCTCAGTTTTAATAAAAATTCTGCAGAATCAATTGGATTATCAGTTTTGTCGAAAAAATCATTCGGAAAGCGTAACGTGCTGCCGTATAACAAAGTCAGATGGTGCTGCTCTAAGATCTTCTTTAAATGATGTTCTGAATCCAAGTAAAACAGTTTGTAGGATTTCAATCCATGATATCTCAGAGTGACACATCAGCGCTGCTTTAAAAGTTCTGTGCCATCTTTCGACCATCCCGTTCGACTGCGGGTGATAAGCAGTTGTTCGCGTGCGTTTAGCTCCAGTGAAATTTACGAGGGCTTTAAATAAACCTGACTTGAATTGCGTACCCTGGTCTGTAGTTATGATTTTAGGGCAGCCAAATCGCGATATCCAGTGTGACCAAAATTCTTTAGCAATTATATCAGCTGACATATCTTTTAAAGGGACGGCCTCCGGCCACCGAAAAAATCTGTCTATCATTGTAAGACAGTATCTGTAGCCTTGTACGGTTGGCATGATAACAATGTCCAAATGCACATGTTCAAAACGGTTGTCCGGAATATCAATTTTATTGGGCGTGAGATGATTGTGCCTTGTAATTTTTGATCTTTGACAAGACAAACAATTACGTGACCAGTTGATTATTTGTTTTTGTATTTGAGACGAATCTGTTGTAGAGTGGATTCGCCACTTGGGTGTGAGAGATTGTGAACAAAACCGAAAATCCGTTCACGAAGCTCTGCGGGAATATATGGTCGTACATAACCGGTTGATACATCGCAATAAAGTGAAGTGGAATCAAAATGAACAATTTGCAGTTTTAATGAATTGTTGCCTTCAAATAATCTTTTTAACTCCGCGTCTGTTTCCTGAGCTGATTTAAGTTCCTCTAAAGAAATTGTTGTGGGCATGGAAATCGCGTTAAGACGAGGAAGTGCATCTGCAACTGTATTTTCAGGACCACAAACGTAAATAGTTTCAGTAGTAAACGGCGAAATGAAATCAAGATGTCTTAATTGTCGAGGCGATGCCTTTTCTGGTTTCTGAGAAAATGCGTATATTAAAGGCTTATGATCAGTCTTTATAAAGAAGTGTCGGGCTTCAAGCATGTGACGGAAATATTTCACGGCATTATAAATGGCAAGCAATTCCCTGTCGTATGTGCTGTAATTCTTTCCTGCTGATGATAGTTTTCTAGAGAAAAATCCGAGAGGCGTCAAATTTTCATTAATTCGTTGCTCGAGAACAGCTCCGATAGCTGTGTCAGAGGCGTCAGTCATTAAAACAAGATCTGATTTCGATGCTGGCTGTGCCAACATTGTAGCTTCACTAAGGCTGCGCTTACAATCTAAAAATGCGATTTCGGTTTCAGCAGTCACGGCACTTTTCTTTTATCATTCTTTTTAGAATTGGATAAAAAATCATTCAAAGGTGCTTGTAACTGAGCTGCATGAGGAATGCAACGGCGATAATAATTAAGTAGGCAAAGAAATCTACGAAGTTCGCAGATGGTTTCAGGTTTAGTATAGTTCATTATAGCGGTGATACAGTCAGTTGGAGGTCTAGAACCACTACCATTAACCAAAAATCCCAGAAAATTTACTTCCGGTTTGCCAAAATGACACTTACTTACATTGATGGTTAGACCATAATGTCGAAGACGTTCAAATACTTGTCGTAAATGAAGTTTGTGCTCCTCTAAGGATTCTGACATGATAATAATATCAATATAACAGTAAACATAATATAAGCCTTTTAAAACGGAGTCCATAAACCTTTGGAAAGTCTGGGTAGCGTTCCGCAGCCCAAACGGCACATATAAAAATTCGACGAGGCCAAAGGGCGTACACACAGCTGTTTTTTGAATGTCTTCTTCGGCCATCGGAATTTGATAATAGGCTCTTACAACGTCAATAGTTGTGAAAATTGACTTACCAAATAATCTTTCCGAGAAATCGCTAATGTTGGCAATAGGCTACCGGTCGGGGATCGTTTGTGAATGCAGTTTTCGGTAGTCCCCACATGCTCGCCATCCACTAGTCTTCTTACCCACCATATGGATTGGGCTGGCCCATGGACTTTTTGAAATTCGGCATATACCATTATCGAGCAAAAAACCTATTTCCGCTTTGGCTGCGGCAAGTTTGTCACCAGAAAGTCTTCTTGGGCGGTCGGCGACAGGTTTCCCTGTTTGTATGTGGTGAATGATGCTGGTATAAGTATTAGACCTACGTGTCAACATTGGCGATGTGATGTCGACGAATTCTTCAAGCAGAGTGGAAAAAATACTAGATGTTGTTGATAATGTGGAAATGTTGAATTCCTTTGCCATAAATATCGTACCGTGGCTGTTCAACTTCGTTGTATTATCAATAAGGCGTTTCATATTGAGATCAATAAGTAGGTTGTGATGACTTAAAAAGTCTGCTCCAAGTATGGGCGTTTGCACGTCAGCTATAATAAATAACCATTTTAGTTCTCGACGGAGTCCTAAGTTTAATTTAAAAACGCACTGGCCAAATGTAGTAATCTCACTGCGATTTACAGCGACGAGTTGTATTTTAGTAATTATGTTTCAATGTTTGTTTGATTAACGATGGTGGTACCACAGATACGACTGATTCTGAATCAATTAAAAAAATTACATTTGGTCGATTGATCGTAAATGTGTAGCCGATTTTCCACTATAATGTTGTTGTTGTTGTTGTCGTTGATGCTGTCGCTGCTGCTGTCATTGATGCGGTCGTTGTTGCTGTCGTTGATGCTGCCGCCAATCGAATTAACTGACGACAGCCCACTTAGTTTTCCGAATTCCGACATCGTACATTGTCGAGCAGCGTCACCAAATTTCGCGTGATAGAAACACAAGGGTGGTTTAGGCAAATTCTGCAAACTGCGTGGTCGACTACGAGATAAAGAACGACTTCGATTAAATTTACCTTTATTCTGTTGCAGTTGAATGTTTTCTACTTTATCGGACAAATCTTTTAACGCTTGACAAACATCTGCTAAATTCATTGTATGACTTACAGCATCAACAGTGATATTAGTGTCTACACGAAACGGCGTTACAGAACGTACCATATTTTGGTTGGCGTCTAACATTTTATCAGCCATTTTAGCTAGCTTATCCAAATCGTCATCTTCCAACACAGAAAGTAGAGGCCGAATAGTTTCTGGCATTTGGCCCAGGAATATTGTACGAATAATGGGCTCGTTGCCTTTGCCTGGTGCCAAACGTTTCATGTCTGATAAAATTTCGGATGGCTTTTTTCCAACAGTCTCACCACCCTATAACAAACGACGTAATTTTGATTCCGATGGTTCGGTGAATTTTGAAATGAGGCGTTCTTTCAATGCGGCAAATTTATTTTGCTAGGGAGGTTCTGTAATAAGGTCTTCAGTTGACAAAAGCGTGTCGTCCTCAAGATGTACAGAAATCAAATCAAATTTGTCAGAGTCAGACGTGACATTGTTCAAGACAAATGTTCTTTCGATTTGCGCAAACCATAAGTGCGGATTGTATTTATTAAAGTTAGGAATATGAATTCGTTGCAAATTTGATCTAAGCAATTAATTTGAACTTCCTTGCGTTTGGGGCAGTGTGCTAACTTCAAGCTGCAAAGTTTGAATTTGATCCATAAGATTTTGTATTTCAGCCATGTCGTGATTTGTGAAAGAAAATGTTTCCTCCTCTTTTACAGATGTGTCGTCTGTGTTATCGCTTTTTTCCGCTGTCTCAAATTATAATGTTGAACGCTCATATGCAAAACAGTGCTTGTCTTGAAATTCTGCTGTTTGTTAGCAAAATTCGTTAAAATTAAATTTTGCTGCAGCTGCGCTGCCGATGTTTTTTTTTATTAACAAGCGTTTGTTATTTGATGTGGTTCAATTCTTTTGTTCAACTCGAGGTCACCAATATAGTTGCCGGGTACCAGGTCTCATGAATAAAACACGTATAAGATATTACTAACAACTATTTAAACATAAGTTTATTAAATGAAACTTGAAATGAAAAGTTTATCTTTAAAATATAAAAAAGACTAGAACGCTTCAGCTGTAGCTGCAAGGATTACTCTTGGTACGATGTTCTGCTTTCGTCTGTCAACTTTCGTTGACGAGTTACCAGATGGTTTATTTTCATAAGTCAAAACTCTTGGAGCTGCCACAGATAATTCGATTGGCCGTTATTTTTGAATTTCAAAGTAACGACTCTTATGTTGGCAATGCAGTGTGCTACTGGTAGTACAGGGTGGTTACCATAAGTGCTCGCACTTTTGTTTGCATGTGTGTACGTCTGTAGCTACGCTGCAGAAAGTGCGAATAGTGAAATTGTGGTGATTTACTAGAGACGTTGTCAGTAGTACTACTGACCAGGTGTACCCCAGCCAATATAATCGCCTATTGACATTTAACATTAGCTTATCATTGAAAATCCACCACTAGACTGTAGCACTACTGACTAAGTAGTTCTTTTGGGACCACATGGAGACATTGGCACCAAAGATTCACTAGTTAGGGGCTCTAGTCTACAATATTGATATTTCCTCGCTCGTTGTCAATAGTAAAATTATATTGATTTTCTAGTGATATTGTCAATAGTGCTACTGACTAGTTGTACCCCAGCCAATGTAATCGCCTATTGACATATAACATAAGGTTGTCATTGAAAATCTACCAGTAGACTTTAGCACTATTGAGAAGGTAGTTCTTTTATGACGAGAGATATTTGAACCAAAGATTCACTAATAGGTTTTAGTGACGCTCGTCTACATATATTTATTTAATATTATTGCATAGCATAATAAAAAAAGAAAAACAAACTATTGACGCATTCATTGACAATATCAATAGAAGTACACTACAACTGTTGTCTCTAACGTATCTCTGCTCTTGCATAAAAGGAAAGTTGTCGACATTTTAACTAGTGCAATTGTCGCTGGAGAAAGAGTATTGACATAGCGACATATGGTTCTAGGCTGACTAGAGGGTATGTACACAATTATTGTTGTTGCTGTAGTGCTTGCACGTGAATATGTGTGTACGTTTAGGGCTTTAGTTAAATACTTCTAGATAGTTCTTTGCATTAACCCTGTAGGAATATTTTTATCATGTTGAAGCAACTGTTTTAAATCAGTTTAAAGAAAATTGTAAAAAGTTTATATTAAATTCTGTCAAGTTCTAAGGGCAAAAGTGGGCTTTGAAAATGAAATGTTAATTTGGTTTAATAATTACACTGAACCAAAAAATTAATTAATTTAATTTAATTCCGAGCTTTATGGGCGTGACCCGTCCTCCTGTTTAAAATTTCCGTGTTTTCTAAGTAGTTGCTCACTTTTTTTGTACCAAAACAAAGGAACAGGCTCTATGTTCCAACAGTATAAAGTCTTATCCAGGCCAAAGATTTATTGAAGTCTAAACACTGTTTTTGTTATAGCTTTAACCCCATATTCATAAAAAATAAAATGAATTTGAAATTCATTTTACGAAAATTTTGTATGGAAAACTTGAAATAAAATACATTTCAAATTCGCTTCAAATTTTATGAATATGGGGGTTAAAATTTATACCTACCCAGGCAGAAAAAGACAATCAGCACGAGGCACAGTGACGTGTTTTAATATAAAGAGCGGCCAAAAATAGAAAGAGTTATTGTAAAAGGTAACCAAATATAAAATTTTAAAAATTTCTGTTCAATAATTCGACTCCTTCCCATATATCCTGAAATTAAAAAATTTCTTAAAGTATAGGAAAAAAGTTCGAGCTTCATTAAAATTTGTATATTTATTGAATTTTATACACTAAACGGTTTACCAATTTTTATGAAAATCGGAGAAAAAATGTCCTTGTTCCAAAAATTCAAAATAGTGAAAAAAAATCTTAATTAAATTCCATACACGAGTCACTTATAACAAGCTTAATGTGCATTTAATTTTTTTTTTCGATTCGTAGCAAGGACGTGAATAATATACTCTACAGTGTTGTCGATTCATATTCTTGTCTAATTATATAATTTTGCATATCCTGCACGGATCTCTTTCCGTATTTCTTCTATGGTTCTATCTGAACCATCCTCATATGCTGTCATTGGTCGACCTCGAGTTTTGCTTGTACTGGGCTCCTAAATATAGAAATTATATGACACCCTTACGATTACAAATTTATATAATGCATAGCATATTTCAGTGATAGGTATTGTGGCAAGCAAGAACTTGGTTAAAATATATACATATGTATCTCACTACTTTTAATGGCCGAAATTTTGGATAGGAACTTGGCCTTTTTTCACATTTATGTTTTTGTGAGGATCTTATTACTTTTTGAAAAAATTTTCTATAATAACACTTTTTAAACTTAAAATTTCTAGTGTGTTTTATTTGTATTCATGATCACTGTTCCAGTTGAAAATGGCATAGTTACATAAAATAATGGATTAGAACGTGATAGGTGTTGGATTGTACACCTTAAGAATGCACTATTGTGTCATTACAACAGGCCGCCAGTGTGTACGCAATTTGGTAAAAGTCGTCTGAAAAGAAATATGTTAAATATATCGTAAATTTTAGTAGGATTGACACCGCATACTTTTCCAAATATATTTACATATTTAAGTCTGCTTAGCATAAATCAAAAGGATGTGCCCAATGTGCGTGCAAAGTTTCAATAGGGTAGCTGGTGCTTTAATTTTTGGATTTTCCGATTGAGTAAATTAATTAGGACTATTTGTCTACAAAATTTCAGCTCTCTACAGTATAATATTACGTAAAATTTTCATGGGACTCTTATATCTTGTAGTGCTTATGGTTCATGGAAAGCTTCTCGTATTGAAAATGCATGAAAGTATTTACCAATTATAGCAATTATGAAGTGCATTTCACGGAGTGGCTCTAATATTGTTTTCACACTAAAAGTTAAAAACTGGTTTTAACGTTAAAAGCATAAACAGCTGATTTTGCATTAACACTAGGACCGTTTGTTTACTTTTCCAGTAAAATCTAGTAGTTGAGTAAATTTTGGGTAATTTAAAAATCTTACTCTCAAGTATGTCTTTTGCATAGACTTCTTAATTTTATTTTCTAGTTTTTTATGAACATATGTTTGCAAATGCAGTATATAGCTATTGCTTTTTATACATATAGAAAACAATTTTTTCTCTCACTTAAATAAACTTAGTAAAACAGCGAATTCACACCCAACCAGCTGTTATCGCATTTTCGCTTAACTCAAAAGTGAGAATTCTGTTTCATATTCTGTGGTCTCTTGCACAAAATAGTACGCGAACGGAAAAATTGCAAAAATTTGCAGATTAATCAAAACAGCTGATAATATTAAGTTTAAAATTTTTAAACGCACTAATAATTTACTTATTAAGTAAAATATTTTTTATTAAAAATACATTGAAATTGATTATTGAGGGGTTTAGCTGGATCCAATGCGCATTTCACTGTTGCTAATGCAGATCATCAGGGAACCTTTACCCAAAGCTTCTTAGAACAACTAGAGTTATTATATTATAAACTTTCATTTAAACAAATGAGAAGCTCAATAACAAATAACAAAGTTGAAACATGTTTTTTATATTCTTACTTTACTATTGCTACATTGGCTGACATTTTTTCAGCTTCAAATTGTAGTCGCAAGAGTATGTAAAAGAAAATAAATGTAAATAACAGCAACAGCTATTTAAGAATAGAGTGTTGCCACACAAGTATTTTTTTGACCGGGTGCAGTCAACAGCGTTGTCAACTCGGTGCTTTTCGCACCGTTTTTAGTGCTTTTTGAAATTTTCGACGCGAAAAATTTTGAAGTTAGTGCTCGGTGCTTTTTTAAACCAATTTTTGGTGCTTTTTATTTCTTGGCGGTGGCACTAAACCCAAAATTCAAAAAGAATTTTTCTTATATAATATATATATATTTTTTTGTATATGTCTAACATTTAAAAAACATAAGCACTGAAGTTTCAAAATATTATAATAAGATTGTACAAAACAAGACATAGTGCAAGTGTAGTCTAATAACGAAATATTTTCTAATATATTGTTACGTTTTTCTCTCTATAAAAACGCTTTTCCGTAGATCCGAAGATTTGCAAATGAATACAAGAGCCGAGTGTAGTAATTAGGGTTAAGAATGATACAAGTTTTATTTACAAATACACTTATACTAAATTAATCAAGAGCTTATATAAACTAACACAACTTAAACTAATAAAATTACACACAAATATTCATAACTGGTTACCACTACGCCTTCCTCGCTGTAGTTTACACACGTCTCTTAGCTGGCTGCGTAAGTAATCACGTGACACCTCTTTGTCTACTGCTCGTCACTTACGAGACTCACTCTGCCGTCACTCACAGTTGATTCACCAATACCTCTTTGTCTGCTGCTCGTCACACACGGCACTCACTCTGCCGACACTCACAGTTGATACACCAATAAAGACTCACTGGCTTTACTTACACCCTTATACACGTCTATTCGCTGCGCTGTTCCCTTTACTCCAGTCGACACGATAGACTCCACAATAATCTCAATTCCACGACAGACTATTTATTATTAATTCACAACTGTCTAACGAGTTCTTAACTTCACTACTTTCTGATTAGCACTAACTATAACTGTTCGCGACTGACTTACAACTGCAACTAACTCTCTCATTGGATGCGTCACCTCTATTTATATTTCACAGAAATTCCACTAGAAGTTTCAAGCAATGTCTAGACGATCATTATCATCTTATATGCTGCCTAATTAAGTTCATGTGGTAACTATGTACATACATGTGTATATGCGTACGTGTGTACATCATTAACTAAGCAACACACGGTGGTTGTTTATCTTTTGCTTTTCGTTTGAATTGGCATGTATGTATGTGTACAAATATGTGAATCTTCATAATAAGCAGACGCTTTTTTTGTTGTTGTTGCTTTTGCTTGTTTAGTTAAGCTAGGCATGCTTATTTAGTTGTTGGCTACTTTCTAGACTATTCTTTGCTTTGACCCTGTAGGAATATTTTCGCGTAGCATTTACATTAACCCTGTTGGAATATTTTTGTGTAATGCTGCTTAACATTGTTGACGGCTATTTTCGTAACACTGCCGCCCACTTAAGCCTATTCGTCCCGAATAGGCACATCATCGCCTTTTCTTTCTTCGTTTTCTATACGCCTTGTAGTTACGCTCGAAACGACTACCTCTTCCATATTTGTCGGCTCTAGTTCTGGCTCTGTCTCGTTTCTCAACTGGAACTTGTATTGTCATACGCTGGAGGTGACTACTTCGATATTCGTGGCCCCTGGTAGTACTTTCTCTGCTTAGTATTTCCGCTACAGCTTGCCTTGCCGTTCGTTGGAGATGAAACCATCTTTGACATTTGCAGCCCTTGGTACTTAATCTGTTTCGTATTTCCAATACAGCTTGTCTTGTTTTACGCTGGAGAGGACAACTTCTCCCACATTTGTGGCCTTTGGCTCTGACTCTAATTTGTCCCTTGACTAGAGCTTGCCTTACCATACACTGGAGATGACCACTCCTTCCACACTTATGGCCTTTGGCTCTGACTCTACCTTGTCCCTTGACTAGAGCTTGCCTTACCATTCCACATTTATGGCCCTTGGCTCTAACTCTGCTTTGTTCCTCGACTAGAGTTTGCCTTACCACACGCTTGAGGTTCTTTATAGAAGTTGTCTTCCTCTTCCTGACTGCTTTTATGCTGCGCGCTTTGTATACTGTAGCAGTTTCTTTACACTGAGCAAGCGAGACCATTTCACCCATAGCTTGTTCCGCTGTTTCACAGACCACCACATCTTCTACGTCTCTAGCTTCATTTTCTTTGCTGGAAACTTCTGGCTCACGTCCAACTTGTTGACACTGTCCACTGCTAATTTCATCTTCTGCCTTCAGTCTTTGGTCAACGTTTGCCTCTGTGCCAGAAACGTCTTTGTTGACACTGTTCCCCAAGTCAGAAATCTCTTCGTGTATCTCTTTGTCTGAATTACTGACTTGTATTTCTTCACCATCTGCTTGTCTGTTTACGGGTTCAGCAATTTCTTGAACTTTCTCATTTCTGGCTCTAGGGGGTTCTTGAACGTTAGTCACAATTTTCGCTTTCCATTTATCAAGTATGTCGTTTGTGGCCCAAACTTCAGCTAAAACTCTCTCGTTGTTGGCTTTAGAAGTTTCCTGAAAATCAGCCTTCATAGCTCTAGAAGACTCCTGAAGTCTCCCATCCATTTGGCCTAGAAGTTTGTCGTTGTTTGCTCTAGAAGTTTCTTGAAGCATTGTTTCCATTTTACTCATCATAGCAGCAAACATTGCACCGATGTCTGTACTGGTTGCCGCTGCACGAGTACATACCTCAATTTCTTCTTTTTCATCGAACTCATAAGTTTCAATGTCGATATTGCGCCGCTCTAACTCTTGCAGTAATCTCTCCTGTAGTATTACCTTGTCACCAGCTGTCGTCAATTTCCTCTTACTCATTTCTTGCTTGAGTTGATCCACGTTAAGCTCTTGAAATTTCATCTCTCCTCAAAAACCAATTGCTACGTTTAACCTTTTCAAACGTATGTGGTTTTGTTCACGTTTAACCTTTTCAAACGTGTGAGGTTCTCCTTTTCTTATTACTCTTGCTTTTCGCTTAACCCTTTTTAAACGTATCGCTTGTATTTGCAAATCCCACTTCTGACACCAAATGTTACGTTTTTCTCTCTATAAAAACGCTTTTCCGTAGATCCGAAGATTTGCAAATGAATACAAGAGCCGAGTGTAGTAATTAGGGTTAAGAATGATACAAGTTTTATTTACAAATACACTTATACTAAATTAATCAAGAGCTTATATAAACTAACACAACTTAAACTAATAAAATTACACACAAATATTCATAACTGGTTACCACTACGCCTTCCTCGCTGTAGTTTACACACGTCTCTTAGCTGGCTGCGTAAGTAATCACGTGACACCTCTTTGTCTACTGCTCGTCACTTACGAGACTCACTCTGCCGTCACTCACAGTTGATTCACCAATACCTCTTTGTCTGCTGCTCGTCACACACGGCACTCACTCTGCCGACACTCACAGTTGATACACCAATAAAGACTCACTGGCTTTACTTACACCCTTATACACGTCTATTCGCTGCGCTGTTCCCTTTACTCCAGTCGACACGATAGACTCCACAATAATCTCAATTCCACGACAGACTATTTATTATTAATTCACAACTGTCTAACGAGTTCTTAACTTCACTACTTTCTGATAAGCACTAACTATAACTGTTCGCGACTGACTTACAACTGCAACTAACTCTCTCATTGGATGCGTCACCTCTATTTATATTTCACAGAAATTCCACTAGAAGTTTCAAGCAATGTCTAGACGATCATTATCATCTTATATGCTGCCTAATTAAGTTCATGTGGTAACTATGTACATACATGTGTATATGCGTACGTGTGTACATCATTAACTAAGCAACACACGGTGGTTGTTTATCTTTTGCTTTTCGTTTGAATTGGCATGTATGTATGTGTACAAATATGTGAATCTTCATAATAAGCAGACGCTTTTTTTGTTGTTGTTGCTTTTGCTTGTTTAGTCAAGCTAGGCATGCTTATTTAGTTGTTGGCTACTTTCTAGACTATTCTTTGCTTTGACCCTGTAGGAATATTTTCGCGTAGCATTTACATTAACCCTGTTGGAATATTTTTGTGTAATGCTGCTTAACATTGTTGACGGCTATTTTCGTAACAATATACAGTAAAAAGAGAATAATTCACTTAATGCAATGGATAAACTTTGAGTTCGCTATCGAGTTTTGGGCAGAAATAACGTCTTATAACTATTCATTTGATATAAACTCGTTTGGAGCATTATCGAAATTGCATTCCCATCAAACTTTAATGTTTAAACGCAGAAGTTGATCACGTTTTTACCTTTATTACTTTATTTAAGTCTAAAATACGTAAAAAGTTGTCCTTACACTTGGCTTTATATAAAAGCGGTCTGAAACGACAAAATTGTGTTGCTAATAGAGCTGCCGTTTTAGGTTACATATTTATAACCTACTTCGTTCCTATTTTCTAAGATAATAGTACATATAATTTAGGTTTATATAATCTTTATTGGAGAATTTATTGTACACAATACAACCCTGCATTATAATTATAAGACTATGCCTTGTTATGTAAGGGATTCAATAAATAAATAAATAAATAAATAAATAAATAAATAACTTGGTTAACTTGCAAATTACTTTTATTTTTATTTTGTTACTTTGTTATTAATATTGCGTTTGCTGTGAAAGAATGTTTCCACAGCATGGTTTAATAAAAATCAAATTTTGAAAGTCTTGATTTTAAAAAAAAATTAGCTACTACTCCCATCGAGTTCAAAATCTAATCAGAAAGTCAAAAAGACTTGCCAATTACTGCTAATTTCAGGTGATTTGTTTCTTCGTTGACGAATAAAATTAAATTTTTTATAATAATTTAAAAAGGTTTTGTCAAATTGATTTTAGAATTCACTGATTCTCATAGAATCAAAATGTGTATCAGATTCTTCAAATTTGAAGTTTTAGGGATAAAATGCAAGGTCAACCGATTTCTATATTTTTATATACAAAATTTTTTTTATAAAACAAAAAATTTTAATTTAGTGCTTTTTTACTTAAATTACGCGTTTTTTTCCTGGTTTCAGTGCTTTTTGAAATTTAAAAGTTGAAAACGCTGGCAGTCAATAATATTGTTGTATGTTTTTGTTGTTTTTGAAGCCCATTAAATACATATTTTTGGTAATTGTTGCATGCATTTTTATAATTATAAATTTTAAGCGATATATACATACATAATTCTAAAATAGAAGTTGAGTGAAAGCTTTAGCTTGTATTTGGTTTTATTTTCATTTTTTCTGAGTAAATAGCATAGTCGGTCGTTACCCTGAATAGTATGCAAAAATAAGTATTCACATATACATAAACCTTACATCTCTAGAAAATTAAAGTAAATAAGACAATTAAATTAAATTTAAAAACTGATATATTTAACGATTGTTATTCTTTAATTTCTTTCATCCTGAACATAAAAATTTTCAGATTTATTTTGTTAAACTTTTACTTCAACTTTTCTTCTCTTAAATGTTTTTATTAAAAAAATATATACTTTGTATTTGCTTACTTTTGTTTATTTTATTGAATCATATGTTTTTCTCGTCTACTGGATTTTACTGGCAAAAATTTGTTCAGTAAAAATTTGCAGATTCTCAGTCAACAACTGTCAATCTACTCTCTCAATTGGCACTCTCTTTTGCAATTTTATGTGTAAACGTACGCATTTCAGTAAAATCCAGCATGTGTTTGTTGCTGTATTCTTTTCTGCTTTTTATAACTCTTATTTAAAAAACTGTTTTTGTTTGTATGAAAAACTCGGTAATTCTACAATGCGTTGTAAAATGGAAATTATTTTATATTTTGTAAATAAATATTTTAAAATTATGGAACTAGTAATACAAAGTCAAGAAGTGCTTTGAAACCAAGTTATTTTATATTAACCCGCCAATGGTGACGCAAATTTGACTTTGATCAATGGTGACGCCGGTCTCACGCACCGGAATTTTCAACTGAAGATTTTTCCAAATTTGTTATTAATATTTCGTTTTTTTTAATTTATGCTCTTTGAGAATAAAGCAAAGATGTTTAATCAATTTAAGCTCTTTTATTTCAATATTAACATTAAAAAAATTGTTTTATTAGAGCATTAAAAACAACAGCAATTTTAGTAATACATTTTTCAAAATTAAGAAAAAAATAAAAAAATCACATATTTATAAAGGAAGATAATGTTTTTTAATCTTTCGACATTAGGAACTTTTACAAAATAAATAAAAAAAAAAATATTAAAAAAAATAATGAAAAATGTATACTTGGTTATTTTATTCACATACACGGTGACACACGGTCTCACACACCAGGTTAGTAAAAAAAATACAGAAATTGTGCTCACTAAGCAGTTTCGATGTGAACTGATGGTGGGGGTCGTGCAATGCGGCAGCTACTCGAAATTGCAACAAAAAAGAATAACGGAGAAGAAAGTCATACGAATTTATTAACACAACCGGTCTCACAGACCAGTAGGTCACCCACCAATGGCGGGTTAAAAAGGAACAAAAACATCACAAAATAAAACTTTTTTATCGGCGGATCGATGTCAGTCATATAGTCTATTTTCACTTCCCAGAGGTCAATGAAAATATTTTCGTTGTTTTCCTTCCAAAAAACTCTTTTTACCCATAATTTTTTAATTATTGTTGCTGATGCATCCATTTTTCCGGTCATTTTAACTTGGCAGTATTAAATTTAGCACAGCGAAAACAAGGTTGCATTTCATAAAAGCAACTTAAAACCAATTCAAAAATGGTTTTAAGTTGGTTTACCAAAAGCAATTTGTATAGTAAAACCAGGTTTTAATAGTTGGTTTTAACGTTAAAACCATGTCAGTGTGAAAACACTATAAGCCTGAGTTTACACCTGGAATTGCATGTGTGCCATGTGTCCAAAAATGCGTAACCACTAATCAAAAACTGTTTAATGCAGACACGTATTTATTAAGTTAAACAGTTTCATGTGTTTGGCGTAAATACGGATTTTAAATGCTCAGCAAATATGTGATCTGTGCTGTTGCCATTCCCTTCTAGCTCTTCTTTTTTTCACATACGAGACGTTCAATGTCTGTAAAATAAATTCTATTAAAGCCAGTCTGCGGATAGAATGAAGTGGTATGTTTAGCAGCCTGTTTAATAGTTTCGCTAAGATTGGCAATGTTAAATTCAATATCATCGGATGTTCTTAGCTTAATGTTTTTCATATAATGACTACTGAGATATTTTTTGAACCCCAGCCAATCAACACGATTGATCTTCTTCACATATGGGTGAGGTAAGTCACTTCTTAATGGGCTATAAATTGTAACGATCGTTGGAGAGTGGTCGGAGGAGAGATCTAGAGAAGCTTCAACATGAATTAAATCCCTAGAGATATTTTTCATGACTCAAAAATCGATCAAATCCAGAATTTTTTTTATATCAGTAGGCCAGTAAATGGGCTCCCCACTCGAAATGACATCGACCTCTGGGTGTAATAAGATGCGAAGATGTTTTGCATTATAGTCGCCAGCTGCTACAAAACAAGGTCCAAGAGATTTGTAGAAATTCACGTGCTGATCGTCAGTGATTGAGAATCTGGGAGGGGAGTAAATTAATAATATCACGAAATTTGTACAAAAATTTTCAATGACGAATGCCGTTTCCGTTCCAGAAACATATTTTTAACGTGATCATGGCTTGTTAACTAAGGCTTGAAGCAGTGTATTCCGCATTCGCAGCATTTCTTGCATCATTGTAGTCATATTTGTTGTAAAATTATTCATAGTTTGCATCAGATTACCAGTAGTGGCTTCAAGGCGATTGAAATTAAAGCTTGAGTTTGTATTTGTTAAATTATTTGGCGGTGAAACATGTTGTGTGGGAAGTAATTGGTTGGCTCATTTGCGCAAAAGTGGCGGATTAAGCGATTGCTGATTGAGCTAATGCTAATTCAGATTTTTGCTCCATAGTCTGCTTTACGAGAATGTACACAGGACAACCTCTTTAGTTAGCGGTGTGATTACCTCCACAATTACTGCAACTCTTCTCTGCTTGATGTTTTAGTGTCATACAACTAGCAATACCGTGTAATTCACCTTTTTCAACTTTATATCATTCGGCTCAAGTTCAATGCGAAATAGAGGCTGGGAGATCTTCTCCCTATTGGTTATATCAGTAACATTTTTTACCTTAAATCCTTGTATGATGAGTGCCTCTTTTACTTCTTCGGGATTAACATAAGAATCTACGCCCTTCAATACGATCTGCAAGCCTTTCGCACTTTAAGCTGGTATGTATAAAAATTTGTTTTATTTTTTTTCGAATTTTGTTACTATTTTGCGGAAATCTATTTCTTCGTATATTTGAATTTTAGTTTCGTCAATATTAACGCGTTTTATTGAAATAACGTAAAATACGTTCTCACCAATGGCCGAGATAACTTTCTTAATAAGGGCGTTAGAATTTTTTTCTCTCAGATATATTGGTGGTGGTTTCGAGGTTTTTATCGATGATACAGCGCTCATTATTAGCCTGCAATACTGTAAAGCAATTATTACGATTAATTGATGCGGTGTCGTTATCCCTGGATATCTTGGGAACCGATGAGTTTTTTGATGAATTTTGGCTTCGCCCGTGTTTTACAACTGTGATATATCTGTCCATACCGATTTGAAGTTCAGATTTTCGAGTACTGTTATCTATATTGATAACTTGGTTAAGTGATGAACACGAGCCCGAAGCGAATGATATCGCTTAGTTAAATGTAGAAGTACTAGGCAACAGTAATGTTAACGAATCACTAGTTGGCTTTGGGCAAAGCAAAGTTGATCGCTAACGAAAAAGTGGATTTGCCGTTGGAAAAAGACTATCACCAAATTTTTTATGTTTACTGTTTTCATAAAATAATTGAAATTTATTTGCTGGTAGTTTAGCATGTCTATATACGTATATCATTGGCGCTTGAACCAAATCATCAGTGGACTTTAACCACAAATTTTAAACAGTCACAAACCTCTTACTTTATGCATAGACTTTCAATTATTTTATGTACACTTCTGACAATATGTCAAATAATAAATTTTCTTTAAAGTTCAATTAATGCTTTATTTTTCATTTAGCCTTGTAAATACTTTTATTGTTATCCAATGGATTTCTAATTGTATAAGGATGTAGAAAAATAAAATGAGTTCACCTGGATATAAATTATTTGTTGGGTTTTGTATCAGTTTCAAAGCCTACTAAGCATATTTTTTTTTTTGTGATTTTCAAAAGTATTATTATTTTATGAATTCTTATATAGTTTTTGAAAGTCTATGCATAAAGTAAGAGGTTTGAGACTGTTTAAAATTTGTGGTTAAAGTCTACTGATGATTTGGTTCAAGCGCCAATGAAATACGTATATAGACATGCTAAACTACCAGCAAATAAATTTCAATTATTTTATGTACACTTCTGACAATATGTCAAATAATAAATTTTCTTTAAAGTTTACTGTTTTCATTAAGAGCTTCAGAACTCACAATAAGATTTCATTAAGACTTTCAGAACTTAAGGTGGAAGCACATAACACGCGTTCAATGCGCTAATGCGATACACACGGCTGTCAAAAAAGTTGAAATAGTGTGTTTTCATAAGGCAAGTTACATAGAGAAGTTCGCGACGCGCGTACCTCGCAAAAAGTTGAACATTCTTCAACTTTCACGCGTTGTATACAAAATGAAAGCTAGTGTTGCCAAATTCATAAGCTAACATACACAAAAATGATTAGAAATTAATTTTTCATTAAACAATGGATAAAAAAATGCATTAAAGATTTAAAGAAATATGAAACGTAAGTGCAAGACAAAAAAATAACCAACAAAGGCTTTAAATTTTACAACTAAAAAAACCTCAAAAGCGTGTTGTGTAGCTTTCCATTTGTATAGCGTTAAACGTTTAACAAGCCAGAAAAGCGTTGCTGCGTAACGCGTGGTATGACTTCCACCTTTACAATAAAATAAGCATTTCTGCTGTTAGAACTCACTTCACATTTTTTTGTATTTGATCTACTCACAGAGTATTCCTCAATGTCTCTTTGTTTGTGTTATTTTTTGTTTGCTGTTTTTCTTTGTTTTTGATATTTCTAATGTGTAAAAAATATTAGCAAAGTAAATAAAGCTTATTTTCCAGTCAGTATTATGTTTGTTTGTTTAGTAAGTATGTAAGAAAAACTCCTCTAATCGTCTGTTCACTATGAAGGTACAACGAGAACTCGAGATCTAAAGTTGTAAAATATTTATATTTCTTGGCTTTTTGAAGACATTCCTCAATATTTGGCGTCGGAAAATTTTCTTTTGACATTAGATTATTGAAATGCCTATAATCTATACAGAATCATTCATTACCGTTTTTCTTTTTTTGAAGTACAACTGGACTCACATATTCTGAACTGGAAAAAGTTATTATATCGTTGTCTAATAGCTCTTGAATCATTTCTGGCTTACAATTTTGGGATTCGTTAGGTTTAATTCCATTTTAACTAAATCTGTCTTTCCAAGATTTTACAAGTTGCTTGAAAATACATCTTTATTTTCTTGTATGAGCTCAAGCAATTTGTATTTGTCATCACTTAACTCACATTTGATAAAATTTTCACCTACAAGTTCGTTATTTGCATTTTTATCACTTGTTTCATCATTATAGGTACCGACTCGAACTTTACTCATGTTTTAGACTCGGCAGTTTTTCTTGAAGCAAGTCTGAGTTTATGGGAGAGAGAGGAAAGAAGATGGGTACTGACTAGGGTGATCGACTCGGTTTTTCAACCGATTTAAAAATCCGGTTTTTTCATAGTACGGTTGTCGGTTTTTTCAAAATGTTGATTTTTCGAATGTCGAACAGTCCGGTTTTTTTACAATTTAAAAACCGGCTCAGTCGAATACTTTTCGATTTGTACATTTTGCGTGTTTTGTTGATTTTCGTAAGTATTTTTTTTAGTGTAAAAGCTCTAAGCTTTTTTGAGCATGGCAACATTTATTGAAACATGAAATTTAAGAGAAATTATTTTATGAGGTAATAGCAGAGGCGAATTTAATAAGCCTTATGGTGTGCAATGCATGTCAAAATACAGTTGCAAAAAGTGTTTTTTAGTTTTTTTGACATTTTGCTTCATATTTTATATAGAGGTAGATATCCACCTTGTCCATACATTCATATGTACATTATATATGGTATATTAAGGAATAAAATCTGCATACACCCATCATTTTTGGGGTTTGAGGAAACTTGGGGAGAAATTCAAAAAATTATTTATGCCAATATTTAGGGTGCTAATAAATATTTTTATACAAAAAATAAAAAATTAAAAAATATTTATAATAACAACAACATAATATACCATATTTGGATGCCATTTGTTGTCGGCTTGGTACCGGAAATCACAGAATTTTCAAACAAGTTGACGACATCAAATATTTTGCATTTATTTTTTCCATGTATTTTAGGCCTGTATGTAGACTTTTTTCTTATGTATTTTAAATATTTTTGCTACTGTAGGTGTTATTATAGTTATTTTTTATTTTTTGTATAAACATAAATATTGGTATATTTAATTTTTGAATTTCTTCCCAAGTTTCTACAAACCCTAAAAATGATGGTTTTATGTAGAGTTTATTCCTCAACTATATATTATATATACATATTTATGTACTATACATAAGTACATGAAGTTAATTCTTATGTTTTACCTTTAATTTTTGTATTGTTTTATAGTATGTACATGAACTGTAACTTTTTTTTTTTAATAAAGCAATTTAAAATCAAAACTTTTGTATAATAATCTTCTTACTTAAAAAACCGGTTGACCGGGTTTTGCTGAATTGTAAAAACCGAAACCGGGTTTTTTATGGTTTCAAATATTCGAACTATTCGAAAACCGGTTTCTGGAAAAAGTCGAATAATCGATCACCCTAGTACTGACTCGCTTGTACAGAAAAGTTACTTCAATTCTCTTTTGTTATTTCATTCGCAGCATTAAAACAATAGGAAAATTGAACAAGAAACCGTCTGAGTGTAAACAAACGAGCAATTTTAAAAAAGAATTGAAGATAAGTGCTTCAAGAAAAACTGTCAAGTCTAAAACGAGACTTTGCGTCAGTTTTGTTAATGATCGTTATTTCTCCATCTTGAACTACCATCACTATATTTCCATTGACAAAGGCATCTTGAGTTCATAATCGACCAAATATAAAGTTAAGGGTACATCGATATCGTTAATAGTTAAATTTATAAAATTTTTATCATTTGTGTTGCGAATACCACCACAAATACCGGAAAATCTGTTTGAGACCAGGGTTGTCAGATTTTTTCCGACATATTTCGCCAAATTGATTTTAAAAATCGCCAAATATAGCCAAAAGCCAGTTTTATGTAGTTTTTCTTAGTAAATATTTTATAATAAATTTGTTTTTATATAACGCTTTTTTTTAATATAAATTTTTATAAAATAATCGTATCAAAATTTATCAGAAAATCGCCAAAATTAGAAATAAAATCGCCAAAAATTATTTCTTGTAAATTTTTCTCATCCAAATTCAAAACGCATTAGTGACTATAATAAATATCGAAAAAATCATTAAAATCAACTTGTAACTTCTTCTAGACGAGTTTTGGCAGGATTTATTTTTGAAACTACTCCTTCAACAAACTTCAAATTCCTGAATTACAAGAATTTTGAAGTTCAATTTTGTTGGAAAATAGCCATAATAATCACCAACAAATTTATTAATCGCCAGTAAAATCTCCAATAAATTTACTTATCGCCAGAAAAATCGCCATGTCATCAAACCAAAACTTTGGACGCCAAACAAGTTCAAAAAATCGCTACGTTTGGCGAGAAATCGCCATATCTGACAGCTCTGTTTGAGACCACAGAATGCGAGTTCACCTTTGGTGAAATTATATTTTGCTAACAGCGCCACCTAGTTCTCAATCCTAAAAATATGCAACCAAACAAAACTGACGGCGTCAGAGATTTTGTAATTGGCTAAGACCTTGGGTCAGGCTGCATGAAAAAAGTATAGATTGCATTTTCATTAGATCACCTAAAAATTTATCTTCTGCACTGACAGGATAAAAAATACAAAAGTTTTAAATCCTGTTAATTATGAGCGATTGGGCAAAATCTAAGAAAAACCATACCAACAAGAACATCGAAAAAATGTCGAATGACGCATCAAGATTTCTGGGAGGCATTTTGGGCGACATTAGTTCTCAGTCTGCATATACACAAATATTCATTGGAGCCTCAGCTGGTTGGGCAACGGGCTTTGCTACAATGAAAGTAGGAAAATTTGCGGCTTTCGCCATTGGAGGTGCCATTATATTAATGGAAATAGCTCATCAAGAAGGCTACATAGAAATTGATTGGTCGAAGATAACACGTAAGCTGGACAAAGTCACAGATAAAGTTGAAGAAGCTGTTACCGGCCAGGAAAAAACGTGGGTAGACAAGGCAGAACGTTTTGTGGACCGGAAACTAGATCGGGCTGAAGATATTTTGAAAAACAAATCAAAGAAGGCCCACAAGTGGTACAGTAAACTAATCGGTGACGAAAATGGGCCTAAAATTAATGATTTACACATTTTTTTGACGGCATTCGTTGGTGGCATTGCTTTGGGAATTGCCAGTGCTTAAAGTGAAACAGAAAACTCGTGAATGCATATTTCACCAAGAACGTGTTTTATGAGAGTCTGATTTTCTTCACCTTCATCAATTTTATACTTATTTGTAAAATTTACTTTTAAACGAATCTTATTTATTCATCTTCAATTAATAGTATTATAAAAACGATGCTTAAATCGAACAAAAATAAATCTATGAAATTTTAAATTCCAAATATGTTATCTGAATATGCATAGATATTTGTTAAAAAGTAATGATATATCTAGGTAGTGAGTTTGGTTTAGAAACACTAAAATTGTATAGTTATACATGAGTATGTTGTATAACTATGTACTTATTTTGTAATAGTTATTAACAAATTATTTCAAGTGCATAATATGAAATCATCGTTTGATGACGTGTCGCAAATATGATGGGCACTATTACGTTATTAAATATCTTTCGAAATAAAAATAAATCTTTCAATTCTAGAGAACTGCTTTTATCTTTTCGGCGTTGCTTACCAAGCTTAGAAATTTTTTGAAAAAAATTCGGTATATCGTGTTCCACATCTTGAATCAAATTTCACACAGGGTTGAGGTTTCAGAAATTTTCCAGTAGGAAGGGCTTCTTTTTCAAAAGTATTTCATATTTACCAATAATTGTTTAACGGTAAACATTAATTGAAATAACCTGATGGAACATTCCTACAAAAGTATCTAACAATATGAAAATTCCAAACTCAGAATCAAATTTTGTACTATGTGTAGAGTGGCCGTTATTTTTTTATATCTTGCATTCTCTCCCCGCCCCCCAAATCGGTTCAGTTTTATGTAAAAAAAAATACAAAAAAATTTCATAGCGATGAGTTGTGTTTTAGGGGCTGCGTCCGTACTCAAAGTTGGCCTTCAAGCCCATTTTTCAATGTAATTTGTTTGCATGTGACTATCTTTTTAAAAAAGCATTTTACAAGAATATGATATGACATTATTTTAGCTATTCTAGTCAAAAACATTCCCGTCGTTCCTACAAGGAGCATAGGGCCTCACAAACATTAGCTTCAAAGAAACTTTTTACTAAAATTAATATTTTAGAAAATAATGAAGAAAATAGCCAACAAAATACCAAAAATTATATATGTATGTATACCAAAATTATATTAAATGGAAATTATTTACTTTTTTACATTGAGCATGTACAATAAGAGCTTATATCTACTGAATTATTTCATACATATACACACAGTCAAAAGAAAACTAAACAAAATAAATTCAGTAAAATGCGACTCTGACTCGCGCACGAAGGGTTCCGTACGAACACTAGATATGTAATTTAATATAAACTTCATCCCATATAATATATAGTTTTGTAATTTTTTTACGTTTTTGGGGTCTTTTCGGTTTTTTTGTTTTGGCGGTTTTTTCAAGTTTTGGCTCTTTTTTTAGTTTTGACACTTTATTTTCTTGTTTTGGCAATTTTTTTCGGTTTTTGGCGTTTTTTCATTTTGGCGATTTTTTTTATTTTTGCCGATTTTTTCCATTTTTGAGATTTTTTTTAAATTTCTTTTTTTTAGTTTTGGCGACATTTTCGCGTTTTGGCGATTTTTTTTCGATTTTTGGCTTTTTTTTCATTTTGTCGTTTTTTTTCATTTTGGCGATTTTTTCGAATTTGGCGATTTATTTTAGTGTTGCAATTTTTTTTTAATTTTGGCGATTTTTTTTTAATTTTTGGCGATTTTTTTTAGTTTGGCGATTTTATAATTTTCGGTTTTTTTAGTTTTATAGTACGTTTCCATTATGAGCAAATTAAGTTGATTTGAGAAAATCATGTCGAAGTGTTTCCATTATGTGTTGTAAGTGTTTCTATGTTCGAATTTTTGAAATAAATTTGACGTTTGAATTGTTTATTTATTTTTATAACCTAAAATTAGCACACAAATTTGTTTAATAATAATTTGGAACAGCAAAATAAATAAAACATATACATAAGAATGGAAAACAACATACAACAACATACAATGACTTTCTTTTTTTAAACTACTTTTTCCTTTTTATAAGCAAATAGAATCTGCCATTTTAATTCGTACTTAAAAGTCACTTTTTCGGATTTGTAAGTCATCAATAATGGATGACCCAGAGTTGCATTTGTAATAATAGCAGCAGCGCAGTGTTGCATTGACAAATTCGACTTAATTTGTAGCAAATTAAGTCATTTGAGATAATTTGCTCATATGAAAAATGTATGGCAAATCACTTCGTAAATTACTTAATTTGGGCAAATCAAATGTTTTGAACTAAATCACGTATATGGAAACGTACTATAACCGTTTTTGAAAATTTCAAGTTTTTGGCGATTTTTTTTAAGTTTTGGTTCCTTTTTTAGTTTTGACACTTTATATTCTTGTTTTGGCGATTTGTTTCGGTTTTTGACATTTTTTTCATTTTGGCGATTTTTTTTTGGTGATTTTTTTCATTTTGCAATTTTTTTTTATTTAAAATTTTTTTAGTTTTGGCGGCATTTTCGCGTTTTGGCGATTTTTTTCGATTTTTGGCGTTTTTTTACATTTTGGCGATTTTTCCGAATTTGGTGATTTATTTTAGTGTTAGAAACTTTTTTTAATTTTGTCGATTTTTTTTAATTTTTGGAGATTTTTTTTTTGGTTTGGCGATTTTATAATTTTCGTTTTTTTAGTTTTACCGTTTTTGAAAATTTCAAGTGTGCCTATTACGGTTTCCAAGATATAGCAAATTGTCAAAATTACATAGTCAAAATTGCATTAACTGATTGTCCACCCTTTAATTTAAATTTTTTTAAATTTTAGTGTTAATTGTTGTAGTCTGTATAAAACTACACTAATTTTACAAATTTCAAGTTTCAATATACATATGTTCATACAATTGTATGTATATTACATGGGAATTTAACATTTTTCGTTGCTCGTTTTTAATTTTTAATTCTAATGTATTTGTTGTTGTAGCGGCCAAGGTTCTACATACTGTATCCAAATTTCAGGTTCGTAGCTCTTACGGTTCCTGAGAAAATACCGTGTGACGGACAGCGTAGCAAAAACAATAGGGTTCCTTTTCACCTTTGGTGTACGGAACCCTAAAAATTACATTGAATAATGGGCTTGAGGGTCAACTTTGAGTGGCGGACGAAACCCCTAAACACAACTTATCGCTATTAATTTTTTTTTACATAAAACTGAACCGATGTAGGGGGAGAGAATATAAGCAATAAAAAAAACTCCGGCCACATATGCATATACGTGTTTCGGTGTAAAATTCAATAATTAAAAACAAAAAATTAAAAATTTTAAAAACCCCCGATATATCTAGAAAACGTGTGACATCTGGACCGATTTTCTTCAAACAAAGCTAAGAACACTCTCGATCGTCACCTTTCAAACAGAAAATTAAATCAAAATCGATCTAGGCGTTTGGTCTGTACGTATACATATACTACAAACTTATAAAAACCCTTTTTTTGAACGGGGGTTAAAATAAGATTTTGATTTTTTTGTTACGTGGCTTTGCATTTCAACTGACGATATGTACATATGTTTTCATATGTTTACTTTTAGATTTCACACCTAAAAACAAGATTGAACCAATAAAATTTTCTGTAAAAACCAATTCGTTTGTTATGGAATCAAAATAAATCAGACTTCCTACAAATGAATTTCTGTCCGAATTTATTCTTGTAACTTTTATTACATTTTGGTATTTTTAAGCTTCAAAATACTTTTTCTATTGTTTACCATGATGGTGGATGTTTGCCTTCAGGACGACCATACAGAGCACTCCTATCTCTGAACATGGTCATACGTTCAGTTTCCTTTACATCCAAGTAGTGGCCAAGGGCAAATCCAATTAAAGGCAAAACACCCCAGACATAACTTTTGTTGAGACCCAACATGTTAATGTTGCAGAAGTTCTCGAGCTTTTGCAATTTCCTTTTGTTTAAGTTTCCAGGCCTGTGTGTGGGACCAATCTGCAAAAATCGATGCAATGGTAAATGAGGGGAAAAATATTACAGCGCCGTATTTTTTCGCCACTTGTGCAACAACACCACTTGCCATGAAGATCTGGAAAAGTACAATAGATAAACTTTACTGGTGAATGGGAATGTATTATTACGTAATTTAGATACAAATTAAAATTTGTTACACATATTTATTCAACGATGTGCCTACTCTTCACTTCCTGCACTCTACTCTAAAGATCTCATTTCATTTTATTTTTACAACTAAAAAATATATATATACATATTTCCAAAGGTTCTACATAATTACGCCTTTCTATTTCACTTACTTTTTCCAAATACGTAAGTATTTATTGTTTGTCTTTTTCTGAAATGTCAAGAATTCTGACATTAGTCTGACATAAGAAAATGCTGCTTCTTACTAAACATGACAATGCACAACGCATTTTGCTTGTTAACCTTACACAATAAGCCTAATTGTATGCCTTATTTCATAATTAAATCGTTTCCTCACAAACTGTTAAATCGTCGGGTGGTTACAGGTTTGCCGCACAGTATGTTGAAAGTACATTATTACTGCCGCAAACCGACGAATTGATAAATGAATCTTCAGAAAACCATAAATGTGAAAAACGCCACTTCCTCTACAAAATTTCGGCAATCAAAAGTATTCATATCAAAGTTTTGTCCAAGATTTTGTTTCGTACAATACCTATCACTACAATCTGTTATGCTGGTCTACTGTGTAATTCGAATCGAAAGAAAATTCTTTCGAATTTTTATGTGTATAACATCTAAATTCAAAAGTACATTTGAACTACAGATAAAACCCCCCAAGTTTGTGTTATTGCAATGAGTATGCAAAGTTTTAAGGAAATCGCTTTAAATTAACTTTTTAAGCCCGGCAAGGAATTTTTACGGAATTTCACGTTTGTAAACTTACATTTATTTCTACAAGGAAATATAATCGTGTGGCCTTTTGTGCAGAATTATGTTTGCATACACACAAATTCATTTATTTTTGAGTTTACAACGCACAAAAAAACTAAAAATTATTTACAATTTGATAAAAATTGGAAATGTCAAAAATTCCGTGACCAAACAATTGTTTGAACATTAATTTTTGTTTCAGTTGACTGAAAAAAGTCTCCACTTATATTTAAAACATCCCTAAGACAGGCAATAAATTTCAAAAATTCCATGTACATATTTTCCTTTTGAAACTCCGTACTAGCAAATGGAAATTTTATTTATGAAAATTACCAACCTGAATTTCCGTAATTTTTTTACATACAGTTTGTATGAGAACGTGAAAGTCCGTATGATCTCCGTACCAGGCTTTAATTCCGAGCTTTATGGGGGTGGCCCGTCCTCCTGGTTAAAATTTCCGTGTTTTCTAAGTAGTTGCTCACTTTTTTTTGTACCAAAACAAAGGAACAGGCTTCATGTTCCAACAGTATAGTCTTATCCAGGCCAAAGATTTATTGAAGTCTAAAAACTGTTTTTGTCATAACTTTCATATTTATACCCACCCAGACAGAAAGACAATCAGCACGATGTTGTTACGATGGTCTGCGGGTAAAATTAACATCAGTATAACATCTGTTTACCAAAATTTTAATGTACTCATAACATTAAAATGATAACGCCGAATGGCTGTCCTCCAACTCTTGTTTTCAATGTTGTTGCAATAACAATGGAATCTTCCCATCTTAAGTCAAATTTTACGGTGTTGCAGCGGTATAGAATTATTGTAAACGGGGTATTGGGAAACTAACGTCGAAATTTTGTATATACAGTTTTGTAGTGGTATAGCATTAGTAAGAACGCGGCATTTGTAAACGTTAAGTCATATTTTTGTGTTTACAGTACTGTGGTGATACAACAATTTTGGAATAGTCGTAATTTTGTATTTACAGTGTTGTGGGCAAAGTCACAATTTCTGCCTGGGTGGTTATGTACATATTAGTGACGTGACGAATGTCAATTTTTGATATTCGCGAATAAGAATATTTAAAACGATACTCGCGATTACGAATACAAATGGTTATGAAAAAGAACTTCATACTCCTTTTGGCGTACTTTAAAGTTAATAAAAATTACACTCAAAATATTTCATAGGTAAAATAAACGAAAAATGTGGTTTATTTTACGAAACTATTCGTTGTTTTTACAGTACGAAATGCTTTGTAGATAGTAGAAATGATATTTGTTTATTTTACGAAATACTTTTTGTCTGCAAATAACCAAGTTTTGTATTTTTACAAATTTTTTTTTCGTGAATTTACGAAAAACCATGATTATATTACAAAATAATTTTGTGCTATATACGAAATTTTGTGTAAAACTAAAATCTGCAAAAAAATTAAAATCTGCAAAAAAATATTTTCTTACATTTGAAAAATAATTTCGTAGAATAATCTGTAATTCTTTGTCACAGTTATGAGAAGAAATACTTTTAGGGGATTTGCTACAGGCTCTGTATTCCTCATACATCACACACGAACAAATACACACATGCATATTTTGCACTGAATCTCAATTCAAACTGGGAACACAACTGGGACGAACAACGAATTTTTCGTTGCGAACTTTCGTCATAGAAATAAAAAACATTTTTTCATATGAAAATGACTAGTTAGGGCATTTCAACTTATGACCATCGATATGTATGTATGTATGTACATATTTTTTTATTATAAGTGTATAACATGCATACATAATGTATTGTTACGTTTAAATTTTATTAAACGTGTGAGTTCTTTTGATTGCTCAAAAATAAAAATAAATAACACACAATTTTTATTTGCTACTGTTTTTCCTTTTATTCTTAACAAAGCAAATTACAACTTGTCTTTACTTAACTATTATCCACTTTCAACGAGGTCTTAACTTGACTACTTTCTGATTAGCACTGCCTGTTCTCGCACATGCTGCCACTTTTTATAATACAGGAACCGGTTCTTGAATGTTCGCCCGATATGTGACGTAATAACATGTCTGTACTTAGTAATGGCATCTATGCATGATGCCATCTGTATTGTCATTTACTATTGTTAGCCAGATGTTCAAACAGTCCTCTAGCACAATCGGGAAAATTCATGTTGCTGCTTCTAGGCGTTTGTAGATAATTCGATTGGTCGTTATTTTTGAATTTCAAGGTAACGACTCTTATGTTGGCAATGTGGTGTGCTACTGGTAGTACAGGGTGGTTACCATAAGTGCTCGCACTTTTATTTGTATGTGTGAATGTCTGTAGCTATCCTGAAGGAAATGTCGATGGTGAAAATGTACTGAGTCGCTTTTGACTTTGTCACCAGTACTACTCTACAATTATTCCCCATACAATACTTTGTGCTATAGACATTTAGCATGTGCTTGTCATTGAAAATCTACTAGTAACACTAAAACAATTGACTAGGTAGTGAATTCATAGTTCTTATGGTAACATGGAGACATCCAACCAGACATTTACTAGTACATTTCTATACCTTACGTACATACAAATTTATGTATATTGACAAGTTGTTGCAAAATCCACCAGAAATACACCACATCTGTTTTCTCTCTCTCTTTTATACTGACGAATAGAAGAGAAATTGTAGACAATGTAACTACTACTATAATTTTAGTGTTGACATAGAGACACTTGGCCCCAGCCTGACTGCAGGGTATGTATACAATTATTGTTGTTGCTATAGTGTTTGCACGTTGATATGTGTGTACGTTTAGTGCTTTAGTTAAATACTTCTAGATAGTTCTTTGCATTAACCCTGTAGGAATATTTTTACGTAACAGTATGTTACAGGTTTTAGTATCATTTATATATTTTAGCTACTTTTTTTTTTAACTCAGTCACCATTTGAACTTTTTGACTTCCTATCACCGTTCTGTGAACAGCTGTTCCTTTTTCATATTAAAACAACAAAACAAAGCAAAGCGTACGCACGTTTTTAAATGTTCTACAAGTGCACCAACGTGCTAACAGTACGGTGCGGTACAGTACAGCAACAGCAACGTTAGGCTAACCCAGCCTTTACGCCGATGAACGACGAATAAACAATTTTCTCTCTCTTTTTTAGACAACACATGCGAAGTTAATTCGAGCTATTGAACAAATTCACACATTATTCTTATATAATCTTACAATGTTTTTAAGAAAATATTTATTTGGTAACAATGCAGAAAGCTTCAATATTCTGTTCACATTTTTTTCTGGCTGCGCTACTAGTTACGTCGTCAGCTTCAGCTACTACTACAACTAATCTATTCTATTCCACCCTTTAAGAATAGTTTTGTACTGTAAACAAAATGATAGCAAAACAAAATTTGTTTATTTCAAAAAATTTCCAAATTTTTAAAAAAGTTTCATTTTCTCCTAAATTCAATATAATAAAGGAAAAATATAGTACTCTAAACGAAAATAATTGTACAAAATAATTTTTGTAACTTATCGAAATTCGTAAAATTACAAATATTTTCATAAAATGTACAAAATTTTTGTTTATTGTACAAAAATTTTTTTCGAATTTTTAAGCATGGAATATTTTGAGTGTACCCAAAATTTTAATGATCGTCATTAAATAATATTTGACAATGGAAAGCACAAATTTCTACAAAAAATTTAATTAATATTAAAAATTGCCGAATATTCGACAATTCGAATACGAATACGAATATTCGTGCATCACTAGTACATAAATATATACATATATGCTTTCTCATCATCTTCTTATTTAATTGTAATAAATTTTATATAATTTTTTGATAATAAAATTTAAATAAAAAAATTGTTTTTGGTACTCTCGGGATCAAAAAAGTACTAAAAATAATTTTTTTTTGATACCGAAATGCTAATCTCATTTCCCATCACTGGTGTGCGTATGCAAAGCAGAATTCTAGCAGAGCCCTCAGGGCAATGGGATGTTGGAAACTGGTATACATACGTATGAAAAAAGAAAGCATATTTTCTTTATTGTGTTTCTTTCATTAAGCCACATACAGGCGTGCCACAGATTCCGTTCGGAATGGTTTTGATTCCGTATTAATCATTCCGCTCAAATTTCATTTCGGTGTTTTAGATTCCTATCGTTTTCATTAGAGATGTGCAAATGTCGTGATTTTATGGTGATTTAAAAATAAATTACTCCTGTGTGATCGTGCGTGAGCTATTTTTAATAATCACGCACGAATTATCACGCTCTCACGAGATATCATTCCTAAATAGTTGAGTATCAATATACTATAACATTTTGCCTATTCTACGATGCAAGACCATTTGCACAAGATTGTGTATTGGGCTATTGTTCAAATATTTTCGGGCGTACCAGTGAACCAGTTTACGTTCATATGAAATTCAAATATGTTTACCAATGTAGAAAAATAAAATTATTTTAATATATTTTTTTATGGTACACAACTATCTTTTCCCTAAATTTGGACTTTTTCAGGAAAACTACACGTACATCCGCATTTATGAAAAGGCACTCTTAAATTATAGTTAAAAATATACAAAACTATCTACATAATAAATTCTTATAGTTGAAACTTCAAAATCTGCCGTCACAACTTTTTATAACCGCTTAAACACAAAATATATTTTTAAAATTTACTATTTTAGAATATTGTTAAATGTAGGGTACATGTCTGAAATACAAAGTAATTGGCTCTGGACACATTCTTAATGCATTGTCTTTAGCGCTATGTAATTAAAAAATTAAAAATGTATTAAACAAAATTTTTTACAAAATTGAAAGTAATGAAGATACTTAAAAAAACACTTGCCTTTTTCAGGGAAATTTTGAAATTTGGATTTTTTACCCTTTTCCCGATTTCACAAATGGATATGTTAATAAATTTTTTTCCTATTTTTATTTAAATTTTTTAAAAAAATTTAATGCTGTCTTTTAACTTAAAATCCAACAACGAAGTAAAAAGTAATAGGGAAAATACTAAAAAAGTTCAAGGCTAAATTTTTTTTGGCTTAATTAAAATATCTTATGAAAAACACATCTTGGGAAATTATTTCTTTCTCAAGAATTTCAAGTTTATGTAAAAATGCTCTATCCGGTAAAAATCGGACAACGTTTAAAAAAGTTACAAGCCTCAGAAGTTTTTTTGAGTGCCAGGTAGTCAACTCTGGACCACTGAAACTCATGTCCAGATAAAGCCAGAAGGTTGTCTTGACATGTGTTATAAAGCCTAGGTCCTCCTCTACGGATGTTAGGAGTTTCATATAAATCCAATCAGTAGTTTAGAAGTTCCAGATTTATTGCCATTTACTTTGTAAAAGTCCCCACTGTGGAAATTAAATTCTACGTATACACGTGCATACATATGTACATACATACATACATATGGATGTGTAAAAACCTATTTTTTAACCCAAAAAAGATGCAAATTGGATTACATGTCGTGAGTCAAAAAACGCTCACGTGCATATCTCTAGTTTTCATTTATTCGAAAAAATATTTTATAGTGTTTTCACACTGAAAGTTAAAACCATAAACAGCTGATTTTGCATTCACACTGCCAGTTTGTTAAATTCAGGTTTTAACTCTAATAACTAATAACTTTGCTCAAAATAAAATAAATCTTCTGCAGAAATGCGTGTATTTGTTGTTGCATTTTTTCTGCTTTTTAATAACACTTGTTGAACATACTGTTCAACTGTTTTGTTTGTATGAAAAACTGAGATATTTCACAATGCGCTCTAAAATGGAAATTATTTTATATTTTGTAAATAAAATTTTTTTAAATTATGGAGCTTCTTATACAGAATGAAGAAGTGCTTGGAAATAAAGTTATTATATATAAAAATGCACAAATACATTATAAGATAAACCTTTTTTATAGGCAGATGAATGTCAGTAATATTGTCTATTTTCACTTTCCATAGTTCAACGCAAATATTTTCTTTGTTTTCCTTCCAAAAAAAAACTCTTTTTCCCATAATTTTTTGATTGTTGTTGCTGCTGCATCCGTTGAAAATCTTTCAAGCGCCATCTATTGTTATTCACTGGCATAAACATTAACAGCTAATGTCGGTCATTTCAACTTGGCGACACTGAATTTATCACAGCGAAAACAAGGTTGCATTTCTTAAAACCAACTTAAAACCAATTCAAAAATGGTTTTAATTTGGTTTTAACAAAAACAATTTGTATGGTAAAACCAGGTTTTAACAGTTGGTTTTAACGTTAAAACCAACTTTTATTAAAACCATGTCAGTGTGAAAACACTATTAAATCGTTTTTATGTTACAAGTGTGGCAAAATAATTTTGTATTAAATCATAATGTGGCATATGTTTAGGCGTTTTACATTTTTTTTGTATGCATATAATAAAGTGCATACAAAAATTGTATGGCAATGCACAAGAAACCAATTCCGTACATTTTGTTCTGTTGATTTTATTATTGACTTGAGAAATTTACATAATAAATAAAGAAAAAGTAATAAAAACATGCAGAAAATGTTAGTTCAGCCCATGAAATTAAAAATGATTTATTTCATTCCGAATTTCTATTTCGCTTTCCAAAGCACCAAAACACGGATTGAATTCCCTTTCCGAACGGATGTTATATGGCTGAATAATTCAATTCTATTGTTAAAGAATTTTGTTTGTTTCGCATATCTGAGCAGAGATGGAAAGTCACATTTTTGTATTTGTTAATAGAATAAAATTAAAATATTATGAAATATGTATAAAAATATTATATAATAAATGAAACTGTGTAAAGCATGATACAATAATATATATATATATATATATATATATATATATATATATATATATATATATATATATAAATATATATATATATATTATTGTATCATGGTGTAAAGTATTTCATATTAAATGTCAATTAAAAAAAATCAATTAAAAACATTGTGAAACAAAATACGTCAGAGAAAGTACAATTGTATCATAATTTCCATCTATGGTTTTGATGTGATTAAAGTTTCTTGCAAGTTTTTGCAATTAAAATGTTCATTTATTTTTCGTATCTGGGAGACTAATTTTGCAAATTTCTGCTTTACTCTCTCTTTGCTAGTTTCTGCTGGGAAAGTAAATGATACAATAATATAGAGGTACAACCACATTTGATGTATAAAATTAATTCTGACTTTTGTCCCAATTATTTGATTACTGTTTTTTGTAAACAGAGAGGAAAACGTTGCCACACGAAATTACGAGGAACTTTTTTTTTAGGAATATTTTTGGAAATGTGTAATTTGTGGTTCTGAATAATACATGTAATGGTTTATGCTCTGAAGATATATTAAAAATTGTTCAAACATGAATTTTGAATCGCATGTGCTTATTTTAAACGGCATCGCTCTAATAATTCTCTTCTTCACAGCCATAATTAGCACAAAATAGTCTTGTTTTTATACGGTTTTTGTTTTACTTTCTTTTTGGTATACGATTGGAGGTATGTTGTAGCACCACCCTTCCTAACCGTGCATAAAGTTAACATACACATTTCAAAGTAGTTAAATTTTCTTTTATTTTTATGTACAGAGTACACCAGTACTTATTAAATGATGGCTAGTTTAGTAGAACAATGTTAATAACACTCAAATTCGAAAGCATTTTCTTTCGTTTCGAAATACGGAGTAGACTCCCAGAATATGAAAGTGTACGTGTGGGCAATACTGCTTTAAAGCGATAATGTAATGGATGTATTTAATATAGCAGTTACCTTTGAAGAGGAGTTGCACTTAGGCTCAAACGGGTCCAATGTTTTTTTATATTCATATGCTCTTCACGGAAGTGAACAGAACTAACCAAAGGATTTTTTGGTAGCAAACCATCATCTACATTGCATGCTTCTATCCATTTCTGCCGCAAATATGGAATTGAAGGAAATTTGAAAAAACTCGTGCCTTTGCTGAAATGCTTGGTATTACTGCAATTGTTGTATAATTCAGCTCATTGCTCAACATTTATTTTTTTTACCTATATCACAATTATTTATTATATATATTAATATCTATTTAATAACTTTTAATGCAATAGTGATGAATTTTTCAATATTTTTGTCATAAAATATTTTTTTTTATTAAAAAAGCATAACAGCCAAAAGAGTAATCAAAAAAACTCGGATTTTGAAAATGAATACGGTAGCATTATTTTTGAGAGTAAAAAATTCTCGGGGTAAACGTCAGAAGGTTAATATGGCGACGAAAAGAGAGAATGGTCTTACCTTTATTTTATTGCATCATGAACGGTCCTAATATTAATTCATTACAGAAGAAACAGAAAGTTATCCAAGAAATAAGCTAGAGTATTTCTTAAGGAAAATCTGTAAATAATATATAATTGTCTGCATCGGTTTATAATGGTTCAACAGCACTTTCATCATTAGATAATATAATCATATTATCATCATATGGTAAAATATAATTTTCATCACTATAATTTCAGTGAATAGGGAACGCGATCAAAGAGTTTTTAGGGGCTTCCATTTTATATTTTCTTGCAAAATAATTTAACATTAAACTCTGCGATTTTGAATTTTTAAGTTCCTTATGAAATTCTTGATATCAGGAAAACAGAGCAGTGAGTGCTGTTATAATTCTAAAAAATCCTTTATTTAAATATTGCATAGATTTGGTTCCGCATAAAAAATCCACATAAAACGAGTCCTGAGTGTATATATGTATGTCTGTGTGTACGAGTAAATACGTATCTTTATTAAAAATATGACACTTTAGAAACAAAATAAAGTAAATACATATTATTTCAGCTAACGAAACGAATTATAAACCCAGTCCTTAAATAATGAAATGCAAATTAAATTAAATATTTCAGGAAGAATTGCAACACAGTGTAGATTTTTAACCATTCTTTGGCTGCTTACTGCTTTTTAGCAATGTTACGTAAAGCACGTTTTCGTGTATTTAATAATTGCTTAAAAACTAATTGACTAGCAAATTGTTCACAGAAAATGCATGAAATGGCACTAAGGGCATTTTGCATAAGTGTATGAGGTAAATAGCCTGCTGTATGCTCGGCTAAGCCTAACATTTCAAGTGCCGATTTGACATATGTGTCAGATGAAGGAGCAAATGTGGTGGTTTTACGAATTTTTGACATATTCGTGGCCACAAAGCCCGGTTGAATACTTTGCACAATAATGCCTTGAGCACGATATTCGGTTTGCAGATCGATACTGAATTTGTTGACAAAAGCCTAGAAAAGAAAATGATCATATAAATATTTTTGTACACATATGTATATAAAAGAGGAAAATCACTTCATTACCTTAGTAGCACTATATACTGTTAACAAAGGATTTGGTATTACCGCGGCAGCAGATGATATATTAATTACAGCACCCTTTTTCCTATGCAACATTTGCGGCAGAATTAAAGCGGTCATTTGTAAAACTGACTGGATGTTGACTGCTACAATATCCTTTAAGAATTGAGGATTACTTTGACTGAGTTCAACAAAGAATTCAGGGTGCGAATAACTTATGCCAACATTGTTAACCAGAACACCGATTTCTAGGCCTTCTATGTTCTTTTGAATTGCCGAATAAATCTCCTGGCCGCCAGTGAAATCTACGTTTATTATTTTTGTTTCAATATGGTACGCATCAGCTAAAACAGAAAAATTATTTAAAATAAATATAGTATGTAACTATATATTTGTATATGCACATCGCTGGCGCAATATAAAAAAGGCGTATCTCGCTCGATTTGGTTGAGTGAGATGTAATTTTTAACCTTTTTTCACCACTTACAGACATATTTATGTGTGTAAAGTGTAACAAATAAATTCAGTAAAGTGCGACTTTGACTCACGCACGAAGGGTTCCGTACGGACACTTGATATTTAATACGATACGAATTTAAGCCTATATAATATATCTGTGGACTTTTGACAAAAGCACATATGTCTATTTTTCAAATTATTCAGGAGAGCGAAAATACTCCTAAAATGCTGAACAAAGTTTTTAGTGTACACATTTAAGGAAAATTAAAAATTTTGTTATGTAAAATTTTTTTTTGTCGAATTTTGGATTTATTCAAATATTTTCTCAAATGATTTATTATAAGAAGAAAAAAATAATACATGTTTATTCAAACGATCTTTTAGAAATAAACTCAGCTCTTCTCTAAATTTTTTAGCTTTAAAATTTTTTCAAAAGCACTTATTTCATTATAAGATGTGTTGTCGCAATGAAAATCCAATGCATACTCACACGCAAAATCAACTTACTTCGATATACATAAATACTCCGTTTTCACAACTTAGCTTTTCATAAAGGAACTTATTTCGAAATATGTTGTTTTGTGAAAATAATTTAAAAAATATAAAAAATATAATTTAAAAGTTTGTTAAGCTTTATTTTTCGAATTCTTATTAATTTTTCATCATTTCAAAATCTAGAGATATGTTGATTTTTCGCATATAGTATTTCTCTAACTAAGAAGCGTATAATCGTGCCGATAAGACCAAAAGATGCGCCTTGAAAAAATAGTCGCATAATAAAAAATCCAGCAAATTTTCATAACTCGAGTTAAGTTCTTTTGTCAAAGATCCACAGATATAGTTTTGGAGTTTTTTCGTTTTAGGAATTTTTTCGGTTTTGAGCGTTTTTTTTTATTTTTGATATTTTTTCGGTTTTGGCCATTTGTTTAATTTTTGCGCATTTTTCTTGTTTTGGTGGTTTTTTCGGTTTTTTTTCATTTTGACGATATTTTTCATTTAGGCGATTTTTTCGTTTTGGCGATTTTTTCCGTTTTTCGCGATTGTTTGAGTTTGGCGAGTTTATATTTTTGGAATTTTTTAGTTTTACCGTTTCTGAAAATTTCAATAGTTTGTCTGTTACGGTTTCCAAGATACAGCAAGTTGTCAAAATTACATAGTCAAAATTACATTAACTGATAGAAAACTAGAGATGTGCAAATGTCGTGATTTTATCGCGTCACGCGTGATTCACGTGATTCGTGATCAAATATTATAACTAATCACGCGTGAGTGCGTGAGCGTGATTGAAGAAAATTTACTCGTGCGTGAGCTTTTTTTAATAATCACGCACGAATTCTCACATTCTCACGAGATAACATTCCCGCATAGGTACATATGTAATTGTATTCAATCATTTGAAATAAATTATTTTATAATAATAAATGCATATATGTATGTATAGTAATATGTATGGTAGTATGAGTAGTAATGAATACCCTCAAACAAAATGTTTCGACTTTTACTGAAGTCAGACTTGTCGTACCGAATTCGTTAAGACATTTCGGTGGATTCTGTGAACAATTTTTTTTAAACATTAACAGCCGTATTCATAAAAAAAAGTTGATTGAGGTTTAAAATTCATATTAGTTAAAAAACGTTTTAAGGCTAAATAACGTTTTTTAAATATTGGTATTCATAATCAGTTTTTTAACTAAAAATCAATTAACTAGATTTTTTTGAAATATCGTGGCAAAACTGTATTCTTTATTTGTCACTTGCATATTAGTTCTGCAAAACAACGATTGTTAACTCACAAAGTAATCGTATCTATTTTGTTTATTTGTCGGTTTTCAGAGAAATATTGTTTCTATAAAATAAAAGATATGTTCCAACTTGTATTTAATAAAATAATAAAAAAAGTTCACAACAAATCTTTGTTAAAAGTGCTTTTTATATTATTTATTTTATTGCAGATAAAGAAGCACTAGAATAACGAGCTTTATTTTGTTTGTTTTGAGTGTTTATACATCACTAGTTAATTTTCTACAATTATACTATTTTTGTTAACACATAAAATGAGAACACAATGACTGGGAATGGAAACTGGATCGCTCCTTTTCTTGTCAATATTCTTTGGAGTATATTTGTTATTTCGGCAATAGTTTCTATAAAAAAAATAATACATTGTTTTCTTCTAAATAATACTGGCATATCCATACATACATAAGTACATACATACATACACACATATGTACATAAAGGTAAAGTTCAAAATGTAAACAAAAACGAAGCAAAATTACAACAATGTCACCTTAAAATTGGTTTAAACTTGAGGGCAGTCAATTTTAAAATTTGCTGATTTACGCAAGGTTTAAAAACCGTTTTTTAAGCTAAAATTCTATTATAAATACAATTTTAACGAATTTTGGTTAAACAATATTTGAAACGCGGTTTAAAATTTTTATGAATACGGCTGTAAAACTTCGATTTTTGAGTACATAAGTAAAAGTCTGTGAAATTTTTTTTTTTTAAATAAATATAATTATGTTGACAAAAAAAGGATTGTAACAAATATTAAAAAACGTGACTATGTGCAAATTATTTCGACAATAGCAGCAACATAACGGTGAATCGGTACTCTCCTATAAAAGCAAAAAGAAATCGTACCTACATGCCGTTAGGAATTCGTACTGACTTATCGTAACGAATTCGTACCGACATATCGTTACGAAGTCATGTCAACCATTTCATACAAAAATTGTTATGATTTCGGTAATATTTCGGTGCCGAAATCGGAAGATTTTGTCGACCAATCGTTACGAATTCTTTACGAATTCGGAGCATTTTGTTTTGTATACATGCACCTTTGTAAGTATGTATGTATGTTTCTTGGATACCCTGTAGGAAGTATCAATTGAGAAACACTACTGATTCAACAGTGCCCTTGTCAACAATACTACTGACGAATCGTACCGCAGAAACTGTTTTTTGCTTTAGGGGCGGTCCATATATTACGTAACGCTGTAGGGGGTAGGGGTGGGGTTCGAGTTTTGTTATGATTTGTTATGGTGGCGGTGGGGGGAGTCTTTGAAAATGTTACGTAACAGAAAAATTTTAGAAATTGGTATGTTTGCTCATATAATATGCTTTTCTCATTTATTTGATTATCATTTATTTAATTGATCATACGTCTTACCATCACATTTATATTATGTATATATACATACATAAATGTGCGGAATGTCAATTTTTGATATACGAGAATTCGAATTCGAATATTTAAAACGATATGAAATTAACTTTGCTTTATTTTAATTTACATTGTAGATTTTACAAAAACACGAGCATACATATATACATAGATATGTACATATGTATAATATACATATTATGTAAGAACCTATTTTTCAACATTTCAACATGAAAATTAAATTATACATATGCTTTTTCGTGAGCGTGCGTGATCGTAATAAGTTTTAAACCACTCGTGCGTGATTTTTTTTTTGTAATGCATGTATTTATTTATTGTATCTTCATATATGAACTAACAATAAGTATTCAAATCTTAAATCTATAAAAAAAATAATTAGGCCCGACCAGTGTCGGACATAAACTTAGTGGTAGTTATAAATAATACATTAGTAGTGATAATCAAAGAAAGGGGGGGGGGGGAAGTATTTTCAATTAGTCCCATTTGGAGTGTTAGGTATAAGAGCCCGTGTGTCCCTCTTTTTTAAGCGGATGTGTCCAGTAAAGTTCAAAATATTACGAGCAAGCGGATTAGGATGTGATTCGAGATTTGTTAAATATTTGCCTGCATATTTTGCAATTTCTTCAGTCACTAGTGGCATATTTAAATCACGATGTATAATAGAATTTTGGATGTACCATGGAGCCGATGTTATTAACCGTAAAATTTTGTTTTGCCTTCGTTGGATTCTCTCGACATTGGAAGCTGAAGCAGTGCCCCATAACTGAATTCCGTAGCGCCATATTGGCTTCAAAAGCGACTTGTATAATAAAAGTTTGCAGTCTAGGCTGAGTGTTGAGTTTCTGCCAATCAACCAATATATTTGAGTTAACTTAAGTTTCATCTGAGTTAACTTAGAGTCAATATGATGTTTCCATGTAAGTCTTCGATCAAGGTGTATACCAAGGTATTTCACTTGGGAATGTTGAGGAATATTTTGATTGTTGATTCGAATGGGGGAGCAAGTATCTCTTCTTAGGGTGAACGTTATATGGACACACTTTTGTTCATTGACTTTAATTCTCCATAAGTTCAACCATATTTCCAGCTGAGTAATATGTTCCTGGAGATTGCGGGATGCCTCATAAGGGTTTTCGTGCACACTCATAAAGGCTGTATCATCGGCAAATGTAGAGGTGTGGATATTATTGCTCACAGGCATATTACAAGTATATATTAAATACAAGACAGGACCCAGAATACTACCCTGTGGCACACCAGAAGATATAGATTCGGGCACACTCGTGAACTCTCCTTCCACAACAGTGAACTTCCTATCAATAATATAACTTTCCAAAAGCTTTTGAATGTTTATTGGCAGATATGTCTTCAATTTTAAAACTAGGCCTTCGTGCCATACTTTATCAAACGCCTGAGAAACATCAATAAAGAGAGCAGAACAATACTTCTTTTCTTCAAATGTTCTTCTTACAACTTGGACCAGTCTATGCGTTTGTTCAATCGTGCTGTGCTGACTTCTAAAGCCAAATTGATGGTCCGGGATGCACCCATTATCAGTTAAAATTTTGGACAATTTAGTCATGAGCAGCTTTTCGAAAAGCTTTGAGATTATAGATAGTAAGCTTATAGGCCTATATGACTCAGTCTTGGTAAGATCTTTGCCCGCCTTTGGAATCATTTTGATCTTGGCCAGTTTCCAGTTATGTGGAAAATACTGCATTCTTAAAATAGCATTAAAAGTAAATAGCAGGATTCTTATTGCAATATGAGGCAAGTTCATGAGCATTTTGTTACTAATGCCATCAATACCTGGAGCTTTCTTCGGGTTGAGTTCAGCAATTACTTTTTGTACTTCACGCATCTTAAACCTTAAGGGACGAGGGGGTAGAGAAACTACACACGGTAAATCAGCAGTACCCGTACATGAATTGGGAGTGAATACAGATTCTAAATGCTCAGAAAATAAGTTACCTTTCTCACTATCACTTCTTGCCCAGCCTCCGGTCGCAGTACGCAATGGTGATTTAAGATCAACGGGTCGTTTAAGATTTCTAGTAGCGCGCCATAAAGAGTAATTAGATGCGGACGTTACATCAAGACCTTCTAAATACTTTTCCAGTAGTGCAGTTTTTTCCGACGATAGCAGCTCTTTGAGTCGTTTAGTACATTCTTTAAGTCTGATTTTATTTAGGGGTGATCTGTATTGTTGCCATTCTCTTCTAGCTCTCCTTTTTTCACATACAAGACGTTCAATTTCCGTAGAATAAATTCTGTTAAAGCCGGTCTGCGGACAGGAGGTAGTGGCGTGTTCAGCAGCCTGTTTAATATTTTCGTTAAGATTGGCAATGTTAAATTCAATATCATCGCATGATCTAAGCTGAATGTTTTCTACGCAGTGACTACTAAGATATTTTTTGAATGCCAGCCAGTTGATTCCATTAATCATCTTCACATATGAGTTAGTTAAATCACTCCTTAGTGGGTTGAAAATTGTAACTATTGTTGGAGAGTGATCGGAGGACAGATCTAGAGAGGCCTCTACATGAATTAAGTCCCTATGAATATTTTTCGTGACGGCAAAATCTATAACATCTGGAATTTTTCTTACGTCAGTAGGCCAGTAAGTAGGCTCCCCACTCGAAATGACATCTAAGCCCATTTTTGAAATTGTATTGAACAAGGCTCGACCTCTAGGTGTAACAAGACGCGATCCCCAGTACGTATGTTTTGCATTGTAGTCACCAGCTGCCACGAAACAAGATCCAAGCGATTTGTAGAACTTCTCATACTGATCTTCGGTAACTGAAAATCTGGGAGGTGAGTAAATTGATGATATCAAGAAATTCGCACAAAAATTTTCTACGAAAATATTCGTTGCTTGCAAATATTCTTCACTAAGGTTGTCAAGGACATAGTGCTTGAGTCTTGACTTAATCAGAATTGCTGATCCACCACATGCTTTCCCTCTCGGGTCCTTTGTATCATATAAAGTGTAACTATTTATTTTAAATAAGCTTCTTGAGGTCAAATGAGTCTCAGAAACCAACATTATATCAATATTTTTTTCCATGAGGAAGTGCTCAAGTTCATTTTTATGTTGGCGAATGCCGTTTGCGTTCCAGAAACATATTTTTAACGTGTTCATGGTTTATTAACTAATGCTTGAAGCAGTGTATTCTGCATTCGCAGCATTTCTTGCATCATACTTGTCATATTTGTAGCAAAGTTGTTTATAGTTAGCACCAGATTCTCAATAGTAGCTTCAAGGCGACTAAAGTTAAAGCTTGAGTTTGAATTCGTTGAATTATTTGGCGGTGGAACATTTTGCGTGGGAATTGAACTAGTCTTAGCAGCAACAGCATACGATACACGTGAAGTAACTGGTTGGCTGATTTGAGCAAAAGTGTCTGAGTTCGCGTTTACTTGTTGAGCTGGAGTTAACTTGGGTTTTTGACCCATAACCTGTTTAACGAAAGAATATACAGGGCACCCTCTATAGTTAGCTGTGTGATTACCTCCACAATTACTACATTTTTTTCTGCTTGATCTTTTGGCTTAGTGCAGCTAGCAGTACCATGCAATTCACCGCAGATAACACACACTGTAGGTAACTTGCAGTAAGTTTTCGTATGGCCATATTCTTGGCAATTATGGCACTGTACGGGACCTGAACGCTTACGTGGCTCTTCAACTGTGATTTTTCGATGTAAGAGATACTTTACGTTATAAACTGGATGGGTTTCATTTTTTTCAATTGTATGTCATTCGGCTCCAGTTCAACCCGAAATAGGGGTTGGGGGACCTTTTCTCTATTAAATATGTTGGTAATATTTTTTACTTTGAATCCTTGGTCGACAAGTGCACATTTTACTTCTTCGGGTTCAACATATGAATCTATGCCCTTTAATACTATCTGTAGGCCTTTAGCACTCTTAAGTTGGTATGTGTAAAAATTTGTTTTATTTTTTTCGAATTCACTAACAATTTTTCGGAAATCTTTTTCATTATATATTTGGATTTTAGTTTCATCAATATTACCTCGTTTAATTGGAATGATGTGAAAAGTATTTTCACCAATGGTCGACAGTAGTTTTTTTATAAGCGCGTTAGAATTTTTTTCTCTCAGATAAATAGGTGGTGGCTTAAAAGACTTTTGCGATGATGTAGAGGGCTTGTCGTTGGTGACTTGCAATAATGAAAAACGATTTTGACGATTGGTAGATGATGCGCTGTTATCCCTAGACATCTTTGGAGCAGATGAAATTTTTGAAGAATTTGGGCCTCGCCCACGCTTTACCACTGTTATATATCTGTCCATTCCCACTTGTACCTTGGGTTTTGAGCTACTGTTATATGTAGTGATAACTTGGTTTAGTGATGAAGGCGAGCCCGATGCGGATGATATCGCAGACTTAAATGAAGAAGTACTAGGCAATGGTAATGTTAACGATTCACTAGTTGGCATTGGACAAAGCGAAGTTGATCGCTGACGAAAAATTGGCTTTGCCGTTAAAAAAAGATTTTCATCAGATTTATTATTTATATTTTTTTCATTAAGAGTTTCAGAACTCACAGTAAAATAAGCATTTCTGCCGTTAGAACTCACTTCAAAATTTTTTTCCTTTGAGGTACTCATACAGAGTATTATTCCTCAAGGGAACTTTGTTTGTGTTTACGGTTTTTTTTGTTTTTGCTATTTCTTGTTATGTAAAAAATATTAGTAAAGCCAATAAGCTTATTTATCAAGGTGAATGTGTATTACAAATATTTTTTGTATGATTTTTGATTTTGTTGTTTTTTATATTTGTTTCGTATGTATGTATGTAAAAAAAATTCGCTTTAATGTCTCTTCACTATGAAGGTTCAACGAGATGCGTGATTAAAAATATTTTATTCGTGAGCGTGCGTGATCGTGAAAATGTTCAAAATCATTCGTGCGTGAAAGTGCGTGAATAAAATATTTTTCTGCGTGAGCGTGCGTGTCGTGAGTCGGAAAACACTCACGTGCACATCTCTATAGAAAACCCTTTAATTAAGATTTTTTTAAATTTTAGTGTTAATTGTTGTAGTCTGTATAAAAATACACTAACTTTAAAAATTTCAAGTGTCTATATACATGCAGTTGTATATTACATAGGGTTTTTACATTTTTCGTTGCTCGTTTTGAATTACCCTTTAATTTTTAACTTTCATGTATTTGTCGTTATAGCGGCCAAAGTTCTACGAGAAAATAGCCTGTGACGGACAGACAGACAGACAGACAGACAGACGAAAAGCATTGCGAAAAGGAAGGGTACGACTTTTCTATATTAAGCGATTGATATGAATTTACATATCATTGGATTACTAAAACAAAGCAATAACTCAAAAATCCAATTTTTATGCAATATGAACTATATTGTTATTAATATTGTGTAAAAGTTTCGTACAAATATTTTACAACTCTTCAAAGAAAAATAAAATTTTATTTTTCCATTAACGCTACATTTACACATGAAAGTACTTTTTTGAAATTTTTGTATATATATTATGAATAAAAATTTTAATGAAAATTTCTTGTTAGTTTTCATAGAAAAGTGAAAGTTTACTTTAAAAATGTCATCGAAACGTAAAGATGCTAAAAATTGTTTTGTTTACAACTTAATTAGAGTTAAGGCTCAGTTAGCCGACTGCAATGTGATGCAACAGTAACGTAGGAAACAGCTGATCGATATTGCTATGTGAAAAGTAATGAAAATGGTTAAGGCTCAGTTAGCCGACTGTAATGTAATGTAATTGTAACGTGGAAAACAGCTGATTGATATTTTTATATGAAAAGTAGGTTATGTTACATTACATCTCTATAACTATTTTCATTACTTTTCACATAACAAAATCGATCAGCTGTTTCTTGCTGTTGTAGTTGCATTACATTACAGTCGGCTTACTGAGCCTTTATAGAGATGTAATATAACGTAAACTACTTTTCATATACAAATATGGATCAGCTGTTTCCTACGTTGCAGTTGCATTAAATTACATTCGGCTAACTGAGCCTTAACTGAGCCTTAACCAAGAATTTTCACATACACAAATTTATAGGGCAATAAGTTGGGAATAAGTATTATTGTCAATATTTTAATAATATTATTGTTTTAAAAAGACATGTACATATATTTGGAGATACGATATTATAATTCTTTAAATATTTATACAAAATAAGCAAAATTTATGGTAAGTATTTCTCCTAATCCTGTATATTTATATAAATTTTTAAAGTGGGTAGCAATGTTTAACCTTTTTACATTTTACTTTCTGAGGGCTAATAAATCAGTGCAAGTTAATCTCCATTTTTGGTTTAAAATGTGATTAAACTAGCAAACCTATCAATCAATACAGTATTTAAACTATCTGTAAACGCATAAAATTGGGCGTTTAAACTACCAATACAGGCCATATGATTTTATTACTTACAGACCATATGTTTTGCATTGAACGAGCTTTCAACTTTTTTCCCAGCCTCCACTTTATCTTCAGATCTTGTTCGACCTGTTTTCTTACACTCTAGTATTCTTTTATACTATTCTACTTCGCCAATCATAAACATAATTCCTTTCTTGGTACAATCTGGCGAAATATAATTGAAATTTTCTTAACTTTTTTGAATTGATAGCCTGCTGCAAAACAGCTGCTTTTTGGCATTTATTCTAGTGCTGCCACAATATTATTTTTTTAACTACACATAAAGCATGGTTCACTGATTTGCTCCTATTTAGTTTAAACTACAAATAAATTTGGGTTTAGTTTAATTAAACCAGCGTTTAAACTTTGACTGATTTATTAGGCCTGAAAGTATTAAAAATTTACTTTCTTCTAAATATCGTTTGGAAGCTGAGTGGAAATTAAAAACAATGTGAGTGTGGTAGTGAAAAATGTGAGTAGTTACATTGCGACTTTCTTACAATTAGTTTCATGTGTAAATGATATATAAGTTGTGTGTAAATTGAAAACTTTAAACTCATTGTCTGGCAAACTATTTTTTTTAGTTATGACGTTGTTTTAGTAAATGAGCCTTATGAATTAATTTTTAAAATAAAGTTTATGCAAGCCTTACCGATTTCTTTTGCCACAATTTCCAGTTTGCTCAACGATCGACTGATAAGAACAACATTCAAACCTTTTTTGGCCAACTGAAAAAGTAAAAATTTTACAATTAATTCTTTAATTTTTATTATGTATTCATGAAAGTACAGTGGAATCGGAATATAGTGAATTAATACGTGCAACACCTACTTGTTCACTCTAAGGAGAGTCTAAAAACTATTTTGTCTTTTGCAAAGAAATAAAGATTTACATATTATGTAAGTATTTACTTACTACAAAAAAAAATATTTTAAGGTTTTTTCGTTTTGAACAAGAATTTTTAGCTTTTTCTGCGGCGAAAGTTATGCAAAACTAAAATATACTCGTAATTATTCGATCTATTTGCTTTAATTGTTGTTTAAAAAAATTTTCATTTGATTTAGTAACAGAAAAAATTATAAATTTCTACAAAACTACATATGTTTTACTCATTTATTTATTTATTTGATTAAAGAAATACTTTCAACAAGAATCATAAGCAGGGAAATCAGAAATATGCTCTGAAAAAAGTGTTTTATGCTTAAAAAATATGCACAATAAACTCAAAAATATGCTCTTAAAATACATAAATTGATTTATTTATAAATAAGAACATATTTTTAATGGAACAACATTTGCTTATATTTACCCAATTCAATACCTACTGTAGATTGTATTACCTACAACCATGATACAATCCCAGCAAAAAATTTCAAAAAAGGTAATCGAGTTTGGAATTAAGCATTTTTGGTGGAAGCACTTCCCTACTGGATTACCAACTTAATGATTTTAACAAGACGTGAGACTAAAATAATCGATTCTTGAGAAGTACTTAAATTTTTTTTATTTGTCAACATTTCACGTAATCTATTTCGTCTAAAAAAATCATTCTCTTTGTTTAGCAACTTGCCCGTAATTTTTTTAAATTTTAGGTTATGTGATTTGTAAGCGAGTAATGAAAATTGGCAATCAGAAAAGTAAGTCATTATATGGCAAGTAGTTCTAATGGTAATGTGTAATTTTTTGCTGGGATTATATAAAGGTAAAACCGTTCTCTCTTTTCGTCGCTATATCAGAGTTTGAACACAATGTAACGAGAATTCATTGCGGTGTGGTTTTTCATACGATTTTGAAGTAAAAACCCGCAGTGCGTGTATTATGTTTATTTTTCTCTACCGCAACGAGAAATCAAAGTTAATGCTACCATATTCATTTGTAAAATCCGAGCTTTTTGTTTATTTTTTGTATATTTGTATTTTTATTTAAAAATTAAAAAGAAAAAATTTTCTAATCAAAAAATTGGACTGAGCTGCATATATTACAATAGCTGCATTACCAAGAAAGGTCTCAATGTTCTGCGAAAAAACGAAACAGCAACAACAGTAACAGTGGTGTGCGGTAAGGAATTAAGCAGTCTAACACTAGACTTGGGTCGAACTCGTTCACTAGTTCATTTTTGCCACAAACCAATGATCAAACCCATTTATATTACATGGGTTTGTGGCAAAAATGAACTAGTGAACGAGTTCGACCCAAGTCTATCTAAAGCTTATAGTACACGGCATGTAAAAAGCCACATGCATATGTGGCGATGACGTCAAGGACATTTTCAGCATTTTGGTTGCATTTTTTTAAATTACTAGTAGTGGCTACATGCTGTAAAATTTTGATACAAAATTTTGTTCCAAAATACAAATGTGACATTTTTAACCGAATTGAACACATTTTCTGAGGCAGCAAATCTGTAATCATGTGAATATTTGCATGTTCATATGCCATAGTACATGGCATGTAGCAAATGTAACTTTGTGATGACGTCAAAATTACGTCAGAACCACATGCGCATGTGGGTTTTTACATGCCGTGTACTATAGGCTTAACAAATATGTACACATGTAAGTGTTTAGTCTTTCGAGCAATTGGTTGTAAATATTGGCCAACACAAATTGAAATTGCTCATGTGATGTCTGGGTTTAGTGGCGTTGCAACATTGTGTGATGCCATGACGCTGGCACACAATGGAGAACTTGTCAACAGCGAATTGTTAAGAGTGAGGTTTTGGGACATGGTGTCGGTTTATCAACACATAGTGGCAGTGCTCTTATTATTATTGCAGTGGCCAAGGGTTCGATGGTTTCAAGCGAGTCTTGTGAGTTTCTTTCGATAGGTGCCCACTAGGTTCGCGAAACCGAGTCAGGTGAAATTAAACTTATCCAGAACGGTTATCGTGATGTCAATATTATTGAAAGGGTGGAATAGAAGAAAATCGCTGTTCATACTTATGCTGGCATGTACATAAATATTTTCAATGAAAAGTAGACTTGGGTCGAACTCGTTCACTAGTTCATTTTTGCCATAAACCAATGATCAAACCCATTTATATTACATGGGTTTGATCATTGGTTTGTGGCAAAAAAGAACTAGTGAACGAGTTCGACCCAAGTCTAATTTTCATACATATGTATGTATGTACATATTTATGTTCATTGAAATAATGTTTATGGAAAATAAATATAATTATTTCAAATATACATATAATGGCTTCACAGGTTGAACGTTTTTTTTAACCCCCGACCAAAAAACTGGGTGTTATAAGTTTGTAGTGTGTGTTTGTCCGTGTACGCGTAAAGACCAAGCAGCTGGGCTAATTTTGATTTAGTTTTATCAGTTTGAAAGGTGACTAGATCGAGAGGGTTCCTAGCTATGTTTTAAGTAAATCGGTCTAGCCGTTTATAAGATATCACATATTCTCTAGATATACTCGGGAGGTTTTAAAATTTTTAATATTTGTTATTATTTAGTCGCCTTACGAGAGTAATTTATCTGGCACAAAATGTATACGTATACACAGCTTTGTGTGTGTTAGATTTTTTCGTATTCATTCCTGCAAATAACGCGACTAGTACATACATGCATGTAGGGACTACTCAATAAAGGACAGGGGCTAGTCAAAAACTAGTTCAAATGTATGGCAAACATGGTCGATTTAACATTGCAATGTCCTAGGGATGTATGTTTTTTTTCATCGATATTTGTAAGAACGATGTTGAATTCGTAGCCATGAGGTAATTGATTATCTGGTGAATTAAACAAATAAAGGAAACATTTGCTAAATGTTGTAGGTCACATTACACACATACATTTTTCGTTATCCTCATGTCCAATTAATAAAAAAATATGTATTAAACAATAATTTTTAAACTCAAATTACACATTTCAAAAAGCCTTCCTAAATGAAAGTTGCCATTATATATGTGTGGCAACGTTCTCCTCTCTGTTTACAAAAAAAAAAAAACAGTAATCAAATAATCAGGAAAAAAGTCATAATTAATTTTGTACGTCAAATGTGGTTGTACCATGGCTAGAACTTTACTTGTTGACGAAATTTTTAAAATAAACTTGCACTGTGCTGTGTAGCCACTCAAAAAGTTGTTGTTTTTTTTATACATTTCTCCTGATTTTCGTTAGTAATACATAAACACTACTTGCAAGTAACTACTGGCATGTGACAACTGGGGGTAAAGTGCATGTCTTGAAACAAGGCAGGCAGAAGCCACACAAGAAGTAGCTCAGGTAGAGGAAATCAATTTTCATTTGGAGAGGTGCGGTTCAATTTTAGACCCATGGTTTCTTCGCATAATTTTCTTAGAATTACATGTAGATTTCGTTTTTACTCTACGATTTTTGAATTTCTGTTCATATAAAATTTTTATAAATACAAAATTTTGTTATTTGCAGACAAAAAGTATTTCGTAAAATAAACAAATATCATTTCTACTATCAACGAAGCATTTCGTACCGTAAAAACAACGAATATTTTCGTAAAATGAACCACATTTTCCGTTTATTTTACCTATGAAATATTTTGAGTGTACATATAAATCGACCCGGCCTAACATAGCGTCTATACCTGATATTAAATCTGATATAATATGAGAGAGAACGTCGGCAGAATAAGAAGAAAAATATATTAATATTGATATTAATATCTATGTAGGGGAAAACGTACACTTGTAAATATCATAATATTTCATAATTGACAGGCAGCCGTGCAGTGAACATCTTTGTTTATTTGAATAGTAATGTGTATTTCATAAAAATTTTGCGATTTCCTTAATACATGGTGTATAATTAAAGCATTTCATCACTTTTTTTTTATCAAAAAATGTTCATTTTTATTTAAATTCACAAAATTCTCTTCTCGTATCTATGTATGTGTGCGTTTTTTGACACTTGATATCATAATATTGTTTTCTAAATATATATTACGAAAACAATATTATAATATCTGGTATAATATTAATATAATACTAATATTGCAGTCCACACGTAACATAATTCGCTCTGCTATGAAATTTGACGTTTGCTGATAGAAATGTATTTGATATTATATCAGGTATAGACGCTATGTAATATACATACTAGTGATGTGCCGAATATAAATTTTTGATATTCGCGAATTCGAATACATTTAATTGGCCTTTTATTTTATTCTGCAAAATAAAACACGAAAAATTTTGTATGGAAAAGAACTTCATACTCCTGGCCGCACACATTAAAATTCATGAAAATTATTCAAAATTTCTTTACAGAAAAATCACTTTATATCAAACAATATACCGACAAATTGTAGTCAAACTGATTACATTGTTTTCATTTCCTCATCTTTCTCCTTTAATATTTTTAAACATTCTTAATAAAGGGTGTCCCAACAAGAACGCAAGATTTAAATTTTAAATAAAACACAGATATTTAAAAAAAAATCGTGAAACTTTATTATATCGTAAAGTAGACAAAATGAGGTTATGTGTGGAACAACAAATCGGGCAGATGGCCGCAGCGGCTTTACTGGCACACACGCGATCTTTTAATGAAATTTTCAATGGCCGTTTTGCATAAATGCTGCGGTATTTCATTAATGCAGCGTCCAATTTCCTCTTTTAAGGCTTGAGTCGTCGTCGGCTTATTCGCGTAAACCATCGACTTCAAAAAACCCCAAAGAAAAAAGTCTAATGGTGTTAAATCGCACGATCTAGGCGGCCAATTCTGGTCTCCAAAACGCGAAATAACACGACCGGAAAATGACTGATGTAGCAATTGAATTGTTTCTCTGGCTGTATGACATGTGGCGCCGTCTTGTTGAAACCACATGCCCTCCACATTAATTTCTTCAATTCTAGGCACAAAAAAACTGGTTATCATTTCACGATACCGAACACCATTGACTGCGTTTGAGCGACATCATCACGTACAGCTGCGACATTTTCGGTCGATCGACCTGGTCGAAGGCGCTTTGTTGTCTTTACATCACTAACAGACCCAGTTTCGGCAAATTTATCCATTAATCTCTTTAAAGTTAACTCTTTTGGAGCATTATTGTGACCCCAAATCGATCGCAAATTTGCGAACTGTAGCCGCAAAACTTTTACCATTTTGGTAAAACATTTTCACAATGAGAATGCGTTGTTCATTCGTGTAGCGCTCCATTTTTACTAACCTCGTACCTTCTACTAGCAAACAATAACAATTGTTCAAATGTCAAACAATGACACTTCGAATGGCGCCAAATTTAAATCTTGCGTTCTTGTTGGGACACCCTTTATATGTATGTACATATGTACCTAAAAAACTTATTTCCATATCAAACTGCAACATACAAATACATAGGAGCAAATAGTCTTTGCAGAAGTTTATGAAAATATTTTTCCCAATTTTCATGGACAAAAATTTGAATGTAATTTCAAAAAATATATTCGTCCATATACATATGTACATGACAATATCCAATTATTAAGTTTTAAAATTTTGTTGATCAACTTGAGGCTGCGACGTGTAAGTTTTGAGAGATGTATTAATGCACACATACATAGACGAATTTTAATAAGGAAATTTATGATTGAAGTCTACTGATGATTTGCTACAGCAACAATGAAATGCATATAGACAAAGCTGAACCACCAGCAAATAAATTTCAAACTAATAATAAAAATTATTCACAAAAAGTTTAAAAAATTTCTCCACGTCAGCTACCACTAACAAAATTTGCAACGTTTAGCACTTTTCACAGTTTTTAAAAATTTTTTACTATTTTTAAATGTGTTTTAAAATAATTTTTTTATAAAATATTTTTCACATTGAAAATTGTTTAACATTTCTTTTAATTTCTCTTTCGTAAACAATTTTTAAAGTTTCGGATGAACTTTAATTTGGGAAAAAATAGCTCAGCGGCGTTTCCGCTACTACCTGGTGAATGTGCTTTGATTTATGCAGTATCTGAAAGTCGTTAGGTGATTAATTGTTTTTTCGTTTTAAGGACGAAATGCTGTCAAAAATTGCTCATTTTTGTGTATTTTGTTTTATTATAGTTTGTATACACAACAAATTTCAAAAATTTTATATCAAAATGTGTTTAAACGGTGGATATTCTATAATTTTGTAATGAAAAAGTTCAACATTAAAAAGTGCAAAAGATTAAATAAATTATATCGCGAAATGTTTAACCATTTTTACGCAAAAGCAATGAATGTGAATTTTTCTTGGCTAAGAATAAATTTAATTTGTCTTTGTCTTTCTACACGCTTTCTTCACTTGTTTTTGACACTACGTTGGTTTTTTCACATAACTCTACGTCTCCAACGGACATAAAATTTAGTTGTAACTTGAAGTTATAACGGAGTTGTTAAAACAAATGCACTGACAATAATTTTATTTATAACTCCAAAAAAGTATTAACTTGGGCAGGGTTGAAGTTAATGTTAAAGTTAGTAATTTTGTGTCAGGTGAAAATGATTTGCATAGACCTTATAAATAGACCAAGCTCAAACGACAGTATAAAATACCGTTATGCCAGTTTTTATGCTACACACTTGCATCATTTATACGGTTTTCTGCCACTCCTCAAAATCTGGGATATTTTGAGTTGTGGCTGTTTATAATTTAGCGGGCCATATGTACTTATAATCAAGCATCGAAAAGTTCAAATTGAATCAGTTGTTCTTCAATTGCGTTTTTATTGCAATAAATCTTATTTAGACTGGTCAAATAATAGTAATAGTTGCTTCTTCCTCTAATAACTTACGATTGTTAATAAATAAATATGTATGTATGCATGTATGTATATGCATACATACATATCGCTACCTTAATATAGAAAGGCCCTAACTCATAATTTTTTAATCGACTTTTTTGTATATTTTGCATCGAAAATTGTAAAAATCTCGATTTAAAAAAAAAATGAGTTAAGGCCTTTCTATATTAAGGTAACAATATGTATGTATGCATTTATTTTGATAAAAGTTTAAAATGTGAAAAATGTGTTTTTATTGATTCAGCAAATGCTTGAGAATGACACTTCATAATTGCAAATGAAAATCTAGAATTTGTAGTGAATTTGCATATTCAATATTTTAGCAGTACTTTTTATTTGTAAATTGTCGTAATAGATATTTTGTTTGAACTTGTACTTTTGTGCTAAAAGTTATTTATTGACAGAACTAATGTAAGCCTTGATTGCTTACATATTTTTTTTATTTTCGAGGTAAATAATAAATAATAATTTTGCAAATAATGCAAGCAACACTATTTTCAATAACATTTACTTATATAATATTATAAGAAGAACTTTTGAGGAAAAAAAGTAGTGTTCTGCGCTCTTTATTGACGTTTCCCAGGCATTTGATAAAGTGTGGCATGAAGGCCTAATTTTAAAATTGAAGACTTACTTACCAATAAACATTTTAAATATTTTGGAAAGTTACATTATTTCCCGTAAGTTCACTGTTGTGGAAGGAGACTTTACGAGTAGGCCTGAAACTATTTCATCCGGTGTGCCACAGGGGAGCATACTGGGACCAGTTTTATACTTGATTTATACTTGCGATATGCCTGTGAGCAGTAGTATCCATACTTCCACATTTGCCGACGATACAGCCTGCCTTAGTATGCACGAAAACCCTGATGAGGCATCCCGCAAACTCCAGGAACACATTAGCCAGATGGAGCTTTGGTTAAACTTATGGAGAATTAAAGTCAACGAACAAAAGTGTGTCCATATAACGTTCACCCTAAGAAGAGATACTTGCTCCCCCATTCGGATTAACAATCAAGTTGTTCCTCAACATTCACATGTGAAATATCTTGGTATACACCTTGATCGACGACTTACATGGAAACAATACATTGACTCTAAGTTAACTCAAATGAAACTTAAATTAACTCAGGTACATTGGCTGGTTGGTAGAAATTCAACACTTAGCCTAGACTGCAAACTTTTAATATACAAGTCGCTTTTAAAGCCAATATGGTGTTACGGAATTCAACTATGGGGCACTGCTTCAGCTTCAAATGTAGAGAAAATTCAACGAAGGCAAAATAAAATTTTACGCATGATAACATCGGCTCCATGGTACATCAAAAATTCAAATATACATCGCGATTTGAGTATGCCACTAGTGACTGAAGAAATTGTAAAATACGCAGGCAAATATCTAACAAAACTCGAGTCACATCCTAATCCGCTTGCTCGTAATATTTTGAACTTTACTGGGCACATCCGCTTAAAAAAGAGAGATACACGGGCTCTAATATTCAACATTCTAGATGATGAAGCTGCTTGAAAACACTTTTTTCTTTTTGTTGCTTATCACTACTTATGTATTATTAATAACTATCACTAAGCTTATGTCCGACATTGGTCGGGCCTAATAATTTTTTTATAGACTTAAGATTTGAATACTTATTGTTAGTTCATATTTGAAGATACAATAAATAAAAAAAACATGCATTAAAAAAAAAAAAAACATTTACTTAATAAATTATTTTAGCCCAATAAAGTTTTAAAAATTATTAACAGTCGTCTGCTATTTAAGATTCGTTAACCCTATAGTATACGATATGTAAACACCTAGTTACATGCGTATTGGGCTATGACGTCACGAGCCGTCATCAATTTCAAATGTGACACGTGTAGCTGAAGCAGACATATTTCCAGGGGCAGCACATTATAAATATGTATGTGAATATATATAGCAATGACATCAAAATTACGCCATAGCCACATGCACATTTGGCTTTTTACATGCCGCGTACTACAGGCTTTAATCATAACTAATGCTATAAATCATAGCTGTTAAGTAATGATTAGTAATCGTAATGATTACTAATTTGATTACTATTTTTTTTAAAGGTGAAGTAATGATTAAATTACGATTATATTCAGTTTCGTACTTAGTAATCATGATTAGGATTACTAATAATGGAAAAGTAATCAAAATTACTACAAAATAATCAAAAAGAATCAAAAGTGTCAAAAAAATAATCCAATTACTTCTAAGGATTACTTTTAATTCTTTTTGATTATTTATTAAGTTTATTGCATTTCACTTATATTGAAATTTAAAATATTTAATAATTTGACATATGAGCAAAATTTTGAGGAAAGCTTGAAAGATATCTGCTGATAAATTTTTACAGTCTTTCAAAAAATTGGCGTGTATATGTTTTTTTTCTTTTGTGATGTTCAAAAATATTTTTTATGAATTCTCAAATCATTTTTTAAAAGTTTGTGAATAAGACAAGAAGTTTGGGGCTGTTCAAATTGTGTGGTTTGAAGTCTACTTACATTTTGTCACAGTGACTATGAAATGCATACAGACAATGCTTAACCACCAGCAAAAAATTTCACTCTATGTTTTTCTTTATATTTTTTTCTCAGATTGATATTATTAATGTTGTTATTAAACGGATATGTTAAAAATTTCTTAAACAAAAAACATCTAATTATATACGCCTAGGTTCTACATTTGTAAAATGAAATGAAAGTGAAATTTTCTCTTGGTTTGTGTTCTTAATTTCGTAAAAGCGATTTAAAAAGTAAAATTTCATTTTCAGTTTGTTTCAAACGAAATTGAAGTGTTCTGGAATCCAATTTCACTACAAAAAAGTAATTTGAATTCGGCAGCAAGCAACATTGTGAAAGAAAATACGTTTTAGTAAAAATTAAATTTTTGTAACTTTTTATTGCAAAAATACAAAAATATAGGCACATAAATAACATTTATACATAAATTATTTTTTCAAACAATTCTATTTGTGTTTTAAAGGGATAAGCACAAAAACATGGAATAAGAGGAGGCTTTGCTAAAATATATGGGAAACAAATCCGGGATTGGATAAAGGGTTCTGTAAATGATTTATTCAAGGCGTTCAGAAACTTTTAGCGAACTTGCGATTTTTTCGCGAACTTGCGTTTTTTTGCGTTTCTTCCCAAATTTATTTTATTTATAACAGTTTTGGCAATTTTTAGTGAATTTTAAGGATTGTTTCCGATATTGCAACTTCTCGCAAATTTTTGCATTCTTCGCAATGAAAGCGAATTTTTGCAAAAATGCTCCTTCTTAGCATTTTTTTGCGAATTTTAAAAAATATTAGACTTTGCTATTGAATTTTTGGATATTTTCGCAATTTTTGCGATTTTTTACCTAAATTTTTGTCTTCTTAGAGTTTGCCGATTTTTAATATTCCTTAAAATTTTGCAATTTTTCGCAAAATTCCTATTTTTTTTTTGCGAAAGATGTAGGGTCTTATGCAAAAAAACTTAATAAAGCTTTGCCAAGCAATGTTAAGTAAAGTTGTATTCTAAAAAAATTATTGTAAATATACAAATTCTAAAGTAGGCACCCACGTTTGTTAAGACTACTTTAAGTTGATATTTCCAAAATGTGTATTTTGTACCTCAAATATTTTTGTTAATATAGCACATATTGATTCATGTTACATCTGAAAATGAAGCTAGAAGTGCTAGCTCTTATCTTAAATTTATTTTTTTTTGTCATGTGATGGAAAATATCACTAAATTATCCAACTGATTCGAAATACATAGCAAAATCCATAAAAAATATTTAAATAAATACAATTATACAAAAATTTTTAGTGATGTACATTCAAACAAAACGAATCGAAAAAAGCTGGATATTCAAATACTTATTTCGTTCGAATAAAATAAATTGAGATGATTTTTTATGTTCATTATATTTTTTTTTACTTTTACTTCATAAAAATGTTTATCTCTTTTGCTTCCATGTCAGAAGCTTATATTTTATAAATTAGGTTGCTTAACTTCAAGATAATAAAAATGTATTTAATAAAATAAAAAATTAGTTGAATACTCGAATGAAATTGTATTCGATGTTGTACATCATAAGCTGTGAAATGGTTGTTGAACATGATGGTGTTACCAGAATTTATTATTGAATCACAAAATAATTAAAGTTGTATTTTGAATACAATATCTTAACAAAGCAATGTTAGCATTAAAGTGCTTCTTAGCTACTATGAACTTTAAAGCTCAAGTAAAATATTTTTTTGAATAAGGCTGGTAATTTTTGCAACGTTTTTGGCTTTATTTATTTATTTATTTTTATTTAGACTTAAAATTTAAATTTTTTGCAAGGTTTGGCGAATTCTCATAATATTTTGCGCTTTCTCCCTAGTTAATGACTTATCTTACAGTTTTAGCGAGTTTAATTAGTTTTAGTTTAGAGCTTGTTTCCAATATTGCAAATTTGCTAAATTTTCGCGATACGTGATTTATTATATTTTTTATCAAGATTTGATATAGATTTTTGCATTTATTTTTATTACAAGTACATAACATTATTTTTTTGGTGAATATACTTATATGCAATTGATTCTTTCCGCAGTGAATATTTGCATATTTTGGCATCCATTGGCTACAAAAATATCCATAGCAAGACTAATTTAAGCGACGAATTTTAGAAGGCAATTTCATCGAACTATGCCCAGTTCGCCGTTCGTCGCAATTGTGTTTATAGCATAAAATGTTTTTTTCATGTCGCTTGAAATATTTATTTGAAATAAACTGGGAATGAAATCGTCATGGAAAAAAATTTCATTACTTTTCTAGAACACAGTGATATCGTCTTTGCGGAATTAACAACGTTTTCAATTTCATTTTGTAGTGGAATGTAGAACCTGGGCGATAAATTTCTTTAGAACTTTTTCAAAATAAAGTAATCTTAATTCAGAATGTTTAAAAATAATCAAAAAGAATCAAAAGTAATCTTTGAAAGTAATCGGATTACTTTTTGATTAATTTTGATTCTTTTAGATTATTTTGTAGTAGTTTCAAGTAATTCAGATTACTTTTCGATTTTAGTAATCGTAATTAATTATTCATCAGGAATTCTTTTAAAGGCAATTATAATGGGTGTTTTTTATTGAGGTACAGAACTTTAAGTTGGCATCACTTTTTTAACTGGCGGCCATTTTGTCAGCTGTCAAGTGATTAATATTTAGTTTGGTTTGCCATTTCATCATGAACAGGTTGACAAAAGAACAACGCTTGCAAATCGTGCAATTTATTTCGAAAATAATGGTTCAGTTCGCGAAGTTTACCGCAAGCTCCGTCCATTTTATGGTCGACATAATCGTCCATCAGAGCAATTAATTCGGTTAACCATGGATCGTTTTCGCACTACGTTTACTCTATGTGATAATACGCATCCGCAGAGACGTCGAACAGTGCGCACCGAAGAAACAATTGCCGCTGTAGAGCAAAGTGTTGAAGAGGACCCGAATGAATCGATTCGCCACCGTGCACAGCAATTGGAGCTTTGTCCATCAACTTTATGGAAGATTTTGCGCAAAGATCTTGGCTTGCGACCTTACAAGATCCAGGTTGTGCAAGAATTAAAGCCGCGAGACCATGCAATGCGTCGTGATTTTGGTGTATGGGCCGAAAATGAGATTGATCTCGATGCTGATTTTCATCGCAAAATTTTGTTCAGTGATGAGGCTCATTTTTGGTTGAATGGCTACGTCAACAAGCAAAATTGCGGCATTTGGAGTGAAGAGAATCCACATGAGACCCTTGAGACGCCATTACATCCACAAAAACTGACTGTTTGGTGTGCTTTATGGGCTGGTGGAGTCATTGGGCCATACTTCTTCCGAAATAATGCTGGAGAGTCAGTTACCGTTAATGGAGACCGGTATAGAGCCATGATAACCGACTATTTTGTTCCCGAATTGGATGGCATGAATGTGGATGAGTTGTGGTTCCAACAAGACGGCGCTACATGCCACACAGCGCACGTCACAATCGATTTATTGAAGGAAACATTCGATGAGCGCATGATTTCGCGGAATGGACCTGTCAATTGGCCACCAAGATCGTGTGATTTGACACCATTGGATTATTTTCTTTGGGGATATGTGAAGTCGCTCGTCTACGCCAAGAAATCAGAAACGTTAGGGGAGTTGGAAGCCAACATTCGTGGCGTTATTGCCAACATACGGCCCCATATGCTCGAAAAAGTGGTTGAAAATTGGACCTGTAGAATTGGCTTTATTCGAGCCAGCCGCGGCGGCCACATGCCCGAAATCATATTTAAACATTAATGGCATAAAATTATCCTTCCAATAAAGCCAAATTGATGGACATTAAAACGATTTTCTTGTGTTTTATTTCAATTCGAAGTTCTATACCTCTAAAAAAAAAACAGGTATGCTATAAATGCGAAAGTAAATTTGTTTGTTTATTAATTTTTGTCCTTTAATGGCTAAGGTAAAGTACACATGAGTGACATTTTTGTTCAAGTTTTGCCTTGATCGATAGTGTGAATACGAATTTCGTCAGTCAACAGATTTTTTTTTTTTTTTTTTTTTTTTTTTTTTTTTTTTTTGTAGTGCATGTATTTATTTATTGTATCTTCATATGTGAACTAACAATAAGTATTCAAATCTTAAATCTATAAAAAAAATTATTAGGCCCGACCAGTGTCGGACATAAACTTAGTGGTAGTTATAAATAATACATTAGTAGTGATAATCCAAAAAAGGGGGGGGGGGGGGGGAAAGTATTTTCAAGTAGTCCCATCTGGAGTGTTAGGTATAAGAGCCCGTGTGTCCCTCTTTTTAAGCGGATGTGTCCAGTAAAGTTCAAAATATTACGAGCAAGCGGATTAGGATGTGATTCGAGTTTTGTTAAATATTTGCCTGCGTATTTTGCAATTTTTTTTTGGTGTTTTTTTTATGGGAATTGTTACAATTTAAGTTTAGAATTTTTTAAACACACTAATAATCCCAAATTAATATTTTACTTATTAAGTAAAATATTTTTTTATTAAAAATACATTGAAATTGATTATTGAGGGGCTTAGCCGAATCCTATGCGCATTTCACTGTTGCTAATGCAGATAATCAGGGAACCTTTACCCAAAGCTTCTTAGAACAAATAGAGTTATTATATTATAAACTTTCATTTAAACAAATGAGAAGCTCATAACAAATAACAAAGTTGAAACAAGAACGCAATAATCAACATGTTTTTTATTTTCTTACTTTACTATTGCTACATTGGCTGACTTTTTTTCAGCTTCAAATTGTAGTCGTAAGAGTATGTAAAAGAAAATAAGTGTAAATAACAACAACAGCTATTTAACAATAGAGTGTTGCCACACAAGTATTTTTCTGACCGGGTGCAGTCAAGTTAATAATTAGTGTTTTTTATGGGAATTGTTACAATTTAACTGCCAGTTCACAGAAGCCATGTGAAAATTCTCGTCTGGCTATTTATATTGAAAACAAAAACAAAGCACTCAAAATTGGTTTTTGTTTTCATTATAAATAGACAGCCGAGAATTTTTACATGGCTTCTATAAACTGGCAGTAAGTTTAGAATTTTTTTTTGGTTGATTGATAGTCGGCGGCCATATTGGTTTTTGACTGATAAGTGTGTACCGAAAGGTGTCCCAATTTATTATTACGCCCCCCTGCGCCATTATATTCGCTCTGCGCATAAAAAGAGTCATGCAAAAACGGAACACTTTCCCTATAAATCTTTAAACTAAGAAGTTATGTACCTAAAAACCAAAAACTTACAGATTTATTTATAAAACGATTAAGGCTTTATAAAGGATTAATAAGATTTTTTTTTATGAGAATCTGTTTTAAAATCCCTTTATAAAGCCTTAATAATTTTTATAAATAAGGCTGTTAATTTCTAGGTATCCTCTTATTAACAATTTGGGTGCCTTCGTGAAAGCATTGCCAAATAAGCAGATTACAAATTTATATAATGCATAGAATATTTCTGTGTTAGATATTGTGCCAAACAAGAACTTGGTAAAAATTTATATCTCACTACTTTAATGGCCGAAATTTTGGAAAGGAACTTGGCATTTTTTAACATTTATGTTTTTGGAAAAATTTTCTATAATAACACTTTTTAAACTTGCCCAATAAGCAATTTTACTTGAAATCAAGTGTAAAACAATTCTTATTCAAGCCACATATTCAATTGTCTAGGGTTGAATTATGCTTGATTTACACTTTATTTCAATAGCATTCTCCAGTGAAATGGGAACTCGAATTCAATTCGAACATATCAATTGTATTACAGTTCAATTCAAGCCTTGAATTATATTATAATTCAACCTTGTATTACAATTGAATTCAAGTATATTTCAACCTTCAAAAACGATGCTTTTAAAATAGAAAGAAAAATGCAATCGACAAGTTTTCTTACAATTATTTTCTGCATATCTATGTACCTCCATTATTGTTTTCACAATTTTGATCCCTTTTTGTTTTTTAAAAAATCACTTTTTTATTTATATTTGATATTTTTCCACAATTAAAATTTTATTAAAAAATAATTTACTTATTTGACAAGGTTTGAATATGTTGTATGTTGTTTAATTATTTATTTCAATATATTTTCAAACTTGAATATTACTTGAAAATATGTTTGAATTCAACTTTGTTTCCAGTTAAATTTCAAGTGCTTGAATTTTAATTTTTTGAGTGCTTATTGGGTAAAATTTCTAGTGTGTTTTATTTCTGTTCATGATCACTGTGCCAGTTGAAAATGGCATAGTTACATAAAATAATGGGTTAGAGCGTGATGGGTGTTGGATTGCAGACCTTAAAAATGCACTATTGTGTCATTGCAACGAGTCGCCAGTCCGCAGTTTTGTAAGAGTCGTTTGGAAAGAAACATGTACATTTTAGCGGGCGTGACCCCGCCTATTTTCTCAGTATATTTACATATTAAAGTCTAGTTTTTATGGGACTCTTAACATATCTGCTAGTGCTTATGGTTCATGTAAAGTTTCGTAGAAAAAATCTATTGACAAATACATGAGTAATATACTAAAAACTGCTAGGCCGAAGTACACAAAAGAAAGAGCTAAGATTAATGTGTGTGGTCACGGCCACTTTTCAAAATAGGAAATTTTTACTTTGGATAAGTGCAATGTGTATGAAAAGTTTTAATAAAATTGATCTTAATTTTGAGTTTAAAGTGTTTGTTTCCGCTCTCTTAGTGATCTCTGATCTAGATTTATTTGTGTATCAAATTTCAGCTCTCTAACGCATATTATACCTTTAAACTCTATGAGCATTAAACCTCCCACTATTTTAAACTCACAATTTTGTTGAGAGTAGCACTTATAATTCAAGCTAATTTTTTTCTAAAATATGCTGGACCAAAGTATATTAAGCACAAGACTAACATTTTATAGGAGTGATCACGCCCACAGACAACGATACCGTATTGCCATTATTTAGGGATGTGACTCTTTTCTGTGGCAAAGACGAAACAAAATTGTATGTCATCGAAAAATTTGATGGAAACGGCACTGCACACATATGAAAATGACACCACAAAATGACAACATTTGAAATGCCCAATGTAAACTCGACATTACTCTCAGATGGTGAATGTCAAGAAAAAATTATAGAGTTGAAGTATCTTCTATTCTTATACCATGTTGAAACAAAACCAATTTTGAGGTTTTTTTGTTGTTTCAATACAAATTCTCAAATTTTATTTTATTTTCCAAAGCAAGAAGAAAAATATATTTCATTGGAAAATAAACTAAAACAAATTATCAAATAAATTTTGTTGGGCTAATGGGCCTAGTACTCGTATGTTTGTAAAAAATGCCACCAATAAAGCAAACACACGAACAATCTATTAAATTTTAGTAATTTTAGTAATTTTATTAATATTTAGTATACCGTGTACGTTTTGTATTCTTTTGTTTTAAGTGTACGCAACGCAATGAATGACTTCTATTACTTTTATGGCTTAACAAAATTAGTATTCATTGAATTTTTTTTAAGTTCACAAAGTGTTATGCAGCTAAATATGTATTTGCATAGGTTTTAATATAAGCTGAAAAGAAATATTATTGCATAACTTTTTTTTTATAAACTAGGGCTCATTTACGCATTTTAAATTAATGATGAGTTAGCGGATTTTTATTTTTTTTTTGCATACTTCTATATATTCTTTCGTGATGGAATTGGAAAATTGTTTTCTTTTTCTGAGAGGGTATAATAGCTGTTTATAGGGCAAGCTGAAGATCGGAAACCAAACTCATAACACATACCGCTTGAAAGGCCATTTTCTGCTCTTTACCATGACACCTCAATGGAACATATAAGGTAAATAGTTCTAAATATGTACATATGTATTTATATACATACAAAATTATGTAAAGTCGGTGTTTGCTAAATTTTCTCATTTTGAAATGTGTAGTTATGCCAGAGGCATCATTCGTACAAAATTTTATCAAAATCCGAAGCGAAAATTTATTTACTTTACGAAAATGTTACTTTTGTTAGTTGGCTATAAATGTTTTTTCCCAACGAAAAGCTTGTATTTAGATGCCTCTCGGCGGGAGCTAGATTTTGATTTTTGACCCCTAGTTTCTTAGGGTAATATTCTTAGAATTTTCTGCAGATTTCATTTTTGCTAGACGCCTGTTGCTTTTTTTTTCTCACACGAACAAATCGACCTACTCTAATATACATAAATATATTCAAACATAGTCAAGAACACTCTCCATCAAGTCACCTTTCAAACAGAAAAAACTAAATCAAAATCGGTCGAGCCGTTTTGTTTGTGCGTAGACTCGTACATCCTTACAGATACACAGACACACACTACTAACACCCCTTTTTTGGTCGGGGGTTAAAAAAAATTGAAATCTTAGATATAAATATAATTATTAGGCCCGAACAGTGTCGGACATAAACTTAGTGATAGTAATTAATAATACATGAGAGTCATTCTAAAGGCGGTTTCAGACTATAATACAAGTATTAATACTTTTGACGAAAATGCATCCCTGATCTAATTTATGTTTAAAAAATTTCAAAAAACAACAACAACATGTCAGAGTTGCATTTTCTACAAAAGTATTAATACTTGTATTATAGTCTGAAACCGCCTTAAGCAAAACTGCAATTTCTTCTATCACTAGTGGCATATTTAAATCACGATGTAAATTTGATTTTTTTATGTACCATTGAGACGATGTTATTTACCGTAAAATTTAGTTTTGCCTGCGTTGGGGGCTAAAGCAGTACCCTATAGCTGAATTCTGTAGCACCATATAGATTTCGAAAGCGACTTGCATATTAAAAGTTTAAAATCCAGACTGGAGGTTGAATGTCTACCAAGCAGCCAAAGTATCTGAGTTCATTTAAATTTCATGTGTATTAGCCCTGAGTAAATGTGGTGTTTTCATGTACGCCATCGATCAAGGTGTATACCAAGCTATTTCACCTGTGAATGTTGAGGAACAACTTGATTGTTGATTCGAATGGGAGAACAAGTATCTCTTCGTGTGGTAAATATTTCCTGAGCACACTTCTGCTCTTTAACCTTTATTCTCCATAAGTTTAACCATAGTTAATATGTTACTGAAGATATCGGGATACCTCGTTAAGGTTTTCGTGTAGGCTGTACCATCTTCAAATGAAGAAGTGTGGATATTATAGCTCACAGGCATATCACAGGTATAAATCAAATACAAAACTTCCCCCAGTATACTCCCTCGTGGCGCCCCGGATGACATACTTTCGGACATACTCATAAAGTATCCTCCCACGACAGTGAACTTCCGGGCTAGAATATAACATTCCAAAAGCTTTAGAATGTTTATTGGTAGATATGTCTTCAATTTTTTAACTCGGCCTTCGTGCCATACTTTATCAAATGCCTGAAAAACACCAATAAACAGCGCAGAACAATACTGTTTTTCTTCACTTTCTGTACTTCTTATAAATTGAACCAATCTATGCGTTTGTCCCGTATGAACCTATTATCAGTTAGAATTTGGGACAATTTTGTCATGAGCAGATTTTCGAAGAGCTTTGATATTGTTGATAGTAAACTTATTGGCCTCTATGACTCAGCCTTGGTAAGGTCTTTTTAAAAAAGTGAATATAAAAGCATTTCTAAAACAAATTGCCACTTTTTTGACTGCTTTGCAACTTTTTGTCCCCTTTTTTTAGAGTGAATTTTATAATAATACATTAAAAATAAAAAGTTTAGTGTAGTTGTCTTGTTTTTTTAATGTTGGCCCTTTTTTTTTTGATAAATCCCCTATTTTTTCCACTTTTTGAAAAATATCATCGGTCACCCTGCTTGCCTAGCTTGTTACTCATTATTCTTGAAAAATGTTCAGGAAGATTTGTATCAAGAAGTAATCAGCTGCGCCTTATTTTACATCATGGGTGACCAAGATAAATTTAAGGTTGTTTAAGTGAGTGAAAAAGATAAACACACAGGCAGGAACAATTAATAAAAGTAATTCTTATATGATTTTTTTATGAAAGAATTTTTTTCTAGAAAACCGTTTTAACAAAAAGAAATAAATAAACATTATTATTCACTTAAATTCTGAGTTTAAAACTACTAAAAACCAATTTGTAAGAGAAAATAATTTTTAATTTTCACGTAAGCAAAAGCATTTTTTTAACATAAACATCATACACAATAAATTTCTCGCAGTGCGTTTGAGAAAAATGAGTAAAAAGATAAGCAAAAATTTATCTCAGATAAGACTAAATGAAAGAGAATAAGAATACGTGTGAATTCGATTTGCAAAAATTTGCTAGATGATCTTCACCCATGTTTTACATGCCCCAGGTCACAATCTGTCTAAATGGTTTTAATTTTTCATTTTATTTCTCTTGAAATATTTTATACATGGCCCTTATCAAGGCACATTTAATACAAGTAATTACATGCATTACACAGTACAACATTTTTGAAGTCATTGATTCGGGACTCAATTCTGACAATTTCACGTGAAAGTAGGCCAAAAATGAAGAACTTGTGCATCATTCGTTTTGTCTTCTTACCTGCTAAAATATTTTTAATATCGATTTGAAGTTAGTAAATATCGTATATGGGAATTTTTCACGTTTTAGGCTCTTTTGTTTGACATAACTCGAGAACCACTAGTCCGATTTAGCTGAAACAAATTTAGAAAAATTAGGAATTACAGTTCCTCTAATCTATTCTTATACCGTTTTCCTATGTGTGCAACACTTTCGAAGTTAAAAATTAATGTATGAAGGGAAAAAAGTATTTTTTGCCTAAAAATTAATTTTTTTTTTAAACTCAGTGAAGCCAAAATTAGAAACGGTACGTATCGTTGTCTGTATTTAAATATTGTCATATCTAAATTTGTTGACTTCGATATATTCGCATTACCAATAATTTTTTCGCTTTTTTATATTTAAAGCAGGTATTCTCAATGGACTAGATATAAGGAAATTAATGAAAAGCGAATATTTCGCAAATGTGCTTTCGAACCATAGTAACCACTTACATGCATGGAACGCACTGAAAGATGTCATCGAAGGCGTTTTAGGAAAGAACCGAGTACAGCGAGATGACATACAGAAACGAGTGGACAAGTTGCTGTATTGTTTTGAAAAAATCAATGCATCCATGATATTAAAATTACATTTCCTGCATTTCCACCTTGATACCTTTTTGGCACAATTACCTCAGAAATCAGACGAACAAGGAGAGAGGTTCCACCAGGTGACCATGCCAATGGAAGATTCAAAGGCAAAAAATTAGATGCGATGCTGGCGGAGGTTTGTTGGTGGAGTTCTAAAATTATGCAGTATGAAGATGAAAGCACCGAAGAAGAAGATGACACTGAAATTGGTGGACCCATGGAAAAAACGAGCCCTTGAATATTATGGATTCCTCGGATGACGACGCAAACTCAGACTACGAATATCAACAACCTACGAAGAAAAGCAGATCATCAGAACCACAAGCGTCAACTTCAACGAGAATGGATATTGACAATAATTATAATTATAATTGAAAATGTTTTCAATTTTGTTTTTATGCATAGATTCCATAAATTCCATATTTTCTGTGTAAGAATAGCTGCAATACAAATTGGAATTTTTATTTTAAGTTTTGTATATATTCATTCATAACATTATTGGAATAAATTTATTCATCGATTTTCTCAAAAAATGTCTCACTTTACTAACAGGTTACGTGACTTTATGCGAAAGTAATTAGATTTGACACTTTTTTGCATTATTGATTTTTTATGAATTTAAAAAAAAAATTAAATTTTTAGGTAAAAAATACTTTTTTCCCTTCATACATTAATTTTTATCTTCAAAAGTGTTGCACACATAGGAAAACGATATAAGAACAGATTAGAGGAATTGTAATTCTTAATTTTTCTAAATTTGTTTCAGCTAAATCGGACTAGTGGTTCTCGAGTTACGTCAAACAAAAGAGCCGAAAACGTGAAAAATTCCCCTATACGATAGTTACTAACTTCAAATCGATATTAAAAATATTTTAGCAGGTAAGAAGATAAAACGAATGATGCACAAGTTCTTCATTTTGGGCCTACTTTCACGTGAAATTGTCAGAATTGAGTCCCAAAATCATATGTTGTACTGTGTTAAGCACAACCCTGTGGCAACTCTGTGCTTCTCACATAGTTTTAGTAATTGTCAAAAAATTGTATGCATCAAACAAGGCGCAAAAGTAATTGTCAAACGAATTCTTCGTTATAAACTTGTAAACAAAAAATCAACGGATGATCAATATGCCTGATACGTGTAGCTGTTTGATATGACTTGGCTCTTAAGCTTGAGCTTAAAATTTCCCCTACTCGTTCCAAAAATGTTTCACTAATTCGGCGGAATACTACTCCAAGTGCTGCAATCATTGACATTATTCTGTTATAGTGAATAAGCGACATTCATTAAGGCCGTTTCAGACTATAATACAAGTATTACTACTTTTGACGAAAATGCCTCTCTGATCTAATTTCTGTTTAAAAAAAATTCAATAAACAATAACAACTCAACATGACAGACTTTCATTTTTCACAAAATTGTTAATACTTGTAGTTTAGCCTTAAAGGGCCTTTACTAAATATATCTTGCATGTAGTCTTCGAGTCAAACAATAATTTTTCTCGTAGATGAATAGGGAGAAATGGTGTGACTTAAATTTTATGGAATTTTGATGAAATGTAATTATAAATTTGAACCGCTCACATTTTTATGGCTCCATGAAAAATCACCCAAAGCCAAATCAGCCAAATATGACATTGAAAATTTGCCCAAAAATTTTTTCACACAAATTTAAGTTATTTGTTATTTTTAAAAGTCAAAGGGGAAATAGAATATATAATATAAAATATATGTACATATAGTGTAGAAAATAATTGAAAGCTTCTCCAATGTGGTCCATGTCCACCATTATTTGGCCTCTATAGCAGTAAAAGAGGTTTAGAAAATTTTAGTAACCGAAGCCGAGATTTGACAATTTAAGAATACTGCATTTAATTCAATTAATACTATTTATAATTTTCTGTAACTTTTCTTTTTTTCAATATAAAAATTAAATTACTATAATTTTTATTTTTTTTTTGTGTTTTTCAATTTTGTGCGATATTTCATTTCTTGGGCGATTCTTATTTATTTTTTTGATTTATTTTTTAGATTTATTTTTTTGATTAATTTATCATTTTGTAATTTCAGGCGATTTTTCGTTTTTTATGTGATTTTTCATTTTGAAATTTTGGATATTTTTCATTTCAATTTTTGGGAGATTTGGTTTTGGACGATTTTTCATGGAACCCATTTTTATTTTGTATTGAAAAAAATGTATGGACACTTTGATGCTTGTTTATCAGTATCGAAGGAATCCTTACACTTGCATTTGAAAGAAAAACAAAATTTGAAATTTGTTTTTGTTTTAAATGAAATTCTTAGAATGAGAAATTAACCTCAACATCGATGAAGAGAGAATTCCCGGGACGAGAAATCCCTGGAATTTCGCTAAATTTCCAATCCCGTAATCTTGGAAATATATCACGAGAATTCCCGGGAATTTTCGGCGTAAAAAGTCGGCTGTCTGGAAATTCTTATTAAGGCATGTTAAGTGTTTATTTGTTTAAAAAAAAAAATTCCGCAGCAAACTAAACATTTTGGGTACGAGTACATATATCAAATATTTACATAATTTTTATGCAAATATTTTACGCGAAAGATAACAAATCTTATTTTAAAATGAACACAACATATCCTGCAGTTTGCTAGTTGTGTTTCAAAACAATTAGTTGCAAAGCAAGGACCACAAGTGGTCTAATTCGACATTTAAAGGGAACCCATAATAAGCAATTAAAAGGTGTTGAACCCAATGAAAAGCCTCACAAAAAAGTACGGAAACCTCAAACGACAAATTTACAATACTCTTTTAATAAAAAAAAGATATAAATGAAATTTGTTGTTTCTAAACTAGCAACTGTTGATGGCTTTTCCATCAGATCTATAACAAAGATTTACATCTACCAAACACTAAACGCGATGGGCAAAAATTTGTTTTAGAAATTTTTTATAATATCAAAAATGAAAAAAAAAAATATTGAGTCCCAGCTAAAAAATAAAAGGAGATTTTCTCTAATTATGAATGAATGGACTATTATAAAAAATCGGAGATACTTAAAGATTTGCATGCATGGAAAAGTCAACTGGTGACTGATGATTGAAGGATGACTGATGAATCAGTTAATGCACAAATAATAATCAAACTGAAATCTCTTAATTTTTAGTTTGACAATAGTATGTACGTAAATGAATACACCTTTTGATATTTTATTTACTTTTTATACGCTTGTGTTAATAATTTGTTGATTTTTTAGTTTTGTAAGTTCGATCTCGTTAAAGTGAATTTCAAATAATATGTACGCGTTAAATTAAAAAAAAATTCTCATTATTTGTTTCAACCTGGAATTCCTGGGAAACTTAAAAACCAATCCCGATTTCCCGGGAACTAAAAAGTGCGAGAAAAGAAAAACTCTAGTCATTACCCAGTAAGCAATTTTGCTTGAAATCAAGTGTAAAAAAAATGTTATTCAAGTTACACATCCAATTCAATGAAATGGAAACTTGAATTCAATTCGAATAATTCAGTTTTGAATTGAATTATACTTCAATTAATGCTTGTTTTACAATTGAATTCAAGTATATTTCAAGTTTCAAGAACAATACCTTAAAAATAGAAAAAGGCAAGCACAATGTCTTAAAAATAGGAGGAAAAATATAATTCATTTGTTCCCTAATAATAAATTTCTGCAAATCTTGCTTCGCTATTGTTTTCACGATTTTACTCACTTTTTTTTGAATTCACTTTTTTATTTACATATTTATTCTTGATATATTTTACAATAATTTCAGCCTTATCATGAAATAAATTACAGCATTAAAAATGTTGATATTGAAGTAATACATGATTCTAATATGTACAAATTTCTAATGTGAATCACAAAAAATTAAAAAATAGTTATATTCAAGTATTTTTTAAAGTCATTTTCAAGTATGAAAATAAAAAAAATCAAACAACATATAACAGTATATGTTCAAAGCTTATCAAATACCTAATTTATTTATTGATAAAATTGAAATTGGGGTGAAAATTATCAAAGATAAATAAAATTTTTTTTTTTGGAAAAACTAAAAGGTGATTTATATTGTGAAAACAATAGTGAAGGTAGATATCCATAAAATTAATATGAAAAAACAAATGAATTGCATTTTCCTTTCTATTTTAAAAGCATTTGCGCATAGTCATAGTCATAAACAAAGTACACTTTAAGAGTTTAAAACCAGTATTGCCATACAAAATACTGGTTTTAAACTCATAAAGTATACTTTGTTTTGACTATGACTATGCACCATTATTTTTAAAGCTTGAAATATACTTGAATTCAATTGTAATACAAGGTTAAATTGCAGTATAATTTAAGGCTCGAAATAACTGTACTTACAACGCACAAAAAAGTAATATGAGTGATTTTGTAATATTAATTAAAATATTTGTAATAACAATTAAAAAATGAAATAAATTTTCACCTATAAACAATTTGAAAATATTATCAATTAAGTTTTTCCACTCAAATTAATTAATACAATTAAAAATTATATTGAATCAATTAAATTCTTAATTGAAAATATTAATTGGTGAATACTTTTTTCTGTGAACTGAATTGTTCGAATTGAATTCAAGTTCCCAATTCACTGGAGAATGCTGCTGAATTAAAATGTGAGACAAGCATAATTCAACCCTTGACAATTTAATATGCTATTTGAATAATAATACACTTGATTTCAAGCAAAATTGCTTATTGGGAAAAGTCTATATATATATATATATATATATATATATATATATATATATATATATATATATATATATATATATATATATATATATATATGAAATAACGTGTACTTTTAATATCCCGATATTAGGCAGACTTTTCCCGGCGGGAATTTCCGATTTCCGAACCCTAGTTTGTAGAGAACTCTTTTTCAAGTATATTATAACTGAAACTGGTTTGAAATTAAGACCTAATAATGAACAAAAGAAATAGTAGGATACTAATATTTTCTAAAATCTATTTCTCTAAACAAACTTTAAACTAATTAATTCGACCAAGTTCAAACTAAAATCAGAGAAAAGCCACGTCAGTTGCTGTCAGTTTAACTGAAATCAGGCGATTAGTTATTTTCTTATTACTTTAAGGGCCATTATTACAACTTAAAGTTAGTTAAAAGTAGGATTTTATCGGACGTATAAAAAGCTTTCCATTATTGCAAATTGAATTTAACTTATCAGGTAGGTTAAACTTGCTTGTTATTTATCGCTCACTTTAGGTTAAAGTAAAATTTTGCAAATGATAAAGTTTTTATACGTCCGATAAAATCCTAATTTTAACTAACTTTAAGTTGTAATATTGGCCCTAAAAGTCTTCGTCAAACAGATTTTAAATATTCACTGATTTTTATAGACTTATAAAAAAAAAGTGTATCGTATGCCGCAAATTTGACCAAAATCTGCACTTAAGTGAGAAGTTTCAGGGCTTGGCCTGTTGGGTCAAGCGATTCCCATATTTTTGTTTTATTATTTCTTTAAATGTAGATTGCATGTATGTGGGTATTTGTGTACTTACATACATACACATGTACATATCGTTACCTTAATATAGAAAGGCTCTATTTCATTATTTTTTTGAAATCGAGTTTTTTATGTATCGAAAAATGCTAAAATCTTGATTTCTGAAAAATAATGAGTAAGGGCCTTTCTATATTAAGGTAACGTTATGTAAGATTTTTGAAATCCATTTTTGCTTAATATAAATAAATGTACCAAAATAGGCACAAGAAAAAAAAAATCAACAAAATTGCTGATGACATTGTATACATCGATTTATATGAAAATCATGAAGAAACAAACATATTGATTTTCCAGTTTAAAAATATGCAAAAGCTACTTACTCATTGGTCATTTTGCAAGCATATGTGTGTAGTCACCGAAAGCCATTTTCAATACAATACATACTTATAAATAGTCCTAGTGGTTTGTTAAAAATCGATATGAACTTACCAATTTTGCGTATGATTTTCCAATACCATCAGTAGCACCAGTAATTACTGCAACCAAAAAGAAAATAAATTAAGGAATCTACGTGCAGACTTAAATACATACATATCGCACATTTACTTCAATAGGGTCAAAACTGAAAATATTTATTTTTTGAGTTAATAGTGCAGAACAAGTCGGCATATCGTATTATATCTTGTGCAAAAATGTCATATACATACATATATATGTAGCTTGAACTAATACCTCCTGTGAGAAAATTTTTTCATGTTTTCATTAAGTTGTAAGTGAATTGAAAACTTTAAAGCGTTTTCTGCAAAAATAGTTTTTTTGAGTTGTGACACTATTGAAGTAAATGAGCGATATGTATATACATACATACATACATACAAGATACAATTTGAACGAAATATTCAGTTTTAATCAAACAAATATTTATAATTCCACTAAGCAAGTACATATCGCTCATTTACTTCAATAGTGGCACAACTCAAAAAAACCAGTTTTGCAGAAAACGCGTTTTAAGTTTTCATTTTGCATACAACTCAATGGAGAAATGAAAAAAATGTTCTTTTCTCAGGAGGTGATGGTACAAGCTATTTATATGAAATTTTTACACAAGATGAAATACAAAATGCCGCATCTTTCTGCATTATTAACTCAAAAAACTCATTCTTTGAGTTATGCCACTATTGAAGTAAATGAGCGATATACAGTTTTCTTACACAATTTATATTCCTATTGTTTACATACATACATACATGTGTATGTATGTATGCAACTTACCAGCCCATTCGCCCAGACGGCGAACATCAACCTTAGGTCCAAAGAGTTTGGGACCAAAAATATTAATATATAACCAAGGCAGGAATTTTGTTACTAATTGATAGCCCACTATAGAAATGGCAGCAGTTCCTAGCACTCGCATACATTTGCAATCGAAATCCATTCTATATACAAGTATATCCTATATTCCCACTGATAGGTATTATTTCTTAGACAAAAATGCAAATAATTTAATTGAAATTAATTAAAAATAAAAACTTTTTGCTTTTCTCTACACCACCGAGTTCTGACGAGTTTTTCTTTCAACTGTCAGTATATTTATTCTTTTAAAAGCACAACAGTGCCTCTGCTGAGTTTGTGATTTTTTACTTTTTTTTGTATTTTCGTTGTTTTTTGTCATCGCTTTCAATTGATTCATTAAAAAACTCATTTCTTTTTATACATGAGTATATTTTTGTATTTTATTTATTTATTTCACGTACAGTGTGTTTTTATGGTGGTTTTTATCAAACATATACAAAGCTTATATTCCATAGATAAGGCAAACGTCGCAACTACGCTCTCCCCGAAACATTTGTAGGTATTAATAAAATGTGCCGGTATTTAATAAGAATTTTCCTTTTGCATGTTCTTTGTTTATTTACTTCTTAAAGGGTGTGCTCTCTCCCTCTCTGTCTCTCTTTCTCTACCCATGTTATTGTCCATTTACCCTACAGACCCACCACCATTGTAATAGATGTCTCGGCAATACCGTTATTCCCACGAATTTATAGCAGTGATGATAATCAAATATTTATTTAGTATAATTTAGCGTTTTTTTAAATATTTTAGCAAGAAGGAATAAATCCAAAAAGCAAAACAAATTAATAATATTTCGAAATAATACTCTTGCATACATTCAGCAATTTTAAATGGCCCTAAAATATTTGAAAATAAATCTGCTATACATAAACGGCTGGTCAGATCGTTGTAAAATTTTTTATCTCTAGATAAATAGCATAATGTTGACACCACATACAGGCCTATTCTGAAAATCATGTGACATCAAACTATATGCTGTTTTAAAATCACACGTTTGATTTTGTGCTTTTCTGTAAACCACACTGCTTTTGAATTTTTCAATATAATTTTAAATTGTTGAAAACACAAAATAATATGATTTCTTTATGTTGACAGTGAAAAAATAACTTGAAATTACAAAATCAAATAAGATTTTTCTTAATTTTTAAGTGCTTTTTCAATAAAACAACTAATTGTTCAAGAAAATTAAGAAAGCACACATTGAATAATTTATATGTAGCTATAAATAATTTATTATAAAGTTCGCCATATAATAGTTGCAAAAATAACCAAGTGATTTGAAAACGTTTGATACTTAGCGAATGTTTTGAAATCACAAAACTCTATGCACAGAAAAATTTGTTTGAGGGTTTTGAATCACTTCGATGATATGTAATTTTCAGAACATGCCCCTACAAGAACAGTATCAGTCAATTGACCGGTCATTTAATCTGTAGTCATGCAAGATATATTCATCATTGCGTAGAACAGAGTTTCTATCACATCATTAAGAGCAAAATGAAAAATAACTTTTAGTTGAGCATAAAAACGAAAAAGGAATGGAAAGATCCAACGGTCTAGTTCATAGAAAAAATCTTTTAAGAAAAAATTGTAGGCGATAGCAATAATATAGTAAGAAGATATAAGCAAATATCAGTGACACGGACGCGACAAAAAAATACACATTGTTTATTGTTTATTGTGCACTTACAGAAATTTTGCAGAATTCAGTGAAATTTTATTAAGATTTTTTTTTTGTGAATGCGGAAATGAAGGTGAAAGAAGATAGTTTTTGTGTAGATCTATGATATATAAAAATTTTGTTCTAATTATTTTTCTAAATGGTTAAAGTATACATATGGACGCAACAAGGCGGACGTGACAATTTTTTTTTCCAACAGAACTGAACGCAGTAAATTTGCTAATACTGATTGAACTTTAATTCAAAAGAAATTAAACAATAATAAATGCAGCAAATGCTTATTTACTGCTGAAAAAAAATTAATAATAATTGATTTTATGCGACGGGTGCAACATTAAGTTGTAAGTGAAAGCAAACTCAAACTAGTGCTAGTTATTGTTAGTAGAAAATTTGTAAATTATTTTATTACCTAAAATAATCGCTAAAAAAGGCTCAGCAAAAAATTTTTAAATTTTTAAATTTAAAAATTTTTAATTTGTTAGTCATATTTCGGACAAAAAAAAAATTCAAAAATTCAAAATGCTTCTTCATTTATAAAGAATATAACTTTCAGCTTTATTATTAAAAAAACAAAAATTATTGAGCAAAAAAATTTTTTTTGGGTAACAATTTTCTGGAATTGCCCATATATGCAACTATAATTAATAAATAAATCCATCATCACTACCGATAAAATGACTAGTAAATTGACTGTCAATATTGAGTTCAATGCAAAATGTGTTAGTGAAAAATTTTTGTTTGTATTAGTGTCAGTCATTCATTTCTCGTAGGGTCCTGATAAAATTGTTTAACCCTTGTAAGTTTTGGTTTCTCGTTGATATATCTGATAAGCCTTGTACTCTGTTCAACGTTTCATGCGAAATGCTGTCAAAGTAAATATAACAAGTATACATATATACAAAAAAATCAAAAAACTCGACTGCGACCAACTTTGAACCATTAAATATCCTAAATGGTCATTCGAAATGAAAAATCATAAGGGAAACCTAAAGATGATTTTAAAATACCTGTTAAATGATACCCATTTAGATATAGTTCGCTGACTCTTAATTTCTTTCGTATTTACAAAATGGCTTCTGTTGGCCGCCATATTGAATTTTGACAACTGATGAAGCCTGGTACTCTAATCAACATTTCACGTGAAATGCCCCCAAAGTACATATAAAAAAAATTGACACGAATTGTATATGAAAAAATGTTGCAGAAACAGTACTGTCTTGAGAAAAACATTTGAAATGTATCTTCCACATTTTAAGTTTTCATGCTATTAGCATAGTACTCTGTACAAATTTGTGAAAAATATTCAACAACATTGATTAATTCCTACAAAAATTTGACATGTAAATAATACTAACTGGCGCCTGAAACCATGCTACAATTTCTTATGTTTGTAGTAGTGTGACCAGATTTTAAAATAATATTAGGCTAAATCACGTTTGAAAAAAAGCTAAAATAAGCTAAAAAGTGAAATTTCAAGCCAAAAAATAAAGTTAAACTTTTTTCAACTTCTTTCACTTTGCAGTATTTTCTTATTGTTAAAATAACATTAAATATATATGTACACGAACAAAAAAATTTTATAATTTGAAATAATATGATATGAAGTCAAAAAATAATTCGATCCTACATTAAAAAAATAAGAAAAACTGATTTTTACTTGATATTCTCAATCTAGTTAATTCAGTAATTTCCCTGTAATGTAAAAAACAGCTACCGGGACTAGTCTGGTTTTGTTCGCCAATTTCTCAAATATATTTAATAATTTTTTAATTTATTTATTCATTATTATATTTTAGTTAAAACAAAACAAAAACTTCCCATGATAAGCTTAACCAATTATTAAAAATGTAACAGCATTTATACTAAAATACGAAAACTTTTTAGTGAATTAGTGCTATTTACAGTAAATCTATTTCAAAGTTTTGTTTTAATTAAATTCCTGCCGCTGAATGTACATTGAACTTCACTCAAAGATAACTTTTTAAAATTTTTATGGGTAATATTAATTTAACTTTTGCCATTGTAACTTCAAAGTTGCTATCAATGTCCTCTATTTTTAAATTTTCCATTTCTCTTATAAATAAACAATTTACACTTTGTATTTTAAAACTATTTTTCAAAGAAAAAGTTTTATATTTTTAAATGTTAACAAACAAAACAAAATGTTATAACTTCTTTTATGTCTTACACATATTTTTTGAACACATGCAATATAGATTAAAAGAAGGCTAAGAAAGCTATTGAATTTAAAAAACAGCTGAAAAGTAAGCTAACCTAACTTAGCATTTACACATGTAAGTGCAAGTTCGAAAAACTAAATACATTGAAATTTTTTTAATAATACAATAACACTTTTTGTACTTACTGCTCAGCTTACAACATAATTTCCTTGTAAGTAATTTTTGTAAGTAAAATGACAAATGAAGAAACAGTGTTACCGATAATGAGTTTTGTATAAATTTATTAGTACTTCGTATTATAAAATTAATATTTATTGCTGATTTCTTGCATATAAATAAGAAAATAATATTTAAAAAAGAACAAAACTATGCAACAACGCATCTTGATTATGTTTTTACATATGAATTTCATGCATTTTTATAAAAAAGTTGTTGAAAATATATTGTTTTCAGCAATTTATGATTTTGGCAATACGGCAATACTGGATTCATATATTTTTTAAATAAACATAGTTTTTTTATTCAAAAGCAAATAAATTTTCATAAGACGTGTACGATTCGAAAAAGTTTAAAAATTGAACTTACAACTGACTGTGTAAACTCTCAAGTAAGTTGCAAGACTTTCGTTTATTTCTTCGAAATTTTCGTTGATAATAGGTATACAAAACTTACAAGTAATCACTTACATGTGTAATTGCAGTGTGAATGAAAATTTTGAAGCTAAGTAAAAAAAGCTCAATTTAGCCCAAAATAGGCAAATATGGCCACACTGGTTTGCACAAACACCCGATGTGTTTGCTGTAAATTCCATACGAAACAAGAGGCACTCTACTTATTTCGCATGATAACCTAAAATGTTGAAGTTAAATTTATAATGTTAATCCCAAGATAAACAGAGTACTATTTCTGCAACATTTTTTCTTCATGAATAATTCGAGACAAATTTTTTTTATATGTAAATGGTGGTTAAATTGTAAGTGCAAAGTAAATCAAAATGTTCACGTCTACAACAAAACGTAGGTAAATTTGTATTCAACGCACAAGGGTGGTTAAATTGTAAGAGCCGAAATCGGCCCCTTTACTTTGGCAACATTCCGCGTGAAATGTTGAACAGCGTACCAGCACGGCTGCCAGATTTGACGATTTATCGTCATTTTGACGATTTTTGGTGCCGACAATAGCAAAATGACGATTCGACGATTTTCCCTTAAAATTGACGATTTTTAGAAGTCCAATTATTGCAATTCTTTTATAAAAAAGCGGCTCTTTATTTTATATTGATATCTCTATAAATTGATATTCTAAAAAAAAAAATAAATGTGAAAAAGGCTAAGTTCCTATAAAAAATTTCGGGCATCAAGACTACTGACACCAAGACTTGGACATAACTTGGCGATATTTTTCATAATTTTACTACTGAGAGGAACAAAGTTATAATGGGTTAAAAAGGGCAATGGTTTCAATTTCCCAATAAACATGTTAAATAAAACATATGTATACAATAGGGCACGTCGATTTTATTTTGCAAAAATCGTATAGCAAAAACATAATCTACACGAAATTTTGAGAAAATTCTCCAAAAAAAACCACGTGTCTAAAATCAATCCCTTTATTGCGCCTCTCGACATGAAAATGTATTTCGTCTTTTTTAAAATTAAAACATTTTTTTAAATTACAATTTTTTCAAATAAAAAAATGTATGTACTTAAATAAATGCTACTAAATTCGAATCATTCTCCACGTACTTCATGCTTTCAATTTTTTCGCGAGCTACCTTAGACTTATACATTATATTTGGTTCCCCATTTTCATCTTTAAAGTCAATGTCTTCAAAGAAGACAGGCAGTAGCCAAACAAGAAGCCCATGAAGAGGAAATAAATTTCATGTCGAGATGCGCGGTATAGGGTTTGATTTTACACCCATGGTTTCTTTGCAAAAGTTTCTTAGAATTATTTTTTTGAAATCGAGTTTTTTGTATTTTTCGATAGAAGAAATCTAATATATCGAAAAATGTAAAAATCACGACTTCAAAAAAATAATGAGTTATGACATTTCTATATTAAGGTAGCGATATGTAGATTTTGTTTTTAGTATACGATTTTATAATTTTTCTATCCATACTAATCGACCCGGTCTAGTATACACGTTAAGAAATTAATTTTGATTTGTCCGATTTTTTTGACGATTTTTTGAGTATAAAATGACGATTATTTTATAGTTTATCGGGATTTCGACGATTTTTCAATAATTTTTTCTGGCAGCCCAGGCTTATGAGTGTTCATAATATGAGTGGCCATGTTTCGCTTGGAATTTACAACAAACACATGGGTTGTTTCTACAAACAAAATAATTTGTAGCATAGTTTCAAGCGACAGTTAATATTGTTTTCTTGTCACAATTTCGTTCGAATTAATAACGGCCTGTCCCACGATGTCACCAGAATCGTTCGATCGACAACTTGCATTGCAAACAACAATAACATTAGGAAATTTGTTGTTGTTTTCAATATAAGTATTCGATTGAACGATTTCTGGTAACATCGTGGGACAGGCCGTAATTAATGTTGATATATAGCATAGTACTCTGTTCAAATTTGTGAAAAATGTTTATCAACATTGATTAATTCGTACGAAAAATTTGATATGTAAGCAATATTAATTGGCGCCCGACATTATGCTACAATTTCTTATGTTTTTAGAAACACTCCATGTGTTTGTTGTAAATATGTACTTTGGCAGCATTTCGCATGAAATGTTGGCTATAGATATTAAAAAGTGCTGGCATGTGCCCATATTATGATTTACAACTAAATGAATAGTTTAGTTGTAGTTGTAAAATTTACGATTTTATTACGAATTACAACTTTTTTCACCATGAAACAACTGCTTTTTAGCAGTTGTATTTTGGTTTTTATTTCGAGTGTTGTATTAGCTTTGCTCCATTATTCCAGACGCCAACCAATCCCATTTGTCAACCAATATTGTTGCCACGCTCATAAAACATGAAATCTAAAAAGATAATACAAGGCCAAAACTAAAACTATTTAAAATGTGTTGTATGGTTTCAAAAAACATAACATAGATGAAATCCTTTTCGAGCATTGTTTCGAATACAACTAAAATTAGTTGTAATTCAGAATTCCAAAAAAACAGTTAAATTGTTCTAAGGTTAAGTTGTTACAATTTCAACTAATCTTAGTTGAGTTGTAAACCGTAATAGTGGCATAACTTTTAAAGTTAGTGACTTATGCCCATTTGGAATTCTTTTTTAATCCAGTGGTCGATTTTGAGTTATTAGCGGGGACCGTAATTTATTTTAACAATTACTTTTTAATCACTATTTCTTGAGTTTTATATATTCCTCACATAAGAACAGCTATTTTCTTTTTATTTATTCTTCAGAAAATAAAAGTTATTTCTTGATTTTTATTTATTCCTCAGAAAATAAAAGTAATTTTTTGAGTTTTATTTTTTGCTTATAAAACAATTACTTTTTGATTTTATTTAATTTTAATATTAATTTAATTAAAAAATTAAATTTTTAACCGAACAAAATATAAAAAAGTTAACTTAACATATACGTGCTTTTTTAATGACTGTGGAGATAAACTCGATTTTAAATCGGTTAATATTAATTTTACAGCAGAAAATGCGCTTTCTACAGATTAAAAATTACTTTTTCTAAGTAAAAAAATAAAAATCAAACAGTAACAGTAAACAAAAAATGAAAGTAAAAAAATAATTTTGTATTCTGAGGAACAAGCAAAACTCAAAATATAACTTTTATTTTCAGAGGCATAAATAAAAATCGAGAAACAACTTCTATTTTCTGAGGAATAAATAAAAATCAAGATGCACTACTATTTTCTGAGCAATAAATAATAATAAAAAAAAATAGTGGGTAAGGTTGGTTTTTTAAATAAAAATTAAAAAAAATAAAAATTAATGCATCTAAAGGTAACAAAGAGTATCTTGGTGTGTTCCTTGTGCACGTATCACTTCTCTATTACTTGGATTTTGTCTGTCTAAATCTGGAAAATAATCTTTATTTGCGCTGCCTCGTTATTAAAAAGACCTTTAGTAATATAACTGATAACATTAAAGCTGAACTCGAACTTATTTATAACCGTACTATAGTAAGTGCTGTGCGGAATAATATAAACTGTAATATAAACTTTATTTGTTATTTGTTCATTAATAATTACCAAATGTAAAGCGATTCGAATCAAATCATAAATATAGAAACAAATGAAGTTCGAACAATAATAATAAAACTAACTAAATGGCTATGGGCTTGTGGAAAAAATTAAATAAAAATATACTTAACAGTAACAAGCCAAAGAGATTTATCATAAGTAGAACAAAAATAAGCAAGCTAACATGTGCATAATTAGTAAAGAACAAACGACAATGGCAAGGCTGTTGTAAATTTAGAGATGGTAAAATTGAGCTTTTATTACAAAAAAAAGCTTTCAGTATAAAAAGCAGAAATATATATCACACCACACACAGCGGACCAAACACAAACTAAAGCTGATGATGAAGAAAATAGCTACTTGTTCCTTTTTACTAAGTGTTTGTTTGTCAGAATATTTACAATTAACTTTGGTGTTATTTGTTCATTAATAATTATCGCATGTAATAATAATAATCAAATCATAATATATATATATAATTTATAAAGAAAAGTAAAAAAATTAATTATACCTAGTAACTTCTATATATGAATTTCTTTTAAAAATATAAAATATGTTTAATTTATAGGAAAAAAAACAAAAATTTATTTCCTTAGGTTACTTTTATGTACCAAAATAAAGTTAAAATTTTCCGTTTCCTTCATTGGCAGCGAATTATTTTTTTCGTAGCATCTGAAGTAACCCAAAGTCGTTTTAAAGCAAACAACCAAGCAACAAAAAACCGCTAAACATTTATTACCATTAAAATTTTATTTAGTTAGATTTACAGCCTGTCACCAGAAATCGTTCGATCGACAACTTGTATTTATTGTAAACAACAATAACATTAGAAAATGTGTTGTTGTTTGCAATATAAGTATGGGATCAAACGATTTCTGATGACAGCGTAGGACAGGCCGTTAATTATATAAAAGGTATTGCATACTTTCAAGCAGGCTTTAATTAATTCGTTTTAACATATGAGCAGTGTGACCATATTATTGCTTTCCAATACAATATTTTCATATCGCTCATTTACTTCAATAGCGTCATAACTCAAAAAATGCGTTTTTTGTGCTAATAATGCAAAATAATTCGCATTATTACCAACAAGGACAGGGGTTTCATGCAAATGCATGTTTTTTCCCTTAAGCCTGATAGTGGCAAGAACGAAATATCTTTACGAAACATTGAATTTGCGTGAAAATGGCATCGATTTGTTAGTGCATATTTTTGCATATTTTATTGAAAATGCATATTTTTGCATAATTTGGTCATATATGTATATTTTTGTCTCTTATTTTGGTATAATTTCATGGTTTTTGTGTGATATTTGCTCAAAAGTTAAAATTTCAAAAAAAAAAAAAAAAAAATTATTGACAAATTATTAATGCAAGACAATTGGCAAATTCATTCTTTTGCATTGTTTTAGAATTGTAAAAGGAATGCACAACCAAACGCCTACCAAATTTAATAAAGATTGTCATTTTGATGATTTCAAGAGGAAATTGTCTGCTATTAAAGCCGAAAGTAGTTAAACAATTCTGCGGAAACTTGATATTGTTTTTAAAAATTACAGATTTAAAAAAATCTAATAGCTAGAATTCACTGCCAGTTTATAGAAGCCATGTAAAAATTCTCGCCTGCCTATTTATATTGAAAACAAAAACAAAGCACTCAAAATTTGTTTTTGTTTTCAATATAAATAGACAGCCGAGAATTTTTACATGGCTTCTATAAACTGGCAGTAAATATGTAACATTATATAAAAAAAATATTTAAATTTGAGCCTTTCTTCAATGCACAAAAGCTTTCTAAAAAAAAAAACTTGATAGAACTTCACATTCAAAAATATAAATAACAAAAATTAAAAATTTTAAAACCCCCCGACTTTTTTCAGAAAAGATGTTATATCTTCTAAACGGCTGGACTAATTTTTTTCAAATATAGGTAAGAACCCTCTCGATCAAGTCATCTTTAAACAGAAATCTAAATGAAAATCGGTCCAGCCGTTTGGACTGTACGTGGACACAGACAGACACACAGATACACAGACACACAGACACACACTACAAACTTATAACACCCCTTTTTTTAGTCGGGGGTTAAAAAATACAATTTTTAAAAATTCGTGTTTGGAGCTAATAATGCAGAAATAATCGTTATATCATTTATAATATGGTGTAAAAACTTAATATAAAACGCTTCTACACGCACCTCTTGAGAAAATAAAATATTTTTGTGTCTTTAATTTGTTGTATGTGAACTTAAAACTCTCCTTTTGAACAAAAATTTTTTAAAATATATGCATATTTTATTGTTTTTAGTGCATATTTTGAGTTTTTAATGTCATATTTTAAGCGCCTAAAATACGTTTTTTAAGTGCATGAAGTCCTTGTCCCTGATTATCAATAAAATAATACACATAAGTGTATTAGTTATAGCTAAATTGTTAACAATAAGATTTGCTACTCCTTTCTTATAATCTTGGTAATGTCATTGTAAGTTTGTCGGGTGTAGTTGGTGGCTTACAATATCAATATAACAGGTGTCATGTTTGTTTTACACAATAATGACGATGATCTGATTTTTAATTAAAAAGTACCTACATACATAAATATGTACATATGTATATATCTACTGAAAGAAAAAATAAAAAAAATTAATAAACAAAAAAGTTATTAAACTTTTACACCCCTTGGTTTCTTTTGGCCCACCCTGTATATCTACTTCTGTATTTTTATGTTCAGTTTTATGTTTACTTCTTGTGCATTTGAAGAAAAAGTATTTGATTTATTACTTTAATTTATTATTTTTACTTTTATTTTCATGAAATTATTTTCCCGATTTGTTGGAAAAAATATTGTATAAATTACTTTCTTATTTTTATTTAATACTCATGGTTATTACATTCGATATCGCTTAGCCATTTTTAGCTTGTTTTTAGCCATTTCTTTTTGTCTACATTTAATAGCTTAAAAATAAAAATATCTTTGAGCACAAAATGTAATCTTCATAAGTTTGATATGGAGTAGAATGTTGAATGTTGAAGCAACAACATCGACGGAAAAAATTAACTTAAAATTTTTGAAAATTTAAAAATAAATCAAATACATAAAATTAAAACGTCAATCAAAAGAAAATTTTATTGAAAATTATATCAATTTATAATTGAATTATTAATTACACAATAAAAACAAAATAAATTTCTGTTCATCGGGCTGAATGAAGAAGAAGAGGCGGCCTCTAAAAAGAGGAAAAAAACTAAGAGCGGGGAAAAAGATAATGAGGCCAATATGGAGGAGGTTAGATGCCTAAATTCTCGCCTTCTTGAAAAATTAACTGAAGCTGACAGAAGAATTGGAGAACTGGTCAATGAGAATATTGGTTTGAAAAAGCGACTTGATCAGTTGGAGAAAAAGAACTTGATTCCAAGTGCAAGCAGCCTTAGTTTCGACTTTGAGGATGACATGGAGTGTCAAGAAGTCATAGTTAGTCTACCGAAAAATGGCTGCAAAAAGCAACATATTGTAGACACAAAGAAGACTGCTAAAAATAGTGCCAAAGCAAGAAAGAGTGCTGAAGACAAAATAACAAGTAAGTCAGTTCCATTAATAATCACGGAGAGCGCGGATGTAAAGAAACTGATAGAAAAAATAGATAAACATTTAGGACATAAGAATTATAATATTAGAGTTTTAAAAAATAATGTAGCAAATATTAAGGTCTGCACTCTGGAAGACTATGACAAAGTTAATAGCCTTCTTGAACAAGCTGGTGTACATAGTTTTACCTACACTCCAAAAGGTCTTCGGCCACTTTCAATGGTAATAGAGGGTCTTCCACCGTCTTTCAATTCGGAGGAAATAATTGAGTACCTAGTCGGTCTCCAGATCAATATTGAGATTCTAAGTGTAAAATGGCTTGGAGGAGATAAATGGATCATCAGACTGGCAAGGAACTCTGACATTGCAAAATTTTTTGACATAAAGTATATCCTACGATGCAAGGTACATATAAGGAAATATAGACGGACTGGTGTTACGCAATGTCACAATTGCCAACGCTATGGGCATGTAAGTACCAATTGTCGCATGCCGTTTAGATGCGTAAAATGTGGTGGTTCTCATGGACCAGCGAATTGTTCGATTCCTCCCAAGGAGGAGAACATACAAGAGACTATTTTGACAGATCCTGTCACCGGCCAGATCAGTAAAAGGGTTGGAGTTCCACTTAAGTGTGTAGTTTGTGGGCTTGAAGGTCATGCTGCCAACTCGAAGGATTGCCCTCATAGGAAAAAGCTTCTTCTGCAAATGCAGGAAAAGAAAATTAATAGGAGTGGATTCCAGAATTTTGTGCGATCAAGAACTAATAACTTTGTAAAAACAGGTGTTTCTTATGCAAAAGCAGCGGCAACTGGTGCTTCGCCAGTCGAGGATATTGCTTCACGTAGTACCACGACTTCCGGACAGGTGTATAATTTAACAGGAGGGGGAAGACCAAATGGGAATCAAGTCTCGTTGGGATCAGCCATGGGCCAGTTTGACCAAATAGACAAAGACTGTCGACGATTTTTTGGTGGAGGACTTTTGAAAAACTTGGACAGAATCGGTGGATTTGCGGTTAAATACCAGGAACTCGACAATGATGAGGAGAGGTCCCGCGCCCTGCTTGGCATGTTAATGACATTAAGACAGGATGGCTAGAACACTCAAAACAATTTTTATTAATACAAACTCTATAGTCTCAAGGCACAGGAGACATTATTTGGACTTGTTTTTAAGAAGAAATAAACCCGACATACTTCTAGTGGCTGAGCACCATCTCAACCCTAGACACAAATTGGACATAACAGGATACAGGACATTTAGACGTGATAGACAAGGACGTGGAGGTGGTACTGCTGTTCTCATTAGGGATGCTTTTCATTGTGAAGAGATTGTTCTAGATACTGGCCAGATAGAGAAGTGTACGCATACGAAGGTTAAATTCGATTGACTTAGTTGTCATGGCTATGTATCTGAAACCAAGTGACACGTTTTCAGCACTGGACCTGGATGCGGTTCAGAGTCTTGTGCAAAACTGCAGTCTATTGATAGGTGCTGATTTCAATGCAAGGCATCCCTACTGGGGAGATAATTACACGAACACAAGAGGACGTAATCTTCGGGAATTTTTGCTTTCAAACCCGGACTTTGAGATTCGGCCGACGAACGGACCAACGAGGGGGAATTCTTATCTTGACTTTTTTGTTGCGGCTGTTGACATCACTTCTGTGAACTCTAATTTGCTTAGGACATTGGACTATGAATCGGACCATAAAGCAGTTGAAATTGTTTTCTCCACAAGCGATTGCTTGACGACAGATCGTTCTACAAGATACGACTATGATCACATGAACAAGACCAGATTTACGAATCGACTATCATCTAATCTTGATGCATTTGGACTACCAATTGACAAAAATGTGACTGAAACTGAAATTGACGAATGCATCGTTTCTTTGAACAATGCAGTTCGAGATGCTATGGAGCACTCCATTCCGAAAGTCTCTGTTGGAGGCCGAGGTTTGCTGAGGCTTCCACAGCATATACTTAATTTCATTGACGAAAAGAAACGGCTTAGACGAAGGATTCACAGAAGTCAAGACCCTGAAAGACGAAATATTTTTAAGGCTGACTTACGTAACTTGGACAGAATAATACAGGGTGCCATAGTCGGTTTTGAACGGGATCACTGGACAAAATTTTTACAGGACATTCGGATCAATAATAGAACATTTAGAAATGTTAAAAATGCTGCAGGACTTAATTCTCGTCCAATTTTACGTGGCTTGACGACTCCTGAAGGAACAATGGTTATGGATGCACCTAGAATGACAGCTTTATTAGCAAATCATTTCTTTCAAGTTAATCCGGAACAATTAGGTCATACTGATGCTTTAAGCCTTAATGTACGGGATACTGTTTCAACTTTGGACAATACAACACCATTGACAACATTTGGTACAAACGTTACTGCAGATGGGGCAATTTTAGGTGAAAACGTTGATCACCTTGGATTTATCAGTCCAATGTCTATCGGCAAAGCAGTAAGAGCAAGATCAAGCAAGAAGTCTAGTGGGGTGGATGGTATACCTGACTTTGTTCTTAAAAAGACTGACATGGTAGCTTAGCGGTTTTTGGCCATTTTGTTTAATCATTGCTACAACATAGGCTATTTCCCAAAAACATGGCGGATAGCGCTTGTTGTACCAATTCCTAAGCCCAGATTGGATCCTCATGAGATTGGGAGCTATCGACCGATTTCCTTGCTATCGGCCTTCGGAAAGCTATTTGAGTTCTTTCTTCTGGAAAAAATAAACGATGTTATAAATGACAGGAACATTTTGAGGGACTTTCAGTTTGGATTTAGGACTGGACTCTCAACAACACATGCACTTACAGTATTTACCGACTACGTTTCTAGAGGATTGAATAGGCGATGCCCAACAATAGCGGTCAGTTTGGATTTTGCTAAGGCTTTCGATTCAGTCTGGCATGAAGGGCTTATTTATAAGATGATTGACCTGGGATTTGGTTCGGGCATCTGCCGAATGGTGAATAGCTTTTTAAAGGATCGATTATTTAGGGTTCGTATTGCTGACACTTTGTCTCACAAGGGTTCAATCTGTGCGGGTGTTCCACAGGGATCTTTGCTAGGACCTGTGCTTTATAATCTTTTTGTATCAGATATACCTGGACCTTCTGATGATAATCTTCTCTTAATGTATGCCGATGACATTTTAATTGCTTTATCGGGTGGTAGAGCAAGGACAATTAACGCCGGAATTAACTCCTATTTAGCAGTACTGACAGATTATTTTACAAAATGGAGACTCAATCTGAACATACAAAAGACAGTGGCGGTCATGATAAAGGGACGACATAAATACATTTACAAAAATTGTCGGACTTATATACCATGTTTACTTATAGGACAGCAAATGATTAGGGTTTCGGACAAGATGAAATATTTGGGCGTCAGATTTCATGAAAATTTTGAATACTATCGACACATTGACGACATACTTGAAAGGACAAAAAGGATTTACTCTTCCTATCAGGGAATTTTGAAACGTAGGGTCGGGCTTGACAAGAAAGTACGGCTTTTGGTGTATCGCCAGATCATTCGACCTGTCATCTCTTACGCTTTTCCAGTCTGGTTTGGGATTTCTTCAAGCCAGATGGAGAGGCTTAGGAGATGGGAGAGAATGATTTGTCTTGTATCTTGTCTTGGCTTAAGACCCTACTATGGACCAAATGGGGAACTTCGAAAACCATCTTGCAGATCGATTTATGACGGAATTGACTTTGGGCGTATTGATGTTTTTATGATAGGGAATTCAATTAAGTTCCTGGAAGGTGCACAGTCTTCTGATAATCCATTAGTTCGCCAATGCTTCTCATTATCTGCTAATCTGGAGACCATTCGGTCCAAACATTATTTTTCTCCCGTAGACTTATTGACCCTTAGGGATGGTGGTCTACTTTTTCAGAGTGTAGATCTTTTATTTTACCATAGAAGAATACGATCTCTAGATATTAATAACACTGTATATAACACTTCCCAATAGTTTAATTGTATATAATTCTTTCTTTTTGTTAAGAATGAATTGGATTTTATTTCATTGCATTTTTTAGTCATAGTCTTTAGTTTGTAGTTAGTTTTTAAGTTATTTTGTAAGTTTATTTCTAATTGCCTCCCTTTTTTGTTTCCTTTTTTTTGGGACTTTATTCATAATTTCTTATATATATAAATAATAAAATTGTTGTATACTAAAACTATACTTAATTTTTAGTTATAATGGAGCAATCCTTGAAATGTTTTAGAACGTAAGGAATTTCTATTAATGTTTGAAGTTTTAGCTATCTCTGTATTATAATGTTTTGGGAAAAAAATAAATGAAAAAAAAAATAAGTTTGATATGTTTACTATATGATTTTCATAAGCATTAAAGCCAAAATGCAAATATACATACATATATACATACATACATGCGTACGTATCACGTAACAAAAATTTTCATTAATAATGGTAATAATATATAAACTCGGAAATTTTGAGTTTAAAAAGTTAATCGGCTCCAATATACAAGTATAAACATAGGAATACCGCTAGTATGCCCGCAGTCACCACCTTTTCTCAAAATTTTTAAAATTTGGCAAGAAATGCTTAGTGTTTAATATTTTAATCACTTTCTTTGGATGGGCTATTTAAATCTTAATGGTTTATTTAATCTTCAGGACCTTTATGAGACAATTTAATTGCAAACTGGCACAAATGAATTTTTATTGAAAAAATATTTTAGTGAATAAATAAAATAATAATTTTTGATTATTAGTGTGTTAACAAATGTTAAACTTATATCCGTATTCTAATAAATTGTAACAAATTTTTTTGTCATACAATTTTGTCAAGTTTCTTGTTATACATCTACATATATATATATATATATAAATAAGTTGCATTGTGTTAGTAATTGATGTTCTCTGGAATGCATAAACCGATTTTGTTTCTGCAAAGTTTATATGAAAGGTGACGTCAGTACCAAGGTTTTGATGTATAAACGGTATCTGTATGTATATTGGTTCATGAGTTATATTTTAGTGAAATAAAATTCGTTTTTAAATTCATTGCAATTCAATTTTAGTCAAACCATTAATTTAATTTATATAGTTAGCTATTGTAAATCACAACTTCGGGGATCTATGAAATAAATTACATATAAACACATCACTAAAAACTTAAATATTTAAATACATTATGCACAGCAATGAGCTTTCTTATATGTTAACTTAACGGATATTCCAAACATTAAATCAAACAGCTAATATATACATATAATGCTGTAACGGACTTTTTCTCCAAGGTCGCTACTATGACTGACATTTAATGATCAGCTGATCTATTTATATTCTTAATAATTGTATTATTCAACTAACATACGCATGTGTGTCAATTTTTGAATTTCGCGAATAAATAAAATTTCAATTACTTCATATTTAATTGGTGTAGACACATTTTTTAATACAATATGGTACGTACGCGCAGTAATTTGGGGCGTCAATCACGTAATGCTAGAATTGTTGCGGCATATAGAGCATCTCAAAGTGACTAACAGCGTGTAAATAATACTTTGGCTGCTCGAAATGCCATGGCACGTGGTAGGGCTCTGCGAAATCCAGCTCCACGTCCGTATGTGCGACGTACTTTGGAGAGTGATGCGTTCAATTATGATGCAAACTTTGATTACGTTTCTAATGGCAAGGTTTCAATTGGACCAATGACTACTGTTTGCAGTCATTGCAAGGCATTTAAGTTTAAACATGAGGTGTCTGGGTTGTGTTGTTCGAAAGGGCAAGTTAAATTACCAGAATTGAATCCACCACCGGAGCCCTTGCATAGTTTGATAATTGGTTGCACACCAATTTCAAAGCATTTTCTGGCAAACATACAAGCGTATAACTCCGGATTTCAAATGACTTCGTTTGGAACGACAAATATTGTTCGAGACAATTTTACGCCAACGTTCAAGGTATTTTTGTTTGTTTTGATGTTTATTTAGATGATCGTGAAACGTACTATTGCGAAAATTTCAATCTTCAATAGATTCAAGGCCAAGTTTACCATCGACTTTGTTCTTTGTTACCCTTTCCTGATCAAAGCTATCAATTTTTGCAAATATACTTTGTGGGTAAGTCAAATGTGGAAACTGATTGTCGTTGTGATATTTCATCAAATTTGCGGAGGCATATTATCGAGCGTTTCCAGAATATGTTGCATGCTGAAAATGAATTAGTGCGACTTGTTCAAACTGCTCTCGATCAAATGCCATCTGATGAATATGCAATTGTGATTCGAGCTGATAAAACGCCTCCTGGGGAACATGTCAGACGATTTAATGCGCCCACAATGGATGATGTCGCTATTTTTATTTTTTCTATTTTCTTTTTTGCACTACGAAGTGTTCAGGGGTTCGCTAGTTTTTAAATAAAATTGTGACGGTATTCTGTTGTTCATATGGCAAGAAAAAGCTTAAAAAGCTCAAAAAGCTTTCAACATACTATGGTGAGATTTATTTCAAATTGACGACTATATTTATTTATTTAAAAAATGATAAAAAATTTATTATGAACGTAAAGAAATGTAATTTTTTTCAGGACATGAGCCGGAGTATCTTGCATTTACATGGATAAATAGCAAACGATGATCGCACACCTAAAAATTTATTAATAAAATGGGTAAAAAGACTATCCAACAAATTAAGACTTTGAAAAACAAACAGACTGGACAGTATAGGTTCGATAGTACTACCAGAGGGTAGAAAAACCATATACTCAGTTTTGCGATTTTGGTGACCACTTTTTTTTTAGTAGCCCCCAAAGATTTCGAAAATCAGTGCAACCTCAAAACGTGATGTCTTCAGTATTTGGCAAACAGATTATTCAGCCTTGACAATAGCTCTAAACTTAACTTATATGGCAATAATGTAGCTAAGGGTACGGTCACACTTGTTAAACATTTGCCCAACATAAGCGTAACCAACAATCACAAATGAAAAAAATTTTGATCCAGACACTTTTTTTAATCAAATTAAACAGTTTCGAACACAACTAATTGACAATCTTATAGAATCCAACATTATTGGATACTCTTTAACTTGACAAACTTTTGTCTGAATTGAAAGATTTTTCATTAGAAATTAGTGGTTACGCTTTTTTTGGGCAAATGTTTGACAAGAGTGACCGTGGCTTAAAAGTCTGTTAGCTTTTTAAGCCAAAAAAATAATTTCGTCTTGCACTTTTTTTTTGCAAAAGTAAAGGAAGGTGTTTTTTCACTTTTTTTCAGAATAACTTGCAGGGACTCTTAATTTTTTGCCAAGAATATTTGGAAAAATCGTTGCTACGGTAAAGTTGGACAAATTTTCTGAACTCATCAATATAATATAATATGAAACTTAAGTTAACTCAAATCTATTGGTTGATTGGCAGAAACTCAACACTCAGCTTAGACTGCAAACTTTTACTGTACAAGTCGCTTTTGAAGCCAATATGGTGCTACGGAATTCAGTTATGGGGCACTGCTTCAGCTTCCAATGTCGAGAGAATCCAACGAAGGCAAAACAAAATTTTACGGTTAATAACATCGGCTCCATGGTACATCCAAAATTCTATTATACATCGTGATTTAAATATGCCACTAGTGACTGAAGAAATTGCAAAATATGCAGGCAAATATTTAACAAAACTCGAATCACATCCTAATCCGCTTGCTCGTAATATTTTGAACTTTACTGGACACATCCGCTTAAAAAGAGGGACACACGGGCTCTTATACCTAACACTCCAGATGGGACTACTTGAAAATACTTCCCCCCCCCCTTTTTTTTTTGATTATCACTACTAATGTATTATTTATAACTACCACTAAGTTTATGTCCGACACTGGTCGGGCCTAATAATTTTTTTTTTATAGATTTAAGATTTGAATACTTATTGTTAGTTCACATATGAAGATACAATAAATAAATACATGCATTATAAAAAAAAATCAATATAATCTGAACGTCCCTAGGTGCCCTATTTACCTCTTTAAGAATAAGTGTGTGCTAGTGTGCTTTCTTTGGAATTTTTTCTACGATCTTCATCGAATATTATTTCATCCGTCATATTTTTCAATAATCGCTTTTTTTCTCTTTAATTTTTTTAACTAAAAAATATATTAAAAGGAAAATTAATATATTTTCATTTTGTTATGTGCTTTTCATAAGGTGAAAAATTTGTTATATTTTGTTCATGACAATATTTTTCAGAATACCAAAAATATACAAATAGTCATTCACCTAAGTTTCCTCATAATTTTGATACTGTCACAGAGGTTAAAATACGGGTATTAAATTGTAACAATTCCCCAAAAAAAAACACTAATTATTAACTGCAGCTGGCCAAAAATATCTCTATGGCAACAATCTTTTCTTGAATAGCTGTTGTTGTTATTTGCATTTATTTTCTTTACATACTTTTTAGGCTGAGCTTACATCTGGCATTTCATGTGTGCCATGTGCCTAAAAAAGCGTAACCACTAATTACTAATGATAAACTGTTTGAATTAATGTACCTAGTTTTATAGATATTGTATCTATTCAGACCTTGGGTTGATTCAGATACGTATTTATTAAGTTAAACAGTTTCATACATAACTAATAGACAATTTTATAGAATCCAACATGATTGGAAACTGTTTAAATCAATAAATACATGTCAGAATAAAACAGTTTTTCATTACAACTACAATTTCAGCTGAAAATAAGTCAGCCAATGTAGCAATGGCAAAGTAAGAATATAAATTAACATGTTGTTATTAAATTAACTCTAGTTGTTACAATAAATTTTCGGGTAAAATTTCCCGGATGATCTGCATTAAGCTACGGTCACACTTGTCAAACATGTGCACAAAAAAGCGTAATTGAAAGTAATTAAAAATATATTTACCCAATTCACAACATACTGTAGATTTTAGATTGTATTAACTACAACTATGGTAGTTGTGAACGGCCTGTTGTAAATGTTGCTAAACTTTTAAAAATGTCGAACATTTAAAAAAGAAGAAGAGAGAGAATAAAAATAGTTTAAATATTAAAATAACGAAAATAGTTTAATAAAAGCAAAAAATACACAAAAAAAAAATTCTGCATTATGCCAAAAATAACTATACTGCAGAAATGTTAGATTCGGGTGAGTAAAAAATAAGGGAAATTACAATTTTATAAAAAAAAATCAATCACTCTTGTTCCAGATTGCTTCTGATTTTGCAACTTCTCGCGAATTTTTGCAAACTTCGCAATAAAAGCGACTTTTTGCATGTCTTCAGCTTCTTGACAGGTTTGACGAGTTTAAAAATATATTAGAATTGGTCATTATCCAGCTGTTAGTAGGTTTTTACGAATTTTTGCAATTTTTATTGAATTTTTTGCATTCCTTACAGTCTTTGGCGATTTTTAATCCATATTATGGCTTATTCAAATCTTGCCAATTTTCGAGATTTTTTCAAAGTTTGCAATAAAAACGGCTTTTTCGTGGTTTTTAGCGTCTTAACAGTTTTGAAGAGGTTAAAACAATATTAGATTTTGTCATCCTGCATTATGCATTCCTGATGCCATTTTACGACATTCAATAAGCATAGAGAAAAATGTTGTATACCTATAGGTGTCGTAGCAAACGTTTCTATGGAAATTACCAACAACATTTTTACAACTGTTGTACATTTTGACGACCTACTCCACTTACAATAGGTTGTGAATTGAGTTTTTATAAAACCATAAATATAAATGAGTAATTGAATATAATATAAGGGTAATAGAATATTAGAACATCATGAGAATATTATAGATTGATACAAGAAAACGTAAATCGAATTTTATGTCGATCATGCTTTTTTGCGGGTATGGTTCACACGATATGTTTTCTAGCTTATTTGTTGATACAGAATAATATTTTGGTTTTTCTTAAACTTAAAAATTCATTTTTGTTGTTGTTGTTTTTATCTTTATCCTTATCCTTATCCTAAAATACCAAAATCTTGGCTTAATATAAGAATGCAGATATAATTTTTTAAGTTGCCATTAGTCCTTGATTTTGAACTGGAGTATGCAAACAAATAAATTGAGATACACCCTTTTTATATTGAGCAATCGATATGTGCATTAGACCGTATCAGAAAAAAAGTTCTCCGTACACCAGCGAATATAAAGTATTGTTCCAAGGACATTTCAAAAAAATTTATTTTTTTTGCCGTACGTAGGGGTTGCCTTTTTAGTTTTTTCGTTATATCTTCCATATTTACAGTCCGATCTTAAAGTTTGCTATAGTGAATTTTTGTTGCTTATTCCTTGCTGTATAATTTGAGGCCCCCCAGGGGAGTCTATTTTTGACTACAGGTGTGGCAACCCCGGGGCCCCAGCTGGGTTGATGTGGCTTTTTCCATTGACGTACCTTTGGTACATTACCCATAGAATTTATATGTTACTACCCTATCTCTGGCAACAGAGCAAAGGATGTGCACATATTTATAAAAGGAAGACAGGTTCCTGTTGATGTCAGTTAGGTGCAGCGTCACCTAGAACTGCTCTTGAGTTCAAAAGACGATAGAGGTGAAGCCCTTGTGATGGAACTTCGAGGTCTGACCAGAGGCACTTCTGGTGCACGGTCGAGCTGCTTTGAAGTTTTGAGTGCATGTAGCGGTCGTCAGGATCGTTTGCTAAAATGCCGAGTTCGTCCTACCCCACGGGGTTTAAGGGATGATTTTGGTATGTGTGGAGTAGGCACTGGATTTTTGGCGACACAGGCATGGGTTCATCTCGGATGACCTCGCTGTTGGTGTATACACAACACCATAGCGTGGAAGCCGGAGAATTATCGTGGTGGCTGTGGTTGCTACCAAAATCGCTGGGAGAATAGTCTTGGCTTCCCAGTGTGAAATCAATGCTAGTGGTTGGTATGACGCGGTCAGCCAGACACTTTTCTAGGTGCTGTTGCCATTCAACAGAAGCTGCTATGAGCGCGGACATAGCAGCAGAGTTTAGATAGCTCAAATTACCTCAGCAAGGCAATTGAATATAGTACAGGGATAACTATATCGAAGATTGCAATCTATGTGCCTTTAGGAGTGGGCCATAGGTTCATTCTAAAAGGGTGCATGGGGGCGATGGTGCACCCGGTGCTTACCGTGGCAGGTGCTCACGGAAAGCTATTGCACATCTGTATAATTTGAGGTATGATGTAAAGGTTACTTGAGGTCAAAGACTTTTGAATTAAAAAAAAAATGGTCTGCCACAGATAAACTCATTGATGTATTATACTTTAATATCTGAATGTAAATACTGAAGCTTTGACAAATTTAAAAAGGTGACCCCTAATGGTCTGCAACAATGAATTTATAAAAGCATTTTTTAAATAGTTGTGCTGTAATTATCGAAATACTTTCTTAGCAAAAGTTTTATGATTTCTTGCGAGCTATACATTTCTAACATTAGGGTGTCACATTAGGGTGTAAGGAAATGAGATTTGGGGTACAGTTGAGGTCAATGAGACAAAAAAATTCGCTATATCAAACTTTAAGATCGGACTTAAATGTGAAAGATATAATGAAAAAACTAAAAAGGCTACCTCTACGTTCGGCAAAATTTTTTTTTGAAATGTCCGTAAAACAATACTTTATATTCGCTGGTGTACGGGGCACTTTTTTTGTTTCTTGTTAAGAGAGGCGCTCTAATGTACATATTTTTCAACTGAAAAAATTTAAAAAATTTTTGGTACAATTTCCTTTATTTAATGCATATTTGGAAGTAATTAAAAACATATTATATAACCATAAATATAACTTTGCTGTACAAATTGCATAATAATGATAACAGCTACCACTAAAACCTATAAGTAGTATTAAAAATACCTTTTAGAAAATATTGCCAAGTATTGACAAAATATTAACATTTTGTACATTTCCCTAAAGCGCAATTCACTTTTACAAAAAAAAAAAAAAATTAAAAAACATAAAAAACTACTTTAAGCTTAAATAATCATAAAATGTAATCTGCACTGTAAATAGTTGCACAACTGCATTATTAATAGTGAATATATGGCTTGCTGCAACAACTTCATAAGAGAGTAATAATAAACAGAAATATTGTCATTGACACACCAGAGCACTTAAAAACTGCACACATGCAAATAAACTCACAACACATTTGCAGTTTTGTTGGAAAAAAAATGTTAAACTATTCAAATAGTTGAAACCGTTAAAAAATCATAAACACTTGCATTGTCATGTACTTGTAAGTATAACAGTTAAAATAGTTAAAACATGCATAACACAAATATACACACATTTTATGGCCCTCGTAACCATAGCACATGAACTAGGACAATCTTAAAAGTACTTTACCACATCCAGTGCAATTTGAAATCTATTGGAATTTAAGGGAAGTAGATCTTTTATTCGGTAACAATAAACCCCACAGTTTGTTTTATTTCGCAGACTTACCCTGAAATCGAAGCATTATTACGAAAAGCTACTGACTTCAACTTCCGGAGTGGCTATTCGTCGATTGGTATCTAGTGACTTCTATTAAAATCGTATATTATTAAAGTCTTCCAAATTCAGATAAATAGTACAAATACCTTAAAAGATGGATATGGGTCACATGACACATTACGATACATGGCTGGAAATATTTACTTTAAAGTTACTTTTACGAATTTGTATTTCAAAACATAGTTACAACAAAGGCCAACAAACATTTTACCCTTTTTTCTTATCATGAAGCTGTAATTTTTATTTTTGTTTTATTATTTTTCATGAGGTCATTTTGAAAAATTAATCGATCTGTTTTGGAAAATAATCTTGTAGCATATTTGCAATTATTTTTATATACTCAATCGGGCGATACAAGTAAAAATAGATTATTAGTAAATGTGAAAGACTGTAAAAGCTTAGTTCCAGAATTAAGTTCTAGTGATACTTCAAAAGATAAAATACCATTAATTACATAATATCCATATGGAACAAAGTCAGACACAACTTTTTGTTTTTCAACATATTGCACTTAACTGCAAGAAACGCATTACACAGAGAAAACAGTGCCTAATAATTACCTCATAAAATAGAACAAAATCAATAAGAAATCTCTATGGTTTTTTTTCAATAAGGAAATCTTATAAATTGCATAGAGAAAACCTTTTTGAAAAAATCAAGAAGAAATCTTGTAGTTTTTATGAGGTTATCTTATTGAGTTTTTTAATAAGGGTTTCTTCTTGATTTTATACAATAAAAAAAAAGTTATGCCTTTCTTTATTCTTTGTGCTTTGTGCTTTGCTTATATATTTTCATTTAAATTCTATACCATATACTTTGAAAGGAGACAAGTATTGAACCAGCAAACTTCTGGCTGCTAGACAAACACTCTAACCAATATGCTAACAAGCAGTCTGAATAACCATTGAAATAATTTTGCAAACAAAAAAAAAAGATCATGAAAAAAAATTGTCTGTGTCTATTTATAGATATGAAATAACAAGACACCTCATAAAATCAAGAAGATTTCCCTATTAAAAAAATCAATAAGATGCTTTACACATAATCATATAGGAACCTAATAAAACCAAGAAGAAAACCTTATTGAAAAAATCAATAAGATAGCCTAATAAAATCAAGAAGAAAACCTTTTAAAAAAAATCAATAAGGCAACCTAATAAAATCAATAAGAAATCCCTATAGTTTACAATTTATAAGAAAACCTAATAGAATCAAGAAGTTTTTCTCTATGGATTGTTTTTTTGGTGCCAAAACTAACGGAAATTGAGTAAAAAAAAGTTGGGAATAATAAGATTTCTTCTTGATTTTATGTGGTTTTCTTCTAGATAAAATTAATAAGATTTACCACATAAATACAATAAGGAATCTCTATGAAAAAATTTTCGCCTCTTTCTGCTGGGATACCCCTTAGCCTAAAAACGTTTCATAGAAAAAATCTTATTGATTCTATGAGGCAGTTTTTTCTCTGTGTATTATTATTCCAAGAAGAAATGGAGAAAATTTAAGAAAGCACTTCATTTCACAACGCCTATGTCAGGTCAGCCACGTTGTAGAATAAGAACTAAAAGCAATGAGTATTCAACTATGTTTCACATATTAAAGCCATATTCTGTATTCTACGTGAGATTTAAACATGCGGAATTGACATAAAATTCGTATTGGAAAATTGTATTGATAATAATAACGCTATGGCAATTTCGAATGATTTATTTTGGAATAGTGAACATCCTCGAATATTTTTATACAACTTACAATTATTGTAATTCAAGTTAAATGGTTGTGAAAGTATATTATTTATATGAAAAAATATATACATATATATTTTTACAACAAATAAGCTAAATGTGTGAAATCCTTCAAAAATCCCTATGAAGAACCTGCAACAATTCAAGAAATTTGCCGTATGCTGGTCAAAGAATGACAAAAGTATTATTTTAAGTACTATTTGAGTATTGGCTGTCAAACAACTTTAAATGCGTACACGCATTAACATTAAGCCGACTATGTATAACTATAAATAATACACAAATATGTTCATATACATTTCTTAAATTACTCAGTACAAACGACTACAACGAAAATTTCTAGACTGTATGAACTACAATCATTTGCATGAGTATAAAAATACTTTAGTTTTAACCGGCTACAGGTGCACATACAATGGCGAATGATGAATAAATATCCCGTATAATGCGTATATTTTTTTGTCCGACTAAATATCCATACTCTAAATATAATCATACTCCAACTTCCTTACAAGCGGAATGGTATGATGGCATGTGGAGTGAATAGTGTTTATTTCCGTCTGAAGAAGTGACCCACAAGGCAAAAATGGAAATACTATAGAAACTGGATAATTAGAGAGAAAATTGGCAGCTGCTACAGCGAGAGGTCCCATACCTGGATATGAACTCATAATATTTTAAATATAAGTGAGTAGACATCATTTAAAATTAACTACTCTGACTTACGCACATTCACAATAAGATTGATTTATAAGTATGGGTTGCAATAAATATGAATGCGACGTCGACATCATACTCATATCACACTCACACTCATAAATCCCCCAAGTTTGATTTATAATTTCAGAAAAATACTCATACTACTTGCACTTAAAGTTCATTCAACTCATCCATATAGTGCAACTACAACTACAACAGTATAAAATGTATAAAAAAACACATTTGTAACCTCATAATGAACAAACACATCACCTTATAATGAGTATTTTAATGTTCGTATACGAAGTTGGATTTGCCATACAATACTTATTTTGCATCGTCTATAAATATTGAATTCAGGAGAGTCGAAATCAATAACGTCATAAATCTTGCTAAGTATAAGTTCGATGCTCACTTCAAACTTTCAAGTGAATTTGATTCATAAACAACATTGCAATAAGTATTAGTGCGCATAAGTACAAGAAATTATAAATAATAAGTATGATTATAAATAATACTCACTTTTTCACTACTCTTTGCGCTTCTCTGATATGAAATCAAAAATTATTAGACGATTAAGGTAAACCTCAAACACTGTAAATCGGCATCTACTGAGCTTCTCCTCACTCTAGAGGAGGGCAATTATGACGTGACGTTAGTCCAGAAGCAGTGAATCTTATAGGGAAACATGGTTGCTGGGCTAAGGTCAGGGAATTACCATACATTGTTCTCAAAGGCGATAAGTAAAATAAGATCAGCTTTCATAATTAAGAAGAACTTTAAGTTACATATTTTCCTTAAATGCAGTACTGACGACCTTTTTGAGGCATAAGATAGGAGCAAGGATGAGCCAATACTCTTTGCAATATGCTAAGTGCCCCATGAAATGGGTCGTCAAAGAAACCTGTGCTAAGAAGAAAAAACTGGTGATAGGGACACATATGCAAACTAGCATCGTACAGTATGGGGAAATAAGGGCATCAATGAGACATGTGAGCCTTATAATTATAAACAGAGAGAAGGAGCCTACTTGTATCTAACCTAGCCTATATCATCTGACGTCTTAAACTTAACACTTGCTAACAATGAAGATATTCAGGGCTATCATGAATAAAATTATGCGTGAAATTTCTCTTTTTTCCAATTAGAATTTTTTTCTATTACTTGCTATTAGTTGGAATTGTTGCCCGGGAAAAATTTCACGCGGAATTTTATTCATGATTGCCAGCTGGGCTTACTACAGGATAAAAATAAATAATTATTTATATCATGCTAAACCAAATAGGACTGAGGCTGATATTGAAAGGTCTCTTAATTGCTTAATAAAAACCATAACCAAATTGGATGAATCCGCTTGTCACTTTCGTGGGTAAAACTCAAGTCTAGACCTACATGGTGAAGTAAAAGTCTAGACATGAACTGGTTGAGTTCTTCAAACTGTCTAGATACATAGACTAAATTTAATGCTGAAGGGAATACAAAAATGCGCTGAAATCTTTTAAAAAAGAGGTGAGAAAAATTCGTGGAACAATGTTTGTGGTAACATGGGAAAAACTACGGATACGGCCAGAATGAGGATGCTGCTTGCAAGCAATACATCAATGCCTAGCAAAATTTGTAAAATGAATGTTGATTGGACTAGCTGTACTCAGGAAACATTGGAGGTTCTCGTGGGCAGTCATTTCTCAGAGAGCACGTAGATCTCCCCTGAGTAAATAACGAAAAAAGAACTGGATACTGAGAATTGTGACGTGATTTCCTTTAGTAAAGTGGAATGGGCCATTAATTCCTGTAAACCTTACAAATGAACAATACCAAATGGTATCTTCCCGGCTCTACTACAGTATGGTAAGTAAACAGAGAATAAGCTCCTGGCTAATAGGAATATTTAAGGGCTATCTCAGACGAAATTGTGTGCCAAAGTCATGGTTAAAGTTGTACTCATACCAAAACCAGGAGTAACCATATGTATCCAAAGACTTTAGGCCTATCAGTGTGACATTTTTCTCCTGAAAACTCTAGAGAGAATCTTGATTATACACATCTAGGAATTTATATACCCAAATATTCCATCTTCCAACCAACATTCATACAAATAGGAAATCGGTAGAGACATCACTTCATAATGTTGTCAAACTGATCGAGAAATCGTTACACTACAAAGACTATGCTATAGCAGTCTTCCTGAACATTAAAAGCGTTTTCTCTAATGTCTCTATGGACGTAATTATGGAAAGCGTTAATTGTTCCGGTTCTCACTTGCAATTCAAAAACTGTAAGAACAAATGCTAACACAAGCTTAAATTTCAGTCGTCAATAGTGAAGCCACTATTGATAATCTGGTGCAAACTTTATATAATTTTACAACAAATATGACTACAACAAGCATGATGCAAGAAATTCTGCGAATGCAGAATGCACTGCTTCAAGCATTAGTTAGTAAGCAATAAACACGTTAATAATATGTTTCTGGAACGCAAACGGCACTCGCCAACATAAAAATAAATTCAGTGAAGTGAGACTTTGACCCGTGGACGAAGGGTTCCGTACGAACACTAGATGTGTAATTCAATACGAGCTTTTTGTTTTTTTCGCTTTTAAGTTTTTTCGCTTTTTTAGTTTCGTCACTTTTTTCCGTTTTATCGGTTTTTTGCGTTTGTTAATTTTAGCGATTTTTTTTCATATAGGCGATTTTTTAGTTTTGGCGCCTTTTTCGCGTTTTGGCGATTTTTTTCGGTATTTGAAATTTTTTCAATTTGACGATATTTCTTTTCATTTTGGCGATTTTTGTTTAATTTAGGCGATTTTTTTTTAGTTTTGGCGCTTTTTCGCGTTTTGGCGATTTTTTCGGTTTTTTGGCGTTTTTTTCATTTTGGCGATTTTTTCATTTTGTCGAATTTTTCGATTTGCCGATTTATTTTAGTGTTAGAATTTTTTTTTAATTTGGTGCTTTTTTTCGTTTTAGCGATTTGTTTTTTGGTTTTTGGCAAATTTTCGGATTTTTTTAGTTTTACCGTTTTTGAAAATTTCAAGTGTTTGCCTCTTACGGTTTCCAAGATATAGCAAATTGTCAAAATTACATAGTCAAAATTGCATTAACTGATGGACCACTCTTTAATTTTAATTTTTTTAAATTTTAGTGTTAATTGTTGTAGTCTGTATAAAAATACACTAATTTTACATATGTCAAGTGCTAATATACATTTTAATATATTTCGTTGTTCGTTTTGGGACACCCTTTACTTTTTAACTCTCATGCATTTGTGGCAGTTGTAGCGGCCAAGGTTCTATATACTCTGTCCAAATTTCAGGTCCGTACCTCTTACGGTTCCTGAGAAAATAGCGTGTGACGGACAGACGGATCCTAATGAACTTGAGCACGTCCTCACAGGAAAAAAAATATTGATATGTATAATGTTGGTCTCTGAGACTCATTTGACTGCGAGAAGACTTTTAAAAATTTATGGCTACACCTTATAGGATTCAAAGGACCCGAGAGGAAGAGCATGCGGTGGATCAGCAATTCTAATAAAGTCAAGACTCAAGCACTATATTCTTGACAACATTTGTGAAAAACACGTACAAGCAACAAATATCTACATTGAAAATTTTTGTACAAATTTCATTGAATAAAACCTATTAACCCTGCACTATCATACTTCGTCGAAATGACGACGCGCGATTTTATTTTCGATTTAAAACATATTTTTTGTGATTGTTTTTGTTTCGTTTTTCGTATAGCGTTAGCCGCTAATATCAGTTACTCAAAACTAATGTTGCTTTTTTAGTTTAATAAATTTATTATAAGAAACTACAAGACTTAATGGAAAAAAATGTGTAATATTTCATACAATTGATGCTATAAATGCTATGTTTTAAGAAAAAATACCAATTGATAGAAGTCTGTGAAATGTTAATTTACGTTAAACGATTAAAAGAAATATATGAATTTCGTTATATGATAATTAAAAACTAGCTAAATATCAATAATAAATCTATTTTCGTACTTATTTTTGCTCAAGACGTTTTTTATTGGCTCTTGAAATAGGTCGTAGTCGATTCGACGAAGTATGACGTTTGCGATATATAAATAAGTATTATATTCTAGGGTTAAAAAAGAATAAAACATTGTGTGAAAATAATAAATTATATGAATCTGTCAAAAAATTTGACAGTCATAATTGGAAGAAAAATACCAGAATAGTATTAAAATCAGTTGTAAAGCTTGTACAGTGAAAAATAAAATATCGTTGCCTTCGTTTTAAATGGAGCTCTTTAAGCTTGCCCATTTTTGCGTTCCATACTGCTTCCGTGCTTTTTCAGTGTAAGATCTGTGTTTCTTTTATTAGTCAGCAATGAAATTTTTTGATTTAGCACTGATGCACTGACGGTATTCTATTTTAAGTTAAAATTTTTTTCCAAACAAGTACATATGTATAGGTATATCGTCAATATATATCGGGTATTTTAGGCTCCACTAGGCAGCAGAAGGCACCGTCGGATTGAGCTAAAAAATTAAGACCACACATACTTCTGACAGCAAACCTCATATTTAAGATAGTGCAAATATACCATTGAAGAAAAAAATTTTTGCGAGCAGGCTAATGTACATATTCATATAAAAATAAATTTTGTTTTTACTGTACAAACAAACTTCTTTAATGACTAGCGTCATCTTTGCAAAAAAAAAAAATATTGTACAACGTTGCAAACACATTTCACAGCATATTGCACTTCCTTTGGTTGTACAATATAAATCAAAAGTATTTTGATTTTCGCCAATATATTCTGCCACCTTCAAATATGTCATACACATTAGCGATATTATTGCACAATAAGAAAAATTGCATAATTATATTGCAAATGAGTAGACCACTTTAACAAATGCTTATAATCCTAATTGTAGCGCAAACAATTTATAAGCTCTCATACTATCTCTCAAGGAACTATGAGCCGATTCCAACATACAAGAGAATCTCTTCTTCATTTATGGGAAAAAATTAAATACGCTACAATTGAAAATATGTGGTGTATGTAAATAAAATAATCCTGTATACACGCATGTGTAGTCGATTTATGTATATTCATACGCTCGATTGTAGCTCACACCGTCTAAACATTTTAGTTGCTATTGTTTGTGTTGTGTAATAAAAAAAATTATATAAACATGGCTGTTGGATGTTTATAGTTATACATATCCTCACAAAAATATAAATGTGCAAAAAGGCCAAGTTCCTATCCAAAATTTCGGCCATTAAAAGCAGTGAAATTTAAATTTTGACCAAGTTCTTGGTTGGCACAATACCTAATGCAAAAATATGCTATATATTATATAAATTTGTAATCGTAAGGGTGTCATATAATTTCTAGATAATCCGCTAACTTGACAACATTTGTACCGATATAAAGAAATGAACAAATAAAACTTTTTCTCTTCTTTTTTAGAAAGGTAAAAATATTGCCAAGTTAGCAGATTATCTAGAAATTATATGACACCCTTACGATTACAAATTAATCGTAGGAGTATATTTATATATCAAAGTCTTCTTAGCCAAAGTACACAAATCAAAAGAATATTCCAAATGTGCATGCAAGGTTTCAATAGGGTAGCTGGTGCTTTAATTTTTGGATTTTCCGATTGAGTAAATCAATTACTATTTGTCTACAAAATGTCAGCTCTCTATAGTATAATATTTTTCTTTTTTAAGACGTTTTTTATTTATTGTATCTTCAATTATGAACTAACAATAAGTATTCAAATATTAATCTAAAGTATAATTATTGGGCCCAACCAATGTCGGACATAAACTAAGTGATAGTTATTAATAATCATAGTGATAAGCACAAAAACAATATATTTAAGCAGCTGCATCTGGAGTGATGTTTATTAGAGCCCTTGTATCTCTCTTTTTTAAGCGGATGTGTCCAGTAAAGTTCAATATATTACGAGCAAGCGGATTAAGATGTGAGTCGAGTTTTGTTAAATATTTGCCTGCGTATTTTTCAATTTCTTCAGTCACTGGTGTCATATTTAAATCACGATGTATATTTGAGTTTTTGATGTACCAAGGAGCCGACGTTATCAAGCGTAAAATTTTGTTTTGCCTTCGTTGGATTTTCTCGATATTGGAAGCTGAAGCAGTGCCCTATAGATGAATTCCGTAACACCATATTGGTTTCAAAATCGACTTGTATATTAAAAGTTTACAATCTAGACTGATTGTTTAATTCCTACCAATCAGCCAATGTACCTGAGTTAATTTAAGTTTCATTTGTGATAGCTTAGAATCAATGTGGTGTTTCCATGTAAGTCGTCGATCAAGGTGTATACCAAGATATTCCACATGTGAATGTTGAGAAACAACTTGATTGTTAATCCGAATGGGGGAACAAGTATCTCTTCGTGAAGTAAATGTTATTTGAACACACTTTTGTTCATTTACCTTGATTCTCCATAAGTTTAACCAAAGCTCCATCTGGCTAATGTGTTCCTGGAGTTTGCGGGATGCCTCATCAGAGTTTTCGTGCACACTAAGGCAGGCTGTATCGTCGGCAAATGTGGAAGTATGGATACTACTGCTCACAGGCATATCACAAGTACATATAAATCAAATATAAAACTGGCCCCAGTATACTCCCCTTTGGCACACCGCATGAGATAGTTTCAGGCCTACTCGTAAAGTCTCCTTCCACAACAGTGAACACGCAAAGAAAAAATATGGTTGATGTAACCATAATCAAACAGCAACATACTATGATTGAATTATATGGTTGCAGTCAAATCATATTATTGTTAATAGAAAAAAAACTTTAACAATATTATTATCTGAGTTAATTATAATATTATCTGAGTTAATTATAATATTATCTAAATTAATTATATTATAATCTTAGTATTGTAAATATGACAACACTATTGTTAGATGTGACTAAAATATAATTGAGACTCACCATACCATGTTCTAATATTATACTAATATTGTTAAATACGACCACAGTATTATTTAATATAATAATGCTATTTTATTTTTTAATCATATATTTATTGCAGAAACAGCTGTGCGTCAAAATCTAAATAAAAATAATTTAATATTGTTGAAATAAAATGTATATATATAACTGTATACTTACACGACATATATCCATGTCTGTATAAAGAGATACACAAATGTTTATATATTTTTATTGGTCTACCCTTTTGTTTATTCTTTATTTATTTATTTAACACCACCCGTGCAATACCGATAGCTCACAAACAAATACTGCACTGACAGATGTTTCTGAAAAAGATTTTTTTGAAAACATAGTATGGTTTTGGATAACATTACATTGTTATTTACATCATATTATTTTTAAATAATAATACAAATTATATTGTAGTCATAAATTTTCAACAAGACTATATTGTTAAACTCTAACCATATCACACTTTTTTATGGATGTGATAATGTAATTATTAAATTCAAACATTACTCTGTTTATCGTAACGAAATAAATGTTTAAAATAACAAAAACTAGTTTTCGGCGACCACACATTTGTTTCAGAGAACATAATATTGTTTTCTCAACCATCCTAAAACCATATCTTTTCTTTGCATGAACTTACGGGAAATAATGTAACTTTCCAAAAGATTTAAAATGTTTATTGGTAAGTAAGTCTTCAATTTTAAAATTAGGCCTTCATGCCACACTTTATCAAATGCCTGGGAAATGTCAATAAACAGCGTAGAACAATACTTTTTTCTTCAAAATTCTTCTTATAAATTGAACCATTCTGTGAGATTGTTCAATGGTGCTATGCTGACTTCTAGAACCAAATTGATGGTCTGGTATGCACCCACTACTAATTAGAATTGGGGACAATTTTGTTTTGAGCTGTTTTTCGAAAAGCTTTGACATTGTTGATAGTAGACTTATTGGCCTATATGACTCAGCCTTGGTTAGATCTTTGCCCGGCTTTGGAATCATTTTAACCTTGGCAAGCTTCCAGTTGTGTGGATAGTACTCCAGTCGTAAAATGGCAATAAAAATGAATAACAGGATTCTCACTGCAATACGAGGCAACTTCATCAGCATCTGGTTACTAATTCCATCAATACCCGGAGCTTTCTTCGGATTGAGTTCGGCAATTAATTTTTGTAAATCACGCGTCTTAAACTTTATGTGTTGAGGGGGTAGAGCGACTACACTCGGCAAATCAGCAACACCAGTACATATGTTTGGCGTAAAATTGGATTTTAAGTGCTCAGCAAATATTTTACCTTTTTCAGTATCGCTTCTTGCCCAACCTCCGCTAGGTGTGCGTAGAGGTGGCTTATACTCAACGGGTGTTTTAAGCTTTCTAGCAGCGCGCCAGAAGGAGTAATTAGATGCTGGTGTGACATCAAGACCTTCCAGATAATTTTTAAGAGATGCAGTTTTTTCAGATGCAAGCAACTCTTGGAGTCGTTTAGTGCACTCTTTAAATCTGATTTTATTTTTGGGTGATCTGTGCTGTTGCCATTCCCTTCTAGCTCTTCTTTTTTCACGTACGAGACGTTCAATGTCTGTATAATAAATTTTATTAAGCCCAGTCTGCGTATGGGAGGTAGTGGCATGTTCAGCAGCCTGTTTAATATTTTTGTTAAGATTGGCAATGCTAGATTCAATATCATTGGATGTTCTAAGCGTAATATTTTCCGTACAATGACTACTGAGATATTTTTTGAACTCCAGCCAATTAACACGATTGATCATCTTCACATATGGGTCAGGTAAGTTACTTCTTAATGGGCTACAAATTGTAATGATCGTTGGCGAGTGATCGGACGAGAGATCAAGAGAAGCTTGAAACTGAATTAAATCCCTAGAGATATTTTTTATGACGCCAAAATCTATAACATCCGGAATTTTTGGTAAGTCAGTAGGCCAATAAGTGGACTCCTCACTCGAAATGACATCCAAGCCCATTTTTGAAATAGTGTTGAACAATGCTCGACCTCGGGGGGTAATAAGACGCGAACCCCAAAACGTATGTTTTGCATTGTAGTCGCCAGCTGCTACAAAATGAGGTCCAAGAGATTTGTAGAAATTTTCGTATTGATCTTCAGTGATTGAAAATCTAGGACGGGAGTAAGTTGATGATATCACGAAGTTTGTACCAAAACTTTCAATGCCAATATTTGTTGCTTGTAGGTGTTGTTCACAAATGTTGTCAAGAATATAGTGCATAAGTCTTGACTTTATTAGAATCGCTGATCCACCGCATGCTCTTCCTCTAAGGTCCTCTGAATCACATAAGGTGTAGCCACAAATTTTAAAAATGCTTCTCGAATTCAAATGAGTCTCAGAGACTAGCATTACATCAATATTTTTTCCGTGAGGAAGTGCTCAAGTTCATTTTTATGTTGGCGAATGCCGTTTGCGTTCCAGAAACATATTTTTAACGTATTCGTGGCTTCTTAATTAATGCTTGAAGCAGTGTATTCTGCATTCGAAGCATTTCCTGCATCATGCTAGTCATATTTGTTGTAAAATTGTTTATAGTTTGCACCAAATTATCAATAGTAGCTTCAAGGCGATTGAAATTAAAGCTTGAATTTGTATTTGTTGAATTATTTGCCGGTGACACATTTTGTGTGGGAATAGAACTAGCCCTAGCAGCATCTGCATACGATACACGCGAAGTAACTGGTTGGCTCATTTGCGCAGAAATGGCGGAGGAAGCGTTTGCTGTTTGAACTGGAACTAATTTAGGTTTTTGCACCATAGCGTGCTGGACGAAAGAGTACACAGGATAACCTCTGTAGTTAGCGGTGTGGTTACCTACACAATTACTGCATTTTTTCTCTGCTTGATCTTTTGGTTTAGTACAACTAGCAGTACCGTGCAATTCACCGCAGATAACACAAACTGTAGGTAATTTGCAGTAAGTTTTTGTGTGACCATATTCTTGGCAATTATGGCACTGTACGGGACCTGATCGCTTATGTGGCTCTTCAACTGTGATTTTTCGATATAAAAGGTATTTTAGGTTATAAATTGGATGTGTCTCGTTTTTTTTTAACTTTATATCATTCGGCTCCAGTTCAACACGAAATAGAGGCTGGGGGATTTTCTCCCTATTGAATATATTAGTAACACTTTTTACCTTAAATCCTTGTATGATGAGTGCATCTTTTACTTCTTCGGGATTAACATAAGGATCAATTCCCTTCAACACGATTTGTATACCTTTAGCACTCTTAAGCTGGTACGTATAAAAACTTGTTTTATTTTTTTCGAATTCTGTTACTATTTTGCGGAAATCTTTTTCTTCGTATATTTGAATTTTAGTTTCGTCAATGTGACCACGTTTTATTGGAATAACGTGAAATGCGTTCTCACCAATTGCCGAGACTAATTTTTTAATAAGGGAGTTAGAATTTTTTTCTCTCAAAAAAATTGGATTTGCTGTTAGAAAAATACTATGACCAGATTTTTTATTTTTATTGTTTTTATTAAGAGCTGCGGAACTCATAGTACTACTATCATCAGATTTTTTATTTTCATTGATTTCATTAAGAGTTTCAGAACTCACAGTAAAATAAGCATTTCTGCCGTTAGAACTCACTTCAAAATTTTTTTCCTTTGAGGTACTCATACAGAGTATTATTCCGCAAGGGTACTTTGTTTATGTTTTTTTTTTGTTTGCGGTTTTTTTGTTTTTGTTATTTCTACTATGTAAAAATATGAGCAAAGCAATAAAGCTTATTTTTACAGTCAGTATGTACCTATTACGAATAATATGTACTACGAATATTTTTTTTGTATAATGTTTTGTTTGTTTAGTAAGTATTTAAGAAAAATTCCGCTAATCGACTATTCACTATGAAGGTACAACGAGAACACATAGTATAATATTACGTAAAAGTTTTATGTGCCTGGCCCCGCGGACTTTTACATATATCTGCTAGTGCTTATGGTTCATGCAAAGTTTGGTATTAAAAAGTTAATGAGAAATATACCTATGATTAATAGACTAAAAACTGCTAAGCTGAAGTACCTGAACGAAAAAGCTAAGATTTATGGGTGAAGTCACGGCTACTTTTCAAAATAGGAAATTTTTATTTTGGATGAGTGAAATGTGTATGAAAAGTTTTAATAAAATTTATATTAATTTTGAATTTGAAGTGCTTGTTTCCGCCCCCTGATAGCAAATTTCTGGTTTTTCAGATTTTTCTTAGTGATCTCTGGTCTAGATTTATTTGTGTATCAAATTTAAGCTCGCTAGTGCGAATTGAAGTTTTAACGTCGTGGCCCCGTATACAAGAAAAAACTTTTTGGTTTTAAGATTTCCCTATTGGCTTACGCAGCTACACTTACTTGTGTATAAAATTTCAGCTCTCTAGCGCGAATTATGCCTTAAAAATTTATGAGCTTACCGCTCCCACTATTTCAAACTCACAATTTTGTTGTGAACAGCGCTTAAAATTCATGCGAATTTTCTTCTTAGATATGCTAGACCGAAGTAGATCAAACACAAGGCTAACATTTTATGGGAGTAATCACGATCACTTTTTAAGGTGACATTTTTAAGTCTTGCATACGTGAACGTGTATGCAAGATTTCACTAAATTGGCTTGAGTTAAAAGCTGTATATTAAGTTCTTAGTTAAAAATAATATTCTGGTAAATTTTGTTGGGTTTGTTTTAGGTTTTTCTAGTTGCTTTTTCACCTAAACCTACTTGTGTATCAAATTTCAGCTCATAAGCGAAACTTTTAATTTTTAACTTTTTAACTCTAACTAAAATTTCCAGGTTTTCAGATTTTTCTAGTTGGTTTCTCACCTAGACCTACTTGTATATCAAATTTCAACTCCTTAGCGCAACTTTTAATTTTTAATTTTTATGGGCGTAACCCCGCCCACTTTTCCAAGCTCATACTTTTTCTTCTAGTGCTTGTTATTCATGTCAAGTTTCGCTGCAAACGGATAATAATAACTACATAAATAGTATATCTAAATATGCTGAGCCGCAGGGCATTAAAATGAGGTTTAAATTGTATGGGCGTGAAAAATTTATAGCCTTGCATTACCGCAGTATATGTATATGCCGAATTTCAATAAAACAACTTCCATTAAGCGCCTTATATTAGCTTTTTTAATTATGACTTTTATGGGCATAACCCCGCCCTCCTGGCTAAAATTTCCAAATTTTCAGATATTTTTATTTTAGTGCTCACCTAGATCTAGCTCTGTATAGAATTTTAGCTCAATAGCACAAATTTTAATTTTTATGGGCGTAGCCCTACCCTCCTGAATAAAATTTTCGGGTTTTCAGATTTTTTTGGTTCATTGCTCACCTAGATCTTCTCGTGGTTCAAATTTTAGCTCTCTAGCGATAGCGGAAGTGCTTCATCAATTTGATGAGTGTGTCAGTGGTCTGTGAGTATGTCTTAAAATATGCACTTTTTGCAACTCTATATCTCCGGAACCTTTCATTGCAATTATATAATAGTCATATAATCATATAATCGCATATGAGATTATATGAATTTATTCTAATTATGATTTAAATTTCATAATTTTACAATTGTGGGGAACAAAGTTATGAGGGGGTTAAAAACAGCTCGAATGGATTCGTGTAAATACAGTAGTTTTCCGATTTAACGAACCTAATTGTTGTCAGGCCTGTTCGTTAAAATGAATTGTTCGTTGTATGCAGTACTAAGTTAAAAAGGAGAAACGTCCTGCTGTTTTATTCAAAACTCAAAGAATATGTATTCGTAGTATTTTTACGGCCTAATTCATAAAAAATATTTTAGGTTTATTAAAGGTTTATTTGACAAATTTCCCTTAGAAATATGTCAAATAAGCGCTTAATAAACCTGAAATATTTTTCATGAATAAGGCATTTAATATTTTATTAAAAGAACATATATACGTATTTTATTAAAATATCAGTAAAAGAAAAATTCATAAAGCAATATAATAAAAAAATAATTTATTTAAAAAAACTGGTCTGTTTTTTTGGAATTGATATCTTTCTCTTAATGGCATCTTCTTGAAGCTCTCTCCAAAGCAATTAATTTGTAAATTAGTAAATTTTGTTTTGTTGGGCCCTTTTAATACAAATTTCGAAATGCTTAATGATATCTTCGTGTTTTATTTTGGGCTCTTGAATTTCAGTTCCATCCAGCTCTTCTTCACTTTTCTTTTGTTCATCGGGTAAAGGGCTATTTTCAATCCATCTATTCAAATTTAAATTAAATTTTTTATAAAGGGTGTTTTTTTTAGAGGTATAGAACTTTGAATTGAAATAAAACACAAGAAAATCGTTTTAATGTCCATCAATTTGGCTTTATTGGAAGGATAATTTTATGCCATTAATGTTTAAATATGATTTTGGGCATGTGGCCGCCGCGGCTGGCTCGAATAAAGCCAATTCTACAGGTCCAATTTTCAACCACTTTTTCGAGCATATGGGGCCGTATGTTGGCAATAACGCCACGAATGTTGGCTTCCAAGTCCCCTAACGTTTCTGGTTTGTTGGCGTAGACGAGCGACTTCACATATCCCCAAAGAAAATAATCCAATGGTGTCAAATCACACGATCTTGGTGGCCAATTGACAGGTCCATTCCGCGAAATTATGCGCTCATCGAATGTTTCCTTCAATAAATCGATTGTGACGTGCGCTGTGTGGCATGTAGCGCCGTCTTGTTGGAACCACAACTCATCCACATTCATGCCATCCAATTCGGGAACAAAATAGTCGGTTATCATGGCTCTATACCGGTCTCCATTAACGGTAACTGACTCTCCAGCATTATTTCGGAAGAAGTATGGCCCAATGACTCCACCAGCCCATAGAGCACACCAAACAGTCAGTTTTTGTGGATGTAATGGCGTCTCAAGGGTCTCATGTGGATTCTCTTCACTCCAAATGCGGCAATTTTGCTTGTTGACGTAGCCATTCAACCAAAAATGAGCCTCATCACTAAACAAAATTTTGCGATGAAAATCAGCATCGAGATCAATCTCATTTTCGGCCCATACACCAAAATCACGACGCATTGCATGGTCTCGCGGCTTTAATTCTTGCACAAGCTGGATCTTGTAAGGTCGCAAGCCAAGATCTTTGCGCAAAATCTTCCATAAAGTTGATGGACAAAGCTCCAATTGCTGTGCACGGTGGCGAATCGAATCATTCGGGTCCTCTTCAACACTTTGCTCTACAGCGGCAATTGTTTCTTCGGTGCGCACTGTTCGACGTCTCTGCGGATGCGTATTATCACATAGAGTAAACGTAGTGCGAAAACGATCCATGGTTAACCGAATTAATTGCTCTGATGGACGATTATGTCGACCATAAAATGGAAGGAGCTTGCGGTAAACTTCGCGAACTGAACCATTATTTTCGAAATAAATTTGCACGATTTGCAAGCGTTGTTCTTTTGTCAACCTGTTCATGATAAAATGACAAACCAAACTAAATATTAATCACTTGACAGCTAACAAAATGGCCGCCAGTTAAAAAAGTGATGCCAACTTAAAGTTCTATACCTCAATAAAAAACACCCATTAAATCTGGTCAGCCGACCATGGCATTAGACTATCTTCCATAAATTTTGTTGTGAATTTCCTTGTCTTTGTATTACAAAATTGCAATTGCGTTGCATGAGGAACCATTGAGAAAGTTTGTTTTCCATTCTCGGGACCTCACCTTGCTTTACAGCACTTCTATTGCGATACCCAAAATGACTGTTTTCAACATTTCTTAAAAAAATTACCTTTGGTTTTAGGATTGTGCTAATGGTGGACTTATGCTGCCCATATTTTTCACATAAATCTGTAACCCGCAGACCATTTCGATGATCATCGATAATTTTAACTTTATCCCTTAAGAACAATCAATTTCTTTTATCCATTTTGATGTTCGTAGCAAAAATTACTTCACACAACTTACTCTCATATGATATCAAACAAAACCATCAAATGAAGATAACTAACGGTACATTTTTATTTACATTTATTCGATCTTAAGGGGCCCATACACTACAACAGCATGCATGCAATCAAGTATTTGTGCCAGCGGTTTGGTCGTGTATGGACATTTTGTGCGATTGTACGGTTTGCTGTAGCGATGTCAAGTAGAGTTTGATATTTTTCTGATGGTACCAGCTCGCTGGTGTGGTATATGGTGAAATTAGCTCAGTTGAGCAAAGTTGTCATGGAGCAAACATGCATTTAAGTAATATAATTTGTTGAAATATAATTTGTTTCAATGGTAAACAGAATTTAGGAACTTTAGTTATACATAGCTGCTAATTTTAACAACATACCAATAATAATTGCAACAAAATATGTGTCACTATTTATAACCACTCTTCCCGAAATTTTGTAAGAAATGAATATTGTACCAGCTTGCTGGTATGTTGTGTGGTTCGAGCATGAATGCTCAATCGCTTGATTGTGCGTGCATGCTGTTGTAGTGTATGGGACGCTTTAGTAACTTTCTGATAGCAATTATGTTTTTTATTTAATTTTACATTTGTTCATTATACCGAGCACAAAATAGAATTTTTGTTCGTTATATAAGATACTCAGTAGAAAAAAATTGGATGTTCGTTAAATGCGAGGTTCACTAAATCGAATGTTCGTTAAATCGGAAAACTACTGTATACACACTGCGTGCAGTGGCCAGAACTTGGCCTGACGCACTGCCGTGCGCTTAGACTCACTCCAGTTCACCCACTTTCTAATACCTGATTGTGATAATTCAAGGGTGGAAAAAAATATTTTACTACATACTTGCAGACTCCTTATGCTCCTTATGTTTTAAAAATAAGATTTTGAAAATGTTCGCCGAGAATTTTCTTTGTATGTCAGCTTCAGTTCTGTCATCAGCATAAATTTTATTTGGTCCAAAGACATTTGTCAGAGACGTAAAAATAGTTTTTTTCCACCTTTGAATAAGAGAGAGCAATGCCGTGTTGAACTTTTTTTCACAATATTTGGAACTGCATTCATCTTTCATCTCCCTTTTTGCACACTTTTGTCCATATATTTGTATTTTTATTTTTTATTTTGTTTCGGTTTTTAAGGAATGAATATGATTACCAATAATACCTTCTATGTTATTTTAATTTCTTATCATGCATATATTGATACGTTATTTTGAATTATGGATATAAAAGCATTAGTTTTGGTCGCAGAAATTTTAAAAGTGGTAGAGGCATGTAAGTTAACCTTTCAAATCATAATCAATAAAAAAACTCAACTTTGAATTTTGTGATGATACATCATACTTTTGGATTTTCGATGACGATCTGTTAATTTTTTTTTTCATACAAGTCATCTTCTCGAAAATCCCTTTCATTTGATACCCATATCATGAAAGTGATAAATGGACACAAATGTCCACTTTTTGGCGCCTCCGCCACTTTCCATTGCATTTTTGGTCATCTCCTCGAAAATCCCTTTCATTTGATACCCATATCATGAAAGTGATAAAAAAAGTAATATTACCCTTTTTGGTGTCTACCATATTTTTATCGTTGACGGAATGTCCACAGGTTGACCTCATCGTAGTAGCTATATATATATGTACATACATATGTATGTACAATGTACAACATGTGCATATACAAATTATTTGTTACGTTTAATGTAAAAATAAGAAATTGATTTTTATTTCTGCTCAGAAAAATAAAAATCAAAAATTAACTGGTATATTCTGATTTTTATTATAAAATGCATAACAGTTACGGTTCCTGAAAAAAATCAATGGTTTCTAAGTTATTCATAAAATAAAATTCAAAAATGAATTTTTTTATAACACTGCAATTACACATGCCACTAGTGGCAGCCAGTGTTGTGTACGTACTATCGACGAAAAATTGTTCGAAAAAGTCGAATCTCTTGCCATTTGCTTTGCTGTTTACAAATGCCATTTTAAAAATGTCGTCGAAGCGAGCTGGCTCAGTCTCGCTTCCATTTTTACTTTTCCTTTTGTTTATAGAATAGAGTTACCTAGTACGTCACAAAGGCACATTATTGAGGAAACTATTAACACTTATTATTATTATTATTATTTTAATAATATTAGTTCTTTATAATTAACAAACTCCAGTTTTTCATACACAAATCAAGTTATGAATCATAATAACACATTTAACAAGCTAAAATATTAATTTAATTTTCACAGTAATCCAATAAATTTGCATCAAATGTATAACAGGGTAACACTTTTCTTCGTTTTGACATTCAATGGCATACAACTGCCAAATTTTCACTCGCATGCAAATTTTGCTGCCACTGGGGCTGCCATTGCGAAAAATTTGAGTGTGTTAGTGAAAAATCGTGAGTGTATTGAGTTTTTCGAAATGGCATGCCACTATAGTGGCATGTGTAAATGGTATGTAAGAATTTAAAAATTTTTTATAAAAAAATTATAAAAAATTCAAAAACTGCAAAATATTCAATTTTTGACAATTGTATGTAAAGCAAAATGTATTAAGAATAAAATAAGCTAAATATTATGATAATCGGCTAAAAATTTTAGACTTAATTGGTAATTTAGTGAAAAAAAAGCCATGTGAGTCCGATCACAGAGGAGATGTGTAAACATCTAGTAATGAAATTTTTTTTTTAAGTTGGAAGTACTTATGCTTTTAGTATCTTTTTTTAAATTAATTAATTAAAAGTATCAAAACTTTCAATATTGTAAATACATATGAATTTGTTGGTTTTTGTTTGTTTTATTAGACTTATTTGGTTAGTAAATGGGCACACTGCAGTATATGTATCTATATGTACTGCATTCAAAATTGCAGTAAGCAGTAAATTTACTGATTACTAAAAAAATTCAGTAAATTTTTACTGCTAATGTACCAGTAAAATCGTAGGGCCGTAATCATAATAAAATTGTAGCAAGTGGCAAAGTTTTTTCATTCAAATTTTGAAACTTTGTATGAAAAACATTTAGCCACTTGGTAGAATTTCATTATGAATACGGGCATTACTGATTACTGAAAATTCAATGCACCTCATCATATAACAAATCATTTAGGCAATTTATAAAAATTGTAGAAAAAAATTTTAGTAATCAGTAAAAATTTACTTGTTACACATTTTTTATTGTTTTTACTGAAACTTTAGTGGTACTGCAGTGCACATCTATGGTAAATGCCTTTACTTTTACTTTTTAATTTTTAATTCCTGTTGTTCATCGTTTAGTTGTTGCTGTTCTTGTTGTTGTGTACGCATTGCAATTAAAATAAATTCAGTAAAGTGCGACTTTCACTCGCGCACATTCGGTTTTGATCATTTTTTTTTTTTGATTTAGCTTTCTTTTTTTTTAAGTCTTTTCAGTTTAAACGATTTTTTTCAGTTTTATCGCTTTTTTCTCGTTTTGGCGTTTTTTTCTCTTTTTGGGTTTTTTTTAGTTTTCGCAATTTTTTTCATTTTGGCGATTTTTTCATTTTGGCGATTTTTTTCTGTTTTTAAGGTTTTTTATTTGGGCGATTTGTTCATTTTGGCGATTTTTTCATATTGGCGATTTTTCCGGTTTTTCGCGATTTATTTTAGTCCTAGAGATTTTTTTATTTGGTGCTTTTTTTCGTTTTGGCGCTGTTTTTGTCGATTTTTTGTATTTGGCGATCTTATATTTTTTTGATTTTTTAGTTTTACCGTTTTTGAAAATTTCAAGAGTTTTGCTCTTACGGTTTCCAAGATACAGCAAGTTGTCAAAATTACAAAGTCAAAATTGCATTAACTGATGGAACGAACACCCATTGGTTTAAATTTTTTAAATTTAGATTTAATTGTTGTAGTCTGTATAAAAATACACTAACTTTTAAAATTTCAAGTGTATATATGTACATACAATTGTATGTATATTACATGGGATTTTAACATTTTTCGTTGCTCGTTTTGGAACACCCTTTAGTTTTTAAATCTCATGTATTTGTTGCTGTAGTGGCCAAATGTCTACACATTGTGTCGAAATTTCAAGTCCGTAGCTCTTACGGTTCATTTTCACCTTTGGTGTACGGAAATACACAGAAAAATAACCGGCGGCGGCGCACCGTCGGCTTCGAGTCGGTCGACTTGTTTCTCTGCTTGGTATTCCTTCTTTCAAACACTAATATACTCATATATAGCTCACACCGATTTGACAATGCAAAGAAATCTCAGCAAAGATATCAAAGTCAAAAGATTTTTACCCCCTAGCGTATAGATGTTTGCACATCAAAAAAATAATTTAAGTTTAAAATTTTTTAAACGCACTAATAATCCCAAATTCATATTTTACTTATTAAGTAAAATATTTTTCTACATTAAAAATACATTGAAATTGATTATTGACTCTTATAATAATAATAAGTAAAATATGAATTTGGGATTATTAGTGCGTTTAAAAAATTTTAAACTTAAATTTTAACAATTCCCATAAAAAATCACTAATATTAAATTGACTGCACCATGTCAAAAAATACTTGTGTGGCAACACTCTATTCTTAAATAGCTGTTGTTGTTATTTACATTTATTTTCTTTTACATACTCTTACGACTACAATTTGAAGCTGAAAAAAAGTCAGCCAATGTAGCAATAGTAAAGTAAGAAAATAAAAAACATGTTGATTATTGAGTTCTTGTTTCAACTTTGTTATTTGTTCTTGAGCTTCTCATTTGTTTAAATGAAAGTTTATAACATAATAACTCTAGTTGTTCTAAGAAACTTTGGGTAAAGGTTCCCTGATGATCTGCATTAGCAACAGTGAAATGCGCATAGGATCCAGCTAAACCCCTCAATAATCAATTTCAATGTATTTTTAATGTAAAACAATATTTTACTTAATAAGTAAAATATGAATTTGGGATTATTAGTGCGTTTAAAAAATTTTAAACTTAAATTTTAACAATTCCCATAAAAAATCACTAATAAAAAATAATTTATTTTCTTCGAAGTATATCTTTTGAAATACTTCTTCAACCAATCATCGTATCTTCATAATTGTTGTGCGGTTGTAAATATTTTGATGCATGTGATACTTACGAGTATTAACACTCAACATATTCTCAAATATTCATTTAAAAATACAATACATACATATGTGTGTACATATGAAATTTTGTAATATTAATAGGATCTCAAATATTTATAAGTACAGCATGCGGTGCATAATAAAAGTTTCAGAATATAAACAATATGCATACAAATATGTATAAACACCTTCTAAAAAATGTGTTGCTAAAATTCGCATTTAATCGAAATATATAATCTGTATGCAACTTGAAGTGTATGGTCATTAGGGTTAAGACTTGCTAAAATTCGTATATATGTATGTGTGAATCTTATTCTTTTTGTATTCAACTTATCTCTTAAGAAAACAACTGCCATCATCGTATAACACTTTGTACCTAGGATTGTGGGTAAAAATAAAATACGCCACACCCTCTCTAATCAAAGGCTACTTCCACAGAACCCGAATGTCATCCCGAGTGAAACTATCTAATCGATTTCGATGAAATATAAGACAAATAATAATGCTGAGAAGACATTATTGTATTTTGTGGTATCGCAACGTTTGTCGTTTCCGAGTTTTTCGTTATGTCACAGTTCGTTCCAAATAAACAATAACCTGATTTGGCATCAATTGTGAAAACCGCTTTTTGATTAACCTTGCAATAGTGATTTCAAAATACAAAATTCACAATTTATTGTATAAATAGTCGTTCTGCCATAAAAAATGACTTCAATGTAAAGATCTGAAGACGAGATGTACGTGAAATATAAAATTAAATTTTAATGGGCGTGCTTTCGCGAATTTTTTAAATGCAATATTGTGCGTTTTTCAGAGCTCGGGGTGCGTGTTGAGTCTTGTAAAAATCGGTAATGTTGAACCACTTAAAATAAAATATTAAATTCTTATAGGCGTGTCACTGCCCATTTTTTAAATGGAGGATTGTGTCTATTTTAGAGCTCAAGCTTTGTGGTACGTCTCGTAAAAATCGGTTAAGTAGTGGGCGTACCCCCGTATCAAGAATGAAGAAGATTTTCTCCATAAAATGTTTTTAGGCTAAATGGTATCCCGGCAAAAAGGAGCGACAATTTTTTCATAGAGATTCCTTATTGTTTTTATGTGGTAAATCTTATTAATTTTATCAAGAAGAAAACCACATAAAATCAAGAAGAAATCTTATTATTCACAATTTTTGATTTGTAAATACCTATACGCTGGGGGGTAAAAATCTTTTTCACAATACACTCACAAATTTTGAGTAAGATGCACACCGCGTTATGAAATCGGTGTGAGCTATTTATGAGTGTATTAGTGTAATCATACGAACATATATCACGTAACGCTGTTTTTCCCGATTTTTGACCCCCCTCCCCCTTAGAAACAGATAGTAACAAGACTGTGAACATACTTCATATATTGGCGAAACTATTTTTTAAATTTCGTCCCGTGTCCTCAAACTCCAAAAATTATGGTTTTATAGAGAGCTTATTCCTAAACTGTATGTATGTATTAGCAAAGAATATAAATTGTTTATTATTAGTGTTTTTTTATGGGAATTGTTACAATTTAAGTTTAAAATTTTTTAAACGCACTAATAATCCCAAATTAATATTTTACTTATTAAGTAAAATATTTATTTATTAAAAATACATTAAAATTGATTATTGGGGCAAAGGTTCCCTGATGATCTGCATTAGCAACAGTGAAATGCGCATAGGATCCAGCTAAGCCCCTCAGTAATCAATTTCAATGTATTTTTAATAAAAAAAATATTTTACTTAATAAGTAAAATATTAATTTGGGATTATTAGTGCGTTTAAAAAATTTTAAACATAAATTGTTTATATTCTTTGGTATTAGTGATGGGTATTGGAATTCCAAAACATTCGGCCTTTTATAGATATTCGTATTCATTAAAAAAATATACATATAAAGAAATTTATAAATCCAAAACGAAATTTAAATGAATGGCACACAAATATTAGTTTGTAATAATTAAAAAAAAAGAATTATTTTTTATTTGTTTTTTTTTGTTATGCGTTTTTTGCCAAATAATATGCTAAGTTTTCCGTATTGATGACTGAGCAGTATTTCAAACATCAAGACGAGAATTGGCATTAGCCTTGCGGTCGCTTTCCCTAGTTTCTATAAGTGAAGTCGTGTATTTCAGAGAGCTTAAAGATAACCCCGTTTGGCCATCTTGAAATCAATCTAAAATGTGCATGAAACAAAAAAATTATATCTTAGATCAATAAAGGTTGCCATGGTGAATTATATTTCATTTTCTAAAAGGGAACATTTTTAACCCGCTTTAAACATATATGTTGTTGGGATATAAAATGAGTCAAAATGATGTCAATTAGGAAAGATATGTGATTTTTCTTTTCTAAATTTTTGTCCCTTCTACAACATTACATTTTCAATAGATATTTGCCCATTAAAAAAATATACCTTAAAAAGTAGAGGGACACACGATCTAGTTCCTAGACGCATATCACTATTGTTTTCATAATATTTTTTTTAAGTTCTGTTGCATAAAAAATTAAAATAATATCCTTATGAAAATTTGTCTATGTATGCAAGTTTCCATTAACACATCTCTCAAAACTTAGACATTGTAGCCTCAACTTTACCAACAAAAATGTTAAAACTAAGTTGACTAACAATAATGTTAAAACTGATATTGTCATGTTCATATATGGAAGAATAGATTTTTTGAAAGGACACTTTTTTGTCCTTGAAAATTGTAAGAAACCTTTTCTTAAATTTCTGCAAATACCATTTCCTTCTATGTATTTGGTGGATTTAATGTAAATATATGTTGCAGTTTAATATGAAAAGAAGTTTTTATGTACATACATAAAGGGTGTTTTTTATTGAGGTATAGAACTTTAAGTTGGCATCACTTTTTTAACTGGCGGCTATTTTGTCAGCTGTCAAATGATTAATATTTAATTTGGTTTGCCATTTTATCATAAACAGATTGACAAAAGAACAACGCTTGCAAATCGTGCAAATTTATTTCGAAAATAATGGTTCAGTTAGCGAAGTTTACCGCAAGCTCCGTCCATTTTATGGTCGACATAATCGTCCATCAGAGCAATTAATTCGGTTAACCATGGATCGTTTTCGCACTACGTTTACTCTATGTGATAATACGCATCCGCAGAGACGTCGAACAGTGCGCACCGAAGAAACAATTGCCGCTGTAGAGCAAAGTGTTGAAGAGGACCCGAATGAATCGATTCGCCACCGTGCACAGCAATTGGAGCCGACTAACCGACTATTTTGTTCCCGAATTGGATGGCATAAATGTGGATGAGTTGTGGTTCCAACAAGACGGCGCTACATGCCACACAGCGTACGTCACAATCGATTTATTGAAGGAAACATTCGATGAGCGCATAATTTCGCGGAATAGACCTGTCAATTGGCCACCAAGATCGTGTGATTTGACACCATTGGATTATTTTCTTTGGGGATATGTGAAGTCGCTCGTCTACGCCAACAAACCAGAAACGTTAGGGGACTTGGAAGCCAACATTCGTGGCGTTATTGCTAACATACGGCCCCATATGCTCGAAAAAGTGGTTGAAAATTGGACCTGTAGAATTCGCTTTATTCGAGCCAGCCGCGGCGGCCACATGCCCGAAATCATATTAAACATTAATGGCATAAAATTATCCTTCCAATAAAGCCAAATTGATGGACATTAAATTGATTTTCTTGTGTTTTATTTCAATTTAAAGTTCTATACCTCTAAAAAAAACACCCTATATATTAAGAATATTTAAAAATGTAAATGGATAAAGAAAGATGAGGAATTCATAACCATGTATGTTCAGTTTGACTACAATTTATTTAATTTGTTACAAAAACTTTGTATAATTTTCAAATGTTATTTAACAACTATTAAATATTCGAATTCGAAATCGCGAATATCAAAAGTTGACATTCCTAAGATGTACGTAGTATACATAGTCGTACATAATATATGTAGGCAACATGTATGATCAATTAAATAAATAAATGAGAAAAACATACGTATTTTTGCACAAAATTAGTAATTTTTTCTGTTACGTAACATTTTCAAGGACCCCCTCCCCCAGCCCGCCGTAACAAATCGTAACAAAACTCGAACCCCCCCCCCCCTCTCCACCTAGAGCGTTACGTAATATATGGCCAGCCCGTTAACAGCTGCATAGAAATACACTCAACCGAATTTTAAAGCATACCTTCAAGGGTTAATTTTAATAGAAATTGCTTGTGAAGTGTAATAGTGTTGCCAGTGGGGATAATTTTATTAAAAAGTTGAAATATATAAAATAAATAAAATATATATCAACTTTTAAATAAAAGAGCGTTTTAAATGTCAAATATTTGTTTAAAACATATATACCAGTCCTTATAAATAATTTATAATATTATATTATAACATATCTTCTTTACAGTGAGATTACACGAGACATAAGTTTGGAAATTTTTGTGTTGGCAATTGTCAAAATCTGTTGCTAACACAAAAAATGACTGTGTAAACCGTAAATGTTAGTGTTCCGAGACATGTTTGGAAACTATTGCTCAAACACAAGTCTGAGCAATTATGTTAGGACACAAGCTGTCAAATTTACCTTTTTCGTAGAAAATAATGGCGGGAAACTATAAAAACATATAAAATATATGCTCTGTTGCAGAAGTATTAAAAAATTAAAACGTAAAACGTGCACTTTGTATGCATACGACAACCTAAATTTTGAGTTTTAACATTATACGTCTAGCCACCCCTTAAAATAAGTTTGAACACAAATTTTTTTGTGACGTTATTCTGCCGACGTTATTTCTTATGTTCAGAAATAAAAATTGCTCGTCTATTCGTACTGTTACGTAATGTTGCCTTAAGGTAGAATTAGTAAAATCGTATCGTGATGTTGCGTGTCAGCTGACAAAAACCGTACCATATACAATGCATGTTACTAGTTATAAAATATGTGGTGGTAGCACTGCTGACGTAGGAATCTGCAGAAAACAGATTTTTCTGTAGCGAATGTCAAAAATGCCGCATTTAATGCCAGACAAAAAAAATGTGCTGTGAAAACTATTACATTTTCTATAACTTGTGCACAAAGTTGAACGATACGGCAAGCTGTAAAGTAGAATGATACGATTTTACTAATTCTACCTTTACACTGAAGCTGGTGCACGACAATTGGGTAACAATCTCCATCTTATGCCAATTATTATAAGTGGAGATTTTAATAAAAATTTTGCAAACCCACACTCGCAAGCTTTATCAAAATTTTTATTTGACGTTTTCCACTTGCATATGAGCAATTCTCCACAAACCCCCACAACTAATAATTCCACTACTATAGATGCAGTTTTCCATTAATTTTTAAATACAGCAGAGTCAAAAATTTATATATCTAATTTTAGTTACCATAAGCCAATATTAACTATTTGTACTTAAGGTATTTACCATAGATGGGCACTTTGCAGTACTACTAAAATTTCAGTAAAAATAATTTTTTAACCAGTAAATTTTTACTGATTACTAAAATTTTTTTCTGCAATTTTTATAAAGTGCCTAAGTGATTTATTATATCATGAGGTGCATTGAATTTTCAGTAATCAGTACTCTTGTATCCATAATGAAATTCTACCAAGTGGGTAAATTTTTTTCATATAAAAATTTAAAAATTTACATACGGTATAATTCATAAAAAATATTTTAGGTTTATTACAGGTTGATTTGACAAATTTCCCATAGAAATATGTCAAATAAGCGCTTAATAAATATTTTTAATGAATACGGCAGATAGCACTCAGATGAAAATAAATACAAAGAATAGAGACATATTTTATTTTATTTTTTATTAGGTCGCCTAATAAAAACAAGAAGAAAACCTTTTTGAAAAAATCAATAAGACAACCTAATACAAACTACAAGTTTCCGTTTTAATTTTTTCAAAAAGGTTTTCCCTATTAAATTAATAAGATTTCCTTATTGAAGAAAAAAACCATTGAGATATCTTATTAATTTTGTTCTATTTTATGAGGTCTTTATTAGGAACTGTTTTCTCTGTGTATGGCAAGGGTGGAAAAGTTGATATAATTGTATTGTTTTTTTTTGATGTTCAAAAACTCGTGCTATTATATTTAATAATCCTAAAATAATCCTAGTATTGTACTTTCATACCAAATAAGCTAGTTTATTTCGTATTTTACGGTATTTGAGAAAACTTAATACTATAAAGCTGTTAGGTGTTTCAATTCAAACATCATACTGCCAATATTGCACGTTCATAATCTTTAGTCACCCTGTTAATATTTTTGTTATAAAAGCTTATAAATATTTTATTTTTAAATATTATGTACTTTTACCATTAAAATTAAGATTCATGTTGTCATATTGCAGTTGCCACTTATCAAGTTCGTTTTATATTTTTGGCGTAAAGGAAACTCTGCCACTTTTTGTATTCTGGTGCGTGCATTCAAGTGACTCTTTCAACAGTTTGTCTTTTTCAAGTTGCCATTAAATACTTGCATGTATGATTACGTTTTACGCAACATCAGCGACATTTATGTTACTTCCGAATTGTTTTCATTCGAAATTTATCAGTCATTATTTTGCAAAAATGTGTGGACGGTTGTAAATTATACGAGTACAAAATATTGCATGTTGCAATAAGTCAAACAAAGATGAGTGTATGTGATATGCATTCATGTACTTAGCAGCCATTTGTTGTTCCAACCACAACCAGCTAACTACATGATATTCATTATGTTTCTGTTTTTGGGGTACGTGCCACATCTGCAGCACACTTCTTGCACTTACAGGGAGTAGTTGTACTAAAGAGTGCTTGAATGTTTCTGAGTGAATGCATGAAAAACTAGTTTATATGTTAAAATTTTTCCAATAGGATTATTAAGTTGTTACTCTATAGTTTTATATAAAGATCTATTGAAATCTATAATGTATTAACAAACAACAGCTCTCAAAGATTCGCACCAACCACAACAACACCCAGTGGATCATAGCGAAGAAGTTCAATGAGCGACATAAAGTCAATTAATGAAATCCTCAGATGGACGCTGATCAAAATATTACCTGAAAATGATAATTATCATATTTTATTATTTAGTGCGATAATTTTACATGTATTAATGTTTTTTTATGTATTGCTACGGAAATCGCCGTCGACAAGGTTAATGCAGCGTTACTTAAAAATATTCCAACCGCGTTAATGTAAGTTTTACAAATGCCAGAGCCAGACAAATGCCTGAGCCGACATAATCCAATACGAACTCCACACAGCTCAACATCATCTATTTAACTTCGTGGGGTTGGACGAAACTGACCTGGTAGTAAATGATCATGCCGATCGCTACACCCATCCAACTATTAGAGCAGCTCGGCTCTAATTATATGACACCCTTACGATTACAATTTTATATAATGCATAGCACATTTCAGTGTTAGGTATTGTGCCAAAAAATAAATTGCACAATATTTTTATCTCATTACTTTTGATGGCCGAAGTTTTAGAAAGGAGCTTGGCCTATTTCACATTTATGTTTTGGTGAGGATCTGACTACTTTTTGAAAGGTTTTCTTTAACAAAGCTTTTTAAACTTACGGTCTAATTCACAAAAAAATATTTTAGTTTTATTACAGGTTTATTTGACAAATTTCCCCTAGAAATACAGGGTGGCCCAGAAAGACCGAAGTGGTGTGAATTCCTTATAACTTTTTATTTAAGACATATTTTTTTAATTTTTTGTTTTTTAAATACAGTAAATTTATAGGGAATATTTTTAGATTAGTTATTAAAAATGATATCCCGCAAGTGGTGGCCATTTTCTGCTTCGCACAAATGTGCTCTTTCCAACACATTTTCCATGACCTTTCGCAAAACTTCCGGTGTTATGTTGTTAATTTTGTCTTGAATATTGGTTTTTAATTCCTCAATAGTCCTGGGCTTATTAACATAAACTTTCCCTTTTAAATAACCCGAAAGGAAACAGTCTGGAGCGGTTAAATCCGGGGAACGCGGAGTTCAATTAAAATTGCTTCTACGCGAAATTATTCTTTCATCAAAGATGTCGCGTAAAAGAGCCATTGTGGCCCTCGCAGTGTGCGCTGTGGCTCCATCCTGTTGGAATCATATTTGCGGATGGTTTTCCACGGCTGGCCTTACAAAATTTTCCAACATGGCCCGATATGGATCACCATTGATGGAAATGGCGACACCTCGTTCATTTTCAAAAAAATATGGGCCAATGATCCTTTCTGAAGAAACACCGCACCAAACAGTACACTTAACTGGATGTTATTGTCGTTGATGAAATACCCTCGGGTTTTCCGTAGCCCATATCCTACAGTTTTGCTTGTTAACGAGCCCATTTAATTGGAAATGGGCTTCGTCACTCATAACTAAGTTATGAATAAAATTAGGATTCTCTTGTGCTTTTTGCTGGAAATAAATTGCATAGTCAAATCGTTGCTGGTAATCTGTCGGTTTCAATTCTTGGACAAGTGGAATTTTGTATGGAAACATTCTTATGGTATGCAAAATTTGCTGCAGCGACCCTCTTGAGAGGCCAAGTTGTGTCGAACGTCTCCTGGTTGATGTTTCTGGATCCTCCCGAATACTCTCCTGTACCATTTGAATATTGTCAAACGTGTGGACAGTTCGTAGTCTGCCGGAACCAGGAAGGTTCCTTACTGCTCGTTGTTGTTGAAAATTTGCAACCAGACGGTTTATTGTTGACTGAGAGTGTGCAACCCGCACATTAAATTGACGACGGTATGCACGCTGAGTCAACACAATGGACCGTTGATTTCAAAAGTAAATTTTAATGATTTGGGCACGTTGTTCAGTTGTGTATTGCTCCATTATAAATTGTCCAAGTCTTCTTAACAAAATACTGAAAAGAAAAGAAAAAAAATTATAATAAAAAAGTTATAAGGAATTCACACCACTTCGGTCTTTCTGAGCCACCCTGTATGTCAAATAAGCGCTTAATAAACCTAAAATATTTTTTATGAATAAGGCAGTTAATATTTATATTTTACTATATGAATATGTATCTATTCATAATGACTCCGTCAGTTGAAAAGGGCAGAATAACATAAAATAATGGGTAAGAGTGCAATAGGTGTACTATTGTGTCATTACAAGGATCCTATAACACAGTGGTACAAAATTGAATGAAATAGAAAAACCTGGGACCGGATATTGCTTTTCTTGTAGGTCTTGTCGAGTTAAAGAAGAATCCAATAGTGAAATATGCCGGACACCTCCAAAATCCGGATTTACGGTTAAAAACCGGTTTTTTAACCTTTGCGCACTTATAATCCTGTAACTTTGTTGATAATGATCAGATTTTCAATTTCTTACTAGATTTGGAAAGTAGAAACTGATATCTTTCGAATGGTATATAATTATTCAAGAAAACTTGAGAAATGTGTGTTTTATTGTCCAGCAAACACAAATTTTGTAGATTTTTCAAAAATTTTTCAACTTTGGTGACGTTTTTATACATTATTTTATTAAGAAACTATAATACTATTGAATTTATTCAAAAAGAACATTTATTTACAATTACAATGCATATTTGGGGTTAAAAATAGATAAGCAATTGACTGAGTTATTTAACTTTTCATGAAAACAAAATTTTTACCAAAATGCCTGCACAATGTTTTTGGTGTTGTTTTTATGCACCTTCTATTAAGTTACAACTCAATGTTATCCTAAACACAAAAAAAAAAATTTGTAATGAGAGTTTTAGTCATTAAAAAAAATTGTTTTTGTTTCGTGTTCTTTTTATGCACTTTCTTTAAAATTACAAATCACTGTTAGCGTAAACACAACAAAAATTATTGTTTTTTCTTTTAATACGACGTTTTGTTAATGTCTTCTTTTTCACTTTGAATCTGTGTATTTAAAAAAACGTTTGCAATTTAATAAAAATCGTGTGCAATTTAAATTAAAATTAAATAAAAAATGTGTGAAAATCGTACAAAATTTTGCTATATTTGTGGCTTATTTACTGATATCAATCACCGACGTGATTTTAAAAACAATATTGGAGTGGTAGAAGAATACAATAGAGTATTTAATGGTTCTTTTGATACTAGTCGCTGGTACGAGCCAGAATTTGTTTGTCAATATTGCTGTAATACATTAAAAAAAAGAAGAAAATTTAACCTTCGTTTGTTTTGCCCTTTTCTACGCCTATGATTTGGCATCATCAGCCATATCATAAACCAAATGATTGCTACTTTTGTCAAATAGATGTTTTATTAGGTCACTGTTTTAAAACGTGCAAAAACATTAACCCCCTTATGCAAAAAAATATTTTACTTTAGCTTTAAGGTTCACAGTAGTTGATAAGCACTTTAAGGCTAACATAGCTTTATTAAAAAATCATATGCAAAAGACAACTTTAAATATTTTGTGATTTAATAATAAATACTGGTAACACCACCGTGTTCAACAACCACTTCACAGCTTGTGATGTACAAAATTTAATACAATTTCATTCGGGTATTCAAATATTTTTTTTATTTTATTAAATAAATTTTTATTATCTTGAAGTAAAGCAACCTAATTTAAAAAATATGAGCTTCTGACTTAATAGGAAAACAGATAAACACAACCATGAAGTAAAAGTAAAAAAATGTGAAAAATCATCACAATTTGTTTTATTCGAATGAAACGAGTATTTGAATATCCAGCTTTTTTCGATTTGTTTTGATTGTATGTACATCAGTAAAACATTTTTGTATAATTGTATTTATATTAATATTTTTTTATGGATTTTGCTATGTATTTCGAAGCAGTTGGATAATTTGATGATGTTTTCCATCACATGACAGAAATAATAAATTTAAGATAAGAGCAGGCACTTCTAGCTTCATTTTCAGATGTAACATGAATCAGTATGTGATATATTAGTAAAAATATTTGAGGTACAAAATACACATTTTCGAAATATCAACTTAAAGTAGTGTTAAGAAACGTGGGTGCCTACTTTAGAATTTTTATACAATAATTTTTTTAGAATACAACTTTACTTAACATTGCTTGGCAAAGCTTTATTAAGTTTTTTTGCATAAGACCCTAAGTACGCAAATGTTGCAACTGTTATAAAACCAACAACCAGCAAATCTGTCGATGCAACAGAAAAAGGTTTTGAACAAAAAGAGTTTCTTCTATCCAGATCTACAACAAAGGAGCGGCATTTTTTGTCAAAAGCTGATTTAGACGATCTTGTTCGCGACTTACACTTGTCAAAGCGGCAATCTGAAGTCCTCGGGTCGCGATTAAAGCAGTGGAATTTGGTGGAAAAAGATTTCGTTATAACATCTGTTAGAAAAAGTGACCGGACTTTGTTACTTGAAGAAAGTTTTAAAACTAGTTCCAATGACAGTAATCTCTTGTATTGCGTTGATGTACCAAAACTATTTTCGGCATTAAGTCATAATTATAATGCAGATGAATGGCGACTTTTCATTGATGGTTCATGTAAAATAAGTTTTCTTATAAAAATGTATGACTTTATTTTTATTAATTTAAGATTTGTAATGTAATATCTAGGCTTAAAAGCTGTTTTATTGCATAACCAAAATCAATTGCCTTCCGTTCCAATCGCATATGCGACTAATACAAAAGAAACTAACGAAGTGATAAAAAATATACGAATGTTTGTTAGCTATACTACCCATAAATGGAAAGACGTCGCTGACTTAAAGGTTTTGACAATTTTATTTGGTATGCGAGGTGGTTACACAAAGTATCCGTGCTATCTTTGTGAATGGGATAGTCGTGCACCGAATCGTTATGATCGCAAGGTATGGCCATCTCGCGAGTCACATAGAATAGGCAGGAAAAACATTTTAAATGACCAATTAGTTAAAGCTGAGGACGTTATTCTGCCACCACTGCATCTTAAACTGGGAAACATGAAACAATTTGTAAAAAAATTAGATGTAAACGGCGACGCTTTTTGTCATCTCAAAGCGGTGTTCCCAAAACTAAGTGAAGCCAAACTAAAAGGAAGTATTAATTAATTTGTTTACATATCTAGTACGGTTTTCATCGTTTTTATCTGTTTTAATAACTTTTAACAATTTTTATTGGACCTCAAATTCGAAAAATTATGAGAGATGCAGATTTCATTAACAAGCTAAGTTCCGTTAAAGGACGTGCATGGAAGAGTTTTGTTGCGCCATGCGATAATTTCCTTGGAAATCACAGAAGCGACGACTATGTCACAATTGTCAATGAGTTTTTAAGTGCGTATTTTGAAATGGGTAGCAACATGTCCATAAAAATTCATTTTCTGCATTCGCATTTGGACTTTTTCCCAGGTAACCTGGGCCAGTTCAGTGATGAACAAGGCGAACATTTTCACCAGGAAATGGCAACTATTGAAAAACGCTTTGAAGAAACAAATTTTTTTTAGTGTTTTTTTTTTATGGGAATTGTTACAATTTAAGTTTAAAATTTTTTAAGCGCACTAATAATCCCAAATTAATATTTTACTTATTAAATAAAATATTTTTTTTATTAAAAATACATTGAAATTGATTATTGAGGGGCTTAGCTGGATCCTATGCACATTTCACTGTTGCTAATGCAGATCATCAGGGAAGCTTTACCCAAAGCTTCTTAGAACAACTAGAGTTATTATATTATAAACTTTCATTTAAACAAATGAGAAGCTCATAACAAATAACAAAGTTGAAACAAGAACTCAATAATCAACATGTTTTTTATTTTCTTACTTTACCATTGCTACATTGGCTGTCTTTTTTTCAGCTTCAAATTGTAGTCGTATAACATTAATTTGGGATTATTAGTGCGTTTAAAAAATTTTAAACTTAATTTTTTTAAGACGTTTTTCATTTATTGTATCTTCAATTATGAACTAACAATAAGTATTCAAATCTTAATCTGATGTATAATTATTAGGCCCAACCAATGTCGGACATAAACTCAGTGATAGTTATTAATAATCATAAGTAGTGATAAGCAAGAAAAAAATAAGATAAAAATGATTTCAGAATATTGCTGGTCACTTAAACGAGAAACTGATGATGCTTATTAAAAAAAAAAAACGGTCAAGCAAACCCTTATGAGTTAAATAACCAAAAATAAAATTTGTATAAAATGTTTAAAAGTTTATTTTCATGAAAAGTTAAATAACTCAGTCAATTGCTTATCTATTTTTAACTTCAAATATGCATTGTAATTGCAAGTAAACGTACTTTTTGAATAAATTCAATAGTAATATAGTTTCTTAATAAAATAATGTATAAAAACGTCACGAAAGTTGAAATTTTTTTGCAAAATCTACAAAATTTGTGTTTGCTAAACGATGAAACACAAAATTTCTCAAGTTTTCTTAAATAAGTTACATATCATTCAAAAGATCGCAGTTTCTTCTTTTTAAATCTAGTAAGAAATTGAAAATCATATCATTATCAACAAAGTTACAGGCTTATAAGTGCGCAAAGGTAAAAAACCGGTTTTTTAACCGTAAATCCGGAATTTGGAGGTGTCCGGCATATTTCACTATTGGAATCTTGTTTTGCTCGACAAGCCCTACAAGAAAAATAATATCCGGTCCCAGGTTTTTTGGACTGTCGCACCATGTAATGTAGGAAATTTTGTAAGAGTCATCTGAGCAGAAATATGTAAAATATAGCGTAAATTTTAGTGGCAGTGAGTCCACCTATTTTTCTAAAGTCTGCTTAGGCGAAGTACTTTTGAAGAGGCAAAATTAAAGACTAGCATAAGTGCAATATACATGCAAAATTTCAATAGAATAGCTAGCTTCTGTTTTAATTTTTTAAATTTTCGATTTTGCTAGTTGGTAACTTACCTAAGCCTATTTGTTTGCAAAATTTCTGTTCTCTACCGTATAATATTACATTACCTTTTTATGAAGGTGGCCCTACCTCCCTAATAAAACAATCGGTTCTTTCGGATTTTTCCAGTTCGTAATTCACCCCTTAACTTAAATTCATAATTTCTAGTGCGAATTTTAGCTTTATATGTTATGGGTGTTACAACCCCCCCCCCCCCCCCTTTCCGCCCTTTACTTTTTCAAGCTCAAGATTTTATTCTGAGCAGTGCTTGCATATCATCGTTCACTTTTTAAGGTCATAGCCTCAAGCCTTACATACGTGCATACATTTAGTTTTAACTCAGTGCAATATTAGCGTGGCCCTACCACTTCTGGTTAAAATGTTTTGGTTCTAGATTTTTATAGTTGGTGTCTCACCTTGACATACTTGCGTATCATATATCAGTTCTCTAGAGCGGGGTTAGTTTTTATTTTATTTTTATGGGCGTATTCCCGCCCACTTTTTTAAAAGAACAAATTTTTGGGCCGGTGCTTATCATTCGTGTCAAGTTTGGTTGGAAACGGATAATACTAAATACATTAATAGTACATTTAAATGTGCTAACCCGAAGTACATGAAATAGGAGACTTAAATTTTATAGGCGTATTAACGCCCATTTTATTCAAAAAATATTTATAACCTTGTACAATTGCAACAGATGGGCCTAATTTTAATAAAATCGCTTGAGTTAAACGCCGTAGATTTTTTTTCTAATTCTGAGCTTTATGAGCGCAGTCCCGCCCGCCCCCTGGCTATAATTTACGGCTTTTCAGATTTTTCTAGCTAGCTTCTAGCTTAAACCTACTTTTTTTTATATCAAATTTCAGCTCACTAGGGTAAAATTAAATTTTTTATTCTTATGACAACGGGGAATATAATTATCAGGGGGTAAAAACACAACGACTGGTTTCCTGTAAATATATACATTGCGTGCATTGGCCAGAACTTGGCCTGGCGCACAAGCGTACGCCTAGATACATGGCCCAACAATACTTTTGAAAAGCAAAGCGTATTTACATTTCAAGAATGTTTATGCAGGGCTCTAATACACAGCAATGCATCCAAGGTGTATATTACCAGGTGGCTGCGCTACTTCAGCTGATAATTTTTTGCTCTATGTGCTTTGTAGCTGTATAAAGTCAAAAATATTGTTGTTTTGGTTTCGGTTCAATTATTTTTGTGATTTTGACATTCTTCCGTTCTTTACACACCTATGGTTGCCGTATTTTTGTATAAAAAATCCTTACGCAGTCGCCTGTATAATTACACATTGTTCGCATCATTGTTTTGAGCATATACAATAAGAAATTTGATTTTTATATAAATATGGCAATTATTGTTACTTTTTTTATTTGAAAAAAAAACGTTGGGCTTTTGATGATTTTTTTTCTTCAAAATATGATTTTCTTTCCAACAAATGTTAACTTTCTTCGCAAAGCTGCTGGCAGCCCTGTTCACTGTTACTGAAGTGTCAACACTATTGCTGAGTACACATCTGGCATTTATTGTGTTGTCATTTTGTAAAGTCATTTTCAAAATGTATGCAACGCTGTTCACATTATGCTTTTTATATGATAAGCAATGCCACACAACAAAAAATAGCGAAAATGTTGCCACTAGTACACAATGCTGGGATGTCACAAAATGCCATAATATGTACTCGGCATATGTTTATTTCATTCTTGAGACATCATTATGCCGGTCAGTGGCTGGCTCTATTTCCCACAGAAAATGTTGTAAATATTATTCAAAAGCCTGCTAATATTCTATTTCCTACCTCTATTAGTGAATTTTATTGAATGCAAATAATACGAAAACAACATTTTTTTTGCTAAGACATTTTTAAATTGATTAAATTTTCTCCACTTTCGCACGTTTGCGCTTGTAGTTGAAAACTACTTTTAGTTCCAAGTTGATATGTAACATGTTTGGAAGGTGTCCTTATGTTAATATGTATACATTCTTTGTTATACTCGTAGTTACTGTAGCTATGTATGCACATACATTTTTTGAGCTTATCAGGAAAAGCTCATTAAATGCGATCTCACGAAATTATGCAAATTTGAACTAATTTGCTTTATTTTCTTTAAAGAAGTCATAACTTAAGCAGGCTCACATAGAAATTTACAGAGAACTGATTGCAAAAGCACACTTACAAAATTTTCGTTATACAAATAAGTATTAAATATTTTCCGCCCACAAAGTTGTGGGAATACATTTTATCAGAAGTAAAAATTCATTAGAAAAATTGCAATGAGCAATTTATTCATTTGCTGTCTTTCAGCAATTCCCAGTTCCCACTACACAAGTCTTAATGCTGATTTAATCCTGTTTTTCTTCTTTGAACCTTCATCGGCGTTCACACAATGCAAGTCTTATTTTTGAGCACATGTCTTTTATTATTATCAATATTTTTTTAATTCGCCTACTTGCATGTAAAATTTCAGTAAAAATAAGAGATTTAAGTCTGGTACATAAAGCACAAGGCTGATTACGCCCATTAAATGTTTTTAAATAAAGTTTTATAGCCTTGCGTTAATGCAAAATTTCAATAAAAACGCTTGAGCCAAAAGCTGTATGCAGGCAATTCTGGGTATAACGAATCTTCAAAGCAAAAATTTCAAAAAAGTAATCGAGTTTGGAATTAAGCATTTTTGGTGGAAGCACTTCCCTACTGGATTACCAACTTAATGATTTTAACAAGGCGTGAGACTAAAATAATCGATTCTTGAGAAGTACTTACATTTTTTTTTATTTGTCAACATTTCACGTAATCTATTTCGTCTAAAAAAATCATTCTCTTCATTTAGCAACTTGCAGTAATTTTTTAAAATTTTAGGTAATGTGATTGGTAAGCGAGTAATGAAAATTGGCAATCAGAGAAGTAAGTCATTATATGGCAAGTAGTTCTAATGGTAATCTGTAATTTTTCGCTGGGTTGTTTTAATGAAAATACGATGTAACGAACGTCCAAATTTTTTACATTGACGACCTTATATAGAGAATACTATATTAATTTTATACTAGATATAACGAATGATAGAAAAAAATCGTAAATTAAGAAACAAACCCTGGATAGAAATTAATAAGATTTACTACTTTATATGAGAATGTTTGATGTACATACATATGTGTGCTCGAACAGCAAAAAAGTATTGAACAAAATCTACAACAACAATGTAAATTCAATAAAAAGTGTGGTACCGTCAATTTGTTTTTGATAGCTTATTTAATAGCAAATTGCTTTTAATTGTATTTCATTATGTCTACAATAGTAATAATTAAAATAAAACTAAAAAAACTTTGCGTTATAAAAAGTTTTCAGTATAATGAATGGGCCTGACATTTTATAGTTCGTTATACTGAGACTTGTCTATTTTTAGTTTTTCCGAGCTTTATTGGCGTGGCCCCACCTCCTGCTAAATTTTTTTGCTCTTCCGATTCTTATAGTTTACTCCTGTATTGAATTTGAGCTCTCTAAAGCAAATTTTAGCTTTTGTTTTTCATGGGCATTCTAAACCTTTTGAAATGTTATATTCTTGCCGGGAAGTTTACTGTTGTGGGAGGGGAGTCTTCATGAGTGTGCCCGAATCAACCTCATCCGGTGTGCCACAGGGGAGTATACTGGGGCCAGTTTCATACTTGATATATATAGGGTAGGTTAGGTTAGGTTAGGTAGGGGTGGCAGTCAGAAACCCGGACTCACTTAGACCTTTTTGGTCCATTGTGATACCACGGAGACTCTGCTTATGCGGAGTCTCCACCGTCGAACCAACCAGAGCTCAATATAAAGCTACTAATACGTTGAAGTTCAACACTAGCAACGTCGGAAAGTTCCTTGAACTCAAGAGCGCCCATTGTGGTAAATCTCTTTCTTGCAAGTCCAGGACAGTGGCAAAGAAAATGCACTATGATTTCCTCTTCATCAATATTCTGGCAGCTACGGCAGTAATCATTGTGTTCAACCCGTAGCCTTTGTGCATGCCTACCTATGAGACAGTGTCCGGTTAGCAAGGGCACTAGTATCGATATTTGTTTCCTATTTTTCAAAATTAAATAATCAGTACCTTCCTTATTTAGGTGAGTCCATAACTGCCTTGTGATCACGCAATTATTTCTTGTGACCCATCTTCTATTTGTTTCCTCTACTGTCTTGCGTCTAAGTCTGAGTTTGCAAGAGGGTAGGGGTAAACCCACACATTCCAAATCTGGTGGAACCTGTAAGGTTGTCCCAATTCTAGCAAGCTCATCAGCCATGGAGTTCCCCTGAAAGCCTCTATGCCCCGGGGTTCCAGATGATCCTAATATCAAACTGCTCTGCCATCTCGTTTAGATATGATCGGCAGTCGAGGGCTGTTGTTGTTCTTAGAAGCGGGGACTCGAAGGCCATAATAGCTGCTCGACTACCAGTGTATATGCCAACCAAAATCGTTGAAATGACATTCACTCTCAACCAATCCGCAACTTTTCTTATAGCAAGGATCTCTGCCTGATAGACGCTGCAGTGATCCGGAAGTCGCTTTGCAATGCGAGGACCTAAAGCCCTTGAAAAGACTCCATAACCCACACCTTCGTGTGTTTTGGAGCCGTCCGTATAAAAATCAACACCTTTTATTCTACCTGGAGTTCCATTCATCCATATTTCTGTTGATGGTATCCAGGTTTTATAAAGACGTTCGTATAGTAGAGCAGGGGAGGTTTGGTCAATCCTCCATCCCCTAACTTCGTCATCAAGTATTCTACAGTGGCCGGCTCCATTTCCGTTCCACATAGAGGTACATCGAAGACGGATTGCCGAGGATGTTGCCATCTCCTTTCCTACTAGGTCCAATGGTAGTAGATGAAGGAGCATTCCCACTGCATCCGTAGGAGTGGTGCGAAGAGCACTGGTTATATACAAGGATGCAAGTCTTTGCACCTTGTTTAAGATATGTAGATAAGTCTTTTTCTCCAGGGACGGCCACCATACAATGATGCCATATATGAAAATCGGACGTATTATTGCAGTGTAGATCCAGTAAACGATTTTAGGGGTAAGACCCCAATTTTTCCCTATGGACTTTTTGCATAGATAGAGTGAAATTGTTGTTTTTTTCACTCTCTCTATGATATTGGTTTTAAAACTCAGCTTTGAATCAAGAATAAAACCGAGATATTTTGCAGTGTTGGACAGTTTTATCTCCGTATTATTAAGAGTGATAGGTTGTAAATCAGGTATCTTATACTTCCTAGAGAAAAGGACTAGTTCCGTTTTATTAGGATTAACGGCGAGCCCTCTTTTCTCCGCCCATCTTGTCAAATGTAAAAGACCATCCTGTAGGATGTCCCTTAGTGTTGTGAGGAATTTTTCTCTTACAGCTATTGCAACATCACCAGCATAAGCCACGATTCTGCACCCCCGCGATTCTAGAGATAGCAGCACAGGATTTAGAGCTAGATTCCACAATAGTGGCGAAAGAACTCCTCCTTGTGGTGTAACATTATTTACAAAGCGGGTCTGCCTTGAAGCTCCTAGAGCCGCAGTTATCCTGCGGTGAGTTAGTAGATTTTGAATCCACTTACACAATCCTACATTAACCCCCAAATTCGATAATGCATCAATTATCGAATCTGAAGAAATATTATTAAAAGCCCCTCAATATCGACGAAGGCCACAAGGGTGTATTCACCCACAGAGAGAGATTTCTCTATTGTGCCAACCAGCTCGTGTAGAGCCGATACGGTCGACTATCCCCTTTGATATGCATGCTGATGCGAGGAAAGTAATTTCCCATTGATGGTTTTGCGAATATAGTAATCAACCATCCTTTCTAGTGTTTTCAGAAGAAAGGATGATAAACTTATCGGTCCGAAGTCCTTCGGTGTGGTGTGAGAGCTTTTACCAGCCTTCGGTATGAAAATCACTCTCGCTTCCCTCTACTTATTAGGAATATGACTCAGTCCTAGACAGCTGGTGTAAATACTCAGTAGCCTAGGAGCTATGAGATTCGATACCTTGCATATCTCGGCCGGTATTATACCGTCGGGTTCTGGAGACTTATAAGGCTTGAAGCTTCTCAGAGCCCAATCCAGAGTCTGCATATTAACGATGTCAGATATATTTTCCGTAGGAATTGGGTAAAGATTAGATGTCTGAACCTCAGTCATTGAGTTACCCGGAAAGTGAGTGTCCATCAGGGCTCCTAATGACTCCTCACTGGATGATTGAGATTCTTCAAGTATCCCAGAGTACAGGGAGTGGCGGACAAAATTTTCCTCATGCGAGAGGCTTCTGAAATGTTTTCAATATTTTCACAAAACCACTTCCATGTTGTATTTTTAGCAATTCTTATCTGCTTTTTATACTACTTTAGTTTACCCTTATAAGCTATCCAATCCAGTTCATTTCTGGATGATTTAGCCCTATTGAAGAGTTTTCTGCATGAACACCTACACGATTGTAACTCTCTATTCCACCAAGGCGGTTTCTTTTTACCCCGTGGTATATTCAAAGGGCAAGACGATTCCCTTGCATTTCTGAAGATTGTAGTGATGTTATCAACCTCACAATCTAAGTCCGAAGTTTCTAAAAGTGACGAGTATCCAATCAGTCCTAATTGTCTAGAAAAAATAGACTTATACAGACGCCAATTAATCCGCCTAATATTTCGGGAGATTTTTACCTCTGGTGCCCGCTCCCTAATACTAAACTCGATAAACCTATGATCAGAAAAGGAGTGTTTCTGAAGTACACGCCAGTTCATGATCCTATTGGCCACTGAATCAGAAGATAAGGTTACATCCAGGACTTCCTGTCTGTTCCTTGTTATAAAAGTAGGTTATTGACCTCTATTACAAATGTTAAGGTTAGTACTAACTACATATTCTAAAAGTTCCTCACCTCTTTCATTAGTGTCCGTACTTCCCCAAATAGCATGATGTGCGTTGGCATCACAGCACAGGATAATATGGTGTCTAGCATTCTCCGCCGCAGCCACAAAGTTTCTCACCACTACCGACGGTAGAGGGCCTCGATCGTCGTGAGCGCAGTATACCGACGCCAGCCAGTAGCATGTATTTCCCAATTCCACGCTAACCGCCGTTATGTCTCTGCCGCTGAAGTTAGATAATAAAAATACATTAAGGTGGTTCCTTGCCAAGATGCAGGTTCTATTGTTACCTTCATTCTTGACGGCTAGCATCTTAAAATCTTTGGTCCTAAGTCCGCAAACCCTGCCACCACTAATCAAGTGTTCTTGGATTAGGACTATGTCAACTTCGCATGTCGTCATGCGAAGCTGAAGAGCAGCTGAGGCTGCTTTAGAGTGGTGGAGATTTATCTGCAGCAGGTTCAACATCCACCATGAAATCCATCTCCACGACCGTTTTATCGGACTCGTCGTCAGTCTCAAGAAGAAGGTCACTGTCTTCACCATAATCAGCGTCGAACATGCCTGAGGCGCCTCCTAGAACTTCAGAGTCGGATGTAATACAGCCATCCTTATCCGAAGATTCTCGTAAGCTGGCTTTCTTCTCCTCCTCTTCAGATTCCTCCTCCACAGCGTTTTCACACACTGTCTTGGAATTATCCGTCACTGGAGGCTGATCTCCTTTGTACACCTTCAGCGTAACCTGTCCAAAGGCGTACGATATAATATTATTGGACTTGGCCAAGTGTGGGAGGGTTTCAGCGTTTAGAATAATAATTATCCCACGTTTTTCCCCCTCAGCCTCACCGAACCTCTCCATCTTCCAATTGCCGGTTGGAAGTGAGGGATTGCAGTCCTTTAATAATTTAATCGCTGCTTCAGCCGTATCTGGGAATGCCATAATCCATGCATGCGCACGTGGTCGGGATGGAATTTTGCTCTTGTCAACAAGATCGATTTTCGCACCCGGCCACGGCTCTCCCATTCTGCTGAGAGCGGCCTTGTACAGGTCTGCCGATCTCTGGTCTCCAAAGGCCATCAGCTTGACCCTGCCTTGATACCAGCCTGCATCGCGACAGACTGGAGGTATGCCTGGATTTTTCGCAAGGACCTGGTAGTACGTGGTTGCCAACTTAGCTTCCACAGCACTCCATTTGCCCCTGGGGATGGCACCCCTGTCAACAACAGCCATTATGAGGTTGTCTTTTGCAACCTCACTAAACGACCTAATGCCAATATTACTATTAGCTTTAGCCCGCTTAGGCAATGGTTTGTCGTCCGGCGATCGCAGTCTTTTACCAGACGGTTTTGACGACGTGCTAGCACCACTACCACTTGAGGCGGGAGTATCCAAGGACACCTCTTGCCCATTTAAGAGAAGATTTTTGTTCCTCGGACAGTTTGGATGGGTCTTGAGTGCCCAACGTGTTTATAATACGTAGACATAACCTTTTTTGGTTATGCCTCATCTTTGATGGTCGGACATGCTTGGTCGAAGCCGGCGTGGCCGAGCTCGAACTGCTGCATGCACCAACCATCTGCCCAGTGTTCTCGGCAGTCTTCGTCTGAACGAGTTTTCTCGTACCAGACGGTTGCGTGAAACCGGTCCTCTGTCATTCCGCGCTAGGGAGCACCGTCAGTCCATCGGTTCCGGTCTTGTTTTTTTCGTTTTGTTTTGTTTTGTTTTTATATATAGAATTATTTAGCATTTTGGTCCCACGAGTATGGGGGATTTGAAGGCCACCACGTCATAGCCCCCGATAACGTGGTGAGGACGTCGTCTACTTGCTGAGGTGCCCAGGTATCAGCAAGGGTCCGTTCTAATACAGTCTTTTAACCCTGACTGCAAAAATCCGATGGGCACGGGTCGCATCACACCCCGGTTTAGGGTTGGATAACCTTTGGTACACAGGCCTTTAGCCATTTATCTTCACCCAATAATATAGAGTACCATTAAAGGTCATCCATGGTGTTGGGTTGAAGACATAGACCACGGCCTGTGGTTAATCCACCACACCACGACAAGGTAGTTATCCGGATGGAGTATATATAGGTATAGGGTATATATAGGGTATCTGGTAGCACATTTATATTTTCAAACTTAAATAAAAAACGTAATAGTTGATACAAAGTTTCATTAAGAGCATTAATCGATAGAATTGAAATGCGGATTTTATTTTTTAAAGAGTATGTAATCCAGATGGCTTTCCTCGAGTTGAAAACACTGTTCAAAACGGAGCGTTGTGTTATGCGCCACACGCTGCAGTAAACTTGGTTCAATTGAGCTGATTTCTCGACTACTATTTTCATTTAAAGCCATAATAGATTGGGGATTGTCATTATCAACGATATCTTTGAGGTAGTCTCATGAAAAAAATCTATGGGAGTTAGATCGGGCGACCTCGGTGGCCATTCGATATTCCCGAAACAACTCATCAGTTTTTGGTTGAAATTTTCCCGAACCAAATTCATCCAAGCTTGGGCAGTGTCTGCAGTCACCCCATCCTGTTGAAACCACGTTTGTGAAGAGTACAGTGGATGAGCTCACTGGTTTGGCAAAAATAATTCCGTAATAATGCGTCGATAATTTTCATCGTTGACAATCATCGCCAGTCCGCGAGAATTTTTGAAAAAAATGGTCCAATTATCTCATGCATGGATGAGGCACACCAAACAGTTACCCTGAGGCAATGCAATGGTTTTTGATATTTCAATCGAGGGTTGCAGGTTCTTGGAGACCATTAATGGCAATTTTGCTTGTTGACGTGTCTGTTTAAGTGAAAATGAACCTCGTCGCACCAAAAAAAAGGGATTTAGTGCGAAAACGCTCCAACATCGTTTCACAAAAATATTTGCGTAAATCAAAGTCACTTTCTTTCAGTTCTTGAAGGTTTTGAACTTTAAAAGGATAGAATTTTAGATCCCCTTTAGTCCCAGTGAGGCTGCTCTTTTCCGTATTGAAAGTCGCGGATTTTCACGTAAACTGCCTGTTATCAGTTCAATGTTTTCGGGAGCAAGTCGCTTTTGAAACCTATATGGTGCTAAGGAATTCAGCTATTGGGTACTGCTTTAACTTCTAATGTAGAGAGAATCCAACAAAGGCAAAACAAAGTTTTAAGGTTAATAATATCGAATCCCTGGTAACTTTAAAATTCAATTAAAAAATTCTTCAAAAGAGCGAACAATTTATGAGGGGGTAAAAACACGACGAATGGCTTGCTGTGTGCAGAGGCCGGATCTTGGCCTCGTTGGTTTTTTAAAACTTTTTTTTAAGTTTGCTAAATTTTTTTTGAAAAATTGTGTTAGAAAGGCAACTTCCAAATATGTTAAATTTGCCAATCACTGCTGTTAAGGCAGCTTTAATTTCAATTTATAGGGCCTGTCCCACGATGTCACCAGCAAACGATCGATTGACAACTTGATTTCCAAACAACAACAAATTTTCTGATGTTATTGTACGTTTGCTGGCCCAATAATTTGCTGAATTTTTTTATACCCTTTACCAAAAAATGGTAAAAGGTGAGATTGGTGAACGAAAAAAAAGAATGATTTTAGGGTTGGAAAACTTACACTTTTTTTTTTAATGCATGTATTTATTTATTGTATCTTCAAATATGAACTAACAATAAGTATTCAAATCTTAAATCTAAAATATAATTATTAGGCCCGACCACTGTCGGACATAAACTTAGTGATAGTATTAAATAATACATAAGTAGTGATAATCAAAAAGGAAAAAAAGTATTTGCAAGTAGTCCCATCTGGAGTGTTGAGTATAAGAGCTCTTGTGTCCCTCTTTTTTAGGCGGATGTGTCCAGTAAAGTTCAAAATAGTACGAGCAAGCGGATTAGGATGTGATTCGAGTTTTGTCAAACATTTGCCAGCGTACTTTGCAATTTCATCACTTTTTGTGATTTAAGAAATTAACTACCGAGAACTAATTTTAAATTTTTTTAAATAAATAAACTTATTTAATGCTATAGTACGAATAAAATTGGTATTTCAAAATAAACTTATTTTATACTTTAGTACGAATAAATTTGGTATTTCAAATTGAAAAAAAAAATAAAAAATAAAAACGACGTTTCCAGGCTTGGAAAACCTTATTTTTTATACAGAAGTTATTTACTAAAACAAATATTTCCTTTTTTTTTGTATAAATCTAACATATCTTACATTCTTCAAAAAAAGATTGGTACAAAAAAGCAGAAAAATCAAAAAGGAGGATTCCAGGGTTGGGTAACTTACACTCTTTGTGATATAAAAAATTATCTACCGAAAACTAATTTTTTTTATTAAATAAACTTATTTTATGCTTGAGTACGAATAAAATTGGTATTTCAAATAAAAAAAATAGTTTAAACTATTAAAAAGACGATTCCAGGGTTGGAAAACTTTAACTTTTTTTATACAAAAGTAACTTACTAAAACAAATTTTTCCTTTTTTCTATAAATTAAACATATCTTAAATTCTTAAAAGAAAGAGATTGTTGAAAGAAATCAGAAAAATCAATAAGGACGATTTCAGGGTTTGGAAACTTACAATTTTTGTGTTATATAAAATTAACTATGTCTAATTAGTTTTTTTTCTTTACGTTTATAAATTCTATATATTTTATGTTTAGGAAAGAAAAGTTTTTTTGCAGAAAATTATAAAAATAAAAACCACAGCTCCAGAGCTGGAAGCTTTGAATTTTTTTCTGGATATTAAAGTAAAATAAAACATTTTTTGAATTTCCTTTTTTCTTTTTTCACTTAACACACTTTCTATATTTTTTTAAGAACTACTAGATTGGTATAAGTAATCAGAAAAATTTAAAATGATGATTTTAGGGTTTGAAAATTAATTTATTTTGTACATAAAAGTAACTAAGTCAAATTATTATTTTTTGTTTATACTTTATGTATGTGCTTATGTATGTATATCTATACTACATAAAAGCACTTTGGTAAAGGGTATATAAGATTCGGCACAGCCGAATATAGCACTCTTACTTGTTATTTCTTGTTTTAAAGTAGCTACGTCCAAGGCATATGCACAATGTGCAAACTTTTTCAAAAGCTCTTTTGTAAAAGCTTGCTCATTGAGCATATGGCTTGGAGGTAGCTGGTTTAAAGCCACGTTTCTACTTCTAGCCTTATGAGGAATCACATTTAATAATACAAATGTACTAAATGGCTTAAACATTTTTATTTCCTTAAGTGTAATAAGCTACGCATTAAATTAGTTGACTTTAAAATTTTTAGTAATTCAGATTCTACTATACCTGCTGCACGGTGTTTAATATGAATGTACATAAGTAAAAAAGGCCAAACTAAAGATGTCCAAATTTAATTTACCAATTGGACATGAACAGACATGAATGTGAATTGATTTAAAGTGTGTTAAAGCGGAAATAATTTTTTAACTTTTTTACTCCAGCACATACATACCTACATATGATACACTTTTACATGTTGCACTACAATTTTGTTCTGCAGAAAAAGTACGGATTACTATAGCAACAACGTGCACTTACTCGCGTGAACGTTACGTCTCTCTGGATAATACCAAAATTGTTGTAAAATAATTAGATTCTGGCAATAATGACGACGGCGCTTATTTCATAGTTTTAATTTCCTGTCATTATTTCCTTTTACATTGCTTTGTATACTGTAGATATTTATGCCACTAGAACATCCTGCACATTCTGTGTGCATTGGATGCAAGTTGTGTTGCTTTCTGTGTACATACATTTATCGTCCTTACTTGTATATTTTTGTAAATTTTTTTATTGTTTTATTTTCCAATAAGTGGCAGGAAGTCTTGTCTTCATACCAGAGCTTTGTTTGTGTATTGTTGTATTCTGGTGTAAATCCTACATTTCTAATGACTGTGCATGTACATACAGTGTAATCTCCCTTAGCGGACACTTCCTATAGATGGACACCCCTTTAGACGGACACTTTTGACAGGTCTCGACAGCTCCATAAGCAAAGAAATTGCTTTCTCTTGAGCGGGCGTACGCATTTCAATGGTCCCTTCTGTGTCCGCTCAAGAGAGATTCCACTGTACATATAAAGGTGTGTAGTTGCAAGAAATATGAGCAATGCCATTTTCAAATATAACTTTTCATGCAATTGTTACTGCCATCAATGATAATGATTATGATGTTGTCTATGGTATTTACTTTTTTTCGGTTTTCTATGAACACGGATTAATTTTTATCAAAAACAAAATATTGTTCATGTGGAAGGTAACTTGAACATTTGCATAACATAACTTTTGCATAACAGAATCGTATATTATTATAGCAAATCACAAGGGTGGGCGTAGGAATATATTTTTAGGAATTTTCAACTGTAGCCAGTACCTTGCTTGCTTAAATAACTTGTGATAGGTTTTTGCATAAAAAGCGCCTGCATGGATTTCGACAATTAAGGTATTGTTATATTTGACTTAAAAGTCGACAGGTGCTCAGAAACAAAATGGCGGATTTTTCTCGAAATAGCAATACGGTAATTTTTTTTACAAAACATATGGATTGAGGTATCAAAATAAAGGATATTAAAAGGGGATTACAAAAATGTATGTAAATTATGTTTAAATTTAATTTGGAATATACAATTTAAAATTTTTTGATAACTAGCTGGGTGCGACCTCTCATAAAATTATGTTAATAAGAAAACCTATCGAGTTTGGGTTTCAAAAATATATACGCATTATATAATGTTTGTTCCTAAGAGTTGCCGGGACACTTAAAAGTTTAATATAACAAATAAATTTAAAAAATCAAAAACCCGACTACCTCAAAACAACTGAAAGGGGAAAAACAAGTCCAGTTGTGCGGAAAATAGCGACTCTTACAGCCGTGAAGTATTAAAAATCGAATCTTCAAATTTTTTTTGTAGTGGCTCCCGACTGTAAAAGTCACTATAATCCACAATACTGGACTTGTCCTCTTTTTTAATGTTCAGTTATTTTTAGGTAGTCGAGTTTTTGATTTTTTAAATTTATTTACTAACGAAAATATCAACAAACGAAGTTTTTTCGTATTCATCCTGTGTGTCACAAATTCCTCTACAACAGTATGATCAATTGACCGGTTAGTTGATCGGCAGTAATGCAGAAGATAAACATTATACGTAGAAGTGTATAGGAAGTGGAATAATAAATAAATAAATAAATAATTAATTGATACAACTATCATAATTGGTATTTCTAATAGAATCATTCGTAGATACGGGTCATATAAAAAAAATTGCGCAGAACTAAAAAGGTAAGCACATTATTATATTTATTGCAAAGTATTCAAAATTTTTTGCATTTATTCTAAAATGAAATTTGAAATTTTTTTAATTCGCTTAGTGCAATTGTGTCATATCTTATACAGTCAAATCCCGATAATTCGTATCCTGATAATTCGTAATTACCGATAATTCGTAATAAACCGACCCTTAAAAAAATCTCCTTAATTAGTAGAATTTAAATACATTTTGGTCTCCTCGCTAATTGTTTTTTTTTTTTTTTTGAAATAAAATCTACTTTACCTCTTGTAAATCGTAATTGTTTGCTAACTACCACTTATAATTCGTAATAAAAATAACAGACACATGGAATGAATGATTTTTTGTTTACCGCTATTTTTTTTGCGTGGGTTTTTGCTTCTGCTTGTGTGTGTGCGCACGCATAAAACTCTGCCGGTGTTACAAAAACAACAAATTTTTATTTTGTATTTTATTTTTAACAATTTTTTATGCTTTTTTACCGTTTTAGTGAATAAATTGAAAAACCCCGTTAATTCGTATTTGTTTTATTTGAACCCCGTTAAAGGGCTATTAGACAGGCATACTTGTCTGTAGACATGTACGATGGCATACCAAATCTCACTGTCTAATACAGTCAAATCCCGATAATTCGTTCCGCGATAAATCGTAATTTCCGATAATTCGTAATAAACTGTCGGTCCCTTGAGAAAATCTCGTTAATTCGTAAAATTTGCATACATTTTGGTCCCCTCGCTAATTCGTAATTTTTTTCATATAAAATCTTCTTTACGTCTTATAAATAGTAATTGTTTGCTAACTACCACTTATAATTCGTAATAAAAACAACAGAAACATGAAAATAATTGCTTAATTCACAAAACCTCTTGTATCTCTGTATCGATTGTATTATCATATTGAATACAAGAGCGTAACATTTGTTGTCTGAAATTTTCATATAAAAATGAAATACACTATTACACTTTTATTTCATATGTTTTTAAAATGTTGTATTCAAAGAGAGGCTCTCTGAGAGAATTTGTATGTAGCTTGTTCTTCTTTTTTCATTAAAAATACGAAATATGTACATTAATACACAACACAGAGGGTGTTCACAATTAAAAAACCAAAAGTGTATTTGATACACAAATACACGATAAATATTGTTGTAAATTAAGCAAATGATTTTTTGTTTACCGCTATTTTTTTGCGTGGGTTTTTGCTTTTGCTTGTGTGTGTGTTTATTTTCTTAAGATCAGTTTGTTAATGAATAATAATCAAAAATGTCAAAGCGCACGCATAAAACTCAGTCAGTGTTTCAAAAACAACAAATTTTTATTTTGTATTTTATTTTTAACAATTTTTTTGTTTTTGATGTAAACATCTATACGTTAGGGGGTAAAAATCTTTTGACTTTGATTTCTTTGCTGAGATTTCTTTGCTTTTGCTTTGCATTGTCAAATCGGTGTGGGCTATGTATGAGAGTATTAGTGTTTGAAAGAAGCAATACCAAGCAGAGAAACAAGTCGACCGGCTCGAAGCCGCCGCCGGTTACTTTTCTGTATATTTCCTTACACCAAAGGTGAAAATGAACCGTAAGAGCTACGGACTTGAAATTTGGACACAATATGTAGACATTTGGCCACTACAACAACAAATACATGAGAGTTAAAAACTAAAGGGTGTTCCAAAACGAGCAACGAAAAATGTTAAAATCCCATGTAATATACATACAATTGTATGTACATATATACACTTGAAATTTTAAAAGTTAGTGTATTTTTAACCCCCGACTAAAAAAAGGGGTGTTATAAGTTTGTAGTGTGTGTATGTGTGTCTGTGTATCTGTGTGTCTGTCTGTGTCCACGTACAGGCCAAACGGCTGGACCGATTTTCAAGTTTGAAAGATGACTTGATAGAGAGTGTTCTTAGCTATGTTTGAAAAAAAAATCGGTCCAGCCGTTTAGAAGATATAACATCTTTTCTGAAAAAAGTCGGGGGTTTTTAAAATTTTTAATTTTTGTTATTATACAGACTACAACAATTAACACTAAATTTAAACAATTTAAATCAATGGGTGTTCCATCAGTTAATGCAATTTTGACTTTGTAATTTTGACAACTTGCTGTATCTTGGAAACCGTAAGAGTAAAACTCTTGAAATTTTCAAAAACGGTTAAACTAAAATTTCATAAAAATATAAAATCGCCAAATATAAAATAGGACTAAAATAAATCGCGAAAAACCGAAAAAGTCGCCAAAATTAAAAAAAACTTGAACAAAAAAATCGCCAATATGAAAAAATCGCCAAAATGAAAAAATCGCCTAAATAAAAAAACCCCAAAAACAGAAAAAAATCGCCAAAATGAAAAAAACACACAAAAAACCAGAAAAAATCGCCAAAATGAAAAAATCGCCAGAATGAAAAAAATTGCGAAAATTAAAAAAACCAAAACCAAAAACGCCAAAACGAGAAAAAAGCGATAAAACTGAAAAAAATCGTTTAAACTGAAAAAACTTAAAAAAGGAAGAAAGCTAAATCAAAAAAAAAAAAAAATGATCAAAGCCGAATGTGCGCGAGTGAAAGTCGCACTTTACTGAATTTATTTTAATTGCAATGCGTACACAACAAAAAGAACAGCAACAACTAAACGATGAACAACAGGAATTAAAAATTAAAAAGTAAAAGTAAAGGCATTTACCATAGATGAGCACTGAAGTACCACTAAAGTTTCAGTAAAAACAAAAAAAATTTTGCTGATTACTAAAATTTTTTTCTACAATTTTTATAAATTGCCTAAATGATTTGTTATATGATGAGGTGCATTGAATTTTCATTAATCAGTAATGCCCGTATTCATAATGAAGTTCTACCAAGTGGCTAAATGTTTTTCATACAAAACTTTCAAAATTTGAATGAAAAAACTTTGCCACTTGCTACGGCCCTACGATTTTACTGGTAATGCAAATTAAATTTCATTAGCAGTAAAAATTTACTGAATTTTTTTAGTAATCAGTAAATTTACTACTTACTGCAATTTTGAATGCAGTACATATACATATACTGCAGTGTGCCCATTACTAACCAAATAAGTTTAATAAAACAAACAAAAACCAACAAATTCATATGTATTTACAATATTGAAAAAATTAATTAATTTAAAAAAAGATACTAAAAGCATAAGTACTTCCAACTTAAACAAAAATTTTTCATTACTAGATGTTTACACATCTCCTCTGTGATCGGACTCACATTGCTTTTTTTATGGTTTTAGTAAATAAATTGGAAAACCCCGCTAATTCGTATTTATTTTATTTTAACCCCTATAATTCGTAAGAAATGGCCGGTCCCTTACGATTACGAATTATCGGGATTTGACTGTATTTAACTTTATTTTTTTTTTTTTTTTTTTTGGAAAACGAGATTTTTTATAGTTAATCTGCAAAAGTTATTTTTTATATGATATTTATGTTTTAATATATTTTGTGTGTTGCACTCAAAACTTTTTCAAAAATGGATAATAATTTAACTGAGATAAAAAATATGTTTTTCCTTTTGTATTCATAATAAAAAACAAAATGAAAGCAATGTTCTGTCCAGTGATTTTTGTAGACGGGACTAAATATACACTTGTATTGACGTTTTAAAAGTTAACATATGAAACTCATATTACGGCCTATTTAAAATTGCACCCTCGTGTAGCACACTAATATAGAAAATGGTGTGATAATCACGCTTTTGGTATAAAGTGTCTTTAGATCATTTAGATTATCTAAAAATTATATGACACCCTTACGATTACAAGTTTATATAATTCATAGCATATTTCAGTGTTAGGTATTGTGCCAAACAAGAACTTGGTCAAAATTTATATCTCACTACTTTTAATGGCCGAAATTTTTGATAGGCACTTGGCCTTTTTCACATTGATGTTTTTGTGAGGATTAAAAACATTACAAGCAACATTTTGTTGCTATATATTAACCCTCTAAAGGTGCCGTCACACTTGTCAAACATTCGCCCAAAAAAGCGCAACCCCTAAATGCTAATGAAAAATCTTTCAATTCAGACAAAAGTTTGTCAAGTTAAATAGTAGCCAATATTGTTGGATTCTATGACATTGTCCATTATTTGTGTTCGAAACTGTTTAGTGTGATAAACAAGTGTCTGGATCAAAAGTTTTTCATTAGTGTTTATTGGTTACGCTTTTTTAAGCAAATTTTTGACAAGTGTGACCGTACCTTGGCATTACATTTTTGACAATCCTAAAAAAAGAATTTGAACAATTATAAAATTATTTTTTTATTCTGCTATTTTTTTTTTGTGTTATGCTAGCAGCAGATGCAGTTTACACTTAAGGATATTGGATTTTGAGTTGTTTTCCAGTGAGAAAAATTAGAAGTAATTATTCAGGAAATATTTTTTCTCCACTTCTAAAGTATTAATATATGTGTATTTTTTACTTTTGAGGAATCGATTATTAATAACATCCAGGTAAATAATTAAGAAGCTGTTTCACTTGTGCAAAGCTCTACATATTTTTATTGTCATTCCTTTTTAACCCCAGACCAAAAGTTTGTAGTGTGTGTGTATCTGTGTACCTGTCCGAGTCCACGTACATATCAAACAGCTTCACCGATTTTGATTTAGTTTCTGTATATGAAAGGTGACTTGATCGGAAGTGTTCCTAATTATGCTTAAGGAAAATCGTTTCAGCCGTTTAGAAGATATCACAATTTTCTAGTTATATTCCGTTGAATATGTGTGTATTTGAAGCCGTAGCTCCTTAACGGCTAGACCGATTTTAATTTGGTTTGTGTTGCGTTTGAAAGCTGACTCAATCTTACATCGTCTCACCTGTACTTGAAGAAAATCGGACAAGCTGTTTCGTCTGTACATCGGTGGTTCTTAAGTTTTTTTAATTTTTGATATAAATTATGTTTTTTATTTCTACCTTTTATTTAAAATTTGTTCGTTAAAACGATTATAAAATGAAATTTTTGTTCTTTATATAAGGTACTCAGTAGAATTTTTTTTTAAGAAGTTCATAACATATTTTTTTAAGTGTCTTTTAAATAGTTTAACAGTGCAGTAGTGAATGGTATTTTAATCTCTCTTCCTTTCGTATTCTCTCAGTTTCGATTACTGTCATTGCTTTTACTTTAGTTGCGTTGCAAAAATAAATATACGAAATTAAAAGATGTTTCCTGGTTGACAAATATCCTTTTCCTGAAATTTATTAAATGCTTGTTTTGGAAATAAAATTGTTTCAATGATACATACAAAAGATATTAAAATTGTTTAAATTATTCTATTGCACTGGAAGTTTAATTAAAGTTTAGTAAATAGAGTATATTGAAATGGTGAAGAGGATTATAACAATGTCTGAATTTTGTTTTAATATCAAAAAGTACTATTTAATAAAAACTGAATGTAAAAAGTTAAAAACTAATTATACTTGCTTCTTTATCTACATTGTCTAATGTTTTATTTTTAATATATAAAACTCTTGCAAAGGAATGAAACGATTTTAAATATTTGCAGAAAAGTAATAATGTAAAAATAAATTAGGGTTTCTATTTAAAAACTTCTGCCACTTAAAGTACTAGAATCAAAATAAGGAAAAATTATCCCATCGCACGATAACTGCCTATGAATTTTCTTTTGTGACCATCAGAGTATTATTTAATTTGAAGACGTGTGGTTTGCTTGACAGGATTTATGCAAATTCTAACCGGTTTTTAGGAAACCCTGTTACAATATAAATATGATGTTTTTCTAGCTTTCTGGAAACATGCACCCAGAAAAAAGATTGGTTGGAAAACTGTTAGTCCAATAAAATATCATTTGCATTAACTATATTTCAGTTCACGCTATCAATTTTCTGTTAATCCAAAAAGCAATCCATCTTCATTGCCATAAGGTCATAATTGTAACAAATAAAGGGTGTTTTTTTCAGAGGTATAGAACTTCGAATTGAAATAAAACACAAGAAAATCGTTTTAATGTCCATCAATTTGGCTTTATTGGAAGGATAATTTTATGCCATTAATGTTTAAATATGATTTCGGGCATGTGGCCGCCGCGGCTGGCTCGAATAAAGCCAATTCTACAGGTCCAATTTTCAACCACTTTTTCGAGCATATGGGGCCGTATGTTGGCAATAACGCCACGAATGTTGGCTTCCAAGTCCCCTAACGTTTCTGGTTTGTTGGCGTAGACGAGCGACTTCACATATCCCCAAAGAAAATAATCCAATGGTGTCAAATCACACGATCTTGGTGGCTAATTGACAGGTCCATTCCGCGAAATTATGCGCTCATCGAATGTTTCCTTCAATAAATCGATTGTGACGTACGCTGTGTGGCATGTAGCGCCGTCTTGTTGGAACCACAACTCATCCACATTCATGCCATCCAATTCGGGAACAAAAAAGTCGGTTAGTCGGCTCCAATTGCTGTGCACGGTGGCGAATCGATTCATTCGGGTCCTCTTCAACACTTTGCTCTACAGCGGCAATTGTTTCTTCGGTGCGCACTGTTCGACGTCTCTGCGGATGCGTATTATCACATAGAGTAAACGTAGTGCGAAAACGATCCATGGTTAACCGAATTAATTGCTCTGATGGACGATTATGTCGACCACCAAATGGACGGAGCTTGCGGTAAACTTCGCGAACTGAACCATTATTTTCGAAATAAATTTGCACGATTTGCAAGCGTTGTTCTTTTGTCAACCTGTTCATGATGAAATGGCAAACCAAACTAAATATTAATCACTTAACAGCTGACAAAATGGCCGCCAGTTAAAAAAGTGATACCAACTTAAAGTTCTATACCTCAATAAAAAACACCCTATATATGATTGTGACAATACTTAAATTGATTGCGTCAACCGAGCGTATGCTTTTGTCATGACTAATTAACTGATTGGTTAACCCAACCGAATAAAATATTACGAATTGAATTTTACTACCAACTAAAAAATTGTCGTTCTATATTTAAATTAAAATAAAAACTTTCAATCAGTTGCTGCAACTAACTAGAGGTTGAGTTTACTATCATAGTTTATAGCAGCAAATTAAAAAATTAACTTTTGTGACTTTCAAAGATATTATGATTTTTGAATTCTCAAATGGTTTTTGAAAGTCTGTGCATAAGATAACAGGTTTGTGGCTTTTCAAAATGTGTTTGAAGAAATGTACATATATAGACATGCTTCACCATTAGGAAATAAATTTCAATTAAAATAAACTTATGACAATATGTCAAATAATAAATTTCTTAAATTGTGTATTTTTATTTGCGTTTATTGTTTATTTTTATTTTAGCAAGGAAGGCCAATTTTTCTTTTGCAGGTACCAATTATGATATTGTTTTAATTATATTAACCAAATTTTCGGTAGCAAGAATAACATTTCAAATTCCATACTGTCAACCAATTTTTTCCGTTGCTGCAACTATTGGGTTTAGGGTTATAATTAAAATATAGTGGCACCACAAGAAAATTTCAGTCGCCATAGCAGAATTCTATGATAGTTGCTGCAACCGCCAAAATTCAATTGGCAACAAATTCGGTTGTCACAACGAATCTGTTTTCTCTGTGTGTGGATTTTGCCCCGAAAGATCTGCTAATTTTTCGAGGCTAAAGACAAATGAAGCCAATTTCAGATATATGTTTTTGAAGTAAAGCCTATTCCAGTAAGAACGCTCTGCATCGATCAAGGCAAACGATAGTCGAAGAAGCAAAATATGAACTATGAGTTGGGCGAAGCAAAACTTCGAAAGCGCTATCTTCCAATATTTTTTAACTTTCCTGCAACATGCTGCCGTGCGTTTTAATTATATTGCAATAAAGGACCAATTTATTACTTCGTACAAAAACTATTACCATTATTTCCTATAAATTTTCTTTTGTGATCATCAGAGTATCATCAAGTTTGCGCTTGGTAGTATTTCTGAAAATTTTAAGGCTTTATTGGGAAAGCCCGGTACAATATAGACTGAAAGTATTAGTCATCGTTAGCTACGACTTTTTCCCATACTTCTGGAGAGATACGGATGCTGGGACCGAAGATCTTTTAATTTTTGAGGCCATAGCAAATCAAATAAATTTCCGATACTGTGTTCTGAGGTGAGGCCTATTCAAATAAGAGCGTTCTGCATCGATCAAAGCAAATGGCTGTCAAGCTGGGCACGGCGTGGACTATAAATTCGGTTAAGTAAAACTTCCCAACCACTGTTTTATGAATAGTTTTTAACAGCTCGTGCAAGATGTGACATTGTGTTGTCCTGATGAAGTATGACGTCTTCATGGCTGGTTGAATATTCCTGCTGTTTTTGAACCAATGGTCGCTTGAAACTAGTTAATTATATATCTTACGGATCCCCAGTAATTGATAGGCTGGTTCCATTAGATAATAATAAGTGGGACCTTTATGGTCACACTAAATATAAAGCATATCTTTGGCTGCATGGATATTTGGCTTTGTTGTTGATTCGGCTAGTTGACTGGAATTCACATATGAATTTGCATTTCCAGATGTCCAATGAATCCACTTTTCATCATGAAGAGTGATTTGATGAACAAATTATAATTATGGCGTTCAAGTAATATTTTTAACATGTCGCTCTACTTCAACTCGTGTCATACCAAATTTGATTTCGGTTGAATCCTGCTGCTTGAATGTTTTTTCTTTATATATCCGGCCTTTGTCTTCCGTATCGGTGAGCAAGTAAAAAAAAGAAGCAAAGAAAACCTTCCCAAAAGCGATGCATTGCTGGCACTAAATTCAATATTTAAGAAGAAAAAAAATTGCTGTTTGCACTATTTGATTTTTCGTTCAATCATTATGAGATATTAAATGCACAAAATTGATGTAAATTATATACACCAAATATGTAAAAACTAATTACATAACTTTGTGCTTATAATGTTTAATTGCCTGTTAAATTAAAAATGCACACACAAAAAGCTTCATTAATTAAAGTTTTTTTTCCATTTTTTGTGTGTTTTTAAAACTTTTTTTCCATTAAATTACGCATGCAACCATGTTCGAAATCTACAACAAACACATTTTATGGTGTCGTGTTAAACATCTTCAGCTATCATGGAAACATGACAACTTTGTAGATTTTGTTTTCATAAATTAAAACATTTATGCTACGAGACAATCATGCAGACATAGATATACATACAAACAGTAAAGAATTTTCATATCAAATGCAACATCCTTGTAATGCATTTACTTTAACCCTAGAAGGTTCAACCATATAAAGAGGTGCATAACTTTCTTGCTTTATTTATTAGATGCGTGTCTATCTTTGACTTTTTCAAAGCGGCTACAGAGAGTGTAATAAGCACAAAATTAGACCGTTTGTTTCTCTGTATTATTTTACAAACGAAAGCGTTGCGTTAGCAGCAGGGTACGTATTTTCAGTACATTAAAGTACTAAAATATATCTTTAAATGTACTGAAAATACGTATCCTGCTGCTAACGCAACGCTTGATGCTCTGATTTAGGTTGGGCTCTATATACATATGTCTTGGATGGTGCGACAGCCGATTGAAAGAGTTTTTGATTTGTATCCGTACAAACAAATTTTCTTCTGCGAATATACTTTAGGGGCATTGCTGTGTGTGGCAGAGACATAGCACATTCCACCCATAAATTTACAACATATAGTCTATGTCTACGTCACAAGCAGGAAATAAAATAAAGGACCTGCGCAATGCGCAATTTTGTTTTTCATGTCCGTGCATAGCATGTATTTAGAGCAGTAACCCGCAAGCCATAGCACAATTGTGCGGATGAAAATCACATACATGCTCATGCTCTTTCATTTAGTCGTCACTGAGCAAGCGACGAATGAAGTTGTGCACGCGTGTACGAATTTTTTCCTGGTTTTTTGTTTAGTTTTTTTCAGCACACGGAACGAAATTAAGGTTAAAATTTAATAAATTTGTACAGCAAAAAAAAAATTAAATAATTATGAAAGCTAAGAAAAATTTCGTGATAAAAAATGCTTTTCGCAATATGCAATGCATTTTATGTTACAAACATTGAAAAATAATAGGGAAAGTAGTATAGAAAGGCATTTTAATAGTATCCACAGAACTGTGAATAAATTTAATTTTGAATTTATGCACTAAATCGTTGAATGCTCATTAAATTTTTACGTTTTATTTAAGTTTTAATTAAATTGCTTATTTACAAAAAAAAATTCAATCAACTAATAATCACATAATATATTTCATATTACAAAACTTTTCTTCAAGTGCAAGTTTATTTTACTCTCATTTTTCTCACCAATACAAACATATTTTATTTTGCGGGACACTGATTTAGAGCGTAAAGATAGTATAGCATAGGATTGTTATTCGTCCTCTCTTTCCCGGACACTGTCCTCTTTTTGGGATCTCTGTCCTCGGAAAAAATTAGCGTCCGGGAAAGTCCTACTTTTTAAGGAAATTTTTTCGCTTTTGAATTGGTTGACAAATTGTGTTTATTAAAACCTAAACTAAAAAGGGAAGTAATTGGTATTGGATGTCCAGTTAATCTTATAAATAACACTGTTCATGAGGGTTGTGGTATGTTATTTTAAGACGTAGAATTATGAAAATTTATTTGAAATATGGATGGAGCTTAGTAAAAGTGGCCAGAATAATATCGTACGTAGCTTTAAACGAGAGTTAAAAATCTTTATTTTATGAATAAACAAGACATTTTAACTTAATAATGAAAGTTTATTTAAAGTCGGTAGCCCTATCGTTTGATGAAGTTCTATTTCTGTGCGTTTATGTAAATATTCTTAAATCTATATACATAAAACAGGATGTGTGTATGTATGTATGTATGTATGTAACGTATGGACTCCAAAACGGCTGGGCCGATTTTGATGAAATTTTCAGGGAATCTTCAGAATATTCAGGCGGGTGACACTGCGAAGTCTATATATATATATATATATATATATATATATATATATATATATATATATATATATACAGGGTGGGCAAAAAGAAACCAAGGGGTGTAAAAGTTTAATAACTTTTTTGTTTATTAATTTTTTTTTATTTTTCTTTCAGATTATATAATATACAAAATGGAAATTTTTTTACACTAAGTATAAAAAATGATGTTTCTTAAATGACCACCGTTTTCAGCTTCGCACTGATGGGCTCTTTTTAGATAATTTTCCATAACATCTTTCAAAACTTGTGGCTGTAGCGTTCGAATTTCTGCAACAATGTTTGCCTTGAGTTCAAGGATTGTCTCTGGCTTGTTCACATACACTCGCCTCCTTCAAAAAACCCCAAAGAAAATAGTCGGGTGCTGTCAAATCTGGCGATCGCGCTGGCCAAATAATTTCAGAATTTCGAGAAATTATTCGCTCTCCAAAAGTTTGACTTAAAAGTGCCATTGTGTCTCGGGCAGTATGGGCAGTGGCTCCGTCCTGCTGAAACCACATACCAGGTCTGTTTTCAAGAGCAGGACGTAAAAAATTTTCTATCATAAACCGATACCGCTCTCCATTTACGGTTACAGCACTTCCATCTTCATTCTCGAAGAAGTAGGGCCCAATGACATTTTCAGATGTGATCCCACACCATACTGTACACCTGATGGGGTGCACTTGGCGTTGATGAATGGCTCTTGGATTTCGAGAACCCCAGAACCTACAGTTCTGCTTATTAACAAAGCCATTCAAATGAAAATGAGCTTCATCACTCATAATCAAATTTTCAATAAAGTTGATTTCATAAAATTCTATTGTTCTGGTTGTCTGTTCAGTTGTGAACCTCTCCATTATAAATTCTCCAAGTGTTGTCTATATAATCTGAAAGAAAAAATAAAAAAAAAAATTAATAAACAAAAAAGTTATTAAACTTTTACACCCCTTGGTTTCTTTTGGCCCACCCTGTATATACATATATATATTTTTATACCCTTTACCAAAAAATGGCAAAAGGGTATATATAGGTTTGTCATTCCGTTTGTAATTTCCAGAATATTAATAAGCGAGCCATAAAGTATATATATATTCTGGATCCTTATGCATAGGGAAGACGAATAAGCGATGTCCGTCTGTCCGTCTGTCTGTACGTGAAATCGGTTTTCCGAAGCTCCCAGAAAAGCTAGAGACTTCGTTCTTGGACGAAATGGTCGAGATAAGATTGGTATTGAAAATCAGCAAAATCGAGCAGACGGTTTGAAAGCTGGGAAACTTAAACTTCATTTTGCCATACAAAATAACTACCGAAAACTAGTTTTTAATAATTATTTATTAAATAAACTTATTTTATACTTCAATATAAATAAAATTGATATTTCTAACTAAAAAAAATTAAAAAGAAATTAAAAAAATTAAAAAGACGTTTCCAGGGTTGGAAAACCTTGATTTTTTTGTTATGCAAAAGTAAATTACTAAAACAAATTTCTCCTTTTTTCTCTATAAACTAAACATATGTAATGTTCTTAAAAGAAGCATATTGATTTAGAAAATCAGAAAAATTAAAAGGATGATTCCAGGGTTCGAAAACCTACGATTTTTGTGATATATACAATTAACTAATTTTTTAATTATTTTTATTAAATAAACTTATTTTATACTTCACCACGAATAAAATTGGTAATTCAAATAAAAAATTAAGCTTCAAAAAATTAATAAGATGTTTTCATGGTTGGAAAACTGTCACTTTTTTTCTTATAATACAAAAGTAATTTATTAAAAGAAATTTTTCCTTTTTCTCTATAAATTAAGCATATCTAATGTTCTTAAAAGAAAGGGATTGATGTTGGAAGTCAGAAAAACAAAAAGGATGATTCCAGGGTTGGAAAGCTTACGATTTTTTTGATATATAAAATTAACTACCGTAACTAATTTTTTATTTATTTTTATTAAATAAATAAAAATAAAATTAGTATTTCAAATAAAAAAAAATTTAAAAATTTAAAAAGACGTTTCCAGGGTTGGAAAACTTTAACTTTTTTTCTTATACAAAAGTAACTTACTAAACCAAATTTTTCCTTTTTTTCTATAAATTAAACATATCTAATGTTCTTAAAAGAAAGAGATTGATGTCAGAAATCAGAAACGAAAAGGATGATTCCAGGGTTGGAAAAGCTACGATTTTTGTATTGTAAAATTAACTACCGTAAACAAATTTTTTATTTATTTTTATTAAATAAACTTATTTTATACTTCACCATGAATAAAATTGGTATTCCAAATAAAAAAAAATAAAAAAATTTAAAAAGACGTTTCCAGGGTTGGAAAACTTTAACTTTTTTTATACAAAAGTAACTTACTAAAACAAATTTTTCCTTTTACTCTATAAATTAAAGATATCTTATATTCTTATAAGAAGGAGATTAGTATAAGAAATCAGAAAAATTAAAGAGTATGATTTCAGGGTTGGAAAACCCATACTTTTTGTGATATAAAAAATTGGCTACCGAAAACTAATTTTTATTTTTTTTTTTTTATAAAATAAACTTATTTTATACTTCAGTACGAATGAATTTGGTATTTCAAAAAAAAAAAAAAAATAATAAAACGACGTTTCCAGGGTTGGAAACCTTATTTTTTATGCAAAAGTAACTTACTAAAACAAATTTTTTCTTTTTCACTATAAATTATACATAACTTACATTCTTAAAAAAAAAGATGGTGTAAGAAATAAAAAATTATCAAAAAGGAGGATTCCAGGGTTGGGAAACTTACACTCTTTGTGATATAAAAATTAACTACCGAAAACTAATTTTTATCTATTTTTATTAAAGAAACTTATTTTATTCTTGATAACGAATAAAATTGATATTTCAAATAAAAAAAAACAATTAAAAAGATGATTCCAGGTTTGGAAAACTTTACCTTTTTTGTACAAAAGTAGCTTACTAAAAAAAACCACAGCGCCAGAGCTAGAAACTATGATTTTTTTCTGGACATTGAAGTAACTAAATAAAACAATTTTTTTGAATTTCCTTTTTTTCACTTAACACACTTTCTGTACTTTTTTAAGAACTACTAGATTGGTATAAGTAATCAGAAAAATCTAAAATTATGATTCTAGGGTTTGAAAATTATAATTTTTTTCTTTGTACATAAAAGTAACTATGTGCTTATGTATGTATCTCTATACTACATAAACGCACTTTGGTAAAGGGTATATAAGATTGGGCACAGCCGAATATAGCACTCTTACTTGTTTTTATTGTATTCTATTTTTTTGAAAGCTGTCATGTTTTTCAAAACAAGATATCAAACTCTTAAATCGGTTATGTAGTTCCGAAGACATTTACAAAAAACCTTTTTTAATAGTGATCCAATATCAAAATTTTAAAACTTTCGAAATGTTGCATTAAAAAAATCCGAGTTTTCGGTTTATTTACAAAATATTTACATCATTCGATAATACGATGTGGGTAGCGAAGCACAGCGGGTGTAGCTAGTGTGTAAATATTTATGTAGATACAATTTAATTTAAACATATCGATGGTGTTGGGTAAAAAAGATCCAATATTCTATGTAAAATTGTGCGAGATTGACCCTTTTTATAGAACACCATCGATATGTATTTAAGATTTTAGTGTAACTAATCACCCCTATCGGGAATAATATGTGAATTTTTGTTTCCATGAAATTTGCATGCCCCATGAAGAGAAATTTGTTATCTTGAATTTCATGGTGAATGTAAAAAGCGAGAAGAAGACTTGTGTATCTTAGAAATTAATTGAAAATCTGAAATTGTAAGAAATATTTGTATATTTGGTGCTTGAAATTAAATGTTTCTATGTTTTTAAATATTTTATGTGCCGTGGAAAATAATTTAATATACAATCACCATAAAATTTACTGCATGTAAACCAAAGAGGTTCATATTCAATGCAAAAGGTGTTGGTGGGAATTATTGTTATTAATCGTGGAAATTATTTACTGCTCTTATACTACAATAAATTATTTATAACTTTTAATATATAATTGAAAGTATAATATTGAAATAACGCGATGTATTAAGTCAGTTCACCTGCAAACGCACACGGCAATTATGAATAAAATTTGTCCCTTTTCCAATTTGAATTTTTTGTTTCCCTTTTTTTGCTATTGCTTGAAATTGTGCCCTGGGAATATTAAATGAACAAAACCAAGGGAAAAGCGAAAAAATCCCCATGAAAAATAGTATTCACGATAAGTGGAATTAAAAAAGAGAACACCTTTCAAGGGAAAAGTTGTTCACGATTGCAATTTGGGGAAAAGGAAAATTTTTTCGAGGGAAATCTGTTCACGATAGAGGTGAATATTATTGGAAAAAAATCAATTTCGTTTAATTTTTAAGTCCTACTTTTTTAAGCAAATGTCCGGGTTTTTTCTTTCTGCTGTCCTCTTTTTATAAATTAAGTGATAATAGCCCTAGTATAGCAGCACTTGTGGTCTAAAAATTACAAATGCAAAAGGTTAAATAGTAGTAATTGGGTAAGGTGAATAAAAAAAAAGGATTTGCTCTTTACTTGAAAATTTTTTTTAAAAAACAAATAACACATATTTGGGGTTTTTAAACAAATTTTTATGTAAAAAGCAAATACTTTTTTTTATTAACACTTACCCATTGTTTGACTTGTATTTGTGTAAAAAGAACATTTTGAATAGAGATTGAATAGAGTGCACGCAACGTGATACTATAGCCCAATTCCCAATGTTGTGCAAATGGTCCTGCATCGTAGCGTGTGCAAAATGGTATAGTATATTGATACTCACCACTTAACAATTTTTAGTGGTGAGTATCAATAAACTATATCATTTTGCACATGCAATGATGCAATACCATTTGCACAACATTGGGAATTGGGCTAATGTCTTTTAGACTTTACGAGGCTTTTTACACTGACGCACATATAACATCTACCATCAATTTGCGAAAATGTTAACATCTTCCCATAAGAAATACACAGTACTAAAAACCAACATCTTTCTACATCTTTAGAAAATATTCCTATCTCATTTTGTTTCAGCTAACATCTTTCGTTAATTTTAGTGCCATCACTAGCAAAATTGCATTGTTGTGTCAAAAACAACGTTGCCACTTTCTGTAATAGTGCAAAATCTGTAATATTTAAATTTCTTCGCAGTATTTTTGCACCATAAATTTTTTGTGTAATTTTGCACTATTTGACTTATGTCCAATAAAAATTTTAAGACGGCCCAAATTATACTAAACACATCTAGAAGATTTGCTAAGAAATCTTGGATGCAAATACCTTGTTGCATTGAAAGTGCTCTGGAACAATATAGAGTATTGAGATTGTATTGAAGATTGCAAGTTTTTGAAGATCATTAAAAAATAACTAACTCAATTCTTTCTGCTTTAGATGAAACATCTACAAATTATATTATTATTATTTATACAAATTAAAAGCTGAAGTAATCAAAGTTGAGCCAATTTTTTTTTGTCTACATAAAAACTTTTTTATTTTATTTTTAGTTTAACAATAAAAACCAGCAACTTGTTAGCAAAAGTGGAATTTATATTAATTTAGCTGCTTAAAATACTGTTCCGAGGCACAGCAAAATGTAATGTACAAAGATTTTAGTTACTTTTATATTGAAATAATTACACAAATTAAAAAAACTCAACTTTCATGATTACCTTTATAATTTTTATTGATGTAGTAGAATCAAAATTTGCACAACCAACTAAATAACAATCTATTTCTATTCGTTAAGCTAGATTTTTTAAAAATTAGACAATGTGTGGCGTGATTATGGACTTTTGCATTACAAGGACCTTAATATATGCGATAAATTGGATGTTTTGAAATTTACTCGTTTAAAATTTCCCAAATCAAAAAATGTGCTGGCGATATTTTCTTTCCAAATTTAAAAGTTGTGGTATTATTTTTTAAAGTAAACTGATCTTAATTAAAATTAATTAAAAATGAGTTATCAGCTAATACAGTAGCGTCAACTCTAAAATTGTGGTACAAATTTTTAGCTTAAAGTTATGAAAAGAAATTGGAAAAAATAGTTTAGTGTAAATATATACATATGCTTGAAACAGCCAAATAGTATATAAGTATCGCTCAGTACTTCTAGTTAAATGAGTTTAAATTAAGAAAAGAAAAGGTTGATAACCCTCTTCTCAAACGCCTGGTTTAAAGAATATTTTATGAAATTTAGACAAAATGTTAAGAGGAAAGTGGCGAATTATTCTTCGTTGAAGTAAATATTTACGAATTAGTTTTTTTTTTATATTTTGTAATTTTGTTGTACGTTTTTTCAATATTAAAAAATTAGCTCGTATTAAATTTTAATTTACTAATAAACTAATAAAAAATAAAAATTTTTCTAGATTTTTTTGCACTATGTCGTCATTCGGTTTTGCATTATTTTAGACTTGCGACTTTGTAATTTCATTTTCCACTAGTGGCAACGCTGGTCAAAAACTAAGAAAAAATGACATACATATATACATAGTACATATGTATATGTAGCTTTTAAAAAATGTTCATCTTATTCTTGCAAATCTTTTATAATTTCCATGTACTGCACTTTAACTGGGTTTTGTTCTCGCAAAGCAACAACTAATCCAATTATTAATTTTACATCAAAATCTATTTTTTATAATTTCCTTAACAAAACCTATGCAGTACGTGTTGTCTTTTTGACAAGTTAGATGATGGTAGATGTTAGATGTTGTCAATGTAAACGCATGTATCACATTTTTTACATCTTCCATGCGTTTCACTGAACTGTGTGTCAATGTAAAAAGCCTATAAGTTGTCTGTTTTCTATCAAACACACTTTTAGAATACCTACCTTTCTATTATCAGTAAAACTCCATGTAGGCATGCTTACACCTAGTTGTACGAGTTAGCACTAAAACAATCCCTTAACCTAATAAGGGTTAAACACAAATCTATGAATATGGCAAAAGTTTAATGAAACTTAGTTGCTGAAAAGAAAAAAAAAATATTTTAATACTTACAAATTTCTAGTAATATTAGTAAACCCCTAGCAAACTAAATGTGTCGGGAGAGTGTGTAAAGAGTAAGTAAACTTTACTACAAAACCCTCTTATAGTACGAGTAGTTAAAGTAAATAAGAGCATATTTGTAACATAAGCACATTTATATAATATGGAATGGCACTTATTACATGCCCAACTTTAACTTTAAACTTTTTTCTATGTAAATACATGTGTATATACTTTCGCAAAGATTCAATTGGAATCATCACACTCATTTTATTTAACAATAAACGCAACTAGAAAACTATCAGTGCCATAATAGTGATAATTTTAAATTTGAATTAAATTTTATTATAGAACTTACTACACATGCATTTGTCATCCTAAACGTTTAAAGCTTTAACTTATGTTGATGACAAACAGCTTAATTTTTTTTATTGACAACTTTGGTCACCATTATGAACAATCTCTATTTACATTTGCCCATAAAATTATTATTATCCATAAAAATTGCAATATGGTTGATGTGTAATAAAAGTTTTATTGCACTACAAAAGCAAGTTAGTTTTGTTTGTAGAAAATGCTTGGGTTCAAACTATTCCTATAACGGAGCCGATTACTTGGAAAGTGGCATAAAGCATTCCATAAATTTGTATATAAGGGCATAAAAACATTTACAAAAAAATGGTAAAAGAGTATATAAAGGTTTGTCATTCCGTTTGTAATTTCCAGAATATTAATAAGCAAGCCATAAAGTATATATATTCTGTATCCTTATGCAAAGGCAAGACGAATAAGCGATATCAGTCTGTCCGTCTGCCCGTCTGTCCATCTGTCTGTAGTGAAATCGGTTTTCCGAAACTCCCAGAAAAGATAGAGACTTTGTTTTGGACTGGTGTGTCAGAAATGGTCCAAATAAGATTGATATTGAAAATCAGCTAAATCGAGCGGACCGTTTCAGAGCTGGGAAACTTAAACTTCATTTTGCCATACAAAATAACTACTGAAAATTAGTTTTTAATAATTTTTTATTAAATAGACTTATTTTATAATTCAGTATGAATAAAATTGGTATTTCTAACTAAAAAAAATTAAAAAAAAAATTAAAAAAATTAAAAAGACGTTTCCAGGGTTGGAAAACCTTTACTTTTTTTCTTATGCAAAAGTAACTTACTAAAACAAATTTTTCCTTTATTTCTATAAATTAAACATATCTTATATTCTTAAAAGAAAAAGATTGGTGTAAAAAATCAGAAAAATCAGAAAGGAATATTCCAGGGTTGGGAAACTAAAACTTTTTGTGATATAAATAATTAACTACCGAAAATTAATTTTTATTTTTTTTATTAAATAAATTTATTTTATACTTCAGTACGAATAAACTTGGTATTTTAAATTAAAAATTAAACTTCAAAAAATTAAAAAGATGTTTGCAGGGTTGGAAAACTTTAACTTTTTTTACACAAAAGTAACTTAAATAAATTTTTCCTTTTCTTTATAAATTAAACATATCTTATATTCTTTAACAAAAGACATTGGTGTAAGAAATTAGAAAAATTAAAAAGGATGATACCAGGGTTGGGAAACTTACTCTTTTTGTGATATAAAAAAATTAACTACCGAAAACTAATTTTAATTTATTTTAAATAAATAAAATTATTTTATACTCTAGTACGAATAAAATTGGTATTTCAATTTAAAAAAGTTTAAAACACGTTTCCAGGGTTGGAAAATATTACCTTTTTTATAGAAAAGTAACTTACTAAATCAAATTTCCCCTTTTTCTCTATAAATTAATGATATCTTATATTCTTAAAAGAAAGAGATTAGTATAAGAAATCAGAAAAATCAAAAAGCTTGATTTCAGGGTTGGAAACCCCACACTTTCTGTGATTTAAAAAGTTAGCTACCGAAAACTAATTTTTATTTTTTTCTATAAAATAAACTAATTTTATACTTCAGTACGAATGAATTTGGTATTTCAAAATAAAAAAAATTAAAAAAATTAAAACGACGTTTCCAGGGTTGGAAAACCTTATTTTTTGTACAAAAGTAACTTACTAAAACAATTTTTTTCTTTTTTACTATAAATTAAACATATCTTATATTCTTAAAAAAAAGATTGGTATAAGAAATCAAAAAAACCGAATAGGAGGATTCCAGGGTTGGGAAACTTACACTCTTTGTGATGTAAAAAATTAACTACCGAAAACTAATTTTTATCTATTTTTATTACATAAACCTATTTTATACTTGAGTACGAATAAAATTGGTATTTCAAATAAAAAAAAACAATAAAAAAAATTAAAAAGACAAATCCAGGGTTGGAAAATTTTAACTTTTTTTGTACAAAAGTAAGTTACTAAAGCAAATTTTTCTTTTTTTTCTATAAATTAAACATTTCTTAAATTCTTAAAAGAAAGGTATTGGTGTAAGAAATCAGAAAAATAAAAAAGGATGAGTTCAGGGATGGGATACTTACGCTTTTTGTGATATATAAAAGTAACTAAGTCTAATTAATTTTTATATTTTCCTTTATAAATTATATATATTTTACGTTTTGGAAAGAAAAGTTTGGTATAGAAAATTATAAAAATAAAAACCACAGCTCCAGAGGTGGAAACTATGATTTTTTTCTGGACATTAAAGTAACTAATTAAAACATTTTTTATGAATTTCCTTTTTTTTTACTTAACATACTTTCTATATTTTCTTAAGAACTACTAGATTGGTATAAGTAATCAGAAAAATCTAAAATTATGATTCTAGGGTTTGAAAATTATTATTTTTTTCTTTGTACATAAAAGTAACTATGTGCTTATATATGTATCTCTATACTACATAACCGCACTTTGGTAAAGGGTATATAAGATTCGGCACAGCCGAATATAGCACTCTTACTTGTTTCTCTTAGCTATAAAATTTAATAAAGTGTTACGTGATCTTGCATTTCATCTAACGATGTGTTTGCACGTGCAGCATCACTATACCACATACAAATAATGTTTTAAATACTTTTTTTATTAACATTAATTTTTAGTTTAACGTTTTTTTTATTAGTGCTGAAATATGTATCTCTGAGAAAAATGTGTATGAGAATGTTCGTGAATTGAATAAATCTTCATATGGTTTTAGCTACTCAAACAAACACCATTCATTATTGAGGCGTTATTTTTATATATGAAGAACCGAAATTATATTTTTTTTTAGAAAGGCGCTTATATATTTTTTTAAATTAAATCAAAATTAAATTTTACTGTATACGGGGCGGGAATTTCCAGTAAATTTTAAAAATCATTCCCGCTTTCCTGGGATATGAAAAAGTCGGGAAAAAGAAAAACTCTAGTTGTGGTGGACGGCGCAAAAGCTTTCCCAAATTGCGGTTGAACAACGATAAGCACTCCTGATAAGTTTTCACACGATTGAATTTGTGGTTTAAAAGCCAATTTTTCAAACTCAAATGTCCACAAAGCACAAAAGTAAAAAAATCTCCACAGCATATAAACACAACACAACACAACACACGATTACAAATTTATATAATACATTGCAGATTATTGGTTGGTATTGGTAAACATTTTTATCTCACTACTTTGCAGTCGAAACTTTAGATAGAAACTTGGCCTTTTTCACATATATGTTTTTGTGAGGATCTGACTCTTTTTGAAAACTTTTTATAAATAAATCATTTAAGCTTAGAATTTTAAGTGTGTTATATTACTATTAATGATGAGTGCGACAAGTGAAAAAGGACAGAGTTACATAAAATAATGGGTTAAAGCGCGATGGATGTACAATTAGACATCTTGAAAATGCACTATTGTGTCATTACTAAAGCTCTCAGTATAGACGAAATATTGCAAAAGCCGTCTGGATAGAAATATGTAAAATATAGCGAAAACATATCTGTGGCAAAAAAGGAAAAAGTGCTTAAGTCAAGATAAGCTGATTTTGGGTTAATGATATCTCCGTAATATGCATATTAGAAAGTACTCCTGAGCACTATGACTTGCAACTTATCTTTTTAGACTTCTAAATTCGTTTCGAATAATCAGCCATGTCATTGAGTTTAATTCTGCTTGGAAACGGAATTTAATCAACCCCAATTGTGATTTGAAGAAGTTAACCGAAAGTTAACGAAATGTTGAAACAATAAACTCAAAATATAAACTGACCTAAATAAAGCTTAGGAAAATAGTTTAATTTAACATATAAAAAAAGGTCGAAAAATTAGATAAAAATATTTGAAATAAATTTCCGAAGATCAACCTGAACACTTAAAATATGACTGAAGCAATTTTTTCCTTATTGCAACAGATATTAAAGTCTGTTTAACCGAATTACATAAGACAGAAAGTAATACTTTCATAGTGGTATACATGCCCACTTTTGAAAACGCAAAATTTTAGCCTTGCTTAAGTGCAATGTGAATGCAAGGTTTCAATACAGTAGCTTTTACTTTAATTTTTGGGTTTTTCGATTTTCTGGTTGGCATATTTGTCTATAAAATATCAGTTCTCTACCTTACAATAATACATTAAAATTTTAAGGGCATGCTCGCCCACTTTTCTAACTCATAATTACTACTTATGGTTCATATAAAGTTGCGTATGAAAACGCTTATGAGATATACATACATAAGTAATAGATCAGTATCTGCTAAGCCAAAGTATATTAAAGAGAAGGATAAGATGATTTATGGGTGTAGTCACGCCTACTTTTCAATAAAATCGATCGAGATTGAACGCCTTAACTTAAATTCCTAATTTTGAAATTAAAGGGCTTGTCCAAGTCCCTTTATTTAAACTTCCGCTTTTGTAGATTGGTTTTAATGACATCTGATTTAGATTTACTTGTGTATCAAATTTCAGCTCTCAATTGCGAACTTAAGTTTTAAGTTCGTGGGCCCGACCATCGAATGAAACTTCCGAGTTTTAAGATATTTTCAGTGGCTCACTTATTTACAATTACTTTTGTATAAAATTTTGGTTCTTTAGCGTGAACTCTAGCTTTAAATGTTATGGGTGTAACCCTTCTCACTTTTTTAAACGCAAGATTTTTTTGTCAGTGCTTTTTAATCGTGTCAAATTTCGGTGGGAGCGGATAATAATACAAACATAAATAAAATATTTTTTGCGTTGACCTGAAATACATGAAAATATAGACTTAAATTTTATGGGGTTTTAACGCCCAATTTTTAAATGAAAATTAATATCCTTGAATGATAGCAACACATATTTCAAATTTCAATAAAAGTGGTTGAGTTAAAAGCTTTAGGATTGCTTTTTTATTTTGAGCTTTGTGGACGTAGCTAAAATATATGAGTTCTTAGATTTTTCTAGGTGTATATTAGTGTTTTTCATACGGGAATTCCCGCACACTTTCCGGGAAAGAAATCCCGGGAAATTTGTGCTGGTATTCCCGGGATTCTTTTTTATTTTATTATGGCAACTTTAGTTTGTATTTAGCACAATAGCCAAAACTATACAAGAACTAAGGCCGAGTTTACATCTGGCACAAATGTGCTCTGAGTCTTAGAGGCCTCTATTTGCCAAAAAGTGGAACGCGACGTTCAAGATTTAATTCTACAACAATTCATAAAAGTTAAAACAGAAATGGGCAAGGAAATAAAAGAAAACTTACAAAATAATTACAGATTCTCTTTGGTAAAAAGGTACGATTCTATTAATGCTAAGTCGGTACTAAAGTCCTATTTCCAAAGAAATATTTTGTAATATTTTTTTAATAATTTAATAATTTTTTTATTTTTTTGTTATATCAATGCATTTGGCTTTGCATTTTAATATAATATTGGTATTTATGCATTACTATTATATAAAGAACTGAAATGGTATTAATTTTTTGACTAATCGTCGGGGGTTATTAGTTTGCCACAGTAAAAATGTATTATATATACTGTGCGGCAAACCAATAACCACACGACGTAATGTATTTATAAAACAATATTATGTAATCGATCTCATGAATTATAATTTCTTTTTTGTTGAAATAGATTAAAATAAAAAACTTTTGTTTCAACTTTGTTATTTGTTATTGAGCTTCTCATTTGTTTAAATGAAATTTTATAATATAATAACTCTAGTTTTGCTAAGAATCTTTGGGTAAAGGTTCCCCGATTATCTGCATTAGCAACAGTGAAATGCGCATAGGATCCAGCTAAACCCCTCAATAATCAATTTCAATGTATTTTTAATAAAAAAAAAAGTATTTTACTTAATAAGGAAAATATTAATTTGGGATTATTAGTGCGTTTAAAAATTTTAAACTTAAATTGTAACAATTCCCATAAAAAACAATAATTATTAACTTAACTGCACCCGGTCAAAAAAATACTTGTGTGGCAACACTCTATTCTTAAATAGCTGTTGTTGTTATTTACATTTATTTTCTTTTACATACTCTTACGACTACAATTTGAAGCTGAAAAAAAGTCAGCCAATGTAGCAATAGTAAAGTAAGAAAATAAAAAACATGTTGATTATTGAGTTCTTGTTTCAACTTTGTTATTTGTTCTTGAGCTTCTCATTTGTTTAAATTAAATTTTATAATGTAATAACTCTAGTTGTTCTAAGAAGCTCTGGGTAAAGTTTCCCTGATGATCTGCATTAGCAACAGTGAAATGCTCCTAGGATCCAGCTAAGCCCCTCAATAATCAATTTCAATGTATTTTTGATAAAAAGAAATAGTTTACTTAATAAGTAAAATATTAATTTGGGATTATTAGTGCGCTTAAAAATTTTAAACTTAAATTGTGAAAAATTCCCATAAAAAAACACTAAAATATTTTGTATTGTTTTGCATTGAACGGAAATTGCCGGGAATCCGAAAAATTGTTCCCGCTTTCCCGGGAAATGAAAAAGTCCGGGAAAAAAAAAACTCTTGTGTAGATCTATGTCTAACTCTGTACCGAATTTCAGCTCTCTAGCTATGGCGGAACAGTTTAACGAGTGTGCCAGTAGTCAGTTAGTATGTAAACTTTTTGCACCTGCTAATCTCAGAAGCTTTCATTGTAAAACTTCGCTTATGAGGTTACATGAATTAATTCTAACTACGGTTTAAATTTCATAATTTTGCTATTGACGGCAACAAAATTATGGCTGGGGTAAAAACACGACGAATGGCTACGTGCAAAGATACACACTGAGTGCATGGTCGAAATTTGTACTAGCGGATTGCCGTGCCCCTAGAACTTCGTTTTTTGTAAAACTAGTTTTTTTTGAGTTATGTATTTGTTGTACTTAATAAGGGTTAAATGAAAAAAGTAAATGGCCGTATACTGATTATCGCACTGACGTCCCTTTTCACAATGTATGGTTAAGAGTTAACGTGAACTTTAACTGCAAGTTCTTCATACAAAACCTGCCGTTAAAGTCTTTGTTATCTTTTAACCAGACATTGTGAAAAGGTACGTGAATCGGATAAATATTACTCATACACCTTAACTTTATAACAATTTAGTTAAACGTAACATTAGCTAACAAAAACGATTAAGTAATCTTTAAATTTTTTCCTTATTACAATTGTCCTATTTTTCAAATATTTTATTTTTTGTATTACAGCAGAATCTCGGAAAAGTTAACATAAGTGTAATTAACTTTTCCGAACTATTAACTTTTCTAAGTGGTTTTTAAATTTTAGAAAAAATATACAAGAATAAACATAAATTTTTCTTTTCATTTTCAGTGACAATTTTTTTATCCGATAAATGAGATTAAATATCCCAGATTCAACTGCGTTATATAGCTTTATATAGCTGCACGTCGGAGATGTCTATTTCATAAATATGTCCTCGCAAACTATTAATGAAACATGGTAAATACCGAGTCTTTTCGTTAAATTTTCCAGGCATCCATTACTGGCATTATATTGTTTTCTACGGACCAATATAGCGAAAACGTACTTAGCTCTTGATTTTAAAATTGGACCAGTCATTGCACAATCTTTATACGTAAGACATAAAGTTCGATGAACTACATTATGCAAGGACTAAAAAACATATTTCAAAACCTGGTATTCTTAAGCCCATTACGCAGCAAAAGTACTGCTTTTCAGAAGTTTTTTTTTTGTAAGGGAGACAATCTTACACAATCAATTGCTTTTGGGCATGAATAAAGCATTTTTTTGTTCCAAATGAGCCAGCTAGAAGCAATACATTTAGCTTCCAAAAAGCCATGATTTTTTTTTTTGCCTTACTAAAGTGCTTCACAGAAGTAATAATATATAATTTTTGTGAGAGCCCGACTTACGTTAGTGCTTTTCAGAAGCATTTTTCGAAGCTTTTGTCATCAATAAGCAATACATTGCTTAGCTCAATTGTTACTGCTTCCAAATCGGATTTTTTGACTGGGTAATTGGTTTACGTTGTTTAAATTACCATCTTGTATGCTTTTGCATATGAATTTGTCACTGCCTTGAGAGTTTCATGATTTTTTTCTTTATTTTTGAAATAGCTACTTTAGATGTTGCATGCCAAAGACACTCGTTTTTCGTGAATACCTGGATAATTTTTTTAATCTTCACATTCTGTTGTAAACCTTATTTGATTTGCGATATTTTTACTACTTTGTAGACGCTTTCTTTAGAGATCATGACTGACGAAATCTGATGTTTGATAACAACGATGATCATGGCTTTTTTCAGCTTAACACCGAAAAGAAATTTGGGGAACCACAACATACAAAATTATAAAATTAGAGTTCAGCCTTTTTAATTTTATTTTTAAACTATTAATTGTTACCTGAGTTAAATTTCTCGAGATTCTACTGTACATTTTGTTTCTGTTATTTTTTTGTTTGCTTTTTATCATAGTTTGTTCAAGTTATAACTAATTTAATTTAATATAATTTTATCACAATGGACCCAATTGGGTCTCCGAGTGGAAGTGCGGTACAGCACAACCCTTCCTAACCTAACCTAATTTAATTGAAGTAATTATATCTTCATAGAAAATATTGTATTTTCAGATGCTTCAAATTCGCTTTGAAAGTGATCATGAGAATAAATTTGCTGTTAGCTTATCAGTAGAGTTTTTTTCCCGGGCTTTTTCATTTCCCGGGAAAGCGGGAAATTTTTTTATAAGTCCCGGGATCCCGCTGCATAGAATAATAAAAATTAAATATACTAGGCATTAACAAAAATTTGATAAAAAAGCTTAAAACATTACTAAAAAATTATACCTTATGTTTTAATAATAAAAAAATTAACGAATTCAAATTGGGTATTAAAACAGGCACTTTATTTTTTCACTTTAAGTTTTTAAATTCATTAAAGGTTTTTCTAATACGAAAAACGCTGATTAAACTTACAAATATGCGTAAGTAAACATAAAAATAAAAGTAACAATTTAATTAATAAAAAAAAATATAAAATAAATAATATAAAGGTACTCGAGGCTTGAGATCGAAACCAAAAACATTAAATTCTTAATACAAGAAAATATTTAAATAAATCAAATCATATTTTTCGGCTTAGGAAATAACTCTTTAAAACGCTTAAAGCGTTTATAGACTCGTCAGAAAGTATATTTCTAATTTTATTAGCAAATTTCCCTGCTACCGAAAACGCGCGCTCACTTTCTACCGAAGTTGGACAAATGGTTAGAAGTTCGTTAAACAAAAATTCAACATTTTTGGTCTTTTGGCCACTTCCTTCCAAAAATTTAAATTCTTTTCTTTATTGAACATTTTAAATTACTTTTGGAGTAAGATTGAGTACATGCATTAGCATTATTAATAGCTGCATTTAAAACTTCTTCAAATGTCTTTTCTTTGACAGCGATTTAAAAGATTTTCAGCATACTCAATTACTTAGAAGCATAGGAAAACAAACAAGTTTCGTGATTATTGTTGAAGAAATCAGGTTCTTTTAAATATTTTACCAAAGTGTACAATTTCTTGTTCGTCCTTTCATCAATGCGTAGATGAAGAGCATGAAACATTTTTTCTCCAAGAATAGAAGGAACCAATTGGATTTCTTGACATAAAGTGTTAACTATAACATCAGCAGTTAATATGTTTGCATCTCGGCTGCTCAACCTTTCAACTGCCATCTTTATGGGTTTCAAAACTTTAAGCATATTGTTTAATACAACTACATTTTCCTCAATCCATATATTACCCATTTCGAAATCAATAAGGCTCTTTTTTATTGAATTTCTTAAAAGCAAAAACTTGTCTAGCATTGGTACTATAGAATTCCAACGAGTTACAATATCTAATTCAAGAGCCAATTCTTTTTTATGTTCTTCAACGACGTATTTCTGAAGTAAAGTGTTTTTTGTTGGACTGTTTTTAAATAGTTTTATAATGCGGCGTGTCTGATTTAATACCTCTTTGTAATTACTGTTTACAACTACATTAATTGCAGAATCTTGAAAATCATTTTCATAGCCATCATTGTGTTCTGTCGATTCTGATTCACTGTCAGAACAAATTATTTCTTTTTTATAAAAAACATCAACGACTGCCAAATGTATAGCATGATTGAGACAAAAGATCCCATCAGCTGCGCTATCTTTAACAAACTTTTTCATCACATTAGGCCCATCTGTAATGGTGGAGACTATATGACCGGGTATATAGACCATACCTAAGTTGAAAAACATTTGTTTATTACCTAACAAACATATGTTAAGGTATCTCCTATTTTTCAGACTAGTCCATTCATCCATTGTCAACGAAAATCTACCACCCTCAGTTAATATTAAGTTTATATTATTTATGTATTCATCCTTTACTTCTAAGAATTTCTTTACTATCAACTGTTGCACTCCCCATTCTGCTTTTGGCAGACTAAACCCATCACGTTCCATGCATTTACGTATGTACTCACTTCTAGTTATCGATCTTATGGAAACCCCATCTACTGATGCTAATTTTGCAACAGTAGTACACAAATTATTTGTGTTTTGAAACGAATCTAATGTAAGCTGAATTTTTCTTATTTTAAGAGGAAGTTGTTGCTGATCTTCGCGTTCTCATAGTTCTTTCTCCCAAGCTATCTTGTGTAAAGATTTCAAATGACGCAATAATCCGCTGGTACTTCGTCCTTTACATGAGATTATTTTAGCACATAAGGAGCAAATCGCAGTTTCAGAAGATTTTTTCTTAAAAATAGTCCATACAATTGAGTTTTCCATCTACAACAATTTCATTTGATTTTATTAAAAATAAAAAATAGAGAATAATTTGAATAAATTACCATTAAACATCAATCTACTTCACAAAATATCTTTAAATGCACAATTTTTAAATGTTTTCTAAACGTAAAGTTGTCAGTGATTATTTTTATTATTTGGCACAAATTCCAAAGCAAAAGCAGCTGTTTTTAAACGTAAAGATTTCAATTATTTTTTGATTATTTCCCGGAATCCCGCATAAAAAATCCCGGGAAATCGGGAAATTTTAAAAGTGGGACTCCCCTGAATTCCCGGGACGGGAAATCCCGGGAACAAACCCTAGTTATCAGTCACTTTTTAGGTTAACGTTAACCTGAAATAATCAAAAAATATTTGTCTGTCCTATATTAAATAATATATATAATATATATAACATATATAATATATATAATATATATAATATATGTAATATATTTAATATATGTAAGACAAATACTGCCTTATTCATAAACAAGTAAGAGTGCTATATTCGGCTGTGCCAAATCTTATATACCCTTTACCAAAGTGCGGTTATGTAGTATAGATATACATATATGTATAAGCACATAGTTACTTTTATGTACAAAAAAAAATAATAATTTTCAAACCATAGAATCATAAGTTTAGATTTTTCTGATTACTTATACCAATCTAGTAGTTCTTAAAAAAATATAGAAAGTGTGTTAAGTGAAAAAAAAAATGAAATTAAAAAAAAATGTTTTATTTAGTTACTTTAATGTCCAGAAAAAAAATCATAGTTTCCAGCTCTGGAGCTCTGGTTTTTATTTTTATAATTTTTTATACCAAACTTTTCTTTCCAAAACGTAAAGTATATATAATATATAAAGGAAAAGATAAAAATTAATTAGACTAATTTATTACTTTTATTATCTTTTATTACTTTTTATTATTATAGTATATATAATATATAAAGGAAAAGATAAAAATTAATTAGACTAATATATTACTTTTATATATCAAAAAAGTGTAAGTGTCCCAACCGTGAACTCGTCCTTTTTGATTTTCTGATTTCTTACACCAATCTCTTTCTTTTAAGAATTTAAGAAATGTTTAATTTATAGAAAAAAAGGAAAAATTTGTTTTAGTAAGTTGCTTTTGTACAAAAAAAGTTAAAGTTTTCCAACCCTGGAATCGTCTTTTTAATTTTCTTAATAGTTTTTTTTTATTTGAAGAATCAATTTTATTCGTTATCAAGCATAATTATTTAATAAAAATTGATTAAAATTAGTTTTCGGTAGTTAATTTTTTATATCACAAAGAGTGTAAATTTCCCAACCCTGGAATCCTTCGTTTTGATTTTTTTTTTGATTTCTTACACCATCTTTTTTTTAAGAATATAAGATATGTTTAATTTATAGAAAAATAAAAAAATTGTTTTAGAAAGTTACTTTTTTAAGGTTTCCAACCCTGGAAACGTCATTTTAATTTTTTTAATTTTTTTTTATTTTGAAATACCAAATTCATTCGTACTGAAGTATAAAATAAATTTATTTTATAAAAAAAAATAAAAATTAGTTTACGGTAATTAATTTTTTAATTAATAATAACAATCTTTACCCAAGTAGATAGACTACGGTGCTGATGAAGTGCGTTGCTGCACAGAAAAATATCGGTATTTCCCCCAGCTTAAAAGTCTAATTTAATTTTTCTTCTCTTCTTTAGAAACTCACATTAATTAATAAAATATTTCATTCAATAAAAGAATTGAAATTACTGAACTTAAGCCTGACTAAAAATTATTTCCGATTGAAAATTCACTATAGTTCAATTAAAAACCTAAAAATGTTTTCTAACCTAGGAAACATCTTATTAATTTTTTGAAGCTTAATTTTTTATTTGAAATACCAATTTTATTCGTGGTGAAGTATAAAATAAGTTTATGTAATAAAAATAATTAAAAAATTAGTTTACGGTAGTTAAGTAAATATATCACAAAAATCGTAGGTTTTCCAACCCTGGAATCATATTTTTTATTTTTCTGATTTCTTAAGTCAATCTTCTTCTTTTAAGAACATTACATATGTTTAGTTTATAGAAAAGAAAGGAAAAATTTGTTTTAGTAAGTTACTTTTGCATAACAAAAAAAATAAGGTTTTCCAACTCTGGAAACGTCTTTTTAATTTTTTTAATTTTTTTTAATTTTTTTTTGTTAGAAATACCAATTTTAGTCATACTGAAGTATAAAATAAGTTTATTTAATAAAAAATTATTAAAAACTAGTTTTCGGTAGTTATTTTGTATGGTAAACTGAAGTTTAAGTCTCCCAGCTCTGAAACCGTCTGCTCAATTCTGCTAATTTTCAATACCAATCTTATTTCGACCATTTCTGACCCACCTATCCAAGAACGGAGTCCTTAGCCTTTCTGGGAGCTTCGGAAAACCGATTTCACGTACAGACAGACGGACAGACGGACATCGCTTATTCGTCTTCCCTATGCATAAGGATGCAGAATATATATACTTTATGGCTCGCTTATTAATATTCTGGAAATTACAAAGGGAATGACAAACCTAAGCACTTATTTGACATATTTCTATTTGAAATTTGTCAAATAAACCTGTAATAAACCTAAAATATTTTTTATGAATTAGACCAATAATAATATATATTATATAATATACATGTATAATATAGTAAATTTAACCATTTTTATGTTGCAATAATGGTTTTTAATGTCAGAAAATTCGAAGCGTTTTCGCCGGCAGTATTTGTCAATGAATGCAGATTTTAAAAAATTTTTTGTTACTACAAAATAATTACATTACAAAAACATATGCGATGCTGTGCGCGATTTGAAAATGTGCAATTTCCACATACGGAAGTACGGTCGTAATGATTGCGCAATTTTGTGCATTGGAAGTTAGGCTTGCTGAAATAATTTTAGACACGAAAGACACTAAAAATTATAAAAATTTAATATTCAAAAAGCTTTCTAGTAGAGCTTCTCACTAAAAATAAATTAGAATTCCTTAAAAACGAATTTCTTACGTATTATTCAAATTTTTTTCAATGATTTGAGAATTAAAGCAAAAAATAATATAAATTTTCATATACCAAGCAAACTTCAGCAGGTCTTTTCTAAATTGATAGTTTCACCGTTCCTTAGAATTTCTTAGCCCTTAAGACCAATTTATATCAAAGGCTTATTTGATATTCATAATATTTTTACTCTCAATAATATTAAAAAACTTACTCTATCTAGATTGACCAATATTCGTATTTAAACGTGCTAAAGCCCCGACATGCGTCAACATAAAATATGAGCTGCATTTAATGTGTTCGCAAAAGTGTAAAATTATTTTACTGGCTTATTACAACACATTTCATCAACATCAAATAAAGAAATAAATGCTTATTTTATATTGGTGGCTGCACATAATATTATGAGGTAGGAAAAGAATAAATAAGAATATTTAATATTAAAATATGAATAGAATGTCCGTGTTGGAAATGAATTTGTCATAAAAGTGTGCGTGTTTGACCTCAAATGAAAATGACATAAATTGTTGTCATTTATTTTATTAAAGTTATAGTCAGGGTTCGAATTTTAATGACCTAAAAAATAAAATAAAATCCTCAAAAAATTAAAAAATATTAATAATATATTAATTAAAATTTTTGGAAAGAATATGGTTTATACATAATTTCTGTATGTACAGCAATAATAAAAACAACTGCAAAAAAATATTACTTTTGACAACAGCTAAACAAGATAACTTGATCAAAATCCGAAACCTGATTATAGTGTATAAAAAAAATTAAAAAATTACATATATACATATGTATATTAAAGAACATTTTAAATGTTTCGATACTTACTTTTCTAATAAAATTAAACAAAAATAAAAATATATATTTAATATAAAAAGTTCATTTCATTATAAAGGGTGTCCCAACAAGAACGCGAGATTTAAATTTTAAATAAAACACAGATATTTAAAAAAAAAAAATCGTGAAACTTTATTATATCGTAAAGTAGACAAAATGAGGTTATGTGTGGAACAACAAATCGGGCAGATGGCCGCCGCGGCTTTGCTGGCACACACGCGATCTTTTAATGAAATTTTCAATGGCCGTTTTGCATAAATGCTGCGGTATTTTATTAATGCAGCGTCCAATTTCCTCTTTTAAGGCTTGAGTCGTCGTCGGCTTATTCACGTAAACCATCGACTTCAAAAAACACCAAATAAAAAAGTTTAATTGTGTTAAATCGCACGATCGCGGCCAACTCTGGTCTCCAAAACGCGAAATAACACGACCGGGAAATGACTGATGTAGCAATTGAATTGTTTCTCTGGCTGTATGACATGTGGCGCCGTCTTGTTGAAACCACATGCCCTCCACATTCATTTCTTCTTGGCAGGAAAAAACTGGTTATCATTTCACGATACCGAACACCATTGAATGTTTGCGCTTGACCTGCGTTTGAGCGACATCATCACGTAGAGCTGCGACATTTTCGGTCAATCGACCTGGTCAAAGGCGCGTTGTTTTCCTTACATCACTAACAGACCCAGTTTCGGCAAATTTATCCATTAATGTCTTTACAGTTGATTCTTTTGGAGCATTATTGTGACCCCAAATTGATCGCAAATTTGCGAACTGTAGTCGCAAAACTTTCACCATTTTGGTAAAACAATTTCACTGTGAGAATGCGTTGTTCATTCGTGTAGCGCTCTATTTTTACTAACCTCGTACCTTCTACTAGCAAATAATAACAATTGTTCAAATGTCAAACAATGACAATTCGAATGGCGCTAAATTTAAATCTTGCGTTCTTGTTGGGACACCCTTTATGATCTATTCCTCATGTGATCAAAAGCAAACCTTTTGTTCAGGGTGGGTGGCGTTGGCTGAAGAATTTAGCACGTTGACTACAAAACCGTAGTTTCCGCGTTCGAGCTCGGTCTCCGACATTCATTAAGTAACAACACCTCGCATTTTTCTACTTATTATTTAATTTTCTTTTTCACTCACCAGAATGCGTAAAGGCACATGCGGGAAAACTCAGAAGACCTTCTTGTTTCTTCAGGGCTTATTACCTTATTGTATCTCAATATCAACTAAGCTAACGTATGCCATATTTTGCGGCATTTAATAAAACTTAATTTTACAAAACATTCCATTAGTCCCAAATCACACTATGCAAGTCTTATTGCTAAGCTGATTAGTTTATTAGGAGAGATAGACGAGGGGAATAGAAACACTTCTTTTCCCCCCGTCTCTCTCACCTAGTAAACTAATCAGCTTAGCAATAAGACTTTCATAGTATAAATAGGGACTTACCAATGTGCACGCTCGTTTATATCGCGATATTATGTTTGTTTCTAAAGAACATGTACTTTTCCTTTAATTTATTCTATAGCTTAATTTATTCTAAGAACTCGTTTCAATCTGCCAAGAGTAGCAGTATTTTTTCGCCCGTTTTTTTACGTCGGAGTTGATTACTTTGGACTACTAATGGTTGCTGTACGTCGTAGTCAAGAAACAGTATAGTATCCTGGTGACGTGTCTCACAACGCAAGCAATACATTTGGAAATTGCACATAGTTTATCCACTGAGTCCTGTATACTCGTTAGTATAATTGCGTAATGCACTCAAACAGACGAGTTTTTGGGAGCTGCACTCACGGAAGTCAAAACGACACAGAATCCACGTCCACTGACTTACATACTTGTCGCTCCAGATGTGGGTGAAGCACTAACTCCCAATCACTTCATCCTGGGTAGTAAGCTAATTACTGAAGCAGCGACAGATGACATAAACCTACGAAAGAGCTGGTGCACAGCACAGTAATTGGCAAATATGTCCTGGAAAAGGTGGATTAAGGAATACCTGCCAATTATAATCCGTCGCAGTAAATAGTTTGAAAAGGTTAAACCAATTAAAGTAAACGACGTCGTATACATAATAGATCCAGGAAACCCAATTTTTGAGCAAAAGGCGTCATAAAAGCAGCTCACCTTGAATCAGATGGTCAGGGGAGAAGTGATGCAATCCAAACCTCAGTTGAAACATATATAAGACCACCCACAATGATTGCGCTGCTCGATGTTAAGCTTCTTATACAAGAGGTAGATCATCGAGAGGATAAACTTGGGGGAAGTGTTAAATAACTTGTTATATATGTCCTATTACCTTCTATTATTGATAGTCAGAATAGCTGACATTACTTACGGCTTTCTGAAAAACAAACAGGGGATCAGTAATACATGCAAAGAAAAGATATAGTTGTAAAATGGTTGAGAAAACAATATTATGTTCTCTGAAACAAATGTGTGGTCGTTGAAAACTAGTTATTGTTATTTTAAACATTTATCTCGTTACGATAAACATAGTAATGTTTGAATTTTATAATTACATTATCACATCCATAAAAAGTGTGGTATGGTTGGAGTTTAACAATATAGTTTTGTTAAAAATTTATGACTACAACATAATTTGTGTTATTATTTAAAAATAATATGATGTAAATAACAATATAATGTTATCCAAAACCATACTATGTTAATTTTTAAAAAAAATATTTTTCAGAAACATCTGTCAGTTCAGTATTTCGTTTGTAGTGTTAAATAAAGGAATAAATAAATAAAGTATAAACAAAAGGGTAGACCAATAAAAATATATAAACATTTGTGTATCAATTTAACATATCTGTATGTCGTGTAAGTATACATTTCTATATAACTATGTATACATTTTATTTCAGTAATATTAATTTATTTTTATTTCGAATTTAACGCACAGCTGTTTCTACAATAAATAAATGATTAAAAAATAAAATAGTATTATTATATTAAATAATACTGTGGTCGTATTTAACAGTATTTATATAATATTAGAACATGGTATGGTGAGTCTCGATTATATTTTAGTCACATCTAAAAATAGTATTGTCATATTTACAATACTAAGATTAGGTGTAACAAAGTTCATTGTTTTTGTAGATAATATTATTATTAACTCAGATAATAATATTACTAAAGTTTTTTTTTTTTTTTGACAATAATATGATTTGACTGCAACCATATAATTCAATCATAGTATGTTGCTGTTTGATTATGGTTACCTCAACCATATTTTTTCTTTGCGTGTACGTTCAGATATATTTTCTTGTTGCCATTGAGCAATAACTTTATATTCGGCAAATAGATCAGAAGCAGGAGCTTTCGATTCCGTTGAAGAATAAGAATTTACTTATATATTTATTTAAGCTGAATAAAAATATCATTGAATTAAGAGCTTTTCTTGTCACGTACTGCTGGCGGGTTTTTCAACTCTCGCTTTTTTCACGACTACCGAAGCCAGTAGGTGTAAGAAAATACCTCCTTCTTGCTCGAAATCTTTAAAAAAAGTCCAGAAGAAGGTTAACATTTAAAGTTGTTCTTCGCATTTGGTTTAACATTTAATCATGAGCTGGCATATGTACCAACAAAATGAGTAAATACTAGTTCAACCGTGAACAAACAAACTTTTTGCTTAAATAATCCTTAGAAAATAAAACAAAATTATTTGACTAACTGATTCACCTTGTTTTTTAATTGAAATTTTTTTATGATCTCAAAGTTTTGAATAAAAGGAAAGTCATAATGTTGTTCGTGCATTATATAAAGACTTCGCTGTTATATAAACAAGATGACAGACGCATATAACGTGAAGTGTTGGCGTAAACTTAATTCCTTCGTGTCAAGTACATTTGATGTTCTTAAGTGATAACATGTTCTATAGTTACGTCTTAAGTAGTAACTATGTATATACATAGAACAAACCACTCAGGAAAGAGACGACAAGCAGCTGCGTCAGCATGCTGCAGCATTAATTCACTACGTTTAGTTACAAACTTATTTGAAAAAATCCCAATGCATAGAAAGACAAATTGGTGCCAGTCATATTGCCAACAACTTCATGAACAACATCGTGCTTATCATTATTATGATTGTCCTAGATGAAAATGAAGCATGACTTTAAAATTTTGCATATTTTATATGTTAACTTCTGCACTTAAAATGTACAGGAATTGTGATATTATTTCAATGAATTTCCACGTCAAGTGTCAAGTTTAATTTGCATAGTTACAATTTTGTTTTTGATTCTTACAAGAGTAGCTCGAAACATTTAAATGCATGTTTGCATTTTGTATTGTAAAGGAAAACTAAAGTAAAAACCTTTAGTTGCCACAAATTGTGGTTTGTCCAATACTTACATATCGTTACCTTAACCTTTATGTCAACGGCAACATACCTTGGTATGTTTTTAGTTTTGAAAACGCTGCAGCTCTAAACTGGATAACCGGATCGACTTGAAATAGTCAAAACTGTTTTACGCAATAGTTCCAAGTTTGGTTAGGATTAGATCATCCGTTCGGAAGATAAAGCCCATTTACAAAGTTGCACCCTTAAGTCAATAGAATACATACCTGGGTATGTATAGTAAAACGCATGCAAATATCATAATATAATATAAAAGTATAGTTTATTTTGAGCTAAGTTTTGTAATTTTTTTTTATTATTATTATATAATGTCAGTTTTAATTATTTTTACTTAAAATTATTAAAATTCAAATACATCTATCGCATTGAGGTAAGTCTTTGGAATGCTCTGCGCACACTGGTTTGTTGCATAATGTGCATGCTTTACGAGTAGGGCGTCGTTTCGAGCAGATGTAGCAATTCCCCTTTACTTTTAGCCGGTCCGTACTATCACGTTCCTCCGATGCATGTGCCTCAGCATCCACAACTCCGATGGGCCCACCTTTCATGGCTTCGATGGCGTTGCGCGTTGAAAAAACTCTGGATATTCTGCTGTTATTCGCCCTTCCTTCCATTTCTGGCTTGCACAATTCCTCGCTGAGCTGATGGAGAAACATCCTACGGCGGCTTGTAGATGTCTTCAGGTGAGTGTTGTTGTCAATGTATATTACGTATGCAGCAAACGCAGCAACGTCCACAATATTATAAAAGAAAGCCAGAGGCCATCTATTTGTGCGCCGCTTCGTACTAAATTCGGACAAGCACTTGTCCATGTTATCAACGCCCCCTTTGGTTTTGTTGTAGTCCAATATAAGCAATGGCTTCTTCTTAGGACCGGTCGTTTCTGTTGTATAATGAGTAGTGGACAACATTACAACTGCCTTGTTTTTCTTGGGAACGTACGAGCACATCGTAACGTGATTACAGAACCCAAACATTGATGATTCAGCCTCACGTCGTTTCGGGTTGACAAATGCTGCTGGCACGAATGTACGCCTTTTGTTGCAAGTACCCAATATAGATAAATTGTTGTCTAACATCAAAGTTTTTGCCAGTTGTAGCTAGTGAAAAAGTTGTCACATACAATATCTCTTCCACTTCCAGCAAAAAGGTTGACACATAAATCCTTTACTACTCTTTCGCCAACGTTTCTTTCACGTTCACCAGACGGTGCCATTCCTGTAATAGATTTGTCCCTGCATTGAAAAATTATATTCAATTTAGTTATTTAGATTTTCAACAATTTTCAACAATATTCATTGTACCTGCAATGGATAGGAAGAAATGGAGTCGCACACCCACCACACTTTTATTCCATATATGGCAGGTTTTGATGGTATGTATTGCGTGAAGCCAGTTCCACCACGATAAGCATACAATTGTTCATCTACGGTAACGTTGGCTCCAGCCACGTAATATCTACGAAGACAGCTGTTAAGCATCAAAAAAAAACGTCCGATATTGCTGCTGCTTTGTCAGTTTGTTTTCGTTGCTGGCGTGTGTTTCCATTATCAAAACGTATGAAGCGGCTTATTTCCCAAAATCGTCGTACACTCATTGCGGCACGATATAGTGGATGTGAAGTAGTTTTCCACAAATCTTTCGTATGCACGTAACCAGAATGTGTAACGCCACTTAGCAAAAGTAGGCCCAAATATGCATCAAATTCACTTTTTGTTATGGGAATCCATGATCTCGGTTCTCTTGTTGGATGTTTTGCGTTGTCAATATCATAAAATTGTCTTGCCTTTCGATTTGATTCACGAATAATTATGTCGCATATTTCGTTTGACATTATCAATTGGAACGTTTCTGCAATGATCAAACCCTGCGTTTCCCGTACTGGTCCAGATTCTGCACTTCTTAGAATGTTGTGCGTACGGAATCTTACAGGTTGTGGTTGTATCGAGGACCAAACATTACCATCTCTGGAAGTAAAAACTTCGCCAGTTTCAATTGGTGCATCTTCAAGATCTTCATCAGAATCACTGTAGCCCTCTGGGTCATATTCTGGTAACATGGGTTCTTCAACGTCTGAGTCATCTCCACCAATATCACCTAAAGCCTCGTCAGCAACTATTGAATCGTGGTCACTTGTTTCTTCTTGGCTCTCTTCAAGCGCTTGCCGAATATATGCTTGTTGTTCTTCGTACGAAAGTGCGCTTAGTTGTCGCGGAGTAAGCCATTCACCATCAGCCATTTCACTTTTAAGATTTTTTTATTTCCACAAAATAAACAGAAACGTCTTTTCACTTCGAATCACAAATGTAAACTAAATTTTCTGACGATACTACAAAGAATGAAATTTCCGCAACAATAAATGTTTCTACCTGCCTATATTATATATTTATTATATACGTATGTCGTCTACCTATACAACCACTTTTTTCAACAAACAATGACTGTGAGGATGAAATTGGTTATCATAAAATTTTTTAGCCTTTTGTCCATTTCTAACAAACTAAAAAAATAATTCGGAAATTCCAACAAACCAGGTAGATACGTAATTAGCATTTTTATGCTAACGACGTACCATTCCCCATACAAAACGTATGTAAATACATACCCAGGTATGCTGCTGTGGACGTGCGTAAGGCATTTCTGCTGTTGACATAAAGGTTAACATAGAAAGGCCTTACTTAACTCATTATCTTTTAGAAATCGAGATTTCTGTATTTTTACATGAAATTCGACATCAAAAAAATAACGATTTAGGGCCTTTCTGTATTAAGGTAACGATATATTAGTACATACGATCTAATTTATAAAAATCTCTTATTTCAGGTTTGATCTTTACATTAGTAATAAAACACATTTTGCTTTATAAAGCTCTAATGAAATCTCTTGGCTTTATAAAGTCTCTAATAAATTTCCTAAACCACTTTTTGCGATAATAGTTTAAGGTAAGGTTTCAATAAAATGACTTGAATTGAGAGCTAGATATTTAGTTTTTAATTCCGAGAAATATTAGAGTAGCCTGACCCATTTTTCTAGTTGGTTTCTCATCTAGAACTACTTGTGTATTAAATTTCAGCTCATTAGCAATAATTTTGATTTTTAATATTTATGGGCGTATCTCAATCCCTGGCTAAAGCGAGTTTCAAACTATTTTAATTGGTTTCTCACCTGGACTTTTGAACCTCAAGATTTCTGGCTATTGCTAATCATTCATGTCAAGTTTCGTTGGAAACGGATAATAATAACTACATAAATAATATATTTAAATGTGCTGAGCCAAAGTACACAGAAAAAATTATTCCCAAAAAATTTTCAAACAAACGTGCGTTTTGAAATATTAAATTATTTGTTCCAATTTTATTTTATGTAAAAAAAATGTATAGAATGAAAATTATCTATATAAAGTAAAATTTGTAAAAAAAATTTTAGATTTACTTTTTTTATTTAAATTTGTTATTTTCAGTTAAATTTATTTTTAACCCCCGACTAAAAAAAGGGATGTTATAAGTTTGTAGTGTGTGTCTGTGTATCTGTGTGTCTGTCTGTGTCCACGTACAGGCCAAACGGCTGGACCGATTTTCATTCAGTTTTTTCTGTTTGAAAGATAACTTGATCGAGAGATTTCTTAGCTATGTTTGAAAAAAATCGGTCCAGCCGTTTAGAAGATATAACATCTTTTCTGAAAAAAGTCGGGGGTTTTTAAAATTTTTAATTTTTGTTATTATACCCTTCACCAAAAATGGTAAAGGGTATATATAGGTTTGTCCAGATTTTTGTAATTTCTACAATTTTCATTTGCGGCCACATAAAATTAGTTGTTCTGGATCCTTATGAAGAGGAGATAAAAAAAAGACGTGTCCGTCTGTCCGTCTGCATGTACGGATAGCTTGAAAGAGATTTTCTGAAGCTCCCAAAAAAGTTAGAGAGCTCGGAGTTGGACTGAAACGACCGCAATTGTCTTGGCTTGGTTGGTATTGAAAATCAGCAAAAATAAAGAATCGGTTCTTGGATTTTCTACATATACAGTTCTATCACCCATTTTTAAAAAAATCCAATAAAAGTTATCGTGCATAGAACCAAGAACATTCAAATTTCTTATTCACACCACTAGCTACTCAACTACTGAGGCTTGCTTACTTTTGGTTTATGTTCACTGTATTTAAACATTTTCATTTGAAATAGTGTTTCCTATAAAACCCCTTTTTGTCACCACCACATACAAATTATCTCGTGATTTGCGTGGAACATTCTTATTCGCGTGCATGTACATATGTATGTATGTATAGAAATGTGCTTGCACAGAATGTGTAGTGTTAAGAAAAAAAACTATAGGTATAAACATACGCACATACATACTTACTTGTGTGTAAATAAACGCTTCCATACCCAGTTGTCCAAATCGTCCTAGACGACATTGTCTTCGACGATTCATGTACGACATGTCGTCTGTAGATTAAGTGTTCTAATCGACAATTTAAAAGAAATCGGCGTTCAGACTATCTGAACGACAATGTCACACGTTTTCTCTTCAATAAAACTTTGTTGGGGACCATCTGAGCGACAGTGTCATACGTTTTGTCTTCAATAAAGCCTTGTCGAGGACAATCTGAGCGACAATGTCCCTCGTAGTGTCTTCAATAAAGCATTGTTGACGACAATATGAGCGACAATGTCCCTCGTTATGTCTTCAATAAAGCCTTGTTGATGACAATATGAGCGACAGTGTCACACGTTTTGTCTTCAATAAAGCCTTGTTGAAGACAATCTGAGCGACAATGTCGCTCATCTGGTCTTGTGTGACCTCGCCGCCATTTGTATGAAAATTTCGTCAACGATTTGTATGGAGTTGTCTTTAATATGTCTTCTACGACTTACCATTGTCTTGTACCCGTCGACAAAGATGTCTTAAAGACGTGGCCACTGGGTAAGATTGTATGTAGGCTGCGTTGAAACAACTACAACAACAACAATATGCTACCAACTGTATTGAAAGAAGAATATTCAGTTGTTTGTTGTTGTTTTTGTCTACTAAAACAGCAACAATGTGCCAGCAAACGTATTGAAGGAAGAATATTAAGTTGGTTGTTCCAAGAACTCAGAATTATTTTGTATAGCTACATACATTCATACTCGTGCACATGACATACATACATACATAAGTATGTACAAATTAAGTATTTCATGAAATATAAAAATGTAAATGTGTACATATGTATGCATATACTTAGATAGATTCAATATGCATAAGAAAATAGATCTAAATTGGTTTGCTAAGCTATGTAGATATAGTAATAATTATGTAGAAATATATACATACATATGTACATATGTACTATGTAAGTAAATAAGCGCTTTTAAAGAGCAAGGATTTGGTATAAATATGTATTTATGTATACCGAAACGGATTGTTTAATTTGATTTCTTCTTATTGTTTTCTCAGTACATTTTATAAAAATGTTAGAAAAGTAAGGAAAGAAACATTGATAAGCACTCGGCATGTTAAGATGTTAAGATTCGCCGTCTGAGTTCGAGCGACGTCAATTTTTAAACTTTTTTTTCTCAATATATAAATTCATGTTTTTGAAAAAGAAATTAATCAAGGCATAAAATATTGAGTTTTTAAAGAAAAATAGCAACTATGTACATACAATGAAACACCAAAAAACGTACATACACATAGCAAATCATCAATCAAATCTTACCATTTTGATTGTTCTGAACTAGATTTTTCTAAACTCCAATGATTTTAAAATTTTTATTTCTATTTTTAAGTAACTGTAAATAATAATTTACAATTAACTTTGGTGGTATTGTTTCTTATATATTAAATATTATGATATGTAATTTGGTTTACAAAACGATACGAACTTTAGCCTAATCAAATAATTAATATAGAAATAACACTGTGTGACAAAAATTATTTAAATCGAAATATGTACCTGGGACGTGTTACTGTTTTTCTGTTACACAGAAAAAACTAAATTTCGTTTTCAGTAACCAAATTCATTGAATCAGTAAATATTTTGTATGAATGCGGACCTACAAAGAAATTTGTAGATTCTGATAACAATTTTGTAAAAATGTAACTGGAAGATCATAAATTTTACCTGATTTTTTTCAAGAGTCAGTTTTCAAAATATGGCACCAAGTTGGCACTGCCAGCTGATACTATCTGCCACCACAGGTGATACTATTGGTTTACGTACAGAATTTTAAGCTTCAGAGGCCCATTCAATATCAATAATAAATATGCTGGTGTTGTGTGTTTGACGATACAAAATATTAAATTTGTTCTCTACTTTAAATTCATTCATACATATATTACATCTAAAATAAAGTCGTGTTTTTCGTGTCAATTTTGCTCAACACGAAACGAACCGAACACGCACGAAATTAGATTTTTTTGTCACGAACACTTTGTGTTGAGTTCGTCGTATTCGTGTCACGGAACAAAAAACACGACACGCGCACATCTCTAATTGGCGTACAAATTGTACATGCATACACTTGAAGTAGCAAACTATTCAAACGCTTGTTGTTGTTGTATTTAGAAGTTATAGATTTTTTTAAAGAAATGTTGATACATACATACATATATGTATGTATAGCAGGGATGATAAATGAGAAAACCAATTTTGTACCAATTTGGTCTTAGAATTGTACTCTTTCAACCGCAATAGTACTAAACTCGTTTTTTTGTGTTTTAACTTTTTTTTATTATATTTTTAGAACATATCGCTCATTTGATCAAATAACGTCATAACTCAAAAAAATAGTTTGCCAGAACACAAATTTAAAGTTTTCAATTTACACACGACCTAATGAAAAATTAAAATTTTGTATTTGTTTAAAAAAAAACGATGTGAAAATTAATCTGCATCATTAACTTTAAAATGAAAATTTATTATTAGATTAAGAGACAGTGGAATAGGCAGTAAATACATATCATTGGTCTCAAGTAAAAGGGCTCTAACACAAATAATTGTTATTTTACAGGGGAAGGTAAAAACACAATAGAAACTGTAATATTCTTTCTGTAATATTTTTGTACAACTGATTGTGAAAGCGTTATTTTTTAAACTATTTCAATACATTTTTGTAAAAAATGCGAGTTAGGCCATTTCAACTTTTGAAAGCTACGGAAACATTAGCACATCCAACTAATTTTTCAAAGCTCGAAACTCTTTATTAATACTATCATAATTTCCATTTTCTTTTGGGAATATTTTTTAATGAGAAAGGTAAGATACTACTAACATTTTCGGGAGTGAATTTTGTTAGCCAGGTTAAAATTTCGTCATGAAAATTAACTTAATTTAGTTTCGCCAGAAGTTATATAAAACTGTAAAACTTCTTTTAAAATCCGTAACTGTAAAAATTTTAATTTTATTTCTAGATAAATAAAGTTTTTCATTTCAAAGTAAATTCTAATCGTTTACATATGTATGTAGCATACCCAGCTTCATTTATTTTCATCACTTAAACGATTGATATAATATTAATATAGCAAGTTTTTATTTCTTATAAATTTTATAATAACACAATAGATAAACTAATTGGAGACAATGCTATCACATAACGAAAGCCCAAACAAGTGTAATGCATATCAAACACTCTCATCAACAAATAAAATTCGCCACTTTTCTCTCAAATTGGATATTCTTTATTGATCGCGATTTATTTTTGTGTGAAAAAAAAACAAGGCATAGCCTCACGCAAATTTTTCAAATAGTACTAAATAAGTCACGGGGGTACCAACGTACTTTTTGGGTTTGAATTGTACCAAAAAAAGTGCAATTGTACTAACTTTATCATCCCTGATGTATAGGTATATACATAAATATGTATAAGTAAATATAAATTCGTTTGCTAATGTATGGTATGTATTATGTATGGATATGTATGTATGTATGTTAAAAAAATAAGCAAACCCTTGCTAAAGATCATGGATTTCTTATGAATATTTTAAAGTGGACAGGCAAGATTGTTTGTTTGAGGGTGTTTGTTTGAGGGTTTGTTGTTGCTACGAGTATTTCCATTGGTTCATGTGGTTTTTTGTTTTTTCCAATAACTAAGAAAAAGGTACTTTTGCTTAAGCTGGTGTAGTTTGTCCGTACATACATATGTATAGGGTGTTTTTTTTAGGGGTATAGAACTTCGAATTGAAATAAAACACAAGAAAATCGTTTTAATGTCCATCAATTTGTCTTTATTTGAAGGATAATTTTATGCCATTAATGTTTAAATATGATTTTGGGCATGTGGCCGCCGCGGCTGGCTCGAATAAAGCCAATTCTACAGGTCCAATTTTCAATCACTTTTTCGAGCATATGGGGCCGTATGTTGGCAATAACGCCACGAATGTTGGCTTCCAAGTCCCCTAACGTTTCTGGTTTGTTGGCGTAGACGAGCGACTTCACATATCCCCAAAGAAAATAATCCAATGGTGTCAAATCACACGATCTTGGTGGCCAATTGACAGGTCCATTCCGCGAAATTATGCGCTCATCGAATGTTTCCTTCAATAAATCGATTGTGACGTGCGCTGTGTGGCATGTAGCGCCGTCGTGTTGGAACCACAACTCATCCACATTCATGCCATCCAATTCGGGAACAAAATAGTCGGTTAGTCGGCTCCAATTGCTGTGCACGGTGGCGAATCGATTCATTCGGGTCCTCTTCAACACTTTGCTCTACAGCGGCAATTGTTTCTTCGGTGCGCACTGTTCGACGTCTCTGCGGATGCGTATTATCACATAGAGTAAACGTAGTGCGAAAACGATCCATGGTTAACCGAATTAATTGCTCTGATGGACGATTATGTCGACCATAAAATGGACGGAGCTTGCGGTAAACTTCGCGAACTGAACCATTATTTTCGAAATAGATTTGCACGATTTGCAAGCGTTGTTCTTTTGTCAACCTGTTCATGATGAAATGGCAAACCAAACTAAATATTAATCACTTGACAGCTGACAAAATGGCCGCCAGTTAAAAAAGTGATGCCAACTTAAAGTTCTATACCTCAATAAAAAACACCCTTTATGTATATAGGTACTGTATTGAAATAAATATCCAACGAAAAAGGCATGGAAAAACGTAATTAAAACATTATCAGTCCAGAATTATTTTTCATAAAACAAGTTGTCTCTCTAAGGCTATTAGCAATGCGGTAGTTCAGTGGTAGAGAGTATGCATGGAAAGTCAGAACAACGTGGTTCATATGGCGGAGATAATATTTTTTTTTTGTATTTTTACGTGAAAAATGGCACACATTTCAATAAGTAGCAGTTTAGTTAAATGTGAACGCCTGCGTTAAAATCTTACGTTCTGCCCCTAAATTGAACCAATTCATTTTCAGAAGAACCCATGCACTAACTATTTCTTTTGCATGTGTTTTTTGCTGGGTCCGAAAATAACTTAACTATTCGATTGCTAAATAAACTTATCTAAGGAGAAGTGTTGGTTTAAAAAAAATTGGTAACTTTTATATCTAAAGCCATTTTGTGTTCCTGCATTTTATTGGTGCTTGTGCCAACTCATTGGTAGATCTGCAACCGTAATGTTTAAAAAGTTTTTCTTAGATAATATCAGGTATTATAAGAACTTTCAACGGCACATAGTAGGCTAGTAGGTTATTTGCAACTTGACAAGCTACATAAGTACATATCGCTCATTTTCTAAAACAACGTCATATATCAAAAATGGGATTTTTGAGTTAATGATGCAAAATTAATCCTCATATTGATATTAGTATTGTGTAAAAATTTCATACAAATATCTTGTATGCTTAACTATCGAGAGAAAAATAAAATTATCGTTCTCCATTAAGTTGTGTGTAAATTGAAAACTTTAAAGTTTAAAATAAACTTATTTTTTTTAATAAACGAGCGATATGTATGACATTATATCTGTGGCATATTTTACTGTTTTTCAGGAGAGCACTTTTAAGCGTTCAAGTAGATTTTCAGATTTTTTTTCTTTTACAGTTAAATTGGGAAAGTCTTTGTTCAACTTTATTTTTTTAAACAACCGTCGTTTTACACACTATAAGTAATATGTACATTTAAGTTGAAATATACCAAAGTATAATCTGAATTAAGCTATTATTCCAAATTAGATTAGAAGTCTAAAAAAAGATAAGTCGCGCTATAACTTGCTGAAAAATTACACAAATTTATTGAGATTTTGACCAGGGATACTTTCGAATATTCAGATTACGGAAGTACCATTAACTCATAATCAGCTTATCTCGACTTAAGCACTTTTTCCTTTTTGCAGCATATATATATTATCCTTACTACAAATACCAACTATGTATGTATATACTTTAGAGTGACTCACCTAGTATGGAGATGAAAAATGCGACCTTGTTACCCCTCTCAAATCAAAGATCGGTCTTTTTAATGAGGACTCCCAATATATTTGAGGGGTCCAGCGATGCCCGCTCGAGAGCTGGACCGTGTGTAAAAAAGGTATATTTTGAAGTTTTTTTTTTGCATATTTTTGTATTTTGTCCCGAGACAACATATTAAAAACCATTAATACCATCAGCAATGAGTTTTTCCATAAAAACTAGGATTTTGTAAGCATTTTCATAGCAGGTGCTACTTATTTATATGAAAAAATTCCATTATGTTTTAAGGATTATTTGGTTTAAGTCATTGTGAACTTATTTCTGTTAATAGTTTCCGCAAAAGTTCATGCGAGAACTAACAACAGATATAATTTAATAAAGATTCAAATCAAATATGAGTAGTAATTACAAACAACAGAATTTATTTAAATATACATATGTATGAATGCTTAAAAAATCGTAGTTTTTATGGAATGACACATTGCTGATGGCACGAATGGTAAGGTTCAATGCACCGTTGAAAGCGGTTTGAACAAACCTTTCAGATGATATACTTTTTTTAATATGTTGTGTCGGAACAAAATATAAAAATATGCAAAAAAAACTTCAAAAATATACCTTATTTACACAAGGACCAAGCTCACGAGCGGTCATCGCTAGACCCCTCTAATATTTTTGGAGTCCTCATTAAAAAGGCCGATCTTTGATTTGAGAAGGGTAACAAAAACTTTTTTTTCAAGTGAGTCGCTCTAATGTAAATATTTTAAAAACTTTATCAGAGGAGTAAATGAAATAAATTTTATGAATTAGAAAAATATTGTGCATATGAATTAGGGTGATCGACTCAGTTTTTCAATCGGTTTTAAAACTCGGTTTTTTCACAATACGGTTGTCGGTTTTTTCAAAATGTTGATTTTTCGAATGTCGAATAGACCGGTTTTTTTACAATTTAAAAACCGGCTGAGTCGAATACTTTTCGATTTGTATATTTTGCAATAAATAATCAGGGCTATCATTAATAAAATTACGCGTGAAATTTTTCACGGGGAACAATTCCAACTAATAACAAGTAATAGGGAAAACAAAAAATTCTAATTGGAAAAGGGAGAAATTTCACGTGGAATTTTATTCATGATAGCCCTGAATAATTATTTTTTTCAGTATAAAAGTTCTAAACGTTTTTTGAGCATGGCAACACTTACTGAAGCATGAAATTTAAACGAAATTATTTTATGAGGCGGTAGCAGAGGCGAATTAAATTGGCCTTATGGTGTGTAATGGATGTCAAAATCCATTTGCAAAAACTGTTTTTTTTTTAGTTTTGTTAACATTTTGCTTCATATTTTATATAGAACTCAGCGTGACCATATTAGCTTATTTTGGACTAAATTTAGCTTATTTTTTTTTGATTTAGCTTGAAAATTTTCATTTAGCTCTTGGCTTATTTTTTAGATTTTTTTTTAAACTCATAAAAAATTTATAAGAATGGTAATTTTTTAACATATAACAATATATATGTTTTTCATTGAAAAATAGTTTAAACAATACAAAGTTTAAATTGTTTATTTATAAGAGAAATGGCAAATTTAAAAATAGAGGACATTGATTGAAATTTTGGAGTTACAATGGCAAATGTTAAATTACTATTACCGATGAGACTCATCTTATTGATATTAAGTTCAACATGCATCAGCGGCAAGGATTTACTTAAAACAAATCTTTGAAATAGATTTACTATAAATAACAGTAATTCACTAAAAAAGTTTTCGTATTTTAGTATAAATGCTGTTAAATTTTGAAAATTGGTTAAGCTTATTTTGGGAAGTTTTTGTTTTGTTTTTTTTTAACTAAAATATAATAATGGATATATAATTTAATTAAAAAATTATTAAATATGTATATTTGAGGAGTTAACGAACAAAACCAGACTAGTCCCGGTAACTATTTTTACACGACAGGCAAATTACTGAATTAACTAGATAGAGAATAGCAAGGAAAAAATCAGTGTTCGTTACTTTTTTAATGTAGGATCGAACTGGTTATGAATGAAAATATTTCATGACTTCATAGATTTGTACTTGTAGAGCCCAAAAAAATTAAAAAAAAAATATTGACTGGTTTTGTTCGCCAGCTTATCATTTTCTTTCAAATTATAAAAAAAATTGTTTGTGAAATTGCAAAGCGAAAGAAGTTGAAAAAAGTCACACTGATAGAGGTAGATATTCACCTTATCCATTAATTCATATTTATACTATACATATGTAAGTATACATATGTAGTTAATTTTTATGTTTTACCTTTAATTTTTGTATTGTGTTATTGTATTTAGATGAACTGTTAACTCTTTTTTTTTTAATAAAGTAATTTAAAATCAAAACTTTGCTATAATCGTTTTCTTATTTAAAAAAACCGGTTCACCGGTTTCTCCTGAATTGCAAAAACCGAAACCGGGTATTTCATAGTTTCAAATATTCGAACTATTCGAAAACCGGTTTCTGGAAAAAGTCGAATAATCGATCACCCTAATATGAATGCATATCGCTGCTAATTGCCTCTATTTCAGTTTCAATTGATTTAATTCATATGGGCCCCTGTTCTGCAAATCACAACATGTCAAATCACGGTGATTTCAAAAAATTAATAAAAATTGCTTTTGTAAATTGCACGATTTATAGCGTTGGAAGTTGGAAGAAAATACGTATTATAAAAACCTACTATCAAGTCAGCTATTAGTAGTTTACTTTGATTTTAAATCACCATGATTTTCAGAACAGGCCCGATAAATTTGAAAGTATATATTTATAAAAGTTCGCTGCTGAGCACACACAGTCATGTTTACAAGGCAAGCATAAGTTAAGGGATCTTTTGTCTGCAAGATGCATTTAAAATGCAGTATAGCGATGCGTATTGAAGTTTAGTTGGTAATGAATACGAAAGTTTTTTCATAAAATTACGCATGGCTATGTTTGTACATATGTATATGTATGCATGCATGTATTTTCTCTACATTTTATGATTTGTGAAGGGTATATAAGATTCGGCACAGCCGAATATACCTCTCTTACTTGTTTTTATTTAAATTTGTTATTTTCAGTTAAATTTATTTTTATATACTGTAAAAAAAATTTTTTGATTTAAATGCATATAGTCTCAGATTAGTGCGAAAATTATATATATAATGAAATTCGATTAAAAAATAATAACTGCGTTTAAATTTTTGAAAAAAAAGTTATTTTGTTTATTTTATGAAGAAAAAATTGGTTGTATCTTTTAAGATACAATATGCACTCCCCGCTAATATAACAACACATTAGAAAAACAAATACTGTTTACGATATGAATAACAAAAGTTTATTTTTCATAAATTTTATACAAATATATATAGACATAAATGAAAATTATTTATTTTTATTGGTTGTGGTAATTAAAAAAGCAGTTTTTATCAGCCGTGAGACATTAATTTAATTCACACTTACTACAAAAAATCTTCCTTTGACCTGTGCAACCCGGCATCTTCCATCATCCTTTCTTACTTATCAATGTCCAATGCTGTGTTCCGTCTAGTCTCACATCTTCGGGAGGCGGTACTTGCGAATTCGGCTTATGTCTTTTTTTCTGGATTGCAGTTTCTACGTTTTGTCGTCGACGAAGTAGAGTATGCTTTGATGCATTTTTACAACTGAAAAGTGAATCTCACTTCCAATTTGAAATCTATCAATCGTAAACTTTTTGTTTTTGCTTCATCTTGGTGAATTCTTTTGTAAAGAATCCATGCATTGATGCACGTCATGTCTAATAGATGGTAAAACAATCTATTTGTCCACTTTCTGCTTTTTAGAGCTATTTTGTGGCGGCTCATGGAACTATCCAATAGATCGACGCCTCCCATGTTTTTATTGTAGTCCTTTATAATTTGCGGACAAGAGACCATTGTCGTTTTTTTCTGCTTTTTGTCAAATCTACGAACAGGTAAACTTTCATTTGGCGTGATTGAAGAAAACGGTGGCTTAGTTCCTATATATGTTGAAACTAAGTTCACAATTTTAGTATCCTTCCATTAAATGGAAGTCACATCTATTCCGTAGACACTAGCTACAAACTCTTGGCTTATTCCTCGTTCAAACTTCATCATTGATTTTTCTTCTGGAAGCTTGCAATTTTTTATCCTATTCCGTCGGATTGTACCAACAGAAAGAATTCCCTGTGTTCTAAGGTATATAAGCAAAGGAATTGTGGTGTAGTAGTTGTCAAAGTATATTATGTAGTTTTTAAACTTAGGTACTTCACGAACTAACCTTACCACAATGTTTACAGATGCTTGCAGATTTGCCTCTTCTGGGCGCATAGTTTCATCTGCTCCGGTATAAATTTCGAACTTATACGCATACCCTCTAGTGTCACATAATACGAAAAATTTAAATCCCCACTTTTTAGGCTTATTTGGTAGATATTGTTTCATATAGCTCCTCATTTTTGTAGAACACATTTGTTCATCTACAGATAACCTCGCTTGTTTGGAAACAGAACCAAACATACGATTTAGGGAGTCAATAACCGGCCTAATAAGATAGAGTCTATCTCGTTTCGGGTCTTCGTAGATAATGCCCTATTTTTTCGAATTGATTTGCCGTCATTTGCTGCTTTATTACGTCTACTGATCGGTCAATATTGCTTGACCAATAATCTCTGGTATTTGGTAAATTGAAATACGTCATGTAAAAGATAACACCAATAAACTTTCGCAACTCCGAAATACTAAAGGAAAACTTTTCATCTAATCCAGCATACCGTAGAGTTTCTTCTACTATAAGATTTTCTAAGCTTTCTGGAAATAAATAGCTCCAAACTTGATAAGGAGTTACTAATGACTGAATATCTTCATTGAGAGAGCTATCACCCCTAAAATCTACTTCTTTACTATTAAATTGCAAATTACCTTGTTTCCATATTATTTTCTCAAATGTTGAGGACTTAGGATCAACATTTATATCCTGAAATTTAGAAGGAAATAAATTCAATGTCGAAGAACTTGGCTGAAATTCTAAAGAATGTTCTGAGGAGGCAGAAGGTCCTGGTATAGATACAGTCTTTTCTTTGGAAACAGAAGAGTTTTCAATTTGATTGGATAAAGGCTTATTAGAAATAATCAAATTTGTTGTAGCACATTTTGTAAGGACAAGTGACTTAATTTTTTTTGAAGTAGAAATTGGAGTACTGGTTTTAGTAATGTTTTCAGAACATTGTGCTGTAACAGGAGACATAACTGAGGTCCTAGACTTGTTATCATCGTTCATTAGGGCAATAAAAGAGTCATGAATTGAGTCATTCAACTCAAAACTAAGTTCGGACTCTTCCTCAGAATCGATATTATTATCAATGAGTAACATGTTTTTTGTTTTAGTGGAGCATATTTTTGGAATTTTCTTTTCATCATCACTGCTTTCATCAGTGCTGTCATAAGGAAAATCTTCACTATTGGATAGTATTTTGCATATTTCATTATCGGTCATTCTTGTTTTCCTTTGAGTAAAGGCGTTCATAGTTATTGTTTATATGTAACTATGAATAATAAAAAAAATTGTGCAAGAAACAAAAGCAACCTTACAATCAAATAACTGAACCAGAATAAAAATAAAATATTTGCGTAGCAACCAAAGCAACCTCTCGTATCAAACGACTGAGAAAGAATAAAATAAAATAAGTAAGTGCACACAAGAAAAAAAGCAACCTCTTAAAAAAAATGTATTTTTTCCATACAAAATCTGTCTTTTCAAATACAAACACAATGTATAAAAAAAACAAAAGAATATTTGGAATTAGTGGGGAGTGCATAGTGTATCTTTTAAGATACAACCACTAAAATTGATTTTGCGACTAAAGTGGTGGTCGCATTCGTTTAAAATTTTATTTTTTATTAAATTACATTACACAAAAGAACATATTTATTTTTTGGCTAAATTAAAAATATTATTTAAGTTTAAAAGCTTTAAACGCACTAATAATCCCAAATTCATATTTTACTTATTAAATAAAATATTTTTTTACATTAAAAATACATTGAAATTGATTATTGAGGGGTTTAGCTGGATCCTATGCGCATTTCACTGTTGCTAATGCAGATCATCAGGGAACTTTTACCCAAAGCTTTTTAGAACAACTAGAGTTATTATATTATAAACTTTCATTTGAACATATGAGAAGCTCAATAACAAATAACCAAGTTGAAACAAGAACTCAATAATCAACATGTTTTTTATTTTCTTACTTTACTATTGCTACATTGGCTGACTTTTTTTCAGCTTCAAATTGTAGTCGTAAGACTATGTAAAAGAAAATAAATGTAAATAACAACAACAGCTATTTAAGAATAGAGTGTTGCCACACAAGTATTTTTGTTGAATAACTCTAGTTGTTCTATGAAGCTTTGGGTAAAGGTTCCCTGATGATCTGCATTAGCAACAGTGAAATGCGCATAGGATCCAGCTAAACCCCTCAATAATCAATTTCAATGTATTTTTAATAAAAAAATATTTTACTTAATAAGTAAAATATTAATTTGGGATTATTAGTGCGTTTAAAAATTTTAAACTTAAATTGTAAAAATTCCCATAAAAAACACTAATTAAAAATATTATTATTGTTAAAATGCAACTATAAAATTGGCTTTTTCTAAAAATATAGTAATTTTGAAATTTTGAGTTTAACGTTATGTAAAACTATGAAAATAAAAACTTTTGCAATAAATTTGAAACAGTATGATAGAAAATATGGTTCTGAATAATTGGTTATATTCTTTCTTAATTTTGTAAAGAAATTAGGGAATTGCACTGTTTTTTCTGGTTGTATCTTTAAAGATACAGTATGCATTTAAGGGTTAATATTTTTATAGCTAGATACTTCCCCAGACATACTTGTGTATCAAATTTCAGCTCAATAGCTCAATAATGGGGCGACGCGTCGTGACGCTACGCCCCTCTGATTAAAATTTCCGGGTTTTAAGACCACCCAAGTGTTTTTAAGCTGGTGTTCAAAAACAAAAAACAAAATTTGTCGCGCGAAATAGTAACAAATCAAAAAATGTTTTTTAACAAACCTATCGAGTGGGGTATCAAAATAAAGTTAATTAAAAGGAGATTACAAAAATGCATATAAGTTATATAAGTTATTTTTAAATTTATTTAGGAATAAAATATTGAGAACTTCTTCATAACTGGCTGGGACCTCACATTAACTTAAGCTTATAAAAAAATTCAAGAAACCTATCGAGTGGGGACTTTAGTGTTTAAAATAACAAATAAATTAAAAAAATCTAAAAACCAGACTACCCATTAACCGCCAAAATGAAACCAATGACGATAATTAACAAAAAAGTTTATTTTTAATTTCATTGTGCTCAAAGTTAACATAAAGTAATGGAAAAATTAAAAAAAAAAGTGGGCGGAGTAAGGAGGGTGTACTCAATTGAGTACAGCGGCGGTTTCAAAACATGATTTTTCAATACATAGTGTTTTCAAACATTTTTTGCACTACCAGCAAACTCTTGCATGGCATACGACACATCTGAGTTGATTTTCTAACTTTTTGGGGTAGTGCCCTATACCATCTTTTGGCAACCCTAGGACCAATGAAGACGAGAGTCGAGCTTTAGTTTGCGTATTTTGCTGTAAATAGTATCTTGCAATGTAACGTCGGAATAAAAGCTGATCCATGTCATCATTATGAGTCATTACATATAACCGCCAAGCGTTTGCAATAGCCATATCTTTTATGTAGTTAAACAAGACCCACCACCATTTCTTACCTCGAATGGTGATTTTGTACAGCGAAATTGACTGATCTAGCTCATCCACTCTCGACAATTATAGGGTGTTTTTTATTGAGGTATAGAACTTTAAGTTGGCATCACTTTTTTAACTGGCGGCCATTTTGTCAGCTGTCAAGTGATTAATATTTAGTTTGGTTTGCCATTTCATCATGAACAGGTTGACAAAAGAACAACGCTTGCAAATCGTGCAAATTTATTTCGAAAATAATGGTTCAGTTCGCGAAGTTTACCGCAAGCTCCGTCCATTTTATGGTCGACATAATCGTCCATCAGAGCAATTAATTCGGTTAACCATGGATCGTTTTCGCACTACGTTTACTCTATGTGATAATACGCATCCGCAGAGACGTCGAACAGTGCGCACCGAAGAAACAATTGCCGCTGTAGAGCAAAGTGTTGAAGAGGATTCGAATGAATCGATTCGCCAACGTGCACAGCAATTGGAGCCGACTAACCGACTATTTTGTTCCCGAATTGGATGGCATGAATGTGGATGAGTTGTGGTTCCAACAAGACGGCGCTACATGCCACACAGCGCACGTCACAATCGATTTATTGAAGGAAACATTCGATGAGCGCATAATTTCGGGGAATGGAGCTGTCAATTGGCCACCAAGATCGTGTGATTTGACACCATTGGATTATTTTCTTTGGGGATATGTGAAGTCGCTCGTCTACGCCAACAAACCAGAAACGTTAGGGGACTTGGAAGCCAACATTCGTGGCGTTATTGCCACCATACGGCCCCATATGCTCGAAAAAGTGGTTGAAAATTGGACCTGTAGAATTGGCTTTATTCGAGCCAGCCGCGGCGGCCACATGCCCGAAATCATATTTAAACATTAATGGCATAAAATTATCCTTCCAATAAAGCCAAATCGTTGGACATTAAAACGATTTTCTTGTGTTTTATTTCAATTCGAAGTTCTATACCCCTGAAAAAAACACCCTATATGTCTTTCATTTAAAGAAATAATTGATGTTTGCATATTTTGGGAGTTCCCTCTTTATTGTGAAAAATACACAAGTATGCTTTTGTATTTCTGGGGGAAACAACAGTGTTGCCAGAATTCGCATGTGGATTCTGCCGCTGTACTCAATTGAGTACAGATATATCTAAACTACGATAACTTTATAAAAATGAGTGGGAGGCAATTTGTTTCTACTCAGCGTGACCGTTTGACCGACTAAAGTGGCAATTTGCCACTTTTTCGACCTCGTTTCCCCTTTTTCGACTGCCTTGCCACTTTTTGACCCCCTTTATTTAGGGTGAGTTATATGAAAATACATTAAAAATAAAAAGTTTAGTGCAGTTTTCTCGTTTTTTTTAAATTTTGCCCCTTTTTTTGATAAATCCCCTATTTGGTGCTCCTTTTTGAAAAATGTCATCGGTCACCCTGTTTCTACTTATTTTATAAATAAAAATGCTTTAGTTTAGGAAGTTAAGGTACAAAATAAATTAACAACACAGTAAAATTTATAAAAAGCAGAAAATACATACTTGTCACCTCACATAAATTTTGCACCAGACTAAGAGTTAATTTTTTAACAGTCTAAATATATATCGACAGGTTTTTGTTCATTATTTCAATAGATTGTGGTTCAGATTTAGCTAGAAACGCCAATTAATTACAACAACTTTCAAATATGCAAAATTGTCACCTTTTTTTTCGCTGTACTCAAGTGATTACAGCGGCGGGTAATGGGTTAAAACAACTGAAAAGTAAAAAACCAAGTCCATTAGTGCGGAACATTGTGACTTTTACCGTCGGGAGCCACTATTAAGAAGATTTGAAGAGTCGATTTTTAAAGCTTCCCGTTCCCGGATGTAAAAGTTACTATGTTCCGCACTACTGGAATTGTTTTTTTCCTTTTCAATTGTTTCAGGGGATCGTGATTTCATGTGATGTGAACTCGATAAAACGTTCGAAGGAATACAAAATGCTAATGATATCCCATACACAATTAATTGTATTTAAATTCAAAAAAAGAAACAGCTTAATGAATAACTCTAAAAATATTGAATAATTAATACAATTCACCTAAAATACATACTCTCATATATATGTGTATATTTTTATACACACATATACTTGGCAATAATTTTACCTTTCCAAAAAAGGAGAAAGTAATGTATAAATGTTCATTTCTTTATATTGATAAAAATGTTGTCAAGTTGGCAGATTATCTAGAAATTATATGACACCCTTACGATTACAAATTTAGATAATACATAATATATTTCTGTGTTAGGTATTGTGGCAAAGAAGAACTTGATCAAAATTTATATCTCACAACTTTTAATGGCCGAAATTTTGGATAGGAACTTGGCCGTTTTTCACATTTATGTTTTTGTGAGGATTTTATTTTCTAGTGGCGTACGATTAAATTAATGTATTGTTTGTGGCCGGTGGGTGCTGCTAGCTGGCTTACTGACGATCGGCTATGTTCTCTGGTTTGTGCTCATGGCAAAAACAACACAAAAACAAATTGAACAATCGTTCTCAATGTTTTTGTTTCACTCAGTTCAAAGGGCACTGCTACACGTTCAATATATATTGTGATATTTGGATCGTGATCAATTTTAATGGATTGATGGATCACGAACTTATGCTACATGTTCAATATTTATCGCGTCAGTATTTACGTTATTTTTGTGCTGTGCGGATCGTTTATTTAAAAAATGTCGCACAAAAATATCGTAGAAAAATATCCCACAACTCCGGCAATGCCTCCAAATTAAAAATAAAGTCAATTTAATTATTATTTTTCGAACTTCATTTGTTTTTATATTTATGATTTGAACAGGCTAAAGTTCGTTTAGCTTTTTAAGCCATGAATAAATTAATAGTCATTGGCTTGTGGGAAAAATTTAAATAAATATACTTAATAGTAACAAACCAAAAAAGTTTGTCTTAAGTAGAACAAAAATAAGCCAATTAACTAACATGTGTATAATTAGTAAAGAACAAACGACAATGGTAAGACTATTGTAAATTTAGAGATGGTAAAGTGAGCGTTCATTACAAAACATCTTTCAGCAAATTGAAATACGATGAATCAAAACAATTCACATATTCCATTTGCAAAAAAGTTTCGTATATAAAGCAGAAATCTACATCAACTGACACCACACGCAGTGGACCAAACACAGAAGAACGCTGATGATGAAGGTTAAGTGGCCTTCGAAAACGGCTGGCTGTTCCGTTCAACTATGTGTTGTCAGAATATTTACAACTAACTTTAGTGTTATGTTATTTGTTATTTGTTCATTAATAATTATCACACATTATTTGGCTTAAAAAGCGATACGCACTTTAGCCTGTTCAAATCATATATATAAAAATAAAGTCTTTCAAAATAAACTTTTTAACTTTTTATTTGTTAAATTTTCTGCACTGCGTCCTTTATTTTATTTGATTTATTTCACTTCTTGTTAAGGTATCGCGATCTAATATCATTAAAATGCTACACGTTCAATATTTATCACGCGATCCGCGATCTGGATTCCATAATTTAGGCTATTCTGCGATATGGATCGCGATCTATCAATACTGCATGCCACATGTTCAATAAATACTGGATACTGGATCGCGTTCAATATATATTGAACGTGTAGCAGTGCTCAAAGAACGAAACAAAACAAAATTAAACAATTTGTTTTGTTTATTTTCGTACTCTGCTTTTAAGAAATCAAAACAAGAATAAATTTATAACTGTAATAGTGTCAATTATTTTTGTTACGAAAACCATGTTCTAATACCTGTATCGCCCAAAATATCTGTGGCAAAAAGGAAAAAGTGCTTAAGTCGAGATAAGCTGATTTTGAGTAAATGGTACCTCCGTCATCTGTATATTCAAAAGTACTACTGGTCAAAATCTCAATTAATTTGTGTGATTTTTCAGGAAGTTATAGCACTATGACTTTCGACTTATCTTTTTTAGATTTCTAATATCATTTGGAATAACTGCTAAATTTAGGTTATACCATAGTATATTTAAGCTTAAATATATTACTTACAGTGTATAGAACGATGTTTGCTTATAAAAATAAATATTAACAGAGAATTTTCCAATTTAACTGTAAGAAAAATAAATTTCTCAAAGTCGACTTGAAAGCTTAAAATTGCTCTCCTGAAAAACAGTAAATTATGACTCAAGTACTTTTTCCTTATTGCCACAGAAATATCAAAGCTATAAAAATTCAGTTAAGCCAAAGTCAAATATAAGAATTAAAATTTAAAAATTAGATAAAAAATTTAGTACTTTTTGATAATTTCCGAATCAGTACCCATTATAACAATTTTGAGTTTAATAATTGTTTTATAACTAGAGTTGGCCAAATTTGTATTTTTTTATATTATAGCAAGTTGACAAAAATGTAATATCTGAAAGCCTATTGTCCTTCTTAGTTTTGCAATCGGAACAGTAGTTCAGACAATATTGTTTACCATAATTTTTATATGACGTGTCACTGTATGTTCTCAGTTCTTAATTTTGATAATAATCCACTTTTGTGGCTCACATATAAATATAATAACTTTTTAATCTTAATTTTAATGAAGTATGTTTGATGAGAGTTTTTAAAAAGTTAATTTTTAAAATTAAAAATTCATCCAGCAGGGTACTTAACAGCAGGCTTGAAATTGCCCAAATTTTCTCTTATATTTATGGATTATTTATTAAATTGAAACATAATTACTTTATATATGCCACGAGTCACTAGAAAAATGGTAGCACAGCATATTTATGTATATAACATGTTAATTTTTTTGTATTGAAATATTGCCATAGTATAACAATAAATTAAAAAAAACTCTCTTAAAACAAACGACTTCAGAAAATAATTTGATTTTTTTTTTTTTTTTAATCAAAGTTGACTTTTCTGGCCTTTGTTTAGCTTATAAGATATGTATAAATAAGCATCAAACAGTAACAAATTCCATAATTGAACTTTAGAATAAGGACACAAACACACGAAGATGCTTTAGCAACTGCAAATCAAACACAAACACACATAAGCTGTTAATGTTTTCCCAGACAAGGCGATGCTGGTAATGATGATATCCAGGACAAGGCATGGAAAATATTTTATCAACTTTGTTCTTGCAAAGTTTACGACTACATTATTATGTAAGTATGTAAGCCGTTGTATGCAAAATATTGGTGTGTAACTGTGTAACCAGACATTAACCAGTTACTTAATGTCGGTTGATTTGTTTCTGTGTTGTACGAACATGCCTTGTACATATATATATATATATATATATATATATATATATATATATATATATATATATATATATATATATATATATATATATATATATATATTTATGTGTATACAAACATGTCTTGTACGTTGCATATTAAGAATATTTGTATATTTGGGCATTACATAAACAAGATATCTTATTAATACAAAGAAAACAGCATTACGAAGACACAACTCGTCCCTAGTAGTTTTGCACCCCAGATTGCGTGTTGGCTTATTTACCAATTATTTTGTTAAAATTTTGTTTGCTTTCACACTATTACAAATAATTATGGCTTTAATTATTGTGTTTATACATTTTTAGTCCCTTAATAAAACTCCAGTTAGCTAACACAGGCAAAATATTTTTTTGAAACTTGAAGTTTTTGTGGTTGTTGTTAGAAACATGTACATAGATTGAAATCCCACTAGGGAATGTGTTAAACATATAATTAAGATAAAGTTTTTTTAAGTTGTTAAAAATTCCTAATAATACATTTAAAAAAAATATGAAAATGAGAGAGCAAGTTACGACATTCCATTTCCATTTAAAATCCATTAGCATATTTTGAAATTTCGTTAGATATCAAATGCTGTTCCTTGAATTTACGCAGATAAAATGGTAGGAGAAAATAAAACACAATCAATCATAGGTAAATAATTTTTTCTAAGTTTAAGTAAATTTTTACAAAAGTCTAGTAAAAAATAAAAAGTTCTTATCCTTAAAAATAGTTCATACACATGTTCAATACACATGTTTATATGAGAATAATTCTTTTGAAGACAGCAAGGCAACAGGGCGACAGGTTGTTGTCTATGCTGATTTTGTCGTTGTAGTGCAATGAAACTAATTTCTATTTCTTTGGCTACAATGAGAAAATTCAGTATTGCCAGTATAATAGAAAATGTTGAATGAATGATTTTGTACAATTATTTCGTATTATTTAACAGAAATAATATCCAAAAATTGATGTTAAGAATAAATTGATTCATTTTTGTACTTTTACGTGAAATAAGTACATTTTAAAAGAGTAATTAATTTTTATAAATGCAAAACATATAAAAGTGGCAATACTGAACTATGTATTTGACTTGAATATCAACTGCAGATGGTGCTGCTGCCGTCTCCAAAATAATTAAGTAGCCGGCTACGAGGCGACAAATGCTGCTAGCGGCATTTGAAGTCGTGTGTTCGTGTAGCCTGCTGTGTCGAATGTGTTTAATGCTTGTATGGTGAGCGAATCAAGAATATATAATATGAAGATGAAGATATAATAAAAAAAACATTCCATGTGGTAAAGAGTTTAAATAAAAATAAAAATTAGTAGCAAAATTAAACACATAAAAAACTTTGAAAAATTTACTAAATTTGAGGTCATGGATGAAACATTTTTTTTTTGCAAAGCTCCGAATTTTGTGGAAAAATTATACTTAATTTTAGATAAATTTTACTCAAATATAAAAATATAATTACTTTAAATTAGTTCATTAATGAACTAGAAATTTACTAAAATATTTTATTCGTTTCAAGTAAAAAAAACCAATTTTAACGACAACTTTTTTTTTACTCAAATTTAGAAAATTTTCCAAAGTTTTAGTTAGTTTGGAGTGTACGGAGAATGTGCGTAAAGTTTTGAATTTTCGAGTATATGATATATTATGATATAATTTAAGAAATAATTTTGTTGAGTAATTTAATTGACTACAAAAATTTAAATTTTTTATATCAATAATGATGAATGTTAATTTTTAAATTAAATATTAACAATTTGTTTTGTTGGTTGCATTTCGATGATATTTTTTTCTGTGAAGATATTTGTATGAAATATTCACACAAATATTCTGTAGTATCAACTAAAAATTATAGTTTTGAACTTATGACGTTCTTGCAGTCAAGTATTCACATTTTTAGGCTCCCCTATCAAATACAGGAAGTTACTAATTTCAGACCGAATCGCCAAAAATTATATAATCTAATCTTCGCTTTTCAGCTCGATATTGAAAATATATACGTGATCGAATCAACACGTTATCAAAAGCGACAATTAGAATATAGATTTCTTAATTATGAATTCTTGGAAATATTTATATCCTGACGTATTTATGTGCGTGCGTATGTGCGTGTTTAGGCGCGTGGGTATGTATTAAGCAAAACCTTTAATTAGATCCATGGTCTCTGTTACAGACTATACTACGCTTATTCCGAAAATCTTTTTGTGCGGCTTATGTCAATAGGGCCTTATCCGGAGATATTCACCTGACTTTATGATTTTTTTTTACACGGAAATGGTGTTCCTTCCTTCACCAAATTATTTTTGAGGAATATTTTGACAAACAAAGTCCCTTTTCTGTCATTTTACCAAGTTCGGAACTTCGCATTGCGGCATTTTGAAGCCAGCGTTCATTGGGCCGACCTAAGCGGTGAAGTCAAGCGTCATAATCATGATGTCTCCATCGCTTATCGATGCTCTCACCTTGGTTGGCAGTGCGTGAAACTCTTTTTTTAAGAGAATATTTAGTTGACTATGTTGCTGCGTAGCACTGTAATATGGCGGTCAGAATTTGGTTTGCAATCTATTACGGTAGGGTATATGTAGATTTAGATTAGATTTAGATTGGTTTCCCAGATTATATGACATTAAAGCCGTAAGATGTGCAAAGAAAAATCCTTAAAATTTTTTGCTAGTAGGTAAAAATAGCTACAATGCAAACAGGGAATATTAACAGCTTCATTCAAAAATGTTCATTTGAAAAATATATATGTTTTTCGAGCACACCTACCGTGTAAATACATCATTGTTCAACTTACAAGAACTTTTAGGATATTAGGAATTTTTCAAATGCTTTACTACAGAGAAATCTTCTAAAAGAAATGCTAGACAACACTGTTGGCAAGACATTTGTTTAAATTATTGCGGTATAGGAGTAAAGAAGAAAATACATACTTCGTGAAGGCAGAATTTGTGATGCTTCATTCTTTCTAGTCGTGTGCGCGTATTTTTCTGCGCATATACAAACGTACACATGAATTGACTTTAGTTGTGTGCGATTGTTTTAAAAAACCACCCTTAAACACATAATAGCTTACCATCCTTGCAAATAATATTGGAGTACGTGATCCAATCTAGATGAAACAGACTAGTTACATCATGGTCCCATGTAATGCAGTCATGGATCATGTCGTTTTCATACAAGCATTCAATGCTGTACGATAAGTGTTCGTGTTTAAACGAATATGATCGTTCTTCTTAGGCACTCACAAATTGTATGCGAGTAGTCTTAGGGTTAGTCCGATGTAATGTAAAGTTGGACCATGTGGTCTAACCCTAGGACATCGCAATGCCAAATTTACCACCTTTTTTCATATATTTGAAGTAGTTTTGTGGTACTGATACTCCTCTTTGGACTAGTCTTTACATGCATGTATGGACTAGTTGCATTATTTACAGGAATATACATCTTACACTAGGGTTGCCAGTTTTGAAATCGTAGAAATCAGTACATGAGAGAAAAAAAAATCAGTACAATTGAAAAAAAATCAATACATTAATTTTTTCAATATAAAAGCCTTTAACTCGGAATGTAACTAATACCAGTTTAGGGCATGCGAATGCGAATACTACATTTTAATTTTTGCGAAAGCGAATGCAAATATTGCAATACGTTAAAAAATCACATGAAAATAAATTTATATAAGAACATGAAGTTGTATTACATACATGGATGTACTACATATAGCATTTTTTTTAAACTGAGTCTTGCATTGAGCAAATATGTATTAATTTATTAAAAACAGGAATTCATAAAACAGAAAGATACATACATATGTTTGTATATGAAATTAATGAGTGACACTTGTTTCGCGTGGAATTTACTACAACAATGAATAGTTAATATTGTTATCGATTCAAATTTGTTTGTATGAAGAAATGAATGGTGCTCAAAACATTTTTTAAAAATTTTAACAGACTAGTCTTAAGTAGAAAATACTGCTGCCGAAAATACAATGCCTTTTCTTTTTCAAAAAATTAAATAGGTATATTTCCAAACACCGCTGGACTTTAGTTTAATTTTGATGCTTATGAGAACTTTTTTATAGAAAAGCTTTCTGATGAAGCTTTGAAGAATGCCTTACTTATAAATCAGCTACGTCCTAGCCATGTGCACAATATGCAAACTTTTATAAAGAGTTTTTTGTGCTCTCACATCGACGAGATGACAACTTTCTTAAATAAAATTACTTGCCGGCTTAAAAATTGTTTGCAGTTCGTTCAAAAATGCCAACTATGCACAGATATTGAGCAGTTGCAAAGCATGTGCAACAGTTGATCACGCATACGCAGAAAAAATTCGCAGAATTTCTGCATAAATTTGCTGAATCTACGAACGTACCCTATATTTATCTTTTTCATGCTGGCTTAAAATAATTTTCGTGTTTTTGACATTTGTTAATGGCAAACTTTTTTCGTAAAATAAGTACAAATTTTTTTTTGTCTTAAATATTCGCATACATTTTAGCAAATGCAAATTTTTTTAATGCATGTTTTTTTTATTTATTGTATCTTCAAATATGAACTAACAATAACTATTCAAATCTTAAATCTATAAAAAAATTATTAGGCCCGACCAATGTCGGACATAAGCTTAGTGATAGTTATTAATAGTACATAAGTAGTGATAAGCAACAAAAAGAAAAAAGTGTTTTCAAGCAGCTTCATCATCTAGAGTGTTGAATATTAGAGCCCGTGTATCTCTCTTTTTTAAGCGGATGTGCCCAGTAAAGTTCAAAATATTACGAGCAAGCGGATTAGGATGTGACTCGAGTTTTGTTAGATATTTGCCTGCGTATTTTAAAATTTCTTCAGTCACTAGTGGCATATTCAAATCGCGATGTATATTTTAATTTTTGATGTACCATGGAGCCGATGTTATCATGCGTGAAATTTTATTTTGCCTTCGTTGAATTTTCTCTACATTTGAAGCTGAAGCAGTGCCCCATAGTTGAATTCCGTAACACCATATTGGCTTTAAAAGCGACTTGTATATTAAAAGTTTGCAGTCTAGGCTTAGTGTTGAATTTCTACCAATCAGCCAATGTGCCTGAGTTAATTTAAATTTCATTTGAGTTAACTTAGAGTCAATGTGATGTTTCCATGTAAGTCGTCTATCAAGGTGTAAACCAAGATATTTCACATGTGAATGTTGAGGAACAACTTGATTGTTAATCCGAATGGTGGAGCAAGTATCTCTTCTTAGGGTGAACGTTATATGGACACACTTTTGTTCATTGACTTTAATTCTCCATAAGTTTAACCAAAGCTCCATCTGGCTAATGTGTTCCTGGAGTTTGCGGGATGCCTCATCAGGGTTTTCGTGCATACTAAGGCAGGCTGTATCGTCGGCAAATGTGGAAGTATGGATACTACTGCTCACAGGCATATCACAAGTATAAATCAAATATAAAACTGGTCCCAGTATGCTCCCCTGTGGCACACCGGATGAAATAGTTTCAGGCCTACTCGTAAAGTCTCCTTCCACAACAGTGAATTTACGGGAAATAATGTAACTTTCCAAAATATTTAAAATGTTTATTGGTAAGTAAGTCTTCAATTTTAAAATTAGGCCTTCATGCCACACTTTATCAAATGCCTGGGAAACGTCAATAAAGAGCGCAGAATAATACTTTTTTTCCTCAAAAGTTCTTCTTATAAATTGAACCAGTCTGTGAGTTTGTTCAATGGTGCTATGCTGACTTCTTAAACCAAATTGATGGTCTGGTATGCACCCACTACTACTTAGAATTGGGGACAATTTTGTTTTGAGCAGTTTTTCGAAAAGCTTTGACATAGTGGATAGTAGACTTATTGGCCTATATGACTCAGCCTTGGTTAGATCTTTGCCCGGCTTTGGAATCATTTTAACCTTGGCGAGCTTCCAGCTGTGTGGATAATACTCCAGTCGTAAAATGGCATTAAATATGAATAATAGGATTCTCATTGCAATACGAGGTAAGTTCATAAGCATCTGGTTACTAATTCCATCAATACCCGGAGCTTTCTTTGGGTTGAGTTCGGCAATTAATTTTTGTAAATCACGCGTTTTAAACTTTATGTGTTGAGGGGGTAGAGCGACTACATTCGGCAAATCAGCAACACCAGTATATATGTTTGGCGTAAAAACGGATTTTAAGTGCTCAGCAAATATTTTATCTTTTTCAGTATCGCTTCTTGCCCAACTTCCGGTAGATGTGCGTAGAGGTGGCTTATACTCAATGGGTGTTTTAAGCTTTCTAGCAGCGCGCCACAAAAAGTAATTAGACGCTGGTGTGACATCAAGACCTTCCAGATAATTTTTAAGAGATGCAGTTTTTTCAGACGCAAGCAACTCTTGGAGTCGTTTAGTGCACTCTTTAAATCTGATTTTATTTTGTTGTGATCTGTGCTGTTGCCATTCCCTTCTAGCTCTTCTTTTTTCACGTACGAGACGTTCAATGTCTGTAGAATAAATTTTATTAAACCCAGTCTGTGGATGGGAGATAATGGCATGTTCAGCAGCCTGTTTAATATTCTCGCAGAGATTGGCAATGTTAGATTCAATATCATCGGATGTTCTAAGCGTAATCTTTTCCGTACAATGACTACTGAGATATTTTTTGAACCCCAGCCAATTAACACGATTGATCATCTTCACATATGGGTCAGGTAAGTTACTTCTTAAGGGACTACAAATTGTAATGATCGTCGGAGAGTGATCGGACGAAAGGTCAAGAGAAGCTTTAACTTGAATTAAATCCCTAGAGATATTTTTTATGACGCCAAAATCTATAACATCCGGAATTTTTTGTATGTCAGTAGGCCAATAGGTGGGCTCCCCACTCGAAATGACATCCAAGCCCATTTTTGAAATAGTGTTGAACAATGCTCGACCTCTGGGGGTAATAAGACGCGAACCCCAGAACGTATGCTTAGCATTGTAGTCGCCGGCTGCTACAAAAAAAGGTCCAAGAGATTTGTAGAAATCCTCATATTGATTCTCAGTGATTGAGAATCTGGGAGGGGAGTAAATTGATGATATAACAAAATTTGTACAAAAACTTTCAATGCCAATATTTGTTGCTTGTAGGTGTTCTTCACAAATGTTATCAAGAACATAGTGCTTGAGTCTTGACTTTATTAGAATTGCTGATCCACCGCAAGCCCTTCCTCTAGGGTCCTTTGTATCATATATAGTGTAGCCATAAATTTTTAAAAGACTTCTCGAAGTCAAATGAGTCTCAGATACTAACATTACATCAATATTTTTTTCCGTGAGGAAGTGCTCAATTTCATTTTTATAATGGCGAATGCCGTTTGCGTTCCAGAAACATATTGTTAACGTGTTCATGGCTTATTAATTAATGCTTGAAGCAGAGTATTCTGCATTCGCAGCATTTCTTGCATCATGCTAGTCATATTTGTTGAAATTGTTTATAGTTTGCACCAGATTTTCAATAGTAGCTTCAAGGCGATTAAAATTAAAGCTTGCGTCAGTATTTTTTGAATTATTTGGCGGGGAAACATTTTGTGTGGGAATTGAATTTGTCTTAGCAGCATCTGCATACGATACACGGGAAGTAACTGGTTGGCTCATTTGCGCAAAAGTGGTAGAGTAAGCGTTTGCTGATTGAGCTGGAACTAAAGAAACGAAAGAGTACACAGGACAACCTCTGTAGTTAGCGGTGTGATTACCTCCACAATTACTGCATTTTTTATCACTTTGATCTTTTGGCTTATTGCAACTAGCAGTGCCGTGTAATTCGCCACACGCAACACAAACAGAGGGTAAATTGCAGTATGTTTTTGTATGGCCATATTCTTGGCAATTATGGCACTGTACAGGACCTGAACGCTTATGTGACTCTTCAACTGTGATTTTTCGGTACAAGAGGTATTTCAAATTATAAATTGGATGCGTCTCATTTTTTTTCAATTTTATATCATTAGGCTCAAGTTCAACACGAAATAGGGGTTGGGGAATCTTCTCTCTGTTAATTATATTGGACACATTTTTTACCTTAAACCCCTGGAGGACGAGTGCATCTTTTATTTCTTCGGGAACAACATAAGAATCTATGCCCTTCAATACGATCTGCATGCCTTTAGCGCTCTTAAGCTGGTATGTGTAGAAGCTTGTTTTATTTTTTTAAAATTCAGCAACCATTTTGCGGAAATCTTTTTCGTCATAAATTTGGACTTTAGTTTCATCTATGTTTCCACGTTTTATTGGAACAATGTGAAATTTATTCTCACCAATGACCGAAATTAATTTTTTAATAAGGGCATTTGAATTTTTTTGTCTCAAATAGATTGGTGGCGGCTTGGATATTTTATTCGAGGATACCTCGGGTTTGTCATTGTCATCTTGCAAAATTTCGAAGCGGTTTTGGCTCTTAGTTGATGATATTACTGGCTTATATGAAGAAGTACTAGGCAACTTTAATGTTAATGCATCATTACTATTTGGCATTGGACAAAGCGAAGTTGATCGCTGACGAAAAATTGGCAATGAGCAAATGCAAATAGCAAAAATAAGCGAAAAATTTGCAAATGCGAACATTCGTTACATTCCTAGCTTTAACCATTCGTAAAACAAAACATGAATTCAATGTATACTTTGTACCAAGGCATATGTAATTAATAAAATAATATTATCAAAAAAATGTTCGAAAAAGAAACTTTAAATTCATTATTTGCATGTATCAGAAATCACTTATAGCAAATCTTTCTTGCAAATTCAAATTAAAAAAATCTCAATAAAATTAACATTATCATTAACTTAAACTAAAATTTATATGATCTCTGACAGTTTCAGCAGAATTTGCTTGAGCATTATATGGATACCACCTTGAAAATAAATACTCCTTAAAGCGAATGGAAAGTAAAGATCACTGGTGATTCAAAGAAAATAAATAAACACTATGACAGGCTTTCTTATACATTGATCATAATTAATATATAAAAACAGTACAAAAACAGTACATTCATGAAAAAATCAGTACATTTGCGTACTGATTTGCTAGTTATGCATAAATCAGTACTTTAAACAAAAATCAGCACATGTACTGGCAAAATCAGTACGACTAGCAACCCTATCTTACATACAAACTCAAACATACAATATGCAAAATAAAAAGCATACACGCATCAGCACTACTTCTTTTGAGTGTGTGTTACGAACAAGAAGTCTTCGCGACATCGCTTGAAAACACTCATATACACGAACACCAATGCATCCATCCAGCTTCGCTTATTAAACGATAGCATCTATTATTAGTTTAGTATAATACATGCAACGCGAATATATTTAAAAACAAGACGTTTTTACATTCCAAGAATGTTTACGCAGGTCTCTAGTCCATAAAATCTCAGATACGGATACACTTTGCACGACCAGAATCTGCAAGAGTCCTTATCACAACTCGATTGATCATGTTTCTGACATAATTTTGAATATATTTGATTTGATAAAATATACTTAATCAAAAATATATACTTTTTTAATAATGAAATACTCACAGTATTGTAAGTAAAAAATAATTCTCTTGCACTAGTTAAATAACTTCTCATCAACTTTATTTAAGAATTTTCCTAGTATCTCTTCCCATTGCTACAAAAAAAAAATGTGCATTCAGCAATAATAATATTCTGAACTTTTCTCCCCTTACAAATGTACATATAAAATATTTTAAGAGTTTCTTTATTTTCATGTCCTCAACAACTTTTCTTGAAGATGTGCACAAGAATAATGTAATGTAAGGATGTTAAGGATTAAGTATACGTACTTTGTTGTTAATTTAAATTTGTTCCTGTGTCAACACACTTGAATAAGTAGTACATAGTGGCTGCACCAAGTACTTGCTGACACGGAGTATGTGTTTTTATAAGTATACAAATACTGCTCGTAAGATATTGTGGCGTTAGACTTATAAACAAGCTTGTATGCGGGTAACACCACATTATGTATGGAGGCAAAACAACATAATGACATTTAGTTATTTGTTTAAACTGGTTTTACTTAGTTTTCTTATGCCATTGCTCATACTTAAATGTATACATACATAAAGGGTGTTTTTTATTGAGGTATAGAACTTTAAGTTGGCATCACTTTTTTAACTGGCGGCCATTTTGTCAGCTGTCAAGTGATTAATATTTAGTTTGGTTTGCCATTTCATCATGAACAGGTTGACAAAAGAACAACGCTTGCAAATCGTGCAAATTTATTTCGAAAATAATGGTTCAGTTCGCGAAGTTTACCGCAAGCTCCGTCCATTTTATGGTCGACATAATCGTCCATCAGAGCAATTAATTCGGTTAACCATGGATCGTTTTCGCACTACGTTTACTCTATGTGATAATACGCATCCGCAGAGACGTCGAACAGTGCGCACCGAAGAAACAATTGTCTACGCCAACAAACCAGAAACGTTAGGGGACTTGGAAGCCAATATTCGTGGCGTTATTGCCAACATACGGCCCCATATGATCGAAAAAGTGGTTGAAAATTGGACCTGTAGAATTGGCTTTATTCGAGCCAGCCGCGGCGGCCACATGCCCGAAATCATATTTAAACATTAATGGCATAAAATTAGCCTTCCAATAAAGCCAAATTGATGGACATTAAAACGATTTTCTTGTGTTTTATTTCAATTCGAAGTTCTATACCTCTAAAAAAACACCCTATATACATACATACATGCATACATACGTGCATAATTCCAAGTCAACAAGGAAAAAGTGCTTATGTGTGATTTCGTGGTGATTCTTTAGAGATATTTTAAGTTATAGGGTGTTTCTTTTAATTTATTCCTCTTGCGGTAAAATTTGCTTAAGTTTCTGACAAGTTGAAGTTTTTGATAAATTAAATACTAGAAAAGGAGTCTTATCAGCTCTTTCAGATTTGATATAAAAACTTATATCCATACTAATGGTATTTTCTATGTTAAAAGAAAATGGACTTTTGCTGAGTTTTCTCGTCTTAAAATTGTTTATTTGTTCTGTTTTTATAACCTTTTCCAGTCAATCTACTCTCAATAAAATTAAAGCTGCACTTCATTTATTATACTAACTCACGTAATATGACTGTGTCAAAATATTTAGTATATCTCAGACTTACAGAGGATTTCATATTGTTGTAACACCTTCCTTCAGAAGTTTGCATACTGGCTTATGCGATTACATTTATATAAGCATATACATACATATGTATATACTTCTCTCTTCATGTTTGTTAGGGTGGTTTAATTTGCTTGGGACAAAAATCTTGGCAAAGAGTATAACAGAAACGCAATCTAGGAAAAATGCTTAGACAATAAAATAAAATTTAAAATTTTTAAACGCACTAACAGCGTTACCGTTGGAAAATTTCAAAAAGGGGCACAAAAAGGGGATTTTCGAAAAAAAGTGGCAACTTTAAAATCAAAGAAAATTAAAGAAACAAACATATTTATCAACCAATTTTAATTAAAAATAAACAATAAAACCAAATATCGCATGTATAAAAAGTACACAAACATTAATTTTATGAGAACTCATATAAGTTTATTCGTACGTTTTATTTGCAAGTAAAAATTGTAACTTGTGGCAGAATTAGGTTTACTTTATATTCTGTTATGAATCACCTGACTCTATTTTGATTTTAGAAATTTTACAGAAGTCGTTAGTTTTTCTGTTTCGTTCTGTTCTGTTACGGTTCAACCAGTAAAAATCCAAAAAATTTCAAGTAATTCTAAGTGAAAACATAAATAAAATAAAAATTGTGACTATGCTTTTAAAAAATTAAATTTTTATCAGAAAAATATAAAATTGTTTTGAAACAGTTGAAAACTGTGGCCGTTCTGCTCAGAAACAGTTGATAAGATATAACATAAAATGTAACTATTTAAATTCAGAAACAGAATGGCACATCACAGAACACCAACAGAAAGTAAAGAATAACGAAGCCTCTATTAACTCACGTGAACAATCACTGATTACTTGGGATTATAATTGTTTATTTGGCGACTGTGAATATATTTCTATAACACCGGCTACACAGAAAAAATTATTCCCAAACAAATTTTAAACAAATATTGGTTTGAAATCAAACTTAGTTTCAGTAAATATTCTGTACTGTTCCACTAAATTAATTTGTACCAAAAAACTGTGTAGAGAAGAAACAGGTCACGACGTTTTTCGGCTACGTTTCGGCATTTACATGTATACAACACGATCAATCAAAATAAACAACAACAACCGCACAACAGCACGTTTTCCTATCAACAAGCACGATAAACACCAACACACTGAAATAACATTTTCTCTGAGCCGAACTCTGATTAATTTAAATTTTTACAAAATTTTTATTAGAATTTACAAAATTATTTGTAGGACCGCATTCAAATAAAATATTTACTGATTCAACGAATTTGGTTACTGAAAATGAAATTTAGTTTTTTCTTAGCTACTAAACATAAAAAAATCATAAAATCTATGATAATAATGAAACACTGGTCAAAATGTGGCATTTGATATTGATCGAAATTACAATAGAAAATAAATGTAAATGTCGTTCCATATTGAATGCCGCAGTTTTTAAGATTTGCAAAAAATTAAAAAATACATTAATTACTTTTCTGGCATCTCTTGAGGCATATCACTATTTTACTTAAAACCAGTATAATTCAAAAAATTTACTTAACCATTTAAAGTTTTGATAAAAAATTTTAAACTTCGATTCTGAAGAGGATAATATTATTAAATACCTTAAATATCAATTCTTTTGAAATTGTACATCTGTATTTATTAATAAGTTCCTCACTTGCAATCCATTCTTTCAAAGCTTTTTGAAAAAAAAAAAAATTAAGGCAGACAGCATGGACAGACAAGTGTCTGTCTACTCTCAGTCTTTTTGAACATTTTTTAGCAATGCTAATTTAAGTTTACTCTCTATGTTTTTTTTTTTTTTTTTGGTAAATTTTTGTAATTATAAAGACGAAATAAGGTGCAACTCACCGACCTTGCAACTGCTGAATCTGGATATATTTTTGCATTTAATTTGGCCAATTTGTCCATTGACTTAAACGAGTAGTTACAACTTATCATCAGCAACAGTCACTTTCTTCCGAAAATAAGAATTTTTGTGGTAAAAACTCCGATATTTTTAGATCATTTGCTTTTGGGAATTGGCTACGCGTTTGCCTGTTTTAGTTTTCTAAAATCATACGATTTTAAAAATATTTTAAAAATATGTACTTTAATTAAATTTGGCTTTCACAATGGATATCGAAATTACAGTTATAATTATCAAGTATGAGTGTGCAATTGTACTCGTATATTTAAAAACCTTACACAAATGAAAAGATTCATACCGAAGTGTATGTTTTTATATTAAGTTTGACACACAGGAAATAAAATATTGTTTAATGTGGTAGAATCTGTACGAATCTGCGTACATTTATTGTCAAAATAAAAACGAAAGTTGACTTTGAACAAAAGGGGCACAAAATAATGCAAATGATACTAAAAGGGGATTTAAAAGTAAGGGGCATAAAAAGTGGCAAGGCAGTTGAAAAAGAAGCAAAATTCGACTTTAGTCGCACAACGGTAACGCTGCGCACTAATAATCCCAAATTAATATTTTACTTATTAAGTAAAATATTCTTTTATTAAAATACATTGAAATTGATTATTGAGGGGTTTAGCTGGATCCTATGAGCATTTCACTGTTGCTAATGCAGATCATCAGGGAACCTTTACCCAAAGTTTCTTAGAACAACTAGAGTTATTATGTTATAAACTTTCATTTAAACAAATGAGAAGCTCAATAACAAATAACAAAGTTGAAACAAGAACTCAATAATCAACATGTTTTTTTATTTTCCTACTTTACCATTGCTACATTGGCTGACTTTTTTTCAGCTTCAAATTGTAGTCGTAAGAGTATGTAAAAGAAAATAAATGTAAATAACAACAACAGCTATTTAACAATAGAGTGTTGCCACACAAGTATTTTTTTGACCGGGTGCAGTCAAGTTAATAATTAGTGTTTTTTATGGGAATTGTTAAAATTTAAGTTTAAAATTTTTAAACGCACTAATAATCCCAAATTAATATTTTACTTATTAAGTAAAATATTCTTTTATTAAAATACATTGAAATTGATATAAAATTACATTGAATATATGGGCTTGAGGGCTAACTTTAAGGGCCGGACGCATACCCTAAAACACAACTTATCGGTATGAAATTTTTTGTATATTTTTTTTACATAAAACTGAACCGATTTGGGGGGTGAGAGTAGTAGAATTCAAAAACAAAATAAAATAACGGCCACCCTTATGTATATATTCCATATAGTACGTACTTCGCTGAAGAATTCAGCAAAACCGAATATGCCACTCTTACTTTTTGTTTAGAATAAATAGAACAACCTTTTTCCTCCATATTATTTTGCCATAACAGGCCACAGTCCTTCAGTGTGATTTATCAAAATTTTTTAGGAATGATTTTTTTTCAAAGGCTCTCGCTAGAAATTTGATACCTAAAATCATAATCCATTTACATTATTTTATAAGGTAAGATCGCTCGATTATATAATCCCATTACATTTATGCCAAATAGGTTTTTTAGTTTAACATTTGTTAAAGGCACTAATAATCCCAAATTATTATTTTACTTATTTAGTAAAATAATTTTTTATTAAAACTACATTGAAATGGATTATTGAGTGGGTTAGCTGGATCCTATGCGCATTTCACTGTTGCTAATGCAGATCATCAGGGAACCTTTACCCAAAAATGTCTTAGAACAATTTGAGTCATTATGTTATAAACTTTTATTTAAACAAATGAAAACTAGAATATGGCAAAAAATCTCACATGAATAAAGAAAAAGCAAAAAAAAACACCCAAGTGCACTCGTTTGCTAATTTCATTAAATTGTACTTTTTGACAGTACTGCTGACAGTGATGCCAACTTTTGGGTCATTAACAAAACTGTGAGAACATTAAACAGGGTAAAAAGGAGCAAAATTAAAAAAAATACGGGTAAAAAATACTAAGCTAAATATTCTCTGATATTTATGTTTTTATATAAATAAGTCTAAGTCTTTATTTTTTTATTTTTTGTTTAACAATGACATATCGCTATATCGGGAAATTATTTTAAAATTACATCAAATGTATAGTACCGCATCTTTTCTTTCAAACGTTTTCTATATTTTCGTTTTTCCATCTTTAAGAAAACATAATAAGTTAATAAAGTTTAACTAAAATTAATGTAAAACTTACTTTTAAGAAAAATGTTTAATTTCATAAGAAATAAGACACTTTTTCGTTAATTCTTAAATTTGCACAAATGAAAAATCCACATTGTTTAACTATGATCATGCATGCGAATTGAATTAGTAAAATCGTTGCTTAAGGCCGTGATACACTATCATACAAAGTCGTGTGATCTACGAAAAAAATACAACGCTGGTATGATGGAATTTATAAACATTTTCAAAAGAAAATAAAAATTCATCACACCAGGGTTGAATATTTTCGTAGATCGCACGACTTTGTATGATAGTGTATCACCACGGCCTTTAGCGAATGATTAAAAATATTTCTTATAAGGAATTAAAAAAATTTATTGAGAAAAGTCGAAGCGTTTACTTCTTTGCTTTGTTTAAGTTGCAAAAATTTTGATTATTGAAAAAGCACTGTGAGAAATTGTAAAAAGCACTATAAATACTTATTTTTCTGAAACGGGTATTTAATAAAGCTTCGGGTACTTAGAGAGGAAAAAAATACCCGAAAAGCACCAAAATGGCAACGCTGTCTGCTGAGCCGAAACAGATAGGTAAAGTGATCGTCTCACTTCGTCCATTTTACTGATTCGTTCAATTGTACTCCCTCGTTTATAAATGATACAGCTCTAACTTTCATTACATAGCAATCAATACAGGTACCGAATTTGATATTATAAGACTGTTGTTAATATCAAAAATTGTTCTAGACAACGTTTTAAGCTCATACCATTCAATTATTTGGACCACTTTCATCTTATGACAACTATGTGTTTGGAGCTGAGTTCATCAATGCTGCAACCAGTGATTTGTATGGTTATTTTTGTTGGGATAATTTTGTACTTAATTAATTTTTTTGCTTGTTCTTAATGGGTTGTAGATAAGTTTTTTTGTAACACAAAAACGAAAATATTTTGATTATAGGTACAAATTATTTAGCGAAAATTGGAGGATTGAATTTTAATTTTAGAAACATGATTTATACTGAATTATAATTTTTTGCAAATTACGTATCTTCTGTAAGTTTTGGTAATGAAAAAAAGTATCCACCCTAATGTGTGTACATGCATACATATGTATGTATGTTTACATAAGCACATCACCTGCACGAGTTTACCGCAAACGTTCATAAAATGTTCTTAATGCGATTATTAAATGTAATTTACACTACTCTTTTATATAATTTTATTTCGTTAAAGTTAGTTATATTTGTTATGAATAAGCAACTAATTTTAAATGAAATATTATTTATGGTAAAAATCTAGCAACAAAGAACTAAATAATTTGTATAGCATAAGTTTGAAAGAGTAGTAAATTAAAATATAATGGCAAAGTTAATTATTTAGTTTTTGTATTTTTGGTTGAAAGTTTAACATAATATTTCTAGTTATTATAAACGTAATGATTCCCTGATGATCTAGATTAGCAGTAGTGAAATGCTCATATAAACTAAATAGCTAATCCCTCAATAATCAATTTCAATTTATTATTACAAAAATGACAGGTTTGTTTATTAGCAGTAATAGTTACAAATTTGTAAAGGCCCAGTCATATAGATCCGTCGTGCGTTAAACTTCGCCTTTCCTTCTAGCTGACATTAACGCAACGACGGAGAGGTTGGGCACAATGAGTACTTTATTGATGAAAGCATTTGAACAGCTTCAATAGGTTGATTCTCTATTTTATTTATTAAATTCAACTTTTTTTTATTTTATTTAGTTCGTTTATTTCTTTTGTTTTATTTTATTTTTGGTCTCAGAAAACACGAAAACCTAAATCAGAACATAGCAAAATAACCAAAATAACTAAGTGTAACATATTTCATAAAAAACCATGTATTTCAACTTAGCTGTCAGTTGAAAAAAGCGAAATTTAACGTTTGACGGATTTTATGTGCCACGGACTTAACAATTGTTATGTAAAGTGTTCAGTAATTCAAAAATTTGAAAGAAAAGAGCGTCAAAAGAGAGAAAAAATTGAGGGATAAAAAAAGCAATGTGAGTCCTATTACAGGGGAGATGTGTAAACATCTACTGATGAAAAATGTTTTTAAAGTTGGAAGTACTTATGCTTTTAGTATATAATTAAAAGTGTCAAAACTTTCAATATTGTAAATACATAGGAATTTGCTGGTTTTTGTTTGTTTTATTTAACTTATTTAGTTAGTAAATGGGCACACTGCAGTATATGTATATGTGCTGGATTAAAAATTGCAGTAAGCAGTAAATTTACTGATTACTGAAAAAATTCAGTAAATTTTTACTGCTAATGAAACTTAGTTTGCATTACCAGTAAAATCGTAGGGCCGTATTCATAATAAAATTGTAGCGAGTGGCAAAATTTTTTTCATTCAAATTTTGAAATTTTTGTATGAAAAAAATTTACCCATTATGAATACAAAAGTATCGATTACTCAAAATTCAATGCACCTCATCGTATAGTAAATCATTTAGGCACTTTATAAAAATTGCAGAAAAAATTTTAGTAATCAGTAAAAATTTACTGGTTAAAAAATTATTTTTACTGAAATTTTAGTAGTAATGCAAAGTGCTCATCCATGGTAAATGCTTTAAGTACAAATAATTAATATTGGCTTATGGTAACTAAAATAAGATATATACATTTTTGACTCTACTGTATTTAAAAATTAATGGAAAACTGCATCTATAGTAGTGGAATTATTAGTTATGGGGGTTTGTGGAGAATTAATCATATGCAAGTGGAAAACGTTAAATAAAAATTTTGATAAAGCTTGCGACTGTGGGTTTGCAAAATTTGTATTAAAATCTCAACCCATAATAATTGGCATGAGATGGTGCATATCTTTTAAATAAATATTTGACATTTAAAACGCTCTTTTATTTAAAAGTTGATATATATTTTATTTATTTTATATTTTTCAACTTTTTAACAAAACTATCCCCACTGGCAGCACTATTACACTTCACAAGCAATTTCTATTAAAATTTACTCCTGAGGGTATGCTTTACAATTCGAATGAGTTACTTCTATGCAGCTGTTAAGTTTCTTTGTACTTCTTGTTGGTATGATTACACTAATCCAATCATACATAGCTCACACCGATTTGATCTTACTCAAAATTTGTGATTGTATTGTGAAAAAGATTTTTACCCCCTAGATTATAGATGTTTACACAACAAAAATTCTTACAAATTATTGCTAGAAACATTTTAATTGCAAGAATTATCTAAACCGCTGTTTTGGGTTTTTTGTTTTTAAATTATTAAAAAAATGTGTATATTAGACTGGTCGCAGCTTGTATGTATACTGAAATACTGAAGTATATTTATTTGACATAAATAAAGTTTTTATAGTAATTTTTTCCTGGAATATTTCATAAATGTAGCAGATATTTTCTTAGCTCTAGGATAGGAAGAAAAATTAATTTGTAAAATGTCTTTTTTATCTGATCAATAACATCAGCACCCCTTTAAAGTTATATGATCCAAATTCCAGACTGAAGCTTGGTAACACGTTTTGAAATGTGGTGTGAAATTTCAAAACAATCTGACGGCCCATTTAGTAACTGCAGAATTTTTTGTTCTTTTTTTAAAATAAAAACCCCACTGTGTATCGGCTATCTAGGCCCCACTATGCCTATATGCTTATACGCTAAAAAATTAAGAAGGCATTTATGACAGCAAACCTCAAATTTTAGATCGTAGAAAAATTTTGTCTGACCAGTCTAATATACACAGAAAAAAGTGTTTTGATATTTCATCCACCGTGTAACAAATTCTTCCTCTAAAGCTATAGGGACTCGTTAATCTAGAAGAAAGGGTAATTAAACTACGTATTTTCTTAATTTTATTGTCAGTTTAGAAGATTACAATATAGATTATATTTGTCCGAAAATTATTTATCTCTATTAAAATACTTTTTAAAAATACCTTGAAATTAAGATATATTATATATATCTAATTCTTCTAATTCTATATATATTTTATTTTTTTCAACGCTTTATGAGTTCAATTGCTCACACGCAAATATATTGAATTTATTATTTGTTATTTTTATAAATTTTGACTTTGTTATTATTTGGATTTATTTACTCCATTGCTCATAACTTTGTAATTTTTCGGTCGATTTTCTTTAGGTTGGTCTCATGTCTTACGTACATGAACAGAAACCAGACGTTTTTTTTTTTTAACGATTTGTACTTTTCTGTCTCCATAGAATCACTGTAATATACTATTTTTTGAAAATGTGCCCTATTTTCATCGATATATTTTGAGCCGCTTTAGTAATCAGTGATCCGATAATACATATTTATTCGTCATCTCAATACATTGCATTTCAATACCAAGAGCGACCCAATCGGACATTTGTAGCTCGATATATGATTGGTCAAGTGAAAAAAGATCGAAAAAATGGAAAAATTACTAGTGTTATTTTATAAAAACTAATTTTTAAATATTGCTTATCAACGAAATACATGTTAAAAAAGGCTTCACAGAAAAAAATAAACAAGAATTATTTTCAATAAAACCATGCTATTGAATAAAATTTTAGTTTCAATAATATTTGTCATTAACTGGAATATTGTATTTATCAATTCCGCACATTTTAAAATATCATTTAATGTCATTTGTTTGTGTTGGTGTTTTCCTTGCGTGTTGATTGACTAAACCTGGTCATGTGCTGATGTTGTTGTTTATTTGGATTGTTGGTGTTGTATACGTGTGCATTCGAACAAGAAGCCGAAAAACTTCGTGGCTTGTTTTTTTTACTCAACAAAGTTATTTTTAGATTAGAAGAAACAAAAGAAATCATGTTTTGCGTGTATTCATTATTTGTGTATCCAACAACGATTTGCTCTTTAGCTGAGTGGTAAGTACGTTAGTTTATTAGTCAAGAGATTGCCGGTTTAGTTTTAATAGCAGCCAAGCAAGAGCAAACAAAAAGGGGTTGAAAAATGTGACATTCATATCCCCACATCCACACACACAACACAATAACAATTATCACTGAAAATAAAATTACAGCCAACAACTTTTTTCTTTGATTCATTAAATTTCTTTATTGACTGAAAAAAATATATTCAATAAACGTGCATACAATTTTATTTATCAATAATGCAAAAATCGTCATCACAGAAAATTCGAAAGATTTTTTTATTGAATCAACGATTTTCGTATTCAAATATCAAAATCATTATTTTCTGTGTATGTAATATTCTTTTGAAATAGTCTAGGTACAAAAGTTTCCATTAATACATATCTCAAAACTTATACGTTGTAGCCCCAAACTGTCCAATAACAATTTTAAAACTTAATAATTTGATATTGTTACGAAAATAGCCGTCAACAATGTTAAGCAGCATTACACAAAAATATTCCAACAGGGTTAATGTAAATGCTACGCGAAAATATTCCTACAGGGTCAAAGTAAAGAATGGTCTAGAATAGGAGCCAACAACTAAATAAGCATGCCTAGCTTGATTAAACGTAAACAAGCAAAAGTAACAACAAAAAGCGTCTGCTTATTAAGAAGATTCACATATTTGTACACATACATACATGCCAATTCAAACGAAAAGCAAAAGATAAACAACCACCGTGTGTTGCTTAGTTAATGATGTACACACGTACGCATATACACATGTATGTACATAGTTACCACATGAACTTAATTAGGCAGCATATAAGATGATAATGATCGTCTAGACATTGCTTGAAACTTCTAGTGGAATTTCTGTGAAATATAAATAGAGGTGACGCATCCAATGGTGAGTTAGTTGCAGTTGTAAGTCAGTCGCGAACAGTTATAGTTAGTGCTAATCAGAAACTAGTGAAGTTAAGAACTCGTTAGACAGTTGATAATTAAGTTGTGAATTAATAATAGTCTGTCGTGGAATTGAGATTATTGTGGAGTCTATCGTGTCGACTGGAGTAAAGGGAACAGCGCAGCGAATAGACGTGTATAAGGGTGTAAGTAAAGCCAGTGAGTCTTTATTGGTGTATCAACTGTGAGTGTCGGCAGAGTGAGTGCCGTGTGTGATAGCAGCAGACAAGGAGGTATTGGTGTATCAACTGTGAGTGACGGCAGAGTGAGTCTCGTAAGTGACGAGCAGTAGACAAAGAGGTGTCACGTGAATACTTGCGCAGCCAGCTAAGAAACGTGCGTAAACTACAGCGAGGAAGGCGCAGTGGTAACCAGTTGTGAATATCTGTGTGTAATTTATTAGTTTAAGTTGTATTAGTGTATTCAAGCTCTTGATTAATTTAGTATAAGTGTATTTGTAAATAAAACTTGTATCATTCTTAACCCTAATTACTACACTCGGCTCTTGTATTCATTTGCAAATCTTCGGATCTACGGAAAAGCGTTTTTATAGAGGGAAAAACGTAACATTTGGTGTCAGAAGTGGGATTTGCAAATACAAGCGATACGTTTAAAAAGGGTTAAGCGAAAAGCAAGAGTAATAAGAAAAGGAGAACCTCACACGTTTGAAAAGGTTAAACGTGAACAAAACCACATACGTTTTAAAATGTTAAACGTAGTAATTGGTTTTGAGGAGAGATGAAATTTCAAGAGCTTAACGTGGATCAACTCAAGCAAGAGTTGAGTAAGAGGAAATTGACGACAACTGGTAACAAGGTCGAACTTCAAAAGAGGTTAATAGACGAATTTCAGCGGCGCAACATTGACATAGAAACCTATGAGTTCGATGAAAAAGAAGAAATTGAGGTATGTACTCGTGCAGCAGCAACCAGTACAGACATCAGCGCAATGTTGGCCACCATGATAGAGAAAATGGAGGCAAACAATGACAGACTTCTAGGCCAAATGGATGAGAGACTTCAGGAGTCTTCTAGGCTAAACAACGACAAACTTCTAGGCCAAATGGATGAGAGACCTCAGGAGTCTTCTAGAGCAATGAAGACTGAAATTCAGGAGTCTTCTAGAGCTATGAAGGCTGATTTTCAAGAAACTTCTAAAGCCAACAACGAGAGAGTTTTAGCTGAAGTTAAGGCCATAAATGAGAAACTTCAAGAAATTTCTGAGGCCATAAAAAGACGGGCATGTGATGTAGAAATGCAAGTCAGTAAATCAAATGAAAAGAATACTGGCTTGGATGACATTTCTGGCAAAGAGGAAAACGTTGACCAAAGACTGAAGGCAGAAGATGAAATTAGCAGTGGGCAGTGTCAACAAGTTGAACGTGAGCCAGAAGTTTTCAGCCAAGAAAATGAAGCTAGTGACGTAGAAGATGTACATGTGGTCTGTGAAACAGAGAAACAAGCTATGCAAGCTATGGGTGAAATGGTATCGCTTGCTCAGGGTAAAGAAAATGCTACCGTATACAAAGCGCGTAGCATAAAAGCAGTCAGGAAGAAGAAGACAACTTCTATACGGAGCCTAAAGCGTGTGGTAAGGCAAGCTCTAGTCAAGGTACAAGGAAGAGTCGGAGCCAAAGGCCATAAATGTGGAATGGTAAGGCAAGCTCTAGTTAAGGGACAAGGTAGAGTCAGAGCCAAGGGCCATAAATGTAGAATGGTAAGGCAAGCTCTAGTCAAGGGACAAGGTAGAGTCAGAGCCAAAGGCCATAAATGTGGAAGGAGTTGTCATCTACAGCGTACGGCAAGGCAAGCTGTAGTAGAAATACCAGACAGATTCAGTACCATGGGCTGCAAATGTGGAAGAACTTGTCATCGCCAGTGCAAGGCAAGGCAAGCTGTATTGGAAAGAGGAAGCAGAGTCAGTACCAGGGACCACAAATGTCAACGAAGTAGTCATCTCCAGCGTATGGCAATACAAGTTCCAGTTGAGAAACGAGGCAGAGCCAGAACTAAAGCCGACAAATATGGAAGAGGTAGTCGTATCGAGCGTAACTACAAGGCGTTTAGAAAACGCAGAAAAAGAAAGGCGATGATGTGCCTATTCGGGACGAATAGGCTTAAGTGGGCGGCAGTGTTACGAAAATAGCCGTCAACAATGTTAAGCAACATTACACAAAAATATTCCAACAGGGTTAATGTAAATGCTACGCGAAAATATTCCTACAGGGTCAAAGTAAAGAATAGTCTAGAATAGTAGCCAACAACTAAATAAGCATGTCTAGCTTGATTAAACGTAAACAAGCAAAAGTAACAACAAAAAGCGTCTGCTTATTAAGAAGATTCACATATTTGTACACATACATACATGCCAATTCAAACGAAAAGCAAAAGATAAACAACCACCGTGTGTTGCTTAGTTAATGATGTACACACGTACGCATATACACATGTATGTACATAGTTACCACATGAACTTAATTAGGCAGCATATAAGATGATAATGATCGTCTAGACATTGCTTGAAACTTCTAGTGGAATTTCTGTGAAATATAAATAGAGGTGACGCATCCAATGGTGAGTTAGTTGCAGTTGTAAGTCAGTCGCGAACAGTTATAGTTAGTGCTAATCAGAAACTAGTGAAGTTAAGAACTCGTTAGACAGTTGATAATTAAGTTGTGAATTAATAATAGTCTGTCGTGGAATTGAGATTATTGTGGAGTCTATCGTGTCGACTGGAGTAAAGGGAACAGCGCAGCGAATAGACGTGTATAAGGGTGTAAGTAAAGCCAGTGAGTCTTTATTGGTGTATCAACTGTGAGTGTCGGCAGAGTGAGTGCCGTGTGTGATAGCAGCAGACAAGGAGGTATTGGTGTATCAACTGTGAGTGACGGCAGAGTGAGTCTCGTAAGTGACGAGCAGTAGACAAAGAGGTGTCACGTGAATACTTGCGCAGCCAGCTAAGAAACGTGCGTAGACTACAGCGAGGAAGGCGCAGTGGTAACCAGTTGTGAATATCTGTGTGTAATTTATTAGTTTAAGTTGTATTAGTGTATTCAAGCTCTTGATTAATTTAGTATAAGTGTATTTGTAAATAAAACTTGTATCATTCTTAACCCTAATTACTACACTCGGCTCTTGTATTCATTTGCAAATCTTCGGATCTACGGAAAAGCGTTTTTATAGAGGGAAAAACGTAACATTTGGTGTCAGAAGTGGGATTTGCAAATACAAGCGATACGTTTAAAAAGGGTTAAGCGAAAAGCAAGAGTAATAAGAAAAGGAGAACCTCACACGTTTGAAAAGGTTAAACGTGAACAAAACCACATACGTTTTAAAATGTTAAACGTAGTAATTGGTTTTGAGGAGAGATGAAATTTCAAGAGCTTAACGTGGATCAACTCAAGCAAGAGTTGAGTAAGAGGAAATTGACGACAACTGGTAACAAGGTCGAACTTCAAAAGAGGTTAATAGACGAATTTCAGCGGCGCAACATTGACATAGAAACCTATGAGTTCGATGAAAAAGAAGAAATTGAGGTATGTACTCGTGCAGCAGCAACCAGTACAGACATCAGCGCAATGTTGGCCACCATGATAGAGAAAATGGAGGCAAACAATGACAGACTTCTAGGCCAAATGGATGAGAGACTTCAGGAGTCTTCTAGGCTAAACAACGACAAACTTCTAGGCCAAATGGATGAGAGACCTCAGGAGTCTTCTAGAGCAATGAAGGCTGAAATTCAGGAGTCTTCTAGAGCTATGAAGGCTGATTTTCAAGAAACTTCTAAAGCCAACAACGAGAGAGTTTTAGCTGAAGTTAAGGCCATAAATGAGAAACTTCAAGAAATTTCTGAGGCCATAAAAAGACGGGCATGTGATGTAGAAATGCAAGTCAGTAAATCAAATGAAAAGAATACTGGCTTGGATGACATTTCTGGCAAAGAGGAAAACGTTGACCAAAGACTGAAGGCAGAAGATGAAATTAGCAGTGGGCAGTGTCAACAAGTTGAACGTGAGCCAGAAGTTTTCAGCCAAGAAAATGAAGCTAGTGACGTAGAAGATGTACATGTGGTCTGTGAAACAGAGAAACAAGCTATGCAAGCTATGGGTGAAATGGTATCGCTTGCTCAGGGTAAAGAAAATGCTACCGTATACAAAGCGCGTAGCATAAAAGCAGTCAGGAAGAAGAAGACAACTTCTATACGGAGCCTAAAGCGTGTGGTAAGGCAAGCTCTAGTCAAGGTACAAGGAAGAGTCGGAGCCAAAGGCCATAAATGTGGAATGGTAAGGCAAGCTCTAGTTAAGGGACAAGGTAGAGTCAGAGCCAAGGGCCATAAATGTAGAATGGTAAGGCAAGCTCTAGTCAAGGGACAAGGTAGAGTCAGAGCCAAAGGCCATAAATGTGGAAGGAGTTGTCATCTACAGCGTACGGCAAGGCAAGCTGTAGTAGAAATACCAGACAGATTCAGTACCATGGGCTGCAAATGTGGAAGAACTTGTCATCGCCAGTGCAAGGCAAGGCAAGCTGTATTGGAAAGAGGAAGCAGAGTCAGTACCAGGGACCACAAATGTCAACGAAGTAGTCATCTCCAGCGTATGGCAATACAAGTTCCAGTTGAGAAACGAGGCAGAGCCAGAACTAAAGCCGACAAATATGGAAGAGGTAGTCGTATCGAGCGTAACTACAAGGCGTTTAGAAAACGCAGAAAAAGAAAGGCGATGATGTGCCTATTCGGGACGAATAGGCTTAAGTGGGCGGCAGTGTTACGAAAATAGCCGTCAACAATGTTAAGCAACATTACACAAAAATATTCCAACAGGGTTAATGTAAATGCTACGCGAAAATATTCCTACAGGGTCAAAGTAAAGAATAGTCTAGAATAGTAGCCAACAACTAAATAAGCATGCCTAGCTTGATTAAACGTAAACAAGCAAAAGTAACAACAAAAAGCGTCTGCTTATTAAGAAGATTCACATATTTGTACACATACATACATGCCAATTCAAACGAAAAGCAAAAGATAAACAACCACCGTGTGTTGCTTAGTTAATGATGTACACACGTACGCATATACACATGTATGTACATAGTTACCACATGAACTTAATTAGGCAGCATATAAGATGATAATGATCGTCTAGACATTGCTTGAAACTTCTAGTGGAATTTCTGTGAAATATAAATAGAGGTGACGCATCCAATGGTGAGTTAGTTGCAGTTGTAAGTCAGTCGCGAACAGTTATAGTTAGTGCTAATCAGAAACTAGTGAAGTTAAGAACTCGTTAGACAGTTGATAATTAAGTTGTGAATTAATAATAGTCTGTCGTGGAATTGAGATTATTGTGGAGTCTATCGTGTCGACTGGAGTAAAGGGAACAGCGCAGCGAATAGACGTGTATAAGGGTGTAAGTAAAGCCAGTGAGTCTTTATTGGTGTATCAACTGTGAGTGTCGGCAGAGTGAGTCTCGTAAGTGACGAGCAGTAGACAAAGAGGTGTCACGTGAATACTTGCGCAGCCAGCTAAGAAACGTGCGTAAACTACAGCGAGGAAGGCGCAGTGGTAACCAGTTGTGAATATCTGTGTGTAATTTATTAGTTTAAGTTGTATTAGTGTATTCAAGCTCTTGATTAATTTAGTATAAGTGTATTTGTAAATAAAACTTGTATCATTCTTAACCCTAATTACTACACTCGGCTCTTGTATTCATTTGCAAATCTTCGGATCTACGGAAAAGCGTTTTTATAGAGGGAAAAACGTAACAATATTTTCATTTAAATATATGGTTTTTGAAAGGGCACTTTTTGTCCATGAGAATTGGAAGGAATATTTTCAAAGATTTCTGCAAGACCATTTCCTTATATGTGTTTGGTAGATTTATTGGTAATAAATATTTTAGTTTGATATATAAATAGGTATGTAAGTTTAATTTTTTATTTTTAAAAATGTAGAAGGAGAAGAGATGAGGAGAGGTTGACTACAATTTTTCTCTAGAATCTAGAGTCTAGATTGATTTCTAAAAAGCGACTTTTCTGCAAAAAATTTGATGTGAAATTTATTGTTAATATCGTTTTAAAATGTTATTTAATGACAACTAATAAAATTTTGGATATTTTTCATTAACTTTAATGTACGCTAACAGGAATATAAAGTAGTTTAAAAAACTTTTTAATATTTCATTTTGCAGACGTAAATAGGACCATAATTAAATGTCTATAAATTTCACATGTAATACTCGTATTCATATTTTTATTTACGAATATTGTTTCAAAAGTTCGTATTCGCATTCGCGAATATCAAAAATCGACATTCGGCTCGCTGCTCTTGGCCTTAAAGGAGTGAGTGGAGAATATAATCAAGGTTAGAGGTATTTCCCTCTCTCGCCAATCAACTAATAAATGTAGAAACAGAATAAAATCTGCAACTTCAGCAAAATCGCTGACAAATTAATCAAGCCCATAATAACATCGACGACAGTAACTTCAAATACTGTCTAATTTTTGTTTTATTTTCTTTTGTGCTTATTTTTCTTTGTAGTTTTGTTTACAAAATGTATGCAATTTATTGAAAGTATGGTAACATTTTTGTGAGAATGAACATTGATATGTGAGAGTATAAGAAAAAACGCTCTCAAAATAAAATAGATTCTATCTCACGACCGGTTTCTGCGGCTGTTTTTTGAGTCAATTTGTATGGAAAATGTGTTGAAGCCGGTATTCTGTTTAATCATTAAGTTGTAAGATTATCGCGTGTGAACCGGGTAAGTCCCGTTCATGACTTAATAAAACAGGTAAGCTATTTATACCAAAAAGTTAAGGATAAAAGCGAAAAATTGGAGAATTGAATTTTGAAGTTGCTATATTTTATAAATTACACAATTTTTTATTGAAATTTAGAATATTCTAAATGAAATTGAGAATTTAAATTCGGAGTTAAGAAAATTCCAAAATGAAAATGAAAATTCCAATTTAGAATTGAAAAATTGCAAAAAAGTCTAAAAAATTATTGAAAATCACTAAAATTGTACGGCATTAACTGTGGAAGCAACGAAAATTCGTAAAAAATTTGTGAGATAGAAAAATCCAAATGCTAAATATTGATTAAAAGTGGCTACAGCTATACAAGGATCAAAGTCCTGCTGAAGTTTTTTTTTTGTTGTTTATGGGCTGCTATAAGATATTGTAGAGGCTTACAAAAATATATATGTATGTATGTAGCTGATATTATTTTCTATTATAAATGGCAGACTCTTCTCTTTACTATGAAATGAACGACCGATGATTTTTGAAAGATCCTTTATGAACAAAGTAAGATATATCTCGATTTAATATGAGTATTCTATATAAAGCCTTAATGAAATACCCGCATTAAGTTTAGTAGCAGTCTAAATCAAATAGTTTTATTTCGGGTTTTAATTTACAATTGGCTCCCGCCTGCTCCTAAATTTAGTGCGAGTATTTCACTTATGCCTTCAGCTCATAGTATAGTCTGTCAAACCGAAGTAAAGTTTACTTGTTTTAAGGTTTATTTAAATTTAACTTTCTTTTTTCAATCAATGTTGTTTCCATCCTTTTAGTTCATTGCTTTTAATTTTTTTATTTTTTTAATTATTTATTACAAAAGTAAACGCAAAAATTATTAAAAATTTTTATTTTAAAAATTTATTTTCACTACCTGACTAAAATAACGAATTTAAAATAATTTTTTATGAATCTTTTCAATCCTTTGATTTTTCTTTTATGTCTAGAGATCAGCAAACAACAATTTTCTTAAATGCAACTTTACACTTATGTACATGGTTTTTCATTTTATGCCAATACTGATATAAAAATCTTTAGGGTTCAATTTGTTTACTAGGTATACTGATTGTATCACTAACAATAAAAAGCAACAATTTGTCCGCTATACATCAGTGATTTCTTGTTGGCCAATTTATTGTTACAATGCTTTGTGTATTGTTCCGCTAGTTTCTCTACATTTATATAGTCATGCATAAAAACACATCGATGCTGGTAAATGTATTAAAGTGACATTACTTCTTGTTCTTTTTTGTTTTAGTTATATTTAGTGTGGAGTTGCTACAAGGCCTTAAATGGAAAATTATTTTAGGTATTATCAGGCTACAAGTATTGACGTAACGTAAAAAAGTTTTGATAACTTGTGAATGAGAAAGATTGTTGCTTTGAGCGCAGAAGAAAAAATTCATCTGATAATTGAGTTTTTGGAGTTAATAAGGTACAATAATTAATTTTTTGATGTGTAAACATCTATAAGCTAGGGGGTAAAATTCTTTTTCACAATACAATCACAAATTTTGCTGAGATTCACACCGCGTTGTCAAATCGGTGTGAGCTACATATGTATGTATGAGTGTATTAGTGTTTGAAAGACGCAATGCAAACTTATTTAAAATATTGTAGCTACATAGGAATTTGCTGGTTTTTGTTGGTTTTATTTAACTTGATAATTGCTTTATTAGGATTCCGTACACCAAAGGTGAAAATGAACCGTAAGAGCTACGGACCTGAAATTTGGACATAGTGTGTAGACATTTCGCCACTACAACAAAAAATACACGAGTTAAAAATTAAAGGGTGTTCCAAAACGAGCAACGAAAAATGTTAAAATCCCATGTAATATACATACAATTGTATGTACATATATACACTTGAAATTTTTAAATTTAGTGTATTTTTATACAGACTACAACAATTAACACTAAATTTAAAAAATTTAAATCAATGGGTGTTCCATCAGTTAATGCAATTTTGACTTTGTAATTTTGACAACTTGCTGTATCTTGGAAACCGTAAGAGCAAAACTCTTGAAATTTTCAAAAACGGTAAAACTAAAAAATCAAAAAAATATGAAATCGCCATATCTAAAAAAATCGCCAAAAACAAAAAAAAAATGGCCAAAAACAAAAAAAAATCGCCAAAACGAAAAAAGCACCAAATTAAAAAAAATTTCTAGGACTAAACTAAATCGCGAAAAACCGGAAAAATTGCCAAAATGAAAAAACACTTAAAGAAAAAAAAAATCGCCAAAATGAAAAAATCGCCAAAATGAAAAAAAATCGATAAAAATGAAAAAAATCGCCAAAATGAAAAAAAAATTGTGAAAATTGAAAAATCCCAAAAAGAAAAAAAAACGCCAAAACGAGAAAAAAGCGATAAAACTGAAAAAATCGTTTTAACTGAAAAAACTTAAAAAAGGAAGAAAGCTAAATCAAAAACATGCTCAAAACCGAATGTGCGCGAGTCAAAGTCGCACTTTACTGAATTTATTTTAATTGCAATGCGTACACAATAACAAGAACAGCAACAACTAAACGTTGAACAACAGGAATTAAAAATTAAAAAGTAAAAGTAAAGGCATTTACCATAGATGAGCACTGCAGTACCACTAAAGTTTCAGTAAAAATAACAAAAAGTTTTTAACAAGTAAATTTTTACTGATTACTAAAATTTTTTTCTACAGTTTTAATAAAGTGCTTAAATGATTTGTTATATGATGAGGTGCATTGAATTTTGAGTAATCAGTAATGCCCGTATTCATAATGAAATTCTACCAAGTGGCTAAATGTTTTTCGTACAAAAGTTTCAAAATTTGAATGAAAAAACTTTGTCACTTGCTACAATTTTAGTATGATTAAGGCCCTATGATTTTACTGTTAATGCAAATTAAATTTCATTAGCAGTAAAAATTTACAAAATTTTTTTAGTAATCAGTAAATTTACTGCTTAATGCAATTTTTAATGCAGTACATATACATACATATACTGCAGTGTGCCCATTTACTAACCAAATCAGTTTAATAAAACAAACAAAAACCAACAAATTCCTATATATTTAGTAGTGTTGTTAATTATTCGTCTTTTATATTTGTTCGAATGAAATTTCATGATTTTTTTCTTGTTCGAACAGACGAATAATTTTTTGTTCGAATATTCGAACGAACAAAGACTAAAAAAATATATTCGGATAATCTTTAAAAGATTTGCAAACAACGACACGTATGTGTATTAGTTTAATTTTTTTTATTAACAAACGAAAAAGTATTCATTACACACGAAAAACATATGATTTTAATAACAGATTTAGAAATATTAATAAGAAAACTTTAAAATGTTAAGAACTTTTGCCGCAGTTGACGCTGTAGTATAAGTTAAGAACTCTATGTTCCACTAATACTATTGAAGTAGCAGAATCGCAAAAAAGAGAGTAAATTAATATATAGAAAATTTAAGATAACTTCCAATCGACTAGACCTATTTTCTGCAAGTATAAATTAGAAGATATACGATCATGTCACCTTTCAAACGAAAACAAAGAAAATTAAAATCGGTCAAGCCGTTCGGGATCTACGGCGTCAAAGACACACAGATCTAACAGTATATATATCTAAAAATGATGTGATACTTTCTAAGCGGCTGGACCGATTTTCTGTAAGCATACCTAAGAACAGTTTCGATCAAGTCACCTTTCAAACAGAAAAAACTATATCAAAATCGGTCCAGCCGTTTGGTCTGTACGTGGACTCGTAAAAAGAAACAGATACACAGACACACACTACAAACTTATAAATTTTTTTTTCTAATCTCTTTATCAGAAATTGTAAGACACCTTCTAATTCCATGAAAGAAGCATTAACTTTTCCCAAAAAGAAAAAAGATGAGTTTATCGAACATACTTATGTATGTATACATACATATCTACATACAAACAAAGCGTACACAAGTATTTATAATTTGGAGTAATTTGATTACTTAATATCATATTGTTAGCAAATTAAAAAGTAATGAAATGTAAAATACTTTTTATGTAAAGTAATTAAGGCAATTGTTCGAATATTCGAATATTCGACAAAAATGATTCGAATAATTTTTTATTCTAAATTGAATATTTTTGTTCGTTCGAACAAAAATGATAAAAAGTTGTCCGAATATTCGAACAATTTTTGCTCGAATGACAAAACTAGTATCTACAGTATTCAAACTTCTGATACTTTTAGGGCCATTATTATAACTTATCGTTAGCTAAAGGTATGATTTTATTGGATGGATAAACACTTTTTCATTCTTACAACTTTATTTTAACCAAAAGTGAACTATAAGTTAAAGACAAGTTCATCCTACCTGTAACTTTTATCCTCACAAAAACATAAATGTGAAAAACGGCCAAGTTCCTATCAAAAATTTCGGCCATTAAAAGTTGTGAGATATAAATTTTGACTAAGTTCTTCTTTGCCACAATACCTAACACAGAAATATATTATGTATGATATAAATTTGTAATCGTAAGGGTGTCATATAATTTCTAGATAATCTGCCAACTTGACAACATTTTTATCAATATAAAGAAATGAACATTTATACATTATTTTCTCCTTTTTTTTAAAGGTAAAAATATTGCCAAGTTATCAGATTATCTAGAAATTATATGACACCCTTACGATTACAAATTTATATCATAAATAATATATTTCTGTGTTAGGAATTGTGGCAAAGAAGAACTTGCCCAGCTAAAAAATTTATATATGGTCCATATATTTTTAATATATGAATGTATATAACTATATATGAATATGTATGAATTCATGTATGGGATTATACATGGCAAAACTATTATATATGAACTAATATATGGACTCATATATGAAATGTATTATAATACACGAGCTCATTATAGAAATTTAATTATGAAACTCTTCACATGTGGATACATATATAAATATAAGATTTAATATATGGAGCCATTTAAGAATATATCCATACTTGATATCTCACATAAGATCGTTTTTGCAATCAAAAAAGCTTGATATTTTATCATTGGTGAATTGGAAATCCATTAGAAAATAGATACGGTATGCAAAGTTTATATACGTACCCTCAAAGTTTAAAAAAGAAAAACTTTTGTTATACAAAAAAACCATTTTTGTATGATTTTATACATTGTGGCCCCATTTAATATATCAAATAATCAAAAGGATAATCCAGTCATTAATTTTATATAAGATAACAGAATTCTCTAGATAAGAAACAAAGTTCATATTACTGCAAAAATATATATTGAAAACTATTGTTACGACGTATTATTTTTTCTTTTATAATTAATTGCATTAGTTTTTAATATGATTTCTTAAATTAAATTTTATGTACCTACGAATATGAGTTTTGTGTTTTTAAAATAATTGATTCCCCTTTTAACTTAAAATGATGAATAAAATTACTTTTAGTTCGTTTTTCATTATTTGTCCAAACAAATGTTTCCTTAAATACAACCTCCTTGTTCAAAATCTAAAAAAAAGTAATTTTAGTAATTCAATTTATTGCACATCAGCGCACTTTTGTGAATCAAGAGAGTATGAATATGAACTTTGCACACTGCAGAGGGAAAATTTACACATACATGTATGAAAATGTATGAATATATATATATATATATATATATATATATATATATATATCCCATATATGGGATATCATATATGCTCCATACATATTTTTTTAGCTGGGTGGTCAAAATTTATATATCACAACTTTTAATGGCCGAAATTTTTGATAGGAACTTGGCCGTTTTTCACATTTATGTTTTTGTGAGGATCTGATTAATTTTTGAAAAGATTTCTATAATAACAATTTTTAAACTTAAAATTTCTAGTGTATTTTATTTCTATTCATGATCACGGTGCCAGTTGAAAATGGCAGGGTTACATAAAATAATGGGTAAGAGTGTGATGGGTGTTGAATTGTTGACATTAAAAATGCACTATTGTGTCATTACAACGGGTCGCCAATGTGTATGCAATTTGGTAAGAGTCGACTGGAAGAAACATGTAAAATACAGCGTAAATTTTACTGGGCATGACCATGCCTATTTTCTCAATATATTTACATATTAAAGTCTGCTTAGCCGAAGTACATAAATCAAAAGGATATGCCCAATGTGCATGCAAAGTTTTAATAGGGTAGCTGGTGCTTTTAATTTTTGGATTTTCCGATTGAGTAAATCAATTACTATTTGTGTACAAAATGTCAGCTCTCTATAGTATAATATTACGTAAAATTTTTATGGGCCTGGCCCCGTGGACTTTTATATCTGCTAGTGCTTATGGTTCATGCAAAGTTTGGTATTAAAAAGTTAATAAGAAATACCTGAGTATTAAATTAAGAACTGCTAAGCCGAAGTACCTGAACGAAAAAGCCAAGATTAATGGGTGAAGTCACGGCTACTTTTTAAAATAGGGAATTTTTATTTTGGATAAGTGCAATGTGTATGATAAGTTTAAATAAAATGTATGTTAATTTTGAATTTGAAGTGCTTGTTTCCGCCCTCTGATAGCAACTTCTGGGGTTTCAGATTTTTCTTAGTGATTTATTTGTGTATCAAATTTAAGCTCGCTAGTGCGAATTGGAGTTTTAACGTTGTGGCCCCACATACCGGGTAAAACTTTTTGTCTTTAAGATTTTCCCATTGGCTTACTTACTAGCGCGAATTATATCTTTAGATTTTATCAGCATTACCTCTCCCACTAATCCTAACTAAAAATTTTGTTGTAAGCAGCGCTTATAATTCATGCTAATTTTCTTCTAAAATATGCTAGACCGATGTAGATTAAACACAAGGCTAACACTTTATGGGACTGATCACGCCCACTTTTTAAGATGATAGTTTAAGGTATTGTGTACGTGCAACGCGTATGCAAGATTTCACTAAATTGACTTGAATTAAAAGCTGTATATTAAGTTTTTAGTTCAAGATAATATTAGCGTGACCCCGCCTGGGGTCCTGGTAACATATTATGGGTTTTCAGATTATTCTAGTTGGTTTCTCACTTAGACCTACTTGTATATCAAATTTCAGCGCCTTAGCGCAACTTTTAATTTTTAATTTTTATGGGCGCAGCCCTGCCCCGCTGACTAAAATTTCCGGGTTTCTTAGATTTTTCTAGTTTGTTTCCCACCTAGACCTATTTGTATATCAAATTGCAGCTCCTTAGCGCAACTTTTAACTTTTAATTTTTATGGGCGTAACCCCGCCCACTTTTCCAAAGTCAAAATTTTTTGGGTCAGTGCTAATTATTCGTGTCTAGTTTCGTTACAAACGGATAGTAATACCCACATAAATAGTATATCTAAATATCCTGAGTAACAGGGCATTAAAATAAGGTTTAAACTGTATGGGCGTGTCAACGCCCACTTTTTAATTAAAAACTTATAGCCTTGCATTATCGCAGTATACGTATGCCGAATTTCAATAAAAAACGCTTTCATTAAGCGTCTTATATTAGCTTTTTTAATTCTGACTTTTATGGGCGTAGCCCCACCCTCCTGACTAAAATTTCCGGGTTTTCAGATTTTTTTATTTTATTTCTCACCTAGACCTAGCTCTGTATCGAATTTCAGCTCAATAGCACAAATTTTAATTTTTATGGTCGTAGCCTTGCCCTCCTGGTTAAAACTTTCGGGTTTTCAGATTTTTCTTATTCATTGCTCACCTAGATCTTCTCGTGTACCAAATTTTAGCTCTCTAGCTATAGCGGAAGTGCTTCATCAATTTGATGAGTGTGTCAGTGGTCAGTGAGTATGTCTTAAAATATGCACTTTTTGCAACTCTATATCTCCGGAAGCTTTCACTGCAAAACTTTCAAACTTCGCATATGAGGTTATATGAATTTATTCTTTATGGTTTAAATATCATAATTTTACGATTGCGGACAACAAAGTTATAAGGGGGGTAAAAACAGCTCGAATGGCTTCGTGTAAATATACACACTGCGTGCATTGGCCAGAACTTGGCCTGGCGCACTGTCGTGCGCCTAGATAAAAAATTACAAGAAGGTTAAGGGGGATTGTTACTAAAAACTGTGGTAATATTAAAAAATTTTTAAACTGTTATAACAAATAAACACGATATATTTTTAGCTCTGTTTTTTTTTATTTGAAAGATATTATATCAAAATATTTTTAAAAGTTTATAACACAAATTCTGGGTGCTGGTAAAATGCGCGTCTGCACAGTTTAATTTTCTCTAGTTTAATTTTTTCTCTCCTTTGGAAGATCACATTAATTAATACAAATATTTCATTCAATAAGAATGAAAAAATACTGAACTTACGCCTGACTAAGCAATTCTTCCTGATTAAAAATTTATTCAAGTTTTTAAGTTATACGTAAATGCAATATACATATCGTCGGTTGGTTATTGGTTTAAGGCACGGTACTTTCAAAATACATTATGTCTGCAGCAAACTAATAACCAATCGACTATATATAAAATATACTGATTCAATGACTCAGATATATTGACATAACTATGAAGATAAAGCTTGGAACTTATGATATTATGCCTAAGTTTTCAATATAAAATATTCTTCATAAAAACTTCAGATAAACATTTTACAACAGCGAAAAAATGCTTCCAAGGAAGTTAGTAAAAATCCGAACTTGTGATGCGGAAGCATTGCAAATGTGGATAATTTATAATTAGGATTGTCATTTTTATACCTATTGACTGAATCCTAAGTAATTTTCATAACTTCAAGTAAATCTAATTTTTTGAATGTTCTTTTTAATAAATTCAAGAAATTAGTTATTCATTACTTTTACAGCGTTAAAAATAGCTCACCACCACCCACGGAAAGGCCAAATTTAGATGAAAATTCATTGTGTTATACCAGCAAAAAATTTTGCTTTTTGGAAGCATTTTTGTAAGAATAAATAGTAAATAGAATCACTTTCATTTTTGTGATTTGAACGGGCTAAAGTTCGTATCGCTTTTTAAGCCAAATTACATGTGATAATTATTAATGAACAAATAACACCAAAGTCTGTTGTAAATATTCTGACTAACAACACATAGTTGAACGGAACAGCCAGCCGTTTTCGAAGGCCACTAAACCTTCATCATCAGCGTTCTTTTGTGTTTGGTCCACTGTGTGTGGTGTCAGTTGATGTAGATTTCTGCTTTATATACTTAGCATTTTATTGCAAATGGAATATGTGAATTGCTTTGATTCACTTTTTACTAAGCAAAGACTTTGCTCTCTTTGTAAATTCCTTGCACTCTTTGTAAAGTATTTGCGCTCTTTGCAAAGTCTTTGCATTCTCCTGCAAAGTGAGTGTGCAAAGTGTTCCTGAAAACTTTTAACCATCTTTGCATCTCTGTCTTATAACTTTTCAATTTGCATTCCTAAATATAACTTGTTAAAATTAGACGCAAAATAAAAATGAAACAAAAGCTTGCAGTGTTTCATGTGATTGAATTAAAAATATTTTATTTGCTAGTTTTCCAAACAATACAGTAATTCCGCCTTATCGTGGTTGGCGTATTTCAAATACGACTACGACTGTTTGGTAATATATTAAAGAAAAACTGTTGAAGTCTTCTTTAATCTATTACCAAACAGTAGTAATCGTATTTGATATACGTCAACCACAATAAGGCAGATTATTTTTTATAAAATTATTGTAAATATATGCATCCATATTCATAAAAAATATGATATACTTGAAATCTATTTTAAGAAAACTTTGTATGAAAAACAGAAAATAAAATAATTTTCAAACTTATTTTAAATTTTTGGAATATGGAAGATAGAACATATTAAAGTTTTTATTTCATTTTGAATATTAATAAAATAGATAAAAAGGCTGCTTGTGAAGAAGCATTGAAAAATCCCAATTTTGAACGTAACGTTTTCAATGTGTTATTCTACACAGAAAAAAGTTTTCACTAATTAATATTTCCAATTAACAATTTAATTGATTCAATTAAATCTTTGATTGTATTAATTAATTTGAGTAGAAAAACTTAATTGATATTATCAAATTGTTTATAGATGAAAATGTAATTAATTTTTTAATTGATATTACAAATATTTTAATTAATATTACAAAATCATTCATATTACTTTTTTGTATGTAAAATTATTTTGCTATCTTTAATAGACTATATAAGAACGCCTAAAACAAGTCTATACAAATATAATTTAAAATAACAATACTTTAAAGCTACATACGAACACAATGTTAGCTTGTTATGCTTATTATGTTTGAAAATAATCGACGATTTATTCACAAATTTAATTTCGTTAAGAGATCGTTTACATTGCAAATTTTTGACAAACTTATTAAAATTTGCTTTGCAAAATTAGAATTTGCAGTTATTGTGGAACGAAAAAGCATAATTTTTTGCAAAGTCTTTGCAAATTACACTTTTAAATATTAACTTTGCACTTTGCAAGAGAGAACGTACGTGGAACAGGAATCGCAAAGAGAGCATAAAAATTGCAATGGCTTTGCAAATTACACTTATCAGTTTTACAGTTCTGAGGAACGAAAAGTTTTGCAAATTGTCGAAAAATTTGATAAGTGCAAAGTGAACAGTTGATAAGTTGTTTTGTGGAATAGGGCCCAGGTGGAAAATTTAAAAGTATTAAAAGCATGTAGTTTTCAATATGGCAACAAAACTATCAGCGCAGCTGTATGTATTTAATTGAAAATATTTTAATAAATTTATCCAACAATAATTTTAAATTTAATTTCTTTTGTTATTTTAATACTTCAATATACTGCTTTTTATGTCGTTGCCTGCTCACAATGAAAACTTTAAGATGGCACAATGTTAACACATTAAAATTTTAATATATTTATTGTGAACTCCCTAAATCTATTTTGTACGTATGTACATATGCACAGCATGAGCATCATATTATAGAAAACATTCTCGCTGTAACATCATGTCCTAATCTGGCTTAAACTTCGTCCTTTAGCTTATGAGCATATGTAGGCATATAAATGAACATGTGTCAATTAGCCTGTATGTACGTACGCGTTTTTTGTTGTTACAAAATGGTACAAAGGACATAAACAAATTTCCTTTGAGTAGCAATGGGGGGCAGCTGTATGTGCAAAACAATGTGTGTTGTACACTGCTGTCGAAGAATATCAATTCTCATTTTTCTTGATTGCTATAATATGTAGAGTAATTTAAATACCAATAACGATGGAGGTCTGACAATTGATGTGTAAGAGTTCAGTTTTAAGATACATTTTTTTAAAATGAGGATGTTTTTAATTCGGTTATATTTTTTATGTGTATTATTTCATGAAACGATAATTTGCTGACCGAAAATCAAAAATTTTGTTTTTTATAGGTTTTTTTCATTCCGTGTGTATTCATATGCGTTCCATAAATAATATATATGTATATTATGGGTCCTTATGAATATGAAAGATGAAATCGGTTTTCCGAAGCTCCCAGAAAAGCTAGATTGGTATAGAAAATCAGAAAAATAGAAATGACGATTTCGGATATGAAAACCTAAGATCTAATCTCAACAACTTATTTACTTATTTAAATGTTATTTCATATTTAAAAGTAATTTTTCCATAAAAAAAATTAATGAAAATCGACATTAAAATATTAATTGATATTTAAATAGCATTGGTGGAATAGGCTCTTAAGCACCCCATACACGTTTCAATTCAATTGTGAATTGAGTCTTTCAATTGAATTGATTCTTGGCCACGCACTTCATAAACTGAATTGAAAGATTTTCATTCAACTCTCAAATTTATGTTTATTTCACATTTACAAATTTAAAAATTTAAAACTTCTATTGCATTCATTCATTAATTTTTATATTTCTTATTTAAAATTCAATGAAATTAAATATAAGTTTAAAATTTTAAATTTTTTAACGCACTAATAATCCCAAATGATTGTATTATCTATAAAGTAAAATACTTTTGATTAAAAATACATTGAAATTGATTATTGAGGGGTTTAGCTGGATCCTTCAAAATATAAACTGACCGAAAGCTCAAGAAAATAGTTCAATTTAAAATATAAAAAAATTTCGAAAAATTAGATAAAAATATTTGAAATTAAATATAATTTTAAAAATACATAACTTTTTCTATACAAAATGAAGCTACAATTTGTTTTAGAAGGAAATAGTTTAATACAAAAATCAGAAAAATAAAGAATACAGCTGCAGAGATTTAAAATTTAAAATTTCTTGACATAAAAAATAACTAAAGAAAAATAATTTTTTTCGTTCTTTATTAAAAATATTTTATGTATTAGAAAGTAATAAATCACTATTAAAATTTTAGAAAAATTAAAAATTTGGTTTCAGGTATGGAAAATTGGAATCCTTTCTTTTTTTTGGTAAATAATAGTAAATAAATATAAATATATTTGATATATTAGGAAGATCTTTACTCAAGAGTTTTTTATATTTGTTCAATTCTGATTTAAAAATTCAACTTAACATAAAAATGAGCACTCATTACCCTTACGAAGCATTAATATATGTCGAAAATAAAATCTTTGGATCAAATTCTGGAGTAGAAAAATACCAAAAAGTCACTCACTATTAATTGCACAAGAGCGAAAAATAGATTGCCAATTTTTATACATTCACGTACGTCGGGAAAGGGTGTATAAGATTCGGTACATCCGAATATAGCACTCTTACTTTTTTTCTGTTTAGCTTTCACCAAGTTAGAATTAGCTGTTGGCCAAAAACTGATAACACCATTTTTCGAGGGCGTACTGATTTTCTAAATCTTTGGAGACCCATAAATAAAATTGGTCACCAAAATCGCCAAATTAAGTATAGGGTTTTACCAAGAATGGGTGCATTCATAAGACGTAGCTGTTGCGCAACCGTTGAGTATATGTCTTAGAAACGCACAGTTGCGTAATTCCGCTCCACTCAACAGTTGAGTAATTTTCCATCACAAAATTTTTTCGCTACCTGTAGTCAACATGTTTTGCTCAGCATAAACAGCTGATCGAATAGAGCTTTGCCATTTATATGCTTTGTTATGTGGCAGTAGCAAATATTTGTTAAATTTTATATTACAAATGCGATGAAGTAGCGAAATAAAGATATAAAATTAAATTATATACATCAAGCAGTTTCTAAGACGTAGATGTTGGAGCCAACAGTTGCTAGCATTTGCACAACTGTTGAGTTCAACAGCTACGTCTTATGAATGCGCCCAATGATAAACTACAAGATTACGCCAATCAGAGAGCTTACCGTTAGACGTGACCTCACACGTCTATTGTAAGAGTTGCCATAAAGGCTGGGAAAAATCAAATGAAAGATTTAAAGCATACGTATGGGAAACTAAGAAATTTAAACAAAGAAATCGCAGCAAACAAATTCTATTCTATTATTTTATTTTCTCTACAAAAATTTTTCTTATTTGTTATTGAGAGTTTCTTTTAATTTTTGAAACTAAACTTGTTTTATTAATCTTAACAAAGCGCTTAATTTTGAATTTTATTAATTATTTAATATATTCTGTGTTAATACATAGCACCAAATAGAAACATACCAAAACTAAAGACTCTAATTAAATAGGTATTTTCTATTTTTGTTTATTTAGTAATATATTTTTTTTAATATTTTTGTTTAAAATTTGAGAAAGTAAAATTTTAAAACATCAAAAATGGTAAAAAATTTTACCAAGTAAACAAATAACAAATTCAGTGTGAATGGTACATATATTTTGTTGGCATAACACCCCTTCTAGCAGGTACATTATACAAATTACAAAAGGAATGACATATTTGTATGTATATATACATTCATAAAAATATGAGTGTATGTACATAAGTTTGTATTAAGAAGTGGTTGCACTTTTGTGAGAATATGCTCTGCTATAAAAACGCTTAAAAAATCTTAATTCCTAACGTATTGCTGATGTTATGAATGGTAAAGTTTAATGCACCATTGGGTGCGGCTTGAAAAACTATTTCAGATGATATTTTTTGTTAAATGTTGTCTTGGGAGAAAATAAGCAAAAAAAAAACTACAAAAAAACAAAAAAACTACAAAAATTTCAAGACTTTGTATATCGGTTAAAAATCAATAATCTAATTACGGATAATATTAAAAAAAATGGTAAATACCTACAACAAAAACAATATTGTCTTCTTGTTCGTAAGTAACTGCAAAAGTAAAAAAATGGGATTATTATATGTCCAATTTTCTTCACCGAACTTAGCAAAACAAGTACTTGTATAGCGGTTGGCAATCCTGCAGTCAAAATAGCAGTCAAAAAAAAATAAACCAAATTATCAGCCAATAGAAACGCATTGTGCGTGACGTCACACGTCTACTATTTTTTATGCACTGGCCTAATCTTTTAGTTTATCATTCTTGGGGGTTTACTACCTACCTTTGGTAGTACTATCGAGCCTATACTGTCTAGTCAGTGTGTTTTTCCAAAAGTCTTCATTTGTTGCATAGTATTATTAGAGCAATGATAAGCTAACACATATATACATTTGTATATATATAATATGAAAGAGAGTAAAATGCATGATTTTACGAATGTACGTGTAAAAAAGAGCACAAAGAAATGCCCACGGGCGGCTTTTACTTACTTTTGCGCTATACACTGTTACGGCCCTATGCTCCTTATAGGAACAAAAGGAAATAATATGTATATATATACGTATATACACACTGTTCAATGAAAATAAGTGGACAGCTAGCGCGTCCCAAAACATCATTGATACAGATAGCTGGTCCACATTTTAATTTGATTTGATTAAATATTTTTTCTTTAGAAATGATCAAATAATTATAAGCTTGTCTTCAAGGAGCATATTTCTTAACATCTTTTTCTTTTGCTGGGCTAATTATTTTTTGTGCAGGTGTTAATTATGCTTTGAAACCTTTATGTTTTGTAAGATTTTAAGTACGAGCAAAAACATTAAATGCTTATGCAAATTAAACATTGTTTGATCATGGATTATGCAGTTTTTTGATGCTTTGTAAATAGTTCCTTAAACTTCATATGAATTCAAGATGCTGTAATCATTTAAAAACAGAAGTTGAAAAGCTTACTTTAATCATATTTGAGTTGAATATCTTATTGCTGATTTGGAAAATAGTACGAGCCTCGTATATAAATGGTGATGTTTTAAACACTATTCCCTTATGCAACATTGTCACAATAATGTGTATATGCGCGAATGTTTAGTGTTTTTTCTTCAATATAATTGCCAGCATGGGTGCTCAAACATATTGATAATATTTAACATGTCACTGGAAGACAAAACATTGTATTTCACTTGTATTTAACACTATTTTAAACTGATATTTGGATTGTATGTTGTTTTTAAAGCGATAAAGATGAACAAAAAAAAAAATAGTCATTACTTTGTTTCAAGCTTCAATGTTAATGTGGTGCATATTTACAGCCGTATTCATAAAAATTTTAAACAGCGTTTCAAATGTTGTTTAAGCAAAATTCGCTAAAATTGTATTCATAATAGAATTTTATCTTAAACAACGGTTTTTAAACCTTGCGTAAATCAGCAAATTTTAAAATTGACTGCCGCCATGTTTAAACCAATTTTAAGATGACGTTGTTGTAATTTTGATTCGTTTTTGTTTACATTTTGAACTTTACCTGTATGTACATATGTGTGTATGTATGTATGTACTTATGTATGTATGGATATGCCAGTATTATTTAGAAGAAAACAATGTATTATTTTTTTTATAGAAACTATTGCCGAAATAACAAATATACTCCAAAAGAATACTTAAAAGAAAAGGAGCGATCTAGTTTCCATTCCCAGTCATTGTTTTCTCATTTTATGTGTTAAGAAAAATAATATAATTGTAGAAAATTAACTAGTGATGTATAAACACTAAAAACTCAAAACACTCAAAAATAAAGCTCGTTATTCTAGGGCTTCTTTATCTGAAATAAAATTAATCATATAAAAAGCACTTTTAACAAAGATTTGTTTTGAACTTTTTTTTATTATATTTTTTTATTAAATACAAGTTGGAACACATCTTTTATTTTATAGAAACAACATTTCTGTGAAAAGCGACAAATAAACATACATCTTCACAAAAACGTAAATGTGAAAAAAGGCCAAGTTCCTATCCAAAATTTCGGCCATTAAAAGTAGTGAGATATAAATTTTGACCAAGTTCTTGTTCGGCACAATACCTAACACAGAAATATTTTATGTATGATATAAATTTGTAATCGTAAGGGTGTCATATAATTTCTAGATAGTCTGTTTACTTGACAACATTTTTTCCAATAGAACGCACTGTTCTCTCCATTTAGAAAGGTAAAAATATTGCCAAGTAAACAGACTATCTAGAAATTATATGACACCCTTACGTCTTATTTCTATTAATGATCGCTGTGCCAGTCGAAAATTGCATATTTACATAAAATAATGGGTTAGAGCGTGATGGGTGTTGAATTGTAGAGCTTTAAAATGCACTATTGCGTCATTACAACGGGTCGCTAGTGTGTACGCAATTTGGTAAGAGTCCTCTTGAAAGAAACATGTTAAATACAGCGTACATTTTAATGGACGTGATCCCGTCTTTTTTCTCAATAAATTTACATATTAAAGTCTGATTTGCCAAAGTACATATATCAAAAAGATATGCCCAATGTGCATGCAAAGTTTCAATAGGGTAGCTGGTGCTTTAATTTTTGGATTTTCTGTTTAAGTAAGTCAATTACTATTTGTCTACAAAATGTCAGCTCTCTATAGTATAATATTGCATAAAATTCTTAAGGGCCTGGCCTCGCTGACTTTTATATTTTCTAGTGCTTATGGTTCATGCAAACTTTGGTATTAAAAAGTTAATAAGAAATACCTGAGTATTAAATTATAAACTGCTAAGCCAAAGTACCTGAAAGAAAAAGCTAAGATTTGTGGGTGAAGTCACGGCTACTTTTCAAAATAGGAAATTTTTATTTTGGATAAATGCAATGTGTATGAAAGGCTTCATTCAATAAAATTTATCTTAATTTTGAATTTGAAGTGCTTTTTACCGTCCTCTGGTTGAAACTTCAGCTTTTTTAGATTTATCTTAGTGATCTCTGATCTAGATTTATTTGTGTATCTAATTTCAGCGCTCTAGTGCGAATTGGAATTTTAAGAGCGTGGCCTCGCATACCGGAAAAACTTCTTGGTTTTAAGATTTTCCTGTTGGCTTACTCTACACTTATATATAATATTTCAGCTCTATAGCGAGAATTAAATTTTATGAGCACTATCCCTCCCACTATTTTCAACTCACAATTTTGTTGTGAGCAGCGCTTACAACTCATGCTAATTTTCTAGTAAAATATGGTAGACTGAAGTAGATTAAACACAAGGCTAACATTTTATAGGTGATAGTTTAAAGTACTGTATACGTGCAACGCGTATGCAAGGTTTCAATAAATTAGTTTAAGTTAAAAGCTGTATATTAAGGTTTTAGTACCAAACAATATTAGCGTGGCCCCGCGCATTCTGATAAACTTTTTTGGGTTTTCAGATTTTTATAGTTGGTTTCTCACCTAGACCTACTTGTATATAAAATTTCAGCTCATTACCTCAACTTTTAATTTTTGATATTTATGAACGCAGTCCCGACCCTTTAACTAAAATTTCCGGGATTTCAGATTTTTCTAGTTGGTTTCTCACCTAGAGCTACCTATACATCAAATTTCAGCTCCTTAGCGCAACTTTTAATTTTTAATATATATGGGCGTAACCCCGCCCACTTTTCCAAACTTAAGATTTTTTCAACCAGTGCTTATTATTCGTGTCAAGTTTCGTTGCAAACGGATAATAATACCCACATAAATAGTATATCTGATATGCTGAACCGTAGTACACGAAAATGAGGTTTAAATTATAATGTATAGCCCTGCATTAATGCAGTATACATGCAAAATTTCAATAAAACAGCTTCTTTTAAGCGCCTTATATTAGCTTTTTTAATTCTGACTTTTGTGGGCGTAGCCCCGCCCTCCTGGCCAAAATTTACGGGTTTTCAGATTTTTTTTAGTGCTCACCTAGACCTAGCTATGTATCAAATTTCAGCTCACTAGCGCAAATTTTAATTTTTATGGGCGTAGCCCCACCCCCCTGGTTAAAATTTTCGGGTTTTCATATTTTTTTTTATTTTAGTGCTCACCTAGACCTAGCTGTGTATTAAATTTCAGCTCACTAGCACAAATTTTAATATTTATGGGCGTAGCCCCGCCCCCCTGGTTGAAATTTCCGTGTTTTCAGATTTTTCTGATTCATTGCTCACCTAGATCTACTTGTGTACCAAATTTTAGCTTTCTAGCGATAGCGGAAGTGCTTCATCAATTTGATGAGTGTGTCAGTGGTCAGTGAGTATGTCTTAAAATATGCACTTTTTGCACCTCAATATCTCTGGAACTTTTCATTGTAAAACTTTCAAACTTCGCATGTGAGGTTATATGAACTTATTCTAATTATGGTTTAAATTCTATAATTTCACGATTGCGGGGAACAAAGTTATAAGGGGAGTAAAAACAGCTCGAATGGCTTCGTGTAAATATACACACTGCGTGCATTGGCCAGAACTTGGCCTGGCGCACTGCCGTGTGCCTAGATATATAGACACGAGTACTTTTTGAATTAACAATCGTTTTTTTTGCAGAACTAATATGCCAGTGACAAATAAAGAATACAGTGTTGCCACGATATTTTAAAAAAATCAAGTTAATTGTTTTTTAGTTAAAAAACTGATTATGAATACCAATATTTAAAAAACGTTATTTAGCCTTAAAACGTTTTTTAAATAATATCAATTTTAAACCTCGATCAACTTTTTTTTATGAATATGACTGTTATTATATAGAATTAAAAAAAAAATATAAAATTGAAAGAAATTATTTACGAAATGCTTTTTCTTTACTTCCAATTCAATGAATTTTGACAACATTGCCACGCACGGTATCCGCAATACAACAAGTTGTCAAAATAACAACAGAGGGTGGCGTTGGCTGAAGTAGTTAGCACGTTGAATACAAAACCGAAAATCCTGGGTTCAATCCCTATATCCGACAGTCATTAAATAACAGCACCACGCATTTTTCTGATATGCATTAATGTCCTTTTGTATCAGTTGTTGTAAGAAAGTTCAAGTGATGAAGGCACAGTCACTGGTCACTGAACTATACTGACTTCAGCAGATGCTAATCCTAATGTAACATCAGAGCGCTCTCCTTCGTCGGTATTGTGTAGCGGAATCATCGACTAAGTAAAATAACCAATAAAATGGCTACTTAACACAGCTTCAAAATTTAATACTCCTCATTTGACACCAGAAGGCGCTGCAACATTGCATTAAAAAAAAAACGTGCAAAAAGCAGAGTTGTAAACAGTGTTGCCATATTTATTTTTCAAAAATCTTCAAGTGAAGTAAAAAAAATCTTTTTTTGTTACAAAAAATCTTTTTTGTTATTTGATTGAATAAAAATGAGTTAAAATTTATCTAATTTCTTGTGAAATATTAAAAGTAAAGCCAAATAACACAAAATATTTACTGTGTTGAATATGTGTAAGATCATTATGAAGCAAATAAGAAAATTTGTAGGTAGTGTAGTCAAAAAATCCCCCAATAATATATTAAAAGTACCAAAAGTAAAATTTTTAAAAATCTTATTTTTAGATTAGAAATCTTTTTTTGTCGTTTTCACATGTCTAAAAACTTCAAAAATAAGATAAATCTTCACATATGGTAACACTGGTTGTAAAATAATGAAGCTTCTTCTATATCTCCCTTCACCACGTTTATTCTATCACTATCCATTTCCAAAAGAAGTTAACACCTAGTAATATTAGTAGGCGTTAATTGCCTGAGTGTAACTTCTCTTAAAAAAAAAACTGATAGAATACCCTTTAATTTTAATTTTTTTAAATTTCAGATCTATTTGTTGTGTTTGCATAAAAATACACTAACTTTGCAAATTTCAAGCATCTCTATATAATTTTATCCCAGTAAAAAAAGAGCTTCTAAGGAAGTCAATAAGATCCCGAACATGTGATCCGGAAGTAGTGCAGATTTGAATAGATTTCTACGGATCTTTACACAGGGTTGTCATTGCAAAAAGTTCTCTTTTTTGATACATATTCAGTGAATCTGAAGTCATTTTAATGATGTTAAGCAAATCTACTTTTTTGTATGATATTTTTAATGAGCAAAAAGGAACAGTTAGGAACAACTGGCTACCGACCATGGAAATACCAAATTTCAAAAATTTTGTTTATAATATTTAGGATAATTAAAAATTTCATATTTAATGACATATTGTTAATAATCACTTCTGCAAAAGTAAAAAATGCACAATTAATGATACTATGGAAGTAAAAAAGTAGTACCTCAATGATTACTTTAAATTTGTTCAATGGGTATCAATGTTGCCAGTTTAGTTGGTTTGTGCCAAAATTGCCATATTTTTTTTAGCGATGGGGGATACAAATTTCGTGTTGGGGATCTGGGGATTTGTTGGGGATGATAACCAAATTTTAAGGGAATTTCTTGGGGTTTTTTTTAACTGATGGTAACAAGAATGATTTTTAAGCTAAGAAATGTGCGTCTGGCAATGACATATCAAAAATTGGGGATGAGCGCTAGAAAAAAAAAACTAGCAACACTGCTGGGTATGTATACTATACTAAACTTTAGCGGCCAAAGTTTTACATATTCTGTGAAAATATAAGCTCCGCAGCTCTTACAATTCTCAAAAAAAAAAAAAAAACAGCCTGTGACGTACATACGGACATCGTAGTGAAAACAATAAGGTTCCTTTTATCCTTTCATTTACGGAACAAGGAGTAAAAAAAAAAATTATAAAATCTGACCTTGAAACGTTAAATATCTTAAATGGTCATTCGAAAAGAAAAATCATAAGAGAAACCTAAAGATTATTTTAAAATACCAGTCGAATGATTTTCATATAATTAGTTCACCTACTTTTTATTTTTTCGTAATTAAAAAATGGCGTCAGTTGACTGCCATATTGAGTTTTGACTGCTGTCATATCTTTATTGACTCTCCCAGGATTAATACAAATCGATTGATGTAAGAATCATCGGTCCACGCGTCGACCGCAAAGGAACACACACATACATGCATACATACATACATACATACATACATACACACATAGGCTGTCGGGTAAAAAGTAGTCTCTGAAAGATTTGACAGCATATTTTCATGAAAGATCTACTTTATCTTTTTTAACTTTAACGCAGGCAGAAAATGTTCGATCGACAACTTGCATTGAAAACAACGTTTTATTTCGATATCGTGGACCAGAATAACTTTTTTGTATCATATGATGGAATTACAATAAGCTTTGCATATGATGATGATGATTTCTTTCTCTAATGGGCTTATCGATTTCAGTACATATACAGTAATGTCTTTAATGGCTTCTTATAAAAAATTAATATACATATACAAATACTTTTCTCTCGGCGAGCACCATGGATTTTCGGGGACTCTACATGAGCATAAAAGCTTGCCTAGAGGTTGTTTACTTGCCAAAAATATTTAAGCTACATGAGAAAAACATTTGGCATTGATGCTTGAAATCCGCTTGAAAAAACGTAATACTTCCTTCCACCAAGCGAAATAAGGCTTCTACTCTTTTTCAGCTGCGAAATTGTCCAACATTCAAGGGTGTAAGTTTTAATAAAATTTATCTCATCACCCACTTCCGGCATTACATAGAAATATAAATCTGGATTAATTTGCTATTATGCTAAGTTTAAAGTAGAAATATAATTATCGAAGTAAAATATGATAAGCCTGTCATTTCCTTTTACATATGCACATTAGAGAGCTGCGTAAATATTCTTGATATGTAAATATGTCTTGTATTTTAAATGTTTTGTCGTAGCATATCCCAGCAAAAAATTTCAAAAAAGGTCATCGAGTTTGGAATTAAGCATTTTTGGTGGAAGCACTTCCCTACTGGATTACCAACTTAATGATTTTAACAAGGCGTGAGACTAAAATAATCGATTCTTGAGAAGTACTTACATTTTTTTTATTTGTCAACATTTCACGTAATCTATTTCGTCTAAAAAATCATTCTCTTCATTTAGCAACTTGCACGTCATTTTTTTAAATTTTAGGTAATGTGATTTGTAAGCGAGTAATGAAAATTGGCAATCAGAAAAGTAAGTCATTATATGGCAAGTAGTTCTAATGGTAATGTGTAATTTTTTGCTAAACCAATAATAAATGATGTCGTTAAATAAGCGAAACACGATGGATGTATTGATGTTCGTGTATATGAGAGTTTTCAAGCGATGTCGCAAAGACTTCTTGTTCGCAACAAACATTCAAAAGCAGTAGTGTTGATGCGTGTGTACTGATTATTTTTCATATTGTACGTTTGAGTGTGTGTGTCAGATGTAGATGTTAAGCTATTATGTGTTTAAGTCTGGTTTTTTTAAAGCAAGCGCGTACAACTAATGTCAATGCATTTGTGCGTTTGTATGTGCGCAGAAAAATAAAAGACCATGCACACATGCATGATGTTTGTATACGCGCCCATGCGTATGAAGAAGCAAGCACCACAAATTCTTCAGTCAAAAACTATTTTCGTCTTACCTATGCCCGCAATAACTGAAAAAAATTTCTTGCAAATAGTGTTGCTTAGCGTTTGTTTTAGAAGATTTCGCTAAAGTAAAGCATTTGAAAAATCCCTCATGTCTTAAAAGTTCTTGAAAGTGGTCTTGTGTAGGAGTCTAATACACATACGCTCTTCGTTATGCTTTGGTAGAAGATATTGTTTTTTAATTTATCATTTAGTCGCGAGGCGTAAGTATTTAGTTGGGTCCCATCCCCTCCTGTGCAAGGCATCTTAAATTATAATAAAGGAAACGAGTGAGCAAATGTTTATCTCACTCATATCATTAACAATTGTATCTAGAACACATTTACGTATGTTAGTATATTTATGCAAATTGAAGTATACTTTAGGATACGTTCACGCATCCGTATGTAACATGGCTGAAAGCGCACATTTTGTTTGTCGAAACATATTGCTTTTATTTATTTATTTAGAGCAAACACAAAACCATCTTATTGAAATTGTATGGATTTTCATTTCAACAAATATCTTTGAAGTAATGCAAAAAAATAATTAAAAATGTCCTTAGGATGTTTTTTTATGTTTCAAAACACAAATGTCTTGAGCATAAGCTTTTTGTTGTTTTCATAAGCACGTCCTTGACTTGAGATCATAATTTATTTCTTTTCATACATAATTATTTTTTACCACACTTGTTATCTGCCTCAAGTAATCAAATGGCCAGCAACACGAAGAAAGTTATTTATATTGATGGAAAGTGAAAATGTCTAAAAATATGAAATATTTTTGTTGAAATTTGTAGTTGATATGAATAGATACCAGCAAGCATTAAACATTTTATAAAAAATTTTAAGGCAAGTTAAGAATGCTACACTCAGGGAAGAGCTGCAACTTAAAAGTAAGAACCCGTAATATTAATCCTCACAAAAACATCAATGTGAAAAAATGCCAAGTTCCTATCCAAGATTTCGACCATAAAAGTAGTGAGATATAAATTTTGACCAAGTTCTTGTTTGGCACAATACCTAACATAGAAATATGTTATGTATTATATAAATTTATAATCGTAAGGTTGTCATATAATTTCTAGATAATCTGCTAACTTGGCAATATTTTTACCTTTCTGAAAAAAATAGTAATGTATATTTGTTAATTTCTTTACATCGCACAGTGGCGTGAAATAAAAAAAAGTGGTAAAAAGTCCGCAACTTTTGAATTAGTGAACCGATTGCGATGAAACTAACTGTTTTGAAAAGAAAAAACGATGAACTTTTCAGAAAGTATATTTGGAGGTACCCTGTTGTTAGACAGGGTAGTTCCAAAGAGCCTCAAAGTGAGAAACTGCGGCTGTCGAAATTCTTTCGGAGCTTGTAACTTCTGTAAATATCGACCGATCTTAATAATATTTTCAGCGGGATAATCAACGTTAAGAAACAAAAATAAAACATGCTAAGAGCACCATTTTATCTCGTACAGTTTCCAAGTTATTTAACTTGAAATTTTTTTTTTTAATTTTTGGCCCTGACTTTTTTTAATCGTTAATACATAACTTCTTTATTACTTGGCAAAAATCAGTTGGTTTTGTTGTTTTTGAAAGAAAACTATATTACAATTTATATGAAAAAATAATTTTTTTGATATCTCAAAAATTGTAGCAAGTACTAATTTTGCAATTTGGATTTTTGAAAATTATGAGAAAATTTTGTATATTTTGTGAAAAAAGTATTTTTAATTTTTTTCGAATATTTTAAAAAATCATTAAGAATTTGTCAAACATTTTTATTGTTTCTGATAGAGGAGGCATCAGTAATTGGTCGAAAATTAGCATTTTTTTTTTGCAAAAAATCTAATTTTTGGATGTGACAAAAAAATTGCACGCTCGTTTTTGTAAATTTTTTGACTTTTTATTATAAATAAACTTGTTGTTAGTAACTTGTAAGAAACTCTTGACATCCTACACATAAATGTAGGCAGGGAAGGAAATTTTCTAAGAATGCTAAAAAATTTTCTAACACAATTTTTTCCAATAAAAAATAAGTTTTATAAAATTATAAATCGGGAAACATTTTGATTTATTTTAATAGTGTATATTTAGCTTTGCAAACATAAAAAAAAATTATTCTCATACCTTCTATACTTTTCGAAATATTCAAAATCCAGTTTTGATTACAAAATTAAATTTTCTAATTTTTTTTTATTTTTGCATAAATTATTGATCTAATTTTCTTTACTTCAAATGTTTCTAAACTTTTTTATATCACCACAATAGAAGACATAAATATCTATTTAACGGTATATAACATGTGTACCTTTGCCATTACATAAGTCTTAAAATTTATACAAAATTATAACACCTAAGGTGAAAATTTAAGTGTTTTTCCTGATATTCAAACAAACCCACATTTTTTATGACCTCTTGAAGGTGTATTAAATATTTTTTTGTAACTAATTACTTTTATTTGGCTCTAACATATAAAAATTAATATACACAGACAGTATATATACCCACAAGGGCAAAGGCGCCTGCGCGCACACTCCTATTATGGGTATCTTTTTACCTAATATTTGTATCACTTTTGTATCCATTGCTTGTAAAATACATACCCGTACACTTAAGTTACGATGGTTTTATTTCAGTTATAGATATCATGGAGATAACAATTAAAAATAAATCGCTCTGTAAATTAACATGGGAAAGCCTCAATGATGGGACTACTCGGTTGGACAAGGTTGACCAAATATTGTACATAGTAACTACTACGTATGGTTTATCTGAAAACATCGATTGAAATTTTTTTAAATTATATGAAAAAATGATAAGTGAATGCAATAAATAAATTTCTAAATGTCAGAATAGAAATAAGGATTTGTTATATGTATATAGAAAGAAGTTTGATCGGCCAAGTAAGGATTTCGATAACGCTCGATGCAGAATCAAAATGATTAAACAAGAAGCCTTGATTCATTCAAATTGATTTTAGCGAAGACCCAACCATAAAAAGCTGCCAATTTAAATTTAACATTTATTAACGCACTATTAATCCCAAATTATTATTTTACTTATTATACCCTTTATCAAAAAATGGTAAAAGGGTATATATAGGTTTGTCATTCCGTTTGTAATTTCTAGAATATTAATAAGCGAGCTATAAAGTATATATATTCTGGATCCTTATGCATAGGGAAGACGAATAAGCGATGTCCGTCTGTGCGTCTGTCCGTCTGTCTGTACGTGAAATCGGTTTTCCGAAGCTCCCAGAAAAGCTAGAGACTTCGTTCTTGGACTGGTATATCAGAAATGGTCGAAATAAGATCGGTATTGAAAATCAGAAAAATCGCGCTGATGGTTTCAGAGCTGGGAGACTTAAACTTCATTTTGCCATACGAAATAACTACCGAAAACTAGTTTTTAATAATTTTTTATTAAATAAACTTAGTTTTTACTTCAGTATGAATAAAATTGGTATTTATAACTAAAAAAAATAAAAAAATAAAAAAAAATTAAAAAAAATTAAAAAGACGTTTCCAGGGTTGGAAAACCTTAACTTTTTTTGTTATGCAAAAGTAACTTACTAAAACAAATTTTTCCTTTTTTTTCTATAAACTAAACATATGTAATGTTCATAAAAGAAGGAGATTGATGTAAGAAATCAGAAAAACAAAAGGGATGATTCCAGGGTTGGAAAACCTACGATTTTTGTGATATATACAATTAACTACCGTAAACTAATTTTTTAATAATTTTTATTAGATAAACTTATTTTATACTTCACCACGAATAAAATTGGTATTTGAAATAAAAAATTAAACTTCAAAAAATTAATAAGATGTTTCCAGGGTTGGAAAACTTTAACTTTTTTTCTTATACAAAAGTAACTTACTAAAAGAAACTTTTCCTTTTCTTTATAAATTAAACATTATTTATATTCTTAAAAGAAAAATATTGGTGTAAGAAAGCAGAAGAATCAAAGGATTCCAGGGTTGGAAAACTGAAACTTTTTGTAAAAAAAAAAATTAACTACCGAAAACTAATTTAAATATTTTTTAAATAAATAAAATTATTTTATACTTCAGTACGAATAAAATTGGTATTTCAATTTAAAAAATTTTAAAACACGTTTCCAGGGTTGGAAAATCTTACCTTTTTTATAGAAAACTAACTTACTAAAGCAAATTTTTCCTTTTTCTCTATAAATTAAAGATATCTTATATTCTTAAAAGAAAGAGATTAGTATAAAAAATCAGAAAAATCAAAAAGTTTGATATCAGGGTTGGAAAACCCACACTTTTTGTGATATAAAAAATTAGCTACCGAAAACTAATTTTTATTTTTTTTATAAAATAAACTTATTTTATACTTCAGTACGAATGAATTTGGTATTTAAAAATAAAAAAAATTACAAAAATTAAAACGACGTTTCCAGGGTTGGAAAACCTTATTTTTTATACAAAAGTAACTTACTAAAACAAATTTTTCCTTTTTTATTATAAATTAAACACATCTTACATTCTTAAGAAAAGATTGGTATACGAAATCAGAAAAATCAAAAAGGAGGACTCCAGGGTTGGGAAACTTACACTCTTTGTGATATAAAATATTAACTACCGAAAACTAATTTTTATTTTTTTTATTAAATAAAATTGTTTTATGATTGAGTACGAATAAAATTAGTATTTCGAATAAAAAAAACATTTAAGAAATTAAAAACACGATTCCATGGTTGGAAAACTTTGTTTTTATTGGACAAAAGTAACTTACTGAAACAAGTTTTTCCCTTTCTTTATAAATTAAACATATCTTATATTCTTAAAAGAAAAATATTGGTGCAGGAAATCAGAAAAATCAAAAAGAATGATTTCAGGGTTGGAAAAGTTACACTTTTTGTGATATATGAAAGTAACTAAGTCTAATTAATTTTTATCTTTGCCTTTATAAATTATATATATTTTACGTTTTGGAAATAAAAGTTTTTTGTAAAAAACTATAAAAATAAAAACCACAGCTCCAGAACTGGAAACTTTGAACTTTTTTTCTGGATATTAAAGTAAATAAATAAAACATTTTTTTGAATTTTCTTTTTTTTTTCACCTAACACACTTTCTATATTTTTTAAGAACTACTAGATTGGTATAAGGAATCAGAAAAATCTAAAATGATGATTTTAGGTTTTGAAAATTAATTTTTTTTACATAAAAGTAACTAGGTCAAATTATTTTTTTCTTTTTGTTTATACTTTATGTATGTGCTTATGTATGTATATTTATACTACATTAAAGCACTTTGGAATATAGCACTATTACTTGTTTTTAGTTGTTATCTCCATGATATCTATAATTGAAATAATAAAATTGAACCCATCGTAACATAAGTGTACAGGTATGTATTTTACAAGCAATGGATACAAAAGTGATACAAATATTAGGTAAAAAGATACCCATAATAGGGGTGTGCGCGCAGGCGCCTTTGCCTATATATACTGTCTGTGTATATTAATTTTTATATGTTTGAGCCAAATAAAAGTAATTAGTTACAAAAAAATATTTAATACACCTTCAAGAGGTCATAAAAAATGTGGGTTTGTTTGAATATCAGGAAAAATACGTAAATTTTCACCTGAGGTGTTATATTTGTGTATAAATTTTAAGACTTATGTAATGGCAAAGGTACACATATTATATACCGTTAAATAGATATTTATGTCTTCTATTGTAGTGATATAAAAAAGTTTAGAAACATTTGAAGTAAAGAAAATTAGATCAATAATTTATGCAAAAATAAAAAAAAATTAGAAAATTTAATTTTGTAATCAAAACTGGATTTTGAATATTTCGAAAAGTATAGAAGGTATGAGAATAATTTTTTTCTGTTTGCAAAGCTAAATATACACTATTGAAATAAATCAAAATGTTTCCCGATTTATAATTTTATAAAACTTATTTTTTATTGGAAAAAATTGTGTTAGAAAATTTTTTAGCATTCTTAGAAAATTTCCTTCCCTGCCTACATTTATGTGTAGGATGTCAAGAATTTCTAACAAGTTACTAACAACAAGTTTGTTTATAATAAAAAGTCAAAAAATTTACAAAAACGAGCGTGCAAATTTTTTGCGACATCCAAAAATTAGATTTTTTGCAAACAAATGCTAATTTTCGACCAATGCTGGATGTAGGGTGCACTATCAAAAATCTCTTAAATCTAATTCACAGTCTTTTTTGATGCTTCCTCTCTCAGAAACAATAAAAATGTTTGACAAATACTTAATCATTTTTTAAAATATTCGAAAAAAAAACTAAAAATACTTTTTTCACGAAATATGCAAAATTTTCTCATAATTTTCAAAAATCCAAATTGCAAAATTAGTCCGTGCTACAATTTTTGAGATATCAGAAAAATTCTTTTTTCATATAAATTGTAATATAGTTTTCTTTCAAAAACAACAAAACCAACTGATTTTTGCCAAGTAATAAAGAAGTTATGTATTAACGATTAAAAAAAGTCAGGGCCAAAAATTAAAAACAAAATTTTTCAAGTCAAATAACTTGGAAACTGTAAGAGATAAAATGGTGCTCATAACGTGTTTTATTTTTGTTTCTTAACGTTGATTGTCCCGCTGAAAAAATTTTTAAGATCGGTCGATATTTACAGAAGTTACAAGCTCCGAAAAAATTTCGAACACCGCAGTTTATCATTTTGAGGCTCTTTGGAGCTACCCTGTCTTACAACACGGTGCCTCCAGCGTAGGTTTTCCAATCCTGGAATAATCTTTTTTGTTTCTTCTGATTTCTGACATTAATCTCCTCCTTTTAAGAACATTACATATGTTTAGTTTATAGAAAAAAAGGAAAAATTTGTTTTAGTAAATTACTTTTGCATAACAAAAAAAAGTTAAGGTTTTCCAACCCTGGAAACGTCTTTTTAATTTTTTAAATTTTTTTAATTTTTTTTAGTTAAAAATACCAATTTTATTCATACTGAAGTATTAAATAAGTTTATTTAATAAAAAATTATTAAAAACTAGTTTTCGGTAGTTATTTTGTATGGCAAAATGAAGTTGAAGTCTCCCAGGTCTGAAACCGTCTGCTCGATTTTGCTGATTTTCAATATCAGTCTTACTTCAACCATTTCTGAGCCACCAGTCAGAGAACGAGGTCTCTAGCTTTTCTGGGAGCTTCGGAAAACCGATTTCACGTACAGACAGACGGACAGACGGACATCGCTTATTCGTCTTCCCTATGCATAAGGATCCAGAATATATATACTTTGTGGCTCGCTTATTAATATTCTGTAAATTACAAACGGAATGACAAACCTATATATACCCTTTTACCATTTTTTGGTAAAGGGTATAAATACTAAAATACCCGTTGAGTTTAAACCCCCTCTGCGCACTTATACCGAAGGTTGAGCAAAGAGTAATACTAAAAGAGGTAACTTGTTTGCAAAGCATTTTAAATCCGTATTTACCCCAAACACATGTAGTGGTGCTGTTAATTTACCGAGTGTAGTTGCTCTACCCCCTCGACCCTTTAAGTTTAAGATGCGTGACCTACAGAAACTAATTACTGAACTCAACCCGAAAAAAGCTCCAGGTATTGATGGAATTAATAACAAGATGCTGATGAGTTTGCCTTATACTGCAATTAGAATCCTTCTATTTATTTTTAATAGCTTATTACGACTAGAATATTATCCACACAGCTGGAAGCTTGCCAATGTCAAAATGATTCCAAAGCCGGGCAATACAATATAATCATATAGGTCAAATAGTCTTCTATCAACAATCCTAAAGCTTTTCGAAAAACTGCTCATGACAAAATTATCCCCAAGTCTAAATTGTAGTGGGTGCATCTCAGACCATCAATTTGGTCTTAGATGTCAGCATAGCACCATTGAACAAACGCATAGATTGTTTGAATTTATAAGAAACACATTTGAAGAAAAGAAGTATTGTTCTGCCCTGTTTATTGATGTTTCTCAGGCATTTGAAGGCCTTATTTTATAACTGAAATCATATCTACACTCAGAGAAAAAACAGCTTAAAATCAATAAAAACCATATTGAATTAATAAGAAACATTAACGAAAGTCTAGTCATGTTGAATTTTTCTTTTTTCAATATGGAAAAATATTAATTTACAGTATTAATTTATTAATTTTATTTACTTTTAAGTATCTCAATATACATTTTCTATTATATTGAAAATTGTTGAATTGATATAACGCGTTCTTATTTTTAAGTTGCAACTTTTCCCTGAATGTACTAATATATTTTCTGAAGATGTTACAAAGTTATATTACTACCCAGAAGTTCACGGTAGTGGAATGAGACTTCATGAGTGTGCCCGAATATATATTACACAGTGTGCCACAGGGGACCATACTGGGGCCAGTTTTGTATTTGATTTATACTTGTGATATGCAATTGAGCAGCAATAATGTCCATACGTCTACATTTGCCGATGATACAGCCTGTATAAATATGCATGTAAATCCTTATGATGCATCCCGCAATCTCTAGGAACATATTACCCAGCTGGAAGTATGGTTGAACTTATAAAGAATTAAAGTAAATGAACAAAAGTGTGTCCATGTAACGTTTACTCTAAGAAAAGATACTTGTTCCCCCATTCGAATCAACAATCAAACTATTCCTCAGCATTCTCAAGTGAAATGCCTTGGTATACACCTTGATCGTCGGCTTACATGGAAACACCATATTGACTCAAAGTTAACACAAATGAAACTTAAATTAACTCAGATACATTGGTTGATTGGAAGAAATTCAATATTCAGCCTAGACTGCAAACTGTTAATATATTAATCGCTTTTGAAACCAATATGGTGCTACGGAAATCAGCTTTGGGGCACTGCTTCAGCTTCCAATATAGAGAGAATCTAACACAGACAAAACAAGATTTTGAGAGTAATCACATCGGCTCCATGGTACATCAAAAATTCAAATTTACATCGTGATTTAAATATGCCACATCAGACTGGTCACATCCTAATCCGCTTGCTCGTAATATTTTGAATTTTCTGGACACAACCACTTAAAAAAAAGGGGCACTACGGCTCTAATACTCAACACTCCAGATGTATCTGCTTGAAAATCCTTTTTTTTGCTTAGCACGACTATTATGTATTATTAATTTTCTATCACTAAGTTTTATGTCCGACACTGGTTGGGCCTAATAATTATCGTCACAAAAACACCCTTACACTTAACAAGTAAGAGTGCGCCTGTGCCGAATCTTATATACCCTTTACCAAAGTGCGTTTATGTAGTATAGAGATACATACATAAGCACATAGTTACTTTTATGTACAAAGAACAAAAAAAATCATTTTCAAACCCTAGAATCATAATTTTAGATTTTTCTTATTACTTATACCAATCTAGTAGTTCTTAAAAAAATATAGAAAGTGTGTTAAGTGAAAAAAAAGGAAATTAAAAAAAAAACATTTTATTTAGTTACTTTAATATGCAGAAAAAAAATCATAGTTTCCAGCTCTGGAGCTGGGGTTTTTATTTTTATAATTTTCTATACCAAACTTTTCTTTCCAAAACGTAAAATATATATATTTTATAAAGGAAAAGATAAAAATTAATTAGACTTAGTTAATTAGACTTAGTTACTTTTATATATAAAAAGTCTAAGAGTCCCTTGAACATAAACTCATCCTTTTTGATTTTCAGATTTCTTACACCAATCTCTTTCTTTTAAGAATTTAAGAAATGTTTAATTTATAAAACGAAGGAAAAATTTGTTTTAGTAACTTACTTTTGTACAAAAAAAGTTAAAGTTTTCCAACCCTGGAATCGTCTTTTTAATTTTTCTAATTTTTTTATTTTGTTTGAAATAAGAATTTTATTCGTTATCAAGCACAAAATAAGTTTATTTAATAAAAATAGATAAAAATTAGTTTTCGTTAGTTAATTTTTTATATCACAAAGAGTGTAAGTTTCGCAACCCTGGAATCCTCCTTTTTGATATTTTATGATTTCTTACACCATGTTTTTTTTAAGAATATAAGATATGTTTAATTTATAGTAAAAAAGAAAGAAATTGTTTTAGTAAGTTACTTTTGTATAAAAAATAAGGTTTTCTAACCCTGGAAACGTCGTTTTAATTTTTTTTTATTTTGAGATACCAAATTCATTCGTACTGAAGTATAAAATAAGTTTATTTTATAAAAAAAATAAAAATTAGTTTTCGGCAGCTAATTTTTTATAGCACAAAAAGTGTGGGTTTTCCAACCCTGAAATCAAACTTTTTGATTCTTGTGATTCAACACAGACTAAAGTTTGAGAAAGATCACATGACGTAGATGGTGCATCAAGGTCATCAAACGAACGATTGGAAAAAAGTATTTTTTCTGAAGAAAAGTGTTTTAATATCGCTATTCAAGATGGGTATAGTTATTATTTCCATAATATCAGGAAGGAGGAAGTCTTTTCGCCTGAAGAAATTAATTTTTTCAATCGTTCGTTTGATGACCTTGATGCACCATCTACGTCATGTGATCTTTCCCAAACTTTAGTCTGTGTTGCATATGTACGTCTTACAATGGTGGCTTTTTTTGATGATTTAGATGCTTCAAGTACTCCGTGGTTTGTATAACATTATGAATAGTTATTTTACTGACGCTAACTCCGACTGCAGCTCTAATTCTACTTAAACTCACAGATGAATTCGAAACCATTTAGAGAATTTTGCGACTATATCGAGGTGAAAACTTCTTGTAAGTCTTTCCTTTGTACCATTTGGAATACTCTGATGGATTCTTCATGTAATTGCTTATAACTTTTGGGATGCGACGAAGTTCTCCGCCAATAGCGCGGATAGAAAGCCCTAGATCGTGATACGTCTTAAGTTTTGCGATTTCCGTGGAACTAAGCGACGGCTTTTTCCTAATACTTTTTCTTTGTGCAAATAAAACGTTTTTCTATTGCACTTAAACGGTATTTTTGCATAAACATCAAAGATTAATTGAAAATTCATCACTCAGGCTAATCTATGTTAACACTGAAATATTAAAATTTCTCATGCTGTTTACGAGAACTATTATGAAAGTCCACTTAATGTTTACTGACCCATTTGGAATTTTTGTCAATAAAGCAACAGAGTATTCTCTTAAGAATGACTTAAAACCATACTTGATATTTGTTTAATGAATCGCGAAAATGTCTAGTATTCTCTAAAATTTCAAGTGAATCTATCCTATGTTAACGGAGTGTATCTTATATTCTTAAAAAAAAGATGGTGTAAGAAATAAAAAAAAAATAAAAAAGGAGGTTTACAGGGTTGGGAAACCTACACTCTTTGTGATATAAAAATTAACTACCGAAAACTAATTTTTATCTATTTTTATTAAATAAACTTATTTTATGCTTGATAACGAATAAAATTCTGATTTCAAATAAAAAAAAACTAAAAAGACGATTCCAGGGTTGGAAAACTTTAACTTTTTTGTACAAAAGTGAGTTACTAAAACAAATTTTTCTTTTTTTCAATAAATTAAACATTTCTTAAATTCTTAAAAGAAAGATATTGGTGTAAGAAATCAGAAAAATCAAAAAGGATGAGTTCAGGGTTGGGACACTTACGCTTTTTGTGATATATAAAAGTAACTAAGTTTAATTAATTTTTATCTTTTCCTTTATAAATTATATATATTGTACCTTTTGGAAAGAAAAGTTTGGTATAGAAAATTATAAAAATAAAAACCACGGCTCCAGAGCTGGAAACTATGATTTTTTTTTCTGGATATTAAAGTAACTAAATAAAACATTTTTTTTTGAATTTCTTTTTTTTCACTCAACACACTTTTTATATTTTTTTAAGAACTACTAGATTGGTATAAGTAATCAGAAAAATCTTAAAATTATGATTCTAGGGTTTGAAAATTATTATTTTTTTCTTTGCACATAAAAGTAACTATGTGCTTATATATGTATCTCTATACTACATAACCGCAATATGGTAAAGGTTATATAAGATTCGGCACAGGCGAATATAGCACTCTTACTTGTTTTTTATTAATTTTGTGTTTTTTTTTTGTACAGTAGTTTTGATTTAGCTGCCTTTTGTTTAAGTGCACTTTGGACTTAACTGCTTAAACTGATAAATTTCTGTCACTATTCTTTAAAATCCCATACAAATTCGTTTTTTAAGTGCACTTTCTATACCTGCACATTTAAGATATTTTTTGGCAGTTTTAAATTATTCTCATATAAAAATTTTAAGTTAGCTGCACACATGAAATAAATGTTGCTACATAAGTATGCAAAAAATCAACGTTAGCTGCACATTGACATAACTGCACAAAATATATTTTTTCTGTAATTATTGTTCAAAATCCTTTTTTAACTGCACTTTGTATACCTGCGCATTTAACATATTTTTTGGCAGTTTTAAATTATTCTCATATAAAAATTTTAAGTTAGCTGCACACATGAAATAAATGTTGCTACATAAGTATGCAACCATGTATGTGTATATAACTGAAGTCAAAAATTGTATATCTGCACATTTAGGCAGGTAAGTGCATTTAAGATAATAGCATTTTTGACTTATCTGCACAAAAAGTCGTGCAAAGTTGATTGTGCAGGTAAGTCAAAATTACTGCAGTACATGTTTAAATCTACCGTCTACCATTTTTATTTGTTCTTTTTTTAAACGTCTGATATAATTAAATTAACGTTAGTACTTTGAGGAAGCCGAAGTACATGTAATAGTTTTTAAGTAACGAATTACATCAAAGTTAATTACAGAATTTCTCTTTTTAAAAATAAAGGCAACATTTTTTTCCAGATATTTAGTTGTCCAAAAAGTTACCAAACAAAAAGCAAGCTTAAGCTCGTATTTGTTATATTTTGATTCTTTTGTTCTCATTAAAAAGATACATAAAAGCCTACAAATTTACGTATACATACGAGTATAATAAATCACTATTCACTTTTAATGACAGCATTCATGTAGATACATTTTTTTTACATTTCGTACAAAAATTGTATGGAATCGTAAAAGTGAGGAAATGAAAAGAAATAAGTACATATGTTTGTATTTCTAAGAAGTCAAATATTAGGAAAAATCACATACATTATTGACAAAGAGATAATCTGTCATTAAGAAAAAGAATATAAGAATATGTTATAATGCAGATAAATCACAATATAACCAAACTATAAAAAATATCAAAAGTATCATCGAGAACTACAGTAAAATCCTTTTGCATTGACTTTTATAGGTATAGAAAAATAAATTAAGCCAATTTTGATGATAATAAACTGAATTGAAGCCACTTTAGAAAAATATTTTCCGCGTAAATATTTTAGGTGACCGAGAAAGCACATCGCACAAAACAACAGAACATACATGTGTTAACATTAATAACGTCTATAAAAGGGGGAAAAAATATTTATTTTATTACTGTTTCCGGAGCAGTATTTCCGACACTTATAAGTGGAATATTATATTATAGCACGATCTTAATGTACTATGTACAAAGTTTGGTAAGAATAATTTTTTCGTAAATAAAAGTTTCTTATTGAAAAGTTGACTATCTCATCACACTACATTATACAAAGTTTACTGTGTGATCACAGCTCACTTTACTTATCGAAAGACTGACTGTCTCATCATGGAGCTATTTCCTATAGACAAGTTTAGTGTGCCATTATAGCACACTTGCCTTTTTAATCACAGCACACTTATATTATAGAAAAGTTGACTGTGTAATCACATCACATAAATATAACGAGAATGAAATCTTCGAATCAAATTCCTAGTCCAACAGTACCCACACGCACTACAAATTGTAACAAATGAAACATTTTTGTTTTATGTATGTACTTAAGTTTTCATGTATGCATATGCTCTATGCCGAATATATAGCTCTGACTTATTTTAAGACCTCATTTTGTGGGTTCATAGAGAACACAATGAGGTTAGGGAAAATTTTGCCTCGCCCACACGCAAAGAAAAGATATGTTTGTAGAATGGTTGAGAAAAACATAGTACGTTCTCTGAAACAAATGTGTGGTGGTTGAAAACTAGTTATTGTTATTTTAAACATTTATGTCATTACGATACACAGAGTAATGTTTGAATTTAATAATTACATTATCACATCCATAAAAAAGTGTGATGTGGTTAGAGTTTAACAATATAGTTTTGTTAAAAATTTATTACTACAACATAATTTGTATTATTATTTAAAAATAATATGATGTAAATAACAATATAATGTTATCCAAAACCATACTATGTTAAGTTTTTAAAAAAATATTTGCCAGAAACATCTGTCAGTTCAGTATTTCGTTTGTAAGCTATCGATAGTGCACGGGTGGTGTTAAATAAATGAATAATTAAATTAAAAATAAACAAAAGGGTAGACGAATAAAAATATATAAACATTAAATATTAAATTATTTTTATTTCGGACTTAACGCACAGCTGTTTCTACAACAAATATATAATTAAAAAGCAAAATAGTATTATTATAGATATTAAATAATACTGTGGTCGTATTTAACAATATTAATATAATATTAGTACATGGTATGGTGAGTCTGAATTATATTTTAGTCACATCAAACAATAGTGTTGTCATATTTACAATACTAAGATTAGGTATAACAAAGTTCATTGTTTTTGTAGATAATATTATTATATATTGTTATTATTATATAATGTTATTAAAGTTTGCTTTTCTACAGGGTGGGCCAAAAGAAACCAAGGGGTGTAAAAGTTTAATAACTTTTTTGTTTATTAACTTTTTTTATTTTTTCTTTCAGATTATATAATATACAAAATGGAAATTTTTTTACACTAAGTATGAAAAATGATGCCTCTTAAATGACCACCGTTTTTATCTTCGCACTTCTTTTTACAGCATTTTCCATAACATCTTTCAAAACTTGTGGCTGTAGCGTTCGAATTTCTGCAACAATGTTTGCCTTGAGTTCAAGGATTGTCTCTGGCTTGTTCACATACACTCGCTCCTTCAAAAAACCCCAAAGAAAAAAGTCGGGTGCTGTCAAATCTGGCGATCGCGCTGGCCAAATAATTTCCGAATTTCGAGAAATTATTCGCTCTCCAAAAATTTGACTTAAAAGTGTCTCGGGCAGTATGGGCAGTGGCTCCGTCCTGCTGAAACCACATACCAGGTCTGTTTTCAAGAGCAGGACGTAAAAAATTTTCTATCATAAACCGATACCGCTCTCCATTTACGGTTACAGCACTTCCATCTTCATTGTCGAAGAAGTAGGGCCCAATGACATTTTCAGATGTGATCCCACACCTTACTGTACACCTGATGAGGTGCAATTGGCGTTGATGAATGGCTCTTGGATTTTGAGAACCCCAGAACCCCAGAGATTCTGACGTTAAAATGTCGACGATATGCTCTTTGCGTTAAAATAATCGATCTCTGGTTTAAATAATAAAATTCTATTGTTCTGGTTCTCTGTTCAGTTGTGAACCTCTCCATTATAAATTCTCCAAGTGTATTCTATATAATCTGAAAGAAAAAATAAAAAAAAATTAATAAACAAAAAAGTTATTAAACTTTTACACCCCTTGGTTTCTTTTGGCCCACCCTGTATTTATTATAATATGATTTGACTGCAACCATTTAATTCAATCATAGTATGTTGCTGTTTGATTATGGTTACCTCAACCATATTTTTTCTTTGCGTGCACTTTCAATTAGTAATTTCTTTTGTAATTCAAAAGTCCGAAGAAAAAACTAAAGTTTAAAATATAAAAATATATTAATATTTTTTTTTGAAACACTCGCACTGAGTAATAGAGCTACATAGTACTAAGAGCATACATATATACAAACCAATTAGTTACATTCTTTCTGCTTGTGAAATTGAATTTCTCTTCAGAAACTTCGTAGTTGCAGAATGATTTCTTAGACAGTAAGAATAACAATAAATCGCCGGAATTGCCGACTTCTCAATAAGTTGCAGCTCTTACTTCTTCCTAGCTGCTGATAAAGGATTTTTTTTTTGAGATAAGTAACACTTCAGCCAATAATTGTCTACTACTTGCTACCTTTAGGAAACGGATAATGATAAAGAAGACATGTGGTCAAGGAAGAGATAGAGGAAAGCTTCATTCTTTTACAACTCTGTTTTCTTGCACTTTATTTTTTTCAAGGCTGTGTATTAAACATTTTGTTGGTTATTATAGAAACCCTAATTAAACTATTAGTGAACCCGAAAAATGAAACAACAGGTCAAACAAATCTGGTAGGAAGGACGTCAAATTATAAATTTTTTTCCAAAATGTTATGGCCTTTATTATGAGTTGAACTTCATAATATCGGCATTCTTTGCCGAATGGGCATTATAATTTAAAATTAAAATAAGTTCAATCAGCACTTTGGACTATAGTCGAAGATCGAAAGTTGCTCAAATAACTCACTAACCTTAAAACCGATTTTCACAATTGTTTTAACATATTAGACTTCGAAAACCTTGTCTAACTTGCCTGATAGCTCCACCTGTTAATCTTAGGGCGAAGCCAAAAATCCCCAAAGTGGGCCACCTCTTATTAATGAAAAATTCAAACATATGTCAAGCTGATGTTTGTAATGTTATAAAAAGAATTTTTCGCCAGTAGATTTTCCTATCTGAGAGCGAAGTAAAAGTCTGTCATATCTATGGGCTTTCGCGTATAGTTTAGAAAATATTTCAGGAAGAAATTAAAATTTTTAATTTATTTTACCAATTTTAGTCCACCGTTATCAAAAACGCTATAACCATTTATATAAACAAAGTTTCAAGAAATTTTTTTTATTATTTGAGATATTGAATTCATTGTAATTTGGGAACTGCTGGAAATATTCGTGTAATTTTTTTAATTTTTTTTTTTTTTTTTTTTTTTTTTTTTTTGTAAAATATTAGGTCGTAAAAGACTTAACTATCATACCAAGTTTGGTTCGATTAAGAAGGGTTAGGGCCAAAAACCTTATATTTTTGGTTGGTTTAATATAGAATAAGTCGTGTGTAAAAAAAATTTGCAAAAAAAAACTAACCCCGTATTTCTATTTATTTAAAAGGTATTACAATGAAAAATATCACATAAACAATTTTTGGTAAAAATTTCCGTTATTGAAGGTACCAGATAATTTTGAAATATACCTATTTTTGATATAATTATATAATTAGAGTTTTTTTTTTTGTTTTTTCACATTCCAAAGTTGGAAGCAAACAATTTATTATGCTACTATAAGACGTGTTATAATTATATGCGACCTTTTCCGAGAAAATGGACCTATTATGTGAAAATGAAGTTCTGAGAAACACTTATTTCATCTTATTCTACACCCTTTTAGGTACCAGAATCCACTCTTAAGTCCAAACCTGTTTTTTTTGACACATTAGCAGTGTTGCCAGAATTTCTAATGATAAAATCTGGAAAATTTAACAATTTTTCACGAAAAAATCTTCAAAATCTGCATTTTATTTTTAAAATCTTCAAAAAATCTTAAAAGCAATTTTTAAAACAACTTTTTTATATTTTATACCAAAAATTTCCATAAATATGGATGTACATGTGTCATAAAAATATTTTTTCATTAACCCATATTCATAAAATTTCAACTTGGCTTAAAATGTATTTTATTTAAATTTTTTATAAAATTTTTTTTTAAAATAACTTCTAAGCACATTTTATTTTTTTATGAATAAAATCCTTTAATGTAAGAAGAATGTGCATTTCGTTTCCGCTTAAGAAACTCATCATCAGACTTCAACCAAACATTTTTTGAAATAAGGTAAAAAAGTTCATATATTTATAGAACGACTATCAATATGTTATTAGGAATTACATACACAAACATAATGGGGAAACATTATTTTGCTTTACAAAACGTTTAACAAACAAATTTCCATACAAAGTTTGTTTTGTAAACCTTTTGTAAACTAAAACTATTTTGTATGTATACAGCAGAATAAGTCCTAGTTTACACTATGTAAGTCTTATTGCTAAAATGATTAGTTTGAGGGAGAGAGAGAGAGAGAGAGAGACGAGGGGAACAGAAAAGTTTTTTCCCCTCCCTAACAAACTAATCAGCTTAGCAATAAGACTAGCATAGTGTAAACTAGGACTAAGCTTAAAAACTTTAACCAACATTTTTAGAAGCTATCATCTTCGATTTTGAATACTTTATTATTTTCTCATTACCTTTTTACAATTAGCTGCCACATTGGTTTGAAGTCTACTGATGAGTTTGGCGGCTTTTCCACACGCAAGGTTTACTTTTGAGTTGGAGAAAAAATAATATAGAATAAGATCTCTTTTCTCCTACAAACTCAAGACTTTGCACAGTAAACTTGGAGTGTGGAAAATCCGTCTTTCTTTAGGAAATACGAAATGCATATAACCAACAAACAAATAAAAATTCTTTATAGTTATGTGCAAATAATATAAAATGCATGAGAAAACAAATCGGATATACATATAAAAATTATACAAAAAGTCATTTAAAAACATTACATTTTGAATAAACTTAGGGCTGCAAAATCCTAATCAGAATAAGTTCGTTTTATATCAGATAATCGTTTCCAGAAGTTTGAAAAAGTTACTTCTTCTTCTCCTTTAATAATTGTCTTCTTTGTTCAAAAGTTGCATCTCTCTAAACTATGACTGCCTTATTCACAAAAAACATTTCAGGTTTATTAAGCGCTTGTATGAAATTTGTCAAATAAACCTGTAATAAACCTAAAATTTTTTTTATGAATTAGACCGTGAGTCGTTCGCACATACGAGTAAAAGAAACAAGAACTAGTAGCAGTATTAGGAAAAATGGAAAAACTGCACTATAATTGGAGTTGAAAAATATGCGTTTTTAGGCCGAAAATCTTCAAATCTGCATTTCGTCTTTTTGGAGGGTAAAAATCTGCAAAATCCAGATAAATCTGCATTTCTGGCAACCGTGCACATTAGGTCCTTTTTCTCGGAGAAGGTCACATATACTAAAAATATTAAAAAAAACCGATTTACTTTTTGTGTAACTAAGATATTACTAAAATTAATTTTTGAACAAAAACTAACAATTAACTAGAAGTAAATGATTTAACTGCAAGTTTTTTCCATTGTGCATATAGAAAAAGAAAAATTTTGGCAAAGCACTTAATAAGAAATACAAGCAAGCAGACCTGTTTTCATTAAATGGCGTTTTCGAGCTGCGAGGCTACATAAGAAAGTATAAATTATAGCATTATAAAAAATACTCACAGATATACACGTGCATAACTGTGCTTTTATATCATCTGTGAAGCGGAATATACTGTCCTTTTAAAAGGACATTTGAGCCAAGTGGGATAAGCACATGCGGGTAATTAAAAAAAATGTAAATACATATTTATTTGTTTTATTATTTCAGATAGCTGTGATAAGTTAATGTTTACATGTGCTATTTATGTATTGCTCTTTCAACAGCTGATATTTTGGGCTCCATGAAAAATCACACAGAACAAAATCGCCCAAAAATAAAAATTAAAAATCGCCCAAAAATTTTTACATACAAAAATTTTTGGCAATTTTTAATTTTTTTTGGTGATTTTTCATTTTGAGATTTTTGGCGATTTTTCATATGAAATATGTTTCCATGAAAAATCACCCAAAGCCAAAGCGCCCAAAAATAAAAATGAAAAGTCGCCCAAAAATTTTTTCATACAAATTTTAAGTAATTTTTCATATGAAAAATCGCACCAAAATTTTTCAAACATTTAAAAATTAAAGGGAAAACTGCACCCAAATACCATGGTAGAGAAAATTCTTTAGGCCGTCCAAAGGCCGGCAGTGCAGGAAAATGTTATTAAACATTAAAACTTTGCAAAGCACAAAATTTTTATAAGGCAGCGCCGTGTCGGAAAATACCATGGTGGGAAGAATCCTTAAGACTGGCCGAAGGCCGGCAGTGCAGAAAAACGTTCTTACACAGAAAAACTTTGCAAGGCAGAAAATCGGGGAGCGCCATGGTGGAGAAAATTCGGGAACGAACGAATATTCTCTATAACTTTTGTTTATTCTTTTTAATATAAAAACAAGTAAGAGTGCTATATTCGGCTGTGCCGAATCTTATATACCCTTCACTAAAGTGTTTTTATGTAGTATAGAGATACATACATAAGCACATACATAAAGTATAAACAAAAAGAAAAAATAATTTGACCTAGTTACTTTTATGTACAAAAAAATAAATTTACAAACCCTGGAATCATTATACTAGATTTTTCTGATTCCTTATATCAATCTAGTAGTTCTTAAAAAAATATAGAAACTGTGTTAAGTAAAAAAAGAAAAAAGGAAATTAAAAAAAAATATTTTATTTGGTTACTCTAATATCCAGAAAACAAGGTCAAAGTTTCCAGCTCTGGAGCTGTTGTTTTTATTTTTATAATTCTTTACACCAAACTGTTCTTTCAAAAACGTAAAATATGTATAATCTCTAAGGGAAAATGTAAAAATTAATTAGACTTAGTTACTTTTATATATCACAAAAAGTGTAAGTTTCTCAACCCTGAGATCATTCTTTTTGATTTTTCTGATTTCTTACACCAATCACTTTCTTTTAAGATTTTAAGATATGTTTAATTAAAGAAAAAAGGAAAAATTTGTTTTAGTAAGTTACTTTTGTACAAAACAAGTTAAAGTTTTCCAACCCTGGAATCGTCTTTTTAATTTTTTTAGTTGTTTTTTATTTTAAGTACCAATTTTTTTTTCGTACTCAAGCATAAAATAAGTTTATTTAATAAAAAAAAAATAATTTAAGGTTGTTAATTTTTTATTTCACAAAGAGTGTAAGTTTCCCAACCCTGGAATCCCCCTTTATGATTTTTCTGTGTTCTTAAAAACAATATTTTTTTTAAGAATGTAAGATATATATTAAAAAATGGAAAAATTTGTTTTACTAAGTTACTTTTGTATAAAAAAATAAGGTTTTCCAACCCTGGAAAATTTGTTTAAATTTTTTTTAATTTGAAATACCAAATTTATTCGTACTGAAGCATAAAATAAGTTTATTTTATAAAAAAAATTAAAAATAAGTTTTCGGTAGTTAATTTATGTATCACAAAAGTGTAAGTTTTCCAGCCCTGGATCCGTTCTTTTTGATTTTTTAGATTTCGTACACCAATATGTTTCTTTTAAGAATATAAGCTATGTTTAATATATAGAGAAAAAGAAAAAATTTGTTTTAGTAAGTTAGTTTTGTGTAAGTTAAAGTTTTCCAACCCTGCAAATGTCTTTTTAATGTATTAAACTTTTTTTATTTTTAATATCAATTTGATGTGTACTGCAGTATAAAATAAGTTAATTTAATAAAAAAATAAAAAAATAGTTAGACCTAGTTACTTTTCTATATTACAAAAAGTGTAAGTTTCCCAACCCTGGAATCATTCTTTTTAATTTTTCTGATTTGTTACACCAATCTCTTTCTTTTAAGAGTCTAAGATATGTTTAATTTATAGAGAAAAAGAAAAAAAGTTGTTTTAGTAAGTTACTTTTGTACAGTTTGTAAAGTTTTCCAACCCTGGAAACGTCTTTTTAATTTTTTTTAACTTTCTTTTTTAATTTGAAACACCAATTTAATTTGTACTGAAGTAAAAAATGAGTTAATTTAATAAAAAAAATATAAAAATTAGTTTACGGTAGTTAATTTTTTATATCACAAAAACTTTAAGTTTTCCAACCCTAGATTTATCCTTTTTGATTTTTCTGATTTTTTAACGCAATCTCTTTCTTCTTAGAATATAAGATATATTTAATTTATAGAAAAAAGGAAAAATTTCTTTTAGTAAATTAATTTTGTATAATTTTGTATAAAAAATTTAAGTTTTCCAACCTTGGAAACGTCTATTTAATTTTTGAATTTTTTTTTATATATTTTTTTTTTTATTAAGAAATATTAATTTTATTCATACGGAAGTATAAAATAAGTTTATTTAATAAAAAAAAAAATAATAACTAGTTTTCGGTAGTTATTTTGTATGGCAAAATGAAGTTTAAGCTTCCCAGCTCTGAAACCGTCTGCTCGATTTTGCTGATTTCGTCCATTTCTGACACACCCGTCTAAGAACGAAGTCTCTAGCTTTTCTGGAAGCTTCGGAAAACCGATTTCACGTACAGACAGACGGACAGACGGACATCGCTTATTTGTCTTTCCTATGCATAAGGATCCAGAATATATATACTTTATGGCTCGCTTATTAATATTCTAGAAATTACAAACGGAATGACAAACCTATATATACCCTTTTACCATTTTTTGGTAAAGGGTATAATGAAATTACTATAATTTTGAATATTTTTTTGGTGTTTTTCAATTTTGGGCGATATTCAATTTTTTTGGGCGATTTTTTTTTTTTTTTTGGGCGAGTTGTTTTTGGGCGATTTTTCATGGGGGCGATATATTGTTTTTAAATTACATATAAACATCGGCCCAATTCGTACGAGGATTTAAACATCTTATTATACCCTTTACCAAAAATGGTAAAAGGGTATATATAGGTTTGTCATTCCGTTTGTAATTCCCAAAATATTAATAAGCGAGCCATAAAGTATATATATTCCGGAAGGGAAGACGAATAATTGATGTCCACCTGTCTGTCTGTCCGTCTGTATGTACGTGAAATTGATTTTCTGAAGCTCCCAGATAAGCTAGAGACTCCGTTCTTGAACTGGTGTGTCAGAAATGGTCCGAAAAAAGATTGGTATTGAAAATCAGCAATATCGAGCAGATGGTTTCAGAGCTGGGAAACTTAAACTTCATTATTATTATTTTCTTATTAAATAAACTTATTTGAATAACTTATATGAATAAAATTAGTATTTCTAATAAAAAAAAATTAAAAAATTAAAAAGACGTTTCCAGTGTTGGAAAACTTTAACTTTTTTTTACACAAAAGTAACCTACTAAAACAAATTTTTCCATTTTTTTCTATAAACTAAACATATCTTATTCTTAAAAGAAAGAGATTGGTGTAAGAAATCCGGAAAATCGAAAAGGATGATTCCAGGGTTATTTTTCCAGGTTAATTTTTTTTAAAGAAATAAACTTATTTTATGCTATAGTACGAATAAAATTGGCATTTAAATTAAAAAAAAATTTAGAACACGTTTCCAGGATTGGAAAGCTTTACCTTTTTTTATGCAAAACTAACTTGCTGAAGCAAATTTTTCCTTTTTCTCTATAAATTGAAGATATCTTATATTCTTAAAAGAAAAATATTAGTATAAGAATTAAAAAAAAAATCAAAGAGTATGATTTCAGGATTAGAAAACCCACACTTTTTGTGATATAAAAAATCAGCTACGAAAACTAATTTTTATATTTTTTATATAATAAATTTATTTTATACTTTGTTACGAATGAATTTGGTATTTCAAATAAAAAAAATTAAAAAAATTAAAACGACGTTTCCAGGGTTGGAAAACTTTATTTTTTATGCAAAAGTAGCTTACTAAAACAAATTTTTTCTTTTTTACTATAAATTAAACAAATCTTATATTCTTAAAAAAAGATTCCATTGTTGGGAAGCTTACACTCTTTGTGATATAAAAAATTAACTACCGAAAATTAATTTTTATATTTTTTTTATTAAATAAACTTATTTTATGCTTGAGTACGAATAAAAAAGTATTAAAAAAAAACAATTAAAAAAAATATAAAAAGACGAGTCCAGGGTTGGAAAATTTTAACTTTTTTTGTACAAAAGTAACTTACTAAAACAAATTTGTTGTTTTTTCTATAAATTAAACATATCTTAAATTTTTAAAAGAAAGAGATTAGTGTAAGAAATCAGAAAAATCAAAAAAGATGATTTCAGGGTTGGAAAACTTAAACTTTTTGTGATATATAAAAGTAACTAAGTTTAATTAATTTTTATCTTTTCCTTTATAAATTATATATATATTACGTTTTGGAAAGAACAGTTTTGTGTAGAAAATTATAAAAATAAAAACCACAGCTCCAGAGCTGGATACTTTTAACTTTTTTTGTGGATATTAAAATAAATAAATAAAACATTTTTTTGAATTTTCTTTTTTCTTTTTTCACTCGTATTATGATATTTTCAATGTTTCTAGGTTTGATTTCTTCCTCCTCAAAAGCTGTTTTATATAACTATCGACCGACCAATTTATAAAATGTTGAAATTTTTTTTTTTTTTGCCAAAATCCCCCACTGTGCGTCGGTTGGGTGGAATAAAGTACATGAAACATATTGCTTGCTAATTAATAAATGGTAGTTGGTTTTCACTTTTTTTTGACAATGGCGGAGTTGCGATGTTAAAAGCATTAAAAATAAATTTATTATAAAAATACAAACGAAGCACCTTCTTTTTGTTAAGTGGGATACAAATTAAACCCAGAAATTTGCTTAACTTACTCCGGCGAAAATACATTTGTAATTAATTGCCAAGACACTTTTACTGTAGTGGTAAGAAAAAGTGTGTTGAAATGTATTTACTCTGCAAATACACAATATGCCTTTTCTTCTCTTACACTCGCCCTTTTCTTTTTTTTTTATTATTTATTGTATTTGTTTTTGTTAAGGAAATTATCCCTTTATTATACTATTATAAGGTAATTTATTTTTAAAATCTGGCTAAAATTTTAAAGTTTGTCAAGAAAACGATTTTCTGGTAATTCCTTTGCCTTTAGGCAACTATTTAATGTTTGCTTCTTTTAATTTGAATTTAAGCATTTTGTGTTTTTGTTGTTTTATCCTAATTACCTAAATGTGTTGTTTGTTGGTAATATTAAATTTTGCTTTTTTCTTAATGTTGTTTTTTTCATTACTTTGTGTTGTTTATTAGGCTTTTGTGTTAACTAGTCTCTTAACATTATTTTGTAATTATGTTGGGATTTTTGTCCTTGTTTTTCCTCTTTGGTACTATGCTGTTTTTTTTTCTTATATTGCAACATTTGTTAATATTATTTACGTTTTTGGAAACAAAAAGCAGAACATAAGAACTGGGCCATTAAAGAGCATCATTGTACTAAACAGGCTACAAAAGTTTAAAAAAAAACGAAACCCTCAAGAACATTTGCAAATTGTTAATTTAGAAGGCCTGTGTCAGTTTATTGTTTCATATACTATTTGTAGTTATTTATGATTTATTTTTGATTAAATGGGGGCACATAAAAAACTTTTATTACGGTATTGCTGAAAGCTGTACATATATAGTTGATTATGGCCAATTTAGTTTTAGTTCCAGCAATAAACAGCTTTTTTTTTTGCATATCATTAGGATACGTAATTTTTAGTTTATTCCAAAAAATTGTGTGTTGTAGTCTACTGTTGAGTTCTTCAAACAGGAACGGAATGCATATATGAAGATAATGCTTAACTAAGAAACTTCTCACACTACAGGTTAAATTAAATTAAAAATTTCTTTCTATATTTATGATTTGATTAGGCTAAAGTTCGTCTTGCTTTGTAAGCCAAATTACATGTGATAATTATTAATGAACAAATAACACCCAAGTTAAATATTCTGACAAACACGTACTAGAACGGAACAACTAGCTGTTTTTGAAGGCCAATAAACTTTCATCATCAGCATTCCTTGTGTTTAATCCAGTGTGTGTGGTATAAGTTGATGTAGATTTCTGCTTTATATATTCGGCCGTTAGAGCAAATGGAATATGTGACTTGTTTTGATACATTGCATTACAATTTGATGAAAAATTTTTTTTGTAATGAAAGTTCAATTTTACCATCTCTAAACTAACAACAGTCTTGCCATTATCGTTTGTTCTTTACTAATTATGTAAATTAGTAAATATTTTGTATGAATGTGGACCTACAAAAAATATTGTAGATTCTGGTAAAAAATTTTTAAAAATTTAACTGAAAAAATTTTTATTCTTAGTAAACTTATTATGGCATTAGAGAAAAGAGATAACTGATACTCAAAATATTTTCAGTCAAATGTATTAATAGCAACAGAAAAATATTTTTGCAGATTTTATTGTGTTAATCCAGCAATTTGTTTTTTAAATTTGCTAGCACATTCACTAAAATTTTTCGTATTATCATAAAATAAATTAACTGAATCAATAACAGTTTTTACCTATTTTTCTAAAAAAAATTAGTAAAAATTTTGTTTGACACTACAAAAAAATGTTTGCAAAAATTACTTTAAATATTTCAGAAAAAAATAACTGAATCAAATAAAAGGTTCAACTAATTTTTTTTTAACAAAATGATTTTTAGATTTATGAAATAATTTGTTAATTAAAAAAAGCAGACAAATTTTTTTACAGTAAATAAAAATAAATTTAACTGAAAAATAACAAATTTAGACATCAAGATATATCTTAAAAATTTTGTTACAAATAATTTACTGGAACAGTAAAAAATATTTACTAAAACTAAATTTTATTTCAAAACACACGTTTATTTCAAAATTTTTTGGGAATGATTTTTTCTGTGTACTTTAGTTTTGTTGTCTAACAGATTACACCGAAATCTGCCTGCGAAAATAACTTAACTGGCATATAATTATATGTGTGGTAATAAGGAAAAAATGTTCAAGTCAAAATTTACTTCTTTTGCAATTAAATTTTAAAATTCGGTATTCACTTAAATTTGTTTTTTTTACCATCATTCTTCATAATGTAACTAAAAAATTCAATTTGAAATTATATAAAAGTAAAAAGATAAGCAACAAGTTCTTACGCCATAACTTCCTGAAAAATAGCACAAAATAATAGAAATTTTTGTCAGAGCTACTTTACAATATGTGACGCGCAAAATAGAAAGGGATCTAAGGGTAAAACCAGGTTTTGTTCAGCAGAGCCATTTAAAAGATTTAAATACGTGTATCTTTGGTGTACCATCACTGAGCGTGTTGGTATTGGTTTCACTTGAAAGCGACACGTCTCATGACGTCAGAAACGTGTTGGTCAACCTTAAAAACGAGCGTAGGTCGTCCCTCTTGTTTTGTGTAGTTGGTTTTTACTGTTTTCTACCTAGCGCGCTGTTTCCATGAGTTTGATATCAATTTTGCTCGCGTTTTTTCGAATCCAGGTTTATTTTCTGAAATTATTAATTGTGAATTATAATAAATACTCATTTATAATTCTTTTAAATCGTGAATATCATTCTGTTAGTACGAAAATTTTTTCACATAACCTTATTATGTTATTCGCGAAAATAATTAAAAACTAATAACATTCTTACTGACTGTTTTAGGATAAAATGGTGGACGAATTCGAAGAAGTAGATTTACTTTATCGCTTCCTTGATGACGAGGATGATGACGATCACTTCTCAGAATTATCGGATAGTGGCTCTGAAGATGATACCGATAATATGTACCTTGATAAATCTGTTCTTGATTTACGCGAAGAAAAGGTAGTTGCTTGACTGTATGGTTCAAAAATACCTCCGTGTTGTTCAAATCAATGCAATGAAGTGATCCCTAAGAAGATGGCTGTGGATTTTCGTACGTGTTTCATGAATTTAGATACGGAATCCCAAGATTTAATTATTCTCGCACACACAGAAAAAACTAAATTTCATTTTCAGTAACCGAGTTCGTTGAACCAGTAAATATTTTATTTGAATGCGGTCCTACAAATAATTTTGTAAATTCTGATAAAAATTTTGTAAAAATTTTAATTAATCACAGTTCGGCTGAGAGAAAATGTTATTGCAGTGTGTTGGTGTTTATCTTGCTTGTTGATAGGAACAACGTGCTGTTGTGCGGTTGTTGTTGTTTAGTTGTTGTTTATTTTGTTTGATCGTGTTGTATACATGTAAATGCCGAAATGTAGCCGACAAACGTCGTGTCCTGTTTCTTCTCTATACAGTGTTTTGGTACAAATTAATTTAGTGGAACAGTACAGAATATTTACTGAAATTAAGTTTGATTTCAAACAAACATTTGTTTAAAAATTTTTTGGGAATAATTTTTTCTGTGCATCTGGCAGCTCACTGTGACGATGCAATGCTCAGGTCAAAAGTTGGTGATCGATCGAGAGCTATGAAGAAACGGTACAATCAGATATATTATTTTCGAAGTTTGCCGATATGCCGTGATATGTACTTCTTCCTGTATACAATGGGAATTAAACGCTACAAAAATCTAATCGAATATTACGACAAAAATAGTGTTTATCCACGCGAACATGGCATGACGAATAAAATTAATCGTACAGATGCTTTAACTACTTTGGAAAAAAAAGAAATTGTTTCATTTATCTGCCGTTTTGCTGAAACTGTTGCTATCACTTTACCTGGACGTCAACCAAATCATCGTGATTATCGTTTATTAAAACTTCCAACTACTGAAATTAAGACTTCTGTTTATACAAGATATACCATCAGCGTCGAACCGGGTGGTAAAATCGTAAATCTTCGCACCTTCCAAACGCTGTGAAAGAAATATTGTCCCTACATCGTCACTATGAAGCCGGCATACGATTTGTTGGAATTGTTTCGAAATTTTGCAAAAGGTGCTGTTAATACAGAAAACGTTACTGAAGTTGGAAAAGAAGCAGCATTGAAGGTGTATTCTGATCATTTGCAATCTGCCAGCACTCAGCGAGAGTACTATAACGACTTGAGAACATTAGTCAAGCCTGATCCAAATGCCATGTATACAGGTATTCCAGAGGAGGATTATCTAGTAATATCTATGGATTATGCTCAAAATTTTAGCTTTCCGTCGGGTCCACAGCAAATAGGAACTGCATACTTTAAATCAGCAATTTTTGGAATTACAAACGAACGTCAAAATGTTCCACACATCTTCTGTATTGACGAAAGCGATTCCATTGGAAAAGGTCCGAATTCAGTAATATCAATGCTTGATTACTACCTAGAGAAGTGCAGTCAACTAAAAAATTAGTGATATTCTCTGATAACTGTGTTACACAAAATAAAAACAATGCGATTATACGATATTTAAAACACCTTGTCGGTACTTCCAGATGTGAGTCAGTTGAATTGAACTTTTTGTTAAGCGGACATACAAAGTTTTCACCTGATCGTTTATTCGGAGTTGTCAAATCAAAATATGCCCAAACTAATGTCTACTGCTTTATGGATGTGGTTGATTGTGTTAGAAAATCATCTCGTAATGGATTTAATGTTCCTGTACCTATTCGGCTTCCAAACTCAAGCGAGCCTGTTGTTGAGTGGAGAAAATGGGACGAATACTTCTCCGCTAAATATAAAACTTTAATTTGAATATCGAAGTATCATCACCTTGTATTTATTGCTCAGTTACCAGTGCAATGTAGAGCTGTGCCAAATCGTTCTTTTCAGTGACCGGTCATTTTCGTTCAATTAGCAAAAAATTTACCCGTTCGTTCAATCGTTCACTTTTGAACGACAGTATGAAACAATTTTATTTTGTAAGAATAATAAAATCGGTTGTATATACGATTATTTAAATAATGCGAATGAATGAATTGAAGAATTTATTAAAAAAAAAGTTGAATTTTTTATTTAAAATATTATATTTAAATTCATTTTATAAATAATTTCTTGTTCTTGTAAATTTTATTTCGGCTTAATATTTACTTTTATATTAAGATTAAGAAAGGTACTTTTGTTTGATTTTACTAGTTTTTTTCCTTCAGATAATTAATAAAAGAATTGTAACTCTTTTATGGTTATTTATATATCAAAAGCGCATCAATGTTTGAATGTTACTTCTCAAAGTTTAAGTTAAAATTTTGTCCTCAAAAATATTTTAACGGAAATAAAAAAATTTCTCTAGCACTACAAATTCAGTTTAGATTGAGGTAATGAAATGTATGTATAAACATATCTATATACAGTTAATGTCTAACAACTTTACTTTGTAAAAACACTTTATAAAAAACACTAGTAAAAATACTTCTTGTGAAAAGACTGTTAAATCAAATTATAAAAAGAATGATGGCAGTGCCACAGCGATGTTAAATAGAATTTAATATACACGTACCTAAACCTTTTAAAACACAAAAACTCAACTCAAACAAAAAGACATAACATAAATAGCAAACATGAACGAAAGCAAATTTGACATAAAAGACTTGAAACATAAACTGAATGAAGGAAAACATCGAGCGGTACGCTACTGATCCAAAAGCGTTCAGTAAAATCACCGGATCAGTTCGTTCAATTAAGTGATTCGTTCAATTTAACCCGTTCGTTCATGAGCTACACAGCTCTAGTGCAATGTAAGCTGTTTGCGAATTTAGCCAGCATAAACGAAAACATACATCTGAGTAACAATACCAGTTTCGATGGCAAACCAATTATAATTCCGTCACCAGGGTTATCGATGAAGCGTCAATGGTACTTGTATAAAGAGATCCGGGGTTTATGTTTTGACGATTCAAAAAAAGATTCGGTTGATCCTCTTCCTTTGGTCTCTGGAAATGGAAACGAAAAGGAAGATTCGGTGGAAGTGGACAATCCTCAAGAAGTGGAAGAAATAAATGACCGGTACCGTCAAGTTCTAAGGAACCAATTCGCAAGAACCGTCGATTAAAATGATTTTTCAATTTTTTAAAATTGTTCATAAGGACAAAAAAATAAATAAATAAATGAAAATAAATAAGTTTTACCGTTAGGTCCCTTTCTATTTGCGCTTACAATCGTCGACTTCAATTTCATAAAACGCTCATATCTCTGGGAGGGAACACTTTGGGATTGGTCTCATTCGATGCTAAGATGTTGTCCACATCAAAAAAAAAAAGTGAAATTTTTTTTTTTTTTTACCTTTAGGTCCCTTTCTCTATGCGCTGTCACATATGGCGTTTATGGAGGTGTCACTAACTCCAAATGTGCTTATCTCGACTTAAACACTTTTTCTTTTTTACTATAGATATATTGATGTTAAAACAGGATGTAAAAGCCATTCACGGGGATTTAAAATTTATTTCAAATACATACATTCATACATACATATGTATTAAAAAAATATCGACTAAGATTTTTTCACCTAAATACTAACTTATATACATACATATGAATGTTTATTTAATTTTTAAATTGACTGTAATAGTACGTTTCAACTATGAGCAAAAAGACTTCGAAGCATTTCCATTACGTGTTTTTTGCATGTTAGGTATCCAAATTTTTGAAATCAATACGACTTTATTATCAATGCAACAGTAAACACTAAGGTTTGCTTCCAATAAGTCAGGTTTGCATTTAGTTACACATAAACAATTTATAAATAAAATTATTGTGGTTTTTGCAATGGCACAACCTTTTCTGTAAGTACCATATTTTATCCTATTGCGTCTCTTTTTTTAAGTTTTCAGCAGCAATGTAGTGTTGCACACACAAATTTTTACATGTTTTGAAGCACAACAACCTCACTTGAGGTGAGGTGAGTGAGGTCTTATACACTCAAAGAAATGACAAGTACTATTATAACTAAAATTAAATGCATTGGAAAACATGTAGAAAATCACTTGTTTTGCTCAAAACATCTATTTTACTCCAAAAGACATACATACATATGTTTATGGAAACGTACTATAAGTTGACACATAACAAGTGTACCCGAGTAGATATATATACATGTGTGACGAAGTGCGTGGTGGCAGAGATAATGTAGCATTTCCTCAGCCAATATTAATTAATGTTTCTTTTGTTCTTAAAGGAAGTTACATTTATCAGTAAAAAAATTTTGATTTCTAGCGAAAAACGAATGGAAAATATTGAAACAAAAAGTCTGAATAGAAAAAATTTAGGGCTTTATTTTGTAAAACGCAACACTAAAGGCTAAGTTAGCCGACTGTAATATAAAGTAACTGCAACGTAGGAAACAGCTGATCGATATTTTTATATGAAAAGTATGTTACGTTACATTCCATGTCTATAACCATTTTCATTACTTTTCACATAACAATATCGATCAGCTGTTTCTTACTGTTGCAGTTACTTTACATTACAGTCGGCTAACTGAGCCTTAAGCGTTGACTAATTTTGTATGTGTTCTGGTTTTGTAATTAAAATTTTTTCCATATACAATTTTTTAACATTTAGCATTGCGCTTTAAAAAATGCTCTTAATTTTTGATTTTATGTTTTGGATATGTAAAGTTTGCCTTAAAGTTTTTTTTTTGAGTACTAGCTCTTACCCGTGGCTCCGTTCACGTTGAAACTACACTAAGCATTTGTGAATGTTTTGTTACTTGTTACTCACTGATAATGTTAAAAAATTATAAAAACCGTCAAAAGAGCGATAAAAATTAAAAAGACAGAATAAAGACTGGTTTTAAAACTTTTTATTGGTGCCCGAATTTCCAAAATCGGTTTAGTGGTTTGAAAATCCGTAAGTTATATTAAGAAGGATGGTGCCAAAAACGCACCTCCACTCTGAGCTCATTGTGAATTTGAAAATCCATACCAAATATAAAGAAACCGGATAAAAATATGATATATTTAATGCACTGGTAATGTAGCTTTCTTTTGGTGAGAAAATTTTAAAAATCGGTTTAGTGGTTTGAAAATTCCTTTCAAATATTAAAACCGATTAGCGACCGTATATAAAATATCCTATGTTTTACGCTGGTAATGTAGCTGTCTATTGGCGAAAGAACTTTCGAAATCGTTTTTAGTGGTTTGGGCGTGAAAGAGCAGTACGTGTTATTATTTGGGGCATATTTTCGATTTCCCTATTAATTATTTTCAATCAATTTTGAAAAAGAAGTAGTTGCACAACTGGGTTATGCATAAGCTTAAATTAGACGTGCTATAGCACTGGTTAACTGGTTTCTACGGCAATGGCTATGGCGTTATGGCGAGTCACCTATAATCAAATACAGTGTTGCTCATAAGTTTGGTTCGAACAGCTGTTTTTTATGGTTATGGTTATGGCACGTCTGATTGATCCTATACATATATTTATGTAATCATCATCTTTATGATGGTTCCTTATATATTTTTCTTGTAATACTTTTTGTTTTGCTAAAGCAAAACATAAATTTAACTTTGTTGTTAAATTTATATGTTACGAGCTGTGTTACTATCGTGTGTGTGTTTCATTATGATTGTGTACATACATAGATAAACATAAATACATACATATTTAAGTATTTGTGTAGTTTTAAAACTATAGTTTCTTTATAAAGAAATTCTTGCAACTCTATAAATATGTATGTGTGAAAAAGTCAGTAAATATTTGTCTAAAAATTTACTATATTTATGAATGCATGACTGAAAGCAAAAAGCACAAGTATTAAAAACAGGCTGCTGCAAAAAATTGTGGACAATAAGTAAGTTTTTACTATTGTATTATGATGAGAATTGGTAATTTTTCGTAGTCGGACAATGTTAAAAAATATAAGTACTTAATAATGAATGATAACAAATTGATTGTGATTTCAAAAATCTATAAGAAGTCCTTATTTTTTTGTTTACCCCTATATTATTAAATATATGCACAAAAATAGGATAGAATAAGGTATCCTCAATGCATAATTTAGTACTTATTGCATAGCAGTATACACGAGCCAGTATATGAAATATGAGTTTCTTTCTTATGTGTTCTCAACACTCATTCATGCAACTAAATATGTTATAGAGCGGTTTCATTTCATATTTTAGTTTTAAAACTTTAATGAATTGCTTGAACTAGTTGAAATTCAGGACAGTAAATATTTAATGATTGTGCATAAAACTTAGCAGTAATTGCTTGAAATTTCATTCATAATAAAATGGGAATTTAGAAGTGTTTAATATGGTCTGAGGATAAATTTAGGTAAATACTTGCAATTACTTGAGGAATGAATAAAAAAATTTCTTATTAGATCATGGAATTATAAAAAACCATAATTTAATAAATAAATCATTATTAGATGCTTTAACGACAGTGCTGTTCGTAATCAAATGATCCGCCTGTTTTTTTTTTTTTTGCAGACAATTATTGCCATTTCAATATAGAATCAAACAAACACCAAAATAACTTTTTTGTCAATTTCAGTTTCGATTTATAAAAACTATCAGATTCCACAATAACCTCTAATAACTTTTTTGTTAAATTTCGTTATTTGCGAATTTTGTATATAATATTTTTTTTTAACATATGGCACAAATGATGTGTAATACTCGTAATAACGAACTCGTACAATGAAAGTACCGTGTATATAAGTTTGTAGTGTGTGTCTGTGTGTCTATGTTCCTGTACGTATTAACGTACATACCAAACGCCTAGACCGATGTTTATTTAGTTTTTTTTTCAGTTTGAAAGGTGACTTGATCGAGAGGGTTCTTAGCTATGTTTTAAGAAAAACGGTTCAGCCGCTTAGAATTTAAAATTTTTAATTTTTGTTATTGAAGAGAAGTAACATTTAGGCAATGAATGTTTATTACTATTTCTAGGTGTTACCTTTTGGAAAAATTTTATTTTTTCTGTGGCAACATCGTATGCTTTTACGTTTATGGAACATGCCTGATTATCTTTTCTTTGAACATATTTTTATATAAAACTAGCTTCTTCTATTTTCAGCATATGTTTTCTTTTATACATGCATAAAAGCCTACATTTTCAGTTTCATCAAAATTAGTTCGGCTATTTAGCCGATACAGCTTAGCAAACGCAAAAGTCACTTCAGCATTTGGTCAGGAGACGGTCAAGTGGGCAGATAGACTATTGGCGGAAAAGAGGATGAACATCGTACTCATGTTAAATTGGTTTATTTTTATGCTTAGTATGGAAAATAATTTCTTTAATAGAGAGAGCCCTTCTTAAATGATAATTAATTATTTCTGAGTATGGGAGGTTTAGCGCACCTGGACTCTTCCTAGGTACTAAAGTGGAATATTATATAGCTTATGTCCTTAAGGAGGTTCATTCTTCATTTTACCAAAAAAAAAAAATTCAAATTGGTAGGCACACACTTTTCAGCTTTATGTAAAATTTTTGCCCAACAGCTCTTTTTGAGCCAGTTTGTTCTGTTGGACATAAGTCCCAACATCAATGTTAATTCTATATGTTAGAAACAACTTTTGATTCAAATGTTCTCAAACTAGTTCAAAAAGAGCTGTGTGACACGACTCTAAATATACATATGTATGTAGGATTGATATTGCCTTAAGTGAAAAATTTAAAGTTTGAAAATGTATGTCTTCGTATTCGATAATGCGTTGTTTAATACACAAGAAATCGTAGTATATGTACGAGTATATCTAGGCGCACGATAGTGCACCAGGCCAAGTTCTGGCCAATGCACACAGATTGTATATTTACACGAAGCCATTCGAGCAGTTTTTACCACCCTCATAACTTTGTTCCCCGCGACCGTAGAATTATGAAATTTAAATCATAATTAGAATAAATTCATGTTATGCGAAGTTTGAAAGTTTTACAATGAAAGGTTCCGGAGATATAGAGCTGCAAAAAGTGCACATTTTAAGACATACTCACTGACAAACTCATCAAATTGATGAAGCACTTCCGCTATAGCTAGAGGGCTAAGCGTTGGTACACGAGTAGATCTAGGTGAGCAATAAACTATAAAAGTCTGAAAAACTGGAAATTGTAACTAGGGGGGTGGGGATACGCCCATAAAAATTAAAACTTGTTCTAGTAAGATGAAATTCGATACGGAACTAGGTCTAGGCGAGCAAAAAACAAAAAAAAATCTGAAAACCTGGAAAATTTAGCCAGGAGGGCGGGGCTACGCCCATAAAGGTCAGAACTAAAAAGGCAAATCTAAGGCGCTTAATGGAAGCTATTTTATTGAAATTTGGCATATGTACTGCGATAATGCAAGGCTATGAAACTTTTATTAAAAAAGTGGGCGTTGACACTCCCATACAATTTAAACCTCATTTTCCTGTACTATGGCTCAGCATATTTAGATATAATATTTATGTAGGTATTATTACCCGTTTGCAACGGAACTGGACAGGAATAATAAGCACTGGCAGAAAAAATTTTCGACTTTGGAAAAGTGGGGGGGTTACGCCCGTAAAAATTTAAAATTAAAAGTTGCGCTAAGGAGCTGAAATTTGATTTACAAGTAGCTCCAGGTGAAAACCCAACTAGAAAAATCTGAAAACCCGGAAAATTTAGTCAGAGGGGCAGGACTGCGCCCATAAAAATTAAAAGTTGCGCTTATGAGCTGAAATTTGATACACAAGTAGATCCAGGTGAGAAGCCAACTAGAAAAATCTGAAAACCCAAACAATTTTACCAGAATGGGCGGGGCCACGCTAGTATTGTTTGGAACTAAAACCTTAATATACAGCATTTAACTCAAGCAATTTTAGTAAAACCTTGCCTTCACGTTGCACATATACAAGACTTTACACTATTACGTTAAAAAGTGGGCGTGAGCTCTCCCATAAAATGTTAGCCTTGTGTTTTATCTACTTTGGTCTAGTATATTTTAGCAGAAAGTTAGCACGAATTATAAGCGCTGCTCACAACAAAATTTTGAATTTAATTAGTGGAATAGTGCTCATAAAATTTAAAGGTATAAGTCGCGCCAGAGAGCTGAAATTTTATACACAAGTAAGTGTAGATGAAAAATGAATGGGAAAATCTTAAAACCAAGAAGTTTTATCTGGTATACGGGTCAAGTTAGAAGATTATCTAGAAATTATATGACACCATCACGATTACAAATTTGTGTAATGCATAGCATATTTCAGTGTTAAGCATTGTGCCAAACAAGAACTTGGTAAAATTTTATAAGTCACTACTTTTAATAGCCGAACTTTTGGATAGGAACTTGGTTTTTTTTTCAAATTTATGTTTTTGTGAGGATACACATTTACAGAGTGTTTCTTTTTTAGCAGGCGCTACAGACTCCAATACAATATTTTAGAAAATTGTGCCGCTTGGTCCGGTTAACACGTTGGACTTAGTTCTTTAAAAATGAAGCCGGAGCTCACATTATGGTTAATGGAAATCGTTACCATACCATGGTCCAGGATTTTTAGTTCCAAGATATTTTTTAAACAAAAACAAACATAAACAACACAACCCACGAAGCGATTAGCTTGTCTGCGGAATCGAATTGAACCCACGACCTCTGGACTGGGAGACCAGCATCGGTACCACTCAGCCACAGGGGCACCATGGACTAGATATATCTCCGGACGAGATATGGTTGCAGCAAGATGGCACTTTGTACCCATGCGTTGACCGCAACTATCGCCTTATTGAAATAAACATTTGACGATAAGTTGATTTCGAGGAATGGGACTGTCAGTTGGCCTGTGAAGTCACGAGTTTTATTGCCTTTCGATTATTTTCTGTGGAGCAATGATAAGTCACTAGCTTATGCTGATAATCCAGCAAAAATTGTTGCCTCGAAGGCCAAGATTGATCGTGCTATTACTCAGCAAAATAAAATTCTGATTTGGAAGCACTAACAACTGAGCGAAGCAATGTATTGATTACTTGAAAAGCACTCACGTAAGGCGGGCTCTCACAAAAATTATATATTACTACTTCTGTGAAGCACTTTAGTAAGGCAGAAAAAAATCTTTGCTTTTTGGAAGCTAAATGTATTGTTTCTAGCTGGCTCCTCTCGAACAAAAAAAATCCTTATTCATGGTATGGTCTCCCTTACAAAAAACGCTCCTGGAAAGCAGTAATTTTTGCTGGGTAGTGGCATGTGGCCAGAACGCTCGAAAAAGTGACTCAAAATTACACGTCCAGAATGCGTTTCATCAAAACCAGCCACGTTGGTTATATACCCGAAATCATTTTCAAATGTTAATGTATTTTTTATAAAATAAAAATATTTGACAGGTAAGAAATTTGTTATTAGACATATTGATTTTAAATTTATTTATTACTTATGAAAATATGTCGAATAATAAATTTCTTATATGTTAAATTTAGATTTTATTTTTCATTTAGCCTTTTTTTGTTATCCAATGGATTTCATATCAAATATAAATTATTTGCTGGGCTTTGTATAAGTTTTTAAGCCCACTACGCTTATTTTTCTTTTGTGAATTCTCAAATAGTTCTTGAAAGTCTGTGCGTAAGATAAGAGGTTTGTGACTATTCCAAATGTGTGGGGTGGGTTACTGGTGATTTGTTACAACGACGGTGGGGTGCATATGGACGGGGCTGAACCACCAGAAAATAAATTTCAAATTTAAATTTTCCGAATTTAAAGGTTCTATCCCGTTAAAAAAAAAACTTACATACTTATCATACTCACTAGTCTTTGTATCAGCAGCAGCATCAGCAGCAGCATTAGCAGCATTAAATAATATACCACATGATTATAGAAACAAATCATGACATAAAAAAAGAAAGTACTAATACTCTTTCAAATATTACATAGTTTTTCATATACATATGTTATACAAATATTCATATATTATTAACTTTCTAAAGTTCGTCTATTAGTATGGGAAAATTGTGTATTTGTAGGTGTTCATTTTCTCTCTCATAAGATAATAATCTGAACAGCAGGTGGCAAATGTGCTGATTGCCTGGCAGTCCAAACGACAGCTTGCCTGAATAAATGTAAAAGAGCTCAGTGGCTGATTTAGTTGAGAAAAAAGTATATTATGATGGTATGCTTGCTATTCTATTCATAACCTTGGAAAATATAATTTTACACATGCAAACCTAGCAGACTGAAAACAAAAGCGCAAGGACATTGCATGTACAAAACAGCTAAACTTTGGTTAGATGTAAAAAAAAGTGGAATACATAAACGAATACTCACACGCCAATATTTATTTATTAAGCTGGTTTAAAATTTCATAAAAATAATCTTTTATTTAATATACAATGAAAAAATTTTAAACTTTCATCTCTTACAGCAGCTTCGCAACTTACTAGTAATCTATCTCAGGTTAAGCTAACTTAAATATAATCAAAAACTAAAATTAAAACTAAACTTTCTAATAAGTATAACACACCTAATTGAATAATTTAGTTGTGCTTTTAAATCATTAAAATTTAAAAATGTTTCATTTAAAAATTGTTTATTTCTTCTTGTTCGAATAAGTGAACATTTTTTTCATAATGGATCTAAAACACACGGGATGGTTTTTACTCATGGAATGCGTTGAGGAGGAGGACAGAAGGAAACTGACAGAAAATAGCTCCTGCAGATAGCTCATTCCATATACTATACGTGCGACTAAAAAACAAGTAAGAGTGCTATATCGACTATGCCGAATCTTATATACCCTTCACCACAGTGCGTATGTGAAATATAGAGATACATTCATAAGCGCATCCATACATATGCATATGTTTTGTGAAAAAATGTATAATTTTTTACTCTAGTGCAATTTTTAGTAAGTGACCTCTCGGTATTTTTCGATTAAATAAGATGTGTTTATAAGATATGTTTAATTTATAGAGAAAAAGAAAAAAAATTGTTTTAGTAAGTTACTTTGGTATAAGAAAAAAAGTTAAAGTTTTCTAACAATGGAAACGTCTTTTTAAATTTTTAACTTTTTTAATTTGGAATATAAATTTAATTTATAAAATAAGTATAAAATAAGTTTATTTAATGAAATAAAATAAAAAAATAATTTACGGTAGTTAATTTTTTATATTACACAAATTTTAAGTTTTCCAACCCTGTATTCATCCTTTTTGATTTTTCTGATTTCTTACAACAATATCTTCCTTTTAAGAATATAAGATATATTTAATTTATAGAAAAAAGGAAAAATTTGTTTTAGTAAGTTAATTTTGTATAAAAAAATTTAAAGTGTTCTAACCCTGGAAACTTCTTTTTAATTTTTTTAATTTTTTTTTATTAGAAAAAGCAATTTTATTCATACTGAAGTAGAAATAAGTTTATTTAATAAAAAAAAATAATGAAAATTAGTTTTCGGTAGTTAGTTTAGTATGGCAAAATAAAGTTTGAGTTTTCCAGGTCTGAAATCGTCTGCTCGATTTTGCTAATTTTCAATACCAATCTTTTTCAGACTAGCTTTTCTAGGAGCTTCGGAAAACCGATTTCACGTAAAGACAGACGCACAGACGGACATCGCTTATTCGTCTACCCTATGCATAAGGATCCAGAATATACATATATATTTTATGGCTCGCTTATTAATTTTGTGAAAATTACAAACGGAATGACAAATATTTTAAAATTTTTTGTTAAAGGGTTTAAAAAATGCTTGATTCACCAATCGACCACAAGTGGTTGTTAAAATAACGAAAAACGTTTTGGGTGTGAAAATATGCGAGTTTCACGAATAAGTTTCCTGATTTCTTATATTAATTTCATATTTTAATTTAACGGGTGGCAAATTAATAAGAACTTGAATAAGTTTCTTTGTTGTAGGTTACGCACATCTAGATGCATTTCTTTGCTCCTTAGGAAACTCATCAGTAGATTCAACAAAAATTATAAACAAGTAAGAGTGCTATATTCGGCTGTGCCGAATCTTATGTACCCTTTACCAAAGTGCTTTCATATAGTATAGAGATACATACATAAACACATACATAAAGTATAAACAAAAAGAAAAAAATAATTTGTCCTAGCTACTTTTCTGTACAAAAAAATTAATTTTCAAACCCAAAAATCATCATTTTAGATTTTTCTGATTCCTTATACCAATCTAGTAGTTCTTAAAAAAATATAGAAAGTGTGTTAAGTGAAAAAAGAAAATTCAAAAAAATGTTTTATTTATTTACTTTAATATCCAGGAAAAAAAGTTAAAAGTTTCCAGCTCTGGAGCTGGTTTTTTTTCTACAAAAAAATTTTATTTCCAAAACGTAAAATATATATAATTTATAAAGGCAAAGATAAAAATTAATTAGACTCAGTTACTTTTATATATCACAAAAAGTGAAACTTTTCCAACCCTGAAATCATCCTTTTTGATTTTTCTGATTTCTTTTATTTTATTTATTTTTCTTTTAAGAATATAAGATATGTTTAATTTATAAAAAAAAGGGACAAATTTGTTTTAGTAAGTTACTTTTGTACAAAAAAAAAAAAAATTAAAGTTTTCTAACCCTGGAATCGTCTTTTTCATTTTTTAATTGCTTTTTTTTATTTGAAATACTAATTTTATTCGTACTCAATCAAAAAAAAAAAAAAAAAAAAAAAAAAAATAAAAATTAGTTTTCGGAAGTTAATTTTTTATACCACAAAGAGTGTAAGTTTCCTAACGCTGGAATCCTCCTTTTTGATTTTTCTGCTTTCTTATACCAATCTTTTTTTAAGAATGTAAGATGTATTTAATTTATAGTAAAAAAGTAAAAATTTGTTACAGTAAGTTACTTTTGTATAAAAAATTAAGTTTTCCAACCCTGGAAGCGTCGTTTTAATTTTTATACCCTTTACAAAAAAATGGTAAAAGGGTATATGTATATAGGTTTGTCATTCCGTTTGTAATTTCTAGAATATTAATAAGCGAGCCATAAAGTATATATATTCTGGATCTTTATGCATAAGGAAGACGAAATAAATTTTTCCTTTTTTCTATAAATTAAATATATCTTGTATTCTCAGAAGAAAGAGATTGGGTTAAAAAATCAGAAAAATCAAAAAGGATAATTCCAGGGTTGGGAAACTTAAAATTTTTGTGATATAAAAAATTAACTACCGCAAACTAATTTGTATATGTTTTTATTAAATTAACTTATTTTATACTTCAGTGCAAATTAAATTCGTATTTCAAATTAAAAAAAAGTTAAAAAAATTAAAAGGACGTTTCCAGGGTTGGAAGACTTTAATTTTTTTTCTTATACAAAAGTAACTTACTAAAACAAATTTTTTCTTTTTCTCTATAAATTAAAGATATCTTAGATTCTTAAAAGAAAGGAAAAAAACAGAAAAATCAAAAAGGATGATTCCAGGGTTGGGAAATTTACACTTTTTGTAATATAAAAACGTAGCTAGGTCTTACTATTTTTTTTATTTTTTTATTAAATTAACTTATTTTACACATTAAATTGCTATTAAAAATTAAAAAAAGTTTAATACATAAAAAAGACGTTTCGAGGTTTGGAAAACTTTAACTTTTTTCTAATACAAAAGTAACTTACTAAAACAAATTTTTTCTTTTTCTCTATATATTAAACATAGCTTATATTCTTAAAAGGAACATATTGGTGTACGAAATCTGAAAGATCAAAAAGAACGATTCCAGGGCTGGAAAACTTACACTTTTTGTGATATATATAATTAACTACCGAAAACTAATTTTTATTTTTTTTTATAAAATTAACTTATTTTATACTTCAGTACGAATGAATTTGGTATTTCAAATTAAAAAAATTAAAACGATGTTTCAAGGGCTGGAAGACCTTATTTTTTATACAAAAGTAACTTACTAAAACAAATTTTTCCTTTTTTTACTATAAATTAAACATATCTTACATTCTTAAAAAAAGATTGTTTTTAAGAATACAGAAAAATTAAAAAGGAGGATTCCAGGGTTGGGGAACTTACACTCTTTGTGATATAAAAAATTAACTACCGAAAATTAATTTTTATTTTTTTTATTAAATAAATTTATTTTATGCTTGAGTAAGAAAAAAATTGGTATTTAAAATATAAAAAAAAATACAATTAAAAAAATTAAAAATACGATTCCAGGGTTGGAAAACTTTAACTTTTTTTGTACAAAAGTAACTTACTAAAACAAATTTTTCCATTTTTCTATAAATTAAACATATCTTAAATTCTTAAAAGAAAGATATTGGTTTAAGAAATCAGAAAAATCAAAAAGAGTGATCTCAGGGTTGGGAAACTTACACTTTTTGTGATATATAAAAGTAACTAAGTCTAATTACTTTTTATATTTTCCTTTATAGATTATAAATATTTTACGTTTTGGAAAGAAAAGTTTGGTATAGAAAATTATAAAAATAAGAACCACAGCTCCAGAGCTGGAAACTTTGAACTTTTTTCTGGATATTAAAGTAACTAAATAAAACATTTTTTTTAAATTTCCTTTTTTCTTTTTGTACTTAACACACTTTCTATATTTTTTTTAAGAACTACTATTTTGAAATAAGGAAGCAGAAAAATCTAATATAATGGTTCTAGGATTTGTAAATTTAGATAAAAGTAGCTAGGTCAAATTATTTTTTTCTTTTGTTTATACGTGATGTATGTGCTTATGCATGTATCTCTATGCTACATAAAAACACTTTGGTAAAGGGCATATAAGAATCGGCACAGTCGAATATAGCACTCTTACTTGTTTAATTTTTGTTTTAATTTGAAATACCAAATCCATTCCTACTGAAGTATAAAATAAGTTTATTTTATAAAAAAAAAAATTAGTTTTCGGTAGCTAATTTTTTATATCGGTTTTCCAACCCTGAAATCATCCTTTTTGATTTTTATGATTTCTTATACTAATCTATTTCTTTTAAGAATATAAGATATCTTTAATTTATAGAGAGAAAAGAAAAATTTGCTTTAGTAAGTTACTTTTGTATAAAAAAAGTAAAGTTCTCCAACCCTGGAAATGTGTTTTAATTTTTTTTTAAATTTAAGTACCAATTTTATTCGTACTATAGCATAAAATAAGTTTATTTATTTCAAAAAAAAAAATTAAAATTAGTTTTCTGTAGTTAGTTTTTTATATCACAAAAATATATATATATATATGCAAAAAATTAAATGGACTATAAATAAAAACTTAAATGGGCTATACATCGTCCATTTTTTAAATTTTTCTTTATGAAAAAATGTAATGAACCATACATTGTCCATTTCGCACGCAAAAAAGTAAATGAACTGTATACGTCGTCTCTTTTTCGTACATAAATTTAATGGACTATACATCATCCATTTTTCATCCAAAAAAAATTTTTTATGAAACAATTTTAATAAACTATACATTGTTCATTTTTCAATTTTTATGAAAAAATTTAATGGACTATAAATCGTCCGTTTCGTATGCAAATAATTAAAAAGACTATACTTCGTCTATTTTTCATGCAAAAAAATTAAATGGGCTATACGTCGTCCATTTTTTAAATGTTTTTATGAACAAATTTAATGGACCATACATTGTCCATTTCGCACGCAAAAAAGTAAATGAGCTATATATGTCCCAACCATGGAATCATCCTTTTTGATTTTTCTGATTTCTTACACCAATCTCTTTCTTTTAAGAACATAAGATATGTTTAATTTATAGAAAAAAAAAGGAACAATTAGTTGTAGTTATTTAATTTGTATAAAAAAAGTTAAGGTTTTCCAACCCTGGAAACATCTTTTTAATTTTTTGAAGTTCAATTTTTAATTTGAAATACCAATTTTATGCATACTGAAACATAAAACAAGTTTATTTAATAAAAAAAAAATAAAAATTAGTTTTCGGTAGCTAATTTTTTATATCACAAAAAGTTTCAGTTTCCCAACCCTGGAATCATCCTTTTTGATTTTTCTGATTTCTTACATCAATCTTTTTCATTTAAGAATATAAGATATGTTTAATTTATAGAAACAAAGGAAACATTTGTTTTAGTAAGTTGCTTTTGTATTAGAAAAAAAGTTAAAGTTTTTCAACCCTGGAAACGTCTTTTTAAATTTTTAAATTTTTTTTTATTTGAAAACCCAACTTTATTCGTGATGAAGTACAAAATAATTTCATTTAATAAAAATAAATAAAAAATTAGTTAACGGCAATTAATTTTAAACTTCACAAAAATTTTAGGTTTTCCAATCCTGAAATCATCCTTTTTGTTTTTCTGATTTTTGTCACCAATCTCTTTCTTTTAAGAACATCAGATATGTTTAATTTATAGAAAAGAAGGAAAACTTTGTTTTAGTGAGTTACTTTTGTATAAGAAATAAATGTAAGGTTTTCCAACCCTGGAAACGACTTTTAATTTTTTTAATTAGAAATACTAATTTTATTCATACTGAAGTATAAAATGAGTTTATTTAATAAAAAAAAAATAATAAGTACTTTTCAGTTGTTATTTTGTATGGCAAAATGAAGTTTAAGCTTCCCAGTTCTGAAACCGTCTGCTCGATTTTGCTGATTTTCAATATCAATCTTATTTGGACCATTTCTGATACACCAGTCTAAGAACGAAGTCTCTAGCTTTTCTGTGAGCTTCGGAAAACCGATTTCACGTACAGACAGACGGACAGACGGACAGACGGACATCGCTTATTCGTCTTCCCTATGCATAAGGATCCAGAATATATATACTTTATGGCTCGCTTATTAATATTCTGGAAATTACAATCGGAATGACAAACCTATATATAACCTTTTACCATTTTTTGGTAAAGGGTATAAAAATTACGTAACCACGTTGCTATAGACATTGGAACACATTTCTTCGTAGTAGCGGCAAAATAAGAAAATATTTATACCCTTTAGTAGTTCGGTATTACATAAAGTTAATATATTTGAATAACCTACTGTCGGCGATAAACTAATTTCTCATATATGGCATCAAACAGCTATACGATGGATTAAAGCGTGGTCTCATATATAAGAAATGTATATCATCCGCTAAAGATATAACTTCCATATGATATAACAATATCATATGAAATGAGGTATCTCTTGTACTCTTTCAAAAAAACGTCGGCATTTTGTTGCATTTCTAAGAATTTCGCACCGAATTTTTATAACAAAACCCTCAGCAGCTTTCGCTTCTCAAATTACAAACGAAGCAGCATTAACCATCGAATGTCTACATATAATAATTAAACATTAGATCTGAGATCTATTTGCATGCACATTTCAAAAATTATTGAATTTCTAACCATCACGCAATGTATCTAAGTTAATTTAAGTTTTATTTGTGTTAGCTTAGAGTCAATGTGGCGTTTGCATGTAAGCCGTTGATCTAAATGTGGGGAAAGCCTTGATTGCGAATTCGAAAGGGGGAACAAGTATCTTTTTGTAGGGTAAATGTTACCTAAATCAACTTTTGTTCGTTTACTTTTATTCTCCACAAGTTTAACAATAGTTTCAGGAGGTTATGAGTAATATACTCGTATAACGCGTTTATCTGCTCCAAAATAAAAGCTTCTACAAATCAGTATCTGTCACTTCAACAATTTCAAGGTAATATACAAATGACTCTCGCGGCAAACGAACGGGTTTTAAATGAACTAGAAAAAAAATTTATGTAAATGCATGCAGGCAAAACGTATTTGGAAACCTTCATTTACATTCGTGCACATCATTCATATTGTTTTTTTTTAGTAAATTGTACTGATATTGTCGGTGGTAAGAGTAACACGTACTTTTATACATATTATTATTATTCACATTCAACTCACGTTCTATTGCACATGTGTGCAACGAGTCTTGTAGGAATAGGTTTTTAGTTGAGTAGTGTTCAATTTAAAGTAGGCCTCAAGTATTTACTTATTGTATCTTCAAATATGAACTAACATTGAGTATTCAAATCTTAAATCTAAAATATAATTATTAGACCCGACCAGTATCGGACATAAACTTAGTGAAAGTTATAAATAATACATAAGTAGTGATAATCAAAAAGGAAAAATAAAAGTATTTTCAAGCACTCCCATCTGGAGTGTTGAGTTTAAGAGCCCTTGTGAACCTCTTTTTTAGGTGGATGTATCCAGTAAAGTTCAAAATATTACGAGCAAGCGGATTAGGATGTGACTCGAGTTTTGTTAGATATTTGCCTGCGTATTTTGCAATTTCTTCAGTCACTAGTGGCATATTTAAATCGCGATGTATATTTGAATTTTTGATGTACCATGGAGCCATTGTTATCAAGCGTAAAATTTTGTTTTGCCTTTCGTTGTATTCTCTCGACATTGGAAGCTGAAGTACTGACCCATAATTAAAATTCGTAGCACCATATTGATTTCAAAATCGATTTGTATATTACAAGTTTACAATCTATACTGATCCGAAAGAATTTTGCTTCATAAATCCAACGAAGCAATTTCATTAGATTTTTTTTTCACAAATCTAATGATAATTTCACATATCTAATGAAAATATGACGAATATTGTGCAAGAATTTCATTGGAATTGCTTCGTTGGTATTCTAGTTTCGTAACAATATTTCATTGGATTTATGACAATAATATTTTCTAATTATTGAAAAACCCCTTAATATTTAAGAAACATTTACTGTTGTTTCTTTTTAATATTACAGAGCAATCTAATATGTGTTTCAAGGTCTTTATTGTATTTTAATGTAAATAAAACAATATTATTACATTATTTGATCCAACGTTTCGCTGCTATTTTCCAGCTTATTCAGGGATAAGTTTTATTAATCTAGCAACGATATGTAAGTATAATAGATATAATAAATAAATATTTAAGTTATTTCATTGTTTTTTTTTTAAAGTTATTTCATTGCTTTTATGAAGTTATTTCATTTTTTTAATCAAATAATTTCATTGTTTTAATGAAGTTATTTCATTGTTTTAATAATATTATTTCGTTATTTTAATGAAATTATTTCGTTGTTTTAATTTAACTTTTTCGTGGTTTTAGTGAAATTATTTCGTCGTTTTAACGAAATTATTTTATTGTTTCGGCGAAGTTATTGCATTGCATTGACGACACTGTTTCATATATTTGACGAAGTTTTCATTAAAGTAGTTTTAACGAAATTGGTTTCATTCATCCAACGAAGCGTGATGTTGGTTGCATTTTAATGAATTTTTTCATTGGATTAATGCCGAAATTCATAGAACTTATGAAAAAAGTCTTCTTATTTAAAAATGAATCCTTCTTATTTGAGACAAAATTACGCTTGAATGGGTGGGCTGATTCCCCCTACTCTTTTTTTGTATATTATTGTCTGGAAAAGAATTATATGAAAGTAATACCCCTTTTACACACGGAAAGTTTACGTTGCAAACTCTTAATTCAGCTCGGAGAAAGACAGAAAGAGAAAGTATTCTTACCTCTATCTTTCACACAGATGAATTAAGACTTTGCAAAGTAAACTTTCCGTGTGTAAAAGGGGTGTAACTTAAAAAGGGTTGAAACCGTAAAAATTTGTGATGGTGGTATTTTATCTATTTTTTGATACGACTGGTATAAATATAATTCAAAGTCTACCCACTTTCCTTCGGAATGTGAATTAAGTCGAGGAAAAAAGCTTGTTTTACAATATCTTAGACATGTAAGTTTAATGTTAATTTCAATTTCAATTTAAGAACATTAATTAAGTTGCAAGAAGTACTGGGGTTTTGTATTTGCATTTTTTAAATATTTTTAAAACTTCTTGAATAAACATTTCAGCTTATTGTTATAAATCAAACACGCATTATAACTCAGAAGCGTGTCAGCTATAAAGTTTTGTTTTTGAACACATTTATGCCGAAAAGGTAAGATAATACACTTATGCTACAAGAGAAATTTTAATTTTAATTTTTTTGATACCAAGTTGCTCTCAAAAAAAATTTTGTTTTGCTTTCAGATTATATGTACAGAAAGTGAAGCTATTGTAGAAATAGATCCTCACAAATAAATACATAACTAATACCTTGTCTTAAAATTATTTTATTTTTGCTGAGTTTATCTACTGGGCACTCGAAGTATCTTCCAACAAAAAGTGTCATCATTTTCTATGTCATAATATCTACATGCATACACATTTACACTTTCATAGGAGTAGATGTGTACATTGTGAGAACAAAAGAGATTCATAATATTAATGTTACATTTTTATCTATAAAAGAAAAAAAAACCATCAAAGATATTTCTAAAGATATTATTCAGCTGACACTATTTGTGCAGACGTAAACATGTAGATATTTCAAGGTTTCGCATTCGCTTCTTTTAGAATTTAATTTTTTCACAAAAAATTTAATACTGGCTTAATTTTTACGAGTATACATATGTCACTTTTAAGCAAATCATAGCAAATATTAAATAAGTAAATAGTAATAATAATATCGTAATTATACATGTATGTACACTCAGGGAAAAGCTGCAACTTGTAAATAAGAACGCGTCGCATTTGTTCAATAATTTTCAATATAAAAGAAAATGTATATTGAGAAACTTAAAAATAAATAAAATTAATAAATTAACATTTTTCCATATTGAAATAAGAAATTTCAACGTGACTAGACTTTCATTAATATTGCTTATTAATTTAATACGGTTTTTATTGATTTTAAGCTTTTTTTCTCTGGGTGTAAAAACATTGTATGTATTAAGGCTGGGTTAGCCAAACGTTGATGTTGCTGTACCGTACCGTACCGTACTGTTAGCACGTTGGTGCACGTATAGAACATTTATTAACGTGCGTACGCTTTAAGGCTTCATTAGTCTTTACTTTCTGTTGCTGTTCTGTGCTGTGCCATTCTGCTTCTAAATTTGAGTACTTACTTTTTCTGTAGCAACTTATCAGCTGTTTCTGATCAGAAGGGTCGCAGTTTTCCACTAAAGCGATGAGTTTTGCATTGTCCATTGTTAAGTTTCAATATAGATTTGTTTTTCTTTTAAAAATTATTATTTTGTAATTCTAAAAGTACAATCACAATTTATTTCAAAATATTTTTATTTAATTTATGCTGTCACTTACAATTACTTAAACATTTTTTGATTTTCACAGGTTGAACCGTAACAGAACAGAACGAAACAGAAAAACTAACGACTTGTATTAGATTTCTATGAACAAAAACGAGTCAGCTGATTCGTAACAGAACAGAAAGTAAAAACTAATTCTGTTTTTATTTTGTTTTGTTGTTTTAATAGGAAAAAGAAACAGCTATTCAAAAACAGTGATGGGAAATAAAAAAGTTCAAATGGTGACTGTATCGAAGAAAAAGTACGTAAAATATGTAAATGCTACTAAAACTGTATCGGAGCATGTATATAAAAATATATGTATGTATGTATGTTATACATTTATAATAAATAAATATGTTCATACATACATACATACATATCGATGGCCACAAGTAGAAAGGCCCCAGCTTGCATTTTCATGAAATTGAGCTTTTAAGTGATTCCAATACATTTCACACAAATACACCTCGCCACAAAAACTTATTGCAATAAAGCGTAAAAATAACACTTTTAGAATCAGTTGTACTGTACATAAGTATGTACATACATACCCAAATATTTATGTATTATTTTAAGTATTTTTTTCACACAGATATTATTATTAACAAAAGTTTCAAAACACAGAGCCAAAATACCCCTATTCCATTTAACTTACAATGGTACCATCACTGGCTTACAACCGTCACTTATAAATAGCATAAACATTTTCTAGACTGGTCCATACAACATTTTTTTTGCGTAATAATTACACTAATAACTTGTAAATGGACAAATGTAATATAAAAAAATTTTTTTTTGATGGCTTTGGAAAAAAAAATTCAAGAATTTTTTTTATGTAACACAAAATACCTCTTAAACTAGAGGTGCTAGAAAATCAATAAACCTATTTTTGTAATCAGCGAACAAAAATACATAAGAATTAGTTATATTTGGTAAAAAAAATATATAATCAAAAAATTTTAAAAGGACTGAACTAAAAACACACGATTTTTGACATCCTTGCAATAATAGTCGGATACCCTGATGTACTCATCAATGTGAATCTATTTAAATGAAAGGGATTTTTGTGTAGATAAATAATCCAGAAAGTATTTTTAAGTTTGGAGTACCATTCGTAATATATTAACTGTATAATACAAAAAGAGATGCAAATTATGCAAATCCTAAATGACACTATATCTTCAAAAATAGAGCTGATAGAGAATAACTAATGACACCATCGTAATCAAGAGACAAAAATATAGTAGAATCGGCTATTTTTATTTAAACATCATAAAAAAACCTCTATTTTGTTGTGCACTGCTATTGTTCCTTCTTTTTTTTTTAGCATTTTTTGAAGAAGACTTAAGGCTGGAACAGAATAGAGTAGTTGTAGTAGTAGCTGAAGCTGACGACGTAACTAGTAGCGCAGCAAGAAAAAAATGTGAACAGAATTGAAGCTTTCTGCAACGGTTACCAAATAAATATTTTCTTAAGAACCTTGTAAGATTATACAAAAATAATGTGTGAATTTGTTCAATTCACAAGCTTGAATTAACTTCGTATTTGTTGTCTAAAAATTTGTTTTCTTAAAAAAGAAAATTACGCAAATCCGCGAAAATCGCAATATTGGAAAGAAATACCAAAATTTATTAAAATTCGCTAAAACTGTAAAGCAAGCGAACATTTCGGAAAAGTCGCGAAAACTATGAAAACTTACAAAAACTTGCAAAAATTTTTACGATTGCAGAGCACAATATTGATTAAGAGTCCATAAAAACATAAGATAGCAAAAAAATTTGGAAAATTACCCCTTTCGCGAAAATAGCGATAATTCGCGAAAATTTGCAAAATTTTAAACAAAGTATAATATTGATTACAAATCGCTAAAACTGTAAGATATGCAAAAGATTCGGTTAAAATTGTGAAAAAGTCAAAAATTCGCAAAAGTTACTAACAGAGGGATAGTAATAAAGTCTAATATCGTTTAAAAATCGGCATAAATTTTATGACTCTGAAAATATGCAAAAAGTCACTTTTTCTCAAACTTTCCAAAAAATCGCGAAAAATTGCAAAATTTTAAATGAGCTATAAAATTGAGTAAAAATCTCTAAAACTATAAGGAATGCAAAAAAATCGCGACAATTACGAAAATTTGCAAAAACTTACTAACAGCGGTATGATAACGAAGTTTAATATTGTTTAAAAAACGGCAAAACTGTCAGGAAGCTGAAAACATGCAAAATATCGCGAGCTTTGCAAAAATTCGCGAGAAGTTGCAAAATCGGAAGCAAATCCCTAAAATTGACTAGAAATAGCCAATGCCGTTATAAATAAAAAAAGTTCAAAAAAAAAATGCGAACAAAATCGCAAGTTAGCAAAAAATTGCTAAATGTATTAAATAAATTACCAATAATAATTGACTACATAATATTTTACTCAAAATCATGGCAATCCTTGTTGACATTTATTTTTTGTCGCGCAACAAAGTTCAAAATTTCGAATCTTTCGCTTCAACTTCCACTGCAACGACTACTACAACAACCCATTCTGTTTACTTCCCTCTAATAGTTTTTAACTTTTGACAGGTTGCAGCGCTACTCGTTACGTTGTATTACAGCTACTATTCTGTTCCAGCCTTTAGGGAATTAACTATGAATCATTGCACGATCGAACAACGTACAAAAATAATTGAATTTTATTTTTCAAGCCAACAGCCTATTGTGTCGACATTATAATATGCGCATTGCATAAATCATTTGATTGGAATCACACCAAGTTAAGTCTACTGCTTGGTGCGGTCTATCCTCCGAAAGGATAATTGGCCCATATTTTTTTGAAAATGAAAGTAGTGTCTCAATCTCTGTCAGCGGTGGTGCATATCGGACGATGTTGAAAGATTTTTTTAGGCTTGCCGTAGAAAATCATCCAAACTTGTGATGGAGCCACAGCACACACTGCACACGCAAAGAAGAGATATGGTTGTAGAATGGTTGAGAAAATAGTATTATGTTCTCTGAAACAAATGTGTGGTCGCTGAAAACTAGTTATTGTTATTTTAAACATTTATTTCGTTACGATAAACAGAGTAATGTTTGAATTTAATAATTACATTATCACATCCATAAAAAAGTGTGATATGGTTAGAGTTTAACAATATAGTCTTGTTGAAAATTTATGACTACAACATAAAGTGTATTATTATTTAAAAATAATATGATGTAAATAACAATATAATGTTATCCAAAACCCTACTATGTTAAGTTTTTTAAAATTTTTTTTTCAGAAACATCTGTCAGTTCAGTATTTCGTTTGTAAGCTATCGGTATTGCATGGGTGGTGTTAAATAAATGAATAAATAAATAAAGAATAAACCAAAGGGTACACTAATAAAATTATATAAACATTTGTGTATCTCTTTATATAGACATGTCAGTATGTCGTGTAAGTATACATTTCTATATATACATTTTATTTCAACAATGTTAAATTATTTATATTAAATATATGATTAAAAAGCAAAATAGTATTATTATATTAAATAATACTGTGGTCGTATTTAACAATATTAATATAATATAAGAATATGGTATGGTGAGTCTCAATTATATTTTAGTCATATCTAACAATAGTGTTGTCATATTTACAATACTAAGATTAGATATAACAAAGTTCATTTTTTTTTTGTAGATAATATTATTATTAACTCAGGTAATAATATTATTAAAGTTTGCTTTTTAGGCTTCCGTACACCAAAGGTGAAAAGGAACCCTATTGTTTTCGCTACGCTGTCCGTCTATCCGTCTGTCCGTCACACGGTAATTTCTCAGGAACCGTAAGAGCTACGGACCTGAAATTTGGACACAGTATGTAGAACCTTGGCCGCTACAACAACAAATACATCAGAATTAAAAATTAAAGGGTGTTCCAAAACGAGCAATGAAATATGTTAAAATCCCATGTAATATACAATTGTATGAACATATGTATATGGAAACTTGAAATTTGTAAAATTAGTGTATTTTTATACAGACTACAACAATTAACACTAAAATTTAAATATTTAAATTAAAGGGTGTTCCCATCAGTTAATGCAATTTTGATTATGTAATTTTGACAATTTGCTATATCTTGGAAACCGTAAGAGGCAAGCACTTGAAATTTTCAAAAACGGTAAAATTAAAAAAACCGAAAATTATAAAATCGCCAAACCAAAAAAAAAAAAAAAAAAATCGCCAAAAATTAAAAAAATCGCCAAAACGAAAAAAATCGCCAAAATTAAAAAAAATTCTAACACTAAAATAAATCGCCAAATTCAAAAAAATCGCCAAAATGAAAAAAACGCAAAAAATTTAAAAAAAAATCGCCAAAACGCGAAAATGTCGCCAGAACTAAAAAAATTTATATAAACAAAAAATCGCAAAAATTAAAAAAATCGCCAAAAATAAAAAAAAAAACGCCAAAATGAAAAAACGCCAAAAAAACCGAAAAAATCGCCAAAACAAGAAAATAAAATGTCTAAACTAAAAAAGAGCCAAAACTTAAAAAAATCGCTAAAACCGAAAAAAACGCAAGAAACGACAAAACAAAAAAACCGAAAAGACCCCAAAAACGAAAAAAAAGCCAAAACTATATATTATATAGGATGAAGTTTGTATTAAATTACATATCTAGTGTTCGTACGGAACCCTATGTGCGCGAGTCATAGTCGCACTTTACTGAATTTATTTATTTATTATAATATGATTTGACTGCAACCATATAATTCAATCATAGTATGTTGCTGTTTGATTATGGTTGCTCAACCATATTTTTTCTTTGCGTGCAGGTGCCTCAATGGCTTCGCTAAGGGACATATTTGGCGAACGCATTCATTCGCGCACAAGCTTTTTTTGCAAAAAGTTATGAAAAATATGCTAAAAAGAGCGCATATGTGCGAAGCAGATAAAAAAAATTATTATAATCGCATAAATAAAAAAGTTAAACACCATTTAAACCATATTTGTAGCTTATTCTGTACCATCCTGTATAAAGGTGTAGAAAATTAGAATATATCCACATAATATAATATAATTTAAAATATTAGCTGGGTTCTGGGTTTTGTATAAGTTTCTTAGCCTACTACTTTTATTTTTCTTTTGTGATTTTAAAAAAATCTTATTATTTGTGAATTCTCAAATAGTTTTTGAAAGTCTTTACATAAGATAAGAGGTTTGTGACTGTTCAAAATGTGTGGTTGAAGTCTACTGATGATTTGTTACAGCAACAATGAAATGCATATAGACAACGCTGAACCACAAGCAAATACATTTCAAGTTATCAAGATAATATCAACTGTAGCAATAGTAATATGTTTTCTGTATTTTGCCGAAGCAAATATGTCAACGTCTGAAACACAAACACAAAGAGCATTGTTTATGATTATATTTTCTTGATTATTTTTCACAATTTTTTTTAGTGTTTTTATGCTTATCATTCTTCTTAAATGTTGGTAAATGTATATATTTAGCAAGAAAAAAAAAAATAGCATAAAATATAGAAAATATCTACAAAAATGGTTTTATTCATATGTATCCTTAAAGCTGTCGTTGTTGTTATTTACATTTTAATTTAATTTTAATTTTCAGGATTTATTACTTTTTCTTTGTCCAATGAGAAGAGCTCAAGGCTAAGTGAATATAGCAACAAAAGTCTTAATGAATATGCCTGTGTAAATAAAATTTTATATTTTCATATAAATATGTACGTGTAAGTCTCTTTGTAAAACACTGTCTTTGTTTCATATATTTTTATAAAAAACAGAGGCGAAATATGATCACACTGGATGGTAGTTGTGCAGTTGCATTTATGAGATGAATAAAAAAAAATTCAATAATTATTTTCATGACAAAAATGCTTGAGTCAATAAAAAAGTTCTTATAAGAATTCTATAGAATTGAAAAGCTATTACCAAAACGAAGATGCCAGACTCGCAAGCATACAAAAAATATTTATTTTCTAGTTAAAAGTATATTTATTTTTATGGGAATTATCATAACAAAATAAAAAATTTCCATTTATGAGATGCCGTCTTACAGGTAAATTTAAACTTCATTGCTGTGCAATTTGTAGTTTTCCAATTATCTTATTATATGAGGATGTAAAAGCGTTTTCTGGACAACAAAAGTTTTGAGTTTTGGGTTTTAGCTTAGATCTAGATAGAAAAAAATTATAATCCGAAAAAGGAAAAAAAATATATGTGATAAACATTAAAATTTAAAAGGATATTTACTATGCACATATGTATGTCAAAATCTTTTCCTGACAATACGTTTATACAAAATTTTTTTACTTGTGTAGCTTAGCAGATCTCAAAACCTTGAAACTGTCAAAAATCTGTCATTATTTAGAAAAGTAACAGATCATAAACAGTTTTTCACATTTGAGTTAACTAGTTGCCATGCCCTGTAGTTTCGTCACTTAAATTGTCAGGCAGCAAATCCATTTAGTACTTTAGAAATTCCATGTTTAGTACCAGTTTTTTTGTATTATACATCACTGTGCACAGGTTTTAGATTGTATTCGTACACACATACATATCTAAAGGAAGAAAAATTTTGCCACACATATTTGCGTATATATGTATTAGGGATGTACGAATGTTCGTATTCGTATTCAAATTGCCGAATATTCAGCCATTTTTAAATATTCGCATTCGTCAAATTCAGGCGAAAACGAATATTTTTCCAAAAAAATATATAAATAAATGCATAAATCCTAAACAAAATTTAAATAAATTAGTTTGTACGAATCCATTAAATTTTTTACAGAAATTTGTACTTTTTTCATTTTCGAATATTAAAGGTATTCACATCAGTTTTTTTCTTGTTGGAAAAATGTAAATTTTTTACAACAAACACAGGAAAAAAAATTCCACCTAAAGTTAAGTTTTTAAATTCAACTTTTGGTGAATTTTTTTCCCTGTGTTTGTTGCAAAAAAAAAATACATTTTTACGTTTTTCCAACAAGAAAAAAACTGATGTGAATACCTTTATTATTTACAGACAAACATTAAAATTTTGGGTGGTTTTTTTTATCAATCTTAACCCTACGTCTACACCTGATATATTTTTATCATAACAAAAGTCAAACTGTATATTGCAAAATAATTTTTTTTATGCTAGCTCTTTTTTCTTCATGGAATTGACATGTGTCATGATAAAAATATATCAGGTATAGACGTAGGCTAAAGTACGCCAACAGGAGTATGAAGTTCTTTTTCATAACAATTTTTTAATATTTCATATTGCAGGCGTAAATACAATCCTATTTTATTGTCTTTAAATTTCATATTAAATATTCATATTCGTATTCATATTCGCGAATATCATTTGAAATATTCATATTCGTATTTGTATTCGCGAATATCAAAAATTGACATTCGTTGCATCACTAGTATGTATTTATGTATGTACATGTAGCAAGGAGAATGTCAACAAAGCGTGTCACCGAGTACCGAACACAAAAACGAGTCTCTCTCCCCACCCGTAATTTGCTAACAAACTAAATGTTTCCCTTCCAAAAGTTTTCATGTCTAAACGCAGGCATGTACTACGAGTACGTCACTATTTATTTGTAAGAGAAAATTGTAAAGGGTGTTTTTTATTGAGGTATAGAACTTTAAGTTGGCATCACTTTTTTAACTGGCGGCCATTTTGTCAGCTGTCAAGTGATTAATATTTAGTTTGGTTTGCCATTTCATCATGAACAGGTTGACAAAACAACAACGTTTGCAAATCGTGCAAATTTATTTCGAAAATAATGGTTCAGTTCGCGAAGTTTACCGCAAGCTCCGTCCATTTTATGGTCGACATAATCGTCCATCAGAGCAATTAATTCGGTTAACCATGGATCGTTTTCGCACTACGTTTACTCTATGTGATAATACGCATCCGCAGAGACGTCGAACAGTGCGCACCGAAGAAACAATTGCCGCTGTAGAGCAAAGTGTTGAAGAGGACCCGAATGAATCGATTCGCCACCGTGCACAGCAATTGGAGCCGACTAACCGACTATTTTGTTCCCGAATCGGATGGCATGAATGTGGATGAGTTGTGGTTCCAACAAGACGGCGCTACATGCCACACAGCGCACGTCACAATCGATTTATTGAAGGAAACATTCGATGAGCGCATAATTTCGCGGAATGGACCTGTCAATTGGCCACCAAGATCGTGTGATTTGACACCATTGGATTATTTTCTTTGTAGATATGTGAAGTCGCTCGTCTACGCCAACAAACCAGAAACGTTAGGGGACTTGGAAGCCAACATTCGTGGCGTTATTGCCAACATACGGCCCCATATGCTCGAAAAAGTGGTTGAAAATTGGACCTGTAGAATTGGCTTTATTCGAGCCAGCCGCGGCGGCCACATGCCCGAAATCATATTTAAACATTAATGGCATAAAATTATCCTTCCAATAAAGCCAAATTGATGGACATTAAAACGATTTTCTTGTGTTTTATTTCAATTCAAAGTTCCCTACCTCTTAAAAAAACACCCTTTACATATATTTCAAGTGTGTGGAGCGTATGATCGATGAGGATAATTTACACAGTCAAAATATCAAGTATACGTAGGTAAAGCAATAAAAACAAGATAAGCAGCCGTATGTAAATATTCTAGAAAATATCGCACATTTACTTCAATAGTGGCATAACTCAAAAAATGAGTTTTTTGAGTTAATAATGCAGAAAGATGCGACATTTCGTATTTTATCTTGTGTAAAAATTTCATATAAATAGCAGCTACCATCACCTCCTAAGAGAAGAATTTTTTTTAATTTTTCCTTTGAGTTGTATGCAAATTGAAAACTTAAAACGCGTTTTCTGCAAAACTGGTTTTTTGAGTTGTGCCACTATTGAAGTAAATGAACGATATGCATTTCCATGAAAAAGAACATTATTGCTAACCAGGCTAAAACAAGCATCAATGATCTGATAAATGATCTGAAAAAATATAAATATTATTATTATTATTATTATTATTATAAATATTGAACTCCGCATATCAAACATTTATGATTAACAAATTATGGCTTCTTTTTGAAATGTGAATGAAAGTAAATTATCTTGAATTCACCGATGTACGATTACAATAATCGTATCGCTGTAAGAAATATAACGAAAATTTATGGACTTTGCCATTCAGTAACACATTTTAAAGATAATCGCTATCGGTTGAAGTAAAAAAAAAGTAAAATGACAAGCTCAAATTCATATAGCTTTTCTCTTATTCTTCCTCGTGCTTATCGTTTATTTTGCCATTTTGTTATAAGGATGCCTCATAATATACAAATGAATTCCGACGAAAACACAGATGTAGACTATCAGCAAAAGATATTACAGAATCACATTATCGTTATTGCAAAAGAAAAAATATATCGATACAAATTACGATTTTCGGTTCGCAAAAAGTTGTTTAATCCAGGTAAAGGGCTTACTGTTTCATAATGACTAATTTAAAGCTCTATGACCAATTTAGTGTCCCAGTAAAATAAATTTTTCAAAACCAGCAGATGCCATAGTTCACAAAAATTTCAAAAATACCGAAAGCGAAATGATTGACTTTGTTTCTTCAGACCAATAATTTTATAAGTGTTAATAAACATTTCTTTGATAACAATTTTTAGTAATAAAATGCCAAATACGTACTATTATTTAGGATTCCATAAAAGCTAAAAACTTGTTTGATATTTATAACATCGATTTATTAAAATTTCAGCATGCTATCAAATCTAAGCTCTTGCCAATTAAAAGATAAGAATTTTATATTTTTTCAACAAACATAAAATCTTTTCAAATTGTATTTTCTAATTTTGGTAATAATGCTATACATTTTTAAACAAAAAACTTTAATATTAACTGCCTTATTCATAAAAAATATTTCTATGGGAAATTTATCAAATAAACTTGTAATAAACCGAAAATATTTTTTATGAATTATACCGTAAAACAGAAAACCTAGAATAGCTATTTCAAATACCTGTGGCAATTGAATTATAGCTATCATGAATTCGAGAATAGCACCGCAGATCAAAAAAGTAAACTTATAAATATAAGTGAACATAAACAAAATATAACATCTAATAAAAACAAACATAAAAAAATAATAAAACGGTACTCTAGGTCTTAGTTCGAAAACAGATCAGTAGATTTTTTTTAAAACGTCCACACAATTGAATTTTCCATTTGAAAAATTTTATATGTTTTAATTGAAAACAAACAAAAACAAAATAATGACTTCAATTAATTACCATAATACATCAATCTATTTCACAAAATATCTTTAAATGTAAAATTTGTTGGAAAAATCTATTGTCGCAATAACATTATTTTTATAACCTTTACCAAAAAATGGTAAAAGGGTATACATAGGTTTGTCCTTCCGTTTGTTATTTCTAGAATATTAATAAGCGAGCCATAAAGTATATATATTCTGGATCCTTATGCATAGGGAAGACGAATAAGCGATGTCCGTCTGTCCGTCTGTCTGTACGTGAAATCGGTTTTCCGAAGCTTCCAGAAAAGCTAGAGACTTCGTTCTTGGACTGTTGTGTCAGAAATGGTCGAAATAAGATTGGTATTGAAAATCAGCAAAATCGAGCAGACGGTTTCAGATCTGGGAAGCTTAAACCTCATTTTGCCATACAAAATAACTACCGAAAACTAGTTATTATTTTTTTATTAAATAAACTTATTTTATACTTCAGTATGAAAAAAATTAATATTTCTTAATAAAAAAAAATAAAAAAAAATTAAAAAAATTAAATAGACGTTTCCAGGGTTGGAAAACTTTAACTTTTTTATACAAAATTATACAAAATTAATTTACTAAAAGAAATTTTTCCTTTTTTCTATAAATTATATATATCTTATATTCTAAGAAGAAAGAGATTGGGTTAAAAAATCAGAAAAATCAAAAAGGATTATTACAGGGTTGCGAAACTTAAAATTTTTTGATATAAAAAATTAACTACCTAAACTAATTTTTATTAAATTAACTTATTTTATACTTCAGTACAAATTAAATTGGTATTTCAAATCAATAAAGAAAGTTAAAAAAATTAAAAAGACGTTTCCAGGGTTGGAAAACTTTAATTTTTTTTTTCATATACAAAAGTAACTTACTAAAACAAATTTTTTTTCTTTTTCTCTATAAAATAAACATATCTTAGACTCTTAAAAGAAAGAGATTGGTGTAACAAATTAGAAAAATCAAAAAGGATGATTCTAGGTTTGGGAAACTTACACTTTTTGAAATATATAAAAGTAACTAGGTCTTACTATTTTTTTATTTTTTTTATTAAATTAACTTATTTTATACTGCAGTACACATTAAGTTGATATTAAAAATTACAAATAAAGTTTAATACATGAAAAAGACATTTCCAGGGTTGGAAAACTTTAACTTTTTTCTTATACAGAAGTAACTTACTAAAAACAAATTTTTTCATTTTCTATATATATTAAACATAGCTTATATTCTTAAAAGGAACATATTGGTGTACGAAATCTGAAAAATCAAAAAGAACGGTTGCAGGGCTGGAAAACTTACACTTTTTGTGGTATATAAATTAACTACCGAAAACTAATTTTTATTTTTTTTAATAAAATAAACTTATTTTATACTTCAGCAAGAATGAATTCGGTATTTCAGATTAAAAAAAAATTTCTACCAAGTTTCCAGAGTTGGAAAACCTTATTTTTTATACAAAAGTAACTTACTAAAACAAATTTTTCCTTTTTTACTATAAATTAAACATATCTTACATTCTTAAAAAAAATTGTGTTTAGGAATACAGAAGAATCAAAAAAGGGGATTCCAGGGTTGGGAAACTTACACTCTTTGTGATATAAAAAATTAACTACCGAAAATTAATTTTTATTTTTTTTTATTAAATAAACTTATTTTATGTTTGAGTACGAAAAAATTGGTATTTAAAATAAAAAACAATTAAAAATTTAAAACGACGATTCCAGGGTTGGAAAACTTTAAATTTTTTTATGCAAAAGTAACTTAAACAAATTTTTCTTTTTTTCTATAAATTAAACATGTCTTAAATTCTTAAAAGAAAGAGATTGGTGCAAGAAATCAGAAACATCAAAAAGGATGATTTTAGGGTTGGGAAACTTACACTTTTTGTGATATATAAAAGTAATTAAGGCTAATTAATTTTTATCTTTTCCTTTATAGATTATACATATTTTACGTTTTGGAAAGAAAAGTTTGGTGTAGAAAATTATAAAAATAAAAACCACAGCTCCGGAGCTGGAAACTTTGACCTTTTTTTCTGGATATTAAAATAACTAAATAAAACTTTTTTTTTAATTTCCTTTTTTCTTTTTTTACTTAATACACTTTCTATATTTTTTTAAGAACTACTAGATTGATATAAGGAATCAGAAAAATCTAATTTAATGATTCTAGGGTTTGTAAATTTATTTTTTTTGTACATAAAAGTAACTTGGTCAAATTATTTTTTTCTTTTTGCTTATACTTTATGTAGGTGCTTATGTATGTATCTCTATTCTACATAAAAACACTTTGGTAAAGGGTATATAAGATTCGGCACAGCCGAATATAGCACTCTTACTTGTTTTCTCTTATTTGTTGTTGTATGAAAGCCATAATACTTAAAGGAAGAGAGTTGAATAAATTGAATTAACTTGGTTAAAGGGATTTTGTTTATGTTTTTTAATTTCATGTATTATTTAATTATGCTTGCATATGTATGTAAGTTTGTGTGTGGCTGTGTTTTAATGAATTTTTTGTGAAGTTTAGATACATTTTCTTTGAATCTTAAATTATTTACATTTTGCTTCTAGAATACGGACTAGTGTGTCGTCCGTTTGGTATATCTAGTACATATTATTACTTGAAAGGAGACCAATATTGAACCAGCAAACTTCTGACTGATAGACAAATACTCTAACCAATATGCTAACAAGCAGTCTAAATAACCATTGAAATAATTATGCAAATATGCTTATACAAAAACGGAAAAGATCATGAAAAAAAATTGTCTGTATGTCTATTTATAGATATGAAATAACAAGACATCTCATAAAATCAAGAAGATTTTCTTATTACAAAAATCAATAAGATGCTTTACACATAATCAAAATAACGGAAATTAAATAAAAAAGTTGTGAATAATAAGATTTCTTCTTGATTTTATGTGGTTTTCTTCTTGATAAAATTAATGAGATTTACCACATAAAAGCAATAAGGAATCTCTATGAAAAAATCTTCGCTTCTTTCTGCTGGGATACCCCTTAGCCTAAAAACGTTTCATAGAAAAAATCTTTTTGATTCTATGAAGCAGTTTTTTCTCTGTGTATGTATGTATGTTCGGCCTTAAAGCAATTTTGTTTTTTAATTTAAATGTTAATATTTTTTTTAGGTTTTCAATTGCAGAAACTAAATTACTTGTATTAGAAGGCACAAAAAATTGCAGAGAGTTACTATATTAATATTTGTGTATGTACGCGTATCGTTATTGGTTTATGACGCATTGTATTATTATAAGTTTTTTTACATGAGCAAAAAATTCTTTTAGTATAATTTTTGTTGATATTGTTGTTGTTACTATTTTTATTTAAAACATTAACTTTCACTTGCAGAGATTTAGTCACGTTTACATTTATTTTTTTTAGTTTTTGTAATAAAAAACAATTAAAATTTCCACTATTTCGAAAGAAGGTCTTCATGCGCATTCTAAGCGAAAGAAAGCTAATTTAAATTTCTCTGTCTTACTTCTGTACGAAAATTGAATCGAACGACAAGTCGTAAGAAAACGTAAGTGTTTTCAAATAGATTTTTATTGCTGCAAATGAAATACTCTAAGTTTTCAAAAATACTATGTTTTTTGTGTACATAAAGTAAAAAAAAAATATAGATAAACAGTGTTGCCCATTATCAAAAAATTTGTCTATAACTTCCACATTTCGTGGTGTCATGAAAAAATGTGCGTGTAAATTATCCACTTAAGTGTTGCTTAAATACATATTTGGCAAAAACTAAATAAATTTAGTATAGAGCTTTTATATTAGCTGTTTAAAATTAAGAGTTTAGAACATATTTTAAAAACTCATTTAAGAAAAGTGTTGAGAATTTAAAAAAAAAACAAACTATAAATTCGGGTAACACTATACTGAATTGTCAAAAAGTAAGCACACTGTGCTTGTCTCTTTTTCACAGCAGTTAATCAAAGCAAAAAGAAGGAAATAATCCAGAGATAACAAATTATTTCGGCAAAAATAGTAAATTTTAGCTACGAACGAAATTACAAAATATTTCCATATAAACTCTATTGAAATATTTCATGATTTCATTCAATAATGAGTGATGCGGTATTCCCCCAGATTTGGAGCCATCGGTAAAATATTTGCCATAATTCTTTTTAGCACTTTAGCGATCGAGACTTAGCTTTAGCTAAGGAAGTTACGTAACACGACAGCAGCAAATCAACTGAGGCTATCAGCGAAGAAGTGGTGTAACCCATATTGGTTTTTTGGTTGCCGTTTGTGTGATAAATACATTATTTACATTACCAATCAAAAAAGGTAATAGTAGCCACCTTTTGGTATTCTAAAGAAAATGGAGCTGAAAATTCGTTTTTGCACAGATCATAATATTGCAAAGTAAAAAAGCAATTAAATAATTAAAAAGAGTAATTGTTTAAAATAATTGAAGTCGGTCACACCATTTCTGAGCTGATAGCCTCAATTTAGCGTTCACCTTATAATGGATATTAATATCTTACAAATAAACTAGCCAGTGACAAGAAGTTTTAATGAAATTTTCAAAATTGTAGAAAATTGTTGACGTGTATCTCTTTCTTTTTCTTTATTTCGTACTGGTAAGACTTAACTGCGCTAAAATATTTAACTCTTATAGCTCGATTATGGGTGGCAACCGAACTTTAGTGTCCGTGTTAACTGGCAACGCAACTGAAATTAAAATTGGTATTATGTATCGACACTTCCTCCAAATGCAAGTGAAAATTATGTCAGCAAAACTTAAAAATAAAAGTGCTACAAAGAAAATTGTCAAGTAAATTTTTTTTTAAAATATATTTAAAATAAAGATGATTAATTTAAAAGAAGTATTTTTCAATGAAGAGGAGGAAGTATAAAATATTAATAAAAAAAAATATAATTTTTTAAGACTTACCGCCTCTACCGTTAGTAACCCTTATAGCCTTAAATCAATTTTAACAATCTCTTTGGGGCTTTGGGCGTATTTTCTTTAAAAATCCAAAAAAAAAAAATAATAGCACCAAAAATATGATTACTTCTTAATTTTGCCATATTTTTGCTTTGAAAACTATAAATTTATGGTTGCCAGTATGTCAACTAAAATTAACAGTTGTTAGTTGCGAGTTGCAATCCGTAATACCATTTTAGCAACAAGCAACGCAAAAATGTTCGGTTGTCATCCGTAATCAAGTCATTAATTTTATTTGTGTATGCTTAGAGCCGATTTCACAGATTGTATTTATATATCAATTCATATTTAAAAGTTATTTTCATATTTTTTGTATTTTTCAATGAAAAACAAATTTTATATACATATGAATTGATATTTAAATAGAATTGGTGAAAAGGACTCTAAAAGTGTTTCATGTGTGCAAATATTAAAAATAAACATTTAGTTTTGTATCAATAAAAATAGACAACAAAACGATACCTTTTTTGTGGTGCAAAAGATATAATGTGTGTGAAAAAATCAGTTTGTTAACATCTGTCTTGTAAAACCAGAATTATGTTATGTATATATTAGAAAAACAAGTTTTTATAAAAAATATAAAATTGAAATTTAAAAATTTCAAGCGTTCGCTTTAAGGTTTAAGGCAATGGTGTGCAACTAAGCCTGAAGGGCCCAAGCCTTACCAGTGCCTTGTCCCTGTAAGGAGTCGAAAAAATTATAATCATCCTGTGAAACACAAGATGAGTTAAAAAAAACGTGTACCAAGTGCAAGCAATGAAACAAAATTTTAAAAACAAATGTCAGCTCTGCAAAAGGCCCCTTAGACCATCAGTGTGAAAGTTTTTTATCCATTTTAAAATAGCAATTATGGCATGCCATTTATAGAAGTTCACTATACAGAACAAAACCATGTTATTGAAACAAAGTTTTAATTTCAATAATATTTGTCATTAACTTGAATATTGTATTTATCAATACCGTGTATTTTAATATGTCATTTATTTCAGAGCTGCCCACAGAGAGAAAACAGAGAGTAATGTATAAGCGTATGTTTTGTATAAAAAGCCGATTGATGTTCGGCACTCTGGTACCAGTTTGAACCGCCTGGATTTATTTTAATTTGTTTGTGTTGGTATTTCTCTTGCTTGTTCATTGACTCAATGCGGTCATCTGCTATTGTTATTGTGTATTTTTGTTGCTCGTGTTGTATACGTGTACATTGCGACAAGAAGCGGAAAAACGTCGTTGCTTGTTTTTTTACTCAACAAAGTTTTTTTAATTATATCAACGCTATGCGCACATGTAGAAAAAAACATAAGAATTCATGTTTTTGCATATCCAATAACGATTTGCTCTTTAGCTGAGTGGTAAGTACGTTAAGGCCGGAGCACAATGAATTCGTCATGCGTTAAACTTCGCCTTTTTCAACTGACAGCTAAGTTGAAATACATGGTTTCTTATGAGGTCTGTTACATTCAGTACGTATCCGTCAACGCAAAGTACAAAATTAGGTCAACTTTTAACTTTTTGTGTACGTTGAGTAGTTTGATAGATATTGGTTGATTTTTTTGGTATGTTCTGATCCAGGTTTTTGTGTTTTGTGGCACCAAAAATAAAATTAAACAAAAGAAATAAACCAAATGAATACAAAAAGTTTAATTTAATAAAGAAAATGGAGAATCGACCTATTGAAGCTGTTCAAATGCTTCCGTCAATGAAGTACTCATTCTGCCAACCTTCTACGTCGTTGCGTTAATGTAAGTTGAAAAAGACGAAATCTTTGGTCTATTAGTCAAGAGATTGCCAGTTCAAACACACACACATACACAACAACAATTATCACTGAAAATAAAATTACAGTCAACAACTTTTTTCTTTGATTCATTAAATTTCTTTATTGACTTTATTTTCAATAAACGTGCATAAAATTTTATTTATCAATAATGCAAAAATCATCTTCACAGAAAATTCAAAAGATTTTTTTATTGCATCTACGATTTTCGTATTCAAATATTAAAATCATTTTTTTCTGTGTGCAAAGAACCACCAAAGCAATGTTTCCATATAATTTCCCTTATAAACAATATTAACAATAAGCTAATGGTGGTTCCAAAAAGGACTACAAAACATGTGGCTACAACAACTACGAGTAAAAAAATTATTTTCTCCTACATCAATGAGATCATCTCATTTAATTAATTTAATTTTAGTATTAATATTTTTACCTAAAACCCCCTTAAAAATGTTCATAAAGGCCTTTTGACAATTTTCTCCTTCCGTTTGATATAACTTTGTTATTTATTATGTAAGTGGAAAATGATAAATCTGCCTACACTCCTTCAGAAAGCTGTTGTTATTTCATAACCACATATGCTATATACAAGTAAGAAATTGAATTGAATTGAAAAAAATACTTTTGTTTTAATATTTACAACTGCTTTGCACACTATTGTGAAAATTGAAATAATTTTTTTTTGATTGCTTGCAACTTACAACAAACTTACAATTTCTTTTTTGTGAGATTAAGCCAGTGTGGTTGGCACACAAGCTTTAAATAATGTTATTTTCAAGTAGGGACACACGCAAACTGTAGCGTTTGCATCAGCGAACAACTTATACATCATACACCTACAGTATTCACTAATCAATCTTTTCAATTAAGAATTTGATTGATTCAATTGAATTTTTTATGGTATTAATTAATTTGGGTGAAAAAATTTAATTGATATTATCAAATTGTTTATAGGTGAAAATTTAATTAAGTTTTTAATTTATATATATATTTTACTTGATAATAAATTATTCATATTACTTTTTTGTGTGTATGGACAGCACTTTAGAATAAATGTTTCAGAAAATTTTGAAGATTGTTGGTTGATTCCTAGAGATACGACCAGGCTATTAAGGATTAATATGCTAAACCGAATATGGCGAACTCCAAATAAACAACCATAAGTACAAACTGTATAATGTTGAGAGTATTCCTGCAATTTTGTATAGTTAATCGATTTTTTAATAAGATTTTAGGGAGAAAGGTTACTGGGAAGATTCAGCTATAAACTCACGTGCATTTCAAGGGTCTCATCATGCTTTCAGGTTTATACAAGTATTTGATTCTAAAGGCTGATAGATTTTTGCAAGTCTAACATTTTAACGTTTTAAAAAATTCATTACTTTCGTCAATAAAAATATGTAGAGTTTTAGCTATAAAAAATTGAATGAAGAATATTTTTAAAACAAAAATAAGAAAGATGTTCCAATCTACGTTCAAAATTTTTTTTTTACTTTTGGCTTTTATTGCAAAAAAAATTTGCGATAAATTGCAAAATTGCAAGCAATCCCTAAAATAACACACAAATAATACTCGTACCTAAAGATATAAGAAATTCCATAAAATTGGAAAAATTCACGAAAATTAAAATTTGCAAAAACTTGTTAATATCAAAAGGATGACAAAGTGTTATATTAAGGAAAAATCAACAGATCTGTAAAAAGGGCAAAAACTGTAAAAGAAAAAAAAATCCTCTATCTTACGATGAAACAGCTTGAGACAACCCTTATCTGTTAAAATTACGCACAAGAGCAATAAATTTTATCAACAAGTGAGAGTGCTATATTCGGCTGTGCCGAATCTTATATACCCTTTACCAAAGTGCTTTCATATAGTATAGAGATATTACATACATAAGCACATACATAAAGTATAAATAAAAGAAAAAAAAAATAATTTGACCTAGTTACTTTTATGTACACAGAAAAAATAACAATTTTCAAACCCTAGAATCATAATTTTAGATTTTTCTGATTACTTATACCAATCTAGTAGTTCTTAAAAAATTTTAGAAAGTGTGTTTAGTGAAAAAAGAAAATTCAAAAAAATGTTTTATTTATTTACTTTAATATCCAGAAAAAAAAGTTCAAAGTTTCCAGCTCTATAGCTGCGGTTTTTATTTTTATAGTTTTCTACAAAAAACTTTTATTTCCAAAACGTAAAATATATATAATTTATAAAGGCAAAGATAAAAATTATTTAGACTTAGTTACTTTTATATATCACAAAAAGTGTAACTTTTCCAACCCTGAAATCATCCTTTTTGATGTTTCTGATTTCCTGCACCAATATTTTTCTTTTATATAATATAAGATATGTTTAATTTATAAAGAAAGGGAAAAATTTGTTTTAGTAAGTTACTTTTGTATAAGAAAAAAAGTTAAAGTTTTCCAACACTGGAATCGAGTTTTTAATTTTTTAATTGTTTTTTTTTATTTGAAATACTAATTTTATTCGTACTCAATCATAAGACATCTTTATTTAATAAAAAAAATAAAAATTAGTTTTCGGTAGTTAATTTTTTATATCACAAAGAGTGTAAGTTTCCCAACCCTGGAATCCTCCTTTTTGATTTTTCTGATTTCTTATACCAATCTTTTTTTAAGAATGTAAGATTTATTTAATATATAGTAAAAAAGAAAACATTTGTTTTTGTAAGTTACTTTTGTATAAAAAATAAGGTTTTCCAACCCTGAAAACGTCGTTTTAATTTTTTAATTTTTGTTTTAATTTGAAATACCAAATTCATTCGTACTGAAGTATAAAATAAGTTTATTTTATAAAAAAAAAATAAAAATTAGTTTTCGGTAGCTAAGTTTTTATATCACAAAAAGTGTGGGTTTTCCAACCCTGAAATCATACTTTTTGACTTTTATGATTTCTTATACTAATTTCTTTCTTTTAAGAATATACGATATCTTTAATTTATAGAGAAAAACGGAAAATTTGATTTAATAAGTTACTTTTCTATAAAAGAAGGTAACACGTTTCCAACCCTGGAAACGTGTTTTAAACTTTTTTAAATTGAAATACCAATTTTATTCGTACTGAAGTATAAAATAATTTTACTTATTTAAAAAAAAATTAAAATTAGTTCCCGGTAGTTAATTTTTTGGATCACAAAAAGAGCAAATTTCCCAACCCTGGAATCATCTTTTTTGATTTTTCTGATTTCTTATACCAATCTCTTTCTTTTAGGAATATAAGATATGTTTAATTTATAGAAAAAAAGGAAAAATTTGTTTAGTAAATTTCTTTTGTAGAAAAAAAGTTAAGGTTTTCCAACCCTGGAAACATCTTTTTAATCTTCTGAAGTTTAATTTTTAATTTGAAATGCTAATTTTATTCGTACTGAAACATAAAATAAGTTTATTTATTAAAAAAAAATAAAAATTAATTTTCGGTAGTTAATTTTATATATCACAAAAAGTTTCAGTTTCCCAACCCTGGAATCATCCTTTTTAATTTTTCTGATTTTCTGATATCTACATATTCTTCAAGAATATAAGATATGTTTAATTTATAGAAACAAAGGAAAATTTTGTTTTAGTAAATTGCTTTTGTATAAGAAAAAAAAGTTAAAGTTTTCCAACCCTGGAAACATCTTTTTAATTTTTTTAATTTTTTTAAATTTTTTTTAGTTAGAAATACCACTGAAGTATAAAATAAGTTTATTTAATAAAAAATTATTTAAAACTAGGTTTCGGTAGTTATTTTGTATGGCAAAATGAAGTTTAAGTCTCCCAGCTCTAAAACCGTCTGCTCGATTTTGCTGATTTTCAATATCAATCTTATTTCGACCATTTCTGACCCACCAGTGCAAGAACGAAGTCTTTAGCTTTTCTAGGAGCTTCGGAAAACCGATTTCACGTACAGACAGACAGACAGACGTCGCTTATTCGTCTTCCCTATGCATAAGGATCCAGAATATATATATACTTTATGGCTCGCTTATTAATATTCTGGGAATTACAAACGGAATGACAAACCTATATATACCCTTTTACCATTTTTTGGTAAAGGGTATAAAAATTACTTGATTCGCAAAATTTACTAAAATTTGCAAATAAATTCCAAAGCCTTAAAATTTTAAAGGGATAAATGTTTGAAAAAGTTTGTTTTGCGAAAATTCACAAGTAATTTTAGGATACAGATAGAAGCCATTGAATAATTTTCGCATAATTTTGTATATTCATACTAAAGGGTTGCATTTGTATACTCGTTTGTATAGCCAAAACAAATATACCATGGTATGTACCAGTGATGGGAAATGTGGCACAATTGTGCCATTTTTGGCACTATTGGATGTTTCCTGGCCCTGTGGCACTCTCGCTCCTTTTCTGGCACTTTTTGTCCATTAAATATGTAAACTTTTCTTACATTGACGATCTATTAAAATTAATATATAAATTTGTTTGTAAGTTTATAAATTTTTAGAAATATTTCAACTTTGAAATTCATGAAATTCTTAAGTATTCCCCAAACCGTTGGTTGTCTCGTAAAGTTGATGCAGATAGAGTCTTTGAATCTATTTATAATTTTGTCTTATGTCCTTGAAATAGTAAATTATCGAAATGCAATCAAAATATGTGAGATTTCATTTAATTTTAAAGAGGCTTTTTTATTTCGTCATTTATACCGAAATTTTTTTAACAAATATATTGATGATCTTCCTGTTGACAATATAGATCAAAATTCTCACCATCTTCCAACGGAATAAAATTATTGCGGCACTGAAATTGAACTATTAATAATCAAAAACTAATTTTCCCAGCATAAAGTTGTACACCCAGGGAAAAAACAGCTTAAAATCAATAAAAACCATATTTAATTAATAAAAAACATTAACAAAATCTAGTCATGTTGAAAGTTTTTATTTCAATATGGAAAAATTTTAATTTACAGTATTAATTTATAAATTTTGTTTATTTCTAAGTATCTCAAAGTATAATTTCTATTATATTGAAAATTATTGAATTAATGTGACGCGTTCTTATTTTTAAGCTGCAGCTGTTCCCTGAGTGTAGAATTCAAAAATAGAATTAAAGTCTTCTTATATATTTTTGTGTCATATTTGAAAACTAATGGCCTGTTTCACAATAACGAAGCAAAACTTTCGTCTTACAATTTATATTTAAAACACTCGAAAGTTTCGTTTCAGTTTCTTTCGTTATTGTGAAACAGACCATAAATATAACTTCAAGGACTATTATTTGAATTGCTTTCCAAAGTGTGCGCCAGAATATGTTCTAAGTGGAGATACAAATAATACTGATCCTTTTGATAAAAAAATGCTGCTAAACGAAATAAAATACGTGAAAAAATTAAAAGTGAATACAGATCTATATTAGACTTGGAAGATTTAAAATTTCAAGAGTTTAAATGTGAGTGATTTTTGAAAGATATGGAGACGTAAACAATAGTTCCAATGAAAAATTTTTAAGTAATTTTTATCGAATCGTTTAAGGTATTCTTTTTTTTCTACTCTTCATCAAGCGTGTAAAGTATATTTTTAGTTCGAAATTTGCTCAAAAGTAAAAATGGACTTTAGCATCATTAATACATGGTAAAAATTTTTGAAGTCTGACAATAGATCTTGTTATAATCGTAATACATATAGAATTATGAACCAATAAAGAAATACGAATTCTACTACACCGACAGAATGTTTGTTTGATTAAAATAAATAGCTAACAATTATAAATATTTTTAACGTGCACGAATTTGTATAACTCGACAGTATATTAACCATAAAAAACTACAAATTATAATTGCCACTAAGTATACACATATACATATATATATATGTATATATATTTGATCATTTAAATTAGTTTAGGTTTATTATAGGCTTTAGGTATGTCCTTTAGAATCATACTATAACGTAAAAAATGTTTTTATACATATTTGTATTTCTTGTATCCTATCCCAGTTGGCGATATCGACGTCACTTTAACACAATACCAAAAAATTGGGGCTTGTGTACCCCTTGTCGAAAATAACTGACTCCTGTTGGTAGGTTTATGCTATTTTCTAGACCTAAGCCAACAGAATAGATTGTCAGTAGCACAGAATTGTTCTCGAGAGCGAGTAAATAAATCCCAATTTTTTGATATTGTATTAAAGTGATGTCGATGTCGACAATTGGGTGAGTACATACGTAAATTGTCACTCACTATAAATTTTACAGCCTGTATTTTAAAAGTCATCAATGATTTTGCAATTTTGATAATAAAAAAGTTAATTTTTTCTACATGTCTCTCACTATTATATCGAAAATAGGGCTCGAAATGTACTAATGTGTATATACAACTAATTTTAGACCGTGTTTTTTATGATATTCGTAAATTTTTCTATTTATAAACACAATAAATTATCATTCAAGAACCATAATTTAAATGAACATCAAGTCCCAGCATTAAAATTACATAAAAAGTGGTTTGGCACTATTCAAGTGATTTTGGCACTATTTAATAGCAGATTTGGCACGAAATCAAGATTTCCAATTCCCATCACTGGTATGTACCATATAATTGTAGTGTGAGCGACAGAACTAGTATAAGAGTTATTGTTACTACGTTTATACGCAGGGCTTATTTGCAAATAAAACTGTAAATTGTTGCCATATTATTGTTTTTATTGCGACTTACTAATTCAGAAAACTATTCACGTTTAACGCACTATTTGCAAATAAAATGCTTGAGGTTGCCACACTTATAAATGTTTGGTAACAAAAAACAATAAATGGATTAATATTGCACAAAAAACATTAACAGAAGCAAATAATGACAATTAAAACAAATAATTATTTTATATTTTGCACATTTACACTATTTTTTTTTGTCAAAAAAAGTAAATTTTCTATAGAAGTGCTACCAAGTTTGTGTACTTTTGCTATTCCATATAAACAGTGAGTTAATTTATTTGCGAATGTTTTTATTTGCAAATAGTGCGTGTATAAACGTATTATGTGTGTGCGTGCTTTTCCAAATTAAAATACAATTTAAAGCAAATAACAATTGCGTATTGTATTGCTGCTGAGCAACTGTTTGATCTGTTTTTGCTCAACAAATACATATTGTAACACAAATATATGAAAAAACCACTATTGAAACAAATACATGATGTGCAGATGTATAGGGTGTTTTTTTGAAGGGTATAGAATTTCGAATTGAAATAAAACACAAGAAAATCGTTTGAATGTCCATCAATTTGGCTTTATTGGAAGGATAATTTTATGCCATTAATGTTTAAATATGATTTCGGGCATGTGGCCGCCGCGGCTGGCTCGAATAAAGCTAATTCTACAGGTCCAATTTTCAACCACTTTTTCGAGCATATGGGGCCGTATGTTGGCAATAACGCCACGAATGTTGGCTTCCAAGTCCCCTAACGTTTCTGGTTTGTTGGCGTAGACGAGCGACTTCACATATCTACAAAGAAAATAATCCAATGGTGTCAAATCACACGATCTTGGTGGCCAATTGACAGGTCCATTCCGCGAAATTATGCGCTCATCGAATGTTTCCTTCAATAAATCGATTGTGACGTGCGCTGTGTGGCATGTAGCGCCGTCTTGTTGGAACCACAACTCATCCAAATTCATGCCATCCAATTCGGGAACAAAATAGTCGGTTAGTCGGCTCCAATTGCTGTGCACGGTGGCGAATCGATTCATTCGGGTCCTCTTCAACACTTTGCTCTACAGCGGCAATTGTTTCTTCGGTGCGCACTGTTCGACGTCTCTGCGGATGCGTATTATCACATAGAGTAAACGTAGTGCGAAAACGATCCATGGTTAACCGAATTAATTGCTCTGATGGACGATTATGTCGACCATAAAATGGACGGAGCTTGCGGTAAACTTCGCGAACTGAACCATTATTTTCGAAATAAATTTGCACGATTTGCAAGCGTTGTTCTTTTGTCAACCTGTTCATGACGAAATGGCAAACCAAACTAAATATTAATCACTTGACAGCTGACAAAATGGCCGCCAGTTAAAAAAGTGATGCCAACTTAAAGTTCTATACCTCAATAAAAAACACCCTTTATGTGCGGACGTTCGTTATGTTATTTTGTGGCGCAGCCAAAGTATAGAGAGAGAAATAGACAATTTTGCTCTGAGAGTAATTACAAATGCATGTGTTTCATGCAGTGATGCCAACTTTTTTGGCTCTAAAGGCACATCAACACTTAAAAAAAATACTTAAAGCGTAATTTTGATATCTAAATAGCGTAAAAAGCACTTTCGTGAAAAACGACTGAAAATCCATAACGTGAATTAATGTGAAGTTTAATAATGTTTAAAATTTTCTTAGCTATTCTCCTTTTAATGAAATATATCAAACGAAAAATGTATGCTTTACACTGAAAAAATAAGTACGCCGAGTAATTATTAAAATAATTTTAAGAAATACACAAATTTCTTAAGAGCACTAATTAGTGCTTTTTCTTATTTTGGCACTAACGCTAGAAATTTGGCGTTTTGAGTCTTCAAAAAGCACTAAAAATAGTGCCAAAAGCGCCAATTTGGCATCGCTGGTTTCATGTACATGTATCATTTACTTACATATGTATGTGCAATTTTGCTTTCATTCATTCATTCATCAGCCAATTACATTTTTTCTCAACACATCATAAGGCACTTATGGTAAAAGCAGTTTTATGTATCTTATTTGCCTTAGAAAAACAAAAAAAAAAAATAAATGTGTTGTTTTCATTTGCTCATTGCCCAACCTTACAATAATTGCTTAAAAAATCAACATTTACAACTAGTAACAGAAAACGATAAATAACATATTTGTTCATACCAGAACCAAAAAACAGGCAAAACTAGTGCAAACTAGTGGTGAGTGATAGCGTGATTTTTTAATAATGTTACTCCTTGGGAACGTGATTTCTAAATCGCAGTTCTTTTAAACTGTGACTGTGATCACAGTTTAGCAGTATTATGTTTGCAGCAGTTCTGTTATTTTGAGAAAATCTAATAAGAGGAGCAGCAGTGATATTAAACAGTGACTGTGATCACGGTTTAACACATTTCAGCTCTTCTGCTTTAAAAGTATTTATTAGTATTGATGTTTTGATAAATATTAATAAGAAGAACAGCAAGAACAAGCAATTAGCAATCAACCCCGTTCAAATATTGAAAATAAATAAAAAAAGTATAAGGGCCATTATTATGACTTGACGATAAAGTTCCGGATAGTTAATCTTAACTTTAGCAAAACTGAACTGTAAAGTGACCGTTAAAATTTGTCCATTATTACAACTGTCCGATAAAATAAATAATACAGTTTTTGTTTGGTGGCAACATTTCTGTGGATTTTGTGGATATTGATTGTTAAAAATGCTTAGTGGCAACTTGCTTTTGTTTATTTGTCAAATTACAATCTAATGAAAACAGTTTTGTCAATTCTTTTGTTTTTTGCTTTATTATTATGTGTTTTGTGTTGGATTGGTTTTGTTTTATACCATATTTTAACCAAATAAATTTGGCAGTAATTTATAAAGTAGAAAGTGTGGCAAGGGATGAAAATATGGCAACTTCAAATGACTATACCTAACGATAAAAGTTAGAGGTAGGATGAGCTTGTCTTTAACTTATCGTTCACTTTTGGTTAAAATGAAGATGTAAGAATGAAAAAGTGTTTATCCATCCAATAAAATCCTACCTTTAGCTAACGACAAGTTATAATAATGGCCCTAAGAGGCAGAGAGACAATAAAATTGCAAGTATAAAAATGTGAGATGTACATAGTTGCCATAAAAGATGATTTGACGCGATTTGACGATTTTTTTCTTGGCAAAAGCTAAAGGTATAAAAAAAAATTAATGTGGTAGCTTTATTTATTGTAAAGTAAGCATGCAAGAACAATCACAGTTTGTATGAAAGAACTATATTTTCAAAACCTGTTACTTGATAAATTCAGCCACAGTTGTGATTTGTGATTTTTCAATCGCTGTGAAAAAGTAACAGGTTTCTAAATATCGCGCAACTCTAGTGCAAACAGATGTATCTGTGCAATGCTATAATTCATACCAAATATCGTTTTATTTTTGTGATATTTTTTCTCATTTGTTTTGTATCATCTTGTTTATATTTGGACTAACATACTGTTCTGAGAAACCCCTCATTTCTCAGAACAGTCATATTTTAAACTAGTTTAAAAGCTTAGGACATTATGACTTTAATACTACACTTTGAATACCCCAAATAATTTACTTCAATGCTTATTTAAACTGCATTATAACAATAAAAGTTGTAGTGCTGGATATTAGTCGGAATATTGCTGGTCCAACACTTTTCTCTTCCCAAGTAATTAACATGTATGCATGTTAAGTTAATTAAGAACATAATTAATAATAAAATATGTATATATATGTAAAATATGTAAGTAAATCCCAGTCGTTGGGCGTGGTGGATGTGTGTCGGGATCGGTGTCGAGTTTCTCGGGAAGGGGGATCAGTGTTATTTACACTGGTTGTTTCCTTCGTGGGATCTGGCGCTCGTCGTGGTGCGCATTCATCGCGCCCATGCACTGGATTACATTTACTCATCCATATAACCAAAAACATCGGTAAATTTTTTCTTTATAAACTCTTGCCTCCTATAACTAAACATAATTCAAATTCTTTTTACTTTTGCCTTTTAACTTCTAACAACTATACTCATTTAATTTTCGAACTTATTTATATTGTTATGAGTATTATCTTACTTCCAAACACCCCTCATACATCTATCACTGCTTTTCACTTATTACTTACTACTTCTTACTTTTACAATAATCTTATCCTCTCTGTGCTACTAACATTAATAATTGAAAAAATCAAACAATTTAACAAAATCACTCTAAAATATAATTTGCTCTATTTTTTCATACCTTTTATCCCAGTAATATTATTTTTTTTGAAAGACACATGGAACATTGTAAATATAACGGCAGCTTTATTATTAAGTAAAGAGCAATTTAAGATAACACTTTTTATAACATTTAGTCATTCCATTTCTTTAATTAATTTCTCTCCCATTTGTAAATATTTAGGAACAATAATTGATATTACAAACACTTATCTGTTGACTACTTTAAACTCTTTGCTATTCTCTCTCACGTATTTCAATGTAATTCTCTTAAAGAAAAAATATACTAAATCTGTAAATATACATAGCTTTTGCAAATTGATACTGATACATAAAACTTTATTATGGGTATTCAAACTCTTCTACAAAATCATAAAATTTTAAATTGTATATTATATCATATCGACCCCTATCTCCCATACATTTAAATAATGTCATTAAAAATTTTGCAGTGGAATATGAACGGCTATATAAACAATTATAATGAATTACAAATACTAATTAAAACACATAACCCAAAAATAATATGTATCCAAGAAACCCATGTGCACTCACTCCTTAAAATCCCAATTCCTATAAACTATAACTTATATTATTTGAATACATCGACAACAAGATATGGTGGCGTAGCTATTTTAGCACACAGATCCTTACAACAAAAACAAATTTCGATATGTAATGACTTTGACACTGTGTGCATAGAAATTGCATCCAAAATTAGATTCAACATATTTAGCGCATATATACCACCTACAACATATTTTGCTAAGAAAAATCTCGAAAATGTGTTTAGGTCGAACTTACCAACAATAATAGTTTGAGATTTTAACAGTCCCCATAGAAATTGGGGTTCCATCTCTAACAGTTGTAGGGGCAATACATTGTCCAGATATATTGACAAATCAGATCTAATTTTATTAAATGACAAGTCCCCCACCCATTTAAATACTCACGGTACATATTCTTACATCGACCTTACATTTTGCTCACCTATCTTAGCTTCTCAGACTGTCTGGCAGAAAGAAGAAAACTTATTCGGAAGTGATCACTTTCCAATTTTAATCTCACTATTCCCCTCTAGTGTAGTAAATAAACATTTCAGTAAACCAAAGTTCAATACGAAATATGCTGATTGGAAAAAATTTAAAAATCTATGCGAATTTTATAACGAAACTAAGCCTCTTACTAATAATATAAACAAGGAAACAGCTAATATATGCAAAATTATTTCGCAATCGGTGACCAATTCTATTCCTCAATCAAAAAATAAACCGAAAAAGGTCCCATGGTGGAACAATGAACTCGAAAAACTAAAATCCGAAAAAAATAGACTTTGGCATTTATTTAAAAGAAATATGACCGACATTAACTTACTCACCTATAAAAAAGCAAATGCAGTTTTCAAAAGAAATATAAAACTATCAAAAAGAGCAGCAATTTTTAACCTCACCTCATCAATTAGACCTAAAACCCCCACTGAAAAAATTTGGACAAATATCCGCAACTTTACCGGTTACAAAACAACTCCGACCATCCATTGTATTTATTCATTTTCGAACCAGGGGTCTATGATTACTGATTCAATTGAAATAGGCAACGAATTTGGCAAATACTGGTCGTTAAATTCAGATGATTCCAATTTCTCTCGCACTTTTCAGGCAAAAAAACAGTCTGTCTCAACAGATATACCAGATGTCGTTCCTTATCCAGAAGCAAAGAAAATCGAATCAAACATAACATACATCGAACTAACTTCTACGACAAGAAAGTTAAATGGCAATACACCAGGCTTAGATAGAATATCTTATTCCATGTTAAAAATGTTACCTACAAACGTACAAAAAAGAATATTACAGCTAATCAATAATATTTTCCCAAATTATATCCCACAACAGTTTAAAAATAGTGTTGTGATTCCTATTCTAAAACCCGGAAAGGATAAAACATTGATGAGTTCATATAGACAAATTTCTGTAAACTCTTGTTTATCTGAAGTTTTGGACAAGATAATTGCTAACAGGTTATGGTGGTTTGTTTCTACTAACAAACTACTTAATAGCCGGCAATACGGTTTCAGAAAAGGAAGTTCAACAATTGATGCTCTATTATATGTAGACTATCAAATTGCCAGTTGCTTATCGTTACGTAAACACATTACCATTGTGTCTCTGGACTTCGAACGAGCTTTTGATAAAATAGGTATATATTCAGTACTAGATCAATTAATAGAATGGAAGGTAGGCCCTAATATAGTAAAATACGTCACTAATTTTATGTCCAATAGAAAGATAACAGTACGCATAAGAAATAAATATTCCTGCACATACCCTCTGCGGAATGGAATTCCACAGGGTTCTCCCTTATCCGTAATTCTTTTTCTTATAGCATACAATAAATTATGCTCCGTCATCTCCGTTTATAAAGAAATTGATTTTTGCGCATACGCTGATGATTTCAATCTAATTATTAGACTACCAAGAAATAAACAACATACTACAAATATGGACAACATCATTAACGACATAGACAACTGGTGCGACTCTTCAGGAGCCACTATATCTACCTCGAAATGCAAATATATACACATTTGTCGTCTAAAAAACTGTAGATGTGTAATGCAGTCTTCGAGTCGAAACACTGCGCTTATTAGGCATAGTTATTAACAAACGATACAACTGGAAAACCCATATAGAATACCTTCAAAGCTCTCTTTCGCATCGTTTAAATATTATAAAATGCCTGTCTAATCCAAAATGGAACTGCAATCAAACTAGCCTGATATCTTTAACTAAAGCTCTAGTTCTTTCCAAAATAAATTATGGTTTGCAAATTTTCGGTTACGCTCCCAAGTCTCAAATGAACAAAATTAACACCATAATAAACTCCTGTATAAGAACATCGTTTGGTGCTCTGTGCTCTACACCAACTTCGAATTTACGTTTTGAGGCTAACATTATATCTTTAAATGCCCAAAGAGACATTCTCACAACTAAACTTTTTCGCATCCTTTCGTACCAAGAAGGAAATCCGTTAAACCAAATAATAAAAAAACTCAAACAATCAAAGAAAATACCTAAATTTCCCTCCTTGCTTTATAGAATAATTGATAACTGTCGAAATCTGGACATACCACTCAATACTTGCAGAAAATTATCTAAACCACTTCCAGCATGGTTTCTAGATGCGTCATGCATCAATAATACCCTGCACAAATTCTCAAAAGCTAATACCCACCCTTCCATATACAGGAAACTATTCGCAAGTTTAATGGCAGAGCTTAAAGATCACACATTTATATTTTGCGATGGATCCAAAACCGAATCGTCAGTTGCATATAGTATCACTTCCGCGAATACAGTTTTGAAAATTTCCCACCTCTGCGAATATAGTTCAATTTTCTCAGCTGAAATCATTGCTATACATGAGGCAATGTCATATCTAAAAAATATTGGGAAAAGTAAATTTGCAATATGTACAGACTCTCTCTCGTGTTTGAATGCTATCCTGAATATTTCAAATAATGAATACTATACGTCACTCATAAGAAACACCTTGATCGAAACATACCCAAATGTTAAAATAATCTGGGTACCAGGTCACAGTGGAATTCAAGGTAACGAATTCGCCGATTTCTCTGCAAAGAACGCCTATCAACAGCCCTTACACTATACAAATAACTTAAGTCGCAGAGATATAGAACGAAAAATCGTTAACCACTACGTTTCGAAAGATAAGGATAATATTTATAACTCCTCTTCAACGTGGTATCAGATGATTAATAGAGAGAAAAGAACAATATTCGACTATATGTCAGATTATGGAAAAGAGATGCGTAGGCTGGATTACAGCAAATTTTTGCGACTTCGCCTTGGTCACACTAGAGTCACACACGGAATTCTATTCAATTCAAATTTTAATCCCTTTTGTAACTGTCAAGTAAGTTACCCTACAACACCATATCATTTGCTTAGCGAATGCCCAACGCAAAACACATTACGAAACTCTATATTCCTTAGTTCTAATCCTATAAGTAACCTATCTCATCCTACATTACGAAATATATCTTTACTAACTAAATTCCTTACAAAATCAAACTTGTATAGCGAAATATAGTCATAGTTATATCTCATGTTAATGTATACCTACACATACTCTTTTAGATATAAGTATTTATATTAAATATGTATTGAGCTGAAGGCCTACGTTGCTATTGCTCATGTTTCACTATTTTCTTGTAATTTATAATAATAAGTAAATAAATAAATAAATAAATAAATAAATAAATAAATGTAAGTAAATCTCATTTGGTACACAGAAAAAATTAATCACCAATGAATGTTTTCAATCGGGAAAAAATCTGTATTTCTCCCAGCTAATAAAAAGTCTAGTTTAATTTTTCTACTCTTCTTTTGAAACTTACATTAATTAATAAAGATATTACATTCAATAAGGATTGAAATTACTGAACTTAAGCAAGAATAATAAATTATTTCTGGTTAAGAATTTAATTGATTGATTGATTTTGTGTTCACAAAAATTTAATATGAATAATTTTATAATATTAGTTAAAATATTTGTAATATCAATTAAAAAATTAATTTAAATTTCACCTAAAAACGATTTCATAATACCAATTAAGTTTTTCGCCTCAAATTAATTAATATAATTAAAAATTTAATTGAATCAATTAATCAATGTGAAACTTAAATCCTGTAGAAACGTCTATGACGCCATACAACCACTTTTTTAATGCATATTTAGAAAATTTTTCCAAGTTTTAGTTAATTTTCATACATTACGTACTCATACTATTCCATTCATTTTCTGAAAAAAATATTCGAGAATATTATTATTGACAGAACCGAATGGTGCTACGACTGACACTGCATCAGAGGTGACATTTTTTGAGATTAGAGTAAGGAAATCCAATTTCTTTCATTACGGCAGTATAATTTTGTATATGCTCCTGTATACTATACTAAAAACTATTTAATGATATTAGATTCAACTACCATGACTTCTAATGAATAGAATGAAATGGGATTTTACAGCCCCCTGAAGGATCATGCACCATTTGAGTTAAGGACATTGCTACACACAGAAAAATTTCAACTTAAAATCTTCTTAAACAAGGTTAATATAATATTTTCCCGCAATGATTTTGCTTCATATGTGTTTCATGTTAATTTAACATTATTTATAGTAATTCACGTTAAATTAAAATTTACGTTCTGTTAAAATCAAAACAAAGAATCATGTTGAATCAAAGTTATTTCAAGTTAGATCAACATGGATTTAATTTAATGTAATAATTTTAATTTATTAATTATTTAACTTACGTGCGATTGACATAGACATCAGAAAAAGTTTTGTATATAAACTAAATTGGCTTCCCCGGCCAAGATTTGAACTCGGAACTCATCGAAACAAAATGCTTTGACTTGAAAAGTTTTATTTAAAAAAAAGTACAAAATACTTTGACTCGACTCCAGGATTCGAGCCTGCGATCCTCCGAATGCAAGACTAGTACACTGACTACCAGCCAGTAGCAGTTTGTCGGCTCTTTACAAACATAAAAAAACAACAACAATACAAAAATAACAACCTACACAACTAAGCACAAAAGTGTATTGCAGCTACGAACAAAGCAAATAAACACCAACACACTCAAACAACATATTATTTCTTGTAAATTTAATGTAATTTAAATGAATTTGAATCAACCTTTTGGCATGGTGATTTTACATTGGTATTTTTTGTGTGTACTGGAGAAAACTTCCAAAAATTATTTTTCTTAAAGCTAAACTATTATTCTAGGCTTTTTTAAATACTTACCTGTCAAAAACTATATTCCAGCGTTCACTTCTTCTTTAATTTTTAATAATTTTTATTACAAACTTGCGAACTTATGATTTTATCATTTCTTTAATTATGTTAATCAGTGAACACAACTGTCAATCTACACTTTGTATCGCCACATTAATCCCAAAATGACAACCAAATGTAGGCTTGGGAAAAATTTCACAATACTTTTTATAAAGAAATCCAACTATATAATAATAGCACGCACATTCTTAAATTTGCATAACAAACAAACTGTATTGAAAAAGAATAACATCATAAGAAATGTTGCAGAAACTGAAAAGGAGGAGAAAGAAATTTTTTTTGTTTATGAATAAAATTCTTTACGAAAAAAAGGGTGGATGGAATATCCTACTCAACAATATTAAGCCATGAACTCAAAAAACAAATTGAATAGTACATGTATGTACGTATATATGATACATACATGCACATATACTTACATACCTATACAAGCAAACATATGGAATATTTAAACAAGAATTTTATCATGTGTCCATCTCCTTTCATAGAAAACTTTGCAGCTTTCGGTTCCGAATTGTCTTGTCTTCTTGTAAGATGCTCACACGCAAAGAAAAAATATGGTTGAGGTAACCATAATCAAACAGCAACATACTATGATTGCATTATATGGTTGCAGTCAAATCATATTATTGTTAATAGAAAAGCAAACTTGAATAATATTATTATCTGAGTTAATAATTATATTATCTACAAAAACAATGAACTTTGTTACACCTGATCTTAGTATTGTAAATATGACAACACTATTGTTAGATGTGACTAAAATATAATTGAGACTCACCATACTATGTTCTAATATTATATAAATATTGTTAAATACGACCACAGTATTATTTAATATAATAATACTATTTTATTTTTTAATCATATATTTATTGTAGAAACAGCTGTGCGTTAAATTCAAAATAAAAATAAATTAATATTGTTGAAATAAAATGTATATATAGAAATGTATACTTACACGACATACAGACATGTCTGTATAAATAGATACACAAGTGTTTATATATTTTTATTGGTCTACCTTTTTGTTTATTCTTTATTTATTTATTCAATTAATTAACGCCACCCGTGCACTACCGATAACTTACAAACGAAATACTGAACTGACAGATGTTTCTGAAAAAGATTTTCTTAAAACTTAACATGGTATGGTTTTGGATAACATTATATTGTTATTTACATCATATTATTTTTAAGCAATAATACAAATTATGTTGTTGTCATAAATTTCTAACAAAACTGTATTGTTAAACTCTAACTTTTTTATGGATGTGATAATGTAATTATTAAATCATTACTCTGTTTATCGTAACGAAATAAATGTTTAAGATAACAATAACTAGTTTTCGACGACCGCACATTTGTTTCAGAGAACATAATATTGATTTCTCAACCATTCTAAAACCATATATTTTCTTTGCGTGCACACACGTACGTTTGTATGTCTATTAACATATTCTACTTTATTATTCTTTCATTTTAAAGCAACTTGCTGCTCAAAATTTGGTCTTGTGTAATTTTTTGTTTGTTTTCAACTTGTTAATTTAATTCGTACACTCAACACATGGCACAGTAAAACATAACTAGGGAATTCACAATAGCGTCTTAAAATTAAAGGGTTGCATTTGTATACTCGTTTGTATAGCCAAAGCGAATATACCATGGTATATACCATATAATTGTAGTGTGAGCGACAGAACTAGTATAAGAGTTATTGTGTGTGCGTGCTTTGCCAAATTAAAATACAATTGAAAACAAATAACAATTGCTTATTGTATTACTGCTGAGCAACTGTTTGATCTGTTTTTGCTCAAAAAATACATATTGTAATACAAATATATGAAAAACCATTATTGAAACAAATACATGATGTGCAGATGTATGTGCGGACGTTCGTTATGTCATTTTGTGGCGCAGCCAAAGTATAAAGAGAGAAAGAGACAATTTTGCTCTGAGAGTAATTAAAAATAAATGTGTTTCATGTACATGTGTCATTTACTTACATATGTATGTGCAATTTTGCTTTCATTCATTCATTCATCAGCCAATTACATTTTTGCTCAACACATCATAAGGTACTTATGATAAAAGCAGTTTATGTATCTTATTTGCCTTAGAAAAAAAATAAATGTGTTGTTTTCATTTGCTCATTGCCCAACCATACACTAATTGCTTAAAAAATCAACATTTACAACTATTTGTTCATACCAGAACCAAAAACAGGCAAAACTAGTGCAAACAGATGTATCTGTGCAATGCTATAGTTAAAATGTGTCTTAATATTGCAACGTTTCAATTTTAATACTTTAATATGGTCTGGCAAGTTTGTTGTTTTTGTTTTGTATGTAAATCAAATTAGTTACCATGTGGCAAATTTCACAGTTGGGAGTTCACAATAGCGTCTTAAAATCTGTCTCAATATTGCAACGTTTCAATTTTAATACTTTAATATGGTCTGGCAAGCTTGTTGTTTTTGTTTTGTCTGTAAATCAAATTATTTACCATGTGGCAAATTTAACAGTATAAAATGCATGTCATTTTCAATATGGCAATATGGTAATGTTAAACCAAACATGTTAAAACTGTCAACGCAGATGTAGTTGATGAAAAAAAAAAAAAAAAATTGAACGTTAGTGCCAAACTAAGAAAAAGCACTAAGTAGTGCTTTTAAGAAATTTTAGTATTTCTTAAAATTACTTTAATAAAAACTTGGTGTATTTATTTTTTCAGTATAAAGCATACCTTTTTCGTCTGATATATTTCATTAAAGATGATATTATTGCAGAAATAGAGAATTGCTTAGGAAATATTAAACATTATTAAACTTTACTCATTTGAATCTTCACTCCTTTTTCACATTAGTGCTTTTTAAGCTTTTTAGATATCAAAATTACGCTTTTAAGTGCTTTTTTTTTAATTTTGATGTGCTTTTAGAGCCAAAAAAGTTGGCATCACTGGTGCTCGGTGCTTTTTTAGGGTTCCGTACACCAAAGGTGAAAAGGAACCCTATTGTTTTCGCTACGCTGTCCGCCAGTCCGTCTGTCCGTCTGTCCGTCACACGGTATTTTCTCAGGAACCGTAAGAGGTACGGACCTGAAATTTGGACACAGAATGTAGAACCTTAGCCGCTACAACAAAAAATACATGAGAATTAAAAATTAAAGGGTATTTCAAAACGAGCAACGAAAAATATTAAAATCCCATGCAATATACATACAATTGTATGAACATATGTATATTGAAACTTGAAATTTGTAAAATTAGTTTATTTTTATACAGACTACAACAATTAACATTAAAATTTAAAAAAATTAAAATTAAAGGGTGGTCCACCACTTAATGCAATTTTGACTATGTAATTTTGACAATTTGCTATATCTTGGAAACCGTAAGAGGCAAACACTTGAAATTTTCAAAAACGGTAAAACTAAAAAAACCGAAAATTATAAAATCGCCCAAAATTAAAGACAAAATCGCCAAAACGAAAAAAATCGCCAAAATTAAAAAAAAAAAATTCTAACACTATAAAATAAATCGCCAAATTCGAAAAAATCGCCAAAATGAAAAAAAACCCCAAAAATCGAAAAAAGTCGCCAAAACGCGAAATTGTCGCAAAACTAAAAAAAATTTTAAATAAAAAAAATCGCAGAAATGAAAAAAATCGCCAAAAATAAAAAATCGCCAAAATGAAAAAACGCCAAAAACCAAAAAAAAAAAATTGCCAAAACAAGAAAATAAAGTGTTAAAACTAAAAAAAGAGCCAAAATTTAAAAAAATCGCCAAAACCGAAAAATCGTAAAAACCGCCGAAAAAACGCAAAAACCGAAAAGGCCCCAAAAACGAAAAAAATGCCAAAACTATATATTATATAGGATGAAGTTTGTATTAAATTACATATCTAGTGTTCGTACGGAACCCTTCGTGCGCGAATCAGAGTCGCACTTTACTGAATTTATTAAACTAATTTTTGGTGCTTTTTATTTCTTGGCGGTGGCACTAAACCCAAAAATCAAAAAGAATTTTCCTTATATAATATACATTTTTTTTTTGAAGAAGTGTAACATTTAAAAAACATAAGCACTGAAGTTAAATGGAACATTTCAAAATATTCTAATAAGATTGTACAAAACTGCTTTTTGAAATTTAAAAGTTGACAATGCTGATACACAGTATGTGTATTTATATCAGTGGTGCCAACTTTTTTAAAGCAAAAAGCACTGTTCGGTCATGAAAAAAGCACTAAAAAGCACCAAATGTTGTGTCAAATTTTCTGCTAGCCCCCAGGGCTAGTGAAATTTTATTCACCTCAGAAGTGTCAAAAATTTACTTACACTGGTACTTTGCTACCGTTTGGCACAGGCGCATAGTACTTTCCTACCGTTTGGCACACGCCCTTAACTCCACATTTAAGAAATTTTTATACTATTGATCACACTTACCCTCAATCAAAAAGATGTTTTATAAAATTGCTTAATGTAACGTTTCACGGCATTATATTCCAGATATTTCAAAGCTTTAAAATCCATTTAGAATGAAATCCCAACTCATCGTTTCACAGTTTTATTAAGCAATTATTATTTTTTAATGATTAAATACTTTAACTTATTTGTGGCAACTCATGCTAGCCAATAGCCAGACGGCCACTCGTGGCATAAACAAATACCACGACGTGGTTCATTTTATATATGTATATTTATAAGGCACAACCTATTTCAATTCTTCAGCAAGTTTATTTAATGCTTGACTAGGTATCGACATAAGAAAATAAGAATCCAAAATGCTTTGAAAGTCGAAATGAAAAGTGTAAGTGTAAGTTTTTCTACATCTGAATAATTTTCTGGATCATCACGTGCATTCTAATAAACTATTACGGCCATATGTATAATCAAAAATTGGCATGAAGTTAGCATAAGTGGCAAAATTTAACATGATCTTAACGTGTTTTGCTGCCATATAATTTTACATTAAAAATCATGCTAGGATGTAATCCTGTGCTAAAACTACATTATGCGGGGATTTTTAATGTCAAATTGTATAGCGGAACTCGTCAACACTTAGTTCAATTTTGTCACTTATGCTAACTTCATGCCAATTTTTGATTATGGCCGTTAATTATTTGAAAAGAACGAACCAAAGGATAGTAAACAAATATTCTAAATATAGAAATTTTTGAAGACGTATGAAACTGATTGCACTAGTAAAACAAGTAAGAGTGCTATATTCGGCTGTGCCGAATCTTATATACCCTTTACCAAAGTGCTTTCATGTAGTATAAAGATACATACATAAGCACATACATAAAGTATAAACAAAACGAATAAAATAATTTCACCTATGTAGATACTTTTCTGTACAAAAAAAAATTAATTTTCAAAACCTAAAATCATCATTTTAGATCTAATCTAATAGTTCTTAAAAAAATATAGAAAGTGTGTTAAGTGACAAAAGAAAATTCAAAAAAATGTTTTATTTATTTACTTTAATATCCAGGAAAAAAAGTTCAAAGTTTCCAGCTCTGGAGCTAGTTTTTTTCTACAAAAAAATTATTTCCAAAACGTAAAATATATATAATTTATAAAGGCAAAGATAAAAATTAATTAGATTTAGTTACTTTTATATATCACAAAAAGTGTAACTTTTCCAACCCTGAAATCATCCTTTTTGATTTTTCTGATTTCTTTTATTTTATTTATTTTTCTTTTAAGAATATAAGATATGTTTAATTTATAAAGAAAGGGAAAAATTTGTTTTAGTAAGTTACTTTTGTACAAAAAAAAAAAAAAATAAAGTTTTCCAACCCGTCTTTTTCCAAATCGTCTTTTTAATTTTTGAATTACTTTTTTTTAAATTTTATTCGTACTTAATCATAAAATAATTTTATTTATTAAAAAAAAATAAAAATTAGTTTTCGGTAGTTAATTTCTTATATCACAAAGAGTGTAAGTTTCCCAACCCTGGAATCCTCCTTTTTGATTTTTCTGATTTCTTATACCAATCTTTTTTTAAGAATGTAAGATGTGTTTAATTTATAGTAAAATAGGAAAATTTGTTATAGTAAGTTACTTTTGTATAAAAAATTAAGTTTTCCAACCCTGGAAGCGTCGTTTTAATTTTTTAATTTTTGTTTTAATTTGAAATACCAAATTCATTCGTACTGAAGCATAAAATAGGTTTATTAAAAAAAAAAATAAAAATTAGTTTTCGGTAGCCAATTTTTTATATCACAAAAAGTGTGGGTTTTCCAACCTTGAAATCATACTTTTTGATTTTTATGATTTCTTATACTAATCTCTTTCTTTTAAGAATATAAGATATCTTTAATTTATAGAGAGAAAATAAAAATTTGCTTTAGTAAATTACTTTTGTATAAAAAAAGTAAAGTTTTCCAACCCTGGAAATGTGTTTTAAATAAAATAAGATTATTTATTTGAAAAAAAAAAATTAAAATTAGTTTTTGGTAGTTAGTTTTTTATGTCACAAAAAGAGTAAGTTTCCCAACCCTGGAATCATCCTTTTTGATTTTTCTGATTTCTTACACCAATCTCTTTCTTTTAAGAAGATAAGATATGTTTATAAAAAAAAGGAACAATTTGTTTTAGTAATTTACTTTTGTATAAAAAAAGTTAAAGTTTTCCAAAGCTGGAAACATCTTTTTCATTTTTTGAAGTTCAATTTTTAATTTGAAATACCAATTTTATTCGTACTGAAACATTTTTTTTTTTTTAATTCATGTTTTTTTATTTATTGTATCTTCAAATATGAACTAACAATAAGTATTCAAATCTTAAATCTATAAAAAAATTATTAGGCCCGACCAATGTCGGACATAAGCTTAGTGATAGTTATTAATAATACATAAGTAGTGATAAGCAACAAAAAGAAAAAAGTGTTTTCAAGCAGCTTCATCATCTAGAGTGTTGAATATTAGAGCCCGTGTATCTCTCTTTTTTAAGCGGATGTGTCCAGTAAAGTTCAAAATATTACGAGCAAGCGGATTAGGATGTGACTCGAGTTTTGTTAGATATTTGCCTGCGTATTTTACAATTTCTTCAGTCACTAGTGGCATATTCAAATCGCGATGTATTTTTGAATTTTTGATGTACCATGGAGCCGATGTTATCATGCGTGAAATTTTATTTTGCCTTCGTTGAATTTTCTCTACATTTGAAGCTGAAGCAGTGTCCCATAGTTGAATTCCGTAACACCATATTGGCTTTAAAAGCGACTTGTATATTAAAAGTTTGCAGTCTAGGCTAAGTGTTGAATTTCTACCAATCAGCCAATGTACGTGAGTTAATTTAAGTTTCATTTGAGTTAACTTAGAGTCAATGTGATGTTTCGATGTAAGTCGTCGATCAAGGTGTAAACCAAGATATTTCACATGTGAATGTTGAGGAACAACTTGATTGTTAACCCGAATGGGGGAGCAAGTATCTCTTCTTAGGGTGAACGTTATATGGACACACTTTTGTTCATTGACTTTAATTCTCCATAAGTTTAACCAAAGCTCCATCTGGCTAATGTGTTCGTGGAGTTTTCGGTATGCCTCATCAGGGTTTTCGTGCATACTAAGGCAGGCTGTATCGTCGGCAAATGTGGAAGTATGGATACTACTGCTCACAGGCATATCACAAGTATAAATCAAATATAAAACTGGTCCCAGTATGCTCCCCTGTGGCACACCGGATGAAATAGTTTCAGGCCAACTCGTAAAGTCTCCTTCCACAACAGTGAACTTACGGGAAATAATGTAACTTTCCAAAATATTTAAAATGTTTATTGGTAAGTAAGTCTTCAATTTTAAAATTAGGCCTTCATGCCACACTTTATCAAATGCCTGGGAAACGTCAATAAAGAGCGCAGAACAATACTTTTTTTCCTCAAAAGTTCTTCTTATAAATTGAACCAGTCTGTGAGTTTGTTCAATGGTGCTATGCTGACTTCTAAAACCAAATTGATGGTCTGGTATGCACCCACTACTAATTAGAATTGGGGACAATTTTGTTTTGAGCAGTTTTTCGAAAAGCTTTGACATAGTTGATAGTAGACTTATTGGCCTATATGACTCAGCCTTGGTTAGATCTTTGCCCGGCTTTGGAATCATTTTAACCTTGGCAAGCTTCCAGCTGTGAGGATAATACTCCAGTCGTAAAATGGCATTAAATATGAATAATAGGATTCTCATTGCAATACGAGGCAAGTTCATAAGCATCTGGTTACTAATTCCATCAATACCCGGAGCTTTCTTTGGGTTGAGTTCGGCAATTAATTTTTGTAAATCACGCGTCTTAAACTTTATGTGTTGAGGGGGTAGAGCGACTACATTCGGCAAATCAGCAACACCAGTACATATGTTTGGCGTAAAAACGGATTTTAAGTGCTCAGCAAATATTTTACCTTTTTCAGTATCGCTTCTTGCCCAACTTCCGGTAGATGTGCGTAGAGGTGGCTTATACTCAATGGGTGTTTTAAGCTTTCTAGCAGCGCGCCACAAAGAGTAATTAGACGCTGGTGTGACATCAAGACCTTCCAGATAATTTTTAAGAGATGCAGTTTTTTCAGACGCAAGCAACTCTTGGAGTCGTTGAGCGCACTCTTTAAATCTGGTTTTATTTTGTGGTGATCTGTGCTGTTGCCATTCCCTTCTAGCTCTTCTTTTTTCACGCACGTTAAACCCAGTCTGCGGATGGGAGATAATGGCATGTTCAGCAGCCTGTTTAATATTCTCGCTGAGATTGGCAATGTTAGATTCAATATCATCGGATGTTCTAAGCGTAATGTTTTCCGTACAATGACTACTGAGATATTTTTTGAACCCCAGCCAATTAACACGATTGATCATATTCACATATTGGTCAGGTAAGTTACTTCTTAAGGGACTACAAATTGTAATGATCGTCGGAGAGTGATCGGACGAAAGATCAAGAGAAGCTTGAACTTGAATTAAATCCCTAGAGATATTTTTTATGACGCCAAAATCTATAACATCCGGAATTTTTTGTATGTCAATAAGTGGGCTCCCCACTCGAAATGACATCCAAGCCCATTTTTGAAATAGTGTTGAACAATGCTCGACCTCTGGGGGTAATAAGACGCGAAGCCCAGAACGTATGCTTAGCATTGTAGTCGCCAGCTGCTACAAAACAAGGTCCAAAAGATTTGTAGAAATCCTCATATTGATTCTCAGTGATTGAAAATCTGGGAGGGGAGTAAATTGATGATATAACAAAATTTGTACAAAAACTTTCAATGCCAATATTTGTTGCTTGTAGGTGTTCTTCACAAATGTTATCAAGAACATAGTGCTTGAGTCTTGACTTTATTAGAATTGCTGATCCACCGCAAGCCCTTCCTCTAGGGTCCTTTGTATCATATATAGTGTAGCCATAAATTTTAAAAAGACTTCTCGAAGTCAAATGAGTCTCAGATACTAACATTACATCAATATTTTTTTCCGTGAGGAAGTGCTCAAGTTCGTTTTTATGTTGGCGAATGCCGTTTGCGTTCCAGAAACATATTGTTAACGTGTTCATGGCTTATTAATTAATGCTTGAAGCAGAGTATTCTGCATTCGCAGCATTTCTTACTGAAACATAAAATAAGTTTATTTAATAAAAAAAAATAAAAATTAATTTTCATTAGCTAATTTTTTATATCACAAAAAGTTTCAGTTTCCCAACCCTGGACAGACGGACATCGCTTATTTGTCTTCCCTATGCATAAGGATGCAGAATATATATACTTTATGGCTCGCTTATTAATATTCTGGAAATTACAAACGGAATGACAAACATATATATATACCCTTTTACCATTTCTTGGTAAAGGGTATAAAAACGAAAAACATATAGCGCCGAAAAATTTTAAAATTGTAAATAATGAAAATTTTTAAAGTCAAAAGTGGTTTGTATGAGATATTAGAATTATATTAAGATTTTTATAAAAGTTGGCCATATTTCTGTAGGTACAACTTTGCCTAATGTCGCTAGCAAAAACATTTGAATTGGAGCAAAAAAAGTGCATGAAAAAATTTTTTTTTTAATTAACTGTTACTAAAACAAAATTTGTTGAACAGACTCTTAGCTACATCACTGCAATTTATAATTAACTGGTGTCATCAAATCTGAATTAGATATTGCCCAAAAACTGACGACACCTTTTTTGACAGTCCACTGATTTTCAGAATAATTATGGGGCCATAATAAATTTGTCACTAACTAGCTCAATTGAGTACAGTATTTTGTTACATTATCTACTCCGTTCCTTTTCCATCGCATAGGTTAAGTCTTAAGTTGAGTCAGATATCTAAGACTCAAGTCAGAATGGATACACACATCATAGTTGGAAAGCGCGCGCAAAGCCCAAATTCATCACAAATCTCATTGGTTCCCAAGATATCCAGGAATAAGGACGCCGCATCAGTAATCCGTCAAAATCGTTTTAAAATATTGCAAGATGACAACAACAAACCCGATGTATCCACGAACAAAACATCCAAGCCGCCACCAATCTATTTGAGAGAAAAAAAAATTAAACACCCTTATTAAAAAACTAATCTCAGTCATTGGTGAGAAAAAATTTCACATTGTTCCAATAAAACGTGGTAACATTGAAATGAAATTTCAAATTTGTAAAGAAATTTTTTTCCTGCAAAACGGTTAATGAACTGGAAAAAATAAATAAAACAAGTTTTTCTACACACCAGCTTAAGAGTGCTAAAGACCTGCAAATCGTATTGAAGGGCATATATTCTTGTGTTAATCCCGAAGAAGTTAAAGATCCACTCACCATGCAAGGATTTAAGGTAAAAAATTTTGCTAATATAATCAATAGGGAGAAGATCCCTCAGCCTCTTCTTCGTGTTGAACTGAAGCCGAATGATATACAGTTGAAAATAAACGACATATATACAATTTATAACATAAAATACCTCTTATATCGAAAAATCACAGTTGAAGAGAGACATAAGCGTTCAGGACCCATACAGTGCCATACTTGTCAAGAATATGGCCACACAAAAACTTACTGCCATTTATCTACTGTTTCTGTTGTGTGCGGCGAATTACATGACACAGCTAGTTGCAATAAGTCAAAAGATCAAAGTGATAAAAAGTGCAGTAATTGTGGAGGTATTCACACCGCTAACTACGGAAGTTGTCCTGTGTACTCTCTCGTAAAGCAGACTATGGTGCAAAAACCTAAATTAGCTCCAGCTCAATTAGCAAACACTTACTCCGCCTCTATTTTGCAAAGAAGCCAAACAGTTACTTTCCGTGTGTCATATGCCGATTCTGCTAAGACAAATTCTATTCCCATACAAAATATTTCACCTTCAAATAATTCAACAAGTACAAACTCCAGCTTTAATTTCAATCGCCTTGAAGCTACTATTGATAATCTGGTGCAAACTATAAATAATTTCACAAAAAATATGTCTAGAATATACTGCTTCAAGCATTAGTTAACAAGCCATGAACAAATTAATAATATGTTTCTGGAACGCAAACGGCATTCGCCAACATAAAAATAATTTGAGCACTTCCTCACGAAAAAAAATACTGATATAATATTAGTATCTGAGACTCATTTGACTTCGAGAAGTCTTTTTAAAATTTAGGGCTATACCTTATATGACTCAAAAGACCCTAGAGGAGCAGCATGCGGTGGACCAGCAGTTCTAATAAAGTCAAGACTCAAGCACTATATTCTTGACAACATTTGTGAAGAACACCTACAAGCAACAAATATTGGCATTGAAAGTTATTGTAACAATTTCGTGATATCGTCAATTTACTCATCTCGCAGATTTTCAATCACTGAGGATAAATGCGAGAAATTCTTGGACCTTGTTTTGTAGCAGCTGGCGACTACAATGCAAAACATACGTTCTTGGGTTCGCGTCTTATTACACCCAGAGGTTGAGCGTTCTTCAACACAATTGCAAAAATGGATCGTCCAAACACTCTCCCACTATCGTGACAATCTGTAACCCACTAAGAAGTGACTTACCTCATCCATATATGAATGGTAATTTAATAGAATTTAATAGAATAGAATTTATTCTATAGACGTTGAACGTCTCGTACGTGAAAAAAGAAGAGCTAATAGGGAATGGCAACAGCACAGATCACCATCCTAACATAAAATCAGATTTAAAGAGTGCACTAAACAACTCCAAGAGTTGCTTGCATCTGAAAAAAGTGCTACTCTTAAAAATTATCTGGAAGGTCTTGATGTCACACCGGCATCTAATTACTCTTTGTAGCAAGCTGCTAGAAATCTTAAAATATCCGTTGTGCATAAACCATCTCTGCGAGCATCTCCAGGAGGTTGGGCAAGAAGCGATAGTGAAAAAGGTAACAGATTTGCTGAGCTTTTAAAATCCGTATTTACGCCAAACACATATACTGGTGTTGCTGATTTGTCGATAGTTGCTCTACCCCGTCGACCCTTAAAGTTTAAGATGTGTGATGTACAAAAACTAATTGCTGAACTCAAGCCAAAAAAAGCTTCAGGAATTGATGGAATTAGTAACAAGATGCTGATGAACTTGCCACATATTGCAATAAGAATCCTGCTGTTTATTTTTAATGCCATATTACAACTGAAGTATTATCCACAACACTAGAAGCTTGTCAAGGTCAAAATAATTTTAAAGCCGGGCAAAGATCTTACGAAAGCTGAGTCATATAGGCCAATAAGTTTACTGTCATCTATGTCAAAACTTTTCAAAAAATTGCTCATGACAAAAATGTCCCCTATTCTAATTGGTAGTGCGTATATACCGGACCATAAATTTGGTTTTAGAAGTCAGCATAGCACCAGTGAACAAACGCATAGATTGGTTCAATTTATAAGGAGAACATTTGGGGAAAAGAAGTATTGTTCTGCCTTCTTTATTGACGTTTTTCAGGCATTTGATAAAGTGGGGTTTGAAGGCCTAATTTTAAAATTGAAGACATATGTACCTACCAATAAATATACTAAATCTTTTGGAAAGTTAAATTCTTGCCCGGAAGTTCACTGTTGTGGAAGGAGACTCTATGAGTATGCCTGAAACTATCTCATCCGGTTTGCCACAGAAACACACAATCACAACTCGCAAAGTGATTAGCTTGTCTGCGAAAAACATCCAGGGTCTATGGTGGGAATTGAACCCACGACCTCTGAACTGAGAGTCTAGCATCGCTACCACTCAGCCACAGGGGCATCCTACGATATAAACTGCCTTAGTATGCATGAAAACCCTTAGGAGGCATCCCAATATATTGAGGAAAATACTCGTATAAATCTTCTGGAACTATTGTTGAACTTGTGGAGAATAAAAGTAAACGAACAGAAGTTTTGTTAAGTATTTGCCTGCGTATTTTTCAGTTTCCAAATAGCAGATTATTTTTAATTATTTTGTATGGGGAGTACCCCTTGCCCAGGACCCAACTCACCAGATTTTTGCTGAATTTTATATACTGTTTCAAAATTAACTAACACCAAAATTGATGCATCTCACTACTCGTATTATAGATTTATAGATATAAGATTATTATTAATTAGTTTGTATGGGGAGTACCCCTTCCTCTATTCCTATTCTACAATTTTATTTTGTGCTAAATTTCGAAAATCACTCTCTTTAAGTGATACTGATCAAAAAAAAAATCTAAAATTATAAACAGGGAAAGACGCCACAAATTAATTCCCACTTTAGCCATCGAAAACTTTACTATGCGACGTATTATTATAATTATTAGTTTACATTTCAAGTGTGCTTAGTTGAAATTTTTATGGACATTTGATTTTAACATTTTAAAACCAAATTTTTATTTTTTTATGCTACGACAAATTAAAGTTCATGTGCTAAAACCATTTTCTATTGACTTCTTGATATTACAATTTGCTTAAGTGGTATTTTAATGGTGGATTTTATATTTTATCTTCCAAAAGGGACTTCCAAATTTTTACAGTTGGCAGCAGCAATATTATGAAGCTTTATCTCGCAAGGCGGATGTCCTGTATTCAGTCTGCTTCTCATGAAACCACCTTTTATGAGCAAACTGAGTGTAAATAAGGCGTGTAAAGTAATTGAGCTTTTTGTTACAGGGATTACCTTTGGTTACTTAAAGTAATTGAGCTTTGTTGTATTTTAAATTGATAATAAAGTGGTAGCATATATATATACCTATATATTTTAAATAAAAACAGCTAGTAAAATATATTGTGGGGAGGAGAAAAGAGGGAGTAGTATCAAGTAGTGTAAGTTACCTGGCTAGACCTCTGCAGGTAGGTTGTTCCAAATAAAAGCAGGAAAAAAATTATACATATCGATGATAATGCGATTCCCTGGCTAACCGACCAAAAATTTGTGTGCTATCAATGAAGCCCATGTTGTGCATAAAGTTTTTCGGATTCCAGAAACAAGTTCCCTGATTTCATTAGAACACTCTCCACTGTATTAGCGATAGAAAAGGGAAATCAATAGAATAAATTGTAATTGAGTTTTTTGTGACAGGGGTTACCTTTGGTTGCTTAAAGTAATTGAGCTTTGTTGTATTTTAAATTGATAATAAAGCGGTAGCATATATATATATATACCTATATATTTTAAATAAAAACAGCTAGTAAAATATATTGTGGGGAGGAGAAAAGAGGGAGTAGTATCAAGTAGTGTAAGTTACCTGGCTAGACCTCTGCAGGTAGGTTGTTCCAAATAAAAGCAGGAAAAATATTATACATATCGATGATAATGCGATTCCCTGGCTAACCGACCAAAAATTTGTGTGCTATCAATGAAGCCCATGTTGTGCATAAAGTTTTTCGGATTCCAGAAACAAGTTCCCTGATTTCATTAGAACACTCTCCACTGTATTAGCGATAGAAAAGGGAAATCAATAGAATAAACTTACAGACAAGGAATCAGCAAATCTCTCCGGTAGTATAACGCTATGTATTGGACTAGCAGGCCATATTTTGATGTCGCCGAAGATAAGTTTTATATTTTTTGCTGCATGTCATCCTTATACGTGGACAGCAAAACTAGGTCGTCGTTTATCCTCCTCTGTAAACCTCCAATTGTCCCTTACACTGGGAATAGTAGGCAACCTTGTTTGACACCGCTTCTTGTTCGAAAGAGTCGCTTATTTTTCTGCAATGTGAAACATGCATTTCGGAGTCTTTGCATTGTTCCTTTATGAGAGAGATTATCTTATACCAATATGTAATTTGGGTTTACTCTCAGAAAACTCTGGAACAACAAACCACATGAGTAAGCAATTCAACCAGTAAACAGTTCCGAAGGCAGTGTGAATTGAACTTGTACACAATTTCCGCCAACGATATAAAAAAATTTTATTATGGTTATTATTTGGTTTTTTTTAATCGAAAATATTTGATTAATTTTACCTTTTTATAAACAATTAAGGCAAATTAAAATTATTTTTCTCAAATTTCAAGAGAAAAGCTATTCATCTGATAAATGACTACGTAAATACAATGCAACTAGATTTTACTATTGAACATTTTCCAGCAATATAACTTGAATGGAAAAAACTGACTGAGCTGATGGAGCATATTAAAAGTAATAAATATTCAATATCATCAGCCCCAATCTGCATTCTTAAATTGTCAATAATTGTGAACAGCAATTTTTCAATTTAATTCCCACCGCAAATTACTTTTTTTATAGTTATGACACGAATGTATGTAAGTTCCATCGCCCCTAACAAAATTACTATTTTCTAGAGCGCTTTTTGTTTGCACTAAAACATTGTGTATTATAAATTTTAATATAATGAACGTCAATCAATTACTCTCACTCGACTAAACTAATTTCACGGAGATTAACAGTTAATTGAAATTGACAAACTGCCATAATATGACACTTATTTTTTGTTCAAAAGTGAAGTGATAAATAACTGTTGAAATTCTAATAAGAAAATAATAAATATGAGTATGATATATACTAAATTTATACACACAGAAAAAAATATCAATGTAAAATCACTATGCAAAAAGTTTGATTCAACTTCATTAAAATCACATCTAGGCGCACGGCAGTGCGCCAGGCCAAGTTCTGGTCAATGCACGCAGTGTGTATATTTACACGGAGCCATTCAAACTGTTTTTACCCCTCTCATAACTTTGTTCCCCGCCACCGTAAAATTATGATATTTAAACCATAATTAAAATAAATTTATATAACCTCATATGCGTAGTTTGAAAGTTTTACAATGAAAGCTTCCGGAGATATAGAAGTGCAAAAAGTGCATATTTTAACCGTACGATTCATAACCAGCAAAACTCCTTTAATTTCATAACCAGGTACCCGGGTACCCGAAGTAGGTTGTTTTGCGTTTATTGAAATAAAATAATATTTTCCTGTAAATATTTTTGTTGTTGATTATATTTTGCGTTCTCAACTGTACAAATTTGATATTTGGAAAAAAAACTGGTTTCTGTTCGTATATAAGTACCTAAAGCGACACAAGTAGGCAGAAACTGGTTTTATGTAAGGGTTGTTTATTTGCTTATTTTGCTTATTTTCGGTACCTACTTGCTTAATTGCTTTTGAATTAGATAGCAGATGTTCATTTGTGTCGTAAAATTTAAATATTTCATTTGCTACGCCAGTCTGTGTTGAACATTTGAACAGTGAAGTTGGTGAAAAATGAGCCGCAACGACCGATATTTGTCTACAAGGGAATACTGGAATTTGAGTGATGAAGCAAGAAGCACATATATTCAACGTTTATTTGAGGAAGCGACTCAAGATGAGGACCTTGAAGTGGACCCTGTGGAAGACCAAAATGAAGGAAATGTGTCCTATACTGGCGAAGTTTCGGAATCAGAGAATGAAGATTTGAATCTTGACAACGCAAACGAAATTGCAGCTGCTATTGACGCACCAGAGGAAATTTTCTTTGATGATGAAAGTGAAGATGATGATATGCAAGAAGATGCACCAACAACAAACCCAGCAGACTACATGACTGCACGTGACGGCACACAATGGCAGCGAACACCACGTAGTTGCCAACAAGTGAGAAGCCACAATATATACAGAGACCGATGTGGTCCAGCGCGGATTACTGAAAATATGACGCCTTTGCAGTGTTTCAAATCATACCTCACAGTGGAAATGGTGGATATAATAGTGCGCCACACAAATAGAAAAGCGCATGCCACATATAATGCGTACAATGAAGCGAATCCCAATAGACGTCAGTTGAAGTGGAAAAACACAACAATCAACGAAATTTATGCGTTCATTGGAATGATTTTGATGGCTGGCACAAATCATTCTAATGACGAAAACGCAAGAGATTTGTGGACGTCACAGGCTCACCCAATATTCCGCGCCACCATGGGATTAAACAGGTTTTTCGATTTGCTGCGTTTTATGCGGTTTGACGACCCCAGAACACGGGTAGAGCGGCAGCGTCAAGACAAAGCGGCGCCAATTCGCGATATTTGGATAATGCTCAATGCAAATCTTGCCAGATATTATGTGCCATCAGAATATTTGACCATTGATGAACAATTATATCCATACCGTGGTAGAACCAAATGCACCCAATATATACCCTCGAGGCCAGCAAAATATGGCATAAAAGTATGGTGGATTTGCGATGCCAAAAACTCATATCCACTTCATGGCCAAATATATATTGGCAAACAAGAAACTGGTCGTGAAGTTGGTGTTGGCGAAAGAGTGGTGAGAGATTTAGTTGGGCCATACTACGGTAGCGGACGAAATATAACAATGGATAATTTTTTTACGACGCTGCCGTTGGCTAGGCAACTTAAAGTAGAAAAGCTCAGCATTGTGGGTACACTCCGCCGCAACAAAGCTTACATCCCTGCGGAGATGAAAGAAGACAAAAAAAAGACGTTGGTTCAAGTTTATTTGGCTTCTACGACAACGTAACACTGCTCTCATATAAGCAGCGGAAGTCCAACTCGGTCATCCTTCTTTCTAGTATGCATGATGATGCACAAATTGACGAGAATGGGAAACCAGAAATTATAAATTTTTATAACCAAACAAAAGGTGGGGTGGACGTAATGGACCAAACGCTCCAAGAATACACGACCCAGCGACAAACAAGAAGATGGCCGATGGCATTTTTCTATAACATCATTGATGTGAGCGCATTTGCATCACACATCATATATTATGGAAATAATCCAACTGCACGATACACCACAACGCGCAGGAAGAATTTCCTGCGTCAACTGGCAGAAAACCTGTGCATTCCTGTTATAGAAAATAGAATTTCAAATGTGCAAAGCGTACGCCAATTTTCAACAAAAAATGCAATTGAAAGCATCATCGGAAGGCCGTTGGAGAGTGTGCTTTGTGCTGCAGGTCCGTCAACATCTCCGTCAGCACGAAAAAGGGGCAGAAAAGTACATACGGGCGTGTGCTACATGTGCAACCTTCCTCCAAATAAGCGCAGAAGAAAAACTAAAAAAAATTGCAGCATATGTAGCACGCCGATATGCGATGAGCACGCCATAACAATTACTAAATGCTACAATTGCCACAATAACAACGATAGTGATTCGGATGAATTATAATATAATATATATAAAATATGATAAATAAAAAAGACATTTATTTCCAATAAAAACAACACAAAAAAAACGTTTTTTGATTTACATGTCAGGCATTTACATAGGAATTGCATTAGGGTACCCGGGGATCCGGTTGTGTGTTTATGGGGGTAAAACATTTAAAATCATTTTTTAAAGAAAATATTGAAAATATTTTGAATTTTTTCGTATTTAAATCTTAGTTTAGCCAAAATCTCTCATGATTCGGAGTTTTATGTCCATATCTCAAAAATTATAGGCACAGCAGCACTTTCAAGTCAAAAAAGGTGCACGGGTACCCGGTTATGAATCGTAGGGTTAAGACATACTCACTGACCACTGACACACTCATCCAATTGATGAAGCACTTCCGCTATAGCTAGAGAGCTAAAATTTGGTACACGAGAAGATCTAGGTGAGGAACGAACCAGAAAAATCTGAAAACCCGAAAATTTCAACCAGGAGGGCGGGGCTACGCCCATAAAAATTAAAATTTGTGCTATTGAGCCGAAATTCGATGCAGAGCTAGGCCTAAGTAAAAAATAAAATAAAAAAATCTTCATAGAAGCTATTTTATTAAAATTCGGCACATATACTGCGGTAATGCAAGGCTATAAATTTTTTATTAAAAAAGTGGGCGTTGACACGCCCATACAATTTAAACCTCATTTTAATGCCCTGCGGCTCATCATATTTAGATATACTATTTATCTAGCTATTATTATCCGTTTGTAACGAAACTAGACACGAATAATAAGCACTGATCGAAAAAAATTTTGACTTTGGAAAAGTGGGCGGGAATACGCCCATAAAAATTAAAAGTTAAAGGTTGCGCTAAGGAGCTGAAATTTGATATACAATTAGGTGAGAAACCAACTAGAAAAATCTGAAAACCCGAAAATTTTAGTTAGAGGGGCGGGGCTGCGCCCATAAAACTTAAAAATTAAATTTGCGCTAAGGAGCTGAAATTTGATATACAAGTAGGTCTAAGTGAGAAACAAACTAGAAAAATTTGAAAACCAAAAAATTTTTACCAGAATGGGCGGGGCCACGCTAATATTGTTTTGAACTAAATACTTAATATACAGCTTTTAATTCAAGCCAATTTAGTAAAATCTTGCATTACCTTAAAAATTGGGCGTGATCACTCCCATAAATTGTTAGCCTTGTGTTTAATCTACATCGGTCTTGCATATTTTAGAAGAAAATTAGCATGAATTAAAAGCGCTGCTCACAACAAAATTTCCAGTTAGGAATAGTGAGGAGAGGTAATGCTGATAACATCTAAAGATATAATTCGCGCTAGAGAAATGACATTTTAAACACTAGATTGTATTATCAAGAAATTATATTACACCCTTACGATTACAAATTTATATCATACATAACATAATTCTGCGTTAGGAATTGTGGCAAAGAAGAACTTGGTCAAAATTTATGTCTCACTACTTTTAATGGCCGAAATTTTGTATAGGAACTTGGCCGTTTTTCACATTTATGTTTTTGTGAGGATTAAATTTACAAGAAATAAGATGTTGTTTAAGTGTGTTGGTGTTTATTTACTTTGTTCATAGCTGCAATACACTTTCCTGCTTAGTTGTGTGAGTTGTTTTGCATTGTTGTTGTTTTTTTATGTTTGTAAATAGTCGACAAACTGCTGCTGATTGGTAGGCAGTGTACTAGTCTTGCAGTCGGAGGATTCCAGGTTCGAATCCTGGAGTCAAGTCAAAGTATTTTTTTTAACTAAAAATTTTCAAGTCAAAGTATTTTATATGATGTTTAACCAAGACTTTTCAAATAATTAAATTACAAATGAAGGGATTATTGTAAGAACACGATAAGCCACACCATTTCAGAAAGTGGTTTTATCAGTTCATTCAATTACTTTACAGCATCGGAACGTCCCCTTAAAATATTGTACCTATATTTCGTTTAATTTCTGCCTTAACCGCAAGTGTCACTTTTTCCATTTTGATTTTATTCTGAATTATTTATCCCAAAAACTCGATAAGCGACAGCAATTACAAAGGCAATCACAACTTATAGAAATTATTTGATGTAATAAATAGAAAAAATAATACATTTTAAACTGCAAAAACACGATACACCACTTTATTTCAACCAAAATAACAAAACTTTTGATATTCAAAAAAAAAAAAAAAAAAAAAAAAAAATATGAATAAATTTCATGCAATAACTGGATTAGCCACAACTTTTTGCGATTTTAGCGATTTCCGAAGATTTCTTGGTGTACAGCGATGGGTATGTGACAGTAGTCTTCCTTAAGCACTAAATAAAAGTATCTGTATCATGATTTCATTAAATCCCTATTTTCTGCATTTATTTCAAACTTCAAAGGCTATTTTCTCAGTATTTTCATTTTGTGGCTTATCGAGTTTTTGCAATAAGCCCTTCATTTGTAAGTTAAATGATCAATGAAATAATATTGAATTAAAATTTTATTCTTCATGGTACATATTTATTTAATGTTATTTAAAGAATATTTAAAGTTTTTGTGGCTACAGGGTTAAGCATGTTAACTACCGCGCGATGAGTTCAAAGTTCAAATCATCACCGGGGAAGCCAATTTATATTATAAACAAACATTTTTCTGATGTCTATGTCAACCACACGTAAATTAAATAATTAATAAAACACATTTACTACATTAAATTAAGTTCATGCTGTTCCAACTTGAAGTAACTCTGATTCAACATGATTCTTCATTTTGATTTTAACAGTGTGTAAATATTAAGTTAACGTGAAATTAAGTTATTTCAAAAGGAAACCTTTTCTTTGAAAATTACTATAAATCGTTTTAGATTCATATGAAACAAAATCATTGTCGAAAAAGATTATATTAACCTTGTTTACATAGATTTTAAGTTGAAATTTTTCTGTGTGTAGGAGTATTGGTGTTTACTTTACATTAACTATTAATAAAATGTGGAAACCTTTACCCCGCGTGTCACATACCAGTTATTACTTTCAAATAGTGTATATCTATTACTAACGAAAATTACGAGAAATGAAAATAAATACAAAATTTTTTTGCGTGGCTACACAGCACAGTGAAAATTCATTTTTAAAATGTCGTCAATAAGTAAAGTTCTGGGAAAAATGGCGTTTCTTGAACTGTTAGTGCGGTGTTGCCAACTAGTCAATATTGAAATTTAATTGTATTGTTAATATATTTCTTTTATTTAAACATGAAAATAATGTTCAAACTTAGCTCTAAAATAAGCCTTTGTGTCATTTCTCAATATCCTTTTTATATAAATAAAAAATCAGCAATAATAATAAACAAATTAATGAAATAACTCTACACTGTTTTTTGTTTTGTCACTTTACTTGCGACAACTGTAAAAATTTATTTGCTTCAAAATTTCATTACCAGCTGACTCGCAAAAGTGTGGCTGTGGCAGTAAACAAATGTGAGTGTATTGAGTTTTTTTCACTTACAAACGCATGTGGCAACGGGGTGTTAGGCAAATATTTCAGGCGTTAACATGTTATATACGAGTACAAACATTTTAATGAACAATTTTAGGTTTTTATTTTCATGCAAGTTCAGAAAAAAGTGTATCATGTGTTTTAATATGCGAACTCGTAACAAAATTTATGAAAATGATTCGGAAGCCGAAGCATAGCCCCTAATTTACATTGGTTTAGACTTTTAAGTACATACCTATTGCCGGTTCTGTTTTTTTTAAACATTTTATTTTTATCATTTTAATATTCACTTATCCTATGTTAATTAAAATTTTCACTGAACTTGTTGCAATAACTGAAAAAATTTATGATAACACTTGTTATATGTCCATGCAGTAGCGAGAAAAGTTGAGCATATGTTAACTATATAAAATTCCATATTGCCCATGTTTCTTATGCCAAATTTTTGTCATAGTATGCTTCAATGATTGTAATTCTCCGTAAATATAATAATGTTATAAATTATATAAAATTTTTATAGGCGTGGTGACGCCCACTTCTTTTAATGCAAGATTGTGCCATCTCTATGACCTAATAAGTTTGGTAAGAACCAAATAAGGGGCTGTCCATATATTACGTAACGCTGTTTTCCCCCGATTTTTTACCCCCCCTCCCCCCCAGGTAACAGATCGTAACAAAACTGTGAACCCCCTCCACCCAGGAATAACGTAACAACGAGATAAAAAATAAATAAAATATTTAAAAGGTTTTATTAAAAAAAAATGTAACTTAATTCATTGTTAACCCCCGAATAAAATAACAAAAATTCAAAATTTTAAAAACTCCGAATATATCTAGAGAAGATGCGATATCTTCTAAACGGCTGGACCAATTTTCTCAAAACATGGCTAAGAACCCTCTCGATCAAGTCACATTTCAAACAGAAAAAACTAAATCAAAATCGGTTCAGCCGTTTGGTCTGTACGTGGATACGGACAGACACACAGATACACTGTTTGAAAGATGACTTGATTGAGAGGGTTTTTCGCTATGTTTGAAGAAAATCGGTCCAGCCGTTTAGAAGATATAACATCTTTTCTGAAAAAAGTCGGGGAATTTTAAAATTTTTAATTTTTGTTACTTTAAATTCATTTGTTAGACTAGCTAGACAAAAATTAAATAAGATTACATATGAACGTACTACATATATTGGCGAAACTATTTTTAAATTTGTTCCCAAGTATCCTCAAACACCAAAAATTATGGTTTTATAGAGAGCTTATTTCTAAACTGTATGTATGCATTAGTGATGTGTATTGGAATTCCAAAACATTCGGCCGTTTCTAGATATTCGTATTCATTTAAAAAAATATATAAAGAAATTCATAAATCCAAAGCGAAATTTAAATGAATGGCACACAAATATTAGTTTGTAATAATTAAAAAAATTATTGTTTTGCTATGCGTTTTTTGCCAAATAATATGCTATAGTTTTCCGTATTGATGACTGAGCAGTATTTCAAACATCAAGACGAGAATTGGCGTTAGCCTTGCGGTCGCTTTCACTAGTTTGTATAGGTGAAGTCGTCGGGTATTTCAGAGAGCTTAAAGATAACTCCGTTTGGCCATCTTCAAATCAATCTAAAATGTGCGTGAAACAAAAAAAAAAAAAAAAAAAAAAAAAAAAATACACCTAGGATCAATAAAGGTTGCCATGGTGAATTACGTTCTACAACATTACATTTTCAATAGATATTTGCCCATTAAAAATATATACCTTAAAAATACCTTAAAATTAGAGGGGCACACCATCTAGTTCCTAGACGCATTTCACTGTTGTTTTCATATTTTTTAAGTTCTGTTGCATAAAAAATCAAAATAATATCCTTATGAAAATACGTCTACGTATGCAAGTTTCCATTAACACATCTCTCAAAACTTAAACATTGTAGCCTCAAGTTGAGCAACAAAAATGTAAGCAGACTATCTAGAAATTGTATGACACTCTTACGATTACAAATTTATATTATACATAATATATTTCTATGTTAGCAATTGTGGCAAAGAAGAACTTGGTGAAAATTTATATCTCACAACTTTTAATGACCGAAATTTTGGATAAGAACTGGGCCGATTTTTGTGAGGATCTGATTACTTTTTTAAAAGATATCCATAGTAACACTTTTTGAACTTTAAATTTTTAGTGTATTTTATTTCTATTCATGATCAATGTGCCAGTTGAAAATGGCAGAGTTACATAAAATAATGGGTAAGAGTATGATGGGTGTTGAAATGTTGACCTTAAAAATGCAACATTGTGTCATTAAAACATGTCGCCAGTGTGTACGCGAGTTAGTAAGAGTCTTCTGGAATGAAACATGTAAGGTACAGCGTAAATTTTAGTGGGCATGACCCCGCCTATTTTCTCAACATATTTACATATTAAAGTCTGGTTAGCTGAAGTATATAAATCAAAAGTATATGTCCAATGTGTATGCAAAGTTTCAATAGGGTAGCTGGTGCTTTTAATTTTTGGATTTTTCGATTGAGTAAATCAATTACTATTTGTGAACAAAATGTCAGCTCTCTATAGTATAATATTACGTAAAATTTTTATGGGCCTGGCCCCGCGGACTTTTATATCTGCTAGTGCTTATGGTTCATGCAAAGTTTGGTATTAAAAAGTTAATAAGAAATACCTGAGTATTAAATTAAAAACTGCTAAGCCGAAGTACTTGAACGAAAAAGTTAAGATTAATGGGTGAAGTCATGGCTACTTTTGAAACTAGGGAATTTTTATTTTGGAGAAGTGCAATGTGTATGAAAAGTTTAAATAAAATGTATGTTAATTTTGAATTTGAAGTGCTTGTTTCCGCCCTCTGATAGCAACTTCTGGGTTTTCAGATTTTTCTAAGTAATCTCTTATCTAGATTTATTTGTGTATCAAATTTAAGCTCGCTAGTGCGAATTGGAGTTTTAACGTCGTGGCCCCGCATACCGGGTAAAACTTTTTGGTTTTAAGATTTTCCAATGGGCTTACGCTGCTACACTTACTAGTGTATATATTGAGTCAGTCATTCAAATAACAACACCACGCATTTTTCTGATGTGCATTAGAGTCCCTTTGCATCAGCTGTTGTTGGGAAGTTCAAGTGATGAAGGCATAGTCACTGGTCACTGAACTATACCGACTTCAGCAGATGCTAATCCTAATGTTACATCAGAGCGCCCTCCTTCGTTGGTATTATGTAGCAAAATCATCAGCGAAGTAAATTCACCAATAAAAAATGGCTACTAAAAACACAGCTTCAAAATTTAATACGTCTCTTTTAACACCAGAAGGCGTTGCAACACTGCATTATTAAAAAAAAGCGTGCAAAAAGCAGTTGTAAAAAGAATGAAGCTTTCTTCTATCTCTTCCTTCACCACCTGCCTTCTATCACTATCCCTTTCCTAAAGAAGGTAACACCTAGTAATTGTAGTAGGCATTAATTGCCTGAGTGTTACTTCTCTTTTATAAAAAAAAAATTGTCAGCTCTCTAGCGGGAATAACGATTAACTTTAGATTTTATCAGCATTACCTCTCCCACTATTCCTAACTCAAAGTTTTGTTGCGAGCAGCGCTATTTGCTAATCAGTGGTAATTTTCTTCTAAAATATGCTAGACCGATGTAGATTAAACACAAGACTAAAATTTTATGGGAGTGATCACGCCTAATTATTGAGGTTATAGTTTAAAGTATTGTGTACGTGCAACGCGTATGCAAGATTTCACTAAATTGGCTTGAATTACAAGCTGTGTATTAAGTTTTTAGTTCAAAATAATATTAACGTGGCCCCTGCTATTTGGGTAAAATTTTTGGGGTTTTCAGATTCTTCTAGTTGGTTTCTCACTTAGACCTACTTGTATATCAAATTTCAGCTCCTTAGCACAGCTTTTAATTTTTATGGGCGCAGCTCCACCCTTCTAACTAAAATCTACGGAGTTTTAGACTTTTCTAGTTGGTTTCTCACCTAGACCTGCTTGTATATCAAATTTCAGCTCCTTAGCGCAACTTTTAACTTTTAATTTTTATGGGCGTAACCCGCCCCACCTTTCCAAAGGCAAAATTTTTTTGGGTCAGTGCTAATTATTCGTGTCTAGTTTCGTTACAAACGGATAATAATACCCACATAAATAGTATATCTAAATATGCTGAGTCGCAGTGCATTAAAATGAGGTAATAAAAAATCTATAGCCTTGCATTATCGCAGTAAATATGCCGAATTTCAATAAAAAACGCTTCCATTAAGCGCCTTATATTAGCTTTTTTAATTCTGACTTTTATGGGTGTAGCCCCACCCTCCTGGCTAAAATTTCCGAGTTTTCAGCTTTTTTATTTTATTTCTCACCTAGACCTAGCTTTCTATCGAATTTTAGCTCAATAGCACAAATTTTAATTTTTATGGGTGTAGCCCCGCCCTCCTGGTTAAAATATTCGGGTTTTCAGATTTTTTTGGTTCATTGCTTACCTAGATCTTCTCGTGTACAAAATTTTAGCTCTCTAGCTATAGCGGAAGTGCTTCATCAATTTGATGAGTGTGTCAGTGGTCAGTGAGTATGTCTTAAACTACGCAGTTTTTGCACCTCTATATCTCGGGAACCTTTCATTATGAAACTTTCAAACTTCACATATGAGGTTATATGAATTATTTCTAATAATATTTTAAATATCATAATTTTGCGATTGCGGGGAACAAAGTTATGAGGGGGGTAAAAACAGCTCGAATGGCTTCGTGTAAATATACACACTGCGTGCATTGGCCAGAACTTGGCCTGGCGCACTACCGTGCGCCTAGATATATGTTGCAATTTAATATAAAAAGAAGTTTTTATGTACATACATATATTAAAAATATTTAAGAATGTAAATGGATTAAGAAAGATGAGGAATTCAGAACCAGTTCAATTCAATTCAGTTTTTTTTTTTTTTTTTTTTTTTTTTTAATGCATGTATTTATTTATTGTATCTTCATATATGAACTAACAATAAGTATTCAAATCTTAAATCTATAAAAAAAATTATTAGGCCCGACCAGTGTCGGACATAAACTTAGTGGTAGTTATAAATAATACATTAGTAGTGATAATCAAAAAAAAAGGGGGGTGGGGGGGGGGGGAAAGTATTTTCAAGTAGTCCCATCTGGAGTGTTAGGTATAAGAGCCCGTGTGTCCCTCTTTTTTAAGCGGACGTGTCCAGTAAAGGTCAAAATATTACGAGCAAGCGGATTAGGATGTGATTCGAGTTTTGTTAAATATTTGCCTGCGTATTTTTCAATTTCAGTTCAGTTTGACTACAATTTATTTAATTTATTATAAAAAAAAGGAAACAAAACAATTAATCATTTATAGAATAAGCATTTCTTTTCTTTAATTTTATGTATAAAAGAAAGTAAAATAAATTCAAAATTTTAGTGTTTAGTAGAATAACAAATCAATTGTTTTATTGAACACTTCCTCCAAGTTCAAGTGCTTGTGAGGACAACGAAATATCCACAACTATCTCCAAGTTCAATTGCTTGTGAGAATCCCATTAACCACAATTCTTCAAGCTACAATTGCTTGCAAGAAAAACCTTACAATTTACATTAACATTTTTGGTGACCCCGACGTGATCCTGTAACCAGGCACAGGATTTCAACAATTGAAACAGCAGGATAACTCAAGACAACATGGTATCCTTCGAAGAGCTGGTCAGCAACCAAAAGGAAATTGGAGAACGGATTGAAACGATCATCCGAAACTTTAAAAACGATTCCGCTGCAAGAAAAGGTTTCATAGACTACATTCAAGAGAGACTTCGAAGGCTGGACGTAGAATGGCAAAAATTTGAATCTAATGATAATAGAATTCGACTAATGAAAAACATTCAGCTTGACCATAAATATTTTGCCGATGACTACTACAACGCTATTATGAAGGCCGTCATACAATACAGAGAGATCTTTGAATCATCTATGTTGAAGGTGCCACAGCCTTCATCCAAACCACAAGGCCAACTTCCACAACAAAACCAAACCGCATGTGCTAACGTGACATCAGCGGATACCGATAAGCTGTCAAAGAGTATTCGTAGACAAGCAGCAATAATGGCATCTCTGGAACGCCTATTAAAGACCGATTTAACAAATCAGGATGTGCCAATTGCCACAAGGTTATGGCAAAACATTGAAGACCTCCACCTCCAAATATGTGAAATTAGTGATGAGCCCGTAAATCAAGGATACAAAATGGAACAATTTATTAAATTAGAAGATGAAGTACGGAAGGCAGTAACATGTTAACAACCATGCAACTACTCAACCAATCTCTGGACAAAATAACAGTCAGCCCGATTCAATTCCAATACCAAAAATAACACTACCAAAATTTTACGGCAATTATTTAAAATGGCAAGAATTATTTTTGACTTATTTTTCGCACTGGTAGCAGGCCAATCAATTCCGAAGGTGCAAAAAATATGGTACTTAAAAACTCTTTAATATATCGCTATCATAACAAGAGGTTATTAGTTGGCAAACTAATTCAAGAACTGATAGATACACCAAACAAGACACCAACCGACAATTATAAGGGCCTACATGGCAAAACAAAGGAGTGTTTATTAGCACTTCAAAATCTTGAGATCAACACATCAACATGGGATCCATTGCTCATCCATTTGCTTCTTAAACGACTGGATCAGGTCACACGACTCCGTTATGAACAGTTTCTCGCACAGCCACGAGAAGTGCCAACTATCAAAGACTTTTTAATCTTCTTGGAGAGAAACTTTCAATCAGTGTAAGCAATGTCCGAAAAGGAAAAATTTGCAAACCCTAGGGCAAAGGTATGTACTTCTATCACAATCGAAGGACGATACAATGAACTTTGTTCAATGTGCAAATATGGAAGACACCTATTATTCGCATGATCAGAATTTCTGAAGCTATCACCATCAGAACGACTTCACTTTGTCCAAAAACAAAGGCATTGTGTTAATTGTTCAAAACCGGAACATAACGCAAAAAATTTTAGCCGAAGAAGCTGTATGAAGTGTGCCAACAAACATAACACTTTGCAGCATTTAAAGGACTCAGCCGCAAGCAGTCAACAACCAAGTTCAAGGGTTACATCCAATCACTCAGCTGAGACTACAAAATCCACACAATTCAGCCAAGCAGCCGCATCATTAAACGCAGATAAACATATGATATCAAATAACTATATACTGCTTAGCACAGCCGTGGTCCTCATAAGAGCCGGTGAAAAGGAAATTCAATGTAGAGCGCTTCTTGACTCTGGATCTCAAATTAACTTCGTAAGTAAGCGCTGAGTCAAACGTCTTGGAATTTCAAGGAATCAACATCAATCGCTATAAGTGGAATTGGATCCAGCAACACTAAGTTTAATCATCGAGTCAACGTCGAGTTGTATTCCAGGTTCAACAACTATACTACACGACTTGAGGCAGATGTGCAATTGCTTTACGTGAGTACCTGCCGTTACGGCCTTATCTCAAGTGTGCCAAAGCACCGGGTGTGGGTTAGACGCCAGACCGACGCCCCCATGCACCCTTTTAGAATGAACCTATGGCCCACTCCATAAGGCACATAGGTTGCAATCTTTGAATATAGTTATCTCTGTTCTATATTCAAGTACCTTGCTGAGGTACTTTGAGCTATATAAACTCTGCTGCTATGTCCGTGCCCATATCAGCTCTGTTGAATGGCAACAGCACCTAGAACAGCGTCTGGCTGACCGCGTCAGACCAACCACTAGCATTGATTTAACACTGGGAAGCCAAGACTATTCTCCCAGCGATTTTGGTAGCAACCATAACCACCACGATAATTGTCCGACTTCCACGCTTAGGTGTTGTGTATACACCTAAGCGAGGTCCCCTAGAAAATTCCTCAACCATTGCCGGCATAGCTAACCACTCATCCATAAAGAACGCATGCCTGTGTCACCAAATAACCAGTGCCTACTCCACACATACCAAAATCATCCCTTTAACCCCGTGGGGTATACCCCAATGGGGTAGGATCAACTCGGCATTTTAGCAAAGGAAACTGACGACCGCTACATGCACTTAAAACTTCAGAGCAGCGAGGACAATTTACGCGAGAAGAATGCAAGCTCGCCGCCAAGATCCTGTGCCTACTACAATCGATCATGCTTGATAAACGCCCCTTGAACCCAGGAGGTAGGGCGCACAACTATTTTAGCACAGCATCTTGGCAACCGCAATGCATTTTTCTCTAAGCAGCCCAGCTGTCTGGCAACCGGCATCCGTGGTACCAGAAGTAGCCTCTGGTTAGACCTCGAAGTTCCATCACACGGGCTTCACCTCTATCGTCTTCTGAACTCAGGGGCAGTTCTAGGTGACGCTGCACCTGGCTGACAACAACGGGCGTACAATATTTGTTTTCCTTTTATAAATATGTGCACATCCGTTACTCTGTTTATGTTCAGAGATTGGGTAGTAACACATAAGTTTTACGGGTAATGAGCCAAAGGTCCGTCAGCGGAAAAATCTACATTACCCTAGCTGGGGCCCCGGGATTGCCACACCCGTAGTCAAAAATAGACTCCCCTGGGGGTACGACTTGAGGCAGATGTTCTTAACCACATAATATCTCCTCTACCATCACAAATAATTAACATCAATCACTGGAACATTCGTAATAACATCAGTCTAGCTGACCCAGGTTTCCATCATCCTGACAATATAGATATTTTATCGGGTGCGGAATTCCATCATCAATTACTGACAGATGGACAAATCAAGTTGGCCAACAACTTGCCCATCTTACAAAATACCTTGCTGGGTTGGATCATCTCAGGAAAAATTGAGGAAAACCAATCTTCCACTGCAACATGTGGAATGTGCATTGAGAATCAAACAACTTTAGAGGAAGACATCGCCCAACTATGGGAGCTAGAAAAGGTGAAGGCAGTAGAGGAAACTCTGTCAGTATCAGAAAGACAGTGCGAAACTCATTTTGCGCAGACCTACAGCATTGATCACAATGGAAGATTTGTGGTAAGAATCCCGTTTTGTGACAATCCCGAAACATTAGGTGAGTCACATGATATAGCTCTCAATCGATTCCTATCACTGGAGCGTCAACTGGCAAGGGCACCAGATGTCAAGGCACAATACATACATTTTATGAAGGAGTACGAGGAATTGGGTTACATGATACAAATTGATATAAATTCCACATGCACACCAAACTATTTCATTCCACACCATAGTATATTACGTCCCGATAGTGTAACTACAAAATTACGTGTAGTATTCGATGCATCAACGAAAACTTCATCAGGCTTAGCCCTAAATGATCTGATGCACTCAGGCCCCACTAATTAAAGTGAGCTGTTTCAATCCTGCTTCGGTTTCGGCTACCACACTTTGTATTTACAACAGACATTGAGAAAATGTATCGCCAGATGCTAATGCACCCAGCTGACAGAAGGTTCCAAATTATTATACGGAGACATGACCCATCTGCACAAATCAAATATTATCAACTCAACACCATTACATACGGTACCCGATCTGCACCATATTTAGCTACAAAATGCTTGGAAAGAATTGCCGAGGATAACATGGCCCAGTATCCCTATGGAAGCCAATTTTTACTTAAAAATTTCTATGTGGATGATGGAATAGGCGGTAGTGATGACTTGAATGTGACACTGACAATGCAGCAAGAACTGACACATATATTAAGGAAACATGGTCTGAGTCTACAAAAATGGAATACCAATCATCCAAAACTCCTTCAAGGCATTGAAAGGAAGGAGCAAGAAGTAAATATTGACTTCAACAGCACAGAGGGTGAAACGGTAAAAATCTTGGGCTTAACCTGGATGCCAAGGGCCGAAAAGTTTTGTGTGAAGGTATGTCCAGGAGATATAAAACAAATTACTAAGCGAAAAGTAACGTCGGATTTAGCACGACTCTTCGATCCGGTAGGTATACTTGCACCAATTGTTATAACCGCCAAAGTGTTCATTCAAGAGCTTTGGGAAACAAAATTGGAGTGGGATGAAGCATTGCCAGTAAACTTACACACAAGATGGATGACATTCCGTACTGAATTAGAACAACTAAACAACCTAGAATTTTCACGACATGTTTTTGAAGGACATATTTCATCAAACACACAAATTCATGCCTTTGCAGATGCTTCAGAAAAGGCATATGGTGCAGCTGTATACATCAGATCTATTATAAAGAACGGGCAGGTAATCGTAAGGCTGCTGTGTGCAAGATCCCATGTTGCTCCTTTAAAACGTCAGACTTTGCCTCGTCTCGAACTTTGCGCAGCACTCTTATGTGCTCAACTAACAGCAAGAGCAAAGAGTGATTTAAATCTTGAGAACACATCTACTTACCTATGGGCAGACTCAGAGATCGGCTTGGCCTGTATCAACTCAAAATCATCAGCGTACCAAACGTTTGTGGCTAACCGAATCACAGCGATACAGGAATTATCCATATCTGAGCAGTGGAGGCACGTCAAATCAAAGGAAAACCCGGCAGATATTATTTCACTAGGTCTATCCCCGTCAAAACTAGCTACAAGTACTTTATGGTTCTATGGGCACATATTTTTGCATGGAAGAGAAGAAATTTGGCCGAAAAATACTTCCAACACACTCACAATAAATGAGCAGGATATGGAACGAAAAAGGGTGATCACAGTAGCAACCGTAGATGAAACACCAACAGACATCATCTACAAAATACAACACAATGGTTCATTTCGAACACTCCAGAGAGTCGTGGCTTATATGCTGCAATTCATTAATCGTACGAGAAGGATCAAACAACATCCGGATCTAAACTTAACAGCTCAAGAATTAGAACAGGCTCTCGTAGTCATTGTACGTGGAATGCAACGATCCGATTTTGAAAACGATTTGAATAACTTGCAGAGGCTTGGAGAAGTAAGTAGAGGGAGTCAATATAGTAATCTTATCCCCTTCTTAGATAATAACGGCATCATCAGAGTTGCGGGACGGTTAAAATCATCAACACTGCAATATGATGCAAAACATCCAATGCTGATTCCCTACAATGATCCAATAACGAAGTTGATAATGCAAATAATACATGAAAAAAATCGCCATTGTAGGCCCCAAGCATTATTATCACATGTAAGACAAAGGTATTGGCCAGTTAAAGGCAAGACAGCAGCGCGATCAATCGTACAACATTGCATACGATGCACCAGAGCCAAACCAAAATTGCTCAATCACATAATGGGTAACTTACCGTCAACACGCGTCACACAAGCTAGACCTTTTATCAACTCCGGTGTCGACTTTTGTGGTCAATTAAATAAATAAATGAGAAAAACATACGTATTTTTGTACAAAATTAGTAATTTTTTCTGTTACGTAACATTTTTAAAGAAACCTCCCCCCACCATAACAAACCGTAACAAAACTCGAATCCCTTCCCCCCCCCCCCCCCAAGAGCGTTACGTAATATATGGACAGCCCCTAAGGCAGAAGTATACAAAATATAATAATATATTTTAAGGCGTAGTCCTCCCCTCTTTTTCAACAGACAGTATTATGTCACTATCAAGAAAATGTGTGACAAATTTAGTAGAAATGGGTTAAGTACACAAAATGCTATAATTTTTATACCTTTTACAAAAAATGGTAAAAGGGTATATATAGGTATGTCATTCCGTTTGTAATTTCCAGAATATTAATAAGCGAGCCATAAAGTATATATATTCTGGATCCTTATGCATATGGAAGACGAATAAGCGATGTCCGTCTGTCCGTATGTCCGTCTGCCCGTCTGTCTGTACGTGAAATCGGTTTTCCGAAGCTACCAGAAAAGCTAGAGACTTCGTTCTTAGACTGGTGGGTCAGAAATGGTCGAAATAAGATTGGTATTGAAAATCAGCAAAATCGAGCAGACGGTTTCAGAGCTGGGAAGCTTAAACTTCATTTTGCCATACAAAATAACTACAGAAAACAAGTTTTTAATAATTTTTTATTAAATAAACTTATTTTATACTTCAGGATGAATAAAATTGGTTTTTCTAACTAAAAAAAATTAAAAAAAAATTAAAAAAATTAAAAAGACGTTTCAAGGGTTGGAAAACCTTATTTTTTTTTTTTTTTGTTAAGCAAAAGTAACTTACTAAAACAAATTTTTCCTTATTTTTCTATAAACTATACATATGTAATGTTCTTAAAAGAAGGAGATTGATTAAAGAAATCAGAAAAACAAAAAGGATGATTCCGGGGTTAAAAACCTACGATTTTTGTAACATATAAAATTAACTACCGTAAACTAATTTTTTAATTATTTTTATTAAATAAACTTATTTTATACTTCACCACGAATAAAATTCGTATTTCAAATAAAAAATTAAACTTCAAAAAATTAATAAGATGTTTCCAGGGTTGGAAAACCTGAACTGTTTTTCTTATACAAAAGTAACTTACTAAAACAAATTATTCCTTTTTTTCTATAAATTAAACATATCTAATGTTCTTATAAGGAAGAGATCGATGTAAGAAATCAGAAAAACAAAAAGGATGATTCCAGGGTTGGAAAACCTACGATTTTTGTGATATATAAAATTAACTACCGTAAACTAATTTTTTATTTATTTTTATTAAATAAACGTACTTTATATTTCACCACGAATAAAATTGGTATTTTAAATAAAAAATTTAAAAAGACGTTTCCAGGGTTGGAAAACTTTAACTTATTTTCTTATACAAAAGTAAATTACTAAAAGAAATTTTTCCTTTTCTTTATAAATTAAACATATCTTATATTCTTAAAAAAAAGGATTGGTATAGGAAATCAGAAAAATTAAAAAGGATGATTCCAGGGTTGGAAAACTGAAACTTTTTGTGATATAAAAAATAAACTACCGAAAATTAATTTTTATTTTTTTTTATTAAATGAACTTATTTTATACTTTAGTACGAATAAAATTGGTATTTCAAATTAAAAATTAACCTTCTAAAATTAAAAAGATGTTTCCAGGGTTGGAAAACTTTAACTTTTTTATACAAAAGTAACTTACTAAAGAAAATTTTTCCTTTTTCTCTATAGATTAAAGATATCTTATATTCTAAAAAGAAATAGATTGGTGTAGGAAATCAGAAAAATTAAAAAGGATGATTCCAGGGTTAGGAAACTTACTATTTTTGTGATATAAAAAATTAACTACCGAAAACTAATTTTATTTTTTTTAAATAAATAAAATTATTTTATACTTCAGTACGAATACAATTGGTATTTCTATTTAAAAAACTTTAAAACACGTTTCCAGGGTTGGGAAACCTTACCCTTTTTATGGAAAAGTATCTTACTAAAGTAAATTTTCCCTTTTTCTCTATAAATTAAAGATATCTTATATTCTTCAAAGAAAGAGATTAGTATAAGAAATCAGAAAAATCAAAAAGTTTGATTTCAGGGTTGGAAAACCCACACTTTTTGTGATATAAAAAATTAGCTACCGGAAACTAATTTTTATTTTTCTTTATAAAATAAACTTATTTTATACTTCAGTGAGAATGAATTTGGTATTATAAAATAAAAAAAATTAAAACGACGTTTCTAGGGTTGGAAAACCTTATTTTTTATACAAAAGTAACTTACTAAAACAAATTTTTTCTTTTTTACTATAAATTAAACATATCTTATATTCTTAAAAAAAAGATGGTGTAAAAAATCAAAAAAAAAATCAAAAAGGAGGATTCCAGGGTTAGGAAACATACACTCTTTGTGATATAAAAAATTAACTACCGAAAACTAATTTTTATCTATTTTTATTAAATAAACTTATTTTATGCTTGATAACGAATAAAGTTGGTATTTCAAATTAAAAATTAACCTTCTAAAATTAAAAAGATGTTTCCAGGGTTGGAAAACTTTAACTTTTTTATGCAAAAGTAACTTACTAAAGCAAATTTTTCCTTTTTCTCTATAAATTAAAGATATCTTATATTCTAAAAAGAAATAGATTGGTGTAAGAAATCAGAAAAATTAAAAAGGATGAGTTCACGGTTGGGACACTTACACTTTTTTGATATATAAAAGTAACTAAGTCTAATTAATTTTTATCTTTTCCTTTATAAATTATATATATTTTACTTTTTGGAAAGAAAAGTTTGGTATAGAAAATTATAAAAATATAAACCACAGCTCCAGAGCTGGAAACTATGATTTGTTTCTGGTCATTAAAGTAACTCAATAAAACATTTTTTTTAATTTCCGTTTTTTTTTCACTTAACACACTTTCTATATTTTTTAAGAACTACTAGATTGGTATAAGTAATCAGAAAAATCAAAAATTATGATTTTAGGGTTTGAAAATTATTATTTTTTTCTTTGTACATAAAAGTAACTATGTGCATATGTATGTATCTCTATACTACATAAACGCAATTTGGTAAAGGGTGTATAAGATTCGGCACAGGCGAATATAGCACTCTTACTTGCTTTGAATGCTTATATTAAAAATGTTCTAAACTTCGTAAAGCTCAAATGAAATTAATTATAAAATTCAGATGAACGTGAAATGCCCAATTTTTTAAATGTTAAGATTATGTTTTTAATATGACATTGTTTTGATGTTAGGACTAAACGGAAACTTTAATTAATAAATATAATATTAATTAATTTAAATTCTGGATAATCTGCTTACGTACGTAGTGCATACAAGTTTCAATAAAATGGATTTAGCTAAAATGTATATATTTTATTTTCAATTCAGTGCAATATTAGCGTGGCCCCGCATTTGCTGGTTAAAATATTTACGTTTTTAGATATTTGTAGTTGGTTCCTCACCTTGAGCTAGTGGTATATAAAATTTCAGCTCTGTTGCACAGGTTTAATTTTTTTTATTTTTATGTGCGTATTTTTTAAAAGAAAATTTTTTTTTCGCCGGTGCTTATCAGTCGAGTCAAATTTTGTTGGAAACGAAGTAATTATATATATAATAATAAATACATAAATAGTATATTTAAATGTGCTGAGCCGAAGTAGTGAAATAGGAGGCTTAAAGTTTTTGGGCGTGGTAACGTCCACTTCTTTCAACGAAAATTTATAGCCTTGCATTAAAACCCCTCAGATTTGTTTTTTAATTCTGTGCTTAATGGGTGTGGCTGCGCCCCTTGGGTAAAATTTTCGGGTTTTCAGATTCTTCTAGTTGGTTACTCACCTATGTCTATTTGTTTACCAAGTTTCAGTGATCTAGGTATAGGGGAAGTTATTCATCAATTTGATGAATAATCAGCGAGTCAGTGAGTATGTCTTAAAATGTAAACTTTTTGCACCTCCATATCTCAGGAAGCTTTTTTTTTGTAAAACTTTCAAACTTTGCATGTCTAGTGACATGAATTAATTTAACATGAATTAATATATGATATTGACATGAATTAATTGTTCGAGAGTGGGGAATAAAGCTATATAGAGGTTAAAAAAACGACGAGTGCCTTCCCTTAAATATACACACTGGGTGCATTGGCCGGAACTTGGCCTGGCGCACTACTATGCGCCTAGATAGCAATATATGAGTGTAGAAGCACAGAACAAAATGTAAAAAAACATATTTAGTTCATATTATCTGTTTGGTTCATTTTGTGTTTTAGTTTAGTTTGAGTTAGTGAACTAGTGAGTATAAGAAAATTAAACTAGTTTACTTAGTTCAAGGTATTGAATCGTTTATTTGAACTAGTTCGTTCATGAACTGCACAAGATTTAATATATTGGGAAAAAGTATTTCAACAGGATAGTTTAAAACTTTAAAACTGAACACGCTAATAGTTTTTGGATTATGTTTTTCTCTTATCGATAAAGATTTTGCAAAGAAAACATGTTTTCCAATAAAATTTTATAAAATTCAATAAAGTTAAAATAAAAATTTAGCCTCAACAAAAGTGAATTGTTTTAATATTGCAAATTTGGAAACAAAATCAAATACATGAAAATTAGTTTTCATTTTGTTGCTGTTAATTAAAATTCGTTTAGTCCACACGATTTTATGACTGCAATTTGCATTTGGAAACAGCAACAATATACAAAACTTAAAAATGTACTCGATAAACTTTTCTCATTATTACAGCTAACAAATCCAATTAGATAGTATAAGTGTCTTTACAAACTTTGGCCAATTTAGTTTATTTTGCTGCCATTTACAGCATAAAACATGTGTAAAACAGTTTGCTGGCGATTGCCAATGATAGCAGGCGTACGTGCGGCTTTTGTTGTTAATGTTGCTTGATATAAGTTGCATGCTACTTAAGTAAGTTTATGGACTCATTAGTCAATAGGTATTTCCGTGACGACACGTGCTTAGCCAATAACTACAAAATCTATAAACAAAATACAATAATGTTAAGTAAATGCGCAGAAAATCACATTCATTAGTTATGCGGGACAACTGTTATTTAATTTAAAAATAATGAAACTCTCTTATTTGAATCTAAATGGCAAATGTTTTCTCAGCCGTATATCCTGTAGCAGTTTGAAATTTAATTATATTCTTTAAGTGGTTGTTTCGCTGCCTGCTTGTTCACTTTTCTAATGGAAATGCATTTTAAAAGGCAGTATAAAAAACAGAGAACGTGAACAATCTCGTTTAAGATTAGACTATTAATTGTTTCAATATAAGCATGAAGGTAAAATTTTAACTAAAATTTAAAACTTTTATATAATGTTATGTTTTAAACTTTTTATACAATGCAACGTATAGCGGAATTCTGGTGTCAAAAATTTCATTTCTTGACAACTAAATTTCAAAAATCAAATAATGCTGTTTTAAGAAATATGTTTTTATATGTGCATTTATAGTTATTTTAAGTAAAATTGCAGTTTACTTTTGTAAAATTAAGGTAAAGTCCATGAAAGAAAGCATGTAGCCCCATATTCCTCAAAGCTGCACATTGAAAATAATAAAGCTACTAATATCCTCTTGCGACTAAGAAAGGCTTAAATGTATTCAGCAAAAAATTTTACATTACCATTGGAACTACCCAGCAAAAAATTACACATTACCATTAGAACTACTTGCCATATAATGAATTATTTTTCTGATTGCTAATTTTCATTACTCGCTTACAAATCACATTACCTTAAATTTAAAAAATGACGTGCAAATTGCTAAATGAAGAGAATGATTTTTATAGACGAAATAGATTACGTGAAATGTTGACATATAAAAAATAATGTAAGTACTTCTCAAGAATCGATTATTTTAGTCTCACGCCTTGTTAAAATCATTAAGTTGGTAATCCAGTAGGGAAGTGCTTCCACCAAAAATGCTTAATTCCAAACTCGATTACCTTTTTTGAAATTTTTTGCTGGGTGTTTGCCATATAATGGCTTGCTTTTCTAATTGCCAGATTTCATTACATGCTTACAAATCACATTAAATAAAATTTGAAGAAAATATGAAGAAGTTTATTGAAGAGATGAATGATTCTTTTAGATTTTATAGATTACATGAGCATATTGCCAAATAACCAGAGTTCTCTTGATTATTTTAGGCTCACACCTTCTTAAAATCATTCAAATCGTAATCCATTAGGGAAGAGTTTAAACCAAAAAATCGTAATTCCAAACCCGATTACCTTTTTTTAAAATTTTTCGCTGAGTAGTTTAGTGAAGCAGCGAAAAACATATTAAAGGTACTATCATAGAAAATTGAAAAAAAAAAACAAGTAAGAGCGCTATATTCGCCTGTGCCGAATCTTATATACCCTTTACCAAAGTGCGTTTATGTAGTATAGAGATACATACATAAGCACATAGTTACTTTTATGTACAAAGAAAAAATTATAATTTTCAAACCCTAGAATCATAATTTTAGATTTTTCTGATTACTTATACCAATCTAGTAGTTCTTAAAAAAAAAAACTAGAAAGTGTGTTAAGTGAAAAAAAAGGAAATTAAAAAAAATGTTTTATTTAGTTACTTTAATGTCCAGAAACAAATCATAGTTTCCAGCCCTGGAGCTGTGGTTTTATATTTATAATTTTCTATACGAAACTTTTCTTTCAAAAACGTAAAATATATATAATTTATAAAGGAAAAGATAAAAATTAATTAGACTTAGTTACTTTTAGATATCAAAAAAGTGTAAGTGTCCCAACCGTGAACTAGTCCTTTTTGATTTTCTGATTTCTTACACCAATCTCTTTTTTTCAGAATTTAAGAAATGTTTAATTTATAAAAAAAGGAAAAATTTGTTTTAGTAACTTACTTTTGTACAAAAAAGTTAAAGTTTTCCAACCCTGGAATCGTCTTTTTAATTTTTTTAATTGCTTTTTTTTTATTTGAAATACCAATTTTATTCGTTATCAAGCATAAAATAAGTTTATTTAATAAAAATAGATAAAAATTAGTTTTCGGTAGCTAATTTTTTATATAACAAAGAGTGTGAGTTTCCTAACCCTGGAATCCTCCTTTGTTATTTTTTTTATTTCTTACACCATCTTTTTTTACGAATATAAGATATGTTTAATTTATAGCAAAGAAGAACAAATTTGTTTTAGTAAGTTACTTTTGTATAAAAAATAAGGTTTTCCAACCCTGAAAACGTCGTTTTAATTTTTTTTATTTTGAAATGTTAAATTCATTCGTACTGAAGTATAAAAAAATTTTATTTATTTAAAAAAATTAAAATTAGTTTTTGGTAGTTAATTTTTTATAACACTAAAAGAGTAAGTGTCTCAACCCTGGAATCATCCTTTTTAATTTTTCTGATCTCCTACACCAATCTATTTCTTTTAAGAATACAAGATATCTTTAATTTATAAAGAAAATTTTGCTTTAGTAAGTAACTTTTGTATAAAAAAAGTTAAATTTTTCCAACCCTGGAAACATCTTTTTAATTTTAGAAGGTTAATTTTTAATTTGAAATACCAATTTTATTCGTACTAAAGTATAAAATAAGTTCATTTAATAAAAATAAATTAAAAAACTAGTTTACGGTAGTTAATTTTATATATCACAAAAATCGTAGGTTTTCCAACCCTGGAATCATCCTTTTTGTTTTTCTGATTTCTAAGATCAATTTCTTTCTTTTAAGAACATTAGATATGCTTAATTTATAAAAAAAAAAAGAAAACTTTGTTTAAGTATGTTACTTTTGTACAAGAAAAAAATTTTAAGTTTTCCAACCCTGGAAACATCTTATTAATTTTTTGAAGTTTAATTTTTTATTTGAAATACCAATTTTACTCGTGGTGAAGTATAAAATAAGTTTATTTAATAAAAATAATTAAAAAATTATTTTACGGTAGTTAATTGTATATATCACAAAAATCGTGGTTTTCCAACCCTGAAATCATCTTTTTTGTTTTTCTGATTTCTTAAATCAATATCCTTTTTTTAAGAACATTACATATGGTTAGTTTATAGAAAAAAAAGGAAAAATTTGTTTTAGTAAGTTACTTTTGCATAGCAAAAAAAGTTAATTATTATTAATTATTATTAATTTTTGAAACGTCTTTTTAATTTTTTTAATTTCTTTTTAATTTTTTTTAGTTAGAAATACCAATTTTATTCATACTGAAGTATAAAATAAGTTTATGTAATAAAAAATTATTAAAAACTAGTTTTCGGTAGTTATTTAGTATGGCAAAATGAAGTTTAAGTCTCCCAGCTCTGAAACCGTCCGCTAGATTTTGCTGATTTTCAATACCAATCTTATTTCGACCATTTCTGACCTACCAGTTCAAAAACGAAGTTTCTAGCTTTTGTGGGAGCTTCGGAAAACCGATTTCACGTACAGACAGACGGACAGACGGACAGACGGACATCACTTATTCGTCTTCCCTATGCATAAGGATCCAGAATATATATACTTTATGGCTCGCTTATTAATATTCTGGAAATTACAAACGGAATGACAAACCTATATATACCCTTTTACCATTTTTTGGTAAAGGATATAAAAATTTGAAATTATTATGAGATGACCTTAACAGAGATCAGCACTTCCTAATGACAATTTATTCACCCACATCTAAGGCACTTTGAATGTGCATATATAAGTTAAAACTTATTCCAGTCTTAAGGCTCAGTTAGCCGACTGTAATGTAATGTAACTGTAACGCAGAAAACAGCTGATTGATATTTTTATATGAAAAGTAGGTTCCGCTACATTACATCTCTATAACCATTTTCATTACTTTTCACATAACAAAATCGATCAGCTGTTTCTTACTGTTACAGTTACATTACATTACAGTCGGCTAACTGAGCCTTTAAGCATATTGATAGCGACTCAGAGTACAGAATGAAACTATTCGCATTTGCTAACAATTCATATATTCGTTGCTTTTGCCACGCATTTATTCGACAACAATAACAAGTGTAATTGTTATGATACAATTCATTGCGATTTGTTGATTGCTCATACGCACTCTGTTATTACATGTCTTCTTAACACAAGCAGTGAAATGCAATGATGCAGCATGAAAGAATGGATTTCTTTCATACCATTCACTCACTATTCGCTGATCTTTTATATATCACGTTTAAATAACAAGTTTATTTTACGCGATTTTAATGGTCATAAATAAAAAAATGCAGTGTTAGAAAAAAAGAAAATATAAGAATTAAAATTTGGAAAAAATTAAATAGATCTGAAATGTATTTCAAATAACTTTTTTATATTAAATTTTACATAAAATGCATTTCAAATCTATATCGTGTTTTATGAATACTAATATAAGATTTTCATACAAGCACAAACAAATTACAAAGACTACGTTGTGTTCAATAACAGTAAAAAGTATTCGCAGCATTCACTGAATATTCGTTGCTTTACTATACTATTCAATATTCCTGAAATAATCCTAGCATTGTACCTCCATACCAACTAAGCTATCTTATTTTATATTTTCCGGTATTTAATAAAACCTGTTAAAAGTTTCAATTAAAACACTCTCCCGCCAATATTGTATGTTCACATATATCGTTATATTATGTAAACTATTTATTACCAGAGAATTTTTTGTTTAAAAATATTGTTACAAATCACAAGAAAAATAAGCGTAGTAGGCAAACCCAGCAAATAATTTATATTCGATCTGAATGTATTTTATTTTTCTACACCTTTATACAATTAGAAATCCATTGGATAACAACAAAAGTAATTATAAGGCAAAATGAAAAATAAAATCTAAATTTAACATTTAAGAAATTTATTATTCGAAATATTGTCAGAAGTTTATTGTAATGGATTTCTAATTGTATAAAGGTGTAGAAAAATAAAATAGATTCGGATCGAATATAAATTATTTGCTGGGTTTTTTGTGTTAGTTTCTAAGCCTACTACGCTTATTTTTCTTGTGATTTCCAAAAATATTATTATTTGTGAATTCTCAAATAGTTCTTGAAAGTCTGTGCATAAGATAAGAGGTTTGTGACTACTCAAAATGTGTGGTTGAAGTCTACTTATGATTTGTTACAGCAACAATGAAATGCATATAGACAACGCTGAACCACCAGCAAATAAATTTCAAATTACAATAAACTTCTGACAATATGTCGAATAATAAATTTCTTAAATATAAGATATCTTTAATTTATAGAGAAAAAGGGAAAATTTGCTTTAGTAAGTTACTTTTCTATAAAAAAGGTAAGGTTTTCCAACCCTGGAAACGTGTTTTAAACTTTTTTTAATTGAAATAACAGTTTTATTCGTACTGAAGTATAAAATAATTTTATTTATTTAAAAAAATTAAAATTAGTTTTCGGTAGTTATTTTTTTATATCACAAAAAGAGTAAGTTTCCCAACCCTGGAATCATCCTTTTTAATTTTTCTGATTTCTTACACCAATCTATTTCTTTTAAGAATACAAGATATCTTTAATTTATAGAGAAAAAGGAAAAATTTGCTTTAGTAAGTTACTTTCGTATAAAAAAAGTTAAAGTTAACCAACCCAGGAAACGTCTTTTTATTTTTTGAAGGCTAATTTTTAATTTGAAACACAAATTTTATTCGTACTAAAGTATAAAATAAGTTTATTTAATAAAAAAAATTAAAATTAATTTTTTTAGTTAATCACAAAAAGCTTCAGTTTCCCAACCCTGGAATCATACTTTTTAATTTTTCTGATATCTTACATCAATCTTTTTCTTTTAAGAATAAAAGATATGTTTAATTTATAAAGAAAAGGAAAAATTTGTTTTAGTAAGTTACTTTTGTATAAGAAAAAAAGTTTAAATTTTCCAACCCTGGAAACGTATTTTTAATTTTTTTAATTTTTTTTATTTGAAATACAAATTTTATTCGTGGTGAAGTATAAAATAAGTTTATTTAATAAAAATAATTAAAAAATTAGTTTACGGTAGTTAATTGTATATATCACAAAAATCGTGGGTTTTCCAACCATGGAATCATCCTTTTTGTTTTTCTGATTTCTTACATCAATCTCCTTCTTTTAAGAACATTACATATGTTTAGTTTATAGAAAAAAAAGAAAAATTTATTTCAGTAAGTTACTTTTGCATAACAAAAAAGTTAAGGTTTTCCAACCCTGGAAACGTCTTTTTAATTTTTTTAACTTTTTTTTAGTTAGAAATACCAATTTTATTCATACTGAAGTATAAAATAAGTTTATTTAAAAAAAAATTATTAAAAACTAGTTTTCGGTAGTTATTTTTTATGGCAAAATGAAGTTTAAATCTCCCAGCTCTGAAATCGTCTGTTCGATTTTGCTGATTTTCAACGCCAATTTTATTTTGACCATTTCTGACCCACCAGTCCAAAAACGAAGTCTCTAGCTTCTCTGGGAGCTTCGGAAAACCGATTTCACGTACAAACATACGGACAGACGGACATCGCTTATTCGTCTTCCCTATGCATAAGGATCCAGAATATATATACTTTATGGCTCGCTTATTAATATTCTAGAAATTACAAACGGAATGACAAACCTATATATACCCTTTTACTATTTTGTGGTTAAGGGTATAAAAAGTTTAAATTTTACAACCCTGGAATTATACTTTTAGATTTTTTGTGTTTTCTGATACCAATCAAATTATTTTAAAAATATTAAATCTGTTTATCTTATAGAAAAAATAAAAAATATAGTTTTAGTAGATTACTTTTATATATAAAAAATTTAACATTTTCCGACCCTGGAATCGTCTTTTTAATTTTTTTTGGAGTTTTAATACTAATTTAATTATAAGTAAAATATAAAATGTGCTTATTAACCCTCGAAAGTTACTCTTCATTTTAGTACACTAAGGTTACTCTTCGTCGAATCGGCGAACTATTTTTTATAAAAATTCTAGAAGAACACTTTTTAAATTTGAAAATAAACAAAACATTTTTTTGGTTACATATTTTATTAAAAAATAAAGAATAAAAACAAGTTACAAAAATAAATAGTATTTTTCTCTCTTAAAACTCGATACGAATTTGAACTCTTTTTTTTGGCCTTTTAAAAATGAATAACTTTTTAAAACAACAAGGACTTAACAAATAAAAATAAAAATGACTTTTGCAGAAAATCGATCAAATAATGTAATAGAAAAAAAGAATTTTACTTAATAAACTTATTTACATATTAGACACATAGTTCAAGTTTGTGTTCACAGATGCTTTTTTTGCATATATAACATGAATCTTTTGTCATTCTTGGTTGGCTACTCGGACAGAGGTTGACAAATTTTACATGTTTTTCGTCCTTTATCAACGTTGTCAACGCGTACCTGTGGATTATGTATTATATTTTGAATGTTTTCCTTAATTTAGGTCTGCAAGGTAGGTGTCTCAAGTATGCCTCTTAAAAAGGGAGCCATTAGAGATTCATGAAGATCTTTCAGGTACTGTCTCTGGTTTTTAATTTCTAAAGAATATATTATGGGTATATATTAAAGGGTTGCATTTGTATACTCGTTTGTATAGCCAAAACAAATATACCATGGTATGTACCAAGAATGATAAACTACAAGATTACGCCAATCAGAGAGTTTACCGTTAGACGTGACGTCACACGTCTATTGTAAGAGTTGCCATAAAGGCTGGCAAAAATCAAATGAAAGACTTAAGCATAAGTATGGGAAACTAAGAAATTTAAACAAAGAAATCGCAGCAAACAAATTCTATTCTATTATTTTATTTTCTCTACAAACATTTTTCTTATTTGTTATTGAGAGTTTCTTTTAATTTTTGAAATTAAACTTGTTTTATTAATCTTAACAAAGCGCCTAATTTTGAATTTTATTGCTTATTTAATGTTTTCTGTGTTAATACTTATCGATGGTTTACTAACACAACTCCGTAACTTAAAAACTACTACTTTTCATGAGAGACAAAAAATGATTTATAACAAGTATTTAATGAAAATTTACAAGTATTTAATTGAAAATTTAACAAAAATCATCCAAGTAATTAGATTATAAAAAAAACATATATTAAAAACGTTTAAATACTTCTTATAAATCATTTTTTGTCTCTCCTGAAAAGTAGTAAAATTTAAGTTACGAGGTTGCGTTAGTAAACCATCGATATGTAGCATCAAATCGAAACATACCAAAACTAAAGACTCTAATTATGATATATTTTTAAATAGCTATTTTCTAATATAGTTCACACTGAATTTCTGGGAGGGATAACAAGAATTTTTTATGTGAGCGGCTCTAATGTATATTTCAATATATAATACTTAAACTAGTTTTTTGTGGTTATAAATACCCAATGTACCAGCTTTGCATTGCATATATACTATATGTATATATACCTATGAATATATATACATGGGGCCTTTCACCTACTCTTACGTATTGGACATACACAGCGGTGACTAGACCAATTTTAGTCTACGGAATACTTGTATGGTGGAGGGCGACTGAGACAAAATCATACCTGAAAAAGCTGGAAAGTATCCAGAGGCTAGCAGAGGTCTGCATCACTGGAGCTTTAAAGAGTACACCTACTGCAGCCTTAGACGTTATATTGGACCTTAAACCAATAGAGCTAATTGCAGTGAACGTGGCATGCAAATCAGCTATCCGACTAAGGACAACAGGTCAGATGTCGTACAGATCATTTGGTCACAGCAAATTACTAGAAAACATGGAGTGTAGCTCGGACTACATCATTCCAGTGACGAACTTTTTTACCAAACCACAGATCACTATAAGTGAAGAAGGCTATTTGGAAAGTCTTAATCATAGTGGTTCTGGTTTTAACTTTTTGACTGATGGTTCAAAGATGGATATAGGGGGGTAGGAGCTGCGGTTTACTGTTAGGAGCTCGGTATAGAGGAATCTTATAAACTTCCTGATCATTGTAGCATCTTCCAGGCGGAAATCTATGCTGTCAAAATGGCAGCAGAGTTAGCCTTCACCTCTCTAACTATGGATGCGCGTGTAAATCTGTATATAGACAGTCAAGCAGCTATTAAAGCAATTTCAGCTGACTGCAATTACTCCTCGGTTGTGCTCCTGTGTAGAAAAGCCCTGGATATGTTATGTACTGGTAGACAAGTACATATATTCTGGATCCGGGGACACATGGGGATTGAGGGAAATGAAATAGCCGATACACTGGCCAAAAGGGGAATTCTATTACCGGCTGAGGTAACGGTAAATATCCGAAAACCAATTCAATACCTTAAAGAGATCATACATCCTAATATGAGGGAAGAAGCGGAGAAATGTTGGCGCGCGACGAAAACTTGCAAAACTTCTAAAATCATGTGGAGCTCCTATGATCCCAAATTGACTAAGTTCCTTTTATCATTAACTAGAAGCAACTGTAAGCTTCTAGTGGGAGTATTAACTGGGCACTGCTGGACGGCTTCGTACGCTGTCAAAATAGGACGAATAACCGACGGTACCTGCAGGAAATGTAAGGAACCCGGAGAAATGGAAACAATGGAACATCTACTGTGTCACTGCCCGGCTTTAAGCCGTACTAGATATAACTATCTTGGTGCTTACACTTTTCGTAGTCTTGAGATTGTATAGAGAGTAGAAATGTGTAGGTTGATAAAATTTGTTAAATCTGTGTGGGAGTCATTCGATACAGGCACCACGAACTAGGCTGCCATACTAACAGGTTCTCATTTCATTTGCTGGTATCGCTAAGGATCAATGCCGGTCTATGCGAGGTCTTGGACCAACCAGATAAACCTAACCTAACCTAACCTAACCTATGAATATGCGTATGTAGTGTGTATATCCATACAAACATAACATCTACATATGTATGTATGTATGCGGTCAGTTAATTATTAAAAAAATATTTTAGCATTTTTCATGGAAAAGTTGTTACAAATACTTTTGGTTACCTGCTAACAACACACACAAACTGAACTGCTTAAAAGTTCACGGGTCTTAATTTGTATATCGGTTAAAAATCAATTATCTAATTACGGATAATATTAAAAAAAAGGTAAATACCTACAACAAAAACAATATTGTTTTGTCTTCTTGTTCGTAAGTAACTGCAAAAGTAAAAAGTGGGATTATTATATGTCCACTTTTCTTCACCGAACTTAGCAATTGTTATTTGTTTTCAGTTGTATAGGGTGTTTTTTTAGAGGTATAGAACTTCGAATTGAAATAAAACACAAGAAAATCGTTTTAATGTCCATCAATTTGGCTTTATTGGAAGGATAATTTTATGCCATTAATGTTTAAATATGATTTCGGATATGTGGCCGCCGCGGCTGGCTCGAATAAAGCCAATTCTACAGGTCTAATTTTCAACCACTTTTTCGAGCATATGGGGCCGTATGTTGGCAATAACGCCACGAATGTTGGCTTCCAAGTCCCCTAACGTTTCTGGTTTGTTGGCGTAGACGAGCGACGTCACATATCCCCAAAGAAAATAATCCAATGGTGTCAAATCACACGATCTTGGTGGCCAATTGACAGGTCCATTCCGCGAAATTATGCGCTCATCAAATGTTTCCTTCAATAAATCGATTGTGACGTGCGCTGTGTGGCATGTAGCGCCGTCTTGTTGGAACCACAACTCATCCACATTCATGCCATCCAATTCGGGAACAAAATAGTCGGTTAGTCGGCTCCAATTGCTGTGCACGGTGGCGAATCGATTCATTCGGGTCCTCTTCAACACTTTGCTCTACAGCGGCAATTGTTTCTTCGGTGCGCACTGTTCGACGTCTCTGCGGATGCGTATTATCACATAGAGTAAACGTAGTGCGAAAACGATCCATGGTTAACCGAATTAATTGCTCTGATGGACGATTATGTCGACCATAAAATAGACGGAGCTTGCGGTAAACTTCGCGAACTGAACCATTATTTTCGAAATAAATTTGCACGATTTGCAAGCGTTGTTCTTTTGTCAACCTGTTCATGATGAAATGGCAAACCAAACTAAATATTAATCACTTGACAGCTGACAAAATGGCCGCCAGTTAAAAAAGTGATGCCAACTTAAAGTTCTATACCTCAATAAAAAAACACCCTATATTTTAATTTGGAAAAGCACGCACACACAATAGCTCTTATACTAGTTCTGTCTCTCACACTACAATTATATGGTACATATCATGGTATATTTGTTTTGGCTATACAAACGAGTATACAAATGCAACCCTTTAGTATGTACCATATAATTGTACTGTGAGCGACAGAACTAGTATAAGAGTTATTGTGTGTGCGTGCTTTTTCAAATTAAAATACAATTGAAAACAACAATTGCTTAGTCCCAAATCACACTGTGCAAGTCTTATTGCTAAGCTGATTAGTTTCAGGGAGAGAGACGAGGGGAACAGTAACGTTTCTTTTCCCCCCGTCTCTATCTCCAATAAACTAATCAGCTTTTTTTTTTTTTTTTTTTTGTAGTGCATGTATTTATTTATTGTATCTTCATATATGAACTAACAATAAGTATTCAAATCTTAAATCTATAAAAAAAATTATTAGGCCCGACCAGTGTCGGACATAAACTTAGTGGTAGTTATAAATAATACATTAGTAGTGATAATCAAAAAAAGGGGGGGGGGGGAGTATTTTCAAGTAGTCCCATCTGAAGTGTTAGGTATAAGAGCCCGTGTGTCCCTCTTTTTTAAGCGAATGTGTCCAGTAAAGTTCAAAATATTACGAGCAAGCGGATTAGGATGTGATTCGAGTTTTGTTAAATATTTGCCTGGGTATTTTGCAATTTCTTCAGTCACTAGTGGCATATTTAAATCACGATGTATAATAGAATTTTGGATGTACCATGGAGCCGATGTTATTAACCGTAAAATTCTGTTTTGCCTTCGTTGGATTCTCTCGACATTGGAAGCTGAAGCAGTGCCCCATAACTGAATTTCGTAGTGCCATATTGGCTTCAAAAGCGACTTATATAATAAAAGTTTGCAGTCTAGGCTGAGTGTTGAGTTTCTGCCAATCAACCAATATATTTGGGTTAACTTAAGTTTCATCTGAGTTAACTTAGAGTCAATATGATGTTTCCATGTAAGTCTTCGATCAAGGTGTATACCAAGGTATTTCACTTGGGAATGTTGAGGAATATTTTGATTGTTGATTCGAATGGGGGAGCAAGTATCTCTTCTTAGGGTGAACGTTATATGGACACACTTTTGTTCATTGACTTTAATTCTCCATAAGTTCAACCATATTTCCAGCTGAGTGATATGTTCCTGGAGATTGCGGGATGCTTCATAAGGGTTTTCGTGCACACTCATACAGGCTGTATCATCAGCAAAAGTAGAAATATGGATATTATTGCTCACAGGCATATCACAAGTATATATTAAATACAAGACAGGACCCAGAATACTACTCTGGGGCACACCAGAAGATAAAGATTAGGGCACACTCGTGAACTCTCCTTCCACAACAGTGAACTTCCTATCAATAATATAACTTTCCAAAAGCTTTTGAATGTTTATTGGCAGATATGTCTTCAATTTTAAAATTAGGCCTTCGTGCCATACTTTATCAAACGCCTGAGAAACATCGATAAAGAGAGCAGAACAATACTTCTTTTCTTCAAATGTTCTTCTTACAACTTGGACCAGTCTATGCGTTTGTTCAATCGTGCTGTGCTGACTTCTAAAGCCAAATTGATGGTCCGGGATGCACCCATTATCAGTTAAAATTTTGGACAATTTAGTCATGAGCAGCTTTTCGAAAAGCTTTGAGATTGTAGATAGTAAGCTTATAGGCCTATATGACTCAGTCTTGGTAAGATCTTTGCCCGCCTTTGGAATCATTTTGATCTTGGCCAGTTTCCAGTTATGTGGAAAATACTGCATTCTTAAAATAGCATTAAAAGTAAATAGCAGGATTCTTATTGCAATATGAGGCAAGTTCATGAGCATTTTGTTACTAATGCCATCAATACCTGGAGCTTTCTTCGGGTTGAGTTCAGCAAGTACTTTTTGTACTTCACGCATCTTGTGATTCTGAATACAGATTTTAAATGCTCAGAAAATAAGTTACCTTTCTCACTATCACTTCTTGCCCAGCCTCCGGTCGCAGTACTCAATGGTGATTTAAGATCAACGGGTCGTTTAAGATTTCTAGTAGCGCGCCATAAAGAGTAATTAGATGCGGACGTTACATCAAGACCTTCTAAATACTTTTCCAGTAGTGCAGTTTTTTCCGACGATAGCAGCTCTTTGAGTCGTTTAGTACATTCTTTAAGTCCGGTTTTATTTAGGGGTCATCTGTGTTGTTGCCATTCTCTTCTAGCTCTCCTTTTTTCACATACAAGACCTTCAATTTCCGTAGAATAAATTCTGTTAAGGCCGGTCTGCGGATAGGAGGTAGTGGCGTGTTCAGCAGCCTGTTTAATATTTTCGTTAAGATTATCTAACTATTAATCAGCTTAGCAATAAGACTTGCATAGTGTAAATAGGGACTTATTGTATTGCTGCTGAGCAACTGTTTGATCTGTTTTTGCTCAAAAAATACATATTGTAATACAAATATATGAAAAACCCACTATTGAAACAAATACATGATGTGCAGATGTATGTGCGGACGTTCGTTATGTTATTTAGTGGCGCAGCCAAAGTATAGAGAGAGAAAGAGACAATTTTGCTCTGAGAGTAATTACAAGTGCATGTGTTTCATGTACATGTATCATTTACTTACATATGTATGTGCAATTTTGCTTTCATTCATTCATTCATCAGCCAATTACATTTTTTCTCAACACATCATAAGGCACTTATTGTAAAAGCAGTTTTATGTATCTTATTTGCCTTAGAAAAAATAAATAAAATATAAATGTGTTGTTTTCCATACAATAATTGCTTAAAAAATCAACATTTACAACTAGTAACAGAAAACGATAAATAACATCTTTGTTCATACCAGAACCAAAAAACACGCAAAACTAGTGCAAACAGATGTATCTGTGCAATGCTATAGTATATATGACGTAGCTGTTTACAAAAGTGTGTTTGAAAAGTCAATTATATTCGTTCTTGAGCGAAGGACATTGAGCGAAATCTCATCTTCATCTGAAGGTTCTTCATCGGAAAACTCAGACGACAGTGGTACGTTATCTCCAGCGACTGTGCCTGCTCTGCTTCTAAGTCACTGTTTTCAACGCCTTCGTCATCTTCTTCCTCTGAAGTATCCAAGAAATTGAAATCGTTGTCTTCAAAATTTTGCACAATCTCTCGATATCAGCACCTGATGGCAATTTTTTAGAGCTCATTTTTTACTCTTAAAAAAAATTTTAATGTGTATATTTAACATAAAAATTATAAATTGTTTGAAATTAAATGTTTTTTTAATAATACTATTACAAAACAATTAAACAAACCCGCAAAATAAAACAACAAATTTATTACACTGTTAACGCAAAAAGTCACACTAACGTTACTCTTCGACGTTACGACGAGTACACACTTGTGAATTTCAACTTATGCTAGGAATACAACTGGGACGAACGACGAATTTTTCGGTGCGAACTTTCGTCATAAAAAATAAAACACATTTGATCATATGAAAATGAACACAGCACCGCCGTAGAACTCTGAGATAGATTTATTTCTATTTTGTACGCCGACGAACGACGAAAAAAACCATTTTCTCTCACTCTCTTTACATACACAATAAACAGTGTGCCCAGATTTTAAAATAAAATTAAGCTAAATCACGTATGTCTTTAATATATTTTTAAAGAATACGCAATTTGGATTAAAAAAGGCTAAAAAATCTAAATACTGTTTTAAAAAAGCTAAAAAAAAGAAGCTAAGAGCTTTATAAAAAATTTAAAACTTAATTCAGAAGAAATAAGATAAATTTAGCCCAAAATTAGCCAATATGGTCACACTGACAATAACTAACTTTATAAAATATTAGAGAGTAATACGCTGAGTAAATTCGTTGTTGTTGTGTTTCAAACGACGAACTTACGCAGCGAACTCTTATCGACGAATTCGTCGACGTGGACGAAATTCGTCGTTCGTCCCAATTGTGTTCCTAACATTAAACAAAATAAGTATGCATCATACGCCCACTCACTTCAAGCTTTAGTAATTAAGTGACGTTGTTTACAAAAAGAGCATAATTAGAACACATATAAAAAAGTTATGCAGAAAAGAGCAAATGAGACTCGTCGATTAGACGAACAGTAACCATCCAGGGTTAAAAAAAGATCAGTTTTATCTACGAGTAGTTACTCTTATATGGAACCTTTTTTTGTTTTATAATACATATATCTGATCTGATCTGACTCCTTTTTGAAAAGTTTTTTTAACAAAGCGTTTAAACTTAAAATTTCTGTTCGGTAATATTTCTATAATGCGCCAGTTGAAAAGGGCAGAAAATATAAAATAAGGTGATATAGCGTGATGAGCTAGACTTGGATGCCTTGAAAATACACTATTGTGTCATTCCAAAAGCCCCAAATATGTACGAAGTTTTGTAAGAATCGTGTGTGTAGAAACACATATGTCAAATATAACTTTGATATTGATGGGCTTGACCACGCCTACTTTTCTAAATATATTCACATACTAAATTCTGCTTAGCCAAAGTACATAAAACAAAATGATTGCATTTTTTCGAAGTTAATATGCCGACTTTTGAAAAAGCAAGAGCTTTTGTTTTAAGTTTTTGCTTTTCTTAAAGAGAGCAGCCTTCGTGGTGGACCTAAAGTCTAAAAGATCTGAGGTCCTCGGTTAGAAGAATATTCAATAGGAGAAGACTGGAACAATCATAAAGGGTGATCTCAAAAGGGCGAAAAGAGTCTCATGGAGGAAATACTGTGAGAAAATTGATTCCTTAAATGAGTTGTCGAGTTTTCGGCTAATATTGACAAAAGGACTAATTTCGACGTATTCGAATTAATTTCAAACTCGAAGCAAAAAAAAGAAAAATTTGCGAATAAAAATCGCGAAAAAAATTCGCGTAAAAAAATCGCGAAAAAAAGTTCGCTAAAAATTTCTATTTATTGATGTGCATATTTTTAATTAAAATTTCTAAATTTAAAATTAAAAAATGGTCTTCAGCGTACAAATTTTAAATCGCGAATACAAGCGCTAACTTCGAGAAACGGCTAATGCCATTGAATTCTGCGTACTCGAATTAGCTTTACCAGCAAGGTGCCCAGCTTGTTAAAATTTCCGACTAGCACAGTATAATTATACATGTAATTTGCCTTACAAAGCGATACGAACTTTATTTAGTCTGTTCAAATAATAAATTATAAACATATATAACAAACTATAATTTTGCAGATTATTAAGGTTGGTGTGTGTGAAAAATTTTAAAATCGGTTGATACTGAATTTAGTTAGAGGTTTATAAGTGCCTGTCGTTATGAAAACTAGGTTTTTTATCCGTAACTCAAGATTTTGGAGGTGTTTGGAAAATTTCGAATACAGACTATTGTTATGGTCGACAATGCCTTCCAGAAAAATAATAACGCTTCGAAAGTATTTCGATTTCATTAATTTTTGTCACACAGTGTTATTTGAATTATTCAGACAAATATTCTTTATTATACCCTTTACCAAAAAATGATAAAAGGGTTTGTCATTCCGTTTGTAATTTCTAGAATATTAATAAGCGAGCCATAAAGTATATATATTCTGGATCCTTATGCATATGGAAGACGAATAAGCGATGTCCGTCTGTCCGTATGTCCGTCTGCCCGTCTGTCTGTAAGTGAAATCGGTTTTTCGAAGCTCCCAGAAAAGCTAAGGACTTCGTTTTTGGACTGGTGAGTCAGAAATGGGCGAAATAAGATTAGCATTGAAAATCAGCATTATCGAGCAGACGGTTTCAGAGCTGGGAGACTTAAACTTCATTTTGCCGTACAAAATAATTACCGAAAATTAGTTTTTAATAACTTTTTATCAAATAAACTTATTTTATACTTCAGTATGAACAAAATTGGTATTTCTAACTAAAAAAAATTAAAAAGAAATCAATAAAATTAAAAAGACGTTTCCAGGGTTGGAAAACCTTAACTTTTTTTGTTATGCAAAATTAACTTACTAAAAAAAATTTTTCCTTTTTTTTCTATAAACTTAACAGATGTAATGTTCTTAAAAAAAGGAGATTGATGTAAGAAATTATAAAAACAAAAAGGATGATTCCAGGGTTGGAAAACCTATGATTTTTGTGATATATACAATTAACTACCGTAAACTAATTTTTTAATTATTTTTATTAAATAAACTTATTTTATACTTCACCACGAATAAAATTGGTATTTCAAAAAAAAAAATTACACTTCAAAAAGTTAATAAGATGTTTCCAGGGTTGGAAAACTTTCACCTTTTTTCTTTTACAACAGTAACTTACTAAAACAAATTTATCATTTTTTTCTATAAATTAAATATATCTAATGTTCTTAAAAAAAAGAAATTGATGTTAGAAATCAGAAAAACAAAAAGGATGATTCCAGGGTTGGAAAACCTACGATTTTTGTGATATATAAAATTAACTACCGTAAATTAATTTTTTATTTATTTTTATTAAACAAACTTATTTTATACTTCACACGAATAAAATTGGTATTTCAAATAAAAAATTTAAAAAGACGTTTCCACGGTTGGAAAGCTTTAACTTATTTTCTTATACAAAAGTAACTTACTAAAACAAATTTTTACTTTTTTTGCTATAAATTAAACAAATCTTATATTCGTAAAAGAAAAAGATTGGTGTAAAAAATCAGAAAAATCAAAAAGGATGATTCCAGGGTTGGGAAACTGAAACTTTTTGTTATATTTTTTTATTAAATAAACTTATTTATTTTTTTATTAAATAAACTTATTTTATACTTCAGTACGAATAAAATTGGTTTTTAAATTAAAAATTAAACTCCAAAAAATTAAAAAGATGTTTCCAGGGTTGGAAAACTTTAACTTTTTTTATACAAAAGTAACTTACTAAAACAAATTATTATTTTTCTTTATAAATTAAACATATCTTATATTCTTTAAAGAAAGGGATTGGTGTAAGATATTAGAAAAATCAAAAAGGATGATACCATGGTTGGGAAACTTACTCTTTCTGTGATATAAAAAATTAACTACCGAAAACTAATTTTAATTTTTTTAAATATATAAAATTATTTTATACTGTAGTATGAATAAAATTGGTATTTCAATTTAAAAAAGTTTAAAACACGTTTCCAGGGTTGGAAAACCTTACCCTTTTTTATAGAAAAGTAACTTACTAAAGCAAATTTTCCCTTATTGTCTATAAATTAAAGATATCTAATGTTCTTAAAAGAAAGAGATTAGTATAAGAAATCAGAAAAATCCAAAAGTTTGATTTCAGGGTTGGAAAACCCATACTTTCTGTGATATAAAAAATTAAAAACGAAAACTAATTTTTATTTTTTTTATAAAATAAACTAATTTTATACTTCAGTGCGAATGAATTTGGTGCTTCAAAATAAAAAAAATTAAAATGACGTTTCCAGGGTTGGAAAACTTTATTTTTTATACAAAGTAACTTACTAAAACAAATTTTTTCTTTTTTAATATAAATTGAACATATCTTATATTCTTAAAAAAAAGATTGGTATAAGATATCAAAAAAAATCAAACAGGAGGATTCCAGGGTTGGGAAACTTACACTCTTTGTGATATAAAAAATTAACTACCGAAAACTAATTTTTATTTATTTTTTATTAAATAAACTTATTTTATGCTTGAGTACGAATAAAATTGGCATTTCAAATAAAACAAACAATAAAAAAATTAAAAAGACGTCTCCAGGGTTGGAAAACTTTAATTTTTTTTGTACAAAAGTAACTTACTAAAACAAATTGTTCCTTTTTTCTATAAATTAAACATTTCTGAAATTCTTAAAACAAAGAGGTGGGTGTAAGAAATTGAGAAAAATCAAAAAGGATGATTTCAGGGTTGGGACACTAACACTTTTTGTGATATATAAAAGTAACTAACTCTAATTAATTTTTATCTTTTCCTTTATAAATTATCAGCCAAACCCACGATATCGAACGTTGTCGTTCACTTGGTTTCTGCTTGTCGACAAAACAAAAAAGTACACATAAATACCAAATTTTTAAACAAATTTACATTTATGAAAATCAAAAATTAAAATGTTAATTTTTTGCGTTTATTTTATTTATTGAACTCACAAACATGCATTTTTGTCACATAATTCTTTTTGAATTAGATACATACATACATATATATGTATGTATGAATGTGTATACGTGCAATTTATCTAACCAATTCGAAACACTCAATTAGGCAAATTACTCTTTCCACTTCTATAGATTACTTGTCCCATTGGTGCTACTCCCCTCCATTCTTCATTACAATCCGCTTGCATTATTTTAGGAGTATCTACATATTTCAACTGATATATTTATTTATATTTCACACACAAAATTTTTAAAATAAATTTTTAATTTTTTTTTGTATTGTCTTATGTTTATTATTGTTCTTATTTTCATTATTTATTTGTAGAAACTTTAAGTAGCATAGAGTTGCATTTTTTATGGAATACTTTTCATATTTCAGCGCTTTTTATTTGTAAAGTAGCGATTTATTTGTAAAATTTTTGATGTGGCTAATTTGACAATGAGTAAATGCATTACGTTAACAACGTAAAGTCCGACGACCGACAAGTCGATAGTTAGTGGGTCGCTCAAACAAACTATAACGAGTGACTTGTCGTCAGTTGATCGAGTTGTCGATCGACATCGTGGGTTAGGCTGTATATATATTTTACGTTTTGGAAAGAAAAGTTTGGTATTGAAAATTATAAAAATAAAAACCACAGCTCCAGAGCTGGAAACTATGATTTTTTTCTGGATATTAAACTAACTAATTAAAACATTTTTTGTGAATTTCCTTTTTTTCACTTAACACACTTTCTTTATTTTTTTAAGAACTACTAGATTGGTATAAGTAACTCATGTTTTAGACTCGGCAGTTTTTCTTGAAGCAAGTCTGATTTTATGGTAGAGAGGGGAAAGAAGAAAGAAGAGGGATACTGACTTGCTTGTACAGAAAAGTGACTTCAATTCTCTTTTGTTATTTCATTCGCAGCATTAAAACAATAGGAAAATTAAACAAGAAACCGTCTGAGTGTAAACAAACGAGCAGTTTAAAACAGAATTGAAGATAATTGCTTCAAGAAAAATTGCCAAAATATCAAAAATTATGATTCTAGGGTTTCAATATTATTATTTTTTTTCTTTGTACATAAAAGTAACTATGTGCTTATGTGTGTATCTCTATACTACATAAATGCACTTTGGTAAAGGGTATATAAGATTCGGAACAGCCGAATATAGCACTCTTACTTGTTTTATTTAATCTTTTATTTTTTGCGATTCTGTTACTTCAATAGTATAAGTGGAACATAGAGTTCTTATCTATGCCACAGCATCAACTGCGGCAAAGGTTCTTAAAATTTTAAGGCTTTGTTATTAATATTCCTAAATTTGTTATTGAAGTTATTTGTTTTTCTTGTGTAATGAAATATTTTTAGTTTGTTAATAAAAAAATTAATCTAATACACATACGTGTCGTTTTTTGCAAACTTTTTTAAGATTATTCGAATATATTTTTTATTCTTTGTTCGTTCGAATATTCGAACAAAAGTTCAAAATTATTCGTCTGTTCGAACAAGAAAAAAATTATGAAATTTAATTCGAACAAACATAAAAGACGAATAATTAACAACACTAGATATTACTATATTAGTTGTGGCTTATGGAAATTATATTGTTTATATTATGGCAATGGAAATGTTAAAACATTGTAATTTTTTAAGCGTTCATGTCGATTTTCAAAAATTTATTTATTTTACAGCTAAATTGGAAAATTCTCTGGTATCCTCTAGTTTTATAATCAAACTTTGCTCTACACACTATAAGTAATACATTTAAGTTGAAATATACCAAAGTATAACGTAAATTTAGCTATTATTCCAAATGAGATTAGAAGTCTAAAAAAGATAAGTCGAACGTCACAGTGCTATAACTTCGTGAAAAGTCACACAAATTAATTGTGATTTTGACCACAGATACTTTTGAATATGCAGATTACGGAGGTACCATTAACTCAAAATCAGGTTATCTCAACTTAAGCACTTTTTCTTTTTTGCCACAGATATTAAAAAATATTTGTTGCAAATAAGTCATTTAACCTTTCCAATTCTTGTTGAAATGTCAAAGTCATATATTATCGACGATAGCGCAGCATTTTTAAGTCACTATTTTCACTGTGTAGTAGCTCTTCTCTTATCAATAGAACATGACCTACATGTACGCACATATATATTTCAAATAAGTTAATTTTATTATTCTAAGCAAATTCAAATTAAAAATTTATTTAAAGCTTAGTTTAAATTTTCTGCTCAAAGTATCAACAATATGAAATTAATTTTATGCCTGAATGTTACCTTGGCATTTGTTTATTTTGTACAAGCTGGTGTTTATAGCGAAAAATATTTTCGTAATGACAAACATCCTGGCAAATGTTTCATAGATGGAAAAGTATTAAGCCCTGGCCAGAGTATTAAACATCCGGCAATGGATTGCGCTGAAATAACGTGTGATAACTCCATTGGTATGGGTACAATTGAGACGTAAGTTGAGCAAATGATTGTAAATCTGTTTATAAACTTTTTTGATTTATATTTCTTATTTCACGTTTCTAGCTGTGACCCGTTGTCGGCATTACCTTCACCATTGCAAAAACTGAAAGATTATGATCGCTCAAATCCACCTAAATGTACATGGGGTGATTACAGAAACACTAAAGCCGAATATCCCAAATGTTGTGAACGTCACTATACTTGTGTATTTTAGAATGAAAGTTTCCAAATAAACAAAATAAAAATAAACCTTTGCGTGTTTATGTCTGAGTGTATTTATACCTGCTGGGAAAAATAATAGACTATTATTATATCCTTCACCAAAAATGGTCAAAGATTCATATGTATATATCGTTACCTTAAAAGAGAAAGGCCCTAACTCAATATTGTTTTGAAATATAGTTTTTTGTATATTTCGTTAGAAGAACATTTAATGGGTAAAGTGAATAAAAAAAGCGTTTGTTTTTTACTTAAAAATTTGTTGTAAAACCTTAAATATGTATGTGTTTTTTTGTTTTTTTTTTTACAAATTTTCAATTAAAAAGCTACTTTTTTTATTCACTTTACCCAATGTATCTAAAAATGCCAAAATCTCGATTTCCAAAAAAAAAAAAAAAAAAAAAAAAAATAAGTTGGACCCTTTCTATGTTAAGGCAACGATATATCTGTATGTTTGTAATTCTGTGTGTAGTTTTTACAACATTAATATGCGACATATAAAATAGGCATATATATATACTCATATATTCTTGGTCCTTATGAATAGGGAAGACGAATGAGCGATTTCCATCTATATGTACGTAAAATCGGGTTTCCGAAGGTGACACAAAAGCTGGAGACATCTGTTTTGAACTAGTTTATCAGAAATGGTCCAAAATAAATAGGTGCTGAAATTCAGAAAAGTCAAAAAGATATTTTCAGAGCTAGAAAATTCAACCCTTTTTGGCTAAATTAGCTAAAACTAATTTTTGTTTCTTTTTGTTAATAAATCATATTTTAAATTTCAGTTGGAAAATTTAAATCTTTTTTGGTATATAAAAGAAGCATATTCAAATTAATTTTTTCTTTTTCTCTATAAATTTTACTTGTTTTATATTTTAGAACGAAAACGATTGAAATAAGAATTCAGAAAAATATAAAATGATGATTTCAGGGTTGAAGAATTTTAACTGTTTTTTATATAAAAGAAATCCAGGCCAAATTAACTTTATCTTTTTCTTTCGAAATTATTTTGTAAAACACAACGCTTAGCGTTGATAAATTTTGTATCTATTTTGTTTTTGTAATTTATATTTTTTCCAAATAAAATTTTACAATTACAATGGATTTTTAAATATTAGCAATGTTTTTTAACCCTAGACACATAACCTTCGTCGAAACGACGAACACCGGACAAAAAAATTGCTATTTCTTTTTAACACGTGCACCGATCGCCGCTAAATTTCTTGCCAACTTTCGCTGAGCTTTTGCAGGAGACAACCAAACTCGGCGCGTGAGCACGTAATTATTGAGATATGATAAACTTGTTCGTCGCTTCGACGAGTGTTGGCGAGCATAAAGTTGATTTCTGCACACAATGCGCTTCAAAAAATTTATTTTATATATTTTTTTAAATGACAACAGTGTTATAGTTAAGTTTTGCCAAAGAGAAAAAGGCTTTTTTGTTTTGTTTGTTTAAATAAATTTTATAACAATGTGATCTCAAAAAAAAAATGCTTTTTGGAAAAATGGATTATAATAAATATCCTTGTAACAGAATAGAAATATATAGTTGTATTTACTAACAAAGTACTTGATAAAGGTATGTATGTGTTGCAAGTACAAAAATATATATGTTTAGAACCGATATTATACGCCCCAAAACGTGCTCGTCGAAACGACGAATGGTTAGGTTTAGAGGGATACGTTCGAGGGTTATGTGTGCAGGGTTAAGATCATATGTTATAAATTGTGTTGCATTTTGTAAAAACTATGGCTGAGCGTCAAAGTGAAATCCATTTTAAATGGTGCTCTATAAACCGTTTTTGTAAATTGTACTGCCTAACATGCAGAACAATCTATAAATACATGACACGAGACAAACAAATGCAAATGTGTTATTAGTTTAGGTTGCTTGCAGAAATCTATTTAAGCACTAAATTATTAAATTCTGTTTTCGATGTTGCATAAATATTTAACTGCAGATCAATTTACTTTACATGTGGGTGAATAAAATCCCGTTAAAAAGTGTTGATCTCTGTTGAAGTTATTTCTAATTGATTTCTCTGCAATCATTTTAAAAAGGGAAAATATTTTGAATAGTCACAAACCTCTAATCTTATGCACACACCTTCAAAAACTATTTGAGAATTCATATATAATAATATGTTTGAAAATCACAAAAGAAAAATGTGTGATGTAGCACGGTGGGCTTTAACTCGGCGTGAATGCATTTGTTTAGCACTTCCAATTTTGTTTTGACATTCGATTCCTGGGCCCATCAGAAGGTCAGAAAAAAATTCACCGTAATTCCTAGAGCCGATTTTTGAGAAAAACACATTTTTCTGCAAAATTTGAGAAATTCAGAAATATTCATTTTCGTAGGGGCATGCGATGTCAGGTTTGCCTACTGGTGAATTTGGAGGTCCCTTTTGTAGCAGATAACCTTTTCCTGTCTCACAAATTGAACCCCCTAGCCCCTTGATTTACAGCGGTAATATGAACTGTTGGTCTTTAAATAAATAAATCTGCCTGTTTATGAAAATAAACAGCGACCAGAGTCCATCCCGGCAACAGATTTCTGCAGAACAAGTTTCGAGAATAGGGACAAATTATTATTCCAAATTTTTTCATTAATACATGCATTTTGTCCAGACAAATTATAGTCCGGGTTCAAGCCCACCGTGGTAGGCTTAGAGACTCATACAAAACCCAGTAAATATTTATTATTCGATATGAATCTATTTTATTTTTCTACACCTTTATACAATTAGAAATCCATCAGATAACAATAAAAGTAATAATAAGGCAAAATGAAAAATAATATCTTATTTTAACATTTAAGAAATTTATTATTTATTATTATGACAATATGTCGAATAATACATTTTTTAAATGTCAAATTTAGTATTTATTTTTCATTTTGCTTTACTTTTATTAAATGAAAATTGCGAAGAAATATTTCCCTAGTACGGGGAAAAATCCATTTATATTTATTTTCTACTGACCCACGCCATTATGGGTGTAGAAACGGTTTATGATTAAAACTCGAAAATACTAAAGAAATCTCCAAATACACACTTTGATATTAAAATTAAATTAAAAAAAAAAAATTAAAATTTGTTTAAAGCTACCCGAGTGCCTTGTAGTTCTTGTCCTTTTTTTTGGCAGTCACATAAAGGTTAAAAAAAAGTAAATCACGCTTGAATAGTTCATAGCTACTTTGACATTTAAACCTATCATAAGTTGTATACCCCTAAAAAAAACTCACTTTATTTCCAAACGTAGTATGGGAGTTTGATATTTAATGCAGTCCATCCACACTTTCACATTTTATAATTGCAAAATAACGCATACACATACAGATAAGCTGTTACACAAATTTAATGTTGCAAATATTTACAAATGGAAAAAATTCAGTAGCCCAATTCACAAACTTGTGCAAATGGTCTTGCATCGTAGCATGTGCAAAATGGTAAATATATTGATACTTACCACTTAACAATTCTTAGTGGTGAGTATCAATATACTATACAATTTTGCACATGCAACGATGCAAGACCATTTGCACAAGATTGTGAATTGGGCTATTATTTTTAACAGTAGCAGAAAATGGACAATGAAACTTTATTCTCTTAACACAGGTTGCACATAATATTTGTATGTATATCACTTAATTTTATTGTTAATAGCAATGAGTAGATTATAACTATAATAAAAGGACAACCCGAATTTTTAAATTAAACCTCAAACTGTGAAAAAGTAGAAAATGGAATTATTTAGACAAACAATTGCAATAACAATCCTGCTATTTATTTTTAATGCCATTTTACGACTGGAGTATTATCCACACAGCTAGATGCTTGCCAAGGTTAAAATCATTCCAATTACTGTTGTCATTCGAACAAAAATTATTCGAATATTCGAACAACTTTTTATCATATTTGTTCGAACGAACAAAAATTTTCAATTTAGAATAAAAAATTATTCGAATCATTTTTGTCGAATATTCGAACAATTTCCTTAACTACTTGTATAAAAAGATTTTTTGGGTTATCTGCGGTTTTTAAATGATTTTTTCCAAAAAATTAATAACATATTAAAAATGTTTGTAAATGTGTGTAAATACCTATACTTTTTAACTAATTTCGTTTACGTTTTTAACTCCCGACAAAAAAAGGGGTGTTATAAGTTTGTATGTAGTTTGCGTCTGTGTATCTATTTGTATTTACGAGTCGACGTACAGACCAAACGGTTGGACCGATTTTGATTTAGTTTTCCTGTTTGAGGGTGGCATTGGCGTTGACGTTGACTACAAAAACGAAGGTTTTAAGATCGATCCCGCTATCTGACAGTCATTAAATAACAACACCACGCATTTTTCTGATGTGCATTACTGTCCCTTTCTATCAGTTGTTTTAGAAAAGTTCAAGTGATGAAGGCATAGTCACTGGTCACTGAACTATACCGACTTCAAGAGATACTAATCCTAATGTAACACCAGAACACCACCCTTCGTTGTGTAGCAGAATCATCGGCGTAGTAAAATAACTACTAAACTGCTACTAAATACAGCTTCAAACAAATTAATACGACTCAATAACGCCAGAGGCGCTGCAACACTACATTATTAAAAAAAAGTGCAAAGAGCAGAGCTGTAAAAAAATGAAGCATTCCTCTATCTATTCCTTCACCACCTATGTTGTCTGTTACTATCCCTTTCCTTATAATAGTAGTAGGCAATCATTGCCTGATTGTTACTTCTCTTTAAGAATATAACAAAAATTAAAAATTTTAAAAACCCCAGACATTTTTCAGAAAAGATGTTATATCTTCTAAACGGCTGGACCGATTTTCTTCAAACATAACTAAGAACCCTTTCGAACAAGTCATCTTTCAAACAGAAAAAAATAAATGAAAATCGGTCTACCCGTTTCGCTTGTACGTGGACACCGACAGACACAGATCCACAGATACACAGACACACACACACAGTACAAACTTATAACACCCCTTTTTTTAGTCGGGGGTTGAAAATAAAAACGAAACGAAGCCGAAAACGGCTGGCTGTTCCGTTCAACTATGTGTTGTTAGTCAGAATATTTACAACAGACTTTGGTGTTATTTGTTCATTAATAATTATCACATGTAATTTGGCTTAAAAAGCGATACGAACTTTAGCCCGTTCAAATCACAAATATAGAAAAAATGACTTGTTCTAGAGTGTTTTTAGCTACGTTTAAAGAAAATCTGTCCAGCCGTTTAGAATATATCATATTTTTTAAATATATTCTGTTGATCTGCGTGTCTTTGACGCCGTAGCTCCCCAACGTCTTGACCGATTTTAATTTTGCTTTATTTTCGTTTGAATGGTGACATGATCGTAAATCTTCTAATTTATACTTGAAGAAAACCGGTCTAGTAGATTGGAATTTATCATAATTTTTTTATTTAATCTTTTTTTTTTTGAAATAGGTTCAAAATATATATTCTGGTAAAATTTTTTGGTTTTTCCGATTTTTCTAGTTGGTTTCTCACCTAGACCTACTTGTGTACAAAATTTCAGCTCATAAGCGCAACTTTTAATTTTTAATGTTTATGGGCGTGACCATGTCCCCTTTTCCAAACCTAGGATTTTATTTGGCCAGTGTTTATTATTATTTGTGTCTTGTTTCGTTGCAAACGGATAATAATACATACAGAAATAGTATATCCAAATATGCTGAGCCGTAGTACATGAAAATGAGGTTGAAATTTTATGGAATTTTATTGCTCACCTAGACCTAGTTCTGTATGAAATTTTATCTCACTAGCACAAATATTAAATTTTATGGGCGTAGCCCCGCCCCCATTGTTAAAATTTTGGGGTTTTCAGATTTTTCTAGTTGACTGCTCACCTAGATGTACTTGTGTACCAAAGTTCAGATCTCTAGATGTAGCGGAATTGCTTCATAACATTTATAAGTGAGTCAGTGAATATGTCTTAAAATATGCACTTTTTGTACCTCCATATCTCCGAAACGAAAATTTCAAGCTTTGCACAGAACGTAGCATGAATTTATTCTAATTACGGTTTAAATTTTATAATTTTACGGTCGCGGGGAACAAAGTTATGAGGGGGTAAAAACAGCTCGAATGGCTTCCTGTAAATATACACACTGCGTGCATTGGCCGGAACTTGGCCTGGCGCACTGCTGTGCGCCTAGATCTTTTAACTCAAGCCATTTTAGTGAAACCTTGCATACACATTGCACGTATACAAGAATTTAAACTATGTCCTTAAAAAGTGGGCGTGACCACTCCCACAAAGTGTTAGCCTTGTGTTTAACCTACTTCTGTCTAGCATATCTAAGAAGAAAATTCTCATGAATTTTGAGCGCTGTTCACAACAAAATTGTGAGTTTAAAATAGTGGGAGTGGTAAGCTCATAAATTGTTAAGGCATAATTCGCGCTAGAGAGCTGAAATTTTATACGCAAGTAAGTGTAGCTGCGTAAGCCAATAGGGAAATCTTAAAACCAAAAAGTTTTACCCGGTATGCGGGGCCACGACGATAAAAATCTTGTATGCGGGGCCCCGCCCTTAAAACTCCAAATCGCAGTACAGAGCTGAAATTTGATACACAAATAAATCTAGATCAGAGAGCACTGAGAAAAATTTTAAAAACGAAAAGTTTTAATCAGGGTGTGGGAACATGCACTTTAAACTCAAATTTAAGATAAATTTTATTGAAACTTTTCATATTTCAAATTTCCTGTTTTAAAAAGTGGCCGTTACTACACGCAAAGAAAAGATATTGTTGTAGAATGGTTGAGAAAACAATATTATGTACTCTGAAACAAATGTGTGGTCGTTGAAAACTATTTATTGTTATTTTAAACATTTATTTCATTACGATAAACAGAGTAATGTTTGAATTTAATAATAACATTATCACATCTATAAAAAAGTGTGATAGGGTTAGAGTTTAACAATACAGGTTTGTTAAAAATTTATGACTACAACATAATTTGTATTATTATTTAAAAATAATATGATAAAAATAACAATATAATGTTATCCAAAACCATACTATTTTAAGTTAAAAAAAAAATCTTTTTCAGAAACATCTGTCAGTTCGGTATTTCGTTTGTAAGCTATAGGTAGTGCACGGGTGGTGTTAAATAAATAATTAGGTAAATAAAGTATAAACAAAACGGGTGGCCAGTAAAAATATATAAACGTTTGTATGTATATCTCTTTATACAGACATGTCTGTATGTCGTGTAAGTATACATTTCTATATATACATTTTATGTCAATAATATTAAATTATTTTTATTTCGAATTTAACGCACAGCTGTTTTTACAATAAATATATGATTAAAAAATAAAATAGTATTATTATATTAAATAATACTGTGGTCGTATTTAACAATATTTATATAATATTAGAACATGGTATGGTGAGTCTCAATTATATTTTAGTCACATCTAACAATATTGTTGTCATATTAACAATAATAAGATTAGGTACAACAAAATCAATTGTTCTTGTAGATAATATTATTATTAACTCAGATTATAATATAATTAAAGTTTGCTTTTCTATTAACAATAATATGATTTGACTGCAACCATATAATTCAATCATAGTATGTTGCTGTTTGATTATGGTTGCTTCAACCATATTTTTTCTTTGCGTGTACATACATAAATCTTAGATTTTTTTCATGTACTCCGGCTTAGCAGTTTTAAGTCTATTACTCATGTATTTCTCATTAGCTTTTTCCTACGAATTTTTACATGAACCATAAGCACTAACAGATATACAAGTCGGCGAAGCCAGGCCCATAAAAATTTTAAGTAATATTATACTGTAGAGAACTGAAATTTTGTAGACAAATAGTCGTAATTGATTTACTCAATCGGATAATCCAAAAATGAATGCACCAGCTACCCTATTGAAACTTTGCATGCACAGTGGGCATATCCTTTAGATTTATGTACTTCGGCTAAGCAGACTTTAGTATGTAAATATATTGAGGAATTATGAGGGGTCACGCCCACTAAAATCTATGCTGTATTTTACATATTTCTTTTCAGACTACTCTTAACATATTGCGTACTCACTGGCGACCCGTTGTAATGACAATAAAAAATAACAATACTTACTTGTCATTTTATTTTCCATTTCAATGCAATCAGTTAATACCAACGCGGTTCGTGAAAAATGCACTAAAAGATTTGACTGATTTCTACTCAACTCACAAGCTTATTTTCAGAAAAAACGTTAATATTTTGATTTGAACGCAGAAATATTCGGCAGTGCTTAATATATATAGGTTCCCGTCGTTCCTACGAGGAGCATAGGGCCTCCAAATTATTTGAGGTTTCATTAATCAATTAGTTTCAGATAAGCAGGTGTATCCTATTCTGAGGATGGGGCTGTCAAGTAAGCCAACAGACTGGCTGAGTAAGTAACACATTTATATAGCGAGCCGCTTATTATAAGAACAGACGCGCGCTTGCAGCCGCTCCAACTGGGAGAACAGACGCTGCAATCGCCTCTCACGACTCGGCGATGCTTGGAGGTTTTCAAGAACATCGCCCAGGGGCCACCACGAGGAGGTTCGTGAGTCGACTTGAAGTACAATTAATAAGGATCACTCTGGGTCCACCAAATCGGACCGATCAGAAGTTTTGCCTTATCATTGTACCCCGTTAACCCCCAGTGCAGTGCTTAATATTTTCTGAAAATTAAAATAACGTTTCTTCATTTTAAAGGAAAACAACGAAAAAAAGGTAAAATGTCATTTTTGTTTTTATAACTTTTTTTTCAAAGAGAAGTAACACTTAATGCCTACTACTATTACCAGATGTTACCTTCTTTCGGAAAGGAATAGTGATAGAAGAAAGGTTGTGAAGGAAGAGATAGAGGAAAGCTTCATGCTTTTACAACTCTGTTTTTTGCACGCTTTTTTTTATAATGAAGTTTTGCAGCGCCTTCTGGTGTCAAATGAGGCGTATTAATTTTTTTTGAAGCTGTGTTTAGTAGCCATTTTATTAATTATTTTACTTCGCCGATGATTCTGCTGCACAATACCGACAAAGGAGGGAGCTCTGATGTTACATTAGGACTAGCACCTGCTGAAGTCGGTATAGTTCAGTGACCAGCGACTATGCCTTCATCACATGAACTTTCCTACAACAACTGATACAAAGAAACACTAATGCACATCAGAAAAATGCGCGGTGGTGTTATTTTTAATGACTGTCGGATACAGGGATTGAACCCAGGATCTTCGGTTTTGTAGTTGACGTGCTAGCTACTTCAGCCGACGCCATCCTTTTGCAGGGAAGAAGTGATCATTTGACCTAATGTGCAATGTAAAGTTTGAAAATGTTTTTTTCAATTGAATGTTTCCTTAGAAATTTTTAGTTTTCAACTAATATTTTAACTATGTGACTTCGTTTTTGGTGGGTAGCTCTCAACCGCAATACATTGACAGTTTACCAAATACATTCACAGCGCCCACCAATGCTCTACAATCCCAAGAAGCACTCGAAGCTTAAATTTATGCATAAAAAATAATGTTATATTTGCAGCTTAGCCACTGCCATCAAACATGTAGTTTTGTGAAGTTTAAAGTACCTTGTTGTACTAACAAGGGCCTGCAACTCATGTTGCATGAACAGTTACAAAAACTTAACTTTGATTAAATTTATGCGTATACCACATTGTTTGCAGCAAACACTTAAACAATTCGAACAATGTAAAAATCCAAAGCAGAAGAAATAACAAACTATTTGAATTAACTATAGAGAATTTATGTTCCTTCATATACACATAGTGCTAGGCTGCGTATACATCTGGCATTTCTTGTGTTGTCATTTTGTGCTGTACTTTTTAATATAATATAGCCAGCACTCAGAGGATGACCCCTACTCATGCAATTTATTGTGTTAGAACTAGAAAAATAGGTAATAGGGAAGAAGATAGAGGGAGCAGTGTCTGTGGACATTCGATTTGAAATTTTTCACGTTACAAGTGACAGGAAAGGCCTCGGCAGCTAGTTTGTTCCACATACAAACAGTTCGTCTATAAGTTCTTTCTGTAATGAGTAGTGCGATTTATTGGAGAATCGACCACAAAAGGATATGCCCTGATGAAGTATGTACGAGGTCGAGCAGTCCCAAAATAGACTTTAAAGCGCCGGCTAATACATGTAGGTGGTATAAAAAGTAAGGATATCGGACGCGCTAAAGTATCACTTAAGCGGTTAAAAAATCCTTGAATGCTTCTTTTGAGTCTTGAAAAAGATGTGCAGTCCATCGAACATCACACTGAATTTAAATGCCAAGAATATCAAGAGCTTCTTATTCCTTAATACTTATACCACATTTTCGGTCACATGTCTACGTGTAGTCATACAACATTGGGTCTTACGAGCGTTTTAATAGACTCTATTGACATTACCCCATTCACATATATTTGTAAAGTAATAATTTAAAGTATCATTTATAGTTTGTATCATAGCCTCAACCTCCAGCAGGCATGGTCTATAGCTGAATGAGAAAAAACGGCAGAAGTTGCTATCGTACGCGAAAAAAAGATAAGATTATAAGTTAAAGGTAGAAAGAAGGTCATTTAGAAAAGTAAGAAAAATAGTTGAATTTAATGAACTCGTGAATTTACTTTGAACTCGTTTGATGAGAAACCATCTATAAAAACACTTAAAGTGCCAATCCCTGAGGATAAGATGAGAGACGTGAGAAGCTATCGCCGAAACAAAGAGCAATATATTTTGCCAGAAGTGCAACATGCCACGCTCTAGATCCACCTCCTCACTTTCTTCAAAATGGTGGTTTGAATTACACCATTTTTCCGATAGAAGGGCTTCTAGGTCTCCTGCAGAGTGGATCCTACAAAATCCATACTGCCGATCGTTGAGTAAGCTATTGGACTCCAGATAACTTACAAAATGGAAATATGCCATACTTTCCATCACTTTAGAAATTATCGATTATTTTCAAGGTTATCATCCTCTAATTTTTTGAGGGATTGGAGGTAACAATAGCATCAGCGTGGTACAACATGCTGAAGAGTTTAGCTAATGGACGTGCTAACGTCGAAGAGCGCTGCTTCAAGACCAGTACTGGAATGTCGAGTGGCCCTAGAGACTTGTTTACGTAGAGTTCTGACAAAACCCTTTTTACTGCCTGAGCTCGAAAAAATATCTTAGGCATAGTATTGGATACTCTCCCTAGCGTAGGCAGAGGCTGATTGCCTTTCGGCAAGTATGAATTACTTGAAAATATTTCAGACAGTAGGTTAGCTTAATTAGCTAGGTCAGTCAATATGTGATCCAATTTTAAAATATTAGGAATTGAAGAACTAGGCATATTGTTTTATTTTTAACGAGTGACCGGAAGCTCTTACTACGCTAGAAGCAGCAAGAACTTTACTACGGAGACGCTGCTCGTAAAGAGCTTTTTTTACACCCCAGTACTTTGGTACACGTGTGCAATGTCGTTCTCATCAAGTTTTTTCTTAATACACAATATAGGATAGCAGGATGATAGGAAAGTGTCCCATCCCTAAATAATGGCAATACGTCTACATTGTCTACATCAATGTGAGATCGTGTTAGATTTGGCTTTACGTATTGTCTGTTGATTAATATTTATACAAATGGATAATCGCAAAATAATTCAATTAGCTAGTTCCAATGTATGCTTAGCAATAATAAGAACATAATTAAAATAAATTAAGATAAAAAATTTCGGAGATAAATTACAGGTACACTTCCAGAACGCTTAAATTTTTCTCACACCCTCTTATGCTTTTCCACTTTCTTTTTGATTTTCATACTTTAAAATACATTTAAAATTCTTTCGGTATGTACTCAATATGACAAAATACCAATACGACGCCATATTGTTTTTGGTCTGCAATGCTGCCAACTTGTTCTCACAACTGTCTACATGAGATGCGTATAGAGTTTGTGAGGTAGTGCTACACAACAAAAAATATCGGAAACGGTGCCACTAGTAGTTCGCATTTTTATTTTTTCCTGCGAATGCACAAAATGCCATAATGGGTACTCAGCATTACTTAAAAAATATTTTACAACTACCAAAACAAAATTTGGTTTAAATTTAAAGGAATAATAAAGAAGCAAATTTTCCAAATGATGGAAGTAAACAAAACTCTTACAAGTATTAATGAAACTAATTTATTTCAGCATTGTTTCTAAAATGTACGGAATGAAAAAATATAAACACACAAGAGTAAAAAAGGAGTTTTCTTTGAAAAAGTTTTGTTTTTGTACCATCTTGCTCAAAATAAGATGAAGAAAGTAATTTCTAAATCACTATGCACACATACATACATACATATGTACATAATAGCTGCACAAAAAAATCATAGATTATATTTTTTTAAATTATGGTATAATTTTAACTGAGTGAAAACGTAAAATGACATTTACAAAGTTTTTTTTTTAAATAATTTAACAAAAATTTTAGTTGATTTCTGTGTGGTAAAAATCAACTAAAATTTTAGTTAAAACTCCTTAACGACTAGGTAAATTCATATTTTTATTTTCTGTGAATTATCTTACAAGTTAAGTCAATTTAATGTGGCACATTATCACGGATTTTAGTTAAATTAAATATTTACGGTCTAATTCATAAAAAATATTTTAGGATTATTACAGGTTTATTTGACAAATTTCCCATAGAAATATGTCAAATAAGCGCTTAATAAACCTGAAATATTTTTTAAGGCAGTTATAATTCGATAAATGTCATGAATTTTAGCAGATTTGGATACCTTCGCGTTATCAAATAGTAATTAAAGAATTTTCGCATTTGTTAATCTATATAATTAATAGGCGAACATGTTTTTTGTAATCCCTTTTACGCTGGTACCACCGCACCGATTTTAAAAAGATTTATATGGTTTTAATGGATTTTTTATACAGATGTGCAGAATCTATATTTTATTGAAATCGGTTTAGTATTTTGGGAGCTATAAGCGTTTAAAGTTGCTACTACTACATGCACACATATTACACACGCATTTAGTAGCTTACAAATAAAAAAAAAGAAACAAAACATGAGTGTGTGTGTGTGTGTGTGTGTGTGTGTGTGTGTGTGTGTTTGTAGTATTTCTCTTGACCTTACAATTGTTTTTCTCTTATTTGTTGTTGTATGAAAGCAATAATACTTAAAGGAAGAGAGTTGAATAAATTGAATTAGGTTGGTTGAAGGGATTTTGTTCATGTTTTTTTAATTTCATGTATTATTTAATTATGCTTGCATATGTGTGTAAGTTTGTGTGTGGCTGTGTTTTAATGAACTTTTTTATGACGTTAAGATACATTTTCTTTGAATCTTAAATTATTTACATTTTGATTCTAGAATACGGACGAGTGTGTCGTCCGTTTGGTATATCTAGTAATTTATTATTATTTATTAATATCCTATGTACTATATATATACAGACATATGTATATAAAAATAGTGTAAGTATTTGTTATTACTAGTAACGCATGTTATTACTCGTAACGCAATTATAAGAGCTGACGCGTTTACATTTTCAATATAGGTTAGGTTATGTTAGCAGGCTGATAGGGATAGCTGATAGTGATAGAGAAGACAGGCGGTGAAGGAAAAGAAATAGGAATGCTTCATTCCTTTACAACTCTGCTTTTTTACACGTTTTTAATAATGCTGTGCTTCAGCGCCTCTGGTGTCAATGAGGCGCATTATATACCGAAGCTGTTTTTATTAGCCATTTTGTTGGTTATTTTACTTCGCTGATGATTCATTTACACAATGCCAAAGAAGGATGGCGCTTTGATTTTAAATTAGGCTTACTATCCGCTGAAGCCGGTATAGTTCAGTGACAAGTGTCTATCCCTTCATCACTTGAACTTTCCCACAGCAGCTAACACAAAGAAAACTAATACACATCAGAAAAATGCGTGCGTGGTGTTTTTTTATTACCTGTCGGAACCAGACTAAAACACAGGACCTGCAATTTTGTAGTCAAAGTGCTAAATACTTAAATTTTATGGGCTTGTCAGTGCCTTTCTTTATAAAAATTTATAGCCTTGCATTACCGCAATGTCTATGTAAACTTTCTATCCTCACAAACACATAAATTTGAAAAAGGCCAAGTTCCTATCTAAAATTTCGGCCATTAAAAGTAGTGAGATAAAAAATTTTGACCAAGTTCTTGTTTGGCACAATACCTAAACACTGAAATAGTGTGTTACATAATTTTTAGATAATCTGCTACCACGCGACTTAATCTAGGTGCACAGTAGTACGCCAGGCCAACTTCCGGCCAATGCACGCAGTGTGTATATTTACACGAAGCAATTCGAGGTGTTCTTACCCCTTTCATAACTTTGTTTCCCGCAGTCGTAAACCTATAAAATTTAAACCATAATTAGAAATAACTTATGTTTGTGTTTATGTTTATGTTTATGTTTATGTTTGTGCGAAGTTTGAAAGTTTTAGAACTAAAACTTCCTGAGATATAGAAATGCAAAAAGTGCATATTTTAAGACATACTTACTGACCACTGACACTTTCATCAAATTGATGAAGCATTTCCGCTATAGCTAGAGAGGTAAACTTTGGTACGCAAGTAGATCTAAGTGAGCAATGAACTAGAGAAATCTGAAAACCCAACAATTTTAACCAAGGGGGGCGGGCTATGCCCATAAAAATTAAAATTTGTGCTGGTGAGCTGAAATTCGATACAAATTTAGGTCAGGATGAGCAATAAAATAAAAAATCTGAAAACCAGGAAATTTTAGCCAGGAGGGCGGGGCTACGCCCATTAAAATAAAACTTAAAAAATGCGCTTATGAGCTGAAATTTACTGCACAAGTAGGTCTAGGTGAGAAACCAACTAGAAAAATCAGAAAAGCAAAAAAAAATTTACCAGAATGGGCGGGGCCACGCTAATATTGTTCGGAACTAGAAACTTAATATACAGCTTTCAACTCATGCCATTTAAGTGAAACTTTGCATATACGTTTCACGTGTACAATACTTTAAACTATCACCCTAAAAAGTGGGCGTGACCACTACCATAAAATTTTAGCGTTGTGTTTAATTTGCTTTGGTCTAACATATTTTAGAAGAAAATTAGCTGCTCACGCCAAAAATGTGAGTTTAAAATTCGCGCTAGAGAGCTGAAATTTTATACACAAGTGTAGATGAGTAAGCCAATGGGAAAATCTTAAAGCCAAGAAGTTTAATCCGGTATGTAGGGCCACGCCGTTAAAATTCCAATTCGCATTATAGAGCTTAAATTTGATATACAAATGAATCTAGATCAGAGATCACTAAGAAAAATCATAAATACTAGAAGTTTCAATCAAGTGGTAAGAAGCACTCTAAACTCAAAATTATGATAAATTTTATTGAAACTTTTCATACACATTGCACTTTGCCAAAGTAAAAATTTCTTATTTTGAAAAGTGGGCACATAAATCTTAGCAGTTTTTAGTCTATCATCAATCACAATACCTAATACTGAAATATGCTATAAATTATATAAATTTGTAATCGTAATTGTGTCATATAATATCTAGATAATCTGCTAACTTGGCAACATTTTCCCTTTCTAAAAAATGAGAGTAATGTGTATTTGATTATTTATTTATATCGGTAAAAATGTTGTCAGGTTAGCAGGTTAACTAGAAATTATATGACACATGACACAGATTACAAATTTATATAATGCATAGCATATTTCAGTATTAGGTATTGTGCCGAACAAGAACTTGTTCAAAACTTTATATTTCAACAAGGTTTTCCCTAGTCTCATATTTAAAAACTTAATTGAGAAGAATATTGTTGCAACAACTATGAAGATTTTTTATTATTTTTATTTTATATTATAAAATTTTTAAAAGTTACAAGGCATTATTTGTAGAATTTATGCAAAAATTACGAAAAATTTGTAATGTATGCTTCCTAAATGGGAAAATTTATTGCACAAACTGAAAGTTTTTGCATATCAGAAGAAAGCTTGAATAATTTACTTTTAAATTGTTTCCTCACAAGTGAAGAAAATCGTAGTTATGGTTAAAGTTATGAAGAAAATACAAAAACGGCCGGAAAAGTCGATTTTTGGCAAAAATTCTATTTGTTTGAACTATAAATCTCTTCCGAAAAATTTGAAAAAAAATCTCAAAAATACTTGACCCTATAAGCTTTTAAATTTTGCTTGAGCCACCAAAAAAATTTTTGCAGCAATACTCATGCAAGAACATTGTTAAACAATTTTTTGAAACCATATAGCGGAATTGCCTCAAAACTACAAATAACTCATTTTGTTGTTCAGCTTCAAAAGCATTTTTAATAAAATTAATTTTTTATTTTAATACATAACTGTTCTTTATCAATATTATTGATAAATGTGTATAAGGTCTACTCTTGCTAACTTCTGAACCAATTAAGATATCTTTAAGCGATTTGGTAGATGAATGTATGATACATCAAGTTTTATAATGATGTAATATAAAAAGTTTCAAAAATCTACACATAACCGATTACGTCAGAGACACGAGATATGACATTTAAGCCGTTCGAAACAATTTGCTACTGTTTTAAAGAATAATAGCCCATCCCACGATGTCACCAGAAATCGTTCGATCGACAACTTGTATTGCAAACAAATATAATATTAGAAACTTTGTTGTTGTTTTCAATATAAGTTGTTGATCGAACAATTTCTAGTAACATCGTGGGACAGGCCGTTAATTTATTAACGTTAAATGAAAGTTTAGCTTTCAAATGTTTTACAAAATTCAAAATTAAAAATAAATAAAAAGTTTCCCATTGGAACGTTTCGTTCTGTTTTGCCAAATTAGGCCATTAGTTCCTTATGGTATATATCAGCAAATAATTAAAATATTTTCATTATTTGAAAGTTTTTTACTTTATGTATTATTGAGAGCTTTCATTACTTTTTATTTCGCTTAATGCATTAAACACATTCACCACAGCAGGCTACAAGAACACACGACTTCAAATGCCGTTAGCAGCATTTGTGGCCTCGTAGCCGGCTACCTAATTATTTTGGAGACGGCAGCAGCACTTGATATTCAAGAAAAAATACATAGTTCAATATTGCCGCTTTCATATATTTTGCATTTATAAAAATTAATTACTCCTTTAAAATTTACTTATTTCACGTAAAATTACCAAAATGAATAAATTTATTCTTTACATCAATTTTTAGTTTTTGGATATTGTTTCTGTTAAATAATATGAAATAATTGTAGAATATCATTCCTTCAACATTTTGTATTATACTGGCAACACTGAATTTTCTCATTGTAGCCAAAGACTACAACGACAAAATCAGCATATAGTTACAACAACCGGTCGCCCTGTTGTCTTGCTTTCTTCAAAAGAATCATTCTCATATAAACATGTGTATTCGTCCTTGACATTTGGTGGTCTGTAGCTTGCTGTGGTGAATGTGTTCAATGCATTTGAAGCACGAAAAATAATTCCTTCCAGTAATATTTATTTCACAACATTCAATTAATGTAATTAAAATATGAATTTTTTCATTACCTTCAGGTAGTATAGTTTTTATAGAATATCAAATTGACTAAAAGAAAGTACTCGTACTATGACTGGTACTTAAATGGCTTGTTTCATTGAGTAATGGACTGAAAAACATAAAAAGTAATTAACATTTACATTTATTGATTTATATACGAGTACTAAGTGCTTGATAATAAAAAAGGGTTCAATAAACACTTCAATACAAACACCACTGACAGTGGTGTAAGTCATATATTTCTTTGTTCGAGATATTTAATAGATTACATTTGAACAAATCAAAAATATTTTTATATTAGGGAACATTTTAACTTAGAGTTGTGCTGTTCTCGAGTTGTATAAATCCTCACAAAAACATATATGTGAAAATGGCCAAGTTCCTTTCCAAAATTTCGGCAATCAAAAGTACTGAGATAAAAACGTTGACCAAGTATGCTATGCATTATAAAAATTTCTAATCGTAAGGACGTCATATAATTTTTAGATAATTTCACCTCTCTAGGTATAGCGGAAGTGCTTCATAATATTGATGACTGAGTCAGTGGTCATTGAGTATGTCTTAAAATATGCACTTTTTTCATTTCCATTTCACAGGAGGCTTTGGTTGTAAAACACTCAAACTTCGCATATGAGGTGACATGAATTAATTTTAATATGAAATAAATTTTAGGATTTTACGATGGCGGGAAACAAAGATATCAAGGGGATAAAAACAGGATGAATGGCTTCCTGTAAATATACACACTGTGTGCATAGGCCGGAACTTTGCATGGCGCACTACCTTGCGCCTAGATTTATTTAATATTTATTAAATATTTGTTTAAGTCTTTTTAAGATATATTTAATATTTTGAAGCAAATATTTACATATATGACTTAGACCATAATTAAGGGCACATATGTATAAATGTAGGCAATAAAAAAAAACTAATGTATAATGACTTACAAACCAAACTGCTAAATGATAACTGTCATTAACGTTAAGTGTATTAATTTCATTATTTATATTGGAAGTAATTACAAATGTATTATTATCTTTTTGGAGTTAACAAAACTTTGTATTTGATTTATATAAGTTTCTCTCTAACAATATTGTTTAAGAAATTTGTCATACTAAAATTGTATAATAATCAATGGTTGCCTTTATTAGTCTTAATTCCATTAAAAGGTTAGGAATGGTTTTTATTTTAACCAAGAGTAACCACAGCAATTTTCTGATTTATATGTAGGAACATTTTTCAACAAAAGCTAAGACATATTGTGAAGAGACAAACTGAAATAAAGTGTTGAACTCAAGGCCATTCTTATGTAAAACGCAAAGCATTGACAATTTTGTATATGTTTTCTTTTTGTTATATAAACATTTTTATACTCTTAACCAAGAATGGTAAAGGGTTTATATAGGTTTTTCACTCCGTGTGTAATTTCCACAATATTTATATGCGAGCCACAAATTTTTATATAATTTGGGTCCTCATGAATAGAGAAGACGAATAAGTTGTCTGTCTGTCCGTCCATTCATCCGCCCACTTTTACGAAGCTCTTGGACAAACTAGTAATTTCGTTCTCAGATTGGTGTACCAGTAATTGTCCATAATAGATTGGTATTGAAAATCAACAAAATCGAAAGGATGTCTGCAGAAAATTTGGTGACAATTGAGAAAATGGGAGTGTTACCAAAAGTAGGAAGTAGTGTATGCATATCTTAATTCTTAGTCAATTTAGTTGGGACTCGGTCTATTATTGTAGTAAAAGCCACTGAACAAGTTCGATGTCGTTGTATCCTGGACCTACATATGAAATGATATAAATATAATGTTAATTATTCTTTCCAATGAGATCACCAAGTCAATCTGGAACCAGTTATTTAACCAAACTGAGATATTAAACTAAGCTTAACTAGCACTTATACTTCGAGCATGAAGCCGAAGATTGTCATTTTGAATCCCAAAAAAGAAAAACTTCTTAAAAATAGAAAAATAATATATAATTACATTTTTAATAATGTATAAAATGTATAAGTTTTCATTGTTACAGTTAAATGCCGGAATGACATTCATATATAATTTATCTAAATGCACAGTAGTGCGCCAGGCCAAATTTCGGCCTATGCACGCAGTGTGCAGGCATTCAAGTAGAATCTAGATGATTTGATTACGCAAGGACCACTACACTCATCGGTGTTACCCTATGTAAAACCGTACCTCAGTATTCTGATACGATGATAGTTAATAGATCAAACCTGTCGCATTGAGATATCTGATAAGGTCATTCAACTCAATCTCAAATAAATCTGAAAGGCCGTTTAGTACATGACTTCCTAAAAATGTGTGTTTCGAGAGATGTAAAACTGGAAATTCGCAAAAAAAGTGGAAGAGTGTCTCTTCTTTGCTTCCTTCTCGACAACTCCACGAGAACTCATTATAGGACAGACCTATCCTACTAGCATGTCTGCCAACCGTCCAATACCCTGTCATGGCTGCTACGAGCCTCGAGATGTGCCTACGCTTTCTATTTGTTAATTATATTGAGTGCCTATCATTATAGCAAGGCCACATTTTCTTAGCAACCTTGCACTTTTGCGCCATCAACATTCAGCTTTATAGAGATAGTGCTTGAATATACCGCGTCTAATAGCACAAAGCGGCGTTGCTACCAATTTGGCATTGGCAAGCTCATCCGCCCGTTCGTGACCTAAAAAATTGCTATGTGCTGGAAACCAAATGAGGTTGAGGTCAGCCTGACCACCCAGTCTACATAGAAAACTCTTGCACTGCCCGACTAGTATAGACGAATGAATAGAAGTGCCGCCTGGCTGTCGACAAATATACCAATCTTTCACTGTACCTTCCTATCAATCAACACTCTAGCCGTTCCCCTTACAGCCAAAAATACAATGGCTTCGTAAGGCAGATGAAATAAGCATTTTATACCAAGATCGCCTGAAAATACTCCAGAGCCGACACCGCAGATCATTGTTGATCCATCAGTGTATATTCTGACGTCATATTCTCTTACCGCTCCCGTCTGGCTGGAATCAGAACTTTAAACACCTTGTCAAAGTCCAGATGACGCACCACGTAGTCAGTAGATTTCCTCAGCCAAGGGGTAGTTGATCCGGGATTCTGGCATGGCCATAAGACCTCGATGTCCGCCGCTAACTTTGCCGCAATATTTGAGAATACCGCCAATATGTAAAGGTCGATCGGAATAAGGTTTAGTATAATATTCAGAGCCTCTAGAGGACTAGTACGTAAACATCCTGTTATTCCGACTCAAGCGAATCTCTGTATTCTATAAAGCTGATCTAGCACGTATTGCTAACTTGTGGTAGGCCACCATACTACAGAGCCGTAACTCAGTATTGGACGCACGATTGCTGTATACATATATTTAAACATTTTGTGGTTTAGGTCCCATTTAGATCCAAATATTTGACGTTGTCTGATAGTGATAATTTGTGGTTATTCAGCCGAGGAAGTCCAAAGTTATGTACCTTAATTTTTGTGGTAAAAAGTACCAGTTCTATTTTTTTTGGGTTCACTCCTAGTCCACAGTCTGTAGCCCCGTTACTAGGTATTCCCAAAGCGTTGTACATGATATCACTAATCACATCGTCCGCATATGCTAAAACTTTAAACCCCATGGCATCTAATCTGAAAAGTATTGTGTTAACCAAAAGAAGCCAGAGCAAAAGTGAGATTGCCCCACCCTGCGGTGTCCCTCTGTACGCCCATCTCAGCCTCTCGCTATTGCCTAATTTAACAGTGTTATTTCTTGCTTCCAGCATGGTTATTATCCAGTTGCTGATGTAATCTTCAATATAAGCATCCTGGAGAACATTTCACCAACACATTATTGAAGGCGACTTCTATGTCCGGCTTAGCAGTTTAAAATCTCTTATTTATTTATTTCGTATCAGCCGATTACTACAAAAATTGCCATGTATGATAAGCGCTGCCCACAATAAAATCTTGAGTTTGAAAGAGTGGGCTGTGTAACGTCCATAAAATTTGAAGATAGAGAGCTGAAATTTTATGCACAAATAAATCCGGATTAGATATCATCTAGATGGGGACACTAATTTCAAACGCAAAATTAAGAGTTTAAATTAAGGCGTTCAAACTCGATTAATTTTATTAAAACTTTTCAAAGATATTGACTTTATCTGATGCTAGAATTACTGATTTGAAGAGTAGCCATGACAACACTTATAAAATCTTAACCTTCTACTTCATATACATATGTAGTTCTGCTAAGCAGATTTTAATCTATTACTTATGTATTTCTTATAAGCCTTTAGATAGAAATACATAAATACAAATAAGCCATAAAAACCTTATGTTACATTTTGCGCTAGACAGCTGAAAACTGATAGACGAATAGGATTAGGTGAGTTATCGACTAGAAAATTCAAAAAACCCAAAAATTAAAACCAAAGCTACAAGCTACATGCGCATTGCCCTCACGCAATACTATGATTTTGCGTTTTCAAAAGTGGGCATACAAACTTCGATAAAATTTTATCATTTTGTTTTATGTACTTCGGCTAAGCAGATCTTAATATGTGAATATATTAAGAAAAGTAGGCGGATAAAGACCCAGCAAAATTTAAGTTATACTTGACATACTTCTACCGAAACGATTCTTTTCAAACTTTGTGCATATTTTGAGCGTTTGTAATAACACAATAGTACATTCTCAAGGCATGCAAGTCCACACTCATCACCCTCTAGCCCATTATTTTATTTAATTTTTACCTTTTCAACTGACTCATTCATCATTAATAGAAATATAACCGACCAGAAATTTTAAGTTTAAAAATTTTATTAAAAGAACTCTTTTCAAAAAGGAGTGAGATTCTCACAAAAATATGAATGTGAAAAAATGCTAAATTCCTATCCAAATTTTCTGCCCAGAGTCTAGTCAAAGTTCTGCTTTTTTTTTAATAGTATATAGATGTTTTTATACTAACACAACCAGTTTTATATACGAACTAAAGACTTCTAACGTCTACACTATTTAAAAGTGAGGAGTATAAAGAAAATCCGAGATTGATATTATGTCCGTTTAATTCACGAAATCGAATTAATATGAATATAAAATATATTTGAGAGACTTCATGTTTTGCTACCGTGCAGTTAACTACAAGGATCACGAAGTAAATTCGGGAGTCTTCGTGTTCGGCTAATTCACGAAATATTATTACTACGAATATAAATATTATAATAATAAGGGAAATAATATAAGGTAAATTCGGTTGACCTTACGATCGCTCAAATACGGTTTATCTACGTGTTAAATACTTAAACCAAGAATCGGTAAAGCTTTCGGACGACGCTTTTAAGTGGCTTGCTTAAAATTGTCCTTCGCGCGGTATCGTAACTTGTTCCCCGATTGTGTGCAAACGTTGATTACTTACGCCAAGTTTAACATGGTCTGAGTGAGAATCATACTTGCGTTGTGGCTTGGTTTCAATCAGTGGTGGCATTTGCATGTGTATGTATGTCATGCTTTGTTCAGGCATACGGTAAAAGGTACGTGGAATTTCGCTAAGTTCATTTGCACTTTTTATTAAATAAGAGTATAAGTTTATAAGTACTTGTAACGCCACGTTACAATCTGTTATGCATTATACGAGTATAATTTTTTAATCGTATCGTAACATTTCTAGGCAACCTGTAGAGTACAACTATCTGCACTTGTTTTCTTGAGTACGATTTTTTCAAACTCTATTTTCCTTTAAACAAAGACAAACTGCAAAGCTTCTTTGGTTGGTGTGCAGAAACACCTATAGTCCACGGTAGGACTCGAACAGGTGACCCTCCGACTACTGCAGGCTAATAGGCATACTAGCTGCCTACTAGCCAGAAGGGCACTCAATTAAAGTGCATTAAAAATAACTTATTGGACTGAATCCTCCTAATAATGCATAATCTACATTAAATAACCACCCAGCAAATCTCATAATCTAGTACAACAGAGAAAAACCAAGAAACATAGTTGAAAATAAAACTGTTTGCTAACAATAGGTAAAAAAAATAGTAAACTAAATTTTTAAAATTTTCCACTGGACACCCATTATTCTGACAAAACCTTGCATGTGTACATACTACATCCCCATACATAAGTAAATTTTTCATATTTTTTCTCCGATTTGTGAGATTCAATGGAAAAATATTGAAAATGTTTAAATACAATAAATAAGCTTCGATGCAAAGAAATGCAAACATTGTTTATCTGTACGTGTGTAAAACCAATAAAAGTCAATTTATTACTTTATTTTCCTCTTTCCCACAATTTATGCAATAAATGTGTGTGTGAAAGAAAAACAGAAAAAAATATTTATTGATTTACTTAAAGCCAATTTTAGTTTCAACACTTTATCGTGAAACAAGCAATGCTGGCAATATTTTTTTGTTTTTTTAATAACACAGATTTTGGAAGAGTTTTACATGTATAACATGAATATTAAATAATTTTACCAGGCGATTAAATTCAAAGTATCTAGAAATTTGTGTGGCATTATTTTAAAGTTTACTTTTATGGATTTCTTAAAAAAGACAATATAAAGCTGGCAAAAAAGATCAAATATGGATAACTAACGTTAATTGTTGAATTAAAAGATAACTTAGATTTTATTTAAATTTAATAAACAACTCTTAGTTTAAAAAGATAAACCTTTAAGAAATTTATTATTTGACATACAGTGAACTCGCTGTAATGTGAACTTCCACAATAGTGAACTATCCACTAATGCGAGCACTTATTTTCTTGTATGAACTTTCTAAATTCTGAACAATAGTTTTCTGCACAAAATGAACTCGCAACAGTTAAATAATCTCATGTAATTGATTTACTAAATCGGAAAATCAAAAAATTAAACCACCAGCTACCCTATTGAAACTTTGCATATACATTGGGCATTTCTTTAGATTTATGAACTTCCGCTTAATGGACTTTAATATGTCAATATATAGAGAAAATAGGCGGAGTCACGCCCAGTAAAATTTACGCTTTATTTAACATATTTATTTTCAGACTACTCTTAACAAATTGCGTACACAGTGGCGACCCGTTGTAACGACACAATAGTGCATTTTTAAGGTCTACAATCCAACACCTATCACGCTCTTACCCATTATTTTATGTAACTATGCCATGTTTAACTGGCACAGTGATCATAAATAGAAATAAAATATACTAGGAATTTTAAGTTTAAAAAGTGTTATTATAGAAAAAAAGTAATCAAATCCTCACAAAAACCTAAATGTGAAAAAAGGCTAAGTTCTTACCCAAAATTTCGGCCATTAAAAGTAGTGAGATATAAATTTTGACCAAGTTCTTGTTTTGCACAAGATCTGGCACAGAAATATGCTATGCATTATATAAATTTATAATCGTAAGGGTGTCATATAATTTCAAGATAATCTGCTAACTTGGAAATATTTTTACCTTTCTAAAGAGGAAAGAAATGTTCTCAAGTTAGCAGACTAATATATATATATATATATATATATATATATATATATATATATATATATATATATATATATATATATATATATATATATATATATATATATATATATATATATTACATGTAATGTGTAACATATTTAAGTGTTACGTATTGTGCCAAATAAGAACTTGGTCAGAGTTTATACCTCACTACTTTTAATAGCCGAAATTTTGGATAAGAACTTGGCGTTTTTCGCATTTATGTTTTTACTGGTTTCAAGACTGGCGGTCTGGCAAGGCTATCAGCTGTTATAAAAATCTTTCATCTGAGGTGTCATATACAGGGTGGCTCAAATGAGACCTAGTGATGTTAAACACGTGTAACTTTTGTAATAACAGTTTTCTAAAATGATTTATTTTTATATGTTAAATACATTTTATGGAAATTTAACGTGACTATGTGTGAAATATGATATCAGACAAATGACCACCATTTTGCTCGATACAGGCATTGGCTCTTTTTAGCGCATTTTGCATTACACGGCGTAATGTTTCTGTTTGCAGGTGCCGTATTTCGTCTCGAATATTCTGCTTCAGCTGTCCAAGTGTCTGTGGTTTGTTAACATACACTTTGTCTTTTAAATATCCCCATAAAAAAAATCGGGCGCAGTTAAATCTGATGAGCGAGGAGGCCAAGGGAAATCTGAATTTCTTGTAAATATTCGTTCACCAAACATTTCACGCAGTGGTAGAAGCTGTTGCACAATTTGAACTTTGTATGGATGTATCTTAAGATCCAACTTTAAAATTCTCTGTAATGTTGTTCTGGGTATACCCAATTTGCTGGAACGGCGACGAGTTGAGACAAATGGATCATTTGCAACACTCTGCTGTACAGCTTCCACGTTGTCTACAGTATGAATATTTCGATGAGCACCTCTTCCTGGATGGTCGGCAAGTGAACCCAGTTCCTCAAAACGGCGAACTAAACTTGTAATTATGGAAGATGTGGGCGCTGATCTTACGTTAAAAAAACGGCGATAATTTCGCTGCGTCAGAACAATTGATCGTTGAGAAGAATAATAAAAATCGATAATTTTAATTCGTTGTTGTGCACTGTACGTATTCATTTTAAATTTCCAAGAGTTCTGCAAAAAGAAAAAAATAAATTATGTTAAAAAATAAAAAAGTTATTTGTGTTTCACACCAGCTGGTCTTATTTGGGCCACCCTGTATTAAGTAAAAGTTTCGCCATTTACGAATATGGATAGTCTAACAACCGAAGTACGCTAAAACGCTTAAGTGACTACAATAGTGGTTGTTGAAAAGTGGTTGCCACTTTTTCAGCATTAATGGTCATCAAAATTGATCTACTGTGCAAGGAATTGGTAAGATTGTAAAGAAATTTGAAAAAATTGAAGGCCTTACAGATATGGTCAATCAGTCCTAAAGTATCACTTCTGAAAGTGTCGCAGATAATCTAAAGAACCATTACCGTCAGTTCACAGTTCTATAGTGGTATGATAACTGACTTTTTTTGGAAGGTATAAACTGGCCGATTTATGGTCTTACCGAGATAGTGCCACGAGCTGCAGACCACGGAAGATTTAGGCCTTATTGCATGGTAAGTTTGACCCCGTTAGACTTCTTGTGGGGCTAAGCCAAAGCCCGTCCTTACGCGGATAGTGCCCTAACATCAAGTTATCATCAGGAAGATGCAAAGAAAAATATCGATTGCTGAATACAGTCTTAGGAGGCCATATAAAGGATATTGTACTTCATACGAAATGGCAAAGGTCCAATGATTGTAATGCAATAAAATAGCTTCATGTGTGTTTTATTTAACTTTAGTTTTGAAATCGAAAAATTAATAACCCGTTATAAAAATTGTTCCATTATTAAAATTTTACTCAAACCTAACCTGAACTGTAAGTGAATGGCAAGTTCATATTACCTGGCAAGTTAAAGTTACGTTATAATAATAACCTTTAATATCTTTTTTCTGCATAAATTAGTTAAAATTTGTTTATCCGTTTAAATCAGACTTCGGCTTTTAGTTTTCCATTCAACGCTGTAATTAGAAAGGATGACCATCCCACTTTTGCTTCTGTAAAGCAGCCCCTAACATTAACATATTTACGATAATACATATTTATATATAATCTATATGTGGGCGAGATGTGTATGTATGTGTGAGTCAAATACTATTAACCTATATTTGTGCTTTACACCGTTCTGGTGGAAGGAGAGAAGAAAGTGCAGATTTTTTGTGTCTATAGTTTGTAGGTGTTGAAACTGACAAGGTCAATTTTTTATATGTTTTATTTAAGGTAGGCCAACGTTACAGTTTATTTTTCGACATGCATTTTGTTTTATTCTTTCATTATTTTATATTTTTCATAATGAAAATTATTATTATTGTAGATTGCTTGCGTTAGTTTTTTCGTTCGCTTTGTTTGAGTTATGTCATGGGCGTTGTGGTTTTTTTTATTTTATGTATATTTTATCTCTGTTTTTGCTTTATTAACAAAAGTTTTTGTTGTATTCTGCAGTAAAAAATTTTTGCTCTGGGGCATAAAAAGTTTGTAGTTATGTTTGAAATATGGAATATTTTACAGATAATTTTTTTTTATGCAGGCTTTATTTAACAGTTTTTACGAATGGCTTTCTCTTGAAAAGGTAAATATGGAAAATTTTCATTTCATTTAAAATAAAAAACAATTTGTTATTTTTTTTTGCAACCGCCCTTTCGGTTTGAATAAATAATTAAAGGGTAAAAGTAAAGTCAGTGACAAATATTAGCTGCTTAAATATATTTTGTTAATATATTACAGAAAAATTTCCATACATTAATCTTATTGATTTCAGTTGCCCAGTTCACGTTTAATATAAATAATTGTTGGAATTCAAATTTACTAAATTTCGTTTGTAAATTTAAATGAATTTGTATTTAGATAAACATACTACATTTCCGTTTCCATTAACGACTCTGAAACAGTTAAAGATTTTATAGTGTAACTTGTTGTAGCAAAAGAAAAAAATTTCATGTTAAAAACAGAAAAAAAATTGTTAAGAGTTATTTTTATAGGAGAATTAGGGTTGCCAGATTTTTTTCGACCAATTTCGCCAAATTGATTTCACAAATCGCCAAAAGTCGCCAAAAATCAGTTTCATATAGTTTTTCTTAGTAAATGTTTGATAATAAATTTGTTTTTATATAAATTTATTTTTTAACATAAATTTTTATAAAATGATCGTATCAATATTTATAAGAAAATCGCCAAAACTGGAAATAAAATCGCCAAAAATTATTTCTTGTAAATTTTTCTCCTCCAAATTCAAAACTCATTAATGACTATAATTAATTCAAGAAAAATCATGAAAATCATATTGTTTTAATTTCTTGCCGAGGAGTTTTGGTAAGATTTTTTTTAAACTACTCCTTCAACAAACTAATTTTCATGAATGAGAAAAATTTTAAAGTTCAATTTTGTTAAAAAAAATAGCCATAACAATCGCCAACAAATTTATTTATCGCCAGAAAAAACGCCAACAAATTTATTTATCACCAGAAAAATCGCCATGTCGCCAAACCAAAAATTTGGACGCCAAAAAAGTAGAAAAATCGTCACGTTTGGCGAGAAATCGCCATATCTGACATCCCTGAGGAGAATGTAATTCAAACTTTTTTTATACCCTTTACCACAATACCCATAACACGAAAACGAAGAAACTGTATGTCTGTATGTTTATTACTTTTAAATAGAGATGTGCACGTGAGTGTTTTCTGACTCACGACACGCACGCTCCCGCAGAAAAATATTTTACTCACGCACTTTCACGCACGAATGATTTTGAATATTTTCATGATCACGCACGCTCACGAATAAAATATTTTTAATCACGCACGAGTGGTTTACATATACATGTGTACATATCTAAAAAAAATTGCACAGACTTTTACTTATGTACTCAAAAATCCAATGATTAAAAAAATTTTTCAGAGAAACTACCGAAATGTCTTAACGAATTTGGTACGACAAGTCTGACTTCAGAAAAAGTCTAAACATTTTGTTTTGGGGGTATTCATTATGTTTGTAAGCTCATACTACCATATATATACACATATATGCATTAATTTATTATTATAAAATAATTTATTTCAAATGATTGAATACAGTTACATATGTACCTATGCAGGAATGTTATCTCGTGAGAGCGTGAGAATTTGTGCGTGATTATTAACAAAAAGCTCACGCACGGTCACGCACGAGTAAACTTTTTTCAGTCACGCTCACGCACTCACGCGTGATTAGTTATAATATTTGATCACAAATCATGTTAATCACGCGTGACTCTAGCGTGACACGATAAAATCACGACATTTGCACATCTCTACTTTTAAACACTTGAATGTCCGTACATAGAAAACAGTAAAACCAAGATTCGATAAAAAGAAACAAAAATTCAGTTAAAAAATTAATTAGTTTTGAACCAATCACGGGAATTGTACTAGGGTGATCTACTAGGTTTTACAGCCGGTCCAAAACCCGGGTTTTTACAACACGGTAGCAAAATATTAATTTCTCGAATGTGCAATGGCCCGGTTTTTTTCACAATTTAAAAATCGGCTGAGTCGAATACTTCTTGATTTGTACATTTTTCAATAAAATTAGTTTAGTAACATAGTAAGTTAAAACTTAAACCAACGTGTTCTGTTGATTTTCCTAATTTTTTTTTAGTGTAAAAGTTCTTTGGGAACATTTACTGAAACATGAAATTTAAGCGAAATTACTTTTAAGGTGGTTGCATAGGCGAATTAATTTGGCCTTATGGTGTGCAACAGATGTCAAAATCCATTTGGAAAAAGTGTTTTTCAGTTTTGTTGACATTTTGCGTCATATTTTATATAGTCGGAGTTCTCGTGGTACCTTCATAGCGAACAGTCGATTAGCGGAATTTTGCTTACATACTTATCAAGCAAACAAAAAATTATACAAAAAAATATTCGTAGTACATATTATTGGTAATAGGTACATACTGACTTTAATAAATAAGCTTTATGCTTTGCAAATATTTTTTACATAGTAGAAATAACAGAAACAAAAAACCGCGAACCAAAAAAAAAAAAACATAAACAAAGTGACATTGAGGAATACTCTATATGGGTACCTCAAAACAAACAAACAATCATAAATAACAAAAACAAAAAAAGACCGCAAAGAAAAAAAAACACAAACAAAGTACCCTTGAGGAATACTCGTATGAGTACCTCAAATACAAAAAATTTTGAAGTGAGTTCTAACGGCAGAAATGCCTATTTTATTCTGAGTTCTGAAACTATAAATGAAAACAATGTAAATAATAAACCTGATGGAAGTATTTCTTTAACGGCAGAGCCAATTTTTCGTCAGCGATCAACTTCGCTTTGTTCAATGTCAAATAGTAGTGATTCATTAACATTACAGTTCCCTAGTACTTCTTTATATAAGTCAGTAATATCATCCCCTTCAGGCTCGTGTTCATCGCTTAACAAAGTTATCACTACAGATAACAGCGGCTCGAAACTCAAGGTACAAGTCGGAATGTACAGATATATAGCCGTGGTTAAGTGTGGGCGAAGCCCGACTTCTAAAAATTTCACCTGCTCCAAAAATGTCTAGGGATAACAGCGCAGCCTCAACTAATCGCCAAAACCGCTTTAAAATTTTCAAATGCCCTTATTAAAAAATTAATTTCGGTCATTGGTGAGAGCAAATTTCACATTGTTCCAATAAAACGTGGCAACATCGATGAAACTAAAATCCAAATTTATGACGAAAAAGATTTCCGCAAAATGGTTGCTGAATTTGAAAAAAATAAAACAAGCTTCTACACATACCAGCTTAAGAGCGCTAAAGGCATGCAGATAGTATTAAAGGGCATAGATTCTTATGTTGTTCCCGATGAAATAAAAGATGCACCCGTCCTCCAGGGGTTTAAGGTAAAAAATGTGTCCAATATAATAAATAGGGAGAATATTCCCCAACCCCAATTTCGTGTTGAACTTGAGCCTAATGATATAAATAGAATTGAAAAAAAAATGAAACGCACCCAATTTATATCTTAAAATACCTGTTATACCGAAAAATAACAGTTGAAGAACCACACAAGCGTTCTGGGCCCGTACAGTGCCATAATTGTCAAGAATATGGCCATATGAAAACTTACTGCAATTTACCTACTGTTTGTGTTGTGTGAGGTGAATTACACGGCACTGCTAGTTGCAATAAGTCAAAAGATCAAAGTGATAAAAAATACAGTAATTGTGGAGGTAATCACACCGCTAACTACAGAGGTTGTCCTATGTACTCTTTCGTAAAGAAGACTATGGTGCAAAAACCTAAATTAGCTCCAGCTCAATCAGCAAACGCTTACTCTGCCACTTTTGCGCAAATGAGCCAACCAGTTACTTCCCGTGTATCGTATGCAGATGCTGCTAAGACAAATTCAATTCCCAAACAAAATGTTTCCCCGCCAAATAATTCAAAAAATACTGATGCACGCTTTAATTTTAATCACCTTGAAGCTACTATTGATAATCTGGTGCAAACTATAAACAATTTTACAACAAATATGACTAGCTTGATGCAAAAAATGTTGCGAATGCAGAATACTCTGCTTCAGGAATTAATTAATAAGCCATGAACACGTTAACAATATGTTTCTGGAACGCAAACGGCATTCGCCATCATAAAAATGAACTTGAGCACTTCCTCACGGAAAAAAATATTGATATAATGTTAGTATCTGAGACTCATTTGACTTCGAGTAGTCTTTTTAAAATTTAAGGCTACACTATATATGATATAAAGGACCCTAGAGGAAGGGCTTGCGGTGGATCAGCAATTCTAATAAAGTCAAGACTCAAGCACTATGTTCTTGATAACATTTGTGAAGAACACCTACAAGCAACAAATATTGGCATTGAAAGTTTTTGTACAAATTTTGTTATACCATCAATTTACTCCCCTCCCAGATTTTTAATCACTGAGAATCAATATGAGGATTTGTACAAATCTCTCGGACCTTGTTTTGTAGCAGCTGGCGACTACAATGCAAAACATACGTTCTGGGGTTTGCGTCTTATTACACCCAGAGGTCGAGCATTGTTCAACACTATTTCAAAAATGGGCTTGGATGTCATTTCGAGTGGGGAGCCCACTTATTGGCCTACTGACATACAGAAAATTCCGGATGTTATAGATTTCGGCGTCATAAAAAATATCTCTAGGGATTTAATTCAAGTTCAAGCTTCTCTTGATCTCTCGTCCGATCACTCTCCAACGATCATTACAATTTATAGCCCATTAAGAAGTAACTTACCTGACCCATATGTGAAGATGATCAATCGCGTTAATTGGCTGGGGATCAAAAAATATCTCAGTAGTCAGTAGTAGTCAGTAGTAGGAAAACATAACGCTTAGAACACCCGATGATATTGAATCTAACATTGCCAATCTTAACGAGAATATTAAACAGGCTGCTGAACATGCCACTATCTCCCATCCGCAGACTGGGTTTAATAAAATTTATTCTACAGAAATTGAACGTCTCGTATGTGAAAAAAGAAGAGCTAGAAGGTAATGGCAACAGCACAGATCACCACAAAATAAAATCAGAATTAAAGAGTGCACTAAACGACTTCAAGAGTTGCTTGCATCTGAAAAAACTACATCTCTTGAAAATTATCTGGAAGGTCTTGATGTCACACCAGCATCTAATTACTCCTTGGGGCGCGCTGCTAGAAAGCTTAAAACACCCGTTGAGTATAAGCCACCTCTACTCTACGCACACCTACCGGAGGTTGGGCAAGAAGCGATACTGAAAAAGGTAAAATATTTGTTGAGCACTTAAAATCTAGGCGCACGGCAGTGCTCCAGGCCAAGGTCTGGCCAATGCACGCAGTGTGTATATTTACACAAAGCCATTCGAGCTGTTTTTACCACCCTTATAACTTTGTTCCCGCAATCGTAAAATTATGACATTGAAACCATAATTAGAATAAATTCATATAACCTCATATGTGAAGTTTGAAAGTTTTACAATGAAAGGTTCCCGAGATATAGAGGTGCAAAAAGTGCATATTTTAAGACATACTCACTGACCACTGACCACTGACACACTCATCAAATTGATGAAGCACTTCCGCTATAGGTAGAGAGCTAAAATTTTGTACGCGAGAATATCTAGGTGAGAAATGAATCAGAAAAATCTGAAAACCCGAAAATTTTAACCAGGAGGGCGGGGCTACGCCCATAAAAATTAAAACTTGTGCTACTGAGCTGAAATTCGATACAAAGCTAGGTCTGGGTAAGAAAGAAAATAAAGACATCTGAAAACCCGGAAATTTTAGCCAAGAGGGCGCGGCTACGCCCATAAAGGTCAGAATTAAAAATGCTAATGTAAGGCGCTTTATGAAAGCTATTTTATTGAAATTCGGCATATATACAGCGGTAATCCAAGGCTATAAATTTTTTAAGAAAAAAGTGGGCGTTAACACGTCCATACAATTTAAACCTCATTTTAATGCCCTGCGGCTCAGAATATTTAGATATACTATTTATCTAGCTATTACTAGATACGAATAATAAGCACTGACCCAAAAAAAATTTGACTTTGGAAAAGTCATGGGCGGGGTTACGCCCATAAAAATTAAGAGTTAAAAGTTGCGCTAAGGAGCTGAAATTTGATATAACTACAAGTAGGTCTAAGTGAGAAACCAACTAGAAAAATCTAAAAACCCGAAAATTTTAGTTAGAGGGGCGGAGCTGCGCCCATAATATACAAGTATTTCTAAGTGAGAAACAAACTAAAAAAATGTGAAGACCCAAAAAATTTTACCAGAATGGGCGTAGCCACGCTAATATTGTTTTGAACTAAATACTTAATATACAGCTTTTAATTCATTCCAATTTAGTGAAATCTTGCATCACCTAAAAAATTGGACGTGATCACATTGGTCTAGCATATTTTAGAAGAAAATTAGCATGAATTATAAGCGCTGATCACAACAAAATTTTGAGTTAGGAATAGTGGGGAGAGGTAATGCTAATAAAATCTAAAGATATAATTCCCGCTAGAGAGCTGACATTTTTTTTTTATAAAAGAGAAGTAACACTCAGGCAGTTAATGCCTGCTACAATTACTAAGTGTTACCTTCTTTAGGAAAGTGATAGTGAAAGAAGACAGGTGGTGAAGGAAGAGATAGAAGAAAGCTTCATTCTTTTTATAACTGCTTTTTGCACCCTTTTTTTTAATAATGCAGTGTTGCAGCTCCTTCTGGTGTTAAAAGAGGCGTATTAAATTTTGAAGCTGTGTTTTTAGTAGCCATTTTATTGGTTATTTTACTTCGCCGATGATTTTGCTACACAATACCGACGAAGGAGGGCGCTCTGATGTAACATTACGATTAGCATCTGCTGAAGTCGGTATAGTTCAGTGACCAGTGACTATGCCTTCATCACTTGAACTTTCCAACAACACCTGATACAAAGGAACTCTAATGCACATCAGAAAAATGCGTGGTGTTGTTATTTGAATGACTGTCGGATACAGGGATTGAACCTAGGATCTTCAGTTTTGTAGTCGACGTGCTAACTACTTCAGCCAACGCCACCCTCAATATATACACTAGTAAGTGTAGCTGCGTAAGCCAATGGGAAAATCTTAAAACCAAAAAGTTTTACCGGATATGCGGGGCCACGACGTTAAAACTCCAATTCGCACTAGCGAGCTTAAATTTGATACACAAATAAATCTAGATAAGAGATCACTAAGAAAAATCTGTGAACCCAGAAGTTGCTATCAGAGGGCGGAAACAAGCACTTCAAATTCAAAATTAACATACATTTTATTAAAACTTTTCATACACATTGCACTTATCCCAAAAAAATTCCCTATTTTGAAAAGTAGCCGTGACTTCACCCATAAATCTTAACTTAATTTTTAATTTAATACTCAGGTATTTCTTATCAACTTTTTAATACCAATCTTTGCAGGAACCATAAGCACTAGCAGATATAAAAGTCCGCGGGGCCAAGCCCATAAAAATTTTACGTAATGTTATACTAAAGAGAGCTGACATTTTGTACACAAATAGTAATTGATTTACTCAATCGGAAAATCCAAAAGTTAAAAGCACCAGCTACCCTATTGAAACTTTGCATACACATTGGGTATATAGTTTTGATTTATGTACTTCGGCTAAGCAGACTTTAATATGTAAATATATTGAGAAAATAGGTGGGGTCATGCCCACTAAAATTTACGCTGTACTTTACATGTTTCTTTCCAGACGACTCTTACTAACTCGCGTACACACTGGCGACATGTTTTAATGACACAATGTTGCATTTTTAAGGTCAACAATTCAACACCCATCACACTCTTACCCATTATTTTATGTAACTCTGCCATTTTCAACTGGCACAGTGATCATGAATAGAAATAAAACACACTAGAAATTTTAAGTTTAAGAACTGTTATTATAGAAATCTTTTCAAAAAGTAATCAGATCCTCACAAAAACATAAATGTGAAAAACGGCCAGTTCCTATCCAAAATTTCGGCCATTAAAAGTGTGAGATATAAAGTTTGAACAAGTTCTTCTTTGCCACAATACCTTACACAGAAATATATTATGTATGATATAATTTTTTAATCGTAAGGGTGTCATATAATTTCTAGATAATCTGTTAACTTGGCAATATTTTTATCTTTCCAAAAAAGGAGAAAATAATATAAATGTTCATTTCTTTATATTGATAAAAATGTTGTCAAGTTGGCAGATTATCTAGAAATTATATGACACCCTTATGATTACAAATTTATATCATACATAATATATTTCTGTGTAAGATATTGTAGCAAAGAAGAACTTGGTCAAAGTTTATATCTCACCACTTTTAATGGCCGAAATTTTTTATAGGAACTTAGCCTTTTTTCACATTTATGTTTTTGTGAGGATCTGACTACTTTTTGAAAATTTTTCTATGATAACATATTTTAAACTTAAAATTTCTAGTATGTTTTATTTCTATTAAAGATCCCTGTGCCAGTTAAAAATGGAATAGTTACATAAAATAATAGGTTAGAGCGTGATGGGTGTTAGATTGTAGACCTTAAAAATGCACTATTGTGTCATTACAACGGGTCGCCAGTGTGTACGCAATTTTGTAAGAGTTGTCTGGAAAGAAATATGTTAAATGCATCTTTAGTTTTAGTGGGCGTGACCCCGCCTATTTTCCCAATATATGTATACATTAAATTCTGTTTAGCCGAAGTACATAAATCAAAAAAAGGATATGTCCAATGTGCATGCAAAGTTTCAATAGGGTAGCTGGTGCTTTAATTTTTGTATTTTTCAATTGAATAAATCAATTACTATTTGTCTACAAAATGTCAGCTCTCTACAGTAAAATATTACGTATCCGGTATGGGGCCCCACATACCGGATAAAACTTCATGGTTTTAAGGTTCTCCAATTGGCTTACTCATCTACACTTACTTGTGTACAAAATTTCTGCCCTCTAGCGCGAATAATACCTTCAAATTTTATGAGCATTACCCGTCCAAATATTTTTAAATCACAATTTTGTTGTGAGCAGCAATTATAATTCATACTAATTTTCTTCTAAAATATGCTAGACCGAAGTAGATTAAACACAATGCTAACATTTTATGGGAGTGATCACAACCACTTTTTAAGGTGATAGTTTAAAGTCTTGCATACGTGCAGCGAGTAGGCAAGCGGCTTTACTAAAATTGCTTGAGTTAAAAGCTGTATATTAAGTTTTTAGTTCCGAACAATTTTATCATGGCCCCGCCTATTCAGGTATCATTTTTTTTTGTTTTCAGATTTTTCTAGTTGGTTTAACACGTATACCTACTTGTGTATCAAATTTCAGTTCATAAGCGCAACTTTTAATTTTTAATTTTTATGGGTGCAGCCCCGGCCCTCTGACTAAAATTTAGGGTTTTCAGGTTTTTATAGTTGGTTTGTCACCCAGACCTACTTGAAGATAAAATTTAAAATCATTAGCGCAACTTTTAATTTTTAATTTTTATGGGCGTAACCCTGCCCACTTTTCCAAATTCAATATTTTTTCCGACCAGTGCTTCTAAAACTTTAGGTAAGAGGTTAAATTAATTAGTTCTAATTATGCTTTAAATTTCATAATTTTACGATTGCGTGGAGCAACGTTTTGAGGGGGATAAAAACAGCTCGAATGGCTTTGTGTAAATAGACACACTGTGTGCATTGGCCGGAACTTTGCTGGCGCACTACCGTGCGCCTAGATATACATTAAAAATATAAAAATGTGCATTAAAAACGAATTAAAAATATATTTATTAACACTTTTTTCAACATTTAGTAACATTAAAAACTTGAAAAATCAATTAACAACCATTTTTCCATTAAAAATTTAAAAAACATAAAAAAGTCAGCTTCAATGAAGTCGAATTTTTTATATATCTAAGTGTTTTTGTAAATTGTCAAAGATAAGTCTTTGAGGTTTTTTTTTTAACATTTTTATACCCTTTACCAAAAAATGTTAAAAGGGTATATATATAAATATAGGTTTGTCATTCCGTTTGTAATTTCCAGAATATTAATAAGCGAGCCATAAAGTATATATATTCTGGGTCCTTATGCATAAGGAAGACGAATAAGCGATGTCCGTCTGTCCGTCTGTCTTTACGTGAAATCGTTTTTCCGAAGCTCCCAGAAAAGCTATAGACATCGTTCTTAGAGTGATGTGTCAGAAAAGGTTTAAATAAGATTGGTATTAAAAGTCAGCAAAATCGAGCAGACGGTTTCAGAGCTGGTAGGCTTAAACTTCATTTTGCCATACAAAATAACTACCGAAAAGTAATTATTATTATTTTTTTTATTAAATAAACTTATTTTATGCTTCAGTATGAATAAAATTAGTATTTCTAATTAAAAAAAATTAATAAAAATGAAAAAAATTAAAAAGACGTTTCCAGGGTTGGAAAACCCTAACTTTTTTTCTTATACAAAAGTAACTTACTAAAACAAATTTGTCTTATTACTAAAATAAAGACATTAGTGTAAGAAATCAGAAAAATAAAAAAGGATTATTCCAGGGTTGGGAAACTTACTCTATTTGTGATTTAAAAAACTAACTACCGAAAACTAATTTTAATTTTTTTTAAATAAATAAACTTATTTTATGCTATAGTACAAACAAAATTGGTATTTCAAATTAAAAAAAAAATTTAAAACACATTTCCAGGGCTGGAAAACTTTACTTTTTTTTACAAAAGTAACTTACTAAAGCAAATTTTTCTTTTCTCTCTATAAATTAAAGATATCTTATATTCTTAAAAAAAAATATTGGTGCAAGAAATCAGAAAAATCAAAAAGGATGATTTCAGGGTTGGAAAAGTTACACTTTTCGTGATATATAAAAGTAACTAAGTCTAATTAATTTTTATCTTTGCCTTTATAAATTATATATATTTTACGTTTTGGAAATAAAAGTTTTTTTTGTAGAAAATTATAAAAATAAAAACCACCACCACAAAAACTTTGAACTTTTTTTTCTGGATATTAAAGTAAATAAATAAAACATTTTTTTGAATTTTATTTTTTCACTTAACACACTTTCTATATTTTTTTAAGAACTACAAGAGTGGTATAACGAATCAGAAAATTCTAAAATGATGATTTTAGGTTTTGAAAATAAATTTTTTTTGTACATAAAAGTAGCTAGGTCAAATTATTTTTTTTTCTTTTTGTTTATACTCTATATATGCGCTTATGTATGTATCTCTATACTACATGAAAGCACTTTGGTAAAGGGTATATAAGAGCCGGCACAGCCAAATATAGCACTCTTACTTGTTATTGTAACAAAAGAATATTCCACGTCAACAAGGGATATTGATTCATATTTAAATGATGCTAGTTCGTTTGTGGAATTTTAGCTGTTTGTACTAAAATATTGATATAATTTGTTGCAGTAAGCAACAAAGCAAAGTAAGCAGACTATCTATAAATTATATGACACCCTTACGATTACAAACTTATATAATATATAGAATATTTCAGTGATAGGTATTGTGTCAACTAAGAACTTGGTCAAAATTTTTACCCACTACTTTTGATGGCCGAAATTTTGTACAGAAACTTAGCCTTTTCTCATATTTATGTTTTTGAGAGGATTATATTTACACAAAACAAAAAGCACGATTTCCTTAATACTTCGGCTTTCAGTATTATATAAGTTATAAAAAAATTTTCTTGTTATATCCAAAATCAAAGTTTCAAAACTATGGCATTATAGAAAAACAGGTATAACAAAATAATACAAACATCGTCGTTACCACAGCCTTTTGGAGAATGCTGGGTATTATAGTCCCATAATACAATGACATCCCTGCTAAATTTGAAGTTTTCATGGGTTGTGTGTGATTTTCTTATAAGTAATGAAAAATTGGTTCCTTTACGCTTATTAAGAAGAACACACAAAAAACCAAGTTTATTTACATAAAAATAACTTTGGCTTCACTGAATAGGTACCAAAAAAAATGTGTAATTATAACCCTATTGAAAAATCATTAAAAATTATATAGATTTTAACTACTTCCTTAGAAGCTATTTTTACTGATTTTTTCAAGAAGTCATTTATCTAAATAATTTATTACAACGCTTGCAACATAATTGTCGAAAAAATAGCCTTAGTTGAACTTTTTGAAGTCACAAAATTACCTTGAAGAAATGTGATTTTCAGAACATTCTTCTAAACTTGACTTTTAAATGTCTTTGACTATAAATTTCTTTTCCTAAACATGACGGTTTTTTAGTTTTATCTTTGGAACTACTGAAAATATAACTATAAAAAATTTAAAGGACGGGCGTTAACTGTTAACTGTTTTCAATAATAAAATTGGAAATGGGACACTTCTGGCTAATTGTTTAACTACTCGCTAACTATATGTAGATCAGAATAATTATTTTCCGATCTATTTTATTCAAACTGAGACATCAAATTGCACTGTGAAACAGTGAAAAATCTGCATGGTTCTAACAGTAAAGGTTCGATAGTACTACTAAAGGGTAGTAAAATCCTATATTTAGTTTGGCGGGACCATTTTTTTTATGGGCCTCTAAAGATTTCGAAAATCTGTGCAACCTCAAAAAATGGTGTCATCAGTTTTTGGCTAACAGCTAATTCAGACTTAGTGATAGGGCTTAGCTATATATAAAAATAATGTAGCTAAGAGACTACCAAACAAATCTTGCTAACATCTTAAATCAAAAAAATTATTTCTTCGTGCACTTCTTTGGTGCAAAAATTAAGAAGAAAAAAATGTTTCAGTTTTTTTTAGAATAACTTAAAGGGAATCTTAAATTTTTGCTAATGACACCATTTTTTTTTTTTTTTTTTTTTTTTGGAGGTCCATAAAAAATTGGTGACCAAAATTGCCAAATTGAATATAGGGTTTTACTACCCTTTAGTAGTAATATCAAACCTATACTGTCACAACCATGTATTTTTCCAAAAGTCTCAATTTGTTGAATAGTGTTATTAATGAAACGACTTCTTAAACTAACTAATTATATTATAATAAAGAGGAGCTTTCTATATCTCAGTCTCATTCATTACAACAGATAGTTTCCAAATTCAAGAAATATTTTCTTATGCCAGAAAAAAATGCAATAAGCAAATAACTTTTATAAGCATAACATTAAATCCTCATTTATAAAAAGGTTATTCATACAATTTCATTAAAGTTCAGCGAGCTTAATTTCTTTTAGATAACCAAATATAAGACAATTAAAATGCTTACTTTTTTTGAATAGTTATGAAAAAACAATAGAAAAAGGATTTTTGTGAATATCATCCCCTAAAAAAAAAATACATTTTTTACTTCAACGAATATTAAAAAATTATCATTATGACAAAAGCATCAGGCAAGCCAACGATTCGCTAGAACAATTTTGATAATTTATTAACGAATCAAAGAAAGCACAGGGAAATGGATTTAAGTTTACTTTCCTTGTGATTATTTAAAATTTTCATAAGAGCACAAGCCAGAATATTAAGTTTTATCTTTAATTTGCAGGATTGAACTTAAAACAATAGAAGTTATTTTAATTTATTTGAAGCTTAAAGCAATGTAAAAGTATATAGAAATGAAAAAAAATAAAAAGAAAAAAGAACTACCGAAGAGAATATAATAACCATAAAGGAATTATCATATTGAAAAAAAATGTCAAGAAACTAAAAATTTAATTAAAATTATTATGACGACAAGTTTTCAACTCATGAACTTGAGTTATGCAGTCAATTGTAGGAAAAGGCTTTTCTTTAAGAATTTACCATATTTATTTTAGAATTTTTGAATGATATTTTTGCTCCATTATTTCTTATAAAACTAAACATGTGTCTACAGATGGAAAATACACTTATTTACATGTTAAAATCAGACATAATTTTTATATCTTCTATGACACAATATGGCATTCCTAGAACTCAGAGTTGAAACATAAAAGCCCAGCTGATTGATTAGAAGGTGTTGTGTATAAATTCGATGCTCAAATACATAATTTTTTGGGCTCCGTACATCAATGGTGAAACGGCATACCCTTGCTGGTCTATCACAGGTTCTCGAGAACCGTAAGAGCTACGGACCTTAAATTTTCACAGAATATGTAATACCTTGGTTGCTAAAACAAAAAATGACAGTTAAAAATCAACCGGTGCTCTACAGCGAGTAACGAAACATTTTGAAATCTCAATCTAATATACAGACAATTATATATTAACACTGCAATTTAAAAAATCAAAATTATAGAATATTTTATCAGTTAATGTAATTTTGACTATATTATTTTGACAAATCGCTGTATTTTGGAAACCGTAAAAGCAAACTCTTGCAATTTTTAAAAACGCTTTTACTAAAAAATACCAAATTGAAAAAATGCCGAAACGAAAAATCACCAAAATGAAAAAAGCGCTTGAATGAAAAATATCACGAAAAACAAAATAAATCGGTAAAATGCAAAAAATCTCTATGAGTAACAAAAATCGCCCAAAGGAGAAAAACTGAACTGAAACTAAAAAAGATGCTTAAACTAAAGAAAAAAATATAAAAACTACAAAAAAATTTGTTGAAAAATATGTAAATCAGGCAATATATTCGATTATCTAGCCTAAAGTTTCTTATAGTATTGCATATGTTATTTGTACGAGTCAAAGTCACACATTACTCAATTTAGTTTTTGCCATACATGAGGCAGTTTCTGTTTAATTGGCAATGTACACATGCATATCATTACTTAAAATACAAAGCGCCTTTAACTAATAAATTAACAACCGACTTTTTTATAAATTCTGATGCACCTCATCAAAGAACACCACAACAAAAAAAAGTGTACTTGTACAAGCATAAACAGTGACTTTAATGGCAATTATTATTAAAAAGGCCTAACGAGAACAACAGTTGTATGTAAAATGGAAAAAAAAAGATCTAATTAGAAATGATTGTTAACAACTTTATTTTTGGCAACACTGTTTTTGGAAACTTAGCTGTTTTTGTATATCATGTTACTGTTAAACAAACATGTTCACTTTAGTCTATAATTTAACCAGGAATCAACTCAGAATGAACGCTTGCATATTATTAAATTGTATTATCGAAACTCAAGATCGGTTAAGAATGGCCATCGTATACTTCTTCCATTTTATGGCCACTTTGGGCGAACTTCTGAGGCGGATATTCGTAATCTTGTAACTAAATTTTGCACCAAAATTACATTACTGAACATTAAACCACCAACACGCATACATATAGTGCGGACAGGGGAAATTGTCGCAGCTGCATCCGCCAGTGTTGTTGATGACCGTGAATTATCATTTCGGCGCCATTCGCAGCAATTGGGTCTCTGTTACTTTTTTTTTGCCCTAAATGGAAGAGCTGGACTTGGTTGAAATTTAGTTTCAGCCACTCACCACGCGAAATAATAGCCCAATTGTGCGACGAGTTCGGTGAACAGTTTATTTCACGGTCAATTGGCCGCCTACATCGTGCAATTTCACGCCTTTAGACTATTTTTAGTAGGGCTATGTTAAGGCTCATGTCTATAGAAATAAGCCTGCTGGTTGAATCACTGGAAGGCAATATTAAAGAATTTATTTGTGAGATTCCAAGCAAGATGATGAAGAGATTATGCCATAATTGGACCCAGCGTGTTAACCATTTCAGACATATCCGTGGTCAACATTTATATGAAATCTTCTTTAAACATTCAATTCTATAGAAAAAATAGAAAACATATTACTTAAAAGAAATTATAGCTACAAATCAACCAGTTAGAGATGCAAACTGAACCACTCTACGAATACTGTTGCTGAGGGAAACTTTAGAATTTGTAGTACAAAAAACTGAATGGAAGGTAAGATATACATTGGATTGCCGAGAGCCAATAGAAGACGCGTAAGCCTAAATAAATTAAGGATACGTAAGTCAGAGTTTTTTGAAAGAAGATTAAAGCATTACTGCTCCCATTTCACCCAAAAAGCTTTTGGTATCACAAAAATGCAAAATAAAGTGGTTTAAAATACATCAATTTCAAAATATTATACATGCACAAAATTTTCATAGAGAAATAAATTCATTGAAGTGGTTTCTATTCAAATTCAGTATTTTTATTTCGCATCAAAAATTTTAATTTTAGCATGTTTGGCTTTATCCTCTAAAACTATTAATATATTATTTAGGGCATTTTCCGTATACATTGACGTATAAAACAAGCTCAAATCTAAAAACTCAAAAAAGAACCTACTGCGACCAACTTTAAACCGTTTAAAATCTTAAATGGCCATTCATAACAGAAACTTAAATATGATTTTCAAATACCTGTCAAATATCCATTTTGATATAGTTTGCTGACTTTTTATTTATCATATTCACATATCTTCCTATCTTCAGTGACCAGAATCGTCAACTTCGGCCCACGTGTTCGGCTTATATACTGTATGTACTTACATGCATACTTACATACTAGTGTCCTGCACAAGACATCTTATAAGAACTTTTAAGACATGAGGGATTTTTCAAATGCTTTACTACAGCGAAATCTTATAAAACAAACGTTAACAACAATGTTTGAAAGAAATTTATTTCAGTATTGTAGGTGTAGGAGTAAAGAAGAAAATACTTCGTGACGGAAGAATTTGTGATGCTTGCTTCCTTCGACGCGTGAGCGCGTGTACAAACGTCATGCATGTATGTGTGTATGATCTTTTATTTTTCTGCGCACATGGAAACGCACGCACAAGCATTAACATTAGTTGTATGCGGTTAATCACATAATACCATCTACATCTTACACACACACTCAAACGTACAGTATGCAAAATAACAAGCATACACAAACAAGCAGTCTTGGCGACATCACTTGTTAACACTGATATACACGTACACCAATACATCCATCGTGCTTCGCTTATAGTACGACAGCATTTATTATTGGTTTAGTATAATACATGCGACGTGAATACATTTAAAAAACATGACGTATTTACATTTCAAGACTGTTTACGCAGGTCTATATTACATACGTACATAGGCTGATAAGCATAAGGGTATTGTATGGGTATGGGTATGGTTAAAATATTGCCAAGTTAGCAGATTATCTAAAAATTATATGACACCCTTACGATTACAAATGTATGTAATGCATAGCATATGTCAGCGATAGGTGTTGTGCCAAACAAGAAACTTGGTCAAAATTTATATCTCACTGCTTTTGATGGCCGAAATTTTTGATAGGAAATTGGCCTTTTTTCACATTGATGTTTTTGTGAGGATATGACTACTTTTTGAAAAATTTTCTATGATAACACTTTTTAAACTTAAGATTTCTGGGGTGTTTTATTTCTGTTCATGATCACTGTGCCAGTTAACAATGGTATAGTTACATAAAATAATGGATTAGAGCATGATGAGTACACCTTAAAAATGAATTATTGTGCTGTTACAATGGGTCGCCAGTGTGTACGCAAATTGTTAAGAGCCGTCTAAAAAGAAATATGTAAAATACAGCGTCAATTCTAGTGGGAGTGATCCCGCCTATTTTCTCAATATATTTACATATTAAAGTCTGCTTAGCCGAAGGACATAAATCAAAAGGATATGTCCAATGTGCATAAAAAGTTTCAATATGGTAGGTGGTGCTTTAATTTTTGGATTTTCCGACTGAGTAAATCAATTAGGACTATTTGTCTACAAAATGTCAGCTTTCTACAGTATAATATTACTTAAAAATTTTATGAGCCTGGCCCCGCCGACTTTTATATCTGTTAGTGCTTATGATTCATGTAAAGTTTTGTATGAAAAAGCTATTGAGAAATACATGAGTAATAGACTAAAAACTGCTAAGCCGAAGTACATGAAAGAAAAAGCTACGATTTATGGGTGTAGTCACGTCCACTTTTCAAAACAGGAAATTTTTACTTTGGATAAGTGCAATGTGGATGAAAAGTTTCAATAAAATTGAACTTAATTTTCAGTTAACAGTGCTTGTTCCCAACCGCTGATTGAAACTTCTGGTTTCTTCGATTTTTCTAAGTGATCTCTGATCTAGATTAATTTGGGTACCAAATTTCAGCACTCTACTGCGAATTGGAGTTTTAGCGGATAAAACTTCTTGGTTTTAAGATTTTTCCATTGGCTTACTCATCTACACTTGCTTATGTATAAAATTTCAGCTCTTTAGAGTGAACTTTACCTAATAATTTTATGAGCATTACCCCTCCCACTATTTTAAACTTACAATATTGTTGTGAGCCGCGCTTATAATTCATGCTAATTTTCTCCTAAAATATGTTAGACCGAAGTAGATTAAACACAAGGCTAAAATTTTATGGGAGTGATCACACCCAGTTTTTTAGGTTATAGTTTAAAGTATTGTATACGTGTAACGTATATGGAAAATTTCACTAAATTGGCTTAAGTTAAAAGCTGTATATTAACAGCCTTATTTATTTAACTTATTAAGGCTTCATAAAGGGGTTTTAAGACAAATTTTCATAAAAAAATTTTCTTAAAATGTTTTAATAAGTTTTATAAATAAGGCTGTAAGTTTTCAGGTTCAAACAATAGTAGCGTGGCCCCGTCCATTCTGGTAAAATTTTTTGTTTTTCAGATTTCTCTAGTTGGTTTCTCACCTAGACCTACTTTTGTATCAAATTTCAGCTCATAAGCGCAACTTTTAATTTTTAATTTTTATGGGCGCAGCCCCGCCCCTCTGACTAAAATTTCCGGATTTTCTTGTTGATTTCTCCCCACTACCTATTCGTGTATCGAATTTCAGCTCCTTAGCACAACTTTTCATTTATAATTTTAATGGGTGTAACCCCGCCCACTTTTCCAAACTTAAGATTTGTTATCAGTCACTTTTAATTATTCCTGTCAAGTTTCGTTGCAAACGGATAATAATACATACAGAAATATTATATCTAAATTTGCTGAGCCGTATTACACGAAAATGAGGTTGAAATTGTATGGGCGTGTCAACGGACACTTTTTTAAGGAAAAATTTTTAGGCTTGCCTTATCGCAGCATGTATGCCGAATTTCAATAAAACAGCTTCCATTAAGCGCCTTAGATTTGCTTTTTTAATTCTAACCTTTATGGGCGTAGCCCCGCCCTCCTGGCCAAAATTTTCGGGTTTTAAAACTTTTTTGGTTTATTGCTCACCTAGCCCTAGCTCTGTAGTAAATTTCAGCTCACTACCACAGATTTTAATTTTTATGGGCGTAGCCCCGCCCCCTTGGTTAAAATTTTTTAGGTTTTCAGATTTTTCTGGTTCATTGCTTACCTAGATATTCTCGCGTACAAAATTTTAGCTCTCTACCTATAGCGGAAGTGCTTCATCAATTTGATGAGTGATCAGTGAGTCGGTGAGTCAGTGAATATGTCTTAAAATATGCACTTTTTGCACCATCATATCTCCGGAACCTTTCATTGCAACTTTCAAACCTCGCATATGAGGTTATATGAATTTATTATAATTATGATTTAAATTTCATAATGTTACGGTCTCGGGGAACAAATTTATGAGGGTGGTAAAAACAGCTCGATGGCTTCCTGTAAATATACACACTGAGTGCATTGGCCGGAACTTGGCCTGGGGCACTGCCGTGCGCCTAGATAATGCGTCATCTAATAGGATCCGTCATGTACATACATTTCTAAATTTTGATCTTTTGTTTAGTCTTAACTAGGGCGATTATTCTTACAGCTCCCACTGTGCATAGAATTTTTCTATTCTTAAGGTATGCACTTGGTTCCTTAAACATTTAGCTTTTTGTTAAGCTAATTTTTTTATGTGGTTAGGCAAAATTAAAGTGTTTTCGTTTACTCTGAGATTAAATTACTCTGTATGTTTCTAATATTTATGTATGAACTTAAAATACTGGCACTTAAACCATTAATATAATCATCGGCATTATGCAAGACAAAAGAATTGTTAAGCTTCGTCAAAGATATCAATTGTCAAACCCGCTTTAAAGTAAAGAAGAAATTATAGAAAAATTGCACCTTTTATTCCTCTTATCATCTCTAAGCATGATGGCGAAAACAATAAAGTATTTATTTTTCGTATTGTTGCGCTCCATTATTCGGAAAGGCGGAGTTTTAAATACTTTAAGATTGAAAATACATACTTTTGTTTGTTTTCACGCCTCTTTGCTGTTAAGCAGCTTAACTTAGCAGGAAAATAGCAAAAGGAACCAGAAAATTCTTATTTGTTCAGTTTTTACTGAGATCAAGTTAAAAGGCATAATAATGATGGTACTGGAAAACATAGCTCTCATTGTTGAAAATATGAAAATACTTCAAAGTTAAATGCTTTTAAGTAAAAGTTAAAGTATGTACAAAAACAAAAAGATTAAACTCTATTTGATGTTGTGTAAAATATGAAGCGAAAAAAATGGAAATAATTTATTTCCTCACTGGCTTAGTTTGTAATAATTAACCATCTAAAGACCAGGGGCGATACGTGTGCATCAAAATAAAACTTTATAGGGAAATCTATTACACTGTAGCGAAAAATACGCATAAGTATTTGTATTTTTTTAAGTTTATTAGACAATAGCGAAAAATACGCATATGTATTTATATTTTTTTTAGCAAATGCATTTATAGTTCTTTTGAGAGGACTTATTCAGATATCCAGTTTTTTATTTAGTGTGTACTGTGACTAATTCAAATTCAAGTGATTGCTCTTTAATTTCTTTTGATTTTGCTTTGACAAATTAGAAATAGAAAATATATATAGAAAATATACATTCACGGTAAGTCAAATCAGTACATTTTATATCCAAACATAAAGTTATTCTAAATATATGACACCTAAATCAAGTTACAATAATTTTGAAAAGCTCTGCGTGGCTAATATGACCTCCTCAAATAACTGAAAGATGCGAAATAGAAATACTTTGAAGTCATAGATATATAAGTTTTTCGATTTTCACCGTTTTGGCAATTATTCAGAGACAAGTGGCAATTACAAAATATTTCCAACGTAAAAGTAAATTCTTGTTTTATTTTAAAAAATTCATTAAAAAGTTAAACCAGCAAATATTTTACATTATTATCACCTGTCGTAAGATATAAGTTATGAAAATATGTTCAAATCAGTTGATTTTATTCACTATTAAAGGCAGGTATATTACTTTGACTGACAAGCATTGAGCAAAGCATTCTCTCATTTTTTAGAAAGGTCAAAATATTGCCAATTTAGTAAATTATCTAGAAATTATATGAGAACCTTACGATTAAAAATGTATATAATGCATGGTAAACATTTTTATCTCACTACTTTTGATGGCCGAAATTTTGGAAAGGAACTTGGACTTTTTAGGGTTCCGTACACCAAAGGTGTACGTTTTTTTTCGCTACGCTGTCCGTCTGTACGTCTGTCCGTCACACGGTATTTTCTCAGGAACCGTAAGAGCTACGGACCTGAAATTTGCACCGAGCATGTAGAACCTTAGCCGCTACAGCAACAAATACATGAGAATTAAAAATTAAAGGGTGTTCCAAAACGAGCAACGAAAAATGTTAAAATCCCATGTAATATATATACATACAGTTGTATGTACATATGTAAAGGGTGTCCCAACAAGAACGCAAGATTTAAATTTTAAATAAAACACAGATATTAAAAAAAAATCGTGAAACTTTATTATATCGTAAAGTAGACAAAATGGGGTTATGTGTGGAACAATAAATCAGGCAGATGGCCGCCGCGGCTTTGCTGGCACACACGTGAGTAGTTGTGAACTGTTCATCCGGCCCCAATTAAAATTGTTAAATTGTTGCTGAAATTGTTAAATTTGGGTAATTAAAATTTGAAAATTGTTAAATTCTTGGAAATTTGTGTTTTTTTGTTTACATAAGGAGTTTTTTGTTTATATAAGGAGTTTTTTGTTTACATTATGAGTTTCATAACGGTTCATAGTTTGGCGGTTTTTATGTGCGTATATACAGACGAGGAAAATCATGAAAATGATTTTTCCTAATACCAATGGTGAAATAGTGATTATTAATATTTCCTAATGCCTACGGCAATGCATGATAATTTTTCCTAATGCCGGGCAAAACATGATTATTATTTTTTTCAAATGCCGACGGCAATGCATGATAATTTTTCCTAATGCCGGGCAAAACATGATTATTATTTTTTTCAAATGCCGACGGGAAAATGATTTTTCCTAATGACGACGGGAAAACATGATTATTATTATTTTTTTCCTAATGCATACGGCATGCACGATAATTTTTCCTAATGCCTACGGCAATGCATGATAATTTTTCCTAATGCCTACGGCAAAACATGATTATTATTTTCTAATGCTCCCAGTGTTGCCAGACTGTAGAAATTTGATATCGTAATACTACATCAGTAATATCAGAGAAAGAAGGTTTGATGACTACTAGGTCATATGGTTTCATATGAATCATGGGAATGTGCTTGTGTGATTTCCTCACGCTAATAAATTCTTATAAAATAAAATAATTAAATAAATGAATAAAATAATTACATAAATTATTTTATTTATTTACAAAACGTTCTCATGTATGTGAACACCCCTAATGCTTGTGTGTGGGGGGTCCAGCTTGTTTGTCACTGGTAAGCTTATATTCTGTTTATTTGTTTAAGAAAAATATTTGTATGTATGTGTGTATGATGTATGTATGTATGTATGTGTGTATGATGTATGTATGTATGTATGTGTGTATGATGTATGTATGTATGTATGTGTGTATGTGCGATCGAAAGAACTTGTGCGTGGAATATTTTGTGGTTGTGTAGAATACATTTATATTTTGCAACATAATCATTTTCTTTGTCTACGATTATTTTAAAGCAGCAAAGTTTCAACTAACTACAGTCATAAGCAGAGAAACAAAAAGTAAAAATTTGCAAGTTAGCAAAAATGCTAACTTTTCCTCCTCCTTCCCACTTCCTTCTCTTTCCTTTATGTAGTTTGTATTTGAAATAAGAAAACACTTGTAGATTTTTTATTTTTCTATACATTTATTGCTTAAAATTATTTAAAATTTTATAATAATACATACATTAATATTTTAAAGAGTGAAAAAATTCATTTAAAGCAAGACATTTTTTCTTTTGTTAGTAAAATAGCATTTTTTTAATGCGCAAACACCAAGTTTATGATAATTACAATAAAAATATTCTGGATACTTAATCTGCATCGTCTTTTCTCTTCACCTTTTACATAAATTTTAGAACATCTTGCGTTGGCTTTTAAAAAATTGCAAACGCTTTCAAAAGAAACTGATCCAGCAGTCCAGCTGAGGTGATGATAGTTTTTCGTTAGCCACTTTGCTTCTCTTTGCTTTTTTATTGATAAGCATTTAAAATCAAATGGTGGTTTTATAATGAAATTGTTATATTCATAATTGTTGAAAACAATCGCTACTTCTTTTGCGATGAAATCATTTGAATTACTTTTGAAACCTTGTACGTCTATAAAAATTGTGTTATTTTCCATATTACTCAATTTATAAGACTTTTCGAACTTGTCCTTTGATGGGTATATATTCTATTATGCGATCATGAATAAGAATGCAGTAAGCTGATGTCTTTGCTGCAATATTAGTTGCTGTTTCAAATGCTATTTTTATATCAATCGGTCCATTATTGAGTGATTCATTCTGATGACTGACATCTACTACAATAATAGGAGCTTTTGTCTTAAACTCTGATGCAGATAGAAGCGGTTGAGATTTCCTCATATAGTAACTTTGTTGGAATCTTAGATACATATCATATAGAATTGCATATCGTTCATTTTTGAACTTTATGTTAAGATCATCATATGGATATGAGACTGAATTTAAATGTACTTTTAAATTAGTCAAATCACAATGAACAAACTTATTTTCTTGTTGAAAAGCAATCAATACAAAACGGGGGCGTTCTCTATTTGCAGCCAGTTTAACATTCCAAATATGGCTAGTACCTGTGTTTAATTGTGGATTAACATGACAATCCCAACTGCGAAATGCCATAGGTATAGAAGCACCATTGTTAATAATTTTTATCATATTCAATTTGCTAAAGTCGGATAATTGTACATGTGGGATTCTCCATGAGATGAGTGAAATTGTAAGTTTAGCTTTTTCAGTAGAAACACTCGAGCGTACAAGATCTTCATCATTCTTATTGCGCAAGAGTATCAATTCATGTTTTCCATTTAGTATAACTTTGTTGTAGTCTTCGGCGAATCCTAGAAGCATTTTTAGAGGTACATAAAAATTGAAAAATCCATTTTCAAGAGTGACATCGTCAATTTTGTTCCATCCAGCATTTTGCATCACATTGCTTTCTGTTGGTGACAGAGAAACCAAATTTTTTATAGTGCTTGTGGCTCCTAAATATCTTGTATGGTCAATTTCAATTCCATTGAGCTCATAGCGAATTTCATCAAATAGATATGCCACAAAGTTGTTTTTTAATAAAAAGTTCTCCGAAGAAGAAGAAGAAGATTTGGCCTTATTATCATCGACAACAAACCCCTCTACATAAATGTAGCTCTCACTGGGTAGCACATACAAATCTTGATTTTGTATTGAAATTCTAATTTCATCATTATTGTTGTAAGATTGTAAGTATGGTACATATGTATGATAGTCCTTTTTGATTATATTCTCATCAGACAAGGGTTTATCTAAGACATCTATTATTGAACTCATTTTGTCTTCAATTTAAAATTCAAGGACTTTAGAAAATTTTTATTTGATGTTGTTAGAGCTTTTTGTTGAGCTGGTCGCTTTAATGTTGTTGTTGTTGTTCTTGGTGCTATATTTTTCAATGTATTTGTGTTGTATATTAGCATTATTTAGTTGGCCTTAAATGTATTCGTATTGTAATTTCCTCTCCTCGGAAATTAATTAAATCACCGTGTTGATCCAGTACGCGCAGCGCTAGTGAACTTATCTCTCTGGTGTTTACAGGTAAATAGATAAGATTTCTTGGAACCTCATCTATTTTATAGCCTGGAGGCACATTAATCGGAAATTCATGAAGTGTATGCGATTTCGAGTTATTCATATATGTGTTCATAGCGATACTACTTTCAATTCGCAAGAGATTCACTTTAAAAATATTAACTGGAAGATCTGAATAATAATATTTGTTTGGTGTTAGGATTTTGCTATTGAATCCTAAAAGTTTTCCAATTGTATTGTCTTTATTAAAATATACAAGATCCTTGGAACTATTAACTTTAACTTGCATTGTATTGTTATTGGCTTCAATAAAAATCTTATTTCCTGGGCAGAGCCGTTTGTATTCCTCTTCTATAAAATCAACTATATTATTTAATTCGTAAGATCCAATTGGTATTTCAATTATATGTTCCCCTATATGAAACATATTGTTGTAGGTGTCTACATTTGGAATACTGTTGTATGAATGAAAATCAGTTAGAGCACACTCATATGCACCATGTAATTCAATAGGAGGAAAGTAACTAGCAGATAGTTCTGATGAGTTAGAGCTCAGAGTAAGTGTTATTGACATTATAACAGTCTGATTACAATTAAATAATGTTTAGTACACAGTATGGTTTATAAGTATGATTTACATATTTTATTTAAAACTTTTTCTCATTTCAAAATTAACATTAGTTTCTTAATATTAATGCTATTGTTGTTGTTGCAATTGATGTTGTTGTTGTTTCTAATTTAGTTTTTCTTCCAACTATAATATTTCATCTTTACTTATCCAAGAATTGTGTTGATTAGAAAATCCCAGCCATTTAACATATACCTCCTTCCCTTTAATTTTAAGAACCTTTTCAACTAGATATGTATTTGGAAATCTAGTTTTTGAAAGTTCCTCAGTATAGAAGCCACCTTTAATAGGATTGCCAAGATAGTCTTCTAATATGTACGTTGCAGGATTTGTATTTTGAACTCTTGTAATTGTGAAAATTTCTGTAGTCCAATTTGGAGTATAACCTTTTTCAAATGTGTGCTTATATTTGCTTATGCGAACATGATCTCCCACATTAAATTTTGACATTTTATACATTTTCAAATGACTGTATACTGTATTTAGCAGCTTTTCCTCATTTGTTGTGTTGACTTTAATAGGAGCCATCATAATGGTACGATGAACTTTTCTATTGTATGCATTGAGTAAATCTTTGTATATATCAATCCACTTATATGAACCATTATAACTAAATTCTTTCCACATCATTCCTTTCAATGTTTTATTAAATCGTTCTACTATTGATGCTTTCATAATGCTATATGTTGAGTAGTGATTAATGTTGTATTTATGCATTAATTTTCCAAAGTGTTTGTTGAAAAATTCTTTGCCATCATCTGTTTGTAAGTTTTTTGGTACTCGCCCCAATTCAAAAATATCTTCCATTACCTCGAGTGCTGTTTTTGTTTTTAGCGGTACTGCCCATGCAAATTTTGAGAATGTGTCAATTACAGTCAACAAAAATCGATAATTTCTATTTTCTTTAGAATAGTTCCCCATTTCAACTAAATCAGCTTGCCAAAGATCATCTATTCCTTTCATTACAACTCTGCGACGCACAAATTGTTTTCGTGCTTGCTTATGGAGTTCATTTACTAAATTTCTTTTTGAAGACATTAAGTTGTTTTTAAAGATTTTTTGCAGAGTGTTGTGATCTGCTTGACGCACTTTCAGCTATTGATACAAACATATAATTTTCTAATCTATAAATTTTTTCATTAAGCTGTTCAATTTGTTCTTCAAAGGATGTTTTAATATGTAGAATATCTTTTTCAATTTTATAATTTTCTTCTATATATAATTTTATTTCGCGTTGTAGTTCCTCAATTTGCATTTGAATATCTTCTCGTATTATAGTATTATCCCCCTTAAAGTATGTTAATAATTTCTCTTCTAATTTTTCGATTTGAGTTTGCAAAAACAATTTATTGATAACATTTTTTTCCTCCAGAGCTTTTGCAACATTTTTGATCCTTTTGTTTTGGACATCAATGTTGTTGTTCGTATCCACAAAGAACCCCAGCAGTTTAGGTGCATTTTTCAAAGAAATTGTGCTGCTAGTATCGTTTAAATAGTGTCCAAATTTATCAACAGACATACTCTATTTAGTTTATTAAAGTTAGTGTATTATATTCGCTTCACGTAGTTCTTCAATAACTGATACAATTTCGTTATTGTGATTAGTATGACCTGCACCTTGTGATGCGAGCAGTAGTCGAAGTCTATCTACTAACTCATTTGGATCGTCCCAGTATATATAGTTGGGATTATTGATGTTAACTTGCATCATTCCCTCACCTAAATAGCTACCTTTGGGCTTAGACCCTGTTGATTCAGGTAAATTCTTCTGGTTTTTCTCATCAATAAATTTCTTAATAACATATTTATATTTATATCCTCTAGTACCCTTAATTTGACCATCAGGTTTAAAGTCTCTTCTATATGCATTAGTAGTAATTAAAATCTTTTTATAGATTTCAAGTTCAAATTTATCGTAATTTTTTGGTATTTTATGAAACATTAGAGAAAATAGTCCTGGTGTTAGAGCCCATATTTGACCACCAACTTGTATTTTATCTTCATTCAGTTTTAAGCTACTATCACCAAATTTCCATTCATTATTGTAATCTTTATGTGGGCCATAGTTTGTATCTAACTCATTTCTTCCTTCCAAAACTGATAAATCAGTATAAGTATATTCTGTATTGGAAGTCTGTGAGTAAAAATCATCTTCATCATCATCATCATCATTTTCAGTATTAACATCATTAAATAAGATGGTATTATCAAAAATTGTCCCTTCTACTAGTTTTTTTGGTGTACTTGTCTCTATCTTGACTGATGGGTTTTCAGGCTTTAAACTTGTATTATTTTCAACTTCTGTCTTGATGTTACTTTCTTCTTTTATACGAATTCTTTTAAAATTTTTAGAACTATTTATGAATTCTTTAAGAGGTTCTGTTATAGGTTTGAATGTATCTCTTAATTGTTCACGTGTATCTATTTCACCAGTTTTTATACTACGAAGCTTTTTCTTCAACACATTCCTTGTCAACACCAACTGTTTTAAAATTTTCTCATCCATGTTTGCTAAGGGCAAATAACAGGTATCAGCAATGAGATCAGCTTTTCAGGAGCTGGTCTGGTTTTCAGATCAGCTTATCAGGACCTGGTCTGGTTTTCAGATCAGCTTTTCAGGACCTGGTCTGGTTTTCAGATCAGCTTATCAGGATCTGGTCTGGTTTTTAGATCAGCTTTTCAGGACCTGGTCTGGTTTTCAGATCAGCTTTTCAGGACCTGGTCTAGTTTTCAGATCAGCTTATCAGGACCTGGTCTGGTTTTCAGATCAGCTTTTCAGGACCTGGTCTGGTTTTCAGATCAGCTTTTCAGGACCTGGTCTGGTTTTCAGATCAGCTTATCAGGACCTGGTCTGGTTCTTAGATCAGCTTATCAGGACCTGGTCTGGTTTTCAGATCAGCTTATCAGGACCTGGTCTGGTTTTTAGATCAGGTTATCAGGAGCTGGTCTGGTTTTCAGGTAGCTGGTATAGTTTGGAGATCAGCTTATCAGGTATCGGATGAGGTTATAGCAAATAGATGTATCAAGTTTAAAGTTAGATTAATAACTAAAGTTAATCTTTTATGAGAAGTAGTTTATATAGTTATGAAAAAGTCAAATTGCTTTCTGTAGCGACCATCATTTAATTCATTATCTTTGCTTATCACTAAAAAGCCATATTTATCCTTCCAACATTCTCTACAAATTTCTTGGAACTTTTCGTAACTCATATCGCTGCCAACATGATCCCTATAAACATGCTTCATATTTGTATCATCTTGCTTAAACATTATAATAGCATTTGCATTGTCTCTTATTAAATGCTTGGGAATTCTAGTATAAGTTTGACACAAGTAGAATGAATCAATATCCCTATGTCGCCCCATACAAAAATATGTACGTATATTATTCTGCTTTTCACATGCAACATCATCAAATATCATAATTGAATTAGTTTTAGCTTCGTCAGGTGGAATAACTGATTCATTATCGGTGAATGTATAATATCCCATTCCTTTAATTGGTGAAATTAGTTTCTTCAAGTACTCATATTTGGGTTGATAAAGAGATTTTGAGTATAAATAGATGTTTTCAAACTTGAGTCCATTAGGACTTTCTAGTAAGCCGATCATAACATTAGTCTTTCCACAATTTGATGGTCCCACTATTAGAGCACGAATAGAATTTGGTAAGAGGGGGCTATGCTTTATTTTTGAAGTGATGTTCGATGATTCATCAATATTACGAACTAAAATATTTTTATGTTGTTTCACTAACTGCATTTTTGTAACTAAATACATTTCATAAATGTTACCTCTTATTATAGAAAAAATCAGATAATATGGTTATACGATATCAGAAAACGTTTAGTCATAAAAATACCTTCGTTGGAGGAGGTATAGTAGATAAAATAATAAACTCTCTACCTCTTGAACTTCATCTTCCTGGATATCAGTACTGTGGACCTGGAACAAAACTACAAAAACGTTTAAATCGAGGTGATAAAGGAATTAATTTATTGGACTCTGCTTGTAAAGATCACGATATAGCTTATTCGAAAAATAAGGATTTAAGCACTAGACACAAGGCTGATAAAATACTTGAAAATTCAGCTTGGGATCGAGTTTTATCAAAAGATAGTAGTATTGCTGAAAAATCATTTGCCTATATGGTTACTAACGCAATGAAAGCCAAAACAAAATTTGGTATGGGTGTGGAGAAAAAGAAAAATGTTAAAAAGAACAAGCTAAATGATAAAAAACTGTTTAGAACATCAATTAGAGCTGCAACAAAAATACTAAAGAAGGAAAAACCATTAGATATTAATTCAGCAATTAAAATTGCCCGAAAAACTATCAACAAATCATTAAAAGGAAGAAAATCTCAAATTATAGTACCACGTGTAATACGTGTCCCAAAAATTGGTGGGTTTTTGCCTCTAATACCAATTTTAACTGCTCTGGGTGCAATTGGTATTCTAACAACTGGAGGTGCTGCTGTAGCTAAATCTGTAAATGCAACAAAGAATGCAAAAAATCAACTTGATGAAGCAACTAGACATAATAAAGCGATGGAATCTATTGCAGTTGGAAAGGGACTTTACTTAAAACCATATAAAAAGGGTTATGGTTTAGTTTTCAAAGAGGAATCAAAAAACTATTAGAGATGCTACCCAACAGACCACTATCTGATGAGGACCTAAACCGTTTCTCTATAAATATTCCATATTTTAGAGGAGTTTTCATGTTGAATACTCTACCAAAACGAACAAAGAAAATAGAATGTGGAATAATCAATTTAGACGTATCAACAGGACCTGGTACACATTGGGTAGCATATTATAAAAACAACAATGAAAAAGAATATTTCGACAGCTTTGGAAACTTACAACCTCCTTCGGAAGTAGTCAAATATCTTGGTACAAATATAAAATACAACTATAATCAACATCAGAATTTCAATACATTTACCTGTGGTCATTTATGTCTTAAATTTCTTTATGAAATAACTGAAAATATTAAATAAAAAAGCACAAACATTTATATTTTACAAACTCTTTAATGTCTTTTTATTTATAATTTAAAATACATAATTAGTACATATCATTGGCAAATAGAAAATTGGGAATTTGGAATTAGAAATTCACTCAGCTCGCTCTCACCGATTAAGCTTTTTCGATTAGAAAATAAGAGAAACTTGTATGTAGTGAAAAATATAAGGACTTATCCGATTATCTTAATTGTTTCTCTTTATGAAAATATCTAATGAAATTTAATGGAATTTCATAATATTGTGAAATTCAATTTGTCTTGTGCAGATCCTCTTAAAGAAATCAAGACTGTGCATGTTTAAGCGATATGGAAGATATCATTTTTTTTTTTTTTTTTTTTTTTTTTTTTATCCAACGAAGTAAAGCCAATAAAGAAATAAAAGTCATTCACACATTTAATTCTTTTTTCAATATTTTATTTCAAATTTTTTCTTAAAAACTCATATACATATGTACAATAGTTTTTCTTAATAAATAGGATTTTATTTACAATCATTTTTCTTAATAAATAGGATTTTATTTAAAATCATTTTAACAACAATAAATAGGATTTTATTTACAATAATGTTTCTTAATAACTAAGATTTTATATACAATTTAAAAATTAACTACTTAACTAAAAATTAACTAATTTTAGCTATTTTCTTGCATTCTAGCAATTTCATCTAGCAACATATCAAGTTCGTATTCAGGGTTAGTTTCCTTAATACGAAAATGATACCATGCATATGTGTTAATATTATTTGACCTAATTTTTCTCTTATCGTCTCCATAACTTAAGACTACCTTATTTAATTTACTAGTATATATATGGTGAAGCTTAGATTTAAATGTTAACATATTATCATATACATTAGTCTTATTGAATAAACAGTTTCTATAAGTAGCTAAACTATATTTATCTAATATGGATCTTTTTACCCCCTTTGATTTTTTAACGTCATTTTGATTTTGTACACTGAATGAGTACATTTTTGATCGCAGCCCAACAAATTCTGTCATTATCTTACCGCAGTTTTCATCTTTCATCATCCCTAAAACTTTTTTATTTATTAATGGGAAATTATAAGTATTGTCCGTGGTATAGTCCGATGTATCAAAATGTTCTTCTATGTCATTTTTTATGTCAGCGTAAAAGTCATCCGTCTTTATTGAATATATAAAAGAGTCCGTGTCCATATAGTTCAATGAGAGTTTTGTCTTAAACTTAGGTTGCATGTACCCGTAATGAAAATTATACATTTTCCATTTGGACAATTCAAGTACACAAAATCCTAAGTAAATTGGTTTATTGTAGCAGGTTTTGACTCTAGTCATTTCGATTGCTACCAGATCTTCGGAAAATATAGATAAACTATGAAAATTTGGTTTTGATATCCAATCTTGAGCCCCCAAACGATTACAATTCGTTCTCTCCCAATTATTGACAATTTTAACATCTCTCCTCTTATCCACATTTTCCATGGTTTTACCATAGACTGCATTATTGAGTAGTTTGAAAAAGTTTTTTTCAAAAGCATTTTTAGCAGTGGCTCTATGTCTGGTATTTAGGTCAATATAGCCTTTTAACCATGGAGATTGTTTAAATGCTAGAATACGATGAGTTTTCTTTAAAACTAAGCCATTTTCTAAGCATTGTTTAAGAACTCTAAAGTGTATCACGTATGATTGCTTTGTAGAGAAATCGGTTATCAACTTGTTATACTTCGCTTGCAGTGGTTTTTTATTTTCAGCGCAAAAAGGTAGGTCATTATGCAAGTCATGTAAGTGAGAAGGATAATCTAAAGTGACCTCATAAACATAACCGTCTGTTCCATTGTCAGATATGCTGTTTGGATCCAGATTCAGCTCGTCTTGCGATAACCATCTGAACCCCCCATGAGGAAGATATTCCGACATAGCCCAACCGTAAAGGTTATTTGCGTCTAAATAGACAAGAAACTCCGAGGGCTTTTCTTTATCGAAATCTTCCAAATATTTGTTATTCGCTTTCGAATATCTTTGGCTACACTGTACGATTCCCCCACGTATACCTTTTTTCATAAAATTGTACATGTCTATGTCCGTAAAAAATTCTAGTTCAATTTTTGTGTATTTTAACATTGCATCCCAGGAAAGTCCAGGTGCGGTATAGTATTGACATGGATCCAGCTCATAAATACCTTTACAAACTTTTCTAAAGTTCTCGAAAATATCTGTCAGTAAGAGGACATCTGTTTTTAAGTAAAGTTCCATGTAATCTTTCATTGTTTTGCACCCAAAAGTATTCCATACCTCTACAGCATGTGAGTATTCCTCTAAAGAACACTCTTTATTGTTCAACTTATTAAAGAAATCACTGCGTGAAGGCAGCTGGCACTCGTCTAATTTTTGAAATGAATTTAGGTACTCATAGGGGAAAATGCCTTTCTTCTTAATAAGCTGAAATTCTTTTTCTGATTGAAATAAGGACCTTATAGTGTTAAAATCATTATCCGACAAATTGCAGGCTAATGATTCTAAACTCTCAGCCATAAAGCGTAATGTATCAAGAAATCTTATTTCAAGATTATGACCATCGCTCATTTCTGTAAATTGCGAGAGTGATATATAAAGCTCCTTATTGAGAGGGAGTACTTTCAGTTGCATAGAAATTTCACCTAGTTCTTTAATAAAAAGATGTGAATCATAATTTGAGTAATTGTGAAAGTAAACTGGTATAAACTTGGGAATTTGGTAATTCAAATTACAGTTATTGTGGGCTGCACCTCTATATTTACTGCTAATGTGACAATGATCTCTAACGCGATCTTTACCTAGAAATTTTTGACAAATATGACAATTCACCGCACTATAAAAATTATAAATATCAGAAGGGGATAAAGTATCCATTTGCCTATTATTTACTAAATGATTATTATAAATATCCTCACAATCTTTAATTAAAAATGAAACAAATTTTTGTGAAGCATCTTTCCCTGTATAAACCCTTAATTTATCTAACTTATTGTTATGGAGACACTTAATGTAGTAACTAAAAGCACAAGGAGTGTGCTTTTTGACAAGACTGGTTTTACTACTCACGTTATTACTAATGTCTTCCAGGATGCATTCAAAATCTGCGTACACCACGAAGGGGACATCCATTTTTCCTCTGATGCCCCTTAAAAGTTAGAACTGCATCTGGACCTGACGGCATAGTTGTCACTATTTTGCCGCATTCCGCCTTATGGCTACTCATACCATTTTCGTTATGACTATACTGTAGGCAGCTATTACAAAAATGTAGCTTATTGTGATTTTTGGTAGACTGAATTCGTAAAAGTCTGTGAATGACAAAAAATATACAAACGTTGATTAGTAAAATGTACATAGTATAAAATATAAAAAACAAGTTTAGGTATCATTAAAATTAAAGAGTAGTAGTATAATTTTCTAACTTACTTTGATATGTTCTTTATCAATATGTAGTGATGAACTTCACCATTCTCCAAAAGCAACAAGTTGACATGCTTTACTTTCTCCTCCTTGGTCACATAATAGGGACCAATGATTTGATCTGCTCCCTCATCGTACCCAAACACATTAACACTTATTGCTGGATTATTTACCTCGAACTCCTTTATTTTGTTTAGTGCTAATGGGTAAGTTAAGTTTTTGAAATTTAACGCTACACCATTTCGCGTAACAATCGTCTCTGCAGAAATGTCCTGAATATTATAAGAACTGCAACGTCTGGCATCATAATAGTTGGTCGTATCCATGGCAGCAATCATACACCACTTGAAGCAGTATTCATCACTATTTTCAATATTGATGCATGCTTTTCTGCCTTGTAATTTTTGAGGTGTGGATATCCAACTTGATCCTTTGACTAGCGAAGATTTGTTGATGTTGATTTCTGCTCGAACTATGCGTGACAAAGTCCAACCAGAATCTCGCTCTTCCAATTCGGACATTTTTGCTAAAATCTCCTCAACCTGTTTACGGAATAATTCTTCAATGTTATCTGCCTTCGTCAGCAAACTCATTTTGGCTACATGTGTTATAATACACAACTCCAATTCTTCTTCTACAATTTTGATGTACTCCGCCACAATACTCACATGAAATTTAATTATTGTATGCTTAGACAAAGACATTTGAAGTCTCTCAATAAAAATATTCATGTTTTCTTTAATAAATTCTTCCAAGAGAAGTTGGTCCTTTTTATTTAGTATTACATATGTGGCGATATGGTTTTTGAAAGCTTTCGATATTTTGTAATATCTCACATTCTCTTCGACTTCTTCTTCTCTCCTAGCATGCGAAGTACTCATTGCAGCTGGCAGAGTTTCTTCTCTTTTTTCTTCTACTTCTCCATCACTTTCCGGTAAACTTATGTCCATAGCATCGTTGTATAAAGTCCCTCCAAGGATATCCACACCTTGTTGATGAGCTTGTTGTTGTAGCTGCTGCTCTTGTTGATGATAATTAAGAGGTTGCCATTGCATCAAATTGGAATACTGCTCCATTTGATTAACTGGTGTGACGGGATTATAATTGTAACTTGGATACTCATATTGCATTGGTACTCCTGATGCCAAAAACTGACTACTCCATGACATTGGTGTAGGGTAACAGTTAGGCATACCGTATTGTTGATATTGGGGATACTGTAGAGAAGGGTGCTGCTGGTGACGAAATGAATTTATCTGCTCTTGAGGATCTTGAACAAATGTCTGCGGTTGCTCTTGATTTGTACCCCGACTTACGACCATTTGATCCTGCACGCTATGACTTTTCACATGATCCAAAAAGGACTTTTGGTATTTGTATACCTTATGGCATCTATTACACTGATAACCTGTATAACTCATTTTTAATTATTTTATTATTATAAAACTTTAACACAATTGCTGATGATACTACTTGTAAATATAATAAAGTACTGATGTGTTGGTTAGAAAAGTTGGCGTATTTATACGAAAATTAGTAGCAGTATCCTTGCAGCATTCACAGTTTTAACTTTTTGTTTCTCTGCTGATGACTGTACTTAGTTGAAACTTTGCTGCTTTAAAATAATCGCAGACAAAGAAAATGATTACGTTGCAAAATATAAATGTATTCTACACACCCACAAAATATTCCACGCACAAGTTCTTTCGATCGTACATACATACATACATACATACATACATCATACACACATACATACATACATACATCATACACACATACATACATACATACATCATACACACATACATACAAATATATTTCTTAAACAAATAAACAGAATATAAGCTTACCAGTGACAAACAAGCTGGACCCCCCACACACAAGCATTAGGGGTGTTCACATACATGAGAACGTTTTGTAAATAAATAAAATAATTTATGTAATTATTTTATTCATTTATTTAATTATTTTATTTTATAAGAATTTATTAGCGTGAGGAAATCACACAAGCACATTCCCATGATTCATATGAAACCATATGACCTAGTAGTCATCAAACCTTCTTTCTCTGATATTACTGATATAGTATTACGATAACAAATTTCTACAGTATGGCAACACTGGGAGCATTAGAAAATAATAATCATGTTTTGCCGTCGGCATTTGAAAAAAATAATAATCATGTTTTGCCGTCGGCATTTGAAAAAAATAATCATGTTTTGCCGTCGGCATTAGGAAAAATTAATAATCACTATTTCACCATTGGTATTAGAAAAAATCATTTTCATGATTTTCCCGTCGGCATTTGAAAATAATTATGTATTGCCGTAGGCATTAGAAAAAATTATCATGCATGCCGTAGGCATTAGGAAAAAGACAGACTTATTGAACCACCCTCGAAAAATATTTAAAGGACTTATCGAACCACCCTCGTAGGTATCAAATTTCAAGAATTTTAAAATTTTCAAATTTTAATTACCCAAATTTAACAATTTCAGCAACAATTTAACAATTTTAATTGCCACAGGATGAACAGTTCACAACTACTCACGTGATCTTTTAATGAAATTTTCAATGACCGTTTTGCTAAATGCTGCGGTATTTCATTAATGCAGCGTCCAAATTCTTCTTTTAAGGCTTGAGTCGTCGTCGGCTTATTCGCGTAAACCATCGACTTCAAAAAATCCCAAAGAAAAAAGTCTAATGGTGTTAAATCGCACGATCTATGCGGCCAATTCTGGTCTCCAAAACGCGAAACAACACGACCGGGAAATGACTGATGTAGCAATTGAATTGTTTCTCTGGCTGTATGACATGTGGCGCCGTCTTGTTGAAACCACATGCCCTCCACATTCATTTCTTCAATTCTAGGCAGGAAAAAACTGGTTATCATTTCACGATACCGAACACCATTGAATGTTTGCGCTTGACCTGCGTTTGAGCGACATCATCACGTACAGCTGCGACATTTTCGGTCAATCGACCTGGTCGAAGGCGCGTTGTTGTCTTTACATCACTAACAGACCCAGTTTCGGCAAATTTATCCATTAATCTCTTTACAGTTGACTCTTTTGGAACATTATTGTGACCCCAAATTGATCGCAAATTTGCGAACTGTAGCCACAAAACTTTCACCATTTTGGTAAAACAATTTCACAATGAGAATGCGTTGTTCATTCGTGTAGCGCTCCATTTTTAATAACCTCGTACCTTCTACTCGCAAACAATAACAATTGTTCAAATGTCAAACAATGACAATTCGAATGGCGCCAAATTTAAATCTTGCGTTCTTGTTGGGACACCCTTTATATTGAAACTTGAATTTAGTAAAATTTAAAAAATTTAAATTAAAGGGTAGTCCATCAGTTAATGCAATTTTGACTATGTAATTTTGACAACTTGCTATATCTTGGAAACCGTAAAAAAACGAAAAAAATCGCCAAAATTAATAAAAATTGCTAACACTAAAATAAATCGCCAAATTCGAAAAAATCGCCAAAATGAAAAAAATCGCCAAATTTTTTTTTTTTTGTAGTGCATGTATTTATTTATTGTATCTTCATATGTGAACTAACAATAAGTATTCAAATCTTAAATCTATAAAAAAAATTATTAGGCCCGACCAGTGTTGGACATAAACTTAGTGGTAGTTATAAATAATACATTAGTAACGATAATCAAAAAAAAAAGGGGGGGGGGGGGGGGAAAGTATTTTCAAGTAGTTCCATCTGGAGTGTTAGGTATAAGAGCCTGTGTGTCCCTCTTTTTTAAGCGGATGTGTCCAGTAAAGTTCAAAATATTACGAGCAAGGGGATTAGGATGTGATTCGAGTTTTGTTAAATATTTGCCTGCGTAGTTTACAATTTCTTCAGTCACTAGTGGCATATTTAAATCACGATGTATAATAGAATTTTGGATGTACCATGGAGCCAATGCTATTAACCGTAAAATTTTGTTTTGCCTTCGTTGGATTCTCTCGACATTGGAAGCTGAAGCAGTGCCCCATAACTGAATTCCGTAGCACCATATTGGCTTCAAAAGCGACTTGTACAGTAAAAGTTTGCAGTCTAAGCTGAGGGTTGAGTTTCTGCCAATCAACCAATATATTTGAGTTAACTTAAGTTTCATCTGAGTTAACTTAGAGTCAATATGATGTTTCCATGTTAGTCTTCGATCAAGGTGTATACCAAGGTATTTCACTTGGGAATGTTGAGGAATATTTTGATTGTTGATTCGAATGGGGGAGCAAGTATCTCTTCTTAGGGTGAACGTTATATGGACACACTTTTGTTCATTGACTTTAATTCTCCATAAGTTCAACCATATTTCCAGCTGAGTGATATGTTCCTGGAGATTGCGGGATGCCTCATAAGGGTTTTCGTGCACACTCATACAGGCTGTATCATCGGCAAAAGTAGAAATATGGATATTATTGCTCACAGGCATATCACAAGTATATATTAAATACAAGACAGGACCCAGAATACTACCCTGGGGCACACCAGAAGATATAGATTCGGGCACACTCGTGAACTGTCCTTCCACAACAGTGAACTTCCTATCAATAATATAACTTTCCAAAAGCTTTTGAATATTTATTGGCAGATATGTCTTCAATTTCAAAATTAGGCCTTCGTGCCATACTTTATCAAACGCCTGAGAAACATAAATAAAGAGAGCAGAACAATACTTATTTTCTTCAAATGTTCTTCTTACAACTTGGACCAGTCTATGCGTTTGTTCAATCGTGCTGTGCTGACTTCTAAAGCCAAATTGATGGTCCGGGATGCACCCATTATCAGTTAAAATTTTGGACAATTTAGTCATGAGCAGCTTTTCGAAAAGCTTTGAGATTGTAGATAGTAAGCTGATAGGCCTATATGACTCAGTATTGGTAAGATCTTTGCCCGCCTTTGGAATCATTTTGATCTTGGCCAGTTTCCAGTTATGTGGAAAATACTGCATTCTTAAAATAGCATTAAAAGTAAATAGCAGGATTCTTATTGCAATATGAGGCAAGTTCATGAGCATTTTGTTACTAATGCCATCAATACCTGGAGCTTTCTTCGGGTTGAGTTCAGCAATTACTTTTTGTACTTCACGCATCATAAACCTTAAGGGACGAAGGGGTAGAGAAAGTATAATCGGTAAATCAGCAGCACCCGTACATGAATTGGGAGTGAATACAGATTTTAAATGCTCAGAAACTAAGTTACCTTTCTCACTATCACTTCTTGCCCTGCCTCCGGTCGCAGTACGCAATGGTGATTTAAGATCAACGGGTCGTTTAAGATTTCTAGTAGCGCGCCATAAAGAGTAATTAGATGCGGACGTTACATCAAGACCTTCTAAATACTTTTCCAGTAGTGCAGTTTTTTCCGATGATAGCAGCTCTTTGAGTCGTTTAGTACATTCTTTAAGTCTGATTTTATTTAGGGGTGATCTGTGTTGTTGCCATTCTCTTCTAGCTCTCCTTTTTTCACATACAAGATGTTCAATTTCCGTAGAATAAATTCTGTTAAAGCCGGTCTGCGGATAGGAGGTAGTGGCATGTTCAGCAGCCTGTTTAATATTTTCTTTAAGATTGGCAATGTTAAATTCAATATCATCGCATGATCTAAGCTGAATGTTTTCTACGCAGTGACTACTAAGATATTTTTTGAATGCCAGCCAGTTGACTCCATTAATCATCTTCACATATGAGTTAGTTAAATCACTCCTTAGTGGGTTGAAAATTGTAACTATTGTTGGAGAGTGATCGGAGGACAGATCTAGAGAGGCCTCTACATGAATTAAGTCCCTATGAATATTTTTCGTGACGGCAAAATCTATAACATCTGGAATTTTTCTTACGTCAGTAGGCCAGTAAGTAGGCTCCCCACTCGAAATGACATCTAAGCCCATTTTTGAAATTGTATTGAACAAGGCTCGACCTCTAGGTGTAACAAGACGCGATCCCCAGTACGTATGTTTTGCATTGTAGTCACCAGCTGCCACGAAACAAGATCCAAGCGATTTGTAGAACTTCTCATACTGATCTTCGCTAACTGAAAATCTGGGAGGTGAGTAAATTGATGATATCACGAAATTCGCACAAAAATTTTCTACGAAAATATTCGTTGCTTGCAAATATTCTTCACTAACGTTGTCAAGGACATAGTGCTTGAGTCTTGACTTAATCAGAATTGCTGATCCACCACATGCTCTCTCTCTCTCTCGGGTCCTTTGTATCATATAAAGTGTAACCATTTATTTTAAATAAGCTTCTTGAGGTCAAATGAGTCTCAGAAACCAACATTATATCAATATTTTTTTCCATGAGGAAGTGCTCAAGTTCATTTTTATGTTGGCGAATGCCGTTTGCGTTCCAGAAATATATTTTTAACGAGTTCATGGCTTATTAACTAATGCTTGAAGCAGTGTATTCTGCATTCGCAGCATTTCTTGCATCATACTTGTCATATTTGTAGTAAAGTTGTTTATAGTTAGCACCAGATTCTCAATAGTAGCTTCAAGGCGACTAAAGTTAAAGCTTGAGTTTGAATTCGTTGAATTATTTGGCGGTGGAACATTTTGCGTGGGAATTGAACTAGTCTTAGCAGCATCAGCATACGATACACGTGAAGTAACTGGTTGGCTGATTTGAGCAAAAGTGTCGGAGTTCGCGTTTACTTGTAGAGCTGGAGTTAACTTGGGTTTTTGACCCATAACCTGTTTAACGAAAGAATATACAGGGCACCCTCTATAGTTAGCTGTGTGATTACCTCCACAATTACTACATTTTTTTCTGCTTGATCTTTTGGCTTAGTGCAGCTAGCAGTACCATGCAATTCACCGCAGATAACACACACTGTAGGTAACTTGCAGTAAGTTTTCGTATGGCCATATTCTTGGCAATTATGGCACTGTACGGGACCTGAACGCTTACGTGGCTCTTCAACTGTGATTTTTTGATGTAAGAGATACTTTACGCTATAAATGGATGGGTTTCATTTTTTTCAATTGTATGTCATTCGGCTCCAGTTCAAGCCGAAATAGGGGTTGGGGCCCCTTTTCGCTATTAAATATGTTGATAACATTTTTTACCATGAATCCTTGGTCGACAAGTGCACATTTTACTTCTTCGGGTTCAACATATGAATCTATGCCCTTTAATACTATCTGTAGGCCTTTAGCACTCTTAAGTGGATATGTGTAAAAATTAGTTTTATTTTTTTCGAATTCACTAACAATTTTTCGGAAATATTTTTCATTATATATTTGGATTTTAGTTTCATCAATATTACCTCGTTTAATTGGAATGGTGTGAAAAGTATTTTCACCAATCATCGACAGTAGTTTTTTTATAAGCGCGTTAGAATTTTTTCTCTGATAAATAGGTGGTGGCTTAAAAGACTTTTCTTGCAATAATGAAAAACGATTTTGACGATTGGTAGATGATGCGCTGTTATCCCTAAACATCTTTAGAGCAGATGAAATTTTTGAAGAATTTGGGCTTCGCCCACGCTTTACCACTGTTATATATCTGTCCATTCCCACTTGTACCTTGGGTTTTGAGCTACTGTTATCTGTACTGATAACTTGGTTTTAGTGATGAAGGCGAGTCCGATGCGGATGATATCGCAGACTTAAATGAAGAAGTACTAGGCAATGGTAATGTTAACGATTCACTAGTTGGCATTGGACAAAGCGAAGTTGATCGCTGACGAAAAATTGGCTTTGCCGTTAAAAAAAGATTTTCATCAGATTTATTATTTATATTTTTTTCATTAAGAGTTTCAGAACTCACAGTAAAATAAGCATTTCTGCCGTTAGAACTCACTTCAAAATTTTTTTCCTTTGAGGTACTCATACAGAGTATTATTCCTCAAGGGAACTTTGTTTGTGTTTACGGTTTTTTTTGTTTTTGCTATTTCTTACTATGTAAAAAATATTAGTAAAGCCAATAAGCTTATTTATCAAGGTGAATATGTATTACGAATATTTTTTGTATGATTTTGTTGTTTTTTATATTTGTTTCGTATGTATGTATGTAAAAAAAATCCGCTTTAATGTCTCTTCACTATGAAGGTTCAACGAGAACTCAAAAAAAATCGCCAAAATGAAAAAAAAACGCAAAAAATCGCCAAAACGCGAAAATGTCGCCAAAACTAAAAAAAAAAAATTTGTATAAAAAAATCGCCAAAATGAAAAAACGCCAAAAACCGAAAAAACCGCCAAAACGAGAAAATAAAGTGTCAAAACTAAAAAAAGAGCCAAAACTTAAAAAATTCGCCAAAACAGAAAAAACGCAAAAAACGCCAAAACCAAAAAAACCGAAAATCCCCAAAAAAGAAAAAAAAAAATGCCAAAACTATATGTTATATAGGATGAAGTTTGTATTAAATTAAATATATAGTGTTCGTACGGAACCCTTCGTGCGCGAGTCAGAGTCGCACTTTACTGAATTTATTTCACATTTATGTTTTTGTCAGGATCTGAATACCTTTTGAAAGGTTTTCTTTGATAAAGCTTTTTAAACTTCAAATTTCTGGTCTGCTATATTTCTGTTCATAATGACTACACCAGTTGAAAATGGCAGAATTGCATAAAATAATGGGTTAGAGAGTGATAGGTGCACTATTGTGTCATAACAAGGACCCAATAATGACCCATCTGTATAGAAATATGTTAAATATAGTGTAAATTTTAGTAGGGGTGACCCCATATTTTTCTTAAGTCCGCTTAGATGAAGTACTAATGAAAACGCAAAATTTCAGTTCTCTACCGTATAATATTATGTAAAATTTTTTTAATATAGCAATCGTTGCTTTCGGATTTTTCCAGTTTGTAACTAACCCCCCAACTTTAATTCTTAATTTCGAGTTTAAAGTGTGTGTTCATGTCCCCCCGATTGAAACTTCCAGGATTTTCGATTTTTCTTGGTTATATTTATTTGTGTATCGAATTTTTGCAAATTCTAGCTTTAAATTTTATGGGCGTTACCCCCCTCAATCACTATTTTTAAACTCAAGATTTTCTTGTGAGCACCGCTTATTTATCATCGTCCACTTTTAAGATGAAAGTTGCAAGCCTTATATTTAGTTTTTAATTCAGTGCAATATTAGCGTTGCCCCGTCACTGCTGGTTAAATTGTTTGGGTCTTTAGAGTTTCCTAGTTGGTTTCTCACCTTGACCTAATAGCGTATCAACTTTCAGCAACCACTTTCTTTAAAGAAGAAGTTCTTTGGTCGTTGCTTATCATTCGTGTCAAGTTTCGTTGGAAACTAAATATTTACCCCCTTATGCAAAAAAATATTTTAATTTAGCTTTAAAGTTCATAGTAGTTGATAAGCACTTTAAGGCTAACACAGCTTTATTAAAAACTCATATGCAAAAAACAACTTTAAATATTTTGTGATTTAATAATAAATACTGGTAACACCACCGTGTTCAACAACCACTTCACAGCTTATGATGTACAAAATTGAATACAATTTCATTCGGGTATTCAAATATTTTTTTTATTTTATTAAATAAATTTTTATTATCTTGAAGTAAAGCAACCTAATTTAAAAAATATGAGCTTCTGACTTAATAGGAAAACAGATAAACACAACCATGAAGTTAAAGTAAAAAAATGTGAAAAATTATCACTATTTGTTTTATTCGAATGAAACGAGTATTTGAATATCCAGCTTTTTTCGATTTGTTTTGATTGTATGTACATCACTAAAACATTTTTGTATAATTGTATTTATTTTGATATTTTTTTATGGATTTTGCTATGTATTTCGAATCAGTTGGATAATTTGGTGATGTTTCCCATTACATGACAGAAATAATAAATTTAAGATAAGAGCAGGCACTTGTAGCTTCATTTTCAGATGTAACATAAATCAGTATGTGCTATATTAGTAAAAATATTTGAGGTACAAAATACACATTTTGGAAATATCAACTTAAAGTAGTCTTAACAAACGTGGGTGCCTACTTTAGAATTTTTATACAATAATTTTTTTAGAATACAACTTTACTTAACATTGCTTGGCAAAGCTTTATTAAGTTTTTTTGCATAAGACCCTTATATAATAATAAATATATAAATAGAATATTTAAATGCTCTGAGTCGAAGTACATTAATTAGGAGGCTTTATGGGCGTGTTCAGGCGGATTTCTTTCAACGAAAATTTATAGCCTTGCATTATTGCAACAAGTGTGCCAAATTTCAATAAAATTGCTTGAGTTAAACTCCTTAGATAGGTTTTTTTTAGTGTGGAGCTCTATGGGCGTAGCCCACCCTCTTGGCTATAATTTCTGTGTTTTCAGATTTTTCTAGCTAGTTTCTAACCTAAACCTACTTGTTTATTCAATTTCAGCTTAGTAGCGCAAATTTTTACGTTTTATTCTTATGGGCGTGATCCCACTTTTTTGACTTCAAGATTTGATTTGGCCAGTGTTTATCTTTCCTATTTAGTTTCGTTGGAAACGGATAATAGTAAATACATGAAGAGTACATTTAAATATGCTAACCCGAACTACATGAAAAAGAAGGCTTAAATTGTATGGGCGTGTTAACGCCCACTTTTTAAACAAAAATTTATAACCTTGTATTACAACAACATGTAAGCTAAATTTATTTAAAATCGTTTGAATTAAAAGCCTTAGATATGTTTTTTTTAATTCTGTACTTCATGGGCGTTGCCCCACTCTCTTAGTTAACATTTTCAGGTTTTCAGATTTTTCTAGGAGGTTACTCACCTAGATCTACTTGTGTACCATATTGCAGCTCTATAGCTATAGCTGAAGTGCTTCATAAATTTGATGAGTGATCAGTGAGTCAGTGAGTATGTCTTAAAATATGCGCTTTTTGCACCTCCATATCTTAAGAAGCTTTTGTTGTAAAACTTTCAAACTTCGCACATGCGGTGACATGAATGAATTATGAATTAAATTTTAGAATTTTACGACGACGGGGAACAAAGTTATAAGGGAGGTAAAAACACGACGAATGGCTTCCTGAAAATATACACACTGCGTGCATTGGCCAGAACTTGGCCTGGCGAACTACAGTGCGCCTAGATATACATAATTCTTTCATTCGCCTTTAGATTTTTTGTCGTGGGTCGCATCTGATTAGCATAGTGAAAGTTTGTATAAATATATTGCATTAAAGTTTTCCACATAAATTTTTTATGACTTCTCCCGGGGAAATCAATAATGAAAGAGCAGAAAAAGCTTATGAAAGTAAGCAATCTACCAAATAAAAGCTAATTTTTGTTTTGAAATCTTTAATTTCATTAACCCCCGACATACATACTATGTTATAAATATGTATGTAGTGTGTGTCTGTGTATCAGTGTGCCTGTACGAGTTCACGTACAGACCAAACTGCTGAACCGAATTTGATTTAGTTTTCATTTTATTCAAAACAATTTCAGATTCATTTGATCTAGAATAGTTTTAAATTTTTCTGAAAAAGACAATGAATGTCATTTAGTGCAGTTTAATCCAAAATTGATAATTTCTTTATATTCGACCACGCCTATAGCGCGCAATATTTGTCGAAATAATGGAAAAAATATATTTTTTCTTACAATTACACATAAATTAACTATTACATTCCATTACATATTTTTATATTTATATATATACATATATATATATATATATATATATATATATCAATAAAAACCATATTGAATTAATAACAGACATTAACGAAAGTCTAGTCATGTATTAATTTATTAATTTTAGTTATTTTTAAGCATCTCAACATACATTTTCTATTATAATGAATATTATTAAATTAATGCGATGCGTTCTTATTTTTAAGTTGCTGCTTTTCCCTGAGTGTACGTATTTCTTTTTTAATTTTCGCTCATGGTGCAAAAAATGGTTAAAAAAAAGAGGCCATACAAGTTAAATTCGAGTTAACTTTTCAAAATCCTTTGGCAGTTCTGTTAACTTAATAGTATACTTACATTTTCTATTGGATTTGCTGAGGCTGGTGGCGATGACCCGAAATTTGTTGCACAGTGTAATTGATGAAACTACGTTTTGGTCTATTTTTTCTTCAACGGTTGAATATTTGATCATTTTCAACTCTGACTGACAAAAAAATTTAATTTTGTTTCTGTTATTTAAATACACAGAAAAAAGTATTCACCGATTAATATTTTCAATTAAGAATTTAATTGATTCAATTAAGTTTTTAATTTTTAGTTAATTTTAATTATTATTCGAACTATATTTGTTTCTATATTTGTGATTTGAACGGGTTAAAGTTCGTATCGCTTTTTTAAGCCAAATTACATGTGATAATTATTAATGAACAAATAACACCAAAGTCTGTTGTAAATATTCTGACTAACAACACATAGTTGAACGGAACAGCCAGCCGTTTTCGAAGGCCACTAAACCTTCATCATCAGCGTTCTTTTGTGCTTGGTCCACTGTGTGTGGTGTCAGTTGATGTAGATTTCTGCTTTATATACTTAGCATTTTATTGCAAATGGAATATGTGAATTGTTTTGATTCAACGTATTTCAATTTGCTGAAAGCTTTTTTGTATTGTAAGCTCAATTTTACCATCACTTTATTCACAACAGTCTTACCATTGTCGTTTTTGTTCTTTTTACTAATTATACACATGTTACTTAATATGCTTATTTTTTTGTTATACTTAAGACAAACTTTTTTGTTTTGTTACTAAATTTTTAATTGTATTAATTAATTTGAGTTTAAAAACTTAATTGATATAATCAAATTGTTTATAGGTGAAAATTTAATTAATTTTTTAATTGATATTAGAAATATTTTAATTAATATTACAAAATCATTTATATTACTTTTTTTTGTGTATGAATATGCTAAATATTTTTTTATGACATCTGAAGTTTTTATTCTATTTTTAACTCCCGACTAAAAAAAGGGGTGTTATAAGTTTGTAGTGTTTGTCTGTGTGTCTGTGTATCTGTGAATCTGTGTATCTTTGTGTCTGCCCGTGTCCACGTAATCCAAAAAACAATCCATGTTCACTGCCATAAGGGCATAATTGTAACAAAGATATGATTGTGACAATACTTAAATTGATTGCATCAACCGATCGTATGCTTTTGTCATGACTAATTAACTGATTGATTAGCACAACCGAATAAAGTATTAGGAATTGGATTTTTATAATAAAGACTTTCTATCAGTTGTTGCAACTAACGAGAGGTTAATGTAAACATCATAGTTTAGAGCAGCAAATTAAAATTGAATGTTACAAATACACAGAGAAAACAGATTAGTTGTGGCAACCGAATTTGTTGCCAATTGAATTTTGGCGGTTGCAGCAACTATCATAGAATTCTGCTATAGCGACTGAAATTTTCTTGTGGTACCATCAACCCAATAGTTGCAGCAACAGAAAAAATTTGTTGACAGTATGGAATTTGAAATAAATGTTATTCTTGCTACCGAAAATTTGGTTAATATAATTAAAACAATATCATAATTCGTACCTGTAAAAGAAAAATTGGGCTTCCTTGCTGAAATAAAAATAAACATTAAAATCAAATAAAAATACACAATTTAAGAAATTTATTATTTGACATATTGCCATAATTTTATTTTAATTGAAATTAATTTCCTAATGGTGAAGCATGTCTATATACACTTCTTCAACCACACATTTTGAAAAGCCACAAACCTGTTATCTTATGCAAAGACTTTCAAAAACCATTTGAGAATTCACAAATCATAATATCTTTGAAAGTCACAAAAGTTAATTTTTTAATTTGCTGCTATAAACTATGATAGTAAACACAACCTCTAGTTAGTTGCAGCAACTGATTGAAAGTGTTTATATTAATTTAAATATAGAACGACAATTTTTTAGTTGCTAATACCAAAAGTTGGTAGTAAAATTCAATTCGTAATATTTTATTCGGTTGGGTTAACCAATCAGTTAATTAGTCATGACAAAAGCATACGCTCGGTTGATGCAATCAATTTAAGTATTGTCACAATCATATCCTTGTTACAATTATGCCCTTATGGCAATGAACATGGATTGTTTTTTGGATTAACAGAAAATTGATAGCGTGAACTGAAATATAGTTAATGCAAATGATATTTTATTGGACTAACCGTTTTCCAACCAATCTTTTTTCTGGGTGTACATATGTATGTGACATTAATTATTAAAATGGCCTTAGTGATATATTTCTTTGGTCGAGAAATTTTATAGATTACATTTTAACAAATAAAAAAATATATTGTGCAACATTTTGATTTAGAGTTGTACTAGTCTCGACTAATAAATATAAATTTATTTAAAATTTATTGAAGTTGTTTAAGATTTATTTAGTATTTAGAGCAAAAATGCATATGACTTAGTCCACTTTCATAATTAAGGGCATATACATACATACATACATACATACATACATACATACATACATATGTATGTGTGTAGGTGACACCGGAGTCCTTTTTACAATTTGGAATTATATAGTTGCACCACAAGGAAATTGCAGTCGCTATACCAGAATTATATTAACTCGATTGTCAACTAGTTCGGATTTCTCAACAAATTTGTTTTCTCTGTTAACCAATTTTAGCTGCTGTTGCAACTATTGGGTTAGTGGTAATAATTAAAAATATAGTTGTACTACAAGAAAATTGCAGTCGTTATATCAGAATTCTATGATAGTTGGTGTAACCGCTAAAATTTGTCTCAACGAATCTGTTTTCTCTGTGTACTAAGACAGATTGTCAGCAAACTTGTATTGCATTTTAAATAGAAGTTTGCACGTATGATGCACAGCAGTGATGCATTTACGAACACACCCATGTATACATATGCTTGATCGTGTCTTGTGCCCATTTAACAATTGATTTTTTTTTAATTTTTTAGCCTTATGCTCAAAGTTCTGTAAGTATTATTACTCCTGATTTCTTTCCCACTTAACGTAACGTATCTCAAGAGCTTAAATTGGAATCACTCCTGTATATTTTAACACACTTTTTGCATGCTCAGAATTTTCTTTACTATTTAAAAATTGCACGCGAAGAATTTTAATTAATTTTATTGACTTGTTAATTTTCATGATCTTCTTTGTTATCGAAAATAATATCTAAAAGTTATTTCGTCCTTGCAGCCTCACGAAAAAATTCAATTTACACAATTTTTTATTATGGTATTTATAAAGTAACAAAATTTTTGGTCGTTTTTCATGCACAAAAAAATTCTATTGTATAAAGTCTGTTTGGACTACTCATCACAGCCATGCATGACATTCACCTAAGCAAATTGTTTACGAGCGAAAAGAATGAAAAAATTTGCTTTTAATTAACATAAAATTATATTTTATGGTAATTTTTCGCCATTACTTTCGCATATAAAATGCCTTGAATGGCATTTTAATTGCTTTTGCAATGACAATATTGTAAATGTTTTCGTGCAAAGAGGCTAAATTCAAAAAACTAACATACATATGTATGCATGTTTAACATTACCTATATATGTATATATTAAATATTAGTGTTGCTACACCTTTGCCACAAAACCTACACACTGATTCGTTTTATACACTAATAAGGCTCAACCGCAATAGCAAAACGGCACCTGTACCAAAACTAAATGGTTTAGTTTGTAGAAAGTACTAAAATGTATATTTCCAGGAAGAAAAAAGAAATAATAAAAACAACGATAACAGCGAACTTTTAAAATGATTGTGTTGCGAAAGGACACTTTTGGTTGCCATAAAATAAAAGCATACTTACAGGCTTATATTTTAAATATTTGTACAGCAACAATTTAAAATTTTTATTTGTAGTTTTAAACGTAGTTCAACAGCATTTTCCCAAAAAATATTTCAACCCCAATAAAAACACATAAACATCCCATGGTTTTATTAACCCAAACGTAGATGTGAGGTGGTCTTTACTGAATGTTTATAGTGAAATGCAAGCACGTTTATACTTTAATGCCAAAGTATAAGTGAATGTAACCGTATTATTCACTAACACACATACAAATATTTTAATATAATTTTTTGTTTCTGAATATAAAGTAACACATTTTCTAAAATTAAATTATATACTTTCACATAGCCAGATTTTAAAATGATGACTTCGTTATCTATTTATTTAAATTAAAATAATAGACAGATTCATAATTTGAACAAACTGAATTAATGTAGATTTTTTACTTGTTACAAGGTGTAGCTAACTATGTGGCAGCGCTACTTCAGCTGATAATTTTTTGCTCTATGTGCTTTGTAGCTGAATAATGTCAAAAACTTCGATTTCGAGTATTCTTGTGCTTTTGACATTCCTCGGTTCTAATGGTTGCCATATTTTTGTATAAAAAATCCTTACGCAGTCACCTGTATAATTACATCATGATTAATTCAATAACAATTTAGAATTCTATAAAAATATGGCGATGACATTGACCATTTATTTATTTTTTATGTCAACATGAGAAATACTAAATAAATATTTTAATGAGCTCCGCCCTTTATTTCTTATTTTTGAACAAAAATTTTATTGAAAGTTAAAAATGTTTTAAGAATGCTGCGAAAAACGCACAAAAATTTCAAGTGTTTCTAGTTCTACCAGAGCAATATGTTCTACCTACTCTAATATAAAAATAAATTCAGTGAAGTGCGACTTCGACTTGTGCACGAAAGTTTCCGTACGGACAATACTAGATATGTAATACAATAGGAATTTTAACCTATATTATATATGTGCCAATAAATAATAATGGCTTAAGTCGAAATTTCATGTTTTAAGATATTAAGGGTTTTGTCTAAAATTAATTGTGTTTGGTTTTTATATAAAATTTTTAGCCTCCGAAAAAGACGCACGTTTATTTAGAACAAAACTGTTAATTTTATAAAAAAAGAAAACGTTTTATTAGTTAATATTTTATTTTTTAGTTAAGATATTATGAAAAAATCCATTGTTAGAAAAATAAAAATTAAAGTGCACTTAAGCTATTATATTTAAAGGCAAAATAATTTTTATTGCTGGTAAGTCGATGTAAGTGCTTTAGGTTAAATTGAAAAATACGGAAACCCTGAGATAAGATAATTTTTTAAAAGCTGAGTAAAATATAAGCTTTTTTTTAATGAAGAATAATTTGGATGGGATGTTAGTTATTGAACTTAAGTGTAAACAAGTTTTTATGCTCAAATATTTTAATATTGATGTACCTACCGAAAAAAATTAAGTTGAGTTAAGATGTTATGGCTTACGTATTATTTTCCAAGAATACTTAAGTTAAAATATAAATGCGCATAGTTTTATTAATAATGACATTTTTTAATTGAAATTAAGTTTAGTGATAGATCTTGAAGAAGAGAATAAGAATATGCAATAAAATATGTCAAATTAAGCCGTTATTATTTATTGCCACAGATATATCTATAGCTTTACAATTTAGTTCGTTTTTATACCCTTTACCAAAAAATGGTAAAAACATATATATAGGTTTGTCATTCCGTTTGTAATTTCTAGAATATTAATAAGCGAGCCATAAAGTATTTATATATTCTATATCCTTATGCATAGGGAAGACAAATAAGCGATGTCCGTCTGTCCGTCTATTTGTACGTGAAATCGGTTTTCCGAGGCTCCTAGAAAAGCTAGAGACTTCGTTCTTGGACTGGAGTATCAGAAATGCTCGAAATAAGATTGGTATTGAAAATCAGCAAAATCGAGCAGACGGTTTCAGAGCTGGGATGCTTAAACTTCATTTTGCCATACAAAATAACTACCGACAACTAGTTATTATTTTCTTTTATTAAATAAACTTGTTTTATACTTCAGTATGAATAAAATTAATATTTCTTAATAAAAATAAATAAAAAAAATTAAATAGACGTTTCCAGGGTTGGAAAACTTTAACTTTTTTATACAAAATTATACAAAATTAATTTACTAAAAGAATTTTTTTTTCTATAAATTAAATATATCTTATATTCTAAGAAGAAAGAGATCGGGTTAAAAAATCAGAAAAATCAAAAAGGATAATTCCAGGGTTGGGAAACTTAAAATTTTTGTGATATAAAAAATTAACTACCGTAAACTAATTTTTATATTTTTTTTATTAAATTAACTTATTTCATACTTCAGTACAAATTAAATTGGTATTTAAGATCAAAAACGAAAAATAAAAAAATTAAAAAGACGTTTTCAGGATTGGAAAACTTTAATTTTATTTCATATACAAAAGTAACTTACTAAAACAAATTTTTTTCTTTTTCTCTATAAATTAAACATATTTTAGACTCTTACCTAGGGTTTACACGTGCAAGTGCAAGTTCGAAAAACTCAATACACTCAAACTCTTTTACTAACACATCTACACTTTCGGCACTTGCAGTCTACTTCCAACTCAACTGCCAAGGAATTTTACAAGACAGTGACTTGTTGAACTTGTAGCAAGTAAATGGAAAGTTAGCTAACAGTGTTGCCCTATTAATAGCTTAGCACAAATTAACTGGATTTCAGTGTAATGTTATATGAGTTTTTACTCATTTTAAATACATTTAAAAGCTAATTTAATATTTATTTTGTTAAATATTTATAAATCAAGCGGTTAGTGAATTTTTAGACATGAATAACATTAAAATAACACGAATTAAGTTCAATACTATCTGGTTTCCTCAAAATTAAACTTTTTTATGTTATGGACAACTCTGCAATAAAAGGCAAACATGCAAGTTGCAAGACAGTCGGGAATTTGTATGAAATTTTCGTTGATAATACGTACACAGAGCTTGCATGCAAGGTACTTGCAGGGTTAAAAGAAAGAGATTGGTGTAACAAATCAGAAAAATCAAAAAGGATGATTTCAGGGTTGGGAAACTTACACTTTTTGAAATATAAAAAGTAACTAGGTTTTACTATTTTTTTATTTTTTTATTAAATTAACTTATTTTATACTGCAGTACACATTAAATTGATACTAAAAATTAAAAAAAAGTTTAATATATGAAAAAGACATTTCCAGGGCTGGAAAACTGTAACTTTTTTCTTATACAAAAGTAACTTACTAAAACAAATTTTTCCATTTTCTATATATATTAAACATAGCTTATATTCTTAAAAGGAATATATTGGTGTACGAAATCTGAAAATCAAAAAGAACGGTTCCAGGGCTGGAAAACTTACACTTTTTGTGATATATAAATTAACTACCGAAAACTAATTTTTATTTTTTTTTAATAAAAGAAACCTATTTTATACTTCAGTAAGAATGAATTCGGTATTTCAGATTAAAAAAATAATGAAAACAAAGTTTCCAGGGTTGGAAAACTTTATTTTTTATACAAAAGTAACTTACTAAAACAAATTTTTTCTTTTTTTACTATAAATTAAACATGTCTTACATTCTAAAAAAAAATTATTTTTTAGAATACAGAAAAATCAAAAAGGGGGATTCCAGGGTTGGGAAACTTACGCTCTTTGTGATATAAAAAATTAACTACCGAAAATTAATTTTGATTTTTTTTGTATTAAATAAATTTATTTTATGCTTGAGTACGAATAAAATTAGTATTTCAAGTAAAAAAAAAAAATAAAAAAATTAAAAACACGATTCCAGGGTTGGAAAACTTTATTTTTATTTTTTTGGACAAAAGTAGCTTACTAAAACAAATTTTCCCCTTTCTTTATAAATTAAACAAATCTTATATTCTTAAAAGAAAAATATTGGTGCACGAAATCAGAAAAATCAAAAAGGATGATTTCAGGTTTGGAAAAGTTACACTTTTTTGATATATAAAATTAACTAAGTCTAATTAATTTTTATCTTTTCCCTTATAAAATATATATGTTTTACGTTTTGGAAAGAAAAGTTTCGTATAGAAAATTATAGAAATAAAAACCACAGCTTCAGAGCTGGAAACTATTATTTTTTTCTGGACATTAAAGTAACTAAATAAAACATTTTCTTTTTAATTTCCTTTTTTTCACTTAACACACTTTCTATATTTTTTTTAAGAACCACTAGATTGATATAAGGATTCAGGAAAATCTAATTTAATGATTCTAGGGTTTGTAAATTTATTTTTTGTACATAAAGTAACTAGGTCAAATTATTTTTTTCTTTTTGTTTATACTTTATATATGTGCTTATGTATGTATCTCTATACTACATAAAAACACTTTGGGAAATGGTATATAAGATTCGGCACAGCCGAATATAGTACTCTTACTTGTTTGTTTTTGAGCGGTTTTTTTTAGTTTTGGCGTTTCTTGCTTTTTTCGGTTTTGGCGATTTTTTAAGTTTTGGCATTTTTTTTAGTTTTGGCACCGTTTTTCTCATTTTGGCGGTTTTTTAAGTTTTTGGCGTTTTTTTATTTTGGCTTTTTTTCATTTTGGAGTTTTTTCATTTTGGTGATTTCTTTCATTTTGGCGATGTTTCCGGTTTAAACGATTTATTTGTTAGAATTTTTTTAATTTGGTGCTTATTTCGTTTTGGCGATTGTTTTTTTTTTGTTGTTTTCAATTTTTTTTTTTTTTTGGTTTGGCGATTTTATAATTTTTGGATTCTTTAGTTTTACCGTTTTTGAAAGTTTCAAGAGTTAGCCTCTCACGTTTTTCAAGATACTGCGAGCTATCAAAATTACATAGTCAAAACTTCATTAACTTAAAAAAAATACGCTTAAATTTAATTTTTTTATCTTTAGAATTAATTGTTGTAGTCTGTATAAAAATACACTATTTTTACAAATTTCAAGTGTCTATATACATAATTATAATTGTATGTATATGACATGGTATTTTAACATTCACGTTGCTCGTTTTGGAACACACTTTAATTATTAACTCCCATGTATTTGTTGTTGTAGCACACTCTGTCCAAATTTCAGGTCCGTAGCTCTTACAATTCTCGAGAAAATAGCCTGTGGCGGACAGACGGGCAGTCGGCCCTTTTCACATTTGGTGTACGGAACCCTAAAAACTTGTCACAGGTTCCTCTAACGGCCAAAAAGTAAACTATATAAATATACCTCGAACCGCAGCATAACTAAATTTTATTTTTATATTACACTATTTACATTAATTATTTCCTTAACTTTTGCTATTATTAGAGGAGTAAGAAAATTTCATAAATTTCAGATTTCTTCCCATTATTCTTTAACATTATTGAGAGCAGTGCAGTGAAAAACAAACATAAAAATTATTCAAGGTTAGAAAACCTCTCAAATATTAAAGTTACATTTTAACTACAGAATTTCAAATGATATCCATTAACTGCAGGTTCTCCCCAATGATTGTGCTTATTCTGAATAATCTTTAATCTTTATGCATAAGGTTTCCACGAATCAATGACTGCACTGTGACTATATTTGACGATGACACGGCAATTGTTAGTTCTAGCATATATTCTACATCCTTATGAATAGCCAAGATAACTAAGCGATGTCCGTCTGTCCATCTATCCGTCTGCATACACGTGAAATCGGTTTTACAAAGCTCTCAGAAAATCTAGAGACTTTGGTCTGACATGGGTACTGAAAATCAGAAGAATCGCATGGACGTTTCAGAGCTTGAAAATTTTAACTTTAATTTGCCATATAAACTAGTTTTTTTTTTTTTTGTTAAATAAATCTATTTTATATTTCAGAAAGAATAAAATTGGTATTGAAAATCCAAAAAACAAAATCAAAAAACGATTCCAGGATTGGAAAATCTAAACTTTTTTTGGTTTATTAAAGTAATATTTTAAAACTAACTTTTTCTTTATACATATTTTATACTTTTAAAATAAAAGGATTATTATAAAAAATCAAAAAATCTAAGAGAATGATTTTAGAATTGTAAAATTTACACTTTTTGTGGTGCATAAAAGTAACTATTTAGGTATAATTACTTTTTTATTTTTATTTTTATTAATTAACGGTCTTATTCAGGCGTGGAAGGAGGTGCAGTAGTGTTATTAGAAATAAATTCAGTAAAGTGCGACTCTGACTCGCGCACGAAGGGTTCCGTACGAACACTAGATATGTAATTTAATACAAACTTCATCCTATATAATATATAGTTTTGACATTTTTTTCATTTTTGGGGTTTTAGGTTTTTTTGTTTTGGCGTTTTTTGCGTTTTTTCGGTTTTGCCGATTTTTTTAAGTTTTGGCTTTTTCTTACTTTTGACACTTTATTTTCTTGTTTTGGCAATTTTTTTCGAGTTTTGGCGTTTTTTCATTTTGGCGTTTTTTTTTATTTTTGGCGATTTTTTTCATTTTTGCATTTTTTTTAATTTAAATTTTTTTTTAGTTTTGGCGACATTTTCGCGTTTTGGCGATTTTTTTCGATTTTTGGCGTTTTTTTCATTTTGGTGATTTTTCATTTTGGCGATTTTTTCGAATTCGGCGATTTATTTTAGTGTTAGATTTTTTTTTTTAATTTTGGCAATTTTTTTCGTTTTGGCGATTTTTTTTTAATTTTTGGCGATTTTTTTTTTTGGTTTGGCGATTTTATAATTTTCGGTTTTTTTAGTTCTACCGTTTTTGAAAATTTCAAGTGTTTGCCTCTTACGGTTTCCAAGATATAGCAATTGTCAAAATTACGTAGTTAAAATTGCATTAACTGATGAACCACCCTTTAATTTAATTTTTTTTAAATTTTAGTGTTAATTGTTGTAGTCTGTATAAAAATACACTAATTTTACAAATTTCAAGTTTCAATATACATATGTTCATACAATTGTATGTATATTACATGGTGTTTTAACATATTTCATTGATCGTTTTGGAACACCCTTTAATTTTTAATTCTCATGTATTTGTTGTTGTAGCGGCCAGGGTTCTACATACTGTATCCAAATTTTAGGTCCGTAGCTCTTACGGTTCCTGAGAAAATACCGTGTGACGGACAGACGGACAGCGTAGCGAAAACAATAGGGTTCCTTTTCACCTTTGGTGTGCGGAACCCTAAAAACAACAAAAAATCAGTTGAATCGTCGACCTTGTCGGCTTCATCAAAAAGAATTGTGCGTGGCAAATCCATTTAAAGAAGTGGTAATGAAAACGGTTGGTGCTGGAATTCCAATTTTTAGTCAATTTAGAAAGTGGTTTATACATAATCGTGGTTTAAAAATTACACCGGCATATAATTCAAAAGCAGCTAAAAGCATTTTGGACCAAAATCGCCAATCGTTGGTGGATTTTTATGTTAAACGAACCCAGATTAATCACAGAAGGGCGGATCACAGAGAAGTGGCCGAGCTTACACTTGTTCATTTAAATGCGAATCCTGGCTATAATTTAAAAGCCTGTGGAGCAGATCACCACGCCCGATGGCTCTCAAAAGTAATATATATTTTCCAAATAATGTTGTACAAAAATCATTTTTACCTTTCGGAAACGTTGTTGGAGCAATTTGAAGCTATGCTTCTCTATTTTATAACCGTATACCTAAAGTATTGGTTCACGTGCGAATCAACAATTTATGCTACAAAAAATGACCTAGACTTTTTGTCCGAAATTTTCGCAGATGAAGGAAAATATTGTTCTTTAATTGCAAACAGTGCTAAAGCCACTCAGCTACGGCATTTGGAATACCTAAGCGAAGATAACGCAGTATTTTCAATTGTTGACGAACGAATTTTATTAGAGGAAAAGGAACAACTACGAAAAAAAAATTGTTACCAAGTAAAATCAAAGATCAAACTCAAAAGTTGTTAGAAATTGATCCAAATTGTAATTTACACGATTTCAAAGAATATGATACCGACACGGTTACATATTGTACACCGGATGAAGAAGCTGAAGATTTTGTTAACTTGATCCATTCAACCGATCAAATACTTTATGAAAAAGATTTCGTTGATGTCGAAGAAAATGAAAATGTATTATACAAAACTATCGATATAACTAGCAAATTACCAAATTATGATTCTTTTTCTTCTAAGTCGGACATAAAGTTAGTGATAGTTATAAATAATACATAAATAGTGATAATCAAAAAGGAAAAATAAATAGTGGATATTATGTTACTTTGTTTTTGCTTTCCACAGTTGATTTGACTTTCCAACATTTGTGATTGCCAAGTGAAGTAATATAATATCCACATACTATCCACTACTATAATACTTACATGTATGTACCGATGGTACGTCGAATAAGTAAAAATAATTAATGTGATGATCGTAAAAGATAAACAAGAATAGTTAAACATACGCGTGTTGAGTAATATAACTTCGTGCTAACCTAAATAGAAAAATGAAAATATGGAAAAAAATATATAATAAATAAATAATAATAAATAGTGATACTTACATATGTATTTACCAAAGGTAAATCAATAATTGTACACAACAATAATTTCTCACATTCCGCTTCATTAGAGTTTACGTTAAATAGCTGATGTTAAAAACAATCTCTACCCGAGTAGATAGACTAGGGTGCTGATGAAGTGCGTTGCTGTACAGAAAAATATGGGTATTTCCCATAGCTTAACGGTCTAATTCATAAAAATTCCTTATTTCAGCTTTAATCTGTACATTACTTATGAAACGGATTTTGCTTTATTAAGCTCTAATAAAAATTTGTATTCGTAACTGATTAATATCGGTGAATTAACTATTAAACGATTTTGCTTCTTTTGTAATTTTATGTTGGCAACATCATGCTACTTTCGCTCTCATTTTATGTTTAGTGATTCATACAACGAAGAATCGATTATCTAGGTAGTCTGTTTGAGTCGAAAAAAAGTAAATCATTACGCATAATGTTATTAAAAAATAACTTAAAAAGTAGGCGTTTCACTTTTTATTAATAAATAAACAAAAAAAAAATGTATATGTTACAAAAAATTGTATTTAAACACATTTATATTCGGCTGAGTACAGATGTAGGCAAATACCCATTTTATAGCGGTCAATTATGCATCACTATTTTGTTTTAATTTTAAAATGTTATTGTACATATATACATACATACATATGTAACCATGCAGTACCATACAAACATACGTATGTTTGTACTTACATATGCCCTTATGTTTATAATTCTATTTTTCTTTTTGCCAATGAATGGGATTTCTTTAATTTTCAACGATGTTTATATGTATGTATGTATTTTTCTTTTTGTACAATTATGCATACATACATACATGTACCAACTTGCATAAATTAATACATTTGCCCAAGAACATTATTCAGGAGACATGCATAAGAATAAACAAGAAACATGAAAGTGAGAAACCACAGAAAATCTCACATAAGGGATAAAAAAATCAAGAAAATATTATTTATAATTGTTTATCAAACGCTTAAAGTATAGGGTGTTTTTTTCAGAGGTATAGAACTTCGAATTGAAATAAAACACAAGAAAATCGTTTTAATGTCCATCAATTTGGCTTTATTGGAAGGATAATTTTATGGCATTTATGCTTAAATATGATTTCGGGCATGTGGCCGCCGCGGCTGGCTCGAATAAAGCCAATTCTACAGGTCCAATTTTCAACCACTTTTTCGAGCATATGGGGCCGTATGTTGGCAATAACGCCACGAATGTTGGCTTCCAAGTCCCCTAACGTTTCTGGTTTGTTGGCGTAGACGAGCGACTTCACATATCCCCAAAGAAAATAATCCAATGGTGTCAAATCACACGATCTTGGTGGCCAATTGACAGGTCCATTCCGCGAAATTATGCGCTCATCGAATGTTTCCTTCAATAAATCGATTGTGACGTGCGCTGTGTGGCATGTAGCGCCGTCTTGTTGGAACCACAACTCATCCACATTCATGCCATCCAATTCGGGAACAAAATAGTCGGTTAGTCGGCTCCAATTGCTGTGCACGGTGGCGAATCGATTCATTCGGGTCCTCTTCAACACTTTGCTCTACAGCGGCAATTGTTTCTTCGGTGCGCACTGTTCGTCGTCTCTGCGGATGCGTATTATCACATAGAGTAAACGTAGTGCGAAAACGATCCATGGTTAACCGAATTAATTGCTCTGATGGACGATTAGGTCGACCATAAAATGGACGGAGCTTGCGGTAAACTTCGCGAACTGAACCATTATTTTCGAAATAAATTTGCACGATTTGCAAGCGTTGTTCTTTTGTCAACCTGTTCATGATGAAATGGCAAACCAAACTAAATATTAATCACTTGACAGCTGACAAAATGGCCGCCAGTTAAAAAAGTGATGCCAACTTAAAGTTATATACCTCAATAAAAAACACCCTTTAGCATGGAGGCCACATTAAAAATCTCTGAGTTATGAAACGTTTATTAAACGTCTAATAGGCTATTAATCATTTATGAATACACATTTAGCGATTTTTGACTATTAATCTGTTATTGAACTGTTAATAATCATTTATGAATTAGACCGTAAAAGTCTAATTTAATTTTTCTTCTCTTCTTTAGAAACTCACATTAATTAATAAAAATATTTCTTTCAATAAAAGAATTGAAATTACTAAACTTAAGCCTCACTAAAAATTATTTCTGATTAAAAATTCACAATAGTTCAATTAAAGTTTAAAAATGTCTGAATTATTTATAGTTATGAAACGTTTATTAAACGTCGAATAGGCTATTAAGACGGTAAATACAGTCAAATCCCTATAATTCGTAATCGCAAGGGACCGGCCATTTCTTACGAATTATAGGGGTTTTAGATTTAGCGGGGTTTCGATTTAACGTAGTTAAAATAAAATAAATACGAATTAACGGGGTTTTTCAATTTATTTACTTAAACGATAAAAAAGCATAAAAAATTTTTAAAAGTAAAATACAAAATAAAAATTTGTTGGTTTTGTAACACCGATAGCGATAAAAAAAATCATTCTTTCCATGTTTTTGTTGTTTTTATTACGAATTATAAGTGGTAGTTAGCAAACAATTACGATTTATAAGAGGTAAAGAAGATTTTATTTGAAGAAAATATTACGAATTAGCGAGGGGACCAAAATGTATGGAAATTTTACGAATTAGCGAGATTTTTTCAAAGGACTGACATTTTATTACGAATTATCGGGAATTACGATTTATCGGGGTACGAATTATCGGGATTTGACTGTATTTTTTTCTGTTTCAGAAAGAAACGTCTTGTATAAAAAATTTAAAAAAAAATTCATCTCCAGAGGTGCAAAATTTAAACTTTATTGGTCTATAAAAGTACTAAATAAACCAAGTGTTTTCTCTATTAACTTATTATACATATTTTATATTTAAAAAAAATTGTATTAAAAATTATAAAAATTAAAAACATGGTTCCAGGGTTAATAAAATTTAAATTTTTTGCTCAAGGAAAGTAACTAAAAATTTTTTCGTTTTATTTAAACACATTTTATATTTAAAGCAGATCTCTACTCAAAGTTGTTTTTATTTTTGTTAAATTTTGGTATCAAAATCTAATTTAACTATAAACGAACATGGGACATGTTGCTTGTTATGCTCTCAGCACAATTATGGTTCAAATCGATGGCAATAAGTTCATCATATTTATTTATATTAGACAGCTTCCGATATTTTATTGTTGAAGGGAAATAAGAGACTTTAATAGAAAAACACACACAGAAGTGCTCTCCGAAAATTGTTCGTTGGAATAATTTCTACCGCTTTTCATTTGCACTGCAACACAACTTGTTTTCTAAATAACTTAGTTCCGGTTTCATTTTCGGTGCTTTATTTTGGTAAGCAATAAAATAGAGACTTTTATTGCTTCTAAATCTCCATTATTTTTTGCTGGGATAGCAGGCGGCTAATGAAGCTTGATGACGACATTAAAACTACGTCAGAGTTATATGCGCATTGCGCAGTATTTCGTCGCATTAAATTTATTTTTTAGGGTTACAGTTGTTAATGGAGAGCATAATATACTAATAATTTTAAATATCTGTACTCATAAAAAGAAAAGGGGTCGGAATAAAAATATTTCTAAATCCGCTTTTATTTATAGAATTTTTAAGGTGTTTGTTTGTTTTTCCCTCCAAGGCCATTCAACTTTTTTTCTTATTGCCTTTTATTTGATCAACATTACAAAAAGTTGTCACGAATATTTTTACAAAATGCTCAAAAAATGCTAAGCTAAACAAACTAGTTACTAGGTTCAGTGAATCATAAGTCTACATAAAAATATTACATCGATTAATGAGCATAGAGGAAAGTATTTTTATTTGTGTGATAATGCCTAGAAATGAAAACAGAGTTCAAATGCAATTATGCAACAGCTGCAACTATAAATTTGCATATGGACTTTTTTTCTTCAGAAAAGCTTCCAGTCATGTGTAATCGATCTACAACAAAATAGTAGATAATCTAAAAATATCGTGAATAGTTGCCCACCGGAAGTGCAATATACAATATATTATCCTCACATAAACATAAATGTGAAAAAAGGCCAAGTTCCTTTCCAAAATTTCGGCCAACAAAAGTAGTGAAATAAAAATGTCGACCAAGTTCTTGATTGGCAAAATACCTTTCACTGATATATGGTATGCATTATACAAATTTGTAATCGTAAGGGTGTCATATAATTTCTAGATAATCTGCTTACTTAACAACATTTTTCCAGATATTAATCTCTCCATTTTAGAAAGGTAAAAAAAGACGAAGTACTTTCGAAAATGCAAAACTAAAGGCTAGCATAGATTTTTTCAAAAAAGTTGTTAAGCTCTACCGTAGCTGAAACTTTGTTATATATTATTAGCAAAAAAAAAAAAATAGTATTCCCTGATAGTTATTCTGAAAAAACAAGTAAAATAAAATAAAATTCCTTATGTATTTATGTTTAAACATGTCTATATGTATATGTTTATATATATATATATATATATATATATATATATATATATATATGTATATGTGTGTGTGTATGTATGAATGTGTATATACGTGTAATATGTATGCATGTATATGTATGTGTATATACGGATGTATGAGTGTTGATATGCATGTGCATACATTTATGGATATATGTGGACGTGTGTGTACATGTGTATATGTGTGTAAGTACCTTGCAGGAGAATAGGCGATAATTGTCTAAAAGCTACTAGTATAATTACTAGAATAACAAGAACTAGTGCAAAAAGGGTTAAAGTTGTTGTGTAAAATTACTAGTGCTGATGAGTACTAGTATATGAATTAGTTCCAAGGCACCACATTGCAAAATAAATTTTGACTGTCTAACACAGCCCTTGCACTGTATCAAAATTGGTATCATATAATTAGTAAAATTTTAGTTTGATCTAAAAATAATTATAATTAGATAATTATAATTACCCTTTTGTATTTCTGAATTTTTGATAAAAAATTTCGAATTTTAAGTAGAGGTTGTCACTGAGTAACAAAGGAATAAACCACCAATTTTATAGAATTTTTCTTTACAAAAGAACTGGTAATAAAGTAGTCCTAAACTACTACCAATGGTACTAGTAGTTTTCTAAACACACTCAATGCTAATTTGAGCATTAAGATAGTATAGGAAAGTTTACAGTTGGGAACTAGTGGTGGTGATTTCTGTACTAGAAAAATACTAGTTGAACACTAGTTCGTTCTCCTGCAGGGTATGTACATGGTATGTGTGTATATATACATGTATATATGTGTAAATGTATGTTTAAATTAGTTACATTTATATGCTCCTATATTACTACTATAGTTTTTTTCATTTAAAAAATCAATTTTCGAAAAATTTTATGACAAATTTCAAAACCGTTTTAATAATTTATAAAATAAAAAAAAACTAATTAAATTAAAAAAAACGACCTCGAGCTTAACAAACATAAGAGAATAAACCAAAAAGGTCAAATAAATATAATCAAAAGTAAAAAAAATCTTTATATTTGCTTAAAAAGTGCGCAAATAAATTATGTGTTTGGCAAGAATGTTTGTTCGGTACTAGAGTTTTTCTTTTCCCGGACTTTTTCATTTCCCGGGAAAGCGGGAACTACTTTTCGGTATCCCGGGAATTCCCGCCCTATGCAAAACAATACAAAATATTTTTTAATATCATTTATTAAAAAAAAACTAATTATAGTTCTTAAGATCGATTAAATAATAACGTTTTGTAAGCTTATTAGTCGAAAAAATAATACCATTTCAGTTATTTATATATAGTAGTAATGCATTATTACCAACATTATATGTAACTTCAGAGCCAAATGCATTGATACTCCTATAACGCAAATAAAAACAGATTTAAATATAAAATTAAAAAAAAATTTAACAATTTTCTTTTTTTGGAAATAGGACTTTAGTAGACTGTAGATATTATTAGAATCGTTCTTTTTACCTAAGAGAATCTGAAATTATTTTGTAATTTTTCCTTTATTACCTTGCGCATTTCTATTTCTACTTTTATGAATTGTTGTAGAGTTAAATTTGGAACGTCGCATTCCGCTTTTAGCAAATAAAGACCTCTAAGTTTCAGAGCACATGTGTGCCTTAGTTGTATTAAAGTTTTAACTATTGTGCTAATGCCATCACTTTGTTACTGCGCCAACGCATTCATAAAGTCAATAACGCACTTGTCAAGTAATGTGTACATACAAACTAAAGTTGCCATAAAAAAATCGAAAAAAATCCCAGGAATTCCCTCACAAATTTCCCGTGGAATTCGTTATGAAAAACACTATTCGGTACACTCTTAGATACATTATTGTCATAAAAAGTTAAGAGCCATCATCAAGTCTGAATTAACTGTTGGCTAAAACACTGATGCCAACATTTTTTGAGAGCGCACTATTTTTCGAGGCTCATAAGAAAAACTAGTCACCTGTGGTGAGGTGGATTTGCAAAAGGAGTAAGAAAATTGAATTGCTGATATACTAATACTAATACTAATAGTTTACTAATACTATCGTTGGAAACCACTTTTTTGGTTTTGCTTATTTTCAATACTAATTTAGCAAAGAAAAATTCTGACGCATTAGTCTAATACCGCTGTTGATAGCTTTTCTGAAGCTTCTGCAGATCGATTTTAATAACGTAAATATTCGATCCTCAATGGGTAAGAGTGAGTATAATTTATCAAGTCTCAAATTTAGCTTTGAGGTGAGCCACAAAATATGGACTCGATATAATGTAGGATCCAACAAAACGACTAGATAAGCTTTATTATTCTGATGACGTCTTTGCTTATCGCATAGTTTTGTACATATGAAGACCAAACTGAAAACAATCCAAAAATAAGTACGTTCAAAACTAATAATAATTGCGTTAGCTCGAATATATCGCAAAAACTTGAAGTTAGGGAAAGAATCATTGTAGATGTGGATTCTGTATGCTTCTGAGATAGTATCCTGACAAAATCGGAATATTGCGAAAAGAATAAAAACTGCCAAACAACCCTTGGTAACGTGACGAAATTTGAAACATAATACCGACATATGAAATTATTTATTTACAAAATAGATTGGATTGAGGCATCTCGCAGCATTGGCCCAATACAAGTCTTCAAAAGCCAGTGTTTGCGAAGAATCCTTGAAATTTTAAGACTAATCACGATGCGATAAATACGAAAAAGAAAATGCACTGGTTAATGATAACTAAGAATTGAAAGTAGTCGAATGGAACCCTCAACCAAGCCGTAGAAAAGAAGGCCCAAATGTTCAATTTAGCTTAAATCATATCAGTACATTTACAATCTAATGTATGTATTTTTTAATTACTATATTTATAGCTTTACTAATTGTTTGCTTTAGTGATATTTTAACAAACACTTCAGAATTTTATTCCTACGTCAATTATTTATAAAGATTTTATATTCCAAGCATAAAATTTTCATAGTGCAAAAATGATTACTAAACAAAATTTCAATAAAAATCGCTGACTCCAATAAATCAAGCTAGATGTCATTTCTTCAAAAGCACACAATCACGAATATAGAGCTTATGGAAGCTTGCGCAACACATAAAAGGAACTCGTCATGATTTCATCACAAGCTTAAAGAATTAAATGATATTAAATATAGAGAAAACATAAAAAATTGTATTATCCTTTAAATCCATTATTTAAATTATATTTTATTGAAAGGCGCTTTTGAACACGCCAGATATAAAAATGGAAGCTTTTCTCAACACTTTGGTGGTACAATATTTTATAAAAAGAAACAGTTTCAATTGAAAAAATCAATTGATTATAAATAGCAATTAAATTAAAAAATATTTTCATTTATTGTAAATCATCTTTGCGTATGAGCGATATGAATTTTATAACTATGCAAAAATATTGCTCATACTTCTACGGCTGCATAGCACACAGCGAATGTATTTGAGAAATTAATATTGAGTTTGATTTCTGTGGCAATAAGGAAGAAGTGTTTAAGTCACATTTTACTGTTTTCTAAGAGTACTTTCAACCTTAAGTCAACTTTCTGAAATAAACTTCTTTTGAAGTTAAATCGGGAAATTTGGTTAACATCTAATATATTAAATTTGAAACGAACATACCAGCGTATAAGCTAAGTTAATCAACCATTCCAGATTTTGCCCAAGGGGTTCTTTTGAATATGAAGATAACTCAAAATTAGCTTATCTCCACTTAAGCATTTTTACCTTTTCGCCAAATACTTAATATGAAACAAAGTCATCAATTTCCATGTAAAAAGCTCGCTGAAAAGGAAACACATACAAACTTAAACACCTTTTTGAAAATTCCAAGGACTTACATACTCGTATAATTATTAATAACTTAATTGAATGTTAAAGAAATATGTTAAAAGTATTTAAATAAGGAAGTTCTCGATACATGAGTGAGAAATTTTTTATTTTTAATTAACTAAAAGTATCTCTACAAGACTTTATGGAGCGTTAAATTATAAATCATAGAAAATATAAACGATATTTTAAATTTAAAAAAATAACAATTAAAATTAAAAAATTATAATAATAATGATATAATTATCACAACATATGGACAAAATATAAAAAAATAAGTCGAGAGCTTATATTCAAAACACGCCAACTCAAAAAGCTAAGTTTTTAGTAGAGCGAAAAGACTAGTTAATTCGCTCGTTATTGTAAAAACAAATTATATGCCTTCCATAATATGGTTTAAATATACTAACTAATTTATAGGTCTGCAAAAAATATTTTATTTTGCACTGGTTTGCGTATTTTTATGAGAGAGCATATTTGAGTCGACCAAAAAACAAATATTTTCTTAGAGTTAGCATATTTTGTCGGAAAAAAGTATGATTTTTTTCAAATATATTTATTTTTTAATCAATTTGTGAAATTTTTTACTCAATACTAGATATAAGAATTGAAAAGCTACAATAAAAACTTAAAATACCTTAAAAAAATAACAGAAGCCTGACTGAAAGCCTCTGCAATCTCGAGGCCGTCAGCTTTAGCACTCTATAACTCAATCTCTAGTGTAACAGGGTAGGGATTGCCGTTCAATTTTAACCGAAAACAAGACGGTGGTTCTTAGCCCATAAAAACCGAAACCGAAACCGACAAAAAAAGCGTCGGTTTTGAAGTTTTACTTTAACATTATTATCTTGTTTAAAAATACAGCAAATGTACTTTACATTGAAGACTTTTATACATTACTAAACATTCTGTAACAATAAAGGGTAAGAAAATTGTAAAATTTTAAGAAAATTTAACAATTCTTTGCAGGAAGAATTGTAATCTGTTATCAAAAAATCTCTTTAACGTTCTTCGACAAGAATTTGTACTTTATAAATAAACGAACAACAAAACAACCAATATATTGCTTCACAAGGCAATAACACAATAAAGCCCTCTTCAAATGAAATCGAAAGAGTGTTTTCTGTCGCTGGTAACCTCTGCACAAAAATAAGATTTCGTTTAAACGACTCTACATTGAGCACTTTAACGTTTATGAAATTTTATTACTTGAATAATTAGATATAAATCTTTTATTCTTAAGCTTTTTATACACATACTCACTACTAAATGTACCTTTTCTAATATAAGTACTTGAATTGAGTACAAACCAGAGAAACTCTATCAACCCCATAGTAAAAAATTTTTCCCTCGGAAAATGTTTCCCAGTAATATTTTCCTTTTTTTGGGTCCCCTTATCATGAATAATCTGCCTTATCATGGTTGGCTTATTTCAAATACGACTACGACTGTTTGGCAATAGATTAAAGAAAAACTGTCTTCTTCAATCTATTACCAAACAGTTGTAGTCGTATTTGAAATACCCCAACCACGATAAGGCAAAATATTTTTCACGTGAATTTTTTCACTTTTCCTTTATTTTTGCAGGCGAACTGAATTATTACATCGAACAATTTCGATATTTTTCTCCGAATTATATATTAAAAGTTAAAACTATTAATGCTTAATGCTTACGATTGTTAACAATAATTCCCCACAACAATTTTTTTCATACAGTATGAATCTCTTTGATTCACAAACAGTAAATTTTATGGTAGCGCACCACGGTGGTATATTATAGAAAAAATAGCTAAATCAATAGAAGCGCCGCCATGAGTAGAACTTTAAATTAAATAAACTTTATTTATAACCCAAAATTTTTGTGACTTTTTTATTAAACTTAAATTTTTCCGATTTTCAATTAATTTTTAAGTTTCACAAAAATTCTTCCCTTTTTTACATTCCTCTCTATGAGGGGAATGAAAATTTCACATGAAGAAAATTTCCACTTGTTTTTCACGATAGAGATGATTATTTTTAAATCATCATTTACCTTTCCAGCATACATACCTACTTATATACATGCAGATTTTTAAAACCGAAACTGAACCGAAACCGACCTGTTTTAGTGGCTTAAAACCTGAAACAGCGGTTTTCTAATTTCCACGGTTTTTGGCGAACCCTATGACAGGGTCTCTCCAAATTATAAATTTCATGGACTTTAATCGGTCCATATATAATGTTTCTATTCGATTAACAGTTTAAAAGTTATACATGCATTAAAAATTTTTTTTATCGGATCCCCTCCGTACTAATATATTAAAAGTGACCACATCTCAAAAACTAGCCATAGAATAATATCCTTACCAGATTCGTGTTCAGCATGTCAAATGCAATCAGATATGAGGTAGAATTATTATAAATTACTAGTTTTTTAAAAATATTGTAAATTTAAATGGGAGTTAGCATTTATTTTAACCAAAACAATTATACTTTGAGATAGTCGAATAAGAAAAATTGATATAAAACAGGGAAAAATCATTATTTTGATTCGAAATTTATACTACATATAAATATTGCATAGGGAAGCTCTTTGCCATCGGAAACTCATTTTGACCAAATTTGAGTTGACGTGTTTTGAATATAGGCTCTCGATATGTATAATCTTTTTATAAAAAATTTTACATATTCAAAAATATCACAGATTTGTATGTGCAAAGGGTACGAATCACAAACACAAAATTTAATAAATTAAAAAATTTAAAATTATAAACTAAAAAATATCGCAGCCGGTTAAATTAAGGTCGTCATTAAATTAAAATTATACTGTAGCTGGAACTACCATTGTCTTTGTCTTCTTAAGTATTTATTGCTTCTGTTTATCTTTGTTGTATCCGTACCGTCTCTAAACAAAACTAAACCTGCGCTAGATAGGTGAAAGTTGATACGCAAATAGGTTAAGGTGAGAAACCAACTACAAAAATCTAAAAACCCAAATAATTTAACCATGAATGGTTTGGCCACTGAATTCAAAATTAAAAATACACATTTTAACTGAAGCCATTTTATTGAAACTTGTATGCAAGTATGTAAGGCTTGACACTAAGATCTGAAAGAGTGTAACACATAAAGGTTGTAACACGCATAACATTTAAAGCTAGAATTTGCACTAGATACACAGAGAAAACAGATTCGTTGAGACAACCGAATTTGTTGCCAATTGAATTTTGGCGGTTGCACCAACTATCATAGAATTCTGCTATAGCGACTGAAATTTTCTTGTGGTACCACTATATTTTAATTATAACCCTCAACCCAATAGTTGCAGCAACAGAAAAAATTGGTTGACAGTATGGAATTTGAAATAAATGTTATTCTTGCTACCGAAAATTTGGTTAATATAATTAAAACAATATCATAATTGGTACATGTAAAAGAAAAATTGGCCTTCCTTGCTGAAATAAAAATAAACAATAAACGAAAATAAAAATACACAATTGAACAAATTTATTATTTGACATATTGTCATAAGTTTATTTTAATTGAAATTTATTTCCTAATTGTGAAGCATGTCTATATACATTTCCTCAACCACACATTTTGAAAAGCCACAAACCTGTTATCTTATGCACAGACTTTCAAAAACCATTTGAGAGTTCACAAATCATAATATCTTTGAAAGTCACAAAAGTTAATTTTTTAATTTGCTGCTATAAACTATGATAGTTAACTCAACCTATAGTTAGTTGCAGCAACTGATTGAAAGTTTTTATTTTAATTTTAATATGGAATGACAATTTTTTAGTTGCTAATACCAAAAGTTGGTAGTAAAATTCAATTCGTAATATTTTATTCGGTTGGGTTAACCAATCAGTTAATTAGTCATGACAAAAGCATACGATCGGTTGATGCAATCAATTTAAGTATTGTCACAATCATATCTTTGTTACAATTATGCCCTTATGGCAATGAACGTGGATTGTTTTTTGGATTAACAGAAAATTGATAGCGTGAACTGAAATATAGTTAATGCAAATGATATTTTATTGGACTAACCGTTTTCCAACCAATCTTTTTTCTGGGTGTAGCTTAAATTCAACACACAAATAAATGTTTATCAGAGATCACCCAGAAAAACTTTAAATCCTGGAAGTTTCAATTGGGGGCATGGACACGCACCTTAAACTCGAAATTAAGAATTTTACTTACGAGGTGAATTACGAACTGGAAAAATGCCAAAGCATCGATTGTTATATTAGGGATGTAGAGCCACGTTCACAAAATGTTAACGTAATATTATACGGTAAAGAACTGAAATTTTGCAAACAAATACGCTACTCTATTGAAAATTTGCATGCAAATTGCGCTTATGCTAGCCTTCCACTAGAAATTACCCCATATTTTACATAAAATGACTCCTTAAAAATTTTGTGCATTATTGGGTCTTTTTAATGTTACAATAGTGCACCTATCGCACTATACCCCATTATTTTATGTAATTCTGGCATTTTCCACTGGCGCAGTCGTTATGAATAGAAATAAAGCAGACTAGAAATTTTAAGATTAAAAAGCTTTATTAACGAAAACCTCTCAAAAAGCAGTCAGTTCTTGTTTGGCACAAAACCTGACACTGAAATATATTATGCATTATATAAATTTGTAATCGCAAAGTTGTTATATAATTTCTAGATAATCTGCTAACTTGGCAATATTTTTACTTTTCTAAAATGGAGAGGATAATGCCGATTTGTTAATTTCTTTTTATAGGAAAAAATGTTGTCAAGTAAGCAGATTATCTATAAATTATATAACACCCTTACGATTACAAATTTATATATTGCATAGCATATTACAGTGCTAAACAAGAACTTGGTCAAAACTTTTATCTCACTACTTTTGATAACCGAAATTTTGGAAATGAGCTTGATATTTTTTCACATTTATGTTTTGTGAGGATACTTGTTATCTGGAAATCAATCATGTATTATTGTGCAACTGTCGGAGATATATTAAACTAGATTTATTAATTGGAGTTGATAGGTATAAATATATTTCTGTATATGCATCAATTATGATCAGTTAAAACTTACAAATTTTTAAACTGTTATTTATTCGTAAAATGAAGTAGAGTGAGCAGTTTGAATATATGTTATATATGTCGACGAAATTCATTAGTTAGTAACATATGCAACATTACACATCTACAATAATTTCCATCACATTTTTAGTTTTTCCCTTAGTAATATTACAGAAACTTTGTCAAGTGACTGGTATTGTTCTTATAGGGTACACTCCAAATTATTGTTTTATGATGCTATACACAATGACTCGGCCAAAGAGTGCAGTTTTTTTTTTAATTTTTTCATTATCTGAGTAATATTTTTGAAGCCCCTTCATATAATTCTAAACATTTTATTTTATTTTTTACTCATGAAATAATATCTTTTTAGAAAGCCGGTTAAATTTTTATTCTCTTAAAATGTTACCACAAGCAGTTTTTCATCTGTACCGAAAGAACAGAAATTGTATTATAAATTTGCAATCTACAAGGTTTTTCTTAGCAAAAAAAACTATTTTATGTACATTAACTTTATAGTTTTTTTAGCTTTCCATTTAAACTCATAAAATTTCTTTTCCTATGTTTTTTTCTTAAGGCAATAAGTAATAGTTTTTTCCTGTATTTTAGCTAAATTTTACGTAACATTTTATCGAATTATCCAGCATGTTTCACAAGTTTCCTTGGAAATTCTATAACGTAATAGTTAGGTATGGGAGTTTTCATATTGAAATAGATCAAGGGAACATATGTATGAATTACTGATATAAAAAAAGTTGTCATACAAGTTTTGTTTGATTTGTGCACGCAGAGAAAAAATATGGTTGAGGTAACCATAATCAAACAGCAACATACTATGATTGAATTATATGGTTGCAGTCAAATCATATTATTGTTAATAGAACCAAAAAAGCTTTAACAATATTATTATCTGAGTTAATTACAATATTATCTGAGTTAATTATAATATTATCTGAGTTAATTATATTATAATCTTAGTATTGTAAACATGACAATACTATTGTCAGATGTGACTAAAATATAATTGAGACTCACCATACCATGTTCTAATATTATATTAATATTGTTAAAAATGACCACAGTATTATTTAATATAATAATACCATTTTATTTTTTAATCATATATTTATTGTAGAAACAGTTGTGCATCAAAATCTAAATAAAAATAATTTAATATTGTTGAAATAAAATGTATATATAGAAATGTGTACTTACACGACATACAGACATGTTTATATAGAGAGATACACAATCATTTATATATTTTTATTGGTCTACCCTTTTATTTAATCTTTATTTATTTATTCATTTATTTAACACCACCCGTGCAATACCGATAGCTTACAAACGAAATACTGAACTGACAGATGTTTCTGAAAAAGAGTTTTTTTTCAAAACTTAACATAGTATGGTTTTGGATAACATTATATTGTTATCTACATCATATTATTTTTAAATAATAATACAAGCTATGTTGTAGTCATAAATTTTTAAGAAAACTATATTGTTAAACTCTAATCATATCACACTTTTTTATGGATGTGACAATGAAATTATTAAATTCAAACATTACTCTGTTTATCGTAACGAAATAAATGTTTAAAATAACAATAACTAGTTTTCGAACACCACACATTTGTTTCAGAGAACATAATATTGTTTTCTCAACCATTCTACAACCATATCTTTTCTTTGCGTGTGGGTAGCAAAACTTAAGTTAGTAAGTTAGTTCTGTTTTTTTGCATAGGTTGTTAAGGAATATTGTGTGCATTATTAGCATTTATGTATTTTTGATGTTATGTTTTTATATAAACTCCAAAAAATACAAATATTACAATGCACTTTTTTTTTTGTTGAAAACTATAAAACGCTAGCCGAATAAATATCATCAAATGACATCAAAATGCCAACACAGACAAAAAAGAATATCTATAAGAACACAAAATTTTACACAAATTTATAAAATCATTTATTTGTAAGGATAGCAGCTTGCATGTTTTTAACATTTCATTAGGACTGTTTCTTTTGAAAACAGTGCAAAAATACAAGTTTCAACATTAAGAAGCTTTCAACAAGACAACAAGAAAAAAAAATGGTTGTCATCACCAGCAGCAGCATAATAGTGCACCAGACGACAACATATGTAAGTTGTTTGATGATGATAATAATAAAACAAGAAAATTCCAAGATGCTAGAGAAAACAACCCAATAGTTCTACACGGAGTGACATATTGGCACTGTTTCAAAAATCAAGAAAACAAAAATAAAATAAAAAATACACAAGTTGACAAGCGCTGACAATATATTTTAAGGACAAATTTAAAGGTGATATAATTTTATGCTATTTACTATTTGCGCTAAGTTTAATGTCAAAGAAAACGCTTTAGAGAGTTGAAATAATATTAAAAGTATATTATATCTAGCTTCCACAATGCAAGCAAACGACTTGTCTAAATAATTCGTGCAGGAGTCTCTCAAACATTTTAGTGATTTTCATATATTTTTCCATTTAATCTTCTTGCTTGCGTTGTAGAAATTGTACACTAAAAAGGATCTATAATTTATTGGCTTAAGAACAGAAAAAGCAAAGCACACAAACATACAAAGTTGAATTAAACATTCGAAGAACAACAACTATAATTTTATACCTTACGCTTATTAAGTGGGACACTCTATATTGAACTTGAGTGACAGTTAAAATTATGTATTTTAAAGCTCTTGAAGTAAGAGTATAGTTAAAAGTATTAAAGTATTCTGATTTTATAAAAATTTTTACACGAGTGACAATTCTTTTTTAATTGCAAAGATTCAAACCTACAAAACTAACACTTTTAAAATATAAATATTGCACAATATACATATATGATTTAAATAAATCTTAAGGACATTGAAAACTTTGTTAGTATAAATACAGACTGGGCCAAAATTTCAATCTGACAACTTACACTCAAAAAAAAGTTAACTAAATTTAAGAAAATTTAACTTAATTTAAAGAAATTTGGAAATGATTTGGCTCCAATGAAAATTTAACTTAATTCAAGTATATAATTTTTATAAAAATTAGTAAAATAATATTCTTTCATAATCTAGAAACGAATAAGCTTTTACTAAAAATTAGTTAAAGTAGAATATTTACTGATCAGAAATTCCTGCACATAAGTAAATTTTGTTACTACAGTCAATTATTTTTCTCCTCAAAACAAAATTTCAATCTGACAACTTATTATTAAGCACAGGAATTTCAAAAATTGTAAATGATCAAATATGATCAAATAAAACTTACTGTTCAAAACCTTTCGATTGGTTTAACGGAAGTATATTTGCTGAAGGATATATTCATGGATCCATTTCCTATCGGTAAAAATCAGTCGCAACCTGTCTCACATCTTATGCATCATTGAATGCCTCTTGGCTTAACGTAGGTAATTGTCTGTGTATAATTTGATGCTACAAGACTTGAACATTGTGTCGAATTTTAACAGTAAGACTAAAGACTCGTTTAACCGGAAGATTATTCATTCATTTGACTCAGTCATACCTGAAATAACTTATTTGAACATGTAAAATTATAGTATCCGATTTAAATTATATCATAACAGAAAGAAAATCAAATTTATTGAGGCTTCATTAGTCCTTAATTTCTATTGCTATTCTGGGCATGTCACATTCTGTTTATAAATTTTAATAGTTACTTTCTTTGTATTATTTTATCAGCTGTTTCTGATCAGAAAGGTCAGAGTTTTTCACTAAAGTGATGATGTTTTTCTGGTAAAAGTTATCTATTTTACATTTGAAAAGAATGTTTTATTTTATTTATGCTGTCTTTATTTGATTTATGCTGTCACTTTCAATTATTTAAAAAATTTTTGTTTTACATAGGGTAAAACGAAACAGAACAGAATGAAACAGAAAATCTAACGTCATACGAGTACGAGTATGAAAGATTGCAATAAACAAAGACAGATAATAAAATAATATAATAATAAACAAAGACAGATAAAAAAAATTTTGTCTAATTTTTTTTTTAATAACAACATTTTTCAGATAACCAAAACTACTTTCATTGTAGTTTTTGTACTGTCACAAAATCTATAAATACGGATACAAGGAAAAAATATGATGATGATCACAGATGGGAGTATTGAAACAAAAATTTATTGAAATCTATTGAAAATTGCAAAACTTTTTACTGCAAAATTTTTTCTACAAATTTATTGATAAAAAATATTATTGCAATCGCAATAAAAAAATGCATTGGTATTGCCAGTTTATGCAATATCAATAAACAAATATTGCATGAAAAAAATTTCCAATCAATGAAATTATTTAAAAATGTTAAGGTGCAATCAATATTCAAACCAGCTTTCATGAAATGATTGGAAATTGGAAAAATAAGCAGTTTTGTAATATATCGTCAGATTATACATAATCTCATGTCATTTAATAAATATCAGGCAGACGTGTAAATGAGTTAATAAAATAGTTCAAGAACTAAAATTTTTTTTTATAAAGTTGTGACGATTTAAAATGAATATTACTATATTCCGACTGTTAAGGAAAATATAATTTCCACATAATGGGGCATACTCATATTTATAAAAAAAATATACTTTAGCAGCCTTATTTATAAAAATTATTAAGGCTTTATAAAGGTTTAATAAGAAAAAGTTTGTATGAAAATTTGTTTTAAAGATACTTTATTAGGCCTTAATAATTTTTATAAATAAGGCTGTAAAAATTCTATGCTAAAATAAACTGATTGCAAAAAAAAAATTTCAAACATATAAAATATTGCGTTTATTTTTTGCTCCAATAAATAATTTTTATTGAAAATTTTTTTAAATCAATACCAATAATGCTGATTTAAGATTAGAATTTTGTAATCACCAATAAAAATCCAAAAAATTATTGTAATCATGTTGAAATAGCAATCAGTAAATATTTCAGATTGCACAATATTGCAATACTCCCATCTATGAAAAATAAGCAAACGACTTAATTTCAGTAAAGTAAAATGTTTTTCAACAATATATTTAAAATTTGTTTGTATTATATAATTTTTTTTTAAATATAAGAAATTTTCTCTTTTCGGCTGTGCCGAATCTTATATACCCTTTACCAAAGTGCGTTTATTTAGTATAGAGATATATACATAAGCACATAGTTACTTTTATGTACAAAGAAAAATATAATAATTTTCAAACCCTAGAATCATCATTTTAGAATTTTCTGATTACTTATACCAATCTAGTAGTTCTTAAAAAAATATACAAAGTGTGTTAAGTGAAAAAAAGGAAATTAAAAAAAAAATGTTTTATTTAGTTACTTTAATGTCCCGAAAAAAAACCAAAGTTTCCAGCTCTGGAGCTGTGGTTTTTATTTTTATAATTTTCTATACCAAACTTTTCTTTCCCAAACGTAAAACATATATAATTTATAAAGGAAAAGATAAAAATTAATTAGATTTATATATTATAAAAAGCGTAAGTTTCCCAACCCTGAAATCATTCTTTCTAAAACTTCAGATTTCTCACACTAATCTCTTTCTTCTAAGAATTTAAGAAATGTTTAATTTATAGAAAAAAGGAAAAATTTGTTTTAGTAAGTTACTTTTGTCCAAAAAAGTTAAAGTTTTCCAACTCTGGAATCGTCTTTTTGATCTTTTAAATTGTTTTTTGTTTATTTGAAATACCAATTTTATTCGTACTCAAGCATAAAATAAGTTTATTTAATAAAAACATATTCATTTTCGGTAGTTAGTTTTTTATATCACAAAGAGTGTAAGTTTCCTAACCCTGGAATCATCCCTTTTGATTTTTATGATTTCTTACACCAATCTTTTTCTTTTAAGAATATAAGATATGTTTAATTTATAAAGAAAAGGAAAAATTTGGTTTAGTAAGTTACTTTTGTATCAGAAAAAAGTTAAAGTTTTCCAACACTAGAAACGTCTTTTTAATTTTTTTTTTCGTTTTTTATTTGAAATACCAATTTTATTCGAGGTAAAGTATAAAGTAAGTTTATTTAATAAAAATAAATAAAAAATTAGTTTACGGTAGTTAATTTTATATATCACAAAAATCGTAGGTTTTCCAACCCTGGAATCATCATTTTTGTTTTTCTGATTTCTTACATTAATCCTTTTCTATTAAGGACATTATTATTTATAGAAAAAAAAAGGAAAAATTTGTTTTAGTAAGTTACTTTTGTAACTATAAGAAAAAAAAGTAAAAGTTTTGCAACCCTGGAAACGTCTCTCTAATTTTTCTATTTTTTTTTAGTTTTTTTTAGTTAGAAATACCAATTTTATTCATAATGAAGTATAAAATAAGTTTATATAATAAAAAAATAATAATAACTACTTTTCGGTAGTTATTTTGTATGGCAAAATGAAGTTTAAGCTTCCGAGCTCTGAAACCGTCTGCCCGATTTTGATGATTTTCAATATTAATCTTATTGGGACCATTTCTGGCACACCAGTCTAAAAACGAAGTCTCTAGCTTCTCTGGGAGCTTCGGAAAACCGATTTCACCTACAGACAGACGGACAGACGGACAGACGGACATCGGTTATTCGTCTTCGCTATGCATACGGATCCAGAATATATATACTTTATAGCTCGCTTATTAATATTCTGGGAATTACAAACGGAATAATAAACCTATATATACCCTTTTACCATTTTTTGGTAAAGGGTTTAATAATGCAGTATTATAAAAACTGAAATATTCTATTCACTCATTTTAATAAAAATTTAAAATATGGCATCCAAAAGTGCATTTATTGTAATTCTAAGTCCGTTTTTTATTTTATGGGAGGAGCCTCCCATCATCCTCAAGGGATCCCTCAGACAAAGCAAATAAATGGGTATATTCTGTGCTCATTCGCATTGTTTTCGTCTTAAGGGAGTTTATTTTTAAAGCTTCCTATGTGGCCATGAGCTCAACTATGCATAGATATTCCCGCATGTCGGTGAAAGTATGCGTAAATAAGCAGATTTCATCTGCGTAGTTCAGATCTTCTAAGCGACTCTGCTGGACACAACGTTTGCCCCTATTTGGCTGAGTTTCTTTGGCCATAATGTTGTACAAGACAATATTGAATAAAAGTGACGATAGTATGCAAGCCTGTCTGGTACCCCTCCTGACAAGCACTTTATCACCTAGCTGGTTTTTATGTATCATACAACAGTTAGTATCAAGTAAAGGCTTTTATAACATGTGCTATCTTTTCTTTAAACCCCCTACATCTTAATGCCAAATATAAAAGCAATTCAACTGACTGTCCTAAAAATGCTGGCTTCACTAACGCACGATCTTTAAGGGAGGGGGGGGGGGGGTTGGAAAAGCTGCCTGCACTTCATTCTGTTTTGGATATTAGCTATGACTTAATATACAATTCTGAACAACCTTATCAATCGCCAATTTTTGCACTACACTTTTTCCAGTTGTAATTAATAAAGCGTTAATTGTAATTCAGAAAATAGTAAGTATTATATAGAAAAATTACTACATAAAAATTTTATGGCCAAAAGTTGTATGAAAACATACACCACTGTTGAATATAATGCTTATCCAATCCTCAGAACAGTAATTATTGGAAAAGAAGCGATTGAGAGGAAAAAAATTATAAAAACATAGGTTTTTTTCTTTAATAATATAAAAATAAATTCATATATAATAAAATTTGTTTTTTTTTCTGAATTACAATTGACACTTTCTGAATTACAATTGATGCTTTCTGGATTCAAATTGATAAATTTTAATTACAATTGACACTTTCAGAATTTAAATTAATAAATCTAAATTACAATTGACGCTTTCTGAATTTAAATTGATAAATCTAAATTACAATTGATGCTTTCTGAATTACAACTGGAAATGGTGTAGTGATGTTCACCTTTTTGGAAGCTTTCAAATGGTACATACATTACAAAACCCAAAAAAAAATGTTGTCAGAACTAATTTAATGCTACTGACAACCTCTTAATATTTTTTTGTAAGGCCTAAAAAATTAGAAGAAATTGTCAATAGAAGTCAATCATTTTCACTGGGTGCTAATTTATTGATATTATTTTGAAATGATATAGACAAACAGCTACGGAATAAAGAAGGTTGTGCTCAATACAATTGCTTATAGAGTTTCAAAATTTCGTCTAAGCATTCATTAAAAAACTCATAAAAAAATTTTAACGACTTATAAGAATTTTTTTTTTACAATTTTACATTAAGTTTTGTAAATTGTTAATTATTTTAAATGGCATGAAAAAATTAAGCATTAATTTTTTGTTGAAAAAAACCTGCCATTCAAAAACTGTTATAAAATATCTCAAAGAAGAGCAATTCACAACTTTAAAGCAAAAGAGCTCTTAAATTAGACCTCTTTAAAATACAACGCATGATTGTACTGTATTTTACATATAATTTGTACGTAAAATTTAGAGCAAGTTAGAGAGTGTGAGGTAACACTGTTCACATGGTAGTTGCTCTTAATAACAGCTCTCAATTTCTTTTAAGAGAAAGTTAAAATTGGTAGAGCGTCATTTCCTACCACCGAGTCGATAACACCGTTATGTGCTTCAAAGAATTTCAAAGGAGAAAAGTATTTTCCTTTTCTTAACTCCTTTTTCGTTGGAGTATTAATACAACAGAGAAAACAGTATGAACGACAAGGTGGACATAAATGGTTGTAGCACGCACAAATTTTTAATGTACTTGATATAGTATTTCAGACTAAAATTTGTACGTGCTTATATTTTAAAGCATAAGAAATACATTTATAAAATGTTTTCATTTAATATGTTTTAGAAATTAAAAAAAAAAGATTTTGGTTTTATTGATTCAATTTGAAATAAAATTTCTTTTATAAGCTTTTTATAAAACAAAAATAATTTTTATGAATAAAGTCCGTTGTGGAGTTCTTACGGAATTTCACGTTTGTAAATTTGCATTTATTTCTCCACGGAGAAACAATAGTTTAGCATTATGCTTACATACTAGGGAAACGGCACGCTAATTTTCCCGGGAAAATTTGTGATAATTTCCGGGAAAACGGGAAATCAAAAGCATACATTAGTACATGCATGTCGATCTTTAATGTTTTATTTTTATTTATATGCTTGAAATTTAATAAAATATATATTTTTTTCATGTATATTTTTTATTATATTGTAAAAGTTTCGTGTGTTATTAGCATTCAGTTTTAGGTACCCTACTATATATTTCTAGAAACTTCAGCTTTCTTATATACAAAGAAAAACTTTCAATGAAAAACTGCGGCAAAATATAATGACATTTCTTTGCTGCTTTTGATAAAAATTTAAAAAGAAACTATCAAAATAAATGCAAACAAGAAGTTCCTAAAAGTATTAATACAAAGCGTGAAAATATTACAGTCTTTGTGGCATTTGTAGATTTTCATTGAAATAATAATACTTATGTATACATTTAGCGACAAAGATGTCTGAGGCTTGGAAATATTTAAAAAAAGGTAGATAACGCAGCTCATTGCAATTTATGCCACAAAAGACTAATCTTTAAAGGAGGTAGCACCAGTGGTATAATGCGACACGTTTTAAAACTTCATTAGTCTTTAATTTCTGCCGCTGTTCTGTGCTATGCCGTTCTGGTTCTAAATTTGAGTACTTACGTTTTCTGTAGTAACTTATCAGCTGTTTCTTTATTTATTTATTTAATAATAATTTAGCCAATGGATTACAATATCCTTACAGGCTAGCAATATAAATTAGTTCAATTATAATTAGAATAATAGTATATTAGTTTAGTAACATTCTCTAAATAAAGTTTGAAATCATCATGAGATGCAGAAAAATCTAAATTAACAATATTATTTGCTTTATTAAAAGTGTTTAAAGCTCGTAACATTGGCTCATTCATAGCATAATTTGTACTATGTGTAGTTACAAGGGATAAGTCATTAGATCTGAGAGATCTTAAAGGTATGCAAAAGGAAATTACGTTAAATAAATAATCACAATCAGTGTTACCATTAATCAAATTGAAAATAAACATAAGGGAATGAAAAGTTCTTCTCAAGTAAAGCGGTTTTAAACCTAAAAGAAGACAAAGAGCATAATAGGAAGGTTGTAAAGGAGTTTCTTGATTTGTACGAAGAGCAAATTTCACAAATTTTTTCTGAATTCTCTCAATTCTATTGACATGGATAGCATAACACGGGTTCCATACAAAGATGCAGTATTCTAATTTTGAGTGAACAAAAGCAGTATATAATATTTTCATAGTCAAAGGATCCCAAAATTCATTACAGTTCCTTCCAATAAATGCACACGCAGAATACGCTTTGGGTTTTAAATAATCAAGATGTGAATTAAAATTTAATTCACAAGAAAGCACAACGCCAAGACCCAACATTTGACTAACAATCTTCAAATTTTCATCATCTAACTTGTATTGGAAACCCCTAGAATTACGCAGATTTGATCTACTAAGGGCTAATAAATCAGTCAAAGTTTAAACGCTGGTTTAATTAAACTAAACCATAATTTATTTGTAGTTTAAACTAAACAAGAGTAAATCAGTGAAGCATGCTTTATGTGTAGTTAAAAAAATAATATTGTGGCAGCACTAGAATAAATGTCAAAAAACAGCTGTTTTGCAGAAGGCTATCAATTCTTTGTACAATCAAAAAGACAAAAAAGTTAAGAAAATTTCAATTATATTTCGCCATATTGTACCAAGAAAGGAAATATGTTTATGATTGGCGAAGTAGAATAGTATAAAAGAATACTAGAGTGTAAGAAAACAAGTCGAACAAGATCTGAAGAAAAAGTGGAGGCTGGGAAAAAAGTTGAAAGCTCGTTCAATGCAAAACATATGGTCTGTAAGTAATAAAATCATATGGCCTGTATTGGTAGTTTAAACGCCCAATTTTATGCGTTTACAGATGGTTTAAATACTGTATTGAGATATAGGTTTGCTAGTTTAATCACATTTTAAACCAAAAATGGAGATTAACTTGCACTGATTTATTAGCCCCAAATGTCATCTGGTAACATTTATTTATGTTTAACGATAACTTATTAATCGAACACCAATTATACACTTCATTGATGCAATTTTGTAGAATTAAACCATCGCTTACTGAATTTATTTCTTTAAACATTTTTAGATCATCAGCACACGCAAAGAAAAGATATGGTTGTAGAATGGTTAAAAAAACAACATTATGTTCTCTGAAACAAATGTGTGGTCGTCGAAAACTAGTTATTGTTATTTTAAACATTTATTTCGTTACGATAAACAGAGTAATGTTTGAGTTTAATAATTACATTATCACATTCATATAAAAGTGTGATATGGTTAGAGTTTAAAAATATAGTTTTGTAAAAAATTTATGACTACATCATAATTTGTATTATTATTTAAAAATAATATGATGTAAATAACAATATAATGTTTTCCAAAACCATATTATGTTAAGTTAAAAAAAAATCTTTTTCAGAAACATCTGTCAATTCAGTATTTCGTTTGTTAGCTATCGGTAGTGTTAAATAAATGAATAAATAAATAAAGTATAAATAAAAGGGTAGATCAATAAAAATATGCAAGCTTTTGTGTATCTTTTTTTATACAGACATGGCTGTATGTGGTGCAAGTATACATTTCTATATGTACAATTTAGTTCAACAATATTTATTTATTTTTATTTCGAATTTAACGCACAGCTGATTATACACTAAATATATGATTAAAAAATAAAATAGTATTATTCTTTTAAATAATACTGTGGTCATATTTAACAATATTAATATAATATTAGATCATGGTATGGTGAGTCTCAATTATATTTTAGTCACATCTAACAATAGTGTTGTCATATTTACAATACTAATATTATAATATAATTAACTCAGATAATATTATAATTAACTCAGATAATAATATTGGTAAAGTTTTTTTTCTATTAACAATAATATGATTTGACTTCAACCATATAATTCAATCATAGTATGTTGCTGTTTGATTATGGTTACATCAACCATATTTTTTCTTTGCGTGCATGCAATAAAAAATTAGAGCCCGAAATAAAATTTGCAATATCATTGATAAAAATTAAGAATAACAAAGGTCCAAGTGTGCTACCTTGTGGTACACCAAAATCAGCATAATAAGGCAACGACTCAAAATCTTCCACGATAACTGTATATTTCCTATTAGACGGATATGATTTCAACCAATTAAGGAACATACTGTGAAAGCCCATAGCTTGAAGCTTAGGGCAAAAAATATTATGTACTATTTAATCAAATGCTTTACTCAGGTCCATACAAATTGTATATACACGATTATGTCTTTCAAATACCGAGATGCAAAAATTATTGAAAACAGCACAATTAGCAGTTGTTGAATGCCCAGGAAAAAAGTCATGCTGCTCATTACAAATATGCCGCTTAAGTGAAAAAAAAAAAATTTTTTTCTTTGATTATATGTTGAAAAATTTTGGAGATATTATATAGGGTGTTTTTTTCAGGGGTATAGAACTTCGAATTGAAATAAAACACAAGAAAATCGTTTTAATGTCCATCAATTTGGCTTTATTGGAAGGATAATTTTATGCCATTAATGTTTAAATATGATTTCGGGCATGTGGCCGCCGCGGCTGGCTCGAATAAAGCCAATTCTACAGGTCCAATTTTCAACCACTTTTTCGAGCATATGGGGCCGTATGTTGGCAATAACGCCACGAATGTTGGCTTCCAAGTCCCCTAACGTTTCTGGTTTGTTGGCGTAGACGAGCGACTTCACATATCCCCAAAGAAAATAATCCAATGGTGTCAAATCACACGATCTTGGTGGCCAATTGACAGGTCCATTCCGCGAAATTATGCGCTCATCGAATGTTTCCTTCAATAAATCGATTGTGACGTGCGCTGTGTGGCATGTAGCGCCGTCTTGTTGGAACCACAACTCATCCACATTCATGCCATCCAATTCGGGAACAAAATAGTCGGTTAGTCGGCTCCAATTGCTGTGCACGGTGGCGAATCGATTCATTCGGGTCCTCTTCAACACTTTGCTCTACAGCGGCAATTGTTTCTTCGGTGCGCACTGTTCGACGTCTCTGCGGATGCGTATTATCACATAGAGTAAACGTAGTGCGAAAACGATCCATGGTTAACCGAATTAATTGCTCTGATGGACGATTATGTCGACCATAAAATGGACGGAGCTTGCGGTAAACTTCGCGAACTGAACCATTATTTTCGAAATAAATTTGCAAGATTTGCAAGCGTTGTTCTTTCGTCAACCTGTTCATGATAAAATGGCAAACCAAACTAAATATTAATCACTTGACAGCTGACAAAATGGCCGCCAGTTAAAAAAGTGATGCCAACTTAAAGTTCTATACCTCAATAAAAAACACCCTTTACAATTTAGAAATTGGCCGATAATGAGAAATATCTGATTTTTCCCCAATTTTAAAAATTGGTATAATAGAAGCATCTTGCTATCTGTGTATAAAACAGTCACTAGCTAAAAATTTATTAAAAATAAGCTGCAGAGGTAAAGTTAAACATTCAGCCAATTTTTTGATTAAAAAATAACTCAGCCCATTAATGTCGATACCATAAGAATTCTTAATACCTTAAATGTCATTTAAAATGTCCTCAGAAGTTAATTGAATAATACCAAAGTCAACAATAAGCTCAATAAACTTTAAGGTAATAGAATTAGTTCGATTGATCCTGCAATCGAACTAATTCTATTACCAAAATTTGATTGGAAAAATAGAGCAAACGAATTCACAATGTCTACGCCTGAATTAAGAAGCGTATCATTAAAATGAATAGTAGATGGATATACTGAACTTGATTTTTTAGATCTTATAAAACTCCAAAATTTTTTTGGATTATTTTTAATTGAAGACTCAAAATTTAACAAATATTGTTTATACAAAAATTTATCAAGAAAATTAAATTCCATCATATAATGCTCGGAAGCCGCTTTATGGTTCAATTCACCAGTTTCTTTAAACTTATTGTAATAGTTATTTCTAAGATTTTTTAATTTTTTTAAGCCTTTTGTATACCAAGGAAGTCAATGAATCTTATTCGATTCAAGAGGAACAGAGCGTTTAAAAATATCAGTTAGAGTGTTAATAAATTTATCATAGCATTCAGATGTGTCCTTATTATTAAAAAGAAAATTCCAATTTAATGCACTAATTTCAAAACTTAAATTTTCATAATCACATGCTTTGAAATTATAAAACATTTTATCTTTACCTCTAGTCGAAATATATTTAAACTAGGACAATGTTTAAATTAAAGTTACATGATGCAAATCAGTCATACGCATGGGAAAGGGACAATCTGACACTATATATATTAAGGTATCAGATATAAATAATAATAAGTCAAGAATACGATTTAATTTATTTCTGTACGAATTAATTTGTGTTAAGTCAAGACTTAAGAAAGAATGAACGAGATTAATTTCGTATGAATTATTAACATTTGAGGGAGTCATCAAATACATCCATCAAATAAGTTAGTCCAACTAATATCTTTAAGATTATAATCACCAAGGACACAAAGATTATCCGTTGTGCAAAGAAAAAGTTGTACCAAAACCAAAACAAAACGAAGTTTTTGACATTTATCAGCTACAAAGCACATAGAACAAAAAATTATCAATTATCAAGTAGTGCTGCCATCCGTAAGAGAACAGATCGAAACAGAAAAACTAACGACTTGTAAAGGGTGTTTTTTATTGAGGTATGGAACTTGGCATCACTTTTTTAACTGGCGGCCATTTTGTCAGTTGTCAAGTGATTAATATTTAGTTTGGTTTGCCATTTTATCATGAACAGGCTGACAAAAGAACAACGTTTGCAAATCGTGCAAATTAATTTCGAAAATAATGGATCAGTTCGCGAAGTTTACCGCAAGCTCCGTCCATTTTATGGTCGACATAATCGTTCAATTAATTCGGTTAACCATGGATCGTTTTCGCACTACGTTTACTCTATGTGATAATACGCTTCCCCAGAGACGTCGAACAGTGAGCACCGAAGAAACAATTGCCGCTGTAGAGCAAAGTGTTGAAGAGGACCCGAATGAATCGATTCGCCACCGTGCACAGCAATTGGAGCTTTGTCCATCATGGAAGATTTTGCGCAAAGATCTTGGCTTGCGACCTTACAAGATCCAGCTTGTGCAAGAATTAAAGCCGCGAGACCATACAATGCGTCGTGATTTTGGTGTATGGGCCGAAAATGAGATTGATCTCGATGCTGATTTTCATCGCAAAATTTTGTTCAGTGATGAGGCTCATTTTTGGTTGAATGGCTACGTCAACAAGCAAAATTGCCGCATTTGGAGTGAAGAGAATCCACATGAGACCCTTGAGACGCCATTACATCTACAAAAACTGACTGTTTGGTCTGCTCTATGGGCTGGTGGAGTCATTGGGCCATACTTCTTCCGAAATAATGCTGGAGAGTCAGTTACCGTTAATGGAGACCGGCATAGAGCCATGATAACCGACTATTTTGTTCCCGAATTAGATGGCATGAATGTGGATGAGTTGTGGTTCCAACAAGACGGCGCTACAGGCCACACAGCGCACGTCACAATCGATTTATTGAAGGAAACATTCGATGAGCGCATAATTTCGCGGAATGGACCTGTCAATAGGCCACCAAGATCGTGTGATTTGACACCATTGGATTATTTTCTTTGGGGATATGTGAAGTCGCTCGTCTACGCCAACAAATCAGAAACGTTAGGGGACCTGGAAGCCAACATTCGTGGCGTTGTTGCCAACATACGGCCCCATATGCTCGAAAAAGTGGTTGAAAATTGGACCTGTAGAATTGGCTTTATTCGAGCCAGCCGCGGCGGCCACATGCCCGAAATCATATTTAAACATTAATGGACATTAAAACGACTTTCTTGTGTTTTATTTCAATTCAAAGTTCTATACCTCTAAAAAAAACACTAGACTTTTACAAATAAAAACGAGTCAGATGGTTTGTAACAGAACAGAAAGTAAGAACTAATTCTGTCTTTACTCGCTTCAAATAACTTAAGTTCTGTTTTGGATAGATGATCGGTCATTAATTTCGTTCCTTCATTTCGTTCCTGTATATTTTTTATAGCGTTAAAAAGTTACATAAACTTTTTCATTTTAAAAAGTAGTATCAGAAGGGCGACAAGGGGGAATTTTGGCTTCCGAAACAATAAAACCGATTTTAATGAAATTTAGAATATAGATCTGGGTCTGGAATGTCAAAAGATGACCAAAGACATTTTCTAAGCTAGGACCACGAGGAAATAAGAGGGTCAATTTCTGAGTCTCAACTCGATATTGGTGAAATTTAAAATATAGACAACCCTTTGTTTAGAAAGAGACATACTCTGTGTATCATTTCAAAAGTAAGACGAGCAACGGTGCACTATGGAGTCAAAACTCAAAGTCGCGGCAAAAACTATTTAGAGTTGAGCCAGCTTTACCAAAATTGGTACGCAAACAACCACTAATAACAAAAACATATTAAAAAAATTAGTGATCCACGGACCTTTTTCAAGGGGCTCCCCTATTAAGTGGTTTCTAAAATGAGTTTTTCAGTTCTATATCATAACAAAACTCTCCCCAATTCCTTCGTGGAATGTAGTGGGAAAACATTTATTTTTTAAATATTATAACAAATATCACAGCAAATCTACAACAATAAAAAAAACTTTAAAAAACAATTTTCTCGTTGATATGGATGCAGCATGGATAAACAACAACTTTGTACCGTCTTTTTGCTGTGATGATAATTCGGAGGCTATTTAGCGCTTGTTTCACGAACTACTCTCATCATAGGTTAATTTAGGTCGGCCGGTCACACTGATTTTTCGAGGTACTATAAAAATAGTATCGCGCTCTAACCATTCCAATCTTTTAAAGATTTTGATATTCCTGGAGTGCTTCACCCAGTTTTGGCTTATGTAGTTACAAAGGTTTTCAACTTTATCTCTCAATTTTATCTTCAATTCATCATCAACTTCACACTTAATTTTGTTTATCAAAAATCCAAAATAATACAAACATTTTTATTATTTTTCACCCATAAATTGAAAATTTCAGCATTTTTGAACTTGACATTTTCTAGAAAATCAAAATTTTCTCATTAGTTTGCAATTTTTTGTACACAATTTTAGCACTACTAAAAACACAGAAGATTCACAAAAAACCACGTACAAGTTGAGTCTTTGACAATTGTTAACAACACAAGTTCTATTCTACGAAAGTCAGCGAAAATAATTACACTTTCGCAAAAAACATGAATTATTAAATGCATAAAAACAAATATTAAACACAAACATTAATTGAAATACTTAATAACACTTTAAAGTAAATACTTCGAATATTTGAATCCATTGTTTCAAAACTTAAAAAAACAATTATATATTGCAAAAATCTCGATGAATCTGTTATATATTTTTAAGACTGACAACGAAAAAAATGCAGTTGAAACAACCGATTATATGACAGCTGTTTATGCACAAATAGAGTTGCCAACAGCAACTTTTTTTTTAATTTTTCTCCTCAATATGTGCCTATTTACACTATGCAAGTCTTATTGCTAAGCTGTTACAAATCAACCACCATAAAAAAAATTTGGGAAAGTTAAAGTTGACAAATTGACTTTTTGCCGCAAAAAATTAATTTTCCCCCAACGTGCGGCCCTGCTCCTCTGAAACGTTGAAATCGATTTTAATGAAATTCAAAGTATAGATATCCCTTCAATTAGAAGAAGACATAGTCTAGTTACCTAGTGTAACTTATTTCAAATCGATGTAAATGGATTAAATTTAAAGACGATGTGGGTAGCGAAGCATGCCACGCGTAGCTGGTAGACAACAAATTTAAAAAGTTCCCTGTACTTTTCTTTTGGAAGTACATACGTACTACCAAACGAAAATTTCTTTAAGATACTTACCAACTTAAATTTAAGTATTTTTTTTACACACAGTTATTAACAATCTTAAAGCAGTAAATTTTTAAATTTTAAACTCGTATTTGATTATCTACTGAACATGAGTATTTTGTATACATACTTACATTGTATAAATGAATACAACTTGACGCAGCCACACTTCCACACCTGTTTGAACAAGTTTTGTTTATTTATTATTATTATATTTCTTTAACCCTTGTAATGCCGTCATAAAATATTACATATCTACAAAATTACGAGAATGCAAAAAATAATATGGGCTTTTCATTTTGCAGAATATGCCAAAAATATAAACAAAGCGAATTTGTATAATTGAATGAAATGAATTCTTTCACATGATACATATGAGCAATTCCCAGGCGACGACACTACATTCGCTTACTTTTAGTGGATCAAAAAACAAGAAAGGAATAGAAAGTTCATAAATGTGTATGTTTAAAAAAAATTTCTGAGATATCAATAATATACAATATAAGGAAGTGTCATTGAGAAATGGTTGCGACAAAGATAGAACTTATTTTTATGCAATTATAGAAATTTAATGAAGATTTCTTTTGTGAATATGGAAATGAAGGTGAGAGAATATCGCTTATGTATAGATTTATGAAATACAAAATTTTATTTGTTTTTGATGTGTAAACATCTATACGCTAGGGGGTAAAAATCTTTTTCACAATACAATCACAAATTTTGAGTAAATCCAGTGACAGACACATCAATATTTAGCTTCAATATATGTTGTTGTGTGCGTTTGTTTATCAAAAATAGTCACACATACATATACTATTGATGTGAATATTTTTTATAAAAAATCGCACACAACCACATATATTGAAGCTGAATATTGATGTGTCTAGCACCCGCTTAAGATGCACACCGCGTTATAAAATCGGTGTGAGCTATGTATGAGTGTATTAGTGTAATCATACCCTGCAGTCAGACTGGCGCCAAGTGTCTCTATGTCAACACTAAAACTCTAGTAGTAGTTACATTGTCTACAATTTCTCTTTTATTTGTCAGTATAAAATAAAGAGAGAAAACAGATGTGGTGTATTTCTGGTGGATTTTGCAACAACTTGTCAATATACATAAATTAAGGTATAGAAATGTACCAGTAAATTTCTGGTTCGTATGTCTCCATGTTCCCATAAGAACTATGAATTCACTATCTAGTCAATTGTTTTAGTGTTACTAGTAGAATTTCAATGACAAGCACATGCTAAATGTCTACAGCACAAAGTATTGTATGGGGAATAATTGTAGAGTAGTACTGGTGACAAAGTCAAAAGCGACTCAGTACATTTTCACCATCGACATTTCCTTCAGGGTACGAATAAGAAGTACAAATAAACTTAACAGCTGCATAGAAATACAGTCATCCGAATTTTAAAGCATACCTTCAGGAGTTAATTTTAATAGAAAGTGCTTGTGAAGTGTAATAGTGTTGCCAGTGGGGATAATTTTGTAAAAAGTTGAAATATATAAAAAAAATAAAATATATATAAACTTTTGAATAAAAGAGCGTTTTAAATGTCAAATATTTGTTTAAAAGATATATAGCAGTCCTTATAACATAGAGTCTACATCTAACATAATATGTAAGAAGAGAGCGTCAAATTCAATCGCTGAGAGAATTGTGTTACGTGTAGACTTCAAATTAGTGTAATCTCAATCTTATAAGATTTTTCATGAGAGCGTTGTTATAAGAAATCCTATAACAACAATTTTATACGATGAACTGTCAAAAAACACACGTACATGAAAATAAATTAGTGTTTAATTGATTTATAAATTAAAGTTTGTGTGAAAAAAAGAGAATAAAATAACTAGTTACATAAAAATAAAACATGTTAACTCGATGAAAATTGGCATAAAATGAAATTTTATAAGATTGGTAAAATTACGTGTTCCTCTTGTATTATATGAAGAAAAATATCGGCATTTTATTTTTGTTATTCTTCCGACGTTCTCTCAGATACTAAGTCAGAGTTAATCGCAGTTGTAGACGCTATGTAAAGAATTTATGATATTATATTATAATATATCTTCATTACGTACTGTTGCATTACACTGAAGCTGGCGCACGACAATTGGGTAACAATCTCCATCTTATGCCAATTATTATGAGTGGAGATTTTAATACAAATTTTGCAAACCCACAGTCGCTGGCGCACGACAAATGGGTAACAATCTCCATCTTATGCCAATTATTATGAGTGGAGATTTTAATACAAATTTTGCAAACCCACAGTCGCAAGCTTTATCAAAATTTTTATTTGACGTTTTCCACTTGCATATGAGCAATTCTCCACAAACCCCCACAACTAATAATTCCACTACTACTAATATACTGCAGTGTGCCCATTTACCTACTAACGAAATAAGTTAAATAAAACAAAAAAAAAAAACCAACAAATTCCTATGTATTTACAATATTGAAAGTTTTGATACTTTTAATTGATTAATTAAATAAAAATATACTAAAAGCATAAGTACTTCCAACTTAAAAAAATGTTTCATTACTAGATGTTTACACATTTCCCCTTTGATCGGACTCACATTGCTTTTTTTTTGTAATGTGTAAAGTACAAACACGGGCGCGACAAGGCTGGCGCGACAATTTTTTCCGAGAGAACTAAACACACTAATATTGCTAAAGAATGTTTATTTACTGCTGAAAAAAAATAGTAACGCTATAAGTGAAACCAAACTCAAAAAACCTCTGCTATTAGAATTTCGTTCTTCTTCATTTGTGATAATTTGTAACGTTGTTATTAGAAAATTTGTAAATTACAAAAAACACATTACTTTAAATAATCGTTAAGAAAAGGCTGAACAGAAAAATAGTTATTTTTTCAGTCGCATATTTCGGTCAAAAACTTGCAAAAATTAAAAATGCTTTACAAAGTATAGGCCTTTCAGCTTTATTATTAAGAACAAAAAAAAAATTAAAAACATTTTTTTTTTGGTTGACATTTTTTATGGAATTACCCATATGTAAATATCTTCTTGTTTATATAAAGAAAATGTGATTTTGAGCTAACGTATGTAAGGGTATTACGTATCGACAGATATCAACCAAACTTATGCACCAGCCACATATTGGGACATTCATGGCTTAAAGTTTGGTCTAAACCTGAAACCGCATGTGTGCGGTATATAAATTTCAAGATACCAGTATCTACTATGCAATGCAATAAAGTAGGAAATTTTTAAAATAAGAAATACAACATACTTGTTTCTAACAAAGTTAATTTTTTTGGATTCTACATATTTATTATACTCTTTTTTTTATCTTGTTTACAATATTATAGAAAACATTTTTTTGTTTTACTTCTTTTGTTTTTTTATTTTATTTAATGACTGGTAAAATAACATGAAATAATGGACGATGGTCGTATACAATGCAAAATAGATCAAACCAAAGAGCGAATCAATCACAACAACAACGCGAAAATCAAAATGCAAATAGGGAACGTAATGCCAGGTCACGTTCAAGTCAATCAGAAGAACGTAGATAGCATAATTAACAAGAAAAATTTAGATTTAAATGCCAAAATGCAGTCAAAAATATTAATCCAAATGTAACTCGCATATGGATGCGAAACAGCTGGAATATGTTGTGCCTCAAGGAAACTTCGAGTAACTCAATTCAAATATCCCTGAAATTATTAGTGTCATTAATTTTGGGAACGCAATGAAATCAAGAAATTTTTTGGATAACATTTCAATCAGTAATGCAAAATGTGGCACAATTGGGCTATTTGTGGCACTTTTTGATATTTGATGGACCTGTGGTACTCTCTAACCTATTTTTGTCCTTTTTAGCTCAAAGTTCAACTACCTAGCAAAAAATTAAAAAAAAAAAAATAGCAATCGGGTTTAAAATTTAGCATTTCTGGTAAAAGCTCTTCCCTACTGGATTAGCAACTAAATAATTTTAATTAGGCGTGAGACTTAAATAATCGATTCTTGAGAACTACTTACTTTGTTTACTTGGCAATATTTTCACGTTAATTTTATATCAATACTGTGTCATTTTTAATACAATCGAAAGATTTAATTAAATCTAATTCTTATAATTGTTTTGTTAAGGATATTTTAAAAATTTTACAAACCGTAACAACACAATTGAGGAACTGTTGAACTAAGTGTTGAATCGTGAATTGGGCCCTAAACCAAAACACTCAAAGTGCGTTACTGATTACAATACATAATTCATATTTTCAAACGATTACGTTTGGGGTGACGAATATAATAAGAACAAATTTGCTGTAAGTCCAGAAGCAAGTATATCAAATGATACTTTTGAAATAAACAGAAAATGTTCTAAACTTTTTACAAAGTTCTAACTCATCTTCTAAATACTTGGTCTCACAATTACAGATACAATTAAAAATTATGGTGCAATTTGTTCAGTGCAACCATTCCAAAATGCCAACTAGCAAATTTTTTTTTTTTGCGTGGGATCCTGGGATTGAATCCAGGATCTTCGGTTTTGTAGTCAACGTGCGAACTACTTCAGCCAACGCAACCTTGGCAACAATAAAGATGGAATGTAAGCCCGTACTTCATTCCTGGAAGTGATTATTCAAGAATTGCAAACATTTTTTCATGAGCATAATGAATTGATTATATTGTTCAAGACAACACTCAATCAAATGCCATCTGATGACCATAAAATCGTTATTCGTGCTGACAAGAGATCAGCTGGAGAGCACGAACGGAGATAGAATGTTTCCTTTAATAATAAAGTTGTTTTTGTCATTCTGGGTAATAAAATAAAACACTAAAACATTTTTGCGACAGACACCGGTCATATGACGCAATATTATTTTGCAATTTTATTTTGTGCGCCATCAATTTAAGAATTGTCGATCCAGCAAATCCACGTTACTGTTTTTTCTTCCCTTTTAGATTGATTACAATTATTAGCGAAAATGATTCCCTTATTTTTTTAACATTGCATTTCCTTTTCCAGAATGTGAACTAAACAAAAAGGTAAGCATAACGCAAATTTTTGATGTGTAAACATCTATACGCTAGGGGGTAAAAATCTTTTGACTTTGATTTCTTTGCTGAGATTTCTTTGCTTTTTGCTTTTGCTTTGCATTGCCAAATCGGTGTGAGCTATGTATGAGTGTATTAGTGTTTGAAAGAAGCAATACCAAGCAGAGAAACAAATCGACCGGCTCGAAGCCGACGGTGCGCCTCCGCCGGTTATTTTTCTGTATATTTCCGTACACCAAAGGTGAAAATGAACCGTAAGAGCTACGGACTTGAAATTTAGGCACAATGTGTAGACATTTGGCTACTACAACAACAAATACATGAGAGTTAAAAACTAAAGGGTGTTTCAAAACGAACAACGAACAACGAAAAATGTAAAAATCCCATGTAATATACCTACAATTGTATGTACTCTTGAAATTTTCAAAAACGGTAAAACTAAAAAATCAAAAAAATATAAAATCGCCAAATCTAAAAAAATCGACATAAACAAAAAAATCGCCAAAACGAAAAAAGCACCAAATTAAAAAATATTTCTAGGACTAAAATAAATCGCGAAAAACCGGAAAAATCGCCAAAATGAAAATAAATCCTTGAATAAAAAAATTGCCAAAATTGCCATTTACCAAAGATGAGCACTGCAGTACCACTAAAGTTTCAGTAAAAACAATAAAAAATGTTTAACAAGTAAATTTTTACTGATTACTAAAATTTTATTCTACAGTTTTTATAAATTGCCTAAATGATTTGTTATATGATGAGGTGCATTGAATTTTCAGTAATCAGTAATGCCCGTATTCATAATAAAATTCTACCAAGTGGCTAAATGTTTTTCGTACAAAAGTTTCAAAATTTTAATGAAAAAAACTTTGCCACTTGCTACAATTTTATTATGAATACGGCCCTACGATTTTACTGGTAATGCAAATTAAATTTCATTAGCAGTAAAAATTTACTGAATTTTTTTTAGTAATCAGTAAATTTACTGCTTACTGCAATTTTGAATGCAGTACATATACATACACTGCAGTGTGCCCATTTAGTAACCAAATAAGTTTAGTCAAACAAACAAAAACCAACAAATTCCTATGTATTTACAATATTGAAAGTTTTGGTACTTTTAATTAATTAATTTAAAAAAAAAGATACTAAAAGCATAAGTACTTCCAAATTAAAAAAAAAAAATTCATTACTAGATGTTTACACATCTCCTCTGCGATCAGACTCACATTGCTTTTTTTCAATATCGAGCCATATTTTCGATTTTATCGTAAGCGACAAAAATTAAATGTTTCAGGAGAAGGCTGTTTTAAAATATTCAAATATATTTTTGTACGTAAATTGTCGCTTACGATAAAATTTCACAGCCTGTATCTTAAAATTTATCAACAATTTTGGCATTTCGATAATTCTTAGCTATGGGTAGGGCAATACAATTTTAACTGCAATAAAAAAGTCTATTTTCGATAACATGTCGCTTACGATAAAATCGAATATAATGCTCGATATGATGTAGACATATATGCAAAGAGAGATACAGAAAGTTTTAGCTTAATTCGATTTAATGAAATAAGATTGCGATTAGAATTGCAGATCCATCTGCAAGATGCGATTAATAATGTCGGAACTTTTTGAGATGGTAAATAGAGTTATACAAGATGGCCCCATCACAATCATAAATACCCACAGAATACCATGTACTATGTTCGTTCTTATGGTTTTTTTTTAGATGTGATAGAGAAAACAGTTGAAGGATGTACTCGGCTGAATGAAAAAAGAGAGACTTACCACACGGAAATTTTCAAAAAAATAATGACCGGTCGAAGAGATAATGTGATTTAAGCAAAGATTCTAGATGAGACGGATCGGTCGGTGTATGTAAAGTTATGACGAAAAATATGATTCATGAGCCTTGTGGCATTGAAAATATCTATTCAGCGTGCATGCATGATGGAAAAATTATATTCCAGTGCATTGGTTTCTGAAACAATTACTAAAAATTATGGTTATCCATTATAACATCGACGTTCCACAGAAGATAATGGTAAATACATTACTCTACGAGTGAATGGTCAAGAACTTGAAGTCGATATTAGGTGGATTGTTCCCTATTTGCCAAAACTTTCGATAATCTTCAAAGCGCACATTAATTGCAATTCTGTCAAATCCAATAAATACATCTGAAAAATTTTAACTGGCTTATTCATAAAAAATATTTCAGGTTTATTAAGCGCTTATTTGATATATTTCTATGAGAAATTTCTCAAATAAAACAATTATAAACCTAAAATATTTTTTATAAATTAGATCATAATTTCTGGTGTTATGAGAAACATAAGTGATGTAATCACAAGGCATCATATGGGCAGGTAAAAATGAGGAAATTTGGCGAATATTATCATTTCCGATTAATATTGGAAATGAACACCATGTCCACGCTCTATAAATTACAGAGCGACCGTGATCAACTATTTTATATCGTTTTTTAGTTTGTGCAAAACTTTTTTCACAAGAACCAAAATATTGCACATGGAATGCATTTTCAAATAAATGGCACCAACGTAAGAGAGGAACACCCTTTCAAGGCCATCCAAGTGGTTTTGAAAGCGAAGTCAGGAAAATTACTAAAAATAAACTTAAAATTTTTTTGTGTTATAAAAGTAAATATGAACAAATTTCTCACCCATATACGAGCATATTAGGGTTAACACACAACAGGAACCTTAAAACAACAAAGAAGTAGGCTGAGTAAACACTTGAAAGTAAAATAGTCTGATTGTTAGTCTTAATGTGTTGGGGTGTAAGTTAACCGGAAATGATATGTTACACCTGCAATAATGTTAACACAACAAGCACGTTAACAAATATAAAAAGCTAAAACATGTTTAGAAATAAGAAAGCCAGCCAACTAGAGAATTTTTTAATGAATGTTCTTGTCAGTTCTATCCTGAAAACACATAAATTACTGTGTCTTAAAATGAATTATAGTGTAGCATGTTTTTCATCCAGTATAAAGTTACTACCACACTTTAGTAGATGATATTTTATTTATGATTTCCTCTAAGATTTAGTTTGAAGTACAAATTCATTTAACAACCTTTATTGAAAAAACTACTATAAACGATGAAAACTAGTTCTTTAAAATACGAAGATTAATTTTTGTTAAAAATGGAGATTTTCGAGGGCACGTGCGTGTATATTTTAAAAAAATTTTAAATTGGACATTAAATCAGTAGAGGTTTGAAAACATTTATACTAAAATGTCTGTTTCTTGTCATTGTTATAATACTAAACTTTGCTTTAAAAAAATTATAATTATTTTAAAATAAAAATTTAAATACATTTCAATTTGCCAAAAAAAAGTGATCCATTACTTTTCTTAAGGAGTAACCACCACCATGTGCCTCCAGTTTTATTTGAATTGAAAATACGTCTTGTGTAGGCGGAGGTTAATATTATAAATATGTTATACTAAACTTAAGCAACAACCAAAAATTTCTCTTGAAACATGTATTGTACGAACTTCACAAATGTACTATAAAAAGTTTAATGTAACTAATCTCCAGTTAATGTAAAGGAAAGATTGGTAACTATAAATATCCTATGCCAGATTATCTGACACCTTTTTCAAAGAGATCTAAGGTAATATATAAAACAATTAAGAGTGCTGTATTCAGCTGTGCCGAATCTTGTATACCCTGCGCTGACGTATGTATGTTTAGTATGCAGAAAAAATTAAAATTTTTTTGTTCTAGTGCAATTTTTAGCAAGTCGCAAGTTGATTCAAATATTTTATTTTCGATATTAGCAATATTAAAATATTTTATAATACACTCTATTTAAAAAATATTTTACATTATTCTTATTCCAGTTATCAACATTGACGTTACGACAATACAACAACAAACAATTAAGGGTGCTATATTCGGCTGTGCCGAATCTTATATACCCTTTACCAAAATGCGTTTATGTAGTATACAGAAACATACATAAGCACATAGTTACTTTTATGTACAAAGAAAAAAATAATAATTTTCAAACCCTAGAATCATAATTTAAATTTTTCTTATTACTTATACCATTCTAGTAGTTCTTAAAAAAATATAGAAAGTGTGTTAAGTGAAAAAAAGAAATTAAAAAAAATGTTTTATTTAGTTACTTTAATGTCCAGAAAAAAAATCATAGTTTCCAGCTCTGGAGCTGTGGTTCTTATTTTTATAATTTTCTATACCAAAATTTTCTTTCCAAAACGTAAAATATATATATAATTTATAAAAGAAAAGATAAAAATTAATTAGACTTAGTTACTTTTATATATCAAAAAAGTGTAAGTGTCCCAACCGTGAACTCATCCTTTTTGATTTTCTGATTTCTTACACAAATCTCTTTCTTTTAAGAATTTAAGAAAAGTTTTTATTTATAAAAAAAGGAAAAATTTGTTTTAGTAACTTACTTTTGTACAATTAAGTTAAAGTTTTCCAACCCTGGAATCGTCTTTTTAATTTTTTTAATTGTTTTTTTGTTTGAAATACCAATTTTATTCGTTATCAAGCAAAAAATAAGTTTATTTAATAAAAATAGATAAAAATTAGTTTTCGGTAGTTAATTTTTTATATCACAAAGAGTGTAAGTTTGCCAACCCTGGAATCCTGCTTTTTGATATTTTATGATTTCTTACACCATCTTTTTTTAAGAATATAAAATATGTTTAATTTATAGTAAAAAAGAAAAAATTGGTTTTAGTAAGTTACTTTTGTATAAAAAATAAGGTTTTCGGTAGCTAATTTGTTATATCACAAAAAGTGTTAGTTTTCCAACCCTGAAATCAAACTATTTGATTTTTCTAATTTCTCATACTAATTTATTGCTTTTAAGAATATAAGATATTTTTAATTTATAGAGAAAAAATGAAAATTTGCTTTAGTAAGTTACTTTTCTATAAAAAAAGGTAAGGTTTTCCAACCCTGGAAACGTGTTTTAAATTTTTTTAAATTGAAATACCAATTTTATTCGTACTGAAGTATAAAATAATTTTATTTATTTAAAAAAAATTAAAATTAGTTTTCAGTAGTTAATTTTTTATACCACAAAAATAGTAAGTTTCCCAACCCTGGAATCATTCTTTTTAATTTTTCTAATTTCTTACGCCAATGTCTTTCTTTTAAGAATATAAGATATCTTTAATCTATAGAGAAAAAGGAAAAATTTGCTTTAGTAAGTTACTTTTGTATAAAAAAAGTTTTGATAAAGTACATAAAAAATGGTATTGCAATACCAAAGAAACCAATTCCGTACATTTTGTTCTGTTGTTTTTATTTTTGTAATGACTTGAGAAATTTGCATAATAAATAAATAAAAACTGAATAATTGTAATCCAGCTTTGAATAAATAAATGCAAAATAGTATTCTTAATTGAAAAAAATTGTTTAAAATGTTTTTTTTTTACTTTAACACGCAGAAAATGTTAATTCCGTCCATGAAATTAAAAGTGATTTCATTCCGAAATTTTTTTTCGTTTTTTATTTTTTAAAGCACCAAAATATGGATTGAATTCCGTTTCCGAATGGAATTGTGCTCTGTGACATGGCTGATAAATAAGTTTATTTAATAAAAAATTATTAATAACTACTTTTCGGTATTTATTTTGTATGGCAAAATGAAGTTTAAGTCTCCCAGCTCTGAAACCATCTGCTCGATTTTGCTGATTTTCAATACCAATCTTATTTCGACCATTTCTGACCCACAAATCTAAGAACGAAGTCTCTAGCTTTGCTGGGAGCTTCGGAAAACCGATTTCACGAACAGACAGACGGAGAGACGGACAGACGGACATCGCTTATTCGTCTTTCCTATGCATAAGGATCCAGAATATATATACTTTATGGTTCGCTTATTAATATTCTAGAAATTACAAACAGAATGACAAACCTATATATACCCTTTTACTATTTTTTGGTAAAGGGTATAAAAATTGGGGCTTATTTACTCGCTCTCGAGATGTTCAAAAACCGTGATACTATTTAATAACCCTAAAATAGTGTTAGTATTGTACTTCAGTACCAATTAAACTAACTGTTTTTATATTTTGCCGAGTATAATAATTTTTGATGTTGCATTTTTAATGCCTCAATTTAAACAACTTGTTTCAAATAGTATATATCGCGGTATTTTGTAAATGGTTTATTCCTAAAGAAAGAAAATGAAATGGATAATTTCCTTTAATTTATTTTATAGTTTTGTCTTTTCCTTAGTGATAAATTTTATTTTAATCTCCATTAACAAAGAATTAATAAGAACTCGTTACAAACTGTCAACGACAGGCCATCAATTTAAAGCATAATTGTACTGCAATCATAATTAGCAACATGGCATAAAACTTCGTTTATACTTAAATTAGATATCTATATACAAATTTAACGAGTATAAAAAAATCTTTAGTAAAGATCTTCCTAAAACATAAAATATGTTTAACTGAAAGAATGTAACTGACAATGGTAAGACTGTTGTAAATATAGAGATGGTAAATAAGATGAATCAAGATAATTCACATATTCCATTTGCAATAATGCCAAGTATATAAAGCAGAAATCTACATCTACTGACACCACACACAGTGCACAAAAACACAAAAGAACGCTGATGATGAGGGTTTAGTGGCCTTCGAAAACAGCTGGCTGTTCCGTTCAACTATGTGTTGTCAGAATATTTACAACTAACTTTGGTGTTATTTGTTCATTAATAATTATCACATGTAATTTGGCTTAAGAAGCAAAACGAACCTTAGCCCGTTCAAATCACAAATATAGAAACAAATGGAGTTCGAATAATAATTAAAATTAACTGCAAGAAATATTGTTGGTTAATTTTTTACCATTTTTTTTCAATATTCAACTCTGGAACCATCATTTTGATTTTTTTGTTTTTAATAATACGAGTAATTTATTTCTTTCTAAAATATAAAATATGTTTTACCAAAGATACAATTCGTTTTATTTATTTAGTTTTATAAACCAGAAAATTTTCAAGTTTTTCAGGTCTGGAGCTGTTTTTAATTATTGTAATTTTTTATACCAAACTATTTCTTTCTAAAGAACCCCATACTAGAGCTGCAAAACTATCGATGGTACTATCGATAGTATCGATAGCTTTATTTTAAGAGGACTATCGATATATTTTTTTTCGATAGCGATACTATCGACAAAAACACTATACTAAAAGAGAAAAAATCAAAGTCAATAAAAACGGAATGATGACGACTGTGTAATAAAAAATGCAACATTCAAATTTCGCCGCCTGATTTGGTAATGGTTATCATTACATATATGAATGTGAAAACAAATTAATTAGTTTTGATTTTTTAATTAGTTTTTGCTTCAACATAAGATGTCAGTTTTTTATCTAGTAGATGCAAATTGCATTAAAATACAATTATTATGTACCAACGGCTTTGATATATGAAGAAACTTGACGGCGGCTAAATTTGACGACTAAATAAAAGGTGACGCTAAATCACAAAACAAACAGAAGTGTCACGAGACGGAAGATACGGGTATTTTTCTGTTTGTCTCGTTTTCCCTCAAATTTTGTTGTCGTTTTTGTTTTGCTACGTCTTTCCAGTGCAATAACTTTTTATTAACTGTGTTAATTGGTAAGTAGTAATACACTAGAGTATCAAATACACAATACTTTTCTCTTTTTTCCACGAATTTTAACAAAAACCTGATTGGAGCTTTTTTTACCTGCCACTTTCTTCACTTCTGTGTATTCTGTGGCTAAATAGTTTGCTTTTCCTTCTGTTAAACGAATACTTTTTAACTAACTGCAATAGCTTAAGTAATGATGAAAGATTTTTTTTATTTTATTCCTTTTTAATTTATTTTTTATTGATCCATCTATTTATCTGTTTGCTTTTTCGTTTATTTTTTTAGAACTGTGTATATATGTTTGTTGAATATGTGTATTAAACTAAAAAGTTTAAAATTAAACTAAAAGTTTTTAAACAATCAACTTTCTTTTTACTTTATGGAATGATTAAAAAATTCAAGATTTTATATTAGAAAAATACTCAATTGATAAGTTTTACCCCTTATAGCAATGCTGCCCACAGAGAGAAAACCGAGAGTAATGTATAAGCGTAGGTGCATTCATTTGTACAAAAAGCCGATTGATGTTCGGCACTCTGGCGCTTCTCTGGCCAGCAGTGCCTTATAGACACGAAAACTTTACTTTGCAAAGCCTTAATTCAGCAGGTAGAAAGACAGAAAGAGATAGTATTTATCATTCTGTCTTTCACACAGCTGAATTAAGACTTTGCAAAGTAAACTTTCCGTGTGTAAAAGGGGTGCTTCTAAGAATCAAAAACTATCGATAGTATCGATGGCATCAAAAAATACTATCGAAACTATCGAATGGAGCACCTATCGATAGTTTTGCAGCTCTACCCCATACACGTTTCAATTCAATTGTGAATTGAGTCTTTCAATTGAATTGATTCTTGGCCACACACGTCATAAACTCAATTGAACGATTTTCATTGAACTGTAAAATTCATATTTTTTTCACAATTACAAATTTAAAACTTCTATTGCATTAATTCATTAATTTTTATATTTTTTATTTAAAATTCAATGAAATTAAATACAGTTTTAAAAATACATAACTTTCTCAATACGAAATAAAGCTACAAACATAAATTTTGACAGCTAATCAATAGACTTGAACACACAAAGCACAATCGAATTGAAAGATTTACTAGTCAACATGAAAAATCAAAAAATATTTCATTCAATAAGAATTGAAATTACTGAACTTAAGGCCGAATAAGAAATTATTTCTGATTAAAAATCAAAATCCTTTGATTTTTCTTCAACCAACTCGACAACTGCCAAAATACTCAATTGACAGAGCCATACACGCTTTGATTTGGATAACAACCGACTCAATTCAAAATTGAATTGAATCGTGTATGGGGTGCTTAAAACATAAAAATATTTAATTTGTAAACAAAAAGAAAAAAATTAAATTTTTAAATCTTGCCTCATACATTTAGATTTTTCTGATACCTTATATATATAAAATATGTTAAGTGAACAAGAAAAAAAAAGGAAACAAAAAAAATCAAATTTTACAGCTCTGCCAGCTGTAGTTTTTATTTTTCTATCATAAAATGTTAGACAATCAACGCATTCGTTCTCTGGCCATAAATATAAATAATTTTTTCACAAAACAAGCACTGCCTTTAAAAAAAAACTGAAAAATATTTCCGAACAACGCTGATTTTTGTTTCATTTTTGATGGCTATTCTAATGATGTAAAAGAATTTTTCGCTAACCATGAAAAATCTAAAATCCTGGAAGTTTCAATCGGGGGGCATAGACACGCGTTTTAAACTTGAAATTAAGAATTTAAGTCAAGAGGTAAGTTACGAACTGGACAAATTCGAAAGCACCGATTGTTATATTAGGGAGGTAGGGCCACGTTCTCAAAAAGTTAACGTAGTTTTATATGGTAGATAACTGAAATTCGGCAAACAAACAGGCTTAGATAAGTTACTAACTAGAAAAAATTAAAACACCAGCTACACTATTGAAACTTTACATGCAAATTGCACTTATGCTAGCCTTTAATTTTGCGTTTTCGAGAATACTTCATCTAAGCAGACTTAAGAAAAATTAAGAAGTCACTCCCACTAAAACTAACGCTATATCTTACATATTTCTACACAGATGACTCCTTAACCCTTTCAGGACCATAAGCTTCTGGGGACTTTCCCTTTATCATTTTGATATGAAATAAGCTTGTCAGAATCTAACTAAAGTAAAACCATTCAAAAATGTGAAAAAAAAATTTTGCGTAAACGAGTTTTGTTATGGGACACATATGTCCCTGTGGTCCTCAAGGGAGCCAAAATGTCTTTTTTATTATATATAGGATTTTCAATAAAAGTTACATTTTTAAGTTATAATACGCTTTGAATAAAAATTTATGTTTAATTTTGCGATAAATTATGGTTAATTATGATGTTTTGCGAAACAATTACGGTTAGTAGTAAAACATAGATGCACATTGCATTCATTACAATAGTTATTAGTGCGATTTTCTACATTAATTTTGGGGCATTGAACACATCTCTTTCTTACGTTGGCTTTGAGCATATAGTGCGAAGAAGCTGGTCTCTTGCTGGCAGTGATTTTTGATGACTGGAATATTGGAAATTCTCTCTGACGCGAAGAATAGGCAGCGATTAAATTTCTGGCCACCAGTCGTCTAAAATCAAGGGAGTTAACCCCTTCAACAAGAGTTTTTGCTTTACATTCGGTGTAAATAACGTAGGCATTGTTTACGCTTATATCAAGTAAGTCAAAAAATAACCGGAGGTAATATTTTATTTTCGATTTGCGGTCTAGTTCATAAAAGGACTTGCGCTGATCCATTAGATCTACTCCACCCATATTTTTGTTGTAATTCGTAATAGCTTTCGGGCATTTTACGTTGATTTTCTCAGCACTACCAGCTATGCGACGTCTGACGGTGTCTGCTTCCACTGGCGAAAGAAAATTTGTGAGAAGAGTTACAGCTCTGTTGTCCATCCACTTCACAAAGGATATGCCCTCAAAGCTTGATGTGTAAATGTCTCCTCGCTTCATATTCTTATCGAGAGGCAAATTTTTTGGAATATTTTTTCGGTTGCTTCTTACTGTTCCACAGGACTTTATTTGACGTTTTTTCAACTCATATTGTAACAAAGGCGAGTTGAAGAAGTTATCAATGTAGACCTCGGAGCCCAAACCTGTGAGTTTTTCTGTCAACTGAAGCACGACTGATTCCCCAAGTCCATATTCAGTTCCATACTCTTTTCTTCCAGTGTATAGATCAAATTCAAAAAGATATCCGGAAGCAGAGTCACATCTACACCACATCTTAAGTCCCCATTTTATTGGTTTGTTCTTGATATACTGTTTCATAGCATTATGACCTTTGAATTTGATCATGTGTTCATCGACAGCCTGTTTGTATGTGTTTTTCATTGAATTTTGAAATGCTTTGTTGAAATGACTTATGACAGGTCTGATCTTAAAAGCCCGATCATTCCTGTTTCCTTCTTCATCGTTATTGGTGAAGTGCAAATTTTGACGGATAACTTCAAATCTTTTTCTTGTCATTACATTACTTATGAAGGGTACACCCACATCAGGTTCTGTTGACCAATAATCACGAATGGATGGTAAAACGTGATATGTCATTACCAGATTGATACCAAGAAATGCTTTCATTTTGTCAGCAGTAACATCAAAAACTCTTCCATTTTGTTCAGCATATCTACAGGATTCATGAACTATAAGTTCTATCAAAACATCAAAGTTCGTAGTCAGTAAAAATATCTAAAATGGTGAAAGATTACAGTTGGGGTCCCCAACATCGCAGATTTTCACTTTTCCAAACTCATAGTCACTGTTAGGGAATACGTTTGCAGTGTATGAATTTCTCCATCTAAAATTTGGTTCACTTTTTTCTGTCGTTTTTTTCTTGTAATTTTTTGGAATACGAGGCACTTGTTCCGTTATCTCAACGACTTGTTCTGTTGTCTCTACCGCATTATCATCGATTTCACAAAATGCTGCACCTGCATCAACATCACCTTCAAGAAAAATCTGGTCTTCTTCATCTAGACACAAATCGTCTTCATCTTCGCTATTTTCCGCAGTAAGAAATTGCAATATTTCTTCTTCATTCAGGTTAAAAAATCTACGACGCTGGAAAGCCATTCTTCTAAAAAAATATTGTTACAACGTGCTATAGAATTCACATTCACCAAACTTACCAAAATGAAACAGCAAATCAAAGAACAAAAATGTTTCTCTCAAATATCACTTTTTTTAGCAAATTAGAAAACACGACCACTTCTCACAGCGTAAAGTAAGTAAATAGAATACAACTGCTCAGTCACCTGATAAAGTTTGCAAACTTAATGGGGAAGTCCCATTTTATTTTTTTTAATATGCCAACTCTCACCACTATTAGCAGTTATTTCAAAATAAGTGTTGCCAACACAAATGTTCCAAGATGTTCCAACACTTGTGTTGGGAACACTTGTTTCGTCGTCAGTGTGAAAATACTATTACATTCAAATTCATCAAACGAAAAGTTACCATTGACGACCACAGGGACACCCGTGTCCCTTTGCGTTTTTTTTTTAATAAATCTAGTTTTTTTCTTGGAAATATCTCAAAACCGAATTTCAATTTGTAGAATATTGTTAGATTAAACAAAATTTTTTAATTTGAAAGAAAGAGAAAATTTCGTCTATGACTTAGAGCAGTTTAAATATCCCGTTTGCGGTATGTGCAAAACTTGCTTTTTAGCTCTTAAAAAAACATTTATAAAATTTTTTTTTCACACAAATTTTTTATAAATTTTAAAAACCCATCATTTAACTTTGCATTAAGCTAAAAATATCAATACTTTTAGTATTAGTTTATTTTTAACGCATATATTTCTTTTTGGGACACATATGTCCCCTGGTCGTCAAAGGGTTAAAAATTTCCTACATTATTGGGTCCCTGTAATGATACAGATGTGCGATAGCTTTCCGTGAGCACCTGCCATTACGGCCTTATCTCACGGGTGCCAAAGCACCGGGTGTGGGTTAGACGCCAGACCAACGCCCCCATGCACCCTATTAGAATGAACCTATGGCCCACTCCATAAGGCACATAGGTTGCAATCTTTGAATATAGTTATCCCTGTACTATATTCAATTACCTTGCTGAGGTAATTTGAGCTATCTAAACTCTGCTGCTATGTCCGTGCCCATAGCAGCTTCTGTTGAATGGCAACAGCACCTAGAATAGTGTCTGGCTGACCGCGTCAGACCAATCACTAGCATTGATTTCACACTGGGAAGCCAAGACTATTCTCCCAGCGATTTTGGTAGCAACCACAGCCACCACGATAATTCTCCGGCTTCCACGCTAAGGTGTTGTGTGTACACCCATAGCGAGGTCCCCAAGAGAATTCCTCAACCATTGCCGGCACAGCTCAACCACTCATCCATAATGAACGCATGCCTGTGTCGCCAAATAACCAGTGCCTACTCCACACATACCAAAATCATCCCTTTAACCCCTTGGGGTATACCCCATTGGGGTAGGACGAACTCGGCATTTCAGCAAAGGAAACTGACAACCGCTACATGCAATCAAAACTTCAAAGCAGCTCGGCTGTCGGGCAACCGGCACCCGTGGCACCAGAAGTAGCCTCTGGTTAGACCTCGAAGTTCCACCACAAGGGCTTCACCTCTATCGTCTTTTGAACTCAGGGGCAGTTCTAAATGACGCTGCACCTAACTGACATCAACAGGACCTGTCTTCCTTTTGTTATAAATGTGTGCACATCCGTTACTCTGTTTATATTCAGAGATTGGATAGTAACACATAAGTTCTATGGGTAATGTACCAAAGGTACGTCAATGGAAAAAGCCACATCACCCCAGCTGGGGCCCCGGGGTTGCCACACCCGTAGTCCATTACAGACTCCCCTGGGGGGGCTTGTAATGATACAATAGTGCACCCATCAAACTCTAAGCCATTATTTTATGTAATTCTGCCATTTTCAATGGGCACAATCATTATGAATAGAAATATAGCAGACTAGAAATTTTAAGTTTAAGTTTCTATATAATCCGATAACTTGGCAATATTTTTACCTTTCTAAAATAGAGAGAATAATAGGATTACAAATTTATAAAATGCGTGACATATTTCATTTTGCGACGTGCCAAAAGATTTCTTACTCGTACTTACCTACGCAAGATAATCAACAACAGAAAATCGGTGAAATTTTCAAAAAATCAGAAAAAAATGGCGGAAAATTTTTTTCTTGCGTCTATAATTAGAGACTTTTAGTCGTATGGAAAGAAACTTAACAAAGTTTTGTCAAGCATGGTTAAGTAAAGTTGTATTCTAAAAAAAAAATATTAAATCAAAATTCTAAAGTAGGCCCACGTTTGTTAAGACTACTTTAAGTTAATATTTCCAAAATGTATATTCTGTACCTCAAATATTTTTGTTAAAATAGCACATATTGATTCATTTTACACCTGAAAATGAAGCTAGAAATGCTAGCTCTTATTCTAAATTTATTATTTCTGTCATGTGATGCAAAACATTACCAAATTATCCAACTGATTCGAAATATATATCAAAATCCATAAAAAAATATTAATATAAATGCAATTATACAAAAATGTTTCAGTGATGTACATACAATCAAAACGAATCGAAAAAAGCTGGGTATTCATATACTCATTTCATTCGAATAAAACAAGTTGTGATAATTTTTCATATTTTTTTTTTTTTACTTTTACTTCAAAGTAATCTTTATCTGTTTTAATACCATGTCCGAAGCTCATATTTTTTTAAATTAGGTTGCTTTACTTCTAGATAATAAAAATTTATTTAATAGAATAAAAAATTATTTCAATACTCGAATGAAATTGTATTCGATTTTGTACATCATAAGCTGTGAATTGGTTGTTGAACAGGGTGGTGTTACTAGTACTTATTATTAAATCACAAAACAATTAAAGTTGTCTTTTGCATATGATTTCTTAACAAAGCTATGTATGTTAGCCTTAAAAAGTTTTGCAACTACTATGAACCTTAAAGCTAAAGTAAAATATTCTTTTGCATAAGGGAGTTCAACTTTTATTGCAATATAAAACATAATTCAAAGTGTAGCTACGTTCACTTTTAAAAACTTTTTTCTTTTTTTTGCAAAATGAGTGTGTGTTTTTTTTTAATTTTTAAACATATTATTTCAATATCAATATTCCAGATAAGTTTTTTGCTTTAATACGCAGAAAAAACTAAACTTCGTTTTCAGTAACCAAATTCATTGAATCAGTAGATATTTTGTATGAATGCGGACATATAAAGAAATTTGTAGATTCTAATAACAATTTCGTAAAAATTTAACTGAAAAAATAAAATTATTTTTAGTTTACTTATTATGGCATTAGAGAAAAAAGTTAACTGAAACTCAAAATATTTTCAGTCAAATGTATTAACAGGATCTGAAAAATATTTTTGCTGATTTTTTTTGCATTACTCAGCAATTTTTTTTTTTTTTATAATTTACAAACACATTCACTAAAATTTTTCGTATTATCAGAAAATAAATTAACTGAATCAATTAACTGATTCCAACTGAAAAAGGTTCAACTATTTTTTTTTTTTACTTGCAAAAATTGGCTTGTTTTTATGGTTAAGCATTTCGTTCCCGCTTTTGGAACTCATCAGTATACTTCAACCCAAACAATTTTTGTATTTAGCTAACAAACTCCGTATGTTTATAGTAAGACTCTTAATACTATATTGAGAATCACAATATACAAACATAATAAGTTTGAAAACCGCAAACAAAAATCTTTAAAGCCGCGTTCAGACTACTATACTTTGTATTTATACTTGTCAAAAATTCAAATAATACGTGCAAGTGTGATAGTCTGAACTCAAAATGTCATCAAAGTGGCAAATAATACGATACAAATTTTGACATCCCATAAGACTTTTGCGTTTTTAGAAAATTTTCTAAACGGTAATACTTTACGTTAGATCAGGGTTGCATTTTCACACAAACCAAATTTCCAAGTCGGCTGTTTCACTGCCGATAGCGAGTCGTCATTGATGTAATATTTTTTGTCATATGTATATCGGCTCAAAATTTTGAATAAGTGAATCGTATGGAAGTATATTTCGTTGACGTAATTTTTTAACGTTTTTGTAATATCTTTTCTTAAATTTTTTCTGTTATTTACATAGAATATTTTTAACTGCTGAATTTTTTCAAGTGCCGGCACGTCCCCCGCCTGCGTGAAACTGCTTTGCCGCCGCGGCACAGAACATTGAACAGCTGTTTTGTTTTCTGCTTGTGTCACACATTTCATTTGAAGTGTGATGGTCTGCACGCAATATGTGATTTTACGTTAGATTTTTTGACAGTCGCAACGAATGTATTTAGATTTCTGTATCGTAAAATGTGATGAAAGTATTAATACTTGTATAATAGTCTGAACGGGGCTTAAAGAAATTAAATATTTTTTATATCTATAAAATAATTTGTAGAAAAAATTAAAAAAATCAGACAAATTTTTTTACAGTATATAAAAATAAATTTAACTGAAAATAACAAATTAAAATATAAAAAAAATAAATCTAAATTTTTTTTAAAAAATATATAAATATATAAATAAAATAAAATTGGAACAAATAATTTACTGGAACAGTAAAAAATATTTACTGAAACTAAATTATATTTCAAAGCACACGTTTGTTTGAAAATTTTTTGGGAATAATTTATTCTGTGTACTAAGAATAATTTTTGGTAAAATCTTCCAGCTTAAAAAAAAATCAACGTTATACCTTCATTCGTTTAGCCACAAAATAAAACATCATACAAACATGTTTAAACCGAAAAAACATTCAAAACTCATGTAATTTGCATCACTTTCCAGAGTTTATCAGTATCTCTGAGCTACAAATCACAACATACAGTCTTCAAAACTTACAATATGTTGTAACATTTTTTTGTGTATCTATCTGTGTACTTAATTTTTAAGATTTCTTTAAATTCAATTTTGGTTTTCGAACAGCTTTCTGGCTCAAATACTCCTCTGTGTAACGTCAAAATTACGTCAGAGCCACATGCGCATGTGGTTTTTTGCATGCCGTGTACTTATAAGTTTAAGTTAAGTTTACTTTCATATACATGTGTACATAAAAATACGCGATAGACTAGTAGTTAATAGATAATTGAAGATCAAATTAAAGTTTCACACATAAGAAACAAATAACTGCTTCAAAATTTAAATTGATTTAAAGAATAAAAAAAAACTCCATCTTGGACAAATAAACTGTGATGTGGATTTCAGGTAGAATGTAATTCAAATAAGTAGGTAAGAGAATCGATTCATCAAAGGTAATTAATTTCAAAGTAGATATAAAATATTGGCCTCCTTTGGCCAAAGTGCTTCAATAGTTAGTTCCAAACAAAATAGATAAAAGTATATCGTTTAACTAGAAAACAAAATTTGAGTTAAAAAAATCACAGAGCTTAGGTTTAGAAAAATTTTAAATTTAAGAAAAATTCGTAATATCTGGTAATTGCAGCAGCAACGTATTTAATCACAAATGTATGAAAAAATATATAATTTAAAATATTGTTTCAAACAACAAATATGTCTCTTTACCAACTTGTGACTTCTTGATTGAAAAACCTATTGCTCTGCAATTCAAGTTTTTACTGGGTGGCTTCTTCATTCATATGAATTTTGGTATACATTTAGGATCCGTCTCATAAGCTTCGCATTTATATTTAATAATTTCACAACATAAAAAAAAACGGAATGAACTTTTCTTATTTACCTTTTAGTTTTATGGGAATTGTGACATTTGTTAAACAAACGTTGAAATTAACTAAAAGTTAATTAAAGTGCGTGAGTAGAAAAAGTTCAACAACTGTGGCGCACTTAAATGAGTTAAAAAGTTGTGAAAATATATGCCGTGTGTTGACAAAACTTATTTTAATCTAGCAAAATATGAATGCATTACTCTTTAATTCATTTCACAAATATAATAAGTATATTTCTTTATAATGGAGGGTGAAACCAAAAAAATAAAATTTTTACCCTAAGTACATAAATTAACACTTATTAATAGAACAAGAGAAGAGGTTATTGATATCATATTATGTTTAGTATACCAAAGTGATTGGCACATGTGAAACTTCCATGCTTTTGCCAACATTTCAATGTTTAGGCTAAGTTTACTTACTTACTTACTCAGAAAAAAGTATCATCGAAATGTAACCAACAAAAGAAATTGTTAATATTTAATTTAAAAATTAACAAAATTTAAGTTTTTATAGTCAATTAAATTACTTAACAAAATTATTTGTTAAATTATATCATAACGGAATGCTCACATGTAGAAGAAACAAGAAATCATGTTTTGTGTGTATTCCTCATTTGCGTATTAAATAGAGTGTTGCTATTTAGCTGAGAGGTAAATGAGTTAGTTTATTAGTCCTGAAGTTGCCGGTTCATCTCCACCCAAAGACATTTAGTGTTTTTCGCAGACAAGCAAAAATCGTTTCGATAATTGTGATTGTGTATAAAAAAAACAATCTTAATATAACTTTAAAGAAAATTTATTATTTGACATATTGTCAGAAGTGTACATAAAATAATTGAAATTTATTTGCTGGTAGTTTAGCATGTCTATATACGTATTTCATTGACGCTTGAACCTTGTAAATACTTTTATTGTTATCCAATGGATTTCTAATTGTAATTATAAGGATGTAGAAAAATAAAATGAGTTCACCTGGATATAAATTATTTGCTGGGTTTTGTATCAGTTTCAAAGCCTACTAAGCTTATTTTTTCTTTTGTGATTTTCAAAAGTATTATTTTATGAATAAGAGGTTTGTGACTGTTTAAAATTTGTGGTTAAAGTCTACTGATGATTTGCTTCAAGCGCCAATGAAATACGTATATAGACATGCTAAACTACCAGCAAATAAATTTCAATCTTAATATATATAAGAATTATAATAACCGAAATTTGTATGAAAATTTAACAATTGGCATTGTTAATATAACAATAACTTTAATTGAAATAACTTTAAAATCTAACAAAATTAAATGTTGAAGAAATAAATACATTTCGACAAACTATTTGTTGATATATTTAATTGAAAATATTTTTTAGATTTTCCTTCAACTTACAATTTCGTTAATTGCGCTTTACAAAAATCGTTGTAATTTCAAAATTAATTAATTATTTAATTGATATAACAAAAAAATCAATTGTTTTTAAAAATCATTTTTCTCTGTGTTCCCTCTGCTTCTCGTACCACTTGGTATTGCTCCTGAAATTCATTTCGGCAGGTGATTCTCTGGCATTGTAGTCACACGCTCAAACAATCTTAGCTTAATACGTGCGATTTTGTTTTTCAGCGGTTCTGTATAGTTTCTTTTCGTTTTATTTTTTGTCTTATTTGGTTTCATTTTATTGGCCACCAGTCTCAAGTTAAGATTAATTCTACAACACAAAATTGAAGACTACTCAGCACGAATTGAAATTGGTAAAGGTGACAGATTCAGAAGTATAAGGAATCAGTAAGAATATTTAATAAGAGAATATTTAACCAAATATCAAAGAATAGCACATATTTTACTAAATAGTAACATTGCCATTATTATGTGTGATAAAATACCAATTATATATATACATATATACATATGTATGTACAAACCAACTGCAGCACCATAAAAGCGAGAAAAAAGACCGAATGAGCGAAAGCAACAATAATATGGAATAATTCTAGACATTTTCTATACATAGTCACCGATCAGTCAGCAGCTTCTAAGACAAAAAACGAAATGTGTGTAAGTTCTTTCAAGTCAATATAAAGACTTTTGATTTTAGACTACAATCAATCTAGAAACGTCCTTCAATGCAAAAATGAAATATCTTCATTCAGGTGTTGTGGAAATTTTTGAGATAATTGATTACCAGAAAATCAGGGTATATCTGGAAACTAAGAGGTTAATATTTTGGCTTGGCCTAGATCATATGTGTACAATATCACAGAAGGAACGCCAAGCATTTTGAAAACTCAAAAACTTAATTAAAAAATCCAAATAGGGAATACACAAAAAAGAAGGTAAAATTAAAAAAGTCAACACTTAAGAGATTTTTAAACATAACAAACGGAAATACGTTAAGTCAAATCAGACATATGGAAAACACATTAGAATCAAAATATCTTAATAATTCAGATTGGAAAAACTTAAAAGGACAAAGTCCCTACCATGTCAAACTATCTAATATGCAAGTCGGCACTTTTCAGGAGAGAGAAAATGCCTATTCAATTGTTGACTCTAAATCAGCGCGTTATTAAAGGTGAAAGATTTTATATCTTTTTTTTTTCCAGTTATTCTTGCAAAAAAAAAACACATTCGCCACTTTGCATCTCGTCTGAGTTTTGAAAAATTTAATGATCAGACATATAGTTTAACAATGGATAAATGGACTAGCACTAGAGGTAGGCAATATAATAATGTCAACTTGCACAACTCAAATGGCAAATGTTAAAGTCCGGATCTAAGTAAAATGGGAATGGACAGATATATAACAGTGGTAAAGCGTGGGCGAAGCCCAAATTCTTCAAAAATTTCATCTGCTCCAAAGATGTCTAGGGATAACAGCGCATCATCTACCAATCGTCAAAATCGTTTTTCATTATTGCAAGACACCGACGACAAGCCCTCTACATCATCGCAAAAGTCTTTTAAGCCACCACCTATTTATCTGAGAGAAAAAAATTCTAACGCGCTTATAAAAAAACTACTGTCGACCATTGGTGAAAATACTTTTCACATCATTCCAATTAAACGAGGTAATATTGATGAAACTAAAATCCAAATATATAATGAAAAAGATTTCCGAAAAATTGTTAGTGAATTCGAAAAAAAATAAAACAAATTTTTACACATATCCACTTAAGAGTGCTAAAGGCCTACAGATAGTATTAAAGGGCATAGATTCATATGTTGAACCCGAAGAAGTAAAATGTGCACTTGTCGATCAAGGATTCATGGTAAAAAATGTTATCAACATATTTAATAGCGAAAAGGGGCCCCAACCCCTATTTCGGCTTGAACTGGAGCCGAATGACATACAATTGAAAAAAATGAAACCCATCCAATTTATAGCGTAAAGTATCTCTTACATCGTAAAATCACAGTTGAAGAGCCACGTAAGCGTTCAGGTCCCGTACAGTGCCATAATTGCCAAGAATATGGCCATACGAAAACTTACTGCAAGTTACCTACAGTGTGTGTTATCTGCGGTGAATTGCATGGTACTGCTAGCTGCCCTAAGCCAAAAGATCAACCAGAAAAAAAATGTAGTAATTGTGGAGGTAATCACACAGCTAACTATAGAGGGTGCCCTGTATTTTCTTTCGTTAAACAGGTTATGGGTCAAAAACCCAAGTTAACTCCAGCTCTACAAGTAAACGCGAACTCCGACACTTTTGCTCAAATCAGCCAACCAGTTACTTCACGTGTATCGTATGCTGATGCTGCTAAGACTAGTTCAATTCCCACGCAAAATGTTCCACCGCCAAATAATTCAACGAATTCAAACTCAAGCTTTAACTTTAGTCGCCTTGAAGCTACTATTGAGAATCTGGTGCTAACTATAAACAACTTTACTACAAATATGACAAGTATGATGCAAGAAATGCTGCGAATGCAGAATACACTGCTTCAAGCATTAGTTAATAAACCATGAACATGTTAAAAATATGTTTCTGGAACGCAAACGGCATTCGCCAACATAAAAATGAACTTGAGCACTTCCTCATGGAAAAAAATATTGATATAATGTTGGTTTCTGAGACTCATTTGACCTCAAGAAGCTTATTTAAAATAAATGGTTACACTTTATATGATACAAAGGACCCGAGAGAGAGAGAGAGAGCATGTGGTGGATCAGCAATTCTGATTAAGTCAAGACTCAAGCACTATGTCCTTGACAACCTTAGTGAAGAATATTTGCAAGCAACGAATATTTTCGTAGAAAATTTTTGTGCGAACTTCGTGATATCATCAATTTACTCACCTCCCGGATTTTCAGTTACCGAAGATCAGTATGAGAAGTTCTACAAATCGCTTGGATCTTGTTTCGTGGCAGCTGGTGACTACAATGCAAAACATACGTACTGGGGATCGCGTCTTGTTACACCTAGAGGTCGAGCCTTGTTCAATACAATTTCAAAAATGGGCTTAGATGTCATTTCGAGTGGGGAGCCTACTTACTGGCCTACTGACGTAAGAAAAATTCCAGATGTTATAGATTTTGCCGTCACGAAAAATATTCATAGGGACTTAATTCATTAGAGGCCTCTCTAGATCTGTCCTCCGATCACTCTCCAACAATAGTTACAATTTTCAACCCACTAAGGAGTGATTTAACTAACTCATATGTGAAGATGATTAATGGAATCAACTGGCTGGCATTCAAAAAATATCTTAGTAGTCACTGCGTAGAAAATACTCAGCTTAGATCATGCGATGATATTGAATTTAACATTGCCAATCTTAACTAAAATATTAAACAGGCTGCTGAACACGCCACTACCTCCTATCCGCAGACCGGCTTTAACAGAATTTATTCTACTGAAATTGAACGTCTTGTATGTGAAAAAAGGAGAGCTAGAAAAGAATGGCAACAATACAGATCACCCCTAAATAAAATCAGGCTTAAAGAATGTACTAAACGACTCAAAGAGCTGCTATCGTCGGAAAAAACTGCACTACCGGAAAAGTATTTAGAAGGTCTTGATGTAACGTCCGCATCTAATTACTCTTTATGGCGCACTACTAGAAATCTTAAACGACCCGTTGATCTTAAATCACCATTGCGTACTGCGACCGGAGGCTGGGCAAGAAGCGATAGTGAGAAAGGTAACTTATTTTCTGAGCATTTAAAATCTGTATTCACTCCCAATTCATGTACGGGTGCTGCTGATTTACCGAGTGTAGTTTCTCTACCCCGTCGTCCCTTAAGGCTTAAGATGCGTGAAGTACAAAAAGTAATTGCTGAACTCAACCAGAAGAAAGCTCCAGGTATTGATGGCATTAGTAACAAAATGCTCATGAACTGGCCTCATATTGCAATAACGATTCTTATTCTATTTACTTTTAATGCTATTTTAAGAATGCAGTATTTTCCACATAACTGGAAAGTGGCCAAGATCAAAATGATTCCAAAGGCGGGCAAAGATCTTACCAAGACTGAGTCATATAGGCCTATAAGCTTACTATCTACAATCTCAAAGCTTTTCGAAAAGCTGCTCATGACTAAATTGTCCAGAATTTTAACTGATAATGGGTGCATCCCGGACGATCAATTTGGCTTTAGAAATCAGCACAGCACGATTGAACAAACGCATAGACTAGTCCAAGTTGTAAGAAGAACATTTGAAAAAAAGAAGTATTGTTCTGCTCTCTTTATTGATGTTTCTCAGGCGTTTGATAAAGTATGGCACGAAGGCCTAGTTTTAAAATTGAAGACATATCTGCCAATAAACATTCAAAAGCTTGTGGAAAGTTATATTATTGATAGGAAGTTCACTGTTGTGGAAGGAGAGTTCACGAGTGTGGCCGAATCTATATCTTCTGGTGTGCCCCAGGGTAGTATTCTGGGTCCTGTCTTGTATTTAATATATACTTGTGATATGCCTGTGAGCAATAATATCCATATTTCTACTTTTGCCGATGATACAGCCTGTATGAGTGTGCACGAAAACCCTTATGAGGCATCCCGCAATCTCCAGGAACATATCGCTCAGCTGGAAATATGGTTGAACTTATGGAGAATTAAAGTCAATGAACAAAAGTGTGTCCATATAACGTTCACCCTAAGAAGAGATACTTGCTCCTCCATTCGAATCAACAATCAAAATATTCCTCAACATTCCCAAGTGAAATACCTTGGTATACACCTTGATCGAAGACTTACATGGAAACATCATACTGACTCTAAGTTAACTCAGATGAAACTTAAGTTAACTCAAATATATTGGTTGATTGGCAGAAACTCAACACTCAGCCTAGACTGCAAACTTTTATTATACAAGTCGCTTTTGAAGCCAATATGGCACTACGGAATTCAGTTATGGGGCACTGCTTCAGCTTCAAATGTCGAGAGAATCCAACGAAGGCAAAACAAAATTTTACAGTTAATAACATCGGCTCCATGGTACATCCAAAATTCTATTATACATCGTAATTTAAATATGCCACTAGTGACTGAAGAAATTGTAAAATACGCAGGCAAATATTTAACAAAACCCGAATCAAATCCTAATCCGCTTGCTCGTAATATTTTGAACTTTACTGGACACATCCGCTTAAAAAAGAGGGACACACGGGCTCTTATACCTAACACTCCAGATGGGACTACTTGAAAATACTTCCCCCCCCCCCTTTTTTTTTTTTTTGATTATCACTACTAATGTATTATTTATAACTACCACTAAGTTTATGTCCGACATTGGTCTGGCCCAATAATTTTTTTTTATAGATTTAAGATTTGAATACTTATTGTTAGTTCATATATGAAGATACAATAAATAAATTCATGCAAAAAAAAAAAAAAAAAGTAAAATTTTTAGAATTTGCAATTCCAAAAAACTAAAGACTTTATAAGCAAAGCTTAATTGAGTTCGAAATTTTATTAAATTGGGATATTGTAGCTGCTACTTTCAATAGGGCAGCAGTGAATATTAAATAAAAATTAAAAATAAAAAGCATAACTGTAATTATGTTTATGTAGGCCAGAGAAAAAAATTAGATTTTCTATGTTGAAGGCATACAAATTTAAAGAGTTTTGCTTTGGATGTTTAAAACTAGAAACCGGTCGGTTTAAGTAAATTTCTTACCGAAATTCGGTTATCTGTGGCAATTCATTCAGCCAGTGCGGTCAAGACCAAAAACTCTCGAAGGCCAAGTAATACAATAAAGCCTGACTGTACTTAAGAAATAATTATGATTACGCGAGAGCTGTTCTTCAGCCCAGAGCTAACTGGATTTCTAGTTTTTCTTTAATGAGAACTCCCTCTTTTTAAACCCAACCTAACATTAACTGTAGTCGAGAACAAAACATAAGTAATGACCAGCTAACCCTTCAATAATCAATTTTAGTGTATTTAAAAAAAAATATTTTACTGAATACACAGAAAAAATTATTAACAAAAAATTTTCAAACAAACGTTTTTACTGTTCGAGTAAATTATTTGTTTCAATTTTATTTTATGTAAAAAAAAACTGTATAGAATGAAAATTATCTATATAAAGTAAAATTTGTAAAAAAAAAATTTAGATTTATTTTTTTCTGTTCCTATTAATAAAATATTTTGAATTTCAGTTAACTTTTTTCTCTAATGCCATAATAAATTAACTAAAAATAATTTTTTTTTTCAGTTAAATTTTTACAAAATTGTTATCAGAATCTACAAATTTCTTTGTAGGTCCGCATTCACACAAAAAATTTACTGATTCAATGAATTTGGTTACTGAAAACAAAATTTAGTTTTTTTCTGTGTAAGTAAGATGATAATTTGGGACTATTAGTGCGTTAACAAATATTAAACTTAGTTATAAATATTAAACTAAATTGTAAAAATTCCCCAAAAAAATACACTAATGACCATATTGTTTAAGCTACATCTGGTGAATTGGTTGTTCTTTCTTAAATATAGTTATACATTATGGAATAAAGCGTTTTCAATGAGCGTGTTCTGGTCGGGCTACATTTCATGTGAATCGTCAATTTGACGGTCACCATAAACGTTACTCAAGAGGAACTATTGTGTAAACTATTATTGATAGATAAATTTGAGTCCAATGATTAAAAAAACAGCACCCGCACGTCGAAAAGCAGCTCCTGATAATATTGACGCCGTCCGTAAGAGTACAGAAGAATTTAAGGTAGTCGATTTAACAGAGCTCCAAAAAACTCTGTCTTTTCCAAACCACAACTTGGACCTGAAGTTCCAAAAATTAAAAAATATGAAAAATTTAACTTAAACATGCACATCGAAAGCTACAACTTGAATGTTGTAAAGGACTTTGTATATTAAAAGGTCACAGTTAACAACAAAAATGATTTGAGCAATCAAACGTAGAATAACACTTGCAAATAGGTGCTGCCTTGGGTATTTTAAATAGTTATGAAGTGAACTCCTCTCTAGAAGATTTACCAATTACTTAACGTCATACTGTATGGTAAAAATATAGGCATTGCAAAAGATAAATGATTCAGCGCTGGCATTGTTCAATAGAGCATTTTTCCATGACATACATATGACCCTATACAATGATGGTTTCCGCGTGCTCAACAAGCTTTAAGCTCAGCCAAATATAGAAGAATGCATAAAATCAACCGCGCTGTATTGGAAAGTTTTATTGAAATGAAAATTATTTCCATCGAGCGAGGAAGAAAGAATATACGGATGGGGCGAAAACAAAAACTGGGCGACTCAACTATCGTTGGAATGACTAGGTGCAAAATTATATGAAAAATCTTGATGTCAACCCAACAACACAGAATTAACTGACCTTCTATTTCAATTAAGACTGGAATTGGTGATAAGATTATTTATAAATATATATTTTTTTGCCTTGTATATCTTGATGCCAGCAGAAAAGCATCAATGTTAGCTCTTAGCTTCTGCCAATAGTGATAATTTTCATATGGAATAATTAACATTTAAAATTCATGATAAAACATGCAGTTATGTACCAACAAGTCTCAAGAATAATGACAAAATAGCTTTAAAAATATAAGATTTAGTATGGTTCTATGATTCGCCTTTCTCTTTTATTGCGTAAGAAATAGTAAAATTAATATCATAAGTTTTACTAGTAAGTATTGCCTTAACCTTAAACATGACATTAGAGATAAAATTCTATTAAGTTCTTACTTATTTGTAAACCAATTATTTTATTTTTACCTCAAGAGTTGGCGAGTAAAAATTAGTCTTAACAAAAGTAAACGGTGCATCCTTCTGTATTTTTTTTATTTTACTTGATTGTGAATTTTATTTCAGCAAATAGGCAAGCAACAAAACAAACTATTTCTGAATATTTTCAAGCATGATTAACAAGTTTGATAAATGAATTGTTTGTAGTTAAAAATAAACTCGTACGTGTCTATAAAGAAACTTCATTCTTACAGTTTGAGTTTTATTCTTTTCGTTGCAAACAAATGATTTGTCCCATATTTCTTTATTTATATTACAAATATGTGTAAAGTTTTAGAACATACGTCTAAACAATACAAAAAATCTTTATTGTTAAAAAAATAGATTTTTGTTTTATAACTGGAAGGACATGATTTTAAGGTTTATATATTTCAATTTTTGCGGTTATGTTTCTATTTGAAAAATATTTCTTATAACTTCCACATACCACTAATGTCCTTTTTGTCTGTGGATCTAACTTTCATGCACATTTGAGCAGCCAACTTGGCAAAAAGAATATTAAATTCTCTGACGGCATGTTAAACTGGTATCTAGAACTATTATTTTTCAGTTTGGGTTTGTTTACAAATATGGCAGGCAGAGTGAAAGCAATGCATCTGCAAGAAAGAAATATGTATATGTATATTTAAAAATTTTTACATGACTTAAAACTATTTTACAAGCTGCCATCAAAATGGAAACACTTTTGATAAACAATCATAAATTTGTATCCCACATAGAGAACTATGGCCAATTTTTGGATTCGAGTTTAAATTTAGTTTATTTCTTTAATCAGCTTAACCAAAAATTAACATTATCTAACATGAATTGAATTTGAAGTTTTTGAGAGCTAGTTTAAACTTATTTTTATATGCAGTATTACAATACTAAAGAACAAAATAGTTCCATCGTTTTAAATGCAAAAGTCACAATGTTATTAACACATTTTATAGGAACCAATTATGGTTTACAGCAGTTGTTATTTCAATATTGTAAATTTCGAATTGTAATTACGATTTACAATATTTATGTGAGTGTTGTAATTTTAGTTGTCTATGTTGAAATTATTGCGATTATGGTTTACAACATGCGTTCTTATGTATTGTTTTAAACTCTGAGATGATTACACAAACTCCTGAATATCATTTAAAATTAAGTCCTTATATAAAAGAGAAAACTGGTATAAGTTGGCATAAGTGACGAAATTGAACAAGGTTTTAACGAGTTCATCCAAACAATTTAACATTTTAAATTGGCGTATAATGTAGTTTTAACCCAGTGATTTTTAATATAATATGGTATGGTAAAACTCATTAGGATCATGTCAAATTTCGTCACTTATGCTAACTTCATGCCAGTTCTCTCTAATATATAAGACTGTTAAAAACCAAGCTACTTGTGGTTGTCCATCCATAGAAATAAGCTTGATTTACACTCTAAAGCATTAAATCAAACTTAGGATCATATATTGTCTAAATTTTTGTTGAAATATTCTTAATGTCTTAATTTATATTGATTTTGCTGTTATTTGTAAAAAAAAACAGTATTTGTCTTCTGTTACAAAAAGTTCAAATCTACTGTTAAAAGTGTTTATTTTTAAGCAAAGTGTTCTTAAAATACAGCCACATATGTATGTACAAGTAACGCCAAAATGTTGAAATTAGGCATTTATGCGTAGAACAGTAGAAATATGTTTAACAAAAAAATTAGAAGTACAAAAGTCTTCAGGTTGTAATAGAAGTACGCCACATTATTTTTATTAAATTACTCGAAATTAAATTTCATAAAATTTTTTTCTATTATGTCTTTATAAAGCCTTAATAAGTTTTATAAATAAGGCAGCTAGTGTTTAAAAAAGTTTATGGCTCAAAATCACCAAGATGCAGAATTAAGTTTGCAAGCAATTAAATGTATTAAATCTTAACTTTATTGAGAAAAGAAAATTAATAAAATACTGCATATTTAATCAGTCTTATGTGTACATCAAGCAAAACAATTATTTAAAAAGGTAAATTTTAAATTAAACCAATATAAGCAGCAAATAATTTTGCCTACTGGAAGGCAAACAGTCGTAAGTGCTTACAATTTGATTAAATAACCCATTATTTTTGTTTGAGGAGTGAAAAAAGTATGCGCTACCCTATAATTTTTGCCTACAAATATCCAATATTTAATACATTACTGATTGCCTAAAAGTATTAAAAATTTAATGGATTACAAATATGCAAAGTTTTGTAGATTACTATTTGCCTAAAATTATTCAAAATGAATTGGAAATTTTTTGAAATAAAAATAAAAATATTTTAGTTAATTTTAATTATTTCGAACTTCATTTGCTTCTATATTTATGATTTTAGGCTAAGGTTCGTATCGCTTTTTAAGCCAAATTACATGTGATAATTATTAATGAACAAATAAGACCAAAGTTAGTTGTAAATATTCTGACAACACATAGTTGAACGGAACAGCCAGCCGTTTTCGAAGGCCACTAAACCTTCATAATCAGCGTTCTTTTGTGTTTGGTCCACTGTGTGTGGTGTCAGTTGATGTAGATTTCTGCTTTATATACTTAGCATTTTATTGCAAATGGAATATGTGAATTGTTTTGATTCATCGAATTTCAATTTGCTGAAAGCTTTTTTGTATTGTAAGTTCAATTTTACCATCTCTATATTTACAACAGTCTTACCATTGTCGTTTGTTCTTTTACTAATTATACACATGCTAGTTAATTTGCTTATTGTTGTTCTACTTGAGACAAACTTTTTTGGTTTGTTACTATTAAGTATATTTTTATTTAATTTTTGCCACAAGCCCATGGCTATTAAATTTAGTTAATTTTAATTATTTCGAACTCCATTTGTTTCTATATTTATGATTTTAGCAGGCTAAAGTTCGTATCGCTTTTTAAGCCAAATTACATGTGATAATTATTAATGAACAAATAACACCAAAGTTAGTTATAAATATTCTGACAACACATAGTTGAACGGAACAGCCAGCCATTTTCGAAGGCCACTAAACCTTCATCAATTCATAAATATAATTTAGTAACAACATTATAAAACTTGTATCTTTTTAATTGTGATTTTAAAAATCACAATTTTACAAAGAAAATATGTGTTAAAGAATATGCCAAAATACTTAAATACTGTAATGAAACTTATAGTCAAGCAAAGTTATTTTAATGTTTTCGAACTTTATTGTCACGATCAATAAATTTTTCTCTACATATCACTGCGCGTCATCAGGTTAGCACACCTCTGTGGTAGGTTGTTTTTGTATCAATAAAAAGCGTTATAACTACAATTTTATTTTGGGATGTATCCAATTTAATGCTCAATCAAACAAAACACAAAATATAAATTTAAAGTAGCAAAAAATTATTTAGGGCCATTATTACAACTTAAAGATAGTTAAAAGTATGATTTTATCGGACGTATAAAAAGCTTTCCATTATTAGAAATTGGATTTAACTTACCAGGTAGGATAAATTTGCCTATAATTTTTCGCTCATTTTAGGTTAAAGTAAAATTTAGCAAGTGATAAAGTTTTTATAGGTCCGACAAAATATATGGCCCTTAATGATTCTTTTTTTTTTAATAAAAAAATAAAATTAACAAATCTATTTTGGTCAGCAGGTTAGCACATCTGACTTTTTTACTTTTTTTATGTAAATTTTACGCCATAAACTTATTTCTAAGCTTAAAATAAACTAATTTAAGTATTTTTATATAAATTTAATAATGAGTTGGCCGTCCCTTGTTGAGAATGACCTCTTACATTCGATTTGGAAGCGACGCATACAATTGTCCTATATAATGTAAGAAAATCTCTGACCAGGCGCGCTTTATACCATCAACTAATTCCGTTTTATTGCTGTATTGTCTTCCAGACTCGAAGACTTTACGAACGAGCCATCCCCATACATTTTCTATTATATTGATGTCGGGTGAGTAAGGCGGCCACTGCATTAAACTGACGGTTTGGCGGTTAATCACCCTAGCAGTGTGCATGGGCGCATTGTCATGCTGAGGTAAATTACCAAAAAAAATTTTAATTGGGGAAACGCTATTTCAAGTACATTTTTGTAAGCCTTAGCATTCATATTTGCTGTCAAAAACTGTAGCTCGCACGTACAGTAGTAGGAGATGGCTCCCCACACCATCACACCCCTTACCCGACTATGAAGACGATCCAACTCGTGCTCCTCTTTGCGGAGATCATGGAAGAAGTAGTTGTACCCGTCTGAACCTTCTAAATTAAATTTCTTTTCATTTGAAAAGACAACGTAGCACCAATCTGTAGTGCATGACATTTTTTCTTTCGTAAAATTCAATCGCATTTCCTTGCGAGCAAGGTTAAGAGGAGATTTTTTCTTCAATTTAAGTCTTTTAAGGTATGGAGCATTCTTTATTAGTCTTCGAATAGTAGATAAACTTGCCTTAACTCCAACATTTGCCCTAATCTTTGCGGTTGAGTCATGAGGGTTGGACGCTTCTCTCAAAACTGCTCTCTTATCAGTGTCAGAAAGAACTTTATTATTACCTCCTTTATTGTTTTTACCACATCCGTACTTATTGCGCAGGTATGCAGTTATTACTTTACCAATTTTTTCAATATTTCAATTACTGACAGCTTCAAATCTTCGTAAGCTTCAATTTTCGATTTTTCTTCTATTGAAAGAGATTTTTCTTTACCCATATTGATATTAAAAAAAAATTTGTAATGATAGTTTCAAATGTTGAAAATATAATGAAAAGAATTTGCATGTTCTAACTTGATGACACAAAAATAAATCACGTTTAACATTGAAAACAAAACAAAATTCCAGAAACCATATAACGATAAATATTTATCGTGTATTTTCAATAACAGTAACAATGCATAAAGAGACAATAATAATATAATACAAAAAACTAAAATTTATTAAAAACAGCAACAGCAAGAGCAATTATATTCAGATCGTAGGAGATGTGCTAACCTGATGACGCGCAGTGTATTTCATAATTAACTGGAAAGTACTAAGACAAATATTTTTACGTAATGATATAAATAAGTTATTATTTTATTCATTACTTATTATAATTATTAGATAAATAAGTACCACTCATTACTTTGTAAGACATAATAAAAAATAATAGCCATTACAAAATCCTGATTTTTTTTGCAGTGTAAATTTATCTATAGCTTAGTGTTCATTCATGTATGTCCGAGTATATATGAAAAAATACATTTTTAATTGTTTTTCTTTCACAAAATAAAATTGTTAATGTTAAATATTAATAACGACTTCCTTTAACTTTATTTTAGTAACATTTCACTAAAAATATACGTGCAATAATCGTTTTTCATATCTAATGTACCTATGTAGGTATCCAAGTACCTTGCCATACCGCACAGTGAGGGATTTTGAAAAAAGTGGAAATAATTCTGCAGTTTCTAAGCGAGCCATCCGATTGTAATAAAATTTCATACAGCATTTAAAAAGGTCTTACCGAGCTTAAGTCTGGAACTGAATTTATATATCCTTACAGGGGACGGAGCCACAAGGCCCCAAAGTGGGCAACCTTCGTATTTATTAACAAATCACCATCAATAAATTCCTTTACTTATAATTTCTCAGGGGATGAGAAATTATAAGGTCGAATGGTGTTTATGAAAATATACATATCCTCACAAAAACATGAATGTGAAAAAAAGGAAAAGTTCCTATCAAAAATTTCGGACATTAAAAGTAGTGAGATATAAATTTTGACCAAGTTCTTGTTTGGCACAATACCTAATACAGAAATATGCTATGCGTTATATAAATGCGTTATATAATGTAATCGTAAGGGTTTAATACAATTTCTAGATAGTATGCTTAATTGACAACATTTTTTCCAATACAAAGAAATGAACAAATACGCATTATTCTCTCCATTTTAGAAAGGTAAAAATATTGCCAAGTAAGCAGACTATCTAGAAATTGTGTGACACCCTTACGATTACTAATTTATATAATACATAGCATATTTCTGTAGTAGTTATTGTGCCAAACAAGAACTTGGTCAAAACTTATATCTCAATACTTTTAATGGCCGAAATTTTAGATAGTAACTTGGCCTTTTTTCACATTTATGTTTTTGTGAGGATCTGACTACTTTTTGAAAAAATTTCGATAATAACACTTTTAAAACTTAACATTTCTAGTGTCTTAACTCTTTTAATGATCACTGTGCCAGTTGAAAATGACATAGTTGCATAAAATAATGGGTTAGAGCGTGATGGGTGTTAGACTTTAAACCTTAAAAATGCACTATTGTGTCATTACAACGGATCGCTAGTGTGAACGCAATTTGGTAAAAGTCGCATGGAACGAAACATGTTAAATACAGCGTACATTTTAGTGGACGTGATCCCATCTTTTTTCTCAATAAATTTACATTTTAAAGTCTGCTTAGCCGAAGTACATAAATCAAAAGGATATGTCCCATGTGCAAGCAAAGTTTCAATAGGGTAGCTGCTGCTTTAATTCTTGGATTTTCCAATTGAGTAAATCAATTAAGATTTGTTTTCAAAATGTCAGCTCTCTCTCTATATAGTATAATATTACGTAAAATTTTTATGGGCCTGGCACCGCTGACTTTTATATCTGCTAGTGCTTATGGTTCATGCAAAGCTTGGTATTAAAAAGTTAATGAGAAATACCTGAGTATTAAATTAAAAACTGCTAAGCCGAAGTACCTGAAAGAAAAAGCTAAGATTTATGGGTGAAGTCACGGCTACTTTGGAAAATAGGATTTTTTTTTTTTGAATAACCTACCATTTACACATGAAACTAATTGCAAGAAAGTAGCAATACAATCAAATTTTTTTACTACCACACTCACATTGTTTTTAATTTCCACTCAGCTTTCAACGATATTTTCAAGAAAGTAAATTTTTGATGTTTTCAGAAAGTAAAATGAAAAAAGGTTAACAGTGTTAGCCCCTTTAAAGATCTGTATATATATAGAGGATTGTGGCAAATATTTATTATAAATTATACTTATAATTTATATAAGTATAATTATATTATACATGAAGAAGATAATTCACGCCTTTTGAAAACAACAATATTATTACAATATTAACAATAATACTTATTCCCAATTTATTGCCTTGTATATTTGTGTATCAAATATTCTGGGTAACTCTAGTTAAGAAGTGAACAAAACATTTTTTTTTCAACTTTACTTTTCGACGACATTTTTACAATGAACTTTCACCTTCCTATGAAAATTAACAAGAAATTTTCATGAAAGTCATTTATTTTATTAAAATTTTTGTTTGTAATACGAATACAGAAATTTCAAGAAAGTACTTTCATGTGTAAATGTAGCGTAAGTGCAATGTGTATCAAAAGCTTCAACAAAATTTATCTTAATTTTGAATTTAAACTGCTTGTTCCCGCCCCCTGATTGAAACTTCTGGTTTTCTATATTTTTCTTTGTAGTCTCTGATCTAGATTTGATCTCTGATCAAATTTTAGCTCTCTAGCGCGAATTGGAGTTTTAAAGGCGTGGCCCCGCATACCAAAAAAAACTTCTTGGTTTTAAGATTTTCCCATTGGCTTACTCTACACTTACTTGTGTATAAAATTTCAGCTCTCTAGCGAGAATTAAATTTTATGAGCATTATCCCTCCCACTATTTTAAACTCACAATTTTGTTTTGAGCAGCGCTTATAATTCATGCTAATTTTCTTCTAAGATAAGCTAGACCGAAGTCGATTACACATGGGGCTAACATTTTATAAGAGTGATCACGCCCACTTTTTAAGTTGATAGTTTAAAGTCTTGTATACGTGCAACGCGTATGTAAGGTTTCACTAAAATGGCTTGAGTTAAAGGCTGTATATTAAGGTTTTAGTACCAAACAATATTAGCGTGGCCCCGCCCATTCTGGTAAAAATTTTTGAGATTTCAGATTTTTCTAGTTATTTTCTCACCTAGACCTACTTGTGTATCAAATTTCAGCTCGTAAGCGCAACTTTTAATTTTTAGTTTTAATGGGCACAGGACCACCCCTCTGACTAAAATTTCCGGGTTTTCAGATTTTTCTTGTTGTTTTCTCACCTAGACATAATTGTGTATCAAACTTCAGCTATTTAGTACAACATTTAAATTTTAATTTTCGGCCAGTGCTTATTATTCGTGTGAAGTTTCGTTGGATAATATACACACATAAATAGTATATTTAAATATTCTCAGCCGTAGTACACGAAAATGAGGTTTATATTGTATGGGCATGTCAACGCCCACTTTTATCACAAAAAAATTATAGCCTTGCACTATCGCAGTATAGATGCCAAATTTAAACAAAATATCTCTAATTAAGCGCCTTAGATTTGCTTTTTTTAGTTCTGACCTTTATGAGCGTAGCCCCGCCCTCCTGGGTAAAATTTAAGTGTTTTCAGATTTTTCTAGTTTGTTGCTTACCCAGATCTACTCGTATAACAAATTTTAGCTCTCTAGCGATAGCGGAAGTGCTTCATCAATTTGATGAGTGTGTCAGTGGTCAGTGTTCAGTGGTCAGTGAGTATGTCTTAAAATATGCACTTTTTGCACCTTCATATCTCGGGAAGCTTTTATTATAAAACTTTCAAACTTCGCATATGAGGTAACCTAAATTTATTCTAATTAAGATTTAAATATCATAATTTTACAATTGCGGGGAACAAGAGGGTAAAAACAGCTCGAATGGCTTCATGTAAATATACACACTGCGTGCATTGGCCGGAACTTGGCCTGGCGCACTACCGACAGCCTAGATACGGTCAAGTTCTGAAAGCCATTTCGTTTTTAAACCGACAAATTTCAGAAAAAATCTACTAGAAAGCTCACTTATTGCAATTTTTATTTGGTTTTTTCGTTGTAACGTTATATGCTAGAGGTATTTTATTCCAACTTAATAGCAAATGCACTAATTTATGCGATAAAAAAATGCAATGTGAGGCCGATTACAGGGAAAATGTGTAAACATCTAGCAATGAACAATTTTTTTTAAAGTTGGAAGTACTTATGCTTTTAGTATATTTTTTTAAATTAATCAATTAAAAGTATCAAAACTTTAAATATTGTAAATACATAGGAATTTGCTGGATTTTGTTTGTTTAACTTATATAGTTAGTAAATTTACTGATTACTGAAAAAATTCAGTAAATTTTTACTGATAATGAAATCTGAGTTTTATTATCAGTAAAATCATAGTGCCGTATTCATAATAAAATTGTAGCAAGTGGCAAAGTTTTTTTCATTCAAATTTTGAAAGTTTTGTATGAAAAACATTTAGCCACTTGGTAGAATTTCATTATGAATACGGGCATTACTGATTAGTGAAAATTCAATGCACCTCATCATATAGGGTGTTTTTTTAAGAGGTATAGAACTTTGAATTGAAATAAAACACAAGAAAATCGTTTTATTGTCCATCAATTTGGCTTTATTGGAAGGATAATTTTATGCCATTAGTGTTTAAATATGATTTCGGGCATGTGGCCGCCGCGGCTGGCTCGAATAAAGCCAATTCTACAGGTCCAATTTTCAACCACTTTTTCGAGCATATGGGGCCGTATGTTGGCAATAACGCCACGAATGTTGGCTTCCAAGTCCTCTAACGTTTCTGGTTTGTTGGCGTAGACGAGCGACTTCACATATCCCCAAAGAAAATAATCCAATGGTGTCAAATCACACGATCTTGGTGGCCAATTGACAGGTCCATTCCGCGAAATTATGCGCTCATCGAATGCTTCCTTCAATAAATCGATTGTGACGTGCGCTGTGTGGCATGTAGCGCCGTCTTGTTGGAACCACAACTCATCCACATTCATGCCATCCAATTCGGGAACAAAATAGTCGGTTAGTCGGCTCCAATTGCTGTGCACGGTGGCGAATCGATTCATTCGGGTCCTCTTCAACACTTTGCTCTACAGCGGCAATTGTTTCTTCGGCGCGCACTGTTCGACGTCTCTGCGGATGCGTATTATCACATAGAGTAAACGTAGTGCGAAAACGATCCATGGTTAACCGAATTAATAGCTCTGATGGACGATTATGTCGACCATAAAATGGACGGAGCTTGCGGTAAACTTCGCGAACTGAACCATTATTTTCAAAATAAATTTGCACGATTTGCAAGCGTTGTTCTTTTGTCAACCTGTTCATGATGAAATGGCAAACCAAACTAAATATTAATCACTTGACAGCTGACAAAATGGCCGCCAGTTAAAAAAGTGATGCCAACTTAAAGTTCTATACCTCAATAAAAAACACCCTTTATAATAAATCATTTTTGTACTTTATAAAAATTGCATAAAAAAAATTTAGTAATCAGTAAAAATTTACTGGTTAGAAAATTGTTTTTACTGAAATTTTAGTAGTACTGCAAAGTGCCCATCTATGGTAAATGCCTTAAGTACAAATAATTCATATTGGCTTATGGTAACTAAAATAAGACATATAAATTTTTGACTCTACTGTATTTAAAAATTAATGGAAAACTACATCTATAGTAGTGGAATTATTAGTTATGGGGGTTTGTGGAGAATTGCTCATATGCAAGTGGAAAACATCATATAAAAATTTTGAAAAAGCTTGCGACTATGGGTTTGCAAAATTTGTATTAAAATCTCCACTTATAATAATTGGCATGAGATGGAGATTGATACCCAATTGTCGTGCACCAGCTTCAGTGCAAGACAACAGTACGTAATGAAGATATGTTATAATATAATATTATAAATTCTTTATAAAGACTGCTATACATCTTTTAAATAAATATCTGACATTTAAAACGCTTTTTTATTTAAAAGTTTATATATATTTTATTTATTTTATATTTTTAAAATTTTTATCAAAATTATCCCCACTGGCATCACTATTATATATCACAAGTAATTTCTATTAAAATTAACTCCTGAAGGTATGCTTTAAAATTCGGATGAGTTATTTCTATGCAGCTGTTAAGTTTCTTTGTACTTCTTGTTAGTATGATTACACTAAGGCTGAGTTTACATCTGGCATTTCTTGTGTTCCATTTGCAAAAAAAAAACCTAACCAACTAATTACTAATGAAAAACTGTTTGATTCGGACATGTATTTATTGATTTAAACAGTTTGCAATCATGCTGGGTTCTATAAAATTGTCTATTCGTTATGTATGAAAATATTTAACTCAATAAATACATGTCTAAATCTAAAAGTTTTTCATTAGGAATTAGTGGTTACGCTTTTTTTCGCTTGTGTGGCAAATGGCACACAGATGGAAACCCTGCCTAATACAATGTTTCAAATCGAAATACGCTGACAGCTTGCAACGATTTCTTATTAATTTCTAGTTGACTGAGTTAGCATAAAGTCTTAACTACAAAATTAGTTAAAGAACATATTCCATTTCCTAGAAACTACTGAACAAAAACAAAAAATTCCTTTCGCGATATATTTTTGAACGCGCAATATTAGCAGTAGGATATTTGCATTGAAACATTTAAAAGCTTTATAGTATTAATCTTTATTAAATACCAGAAATAACCAATTAAGTTAGCTTAGGGTACATTACTAGGATTATTTTAGAATCTTTAATTAGTATAACACGGTTTATGAACATTATGTGTTATAAAAAAAAAGAAAATAAGATTGTATCAACTTTTCCACCCTTGTTGCATTTCTTAAAAACCATAGTTGAAACAGAAATGGAAAACTTTGTTTATTATTACAATGGATACTTATTTGATTAAGTTTTCGGTGTCTGTATCAATATGATAAATTCTGACAAAAATTTTATCTTATACATATATGCACATTCAATTTGCCTTAGATGTGGGTAAATAAACTTTCATTAGGAAGAGCTGATCTCTGTTAAAGTCCTCTCTAAATAATTTGAAATTTTTTCTAACATCGAAAATAAAATATTTCAATCAAATTCTTTAGTTGTAAAATATCTAAAAAACTAAATGATGCATTTTTTACAAAAACAATTATGTATGTATGACCTTATGTATGTTTGTATACAGCTATATATAGCACACTTACTGGTTTTTGTTTTCCAAATACATACATATACATATTCATGCCAGACTCTATTTTGCCTTACCTAATGTATAGTTAAATTAATGGAAAGTTTCGTTCATATACTTGAATAAGTACATAAATTTATCAGACATTTGAATACATGTTTGTTATGGTTGAATATTTATTTTAAACTGGAAAAATAGAACAAAATATAAATATTTTTAGCCAAAAGTTCAGAAGTAAATATTAAAAGAAGCGTGTGTACAAGTGTATGTGTTTATAAAAAAAAGAATGCACACGTGCACGGTGGTGCAAAATTATGTTAACTTTAAAAACTAACTTTAAGATAATTATTTTACTAATAGTACTAACTGACACTTGGATTACTTTCAATGTAATCAACTGACTATTTTAACATTGCGATGTACTAGGCGGTAGTTAATTGTCTCACTCTGCATTACTTTCAGCTAAATTAAAGTTGATTTTTTTTAAATCACCTGTTAGTCAGTAAATTAAAAAAAATTTCTGTGGTTCGAACATGTATCATCACACGTTGTGTACACAACGCGCTAACACTCAACTAAAGTATCATCAAAATAACAGCAGCAAAATGTTAATATAATAGTGAAATGAGTTTAAAAGTAGTTGAGAATAAATTTGTTTAATTTCATCAAATTCAATTACGTACTCAAATTAAGAATTAATTTTGAATTTATTCTGGATGGCATTGCAGTTAGCTTTGAGTCAGTCTTAGAAAAGTAAACTATAAGTTTACTATTTGAGTTTAAATTTTTAAACACAATAATAATCCCAAATTAATATTTTACTTATGTAGTAAAATATATTTTTTTTTTTTTGATGTGTAAACATCTATACGCTAGGGGGTAAGAATGTTTTTCACAATACAATCACAAATTTTGAATAAGGTGCACACCGTGTTATCAAATCGGTGTTAGCTAAATGCATTCTGATGCTCCTGTGGTTTCATAAAATGTGTTTTTATGCAATTTTAATTTTCTGCATTTTGATAACCTAACTTTTTTGTTTATGTTAATCAGCTGTTCTTTGGAAAGCTTTCCTTAATATTTGCCGTACTTTCAACGCAATTTAATAATAATTTTAATTAACCACTGAAAAAATGAAATCGTATTTAATTACAACTTAATTTTAAATAAAAATTAATTCATTACGTAATTAATTTTTAAGTTAAAAACTAGGGGTAAGTAACACACATAAAAACAAAAAATTTAACTGATTTTTTTTCGATGTCAGTCAGGTATAAGTTGTCTGCGATTTGAATTGTAAGTAGCTGCGACTTCAATGCTGGCACATATTTTTGTTTTTGCATTCTAGTAGGGCAAATTGTTTGCTGGGTAGTTATTTTTATAACAAAGTAGAGATTGCAGCTCTTTCCACTATACCCCCCAGAACCTCTTGCGTATAACTCTAATCTGAGGAAAAAATTAGAGTTTAGAACATTATTTGTTTTATCTAGCAAAAATTTACTTAAATATGTGATCGTACGCTGCCATTTAATAAAATTCGAATTATTTAATTAAAAGAATTCTCAAATTTCTTGCTTTTATTCACAAATTCCTTATTCAATTATTAGATTAAATTGTTATAAGACATTTATTTTAAATCTCCTGACATTAAGACTTTGTGGTTTATATGTAAGACTTGTAAATAAAGACAAATTTTACTTATAATAAAATTAATTTCAAGCAAGAAGCATTTGCGGATGCATTTCGCTGCTGCTCAAAAAATACATCGGTAAATTTTAACTACAATTTGTAGCTTGAGATGTAATGAATTTCATCTAGATATCCTTAACCAACAATAAATAAATAAGTATTAATATTGACTTGCATTAAATAAAAATAAAATATTAAAAAATAAAAAAATACATTAAGCACATAAATCAGCTTTTAATAATACAAAAATTAAATAAACGTTTCTCAAACATGCAATTCCATCTAATGTCTTTCTTTGCAGTTTTATAATTCAACAATAAAAAATGTTTATTAAGAAAAAAACGTTATTTTGATTTGTATTATAATGTATTGCCTTGTGTTTTCAGCAAGACTTTTAAAAATGGAATATACTTTTCATAAAAAGAATATAAAATTATGTTTGTCTAGACAAATGATACCACTTTAATAAATAAATTCACATATTCCTTAGGAAAGTAAAGAAAGAACTCTTGAAAAAAAAATAAATTGTTTTTTCTATTAAAGCACAAAACCATTCCATAAAAAGTCAACCACAAATTGATTTTCGGTTTCGTTTTATATTTTATGTGTATTTTTAGGTAACAACAGAGGTATCAAGCAATAAAATTAAACTCCAGCTATTTCTAAAATGATTGTTAGCCTTAATGTGTTTGCAGACTTTGTGCAAATCTTGAGACTAATAGAATTAATTTTAATATTATAATTTAATTTAATGTTTTATATTAGATGCTTTTATATAAATTTGAAAATTTGTAAAGCCTTATTCAATAAATAAATATAATGTATCATTAGAGTTATTATAAAGGTATTAAGTTGTAATTTTCCATCAATAAGCAAGGAAGACGCTTTAATGTTTACAATTTCAATTAAAATGGAAACGAAAGATATTGAAATAAATTTTTTATGGAATGATAGATGTAGATTTTTAAAATTTATCAGAATATAAAAATAACGATGCATATTTATTTGAAGTTAAAACTCATTTATTCATAAAAAGATGATAAGAAATATTAATAGATATACAGAATGTTATAAAATATTGTGTATTACAGATCGCATAATTATTAATATATTCTGCCAATTTAATATAAAAAATATTTAAGCAAATATTTTTACGAATCTTTTTTAAAGGAGTAGCAAATTTAATCGCTAACTACAATTATGTAACTCAAAAATCCGTGCAGGAAATGGAACTGATACAATGCTAGTCACGTAACCGGTCCGCAAGTGATAGGGACTAGTCGGAGTTCTAACACTGCCTATGAAGCGGACCAGTCACTTTTACATGGTAATGACCTAAGATGGGGTAAATTTATACTTTTTAAGCACCTTGTGACTTGTCACTTAACTATCCCATAAAGATCTATTCGGTGTAGAATAATGTAAATTATTTAAAAATGTAACTCCGACATTTAACTGTACCAATGAAAACTTATAATTTTTTTTATTCTTACAAATGCAATTAGAATTTATTTTTAACCAGGAAAATTTTTGAGATTCGAACCGACAACCTCGCGCATGACAGGCTCACAGGGCCACTCTTGTTTCAAAAGTATTAATGCCAGTAACGGGATTGGTTAGCAGATTATCTTAAAATTATGTGGCAAACTTATGATTACAAATTTAAATAATGCTTAGCATATTTCAGTGTTGTACCAAACAAGAACTTAGTCAAAGTTTATATCTCACTACTTTAAATGGCCAACATTTTGGAGAGGAACTTGGCCTTTTTTCACATTTATGTTTTTGTGACGGTCTGATTACTTTTTGCAAAATTTTCTATAATAAAATTTTTAAACTTTTAATTTCCAGTGTGTTTCATTTCTATTGATGATCACTGTGCCAGTTTAAAATGGCATAGTTACATAAAGTAATGGGTTAGAGCGTGATGGGTGTTGGAATGTACACCTTAAAAATGCACTATTGTGTCTTTACAACGGGCAGCCAGTGTGTTCGCAATTTGGTAAAAGTCGTCTGAAAGGCAATATATAAAATATATCGTAAATTTTAGTGGGTTTGACCGCGACCACTTTTCAGAATATATTTCCATATTAAAGTGTACTTAGCCGAAGTACATAAATCAAAATGATATGCCCAATGTGCACGCAAGGTTTCAAAGGCTAGATGGTGCTTTAATTTTTGGATTTTCCGATTGAGTAAATCAATTAGGACTATTTGCCTACAGAATGTCAGCTCTCTACAGTATAATATGATGTAAAATTTTTATGGTACCCTTATATCTGCTACTGCTTATGGTTCTCTTTGAGTTTCGTGGGAAAAAGCTAATAAAATATATATGCGTAATAGACTATAAACTGCTAAGCCGAAGTACATGAAAGAAAAAGCTAAGATATATGTGTGTAGTCACGGCCACTTTTCAAAACAGAACATTTTTAATTTGGATAAAAGTAATGTGTATGAAAAAATTCCATAAAATTGATAATAACTTTTAATTTAAAGTGCTTGTTCCCGCACCCTGATTGTAGCTTCTGGTTTCTTAGACGTTTGTTAGTGATCTCTGATCTAGATTTATTTGTGTATCAAATTTCAGCTGTCTTGTGCGGTTTGGAGTTTAAACGGTGTGGCGCCGCATATCGGATAAAACTTCTTGATTTTAAGATTTTCCCGCTCTCTAGCGCAGGGTTTTAGATGCACTATTCCTTCCGTCATTTTAAACTCACAATTTTGTTATGAGCAGGGCTTATAATTCATGCTAGTTTTCTTCTTTATGCTAGACTAAAGTAGATTAAACACAAGGCTAACATTTTATGGAAGTGATCAAGCCCACTTTTTAAGGTGATAGTTTAAAGTCTTGTATACGTGCAAAGGTCCGGAAAGGTTTCACTAAAATGGATTGAGTTAAAAGCTGTATATAAAGTTTTTAGTTTCAAACAATATTAGTATGGCCCCGCCTGTTCTGGTCACATTTTTTTTGTTTTCAGATTTTTCTAGTTAATTTATACACTTAAAAAAAATTCAGCTCATAAGCGCAACTTTTATTTTAAATTTTTATGGGCACAGACCCGCCCCTCTGACTAAAATTTTCGGGTTTTCAGCTTTTTCTTGTTGTTTTCTCACCTTGACTTAGTTGCGTATCAACTTTCAGCTCCTTAACGAAACTTTTAAATTTTAATTTTAAGGGGCGTAACCTTGCTAACTTTTCCAAACTCAAGATTTTTTTCGGCCAGTGCTTATTATTTTATTCGTGTCAAGTTTTGTTGCAAACGTATAATAATACCTTTATAAATAGCATATCTAAATATGCTGAGCCGTAGTACATTAAAATGAAGTTTTCATTATATGGGCGTGTCAACGCCTACTTTTTTAATGAAAAATTTCAGTAAAATAGATTTAATTAAGCGCCTTAGATTTGCTTTTTTATTTCCGACACTTATGGGCATAGCCCTGCACTCCTGGTTAAAATTTTCGTGTTTACAGATTTTTTTTTAGTTCATTGCTTAACTAGACTTGCTCGTGTATCAAATTTTAGCTCTCTAGCTACAGCGGAAGTGCTTCATAAATTTGATGAGTATGTCAGTGGTCAGTGGTCAGTTGTCAGTGATCAGTGGTCAGTGAGTGTGTCTTAAAATATGCACTTTTTTACCTCCATATCTCCAAAACCTTTCATTTTAAAGCTTTCAAACTTCGCATATGTGTTTACATGAATTAATTCTAATTATGATTTCATAATTTTGCGATTGCGAGGAACACGGGTATGAATGGGGTAAAAACACCTCGAATGGTTTCCTGTAAATATACACACTGCGTGCATTGACCGGAACTTGGCCTGGCGCACTACTGTGCTCCTAGATATGAAATTACTTCTGTGCAAAACTTCATTTATTTTGTGCGCTCTTTCATGCAGTTTTAGTGCAATGACTTACTTCTTATCCCTAGGCAAATTTTCCATGTTACTTATGAATTTATTTCAGTGAGCCGACGAAAATTGGTACATGGTGCCAGTCGTGTGATCTAAGCTTAATTAAAATCTCAATTCCATAGTGTATCACTTACGATGTCATGTACGATGACCAATCAATCAAGGTTGTATTTCAGATCAATGCGGTTATAATTTTCCTTATTTTTTAACAAAAGTGGTGCTACTTATGCTCCTCAAAAGTACATAGAAAATGGAAATTTTCTCTGACATATAAGCATAAGTGTTTGGTCATCGTACGTGACATCATAGTTGTCAATCTGTGCAATCGTCCATATAGAAAAATAGCTTGATTAAACTCTTTAGTATATTTGAAATCAAATGTATTATTTATAGTGTGTAGAATGATATTTTCTAAAAGAAATTTTGAATTGAATTGAATTGAATTGAACTAAAAAAGTAATAGATTTCTGAAAATCGGCTTGAAAGTTTAAAATGGCTTTACCATAAAATAGTAAAATATGGCTTGAACACTTTTTCCTTATTGCCATAGATATATTATCCCAATAAGCTATTTTGCTTGAAACCAAGTGTTAAACAGGCCACACAATCAATTGTCAAGGGTTGAATTATGCTTGATTTACACTTTAATTCAATAGCATTCTCTAGTGAAAAGGGAACTTGAATTCAGTGCGAACAATTCAGTTGTAGTGCAGTGTAATTCAAGCCTTGAATTGAATTCAAGTTTATTTTAAGCTGAAAAATAAGTCTTTTAAAATAGAAACAAAATGCAATTCCTTTATTTTGTAATAATAATTTTCTGCACGTCTGCCTTCGCTATTGTTTTCACGTTTTACTCACCTTTGTTTTCCAAATTCACTTTTATTTATTTGTTTTTGATATATTAACCACAATTTCAGTTTTAATAATAAACAAAATACGTATTTGACAAGGTTTGAACATATATGTACATATGTATGTTGTTTGATTTTTTATTTAAAAATATTTTCAAACTTGAAAATTACTTGAAAAAAATGCTTGAATTTAACTTTATTTCCAGTTCAATTTCAAGTGCTTGAATTTTAATTTTTTGAGTGCTTATTGGGTATGATTCTTAATAATGTGTTAAGAATCTTAATATAAACATACGAAGTTTTTGGCTTATTTCAAAAATCTTTTTGGTTGAAGTTAATAGTTTCTAAAGTTAAAGGTTCCTAAATCTTTAATTCGATTATAGATCTTTTGAGATCTACTATTTATTATTAGTACAAATTTATAACAGTCTTTTTAATTTATTAAATACAATTTTTAATTTACTCTTGTCAATATATTTTTTTATTGATTTTAAATTTGTTGTCAATTAGTTTTTTTTTTATTTAATCAGTCAAATGCTTTAATTGAAGTCATACATCAGTCATAATTTAGATGGGTTTGATTACCGGCTTGTGTCTAAAATGAACGAACGACTGAATGAGTTCGACTTATCTCTATCATACATATATCAAATTAATTCTTTAATTAAAAATAAAAATTCCAAAATTAGTTAACGGCTTAACTAAGTTTGTATAATAACGAGTATTTTAACAGCAATTTTTGCATATAGACTGTAATCAATAATCTTTGCAAAAAAATTTACAATTACCGGCCCTGGAATTTAGGTTAAATGTTTCTAGTTTTCTAAAAATGCCATTTGCATTTTTTAAACTCGAAAAGTGTAAAATTGCAGAAATTTTACATCCCTGATGCTTATGATAATTGAGTATGTACTTGCATCAACATATTATTCATACGCACTGAATTTCCATGAATTTTAATACTTGCGTATGATTATTATTTTTGAAGAACATTAGAGAGGTAAAGAGAGCAAAATAACGTGATAGGCCGGGTTTACATCTGTGTGCCATGTGCCAATGTAATTAGGGGTTGCGCTTTTCTGGGCACATGGTACACATAAAATGCCAGTTGTAAATTCAGCCATAGACATTAACCAGAGCAATACATACTCCAGAATAGTCCTTACCAAAGACATACTCATATACAGATCTTAGGAAATATAATATTTATTGAACTGTTTTAATGCAACATACACTCACCACTTATATTTAAAATGCTAACTTCTACCTTAATTACAAGATGATATAACTGGAAATTATTTTATATAAAAATAATTTAATACTTGAGGATATATGGGTAGATATTCAAATTTTATTCTTAATAAAGAAATAACAAATAGCTGTGTAGCTACTAAATTATTTATTATATTATTATATATTATATTATATTATATATTATATTATATTATATTATATTATATTATATTATACTAAAAGTTTTATTTTGGGAATTTTTATTTTCATACCAACATGCCTTTTAATGAAATTTATTTTATTTTCTAGTTGTTGAGCAAACAAACGCCTTTGCGGTTGTCAGAGAGATAAAAATAGATTTGGTTTGAAATCATTATTGATTTTACAAAAGTCTATTTTATATCGACATTTTTCTTTGTAGTTTTTAGTACACGGTAATAGAAGATAATTTTTTAAAGCTATCAGGTATGTCATGTAAATTGTTTTCAATTTAAAATCTATGGAAATCTATATGAAAAACATTGTGGTGTACACATTTATTTCCGTTTCAGTCTGGTTTTGCCCTAATCGAAATTTATTTCATTTCGCATCTTGTTCTATGAAAGTTAAAAAAAGGAATATGATGGAAATGGAATTTGTATTGTTCTTACATTTTTACATCGAACATGTTGGGGTTCAGGATTTAAGAATTATTGCGTATTTGAAAAAAAAATCGTAAAAAAATTTTATCTAGTAAGTCTTATAAGTTTGATGAGTACCGTACCTTCATCTGTTTAACATTTTCATATTTCTGTGCTTTTCATGAATAATAATTAGAGGTTTTCTGGGAATTCCCAGTTTTTTTATGCGGGATCCCGGAAAATAATAAAAAAATAAAAAATTATTAAAATCAGCGGTTTTTTTAATTTTACATCATATGAAGATATGTTATTAAAATCTTTATTGTTGTTTTGGTTTTAATAAAAACAAATAAAATTATTTAAGATAGAAAACTCGATTGTTTAAACGTTTTTTAAGACAAAATCTACTGATCTGTTTTAAATTTCAAACCTCGAGTATCGTTGCATTTTTTATTTTATGCTTGACGCAAACCTCATGCTGAAATTCAACACAAGTCTATTAAAAGCATGGTAGAGGTCTTCTTATGCTATGGGTGTTGATAAAATACATGACTATAATTATGGATTTGAGATATTACATTAAAATTTTATGGTGGAAAGGACCCAAAATCAAAATCTTGGTATAAATGGTGACTTCGTATTCGTACAGCACAGCGACACCAACAATAAGTCTTGGAACCCACAAAATTGGCTACTTTATAATTGCCCAAAAGTAATGGAAGCACCTACTCTTGTAACGTTCCGTCACAAATGCTTCTATATTTTTTTCCTACACTGTTTAGCTGATTTTAAATTTTTTGTTATTGAAAACTGACCAACAGAAATAATACCAACAACTACATACATGTTTTAAAAATACACAACAAATACAACAACCACGCTCATGCAGTCAAGTAACTGCACATACATACTTACATAAACATACATATGTACGTACGCTAACAGAAGTAAAAATAACAACACCCACGTACATGCTTTTGTAAGCGCATGCATGCTGTATAAAACACAATAAACACATGAAGACTTTTATAGATTTTAAACTAAAACGAACAAACCATACAAATGGGGAAATTAATTCTCAACAGGTTAAAATAATAAATAGCCAGCTAAAAAAATTATATATGGTCCATATATTTTTTATATATGAATGTATATAACCATATATAAGTATGTATGAATTCATTTATGGAAATATATGGGATTATACATGGCAAAACTATTATATATGAACTAATATATGGACTAATATATGAAATGTATTACAATATATGAGCTCATATATGGAAATTTAATTATGAAGCTCTTCATATGTGAATCCATTTATAGAAATAAGATGCAATATATGGCGCCATATAAAAATACATGCGTACATAATATCTCACATAAGATCGCATTTGCAATCAAAAAAGCTTGAATTTTATTAATTCGATCTTCTCCCATCTTTTTTATCACTGGTGAATTGGAAGTCTGTTAGAAAATACATACGTATAAGCAAAGTTTATATGCATAGCGCCTCAAGGTTTAAAATATAAAAACTCGTGTAACAAAAAAATCTTTTTTGTTGATTTTATATATTGTGGGTCTATTTAATAAATCAAATAATCAAAAAGATAATGCAGCCATTAAACCAAATTCATTTTACTATCAAAAATAATATTGAAAACTATTGTTAGTATAAAAACGATTTATTTTTTCTTTTATAATCGCATTAGTTTTTAATCTGATTTCTTAAATTATATGTTGTGTACGATTGTGTGTTTTATGTGTTTTTAATAATCGATTCACATTTTCTCTTAAAACGTCGAGTATGAAATGTCTTTTAGTTCGTTTTGAATTATTTTGTTCGAACAAATGTTTCATTAAACACAACCTTTCTCTACAAAATCTTACAAAAAAATTATTTTAATAATTTAATTTATTGCACAGCAGTGCGTTTCTTGAATTAATATGAACTTTGCATTCTATATAGGGAATACACATTCATGTATGAAAATGTATGAATATATAGTATCATATATGTCCATATACCCTCATTTTTCGGATCCGAACCATATATGGGATATCATATATGCTCCATACATATTTTTTTAGCTGGGTACTATAAGATGTCAAGCTTAAGCCACAGGCAATCAGGACAAGCTGGACGTCTCAGTACAGTAAGCAGGGTCAAGTTGGCAGATTATCTGGAAATTATATGACACCCTTACGATTACAAATTTATATCAGACATAATAAATTTCTGTGTTATATATTGTGGCAAAGAAGAACTTGGTCAAAATTTATATCTCACAACTTTTAATGGCCGAAATTTTGGATAAGAACTTGGCCGTTTTTCACATTTATGTTTTTGTTAGGATATAATTTACAAAAAAACATAAAATATAAACATAAATTAGCGTTACTAAACAATTATCAAATAGACTTAAAGTAGACACTTTTCAAAGATTAGATTCCAAGTGAAGAACTTATTCAGAAATACAGAATGTTCACCCAGCTAAAAAATAAACATAAAACACACAATCGTACACAACATATAATTTAAAAAATCAGATTAAAAACTAATGCAATTATAAAAGAAAAAATAAACCGTTTTTATACTAACACTAGTTTGCAATATTATTTTTGGCAGTTGTATGAATTTTGTTTAATGGCTGCGTTATCTTTTTGATTATTCGATTTATTAAATAGACCCACAATATATAAAATCCAAAAATAAAAGATTTTTTTTTGTTACACGAGTTTTTATATTTTGAACATTGAGGATCTAAACATATAAACTTTGCATAGGCGTTTGTATTTTCTAAAAGACTTCCAATTCACCATAATAAAAAAGATGGAAAAAGATCGAATTAATAAAATTCAAGCTTTTTTGATTGCAAATGCGGTCTTATGTGAGATATTATGTATGCATACATTTTTATATGGCTCCATATATAACATCTTATTTCTATAAATTGATACACATATGAAGAGCTTCATAATTAAATTTTCATATATGAGCTCATATATTGTAATACATTTCATATATTAGTCTATATATTAATTCATATAAAGGGTGTCCCAACAAGATTTAAATTTTAAATACAACACACATATTTAAAAAAAAATCGTGAAACTTTATTATATCGTAAAGTAGACGAAATGAAGTTATGTGTGGTACAACAAATCGGGCAGATGGCCGCCGCGGCTTTGCTGGCACACACGTGATCTTTTAATGAAATTTTCAATGGCCGTTTTGCATAAATGCTGCAGTATTTCATTAATGCAGCGTCCAATTTCCTCTTTTAAGGCTTGAGTCGTCGTCGGCTTATTCGCGTAAACCATCGGCTTCAAAAAATCCCAAAGAAAAAAGTCTAATGGTGTTAAATCGCACGATCTAGGCGGCCAATTCTGGTCTCCAAAACGCGAAATAACACGACCGGGAAATGACTGATGTAGCAATTGAATTTTTTCTCTGGCTGTATGACATGTGGCGCCGTCTTGTTGAAACCACATGCCCTCCACATTAATTTCTTCAATTCTAGGCACGAAAAAACTTGTTATCATTTCACGATACAATAATTAAATTTTTTCCGCTTACATTGCAAACTCAAGCTGAACCCTACGAAATTTATCAAAATAATGTACTAAGTATTGTACACATTGAAAAGGTCTACAGAAAACTTCCCTATGGTATATATCTATCTCTTATGGATATCCCACTATAACATTTTTAACCGACTTCAAAAAAGAAGGAGGTTATCAATTCGTGTGTATTTTTTTCTTTCTTTTTAGGGTTCTGTACACCAAAGGTGAAAAGGAAACCTATTGTTTTCGCTACGCTGTCCGTCTGTCCGTCACACGGTATTTTCTCAGGAAACGTAAGAGCTACGGACCTGAAATTTGGACAGAGTATGTAAAACCTTGGCCGCTACAATAACAATAACATGAGAATTAAAAATTAAAGGGTGTTCCAAAACGAGCAACGAAAAATGTTAAAATCATATGTAATATACATACATATATATATATATATATATATATATATATATATATATATATATATATATATATTCATACATAAACATACAATCATACATCAGTTAATGCAATTTGGACTATGTAATTTTGTAAAATCGCCAAAACGAAAAAAATCGCCAAAATTAAAAAAATTCTAACACTAAAATAAATCGCCAAATTCGAAAAAATCGCCAAAATGAAAAAAATCGCCAAAATAAAAAAAACGCCAAAAATCGAAAAAAATCGCCAAAACGCGAAAATATCGCCAAAACTAAAAAAAAATTTATATAAAAAAAAGCCCAAATATGAAAAAAATCGGCAAAAATAAAAAAAAATCGCCAAAACGAGAAAATAAAGTGTCAAAACTAAAAAAAAGCCAAAACTTAAAAAAATCGTCAAAACCGAAAATAACGCCAAAAACGCCAAAACAAAAAAAACCGAAAAGACCCCAAAAACGAAAAAAATGCTAAGACTATATATTATATAGGATGAAGTTTCTATTAAATTACATATCTAGTGTTCGTACGGAACCCTTCGTGCGCGAGTCAGAGTCGCACTTTACTGAATTTTTTTATAAATAATTTATATAAGTATAATTATATTATACATGAAGAAGATAATTCATGCCTTTTGAAAACAACAATATTATTACAATATTAACAATAATACTTATTCCCAATTTATTGCCTTGTATATTTGTGTATGTGATATTCTGGGTAACTCTAGTTAAGAAGTGAACAAAACATTTTTTTTCAACTTTACTTTTCAGAGACATTTTTACAATGAACTTTCACCTTCCGATGAAAATTAACAAGAAATTTTCATGAAAGTCATTTATTTCATTCAAATTTTTATTTCTAATACGTATACAGAAATTTCAAGAAAGTACTTTCATGTGTAAATGTAGCGTAAGTGCAATGTGTATCAAAAGCTTCAATAAAATTTATCTTAATTTTGAATTAAAAGTGCTTGTTACCGCCCCCTGGTTGAAACTTCTGGTTTTCTAGATTTTTCTTTGTAGTCTCTGATCTAGATTTGATATCTGATCAAATTTTAGCTCTCTAGCGCGTATTGGAGTTTTAAAGGCGTGGCCCCGCATACCAAAAAAAACTTCTTGGTTTTAAGATTTTCCCATTGGCTTACTCCACACTTACTTCTGTATAAAATTTCAGCTCTCTAGCGAGAATTAAATTTTATGAGCATTATCCCTCCCACTATTTTAAACCCACAATTTTGTTTTGAGCAGCACTTACAATTCATGCTAATTTTCTTCTAAGATATGCTAGACCGAAGTCGATTACACATGGGGCTAACATTTTATAAGAGTGATCACGCCCACTTTTTAAAGGTGATAGCTTAAAGTCTTGTATACGTGCAACGCGTATGCAAGGTTTCACTAAAATGGCTTGAGTTAAAGGCTGTATATTAAGGTTTTTAATTTCTTATTTTAATGACTTTTAACTTTTAGTTTTAATGGGCGCAGCCCCGCCCCTCTGACTAAAATTTCCGGGTTTTCAGATTTTTTTTGTCGTTTTCTCACCTAGACATACTTGTGTATCAAACTTCAGCTAATTAGCCTAACATTTAATTTTTAATTTTTATGGGCGCAATCCTGCCCACTTTTCCAAACTCTAGCTTTTTTTCGGCCAGTGCTTATTATTCGTGTAAAGTTTCGTTGGATAATATGCACACATAAATAGTATATATTTGTACACGCATAACTCGATAATTTATAAACCGATTTTCGATTTTTTTTTTGGTTTGAAAGGGTTTGCCTGCAATTGGGTCCCATAATTTTTGTTCGAAAATCGGAAGGGGCAATTTGCTTCCCTCTTGCATAACTCTGCTATTTGTGAACCGATTTACAAAATTCTTTTTTTGGTTTGAAAGAATTTCGCTTAGAGTTAGAACAAAATATTTTTTTTCGAAAATCGGAAGGGTAAATTTGCTCCCCTCTGGCATAACTCGGTCATTTATGAACTGATTTTCAAAATTCTTTTTTCGTCTGAAAAGGTTTTGCCTTAAGTTAGAACTTATAATTTTTTACGAAAATCGGGAAATTTTCTCCCCTTATGCATCATAACTCCGTCATTTATAAACCGATTTTCAAAATTTATTTTTTGTTTAAAAGGGTTTGCCTGCAGTTTAGTTCCTTAATGTTTTTTTAATCGGTGGGGGACTTTGCTGCCCCTAAAAAAATACTACGTCATATGTAAACCGATTTAAATTAAAACGGTTTTAATTTTTTTTTTTTTTTTGCTTAAAACGGTTTGATTGCAGTAAATGTAAAAAGTAAATAAGTAGTATGAACTTAGATATTCCAAAGATAGCAGGAAATCTTTATGGTTTAGGGAGAGAAGAATTGTTTTACTCTAAATTTAACGCGTGGGGGCCACGGGCAGTAATGAATAGATCAAAACTACTGGATAGATTTTAATCATTTTTTCAGTGAATGGCATACGTTATATATTTTATACCCGTGCGAAGCCGGAGCAGGCCGCTAGTAACTACATACATTATGCTCTTCAGAATTTAATTTTAAAATTTTCTACAAAACTTTAAATGGTTTTTCCTCAAAGTAAATTTTTTGAGTTATGCTGGTTTTTAAGTAAATAAGTGAGATGAACCATGTCAAATATATGTATTTATGTTTTTACAGTCTCTCATATTTTTTTACAAATCTTAAGTAATTGGGTATATTACGGCACTCGATATCGAACGAAATATTTATTTAATTTCGATTGGAATTTCATTCGATATGAAATGCCGCAACTTGACCACTCTTTTTTTAGATTTCATGATTGTTTTATATTTAGTAGCTATCTATAATAGGTTTATACTCGTCTTATTTGCAATTAAAAACTGTATTTGTAAATACTCTACTAGCCGGTATTATAGAAATATGTTTGTATGTAGTTAATTAATTAATTATTTGAATTATTTTTACTTTTTTCATTTATAAATGAAAAATTATAATAATAACAAAAATTAAAATGTTTAAAAGCCGCCGTATATTTCTAGAAAAGACGTGATATCTTCTAGGCGGCAGGACCGATTTTATTAAAATATAGCAAAGAACCTTCTCGATCAAGTCCCCTTTCAAACAGAAAAAAACTAAATAAAAATCGGTCCAGCCGTTTGGTCTGTACGAGTACTTGATCATTTATATACATACATGTATACTTTAAGGCCCCAATTTTGGCTTCCAAATTTACTTCATTTAAACCTTTTTTAACTTAAACATTTTATAAAAACTTACTTATTAACTTATAAAAAGTTTTATTATGATTAAAGGTGAAAGTAAGTTAAAATACATATTTTTTTAATTGTGATACTCCGAGAAATAATTTGCATTTGGAATCAAGGATTTGGGTGTCAGATTTCTTGCAATATTTTTACCATTTATTGGCTTTTTTCTCTACCAAAACAATAAAATGATCGACATCATCGAGCCCAATATCACCAACTGGACGAACAGCTTTTTTCTAATACCTGATATGCTAAACTGTGTATATGGTTGCCCTACGGCATACATTCTGTTAAAATGATACAAAGGGACAAATTGAAAAAAGGGTCATAAAAAGTTTCATTTGCTCGAAAAGGGGACAAAAGTGATACTTTAATGTCACAACGTCAACGCTGCTCTCAGCGTAGCATACACTGCAGAAAGAAATGAGAGTGTGTACGCTGGCCGGGTAGTACTGGAAATACCCGTCATGAAAATTTTAGCTTGTATGAGAAGCGCATTCTATATGATTTATATTCTTTGATTATACTTTATTTTTATAAATATGAGCCCGCTTACCTGGTTTAATAATCAGTGCTTTACATTTTTCCAGTTTGTGACTCAGCCAGACCTACTTGTGCAGCAAATTTCAGCTCTCTTGGGCTGAATGTAATTTAAAATTTAAATGGGTTGTGACCTCGCCCACATTTCCTCATCAGGATTATGCTATGGCCAGTGTTTATAGTTAATGTAAGGCTTTGTAAGAAACGTCCCCTTGCTCTCGCCCTCTGATTGAAATTTACTGCTTTTTGACTTTTCTGGGTGATCTCTGATTTTTAAGTACATTTTTACAAAAATCTAGTAAAAATTACTTAATATGAGTAAAAAATAAAAAGTTCATATCCTTAAAAATAGTTCATAAAAATACACACAAAAATTCTCACGTTCAAGGACAAGTTTACTGGCTTTAAGAAAATATTTACCAAAAATTGGAAAATGATTTAAAAGTTTAGAGAAATTGTTTCCTAAGAACTAGTCAATCTCGTTTTAAATAAAAAAAAAATTTAGGAAATGACTTACTCCTGATTAGTTCATCGAATTTTGACTTACTTGAAAGATATAAAAAGGTATTTTAAATTTTAGAAAAATATTTACCAGTTCTAAATATTTTTTCTTTAAATTATAAAGGGTGTCCCAGCAAGAACGCAATGTTTAAATTTGGCGCCATTCGAAGTGTCATTGTTTGACATTTGAACAATTATTATTGTTTGCTAGTAGAAGGTACGAGGTTAGTAAAAATAGAGCGCTACACGAATGAATGACGCATTCTCATTGTGAAATTGTTTTACCAAAATGGTGAAAGTTTTGCGGCTACAGTTCGCAAATTTGCGATCAATTTTGGGTCACAATAATGCTCCAAAAGAGTCAACTGTAAAGAGATTAATGGATAAATTTTTCGAAACTGGGTCTGTTAGTGATGTAAAGACAACATCGCGCCTTCGATCAGGTCGATTGACCGAAAATGTCGCAGCTGTACGTGATGATATCGCTCAAACGCAGGTCAAGCGCAAACAGTCAATGGTGTTCGGTATCGTGAAATGATAACCAGTTTTTTCCTGCCTAGAATTGAAGAAATTAATGTGGAGGGCATGTGGTTTCAAAAAGATGGTGCCACATGTCATACAGCCAGAGAAAAAATTCAATTGCTACATCAGCCATTTCCCGGTCGTGTTATTTCGCGTTTTGGAGACCAGAATTGGCCGCTTAGATCGTGCGATTTAACACCATTAGACTTTTTTCTTTGGTGTTTTTTGAAGTCGATGGTTTACGCGAATAAGCCGACGACGACTCAAGCCTTAAAAGAGGAAATTGGACGCTGCATTAATGAAATACTGCAGCATTTATGCAAAACGGCCATTGAAAATTTCATTAAAAGATCGCGTGTGTGCCAGCAAAGCCGCGGCGGCCATCTGCCCGATTTGTTCCCAGCAAAAAATTTCAAAAAAGGTAATCTAGTGTGGAATTGAGCATTTTTGGTGGAAGTTCTTCCCTACTGGATTACCAACTTAATGATTTTAACAAGCCGTGAGACTAAAATAATCGATTCTTGAGAAGTACTTACTTATTTTATTTGTCAACATATTCACGTAATCTATTAAATCTAAGATAATCATTCTCTTCATTTAGCAACTTATACGTCATTTTTTTGAAATTTTAGGTAATGTGATTTGTAAGCGAGCAATGAAATTTGGCAATCAGAAAAGTAAGTCATTATATGGCAAGTAGTTCTAATGGTAATGTGTAATTTTTTGCTGGGTTGTTCCACACATAACCTCATTTTGTCTACTTTACGATATAATAAAGTTTCACGATTTTTTTTTAAAGCTGTGTTTTATTTAAAACTTAAATCTTGCGTTCTTGTTGGGACACCCTTTAGAATATATTTTTAATTTGCATTAAGCAAAAACTTTAAGTAAATTTTTCATATTTCCGAGGAATATTTGAACTTGAAATATATTTGTTTGAAAATAAAATAAAATTTTAAAACTCAAAAATTTCAATGCTTATTCAGGCTGCTCTGTTAGGCAATTAGTTAGAGTGCTTGCCTATCAGTCAGAAGGTTGCTGGTTCAATACTTGTCTCCTCTCAAGGAATTTAATATGTACATATGTATGGTGAATTAGTTAAGAATAAAATAAAATATGAAGATATAGTAAAAAACATTCCATGTGGTTTGAAATTTAATTTAAAAAAATAAGTTCCAGAATTAAAGACATAAAAAGACTTCGAAAAATTTACTAAATTTGAGATCAAAGATGAAAAAAATTTTTTGCAACTCTCCGAATTTTATAGTAAAATTTAACTTTGTTTTAGAAAAATTTTACTTATACATTTACATTTATGAACTAGAAATTAAGTAAATATTTTATTGGTTTGAAGTAAAAAACAGCTTTGGCGCCATACGACAACTTTTTTTTTACTAAAATTTAGAAAATTTTCCAAGGTTTTAGTTAGTTTTTTTTGAGTGTACATAAAACAAAAGTATTAAATTTGATGGGCATGTTAATGCCCACTTTTCTAAACAAAAGTTTATAGCCTTACAATATCACAACTAATAAGCAAAATTTCATTAAAATCGCTCGAGTTAAAGACTCCAGAATTATTTAATAGTTCTGAGTTTATGCCTCCTGAGCAAAATTTTCGGGGTTTCAGATATTTTTAGGCGGTTGCCAGCTAGTTCTACTTGTGTACTGAATTTCAACTCTCTAGCTATAGAGGAAGTGCTTTATTAATTTCAATGAGTCAGTCAGTGAGTATTTCTTTAAAAATGCACTTTTTTGTACCTGCATCGGAAAGATTTCATTTTCAACTTTCAAAACTGGCATATGACATTGCTTGTATTAATTCTGATTATGTTTATATTTTATAATTTTATAGCTGAGGGAACGAAGTTATACTTCGTGTATACACTTCGTGTATACATATAGACTGAGTGCAGTGGTCGGAACATAGAATTTGTAACCCCACGCATTGGTGAGTAGTAATATTTCTTACGCGAGGTGTCGTAAGAAATTTACCGATACCCAATTAGAAGTTTTGACACTTTCCGCGCTTTCTGCTGCTTTGATGATAGGCACAGCATTACTTTTTTAATTTTGTGTGTGCCTCATTTTTAATTTTTGTTGAGCCTTCTCAATTAAAAAAATAGCATCACCATTTACAATATTTTTCCATTATAGGGTTGTTTATTTATAGTTGTTAAAAAAATTTCAATAGCCGGCTAAAAAAATATGTATGGAGCATATATGATATCCCATATATGGTTCGGATCCGAAAAATGAGTGTATATGGACATATATGATAATATATATTCATACATTTTCATACATTAATGTGTATTCCCTATATAGTATGCAAAGTTCATATTGATTCAAAAAGCGCACTGCTGTGCAATAAATTAAATTATTAAAATAAATTTTTTGTAAGATTTTGTACAGAAAGTTTGTGTTTAATAAAATATTTTTTCGAACAAAATAATTCAAAACGAACTAAAAGACATTTCATACTCGACGTTTTAAGAGAAAATGTGAATCGATTATTAAAAAACACAAAACACACATTTGTACACGACATATAATTTAAGAAATCAGATTAAAAACTAATGCGATTATAAGAGAAAAATTAATCCGTTTTGATACTAACACTAGTTTTTAATATTATTTTTTGGCGTTATATGAATTTTGTTTCTTAAAAATATTCCGTTAATTTTTATAAAATTAATGACTGAATTATCTTTTTGATTATTTGATTTATTAAATAGGCCCACAATATACATATAACAAGAATAATTTTTTTTTGTTGCACGAGTTTTTATTTTTTAAACCTTGAGGCTCTAGGCACATAAAATTTGCATACCGTGTGTATTTTCTAACAAACTTCCAATTCACGAGAGATTAAAAAGAGAGAAAAAGACCGAGTTAATAAAATGCAAGCTTTTTGATTGCAAAAATGATTTAATGTGAGATATCATGCATGCATATATTCTTATATGGCTCCATATATTAAATCTTATTTCTATATATGGATCCACATATGAAGAGCTTCATAATTAAAGTTCCATATATGAGCTCATATATTATAATACGTTTCATATATTAGTCCATATATCAATTAATATATAATATTTTTGCCATTTATAATGCCATACATTTCCATACATGAATTCATAAATATTCATATATAGTTATATACATTCATATATTAAAAATATATGGACCATATATAATTTTTTTTAGCTGGGTAGCGTATTTTCTACATCTAACTACATAATCAATTATTCCTGCAGAATTGATTGCTAATTTTTAAATTATTGTTGATCAATTAAAAGAAATCTTAAGAACTAAGTACGCAGTTCGATACACAACAAAATTTTATATTATATTGCAAATTTTGAAGACTTTAATTTGTGATCTGTAACTCTGAGATACTGCTAAAATCAAAAGAGTGAAGAGTTACATTTGTTTTTAATGTTTTTTTTTTCGATTTCTATATGTTTATAAGATATCTTGTTTTGTGATAATACAAATAGTATTACGCTGATTTTTTTTTCGGTGAAATATTTAATCAAAAGTTAATTTCGGTATTTAACAAAAAAATTCTTGAATTCCAATGTTGAAATTTTGTTGTTTTATACCACAAAAAAATTAAGAATCTCAAATCTTAGACAAATGATAAAAATTTTCGCAAGTTTGCGCCAATTTTTTTGTGATTTTTATACTCTTTACCAAAAAATGGTAAAAGGGTATATATAGGTTTGTTATTCCGTTTGTAATTTCTAGAATATTAATAAGCGAGCCATAAAATATATATGTATATTCTGGATCCTTATGCATAGGAAAGACGAATAAGCGATGTCCGTCTGTCCGCCTGTCCATCTGTCTGTACGTGAAATCGGTTTTCTGGAGCTCCCAGAAAAGCTAGAGACTTCTTTCTTGAACTGGTATGTCAAAAATGTTCGAAATAAGATCGGTATTGAAAATTAGCTTAAACTTCATTTTGCCATACAAAATAACTACCGAAAACTAGTTTTTAATAATTTTTTGTTAAATAAACTTATTTTATACTTCAGTATGAATAAAATTAATATTTCTTAATAAAAAAAAAATTTAAAAAAAATTACAAAAATTAAATATACGTTTCCAGGGTTGGAAAACTTTAACTTTTTTATACAAAATTATACAAAATTAATTTACTAAAAGAAATTTTTCCTTTTTTTATAAATTAAATAATTCTTGTATTCTAAGAAGAAAGAGATTGGGTTACAAAATCAGAAAAATCAAAAAGGATAATTCCAGGGTTGGGAAACTTAAAATTTTTGTGATATAAAAAATTAACTACCGTAAACTAATTTTTATATGTTTTTATTAAATTAACTTATTTTATACTTCAGTACAAATCAAATTGGTATTTCAAATTAAAAAAGAAAGTTAAAAAAATTAAAAAGACGTTTCCAAGGTTGGAAAACTTTAACTTTTTTTTCTTATACAAAAGTAACTTACTAAAGCAAATAGGAAACTTACACCTTTTGTAATATATAAAAGTAACTAGGTCTTACTATTTTTTTTTTAATTTTTAATTAAATTAACTTATTTTATACTGCCGTACACATTAAATTGATATTAAAAATTAAAAAAAAATTTAATACATGAAAAAGCCGTTTCCAGGGTTGGAAAACTTTAACTTTTTTCTAATACAAAAGTAGCTTAATAAAACAAATTTTTTTCTTTTTCTCTTTATATTAAACATAGTTTATATTCTTAAAAGGAACATATTGGTGCACGAAATCTGAAAAATCAAAAAGAACGATTCCAGGGCAGGAAAACTTACACTCTTTGTGGTATAAAATATTAACTATTATTTTTTTTTGTATAATAAAATTATTTTATGATTGAGTACGAATAAAATTAGTATTTAAAATAAAAAAAACAATTAAAAAATTAAAAACACGATTCCAGGGTTGGAAAGCTTTAATTTTTTTGTACAAAAGTAACTTACTAAAACAAATTTTTCCCTTTCTTTATAAATTAAACATATCTTATATTCTTAAAAGAAAAATAAAGAAAATAAAATAAATCAGAAAAATCAAAAAGAATGATCTCAGGGTTGGGAAACTTACACTTTTTGTGATATATAAAAGTAACTAAGTCTAATTACTTTTTATCTTTTCCTTTATAGATTATACATATTTTACGTTTTGGAAAGAAAAGTTTGGTGTAGAAAATTATAAAACTAAAAACCACAGCTCCAGAGCTGGAAACTTTGAACTCTTTTTCTGGATGTTAAAGTAACTAAATAAAACATTTTTCTTAAATTTCCTTTTTTCTTTTTTTACTTAACACAATTTCTATATTTTTTAAGAACTACTAGATTGATATAAGGAATCAGAAAAATCTAATATAATGATTCTAGGATTTGTAAATTTATTTTTCTTTTTGTACATAAAAGTAGTTAGGTCAAATTATTTTTTTCTCTTTGTTTATACTTTATGTATGTGCTTATGTATGTATCTCTATACTACATAAAAACACTTTGGTAAAGGGTATATAAGATTCGGCTTAGTCGAATATAGCACTCTTACTTGTTTTATTTAAATTATACCTTCTTTCTGTTATTGCTCATCTTGCATAGATACATATGAGTAAGAAACATTTTTGTCAACCATAAAATTTAACGTACATAGATATTGTTTATTTAAATTATTACACCAGACACTGTTAGCACCTGTATAAAAAAGGAAGGTGCGAAACGGTAATTTAAACCCAACTCTATAGCGGCTTTAGCAGTACAACAGTGTTTAAAGAGTTAAAAAAAATTGCATACCACATGGGTGGAATAAATAGTAACAATACCTGTATTTGGAACTTCGGTTGCAGAACGATTACAAAATCCGTTCGTTCGTTGAATAGACCGAATGAAATTAGATAAAATTAGATTAAACATTAAATTAGCAACAACAAAAGATTTTTTTGACAGAGGCATCCAAGGGGGAGCGATGCTTTCCCTTGGCTATAAAAGCTCAAAAGTTAAATTTTTATGATATTAATATCATAAGTATTAAGGTGTAAGTAGAATTTTTTTTTTATATTGACATTATTTTTGCAAATAATATTTTTTTCACAGCCCACAAAAGAGGCGAGGACGATTATACTTACTCCTGGGATTATACTAACTCCTGGATCCAAGTTTGGGTTTCTGTACTTTCGCTGACGGTAAAAGCTGCATTTGCTAAACAAAAGCATGTGAAACTTAAAAAAATATTGCAGAGGTAGGATTAGTTCCTCTTAAAGGAAGTCATTCCGATTTTTCTTATTTTCAAGTTTTAACAGCCAATAACTTTAAGACATATTTCCGTTAGTTTTATTTGAAAGCAATATAAACTAAAAAAATAATGATCAGCTTTTTGGCTCAAATACTCCTCTCTGGAACGTATGGATGAGCTATATCTAACATTTTCTGGTAAAGCCTCTTATTATTGCAATATAATAGCGCGAGCAATGACTGCTACTTTGCATGCATATGTTGCTTGAAATATGCCCTCTGATTATGCAATTTGCTCAAGATAAAGCTAAATTCAATAAAAAAACGTTAAAACTTTGGCGGATTAGACTTTTAAGTCATTACCTGATTTCACAATACACATTTCAAAATTGTATTCGTAGCCGAAAATATCGATCAATCCACTTTTTAGATTTTTGGCAATATAGACTTAGCTTCAGCGAGCTATAGAATAAAGGCTGGTGACATATTTCCTTGTGGTTGTAATTGATGTTTTTATAGAAAATATATTAGGAATATTTGTGCCCATTTTCGTAACAACACAAAATTAATTGTATATCTAAAATCTAGGCGCACACTTCACGGCACAGTGGTTGAGAATTTCTGACCTCTACCATATAATGGGGTCCGCTTTCGGGATGTCTATATCAAAAAATATCACCAATGCATATTTTTTACGATCTCTTAATTAGTCTCTTTAGTTCAAAAGTAAATAAAATGTATTATAGCCTGATTTACCCTACTAATTTAGTAATAGGCTTGTTGAGACTTTGAATTAATAGCCATTCGAGGATGATAATGGCTAAAAATTTAAATTCCATAGGATATAAAAACTGCGGATTACTTAGTTCATAGTACTTTAATAAATGAAACTATCTGAGACAAACTAAATATTATATCCTCCTTAACCATAGAATAGTAATTCCCGCATTTTGCTATATAATGACATCAGATCGGGGTGATTCAAAGGATCAAAATTATTTATATCCCAATTGAATTCATTAATTAAGATGTAGTGCAATTGGGCAAATAAATTTTAATGAGCATTTCAAAGTTTTTCTGACCATGAATCGTATTATTGAAAATTGGTGCGGTGGGAAAGAACGATATGGATTTCCAAAGCTTACATGTCTCCATAGTATCCTCCACACTTTATCAAAAAAGGGTGGAAATAAAGCACATTGAAAGCTTCTCAAAGATTATCCCTAATGTATAGCTTAGATTCCAATAACATAAAGATGGTTTGTATGCATGAAATACTGAAGTATATTTATTTGACATAATGTCTTTATTTAATTTAAAAAAATTGGCTTGTTTTTATGGTTAAGCAATTATCTATATGCATTTCGTTCCCGCTTGTGGAACTCGTCAGTAGACTTCAACCCAAAAAAAAGTTTTGAATTCAGTTAACAAACTCCGTATGTTTATAGTAATATTCTTAATACTATATTGAGAATCACAATATACAAACATAATAAGTTTGAAAACCGCAAACAAAAATCTTTACAAAACAAGCATCTTTATTCAACTGTGCATCTATTTTATTTTCCACCACCTTCTTACCATTAGCTGCCACATTGGGCAACAATAAAAGTATTTAAAAAGCAAAAAGAAAAATAAAATATGTATTTTATTACATGAAATACTGAAGTATATTTATTTGACATAATGTCTTTATTTAATTTCAAAAAATTGGCTTGTTTTTATGGTTAAGCAATTGTCGATATGCATTTCGTTAGTATTAAGAGTCTTACTATAAACATACGGAGTTTGTTAACTGAATTCAAAACTTTTTTTGGGTTGAAGTCTACTGACGGGTTCCACAAGCGGGAACGAAATGCATATAGACAATTGCTTAACCATAAAAACAAGCCAATTTTTTGAAATTAAATAAAGACATTATGTCAAATAAATATACTTCAATATATCATGTATGAAAATACATATTCTATTTTTCTTTTTGCTTTTTAAATACTTTTATTGTTGCCCAATGTGGCAGCTAATTGTAAAAAGGTGGTGGAAAATAAAATAGATGAACAGTTGAATAAAGATGCTTGTTTTGTAAAGATTTTTGTTTGCGGTTTTCAAACTTATTATGTTTGTATATTGTGATTCTGAATATAGTATTAAGAATCTTACTCTAAACATACGGAGTTTGTTAACTGAATTCAAAATTTTTTTTTTTGGGTTGAAGTCTACTGACGAGTTCCACAAGCGGGAATGAAATGCATATAGACAATTGCTTAACCATAAAAACAAGCCAATTTTTTGAAATTAAATAAAGACATTATGTCAAATAAATATACTTCAATATTTCATGTATGAAAATACATATTCTATTTTTCTTTTTGCTTTTTAAATACTTTTATTGTTGCCCAATGTGGCAGCTAATTGTAAAAAGGTGGTGGAAAATAAAATAGATGAACAGTTGAATAAAGATGCTTGTTTTGTAAAGATTTTTGTTTGCGGTTTTCAAACTTAATATGTTTGTATATTGTAATTCTGAATATAGTATTAAGAATCTTACTCTAAACATATGGAGTTTGTTAACTGAATTCAAAACTTTTTTTTTTTTGGGTTGAAGTCTACTGACGAATTCCACAAGCGGGAACGAAATGCATATAGGCAATTGCTTAACCATAAAAACAAGCCAATTTTTTGATGATTTGTATGGTGCAAAATTGATTTGATTGATTTTGAAGCGTATTACAAAGACCTTCTTGGTTAGTCAAAAAGTTTCAAAGTGATAAATTAGAGGAGATTTCTGCCCAGCTCAAGAAAAGCATGTCAAAACCATTGTAATTCACTTTGATAGCAACTATTAAACATTTGCAATAGCAGGATCCATACAGAAGGAAGTAAATCGATTACCATACAATGATAGCCGAGGCAATAAAAAACGATTTTGCCTATACAAAATGCTGATTAAAAACTATGTTTCCCTGCAAATCATTACCTTCTATAAAAAACAGATTGTATAAGTTTGTTTTCAAAAATATTATAATTTGTGAATTTTCAAATAGTTCTTGAAAGTCTGTGCATAATATAAGAGGTTTGTGACTATTCAAAATGTGTGGTTGAAGTCTACTGATGATTTGTTACAGCAACAATGAAATGCATATAGACAAAGCTGAACCACCAGCAAATAAATTTCAAATTAGCAGACTTATTACAATAACATTAAGCAATTAATATCCATGACGTCACAGTAACGCTCTGTGCCGAATAAAAGTGAATAAAAGCGATCATTGGCTGAAAAACAATCATAATGTGTAACTTAACATAAAGACGTAACAGTCATCATGACAACACTAGGCCATATGTTGCAGGAACAGTTTAATATTATTAAGAAAATAAACTTTTCCCTCGCCTAGTTTTTATTCGACTGCCATTTGTTTCGATGGGTATAGAAAACTCATTTCAATATGCTTCCCTACAGAGCAATGTACCAAAAACTGTCATAATTTGTCCATGACTCCAAAACAGCAGATGCATGATAGATAGAAAGTGGTAATAGTTAACGATGGCCAGTATTTTGAAAGAAGAAAATTAAATTGTTCCACTATTTCACAATAAACTCTATAAATTTGCAAAACTCCAGAATTTCGAAATTAATAACATTATTCAAACAGTTCATTTTGAAAGTAAGACATGTAAATTTTTATAAGGCTCTCGCGAACAAAATACTTGACAGCTTTTCAATTTGTACAAGTTTTAGAGATTAAAAAAAATTATTTGCTTCACTTTCAAAAGGAAGGGACCATTTCTTATCTTTATTAAAGGAAGCCGTAAAAGTCATACATTGGATATGAAATTCCGTGTTTGGGAATACCACAGGAAAGAAACAAATTAAATAATATTTTTCTAAGTTACTAAACCACTAAAATTTTGGTCAAAAACCAAAACAAAATGTATTGAAATAAACTTAGCTAAGGCAGGAAATTTACTGAGAAACCTTTTAACTAAAATGCTAATATAAACGAATAGGAAAAAGCACACAAGAACGAACGTTAAACAGAGCATTCTTTGATAAAATGAGCAAGTTAGAACCACAATTGAAAATATAAAACAGTTGATTAAGTTATAAAAAGTTTAACTTGTCCCAAAGGAGGTTTTTAATAAATTATAAACTATAATTTACCTCTTTGTTTCTCTTTTTTAATCCCAAAAGCATATTAAATCAAACGGCCAACAAGACAAGCAAAACAAGGCGTAAGAAAGTAACTTTAACGCATCTATACGGGTGTGTGTGGATTTGCAACAACCCAACATACCATGCGATACTCAAACATCAATACAACTTGAGAGTAGGCTTATAAAAAAGTCAATTTTAAGCTTTTCGTAATTTTGTTTATAATAATGTTTATAAAATATGAATTCATAAGCAATTTTAAATAATACTTGAGAAACTCTTATTATACACAACTGGCTGTCTTAGCATGCAAAGGCTCTGAGTACACTTTTTTAGAAATTGATATTTTAATGCAGTATTGTGCAGTAAGCAAATAACATTGATAACAAAGAACAAAATTACATCTATTTAATTTTTGTTGTTGTTTTGTAGTGATGAGCAAAAGCACTTAGTCCAATTTATCATAAGAAACAACTCTAAGGGCTAATAAATCAGTCAAAGTTTAAACGCTGGTTTAGTTAAACTAAACTCAAATTTATTTGTAGTTTAAACGCAACAGGAGTAAATCAGTGAACCATGCCTTATGTGTAGTTTAAAAAATAATATTGTGGCAGCACTAGAATAAATGCCAAAAAGCAGCTGTTTTGCAGCAGGCTATCAATTCTTTATACAATCAAAAAGGCAAAAAAGTCAAAAAAAAATCAATTAAATGTCGCCAAATTGTACTGAGAGAAAAATTATATATATGCTTGGTGAAGTAGAATAGTATAAGAGAATAATAGAGTGTTAGGAAACAGGTCGAGCAAGATTTGAAGAAAAAGTACAGGCTTGGAAAAAAGTTGAGTGCTCTTTTAATGCAAAACATATGGTCTGTAATTAACAAAATCATATGGCCTGTATTGGTAGTTTAAACGCCCAATTTTATGCGTTTGCAGATGGTTTAAATACAGTTTTGATATATAGGTTTGCTAGTTCAAACACATTTTAAGCCAAAAATAGAGATTAACTTGCGCTGATTTATTAGCCCTAAGTCTATATCAAAAGTACAGTTTAACTATTTCTGTAAAATTTTTCAATCACATGTATTAAAAAAATCGACTAACTATTTTAGAATAATTAATGTATGCAAAATTTTATTTAATATTAACGTGTTAGTATTGTACTGTTTTTGTCTCTAATTCCATTTTTCGAACAGTAAAAATCAGATTTTTTCAATAAAGAAAAATTTAAGTACGAAAAGGGTTTAATTTTATTTAAGATTTGCTATGAACATTAAGTATAATCTCTCAGCAAATAAAAAAATATATCCCACCCTGACCGCCCTCTTCCCAACGATGCTAGGTATATTTCTCAACCCATAATTTTGCAGTCTGTTTGTGTAAAACGTTGACGATGTGTAAGACGTTTCTGTAATAGATTAAAGAAAAGTTGTACAAGTTTCCTTTAATCTATTACAAAAACGCCAAGATTTCTAACGTAAACGTCTTACACAAACATATCCCAAAAATATATCCCACCCTGACCGCCCTCTTCCCAACGATGCTAGGGGTATATTTTTGCATCCCATAACTTTGCAGTCTGTTTGTGCAAGACGTTGACGTTGTGTAAGACGTTTCTGTAATAACTTAAAGGAAAGTTGTACAAGTTTCCTTTAATCTATTCCAAAAACGCCAAGATTTCTAACGTAAACCTCTTACACAAACAGGGGGATATAAACTTTTTAAATTAATTATTAAGAAAAATAAAAAAAAAATCATGAAGAAATATTGTCAATATACATATTTATGTATCATTAAACATAAAAAACATTATTTACATGCAGATGCTTGAATCCAAATATGCGTAAATATGACGGTTCGAAATTTCGAATGCTGGCGCTTATCCAATAGTTAAGGACTGATGATGACACTTGAACTTCCCTTTCAGCTGTTTCTTTTTATTTTACGATTTATCTCAAAATAATATAAATTTTATAAAACATAATTTTAAAAACATTTTACAGTTCTTGTACCATTTGATTAAAAAATAATAAAATAAATCAACAAACCGGCAAATCAATCCAAATGTTTTACTTGCCTACAAACCCGACATACACTTGCATAAGATAAGCGCCAGTATTCGAAATTTCGAACAGGCTTTTCTGGGAAAATAAAATTTCCAAACATATTTCTTAGTGGGTACTAATTATCTTAAAAAGTATTTTTTTTTTTCAAAACTTAAAAATCAAAATTTAGTCTCAGGGTGAAACGGGTTATTTATGTGCCTATAATACATATTTTTATTTTTATTTTTTATTTTGTTACTAAAGCGACCATCTTTATTTAAGTAAAATTCGTATTTTCCTTTTTCCTATTTAATTTTCGGGCTTTCAGGGTCAATTGGGTCTTCCTCCATGTAAATAAAAGATTATTGATTCATTTTTAAATCCTACGTTTCGTTGGTATTTTCCAACTTCTTCAGGGATTCTTTATTAAAATCTGGCAACCACAAACATATAAAAGTAAAATAAATTACATATAAGTAATACTGCAAGCCCATTTTTTTATAATAGTTAACTTACATATGAATAATCTTTTATAAAAAATTTTAAATTTTTAAAATATCACAGATTTATATATGTAAAGGGTACGAATCACAAACACAAAATTTAATAAATTAAAAAATGTAAAATTACAAACTAAAAAAATATCACAGCCGGTTTTATTATTCTTTAAATCGTCATTATTAAACTAATATTATACTGCAGCTGGAACTAGCATTGTCCTTGTCTTCTTTGGTATTTATTGCATCTGATAATCTTTGTTGTATCCGTAAACTCTCTAATGTGTATCTCTTATTAACTGTTTTCTCTTTGTCCAATATCTTCAGTTCGTCAAAATTTGGTTTATGTCCATTATCAATAAAATGCTGCGCAAGGGCAGTTGATTGTTTTCCTTTTCTTATGTCCGCTTTGTGTTCACCTATTCTTACTCCTAAATTTCTCTTAGTTGTACCAACGTATACTTTACCGCACCCCTCCTCATCATTTCCAATGCATTTAATTTCACAAACCACATTACTTTGATCTCTTTTCTCAATTTTAGTTTTTGTTTGTGTAAAAATATGTTTTATTGTTTTATTGGGTTTGTGTGCAATTGTTATATTTTCGTCTTTCATTATATCTTTAAGTTTGTTGTTGTCTGTTAGTTTTGGAATAAATGGCATACCGTAGTATTTGGTGTTACCAGATGGATTTTTTTGTAAGATTATCCCGTGTGTTTATGCTGTTTGTTACTTTGTGGATTAATATGTTTGTGATGTTTTTTGGAAAGTTGTTTTTAATTAAAATATCTTTTATAATATTTATATTTTTAGACTTAAGTCTACTGTCGCTAAGTTTTAGTACTCTATTTATTAAATTATTAGCTGTATTTATTTTTTGTTTCATTGGCTGTGTTGAATCATAATTCATTAACCGCCCTGATGCTATTACTATGGGTTGAAAAAATGGAAATGTTACCAAAAATAGATATACACAGAGAAAATATTGCCTACTAAATACCTCATAAAATAGAACAAAATTAATAAGAAATATCTAGGTTTTTTTTCAATACGGCAATCTTGTAAATTTCATAGAAAAACCCTTTTTGAAAAAATCAAGAAGTTTTTTATTTATTTTTTATTTTTATTGTTTTTTTTAATAAGGTTTTCTTCTTGATTTTATGAGGCAACCTCATAAAAAGAAAAAAAATTTATGTCTTTCTTCTTTGTGCTTTGCTTATTTATTTTCATTTAAATTCTATACAATATACTTATGTATGTATGTAGTACATGTAGATGTTATTTATTTATACATAATTACATACATACACACATATTATATTGTATTCTAATTAACTAACTCACCATACATACATATTATTACTTGAAAGAAGACAAGTATTGAACCAGAAACTTCTGACTGATAGACAAACACTCTAACCAATATGCTAACAAGCAGTCTAAATAACCTTTGAAATAATTGTGCAAATATGCTTATACAAAAACGGAAAAGATCATGAAAAAAATTGCCTGTATATCTATTTATAGATATGAAATAACAAGACACCTCATAAAAATCCTTATTAAAAAAATCAATAAGATGCTCTACACATAAGCATAGTTATAGGAATCTAATAAAATCAAGAAGAAAACCTTATTGAAAAAATCCATAAGGCAACCTCATAAAATCAATAAGAAATCCCTGTAGTTTACAAATTATAAGAAAACCTCATCGAATCATGAAAATTTTCTCTATGGATTGTTTTTTGGTGCCAAAAATAATGGAAATTGAGTAAAAAAAGTTGTGAATTATAAGATTTCTTTTTAATTTTATGTTGTTTTATTCTTGATAAAATTAATAAGATTTACCACATAAAAACAATAAGGAATCTCTATGAAAAAATCTTCGCTTCTTTCTGCTGGGATATCCCTTAGCCTAAAATTGTTTCATAGAGAAAATCGTCTTGATTCTATGAGGCAGTTTTTTCTCTGTGTAGTATATTTTGTAAATGGTTACATACTCACCATTTTCTTTCGTCAATTTTATTGGGAATCGTTGTAGTATTGTAGTAAATGAGACTGAACAAGTTCGATGTGGTTGGATCCACGACTTACCAAATCGTATAAATATAACGCTAATGGGACCGGCAAATCACCCTGGAACCGGTCCGGTAACTATAATTAACTAATTACCTAATTTTAACAGGCTGAAGGTAGTCAGATCGAATCGCAAAAAAATCTCTGCTTAATAATAAAATATAGTTGCATTTGTAATAATAAAAAAAAATTATAAGTGTTCATTGTTACAGTTAAACGTTGGAATGAAATTTATATATAATTTATATTATTCTACACAAATTATGCACAAATTGTATACAGAGTATCACTTTATCCCATCTTAGGCCATCCCACACAAAAGTGACTGGTCCGCTTTATATGAAGTATTAGAATTTTGACTGGTCCCTATCACATAGGCACCAACCATGTGACTAGTATTGTATCAGTTATATTTCCTGCAGGATTATGATGAAAAAAAGTGAAAACAATTTATTCTTTCGTAATTTTTCAAAAAAAAATATGCTGATTTTTTTTTGAACAAAGTATTATTGAAACTCAACAAAGAAGTGTGCACCTGATTCTACATTTACAAAAATTGTTTTGAGCGCTGAAAAATTGTGAAAAACCAAAATGTTTAAGATATAAAGCAAGAGCTTTTAGGGTGAATACGCACGTTCAAATTATATTGATGTGTCCACAAAAGTTGAAGTTTTGAAGCTACAAGTTTGCCTAACATTGTTAACATAAAATAAAGAGTCCTGTAAGTTATTCTTTTTTTCCTTTACTTTTGCAAAAAAATGCAGGAAAAAATATTTTTTTGGCATAAAATGTTAATAAAATTTAGCTATATTATTGCTACAAGTAGTTAAGAGATATCACTAAGTCTGAATTATCTGATTTTTGAAATCTTTGGATCGCCAAACTGAGCATAGGGGCATACTAGCCTTTGTTGGCATAATCGAACTTTTACTGTCAAGACCGTGTATTTTTTTTCACTGTTGCACAGTTTAATTAAAACTTTTATTTTGCAACAGTCAAAAATATATTATTTATGAAGCTTTTATACTAAAAAGCTTTTTAAAAATTTGAAAAAATAAGCTTTTCTTCAAAAAACTTTAAACAAAATTATTTTCTTGGTTTGCAAGGATAAGCTTGTAGTAATCATGCACATTCAATGTTATAATTAAGGTTCCGTTATGATTTTTTTGCAAGTGTTATGAAAGCTTTTCTCTTTTCTTTTCTTATGTTAATATGCCTATTATAATATTTTTGTCAAGGAATTTGGAATGTTGGGACTTGACAAGAAATGTTATGATTGTATTATTATTTTATGTCAGAATTTATGTTCATCCTTGTTTAAAACAAGCACACAAGTTAAAGATAAAAATTTGAGTTCATGTTATTGTTCATTTGGGAATAAATATTTAATCAATAGCACTTTACCCATTCGATACAAAGTGTTATTCTCATATCACTACGACACTTTAAGGAAATACCACATAGTTTTTTAAAACTTTATTTATATTTTTAAAAAATGTAAAGTGTATATATAGGTTTGTCATTTCGTTTGTAATTTCCACAATATACAGGGTGGGCCAAAAGAAACCAAGGGGTGTAAAAGTTTAATAACTTTTTTGTTTATTAACTTTTTTTATTTTTTCTTTCAGATTATATAATATACAAAATGGAAATTTTTTTACACTAAGTATGAAAAATTATGTCTCTTAAATGACCACCGTTTTCAGCTTCGCACTGATGGGCTCTTTTTAGAGCATTTTCCATAACATCTTTCAAAACTTGTGGCTGTAGCATTCGAATTTCTGCAACAATGTTTGCCTTGAGTTCAAGGATTGTCTCTGGCTTGTTCACATACACTCGCTCCTTCAAAAAACCCCAAAGAAAATAGTCGGGTGCTGTCAAATCTGGCGATCGCGCTGGCCAAATAATTTCCGAATTTCGAGAAATTATTCGCTCTCCAAAAATTTGACTTAAAAGTGCCATTGTGTCTCGGGCAGTATGGGCAGTGGCTCCATCCTGCTGAAACCACATACCAGGTCTGTTTTCAAGAGCAGAACGCAAAAAATTTTCTATCATAAACCGATACCGCTCTCCATTTACGGTTACAGCACTTCCATCTTCATTCTCGAAGAAGTAGGGCGCAATGACATTTTCAGATGTGATCCCACACCATACTATACACCTGATGGGGTGCAATTGGCGTTGATGAATGGCTCTTGGATTTTGAGAACCCCAGAACCTACAGTTCTGCTTATTAACAAAGCCATTCAAATGAAAATGAGCTTCATCACTCATAATCAAATTTTCAATAAAGTTGATTTCATAAAATTCTATTGTTCTGGTTCTCTGTTCAGTTGTGAACCTCTCCATTATAAATTCTCCAAGTGTTGTCTATATAATCTGAAAGAAAAAATAAAAAAAAATTAATAAACAAAAAAGTTATTAAACTTTTACACCCCTTGGTTTCTTTTGGCCCACCCTGTATGTATGCGATTCATACAAATTATGTAATCTGGATCCTTATGAATAGAGAACACGAATAAGTGATATCCGTCCGTCCATCCGTCTGTATGTACGTGAAATCGGTTTTCCGAAGCTAGAGACTTTGGTCTTGGATTGATGTGTCAGAAATGGTCAGAAATAGATTGGTATTGAAAATCAGCAAAAGCGAAAACACGGTTTCAAAGCTAAAAAAAACTTGAACTGTTTTTGCCATACAAAAGTAACTATTTCAAACAATTGTTTTTTTTTTAAAAAAAACTTTTTTGTGTTAAAGTAAAAATGAAATTGGCATTAAAATCCAAAAATAATCAAAAACACGATTCCAGGATTGGAAAATTCTAACTTTTTTTGTTATATAAAAGTAACCTACTAAAACTAATTTCTCTGTTTCTTTTTTAACGAAACATGTGATATAATTTTAAAGGAACCAGATTGGTATAAGAAATTAGAAGTAAGTAAAAACAAGATTCCAGGGTTGGAAAATGTCAACTTTTTGTTATATAAGAGTAACCTACTAAACTAATTTTTCTGTTTCTTTATAAATTAAACACATTATATAATTTTAAAGAAATCAGATTGGTATAAGATATTAGAAAAATCTAAAAGGATGATTCGAGAGTTGGAAAGTTTACATTTTTTGTTATATATAAAAGTAACTAAGCCCAATTGTTTTTTTTTTTTTTTTGTTTTCTTAATAAATCAAATATAGTCTATGCTTTAAAAAGAAAATTGAAAAAAAGTAAGAAAAATATAAACCAAACCAAATCTGGCTTAAAAAGTGATACGCATTTTAGCCTGTTCAAATCATAAATATACAAACCAAACTTCCAGAGCTGTAAAATTTAAACAATTTTGGCATATTAAAGTCACTAAATAAAACTAACTTGCTCCCTTTTTATACCCATTACCAACAAATACAAATGGCAAAAGGGTATACATAGGTTTGTCATTCCGTTTGTTATTTCCACAAAATTAACAAGCGAGCCATAAAGTATATATATACTGGATCCTTATACATATGAAAGACGAATAATCTATGTCCATCTGTTCTACGTATAATCGGTTTCCGAATTTCCCAGAAAAGCTAGATCCTTCGGTCTTAAACTGGCGTGTCAGAAATAGTCTAAACAAGTAAGAGTGCTATATTCGGCTGTGCCGAGTCTTACAGCCTGTTTGTAGAACACGACTCGTCAATAAAAAGCGCTAAGATGCTAGCATTATTTATTTTTTGGGGTTTTAGAACACGAGTGTTGACGATTTTTGTTAAAAAACGTAACTGATGTCAGTTTATTTGGGATGTCATTTCGAGTGGGGAGCCTACTTACTGGCCTACTGACGTAAGAAAAATTCCAGATGTTATAGATTTTGCCGTCACTAAAAATATTCATAGGGACTTAATTCATGTAGAGGCCTCTCTAGATCTGTCCTCCGATCACTCTCCAACAATAGTTACAATTTTCAACCCACTAAGGAGTGATTTAACTAACTCATATGTGAAGATGATTAATGGAATCAACTGGCTGGAATTCAAAAAATATCTTAGTAGTCACTGCGTAGAAAACATTCAGCTTAGATCATGCGATGATATTGAATTTAACATTGCCAATCTTAACGAAAATATTAAACAGGCTGCTGAACACGCCACTACCTCCTATCCGCAGACCGGCTTTAACAGAATTTATTCTACGGAAATTGAACGTCTTGTATGTGAAAAAAGGAGAGCTAGAAGAGAATGGCAACAACACAGATCACCCCTAAATAAAATCAGACTTAAAGAATGTACTAAACGACTCAAAGAGCTGCTATCGTCGGAAAAAACTGCACTACTGGAAAAGTATTTAGAAGGTCTTGATGTAACGTCCGCATCTAATTACTCTTTATGGCGCGCTACCGTGTGTAGTTTCTCTACCCCGTCGTCCCTTAAGGTTTAAGATGCGTGAAGTACAAAAAGTAATTGCTGAACTCAACCCGAAGAAAGCTCCAGGTATTGATGGCATTAGTAACAAAATGCTCATGAACTTGCCTCATATTGCAATAAGAATCCTGCTATTTACTTTTAATGCTATTTTAAGAATGCAGTTTTTTCCACATAACTGGAAACTGGCCAAGATCAAAATGATTCCAAAGGCGGGCAAAGATCTTACCAAGACTGAGTCATATAGGCCTATAAGCTTACTATCTACAATCTCAAAGCTTTTCGAAAAGCTGCTCATGACTAAATTGTCCAAAATTTTAACTGATAATGGGTGCATTCCAGACCATCAATTTGGCTTTAGAAGTCAGCACAGCACGATTGAACAAACGCATAGACTGGTCCAAGTTGTAAGAAGAACATTTGAAGAAAAGAAGTATTGTTCTGCTCTCTTTATTGATGTTTCTCAGGCGTTTGATAAAGTATGGCACGAAGGCCTAGTTTTAAAATTGAAGACATATCTGCCAATAAACATTCAAAAGCTTTTGGAAAGTTATATTATTGATAGGAAGTTCACTGTTGTGGAAGGAGAGTTCACGAGTGTGCCCGAAACTATATCTTCTGGTGTGCCCCAAGGTAGTATTCTGGGTCCTGTCTTGTATTTAATATATACTTGTGATATGCCTGTGAGCAATAATATCCATATTTCTACTTTTGCCGATGATACAGCCTGTATGAGTGTGCACGAAAACCCTTATGAGGCATCCCGCAATCTCCAGGAACATATCACCCAGCTGGAAATATGGCTGAACTTATGGAGAATTAAAGTCAATGAACAAAAGTGTGTCCATATAACGTTCACCCTAAGAAGAGATACTTGCTCCCCCATTCGAATCAACAATCAAAATATTCCTCAACATTCCCAAGTGAAATACCTTGGTATACACCTTGATCGAAGACTTACATGGAAACATCATATTGACTCTAAGTTAACTCAGATGAAACTTAAGTTAACTCAAATATATTGGTTGATTGGCAGAAACTCAACACTCAGCCTAGACTGCAAACTTTTATTATACAAGTCGCTTTTGAAGCCAATATGGCGCTACGGAATTCAGTTATGGGGCACTGCTTCAGCTTCCAATGTCGAGAGAATCCAACGAAGGCAAAACAAAATTTTACGGTTAATAACATCGGCTCCATGGTACATCCAAAATTCTATTATACATCGAGATTTAAATATGCCACTAGTGACTGAAGAAATTGAAAAATACGCAGGCAAATATTTAACAAAACTCGAATCACATCCTAATCCGCTTGCTCGTAATATTTTGAACTTTACTGGACACGTCCGCTTAAAAAAGAGGGACACACGGGCTCTTATACCTAACACTCCAGATGGGACTACTTGAAAATACTTTCCCCCCCCCCCCTTTTTTTTTTTTGATTATCACTACTAATGTATTATTTATAACTATCACTAAGTTTATGTCCGACACTGGTCGGGCCTAATAATTTTTTTTATAGATTTAAGATTTGAATACTTATTGTTAGTTCATATATGAAGATACAATAAATAAATACATGCATTAAAAAAAAAAAAAAAAAAAAAAAAAGTTTATTTGGGTTTGTACAAAGCAATTTGACTCACCATAAACGTCAAGGAGGACGACTAAAAAATTGTAGTCGTTTTCAACAAAAAAATTCAAAAATAAACAAAACACAAAAAAAAATTATAGTAATTAATAAAAAAATAAAAAGATGGAACTTCCAACAAGAAAAAGGTAAGTAAACTCTCATTTTAGGATAGTTCTTGTCTTGATGACTAAATTTTTAGCATCAAAATGACAACAAGGCTGCTGCTTAGCCATGTATGGAGCAATTTCCATACTTGGCCACGGGGACTCCGCAGTTCGGTAGCAGCAAGTCTGCCATGCAAGACACATAGAACACGATGGAAAGTGAAGTTGATGTAAAAAGATATGTATTCCTGTTAGAATTTCCAACAAGAAAAAAGGTAAGTACACTTTCATATTAAGATTTTTCTTGTTTTTATTACTTATTTTTTTAGCATCAAAATGACAACAAGGCTGCTGCTTAGCCTATTGGTGGCATGTATGAAGCAATTTTCACACCTGGCCAAGGGAACTCTACAGTTTGGTAGCAGTAAGGGCTGTTATAAATTTGTAGTGCATGTCTGTATATCTGTACGAGTCCATGTGCAGACTTAACGGCTGAACGTATTTTGATATGGTTTTTTTTCTGTTGGAAAGGTGACTTAATCGAGAGTGTTCTTATTTATCGGTGCAGCCGTTGAGAAGATATTACATCTTTTTTTCGCTTGAAAGCTGACTTGATTTAATATCTTCTAGTTTATACTTGAAAGTTGTGAAATCTTTTCTACATATATTCTGTGGAATCTGAAGCCGTAGCTCCCAAAGCGGCTAGACCGATTTTTATTTTGTTGTTTTTTTCGTTTAAAAGGTGACTTGGTTTAATTATTAATCTTTAATTAAAGAAAACCGGTCCAGTCGTATATATATTAGGAGCTATGGTGCCACAGATACAGATATAACAGCTCTTCACTTCCAATGGCTAAAACGATTTTTGTTTAAACATACATACATATATACCTCGGAAATGATATTATCGTTTCAAATCAAAATCGGCCTAGTCATTTGGGAGCTACGGCGTCAAAGACACACAGATTCAACAGAATATGTATAGCAAAGATGTGATATCTTTTAAACGGCTGGACCAATTTTCTTCGGCTTTTAACTAAGAATACTCGATCAAGTCTCCTTTCAAACAGAAGAAACTTAGTCAAAATCAGTCCAGCCATTTGATCGATACTTGAACTCGTACACAGATGCATAGACACACACTACAAACTTATAACATGCCTTTTTTGGTTGGGGTTTAACAAGAATCATTTGAAAACAAGTCTGAATCACGCTCTTTTTTTTCAATAAATGAATTCTTTCATTTATTCTTTTTTAATGTTCAATTTTTCAAATGTATTTTCACTTTATGTATTAAACTTTATAAAATTTTTTAAATAAAGGAATTTTATCACTTTCTTAAACTAATTACTCGTATTTCACTTTATTTGACCATTAGCTACTCGTTCTCAGTAATCTTCAACGATTCTAATACAGAATGTACGAGCTAAAAGTTAAAATAAACAAAGGTTTTGTGTAAAATAATGCCTGACAGTTAATGCTTCAATTTTACTTACCAACTTGGCAATATTATTAATGTAATCTCCTAATAACACTGCACTAACCATTGCTGCGCCACGTACGTTCTCTTCGGCCTGGGAAACTTGGGAATCTGAAAATTGAACAACGCAGATTGTTACCATTATTAATCGTGTTTCCTTGCTTATGAGTACATATGCATGTATTTATATACATACATTTATGCATGCACATCACTTGCATGAAACTCACTTATTAAAAAATATTAAACAACTTTAGAGTACTTACCTTTATAAAAATAATTTTATAAACAAAATTAAAAAAATTTCGTGCACAATTTGTTGTACAGTTGTGTTTCAAAAATAGGGTTGCCGTTTTATTTAGCTAAAAACACAATTTTGTATGAAAAAATTTAAACTAAAACTATTGTTTAACATGTGGGCAATAATACAATTTAGTACATATTTGACATATGGGCGAATTAACGTAAGCTGCACGACAAAGTCGAGTCGTGTTCTACAAACGCTTTTCATTACGTAGTCGTCCATGAACTGGCTCGCCGTGAGTCGCCTTTGTCGCGTTCTACAAACAGGCTGTTATATTCACGTTAACAAAGTGCGTTTATATAGCATAGAGATACATACAATAGCACATACATAAAGTATAAACAAAAAGAAAAAACTAATTTGACTTAGTTACTTTTATGTACAAAAAAAATTAATTTTCAAACCTTAGAATCATCTGTTTAGATTTTTCTGATTCCTTATATCAATCCAATTGTTCTTAAAAAATAAAAAAGTGTGTTAAGTGAAAAAAGAAATTAAAAAAATGTTATATTTAGTTACTTTGATATCCGGGAAAAAAAGGTTCAAAGTTTCTAGCTCTGGAGCTGTGGTTTTTATTTTTATAATTTTCTACACCAAACTTTTCTTTCCAAAACATAAAACATATTTAATTTATAAAGGCAAAGATAAACATTAATTAGACTTAGTTACTTTTAAATATCACAAAAAGTGTAAGTTTCCAATCCCTGGAATCATTCTTTTTTCATTTTTCTGGTTCCTAACAACAATTCTTTTCTTTTTAGAATATAAGATATCTTTAATTTATATAGAAAAAGAAAAAATTTGCTTTAGTAAGTTATTTTTGTATAAAAAAAGGTAAAATTTTCAAACCCTGATAGCGGTTTTTTAATTTTGTTATTTTTTTCAATTTCAAATACCAATTTTATTCGTACTGAAGTATAAAATAAGTTTAATTAATAAAAAAATTAGTCAGGCCTAGTTTCTTTCATATATCACAAAAAGTATAAGCTTCCCAACCTTGGAATAATGTTTTTAATTTTTTTTTTGATTTCTTAAACCAATCTCTATCTTCTAACTGCCTTATTCATAAAAAATATTTCAGGTTTATTTAGCGCTTATTTGACATATTTTATTGTCAATAATTTAATTATATCAATAAATTTAATAAACCCAAAATATTTTTAATGAATTAGACCGTAGGAATACAAGATATTTTTAATTTATAGAAAAAGGGAAAAATTTGTTTTAGTAACTGGAAACGTCTTTTTAATTGTTTTTTATTAGAAATACTAATTTTATTCGTACTGAAGCATAAAATAATTTTATTTAATAAAAAAATAATAAAAAGTAGTTTTCGGTTGTTACTTTAGTATGGCAAAATAAAGTTTGAGATTTCCAGCTCTGAAATCGTCTGCTCGATTTCGCTGATTATAAATACCAATCTTTTTTGGGGCATTTTTGTCACACCAGTCCATGAACAAAGTCTCTAGACTTCTCGTGTGCAAAAACAAAACAAAAGCATATTGTGCAATCGTTCTCGTTTTTGTTCTGTTTATGTTTCACTCACTTTAAACAACGAAAAAAACAAAATCAAACATTTTGTTTCGTTTATATTCATATTCTGTAAAATTTTATTTTGGCGAAATACCTACGTATACTTGATATTTTAACAGGTGTGAAATGTCCTCATCGCTCATACGCTCCACACACTAAAAATTTTAGTACAGTTTTTGCTTACAAATAAATAATAGTATTGCCAGTAGAGATGTGCACGTGAGCGTTTTTTTACTCACGACACGCACGCTCACGAAAAAGTATGTAATCCAATTTGTATTTTTTTTGTGTTGAAAAATAGGTTTTACACATACATAAATATGTACATTTGTATGCACGCGTATATGTAAAATTTACATTGCACAGTGGGGACTTTTACAAAGTAAATAAATGGCAATAAATCTTGAACTTCTAAACTACTGATTGGATTTATATGACACTCTTAACATCCGCAGAGGAGGATTTAAGCTTTACAACACATGTCATGACAGCTTCCTGGCTCGAGCTGGACAGGAGTTACAGTAGGCCAAAGTAGACTACTTGTTGTTGTTGTTAGTCAGAATATTTACAACAGACTTTGTTGTTATTTGCAATAATGCCAAGTATATAAAGCAGAAATCTATATCTACTGACACCACACACAGTGGACCAAACACAAAAGAACGCTGATGATGAAGGTTTAGTGGCCTTCGAAAACGGCTGGCTGTTCTGTTCAACTATGTGTTGTTAGTCAGAATATTTACAGCAGACTTTGTTGTTATTTGTTCATTAATAATTATCGCATGTAATTTGGCTTAAAAAGCAGAACGAACCTTAGCCCGTTCAAATCACAAATATAGAAACAAATGGAGTTCGCATAATAATTAAAATTAACTAAAAATTAATAGCCATGGGCCTGTGGCAAAAATTAAATAAAAATATACTTAATAGTAACAAACCAAAAAAGTTTGTCTTGAGTAGAACAAAAAATAAGCAAGTTAAGTAACATGTGTATAATTAGTAAAAAGAACAAAACGACAATGGTAAGACTGTTGTAAATATAGTAATGGTAAAATTGAACTTACAATACAAAAAAGCTTTTAGCAAATTGAAATACGATGAATCAAAACAATTCACATATTCCATTTGCAATAAAATGCTAAGTATATAAAGCAGAAATCTACATCAACTGACACCACACACAGTGGACCAAACACAAAAGAACGCTGATGATGAAGGTTTAGTGGTCTTCGAAAACGGCTGGCTGTTCCGTTCAACTATGTGTTGTTAGTCAGAATATGTACAACAGACTTTGGTGTTATTTGTTCATTAATAATTATAACATGTAATTTGGCTTAAAAAGCGATACGAACTTTAGCCCGTTCAAATCACAAATATAAAAAACTTATTTTAATTTGTGATTTATTTTTTATTATTAATGCTGAAGAAAATTAATTTTTTTTAATGCATGTATTTATTTATTGTATCTTCATATATGAACTAACAATAAGTATTCAAAGCTTAAATCTATAAAAAAAATTATTAGGCCCGACCAGTGTCGGACATAAACTTAGTGATAGTTATAAATAATACATTAGTAGTGGTAATAAAAAAAGGGGTAAAAATGGTTCCGGCAGAGTTTGTTTTCCTAATTTTCTGTGGTAGTTCTCTCATTGACATCTGAATTCCACATGTTTTATAGTTTTTAACTCTTTTTTTATTTTTATGATTAAAGAATCAACATTTTTGGCTCTGTATGCGTTTTTGCACACATTTCTATTCAAATCGGCACAAAAAGTTTCAATAGCCAGCACTTGTGGAACATTTAAGGGATTCATTTACTTGGGCACAAATTTATTTTTTTTTTCTTCAAGTTCTCTTCGCGTAATCACACAAAAAAGTAATATGAATGATTTTGTAATATTAATTAAAATAGTTGCAATATCAATTAAAAAATTAATTAAATTTTTACCTATAAACAATTTGATAATATCAATTAAGTTTTTCCACTCAAATTAATTAATATAATTAAAAATTTAATTGAATGAAGCAAATTTTTAATTGAAAATATTAATTGGTGAATACTTTTTTCTGTGATGTGAGTATTCCAAATCTAGTCAAAATACTGTTTTTTCTTTTCCAGTATATTTTTGGATAAAGTCGATAAGAGGTGGTGCGCATTTTTCATTATAAACTTGGGTATTCACCACTAAACCACCTTTGAAAAAACTGGCTCACTAATACCACTTTTGCCTATGGCTGACCACAACAAAACTTCGGATAAAGTAAGCTCTTTCACGTGCTTTGTAATTGGAAGACTCAAACTAATATTTTGGCTGTCATTCCTTACCTTCGACGGTGAAATATGACTCGTCATCCATCATGCATTTGTACTCTGATGAGCAAGAAAAATATTTTTTTGAGAGTTCACGTAACCTGCACTTTACGGTCTTCTTTTGAGCTTCGGTCGTGAATGGTGATGTTTTTTTTCCTGATCGCCCATAGATTCTACATGTTCCTTAACTGTATTTTTGTTACAATTATATTTTTGATGTGTAAACATCTATACGCTAGGGTGTAAAAATCTTTTGACTTTGATTTCTTTGCTGAGATTTCTTTGCTGAGATTTCTTTGCTGAGATTTCTTTACTTTTCTTTCACAGCATTGTCAAATCGGTGTGAGCTATGTATGAGTGTATTAGGTTTGAAAGAAGCAATACCAAGCAGAGAAACAAGTCGACCGGCTCGAAGCCGACGGTGCGCCACCGCCGGTTATATTTCTAGGCGCACGGCAGTGCGCCAGGCCAAGTTCTGGCCAATGCACGTAGTGTGTATATTTACATTCGAGCTGTTTTTACCCACCTCATAACTTTGTTCGCCGCGACCGTAAAATTATGAAATTTAAATCATAATTAGAATAAATTCATGTAACCTCATATGCAAAGTCTTAGAATGAAAGGTTCCGGAGATACGGAGGTGCAAAAAGTGCATATTTTAAGACAGACTCACTGACACACTGACTCACTGACTCACTCATCAATATTATGAAGCACTTCCGCTATAGCTAGAGATCTGAAATTTAGTACACAAGTAGGTCTTAGTGAGCAATGAACTAGAAAAATCTGAAAACCAAAAAATTTAACGAAGGGGGCGGGGCTACACCCATAAAAATTAGAATGTGTGCTAGTGAGCTGAAATTTGCTACAGAACTAGGTCTGGATGGACAATAAACTAAAAAAATTTTAAAATCCGAAAATTTTGGCTAGGCCCTTAAAAGCTAGAATTAAAAAAGCAAATCTAAGGCGCTTAAAGGAAGCTTTTTGTTAAAATTCAGCATACATACTGCGATAGAGTAAGCCTAAAAAATTTTCATTAAAAAAGTGGGCGTTGACACGCCCATACCATTTCAACTTCATTTTCGTGTACTACGCCTCAGCATATTTAGATATGCTATTTATGTATTATTATCCGTTTGCAACGAAACTTGGCACAAATAATAAGCACTGGCCGAAAAAAATCTTAAGTTTGGAAAAGTGGGCATGGTTGCGCCCATAAATATTAAAAATTAAAAGTTGCGCTGAAGAGCTGAAATTGGATACATGAGTAGGTATAAGTAAGAAAACAACAAAAAAAAAACCTTAAAACCCAGAAATCTTGGTCAGAGGGGAGGGCTGCACCCATTAAAATTAAAAATTAAAACTTACGCGTATGAGCTGAAATTTGATACACAAGAAGGTCTAGGTGAGAAACCAACCAGAAAAATCTGAAAAACTAAAATATAATACTAGAATGGGCGGGGCTACGCTACTATTGTTTGAACCTGAAAACTTACAGCCTTATTTATAAATCTTATTAAGGCTTTTTAAGAAAAATTTCTTATGAAAATTTGTCTCAAAATCCCTTTATAAAGCCTTAAAAAGTTTTATAAATAAGGCTGTTAATATACAGCTTCTAACTTAAGCCATTTTAGTGAAAACTTGCATATACGTTACACGTATACAAAACTTTAAACTATCACCTAAAAAAGTCGGCGTGATCACTCCCATAAAATGTTGGTCTTGTGTTTAATCTACTTCGGTCAGGCATATTTTAGAAGAAAGTTAGCATGAATTATAAGCGCTGCTCACAGAAATATTGTGAGTTTAAAATAGTGGAAAGGGTAATGCTCATAGAATTATAAGGTAAAGTTCATGCTAGAGAGCTGAAATTGTATACGCAAGCAAGTGTAGATAAGTAAGCTAATGGGAAAATCTTCAAACCAAGAAGATTTATCCGCTAAAACTCTAATTCGCACTAGAGAGCTGAAATGTGGTACACAAATTAATCTAAATCAGAGATCACTAAGAAAAATCTAAAAAACCAGAAGTTTCAATCAGGGATTGGGAAAAAGCACTGTAAACTCAAAATTAAGTTCAATTTTATTGGAACTTTTCATACAGATTGCACTTTTCCAAAGTAAAAATTTCTTGTTTTGAAAATCTTAGCTTTTTCTTTCATGTACCTCGGCTTAGCAGTTTTTAGTCTATTACTCATGTATTTCTCATTAAGTTTTTCCAACGAAACTTTACATGAACCATAAGCACTAGTAGAAATAAAAGTCGGCGGGGCCAGGCCCATAACAATTTTACGTAATATTATACTGTAGAAAGCTGAAATTTTGTAGACAAATAGTCCTAATTGATTTATTCAATCGGAAAATCCAAAAATTAATGCACTACCTACCCCATTGAAACTTTGCATGCACATTGGGCATATCCTTTTGATTTATGTACTTCGGCTACGCAGACTTTAATTTGTTAATATATTCAGAAAATAGCCGGGATCACTCCCACTAAAATTGATGCTGTATTTTACATGTTTCCTTGCAACCCACTCTTAACAAATTGCGTACACACTGGCGACCCGTTGTAATAACACAATAATTCATTTTTACTCACGCTCTAACCCATTATTTTATGTAACTTTGCCATTTTTAAGTGGCAAAGTGATCATGAATAGAAATAAAACAAACTAGAAATTTTAAATGTAAAAAATGTTATCATAGCAAATTTTTCAAAAGGTAGTCAGATCCTCACAAAAACATAAATGTGAAAAAAGGCCAAGTTCCTATTAAAAAGTTCGGCCATTAAAAGTAGTGAGATATAAATTTTGACCAAGTTCTTGTGTGGTACAATACCTATCACTGAAGTATGCTATGCATTATATACATTTGTAATCGTAAGCTTGTCATATAATTTCTAGAAAATCTGCTAACTTGGCAATATTTTTAACTTTCTAGAAAGGAGAGAATAACGTATATTTGTTCATTTCTTTAGATCGGTAAAAATGTTGTCAAGTTAGCAGAATATCTAGAAATTATATAACAACCTTACGATTACAAATTTATATAACGCATAGCATATTTCTGTATTAGGTATTGAGCCAAACAAGAACTCGGTCAAAATTTATAGCTCACTACTTTTAATGGCCGAACTTTTTTATAGGATCTTGACCTTTATTCACATTTATGTTTTAGTGAGGATCTGTATATTTCCGTACACTAAAGGTAAAAATGAACCGTAAGAGCTACGGACTTGAAATTTGGACACAATGTGTAGACATTTGGCCACTACAACAACAAATACATGAGAGTTAAAAACTAAAGGGTGCTCCAAAACGAGCAACAAAAAATGTTAAAATTCCATATAATATACATACAATTGTATGTACATATATACACTTGAAATTTTAAAAGTTAGTGTATTTTTATACAGACTACAACAATTAACACTAAATTTAAAAAATTTAAATCAATGGGTGTTCCATCAGTTAATGCAATTTTGACTCTGTAATTTTGACAACTTGCTGTATCTTGGAAACCGTAAGAGCAAAACTCTTGAAATTTTCAAAAACGGTAAAACTAAAAAATCAAAAAAATATTAAATCGCCAAATATAAAAAAATCGCCAAAAACAAAAAAAAAATCGCCAAAACGAAAAAAGCACCAAATTAAAAAAAAACCTCTAGGACTAAAATAAATCGCGAAAAACCGGAAAAATCGCCAAAATTAAAAAAAATCCTTACACAAAAAAATCGCCAATATGAAAAGATCGCCAAAATGAAAAAATCGCCTAAATGAAAAAAACCCCAAAAACAGAACAAAATCGCCAAAATGAAAAAAAACCCAAAAAAAAAGAAAAAACGCCAAAATGAAAAAATCACAAAAATGAAAAAAATGGGGAAATTAAAAAAAACCCAAAAAAGAGAAAAAAACGCCAAAATGAGATAAAATCGATAAAACTGAAAAAAATTGTTTAAACTGAAAAAACTTAAAAAAGGAAGAAAGCCTAATCAAAAAAAAAATATCAAAACCGAATGTGCGCGAGTGAAAGTCGCACTTTACTGAATTTATTTTGATTGCAATGCGTACACAACAACAAGAACAGCAACAACTAAACGATGAACAACAGGAATTAAAAACTAAAAAGTAAAAGTAAATGCATTTACCATGGATGAGCACTGCAGTACCATTTAACTTTCAGTAAAAACAAAAAAAATGTTTAACAAGTAAATTTTTACTGATTACTAAAATTTTTTTTTTTTTTTAAATTTTTATAAATTGCCTAAATGATTTGTTATATGATGAGGTGCATTGAATTTTCAGTAGTCAGTAATGCCCGTATTCATAATTAAATTCTATCAAGTGGCTAAATGTTTTTCATACAAAAGTTTCAAAATTTGAATGAAAAATCCTTGCCACTTGCTACGGCCCTACGATTTTACTGGTAATGCAAATTAAATTTCAATAGCAGTAAAAATTTACTGAATTTTTTTTAGTAATCAGTAAATTTACTGCTTACTGCAATTTTGAATGCAGTACATATACATATACTGCAGTGCGCCCATTTACTAACCAAATAAGTTTAATAAAACAAACAAAAACCAACAAATTCATATATATTTACAATATTGAAAGTACTAAAAGCATAAGTACTTCCAACTTAAAAAAAATTTCATTACTAGATGTTTACGCATCCCCTCTGTGATCGGACACTCACATTGCCTTTTTTTAACCAATTGACGATAAGATTTTGCAATATAACCTACTATTTTAGAACTCAGTTTTGACCTAACTTTGAAGTACTGTAAAGTACAGTTCCGACCAGTCCACATTTTCTTTTAATTCATTTATTATAAATAGGTAAGTTTATTTTACTACAAATATACGTTTTTTTGAAACCCATGTTCTTAAAATGTTAAAAAGCTCACTTTTATTCTTCTGTGGATTTTCTTCACAAAATTTACAATTCATTTTGCGACAGTTCAACTGGTTTAGTGAAATTTTTAAAACTAATTATAACTGATCAGCGCATTCTTAGTTTTTTTTTCATCATTAGATAGTATAGTTAAATTTGCGATATATACATATATTTGTTTTAAGCTTAATCCTCACAAAAATATCAATGTGAAAAAAGACCAAGTTCCTATCATAAACACATGCCAGCTTAAGAGCGCTAAAGGCATGCAGATCGTATTGAAGGGCATAGATTTTTATGTTGTTCCCGAAGAAATAAAAGATGCACTCGTCCTCCAGGGGCTTCAGGTAAAAAATGTGTCCAATATAATAAATAGAGAGAAGATTACCCAACTCCTTTTTCGTGTTGAGCTTGAGCCTAATGATATAAAATTGAAAAAAAAAATGAGACGCATCCAACTTATAATTTAAAATACCTCTTGTACCGAAAAATCACAGTTGAAGAGCCACATAAGCGTTCAGGTCTTGTACAGTGCCATAATTGCCAAGAATATGGCCATACAAAAACATACTGCAATTTACCCTCTGTTTGTGTTCTGTGCGGCGAATTACACGGCACTGCTAGTTGCAATAAGCCAAAAAATCAAAGTGATAAAAAATGTAGTAACTGTGGAGGTAATCACACCGCTAACTACAGAGAATGTCCTGTATATTCTTTCGTTAAACAAACTATGGGACAAAAACCAAAATTAGCTCCAGTCCAATCAGTAAACGCTTACTCCGCCAATCTTGCTCAAATGAGCCAACCAGTTACTTCACGTGTATCGTATGCCGATGCTGCTAAGGCTAGTTCTATTCCGACACAAAATGTTTCACCGCAAAATAATTCAACAAATGCAGACTCAAACTTTAATCTGAATCGCCTTAAAGCCACTGTTGAAAATCTTGTGCAAACTATCAATGATTTTACAACAAATATGACTAGCATGATGCAAGAAATGCTGCGAATGCAGAATACTCTGCTTCAAGCATTAATTAACAAGCCATGGACACGTTAACAATATGTTTCTGGAACGCAAACTGCATTTGCCAACATAAAAATGAACTTAAGCACTTCCTTACGGAAAAAAATATTGACATAATGTTGGTCTCTGAGACTCATTCGACTTCGAGAAGCTTTTTCAAAATTAATGGCTACACTATATATGACACAAAGGACCCTAGAGGGAGAGCACGCGGTGGATCAGCAATTCTGATTAAGTCAAGACTCAAGCACTATGTTCTTGACAACGTTAGTGAAGAATATATGCAAGCTACGAATATTTTTGTAGAAAAATTTTGTTCGAATTTCGTGATATCATCCATTTATTCACCTCCCAGATTTTCAGTTACCGAAGATCAGTGTGAAAAGTTCTACAAATCGCTTGGATCTTGTTTCGTGGCAGCTGGAGACTACAATGCAAAACATACGTACTGGGGTTCGCGCTTTGTAACACCTACACTTACTGGCCTACTGACGTACGAAAAATTTCGGATGTTATAGATTTTGGCGTCATGAAAAACTAAATTTCTAGGGATTTAATTCATGTTCAAGCTTCTCTAGATCTCTCCCCCGATCACTCTCCGAGTATCGTTTCAATCTGTAACCCACTAAGAAATGACTTACCTCAACCATTTATGAACATGATCAATCGTGTTAATTGGCTGGGATTCAAAAAATATCTTAGTAGTCATTGCACGGAAAATATTACGATAAGAACACCCAATGATATCGAATCTAGCAGTGCCTATATTAATGAAAATATTAAACAGGCTGCTGAACATGCCGCTACCTCTCATCCGCAGACTGGGTTTAATAAAATTTATTCTAGGGATATTGAACGTCACATAAGCCAGTATATGCCTGTTATGCAATCTCATGGAAGTTAACAAACGAACCCCACTTCTAAAGAAACTCAGTACCGATCACGTAGTCCCTCAAACTTTTCCAGTCAATACCTCTAAGGTACAGTTCTCGTTGTATCTGCAAATTGAACAGTCGATTAGCGGAAATTTTCTTACATACTTACTAAACAAACAAAAAATTATACAAAAAAATATTGGTAGTACATATTATTCGTAATAAGTACATACTGACTTTAATAAATAAGCTTTATTGCTTTGCTAATATATTTTTACACAGTGGAAATAACAAAAACAAACAAAAAACTGCAAACAAAAAAACACAAATAAAGTGAGTTCTAACGGCAGAAATGCTTATTTCACTGTGAGTTCTGAAGCTCTTAATGAAAGCAATATAAAATAAATCTAACCCCCTGTTTGTGTAAGACGTTTGAGTTGGAAATCTTGTCGTTTTTGTAATAGATTAAAGGAAACTTGTACAACTTTTCTTTAATCTATTACAGAAACGCCAAGATTTTTAACTCAAACGTCTTACACAAACAGGGGGTAAGTCTATTTTAAACGGCAAAGCCAAATTCTCGCCAGCGATCAACTTCGCTTTGTCCAATGCCAAATACAGTAGTTTTCGCTTATAGTTACATTTAAAATTGCACAGAAATTGTGGACTATATCGCTTATGTGACTATAAGCCAATTTTTTTTATATGCCACACAGAGGTATATAAAAGAATTTCCATACAATCCAATTATGTCAATTATAAAACAATGTTGTATTTAAAAGGCACATTTGTGTGGCCTTTTATGCAACAATGTTTTGTTTTAAAGACATGTTCTAAATAAATAAATAAATAACTAAAAAAAATCTGTCGAAAATTTTTGTGACTATAATTCGAATTGCTTACATACAATTTGGATTTTGGCTACCACAAAGTTGGTGCATATATGTCAAATATGACTATATAGTAAATGGACTATATCGTAAACTTTTTGAATTAAATTAAGTTCAAAAGTCACAAAAAACATTAAATATGGACTATATCATTAATGTGACAATAAGCGGTAGTGACTATAAACGAAAACTACTGTAGTAGTGATTCATTAACACTACAGTTGCCTAGTACTTCTTCATATAACCTTTATGTCAACAGCAACATACCTGGGTATGTTTTTAGTTTTGAAAACGCCGTAGCTCTAAACTGAATAACCGGATCGACTTGAAATTTCTTGATATCCTAGTCATAACTGTTTTACGCAATAGTTCCAAGTTTGATTAGGATTAGATTAGATCATCCGTTCGGAAGATAAAGCCGAATGTGTAACGCCACTTAGCAAAAGTAGGCCCAAATATGCATCAAATTCACTTTTTGTTATGGGAATCCATGATCTCGGTTCTCTTGTTGGATGTTTTGCGTTGTCAATATCATAAAATTGCCTTGCCTTTCGATTTGATTCACGAATAATTATGTCGCATATTTCGTTTGACATTATCAATTGGAACGTTTCTGCAATGGTCAAACCCTGCGTTGCCCGTACTGGTCCAGATTCTGCACTTCTTAGAATGTTGTGCGTACGGAATCTTACAGGTTGTGGTTGTATCGAGGACCAAACATTACCATCTCTGGCAGTAAAAACTTCACCAGTTTCAATTGGTGCATCTTCAAGATCTTCATCAGAATCACTGTCGCCCTCTGGGTCATATTCTGGTAACATGGGTTCTTCAACGTCTGAGTCATCTCCACCAATATCACCTAAAGCCTCGTCACCAACTATTGAATCGTGGTCACTTGTTTCTTCTTGGCTCTCTTCAAGCGCTTGCCGAATATATGCTTGTTGTTCTTCGTACGAAAGTGCGCTTAGTTGTCGCGGAGTAAGCCATTCACCATCAGCCATTTCACTTTTAATATTTTTTTGTTTCCACAAAATAAACAGAAAAGTCTTTTCACTTCGAATCACAAATGTAAACTAAATTTTCTGACGATACTACAAAGAATGAAATTTCCGCAACAATAAATGTTTCTACCTGCCTATATTATATATTTATTATATACGTATTTCGCCTACCTATATTTACAACCACTTTTTTCAACAAACAATGACTGTGAGGATGAAATTGGTTATCATAAAATTTTTTAGCCTTTTGTCCATTTCTAACAAACTAAAAAAATAATTCGGAAATTCCAACAAACCAGGTAGATACGTAATTAGCATTTTTATGCTAACGACGTACCATTCCCCATACAAAACGTATGTATATACCCAGGTATGCTGCTGTGGACGTGCGTAAGGAATTTCTGCTGTTGACATAAGGGATAAATCAGTAATATCATCCTCTTCAGGCTGGTGTTCATCACTTAACAAAGTTATCACTACAAATAACAGTAGCTCAAAACGAAAGGTACAAGTCGGAATGGACAGATATATAACCGTGGTAAAGCGTGGGCTCCAAAGATGTCTAGGGATAACAGCGCATTATCTACCAATCGTCAAAATCGTTTTGCAATATTGCAAGACACCAACGACAAGCCCGCTGCATCATCGCAAAAGTCTTTTAAGCCACCACCTATATATTTGAGAGAAAAAAATTCTAACTCACTTATCAAAAAACTACTGTCGGTCATTGGTGATAATACTTTTCATAAAATTCCAATTTAACGAGGAAATATTGACGAAACAAAAATACAAATATATGTAGAAAAAGATTTCCGAAAAATTGTGACAGAATTTGAAAAAAATAAAACAAGTTATTAGACATACCAACTTAAGAGTGCTAAAGGCCTACAGATAGTACTGAAGGGCATAGATTCATATGTTGCCCCGAAGAAGTAAAATGTGCACTTATCGAACACGGTTTTAAGGTAAAAAGTGTTATTAATATAATCAATAGGGAGAAATGATATAGAGTTGAAAAAAAAACGAGACAGATCCAATTTATAGCCTAAAATACCTCTTGTACCGAAAAATCACAGTTGAAGAGCCACATAAGCGATCAGGTCCCGTGCAGTGCTATAATTGCCAAGAATATAGCCATACAAAACTTAATGCAATCTACCTACTGTTTGTGTTGTATACGGCGAATTACGCGGCACTGCTAGTTGCAATAAGCCAAAAAATCAAAGTGATAAAAAATTTAGTAACTGTGGAGGTGATCACACCACTGACTACAGAGGATGTCCTGTGTTATCTTTCGTCAGACTATGGTGCAAAACCCTAAATTAGCTCCAGCTCAATCAGCAAACGCTTACTCCGCCACTTTTGCGCAAATGAGCCAACCACTTACTTCCCGTGTTTTGTATGCCGATGTTGCTAAGGCTAGTTCTATTCCGACACAAAACTATCCACCTCCAAATAATTCAACACATACAAACTCAAGCTTTAACTTTAGTCGCCTTGGAGCTACTATTGACAATTTGGTGCAAACTATAAATAATTTTAAAACAAATATGACTAGCATGATGCAAGAAATGCTGCGAATGCAGAATACTCTGCTTCAAGCATTAGTTAGCAAACCATGAACATGTTAAAAATATGTTTCTGGAACGCAAACGGCATTCGCGAACATAAAAATGAACTTGAGCACTTCCTCAAAAAAATATTGATATAATGTTGATTTCTGAGACTCATTTGACTTCAAAAAGCTTTTTCAAAATTAATGGCTACAAGACTCAAGCACTATGTCCTTGACAACGTTAGTGAGGAATATATGCAATCTACGAATATTTTTGTCGAATTTCATGATATCATCAATTTATCCACCTCCCAGATTTTCAGTTACCGAAGATCAGTATGAAAAGTTCTACAAATCGCTTGGATCTCATTTCGTGGCAGCTGGAGACTACAATGCAAAACATACGTACTGGGGTTCACGCCTTGTAATACCTAGACGTCGAGCTTTGTTTAATACAATTTCAAAAATGGGATTGGATGTTATTTCGAGTGGGGAGCCCAGTAACTGGCCTACTGACGTACGAAGAATTCCGGATGTTATAGATTATAGCATCAAGAAAAATATTTCTAGGGATTTAATTCATTTTGAAGCTTCTCTCCCACTATCGTGTCAATCTGAAGCCCACTAAGAAGTGACTTACCTCACCCATATATGAAAATGATCAATCGTGTTAATTGGCTGGGATTCAAAAAATATCTTAATAGTCATTGCATGGAAAATATTACGCTAAGAACACCCAATGATATTGAATCTAACATTGCCTATATTAATGAAAATATTAAACAGGCTGCTGAACATGCCGCTACCTCTCATCCGCAGAGTGGGTTTAATAAAATTTATTCTAGGGATATTGAACGTCTGGTGTATGAAAAAAGAAGAGCTAGATGGGAATGGCAACAGCACAGATCACCCAAAAATAAAATCAGATTTAAAGAGTGTACTAAACGACTACAAGAGTTGCTTGCATCTGAAAAAACTGCATCTCTTAAAAATTATCTGGAAGGTCTTGATGTCACACAAGCATCAAATTACTCTTTGTGGCGTTCTGCTAGAAAGCTTAAAACACCCATTGAGTTTAAGCCACCTCTGCGCACATCTACCGGAAATTGGGCAAGAAGGGATACGGAAAAATGTAAAATATTTGCTGAGCATTTAAAATCTGTATGCACTCCCAATTCATGTACGGGTGCTGCTGATTTACCGAATGTAGTTTCTCTACCCCCTCGTCCCTTAAGGTTTAAGATGCGTGAAGTACAAAAAGTAATTGCTGAACTCAACCCGAAGAAAGCTCCAGGTATTGATGGCATTAGTAACAAGATGCTGATGAACTTGCCGCATATTGCAATAAGAATCTTGCTGTTTATTTTTAATGCCATATTACGACTGGAGTCTTTTACACAACACTAGAAGCATGCCAAGGTCAAAATGATTCCAAAGCCGGGCAAATATCTTACCAAAGCAGAGTCATATAGGCCAATAAGTTTGCTGTCAACTATGTCAAAACCCTTCGAAAAGCTGCTCATGACAAAATTGTCCCCTTGTCTAACAGATAATATGTGCATACCGGACCATCAATTTGGTTTTACAAGTCAGTATAGCACCATTGAACAAACGCATAGATTGGTTAAAATTATAAGGAAAACATTCGAAGAAAAGAAGTATTGTTCTGCTCTCTTTATTGATGTTTCTCAGGTATTTGATAAAGTTTGACATGATGGCCTAATTTTAAAATTGAAGACATATCTACCAAATAACATTCTAAAACGTTTGGAAAGTTATATTTTAGGCCGGAAGTTCTCTGTTATGGAAGGAGAATTTATGAGTGCACCCGAAACTATCTCATCCGGTATACCTCAAGGGAGTATATTGGGGCCAGTTTTGTATTTGATTTATACTTCTAATATGCCTGTGAACAGTAGTATCCATACTTCTACATATGCCGATGATACAGCCTGCCTTAGTATGCACGAAAACTCTCATGAGGCATCCCGATATCTTCAGGAACATATAACACAGCTTGAGCTATGGTTAAACTTATGGAGAATAAAAGTAAATGAACAGAAGTGCGTACATATAACTTTTACCCTACGAAGAGATACTTGTCCCCCCATTAGAATCAACAGTCAAGTTGTTCCTCAACATTCACGTGTGAAATACCTTGGTATACACCTTGATCGTCGGCTTACATGGAAACACGATATTGACTCAAAGCTAACACAAATGAAACTTAAAATAACTCAGATACATTGGCTGATTGGTAGAAATTCAACACTCAGTTTAGATTGTAAACTTTTAATATACAAGTCGATTTTGAAACCAATATGGTGTTACGGAATTCAACTATGGGGCACTGCTTCAGCTTCCAATATCGAGAAAATCCAACGAAAGCAAAACAAAATTGTACGGTTAATAGCATCGGCTCCATTAAAAAGAGGGACACAAGGGCTCTTATACTTAACACTCCAGATGGGAGTGCTTGATAATATATTTATTTTTCCTTTTTGATTATCACTAATTATGTACTATTTATAGCTATCACTAAGTTTATGTCCGACTCTGGTCGAGCCTAATATTTTTTTTTTATAGATTTAAGATTTGAATACTTATTCTTAGTTCACATATGAAGAAATAAATAAAAAATAAAAAAAAAATAAAAAAAAAAGTTAAAAGCTGTATATTAAGAGCCTTATTTATATAAATTATTAAGGCTTTATAAAGGGGCTTTAAGACAAATTTTCATAAGAAATTTTTCTTAAAAAGCCTTAATAAGTTTTATAAATTAGGCTGTAAGTATTCAGGTTCAAACAATATTAGCCTGACCCCGCCCATTCTGGTAAATTTTTTTAGTTTTTTCAGATTTTTCTAGTTGGTTTCTCACCTATACCTACTTGTAAATTAAATTTCAGCTCACAAGCGTTAATTTTTATGGGCGCAGTCCCGCCCCTCTAACCAAAATATCCGGGCTTTCAGATGTTTTTAGTTGGTTTCACACCTAGAGCTACTTGTGTATCAAATTTCAGCTCCTTAGCGCAACTTTTAATTTTAAATATTTATGGGCGTAACCATGCCCATTTTTCCAAACTTAAGATTTTTTCGGCAAGTGCTTATTATTCGTGTCCAGTTTCGTTTCAAACAGATTGTAATACATACAGAAATATTATATCTAAATATTTTGAGCCGTAGTACACGAAAATGAGGTTGAAATTGTATGGGCGTGTCAACGCCCCCTTTTTTAATGAAAAATTTTTAGGCTTGCCCTATCGCAGTATGTAGCCGAATTTCAATAAAATAGCTTCCACTAAGCTCCTTAGATTTGCTTTTTTAATGTTAGCCTTTATGGGCGTAGCCCCGCCCTCCTGGCTAAAAATTTCGGATTTAAAATTTTTTGTAGTTTATTGCCCACGTATAAATAGCTCTGTAGCAAATTTCAGCCCCGCCCCTTGGTTACCATTTTTGTGTTTTAAGAGTTTTCTAGTTCATTGCTCACGTAGATCTACATGTGTACCAAATTGCAGATCTCTAGCTATAGCGGAAGTGCTTCATAATATTGATGAGTGAGTCAGTAGGTCAGTGAGTCAGTGAGGTCAGTGAGTCAGTGAGTATGTCTTAAAATATGCACTTTTTGCGACTCTATATCTCCGGTACCTTTCATTGTAAAACTTTTAAACTTGGCATATGAAGTTACATAAATTTATTCTAATTATGATTTAAATTTTATAATTTTTAAGTTATGAGGGGGGTAAAAACAGCTCGAATGGCTTCCTGTAAATATACACACTGCGTGCATTGGTCGGAACTTGGCCTGGCGCACTCCCGTGCGCCTAGATGTATGCTTTTTTAACAACAGTATTGCACTTGCTCGGATTTCATTCACCATACGTTAAACTGAAATTTTTTTTGTAGTTTTGTGGTGTCGCTTAGGATTTATGAGAGTAAAAGTAATGACATGTTATTTCAGTGTGTTGGTATTTATTTATCTGGCTTGTTGATAGGAACAACGTGCTGTTGTGCGGTTGTTGATGTTTATTTTGGTTGCTCGTGTTGTATACATGTAAATGCCGAAAAGTAGCCGACAAACGTCGTGGCCTGTCTTTTTCTCTACACAGTTTTTTGGTACAAATTAATTTAGTGGAACAGTACAGAATATTTACTGAAACTAAGTTTGATTTCAAAAAAATATTTGTTTAAAAATATTTTGGGAATAATTTTTTCTGTGTAATGTCCTAAAAAAGTAAATTTTAAAAATATTTTTTGTATTTAAGCGCTTATAAAATGTTATGACGGTAGATTTTCAAAGTTTCAACTGTAACATTTTATTATATAGATAGTTTTAAAATTTTTTAACTAAAATTTAAGAGTTCGTTTTCACAAATGCGGATATACGCGCTAATTTTCTGAAAAAATACGAAATTTATGTTGTGTACCATAAAAAATATAATCAAATAATTTAATTTTTCTGTATTGGTATTTTTGAATTTCATATGAGCCAGGTTACTACTCCTGAAAAAATTATAACAATAGCCCAATTCACAATCTTGCGCAAGTGGTCTTGCATCGTAGTATGTACAAAATGGTATAGTATATTGTAGAGCGTGGCACAAGCCCTAAAAAAAAGGTTTACAAGCACTCTCAGTAATTTCAAAATGTGTGTGTATATTGCTCCGTTATTTTAAAACAAAACTTTCAAAAGAGATGTGTTTTGCTTTACGATAAGAATACTGCAGTACAGAACAAAACTGCAATAGAACAATGTTGAAGTAAAACCAAGCCTTTCAATACAAAAATGAAATAGAACATCAAAATTTACACAGAACACTCAAAACATGTTTGAATGTTTTGATAGCAAAGATAATTTTCCATATAAAAGAAACATTGCGCTTCGTTAGGAATATGAAAGCTGATAAGAGGTTTTATTTACTATGAAATAATATCTTACATACTTATGTACATTTATATATAATAATTTGTTAATTTTTACTTTCAATATAGTATGTATACATATATACATACATATACATACATAGTTTGCATGTTTGCGATCGTGTTCTAGTGTATTCGATGTTTCTGCTATGATTTACTGTTGTTTTGTTTCATTCTCGCTTTTCGTTTTGATGTTCTACTTGTTTTGAAAACACAAGCACTAACAAAACTGCAGAGAAAAACTATTCGAATGATGCTTGATTGATTTTAGTGAGAGTCATGTTTTGTTAGTTTTGTTTTGTTATTTATGTTTGCACTAAAACAGACTGCTTGGCAGTAGTGTGAAATAGAATACAAAACTTTTAGAACGATTTACGCAGCCCTTTAGTATATTGATACTCATCTATGCAGGAATGATATGTCGTGAGAGCGTGAGAATTCGTGCATGATTATTAAAAATATCTCACGCACAATCACGCACGAGTAATTTTTTTAAAGTCACGCTCTCGCAATCACGAATGATTAATTTTAAATTTGAGCACGATAATGCGTAAATCACGCGTGATTCACACATGACACGATCAAATTACGACATTTGCACATCTCTAATTGCCAGTACATTTCTACAACAATTCCTACACATGCTAAAAAAAATCCGATTTTTCACTACACGCTGAAAAAATTTCCGCTACAAAAATCCTTACACATTTTTGTCATTAAAATAAAAGAAAAGCATTAGTTATAAAAAATTATATATGTTTTTTAAAGCTTTGGTATAAATAATAAGTAATAAACTAAAAATAAAAATAAAACATATTCTTATATATCGAGAGCCTATATTCAAAATACGTCAACTCAAGAATGCTAATTGTCAGTAGAGCGACAAAACTAGTTAATTCGCTTGTTATTGTAAAAATAAATGATGTGCCTGCCATAATATATTTTAAATATGCTTACTAATTTATAGGTCTGCAAAAATGTTATATTTTGCACTAGATTGCGTATTTTTAAGATATTGCATATTTTAGTCGATCAAAGGAAAAATATTTTTTTAGAGTTAGCATACTTTGTCGGAAAAAAATTTGATTTTCTTTTAATATATTTATTTTTTAATCAATAAGTAAAATATTTTACTAAATACTAGATATAAGAATTAAAAAGCTACAAGAAAAAACTTAAAATAACATAAAATATAACTTAAACCTGACTGAAATGCAGCAATCAAAAATGCAGATTGTGCAGGCACTTAAATTTTTATTATTTAATAAATAAGTGCTTAATAGACTGCTAAAAGAATCTATATAAATTCAAAATCTAATACTAACTGATTACTCATGCGCCATTTTACCTAAAAGTTGTGAAGACGGATCCTTGTAATTTTATAATTATTATATATATGGTTGAACAAGATAATAAATGAATTTCTACTGAATAAACAGAGTTTGGTATTTTAATAGAAATAAACAGTTACAATAAAAGCCAAAATCTTTTAAAAAGGACAAAATATGAGGTAATAAACAACGAGGTATGCAGTTTGATTAAGTTAGGTTATCAAAGTGTGTATATAGTCGCATTGCTGTTGTTTTACCTTATATGTAAACAAGCAGTTGGGAAATTAAAACTAAATTTGTATCTTTGAAGCACTTGAGCACAAAATTAATATTTCTTAATAAAGGTATTCACCTCAAAAGTTGCACTGTTGCAGAAAAGCAAAATTTAAAATTTTTCAAAAAATATAACAACAGCCACATAGAAAATTATTTTACACAAGTGATGCAAAGTTGTACAACTTTTTATGACATTGCCAATCCAAAAAAAAAAAAAGAAATGGACAAAAAGTACTTATAAAATCAACCATACACCAAATTACAACGCAGAAATACCTAAATGTTTTTCTTTTAAATGAAAAAAACACGTGGTTGAAAAACTAAAAAATAAAATTAAAAAAAAATAAAAAAATATTAGCTAGAATTATAAACAATTCTTCAAATTCGATTTTAAAATAACAAATACATAATTTTATATATCGATGGCTTAATATAAAAAAGGCCTAACTCGAATTTTCGATATTTTACAGGAGAAGCAAAAAACTGAAGAAAAAATAAAGCATTTACATGCAGAAATAGTTTTTAAAGTTGCCTCAAGTCCTTGATTTTGAATTGTAACGTGCTAAGATCTTCAAGGACGATGCAATTATACGTTGTCGCCCAGAAAACATTAAAAATACGATTTCGAAAAAAAAATTGAGTTAGTCCCTTTTTATATTAAGCCATCGATATACAAGTTTTATTTAAGCTTAAGGTCATTTTGTAAGAAATTGGTAACAATTTTATTAGTTTATCGATATTTCGCTGCAACGTTGCGTAGCTACAATCATCAATTTTTTTACAGAAGCAAAATAAACTTAGAGATATATTAAATTAAAAGGTCGAATAAATTATTACAATACATAATTTCGTTATTTTCAAAACACCTATGGCTCAAATTGTTATTAAAATATTGTTAGATAATACCAATATTATTACAATTGATGTTTTTTTATTAATGAATTAATTGCATAACTAATTAGCGAAGTTCCAACACTTTGTTTCAGCATTTAAACAAACTCTTTTAATAACTAAGAAACATACGAGTACAACATGCCTATGCATATTTTGTGTGGCTTTATAGACAACTAAACAAAATGGGTTGCTCACGTCAGAAAGTGCAATTATGCATTTTTACACAGTTGCAAGATTTGACGTGATTAATCTTTAATATCTTTCAAAGTGTTAACTCCGAAGAATAACTGCCTTATTCATAAAAAATATTTCAGGTTTATTAAGCGCTTATTTGACGTATTTCTATGGGAAATTATTTCAAATAAACCTGTAATAAACCTAAAATATTTTTTATGAATTAGACCATAAATCTTTAAAAAAAATTGGAAATTATGCACTTATTGATTTCTTAAAAGTAGTGAATACGTCATCAATTTCTTTAAATTTTCTGTAGGATTTTAAGATAAATGAAAAAAAAAACAATATTATAACATAGAGCTGTCGTTAATAAAACTTTAAGGTCGTTTTCTTAATATTTTACTTAATTGTATTAAAAAAATAATTCCCTATCCCTTTTTTTAGTACGGCGTTTTTCTTTCTGTGTATGTACAGAGTAGTTATTTTTCAATGTAAACATAATAGGTACACAGAAAAAAATTTTCATTTTCAGTAACCAAATTCATTGAATCAGTAAATATTTTGTATGAACGCGGTAAATTCTGATAACAATTTCGGAAAAATTTTAATTTAGCAGAGTTCGGTTAACAGAATTTGTTATTTCAGTGTGTTGGTGTTTATCTTGCTTGTCGATAAGTAAAACGTTCTGTTGTGTTCTTGCTGTTGGTGTTGTGCACATGTAAATACCGATGGGTAAGCGACAAACGTCGTGCCTTCTTTATTCTGTATACAGTTTTTTTGCAACAATTTACTGTAACAGTACAAAATATTTACTGAAACTAAGTTTTATTTCAAGCAAACATTTGTTTGCAAATTATTTGGGAATAATTTCTTCTCTGTATAAACACATACCTAATTCGTTTCCATTTTAAAAGGTCAAATGTAATGCCTATAATGACATAAAACATTAACGCCGACAAATTTAGGGCCTTATTTTAAACAACGTACACCGAGAGAAAAATCTTCGTAAATGCAATGATTTGGGACATTATGCTCATGATTTTGTCATTATTTTTCAACCAATGCAACGCTTCATTCACATTGCGATAATTGTTTCATTAGCTGAAAAACTATCATGTATACAACGAAATATTTTCATTCATGTAACGACATTTTTTTTACTAAGCAACGTATATTTTCATATTTTAAATGAAAAATTTTATTATTGCAATGAACCTTTTTAGTATATACAATGAAGTGATTTAGTCTTAAATTTTTTAACGAACTATTTAATTGAATTAACAACATTCTTCATGTATATCATGAGAGTATTTCATTATTCAGACGTATCATTGTGTTAACAACATAAGTCATCGTTGTAATGACTCTGATTCATTAATTTAATGTATTTAATTATCATTGTATTTTATTAATTTATTCAACCTACGTATGTATATTGGGCAAAGGTATCAGAAAAATGCTTGTATGGATATGAATAATTGGCTTCGTCGGCCAAGGTTTGAACTTAGAACTCATCGCGTGGTAGCCAACGCGCTTACCGCTGCAGCCACAACAACCTCAAATATTATTTAGATACAAAATACATATACATATACATATAGTTAACATCATTAATGAAATTTTAATTCAACATTATTTAATTAATCTAATTAATTCAACATTATTTAATTTATTTGTAAAAGTTATAACTTAAAAATAAATATATATATTTAAAAAATTCTTTGTCTTATCTCCAGGATTCGAACTTGGGACTACAAGGGTAGCACACTGCCTACTAGCGAGCAGCAGAAAGTTTTCTTCATTTTAGTTACGAAAATATTTCATTAAAGTTGCAACAAAACTATAATTTCCATAACTATAGATTAATTACAATTGTAGTTTGATTTTTGATCTATAAACTTTAAATTTTCTTCTTCTTTTATGTCACCTATTTAATTTAAAATATTTTTTGTATGAATTCTACATAAAATAATGTATTAAGTTTTTCATTACCCGAATGAACATTATTTTGTAACATTAATGATACTACAAAATGTAATGTACTAAGCACTAGAAAGGTTTCATTCCATTAATGAAATTTGCATTAATATAACGTAATGTTTCATTTTATTAATGAAAGGGGTTTTTCTTTCATTGTAACACTAAACTTTGACAAGTTTTATATGAAAAAATGTTTTATTTTAAAAAACACACATAAATTTATCTGCGATTGTTGTTGCGTTTTACAAAATAATGCTCCTAATTTATAGCAAATTAAACTGATTGGTATAGAAATGAGCAAAGGCCAAACCTTTTTAATGTTTATGTGGAGATTCCCTAAGCTTAATTGATTTAATTTTTATAGTTATGCTATTTATTGCGCGATACACTATTACAGTTATAAAATTATTTTTGTTTTGATTTCTTTGTACTTCAAAGCAGACTACGAAAATAGACGAAACAAATTGTTTGATTTTGTTTTGTGTCGTTCTTTTAAGTGAGTGAAACCAAAACAGGACAAAAACAATAAAAACGATTGATAAATTTGTTCTTGCTTTGCTTTTACACATGAGCACAGTTCTAAGCACACATCTGATCTACTGTAGGCCGGCTAACGCCGCCACCGGCCACAAACGATACAAAAATTGAATCGTACGCCGCTAGAAGAGAAAATAATGGGAAATAAATGGAAACGTTTTGAAATAATTGCAGAGAATTTGATATACCCATATAGTATAATTTTAAAGCATTGTTATATAGCACATGAAATTTTTTATTAACACATGAAATTGCAAATAGAGAATTTTGCCGCATAAAGGGCAAATTAATTTTTTATTTGCAAGTAGCTAATTCAAAAAAAAAAAAAAAAAAAAAAAAAAAAAAAAACAATTCCCGATTAACGCATTATACGCAATTTTATTTGCTTGAGGTTGGTTGATAATAAAAAACAATAAATGGATAAATATTCCACATAAAACATTGTTAGAAGCAAATAATGTTAATTAAAACAAATGATTATTTGATATTTTGTACATTTACAGCAGCTACGTCCAAACACACATACACTGATACCTGCTTTTGAGATAAATAGCTTTGAAAGCTCTTAAATTTGTTTTTGTTTCTTTGCAAAGTAAGAGCAAGTATTGCTCTCTGGTGTTTTGTTGTTGTGGATGTTGTACTCTCGTCGGTGTGAAGGCACAAAAGGCTCCTTATAAAAGTTTGCATATTGTGCATATGGCGTGGACGTAGCTGATTTACAGTGCTACCAAGTTTGCGTACTTTTGATATTCCGTATAAACAGTGATTTAATTTATTTGCAAATAGTGCTCGTATAAACGTGGTATATGTCAATTGAAAAGCTTTGAAATTTTTCGGTTCTTGAGTTGTCTCAAAAGTTTTATTATCATCGGTAGCATTGACGTTTCTTCCTGAATTTGTAAAAAATTTGTTTTCAGACTCTTTGTCTCCTAATAAAGACATTTTGAAGTAGTGATAATTGTCTGTTTATTGAGATTTTAGTTCCCATTTGGAAAGTTAGTTTAATGTATTTAGAACAATAAATTTCAATAAATTTAATAAAATAGATCACATTTAATAATTATATACATTACATTAACATTACTACATTTTCTTTAACTTTTCACATTAAATTTATATTGTTGTAACTAGCACCGACAACTTTTTTGAAAAAATCATTCTGTTTTCTAATTATAATTTAATATTTTTTGTAACTATTGAATAGTTCAAACTATCTTAAGTCTCATTTAACCAAAGGAATATTAAGTTGTGCTAAAAATTGAACCAGCAACCTTTTGATTAATATACTAATATACTAAACAATACACTCTTAAAAAACCTAAGAGATATTGTAGTTCTATTGTAATGCGAAACAATGACATGAAAAAAATATATGGAGACATAAAAAATGAAATGTTTGCAGAAAGGCAAACACAACCGTATAGAAACTGATCTTTCTACAGCACATTTACTAAGTGTGTATGTACACGAAGCATTAACAAAAGTTTTACCAAAAAATTTCCAATCTTAACAATAGAAAAAATTTCAATGAGGAAAATATTGTAAAGAAGAGAAAGAAACCTTGCAATATGACTGCACCATGGTAGATGACAACAATAACTTTATTAATTAAGCACAAGGCAACTCAACAGCGCTATACCTTCGACGGTGATAAAATTTAGTTACAAACCGTAATGGCAAATGTAATGAAGTATAAATGGCAAGAAGAAAATGAAGAAGGAACTCAATAACAAGAAGAGCATACAGCATACTCAAGCAGGCAAGAAGTAGGATTTAGAAAAAAAAGACCAATAGTAAGAAAATAAGAAAAGAAATTAAAAACCAACTAAATAAACAGAAATGAAAACTGAAAAAAAACACAATAACAACAATGAAGATGATACTGACACAAAATAAGCACACTTTGGAAAAAATGAAAGTTTAATGATTTTATTAAAAAAAAGTGAAAGTAGTGTTTAAGAAGTGAAAATTTCATTGTTTTTAAGGTTTTTATAAGAGAAAAACATTAACGGCCTGGCCTACGATGTCGAAAAATTTCTAGAAAGGAAAGAGACTTGAAGCTTTTTGGCAACAGACTATCCTATAAGTTCTACGAATCGTTATTTTAACAAAGACTGATTAGTACGTTTTCATATACGTGATTTCGGCCAAAACATTTGATTTGCCCAAATAAAATAATTTGCGAATTGATTTCCCATATGTTTTTTTAATATTAGCAAATTATCTCAATCTCAGCGGAACACTGGCCGGCTGTTATTAGTACAAATGCAACTTTGGTTCATCCATTATTGATGACTTAAAAATCCGCAAAATTGACATTTAAGTTAGAAAAAAATGGTTGATTTTATTTATTTATAAAAAGGATGAAAGTAATTTAGAAAAGGAAAGTTGGTGTGGGCGTTTTTCTTTCGCCCAAATAATTCTCTGTTATTATTAATACATATCAACTTTTTTCCAAATATTATTAAACAAAAGTTTTGTTTCTTTTAGGTTATAAAAGTAAATAAATATCACAAACATCAAATTCACTTCATGGAAGCACTTGATATGATTTCCTCAAATTCACTTGATTTGCTCATATTGGAAACGTGCTATAACACTATAATAATATCCGGTTTGAAAGGCATATTGCTATGGTTATCTGATTCGAACACTCAAGAGCCCTTGACTGTTTTAGCCAAGAGAAAGATAGAAAGAGACAGAAAGTGATTAAGAGAATATATACTTCCATAGACAATAGGCTGAAAACTTTGTCCTAATTGAAATTGCAGTACCATCAGTCAAACAATGAAAGGTTTTATACAGGGAAAAATATGCTGTAAAAATATTTGCATTACAGAGTCTGTAAACATTTTAGAGTTGCATTTTTCCCAACAAATTAAACAAAATCGTACTTTCTGCATATTGGTTAGTCAGCAAAACTGCAGATTTATCTCCCTTTTTAAATATTTTATAATCGAAAAAGAAAGTAGCATTAATTCTTGCTACAAGTCACTAATAAAAGACAAAAATGTCATTTATTTATTACTCTGTTCATTTTCAGCATCTTTCTCCAGCCATTGTATCAGCATTCGAGTATTTCCACATGCATAAACATAACAATGCATTACAATGTTGCAATGCCATGTAATCAAAACAAAGTCTGTGAAAGAATGCAAAATGAACATTTGGGAATAAAAAGTACAAAATCATAAACTAACTTTCTATTATACTAAGAAGAAAAACATTAAACAAATTTTGAGAGTTTGCATGCATTGTGCATTTGAATCTATTGCTGCAAGAACATAGTATGTCAAAAAAAATCTAACTTTCAACTAAAAGCATTGTTCTAAAGCTTTTATATAAATATCCTATAAAAATTACCTATTGAGAGGATAATTATATTTGACTTTACCATTAAGTTATTAGTAATTTCAAAATTTTTAACTTTTTTTCCGTAAGACGAACTTTTTTGCATTATGATGTTCTTCCCGCAAAGGCTCGATATGAAGATTTTTGGTATAATATCATTCTTGCTTTTGCCATAACGAACTTACTTGAACGTTATTTTTTTTAATTGTTTTCAAAGTTTGTTTCTTCATGCAAATGAAATTGAATGCGTGTTTGACATAATGAATGTTGAAGTTAAATTTTTACAATTTTGAAAAAACGACCAAATGTTTCCCGAACTAAATTTTCAGAGGATATTTATATATGAATGTACATATGTATGAATGTACATATCGCGAGCCTGTATTCAAAATACGTCAACTCAAAAAAGCTAAATATTTAGTAGGGCAAAAAAAATTGTTAATTCGCTCATTATTGTAAAAATAAGTGATGTGCCTTCCATAATATGTTTTAAATATGCTTACTAATATATAGGTCTACAAAAAGTATTTTATTTTGCACTGGTTTGCGTATTTGTATGAGATAGCATATTTTAGTCGGTCAAAAAACAAATATTTTTTTAGAGTTAGCATATTTTGTCGGAAAAAATATATGATTTTTTTTAATAAATTTATTTTTTAATCAAGTTGTGAAATATTTTACTCAATACTAAATATAATAATTGAAAAGCCACAAGAAAAAACTTAAAATACCATAAAAAATAACTTAAGCCTGACTGAAAGCCTCTTCCATCTCGAGGTGGTCAGCTTTAGCACTCTCTCACTCACTCTCCAGTATAGCAGAGTCACTCTTAATTATCTATTTCGAAAGATTATTTCATTGACTATAATTGGCCCATATAATGGTTCTATTTGACTAAAAGTTTAAAAGTTATACATGCATTACCAATTTTTTTTATCGGAACTCCTCCGTAATAATATATTAAAAACTATCCATAGGATATCAAAATCCTTACCAGATTCGTGTTCAGCATGCCAAATGCAAACAAATATGAGGTAGAATTATTATAAATTACAAAATTTTTAAAAAAATTGGAAATTTAAATGGGAGTTAGATTTATTTTCACCAAAAAAAAAAATATACTTTGAGATAGCAGAATAAGAAAAATTGATATAAAACGGGGAAAAAATCGTTTTTTTTTTTTTTGATTCGAAATTTATACTACGGATGAATATTGCATAGGGGAGCTATTTGCCATCGGAAACTGGTTTTGACCAAATTTAAATTGACGTGTTTTGAATATAAGCTCTCGATATATATGTTACCTTAATATAGAAAGGCCCTAACTCATTATTTTTTTTTGGAATTCGAGATTTTAGCATTTTTCGATACAATCTCGTTTTAAAAAAAATAATGAGTTAGGCAATTTCTTTATTAAGATAGCGATATACAAAACTAAAAAATATTTCAACTTAAACTAACAACGCTCAATTTACACTGTCCAACAGTGAAAAAAAAAACATGTACTTGATTTTATGGCTTCGATAGTAAAACCTTAAACTCACTTTGGCGTTTTTATTGACCAATTTTTTATCAGCGTCCACAGATTTCGAAAATCAATGTGCCCTCAAAAAATGGTGTTATCAGTTTTTGTCCAACAACTAATTTAGACTTGTTGATAACGGTAAACTTTATACTGGAAAAAACATAAATGTGAAAAAAGGCAAAGTTCCTATCTAAAATTTTTGTCATCAAAAGTAGTGAGATAAAAGTTTTAACCAAGCTCTTCTCATCACCATCTCACTACTTTTGATGGCCAAAATTTTGGATAGGAACTTAGACTTTCTCACATTTGTGTTTTCGTAATGACATGGATCCTTTTTTGTAGGAAAATGCATATGAAAAATGCAAGCAAAACTAACACTATGCAATAAATGAAGTGTTTTGAAAAAACACTCGTACGGGACTGTACTATATATGTTCGATGTATTACCAAACATACAAATACTCTTCACTCAGCTTGGAGGTTTTGGTAACCAATATTTTTATTGGCCGTCAAAGATCTAGAAAATTATTCCGCCTCCAAAAAATTATGTTTTAATGTTATGATCATGATGATGATGCCAACAAATAATTCAGACTTGATCATATCTCTAAGCCAGCTACGTCCAAGCCATTTGCACAATATGCAAACTTTTATAAAGAGCTTTTTGTGCTTTCACACCAACGAGAGTACAACATCAACAACAACAACACAACAAACATCAATGCTTGATCTTACTTTGCAAGCAAACAAGAAAAAATTAAGGAGCTTTCAAAGATGTTTACCTCAAATGCAAATATCATTGTATGTAAGTTTAAGCGTAGATGCTCTAAACTATTTGTATTGTTACGGAAATTGCTGCGAATAGGGTAAATGCAAATTTTATATACATATATAAAACATTTGATATACAAAGCGTTACGCAAAAATATTTGAACAGGGTTAATGTAAATGTTTTTATCCTTACAAAAATATAAATGTGAAAAAAAGCCAAGTTCCTATCCAAAAAATTTTGGCCATCAAATGTAGTGTGATAAAAATGTTGACCAAGTTCTTCGTTGGCACAATACCTATCAGTGAAACATGCTATGTATTATATAAATTTGTAATCATGAGGGTGTCATATAACTTCTAGATAGTCTGCTTACTTGACAACATTTTTTCCAATAGAAAGAAATAAACAAATACGCATTATTCTCTCCATTTTAGAAAGGTAAAAATATTGCCAAGTTAGCAGATTATCTAGAAATTATATGACACCCTTACGATTACAAATTTATATAACGAATAGCACATATCTGTATTAGGTATTCTGCCAAACAAGAACTTGGTCAAAATTTATATCTCACTACTTTTAATGGCCGACATTTTGGATAGGAACTTGGCCTTTTTCACATTTATGTTTTTGTGAGGATCTGACTACTTTTTGAAAAATTTCTATATTAACACTTTTTAAACTTAAAATTTCTAGTGTGTTATACTTCTATTAATGATCACTGTGCCAGTTGAAAATGACATAGTTGCATAAAATAATGGGTTAGAGCGTGATGGGTGTTGGATTGTTGACCTTAAAAATGCACTACTGTGTCATTACAACGGGTCGCTAGTGTGTACGCAATTTGGTTAGAGTCCTCTGGAAAGAAACATGTTAAATACAGCGTAAATATTAGTGGATGTGACCCGCCTTTTTTCTCAATAAATTTACATATTAAAGTCTGATTAGCCAAAGTACATATATCAAAAGGATATATATCTTAGTGATCTCTGATCTAGATTTATCTGTGTATCTTATTTCAGCTCTCTATTGCGAATTGGAGTTTTAAAAGCGTGGCCCCGCATACCGGAAAAAACTTCTTGGTTTTAAGATTTCAGCTCTCTAGCGAGAATTAAATCTTATGAGCACTATCCCTCCCACTGTTTTCAACTCACAATTTTGTTGTGAGCAGCGCTTACAACTAATGTTAATTTTTTAGTAAAATATGCTAGACGGAAGTAGATTAAACACAAGGCTAACATTTAATTAGGAGTGGACACGCCCACTTTCTAAGGTGACAGTTTTAAGTACTGTATACGTGCAAAAGTCCGGAAAGGTTTCACTAAAATGGATTGAGTTAAAAGCTGTATATAAAGTGTTTAGTACCAAACAATATTAGCGTGGCCCCACCTATTCTGATAAACTTTTTTGCGTTTTCAGATTTTTCTAGTTGGTTGCTCAGCTAGACCTATTTGTGTATGAAATTTCAGCTCCTTAGCTCAACTTTTAGTTTTTAGTTTTTATGGGCGCAGCCCCGCCCCTTTAACTAAAATTTTTTTGTTTTCAGATTTTTCTAGTTGGTTTCTCACCTAGACCTACTTGTATATCAAATTTCAGCTCCTTAGCGCAACTTTTAATTTTTAATATTAATGGGCGTAACCCAGCCCACTTTTCCATCTTAAGATTTTTTTCGACCAGTGCTTATTATTCGTGTCAAGTTTCGTTGCAAACGGATAATAATACCCACATAAATGGTGTATCTAATATGCTGAACCGTAGTACACAAAAATGAGGTTTGAATTATATGGGCTTGCCACCGCACACTTTTTTAACAAAAAATTTATAGCCCTGCATTATCGCAGTATACATGCAAAGTTTCAATAAAACAGCTTCTTTTAAGCGTGTTATAATATTAGCTTTTTTAATTCTGACCTTTATGGGCGTAGCCCCGCCCTCCTGGCCAAAATTTCCGGGTTTTCAGATTTTTTACTTTAGCGCTCACCTTAACCTAGCTATGTATCAAATTTCAGCTCACTAACTGAAATTTTAATTATTATTGGCGTAGCCCCGCCCCCTGGCAAAAATTTCCGTGTTTTCAGATTTTTCTGGTTCATTGCTCACCTAGATATACACTTGTACCAAATTTTAGCTCTTTAACGATAGCGGAAGTGCTTCATCAATTTGATAAGTGTGTCAGTGGCCAGTGGTCAGTGGTCAGTGGTCAGTAGTCAGTGGTCAGTGGTCAGTGAGTATGTCTTAAAATATGCACTTTTTGCACCTCTATATCTCTGGAACCTTTCAATGTAAACTTCGCATGCGAGGTTATATGAATTTATTATACCCTTTACCAAAAAATGGTAAAAGGGTATATATAGGTTTGTCATTCCGTTTGTAATTTCCAAAATATATATATATATTCTGGATCCTTATGCACAGGGAAGACGAATAAGCAATGTCCGTCTCTCCGTCTGTCTGTACGTGAAATCGGTTTTACGATGCTCCCAGAAAAGCTTGAGACTTCGTTCTCGGACTGGTGTGTCAGAAATGGTCGAAGTAGGATTGGCATTTAAAATCAGCAAAATCAAGTAGACCTTTTCAGAGCTGGGAAGCTTAAACTTCATTTTGGCATACAAAATAACTACCGAAAAGTATTTATTATTATTTTTTTAATAAATAAACTCATTTTATACTTCAGTATGAATAAAATTAGTATTTCCAATTAAAAAAAAATATTTAAAAAATTAAAAAAATTAAACAGACGTTTCCAGGTTGGAAAACTTTAACTTATTTTCTTATAAAAAAGTAACTTACTAAAACAAATTTTTCATTTTTATTTTTTTTTTCTATAAATTAAACATATCTTATGTTCTTAAAAGAAAGAGATTGATGTCAGAAATCAGAAAAACAAAAAGGATGATTCCAGGGTTGGGAAACTGAAACTTTTTGTGATATAAAAAGTTAACTACCGAAAATTAATTTAAATTTTTTTTTTTATTAAATAAACATATTTTATGTTTCAGTACGAATAAAATTGGTATTTCAAATTAATAATTGAACTTAAAAAAATTAAAAAGATGTTTCCAGGGTTGGAAAACTTTAACTTTTTTTATACAAAAGTAACTTACTAAAACAAATTTTCCTTTTTTTCTATAAATTAAACATATCTTAAATTCTTAAAAGAAAGAGATTGGTGCCAGAAATCAGAAAAATCAAAAAGGATGATTCCAGGGTTGGAAAACCTAAAATTTTTGTGTTATAAAAAATTAGCTACCGAAAACTAATATTTATTTTTTTTAATAAACTTATTTTATACTTCATTACGAATGAATTTGTTATTTCAAATTAAAACAAAAATTAAGGCGACCTTTCCAGGGTTGGAAAACCTTATTTTTTATACAAAAGTAACTTACTATAACAAATTTTTAATTTTTTACTATAAATTAAACATATCTTACATTCTTAAAAAAATATTAGTATAAGAAATCAGAAAAATCAAAAAAGAAGGATTCCAGGGTTGGGAAACTTACACTCTTTGTGGTATAAAAAATTAACTACCGAAAAAAAAAATTATTTTTTTTTTTATTAAATAAAATTATTTTATGATTGATTACGAATAAAATTAGTATTTCAAATAAAAAAAAAGTAATTAATTAGTGTTTTTTATGGGAATTGTTACAATTTAAGTTTAAAATTTTTTAAACGCACTAATAATCCCAAATTAATATTTTACTTATTAAGTAAAATATTTTTTTTATTAAAAATACATTGAAATTGATTATTGAGGGGCGTAGCTGGATCCTATGCGCATTTCACTGTTGCTAATGCAGATCATCAGGGTGAAGGTTCCCTGAAAGAAGAAATCAGAAAAATCAAAAAAGATGATTTCAGGGTTGGAAAATTTACACTTTTTGTGATATATAAAAGTAACTAGGTCTAATTAATTTTTATCTTTGCCTTTATAAATTATATATATTTTACGTTTTGTAAATAAAAGTTTTTTGTAGAAAACTATAAAAATAAAAACCACATCTACAGAGCTGGAAACTTTGAACTTTTTTTCTGGATATTAAAGTAAATAAATAAGACATTATTTTGAATTTTCTTTTTTCATTTAACACACTTTCTATTTTTTTTTAAGAACTACTAGATTGGTATAAGGAATCAGAAAAATCTAAAATGATGATTTTAGGGTTTGAAAATTAATTTTTTTTCTACATAAAAGTAGCTAGGCCAAATTATTTTTTTCTTTTTGTTTATACTTTATGTATGTGCTTATGTATGTATCTCTATACTACATAAAAGCACTTTGGTTAAGGGTATATAAGATTCGGCACAGCCGAATATAGCACTCTTACATGTTTAATTCTGACTTTTATGGGCGTAGCCCCGCCCCCTGGTAAAAATTTCCGTGTTTTCAGATTTTTCTGGTTCATTGCTCACCTAGATATACACGTGTACCAAATTTTAGCACTCTAGCGACAGCGGAAATGCTTCATCGTTGTGTCAGTGGTCAGTGATCAGTGGTCAGTGGTCAGTGATCAGTGGTCAGTGGTCAGTGGTCAGTGGTCAGTGGTCAGTGGTCAGTGGTCAGTGGTCAGTGGTCAGTGGTCAGTGGTCAGTGGTCACTGGTCACTGGTCACTGGTCAGTGGTGAGTGAGTATGTCTTAAAATATGCACTTTTTGCACCTCTATATCTCTGGAACTTTTCTTTGTAAACTTCGCATGTGAGGTTATATGAATTTAATTTAATTATGGTTTTAATTCTATAATTTTGCGATTGCGGGAACAAAGTTATGAGGGGGGGGGGGTAAAAACAGCTCAAATGGCTTCGTGTAAATATACGTACTGCATGCATTTGGCAGAACTTGGCCTGACGCACTGCCGTGTGCCTAGATAATCAATAGAATATTCCAGTCATTAATTTTATAGAAAATAACAAAAATCACTAGATAAGAAACAAAGTTCATATTACTGCAAAAATTTATATTGAAAACAATTGTTAGACGAATTATTTTTTCTTTTATAATTAATTGCAATAGTTTTTAATCTGATTTCTTAAATTAAATTTTATGTACGAATATGAGTTTTGTGTTTTTTTAATAATTGATTCACCTTTTGGCTTAAAATGATGAATGAAATGACTTTTAGTTTAATTTTCATTATTTGTTTAAACAAATGTTTCATTAAATACAACCTCCCTGTTCATATGAGATTATGATTAATTGCACTAGAGCAAAAAATTATAATTTTTTTCACAAAATATATGCATATGTATGGATGGACTTATGAATGTATCTCTATACTTTATATACGCAATTTGGTGAAGGGCATATAAGATTCGGCACAGCCGAATATAGCACTCTTACTTGTTTTTTATTTTCAAAACAATTTTAGTTAAGAAAAAACCTGACGCATTAGTTTACCTCCGCAGTTGTTAGCTTTTCTGAAGCTTTGGAAGATCGATTTCAATTACGTACATTTTCTATCCACAAGTGCTAACAGTGGGTATAATTTATCTAGTCTTAAATTTAGCTATGAGGCGAGCCACGAAAGTTGGACATGGAATAATCTAGGATCTACAAAAACGACTAGATAACCTTGATTATGCTGACGATGTGTTTCCTTATCGCATAGTAATACGCATGTGAAGAACAAGGTAGAAAAAATCCAAAAATAAGTATTTTCAATAGCAATAATAATAGCGCAAGCTCGAATCAAAAGCTTGAAGTTAGGGAAATAATCATTGTAGATTTAGATTCTGTACGCTTCTTAGGTAGTATTTTGACAAAATCAGAATATTGCGAAAAAAAAATAAAAACTGTCAAACAAGAAGAAATTTGAAACATAATACCGACATATGAAATTATTAATTTTCAAAATAGATTGGCTCAATGCAAGGCTTCAAAAGCCAGTGTTTGCGAAGAATCCTTGAAATTTTAAGACTAATAACGATACGATAAGTACGAACAAAATGCAATGGATAATGATAACCAAGAATGAAAAGTAGTCAAATGGAACTCTCAACAAATCCGTAGGAATGAAGGCCCAAATCTTCACTTAAGCTTGAATCATATCAGTACATTTACAATCTAATGTAGTTATTTTTTATTTATTATATTAATAGCTTTACTAATTGTGTAATTTAGTGACAGTTCAATAAAATACTTAGAATTTCATTCCTATTTCAGTTATTTATAAAGATTTTATATTTCAAACATACAATTTTCATAGTGCAAAAATGATTACTATACAAAATTTCAATAAAAATCGCTGACTCCACTAAATCAAGCTAGATGACATTTCTTCAGAAGAATACAATCACGACTATAGAGCACATGGAAGCTTGTGCAACATAATAAAAGGAAGTCGTTATTATTTTATCACAAGCTTAAAGAATTAAATGATATTGAATAGAGATGAAACATAAAAAATTGTATTATCATTTAAATCCAATATTTAAATTATATTTTATTGAAAGGCGCTTTTGAACACGCAAACACTTTGGTGGTACAATATTTTATGAAAAGAAACAGTTTCAATTGAAAAAATCAATTGATTATAAATAGCAATTAAATTAAAAAATGTTTTCATTTATTGTAAATCATCTTTGCGTATGAGCGATATGAATTTTATAACTATGCAAAAATATTGCTCATACTTCAACGGCTGCATAGCACACAGCGAATGTATTTGAGAAATTAATATTGAGTTTGATTTCTGTGGCAATAAGGAAGAAGTAAGTGTTTCAGTCACATTTTAATGTTTTCTGCGAGTGCTTTTCAACCTTAAGTCAATTTTCTGATATATACTTATTTTATAGTTAAATTGGGAAATTTGGTGTTAACTTCTATTTTATTTAGGTTAGCATCGTTTTACGCACATATAAGTAATACATTAAATTTGAAACATACCCACGTATAAGCTAAATTAATCTATCATACCATTTGATTTGAAAAAATGTAAGCAGCAATTCATTGCGCTATAACTTCTTTAAAGGTCTCACAAACTAATTGAAGATTTTGCCCAAGGGATTCTTTTAAATATGAAGATTACTCAAAATTGGCTTATCTCCACTTAAGCATGTTTACCTTTTTGCCAAAGACTTTATACTAAACACAGTCATCAATTTCCATGTTAAAAGCTCGCTGAAAAAGAAACACATATAAACACACGTTTTTGAAAATTTCAAGGACTTAAATACTCGTATAATTATTATTAACTTAATTGAATGTTACAGAAATATGTTAAAAGTATTTAAATGAGGAAGTTCTCGAAAAATTATTGACCAAATTTTTTATTTTTAATCAACTAAAAGTGTCTGTACAAGACTTTATGTGTCGTTAAAATATAAATCATATAAAATATAAGCGATATTTTTAAATTAACAAAATAACAATTAAAAATTAAATAAATTATAATAATAAAAATATATTTATCACAGCATATGGACAAATTGTAAAAAATATATAAATTTACTTGGGTGTATATTCGGTTTTACACAGTCTTCTAAAAGCTTATAGGCATCTGGTAAATAAATAGTTTTTATTATAAGCTTAAATCAGTTTATTAAATTGATGATTTCATTTTCCACAATTACGGACTGCTGTAAATGGATGACATTAAAACGCTACAGAAACGAGGTCAAACTATTCAACCAACATGTTCTCGTTGTACCTTCATAGTGAACAGACGATTAGCGGAGTTTTTCTTATATACTTACTAAACAAAAAAAATTATAAAAAAAAATATTCGTAGTGCAGATTATTAAATTATCTCCAGCGCAATCAGCAAACGCTTACTCTGCCACTTTTGCTCAAATGAGCCAACGTGTTACTTCCCATGTATTATATGCAGCTGCTGCTGAAATCGGTTTCAGACTATAATACAAGTATTAATACTTTTGTGGAAAATGCAACTCTGACATGTTGAGTTGTTATTGTTTTTTAAAATTTTTTAAACAGAAAATAGATCAGGGAAACATTTTCGTCAAAAGTATCAATACTTGTACTATAGTCTGTTACAACAAATTTGACTAGCATGATGCAAAAAATGCTGCGAAAGCAGAATGCTCTGCTTCAAGCATTAATTAACAAGCCATAAACACGTTAACAATAGGTTTCTGGAATGCAAACGACATTAACAATCACGGAAAAAAATATTGATACAATGTTAGTATCTGAGACTCATTTGACTTCGAGAAGTTTTTTTTTACAATTTATGGCTACACCTTACATGATTCAAAGGACCCTAGAGGAATAGTATGCACTGGATCAGCAATTCTAATAAAGTCAAGACTCAAGCACTATGTTCTTGACAACATTTGTGAAGAACACCTACAAGCAACAAATATTGGCATTGAAAGTTTTTGTACAAATTTCGTGATATCTTCAATTTACTCCCCTCCTAGATTTTCAATAACTGAGGATCAATACGAAAAATTCTACAAATCTCTTGGACCTTGTTTTGTAGCACCTGGCGACCACAACGCTAAGCATACGTTCTGGGGCTCACGTCTTATTACGCCTAGAGGAAAAGCGTTGTTCAACACAATTTCAAAAATGGGCTTGGATGTTATTTCGAGTGGAAAGCCCACTAACTGTCCTACTGACGCACGAAAAATTCCGGATGTTATAGATTTTGGCATCATAAAAAGTATTTCTAGGTAAGTAATTAACGTTAAAGCTTCCCTAGAGCTCTCCTCCGATCACTCACCCACGATCGTTACAATCTGCAGCCCACTGAGAAGCGCTTTACCTGACCCATATGTCAAAATGATAAATCGTGTTAATTGGCTCTGATTCAAAAAATATCTTAGTAGTCATTGCACTGAAAATATTACGCTAAGAACGCCCGATGATATTAAATCTAACATTGCCAATCTTAACGAGAATATTAAAAAGCTGCTGAAGATGCCACTTACTCCCATCCGCAGACTGGGTTTAATAGAATTTATTCTACATACGTTAAACATCTCGTACATGAAAAAAGAAGAGCTAGAAGGGAATGGCAATAGCACAGATCACCTCAACACAAAATCAGTTTTAAAGAGTGCACTAAACGACTCCAAGAGTTGCTTGCATCTGAAAAAACTGCATCTTTTAAAAATTATCTAGATGGTTTGGTATCACACCAGCATCTAATTACTCTTTGTGGCGCGCTGCTAAAAGGCTTAAAACACCCGTTGAGTTTAAGCCACCTCTGCGCACATCTACCGGAGGTTGTTACTGAAAAAGGTAACATATTTGCTGAACATATAAAACCCGTATTTACACCAAACACATGTACCGGTGTTGCTGATTTGCCGAGTGTAGTTGCTCTACCTCCTCGACCCTTAAAATTTAAGATGTGTGATGTACAAAAACTAATTGCCGAACTCAACCTAAACAAGTAAGAGTGCTATAATCGGCTGTGCCGAATCTTATATACCCTTTACCAAAGTGCGTATATGTAGTATAGAGATACATACATAAGCACATAGTTACTTTTATGTACAAAGAAAAAAATAATAATTTTCAAACCCTAGAATCATAATTTTAGATTTTTCTGATTACTTATACCAATCTAGTTGTTCTTAAAAAATATAGAAAGTGTGTTAAGTAAAAAAAGGAAATTAAAAAAAAATGTTTTATTTAGTTACTTTAATGTCCAAAAAAAAAATCATAGTTTCCAGCTCTGGAGCTGTGGTTTTTATTTTTATTATTTTCTATACCAAACTATTCTTTCCAAAACGTAAAATATATATAATTTATAAAGGAAAAGATAAAAATTAATTAGACTTAGTTAATTTTATATATCAAAAAAGTGTAGGTGTCCCAACCGTGAACTCATCCTTTTTGATTTTCTGATTTCTTACACAAATCTCTTTCTTTTAAGAATTTAACAAATGTTTAATTTATAGAAAGAAAGGAAAATTTTGTTTTCGTAAGTTGCTTTTGTACAAAAAAAGTTAAAGTTTTCCAACCCTGGAATAGTGTTTTCAATTTTCTTAATAGTTTTGTTTTTTGTTTGAAAAACCAATTTTATTCGTTATCAAGCATAAAATAAGTTTATTTAAAAAAAATAGATAAAAATTCCAAATCCTGGAATCCTCCTTTTTGATATTTTTATAATTCTTACACCACCTTTTTTTAAAAATATAAGATATGTTTAAAAAAGAAAAACTTTGTTTTAGTAAGTTACTTTTGTATAAAAAATAAGGTTTCCAACCCTGGAAACGTCATTTTAATTTTTTTAATTTTTTTTATTTTGAAATACCAAATTCATTCGTACTGAAGTATAAAATAAGTTTATTTTATAAAAAAAATAAAAATTAGTTTTCGGTAGCTAATTTTTTATATCACAAAAAGTGTGAGTTTTCCAACCCTGAAATCAAACTTTTTGATTTTTCTGATTTCTTATACTAATCTGTTTGTTTTAAGAATAAGAGAAAAAGGGAAAATTTGCTTTAGTAAGTTACTTTTCTATAAAAAAAGGTAAGGTTTTCCTACCCTGGAAACGTGTTTTAAACTTTTTTAAATTGAAATACCAATTTTATTCGTACTGAAGTATAAAATAATTTTATTTATTTAAAAAACCCTCCAACCCTAGAAACATCTTTTTAATTTTAGAAGGTTAATTTTTAATTTGAAATACCAATTTTATTCGTACTAAAGTATAAAATAAGTTCATTTAATAAAAAGTTTTTCAGTTTCCCAACCCTGGAATCATCCTTTTTGATTTTTCTGATTTCTTACACCAATCTTTTTCTTTTAAGAATATAAGATATGTTTAATTTATAAAGAAAAGGAAAAATTTCTTTTAGTAAGTTGCTTTTGTATAAGAAAAAAAGTTAAAGTTTTCCAACCCTGGAAACGTCTTTTTTAATTTTTTTATTTTTTTTTATTTGAAATACCAATTTTATTCGTGGTGAAATATGTTTCTATTACACAAACTGCATTCGCCAACACAAAAATGAACTTGAGCACTTCCTTACGGAAAAAAAGTTGATATAATAATGTTGGTCTCTGAGACTCATTTAACATCAAGAAGTCTTTTTAAAATAAATAGCTACAATATGCTTGGCAACATTTGTGAAGAACATCTACAAGCAACAAATATTGGCATTAAAATTTTTTGTACAAATTTCGTGAGATCATCAATTTATTTCTCTCCCAGATTTTCAATCACTGAAAATCAATATGGGGATTTTTACAAATCTATTTGACCTTGTTTTGTAGCAGCTGGCGACTACAATGCAAAACATACGTTCTTGTTACACCTAGAGGTCGGGCGTTGTTCAACACAATTCCAGAAATGGGTTTGGATGTCATTTCGAGAGGGGAGCCTACTTAATGGCTTACAGACATACAAAAAATTCCGAGTGTTATAGATTTTGGAGGCATGAGAAGTATCTCTAGGGATTTAACTCATGTTGAAGCTTCTCTAGTTAGTTTTATATGGTAAAATGAATTTAAAACTTTCCAGATACCGTCTTTGCGATTTTGCTGATTTTCAATACCAATCCATTTCGGAGAATTTGTGATGCACCAGTCAAAAACTGAACCTTCTAGCTTTTTTGTGAGCTTTCGAAAACCGATTTCACCTATAGACAGATGAACAGACGGACAGGCGGACATAGTTTATTCGTCTTCTCTATTCATAAAGGCTTTATAAAGGATTTTTAACAAAAATCTTCACATAAAATTTTTCTTAAAAAGGCTTTATACACCCATAATAATTTTAATAAATAAGGCTGATATACTTTACAATTTTTGGTGAAGGGTATAAAAATAAGAGCAAGATGCTAGGTAATAAGTAATTAGTTAGAAGTAATATTTTGTTTGCATACATAGGTAGGTAAAAGCTTATGACGTTTTTTTTCTGCAAAAATGGTAAAAGGGTATATATAGGTTTGTCATTCTGTTTGTAATTTCCAGAATATTAAAAAGCGAGCCTTAAAGTATATATGTTCTGGATCCTTATGCATAGGGAAGACGAATAAGCGATGTCCGTCTGTCCGTCTGTCTATACGTGAAATCGGTTTTCCGAAGCTCCCAGAAAAGATAGAGACTTCGTTCTTGCACTGGTGGGTCAGAAATAGTCGAAATAAGATTGGTATTGAAAATCAGCAAAATCGAGCACACGGTTTCAATGCTGGGAAGCTTAAACTTCATTTTGCCATACAAAATAACTACTGAAAAATAGTTTTTATTATTTTTTTATTAAATAAACTTATTTTATACTTCAATATGAATAAAGTTAAAATTTCTTAATAAAAAAATATATAAAAAAAATTAAAAAAATTAACTAGACGTTTCCAGGATTGGAAAACTTTCACTTTTTTATACAAAATTAATTTACTAAAAGAAATTTTTCCTTTTTTCTATAAATTAAATATATCTTATATTCTAAGAAGAAAGAGATTCGGTTAAAAAATCAGAAAAATCAAAAAGGATAATTCCAGGGTTGGAAAACTTAAAATTTTTGTGATATAAAAAATTAATTACAGTAAACTAATTTTTTAATTTATTTTATTAAATTAACTTATTTTATACTTCAGTACAAATTAAATTGGTGTTTCAAATTAAAAAAGAAAGTTAAAAATATTAAAAAGACGTTTCTAGGGTTGGAAAACTTTATTTTTTTTTCATATACAAAAGTTACATACTAAAACAAATTTTTTTATTTTTCTCTATAAATTAAACATATCTTAGACTCTTAAAAGAAAGAATTTGGTGTAGCAAATCAGAAAAATCAAAAAGGATGATACCAGGGTTGGGAAACTTACACTTTTTGTAATATATAAAAGTAACTAGGTCTTACTATTTTTTTATTTTTTTTATTAAATTAACTTATTTTATACTGCAGTACACATGAAATTGATATTAAAAATAAAAAAAAAGTTTAATACATGAAAAAGACATTTCCAGGGTTGGAAAACTTTAACTTTTTTCTTATACAAAAGTAACTTACTAAAACCAATTTTTTCTTTTTCTCTATATATTAAACATATCTTATATTCTTAAAAGAAACATATTGGTGTACGAAATCTGAAAAATCAAAAAGAACGTTTCCAGGGCTGCAAAACTTACACTTTTTGTGATATATAAAAATAACTATCGAAAACTTATTTTTATTTTTTTTATAAAATAAACTTATTTTATACTTCAGTAAAAATGAATTTGGTATTTCAAATAAAAAAAAAAATTAAAACGAAGTTTCCAGGGTTGGAAAACTTTATTTTTTATACAAAAGTAACTTAGTAAAACAAATTTTTCCATTTTTAAGATATGTTTAATATAAATTAAACATATATTACATTCTTAAAAAAAATTATTTTTAAGAATACAGAAAAAATCAAAAAGTGGGATTCTAGTGTTGGGAAACTTACACTCTTTGTGATATAAAAAATTAACTACTGAAAATTAATTTTTATTTTTTTTTTCATTAAATAAGCTTATTTTATGCTTGAGTACTAAAAAAATGGCATTTAAAATAAAAAAAACAATATAAAAAAACTAAAAAGATGATTCCAGGGTTGGAAAACTTTAACTTTTCTTGTACAAAAGTAACTTACTAAAACAAATTTTTCCTTTTTTCTATAAATTAAACATATCTTAAATTCTTAAAAGAAAGAGATTGTTCTAAGAAATCAGAAAAATCAAAAGAATGATCTCAGGGTTGGGAAACTTACACTTTTTGTGATATATAAAAGTTACTAAGTCTAATTAATTTTTATCTTTTCCTTTATAGATTATACATATTTTACGTTTGGGAAAGAAAAGTTTGGTGTAAAAAATTATAAAAATAAAAACAACAGCTCAAGAGCTGTAAACTTTGACATTTTTTCTGGATATTAAAGTAACTAAATAAAACATTTTTTTTAATTTCCTTTTTTCTTTTTTTACTTAACACACGTTCTATATTTTTTTAAGAACTACTATATTGATATAAGGAATCAGAAAAATCTAATATAATGATTCTATTTATTTTATTTTTTTGTACATAAAAGTAACTGGGTCAAATTATTTTTTTCTTTTTGTTTATACTTTATGTATGTGCTTACAACATAAAAACACTTTGGTAAAGGGTATATAGGATTCCGCACAACCGAATATGGCACTATTGCTTGTTAAGAACTACTATATTGATAAGAGGAATGAGAAAAATTTAATTTGATGATTCTAGGGTTTGAAAATTATTTTTTTTTTTTGCATAAGAGTAACTAGGTCAAATTACCTTATGTATGTGCTTATATATGTATCTCTATACTACATAAACGCACTTTTTTAAAGGTATATAAGATTCGGCACATCCGAATATAGCACTCTCACTTGTTTAACTTTTTATTTAAAAAAAAAACAATTTAGCGTTCGTTAAAAGAAAAAATTTAAGTTCGCGAGGGATGATAAAAAATTATTGTATTGCGAATTTTCATTGAAGAGTGTAATAAGTGTAACATTTTTTTTCCAGAAAAGAAAATGCCATTACATTAACTGCAGCCAAGTGCAGTAACAATAACATAAGCACTAGCATCATAACGGGTGTTTTTTAGAGGTATAGAACTTTAAATTGAAATAAAACACAAGAAAATCGTTTTAATGTCCATCAATTTGGCTTTATTGGAAGGATAATTTTATGCCATTAATGTTTAAATATGATTTCGGACATGTGGATGCCGCGGCTGGCTCGAATAAAGCCAATTCTACAGGTCCAATTTTCAACCACTTTTTCGAGCATATCGGGCCGTATGTTGGCAATAACGCCACGAATGTTGGCTTCCAAGTCCCCTAACGTTTCTGGTTTGTTGGCGTAGACGAGCGACTTCACATATCCCCAAAGAAAATAATCCAATTGTGTCAAATCAAACGATCTTGGTGGCCTATTGACAGGTCCATTCCTCAAAATTATGCGCTCATCGAATGTTTCCTTCAATAAATCGATTGTGACGTGCGCTGTGTGGCATGTAGCGCCGTCTTGTTAGAACCACAACTCATCCACATTCATGCCATCCAATTCGGGAACAAAATAGTCGGTTAGTCGGCTCCAATTGCTGTGCACGGTGGCGAATCGATTCATTCGGGTCCTCTTCAACACTTTGCTCTACAGCGGCAATTGTTTCTTCGGTGCGCACTGTTCGACGTCTCTTCGGATGCGTATTATCACATAGAGTAAACGTAGTGCGAAAACGATCCATGGTTAACCGAATTAATTGCTCTGATGGACGATTATGTCGACCATAAAATGGACGGAGCTTGCGGTAAACTTCGCGAACTGAACCATTATTTTCGAAATAAATTTGCACGATTTGCAAGCGTTGTTCTTTTGTCAACCTGTTCATGATGAAATGGCAAACCAAACTAAATATTAATCACTTGACAGCTGACAAAATGGCCGCCAGTTAAAAAAGTGATGCCAACTTAAAGTTCTATACCTCAATAAAAAACACCCTTTATTAATGGATAATCCCAGCAAAAAATTATAACCACTTAGAAGCATTAAAAGCTGTTAGAAGCAATACGTTGTATATCTAGAAGCACTAACGTAAGCGAGACCATTAAAATATGTTCTACGATCGCACACGAACAGTACACAATTATATTTATATGTGTATAGTACAGGCATACGTTTGGTTGATGATTTATTGCTATTGCTTCTAAATGGCTCATCGCAAACAAAAATCATGCATTATAAAAGCGCAATTGCAAGTGATTCCGTTTCATGGTCTCCCTTACAAAAATGCTTCCAGCATGCGATAATTTTTGCTGGGATGTAAACCGCTCATGTAAATTCCTTATAGATATTTCAACAATTTGGTTCATAAACCTGTTAAAACAAATATTTTTCCATAAAAGAATAGAAAAGAAATATTTCAGAGGTAAAATAAAACTCGTACCACTGACAATCTGAAAATACTTATTCTAGACAAACACTAACATGAGTAGGAGTATTCAGCGTTTACCTTGACGCTCACAGCAGCATGTCTTAACAGAATTTTATGTCTCCTCGAGAAGGTAAGTAAGCCCAAGGAATGATTGCAAGAATACTAAAGTGCACAAAATGAGAGTAGAAGTTCCTTAAATTGAAAAACACAACCCGAGCAGATTAGATGTTTGCTGATAAATTTCGGAAAAGGTCATTGGCTTCTTTAAAATTTTTTAACGCTTGCGTCTTTGCTATTGCATCCGTTATTATTTTGTTTCTTAGCTATTAAAAAACATTGCATATATTTTTTGTAGTTAAACTTATACTTCTTAAAATGACGATCATATTATAAGCTGTAAATTATTTTTTTTCCATTTATGTACTATGGGTTGAAGTGTTATCGCTAACGCCTTGAATTTTTATCAAAATTTAAAAACTTCAACTAGTGTTTGGCTTCAGGGAGTTTTCTATAATAACTTTGAAATATTGAATGCAGTCATCATTGAAAATAAAATGTATTCTAATAGATGATAGCTTGCACGTTAATGATTTTCTATTACATTTGTTTTTTACTTTGAAAATGGCACCAAAGTTGTAATCTTTATCTAAAAAAAATATCTGAAACATAAATTTAAAATCGACATGAATATTTTAATATAAAGTACAAATATGTAAAAATGTAAACTATAATTTGCTTGAAAACTAACCAAACCTGCAAAAGCATTACTTTCTAAACAACAATTTCATAGTGAACACAAAATTACTACGAAAGTTTTCATCAACAAGTTTCAAAAGTACCTGCGAGACTTTTTGTGCATTCTAACTTACAACTAACAAACTTTCTGTATAAGTTTGAAACTAATTTCTACTTCAAGCTATTCAAATTAAATTGCCACTGAAATATTTAAAAATTTCTGACTCAGTGCTAAAGTTGTTAAAAAAAAATTTAATAAATTTTTCATTAGTCGCTTCTGTTTTTCATCATGAATTAACTTTTATACAAAGTAGGCGCCAGTTGCAGATACCAAGGCTCATTAGCAACGTTTTAAGCAAAAAGAACATTATTAAATCAATCATTGTAGCGGAATATTTCAGGTAATATTGATATTGCTTCAAACTATGTAAGCTAATGAAATGAATGAAATAACTAGTGAACAAAAAATGGGAAGCAATTATTGTCAAACTACTTTTTCCTTACTTCCAAAGTATCAATAAGTTTTTGTTTTACTTTTCAGGTATTAAATATGAACAACATCAAGATAGTTAATTAAGAAGTTATTTCACTTAATCAAAATCCAGTGTCGGACATAATCTTAGTGATAGTAATTAATAATCCTCACAAAAACAAAAATGTGAAAAAAGGCCTAGTTCCTATCCAAAATTTCAGCCATTAAAAGATGTGAGATATAAATTTTGAGCAAGTTTTTGTTTGGCACAACACCTAGATTTATTTGTTTATCAAATTTGAGCTCTCTAGTGCGATTTGGAGTTTAAGGGCGTGGCTCCACATACCGGATAAAACTTCTTAATTTTAAGATTTTCCCATTGGCTTATTCATCTAAACTTACTTGTGTATATATCAGCATTCGTATGCTTTTGGAATTTGAAGATTATTTATCGTAGTTTCCTAGATACAAATAAGCCGATTTCCATTTTATTTGTCCCTATCCATTCGAGATCCTCTCCAGAAGAAAAGAACGCGCCAAAAAGCTTTCTGTTACGTCCAATAATTAAAAAGGTATGTCGAGTGCAAAAAAGGTACCAAAATTCAGTTTCCCCCTTTTAACACCTACGAGTACACATTTTTAAAAAGTACCAAACACTTGTAGGCTTATTTTTCTTAGAGCCATTCGTATGATTTTGTAATTTTAAGTTTAACTAATGTAGTTTCCGAGATATAAAGATTCCAATTTTACCCTATTTTACTCTTTTTATCCACTTAGCACTCCCTAACTCTTTGAAAAAAAAAAATATTTTATTATCCACGCTTCTACTGAGTGGTAGAAAGTCATATTAATTTATTTTACATGTATATCATATGTACCTTATCATTAACAAAAAAAATGTACGGAAAACTAGTACGATTTTACCCCTTTTAAGTAGGAATGTTCAGAAACTGTCAAAACTCATTCCAGATCCTGTTCAGAAGAAAATAATATGCAAAAAAGCTTTTTGCTATGTCCAATACTTTAGAAGATGTGAGGAGTGCAAAAAGGTAGCAAAATTCAGTTTTTAACCCCTTTTAACCCCTGAAAGTACCCATATCGAAAAAGTACCAAACACGTATCGGCTTATGTTTAAGGAGCATTCGTGTGCTTTTGGAGTCTATCTTTCGTAGTTACCGAGATATAAAGATACCGATTTTACGCCTTTTATCCCCTTCGCATTCTAATTTCCAAAAATCCCTTCTTAGTGGATCCATACATTGCATTGTAATGAGAAAACTACAAACCAAATTTCAAATATATATATATATATATATATATATGTAGTTATAGTCGTTTAGCTGATGAATCAGTCAGTCAGTCAGTCAATAACATTTTATTATCTAGGCGCACGGTAGTGCGCCAGGCCAAGTTCTGGCCAATGCACGCAGTGTGTATATTTACACGAAGCCATTCGAGCCATTCATAACTTTGTTCCCCGCAATAGTAAAACTATGATATTTAAACCATAATTAGAATAAATTCATATAACCTCATATGCGAAGCTTGAAAGTTTTACAGTGAAAGGTTCCGGAGATATGGAGGTGCAAAAAGTGCATATTCTAAGACATACTCACTGACCACTGACCACTGACGCACTCATCAAATTGATGAAGCACTTCCTCTATAGCTAGAGAGCTAAAATTTGGTACACGAGAAGACCTAGGTGAGCAATGAACCAGAAAAATCTGAAAACCCGAAAATTTTGACCAAGAGGGCAGGGCTACGCCCATAAAAATTAAAATTTGTGCTATTGAGGTGAAATTCGATACAGAGCTAGGTCTAGATAAGAAATAAAATAAAAAAACCTGAAAACCCAGCAAATTTGGTCAGGAGGGCGGGACTACGCCCATAAATGTCAGAATTAAAAAAGCTAATATGAGGTGCTTAATGGAAGCGTTTATTATTGAAATTCTGCATATATACTGTGATAATGCAGGGCTATAATTTTGTTATTAAAAAAGTGGGCGTTGACACGCCCATGCAATTTAAACCTCATTTTAATGCCCTGTGGCTTAACATATTTAGATATACTATTTATCTAGCTACTGTTATGCGTTTGTAACGAAACTAGACACGAATAATTAGCACTGACCCAAAAAAATTTTGACTTTAGAAAAGTGGGCGGGGTTACGCCCATAAAAATTAAAAATTAAAAGTTGCGCTAAGGAGCTGAAATTTGATATACAAGTAGGTCTAAGTGAGAAACCAACTAGAAAACTCTGAAAGCGGAAAAAATTTTACCAGAATAGGCGGGGTCATGGTAATATTATTTTGAACTAAAATCTTAATATACAGCTTTAAATTCAAGTCAATTTAGTGAAATCTTGCATACGCGTTGCACGTACACAATACTTTAAACTATCACCTTAAAAATTGGGCGTGATCACTCCCATAAAATGTTAGCCTTGTGTTTAATCTACATCGGTCTAGCATATTTTAGAAGAAAATTAGCATGAATTATAGGCGCCGCTCACGACAACATTTTGAGTTAGGAATAGTGTTAGAGGTGATACTGATAAAATCTAAAGATATAATTCGCGCTAGAGAGCTGACATTTTATAATCTTTTTTAATCTTAAAATCAAAAAGTTTTACCCGGTATGCGGGGCCACGATGTTTAAACTCAAATTCACACAAATAAATCTAGATAAGAGATCACTAAGAAAAATCTGAAAACCTAGAAGTTGCTATCAGAGGCTGGAAACAAACTCTTCAGATTCAAAATTAACATACATTTTATTAAAACTTTTCATACACATTGGACTTATCCAAAACAAAAATTCCCTATTTTGAAATGTAGCCGTGACTTCACCCATTAATCTTAGCTTTTTCGTTCAGGTACTTCGGCTTAGCAGTTTTTAATTTAATACTCAGGTATTTCTTATCAACTTTTTAATACCAAACTTTGCATGAACCATAAGCACTAGCAGATATAAAAGTCCGCGGGGCCAGGCCCATAAAAATTTTACGTAATATTACACTATAGAGAGCTGACATTTTGTACACAAATAGTAATTGATTTACTCAATCCGAAAATCCAAAAGTTAAAAGCACCAGCTACCCTACTGAAACTTTGCATACACATTGGACATATCCTTTTGATTTATGTACTTCGGCTAAGCAGACTTTAATATGTAAATATATTGAGAAAATAGGCAGGGTTATGCCCAGTAAAATATACGCTGTATTTTATATGTTTCTTCCAGTCGACTCTTAGCAAATTGCATACAAACTGGTGACCCGTTGTAATGAAACAATAGTGCATTTTTAAGGTCAACAATTTAACACCCATCACACTCTTATCCATTATTTTATGTAACTCTGCCATTTTCAACTGGCACAGTGATCATCAACAGAAATAAAATACATTAGAAATTTTAAGTTTAAAAAGTGTTATTATAGAAATCTTTTCAAAAAGTAATCAGATCCTCACAAAAACATAAATGTGTAAAACGGCCAAGTTCCTTTCCAAAATTTCGGCCATTAAAAGTTGTGAGATATAAATTTTGACCAAGTTCTTGTTTGCCACAATACCTAACACAGAAATATATTATGTATGATATAAATTTGTAATCGTAAGTGTGTATAGTTCAATTAAAATCTAAAAATGTCTCAGTTAATTAAAATAGTTGAGTTAATACTACAATTTCCATAATGGATTGAGAACTTATCAAGTTTTTAATTAATTCTTTGATTTTTAATTGAATTTTCTTTTTTACTTTTTTCTGTGTGAATTACTCTCCATCCGGTGGCTACAAATAATAAAAGCGAACTCTTTGCAATGACAAGCCTCAGTTTCCTAAAGCTTTTTATAAATTTCTTAACACCTACGAAAGTGAACCTTTTATTTTAAAAGAAATGGACTTTTGAGTGCAACACAGTAGTGCGGATTCAGAAACTTTTAACGATCCGACAATCGTAATTTTTGGCTATACATTTTGTCGCTTGCAATAACGACTGTGTGATTCTGTAACTTTTTTTTTACGATATTAAGCAGCTGATATATTCTGTTGACTTTTGTCGATAAAATTAACAGCACATAAATTATCGTCGCTTAATAAATAACGACACAGCTGACACTAATCTGCAGCGAATATCGTTAAAAATTCTCTGCAAAAACGTAAAAGTGCTTAAAGCCTATACATGTAAAAAACTGCATGTGCATGTGGCTCTGACGTAATTTTGACGTAATCACGTAACTACATTTGCTACATGTCGTGTAATAGTAACATATGTATCGGGTGTTTTTTTAGAGGTATAGAACTTCGAATTGAAATAAAAAACAAGAAAATCGTTTTAATGTCCATTAATTTGGCTTTATTGGAGGGATAATTTTATGCCAATAATGTTTAATTATGATTTCGGGCATGTGGCCGCCGCGGCTGGCTCGAATAAAGCCAATTCTACAGGTCTAATTTTCAACCACTTTTTCGAGCATATGGGGCCGTATGTTGGCAATAACGCCACGAATGTTGGCTTCCAAGTCCCCTAAAGTTTCTGGTTTGTTGGCGTAGACGAGCGACTTCACATATCCCCAAAGAAAATAATCCAATGGTGTCAAATCACACGATCTTGGTGGCCAATTGACAGGTCCATTCCGCGAAATTATGCGCTCATCGAATGTTTCCTTCAATAAATCGATTGTGACGTGCGCTGTGTGGCATGTAGCGCCGTCTTGTTGGAACCACAACTCATCCACATTCATGCCATCCAATTCGGGAACAAACTAGTCGGTTAGTCGGCTCCAATTGCTGTGCACGGTGGCGAATCGATTCATTCGGGTCCTCTTCAACACTTTGCTCTACAGCGGCAATTGTTTCTTCCGTGCGCACTGTTCGACGTTTTTGCGGATGCGTATTATCACATAGAGTAAACGTGGTGCCAAAACGATCCATGGTTAACCGAATTAATTGCTCTGATGGACGATTATGTCGACCATAAAATGGACGGAGCTTGCGGTAAACTTCGCGAACTGAACCATTATTTTCGAAATAAATTTGCACGATTTGCAAGCGTTGTTCTTTTGTCAACCTGTTCATGATGAAATGGCAAACCAAACTAAATATTAATCACTTGACAGCTGACAAAATGGCCGCCAGTTAAAAAAGTGATGCCAACTTAAAGTTCTATACCTTAATAAAAACCACCCTTTACATGTAAATATTCACATGCTTACAGCATTTTAATTAGAAGTTGTTCTAGTCTCGATTAATATAAATTTATTTAATTATGTGTAACTATTTATTTAAGTTTTTCAAAGATTTACTTGATATTTCGAAGCAAAAATGCATATTACTTAGACCACATTCATAATTAAGGGCACATATTTGAAAATGCTACTGGGCAAAATTTTAATTAATTTGTGCGATTTTTCAAGAAGTTATAGCAACATGGCTTGCTCCTTATTTTTTTTTTTAGACTTCTATCTCATTTAGAATAATAGCTTAATTTAGGTTATACTTCGGTATATTTGAACTTAAATGTATTATTTGCAGTGTGTAGAACGATGTTTGCTTAAAAAAATAAAGGTTAACAGAGAATTTTTCAATTTAACTGTAAAAGATATAAATTTTTGAAAATCCTATTAAACGCTTAAAAGTGCTCTCCTGCAAAACAGCAAAATATGACTTACCCTTTTTTTCCTTATTGCCACTGAATTTAAGAAAATTCTAGCAAATTCAAAAAATGTTCATTATATGTTTTATTAACGATGCTGTTATCGTTAAAAAAAAAAGTTAGTGAATCGCACTACAGACGGAATTAGTCATACCCCAGTTGGAAAAATAAATCTCACTACAATGTAAAATAAAAATATTTTCATGTTTAAGGTCTTAAATTTTATACATATCTATTACCTATTGGCTTGACTTCATTTTAGACTTCAATTTAGTTTTAATTGAATTTTAGACATTAAAATAAAATACTATTGCTCCTTTTATTTGCTTTGAAGGCCAATATTTGTTATGTAAATTTCAATCATAAAATAATATTTTCAACTCTTGTGGCAGAAATAAATTGAAATAAATTTAGCATTAAAATTGTTAGTGTTTCAGGTATAACGAGTACCAAAATAAAAATGTAAATAGTGAAAAATGTGCAGCTTTTTCATAAAAAATCTTTTTAAAATTCAAATTCTAAGGAAAACTTAAATCATAGCAAAACATGCTCCGGCCTTGCATCCCAGCAAGTTGTGTTCCATAGAGCATTAAAGAAAATACAAACAACGGAACAGTAGATGTCAGAAGCACAAAACAAAAGACTTAGATGGATGGCAGATGTGCTGAATTCTGTCCATGTTTTTTTTTTTATATTTACATGCAACTAGACCACCTAAGTAAACGAACATAATGATCATCTTCATTACTGCAGCCAACGTCATTATAGTGGCAGTAATAGTGTCGTCAGTTACTGAAAGGTATTCAGTTTAATTCAATGAAAAATAAGAGAAAAAAGCCTTTAAAATTTAAAGTTTAAATAGTTCTAGTCATATGAATTATTCTGTATCCTTGCATTTGGCAGCTAAAAATAATTGTCTTACTTAAAAGTTATTGCAAAAAAAACCTGACTGTGTTTTCAAACATACAACTTATAAACTAGTGCCTGAATACATTTTATTATTTAATACTTCTGTGACAAAAAGGAAAAAGTGTTTAAGTAGAGATAAGCTGATTTTGTGTTTGTGATTTTGTGATTTTTTAGGAAGTTATAGCACTATGACTTGCGACTTATCTTGCTTAGACTTCCAGTTTGATTTGGAATAATTTCAATTATTTCAATCTAAATGTATTACTAATAGTGTGTAGAACAATGTTTGCTTAAAAAATAAAGTTGTACAGAGAATTTCCCAATTTAATTGTAAAAGAAATAAATTTCTGAAAATCGACTTGAACGCTTAAAAATGCTCTCCTGCAAAACAGCAAAATATGACTTAAACACTTTTTCCTTGTTGCCACAGATTTATCAAAGCATTAATTTTTTAATATCAGTATTTTGTATTTTAAGTTCACAAAATTTTCGATATATAACGCTAAACCTATAAATGGTCCTTTGGAAATTTTTAAGCTTTTTTAGAGTAATGAATTTAATTTTGCTATTAATGGGCTATATAGGCGACCAATTAAAAAAATTCAGCTTGTTGAAGCAGAACATAAGCCTCTGCTCTGCATTAGGAAAGAAATTTAAGGCCTTGCAAGGTTTGTGAATATAAGAGTATAAACGAAAAACACATCATTTGGAAAAAAAAATTAAAAAAACTAAGCCAGCTGCAGAAAACACATTCATTTATATTGGCATGAAAAGAAACAATAAGAACGAGTGAATAAAAGACTTCAATGAATGAAAACCTAAAGGAGCATGCATGTTATTTTGTTTGCATTTGCTGTAATCATGCCGACAAATTCTACGTAGCCTTGACATTTTGCCATTACACCTGATTGTCTATTCAATATAAATAGAGAAGAAACAAAGTCTTCATCTCTCTCCCTTTCGACAAAAGGATAACTATTTCTTAAGGCAAGGACACACATAGCATAAAAATACATATTTATTTGAAGTTTTGTCACCAGATAAAAAAAAAATATTTTTTTTCTTGCTTAAACTAATGGAAAGTATATCTGCGTTTTGTACAATAATATAAGAGACATATTTGGCACATCTGACAATATTTCGAGTATTATATAAATTATAAATTTATTTGCTTTGAAAACTACAATATGATCCACTTTAAACACTTTGGCACAAATTAATATACATGCATATTCAGTTTATGTACACGAAAATGATCAAGAATAACTGGGAATATAGAAAGAAACAGTATAAATTAAATCCAAATCTCTGTTTTGTAATAATAAAAATTGAGTTATTTCGGAAAAATCCATGTTTATTATTGTATATTTTACACTTTGGAAACCCCATTTCGGTTAACTTTTTTGAAATGTACTTACTGTATTTGCTGTAACCGCTCATTTTCATATAAGCTCTGATTTTTACTCGATCCTCTAAGTAAATCATTTCGAACTATGTCCGCAGAAATGACTTGGCGCCTTGGGTATTTATGTCTAATAGTGTTTTCATACTGAAAGTTAAAACCTGGTTTTAACGTTAAAACCATAAACAGCTGATTTTGCTTTCGCACTGCAAGTTTGTTAAATTCAGGTTTTAACTCACAGGCTGTCTAATAACTTTGCTCAAAATAAAATAAATCTCCTGCCGAAATGCGTGTATTTGTTGTTGCATTTTTTCTGCTTTTTAATAACACTTGTTGGACATACTGTTCAACTGTTTTTGTTTGTATTAAAAACTGAGATATTTCACAATGCGCTCTAAAATGGGGATTATTTTATATTTTGTAAATAAAATCTTTTTATATTATGGAACTGAATAAGTTCTTGGAAATATTGTTAATAATATAAAAATTCACAAGTACATTATAAGATGAATAATGTCAGTCATATTGTCTATTTTCACTTTCCAAAATTGAAATTTTGAAATTTAAAATATTTTCGTTGTTTTCCTTCCAAAAAACTCTTTTTTTCCATAATTTTTTGATTATTGTTGCTGCTGCATCCATTTTAATGTTGAAAATTTTTCAAGCGTCATCTATTGTTATTCACTGGTATAACATAATCAGCTGCTGTCGGTCATTTCAACTTGGCAGCACTGAATTTATCACAGCGGAAACAAGGTTTGCATTTCATAAAACCAAATTAAAACCAATTCAAAAATGGTTTTAATTTGGTTTTAACAAAAACAATTTGTATGGTAAAACCAGGTTTTAACAGTTGGTTTTAACGTTAAAATCAACTTTTATTAAAACCATGTCGGTGTGAAAGCACTATAACTATTGAATTTTGGAATTAGATTGTAGTTAAGAAAAACTTCGTAGGTCCAATTTTTTGAAATATACATACGTATTTATTTATTGTATCTTCAAAAATTAACTAAAAATAAGTATTAAAATTTTAACTGCCTTATTCATAAAAAATATTTCAGGTTTATTAAGCGCTTATTTGACATATTTCTATGGGAGATTTGTCAAATAAACCTGTAATAAACCAAAAATATTTTTTATGAATTAGACCGTAAATCTAAATATAATTATTAGGCCAGACCACTGTCGGACATAAACTTAGTGATAGTTATTAATAATACATAAGTCGTGCTAAGCAAGAAAAAGAAAAATATTTTCAAGAATTATTATTTGGAGTGTTGAGTGTAAGAGCCCTTGTATCCCTCTTTTTTAAGCGGATGTGTCCAGTAAATTTCAAGATGTTACGAGCAAGAGGATTAGTTAAGCTTAGTTCGAGCTTAGTTAAGTATTTGCCTGCGTATTTTGCAATTTCTTTAGTCACTTTTGGCAAATTTAAGTTGAATTTTTTATTTACAATGGACCCGATTTTATGAACCGTAAAATTTTGTTTTGCCTTCGTCTAATTTTTTCTACATTTGAAGCTGAAGCAGTGCCCCATATTTGAATTCCATAGCACCATATAGGTTTTTAAAGCGACTTTTATATAAAAAGTTTACAATCTAGACTGAGGGGTGAATTTCTACCAATCAGCCAATGTAACTGAGTTTCATTTGAGTTAGCTTAGAGTAGGGTTATTATCCATCCTCTTTTTCCCTGACACTGTCTTCTTTTTGGGATTTCTGTCTTCGGAAAAAATTGCGTCCACGAAAGTCCTCCTTTTTCCATGACATTTTTTCGCTTTTACTTTGCTTGAAAATTATATTTATTAAAAACCAAGATAAAAATTAAAATAATTGGTATTAGATGTCCATCGGGGTTTGTGGTATGTTGCCTTAAGACGCAGAATTATTAAGATGTATTTAAATATAGTGGATAGCTTTAAACGAGAGTTCAAAATCTTTATTTCATGAATAAGAGTAAGACATTTTAACCCAAAAATGAAAGTTTATTTAAAGTCGTTAGCCCTACCTATAGACATATTTTGTACTTAATCGGTTGAACTTTGGGTTCTCAGTTGATGAAGAACTTTTTAATTAATTATTGTACCTTTTAAGTGCATTTTAATGTAAACCTATTGATGGTGTTGATTAAAAAGATCCAATATTCTATGTAAAATGGTGGGAGATTGATCCTTTTTACGCAACATCATCGATATGTATTTAAGATTTTATTGGTAGTTCTATTATTTGAAAAACGCAATTTCGATTTATTTTTAAGTCCAGCTTTCTTAAGCAAATGTCCGGGTGCTGTCGTCCTTTTGTAATTCACGCGATAGCAACCCAATGTGGTCTTTCCATGTAAGCCTTCGGTCAAGGTGTATACCAAAGTATTTCACATGTGAATGTTGAGGAATTATTTGATTATGGATTATAATGGGGGAACAAGTATCTTTTCGTACGGTAAATGTTACCTGAGCACACTTCGGTTCCTTTACCTTTATTTTCTATATCGGGATGCCTAGTGAGAGTTTTCATGCATAGTAAGGCAGGCTGTATCATCGGCAAATGTAGAAGTGTGGATATCACAGCTCACAGGCCTATCACAGGTATAAATCAAATACAAAACTGACCCCAGTATACTCCCCTGTGGCACAACAGATGAGATTGATTCGGGCACACTTGTGAAGTCTCCTTCCACAACAGTGAACTGGCGGGCAAGGATGTAACTTTCCAAAAGCTTTATAATGTTTATTAATAGATATGTTTTAAATTATAAAATTAGACCTTCATGTCACAAATGGCTGAGAAACATCAATAAACAGGGTAGAACAAAACTTCTTTTCTTCAAATGTTTTTCTTAAAAATTGAACCAATCTATGCGTTTGCTCAACGGTGCTATGCTGACTTCTAAAACGATGTTGATGTTCCAGCATGCATCCACTACTAATTAGAATTGGGGACAATTTTGTCTTGAGCATTTTTTCGAAAAGTTTTGATATTGTTTATATTAGACTTATTGGCTGGTATGACTCAGCCTTGGTAAGATCTTTGCCCGGCCTTGGAATTAATTTGACCTTGGCAAGCTTTCAGTGGTGTAGATAGTACTGTAGTTGTGATATGATAATTAAAAATAAATAGAAGAATTTTAATTACAATGCAATGCAAATTCATTAGCATTTTGTTACTAATTCCATCCATACCTAGAGCTTTCATTGGCTTGAGTTTCTGCTTTATATACGAAACTTTTTTGCAAATGGAATGCGTGAATTGTTTGGGTTCATCATATTTTAATTTACTGAAAGCTTTTTTGTTATGAAAGCTCAATCTTACCATCTCTAACTTGCACCACACACAGTGGACCAAACACAAAGCACGCTAATGATGACAGTGTAGTGGCCTTCGAAAACACCTAGTTGTTTCGCTCATCTAGTGTTTGTCAAAATATTTACAATTAACTTTGGTTTTATGTGTTCATTAATAATTATCACGTATAATTTAGCTTACAAACCGTTAGTAACTTTAGCCTGATCAAATCATGAATATAGAAAAAAATATATTTATTTCATTTACTTACACAATAAAAAGAAAATACGCTTAAAAAAAATACACAAAAATATAAAATTAATTCAATAATTGCAGAAAAAACAAAAAATGGTCCAAAAAATAAGCTAAATAAATTTATAATAAATTTGTAAATATGTATGATGGGAACGACATTGCAAACATCAATTTTGTTGTAAGAACAAATTCATAACGAAAAATTCATTTCATATAAGTTTAGATTTTATTTTATTCCTTTTTAATTTTAAGACCTTACTTTAGCACATTTTAGAGTCATTCATAGTTTTAATATTTCACTTTCCAACCAATCTGGAATCTTTTTACAATAGAAATGCAATTATACTCAAATATAATAGTGGTTTGTACCTAATTTCTCTTAAAAGAATTTGTATGAATTAAATCTTTAAAAACAAAGAAATACGAAACAAGTTTATAATTGAATTGAAATAAAATATTTTGTATCTTGCAAGTAAATATAATTAATTTTTTATTCATCTTCTATTTGTCTGCCAGCAACTTTCTGTAAGTCTTTGCATTTTGTTTCTGGAATGGAAGCTTTTTTACTTTCTTGAAGAAATAAAGAAAAAAAGAAAATATTAATTTCAAGGATCAACTGCTTATAATGGAATGATAAAAAAAGGAGTAAAAGCAATTGCCTTATATCTTCTTAATTGTTGCCAAGCAGAAGTAATTGTGTTTCGTTAAAGAATTTTTAAGTGATAAAAATAGCAATAAAAAGTTTAAGCTTTAAAAAACAAAAAAAAAAGCAATGTGAGTCCGATCACAGAGGACATGTGTAAACATCTAGTAATGAAATTTTTTTTTAAGTTGGAAGTACTTATGCTTTTAGTATCTTTTTTTAAATTAATTAATTAAAAGTATAAAAACTTTCAATATTGTAAATACATATGAATTTGTTGGTTTTTGTTTGTTTTATTAAACTTATTTGGTTAGTAAATGGGCACACTGCAGTGTATGTATGTATATGTACTGCATTCAAAATTGCAGTAAGCAGTAAATTTACTGATTACTAAAAAAATTCAGTAAATTTTTACTGCTAATGAAATTTAATTTGCATTACCAGTAAATTCGTAGGGCCGTAATCATAATAAAATTGTAGCAAGTGGCAAAGTTTTTTCATTCAAGTTTTGAAACTTTTGTATGAAAAACATTTAGCCACTTGCGAGAACTTCATTATGAATACGGGCATTACTGATTACTGAAAATTCAATGCACCTCATCATATAAAAAATCATTTAGGCAATTTATAAAAATTGTAGAAAACAATTTTAGTAATCAGTAAAAAATTACTTGTTAAACATTTTTTATTGTTTTTACTGAAACTTTAGTAGTAGTGCAGTGCTCATCTTTGGTAAATGCCTTTACTTTTACTTTTAAATTTTTAATTCCTGTTGTTCGTCGTTTAGTTGTTGCTGTTCTTGTTGTTGTGTATGCATTGCAACTAAAATAAATTCAGTAAAGTGCGACTTTGACTCGCGCACATTCGGTTTTGATAATTTTTTTTGATTTAGCTTTCTTCCTTTTTTAAGTTTTTTCAGTTTTAACAATTTTTTTTTTCAGTTTTATCGCTTTTTTCTCGTTTTGGCGTTTTTTTTCTCTTTTTGGGTTTTTTTTAATTTTCGCAATTTTTTTCATTTTTGTAATTTTTTCATTTTGGCGAGTTTTTTCTGTTTTTGGGGTTTTTTTATTTAGGCGATTTTTTCATTTTGACGATTTTTTCATATTGGCGATTTTTTTGTTTAAGGATTTTTTTAATTTTGGCGATTTTTTCGGTTTTTCGCGATTTATTTTAGTCCTAGAGATTTTTTTTTTTATTTGGTGCTTTTTTCGTTTTGGCAATTTTTTTGTTTTTGGCGATTTTTTTAGATTTGGCGATTTTATATTTTTTTGATTTTTTAGTTTTACCGTTTTTGAAAATTTCAAGAGTTTTGCTCTTACGGTTTCCAAGATACAGCAAGTTGTCAAAATTACAAAGTCAAAATTGCATTAACTGATGGAACACCCATTGATTTAAATTTTTTAAATTTAATGTTAATTGTTGTAGTCTGTATAAAAATGCACTAACTTTTAAAATTTCAAGTGTATATATGTACATACAATTGTATGTATATTACATGGGATTTTAATATTTTTCGTTGCTCGTTTTGGAACACCCTTTAGTTTTTAACTCTCATGTATTTGTTGTTGTAGTGGCCAAACGTCCACACATTGTGTGCAAATTTCAAGTCCGTAGCTCTTACGGTTCATTTTCACCTTTGGTGTACGGAAATATACAGAAAAATAACCGGCGGCGGCGCACCGTCGGCTTCGAGCCGGTCGACTTGTTTGTTTCTCTGCTTGGTATTGCTTCTTTCAAACACTAATACACTCATACATAGCTCACACCGATTTGACAATGCTGTGAAAGAAAAGCAAAGAAATCTCAGCGAAGAAATCTCAGCAAAGAAATCAAAGTCAAAAGATTTCTACCCCCTAGCGTATAGATGTTTACACATCAAATATAATATCATTTGAATTATAGATACAGTTAATGCGTACTTCGTATAGAGTTGATCTTGGAAATAGGTAGATTTAAGAAAAACTCTTACAAAGTTCTTTAGTCTCCTACAAGAAGAATGGTTGAGAAAACAATAGAATGCGTTCTGAAACAAATGTGTGGTCGTTGAAACTAGTAACTGTGATATGGTTAGAGTTTAAAGAGTTTAACAATGCAGTTTTTTTCATTTATCACTACAACATAATTTGTATTATTATTTAAAAACAATTTAATTGGGGTATTCACAGCAGTGTCTTAAGTGTCATAATGTCTTAACATTTTAACATTGTTGAAAAAATTGTTGTTGTGACTTAAGCAAAAAGGTCATAAAGTAATAAGACTTTCTCAACTATGTTTATTGTTTGTCATAACTACATGTAGAAATTCGTGAGAGTTTACCAAATGCATTGAGAGAGAGAGAGAGAGAGAGAGAGAGAGAGAGAGTAAAAAATGCACAAAGGTGCCAAAACCAAAATACAAATAAGTAAAATATTTATTTATAGCAGTCATATTTGTTTGTGTTATTACTTTCAAACGTGTTAATTTATGAGTACCATTTGAATACCCCAAATGTAAATAACAATATGTTATCCAAGATCATACTTTATTAAGTTTTAAAAAAATCTTGTTTAGAAACATATTCTGTCAGTTCAGTCTTTCGTTTGTTAGCTATGCACGCGTAGTATTAAATAAATAAATCTATCTATATAAAAGAGGATGTGTGTATGTATGTATGTAACGTATGGACTCCAAAACATCTGGGCCGATTTTAATGAAATTATTAGGGAATCTTCAGAATATTCAGGCGGGTGACACTGTAAAGTCTGATCTTTTATTTTCGGTCTGCGGGCGGAGGGGCGTCGCAAAATCCATTTTTCATATTGCACCACCAATGCCATATATATATATTTATTTTTCCCCCTTTTTTTATATTATTTTTTTTAAGCTGCTGTCATGTTTTTCAGAACGAGATATCAAACTCTTAGATCGGTTATGTAGTTCCGAAGATATTTACAAAAAAAAACTATGTTAATAATGATCCAATATCAAAATTTTAAAACTTTCAAAATGTAGCATTAAAAAATCCGAGTTTTCGGTTTATTTACAAAATATTTACATCATTCGATCACACGAAGGGGGTAGCGAAGCACACCGGGTTTAGCTAGTAATAAATAAAATATAAACAAAAGGGTAGACCAGTAAAGATATGCCGTTATAATATATAATACATACATTTCATTTTAACAATATAATTTATTCTTATTTCTGACTTAACGTACAGCTGTTTTAAACAAAAGATTAAGAGATACAATATTATTATTAAATAAAATAATGATGTGGTAGTATTTAACAATATTATAATAATATTAGAACATTGCATGGTAAGTCTCAATTATATTTTATTCAAAACTAACATCATTTTTACAATTCTTAGATTAGTTATAACAAAGTTAATTATTTTTATAGATAATATCATTATTAACTCAGAAAATAATAATATTTAAGCTTTGCTTTTCTATTGAAATGCATATTGACAATGCTTAACCACCAGCAAAAAATTTCAAATTATTTTTTCTTTATATTTTTTTCTAAGATTGATATTATTAGTGTTTTTATATAACAGAAAATGTAAATAATTTCTTTAACAAAAAACATGTAGTTTTATATATTTCGTTAGAACTTTTTTCAAAATAATATAATCTAAATTCAAAATGTGTATAATTAGTAAAAAGAACAAAACGACAATGGTAAGACTGTTGTAAATATAGTGATGGTAAAATTGAGCTTACAATACAAAAAAGCTTTCAGCAAATTGAAATACCATGAATCAAAAGAATTCACATATTCCATTTGCAATAAAATGCTTAGTATATAAAGCAGAAATCTACATCAACTGACACCACACACAGTGGACCAAACACAAAAGAACGCTGATGATGAAGGTTTAGTGGCCTTCGAAAACGGCTGGCTGTTCCGTTCAACTATGTGTTGTTAGTCAGAATATTTACAACAGACTTTGGTGTTATTTGTTCATTAATAATTATCACATGTAATTTGGCTTAAAAAGCGATACAAACTTTGCCCGTTCAAATCACAAATATAGAAACAAATGGAGTTCGAATAATAATTAAAATTAACTAAAAATTAAAAACTTACTTGAATCAATTAAATTCTTATTATTTAATAATTAAAATTAATATTATTATAATAATTAAAATTAACTAAATTCAAAATGTTTGAAAATAATCAAAACGAATCAAAAGTAATCTTTGTAAATAGTTGGATTATTTTTTTAATTGCCCTTGATTCTATTTTATTATTTTGTTGTAATTTCAAATAATTCAGAATACTTTTCGATTAGTAGTAATCGTAATCAATTAGTTATCAGAAATTCTTTAAAAGTGAATTATATAATCAGTATAATTCTTTTTAAAATGTAATCTAATTGATTCCTAATCGTAATCGAAATTTAAAAGCTCTGGTTGGAAGTAAATTATTATATTATTGAGGATAAATGTGAGCGAAAACAAGTAAGAGTGCTGTATTCGGCTGTGCCGAATCTTATATACCCTTTACCAAAGTGAGTTCATGTAGTATAGAGATATGTACATAAGCCCATACATAAGGTATAAACACAAAGAAAAAAACAATTTGACCTAGTTACTTTTATGTACCAAAAAAAATTAATTTTCAAACCCTAGAGTCATCATATTAGATTTTTCTGATTCCTTATATCAATATAGCAGTTCTTAAAAAAATATAAAAAGTGCGTTACGTAAAAAAAGAAAAAAAGGAAATTCCAAAAAAATGTTTTATTTAGTTACTTTAATATCCAGAAAAAAAGTTCAAAGTTTCCAGCTCTGAAGCTGTGGTTTTTATTTTTATAATTTTCTATACCAAAGTTTTCTTTCCAAAATGATAAATATATATATATATATTTTTTTTTTTTTTTTTTATAATGCATGTATTTATTTATTGTATCTTCATATGTGAACTAACAATAAGTATTCAAATCTTAAATCTATAAAAAAAAATTATTATTATTATTATAATTATTATTATTATATTATATATATAAATTATAAAGGAAAAGATAAAAATTAATTAGACTTAGTTACTTTTATATATCACAGAAAGTGTAAGTTTCCCAACCCTAAAATCATTCTTTTTGATTTTTCTGATTTCTTACACCAATCTCTTTCTTTTAAGAATTTCAGATATGTTTAATTTATAGTAAAAAAGGAAAAATTTGTTTTAGTAAGTTACTTTTGTACAAAAAAGTTAAAGTTTTCCAACCCTGGAAACATCTTTTTAATTTTTTGAAGTTTAATTTTTAATTTGAAATACCAATTTTATTCGTACTGAAGTATAAAATAAGTTTATTTAATAAAAAAAATAAAAATTAATTTTCGGTAGTTAATTTTTTATATCACAAAAAGTTTCAGTTTCCCAGCCCTGGAATCATCCCTTTTGATTTTTCTGATTTCTTACACTATTTTCTTTTTCTTTTAAGAATATAAGATATGTTTAATTTATAGAGAATAACAAAAATTAAAAATTTTAAAAACCCCCGACTTTTTTCAGAAAAGATGTTATATCTTCTAAGCGGCTGGACCGATTTTTTTCAAACATAGCTAAGAACCATCTCGATCAAGTCATCTTTCAAACAGAAAAAACTAAATGAAAATCGGTCCAGCCGTTTGGCCTGTACGTGGACACAGGCAGACACACAGATACACAGATACACAGATACACAGACACACAGACACACAGACACACACTACAAACTTATAACACCCCTTTTTTTAGTCGGAGGTTAAAAAGGGAAAATTTTCTTTAGTAAATTACTTTTCTATAAAAAAAGGTAAGGCTTTCCAAGCCTTTTTAAACTTTTTTAAATTGAAATACCAATTTTAGTCGTACTAAAGTATAAAATAATTTTATTTATTTAAAAAATATTAAAATTAGTTTTCGGTAGTTAATTTTTTATATCACAAAATGACTAAGCATCCCAACCCTGGAATCATCCATTTTGATTTTACTGACTTCCTACACCAATCTTTTTCTTTTAAGAATATAAGATATGTTTAATTTATAGAAAAAAAAGGAAAAATTTGTTTTAGTAAGTTACTTTTGTAAAATAAAAAAAGTTAAAATTTTCCAACCCTGGAAACATCTTATTCATTTTTTGAAGTTAAATTTTTTATTTGAAATACCAATTTTATTCGTGGTGAAGTTAATTGTATATATCACAAAAAATCGTACGTTTTCCAAACCTGGAATCATCCTTTTTGTTTTTCTGATTTCTTACATCAATCTCCTTCTTTTAAGAGCATTACATATGTTTAGTTAATAGAAAAAAAGGAGAAATTTGTTTTAGTAAGTTACTTTTGCATAACAAAAAAAATCAAGGTTTTCCAACCCTGGAAACGTCTTTTTACTTTTTTTAATTTTTTTTAATTTTTTTTTTTAGTTAGAAATACCAATTTCATTCATACTGAAGTATAAAATAAGTTTATTTAATAAAAAATTATTAAAAACTAGTTTTCGGTAGTTATTTTGTATGGCAAAATGAGGTTTAAGTCTCCCAGCTCTGAAACCGTCTGCTCGATTTTGCTGATTTTCAATAATAATCTTATTTTGACAATTTATGACTCACCAGTTCAAGAGTGAAGTGTCTAGCTTCTCTGGGAGCTTTGGAAAAACGATTTCATGTACAGACAGACTTACAGACGGACATCGTTTATTCGTCTTCCCTAGGCATAAGGATCCAGAATATATATACTTTATGACTCGCTTATTAATATTCTAGAAGTTTGAAACGGAATGACAAACCTATATATACCCTTTTACCATTTTTTGGTAAAGGGTATAAAAATGTGTTCAGGCAACATTTACCTTACGAAGAGATACTTGTTTCTCTATTCGAGTGAATAATTAAGTTGATCCCCAATATTCTCAGCTGAAATACTTTGGTATTCACTTTGATCGACAAATACTTTAGATTTTTTTTTTGTTTTAAATAGGACCACCACTCAGCGGATAACCCCTACTCATGCAACGCATTATGCTAGAAATATGAAAATAGGTTATTGGGAAGGATGATAGAGGGAGTAGTGTCTGTGGACATTCGATCTAAACCTTCCCGCACTGGAAGTGACAGGAAAGATCTCCGCAGGTAGTTGGTTCCACATACGAAAAGTGCAGCTAAAAAAGGAATTTTCTCTGTAATTTATAGTGCGATTCATTGGCCAATCAACCGCAAAGGTATGTGTGCTGAACGAGGCACGTGTTGTACGTACAAATGTACGGGTTTCAGGAACAAGTTTCCTAATTTCATTGGAACACATTCCGTTATAGTAACGATAGAACAATGAAATGCACCCAACAGTGCATCGATGCTCCAGTGAATCAATAGAGTTGGATACCCTACTGTAATCGATGAGCTTCTTCGCCCTCTCACGTACGCGATCGAGCAGCCCCAAAATAGACTTTGAAGCGCCGGCCCATACATGAGAGTTGTATTTCATTTTATAAATAGTAAGGAGATCAGATGGGGTGATATATCGTTTGCACCGTTTCAAAAAACCGAGGCACTTGAATGCTTATTTTTCAATTTGAAAAATGTGTTCAGTCCATCGAACATCATACTATATATTTATGCCAAGAACATTAAGAGCATCTGATTCCTTAATATTTATACCCCCCCATAGTTACACACAGAAAAAAGTAAAAACAAGATTCAATTAAAAGTACAATGATTCAGTTAAAAAATTAATTAGTTTTCAATCAATCATGGAAATTGAAATCCATTTTAATTGAACATTTTTTTGATTTTTTCAATTAAAAAATATTACATAAACTAAAAATTTAATTAATGGTTTTTTAAATCTTCAATTAAAACTTATATGAAATATTTTCAAAGATTCAATTAAAAATTAATTTAAATATTTTTTACGATTCAATTAAAAACTAATTACAAATTTTTAAAGATTCATTTAAAACGACATATATTAAATTAAAATATTATTTTTTCTAGGCAATCACTTAATTGAAAATAGTTCAACAATTATTTTTTCTGTGCAGAGGCAGCAGCATTTTCGGTCATGCGTCTATGTGTAACCATACAACATTACATTGGGTCTTACAAGCGTTAAGGTCACTTTGGAAAGTGCAGAACATATTGCGATTGGGCGATAATTTTCAGGGTTAATGGCTTTTAATTTTTTAGAGATTGGCTTACATTAGCAATCTTCCAACACACTAGGAGGAACTCACTAATATGGTACAACGTGCTCAAGAGGTTAACTTATGGGCGTGGTAACGTCGAGGAGCACTGCTTCAATACCAGTTCTGGAATGCCATTCGGCCCGGGAGACTTGTTTATGTTGAGTTCCGACAAAACCCTTTTTAATGCCCGAGCTTGAAAGAATATCTTACGCATAGTAGTGGATACTCTCTCTAGCATAGGCAGAGGCTGATTGCTTTCCGGCAAGTAGGAATTACTTGTAAATATTTCAGCTAGTAGGTTAGCTTTATCAACCGATTCAGTGAATATTAGGTCATCCTTTAAAAGAGTCAGATTTGAAGAACTAGCATTATTCTTTACTCCTTTAACGAATGACAAGAAGCTCTTACTACCCCGAGGGACAACAAGAATCAGCAAATCAGTATCAATATTTTGATTACTTCGCCAAATGCTGAATGCTTTCTCTCTAGACCTGGCTGCATTTTTGCATGTCTAATTAAAGCAGTGTTTCTTTTTAGGCTTAATCGGAATTTATTTTGATGGTATGAAAGCTTTTATGCCCATCTATATTATATTTGCGACCATTTTGGCTATGGCATTGACATCATTGTAGAGGAAACATAGCTTCCAATTAAAATGCCGAAAAAATTCGTTGAGCTGAGCCCAACGAGCCTTTTGGTAGATGTATTTTAGTGTTTTCGTGGCTGCAGGTGAAACGCCATGAACTGCTGAGAACAAAAAGGAGGCCGAAATGGTCCAGTGATCTGAATTACTGAGAGGTGCATTAACACTTACTTCATACTTATCAGGGTGTGAAGTGAGAAAGAGGCCGAGTGTATTTTATTGGTGCACTTCAACACACGGAATGTGTGTTGGTTCATTTAAAAGTTGCACTAGGTGGTTATGCGCTGCGAACAACTCAACATATTGCCCTTCCGTAGTTTTACGGCTCGAATGCCGAAGACAAGTTGAATTGTGAACATTGAAATCACCAGTAATAACTGTTCGGACAACTCTCTAGGATCTTCGATATGGAGTCAGAAAGGGAATCGAAGCCAGAAATGGTAGTATCCCTCTCTGCGTTTGGACTTCTGTAAACAAATCCGAAATGCAAACAGTGTAACCTGATTTGGAATTTAACACGGAGACAGCTAAGTTAAGCATCAGATATGCCTAGTGATTGCTGGCATTGGTACACAACTGTAATGCGAATGTACATTGCAAGTCCCCGATGAAAGTTAAAAAGACATAGAAATTATCTAAATATATTTACGAAATAGTTTTGAACAAAATCGAAGTTATTTATGTCATTTATCTGTAATAAAAAATAAAATTAAAACTGATAACTTTTTTTTAGAAAAAGTAAATATTATTTTTCTCAACTATAAGCTCTTGATAACTAAGACAAAAAACATTTCATGTACCTTAAATTCTGTTACTAGCTCTGCATTTTATGTTTAGTTGGCTGGTACGTAAAATTAGAACAATTTAAGGATGCCTGATGTTAAGCCAATAGCAGATATTTTGCTTTTAAATATTATAAGAAATAAACCGTGTTCTGCGTATGACATAATATTAAAATATAATGAAATCATTTTAGCAAAAATTGCAATAAACTATAAAAGTTGTCTTGTATATTATCATTACAACCATAAAACAAAGCTATTTTTAATAAAATGCTTCTCATGCTGCAACTTAAAAGTCGCAAGTTGCTACGAATAATACAACTGAATAAATGATGCCCAAACTAAAACATAATTTTTATCTATAAAATGTTCAACATTATTGTCTACTTTATATTCTACTGACAATAGAACAAAAACTCATTTTTATGGTAGTATCTTTTAAAAACTGATATTTTTACTTCTTATTTTACAGCGACCAGAAAGCAATCACTAGCAGACACCCACAACAGCGACTACAATTTGTAGCGCATACTTTATAATACTGTGTATAAGGATATTTGACTCACATACATCCTGTAAAGAAACAATAAAAAATAAATGTTTCTATTTCATGTATAACAAAATTCAGGATGTCTATAAGAGATTGCCTGTATGCATTACAAAGACATTTAGTCTTAAAATTTACTTACGCTCATAATAGAAAGTGAAATAATGCATGCAAGTATAAAAATACAATTTCATATATATTTCTATTATATATAAAAAAATTCATGAAGTTAGAAAGATTAAAAAAACAATATTAGCAATATTTTTTGTAACTACAAATCATTTTACATAGTTGTCACTTATTGAATAAAAAAAAAGCAAAAACCACGTATTGACCTGAACCTGTGTTAAAAATTTCAGCTCCACAGCTCTTATAGTTCCAGAGATCATGCGTTAGGAACAAACATACTCTACGATTTTATATACGAGTATATAGAAGATACTCGTATTTACTGTACATTAGAGTGGTTCGCCTTCCATAAAAAAAATCTGCCAGTCACTCCGTAGGATTAAAGATAACATAAAAACAATTCCAAAAATTAATTTTTTGCCACGCCTACAAATACCGCCCTTTAGTATTTTGTTTACTTTGTCGCCATTTTTAGTCCGACCATAACATTTTCTGTACTGATGTTCATGGCTCTATAAAGGCTCCATTTCTGTCTTCAATATTTTTTTACTACCACCTCAGATTCTAGTGAATTGTTTAACGAAAATGTTGAACGCTTTATATTTGCTTTTTTAATTACGAGTTTCACGGGCTTAGCCCCGCCCCCAAACCAAAATTTCCGGGTTTTAAGCTTTTTATGCTTACTAGCTCAAATTTTATGGGCGTAGCTCCGCCTCCTGGTTCACATGTTCGGATTTTCAGATTTTTCGAGTTAATTGCTCACCTAGGCCTACATGTGTAACAAATTTCAGCTCTCTAGTTATAGCGGAAGATCTTCATCAAGTTGATGAGTGATCAGTGAGTCAGTGAGTATGTCTTAAAATATGCACTTTTTGCAGCTTCATATCTCAGATAGCTTTCATTGTAAAACTTTTAAACTTCGCATATGACGTAACATAAATTAATTCTAATTACAATTTAAATTTTATGATTGCGGGGAACAAAGTTATGAGGGGGGTAAAAACAGGTCGAATGCATAGCCCGGAACTGGCCTGACGCACTACCGTACGATTGTACGGGCAGCACACAAAACAAAATTATATAAGGCAGAATTAACGGCCTATCCCACGATGTCACCAGAATACTTATATTCGATCGAATACTTATATCGAAAACAACAACAAATTTTCTAATGTTATTGTTGTTTGTGGGACAGGCCTTAAAAAGGGCATACAAAATAAATTAAATCGCCGAAACATATGCCACATTATGCTTTACTACAAATTTTATATTGCCACACTTGCACAGAAAAAACTAAATTTCGTTTTCAGTAACCAAATGCATTGAATCAGGAAATTTTTTATGTGAATGCGGACCTACAAAGAAATTTGTAGATTCTGATAACAATTTTGTAAAAATTTAACTGAAAAAAAAAATTATTTTTAGTTAACTTATTATGGCATTAGAGAAAAAAGTTAACTGAAACTCAAAATATTTTCAGTAAAATTTATTAATAGGAACAGAAAAACATTTTTGCAGATTTTTTTTGTATTATTCACCAATTTTTTTTTATAATCTACAAACACATTCACTAAAATTTTTCGTATTATCAGAAAATAAATCAACTAAATCAATAACAATTCGAAAAAAAAAATTTAAAAAAAATTAGTAAAAGTTTTATTTGAAAATAATAACTGAATCAAATAAAAGGTTCAACTATTCGTCAGAAGACTTCAGCCCAAAAAATTTTTTAATTTAGCTAACAAACTCCGTATGTTTATAGTAAGACTCTTAATACTATATTGAGAATCACAATATCCAAACATAATAAGTTTGAAAACTGCAAACAAAAATCTTAAAAAAAATAAAATGTTTTTTATAGCTATAAAATAATTTAAAAAAATCAGACAATTTTTTTTACATTATATAAAAATAAATTTAACTGAAAAAATTAAAAAAAATCACACAATTTTTTTTACAGTAAAGGTATTCACATCAGTTTTTTTCTTGTTGGAAAAATGGAAAAATTTAATTTTTTACAACAAACACAGGGAAAAAATTCACCAAAAGTTAAATTGAAAAACTCAACTTTATTTCAGTAAGTTTATTTGACAAAAATAAAACAAAAATTAGTTTTAGATAATTACTTTTGTTCAAGATCGAATTAACTAGCTTTTCTGGGTGCTTCGGAAAACCGATTTCAGCTAGAGACAGACGGACATCGCTTATTCATCTTCCCTTTGCATAAGGATCCAAAATATATATATTTTATGTGTCACTTATTAATATTGTGGAACTTACACACGGAATGACAAACCTAAATTTTTGTTGAAGGGTATAAAAACAGATGGCGACTGTGTGACATCTTTTTGATTTTGTAGAATAACATAAATCTGTTCTAGGAACTGGAGATACATATCTATATTTTTTTTCGTATATCTGTGACAATAAGGAAAAAGAATTTTACTTTTTTGTAGGAGCGTACTTTTAAAATTTTAAGTCGATTTGCATAATTTTATTTCTTTTACAGTTAAAATTGGAAGTTTGATGTTCACTTTTGTTTTATTAAGGGAAACATCGTTCTACACCCTGTAACTAATACGTCCTATTTCAAATATACTAAAGAATATGCTAAGCAAATCTATTTTCTCTTATTATGAGAAAAAAGATAATTAGCAAATTATTGCACAGAAATTAATTAAGATACTTTCAAAACGAAGATAACAGAAGTACCACTAACTTAAAACTAGTTTATATCGACCTAAGCCCTTTTTTTCCTTTTTGCCACATATATCTGCTATGCTGAAAAAATTGCGTACATACTAGTGACCCATTGTAATAATACAATAGTGCATGTTTAAGGTCAACAATCCAACACCCATCACGCTCTAATCCATTATTTTATGTAACTCTACCATTTTCAACTGGCACAGCGATCATGACTAAAAATAAAACACACTGGAAATTTTAACTTTAAAAAGTGTTATTATAAATTTTTCAAAAAGTAGTCAGATCCTCACAAAAACATAAATGTGAAAAAAGGCCAAGTTCCTATCTAAAGTTTCAGCCATTAAAAGTAGTTAGATATAAATTTTGACCAAGTTATTGTTTGGCACAATATCTATCACTGAAATATGCTGTGAATTATTTAAATTTGTCATCGTAAGGTTGTCATATAATTTTAAGATCATCAGCTAACTTGACAACATTTTTACCTATATTAGGAAATGAACAAATATACATTATCCTTTCCTTTTTTTAGAAATTTAAAAATTTTGCCAATTATATGACAACCTTACGATGACAAATTTAAATAATTCACAGCATATTTCAGTGAAAGATATTGTGCTAAACAATAACTTGGTAAAAATTTATATCTAACTACTTTTAATGGCCGAAACTTTAGATAGGAACTTGGCCTTTTTTCACATTTATGTTTTTGTGAGGATCTGACTACTTTTTGAAAAATTTTCTATAATAACACTTTTTAAAGTTAAAATTTCCAGTGTGTTTTATTTTAAGTCATGATCACTGTGCCAGTTCAAAATGGTAGAGTTACATAAAATAATGGATTAGAGCGTGATGGGTGTTGGATTGTAGACCTTAAACATGTACTATTGTATTATTACAATGGGTCACTAGTATGTACGCAACTTTTCAGCATAGTCTAAAAAGAAATATGTAAAATACAGCGTAAACTTTAGTGGGCGTGACCCCGCCTATTTTCTCAAAATATTTACATATTAGGCGAAGTACATAAATCATAGCTGGTGCTTTAATTCTTGGATTTTCCGATTGAGTAAATCAACAAGGACTAACTATCTAAAAAATTTCAGCTCTCTAGAGTATATTATAACGTAACATGTTAATGGGCTTGGCCCCGCCGACTCTTATATCTATTAGTGCTTATGGTTCATGTACAGTTTCGTAGAAAAAAGCTATTGAGAAATACTTTTCAAAACAGGTAATTTTTATTTTGGATAAGTGCAATGTGTATGAAAAGTTTTAATAACATTGAACTTAATTTTAAATTTACAGTGCATGTTCCCACTCCACCCCGCCCAATGAAGCTTCTGGTTTTTTAGATTTTTCTTAGTTATCTCTAATCAGGATTTATTTAACGGATAAAACTTCTTGGTTTTAAGATTTTTCCATTGACTTACTCATCTACACTTACTTGTGTATAAAATTTCAGCTCTCTAGCGTGAATTATACCTTTAAATTTTATGAGCATTAACTCGCCTACTAAAATTTGATGTAAGTGATCATGCCCACTTTTTTAGATGAAAGTTGTAAGTCTTGTATACGTGCAACGTGTATACAAGGTCTCACTAAAATGGTTTGAGTTAAAAGCTGTTTATCAAGTTTTAAGTTCCTAACAATACTAGAGTGGCCCCACCCATTCTGGTAAGATTTTTTGGGTTTTCAGATTTTTGCAGTTGGTATTTCACCTAGACCTGCATGTGTATCAAATTTAAGCTCATAAGCGCAACTTTTAATTTTTATGGGTTCGGCCCCGTTCTTCTGAATAAAATTTAAGGGTTTTACGATTTTTCTAGTTGGTTACTCACTTAGACTTTCAATAAAATAGCTTCCATTATGCGCCTTAGATTATAATTTTTAATTCTAGCATTTGTGGGCGTAGCTCCGCCCTCCTGGTAAAAATTTTGTTTTTAGACTTTTTTTAGTTTATTGCTCACCTGGACCTAGTTCTGGTGCGAATTTCAGCTCAGTAGCACAGATATTAATTCTTATGGGCGTAGCCCTGCCCCCTTGGTTAAAATTTTGTCTAGTGTATTGCTCACCTAGATCTACTCGTGTACCAAATTTTAGATCTCTAGCTATAGCGGAAGTGCTTCATCAATTTGATGAGTGTGTCAGTGGTCAGTGAGTATTTCTTAAACTATGCACTTTTTGCACCTCTATATCTCCGGAACCTTTCATTATAAAACTTTCAAACTTCGCATATGAGGTTACATCGATTTATTCTAATTATGATTAAATTAAATTATAATTTTACGATTGCGGGGAACAAAGTTATGAGGGGGTAAAAACAGCTCGAATGGTTTCCTGTAAATATACACACTGCTTGCATTGGCCGGAACTTGGCGTGGCGCACTGCCGTGAGCCTAGATCCTCACAAAAACATAAATGTGAAAAAAGGCCAAGTTCCTATCAAAAATTTCGGCTATCAAAAGCAGTGAGATATAAAGTTTGACCAAGTTCTTTTTTGGCACAACACCTTTCACTGAAATATGCTATGCATTATATAAATTTGTAATCGTAAGAGTGTCATATAATTTCTAGATAATCTGCTTCTAGCCCCACCCCCTGGCTAAATATTCCAGGTTTTCAGAGTTTTCTAGTTCTAGCGGAAGTGCTTCATCAATTTGATGAGTGATCAGTGAGTATGTCTTAAAATATGCACTTTTTGCAGCTCCATATCTCCGGAACATTTCAATGTAAAACTTTCACACTACGCATGTGGGGTTACATGAATCAATTCTGGGTATAATTTAAATTTTATAATTTTACGATTGCGGGGAACAAAGTTATGAGGAAGCTTGAATGGCTTCCTGTAAATATACACACTACGTATATTGGCCGGAACTTGCCCTGGCGCACTCCCGCGCGCCTAGATCTGAGAAAAATCATGAAAATTTTCTGGTCTGAAAATATCTCCAGTGATGTACTTTGCGATTTTACAAACCAATATCCAGTTCATATTGAAATACGTAGACTCACACGAAACTGAATCGACCGCACTCTGTGCAGGGGACAAATCACCGCATTCGAAATCGAGTACTTTGTCATCGAAATGTTGCTAACGCGGATTACGGCAATCGTTTTCGAAACGTATCTACTCGAAGTTGCACTCGATTGGTATTCTACTATCGAAAACAAGTAAACTCTAGCTTTTTGCCCCGAAGCAAAACAAAGGAAAAAAATAAAGAAGTAATAATAAGATAAGTATTTTTCTGATATTTTCGCACAATTAGTTTAGAAAATATAATTTTAATTGTTTTTAGGGAAAATGAATATGAATACAAAGATTGCCCAATAGACAGTGCAAAAACAAATAAGGGAAAATCGCTTCCAGAACAAATACAAATAAAGTAAATGGGAAACAAAAAGAATCTTAGAAGCTATTTATGATGGAACATCATGTTTCGTTTTGTTTTCCTTATTTTCATATGCTAACAGCAATGTAAAAACTAGTAGTAGGTAACATACAATACGATCGAATACCGTGATCCAAAAAATTGCAGCCACCGAAATATTTCTCTACACGAACGTGCACTCGATTTCGAATGCCGTGATTTGCCCCCAGATCGAATAATGACATCATGAGAGTCCTCAAGAAAGCCGTATAAGAGGAAATAATGCATACACCTAGAGGGGCAAGTAGAAGACAAAGTTGCAAGCTGCACAGAAGCTGGGGCTTTTGTTAAGGCCTTATGCTTCTTTAAGGAGCGACGGAAAAAACATGGCGTTCAGCCATGCACAAAATAGACTTTCAACTTCTCTCGCCATCAACTGGTGATGTTCCAATTTCCTTAGATTAACATAGGTTAGGTTTAATAAGTAAGTTTTCAGGTCACTTTGGTCCAAATAACAGGTCCCTTTGTGTTATTTGTTAATATAGGCGCACGGCAGTGCATATTTACACGAAGCCATTCGAGCTGTTTTTACCCAACCCCCCCCCCCCCCCCAATAACTTTGCTCACCGCAATTGTAAAATTATGATATTTAAATCATAAATTCATGTTACGTCACATGCGAAGTTTGAAAGTTTTACAAATAAAGGTTCCGGAGATATAGTGGTGCAAAAAGTGCATATTTTAATAAATACTTACTGACCACTGACACACTCATCAAATTGATGAAGCACTTCCGCTATCGCTAGAGAGCTAAAATTTAGTACACGAGTAGATGTAAGTGAGCAATGAACCAGAAAAATCTGAAAACACGGACATTGTAACCCAGGGTCGGGGCTACGCCCATAAAAATTAAAATTTACGCTAGTGAGCTGAAATTCGATACAGACCTTGATATGTGAGCACTAAAATAAAAAAAATTCAAAAACTTGAACATTTTGGACAGGAGGGCAGGAGTACGCCCATAAAAGTCAGAATTAAAAAAGCTAACCTGAGGCGCTTAATGGAAGCTGTTTTTATTGAAATTTGGCATATATACTGCGATAATGCAAGGCTATAAATGTTTCATTAAAAAATTGCGCCTTGACACGCCCATATAATTTAAACCTCATTTTCATGTACTACGGCTCAGCAAAAAATTTAAGTTCGGAAAAGTGGGCGGGGTTACGCCCATAAAAATTAAAAATTAAAAGTTGCGCTAAGGAGCTGAAATTTGATATAAAAGTAGATCTATGTGAGTAACCGACTAGAAAAATCTGAAAACCCGGAAATTTTAGTTAGAGGGGCGGGGCTGCGCCCATAAAAATTAAAAATTTAAAGTTGCGCTTATGAGCTTAAATTTGATACACAAATAGGTCTAGGTAAGAAACCAACTACAAAAATCTAAAAATTCACAAAAAATTTTACCAGAATGGGCGGGGCTACGCTAATATTGTTTGGAACTAAAAACATAATATACAGCTTTTAACTGAAGCCAATTCAGTGAAACCTTGCATACGCGTTGCAGGTATACAACACTTTAAGCTATCACCTTAAAAAGTGGACGTGATCACTCCTATAAAATGTTAGCCCCATGTGTAATCGACTTCGGTCTAGCATATGTTAGAAGAAAATTGGCATGAATTATAAGCGCTGCTCACAACAAAATTGTGAGTTTAAAATAATAGGAGGGATAATGCTCATAGAATTTAATTCTTGCTAGAGACTTGAAATTTTACACACAAGTAAGTGTAGTGTAAGCCAATTGGAAAATCTTAAAACTCCAATTCGCACTAGAGAGCTGAAATTTGATACACAAATAGATCAGAGATCACTAAAAAAATTAATTCGAAATTAAGATAAATTTTATTGAAGCTTTTTATACACATTGCACTTATCCAAAATAAAAATTTCCTATTTTGAAAAGTAGCCGTGACTTCACCCATAAATCGTAGCTTTTTCTTTCAGGTACTTCGGCTTAGCAGTTTTTAATTTAATACTCAGGTATTTCTTATTAACTTTTTAATACCAAACTTTGCATGAACCATATTCACTAGCAAATATACTAGTCAGCGGGGCCAGGTCCATAAAAATTTTACGTAATATTATACTGTAGAGAGCTGAAATTTTGTAGACAAATAGTCCTAATTGATTTACTCAATCCGAAAATTCAAAAATTAAAGCACCAGCTACCCTATTGAAACTTTTCATGCACATTGGACATACCTTTTAATTTATGTACTTTGGCTAAGCAGGCTTTAATATATAAATATATTGAGAAAATTACATGCTTCTTTCAAGACGACTCTTACCAAATTGCGTACACATCGGCGACCAGTTGTAATGACACAATAGTGCATTTTTAAGGTGTACAATCCAACACTCAGCACGCTCTAACCCATTATTTCATGCAACTATGCCATTTTCAACTGGCACAGTGTTCATTAATAAATATAAGACACACTAGAAATTTTAAGTTTAAAAAGTGTTGCTATAGAAAATTTTTCAAAAAGTAGTCAGATCCTCACAAAAACATAAATGTTAAAAAGGCCAAGTTCCTATACAAAATGTCGGCCATTAAAAGTAGTGAGATATAAATTTTGACCAAGTTCTTGTTTGGCACAATATCTAATACCGAAATATGCTATGTATTATATAAATTAGTAATCGTAAGGGTGTCATACAATTTCTAGATAGTCTAGATATGCATAGCATATTTCTGTAGTAGGTATTATGTTAAACAAGAACTTGGTCAAAATTTTTATCTCACTACTTTTAATTGCCGAAATTTTTGATAGGAACTTGGCCTTTTTTCACATTTATGTTCTTGTGAGGATAGTGCAATTACAGATGGTGCAATATACATAGATATTATAGATGAGAGAAGCTTAACTAATTTCTTCGTTTTCTTACAACTGTGCTATTGGCCATTTTATCAATTTCTAAAGCATTCCAGCAGCGCCTCTTGTGTTAAGTAGGTTTATTATTTTCAGCCTTTTGATTAGTTACTTTAATTTAGCGATGAATCATTGCTATAAATATGGACGAAAAATGGCTCTGGTATTTTCATCAGAAAAATTTATTATGTCGATATGACTCGGTCTGCCCAATGATTGAATTTGGGCTATAAAACCCCACTATTTGCTTTATAGCCGATGCTACTACTTCATCCCACAGCACACTCTTACTTGTCCCAATTGCTTTGCTTTTGGATGCAAGATTTTAAAAATGATATAATTTTGAAAATGCTGCTTAAATGACTAGTAATGAATGGTTGTGCAAGTTCTTCTTGAGTTTGAACATGATTTGAACATGATTTATAATAAAATGATACTCCCTGGATGGTAATTTTCTTCCGTGTTATCACCACGTCTAAACCTAACACTGAACTTTAGGAAACACATAGAAAAAAAGCTTCGATGAGCAATCAATTATTTTCAGCTCCATTTTTTAAAAATCGAAGAAGAAACGCAAAAGTTTCTTCTAAGAATGATTTATTAGAATAAATTCAATATATTCAGAGAAAAATAAATAAATAATAATATGAATATTTATTGTTTAGATTATTTCATTGAATATTTATTAAAGAATAAATGACAGGTGTTTATCCTCTAGAATACCATATACGGGTAAGTTGTTAAAGACACAAACCATTTTTTAATGATACGATATCTATTGTAACTCCTACATTTTACAACTCTTGGAAGATTTTCCTCTAAACAGTACAATGTTTTTGAACATATTTCGAAGATATAGAACTTTGAATCTTTCATAATATGCCATTATGTTATTATTGTATGAAATCATGAATAAGTGAAATGTGTCTAAAATTTAATCAGTTAAATTACAAAAGTGACTTAAAAAAATAGTATTGCTGGTCCATAATAAGCTCCTTAGCTCCATTGTGCAAAGTGTATTTAATATGATAAATGCCAAAAAAATCTTCTGTTTAAATTGTTAACAAATTAAGTGTCGTATAAATGTCTTAACATATATATGAAATATTATATAAATTTTGTCAAATAAAATGAAATATAGCAAAATTTCAACTAGTTTTTTTCCTTTATTGTGGTTTAAAATTTTTACAGTAGTTAAATATTTCTGAAACAAACTTCAAGCTAGCAAACTTATGTTTTTTCATAATTTTTTTTTCAATATATGCATATGTAAAATGTTTTAGGCTTTTTTTTCAAAAAAAAAGCCAGCAAGTGGACGTTATGTTTCATAAATATACATATGCAGAACATTTGATCACACATTTATTTTTAAATATGCATACAGAGAGTAGGAAAATTAAAAATTATATTAAATTATAGCATTCAACAAAAAAACTTTAAAAATTCAGTCACAATGAAGTGCCAGGAAGGCATTGTCGATGTTATCATTTTATATAAAGCCTTCAGAAAAGCTAATCCAAACTCAAACATTTAAAAATTAAGCTCGGCCAATAATAATATTAATATTCTTGAATATTAATTAGGTTTCGTTAACTAAAAACAATAAATAATAATAGTGCTTAAAAAGACAAAGCTCAAAAGAACATTGTAAAATACTCAGCAAAAAATAATACATACCATCAAAACTACTTGCCATATAATGACTTACTTTTCTGATTACATAATTTCATTACTCGCTTACAAATTACATTACCTAAAATTTAAAAAAAAGATGTACAACTTGTACATCGGCTGTGCCGAATCTTATATACCCTTTACCAAAGTGCGTTTATGTAGTATAGAGATATGTACATATATACATAAGCACATACATAAAGTATAAACACAAAGAAAAAAATAATTTGACCTAGTTACTTTTATGTACAAAAAAAAATTAATTTTCAAAACCTAGAATCATCATATTAAATTTTTATGATTCCTTATATCAATATACTAGTTCTTAAAAAAATATAAAAAGTGCATTAAGTGAAAAAAGAAAAAAGGAAATTCAAAAAAAATTTTTTATTTAGTTACTTTAATATCCAAAAAAAAAGTTCAAAGTTTCCAGCTCTGGAGCTGTGGTTTAAATTTTTATAATTTTCTATACCAAACTTTTCTTTCCAAAACGTAAAATATATATAATTTATAAAGGAAAAGATAAAAATTAATTTGACTTAGTTACTTTTATATATCAAATTTTCTGATTTCTTAACCAATTTTTTTTAAGAATATAAGATATCTTTAATTTATATAGAAAAAGGAACAATTTGCTTTAGTAAGTTACTTTTGTATAAAAAAAGGTAAAGATTTTCAACTCTGGAAACGTTTTTTAAACTTTTTTAAATTGAAATACCAATTTTATTTGTACTATAGTATAAAATAAATTTATTTATTTAAAAAAAAATTAAAATTAGTTTTCGGTAGTTAAATTTTTATATCACAAAAAGAGTAAGTTTCCCCACCCTGGAATCATCCTTTTTAATTTTTCTGATTTCTTACACCAATTTCTTTCTTTTACGAATATAAGATATGTTTAATTTATAGAAAAAAAAGGAAAAATTTGTTTTAGTACGTTACTTTTGTATAAAAAAGTTAAAGTTTTTTAACACTGGAAACATCTTTTTAATTTGTTGAAGTTTAGTTTTTAATTTAATATAAATTTTATTCGTACTGAAGTATAAAATAAGTATATTTAATAAAAAAAATTAAAATTAATATTCGGTAGTTAATTTATTATATCACAAAAAGTTTCAGTTTCCCAACCCTGGAATCATCCTTTTTGTTTTTCTGATTTCTTACATCAATCTCTTTCTTTTAAGAATATTAGATTTGTTTAATTTATAAAAAAAGGAAAAATTTGTTTTAGTAAGTTACTTTTGTATAAGAAAAAAAGTTAAGGTGTTCCAACCCTGGAAAAGTCTTTTTAAATTGTTTATTATTTTCTTAATTTTTTTAGTTAGAAATACCAATTTCATTCATACTGAAGTATAAAATAATTTTATTTAATAAAAAAATAATAATAACTAGTTTTCGGTAGTTATTTTGTATGGCAAAATGAAGTTTAAGTCTCCCACCTCTGAAACCGTCTGCTCGATTTTGCTGATTTTCAATACCAATCTTATTTCGACCATTTCTGACCCACCAGTCTAAGAACTGATTTCACGTACAGACAGACGGACATCGCTTATTCGTTTTCCCTATGCATAAGGATCCAGAATATATATACTTTATGGCTCGCTTATTAATATTCTAGAAATTACAACCGGAATGACAAACCTATATATACCCTTTTACCATTTTTTGGTAAAGGGTATAAAAATAAGCACAAAAGAAAATGAAATAAAAATTAGAGAGCATTTTAAGTTACTGCCGTAGATTTTATTCTGGCGTTTGTTAATTTGACAGCGATTTTCCCTAAAGTTACGGTCTTATTCTGTTTGATCATTTACATGTTTAGTTGGTATTATTTTCTTAAAATTTTGAAACCGAAATTATAGCAGATAGGCATTTTCGTTAAAAGTATTAATACTTATATTATAGTCTTATACAGCCCTACTGAGTAGCATTTATTCACTACAACAGAACAAAGTGGAATAATATGATCTCTTACTGTGTAATAAGTACACACTTTACTTGCTTGAACTCGCTTAAAAGTTCTTAAACATTTGTTTAGTAATTGCTTTTATATTAACTTTTATTACATTATTAAAGCCATGGAAATTTTACAAATTTTCAATTAATAAATGTACTAAATTTATATCATAAACTTTTCCCGGGAATATCGAGAATTTCCAGGAACGATATTTTTCATTCCCATCCCCAAGTCCTAATCATTGCGCTAAATTTTAAATAAAAACCTTAGGGCCATTATTATGACTTGACGATAAAGTTCCGGATAGTTAATCCTAACTTTAGCAAAACTGAACTATATTTGAACTTTAAAATTTTGCCATTATTACAACTGTCCGATAAAATAAATAATAAAATTTATGTTTGGTGACAACATTTCTGTGGATATTATGGATATTGATTGTTAAAAATACTTACTGGCAACTTGCTTTTGTTTATTTGCCAAATTACAAACAAAGTGAAACCATTTTTGTCAATTCATTTATTTAATTTTTGTATTTTTTTATGTTTGTATTGTATTGTTTTTGTTTTCTGTCATGTTTTGTTCAAATAAAATTTGCCTGTAATATATTAATTAGAAAGTGTGGCAACGTACAAAAATGTGGCAACTTCAAATTGCGAAAACTGACGATAAAAGTTACAGGTAGGATGAACTTGCCTTTAACTTATCGCTCACTTTTGGTTAAAGTGAAGTTGTGATAATGAAGAAGGCTTAATCCGTCTAATAACATTCTAATTTTAACTAATGGCAAGTTATAATAATGGCTTTAAGGATGCATTCTAACAAAATCTAAGACCCAAAAAGCCAGTCAGCAGCTTAATTCCTTTATGAAATGGGTCACCGGATTAAATGAGTTAAATTAGCTTCTACTTAGTTCAGATTTAACTACTGTGAAATTTTTCCTGTGGGGCTATCTCAAATCCAAGGTTTATTCACTCAAAAACTTCACCTTCTTAGGGCTTTTGAAATTAAATATTCATCATCAAATTAAGGCTGGACTGCTGTAGGTTAGGTTAATCTTAGGCTTTCCAGCAAATTTCCCGCTTGCACAGTAAGCCACAATGGTAAAAAACACGATTGTAACTAGAATATTTCCTAAGCTTAGAGGCAGTTTTGTCTTGTCACAACCCGCAATACCAAAATAGTAGAGAATATTATGCAAGTATTAGAAATGAAATTCCTGATTGCCATTTTGTTTTCGTAGACCCACATTCAATGTTATGCAAAATTTCCATTTTGATTAAATGAGTCTTTAGAATTGGATGAAATATTTCTTATACCATGCTTCCCCAAAGCCCTTTCGAATCCTTTCCGAGACATTTGCAAAGAGCAGACGTTAGATACTGCAAGACCCAAATACTGCCAACTTTTTGCACGTGCGCAGTGCATCATGTTAAGCAGACTGAGAGTCGGGAAGACAGTCCTCACTACGCAACATTATTACAATAGATCTGATCCAGCTGCATGCAGTTTTTGCAACGTCACGCTTACGGTAAAACACATCCTCACAGAATGTCCCAATTCTTGACTGCACTACCAATAAAAACCTACCCAAGATAAAGGATAGTTTACAACACCACGGTATTCGCGACATTTAAACCAATATCTATTTTTATTTTTGTACATATGTACATAAAACATGTATTTAGTTATAACTTTGATCTTATTTTATCTTTCTCATTTTCACACGTTGATTTTGTTAATTTTTTCTACTTATCTCAAATTAATTCTTTATTTATTTTTATGTCATATTGTTATTTTCTGCATTTATTTTTTGTTATTTTAAAACTTAATTGCTTTCTGTACATACATACCTATCCTTTAACTTAATAAGTTTTTAATTAATTTTTCGTGCGCATATGGTCTAGCTACCCGGCGCCTTTTGTTATATTTTATAAATTTACTTTATAAAATATAAAATGTAAATAAATAAATAAATAAATAAATGAGTCTTTGCAAGAAATTATCAATCGACCAACGCACAAAATTCCCATATTTTCTTTTGATCATATGTAAGGAAATATTCAGTTTTGAAAACTTGCAGATGGCAGCATTTTATATCATATATCTGGCTTTTATTCTTTTCATTTTATATGTTAAGAGTAAACAATAATTTAACAAAAATGTTTCTGTTTATATCTGTTTTGGTGCAAAGTTTTTCCCAATGTAAAATTATAAAATAGTAAAGGTATTCACATAAGTTTTTTTCTTGTTTGAAAAATGGAAAGATGAAAATTTTTTACAACAAACACATGAAAACAAATTCCACCTAAAGTTGAGTTTTTAAATTCAACTTTTGGTGAATTTTTTTCCTGCTCCTGTCAACAAAAAACAGTCAGTTGACTTCTTTCTAAATTTCAACAAGGTGCGTCATTTAGTTTGTATTTGGCAGCCGTTGATAGCAGACGAATGCATTAAACGCATTCACCGCAGCAAGCTACCGACTACCATATGTCAAGGATAGAATACACATGTTCATATGAGAATGATCTTTCTGAAGACAGCAAGGCAACAGGGCGACAGGTTGTTGTCTATGCTGATTTTGTCGTTGTAGTCCAATTAAACTAATTTCTATTTCTTTGGCTACAATGAGAAAATTCAGTGTTGAAAGTATAATACAAAATCTTGAATTAATAATTTTGTGCAATTATTTCATATAATTTAACAGAAATAATATCCAAAAATTGATGTAAAGAATAAATTGATTCGTTTTTGTACTTTTGCGTGAAATAAGTACACTTTAAAAGAGTAATTAATTTTTATAAATGCAAAATATATGAAAGTGGCAATACTGAACTATATAAATATTTGTACTTGAATATCAAGTACAGATGGTGCTACTTCCGTCTCCAAAATAATTAAGTAGCCGGCTACGAGGCGACACATGCATTTGAAGTCGTGTGTTCGTGTATCCTGCTGTGGTGAATGTGTTTAATGCATAAAGCACGTTTTGAGTAGAAAATTGAAAAAAGTGAATTTCGAGTTCTCATTAAATAAAAAAACAATCACTCAAACGAAGGCTAACCTTAATTAATACTATGAGGACTAGTCACCATCAATTTCAATGGTATAAAAGTGGATTACAGAATTTCATTGTGGCCGTACAACCCGAACGTTCTGGACGGCCGGTTGACGTCTCTTCATTCGAAACAATTGAAAAAATTCTGATATAGCTGATCGGAGATTAGAAGTAAGAGAGAAAAGAAGTCATGGGCATCTCAAATGGCTCAGTGGTTTTAATTTTGAACGATCACTTTGGTATGAGAAACCTTTCCGCAAAATGGGTACCGCATTTGCTCACAATCGACCACAAAAGCATGTGCAGTTTCCATGGCAAAAATACATGAATGCGGCTATGAATTTCTCTCTCATATGGCGTTTTCTCCGGATTTAGCCGCGAGTGACTATCTACTGTTCCGAAACTTCAAAAAAATGGGTTAGCGGAAAAAAATTTGAATCCAACGACTAATTATTTCACAAAGAAATTACTATTTTGACAACCTCGACAAATCATATTTTTCGGAAAGTAAAAAAGTCGGGGAAACGTTGGACTTAGTGTACAGAACTCAAAAGAGACTATGTTGAAAAATAAAATAATTTTGTATTTAAAAACCTGTATTGCTTCATAAATTCCGTGAGTTAATGACTCACCCTCGTACATAAGGCTGTATATATTTAAAAGATACTTATCACATAAGAAATTTTCATAGACACTTCACTTTCATACAAAATATTTTCGTTATTTTTTCATATCCTCAGTGAGACAAAAATTTTATGATTGGTGCACATTTCCACATTTTTGATTAACATGAAAGATAGTTTTTTATTATTTTTCATAATACATGAGTTTACAATACAGTTTGTTATATTAAATTATGCTTATCCACAGACAAATAAATTACACAAGTCTAGAGTCAACATGAATTTCAGTGGCTATTTAAATTTTAATATGGTCTGATGATACTATTGCGAGACTAGTGTTGACTTTAAATTGAATTTGTATTATTATTCTAACTAAGCAAAATATTTAATAACTCATGTGCATTTCCCTAGCTAAGACTTTTGTTGTGGGACTGTCAAAAGTTGGTACTAAAAACTACAACTATGGTTTCCACGTGCTGATATAAAAACGTTGTATATCACTATTATTATTCTTTTCTTGACTTTACTGACGTTTTTGACTAAACGGGCCCTTCCGGTTACTACTTAACAAAAATTGTACTTGTCTTTAAATTTTATTGTTTTTACGTTTGAAATATTGAAATAAACAATTTGAATTATATACACCCAACCTGACGTGTAGTGTTTTCTCTGGTTGGACCACAACAACTTTAAAAATAATAATTAATATTTTTCATCAACCACTTTTTGTGATTGAAGGGTAAAATATAACAACGAAACAAGAAGTGCAAGTTTATTTTCCAATTTTTATACCCTTCACCAAAAATGGTAAAGGGTATATATAGGTTTGTCCAGATTTTTGTAATTTCTACAATTTTCATTTGCGGCCACATAAAGTTAGTTATTCTGGATCCATATGAAGAGGAGATAAAAAAAGACGTGTCCGTCTGTCCGTCTGCATGTGCGGATAGCTTGAAAGAGATTTTCTTAAGCTCTCAAAAAAGTTAGAGAGCTCGGAGTTAGACTGAAAAGACCAAAATTGTCTTGGCTTGGTTGGTATTGAAAATCAGCAAAAATAAAGAATCGGTTCTTGCATTTTCTATATATATAGTTTTATTACCCATTTTTAAAAAAATCCAAAAAAATTTTTGGTGCATAGAAACCAAGGATATTCAAATTTCTTATGAACACCACTAGCTACTCAGATGAGGCTTGCTTACTTTTGGTTTATGTTCACTGTATTTAAACATTTTCTTTTGAAATAGTGTTTCCTATAAAACCCCTTTTTGTCACCACCACATACAAATTATCTCGTGATTTGCGTGGAACATTCTTATTCGTGTGCATGTACATATGTATGTATGTATAGAAATTTGTTTGCAGAGAATGTGTAGTGTTAAAAAAAAAACTATAGGTATAAACATTCCCACATACATACTTACTTGTGTGTAAAAAATAAACATTTCCATAAAATTGTAACTATGTATGCTGCGTTGAAACAACTACAACAACAACAATTTGCTACCAACTGTAATGAAAGACGAATATTCAGTTGCTTGTTGTTGTTTTTGTCTACTAAAACAGCAACAATGTGCCAACAAACGTATTGAAGGAAGAATCACAAAATACACAGAAGTGAAGAAAGTGACAGGTAAAAAAAGCTCCAATCAGGGGACAAATTACGGCACTCGTTATCGAACGAAATTGCGAAATATTTCAATAGAGTTTATATGAGAATGTTTCGTAATTTCGTTCGATAACGAGTGCCGTAATTTGCCCCCAGGTTTTTGTTAAAATTCGTGGAAAAAAGAGAAAAGCATAGTGTATTTGATACTGTAGTGTATTACTACTTACCAATTAACACAGCTAATAAAAATGTATTGTACTAGAAAGACGTAGCAAAACAAAACCGACGACAAAATTTGAGGGAAAACGAGACAAACTGAAAAATACCCGTATCTTCCGTCTCGTGACACTTCTGTATGTTTTGTGGAAGAATATTAAGATGTTTGTTCCAAGAACTCAGAATTATTTTGTTTAGCTACATACATACATACTCGTACACATGACATACATACATAAGTATGTACAAATAAAGTATTTCATGAAATATAAAAATGTAAATGTGTACATATGTATGCATATACTTAAGTAGATTCCATATGCATAAGAAAATATATCTAAATTGGTTTGCTAAGCTATGTAGATATAGTAATACATAGAAATATATACATATGTACTATGTAAGTAAATAAGCGCTTGTGAAAAGCATGGATTTGGTATAAATACTTATGTATTTATACCGGAACGGATTGCTTAATTTGATTTCTTATTATTGTTTTCTCAGTACATTTTGTAAAAATGTTGCATATAAAAGGAAGAAAACATGGCTCGTTGATAAGCACTCGGCATGATAAAATTCTCCGTCTGAGCTCAAGCGATATCAATATAGATTTTTTTTCAATATACATATAAATTTATGTTTTTGAAAAAGAAATTAATCAAAGCATAAAAATAAAATTATTATTGAGTTTTTAAAGAAAAATAGCAACTATGTACATAACTACAAGGAAACACCACCAAAACTAGCTATTCATCAATCAAATCTTACCATTTTAATTGTTCTGAACTAGATTTTTCTAAACTTCAATGATTTTAAAATTTTTATTTTTATTTTTAAGTAACTGTAAATAATAATTTACAATTAACTTTGGTGGTATTGTTTCTTAAATATTATCACATGTAATTTGGTTTACAGAACGATACGAACTTTACCCTACGTCTACACCTGATATATTTTTATCATAAAAGTCAAACTTTATATTGAAAAATAATTTTTTATATGTTAGCTCTTTTTTCTACATGGAATTTGACATTTGTCATGATAAAAATATATCAGGTATAGACGTAGGGTTAGCCTAATCAAATAATTAATATGGAAATAACACTGTGTGACAAAAATTAAATAAATCGAAATACATATGTACCTGGGACGTCTTACTGTTTTTCTGTTACACAGAAAAAACTAAATTTCGTTTTCAATAACCAAATTCATTAAATCAGTAAATATTTTGTATGAATGCGGACCTACAAAGAAGTTTGAGGATTCTGATAACAATTTTGTAAAAATGTAACTGGAAAATTTTTTTTTGTCACCACGATACTGCACAACACGAACGAAATATTATTGGCATGATGTTGAATATCATATAATTTAACTGATTTTTTTCAAGAGTCAGTTTTTAAAATATGGCACCGAGTTGGCACTGCCAGCTGATACTATCTGCCACCACAGCTGATACTATCGGTTTACGTACAGAATTTTAAGCTTCAGAGGCCCATTCAATATCAATAATAAATATGCTGGTGTTGTGTGTTTGAGGATACAAAATATTAAATTTGTTCTCTACTGGAAATTCCTTCAGACATATTTTACATCTAAAATAAATTAGTGTTTTTCGTGTCAGTTTTGCTCAACACGAAACGAACCGAACACGCACGAAATTAGATATTTTTGTCACGAACACTTTGTGCTAAGTCGTGCGTGTTCATGTCACGGAAAAAAGCGCGACACGTGCCCATCTCTAATTGGCGTACAAATTTGTGCATGCATACTTTTGAAGTAGCAAACTATTACAAACGCTTGTTGTTGTTGTGTTTAGAATTGAGATTTTGACCAGGGATACTTTCGAATATTCAGATTACGGAAGTACCATTAACTCATAATCAGCTTATCTCGACTTAAGCACTTTTTCCTTTTTGCAGCATATATATATTATCCTTACTACAAATACCAACTATGTATGTATGTACTTTAGAGTGACTCACCTAGTATGGAGATGAAAAATACGACCTTGTTACCCCTCTCAAATCAAAGATCGGTCTTTTTAATGAGGACTCCCAATATATTTGAGGGGTCCAACGCGGCCCGCTCGTGAGCTGGACCGTGTGTAAAAAAGGTATATTTTTGAATTTTTTTTTTTGCATATTTTTGTATTTTGTCCCGAGACAACATATTAAAAATAATTAATACCATCAACAATGAGTTGTTCCATAAAAACTAGGATTTTTTAAGCATTTTCATAGCAGGTGCTACTTATTTATATGAAAAAATTCCATTATGTTTTAAGGATTATTTGGTTAAAGTCATTGCGAACTTATTATTTCTGTTAATAGTTTCCGCAAAAGTTCATGCGAGAACTAAAAACAGATATAATTTAATAAAGATTCAAATCAAATATGAGTAGTACAAACAACAGAATTTATTTAAATATATGTATGAATGCTTAAAAAATCGTAGTTTTTATGGAATGACACATTGCTGATGGCACGAATGGTAAGGTTTAATGCACCGTTGAAACCGGTTTGAACAAACCTTTCAGATGATATACTTTTTTTAATATGTTGTGTCGGAACAAAATATAAAAATATGCAAAAAAAAACTTCAAAAATATATCTTATTTTCACAAGGTCCAGCTCACGAGCGGTCATCGCTAGACCCCCCCCCCCCTAATATTTTTGGAGTCTTCATTGAAAAGACCGATCTTTGATTTGAGAAGGGTAACAAAAACTTTTTTTCAAGTGAGTCGCTCTAATGTACATATTTTAAAAACTTTATCAGAGGTGTAAATGAAATAAATTTTATGAATTAAAAAAATATTGCGCATATGAATTAGGGTGATCGACTCAGTTTTTCAACCGGTTTTAAAACCCGGTTTTTTCACAATACGGTTGTCGCTTTTTTCAAAATGTTGATTTTTCGAATGTCGAATAGACCGGTTTTTTTACAATTTAAAAACCGGCTGATTCGAATACTTTTCGATTTGTATATTTTGAAATAAATAATCAGGGCTATCATTAATAAAATTACGCGTGAAATTTTTCACGGGGAACAATTCCAACTAATAACAAGTAATAGGGGAAAAAAATTCTAATTGGAAAAGGGAGAAATTTCACGTGGAATTTTATTCATGATAGCCCTGAATAATTATTTTTTTCAGTATAAAAGTTCTAAACGTTTTTTGAGCATGGCAACACTTACTGAAGCATGAAATTTAAACGAAATTATTTTATGAGGCGGTAGCAGAGGCGAATTAAATTGGCCTTATGGTGTGCAATGGTTGTCGAAATCCATTTGCAAAAAGTGTTTTTTTTTAGTTTTGTTAACATTTTGCTTCATATTTTATATAGAACTCAGCGTGACCATATTAGCTTATTTTGGACTAAATTTAGCTTATTTTTTTTTTTTGATTTAGCTTGAAAATTTTCATTTAGCTCTTGGCTTATTTTTTAGATTTTTTTTTTTAAACTCATAAAAAATTTATAAGAATGGTAATTTTTTAACATATAACAATATATATGTTTTTCATTGAAAAATAGTTTAAACAATACAAAGTTTAAATTGTTTATTTATAAGAGAAATGGAAAATTTAAAAATAGAGGACATTGATTGAAATTTTGGCGTTACAATGGCAAATGTTAAATTAGTATTACCGATGAGACTTATCTTATTGATATTAAGTTCAACGTGCATCAGGATTTACTTAAAACAAATCTTTGAAATAGATTTACTGTAAATAACAGTAATTCACTAAAAAAGTTTTCGTATTTTAGTATAAATGCTGTTAAATTTTGAAAATTGGTTAAGCTTATTTTGGGAAGTTTTTGTTTTGTTTTCGTTTTTTTAACTAAAATATAATAATGAATATATAATTTAATTAAAAAATTATTAAATATGTATATTTGAGGAGTTAGCGAACAAAACCAGACTAGTCCCGGTAACTATTTTTACACGACAGGCAAATTACTGAATTAACTAGATAGAGAATAGCAAGGAAAAATCAGTGTTCGTTACTTTTTTAATGTAGGATCGAACTGGTTATGAATGAAAATATTTCATGACTTCATAGATTTGTACTTGTAGAGCCCGAAAAAATTGAAAAAAAAAATATTGACTGAGGACGTGTCTGGTTTTGTTCGCCAGCTTATCATTTTATTTCAAATTATAAAAAAAATTGTTTGTGAAATTGCAAAGCGAAAGAAGTTGGAAAAAGTCACACTGATAGAGGTAGATACCCACCTTATCCATACATTCATATTTATACTATACATATGTAAGTATACATATGTAGTTAATTTTTATGTTTTACCTTTAATTTTTGTATTGTTTTATTGTATTTAGATGAACTGTTAACTCTTTTTTTTAATAAAGCAATTTAAAATCAAAACTTTGGTATAATAATTTTCTTATTTAAAAAAACCGGTTGACCGGTTTTTCCTGAATTGCAAAAACCGAAACCGGGTATTTCATAGTTTCAAATATTCGAACTATTCGAAAACCGATTTCTGGAAAAAGTCGAATAATCGATCACCCTAATATGAATGGATATTGCTGCTAATTGCCTCTATTTCAGTTTCAATTGATTTAATTCATATGGGCCCCTGTTCTGCAAATAACGACATGTCAAATCACGGTGATTTCAAAAAATTAATAAAAGCTAAATCATAGCTTTTGTAAATTGCACGATTTATAGCGGTGGAAGTTGGAAGAAAATACGTATTATAAAAACCTACTATCAAGTCAGCTATTAGTAGTTTACTTTGATTTTAAATCACCATGATTTTCAGAACAGGCCCGATAAATTTTAAGTATATATTTATACAAGTTCGCTGCTGAGAACACAGTCATGTTTACAAGGTAAGCATAAGTTAAGGGATCTTTTGTCTGCAAGATGCATTTAAAATGCAGTATAGCGATGCGTATTGAAGTTAAGTTGGTAATGAATACGAAAGTTTTTTCATAAAATTACGCATGGCTATGTTTGTACATATGTATATGTATGCATGCATGTATTTTCTCTACATTTTATGATTTGTGAAGGGTATATAAGATTCGGCACAGCCGAATATACCACTCTTACTTGTTATATTATAAACTTTCATTTAAACAAATGAGAAGCTCAATAACAAATAACAAAGTTGAAACAAGAAATCAATAATCAACATGTTTTTTATTTTCTTACTTTACTATTGCTACATTGGCTGACTTTTTTTCAGCTTCAAATTGTAGTCGTAAGAGTATGTAAAAGAAAATAAATGTAAATAACAACAACAGCTGTTTAAGAATAGAGTGTTGCCACAAAAGTATTTTTTTGACCGGGTGCAGTCAAGTTAATAATTAGTGTTTTTTATGGGAATTGTTACAATTTAAGTTTAAAATTTTTTAAACGCACTAATAATCCCAAATTTATATTTTACTTATTAAGTAAAATATTTTTTTAAAAATACATTGAAATTGATTATTGAGGGGTTTAGCTGAATCCCATGCGCATTTCACTGTTGCTAATGCAGATCATCAGGGAATCTTTACCCAAAGCTTCTTAGAACAACTAGAGTTATTATATTATAAACTTTCATTTAAACAAATGAGAAGCTCAATAACAAATAACGAAGTTGAAACAAGAACTCAATAATCAACATGTTTTTTATTTTCTTACTTTACTATTGCTACATTGGCTGACTTTTTTTCAGCTTCAAATTGTAGTCGTAAGAGTATGTAAAAGAAAATAAATGTAAATAATAATAATAGAGTGTTGCCACACAAGTATTTTTTTGACCGGGTGCAGTCAAGTTAATAATTAGTGTTTTTTATGGGAATTGTTACAGTTTAAGTTTAAAATTTTAAAACGCACACTAAAAAACACTAAATTTATTTATCGCCATGTCGCCAAACCAAAAATTTGGACGCCAAACAAGTTGAAAAATCGCCACTTTGGCGAGAAATCGCCATACCGTACAGCCTTGCTCCAGGAATTTAAGGTAAAAAATGTTTCCAACATAATAAATAGGGAGAAGATCCCCCAACTTCTATTTCGTATTGAACTTGAGCCAAATGATGTAAAAATGAAAAAAAAAAATTAGACCCATCCAATTTATAGCTTAAAATATCTCTTATTTTACAGTGTCATAACTGCCAAGAATATAGCCTTACAAAAACTTACTGAAATTTACCTACAGTTTGTGATATCTGCGGTGAATTGCGCTGTACTGCTAGTTGAACGAAACCAAAAGATCATGCAGAAAAAAATGTAGTAATTGTGGAGGTAATCACACCGCTAACTACAGAGGTTGTCGCGTGTACTCCTTCGTAAAGCAGACTATGGTGCAAAAACCTAAATTAACTTCAGTTCAAACAGCAAACGCTTCCTCCGCCACTTTTGCGCAACTGAACCAACCAGTGAATTCCCGTGTATCGTATGCCGATGCTGCTAAGACTAGTTCTATTCCCACACAAAATGTTTCACCGCCAAATATTTCAACAAATACAAACTCAAGCCTTATTTGTTGTTGTTTCATTTATTTATATCGGTAAAAATATTGCCAAATTAGCAGATCATCTAGAAATTGTATGACACCCTTACGATAACAAATTTATATAATGCATAGCATATTTCAATTTTAGGTATTGAGCCAAACAAGAACTTGGTCAAAACTTATATCTCACTACTTTTAATGGCCGAAATTTTAGATAGGAACTTGGCCTTTTTCACATTTATGTTTTTGTGAGGATCTGATTACTTTTTGAAATTTTTTTTATAATAACACTTTTTCAACTTAAAATTTCTAGTGTGTCTTATTTCTATTAATGCCAGTTGAAAATGGCATAGTTTCATCAAATAATGGGTTAGAGCGTGATTGGTGTTGGATTGTAGACCTTAAAAATGCACTATTGTGTCATTACAACGGCTCGTTAGTGTGTACGCAATTTGGTAAGAGTCATCTGGAAAGAAACATGTTAAATACAGCGTAAATTTTAGTGGGCGTGACCCCGTGTATTTTCTCAATATGTTAACATATTAAAGTCTGCTTAGCCGAATTAAATAAATCAAAAGAATATGCCCGATGTGCAAGAAAAGTTTTAATAGGGTAGCTAAATAAAATAGCTTTAATTTTTGGATTTTCCGAATGAGTAAATCAATTAATATTTGTCTACAAAATGTCAGCTCTCTATAGTACAATATTACGTAAAATTTTTATGGGCCTGGCCTCGCTGACTTTTATATCTGCTAGTGCTTATGGTTCATGCAAAGTTTGGTATTAAAAAGTTAATAAGAAATACCTTAGTATTAAATTAAAAACTGCTAAGCCAAAGTACATGAAAGAAAAAGTTAAGATTTATGGGTGAAGTCACGGCTACTTTTCAAAATAGGAAATTTTTATTTTGGATAAGTGCAAGGTGTGTGAAAAGTTTCAATAAAATTTATCTAAATTTTGAGTTTAAATTGTTTGTTCCCGCCCCCTGATTGCAACTGCTGGTTTTTTAGATTTTTCTTAGTGATCCCTGATCTAGATTTTAAATTTTATCAGCATTACCTCTCCCACTATTTCTAACTCAAAATTTTGTTGTGAGCAGCGTATATAATTCATGCTAATTTTCTTCTGATCAGAAGCAGATCAAACACAAGCTAACGTTTTATGGGAGTGATCACGCCCACTTTTTAAGGTGATAGTTTAAAGTATTGTATACCTGCAACGCATATGCAAGATTTCACTTAATTTGCTTGAATTAAAAGCTGTATATTAAGTTTTAAGTTCAAAATAATATTAGCGTGGCCCCGCCCATTCTGGTAAAAATTTTTGGGTTTTGAGATTTTTCTAGTTGGTTTCTCACCTAGACCTACTTGTGTATCGAATTTCAGCTCATAAGCACAACTTTTAATTGTTAACTTTTATGGGCGTAGCCCCGCCTATTCTGGCTAAAAGTTCCAGCTTTTCCGAACTTAAGATTTTTTTGGTCAGTACTGGTTATTCGTGTCAAATTTCTTTACGAACGGATAATAATACCCACATAAACAGCATATCTAAATATGCTGAGCCGTAGTACATGAAAATGAGGTTTAAATTGTATGGGCGTGTCAACGCCCACTTTTTTTTTATAACAAATTTATAGCCTTGCATCATCGCAGTATATGCGTCGAATTTCAATAAAAAACGCTTCCATTATGCGCCTTATATTAGCTTTTTTAATTCTGACATTTATGGGTGTAGCCCCGCCCTCCTTGCTAAAATTTCCATGTTTTCAGATTTTTTTATTTTATTTCTCACCTAGACCTAGCTCTGTATCGAATTTCAGCTCAATAGCACAAATTTTAATTTTTATGGGTGTAGCCCCGCCCTCCTGGTTAAAATATTCGGGTTTTCAGATCTTTCTGGTTCATTGCTCACCTAGATGTTCTTGTGTACCAAATTTTAGCTCTCTAGCTATAGCGGAAGTGCTTCATCAATTTGATGAGTGTGTCAGTGGTCAGTGGTCAATGGTCAGTGAGTATGTCTTAAAATATGCACTTTTTGCACCTCTATATCTCCAAAACCTTTCATTGCAAAACTTTCAAACTTTGCATATGAGGTTATATAAACTTATTCTAATTATGGTTTAAATAGTATAATTTTACAATTGTGGGGAAGAAAGAACACTGCGTGCATTGGCCAGAACTTGGCCAGAACTTGGCGCCTAGATTATAACCCGGAAGTTCATTTTTGTCGAAGGATGCTTTATGAGTGAGTGTGCCCGAATCTATCACTACCAGTGTGCCACAGGGGAGTATACTGGGCCCAGTTTTTTATTTGGTTTATACTTGTGATATGCCTGTGAGCAGTAGTATCCATAATTCCACATTTGCCGACGATACAGCCTGCCTTAGTATGAACGAAAACCCTGATGAGGCAAACTCCAGGAACACACTAGCTAGATGGAGCTTTGGTTAAACTTATGGAGAATCAAGGTAAATGAACAAAAGTGTGTTCAAGTAACATTTACCTTATGAAGAGATATTTGTTTCCCCATTATAATCAATAATGAAATTGTTCCTCAACATTCACATGTGAAATGTACACTAGTGATGAGCGATAGCGTGATTTTTTAATAATGTTGCTCCTTGTGAATGTGACTTCTAAATCGCTGTTCTTTTAAACTGTGACTGTGATCACAGTTTAGCAATATTTTGTTTGTAGCAGTTCTGTTATTTTGAGAAAATCTAATAAGAAGAACAGCAGTGGAATTAAACAGTGACTGTCATCAGCGTTGTCAACTCGGTTCTTTTCGCACCGTTTTAAGTGTTTTTTGAAATTTTCGACGCGAAAAATTTTGAAGTTAGTGCTCGGCGCTTTTTTAAACAAATTTTTGGTGCTTTTTGTTTTTTGGCGGTGGCACTAAACCCAAAATTTAAAAAGAATTTTCCTTATATAATATACATATATATTTTTTGAAGAAGTCTAACATTTAAAAAACATAAGCACTGAAGTTAAATGGAACATTTCAAAATATTCTAATAAGATTGTACAAAACTTGGTTGAAGAAATACGTGCACTTTATTCTCAAACTTTCACATTTTAAGCACAATTAATGGAAACAGTGTTTTGCCACACGACAAAGAAGACATAATGCAAGTACAGTTAGTCTAATAGCGAAATATTTTCTAGTATATACAGTAAATAGAGAATAATTCACTTAATGCAATGGAGAAACTTTGAGTTCGCTATCGAGTTTTGGGCAGAAATAAAGTCTTATAACGATTCATTTGATATAAACTCGTTTGGGGCATTATCGAAATTGCATTCCCATCAAACTTTAATGTTTAAACGCAGAAGTTGATCATGTTTTTACCTTTATTACTTTATTTAAGTGTAAAATAAGTAAAAAGTTGTCCTTACACTCGGCTTTATATAAAAGCGGTCTGAAACGAGAAAATTGTGTTGCTTATAGAGCTGCCATTTTATGTTACATATTTATAACCTACTTCGATCCTTTTTTCTAAAATAATAATGCATATAATTTAAGTTTATATAACTTGGTTAACTTGCAAATTACTTTTTTTTTACTTTTGTAACTTTGTTATTAATATTGCGTTTGCGGTGAAAGAATGTTTCCACAGCATTGTTTAATAAAAATCAAATTTTGAAAGTCTTGATTTTTAAAAAAATTAACTAGTACTCCCATCGAGTTCAAAATCTAATCAGCAAGTCAAAAAGACTTGCAATTTGACTAATTCCGGGTGATTTGTTGCTTCGTTGACGAAAAAAATTAAATTTGTTTAAAATAACTTAAAAAGGTTTTGTCAAATTGATTTTAGAATTCACTGATTCTCATAAAATCAAAATGTGTATCGGATGCTTCAAATTTGAAGTTTTAGGGATAAAATGCAAGGTCAACCGATTTCTATACTTTTTATAAAAAAAAATTTAGTGCTTTTTTACTTAAATTACGCGTTTTTTTCCTGGTTTCAGTGCTTTTTGAAATTTAAAAGTTGACAACGCTGACTGAGATCACGATTTAACACATTTCAACTCTTCTGCTTTAAAAGTATTTATTAGTATTGGTGTCTTGATAAATACTAATAAGAAGAGCAACAAGAATAAACAATTAGCAATCAACCCCATCCATACATTGAGAACAGTGTGCACACTTAATTATACCCTTTACCAAAAAATGGTTTGTCATTCCGTTTGTAATTTCCAGAATATTAATAAGCGAGCCATAAAGTATATGTATTCTGGATCCTTATGCATAAGGAAGACGAATAAGCGATGTCCGTCTGTCTGTACGTGAAATCGAACCGAAGCTCCCAGAAATACTGGAGACTTCGTTCTTAGACTGGTGGATCAGAAATGGTTGAAATAAGATTAGTATTGAAAATCAGCAAAATCGAGCAGACGGTTTCAGAGCTGGGACTCTTAAGCTTCGTTTTGCCATACAAAATGACTACGAAAAACTAGTTTTTAATAAATTTTTATTAAATAAACTTATTTTATACTTCAGTATGTATAAAATTGGTATTTCTAACTAAAAAAGAATTTAAAAAAAACTAAAAAATTAAAAAGACGTTTCCAGGGTTGGAAAACCTTTTTTGTTATGCAAAAGTAACTTACTAAAACAAATTTTTCCTTTTTTTTCTATAAATTAAACATATCTAATGTTCTTAAAAGAAAGAGATTGATGTAAGAAATCAGAAAAACAAAAAAGATGATTCCAGGGTTGGAAAGCCTACGATTTATGGGATATATAAAATTAACTACCGTAAACTCATTTTTTATTTATTTTTATTAAATAAACTTATTTTATACGTCACCACGAATAAAATTGGTATTTCAAAGAAAAAAAAATAAGAATTTAAAAAGACGTTTCCAGGGTTGGAAAACTTTAACTTTTTTTCTTATACAAAATTAACTTACTAAAAGAAAATTTTCCTTTTCTTTATAAATTAAACATATCTTATATTCTTAAAAGAAAAAGATTGGTGTAAGAAATCAGAAAAATCAAAAAGGAGGAATTCCAGGGTTGGGAAACTGAAACTTTTTGTGATATAAAAAATTAACTACCGAAAATTAATTTTTATTTTTTTTTATTAAATGAACTTATTTTATACTTTAGTACGAATAAAATTGGTATTTCAAATTAAAAAATTAACCTTATAAAATTAAAAGGATGTTTCCAGGGTTGGAAAACTTTAACTTTTTTTATACAAAAGTAACTTACTAAAGCAAATTTTTCCTTTTTCTCTATAAATTAAAGATATCTTATATTCTCAAAAGAAACAGATTGGTGTAAGAAATCAAAAAAATTAAAAAGGATGATTCCAGGGTTGGGAAACTTACTCTTTTTGTGATATAAAAAATTAACTACCGAAAACTAATTTTATATTTTTTTTAAATAAATAAAATTATTTTATACTTCAGTACGAATAAAATTGGTATTTCAATTTAAAAAACTTTAAAACATGTTTACAGGGTTGGAAAACCTTACCTTTTTTTATAGAAAAGTAACTTACTAAAGCAAATTTTCCCTTTTTCTTTATAAATTAAAGATATCTTATATTCTTAAAAGAAAGAGATAAGTATAAGAAATCAGAAAAATCAAAAAGTTTGATTTCAGGTTTGGAAAACCCACAATTTTTGTGATATAAAAAATTAGCTACCGAAAACTAATTTTTATTTTTTTTATAAAATAAATTTATTTTACGAATGAATTTGGTATTTCAAAATAATAAAAAAATAAAAATATTAAAACGACGTTTCCAGGGTTACAAAACCTTAGTTTTTATACGAAAGTAACTTACTAAAACAATTTTTTTCTTTTTTACTATAAATTAAACATATCTTATATTCTTAAAAAAAGATGGTGAAAGAAATCAAAAATAAAATCGAAAAGGAGGATTCTAGGGTTGGGAAACTTACACTCTTTTTGATATAAAAAATTAGCTACCGCAAACTAATTTTTAACTATTTTTATTAAATAAACTTATTTTATGCTTGATAAGGAATAAAATTGGTATTTCAAATAAAAAAAAAACAATTAAAAAAATTAAAAAGACGATTCCAGGGTTGGAAAACTTTAACTTTTTTTGTACAAAAGTAAGTTACTAACACAAATTTTTCCTTTTTTTTATAAATTAAACATTTCTTAAATTCTTAAAAGAAATGGATTTTTGTAAGAAATCAGAAAATCAAAAATGATGAGTTCACGGTTGGGGCACTCACACTTTTTTTATAAAAGTAACTAAGTGTAATTAATTTTTATCTTTTCCTTTATAAATTACATATATATTTTACGTTTTGGATAGAAAACTTTGGTATAGAAAATTATAAAAATAAAAACCACAGCTCTAGAGCTAGAAACTATGATTTTTTTTCTGCACATTAAAGTAACTAAATAACATTTTTTTTTGAATTTCCTTTTTTCACTTAACACACTTTCCATATTTCTTTAAGAACTACTAGATTGGTATAATTAATCCGAAAAATCTAAAATTATGATTCTAGGGTTTGAAAATTATTATTTTTTTCCTTGTAAATAAAAGTAACTATGTGCTTATGTATGTATCTCTATACTACATAAACGCACTTTGGTAAAGGGTATATAAGATTCGGCACAGCCGAATATAGCACTCTTACTTGTCATACCCTTTACCAAAAAATGGTAAAAGGGTATATATAGGTTTGTCATTCCGTTTGTAATTTCAAGAATATTAATAAGCGAGCTATAAAGTATATATATTCTGGATATATATTCTGCAGGGAAGACGAATAAGCGATGTCCGTCTGTCCGTCTGTCTGTAGGTGAAATCGGTTTTCCGAAGCTCCCAGAAAAGCTAGAGACTTCGTTCTAGGATTGGTGTATCAGATATGGTCGAAATAAGACTGGTATTTAAAATCAGCAAAATCGAGCAGACGGTTTCAGAGCTGGGAAGCTTAAACTTTATTTTGCCACACAAAATAACTACCGAAAACTAGTTATTATTTTTTTTATTAAATAAACTTATTTTATACTTCAGTATGAATAAAATTAATATTTCTTAATAAAAAAAAATTTCAAAAATTAAAAAGTCGTTTCCAGGGTTGGAAAACTTTAACTTTTTTATACAAAATTATACAAAATTAATTTACTAAAAGAAATTTTTCCTTTTTTCTGTAAATTAAATATATCTTATATTCTAAGAAGAAAGAGATTCGGTTAAAAAATTAGAAAAATTAAAAAGGATAATTCCAGGGTTGGAAAACCTAAAATTTTTGTGATATAAAAAATTAACTACAGTAAACTAATTTTTATATTTTTTTTATTAAATTAACTTATTTTATACTTCAGTACAAATTAAATTGGTGTTTCAAATTAAAAAAGAAAGTTAAAAAAATTAAAAGGACGTTTCCAGGGTTGGAAAACTTTTTTTTTCATATACAAAAGTAACTTACTAAAACAAATTATTTCCTTTTTCTCTATAAATTAAACATATCTTAGACTCTTAAAAGAAAGAAATTGGTGTTACAAATCAGAAAAATCAAAAAGAATGATTACAGGGTTGGGAAACTTACACTTTTTGTAATATATAAAAGTAACTAGGTCTTACTATTTTTTTATTTTTTTTATTAAATTAACTTATTTTATACTGCAGTACACATCAAATTGATATTAAAAATATATAAAAAGTTTAATACATGAAAAAGAAATTTGCAGTGTTGGAAAACTTTAACTTTTTTCTTATACAAAAGTAACTTACTAAAAAAAATGTTTCTTTTTCCCTATATATTAAACCTAGCTTATATTCTTAAAAGAAATATATTGGTGTATAAAATCTGAAAAATCAAAAAGAACGGTTCCAGGGGTGGAAACCTTACACTTTTTGTGATATATAAAATCAACTACCGAAAACTTATTTTTATTTTTTTATAAAATAAACTTTTTCTATACTTCAGTACGAATGAATTTGGTATTTCAAAACGAAGTTTCCAAGGTTGGAAAACCTTATTTTTTATACAAAAGTAACTTAGTAAAACAAATTTTTCCATTTGTTAATATAAATTAAACATATCTTACATTCTTAAAAAAAAGATTGTTTTTAAGAATACAGAAAAATCAAAAAGGGGGATTCCAGGGTTGGGGAACTTACACTCTTTGTGATATAAAAAATTAACTACAGAAAATTAATTTTAATTTTTTTATTAAATAAACTTTTTTTATGCTTGAGTACGAAAAAAATTGGTATTTAAAATAAATACACAACTAAAAAAAATTAAAAAGACGATTCCAGGGTTGGAAAACTTTAAATTTTTTTGTACAAAAGTAATTTACTAAATCAAATTTTTCCTTTTTTTCTATAAATTAAACATATCTTAAATTCTTAAAAGGAAGAGATTGGTGTAAGAAATCAGAAAAATCAAAAAGAATGATCTCAGGGTTGGGAAACTTACACTTTTTGTGATATATAAAAGTAACTAAGTCTAATTAATTTTTATCTTTTCCTTTGTAGATTATACATATTTTACGTTTTGGAAAGAAAACTTTGGTGTAAAAAATTATAAAAATAAAAACCACAGCTCCAGAGCTGGCAACTTTGACCTTTTTTCTGGATATTAAAGTAACTAAATAAATCATTTTTTTTAATTTCCTTTTTTTTTTTACTTAACACACTTTCTATATTTTTTTAAGAACTACTAGATTGATATAAGGAATCAGAAAAATCTAATATGATTATTCTAGGGTTTGCAAATTTATTTTTTGTACATAAAAGTAACTAGGTCAAATTATTTTTTCTTTTTGTTTATACTTTATGTATGTGCTTATGTATGTATCTCTATACTACATAAAAACACTTTGGTAAAGGGTATATAAGATTCGGCACAGCCGAATATAGCACTCTTACTTGTTTTTTTTTAAATTCGGTAGAATCGACAAAAAAAAATCGGTAGATTTGAATGAAATTCGGTAGAAAATTTTTTTTATTCAGAGAAACATAAAAAATAACAAAATATATGTACTTATGTATATATAAAGGGTAAGTGTAAGGAGTATCAAACTAAACAGGTTCCAAAAGCGCATTTAAAACTTCACATGTGATTGGAAATTACACTGCCATAGACAATGAAGCATTTCCAATAAAAAAAGTGTCATCCCCAGTTATTTGCCCTTACCCTTTATATACATATGTAGATATGCTATGCGTCGCTTTTGAAACCTATATGGTGCAACGGAATTCAGCTATGAGGCACCGCTTCAGCTTCAAATGTTGAGAAAATTCTACGCAGGCAAAACAAAATTTTACATTCGATAACATCGGCTCCATGGTACATCAAAAATTCAAATATACATCGTGATTTTAATATGCCACTAGTGATTGCAGAAATTGCAAAATACGCAGCAAATATTTGACAAAACTCGAGTCACATCCTAATCCGCTTGCTCGTAATATTTTGAAATTTACTATTAGCCTCTTACAAAGGCTTTTATACTCAACACTACAGTACCTGGATTCACTAACTTTTATTACGATAATAGTATCGCTATAATAAATATAACGAAAATTTATAGATTTTTCTATTCAGTAACATATTTTAACGATATCCGCTGTCGGTTGGAGGAAAATAAAATAAAGTGACAAGCTAAAATTCATTGAGTTATTCTTTATCATTCTTTATGCTTTTCACTTATTTTTACATTTTCTATACAGAGATACCACATAATATTGAATTTAATGGCGATTAAGATAATGTTGGAGACTATCGTAAAAAAGAAATTACGGAATCACATTATCGTTACAACAAAAGAATAAATATGTCGATAAATATTACGATTTTCGGTTCTCAAAAAGTTACAGAATCCAGGTACAGAAAATATTTTTTTTTTCCTTTTTGGCTATCACTACTTATCTATTATTAATAACTATCAAAAAGTTTATGTCCGACACTGGTCAGGCCTAATAATTTAATTTTAGATTTAAGATTTGAATACTTATTTTCACTTCATATTTGAAGATACAAAAAATAAATACATGTATTAAAAGATATATAAATATATTTGAATAACATCACACTTCAGAATTTCAGATCTTTTAAGAGACTCAAAACCTATCTCAAACACTGGAAAATTGAAGAATAGGACAGAAATAGCAACATGGGAAAGTCCGGGTCAAGAGAATAAGAGAAAACATCTTCTGATAAGAGAAATAAATTTAAGAAAGGATTATTTGTTTTTCTATTTAAAGTATGTTACTAGCAGTATTACTTTTTATTACAAAATAGCTTACTTTCTGTCAAACTTTGCTTTTATTCAATAGTAGATATCAAAGAATAAGCTTTTGATTATTTATGATATACACATATACAACATATAAATATGTATTGTTACCAAATATAACTGTTGGACATTTATATATTTTTTGTATCATTTCTCATATGATATAATAAACTTTTTCTCTTGCATTATCCCATCAAAATCTAAAAAATAATAAGAAGACAAAAAATGATATGTCAATTTATTCGATAGATTTTTAGCCACTTATTTTTTATTGTATTTCTATGTAAATGCTTAGCAAAGAAATAAGCCCTTCAGCTTATTTACGGCTTTTACCCCAAAAGCTTTTGTTTTATTACTTTCATTATATCATCACTTTTATGCATTAAATGAATTTCAGTAATAGAGTTTATGTTGCCAATTGAAGCAATCTGCCCAACCCAATGTAATTTGGCTGAAAGAAATTAATAAAAAAAATTGTTTATTCGTTTATTCTCCCATTTCATAGTAACAGCGAAATATTTTTACCAGAGTTTTGTGAAAATTCATTCAAAGTTCATTTCTTATTTTATTACTTCTATAGAAGATTAAATTGTGCTAAAATTTTAATGCTTTTAGGATATTAAATAATAATCCAGTTTTGCTATTGTTATTTATTGTCAGTTTTTGAATTATTTGTCAATTCATGAAGAATTTTGTTAAGTATTCTTTAAAATATATTATTTTATTTATTTGAAAACGATTATTTTAATTTAAATTACCCTAGCGAGGCATACATATGTATATATATATATATATATATATATATATATATATATATATATATATATATATATGTACATATATACATATAAATAGTAAACATATGTCCAACTGTTGGTAAAATCTTAAATTTTTTTATTATAAATTGAAAATTGTGTTTATGCAAACTTCATGGAAGTTTTGAGTTTTGTCAAGATGTTTAAATAAGTTGCAACAGGAATACTTTTTTATTTTGGTCATACAATATCTCTATTGTTTATGCGTAGTATTTTAGTATTGACTTTATACAAAATCATAGTTTAGCATTTTGTGAAAAAAAAAATCTATTAATATAAGAAATATTGAAGTATATTTATTTGACATAGAGTCTTTATTTCATTTGAAATATTTGCTTGCGTTATTGGTTAAGGAATATATACATATGTGTGTGTGTGTGTATGTTCCCGCTGATGGAACTCATCAGTAGACTTCAACCCAAAAGATATTCTAAATAATCTAAAAAACTTCTTTTGATTATACAGGGCGGCGCAGAATGAGCTATATGGTTTGATTCTTTATAAATTTTTAATTATAATTCTTTCTTTGTTTTTTTTCAGCATTTTGTGAAGAAAACTTGGGGGAATTAATTGTGAATCATTACACGATCAAACAACGTACAAAAGTGTAACTGAATTTTATTTTTCAAACCAACAGTCTATGGTGCTGACACAGCGTGCATATCGTTGTCAGTTTAATGTGCGAATTGCACCCACTGTTTTCATTGCTGATATTTGAAATAAAGAGTGTACGTTAACAAACCAAGAACCATACTCCAACTAAACACCAACATTCGAAATGAAATCATGGCCATTATACCCGAAATTTTGAAAAAACTTATGAAAAATATGCTAAAAAGAGCACGTATGTAGGAATCAGAAAATGGACATCACTTACACGATATCATTTATCAAAGCTAATTGCAAAAAATTACCTAATAATATACTGTACTTAAAAAAAATATTATAATAATCGCAAAAATTAGAAATTAAAAATTATATGACAACCTTACGATTACAAATTTATATATTGCATAGCATATTTATGTGTTAGCTATTGTGGCGAACAAGAACTTAGTCAAAATTTATGTCTCATTACTTTTAATGGCCGAAATTTTGGATAGGAATTTGGCCTTTTTTCACATTTATGTTTTTGTGAGGATCTGATTACTTTTTGATCATTTTTCTATAATAACACTTTTTAAACTTAAAATTTCTAGTGTATTTTATTTCTATTCATGATTACTGTGTGGTGATGGGTATTGGATTATGGACCTTAAAAATGCACTATTATGTCATTACAACGGGTCGCCAGTGTGTATGCAATTTTTTAAGAGTCGTCTGGAAAGAAACATGTAAAATATATCGTAAATTTTAGTGGGCGTGATCTCGCCTATTTTCTCAATATATTTACATAATAAAGTCTGCTTAGCTGAAGTACATAAATCACAAGGATATGCCCAATGTGCATGCAAAGTTTCAATAGGGTTGCTGGTGCTTTAATTTTTCGATTTTCGGATTGAGTAAATCAATTTGGACTATTTGTCTACAAAATGTCAGCTCTCTATAGTATAATATTACATAAAATTTTTATGGGACTGGCCTCGCTGACTTTTATATCTGTTAGTGCTTATGGTTCATAAAAAGTTTCGTAGAAAATAGCTAATGAGAAATACATGAGTTATAGAATAAAAACTGCTAAGCCGAAGTACATGAAAGAAGGAGCTAAGATTTATGGGTGTAGTCACGGCCACTTTTCAAAACAGGAAATTTTGTTTTGGATAAGTTCAATGTGTATGAAAAGTTTCAATAAAATTTAACTTAATTTTGAGTTTACAATGCTTGTTCCCGCTCCTGCTTGAAGCTTCTGGTTTCTTAGATTGTTCTTACATAGTTATATCTGATCTAGCTTTAATATATTTAGCTTTAATATTTTTTATAGCTTTAAGTTTTATGATCATTACCCCCTCCCACTATTTTAAACTCACAATTTTATTGTGAGCAGTGCTTATAATTCATGCTAATTTTCTTGAAAAATATGCTACACCGATTAGATTAAACACAAGGCTAACATTTTATGGGAGTGATCACGCCCACTTTTTAAGGTGATTGTTTAAAGTCTTGCATACGTGCAACATCTGTGCAAGGTTTCACTAAAATGGCTTGAGTTAAAAGCTGTATATTAAGGTTTTAGTACCAAACAATATTAGCGTGCCCCCGCCTATTCTGGTAATTTTTTGGGGTTTTCAGATTTTTCTAGTTCGTTTCTCACCTAGACTTACTTATGTATCAAATTTCAGCTGATAAGCGCAACTTTTAATTTTAAATTTTTATGGACGTAAAACCCTGCCCAATTTTCCAAATTCAAGATTTTTTTGGCTAGTGCTTATTTTTCGTGTTAAGTTTCATTGCAAACGGATAATAATACATGCAGAAATAGTATATCTAAATATGCTGAGCCGTAGTACACGAAAATGAGGTATAAATTGTATGGGCGTGTCAACGCCCACTTTTTTAATGAAAAATGTATAGCCTTGCATTATCGCAGTATATATGCCAAATTTCAATAAAATATCTTCTATTAAGCGCCTTAGATTTACTTTTTTAATTCTAGCCTTTATGGGCGTAGCCCCGCCCTCATGGCTAAAATTTTCGGGTTCTAAAATTTTTTTTAGTGTATGGCTTACCTATACCTAATTCAGTATAAAATTTCAGCTCACTAGAAAAAATTTTAATTTTTATGGGTGTAGCCCCGCCCCCTGGTTAAAATTTTCGGGTTTTTTATATTTTTCTAGTTCTTTGCTTACATAGGTCTACTTGTGTACCCAATCTTAGATCTCTAGCGATAGCAGAAATGCTTCATTAATTTGATGAGTGTGTCAGTGGTCAGTGGTCAGTGAGTATGTCTTAAAATATGCACTTTTTTCGCCTCCTTATCTCCGAAACGTTTCATTGTAAAACTTTCAACCTTCGTATATGAGGTAACATGAATTTATTCTAATTATGGTTTAAATTTTATAATTTTACATTGCGGTGAACAAAGTTATGAGAGAGGTAAAAACTTGCTGTAAATATACACAATGCGTGCATTGGCCGGTACTTGGCTTGGTGCACTATTGTGCATTTAGATAAATTGCTTATAAAATGTTCTGCGATTTTATTAGCGTTTACTTTTACTCAGGTAGCGGTTTTTAGCGGGTTTTCAGGGAATATGTGGCGGGAAATGCCTAGAGCATTTTTGCAACACTGAATAGGAAGCAATCATCACAAATTATTTCGTCACGTAGTATTATCTTCTTTACTTCTATACCTGCAATATCTGAAACAAATCCCTTGCCAACAGCGTTTAGCGCTTAGCGTTTGTTTTAGAAGACTTCGCTGTACTAAGGCATTTAAAAAATGCTTCATGTTCAAAATGCTTCTTTTAAATGGTGTTTTGCAGGGGTCTAACTCGTATAATTAATACAATGTCACGCGATATTCATATGTATGTACATGATATCAGGTTTTATAGTTGTTTAAATCAATAATGTTATGTACTTAATTAAAGCTTAAAATCCTCAATTATTTATGATTATGTGTAAACAATTGCATATAAATTTACTGAATTATTGTTTTTCTCAATTATAAAGTCTGTAAGCATAATGAAACGATTTATTATTACCAATTGAAAATATTCTAAAGTATGATTTAATTTTCAGTTAATTTTTTTTCCAATTAATACATAATAAATTTTAATTTAGGTATTTTATTTCATGGTATATAATTGATTGTTAATATTAAAACAATGGATATGCATGTGTATATTAACAAATGTTTGGCAAATTTAAATGCACTTTTTAATGCTGATGTAATGGGTGGGTTTAAAATTGCTCTTATTTGTTCAGTAAAAAAGGTGCGTATTATACAGAGGTGTTCAGGATATTATTAGAATTTAAGATTTCCAGAATTTTAGTTACCAGCATACTCTTTAAAAAGTTTTTAAATATATCAGCCCCTGAAAACTACCGAATCAGAAAAATCAGACAATTAATTAGTTGAACAATGCTAAGAACCCCGTATATAGAAATTTCAATGATTTCCTTATAGGACTTTTGATTACTTGGACATATTTAATACATATCAAGCAGCAGTAGTTGTAATAAAGGAAACGAAATTAAAATCTGGGCGTGGAGTGTTACAAATTATTGTATTACAATTAGAGGCAATTCCCGATCATATTGAAATTTAATGCCGCATTTAAGATGTGGGTGAAAAGGTGAATAAAAAAGACTCTGATATTGAAGACAATAACTTATACTGAAATGGCATCGTCAACACACAACAAAAGTGAAAACAAATCGCAAAAGCAGGAAGTGCAAAAACACGATCTGAAGAAATATACCAAGTACACCATATTAATAAGGATCCACTTGCAATGATATAAATCCATCAGGTATATTCTACCAAATTACTGATCTGTCTGTATATGTATAAGACACAGCTAAAAATGCAGCGAATTGACAAAGAAAAGGACAACATGAGACGAAATACCACAGAATCTGTTCGAAAATGCATCACTGCTCTGCATCGCACCAGCGAACTTTAATTTAAAATGCAATACAAGTTCGTTGATAATCTCTTTTAGTACTTACCATGTTTTTAACTTATATTTTACATTTATTGGTGAGCTGTCTACTCCAGCAAAGTACTTCATGTTATTTAAATTTAGATTTGCACCGCAGTAATGCAGTTCCGATTAGGACCTACATTTGAATAATTATGTTTACAAGAGTTCCGTTTTTCTTCAGCATTCAAAGTAAGAATTGGTTTTTTTAGTTCCTAATTTAGAGAAACCGACCCTTAATGAAGGGTTAATTATAATAAAAATTCAGTAAAGTTCAACTTTTGACTCGCGCACGAACGGTTCCGTGCGGTCACTAGATATGTAATAATATTCGAACTTGAGTCTATTTAATATAAAGGTTTGACATTTTTTCGTTTTTAGGATTTTTTCAGTTTTGAACTTTTTTATATGGCGATTTTTAGCTTTGTGTGTTTTTTTCGTTTTTTTTTGGTCATATGCAAAAAATTACTTTGAATATATGGGCTTGAGGGCTAACTTTGAGGACCGAACGCACCCCCTAAAACACAACTTATTGGTATGAAATTTTTTTGTGTTTTTTTTTACATAAAACTGAACCGATCTGGAGGGTGAGAGTAGAAGAACTAAAAAAAATAAAAAAATACCGGCCTCACTAATGTAAAGGGTGTTTTTTATTGAGGTATAGAACTTTAAGTTGGCATCACTTTTTTAACTGGCGGCCATTTTGTCAGCTGTCAAGTGATTAATATTTAGTTTGGTTTGCCATTTCATCATGAACAGGTTGACAAAAGAACAACGCTTGCAAATCGTGCAAATTTATTTCGAAAATAATGGTTCAGTTCGCGAAGTTTACCGCAAGCTCCGTCCATTTTATGGTCGACATAATCGTCCATCAGAGCAATTAATTCGGTTAACCATGGATCGTTTTCGCACTACGTTTACTCTATGTGATAATACGCTTCCGCAGAGACGTCGAACAGTGCGCACCGAAGAAACAATTGCCGCTGTAGAGCAAAGTGTTGAAGAGGACCCGAATGAATCGATTCGCCACCGTGCACAGCAATTGGAGCCGACTAACCGACTATTTTGTTCCCGAATTGGATGGCATGAATGTGGATGACTTGTGGTTCCAACAAGACGGCGCTACATGCCACACAGCGCACGTCACAATCGATTTATTGAAGGAAACATTCGATGAGCGCATAATTTCGCGGAATGGACCTGTCAATTGGCCACCAAGATCGTGTGATTTGACACCATTGGATTATTTTCTTTGGGGATATGTGAAGTCGCTCGTCTACGCCAACAAACCAGAAACGTTAGGGGACTTGGAAGCCAACATTCGTGGCGTTATTGCCAACATACGGCCCCATATGCTCGAAAAAGTGGTTGAAAATTGGACCTGTAGAATTGGCTTTATTCGAGCCAGCAGCGGCGGCCACATGCCCGAAATCATATTTAAACATTAATGGCATAAAATTATCCTTCCAATAAAGCCAAATTAATGGACATTAAAACGATTTTCTTGTGTTTTATTTCAATTCAAAGTTCTATACCTCTTAAAAAAACAACCTATACATACATGTTTCTCTTGAGTTTTAAATTAACTTAAATTCGTTTTTACTTCATAAATAAATATTCTAATTTACAAAAGGCTGTAAAAGGTGGTTTTACGCAAATCAAATATATTATTCTTAATTTCGGAACATCTTAAATAGTTGTGAATGAAAGAGTAATCTAAATAAAGATTAATTTTTTTGTGTATACAGCAAGAAAATAATTGGGGTATTTAAACGAAAATTATTTGCGAATTTTTGCAATAAATAAAACAAAATAGTTACGAGCATTTATCAGCTTAAAACTTTAAGGCTCTAGAATTTATTTGCAGAGTTTAGAAGTTTTGCGAATCATGTAATTTTTACTTGAAATTATTGCTCTTGTGCATAATTCTAATAAATTAGGGGTGACTTCAGCCATTTACGCCATTGTCTGATAGAAGTATTTTGTTTTGCATTTTTTGCCCTTTTTCCAGTTCTGGCGACTTTTACTTAATATCAATCACACTTTGCTATCTATTTGATATTAGCAATTTTTCGCAAATTTTTGCATTTTTCGCTATTAAAGTGATTTTTAGCTAAATCTTGCATTTTTACCATTTTACCGATTTGTAATCAATCTATCTATTTGATGTTAGAAAATTTTTACGAGTTTTCATCATTTTGCCAATTTTCTGGGATTTTTTGGATTTTCTTATACTCGTATATTTAGGTATTTGTAAGTAATTTTAGAGCTTGTTTGCAATTTTGCAATATATCGTGAATATTTGCAATAAAAGATTTTGCTTGGCAGTTTTAACAATTTTTAATCCATAGCAGACCTTATTATCTTTTCGATGTTATTAAGTTTTTGCGAATTTTCGTAATTTCCGTGATATTTTCCCTCCCAGAATGCAAGTTCATTGCAAATTTAGGGTTTTTTAACGGTTTTTTTTTCAACTAAAAAATTATTCGCTAATTTTTGCACATGAGATTATTTTTGATTCTTAATATCTATTGAGTTTGTGCGTTTACAGTTTTTGCGGGTTTGGAAATTTGTTAAAGACATTCGCATTTTTGCAAGTTTTTTATCAATTGGCGATTCAGCTTTAGGCACAGGGAAAGCTTTTCAGATTTCCGAGGAAAGAAGGTATATGACAGTGAATGTCTCATATTTTTCTATAATATATTTAAACTTTTTGATTTACAGGAAATCACAAAACCTTCCGCATTTGCTTTGAAAAGCAATATAATATATGATGACAAGAAAAAAAAACTAATGCCATTTTAAAATAACTAAATTTACATTAACGTTCCTCCACAGTCTTTATTTTTATTAATTTTGAAACAAAAATAGTAAGGGTTTTCATGAGGATCTTCAAAAGTCTCGCAACCTGTGTAATTGTGCATTTTTATACTCTCGTAAATAAGATGTCAAAAATTGTATGGAAATTTATTTACACAAACCTGTTAACTTTGCCCAACAATTTTCACTCGTAAACTTAAGCTGTACAATTGTGCATTTATTAAACAACAACTCTTTGGTTTTTTTTTGCTTTCTTGGGGCATTTTTAGATACAAACACACACGATTTATTTCTAGAGAAATATATAAATACGTATTCAATTCAAAAACTGCTTGAAATTTAATTTTTTTATACCCTTTACCAAAAAATGGTAAAAGAGTATATATAGCTTTGTCATTCCGTTTGTAATTTCTAGAATATTAACAAGGGAGCCATAAAGTATATATATATATATTCTGGATCCTTATGCATAGGGAAGACGAATAAGCGATGTCCCGATGTCCGTCTGTCCGTCTGTCTGTAAGTGAAATCGGTTTTCCGAAGCTCCCAGAAAAGCTACAGACTTCGTTCTTGGACTGGTGTATCAGAAATGGTCGACATAACATTGGTATTGAAAATCAGCAAAATCGAGCAGACGGTTTCAGAGCTGGGAAGCTTAAACTTCATTTTGCCATACAAAATAACTACCGAAAACTAGTTATTATTTTTTTTATTAAATAAACTTATTTTATGCTTCAGTATGAATAAAATTAATATTTCTTAATAAAAAAAATATAAAAAAGTTGAAACAAGTAAGAGTGCTATATTCGGCTGTGCCGAATCTTATATACCCTTTACCAAAGTGTTTTTATGTAGATAGAGATACATACATAAGCACATACATAAAGTATAAACAAAAAGAAAAAAATAATTTGACCTAGTTACTTTTATATACAAAAAAATAAATTTACAAACCCTAGAATCATCATATTAGATTTTTCTGATTCCTTATATCAATCTAGTAGTTCTTAAAAAAATATAGAAAGTGTGTTAAGTAAAAAAAGAAAAAAGGAAATTAAAAAAAATGTTTTACTTAGTTACTTTAATATCCAGAAAAAAGGTCAAAGTTTCCAGCTCTGGAGCTGTGGTTTTTATTTTTATAATTTTTTACACCAAACTTGTCTTTCCAAAACGTAAAATATGTATAATCTATAAAGGAAAAGATAAAAATTAATTAGACTTAGTTACTTTTATATATCACAAAAAGTGTAAGTTTCCCAACCCTGAGATCATTCTTTTTGATTTTTCTGATTTCTTATACCCATCTCTTTCTTTTAAGATTTTAAGACATGTTTAATTTATAGAAAAAAAGAAAAATTTGTTTTAGTAAGTTACTTTTGTACAAAAAAAGTTAAAGCTTTCGTCTTTTTAATTTTTTAACTTTTTTATTTTGAAATACCAAATACATTCGTACTGAAGTATAAAATAGGTTTAATTTATAAAACAAATAAAAATTTGTTTTCGGTAGCTAATTTTTTATATCACAAAAAGTGTGGGTTTTCCAACCCTGAAAGCATACTTTTTGATTTTTCTGATTTCTTATACTAATCTCTTTCTTTTAAGAATATAAGATATCTTTAATTTATAGAGTAAAAGGAAACATTTGCTTAAGTAAGTTACTTTTGTATAAAAAAGGGTAAAATTTCCCAACCCTGGAAACGTGTTTTAAACTTTTTTCAATTGAAACACCAATTTTATTTGTACTATAGAATAAAATAAGTTTATTTATTAAAAAAAAACTAAAATTAGTTTTCAGTAGTTCATTTTTTATATCACAAATAGAGTAAATTTCCCAACCCTGGAATCCTCCTTTTTTCTAGTCTCTTTCTTTTAAGAATATAAGATATCTTTAATTTATAGAGAAAAAGGAAAAATTTGCTTTAGAAAGTCACTTTTTTATAAAAAAAAAGTTAAAGTTTTCCAACCCTGGAAACACCTTTTTAATTTTTTGAAGTTTAATTTTTAATTTGAAATACCAACTTTATTCGTACTGAAGTATAAAATAAGTTTATTTAATAAATAAAAAAAAAAATTAATTTTCGGTAGTAATTTTTGATATCTCAAAAAGTTTCAGTTCTCCAACCCTGGAATCATCCTTTTTGATTTTTCTGATTTCTAACATCAATCATTTTTTTCAGAATATAAGAATTGTTTAATTTATAGGAAAAGAGGTAAAATTTATATAGTAAGTTATTTTGCATAGGAAAAAAAGTTAAAGTTTTCCAACCCTGGAAACGTCTTTTTAAATTTTAAAATTTTTTTTTATTGAAATACAAATTTTATTTGTGGTGAAGTATAAAATAAGTTTATTTAATAAAAGTAAATAAGAAATTAGTTAAAGGTAGTTAATTTTATATATCACAAAAATTGTAGGCTTTCCAACCCTGGAATTATCCTTTTTGTTTTTCTGATTTCTTACATCAATCTCTTTCTTTTAAGAACATTAGATTTGTTTAATTTATAAAAAAAAGGAAAAATTTGTTTAATAAGTTACTTTTGTATAAGAAAAAAGTTAAAGTTTTCCAACCCTGGAAATGTCTTTTTCATGTATTGAACTTTTTTACTTTTAGTATCAATTTAATGTGTACTGCAGCATAAAATAAGTTAATTTAATAAATATATAAAACAATAGTACGACCTAGTTACTTTTATATATTACAAAAAGTGTAAGTTTCCCAACCCTGGAATCATCCTTTTTGTTTTTTCTGATTTGTTACACCAATTTCTTTCTTTTAAGAGTCTGAGCTATGTTTAATTTATAGAGAAAAAGAAAAAAATTTGTTTTAGTAAGTTACTTTTGTATATGAAAAAAAATTTAAGTTTTCCAACCCTGGAAACGTCTTTTTAATTTTTTTGACCTTTTTTTTAATTTTAAATACCAATTTAATTTGTACTGAAGTATAAAATAAGTTAATATAATAAAAAAATATAAAAATTAGTTTACAGTAGCTAATTTTTTATGTCACAAATATTTTAAGTTTTCCAACCATGGAATTATACCTTTCGATTTTTCTGATTTTTTAACCCAATCTCTTTCTTCTTAGAATATAACATATATTTAATTTATAGAAAAAAGGAAAAATTTCTTTTAGTAAATTAATTTTGTATAATTTTGTATAAAAAAGTTAAAGTTTTCCAACCCTTGAAACGTCTATTTAATTTTTTTAATTTTTTTTATATTTTTTTTATTAAGAAATATTAATTTTATTCATACTGAAGTATAAAATAAGTTTATTTAATAAAAAAAAATAATAACTAGTTTTCGGTAGTTATTTTATATGGCAAAATGAAGTTTAAGCTTCCCAGCTCTGAAACTGTCTGCTTGATTTTGCTGATTTTCAATATCAATCTTATTTCGACCATTTCTGATACACCAGTCCAAGAACGAAGTCTCTAGCTTTTCTGGGAGCTTCGATTTCACGTACAGAGAGGCGGACAGACGGTAAGACGGACAAACGGATATTCGGAGAGACGGACAGACGGACATCGCTTATTCGTCTTCCCTATGCATAAGGATCCAGAATATATATACTTTATGGCTCGCTTATTAATATTCTAGAAATTACAAACGGAATGACAAACCTATATATACCCTTTTACCATTTTTTGGTAAAGGGTATAAAAACCTATGTTTTTATAATTTTTTTCCTCTCAATCGCTTCTTTTCCAATAATTACTGTTTTGAAGATTGGATAAGCTATGTCTTCAACAATGGTGTATGTTTTTATACAACTTTTAGCCATAATTGTTTTATGTAGTAATTTTTCTATATAATACTTACTACTTTCTGAATTACAATTGACAGTTTCTGAATTACAATTGACAGTTTCTGAATTACAATTCTAAATTACAAGTGACGCTTTCTGAATTTAAATTGATAAATCTAAATTACAATTGACGCTTTTTAAATTACAACTAGAAAAGGCGTAGTAAATTTTTTTGAAAATATCTGAAAAAGGAAGACTCAAAAATGTGAATTTCTTTATTCAAAAAATATAAAATTTTATTAATTTGTTGATTTTCTTTCATTAAGCCACATAAATTTAATTTTATTGTCAAAGAGTTTGGTTTGTATCTTATCTGATCAGAGATGGAAGGGAAGTTCACATTTTTGTATTTCTTAATGGAATAAAATTAAAAAATTATCACCCAGGTTCTGTATATCACCACTAAATGAAAGTGAAATCGATTTAAATTCCACATACGCGATTTCATTCTGTTCTGAAATTGGTATGAAACGGTTTTTTCAGTGCGGTTTTGATCCCATATTGTTTTGACCAGTTAGTTGAAACAACGAAAGAAAAATCAAATTTGCTTGCACTGTGAATGATTTTCATTAACAATATCAATTGACAGTTAAAAAAAAACAAACCAAATATTAAATTTCTAAAGGCTTTATTAGTCTTTACTTTCTGTTGCTGTTCTGTGCTGTGCCGTTCTGCTTCTAAATTTGGGTACTTACTTTTTCTATAGTAACTTATCAGCTGTTTCTAACCAGAATGGTCACAGTTTTCCACTAAAGTGATGAATGAGTTTTGCATCGTCCATTGGTATGCATCAATATAATTTTATGATTTTCTTTTATAAATTCAAAATACCCATTCAGGATTTATTTTAAAATATTTTTATTTAATTTATGCTGTCACTTACAATTACTTATCAAGTTTTTAATTTTCACAGGTTGATCCGAAACAGAACAGAACGAAACAGAAAAACTAACGATGTGTATTAGGCTTCTATAAACAAAAAAGAGTCAGGTGATGCGTAACAGAACAGAAAGTAAAAACTATTTCTGCCTTAAAATTATTTTTAATTAACGTGTCTTAAACCACTAATATGAACCAATCTGCGGTTGTTATTTCTATTTACATGTTGGAAAGAGAAAAGGAACGAATAGAGAGGATGCAAAGGAAAAGATATCGCGATTGTTCCATTCCTTTGGAACTACCAGAACAGTCGAAAGTAAACATTAAAATTGTAGTAAAAAATTTCTTAAATGAAGAAACAGTTTTATAGCATATTTTAGACTAAATAAAGAAGGGTTTTTGATGCTGTTAAGTGAAATGTCAGCCAAAGTGACGGAAGCAAGCGTTCGTTACTTCAGACAGGGGAGTGCCCAACAAATGATTGAAAAGGTTCTAACATTGTTGTAGGAAGAAGTACCGCTTCAAAAATTCTGACCAACATGTTTAACGTATTAGAAGATGTTATAAGCCCAAAATGGATAAAGTTTTAAAAAAGCGAAGAAAAAATTTCAAAGTCCAAAAGACATTTTTACAACAAATACCAATTACCTGGGGTAATTGGATGTGTGAACGGTACCCACATAAAAATTAAGACACCAACAAACAACTCAAGTTTATTCTGGAACAGGAAGGGGTTTCCAAGCATAAATGCTACGATTGTGAGTACATTCATACATATCTAAATAGTACATATGTAAATGCACGTTCATATTTTCCTATTCTGGTCTATAGATTACTGATTACAAAATGAATATCATAGCAGTGGATGCATGCACACCTGGTCAGTGCCATGATTCATTTATATGGAAGTTAAGTGGTTAGAGACATCACCAAATGAGAAATTATAAAAATGGTGATAAGAGATCGTGGCGTTTGGGTGATGCAGGATACTCTCTAGAACCTTTGTTTGCTAACGCCGTATAGAAGTCCTACAGTGGGAACTCCAGAACATAAATTCAACAAACAACATACATCTGCTCGAAACATAATTGAACGGGTTATTGGTGTTTTGAAAAATCGATTCAAATGCCTTTTATACACCGTTACATACGAACCAAATAAAGCAGTTAAAATTATCAATATTTGTTGCGGACTCCACAACATTTGTAGATTTTACAATGTCGAAATATTTGAAAGCTATGAAGTTCCATATACCGATATTGAACGGTCTATAAATGCCGACACAGACACGAAATTGCGACTTTTCAATGAAGCGACTAGAATGAGAAACGAAATAGCCAGAAGTTTATAGTAATGCAATTCATTTATTAGTACAAACATACGTAGGTATATATGTATGTATAAAAGATATCGAACTATTTACAAGTCTTTGAAAATAAATAAATGAAGAAATGTAACAATACAAATGTATGCAAGAAAATAACCAATAGCTAGGTGATTGATTTTATTTTGTAAGGACATTTTTCTTTTATATATCTAAATCCAACTCTTTTATTTGAATTTAATTTTTTTCATTAAATTTTTTTCAACTTCAAAGTTGTTGCGTTTAACTTCCTTCATTTTCTCCTCCTGGTAAAGGTTTTGTTTTTTATATTTTTCTTTTAATATATTTGTTACATCATCCAAAGATTTACGCATTTTATACAATTGCTTCAACGTATCCTGAAACTCCTTTAAAAAGTTTCATTAAAATTATTTAACGCTTCTATAATTTTTTCATTACTAGAAGTTTGGCTGGAAATAAAAGATTGCAAGACATATTGAATTGGCTCTCTTGTTTTGTTATTAACATCAGCTATTTAACTACCCCAGTAGATAGACGTGGGTGCTAATGAAGCGCGTGGCTGCACAGAAAAATATCGGTATTTCCCCCAGCTATAAAGCCTAAGTTTAATTTTTCTTCTCTTCTTTTGAAACTCACATTAATTAACAAAAATATTTCATTCAATATAGAATTGAAATTACTGAACTTATGCCTGACTAAAAATTATTTCTGAATAAAAATTCATCATAGTTCAATTAAAATCTAAAAATGTCTCAATTAAGTTTTATTTTAAATTTTATTATTAAAATATTTACTACTTACATTACGTTTTTTTTTTCTTTTTATACCCTTTACCAAAAAATGGTAAAAGGTTATATATAAGTTTGTCATTCCGTTTGTAATTTCTAGAATATTAATAAGCGAGTCATAAAGTATATATTGTTACGTAAAAATATTCCTACAGGGTTAAAGCAAAGAACTATCTGGAAGTATTTAACTAAAGCACTAAACGTACACACATATTTACGTGCAAACACTATAGCAACAACAATAATTGTGTACATAGCTACAGACATACACACATACAAATAAAAGTGCGAGCACTGTACTACCAGTAGCAAACCGCATTGCCAACATAAGAGTCGTTACTTTGAAATTCAAAAATAACGGCCAATCGAATTATCTACAAACGCCTAGAAGCAGCAACATGAATTTTCCCGATTGTGCTGGAGGACTGTTTGAACATCTGGCTACCAATAGTAAATGACAATACAAATGTCATCATGCATAGATGCCATTAATAAGTACAGACATGTTATTACGCCACCTATCGGGCGAACATTCGAGAACCGATTCATGTACTATAAAAAGTGGCAGCATGTGCGAGAATAGAGCAGTGCTAATCAGAAAGTAGTCAAGTTAAGACCTCGTTGAAAGTGAATAATAACGATAAGAAGTAGTTAAGTAAAGACAAGTTGTAATTTGCTTCGTTAAGAATAAAAGGAAATACAGTAGCAAATAAAAATTGTATGTTATTTATTTTTATTATGAGCAATCAAAAGAACTCACACGTTTAATAAAATTTAAACGTAACAATATATTCTGGAGCCTTATGCATAGGGAAGACGAATAAGCGATGTCCGTCTGTCTGTACGTGAAATCGGTTTTCCGAAGCTCATTTTCCGAAGGGTCAGAAATGGTCGAAATAAGATTGGTATTGAAAATCAGCAAAATCGAGCTGACGGTTTCAGAGCCGGGAGACTTAAACTTCATTTTGCCATACAAAATAACTACCGAAAACTAGTTTTTAATAATTTTTTATTAAATAAACTTATTTTATACTTCAGTATGAAAAAATTGGTATTTCTAACTAAAAACAATTTAAAAAAAATTAAAAGGACGTTTCCAGGGTTGGAAAACTTTAACTTTTTTTCTTATACAAAAGTAACTTACTGAAACAAATTTTTCCATTTTTTTCTATAAATTAAACATATCTAATGTTCTTAAAAGAAAGAGATTGATGCAAGAAATTAGAAAAATCGAAAAGGATGATTCCAGGGTTGGAAAACCTACGATTTTTGTATTATAAAATTAACTACCGTAAACTAATTTTTTATTTATTTTTATTAAATAAACTTATTTTATACTTCACAACGAATAAAATTGGTATTCCAAATAAAAAAAATTTTAAAATTAAAAAAGACGTTTCCAGGGTTGGAAAACTTTAACTTTTTTTCTTATACAAAAGTAACTTACTAAAACAATTTTTTCTTTCTTTTCTACAAATTAAACATATATTACAGAAAAATTAAAAAGGATGATTAAGGGGTTGGGAAACTTACTCTTTTTGTGATATAAAAATTTAACTACCGAAAACTAATTTTAATATTTTTTAAATAAATAAAATTGTTTTATACTTCAGTACAAATAAAATTGGTATTTCAATTTAAAAAAGTTTAAAACACGTTTCCAGGGTTGGAAAACCTTACCTTTTTTATAGAAAAGTAACTTACTAAAGCAAATTTTCCCTTTTTCTCTATAAATTAAAGATATCTTATATTCTTAAAAGAAAGAGATTAGTATAAGAAATCAGAAAAATCAAAAAATTTGATTTCAGGGTTGGAAAACCCACACTTTTTGTGATATATATAAAATTAGCTACCGAAAACAAATTTTTATTTTGTTTTTATAAAATAAATTTATTTTATACTTCAGTACGAATGAATTTGGTATTTCAAAATAAAAAAAAAATTAAAAAAATTAAAATGATGTTTCCAGGGTTGGAAAACCTTATTTTTTATACAAAAGTAACTTACTAAAAACAACTATTTATAAACAAATTTTTCCTTTTTTGGTATAAATTAAACACATCTTACATTCTTAAGAAAGGATTGGTAAAAGAAATCAGAAAAATCAAAAAGGAGGATTCCAGGGTTGGGAAACTTACACTCTATGTGATATAAAAAATTAACTACCGAAAACTAATTTTTATTTTTTTTTTATTAAATAAAATTATTTTATGATTGAGTACGAATAAAATTAGTATTTCGAAAAAAAAAAACAATTAAAAAATTAAATGCTCGATTCCAGGGTTGGAAACTTTTTTTTTTTTTTTTGACAAAATTAACTTGCTAAAACAAATTTTTCCCTTTCTTTAAAATTAAACATATCTTATATTCTTAAAAGAAAAATATTGGTGCAAGAAATGAGAAAAATCAAAAAGGATGATTTCAGGGTTGGAAAATTTACACTTTTTGTGATATATAAAAGTAACTAAGTCTAATTAATTTTTATCTTTGCCTTTATAAATTATATGCATTTTACGTTTTGGAAATAAAAGTTTTTGTAGAAAACTATAAAAATAAAATTCACAGCTCCAGAGCTGGAAACTTTGAACTTTTTTTCTGGATATTAAAGTAAATAAATAAAACATTTTTTTGGATTTTCTTTTTTTTTTTCACTTAACACACTTTTTATATTTTTTAAGAACTACTAGATTGGTATAAGGAATCAGAAAAATCTAAAATGATGATTTTAGGGTTTGAAAATTAATTTTTTTTGTACATAAAAGTAACTAGGTCAAATTATTTTTTTCTTTTTGTTTATACTTTATGTATGTGCTTATGTATGTATCTCTATACTACATGAAAGCACTTCGGTAAAGGGTATATAAGATTCGGCACAGCCGAATATAGCACTCTTACTTGTTAATATTATTTAAAATTAAATATTTACTTCCTCATTAATAAAAAATATTTCAGGTTTATTAAGCGCTTATTTGATGTATTTCTATTGTAAATTTGTCAAATAGATATGTAATAAACCTAAAATATCTTTTATGAATTATCCCGTTATTATGTATATTTATTTAAAAAGTGTTTTTTCGTGCTGTCAAAGGCCAACTGTTTTAAATACGTTTTTTTGTAGCAAAATTCATTTACAGAACAAATCAATTCAACGGAAAAAAAACGATAGAAACAACTTGAAAATGAAATTTAGTTATGTAAACCATTTAAACGATTTCTAAAACGCCAAATTGACGAAAATTACACTTTTCCCGATTCTTTGATGAACAGCGATTTACAGAACCTGGGCGTAAAAAAATGCATAAAAGTATTATATAATACATCAAACTGTATAAGGTATTTCTTATTATATGTCAATTTAAAAAAGAAATCAATTTTAATACATTATCAAACAAAAGACATCAGAAAAAGTACAAATGTGTCATGATTTCCATCTAGGGTTCTGATTTGAATAAAACTTTCTTTCAAGTTTGTAAATACAAGAAAAATGTTCATTTACTTTTTCGTATCTGGAAGAGTAATTTCTTAAATTTCTGCTTTACTCTCTCGCTGCTAGTGTCTGCTGGGAAAGTAATGAACAGACCAAATATTTTTTTTAAAGAAATTATTTTTTTGGTAGAAATAGTTTTAAATAAAACTAAAGGATTGTTTATTTTGGTCAAAAAAACCCAATAAGAAAAATTAAATTTCTCAAATAGCTTAACAAAATGGTCTGTAGATTAAACTTTTGTATCAAATATATCTTAATCATTCATTGCTAACTGTTAGCATGACTTTTACAAGCCTTTTAAATTTTTATACCCTTCACCAAAAATGGTAAAGGGTATATATAGGTTTGTCCAGATTTTTGTAATTTCTACAATTTTCATTTGCGGCCACATAAATTTAGTTATTCCGGATCCTTTTGAAGAGGAGATAAAAAAAGACGTGTCCGTCTGTACGTCTGAATGTACGGATAGCTTGAAATAGATTTTCTGAAGCTCCCAAAAAAGTTAGAGAGCTCGGAGTTGAACTGAAACGACCGCAATTGTCTTGGATTGGTTGGTATTGAAAATCAGCAAAAATAAAGAATCGGTTCTTGCATTTTCTATATATATAGTTTTATCACCCAGTTTTAAAAAAATCCAAAAAAGATTATCGTGCATAGAACCAAGAATATTCAAATTTCTTATTAACACCATTAGCTACTCAGATACTGAGGCTTGCTTACTTTTGGTTTATGTTCACTGTATTTAAGCATATTCTTTTAAAACAGTGTTTCCTATAAAACACCTTTTTGTGACCACTACATACAAATTATTACGCGATTTGCGTGGAACATTCTTATTCGTGTGCATGTACATATGTATGTATGTATAGAAATGTGTTTGCACAGAATGTGTAATGTCAAGAAAAAACTATAGGTATAAACATTCGCACATACATACTTGTGTTTAAATAAACGCTTCCATAAGATTGTATGTATGCTGCGTTGAAACAACTACAACAACAACAATTTGCTACCAACTGTATTGAAAGAAGAATATTCAGTTGCTTGTTGTTGTTTTTGTCTACTAAAACAGCAACAATGTGCCAGCAAACGTATTTAAGGAAGAATATTAAGTTGGTTGTTCTAAGAACTCAGAATTATTTTGTATAGCTACATACATACTCGTACACATGACATACATATGTAGATATGTACAAATAAAGTATTGTTACGTTTTTCTTTCTATAAAAACGCTTTTCCGTAGATCCAAAGATTTGCAAATGAATACAAGAGCCGAGTGTAGTGATTAGGGTTAAGAATGATACAAGTTTTATTTACAAATACACTTAAACTAAATTAATCAAGAGCTTAAATACACTAATACAACTTAGGGCCATTATTACAACTTAAAGTTAGTTAAAAGTAGGATTTTATCGGACGTATAAAAAGCTTTCCATTAGTGAAAATTGGATTTAACTTACCATGTAGGATAAACTTGCCTGTAATTTATCGCTCACTTCAGGTTAAAGTAAAATTTTGCAAATGATAAAGTTTTTATACGTCCGATTAAGTCCTACTTTAACTAACTTTAAGTTGTAATAATGGCCCTTAAACTACTGAATTACACACAGATATTCACAACTGGTTACCACTGCGACTTCCTCGCTGTATTTTACGCACGTTTCTTAGCTTGCTGCGCAAATATTCACGTGACACCTCTTTGTCTGCTGCGCGTCACTTACGAGACTCACTCTGCCGTCACTCACAGTTGATACACCAATACCTCTTTGTCTGCTGCTTGTCACACACGGCACTCACTCTGCCGACACTCACAGTTGATACACCAATAAAGACTCACTGGCTTTACTTACACCCTTATACACGTCTATTCGCTGCGCTGTTCCCTTTACTCCAGTCGACACGATAGACTCCACAATAATCTCAATTCCACGACAGACTATTATTAATTCAAAACTTAATTATCAACTGACTATTGAGTTCTTAACTTCACTACTTTCTGATTAGGACTAACTATAACTGTTCGCGACCGACTTACAACTGCAACTAACTCTCTCATTGGATGCGTCACCTCTATTTATATTTCACAGAAATTCCACTAGAAGTTTCAAGCAATGTCTAGACGATCATTATCATCTTATATGCTGCCAAATTAAGTTCATGTGGTACGTGTGTACATCATTAACTAAGCAACACACGGTGGTTGTTTATCTTTTGCTTTTCGTTTGAATTGGCATGTATGTATGTGTGTAAATATGTAAATCTTCTTAATAGCAGACGCTTTTTTTGTTGTTGTTGCTTTTGCTTGTTTAATCAAGCTAGGCATGCTTATTTACTTATTGGCTACTTTCTAGACTATTCTTTGCTTTGACCCTGTAGGAATATTTTCGCGTAGCATTTCCATTAACCCTGTTGGAATATTTTTGTGTAATGCTGCTTAACATTGTTGACGGCTATTTTCGGAACACTGCCGCCCACGTAAGCCTATTCGTCCCAAATAGGCACATCATCGCCTTTCTTTTTCTGCGTTTTCTAAACGCCTTGTAGTTACGCTGGAGACGACTACCTCTTCCATATTTGTCGGCTTTAGTTCTGGCTCTGTCTCGTTTCTCAACTGAAACTTGTATTGCCATACGCTGGAGGTGACTACTTCGATATTCGTGGCCCCTGGTAGTACTTTCTCTGCTTAGTATTTCCACTACAGCTTGCTCTGCCGTTCGTTGGAGATGAAACCATCTTTGACATTTGCAGCCCTTGGTACTGAATCTGTTTCGTATTTCCAATACATCTTGTCTTGTTTTACGCTGGAGATGACAACTTCTCCCACATTTGTGGCCTTTGGCTCTGACTCTACTTTGTCCCTTGACTAGAGCTTGCCTTACCATTCCACATTTATGGCCCTTGGCTCTAACTCTGCTTTGTTCCTCGACTAGAGTTTGCCTTACCACACGCTTGAGGTTCTTTATAGAAGTTGTCTTCCTCTTCCTGACTGCTTTTATGCTGCGCGATTTGTGTACTGTAGCAGTTTCTTTACCCTGAGCAAGCGAGACCATTTCACCCATAGCTTGTTCCGCTGTTTCACAGACCACCACATCTTCTACGTCACTAGCTTCATTTGCTTTGCTGGAAACTTCTGGCTCACGTCCAACTTGTTGACACTGACCATTGTTGATTTCGTCTTCTACTTTCAGTTTTTCGTCAGCGTCTTCCTCTGTGGCAGAAATGTCTTCGTAGACGCTGTTCACCAAGTCAGAAATCTCATCGTCTGATTTACTGACTTGCATAGCTAATTTCGTCGTGTCACAAACCGCTTGACTATCATCTAGGTCACGAGCTTCATTTACTTCGCTGGAAACTTCTGGCAAACTTTGCTCATGTTCAACTTTTTGACACTGACCGCTGTTGATTTCATTTTCTGCCTTCAGTTTTTCGTCAGCGTCTTCCTCTGTGGCAGAAATGTCTTCGTAGACGCGGCTCCCCAAGTCAGAAATCTCTTCGTCTGATTTACTGACTTGCATAGCTAATTCCGCCGTGTCACAAACTGCTTGACTATTATATAGGTCACGAGCTTCATTTACTTTGCTGGAAACTTCTGGAAAACTTCGCTCACGTTCAGCTTGTTGACACTGAGAACTGTTGATTTCATCTTCTGCCTTCAGTTTTTTGTCAGCGTCTTGCTCTGTGGCAGAAATGTTTTCGTAGACGCTGTTTCCCAAGTCAGAAATCTCTTCGTCTGATTTACTGACTTGCATTTCTACACCATCTGCCTGTCTGTTTGCGTCTTCAGCAATTTCCTGACATTTTTCATTGCTGGCTCCAGATGATTCTTGAACGTTTGTCATATTCTTCGCTTTCCATTTGTCAAGTGTACCATTTGTGGCCCTAGATGTTTTTCGTACTCGTGCTCGTTCTCGCACTCTCTCGTTTTTGGCTCTTGAAGTTTCTCTCGACATTTCCAGAAATTCCTTGTTGTCAGCTTCGATTTGAGCTCTCAATTCTCTTACTGTTCTCATAAAATCATCTAACTTTACCCTCATTTCCAAACGCTCATTCTCCTCGAACTCATATGTCTCGATTTCAATGTTGCGCCGCTGGAACTCCTATAGTAGTCTCTCCTGTAGTTGTACTTTATTACCAGTTGTCGACAGTTTCCGTTTATTCAACTCTTCCTTGAGTTGCTCCACATTAAGCTCTTGAAATTTCATTTTCTTCAAAAACCAATTACTACGTTTAACCTTTTCAAATGTATGTGGTTTTGTTCACGTTTAACCTTTTCAAACGTGTGAGGTTCTCCTTTTCTTTTTCCTCTTGCCTTTCGCTTAACCCTTTTTAAAAGTATCGCTTGTATTTGCAAATCCCACTTCTGACACCAAATGTTACGTTTTTCCCTCTATAAAAACGCTTTTCCGTAGATCCGAAGATTTGCAAATGAATACAAGAGCCGAGTGTAGTGATTAGGGTTAAGAATGATACAAGTTTTATTTACAAATACACTTAAACTAAATTAATCAAGAGCTTAAATACACTAATACAACTTAAACTACTGAATTACACACAGATATTCACAACTGGTTACCACTGCGACTTCCTCGCTGTAGTTTACGCATGTTTCTTAGCTTGCTGCGCAAGTATTCACGTGACACCTCTTTGTCTGCTGCGCGTCACTTACGAGACTCACTCTGCCGTCACTCACAGTTGATACACCAATACTTCTTTGTCTGCTGCTTTTCACACACGGCACTCACTCTGCCGACACTTACAGTTGATACACCAATAAAGACTCACTGGCTTTACTTACACCCTTATACACGTCTATTCGCTGCGCTGTTTCCTTTACTCCAGTCGACACGATAGACTCCACAATAATCTCAATTCCACGACAGACTATTATTAATTCACAACTTAATTATCAACTGACTAACGAGTTCTTAACTTCACTACTTTCTGATTAGGACTAACTGTAACTGTTCGCGACCGACTTACAACTGCAACTAACTCTCTCATTGGATGCGTCACCTCTATTTATATTTCACAGAAATTCCACTAGAAGTTTCAAGCAATGTCTAGACGATCATTATCATCTTATATGCTGCCTAATTAAGTTCATGTGGTAACTATGTACATACATGTGTATATGCGTACGTGTGTACATCATTACTAAGCAACACACGGTGGTTGTTTAACTTTTGCTTTTCGTTTGAATTGGCATGTATGTATGTGTACAAATATGTGAATCTTCTTAATAAGCAGACGCTTTTTTTGTTGTTGTTGCTTTTGCTTGTTTAATCAAGCTAGGCATGCTTATTTAGTTGTTGGCTACTTTCTAGACTATTCTTTGCTTTAACCCTGTAGGAATATTTTCGCGTAGCATTTACATTAACCCTGTTGGAATATTTTTGTGTAATGCTGCTTAACATTGTTGACGGCTATTTTCGTAACAGTATTTTATTAATGAACCCACGTGTTCATGATATATAAATATGTAAATGTGTACATACATATGTATGCATATATGTAGGTAGATTCAATATGCATAAGAAAATAGATCTTAATTCGTTTGCTAAGCTATGTAGATATTGTGAATAGTTACATACTTATGTACTATGTAAGTAAATAAGCGCTTTTAAAAAGCATGGATATATGTATGTATTTATACCTGAAAGGATTGTTTAATTTGATTTCTGATTAATGTTTTCTCAGTACTTTCAGTAAAAAATATTGATTAAGTTAGGAAGACAGCATGGCTCTTTGATAAGCACTCGGCATGATCAAATTCTCCGTCTGAGCTCAAGCGATATCAACATAGATTTTTTTTTCAATATACATATAAATTTATGTTTTTGAAAAAGAAATTAATCAAAGCATAAAAATAAAATTATTATTGAGTTTTTAAAGAAAAATAGCAACTATGTACATAACTACAAGGAAACACCACCAAAACTAGCTATTCATCAATCAAATCTTACCATTTTAATTGTTCTGAACTAGATTTTTCTAAACTTCAATGATTTTAAAATTTTTATTTTTATTTTTAAGTAACTGTAAATAATAATTTACAATTAACTTTGGTGGTATTGTTTCTTAAATATTATCACATGTAATTTGGTTTACAGAACGATACGAACTTTACCCTACGTCTACACCTGATATATTTTTATCATAAAAGTCAAACTTTATATTGAAAAATAATTTTTTATATGTTAGCTCTTTTTTCTACATGGAATTTGACATTTGTCATGTTAAAAATATATCAGGTATAGACGTAGGGTTAGCCTAATCAAATAATTAATATGGAAATAATACTGTGTGACAAAAATTAAATAAATCGAAGTACATATGTATCTGGGACGTGTTACTGTTTTTCTGTTGCACAGAACAAACTAAATTTCGTTTTCAGTAACCAAATTCATTAAATCAGTAAATATTTTGTATGAATGCGGACCCACAATGAAGTTTGTAGATTCTGATAACAATTTTGTAAAAATGTAACTGGAAGATCATAAAATTTAACTGATTTTTTTCAAGAGTCAGTTTTCAAAATATGACACCAAGTTGGCACTGCCAGCTGATACTATCTGCCACCACAGCTGATACTATCGGTTTACGTACAGAATTTTAAGCTTCAGAGGCCCATTCAATATCAATAATAAATATGCTGGTGTTGTATGTTTGAGGATACAAATATTAAATTTGTTCTCTACTGTAAATTCATTCATACATATATTACATCTAAAATAAAGTCGTGTTGTTCGTGTCTATTTTGCTCAACAGGAAACGAACCGAACACGCACGAAATTAGATTTTTTTGTCACGAACACTTTGTGTTGAGTTCGTCGTATTCGTGTCACGGAACAAAAAACACGACACGCGCACATCTCTAATTGGCGTACAAATTGTACATGCATACACTTGAAGTAGCAAACTATTACAAACGCTTGTTGTTGTTGTGTTTAGAATTTATAGATTTTTTTAAAGAAATGTTGATACATACATACATATATGTATGTATAGGTATATAAATATGTATAAGTAAATATAAATTCGTTTGCTAATGCATGGTATGTATTATGTATGGATATGTATGTATGTTAAAAAAATAAGCAAACCCTTGCTAAAGATCATGGATTTCTTATGAATATTTTAAAGTGGACAGACAAGATTGTTTGTTTGATGGTGTTTGATTGAGTGTTTGTTGTTGCTGCGAGTATTTTCTTTCATTCATGTGGTTTTTGTTTTTTTTTTCAACAACTAAGTAAAACGTACTTTTGCTTAATTAAGCTGGTGTGGATTGCAGATGGGCAATCGGCAGGGATTGATCCCCTGGCTGAACGTACACACATAGATATGTAGGAAGCGACTGGGTAATGTATTGAAATAAATATCCAGCGAAAAAGGCATGCAAAAACGGAATTAAAACATTATCACTCTGAATTATTTTTCATAAAACAAGAATGATAACAATGCGATAGTTTAGTGGTAGAGAGTATGCGTGGACAGTCAGAACAACATGGTTCATATCCTGGCCGAGATGATACTTTTTTTTTGTATTTTTACCTCAAAAACGTCACCTAATCAGCGAACTTGCATGGGTTCTAAGCACTCATTTCAATAATTAGGAGTTTTGGTAAATGTGAACCCATGCTCATCAATGACACGCCTGCGTTAAAATCTAACGTTCTGCACCTAAATTGAACCAATTCATTTTCAGAAGAGCACATGCACTAACTATTTCTCTTGCATGTCTTTTTTGCTGGGTCCGAAAATAACTTAATTATTCGATTGCTAAATAAACTTATCTAAGGAGAAGTGTTGGTTAAAAAAAATTGGTAACTTTTATATCTAAAGCCTTTTTGTGTTCCTGCATTTTATTGGTGCTTGTGCCAACTCATTGGTAGATCTGCAACCGTAATGTTTAAAAAGTTTTTCTTAGATAATATCAGGTATTATAAGAACTTTCAACGGTACATAGTAGGCTAGTAGGTTATTTGCAACTGACAAGCTACATAAGTACATATCGCTCATTTTCTAAAACAACGTCATATATCAAAAATGGGATTTTTGAGTTAATGATGCAAAATTAATCCTCATATTGATATTAGTATTGTGTAAAAATTTCATACAAATATCTTGTATGCTTAACTATCGAGAGAAAAATAAAATTATCGTTTTCCATTAAGTTGTGTGTAAATTGAAAACTTTAAAGTTTAAAATAAACTTGTTTTTTTAACAAACGAGCGATATGTATGACATTATATCTGTGGCAATAAGGAAAAAGTGTTTAAGTCGTATTTTACTGTTTTTCAGGAGAGCACTTTTAAGCGTTCAAGTCGATTTCCAGACTTTTTTCTTTTACAGTTAAATTGGGAAATTCTTTGTTCAACTTTATCTTTTTAAGCAACCGTCGTTCTACACACTATAAGTAATTTGTACATTTAAGTTGAAATATACCAAAGTATAATCTGAATTAAGCCATTATCCCAAATTAGATTAGAAGTCTAAAAATGATAAGTCGCGCTATAACTTGCTGAAAAATCACACAAATTTATTGAGATTTTGACCAGAGGTACTTTCGAATATTCAGATTACGAAAACACCATTAAAGGGGCGGGACTGCGCCCATAATCACTAAAAATTAAAAGTTGAGCTAAGGAGCTGAAATTTGACACACAAATAGGTCTAGATGAGAAACCAACTAGAAAAATCTGAAAACCCAAAAAAGTTTATCAGGATGGGCGTGGCCACGCTAATATTGTTTGGTACTAAAACCTTAATATACAGCTTTTAACTCAAACTAATTTAGTGAAACCTTGCATACGCGTTGCGCGTATACAATACTTTAAACTATCACTCTAAAAAGTGGGCGTGATAACTCCTATAAAATGTTAGCATTGTGTTTAATCTACTTCAGTCTAGCATATTTTACTAGAAAATTAGCATGAGTTGTATGCGCTGCTCACAAAAAAATTGTGAGTTGAAAATAGTGGGAGAGATAGTGCTCATAAAATTTAATTCTCGCTAGAGAGCTGAAATATTATATATAAGTAAGTGCAGAGTAACCCAATAGGAAAATTTTAAAACCAAGAAGTTTTTTCCGGTATGCGGGGCTATACCTTTAAAACTCCAATTCGCACTAGAGAGCTGAAATTAGATAAACAAATAAATCTAGATTAGATATCACCAAGTCAAATCTAAAAAACCTGAAGTTTCAACCAGAAATCGGTAACAAGCACTTTAAATTCAAAATTAAGATAAATTTTATTGAATGAAGCCTTTCATACACATTGCACTTATCCAAAATAAAAATTTCCTATTTTGAAAATTAGCCGTGACTTCACCCATAAATCTTAGCTTTTTCTTTCAAGTACTTTGGCTTAGCAGTTTTTAATTTAATACTCAGGTATTTCTTATTAACTTTTTAATACCAAACTTTGCATGAACCATAAGCACTAGAAGATATAAAAGTCAGCGAGGCCAGGCCCATAAAAATTTTACGTAATATTATACTATAGAGAGATGACATTTTGTAGACAAATAGTAATTGATTTACTCAATCAGAAAATCCAAAAATTAAAGCACCAGCTACCCTATTGAAACTTTGCATGCACATTGTGCATATCCTTTTGAATTATGAGAGAATAATGCGTATTTGTTCTTTTCTTTGTATTGAAAAAAATGTTGTCAAGTAAGCAGACTATCTAGAAATTATATGACACCCTTACGATTACAAATTTATATAACGCACAGCATATTTCTGTGTTAGGTATTGTGCCAAACAAGAACTTGGTCAAAAGTTATATCTCACTACTTTTAATGGCCGAAATTTTTTTTATAGGAACTTGGCCTTTTTCACATTTATGTTCTTGTGAGGGTTTTCTCTACATTTTATGATTTGCGAAGGGTATATAAGATTCGGCACAGCCGAATATACCACTCTTACTTGTTTACTTTATTTTATCTCTTTAAATACCATTAATTTAAACATAATTTCAAATTAACTTAAGTAACTTAAGTATCCCAAAATTAATTTCCGTGAAATAAGCAAATGGCATCTGCAAGTCACATAGCACTGGGCATAAAGTTTTTTAAATGAGAACAACAATTTCAATTGCTTTAAAAATTATTTGCGAGTGCTAAAATTAGACTATTTTGCATAGCGACGATAATATCTGTATTACAAAATGTTACACTTCACAACAACAATTTCACTTTGGGCTTAAAGAAGACAAAATAACGGGCAGTTATTCAAAGTCATGTTGTATTAAGACATATTTGTTGCTCTTATTACATGAAGAGCAACAACACGCACAGTTTAACTTAAATTAGATTAATGCGTAGGCTTAATTGCTGAAAATAAATGCCATCACAACTGCAAATATTTTGAACTTAAACGAGTGAGTAATAGAAACATATTAAAGGACGTATACAAGATTTTTATTATACCCTTTACCAAAAAATGGTAAAAGGGTATATATAGGTTTGTCATTCCGTTTGTAATTTCCAGAATATTTATAAGCGAGCCATAAAGATTATACATATATTCTGGATCCTTATACATAGGGAAGACGAATAAACGATGTCCGTCTGTCCGTCTGTCTGTACGTGAAACCGGTTTTCCGAAGATCCCAGAAAAGCTAGAGACTTCGTTCTTGGACTGGTGTGTTAGAAATGGTCCAAATAAGATTGGTATTGAAAATCAGCAAAATCGAGAGCTGGGAAGCTTAAACTTCATTTTACCATACAAAATAACTACCGAAAAGTAGTTATTATTATTTTTTTATTAAATAAACTCATTTTATACTTCAGTATGAATAAAATTAGTATTTCTAATTAAAAAAAAATTAAAAAGACGTTTACAGGGTTGGAAAACCTTAACTTTATTTCTTATACAAAAGTAACATACTAAAACAAAGTTTTCATTTTTTTCTATAAATTAAACATATCTTATGTTCTTAAAAGAAAGAGATTGATGACAGAAATCAAAAAATTCAAAAAGGATGATTCCAGGGTTGGAAAATTTACTCTTTTTGTGATATAAAAAAAACTAACTACCGAATACTAATTTTAATTTTTTTTTCAAATAAATAAACTTATTTTATTTAAAACACATTTCTCTATAAATTAAAGATATCTTATATTCTTAAAAGAAAGAGATTAGTATAAGAAATTATAAAAATTAAAAAGTATGATTTCAGGGTTGGAAAACCCACACTTTTTGTGATATAAAAAATTAGCTACCGAAAACTAATTTTTTTTTAATAAAATAAACTTATTTTATACTTCAGTACGAATGAATTTGGTATTTCAAATTAAAACAAAAATTAAAAAATTTAAACGACGCTTCCAGGGTTGGAAAACTTAATTTTTTATACAAAAGTAACTTACTATAACAAATTTTTCCTTTTTACTGTAAATTAAACACATGTTACATTCTTAAAAAAAAGATTGGTATAAGAAATCAGAAAAATAAAAAAGGAGGATTCCAGGGTTGGGAAACTTACACTCTTTGTGGTATAAAAAATTAACTACCGAAAGCTAATTTTTTTTTTTTATTAAATAAAATTATTTTATCTTCTTGTAACAGGGGTTATCTTCGGGCTAGTTATGGTCAATTCCAATTTTTAATAAAACAAAATTATTTTATTTTATTTTCAAAGCACCCAACGTTTCGTTTGTTTTATTCAAACTTCTTCAGGTGTATTTTTTTATTCATAAAATCTAGCAAGAAAACAATAGTTCAATCAGATTTTGAATTCTACAATTATAGCAATTAATTTTTGACTTACAATTATTTGTTTTACATATTGTCACTATTATCACTTATTGATTAAAAATAGAAAAACTGGACTTCACGACACAGAGTTTGTATAAATAAAAAATAAATAAATAAATAAATAAGACAATACAACACAAATTTATTCGTCAATCTTACGCTAATATCACAGAATTTCAACTAAATCAGATTATTGCAGCAGAATATTGTAGTTTGGTATTATCTTTATATTCCTTTGTGTTCCTTGTCCTTTGTATTTTTTGTTGTATTCGCAAACTTTCAAGAGTGTAACGTTTGTTCTCTTTCTTTTCTTTGTCCAATATTTTTGTATTTTCTAAGTCCGCTACATGACTGCACTCTTTTATATGTAGTAATAACGCCGTTGCTTCCTGTCCCTTTCTTATGTCTGCCTTGTGTTCATTAATTCTCGTTCCTAGCATTCTTGTTGTTGTGCCTATATAAACTAAATCACAGATTTCTCTCTCATTTCCATTACATTTTATTTCGTAAACAACATCGTTTGTTTTTAATTTGTCGATTTTTGTTTTGTTGTTTGTGAACAAGTGTCTTAGGGTTTTATTTGATCTATGTGCAATTGTTATTGTTTTGTCTTCAATTATACTATTTAAAGATCTTATTTCTGTGAGTTTTGGTATGTAGGGTACACTGTAAAATTTGGTTTCTCCGTCCCCCCTTTTGTTTGTGGTTATGATTGAGTACGAATAAAATGAGTATTTCAAATAAAAAAAAAAACAATAAAAAATGAAAAAGACGATTCCAGGGATGGAAAACTTTAATTTTTTTTTTGTACAAAAGTAACTTACTAAAACAAATTTTTCTCTTTCTTTATAAATTAAACATATCTTATATTCTTAAAAGAAAAATATTGGTGCAAGAAATCAGAAAAATCAAAAAGGATGATTTCAGGGTTGGAAAAGTTACACTTTTTGTGATATATAAAAGTAAATAAATCTAATTAATTTTTATCTTTGCCTTTATAAATTATATATATTTTACGTTTTGGAAATAAGTTTTTTGTAGAAAAAAACCAGCTCCAGAGCTGGAAACTTTGAACTTTTTTTCCTGGATATTCAAGTAAATAAATAAAACAACTTTTTGAATTTTCTTTTTTCACTTAACACACTTTCTATTTTTTTTAAGAACTACTAGATTGGTCTAACGAATCAGAAAAATTTATCCTCACAAAAACATAAATGTGAAAAAAGGCCAAGTTCCTATCCAAAATTTCGGCCATTGAAAGTAGTGAGATATACATTTTGACCAAGTTCTTGTTTTTCACAATACCTAATACAGAAATATGCTATGTATTATATAAATTTGTAATCGTAAGGGTGTCATACAATTTCTAGATAGTCTGCTTACTTGACAACATTTTTTCCAATACAACGAAATGAAAAAATACGCATTATTTTCTCCATTTTAGAAAAGTTAAAAATATTGCCAAGTATGCAGACTATATAGAAATTGTATGCCACCCTTACGATCTCAAATTTATATAATACATAGAATATTTCTGTATTAGGTCTTGTGGAAAACAAGAACTTGGTCAAAATTTATATCTCACTACTTTTAATGGCCGAAATTTTGGATAGGAACTTGGCCTTTTTTCACATTTATGTTTTTGTGAGTATCTGACTACTTTTTGAAAAATTTGAAAATAATAACACTTTTAAAACTTAAAATTTCTAGTGTGTCTTATTTCTATTAATGATCACTGTGCCAGTTGAAAATGGCATATTTGCTTAAAATAATGGGTTAGAGCGTGATCAGTGTTGGATTGTACACCTTAAAAATGTACTATTGTGTCATTACATCTGGTCGCCGATATGTACGGAATTTGTTAAGAGTCGTCTAGAAAGAAGCATGTAATTTCCTCAATATATTTACGTATTAAAGTCTTATTAGCCGAAGTACATAAATCAAAAGGATATGCCCAATGTGCACGCAAAGTTTCAATAGGGTAACTGGTGCTTTAATTTTTGGATTTTCCGACTGAGTAAATCAATTAGGACTATTTGTCTACAAAATGTCAGCTTTCTACAGTATAATATTACGTAAACTTTTTATGGGTCTGGTCCCGCTTAGTTTTATATCTGCTAGTGCTTATGGTTCTTGCAAAGTTTGGTATTAAAAAGTTAATGAGAAATACCTGAGTATTAAATTAAAACTGCTAAGCCGAAGTACCTGAAAGAAAAAGCTAAGATTTATTGTTGAAGTCGCGGCTACTTTTCAAAATAGAAAATTTTTATTTTGGATAAGTGCAATGTGTATGAAATTTCTTAATTTTGAACTAAAATTGCTTGTTCCTTCTGCTTTTTTAGATTTTTTTAGTGATATCTGATTTATTTGTGTATCAAATTTCACTCTCTAGTGCGAATTGGCGTTTTAGCGGATAAAACTTCTCGGTTTTAAGATTTTCCCATTGGCTTACTCTACACTTACTTGTGTATAAAATTTCAGCTCTCTAGCGAGAATTAAATTTTATCAGCACTATCTCTCCCACTATTTTCAGCTCACAATTTTGTTTTTTGTTTTGAGCAGCGCTTATAATTTCTGCTACTTTTCTTCTAAGATATGCTAGACCGAAGTAGATTACACACAGGGCTAACATTTTATAGGAGTGATCACGCCCACTTTTTAAGGTGATAGTTTAAAGTCTTGTATACTTGCTACGCGTCTGCAAGGTTTCACTAAATTAGTTTGTGTTAAAAGCTGTATATTAAGTTTTTAGTTCCAAATAATATAAGCGTAGCCCCGCCCATTCTGGTAAAGTTTTTGGAGTTTTCAGATTTGTCTAGTTGGTTTCTCACCTAGACCTACGTGTATATCAAATTTCAGCTCATAAGTGCAACTTTAAATTTTTAATTTTTATGGGCGCAGCCCCGCCCCTCTAACTAAAATTTCCGGGTTTTCAGATTTTTCTAGTTGGTTTCTCACCTAGACCTACTTTTATATCAAATTTCAGCTCTTTAGCGCAACTTTTAATTTTAAGGGCCCACTTCTCCAAACTACAGATATTTTCGGCCAGTGCTTATTATTCGTGTCAAGTTTCGTTACAAACGGAAAATAATACCCACATTAATAGTATATCTAAATATGCTGAGCCGTAGAACATGAAAATGACGTTTAAATTGTATGGGCGTGTCAACGCCCACTTTTTTAATGAAATAATAATAGCTTTGCATTATCGCTGTATATATTCCAAATTTCAATAAAACAGCTTCCATTAAGCGCCTTATATTAGCTTTTTTAATTCTGCCTTTTATGGGCGTAGCCCCACCATCCTGGTAATAATTTCCGGGTTTTCAGATTTTTTTTATCTTTTTGCTCACTTAGACCTAGCTCTGTATCGAATTTCAATAGCACAAATTTTAATTTTTATGGCGTAGCCCTCCTGGTTAAAATTTTCGGGTTTTGAGATTTTTCTGGTTCATTGCTCACCTAGATGTTCTCGTATACCAAATTCTAGCTCTCTAGCGATAGCGGAAGTGCTTCATCAATTTGATGAGTGTGTCAGTGGTCAGTGAGTATGTCTTAAAATATGCACTTTTTGCACCTCTATATCTGCGGAACCTTTCATAGTAAAACTTTCAAACTTGGCATATGATGTTACATGAATTTATTCTAATTATGGTTTGAATATCATAATTTTAGAGTTGCGGGGAACAAAGTTATGAAGGGGGTAAAAACAGCTCGAATGGCCTCGCGTAAATATACACACTGCGTGCATTGGCCAGAACTTGGCCTGGCGCACTGCCGTACACCTAGATGATGATTTTAGGGTTTGAAAATTAATTTTTTTTGTACATAAAAGTAGCTAGGTCAAATAATTTTTTTCTTTTTGTTTATACTTTATGTATGTGCTTATGTATGTATCTCTATACTACATGAAAGCACTTTGGTAAAGGGTATTTAAGATTCGGCACAGCCGAATATAGCACTCTTACCTTTTCATGCTTAAAGTTGAAATGATTTTCTTATAAATTTTGATTTCCTTGTAGCAATCAACAGAAACTGCAAGTGAATATTTGTATATAAACTTTGAAATTAAAGTTCAAGAAATACTTAAGAAGTTAATGCAAAACCAAAATATAATTCTCCACCTTTGTATGCATAAATTCACCTTCTAACGACTTTAGTAATTAAAAAGCAATATAAAATTATTAAGCGCATACAGTTGTAGATAAAAAATGCACACATTTTTAATAAGGAATGTGATGGAAATGGATTATCATCCAACAGGTGAAACAGAAGTTAATATATAAATAATGCATAGAAGGATGAAGAGAAATAGTTATACAAATATTCTTGTATATCTGTGCCAATAAATAATAATGGCTTAAGTCGAAACTTCATGTTTTAAGATACTAAGGGTTTTGTCTAAAATTAATTGTGTTTGGTTTTTATATAAAATTTTTAGCCTCCCAAAAAGATGCTCATTTATTTAGAACAAAACTGTTAATTTTACAAAAAATGAAAACGTTTTATTAGTTAATATTCGCTGTTTTTTCGTTAAGATGTTATGAAAAAATCCATTGTTAGAAAAATAAAAATTAAAGTGCACTTAAGCTATTATATTGAAAGGCAAAATAATTTTTATTGATATTAAGTCGAGATAAGTGCTTTAAATTAAATTGAAAAATGCGGAAAACCTGAGATAAAATAATTTTTTAAAAGCTTAGTTAAATATAAGTTTTTTTTTTTAAATGAGGAATAATTTGGATGGGATGTTAGTTATTGAAGTGTAATAAGTGTATACAAGTTTTTATGCTCAAATATTTTAATATTGATGTACCTACCGAAAAAAAATTAAGTTGAGGTAAGATGTTATGGCTTACGTATTATCTTCCAAAAAGACTTAAGTTAAAATATAAATGCGCATAGTTTTATTAATAATGAAATTTTTTAATTGAAATTTAGTTGAGTGTTAGATCTTGAAGAAGAGAATAAGAATATGTAATAAAATTAAAAAAACACTTATGTCAACTTAAGCCATTAATATTTATTGCCACAGATATGTTTGTAAATTTCTTTATATTACCACGTATCTCCCAAGCGGTGGTAATAAATACAAAATGGAGGACTAATCGAGCGAAATAATAACACGTTCAAGTTTTCTTTTAACAAAGCTATCCGAATGGGGCATTAAAATAAGAGAAATTAAAGGAGGATTACACAAACGTATAAAAGTTATGTTTAAATTTAGGTAGGAATAAAAAATTTGAACTATCATTATAGCTGGGTTGGACCTCTCATAAAATTAAGTTAAAAAAAAAAACTAAGAAACCTATCGAGTAGGGTATCAAAATAAGGGAAATTCAAAGGGGATGGCAAGAGTATATGTATTTGATATATTTATATATATATATATATATATATATATATATATATATATATATATATATATTTGTTCATAAGAGTTTCCGGGACACTGAAATGTTTAAGATAACAAATAAATTGTGAAAAAGAATAAAAATCATGTCTAGTAGTGCAGAACATAGTGACTTTTACAGTCGGGAAGCATTAAAAATCGAATATTCAATTATATTTCGTAGTTTCTCCCGACTGTAAAAGTCACAAAATTTCCCACTACTAGGCTTGATTTTTTTCCTTTTCAGTTGTTTTTAGATAGTCAGGGTTTTTGATTTTTGAACTTATTTGTTATACCAAGTTCCGGCCAATGCACGCAGTGTGTATATTTACAGGAAGCCATTCGAGCTGTTTTTACCCCCCTCATAACTTTGTTCCCCGCGACCGGAAAATTATGAAATTTAAATCATAGTTAGAACAAATTTATATAACTTTATGTGCGAAGTTTGAAAGTTTTACAATGAAAGGTTCCGGAGATATGAAGGTGCAAAAAGTGCATATTTTAAGACATACTCACTGACTCACTGACTCACTGATCACTCATCAAATTGATGAAGCACTTCCGCTATATCTAGAGAGCTAAGATTTGGTATACGAGTAGATCTAGGTGAGCAATGAACCAGAAAATCTGAGAACTTAAAAAGTTTAACCAAGGCGGCGGGGCTACGCCCATAAAAATTAAAATCTGTGCTAGTGAGCTGAAATTTGCTACAGAGCTAGGGCTAGGTAAGCAATAAACCAAAAAAGTTTTCAAGCCCGAAAATTTTGGCCAGGAGGGCGGGGCTACGCCCATAAAGGTTAGAATTAAAAAAGCAAATCTAAGGCGCTTAATGGAAGCTATTTTATTGAAATTCGACATACATGCTGCGATAAGACAAACCTAAAAATTTTTTATTAAAAAAGTGGGCGTTGACACGCCTATACAATTTCAATCTCATTTTCGTGTACTACGGCTCAGCATATTTAGATATACTATTTCTGTATGTATTATTATCCGTTTGCAACGAAACTTGACAGGAATAATTAACAGTGACCAAAAAAAATCTTAAGTTTGGCAAAGTGGGCGGGGTTACGCCCATTAAAATTATAAATGAAAAGTTGTGCTAATGAGCTGAAATTTGATACACGAATAGGTATTGGGGAGAAAACAACAAGAAAACCCTGAAAACCCGGAACTTTTAGTCAGAGGGGAGGGGCTGCGCCCATAAAAATTTAAAATTAAAAGTTGCGCTTATGAGCTGAAATTTGATACACAAGTAGGTCTAGGTAAGAAACCAACTAGAGAAATCTGAAAAACAAAAAATTTTACCAGAATGGGCGGGTCCACGCTACTATTGTTTGAACCTGAAAACTTACAGCCTTATTTATAAAACGTATTAAGACTTTTTAAGAAAATTTTTTTATGAAAATTTGTTTTAAAACCCCAGCTTTTAACTTCAGCAATTTTAGTGAAACTTTCCATATACGTTACAAGTATACAATACTTTAAACTATAACCTAAAAAAGTGGGCGTGATCACTCCCATAAAATTTTAGCCTTGTTATTAATCTACTTCGGTCTAACATATTTTAGGAGAAAATTAGCATGAATTATAAGCGCGGCTCACAACAATATTGTGAGTTTAAAATAGTGGGAGGGGTAATGCTCATGAAATTAAAAGGTAAAGTTCACTCTAAAGAGCTGAAACTTTATACACAAGCAAGTGTAGATGAGTAAGCCAATGGAAAAATCTTAAAACCAAGAAGTTTTATCCGCTAAAACTCCAATTCACAGTAGAGTGCTGAAATTTGGTACACAAATTAATCTAGATCAGAGATCACTTAGAAAAATCTAAGAAACCAGAAATTTCAATCAGCGGTTGGGAACAAGCACTGTTAACTCAAAACTAAGTTCAATTTTATTGAAACTTTTCATCCACATTGCACTTATCCAAAGTAAAAATTTCCTGTTTTGAAAAGTGGACGTGACTACACCCATAAATCGTAGCTTTTTCTTTCATGTACTTCGCCTTAGCAGTTTTTAGTCTATTACTCATGTATTTCTAAATAGCTTTTTCATACAAAACTTTACATGAATCATAAGCTCTAACAGATATAAAAGTCGGCGTGGCCAGGCTCATAAAATTTTTAAGTAATATTATACTGTAGAAAGCTGACATTTTGTAGACAAATAGTCCTAATTGATTTACTCAGTCGGAAAATCCAAAAATTAAAGCACCACCTACCCTATTGAAACTTTGTATACACATTGGGCATATCCTTTTGATTTATGTACTTCGGCTAAGCAGACTTTAATATGTAAATATATTGAGAACATAGGTGGGATCACTCCCACTAGAATTGACGCTGTATTTTACATATTTCTTTTCAGACGACTCTAAACAATTTGCGTACACACAGGCGACCCGTTGTAATAGCACAATAATTCATTTTTAAGGTGTGCTCATCATGCTCTCATCCATTATTTTATGTAACTGTACCATTGTTAACTGGCACAGTGATCATGAATAGAAATAAAACACCCCAGAAACCTTAAGTTTAAAAAGTGTTATCATAGAAAATTTTTCAAAAAGTAGTCAGATCCTGACAAAAACATCAATGTGAAAAAATGCCAAGTTTCTATCAAAAATTTCGGCCATCAAAAGCAGTGAGATGTAAATTTTGACCAAGTTCTTGTTTGGCACAACACCTATCGCTGACATATGCTATGCATTATATACATTTGTAATCGTAAGGGTGTCATATAATTTTTAGATAATCTGCTAACTTGGCAATATTTTTACCCTTCTACAAAAAGAGAGAATAATGTTCATTTCTTTATATCGGTAAAAATATTGCCAAGTTAGCAGATTATTTTTGTGAGGATATTATTTACAAATAACATTTCCTTTCCAATACGTTTCTTACTACGTAGAAATAAAGCTAAAATTCGTAAAAAGCAAAAAGTTTCTGAACATTGATAAATTTAGACTTTCTTGCAGGACTTCAAATGGACTGATGTAGCATGAGTCTAATGAATCATTTTTAAATTAGCTTTTAAATCAGAATTAAAAAGAGGAACCTCAATATCGTGTGAGTTTATCAAAAAAGTATTCTATCTACTTAATATTCTAGAAATATTGAATTTCTATTACATTTTCTTTAAATTATTTTGCGCTGCATTACCGTTATTATATACAGGTTACATTACGAAAAAATTATCACAAGTATTCAAATTTATATTCTCTATTATTTTTAAAATCTCATGTTGCAGGGCTTTGAAGCTTTACTATAAATTAAACAGCTTTCCTTTAACAAAATTTCAAATAGCACACGAATGAACACTATATGGCTAAACGTTACTAAATTGGTATAATTGAGAATGAACAAACCATATGTTTGCAAATAAATTTTGAAAATCAATATTGTACAAAACTAAGTTGTATGTAAATATGTAAATGAAATTATTTTATGCAAATTGTGGCTTTTCCGGTAAGCTTTAAATGTATTGCAAATAAAATATTACATAAAATGTTGTGCACTATGTGCCCCAAACCAATCTTTTTTCGGAGTTATTAATTTTGTTGACTTGTTGTTAAGGCCGCACAAAAGTATATAAATAGGGATTTTAACTATTTTAATACAAAAATGATCAATGTTTATTTTTAAGAGATTATATAAATTATTTAAACGAGACTTTTTATTATAATTAATTTAAATAAATTAATTACGTATTTTTTCACAAAAAAAAATACGCATATATACGATGTATGTACGTCTTGAAACGTTTTAAATTTTAAAATTTAACAGTTAAAATTGCTTTTTTCTAACACGTAATATTTTAAATGTTTAGTCAAATATTGAAATAATTTTCTAAAAAAAAATTAACCAAATACAACAATGAACATTAAAAATTAAAAAAAAAGTTTATTTATTTTTGTTTTTGTTGATATAGTTGGCCCATTAAAATATTTTGTTAGTTGTAGTTTTCCTTTAAGCTATCAGGCCTACCGTATTAAATGTCAATAAAAATGCAATTTATTACATGTTGTCCCGACGTTTCGTATTTGTTCACTTTTTTAAGGGATGTCGTCTATTTAATAAAAAATAAGAAAACAACAACAATATTGTGGACATTTACATATATAAAAATATTTTTTATATAAAAGAATGTAAAACTTACTGTATTTTTTAAAATTACATGAATAATTTAGCAATTAAACTTTGTTGCTATGTTGTGCGTGTGAAATGGACTGTCACTGATGTCTAGTACTCTACGAACAAAATTTTTGGCGGTGTTAATTATCTGCGTTTTTGGCTGTGTTGCGTTGAAATTTATTATTCGGGACACCATGTAATAAATTTCATTTTTATTGACATTAAATACGGTAGGCCTGATAGCTTAAAGGAAAACTATAACTAACAAAATTTATTTAGTTTTAGTGAAATTAAAAATTATTATCGGTTTTACCTACAGTCCTGCTTAAAGTCAGTGCTAAAAAAATCATTTACATGTACATACATACATAAGTGTAAAATTTTCTAACTTGTTTGCCAACGAATTTGACTGAATATAAATTATTAAATTATTATATTAGCTGAATATAAATTATATTTACTTTTATTTCACTGATTAATACGGGTTAATATTTAAAAAAAACATACATATATTTACTGTCTATTTATTGCATTTAAGTTTCAATTTTAATTGAACTTTTTGTAATATATAGATGAAAACTTTATATCATATCATGAAGGTCTAGCAAGCCAATGGCTGCACTACGATTATACACTATTATCGGAGTTAGCAAAATTTCCAAATATCTTTGTTATAACTTTGTTCTAGATGGGGAAAGCCCCTCTTTTATTTAAATGCCTTCCACTGCATATCGTGTTTATTCCTTGAAAGGTCTAGAATAAAAATAGGTGTTAGTGTATCTTCTTGCAATACTTACCACTCTATACTTTTGGAGATTCATTTGGTGGCACATCTGCAATTTTTGCAGCTTCTTTTCGTTGGATTTTCATTAAAATCAATTCGAATAAACTTTTATTTCTATTTCTTGAATATATATCATAAAGCCTTCTTGTATAATTCCTTCTACTTCAAACATTATCGTAATCCTTCCCTGGCCAACAAAAATTTGTGCCATATTTAAGATCCCTTCTAAGAATTTTCCTGGTAAACTAAAGAAATTTTTCCATTGCTCGTTTAAAAGATATACATGAGTAGGGATATAATTTTCATGCATTTTAAATCACGTTTATGACACTCTCTCGATTACAAATTTTTATAAAGCATATCATATTTCAGTGTTAGGTATTGTGCCAAACTAGAAATTGGTCAACATTTATATCTCACTACTTTTAATGGCCGAAATTTTTGATAGGAACTTGGCTTTTTTTCACCTTTATGTTTCGATGAAACGAAAATTCAAATTTATGACTAAAAAGATTTCCGCAAAATGGTTGCTGAATTTGCAAAAAATAAAACAAGCTTCTACACATACCAGCTTAAGAGCGCTAAAGGCCTGCAGATCGTATTGAAGGGCATATATTCTTATGCTGTTCCCGAGGAAATAAAAGATGCACTCGTCCTCCAGGGGTTTAAGGTAAAAAATGTGTCCAATATAATAAATAGGTAGAAGATTCCCCAACCCTTATTTCGTGTTGAACTTAAGCCTAATGATATAAAATTGAAAAAAAATGAGACGCACCCAATTTATAGCTTAAAATATCTGTTATACCGAAAAATATCAGTTGAAGAACCACACAAGTGTTCTGGATCCGTACAGTGCCATAATTGTAAAGAATATGGCCATACGAAAACTTACTGCAATTTACCTACTGTTTGTGTTGTGTGCGGCGAATTACACGGCACTGCTAGTTGCAATAGTCAAAAGATCAAAGTGATAAAAAATACAGTAATTGTGGAGGTAATCACACTGCTAACTACAGAGGTTGTCCTGTGTACTCTTTCGTAAAGAAGACTATGGTGCAAAAACCTAAATTAGCTCCAGCTCAATCAGCAAACGCTTACTCTGCCACTTTTGCGCAAATGAGCCAACCAGTTACTTCCCGTATATCGTATGCAGATGATGCTAAGACAAATTCAATTCCCACACAAAATGTTTCCCCACCAAATAATTCAAAAAATACTGGCGATTAAAATTAAAGTTTGCTTTGATTTTAATCGCCTTGAAGCTACTATTGATAATCTGGTGCAAACCATAACCAATTTTACAACAAATATGACTAGCATGATGCAAGAAATGCTGCGAATGCAGAATACTTTGCTTCAAGCATTAATTAACAAGCCATGAACACGTTAACAATATGTTTTTGGAACGCAAACGGTGTTCGCCATCACGGAAAAAAATATTGATATAGTGCTAGTATCTGAGACTCATTTGACTTCGAGAAGTCTTTTTAAAATTTATGGCAACAACTTATATGAGCCAAAGGACCCTAGAGGAAGAGCATGCGGTGGATCAGCAATTCTAATAAAGTCAAGACTCTAGCACTATATTCTTGACAACATTTGTGAAGAAAAAAAAAATTGTATAAAATAGTGCAAAAAATTAAAATCTGATTTTTGAAAATAAACCGTGCATATATGAGTATAATTTTCTTAAGTTTGAAAAAGTTTTACAATTCTTTAAAATAACTATGGGTTTTTATATACCAATAGAAAGAAAATTCCTCATGTTCACATTCATATAGTTAAGCATTAAATGCATATAATCGACTTGCTTATAAGTGATAAATACTGCAATGCATATATTTTAGTTACGTCAAAAAGGCTTGAGATTTTTTCCTTTACATTGTGAAGCATAGCTGCAAAGTTTTTCAATAAAATAAAAAGAAGATAAGCTTTTTTATACGTATATACACAATGTATCATTTCTCAGTAAAGTTATAAGAAAAACAGGCAAAAATAAATATGCACAGGGAGAAATAAAAAATGCAAATTTCCAAATACTTTATTAAAAATTAAAAAATTGTCATAAATATTATCATTTCAATTGAAACACGCACAGTTTTATGGAAATAAATAATTTCTTTTACGAGCAATTGCATATTATAATAAAATTAAACATTTTCGTTTATTCAGTTTATGGTTATTACCATTATATTCATTTTATATTGTACATTTTCATATTTATGATCTTCTTTTCATTGCTCTTTAACAATTTGCAGTCCGTTTTATGTCGAAATATATAAATATAATATAATTTTTATTTACTTGTTCTTTTTTTGAAGCAGATACAACGTGCGTCAAAATAGTGAAGAGCTTGGGGATTAAAACAATTTTACGAGTATATGCCTAGTGGCGCCATAAATATTTAAGGCATTTATTAACTAGTAATCATTATCTTGCATCGTGTTAACTTTTGACACGTGCAATGGTCCTGCAAAACTTAATTGATGTATTAAAGTGTGAAAGCTGAACAATTTTTAAGCAAATTTATTATATTATTAGGGATGTTTAAATAAAAATATATTATTATAGCAGCCTTATCCACAAAAAAATATTTTTGGTTTACAAAAGGCCATAAATATAAAGTATGAAGTGAATTTTCTTGCTATGAGATTATTTAATATAAAAAATTAGAAGGAAGGAATGAACAATGAAAATTCTTTCAAGGACGTTTTGTTGTAAGAAATACATTAAAATAATTAAATGTTAGGCATTTACAAAAGATATCAGCCAGTAGCAGTAAAATTTTTATGAAATGAGCTCAGTTTGAAGACAAAGAAGAGAACATACATATATTCATGAATAATTTTCGCAAGATAATAGTATAAGAAAGTCGGAAAAGCTCTTTATAAAATTCTTCCTTCTTATTAGAATAACTTAAATATGAGACAATTTTGTGGGAAAATAGAAAAAGTGCTTAAGTCGAGATAAGCTAATTTTTGGATATGGGCAACCCTGTAATCGTCATATTTAGAAGTTCGTCCAATGTGTTTTGCAATTTTTTAATTCTTATTTTTTTTCAACTAATAATTTCCTTTAGAATAATAAGCCTTATTACGAGTGTCGTATTACGACTTCAACTACGACGATTTTATACAAGACTAAAGAATATTGCAACATTTTTTCTTTAATCTAGTACAAAATTGTCGTAGTTGTAGTCGTTGTCGAAACATGACGCTCGTAGTTAGGCCCAATAGCTTAATTGACCTTATACTTTAGAATCTTCCAAATTTAATATCTAGGCTCACGGCAGTGCGCCAGGCCAAGTTCTGGCCAATGCACGCAGTGTGTATGTTTACACGAAGCCATTTGAGCTGTTTTTAATCCCCTCATAATTTTGTTCTCCGCGACCGTAAAATTATGAAATTTAAACCATAATTAGAATAAATTTATGTAACCTCATATGCGAAGTTTGAAAGCTTTACAATGAAGGGTTCCGGAGATATAGAGGTGCAAAAAGTGCATATTTTAAGACATACTCACTGATCACTGACCACTGACACACTCATCAAATTGATGAAGCACTTCCGCTATCGCTAGAGATCTAAAATTTGGTACACGAGAACATCTAGGTGAGCAATGAACCAGAAAAATCTAAAAGTAAGAAAATTTTAACCCGGGTGGCAAGGCGGAGCTAAAATTCGATACAGAGCTAGGTCTAGGTGAAAAATAAAATAAAAAAAGCAATGTGACTCCGATCACAGAGGAGATGTGTAAACATCTAGTATTGAAAATTTTTTTTTTTTAAGTTGGAAGTACTTATGCTTTTAGTATCTTTTTTTAAATTAATTAATTAAAAGTATCAAAACTTTCAATATTGTAAATACATATGAATTTGTTGGTTTTTGTTTGTTTTATTAAACTTATTTGGTTAGTAAATGGGCACACTGCAGTATATGTATATTTACTGCATTCAAAATTGCAGTAAGCAGTAAATTTACTGATTACTAAAAAAATTCAGTAAATTTTTACTGCTAATGAAATTTAATTTGCATTGCCAGTAAAATCGTAGGGCCGTAATCATAATAAAATTGTGGCAAAGTTTTTTCATTCAAATTTTGAAACTTTTGTATGAAAATCATTTAGTCACTTGGTAGAATTTCATTATGAATACGGGCATTATTGATTACTGAAAATTCAATGCACCTCATCATATAACAAATCATTTAAGCAATTTATAAAAATTGTAGAAAAAATTTTTAGTAATCAGTAAAAATTTACTTGTTAAACATTTTTTATTGTTTTTACTGAAACTTTAGTGGTACTGCAGTGCTCATCTATGGTAAATGCCTTTACTTTTACTTTTTAATTCCTGTTGTTCATCGTTAAGTTGTTGCTGTTCTTGTTGTTGTGTACGCATTGCAATTAAAATAAGTTCAGTAAAGTGCGACTTTGACTCGCGCACATTCGGTTTTGATAATTTTTTTTGATTTAGCTTTCTTCCTTTTTTAAGTTTTTTCAGTTTAAACGATTTTTTTTCAGTTTTATCGCTTTTTTCTCGTTTTGGCGTTTTTTTCTCTTTTTGGGGTTTTTTCATTTTGGCGATTTTTTTCTGTTTTTGGGGTTGTTTTATTTAGGCGATTTTTTCATTTTGGCGATTTTTTTCTGTTTCTGGGGTTGTTTTATTTAGGCGATTTTTTCATTTTGGCGATTTTTTCATCTTGGCGATTTTTTTGTTTAAGGATTTTTTTCATTTTGGCGATTTTTCCGGGTTTTTGCGATTTATTTTAGTCCTAGAGATTTTTTTAATATGGTGTTTTTTTAGTTTTGGCGATTTTTTTTGTTTTTGGTGATTTTTTTATATTTGGCGATTCTATATTTTTTTTGATTTTTTAGTTTTACCGTTTTTGAAAATTTCAAGAGTTTTGCTCTTACGGTTTCCAAGATACAGCAAGTTGTCAAAATTACAAAGTCAAAATTGCATTAACTGATGGAACACCCATTGATTTACATTTTTTAAATTTAGTGTTAATTGTTTTAGTCTGTATAAAAATACACTAACTTTTAAAATTGCAAGTGTATATATGTGCATACAATTGTATGTATATTACATGGGATTTTAACATTTTTCGTTGCTCGTTTTGGAACAGCCTTTAGTTTTTAACTCTCATGTATTTGTTGTTGTAGTGGCCAAATGTATACACATTGTGTCCAAATTTCAAGTCCGTAGCTCTTACGGTTCATTTTCAACTTTGGTGTACGGAAATATACAGAAAAATAACCGGCGGCGTAGCACCGTCGGCTTCGAGCCGGTCGACTTGTTTCTCTGCTTGGTATTGCTTCTTTCAAACACTAATACACTCATTTATAGCTCACGCCGATTTGACAATTCTGTGAAAGAAAAGCAAAGAAATCTCATTAAAGAAATCAAAGTCAAATGATTTTTACCCCCTATCGTATAGATGTTTACACATCAAAAAATCTGAAAACCCGGAAATTTTTGCCAGGAGGGCGGGGCTACGCCAATAAATGTCTGAATTAAAAAAGCTAATATAAGGCGCCTCGTTGAAGCTGTTTTATTGAAATTTGGCATATATACTGGTACAATGCAAAGCTATAAATTTTTCATTGAAAAAGTGTCAAGGCCGCCCATATAATTTAAATCTCATTTTCGTGTACTACGAGTCAGCATATTTAGATATAATATTTATGTGGGTATTATTATCCGTTTGCAACAAAACTTGACACGAATAATAAGCACTGGCCGAAAAAAAAATATTAAGTGTGGAAAAGTGTGCGGGGTTACTTACGTCCATAAAAATTAAAAATTAAAAGTTGCGCTATGGAGCTGAAATTTGATATACAAGTAGGTCTGGGTCAGTAACCACCTCGAAAAATCTGAAAACCCAGAAATTTTAGTTAGAGGGGCGGGGCTGTGCCCACACAAAATTAAAAGTTGCGCTTATGAGATGAAATTTGATACACAAGTAGTTCTAGGCGAGAAACCAATTAGAAAAATCTTAAAACTCAAAATTTTTTACCAGAATGGTAAAAATATTGCCAAGTAAGCAGACCATCTAGAAATTGTATGACGCCCTTACGATTACAAATTTATATAATACATAGCATATTTCTGTATTAGGTCTTGTGGAAAACAAGAACTTGGTCAAAATGTATATCTCACTACTTTTAATGGCCGAAATTTTTATAGGAACTTGGCTTTTTTCACATTTATGGTTTTGTGTGGATATAAGTTACAGTGTGTAGAACGATGTTCTCCTAAACTAAAGACAAGCGAAATCCGAATTTCTACACTTAACTACAAGATCGGTAAACTTCTGAAAATCTGCTTGAGAGTTTAAAGATACTCCCCTGAAAAACAATTAAATATGACTTAAGCACTTTTTCTTTATTGCCACAGAATTATGAAGCAATACATACATAATCAACAATATTTTTGAACTATGATCCAACACCGAATACTCAGTAAATGACTCAACATCTGAACCTATCGTCGTTCTAGGTTTTATGACAAGTATAGTATGAGAATGGCCTACTTCTTCCAGTAAATAACATCCAAATATTCGTAGACGAAGCTAAATTATTTGATAGAGTTGGATGTAATTAGTATATACTCAGATAATTTAAACTTAAAACTGTTGCACAAAATATGAGACTAATGCTAACCAAATAATAATAAATAATACTACCCAAACCAAAATTACGACTATCCCAGCAAAAAATTTTAAAAAAGGTAATCGAGTATGAAATTAAGCATTTTTGGTGGAAGCTCTTCCTTACTGGATTACCAACTTAATGATTTTTACAAGGCGTGAGACTAAAATAATCGATTCTTGAGAAGTACTTACTTTTTTTATTTGGTAAAAAGTTCACGTAATCTATTAAACCTAAAAAAATCATTCTCTTCATTCATCATTTTGCATTTTTTTTAATTTTATGTAATGTGATCTGTAAGCGAGTAATGAAATTTGGAAATCAGAAAAGTAAGTCATTATTTGGCAAGTAGTTCTGATGGTAATGTGTAATTTTTTTTTGGAATTATGCCAAGTCCACACCATGGCAATTTGTGACATTACAATAGTGTGTACATTGCTTTTCGTATAAAAAAAAATATAAAGTGAACGGCGTTGCAAACAATTTTAAATTGAGACCACAAAATGATAACGCAAGAAATGTGGTTTACCCACGCAGCGAACTGAGTATCGTTTGATATTCATTGAAGCAAAGTGAACTGATAGCGAGACATTCACAATTTACCTTTGCATGGGTTTCTGGACAAGAAAACATTGAAAGCAAGGCCGATGAAGTTGCTAAAGGTATTAACACTCATGAAGAAGGAAAAATGTAGTCTCACAAAAATTCCACCAAATTGCAAATAAACGGTGGATGAAAAAAAATATATAGTACGCTCATAAAACTTAAATAGAATTTAAATACTTAAAGTAGATGTTAAAGTATTATATAAATATGTACTGAAATTTATTATAAGTGAAATTTGTCTATTTATACTTTCAAAAATCATTTGAGAATCCACAAATAATAATATTTTTTGAAAATTAAAAAGAAAAATAAGTGTAGTAGGCTTAGAAAATTATTTTTATTCGATATGGACGATAAATCCGTGTCTTTTTAAATGAAACACGGTTTTTCATGCAAATTAAAAATTTTTTTAACATAATCTCTTTTTAACTCAATACATTTATTCCAAGGTTTCTCCATTTTTTGTATCCCTTCCAAAAAAAATAGGATTTTTCGAAGTCCTTAAAATAGGCTTTTGTTTGGTCAATAATTTCGTCGTTGGGACTAAATCTCTTTCCACCGAGCCATTTCTTTAGGTTTGGAAACAGAAAGTAGTTACTAAAGTTTTGCCATTGAGACTGCACACGCAGGGTGACCGATGACATTTTTCAAAAAGTGGCACCAAATAGAGGATTTATCTAAAAAAGGGGCAAAATTAAAAAAAACGTGAAAACTACACTTAACTTTTTATTTTTAATGTATTTTCATGTAGCTAACTGACAGGAGAACAAAAAGTGCCAAGGCAGTCGAAAAAGGGGAAAGGCAGTTGAAAAAGTGGCATTTTGCCACTTTAGTCGGTCAAACGGTCACGCTGTGCACACGTGTGTACTCGAGCATATGAGTTCGTTTTCTTTTTAACCCCAATTAAATCGTTTTAATGAGTTCTCATAACATTCGCCGTTTATTGGTTTTCACTTTTGAAGGCAATCGATGTGAACTATCCCGCGTGCATCCCAAAAAAACTGTTGCCATTACCTTATTGGCCGACAAACTAACCTAGGCCTTTTTCGGGGCAGGTTTAGACTGCTGTTTGGTCTCCGGAGAACACTAATGGATCAATGTTTTATCCACAGTTACAAAACGCCACAAAAATTCATTTGGATTGCGGTTAAACAATTCCAAACAATCCTTTGAAGTTGTCACACGTTTACGTTTATGGTCAATTGAGAGGAAACGTGGCACACATCTTGCAGACAAATTTCTTAAAACCAGCTGTTCATTTAAAATCTAAACCACACTGCCATATGAAATGCCTATGGCATCAATAATCTCACACAGTTTTACTCTTCGATCGGCCAACACCATATCGTGAATTTTTTCTTAATTTTCGGGTGTACTGCCATCAATTGGCCGTCCAGAACATTCAGCATCATTTGTACTTGTGCGACCAGAACGAAAGTCAGTAACCCACTTTTTTACCCTTGAAATCGATGGTGCCGAGTCCCCATAATATTCATAGAGATTTTCCTTGGTTTGATTGACGGTTTCTTTTTTTCACAAAAAATAATGTTTAATGAGCACTCGAAATTCAATTTTTTTTCTTTTTTAGAGAAATACAAGAGGTTGTATGTTTTGAAAAACTGTTAAACGAAAAGTAAATGACGACACTTGCTCAAAATTAAAATGTGGAACTTGATGGCAACAGTGTTGCCTCTCATATTTTTTTTTAATACATGTATTTATTTATTGCATCTTCAAATATGAACTAACAATAAGTATTCAAATCTTAAATCTAAAATCTAGGCGCACGGCAGTGCGCCAGGCCAAGTTCTGGCCAATGCACGCAGTGGGTATATTTACATGAAGCCATTCGAGCTGTTTTTACCCCCCTCATAACTTTGTTCCCCGCAATCGTAAAATTATAAAATTTAAACCAAAAAGTGCATATTTTAAGACATACTCACTGACCACTGCTCACTGGCACACTCATCAAATTGATGAAGCACTTCCGCTATTTCTAGAGAGCTAAAACTGGTACACGAGAAGATCTAGGTGAGCAATGATCCAGAAGAATCTGAAAACCCAAAATGTTAACCAGGAAGGCGGGGCTACGCCCATAAAAATTAAAATTTGTTCTATTGAGCTGAAATTCGATACAGAACTAGGTTTATGTGAGAAATAAAATAAAAAAGTCTGAAAACCCGGGAATTTTGGCTAGGAGGACGGGGCTACGCCCATAAGTGTTAGAATTAAAAAGCAAATCTAAGGCGCTTAATGAAAGCTATTTTATTAAAATATGGCATATATACTGCGATAATTCAAGGCTATAAATTTTTCATTAAAAAAGTGGGAGTTGACACGCCCATACAATTTACATCTAATTTTCATGTACTACGGCTCAGCATATTTAGACATACTATTTATGTATGTATTATTATACGTTTGCAACGAAACTTGACACGAATACTAAGCACTGGCTTCAAAAATTCTTGAATTTAGAAAAGTGGGCAGGGTTACGCCCATAAAAATTAAAAACTAAAAGTTGCGCTAATGAGCTGAAATTTGATACACAAGTAGTTATGGGTGCGAAAACAACAAGAAAAACCTGAAAACCTGAAAATTTTAGTCAGAGGGGCGGGGCTGCTCCCATAAAAATTAAAAATTGCGCTTACACAGAAAAAAATTAATTTGATATTTGAATACGAAAATCGTTGATTCAATAAAAAAATCTTTCGAATTTTCTGTGATGACGATTTTTGCATTATTGATAAATAAAATTGTATGCACGTTTATTAAATATATTTTTTTTCAGTCAACAAAGAAATTTCATGAATCAAAGAAAAAAGTTGTTGACTGAAATTTTATTTTCAGTGATAATTGTTATTGTGTGTGTGATGAATGTTACATTTTTTAACCCATTTTTGTTTGCTTTTGCTTGGCTGCTATTAAAACTAAATGTGTTTGGGATGAGTCGAACCGGCAATCTCTTAACTAATAAACTAACATACTTACCACTCAGCTAAAGAGCAAATCATTATTGAGTAAGCAAATAATGAATAGAAGCAAAACATGATTTCTTATGTGCGCATTGTCTTGATATAATCTAAAAATAACTTTGTTGAGTAAAACAAACAAGCCACGACGTTTTTCAGCTTCATGTCCGAACTCACACGTATACAATACAAGCAATCACAAAAAAAACAACATCAGCACATGATCAGGTTGAGTCAATCAACAAGCAAGGAAAACACCAACACAAATAAATGACATTAAATGATATTTTAAAATGTGCGTAAATGATAAATACAATATTCAAGTTAATGACAAATATTATTGAAATTAAAAATTTTATTCAATAACATGCAGGTCTATTCGAGAATACACGCTTCACTTCTTTGTCATCGAAAGTTCACTTTCGACAGTTCGTCGTCGACGATCAGTGATCGATATTTTGTTATCTCTTATAAAAACATAAACAACATTGAAAACAGCTGACTTCTATGCAGAAAAAGTTGAAAGCAAAAAGGGATTTAAAAAGTAATTTAAAGAAATAATTAATAAAAAACTTAACAGTACAAGTGCTAAGCAACATAAAATGAAACAATAAACAGTGAAAGTGAAATTAGTTATTTGTTATTTCTCTTAAAAATGTGTTTACATCTTTCAAGAACTTAAAGAAAACTTAATTGTTTTGTAGAGCCTGGCCGAACACCGTTAAAGCTTAATTAACAGTGGTAGACACCATATAAACACTTCGTATCTCTTTTTTCTTTATTTATTTAAACTTAACGCGCGGAAATTGGCGTCGAACGAATATGACATTGATCATGGTGACGAAGTATTTTAGAATACCTCCAAAGTGAAAGAAAACATATGTTTTCTATCACTCATCTCCAACGTAGTATTTAAGAATAGCAAAAAGTGAAAGATGCGCGTATTTGTGGTGAAAGTGACTTCCGGAATAGATCTAATGGTTTTATTGAAAATAATTCTTGTCAATTTTTTTCTGTGTATGAGCTGAAATTTGATACACAAGTAGGTTTAGGTGAGAACCCAACTAGAAAAATCTGAAAACCCAAAAAATTTTATCAGAATGGGCGAGGCCACGCTAATATTGTTTGAAACTGAAAACTTTAAAAAAAAATTTTGTATGAAATTTTGTCTTAAAACCCCTCTATAAAGCCCTAACAAGTTATATAAATAAGTATGTTAATATACAGCTTTTAACTTTGTTTAGTGAAACTTTGCAGACACGTTGCACGTGTACAATACTTTAAACTATCACATAAAAAAATTGCCATAATTACTCCCATAAAATGTTAGTTAGTCTTCTGTTTAATTTACTTCGGTCTACCATATTTTAGAAGAAAATTAGCATGAATTATAAGCGCTGCTCACAACAAAATTGTGAGTTTAAAATAGTGGGAGGGGTAAGACTCATAAAATTTAAAGGTACAGTTCGCGCTAGAGAGCTGAAATTGTATGCACAAGGGTAGATGAGTAAACCAATGGGAAAATATTAAAACCAAGAATTTTTATCCGTTAATACTCCAATTTGTACTAGAAAGCTGAAATTTTATACACAAATAAATCTTGATCAGATATCACTATGGGAACAAGCACTGTTAACTCAAAATGAAGTTCAGTTTTATTGAAACTTTTAATACACATTGCACTTCTCCAAAGTAAAAATTTCCTGTTTTGAAAAGTGGCCGCGACTACATCCATAAATTTTAGCTTTTTCTTTCATGTACTTCGGCTTAGCAGTTTTTAGTATATTACTCATATATTTCTCAATTGCCTTTTCCTACGAAACTTTACATGAACCATAAGCACAAACAGATATAAAAATCGGCGAGGCCAGGCCCATAAAAATTTTACGTAATATTATACTGTAGAGAGCTGACATTTTGTAGACAAATAGTCCTAATTGATTTACTCAATCGGAAAATCCAAAAATTAAAGCACCAGCTACCGTATTGAAACTTTACATAAATATTGGGCATATCCTTTTGATTTATGTACTTCGGCTAAGCAGTCTTTGATATGGAAATATATTGAGAAAATTTTTAATCGTAAGGGTGTAATATAATTTCTATATAATCTGCTAATTTGGCAATATTTTTATCTTACTAAAAAAATAGAGAATATCCTATATTTGTTCGTTTCCGTACACCCGTAAAAATATTGCCAAGTTAATAGATTATATAGAGATTATATGACACCCTTACGATTACAAATTTATTTAATGTATAGCATATTTCAGTGAAACGTGTTGTGCCAAGCAAGAACTTGGTCAAAATTTATATCTCACTGCTTTTGATGGCCGAAATTTTTGATATGAACTTGGCCTTTTTTCACATTAATGTTTTTGTGAGGATATAATTATTAGGCCCGACCACTGTCGGGCATAAACTTAGTGATAGTTATAAATAATACAAAAGTAGTGAAAATCAAAAAGAAAAAAAGTATTTTCAAGTAGTCCCATCTGGAGTGTTGAGTATAAGAGCACTTGTGTCCCTCTTGTTTAGGCGGATGTGTCCAGTAAAGTTCAAAATATTACGAGCAAGCGGATCAGGATGTGATTCGAGTTTTGTTAAATATTTGCCTGCGTATTTTGCAATTTTTTCAATCACTGGTGGTATATTCAAATCATAGTTGAATTTTTGATGTACCATGGAGCCGAAGTTATCATATATAAAATCCTGTTTTGCTTTCGTTTGATTCTCTCGACATTGGAAGCTGAAGCAGTGCCCCATAGTTGAATTCCGTAGCACCATATAGGTTTCAAAAGTGACTTGTATATCAAAAGTTTGCAGTCTAGACTGAGAGTTGAATTTGTACCAGTCAGCCAATGTACCTGAGTTAATTTTAGTTTCATTTGTGTTAGTTTAGAATCAATGTGTTGTTTCCATGTAAGCCATCGATCAAGGTGTATATCCAGGTATTTTACATGTGAATGTTGAGGAATAATTTGATTATTGATTCTAATGGGGGAACAAGTATCTTTTCGTAGAGTAAATTTTACCTGCGCACACTTCTGCTCATTTACTTTAAATCTCCATCACTTTAACCATAGTTCCAGTTGGGTAATATGTTCCTGAAGATATCGGGATGCCTCGTGAGGGTCTTCGCGCATGCTAAAGAAGGCTGTATCATCGGCAAAAGTAAATGTATGGATTTTAGTGCTAAAAGGCATATCACAAGTATAAATCAGATACAAAACTGGTCCCAGTATACTCGCCTGTGGCACACCGGCAGATGTAGATTCGGGAATACTCATGAAGTCTCCTTCCACAAAAACGAATTTCCGGGATAGAATATAACTTTCCAACAGCCTTAGAAGATTAATTGGTAGATATGTCTTCAATTTTAAAATTAGGCCTTCATGCCATACTTTATCAAATGTCTGAGAAATATTAATAAAGAGAGTAGAATAATCTTTTCTTCAAATGTTCTTTTTATAACTTGAACCAATCTATGCGTTTGTTCAGTGGTGCTATGCTGAGTTCTAAAACCGGTCCGGTATGCACCCACTATCAGTTAGAATTGGGGACAATTTTGTCATGAGCAGCTTTTCGAAAAGTTTTGATATTGTCGATAGTAAACTTATTGGCCTGTATGACTCAGCTTTGGTAAGATCTTTGCCTGGCTTTGGAATCATTTTGACCTTGGCAAGCTTCCAGCTGTGTGGATAATACTCTAGTCGTAATATGGCGTTAAAAATAAATAGTAAGATTCTAGTTGCAGTGCGAGGCAGATTCATCAGCATCTTGTTACTAATTCCATCAATACCTGGAGCGTTCTTCGGGTTGAGCTCAGCAATTAGTTTATGTACATCACGCATCTTAAACTTTAAGCCTCGTGGGGGTAGAGCAACTATATTTGGCAAATCAGCAACACCAGTACATGTATTTGGGGTAAATACGGATTTTAAATGCTCAGCAAATATTTTACCTTTTTCAGTATCGCTTCTTGCCCAATCACCGGTCGAAGTGCGCAGATTTGGTTTAAACTCAACGGGTCTTTTAAGCTTTTTGGTAGCGCGCCACAAGGAGTAATGAGATGCTGGTGTGACATCAAGACTTTCAAGAAAATTTCTAAGAGATGCAGTTTTCACAGATGCAAGCAACTCTTGGAGTCGTTTAGTGCACTCTTTAAATCTGATTTTATTTTGTGGTGATCTGTGCTGTTGCCATTCCCTTCTAGCTCTTCTTTTTTCACGTACGAGACGTTCAACGTCTGTAGAATAAATTCTATTAATCCCAGTATGCACATGGGAGGTAGTGGCATGTTCAGCAGCCTGTTTAATATTCTCGTTGAGATTGGCAATGTTAGATTCAATATCATTTGGTGTTCTTAGCTTAATATTTTCCGTACAATGACTACTAAGGTATTTTTTAGATCCCAGCCAATTAACAAGATTTATAATCTTTACATATGGGTGAAGTAAAGCACTTCTCACTGGGCTACAAATTGTAACGATCGTGGGGGAGTGATCGGACGAGACATCTAGAGAAGCTTCAACTTGAACTAAATCCCTAGACATATTTTTGATGACGCCAAAATCTATGACATCCGGAATTTTTTGTATGTCAGTAGGCCAATAAATGGACTCCCCACTCGAAATGACGTCCAAGTCCATTTTTGCAATTGTGTTGAACAATGCTCGACCTCTGTGTGTAATAAGACGCGAACCCCAGAACGTATGTTTTGCATTGCAGTCGCCAGCTGCTACAAAACAAGGTCCAAGAGATTTGTAGAAATCCTCATATTGATTCTCAGTGATTGAAAATCTGGGAGGGGAGTAAATTTATGATATCACAAAATTTGTACAAAAATTTTCAATGCAGATATTTGTTGCTTGTAGATGTTCTTCGTAAATGTTATCAAGAATATAAATAGTACTTGACTCTTGACTTTATTAGAGTTGCTGATCCACCGCAAGCCCTTCCTCTAGGGTCCTTTGTGTCATATATAGTGTAGCCATAAATTTTAAAAAGACTTCTCGAAGTCAAATGAGTCTCAGATGCTAACATTACATCAATATTTTTGTCCGTGAGGAAGTGCTCAAGTTCATTTTTATGTTGGCGAATGCTGTTTGCGTTCCAGAAACATATTGTTAACGTGTTCATGGTTTATTAATTAATGCTTGAAGCAGAGTATTCTGCCTTCGCAGCATTTTTTGCATCATGCTAGTCATATTTGTTGAAAAATTGTTTATAGTTTGCACCAGATTTTCAATAGTAGCTTCAAGGCGATTAAAATTAAGGCTTGCGTCAATATTTTTTGAATTTGAACATTTTGTGTGGGAATTGAATTTGTCTTAGCAGCATCTGCATACGATACACGGGAAGTAACTGGTTGGCTCATTTGCGCAAAAGTGGCAGAGTAAGCGTTTGCTGATTGAGCTGGAGCTAATTAGGTTTTTGCACCATAGTCTTCTTTACGAAAGAGTACACAGGACAACCTCTGTAGTTAGCGGTGTGATTACCTCCACAATTACTGCATTTTTTTTATCACTTTGAACTTTTGGCTTATTGCAACTAGCAGTGCCGTGTAATTCGCCGCACACAACACAAACAGAGGGTAAATTGCAGTATGTTTTTGTATGGCCATATTCTTGGCAATTATGGCAACGTACAGGACCTGAACGCTTATGTGGCTCTTCAACTGTGATTTTTCGGTACAAGAGGTATTTTAAATTATAAATTGGATGTGTGTCATTTTTTCTTAATTTTATATCATTTGGCTCAAGTTCAACTTGAAATAGAGGTTGGGGGATCTTCTCCCTATGTATTATGTTAGATACATTTTTTACCTTAAATCCCCGGAGGACGAGTGCATCTTTAATTTCTTCGGGAACAACGTAAGAATCTATGCCCTTCAATACGATCTGCAGGAGTTTAGCGCTCTTAAGCTGTTATGTGTAGAAGATTGTTTTATTCTCTTCAAATTCAGAAACCATTTAACGGAAATTTTTTTCGTCATAAATTTGAACTTTCGTTTCATTGATGCTGCCACGTTTTAATGGAACAATGTGAAATTTATTCCCACCAATGACCGAAATTAATTTTTTAATAAGGGCATTAGAATTTTTTTCTCTCAAATAGATTCGTGGCGGCTTATATGTTTTATTCGAGAATACCTCGGGTTTGTCGTTGTCATTTTGCAAAATTTTAAAGCGGTTTTGGCGATTAGTTGAGGCTGCGTTGTTATCCCTAGACATTTTTGGAGCAGATGAAATTTGTGAAGAATTCGGGCTTTGCCCACACTTTACCACAGTTATATATCTGTCCCTTCCGACCTTTAGCTGCTGTTATCTGTAGTGATAACTTTGTTAAGTGATAAACACGAGCCTGAAGGGGATGATATTACTGACTTATATGAAGAAGTACTGGGCAACTGTAATGTTAATGAATCACTACTATTTGACATCGGACAAAGCGAAGTTGATTGCTGACGAAAGATTGGCTTTGCCGTTAAAAGAAGACTTTCATCAGATTTATTATTTATATTGTTTTTATTAAGATTTTCTGAACTCACAGTAAAATAAGCATTTCCTGCCGTTAGAACTCATGTCAAAATTTTTTGTATTTGAGGTACTCATAGAGTATTCGTCAAGTTCACTTTATTTATGTTTTTTTTGTTTGCGACTTTTTTTGTTTTGTTACATCTACTATGTAAAAAAGATTAGCAAAGCAATAAAACATATTTATTAAAGTCAGTATGTACCTATTACGAATAATATGTACTACGAATGTTTTTTTATATAATTTTTTGTTTGTTTAGTAAGTATGTAAGAAAAATTCCGCTAATCGACTGTTCGCTATGAAGGTACAACGAGAACTGCCTTTCATATAACTACGGACTTATTGATCCACCCTCATGGAAATCCATCGGACAGCAATAAGTGTATTTATGAGGCAAAATTATAAATAAAAACTTGTTTCAACATTCCAGAAATTTATTATTTGACATATTTGCATAATACTATTATAAGTGAAACTTATTTAGATTTAATCACAATTAATATTGTTAATTTGCAAACATTTAATTTTTTGGCATAAAAAAAAACTTATAGTTTAAATTAGTAGCTGTAGATTGGGGGCACGGTGTCAATTTAAATTTTTAAAATTTGGGTAATAAAACTTTTAAATTTGAGAATTTCAGTGCAAAATTTTAAAAATTTTATATATATAATAGTTGTAATTTGAGAATTGTGTTTTTTGTTTACATTAACTATGTGTGTGTATGTGTGACCTTTCAAATTTGTATGTGCATGTGCGACCGTAGAAATTTGTGTGTGTAGTATTTTGGAGGAATACAATAAGTGTGGTCATAAGTTTCAGGGGTTTGTTTTATGGTATGTGCTTATGTCTGATTTTATTTCGCTATTGTATATGTATCTATATGTACATAGAAATAATGTTTTTCTAACGCCGTCGGAAAAAACGTGAAAATAATTTTCTTAAAATTAAAAAACCCGACTATCTAAAAACAACTGAAAAGGAAAAAAAGAGTCCAGTAGTGCGGAACATAGTGATTTAACAGTCGGGAGCCACTATTATAAAGTTTTGAAGATTCAATTTTTACTTGTTTTTGGACGTGTACTTGGTTTTTTCCTTTTCAGATGTATTTAGCTGGTCGTGTTTTTAAATTTTTTTTTTTCAATTTATTTGTTATTAGATGAATTTGTTAAAATTGCCGGTATCTCTGATTCGACAGTCAATATAAGTTTAGAAATCAAGTGAGTGGAACAATCAGAGATACATAATCGTATATGCTATGCAATATTTCAATTAGAAATTGCAAAACAAACAAGTAAGAGTAAGTTGTGCCAACCCTGGAAAATTTTAAAATTTTTCAGCTTTGAAGCTGTTTTAAATTTTTGAAATTTTTTATACGAAACTTTTTCTTTCTAACAAAAAATATATGTAATTTATAAGGAATAAGAAAAAATTAATTTGACCTAGTTATAATATAACTAGAAACTAGAAACATGGAAAGCGAAAATTTTTTTGTTATTAACAATGTCAGTAATGTTGATTTTTCCAGTGATGATTCAGTTGTTGATCCTAATTTTAATATAAGTAATTGTACCGCTCCCAGCTCAGGTTCAGAAAACGAAGTTGTAAGTATTGTAAAAAATCTAATGTAATATGTGGTTGTAATACAAACATACATACATATATAAGTTTGTTTTATATTATAGGTGAATTCTAGAATTGTTTCAAATCAAGTGGTGTCAAAAGAAACTTCTCAATCGTCCCGGAAAGAGTTAAGAAACCTCGGAGAAAGTTATATATCAAAAACTGGAAAAGTTGTTCCTGCTCGTGTTGTTCGCCCTCTGTAATCTTGCAGAAAACGATGCGCTGATAGAATAACGTTCGAAGAACAACAAGTCATACATAAGCACTATTGGAAGCAAGGTTCTTATAGCTTACGTAAGGCATATGCTACAGGATTAATTGAAATTCAAGAAACGAGCACTATAAAAAGACTTAAACATGACAGAAATCCTCGAAATAGAACGAATTCATACTATTATTTTTTAGAGGTTAATGGGAATAGAATTTCAGTTTGCCAAAAATGCTTTAGACTCACATTATCTGAGACAGAACAATTTATAAAAACGGTTGCGAAAGCAAAACTATACGGATATGGTGCAAATGAGGATTTGCTTGGAAAGCATACATGTGCCAGAAAATTTTCTACGGCAAAAGAAAATCAAATTTTAGATTTTATTAAAAGCTTTCCGTCATACGAGTCACATTATACTCGTCATGATACCTCTAAACGTTATCTGCCGAGTGATTTGAGTGTAGCTGAAATGCATCGTCTTTATGGAGGGAAATACAACCATTCCGTATCGCTGTCAAAGTTTGCTAAATTATTTAACACACTTAATTTAAAAAATCTAAACTTGACACTTGCCACAAATGCGATTTGCTGCAAAGCAAATTACTGGTTGCTAAATCTGGAGAAATTGAATCTCTAAAATTAGAGCAAATGGAACATCTTAACACAGCGAGCTTATGACTCTAAAAAAAATGATAAAGAAAAAGCTTTAAACGATACTAAACTCCAAGTATTTTGTTTTGACCTTTAGCAGTGTCTTCCTACACCTCTGTTGCGGACTTCGCTCTCATTCTATAAAAGACCTTTGTGGACCTTTAATTTAACCATACGATTGTGCTACAAGTCAACCAACATGCTACATGTGGCATGAAGCAATAGCCAAGAGAGGTGGCAACGAAATAGCTTCATGCGTTTTTGCCCACTTATTGCAATTAAAGGCCAATGTTAATCATGTAGTTTTTTACAGTGATTGCTGTCCCGGCCAAAACAAAAATTCTTTCGTTGCTACTATGTTTGTGATTTTTATAAATTTGGAAAACAGCGTAAGCATTATAGATCACAAATTCATGGTACCTGGTCATACACACATGGAGTGCGATAGTGATCATGCTGCTATAGAAAAAAAGAAAAAGAAATCTTCGATAAAAATTCATCATCCCCGTGATTGGTACCAATTCATAAGAACAGTCGGAGTAAAGAAAAAATTTTTGGTTAATGAAATGGATCAATCAAATATTTACGATTTTACACACGCTTCGAAAACTTTATTTACTTGGCGGAAGGTAGATGACAATGGTGATAAATTCAGTTGGCATGACATTAAATGGTTTAGATTTACCAAGGAATATGGTACCATATACTTTAAAACATCTTTAAATGAAGAGGATCCTTTCAAAAGCATAAAAATAACAAAGCGAGGAATCAATTGTGTTAAAATTAAAGATTTAAGAAATTGCTACGATTTACCAATAAAAATAAGTAACAAAAAGAAAAAGGATCTCATAGACATGTTGCCGCAAGTGGATGAAATTTATAGAGGTTTCTATATATATGAATTTATCATCGGAAGACATACTAGATTGTCACCCAGATTTAACTGAACGCGAAGAAATAAACGAATAACAACATAAGTACTTGTATTTCAAAACAAACATTTTCCGGACTTTAATGAAAAACTTGAATTCTTACTTTTTTTCAATCTAATAGCAAATACTGTTAACTTTTCATTTTTTCAAGCCAAATTTGCTTAACCAATTGAATTAATATACAAATTCATAATAAATTTTTATAAATTTTCGTATTTTATTTTTTTGAATACAAATTCTTGAACGAACAGTTGTATAAGTTCTACAAACATGAGCGGTAATTTGCCAAAAAAAAAACTGAATTATTATTATTTTTTAATTATACAGATAATATTTGTAACTTTTATTATTTTAAGTACAATTTGTTTAATTGAAATGAATAAATATAAACAAACAAAAAATCCTATGTCCATTTATTAATACGTATCAGTTTTAACACAAGCTATTATCTCCATTTAACAACTTTAAAACTCTTGTTTGCTTTTCGTGACAAAATCTTAAGTCTACTTAAAGTATACTATATGTTTTTATTCAGTTTTACAAAAAAACGTATATAAAAAACAATAAAAAAAAAAACAAAGTTGCAAATGAAAGATTTTTGAAAATCAATCTACGTTGTACTAAAAAATTTAAAAACTTCTTCTGGGATAAAAAAAAAATTTTTAAAATTGCATCACAACCGATTATACACTAAATCGTTAATATCTCGAAAGTCGATTTTTAGACTTAAGATGTTATGATAAAACGCCACAGATATTATATAAAAAAAAAAAGTTTAAATTTTGCAACCCCAGACTCATCCTTTTAGGATTTTGTATTTTGTTATACCAACCTATTTATTTTAAAAATATAAAATATGCTTATGCCCTAATTCAGTAAGAATATTTAGGACGTTTTTGTTTGAAAATTCTTTTGAGTTCTTGTTTTTGAATTCTTCAAATTATTTTCTTCAAAAATGATTCTTGTCTTTGATAAGGAAAAATAAAAATATTATTACCATGTTTTTAAAATATAAAAATTAAATGAAAGTATTATATAATATTTTTAAAAATATATGAAAAAATATGTGTTGTATATAATGTTTGGAATAAAATCATAAAGCAAATACACGCACCTTCTAGCAGAGACTATTACTAATAATTGTTTTAAAGAATCACAACTGCTGCTTTTTTCCGTCCATGGACAAGACGGCACAATTGTCAAACATAATAAGGGCATTAGTAGTTATATAGAGAAAATGAAAAACTTATTTTAGTAGGTTACTGTTATATACCAAAAAAAATTTAGTATTCCTACCCGGGAATCGGTGTTTATTTTAATCTATTTATTTTTATTTTTAATAACGATTTAATTCTTACTAAAATATGTGTGTTTACTTAACAAAAAGCAAAAAAGTTTTAGATAGTTACTATTCCAAAATAAAGTTTTTAATTTTCCAACTATGAAACAAAAGCTCTTCCTTTAAATGAGTTGAGAACAAATAACATAAGGTCGACTTGGCGTCCAGAGCAAGACTAAGCTTTTCAAAAATTAAATTGTGATATTATGTAAGTTGCGAATTTAATGCATTTTGAGGGATAATTGCCAATTATTATAGCAACTTGTGCTTCAAAAGCGATATTGGAGCAGTATTATCACATCGTTTTCCAGATGGATCAGAAAAACCAATCATATTTGTATCTAAAACTATAAATGATAGCCAGATATTATCAAATTAAAAATGAAGCATTTGAAGAAAGGAAACATTTGTTTTAGTAAGTTACTTTTGTACAAAAAAAAGTGAAAGTTTTTCAAGCCTGGAATAGTCTTTTTCATTTTTAGGGTTCCGTACACCAAAGGCGAAAAGGAACCCTAGTGTTTTCGCTGCGCTGTCCGTCTGTCCGTCACACGGTATTTTCTCAGGAACCGTAAGAGCTACGGACCTGAAATTTGGACCGAGTATGTAGAACCTTGGCGGCTACAACAACAAATATATGAGAATTAAAAATTAAAGCGTGTTCCAAAACGAGCAACGAAAAATGTTAAAATCCCATGTAATATACATACAATTGTGTGAACATATGTGTATTGAAACTTGAAATTTGTAAAATTAGTGTATTTTTATACAGACTACAACAATTAACACTAAAATGTAAAAAAAATTAAATTAAAGGGTGGGCCATCAGTTAATGCAATTTTGACTATGTAATTTTGACAATTTGCTATATTTTGGAAACCGTAAGAGGCAAACACTTGAAATTTTCAAAAACGGTAAAACTAAAAAAACCCAAAATTATAAAATCGCCAAACCAAAAAAAAAAAAAAATCGCCAAAAATTAAAAAAAAAATCGCCAAAATTAAAATAAAAATTTTAACACTAAAATAAATCGCCAAATTCGAAAAAATCGCCAAAATGAAAAAAAACTTAAAAAATCGAAAAAAATCGCCAAAACGCGAAAATGTCGCCAAAACTAAAAAAAATTTTTAAATAAAAAAAAATCGCAAAAATGAAAAAATCGCCAAAAAATAAAAAAAATCTCCAAAATGAAAAAACGCCAAAAACCGAAAAAAATCGCCTAAACAAGAAAATAAAGTGTCAAAACTAAAAAAAGAGCCAAAACTTAACAAATCGTAAAACCGAAAAAACGTCAAAGCAAAAAACTTAAAAGACCCCAAAAACGAAAAAAAAATGCCAAAACTATATATTATATAGGATGAAATTTGTATTAAATTACATATCTAGTATTCGTACGGAACCCCTCGTGCGCGAGTCAGAGTCAAACTTTACTGAATTTATCTTAATTGTTTTTTTTATTTGAAATACTAATTTTATTCGTACTCAAGTATAAAATAAGTATATTTAATAAAACTAAATAAAAAATTAGTTTACGGTAGTTAATTTTAAACTTCACAAGAATCTTAGGTTTTCCAACCCTGGAATATTTTTTTTTTGTTTTTCTGATTTCTGACATCAATCTCTTTCTTTTAAGAACATCAGATATGTTTAATTTATAGAAAAAAAGGAAAAATTTGTTTTACTAAGTTACTTTTATATAAGAAAATAAAGTTTGCCAACCCTATAAACGACTGTTTAATTTTTTTTAATTAGAAATACTAATTTTATTCATACTGAAGTATAAAATGAGTTTATTTAATAAAAAAAATAAAAATAACTACTTTTCGGTAGTTATTTTGTATGGCAAAATGAAGTTTAAGCTTCCCAGCTCTGCAACGGTCTGCTCTATTTTGCTGATTTTCAATACCAATCTTATTTATACCATTTCTGATACACCAGTCTAAGAACGAAGTCTCTAGCTTTTCTGGGAGCTTCGGAAAACCGATTTAACGTACAGACAGGCGGACATCGCTTATTCATCTTCCTTATGGATAAGGATCCAGAATATATATACTTTATGGCTCGCATATTAATATTCTAGAAATTACAAACGGAACGTCAAACCTATATATACCCTTTTACCATTTTTTGGTAAAGGGAATAAAAAAGATTTTATCCATCTCGTCCATCGACAGGAAACTTTTTCGTCCAAAAAAAGATTTTTGAAAACTTGGTAACACTAAAGTCCTTATTTGAGTGGTACGATGAGTACATTTATTTATTTATCTTTAATTTCCTTAAGCGATTTTTATTTCTTGCTAGCAAGTTTAATGTTACAAATATTCTTTCTTTTGTAAATAATTTAAAGTGAAAACATTTGGTTTTGATATTTTCCATGCAACTCACATGTGCTCTCTGGAATACAAGACATCAATACGTAAACATGTGAAAGGAAAATTGCTTAAAAGCTGTTTGTTCTTATTACACTACAATCGTGTTTGTTGTAGCTGTTATTTGTTTGTATATCAAACATGTATGTTTGTACATACATATGTATGTATATGAACATACATACCCTGCAGGAGAATAGGCGATAATTGTCTAAAAGCTACTAGTATAATTACTACAATAGGAAGAACTAGTGCAAAATGGGTTAAAGTTGTTGTGTAAAATTACTAGTGCTGATGAGTACTAGTATATGAAGTAGTTCCAAGGCACCACATTGCAAAATAAATTTTAACTACCTAACAGAGCTTTTGCACTGTATGATCTAAAAATAATTATAATTAAATAATTATAATTACCCTTTTGTATTTCTGAATTTTGCTAAATAATTGCGAATTTTAACTAGCGTTGTCACTAGGTAACAAAGGAATAAAACCACCAATTTTATAGAATTTTTCTTTACAAAAGCACTGGTAATAAACTAGTCCTAAACTAGTACCAATGGTACTAGTAGTTTTCTAAACACACTCAATGATAATTTGAGCATTAAGATAGTATAGGAAGGGTTACAGTTGGGAACTAGTGGTGGTGATTTCTGTACTACTAAAATACTAGTTGGACACCAGTTCGTTCTCCTGCAGGGTATATACTCGCTGTAACATCATGTGTACAAAATGACTTCATGTTTTGTAGCTTATGAGTTTGTGTGCAAGTACAAATGTGCACGTTCGTGGGGTGAAATGTACCCAAGTCTCCACTTTACTATTTTAGTGACTTTTTCGCGACATTATCAATGGAGCGTGTACATATTAAAATTATGTTTGATGCGTAGAAAACATTTTGTCAGATACACAAAACAAGGGACAGGGGTTTCATGCAAATGCATGTTTTTTCCTTTAGCTCTGATAATGGCAAAAACAAAATATATTTACCAAACAATGAATGCATATTTTTGCATAATTTGGTCATAAGAGCATGATTTTGTGTCATATTTTGTTTTTGTGCATGGTTTTGTAAAAAATCAAGTTCCAAAAAGTTTATTGTTGACAAAATATCAACGCAAAACTGTTTTTCAAATTTATGTGCTTGAATTGTTGCAGAATTTTATAACGATTGTTCAAGCACATCCCTACCAAATTTAATGCAAATTGTTATTTTGATTATTTTGAGAGGAAATTGTCTGCTATTTTAAGCCAAAAGTAGTAAAACAGTTCTGCTGGAACTTGATATTGTTTTTAAAAAATGATAACGGATTTAAAAAACATCTAATAGCTAGTATTCAATTCATAGCAATGGTTGAGTTATATAAATATATAACATTGTATAAAAATAATCATTTAAATTTGAGCCGATTAAAACCACAGATGTAACTAGACTTTTTCTATGCAATTTTCTTTTCCTATTTACATATCGCTCATATACTGCAATATAAACATATCTCGAAAAATTTTTGTTTTGATTATATCATATTTGAGAAAATAAAATATTTTTATATCTTTATTTAGTTATATGAAAATGGGAAACTTTTCTTTTGAATAAAAAATGTTTAAGTTTAAAATTTTTTAACGTACTAGTAATCCCAAATTATTATTTTACTTATTAAATAAAAGATCATCTGCTAAACCCCTCAATAATCAATTTCAAAGTATTTTTATTTAATAATATTTTACTTAATAAGTAAAATAATAATTTAGGATTATTAGTGCGTTAAAAAATTTTAAACATAAAAAACTAATTAAAAAATGTTTGAAACATGTGCGTATTTCATTTGTTATTGGTGCATATTTTGCGTTTTTGATGTCATATTTTAGGCGCCTAAATACCTTTTTTTTGTCCCTGCTACTTTTTAATGTGTTATTTATTGGTTTGTTGTAAATAAAAGTGGCGTGAAGCAAAATTTAAGTTTTTATAAAAATTATTCTACGTATTATATTAAACAGTACTTCAAAAAATTTAATAAAATGAATTAGCAAAAAAAAAAAAAAAAAACAATCAATATTTTATAAAAATAGAAAATTAAACAATTTTAAGTGAAAGTGTCAATTATGCTAATTTTGTTGGACATGTTAAAGATTTTGTGCCAGAATTTGTCATACATTCAGATCCATACGATATTGAAAGCAAAAAAATGATTTGTAAGTACAATAATTTGTTATATCAATTAAATAATTAATTGATTTTGAACCTACAATGATTTTTGTAAATACAATTAACGAACTTGTAAGTTAAAGGAAAATCTTAAAAATATTTTCAATTAAATATACCAACAAATAGTTTGTTGAAATTTATTTATTTTTTCAACATTTATTTTTGTTAGCTTTCAAATTTATTTCATTTAAAGTTGTTGTTATATTAACAATATAAATTGTTAAATTTCCGTATCATAATTGTTATATTAACAATCCTTTTTATACAGAATCACAATTCTCGAAACGATTTTTGCTTGTCTGCGAAAAACACTAAATGTCTTTGGGCGGAGTTGAACCGGCAACATCAGGACTAATAAACTAACACACTTATGATGAATACAAAAAAAAACATAATTTCTTGTTTCTACATGTGCGCATTCCGTTATGATATACATAATTTCACAAATAATTTTGTTGACAGTCGTAAAGCAGCTCTGGGTTGAGGAACATCTCTCGCGTCATGGTCATTATTTCTTAAGTGCGGTCAGGCTTGTGCATGTTGTTTGGCCTTCGAGAGTTTTTCATCTCGCTTGCACTGGTTGACTGATCTGCCACGGATAACCGTACAATCTTGCGGTTTTTTGTGGAATTTCTTTAACAACCACGTTGCTACTTCCTATGTGAAGGCATAGGTCGTGTACAGTCAGTCAGAAAACCTTTTAAAATACTGTTAATACCATCTTGGGCATATGGTCTAGTTACCCCGTCCATATTTGTGCAACACCATATTATGCAAATTTACTTTGTTTAATATGTATAATAAATAAATAAATAAATAATTTTGTTGAGTAATTTAATTGACTACAAAAATTTAAATTTGTGATGATTGTTAATTTTTAAATTGAAAATTAAAAATTTGTTTTGTTGGTTGCATTTCGATGATATTTTTTCTGTGTTCTTTGACTAATTTATATTAATTTAAGAAAACATTTCAGTTTTGATTTACATTTAATAGAAATGACAAACAAAATCCCAACTTGGTGGTAATGCTAAACGAATGAATGAATTAGTTCCTCTTATTGTATTTATATTTCTACGCATTAGTTCCCTTTTTATATATTTTCTCAATAAAACACATTTTAACAAAATATGTACATATTTAATTTCATTATCAAAAGTGTAGATTATAATTTCTAAAATATACTATTGACTATTTAATTTTAGGTATACACATGGTCCCTAAAGAACAACCTAGTCAGTAGTACAAACGAGAGTGGTTGCTTTTTACAGACACGCACATGTTATAATTCGTCAGTAGTACTGGTTACAAAGTCAATAAAGAATCAGTATTGTTCCAATTGTAACATTTCCTACATGATTTTTGGATTTAGACTTTTTTGTTTGTGTCGTTTTTATTACAAAATGGTGCTAAGAACATTTACAAAAGTCCTTTGTAGAGCAAGGAACGTTGCAATGTTTGTTGTAAATACTTCTGTTGTCAAACATCAGCTCGCATTTTTCTTGATTGCTTCAATAATGCATAGATGAATCGAAGAGTAAGTGCGAGGGCTATTCAAATCATACATAGACGTATTGCTTAAAGAGGAGAGTTCTAATTTTGTTAAGATTATTAAGGTGGGTGGGGGGTCTTTAAAAATTGTATGTAACAGAAAACATTAATAACTTATTACAACAATATATTTAATTTTTTTTTTTCATTTGTATATTTATTAATAGATTTAAAAAATAAATACATTCAATTAAGGATCATATATGTGATAACGACATATACATACGTATATGCATACAACTTAGCAATAAGTTTTCCATGCAACCATAATTATTGAGGTCTGAGGAGGAAACTTGGGAAGAAATTTTAAAAATTATTATGCTAATATTTAGGGTGCTAATAAATATGTTTGATGCCCTATGCTCCTTATATATATATATATATATATATATATATATATATATATATATATATATATATATATATATATATATATATATTATGTATGTATGTACTAAGTATTTAATTTACGAATGAACCTAATTGAAATGTAATATGAAATGTAAATGAAATAGGTATTTACCTTATTGAAGTATAACATCTCAAGCTATGTATATGTTGGTCTCATAATAGTTATTTATTTTCTTATAAATTACTGTACAAAAATTTATTTGATGTTTTTATTTTCAACAGAACATTTTAAAACCAGCCCTTTTCCTGTTTTCTCAAAAAATTTGGCTTTATTTTGTAATAAACGTATATTTTTTTTCAATTTAGCCCTTTTAAAAAATATTTTACGCGTTTTAAGTCTCAAAAGTCGGCATCACTGGGCGTGAGAATAAAATAATCGATTCTGGAGGAGTACTTTTTTTTATTTGACATTCTCCTTATATTTAAAAACAAAATAGTTGACAAAACCACGTTTATTTTTTATTCAATATGACAAAAATCTTCTTAGGTTGGAAATCGAAAAATTATTTATTTATTTATTAATTATTTATTTACACAGTGGACCAAACACAAAAGAACGCTGATGATGAAGGTTTAGTGGCCTTCGAAAACGGCTGGCTGTTCCGTTCAACTATGTGTTGTTAGTCAGAATATTTACAACAGACTTTGGTGTTATTTGTTCATTAATAATTATCACATGTAATTTGGCTTAAAAAGTGATAAGAACTTTAGCCCGTTAAATATAGAAACAAATGGAGTTCGAATAATAATTAAAATTAACTAAAAAAAAATTATTTAATTGGATCGGCAATTTTTGTTTGTCATATACAAATTTTATTTTTATCTGTGCAGAGAGAAATGATATGAAAAAATACGTGCAAAATGCTCGGGGTAGTGAACTTATTTGAAAATTATGTGACATGTAGTTCCAAGCAGCTAACAAATGGCATTCGAATATATATTCTAAACTAGTAATAGTTGACATTAACTCCAAAAGAATATAAAATATTTAACAAAACTTCTCCCAAGTTAAGGAAAACTTGAAAATTTTGCGTATATGGAGAGTTTATTCCTAAATTGCATATACATACCAAGGCACATCAATCAGATACCCGCGATTCTACAACAAATATTACAACAGCAACAACCACATGTACTTTGTTGGTATAAATTACCTTCTTACTTTTCAAAACAGGGTAGCATCGTCAGATTGCATGTTTCTTATAGGAAATGTCAAAAACCATACAAAACTGAATATTCGAAAGGTGTTTATGGATACCCAAACAAAATCATGCTTTTAGGCTTTTGCCTACACAATCCAAATTTGACATTTAGATTGGTATAATGACATTAGTCACCTGGTGTAGTGCTGCCACCTAATACATGCGCCTTGATACATACGTTTCTATGTATATTAAGTACATTCATATGTAAATTTATTTGTTTTTTCTCTACTCACTATCCTAGTCTAAAGGTACGGTCACACTTGTCAAACTTTTGCCCAAAAAAGCGTAATGCTAATGAAAAACCTTTCAAGTCAGACAAAAGTTTGTCAAGTTGAAGATTAACCAATATTGTTGTATTCTATGACATTGTACATTAGTTCTGTTCAAAACTATTTAATATGGTATACAACTGTCTGGATCAAAACTTTTTTCATTAGTGTTTGTTGAGTACGCTTTTTTTGGCATATGTTCGTCAAGTGTGACTGTACCTTTACAAATAAGTTTAACAGCCTGTTTTTAGAAAACACAACCCCTTCAGCTTTTATGTTTCATTTATAAACGATAACATTTAAAATTTGCTTTTTATAAAACATATTTTAAAGCATTCGTTTTGACATAAAATGAGATTTTGCCGTATAACCAGCGTTGCCAAATGTGCAGATTTATCTGTTTTTTGCAGTTTTTTGAAGTACAAAACAGTCTTGCAGATTCTTACTCCAAAAAACAGTTTTTTATATCAATGCAGTTTTTTTTTCAATTTTATTCATATAAAACAAAGAAGCATTAATTACAATATAATCAAGTAACGTGCAATCTAATGCGGCTATGTTTAATTTGTACCGCTTTTTCAAAGCAACAATGTGTCATTTTTTCCGTACTACTTTTTATGCAACCATTGTGTTCTTTTTTAAGTTTTCATTATATTACTTTGATGTCTTGGAATTTTGTGGTAAAATTTCTAAAAATATGGATAAATATCTAACAAGTAATAGTAAGTTTGCTATTAAATAACTTTTGTTCATTCAAATAATTAATTACCTTTGATTTTACTAGCTATGCAGATTACAGAGCCTTCACGATCGGAAACGAGTTCAAGAAAAAGAAAGCCTGCTGATTACAATCGTAACTGCGAATTAAGAGCGATGGCCGGAATTACAGATTTAAAAGCTCATGCAAGGACATCAAAGCACTAAGAAAATGCGAAGGCGATCGAATTTCACGCAGGATCTGCTGAAATTTTTGCGGGTAGAGTTAAACAGAATTCAAAAGTCACAAATGTTGAAATACATTTAGCAGCCTTCTGCGCTGAACATAATATATAGTTCTTAGCGATGGATCACTTGGTACCATTGCTACAAAAGGCTTTGGAAGATTCACAGCTCATAAAAAAAACAACATGCGCAAGAACTAAAACAACAGCGATCGTCAAAAATGTATTGGGATAAGCCCATCACGATATTAATATGTTAAAAAAACCTTTTTTCCTTGCGCATTGATGAGTAAACAGACGTCTCTAAAGCTAAAGTACTTTCTTTAGTTGTGATAATGGAATTTAAAGGCAAAATTTGTGATATTTTTTATCTTATCAAAGTAAGAGATTGCAGTGCATTTGGAATTTATAAGACGATTGTTAACGTTTTTCAGCAAAAAGGTATTTATTACAAAATAAATTTAATAGGTTTTGGAGCGGATGGAGCAAATACTATGACAGGTGCTTATCATTCCGTAGCTAAACTATTAAAAGATGATTGTCCAAGCCTTATTATATTTAAATGCATTTGCCATTAATTTTCATTGTGTGCTAATTATGCTTGTGGTTTTTTGCCAAGTTATGTTGAAGGTGGTGCAAGGGATATCTATAATTTTATTCAAAACAGTCCAAATAGAATTGATCTTTTTGCAGATTTGCAAATATTATTGGATTACAAACCCCGAAAAATGCAGCAGCCTTCACAAACACGTTGGCTTTCGCTAGAACTAACGGTTAATCAACTTCTAAGTCGAATGGACGTTCTTAAGATATTTTTCTTGCATGAAAAATTGGAAAAATTCGACTCGACACAGAGAATCAAAAGTTACCTACAAAATCCAGAATTTGTGCTCTATTTAAAGTTTTTGAAATTTATATTAAATGATATAAACAAGTTGAATCGTTTATTCCAAAGTGAAGCCCCTCAAATTCACTTGTTAAATAGTAAAATAAAACGTTTGTATCTCAAAATATTTGAATATGATGAAAGATGAATTTATTAGCATTGAAATGTTCCAAAAAATTTACATGCTTAAATAATCCCATGCATTTTAAAGACCTTAAAGACGTTTATGTAGGAGCTGATGTGTCTGTAGCATTCAAGTTCACTCACAAATTATCTGAGGATCGCTAAAACGACTTTAGAGAACACTTTTCCGAATTTTATGCAGGGCTATGTAATAGGTTGTTAGATAAATTCGATTATGACAATGATTTTCTAAAGTATGTTGAAGGTTTAGCACCCGCTAATGTAATAAAAAAACTCTAATTTGTTAGAAGAAAGAAACATTGAACGTTATTGGCAGGTTATATTTAGTACAATGTGTTGTGATGGTTCAGAACTATTTCCGAATTTAAAAAAAAAATTGTTTACGCAATTTTGTCAATACCAATGTCCACAGCCAATGTTGAGAGATTATTTTCTCAAATTAATTTAAATAAAACCAAAACAAGAAATAAATTAGATATTCCTACTCTGTGTGGAATTTTGCAGACCAAAGACTTAAAAAAAATAGTTTCAATTGCACAAATTTTGTGCAAACAAAAGAAATGGAAATTAAATTTAATAAGAATATGTACAACTAATAACAATTTTTAAATAAATAATTAACTATAATCTCTATATGTGATGAATTAAATGAAATAATTTGTGATATGCTTTTATTTTTAAATTTATATAGTTATATTATGTATAAAAAATATAAAAATTGTTTTGTTTTTATCTTTTTCTTCAATAAAATTGAATTAAAATACACAAATATTACTTTTTTCATTTTGTTTTAAAGAAGCAGATTTTTGACTAAAAAAACAGATTTTTTTTGGAAATTTTCAGATTTTAAAAATAAAAATATGGCAACATTGGGTATAACCACAAAGAAACACTCACAAAATTATTACAGTGATGGAGAAGAAACCCAAATGTATTTGAAATCTAAAAAAATATTATATGAAAAATTTGAAATAAAATTCATTTCAAGTTCATTTTAAGTGATGTGGGGGTAAGCAATATTTTTTTTAATTTAAAAAACTAAAAGCACATTAATAAAAATTTTCCGTTGATTATAAGACCTCAGTTTTTTCTATACCCTTGATATTATTTTGACTCAATGCTAGAAATTTTTACAATAGTTTTACAGTTCAACTATAAAGAATAAAGCAAAAATTATTTGTTTATAGTCAATTTGGAGTGGTTTATTTTTAGTTAATTTTAATTATTATTCGAACTCCATTTGTTTCTATATTTGTGATTTGAACGGCCTAAAGTTCGTATCGCTTTTCAAGCCAAATTACATGTGATAATTATTAATGAACAAATAACACCAAAGTCTGTTGTGTTTATTTTACAAAAAAAAATTAGCAGAAACAAGGGAAACATCTTTTATTGCTACAGAAGGCGATATTCGTTCTTCTGAAAGTTAAGTTAATCCGATTGTAGAAAAAAGCCATTCACATTTATCCGTTTATTGGATCTTTTGTTTTTGCATTTAAAGTAAAATATAAGAAATAAATACTTTTTATGGTTTTAAGACAGTTAACAATTTAACATTAAAAATTTAATGACAGAAATAAGTAGACCGATTTTTAAAAGATTTTCATTTGTTTTAGACAATAATTTCACTTGATTTTACATACTGAATTTTATGAGTGTAGCAAAACTGAAAGTTCTTTTAAGTTTAAAATTTTTTAACGCACTAGTAATCATAAATTATTATTTTTAAGCTAAACCTCTCAATAATCAATTCCAATGTATTAAAAAAAAAGATGTTTTACTTAGGGCCTGTGCCAAACGGTAGCAAAGTACTAGTGTAAGTAAATTTTTGACACTTCTGAGCTGAATAAAATTTCACTAGCCCTGGGGGCTAGTAGAAATTTCGACACAACAGATAGATTTTTGACAAGCTGCAATAAAAAGCATGGTATCATAAAATTTAAATCCACCGCCGTCGCTTCGAGCCGTCGCCTAATACAAAGATTTTTACGTCTTTTAAGTTTAATTAGACTGTGAAAAAATCATTGTTTATTTTAGTTTGCGAAAAATGTTGCATCATGTATATATAGTGTTATATAATTTATTGCTACAAGAATATTGTTTTATATAAAAATGTACTCTTAAAAATTTGTTGGTAGCCGGCAGCTTGTAGTCAGGCGAAGCAAAAACCGCCGCCGCAGTAATTGTTTCATCAGCTTCTTTCTATACTCAAGCGAATTTGTCAAAATTTTACATTGTCAAAAAAGATATCATTTGGCACAGCAGAAAAATGAAATTTTTTCCCCACAGGCAAATATTTTTTTACCATAGTAATTTTCTACCATTTGGCACACGCCCTTAATATGTAAAATAATAATAGTAAGTGCGTTAAAAAATTTTAAACTTAAATTGTAATAATTCCCATAAAAAACACTGAAAGTTATTTTGTTTGCACTCACATGAAAATTATTCAATGCTACAAATACGTAAACATATTGTTAAGTTTTTCTCTCTTCTCTCTTTAAAAATGCTTTTCCGTAGACCCGAAGATTTGCAAATGAATACAAGACCAAGTGATTGAATTAATCAAGAGCTTACGCACGTCTCTTAGCTGGCTGCGCAAGTATTCACGCGACACCTCTTTGTATGCTGCTTTTTGTTGTTGTTTTTGCTTGTTCACGTTTAATGAAGCTTGTATGTGCTACGCATGTTTATTTAGTTGTTTGCTACTATTCTAGATTATTCTTTCCATTGGCCCTGTAGGAATATTTTCGCGTAACACTTACATTAACCCTGTTGGAATATTTTTGTGTAATACTGCTTAACCTTGTCGACAGCCATTTTCGTACGTTATTTTAATGAACGTACATACATATATACTTTTTCATTTTATAAAAACAGGCTGTAAATTTAATTTGTAAAATGCCAGCATTAAGCGTTGACAAATTTTGTATGTAGGTATTTTGTTTTTGTAATTTATATTTTTCCATATAAAATTTTTTATCGCTTAACGTTTTCGTTTTACAAACAATTTTCACAAAATGATAAATATTTTTTCGGCGCTTACCAGAGATTATGATATCTAAGTTATATTGTTTTCTCTTCTGCGCTAAAAGTTAGAATATTTAATAATTACGAAAATTGTCCATCATATCACGTCAAATTTGTTGATTAACTCCCCAATTTCGGCTATGGTCCATATTTAGTGTTCTACTGAATATTAATTCAATATCAAAAATTGATTAATTATCAACTCATCCGAATTATTATTTGAAATGTATTTATTTTAAATTCCTATAGATGTGGAATTATGAAAAATCGTTGCAAATTAAAGCAAGCCCCATTGGAAGAAAAATATATTAACTGCCAGTTCATAGAAGCCATGTGGAAATTCTCGTCTGGCTATTTATATTGGAAACAAAAACAAAGCACTCAAAATTTGTTTTTGTTTTCATTATAAATAGACAGCCGAGCATTTTTACATGGCTTCTATAAACTGGCAGTAAATAAATATTTAACTTGGATAAAGATATTTTACCCTTTAACGGCTTTTTAGAGGTAGGAACGGTCAGAATTAACTTTGAGAAAGTTTTATATTGGCCACATTCTGGTTAATTTGGCAAAAGCACATACATATATTTTACAACGCCCAGCATTTTTGCAAGATAACTTTCCTACAAACTACAAAATCCCTTACCAATAAAATCTTGTATAACAATTACCTTAATATATCAGACCTCGTATAACAAAATAATAGCTATTATCATTGAAATTCTAGAGAATGGTTCGCTATTGTCACAACGTGCATATCCAAGTGTATGTACAACAGTGTATATGTATGCACATATGTACATATGTATACATGTGCATACTTGTGTTTATGCTGTTTTTAACTCCCGTCCAAAAAAAAAAGGGTTTTAGAACCCTGCAGAAAATGCGAATAGTGAAAATGTACTGAGTCGCTTTTGACTTTGTCAACAGTACTACTCTACAATTATTCCCCATACAATACTTTATGCTATATACATTTAGCATGTGCTTGTCATTGAAAATCTATTAGTAACACTAAAACAATTGACTAGGTAGTGAATTTATAGTTCTAATGGGAACATGCGGATATACCAGCCAGACATTTCTTACTGGTACATTTCCATACCTTACGTACATACAAATTTATGTATGTTGACAAGTTGTTGCAAAATCCACCAGAAATACACCACATCTGTTTTCTCTCTTTTATGCTGACGAATAGAAGAGAAATTGAAGACACTGTAACTACTACTAGAGTTTTAGTGTTGACATAGAGACACTTGGCCCCAGTCTGACTGCAGGGAAGTTTGTAGTGTGTGTCTGTGTATCTGTGTGTGTCTGTCCGTGTCCACGTAGAGAACAAATGGCTGGACGAATTTTGATTCAGTTAGTTTTTTTTTGAGAGGTGACTTGATCGAGGGTGTTCTTAGATATATTTTAAGAAAATCGGTCGTGCCTTTTAGAAGACATCACATCTTTTCTAGATATATCGGGGTTTTAAAATTTTTAATTTTTGTTATTAAAACATTATTTTCAACATGGACACTCAAACATAACAACACAATTGAAAATAGCTTTGAAGGTATAATCATGTATAAATTGATGAATTATATCAGTGTCCCGCAAAATAAAATATGTTTGTATTGGTGAGAAAAATGAGAGTAAAATAAACTTGCACTTGAAGAAAAGTTTTGTAATATAAAATACATGATATGGTTATTAGTAGATTGAATTTTTTTTTTTGTAAATAAGCAATTTAATAAAAACTTAAATAAAAAGTAAAAATTTAATAAGCATTCAACGGTTTAGTGTATAAATTCAAAATTAAATTTATTCACAGTTCTGTGGATACTATTAAAATGCCTTTATAAAATATTTTCCCTATTATTTTTCAATGTTTCATAACATAAAATGCATTGCATATTGCGAAGCGCATTTTTTATCACGAAATTTTTCTTAACTTCCATAATTATTTAATTTTTTTTGTTTTACAAATTTATTTAATTTTAACTTTAATTTCGTTTCGTGTGCTCAAAAAACTAAACAAAAAACCAGGAAAAAATTCGTACATGCGTGCACAACTTCATTCGTCGCTTGCTCAGTGACGACTAAAAATGAAAGAGCATAAGCATGTATGTGATTTTCATCCGCACAATTGTGCTATGGCTTGCGGGTTACTGAATTATATGCAAATATATACACATGTATGTATGTACTACGTACCCTGTAGTCAGCCTAGAACCATATGTCTCTATGTCAATACTCTTTCTCCATCGACAATTGCACTAGTGAAAATGTCGACAACTTTCCTTTTATGTGCGAGTAAAGATACGTTAGAGACAACAGTTCTAGTGTATTTCTGGTGATATTGTCAATGAAGGCGTCAATAGGTTGTTTTACTTTTTTATTATGCTGTGCAATAATATTAAAAAAATATATGTAGATGAGGGTTACTAAAATCTACTAGTGAATCTTTGGTTCAAATATCTCCATATGGTCGTAAAAGAACTACCTTCTTAATAGTGCTAAAGTCTACTGGTAGATTTTGAATGACAACCGTAATGTTATATGTCAATCGATTACAGTGGCTGGGGTGCACCTAGTCAGTAGCACTATTGACAATGTCACTAGGAAATCACTATAATTTTACTATTGACAACGAGCGAGGAAATATCGATATTGTAGACTAGAGCCCCTAAAACTTACTAGTGAATCTTTGGTGTCAATGTCTCCATGGTGACCCAAAATAACTACTTAGTCAGTAGTGATACAGTGGTGGATTTTCAATGACAAGCTAATGCTAAATGTTAATAGATGATACCATTGGCTGGGGTACACCGGTCACTAGTACTACCGACAATGTCACTATAAAATCATTACAATTTCACTATTCGCACTTTCTGCAGGTTATCTATAGATTCTATAGTATAGATATATATATAGGACCCAAACAAACACACGTATGCACATACCACCCCATACATCCATTTATACACAGGACAGCATTTTTTGCAATGACATCAAATATAAGCATACAATAATAGCAGGTTTAAGTCCAAAAGTCAGAAATATTACATTTTAATACCATTTGTTATGTTGTCTGAAATCGTAATAATAGTTGATATAATCTAGCAACATTAACACTTTTCATCATACATCTGTTGCTGATGAGCATTGATGCCAGAATTCCTTCAACAAAAATGGCTAAATATAGACAAAAAAAAACTTAACTTAGCTAAAAATGGTTAAGCGAAATCGAATGCAAAAATTATGAACTTTAGTAAGAATATATTATTTTTTTAAGCAAATCGGGAACTTTTTTAAGGTATATAAAAAAATCAGGTAATAAAGAAACTGCTATTCTTTTGTACATTCTGCTATTCAGTCTTTAAACTTTTGGGTTAATAAACCATTCCTTGCGAAATTGTTGTTTATATTTTTTATTAATTTTCTATTTTTTTAACTTTCATTTAAACTTTAATTTATTTTTTATTCTCACTGGTGTAAAATAAAATCAAGTAAGAGTGCTATATTCGGCTGTGCCGGATCTTATATGCACTTTACCAAAGTGCTTTTATGTAGTATAGAGATACATACATAAGTACACACATAAAGTATAAACAAAAAAAAAAAAAAATTTGACCTAGTTATTTTTATGTACAAAAAAAATAATTGACAAACCCTAGAATCATCATATTAGACTTTTCTGATTCCTTATATCAATATAGTAGTTCTTAAAAAAATATAAAAAGTGTGTTAAGTGAAAAAAGAAAAAATAAAACTAAAAAAAAAGTTTTATGTATTTACTTTAATATCCACAAAAAAGTTCAAAGTTTCCAGCTCTGGAGCTGACGTTTTTAATTTTAGAATTTTCTACAGAAAAGTGTTCTTCCCAAAACGTAAAATATATGTAATTTATAAAGGAAAAGATAAACATTAATTAGACTTAGTTACTTTTATATATCAGAAAAAGTGTAAGTTTTCCAATCCTGAAATCATCTTTTTGATTTTTCTGATTTCTTGCACCAATCCCTTTTTTAAGATATGTTTAATTTTTAGAAAAAAAGGGGAAAAATTTGTTTTTGTAAGCTACTTTGGTATTAAAAATAAGGTTTTCCAACCCTGGAAAAGTCGTTTTAATTTTTTTTAACTTGCAATACCAAATTCATTCGTACTGAAGTATAAAATAAGTTTATTTTTAAAAAAAAAGTGTGAGTTTCCCAACCCTGGAATCATCCTTTTTGATTTTTCTGATATTTTACACCAATCTTTTTCTATTAAGAATATAAGATATGTTTAACTTATAAAGAAAAGGAAAAATTTGTTTTAGTAAGTTACTTTTGTATAATAAAAAGAGTTGAAGTTTTCCAACCCTGGAAACGTCTTTATAATTTTTTTAAATTTTTTTTTAATTGAAATACTAATTTTATTCGTAGTGAAGTATAAAATAAGTTTATTTAATAAAAATAAATAAAAGATTAGTTGAAATACCAGTTTTGTTCGTACTATAGAACAAAACAATTATATTTATTTAAAAAAATTAAAATTAATTTTCGGTAGTTAATATTATATATCACAAATATCGTAGGTTTTCCAACCCTGGAATCAACCGTTTTGTTTTACTGATTTCTTACATCAATCTCTTTCTTTTAAGAACATTAGATTGGTTTAATTTATAAAAAAATCAAAAATTTGTTTTAGTAAGTTACTTTTGTATAAGAAAAAAAGTTAGGGGTTTCCAACCCTGAAATCGTCTTTTTAAATTTTTTATTATGCTTTTAATTTTTTTAGTTCGAAATACCAATTTTATTCATACTGAGGTATAAAATAAGTTTATTTAATAATAAAATAATAATAACTAGTTTTCGGTAGTTATTTTGTATGGCAAAATGAAGTTTAAGTTTCCCAGCTCTGAAAAGAACTGCTCCTATTTTGCTGATTTTCAATACCAATCTTATCTGGACCATTTCTGACACACCAGATCAAGAACGAAGTCTCTAGCTTTTCTGGGAGCTTCGGAAAACCGATTTCACGTACAGACAGACGGAGAGACTGACATGGCTTATTCGTCTTCCCTATGCATAAGGATCCAGAATATGTATACCTTATGGCTCACTTATTAATATTCTGGAAATTCCAAATGGAATGACAAAACCTAAGGCGCCTAATGGAGGATATTTAATTGAAATTTGACATATATATTGCAATAACGCAAGGCTATAAATTTTTTGTTTAAAAATGGGCGTTAACACGCCCGTACAATTTAAACCTCAATTTTCATGTACTACGGCTCAGCACATTTAGATGTTCTATTTCTGTGGGTATTTTTATCCGTTTGGAACGAAATTTGACACCAATAAAAAGCTCCGGCCGAAAAAAATCTTGAGTTTTAATATACAGCTTTTGACTCAAGCCATTTTAGTGAAACCTTGTCTACACGTTGCACGTATACAAGACTTAAAACTTTCACCTTAAAAAGTGGACGTGATTACTCCCATAAAATGTTAGCCTTGAGTTTATTCTAAATACTTCGGCCTAGCATATTTTACAACAAATTTGCATGAATTATAAGCGCTGCTCCCAACAAAATCGTGAGCTAAAAATAGTGGGAGTGGTAACGATCATAAGATTTAAAGGTATAATTCGCGCTAGAGAGCTGAAAGTTTAAGCACAAGTAAATGTAGATGAGTAAGCCAGTGGGAAAATCTTAAAACCAAGAAGTTTTTTCCGATATGCGGAGCCATGCCTTTAAAACTCCTATTCGCACTAGAGAGCTGAAATTTGATACACAAATAAATCTAGATCAGAGATCACCAAGAAAAATCTTAAAACCAGTAGTTGCAATCAGCGGACGGGAAGCAGCACTCTAAGCTGAAAATAAAATTCAATTTTATTGAAACTTTTCATACAAATTGCACGTATTTAAAGTAAAAATTTCCTGTTTTGAAAAGTGGCCGTAACTATACACATAAACATTAGCTTTTTCTTTCATTTACTTTGGCTTAGCAGTTTTTAGTCTATTACTCATATATTTCTCAATAGATTTTTCCTACGAAACTTAGCATGAACCATAAGCACTGGCAGATATGAGTCCCATAAAAATTTCACGTAATATTGTACTTTAGAAGGTGACATTTTATAGGCAAATAGTCTTAATTGATTTACTAAATCGGAAAATCCAAAAATTGGAGCACCAATTACCCTATTGAAGCTCTGCATGCACAATGGGCAAATCCTTTTGATTTATGTAATTGCGTACACACTGGCGATCCAACACCCATCACGCTCTAACCCATTATTTTATGTAACTATGCCATTTTCAACTGGCACAGTGATCATTATTAGAAATAAAAACACTAGAAATTTTAATATTATATATAGTAGTAGTAGTAGTAGTAGATCCACACAAAAAGATGAATGTGAAAAAAGGTCAAGTTCCTATCCGAAATTTCGGCTATTAAAAGTAGTGAGATATAAATTTTGACCAAGTTTTTGTTTGCCACAACACCTAACATGGAAATATGCTAAGCATTATATAAATTTGTAATCGTAAGGGTGTCATATAATTTCTACACTCAAAAGAAAAATCAATACATGCGTACTTAAATCAATCCAAAGCGGTGTCATAAGTACAGTAAGTATGGATTTACTTAAGCCAGATACAGAAGGCTTGACTCAAGTACGGATTATTTAAGAACTAAATACATTATTTTAGCCATATCTAATCCTCAATCCGTACTTGAAATAAGCCCCAAACGAGATTGATTTTTAGGAAACTTTAGATTCAATCAAACTCAAAATGTGCTCGATTCAATAATTTCTTAGTGTTCTTAATCACTAATCCGTACTTGAAATACTCCTAAAACGAAATAGATTAAGGAAATTCTGATATACAATTAAGCTGAAAATGGGGTTGATTCAATCTCGAATCCGTACTTGAAATAATCCAAAAACGAGATTCATTTAAGAAAAAATTAGATTGAATTAATCTCAAAAAGTGCCTGTCTTAAAATATCCTAACATGATTTATTGAATAAAGAGATTTTTTTTTAATTTTTAATTTCACTTTTTTTGTCCATACTTATTATACATATTTTTACACAAAATATTATTTATTCCACTGGAAAAGCTTTTCATCAAAGACCAAAAGCGGGCATTGCTTCCTTTACGTCGCGCTGTTACATGTGTTGCTAACAGTGTTGGCAGAAAATTTGATGGAAGAATGGACTCATTTATCCAAACTTTAGGTTCTACGGAAGAAGCAGTTTGTTGAATGTTTTTTTACTAAATAATAGTAAGAACTTGGCCTGCACAATACTGCCTCTTTGCCATCAATGAATAGATTATCTGTTTGTGCCCCTGTGGCTGAGTGGTAGCGATGCTAGCCTCTCAGTCCAGAGGTCGTGGGTTCGATTCCCACCATAGACCCTGGGTGTTTTTCGCAGACAAGCTAATCGCTTTGCGAATTGTGTTTGTGTTTAAAAAAAAAAAAAAAAAAAAAAAAAAACTAAAGCCCACGTTTCTGAGGTGATTACACTTATTATCGTCATCGCTCCAAAAGTGCAACCACATCAGTGCTCTAAGGGACACTATGTCATTAAGAAGCTAGGGGTTCTTGGTTACCTAGAGCAATAACATGTTTCTGAGTCTGGTCTTACAGCAAGTTGAGCAAAAGAAAATAATTATCAATGAGAACTTATGAGGCATGCGTTGCAGAAAGTTTTCGTACCGATTACTATTTTTTACTTAATATGTATATCTATATATGTATATAAAAAGAAGTGTACATTTTGATTGTCACTCCACAACTTGAGAACGGCTGCATAAAATAAAAAAATTGCTGAATACGTTTTGTAGAACATGCAATGACGATGGTGTTTAAGTTTTATAAATTATCCGGTTCAGAAAGGGTTTTTCTTTATTTGTTAAAGATTTTTGCAGAAAAACGCATTTTCGTTTCGGTTTTGATTGTTTGACAAGTTTTAAACCCGGTTTTTATTCAATTTTCCTAATTTTTTGTCGGCTTTTTTACGGTTTTTTTTAAGGTTTTTTCGTTTTTTTAATAATTGAGTAACAGTTGATAAAATAAGCATAAAATTTAAAAATAGTTTCAAAAATAATTCTTTTAATATTTAAATTTTTCCGACGTTACTTGAGGTGAGGCGTGCGAGTTGACGAAAATAACTGTAACAATGAAATCGCTAGGGAATTAGACTATGATTTTGTAGCACTGCAACATCAAGTAACAGAATTAATCCCTAAATTAACAGCAGAGCAAAGTGATGTTTTTCATAAAGTATTACGAAAAATCGAAACCGGCAGTAGTGCACCTTTTTTACTCCCCTGGAGGAACTGGAAAAACATTATTACTAAACTTAATATGAATGTCCGTGAGCAAAGACCACAAGATAGCAGTTGATGTTGCTTTTTCAGGTATAGCCGCAACACTCCTAACTGGCGGCCGTTAAAATTACCGCTGAATCTAGCACATGAAGATTCAGCCATCTGCGACTTCAGCAAAAATAGCTCCCGAGGCAGAGCGCTCAGGTAATGTAACCTTTTAGTGTGGGATGAAAGTACGATGTCTCATAAGAAAGCTATAGAAACGTTAAATCGAAGTCTTCAGGATTTACGAGAAAGCACAGATATTATGGGAGGAATGGTAGTTTTATTGTCCGGTGATGTGAGGTGCGAAGTAATTCAAGATATTGGTAGCATATGAATATGGGAAGGGGCACTTCCCATACAAAGTAATTAATTATAATCTTATATCTGGAAAGCTATAGCGAGCGAAAAGAGTCTTCAAATTTGGTATGTAATCTTTTGAGAGCCAGGTGCGAAGCAATTCAAAATATTGGTAGAAACGGACCGGGCGAAGAGTCATTCAAAGTATTGGTAGAATAGAACAGATGTGCAATCGCTTTACGTGAGTACCTGCCATTACGGCCTAATCTCACGTGTGCCAAAGCACCAGGTGTGGGTTAGGAGCCAGACCAACGCCACCATGCACCCTTTTAGAATGAACCTATGGCCCACTCCATAAGGCACATAGGTTGCAATCTTTGAATATAGTTATCGCTGTTCTATATTCAAGTACCTTGCTGAGGTACTTTGAGCTATCTAAACTCTGCTGATATGTCCGTGCCCATATAGCAGCTCTGTTGAATGGCAACAGCACCTAGAATATTGTCTGGCTGACCGCGTCAGACCAACCACTAGCATTGATTTCACACTGGGAAGCCAAGACTATTCTCCCAGCGATTTTGGTAGCAACCAAAGCCACCACGATAATTCTCCGGCTTCCACCCAAAGGTGTTGTGTAAATTAGCAGTAAAAATTTACTGAATTTTTTTAGTAATTAGTAAATTTACTGATTACTGCAATTTTTAATGCAGTACATATACACTTACTGCATTGTGCCCATTTACTAACCAAATAAGTTAAATAAAACAAACAAAAACCAACAAATTCATATGTATTTACAATATTGAAAGTTTTGATACTTTTGATTAATTAATTTAAAAAAAGATAATAAAAGCATAAGTACTTTTAACATAAAAAAAATTTCATTACTAGATGTTTACACATCTCCTCTGTGATCGGACTCAAATTGCTTTTTTTGTTGGTCTCTCACCTAATCCTACTTGTGTATCAAATTTCAGTTAATAAGCGCAACTTTTAATTTTTAATTTTTATGGCCGTTACCACTTTTCTTAACACAAGATTTGTTCGACCAGTGCTTTTTATTCGGTTCAAATTTCGTTGCAAACGGATAATAAAACCTACATATGTAAATAGTATAACTCAAAATGCTGAGCCGTAGTACATGAAAACGAGGTTTAAATTGTATAGGCGCGTCAACGCCCACTTGTTTAGTAAACAATTTATAACCTTGCATTATCACAGTATAAATGCCAAATTTTAATAAAAAAGCCTCCATTAAGCGGTTTAGATTTGCTTTTTTAGTTCTGACTTTTATGGGCGTAGCCCCGCCCTCCTGGGTATAATTTCCGGGTTTTCAGATTTTTTTTTAGTTTTTTTGCGCAGCTAGACCTAATTCTGTATCGAATTTGAGCACACTAGCACACATTTTAGTTTTTATGGGCGTAGCCCCGCCCCCTGGTTAAAGTTTCTTGTTTTTTTATTTTTTTAGTTCATTGCTCACCTAGGTCTACTTGTGTACCAAATTGCAGCTCTCTAGTTATTGCGGAAGTGCTTCATCAATTTGGTGAGTGATCAGTGAGTATGTCTTAAAATATGCACTTCTTGCACCTCCATATCTCCGAAAGCTTACATTTTAAAACTTTTAAACTTCGCATGTGAAGTTTTATGAATTAATTCTAATTATGGTTTAAATTTCATAATTTACTATTGCGCGGAACAAAGTTATGAGGGAGGTAAAAACAGCTCAAATGGCTTAGTGTAGATATACACACTGCATTCATTGGCCGGAACTTGGCCTGGCGCACTGCCGTGATAAAGTCGATTTATCGATTTTCGACTACAAAAACTACTTTTAAACGTTTAGTGCTAAATCACGCATTGGCTTAGAGATCGAATTGAGCCGAAATTTTACAGTTTTATGTCATCGCCAAAAATTTTTAATTTTATATTTGTCCAGCATTTTAGCGATCGAACTTAGCTTTAGCTTTAGCGAGTTACAGAATACGGGGGCAGATTAAAGGCTTGCATTTGTATACATATACCATATAATTGTAATGCAGCTACGTTCAAACACACATACTGTGATATTTTCACATAAGGTAAACAGCTTTTAAAGCTCTTAAAATTGTTCTTGTTTCTTTCCAAAATAAGAGCAATAATTGTTGTCGCTGAGATCTGGTAGGCTGTTGCGCTCTCGTCGGTGAGACAGCAGAAAAAGCTATTTAAAAAAGTTTGCACATTGCCCATACTCTGAAGGAAATGTCGATGGTGAAAATGTACGGAGTCGCATTTGAGCAGTAGTACTCTCTAATTATTCCCCATACAATACTTTGTGTTATAGACATTTAGCATGTGCTTGTCCATGAAAATCTACTAGTAACACTAAAGACTCAGTTAGCCGACTGTAATGTAATGTAACTGCAACAGTAGGAAACAGCTGATCGATATTGTTATGTGAAAAGTAACGAAAATGGTTATAGAAATGAATTGTAACGTAACCTACTTTTTATATAAAAATATCGATCAGCTCTTTCCTACGTTGTATTTATATTACATTACAGTCAGCTAACTGAGCCTTAAAACAATTGACTAGGTACTGACTACGTAGTTCTTAAGGCAACATCGAGACATTCAACCAGACATTTGCTGGTACATTTATATACCTTACGTGCATATCAATTTATGTATATTGACAAGTTGTTGACTAATAGAAGAAAAATTGTAGACAATGTAACTACTACTACTAAAATTTTAGTGTTGACATAAAGACACTTGGTACCAGTCTGACTGCAGTGTATCGATTGGTGGTAGCTGTTGTAGTGTGCGCGAAAGAACTCCCCAGCCAGCCAAGAGCTGTTTAATATGCGATGGTGTTTAATATTCAACTCCCAAGCAAATCTTCTCAAGTTTGAAAATATTTTTAAATAAAAAATCAAATAACATACATATATGCTCAAACCTTGTCAAATACGTAATTTATTTATTATTAAAACTGAAATTGTGGTGAATATATCAAAAACAAATAAATAAAAGCGAATTTGGAAAACAAAGGTGAGTAAAACGTGAAAACAATAGCGAAGGCAGATGTGCAGAAAATAATTATTAGAAAACAAAGGAATTGCATTTTGCTTTCCATTTTAAAAGCCTTGTTTTTGCAGCTTGAAATACACTTGAATTCAATTGTAATACAAGGTTGAATTACAGTATAATTCAAGGCTTGAATTGAACTGTAATACAATTGAAATGTTCGAATTCAATTCAAGTTCCCATTTCACTGGAGAATGCTATTGAAATAAAGTGTAAATCAAGCATAATTCAACCCTTGACAATTGAATATGTGGCTTGAATAACAATTGCTTTACACTTGATTTCAAGCAAATTGCTTATTGGGATACTTTTCATGTTTCTTGGGTTGAAAAATAGGTTCTTACATATACATAATATGTATATATTATAAACATATCTATGTATATATTATATACATATATATGTATATATTATATACATATCTATGTATATATGTATGCTCGTGTTTTTGTAAAATTTACAACGTAAATTAAAATAAAGCAAAGTTAATTTGATGTCGTTTTAAATATTCGAATTCGAATTCTCGTATATCAAAAATTGACAATCCGCACATGTATGTATGTATGTATACCCTGCAGTCAGACTGGGGCCAAGTGTCTCTATGTCAGCACTAATACTCTAGTAGTAGTTACACTGTCTACAATTTCTCTTTTATTCGTCAGTATAAAATAAAGAGAGAAAACAGATGTGGTGTATTCCTGGTGGATTTTGTAACAACTTGTCAATATACATAAATTAAGGTATAGAAATGTACCAGTAAATTTCTGGTTGGTATGTCTCCATGTTCCCATAAGAACTATGAATTCACTATCTAGTCAATTGTTTTAGTGTTACTAGTAGAATTTCAATGACAAGCACATGCTAAATGTCTATAGCACAAAGTATTGTAGAGTAGTACTGGTGACAAAGTCAAAAGCGACTCAGTACATTTTCACCATCGACATTTCCTTCAGGGTACATACATAATATAAATGTGAAGGTAAGACGTATGATGAATTAAATAAATGATAATTAAATAAATGAGAAAAGCATATTAAATGAAAAAACTTACAAAAATGCTCCGAATTCGTAAAGAATTTGTAACGATTGGTCGACAAAATCTTCAGATTTCGGCACCGAAATATTACCGAAATTGTAGCAATTTTTGTATGAAATGGTTGACACTACTTCGCAACGATATGTCGGTACGAATTCGTTACGATAACTCGGTACGGATTCGTAACGACATGTAGGTACGATTTCTTTTTGCTTTTATAGCAGAGTGCCGCTTCACCGTTATGTTGCTGTTATTGTTGAAATAATTGGCACATACTCACGTTTTTTTAATATTTGTTACAATCCTTTTTTTTATCAACATATACATATTTATTTAAAAAAAATTTCACAGACTTTTACTTATGTACTCAAAAGTCAAAATTTTGCGCCCTAATTCAAAAAAATATTTTACTTGAGCTTTAAAGTTCATAGGAGTTACCAAGCACTTTAAGACTAATATTGCTTTGTTAAGAAATTGTATTCAAAATACAACTTTAATTATTTTGTGATTTAATAATAAATTCTGGTAACACCGCCGTGTTTAACAACCATTTCATAGCTTATGATGTACAACATCGAATACAATTTCATTCGAGTATTCAACTAATTTTTATTTTATTAAATACATTTTTATTATCTTGAAGTTAAGCAACCTAATTTATAAAATTTAAGCTTCTGACATGGAAGCAAAACAGATAAACATTTTTATGAAGTAAAAGTAAAAAAATACGATAGTAGTAGGGAACTGGCGGTTCTGGGACAATTAAAATTGTGAAATTGTTGCTGAAATTGTTAAATTGTGGGCTGAAATTGTTAAATTGTGGCTGAAATTGTTAAATTGTTGCTGAAATTTTAAAATTCTTGGAAATTTGTGTTTTCGGCGGCGCTTTGATGTTTTTTGTTTACATTAGGAGTTTTTTGTTTACATTAACTTTGTGTGAACGGGTGATTTTTTTTTTGGGTTACATTAATTGTGATAACGGGTGATTTTTTTTTGAGGTTTCATATGAGTGTATATGCCGAAGGCAAAACATGAATATAATTTTTTCAAATGCCGACGGGAAAAAGATTTTTCCTAATGACGACGGGAAAACGTGAAAGTTATTTTTTCTAATGCTAATGTTCATGTTGATAGACTCTGAGAATTTGGACGTGATTTGAGTAGGTGGCGTTGTTGCCGTACTATGTAACCATAGGAAATTGTGGATGTGTCTGTCTGTGAGAATTTAGGTGAGGGTTTGATTGGCAGGGGGCGGGGTGTAGTTGAGGTAGATCGATTGTGTGTGTGTGTGGGTATGTGTTTATGTGTGTGTGTGTGTATGTGTGTGTGTGTATGTGTGTGTGTGTGTATGTTTGTAGGAATTTCAATGTGTGTATTTCTGTAGGAGCTTAGGGCTGATTGTGATTTATGAGGGGTGAGGTGTTCTAGTAATATGTAACCGGGGGAATCTGTGTGTTTGTATGTCTGTAGGAGTTTAAGGCTGACCATGATTTGGGTGGGCAGGGTTGTTGACGTAATATGTATCCATGGGGATTGTGGATGTGTCTGTCTATAGTAGTTTAAGGCTGATCGTGATTTGAGGTAGGTGAGGATGTTGTTGAGGTAAATTGGTTATTTGTATGTATGTATGTATGTATTTTTGTAAGAATTTAAGATGATTGTGATTTATTAGGGGCGAGGTGTTCTTGTAATATGAAGCCGTGAGAATCTATGTGTATAGACGTCTGTAGAAGTTTAAGACTATCTGTAATTTCAGGTAGGTGAGAATGTTGTGTTGTTGAGATTAATCTTATATATTGTATATGTATGTATGTATGATCATGGGAATTTGTGTATGTATATCTGAGGGAGAATTTAAGGCTCGTCATGATTTGCAAAAGGTGGGGTGTTGTTGAAATTTTCTTGGATATTTCTTATAAATATGAATTCTGCTATGTGTTTGTGTGTATTTGCGCTAATATTTATATGTAGATAGAAATAAATTGTTTTCAGTATCGACATTTGGTACTATAAAATACTATCATATGTCTGGACTTCCCTAATCTTATTATGTTCTTATACTTACGCTTGTTTTATATTTTCTCATACTTAAATTTGTCTCGCGTTAAAGTCTGCCTATATGAAATTTGTTTATATTACAGATTTTGTTTATTTCAATCTTTGAAAACATTTTTTTTTTTTGTCATTGATGTTTTTTGTTCTTCTTGTTGTTGGTGTTGTTGTTGTAAATATTCGTCTGTGTATAGATGCGATATGTTCAGTTTTTTTTTTTTTTTTTATTTGAAAATAAAAACGTTTTAATTTTTATCTGCGTTTACTTAAAAGTTTGTGAGGATTTTCTGTTTTTAAGTAAAACTGAATTCCTGAAGATACATACTCTATAGTAATAGCAACTATAATAGAAATATTCCTTATACTCAATTTACATTTTTTAAAGTTGATGCAACGTTAGTAAGTTAACGTTAGAAATTTTTGGGGTACATAATTTTTCTCTTCACTTTCTACATTTGTTTTCGAAATCTTGCTTTGCTTTATGAAAATGTATAAACATTTTTAAATGAAACTGATCCAGCACTCCAGCTTATATACTGATAGTTTTTTTTTTCTTTGGTAGTCAACTTACTTCTTTTTTTATTTTTATTGATAAACATTTAAAATCAAAAGGGAGCTTTATATTGAAATTATTATTTTCATAATTGTTGAAAACAATCACTAGTTTTTTTTTTGTGTGATGAAATCATTTGAAGTTGAAGCTGATATCTTTGCTTACTGTTTTAAATTAAAATTTTATTCAATAGAATAAAAGGAGCTTTTTTCTTAAATTCTGATGCAGTTAAGATCGGATATGAGACTGAATTTAAATGTACTTTTAAATTAGTCATAATGAACAAACTTATTTTCTTGTTGAAAAGCGATCATCAGAAAACGAAGTGGGTTTCAGAGACTTTAGGTATACCCTTTCGACGGTTCCTCTAGGATACAAGATGACTTTTTTTGACGAAATTTCTGTTGCTTTATACTGATAATATTTTTACATTAATAAGGTACATATATGTTTTTTTTATGAAGGGTGAGCACCTTTCACTTTTATTTGTTGTCATATATGATTTTTTTTTTAATTTTATTAAAGTTCAGCGTATTGTGTATATATTTCTGAAATGTTTAAGTATGTTTTGTGTTCCCATCGGAGAGAGTGTACGTATTAGTTGGTCAGTCAGTCTATATATTTATTTATTTTTTTCTTCTAATGTGCCACTCCTTTTTTCAGATTTTACTACTTGGAATAGAGTATTTTTGTCTAATTTTTTTCTGGGTATCTACATACATTAGTTAAATATGTCTATGAATTTTTAAGAAAAAATTTTAAATAAAATATTGGAAAAAGAATTAATTATGTGAATGGTTTTTATTTCTTTATTAGCTTTACTTCGCTAGATCAAAAAAATTTTTGTTTTTGCTTATTTGCAAATTCTTGTTTTCATGTCGCTTAAACATGTACAGTCTTGTTTTCATATCGCTTAGACATGCATAGTCTTGTTTTCATGATGCTTAGACATGCATAGTCTTGTTTTCATGATGCTTAAACATGTACAGTCTTGTTTTCTTTGAGAGGTTATGCACAAGACAAATTGAATTTCACAATATTATGAAATTCCATTAAAAGAGAAACAGTTTAGACAATCGGATAAGTCCTTATATTTTTCACTACATACAAGTTTCTGTTATTTTATATTCGAATAGATGAATCCTAACTTTCCTTTAAAAAATAACACAAAACAAGGATAAATTTAGTTTAATTTTATTTATATTAATAATACATTTTAATTTAATTTTATTTATTTTTATTATAATGATGGAAACATTTCATAATATCCAATTATTAAATTTTCTAATATACTTTTACGCAAAAAATATATTGTACATCTGCAAGTATCTGGTCCTTCCTCACACTCAGGATTATACCAAGGACAGCTTCTGAAGTGGCCTTCTGTGTTGTCTTCATCTTCCATGATACCATATTCTTCGTTCTCATCCAGCATATTTTGAAAAAATTTGATCATCTCCCAATGATCGAAAAGCCTGAAGCTTTCAAAATCTCTTATAAATTGGTTTAGAGTACGTCTGATTTGACTCATTTTATTTGCTTATAAGTTAATGAATGATGATTGTTTGAAGGTTCCTTTAAGACTAATTTCCTCTTTTAAATTTTTAAAGTAGTATCTCTTGATCTTTAAAATATCTATACCATCATCTATATTCCATACCTCTTTTTTAGCACTCTATCTCTCTCTACCCCTTTTCTCTCTATAACTGTCTCTTTCTGTCTATCACTACCCCTCCACTTATTCACTATTTCACCATATTTTCGATTAGCCTTCTTGAAGTCGTCATCGCTACTTTCAAGATCATTTTCAGTTAAACATTCAAAATGCGGAGAAGTAAATGAAAAAAAAAAATAAATAAATAAAACAAAAATGGAGTCTACAACAAATCTAACATCAAAATTTAATTCACTAAAAAATAAAACCTTAATCCACATAAAGGAGCTTGAGACATCAACTAAATACACCATTCGAAAAGTGTCAAGAGTAACAACAAAATATGGGCCAACACTAAAAGTTGAAATGGAAAACCACATAATGTTCCTCCCAAAGCGATATAATGCTTTAACCGATGCTGAAATTAAAGAACTCTCGAGCGGATCATATTGCTTAAGTAGAGAAGGTGAACAAAGCTTAATTGTTGAAAGCGAGCTGAGTGAATTTCTAATTCAAAATTCCCAATTTCCAATTTGGCAATAATATATAATAATTTTGTATTTTAAATTATAAATAAAAATACATGAAAGAGTTTTGTAAAACATAAATGTTTGTGCTTTTTTATTTAATATTTTCAGTTATTTCATAAAGAAATTTAAGACATAAATGACCACAGGTAAATGTATTGAAATTCTGATGTTGATTATAGTTGTATTTTATATTTCTACCAAGATATTTGACTACTTCCGAAGGAGGTTGTAAGTTTCCAAAGCTGTCGAAATATTCTTTTTCATTGTTGTTTTTATAATATGCTACCCAATGTGTACCAGGTCCTGTTGATACGTCTAAATTGATTATTCCACATTCTATTTTCTTTGTTCGTTTTGGTAGAGTATTCAACATGAAAACTCCTCTAAAATATGGAATATTTATAGAGAAACGGTTTATGTCCACATCAGATAGTGGTCTGTTCGTAGCATCTCTAAGAGTTTTTTGATTCCTCTTTGTAAACTAAACCATAACCCTTTTTATATGGTTTTAAGTAAAGTCCCTTTCCAACTGCTATAGATTCCATCGCTCTATTATGTCTAATTGCTTCATCAAGTTGATTTTTTGCATTCTTTGTTGCATTAACAGCTTTAGCTATAGCAGCACCTCCAGTTGTTAGACTACCAATTGCACCCAGAGCAGTTAAAATCGGTATTAGAGGCAAAAACCCACCAATTTTTGGTACACGTATTACATGTGGTACTATAATTTGAGATTTTCTTCCTTTTAATGATTTGTTGATAGTTTTTCGGGCAATTTTAATTGCTGAGTTAATATCTAATGGTTTTTCCTTCTTTAGTATTTTTGTTGCAGCTCTAATTGATGTTCTAAACAGTTTTTTATCATTTAGCTTGTTCTTTTTAACATTTTTCTTTTTCTCCACACCCATACCAAATTTTGTTTTGGCTTTCATTGCGTTAGTAACCATATAGGCAAATGATTTTTCAGCAATACTACTATCTTTTGATAAAACTCGATCCCAAGCTGAATTTTCAAGTATTTTATCAGCTTTATATCTAATGCTTAAATCCTTACAAGCAGAGTCCAATAAATTAATTCCTTTGTCACCTCAATTTAAACGTTTTTGTAGTTTTGTTTCAGGTCCACAATATTAATATCCGGGAAGATAAAGTTCACCAGTTAGAGAGTTTATTCTTTTTATCTACTATACCTCCTCCAACGAAGGTGTTTTTATGACTAAACGTTTTCTGATATTGTATAACTATATCATCTAATTTTGTCGATAATAACAGGTAACATTTATAAAATCTATTTAGTTCGTAATATTGTTCCTTCTACTTTTTTTTTTTTTTTTTTTTTTTTTTTTTTTTTTTGTTTACTTGCCTCTATCTTGACTGATCGTTTCTCAGTCCTTAAACTTGTATATTCTGAACTTCTGTCTTGATATTACTTTCTTCTTTCATGCGAATTCTTGTTTTTTCTTTTCATATCACTTAAACATGCACAGTCTTGTTATCGTTGAAAGGTTCTGTACAAAACAAATCGAATTTCACAATATTATGAAATTCCATTATATTTCATTAGGTATTTTCTTATCGACACCAACTGCTTTAACACCATCTCATTTACGTTTGCTAACAGCAAATAGTACAATAGGTGTCAGCTATTAGATCAGCTTATCAGCTATTAGATCAGCTTATTAGCACCTGGTCTGGTTTTCAGATCAGCTTATCAGGACCTGGTCTGGTTTTCAGATCAGCTTATCAGGACCTGGTCTGGTTTTCAGATCAGCTTTTCAGGACCTGGTCTGGTTTTCAGATCAGCTTTTCAGGACCTGGTCTGGTTTTCAGATCAGCTTATCAGAACCTGGTCTAGTTTTCAGATCAGCTTTTCAGGACCTGGTCTGGTTTTCAGATCAGCTTTTCAGGACCTGGTCTGGTTCTCAGATCAGCTTATCAGGACCTGGTCTGGTTTTCAGATCAGGCTATCAGGACCTGGTCTGGTTTTCAGATCAGCTTATCAGGAGCTGGTCTGATTTTCAGGTCAGCTTATTAGGAGCTGGTCTGATTTTCAGGTCAGCTTATTAGGAGCTGGTCTGGTTTTCAGATCAGATGAAATAACTAAAGTCTATCTTTTATTAGCAGTATTTTTTTTTTCTATAACGAAAATCGTTTAATTCAATATATTTGCTTATAATCAAAAATCCATATTTATCCTTCCAACACTCTACAAATTTTTTAAAACTTGTCAAAATTCATATTACTGCCAACATGAACCTTGTAAACATGCTTCATATTTTCCTCATCTTACTTAAACATTATAATTACATTTGCATTGTCTCTTATTAAATGCTTATAGCCATATTCATAAAAATTTTAAACAGCATTTCAAATGTTGTTTGAGCAAAATTCGCTAAAATTGTATTCATAATAGAATATTAGCGTAAAAACGTTTTTTAACTTGCGTAAATCACCAAATCTTAAAAATTAAATGCACCCATATTTAAAATAATTTTGAATTGACGTCGTTCTAGTTTTGCTTCTTGTTTATTTATATTTTTAACTTTGGCTGTATGTATGTATGTATGCCTGTATTAAGAATTATGCTTATGTTTGGCACAAGTAGAATGAGTCATCATTATTCTGTCGCCCCGTAAAAAAAAATATACACGTACACGTACATATGTATGTATATTATTCTGCTTTCCACATGCAACATCAGCAAATATCATAATTGAAATGTATTAAGCTTCATTACCAGAAAAAAATAAATGTATAATAACCCATTCTTTTAATTATGAAATTATGTAATTTCTTTAACTATTCATATTTGTAGTAGTATATAGATAATTTTAGTATAAATATATGTTTTTAAACCTCAGATAGTAGTAGGGAACTGGGCATCCGGCGTAGATTAAAATTTTTAAGTTTAATTACCCATAAACCCGACAAAGGACACCCAGAAATTATTACACAACCCAAATCACTGAAAGACTCAAATTTCCACGGTCATGCAGACAGACAGAGAGAGAGAGACAGACATACACTTAATGTAAACAAAAACTCCTTATGTTAAAAAAATAAGAGTGACTTATTGAACCACCCTCGAAAAATATTTAAAGGACTTATTGAACCACCCTCGTAGGTATCAAATTTCAAGAATTTTAAAATTTTCAAATTTTAATTACCCAAATTTAACAATTTCAGCAACAATTTAACAATTTCAGCCACAATTTAACAATTTTAATTGCCACAGGAGCGATAGTTCCCTACTACTATCTGAGGTTTAAAAACATATATTTATACTAAAATTATCTATATACTACTACAAATATGAATAGTTAAAGAAATTACATAATTTCATAATTAAAAGAATGGGTTATTATACATTTATTTTTTTCTGGTAATGAAGCTTAATACATTTCAATTATGATATTTGCTGATGTTGCATGTGGAAAGCAGAATAATATACATACATATGTACGTGTACGTGTATATTTTTTTTTACGGGGCGACAGAATAATGATGACTCATTCTACTTGTGCCAAACATAAGCATAATTCTTAATACAGGCATACATACATACATACAGCCAAAGTTAAAAATATAAATAAACAAGAAGCAAAACTAGAACGACGTCAATTCAAAATTATTTTAAATATGGGTGCATTTAATTTTTAAGATTTGGTGATTTACGCAAGTTAAAAAACGTTTTTACGCTAATATTCTATTATGAATACAATTTTAGCGAATTTTGCTCAAACAACATTTGAAATGCTGTTTAAAATTTTTATGAATATGGCTATAAGCATTTAATAAGAGACAATGCAAATGTAATTATAATGTTTAAGTAAGATGAGGAAAATATGAAGCATGTTTACAAGGTTCATGTTGGCAGTAATATGAATTTTGACAAGTTTTAAAAAATTTGTAGAGTGTTGGAAGGATAAATATGGATTTTTGATTATAAGCAAATATATTGAATTAAACGATTTTCGTTATAGAAAAAAAAAATACTGCTAATAAAAGATAGACTTTAGTTATTTCATCTGATCTGAAAACCAGACCAGCTCCTAATAAGCTGACCTGAAAATCAGACCAGCTCCTAATAAGCTGACCTGAAAATCAGACCAGCTCCTGATAAGCTGATCTGAAAACCAGACCAGGTCCTGATAGCCTGATCTGAAAACCAGACCAGGTCCTGATAAGCTGATCTGAGAACCAGACCAGGTCCTGAAAAGCTGATCTGAAAACCAGACCAGGTCCTGAAAAGCTGATCTGAAAACTAGACCAGGTTCTGATAAGCTGATCTGAAAACCAGACCAGGTCCTGAAAAGCTGATCTGAAAACCAGACCAGGTCCTGAAAAGCTGATCTGAAAACCAGACCAGGTCCTGATAAGCTGATCTGAAAACCAGACCAGGTCCTGATAAGCTGATCTGAAAACCAGACCAGGTGCTAATAAGCTGATCTAATAGCTGATAAGCTGATCTAATAGCTGACACCTATTGTACTATTTGCTGTTAGCAAACGTAAATGAGATGGTGTTAAAGCAGTTGGTGTCGATAAGAAAATACCTAATGAAATATAATGGAATTTCATAATATTGTGAAATTCGATTTGTTTTGTACAGAACCTTTCAACGATAACAAGACTGTGCATGTTTAAGTGATATGAAAAGAAAAAACAAGAATTCGCATGAAAGAAGAAAGTAATATCAAGACAGAAGTTCAGAATATACAAGTTTAAGGACTGAGAAACGATCAGTCAAGATAGAGGCAAGTAAACAAAAAAAAAAAAAAAAAAAAAAAAAAAAAAAAAAGTAGAAGGAACAATATTACGAACTAAATAGATTTTATAAATGTTACCTGTTATTATAGACAAAATTAGATGATATAGTTATACAATATCAGAAAACGTTTAGTCATAAAAACACCTTCGTTGGAGGAGGTATAGTAGATAAAAAGAATAAACTCTCTAACTGGTGAACTTTATCTTCCCGGATATTAATATTGTGGACCTGAAACAAAACTACAAAAACGTTTAAATTGAGGTGACAAAGGAATTAATTTATTGGACTCTGCTTGTAAGGATTTAAGCATTAGATATAAAGCTGATAAAATACTTGAAAATTCAGCTTGGGATCGAGTTTTATCAAAAGATAGTAGTATTGCTGAAAAATCATTTGCCTATATGGTTACTAACGCAATGAAAGCCAAAACAAAATTTGGTATGGGTGTGGAGAAAAAGAAAAATGTTAAAAAGAACAAGCTAAATGATAAAAAACTGTTTAGAACATCAATTAGAGCTGCAACAAAAATACTAAAGAAGGAAAAACCATTAGATATTAACTCAGCAATTAAAATTGCCCGAAAAACTATCAACAAATCATTAAAAGGAAGAAAATCTCAAATTATAGTACCACATGTAATACGTGTACCAAAAATTGGTGGGTTTTTGCCTCTAATACCGATTTTAACTGCTCTGGGTGCAATTGGTAGTCTAACAACTGGAGGTGCTGCTATAGCTAAAGCTGTTAATGCAACAAAGAATGCAAAAAATCAACTTGATGAAGCAATTAGACATAATAGAGCGATGGAATCTATAGCAGTTGGAAAGGGACTTTACTTAAAACCATATAAAAAGGGTTATGGTTTAGTTTACAAAGAGGAATCAAAAAACTCTTAGAGATGCTACGAACAGACCACTATCTGATGTGGACATAAACCGTTTCTCTATAAATATTCCATATTTTAGAGGAGTTTTCATGTTGAATACTCTACCAAAACGAACAAAGAAAATAGAATGTGGAATAATCAATTTAGACGTATCAACAGGACCTGGTACACATTGGGTAGCATATTATAAAAACAACAATGAAAAAGAATATTTCGACAGCTTCGGAAACTTACAACCTCCTTCGGAAGTAGTCAAATATCTTGGTAGAAATATAAAATACAACTATAATCAACATCAGAATTTCAATACATTTACCTGTGGTCATTTATGTCTTAAATTTCTTTATGAAATAACTGAAAATATTAAATAAAAAAGCACAAACATTTATGTTTTACAAAACTCTTTCATGTATTTTTATTTATAATTTAAAATACAAAATTATTATATATTATTGCCAAATTGGAAATTGGGAATTTTGAATTAGAAATTCACTCAGCTCGCTTTCAACAATTAAGCTTTGTTCACCTTCTCTACTTAAGCAATATGATCCGCTCGAGAGTTCTTTAATTTCAGCATCGGTTAAAGCATTATATCGCTTTGGGAGGAACATTATGTGGTTTTCCATTTCAACTTTTAGTGTTGGCCCATATTTTGTTGTTACTCTTGACACTTTTCGAATGGTGTATTTAGTTGATGTCTCAAGCTCCTTTATGTGGATTAAGGTTTTATTTTTTAGTGAATTAAATTTTGATGTTAGATTTGTTGTAGACTCCATTTTTGTTTTATTTATTTATTTTTTTTTTTCATTTACTTCTCCGCATTTTGAATGTTTAACTGAAAATGATCTTGAAAGTAGCGATGACGACTTCAAGAAGGCTAATCGAAAATATGGTGAAATAGTGAATAAGTGGAGGGGTAGTGATAGACAGAAAGAGACAGTTATAGAGAGAAAAGGGGTAGAGAGAGATAGAGTGCTAAAAAAGAGGTATGGAATATAGATGATGGTATAGATATTTTAAAGATCAAGAGATACTACTTTAAAAATTTAAAAGAGGAAATTAGTCTTAAAGGAACCTTCAAACAATCATCATTCATTAACTTATAAGCAAATAAAATGAGTCAAATCAGACGTACTCTAAACCAATTTATAAGAGATTTTGAAAGCTTCAGGCTTTTCGATCATTGGGAGATGATCAAATTTTTTCAAAATATGCTGGATGAGAACGAAGAATATGGTATCATGGAAGATGAAGACAACACAGAAGGCCACTTCAGAAGCTGTCCTTGGTATAATCCTGAGTGTGAGGAAGGACCAGATACTTGCAGATGTACAATATATTTTTTGCGTAAAAGTATATTAGAAAATTTAATAATTGGATATTATGAAATGTTTCCATCATTATAATAAAAATAAATAAAATTAAATTAAAATGTATTATTAATATAAATAAAATTAAACTAAATTTATCCTTGTTTTGTGTTATTTTTTAAAGGAAAGTTAGGATTCATCTATTCGAATATAAAATAACAGAAACTTGTATGTAGTGAAAAATATAAGGACTTATCCGATTGTCTAAACTGTTTCTCTTTTAATGGAATTTCATAATATTGTGAAATTCAATTTGTCTTGTGCATAACCTCTCAAAGAAAACAAGACTGTACATGTTTAAGCATCATGAAAACAAGACTATGCATGTCTAAGCATCATGAAAACAAGACTGTGCATGTCTTAGCGATATGAAAACAAGACTGTACATGTTTAAGCGACATGAAAACAAGAATTTGCAAATAAGCAAAAACAAAAATTTTTTTGATCTAGCGAAGTAAAGCTAATAAAGAAATAAAAACCATTCACATAATTAATTCTTTTTCCAATATTTTATTTAAAATTTTTTCTTAAAAATTCATAGACATATTTAACTAATGTATGTAGATACCCAGAAAAAAATTAGACAAAAATACTCTATTCCAAGTAGTAAAATCTGAAAAAAGGAGTGGCACATTAGAAGAAAAAAATAAATAAATATATAGACTGACTGACCAACTAATACGTACACTCTCTCCGATGGGAACACAAAACATACTTAAACATTTCAGAAATATATACACAATACGCTGAACTTTAATAAAATTAAAAAAAAAAATCATATATGACAACAAATAAAAGTGAAAGGTGCTCACCCTTCATAAAAAAAACATATATGTATCTTATTAATGTAAAAATATTATCAGTATAAAGCAACAGAAATTTCGTCAAAAAAAGTCATCTTGTATCCTAGAGGAACCGTCGAAAGGGTATACCTAAAGTCTCTGAAACCCACTTCGTTTTCTGATGATCGCTTTTCAACAAGAAAATAAGTTTGTTCATTATGACTAATTTAAAAGTACATTTAAATTCAGTCTCATATCCGATCTTAACTGCATCAGAATTTAAGAAAAAAGCTCCTTTTATTCTATTGAATAAAATTTTAATTTAAAACAGTAAGCAAAGATATCAGCTTCAACTTCAAATGATTTCATCACACAAAAAAAAAACTAGTGATTGTTTTCAACAATTATGAAAATAATAATTTCAATATAAAGCTCCCTTTTGATTTTAAATGTTTATCAATAAAAATAAAAAAAGAAGTAAGTTGACTACCAAAGAAAAAAAAAACTATCAGTATATAAGCTGGAGTGCTGGATCAGTTTCATTTAAAAATGTTTATACATTTTCATAAAGCAAAGCAAGATTTCGAAAACAAATGTAGAAAGTGAAGAGAAAAATTATGTACCCCAAAAATTTCTAACGTTAACTTACTAACGTTGCATCAACTTTAAAAAATGTAAATTGAGTATAAGGAATATTTCTATTATAGTTGCTATTACTATAGAGTATGTATCTTCAGGAATTCAGTTTTACTTAAAAACAGAAAATCCTCACAAACTTTTAAGTAAACGCAGATAAAAATTAAAACGTTTTTATTTTCAAATAAAAAAAAAAAAAAAAAACTGAACATATCGCATCTATACACAGACGAATATTTACAACAACAACACCAACAACAAGAAGAACAAAAAACATCAATGACAAAAAAAAAAAAATGTTTTCAAAGATTGAAATAAACAAAATCTGTAATATAAACAAATTTCATATAGGCAGACTTTAACGCGAGACAAATTTAAGTATGAGAAAATATAAAACAAGCGTAAGTATAAGAACATAATAAGATTAGGGAAGTCCAGACATATGATAGTATTTTATAGTACCAAATGTCGATACTGAAAACAATTTATTTCTATCTACATATAAATATTAGCGCAAATACACACAAACACATAGCAGAATTCATATTTATAAGAAATATCCAAGAAAATTTCAACAACACCCCACCTTTTGCAAATCATGACGAGCCTTAAATTCTCCCTCAGATATACATACACAAATTCCCATGATCATACATACATACATATACAATATATAAGATTAATCTCAACAACACAACATTCTCACCTACCTGAAATTACAGATAGTCTTAAACTTCTACAGACGTCTATACACATAGATTCTCACGGCTTCATATTACAAGAACACCTCGCCCCTAATAAATCACAATCATCTTAAATTCTTACAAAAATACATACATACATACATACAAATAACCAATTTACCTCAACAACATCCTCACCTACCTCAAATCACGATCAGCCTTAAACTACTATAGACAGACACATCCACAATCCCCATGGATACATATTACGTCAACAACCCTGCCCACCCAAATCATGGTCAGCCTTAAACTCCTACAGACATACAAACACACAGATTCCCCCGGTTACATATTACTAGAACACCTCACCCCTCATAAATCACAATCAGCCCTAAGCTCCTACAGAAATACACACATTGAAATTCCTACAAACATACACACACACACACATACACACACACACATACACACACACACACATAAACACATACCCACACACACACACAATCGATCTACCTCAACTACACCCCGCCCCCTGCCAATCAAACCCTCACCTAAATTCTCACAGACAGACACATCCACAATTTCCTATGGTTACATAGTACGGCAACAACGCCACCTACTCAAATCACGTCCAAATTCTCACAGTCTATCAACATGAACATTAGCATTAGAAAAAATAACTTTCACGTTTTCCCGTCGTCATTAGGAAAAATCTTTTTCCCGTCGGCATTTGAAAAAATTATATTCATGTTTTGCCTTCGGCATTAGGAAAAATTAATAAACATGTTTTGCCGTCGGCATTTGAAAAAAATAATAATCATGTATTGCCGTCGGCATATACACTCATATGAAACCTCAAAAAAAAAAAAATCACCCGTTATCACAATTAATGTAACCCAAAAAAAAAAATCACCCGTTCACACAAAGTTAATGTAAACAAAAAACTCCTAATGTAAACAAAAAACATCAAAGCGCCGCCGAAAACACAAATTTCCAAGAATTTTAAAATTTCAGCAACAATTTAACAATTTCAGCCACAATTTAACAATTTCAGCCCACAATTTAACAATTTCAGCAACAATTTCACAATTTTAATTGTCCCAGAACCGCCAGTTCCCTACTACTTACGATCAACATAGAAAAATTATCTCAATTATCTCAATTTATTTTATTCGAACGAAATGAGTATTTGAATATCCAGCTTTTTTCGATTCGTTTTGTTTGACTGTACATCACTAAAACATTTTTGTTAATTTTATTTATTTTAATATTTTTGTTATGGATTTTGCTATGTATTTCAAATGAGTTGGATAATTTAGTGATATTTTCCATCACATGACAGAAATAATAAATTTAAGATAAGAGCTAGCACTTCTAGCTTCATTTTATTTTTCAGTAACATGAATCAATATGTGCTATATTAAGAAAAATATTTGAGGTACAAAATACACATTTGGGAAATATCAACTTGAAGTAGCCTTAACAAACGTAGGTGCCTACTTTAGAATTTTGATATAATAATTTTTTTTAATACAACTTTACTTAACATTGCTTTTCAAAGCTTTGTTAAGTTTTTTTTGAATACGGCCCTTAATGTTTAAAAAAAATTGTTCAGAGAAACTACCGAAATGTCTTAACGAATTCGGTACGACAAGTCTGACTTCAGAAAAGGTCGAAACATTTTGTTTGGGGGTATTCATTATGTTTGTAAGCTAATACATATTACTATACATATATGCATTTATTATTATAAAATAATTTATTTCAAATGATTGAATACAGTTACATATGTACCTATGCAGGAATGTTATCTCGTGAGAGCGTGAGAATTCGTGCGTGATTATTAAAAAAAAGCTCACGCACGATCACGCTCGAGTAAATTTTTTTCAGTCACGCTCACGCACTCACGCGTGATTAGCTATAATATTTGATCACGAATCACGTGAATCATGCGTGACTCACGCGTGACACGGTAAAATCACGACATTTGCACATCTCTAGTTATTATACCCTTTACCAAAAAATGGTAAAAGGGTATATATAGGTTTGTCATTCCGTTCGTAATTTCCACAATATTAATAAGCGAGCCATAAAGTATATATATTCTGGATACACAGAAAAAACTAAATTTCGTTTTCAGTAACCAAATTCATTGAATCAGTAAATATTTTGTATGAATGCGGATCTACAAAGAAATTTGTAGATTCTGTTAACAATTTTGTAAAAATTTAAGTGGAAAAAAAATTTTACTTTTAGTTAACTTATTATGGCATTAGAGAAAAAAGTTAACTGAAACTCAAAATAGTTTCAGTCAAATGTATTATTCAGTAAATTTGTTTTTTTATAATTTACAAACACATTTACTAAAATTTTTCGTATTATCAGAAAATAAATTAACTGAATCAATAACAATTCTTACCAATTTTTCTAAAAAAAATTAGTAAAAGTTTTATTTGAAAAAAAAACTGAATCAAATAAAAGGTTCAACTATTTTTTTTTACTTTCAAAAATTGGCTTGTTTTTATGGTTAAGCATTTCGTTCCCGCTTTTAGAACTCGTCAGAGACTTCAACCCAAAAAATTTTTAAATTTAGCTAACAAACTCCGTATGTTTATAGTAAGACTCTTAATACTATATTGAGAACCACAATATACAAACATAATAAGTTTGAAAGCCGCAAACAAAAATCTTAAAAAAAAATAAAATGTTTTTTATATCTATAAAATAATTTGTAGAAAAAATTTAAAAAAATCAGACAATTTTTTTACAATATATAAAAATAAATTTAAATGAAAATAACAAATTTAAATATAAATAACAAAAATTAAAAATTTTAAAAACCCCTGACTTTTTCAGAAAAGATGTTATATCTTCTAAACGGCTGGACCGATTTTTTTCAAACATAGCTAAGAACCCTCTCGATCAAGTCATCTTTCAAACAGAAAAAACTGGCCTGTACTTGGACACAGACAGACACACAGATACACAGATACACAGATATACAGATACACAGACACACAGACACACAATACAAACTTATAACACCCCTTTTTTTAGTCGGGGGTTAAAAAAATAAATTTAAAATTTTTTTTTACAAATTTAACTTTATATATTTAGATAATTTTTATTCTATACAGTTTTTTTACATAAAATAAAATTGGAACAAATAATTTACTGGAACAGTAAAAAATATTTACTGAAGCTAAATTATATTTCAAAACACACGTTTGTTTGAAAATTTTTTGGGAATAATTTTTTCTGTGTACTTATGCATAGGGAAGACGAACAAGCGATGTCCGTCTGTCTGTACTTGAAATTTGCTTTTCGAAGTTCCCAGATAAGCTGGAGACTTTGTTCTGAAACTGGTGTATCAGAAATGGTCCAAACAAGATTTGTATTGAAAATCAGCAAAATCGAGCAGACGGCTTCAGAGATGGAAACCTTAAACTTTATTTTGCCATACAAAATAACTACCGAAAACTAATAATTATTATTTTTTATTAAAGAAACTTATTTTATACTTCAGTATGAATAAAATTGGTATTTCTAATTAAAAAAATAAAAAAAAATTAAGAAAATTAAAAACATGTTTCCAGGGTTTGAAATTTTTAACTTTTTTTCTTATACAAAAGTAACTTACTAAAACAAATTTTTCATTTTTCTTTTAATTAAAGATATCTTATGTTCTTAAAAGAAAGAGATTGATGTAAGAAATCAGAAAATCAAATAGGATGATTTCAGGGTTGGAAAACTTATACTCTTTGTTATATAAAATTTAACTACCGAAAAATAATTTTTATTTCTTGGTATTAAGTAAACTTATTTTATACTTCAGCACGAATAAAATTGGTATTTCGAATTAAAAAAAAGTTTTCAAAAAATTAAAAATACGTTTCCAGGGTTGGAAAACTTTTACTTTTTTTATACAAAAGTAACTTACTAAAACTTTTTTCTCTATAAATTAAACTTTTCTTAAATTCTTAAAAGAAAGGGATTGGTGCAAGAAATCAGAAAAATTAAAAAGGATGATTCCAGGGTTGGGAAACTTACACTTTTTGTGATATATAAAAGCAACTAGGTCTAATTAATTTTTTTTCCTTTATAAATTTACAAAATAATAAAAATATAATAATAGTATAGAAAATAATAAAAATAAAACCACAGATCCAAAGCTGGAATCCTTGAACTTTTTTTCTGGATATTAAAGTAACTAAATAAAACATATTTTTTTTAATTTCCTTTTTTCTTTTTTCACTTAACACACTTTCTAATTTTTTTTTACATATTAATTTAATGTGTTTGGTATTTTACATCAAATAATACTTAAATTATTGGAGGTACGTAAAAAGCTTTTAAAATAATCTAATTCTTTTAATTTATTGAATTTTTCATAGATCTTTTTCATTCAAAGTTCTTGCAGTACCATTCTGTGCATGCCAAAGATAGAAGCGGTAGACGATTAAAACAGCATAATTTAAAATAGTAATCATAAATTTTCTATGTATAAAGGCTGGTTCTATCTACATACAGACATGTGTAGATAAAATAGATTAGTTAAAAATGGATTAGCTAAAAATTTGCTAATCGTTCAGATCCATACTTGAGTGTTTGACTTTATTGATTCAACGAAACACTAAATTTTTTTAGTGATATCGTCAGTACAATCTTGCTATTGACATATTCGCCACATGGTCCCCCAAGAACTACCTAGTCAGTATTGCTGCAGTGTACTGGTAGATTTCGTATGGTAAACATGTGTTATAGTAGATAGCATTATTTGGTGTATAATTTGTCAGTAGTACTAGTGACATCGTCAATAAATAATCAGTATATTTTTACTATTGACATTTTTTACAGGGTAGTAACCAGTGATGCCAATTTAGGCATTTTCTGGCTAAATTTAGCCATTTTTCATCCCATTTAGTCGAAAGAAAAGTGAGTTTACCTATTAGCTATTTTTTTAGCCATTTTTACTTTAATGTACCTATTTTTTAGCTATTTTTCCAAACATGAAATTTGTTTGTGATTTTTCACAAAAAATTTAAACTCGGAACATGTGAACATTAATTAACTAGCAAAAAAAAACACAACAGAGTAATATGTTATTGTTTTCGCATTAATAGCTATAAATCCCGGTTCAAACTTGCCATTTTTGTTGCAGCAGTCTAAAAGCTCTTACATGAAAGAGATGGCTCAATTGGTAACAATAAGATTTGCTACTGCATTCTTATAATCGTTTCAAGGTATTTATAAGTTGTCGGGTCTACAGTGAAACCTCTAATAGCAAACACCTCCTATAACCGGACACCTCTAATAACCGGACAATTTTTGTAGATCCAACACGTTCATTAGTTTTTCCATACAAAATGCACTCCCATAACCGGACACTCTTATAAAAGCACAGAAGCGGTGAAACACGGCAACAAGAGTTGCATTTAAATAGTAGGTCTTTCTTTATTCAACTCTGATTCATATTTATATTAGTATCAATGATATTGCTGGTTCCCACGCATATGAAAATACTCATTCGTTGGAGACGCAAAGAAATTGCTGTTTATATGAAGAAGTTGTTTGCTTTGATTGCTGGTATCCCAAAATGGCAGTGAAAAAATTGTTTTTATCAATTACAGAAAAAAAATTATATTTTAAACGAATTTGAAAAAGGAAAATATTCGGTGCACGAACTTGTGAAGATATAAAGTTTCTTATGTATTTTAACAATTCATATTGCCACATTTCTTATACAAACTGCCTTTTCAAAGCATTTTTCTAGAGACGACTTTGTTGTATTCCAACAAATAAAATCATTGAAAGTCATTTGAAACCCAACAGCTGAAATTATACCAATCTACCAAGCTCCCAGAAAAGCTAGAGACTTCGTTCTTAGACTGGTGGATCAGAAATGGTCGAGATAAGATTGGTGTTGAAAATAAGCAAAATCGAGCAGATGGTTTCAGAGCTGGGACTCTTAAACTTCATTTTGCCATACAACATAACTACCGAAAATTGGTTTTTAATAATTTTTTATTAAATAAACTTATTTTATACTTCAGTATGAATAAAATTGATATTTCTAACTAAAAAAATAATTAAAAATATTAAAAAATAAAAAGACGTTTCCAGGGTTGGAAAACCTTAACTTTTTTGTTATGCAAAAGTAACTTACTAAAACAAATTTTTCCTTTTTTTTCTATAAACTAAACATATGTAATGTTCTTAAAAGAAGGAGATTGATGTAAGAAATCAGAAAAATAAGAAGGATGATTCCATGGTTCGAAAACCTACGATTTTTGTGATATATACAATTAACTACCGTAAACTAATTTTTTAATTATTTTTATTAAATAAACTTATTTTACACTTCACCTCGAATAAAATTGGTATCTCAAATAAAAAATTAAACTTCAAAAAATTAAGAAGATGTTTCCAGGGTTGGAAAACTTTAACTTTTCTTCTTATACAAAAGTAACTTACTAAAACAAATTTTTCCTTTTTTTCTATAAATTAAAAGAAAGAGATTTATCTTAGAAGTCAGAAAGACAAAAAGGATGATTCCAGGGTTGGAAAACCCACGATTTTTGTGATATATAAAATTAACTACCGTAAACTAATTTTTTATTTATTTTTATTAAATGAACTTATTTTATACTTCACCACGAATAAAATTGGTATTTCAAATAAAAAATTAAACTTCAAAAAATTAAGAAGACGTTTCCTGGGTTGGAAAAATTTAACTTTTTTTCTTATACAAAATTAACTTACTAAAACAAATGTTTCCTTTTTTTTTCTATAAATTAAACATATCTAATGTTCTCAAAAGAAATAGATTGGTGTAAGAAATCAAAAAAATTAAAAAGGACGATTCCAGGGTTGGGAAACTTACTCTTTTTGTGATATAAAAAATTAACTACCGAAAACTAATTTTATTTTTTTTAAATAAATAAAATTATTTTATACTTTAGTACGAATAAAATTGGTATTTCAATTTAAAAAATTTTTAAAACAAGTTTTTTTATAGAAAAGTAACTTACTAAAGCAAATTTTCCCTTCTTCTTTATAAATTAAAGATATCTTATATTCTTAAACGAAAGAAATCAGAAAATCAAAAAGTTTGATTTCAGGTTTGGAAAACCCACACTTTTTGTGATATAAAAAATTAGCTACCGAAAACTAATTTTTATTTTTTTTATAAAATAAACTTATTTTACGAATGAATTTGGTATTTCAAAATAAAAAATAAAAATATTAAAACGACGTTTCCAGAGTTGGAAAACCTTAGTTTTTATACAAAAGTAACTTACTAAAACAAATTTTTTCTTTTTTACTATAAATTAAACATATCTTATATTCTTAAAAAAAAGATGGTGTAAGAAATCAAAAAAAAAAATCGAAAAGGAGGATTCTAGGGTTGGGAAATTTACACTCTTTGTGATATAAAAAATTAACTACCGAAAACTAATTTTTAACTATTTTTATTAAATAAACTTTCTTATGCTTCATAAGGAATAAAATTGGTATTTCAAATAAAAAAAAACAATTAAAAAAACTAAAAAGACGATTTCAGGGTTGGAAAACTTTAACTTTTTTTGTACAAAGGTAAGTTACTAAAACAAATTTTTCGTTTTTTTTATAAATTAAACATTTCTTAAATTCTGAAAAGAAAGAGATTGGTTTAAGAAATCAGAAAATCAAAAAGGAGTAGCTCACGGTTGGGACACTTACCCTTTTTTGATATATAAAAGTAACTAAGTCTAATTAGGTTTTATCTTTTCCTTTATAAATTATACATATTTTACTTTTTGGAAAGAAAAGTTTGGTATAGAAAATTATAAAAATAAAAACCACAGCTCTAGAGGTGGAAACTATGATTTTTTTCTGGACATTAAAGTAACTAAATAAAATATATTTTTTTTGAATTTCCTTTTTTTCACTTAAGACACTTTCTATATTATTTTAAGAACTACTAGATTGGTATAATTAATCAGAAAAATCTAAAATTATGATTCTAGGGTTTGAAAATTATTATTTTTTTCTCTGTACATAAAAGTAACTATGTGCTTATGTATGTATCTCTATACTACATAAACGCACTTTGGTAAAGGGTATATAAGATTCGGCACAGCCGAATATAGCACTCTCACTTGTTTACTTTAAAAAAGTTCCCGATTTGCTTTAAAAAAACAAAAAAAAATCATGATTTTTGCATTCGATTTTGCTTAGTCATTTTTTAGCCATTTTTATGTGTACATTTAGCCATTTTTGGTGCAGGAATTCTGGCATCACTGGTGATAACAGAAACGCTGAATAACATATATGTACATACCAGAACCAATACACATACAAAACTGATACAAACAGGTATATCTGTGCAGGCCTATAGCTCAGATAAATAACTGATAAAATAAGAATTCTCAGGGAGGTATGAAAATGGGCCAAATGACCCCTGCCCGTGGTTCTAGTGTTGAAAACATTGTGTATTGTTTTGTAAATGACATTAAACTTGGAAAAAATTTTATTTTTAATACCGAACTAAAAATTTCTTTTTATAGATTTATTTTAACGCTTGTGATTTTAACGTATGTATATTTTTCTGAAAAATTTTTAAAGTTTTAAATTGAAATTCTTAAAGACGTACATGTAAAAAGTAATCTTTATATATCATGATTATATGGGTTAATGACATGTGTTGCTTCTCTTTATATTTATTAAATATTTTCAAATATTTATGTGTACGTAAAGCAATTGCATTGCACTGAATTTTAATGATAATCCAGTCAAATGAAAGGAAGTGTTTCAAATAATGTTCATGTTTTCGCAATGAAATAGATATTTTGTATGATAGTGTACTGCAAACTTTCTTTGATATAATCCACGCATACAGATGCATTATTTCTATATTCATTATAACAATATTCGAAAGGATACGCGTATAAAAATAAACACAAATTGTAATGATGCATTTGAAAGGAAAAAATAGATAAATGAAATAAATGCAAAGTAGATCAAATAGTGAACCAGATCAAGCAATTCTATGTCTGAAATAGAAAAGTAGAGAGAAAGCAGAGAGATAGTTTGTTTTAAGAATGTATGTAATACATCACATTTGTATTAATTAAAATAAGTTTGTTTCCAATGCAAAATATTTTGTAGTCTTTCTCCATTGCTCCTACACACGTTCTGCTTTTGAGTTTTAGGTGAGCAAGTCTCAGTTCACTCCAAACAATATTTAGTTCTAAAAAATTTGCATACAAAGAAGTTTAATTTTTTATTTTTTTTTTGTAATAAGTTTACAAAATTGACTACAAGACAGCATATCGAGCCATAACGCTAAAACAGCTTAAGCGAAAAATCTTTTGGACTTCGTTTTTTTGACGAAAATCGACTATTTACGATCACAAATAATCGATTTTGATCAAAAATTTAAGTTCGAAAATTATGTCGCTTAAGCTATTTTGGCTGTTATGGCACGGTATTATTAACGTAATTTTTTCTTTTAAAGCTGAAGCATTTACTTACGATTTGATTATGAAGTTCGTATCACTCTGTAAGCCACATTACATGTGATAGTTTTTAAGGAACAAATAACACAAAAGTTAATTGTAAATATTCTATCTGCCACACGTTCATCATCAGCATTCTTGTGTTTGGTCCACTGTGTGTAGTGTCAGTTCATGCCAATTTGAGCTTCATATAACCTTTTTTCTGTGCAAATGGAATACGTGAATTGTTTTGATTCATTGTATTACAATTTGCTGAAACCTTTTTTGTAATGAAGGCTCAATTTTACCATACCTAGTTAGGCCATTGTCATTTGTTCTTTACTAATTATGCACATGTTAGCTAATTTGATTATTTTTGTTCTACTTAAGATAAACTTTTTGGTTTGTTACTATTATGTATGTATATTTTTATTTTAATTTTTGCCGCAAGCCCATAGCTATTAGTTTTATTTAGGTTTTATTGTTATTGTTCGAACTTTGTTTCTATATTTATGATTCTATTAGGCTAAAGTACGTATAATAAGTAAAGAATCCAGTATTAATTTGTGTTACTGCAAAAGACAATACAAAATAAATAGGAGCTTTATTAAAATATTCTCAAAAAAAAAGAACGTAAGGCTGTAGCAGAACAAATTCTTCCATTATGTTTTTTTATTTGAAACCTCTATTTTACTTGGAGATACACCAGCTATGTATAAAATGTACTCTGATATATATTTTCAAATACAAGAAAAGGGTTTTTCTGTAACAGTTTCTTTTTGTATATATATACATATATCCTCTTCTTAGGTTTTTAATGTTTAGTATGTTTTTTAAAAATTTATGTAAATGTTCCTTGCTTCTTCTGTTTTATCCTAATTACCAAAATGTTTTATTTTTTATTTTGCTTGTTCATTTTTATTACTATATGATATTTATTAGTACTTAAGAGGTTCTTTAACATTATTTTAAGTCTGCAGGCCTTTTGCCGTCGTTGTTTGTTGGGGTTTTTATGCATTTGTTTTGTTATGGCAAACAATTGCTCATTATTTGCCCATGTTGTGGTAATAAAGAATTCAGTTCTCAAAAGTGGGTCACTGAGAAAAATGTTGCTAAAGAAAAAAATACACTCGAAAAAATAAATTGTCGAGGCGTTCAAAACCTTAGAGCACAATAGCATGATAGTTGGCTTGTTTTTATAAATATTTTTAAGAAAGCAGCTTGCATAGCAATGATGTGACAGCCAAACAAGAACTTTGGTCAAATTCAGTGCTTGGGAAACGGGGATTCCCGAGCGAGAGATCCCAGGAAATGTCTGTCTAATATTCTCGGGAAATTTTTGAGATTTTCCCGGGAAAAACGGGAATTTAAAAGCACACGTTATTTCATAAATATAGACTTTTGTGGCACACATATTTATAAAATGGCGTAAGTGACAGTGAAATTTATTTTCATTTATATAAGATATTTGTTTTGTTATCTTATTTTAATTTAATATCAAAACTTTTTTTGTATACATATATTGCAAAAGGTCGCTTGAATGATTGTATGACTAAATTTGCACGATGCAATTGTTTAAGTTCTCTTTTAAAGTTGATACGATTTTCATCGCCTGTTTCAATACTAATACCCTGTTCGAAGCAAATTTTTCATTATAACAATTTTTAACCCCCGACTAAAAAAAAGGGTGTTATAAGTTTGTAGTGTGTGTCTGTGTGTCTGTGTATCTGTGTATCTATGTGTCTGTCTGTGTCCACGTACAGGCCAAGCGGCTTGACCGATTTTCATTTAGTTTTTTCTGTTTGAAAGATGACTTAATCGAGAGGGTTCTTAGCTATGTTTGAAAAAAATCGGTCTAGGCGTTTAGAAGATATAGCATATTTTCTGAAAAAAGTCGGGGGTTTTTAAAATTTTTAATTTTTGTTATATTTAAAACAAAAGCAATTTCTAAAATTTAGTTATTGTTTTAGATGTAACTGTAAGAAGGAAAGAATTCCATCAACACCGATAAACAAGCATTAAAATGTCCATATATATTTTTTTTAATATAAGATCCTCACAAAAACATAAATGTGAAAAACGGCCAAGTTCTTATCCAAAATTTCGGCCATTAAAAGTTGTGAGATATAAGTTTTGACCAAGTTCTTCTTTGCCACAATACTTAACACAGAGTTATGTTATGTATTATATATATTTGTAATCGTAAGGGTGTCATATAATTTCTAGATAATCTGCCAACTTGACAAAATAAAAATATTGCCAAGTTATCAGATTATCTAGAAATTATATGGCACTTTTACGATTACAAATTTATATCATACATAATATATTTCTGTGCTAGGTATTGTGGCAAAGAAGAACTTGGTCAAAACTTATATCTCACAACTTTTAATGGTCGAAATTTCGGATAAGAACTTGGTCGTTTTTCACATTTATGTTTTTGTGAGGATTCTATTTACTTGAATTCACTTAAAAAATTTTCTTAAAACTGTTTCTGTATTAACTTTTATTTAAAAAATAATGCTTACATTAATAAAACAATCGAAATTTCTCCAACTTTCATTTAATAAATGTAGAAAATTAGCTTTTCCCGGGAATTCCCGCGATTTTTTCATTCCCGTATCCCGGGAAATGCAAAAGTCCGGGAAATCCCAAACCCTATTCAAATCTTTTATCTCACTACCTCTAATGACCGACATTTTGGATAGGAACTTAGGCTTTTTCTCAATTATATGTTTCCAAGGATTAAATTTATAATTTATTTTTATGATTTATATAATATGTTGTTGAAGTAAGTTTGTGTTCATTTGCTCTGTTCATAGCTGTCATACACTGCATTATTCACCCCTATTCTGCGTTTCGATTACGTTCCCGCATTCAGTTACGCACGGGTCGAAAAGAGGTATTCTGCCAAAAAAGTGAATCGAAAGAAAAAGAAGGAGAGAAGGGTATGTTTAAACGTTCAGAAAAATTAAGCAATTTTGCAAAAAAATTTTAGCAAAAAGTTAAATTTAGTGCCAAAAGAGTGATTTAACATTAAAACAAATAATAATTAAATATTGTGAAAATTTTATTAAATAAATTTTTGCAAATTAAAGTACAGAGAGTTAAACAAAACTGGAAAAGCAAGAGGTATTTGTCGCGCCGGAAATGATATTTAAATTTTTTACACATAATTGTAACAAAAAAATAAAGTTTATTTGTTTAAATTAATTGCCATTAAATAAATATGTCAACTTTTTACACTGTTCTACCTGTAATAAATTAAATAAAAATCGCATTTCAGCACAGAAAAACAAAAAAAAAATTGTGTAGTTCATTAATTAAACCTTCTTTTGCATTTAATACTTGCATTATTTTTCGACTTAATCAGTTTTTGAGGCTAAACAAACAAAAATTGATAACGCTTCCTCAAGGAGAAACTTTCGATTCGAATCGAAACGCAGAATAGGGGTGATTATAATAGTGTTCATAAATATAAGACAAACTTCACATTAGCATCGAAGGCTTCGCATTCTGTATTTTTATCTATAACTTTTCAAATAAATTTTATACAAAATGATCAATAAAATAATGGGTAGAATGAATAAAAAAAGTATTTACTTTTTGCTTGAAAATTTGTCTAAAAAAAAAACAAAAAACACATACATATTTTGGGTTTTAAAACAAATTTTTAAGTAAAAAGCAAATACTTTTTTTTATTCATACTACCCAATGTTAAATTAAAATTTTATTTAAGACTAAGCTTTCCCGCGACTGCGTCCGCAACCAGAAGGACTTTAAACTGTATATATACCAATATTATCAAAAATACAAAAATAAATACAAACAGCACAAATTTTTCACGTGTTATCCTGTACCGCATATTTTTCTTAATTTTTTCTATCATACCTTTGTTCTTTAGACAATGACAAACAAAAGAAAAAAGAAGGAGGGAATCAGCCTATCCGTTTGCGCGTGATGCTATGACATATATTCTTAGAGGGTTTTTTGCAACAAAACTTCGTAATTAAATCACGCTAGGACTTAGTAGTGGGAGGAACTCCTTAATAACTAATTCGGTTTCGTCACTTATTCTAACTTCAAGAGTATAAGTCTTTTCTTTCTAAATACATCTTTAAATTTAAAATCAGTTGATATTCAACTAAGTTAGAGCTTGATAAGTTCATGTGCTTACGAAAATTCGGGTTTTTACCCCTAACTCAAGATTTTGAGGGTGTTTTGAAAATTTCAAAAACAGATTATTTTTATACTCGACAAGGAGTGCTATATCCTTTATGTCAACAGCAGAAATGCTTTACGCACGTCCATATGTACATACGTTTTGTATGGGGAATGGTACGTCGTTAGCATAAAAATGCTAATTACGTATCTACCTGGTTTGTTGGAATTTCCGAATTATTTTTTTAGTTTGTTAGAAATGGACAAAAGGCTAAAAAATTTTATGATAACCAATTTCATCCTCACAGTCATTGTTTGTTGAAAAAAGTGGTTGTATAGGTAGACGACATACGTATATAATAAATATATAATATAGGCAGGTAGAAACATTTATTGTTGCGGAAATTTCATTCTTTGTAGTATCGTCAGAAAATTTAGTTTACATTTGTGATTCGAAGTGAAAAGACGTTTCTGTTTATTTTGTGGAAATAAAAAAATATTAAAAGTGAAATGGCTGATGGTGAATGGCTTACTCCGCGACAACTAAGCGCACTTTCGTACGAAGAACAACAAGCATATATTCGGCAAGCGCTTGAAGAGAGCCAAGAAGAAACAAGTGACCACGATTCAATAGTTGGTGACGAGGCTTTAGGTGATATTGGTGTAGATGACTCAGACGTTGAAGAACCCATGTTACCAGAATATGACCCAGAGGGCGACAGTGATTCTGATGAAGATCTTGAAGATGCACTAATTGAAACTGGCGAAGTTTTTACTGCCAGAGATGGTAATGTTTGGTCCTCGATACAACCACAACCTGTAAGATTCCGTACGCACAACATTCTAAGAAGTGCAGAATCTGGACCAGTACGGGCAACGCAGGGTTTGACCATTGTAGAAACGTTCCAATTGATAATGTCAAACGAAATATGCGACATAATTATTCGTGAATCAAATCGAAAGGCAAGGCAATTTTATGATATTGACAACGCAAAACATCCAACAAGAGAACCGAGATAATGGATTCCCATAACAAAAAGTGAATTTGATGCATATTTGGGCCTACTTTTGCTAAGTGGCGTTACACATTCTTGTTACGTGCATACGAAAGATTTTTGGAAAACTACTTCACATGCACTATATCGTGCCGCAATGAGTGTACGACGATTTTGGGAAATAAGCCGCTTCATACGTTTTGATAATGGAAACACACGCCAGCAACGAAAACAAACTGACAAAGCAGCAGCAATATCGGACGTTTTTTTGATGCTTAACAGCTGTCTTCGTAGATATTACGTGGCTGGAGCCAACGTCACCGTAGATGAACAATTGTATGCTTATCGTGGTGGAAGTGGCTTCAAGCAATACATACCATCAAAACCTGCCAAATATGGAATAAAAGTGTGGTGGGTGTGCGACTCCATTTCTTCCTATCCATTGCAGGTACAATGAATATTGTTGAATATTGTTGAAAATCTAAATAACTAAATTGAATATAATTTTTCAATGCAGGGACAAATCTATACAGGAATGGCACCGTCTGGTGAACGTGAAAGAAACGTTGGCGAAAGAGTAGTAAAGGATTTATGTATCAACCTTTTTGCTGGAAGTGGAAGAAATATTGTATGTGACAACTTTTTCACTAGCTACAACTTGGCAAAAACTTTGATGTTAGACAACAATTTATCTATATTGGATACTTGCAACAAAAGGCGTACATTCGTGTCAGCAGCATTTGCCAACCCGAAACGACGTGAGGCTGAATCATCAATGTTTGGGTTCTGTAATCACGTTACGATGTGCTCATACGTTCCCAAGAAAAACAAGGCAGTTGTAATGTTGTCCACTACTCATTATACAACAGAAACGACAGGTCCTAAGAAGAAGCCATTGCTTATATTGGACTACAATAAAACCAAAGGTGGCGTTGATAACATGGACAAGTGCTTGTCCGAATTTAGTACGAAGCGGCGCACAAATAGATGGCCTCTGGCTTTCTTTTATAATATTGTGGACGTTGCTGCGTTTGCTGCATACGTAATATACATTGACAACAACACTCACCTGAAGACATCTAAAAGCCGCCGTAGGATGTTTCTCCATCAGCTTAGCGAGCAATTGTGCAAGCCAGAAATGGAAAGAAGGGCGAATAACAGCAGAATATCCAGAGATTTTTCAACGCGCAACGCCATCTAAGCCATGAAAGGTGGGCCCATCGGAGTTGTGAATGCTGAGGCACAGGCATCGGAGGAACGTGATAGTACGGGCCGGCTAAAAGTAAAGGGGAATTGCTACATCTGCTCGAAACTACGCCCTACTCGTAAAGCATGCACATTATGCAACAAACCAGTGTGCGCAGAGCATTCCAAAGACTTACCTCAATGCGATAGATGTATTTGAATTTCAATAATTTTAAGCAAAAATAATTAAAACTGAAATTATATAATAATAATAAAAAAATAATTACAAAACTTAGCTCAAAATAAACTATACTTTTATATTATATTATCATATTTGCATGCGTTTTACTATACATACCCAGGTATGTAGTCTGTTGACTTAAGGGTGCAACTTTGTAAATGGGCTTTATCTTCCGAACGGATGATCTAATCCTAACCAAACTTGGAACTATTGCGTAAAACAGTTATGACTAGGATATCAAGAAATTTCAAGTCGATCCGGTTATCCAGTTTAGAGCTACAGCGTTTTGAAAACTAAAAACATACCCAGGTATGTTGCCGTTGACATAAAGGATATTCAGCTGTGCCGAATCTTATATATCGTTCACTGACGTACGTGTGGAGTATATACATTCCAGTGAACTGTATGAGTTGATTCACTTTGGGTCTCCACTCACTTTTACAATGCTTTTGTTTTGTTTTTTAACATCAACATGTACTAATGATATTGCTTGCAGTGTTGCCTCTCTAACAACTGACTGTCTTTAACACACTCTCTTTTTTTAAGTGTTGTCAGTAAACATAAATAAAAAATTCGTACTGTTGTTTGATTGTTTTGTATAGTAATCAAATAACTCACAAAAGCACGTTGACTAGAAGAAGTCTTCAGTTTATAAAACATTGAGTAAATATTTCCACACATAAATAAATAGCGTTAAGAAACTATTAAAAAGTGTTTTTAGAAAATTTAACAAATGTATTCAGAAATAATAAAAAATTTCGAAAATGGAGTTTTTCGTGTAATAAAAAAATTAAATTAAATGAAAAAATCTATCTCTTCATATTGTGTTAATTAATAGTTTTTCTCATATTAAAATAATTTATAAAAAAGAATGGGCCTAGCTATTTTATTTTATAATATTACACAAAACTATATTTGTCAGAGGTGGTTTAAGAAGTATTCAAAACAATCATACTGATTCATTGCTTTAGTGAGTCATATGAATGAATCTAAATTGCAAGCAATGACAGGCATTTATTAACAACAGTCTCATTGATACGAATCATGCGATAGCATCATTAATTTTGTTAATGTTAAGTGCTAACTCAATATTCATTTTAGAAAATGCAAAATTATGCCGTTTTAATCGTAATCATGCAGATCACTGATACATTCATAAGTACATACAATTATATTTGTTTTGTGAAAAAATGCATAATTTTTGTTTTGTTTTTTTGCTCTAGTGCAATTTGTATTAAGTAACATATAGGTATCGCTCGACTCAAGATTTTATTTTCGATAGTTGCAATAGTTGAGTATTTTATTCTACACTCTGTATTTAAGAAGTTAACTATATCCTCAGAAAAACATAAACGTAAAAAAAGCCAAGCTTCTTTCCAAAATTTCGGCCATCAAAAGTAGTTAGCAGATTATCTAGAAATTATATGACACGCTTACAATTACAACTTTATGTAATGCATAACATATTTCAGTGTTAGGTGTTGTGCCAAACAAGAACTTGGTCAAAATTATATCTCACTACTTTTCATGGCTGAAATTTTGGATAGGAACTTGGCCTTTTTCACATATATGTTTTTGTGAGGATGTGACTACTATTTGAAGAATTTTCTAAAATAACATCCCAGCAAAAAATTACACATTACCATTAGAACTACCAAATTTCATTACTCGCTTACAAATCACATTACCTTAAATTTAAAAAAATAACGTACAAGTTGCCAAATGAAGAGAATGATATTTTAAAATTAAATAGATTACGTGAACAAGTTGCCAAATAAAAAAAGTAAGTACTTCTCCAGAATCGATCATTTTAGTCTCAGTAGGGAAGAGCTTCCACCAAAAATGCTTAATTCCACACTCGATTATCTTTTTTGAAATTTTTTGCTGGGATATTTTAAACTTTAAATTTCTAGTACGTTTTTTTTTTTCTATTCATGATCACTGTACCAGTTGAAAATGGCATAGTTACTTGAAATAATGGGCTAGAGCATGAAAGGTGTTGGATTGTAGGCCTTAAAAATGAACTATTGTGTCATTACAACGGGTCGCTAGTGTGTACGCGATTTGGTAAGAGTTGTATGGAAAGAAACATGTTAAATACACCATAAATTTTATTGTGCGTAACCCCGCCTATTTTCTTAATATTTTTACATATTAAAGTCTGCTTAGCCGAAGTACACAAATCAAAAGGATATGTCCAATTTGCATGCAAAGTTTCAATAGGGTAGCTGGTGCTTCAATTTTTGGATTTTCCGATTGAGTAAATCAATTAGGACTATTTGTCTACAAAATGTCAGCTCTCTACAGTATAATGTAACGTAAATTTTTATGGGACTCTTATATCTCCTAGTGCTTATGGTTCATATAAAATTTCGTAGGAAAAAACTATTGAGAAATACAAGAGCTAAGATTCATGGGTGATTCACGGCCACTTTTCAAAACAGGAAATTTTTGATTTGGATAAGTGCAATGTGCATGAAAAGTATTTCTAAAATTGATCTTAATTTTGAGTTTAAAGTGCTTATGCTATATCAAAGCAGATTAAACACAAGGCAAACATTTTATGGGAGTGATCACGACCAATTTTTAAGGTGATAGTTTAATTAAAGTATTGTATACGTACAACGTATATGCAATGTTTCACTAAAATAGCTTGAGTTAAAAGCTGTATATTAAGCTTTTAGTTTCAAACAATATAAGCGTGGCCCTGCCCACTTGTATATCAAATTTCAGCTCCTTAGCACAAAGTTAAATATTTAAATTTAATTTTTTTCGGCCAGTACTTATTATTCGTGTCAAGTCTATCTAAATATGCTCAGCCGTAATACATGAAAATTGAGGTTTAAATTGTGTGGGCGTAGCCCCGCCCCTGGCTAAAATTTCCCAACGTTTAGTTTTTTTTAGTTGAGTCCCTACCTAGATCTAGTTTTGTAGCGAATTTCAGCTCACTAGCACAAATTTTAATATTTATGGGCGTAGTGCCGCCCGTTGGTTAATATATTCCGGTTTTCATATTTTTCTGGTTCATTGCTCTCCTAGATCTACTTTTTTACCAAATTTCAGCTCTCTAACTAGAGCGTAAGTTCTTCATCAATTTGTTGAGTGTGTCAGAGGTTTGTGGTTAGTGAGTATATCTTAAAATATGCACTTTTTGCACCTCGATATCTTCGGAACCTTACATTCTAAAACTTCGCATACGTAGTTACATTAATTAATTCTAATTATATTTAAAATTTCATAATTTTACGTTTACGGGGAACAAAGTTATGAGGTGGTAAAAACAACTGGAATTGCTTCGTGTAAATATACAATCTTCGTGCATTGGCCGGAACTTGGCCTGGCGCACAGTCGTGCGCCTAAATTACGATTATCAAATCCCTATAAAATATAACGAAAATTTATTGTCTTAGCTATCTTGTAACATTTTTTTAACGATAGCGATGTCGGTTGAAGTAAAAAAAGTAAAATCACTAAAACTAATTGAAGCAAATTTACAAATAAACAACTTTAGTCATTTCGGCATTTTGCCTAAAACTGCAGTTTTTCTTAACAGAATGCTACTGTTTCCTAAATAATCCTCATTCTCCTACCATACTGCATTTGCAAAATATAAAATTTCGCCTGGTTCAATTTATATAAGAAAATGTAAGCAAAAATTAAAAAAAATACTTAGTTGGCATTTGAAAAATTGAATTTGTAATTCTATGAATAAAACATTTAAGAAATATTTAGGAAATTTAATAAGCTTTCTAATGCATGTAATTAGGTTGGAATAAATTCATTAATTAATTAAATTAATTAAGATCTGCTTAAAATGGAATTTTTCCTCGAAAAAAAAAAAACGAATTGAGAAACCACTTCCGTTTATCAATATTTAAGTGTTATACACCAAAATTCTTGGTTTTCGAAAAAAGTGTAGAAAATGAGATGGTCTTATGTATATCTATATATACTTCATACGTACTTTGGTAAAGTGTATATAAGATTTGGTGAATATTAAAAAATAGTAACACATCCCAGGTATTTCGACTGTATTAATTCTTGTCATACAGTTAATGCAATTCAATGTTTCAACTTGAAATAACTGCGATTCAACTTGATTCTTGGTGTTATTTCAGTATGAAATTTGCCTTGTTCCAACTTGTATTAACCTTGATTCAATATGATTCTTCATTTTGATGTAACAGTATGGGAATGTTAAATAAAGAAGACTACCGTAAACCATGTAAGATTAACATAAAACATATATGTGACGTTCTCCTTCATTTTCAGTGTGTGAAAATGAAGTTTTGAGATAAATTCATTTCAGCTTATTCTACACCCTTTTAGGTACCAGAATCCACTCTTAAGTCTAAACACGTCTTTTGACATAATAGGTGCCTTTTCTTGGAGAAGGTCACATATGTGTATGTTGATTGTTGTGAAATGCAATTCATCATCATCGAATCAAATAGTTTATTACGTTACTTCAGTTGATATTCTTACTAAAGCTGCAGAAATAAATACAACATATCAGTACAAAAGAGCTTTAGCCGTATATATTGACACGGATCTCTCTGCTGGACAATATAATAAGCCTGCAGAAAATTTAGTGACAATTGATCCAAACGTACTCATTCCATGACTTGAGCAAATGCGTGTGTAACCAAAAGTAGGGAGCAGTATATGGTCAAATAAAGACATATCCTGTAAATGGTTACATATTCATCATTGTCGTGATGTATTTGTTGCCTTGATTTTTCTTATAAATTTAATTGGGACTTGGTCTAGCATTAGTGTAAATGGTACTGAATAAGCTCGATGTGTTTGGATCCAGGACCTACCACATAGTATAAATATAATGTTAACTGTTCCCTCAAATGATACCGACAAGCCACTCTGGAACCAGCCCTCGACTATACCTAGATATTAACCTAAGCTTAAGTGCTATTTATACTTTTGAGATATGAGTTCCCCTGTGGTCGAATGCATAGTATGCAAGCCTGTAATGCCTGTGGTTGTCAGTTCGAATCCCAAAAAATACCGGCTTAAAAATAAAATATAATTGAATTTGAACAATAAAAATAAATTGATATGTTTGTCGGAGTTACATTTTTAAATATTTTATATTCTACAGCGATTAGGCCCCTGTGAGATAGTTCAGACACAAGCCACAACGTGCATACAAAATATTAATTAACCCCATCCTATGGTCCACTTCCCAGGAAGTGTTAGACCTCGGACTGGTCCCTAGCACTTGGGGACCGATCACGTGACTACAATTTTCTGCAGGGAACAGCCATATTGGAGGTTATATAGACCTCTCAAAATAATATTTACCAAAATCTGAAAATTTAAATTAATATAAAAAACAAAAGCTTTTGCGCTAGTTAGAAAACCACTTTAACAATGAAAAACGGCACTGTGATGGATGAAAATCAAAGAAGTTGTAGACAAATAAGCATAAAAAAATTAAAGAAGAAAAGGAGCAAATAGTTAACGGTTTTAAGGCCGGGAATGGAACAGCGACAATACAGCTGGACGTTCCTTTTCAAATAAAGAATTTTCGGCTGAAATTACAGCTGTGTATAAAAGATTAGTTATGCCTGGAACAGTGCTAAAAATTTAAATTCACGCCATTGATTATGTTATGTGTCATACCATTCTTATTTCAATGTTATCAGAAGAGATCTTTGAATCAAACACCAGAAAAAAAGTAGAGTTTAATCTAATTAGGACCTAATAATGTATCTGATTCTGCAGTCGGCACCAATTTTGATATATAGTCAGAAAAAAAAACTTTAAAAAACCACGATATGATTTTATGATGTATGTAATTGAAAGAGAATATTGTTGCGCCATAATAACTAGCAACGATTTGACAGATAAAACTGCGAGTTATAGTCCCAACGATAATAACCATGGCTCGCATTTTAATGACCTAAAAATACGAAACAGAATTCCCCCAAAAAATTAAAAGTTTTTCATGATAACACTAAAAAATGGCTCAAAGGCGTAAATAATGCATATAAATCTTACTTATTTCAAGCAATTCGCTGTGACTTACAAAAAATTATTGAACGCTTTTTTATCGGTTAAAAATTTGTTGAAAACTGAGAAGTTCTCTTTCACATCGGCACTCACAATCGGTTCTTAAATTTCCAACTTCAGCTTGTTGCTCAAAACTAAACCTAGATATGTGTGTAGATATGCTTGTTTCCACAAAATTATTAAATTTTTAAAAAGCATTTTTACCACTTAAACTGTCAATGAAAATTAAATTTTTTTATTTTAAGTTTTTGATCAGCGCTGCTGCTTTTTTAAGAACGACGTTTTCGTTTGGAGCTCCTCAACAGCGTATACTATGCATTGAAATTTTTCGTTTATAAATGTGAATAACAAAAATTGATAATATTAAAAACCCCGGATTTTTTCAGAAAAGATTTTATATCTTCTAAAAGACTGAACTGATCTTCTTTAAACATAGCGAGGAACACTCTCGATCAAGTCACCTTTCAAACATAAAAAAGTAAGTGAGACATTTTTAGATTTTAATTGAACTATAGTGAATTTTTAATCAGAAATAATTTTTAGTCAGGCTTAAGTTCAGTAATTTCAATTCTTTTATTGAATGAAATATTTTATTAATTAATGTGATTTTCTAAAGAAGAGAACAAAAATTAAATTAGACTTTTCAGCTGGGGGAAATGCCGATATTTTTTTGTGCAGCAACGCACTTCATCACTACTGGAGTAGAGTAGATAGACGTGGGTGCTGATGAAGTGCGTTGCTGCACAGAAAAATATCTGTATTTCCCCCAGCTTAAAAGTCTAATTTAATTTTTCTTCTCTTCTTTAGAAACTCACATTAATTAATAAAAATATTTCATTCAATAAAATAATTGAAATTACTGAACTTAAGCCTGACATAAAAGAGTAATTTAAAATCGGTTCAGCCGTTTGGTCTGTGCTTGTACTTGTACAGACACACAGATACACAGACACACACTAAAGACTTATAACACCCTTATTTTTGTCGGGGGTTAAAAAATTAACAAATAAAAAAATTAGCAAAACCATTTTATTTTTGAAAAGAGAATCCCTTATTCGAGTGTTTACAGCATTTCTGTAAAAAAAAACAGAAAAACAACTGCAAAAAACAGATTTTTCATCGAAATCCGAGCCCTGGTAATAAATAAATTAAGTTTATTCAGATAACTGTACAATTTTTAAACTTAAGGTGTTATACCCCCGCAGAAGATCGAACTAGTGTCCAACTAGTATTTTACTAGTACAGAAATCACCATCACTAGTTTATGCTCAAATTAGCACTGAGTGTGTTTAGAATACTACTTGTGCCATTGGTACAAGTTTAGGACTAATGTATTACCATTTCTTTTGCAAAGAAAAATTCTATAAAATTTGTGGTTTTATTTCTTTGTGACAACTGCTAATTAAGTGATAATTATAATTATTTGATAATAATTATTTTTAGATGAACCTGAAATTTTAATAATTGTATGATATCAATTTTCATACAGTACAAGTGCTCTTTTAGACAGTCAACATTTATTTTGCAATGTAGTGCCCTGGAACTACTTCAAATACTAGTACTCATCAGCACTAGTAATTTTACGCAATAAATTTAAGCCTTTTTCCACTAGTTCTAGGAGTTTTAGTAATTATACTAGTAGTTTTTAGACAATTATCGCCTAATCTCCTGCAGGGACGTTTATCTTTGTTTATTGAGCACAATAAACGAAATAAAATTTGTGTTTGATAGCTTAGTTTATTATATTACACTACGTGACAATTTTTTAACCAAATGTATCTGACACCCAATCCTATTGTAAAATTCTTTGTTAAATCAGAATATGAAGTCAAGATCATCGAAAGTAGAACAGTTTTAGAGATATAGCCAAATTACCGTTAATTGCGTTTTTAAAAAAGATGATGTTGCTTAAATGCCAATATCTTGAAAAATATTCTTTGGTTTATACAATTCTTCTTATCGTTAAAAGAAAGTAAAATTACTAAAATAAACATATAGCGCATGTCAAGATTAGTCAAGAAATAACGGTAATTTTGCAATATCTACAAATCTGTTCTACTTTTGACCATTTTGACTTCAAATTCGGATTTTGTGAAAGATTCTACCAATGTTCAGATCATTTGTAAAATTCATTTGGTCACGACTTTGTTGAAATTTTGTATCGCAGTGTTATTTGTGGTGTAAATTTGGGATTTTAAAATTTTTTAGGGATATATGAGAGGTTGGAGACAATTTGTGCTAGAAACACAATTGGGACGAACGACAAATTTCGTCCATAAGAATTCGCTGCGTAAATTCGTCGTATGAAGCACAATAACGACGAATTTACTCAGCGAATTCAGCTCTTATAATTGATAAAGTTGGCTATTGTCAGTGTGACCATATTAGCTAATTTTGGTGTAAATTAAGCCCATTTCTTCTGGATTTAGCTTTAAAATTTTTATTTAGCTCTTAATTTATTTCAAACTTCATTAAAAATTTCATGATTCTTTGCAATTTCGCGGTATTCAAGTTTTAATTTTTTAACCAAACAATTAAAAATTTTAAATTTTTTTTACACAGGACTTTAGCTTATTTAAATAAAAAAATTTTTTTTTGGTGACAAAAAAAATTACAAAGCTACAGAACATTTAGTGAATTAAACCACTTTTCGGTTTTATTAAATCAAAAACACAAAAGGAAGTAAATACGCAGAATTTGAAACACGAAGGCTGTAAGTGTTATAATTATTGGCATTTCACAATTTTGAATTGTTTGCTTAACGTTTTGATTATCTTGAAAAGAAGAATTCATATTAACAAAAATAAAATGCATAGTGCAAAACAAGATTTTTTCGCCCGAACAATCCGAACAAGTTTTGCTATGCTTGTGGAGTATTTTTTTTGTTTTGCGCAGCCGTAATATTTTTCAAGCCAATTACAAAATGCATTTTGGCTGTATTTTAAAGTCAATCTGGAAATCTGGGACCCCAAATACTATATGCAATTCCTGCAAAACACTCGTTTAACAATGTGAATGTCGGGTGCAAAGTAAGTATGCATTTCTTAATTTTCGCTTTTAAAAATATGTCATCAGAATATTAAACTTTGCTAAAAACAGGAAACACTAAAGAATTTGAATACCTGAAAACCGTTTTCCCAACGTATCAGATGCCAAAATTAAAGAAGGGGTTTTGTAGGACCACAAATTACCAAGCTACTTAAAGATTCCAAATTTGATTCGATTTTGTCAGAAGATGAATTAAAAGCATGGAAGTCATTTGGTTTAGTTGTATCAGGCTTTCAAGGAAATTTCAGGAGCCCAAATTATACAGATATAATTCAAGACTTCTTTAAAAGTTATGAGAAAATTGGCAAAGTTTTTTACACGATTTTGTTTTTTATTTTCAATGTTAACATTCATTTTTATGTCGTTCTTAAAAAAGTAGTTAATATGTCTTTAAAAATACACTTTCTGCATTCACAATTAAATTTCTTCACAAATAACCTTGGCGATGAAAGCGACGAGTATGGTGAGTGTTTTCAAAAACAAATACAAGAAATTGAACGTCGGTATCAAGAGGTGTATGATGAGGCGATGCTCGGCGACTATTGTTGGTTCGTTGTGCGAGAGGTAGAAAATAATAACAATAGACAAAGCAACTCAACAGTTTTAAGGCATTTTGAATTTCTACATTTACTGTTTTTTTTATGATTTGATAAAAGTTGGATAATTCAATTAATCTTCTGTAACTTTATCATTTTTACACCGATCTGTATTCTATTGAGCACAAAATATTTCAATTAAAATAATCTAACGTGAATAGTGACAAAATTTAAAATAAATTAATTATTTGGTTTGAAAAAAATTAAGTTAAAAGCAAAATTGCTAAATATCATTAAAATTTTTGTGAAATTTGAACTTTGTTTCACTGTAGTTCAATCATTTCTTCTTCAATTTTAACAAGCAGCCCGTGGTTGTTTTAACAAGTAAAAAATAAAAAATAAATAACAACTCTATCTAATACTCACCAAGATTCTTTTATTAAAGTGATATAATCTTTTTTAAAAACCCAAATAACGGTAATTTTGCAATCTCTACAAATCTGTTCTACTTTTGACCATTTTGACTTCAAATTCGGATTTGGTGAAAGATTCTACCAATGTTCAGATCATTTGTAAAATTCATTTGGTCACGACTTTGTTGAAATTTTGTATCGCAGTGTTATTTGTGGTGTAAATTTGGGAATTTAAAATTTTTTAGGGATATATGAGAGGTTGGAGACAACTTGTGCTAGAAACATAATTGGGACGAACGACAAATTTCGTCCACGTCGACGAATTCGTCGATAAGAATTCGCTGCGTAAATTCGTCGTATGAAGCACAATAACGACGAATTTACTCGGCGAATTCAGCTCTTATAATTGATAAGGTTGGTTATTGTCAGTGTGGCCATATTAGCTAATTTTGGGCTTAATTAAGCCCATTTCTTCTGGATTTAGCTTTAAAATTTTTATTTAGCTCTTAGCTTATTTTTTAGCATTTTTTAAAAACTGATTTAGCTTTTTTAGACTTTTCCAATCCAAATTGCGTATTCTCTAAAAATGTATTAAAGACATAAGTGATTTAGCTTAATTTTATTTTAAAATCTGGTCACACTGTTTATTGTGTATGTAAAGAGAGTGAGAGAAAATTATTTTTTTCGTCGTTCGTCTTCGTACAAAATAGAAATAAATCTATCTCAGAGTTCGTCACGCACGACGAATTTCGATATACGGCGGTGTTGTGTTCATTTTCATATGAACAAATGTGTTTTATTTTTTATGACGAAAGTTCGCACCTAAAAAATTAGTCGTTCGACCCAATTGTGTTCCTAGCATTGCTCTGCATTGGGAAAGAAGTTGAATGTGTAAAGTTATAGTTTAACTAAATATGAGTGATTTGTAATAAGGAAATTTGTTACTGCTTTTTTTTGAAAAGGACATTTTCGGATTGCAAAAAATTTACAGGGATCGCTAAACATATTAAAACTAGTGTCTATACAAATTTTTCTTAGCTATCCTGTTTTTCTCACTGTTATGAAAATTTTTATGTGAAGGATGTATAGGAAGAACACGAATCTTTGGAGTTGATATTACCTATTTTGGTATGATTATAAATTTTATGTGCCAAATTTCATCACTTTAAGATAAGTCCTTCTCTTTTTGGGCCACTCGACACTGTATATTATCAGTGCTATTGCGTGTTTTACAAAATTCGCCACAGACTACTTCCAACACTTGTTTACATTGTAAGTATCCCATCTTAAGAATTTGGAGCGACTCAAAGTAATGCTGCACTTTTACCAGATATATTGCAAATATACTTTCTTTAAATATTAATATGTATATTTTCTTCTGTTTTTTCATATATTGGATAACAGCACCTTAGAATGAATGAATTTAAATTGTACGGGAAAAACAGGACACTGCCACCAATAGGATCTACGGTATCCTTGCCAGGAGGAGTATGAAGATAGCCATTATTCCTAATATTGGTGCTTACCCAATTGTGAGCAGCAGACTATTTCTGCTTCAGGATATGATAGCTTTAAAATGATTTTGTTTGTACCAATCATTAGCTTTGCGAGTTTCAATTCATGGACATTTAACCAGATGTGTTCCCCACTAGTCTTATACTACATCGCTATATATATTCGAACTATATTCGATCCGAGTTCAGAAAATGGTACTAGTGCAAAAATGGTTGTGCTAGCTCCCATACCGGCCAGTTTATCTTCATTTCCCTTTCCTTCCAAGCAGGCGTGTCCGGGAACTTATCAGAGTCTGGCTTTATACGAGCTCTTAGCTCATTAATTTTTTGCATCACGCGCAATGAATTGCCAAACTTTACTTAACAGGAATCTAAACATATATTTTGGCAATTTTAAGTACATTTGTGATATGCTTCAACACTTAAGTGATTATCTTAAAGCGCGGTGGATAAAATCAGCATACCGGAAAGACCTTTCTCAGCTATTTTGAAAAGAACTAAACTGCTCGCAAATATGCGCTTTAATTTTGATTTTAAAATAAATTCATTTCACTATTTCGCACCAAATGGCATTAGTATAAAATAGAGCAAAGCAAGACAGTGGGTCAATTATGCAACTTTCCTTGCAGAAATTTGAGGATTTGTAGAGCTCTATTTATTAAAACTTTTACTTGAAGCATATTTCAATCGATATTTACGTCGTACTTGATTAATTTATTTCGATTGGTTCCATATCCTCACAATGCTCTTCTAATACTACTAACTGATCTACAAGTCACTGAAGACAATTTAATCTGCGCATAGGAACCAGCTAAGCCCCCCCTCAATAACCAATTTCAAATGTATTTTTAATAAAAAAAAATAGTATTTTACTTAACATGTAAAATATTAATTTGGGATTATTAGTGCGTTTAAAAAATTTTGAACTTAACTTTTATCACCACTTGCTAAAAATTTTGTGATACAAATATCACTTAATGCTTTTCTGAAACTCATTTTATTTACGGTATTAAACGTGCAAAAGATTTAAAAAATAATTAACATAGTCAAAATTTACACAGTTAAAACTCGTGCGAGTCGAACTGACAAAAACTCGAAAATAACAGCACTGGATTTGTAATAATAATCATAAGTAATATCAAAAAAAAAAAAACTAATAAGCAAAATCAGACCAGTGTTAGAAATGACAAACATTAAATATTTGAGGTTAACTCTCTAAACTATGTGCCTTAATGGCAGTCTGACTATCCGAAAAGCTGGACATTTCTATTTCTCGGTAGCTACTGTTAGTATTAAATTGTTGACTTCTTTCAATGATATAAACTTCCGATTGAATGGTGGTTTGGGCTTTTCCAAAGATTAATGGTAGTTTATCATCATTCTTACAATTCTTACACCATGGATTAAAGACCTGCTTTTCTCTGCGTGTATGTAAATTGCATAGAAAAACAGCCTAACAGCATTTAAAAAGTGGTAAACAAAATGTTTGTTTAATTTATTTTGGGTTACTTAAAGTAATTTTTTTTGTCTATTGCATGTTGTGCTTAACATAAAAATATTTGTTTAATACAATATTTTATATCCATGGAGAAGGCTGTAATTAGGCTGTGGTTCTTATGGATTAAATTTAGAAATAAAAACTTTTATTTATCGAGAGCGTTAAGCACCAAAAAATAAAGATATACATACATACACACTTTGTCAGGGGATATTAACATATATGTATATATATACATACATAAATATTTCAAGTCTCGAATTCTGGCTGGACTCAGAGAGCATACAAAAAATTAACTAAAATTAATAGCCATGGGCCTGTGGCAAAAATTAAATATAAAAAATATACTTAATAGTAACAAACCAAAAAAGTTTGTCTTAAGTAGAACAAAAATAAGCAAATTAACTAACATGTGCATAATTAGTAAAGAACAAACGACAATGGTAAGACTGTTGTAAATATAGAGATGGTAAAATTGAGCTTTCATTACAAAAAAGCTTTCAGCAAATTGAAATACGATGAATCAAAACAATTCACACATTCGATTTGCAATAATGCTAAGTATATAAAGCAGAAATCTACATCTACTGACACCACACACAGTGGACCAAACACAGAAGAACGCTGATGATGAAGGTTTAGTGGCCTTCGAAAACGGCTGGCTGTTCCGTTCAACTATGTGTTGTTAGTCAGAATATTTACAACAGACTTTGGTGTTATTTGTTCATTAATAATTATCACATGTAATTTGGCTTAAAAAGCAATACGAACCTTAGCCCGTTCAAATTAAATTTAACTAAAACTGTGTTTAATTTAGATGATTTGAAAATAAACATCCTAAGATTTGTATGACATATTATGTTTTATAAAATTCATATATATATATATATATATATATATATATACTCATACATAATGTATATAATTTAATCTTCCATGAAAATTTTTGCAATTTTGCAACTTTTACTAAAATTATTGAAAACTCAAAGAACTTAAATATTTTAAATTAATGGAATATTTATTTTTACAAAACATGTAATTAAATATGTGCATACTTTTAAGTAAACAGTTAACTTAAATTAATAAACAATTTTACTAAAAACAATTTCAAAATCTGATCATTTACTGATTGAGTTAGACGAGAATAAATAAAAACTATATTGAATGAATTTACACGGTTAATTCGTTTAGCTAGTAGCTATGCTGCTAGTAATAGAGCCAACAAACCAAAATAACTTCAATAAGTTTCTCGAAGAGGTGTACGAACTTTTAACTTTTAAGCCTAGTAAGTTAAAAAGCCTCAAGGAAAAGAAACAATGCCATTCAGTCTCGTTGAACCTTCATAGTGAAGTAGATTTTCTTACATACATAACATAACATAACAAAAAAAAATCATACAAAAAAATATTCGTAGTACACAATACGAGTGTCGTGTTTTGACTACGACGATTTTGTACTAGATTAAAGAAAAATAATGCAATGTTCCTTAGTGTAATACAAAATCGTCGTACTCGAAGTCGTAATATGACCGAAACTCGTAATAAAGCCGAATATTCGTAATACACATTGACTTCGACAATTACGCTTTATTTGCTTTGTTAATATATTTTACATAGTAGAAATAACAAAAACACTCAAAAAGCGCAAACAAAAAACAGCAAAAACAAAGTGTCATTGAGGAATACTCGATATGAGTACCTCAAAAACAAATAAATTCAGTAAAGTGCGACTCTGACTCGCGCACGAAGGGTTCCGTGCGAACACTAGATATGTAATCTAATACAAACTTCATCCTATATAATATATAGTTTTGGCATTTTTTTCGTTTTTGGTGTCTTTTCGGTTTTTTTGTTTTGGCGGTTCTTGCGTTTTTTCAGTTTTGGCGATATATTTAAGTTTTGGCTCTTTTTTTAGTTTTGACACTTTATTTTCTTTTTCTGTTTTGGCGATTTTTTCGGTTATTGGCGTTTTTCATTTTGACGATTTTTTTATTTTTGGCGATTTTTTTTCATTTTTGCGATTTTATTTTTATTTAAATTTTTTTTTAGTTTTGGCGACATTTTCGCGTTTTGGCGATTTTGTTCGATTTTTGGCGTTTTTTTCATTTTGGCGTTTTTTTCATTTTGGCGATTTTTTCGAATTTAGCGATTTATTTTAGTGTTAGAAATTTATTTTTAATTTTGGCAATTTTTTTCGTTTTGGCGATTTTTTTTTTAATTTTTGGCGATTTTTTTTTGGTTTGGTTTTGTTGTAGTCTGTATAAAAATACACTAATTTTACAAATTTCAAGTTTCAATATATATATGTTCATACAATTGTATGTATATTACATGGGATTTTAAAATTTTTCGTTGCTCGTTTTGGAACACCCTTTAATTTTTAATTCTCATGTATTTGTTGTTATAGCGGCCAAGGTTCTATATAATGTGTCCAAATTTCAGGTCCGTAGCTCTTACGGTTCCTGAGAAAATACCTTGTGACAGACAGACGGACAGCGTAGCGAAAACAATAGGGTTCCTTTTCACCTTTGGTGTACGGAACCCTAAAAATGGAGAAGTGAGTTATAACAGCAGGAATGCCTATTTGACTGTGAGTTCAAGACTCTTAATGAAAATAAATAAATAAGAATAAAAAATCTGATGATAGTCTTTTTCTAACGGTAAAGCAACTTTTTTCAGCGATCAAATTAAATTGTTCAATGCGCTGATTTACACGGGCATAATTGTGCTGGCATAACATGCCAGTTTGTTGGTGAGAGAGGCAAAGAGAGCGGTTTTGCGGTTGGCATAACTTTTTAACCAGCTACAACCCCGCATTAGCAGCATAAAACCAATACATACACAACTTAAAAAACAGCAAATGTTAAATGAATACTTAAAACACTAACACACAAAGCTGTGTATACGTATACATTTTGTGCCAGATGAATTAGTCTCGTGTAATTTGGAAAAGAACAAAAATTGTGCGGCTTAAAAATTGTTCTCGTCTAAACTACCTCAATGCCAACTAGTCATTCGTTAATATTCTAGTTGCCTAGTATTTCGTCATTTGAGTCAGCGACATCGTCCGCTTCAGGCTAGTGTTCATCACTTAACCAAGTTATCACTATGGATAATAGTAGTCAAAAATCTAAAGTTTAAGTCGGAATGGACAAATATATCACAGTTGTAAATCGATGGTGAAGCCTAAATTCATCAAAAATCTCCTCAGTTCCCAAATATCCAGGGATAACGGCGCTGCATCAATTAATCGTAATAATCGGATTTCAATATTGCAGGCTAATAATGACCAACCCGCTGGATCATCGACAAAAACCTCCAAACCGCCACCAATATATCTGAGGGAAAAAAATTCTAATTAAAAAATTAGTATCGACCATTGTTGAGAACACATTTCACCTTATTCTTATAAAACGTGGTAATATTGACGAAACGAAAATTCAAATAAACGAAGAAAAAGATTTCCGCAAAATAGTAACAGGTTTCGAAAAAAAGTAAAAGAAATTTTTATTCGTACCAGCTTAAGGGCCATTATTATGACTTGACGATAAAGTTCCGGATAGCTAATCGTAACTTTAGCAAAACTGCACTATAAAGTGACATATAAAATTTTTCCATTATTACAACTGTCCGATAAAATAAACAAGTAAGAGTGCTATATTCGGCTGTGCCGAATCTTATAAACCCTTTACCAAAGTGCGTTTATGTAGTATAGAGATACATACATAAGCACATACATAAAGTATAAACACAAAAAAAAAATAATTTGACCTAGTTACTTTTATGTACAAAAAAAATTAATTTTCAAACCCTAGAATCATCATATTAAATTTTTCTGATTCCTTATATCATTATAGTAGTTCTTAAAAAATATAAAAAGTGTGTTAAGTGAAAAAAGAAAAAAGGAAATTAAAAAAAAATGTTTTATTTAGTTACATTAATATCCAGCAAAAAAGTTCAAAGTATCCAGCTCTGGAGCTGTGGTTTTTATTTTTATAATATTCTATACCAAAATTTTCTTTCCAAAACGTAAAATATAAATAATTTATAAAGGAAAAGATAAAAGTTAATTAGACTTAGTTACTTTTATATATCACAAAAAGTGTAAGTTTCCCAACCCTGAAAACAGCCTTTTTGATTTTTCTGATTTCTTACACCAATCCTCTTTCTTTTAAGAATTTAAGATATGTTTAATTTATAGAAAAAAGGAAAAATTTGTTTTAGTAAGTTACTTTTGTACAAAAAAACTTAAAGTTTTCCATCACTGGAATCGTCTTTTAAATTTTTTAATTGTTTTTTTTTATATTTGAAATACCAATTTTATTCGTACTCAAGCATAAAATAAGTTTATTTAATAAATAAAAATAAATATCAATTTTCGATATTTAATTTTATTTTTTTTGATTTTTCTTATTTCTTATGCCAATCTTTTTTTTAAAGAATTAAGATATTGTTACGTTTAAATTTTTATTAAACGTGTGAGTTCTTTTGATTGCTCAAAAATAAAAATAAATAACACACGATTTTTATTTGCTACTGTTTTGCCTTTTATTCTTAACGAAGCAAATTACAACTTGTCTTTACTTAACTACTTCTTATCGTTATTATCCACTTTCAAGGAGGTCTTAACTTGAATACTTTCTGATTAGCACTGCTCTATTCTCGCACATGCTGCCACTTTTTATAGCACATGAATCGGTTCTCGAATGTTTGCCCGATAGGTGGCGTAATAACATGTCTGTACTTAGTAATGGCATCTATACATGATGACATCTGTATTGTCATTTACTATTGGTAGCAAGATGTTCAAACAGTCCTCTAGCACAATCGGGAAAATTCATGTTGCTGCTTCTAGGCGTTTGTAGATAATTCGATTGGCCGTTATTTTTGAATTTTAAAGTACCGACTCTTATGTTGGCAATGCGGTGTGCTACTGGTAGCACAGGGTGGTTACCATAAGTGCTCGCATTTTTATTTGTATGTGTGTATATCTGTAGCTATGTACACAATTATTGTTGTTGCTATGGTGTTTGCACGTAAATATGTGTGTACGTTTAGTGCTTTAGTTAAATACTTCCAGATAGTTCTTTGCTTTAACCCTGTAGGAATATTTTTACGTAACAATATGTTAAATTTATAGTAAAAAGGGAAAAATTAGTTTTTTTATAAAAAATAAGGTTTTGCAACCCTGGAATCGTCGTTTAAATACTTTTTACCTTTTTTTAGTTTTAGATACCAAATTCATTCGTATCAAAGTATGAAATAAATTTATTTTTTAAAAAAAATAAAAATTAGTTTTCGGTAGCTAATTTTTTATATCACAAAAAGTGTGGGGATTCCAACCCTGAAATCATACTTTTTGATTTTTCTGATTTCTTATACTAATTCCTTTCTGTTAAGAATATAAGATATCTTTAATGTATGGAGAAAAAGGAAAAATTTGCTTTAGTAAGTTACGTTTGTATAAAAAAATTTAAAGTTTTCCAGCCCTGGAAACGTGTTTAAAACTTTTTTTAAATTAAAATACCAATTTTATTCATACTATAGTATAAAATAATTTTATTTATTTAAAAAATATTAAAATTAGGTTTCGGTAGTTAGTTTTTAATATCACAAAAATATTAAGTTTCCCAACCCTGGAACTATCCTTTTTAATTTTTCTGATTTCTTTCACCAATCTCTTTCTTCTAAGAATATAAGATATCTATAATTTACAGAGAAAAATTAAAAATTTGCTTTAGTAAGTTACTTTTGTATAAAAAAAGTTAAAGTTTTCCAACCCTGGAAAACTCTTTTTGATTTTTTGAAGTTTAATTTTAAATTTAGAATACCAATTTCATTCGTACTGAAGTATAAAATAAGTTTATTTAATAAAAATAAATAAAAATTAATTTTTGGTAGTTAATTTTTTATATCACAAAAAGGTTCAGTTTCCCAACCCTGGAATCATCCTTATTGATTTCTCTGATTTCTAACACCAATCTTATTATTTTAAGAATATATGTTTAATTTATAAATAAAAGGAAAATTTTGTTTTAATAATTTACTTTTGTATAAGGAAATAAGTTAAAGTTTAAGGTAAAAAATGTTACTAATATACACAATAGGGAGAAGGATCCCCAGCCTCTATTTCGCGTTGAACTGGAGCCGAATGACATAAAGATGAAAAAAAAGAGACACATCCAATTTATAACCTCAAATACCTCTTATACCGAAAAATCACGTACAGTTCTCGTACAATGCTATAATTGCCAAGAATATTGTCATACAAAAACTTACTGCAACTTAAAAATAAAAAAAATTAAGTAATTGTGGAGGTAATCACACCACTAACTATAGATGATGTCCTTCCTATGTACTCTTTCGTTCAGCAGACAATGAGTCAAAAACTTAAAGTAACCCCAGCTCAAACAGAAAATAAATACTCCGCTACCTCTCCTCAAATGAGCCAACCAATTACTACACATGTATCGTATTCTGATGCAGTGAAGATCAATTCTATTCTCATGCAAAAAGTGTCTCCACCAAATACTTCATCAAATGCAAAATCAAGCTTTAATTTCAGACGCCTGATAATATGGTGCTAACTATCTAGGCGCACGGTAGTGCGCCAGGTCAAGTTCCGGCAAATGCACGCAGTGTGTATATTTACAGGAAGCCATTCGAGCTGTTTTTACCCCCCTCATAACTTTGTTCCCCGCAACCGTAAAATTATGAAATTTACATCATAATTAGAATAAGTTCATGTTACCTCATACGCAAAGTTTGAAAGTAGGGTTACGCCCATAAAAATTAAAAATTGCGCTTATAAGTTAAAATTTGATACACAAGTAGGTCTAGATGAGAAACCAACTAGAAAAATCTGAAAATCCAAAAAATTTTACCAGAATGGGCGGTGTAATGCCAATATTGTTTGGAAGTAAAAACTTGATATCCACCTTTTAGCTCAAGCCATTTTAGTGAAACTTTGCATATACGTTGCACGTGTACAAGACTTTAAAATATCACCTTAATAAGTGGGCGTGATAGCTCCCATAAAATGTTAGCCTTGTGCTTAATCTGCTTCGGTATAGCTTATTCTAGAATACACTTAGCATGAATTATAAGCGCTGCTCAAAACAAAATTCAGAGTTTAATGCTCATAAAATTTAAATGTATAATTTGCGTTAGAGAGCTGAAATTTTATACACAAGTAAGTGTACATGAGTAAGCCAATATAAAAATCTTAAAACCAGGAAGTTTTATCCGCTATGCGGGGCCACGCCGTTAAAACTGTAAGTCGCACAAGAGAGCTGAAATTTGATACACAAATAAATCTAGATCAGAGATCACTAAGAAAAATCTAAAAAACCAGGGGGCAGGAACAAGCACTTTAAACTCAAAATTAAGATCAATTTTATTGAAACTTTTCATACACATTGCACTTATCCAAAGTAAAAATTTCTTGTTTTGAAAAGTGGCCGTGACTAAACCCATAAAACTAAGCATTTTTTTCATGTACTTCAGCTAAGCAGTTTTTAGTCTATTACCCATGTATTTCTCAATAGCTTTTTCCTACGAAACTTTATATGAACCATAAGCACTAGCATATACAAATTTTACCTAATATTATTCTACAGAGAGCTGACATTTTCTAGACAAATAGTCCTAATGGATTTACTAAATCGGAAAATCCAAAAATTAAAAGCACCAGCTACCCTATTGAAACTTTGCATACACATTGGACATATCCTTTAGATTTATGTACTTCGGCTAAGCTGGATTTTACATGATTCTTTCCAGACGACTCTTACCAAATTGGGTACAAACTTTCGACCCATTGTAATGACACAATAGTGCATTTTTAGGGTCTATAATCCAACCTCCATCATGCTATAACCCATTATTTTATGTAACTATGCAATTTTTAACTGGAACAATGATCATTAATAGATATAAAACACACTAGAAATTTTAAGTTTACAAAGTTTTATCATAGAAAATTTTTCAAAAAGTAGTCAGATCCTCACAAAAACATTTGCTAACTTCTTCAGCCAATGCCACCATCAAACAGGAAAACTAAATCAAAATCGGCCCAATCGTTTGGTCTGTACGTCGACTCGTACATACAAATAGATACACAGACACAAACTACATACAAACTTATAACACCCCTTTTTTTGTTGGGAGTTAAAAACGTAAACGAAATTAGTTAAAAAGTATAGGTATTTACACACATTTACAAACATTTTTAATATGTTATTAATTTTTTGGAAAAAATCATTTAAAAACCGCAGATAACCCAAAAAATCTTTTTATACAAGTAGTTAAGGAAATTGTTCGAATATTCGACAAAAATGATTCAAATAATTTTTTATTCTAAATTGAAAATTTTTGTTCGTTCGAACAAATATGATAAAAAGTTGTTCGAATATTCGAATAATTTTTGTTCGAATGACAACACTACCCTCGACCCATAAAGTTTAAGACGCGTGATTTACAAAAACTAATTTCAGAACTTAATTCAAAGAAAGATCCGGGTATGGATGGAAATAGTAACCAGATGCTGATAAATTTACCTCGTATTGCAATTAAAATCCTATTGTTCGTTTTTAATGCGATTTTGCGTCTGGAGTATTATCCAAACAGCTGGAAGCATGCCAAGGTCAAAATGATTCCAAAGCAGGGCAAAGATCTTACCAAAGCAGAGTCATATAGGCCAATAAGTTTGCTGTCAACTATGTCAAAACTCTTCGAAAAGCTGCTCATGACAAAATTGTCCCCTTGTTTAACAGATAATATGTGCATACCGGACCATCAATTTGGTTTAAGAAGTCAGCATAGCACCATTGAATAAACTCAAAGTTTCGTTTAATTTATAAGAAGAACATTTGAAGAAAAGAAGCACTGTTCTGTTCTGTTTATTGACGTTTATCAGGCATTTAATTAAATGTGGTGTGAAGGCCTAGTTTTCAATTAAAGACATGCCTACAAATAAACATTCTAAATCCTACCTCATCCGGTGTATCACAAGGGAGTATCATGGGGCCAGTTTTGTATTATATATATATATATATATATATATATATATATATATATATATATATATATATAACTGTGATATGCCTGTGAGCAGTATTATTCACACTTCTACATTTTGCAATGATACAGCCAGCCGTAGTATGCATGAGAACCCTTACGAGTTATGCCGATATCTGCAGGAACATTTTACCCAGCTGGAACTATGGTTAAGCTTATGGATAATTAAAGTAAACGATTAAAAATGTGTTCAGGTAACATTTACCTTACGAAAAGTTACTTGTTCCCCCATTAGAATCAATAATCAATAATTTTAATATTAATAATAATTTTTCGTCAACATTCACATGTGAAATAACTTGGTGAATACCTTAATCGACGGCTTACAAGGATACACTACATTGACTCTAAGCTAACACAAATGAAACCAAAATTAGCTCAGGTACATTGGCTCATTGATATGAATTCAATCCTCGGTATAGATTGCAAACTTCTGATATACAAGTTGCTTTTGAAACAAAATTTTAAGGCTAATAACTTCGGCTCCATGGTACTTTTAAAATTCCAATTTACATCGTGATTTAGATATGCCACTAGTTGCTGAAGAAATTGCAAAGTACTCAGGCAAGTACTTAACAAAACTCAAGTCCCATTTTTGAGTATTCTTTTTTCAGATATTTTTTAAATATATAATTTGAAAGCAAAAGTAAAAATTTTACTAGTAATAACTTGTTTGTATCTTTTGACGATCCCTCCTTGAAAACTTATTGGGTTAATGAACACTTTCCAGTTACAATTCTTAGAAATTCACAACAGTTTTAGTAAACGAACAAACCTATTATTTGATTTAATTATTTTTTGGTTGTTCTTTTTCTTAATTTTTTTTTCAGAAATATACATTTAAGCAGTGATTTGCACAAAACAAAAGCAGTTTGCTAAATATTGATTACAAATGCGATAAAGCTATATTTTTCTAAATAAATAATATTTATAAGAATGAACGAACGGCTTAAGCTCTATTCAACTCCTGTGACACAATTGCAAATACAAGTTATTTTACTGTAGAGACCAAATATTGGCATCAAAATAATATCATCTAGCCATTATTCGTTCTCTTAGTGTTTTTTTTAATAAAGCTTAACACAATGCTTTTATTTAGTTTTAGCGATTTAATTAAGAAAACCCTAGACTTTAAGGGACAGATTTTTTTAAACGAAACTTAACGTTTTTTATATGGAAAAATATAAATTACAAAACAAAATGCATACAAAATTTGGCAACGCTTAAGAGCGTTACTAGAGCATGAGATTTAAAACGAGTCACCTGTATATAATTAATAGGCAAACATGTTTTTGTAATCCCTTTTATGCTGGTACAACTGCACTGATTTTAAAAAGATTTATATGGTTTTAAAGGTTTTTCTGTACAGATGTGCAGAATTTATATTTTATTGAAATTGGTTTCATATTTTGGGAGCTATAAGCATTGAAAGTTTCTACTATTGCATGCACACATATTACAAACGCATTTATTAGCTTACAAGTAAAAAAGAAACAAAACATGAGTGTGTGTGTGTGTGTGTGTTTGTAGTATTTCTCTTGATCTTACAATTTTTTCTCTTATTTGTGATTGTATGAATGCCATAATAATTTTTCTTTAAATCTTAATAAAATTATTTACATTTAGATTATAGAATATGGACGATTGTGTCGTCCGTTTGGTATATCTAGTTTAGAATTATTTTCCTTGACTTTAAAATCTTAGGTACTTATATCAAAAAGTAAAAAAAAAACCATTGTATGAAGTGCCTAAGAATTGAATTGTTAAATTAAATAAGCTAACATTAATTTTAGTTTTTTCGTTCTCTACTAGTGAGACACTGTTTTAATATAGTGACCTTGTTTTAAACTTTTTTTTTTTTTTGCTTGAGTACACACATATACTGAAATTTTGCATGCATATTTGATAGTTATGCAATGCAAGACTCATTGTTTGCATTCGTTTATGCAGGCAAAGTTTAAACATAAACACAAACATGCAAATGCATGGCAAAACAAGAAATAGAACAAAAATTTGACAGCAACTGCAAAAATATATTTAATATGATTAATGGTATATGGTATGGTACAGATATGTCTGTATGTACCTACATAAAATAATCATTGCTATACAACACCAACTATCTAAATGTAAGAATACACAATGAATGAATAGTATGAGTTGCATTAGTAGGTTAGGTTAGAAAAATTAGTAGACACAATTTAAAAAATTTTAAATGTTTTTTTTAACATATAAATATATGCGAATACATGATACAAAGGAATCGACCATTAAAATTAATATTATCTATGTAAAATAGGTCATTTTTCAATTAAGGTGAAATGCAAAGTAAAAACTGTTAAATTAGGGATGTCATTTCACTTCTAGCTATTGAAATCGGATGAAAGCTCAGTCCCAGAAAAGTCTCGGATTTTTTTTAAACTGAAAAGTATTAGCACTGAAATTCAAAATAAAAAAAAGTGAATCAAATAAATTAACATTGGCTAGTTTTTTCTAATAATTAAATATATTTTTATCGATTTTTTAATCTAAAAAATCATCACGTGTTTATTTGGCTTCTTCGGGATGCGTACCTTACACACATTTCAACTTTTGTTGATCCACTCTGAATTAAGCTGTAAGAAAGACGGAGAATGAAATACAAATATCTCTTTTTTTCTTACAGCTGAATTACGAGTTGATCAACAAAAATTGAAGCGTCTGAACCGGGCCTTAGTCTAAAGTGGGCTGGAAACGATAAAAATACTTAATGTCAAATTCGTGTACGTATGCTGATGGTTTTGATATATACATATACACAAGCATTCATATTGAGTTTGTTTTTTTTTTTTGTTTTTGTGCGATTAGACGTGTCATGGCCATAATACCATAGACATAACCAAACCAAAATTCAATTGGTGTCTATGGCAATTAGTTTGGTTCGAACGGCTGTTTTCTATGGCTAAGATATATATTAAGTTTGGGGAGAATGGAGAGCAATTGGTTTTGAGATCTGAGATGAAAAGTTTACTTGACAGTGGGCAGATATATTAATTATTTCCGTAAAAACACAAAAATTTATTTAGCAATAATTCATATTTTTGCAAAAAATATTTACTCGTATTGAAAGGGAAAGAGTAGCAAAAATTTTTTAAAAGAAACCTACGTATATTTAGTATAAAAATGTTATTGTCACATCTTTTTCAATTGAGATTAATCGCAATGAATCAATTTGATATTAATAAAGAATAATAAATAAAGAAAATAATCTTAAGTTGTTTATTTTGTAAACATGAAAACAATATTACATTCAAAGTGTTTGAAAGAAGAATAAAAATACAATTGCAGTAAAAATATATTTTTATCAAGAAATAGCTTAAAATTCTAAAGCATCGAAAAAATGGGAATATAGCAGAATATATGTAGCAAAAAGGAAAAATAACCTGATTTTGAGTTAATTATATCCCCATAATCTCCATATTTCAAAGTACAACTGGTTAAAATATCAATTCATTAGTTTGATTTTTCCAGAAGTTATAGCACTATGACTTGCTACTTATCTTTTTTAGACTTATAATCTCATTTCGAATAATAGCTTAATTAAGGTTATTATATTTCAACTTAAATGTATTAATCATAGTTTGTATAAAGATATTTGCTTAAAAAATAAAAGTTAACAGAGAATATCCCAATTTAACTGTATAAGGAACAAATTTCTAAAAATCGACTTGAAAGCTAACAAGTAAGTGTGCTATATTCGCCTGTGCCGAATCTTATATACCCTTTACCAAAGTGCGCTTATGTAGTAGAGATACATACACATAAGCACATAGTTACTTTTATGTACAGAGAAAAAAATAATAATTTTCAAACCCTAGAATCATAATTTTAGATTTTTCTGATTACTTATACCAATCTAGTAGTTCTTAAAAAATATAGAAAGTGTGTTAAGTGAAAAAAAGGAAATTAAAAAAAAAATGTTTTATTTAGTTACTTTAATGTCCAGAAAAAAATCATAGTTTCCAGTTCTGAAGCTGTGATTTTTAGTTTTATTATTTTCTATACCAAACTTTTCTTTCCAAAACGTAAAATATATATATATAATTTATAAAATTGTTTATCTAATTTTTCAACCTTGTTTATATGTTCAATGAAAACTATTTTTTAAGCTTTAGGTCAGTAAATTTTATATATTTTTAGTTTTTTATTGATATTTCGTGAACCTTTGGTTAACTTCTTCAGGATTATTCTTATTTTATTTTTTGGTAATTAGTTTTTGTCTTTTTTTATATAAATTTTTTTAAAACTTTTCTTTCCAAAACGTAAAATATATATAATTTATAAAGGAAAAGATAAAAATTAATTACACTTAGTTACTTTTATATATCAAAAACGTGTAATTGTCCCAACCGTGAACTCATCCTTTTTGATCTTCTGATTTCTTACACCAATCTCTTTCTTTTAAAAATTTAAGAAATGTTTAATTTATAAAAAAAAGGAAAAATTTGTTATAGTAACTTACTTTTGTACAAAAAAAGTTAAAGTTTTCCAACCCTGGAAACGTCGTTTTAATTTTTTAATTTTTTTTTTATTTTGAAATACCAATTTCATTCGTACTGAAAATACAAAATAACTTTATTTTATAAAAAAATAATTAGTTTTCGGTAGCTAATTTTTTATATCAAAAAAAGTGTGGGTTTTCCAACCCTGAAATCAAACTTTTTGATTTTTCTGATTTCTTATACTAATCTCTTTCTTTTAAGAATATAAGATATCTTTAATTTATAGAGAAAAAGGAAAAATTTGCTTTAGTAAGCTACTTTTGTATAAAAAAATTAAAGTTATCCAACCCTGGAAACATCTTTTTAATTTTAGAAGGTTAATTGTTAATTTGAAATACCAATTTTATTCATACTAAAGTATAAAATAAGTTCATTTAATAAAAAAAAAAATAAAAATTCATTTTCGGCAGTGAATTTTTTATATCACAAAAAGTTTCAGTATCCCATCCCTGGAATCATCATTTTTAATTTTTCTGATTTCTTATACCCATATTTTTCTTTTAAGAATATAAGAATTGTTTAATTTATAAAGAAAAGGAAAAGTTTCTTTTAGTAAGTTACTTTTGTATAAGAAAAAAGGTTTAAGTTTTCCAACCCTGGAAACGTCTTTTTAAATTTTTTAATTTTTTTATTTGATATACCAATTTTATTCGTGGTGAAGTATAAAATAAGTTTATTTAATAAAAATAAATGAAAAATTTAGTTTACGGTAGTTAATTTTATATATCACAAAAATTGTAGGTTTTCCAACCCTGGAATCATCCTTTTTGATTTTCTGATTTCTTACATCAATCTCTGTACTTTAAGAACATAATATATGTATAATTTGTAGAAAAAAGGAAAAATTTGTTTTAGTAAGTTACTTTTGTAATTATAAGAAAAAAAAATTAAAGTTTTCCAACCCTGGAAACGTCCTTTTAATTTTTTTGATTTTTTTAAACGGTAATACCAATTTTATTCATTTTGAAGTATAAAATAAGTTTATTTAATAAAAAAATAATAAAAACTACTTTTCAGTAGTTTTTTTGTATGGCAAAATGAAGTTTAAGCTTACCAGCTCTGAAACCATGTGTTCGATTTTGCTGATTTTCAATACCAATCTTATTTCAACCATTTCTGACGCACCAGTTTAAGAACGAAGTCTCTAGCTTTTCTGGGAGCTTCGGAAAACCGTTTTCACGTACAGACAGACGGACAGACGGACATCGCTTATTCGTCTTCCCAGAATATATACACTTTATGGCTCGCTTATTAATATTCTGGAAATTACAAACGGAATGACAAACCTATTTATACCCTTTTACCATTTTTGGGTAAAGGGTATAACAATTGTAATTAAATTAACTTAAATTTAAGTGTTATTTGTTGTAGTCTGTTTAAAAAATACACTAACTTTACAAATTTCAGGTTTCTATATACATATGTAAATACAATTGTATGTATGAATGTTACATGGCATTATAACATTTTTCGTTGCTCGTTTTGAAACACCTTTTAATTTTTAACTCCCATGTGTTTTTTGTTGTCCAAGTTTTAGGTCCGTACCTCATACGGTTCTCGAGAAAACGGGCAGGCAGACAGACGGACAACGTAGCGAAACAATAGGGTTCTTTTTCACCTTTAGTGTACGGTATCCTAAAAACAACTTTATATGCATATAGTAGGACTCTTAATATGTTATTCATAATTTACAAACATAATCGTATATACTCTTTATTCCACGTGAAACTATGGGAATTTCGAACAATAAATACAAAAATAAAATAATACAAATAATTTAGCTTATTTTGCAAAAACTTTGGGTTGAAGTCAACTGATATGGAACTCATCAAGCAAGCAAATATATCTGTGGCAAAAAGGAATAAGTGCTTAAGTCGACTTAAGCAAAATTTGAGTAATTGGCACCTTTGCAATCTGCATATTCAAAAGTACCCATGGGCAAAGTTTCAATTGTTTTGTACGATCTTTCAGGAAGTTATAGCAAAATGACTCTTTGCTTATCTTTTTATAATGTGCAATCGCATTTGGAATAAAAGCTTAAGAAACTTTAAGCTATTCTTTTAAATCACAAAATCTGCTTTCACAACTTATTAACTGCAACGGCGGAATATTTTTGGCAGATTTAAGACGTTTTTCCAAAACGTACTTTTGGCTCCTATATGTAATATTTGAAAATAAGCTATTTTTCCAAAATACTTAATTTTATTTATTAATCCTTATATGTCTTAAGCGATTTTTCCAAATAAACATATGGATAAGCATCGTTACTAGTTCGACATAAGCTATTTTTATACTTTTATAATTAATATTCTATTAAGACATAAGCAATTATTTAGTGATAGTTTAGAAAATAGTTGTGTAATATATGAGTCATTTCGGTTATATAATCGTTTGATCTGTTTCTGCATACTTCTATAAATTTCTATAAAAGACGATTATGGAAATTTAATTTAACGGTACATGATGGCCAAACAAAATTAGTCCATCTCTTTGTTATTTTGGCCAGTATTTACGTTTAAGTTGATTTTCTTTTGAGCTTATTGGCCCTAATGTTTCCCGGCGTTTTGTGGATTTTTTGTCTGCTTTTTCAATTAATCGTAATTCATGGAATAATTAATTACATCGACGAAATTCCTAAGCTGCTTTCGGATATTAAAATTTCAAAAAAGAAGAAAGATCTCTTAACAGAAGATATGTCTGATGTACATTTATCCGTATTAAGTTGAAGATGATATAAACGAAATAAATTAAAAAATAAATGTTTTCATAGATATGTACATATGTATATCGTATTTTTAGGGTTCCGTACACCAAAGGCGAAAAGGAACCCTAGTGTTTTCGCTACGCCGTCCGTCTGTCCGTCACACGCTATTTTCTCAGGAACCGTAAGAGCTACGGACCTGAAATTTGGACAGAGTATGAAGAACCTTGGCCGCTACAACAACAAATACATGAGAGTTAAAAATTAAAGAGTTTTTCAAAACGAGCAACGAAAAATGTTAAAATCCCATGTAATATACATACAATTGTATGTACATATTTATATTCAAACTTGAAATTTGTAAAATTAGTATATTTTTATACAGACTACAACAATAACACTAAAATTTAAAAAAGTTTAAATTAAAGGGTGTTCTATCAGTTAATGCAATTTTGAATATGTAATTTTGACAACTTGCTGTATCTTGGAAACCGTAAAAGGCAAACTCTTGAAATTTTCAAAAATGGTAAAACTAAAAAATCCCAAAATTATAAAATCGCCAAACTGAAAAAAATCGCCAAAACTTAAAAAAAAATCGCGAAAATTAAAAAAATCGCCAAAATTAAAAAAAAATTCTAACACTAAAATAAATCGCCAAATCCGAAAAAATCGCCAAAATGAAAAAAACGCCAAAATAAAAAAAACGCCAAAAACCGAAATAAATCGCCAAAACTCGAAAATTTCGCCAAAATTAAAAAATTCTTATACAAAAAAAAAAATCGCAAAAATTAAAAAAATCACCAAAAATAAAAAAATAGCCAAAATGAAAAAACACCAAAAACCAAAAAAATTTCCAAAACGAGAAAAAAAGTGTCAAAACTAAAAAAGCGCTAAAACTTAAAAAAAAATCGCCAAAAGCGAAAAAACGTCAAAACGAAAAAACCGAAAAACCCCCAAAAACGAAATAAAATTCCAAAACTATATATTATATAGGCTGAAGTTTGTATTAAATTACAGGGTGGCGCAAAAGTAATCCTCCTATCAGAAAATGCTATAAATTTTGCGATTGGCGCCTAATGTCAGTTCTGTTTTGACATTTGTGTAGAAAACACATGCGAAATACACGTTAATAAACAATGTTACGCTACACTGCTCCAGAACGCGGAATATTGGTGACTATTTATTTGACCAATAATCGGTCGATGACTTTGGCACAACGTGAATTTCGTCGCAGATTTCCTGGCCGTCCAACGCCTACTTTTTGTGGGACTTTTTGAAGTCGCGGGTTTATGTCAAGAGGCCTCAGACTCTTGCAGCTCTTAAAGACAATATCCGTCAAGAATGTGAGGACCTATCGCCGGAAGTTTTGGCCAAAGTGATGGAAAATGCCATAAAAAGGGCTCAAATGACAATCAACTGTGGCGGTGGCCATTTACATGACATCATATTCTCGACTTGATGGAAAAAAAAATTAAAAGACCAAATAAAAATAATCCACAAGAAGAATCAAAGTTTTTAATTTTTTTTTAAATTACAGCCAAATAACATCGGAAGGTTATTTTTGCGCCACCTTGTACATATCTAGTGTTCGTACGGAACCCTTCGTGCGCGAGTCAGAGTCGCACTTTACTGAATTTATTTTATCAAGATACATTTCGTTCACATACGTATTAAAAGAATTATGAATTTATGTAAATTAATTACATACATAGCATATCGCACTTAATCAACCAGAGGGTATCGACTGAAAATTTTGTAAGAAATCAGCAGACAACATCAATATCTACTGAATTTCAATGTATTCCGATTACTCGAAAACCACATTTAACACCATTTTTGTGATATACTACGTTTATAAAAACAGTAAATTGTTGCCATATTATTGTTTTTATTGCGACTTATTAATTCAGAAAACTATTCACGATTAACGCACTATTTGCAAAACAAATGCTTGAGGTTGTCACACTTACAAATGTTTGCTAATAAAAACCAATAAATTGATAAAATATTGCATAAAAACATTGAAAGGTGAAAATAATGACAATAAACAAATTATTAGTTGTTATTTTATACATTTACACATTTTTTTGCAAACATAGGTAACAATTCTATAGAAGTGCTATAAAGTATTTATGCAGTTACAATCCTGTATAAACAGTGAGTTAGTTAATTCATTTGCAAATAAATAAAAAATCAATTTGTCGTTTATGCTGCAAAATTCTCTATTTGCAATATTTTTATTTGCGAATAAATCGTCCGTATAAACGTAGTAAATGTTAGCATGTATTCTTTTTTTCTTTTAACACTTTTATTAATTTATAAGTGTCGTAATTTGGAAGACAGATTTCCGTTTGCTGAGTGCTTTTTAATTTTAAATCTAATGTTATACTGAAATTAACTTCATGTAGGAATGTATGTATACATTTTAATTCTATAAATGGAGAAAAAACACTATTGAACTCACAAGCTTATTTTCAGAAAAAAAAAATTAAATCTTTATTTTAAAGAAAAAGTGACCATTTCACCTAATGTGGATTACTAGGAAGTTTTTTGTTTTGATTTACTTAAAATCAGAAATTGTTCGTTTGACTGGTTTTTGAAAAAAAAAAACGATTCAATTGAGTGAAATTAAATGGAAATGAATAAAAGAGACTTAACAGCAGGTTTAAAAATTGGTATTTGGTTGTACAAAAAAAAAATATCTTTACTGTAATGGAAATAATGTGCAAAATAAAACTAACTAATTATTTGCTGAACTTTAAAGTTGCTTATTTTAACTTGATCTTATATAATTGTTTTATTTGATGTAATTGTCTTTTTTCATAATTTGTTATCCAAAAAACAAGATAAAAAAAATTGTTGTATACTCCCTGAAGAAGTCATATCAAATGTGTCAACCTAGCGAAGTTGGAATTTACAATTATGGTTATTTAAATACAATTTTTATACAAAAAATAGCATTTTCTTTTTTCGATATTATTAAATTTTAAAATTGTTTCGTTTATATAAGGAAATTAAGCTTCGCTTTCTTTAGGCATTTTAGAATAGAGATATTTACTTTTAGTTCTAGATTGTTAGAAAATTATTTCTTGTTATCACATGTCTTATTAGTTTTATTGCTCGAAATGTAAAATTTTATTTGCGTGTGCTTTTTCCTCGCATCTGCAGAGTTAACTCTTGCTACTTTAAGTGTATTTTTTTTATTTTAAAGCAACATTTTTAGATATTTTTTTTAAAGCTACGTGAAAATGTGTGCGTTATTTAGTTTGTGCGCACACGCTGCTGTTAAATTGCCCGTTAGAAACGAAAGTAAACGCTATAAACCTTGACATAAATACAAATGTACATATGTATATAATTCCACATTCAGACTTTAAACAGCTACACATATGCATTCACATTCATCACTTACATGAATTATTTTCATAAACTCAATGATCCCTTGGAACCAAATTATCACAAGTATGTTTTAGTAGAGGTTTTAAGTCTTTCGTTACTTTAATGTGCTTAAAATAAAACTAAAATTAAAAATTAAATTACTTTAAATTAAAATATCTATGTAGTGCTTTTCAGAATATTTTTACATTAAACATGCAAGCTCAAACAGATGTATAATGGGAAGGATTGTGATACGAGACTGATTGGCTGCTTTTCGCTCGTTTAACCCATCGTCTGATGCATGGGCCTGGTCAGACCTTTTTATATTTTAAATTGTATTATAATTTGTTTAACACTTAGTGAGAGACTTAAAATTCCAGATACCCTCCTACAATTTAGTTGGATATAGTCGTTTAACTCAAAACTAACTTTGTTGGTTGTCTATGCCAAGTGTGAGCAGGACGTCCTCTACGTCTGCTTTCTTGATGCTTCCAGTCTATGAAATTACGGGTAATATCACTGGGTGGACGACGTAATGCATGGCCAATCCAACACAATTTACGTATAAGTATTTCATCCCATATTGGTGTCTGATTAGTTCGGGAACAGAGTTAAACTTTCGATATAGAGTTGATCCAAAAAAAACTGTAATATCCTTCTAAAACACCTGTTCACAAAGAACTTTAGGGTATTAAGATTTGCTGCGGAGGTATTCCAAGTTTCACATCCATACAATAGCACAGATTTGACACACGAATTAAAAATTCTATGTTCTATACGTGTAGTGAGGGATGTAGACTTCCATATTTTGTTAAATTAGCCAAATGATTGTCTAGCTTTCATGGTAGGGTTATATACATTTGAAAATCCGCCCGTTGATGAAAGAATACTTCTTAGGTAGTAATTTTTTTTATATATTGAAGATTAATATTTTGTATACAACTTATGTGTAGGGTTGATTCTCATTGAATTCGACTTGGGTATATATATTTTAAGGACTGTGTTTTCTGCCACCATAAGCCCCTACATATTCTTCAGCTGTTTAGCGTTGCGTTTCCAATTACTATATCTAAAATTACATTAAACAGTAAAGGTGACAGGACGCATCCTTGTCTAATGCCTGCAGTCATGTTTACTGCATCGCAAACTAAGCTTTCATGCAGTATTCGGCAGTTTTTCTTCTTTTTTTCAAGTCAATCATTCCAAATAGCAGAGTGAGAAAGTGTGTTGGGTGCTTTTTGAAGGTCTATAAAGACTAAGTAATGAAATAATCTACATTATACTGATTGCTCGATTATAATTCGGAAACTATTGACAATATCGATGCATGACTTATGTGCTCTAAGTCCTGCCTGTTCACAAAAAGTGTCCCACCGAGTGAATCGGTAAATCTTTTATTTTTCCCACTCTTTTAGGTATGTTGATTATTACACCATTTTTTAAATCATCACAAATTACAATACGATCCCACAGCTTTTGCATAATAAAGTGCTTGTGTGTCGGTCAGCTTTAAAATGTATTGGATTGAAATTATCTATTATATCGAAGAGCTAAAAAAATTTTGCTATGTATATGTATGGGTTTTTCGCTTAAAGTTTAGAAGATACTAAAAAAATAAAATAAAAATTTTAACTTATTTTCTACCTTGGTTCTTTCTCCTGCAAATGGTGAAGTCGAATCTGGAACGATTTGGAAACGGAAACTTTAAAATGAAATTTGGTACAAAAAGTAAATTTCTGTCAAAAGTTATACGCAATTTTTTTTTTTTTTTTTTTTTTATTTTTTTTATTTATTGTATCTTCAAATATGAACTAACAATAATTATTCAAATCTTAAATCTATAAAAAAATTATTAGGCCCGACCAATGTCTGACATAAGCTTAGTGATAGTTATTAATAATACATAAGTAGTGATAAGCAACAAAAAGAAAAAAGTGTTTTCAAGCAGCTTCTCTCTTTTTTAAGCGGATGTGCCCAGTAAACTTCAAAATATTACGAGCAAGCGGATTAGGATGTGACTCGAGTTTTGTTAGATATTTGCCTGCGTATTTTACAATTTCTTCAGTCACTAGTGGCATATTCAAATCGCGATGTATATTTGAATTTTTGATGTACCATGGAGCCGATGTTATCATGCGTAAAATATTATTTTGCCTTCGTTGAATTTTCTCTACATTTGAAGCTGAAGCAGTGCCCCATAGTTGAATTCCGTAACACCATATTGGCTTTAAAAGCGACTTGTATATTAAAAGTTTGCAGTCTAGGCTAAGTGTTGAATTTGTACCAATCAGCCAATGTACCTGAGTTAATTTAAGTTTCATTTGAGTTAACTTAGAGTCAATGTGATGTTTCCATGTAAGTCGTCGATCGAGGTGTAAACCAAGATATTTCACATGTGAATGTTGAGGGACAACTTGATTGTTAATCCGAATGGGGGAGCAAGTATCTCTTCTTAGGGTGAACGTTATATGGACACACTTTTGTTCATTGACTTTAATTCTCCATAAGTTTAACCAAAGCTCCATCTGGCTAATGTGTTCCTGGAGTTTCCGGGATGCCTCATCAGGGTTTTCGTGCATACTAAGGCAGGCTGTATCGTCGGCAAATGTGGAAGTATGGATACTACTGCTCACAGGCATATCACAAGTATAAATCAAGTATAAAACTGGTCCCAGTGTGCTCCCCTGTGGCACACCGGATGAAATAGTTTCAGGCCTACTCGTAAAGTCTCCTTCCACAACAGTGAACTTACGGGAAATAATGTAACTTTCCAAAATATTTAAAATGTTTATTGGTAAGTAAGTCTTCAATTTTAAAATTAGGCCTTCATGCCACACTTTATCAAATGCCTGGAAAACGTCAATAAAGAGCGCAGAACAATACTTTTTTTCCTCAAAAGTTCTTCTTATAAATTGAACCAGTCTGTGAGTTTGTTCAATGGTGCTATGCTGACTTCTAAAACCAAATTTATGGTCTGGTATGCACCCACTACTAATTAGAATTGGGGACAATTTTGTTTTGAGCAGTTTTTCGAAAAGCTTTGACATAGTTGATAGTAGACTTATTGGCCTATATGACTCAGCCTTGGTTAGATCTTTGCCCGGCTTTGGAATCATTTTAACCTTGGCAAGCTTCCAGCTGTGTGGATAATACTCCAGTCGTAAAATGGCATTAAATATGAATAATAGGATTCTCATTGCAATACGAGGCAAGTTCATGAGCATCTGGTTACTAATTCCATCAATACCCGGAGCTTTCTTCGGGTTGAGTTAGGCAATTAATTTTTGTAAATCACGCGTCTTAAACTTTATGTGTTGAGGGGGTAGAGCGACTACATTCGGTAAATCAGCAACACCAGTACATATGTTTGGCGTAAAAACGGATTTTAAGTGCTCAGCAAATATTTTACCTTTTTCAGTATCGCTTCTTGCCCAACTTCCGGTAGATGTGCGTAGAGGTGGCTTATACTCAATGGGTGTTTTAAGCTTTCTAGCAGCGCGCCACAAAGAGTAATTAGACGCTGGTGTGACATCAAGACCTTCCAGATAATTTTTAAGAGATGCAGTTTTTTCAGACGCAAGCAACTCTTGGAGTCGTTTAGTGCACTCTTTAAATCTGATTTTATTTTGTGGTGATCTGTGCTGTTGCCATTCCCTTCTAGCTCTTCTTTTTTCACGTACGAGACGTTCAATGTCTGTAGAATAAATTTTATTAAACCCAGTCTGCGGATGGGAGATAATGGCATGTTCAGCAGCCTGTTTAATATTCTCGCTGAGATTGGCAATGTTAGATTCAATATCATCGGATGTTCTAAGCGTAATGTTTTCCGTACAATGACTACTGAGATATTTTTTGAACCCCAGCCAATTAACACGATTGATCATCTTCACATATGGGTCAGGTAAGTTACTTCTTAAGGGACTACAAATTGTAATGATCGTCGGAGAGTGATCGGACGAAAGATCAAGAGAAGCTTGAACTTGAATTAAATCCCTAGAGATATTTTTTATGACGCCAAAATCTATAACATCCGGAATTTTTTGTATGTCAGTAGGCCAATAAGTGGGCTCCCCACTCGAAATGATATCCAAGCCCATTTTTGAAATAGTGTTGAACAATGCTCGACCTCTGGGGGTAATAAGACGCGAACCCCAGAACGTATGCTTAGCATTGTAGTCGCCAGCTGCTACAAAACAAGGTCCAAGAGATTTGTAGAAATCCTCATATTGATTCTCAGTGATTGAAAATCTGGGAGGGGAGTAAATTGATGATATAACAAAATTTCTACAAAAACTTTCAATGCCAATATTTGTTGCTTGTAGGTGTTCTTCACAAATCTTATCAAGAACATAGTGCTTGAGTCTTGACTTTATTAGAATTGCTGATCCACCGCAAGCCCTTCCTCTAAGGTCCTTTGTATCATATATAGTGTAGCCATAAATTTTAAAAAGACTTCTCGAAGTCAAATGAGTCTCAGATACTAACATTACATCAATATATTTTTCCGTGAGGAAGTGCTCAAGTTCATTTTTATGTTGACGAATGCCGTTTGCGTTCCAGAAACATATTGTTAACGTGTTCATGGTTTATTAATTAATGCTTGAAGCAGAGTATTCTGCATTCGTAGCATTTCTTGCATCATGCTAGTCATATTTGTTGTAAAATTGTTTATAGTTTGCACCAGATTTTCAATAGTAGCTTCAAGGCGATTAAAATTAAAGCTTGCGTCAGTATTTTTTGAATTATTTGGCGAGGAAACATTTTGTGTGGGAATTGAATTTGTCTTAGCAGCATCTGCATACGATACAAGGGAAGTAACTGGTTGGCTCATTTGCGCAAAAGTGGCAGAGTAAGCGTTTGCTGATTGAGCTGGAGCTAATTTAGGTTTTTGCACCATAGTCTTCTTTACGAAAGAGTATACAGGACAACCTCTGTAGTTAGCGGTGTGATTACCTCCACAATTACTGCATTTTTTATCACTTTGATCTTTTGGCTTATTGCAACTAGCAGTGCCGTGTAATTCGCCGCACACAACACAAACAGAGGGTAAATTGCAGTATGTTTTTGTATGGCCATATTCTTGGCAATTATGGCACTGTACAGGACCCGAACGCTTATGTGGCTCTTCAACTGTGATTTTTCGCAATTATACGCAATTTAAATTACAATTTTAAAAAGAGTCAAATCTTCGGCGTTTTTTGGAGAAACAAATTTGTTAATTATTTTGCTGTTATAAAAAAATAATTGTACAAATTCCAACACTATATTTATGCCAAGTTGGATGGTAATACTATAAAATATATTACAAAGACAATTTTTGTGCAAAATATACCTATTTTTTTTTTATAAATATCAAATGTAAAGCCTTTTTTCTAAAATTTCAAAGCTGGAAGCAATGCATGTGTCATGCTACCTTAAGACATGATTCCTTTTTAAATATTTCCAAAAATATTATCTGCGCCCGGTGAAAGATAAGAAAAATATAGCAAAAATACTGCAAAAATTCAAGTTTTGGGATTTTGCGAATTTTTTTTTTTGGAATTTGCCAGGAAGTCAGAAGCAAATTCTAGTTGTTTTTATTTTTTTCTGTGTACTAAGCTCCTCATTTTCCACATAAGAAAAAATTTTCAGCCGAAAATATTGGATCTTATAGCATTCCTTTTTGTAAGACCTCTGTCTTGTGGGGAAACTCTTCACATATTCCAAGCAGATGTAGGTAATTAAAAAAAATAATGCATATTTAATATTTTATTATTGCAGGTAGCTGTAGTATTGATGTACAACTACATATATATATTTGAAAAATACCTGAGAAAATAATTATACTTGTACACATACATTCCCTGCAGGAGATCAAACTAGTGTCCAACTGGTATTTTACTAGTACAGAAATCACCATTACTAGTTCCCAACTGTAAACTTTCCTATACTTTTTTAATGCTCAAATTAGAAAACCACTAGTACCATTGGTACTAGTTTAGGACTAGTTTATTACCAGTTTTTTTTAAAGAAAAATTCTATAACATTGGTAGTTTCAATTCTTTGTTGTTACCTATTGACAACTGCTAGTTAAAATTTGTCATTATTTATCAAAATTAAAAACTACAAAAGGGTAATTATAATTACTTAGTTATAACCATTTTTAGATCAACCTAAAATTTTAATAATTGTATGATACCAATTTTAATTCAAATTTATTTTGCAATGTGGTGCCTTGGGACTACTTCATATACTAGTAATTAGCACTAGTAATTTTACACAACAAATTTATATAGTAATCGGAAGGACCATTTAGGAACTGCAGAATTATTTCCATTTTTTTTTCAAAATCCCCCACGGTGTGTCATAAGGTTTTAAGCCGTTTTGTTGGTTGGGAAAACTAAATGAATTTTTATGCCCACTTTCATGGGATTTTTGATCAGGAAAATTAATATCTAGAAAGAACTAAGCAGAGGATATGAGAAGTTATTAGCAATTTATTTATTTTGAGTCTGTATTAAGATAGCAATTTGTTTTATGAAAAACATAACATTTGCGATAGTTTGGCAGGAAGGGGAAAAAGGTATCACAAAATTTTTTTAGAAAAAAATATAAGTTTCAGTTTGCAGCCGGTTTGATTTCCTGACAGTCTATCTTACTTTTTTGCCTCAACCACATGCATGTAATAGCTGACTAAACCGAGATGATGTAAAATATTATAAATATACATATCGCTTATATACTCAAACAACGTCATAAATCAAAAAATATAATTTTTTAGTTCTTCATATTGTATAAAAATTTCATACAAATATTTTATTTACTCAACTCGCAAAATAAAATTTTCTTTTCCAATAAGTTGTGTGTAAATTGAGAAAGTTAAACTTGTTTTCTGGCAAACTGGTTTTTTGAGTTATGACGTTGTTTGAGTAAATGAACTATATGAGCTATATATCCAAGCAGCTGTGAGTAGTTTTCCTTTTACACGGTTACAAATAACACATTTAACTGTGAAAACTTACCAGACTACAAGAAAAGCATGAGAGTAATAAAAGAAAACTTACAAGGTCATTGCATTTAAAAGTAAACTCAATGCTGTTTTAATGTTTAAATAAAAAATTAATGCAAGAAAATTACTCGTAATTTAAGTTACTGGTTTATCAAGCCCTCTAACTTTCAAGTTATTTTTATTTTAAATTTCAGAAATAGCACAGAATCATAAAAGGAACAAAGAAAAAAAAACTGCGTATGTCTTAATTAAGACAAAAATAATCAAATTAATAGTCAAAGCGATCCCTGTACGCGAAAGTATCGTATGTTACACTCTTTTAGAAATCGACTTTTTTATGCAAATCGGTTCTAAATCCACTAATTAATTTGTTGACAAAATAATATAGCTATAATTATAATAGTTATGGAGATAACACAATGTAAAATATATCGTATGTAACACTCTAATTTACTTTGTGGTCAAAATTATCGAGATGCCATTAGGACTGCCAGATTTGCTGATTTAGCAAAATGACGAGTATTTCCTTAAAATTTACGATTTTATAATATTTTAACTATGGCAATTCATATATGCATACTAGACTTATCGCAGCTTGTATGGATTTTTTTTTAATACTTAATATGTGCACTGTCTAAAATAAGACGTTTGCTACCACAAATTCGGTCTTCCATTTTTAGCTTGATCCGACGGTGCCTCCTGGTACCTAGTGGAGCCTAAAGCACCCGATATACAGTGGGGATTTTGTAAAAAAAAATGGAAATAATTCTGCAATTTCTAAACGAGCCGTCCGAATGTTATGATATTTCATACAGCACAGAGTCACAGAGCTTAAGTCTGGAATTTGGACTAATTACTCGAACGTGCGAGTTATTTAACTTTCGCAATCAATTTCGGATAACATACATCGAAATTTTTAATGAAAGATTTGGATAACGAGCAGCCATTCGAATGCCAACCATTCGTGTTTTTAGTAGCACGCAAACAGGCATTGGAAATAACGCTTAACAGAGAAAAATCTAAGGAAAAGAAATTATAAGTTCAATATATTACTTAAGCCTACAGTACACGGCATGTAAAAAACCACATGCGTATGTGGTTCATATGCTACATATGTGGTACATATGCTACATGCCGTGTACTAGCAACATATGTACATGTAGATATTAACGTGCTTACAGATGAGCTGCCCAAGAAAATGTCTTCGATTCGGGTACATGTGTCACATAAGTATTTTGGAACAAAAATACTATACAAATTTTACGGCATGTAGCCACTACTATTAATTTTAAAAAATGCAACGAACATGCTGAAAATTCACGTGACGTCATCGCCACATACGCAAGTGGCTTTTTACATGCCGTGTACTGTAGGCTTTATTTATTTTTGTATGTATGAACACATGTACTTATAAAAAAATATATGTAAATATAAAGAATTTATAGTTGACTTAATATATAACAAAACACACTGACTTGACAAAAAATGTTTTGCCCAACAGTTTTCAGTGAGAATAAAACATCAACTTATTAATTAGTATAAAGTTATTATTTAAATTAGGAAAAAAGAACATAATAATAATCTTTGTTTTGCATATACGTGCATATCTTTACCTTAATATAGAAAGTCCCTCACTCATTATTTTTTTTGAAATAGAGATTTTCGCATTGTATGTATCGCACATTTGATGATCTTTTATTGAAATATACAAAAAATCGATTTTAAAAAAATAATGGTTTAGGGACTTTTTATATTAAGGTAACAATATGTGTGTACGTATGTACATACTAGTAATGTAACAAATGTGAATTTTTGATATTCGCGAATACAAATACTAATACGAATATTTAAAATGAAATTTATAGACATTAAATTACGGTTCTATTTACGCCTGCAGTATGAAATATGAAAAAATCGTTATGAAAAAGAACTTCATACTCCTCTTGGCGTATTTCAAAGTTAATGAAAACTATTCAAAACTTTAATGATAGCCAGTAAATAATATTTGAAAATGGTACAAGGTACAAATTTCTATAAAAAATTTAATGAATTCGTACAAGCTAATATTTTTATACATTTATTTAAATTTTGTTTAGGATTTGTGCTTTTATTTTCTTAATTTTTTTTTTTTGGAAAAGTATTCGTATTCGTATTCGCGTAAATTTGACAAATACGAATATGAATACCTATTTAAAAATGGCCGATAGAATATGAATATGCATACATACATACATACTAACATATGTTTTTGCTAACAATTTACTCAGTGTTATGAAATGAATTTATTTAATTTTTTTCCAACACTGAAACAAAAACTCGATTCGCTAATTAATTTAATTTTTTCTATTCGAATGCAATTTCGATTATGAGTGCAGGAATCAGCCCCCAGCTCTGAAACCGTCTGCTCGATTTTGCTGATTTTCAGTACCAATCTATTTCGGACCATTTTTAACACACTAAGTAGTGACCGAAGTCTCCAACTTTTCTATTAACTAGTTTCAAAAACGAACAGACGGACATTCCTTATTTGTCTTCCTTATTCATAAGGACCCAGAATATATATACTTTATGGTTCTCATAATCATATTGTAAAAATTATATACAGAATGACAAACCTATATATACCCTTTACCATTTTGCCATTACCTTTACCTTTCTTGTGCTATTTCATATAAGCTTTTAAATAAAGTTTAAAATTTTTTAAAGTTGAAATCAATAAAATCTTGGTAAGAATTCAATTTTCAATTTATTGAATCCATTTAATGCTGCGATTTTTTATGTTTTTTGAGATATTCAATTTTTGCCAAGACAACCTCTACTTTTCTTATAGCGAACTAGCTAAAAAAAAACAAAATATAAAAAAAACAAAAACCAAACCTTGCCATTCCGTTAGGAAAGGCAAGGTTAACTCACAGCGTGTCCTTGAACTTTAGTCCAAGCACATCTGATGCAGCCAAATTCAAAGCTGAGTAATCAACCAAAACATCTTTGGGTGTGCCAACTGGGAAACCCTCAGTAGTGCTAACTGCACCCAAAAAGCAAACGAAAGGTGCGCCAGCTGGAGTAATACCAACAGTGCCAATTGCACCTAAAAATACAAAAGTACTCGAGAAGGATGTGCCAGTCAACGAAAAGACGACAATGCCTACTGCATATGGAATGAAAGCACAAAATACGCATGAGTGAAGCTTCCTGACGCATAAAGCCACCGGTGAATTACGGTATATCGACGCTATATCGAGCAGTTGAGCAATAAGAGCACAAGCATCCAGCAAGCGTTAAAAGCAGGCAGATTTCAAGGTCATAAAAAAACCTTGCAGTGAAGTTGCAAGAAACCTACTGGTAAGGGCTGTTGTTGACCATAGTAACTGCGACGGAGCAATCAATTACGACAAGTGGGGATTGATCTGTCGCAAGTTATTGGACATTTACCTGCAGGATAGTGACATGAGCCAAAGGCATTTGCCACAATTCATGGACACAGGCTGGTTTCAGGGACATGTGAAGCTGATCTCCTGCATGGACGAACTTTCAGCGTCCAAAATTAAGGAAGTCATCCTATCCCTAGGGGAAGTGTGGCCCAGTGCGAGGCTGGAATTGGTCCCGGTCAGCGAAATACCTCGCAGGCTGAGAGCAAGTGCTGTCATTCTAGTGGAACCACATGACCCAGCGAAGATCCTGGACATCTTCCGAAAAGGAAACCCGGATCAATGATTGGAAGGTAGTAAAGGTCTTCGAACCGGTTGGTCTGGTGTCCTACGGCCTTATGGGCACCAAACTTTGCATCTACCAGGTAGATGACAAACCCGATCCCGAAAACCCCGTTGCAACGAAGGGGTCGCAAGGGGCTGGCATTGATAATAAAGCCAAGGCCAAAATGGAGGCCATAGTTGAATCTGTGGATACAGTCGCTTCGGGATGCTCTCGAACAGACTCTTGTCTGATTGGGACCTCCTGGATAGACTTGTTTTCGCGGACGTTGAAAACGCTCTTCTGGACGCAAACCCAGCAGACGCAAAAATCGTCGTCAACTATGACCCTGATATCTGAGAATGGCGAAGTTAATTCAAATTAACCTTCACCACTAAAAAGCAGCCTCAGCGGCATTAACCAGCTGAATTTTAGAAGGAACTGTAGATATTGCGCTTATCCAAGAATCATGGACTTCCAATGGCAAAATTGTTGTATGTATATAAATCAGGTACCAATGATAAGAACATTTGATCCTGTATTATGGTGAAAAACAGCATAAATGTTTTCATTCCATATAATTTCAGTGATGAAAACACAATAGCTGTGGCATGATGGACGGGAAAATCCACAGTATGGTGGCTAATATCATGCTACATGGCTCATGACCATGTGGTCTTCTCACCAAGCATTCTGGTCCAAAAGGCAGTGAAGGAAGCGAAAACGTGCGGTATCCATATTATAATAGGCGCTGACTCAAACACGCATCATCAGATCTGGGGCACCTAAGATACGAATGATAGAGGTGAGTGCATTTTTGATTTTATTATTGATAAAAATCTGGTAGTAGTAAATCAAGGTTCGGAACCAACTGTCGTAGTCTCCAATAGGCAAGAGGTATTAGACATAACTCTAGTCAATTCGAAGCATGCTCATTTGATTCGGGAATGAAGGGTCTCCTCGGACTGCTCATTTTCTGTCCATCGATATATAATATTCTTGATTAGCATTTCGGATAGGAAAACAAAATTATACGTTAACAGACGCAAAACAAACTGGGAGCTACAGAACCAAATCCTCACTAACTTGATTTCGCAATCATTTAATATAGAGAAGGCTGCGGATATTGACTTAGCCTTAGATACAAATGCGTTCAAAGAAGCTACTGGTTTATCCTGTAAGGCATCTCTATAACGCAAAAATAGGAGACTACCTTGGTGGTCTGATAGTATTGGAGAAACTCGAGAGAAACTGCAGACAATTATTCAATGAGGCAAAAAGGACAGGTGATTGGTCACTTTATAAATCCTCATTAAATAAATTCAAAAACGAGGTCAGGAACGGTGAACGCAAAACTTGGAGAGATGTCTACAATAAAGTAGAATCCCACTCGGAGACTTGTAGACTGCGTAAAATCCTAGCGAAAAAACAGACGATACCCATTTATATCCAGGATAATGATAGAAACTGGAAAACGAATAGTAACGGATATCTAGAGGTCCTAATGGACACCCATTTTCCCGGCTGCCAACCCTGTGGTGATATTCGACGCACATACCCCTTCCATGCCTAGGAACAAATATTTATAGACATTACTGTGGAAAAAGTAAAATGGGCTCTTAAAAGCTTCCATCCATTTAAATTTCCAGGTTAGGATGGTATCATTCCTGCGGATCTGCAATATAATGCCAATCTAGTAATCCCATTGTTACTTGTAATATACAGGGCCTGTACTGCGTGATCATATATTCCAAACGCATGGACTAAATGTAATGGGATATTTACACCCAAAGTAGGGAAGGCATCACATACCAAAGCGAAGGATTTTAGACCTATTAGCTTAACTTTTTTTCTGAAACGCCTTGAGAGAATAATGGATGTACATATTAGAACACTCATTAATAGCTCTCAACTTTCGGCCTCTCAACACACACATACCGAGGCCAAATCAGTTGAGACCACTTTACACTCGCTTGTAGGATGCATAGAAAAGTCACTCGAGCATAAAAACTATACCATGGAGGCCTTCATGGATATTGAAGGTGTCTTTAATAAGATTGATCCGTCTGCAATCATTCAGTCTCTCAGAGAGATATATCAGCTCATTGAAAATTTGCTACTACGCAGAATCATCACTTCCACCATGGGAGCAGCTACCATCACAATGCAGGCCCACAGGGGTACATCTCAGGGTGAAGTACTGTCACCCTTGCTGTGGAATGTGACAGTAAACAATCTGCTCAAAAAAATTTAATCCATGAATATCAAAACGGTTGCATATGCGGATGATGTAGCGATTGCAATATCAGAGTTCCACCTAGATACTATATCACAAAGACTAGAAAATGCACTAAACAAGGTTAGTGATTGGTTCTCATGGAGTGGCCTCCGTGTCAACCCGGATAAAACGGAACTAGTACTATTTTCCTGGAGATACAAAATTCCCAACTTCAACCACCCAAGGCTAAATGGCATGACTCTAACCCTGTCGGATAAAGCCAAATATTTGTGTATTGTCCTTGATAGTAACCTTTCCTGGAAGGATAATCTTCAGGCAAGAGTAGCGAAAGCCACAACGGCAATTTACATCAGTAGGAATGCAATCAGCCCTACATGGGGAATAAATCCTAAGGGAATCGGTTGAATACTAGATATGGTTATAAAACCTATATTATTTTATGGGATTTCGGTCTGGTGGAAAGCACTCGACTCAGTAAGTAATCAATCCCGTATAGAGGTAATTCTCCAAAAAAAAATGGCACTTATGATAACATGTGCTCTAAAATCAACGCCAACAAAAGCGCTCTTTGCTATGTTGTATTGGCTTCCGGTGGACTTAACAGCTAGAAAGCTAGCTCTCCGTACCGCCATCAGACTAAACACAATATGCGCATGGAACCACCGACTTTGAAGGCTTGCACGTATTTTAGGTATAGTGAACGACATACCGTCCGATACCCTACTTCAATAGGAACTTCCAGATTGCATTGACAGGAGGGGTTTCCCCACTAAACGTAGCCATACAGGTCTTCACGGATGGTTCAAAAAAGGGAGGAAGGTTGGAGGGTGTGTTTTTATTCCCGAATACGGAACTGAAATGTCCTTTAGACTCCCGAACGAATTTAGTATACTACAGGCAGAGCTTTCTGCTATCAAAAGAGCCAATGTGGCTAAGGTCCTATAGGATTTCAAATAGAGATATCCATATTATAACTGACAGCAAATCTGCTATTAAGTCTCTCATAGGGATGTATACCACATCCTTTCTTGTTCAAGAATGTCGTAAAGCCTTGGATGGACTTGCGCAGCACTCAAATATCTCATTAAGCTGGATGCATGGACATGGGACTATTTCAGAAAAGATAGTTGCGGATGAACTAGAAAAGAGGGGAACTCTACTAAAAGAAGTAAATATCGACTATCTTTGTGGACTCCCACTTTCATCCTGATGGAGACGTTTCGATGTTACCTTTCTGGACTTAGCTCAAAACAGATGGTGAAATGAGTCTACCTGTGTAATAGCGACAACCCTTTGGCCTTGTCTGGACTCCCGTAGAACGAAAAATATCATGAACTTCAATAGGAAACACCTGAGAAACATCGTGGCCACATTGAGCGGTCTCTGTGCCTTCGGAACCCATGATAAACGTATGGTTCTCCCTATAATGACTAATGCTACAGTTGCAATGATAAGGAAGGGGTTGAAAGTATCCTGTATTTTCTGTGGCTTTGTATACCCTTTACCAAAGTGCGTTTATGCAGTGTACAGATACATCAATAAGTAAATACATACATATTTTTTTTTTTTTGTGAATAAATTTATAATTTTTTGTTATAGTGCAATTTTTAGTAATTGACCTCTCCGTCTTTTTGGATTAAATATTTTTTCGATATAAGCAATAACTTCAATATATTATTCTACTTTGTATTTGTATTTAAGAAATATTTTACATTCACCCTTATTTAAGTTGTCAAAAACGACGCCATGTTATGCAATACAAAAAATCGAAGCTTGTCCACTGGCACTCGAGATGTTCTAAAACCGTGCTACTATCTAATAACCCTATAAAATAGTTTTACTATTGTACCTCCATACCAAGTAAACTAACTTGTTTTATTTAATAATCTGTGATGTTGCAAAATTGTTAAGTGTCTCAATTTAAACATCCCATTGGAAAATGTATATATTGCGGTATCGTGTAAACTTTTAATCCTAAAGTTTTTTTTTCAAATTTGTTGAGAACAAAGAAACGGTTTCAGGGAAATGAAACGGAACTTGTTCTTTAATTAATTTTATAGATAGGACTGTTCGATAAATTTTATCTATATCTCTATTTACTAAAAATTAATAAGAACTCGTACAAGCAGTCAACAAAAGAACATCGATTCGAAGAACAACTGTACTGAGAGCATAATAAGTAACATGGCACAAACATTCATTTGTTCTTAAATAAAAATTAAACGGATATATCTGTGTACTATATCTACGCACTTTGGTGAAGGGTATATAAGATTCGGCACAGCCGAATATAGCACTCTTAAGCTACGGTCACACTTGTCAAACATTTACCCAAAAAAGCGTAACCACTAAATGCTAATGAAATATCTTTCAATTCAGACAAAAGTTTGTCAAGTTAAAGAGTATCCGATAATGTTGGGTTCTATGATGTTGTCTACTAGTTGTGCTCAAAACTTTTTAATTTGAAAAACCGGTGTCTGGATCAAAACCTTTTCATTAGTGTTTATTGGTTACGCCTTTTTTTGGCAAATGTATGACAAGTGTGACCGTACCTTTACTTGTTAATATTAAATATTCAGGGCTATTCGAGAATATGCGCTTAACTTCTTCGTCTTCGTACGTTCATTTTCGACAGTTCGACGTTGACAGATTCTAAAACACCTGCGAAGACATATCGTTTTCAGTAATCGATTTCTTGTAATCTCTTATAAAAACATCAACATCTTTGAAAATAGCTGACTTGTGCGCAGAAAAAATGTAAAGCATTAAGGGATTTAAAGAAATAAATAATAAAAAACTTAACAGTATAGGTGATAAGTAAATTAAGAAGAGACAATGAACACTGAAAGTGAATTTATTTAGTTGTTTTATTTGTTTTAAAAACGTGTTTACACCATATAGTTCAACACTTAGTTTTTCTCTTTTCTTTATTTATTTGAACTTAATGCGCTAAAATTGGCATCTAACGAATATGGCATTGAATCATGGTGACGAAGTATTTTAGAATACCTCCAATGTGAAAAAACATATGTTTTCTAGCACTCATCTCCCGAATATATCTGATTATTATTTTAAAATGCCTATCACAATTACTATGAGCGTCTACATTATTAGTCTTTATTTTAAAAATTAAAGTTAATACAATTTGTTTTTTAGAATCGGAAATCTTAGCCTTTATTCACAATGTTAAAGTTATGACTATTTTTCAATCACAATACTCTCTGTAAATAGGCATGTAAATGAAGTAAAATAAATTAAAATAAATTGTTATCAAATTTTATAATATGTAATTAAATGTAAATTACATTTCAATAAAATAAAATACTATACAATAAATTAAATAAAACAACACAAATATTTTAAAATTAATGTATGTAAATATGATTTGTAAAAGTGTGATTAAAACGTTTGTCTCACATGTACGTATCTTAAAAGCATTTTACATGAGAGTAGCAGCTTTATATTTTGGGGTTGTATATATGAATAAATATTACACATACTCGTATCTTAATAGCTCCCTACCATACATATATTCCTTTTGTTTAAGGAAATAAGCATATGTAAAAGGAAGAATTTGGAATATGTGAAAATTAAAAACTAAGAAGCTGAAAAAAACTGATTAAAATATAAAAACGTTCATTTACATATTATTTAAGCTGGCGCTATTGTTGTATGCATTTTTATTATTTTGATATTTGTTTTTATATAGTGACATAGCAAAACATTTTAATTACTTTGTCAAATGAAAAAAGTTCATGGCGTTGTGAATACTTTCCAGCGGGTAGCATAATAAAACCAACAATAGTTATATGTGTGCCTTTGAAAGAAATATGTACATATGTATGTACATTTGAAATCCTTACCCTGCAGGAGAATAGGCGATAATTGTCTAAAAGCTACTAGTATAATTACTATAATAGCAAGAACTAGTGCAAAATGGGTTAAAGTTGTTGTGTAAAATTACTAGTGCTGATGAGTACTAGTATATGAAGTAGTTCCAAGGCACCACATTGCAAAATAAATTTTAACTATCTAACAGAGCTTTTGCACTGTATGAAAATTGGTATCATATAATTACTAAAATTTGAGCTTGATCTAAAAATAATTATAATTAAATAATTATAATTACCCTTTTGTATTTCTGAATTTTGCTAAATAATTGCGAATTTTAACTAGCGTTGACACTAGGTAACAAAGGAATAAAACCACCAATTTTATAGAATTTTTCTTTACAAAAGCACTGGTAATAAACTAGTCCTAAACTAGTACCAATAGTAGTAGTAGTTTTCTAAACACACTCAATGCTAATTTGAGCATTAAGATAGTATAGGAAGGGTTACAGGTGGGAACTAGTGGTGGTGATTTCTGTACTACTAAAATACTAGTTGGACACCAGTTCATTGTACTGCAGGGTACTTACTTACATACATACATACCTGCATATTTCCTCATTTTCGTACACTTTTTTATACACAGGAAAAAACAAACACAGTTAAACTAATAAAGGCAGAAAGTAGACATTTATTATTGTTACAGCAAAGTTAAGGTGCACATTAAAATGATAGGGTAGCTAAGAGATACATTTTTCAAATTGTTACACATATAATTAAATTAGTAAGTGTTTAGCTATCCACTAGTACCAAATATGTATATTAATGTCTGGTTGTAAAAACACAATTGGTTTTAATTGTGGCATTACCCCGAAACGAATACCGGATATATTTATTGGCTTTCTTATAAACCAAATTGTGTTCTTTCGTGCTACTACTTGATGTTCAGCAGTCGCGAGGCAATATAACTAATAACAGCCCAAATGTTTAAAATAAATTATTAATTGAGATATTTCGTATCATAATGAGGCCTATTGATGGACCCAAGTGAGCTATGCTTAAATAAACAAATATTATGTTGAATTTGTGAGATATAAATAGTTTATCGATCAATAAAATCACTCACTGAATTCAGTGGCATATTCGCCGATCACTGAATTACACGACGTACTATAATAAATATATGCAAAACACATTGTCATGCTTATTTTGGATGCTTTAAAAAAAATCGCTATTTTCTACAAAAATCATGTCTCATAGAGCCACGTTTCGAAGCAGGATATAATTTATTTATCATTTAGAAAACTGCTTCCGGATATCAGTAGTTTTTTCTGGAATATGAAAAACTTCAGGATTATTAGATCCAAAAATTGTCTTACTTGCGAAGTTTATTCACTTTTTGTTGTTCTCCAACATTCTTCATAAGAATAAAGAAAATGTGTATGAATGAAATTTAATTAAGTCCGATTGCATTTTCCTTAACCGTAACCTTATTGCTTTGACACGCACTTTGTCTCTCATATGTATGTATTTTTATATATGGAGCAAGTAAACATGCAAACGCTGTAGAAATAAAAAAGAAAATGTATTTCATTCTTCCTTTCCTCTACTTCAAACTTCAATCAATTTGCAAATTGTCTTGTAAAGTTTTAATTAAATTTTAAGTTTCACATTTACATATAATTTTCCAAGCATTTGGAATTTTTCATTTGTGCTCAAATTTTTTGCACATTTTAGATCTCTTGGAAAACACAGATACAGTGTTGCCACGTGCCAGGAACTAGAGAATTAGCAGATCCCTGTTAACATATGACACAAACATTCAAGCTTACTGAAGTGATTGTGAGACAATTTAAAATATTTTTTCGGCTGGATTCTTGAAAAAATTATGTTAAATTGATTGATTGTTTATCAAATAAACCCAGTAAACTATTTCTATGAAATTTAAATTAACACATTTCAAAATTTAGCTTGATATTGAACTACACAAATCGTTTCCTGATCTATAAGAAATTGTACAATTTCAATATATTAAGTAGAAAGAAAAAAGATTTTCATATTATTTGCCGACTTTATTTAAATTTGATTTTTATGTGTATTTTACTATATAACTTCACTTAAAAATTATTTTATGGGCTAAAAGAGTAGTTTTATCGTTCGGTTCCATTGTCAAAAACTGCCTACTAAATTATATTCTGTAAGGATTTGACGACGAAGAATTTTCCGCTGAAAATTTTTCAAAAAGCATCGTTATAAAAAGTAAACATTAAACTGCATGTTCTCAAAAGCAAATAAAAATAATTGTAGTAGTCAGTTGCTGATCGTATGTTATATAATTTGCATTCAGGTGGCAAATAATTGCACTCGAAACGGAATCTCTATCTATGTAGTTATTGTAAGCTATATTTAAAAATGGACAGACTACATCGATTTATTTCAACTTAGAATGAAATTGTGCAGACTATCTAATGCATCTCAAGCGAAGATGAAAAAATGTGTTTGAATTACATAGATATCGAGAATATAGTCGTTTGGAATAATTTTACTTAGTGATCGGAACCATGTTGAAATTGAAGATATTCTACAGTAAAAGTTGTCCCTGGAATCGAAATTGAAGAAGTTCTGCATATCTGAGACCGGCCTAAGAAATTCTTCTACTACTAGAACGCACACGGCTAAAATCACGGTTTTGAGCATAGTGTCGCAATGTAATGCCTATTGTGTACACTAATGGAATGAACTCTGATCACAACTAGGTGTAATCGTGATTCGAATTCAGTCTGTGAGTCTTTTTTTCATAAGAGGTGGACAATGGCTTGGATTGAGGTGACGGTTAAAATCCAGGCGTGTTCGTTCTATATTGGACTGTGTCCGTTGCCCAGAAGGGCTGTGGATCTATTTTTTGACGGAATGTATAACGCCAACGGTCAAATCTCTACATCGATGGAAACATGTCACAGTAGTTGTGGTGCTACTAAGAAACTGTATCAAAAATAACTAAGAACTTGGAACACTCAAGTGCTTCGATTGACTCAGAGTCGAACCTTGAAAGTGTTGTCTGCGTCAATCTGCAAACAGAAATTGAGCTCTTGAACTCTTCATTTCCTTCCACCTCAATTCCTCTTAAAAGGGTGAGAGCACATATTAATAAGAAGGCTATTAAGGCTCTCTCAGAATATAAGGCAGCGGTTCCTTAGCCTGCAGAAAGATCTGATTGTAGTAGTGACTAAAACGAATATTTTTTAGGCCACCTCCCCGATACTAGACTAGTATTGAGCTGCATCCAAAACACCACCTGCGGTCCCCAATTTCAATGAGGTTGCAAAATGACACTTGGTCGTGGGACTCCTCGATTGAAGTACACCTTTTTAAAGGAGCGACAAGAGAGCAGTAGATGGGTTCGGAAACAGCTATTTTCAACGCAATCGTTGCTTTAGACCGAACCGAAGAAACCTCTACCCTCCTTTGAAGGCTCTAGCTGGTTCAATGGAGCGAAACTGGTCAATTGCAGGTTATGAGCAAGGGCGACATCACCATCATACCAAAAGCGAAGGTCATAACTCCGCATGTGCTTGAGCTGGATGTCACTCTTCGCCTTTTACAAAATCAAAACCGAATATTCCGATGAAAAACAGGAGGGTGTTACATGTTGCGAAACCCAAATTAGAGGGCCAAGTCAAATAAACCAGAATGGCGAGGACATTCTTTAGAAGATCAGAAGATGTCGTGGGGCGTGGGTAGTATTTTTCCCCGTTTGAAAAAAAGACACCCACAAGACAAGAATGAGATTACGATAGAAGCTGAAGAATTGGATAGCGAATTGGCAGCTGCTACAACCGGCTTCATGTTAGAGGAACTGATGTCAGAGGTCCCATACCTGGGTATGGATTCAAGAGAGGTGAAACTAGATGATGGAGCTGAAACCTCCAATACAGTAAAATAACGCCCAATGAGCAATGGGGATAACTGTGATGTGGCGTTAGTCAGGAGGCTGTAGATCTAATCGGGAAACATCTCACATCATACAGTATGGGGAAGTAGGGACATCAATGATAGAGGTGACATATTTATTCAATAATAACAGTAACCAATAATAACACCAAGCAGCAAGTCAATGTAGGTTACACCACTTCTGCGCCCATAGCCTCAATCGTGAACAGAGGGGAGGAGCCCAAAAAATGAGTGACATGAAGAAGTTTGCTTCCTGCAAAAAAAAAGTAAGCAAACATTATTGCTCATCCCATCTTTTGCAGAATCATAAAAAGTATTTAGAAGAGAAAGATTTACACTTATCTGAAAAATGTAAGCACGAGAATACAAATCCGGTAACGCAGTAAGAAAATATGAAATATTTTTAAGTTTAATATTTAATATTTTTGTTTAAAATTATACATATATATTTAATAAACACACATACATGTACATATGTGTATGTGAGCCAGATTTTCTACATATATACATATATATATTTTAAAAACACACGTACATATATACATACATTTGTATATATTAATTTTTTTGTTTATGAAGTATTAGCAATAAATTATCTGTTGAAGGATTATATCTGCAAACATTGCTTAATTTTTTTTTAATTTTTTAAATGAGAAAAATATGTATGTGAAAACACGAAAGGTTTTTCATTAGGTGGTATTAAAAAAAAACAACAAGAAATTTTACTACTTGATTAAACCAGTGCCTCCTATTTTCTCTCCAGCCATTTTTTCAGGCTTGGGAAGGAAAAACAGTCGTTCGGAGTGATACGAAATCTAGTATATTTAAGCTGAAACCACGAACAAATTAAAGTGTTCCCATTAGTACTAAAGAACATTTCACTTATTGTGGGAAAATTTAAGCAAAAAATTATATTCAAAAAACTTGCTACCATTTGATAATACCAAAAATATTCTAGTACACACAAAAAAATATAAGAGGTAATATTAACTAAGCTTGCATAGGTAACTTTTTTTTATATGAAAGTGAAGAACTTGAGTATTATTAACTATGCAGTTAGGTAATTTGTACATTACACTTTACCTAAAATCCAAGTTAATATAACTACTACAGAAAGGTATCTTCTTCGAAATTATTTTTATTAAATGAATTTATATTTTATTGTCAAAGAAAATTTTTGAGCAAAAGGTATGTACATGAAATTTTATAAATATTTATATTTGTGTAATTTTTTTCGTTATTATTATAGATAAGCTAGCTGATACCGGGGGAAAGCGCCTCCAATTATTTTCATGGTTGAAATTGATTCAATTGGTTCTTCTCCTATTAAATCTTATTCAGAACTCTGAATTTCAACGTGCAATCTTAAAGTTACTAAACCATTTGGATGATTTTGAAGCTACGAAAAATAGTAATAGCCACAAATCGGATTGATATTTTGCGTCCTGGTCGTATTGAACGTTAAATTGAATTCCCACCACCAAACGAGGAGGCTCATTTTTACATTCTTGAGATTCGTTCATATAAAATTTACTTAACTTACTTAACTGGTATTAATTTGCGTAAAATAGGTGTATGTACAGAAGCCGGCATGTATGCATTACGTGAGACCTGGTTAAAATTATGCCGAAGGATTCAGAAAATATATGTTTATTAAAATGCTATGGAAATCAACTTTTTTATAAATCCGGAGACATTTGATTACTTTCAATATATTTATGTATGTACATACCTAAACATGGAAAACATATTAGAATACTTTCTAATAGATTAATTATAAATTATTAACAAATATTCTTTAATTAATATTTGATATCGCGAAGAAAGCTAAAATCCATGACGATTCCTAAATTATAAATAGTTAGTTTAACTAAAATCCATGATAATTTGCCGGATCATATATGTTTAAATTTACTTAGCTATTTAGATAATTCACAGAAAACAAAAATATGAATTTACCTAGTCGTTAAGGAGTTTTAACTAAAATTTTAGTTGATTTTTCGAACATAGAAATCAACTAAAATTTTTGTTAAATTACCTAAAAAACTTTGTAAATGCCATTCTACCCTTTCACTTAGTTAAAATTATACCATAATTTTAGGAAATATAACCTATGAATATTTTTGTGTGTATAAGACCTCCATACTAACTAAGCTAGCTAACTTATTTCATAATTTCCTATATTTAGTAACACCTTATATTACAAAACGGTTTACTGTGTCAAATCAATCATACCATTACCAATATTGCACGTTCACTTACATATATCGCGATATTATGCAATCTATTTATGCCCAAAGAATTTTTCGATTTTGTTCAGCAGAAGGGATCAGTTTTGGGGGAAATGAAATTGAACATGTCCTTTAACTTTTTGATGATGATGAATTTTCCGCTGAACATTTTGAAGGTTCTATTGTGTTGTCCTTCCAGGAGAAAATTCATAGGACATGTGTCCCATTCGTCGTCAAATATAAAAATTTGGGAACAAAACCAATGAACATTTAAAAGCATTTTATCATTATAAGAATAAAGATGATATTATATGCACTGAAAAACAAACCAAGACAATTATTGCAAGTAGTTGCTGATCATATGTCAAAGAGTTTGCATTCACAGGGAAAATTATGGCACTCTATTTTAAAATTTTTCAATGCAATTTTGATATCGAATGACCTTTCCCCCAGTTTGCGTGTGTGTGTGTGTGTTGCTTTATTTGTATTGCAAGGAACACAAAACCGATTCAAACTTTTAGTTCCAAATCATCTATCCAACGCATGCCAGGTTTTGTGCGTAGATTCATATTTTTTTTCGCTACGAATATATATATAAATATATATAAGTGACATACACACTAATTTACCATAATCAAACACTAATCTCACAGACATGTTTGAGTACAAAGAAAGTATCTCACAGATATGTGCGAGTACAAAGAAAGTAGGTGCATGTGGCACTGAGGTAATTTTGACGTCATCGCGAAGCTACATTTGCTACATGCCGTCTACTAGCAATATATGTATATCTAGGCGCAAGTTGTGCGCCAGGCCAAGTACCGGCCAATGCACGCAGTGTGTATATTTACACGAAGCCATTCGAGTTGTTTTTACCCCCTTCATAACCTTGCAATCGTAAAATTATGAAATTTAAACCATAATTAGAATTAATTCATGTTACCACATATGCCAAGTTGGAAAGTTTTACAACGAAAGTTTCCGGAGATATGGAGGTGCAAAAAGTGCATAGTTTAAGACATACTCACTGACCACTGACACATGCTGGGAACACAATTGGGACGAACGACGAATTTTTCTGTGCAAACTTTCGTCATAAAAAATAAAACATATTTGTTCATATGAAAATGAACACAACACCGCCGTAGAACGAAATTCGTCGTGCGTGACGAACTCTGAGACAGATTTATTTAAATTTTGTAACCAGTGTGTCTGGATTTTATCATAAAATTAAGCTAAACTACGTATGTCCTTAATACATTTTTAGAGAATGCGCAATTTGGTTTAAAAAAGGCTAAAAAGGCTAAATCAGTTTTTAAAGAAGGCAGAAAATAAGCTAAGAGCTAAATGAAAATTTTAAAGCTAAATCCATAAGAAATGAGCTAAATTTAGCCCAAAATTAGGCAATATGGTCACACTGACAATAACCAACTTTATCAATTATAAGACCTGAATTCGTTGAGTAAATTCGTCGGTATTGTGCTTCACACGACGAATTTACAAAGCGAATTCTTATCGACGAATTCGACGACCTGGACGAAATTCGTCGTTCGTCCCAATTATGTTCTTAGCAAAACTCATCAAATTGATGAAGCACTTCCGCTATGGCTAGAGAGCTAAAATTTGTTACACGGGTAGAACTATGTGAGCAATGAACTATCAAAATATAAAAACACGGAAATTTAAACCGAGGGGGGGGCGGGCAGGGCTACGCCAATAAAAATTAAAACTTGGTCTATATATATTTATATATATATATCACTTTTAATTGTTTTATTTGCAATGAACCTTTGATTAATAACTACCCAGCAAAAAATTTTAAAAAAGTTAATCGAGTTTGGAATTAAGCATTTTTGGTGGCAGCACTTCCCTACTGGATTACCAACTTAATGATTTTAACAAGGCGTGAGACTAAAATAATCGATTCTTGAGAAGTACTTACATTTTTTTATTTGTCAACATTTCACGTAATCTATTTCGTCTAAAAAAATCATTCTCTTCATTTAGCAACTTGCACGTCATTTTTTGTAATTTTAGGTAATGCGATTTGTAAGCGAGTAATGAAAATTGGCAATCAGAAAAGTAAGTCATTATATGGCAAGTAGTTCTAATGGTAATGTGTAATTTTTTGCTGGGTAGTTTCAAGTTTTTATAAAAATGATGTTTTTATTAAAAAATTTGTAGAACAATATACCTATAAAAAGTAAATTTTTTGAAAGAAAGTTTTTCTGCTATTTTGGGAACAGCTAGCAAATATTTCCTTTGTGGGTTATTATCACGCATTATACAGGGTGGGCCAAAAGAAACCAAGGGATGTAAAAGTTTAATAACTTTTTTGTTTATTAACTTTTTTTTATTTTTTCTTTCAGATTATATAATATACAAAATGGAAATTTTTTTACACTAAGTATGAAAAATGATGTCTCTTAAATGACCACCGTTTTCAGCTTCGCACTGATGGGCTCTTTTTAGAGCATTTTCCATAACATCTTTCAAAACTTGTGGCTGTAGCGTTCGAATTTCTGCAACAATGTTTGCCTTGAGTTCAAGGATTGTCTCTGGCTTGTTCACATACACTCGCTCCTTCAAAAAACCCCAAAGAAAATAGTCGGGTGCTGTCAAATCTGGCGATCGCGCTGGCCAAATAATTTCCGAATTTCGAGAAATTATTCGCTCTCCACAAATTTGACTTAAAAGTGCCATTGTGTCGCGGGCAGTATGGGCAGTGGCTCCGTCCTGCTAAAACCACATACCAGGTCTGTTTTCAAGAGCAGGACGTAAAAAATTTTCTATCATAAACCGATACCGCTCTCCATTTACGGTTACAGCACTTCCATCTTCATTCTCGAAGAAGTAGGGCCCAATGGCATTTTCAGATGTGATCCCACACCATACTGTACACCTGATGGGGTGCAATTGGCGTTGATGAATGGCTCTCGGATTTTGAGAACCCCAGAACCTACAGTTCATCTTATTAACAAGGCCATTCAAATGAAAATGAGCTTCATCACTCATAATCAAATTTTCAATAAAGTTGATTTCATTTCTGGCCAACTCTTGAAATTTAACTGCAAAATTTAGACGTTGCCGATGATCTGCGGGTTTTAATTCTTGGACCAATTGCACCTTATATGGGTATAACTGTAAATCTTTTTTTAAAATGCGCCGTAGTGACGTACGAGACATTTCTAGCTGAGCAGAACGCCTTCGGCCAGATGTTTCTGGTGCTTCGTTAACACTTTGCTGTACTCGTTCAATATTTTCCGCAGTGCGACTTAAACGTGGTCTACCGGTTCGAGGCAAATCTCTTACGCTGCCATGTTGGTGATGACGATTAACTAAGCAACGAATCATCGCTTCGGAGGGCGAAATTCTGACGTTAAAATGTCGACGATATGCTCTTTGCGTTAAAATAATTGATCTCTGGTTTAAATAATAAAATTCTATTGTTTTGGTTCTCTGTTCAGTTGTGAACCTCTCCATTATAAATTCTCCAAGTGTTGTCTATATAATCTGAAAGAAAAAATAAAAAAAAATCAATAAACAAAAAAGTTATTAAACTTTTACACCCCTTGGTTTTTTTGGCCCACCCTGTATTAGACCGCCATGGGTTGCTTCAGCTTCAAATTTGTATACTTTTTCTTCGTAAGGCACTTTTAAATAATATCTGCATAAATTAAGTACATGAAAATATTTATTTATACCTTTTCGAAAAAGTATTTTTGTACTGCTGCTTTTATAAATATCTTAGAACCATACTAAGGACTAAGTTAAATTGAATTTTGTTTGAGTTTTGTCTTTTCTTAGCTCTTTATACTCAAAATCAATATTAAAAATTTTTATTTTTACAATCTCTCTTGATGGCGTTAAAACCTAATAGGCGGCTGAAATTGCCTTAGGCAAATAAGAAATGAATGTAGGAAATTAATATTAAAATAATATTAATAATAAATGAAAAAGACTTTTTGTTGATTTTTGGTTCATATGCGTAATGTGTAAATATAGACATTTTAATGCGGAAACACTCCCTTGCATTAAAGTTTTATCGCAATGGAATTTTTATTTTAGCCGAAATTAAGATACAAATTACAGATGCATTAGAATGGTTTTCTTAAAGGTAACATGCATACTTTGTTGGATTTGTGATTTGTGATTGCCTAATATTTTTGTATTTTATTCTACTTTTTTTTTTTTTCTTTGAGAAACATTTCTTTTAACAATAAACCGAATTAAAATTTAATATTCTTGGGTATTGATTTTATCAGTAATGAAAGAAACTCTGAACGAAGGTACTGAGATTGCTTGTAAATTAATGCCTAAATAAATAAGAGTTAAGGTTTTGTAAGATTTTTTTTAATTAAAAAATATCCTCTTGCCTGGTATACTAGCTGGTAGTTAGAGGGTCTTAGGTCCGATTCGTGACTAAGACTCTAGGTGTTACTGCTTATAAATAAAAATAGCAAAAAAAAATTGAACATAATAATTGAATTATAATAATTTTATTAAAATTTGACACCCAAAATATTTCGTTATTCACTTAAAATAATTCTAAAGTTACAAAACGTTTGCTTATATTTTATTTAATTTGTTGCAGCTAGTAAAGTAAAAAACAAACAAACAAAACAAGACAATGAGAATGAGTAAACTAGCAACTTTTTCTTTTGTTTTTGCTCATTAGCACAAATTGTAATTTATTTTAAACGAAAGATATTTATTGTTTTAAAAGAAAATGTGTGGCAAACGTTTGTTGATTGATTTGCTCATTATAGTTGACAATGAATAAGAGATTTATAGATAAAATTTTTGTTTTTAAGTGGAATTATTTTACATAATTTAGTATGCATATACTGCACAAATGACCCAAGTACACAACATGCAAATTTTTGCGGTTTTATTCATTGAACTGGTAAAAATACAGGGTGGCTAATTTATATTTTTAAATACGATTACTTCAAAAAGCAATAAACGGTGCGGATGGAGGGTAGCGCCGTTGCCATTATCAATTGTGCAGATTTATTAGTCATGTGTCGCAGAGAGTAATGATTCTTACGTAATTGCTCCTCGACAAGCTTGTTTATAGTTCATTATTCGGCGAATACGTGATGGACCGAGTGTAAATTTAATTCGTTAGTGGGTTCGAGATTCCGCGCAACTGCTTCGGCTATGAATGTCCCACGGCCAGAGCCCAGTCGATCTTCTGGTTGAAAGCAGTTTACGTGAAAATCAGCGACTTTCAATATGGAAAAGTGCAGCCTGACTGGGACTTCCAGCAGCGATTATTCATGAATTTTAAAAGAGGATCTGAAGTTCCATTCTTTTAAAATTCAAATCGTTCAAGAACTGAAAGAAGGTGACTTTGATTTACACAAAAATTTTTGTGAAGCGATGTTGGAGTGTGTTCGCTCATTTTTACTTAAATGGCCACGTCAGAAAGCAAAACTGCCGTTACTGGTCTCCAAGAACCCGCAACCCTCGATTGAAACATCAAGAAGCATTGCCCCAGGGTAACTGTTTCGTGTGCCTTCTCCACGCATGAGATAATTGGACCATTTGATTTTTTATGAGGTTACCTCAAAGAGAGGGTCTATAATGACAACTTCTAATCTCTTTTGGCTTTAAAGGAAAATATTCGACGAGAAATCAGCTCAATTGAACCAAATTTACTGCAGCGTGTGGCGCAGACACAAAGATCTGTTTTGAACAGTGTGTTCAACTCAACGGAAGACATCTGGATGACATACTCTTTAAAAAATAAAATCCGCATTTCCATTCTATCGTTCAATGCTCTTAATAAAACTTTTGTGTCAATTTTTACGTTTTTTATAGGGCATTTTCATTTTCTCAAAATCTAGTACTTAGTCCCTATTTGCACTATGCAAGTCTTATTGCTAAGCTGATTAGTTTATTAGGAGAGAGAGAGAGAGAAGGGGAGAAAAGAAACGTTGCTGTTCCCCTCGTCTCTCTCTCCCTGAAACTAATCAGCTTAGCAATAAGACTTGCACAGTGTGATTTGGGACTTAAGAGATTTCGAGCTAAGTCTGGCAGCTTTTTACTAACTTTCTTATATAAAACGAAATCTATTTTGTTAGTAGATTTGTAGAAAATCTAATGTTTTTATTTATTTTTTCGCACCCTGTACAAGATAATTTGAATAAAAGATTAGTGAATTAGCTACAGTCTGCTTAAAAAGGTATGTGAATTGGCTACATTGCAGTTGGTTGGTTGAAGTTTTGAAAATTTTTCAGTAAATGTGTTTTGGTTTGGATTAAAAATATTAATAATTTCAAAAAAATTTGGTGTAAATGGTATAGACTTTCATAAATATTTTAATTAAAAACTGATAGATTTGTGCAGGTGTAAATGCACTTTTATTTAAGTTTGAAAATATAAATCTGCTATCAGACACCCTGTATAATATTTTTTTTTTACTTTTATACGTCATTTAAACCTGCACAAAATCTAGTAGGTTTTAATTAACATCTTTATGAAAATCTATACCTTTTATGCTAAGTGTTTTTGACATTTATCAACATTATCCAAAACAAAACCCATTAACTGAAAAATCTCCACAACTGCAATGCAGCCAATTCACACACCTTTTTAAGCAGACCGTATCTAATTCACTTATCTTTTTTATAAATATTTTGTACAGGGTAGTAAAAAATACATAAATATATTAGATTTTTATTAGGCTTCCCACAAATCTAATGACAAAAAGATTTTGTTTTGTATGAGAAATCTAGTAAAAAGCAGCTAGATTTAGCTCGAAATCTCGCAAGTACTAGATTTGGAGACAATGTAAATGCACTATTATATAAAATTTTATTCATTATAAAGTCAATTGTTTTTTCCTCTCTTTGACCAAATGGTTTCAGAACTCTTAAAAGTTTTACACCTTTATTCATAAACAATTTTTAAAAGTAAAGAATTCTTTAAAATAGTTTTCTCGTAAATAATTTGTTCATTAAACTGCAATTAACTTTACCAATCATTTCGAAATGTTTGGCTTATTTCCACTGATTTAAACAGAACTATAAAACATGAAAAATACCAAAGAATATTTGTTTCATATTAAGTTTTTGATGTACATATTAGGAATTTTGTTTTTTTTTTTTTTTTTTTTTTTTTTGTTAAGCAATGTCTATAAAAATATATTTTTTAATACTTTGGGTTGAATTCTACTGAGGAGTGCCACAAACAGGAACGAAATGCAAAAAACGTTGCAACACATTGGCGGTATTCGATATTTAATGCAAATGGTCTTGCGTTTGTTTAAATGCAAACTATCTTGGTTTTTTTTAAACCCCAACAGCAAAATACACAAACAATCCAAATAAAAGCTACGATACTTGGCATTTGCACTTACACATTACAATTTGCATTAAACATCCGATACTGCATTGCTTAACCAAAAACGCAAGTAAAATTCCTAAAGCTATAAAATTGCATGGCGCCAAATTTGCCAAGCTAAAAAAACCGAAGCAGTTCACAGAGATTTTTTTGCATGCCTTGTTAATCATTAAATGAACTGAAATCATTTTAACGCTTTCTCAAATCCGAATAAATTCGTTATTACTGAAGAGATGAAAATTTTCATACAGAAAGTTTTAAACCAGCGAACTTTTAAAAAGTATTTATTTTTTAAACTATAAAAAAGTCTTTTTAACCAGGTTCGAGTCATTAATCTTAATGAAGAAAAATATATTCCTATTCCCGCACAAACACATGATCTCCAATTTCATGCTAATGTAAACAAGTAAAAGTGCTATATTCGGCTGTGCCGAATCTTATATACCATTTACCAAAGTGCTTTTATGTAGTATAGAGATACATACAAAAACACATACATAAAGTATAAACAAAAAGAAAAAATAATTTGACCTAGTTACTTTTATATACAAAAAAAAAATTAATTTTCAAACCCTAAAATCATCATTTTAGATTTTTCTGATTCCTTATACCAATGTAGTAGTTCTTAAAAAAATATAGAAAGTATGTTAAGTGAAAAAAGAAAATTCACAAATATGTTTTATTTATTTATTTTACCATCCAGAAAAAAAGTTCAAAGTTTCCAGCTCTGGAGCTGTGGTTTTTATTTTTATAGTTTTCTACAAAAAACTTTTATTTCCAAAACGTAAAATATATATAATTTATAAAGGCAAAGATAAAAATTAATTAGACTTAGTTACTTTTATATATCACAAAAAGTGTAACTTTTCCAACCCTGAAAACATCCTTTTTGATTTTTCTGATTTCTTTTATTTTATTTATTTTTCTTTTAAGAATATAAGATATGTTTAATTTATAAAGAAAGGGAAAAATTTGTTCTAGTAAGTTGCTTTTGTACAAAAAAAAAAAATTAAAATTTTCCAACCCTGGAATCGTCTTTTTAATTTTTTAATTGCTTTTTTTATTTGAAATAATAATTTTATTAGTACTAAATAAAAAAATAATTTTATTTAATAAAAAAAATAAAAATTAATTTTCGGTAGTTAATTGTTTATACCTCAAATAGTGTAAGTTTCCCAGCCCTGGAATCCTCCTTTTCGATTTTTCTGATTTCTTATACCAATATGTTTCTTTTAAGAGTATAAGCTATGTTTAATATATAGAGAAAAAGAAAAAATTTGTTTTAGTAAGTTACTTTTGTATAAAAAATAAGGATTTCCAACCCTGGAAACGTCGTTTAAATTTTTTTATTTTTGTTTTAATCTGAAGTACAAAATTCATTCGTACTGAAGTATAAAATAAGTTTATTTAATAAAAAAAAAGATTAGTTATCGGTAGCTAATTTTTTTAAACACAAAAAATGTGTTTTTTCCTACCCTTAAATCATATTTTTTTGATTTTTCTGATTTCTTATACTAATGTCTTTCTTTTAAGAATATAAGATATCTTTAATTTATAGAGAGAAAAGAAAAATTTGCTTTAGTAAGTTACTTTTGTATAAAAAAAGTAAAGTTTTCCAACTCTGGAAATGTGTTTTAAATTTGTTTAAATTGAAATACCAATTTTATTCGTACTATAGCATAAAATAAGTTTATTTATTTAAAAAAAAAATTAAAATTAGTTTTCGGTAGTTAGTTATTTATATCACAAAAAGAGTAAGTTTCCCAACTCTGGAATCATCCTTTTTGATTTTTCTGATTTCTTACACCAATCTCTTTCTTCTAAGAATATAAGATATGTCTAATTTATTGAAAAAAAGGAACAATTTGTTTTAGTAAGTTACTTTTGTATAAGAAAAAAAGCTAAAGTTTTCCAACCCTGGACACGTTTTTTTAAATTTTTTAATTTTTTTTATTTGAAAACCTTATTTTATTCGTGGTGAAGTATAAAATAAGTTCATTTAATAAAAAATTAGTTTACGGTAGTTAATTTTAAACTTCACAAAAATTTTAGGTTTTCCAACCCTGGAATCATCCTTTTTGTTTTTCTGGTTTCTGTCATCAATGTCTTTCTTTTAAGAACATAAGATATGTTTAATTTATAGAAAAAAAGGAAAAATTTGTTTTAGTAAGTTACTTTCGTTCATATAAGAAAAAAAGTTAAGGTTTTCCAAACCTGGAAACGTCTTTTTAATTTTTTTTATTTTTTTTTAATTTTTTTTTAGAAATGAGTTTATTTAATAAAAAAATAATAATAACTACTTTTCGGTAGTTATTTTGTATAGCAAAATGAAGTTTAAGCTTCCCAGCTCTAAAACGGTCTGCTCGATGTTGCTGATTTTCAATACCAATCTTATTTCAACCATTTCTGACACACCAGTCCAAGAACGAAGTCTATAGCTTTTCTGGGAGCTTCGGAAAACCGATTTCAACTACAGACAGACGGAGAGGCGGACATCGCTTATTCGTATTCCCTATGCATAAGTATCCAGAACATATCGCTCATTTAATTCAATAGTGGCACAACTCAAAAAAACCAGTTTTGCAGAAAACGCGTTTTAAGTTTTTAATTTGCATACAACTGAATGGAGAAATGAAAAAAAAAATTCTTCTCTCAGGAGGTGATGGTACAAGCTATTTATATGAAATTTTTACACAAGATAAAATACGAAATGCCGCTTCTTTCTGCATTATTAACTCAAAAAACTCATTTTTTGAGTTATGCCACTATCGAAGTAAATGAGCGATATATACTTTATAGCTCGCTTATTAATATTCTGGAAATTACAAACGCAATGACAAACCTATATATACCCTTTTACTATTTTTTGGTAAAAGGTATAAAAATCATGCATGTTTCCCCTAAATCGAACCAGTGCGTCATTACTTGAACCAATGATTCAACAAAATTTTTATAATGTTGTTTTTGCTGGGTATTAAAAGAAACATTTAAACATTTAATAAGTAAAGGTCGTACTACGTGGCCATCTCCTCCCTTTTTTTATGAGCAAGTAAAATTATTTGTCTGCACATACACAACGGAAGTAATAAAGGAATTTAAGTGATTAATTGCAAACGAAAACTTTTAAAAATTAAAATCCCCGCCCAAAAGATCAGTGGGTCAGCGTTCGTAGCCTAAATATTAATGTTTCGTTAATAACATGAAATTATCTTTTAAATAAATTCAACATTCTGTATAATATTTCATCTAAATATTCTGTTAAAAAAATAAATACCCTATAAAAACCTTTTAACAAGAAATGTTTAACTTAGTTATTCGTCCATACAGATTCCTTATCTGCTTTGAATAACAGAAAATTATATTTCTACAATCTTTTAGGGGGTTTGATAGCAAAGCGGTGTAAATTTAATTTCCTCTACAATTTCACACAGATGTAATTAATGATTATAAACTGAAAATATGTCATAATGGCAGAGCGTGTTTCAGTTAAATATACAGACAGTATAGCAGAGTAGCAGCACAAGTATTATTAAGTTGTATAAGTAATGACTTCAATTCAGCAAAAACGTTAGCATCTGGGAGGAAAGATAATGTAGTAAAAAAGGAATCAGGCAAGATAATTAGAAAATGTTATTTTTAGATTTAAATATTTTATATTCGAAATAATTGAAAGGACATACTTGCTCCTTGGTATATTTTTGGTTCTAATAAAAACTTTTGCTACTGCCAGAGCGACTTTACCACAATCAACCCCAGGATTCTTGTGTCAAAAGAACAAGTCAAAAAGAATGTGACATAACTTTCTTCTTAAATTCTCTTCCCTTCAACAATAATTAATTACCTTTGCTTATTTTTACTAATTGTATGCAGATTAAATATTAATTCAAGCTGACGGATTGCCACAACGTGACAGTAATTATTGTTTGTACAACAATCAAATAAAAAAATTAACAAAACCAAATTCTGAGCTCGAGATTTAAATTTCAACATACAACTAAAAAATCTCAAATAATTAAAAAAAAGCAAAAATAGCAAACGCTTCTATTGTATATAAAATTAAATAAAAAACTTTATTTAACTAGTGCAGTTAAAACTTTGTATGTATGTATCTTTGTTTTCATACACTTTACCAAAAAATGGTAAAAGGGTATATATAGGTTTGTCATTCCGTTTGTAATTTCTAGAATATTAACAAGTAAGAGTGCTATATTCGGCTGTGCCGAATCTTATATACCCTTTACCAAAGTGCGTTTATGTAGTATAGAGATAACGGGTGTTTTTTTTAGAGGTATAGAACTTCGAATTGAAATAAAACACAAGAAAATCGTTTTAATGTCCATCAATTTGGCTTTATTGGAAGGATAATTTTATGCCATTAATGTTTAAATATGATTTTGGGCATGTAGCCGCCGCGGCTGGCTCGAATAAGTCCCCTAACGTTTCTGGTTTGTTGGCGTAGACGAGCGACTTCACATATCCCCAAAGAAAATAGTCCAATGGTGTCAAATCACACGATCTTGGTGGCCAATTGACAGGTCCATTCCGCGAAATTATGCGCTCATCGAATGTTTCCTTCAATAAATCGATTGTGACGTGCGCTGTGTGGCATGTAGCGCCGTCTTGTTGGAACCACAAATCATCCACATTCATGCCATCCAATTCGGGAACAAAATAGTCGGTTATCATGGCTCTATACCGGTCTTCATTAACGGTAACTGACTCTCCAGCATTATTTCGGAAGAAGTATGGCCCAATGACTCCACCAGCCCATAGAGCACACCAAACAGTCAGTTTTTGTGGATGTAATGGCGTCTCAAGGGTCTCATGTGGATTCTCTTCTCTCCAAATGCGGCAATTTTGCTTGTTGACGTAGCCATTCAACCAAAAATGAGCCTCATCACTGAACAAAATTTTGCGATGAAAATCAGCATCGAGATCAATCTCATTTTCGGCCCATACACCAAAATCACGACGCATTGCATGGTCTCGCGGCTTTAATTCTTGCACAAGCTGGATCTTGTAAGGTCGCAAGCCAAGATCTTTGCGCAAAATCTGCCATAAAGTTGATGGACAAAGCTCCAATTGCTGTGCACGGTGGCGAATCGATTCATTCGGGTCCTCTTCAACACTTTGCTCTACAGCGGCAATTGTTTCTTCGGTGCGCACGTTCGACGTCTATGCGGATGCGTATTATCACATAGAGCAAACGTAGTGCGAAAACGATCCATGGTTAACCGAATTAATTGCTCTGATGGACGATTATGTCGACCATAAAATGGACGGAGCTTGCGGTAAACTTCGCGAACTGAACCATTATTTTCGAAATAAATTTGCACGATTTGCAAGCGTTGTTCTTTTGTCAACCTGTTCATGATGAAATGGCAAACCAAACTAAATATTAATCACTTGACAGCTGACAAAATGGCCACCAGTTAAAAAAGTGATGCCAACTTAAAGTTCTATACCTCAATAAAAAACACCCATTACATACTCAAGCACATACTTACTTTTATGTACAAAGAAAAAAATAATAATTTTCAAACCCTAGAATCATAATTTTAGATTTTTCTGACTACTTATACCAATCTAGTAGTTCTTAAAAATATATAGAAAGTGTGTTAATTAAATAAAAAAAATTACAAAAAAAAATATTTTATTTAGTTACTTTAATGTCTAGAAAAAAAATCATAGTTTCCAGCTCTGGAGCTGTGGCTTTTATTTTTATAATTTTCTATACCAAACTTTTCTTTCCAAAACGTAAAATATATATAATTTATAAAGGAAAAGATAAAAATTAATTAGACTTAGTTACTTTTATATATCAAAAAAGTGTGTGTCCCAACCCTGAACTTATCTTTTTTGATTTTTCTGATTTCTTACACCAATCTCTTTCTTTTAAGAATTTAAGAAATGTTTAATTTATAAAAAAAGGAAAAATTTGTTTTAGTAACTTACTTTTGTAGAAAAAGTTAAAGTTTTCCAACCCTGGAATCGTCTTTTTAATTTTTTTAATTGTTTTTTTTTTATTTATAAAAATAGTTTTATTTAATAAAATAATTTTATTTAATAAAAATAGATAAAAATTTGTTTTCAGTAGTGAATTTTTTATATCACAAAGAATCCTCCTTTTTGTTTTTTTTTTTGATTTATTGCACCATCTTTTTTTTAAGAATATAAGATATGTTTAATTTATAGTAAAAAAGGAAAAATTTGTTTTAGTAAGTTACTTTTGTATAAAAAATAAGATTTTCCAACCCTGGAAACGTCGTTTTAATTTTCTTAATTTTTTTTATTTTGAAATACTGAAGTATAAAATAAGTTTATTTTATAAAAAAAAAATTAGTTTTCGGTAGCTAATTATTTATATCACAAAAAGGTGTGGATTTTCGAACCCTGAAATCAAATTTTTTAATTTTTCTGATTTCTTATACTAATCTATTTCTTTTAAGAATATAAAATATCTTTAATTTATAGAGAAAAAGGAAAATTTTTCTTCAGTAAGTTACTTTTGTATAAAAAAGTTAAAGTTTTCCAACCCTGGAAACATCTTCTTAATTTTTTGAAGTTTAATTTTTTACTTGAAATACCAATTTTATTCGTGGTGAAGTATAAAATAAGTTTATTTAATAAAAATAATTAAAAAATTACGGTAGTTAATTGTATATATCACAAAAATCGTCGGTTTGCCAACCCTGGAATCATCCTTTTTGTTTTTCTGATTTCTTACATCAAACTCCTTATTTTAAGAGCATTACATATGTTTAGTTTATAGAAAAAAAGGAAAAATTTGTTTTAGTAAGTTACTTTTGCATAACAAAAAAAGTTAAGGTTTTCCAACCCTGGAAACGTATTTTTAATTTTCTAAATTTTTTTTAATTTTTTTTCAGTTAGAAATACCAATTTTATTCATACTGAAGTATAAAATAAGTTTATTTAATAAAAAAATTATAATAACTAGTTTTCTGTAGTTATTTTGTATGGCAAAATAAAATTTAAGTCTCCCAGCTCTGAAACCGTCTGCTCGATTTTGCTGATTTTCAATACAATCTTATTTCGACAATTTCTGATCTACCAGTCCAAGTACGAAGTCTCTACCTTTTCTGGGAGCTTCGGAAAACCGATGTCACGTACAGACAGACGGACAGACCGACAGACGGACAGACGGTCATCGCTTATTCGTATTCCCTATACATAAGGATCCAGAATATATATACTTTATAGCTCGCTTATTAATATGCTAGAAATTACAAATGGAATGACAAACCTATATATACCCTTTTACCATTTTTTGGTAAAGGGTATAATGAAATTAATATAATTTTAAATATTTTTTTGGTGTTTTTCAATTTTGGGCGATATTCAATTTTTTTTGGTGATTTTTAATTTTTTGTGTGATTTTTCATTTTAAAAATTTTGGGCGATTTTTTATTTTTTATTTTTTTTTTGGCGTTTTGTTTTTGGGCGATTTTTCATGGGGGCGATATATTGTTTTTAAATAACATATATACATCGGCCCAATTCATACGAGGATTTAAATATCTTATTATACCCTTTACCAAAAAATGGTCAAAGGGTATATATAGGTTTGTCATTCCGTTTGTAATTTCCAAAATATTAATAAGCGAGCCATAAAGTATATATATTCCGGAAGGGAAGACGAATAAGTGAAATGGTCCGAAAAAAGATTGGTATTGAAAATCAGCAATATCGAGCAGACAGTTTCAGAGCTGGGAAACTTAAACTTCATTATTATTATAATTTTTTTATTAAATAAACTTATTTGAATAACTTATATGAATAAAATTATTATTTCTAATAAAAAAATTAAAAAGACGTTTCCAGGGTTGGAAAACTTTAACTTTTTTTCTTATACAAAAGTAACCTACTAAAACAAATTTTTCCTTTTTTTTCTATAAATTAAGCATATCTTATTCTTAAAAGAAAGAGATTGGTGTAAGAAATCCGGAAAACCAAAAGGATGATTCCAGGGTTGGGGACCTTACTCTTTTTGTGATATAAAAAATTAACTACCGAAAATTAATTTTTATTTTTTTTATTAAATGAACTTATTTTATACTTTAGTACGAATAAAATTGGTATTTCAAATTAAAGATTAACCTTCTAGAATTAAAAAAATGTTTCCAGGGTTGGAAAACTTTAACTTTTTTTATACAAAAGTAACTTACTAAAGCAAAATTTTCCTTTTTCTCTATAAATTAAAGATATCTTATATTCTTAAAAGAAAAAGATTAGTATAAGAAATCAGAAAAATTAAAAAGTTTGATTTCAGGGTTGGAAAATCCTCACTTTTTGTGATATAAAAAATTAGATACCGAAAACTAATTTTTTTTTTATTAAATAAACTTATTTTATACTTCAGTATTTGTAAATAAAAAAAATTAAAACGATGTTTCCAGGGTTGGAAAATCTTATTTTTTATACAAAAGTAACTTACTAAAACAAATTTTTTCTTTTTTACTATAAATTAAACATATCTTATATTCTTAAAAAAAAAAGATGGTGTAAGAAATAAAAAAAAACCAAAAAGGAGGATTCTTTGTGATATAAAAAATTAACTACCGAAAACTAATTTTTATCTATTTTTATTACATAAAATTATTTTATGCTTAATAACGAATAAAATTGGTATTTCAAATAAAAAAAAAACAATTATAAAAATTAAAAAGACGATTCCAGGGTTGGAAACTTTAACTTTTTCTACAAAAGTAAGTTACTAAAACAAATTTGTCCTTTTTTTCTATAAATTAAACATTTCTTAAATTCTTAAAAGAAAGAGATTGGTGTAAGAAATCAGAAAAATCAAAAAAGATCAGTTCAGGGTTGGGACACTTACTCTTTTTTGATATATAAATTAACTAAGTCTAATTAATTTTTATCTTTTCCTTTATAAATTATATATATTTTACGTTTTGGAAAACGCTCCAGAGCTGGAATCTATGATTTTTTTTCTAGACATTAAAGTAACTAATTAAAACATTTTTTTTTTGAATTTCCTTTTTTTCACTTAACACACTTTCTATATTTTTTTAAGAACTACTAGATTGGTATAAGTAATCAGAAAAATCTAAAATTATGATTCTAGGGTTTGAAAATTATTATTTTTTTCTTTGTACATAAAAGTAAGTATGTGCTTGAGTATGTATCTCTATACTACATAAACGCACTTTGGTAAAGGGTACATAAGCTTCGGCACAGCCGAATATAGCACTCTTATTTGTTATATATACTTTCTTTATGATACGTATTTACGTTATTTATTCGCCCCTATCGTGAATAACAAGTGAAATATTTGTTCACGTGATATTTTTTCCCCTCGAAGGGAAAAATGTTGTAGTGAATCACCCGTGAAATTTTTTCTTGCTATCAGTCCCAGTGAATGTAAAAAAGTGAAGAAGATCTGTAATGCTTAAAAATTGTAGTGGTGGCAACGAGGCACAGTGGCGTGAAATAAAACAAGTAAGAGTGGTATATTCGGCTGTGCTAAATCTTATATACCCTTCACAAATCATAGAATGTAGAGAAAATACATGCATGCATACATATACATATGTACAAACATAGACATGCGTAATTTTGTGAAAAAACTTTCGTATTCATTACCAACTAAACTTCAATACGCATCGCTATACTGCATTTTAAATGCATCTTGCAGACAAAAGATCCCTTAACTTATGCTTGCCTTGTAAACATGACTGTGTGTGCTCAGCAGCGAACTTGTATAAATATATACTTTCAAATTTATCGGGCATGTTCTGAAAATCATGGCGATTAAAAATCAAAGTAAACTACTAATAGCTGACTTGATAGTAGGTTTTTATAATACGTATTTTTTTCCAACTTCCAACGCTATAAATCGTGCAATTTACAAAAGCAATGATTTAGCTTTCATTAATTTTTTGAAATCACCGTGATTTGACATGTCGTGATTTGCAGAACAGGAACCCATATGAATTAAATCAATTGAAACTGAAATAGGGGCAATTAGCAGCAATATGCATTCATATTAGGGTGATCAATTATTCGACTTTTTCCAGAAACCGGTTTTCGAATAGTTCGAATATTTGAAACTATGAAATACCCGGTTTCGGTTTTTGCAATTCAGGAGAAACCGGCCAACCGCTTTTTTTAAATAAGAAAATTATTATACCAAAGTTTTGATTTTAAATTGCTTTATTAAAAAAAAACAGTTAACAGTTCATCTAAATACAATAAAACAATACAAAAATTAAAGGTAAAACATAAAAATTAACTACATATGTATACTTACATATGTATAGTATAAATAAGAATAAGGATAAGGTGGATATCTACATCTATCAGTGTGACTTTTTTCAACTTCTTTCGCTTTGCAATTTCACAAAAAAATTTTTTATAGTTTGAAATAAAATGGTAAGCTGGCGAACAAAACCAGACACGTCCTCAGTCAATATTTTTTTTTTAATTTTTTCGGGGTCTACAAGTACAAATCTATGAAGTCATGAAATATTTTCATTCATAACCAGTTCGATCCTACATTAAAAAAGTAACGAACACTGATTTTTTCCTTGCTATTCTCTATCTAGTTAATTCAGTAATTTGCCTGTCGTGTAAAAATAGTTACAGGGACTAGTCTGGTTTTGTTCGCTAACTCCTCAAATATACATATTTAATCATTTTTTAATTAAATTATATATTCATTATTATATTTTATTTAAAAAAAAACAAAACAAAAACTTCCCAAAATAAGCTTAACCAATTTTCAAAATTTAACAGCATTTATACTAAAATACGAAAACTTTTTTAGTGAATTAATTTTATTTACAGTAAATCTATTTCAAAGATTTGTTTTAAGTAAATCCTTGCCGCTGATGCACGTTGAACTTAATATCAATAAGATAAGTCTTATCGGTAATAGTAATTTAACATTTGCCATTGTAACTCCAAAATTTCAATCAATGTCCTCTATTTTTAAATTTGCCATTTCTCTTATAAATAAACAATTTAAACTTTGTATTGTTTAAACTATTTTTCAATGAAAAACATTTATATTTTTATATGTTAAAAAATTACCATTCTTATAAATTTTTTATGAGTTTAAAAAAAATCTAAAAAATAAGCCAAGAGCTAAATGAACATTTTCAAGATAAATCAAAAAAATAAGCTAAATTTAGTCCAAAATAAGCTAATATCGTCACGCTGAGTTCTATATAAAATGTGAAGCAAAATGTTAACAAAACTAAAAAAACACTTTTTGCAAATGGATTTTGACATCCATTGCACACCATAAGGCCAATTTAATTCGCCTCTGCTACCGCCTCATAAAATAATTTCGTTTAAATTTCATGCTTCAGTAAGTGTTGCCGTGCTCAAAAAACGTTTAGAACTTTTATACTGAAAAAAATAATTATTCAGGGCTATCATGAATAAAATTCCACGTGAAATTTCTCCCTTTTTCAATTAGAATTTTTTGTTTTCCCTATTACTTGTTATTAGTTGAAATTGTTCCCCGTGAAAAATTTCACGCGTAATTTTATTAATGATAGCCCTGATTATTTATTGCAAAATATACAAATCGAAAAGTATTCGAATCAGCCGGTTTTTAAATTGTAAAAAAACCGGTCTATTCGGCATTCGAAAAATCAAGATTTTGAAAAAACCGACAACCGTATTGTGAAAAAACCGGGTTTACAACCGGTTGAAAAACTGAGTCGATCACCCTAATTCATATGCACAATATTTTTCTAATTCATAAAATTTATTTCATTTACTCCTCTGATAAAGTTTTTAAAATATGTACATTAGAGCGACTCACTTGAAAAAAAGTTTTTGTTACCCTTCTCAAATCAAAGATCGGTCTTTTCAATGAAGACTCCAAAAATATTAGGGGGGGGGGGGGGGGGGTCTAGCGATGACCGCTCGTGAGCTGGACCTTGAAGTTTTTTTTGCATATTTTTATATTTTGTTCCGACACAACATAATAAAAAACTATATCATCTGAAAGGTTTGTTCAAACCGCTTTCAACGGTGCATTAAACCTTACCATTCGTGCCATCAGCAATGTGTCATTCCATAAAAACTACGATTTTTTAAGCATTCATACATATGTATATTTAAATAAATTCTGTTGTTTGTACTACTCATATTTGATTTGAATCTTTACTAAATTATACATATCTGTTGTTAGTTCTCGCATGAACTTTTGCGGAAACTATTAACAGAAATAAGTTCACAATGACTTAAACCAAATAATCCTTAAAACATAATGGAATTTTTTCATATAAATAAGTAGCACCTGCTATGAAAATGCTTACAAAATCCTAGTTTTTATGGAACAACTCATTGCTGATGGTATTAATGGTTTTTAATATGTTGTCTCGGGACAAAATACAAAAATATGCAAAAAAAAACTTCAAAAATAGACCTTTTTTTACACACGGTCCAGTTGGTATTTGTAGTAAGGATAATATATATATGCTGCAAAAAGGAAAAAGTGCTTAAGTCGAGATAAGCTGATTATGAGTTAATGGTACTTCCGTAATCTGAATATTCGAAAGTATCCCTGGTCAAAATCTCAATTCTAAACACAACAACAACAAGCGTTTGTAATAGTTTGCTACTTCAAGTGTATGCATGTACAAATTTGTACGCCAATTAGAGATGGGCACGTGTCGCGCTTTTTTCCGTGACATGAACACTCACGACTCAGCACAAAGTGTTCGTGACAAAAAAATCTAATTTCGTGCGTGTTCGGTTCGTTTCGTGTTGAGCAAAACTGACACGAAAAACACTAATTTATTTTAGGTGTAAAATATGTCTGAATGAATTTCCAGTAGAGAACAAATTTAATATTTTGTATCCTCAAACACACAACACCAGCATATTTATTATTGATATTGAATGGGCCTCTGAAGCTTAAAATTCTGTACGTAAACCGATAGTATCAGCTGTGGTGGCAGATAGTATCAGCTGGCAGTGCCAACTCGGTGCCATATTTTGAAAACTGACTCTTGAAAAAAATCAGTTAAATTATATGATATTCAACATCATGCCAATAATATTTCGTTCGTGTTGTGCAGTATCGTGGTGACAAAAAAATTTTTTCCAGTTACATTTTTACAAAATTGTTATCAGAATCTTCAAACTTCTTTGTAGGTCCGCATTCATACAAAATATTTACTGATTTAATGAATTTGGTTACTGAAAACGAAATTTATTTTTTTCTGTGTAACAGAAAAACAGTAACACGTCCCAGGTAATTACATATGTATTTCGATTTATTTAATTTTTGTCACACAGTGTTATTTCCATATTAATTATTTGATTAGGCTAACCCTACGTCTATACCTGATATATTTTTATCATGACAAATGTCAAATTCCATGTAGAAAACAGAGCTAACATATAAAAAATTATTTTTCAATATAAAGTTTGACTTTTGTTATGATAAAAATATATCAGGTGTAGACGTAGGGTAAAGTTCGTATCGTTCTGTAAACCAAATTACATGTGATAATATTTAAGAAACAATACCACCAAAGTTAATTGTAAATTATTATTTACAGTTACTTAAAAATAAAAATAAAAATTTTAAAATCATTGAAGTTTAGAAAAATCTAGTTCAGAACAATTAAAATGGTAAGATTTGATTGATGAATAGCTAGTTTTGGTGGTGTTTCCTTGTAGTTATGTACATAGTTGCTATTTTTCTTTAAAAACTCAATAATAATTTTATTTTTATGCTTTGATTAATTTCTTTTTCAAAAACATAAATTTATATGTATATTGAAAAAAAAATCTATATTGATATCGCTTGAGCTCAGACGGAGAATTTTATCATGCCGAGTGCTTATCAACGAGCCATGTTTTCTTCCTTTTATATGCAACATTTTTACAAAATGTACTGAGAAAACAATAATAAGAAATCAAATTAAGCAATCCGTTCCGGTATAAATACATAAGTATTTATACCAAATCCATGCTTTTCACAAGCGCTTATTTACTTACATAGTACATATGTATATATTTCTATGTATTACTATATCTACATAGCTTAGCAAACCAATTTAGATATATTTTCTTATGCATATTGAATCTATCTAAGTATATGCATACATATGTACACATTTACATTTTTATATTTCATGAAATACTTTATTTGTACATACTTATGTATGTATGTCATGTGTACGAGTATGTATGTATGTAGCTAAACAAAATAATTCTGAGTTCTTGGAACAAACATCTTAATATTCTTCCACAAAACATACAGAAGTGTCACGAGACGGAAGATACGGGTATTTTTCAGTTTGTCTCGTTTTCCCTCAAATTTTGTCGTCGGTTTTGTTTTGCTACGTCTTTCTAGTACAATACATTTTTATTAGCTGTGTTAATTGGTAAGTAGTAATACACTACAGTATCAAATACACTATGCTTTTCTCTTTTTTCCACGAATTTTAACAAAAACCTGGGGCAAATTACGGCACTCGTTATCGAACGAAATTACGAAACATTTTCATATAAACTCTATTGAAATATTTCGCAATTTCGTTCGATAACGAGTGCCGTAATTTGTCCCCTGATTGGAGCTTTTTTTACCTGTTGCTTTCTTCACTTCTGTGTATTTTGTGATTCTTCCTTCAATACGTTTGTTGGCACATTGTTGCTGTTTTAGTAGACAAAAACAACAACAAGCAACTGAATATTCGTCTTTCATTACAGTTGGTAGCAAATTGTTGTTGTTGTAGTTGTTTCAACGCAGCATACATACAATCTTATGGAAGCGTTTATTTTTTACACACAAGTAAGTACGTATGTGCGAATGTTTATATTTACCTATAGTTTTTTTCTTAACACTACACATTCTGTGCAAACACATTTCTATACATACATACATATGTACATGCACACGAATAAGAATGTTCCACGCAAATCACGAGATAATTTGTATGTGGTGGTGACAAAAAGGGGTTTTATAGGAAACACTATTTCAAAAGAAAATGTTTAAATACAGTGAACATAAGCCAAAAGTAAGCAAGCCTCAGTATCTGAGTAGCTAGTGGTGTTAATAAGAAATTTGAATATCCTTGGTTCTATTCACCAAAACTTTTTTTGGATTTTTTTAAAAATGGGTGATAAAACTGTATATATAGAAAATGCAAGAACCGATTCTTTATTTTTGCTGATTTTCAATACCAACCAAGCCAAGACAATTGCGGTCGTTTCAGTCCAACTTTTTTGGGAGCTTCAGAAAATCTCTTTCAAGCAATCCGTACATGCAGACGGACAGACGGACACGTCTTTTTTTATCTCCTCTTCATAAGGATCCAGAATAACTAACTTTATGTGGCCGCAAATGAAAATTGTAGAAATTACAAAAATCTGGACAAACCTATATATACCCTTTACCATTTTTGGTGAAGGGTAGAAAAAAGTGGTAAAAAGTCCGTAACTTTTGAACTAGTAAACCGATTTCGATGAAGCTAACTGTTTTAGAAAGAAGAAGTGTTGTACCTTTCAGAAAATATATTTGGAGGCACCCTGTTGTAAGACAGGGTAGCTCCAAATAGCCTCAAATTGGGAAACTGCGGTTGTCGAAATTCTTTCGGAGCTTGTAACTTCTGTAAATATATACCGATCTTAATAATTTTTTCAGCGGGACAATCAACGTTAAGAAATAAAAATAAAACAAGCTAAGAGCACCATTTTATCTCTTACAGTTTCCAAGTTATTTGACTTGAAAAAATCTTTTTTTAATTTTTGACCCTGACTTTTTTTAATCGTTGGTACATAACTTCTTTCCAAAACAGTAAGTTTCATCGAAATCGGTTCACTAGTTCAAAAGTTGCGCACTTTTTACCACTTTTTTTATTTCACGCCACTGTGCGAGGGATTGGATGAAGGAAGAACTTCTTAAATTTGGTGCCTTGATAATAAAATCCTCACAAAAACATAAATGTGAAAAAAGGCCAAGTTCCTATTCAAAGTTTCGGATATTAAAAGTAGTGAGATATAAATTTTGACCAAGTTCTTGTTTGGCACAAAACTTAATGCAGAAATATGGTCTGATATAATATGAGAGAGAATGTGGGCAGAATAAAAAGAAAAATATATTAATATTGATATTAATATCTATGTAGGGGAAAACGTACTCTTGTAAATATCATATTGTTTCATAAATATCAGGCAGCCGTGCAGTAAACATCTTCAATTATTGTAATACTAATGTGTGTTTCATAAAAATGTTGGTATTTCTTTAATACATCGTGCATAATTAAAACATTTCCGCATTTTTTTTTATCAAATAATATTAATTTCCACTTTAAAGAAAATTTATTATTTGACATATTGTCAGTAGTGTACATAAAATAATTGAAATTTATTTGCTGGTAGTTTAGCATGTCTATATACGTATTTCATTGGCCCTTGAACCAAATCATCAGTAGACTTTAACCACAAATTTTAAACAGTCACAAACTTCTTACTTTATGCATAGACTTTCAAAAACTATATGAGTGAGAATTCATAAAACAATAATACTTTTGAAAATCACAAAAGAAAAAATAAGCTTAGTAGGCTTTGAAACTGTACAAAACCCAGCAAATAATTTATATCCAGGTGAACTCATTTTATTTTTCTACATCCTTATACATTTAGAAATCCATTGGATAACAATAAAAGTATTTACAAGGCTAAATGAAAAATAAAACATTAATTGAACTTTAAAGAAAATTTATTATTTCACATATTGTCAGTAGTGTACATAAAATAAGGATGTAGAAAAATAAAATGAGTTCACCTGGATATAAATTATTTGCTGGGTTTTGTACAGTTTCAAAGCCTACTAAGCTTATTTTTTCTTTTGTGATTTTCAAAAGTATTATTGTTTTATGAATTCTCATATAGTTTTTGAAAGTCTATGCATAAAGTAAGAGGTTTGTGACTGTTTAAAATTTGTGGTTAAAGTCTACTGATGATTTGGTCAAGCGCCAATGAAATACGTATATATGTAGACATGCTAAACTACCAGCAAATAAATTTCAATTATTTTATGTACACTACTGACAATATGTCAAATAATAAATTTTCTTTAAAGTTCAATTAATGTTTTATTTTCCATTTAGCCTTGTAAATACTTTTATTGTTAGCCAATGGATTTCTAAATGTATAAGGATGTAGAAAAATAAAATGAGTTCACCTGGATATAAATTATTTGCTGGGTTTTGTACAGTTTCAAAACCTACTAAGCTTATTTTTTCTTTTGTGATTTTCAAAAGTATTATTATTTTATGAATTCTCATATAGTTTTTGAAAGTCTATGCATAAAGTAAGAGGTTTGTGACTGTTTAAAATTTGTGGTTAAATTCTACTGATGATTTGGTTGAATTGCCAATGAAATACGTATATAGACATGCTAAACTACCAGCAAATAAATTTCAATTATTTTATTAATTTTCACTTTAATACATAAAATTCTCCTCACGTATATATGTATGTGTGCATTTTTTGACACTTGATTTTATAATATTGTTTTCTAAATATATATTATGAAACCAATATTATAATATCTGATATAATATTAATATAATACTAATATTGCAATCCACAAGTAATATAATTCGCTCTGCTATGAAATTTAACATTTGCTGACAGAAATATATTTGATATTATATCAGGTATAGACGCTATGTAAGGTTGTCATACAATTTCTAGATAGTCTGCTTACTTGACAACATTTTTCCAATGCGCATTACTCTCTCCATTTTAGAAAGGTAAAAATATTGCCAAGTAAGCAGACTATCTAGAAAATGTATGACACCCTTGCGATTACAAATTTATATAACGCGTAGCATATTTCTGTGTTAGGTATTGTGCCAAACAAGAACTTGGTCAATATTTATATCTCATTACTTTTAATGGCCGATATTTCGGACATGAACTTGGTCTTTTTTTAAATTCAGGTTTTTGTGAGGATCTGACTACTTCTTGAAAAATTTTCTATAATAACACTTTTTAAAATTAAAATTTTTAGTGTGTTTTATTTCCATTCGTGATCACTGTGCGAGTTGAAAATGGCATACAGTAATTTTGACTTAGCTGCACAATCAACTTTGCACGACTTTTTGTGCAGATAAGTCAAAAATGCTGTTATCTTAAATGCAATTACCTGTCTAAATGTGCAGGTATACTATTTTTGACTTCAGTTTTATACACATACGTGGTTGCATACTTATGTAGCAACATTTATTTAACGTGTGCAGCTAATTTAAAATTTTTATATGAGAATAATTTAAAACTGCCAAAAAACATGTTAAATGCGCAGGTATACAAAGTGCACTTAAAAAGGATTTTGAACAATAATTACAAAAAAAAAATATATTTTGTGCAGTTAAGTCAATGTGCAGCTAACGTTGATTATTTGTATGAACATGTTTTAAAATTACCAAAATTTTAGGACACTTATCTTAAATGTGCAGGTATAGAAAGTGCACTTGAAAAACGAATTTGTAGGGGATTTTAAAGAATAGTGTCAGAAATTTATCAGTTTAGGCAGTTAAGTCCAAAGTGCACCTTAATAAAAGCAGCTAAATCAAAACTACTGTAGTTACATAAAATAATGGCATAGAGCGTGATCTGTGTTGGATTGTTGACTTTAAAAATGCACTATTGTGTCATTACAATGAGTTGACAGTGTGTACGCAATTTGGTAAGAGTCGTCTGGAAAGAAACATGTAAAATGCAGCGTAAATTTTAGTGGACGTGACCTTGTCTATTTTCTCAATATATTTACATATTAAAGTCTGCTTAGCCGAAATACATGAATCAAAAGGATATGCCCAATGTTGAGCAATGAACCAGAAAATCTGAAACACCGAAAATTTTAACCAGGAGGGCGTAATAGGTACATACAGTCTTTAATAAATAAGCTTTATGCATAGCATGCTTTCCTAATATTTTTTACATAGTAGAAATAACAGAAACAAAAAAAACCGCAAACAAAAAAACATAAACAAAGTGACAAAGTAAGGAATACTCGTATGAGTACCTCAAAACAAACTAACTATCATAAATAACAAAAACAAAAAAAGACCGCAAACAAAAAAAAAAACACAAACGAATAACCTTTGAGGAATTCCTTGTATGAGTGCCTAAATACAAAAAAAAATTGAAGTGAGTTCAAACGGCAAAAATGCTTATTTTACTGTGAGTTCTGAAACTCTTAATGAAAAAAATATAAATAATAAACGTGGTGAAAGTCTTTTTTTAATGGCAGAGCCAATTTTTCGTCAGCGATCAATTTTACTCTGTCCAATGTCAAATAGTAGTGATTCATTAACATTACAGTTGCCAAGTACTTCTTCATATAACCCAGTAATGTCATCCCCTTAAGGCTCGTGTTCATCACTTAACAAAGTTATCACTACAGATAACAGCGGCTCGAAACTCAAGGTACAAGTCGGAATGGACAGATATATAACCGTGGTAAAGCCTGGGCTAAGCCCGAATTCTTCAAAAATTTCATCTGCTCCAAAAATGTATAGGGATAACAGAGCAGCCTCAACTAATCGCCAAAATCGTTTTAAAATTTTGCAAGATGACAACGACAAACCCGAGATATCCTCGAATAAAACATCCAAGTCGCCACCAATCTATTTGAGCGAAAAAAAATTCAAATGCCCTTATTAAAAAATTTTGGTCATTGGTGAGAATAAATTTGACATTGTTCCAATAAAACGTGGGAACATCGATGAAACTAAAATCCAAATTTATGACGAAAAAGATTCCCGCAAAATGGTTTCTGAATTTGAAAAAAATAAAACAAGCTTCTACATATACCAGCTTAAGAGCGTTAAAGGCATGCAGATCGTATTGAAGGGCATAGATTCTTATGTTGTTCCCGAAGAAATAAAAGATGCACTCGTCCTCCACGGGTTTAAGGTAAAAAATGTGTCCAATATAATAAATAGAGAGAAGATTCCCCAACCCCTATGTCGTGTTGAACTTGAGCTTAATGATATAAAATTGAAAAAAAATTAGACGCATCCTATTTATAATTTAAAATACCTCTTGTACCGAAAAATCACAGTTGAAGAGCCACATAAGCGTTCGGGTCCTGTACAGTGCCATAATTGCCAAGAATATGGCCATACAAAAACATACTGCAATTTACCCTCTGTTTGTGTTGTGTGCGGTGAATTACACGGCACTGCTAGTTGCAATAAGCCAAAAAATCAAAGTGATAAAAAATGTAGTAACTGTGGAGGTAATCACACCGCTAACTACAGAGGATGTCCTGTATATTCTTTCGTTAAACAAACTATGGGACAAGAACCAAAATTAGCTCCAGTCCAATCAGTAAACGCTTACTCCGCCAATCTTGCTCAAATGAGCCAACCAGTTACATCACGTGTATCGTATGCCGATGCTTCTAAGGCTAGTTCTATTCCGACACAAAATGTTTCACCGCAAAATAATTCAACAAATACAAACTTAAACTTTAATTTTAATCGCCTTGAGTCCACTATTGAAAATATTGTGCAAACTATCAACAATTTTACAACAAATATGACCAGCATGATGCAAGAAATGCTGCGAATGCAGACTACTCTGCTTCAAGCATTAATTAATAAGCCATGAACACGTTAACAATATATTTCTGGAACGCAAACGGCATTCGCCAACATAAATATGAACTTGAGCACTTCCTTACGGAAAAAAATATTGACATAATTTTGGTCTCTGAGACTCATTCGACTTCGAGAAGCTTTTTCAAAATTAATGGCTACACTATATATGATACAAAGGACCCTAGAGGGAGAGCATGCGGTGGATCTGCAATTCTAATTAAGTCAAGACTCAAGCACTATGTCCTTGACAACGTTAGTGAAGAATATATGCAAGCTACGAATATTTTTGTAGAACATTTTTGTTCGAATTTCGTGATATCATCAATTTATTCACCTCCCAGATTTTCAGTTACCGTAGATCAGTATGAAAAGTTCTACAAATCGCTTGGATCTGGTTTCGTGGCAGCTGGAAACTACAATGCAAAACATTCATACTGGGGTTCGCACCTTGTAACATCTAGAGGTCGAGCTTTGTTTAATACAATTTCAAAAATGGGATTGGATGTAATTTCGAGTGGGGAGCCCACTTACTGGCCTACTGACGTACAAAAAATTCCGGATGTTATAGATTTTGGCGTCATGAAAAACATTTCTAGGGATTTAATTCATGTTGAAGCTTCTCTAGATCTCTCCTCCGAACACTCTCCGACTATCGTTTCAATCTGTAACCCACTAAGAAGTGACTTACCTCAACCATATATGAAGATGATCAATCGTGTTAATTGGCTGGGATTCAAAAAATATCTTAGTAGTCATTGCACGGAAAATATTACGATAAGAACACCCAATGATATTGAATCTAGCATTGCCTATATTAATGAAAATATTAAACAGGCTACTGAGCATGCCACTACCTCCCATCCGCAAAATGGGTTTAATAAAATTTATTCTAGGGATATTGAACGTCTCGTGTATGAAAAAAGAAGAGCTAGAAGGGAATGGCAACAGCACAGATGACCCAAAATAAAATCAGATTTAAAGAGTGTACTAAACGACTCCAAGAGTTGCTTGAATCTGAAAAAACTGCATCTCTTAAAAATTATCTGGAAGGTCTTGATGTCACATAAGCATCAAATTACTCTTTGTTTCGCGCTGCTAGAAAGCTTAAAACACCCGTTGAGTATAAGCCACCTCTGCGCACATTTACCCGAAATTGGGAAAGAAGCGATACGGAAAAATGTAAAATATTTCCTGAGTACTTAAAATCCGTATTTACGCCAAACACATGTACTGGTGTTTCTGATTTGCCGAGTGTAGTTGCTCTACCCCTTCAACCCTTAAAGTTTAAGATGCGTGATGTACAAAAAGTAATTGCTGAACTCAAACCAAAGAAAGCTCCAGGTATTGATGGAATTAGTAACAAGATGCTGATGAACTTGCCGCATATTGCAATAAGAATCTTGCTGTTTATTTTTAATGCCATATTACGACTGGACTATTTTACAGAACACTGGAAGCATGCCAAGGTCAAAATGATTCCAAAGCAGGGCAAAGATCTTACCAAAGCAGAGTCATATAGGCCAATAAGTTTGCTGTCAACTATGTCAAAACTCTTCGAAAAGCTGCTCATGACAAATTGTCCCCTTGTTTAACAGATAATATGTGCATATCGGACAATCAATTTGGATTTAGAAGTCAGCATAGCACCATTGAACAAACGCATAGATTGGTTCAATTTATAAGGAAAACATTCGAAGAAAAGAAGTATTGTTCTGCCCTATTTATTGATGTTTCTCAGGCATTTGATAAAGTTTGGCATTATGGCCTAATTTTAAAATTGAAGACAAATAACATTCTAAAACTTTTGGAAAGTCATATTTTAGGCCGAAAGTTCTCTGTTATGGAAGGAGAATTTATGAGTGCGCCCGAAACTATCTCATGCGGTGTACCTCAAGGAAGTATATTGTTGCCAGTTTTGTATTTGATTTATACTTCTGATATGCCTGTGAACGGTAATATCCATACTTCTACATTTGCCGATGATACAGCCTGCCTTAGTATGCACGAAAACCCTCATGAGGCATCCCGATATCTTCAGGAACATATAATACAGCTTGAGCTATGGTTAAACTTATGGAGAATAAAAGTAAAGGAGCAGAAGTGCGTACATATAACCTTTACCCTACGAAAAAATACTTGTCCCCCCATTAGAATCAACAGTCAAGTTGTTCCTCAACATTCCCATGTGAAATACCTTGGTATATACCTTGATCGTCGGCTTACATGGAAACACCATATTGACTCAAAGCTAACACAAATGAAACTTAAAATAACTTAGATAGATTGGCTGATTGGTAAACACGCAGTTTAGATTGTAAACTTTTAATATACAAGTCGATTTTGAAACCAATAAGGTGTTACGGAATTCAACTATGGGGCACTGCTTCAGCTTCCAATATCGAGAAAATCCAACGAAAGCAAAACAAAATTTTACGGTTAATAACATCGGCTCCATGGTACATCAAAAAATCAAATATACATCGTGATTTAAATATGCCACTAGTGACTGAAGAAATTGCAAAATACGCAGGCAAATATTTAACAAAACTCGAGTCACATCCTAATCCGCTGGCTCGTAATATTTTGAACTTTACTGGACACATCCGCCTTAAAAAGGGGGACACAAGGGCTCTTATATTTAACACTCCAGATGGGACTGCTTGATAATATATTTATTTTTCCTTTTTGATTATCACTAATTATGTATTATTTATAACTATCACTAAGTTTATATCCGACTCTGGTCGAGCATAATAATTTTTGTTTATAGATTTAAGATTTGAATACTTATTGTTAGTACACATATGAAGATACAATAAATAAATACAAAAAAAAAGGAGTGCGGGCCTACGCCCACAAATATGAAAATTTGTGCTATTGAGCTGAAATTCGATAGAAAGCTAGGTCTAGGTGAGAAATAAAATAAAAAAATAATAATAAAATAATAAATCTGAAAACTCGGAAATTTTAGCCAGGAGGGCGGGGCTACGCCCATGAAAGTCAGAATTAAAAAAGCTAATATAAGGCGCTTAGTGGAAGCGTTTTTTAATTTAAATTCGGCATATTTACTGCGATAATGCAAGGCTATACATTTTTTATTAAAAAAGCGGGCGTTGACACGCCCATACAATTTAAACCTCATTTTAATGCCCTGCTACTCAGCATATTTAGATATACTATTTATGTAGGTATTATTATCCGTTTGTAACGAAACTAGACACGTATAATTAACACGGACCCAAAAAAAATTGCCTTTGGAAAAGTGGGCGGGGTTACTCCCATAAAAATTAAGAGCTAAAAGTTGCGCTAAGGAGCTGAAATTTGATATACAAGCAGGTGAAAAACCAACTAGAAAAATCTAAAAAACCCGGAAGTTTTAGTTAGAGGGGCGGAGCTGCGCCCATAAAAACTAAAAATTAAAAGTTGCGCTAAGGAGCTGAAATTTGGTATACAAGTAGGTCTAAGTGAGAAACCAACTAGAAAAATCTGAAAACCCAGAAAATTTTACCAGAATGGCCGGGGCCACGTTAATATTATTTTGAGCTAAAAACTTAATATACAGCTTTTAATTCAAGCCAATTTAGTGAAATCTTGCACACGCGTTGCACGTACACAAAACTTTAAACTATCACCTTAATAATTGGGCGTGATCACTCCCATAAAATGTTAGCCTTGTGTTTAATCTACATCGGTCTAGCATATTTTAGAAGAAAATTAGCATGAATTATAAGCGCTGCTCACAATAAAATTTTGAGTTAGGAATAGTTGGAGAGGTAATGCTGATAAAATCTAAAGATATAATTCAAGCTAGAGAGTGTAGCTGCGTAGGCCAATGGGAAAATCTTAAAATCAAAAAGTTTTACCCGGTATGCGGGGCCACGACGTTAAAACTCTAATTCGCACTAGCGAGCTTAAATTTGATAAACAAATAAGTCTAGATAAGAGATCACTAAGAAAAATCTGAAAACCTAGAATTTGCTATCAGAGGGCGGAAACACGCACTTCAAATTCAAAATTAACATACATTTGATTTAAACTTTTCATACACATTGCACTTCTCCAAAATAAAAATTCCCTATTTTGAAAAATAGTCGTGACTTCACCCATTAATCTTAGCTTTTTCGTTCAGGTACTTCGGCTTAGTAGTTTTTAATTTAATACTCAAGTATTTCTTATTAACTTTTTAATACCAAACTTTGCATGAACCATAAGCACTAGCAGAAATAAAAGTCCGCGGGGCCAGGCCCATAAAAATTTTACTTAATATAATACATTTTTAAGGTCAACAATTCAACACCCATCACACTCTTACCCATTGTTTTATGTTACTCTGCCATTTTCAACTGGAACATTGATCATGAATAGAAATAAAATACACTAGAAATTTTAAGTTTAAAAAGTGTTATTATAGAAATCTTTTCAAAAAGTAATCAGATCCTCACAAAAATATAAATGTGGAAATCGGCCAAGTTCTTATCGAAAATTTCGGCCATTAAAAGTTGTGAGATATAAATTTTGACCAAGTTCTTCTTTGCCAGAATACCTAACACAGAAATATATTATGTATGATAAAAATTTGTAATTGTAAGGGTGTCATATAATTTCTAGATAATCTCTTAACTTGTCAATATTTCTTAATGTAATTGGGACTTATTTCAAAAAATTGGCGCTATTTTATTTCATTTGTGTACATTGGGTATTTTTTCATACATTTTTTTTTTGATTTTTATTAATTGGGGCTTATTTCATTTCTTGTTCGGGCGTTATTTCCTTAGGCCTCATTTCATAGCGCCCTTTATAGCACCAAAAATCCAGATATTATAATTGAGTTGTATTATTTTTGTAACGCATGTTAAAATGAATACGAATTAGAGTCTGAACACAATGTAACGAGAATTTATTGCGGTGCGGTTTTTCATGCGATTTTGAAGTAAAAACCCGCAGTGCGTACGGCATAAATTTAAAATCTATTTTATTTTCATTGCAGACTTTCTTATTCTCTCAATTTTTGACTTTCTTTCTCTTTCTGATGTTGCCATAGTTTTCGAATAATTGTCGGTGTTCACAACAAAAAACATGATTTTGAAGTTCAAAAATGTTTGTCATAAAATATAACAGCTTAAAAAATTTATCAAATATATCTGCGAATGTATAAAATTTTAATCATTTTTTGTTTTTAGTTACTGCCATTACAAAATATTTAACAGAAGGAGTAAATTTTTTGTAAAAATGTATGCACAAAAAAATTAATAAAAATTTAAACAAACAATGACAAGTATTTCCGTCGCCGTCTTCCGTTGCATTATGTTTATTTTTCTCTGCCGCAACGAGAAATCGCATCGCACCGCACGGCAACATTGTGTTTAGACTCTTAAAAAAGAGTTGTTTTTTGCTGGATAAAAACAAACAAAAAATTAAATTAATTGTATGAATTTTGGTATTAAAAATAGTTTTCAATTCCATTCTGGTTAATACTTTGGTTCTTTCAACTTGAAAAATTAATCTTGAAAATCATGTATGTACATTAGAGTGGTTCGAAAAATAAAAGTTATGCCAGTCACCCACTAGGATTAAAGATAATGTAAAAACATTGTACATTGTACATATATCTCAATTGCGAAATAAACTTATTTAGTTTGTTTTTGATATAAAAATAATATACAATTGCGGTATTCAAACGGTAGTTTAAACTAGTTTAAAAAAATGAGACTACTGTGAGCAACCCCTTATATTTTAGTACAATAGTTGAAACATAAACAATATGATACAAAACAAATGAGAAAAAATATTAAAAAAAAACAAAATAAAACTTGGCACGAATATGAAAATTAATGTGAAAATTATTCAACGGCTTCTACACAGAAAAAATTATTCCCAAAAAATTTTCAAACAAACGTGTGTTTTGAAATATAATTTAGTTTCAGTAAATATTTTTTACTGTTCCAGTAAATTATTTGTTCCAATTTTATTTTATGTAGAAAAACTGTATAGAATGAAAATTATCTATATAAAGTAAAATTTGTAACAAAATTTTTTAGATTTATTTATTTTATATTTAAATTTGTCATTTTCAGTAAAATTTATTTTTATATACTAAAGGTATTCACATCTGTTAATTAACTCGTTTGTTAATTAGATGCTTGTTTTAATCTCAGCACATAAACTGGATTAAAGTGTTAAAGTGTTAAGGTTTATTCAACAACAAACAGTACTTGAACCGAGTTGTTTGAAGAAATGATTTGATGTAGACTCTTTAATGTTCAATAACAAAAAGGTTTTCTTTATTTAAATTTTTCTTCATTTTATACAGAAATATTGATTACTATTAATTTAATATAAAATGTTATTTACTGTTAATTTTACATACTTAGCATTTATGGTATTATGTATCATATTTTAAGTTCATTGGCTGTGTGACCATGAACATGAGGCGAACAAAATACTTAGCATGCAATTTAATGTCTAAAAGGTGATCGTACTATAAAAAACAAACAAATTAACAAAAAATGCATAATAGACAAGAGTGACTTACAAACAGACTATATAATTGTAATAAAATACTTAAGAGTGCAACGAAACTAAAAATGCATAATAAGCAAGAGTTAATCAGAATTATAAAGACAAAAGAATAAAACCATAATAATAAATTTATAAATAAAAAACTATGTTAATGTTTTAGCACTACAGAACCTTCAAATTGATACATCATCTTGGGACCCGCTTCTGCTGCACTTATTACTAAAAAGGCTAGATCGAAACACACGATTGCGCTTTGAACAGTCTCTATTACAACCACGAGAAGTTCCAACAGTTAAAGAATTTTTATGTTTTTGGAAAAACACTTCCAGTCCATTGAAGCAATGGGGGTCAAAAAGAAACACCCAATTTCGAAGGTTTGCACTTCAGTGGTAACTCAAAACGATTCCTGTGTCATGTGCAGAAATGGTAAACACCCCTTATTTGCTTGCAAGATTTTCCTTCAATCATCACCGGTAGCTCGGCTTCAATTCGTTCAAAAGAAAAAATATTGTTTCAATTGCTTAAAAACAGGCCATAACGTAAAGAATTGAATTTCTAGAAGCTGCATGAAGTGTAACGAAAAACACAACACACTTCTTCACCTAGAAACCTCAGAACAAACCAGAAGCAACACGGCTTCAAAGAACCAGACATCTAAAGGAAGCTTAACTCTTAATGCACAAGAAGCTGCCACATTAACCACAGCTAAAAATTCAAGTTCAAGCAATTACGTGCTTCTTAGTACAGCATTAATCATCGTCAAGGCAAACGGAAAAGAAGTACAATGCCGAGCAATTCTTGACTCCGGATCTCAACTTAATTTCGTCAGTGAGCGACTAGTTAAGCACTTAGGACTTTCAACAAAACCAGCTTCTATCTATATAAATGGCACAGAGTCAATATCACGTTACATTCTAGACTAAACAACTTCACGACGCAACTCGAAGCAGCTGTTCTTCCTCAGATAATATCTTCACAACCGTCATAAACAATTAACATTGACAATTGGCCAATTCCCAAAAACATCAAACTTGCAGACCCGGAATTCAATCGTCCTGATAAAATAGATGTGCTTCTAGGTGCAGAGTTTTATCATCAGTTATTTTCAATCGGACAAATAAAATTGGGCAAGGAGCTGCCGACTTTGCAAAATACGGTATTGGGATGGGTTATTTCAGGAAGGGTTGGTGAAATTCAGCTATCATCGACAACCTGTGGAATGTGTACTGAGGAGGAAATCAAGCTGGAAGAAACAATTACGCAACTATGGGAGCTAGAAAAGGTGGAAGCAGCAGATAAAACACTTTCTTCTTCAGAAAGGCTTTGTGAAAATCATTTCGCAAATACTTATACAGTCGATCAGAATGGAAGATTTGTCGTGAGACTGCCATTTTGCAGTAATCCCGAGGAACTAGGGGAGTCTCAGGGAATAGCATTCAACAGGTTTCTTGCTTTAGAGCGTCGACTTGCAAAGACACCAGAAATTAAAATGCAATACATACGATTCATGGAAGAGTATAAGTCGTTAGGACATATGACCGAAATAGACACCAACTCCATAGATAAACCTAACTACTTCATTCCTCACCACTGCATACTCAAGCCTGAAAGTTCAACAACTAAATTAAGAGTAGTCTTTGATGCCTCTGCGAAGACTTCTACTGGTGTATCATTAAATGACTTAATGTACACTGGGCCAACCGTTCAAAGCGAACTCTTTTCCATTATACTCCGTTTTCGAATACCACGCTTTGTGTTTACCACAGACGTGGAAAAAATGTATCGGCAAATGCTTATACATCCGGAAGACAGGAAATTTCAAACCATCATTTGGAGAGAGAGTCCAACTGCAGCAATCAAGCATTACCAATTGAACACAATAACCTATGGCACCCGAGCTGCACCGTATTTAGCAACTAAATGCCTGAAAAAAATCGCAAAAAAGAATATAGCACGATACCCTCTTGGAGCCAACTTTCTACTCAATAATTTTTACGTCGATGATGGGATGGGAGGAGATGATAGTTTGAGTACAACAATCACCATTCAGCAAGAATTGAAGCACATATTAAAACAGCATGGCCTAACTTTGCAAAAGTGGAGTGCAAATCATCACCAACTACTCCAAAACATCTCAACGAACGAAGAAGTAAACATTGATTTTAACAATGAAAATCATCAAACAGTCAAAACCCTGGGATTGACATGGATACCAAAAGTCGATGAGTTTTGTATAAAGGTATGTTTGGGTGATACCAAACGTGTTACTAAACGAACAGTTGTCTCAGATTTGGCTCGATTATTCGACCCGCTGGGAATTGTATCTCCAATTGTAGTCACGGCAAAAATGTTCATTCAGGAATTGTGGCAATTAAAACTTGAATGGGATGAAGCCCTACCAGCAGAACTACATACAAAATGGATGAACTTTCGGAACGACTTAACACACATAGACAACCTCAAGTTTTTGAGACATATCTTCCAAGGGCAGATTGCATCAGAAATGCAAATTCATACATTTGTAGACGCTTCAGAGAGAGCATATGGGGCAGCAATATACATAAGGTCAATTATAAGAAATGGCCAAATAATAGTAAGGCTACTATGCTCAAAATCACGAATAGCACCTTTAAAACAACAAAGCCTTCCCCGTCTTGAACTCTGTGCAGCACGCTTAGGTGCTCAACTAACGGCTCGAGTGAAAGAGGACTTAAAACTTGAGGATAAGCCTACCTTCCTCTGGACAGACTCAATGATTGTTTTGGCCTGGATTAACTCGCAGTCATCATCTCATCAAACGTTTGTGGCCAATCGAATAGCCGCGATTCAGGAGTTAACAATGGCCGAACAATGGCGACATGTAACTTCAAAAGAAAATCCTGCTGACATCATATCGCGAGGACTGTCTCCAAAGGCACTACCATCATGCAACTTATGGTTCTATGGCCCAATCTTCCTACATGGGCATGAAGCAGTTTGGCCACAAAGATACTCGAAGGCCACAGAAATACTGGAAGGTAACATGGAGCGAAAGAAAACAGCTACCGTGTTAGCAATTGAGAATACAACACCAATAATCTACAACGTTGATCACAAGGGATCATTTCGAACATTGCAAAGAATTGTAGCCTATATGCTACGATTTATTAACAAGACAAGAAAAATAAACACACGTCCAGAACTCGCCTTGACAGTAATGGAACTCAAACAAGCCCTTGTAGTTATTCTACGAGCAATGCAGTCAGATTTCGAAGACGACTTAAAACATTTAAAAAGAAGTAATGTAGTTAGTAAGGCAAGTCCTTTCAGCAACCTTACCCCATTCTTGGATTCAAATGGTATAATTAGAGTGGGAAGACGATTAAGCACATCTTCCCTTTCATATGACGCCAAACATCCGATGCTGCTTCCCTACAATGACCCAATCGCAAAGCTACTCATGCAAATGGTGCATGAACAAAACAGACATTGCGGTCCACAAGCACTCCTGTCATACGTTAGACAAATATATTGGCCAATCAAGGGAAAATCCGCAGCAAGATCTACTGTACAACATTGTATACGATGCTCCAAGGCCAAGCCAAGGCTGCTCAATCAGATTATGGGCAACTTACCAGCGGCGCGTGTCACACCAGCTCGACCATTCATCAACGCTGGAGTTGATTTTTGCGGACCATTTTATGTCCATTATAAAGTCAGAGGGAAAAGGCCTCAAAAGGTTTACATCGCAGTGTTTTGCTGTTTTGTTACCAGGGCAGTACACCTGGAATTAGTGAGTGATCTTACCACCGAATCGTTTATAGGATCACTAAAAAGATTTGTAAGTAGGCGAGGTCAATGCCGAAACCTCTATTGTGACAACGCTACCAATTTTGTAGGAGCAAAGAATCAATTAACAGAATTATCAGAAACTATCCATTCTGGCTCAGCTCAAGAAATAATTAACCGAGAATGTACATCAAGAGGGATAACATTTCATTTTATACCCCCAAGAGCACCACATTTCGGTGGCTTGTGGGAAGCTGCGGTCATCTTCTCGTCAGAAGTGTGTCAACAGCATCGCTCACGTATGAAGAACTTGACACGGTAATCATTGAAATTGAAGGAATTCTCAATTCAAGACCAATAAGCCCAATGTCAGAAAACCCCAATGACTTAGCAGCATTAACTCCGGGCCACTTCCTTATTGGGGAACCCCTCAATGCTCAAGTTGACGTAAATTGCACCCAAGAACGAGGTAACTTATTGACCAGGTGGAAACTAGTAACTCATCTCAAAAATGAATTTTGGAGACGATGGTCGAGGGAATATTTGAATGAACTACAATATCGACATAAATGGAAAACTCAAGCAAACAATATGGTAATAATCAAAGAAGACAACACAGCACCGTTACAATGGCCATTGGGTAGAATTATAAAGATACATCAAGGAGATGACGGTCTCGTCCGAGTAGCTGATGTTAAAACATTAACAGGCAACTTCAGAAGGCCTATTACACGTTTAGCACCGTTACCAATAAATACTGAAGACGATAACGAAATATCTGTACAAGACCAAGCAATTGAAGCAAACGATAATGAATCTGAAATGCCTACGAAAAGGAGACGCACTTCAATCAATTCAAATATTCCCTTGATGATAATGACTATGATACTGTTACCACTGGTATTAGGAATAAATATCTACAATGAACAATTTGGAACACAACCTGGAATTTATTATGAGGGAATCGGAAAAGCATTTATTTCACCCACAGAATGGCAATTTTTAATTTATTATGATTTGGAGGGGTTCTGGTCTGAACTAACGCTATTCTCAAATGGAACCAAGGCACTTAGTCATTTGTGCAAAGAAATGCAACAAAAGGCAACATGCACAAACCTAGTCAATTATTTTGAACATGCTGAGGCTAGGCCACTCATGGACAGCACATTACTTTCCGGGAAAAGACATAAAAGAGCTGCAATCGATCTTGTGGGAAACATTGCGCGTACATTATTTGGAGTGCTAGACTCCGAATATGCAAAAACAATGGAATACACAATAGCACAAGTTAACCAAAATGAAGCCCACTTCCTCAATCTATTAAAGAATCAAACATCAATTATAGATTCTACCATTAACATAATTAAATTGGGTCAAGAAGCGGTAAAGAAAAAGTTTGATAAAATGGATGCCCAAATAGCAGAAATATACAATAGGATAAATAGCTACGGTGAAGAAGACAGAACCTATCGTATTTTTTCGTCATTATGCATACAACTCACAATCATGGCAGCCACTTTAGACCAAACTCAATCCTTAATTGTTGATATCCTAACAAATACACATCATGGCATTATAAGCCCGTCATTACTTAATTCAAAACTTAACAGGACTACAAACCTCATTAGCAGAACAAAATATTTTCCAGCTTCCAAACCAAATTGAAGCCCAAAACTACCACCACATAACGATCGGCTACTCCATCTTATTCATTACTGGTGTCATCATTGTTTATCTTATCATTAAAAGGAATACCAACGTCACACCAACTCCAGCTCCTCGTAACTTGCAACTCACACCAGATTTCACAGTCCATATTTAGACCAAAATATGTTTACCCAGCACTTCAACTCAAGAAGATAAGAAATGTCAGTCCAGCATCGTCAACAAACCGCAATTCAACACCGATTTTGAGCTGCGCTCAACGGGGGGAGCATGTTTATAGTTAACATAGTTTTTTATTTATAAATTTATTATTATGGTTTTATTCTTTTGTCTTTATAATTCTGATTAACTCTTGCTTATTATGCATTTTTAGTTTCGTTGCACTCTTAAGTATTTTATTACAATTATATAGTCTGTTTGTAAGTCACTCTTGTCTATTATGCATTTTTTGTTAATTTGTTTGTTTTTTGTTGGAAAAATGGAAAAAATATAATTTTTTTACAACAAACACAGGGAAAAAATTTCACCAAAATTTTGCACAAACGGTAGTTATGCCAGTGGCATCATTCGTACAAAATTTCATGAAAGATTGGAAGCGAAAATGTTTAAAATGTTACTTTTCTTATAAATGTTTTTACCCAACGAATAGCTTGAATTTTGATGCCTCTCGGCGGTAGCTAAGATTTGATTTTAGACCCCTAGTTTCATAGGGTAATAATCTTAGAATTATGTGTAGATTTAATTTTTTCTATACGCCTGTTGAGAAAATAAAACTGAAAGCAAAACAAAATTTTACGATTAATAACATCGGCTCTATGCTATATAAAAAATTCAAATATACATCGTGATTTAAATATGACACTAGTGATAGAAGAAATTGCAAAATACACAGGCAAATAGTTAACAAAACTCCAGTCATATCCTAATCCGCTTGCTCCTAATATTTTGAATTTTACTTGAACACATCGGCCTAAAACAGAGGGCCACAAGGGCTCTTATACTCAACACTCCAGATGGGACTGCTTGGTAGTACATTTATTTTTCCTTTTTGATTAACACTACTTATGTATTATTTATAACTATCACTAAGTTTATGTTCGACACTGGTCGGGCCTAATAATTATATTTTAGATTTAAGATTTGAATACTTATTGTTAGTTCACATATGAGGATACAATAAATAAATATATGTATTAAAAAAAATAAATATATATATATATATATATAGTTATATATATATATATATATATATATATATATATATATATATATATATATATATATATATATATATGCCCTTAATTATGAAAGTGGTCTAAGTCGTGTGCATTTTTGCTTCGAGATATCAAATAAATCTTTGAAAATTTTCAATAAATATTTAAAAATTACTTAATAAATTTATTTTAATTTGAAATTTATTTGCTGGTGGTTCAGCGTTGTCTATATGCATTTCATTGTTGCTGTAAAAAATCATCAGTAAACTTCAAGCACACATTCTGAATAGTCATAAACCTATTATCTTATGCACAGACTTTCAAGAACTATTTGAGAATTCACAAATAACAGTATTTCCGAAAATCACAAAAGAAAAATAAGCATAGTAGACTTAGAAACTAATATAAAAAACCCAGCAAATAATATTTATGATTTGTTACAGCAACAATGAAATGCATATAGACAACGCTGAACCATCAGCAAATAAATTTCAAATTAAAATAAACTTCTGACAATATGTCGAATAATAAATTTCTTAAATTAATAAATTTATATAAATCGAGACTCTAAATTAAAATGCAGCATAATATATAAATAATTTTTTATTTGTTCATATGTAATCTACTAAATATCTCGAACAGAGAAATATATGACTTAGTCCCAATTTACACTATGCAAGTCTTATTGCTAAGCTGATTAGTTTGCTTGGGGAGAGAGACGGGGGGGAAAGAAACGTTGCTTTTCCCCTCGTCTCTCTCTCCCTAAGGCGAATCAGCTTAGCAATAAGACTTGCATAGTGTGATTTCGAACTTAGACCACTTTCATAATTAAGGGCATATATATGTATATATTATGCTACAGCTATTATTTACTTTCTTCAAAAGGTATGCTATCAGAAGAAGCGGAAGAGCATTGCAATAGGGATTTCAAAATATGAAGGAGCCAGAACGCAAGAAGACACTCGTGATTGTCAAATTTGAGTGTTATCTTTAACAGATTTCTTGCAGCATCTGATCCATTAATAACTTGTTTACGCGCTTTCAATAAAATGATGACTCATGAACTACTACCTGAATTTATATTTATACTAGTATAACTTTTTAAAAATCAGTAATAAATTTCTTACACTTCGAGCAAGATCCCCATGCTAGTAATGTGACTTTTAATACGTATTTCCTTGCAGTTGGATGGTGCCAGTATCGGTTTCACAAAATTAGTAAAATATTTACGTAGCAGAGTAATTTCTCAAGAATCTGCTGCGAGTGATAAAATTTTGAATTTCTAAAACTTATAGTATGTGTGCAAAGAACGGAAATGTCACATGAGCGTTTTTGGTTTATTTCAAAGAAAATATGTTTTACTTCAAAAGTTAAAAAAATCGTTGATACACGTGTATATTTATTTGTCATTATTTAGGACAATCAGTTGCAACATTTTTTAGTGTATCTTTATTTTTCATGTGGAGCAGCTGTTTAAAAGTCTCGACTTCCGAGTGAAGGGCAATTATGTCCAGTGCTATAACATAAAAACAATTATAACAAACAATTCTCTAGAAAGTTATATTATACATACTCAAAAAATGTGAACCTATCGCTAATAACAGTGGTGTTACTAAGTAAATTAGGCGATGTGAGCGCTTTTAACGGGTGTTTTTTTCAGAGATATAGAACTTCGAATTGAAATAAAACACAAGAAAATCGTTTTAATGTCCATCAATTTGGCTTTATTGGAAGGATAATTTTATGCCATTTATGTTTAAATATCATTTCGGTTATGCGGCTGCCGCGGCTGGCTCGAATAAAGCCAATTCTACAGGTCCAATTTTCAACCACTTTTTCGATCATATGGGGCCGTATGTTGGCAATAACGCCACGAATGTTGGCTTCCAAGTCCCCTAACGTTTCTGGTTTGTTGGCGTAGACGAGCGACTTCACATATCCCCAAAGAAAACAATCCAATGGTGTCAAATCACACGATCTTGGTGGCCAATTGACAGGTCCATTCCGCGAAATTATGCGCTCATCGAATGTTTCCTTCAATAAATCGATTGTGACGTGCGCTGTGTTTCATGTAGCGACGTTTTGTTGGAACCACAACTCATCCACATTCATGCCATCCAATTCGGGAACAAAATAGTCGGTTATCATGGCTCTATACCGGTCTCCATTAATGGTAACTGACTCTCCAGCATTATTTCGGAAGAAGTATGGCCCAATGACTCCACCAGCCCATAGAGCACACCAAACAGTCAGTTTTTGTGGATGTAATGGCGTCTCAAGGGTCTCATGTGGATTCTCTTCACTCCAAATGCGGCAATTTTGCTTGTTGACGTAGCCATTCAACCAAAAATGAACCTCATCACTGAACAAAATTTTGCGATGAAAATCAGCATCGAGATCAATCTCATTTTCGGCCCATACACCAAAATCAAGACGCATTACATGGTCTCGCGGCTTTAATTCTTGCACAAGCTGGATCTTGTAAGGTCGCAAGCCAAGATCTTTGCGCAAAATCTTCCATAAAGTTGATGGACAAAGCTCCAATTGCTGTGCACGGTGGCGAATCGATTCATTCGGGTCCTCTTCAACACTTTGCTCTACAGCGGCAATTGTTTCTTCGGTGCGCACTGTTCGACGTCTCTGCGGATGCGTATTATCACATAGAGTAAACGTAGTGCGAAAACGATCCATGGTTAACCGAATTAATTGCTCTGATGGACGATTATGTCGACCATAAAATGGACGGAGCTTGCGGTAAACTTCGCGAACTGAACCATTATTTTCGAAATAAATTTGCACGATTTGCAAGCGTTGTTCTTTTGTCAACCTGTTCATAATAAAATGGCAAACCAAACTAAATATTAATCACTTAACAGCTGGCAAAATGGCCGCCAGTTAAAAAAGTGATGCCAACTTAAAGTTCTATACCTCAATAAAAAACACCCATTACTATGTTTTTCCCAACGTACAAACTCTTTTCCAAATAAACATATACCAATGACGTCACTAGGCAAAAATCCGTACTGAACAGTGACTTTTTTGCGATGTATTGTACGTTTTTAAATCTTATTTATATAAATTGGTATCGGTATACTCTCACGAACATCGATGATAGTTTCATTACCCGCTTGTCCGCGGATACATTACATAAGTCATTATACCATTATGCGCAAAGCAATGACCGTTACTTGCTCGGCAATACCTAAACAGTGCCTTTGAGTGACGAATTTAAAATGGGGATGTCATTGGAAGTATACAATCGCCTCCCTCTCGCTTACATTCGGTTGACGAAAACAGTGACGAATATTCATCATAGTTTTCATTCACAAAAATACTATGATGAAAAGAACACTGAAGCCGGAGTTAAATAATGAACGGTCATTAAGACCGCTTCTGAAATTATTAAAAATTTATTGTCAATTTACATTTAGTCAAAATATTAAGTATTTTTTACCTGAAAGTACTGAAATTTTTTTTTTGTGTTCTTTAAAGCTGTTCTTCCCTTGAACACCATCATGCTTATGCTAGAAAACTATTGTACACATTTTTCGTTTCAACGTAAACACTAGAATATGACAGAAAAAGAATTTTGGTCGCTTGCTTATATACGATCAACGAATTCATATAATATATTGGTACACCAAGTAAGTACTGCCAACTGTGAGTGACGAATTTATTACTTAAAAAATGTCAATAGCAGTTTTGCCGAACAAGCGGGTATATGTTGTGTTTTTATGTATGTGTGTTGCTCGATTATTTACTGAGCTAGTGGGTTAAACTCATTAACCGCTACAACTAAATGCGTGGATAGGACAAATTTAGACACCGTAAAATGGAGTAATGGTAGAATTACGATACGAATCAACGTATCGTTTTACTTTTGAAGTGGTCGTTTAATCTGGTTGTAAGTTAGTAAAAAGGTGAGGTCGCCAGAGAACGTGTCAGCTGTTATTGTATTTATTTCTCTTTGCTTTATACATGTGTGTGTATATATGTAAGAAAAAAGTTGACGTAGAAATCTATTTTCTGTAGATTTCTACCTCACATACGTTACGATACATATTAACTAAACAGCAATATGCTTTATTTATGTTACAGATTTTGTCAGCTGATTCGTCAACTCGCGAAACGAATCTACTAATTCTACCATAAGTATGTATAACGTAAACTGAACAGATCACCCGTGTTGATTAGAATTTTTCATCATTTGCACATGTTGCTGAACGCCATATCTGCTCATGGTGATTTGACAAGACAAGACAGACACGATATAAATGTATTTTCAAACATCTTTTATAGCTGGATTCACTAAAAATGTAACAATACAAGCTCGTGTTTAGTTTATTTTTATTTTTTAATTTAATAAAGGTCGTTAAAAAACACTCATAGGATACAAAAGAGGCAACAATGCATTCGACCATGAAGCATTCAGCACCATTTTATCCATATCAAAGTAGTTTTATGATTTCAATGTTCGCGCAATTTAGTTTTGTTTCCGAAAACCGTAGTTTTTACTAAAAAAAAAAAAAAGAAAATGTAATGAAAAGCACACCCTTTTATTCAGTTAACATGTTACAACAAAATTTTTAATACAGGCATTATGGAAACCAATTGTAAAACTAAAATAAAAATAAATGGACACTAAAACTTTATTTTTACTTTAATCTCCATTTTTGTACGTATGTATGTGTGTATATATTTAAACTTACCTAAAGTGCATAATATCAATACTAATACCACAACGGTTACCTGCCCTGCATGGTTTGTAAAGAACAACAAAGTATGTAATATTAGTTCTTAGCAAATAGCTAAATTTTTATTTTAAGCATCTTCCATAGCAATAGTATCGTTTAGAAATTTTGCAAAAGGTTAACAAGACGGTTGTTTCGTAAAAGAAAACGCATTTTTATAAAAATTAAGTACGTACTGATTATATACATACATGCATATAAAAGTGTATACATACATACTTATGTACATATTTGTTTTCTGAAAAATCTACATGATAAATTTTTTGCTCTATTCGATATTAGCAATAGTTGAATATTTTATTCTGCACTTTGTATTTAAAAATTGTTTTATATTATTAATATTTAATTTTGCTTTTTATAATGAATGAGGGGAAAGTAATTAGACATGACTTAAACGTAGGTCACCAGTTTATAACGTCAATTTATTCATCCACATCTAAACCCACTTGAACTGCACATCATTGTTTCTCCAAAAAAATCAGCTATCCTCACAAAAACATGAATGCTAAAAAAACCAAGTTTCTATCCAAAATTTCGGCCATTAAAAGTAATGAGATATAATAAATGTTTACCAAGTTTTTGTTTGACACAATATCTAACACAGAAATATGTTATGTATGATATAAATTTGTAATCGTAAGGGTGTCATATAATTTTTAGATAATCTACCAACTTGGCAACATTTTTACCAATATAAATAAATGAACAAATATAGATTATTCTCTTCTGTTTTAGAAAGGTAATGATATTGCCAAATTAACAGATTATCTAGAAATTATATGACATCCTTACGATTACAAATCTATATAATACATAGCATATTTCTGTGTAATGTATTGTGGCAAACAAGAACTTGGTAAAAATTTATATCTCACAACTTTTAATGGCCGAAATTTTGGATAGGATCTTGTCCTTTTTTTACATTCATGTTTTTGCGAGGATCTGATTACTTTTAGAATAATTTTCTATAATAACACTTTTTAGATTAAAATTTCTAGTGAATTTTATTTCTATTCATGATCACTATGCCAGTTAAAAATGGCATAGTTACATAAAATATTGGGTTAGAACGTGATGATTCTTGGATTGCACACCTTAAAAATGTACTATTGTGTCATTACAACGGGTCGCCAGTGTGTATACAATTTGGCAACAGTCGTCTGGAAAGAAATATGTAAAATACAGCGTACATTTTAAACTCACAATTTTGTAGTGAGCAGCGCTTATAATTCATGCTAATTTTCTTATAAAATATGCTAGACCGAATCAGATTAAGCACAAGACTAACATTTTATGGGAGTGATCATGCCCTCTTTTTAAGGTGATAGTTTAAAGCCTTGTATACGTGCAACGTGAAGGAAAGGTTTTACTAAAATGACTGTAGTTAAAAGCTGTATATTAAGTTTTTAGTTCCAAATAATACTAGCGTGAAACCGACTATTCTGGTAAAATTTTTTTGGCTTGGTTTCCCATCTAGACCTACTTATGTTTCATATTTCATCTCCTTAGCGCAACTTTTAATTTTTAATTTTTATGGGCGTAACCCTTCCCACTTTTCCAAACTCAAGATTTTTTTCGGCCAGTGCTTATTATTCGTGTCAAGTTTCGTTGCAAATGGATAATAATACCTACATAAATAGTACATCACTTTTTAATTAAAAAATTTAAGCCTTGCATTACCCCAGTATAAATGCCAAATTTCAATAAAATAGCTTCCATTAAGTGCCTTAGATTTGCTTTTTAATTCTGACCTTTATGGGCGCAGCCCTGCCTTCCTGGCTAAAGTTTCCGAATTTTGAGATTTTTTAGTTTATTGCTAACCTAAACCTAGTTCTCTATCGAATTTCAGCTCACTAGCACAAATTTTAATTTTTATGGGCATAGATAGATAGATCTGAGTCTAAAATAAGACATAGGTTGTAGATTTTTTCAAAGGTAGTACCACGATGTGTTGTAAGGGAAATTGTCCCTTCTTTGAAACTATCTATGCGATTTTTATGAAATTCAAAACATGTATAGATCTGAGTCTAAAATAAGACATGTGAGTTTTCCAAAAATATGACTACGAGGGTAAGTCTATCTATCTTTTTCTTTATAACTACCGATGAGATTTTGTTACATTTTTTTTAAATTTTAAGTAAGGGGAAACTACTACCTCTTTGAAACTATGTAACTGATTCTAATGGAATTCAAAACATGGATAGATCTGAGTCTATGAGGATACAAACACTATGGCCAAGTTCTGGCCAATGCACGCAGTGTGTATATTTACACGAAGCCATTCGAGCTGTTTTTACCCCCCTCATAAGTTTGTTCCCCGCTACCGCAAAATTGTGATATTTAAACCATAATTAGAATAAATTCGTATAACCTCATACGCGAAGCTTGAAAGTTTTACAATGAAAGCTTCCGGAGATATAGAGGTACAAAAAGTGCATATTTTAAGACACACTCACTGACCACTGAACACTGACACACTCATCTAATTGATGAAGCAAATCCGCTATAGCAAGAGAGCTAAAATTTGGTACACAAGAAGATCTAGGTGAGCAATGAACCACAAAATTCTGAAAACCCGAAAATTTTAACCAGCAGGGCGGGGCTACGCCCATAAAAATTTAAACTTGTGCTATCAACCTAAAATTCGATACAAAGGTAGGCCTAGGTGAGAAATAAAACAAAAAAATCTGAAAACTTGGAAAGTTTAGCCAGGAGGGCGGGGCTACGCCCATAAAGGTCAGAATTCAAAATGCTAATCTAAGGCGCTTCATGGAAGCTATTTTATTGAAATTCGGCATATATACTGCGGTAATGCAAGGCTATAAACGTTTAATTAAAAAAGTGGGCGATGACACTCCCATACAATTTAAACCTCATTTTAATGGCCTGCGGCTCAGCATATTTATATATACTATTTATCTAGCTATTATTATCCGTTTATAAAGAAACTAGACACGAATAATAAGCACTGACCCAAAACAATTGTGACTTTGGAAAAGTGGGCGGGGTCAAGCCCATAAAAATTAAAATTTAAAAGTTGCGCTAAGAAGATGAAATTTGATATACAAGTAGGTCTACGTGAGAAACAAACTAGAAATATCTAAAAACCCGAAAATTGTAGTTAGAGGGGCGGGGCTGCGCCCCTAAAACTTAAAAATTAAAAGTTGCGCTAAAGAGCTGAAATTTGATATACAAGTAGGTCTAAGTGAGAAACCAACTACAAAAATTTGAAATCCCAAAAAATTTTACCAGAATGGGCGGGGCCACGCTAATATTGTTTTGAACTAAATACTTAATATACAGCTTTTAATTCAAGCCAATTTAGTGAAATCATGCATCACCTTAAAAATTGGGCGTGATCACTCCCATAAAATGTTAGCCTTGTGTTTAATCTACATCGGTCTAGCATATTTTAGAAGAAAATTAGCATGAATTATAAGCGTTGCTCACAACAAAATTTTGAGTTAGGAATAGTGGGGAGAGGTAATGCTGATAAAATCTAAAGATATAATTCGCGCTAGAGAGCTGACATTTATCTAGAAATTATATGACACCCTTACGATTACAAATTTATATCATACATAATATATTTTTGTGTTAGGTATTGTGGCAAAGAAGAACTTGGTCAAAATTTATATCTCACAACTTTTAATGGCCGAAATTTTGGATAGGAACTTGGCTGTTTTTCACATTTACAAAAAATCGTAGGTTTTCCAACCCTAGAATCATCCTTTTTGTTTTTCTGATTTGTTACATCAATGTCTTTCTTTAAAGAACATTAGATATGTTTAATTTATAGAAAAAAGGAAAAATTTGTTTAAGTAAGTTACTTTTGTATAAGAAAAAAAGTTAAGGCTTTCCAACCCTGGAAACGTATTTTAATTTTTTTAATTTTTTTGGTTAGAAATGCCAATTTTATTCATACTGAAGTATAAAATAAGTTTATTTAATAAAAAAAATAATAATAACTAGTTTTCGGTATGACAAAATGAAGTTTAAGTTTCCCAGCTCTGAAACCGTCTGCTCGATTTAGCTTATTTTCAATACCAATCTTTTTTGGACCATTTCTGATACACCAGTCCAAGAATGAAGTCTCTAGCTTTTCTGGGAGCTTCAGAAAACCAATCGGTTACGTGAAATCACGTACAGACAGACGGACAGACGGACATCGATTATTCGTCTTCCCTATGCATAAGAATCCAGAATACTTTATGGCTCGCCTATTAATATTCTGGAAATTACAAACAGATTTTTTTTAATGCATGTATTTATTTATTGTATCTTCAAATATGAACTAACAATATGTATTCAAATCCTAAATCTAGAAAATAATTATTAGGTCCGACCACTGTCGACCATAAACTTAGTGATAGTTATAAATAATTCATAAGTAGTGATAATCAAAAAGTGAAAAAAAAAAGTATTTTCAAGTAGTCCCATCTGGAGTGTTGAGTATAAGAGCCCTTGTGTCCCTCTTTTTTAGGCGGATGTGTCCAGTAAAGTTCAAAATATTACGAGCAAGCGGATTAGGATGTGATTCGAGTTTTGTTAAATATTTGCCTGCGTACTTTGCAATTTCTTCAATCACTAGTGGCATATTCAAATCACGATGTATATTTGAATTTTTGATGTACCATGGAGCCGAAGTTATCACACGTAAAATTTTGTTTTGCCTTCGTTGGATTCTCTCGACATTGGAAGCTGAAGCAGTGCCCCATAGTTGAATTCCGTAGCACCATATAGGTTTCAAAAGTGACTTGTATATCAAAAGTTTGCAGTCTAGACATATCACAAGTATAAATCAGATACAAAACTGGTCCCAGTATACTCGCCTGTGGCACACCGGCAGATGTAGATTCGGGAATACTCATGAAGTCTCCTTCCACAAAAACGAATTTCCGGGATAGAATATAACTTTCCAACAGCTTTAGAAAATTTATTGGTAGATATGTCTACAATTTTAAAATTAGGCATTCATGCCATACTTGATCAAATGTCTGAGAAACATTAATAGAGAGAGTAGAATAATACTTCTTTTCTTCAAATGTTCTTCTTATAACTTGAACCAATCTATGCGTTTGTTCAATGGTACTATGCTGACTTCTAAAACCAAATTGATGGTCCGGTATGCACCCACTATCAGTTAGAATTGGGATAATTTTGTCATGAGCAGCTTTTCGAAAAGCTTTGATATTGTTGATAGTAAACTTATTGGCCTGTAAGACTCAGCCTTAGTAAGAGCTTTGCCCAGCTTTGGAATCATTTTGACCTTGGCAAGCTTCCAGCTGTGTGGATAATACTCTAGTCGTAATATGGCATTAAAAATAAATAGTAAGATTCTAGTTGCAGTGCGAGGCAGATTCATCAGCATCTTGTTACTAATACCATCAATACCTGGAGCTTTCTTCCGGTTGAGCTCAGCAATTAGTTTATGTACATCAAGCATCTTAAACTTTAAGGGTCAAAGGGGAAGAGCAACTATACTCGGCAAATCAGCAACACCAGTACATGTATTTGGGGTAAATACGGATTTTAAATGCTCAGCAAATATTTTACCTTTTTCAGTATCGCTTCTTGCCCAATCACCGGTCGAAGTCCGCAGAGGTGGTTTAAACTCAACGGGTCTTTTAAGCTTTTTAGCAGCGCGCCACAAAGAGAAATTAGATACTGGTGTGACATCAAGACCTTCCAGATAGTTTTTAAAAGATGCAGTTTTCTCAGATGCAAGCAACTCTTGGAGTCGTTTAGTGCACTCTTTAAATCTGATTTTATTTTGTGGTGATCTGTGCTGTTGCCATTCCCTTCTAGCTCTTCTTTTTTCACGTACGAGACGTTCAATGTCTGTAGAATAAATTTTATTAAACCCAGTCTGCGGATGGGAGATAATGGCATGTTCAGCAGCCTGTTTAATATTCTCGCTGAGATTGGCAATGTTAGATTCAATATCATTTGGTGTTCTTAGCTTAATATTTTCCGTACAATGACTACTAAGGTATTTTTAAATCCCAGCCAATTAACACGACTTATACCCCCTTATGCAAAAAAATATTTTACTTTAGCTTTAAAGTTCATAGTAGTTAATAAGCACTTTAAGGCTAACATAGCTTTATTAAAAAATCATATGCAAAAGACAACTTTAAATATTTTGTTATTTAATAATAAATACTGGTAACACCACCGTGTTCAACAACCACTTCACAGCTTATGATGTACAAAATTGAATACAATTTCATTCGGGTATTCAAATATTTTTTTTATTTTATTAAATAAATTTTTATTATCTTGAAGTAAAGCAACCTAATTTAAAAAATATGAGCTTCTGACTTAATAGGAAAACAGATAAACAAAACCATGAAGTAAAAGTAAAAAAATGTGAAAAATTATCACAATTTTTTTTATTCGAATGAAACGAGCATTTGGATATCCAGCTTTTTTCGATTTGTCTTGATTGTATGTACATCACTTAAACATTTTTGTATAATTGTATTTATTTTAATATTTTTTTATGGATTTTGCTATGTATTTCGAAGCAGTTGGATAATTTGGTGATGCTTCCCATTACATGACAGAAATAATAAATTTAAGATAAGAGCAGGCACTTCTAGCTTCATTTTCAGATGTAACATGAATCAGTATGTGCTATATTAGTAAAAATATTTGAGGTACAAAATACACATTTTGGAAATATCAACTTAAAGTAGCCTTAACAAACGTGGGTGCCTACTTTAGAATTTTGATACAATAATTTTTTTTGAATACAACTTTACTTAACATTGCTTGGCAAAGCTTTATTAAGTTTTTTGCATAAGACCCATAATCTTTACATATGGGTGAAGTAAAGCGCTTCTCACTGGGCTACAAATTTTAACGATTTTGGAAGAATGATCGGACGAGAGATCTAGAGAAGCTTCAACTTGAACTAAATCCCTAGAGATATTTTTGATGACGCCAAAATCTATGACATCCGTAATTTTTTGTATGCAGTAGGCCAATAAGTGGGCCCCCCACTCGAAATGACGTCCAAGTCCATTTTTGCAATTGTGTTGAACAATGCTCGACCTCTGTGTGTAATAAGACGCGAACCCCAGAACGTATGTTTTCCATTGTAGTGGCCAGCTGGTACGAAACAAGGTCCAAGAGATTTGTAGAATTTCTCGTATTGATCCTCAGTGATTGAAAATCTAGGAGGGGAGTAAATTGAAGATATCACGAAATTTGAACAAAAATTCTCAATGAAGATGTTTGTTGCTTGTAGATGTTCTTCACATATGTTGTCAAGAATAAAGTGCTTTAGTCTTGACTTTATTAGAATTGCTGTTCCACCGCATGCTCTTCGTCTAGGGTCCTTTGTATCATATTATGTGTATCCATTCATTTCAAAGAGGCTTCTAGAAGTCAAACGAGTCTCAGAGACCAACATTACATCAATATTTTTTTCCGTAAGGAAGTGCTCAAGTTCATTTTTATGTTGGGGAATGCCGTTTGCATTCCAGAAACATATTTTTAATGTGTTCATGGCTTGTTAATTAATGCTTGAAGCAGTGGTAGCATTTCTTGCATCATGCTAGTCATATTTGTTGTAAAGTTGTTGATAGTTTGCACAAGATTTTCAATAGTGGCTTCAAGGCGATTAAAATTAAAGTTTGAATTTGTTGAATTATTTTTTGGGGAAACATTTTGTGTTGGAATTGAATTTGTCTTAGCAGCATCTACATACGATACACGGGAAGTAACTGGTTGGCTCATTTGCGCAACGCTTCCTCTGCCAGCGTTGGTTGTTTGAACTGGAACTAATTTAGGTTTTTGCACCATAGCCTGCTTGACGAAAGAGTACACAGGACAGACAGCCTATGTAGTTAGCGGTGTGATTACCTCCACAATTACTGCATTTTTTTCCGCTTGATGTTTTGGTTTAGTACAACTAGCAGTGCCGTGTAATTCGCCGCACACAACGCAAACAGTAGGTAAATTGCAGCAAGTTTTTGTATGGCCATATTCTTGGCAATTATGGCACTGCACGGGACCTGAACGCTTATGTGGCTCTTCAACTGTGATTTTTCTGTATAAAAGGTATTTTAGGCTATAATTAGGATGAGTCTCGTTTTTTTCAACTGCATATCATTCGGCACCAGTTCAACACGAAATAGGGGTTGGGGTACCTTTTCTCTGCTTATTATGTAAGATACATTTTTTACCTTAAATCCCTTTATGACGAGTGCATCTTTTATTTCTTCAGGAACAACATAGAAATCTATGCCCTTCAATACTATCTGCAGGCCTTAACACTCTTAACCTGGTATGTGTAGAAGCTTGTTTTATTTTTTTCAAATTCAGTAACCATTTTGCGGAAATCTTTTTCGTCATAAATTTGAATTTTCGTTTCATCGATGTTGCCACGTTTTATTGGGACAATGTGAAATTTATTCTCACCAATGACCGAAATTAATTTTTTAATAAGGGCATTTGAATTTTTCTCTCTCAAATAGATTGGTGGCGGCTTGGATGTTTTATTCAAAGATGCATCGGGTTTGTCGTTTTCATCTTGCAAAATTTTAAAGCGGTTTTGGCGATTAGTTGAGGCTGCGCTGTTATCCCTAGACATTTTTGGAGCAGATAAAATTTTTGAAGAATTCGGGCTTCGCCCACGCCTTACCACGGTTATATATCTGTCCATTCCGACTTGTACCTTGAGTTTCGAGCCGCTGTTATCTGTATTGATAACTTTGTAAATGATGAACACGAGCCTGAAAGGGATGCTATTACTGGCTTATATGAAGAAGTACTAGGCAACTGTAATGTTAATCCTCACAAAAACATAAATGTGAAAAACGGCCAAGTTCCTATCCAAAATTTCGGCCATTATTTATTATCAGATTATCTAGAAATTATATGACACCCTTACGATTACAAATTTATATCATACATAATATATTTCTGTGTTATGTATTGTGGCAAAGAAGAACTTGGTCAAAATTTATATCTCACAACTTTTAATGGCCGAAATTTTGGAAAGAAACTTGGCCGTTTTTCACATTTATGTTTTTGTGAGGATCTGATTAATTTTTGAAAAGATTTCTATAATAACACTTTTTAAACTTAAAATTTCTAATGTATTTTATTTCTGTTCATGATCACTGTGCCAGTTGAAAATGACAGAGTTACATAAAATAATGGGTGATAGTGTGATGGGTGTTGAATTGTTGACCTTAAAGATGCACTATTGTGTCATTGCAGCGGGTCGCCAGTGTGTATGCAATTTGGTAAGAGTCGACTGGAAGAAACATGTAAGAGACAGCGTAATTTTTACTGGGCATGATCCCGCCTAATTTCTTAATATATTTGCATATGAAAGTCTGCTTAGCCGAAGTACATAAATCAAAAAGATATGCCCAATGTGTATGCAAAGTTTCAATAGGGTAGCTGGTGCTTTTTATTTTTGGATTTTCCGATTGAGTAAATCAATTACTATTTGTCTACAAAATGTCAGCTCTCTATAGTATAATATTTCGTACAATTTTTATGGGCCTGCCCCCGCTGACCTTTATATCTGCTAGTGCTTATGGTTCATGCAAAGTTTGGTATTAAAAAGCTAATAAGAAAAACCTGAGTTCAAATTAAAAACTGCTAAGCCGAAGTATCTGAACGAAAAAGCTAAGATTTATGGGTGAAGTCACGGCTACTTTTCAAAATAGGGAATTTTTATTTTGAATAAGTGCAATGTGTATGAAAAGTTTTAATAAAATGTATATTATCTTTGAAGTGCTTGTTTCCGCCCTCTGATAGCAACTTCTGGGTTTTCAGATTTTTCTTAGTGACCTCTTATCTAGAGATCGTCGTGACCCCGCATACCGGGTAAAACTATTTGGTTTTAAGATTTTTCCATTGTCTTACGCAGCTACACTAACTAGTGTATAAAATGTCAACTCTCTAGCGCGAATTATATCTTTAGATTTTATCAGCATTACCTCTCCCCAATATTCCTAACTCAAAATTTTGTTGTGAGCAACGCTTATAATTCATGCTAATTTTCTTCTAAAATATGCTAGACCGATGTAGATTAAACACAAGGCTAACATTTTATGGGAGTGATCACGCCCAATTTTTAAGGTGATGCATGATTTCACTAAATTGGCTTGAATTAAAAGCTGTATATTAAGTATTTAGTTCAAAACAATATTAGCGTGGCCCCGCCCATTCTGGTAAAATTTTTTGGGATTTCAAATTTTTGTAGTTGGTTTCTCACTTAGACCTACTTGTATATCAAATTTCAGCTCTTTAGCGCAACTTTTAATTTTTAAGCTTTACGGGCGCCGCCCCGTCCCTCTAACTACAATTTTCGGGTTTTTAGATTTTTCTAGTTGGTTTCGCACGTAGACCTACTTGTATATCAAATTTCATCTCTTTAGCGCAACTTTTAAATTTTAATTTTTATGGGCGTAACCCCGCCCACTTTTCCAAAGTCAAAATTTTTTTGGTCAGTACTTATTATTCGTGTCTAGTTTCGTTATAAACGGATAATAATAGCTAGATAAATAGTATATATAAATATGCTGAGCCGCAGGGCATTAAAATGAGGTTTAAATTGTATGGGCGTTTCAACGCCCACTTTTTTAATTAACAATTTATAGCCTTGCATTACCGCAGTATACATGCCGAATTTCAATAAAATAGCTTCCATGAAGCGTCTTAAATTAGCATTTTGAATTCTGACCTTTATGGGCGTAGCCCCGCCCTCCTGGCTAAAATTTCCAAGTTTTCAGATTTTTTTGATTTTATTTTTCACCTAGACCTACCTCTGTATCGAATTTTAGCTCGATAGCACAAATTTAAATTTTTATGGGCGTAGCCCCGCCCTCCTGGTTAAAATTTTCGGGTTTTCAGATTTTTCTGGTTCATTGCTCACCTAGATCTTCCTGTGTACCAAATTTTAGCTCACTAGCTATAGCGGAAGTGCTTCATCAATTTGATGAGTGTGTCAGTGGTCAGTGGTCAGTGGTCAGTGGTCACTGAGTATGTCTTAAAATATGCACTTTTTGTACCTCTATATCTCCGGAAGCTTTCATTGTAACTTTCAAACTTCGCATATGAGGTTATACGAATTTATTCTAATTATGGTTTAAATATCATAATTTTACGATAGCGAGGAACAAAGTTATGAGGGGGGTAAAAACAACTCGAATGGCTTCGTGTAAATATACACACTGCGTGCATTGGCCAGAACTTGGCCTGGCGCACTGCCGTGCGCCTAGATGCATCATTACTATTTGGCATTGGACAAAGCGAAGTTGATCGCTGACGAAAAATTGGCTTTGCCGTTAAAAAAAGACTTTCTTCAGATTTATTATTTATATAGGGTGTTTTTTTAGAGGTATAGAACTTCAAATTGAAATAAAACACAAGAAAATCGTTTTAATGTCCATCAATTTGGCTTTATTGGAAGGATAATTTTATGCCATTAATGTTTAAATATGATTTCGGGCATGTGGCCGCCGCGGCTGGCTGGAATAAAGCCAATTCTACAGGTCCAATTTTCAACCACTTTTTCGAGCATATGGGGCCGTATGTTGGCAATAACGCCACGAATGTTGGCTTCCAAGTCCCATAACGTTTCTGGTTTGTTGGCGTAGACGAGCGACTTCACATATCCCCAAAGAAAATAATCCAATGGTGTCAAATCACACGATCTTGGTGGCCAATTAACAGGTCCATTCCGCGAAATTATGCGCTCATCGAATGTTTCCTTCAATAAATCGATTGTGACGTGCGCTGTGTGGCATGTAGCGCCGTCTTGTTGGAACCACAACTCATTCACATTCATGCCATCCAATTCGGGAACAAAATAGTCGGTTAGTCGGCTCCAATTGCTGAGCACGGTGGCGAATCGATTCATTCGGGTCCTCTTCAACACTTTGCTCTACAGCGGCAATTGTTTCTTCGGTGCGCACTGTTCGACGTCTCTGCGGATGCGTATTATCACATAGAGTAAACGTAGTGCGAAAACGATCCATGGTTAACCGAATTAATTGCTCTGATGGACGATTATGTCGACCATAAAATGGACGGAGCTTGCGGTAAACTTCGCGAACTGAACCATTATTTTCGAAATAAATTTGCACGATTTGCAAGCGTTGTTCTTTTGTCAACCTGTTCATGATGAAATGGCAAACCAAACTAAATATTTATCACTTGACAGCTGACAAAATGGCCGCCAGTTAAAAAAGTGATGCCAACTTAAAGTTCTATACCTCAATAAAAAACACCCTTTATTTTTTTCATTAAGAGTTTCAGAACTCACAGTAAAATAAGCATTTCTGCCGTTAGAACACGCTTCAAATTTTTTGTATTTGAGGCACTTATACAAGGAATTCCTCAAGGGTTATTCGTTTTTGTTTTTTTTTTTGTTTGCGGTCTTTTTTTTTGTTTTTGTTATTTATGAATGTTTATTTGTTTCGAATTACACATATAGATTATTCCTCAATGTCATTTTGTTTATGTTTTTTTTTGTTTGCGGTTTTTTTTTTGTTTCTGTTATTTCTACTATGTAAAAAATATTAGCAAGGCATAAAGCTTATTTATTAAAGACAGTATGTACCTATTACGAATAATATGTACTACGAATATTTTTTTGTATAATTTCTTGTTTGTTTGGTAAGTATGTAAGCAAAATTCCGCTAATCGACTGTTCGCTATGAAGGTATCACGAGAACTCAAACGGAATGACAAACCTACATATATATACCCTTTTACCATTTTTTCGTAAAGGGTATAAAAAATTTGCAAAAAGCAGAGTTATAAAATAACGAAGCTTTCTTCTATCTTTTCCTTCGTAACCTATCTTCTCTATCACTATCCAATTCCTAAAGAAAATAAGACCTAGCAAAAGTAGCAGACATTCATTGCCCAATTATTTTGATTTTTTTTCGACTTTGAATTTTGTACTATATTTTGTATGTCAATACTTATGTTATAATAAGAGATGTTCATATTTATGTGTGTGCGTCAAAGAGATTAAAAGAAAGTATTTTTATACTCAGCTTTAGCTATTAAATCTTTTAAAATTTATTCAGCACCGTCAACTGTTCCCTAAAACGTTAATAGTCATATGCGTAATAAAAAAAACTAGCATGAAGTTAGCATAATTGGCAAAATTGAGCATGGATTTAACGAGTTTTGTTCACACAATTTTACATTAAAAATCACGTTTGGATTTAATAGTGGATTTAAACTATATCATACGCCAATTTTTAATGTCAAATTGTGTGGAGAAACTCATATAACAACTTGCTTAATTTTATCATTTATGCTAACTTCATGCCAGTTTGTAATCATGCATAAAGCTGTAATTGTTTAGTTTTTTTTCTTGTCTGGTTATTATTTTAACAAAATGTTCATCCTTTCAACTAAAATCTTCCTTTGAGATAGCTAATTTATATGCAACATATATTATTTAGTAAGAAGAAGGCTCTTCATGTTTCCTTTTATAAACTATTCTTTCTATTTTAACATTATTTAAAAGGTGGCCTAAAAGGCGAAAAAATACTAGACATCAACATCATCTTGACCATCATTATATTTGTTAAGAAGACAAAAGAATTTTCAAGCCTCGTTTAACTTTAACTGATTCCTTTGCTTTAGCTGCACTATCTAGTGCTTTCATTTGGAGTACGAGTGTTGTTTGAAGAGTAAGACATATACAAATTCATGAACTCTATGAGCTTTTTGGAAGACTAAAGAAATAAAAATGGTAAATTGCATCCTTTATTCCTCTTATCATTTTTAAACAAGGCAGCAATAACAGCTGAACATTTATCTTTCAATTGTTGCGCTCTATTATTTTCAAATAAAACAGCACGTCGTCATATTGCCAAACTGAAGTCTTAAAACTAAACGATTGTTAAGAATTGAAGACAATATTTTAGTACTACTTGCCCCACCTTTTGCTGTATACATACATATATAAGCGGCTTAACTGCACAGAAAGAATAAAATATTTTCTTATATATTTTTTTTTCTTCTCTATTTTAGCTTTTTTCACTACAAAATATAAAAATATTATTGCGTGCATTATTATGCGATTGCTTAATGCAATTTAGTATAAAAGATTTTTTGTGGAAAAAATAGAGAAAAATATAAAAACTTAAATAATATAAAAATTATATAAGATTTGTTACTCACTGAATACCAAAATTAAATTAAATACGTAGAAAAAAATTCTGCCACAAATATTAAACAAAACTCAAGTCACACCCTAATCCGCTTGCTGGTAATATCTTGAACTTTATTCGCTTAAAAAAGAGGGACACAAGTGCTCTAATACAAAATCCAAATTATACTTCTTGAAAATAATGTTTGTGCTTAATACCATATTTCTGTATTTTTAATTACTGTCACTAAGTTTACGTCCGAAACTGCTGGAGCCTCATTATTATATTTAGATTTAAATACTTATTGTTAATTCATTTGTGAAGATACAATAAATAAATATATGTATGTATAAAAAAACGTAAATCGAAGTGTTTATTAATAGGGTTTTGTGTTATTAAATTCTTATAAAACATAAGTTATATAAATTATTTTAAAAAGGTTTTGTTGAAAATAACTCAAATGTTGCATTGAAAGCAAAAAGCTGGAAAATTTGCTTGGTCTTTTATAGTTTTTGCAAATTGTAAAAAAACAAAAAACAATTAATAAAATTTTTAAAACTAGGCCCATAACTTTTAGTATTTATTCTAACTGGAACTAAAGTTTATTTTTTGTACATATTAATTATTATTATTTTTTTTTTGCAAAAATTTTTTGAAACAAGGAACTGTTAATGTACTCTAATGTAATTGGAGTGCCTTATTATCTAGTCCAAGCCATTCGTCATGTTTTTCTCACCATTGTACAAATCTAAACTTTAATTCATAATTAGAATTAATTTATGACACTACATGTGTGAAGTTTGAAACAAAAGCTTCCTGAGATATGGAGGTGCAAAAAGTGGATATTTTAAGACATACTTACTCACTGACTCACTGATCACTCATCGAATTGATAAAGCACTTCCGCTATATCTAGAGAGTAAAGGGTTGCATTTGTATACTCGTTTGTATAGCCAAAACAAATATACCATGGTATGTACCATATAATTGTAGTGTGAGCGACAGAACTAGTATAACAGTTATTGTGAGTGCGTGCTTTTCCAAATTAAAATACAATTGAAAACAAATAACAATTGCTTATTGTATTGCTGCTGAGCAACTGTTTGATCTGTTTTTGCTCAAAAAATACATATTGTAATACAAATATATGAAAAAACCACTATTGAAACAAATACATGATGTGCAGGTATATGTGCGGACGTTCGTTATGTTATTTTGTGGCGCTGCCAAAGTATAGAGAGAGAAAGAGACAATTTTGCTCTGTAATTACAAATGCATGTGTTTCATGTACATGTTCATTTACTTACATATGTATGTGCAATTTTGCTTTCACTCATTCATTCATCAGCCAATTACATTTTTGCTCAACACATCATAAGGCACTTATGGTAAAAGCAGTTTTATGTATCTTATTTGCCTTAGAAAAACAAAAAAAATAAATGAGTTGTTTTCCATACAATAATTGCTTAAAAAATCAACATTTACAACTAGTAACAGCAAACGATAAATAACATATTTGTTCATACTAGAACCAAAAAACAGGCAAAACTAGTGCAAACAGATGTATCTGTGCAATGCTATACTAGAGAGCTGCAATTTGGGACACAAGGGAGCACAGAATTTAAAATAGCATATCTAAGGCGTTTAACTCGAGCGATTTTATTAGAATTTTGTATACGTGTTGCAATAATAAAAGGTTATAAATTTTTGTTGTAAAAGTGGGCGTTAACAACCTCACACAATATAACCCTCCTATTTCATGTACTTCGGGTAAGCATATTTAAATGTATATTTATGTATTTACGTTTATCCGTTTCAAACGAAACTAAACAGGAAAGATAAACATTAGCCAAAAAACTCTTATGTTTAAAAAAAGTGCGCGGGATCACTCCCATAAGAAAAAAATTAAAATTTACGCTAGTGAGCTGATATTCGATAAATAAGTAGGTCAGGTTAGCAACTAGCTACAAAAATCTGAAAACCCAGAAATTATAGATAGCCTGAGAGCGGAGCTACGTCCATTAAGATCATAATTAAAAAAACACAAATTTGAGGCGTTCAACTCAAGCGATTTTATTGAAACTTGGAATATATAACTATTGCATTAATGCAAGACTACACATTTGGGCGTTAACACTCCAATAAAGCTTAAGCCTCCATTCTCATATACTTCTTCTCAGCACATTTAAATATACTATTTATATATTTATTATTATATATGTATATATACATTTCGTTTTCAACGAAACTTCAGACGAGAGAGCTGAAAGTTGATACGCAAGTAGGTAAAGGTGAGAAACCAACTAGAATCTAATAATGAGTAAACCAGCCCCAATTTTTGTTTGGTATTGTATTGATGCGACTTCGATGTTGACAACTGGAATAAGGGTGAATGTAACTTATTTCTTAAATACAGAGTGTAAAATAAAATATTCAACTATTTCTAATATCATCATCATTATTAATCAAATCCCTTAGTCGAAAAATATCGAGACTTAGCTACATTTACACATGAAAGTTCTTTCTAGAAATTTCTGTATACGTATTATGAATAAAAATTCTAATGAAATAAATAACTTTCATGAAAATTTCTTGTTCGTTTTCATGGGAAAGTGAAAGTTCATTTTGAAAATATCGTCGAAAAATAAAGTTGGAAAAAATTAGAGTTACCCAGATTATTCACATACATAAATTTATAGGGCAATAAGTTGGGAATAAGTATTACTGTTAATATTTTTATAATGTTATTATTTTAAAAAGGCATGAATTATGTTCTTTATGTAAATTTGAAGATGCGATATTATAATTCATTAAATATGTATACAAAATAATCATAATTTATAATAGCTATTTGTCATAATCCTGTATATTTGTAGAAATCTTTAAAGTGGGTAGCACTGTTTAACCTTTTTACATTTTACTTTCTGAAAACATCAAAAATTTACTTTCTTAAAAATAAAGTTGAAAGCTGAGTGGAAATTAAGAACAATAACCCAATTCACAATCTTGTGCAAATGGTGTTGCATCGTAGCATGTGCAAAATGGTATAGTATACTGATACTCACCACTTAACAATTCTTATTGGTGAGTACCAATATACTATAGCATTTTGCACATGCAAGGATGCTAGACCATTTGCACAAGATTGTGAATTGGGCTAATTCGAGTGTGGTAGTAAACAAATTTTATTGTATTGCTACTTTCTTGCCACTAGTTTCATGTGTAAATGGTAGGTTACTAAAAATTACAATATAACAAATAATTATACGTTTTTTTTCAAAACAAATATGTGGTCGTCGAAAACTAGCTATTGTTATTTTAAACATCTATTTCGTTACGATAAACAGAGAAATGTTTGAATTTAATTATTACATTATCACATCCATATAAAAGTGTGATATGGTTAGAGTTTAACAATATAGTTTTGTTAAAAATTTATGACTACAACATAATTTGTATTATTATTTAAAAATAGTATGATTTATATAACAATATAATGTTTTCCAAAACCATACTGTGTTAAGTTAAAAAAAAATCTTTTTCAGAAACATCTGTCAGTTCAGTATTTCGTTTGTAAGCTATCGGTAGTGCACGGGTGGTGTTAAATAAATGAATAAATAAATAAAGCATAAACAAAAGGGTAGATCAATAAAAATAAATAAACATTTGTGCATCTTTTTATACAGACATGTATGTATGTCGTGTAAGTATATATTTCTATATATACTATTTATTTCAACAATATTAATTTATGTTTATTTCGAATTTAACGCTCAGCTGTTTCTATAATAAATATATGATTAAAAAAATAAAATAGTATTATTATATTAAATAACATTGTGGTCGTATTTAACAATATTAATATAATATTAGAACGTGGTATGGTGAGTCTCAATTATATTTTAGTCACATCTAACAATAGTGTTGTCATATTTACAATACTAAGATTATAATATAATTAACTCAGATAATATTATAATTAACTCAAATAATAAAATTGTTAAAGCTTTTTTTCTATTAACAATAATATGATTTGACTGCAACCATATAATTCAATCATAGTATGTTGCTGTTTGATTATGGTTTCCTCAACCATATTATTTAAAACCAAGTGAGAGTGATATATTCGGCTGTGCCGAATCTTATATGCCCTTTACCAAAGTGTTTTTATGTAGTATAGAGATACATACATAAGCACATACATAAAGTATAAACAAAAAGAAAAAAATAATTTGACCTAGTTACTTTTATGTACAAAAAAATAAATTTGCAAACCCTAGAATAATCATATTAGATTTTTCTGATTCCTTATATCAATCTAGTAGTTCTTAAAAAAATATAGAAAGTGTGTTAAGTAAAAAAAAGGAAATTAAAAAAAATGATTTATTTAGTTACTTTAATATCCAGAAAAAAGGTCAAAGTTGCCAGCTCTGGAGATGTGGTTTTTATTTTTATAATTTTTTACACCAAAGTTTTCTTTCCAAAACGTAAAATATGTATAATCTATAAAGGAAAAGATAAAAATTAATTAGACTTAGTTACTTTTATATATCATAAAAAGTGTAAGTTTCCCAAACCTGAGATCATTCTTTTCGAGTTTTCTGATTTCTTACACAAATCTCTTTCTTTTAAGATTTTAAGACATGTTTAATTTATAGAAAAAAAAGAATAATTTGTTTTAGTAAGTTACTTTTGTACAAAAAAAGTTAAAGTATTCCAACCCTGGAATCGTCTTTTAATTTTTTTAATTGTTTTTTGTTTTATTTTAAATACCAATTTTTTCGTACTCAAGCATAAAATAAGTTTATTTAATAAAAAAAAAAATAAAAACTAATTTTCGTTAGTTAATTTTTTATATCACAAAGAGTGTAAGTTTCCCAACCCTGGAATCCCCCTTTTTGATTTTTCTGTATTCTTAAAAACATTTTTTTTTTTAAGAATGTAAGATATGTTTAATTTATATAAAAAAATGGAAAAATTTGTTTTACTAAGTTACTTTTGTATAAAAAATAAGGTTTTCCAACCCTGGAAACTTCGTTTTAATTTTTTTTAATTTGAAATACTAAATTCATTCGTACTGAAGTATAAAATAAGTATATTTTATAAAAAAAAATAAAAATTAGTTTTCGGCAGTTAATTTTATATATCAAAAAAGTGTAAGCTTTCCAGCCCTGGAACCGTTCTTCTTGATTTTTCAGATTTCGTACACCAATATGTTTCTTTTAAGAATATAAGCTATGTTTAATATATAGAGAAAAAGAAAAAATTTGTTTTAGTAAGTTACTTTTGTATAAGAAAAAAGTTAAAGTTTTCCAACCCTGGAAATGTCTTTTTCATGTATTACACTTTTTTTATTTTTAATATCAATTTAATGTGTACTGCAGTATAAAATAAGTTAATTTAATAAAAAAAATAATAAAATAGTAAGACCTAGTTACTTTTATATATTACCAAACGTGTAAGTTTCCCAACCCTGGAATCATCCTTTTTGATTTTTCTGATTTGTTTCACCAATTTCTTTCTTTTAGAGTCTAAGATATGTTTAATTTATATAGAAAAAGAAAAAAATTTGTTTTAGAAGTTACTTTTGTATATGAAAAAAAATTTAAGTTTTCCAACCCTGGAAACGTCTTTTTAATTTGTTTAACTTTCTTTTTTAATTTGAAACAGCAATTTAATTTGTACTGAAATATAAAATAAGTTAATTTAACAAAAAATATATAAATATTAGTTTACGGTAGTTAATTTTTTATATCACAAAAATTTTAAGTTTTCCAACCCTGGAATTATCCTTTTTGATTTTTCTGCTTTTTTAACCCAATCTCTTTCTTCTTAGAATATAAGATATATTTAATTTATAGAAAAAAGGAAAAATTTCTTTTAGTAAATTAATTTTGTATAAGTTTGTATAAAAAAGTTAAAGTTTTTCAACCCTGGAAACGTCTATTTCATTTTCTTAATTTTTTTATATTTTTTTTATTAAGAAATATTAATTTTATTCATACTGAAATATTAAATCAGTTTATTTAATAAAAAAAATAATAACTAGTTTTCGGTAGTTATTTTGTATGGGAAAATGAAGCTTAGGCTTCCCAGCTCTGAAACCATCTGCGCGATTTCGCTGATTTTCAACACCAATCTTCTTTCGACCATTTTTGACACACCAGTACAAGAACGAAGTCTCTATCTTTTCTGGGAGCTTCGGAAAACCGATTTCACCTACAGACAGACAGACATCGCTTATTCGTCTTCCCTATGCATAAGGATCCAGAATATGTATATATACTTTATGGCTCGCTTATTAATATTATAGAAATTACAAACGGAATGAAAAACCTATATATACCCTTTTACCATTTTTTGGTAAAGGGTATAAAAAACTTCAAAAAGCAATAAGATGTTTCCAGGGTTGTAAAACTTTAAATTTTTTTCTTATACAAAAGTAACTTACTTAAACAAATTTTTCCTTTTTTTCTATAAATGAAACATATCTAATGTTCTTAAAAGAAAGAAATTGATGTTAGAAATCAGAAAAACAAAAAGGATGATTCCAGGGTTAGAAAACCTACGATTTTTGTGATATAAAAAATTAACTACCGACAATTAATTTTTTATTTTTTTTATTAAATGAACTTATTTTATACTCTAGTACGAATAAAATTGGTATTTCAAATTAAAAATTAACCTTCAAAAAATTAAAAAGACGTTTCAGGGTTGGTTAACTTTATCTTTTTTATACAAAAGTAACTTACTAAAGCAAATTTTTCGTTTTTCTCTATAAATTAAAGATATCTTATATTCTTAAAAGAAATAGATTGCTGTAAGAAATCAGAAAAAATAAAAAGGATGATTTCAGGGTTGGGAAACTTAGTCTTTTTGTGATATAAAAAATTAACTACCGAAAATTAATTTTAATTTTTTTTAAATAAATAAAATTTTTTTATACTTCAGTACGAATAAAATTGGTATTTCAATTTAAAAAAGTTTAAAACACGTTTCCAGGGTTGGAAAACCTTACCTTTTTTTATAGAAAAGTAAATTACTTAAACAAATTTTCCCTTTTTCTCTATAAGTTAAAGATATCTTATATTCTTAAAAGAAAGAGATTAGTATAAGAAATCAGAAAAATCAAACAGTTTGATTTCAGGGTTGGAAGACCCACACTTTTTGTGATATAAAAAATTTGCTACCGAAAACTAATTTTTAATTTTTTTTGTAAAATAAACTTATTTTATACTTCAGTACGAATGAATTTGGTATTTCAAAATAATAAAAAAATTAAAAAAATTAAAACGAGGTTTCCAGGGTTGGAAAACCTTATTTTTTATACAAAAGTAACTTACTAAAACAATTTTTTTCTATTTTACTATAAATTAAACATATCTTATATTCTTAAAAAAAAGATGGTGTAAGAAATCAAGAAAAATCAAAAAGGAGGCTTCCAGGGTTGGGACACTTACACTTTTTTGATATATAAAAGTAACTAAGTCTAATCAATTTTTATCTTTTCCTTTATAAATTATATGTGTTTTACGTTTCGGAAAGAAAATTTGGCATAGAAAATTATAAAAATAAAAACCACAGCTCCAGAGCTGGAAACTATGATTTTTTTCTGGACATTAAAGTAACTAAATAAAACATTTTTTTTTAAATTCCTTTTTTTTCACTTAACACACTTTCTATATTTTTTTACGAACTACTAAATTGGTATAAGTAATCAGAAAAATCTAAAATTATGATTTTAGGGTTTGAAAATTATTATTTTCTTCTTTGTACATAAAAGTAACTATGTGCTTATGTATTTATCTCTATACTACATAAAAACACTTTGGTAAAGGGTATATAAGATTCGGCACAACCGAATATAGCACTCTTACTTGTTTTTTTTTTAATTTTAGGACAGTATTTTTGTTTTTAATGCATACAAATAATGGACCTTTTTAATAAAATTCTATCAACCGAGTCTAGCGGAAAAAGATGAGGACAACATGCATTGAACGATAGTTTTTTTAAACTAAATTAATGCTAGATAAAATAAATAAGATTGAATGTATTGGAATACGAGGACAGTTAGTTCCCAGCAAAAAATTTCAAAAATGGTAATCGAGTTTGGAATTAAGCATTTTTGGTGGAAGGTCTTCCCTACTGGTTTACCAACTTAATGATTTTAACAAGGCGTGAGACTAAGATAATCGATTCTTGAGAAGAACTTACTTTTTTTATTTGGCAACTTTTTGAGGTAATCTATTTTTTTAATTTTAGGTAATGTGATTTGTAAACGAGTAATGAAATTTGGCAATCAGAAAAGTCAGTCATTATATGGCAAGTAGTTCTAATGGTAATGTCTAATTTTTTGCTGGGTTATGTTTTATTTTTGTAAATATTTAAAAATTATTCTTTATTTTAAAAGTATTCAACTAAAAAGAGAACAATGAAAATTAAATTGGGTTTTTTTAAGATTGTCAATTTTACCATCTGCTTAATCATTCAATTCAATATTTTAAATTTTAAATGAATGACGTAAGACTAAAACGTATATGTAAACACGTACATATAAAAACACAATCACCATATGTACATATGTTGACTTCATGGCGCAACACAAACTTTTGTTTGTCCGCAGACTGTATTTTTGTTTTGACAACCAGCGTTGGAGACGATCAAGTAATTAGCGGTCTAATAAAAAATCTAAATTTTTTATATTTACCGACAATTACCACTACGTATACCTGTACAACTATGTGATGGACAAGTTTATTTTATCGTCTCTAGGGCATTTTGTAAGAAAATGCAAGATAGTTGGTTTTTATTAAAATTTAATCTACTTGGATATAGTTATATTACAAGTAATGAAATTGCAGTCCTACACCCAGAGAAAAAACTTCAAATCAATAAAATTTATACTGAATTAATAAAAAAAAAACATTAACGAAATTCTAGTCATGTTGAAATTTCTTATTTCAATATGGAAAAATATTAATTTACAGTATTTAATTTGTTAATTTTATTTGTATTTAAGTATCTCAATATACATTTTCTATTACTCGTATATTCAAAATTATAGAATTAATTATTTTTAAGTTTCAGCTTTTCTCTGAGTTAATTGTTTTAATGGTAGTATAAGAGGATAAGGTTTGCGTACTTAAGTATTTTTCATATCTCATATCCGGGTACGCTTTATGCTAACTATAATCCACTTATAGTCAATTCATACTCATCCACCTGTTCCTTATAAAGGTTTCCGCTGGTATATTTTGTTATATAGATACTAGGGTGATCAAATCGGGTTTTCAACTGGTTTTAAAACCCAGTTTTTCAAAATGTTGATTTTTCGAATGTCGAATAGTCCGGTTTTTTACAATTTTAAAACCGGCTGAGTCTAATACTTTTCGATTTGTATATTTTGCAATAAAATTAGTTTTTACTATGCTAAAACTTAGACATGGCAACGCTTACTGAATGAAACATGAAATTAAAGCAAAATAATTTTATGAGGTGGAAGCTGAGGCGAATTAAATTGGCCATGTGGTGTGCAATGGATGTCAAAATCCATTTGTAAAAAGTGTTTTTTTTTTGTTGACATTTTGCTTAAAATTTTATATAGAGGTGGATATCTAACCCAGTCCATACATTCATATGCATTTATATTATATATATCGCACACTAGATCAAAAAAATTCACAACTCAAAATTATCAAAGTGGTTTTGTTTTTTTTTTATAAACCAGTTAATCGAACAAATCTCTAACGCCCGCAACAATTTCTTTTGCAATAAAGTCTTCTTGAAGAATATAAAATACCGTTATGCTGGTTTTTACGTAACATACTTGCGTCAGTATAATTACTTGTTTGCCACTATTCAGCATTTGAAATTTTTTGAGTTGTGACTTTTTATGGTTTATTTTGCGATATGTACTAAACATAGGTGTATGAAGTTAATTTTTATGTTTTACCTTTCATTTTAGTATTGTGTTGTAATATTTACATGAACGGTTAAATGCTTTTTTTAATAAAGCAATTTAAAGTCAAAATTTTTGTATAATATTTTTGTTACTTAAAAAAACCGGTTTTCCGGTTTTTCCTGAATTATAAAAACCGAAACCGGGTTTTTCATATATTCAATTATTCTTTTTTTTAATGCATGTTTTTTTATTTATTGTATCTTCAAATATGAACTAACAATAAGTATTCAAATCTTAAATATATAAAAAAAATTATTAGGCCCGACCAATGTCGGACATAAGCTTAGTGATAGTTATTAATAATACATAAGTAGTGATAAGCAACAAAAAGAAAAAAGTGTTTTCAAGCAGCTTCATCATCTAGAGTGTTGAATATTAGAGCCCGTGTATCTCTCTTTTTTAAGCGGATGTGTCCAGTAAACTTCAAAATATTACGAACAAGCGGATTAGGATGTGACTCGAGTTTTGTTAGATATTTGCCTGCGTATTTTACAATTTCTTCAGTCACTAGTGGCATATTCAAATCGCGATGTATATTTGAATTTTTGATGTACCATGGAGCCGATGTTATCATGCGTAAAATTTTATTTTGCCTTCGTTGAATTTTCTCTACATTTGAAGCTGAGGCAGTGCCCCATAGTTAAATTCCGTAACACCATATTGGCTTTAAAAGCGACTTGTATATCAAAAGTTTGCAGTCTAGACTGAGAGTTGAATTTCTACCAATCAGCCAATGTACCTGAGCTAATTTTAGTTTCATTTGAGTTAACTTAGAGTCAATGTGGTGTTTCCATGTAAGTAGTCGATCAAGGTGTAAATAAAGATAATTCACATGTGAATGTTGACGAACAACTTGATTGTTAATGCGAATGGGGGAGCAAGTATCTCTTCTTAGGGCGAACGTTATATGGACACACTTTTGCTCATTGACTTTAATTCTCCATAAGTTTAACCAAAGCTCCATCTGGCTAATGTGTTCCTGGAGTTTGCGGGATGCCTCATCAGGGTTTTCGTGCATACTAAGGCAGGCTGTATCGTCGGAAAATATGGAAGTATGGATACTACTGCTCACAGGCATATCGCAAGTATAAATCAAATATAAAACTGGTTCCAGTATACTCCCCTGTGGCACACCGGTTGAAATAGTTTCAGGCCTACTCGTAAAGTCTCCTTCCACAACAGTGAAATTACGGGAAATAATGTAACTTTCCAAAAGATTTAAAATGTTTATTGGTAAGTAAGTCTTCAATTTTAAAATCAGGCCTTCGTGCCACACTTTATCAAATGCCTGGGAAACGTCAATAAAGAGCGCAGAGCAATACTTTTTTTCCTCAAAAGTTCTTCTTATAAATTGAACCAGTCTGTGAGTTTGTTCAATGGTGCTATGCTGACTTCTAAAACCAAATTAATGGTCTGGTATGCACCCATTACTAATTAGAATTGGGGACAATTTTGTTTTGAGCAGTGGCCTATATGACTCAGCCTTGGTTAGATCTTTGCCTGGGTTTGGAATCATTTTAACCTTGGCAAGCTTCCAGCTGTGTGGATAATACTCCAGTCGTAAAATGGCATTAAATATGAATAATAGGATTCTAATTGCAATACGAGGCAAGTTCATCAGCATCTGGTTACTAATTCCATCAATACCCGGAGCTTTCTTCGGGTTGAATTCGGCAATTAATTTTTGTAAGTCACGCGTCTTAAACTTTATGTTTTGAGGGGGTAGAGCAACTATATTCGGCAAATCAGCAACACCAGTACATATGTTTTTATGTTTTATGGATTTTAAGTGCTCAGCAAATATTTTACCTTTTTCAGTATCTCTTCTTGCCCAACTTCCGGTAGATGTGCGTAGAGGTGGCTTATACTCAATGGGTGTTTTAAGCTTTCTAGCAGCGCGCCACAAAGAGTAATTAGTCGCTGGTCGCTGGTCTTCCAGATAATTTTTAAAAGATGCAGTTTTCTCAGATGCAAGCAACTCTTGGAGTCATTTCGTGCACTCTTTAAATCTAATTTTATTTTGGGGTGATCTGTGCTGTTGCCGTTCTCTTCTAGCTCTTCTTTTTTCACGTACGAGACGTTCAATGTCTGTAGAATAAATTTTATCTGCAGATGGATAGTGGCATGTTCAGCAGCCTGTTTAATATTCTCGCTGAGATTGGCAATGTTACATGCAATATCATCGGATGTTCTAAGCTTAATGTTTTCCGTACAATGACTACTGAGATATTTTTTGAACCCCACCCAATTAGCACGATTGATCATCTTCACATATGGGTCAGGTAAGTTACTTCTTAAGGGACTACAAATTGTAATGATCGTCGGAGAGTGATCGGACGAGAGATCAAGAGAAGTTTGAACCTGAATTAAATCCCTAGAGATATTTTTTATGATGCCAAAATCTATAACATCCGGAATTTTTTGTATGTCAGTAGGCCAATAAGTGGGCTCCCTACTCGAAATGACATCCAAGCCCATTTTTGGAATAGTGTTGAACAATGCTCGACGTCTGGGGGTAATAAGACGCGAACCCCAGAACGTATGCTTAGCATTGTAGTCTCCAGCTGCTACAAAACAAGGTCCAAAAGATTTGTAGAAATCCTCACATTGATTCTCATTGATTGAAAATCTGGGAGGGGAGTAAATTGATGATATAACAAAATTTGTACAAAAACTTTCAATTCCAATATTTGTTGCTTGTAGGTGTTCTTCACAAGTGTTATCAAGAACATAGTGCTTGAGTCTTGACTTTATTAGAATAGCTGATCCACCGCAAGCCCTTCCTCTAGGGTCCTTTGTATCATATATAGTGTAGCCATAAATTTTAAAAAGACTTCTCGAAGTCAAATGAGTCTCAGATACTAACATTCAATTATTCTAACTCTTCGAAAATCGATCACCCTATTAGATACATAACTACTTCACATAAAAAAAAACAGAAAATATAAGTACAACCAAAGCCATGATAACATCAAACTTTTATATTGTTAAGACTTCCAAAGGAATTTCATGCCATTATATAAAGAAATACTTAGAGGCATACGACAGTTTTATTTTATATATTATAAAGCTATGTGTGTTGCTAAAAATTATTTTGCAAATTATTTCAATCAACGCAAACATTTTAACAAGTCTTTATTTTAGCGAAGAAGCAAACTATTTTAGTGGTTAAGTTTTCACTAATAAAATTACATGTTCAGTGATTGTCAGTGACAGCGATAAACAGACAAAGCATTTTATAAATAATTTACAATAAATTAAAAAAAAGCAACAAGGCTACTTACTTAAAAGGCTTATTTTAATATATAGAGTGTCTTCCAATAAGGAATTATAAATTTTAAAAATGGATAGCTCTCATTATTTTAAAGCTATATCTGTCAAATTGGCTTTCATTTGTTCAGACTTACTTGTTAAATCACTATAGTCTTAACAATTAGCAAGGCGATTATAATCGTAATCGAGATTAATGGCACCTTTTATTCGTAAATTTAAAGCTTAATTAAAAAATATATACATTTTGCTTAAACAGTTTTATTTGTTGGGAGTTTGTTATGTCTATATGCATGCATTTCATTGGCGCATTATTAAATCATCAGTATACTTCAACAAAACACATTTTCAAAAATCATTTGAAAATTTATATTTCACTACTTTTAATGACCGAAATTTTAGATAGGAACTTGGCCTTTTTTTGCATTTATGTTTTTGTGAGGATCTGATCACTTTTTGAAAAATTTTCTATAACAACACTTTTTAAACTTAAAATTTCTAGTGCATTTTATTTCTATTCATGATCATTGTGCCAGTTAAAATTGCACAGTTGTATAAAATAATGGGTTAGAGCGTGTTGGGTGTTGGATTAAAAATGCGATATTGTGTCATTACAACGGTTCGCCAGTGTGTACGCATTTGGTAAGAGTCATCTGGAAAGAAACATGTAAAATACAGCGCAAATTTTAGTGGGCGTGACCCCAACAATTTTGTCAATATATTTACATATTATAGTCTGCTTAGGCAAAGTACATAAGCCAAAAGGATATGTCCAATGTGCATGCAAAGTTTGAATAGGGTTGCTGGTGCTTTAAGTTTTGGATTTTCCGATGCAGTAAATCAATTAGAACTATTTGCCTACAAAATGCTAGCTCTCTAGAGTATAATATTATATAAAATTTTCTTGGGTTGCCCCCCCCCCAACCCCCCCCCCCCCCACCATTTATATCTGCTAGTGATTATGGTTCATGTAAACTTTCGTAGGAAAAAGCTATTGAGAAATACATGAGTAATAGACTAAAAACTGCTAAGCTGAAAACATTAAAGAAAAAGCTAAGATTTATGGCTGAAGTCATGGCCACTTTTTAAAACAGGAAACTTTTACTTTGGATAAGTGCTATGTGTATGAAAAGTTGCAATAAAATTGATCTTAATATTGATTTTAAAGTGCTTGTTCACGCCCCCTGATTGGAATTTTTTTTAGGTTTTTCTTAGTGATCTCTGATCTAGATTTATTTGTGTATCAAATTTCAGCTCTATAGTGCGAATTGGAGTTTTAACGGCGTGGCCCCGCATTGAGAATAAGACTTCTTGGTTTTAAGATTTTTGCATTCGCTTACTCATCTAGACTTACTTCGTGGTAAAATTTCAGATCTCTAGCGCGAATTATACCTTTAAATTTTATGAGCATTACACCTCCCACTATTTTGAACTCACAATTTTGTTTGTAACAGAGCTTATAGTTCATGCTAATTGTCTTCTAAGACATGCTAGACCAAAGTAGTTTAAACACAAGGCTAACATTTTATAGGAGTGATCATGCCTACTTTTTTAAGGTGATAGTTTAAAGTCTTGTATACGTGCAACGTAACGCAAAGAAAAAATATGGTTGAGGTTACCATAATCAACCTACTATGATTGAATTATTTGGTTGCAGTCAAATCATATTATTGTTAATAGAAAATCAAACTTTAATAATATTATTATCTGAGTTAATAATAATATTATCTACAAAAATAATGAACTTTGTTACATCTAATCTTAGTATTGTAAATATGACAACACTATTGTTAGATGTGACTAAAATATAATTGAGACTCACCATAACATATTCTAATATTATATTAATATTGTTAAATACGACCACAGTATTATTTAATATAATAATGCTATTTTATTTTTATACCCTTTACCAAAAAAATGGTAAAAGGGTATATATATAGGTTTGTCATTCCGTTTTTAATTTTTAGAATATTAATAAGCGAGCCATAAAAAATATATATTCTGGATTCTTATGCATAGGGAAGACGAATAAGCGATGTCCGTCTGTCCGTATGTCTGTACGTGAAATCGGTTTTGCGAAGCTCCCAGAAAAGCTAGACACTTCGTTCTTAAACTGGTATATCACAAATGGTTGAAGTAAGATTGGTATTGAAAATCAGCAAAATCGAGCAGACGGTTTCCGAGCTGGGAAGCTTAAACTTCATTTTGCCATACAAAATAACTACCGAAAACTAGTTGTTATTTTTTTTTTTATTAAATAAACTTATTTTATACTTCAGAATGAATAAAATTAATATTTCTTAACCTTTATGTCAACAGCAGAAATGCTTTACGCACGTCTACAGCAGCATACCTGGGTATGTACATACGTTTTGTATGGGGAATGGCACGTCGTTAGCATAAAAATGCTAATTACGTATCTACCTGGTTTGTTGGAATTTCCGAATTATTTTTTTAGTTTGTTAGAAATGGACAAAAGGCTAAAAAATTTTATGATAACCAATTTCATCCTCACAGTCATTGTTTGTTGAAAAAAGTGGTTGTATAGGTAGACGACATACGTATATAATAAAAATATAATATAGGCAGGTAGACACATTTATTGTTGCGGAAATTTCATTCTTTGTAGTATCGTCAGAAAATTTAGTTTACATTTGTGATTCGAAGTGAAAAGACGTTTCTGTTTATTTTGTGGAAATAAAAAAATATTAAAAGTGAAATGGCTGATGGTGAATGGCTTACTCCGCGACAACTAAGCGCACTTTCGTACGAAGAACAACAAGCATATATTCGGCAAGCCCTTGAAGAGAGCCAAGAAGAAACAAGTTTTTTTTTTTTTAATGCATGTTTTTTTATTTATTGTATCTTCAAATATGAACTAACAATAAGTATTCAAATCTTAAATATATAAAAAAAATTATTAGGCCCGACCAATGTCGGACATAAGCTTAGTGATAGTTATTAATAATACATAAGTAGTGATAAGCAACAAAAAGAAAAAGGTGTTTTCAAGCAGCTTCATCATCTAGAGTGTTGAATATTAGAGCCCATGTATCTCTCTTTTTTAAGCGGATGTGTCCAGTAAAGTTCAAAATATTACGAGCAAGCGGATTAGGATGTGACTCGAGTTTTGTTAGGTATTTGCCTGCGTATTTTGCAATTTCTTCAGTCACTAGTGGCATATTCAAATCGCGATGTATATTTGAATTTTTGATGTACCATGGAGCCGATGTTATCATGCGTAAAATTTTATTTTGCCTTCGTTGAATTTTCTCTACATTTGAAGCTGAAGCAGTGCCCCATAGCTGAATTCCGTAGCACCATATTGGCTTTAAAAGCGACTTGTATATTAAAAGTTTGCAGTCTAGGCTAAGTGTTGAATTTCTACCAATCAGCCAATGTACCTGAGCTAATTTTAGTTTCATTTGAGTTAACTTAGAGTCAATGTGGTGTTTCCATGTAAGTAGTCGATCAAGGTGTAAATAAAGATAATTCACATGTGAATGTTGACGAACAACTTGATTGTTAATCCGAATGGGGGAGCAAGTATCTCTTCTTAGGGTGAACGTTATATGGACACACTTTTGTTCATTGACTTTAATTCTCCATAAGTTTAACCAAAGCTCCATCTGGCTAATGTGTTCCTGGAGTTTGCGGGATGCCTCATCAGGGTTTTCGTGCATACTAAGGCAGGCTGTATCGTCGGCAAATGTGGAAGTATGGATACTACTGCTCACAGGCATATCATAAGTATAAATCAAATATAAAACTGGTCCCAGTATGCTCCCCTGTGGCACACCGGATGAAATAGTTTCAGGCCTAATCGTAAAGTCTCCTTCCACAACAGTGAACTTACGGGAAATAATGTAACTTTCCAAAATATTTAAAATGTTTATTGGTAAGTAAGTCTTCAATTTTAAAATTAGGCCTTCATGCCACACTTTATCAAATGCCTGGGAAACGTCAATAAAGAGCGCAGAGCAATACTTTTTTTCCTCAAAAGTTCTTCTTATAAATTGAACCAGTCTGTGAGTTTGTTCAATGGTGCTATGCTGACTTCTAAAACCAAATTAATGGTCTGGTATGCACCCATTACTAATTAGAATTGGGGACAATTTTGTTTTGAGCAGTGGCCTATATGACTCAGCCTTGGTTAGATCTTTGCCTGGGTTTGGAATCATTTTAACCTTGGCAAGCTTCCAGCTGTGTGGATAATACTCCAGTCGTAAAATGGCATTAAATATGAATAATAGGATTCTAATTGCAATACGAGGCAAGTTCATCAGCATCTGGTTACTAATTCCATCAATACCCGGAGCTTTCTTCGGGTTGAATTCGGCAATTAATTTTTGTAAATCACGCGTCTTAAACTTTATGTTTTGAGGGGGTAGAGCAACTATATTCGGCAAATCAGCAACACCAGTACATATGTTTTTATGTTTTATGGATTTTAAGTGCTCAGCAAATATTTTACCTTTTTCAGTATCTCTTCTTGCCCAACTTCCGGTAGATGTGCGTAGAGGTGGCTTATACTCAATGGGTGTTTTAAGCTTTCTAGCAGCGCGCCACAAAGAGTAATTAGTCGCTGGTCGCTGGTCTTCCAGATAATTTTTAAAAGATGCAGTTTTCTCAGATGCAAGCAACTCTTGGAGTCATTTCGTGCACTCTTTAAATCTAATTTTATTTTGGGGTGATCTGTGCTGTTGCCGTTCTCTTCTAGCTCTTCTTTTTTCACGTACGAGACGTTCAATGTCTGTAGAATAAATTTTATCTGCAGATGGATAGTGGCATGTTCAGCAGCCTGTTTAATATTCTCGCTGAGATTGGCAATGTTACATGCAATATCATCGGATGTTCTAAGCGTAATGTTTTCCGTACAATGACTACTGAGATATTTTTTGAACCCCACCCAATTAGCACGATTGATCATCTTCACATATGGGTCAGGTAAGTTACTTCTTAAGGGACTACAAATTGTAATGATCGTCGGAGAGTGATCGGACGAAAGATCAAGAGAAACTTGAACTTGAATTAAATCCCTAGAGATATTTTTTATGACGCCAAAATCTATAACATCCGGAATTTTTTGTATGTCAGTAGGCCAATAAGTGGGCTCCCCACTCGAAATGACATCCAAGCCCATTTTTGAAATAGTGTTGAACAATGCTCGACCTCTGGGGGTAATAAGACGCGAACCCCAGAACGTATGCTTAGCATTGTAGTCGCCAGCTGCTACAAAACAAGGTTCAAGAGATTTGTAGAAATCCTCATATTGATTCTCAGTGATTGAAAATCTGGGAGGGGAGTAAATTGATGATATAACAAAATTTGTACAAAAACTTTCAATGCCAATATTTGTTGCTTGTACGTGTTCTTCACAAATGTTATCAAGAACATAGTGCTTGAGTCTTGACTTTATTAGAATTGCTGATCCACCGCAAGCCATTCCTCTAAGGTCCTTTGTATCATATATAGTGTAGCCATAAATTTTAAAAAGACTTCTCGAAGTCAAATGAGTCTCAGATACTAACATTACATCAATATATTTTTCCGTGAGGAAGTGCTCAAGTTCATTTTTATGTTGGCGAATGCCGTTTGCGTTCCAGAAACATATTGTTAACGTGTTAATGGCTTATTAATTAATGCTTGAAGCAGAGTATTCTGCATTTTCAGCATTTCTTGCATCATGCTAGTCATATTTGTTGTAAAATTGTTTATAGTTTGCACCAGATTTTCAATAGTAGCTTCAAGACGATTAAAATTAAAGTTTGCGTCAGTATTTTTTGAATTATTTGGCGGGGAAACATTTTGTGTGGGAATTGAATTTGTCTTAGCAGCATCTGCATACGATACACGGGAAGTAACTGGTTGGTTCATTTGCGCAAAAGTGGCAGAGTAAGCGTTTGCTGATTGGGCTGGAGCTAATTTAGGTTTTTGCACCATAGTTTTCTTTACGAAAGAGTACACAGGACAACCTCTGCAGTTAGCGGTGTGATTACCTCCACAATTACTGCATTTTTATCACTTTGATCTTTTGGCTTATTGCAACTAGCAGTGCCGTGTAATTCGCCGCACACAACACAAACAGAGGGTAAATTGCAGTATGTTTTTGTATGGCCATATTCTTGGAAATTATGGCACTGTACAGGACCTGAACGCTTATGTGGCTCTTCAACTGTGATTTTTCGGTACAAGAGGTATTTCAAATTATAAATTGGATGCGTCTCATTTTTTTTCAATTTTATATCATTAGGCTCAAGTTCAACACGAAATAGGGGTTGGGGAATCTTCTCTCTGTTTATTATATTGGACACATTTTTTACCTTAAACCCCTGGAGGACGAGAGCATCTTTTATTTCTTCGGGAACAACATAAGAATCTATGCCATTCAAGAAGAAACAAGTGACCACGATTCAATAGTTGGTGATGAGGCTTTAGGTGATATTGGCGGAGATGACTCAGACGTTGAAGAACCCATGTTACCAGAATATGACCCAGAGGGCGACAGTGATTCTGATGAAGATCTTGAAGATGCACTAATTGAAACTGGCGAAGTTTTTACTGCCAGAGATGGTAATGTTTGGTCCTCGATACAACCACAACCTGTAAGATTCCGTACGCACAACATTCTAAGAAGTGCAGAATCTGGACCAGTACGGGCAACGCAGGGTTTGACCACTGCAGACACGTTCCAATTGATAATGTCAAACGAAATATGCGACATAATTATTCGTGAATCAAATCGAAAGGCAAGGCAATTTTATGATATTGACAACGCAAAACATCCAACAAGAGAACCGAGATCATGGATTCCCATAACAAAAATTGAATATGATGCATATTTGGGCCTACTTTTGCTAAGTGGCGTTAAACATTCTGGTTACGTGCATACGAAAGATTTGTGGAAAACTACTTCACATCCACTATATCGTGCCGCAATGAGTGTACGACGATTTTGGGAAATAAGCCGCTTCATACGTTTTGATAATGGAAACACACGCCAGCAACGAAAACAAACTGACAAAGCAGAAGCAATATCGGACGTTTTTTTGATGCTTAACAGCTGTCTTCGTAGATATTACGTGGCTGGAGCCAACGTCACCGTAGATGAACAATTGTATGCTTATCGTGGTGGAACTGGCTTCACGCAATACATACCATCAAAACATGCCAAATATGGAATAAAAGTGTGGTGGGTGTGCGACTCCATTTCTTCCTATCCATTGCAGGTACAATGAATATTGTTGAAAATCTAAATAACTAAATTGAATTTAATTTTTCAATGCAGGGTAAAGTAGTAAAGGACTTATGTGTCAACCTTTTTGCTGGAAGTGGAAGAAATATTGTATGTGACAACTTTTTCACTAGCTACAACTTGGCAAAAACTTTGATGTTAGACAACAATTTATCTATATTGGGTATTTGCAACAAAAGGCGTACATTCGTGCCAGCAGCATTTGCCAACCCGAAACGACGTGAGGCTGAATCATCAATGTTTGGGTTCTGTAATCCCGTTACGATGTGCTCGTACGTTCCCAAGAAAAACAAGGCAGTTGTAATGTTGTCCACTACTCATTATACAACAGAAACGACCGGTCCTAAGAAGAAGCCATTGCTTATATTGGACTGCAACAAAACCAAAGGTGGAGTTGATAACATGGACAAGTGCTTGTCCGAATTTAAAACGAAGCGGCGCACAAATAGATGGCCTCTGGCTTTCTTTTATAATATTGTGGACGTTGCTGCGTTTGCTGCATACGTAATATACATTGACAACAACACTCACCTGAAGAATTCTACAAGCCGCCGTAGGATGTTTCTCCATCAGCTTAGCGAGCAATTGTGCAAGCCAGAAATGGAAAGAAGGGCGAATAACAGCAGAATATCCAGAGTTTTTTCAACGCGCAACGCCATCGAAGCCATGAAAGGTGGGCCCATCGGAGTTGTGGATGCTGAGGCACATGCATCGGAGGAACGTGATAGTACGGGCCAGCTAAAAGTAAAGGGGAATTGCTACATCTGCTCGAAATGACGCCCTACTCGTAAAGCATGCACATTATGCAACAAACCAGTATGCGCAGAGCATTCCAAGGACTTACCTCAATGCGATAGATGTATTTGAATTTCAATAATTTTAAGCAAAAATAATTAAAAGTGAAATTATATAATAATAATAAAAAAATAATTACAAAACTTAGCTCAAAATAAACTATACTTTTATATTATATTATCATATTTGCATGCGTTTTACTATACATACCCAGGTATGTAGTCTGTTGACTTAAGGGTGCAACTTTGTAAATGGACTTTATCTTCCGAACGGATGATCTAATCCTAATGAAACTTGAAACTATTGCGTAAAACAGTTTTGACTAGGATATCAAGAAATTTCAAGTCGATCCGGTTATTCAGTTTAGAGCTACAGCGTTTTCAAAACTAAAAACATACCCACGTATGTTGCCGTTGACATAAAGGTTAAAGTTCATAATTTTACGATTGCGGGGAACAATATTATGAAGGGGTTCGAATGGCTTCGTGTAAATATACACACTGCGTGCATTGGCTGGAAATCGGCGTGGCGCATTGCCGTTTGCCTAGATGCATTCTGGAATGAAAATAATGCATGCTGTGCATTAATATTAATATTATGTATTAAGATAATTCATTACTTTCCTAGGACACTATCTATCTTAACAATAATGAATTCGGGAATGAAAAATCATACATGCTGTGCATTACCTTCTGTTTTACTATTCATTAACTTTTCTCACTGGGTATTAATGACCTTTTCCCACAGGGTCTTGATTGGGTAAAAAAGAGAAAAACCAAATAGTAGAATACTGTTATTAATTCTCAATGAAAAGTAGATAAAACTGCTCTCTGTAATTGTTCTCAATCAACATTTACCAAGCATTGTTACCATTTTAGCATTTTCACTGCTGGATTTAACATACTATTTCCTACGTAGGCATTCAAGTTTTTCAAAAAAAAAAATTCTAAAAAGCTGTGAAAATTTAAACTCTACCATTTGTGTTTTTCTTCTTTAAAACATTTTAGGAGAGACATTTTCTACAGATTTATCATTTTTCGTAATAATTTTCTGGCAACTTTGGCGCCGAATAGAAAATAATATTTATATGCAACTATTTACTCTCCATAGTAAGAGAGACTCATGTATGGGTAAAAAAGAGAAAACCAAAACGGTAAAATACTGTTATAAATTCTCAACATAACGTCGGTAAGGCAGTTTTCTTCGCTTCTTTTCAATGAAAATATAGGATAAAAACATGTACTAGATATAAAATAAGGTTTCTATGAAACAGTAAAAACAGTTTTGCAAACAACGTTGTTATTATCGGTTATGACGCGCACTAATAGGAAAAACAAATTATATTGCGCTACATACATATATACATATGTATATGGTTTTTAGACAGAAAACTGTGTGCAATTATCCTTTTAAAAGATAATAAAATATTTATGGAAAATGTACATGCGATAATTTAAAAAAAAGAAAAAATAAACAAAAAATAAAAGAAATTAATATGAAGAGAAAAAGTGGCTTAAAAGCAGAAATAAAGTATTGCACGGAGGTGTGTTAAAAATTAATTGCTAGCTATTTTAAAAGTGTTCAAATTAAAATGTTCGTGTAAAAGGTTATACCAAGGATAATTACCTTACACTCACACGGAAAATTAAAACTTAACATTGCAACAGTTTTAGGTTCTTTAAGAAAATAAGATAAAAAATTAATTTATCAATTTAAATTGTGTAAATGTTCAAGAATTATAAGTTTTTTGAAGATAAAATAAATAAAAAATATTGAAGTGTGTATACAAATACAATAAACACCTGCTGCAAAATTCATAACAAATGTGAATTGTAAATCTTGAAGTTACTTGAGCATGAGTAAGTGTATGTATGTATATGTGTGCTTGTGCCAATAAACTTGAGTGTCTTATGTGTGTGTAGCAGTGCTTATACCGGAAGTGAAAGTTACACCTTCAATAATATTAAAATAAAAAAATACCTACAATGAGTAAAACATAAATAAATAATACATATATTATAATAAAGAAATGTAAGAAATGTTAAGCAGAGGAAAACCAAATAACCATTACATTTTATTAAAAATGTTTTCACTACATCAGTGTGTTAATGTATCTGTAAAAAGAAATGTTTTTAAGTGAAACTAATGCCTGCTCTTCAAATACAAAATCTTAACTGCACTTAAGTGATTTTTCATTGAAATATATAAATATGTATTTATGTAATGGTAAAATGAAATAGAAAAAATAGAAAAAGCAAAAAGCTTACAATAAATATACAAAGCAACCCAATAAGTGCAAAGTAAATTTTTAGTTTAATTGTGAAAAATTAAAAAATATAAAAATAAAACATTAGAAGTGCACTGCTGGGTGCTCAATAAGTTCTGTTCATGGTTTTTATTAAAAATAAACGAAAAAAAAATAAAATACCTCAAGTGATTTACTGCTAAATGTTCTGTGTGTTGGTTTTATGTGCTGACCTTTTTCGTACTTATCATTGAAATTTCATGCTAAATATGTTTTGATAACTACAATTGTGGATGGCGGAGCTGCTGACATTACCTTTTCTTTTTAATGGCATGTCAGAGAATACATTTCGTTGGCATGTTAAATATACTTACATGTTTGCAAAGATTTTGCATGTTGTTCTGTCTTTTTTTTTCTTTTACTTTTTCTTCTTTTCTAAGTGTTACATATTTTCAAAGGTTTTTGTTAAGGTTGTCGGAATTTATGTGAAAAAAAACTTGAAAAAAATATTTATGTAAGTGGCTCTCAAGTCAAGAGCATTTGTGAAGTAATTAGAACGGAAATTAATTAAACTTGGTTATATTTGTTAAGAAAAGTGCTTTAAGTTTAAATAAAAGAGCAAAAATTTAAAGCAAGGCAAGTTTTTTTTAATTAAAACAAACCAAGCTCAAGATAACAAGAGAGCCAAAAAATGTTATCCAGACATACAATAAATTAAATTGAAGTGTCGGTTTGTAATAACAATACAGCATGTTTTTACTTAACACATATCAAAGTAAACTTATAAATAATATTTTGCACTTAATTGAACTAGAATGCATTTTAATCAGGAATAATTTCATAGTCAATTCTTATATAATAAAATATGTTTATTAATTTATGTGATTTTCTAAAGAAAACGGTAAAAATTAAACTAGACTTTAGTTTGGGTAAATGTCGATATCCACGCACTTAATCAGCACCCACGCCTATCTAGTTGGATAAAGATTTTTTGTTAACATCAGCTTTTAATTTATTTATTTCAGCCTACACAGAAAAAATTATTCCCAAAAAATTTTCAAACAAACGTGTGTTTTGAAATAAAATTTAGTTTCAGTAAATATTTTTTACTGTTCCAATTAATTATTTGTTCCAATTTTATTTTATGCAAAGAAACTGTATAGAATGAAAATTATCTATATAAAGTAAAATTTTTAACAAAATTTTTTAGACTTAAAAAAATTTGTCTGATTTTTTTAAATTTTTTTTACTAAAGGTGGTGGAAAATAAAATAGATGCACAGTTGAATAAAAATGCTTGTTTTGTAAAGATTTTTGTTTGCGGTTATCAAAGTTATTATGTTTGTATATTGTGATTCTCAATAAAGTATTAAGAGTCTTACTGTAAACATACGGAGTTTGTTAGCTAAATTGAAAAATTTTTTAGGTTGAAGTCTACTGACGAGTTCCAAAAGCGGGAACGAAATGCTTAACCATAAAAGCAAGCAAATTTTTGAAAGTAAAAAAAAATAGTTGAATCTTTTATTTGATTCAGTTATTTTTTTTTTGAAATACTTAAAGTAATTTTTACAAACTTTTTTTGCAGTGTCAAATAAAACTTTTACTAATTTTTTTAGAAAAATTGGTGAGAATTGTTATTGATTCAATTAATTTATTTTCTGATAATAAGAAAAATTTTAGAGAATGTTCTTGTAAATTATAAAATAAAATTTGCTTATGCCCTAATTCTGTTCGACGATTGTATCGTCTTGTCTATGGACGAACAAAAGCCGCAGTTGTGATTCTTTACAATTATGAGTTATTGTCCGTGCTAGAAGGTTCGTGCATTTGCTTTATGATTTTGTTCCAAACAATATTTCCAACACATCTTTTGTCATATATTTTTCAAAATATTGTATGATACTTTAATTTAATTTTTATGTTTTAAAAACATGGCAATAATATTTTTATTTTTCGTTATCAAATACAACAACTATTTTTGAAGGAAATTATATAGAGAATTCAAACACAAGAACTCAAAAGTATTTTCAAACAAAAACGTCCTAAATCTTCTTACAGAATTAGGGCATTAATAATACAAAAAAAAAATCTGCAAAAATGTTTTTCTGTTCCTATTAATACATTTGACTGAAAATATTTTGAGTTTCAGTTAACATTTTTTTCTAATGCCATAATAAGTTAACTAAAAATAAAAATTTTTTTCCAGTTAAATTTTTACAAAATTGTTATCAGAATCTACAAATTTCTTTGTAGGTCCGCATTCATACAAAATATTTACTGATTCAATGAATTTGGTTACTGAAAACGAAATTTAGTTTTTTCTGTGTATAAGATTTTAAAATACTGAAAAGCCTGATTAAGAAACTACTCCTGATTAAATTGCTTGTCTGTCTGTCTGTTTGTTTTGCCTAGTCTCCGGAAAGCATTGACCGAATATGAAATAGTTTCAGTGACAGTGATGTTATAGGGCGTGAACTAGTGAATAACTTTTAATATTATAAAATTTCTAATATTCAGTAATAGCTCTAAGAAAGTGCTGTAGATTTATAAATTTGTAATTAGTCTAAAAATTACAAGGATGAACTTATTTACAAAAAAAAATTATATAAAAAATGTTGTAACATCAATTCAGATATTAATCTAGGCACACAATAGTGTGCCAGATCAAGTTCCGGCCAATGCACACAGTGTGTACATTTAGAGGAAGCCATTCGAGCTGTTTTTACCCCCTCTTAACTTTATCCCCAGCAATCGCAAAATTATAAAACTTAAATCATAATTAAAATTAAATTTTGTCACTTTACATGCGTATTTTAAAAGTTTTATAATGAAAGATTCCGGAGATATGGAGGTGCAAAAAGTGCATATTTTAAGACATACTACTCACTGACCACTGACCACTGACCGCTGACCACTGACACATTCATCAAACTTATGAAGCACTTTTGCTATAGTTAGAGAGCTGAAATTCGGTACATGAGTAGATCTAAGTGAGCAATGAACTAGAAAAATCTGAAAACACGAAAATTTTAACCAGGGAGCGAGGCTAGGCCAATGAGACTTTCAATTTGTGTTAGTGAGCTGAAATTCGATACAGAACTAGGTTTAGATGAGCAATAAACTAAAAAATCTGAAAGCCCAAACATTTTAAGCAGGAGGGCGGGGCTATGCCCATAAGAAAGCAAATTTTAGACGCTTAATGCAAGATATTTTATTGAAGTTTGGCACATAAACTGCGATAATGCAAGGCTATAAAGTATAATTTAAACCTCATTTTCATGTACTACGACGACTCATCATATTTAGATATACTATTTCTATAGGTATTATTATCCGTTTGCAACGAAACTTGACACGAATAATAAGCACTGGCCGAAAAAATTTTGCGATTAAAAAAGTGGGCAGGGTACCACCCACAAAAATCAAAATTAAAAGTTGCGCTAAGAAGCTGAAATTTGATATAAAAGTAGGTCTAGGTGAGTCACCAACTAAAAAAACCTTAAAACCCGGAAATTTTAGTCAGGGGGCGGGGCTGCGCCCATAAAAATTAAAAAGTATAAGATGCACTTATGAGCTGAATTTTGATACACAAGTAGGTTTAGGTGAGAAATCAACTAGAAAAATTTGAAAACCCAAAAATTTTATCAGAATGGGCGGAGCAGCGCCAATATTGTTTGGAACTAATAACTTAATATACAGCTTTTAACTCAAGCCATTTTAGTGAAACCTTGCACGCACGTTGCACGTGTACAAGACTTTAAACTATCACCTTCATAAGTGGGCGTGATCACTCCCATAATATGTTAGCCTTGCGTTCAATCTACTACTTGTGATTAAACTAGCATATTTTAGAAGAAAACTAGCATGAATTTAAAGCGCTGCTTACAAAAAAATTGTGAGTTTAAAATTTATAGGTGTAATTCGCGCTTGAGAACTGAAATTTTATAAACAAGTAAGTGTAGATGAGTAAGCCAATGGAAAAATCTTAAAACCAGGAAGTTTTATGCGGTATGCGGGGCCACGCCTCTAAAACCCAAATCGCACAAGAGAGCTGACATTTGATACACAAATAAATCTAGATCAGAGATCACTAAGAAAGTTCTAAAAAACCAGAAGTTTCAATCAGGGGGCCGGAACAAGCACTATAAACTCATAATTAATGTAAATTTTCTATATGTATAAGTTGAACAGGCTAAAGTTCGTATCGATTTTTAAGCCAAATTGCATGTGATAATTATTAATGAACAAGTAACACCAAAGTTAGCAGTAAATATTCTGAGTAACAACACATAGTTGAACGGAACAGCCAGCTGTTTTCGAAGGCCACTAAACCTTCATCATCAGCGTTCTTTTGTGTTTGGTACACTGTGTGTGGTGTAGGTTGATGTAGATTTCTGCTTTATATACTTAGCATTATTGCAAATGGAATGTGTGAATTGTTTTGATTCATCGTATTTCAATTTGCTGAAAGTTTTTTTTTTAATGAAAGCTCAATTTTACCATCTCTATATTTGCAACAGTATTACTATTGTCGTTTGTTCTCTACTAATTATACACATGTTATTTAAATTGCTTATTTTTGCTCTACTTAAGACAAACGTTTTTTGGTTTGTCACTATTAAGTATATTTATTTAATTTTTGCCACAAATGAAATTCGATAAATAATAATTAAATTAACTAAAATAAATTTTGTTAGAAGTTTTCATATAAATTACACTTATCTAAAGTAAAAATTTTCTGTGTGGAAAAGTGGCCGTGGCTACACCCACAAGTCATAGCTTTTTCTTTCATGTACCTCGGCCTAGCAGTTTGAAGTTTATTACTCATGTATTTCTCATTAGCTTTTTCCTACCAAGCTTTGCATGAACTATAAGCACTAGCAGATATACAAGCCGGTGCGGCCAGGCTTATAAAAATTTTATATAATATTATTCTATAGAGAGCTGACATTTTGTACACAAATAGTAATTGATTTACTAAATCGGAAAATGTAAAAATTAAAGCATGAGCTACCGTATTGAAACTTTCATGCACATTGGACATATTCCTTTGATTGATGTATTTCGCCTAAGCAGACTTTAATATGTAAATATATTGAGAAAATAGGCGGGGTCACGCCAATGTCATTGGATTTTTGATAAATCGTTTTGATATGTTCTATCCAATTTTGAAATTTTAAAAAAACATCTACAGTAGAAGGAATTTTGTAAGAACGAGTTGCAAATGTTATTTCCATCTAAACCAAAATCCATTTCCTCTCGAATGATTTCCTCAAAAAATTTTTCTAAATTTGATAGTAAAAAAACGCGATCGATTATTAATATCATTTGAATTGGTTTCCTTTTTAATTGGAAGCATTTTTGAAAATTTCCATCTATCTGGAAAATAAGTACATTGCAGTTATTTAAGATCGTCATTTTTTGAATGAATAAGAAGACTTGTGCTAATTTGTATTTGGAAAAATGCGGACGAAAGGGTACTCAACATGCAAAGTTGCTACTACTTATCCTATATCCTTACAAAAACATAAATACGAAAAAAGACCAAGTTCATATCTAAAATTTCGGCTACTAAAAGTAGCGAGATATATATTTTGACCAAGTTCTTGTTTGGCACAGTACCTATCACTAAAATATGCTATGCTTTATATAAATTTGTAATCTTAAGGGTGTCATATAATTTCTAGATAATCTGCTAGATTGACAGCATTTTTACCGGTATAAAGAAATGAACAAATATATATTAATCTCTCCTTTTTCAGAAAGATAAAAATATTGCTTTTAATTTTAATTATGGCTTAAATTTCATAATTTTACGATTCTGGCGAACAAAGTTATGAGGGGGCTAAAAACAGCTCGAGTGGCTTCGTGTAAATATGCACACTGCGTGCATTAGCCGGAACTTGGCCTGGCGCACTACCGTGCGCCTAGATTTTCTTTTTATGCACATACCTTTTTTTATTTATACAAAAAAAAGAGGACAGGACACTCAGTTATAGCCTTGCAAATAAAAAAATTTCATATGTGAAATAACAAATATTTAAAAATGTTTCCATTTAATTCGCATTATTTTCTTTTTTAACGGTGTACTATTAAATCAATGTATTGTTTGTGGCCGGTGGCGGCTGTTAGCCGGCTTACAACAGATCGGCTCTGTTCTTTGGTTCAGCTAATGTGAAAAAACAAAGAAAAACAAATTGAGCAATAGTTCTCATTATTTTTGTTTCACTCACTTCAAAGAACGAAACAAATCAAAATCAAACAATTTGTTTCGTTTGTCATCATAGTCTGCTCTTTAGTATAAAGAGATTAAAATAAAGTTTAATTTAAAACTGTAATAGTGTCGGATATTTTTGTTACGAAAATCACGTCCTAACTCCTGTATCGCCCAATAAATAGAAAAGCTATAAAAATCCAAAAAGCCGACTGGGATCAACTTTGAACCATTCAATATCCTAAATGGTCATTCGAAATAAAAAATCATAAGAAAAACCTATCGATGATTTTAAAATACATGCCGAATGATATCCATTTTGATATAATTCCTCGAGTTCTTTTTTCGTTTTTAAAAAATGGCATCTAGGGTTTGCAAATAATCGCAGATTTCGATTATCGGTTAATTTTGATTTATCGAGCAAATATACTATTGTTATTTGTTTCAAAACCAAAGGAAATTGCGTCATGAGTTTTAATCGAACTCTATGGGTTTAGCCAAAGAAATTTAATTATTTTGTCTTGAGTTCACGTTTTAATTGAACTTTTCAATAGTATTATATTTATATTTTGATAAAATTTTAAAACATGTAAGACGAAGTTCGTGTATGAGAACTTATTAGTATTAAAAACAATACAAGTTGTGGGAAATCAATCTTTTGATAGGAAAATTTTTCTAGGACGAAGTGTATTTCTATTTATTTTTATATTTTTTTTATTCAATTTTGCATCCATACTTGATGAGTTTATATCATAATGAATAAACAAGTTCATATAAAACAGTATTTGTTATATCGTTTTTTTTATACGAAGAAGATTACGAATCTACCAACAGAATAAAAATATTTTTGTGTGAGTTGTAATGAAATTTTTGAGATTTTACGACGTTTTTAAAATAAAATTGCCAAATCATCAGTAGACTTCAACCACACATCTTGAACAGTCACAAAACTCTTATCTTTTGCACAGACTTTCAAAAACTATTTGAGAATTCACAAATAATAATATTTTTGAAAATCACAAAATAAGAGTAGTTGGCCTAGAAACTTTCAAAAACCCAGCAAATAATTTATATTCGATATGAATTTATTTTATTTTTATACACTTTTATATAAATAGAAATCCATTGGATAACAATAAAAGTAATTATAATGCATTTACAGTATCTTGAAATCTAGTACTTACGCGATTCCGAGCTAAATCTAACTGTTTTTTACTTGATTTCCCATACAAAACAAAATCTAGTTTGTCATTAGATTTGTAGTCAATCTACTCAAAATCTAATATTTTTATTTTAATTTTACTACCCTGTACAACATATTTATATAACAGATGATTGCATTAGCTACGGTCTGCTTAAAAAGGTGTGTGACTTGGCTACATTGCAGTCGTTTGGTTGTTGTTTTGGAAATTTTTCAGTTAATGGGTAAGTCGCTATTCACACTATGCCTTTTTAGCCTGCCTTGTATTGACAATTTTCTTTTGAAACCCCTACGAAAAGTCACACACATTTACATTAAGCCTTTTTTATTCATGCCTTTTTGGCATTTATATATACGAAAGAGGCAAAAAGAAATGTCATAAATCTCCTCGAATTTTCATTTCGTGCCTTTTGTTCTACACCGCAAGCTTCTCACCCGCTCTCACCAATAAACTAAAAAAGCCTGCCTGCACAGGCAAGCAGAAAAGGCACAGTGTAAACTGCGTCTAAGGGCAAAGTGAAAAATAAAATCCAAGTTTTACATTTAAGAAATTTATGATTCTATATATTGTCATAAATTTCAATTAATTCATTAGTTTATTACGACAATATGTCGAATAATTATGTACATATATTATGAGTTCAATTTGCACTTTATACAAATTTGGCATAAATTTTTTGCTTAAAATAAGGGAAAAATTTTTAATCCTTATCAAGCGATTAATAGGCTCGATTACGATTAAAAGGTGCGATTAATTGCGACTACGATTGCGATTATAATCGCTCTATTGACCCCCATATTAAATTTTGACAATTGACATATCTTTAGTGATACTCCCGGAATTAAGACAAATTGATTGACGAAAGAACCATCCACGCGTTCGATTCATATAGTACCGCAAAGGAACACACATACATACATACATATACTGATAAAAACAATACCCTGCCTTGCGTTTTGCATTCGGGTAAAAATATAATATAATGTTATGGTAAAATATAACTAAGATTGACAAGACTGAGAATAGAATAATTTGGGTAATTCTATTGTAATGTGTGTTAGCACGATGCTCATATTTTTTGTTATACATAAAATTTATAATTGAAAATATTTTAGAATATGGTTTGCTTCCCAAAGGTTTTCATCTTAAATATATTTAATAGTATATAGACACCAAAATATTATGGTTTATTCTCAGAATGCCTGTTAGAAGGCTGTGACGGGTCTGACATTACATATCTCAGGTTTTACAGAACTATTAATTTTATTTTTTATTTATATTTTCTGTAAAATCTCCCAGATAGAGATATTTTTGATGGTATTAAACACTCATAACCTGAAAAAAAATATATTGTCTAAAATGTGATGAATGTGAGCGAAGTAGTTTGAAAACTCGAAGAAAAGTTTGTTGTTACTATCCAGAATTTAGAATTTTGTGCTTAATTTAAGCAGCGGATATTCTGAAGGAAGCTTTAAAAATTTGAATTTGTAGAGCTACAAATAAGGTAACGCTTGACTTTTGTGGCCGCCTTTTATAAAACAACTTTTAAATTTAAGACTACCAATTTTAAATGTATCAAAACGCTTAAAATCTAACGTTCATTATTTTTCGATGTCAACTCTAATGATTGTATATTTATCTTAATTTTCTTAGAATTTATTCTTTCTCTCTTTATATAAAACAAAGTTCACTTCATATTTCCCTTAAGTTTCTTAAATTTTTAGAGTTTTCTATTTTTGACATCTCTTGAATAAATAGAACTTCAGCGTTGGTAAAACGGGTTTGACCAAATATTTCATATGACTAATTACTTGAATACTAAATGATTTCTTGCCAATGTAGGGTCATATTCCCATATGTACGAGTATAAGTTTTTATTAAATTTTTTTTTGTTTATATTTTTTTTTTCAATAACAGAAATAAATAAAGACAATTTATACCTTATTTAGATTAACTTTTTTTTAAATAAAATTTTTCGCACGAAAGTTTTTCTATTTTCTATTGAAATGATTTTATTTTAGAGGCAATTAATTTCATGAAAAAACTCTCAATGTGAACTAGATATTATATATAATAAGGGAAAAGCAGCAACTTAAAAATAAAAACGCGTCACATTCAGTAAAATTAATTAATTTTTTTCCACATTGAAATAAGAAATTTCAACAAGAATAGACTTTGGTTAATGTTTTTTTTTTAAATCAATGTGGCCTTTATTGGTTATAAGCTGTTTTTTCTCTACGTGTACGTTTTTAATTAATTGTTTTTGTTTCAATAATTGGAAACTACTTTACTGAAATAAATTACGTTCTGTAATGATATATTTATATAACAGGTTTTTTTTTAACGGTATAGAACTTCGAATTGAAATAAAACACAAGAAAATCGTTTTAATGTCCATCAATTTGGCTTTATTGGAAGGATAATTTTATGCCATTAATGTTTAAATATAATTTCGGGCATGTGGCTGCCGCGGCTGGCTCGAATAAAGCCAATTCTACAGGTTCAATTTTCAACCACTTTTTCGGGCATATGGGGCCGTATGTTGGCAATAACGCCACGAATGTTGGCTTCCAAGTCCCCTAACGTTTCTGGTTTGTTGGCGTAGACGAGCGACTTCACATATCCCCAAAGCAAATAATCCAATGGTGTCAAATCACACGATCTTGGTGGCCAATTGACAGGTCCATTCCGCGAAATTATGCGCTCATCGAATGTTTCCTTCAATAAATCGATTGTGACGTGCGCTGTGTGGCATGTAGCGCCGTCTTGTTGGAACCACAACTCATCCACATTCATGCCATCCAATTCGGGAACAAAATAGTCGGTTATCATGGCTCTATACCGGTCTCCATTAACGGTAACTGACTTTCCAGCATTATTTCGGAAGAAGTATGGCCCAATGACTCCACCAGCCCATAGAGCACACCAAACAGTCAGTTTTTGTGGATGTAATGGCGTCTCAAGGGTCTCATGTGGATTCTCTTCACTCCAAATGCGGCAATTTTGCTTGTTGACGTAGCCATTCAACCAAAAATGAGTCTCATCACTGAACAAAATTTTGCGATGAAAATCAGCATCGAGATCAATCTCATTTTCGGCCCATACACCAAAATCACGACGCATTGCATGGTCTCGCGGCTTTAATTCTTGCACAAGCTGGATCTTGTAAGGTCGCAAGCCAAGATCTTTGCGCAAAATCTTCCATAAAGTTGATGGACAAAGCTCCAATTGCTGTGCACGGTGGCGAATCGATTCATTCGGGTCCTCTTCAACACTTTGCTCTACAGCGGCAATTGTTTCTTCGGTGCGCACTGTTCGACGTCTCTGCGGATGCGTATTATCACGTAGAGTAAACGTAGTGCGAAAACGATCCATGGTTAACCGAATTAATTGCTCTGATGGACGACTATGTCGACCATAAAATGGACGGAGCTTGCGGTAAACTTCGCGAACTGAACCATTATTTTCGAAATAAATTTGCACGATTTGCAAGCGTTGTTCTTTTGTCAACCTGTTCATGATAAAATGGCAAACCAAACTAAATATTAATCACTTGACAGCTGAGAAAATATCCGTCAGTTAAAAAAGTGATGCCAACTTAAAGTTCTATACCTCAATAAAAAACACCCATTATTATAAAACTGTAAAAACATTTTGCACTAAAATAAGTGGCATAGAATTCAATAATATAAGTTAAAATAACTAAAAAAAATATATATGTATGTATTTTATTAAGCGGCACATCAAACCGCTGCTGTCCTATAAATTATACATATATACTACGTTCATACCCAGGGCTTATTTGAAAATAAAACTCTAAATTGTTGCCATTTTATTGTTTTTATTGCGAATTATTAATTCAGAAAACTATTCACGATCCAAGCACTATTTGCAAACAAAATGTTTCAGATTTCCACGCTTACAAATGTTCGATACCAAAAAAACAGTGAATGGATAAATATTGCACAAAAACATTGATAGAAACAAATAATGACAATTAAAATAAATAATTATTTGATATTTTGTACATTTACACTATATTTTTTTATGTCAACATGAGTAAGTTTTCACAGAAAAGCTACCAAATTTGTATACTTTTGCTATGCCGTTTAAACAGTGAGTTAATTTATCTGCAATTGTTTTTATTTGAAAATATTGCACGTATAAACGTAGTATTATTATATATGTACATACAAATATTGCTAAATGTATCCTAAAATATATTGAAAAAATTTTTAAACAGGAAAAAAATACATTAACACTAAAATAATCTTGAAACAGAAAATAATAATAAAACACAAATACTTTCTTACAAAAGATATTTGACAGTTAGACAAACAAAATTAAAATGGAAATCGTCAGATTAAAACCAACAAAGAAAATACACTAACTTTGTTTCAAAGCCACAGAAACGCAAGTAAATAAGTTTTAAAATAAAAAACTTTTACTGTTTGTGTCTCAACACGCAAGTATGCGTCAAATCTAAAAGAGTAATAAAATCTTTGTGTGTGTGTGTGTATTTAGATTAACATATATGTATGTACATTTGCTATATTTTACTTTTAAAGTGAAAATCAAACAAGAAAGAAAAAATAATCAAATACTTCTATCAACGAGAACTATAAAACACTACCAGCAGCAACGACAGCAGAAAAATAGGATAAAGACTGCCGCAACATAGACAAAATCCATACAATAACAACAACCACTACTAGAATATAATAAAAAAAACAACTAAAATAATTCTATATTAGTCTACATGATTGCAGACATGTTAGCGTGTTTATTAAAAAACCAGGGAGCACCAGTCACAGTCACAGTATTAACAGCTAAATAAATAAAAAAAAAAACAAACAAATCCTCAAAGAAAACAAATAAAACTGTATGTGTGGCCATTAAAAAAAGCTCTGAAAACCAAAATATAATAAAGAAAGTGAAAAAACTGTTCTCTTGCCATTTATAAAGATGAAATATTTCAACAAAAACAACAAACATAACTGATATTTAAATAACAACCCACAGATTAACAACGACTACAAAAAGGTTAGTGTTTTTTTAGAATTTATATAGAATTTTTACATATCTTATAAACTTGTGTGTATACTATACATGTGTTGCTGGAGTACATAAGAGTATTGAATTTTCATTTATTATTAGAGCTTTAAATAAGTTTTACATATTTAAAAGAACTGTATATTCGTTTATGGTGGTTTGACATAACATGCTGCATAAATGGCAGCAACTTCGACAGATATAGCTTTAAAAATATGCTGACTATTAACTTTTAAGTATTCGATTCAGTTCAAGTTTTCCTTGATTTTGAGAATATTGTTTTCAGTTTTAAAAATTTCCATCTCCATTTAACGATATTTATAAATTACTTCTTTTAAAAATTTCTTTGTTTTAGGACTTACGATTTTCTATTTGAAATATATGTATTTGAAAGACACATTGCATTAACTTCAATTTTTGCCTTTCAATTCCATCTAGGCGCACGGCAGTGCGCCAGGCCAAGTTCCGGCCAATGCACGCAGTGTGTATATTTACAGGAAGCCATTCGAGCTGTTTTTACCCCCCTCATAACTTTGTTCCCCGAGACCGTAAAAATATGAAATTTAAATCACAATTAGAATAAATTCATATAACCTCATGTGCGAAGTTTGAAAGTTTTGCAATGAAAGGTTCCGGGGATATGAAGGTGCAAAAAGTGCATATTTTAGGACATACTCACTGACTCACTGACTCACTGATCACTCATCAAATTGATGAAGCACTTCCGCTATATCTAGAGAGCTAAAATGTGGTACACGAGAAGATCTAGGTGAGCAATGAACCAGAAAAATCTGAAAACCTAAAAATTTTAACCAAGGGGGTGGGGCTACGCCCATAAAAAATAAAATCTGTGCTAGTGAGCTGAAATTTGCTACAGAGCTAGGGCTGGGTGAGCAATAAACCAAAAAAGTTTTAAAACCCGAAAATTTTGGCCAGTAGGGCGGCGCTACGCCCATAAAGGTTAGAATTAAAAAAGCAAATCTAAGGCGTTTAATGGAAGCTATTTTATTGACATTCGGCATACATGCTGCGATAAGACAAGCCCAAAAATTTTTCATTAAAAAAGTGGGCGTTGACACGCCCATACAATTTCAACCTCATTTTCGATAACTACGGCTCAGCATATTTAGATATACTATTTCTGTATGTATTATTATCCGTTTGCAACGAAACTTGACAGGTATAATTAACAGTGACTGAAAACAAATCTTAAGTTTGGAAAAGTGGGCGGGGTTACGTCCATTAAAATTATAAATGAAAAGATATGCTAAGGAGCTGAAATTTGATACACGAATAGGTATTGGGGAGAAAACATCAAGAAAACCCTGAAATTTTAGTCAGAGGGGCGGGGCTGCGCCCATAAAAATTAAAAATTAAAAGTTGCGCTTATGAGCTGAAATTTGATACACAAGTAGGTCTAGGTGAGAAACCAACTAGAGAAATCTGAAAAACAAAAAATTTTACCAGAATGGGCGGGGCCACGCTACTATTGTTTGAACCTGGAAACTTACAGCCTTATCTATAAAACTTATTAAGACTTTTTAAGAAATTTTTTTAATGAAAATTTGTCTTAAAACCCCTTTATAAAGCCTTAATAAGTTAAATAAATAAGGCTGTTAATATACAGCTTTTAACTTAAGCCATTTTTCCATATACGTTACACGTATACAATACTTTAAACTATTACCTAAAGAAGTAGGCGTGACCACTCCCATAAAATTTTAGCCTTATGTTTAATCTACTTCGGTCTAACATATTTTAGGAGAAAATTAGCATGAATTATAAGCGCGGCTCACAACAATATTGTGAGTTTAAAATGGTGGGAGGGGTAATGCTCATGAAATTATAAGTTAAAGTTCACTCTAAAGAGCGAAATTTTATACACAAGCAAGTGTAGATGAGTAAGCCAATGGAAAAATCTTAAAACCAAGAAGTTTTATCCGCTAAAACTCCAATTCGCAGTAGAGTGCTGAAATTTGATACACAAATTAATCTAGATCAGAGATCACTTAGAAAAATCTAAGAAACCAGAAGTTTGAATCAGCGGTTGGGAACAAGCACTGTTAACTGAAAACTAAGTTCAATTTTATTGAAACTTTTCATCCAAATTGCACTTATCCAAAGTAAAAATTTCCTCTTTGGAAAAGTGGACGTGACTACACCCATAAATCGTGGTGAGATATAAATTTTGACCAAGTTCTTGTTTGGCACAACACCTATCGCTGACATATGCTATGCATTATATACATTTGTAATCGTAAGGGTGTCATATAATTTTTAGATAATCTGCTAACTTGGCAATATTTTTACCCTTCTACAAAAAGAGAGAATAACGTTCATTTCTTTATATCGGTAAAAATATTGCCAAGTTAGCAGATTATCTAAAAATTATATGACACCCTTACGATTACAAATGTATATAATGCATAGGATATGTCAGCGATAGGTGTTGTGCCAAACAAAAACTTGGTAAAAATTTATACCTCACTGCTTTTGATGGCCGAAATTTTTGATAGGAACTTGGCCTTTTTTCACATTGATGTTTTTGTGAGGATAATACATACAGGAATAGTATATCTAAATATGCTGAGCCGTACTACATGAAAATGAGATTGAAATTGTATGGGCCTGTCAACGCCCACTTTTTTAATGAAAAATTTTTAGGCTTGTCTTATCGCAGCATGTATGCCGAATTTTAATAAAATAGCTTCCATTAAGCGCCTTAGATTTGCTTTTATAATTCTAACCTTTGTGGGCGTAGCCCCACCCTCCTGGTCAAAATTTTTCGGGTTTTAAAACTTTTTAGGTTTATTGCTCAGCTAGCCCTAGCTCTGCAGCAAATTTCAGCTCAGTAGCTCAGATTTTAATTTTTATGGGCGTAGCCCCGCCCCATTGGTTAAAATTTTTAGGTTTTCAGATTTTCCTGGTTAATTGCTCACCTAGATCTGCTCGGTTACCAAATCTTAGCTCTCTAGCTATAGCGGAAGTGCTTCATCAATTTGATGAGTGATCAGTGAGTCAGTGAGTATGTCTTGAAATATGCACTTTTTGCACCTTTTCAGGAACCTTTCATTGCAAAACTTTTAAACTTCGCATATGAGGTTATATGAATTTAATCTAATTATGATTTAAATTTTATATTTTTACGGTCTCGGGGAACAAAGTTATGAGGGGGGTAAAAACAGCTCGAATGGCTTCCTGTAAATATACACACTGCGTGCATTGGCCGGAACTTGGCGTGGCGCACTGCCGTGCGCCTAAATAATCCGTCTAACAATAGTTTTCAATATAATTTTTTGCAGTAATATGAACTTTGTTTCTTATCTAGAGAATTGTGTTATTTTCTAAAATTAATAACTGGATTATCCTTTTGATTGTTTGATATATTGAATGAGGATACAATTTTAAAATCATACAAGAATGTTTTTTTTTTTTTTTGTAACAAAAGTTTTTCTTTTTTAAGCGTTGGAGGTACGCATATAAGATTTGCATACCGTATGTAATTTCTAATGGGTTTCCAATTCACTGGTAATAAAATACCGATCTTTTTTGATTGCAAAAACGATCTTATATGAGATATCATGCATGCATACATTCTCATATGGCTCCACATATTAAAAATTATTTCTATATATGGATCCACATATGAAGAGCTTGACAATTAAATTTCCATATATGAGCTCATATATTATAATACATTTCATATATTAGTCCATATATTAGTTCATATATAATAGTTTTGCCACGTGTAATCCCATACGTTACATACATGAATTCATACATATTCATATATAGTTATATACATTCATATATTAAAAATATATGGACCATATATAATTTTTTTAGCTGGGCTTCTAAGATTTTATAGCAATATGACAAAAAAAAACTTAAATTCATCCATATTAAAAAAATACTGCGTTGTGATCTCGTAAGGGAACATGCAACAAAACTCAATATTCTTACAATACAAAATCATTTAAGAATAACTATCCAGAAGCATCAACAAAAGATACAGAATTTGAAACAACCTAGCAAAAAATTAGACATTACCATCTAAACTACTTGCTATATAATGACTTACTTTTTAGATTGCCAAATTGAACTACTCGCTTACAAAACACATTACGCAAATTTTTAAAAATAATTAGAAACAGAAGTTGACCATATTCTTTGGGTTTTAAAAGAAGACGTCAAAATATTGCCAAAGTAAGTAGTTATTTTAAATAAATTATAAACATTTCTAAATTGCCTACTTATTTATTTTAAACTAAAAAATAAGTACTTACATTTTGGAAAATAATTATTTAAATATAAGTAGTTCTAAATAATTTTTTTTTTCATTTACGGTTTTAATAAAAGTTCATCAATGAAAGCAATTGAAATTTTTCTAAATATAGTATTTATAAGTAACAATAGATGCACTGATACGAATAAAATATAACCCACTTCAATTGAGTTTATAAAAGAAATTTTACAAAATGGTGTATTTCGTAGTAAAACAATAAGTTTTTTTTTAAATTATTTAAATTTTTCTTAAAAGTTATTATATGTACATATATTTAATTAATCAAACTGAGTTTTTAACCAAGACCTTCCATTTATTCAAACAACGGCATATTTAAAAAAAATTAGTTCAATCAAGAAAAAATAACTATTTCCCACAACGGAAAATATAATTAATTCCTACAATAAACAACATAACTACTTCTCAAGAATCGATTATTTTAGTCTCACGCCTTGTTAAAATCATTATGTTGGTAATCCAGTAAGGAACAGCTTCCACCAAAAATGCTTAATTCCAAACTCGATTACATTTTGTGAAATTTTTTGTTGGGAAAATAAACAATTGTAAGCTTTTTTCATATTAAAAATGTCGAGTGATAAAAAGTACCTGTGATTCCTGCCAAAAAAAAATATATTTCGCTCATTTACTCAAACAACGTAATAACTCAAGAAATGCAGTTCTTGAATTAATGGTGCAGAATTAATTCTCATATCGTTCTTTATATTGTCGAACAATTTCATTCAAATATCTTGTTTACTCATCTCTGAAAAGCAAGAATAAACTTTATTTATCCATCAAGTTGTGTGCAAATTTTAACTAATTTTCTGGATATAACGCTATATCAGTAAATGAGCGATATTTAGAGTAAAGCCAAATTTTATGATAAGCTTAAATTACAAAAATTTGTACTTAACCAACAAAAAATATTCGACACTTAGAAGTGCTAAAATCTGTTAGAAGCAATGAAGTATGTAGAGTACACAATTATATACTTATGTATATATGTAGTTAGAGTACGCTTGGTGGATGATTTATTGCTGTTGATTTTAAGTGGCTCACAGCGAACAAAAATCAGGCATAATAAAAGCGCCATTGCGATTGATTCCGTTTCATTGTCTCCCTTACAGAAATGTCCCAGCAACTAGAAATTTTTGTAGGGTAATAAAGCAAAAATTTACTAGGTGTTACCTTCTTTGGGAAATGAATAGTGAAAGACAATACAGGTGGTGAAGAATGAGATAGAGTAAAGCTTAATTCTTTTATAACTTTGCCTTAGCACGTTTTTTATAATGCAGTGTTGCACCTCTTGTGTCAATGAGGCGTGTTAAATTTTTGAAGCAATTTTGAAACAATTGATACAAAACGACGCTGATACACTTTATAAAAATGCGTGGCGTTGTTATTTAACGACTGTTGTATACTATGAAAAAAATAGAGAACTAACTAGCAGCAGTAAAAATGAAAACCATGTAGCAAATAAGAAACTAAAGAGATTTATATACGTTTCATTAAGGTTTTTGTTTTATAACTACTACGACATTTGGAGTTTGTTATTTATGACTTGAAAATTTTGAGACTGTATATTAACAATATTGAGGTAGTGCTACAATAACATGTAAATAGCAAGTTAATAACATTGAAGTAGCAATATGTTATCATTAAAAATTCTTTTTTGATTAAAGAAGAAACATTAAAATTTATTTTGAACAGCATTATAATGCGAATGCAGTTTGTAGCTTAATAATAAGTACAAACCAACAAAAATACAGTTTAACTTTTAATCTAATATTAATTGAGGCAATAGCAACATAGGACTTCAGCACAAAATTTAAAAGGAAATGTAATTATCAGGGATAAGGACTTCATGCATTTAAAAAATGTATTTTAGGCGCCTAAAATATGACATCACTAATGCAAAATATGCACCAAAAACAATTAAATATGCACATATCTTTAAAAAAAATTTTTCAAAAGTAAAGTAAGTAAGTAATCTACATATCACTAAATAAACACATGAAAATATTTTCTTTTCTCAAGAGGTGCGTGTACAAGCCTTTTATATTAAATCTTTACACAAGATTAAATACGGTATAACGAGTTTTTCTGCATTATTAACTCCAAACTCGCATTTTCGAGATATGTATGTTTTATTGCAATAAAGGAGCGTTACGTAAATAAAAAAAGAAAAGTGTTGTTATTTATTTATTTTCATTAATTTTTTTTTAATTTATACCTACATGTGCATACTGCAGTAAATTAAAATTCCAGTAAAAATAAAATTTTACTGATTATCGAATGTGAAGTCCTATCAATTTGTTCTTAGAAAACTTTTGTGCATTGAAAAAGGCATTGTAACGTCTGTGGATGTAATCGGCTCAAATTTAAATGATTCTTTTTATACAGTGTTGCATATTTATTTAACTCAACCATTAAAATGAATTGAATGAAATTTTCATTAAATTTGGTAGGTCTGTGTGCTTTTACAATCGTTCCACAATTCTACAACAATGCAAGCGAATAAAGTTGCCAAAACAGTTTTGCAACGTTTTTGGAAATTTGAATTTTTGAGAAAATATGACACAAAGCAGCATTTATATCAAAATATGAGACAAAAATATGCATTTATGAATAAATTATGCAAAAATATGCATTTTTAGCAAAATATGCAAAAATATGCACTAACAAATCGATGCCATTTTTACTCAAATTCATTGTTTCGTAAAGATATTTGGTTCTTGCCATTATCAGAGTTAAGAGAAAAAACATACATTTGCATGAAAGCCCTGTCCCTAGTAATTATTTTACATATTAAAAACGTTAATTAATCTCAATTGCAAAATGCAATTGCAGACCCGATTCGTTTGAAGGAGAGAGAGAGAGAGAGAGAGGAGGGGAAAATAATCGGTCCAATTCATAAAAAATATTTTAGGTTTATTACAGGTTTATTTGACAAATTTCCCATAGAAATATGCATGTCAAATAAGCGCTTAATAAACCTGAAATATTTTTTATGAATCAGGCAGAATATGTTTTGCTTTCTCAATCGCAAAGTTAAAAAAAACACACATGCACATACAAAACTATGTATACTAAATATGTGCTTTAACATAAGACTTACATTCTGTGAACGCCGATGAAAATTAAAAGAGGAAAAAGGGATAAATTTAATAATACAACTTTTGTAGTGGGAACTGGAACTTTAAGCAAGCTTAACATTTTTTCTCATTACTGAAAAAAGAAGAGTTTTATCTAAGACCATAACACCAAAAAATTTTATTTACTGACTTTTATAAGCGCTTTTTTTGCTTTATTAGTGTATAATATTTAAAAGTTGATAGCGTTTTTTATAAGCAATGGTCGTTCTAATTCGTTGCACACATTCGTATTCGTGCATTTTTATGTTATTGCCATTTTTTTCAGTCAACGTTTTCCTGCGATGCCACATTATTTACATATCGTAGTTGTGAGAATTTTGCTACAAAATTGCGATATATACATAGAGAAAACAGATTCGTTGAGACAATCGAATTTGTTGCCAATCGAATTTTGGCGGTTGCACCAACTATCATAGAATCCTACTATAATGACTGGAATTTTCTTAAACAAATAGTTGCAGCAACAGAAAAAATCAGTTTACACTATGGAATTTGAAATAAAAGTTATTCTTGCTATCCAAAATATGGTTAATATAACTAAAACAATATCATAATTGGTGCCTGTGAAAGAAAAATTGCACAGAGAAAACAGATTCGTTGAGACAACCGAATTGATTGCCAATCGAATTTTGGCGGTTGCTTTTTTTTTAATAAAGAGAAATAATACTCAGGCAATTAATGCCTACTACTATTACTAAGTGTTACCTTCTTTACAAAAGGGATAGTGATAGAAGACAGGCGGTGAAGGAAGAGAAAGAAGAAAGCTTCATACTTTTACAACTCTGCTTTTTGCACGCTTTTTAATAATGCAGTGTTGCAGCGCCTTCTTGTGTTAAGGGAGGCGTATTAAATTTTGAAGCTGTGTTTAGCAGCCATTTTATTGGTTGGTTATTTTACTTTGCCGATGATTTTGCTACAAAATACCGACGAAGGAGGGCGCTCTGATGTTACATTAGGATAAGCATCTATTGAAGTCGGTATAGTTCAGTGACTAGTGACTATGCCTTATTCACTTGAACTTTCTTACAACAATTGTTGCAAAGGGACTCCAATGCACATCAGAAAAATGCGTGATGTTGTTATTTTGATGACTGTCGGATACAGGGATTGAACCCAGGATCTTCAGTTTTGTAGTCAACGTGCTAACTACTTCAGCCAACGCCACCCTTAACACAATAATTGCAGCAGCAGAAAAATTGGTTAACAGTATGGACTTTAAAATAAAAGTAATTCTTGCTAATATTGCTAAACAATATCATAATTGCTACCTGCGAAAGAAAAATTTGCCTTCCTTGCTGAAATAAAAATAAACAATAAACGCAAATAAGAATACACAATTTAAGAAATTTGTTATTTGGGATATTATCATAATTTTTTTATTGAAATGTATTTCCTGGTGCTGAAGCATGTCTATAATATACATTTATTTAACCAAACATTTTGAACAGCCATAAACCAGTTTTCTTATGCATATACTTTCAAAAACCATTTGAGAATTCACAAATCATAATATCTTTGAAGGTCAGAAAAGTTAATTTTTAATTTGCTGCCATAAACTTCGGTAGTAAACTCAATGTCTAGTTAGTTGCAGCAACTGATAGAAAGTGTTTATTTTAACCTTAATATAGAAAATTTTTTGCTGACAACACCAACATTTGGTACTAAAATCCAATTCATAATAATTTATTCGGTTGTGTTAATCAATCAGTTAATTAGTCATGACAAAAGCATACGCTTGGTTGATTCAATCAATTTAAGAATTGTCACAATCATATGTTTATTGCCATTATACCATCATGGCAATCAACATGGATTGTGTTTTGGATTAATAGAAAATTGACAGCGTGAACTAAAAAATAGTTTATGCAAATGATTTTTTAATGGCCTAAGCATTTTCCAACCAATCTTTTTTCTGGGTGTACATTAAGTCAAAGACAGTTCAATAATATAAAATAATAATCAATCGATATCACTTGAAAATTATTAATATGTTAATTATCATTATTTAACATTCATAAAATATACGAATTTTAAAATAAATAAATAATAATTTTATCCCCAAAAGTATGCTATAAAAGTTTTTAATTTTGTAATAAATAAAGGCGTAAACTTGTTATGTAACATGTAAAAAATTATATATTACTCATACGTAAAAATATTAATTTTTTTTTTCGAAATTCCGCCATGAACAGGTATGAACACCTGCTACGTTGAAGGCTTAAGGTACAATCACACTTGTCAAACATTTCCCCAAAATAACGTAACTAACAAAAACTAATGAAAAAAGTTTTGATCCAGACACTTGTTTATCATATTAAACAGTTTCCAACACAACTAGTGGGCAATATCATATATCCAACAATATTGGCTACTCTTAACTTGACAAACTTTTGTCTGAATTGAAAGATTTTTCATAAGCATTTAGTGGTTACGCTTTTTTAGGCAAATGTTTGACAAGTGTGACCATAGCTTTAGCATGTGTGGCATTGTATTGTTTTGTTTTTTCCCCCATTTAATGACATCCGACGCACGTCTGCTTCGTTCGAAATTTTCTGCTAGACTAAGCACAATGTCGTTCCTCTGCTGCGCTTATCTATTTTGTGTATGTACACATCGTTCGCTCTTTTTGCATTTTTATTTTGCATTTGCGCATACACGATCATTAATATCGATTTTCTTAATCTACTATAAAAACCAAGAATTTTTGTGAATAACACTCAAATATTGATGAACGGAAAGTGTTTTTTTTTTTTGTTTTTTGAGGAAAAATTATACTTTTTCGAAAAAATTAAAAAATCTCCCAAGCAGTTCTTAAAGAATTTCAACCTAATTATATGCAATTGAAAGCTTATTTAATTTCCTAAATTCTTTTTAAAACAAAATTGCCATTTTGTCGATGGTTTGTTATTCATAGAATTACAAATTCAGATTTTCCAAAAAAAAAAAAAAAAAAAAAAACTAAGACGTTCTAATGTACATATATAAAATAAAGTTAAAAAGCAAAACCTTTTATTGTCAATTTAAGATTTTACAAGCTAGTCGATTTTCTATTTCCGAATAGAAATGTCAGTCTTAGAAATAATAACTTAACTTACTGGTAAAATAATTTTAGGTATCACTTATCTATAATCCTGTCATCTTGTTACATTTAATTAAGAACTAACATATATGAAAAAGCTTTATAAATAAGTGATATACAAACATATCTTAAGTAAGGTTAAGTTAAATTCACAGCTTGGTTTCATCAGTCCAACTATGTTATCAGTTACCAATTTGTGCTTAATATCTGCGGTATATTTTTTCAGCAGCCAACCAACTTGTTTAATAAAATTATAAATCCTGTGAACATTAATATTTCTGAGACAAGTTAGTATTATTTTATAAAAATGTTACGTGTATAGTCTCCAAACCTGTGGCAGTGATAGAGAAGATTTCCCATAATTTCTTCTTCTCATTTATGTTAACAACTTCAGCAAAAGTCTTTATAAGGTAAGGCATGTCTTTAAGCATATGTTTCGAATGCACAATGCGCGATTGCTAAAACTATATCGTTTCATATTTGAAGATATAGAGTATATCGAGTTCTTTTTAAAATTGTATGGGGCCAAATATGAATGACGGATTACAGGTCAGTTCTTTCTTTCATTGTTTACTTACAATTTATTGAAGTTTTTTATTTAAATATCCCAGATCATCTCAATGGCGTCCTGAATGCTTATATATCCGGGCATGTAAGGGAAAAACGGGAAAAGTTTCGCTATCTCTTCTAAATGAAATATTCTTACAAAAATATCATTTATTGAAACATACACATACTTAAAAAAAATTAATATGAAAAATATTGGATCAAATTTAACTAATCGCTTGCCTTAGTCAATTCAGCCTTTTATATTTAAATAACTTGTTTATTTTTTTGCAATTAAGCTAAGTATATATTACACTTCTCCATGTATGCACATGCATAAATCATCATCAATCATACCTAAATACGCAAATACATTCTCACTTTAGCTTTAAAAATATTGAGTACCACTAAATTAAAGTTAACCACACAACTTCGCCATATTACCAAGTTCAGCTATTAGAACTCTAGCCAATTATGTTCTGAGTGACATTTATGTATTTGCACATGGCATAAAACTGTCAACATAGTTCTTCTTATAAATTAAGGTTCATAATATATTGCAAGTCGTTAATCTCAAGGGCGTATAAAAGATTTTTATTGTTTTTTTTTAGCAAATCCCTGAAAAAAAATTTTTTCTTAAAGTCTATGAGTGCTGGAAAGGCTTCATATAATTGGCTTATATATTATTTATATTGCTTTACACATAAACGTGGCAATGTCATTGCGTGCGAAACCATAAAATTTAATTTGTATGTACGAATTAATGTGCTGTTTCTTTTTATGAAAAATAAAAATTATGTGTTCCAGAATGAGTCACTATATTTTTATTATTTGTATGAAAAATATTTAAATGCTAAAAATTGTTTTTTTTACTATGGCAATGGCCGGACCTTACTTTTAACATAAATCTTTCAGATTAAATTAAAAGACAAAATAATAAAAACTTGAAAAAACCTGGAAAAAAAACTTTATAATATTATAATATTATAATATTATAATATTATAATATTATAATATTATAATATTATAATATTAAATTGTGTGTTTTCTTTTTCTAATATATTACGCAAGCTTTCATAACATTTACATTAAACATTAATACATCAAATAACAAACCAAAAAGATTTACAGAGTATAATTGCTAAAATAAATCACGTTTCTGGGAATATGCCATTTTGCATTTTTTTATTTATTGTATCTTGAAATATGAACTAACAATAAATGTTCAAATCTTAAATCTAAGTATTCCCAAGTAGTCCTTTCGGGAGTGTTGAGCATAAGAGCCCTTGTATCCCTCTTTTTTAACCTGATATGACCAGTAAATTTCAAAATATTACGAGCAAGCGGATTAGGACGTGGCTCGAGTTTTGTTAAAATTTGCCTGCGTATTTTGCAATCTCTTCAGTCACTAGTGGCATATTCAAATCACGATATTATCATACGTAAAATTTTGTTTTGTCTTCGTTAGATTCTCTCTGCATTGGAAGCTAAAGCAGTGCTCCATTAGACTTGTGCTGTAAAAGAACGAACTAGTTCAATTGAACTATTCCCATAAGTGAACGATGTGAACTAGTTCAGTCTAGTTGTTCCTTTTTGTTCTTTGGTCTTTCCTGTTCTTTTGGTCTTTCTGGCTGTTTTGGTCTTTCTTGTTCTTTCGTTCGTTTTTGTTCCTTCGTTCGTTTTTGGTCTTTATTTCGCTTTGTTGGTTTTATTCTCTGTTCCTGAACAATACACATGCAAAAGATTTAATTTACAAGAGACAAATGTAGTGTGCCTATTAAATTTTTAGCCGAATAATCAAAACAAACAACAGAAAATGTATACTTAGTGAAATATACAATCGAGTTTTATAAAATTAAAAGAAATAATTTGTAGTATTGAATTGAAAAACAGATTGTGAAAAATATTATTACAATTAAAAAAGTGATTAAAATTTTTTTTAAACTGTTTACGGATTTCATTTAAAAAATTTTCGTTCAAAAATATTAATTTTTTACCTTTTACTTACTTGCGAATGATAACACAAAGTGCAAATAAAAATACTGATGAATAAGAAACATTTTTACTAAATTAAAAAAAAAATGTTGTGTTGAATATGAATCAGTATTAAAAAAGTGATTAAAATTTTCTTTCAAATGACCACTGACTTCATTTTAAGTATTTTCAATCAACAATATTAATTTTAACCATTTACTTATAAAAACTACGCAACGAATAAGGTCACTAATAAGCACTCAGAAAAAAACATTGAATAGGATTTGACGAGTACAATCTCGGATCTGTTGTTCACTGAACAACTGACCGAAAAGAACAACTGAACGAAAAGAACGAACTAGTTCTTTTTGTTGTTTAGAACAAAAAGGAACAATCCGCAAAAGGAACAACTATGCCCAACTCTATGCTCCATAGCTGAATTCCGTAGCACCATATGTTGAATTTCTGCCAATCAACCAATGTACATCAGTTAACTTAAGTTTCACTTGAGTTAGCTTAGAGTTAAGGCTATATAAGCCTGCACAGAAAAAAATAGACAAGAATTATTTTCAATAAAACCATGTTATTGAGTAAAATTTTTTATTTCATTAATACATGTCATTAACTTGAATATTGTATTCCGCGCATTTTAAAATATCATTTAATTTCATTTGTTTGTGTTGGTGTTTTCCTTGCTTCTTGGTTGACTAGACGAGGCCATGCTGATGTTGTTGTTTTTTGTGTGATTGCTCGTATTGTATGCGTGTGAATTTGGACAAGAAGCCGAAAAACGTCGTGGCTTGTTTTTGTTTACTCAGCAAAATTATAAAAAATCATGTTTTGCTTCTATTCATTGTTTGCTTATTGAATAATGATTTGATCTTTAGCTCAGTGGTAAGTACGTTAGTTTATTAGTCAAGAGATTGCTGGTTCGATTCATCTCAATGACATTTAGTTTCAATAGCAGCCAAGCAAAAGCAAAAGAGGTTGAATAATGTGACATTCATCCACACACGCACACAATAACAATTATCACTGAAAATAAAATTGCAGTCAACAACTTTTTTCTTTGATTCATTAAATTTCTTTATTGGCTGAAAAAACAAATATTTTCAATAAACGTGCATACAATTTTATTTATCAATAATGCAAAAATCGTCATCACAGAAAATTCGAAAGATTTTTTTACTGAATCAACAATTTTCATATTCATTTTTCATAATTTTTGATGTGTAAACATCTATACGCTAGGGGGTAAAATTTTTTTCACAATACAATCACAAATTTTGCTGAGATTCACACCGCGTTGTCAAATCGGTGTGAGCTACATATGTATGAGTGTATTAGTGTTTGAAAGAAGTAAACTTATTTAAAATATTGTAAATACATAGGAATTTCCTGGTTTTTGTTTGTTTTATTTAACTTGATAATTGCTTTATTAGGGTTCCGTACACCAAAGGTGAAAATGAACCGTAAGAGCTACGGACCTGAAATTTGGACACAGTGTGTAGACATTTGCCCACTACAACAACGAATGCATGAGAATTAAAAATTAAAGGGTGTTCCAAAACGACCAACGAAAAATGTTAAAATCCCATGTAAAATAGATAAAATTATATGTACATATACAATTAACACTAAATTTAAAAAATTTAAATCAATGGGTGTTCCATCAGTTAATGCAATTTTGACTTTGTAATTTTGACAACTTGCTGCATCTTGGAAACCGTAAGAGCAAAACTCTTGAAATTTTCGAAACCGGTAAAACTAAAAAATCAAAAAAATATAAAATCGCCATATTTTAAAAAATCGCCAAAAACAAAAAAAAAATCGCCAAAACGATAAAAGCACAAAATTAAAAAAAATTTTTCTAGGACTAAAATAAATCGCGAAAAACCGGGAAAATCGCCAAAATGAAAAAAACCCAAAAACAGAAAAAAATCGCCAAAATGAAAAAATCGCCTAAATGAATAAATTCGCCTAAATAAAAAAACCCCAAAAACAGAAAGAATCGCCTAAATGAAAAAAAATCGCCAAAATGAAAAAAAATTGCGAAAATTAAAAAAAACCAAAAAGAGAAAAAAAAGCCAAAACGGGGAAAAAGCGATAAAACTGAAAAAATCGTTTAAACTGAAAAAATTTAAAAAAGGAAAAAAGCTAAATCAATAAAATTTCCAAAACCGAATGTGCGCGAGTCAAAGTCGCACTTTAATGAATTTATTTTAATAGCAATGCGTACACAACAACAAGAACAGCAACAACTAAACGATGAACAACAGGAATTAAAAATTAAAAAGTAAAAGTAAATTTTTACTGATTACTAAAATTTTTTTCTACAATTTTAATAAGTTGCCTAAATGAGTTGTTATATGATGAGGTGCATTGAATTTTCAGTAATCAGTAATGCACGTATTCATAATGAAATTCTACCAAGTGGCCAAATGTTTTTCATATAAAAGTTTAAAAATTTGAATGTAAAAACTTTGCGACTTGCTACAATTTTATGATGATTGCGGCCCTACGATTTTACTGGTAATGCAAATTAAATTTCATTAGCAGTAAAAATTTACTGAATTTTTTTAGTAATCAGTAAATTTACTGCTTACTGCAATTTTTAATGCAGTACATATACATATACTGCAGTGTTCCCATTTACTCACCAAATAAGTTTAATAAAACAAACAAAAATCAACAAATTCCTATGTATTTACAATATTGAAAGTTTTGATACTATTAATTAATTAATTTAAAAAATTATACTAAAAGTATAAGTACTTCCAACTTAAAAAAAATTTTTTCATTACTAGATGCTTACACATCTCCTCTGTGATCGGACTCACATTGCTTTTTTTCTCTGAAGGTGTATACTAAATCCTAGAACACACCGCATGTAAAAAGCCACATGCGTATGTAGCGATGACGTCACGAGAATTTTCAGCATGTTAGTTGCATTTTCTAAAATTACTAGTAGTGGCTAAATGCCGTAAAATTTTTATAGTATTTTTGTTCCAAAGTACAGATGTGGCACATGTAGCCGAATCGAAGACATTTTCTGGGGCAGCTCGTCTGTAAACATGTTAATATATACATGTACATATTTTTCTAGTACACGGCATGTAGCATCGTGATGACGTTAAAATTACGTCAGAACCACATGCGTAAGTGGTTTTTTACATGTCGTGTACTGTAGGCGTAAGAAGGTCTTTCACTTGAGAATGTTGAGGAATATTTTGATTATTGATTCAGATGGGGGAACAAGTATCTTTTCTTGGGGTGAAAAAAATTATTAGGGCTGACCAGTGTCGGACATAAGCTTAGTGATAGTTATTTATAATACATAAGTAGTGATAAGCAACAAAAAGAAAAAAAGTGTTTTCAAGCAGCTTCATCATCTGGAGTGTTGAATATTAGAGCCCGTGTATCTCACTTTTTTAAGCGGATGTGTCCAGGAAAGTTCAAAATATTACGAGCAAGCGGATTAGGATGTGACTCGAGTTTTGTTAGATATTTCTTCAGTCACTAGTGGCATATTTAAATCACGATGTATAATAGAATTTTGGATGTACCATGGAGCCGGTGTTATTAACGTAAAATTTTGTTTTGCTTTCGTTGGACTCTCTCGACATTGGAAACTGAAGCAGTGCCCCATAACTGAATTCCGTAGCACCATATTGGCTTCAAAAGCGACTTGTATAGTAAAAGTTTGCAGTCTAGGCTGAGTGTTGAATTTCTACCAATCAACCAATATATTTGAGTTAACTTAAGTTTTATCTGAGTTAATTTAGAGTCAATATGATGTTTCCATGTAAGTCTTCGATCAAAGTGTATACCAAGGTATTTCACTTGGGAATGTTTAGGAATATTTTGATTGTTGATTCGAATGGGGGAGCAAGTATGTCTTCTTAGGGTGAACGTTATATAGACACACTTTTGTTCATTGAATTTAATTCTCCATAAGTTCAGCCATATTTCCAGCTGGGTAATATGTTCCTGGAGATTGCGGGATGCCTCATAAGGGTTTTCGTGCACACTCATGCAGGCTGTATCATCTGCAAATGAAGAGGTCTGCATATTATTGCTCACAGGCATATCACAAGTATATATTAAATACAAGACACTCATGAAGTCTCCTTCCACAACAGTGAACTTCCTAACAATAATATAACTTTCCAAAAGCTTTTGAATATTTATTGGCAGATATGTCTTCAATTTTAAAACTAGGCCTTTGTGCCATACTTTATCAAACGCCTGAGAAACATCAATAAATAGAGCAGAACAATACTTCTTTTCTTCAAATGTTCTTCTTACAACTCGGACCAGTCTATGCGTTTGTTCAATCGTACTGTGCTGACTTCCAAAACCAAATTGGTGGTCAAGGATGCACCCATTTACATTTTGCAATTAAACTTAATTTACTACATTCTATGAAACAAATTTATATCTCTGCCGAATTAAAAAATTGTGAATTTATGTGTACAACATTTTGTCAAATTCTTTTTTTTTACAAATATTCGCATTTTAAATTTTAAAAGTACCGAAAAATTTTACTTGTGTCCAATTTTCCTGATGCGATTAAGCAACTTGTAAAAAAGAAGGTTAAGAAAATATTACAGATATATACTTGTTGAACCCTATGTGTTATGGGCAGCTATCTAAGCAATAGCTGTGAATAAAAAGATTGCGAGGTTATGTCTCTAAATGAAGAATGAAACTTGTCAAAAGAAAGGGTACCAAAATTTAAAAAGGTGTATTGCAAAGTTCGTTTTTAATAAAAAAAATGTACTGAAAATAGCACATTCTTACTGAATTTTCCACCGTTAAAAATTGCAATACTAGGAACAAAATAAAAAATTAGAAATACGTTTAAGTCTTTCTTTTGTTAGCATTTGGTATGGTACACCAAAGCAAGTAAGCTTTATTTTTGTTGTCAAACACTTCACACATTTATTTTTGTAGATTTACTTAACTAATTGCTTAATAATTAATAAATAAATATTTATATATGTAATTATTTCTAATGCAAACACGCATCCATTTTATAAATATGAAATGAAAGCCAAGCATATAAATTAAATATTGAAATGAAGTAGCCAAGATGTAATCTTGTTGTGATTTTCTTAGAAGGCACCGAATTACGGATAATGAATTGAGCTGTCATTACTAATAAATTCAGTAAAGTGTGAGTTTGACTCGCGGTGAAGAGTTACGTACGGATGCTATATATTAAATACCATTCGAACCTTAGCCTATATAATCGGCCATGTCACAGAGCTCAATTCCATTCGGAAACGGAATTCAATCCGTATTTTGGTGCTTTAGAAAACGAAAAACGAAAAAAAAATTTGGAATGAAATCACTTTTAATTTCATGGACGGAATTAACATTTTCTGCATATTAAAGTAAAAAAAAAACATTTTAAACAATTTTTTTTCAATTAAGAATACTATTTTTCATTTATTTATTCAAAGCTGGATTACAATTATTTAGTTTTCATTTATTTATTATGCAAATTTCTCAAGTCATTACAAAAATAAAATCAACAAAACAAAATGTACGGAATTGGTTTCTTTGGTATTGCCATACCATTTTTGTATGCACTTTATCAAAATCTTCATATTGGCAGCACACAAAACAAAAAAATACAAGGCAGAATTAAAATATGCATACAAAAAAAATTTAAAACGCCTAAACATATGCCACATTATCATTTACTACAAAATTATGTTGCCACACTTGTAAGATTAAGCATTTTTTCGAATTGATGAAAACGATGGGAATCTGAAGCACCAAAATGAAATTTGAACGGAATGGTTAATACGGAATCAAAACCATTCCGAACGGAATCTGTGACACGGCTGATAGTTTTGTTTTTTTTTCGTTTTTTGGATTTCTTCGGTTTGAGCATTTTTTTATTATGGCGTTTATTAATTTCGGCGTTTTTTTGCGCTTTGGGGTTTTTTGACCTCCGGCGTTTTTTTAAGTGTCGGCGCTTTGTTCTCGTTTAGCGATTTATTAGGTTTGTGGCGTTTTTTTTTTAGCGATTTATTGTAGTTTCAGAACTTTTTTTTGGCGATTTTTTCGGTTTCTGGCGATATTATTATGGTTTCCAAGATACAGCATGTTGTCAAAATTACATAGTAAAAATTACATTAACCCTTTATCTTCGATTTTTTTAAATTTTAGTGTTAATTGTTGTAGTCTGTATAAAAATACACTAACTTTAAAAATTTCAAGTGTCCATATATATATAAAGGGTGTCCCAACAAGAACGCAAGATTTAAATTTGGCTTCATTCGAAGTGTCATAGTTTGACATTTGAACAATTGTTATTGTTTGCTAGTAGATGGTACGAGGTTAGTAAAAATGGAGCGCTACACGAATGAACAACGCATTCTCATTGTGAAGTTGTTTTACCAAAATGGTGAAAGTTTTGCGGCTACAGTTCGCAAATTTGCGATCAATTTGGGGTCACAATAATGCTCCAAAAGAGTCAACTGTAAAGAGATTAATGGATAAATTTGCCGAAACTTTGTCAGTTAGTGATGTAAAGACAACAATGCGCCTTCGACCAGGTCGATCGGCCGAAAATATCGCAGCTGTACGTGATGATGTCGCTCAAACGCAAGTCAAGCGCAAACAGTCAATGGTGTTCGGTATCGTGAAATGATGACCAGTTTTTTCGTGCCTAGAATTGAAGAAATGAACGTGGAGGGCATGTTGTTTCAACAAGACGGCGCCACATGTCATACAGCCAGAGAAACAATTCAATTGCTGCATCAGTCATTCCCCGGTCGTGTCATTTCGCGTTTTGGAGACCAGAATTGGCCGCCTAGATCGTGCGATTTAACACCATTAGACTTTTTTCTTTGGGATTCTTTGAAGTCGATGGTTTACGTGAATAAGCTGAGGACGACTCAAGCCTTAAAAGAGGAATTTGGACGCTGCATTAATAAAATACCGCAGCATTTATGCAAAACGGCCATTGAAAATTTCATTAAAAGATCGCGTGTGTGCCAGCAAAGCCGATGCGGCCATCTGTCCGATTTGTTGTTCCACACAAAACCTCATTTTGTCTACTTTACGATATAATAAAGTTTCACGATTTTTTTTAAATATCTGTGTTTTATTTAAAATTTAAATCTTGCGTTCTTGTTGGGCCACCCTTTCCAATTGTATGTATATTACATGGGATTTGAAAATTTTTTGTTGCTCGTTTTTTAACACCCTTTATTTTTAACTCTCAAATATTTGTTGTTGTAGCAAAAGGAGTTCTACATACTCTTTCAAATTTTCAGGTCTGTAGCTCTTACGGTTTTCGAGAAAATAGCCTGTGACGGACAGATAGACAGACGGACAGACAGACAGCGTAGCGGAACCCTTAAAAGGGTTCAGCAAATTGTAGTACTAGGAATCCAAAAAAAAATTCACATATTCCATTTGCACTGAAACTTGCATTAACTAACACAGCTTGAAGCGGATTAAACACAAAAACGCTGATCATGAAAATGTCGCGCCCTGGGAAAACAGAAAATTGTTCCGTTCTGCCAATGTTTGTCATAACATTTACGATTAACTTTGGTGTTATTTGTTCTTTAAAAATGATCACATGTAATTTGGCTTACAGAGCGATGCGATTTTTAGCCTAAATAAATCATAAATATAGAAGTTTTTAATTATTTTACTACGAGTATTATTTCTTGCACTTATGCAGGTTATAAAATTTGGCTGAAATAAAACTAAAACATTAGAGGCCTTAATCAGAAAAAAAATAATTTATGTTTATTCAATGTTTACCAAACAAATTTATATACAAAATTTGTTTCGAAAACCTTTAGGAAACCTAAATTATTTTTTCTGAATACGGCAGTAGATCTTTGCTTAATAGTGCTGGCGATTTACAAATTTTTTCCTTTTAACACACACATTGATGAACACTTTTATGATTTTTTTCTTTTATGCAAGACTATGTCCAAATATAGATTTTTTACTTTGTTAATTGCTCAATTATTTAATCTTTTGAACTACACTTGTTCAGTCAAAAAGAAAACAAATACCTACTGGGTATTAACCGGAACATGTGTTGAAAACTTCAGCTCCACAACTCTTATAATTGCAGAGATCATGCCAAATGCACAGACACACACTAATATTGTATTTATATAATTATAGTCTATGCTAATTATATGCTAATTTTTCTTATTTAAATATTGTATGAAATATCTTGAAAACAATTTTATATAGAATGTTTTTAAAATTTTTTCTTATGATCAGTTTGCTACTGGGTTTAATTTTTTTATACTATATGTACATGTATGTATATATTGTACCTTCAAAAAAATTAAATAACACTAAGCGCCATTATTACAACTTCAAGAAAGTTAAAAGTAGGATTTTATCGGACGTATAAAAAGCTTTCCATTATTGCAAATTGGATTTAACTTACCAGATAGTATTAACTTGCCTGTAGTTTATCGCTCACTTTAGGTTAAAGTAAAATTTTGCAAATAATAAAGTTTTTATACGTCCGATAAAATCCTACTTTTAACTATCTTTAAGTTGTAATAATGGCCCTAAGTATTCTAAATATAATAATGAGGCCCGAGCAGTACCGGAAATAAACTTAGTGACCGGTTTAAAATTGACAAGAAGAAATATATTGATTAATTAAATTTGGTAACTAAAAATTATTTTTAATTTTTGCAGTAAACTATTTATGGTCTATTTTTAGTGTTTAACTTATCAATTCTTTATACGTTGTTAAAATTTTATAAAAAAAAATTTCTAAAATAAACACATTGAAATTAATGTATTTCTAATTCTTATTTTATGAATGGCCTTAGGTTGTTTTTTTTCTAACGATGATTAATTTTCCTTTCATCAGACTTCATCAGATTGTATTGAATTATGTCATGGGTGCTTGAAAATTTAATTAACGAAAATAAAAAGCTAAACCAAAATCATTTCAAGCCAATCAACATTTTATTTTTAGTTAGAAAAATAAATTTAAGAAACTATAGCTAGGGATGAAAATAAAATAAAAAAAAAAATACTTGTGAGAAGCCAGATGTAGAATAGAACTTTTTAGTTTACATTGCCCCAAAAATGTTGTCATTAATCATCTTCTCTTTGATATTTTTTTTGTGTTGTCACATAAAAATGTTGGCAAGAAAAAGGGTTAAAAAAGTAAATGAAGAAGGGTATATTAATACGAGTTAATGGAATTAATGAAAAATTTCAAGTAAAAATAAAATTTTTCATTTCTCTTTTTCTTGCTGCGAAAGCTTGCAAATATTTTTGTATCACATTTTTTGCATCTACTCCAAGGATTTTAACAGTTTTTTTTTAAAGAATTTTGTTATTAGAAAAACATTACAAAAAAGAGAATGTAATGCCGAGTAAAGCTTATGGAGTTTTGTGACATCGCAATAGTGTATATTAATAGCACCGTTTGTCAGTTCCGATGCTTTTCGTTGTGTGGCATTGATTTTCATATCGAGACTTTTTTGGATTTTATTGTAAGCGACATGTTATCGAAAATAGACTTTTTTATTGAAATTAATATTATATGGGCCTACCCATAGTTTAAATTTATCAAAATGCCAAAATTGTTGATAACTTTTAAGATAGGTTAGGTTAGGTTAGGAAGGGGTGGCAGTCAGAAACCCGTACTCACTTAGACCTTTTTGGTCTATTGTGATACCACGGAGACTCTGCTTATGCCGAGTTCCCACCGTCGAACCAACCAGAGCGCAATATAAAGCTACTAATACGTTGCACTTCAACACTAGCAACGTCGGAAAGTTCCCTGAACTCAAGAGCGCCCACTGTGGTCAATCTCTTTCTTGCAAGTCCAGGAAAGTGTCAAAGAAAATGCACTATGCTTCCCTCATCATCAATGTCCTGGCAGCTACGGCAGTAATAATTGTGTTCAACCCGTAGCCTTTGTGCATGCCTACCTATGAGACAGTGTCCGGTTAGCACGGACACTAGTATCGATATTTGTTTACTATTTTTCAAAATTAAGTAATCAGTACCTTCCTTATTTAGGTGAGTCCATAACTGCCTTGTGATCACGTAATCATTTCTTGTGACCCACCTTATATTTGTTTCCTCTACTGTCTTGCGCCTAAGTCTGAGTTTGCAAGAGGGTAGGGGTAAGCCCACACATTCCAAATCCGGTGGAACCTGTAAATTTGTCCCAATTCTAGCAAGCTCATCAGCCCTGGAGTTTCCATGAGAGCCCCTATGCCCCGGGATCCAGATGATCCTAATATCAAACTGCTCTGTCAGCTCGTTTAGAGATGATCGGCAGTCGAGGGCTGTTGTTGTTCTTAGAAGCGGGGATTCGAGCGCCATAATAGCTGCTCGACTATCAGTGTATATGTTAATCAAAGTCGTTGAAGTGACATTCACTCTCAACCAATCCGCAACTTCCCTTATAGCAAGAATCTCTGCCTGAAAGACGCTGCAGTGATCCGGAAGTCGCTTTGCAATGCGAAGACCTAAAGCCCTCGAAAAGACTCCATAACCCACACCTTCGTATGTTTTGGAGTCGTCCGTATAAAAATCAACACCTTTTCTTCTACCTGGAGTTCCATTCAACCACATTTCTGTTGATGGTATCCAGGTTTTATAAAGACGTTCGTGTAGTAGAGCAGGGGAGGTTTGGTCAATCCTTCATCCCCTAACTTCATCATCGAGTATTCTACAGTGGCCGGCTCCATTTCCGTTCCACAGAGAGGTACATCGAAGACGGATTGCCGAGGACGTTGACATCTCCTTCCCTACTAGATCCAATGGTAGTAGATGAAGGAGCATTCCCAGTGCATCCGTAGGAGTAGTGCAAAGAGCGCTGGTTTTGTACAAGGATACAAGTCTTTGCACCTTGTTTAAGATATGTAGATACGTCTTTTTCTCCAGGGACGGCCACGATACAATGATGCCATACATGAGAATCGGATGTACTATTGCAGTGTAGATCCAATAAACGATTTTAGGGGTAAGACCCCAATTTTTCCCTATGGAATTTTGGCATAGATAGAGTGAAGTTGTTGCTTTTTTCACTCTCTCTATGATATTGGTTTTAAAACTCAGCTTTCAATCAAGAATAACACCGAGATATTTTGCAGTGTTGGACACTTTTATCTCCGTATTATTAAGAGTGATAGGTTGGAAATCAGTTATCTTATACTTCCTAGAGAAAAGGAGTAGTTCCGTTTTATTAGGATTAACGGCGAGCCCTCGTTTCTCCGCCCATCTTGTCAAATGTGAAAGACAATCCTGTAGGATGTTCCTTAGAGTTGTGAGGAATTTTCCTCTTACAGCTATTGCCACATCATCAGCATAAGCCACTATTCAGCATCCCCGCGATTCTAGAGATAGCAGCACAGGATTTAGAGCTAGATTCCACAATAGTGGCGAAAGAACTGCTCCTTGTGGTATACCCTTATTTACAAAGTGGGTCTGCCTTGAAGCTCCTAGAGCCGCAGTTATCCTGTGGTGAGTTAGTAGATTTTGAATCCACTTACACAATCCTACATTAACCCCCAAATTCGATAATGCATTAATTATCGAATCTGAAGAAATATTATTAAAAGCCCCCTCAATATTGACGAAGGCCACAAGGGTGTATTCACCCACAGAGAGAGATTTCTCCATTGTGCCAACCAGCTCTCGTAGAGCCGATTCGGTCGACTATCCCCTTTGATATGCATGCTGATGCGAGGAAAGTAATTTCCCATTGATGGTTTTGCGAATATAGTAATCAACCATACTTTTTAGTGTTTTCAGAAGAAAGGATGATAGACTTATCGGTCTGAAGTCCTTCGGTGTGGTATAAGAGCTTTTACCAGCCTTCGGTATGAAAACCACTCTCGCTTCCCTCCACTTATTAGGAATATGACTCAGTCCTAGACAGCTGGTGTAAATTCTCAGTAGCCTAGGAGCTATGAGATTCGATACCTTGCATATCTCGGCCGGTATTAAACCGTCGGGTCCTGGAGACTTATAAGGCTTGAAACTTCTCAGAGCCCAATCCAGAGTCTGCATATTAACAATGCCAGATATATTTTCCGTAGAAATTGGGTAAAGATTAGATGTCTGAATCTCAGTCATTGAGTTACCCGGAAAGTGAGTGTCCATCAGGGCTCCTAATGACTCCTCACTGGATGATTGAGATTCTTCAAGTATCCCAGAGTACAGGGAGTGGCGGACAAAATTTTCCTCATGCGAGAGGCTTCTGAAATGTTTTCAATATTTTCACAAAACCACTTCCATGTTGTATTTTTAGCAATTCTTATCTGCTTTTTATACTACTTTAGTTTACCTTTATAAGCTATCCAATCCAGTTCATTTCTGGATGATTTAGCCCTATTGAAGAGTTTTCTGCATGTACACCTACACGATTGTAACTCTCTATTCCACCAAGGCGGTTTCTTTTTACCCCATGGTATATTCAAAGGGCAAGACGATTCCCTTGCATTTCTGAAAATTGTAGTGATGTTATGAACCTCACAATCTAAATCCGAAGTTTCTAAAAGTGACGAGTCTCCAATCAGTCCTAATTGTCTAGAAAAAATAGACTTATACAGACGCCAATTAATCCGCCTATTATTTCGGGAGATTTCTACCTCTGGTGCCCGCTCCCTAATACTAAACTCGATAAACCTATGATCAGAAAAGGAGTGTTCCTGAAGTACACGCCAGTTCATGATCCTATTGGCCACCGAATCAGAAGAGAAGGTTACATCCAGTACTTCCTGTCTGTTCCTTGTTATAAACGTAGGTTCTTGACCTCTATTACAAATGTAAAGGTTAGTACTAACTACATATTCTAAAAGTTCCTCACCTCTTTCATTAGTGGCCGTACTTCCGCTAATAGCATGATGTGCGTTGGCATCACAGCACAGGATAATATGGTGTCCAGAATTCTCCGCCGCAGCCACAAAGTTTCTCACCACTACCGACGGTAGAGGGCCTCGATCTTCGTAAGCGCAGTATACCGACGCCAGCCAGTAGCATGTATTTCCCATTTCCACGCTAACCGCCGTTATGTCTCTGCCGCTGAAGTTAGATAATAAAAATACATTAAGGTGGTTCCTTGCCAAGATGCAGGTTCTATTGTTGGATTCATTCTTGACGGCTAGCATCTTAAAATCTTTGGTCCTAAGTCCGAAAACCCTGCCACCACTAATCCAGTGTTCTTGGATTAGAACTATGTCAACTTCGCATGTCGTCATGCGAAGCTAAAGAGCAGCTGAGGCTGCTTTAGAATGGTGGAGATTTATCTGCAGCAGGTTCAACATCCGCCACGAAATCCATCTCCACGACCGTTTTATCGGACTCATCGTCAGTCTCAAGAAGAAGGTCACTCTCTTCACCATAATCAGCGTCGAACAGGCCTAAGGCGCCTCCGAGAACTTCAGAGTTGGATGTAATATAGCCATCCTTATCCGAAGATTCTCGTAAGCTGGCTTTCTTCTCCTTCTCTTCAGATTCCTCCTCCACAGCGTTTTCACACACTGTCTTGGAATTATCCGTCACTGGAGGCTGATCTCCTTTGTACACCTTCAGCGTAACCTGTCCAAAGGCGTACGATATAATATTATTGGACTTGGCCAAGTGAGGGAGGGTTTCAGCGTTTAGAATAATAATTACCCCACGTCTGTCAACCTCAGCCTCACCGAACCTCCCCATCTTCCAATTGGCGATTGGAAGTGAGGGATTGCTGTCCTTTAATAATTTAATCGCTGCTTCAGCCGTATCTGAGAATGCCGGAATCCATGCATGCGCACGTGGTCGGGATGGAATTTCGCTCTTGTCAACAAGATCGATTTTCGCACCCGGCCACGGCTCTCCCATTCTGCTGAGAGCGGCCTTGTACAGGTCCGCCGATCTCTGGTCTCCAAAGGCTATCAGCTTGACCCTGCCTTGGTACCAGCCTGCATCGCGACAGACTGGAGGTATGCCTGGATTTTCCGCAAGGACCTGGTAGTACGTGGTTGCCAACTTAGCTTCCACAGCACTCCATTTGCCCCTGGGGATGGCACCATCCATATCTCCCCTGTCGACAACAGCCATTATGAGGTTGTCTTTTGCAACATCACTAAACGACCTAATGCCAATATTACTAGTAGCTTTAGCCCGCTTAGGCAATGGTTTGTCGTCCGGCGATCGCAGTCTTTTACCAGACGGTTTTGACGACGTGCTAGCACCACTATTACTTGAGGCAGGAGTATCCATGTTTTCAAGGACACCTCTTGCCCATTTAAGAGAGGATTTTTGTTCCTCGGACAGTTTGGATGGGTCTTGAGTGCCCAACGTGTTTATAATATAGGGTGTTTTTTTCAGGGGTATAGAACTTCGAATTGAAATAAAACACAAGAAAATCGTTTTAATGTCCATCAATTTGGCTTTATTGGAAGGATAATTTTATGCCATTAATGTTTAAATATGATTTCGGGCATGTGGCCGCCGCCGCTGGCTCGAATAAAGCCAATTCTACAGGTCCAATTTTCAACCACTTTTTCGAGCATATGGGGCCGTATGTTGGCAATAACGCCACGAATGTTGGCTTCCAAGTCCCCTAACGTTTCTGGTTTGTTGGCGTAGACGAGCGACTTCACATATCCCCAAAGAAAATAATCCAATGGTGTCAAATCACACGATCTTGGTGGCCAATTGACAGGTCCACTCCGCGAAATTATGCGCTCATCGAATGTTTCCTTCAATAAATCGATTGTGACGTGCGCTGTGTGGCATGTAGCGCCGTCTTGTTGGAACCACAACTCATCCACATTCATGCCATCCAATTCGGGAACAAAATAGTCGGTTAGTCGGCTCCAATTGCTGTGCACGGTGGCGAATCGATTCATTCGGGTCCTCTTGAACACTTTGCTCTACAGCGGCAATTGTTTCTTCGGTGCGCACTGTTCGACGTCTCTGCGGATGCGTATTATCACATAGAGTAAACGTAGTGCGAAAACGATCCATGGTTAACCGAATTAATTGCTCTGATGGACGATTATGTCGACCATAAAATGGACGGAGCTTGCGGTAAACTTCGCGAACTGAACCATTATTTTCGAAATAAATTTGCACGATTTGCAAGCGTTGTTCTTTTGTCAACCTGTTCATGATGAAATGGCAAACCAAACTAAATATTAATCACTTGACAGCTGACAAAATGGCCGCCAGTTAAAAAAGTGATGCCAACTGAAAGTTCTATACCTCAATAAAAAACACCCTTTACGTAGACATAACCTTTTTTGGTTATGCCTCATCTTTGATGGTCGGACATGCTTGGTCGAAGCCGGCGTGGCCCAGCTCGAACTGCTGCATGCACCAACCATCTGCCCAGTGTTCTCGGCAGTCTTCGTCTGAACGAGTTTTCTCGTACGAGACGGTTGCGTGAAACCGGTCCTCTGTCCTTCCGCGCTAGGGAGCACCGTCAGTCCATCGGTTCCGGTCTTGTTTTCTTGTTTTGTTTTGTTTTGTTTTTATATATAAAGAATTGTTTAGCATTTTGGTCCCACGAGTATGGGGGATTTGAAGGCCTCCACGTCATAGCCCCCGATAGCGTGGTGAGGGCGTCGTCTACTTGCTGAGGTGCCCAGGTATCAGCAAGGCTCCGTTCTAATACAGTCTTTTAACCCTGACTGCAAAAATCCGATGGGCACGGGTCGCATCACACGCCGGTTTAGGGTTGGATAACGTTTGCTACACAGCCCTTTAGCCATTTATCTTCACCCAATACCATAGAGGACCATTAAAGGTCATCCATGGTGTTGGGTTGAAGACATACACCACGGCCTGTAGTTAAGCCACCACACCACGACAAGGTAGTTATCCGGATGGGGAACTTTTAAGATAGTTACTGTAAAATTTTATAGTAAACAATAATTTACGTACAAAATCATATTTGACTATTTTGAAAAAATCTCCTATTGAAAAATTTTATTTTTGTCGCTTACGATTAAATCGAAAATAAGGCTCGGTATAAATAAAAAGAGGTTGTTTTCTGTAAAATGTTGAAATATTCGACAAGGAAGTGAAGAAAAGTTCGGGCATACATTTTTTAGGCCCGATAGAACTTTTAAGCCCGATAGAAATTATGAATAGAGCACAAAAAATTAAATTTTAAGATAAAAATTTATAACTTGATGGATAAATACATGGGATTACAACTGAAAATGATTGTTACATTAACAAGCACAATATGAACGTCCAATTTTGGTCGATGTCACAAATAACACAAACCAGGTTGGACTCCAACGCGTCAATTGTTGCTGGCTTATCAGTTACGTCACATGGCTCCACAGATGGATTATTTCATCGACTTATCGCAAAATGTTGACTTAAATTAACTGGTTGTTGCGGTCTCCTTATGGTGCTTAACACCAGCTTAGTAAAACCTCGAAACCTAAAACTATCGAACAAAAAATAATTGATCGTAGTGCAGTAAATATATCCATTAATCATAACTCAAGTTTCGCCTTCGTTTTTGAAAAAGTAAAAAATAAATCTCATTTAATAAACACTTGTATGCATAGGTAAATATAAACAATAATAATTATTACAAATCACTGACAAGACACACGCCGCATGTCCACCGTGGGAAACTAATAGAATAATTTTAACCAATAAAATATATATTTTCTTTTCGCTCTTATTCTAAGACACTCCTAAGATTTATTCTCATAACTAGTATATAAGACAATTTTTTTATACCCTTTACCAAAAAATGGTAAAAGGGTATAATAGGTTTGTCATTCCGTTTGTAATTTCCAGAATATTAATAAGCGAGCCATAAAGTATATATATTATGGATCCTTATGCATAAGGAAGATGAATAAGCGATGTCCGTCTGTCCGTCTGTCTGTACGTGAAATCGGTTTTCCAAAGCTCCCAGAAAAGCTAGAGACTTCGTTCTTAGACTGGTGGGTCGGAAATGGTCAAAATAAGATTGGTATTGAAAATCAGCAAAATCGAGCACACGGTTTCAGAGCTGGGAAACTTAAACTTCATTTTGACATACAAAATAACTACTGAAAAGTAGTTTTTATTATTTTCTTTATTAAATAAACTTATTTTATACTTCAAAATGAATAAAATTGGTATTTCACTTTAAAAAAAAAATAAAAAAAAAAAATAAAAAAAATTAAAAGGACGTTTCCATTGTTGGAAAACTTTGATTTTTTTGTCTCATACAAAAGTAACTTACTAAAACAAATTTTTTCCTTTTTTCTACAAATTATACATATATTATGTTCTTAAAGTGCAGAGATTGATGTAAGAAATCAAAAAATCAGAAAAGATGATTCCAGGGTTGGAAAACCCACAATTTTTGTGATATATAAAATTAACTACCGTAAACTAATTTCTTATTTATTTTTATTAAATAAACTTATTTTATACTTCACCACGAATAAAATTGGTATTTCAAATAAAAAAAGATTTAAAAATTTAAAAGCACGTTTCCAGGGCTGGAAAACTTAATTTTTTTTCTTATATAAAAGTCACTTATTAAAAAAAAATTTTTCCTTTTCTTTATAAATTAAACATATCTTACATTCTTAAAAGAAAAAAATTGGTGTAAGAAATTAGAAAAATCAAAAAGGATGATTCCATTGTTCGGAAACTGAGACTTTTTGTGATATAAAAAATTAACTACCGAAAACTAATTTGCAGTTATTTTTATTAAATAAGATTATTTTATACTTCAGTATGAATAAAATTGGTATTTCAAATTAAAAATTAAACTTTAAAAAATTAAAAAGATGTTTCCAGGGTTGGAAAACTTTAACTTTTTTCATACAAAAGTAATTTGATAAAGCAAATTTTTCATTTTTCTCTATAAATTAGAGATATCTTATATGCTTAAAAGAAAGAGATTGGTGTAAGAAATCAGAAAAATTAAAAAGGATAATTCCAAGGTTGGGAAACTTACTCTTTGTGATATAACAAATTAACTACCGAAAACTAATTTAAATTTTTTTTTAAATAAATAAACTTATTTTATACTATAGTACGAATAAATATGGTATTTCAATTTAAAAAAGTTTAAAACACGATTCCAGGGTTAGAAACATTTACCTTTTTTATACAAAAGTAAGTTACTAAAGCAAATTTTTCGTTTTCTCTGTAAATTAAAGATATCTTATATTCTTAAAAGAAAGAGATTGGTATAAGAAATCAGAAAAATCAAAAACCATGATTTCAGGGTTGGTAAACCCACACTTTTAGTGATATAAAATATTAGCTACCGAAAACTAATATTTATTTTTTTTTATAAAATAAATTTATTTTGCACTTCATCACGAATGATATTGGTATTTCAAAATAAAAAAAGTTGAAAAAATTAAAACGACGTTTGCAAGGTTGGAAAACCTTATTTTTTATACAAAAGTAACATACTTAAACAAATTTTTCCGTTTTTACTATAAATTAACATATATTATATTCTTAAAAAAAAAGATTGGTATTAGAAATCAAAAAAATCAAAAAGGAAGATCCCAGGATTGGGAAACCCACACTCTTTGTGATATAAAAAATTAACTACCGAAAATTAATTTTTGTTTATTTTTATTAAATAAACTTATTTTTTGCTTGAGTACGAATAAAATTAGTATTTCAAAAAAAAGAAAAAAGTTTAAAAAAATTAAAAAGACGTTTCGGGGTTGGAAAGCCTTAACTTTTTTCTTATACAAAAGTGATTTACTAGAACAAATTTTTCCTTTTATTTACAAATTAAACATGTCTTATGTTCTTAAAAAAAAGAGATTGGTGTAAGAAATCAGAAAAATCAAAAAGGATGCTTTCAGGGTTGGGAAACTTACACTTTTTGTGATATATTAAAGTAACTAAGTCTAATTAATTTTTATCTTTTCCTTTATAAATTATACATATTTAACGTTTTGGAAAAAAATGTTTGGTTTGAAAAATTATAAAAATAAAAATCACATCTCCAGAGTTGGGAACTTTGAACTTTTTTTCTAAATATTAAAGTAACTAAATAAAACATTTTTTTTTGGAACTCCCTTTTTTTTATCACTTAACACACTTTCCATATTTTTTTAAGAACTACTATATTGATAAAAGGTATGAGAAAAATCTAATTTGATGAATCTAGGGTTTGAAAATTAATTTTTTTTTGCACATAAAAGTAACTAGGTCAAATTACTTGTATGTAATGTGCTTATGTATGTATCTCTATACTACCTAAACGCACTTTGGTAAAGGGTATATAAGATTCGGCACCGGCGAATATAGCACTCTCACTTGTTTAATCAAACATCGTTCTACTTACTATAAGTAATACATTTAAGTTGAAGTATACTATAGTATAACCTCAATTAGGCTATTATTATACCCTTTACCAAAAAATGGTAAAAGGGTATATATAGGTTTGTCATTCCGTTTATAATTTCTATAATATTAATAAGCGAGCCATAAAGTATATATATTCTGGATCATTATGCATAGGGAAGACGAATAAGCGATGTCCGTCTTTCCGTCTGTCTGTACGTGAAATTGGTTTTCCGAAGCTCCCAGAAAAGCTAGAGACTTCGTTCTTGGACTGGTGTGTCAGAAATGCTCGAAATAAGATTGGCATTAAAAATCAGCAAAATCGAACAGACGGTTTCAGAGCTGGGAAGCTTAAACTTCATTTTGCCCTACAAAATAACTACCGAAAACTAGTTATTATTTTATTTATTAAATAAACTTATTTTATACTTCAGAATGAATAAAATTAATATTTCTTAATAAAAAATAAATAAAAAAAAATTTAAAAAATTAAATAAACGTTTCCAGGGTTGGAAAACTTTAACTTTTTTATACAAAATTATACAAAATTAATTTACTAAAAGAAATTTTACCTTTTTTCTATAAATTATATATATTTTATATTCTAAGAAGAAAGAGATTTGGTTGAAAAATCAGGAAAATCAAAAAGGATAATTCCAGGGTTTGGGAAACTTGAAATTTTTGTGATATAAAAAATTAACTACCGTAAACTAATTTTTATATTTTTTTTTATTAAATTAACTTATTTTATACTTCAGTACAAATAAGATTGGTATTTCGAATCATAAAAGAAAGTTAAAAAATTTAAAAAGACGTTTCCAGAGTTGGAAAACTTTAATTTTTTTTTCATATACAAAAGTAACTTACTAAAACAAATTTTATTCGTTTTCTCTATAAATTAAACATATCTTAAATTCTTAAAAGAAAGAGATTGGTGTAAGATATCAGAAAACTCAAAAAGAATGATCTCAGGGTTGGGAAACTTACACTTTTTGTGATATATAAAAGTAACTAAGTCTAATTAATTTTTATCTTTTCCTTTATAGATTATACATATTTTACGTTTTGAAAAGAAAAGTTTAGTGTAGGAAATTATAAAAAACCACAGCTCCAGAGCTGGAAACTTTGACATTTTTTTCTGGATATTAAGGTAACTAAATAAAATATTTTTTTTAATATATTTTTTCTTTTTTTTTACTTATCACACTTTCTATATTTTTTTAAGAACTACTAGATTGATATAAGGAATCAGAAAAATCTAATTTAATGATTCTGTGGTTTGTAAATTTATTTTTTTGTACATAAAAGTAACTCGGTCAAATTATTTTTTTCTTTTTGTTTATACTTTATGTATGTGCTTATGTATGTATCTCTATACTACATAAAAACACTTTGGTAAAGGGTATATAAGATTCGGCACAGCCGAATATAGCACTCTTACTTGTTGCATATGAGATTATAAGTCTCAAATCATAATGTTATAACTTCCTGAAAAACCACACAAATTGATTGAGATTTTGACCAGGAGTACTTTCAAATATGCAGATTACAGATGTACCATTATCTCAAAATCAGCTTATCTCGACTTGAGCACTATTTCCTTTTTGTCACAGATATAATAACGGTGGCTTTTGTTTCTGAAGCTTTTGTTGCTGTCACTCAGAATACCTAGTGTTAATGTTTGTGTCTGTTAATTATTGTCGTCTTAGGTGGAGAATCTTCTACAGACTTAACATTTTTCAAATTAAAGAGAATTTGCTATAAATAGTTTTACCGACAGAAAGTATTTTCAAGTTCATATACTTTTTTGGAATGGACTGAAGTGGCGACTATCTCAGTTTTTGCTGGAGCGTTTAATCCTAATTTTAATCATAATAATTTTTTAGTAGTTATTCAAATATCCACATTTAGGATTTATAAATGATTTTTTTTTCAAATAACGCAGAGCACAAATTTTTAAATGAAATTTTGTTTGAGTTGGAAGATATAGTTTCCGAAAATGTTTTCCAATGCTTAAAATTATGGTAACTTACCGTTATACATTCATATTATTTTGGACTAGTTGTACTCCTAGTTTTAAATAATGGGCTTTATAAAGTTTCGAGTATTTTTGCGGTGTCCTTTATTCGAAAGAGCAATGTCCATGTATCAATCTGTGTGTACACGAAATCGATTTTCCGACGCCCCGAGAAGCTAAAGACCTCGATATGGACTGTTGTTCCAGAATTTGTCCTTAACATTGAAAATCAGTAAAATCAAAAATAAATTACTTTTTTTGTTTTATTAAACTAACTAGCTTAAACAATTTCATCCTTTACTAACTAAGCATATCCTCGAAAGATCTTTACTACAAAAGTTTTTTATATGCATGCAATTGTTATATAAAAATCCGTTTTAACATATAACTGTTATGAAAAACGTAGGTCCACATTAGTTGTGCTCTATTGGACTTAATTTTTTTTTTTAATAAATGTATTTATTTATTGTATCTTCAAATATGAACTAACAATAAGTATTCTAATCTTAAATCTAAAATATAATTATTAGGCTGGACCACTGTCGGACATAAACTTAGTGATAGTATTAAATAATACATAAGTAGTGATAATTAAAAAGGAAAAACAAGTATTTTCAAGTAGTCCCATCTGGAGTGTTGAGTATAAGAGCCCTTGTGTCCCTCGTTTTTAGGCGGATGCGTCCAGTAAAGCTCAATATATTACAAGCAAGCGGATTAGGATGTGATTCGAGTTTTGTTAAATATTTGCCTGCGTATTTTGCAATTTCTTCAGTCACTAGTGGCATATTTAAATCACGATGTATAATAGAATTTTTGATGTACCATGGAGCCGATGTTATTAACCGTAAGATTTTGTTGTGCCTTCGTTGGATTCTCTCGATATTGGAAGCTGAAGCAGTGCCCCATAACTGAATTCCGTAGCACCGTATTGGCTTCAAAAGTGACTTGTATAATAAAAGTTCGCAGTCTAGGTGTTGAGTGTTGAGTTTCTGCCAATCAACCAATATATTTGAGTTAATTTAAATTTCATCTGAGTTAATTTAGAGTCAATATGATGTTTCCATGTAAGTCTTCGATCAAGCTGTATACCAAGGTATTTCATTTGAGAATGTTGAGGAACAACTTGATTGTTAATCCGAATGGGGGAGATGTGCAATCGCTTTACGTGAGTACCTGCCATTACGGCCTAATCTCACGTGTGCCAAAGCACCGGGTGTGGGTTAGACGCCAGACCAACGCCCCCATGCACGTTTTTAGAATGAACCTATGGCCCATTCCATAAGGCACATAGGTTGCAATCTTTGAATATAGTTATCCCTGTATTATATTCAGTTACCTTGCTGAGGTAATTTGAGCTATCTAAACTCTGCTGCTATGTCCGTGCCCATAGCAGCTTCTGTTGAATGGCAACAGCACCTAGAACAGTGTCTGGCTGACCGCGTCACACCAACCACTAGCATTGATTTAACACTGGGAAGCCAAGACTATTCTCCCAGCGATGTTTGGTAGCAAACCACAGCCACCACGATAATTCTCCGGCTTCCACGCTTAGGTGGTGTGTATACACCTAAGCGAGGTCCCCAAGAAAATTCCTCAACCATTGCCGGCACAGCTAACCACTCATCCATAAAGAACGCATGCCTGTGTCGCCAAATAACCAGTGCCTACTCCACACTTACCAAAATCATCCCTTTAACCCCTTAGGGGTCTACCCCTTTGGGGTAGGACGAACTCGGCATTTTAGCAAAGGAAACTGACGACCGCTACATGCACTCAAAACTTCAGAGCAGCGAGGACCACTCACGCGAGAAGAACGAAAGCTCGCCACCAAAACTTCTGCGCCCACTAAGACCCGACACTAAAAAGTGAGAGTGTCCTGTGGTCATATCCAGGACGAAAAGCCATTTTAGCACAGAATTTTTGACAACCGCAATGCATTTATCTCTAAGCAGCCCAGCTGTCGGGCAACCGGCACCCGTGGTACCAGAAGTAGCCTCTGGTTAGACCTCGAATTTCCACCACAAGGGCTTCACCTCTATCGTCTTTTGAACTCAGGGGCAATTCTAGGTGACGCTGCACCTAGCTGACAACAACGGGCGTACAATATTTGTTTTCCTTTTATAAATATGTGCACATCCGTTACTCTGTTTATATTCAGAGATTGGGTAGTAACACATAAGTTTTACGGGTAATGAGCCAAAGGTCCGCCAGCGGAAAAAGCTACATTACCCTAGCTGGGGCCCCGGGATTGCCACACCCGTAGTCTACAGAATTAATCCATATACTCCCCTGGGGGTACCGAATGGGGGAGCAAGTATCTCTTTTTAGGGTGAACGTTATATGAACACACTTTTTTTCATTGACTTTAATTCTCCATAAGTTCAACCATAATTCCAGCTGAGTGATATGTTCCTGGAGATTGCGGGATGCCTCATAAGGGTTTTCGTGCATACTCATACAGGCTGTATCATTGGCAAAGGTAGAAATATGGATATTATTGCTCACAGGCATATCACAAGTATATATTGAATACAAGACAGGACACAGAATACTACCCTGTGGCACACCAGAAGATATAGATTCGGGTACACTCGTGAACTCTCCTTCCACAACAGTGAACTTCCTATCAATAATATAACTTTCCAAAAGCTTTTGAATGTTTATTGGCAGATATGTCTTCAATTTTAAAACTAGGCCTATGTGCCATACATTATCAAACGCCTGAGAAACATCAATAAAGATAGCAGAACAATACTTCTTTTCTTCAAATGTTCTTCTTACAACTTGGACCAGTCTATGCGTTTGTTCAATCGTGCTGTGCTGACTTCTAAAGCCAAATTGATGGTCCGGGATGCACCCATTATCAGTTGAAATGTTGGACAATTTAGTCATGAGCAGCTTTTCGAAAAGCTTTGAGATTATAGTAAGCTTATAGGCCTATATGACTCAGTCTTGGTAAGATCTTTGCCCGCCTTTGGAATCATTTTGATATTGGCAAGTTTCCAGTTATGTGGAAAATAATGCATTCCTAAAATAGCATTGAAAATAAATAACAGGCTTTTTTTTTGGAATATGAGGCAAGTTCATGAGCATTTTGTTACTAATCCCATCAATACCTGGAGCTTTCTTCGTGTTCAGTTCAGCAATTACTTTTTGTACTTCACGCATCTTAAACCTTAAGGGACGAGAGGGTAAAGAAACTACACTCGGTAAATCAGCAGCACCCGTACATGAATTGGGAGTTAATACAGATTTTAAATGCTCAGAAAATAAGTTACCTTTTTCACTATCACTTCTTGCCCAGCCTCCGGTCGCAGTACGCAATGTGGATGTAATGGCGTCTCAAGGGTCTCATGTAGATTCTCTTCACTCCAAATGCGGCAATTTTGCTTGTTGACGTAGCCATTCAACCAAAAATGAGCCTCATCACTGAACAAAATTTTGCGATGAAAATCAGCATCGAGATCAATCTCATTTTCGGCCCATACACCAAAATCACGACGCATTGCATGGTCTCGCGGCTTTAATTCTTGCACAAGCTGGATCTTGTAAGGTCGCAAGCCAAGATCTTTGCGCAAAATCTTCCATAAAGTTGATGGACAAAGCTCCAATTGCTGTGCACGGTGGCGAATCGATTCATTCGGGTCCTCTTCAACACTTTGCTCTACAGCGGCAATTGGTTCTTCGGTGCGCACTGTTCGACGTCTCTGCGGATGCGTATTATCACATAGAGTAAACGTAGTGCGAAAACGATCCATGGTTAACCGAATTAATTGCTCTGATGTATGATTATGTCGACCATAAAATGGACGGAGCTTGCGGTTAACTTCGCGAACTGAACCATTATTTTCGAAATAAATTTGCACGATTTGCAAGCGTTGTTCTTTTGTCAACCTGTTTATGATAAAATGGCAAACCAAACTAAATATTAATCACTTAACAGCTGACGAAATGGCCGCCAGTTAAAAAAGTGATGCCAACTTAAAGTTCTATACCTCAATAAAAAACACCCTTTAAATACTTTTCCAGTAGTGCAGTTTTTTCCGACGATAGCAGCTCTTTGAGTCGTTTAGTACATTCTTTAAGTCTGATTTTATTTATTATTATTATTATTTATTTATTTTTTCTGTTAAAGCCGGTCTGCGGATAGGAGGTAGTGGCGTGTTCAGCAGCCTGTTTAATATTTTCGTTAAGATTGGCAATGTTAAATTCAATATCATCGCATGATCTAAGCTCAATGTTTTCTACGCAGTGACTACTAAGATATTTTTTGAATGTTCCATTAATTAGTTCCATTAATTAGTTAAATCACTCCTTAGTGGGTTGAAAATTGTAAGTATTGTTGGAGAGTGATCGCAGGACAGATCTAGAGAGGCCTCTACTTGAATTAAGTCCCTATGAATATTTTTCGTGACGGCAAAGTCTATAACATCTGGAATTTTTCTTACGTCAGTAGGCCAGTAAGTAGGCTCCCCACTCGAAATGTCATCTTATGTTTTGCATTGTAGTCACTAGCTGCCACGAAACAAGATCCAAGCGATTTGTAGAACTTCTCATACTGATCTTCGGTAACTGAAAATCTGGGAGGTGAGTAAATTGATGATATCACGAAATTCGAACAATAATTTTCTACGAAAATATTCGTTGCTTGCAAATATTCTTCACTAACGTTGTCAAGGACATAGTGCTTGAGTCTTGACTTAATCAGAATTGCTGATCCACCACATGCTCTCTCTCTCGGGTCCTTTGTATCATATAAAGTGTAACCATTTATTTTAAATAAGCTTCTTGAGGTCAAATGAGTCTCAGAAACCAACATTATATCAATATTTTTTTCCATGAGGAAGTGCTCAAGTTCATTTTTATGTTGGCGAATGCCGTTTGCGTTCCAGAAACATATTTTTAACGTGTTCATTGTTTATTAACTAATGCTTGAAGCAGTGTATTCTGCATTCGCAGCATTTCTTGCATCATACTTGTCATATTTGTAGTAAAGTTGTTTATAGTTAGCACCAGATTCTCAATAGTAGCTTCAAGGCGACTAAAGTTAAAGCTTGAGTTTGAATTCGTTGAATTATTTGGCGGTGGAACATTTTGCGTGGGAATTGAACTAGTCTTAGCAGCATCAGCATACCATACACGTGATGTAACTGGTTGGCTCATTTGAGCAAAAGTGGCGGAGTTGACGTTTACTAGTTGAGCTGGAGTTAATTTGGGTTTTTGACCCTATAGTTAGCTGTGTGATTGCCTCCACAATTACTACATTTTATTTCTGCTTGGTCTTTTGGCTTAGTGCAGCTAGCAGTACCATGCAATTTACCGCAGATAACACACACTTTAGGTAACTTGCAGTAAGTTTTCGTATGGCCATATTCTTGGCAATTATGGCACTGTACGGGATCGGAACGCTTACGTGGCTCTTCAACTGTGATTTTTCAATGTAAGACATACTTTACGTTATAAATTGGATGGGTTTCATTTTTTTTCAATTGTATGTCATTCGGCTCCAGTTCAACCCGAAATAGGGGTTCGGGGACCTTTTCTCTATTAATTATGTTGGTAACATTTTTTACCTTAAATCCTTGGTCGAAAAGTGCACATTTTACTTCTTCGGGTTCAACATATGAATCTATGCCCCTTAGTACTATCTGTAGGCCTTTAGCACTCTTAAGTTATCAAGTGTAAAAATTTGTTTTATTTTTTTCGAATTCACTAACAATTTTTCGGAAATCTTTTTCATTATATATTTGGATTTTAGTTTCTTCAATATTACCTCGTTTAATTGGAATGATGTGAAAAGTATTTTCACTAATGTTCGACAGCAGTTTTTTGATAAGCGCGTTAGAATTTTTTTCTCTCAGATAAATAGGTGGTGGCTTAAAAGAATTTTGCGATGATCTAGAGGGCTTGTAGTCGGTGTCTTGCAATAATGAAAAACGATTTTGACGATTGGTAGATGATGCGCTGTTATCTCTAGACATCATTGGAGCAGATGAAATTTTTGAAGAATTTGGGCTTTGCCCACGCTTTACCACGGTTATATATCTGTTCATTTCCACTTGTACCTTTTGAGCTACTGTTATCTGTAGTGATAACTTGGTTTGGTGATGAACGCGAGCCCGATGCGGATGATATTGCAGACTTAAATGAAGAAGTACTAGGCAATGTTAATGTTAACGATTCACTAGTTGGCATTGGACAAAGCGAAGTTTATCGATGACGAAAAAGTGGCTTTTCCATTAGAAAAAGACTTTCATTAGGTTTATTATTTATATTGTTTTCATTAAGAGTTTCAGAACTCACAGTAAAATAAGCATTTCTGCCGTTAGAATTCACTTCAAAATTTTTTGCCTTTGAGGTACTCATACAGAGTATTATTCCTCAAGGGTACTTTGTTTGTGTTTACGGTTTGTTTTTTCTGTTTTTGATATTTCTTACTATGTAAAAAATATTAGTAAGGCCAATAAGCTTATTTATCAAGGTGAATATGATTACGAATATTTGCTATATAATTTATGATTTTGTTGTTTATTTTATATTTGTTTCGTATGTACGTATGTAAAAAAAATCCGCTTTAACGTCTCTTCACTATGAATGTTCAACGAGAACTCGACTTAAAAATACACTATAATTTTATTTTAAGGCTAACGAACTTATATTTTAATTTATAACATTTTTTGCAAGAAAAACGATGGCACGGGTCAAATGTTCAACTAAAATATTAAGATTTTTTAAATTCTCTTTGATATTATTAAAACAAATCTATTTTATTTTATCGGTATTTAAATGAAACTAAACAATATATTCTTAAACAAAAAAAAGGCACTCAAAATATTTAAAATAAACACAAATAAGGAGTGGTTTTCCGCTGCTAGAAAATTCATTCAAATAAATTAAAAGACTGGTACAAATAAATAGACAAAAACTGAATTAAGGTCAAGCAAATAAAGTTGATATCTTTTACGATTATTAGCAGCAAAAAGTTAAGCTCTCCGGTCAAAATTAGTTTGTTTTAAATGTGTGGGCGTATAAGAAAGTAAATAAGAAAAACTATTCAAACCTTCAAACCTAAATACTATGCAACAAAATGGATACATTATTTAAGCAAACCTAAGCACAAACACCACAAACGTGTTAAGATTTTCAAAAAGCAGTATTTGTGTGCCATGAATTGGTCAAAGAGTCAAAGCAACAATTTTACTTTTGTCCTCTAATGAATAACGTTTCATGTTTATTTTGGAATTTTTCAACTTTTGGTTTTACTTTTACATTTTCTATTTATTTTGTCATGGTTAAGCAAACAACTGTCATTGTTGATGCCAATGAGTAATGTTTTACATAGATAGTTAGAATTTATTTGGTATCAATATAGGTTTTTGAAAGCTTTATATTGTGTTAAAGTTTACCTTTGTTATGGTTAGTACTCAGCAAAAAAAAAAAAAAAAAATAGTTGCCGTCATTCCATATACAATATACATGCATCTATGTACGCTGTGGAATCTATGTACGGAGTGGAATCATTGAAACATTAGCTGATATTTCCAAAGCAGCACAGCTAAAAGTTTTAAAGAACGTATTAAAATAGTTAGTATATTCGGACTCACAGCATGCGAAAATTGTATACGAATAATAGACTGCAAAGTAAGCAGCCAATTCTATATTTACATATTTATGCCTTTAGTTATCAATATTTTTGGCACCGACTTTAACTACTTTTCTAAAGTATAATTGTAAGATCCAAGTTTCGGGTTTCTTTCAATAACGGCATATCTCGAAAAAGGTAGTTTTCCAGTAAAATAACTTTAAAGTTGTCAATTTACTCCATTCCTTAATTCACAAGTCTTGTTTTTTGTTTGAAATTTCCTTTCCAAATACAAATTTAAACAATATAATTAATAATAAGACTGGTGAATTGAGGAAATGAATATACAAAAACATAATTGTGAAAAAAGTCCAAGTTCCTTTATAGAATTTCGACCATCAAAATCCAGCAACAAATTTCAAAAAAGGTAATCGTATTTGGAATTAAGCATTTAATTTAATAATTTTAATAAGGCGTGAGACTAAAATAATCAATTCTTAAGAAGTACTTACTTTTTATTTGGCAACAGGTTCACGTAATCTATTAAATCTGGGGGGGGGGGGGGCGGGGGTATTGCAATATTGCGCAATCTGCAATATTTACTAATTGCTATTTCAACATGATTACAATCATTTTTTGGATTTTGATTGGTGATTGCGAAATCTCAATCAAAAATCAACATTTTTGGTATTAATTTAAAAAAATTTTCAATAAAAATTATTTATTGAATTAAAAAAAAGCAATATTTAATATGTTTAAAATTTTTTTTCTTGAAATCAGTTTATTTTGGCATAGAATTTTTACAGCCTTATTTATAAAACTTATTAAGGCTTTAAAAAGTTTTTTAAAACAAATTTTCATACAAAATTTTCTTAAAAAGTCTTTATAAAGCCTTAATAATTTTTATAAATAAGGCCGAAAAATTATTAAGGCCTAATAAAATATAAATAAAAACAAATACAATTAAATTTTATTTAAAAAAATGTTCACTCCTTGAACTGTTTTATTAATTCATTTACACGTCTGCCTAATATTTATTAAGTTACATGAGATTATGTATAATCTGTCTATATATTATAAAAATGTTTCTTATCCAATTTCATTCCAATCGTTTCATGAAAGCTAGTTTGATTGCACCTCAAAATTTTTCAATAATTTTATTGATTGGAAATTTTTTTCAAGCAATATTTGTTTATTGATATTGCACTAGATATACCAAACGGACGACACACTCGTCCGTATTCTAGAATCAAAATAAAAATAATTTAAGATTCAAAGAAAATGTATCTAAACTTCATAAAAATTCATTAAAACACAGCCACACACAAACTTACATACATATGCAAGCATAATTAAATAATACATAAAATTAAAAAAACCATAAACAAAATCCCTTTAACCAAGTTCATTCAATTTATTCAACTCTCTTCCTTTAAGTATTATGGCTTTCATACAACAACAAATAAGAGAAAACAAGTAAGAACGCTATATTCGGTTGTGCCCAATCTTATATACCCTTTACCAAAGTGCGTTTATGTAGTATAGAGATACATACATATGCACATAGTTACTTTTATGTACAAAGAAAAAAATAATAATTTTCAAACCCTAGAATCATAATTTTAGATTTTTCTGATTACTTATACCAATGTAGTAGTTCTTAAAAAAATATAGAAAGTGTGTTAAGTGAAAAAAAGGAAATTAAAAAAAAATGTTTTATTTAGTTACTTTAATGTCCAGAAAAAACTCACAGTTTCCAGCTCTGGATCTGTCGTTTTTATTTTAATAATTTTTTATAACAAACTTTTCTTTCCAAAACGTAAAATACATATAATTTATAAAGGAAAAGATAAAAATTAATTAGACTTAGTTACTTTTATATATCAAAAAAGGGTAAGTATCCCAACCCTGAACTCATCCTTTTTGATTTTTCTGATTTCTCACACCAATCTCTTTCTTTTAAGAATTTAAGAAATGTTTAATTTATAAGAAAAAGGAAAAATTTAAAAAGTTTTAGTAACTTATTTTGTACAAAAAAGTTAAAGTTTTCCAACCCTGGAATCGTCTTTATAATTTTTTTAATTGTTTTTTATTTGAAATACCAATTTTATTCGTTACCAAGGACAAAATAAGTTTATTTAATTAAAATAGATAAAAATTAGCTTTCGATGGTTAATTTTTTATATCCCAAAAAGTTTCAGTTTCCCAACCCTGGAATCATCCTTTTTGATTTTTCTGATTTCTAACATCAATCTTTTTCTTTTAAGAATATAAGATATGTTTAAAGAAAAGGAAAAATTTCTTTTAGTAAGTTAGTTTTGTATAAGAAAAAAAGTTAAAGTTTTCTAACCCTGGAAACGTCTTTTTAAATTTTTAAATTTTTTTTTATTTGAAATACCAATTTTATTCGTGGTGAAGTATAAAATAAGTTTATGTAATAAAAATAATTAAAAAATTAGTTTACTGTAGTTAATTGTATATATCACAAAAATAGTAGGTTTTCCAACCCTGGAATCATACTTTTTGTTTTTCTGATTTCCAACATCAATTTTTTTCTTTTAAGAACATTATATATGCTTAATTTATAGAAAAAAGGAAAAATTTGTTTTAGTAAGTTACTTTTGTACAAGAAAAAAAGTTACAGTTTTCCAACCCTGGAAACATCTTATTAATTTTTTTAAGTTTAATTTTTTATTTGAAATACCAATTTTATTCGTGGTGAAGTATAAAATAAGTTTATTTAATAAAAATAATTAAAAAATTAGTTTACTGTAGTTTTCAACAGGTTTTTTCCAACCCTGGAATCATCCTTTTTTCTGATTTCTTAAATCAATATCCTTCTTTTAAGAACATTACATATGTTTAGTTTATAGAAAAAAAGGAGAAATTTGTTTTAGTAAGTTACTTTTGCATAACAACAAAAAAAATCAAGGTTTTCCAACCCTGGAAACGTCCTTTTTTATTTTTTAAATTTTTTTTACGGACATCGCTTATTCGTCTTCCCTATGCATAAGGATCCAGAATATATATATCCTTTATGGCTCGCTTATTAATATTCTGGAAATTACAAACGGAATGACAAACCAAGATATACCCTTTTACCATTTTTTGGTAAAGGGTATAAAAATTGTTAGATCAAGAGAAATACTACAAACCCACACACACACATTCATGTTTTGTTTCTTTTTTACTTGTAAGCTAATAAATGCGTGTGTTATATGTTTGCATGTAGTAGTAGCAACTTTAAACGCTTATAGCTCCCAAAATACTAAACCGATTTCAATTAAATATAGATTCTGCACATCTGTATAAAAAATCCCTTAAAACCATATAAATCTTTTTAAAATCGGTGCAGTGGTACCAGCGTAAAAGGGATTACAAAAAACATATTTGCCTATTAATTATATATAAGATAGATAAACTGGCAATACCAATGAACTTTTTTTTATTGCGATTGCAATAATATTTTTTATCAATAAATTTGTAGAAAAAATATTGCAATAAAAAGTTTTGCAATTTTATTGATTGTTATTGCAAACCTGATTTCAATCGATTTTTATTGCAATACCCCCTTCTATGCTCCTCATTTAGCAATTTGCACATAATTTTTTTTAAATTTTAAGTAATTTGATTTGCAAGAGAGTTATGAAATTTGGTAATCAGAAAAGTAAATCATTATATGTCAAGTAGTTTTAATGGTAATAAGCAACTTTTTGCTGGGAAGCAGTGAGATAAAAATTTGGCCAAGCTCTTGTTTGGTACAATAACTACACTCAAATTAGGTAAAATAAACAAAAAATGTGGTAAATTTTATGAAAATATTCGTCATTTTTGCACTAGTAACTGGAAGATTATTTATGAAATTTATCAACCAGAATTTCCAAAAAAATCATTTCTTCGTTCATTTGAAAAAGAATTTTGTAGAATAAAAACTAATACATTTTTTTTAACATTTCATTCAAATTGACTTAACGGTTTGCGCAAAGGTTGCCAATGGGCTCGCATATTTGCCCAATTGCACAAATGACAATTTTAAGAGGTCTAATAAAAAGCCTTAATATTTTATTACAATATATTTTAATACTATGGGTGTGTGCTAAACGGTAGAAAAGTACTATGATGAAAAAATATTTGCCTGTGGGAAAAAAATTTCATTTTTCTGCTGTGCCAATTTATATATTTTTTGACAATGTTAAATTCGCTTTAGCATAGAAAGAAGCTGATGAAACAATTGCTGCGGCGACGGTTTTGCTTCGCCTGACTACAACCCGCCAACTACCAACAAATTTTTAAGAGGACATTTTTATATAAAACAATATTCTTGTAGCAAAAAATTATATAATATTATATATGATGCAACATTTTTCGCAAACTAAAATAAACAATGATTTTTTTAAAATTTAGAGAAGTAAAAATCTTTATATTCGGCGACGGCTCGAAGCGACGGCGGTGGCTTTAAATTTTATGATAAATTTAAAATTTTATGATATGAATATATTTTATGAAATTTTCAACTTAAAAATTAATGCAGCAGCAACAATAATCAAAAAATTATGGAAAAAATGAGTTTTTTGGAAGGAAAACAACGAAAATATTTTAAATTGAACTGTGGAAAGTGAAAATAGATAATATGACTGACATTCATCTGCCTATAAAAAAGGTTTATCTTATAATGTATTTGTGAATTTTTATATTATTAACAATATTTCCAAGCACTTCTTCATTCTGTATGAGAAGTTCCATAATTTAAAAAGATTTTATTTACAAAATATAAAATAATTTCCATTTTAGAGTGCATTGTGAAATATCTCAGTTTTTCATACAAACAAAAACAGTTGAACAGTATGTCCAACAAGTGTTATTAAAAAGCAGAAAAATTGGAACAACAAATACACGCATTTCGGCTGGAGATTTATTTTATTTTGAGCAAAGTTATTAGACAGCCTGTAAGTTAAAAACTGCATTAACAAACTTGCAGTGTGAAAGCAAAATCAGCTGTTTGTGGTTTTAACGTTAAAACCAGGTTTTAACTTTCAGTGTGAAAACACTATAAGGTTTTAAACATATATTCATTATAAAAATACATACATATGTATATATCTAGCGTTATTATTTTCAAAATTATTTAAAGTGAAGTGTTAAGCAAATATATTTTTAATGTATAATAGATAGCCATAAGGCGCACCCTAACGTGCATACATACATACATATATAAATAAATATATATATATATATATATATATATATATATATATATATGCCGCCTATTGAATAGAAAAAATAAAACAAATTAATTTTCTTCGTTTAAACTCCATCCTGTATTTTTCCGTTTTGTTTTTTGTTTATTTCGATTCAAAGTGTGTTATTAAGTTGGTCAGTTTGTTTTTTTTTTTTTTTTTGATTGCATCTTTGCATCTTTGATACAAATTTAAACGGGCTAAACTCTATCTATAAAATGAAAACACAGTAGACACAAACAAAATTATTTAAACTGATAGAAGTGTTTTTGTTTTTGATAGTCTTAGTTTATTCACATGAAATTTTCTTGCTTAAGCTTTTAAGCTGAGAAAAACATCAAAACTTGAACGACCCAACTAATATTAAATTTTCTTCATTCTCAGTTTTATTTGCTCATGATAATGGCTCCTCATTAGTAAAAAGTTTATCATCAGTCAAGGATAAATTTTTACTTGTCTTCATTTGCTATTCAGATGAGCACAAAATACATAATTTTAAATTTTCGGATATTAGCTTATAGTGTTTTCACACTGACATGGTTTAAAAAAAGTTGGTTTCAACATTAAAACCTACTGTTAAGACCTGGTTTTCCATACAAAATAAATTTGAAAGGCTAAATTTAGTGCTGCCAAGTTGACATGACCGGAAGCAGCTGATAAGATTTATGGCATTTAATAAGAACAGTTAGCGATTGGAATATTTTCAACTTAAAAATGGATGCAGCAGCAATACGCGTATTTATCAAATATATCTGGAGAAAAAGTATATTTTGTACGAAAAATAACGAAAAAAATTTCACTGACCTATAGGAAGCACCTCTAGTATTAATTGCACATTTTATGCGTAACTCTTTTCTGATAAAAACAATTTTGTATTTTCGGTTCGGGTTTGATTTTTCAAACAATTTTAAAGCCGAGTTTAATTCTATTTTTTAATTCTTTATCGCCTTGTTGTCGGGTTTTATCGTTTTTTTTTAACACTTTCAGTGCAAAACAAATAACAAAACATTAATAAATTTCCAGTATAGTTTCCAAAATATCGGAACAACGCAAGCGAAGCTGCGGGTAAAAGCTAGTAATAAAATTTATTAAAGCTTTTTTCGTTTAATTCTAGTGCTGAATTAATTAAACAACAATGCAATTTATCTATCTAGATCAGGCATCTTCAAAATACTTTACTTTTGATAGCATTAAATTTGATTTGAAAATACAATTAATTTTTTTTGTTATATCAATTAAATATTTAATTGATTTTGAAGCTGCAACAATTTTTGTAAATACAATTAAGGAAATTGTAATTTAAAGCGAAATCTGAAATATGTTTTCAATTAAATATATCAAAAAAAAAGGTTGTGCACATTTTGAGCCATACCTACTGACACACTCATAAAATTGATGAATCATTTCCGATATATGTACCTGTAGAGCATAAATTTGGTACAATAGTAGTAGCTAGGTGAGCAGCTACCTAAAAAAATCTAAAAACAGCGACAATTTAAAAAGGGAGTGCCGATACCTATAGAAAAGTTAATTTAAAGTATTTAACTCAAGCGATTTGATAATATAAAGCTAAGAATTTTCGTTTAAACAGTGGACGGAACCACGCCCATAAACTTTAATAAATCTTTTTTATGAATTTCCTACAAAACTTTATAAGAATCATGCAACAAATAAAGACTTTTGAAAAAACACATGGTCTGGACAGTAAACGATCAATGGTACTACCAAAATGTAAAACTGGTAAGAAAAATACTCACAAAAACATTAATGTGAAAAACGGCCAATTTCTTATCCAAAATTTCGGCCATTAAAAGTTGTGAGATATATATTTTGACCAAGTTCTCCTTTGCCACAATACATTCCACAGAAATAAATTATGTATGATATAAATTTGTAACCGTAAGGGGGTCATATAATTTCTAGATAATCTGCCAACTTGACAACATTTTTATCAATATTAAGAAATGAACATTTATGCATTATTCTCTCCGTTTTTAGAAAGGTAAAAATATTGCCAAGTAAGGAGAGTATCTAGAAATTATATGACACCCTTACGAATGCAAATTTATATAATGCAAAGCATATTTCAGTGTTAGGTGTTGTGCCAAACAAACACTTGGTAAAAAATTTTATCTCACTTCTTTTAATGGCCGAAATTTTGGATAGGAACTTGGCCTTTTTTCACATCTACGTTTTTGTGAGAATCTAACTACTTTTTTAAAAAATTTTCTATGATAACATAGTTACATAAAATAATGAGGAAGAGCGTGGTGGGTGTTGTATTGTTGACCTTAAGAATACAACATTGTGTCATTACAACGTGTCGCCAGTAAGTACACAATTTGTTAAGAGTCACCTATTTTCCCAATATATTTAAATGTTAAAGTCTGCTTAGCCGAAGTACATAAATCAAAAGGATATCCCAATGTACATACAATGTTTCCATAGGGTAGCTGGTGCTTTAAGTTTTGGATTTTCCGATTGAGTAAATCAATTAGAGTTATTTGCCTGCAAAATATCAGTACGGTATAATATTACGTAAAATTTTTATGGGCCTGGCCCAGCCGATTTTTATATTTGTTAGTGCTTATGGTTCATGTAAAGTTTTGTAGGAAAAAGCTATTGAGAAATACATGAGTAATAGACTAAAAACTGCTAGGCCGAAGTACACGAAAGAAAAAGCTAAGATTTTTGGGTGTAGTCACGGCCACTTTTCAAAACAGGAGATTTTTACTTTGGACAAATGCAATGTGTATGAAAATTTTCAATAAAATAGATATTGTTCCCGCTCCCTGATTGAAATTTCTTGTTTTTTTAATTTTTCTTAGTGATCTGGATTTATTTGTATATCAAATTTAATCTCTCTAGTGCGAATTGGAGTTTTAACGGCGTGGTCCCACATACCGGATAAAACTTCTCGGTTTTAAGATTTTCAAATTGGGTTACTCAACTTTACTTACGTGTGCATAAACTTTCAGCTCTATAGTGCAAATTATAACTTTAAGGGCAATTATTACAACTTAAAGTTAGTTAAAAGTAGGATTTTATCGGTTTGCAAAATTTTATTTCAAGCTAAAGTGAGCGATAAATCCAATTTGCAATAATGGAACTCTTTTTATACGTCCGACAAAATCCCACTTTTAATTAGTGTTTTTTTATGAGAGTTGTTACAATTTAAGTTTAAATTTTTTTTAACGAACTAATAATCCCAAATTAATATTTTACTTATTAAGTAAAATGTTTTTTTTTTTATTAAAAATACATTGAAATTGATTATTGAGGGGTTCAGTTTTATCCTATGCGCATTTCACTGTTGCTAATGCAGATCATCAGGGAACCTTTTCCCAAAGTTTCTTAGAACAATTAGAGTTATTAACTTATAAACTTTCATTTAAACAAATGAGAAGCTCAACAACAAATAACAAAGTTGAAACAAGAACTCAATAATCAACATGTTTTTTTATTTTCTTACTTTACCATTGCTACATTGGCTGACTTTTTTCATCTTCAAATTGTAGCCGTAAGTGTTTGTAAAAAGAAAATAGATGTAAATAATAACAACAGCTATTTAAGAATAGAATGTTGCCACACAAGTATTTTTTTGACCGGGTGCAGTCAATTTAATAATTATTACTTTTTAAGGTTCAGTTAGCCCAGAATTGCATCCCTACCCACCATCAATATCACTCTTTTGTCGTGTAATTTATCGATGAAACGATCACAATTAAATAAAGAGTTCCTGTGATTTAACACCTTTGGACCTTTCTTAGTACTAAGAGAGAGATAAGGTAAATGCAAGTGTTCTACTTCTGATTTAAGACCTTAGAGATAGAATTTGTTAAGCTATCACGGATATATTTAGGCAAGTATGCGAATTGAGAATGGAAAATTTAATGAAAATAATTTAGCTCTACAAGCGTACCCGTGGCGGATGATATTTTTTCATTAATAATGGCATACCACCCACCTTTAAAATTAAATAAACAACGAATTCGCTTAAAAATATTTTTCACACATAAAATTCAAACCTTATTTTAATACCTTATATAAAAACAACTGACGATTTCCAAATCAAAAACAAAAATAGTCGAAAGAAAAATGAACAATTTCAAAAAATGTTGCAACAAAAAGGTATAATTTTATACACATAATTTAAATTCCGTTTCTGTTCTTATCTAACAAACATCCATACGCATCAGTAACACTAGTTGTATCTACTCTAAGTTTAATTCTTTTATTTGTTAGAACTTGTATAATTTGTAACATCTCTAACTTACACTACCGATCACATGATTAGAACTACTTACATTTATGTCTATAGTACGCCTTATTTTTTTAAATGTTTTGCCGACAACTAAAATTTTAACATCACCGGAAGAAGCGTTTTATTAAAATAAAACCAAGAGCAAAAAAATAATTCTCTCTGCAAAAAAACCCGACTTCCATGCAAAGATCTGATAGAAGAAGATAAGAAGAAGTTCGTGAAATACAAAATTAAATTTTAATGGGCTTGCAAGATTGCAAGATTGTCTGTTTTTAGAGGTCAGGGTGAGTGAAAATCGGTAGAGTAGAACCACTTAAAATTAAATATTAAATTTTAGTGGGCGTGACTCCGCTCATTTTTTAATTGGAGGATTGTGTCTATTTTAGAGCTCAAAGTGTGTGGTAAGTTTCGTAAAAATGGGTTGCGTAGAACCGCTTGAAATATTATAATAAATTTTAATGGGCGTAACCCCCACCATTTTTTCAACTTTCAAATTGTATTATTACAAGAACCAAATTACAAATAAATTTAACATTAAAATTAAACATAAATTTAAGCTGTTCTAATCATTTGGTCAGAAGTGTATAATATAGTTTGTAAACATCTTCCGTATTTAAAATTGATACATTATCAAAACCAGAATTGTTATTAGATTTGAAGCAATGTGATGAAAGAGCTATCTTTTGTCACGGGATATAGTACAAGAAAATTCTTTAGCAATACCAAGGATTGAACATAAAAATTAACAAGTAAGAGTGCTATATTCGGCTGTGCCGAATCTTATAAGCCCTTTACCAAAGTGCTTTTATGTAGTATAGAGACACGTACATAAGCACATACATAAAGTATAAACAGAAAGAAAAAAATAATTTGACCTAGTTACTTTTATGTACAAAAAAAATTAATTTTCAAACCCTAAAATCATCATTTTAGATTTTTCTGATTCCTTATACCAACCTAGTAGTTCTTAAAAAAATATAGAAAGTGTGTTAAGTGAAAAAAGAAATTTAAAAATTTTTTTTATTTATTTACTTTAATATCGAAAAAAAGTTCAAAGTTTCCAGCTCTGGAGATGTGGTTTTTATTTTTATAGTTTTCTACAAAAAAGTTTTATTTCCAAAACGTAAAATATATATAATTTATAAAGGCAAAGAAAAAAATTAATTAGACTTAGTTACTTTTATATATCACAAAAAGTGTAACTTTTCCAACCCTGAAATAATCCTTTTTGATGTTTCTGATTTCTTGCACCAATATTTTTCTTTTAAGAATATAAGATATATAAAGAAAGGGAAAAATTTGTTTTAGTAAGTTACTTTTGTATAAGAAAAAAAGTTAAAGTTTTCCAACCCTGGAATTGAGTTTTTAGTTTTTTAATTGTTTTTTTTTTATTTGAAATACTAGTTTTATTCGTACTCAATCATAAAATAATTTTATTTAATAAAAAAAATAAAAATTAGTTTTCGGTAGTTAATTTTTTATATCACAAAGAGTGTAAGTTTCCCAGCCCTGGAATCATCCTTTTTGATTTTTCTGAATTTTGATATCAATTTTCCTTTAAGAATGTAAGATGTATTTAATTTATAGTAAAAAAGGAAACATTTGTTTTTGTAAGTTACTTTTGTATAAAAAATAAGGTTTTCCAACCCTGGAAACGCCATTTTAATTTTTTAATTTTTGTTTTAATTTAAAATACCAAATTCATTCGTACCGAAGCATAAAATAAATTTATTTTATAAAAAAAAATAAAAATTAGTTTTCGGTAGCTAATTTTTTATATCACAAAAAGTGTGGGTTTTCCAACCCTGAAATCATAGTTTTTGATTTTTATGATTTCTTATACGAATTTACTTCTTTTAAGAATATAAGATATCTTTAATTTATAGAGAAAAAGGGAAAATTTGCTTTAGTAAGTTACTTTTCAATAAAAAAAAGGTAACACGTTTCCAACGCTGGAAATGTGTTTTAAACTTTTTTAAATTGAAATACCAATTTTATTCGTACTGAAGCATAAAATAAATTTATTTATTTAAAAAAAAAATTAAAATTAGTTTTCGGTAGTTAATTTTTTATATCACAAAATAATCATCTTTTTTGATTTTTCTGATTTCTTACACCAATCTCTTTCTTTTAATAATATAAGATATCTTTAATTTATAGAAACAAAGGAAAATTTTGTTTTAGTAATTTCCTTTTGTATAAGAAAAAAAGTTAAAGTTTTCCAACCCTGGAAACATCTTTTTAAATTTTTTATTTTTTATTTTTTATAAAATATAAAATATAAAATATAAAATAAGTTCATTTAATAAAAATAAATAAAAAATTAGTTTACGGTAGTTAATTTTAAACTTCACAAAAATTTTAGGTTTTCCAACCCTGGAATCATGCTTTTTGTTTTTCTGATTTCTGACATCAATCTCTCTCTTTTAGGAACATAAGATATGTTTAATTTATAAAAAAAGTAAAAATTTGTTTTATTAAGTTACTTTTATATAAGAAAATAAAGTTAAAGTTTTCCAACCCTGGAAACGTCTTTTTAATTTTTTTAATTTTTTTAAATTTTTTTTTAGTTAGAAATAGCACTGAAGTATAAAGTAAGTTTATTTAATAAAAAATTATTAAAAACTAGTTTTCGGTAGTTATTTTGTATGGCAAAATTAAGTTTAAGTCTCCCAGCTCTGAAACCGTCTTCTCGATTTTGCTGATTTTCAATACCAATCTTATTTTGACCATTTATGACCCACCGGTCCAAGAACGAAGTCTCTATCTTTTCTGGGAGCTTCGGAAAACCGATTTCACGTACAGACAGACGGACAGACGGACATCGCTTATTCGTCTTCCCTATGCATAAGGATCCAGAATATATATGCTTTATGGCTCGCTTATTAATATTCTGGAAATTACAAACGGAATGACAAACCTATATATACCCTTTTACCATTTTTTGGTAAATGGTATAAAAAGTAATAACTTGTGTTGCAAAATACTATGTAGAATGACATAGTTGATAAAATTGTAATAAATAATTTTTATATTGGGAAAACTAAAAATAAATTAAAAACTATAATATCTGGCCATCAATTAATTTAGAAGTATAGGAATAAAACCTCTTCACTTTCGCAAATGAGGGCATCTTAATAGGGATGTTAATATACTTTAAGTTTCATTATTCTATCAATAAGTGGAACAAATTTATAGATAGAAGAGAAAAAGGACGAATATGATAATGTAAATATGTATATATGCTTTCATCCTGGCTTGCTATAAAAATATAAAACTTTTAAAAAGATTGAAAATTGAATACAAATTTTTCTAGAAATGTCCGTAAATATCCAATTAAATCTCAGTTAGTTGCCTTATGTTTGTTCTTTTTTTCTTCTCGTTGGCTTTTTTGCCCACTCTAATGTATTCTTTCCTTTTGTTATATTTTTTTCTTCATCTCCCTTCAATACTAAGTTTTGTTTTGCTATGACTGTGTTAGCAGAAGCAAAAAAAATCAAAAACTGTGATTTGCTGCATTATTAAATAAATGAAATTCTCAGGATTTGTTTCTTTTTCGATGTATTTTTAAGGAACTGGCGGAAAAAAAATTCTGTTGCTTTTCCTTCATCATTATAAGTGCTCAATGAAGAAGTTGTATGGGTCATAAATAACCTCCTAATGGAAATAAATGTTTTCTTTCTTATAAATTTATTGATTTTTCTTTCACTTTCAATAAAGTTTTGTTAGCCAATCATATATCTTTTATTTTTTTCTGTGTGAAAATTTAATTTGTTTGTAGTGAGGGAAAAAACTAAGTGTCAATGCTGGCATTAAAAAATGCTGGCGTATAAATAAAGTATGTCTGTCTGTATGTATTATAAATGTGAGGCAGTATAGTTTTGATTGGCAATATTTGGTTGGTAATATTTCTTTAGAAAGATTATAAGTTAAAAATATATCTGTCACTTTAAATATAAGAAATTTCAGTCAGACCTAAGCATAATTTATATTAAAAAGACAGAAATCACAGCAGGATACCCTATGGTATTCAAAAGGTAAGTTATTACCCATGCCCTATTTGTTTACAAATATAATAATTTTTAAAATTAGTCTTTTAGGTAAAGTAAGAAAAAAAGCAATGTGAGTCCGATCACAGGGGAGATGTGTAAACATCTGGTAACGAAAATTTTTTTTAAGTTGGAAGTACTTATGGTGTTTGTATATTTTTTTTAATTAATCAATTAAAAGTATCAAAACTTTCTGGTTTTTGCTTGTTTTATTTAACTTATTTCGTTAGTAAATGGGAACACTGCAGTAAAAATTGCAGTAAGCAGTAAATTTACTGATTACTGAAAAAAATCAGTAAATTTTTACTAATAATGAATAACTCTCAAAACCATATCTTTTTATTAGCTTTTTTCATTGCATATGCACATGTGTACATACATACGACTACATACGTAGATAATAATTGTGTTGCAACATGTTTCGGATTATTGATCTCAATGCTTAATTAAATGGGTTTTCTTGTAATTGCGTGAATGGATCAATTAACAGAGAATCGGGTAAACGATTTTTCCATTTGATTGCACCAAAAACCGCACATCTTCAGAAAATCAATTAATCGGAAATTACTTTATACAAATCTAAAAAAAATACAAGATGATTCCAGAGTTGAAAAAAATTTTTTTGGTATATAAAACTAATCCACTTAATCAATTTTCTTATTTTTCGATATAAATTAAAATTTTTTATATATAAAACAAAAACTTTTTTAAAAAAAATTAAACCGGCTTAAGCACTAAAAAGTTAAAAATAAAAGAAGTATTATATGCGTTAACTAGTTAACTATTTGCCAAGAAGAAAGAATCTATTTTATTAGTTGACAACCTAGAAATTTATTTATGCGTTTAGTTAACAACCTTTTTGGCACGGACTGCAAACAGTTAAGTAGTTAACGCATAAAATAAATACTTCTTTTATTTTTAAATTTTTAGTTCATCAAGACGGTTTAATTTTATTTTTAAGTTTTTATTTTTTACTTTTTAGTGCTTAATTAATAATTTGTAATTTGTATGGTAGGGAGCCCTTCTCCAGCTTTTACATCACAAATTTTTTGCTAGATTTCGGGCATTAACTATAAAGTAATTCACACTTAGTTTGTAGACGGTCACTGATGTAGTATTATCAATATGTAATAATTAGTGATTAGTTTGTATCGGAGAGAGCCTTTTCCCTACTCTTACACCATTATTTTTAACAAGATTACGGGCATTAACTGCATCAAAGTAATTCTTACCAAGTTTTAAGCCTGTCAACGATATAGTATTCCATAAAAGCAATAATTAATAATTACTTTGTATAGGAGATATTCATTCCCCTGCTCCTACACAGAGGGAAAAAAGGCGTTCTATAATTGTTAACGGATGGTATCAAATTGAAAATTAATCGTTATCAATAGTTTGTTAACTTTCGGTATCATATTAAGCTTAATGCGTTATCAAACTAAGAACAAACGGCACAAAAATACCATGTGGTAATAAATCAAGATCGATTTGTAGCAAAATCCTGAACAAATTGTAAAAAAATACCATAAGTTAATAAATTAAGAACGACCAGGGGCCTAACTCCTGCATTCGTGATCGGAATTGCATTCGAATAGAAATTAATTTCGCTGGCAAGAAATTTTCTGATGATGTCACTCGTTACCAAGCGAATCGAGTTTTTGGTGTTGGAAAAAGGTAAATATATTTACATATAAATTAATTTCACAGCACTGAATAAATTGTAAGCAAAAGCACATGTTTGTATATACGCATGTGTGCAAAAACATATGTATGTACGTACATACACACGTATATGCAGAAAAAAGAAACGAATATACATAAATGTTATTTTCATTTTAATTTAATTAATACTTAAATAATAATAAATTAGTGTAAGGTTAGAGAATAGAGCACTAGTCACATTTTCGATTCTTTTATTGGTTGACCAGGAGCAGTTGATTTGTTATTTATATGCTCCCAGAGTTGGTTGATTTTTTTGTATTATTCCCGACAACTTTTAGGCAAAATATTATTTGCCAAGTCAGTGTGTTTTGTTATATTTAAAGTGAACTAGAAATTCTTTAATTTATATTTTTTTATACGTACATTTATGCATTCATTCATTTATAAAAAATAAGTCAAATATTGTTGCTTGCAAGTATAAACACGAACGGTTGCATTCGAATGTATGCACGTTATCGAATGCTGTGATTAGAAATTTCGATATGAGTTATTCGAAACCGAATGCGAAAATCCCAAAAGTTAAAAAACTTGCACATTCGACTAATAACTCGCTCGCAATCGAATGCGGGAATTAGGCCCCTGTTATTACATTAAAAACGACCCGTTATTAAATCAAGAACGACATGGCATCAAATTAAGAAAAAAATTTACATATATACCATATTGTTACGTTTTTCTCTCTATAAAAACGCTTTTCCGTCGATCCGAAGATTTGCAAATGAATACAAGAGCCGAGTGTAGTAATTAGGGTTAAGAATGATACAAGTTTTATTTACAAATACACTTATACTAAATTACTCAAGAGCTTAAACACACTAATACAACTTAAACTAATAAATTACACACAAATATTCACAACTGGTTACCACTACGCCTTCCTCGCTGTAGTTTACACACGTCTCTTATCTGGCTGCGCAAGTATTCACGTGACACCTCTCTGTCTGCTGCCGTCACTTACGAGACTCACTCTGCCGTCACTCACAGTTGATACACCAATACCTCTTTGTCTGCTGCTTTTCACACACGGCACTCACTCTGCCGACACTTACAGTTGATACACCAATAGAGACGCACTGGCTTTACTTACACCCTTATACACGTCTATTCGCTGCGCTGTTCCCTTTACTCCAGTCGACACGATAGACTCCCTAATAATCTCAGGCAGGCTATTATTAATTGATAACTTAGTTATCAACTGACTTGTTTACTTGCAAAAGACTGACTTGTTCGCGACTGACTTCTTCGTAACTGACTCACAACTGCAACTAACTAACTCTTTGGATGCGTCACCTCTTTTTATATTTCACACAAATTCCACTAGAAGTTTCAAGCAATGTCCAGACGATCATTATCATCTTATATGCTGCCTAATTAAGTTCATGTGGTAACTATGTACATACATGTGTATATGCAACACACGGTGGTTGTTTATCTTTTGCTTTTCGTTTGAATTGGCATGTATGTATGTGTGTAAATATGTGAATCTTCTTAATAGCAGACGCTTTTTTTGTTGTTGTTGCTTTTGCTTGTTTAATCAAGCTAGGCATGCTTATTTAGTTGTTGGCTACTATTCTAGACTATTCTTTGCTTTGACCCTGTTGGAATATTTTCGCGTAGCATTTATATTAACCCTGTTGGAATATTTTTGTGTAATGCTGCTTAAACCTGTCGACGGCTATTTTCGTAACAATATGTTATCAAATCAATAACTATGTTATCACATTAAGAGTGGACTGGTATCAAATTTAGAACAAATCGGTATGTATCTGTCAACTTTAATCAAACTGCTGTATAGTTTATTAATTTTGATATAAAGTTTGTACGTGAAAGTGAAAAATGTAAAATAATTTATTTTATTTGGAAATGGATGAGAGTTTTCTGGAAGAAAATGCAGTTGAAAATATGGAGGATCTAAGCACAGAGCTAGATGTTGATGACGACAAGAAGCTTAAAAGTTTTCTCCAATCAACTGATTTGGAAAATATTCTGGACTTTTTGAAAGGTAAGTACATAATTAATAACAAAAATTAAAAATTTTAAAAACCCCCGACTTTTTTCAGAAAAGATGTTGTATCTTCTAAACGGCTGGACCGATTTTTTTCAAACATAGCTAAGAACCCTCTCGATCATCCTTCAAACAGAAAAAACTAAATAAAAATCGGTCCAGCCGTTTGGCCTGTACGTGGACACAGACAGACACACAGATACACAGACACACAGACACACACTACAAACTTATAACACCCCTTTTTTTAGTCGGGGGTTAAAAAATTAGTATAAACATAAAATAATTTATTGACTTTTTTAAGCTGCCAATATTACATTCAGGAGTTTGCGGTACCTAAAGAAAAAAGATCTTAAAGAAGCAATTCCTCCACTAGGGATCCGAGCAGAGTTTAGGGAGAAATTGTTTTTATGGAAAAAAAAACGGAGGTAACACTTTGTGACTTTGTGTATTATTTTACAACTTGAAGACAATAATTTGTTTTAACTGTAACAAATGTAAATAAATGTTTAACAATGTTTATTGCAGAATTTGAACTTAGTGTTGAATGAATCTGCAAAGGGAAGGGCTATTATTGAATATGCCAATAAAAATCAAAAATTGAATTGCGATCAAAGAAATGACATTGTTAATATTATTATTGAAGACATTATCGAAAACAAAACAAAACTGCATACTCAAGACTTTCTTAATTTAACAAAAGAAATTTGTTCGCTATTTCCATTCGAAAATAATATGAAAGTAAGTCAGTTTTATTTTAAAAGATTTTAACTAACTTTTGCTATTAAATGTTTAATATTTTAGAATTATTACTTTATTCTAAGAAAAGGGGAAAATATTGCAAGATGACATTCCCACAACAAGCAATGCTTCTAAAAGTGAAGCAGTAGAGATTGATGAATCAATTTCTATTGCGTTAAAAACTTCACTCAACAGAGACTGTGCAGACTGCGATAAATGGAAAAAGACATTTAATTTACGTCAAAAAGGCATAAAAAGACTAAAAAGTCTTGAATTTCTTCAAGCTTGGTCGAAATTGTCTGATTCTAGAGCACCGCAATCGGTAAATATTTATTGTTCCACTTATGTATATTCCTATTTCTGGCTAATATATCTAATCTTTTTTTTAGATAAATATTGACTTCGAGATTATGCATCCAAATAAAAATCATTTGTGTTTTCAAAATGGGATATGTTCAAAAAATCAATTCGTAATTTGTACGACAACAATATTCATAATGAGTTCTGTAAACAATTGCTTTTAAAAATCATACCGTCGACAAGCGCAGGTAAATATTAAATCAAATATATGCTGGTATGTGATGGAAATCGATCGATTTCAAATAGCTTGATTTCATATAACTAATAATAGCCAAATGTGTGTTATGTAAATCGCACGCTACAGTGAAATCGAATTTAATATCAAATAAAATATTCTAAGCCCCTAAAACAATGAAATACAAAATACAAAATCAATCACTTTATGTGTTGTGTTATGCTATTAATGTAAAAGGTTTCGACAGCCATTTTCAGTCATACGAAGTTGGTTCCCTTAATAAAAGTTTGTATGTCAAACTAATTACAGAATTTGTCAGAATTTTCAGATTAAAGTATATATAAATTACAATTACATTATGAATCCGAAGAAATTTTTATATTTTTAGGGATATGCGATTAATCGTTTAATCATATTTTTTGATAAATCAAAATTCTGATTAATCAATTAATTGATTGATCATGAATCCTAATTAATCAAAATGCCACTTTCGATACCGAACTGATTCGATCGAGTTTTCTTAGTTTGAAATTATGACATTCGATGAAAGAATTTAACACAAAAGAAATACAAAAAACAAAAAAAAAACTAAAATAAAAGCATAAAATAAAAAACACAGCACAAAAATTGAAAGCACATATTATTCAATTATTCAAAGTCATGATTTATGAAATAATCCTCATTTTTTTTAACACAAGTGTTTGTTTTTTGTTATCAAAAAAACCAAAAAATATGGTCTTAAAAGTATGTATTAAAATATGGTCTCTGATAATAAGTAACTGAAGTATATTTAATTTAATAAATAATATGTATAATGAAATTATAAAATTGTATGTGTTTAGATGGTACACAGAAAAAAATTATTTGTAAATGCAATTAATTTATTTGTTATATCAATTAAATAATTAATTCATTTTGAACCTACAACGATTTTTGTAAATACAATTAACGAAATTGTAAGTTAAAGGAAAATCTTAAAAATATTTTCAATTTAATATATCAACAAATAATTTGTTGAAATTTATTTATTTTTTCAACATTTATATTTGTTAGGTTTCAAAGTTATTTCAATTAAAGTTATTGTTATATTAACAATGTGAATTGTTGAATTTCGGTATCATATTTGTTATTTGATCAAGCTTTTTTATACACAATCACAATCCTCGAAACGATTTTTGCTTGTAAATGTCTTTGGGCGGAGTTGAACCGGAAACCTCAGGACTAATAAACTAACTCACTTACCTCTCAGCTAAAGAGCAACACTTTATTAGATAAGCAAATAATGAATACACACAAAACATGATTTATTGTTTCTTCTACATGTGCGCATTTCGTTATGATATAATTTAACAAATAATTTTGTTGAGTAATTTAATTGACTACAAACATTTTAATTTGTTATTATTGATAACAATGATGATTGTTAATTTTTAAATTAAATGTGAACAATTTGTTTTGTTTGTTGCATTTCGATGATATTTTTTTCTGTTTAGTTTGGATTTAATGGGTTATTTATTTGTGGGTGAAATGATAACAAGGCGTTCTCAAAATAAGAACAATTGGTAACAAAATGAGAACTTATCTTATCAAAACAAAAACTACCGGTAACAAAAGAAGACGGGTGCGGTATTAAAATAAGAACGATGCGTTATTAAAATAAGAACAATTGGTAACAAAATAAGAACTTTGTGTTATCAAAACAAGAACGGTTGGTAATAAAATGTTACCGAGCTGGTCTTAAAAGATTGATTCACTCAAAATATTTCATAGGTAAAATAAACGAAAAATGTGGTTCAGTTTACGAAAATATTCGTTGTTTTTACGGTACGAAATGCTTCGTAGATAGTGGAAATGATATTTGTTTATTTTACGAAACACTATTTGTCTGCAAATAACAAAATTTTGTATTTTAATTTTTTATTTTTTTTTTGTAATTTTACGAAACGTAATGCTTATGTTACAAAAGAAATTCGTAAATAATGAAAAGAAATTTTGTGTAATATACGAAATTTCGCATAAACCCAAAATCTATAAAATATAAAAATCTGCAAAAAAAATTGAAAAATAATTTTCCACAAAATTCTAATCTGTAATTCTTAAAATTTAAGGTTGTAATAATTATGGAAGGAAAATATAATTTAAGGGGAATTGTTGCAGCCTCTGTATTCCTCATACATCACATAAACATACATACATATGTTCATACATATTTTGCACTGAAACTCACGAATTAAACTGGGAACACAACTGGGACAACCAACGAATTTCGCCATAGAAAATAAAACACATTGTTCATATGAAAATTAACACACCACCGTCCAACGAAATTTGTCGTGCATGACGAGCTCTGCGATCGCCTTATTTCTATTTCTTACGCCGATGAAATCACAATGGATCCAATTCGGTCTCTGGATGGTGGTGCGGTATATCACCACCCTTCCTAACCTACCCCGATGAACGACGGAAAAACAATTATATCTCTCTTTACACAAGTCAATATCCAACCAATTATCCAATTATAAAGTATAAGATATGTATGTTACTTTTTCGTTGTTGGTGTGCCGTGGACGAGATTTGTCCTTCGTCCCAGTTGTCTTCCTAGCATAAAAAACTAATCTTTTATTACAAAATTTTTTTATTTTAATTGAAATTTACTGAATAATTTTTTATACAATATTTAGATACAATGACAGGAAAATAAATGAGGAAAATATTAAAAAGTAAAACAAAACAACAGTTTTTATTCTTATATTTCAGAAATTTTTTTTTCGTAAAATTCACGAAACTTGCGTAGATTTAAGAATAATTTTGTACTGCAAAGAAAATGATAACAAAACAAAATTTTTTTATATTACGAAATTTCTAATTTTATAAAATATTTTTTATTTTCTCTTAAGTTCAATAAAATAAACGAAAAATGTGGTACTTTATACAAAAATATTTGTACGAAATAATTTTTGTAAATTAACGAAATTCGTAATAACTATTACGAAATCTGTTTTCCTGCACATGCTACAAATATTTTCGTAAAATGTACAAAATTTTCGTTTATTGCAAAAAAATTATTTTACGAAAAAATATTTCGTATTTTAAAGCATGGAATATTTTGAGTGTACCAAACTTAACTCAATTTCGATACCTAATGGTATCAATTTGGGTACTTTTCTATCGCTTTTTTCCCTCTGTGTATCGCATATTTGTGATAATGTGACCACCTATAGTGAATGCCAAGGTATTTCACATATGAAGGTTGTGGAACAATTTGATTATTGATTCTAATTGGAGAACAAGTATCTTTTCGTAGGGTAATTGTTACTTCAGCACACTTATGTTCATTTACCTTTTAGATAGTTTCGGGTACACTCATGAAGTCTAATTCTACAACAGTGAACTTCCGAGCAAAAATACAGCTTCTCAAAAGATTTAGAATGCCCATAAAAATTAAAAGCTAAAATTTGCTCTAGAGATCTCAAATTCCATGTTCGAGTGGGCATAAGTGAGAAATAAACTATAGAAATAGAAAGATCCAAAAACTTTTAGTGCGGGTGGGGCCGAGCCATTAAAACTCGGAAAAACTAAATGCAGACAAATCACGATGCAAAAAACAATATAATGTCAGGCCCATTCGTTATGCTCAAAATTTTGCTATATCGCAAAGTATTTTAAATTTTATTTTAATTATGAATATTGTAGACATGACATGATGTATGGAACAATACAAATAAATAAATAAATATTCAGTTAATTCCTAAGAGCAGATTAAATTTTTAAGAAATTCTTGATTTAGCAATCAATGACTCGCCTTTATAGTTTTTTGGCGATAGAAATTTAACTTTAGCGATTTCCAGAATAAGAGGGATGAACTTATACGAACAAACTTAAAGCGCAGTATTCACGGTCAAAACGCATGACACAAGCATCGTATACGTGTGCATGAAGAACTCAGAATACACGTGCATGCATTGCACGATAAATTGATAGCATCTTGTTACAAGCTAATTGCAAGGCAATTGTCAAACTACGTACAAAAACTTTTTACGTATAGAATTTGACAGTTCTTTGAAACTCACTGCTTTTAGTAGTTTATCTTGATATGTTTGTATTGTATACACACAGAAAAAAATAGACAAGAATTATTTTCAATAAAACCATGTTAATAAATAAAATTTTTAATTTCAGTAATATTTGTCATTAACTTGAATATTGTACTTATCAATTCCGCGTATTTTAAAATATCATTTAATTTCATTTGTTTGTGTTTCGACAGCGTTACCGTTGTGCCACTAAAGTCGGATTTTACCCCTTTTTCAACTGCCTTGCCACTTTTTATGCCCCTTACTCTTAAATCCCCTTTTAGTATCATTTGCATTATTTTGTGCCCCTTTTAGCCCCTTTTTGTTCAAAGTTAACTTTCGTTTTTATTTTGACAATAAATGCACTCAGATCCGTACAGATTCTACCACATTAAACAAGATTTTATTTCCTATGTATCAATCTTAATATAAAAAGATACACCTTGGTATTAATCTTTTCATGTGTGTAAGGTTTTTAAATATACAAGTACAATTGCACACTCATACTTGATAGTGCTAACTGTATTTTCGATATCTATTGTAAAAGCCAAATTTAATTAAAGTACATATTTTTAAAAGGCTGCTCTGTAAACCGATCGAGTTGAAATCGCACGATTTTAGAAAACTAAAACAGGCAAACACGTAACCGATTCTCAAAAGCAAATAATCGAAAAATATTCGAGTTTTTACCACAAAAAAATACTTACTTTCGGAGGAAAGTGACTCTTGCTGATGATAAGTTGCAACTATTCGTTTAAGTTAATGGACAAATTGACCAAATTAAACGCAAAAATATACCCAGATTCAGCAATTGCAAGGTCGGTGAGTTACACCTCATTTTATCTTTATAAAAAAACTTAACAAAAAACATAAAGCGTAAAATTAAATTAGCATTGCTAAAAAATTTTCAGATAGACTGAAAGTAGACACTTGTCTGTTCATGCTGTCTGCCTTAAATTTATTTCAAACGGATTTGATAGAATGGATTGCAAGTGAAGACTTATTAAGAAATACAGATGTACAATTTGAAAAGAATTGATATTTAAGGTATTTAATAAAGGCCGTGATACACTATCATACAAAGTAATGTAATGAAAACAATACCATAAATATATTATCCTCTTCAGAATCGAAGTTTAAAATTGTTTATCAAAACTTTAAATGGTTAAGTAATTTTTTTTAATTATATTGGTTTTTAAGTAAAAAGGTGCCCCAAAACATGCCAAAAAAATTTATTAATAAAGGTATTCACATCAGTTTTTTTCTTGTTGGAAAAATGGAAAAATGTAAATAATTTTTTACAACAAACACAGGAAAAAAAATTCACCAAAAGTTGAATTTAAAACTCAACTTGTTTTTTTTTCAAAAACAGTTATTTTTAGTTATAACAACGCAATGCGCACATGTAGAAGAAAGATAAGTAATTATGTTTTGCGTGTATACATTATTTGGGTCACCAATAGCGATTTGCTCTTTACCCAGCAAAAAATAAAAGGAGTACTTCCTTACGAACCACTTTTAAATTACTTCGAAAGCATCTAATGCATATTTTTAGATGCTAGAGAAGTTATTTTTAACCACATATCAAATAGAATTTTAAATCACTACTTTGTTTTCAGCAAAGTCATTGCTTTTTTGGCTCAAGCCAAATACAAATATTTTTTTATTGCATTTAAGGCTTTTCAAATCAAAAAATTTGTACTATTAAAAATAACAATGGAATAAAATAACAAAAACTTAAAAATTTAACTTTTTTTCTTTTCAAACCATACACAAGTGATTTTAATCACTGAATAAAAAGGACTTTTTAACTACTTTTTTGAAGTGAATTATTTTTAGTCCCGAATTTCGGATTTTTATAGTACCAAAAACATGATTTTTATTGAGTTTTAAAAGTATCAAAAGCAAACCACTTCCTTCCAATGACACATCAATGTAAAATTCATTGGTTTTTTACCTAAATTTGAAGTGGTTCGATTCAGTAGATGTGGTGTTTTTCCTACTTCTTTTTCCTCACTTTTTTTGCTGGGTAGCTGAGTGGTAAGTACGTTAGCCTATTAGTCAAGAGATTGCCGGTTCAACTCATCATCCGAAACTAGGGTTACCGTTCATACGACTAAAGTCGCAATTTGAACCTTTTTTAGCGGTCTGCGACTTTTTGTGAGACTTTTTTTATGACCGACTTTTGCGACTTTTTTGATTTTCTTGGGACTTTTTACCCTTTACCCTTTTTTGTAAGGATTCTCATAAAAAACATTAAAATTGCAGTAAATTAAATTTGTTTATAAAAAAAATAACGCAATCAAAATTTAAAATCAATTCACAGGTTATTGTTGATTTGGAAGCACTTTTATTATGTTATATTATATTACTTTTTTGCAACCATATCATGTGTACAATGTATTTAAGAAATTTTTCCCAAAAATTCTGGTTTTGCAGTGCTTATTTTACAAACTTATTTTTAGCTGCCGAGTCAATGAAAGAAAAAGTTGTCATAAAACATACAAGTGTGTACCAAAATGTGATTATTTTGAAATTAGCTTTGCTTGAAACTAAGTTGAAAGTAAAAACATGCAACTCAATGCTGTCAGCTTTAAATTTTATAGACAAAGATATAGAAGAGTGGATTCCAAAAAAGTAATATTCATGTATGTTGAAGTATAAATAAATTCTCCCAAAAAAGAGGATATATGGCGCCAAGATCAAACGAATAGAATTGAAATAAAGAGCTCACGGGGTTTTGGTTCGAAATGTTAGAATTTTGTAAAAAATATCTTGACCTCAGTAGCATACGACAGCCAAATTGATTAAACTTAAGTAGATTTCTTCAGTATACATACAAGCACATACAATTATGCAACTGAATATGTTATGAAATATGCAAAGCTTTTTGTTTTGATTCAATAATCTTTTTTTTATCAAAAAGCGTTTAAAAAGCTGTGCAGCTTTTATTTTCTCAAGCGACTTTTTTGTGCGACTTTATTTTTATAAAACGACCTTTTGTGCGACTTTTCAAAAATTCCCAGCGGTAACCCTGTCCGAAACACATTCAATTTTAATTGCAGCCAAGCAAAAACAAACAAATATTTGTATTATTGAAAAAAATAATACTATTCGTTTACAATTTTTGTTATTTATATAGCGGATTTCTTTATCACAGGAAATTCGAAAATTAAAATGATTGAATACCGGGATTTTTGTTATCAAAAATGAAACTTATTTTTTCCTATGCATGCATGTGCAAAAATCAAATAATTTAGATTTTGCTTCAAGCATCGTCGGTGTGACTCATACAAACCAAATTTAACTAATATTATCATAATGCAGGTCATGCATTTTGACCGTAAATAATACGCTTATTAAGAAACATGGTTTTGTTTCCTAATATTTTAATGATTTAAATTTTGGCAAATTTATTTAATGTGTGGTAACTCCTAGTAATAGTAATAGGCATTCTTTGCCTCAGTGTTACTTCTCTTAAAAAAATAATTATAAGCATTTTAAAATAAATTTGAATGGAATCATAAAATTATTATTACTTGTTTGTTTTCAATACTCTTGATAACTTTTTTTTATTGTTTTTTCCATAAGGTTTTAATGTTATTTCTGGTATCAACAACAAAACATTTTTTTCGAAACTAATAATAATAATAATTACAATAGTAGTAATAATAATAAAGAGAACAATATAAGGGAAAAACTACTTTCTTTAATCATTATTAAACATGCCACAACTCAAAAAATTTTAATATTTGAAAATGGTAAAATGAATAACTTCTCTCGTCATATACACTTTTAGACTAATTGCTAATGCTTGAACACGTAAATGCTTTTGATGACAAGCGATGTGGCAGCAAATATATATACATATGTTGACGGTGATAAAGGTAGAAACATGTGTGAGATGACATCATTTTTGTTTTCTGTTTTGTTGTTTTATATAAAATACCAAGTAACAAATGACCACAAACTATTTAAGGTGCAATCAGACGTGCCATAACCGTAATCATAGGAAATAGCCGTTTGAACCAAATTAATAATGGGCAACACTGTATTCGATTATACACAGAAAAAACTAAATTTCATTTTCAGTAACCAAATTTGTTGAATAAGTAAATATTTTATTTGAATGCGTTCCTACAAATAATTTTGTAAATTCTGATAAAAATTTTGTAAAAATTTTAATTAATCATAGTTCGGCTGAGAGAAAATGTTATTTTAGTGTGTTGGTGTTTACCTCGCTTGTTGATAGGAACAACGTGCTGTTGTGCGGTTATTGTTGTTTATTTTGATTAATCGTGTTGTGTACATGTAAATGCCGAAAAGTAGCCGGTCGTGGCCTGTTTCTTCTCTACACAGTTTTTTTGTACAAATTAATTTAATGAAACAGTACAGATGTGCAATCGCTTTACGTGAGTACCTGCCGTTACGGCCTTATCTCACGTGTGCCAAAGCACCGGGTGTGGGTTAGACGCCAGACCAACGCCCCCATGCACCCTTTTAGGATGAACCTATGGCCCACTCCATAAGGCACATAGGATGCAACCTTTAATATAGTTATCCCTGTATTATATTCAATTACCTTGCTGAGGTAATTTGAGCTATCTAAACTCTGCTGCTATGTCCGTGCCCATAGCAGCTCTGTTGAATAGCAACAGCACCTAGAACAGTGTCTGGCTGACCGCGTCAGACCAACCACTAGCATTGATTTAACACTGGGAAGCCAAGACTATTCTCCCAGCGATTTTGGTAGCAACCACAACCACCACGATAATTCTCCGGCTTCCACGCTTAGGTGTTGTGTATACACCTAAGCGAGGTCCCCTAGAAAATTCCTCAAACATTGCCGACACAGCTCAACCACTCATCCATAAAGAACGCATGCCTGTGTCGCCAAATAACCAGTGCCTACTCCACACTTACCAAAATCATCCCTTTAACCCCGTAGGGTATACCCCATTGGGGTAGGACGAACTCGGCATATTAGCAAAGGAAACTGACGACCGCTACATGCACTCAGAACTTCAGAGCAGCGAGGACCACTTACGCGAGAATAATGCAAGCACGCCACCTAAGTTTCTGTGCCTACTACGGCAAGACACTTAAGAGTGAAAGAGTCCTGGGGTCGTATCCAAGACAAAAGCCATTTTGGACCAGAAATTTCCGGCAACCGCAGTGCATTTATCTCTAAGCAGCCCAGCTGTCGGGCAACCGGCACCCGTGGTACCAGAAGTAGCCTCTGGTTAGACCTCGAAGTTCCACCACAAGGGCTTCACCTCTATCGTCTTTTGAACTCAGGGGCAGTCCTAGGTGACGCTGCACCTAGCTGACAACAACGGGCGTACAATATTTGTTTTCCTTTTATAAATATGTGCACATCCGTTACTCTGTTTATATTCAGAGATTGGGTAGTAACACATAAGTTTTACGGGTAATGAGCCAAAGGTCCGTCAGCGGAAAAAGCTACATTACCCTAGCTGGGGCCCCGGAATTGCCACACCCGTAGTCAAAAATATACTCCCCTGGGGGTAATGAAACAATACAGAATATTTAATGAAAGTAAGTTTGATTTCAAACAAATATTTGTTTAAAAATTTTTTGGGAATAATTTTTTCTGTGTAGGTGACTCGCCATAACGCCATAGCCACTGCCATAGAAACCAATTGAATTTTTGTTTGGTTATGGCTATGGCATTATTGCTGTAACACGTCTAATTGCACCTTTAGTTAAAGTCGACTTATAGTTCAAATATGCTAGTTCCCCTGAGTGAACTTTTCAGGATAATCACAATAAGACGATACTTATGTAAGTGTGTATGTAAATGTTTATGTAAGTATGTATTAGTTGGTTTAATATTAACAATAACTACAATAAATCATTTATCATAACTGATGTCAAAAACACAAGAAACAAAAAAAGCCAGTCACTTTACGGGCCTTTTTTTAATTGATTAGATTCAGCATTTAGCAAACATTTTTCGTGTATGTTGTTCTTCAGCAATACAGTGTCACTTTCTCTTTCCAATGCACGCATAATGGCGTGAAATTAAAACAAATTTGTAATAAGATTTTAACTTTTAAGCTACTTAGCCGTTTTACATTAATCCTACTTTTGCGAAAGTAGAAGTTTTCACGCCACTATAGAATGGTATTAAAATATCATATAAATTCGAAAACTAAACTTAACACGTTTACACTTTAAGCTGATGCTATAGAGAAGGAAAAAGGATGGACAAACCTCTCACATTATCATGGATATGACACAATAACAACAACAACTTTCTCTTAAAATACACAACCATATTACTTTATTATTTTATGCTGTATATAAAAGATACAAACACGTAACTTTTGCCAGAAGTTGTTTATACACTCAACAAAATAAAGAGGTTAAGTTAAAAAATCACTTTTTTCGGAGATAGCAAAACTTCTATATTTAATAAAATATTTCTCACTACTTATTAGAGGTGTGCAAATGTCGTGATTTTATCGTGTTGCGCGTAAATCACGCGTGAATCACGCATGATTGTAATCAAATTTATAATTAATCAGGCGTGAGTGCGTGAGTGTGACTTAAAAAAATTTGTCGTGCGTGAGCTATTTTTAATAATCACGCACGAATTCTCACGCTCTCACGAGATATCATTCCTACATAGGTGAGCATCAATATACTATACCATTTTGCACATGCTAAGATGCAAGACCATTTGCACAAGATTGTGAATTGGGCTATTGTTATAATTTTTTCATGCGTAGTAATTAAAATTATTTTAATAAATTTTTTATGATACACAACTATATTTTTCCTAAATTTTGACTCTTTCAGAAAATCTGCGCGTATATCCGCTTTTATAAAAAGCCAATCTTGAATTTTAATTAAAAATTTTCAAAACTATTTACATAATAAAATTTTATAGTTGAAACTTTCAGTTTGACGATAGGTGACAACTTTTTATAAGCACTCAAACACAAAAAATATTTTTAAAATTTATTATTTTAGGACATTGCTGAATGTAGGGTACGTGTCCAAAATACAAAATAATTGGCTATAAGCACATTATTAATGCATTGTCTTTAGCGCTATGTAATTAAAAAGTTAATGTATTAAACAAAGCTTTTTACAAAACTGAAAATAATGAAGATACTTAAAATTCTAATTTTGCGTTTTCGCGATTTCACGAATGGAGATATTAATAATTTTTTTTTAAATTTTGTCAAAAATTTAATGCGGTATTTTAATTTAAAATCCAAGACTAAACTAAAAATTAATAGGCGAAATACTAAAAAAAGTCAAGACAAAATTGTTTTTGTCCCAGGTAAAATATCTTATTAGAGATACGGCAACACATCTTTGGAAATTAACGCTTGAGAGTTTTAAGTTTGTATGTCAAAATACTTTATCCGGTAAAAATCGAATAGCTTTTAGAAATGTTACAAGCCTCAGAAGTTTTTTTGAGTCAGGTCAGCTTTGGCTCATTGTAACTCCAGTCCAGCTCAAGCCAGAAGGCTGTTATGACATGTGTTGTAAAGCCTAAGTCCTCCCCTACGGATGTTAGGAGTTTCATATAAATCCAATAAGTAGTTTGTAAGTTCCAGATTTATTGCCATTTACATTGTAAAAGTCCCCATTGTGCAATGTAAATTTTACATATACACGTGCATACATACAAACATAGTTTTCAACACACAAACAAATACAAATTGGATTATATACTTTTTTGTGAGCCTCCGTGATCGTGATAAGCTGTAACCCACTCGTGCGTGATTAAGAATATTTGGTTCAACAGCGTGCGTGATCGTGAAAATTTTAAATATCATTCGTGCGCGAAAGTGCGTGAGTAAAATATTTTTCTGAGTGAGCGTGCGTGTCGTGAATCAAAAAACGCTCACGTGCACATCTCTACTAATTATTAACTATGTCGGCTTGAGATCAATTGCTAATAAATGCGTTGTTTGCAGAACCATAACCAGTGGAAAAATTGGAGGTTATTTTGAAGGAACAACATTTTCACTACTTCCGATGAATCTCTATTAAAAATATGCAGATAATTGAAGCAAAGACGCGATAAATGTTTCAAAAAACAGATTTGGTATAACCTATTTTTGAAACGGAAGTTCTTTACGGAGCGCCATACAAATAAATGTTTGAAAATGAAAAAATCTGGCGAATGCTGCTTACAATATTGGTAACAACTACATAAGATGTTGGTGCTGCCACTGCGGATTTTTTAGATTTTCAAATTCAAAAGAGATAATCCAAACTTTTTAAATGTTTGACTTTTTGTATATCTTTTCTTAACCTCTTATCCAAAAAGGGGTGTTGAAAGTTTGTAGTATGTGTTTACGCGACTGTGCAACTCCACGTACAGACCAAACAGCTGGACTGATTTTTATTTAATTCCTTCTGTAGGAAGTGTTCTTAGATATGTTTGAAGAAAATCGATTCAGACAATTATTTCCCAGCAAAAAATTTCAAAAAAGGTAATCGAGTTTGGAATTAAGCATTTTTGGTGGAAGCACTTCCCTACTGGATTACCAACTTAATGATTTTAACAAGGCGTGAGACTAAAATAATCGATTCTTGAGAAGTACTTGTATTTTTTTTATTTGTCAACATTTCACGTAATCAATTTCGTCTAAAAATATCATTCTCTTCATTTAGCAACTTTCACGTAATTTTTTTAAATTTTAGGTAATGTGATTTGTAAGCGAGCAATGAAAATTGGCAATCAGAAAAGTAAGTCATTATATGGCAAGTAGTTCTAATGGTAATGTGTAATTTTTTGCTGGTTTCTTTTCTATGAGAATATATGTATGTGATTTTAGCTGGTAATGGCTATGAAACTTGCATAAATGCATAAAATTTTCCATACGTCTAGACCGATTTTAATTGGTTTTTTTTTTCATTTGACAATTGGCTTGATCAAATAGCTTATCTTATAGCCTCTACTTTAAGAAAATTGGTCCAACTTTTTTAAAGCTATAACAAAATTTTCTCGTCCGGGGTTTCTTAAAAATTAAAATTTTTGTTATTACTGGGGTAATAACTTGATTTATTGTATCCTTTATGTGTATAGATTGCTCTGAAGTAGAAACGTGCTAACTCAAATAATTGAAACTTTACAGGAGAAGGTAAAAACATAATAGAAACTGTAATACTCAACTATTCTTCTCATAAATAAGATAACACCCAGTAGTATTTAAAAAAAATTTAACTTTTTTGTACATTTGCCTGTAAAAGAGTTATTTTTTACATTATTGCAATAATTTTTTGAAACGAGGCGTATTTGTGTGAAATGTATTGGAATCACAGAAAAACTCAATTTCGTAAAAACTACAAGTTATTGCCTTTCTACTTGAGACCACTGATATGTTGAAATAATTTGTTTTTATAGTAGAATGCAGTACAGAAGAAAATCACAATAATAAATCTAACATACTGTTACGATGCACTATAGATCAAACGCCACTTTTTCTGTGCGAAATTAAAACCAAACCATACCAAATTCTGAAAAATTTGTTTAAAATTTAATTTAATTCATTATCGACCAAAAGTTAACACTTTAATATTAACAGTATATATATGTACTAACACATTTAGAGAAAAACGCACCTAAGGTTGACCGATTTCTACTGAAATTACAAGCTTACTTTCAGAAAAACTTGCGGCCTGTCCCACGATGTCACCAGAGATCGATCTATCGAATACTTGTATAAAAATAATAACCAAATTTTCTGATGTTATTTTTGTTTGTAATTTGTCCACGATACACTGTGGGGTGAAAGCTTTCACGAGTGGCGATTAATTCAAAAGATGAACTTTAACTTTCACAACCGTATTTGGCACCATATGAAAGTAGATAAAACTCTACAACACTAACTGCAAAAATTAAAGTTCTTGGTAGTTTACTTAATTTGCAGTGTGTGTTCAAAGTTCAATAACTTTAGTTATTTTTGCGCGCATTGATTAAAAGAGAAAATTTTGATATTTCAAGTGATAATAGTTTTTGTTAAGACTTCTATTAGTAAAAGTTTTATAATGGAACCGTCAAATTCAGGTATATGTTTGTTTAGATAAATCTTTTAGAAATATTAAATAAAAAATTTAATTGCTTTAAAAATGTGGTATTTTTGGTATATACATTGAGTGCAGGGAAAAACGCTTTTATGCTCTTAGAACATAAGATTTTAGCTAATAAATCCCAGAATACTTATTTGCGCATATGTGCGATTTTTGAGTTATGAAGGTTTTTGTGAGAGAATTCCAGTTGCTAAAAATCAATGTGAAAAATACATATTTATTTTTTTATTTAAACAAAAAAAAAATTTTTTTTAAAGGCACGTAAAGTATGCTCTAATTCACAATTTAATTTAATAATGTATCTTTTTTCATTCAAAAGTTACAGCAAAAATACAAAAAAGCCCATAAAAGGTTAATTTTTTTTTCAAAAATTTTTTTAACTGCTGGTTTTTAATGTATTTATTAATATTCATCAATAAAAAATAACAACACTTTAAAATTACGACTTCAATTAATCGCCACTTTCTCTACCATTCACCACACTGTGCGATGGTGACACCGTGGGACAGGCCATTAAATCCATTGAGTTTGATGCAGAATTATGCGATAGCGCAAAATATTTTCTGAAAATTAAAGTAACATGTCTTTATTTTAAAGTGTTGACAATTGAAAACAACGAAAAAAAATAAAAGGTCAATTTTGTTTTTATTACTTTTGCACAGAAAAAGTGATCATTTGACCTAATGTGCAATGTTGTAATGAAGATTTATATTGAGCAAACGAAATTCAATACAACACTTCAAAATGTCTGGACCAGTCTATATCACGGAGCTGTTAACATAAAAAGCAGATTTGATTTGAATGGTGGTCGGAGACCTAGTTGGGTTCATTGTGACAACATACCAAAATATCTCTACAAGGTTATTCAAAAATATTAAACAAGAACTTTAATTAGCGAAATAGGCTTCAGTAATATCGATTGATAAGAGTGTAACTTTGAAACAAATATTATGTTTCTATGATAGAAAAATATCCTGACAGTTTCATGGTAAACAGAAATCTCACCATTATTGAAAAATAATGATGAGAATACTGTTGGTAGTTTTCTTTACCTAGAACCACTTAGAAAAATTGTGTTATAAATAAAGCCCGCTAATAGCCTTAATTTTAGTGATATTAAGTAAGACATTTCCAACCTCATGCATAACGAAAAACAGGCATTAATTTAGTTGGCATAAGTGACGAAATGAAACTATATAGGTGTTAACGAGTTCTTCCATACCAAATCGGCGCATGATGTAGTTTCGACCCACTATTAAATCCTAGCGTGATTTTTAACATAAAATTGTATTGTATTGATTGTCACCTTGGTAGTATTTAACCTTTATAATACAGGAGATAATTATGAAGCAAATATAAGAAACATATTGTCATATCGCCGTTGTGAATGCAATAGGCTGTATGTCAAAAAAAATTAAATTCATTTTATTGTATCGTTGTAACCAAAATTGTGCCTCCTACAACTGCAATTTATCTTATGCCGTTCAGGCAATCAGAAGAAAGCTTTTGCGCGCTATTGCAATCTTATTAAGATAAATTGCAGTTGTACGAGCCCCAATTTCGGTTACAACGCTGGAATAAAACCAAATTCAATTTTTTTGACATACAGCCTATTGCATTCACCACGACGATATGACAATATGTTTCTTATACATATTTTCTTCATAAGTATCTCCTGTATTATAAAGGTTACATACTACCAAGGTGACAATCAACACCTTGACACTCTAAACTTCAAAAAGGAAAAAAGTCCGACAACCCTGACACGCAGGGATGTCGCCTTTTTACCTCGAACTAGGTTTTTTTCATTCCAGTTTTATTTCCAGCATAAAAAAAAGTCAGACATAAAAGTCACTCTAACGAAAACAAAATGTAATGCATAGAATATTGTATTGATAGGTATTGTACCACACAATAAAGTCTTGCCAAGTTACCTTACACCCTTACGATTACAAATGTAGATAATTTATAGCACATGTCAGCGATAGGTGTTGTGCTAAACAAGAACTTGGTCAAAATTTATATCTCACTGCTTTTGATAGCCGAAATTTTTGATAGGAACTTGGCCTTTTTTCACATTGATGTTTTTGTGAGGATCTGACTACTTTTTGAAAAATTTTCTATGATAACACTTTTTAAACTTAAGGTTTCTGGGGTGTTTTATTTCTATTCATGATCACTGTGTCAGATAACAATGGTATAGTTACATAAAATAATGGATTAGAGCATGATGAGTACACCTTAAAAATGATTTATTGTGCTATTACAACGGGTCGCCAGTGTGTACGCAATTTGTCAAGAGTCGTCTAAAAAAAATATGTAATATACAAGCGTCAGTTCTAGTGGGAGTGATCCCGCCTATTTTCTCAATATATTTACATATTAAAGTCTGCTTAGCCGAAGTACATAAATTAAAAGGATATGCCCAATGTGCATACAAAGTTTCAATAGGGTAGGTGTACTATTTGTCTACAAAATGTCAGCTTTCTACAGTATAATATTACTTAAAAATTTTATGAGCCTGGCCTTGCCGACTTTTATATCTGTTAGTGCTTATGATTCATGTAAAGTTTTGTATGAAAAAGCTATTGAGAAATACATGAGTAATAGACTAAAAACTGCTAAGCCGAAGTGCATGAAAGAAAAAGCTACGATTTATAGGTGTCGTCACGTCCACTTTTCAAAAGAGGAAATTTTTTCTTTGGATAAGTGCAATTTGGATGAAAAGTTTCAGTAAAATTTAACTTAATTTTGAGTTAACAGTGCTTGTTCCCAACCGCTGATTGAAACTTCTGGTTTCTTAGATTTTTCTAAGTGACCTCTGATCTAGATTAATTTGTGAACCAAATTTCAGCACTCTACTGCGAATTGGAGTTTTAGCGCATAAAATTTCTTGGTTTTAAGATTTTTCCATTGGCTTACTCATCTACATTTGCTTGTGTATAAAATTTCAGCTCTTTAGAGCGAACTTTAGCTTATAATTTTATGAGCATTACCCCTTCCACTATTTTAAACTCACAATATTGTTGTGAGCCGCGCTTATAATTCATGCTAATTTTCTCCTAAAATATGTTAGACCGAAGTAGATTAAACACAAGTCTAAAATTTTATGGGAGTGATCACGCGCACTTTTTTAGGTTATAGTTTAAAGTATTGTATACGTGTAACGTATATGGAAAGTTTCACTTAAATGGCTTAAGTTAAAAGCTGTATATTAACAGCCTTATTTATTTAAATTATTAAGGCTTTATAAAGGGGTTTTAAGACAAATTTTCATAAAAAAATTTTCTTAAAAAGTCTTAATAAGTTTTATAAATAAGGCTGTAAGTTTCCAGGTTCAAACAATAGTAGCGTGGCCCCGCCCATTCTTGTAAATTTTTTTGTTTTTCAGATTTCTCTTGTTGGTTTCTCACCTAGACCTACTTGTGTATCAAATTTGAGCTCATAAGCGCAACTTTTAATTTTTAATTTTTATGGACGTAGCCCCGCCAGCTTGGTTAAAATTTTTAGGTTTTCAGATTTTTCTGGTTCATTGCTTACCTAGATCTACTCGTGTACCAAATCTTAGCTCTCTAGCTATAGCGGAAGTGCTTCATCAATTTGATGAGTGATCAGTGAGTCAGTGAGTATGTCTTAAAATATGCACTTTTTGCACCTTCATATCTCCGGAACCTTTCAAACTTCGCATATAGGGTTATATGAGTTTATTCTAATTATGATTTAAATTTCATAATTTTACGGTCGCGGGGAAGAAAGTTATGATGGGGATAAAAACAGCTCGAATGGCTTCCTGTAAATATACACAATGCGTGCATTGGCCGGAACTTGGCCTGGCGCACTACCGTGCGCCTAGATACCAAAATTCACATAAGTTTAATGGAATAAAATACATATTTTTTATTAAAACAAAAATACATCTTTATATGTATAACATTCAGCAATTAAAGAATGACTGAAATTTTTTACAAATCTTTGGTTATTTAGTTTTATAGTTGGTTAACGTGGCTGCCTTCTTTACGCAGGCATTAAAAAATATATAAAAAAGTATAAGAAAAAACTAGCATGAAGTTAGCATAAGTGACGACATTGAACTAGGTGCTAACGTGTTCCTCAATACAATTTAGCATTAAAAATCGGCGCATAATGTAGTGCTGCTAAACTGTTGTAGGCATTTTTCGCCATATAGCTCCTGAAAACCCTGATTCAATATCTTTCTTAAAAAGTTTCAGAAAAGTACTGACACCCCGTCAACTAAGAAATTGTTCCGATAAAAATGCCGTGACGGTTTTATTAAAGACTTGCCACTAATGACAACAAAATATAGTCATATATAGCCGGAAAACCGCCGTTATGGCAACACTGATGCAGGTTTATCACACTATTGAATCCTAGAGTAATTTTTAATGTAAAATTGTAGGGCAAAACTCGTTAATACCATACTCAATGTTGCCACTTATGCTAACTTCTTGCTAGTTTTTGCTTATACATGGGGTCGTAGATGATTATTTTTTCAAAATTTAATTTTATATTAACTGGACTTTCAAAAATTGTCTTCAAGCATACAATTATTTTTTAGGAAAGTTCTTATCCCAATAAGCCCTCAAAAAATTAAAATTCAAGCACTTGAAAATGAACTGGAAACAAAGTTGAATTCAAGCATTTTTTCAAGAAATTTTTAAGTTTGAAAATATTAAAAAAAAATCAAATAACATACATATATGCCCAAACCTTGTCAAATACGTAATTTATTTATTATTAAAACTGAAATTGTGGTGAATATATCAAAAACAAATAAATAAAAGTGAATTTGCAAGACAAAGGTGAGTAAAACGTGAAAATAATAGCAGAAAATAATTATTAGAAAACAAAGGAATTGCATTTTGCTTTCCATTTTAAAAGCCTTGTTTTTGCAGCTTGAAATAAACTTGAATTCAATTGTAATACAATGTTGAATTACAGTATAATTCAAGGCTTGAATTAAACTGTACTACGACGGAATTGTTCGCATTGAGTTCAAGTTCCCTTTTCACTGGAAAATGCTATTGAATTAAAGTGTGAATCAAGCATAATTTAATCCTTGAAAATTTATTGTGTGGCTTGAATAACACATGTTTTACACTTGATTTCAAGCAAAATTGCTTATTGGGATGATATTCTGATTTTTTTTTATTTATTTTTTTTTGAGTGTACGCATGCACGTATGTAATAAATGGAACACACACATCAAAATGTGCGTGTGTTATATTTTTATAATCATACTTTGTATTGCGTGTCCGTTGGATTTAAAAAGCTTTTACTAGAATTTTATGCTTCCAAAAACATTTCCTTTTCCTTGGGACGTGCGTTTTAATGACAAATGTTCCACATAACGACTTAGTTAACCAGCTGCGTATGTACAAAATTCTTCATAAAAAGGAATTGAGTTAAAACTGTTTAGAGATTTTTCTCATTGATTTCTTGTTATTATTTTTTTTTATATTTTTTCTATTTTTGCAAAAAACACACATTCATGGATTTAAAGCTCCAAGAGCTTATTAAAAAAATATTTTGTTCATTAAATGCTTGCAAAAAAGATTTTGTTTAACAATTTGTTATATAAAACTTTCCAAAAATTTTGGTTTCATTAGGGCTATTATTACAACTTAAAGTTAGTTAAAAGTAGGATTTTATCGAGGGTATTCAAACTTTATCATTTGCAAAATTTTGCTTTAATCTTAATTGAGCGACAAATTTATCCTACCTGGTAATATAAATCCAACTTGCAACAATGGAAATCTTTTTATACGTCTGATAAAATCCTACTTTTAACTAACTTTAAGTTGTAATAATGGATTTAAAGATCTAATGGTGTTTTCTTTTCTAAAAGAAAAGTGTAACATATATGTCACATGTGATTTGGCAACATTTTTAAATGCTCACCTGATTTTTAAGAAGTGTTGCATATTTTACGTTTACAAAAGAACAATTTTCCAACAAGTTTCGGCATAATACAATCGCGAACTAGAAAATGATTTATTTTTTTCACAGACAATAACAAAAACAGCTGTTAATATAATGCTGCACTCATGCCCCTTTAATGAAAATGTGTGTTGAACATGTAGCATTTTTCTTCTTTTTAAGGGTAACATCATGGGAAAAGAACGCATTCAATTTTTAAAATAATACATACTTTTCAGAAAAGAAAACAAAGAAATGTAAAAGGCAACATAAATGCAGCATATTGCTCAGAAAAGAAAACGCCATAAATAAGTAAGGGTAGGAATAATAATGACATTTTAAATAATATCATTATGTGTTGTGTTTTCGAAAAAGTGTCTGAACTGGCTGTTTTTATACAACTGTAATTTTTTTATATATATATTCAACTTTGAGCTCTATGCATTTTGTCCACCCTTTCTCCAATTTTTTTATAACTTCCAAAAAATAAGATTTGTCAAGATTATCGAAATGGCATTTTGTTTGTTACATGCTACCATCGTGAGAGTCAAATCACTTTCTGCCAAACGATTTCTGAAGTTTTCGCAACAAGAAAATAGCACTCGGTGCAAACGGTGCAATTTGTACCTTAATTCATGGATTTTATCCATGGAAAAATTACTTAATTGTTTTTAACGTTGTTGGATTCAATATTGTTCAAATGTAGTTATAAAGTCTTAATTTCCTTCTATTCAACACAGTTGGGCAAAATTAACATAATTGAAAATATTTTTCTACACAAGGTCCAAAAAAAGTTATATATTATTGACAACTGCCTCTGTTTAAGTTTCAATCATATTTCTTATTCAAATCTAATTTTCAAAGTCTCACAGCGTAATATTGTAATTGCCCTTCGCGCCTGTCTGTTTCAAAAAAAAAAAATATATTTATATACAAAATATACTTGTTTAAAAATAAGTAGTCCCATAGGTGCATTTAATATTTAAAAGTTAATAAAAGAGGCTTAGTGTTCTAGTGTTACAAAAGTAAACTTAATTTCATTTCCTAACTGTTGCTTTCTATAAAATTTCTTTTAAACAAAACTTTGTTTTCCCTTAAATGTGAGTTACTGTTATCCTTAAGTTTTGCCATAAAATAAACAGCATTTATTTAGTTCTCATTAGAATTACAATTTTTATAACTGCCAGCAGCTTTAAAGCTTTATGTCTTTAGTACACAAATATACTCAATATCTTATTTACAGAGTTTAAATACTCGTATCAAGAAATTTCCATGTTATAAATATTTTTTAAGAAATTCTTCTCTCTTCCTGACGGCAATCAAAATTTGAAGTGTCATACCAAATCATTGAGTTTTGCATGACATTTATTTTCATCTCATGTTTTTTACGTGAAAAAAATAACAAATTTAAAACATTCAATTCATCTGATGCTTTACATATTTTAGTTAAATAAAAAAAATTGGTTTTTCCATTCTGTGTATTTTAAAAATAGTCTAAATTTTTGATTTTGTGTATTATGATTTTGCAAGTTTTATTTGATCTTCAGCTTTGTAGTAGCAACTTTATATAGCAGTTTTTTATACTCTTCACCAAAACTGGTAAAGGGTTTATATAGGTTTGTCATTCCGTTTATAATTTCCACAATATTAATATGCGACAAAAAAATATATGTATTTATTATGGGTACTTATGAATAGTTATAAAGAATAAGCGATGTCCATCTGTCCATCTTTTTGTATCTAAACTCGGTTTTACAAAGCTCCCAGAAAAGCCAGAGACTTCGGTATTGATATTAAAAATCAAAAAATTTAAAATACTGTTCCAGAGCTGGTAAACTTAAACATTTTTTTTGTGCCATATAAACGTGACTAACTAAAATTAATTTTTATTTTTTGTTAAATAAGCTTATTTGATATTTCAGTAAGAATAAAACTAGTACTAACAAGTAAGAGTGCTATATGCGGCTGTGCCGAATCTTATATACCCTTTACCAAAGTGCTTTTATGTAGTGTAGAGACACATAAATAAGCATATACATAAAGTATAAACAAAAAAAAAAAAAATAATTTGACCTAGCTACTTTTATGTAGAAAAAAAATTAATTTTCAAACCCTAAAATCATCATTTTATATTTTTCTGATTCCTTATACCAATCTAGTAGTTCTTAAAAAAATATAGAAAGTGTGTTAAGTGAAAAAAGAAAATTCAAAAAAATGTTTTATTTATTTACTTTAATATCCAGAAAAAAAGTTCAAAGTTTCCAGCTCTGGAGCTGTGGTTTTTATTTTTATAGTTTTCTACAAAAAACTTTTATTTCCAAAACGTAAAATATATTTAATTTATAAAGGCAGAGATAAAAATTTATTAGACTTAGTTACTTTTATATATCACAAAAAGTGTAACTTTTCCAATCCTGAAATCATCCTTTTTGATTTTTCTGATTTCTTTTATTTTATTTATTTTTCTTTTAAGAATATAAGATATGCTTAATTTATAAAGAAAGGGAAAAATTTGTTTTAGTAAGTTACTTTTGTACAAAAAAAAATTTAAGTTTTCCAACCCTGGAATCGTCTTTTTAATTTTTGAATTACTTTTTTTTATTTCAAATACTAATTTTATTCGTAATCAATTATAAAATAATTTTATTTACTAAAATAAAAATAAAAATTTTAGTTAATTTTAATTATTATTCGAACTCCATTTGTTTCTATATTTGTGATTTGAACGGGCTAAGGTTCGTATTGCTTTTTAAGCCAAATTACATGTGATAATTATTAATGAACAAATAACAACAAAGTCTGTTGTAAATATTCTGACTAACAACACATAGTTGAACGGAACAGCCAGCCGTTTTCGAAGGCCACTAAACCTTCATCATCAGCGTTCTTTTGTGTTTGGTCCACTGTGTGTGGTGTCAGTTGATGTAGATTTCTGCTTTATATACTTAGCATTTTATTGCAAATGGAATATGTGAATTGTTTTGATTCATCGTATTTCAATTTGCTGAAAGCTTTATAATAATTTTTTTAATAATTATTACATGTAATTTGGCTTAAAAAGCAATACGAACCTATCAAATCACAAATATAGAAAAATAAAAATAGTTTCTAGTAGTTAATTTTTTATACCACAAAGAGTGTAAGTTTCCCAACCCTGGATTCATCCTTTTTGATTTTTCTGATTTCCTACACCAATCTCTTTCTTTTAAGAATATAAAATATGTTTAATTTATAGAAAAAAAGGAAAAATTTCTTTTAGTAAGTTACTTTTGTAATTATAAAAAAAGTGAAAGTGTTCCAACCCTGGAAACATCTTTTAAATTTTTGAAGTTCAATTTTTAATCTGAAATGCCAATTTTATTCGTGGTGAAGTATAAAATAAGTTTATTTAATAAAAATAAATAAAAAATTAGTTTACGGTAGTTAATTTTAAACTTCACATAAATGTTAGGTTTTCAAACCCTGGAATTATCTTTTTTATTTTTCTGATTTCTTAAATCAATCTCTTTCTTTTAGAAACATAACATATGTTTAATTTATGGAAAAAAAGGAAAATTTTGTTTTAGTAAGTTATTTTTGTATAAGAGAAAAAGTTAAAGTTTTCCAACCCTGGAAACGTCTGTTTAATTTTTTAATTTTTTTAAATTTTTTAAATTTTTTGTTAATTAGAAATACTAATTTTATTCAAACTGAAGTATAAAATGAGCTTATTTAATAAAAAAATAATAATAACTACTTTTCGGTAGTTATTTTGTATGGCAAAATGAAGTTTAAGCTTCCCAGCTCTGAAACGGTCCGCTCGATTTTGCTGATTTTCAGTACTAATCTTACTTCGACCATTTCTGACACACCAGTTCAAGAACAAAGTCTCTAGCTTTTCTGGGAGCTTCGAAAAACGCACATCGCTTATTCGTCTTCCTTATGCATTAGGAGCCAGAATATATATACTTTATGGCTCGCTTATTAATATTCTGGAAATCACAAACAGAATGACAAACCTATATACATATACCCTTTTACCATTTTTCGGTAAAGGGTATACAAATTCTAACGCTCTTCTAAAAACTACAATCATTAATTCGGATAAGCGAGCTAGCACTGTATACCCTTTTACCATTTTTCGGTAAAGGGTATACAAATTCTAACGCTCTTCTAAAAAACTACTGTCGACCATTGGTGAAAAAGCCTTTCACATTATTCCAATTATACGAGACAATATTGGTGAAACTAAAATCCAAATATATGATGAAAAATATTTACGAAAAATTATTAATGAATTGGAAAAAATAAAACAAATTTTTACACATACTAAGTTAAGAGTGCTAAAGACCTACAGAGAGTAATAAAGGCCAATAGATTCATGTGTTGACCCCGAAGAATTGCACTTATCGACCGAGGATTTAAAATAAAAACTGTTACTAATATAATTAGCAGAGAAGAGGTCCCCTAACCCCTATTTTGGGTTGAACTAGAGCCGAATGACATACAATTGATAAAACTGAAACTCATCCAATTTAAAGCGTAAAGTTTCTCTTACACCGTAAAATCACAGTTGAAGAGCCACGTAAGCGTTCAGGTCCCGTACGCTGCAATAATTGCTAAGAATATGTTGTCCATACAAAAATTTACTGCGGTGAATTGCATGGTACTGCTAGCTGCACTAAACCAAAAGATCAAGCAGAAAAAAATATAGTTCTTGTAGAGGTAATCACACCGATAACTACAGAGGATGCCCTGTATATTCTTTCGTTAAAAAGGCTATGAAAAGAATTTGTCTATTGTAAAAAGGTTTACAGATATTCTTCTGGAACCAAAATTAGAAATAGGTGTACTTTAACTGGGAGACCAAAATTTTGGGTTAAAAAGGTAAATTAGCTTCTGCTCAACCAGCAAACGCTTACTACGCCAATTTTGCACAAACAAGCCAACCAATTACTTCACATGTATCGTATGCCGATGCTGCTAAGATAAATTCTGTTCCCACACGAAATATTTCACCGCCAAATAATTCAACAAATGCCAACTCAAGTTTTAATTTCAATTACCTTGAAGCTACTATTGATAATCCGGTGCAAACTGGAGATAATTTAACAACAAATATGACTAGCATGATGCAATAAATGCTGAGAATGCAGAATACTCTGGTTAAAGCATTAGTTAACCCTAACCTTACTAACATGTGTCTGTGAGACACATTTGGATGTTCCATACAATTTAACAACAGAAATATACAACATATCGCAACCAAACTTCATGACTTTTATTTGACATACATATGTTTTGTATAATTTAATAAAAAAAATTGGATATTGTCTTCTTACATCTTACATTATATATATATATATATATATATATATATATATATATATATATATACTTATATACAATTCAACAAATACAAATTCAAGCATTAATTTCAATCGCCTTGAAGCTATTATTGAGAATCTGTTGCAAACTATAAACTATTTTATAACAAATATGCCCAGCATGATGCAAGAAATGCTGCAAGTGCAGAATACAATGCTTCAAGTAATAATTAACAAGCCATGAGCTCGTTAAAAATGTGTTTCTGAAACGCAAACGGCATTCACCAACATAAAAATGAACTTGAGCACTTCCTCACGGAAAAAAATATAGATATAACCATTGTCTCTGAGACACATTTGACTTCGAGAAGCATTTTTATATGATTCAAAGGACCCGAAGAGAAGAGCATGCGGTGGATCAGAAACTCTAATAATGTCAAGACACAAGCACTATATTCTTAACAACATTTGTGAAGAACACTTAAAAGCAAGTAATATTTGTGTCAAAAGATATCATCAATTTACTTCCCTCCCAATTTTTCAATCACTGAGGATCAATACGAGAATTTGTACAAATTTCCTGGACATTGTTTTGTAGCAGCTGGCGACTATAATGCAAAATATACGTTCTGGGGTTCGCACCTTATTACACCTAGAGGTAGAGCGTTGTGCAGCACAATTTCAAAAATGGGATTGGACGTCATTTCGAGTGGAGACCCCACTAACTGGACTACCGACATACATAAGGTTCTGGATGTTATAGATTTTGACGTCATGCAAAATATTTCTAGGTTATTAGTTCATGTTGAAGCTTCTTTAGATCTCTCCTCCGATCTATCTCACAATCGCGTTAATTGGCTGGGGTTCCAAAAATATCTCAGTAATCATTGCACGGAAAACATTAAGCTAAGAACATCCGATGATATTGCATTCAATATTGCCAATCTTAACGAAAATTGTAAGCAGACTGCTGAACATGCAACTACCTCCCATTAGCAGACTGTGTTTAATAGAGTATATTCTACGGATATTGAACATCTCGTACGTGAAAAAAGAAGAGCTAAAAGGGATTGGCAAAAGCACAAATCACCCCAAAATATAATCAGATTTAAAGAGTGCACTAAATGCCTCCAAAAATTGCTTGCATCTGAAAAAACTGGATCTCTTAAAAATAATCTGGAAGTTCTGGATGTCACATCAGCGTCTAATAATTTTTTTTGCATTGCTGCCAGAAAGCTTAAAATCCCCGTCGAGTTTAAACCACCTCTGCTCACTTCTACCAGAGTTTGGACAAAGAGTGATTCTGAAAAAGATAACTTGTTCGCTGAGTATTTAAAATCCGTATTTACCCCAAACACATGTACTGTTGCTGTTGATTTACCGAGTGGAGTTGCTCTACCCCTCGTCCCTTAAGGTTTAAGATGCGTGAAGTAAAAAAATAATTGCTGAACTCAAGCCAAAGAAAGCCCCATGTATTGATGGAATTAGTAACAAGATGCTGATGAATCTGCCTCGCACTGCTATTTATTTTTAATGCCATATTACGACTAGAGTATTATCCCCTCCACTTGAAACATGCCAAGGTCAACATGATTCCATAGGCGGGCAAAGATCTTACCAATGATGAATCATAGAGGCCAATAAGTGTACTATTAATAATGGCAAACATTTTCGAAAAACTGCTCATGACTAAATTGTCGCCAATTCTAATTGGTAGTGGGTGCATCCCAGACCATCAATTTGGTTTTAGAAGTCAGCATAGCACTATTGAACAAATTCATAGATTGGTTCAATTTATAAAAAGAACATTTGAAGAAAAGAAGTATTGTTCTGCCCCTTTTATTGACGTTTCTCAGGCATTTGATAAAGTATGGCATGAACAGTTTTGCCAAATGTTCAGTTTTATCTGATTTTAGCAGTTTTTCAAGGATAGAGCATTTTTGCAGTTTTTTTGCTGAAATAATAAGTTTTTCTATAAATTGTGCAGTTTTTAATTTTTACTTTATCTCAAGTTTTTTATTTTAGTTCCGATATCAGAAGCCATAGTGTAACTCATTTTGCTTAATATAATAATGAAGGTTTATTAGTACTTTTTCAAACAGCAAGAAAGAATTCACACGAAAGTTGTGTTTTTCTTTATGAAAATTGGTCTTATTGTTTACAAGTTAAGTTCATACGGACGTAGCACTTCCTTTATTAATTAATTAATAATTAATTCGCCTTGCATTATTGAAAAAGAAAAACAAGTTTCTTCATTGAAATAATCCGATCCCTTATACAATGAGCTAAAACACGCCGAAATATATACCAAATTAAAGGATAGACCCCATAGAATTTGAAGCCATACACATTTTTCTGAACTCTCTTAGCAAAATTACAATAATTCACAGAAAAAACAAAATTTTATTTTGGCTAAGCAAGTGTATTAAAACAAAATCTTACAAAACAAAGTTACCTTATTTGTTGAATTTTTGATCTACTTACTTCTTTAGGTTGATTCGGAAAAAAAGAATTTCCCTGTGTAATTTAATAAGATATATCCCATAGTGCAACTAAAACTCTTCCATTTCAATTAATTAAAAACTTTATAAATTTGTAGAGCCATATTTTCTTAACTGATGGCGATGAGGCTGTAGAGATGGTAAAACGTAACAACTTGGCAAAGATTATCAAGTCATGATATAAAAATATATCAGGTATAGACGTACGGTTAACACCCCCTCCCCCAAAAAATATTTACAAAATACTAAAGAATTTGTTATGAACAGTTTTTTCACATGAAAATCAGTTTTTTTATTCTAAATTTTCAGCTTTCCAAAAAAATATTATGGCAACGCTGGGCATAAAGGCCTTATTTTAAAATTTAAATCATATCCCTCAATAAATTTTCTGAAGCTATTGGAAAATTACATAACTATCTTGAAGTTCGCAATAGTGGAATGAGACTTCATGAGTGTGCCCGAATCTATATCATCCGGTGTGCCACAGGGGAGTATATTGGGGCCAGTTTTGTATATGAGGAGCTGCAGAACAAAACGTGATTTTTTTTTAAATTTTTTTAGAATACATGCATTTACACATGCAAGTGCAAGTTCGAAAAACTCAATACATTCACAATTTTTTACTAACACAACCACATTTTTTGTACTTACTGCTCCCCAGTCAGCATTTTATGAAATTAATGATCATATTCGAGTCTTTTTCGACTCCTCCGCACGATTAAAATGAGCATTTATGCGCTCGTTTTCGAGTCGAAAATGACTGTTCATTCGGGAGAAAATGGTACCCTAGCCGCGAGTCTTCTAAAAGAGTCTTTTATGACTCGCATCTCTGATCAATTTCGATACACCTTCGAGACAGTTTGTGAGTATTTACATTCAGTTTTTTTTTTGTTTTAAATTTTTATATTTTTATATTTTCTTGATTTTATTGGACGAGCGTGCTGTTTTTTGTTTGTTTTTTAAACAAATCACTTTCTAAGTGTTTCTGGGATTCATTTTCGAATTATATTTTAGCGCAGAACTGGTTAATCAGTTTTTGATCATCTAAGGCAGTCGAAATAGACTCAGTTTCGTGAAACAATCTTCAACATGCTGACTGGGTCCCCATCTAGTATTTGGAAGATAGTTTTCTGAAAAATCACCTTGCTTAGTCTTTTTAGATCAAAAACTGATTAATCACTTACACGGTCAAAAAAGGACTCGAAAAAGATTCGCACTAATGGGTAAAAATAGTTCGATTTAAAATACAATAACAAATTGTATAGCAATCACAAATTAATCATCCAGATGTGTAAAATGTGGCTATTATTTTCATTTGTTATTATCATATTTCGCTTACCTGGAAGACTGATAAATGCTTAATCAAAAACAAATCATGCAGGTGTTTTAAAAGTGATTATAATTATGTATTTTATGATCATATTTTAAGCAGATAGTTGATTAAACACTACTTGATATGTTATTTTTAAGTATAACGGGGCAATCTTTACGTATAATGTTAAAAACTTAATTTTTTTATTTATAAAAGGTAAATCGAATATGAAATTAAATGATGAAACATAATAGCCCAATTCACAATCTTGTGCAAATGGTCTTGCATCGTTGCATGTGCAGAATGGTATAGTATATTGATACTCACCACTTAACAATTCTTAGTGGTGAGTATCAATATACTATACCGTTTTGCACATGCAACGATGCAAGACCATTTGCACAAGATTGTGAATTGGGCTAATAAGTCTGCAGCTTGAGGAAAATTCGATTTCAAATTAACAGGGCCCATAATAAAATCAACGGCAGTAACTTCAACTGCTCTCTGATTTATGTTATATTTTCTTTCTGCTTATTTTTTTTACAAAATGTTTGAATTTTATTGAAAGTCAAAATAAAATAGATTCTGTCTCTGGACTGCTTTCTGTAACTTCCTTTTGGTGTCAATTTGTATGGAAAATGTGTTTGTGCCGTAATTCTGTTTGACCATTAAACGTAGGACTCAGAAAGCTGAGTAAAAAATATTCGAAGAAAAGTCAAATACGATTAGAAATGCGACTGATAAATGACTCAAATATCAGTCATAAGTGACAATAAAAAAACTCATAAACTGACTGATAAATTTTTAAAATATGACTCGTAAGCGAATAGAAACATGGCTGAAAGACAATTCGAAAAAGAGTAAAAAATGAAGCGAAATAAGACTAATAAATAATCAGAAAACGATTCGAAAAATACCTTAAATACTACTAGAAAAGGGGTGGAAAATGACTCTAAGCTAATATACAAAAAGACTCACAAATGACTTATCAAGAAGAGTCGCGGGTAGTCACGTTTTTCTACCGACAAAAGTATAATTTATGATCAGAAAATGAGCGCATATTCTAGCTTTTTAATCGCGCAGAGGAGTCAAAAAAGACTCGAATTTGATTGAAAATTTCAAAAATTGCTGGCTGGGTCAGCTTACAACATAATTTCCTTGTAAGTAAATTTCTGTAAGTAAAATGACAATTGAAGGAACAGTGTTACCGAGAATGAGTTTTGTATAAATTTTTAGTACTTCGTATAATAAAAATAATATTTATTGCTGATTTCTTTCGTATTTATAAGAAAATAATATTTAAGAAAGAACAAAACTGTGCAACAACGCATATTGATTATGTTTTTACATATGAATTTCATGTATTTTTACATGTTTCAGTAATTGATGATTTATTTAAAAAAACGTGCTATTTGCGTATTGTGGCAACACTGACTTTTAATAATTGAATTTTGAATAGAGGGATAATTCCGGCACTCGTGATCGGAATTGCATTCTAATAGAAATTAATTTCGATGGAACGAAATTTTCTGATGATGAGAGTCGATACCAAGCGAATCGAGGTTTTGCTTCAGTGTTGAAAACACACATTTCACATTGAAAAAATGTAACCAAAAACACATGTTTGTGGAAAAAAAATCAACGAATCAGAAATACATACATATGTATTTTATTTGTGAAAACTAGTGATAAACAAAATAAAACAAGATAAAACAAATTTTACCTTTTTTCTATGAATTAAACATATCTAATGTTCTTAAAGGAAAGAAATTAATATAAAAAATCAGAAAAACAAAAAGAATGATTTCAGGGTTGGAAACCTACGATTTTTTGATATATAAAATTAAATACCGTAAACTAATTTTTTATTTATTTTTATTAAATAAACTTATTTTATACTTCACCACGAATAAAATTGGCATTTTAAATTAAAAATTAACCTTCGAAAATTAAAAAGATGTTTCCAGGGTTGGAAAACTTTAACTTTTTTTATACAAAAGTAACTCACTAAAGCAAATTTTTCTTTTTCTCTATAAATTAAAGATATCTTATATTCATAAAAGAAATAGATTGGTGCAAGAAATCAGAAAAATTTAAAAGGATGATTCCAGGCTTGGGAAACTTACTCTCTTTGTGATATAAAAAATTAAATACCGAAAACTAATTTTAATTTTTTTAAATAAATAAAATTATTTTATACTTCAGTACAAATAAAATTGGTATTTTAATTTAAAAAGTTTAAACCACGTTTCCAGGGTTGGAAAACCTAACCTTTTTTATAGAAAAGTAACTTACTAAAGCAAATTTTCCCTTTTTCTCTATAAATTAAAGATATCTTATATTCTTCAAAGAAAGAGATTGGTATAAGAAATCAGAAAAATGATTGATTTCAGGGTTGGAAAACCCACACTTTTTGTGATTACAAATTAGCTACCGAAAACTAATTTTAATTTTTTTTTATAAAATACTTATTAAATACTTCAGTGCGAATGAATTTGTTATTACAAAATAAAAAAAGTTAAAAAATTAAAAAGAACGTTTCCAGGGTTGGAAAACCTTATTTTTTATTCAAAAGTAACTTACTAAAACAAATTTTTTCTATTTTACTCTAAATTAAACATATCTTAAATTCTTAAAAAAAAGATGGTGTAAGAAATCATAAAATATCAAAAAGGAGGATTCCAGGGTTGGGAAACTTACACTCTTTGTTATATAAAAAATTAACTACCGAAAACTAATTTTTATCTATTTTTATTAAATAAACTTATTTTATGCTTGATAACGAATAAAATTGGTATTTCAAATAAAAAAAAAACAATTAAAAAAATTAACAAGTAAGAGTGCTATATTCGGCTGTGCCGAATCTTATATACCCTTTACTAAAGTACGTTTATGTAGTATAGAGATACATACATAAGCACAAAGTTACTTTTATGTACAAAAAAAAAATAATAATTTTCAAACCCTAGAATAATAATTTTAGATTTTTCTTATTACTTATTAAGAATTTAAGAAATGTTTAATCTATAAGAAAAAAGAAAAATTTGTTTTAGTAACTTTCTTTTGTACAAAAAAAGTTAAAGTTTTTCAACCTTGAAACAGTCTTTTTAATTTTAGAAGGTTAATTTTTAATTTGAAATACCAATTTTATTCGTGGTGAAGTATAAAATAATTTTATTTAATCAAAATAAATAAAAAATTAGTTTAAGGTAATTAATTTTATATATCACAAAAATCTTAGGTTTTTCAACCCTGGAATCATTCTTTTTGTTTTTCTGATTTCTAACATCAATTTCTTTCTTTTAAGAACATTAGATATGTTTAATTCATAGAAAAAAAGGAAAAATTTGTTCTAGTAATTTACTTTTGTATAAGAAAAAAAGTTAAAGTTTTCCAACCCTGGAAACATCTTATTAATTTTTTGAAGTTAAATTTTTTATTTGAAATACCAATTTCATTCGTGGTGAAGTATAAAATAAGTTTATTTAATAAAAATAATTAAAAAATTAGTTTGCGGTAGTTAATTGTATATATCACAAAAATCGTAGGTTTTCCAACCCTGGAATCACCTTTTTTGTTTTTCTGATTTCTGACATCAATATTTTTCTTTTCAGAACATTAGATATGTTTAATTCATAGAAAAAAAGGAAAAATTTGTTTTAGTAATTTACTTTTGTATAAGAAAAAAGTTAAAGTTTTCCAACCCTGGAAACATCTTATTAATTTTTTGAAGTTTAATTTTTTATTTGAAATACCAATGTTATTCGTGGTGAAGTATAAAATAAGTTTATTTAATAAAAATAATTATAAAATTAGTTTGCGGTAGTTAATTATATATATATAACAAAAATCGTAGGTTTTCCAACCCTGGAATCATCCTTTTTATTTTTCTGATTTCTTAAATAATAAAATAACATCACATATGTTTAGTTTATAAAAAAAAATTTGTTTTAGTAAGTTACTTTTGCATAACAAAAAAAAAATTAAGTTTTCCAACCCTGGAAACAACTTTTTAATTTTTTTAATTTTTTTTTTAATTTTTTTTAGTTAGAAATACCAATTTTATTCATCCTGAAGTATAAAATAAGTTTATTTAATAAAAAATTATTAAAAACTTGTTTTCTGTAGTTATTTTGTATGGCAAAATGAAGTTTAAGCTTCCCAGCTCTGAAACCGTCTGCTCGATTTTGCTGATTTTCAATAATAATCTTATTTCGACAATTTCTGATCCACCAGTCCAAGAACGAAGTCTCTAGTTTTTCTCGGAGCTTCGGAAAACCGATTTCACCTACAGACAGACGGACAGACAGACAGACGGACATCGCTTATTCGTCTTCCCTATGCATAAGGATCCAGAATATATATACTTTATGGCTCGGTTTCTAATATTCTGGAAATTACAAACGGAATGACAAACCTATATATACCCTTTTACCATTTTTTGGTAAAGGGTATAAAAAAATTGTCTTATATACTAGTTATTTCCGACGATCATTACAATTTGTAGTCCCTTAAGAAGTAACTTACCTGACCCATATGTGAAGATGATCAATCGTGTTAATTGGCTGGGATTCAAAAAATATCTCAGTAGTCATTGTACGGAAAACATTACGCTTAGAACATCCGATGATATTGAATCAAACATTGCCAATCTCAGCGCGAATATTAAACAGGCTGCTGAACATGCCATTATCTCTCATCCGCAGACTGGGTTTAATAAAACTTATTCTACAGACATTGAACGTCTCGTACGTGAAAAAAGAAGAGCTAGAAGGGAATGGCAATAGCACAGATCACCACAAAATAAAATTAGATTTAAAGAGTGCACGAAATGACTCCAAGAGTTGCTTGCATCTGAGAAAACTGCATCTTTTAAAAATTATCTGGAAGACCAGCGACCAGCGACTAATTACTCTTTGTGGCGCGCTGCTAGAAAGCTTAAAACACCCATTGAGTATAAGCCACCTCTACGCACATCTACCGGAAGTTGGGCAAGAAGAGATACTGAAAAAGGTAAAATATTTGCTGAGCACTTAAAATCCATAAAACATAAAAACATATGTACTGGTGTTGCTGATTTGCCGAATATAGTTGCTCTACCCCCTCAAAACATAAAGTTTAAGACGCGTGATTTACAAAAATTAATTGCCGAATTCAACCCGAAGAAAGCTCCGGGTATTGATGGAATTAGTAACCAGATGCTGATGAACTTGCCTCGTATTGCAATTAGAATCCTATTATTCATATTTAATGCCATTTTACGACTGGAGTATTATCCACACAGCTGGAAGCTTGCCAAGGTTAAAATGATTCCAAGCCCAGGCAAAGATCTAACCAAGGCTGAGTCATATAGGCCACTGCTCAAAACAAAATTGTCCCCAATTCTAATTAGTAGTGGGTGCATACCAGACCATTAATTTGGTTTTAGAAGTCAGCATAGCACCATTGAATAAACTCACAGATTGATTCAATTTATAAGAAGAACTTTTGAGGAAAAAAAGTATTTTTCTGCGCTCTTTATTGACGTTTCCCAGGCATTTGATAAAGTGTGGCACGAAGGCCTGATTTTAAAATTGAAGACTTACTTACCAATAAACATTTTAAATCTTTTGGAAAGTTACATTATTTCCCGTAATTTCACTGTTGTGGAAGGAGACTTTACGAGTAGGCCTGAAACTATTTTAACCGGTGTGCCACAGGGGAGTATACTGGAACCAGTTTTATATTTGATTTATACTTGTGATATGCCTGTGAGCAGTAGTATCCATACTTCCATATTTTCCGACGATACAGCCTGCCTTAGTATGCACGAAAACCCTGATGAGGCATCCCGTAAACTCCAGGAACACATTAGCCAGATGGAGCTTTGGTTAAACTTATGGAGAATTAAAGTCAATGAGCAAAAGTGTGTCCATATAACGTTCACCCTAAGAAGAGATACTTGCTCCCCCATTCGCATTAACAATCAAGTTGTTCGTCAACATTCACATGTGAATTATCTTTATTTACACCTTGATCGACTACTTACATGGAAACACCACATTGACTCTAAGTTAACTCAAATGAAACTAAAATTAGCTCAGGTACATTGGCTGATTGGTAGAAATTCAACTCTCAGTCTAGACTGCAAACTTTTGATACACAAGTCGCTTTTAAAGCCAATATGGTGTTACGGAATTCAACTATGGGGCACTGCTTCAGCTTCAAATGTAGAGAAAATTCAACGAAGGCAAAATAAAATTTTACGCATGATAACATCGGCTCCATGGTACATCAAAAATTCAAATATACATCGCGATTTGAATATGCCACTAGTGACTGAAGAAATTGTAAAATACGCAGGCAAATATCTAACAAAACTCGAGTCACATCCTAATCCGCTTGTTCGTAATATTTTGAAGTTTACTGGACACATCCGCTTAAAAAAGAGAGATACACGGGCTCTAATATTCAACACTCTAGATGATGAAGCTGCTTGAAAACACTTTTTTCTTTTTGTTGCTTATCACTACTTATGTATTATTAATAACTATCACTAAGCTTATGTCCGACATTGGTCGGGCCTAATAATTTATTTATAGATTTAAGATTTGAAAACTTATTGTTAGTTCATATTTGAAGATACAATAAATAAAAAACATGCATTAAAAAAAAGAATAATTGAATATATGAAAAACCCGGTTTCGGTTTTTATAATTCAGGAAAAACCGGAAAACCGGTTTTTTTAAGTAACAAAAATATTATACAAAAATTTTGACTTTAAATTGCTTTATTAAAAAAAGCATTTAACCGTTCATGTAAATATTACAACACAATACTAAAATGAAAGGTAAAACATAAAAATTAACTTCATACACCTATGTTTAGTACATATCGCAAAATAAACCATAAAAAGTCACAACTCAAAAAATTTCAAATGCTGAATAGTGGCAAACAAGTAATTATACTGACGCAAGTATGTTACGTAAAAACAAGCATAACGGTATTTTATATTCTTCAAGAAGACTTTATTGCAAAAGAAATTGTTGCGGGCGTTAGAGATTTGTTCGATTAACTGGTTTATAAAAAAAAAACAAAACCACTTTGATAATTTTGAGTTGTGAATTTTTTTGATCTAGTTTGCGATATATATAATATAAATGCATATGAATGTATGGACTGGGTTAGATATCCACCTCTATATAAAATTTTAAGCAAAATGTCAACAAAAAAAAACACTTTTTACAAATGGATTTTGACATCCATTGCACACCACATGGCCAATTTAATTCGCCTCAGCTTCCACCTCATAAAATTATTTTGCTTTAATTTCATGTTTCATTCAGTAAGCGTTGCCATGTCTAAGTTTTAGCATAGTAAAAACTAATTTTATTGCAAAATATACAAATCGAAAAGTATTAGACTCAGCCGGTTTTAAAATTGTAAAAAACCGGACTATTCGACATTCGAAAAATCAACATTTTGAAAAACTGGGTTTTAAAACCAGTTGAAAACCCGATTTGATCACCCTAGTATCTATATAACAAAATATACCAGCGGAAACCTTTATAAGGAACAGGTGGATGAGTATGAATTGACTATAAGTGGATTATAGTTAGCATAAAGCGTACCCGGATATGAGATATGAAAAATACTTAAGTACGCAAACCTTATCCTCTTATACTACCATTAAAACAATTAACTCAGAGAAAAGCTGAAACTTAAAAATAATTAATTCTATAATTTTGAATATACGAGTAATAGAAAATGTATATTGAGATACTTAAATACAAATAAAATTAACAAATTAAATACTGTAAATTAATATTTTTCCATATTGAAATAAGAAATTTCAACATGACTAGAATTTCGTTAATGTTTTTTTTTTTATTAATTCAGTATAAATTTTATTGATTTGAAGTTTTTTCTCTGGGTGTAGGACTGCAATTTCATTACTTATAATATAACTATATCCAAGTAGATTAAATTTTAATAAAAACCAACTATCTTGCATTTTCTTACAAAATGCCCTAGAGACGATAAAATAAACTTGTCCATCACATAGTTGTACAGGTATACGTAGTGGTAATTGTCGGTAAATATAAAAAATTTAGATTTTTTATTAGACCGCTAATTACTTGATCGTCTCCAACGCTGGTTGTCAAAACAAAAATACAGTCTGCGGACAAACAAAAGTTTGTGTTGCGCCATGAAGTCAACATATGTACATATGGTGATTGTGTTTTTATATGTACGTGTTTACATATACGTTTTAGTCTTACGTCATTCATTTAAAATTTAAAATATTGAATTGAATGATTAAGCAGATGGTAAAATTGACAATCTTAAAAAAACCCAATTTAATTTTCATTGTTCTCTTTTTAGTTGAATACTTTTAAAATAAAGAATAATTTTTAAATATTTACAAAAATAAAACATAACCCAGCAAAAAATTAGACATTACCATTAGAACTACTTGCCATATAATGACTGACTTTTCTGATTGCCAAATTTCATTACTCGTTTACAAATCACATTACCTAAAATTAAAAAAATAGATTACCTCAAAAAGTTGCCAAATAAAAAAAGTAAGTTCTTCTCAAGAATCGATTATCTTAGTCTCACGCCTTGTTAAAATCATTAAGTTGGTAAACCAGTAGGGAAGACCTTCCACCAAAAATGCTTAATTCCAAACTCGATTACCATTTTTGAAATTTTTTGCTGGGAACTAACTGTCCTCGTATTCCAATACATTCAATCTTATTTATTTTATCTAGCATTAATTTAGTTTAAAAAAACTATCGTTCAATGCATGTTGTCCTCATCTTTTTCCGCTAGACTCGGTTGATAGAATTTTATTAAAAAGGTCCATTATTTGTATGCATTAAAAACAAAAATACTGTCCTAAAATTAAAAAAAAAACAAGTAAGAGTGCTATATTCGGTTGTGCCGAATCTTATATACACTTTACCAAAGTGTTTTTATGTAGTATAGAGATAAATACATAAGCACATAGTTACTTTTATGTACAAAGAAGAAAATAATAATTTTCAAACCCTAAAATCATAATTTTAGATTTTTCTGATTACTTATACCAATTTAGTAGTTCGTAAAAAAATATAGAAAGTGTGTTAAGTGAAAAAAAAGGAATTTAAAAAAAAATGTTTTATTTAGTTACTTTAATGTCCAGAAAAAAATCATAGTTTCCAGCTCTGGAGCTGTGGTTTTTATTTTTATAATTTTCTATGCCAAATTTTCTTTCCGAAACGTAAAACACATATAATTTATAAAGGAAAAGATAAAAATTGATTAGATTTAGTTACTTTTATATATCAAAAAAGTGTAAGTGTCCCAACCCTGGAAGCCTCCTTTTTGATTTTTCTTGATTTCTTACACCATCTTTTTTTTAAGAATATAAGATATGTTTAATTTATAGTAAAAAAGAAAAAAATTGTTTTAGTAAGTTACTTTTGTATAAAAAATAAGATTTTCCAACCCTGGAAACCTCGTTTTAATTTTTTTAATTTTTTTATTATTTTGAAATACCAAATTCATTCGTACTGAAGTATAAAATAAGTTTATTTTACAAAAAAAATTAAAAATTAGTTTTCGGTAGCAAATTTTTTATATCACAAAAAGTGTGGGTCTTCCAACCCTGAAATCAAACTGTTTGATTTTTCTGATTTCTTATACTAATCTCTTTCTTTTAAGAATATAAGATATCTTTAACTTATAGAGAAAAAGGGAAAATTTGTTTAAGTAATTTACTTTTCTATAAAAAAAGGTAAGGTTTTCCAACCCTGGAAACGTGTTTTAAACTTTTTTAAATTGAAATACCAATTTTATTCGTACTGAAGTATAAAAAAATTTTATTTATTTAAAAAAAATTAAAATTAATTTTCGGTAGTTAATTTTTTATATCACAAAAAGACTAAGTTTCCCAACCCTGAAATCATCCTTTTTATTTTTTCTGATTTCTTACAGCAATCTATTTCTTTTAAGAATATAAGATATCTTTAATTTATAGAGAAAAACGAAAAATTTGCTTTAGTAAGTTACTTTTGTATAAAAAAGATAAAGTTAACCAACCCTGAAACGTCTTTTTAATTTTTTGAAGGTTAATTTTTAATTTGAAATACCAATTTTATTCGTACTAGAGTATAAAATAAGTTCATTTAATAAAAAAAATAAAAAATTAATTGTCGGTAGTTAATTTTTTATATCACAAAAATCGTAGGTTTTCTAACCCTGGAATCATCCTTTTTGTTTTTCTGATTTCTAACATCAATTTCTTTCTTTTAAGAACATTAGATATGTTTCATTTATAGAAAAAAAGGAAAAATTTGTTTAAGTAAGTTACTTTTGTATAAGAAAAAAATTTAAAGTTTTACAACCCTGGAAACATCTTATTGCTTTTTGAAGTTTTTTATACCCTTTACCAAAAAATGGTAAAAGGGTATATATAGGTTTTTCATTCCGTTTGTAATTTCTATAATATTAATAAGCGAGCCATAAAGTATATATACATATTCTGGATCCTTATGCATAGGGAAGACGAATAAGCGATGTCTGTCTGTCTGTAGGTGAAATCGGTTTTCCGAAGCTCCCAGAAAAGATAGAGACTTCGTTCTTGTACTGGTGTGTCAAAAATGGTCGAAAGAAGATTGGTGTTGAAAATCAGCGAAATCGCGCATATGGTTTCAGAGTTGGGAAGCCTAAGCTTCATTTTCCCATACAAAATAACTACCGAAAACTAGTTATTATTTTTTTTATTAAATAAACTGATTTAATACTTCAGTATGAATAAAATTAATATTTCTTAATAAAAAAATATAAAAAAATTAAGAAAATTAAATAGACGTTTCCAGGGTTGAAAAACTTTAACTTTTTTATACAAACTTATACAAAATTAATTTACTAAAAGAAATTTTTCCTTTTTTCTATAAATTAAATATATCTTATATTCTAAGAAGAAAGAGATTGGGTTAAAAAAGCAGAAAAATCAAAAAGGATAATTCCAGGGTTGGAAAACTTAAAATTTTTGTGATATAAAAAATTAACTACCGTAAACTAATATTTATATATTTTTTGTTAAATTAACTTATTTTATATTTCAGTACAAATTAAATTGCTGTTTCAAATTAAAAAAGAAAGTTAAACAAATTAAAACGACGTTTCCAGGGTTGGAAAACTTAAATTTTTTTTCATATACAAAAGTAACTTACTAAAACAAATTTTTTTCTTTTTCTATATAAATTAAACATATCTTAGACTCTAAAAGAAAGAAATTGGTGAAACAAATCAGAAAAATCAAAAAGGATGATTCCAGGGTTGGGAAACTTACACGTTTGGTAATATATAAAAGTAACTAGGTCTTACTATTTTATTATTTTTTTTTATTAAATTAACTTATTTTATACTGCAGTACACATTAAATTGATATTAAAAATAAAAAAAGTGTAATACATGAAAAAGACATTTCCAGGGTTGGAAAACTTTAACTTTTTTCTTATACAAAAGTAACTTACTAAAACAAATTTTTTCTTTTTCTCTATATATTAAACATAGCTTATATTCTTAAAAGAAACATTTTGGTGTACGAAATCTGAAAAATCAAGAAGAACGGTTCCAGGGCTGGAAAGCTTACACTTTTTTGATATATAAAATTAACTGCCGAAAACTAATTTTTATTTTTTTTTATAAAATATACTTATTTTATACTTCAGTACGAATGAATTTAGTATTTCAAATTAAAAAAAATTAAAACGAAGTTTCCAGGGTTGGAAAACCTTATTTTTTATACAAAAGTAACTTAGTAAAACAAATTTTTCCATTTTTTTATATAAATTAAACATATCTTACATTCTTAAAAAAAAAATGTTTTTAAGAATACAGAAAAATCAAAAAGGGGGACTCCAGGGTTGGGAAACTTACACTCTTTGTGATATAAAAAATTAACTAACGAAAATTAGTTTTTATTTTTTTTTATTAAATAAACTTATTTTATGCTTGAGTACGAAAAAATTGGTATTTAAAATAAAACAAAAAACAATTAAAAAATTAAAAGACGATTCCAGGGTTGGAAAACTTTAACTTTTTTTCTTATACAAAAGTAACTTACTAAAGCAAATTTTTATTTTTTCTCTACAAATTAAAGATATCTTACATTCTTAAAAGAAATAGATTGGTGTAAGAAATCAGAAAAATTAAAAAGTATGATTCCAGGGTTGGGAAACTTACTCTTTTTGTGACATAAAAAATTAACTATCGAAAACTAATTTTAATTTTTTTTAAATAAATAAACTTATTTTATACTTCAGTACGAATTAAATTAGTATTTCAATTTAAAAAAGTTTAAAACACGTTTCCAGGGTTGGAAAACTTTAACTTTTTTTATACAAAAGTGACTTACTAAAACAAATTTTTCCTTTTTCTCTATAAATTAAAGATAACTTATATTCTTATAAGAAAGAGATTAGTATAAGAAATCAGAAAAATCAAAGAGTATGATTTCAGGGTTGGAAAACCCATCCTTTTTGTGATATAAAAAATTAGCTACCGAAAACTAATTTTTATTTTTTTTATAAAATAAACTTATTTTATACTTCAGTACGAATGAACTTGGTATTTCAAAATAAAAAAAAATTAAAACGACGTTTCCAGGGTTGGAAACCTTATTTTTTATACAAAAATAACTTTTTTACTATAAATTAAACATATCTTATATTCTTAAAAAAAAAATGGTGAAAGAAATAAAAAATTATCAAAAGGGAGGATTCCAGGGTTGGAAAGCTTACACTCTTTGTGATAAAAAAATTAACTACCGAAAGCTAATTTTTATATATTTTTATTAAATAAACTTATTTTATGCTTCACCACGAATAAAATTGATATTTCAAATAAAAAAAAATTAAAAATTTAAAAAGACGATTCCAGAGTTGGAAAACTTTAACTATTTTTCTTATACAAAAGTAACTTACTAAAACAAATTTTTCCTTTTTTTCTACAAATTAAACATATCTAATGTTCTTAAAAGAAAGAGATTAATGTCAGAAATCAGAAAAACGAAAAGGATGATTTCAGGGTTGGAAAACCTACGATTTTTGTATTATAAAATTAACTACCGTAAACTAATTTTTTATTTATTTTTATTAAATATACTTATTTTATACTTCACCACGAATAAAATTGGTATTCCAAATAAAAAAAATTTAAAAAATATAAAAGACGTTTCCAGGGTTGGAAAACTTAAATTTTTTTCTTATACAAATTAACTTACTAAAACAAATTTTTCTTTTTTTTCTATAAATTAAACATATCTTATATTCTTAAAAGAAAGAGATTGGTGTAAGAAATCAGAAAAATCAAAAAGCATGATTCCAGGGTTGGGAAACCCCACACTTTTTGTGATATAAAAAATTAGCTACTGAAAACTAATTTTTTTTTATAAAATAAACTTATTTTATACTTCAGTACGAATGAATTTGTTATTTCAAATTAAAACAAAAATTAAGAAATGAAAACGATGTTTCCAGGGATGGAAAACCTTATTTTTTATACAAAAGTAACTTACTATAACAAGTTTTTAATTTTTTACTATAAATTAAGATATCTTACATTCTTAAAAAAAGATTGGTATAAGAAATCAGAAAAATCAAAAAGGAGGATTCCAGGGTTGGGAAACCTACACTCTTTGTGGTATAAAAAATTAACTACCGAAAACTAATTTTTATTTAATTTTTTTACTAAATAAAATTATATTATCATTGATTACGAATAAAATTAGTATTTCAAATAAAAAAAGTAATTCAAAAATTAAAAAGACGATTCCAGTGTTGAAAAACTTTAAACATTTTTAGAAAACTTTAATTTTTTTTTACAAAGGTAACATACTAAAACAAATTTTTCCATTTCTTTATAAATTAAACATATCCTATATTCCTAAAAGCAAAATAAATAAAATAAAAGAAATCAGAAAAATCAAAAAGGATGATTTCAGGGTTGGAGAACTTACACTTTTTGTGATATATAAAAGTAACTAAGTCTAATTAATTTTTATCTTTGCCTTTATAAATTATATATATTTTACGTTTTGGAAATAAAAGTTTTTTGTAGAAAACTATAAAAATAAAAACCATAGCTCCAGAGCTGGAAACTTTGAACTTTTTTTCTGGATATTAAAGTAAATAAATAAAACATTTTTTTGAATTTTCCTTTTTCACTTAACACCCTTTCTATATTTTTTTAAGAACTACTAGATTGGTATAAGGAATCAAAAAAATCTAAAATGATGATTTTAGGGTTTGAAAATTAATTTTTTCTACATAAAAGTAGCTAGGTCAAATTATTTTTTTCTTTTTGTTTATACTTTATGTATGTGCTTATGTATGTATCTCTACACTACATAAAAGCACTTTGGTAAAGGGTATATAAGATTCGGCACAGCCGAATATAGCACTCTTACTTGTTTTTTTTTATTATTTTTTTAGTTATAAATATAAAAATAAATAAATAATCAATCAATATTATTAGCAAAATTACTATGTTTTATTCTCTTGGAAAAAATTGTCGCGTCCGCTTTGTCGCATCCGTATTTATACTTTACCCATTTAAAAAAAATTAAAATAAAATTTTCATATTTCATAAATCTACACACAACGATGTTCTTTCACCTTAATTTCCATATTCACAAAAAATTTTCATTTCACAAAATTTTGCTGAATTATGTATATTTCTATAAGTGCACAAAAATAACTTCTTTTTTGTCGCGTCCGTTTCTCGTTGACATTTGCTTATATTTTTTTCACTATATTATTGATATCGCCCAAACTTTTTTCTTATATGTAGTACTCTTCTCTTGGTTCAAAACACTGTGAATAAATATCGGATCTTTCCATTCCTTTCTCGTTTTTTGCTCAACTAAAAGTGTACGAATGTCGCGTCCGTCGCCTGGGAATTGCCCATATGTACATATGTAGCATATTTATGATTTTATTGGGCTAAAGTTCGTCTCGCTTTGTAAGCCAAACTACATATAATAATTATTAATTAACAAATAACAACAAAGTTAATTATAAATATTCTGACAAACACGTAGTATATCGGAACAACTATCTATTTTCTAAAGCCACTTCACCTTCCTCATAAGCGTTCTTTGTGTTTGGTGGAGTGTGTGTGGTGTCAGTTAATGTAGATTTCTGCTTTATAAAGGATGTCCCAACAAGAACGCATGATTTAAATTTTAAATAAAACACAGATATTTAAAAAAAAATCGTGAAACTTTTTTATATCGTAAAGTAGACAAAATGAGGTTATGTGTGGAACAACAAATCGAAAAGATGGCCGCCGCGGTTTTGCTGGCACACACGCGATTTTTTAATGAAATTTTCAATGGCCGTTTTGCATAAATGTTGCGGTATTTCATTAATGCAGCGTCCAATTTCCTCTTTTAAGGCTTGAGTCGTCGTCGGCTTATTCGCGTAAACCATCGACTTCAAAAAACCCCAAAGAAAAAAGTCTAATGGTGTTAAATCGCACGATCTAGGCGGCCAATTCTGGTTTCCAAAACGCGAAATAACACGACCGGGAAATGACTGATGTATCAATTGAATTATTTCTCTGGCTGTATGACATGTGGTGCCGTATTGTTGAAACCACATGCCCTCCACATTCATTTCTTCAATTTTAGGCACGAAAAAAATTGACTGTTTGCGCTTGACCTGCGTTTGAGCGACATCATCACGTACAGCTGCGACATTTTCGGTCGATCGACCTGGTCGAAGACGCGTTGTTGTCTTTACATCACTAACAGACCCAGTTTTGGCAAATTTATCCATTAATCTCTTTACAGTTGACTCTTTTGGAGCATTATTGTGACCCCAAATTGATCGCAAATTTGCGAACTGCAGCCGCAAAACTTTCACCATTTTGGTAAAACAACTTCACAATGAGAATGCGTTGTTAATTCGTGTAGCGCTCCATTTTTAATAACCTCGTACCTTCTACTAGCAAACAATAACAATTGTTCAAATGTCAAACAATGACACATCGAATGGCGCCATATTTAAATCTTGCTTTCTTGTTGGACAATCTTTATATGCAACTTTTATTGCAAATGAGTACTGTATGTGAATTGTTTTAATTCATCTTATTTCAATTTGCTGAATTATCTCATCATTCATAACTTCAAAGAAATAAGTCCAACGGTGTCAAATCGCATGATCTTGGCGGCCAATTGACATCGCCACCACCTGAGATAATACGGCCATTGAATTTGTCGAGCAAAAGAGCATTGTTTCGCTAAATGTGTGGCAAGTGGCACCGTCCTGTTGAAACCACATATCTTCCACATCCATATCTTCCTACTCGGGCCATAAAATTTTCGTTATCATCTCATGATAGCGAACACCATTCACAGTAACTGCCTGACCGGCCTCATTTTGGAAAAAGATGCGGCCCGATGATGCCGCCAGCCCATAAACTGCACTAAGCAGTCATTCTTTGTGGGTGCATTTGATTTTTGACAATCTTTCTTGGATTATCATTCGCCAAAATGCGGAAATTCTGCTTATAGACGAATCCAATGAGGTGAAAATGTTCATCATCATCAATTCACGAAGTTCACGATTTGCATATTGATTTGAACGCCCATTTTCATAATAAGCCTGAATAACTTAAACGGTTTGCTCGACTGTCTACCTTTCCATGATTCAAATTGAGTTAGTCTGAAACTGCGAAATGTTAAATGAAAGGCAAAAAAAAAAAGTTGACGTTTAGGTGTGGTTCACATTCAACATCGGCCCTAAAATTTAACCAACCTTTACATAGGGCCGTAAAAAATTAACTTTCAGCATTAGAAATACGTACTTATTTATCTAAGTGGAAGAACGAGTAATTTGCTCATAAAGGAAATATTTGGGAATGTGGCAGGTTTTTAATAGCGTAAGCGCAGATTAGCTTACAAGCATTGCTAAAAATACATTTAAGTTGAGTTTCTATTTCGAATTAGATAAAACAAGTAAGAGTGCTATATTTGGCTTTGCCGAATCTTATATACCCTTTACCAAAGTGCGTTTATGAAGTATAGAGATATATACATAAGCACATAGTTACTTTTATGTACAAAGAAAAAAATAATAATTTTCAAACCCTAGAATAATCATTTTAGATTTTTCTGATTACTTATACCAATTTAGTAGTACTTAACCCTAATCATACAGACATAAAAACTTACAAATCTTAGTAACATGTGTCTCTAAGACACATATAAAAAAACTTACGAAAAAATTATTAAACTTTTTTAATTTTTTATTCATTACATTATTTACATAAAAGAATTTTCACAGCATGTTCATTGCAGACATTACTATTACATTTTTGGCAGCATTGCTTAATAATACGGCTTATTTTAGGATTGCATAAATAGCAATGGGTATTAGTAGGTGCAATTCCTTCTTGAAGGACTTCTTCCATTAGTTGAACGATAGGTCGTTGCAATTTATTCTTCGATGTTTGGTGTATTTGGGGTGTAACAAGCCCTTCAGTGACTTTTCGTAAAAAGAGTTTTCGAGCTTTCTTTGCATGTATGTGTCTCTGAGACACATGTCAGTATTTACTGCTACATTTTTATGTTTTGGCATATAAAAGATGTAAGAAGGCAATACCTAAAATTTTTTTTATTAAATTATACAAAACATATGTCAAATAAAAGTCATGAAGTTTGGTTGCGATATGTTATATATTTCTGTAGTTAAATTTAATGGAACATCCAAATGTGTCTCACAGACACATGTTAGTAAGATTAGGGTTAGAAAAAATATAGAAAGTGTGTTAAGTGAAAAAAAGGAAATTCGAAAAGAAAAATGTTTTATTTAGTTACTTTCATGTCCAAAAATAATCAAAGTTTCCAGCTCTGGAGCTGTGGTTTTTATTTTTGTAATTTTCTATACCAAACTTTTCTTTCCAAGAGGTAAAATATATATAATTTATAGTGGAAAAGATAAAAATTAATAAGACTAAGTTTATTTTATATATCAAAAACGTATAAGTTTCCCAACCCTGAAATCATCCTTTTTAATTTTTCTCAATTTATTACACCAATCTCTTTCTTTTAAGAACTTAAGAAATGTTTAGTTTATAGAAAAAAAGGAAAAATTTTGTGTTAGTAAGTTACTTCCGTACAAAAAAAGTTAAAGTTTTCCAACCCTGGAATCGTCTTTTTAATTTTCTCAATTGTTGTTTTTATTTGAAATGCCAATTTTATTCGTACTCAAGCATAGAATAAGTTTATTTAATAAAAAAAAATAAAAATTAGTTTTCGGTAGTAAGTTTTTTATATTACATAGAGTGCAAGTTTCCCAACCCTGAAATCCTCCTTTTTGATTTTTCTAACTTCTTGTACCTATGTTTTTTTTAAGAATATAAGATATGTCTAATTTATAGTAAAAAAGAAAAAAAATTTGTTGTAGTAACTTACTTGTTTATGAAAAATAATGTTTGCCAACCCTGGCAACGTCGTTTTAATTTTTGTTATTTTGAAATACCAAACTTATTCGTACTGAAGTATAAAATAAGATTATTTTGTAAAAAAAAATAAAAATCAGTTTTCGGCAGCTAATATTTTATATCACAAAAAGTGTGGGCTTTCCAACCCTGAAATAAAACTTTTTGATATTTCTGATTTCTTATACTAATCTCGTCTTTTTTAAGAATATAAGATATCTTTAATTTATAGAGATAAAGGAAAAAATTTGCTTTAGTAAGTTACTTTTGTACAAAACAGGTAAAGTTTTTTAACCGTGGAAACGTGTTTTAAACTTTTTTAAATTGAAATACCAATTTTATTCGCACTATACTATTAAATAATTTTATTTATTTACTTGCTGGTAGTTTAGCATGTCTATATACGTATTTCATTGGCGCTTGAATCAAATCATCAGTAGACCTTAACCACAAATTTTAAACAGTCACAAACCTCTTACTTTATGCATAGACTTTCAAAAACTATATGAGAATTCATAAAACAATAATACTTTTGAAAATCACAAAAGAAAAAATAAATAGAAAAATAAAATGAGTTCACCTGGATATAAATTATTTGCTGGGTTTTGTATCAGTTTCAAAGCCTACTAAACTTATTTTTTCTTTTGTGATTTTCAAAAGTATTATTGTTTTATGAAATCTCATATAGTTTTTGAAAGTCTATGCATAAAGTAAGAAGTTTGTGACTGTTTAAAATTTGTGGTTAAAGTCTACTGATGATTTGGTTCAAGCGCCAATGAAATACGTATATAGACATGCTAAACTACCAGCAAATAAATTTCAATTATTTTATGTACACTACTGACAATATGTCAAATAATAAATTTTCTTTATTTATTTACAAAAAAAAAATTAAAATTAGTTTTCGGTAGTTAGTTTTTTATATCACAAAAAGAGTAAGTTTCCCAACCCTTGAATCATACTTTTTGATTTTTCTGATTTCGCACACCAATCCCTTTCTTTCAAGAATATAAGATATGTTTAATTTATAAAGAAAAGGAAAAATTTGTTTTAGTAAGTTACTTTTGTATAATAAAAACAAGTAAGAGTGCTATATTCGGCTGTGACGAATCTTATATACACTTTACCAAACTGAGTTTATGTAGTATAGAGATACACACATAAGCACATATATAAAGTATAAACACAAAGAAAAACAATAATTTGACCTAGTTACTTTTATGTACAAAAAAAAATTAATTTTCATATTAGATTTTTCTGATTCCTTTTATCAATATAGTAGTTCTTAAAAATATATAGAAGGTGTGTTAAGTAAAAAAAGAAAAAAGAAAATTAAAAAAAAAATTTTTTTATTCAGTTACTTTAATATCCATATATATATATCATAAAAAGTGTACGTTTTCCAACCCTGAAATGATCCTTTTTGATTTTTCTGATTTCTTACACCAATCTCTTTCTTTTAAGAATTTAAGATATGTTTAATTTATAGCAAAAAGGAAAAATTTGTTTTAGTAAGTTACTTTTGTACAGAAAAAGTTTAAGTTTTCCAACCATGGAATCGTCTTTTTAATTTTTTTAATTGTTTTTCATTATTTTAAATACCAATTTTATTAATACTCAAGCATAAAATAAAAATTAATTTTCGGTAGTTAGTTTTTTATATCACCAAGAGTGTAAGTTTCCCAACCCTGGGATCCCCCTTTTTGATTTTTCTGTATTCTTAATAACAATATTTTTTTAAGTATGTAAGATTTGTTTAATTTATAGTAAAAAAAGGAAAAATTTGTTTTAGTAAGTTACTTTTGGTTAAAAACTAAGGTTATCCAACCCTGGAAACGTCGTTTTAATTTTTTAATTTTTTTTTTATTGAAATACCAAATTCGTTCGTACTGAAGTATAAAATAAGTTTATTTTATAAAAAAAATAAAAATTAGTATCACAAAAAGTGTAAGCTTTCCAGCCTGGAACCATTCTTTTTGATTTTGCAGATTTCTTGCACCACTAAGTTCCTTTTAAGAATATAATATATTTTTAATAAATAGAGAAAAAGAAAAATTTTGTTTTAGTAAGTTACTTTTGTATAAGAAAAAAGTTAATGTTTTCCAACCCTGGAAACGTTTTTTTTCTTGTACTAACCTTCTTTTTAATTTACAATATCAATCTTATTTGTACTGCAGTATAAAATAAGTTAATTTAAAAAAAAACATAAAAATATTTGTATGACTTAGCTACTATATACATATATTAGCTACTATATATATATATATACATGTATTAATATATATATATATATATACTATATATTACAAAGGGTATAAGTTTCCCAAACCTTGAATAATCCTTTTTGTATTTTCTGATTTGTTACACCAATCTCTTTCTTTTAAGAATTTAAGATATGTTTAATTAATAGAGAAAAAGGAAAGAATTTGTTTTAGTAAGTTAATTGTGTATAAGAAAAAAAATAAAGTTTTCCAACCCTGGAAAGTCTTTTTAATTTTTTTAACCTTCTTCTTTAATTTGAAATACCAACTTAATTTGTACTGAAGTATAAAATAAGTAAATTTAATAAAAAAAATATAAAAATAAGTTTACGGTAGTTAATTTCTTATATCACAAAAATTTTAAGTTTCCCAACCCTGGAATTATCCTTTTTGATTTTTATGATTTTTTAACCCAATCTCTTTCTTCTTAGAATATAAGTTATATTTAATTTATATAAAAAAGGAAAAATTTCTTTTAGTAAATTAATTTTGTATAATTTTGTATAAAAAAGTCAAAGTTTTCCAACCCTGGAAACGTCTATTTAATTTTTTTAATTTGTTTTTATAATTTTTTTATATTAATTTTATTTATACTGAAGTATAAAATAAGTTTATTTAATTAAAAAATTATTAAAAACTAGTTTTCGGTAGTTATTTTGTATGGCAAAATGAAGCTTACGCTACCCACCTCTGAAACCGTCTGCTCGATTTTGCTGATTTTCAATACCAATATAATCTGGGCCATTTCTGACCCATCAGTCGAAAAAAGAAGTCTCTAGCTTTTCTGGGAGCATTGGAAACCCGATTTCACGTACAGACAGATGTACAGACGGACATCGCTTATTCGTCTTCCCTATGCATAAGGATCCAGAATATATATTCTTTATGACTCGCTTATTAATATTCTAGAAATTACAAACGGAATGACAAACCTATATATACCCTTTTACCATTTGTTGGTATTGAAAACCAAATTTTATTCGTGGTGAAGTATAAAATAATTTCATTTAATAAAAATAAATAAAAATTTGTTTACGGTAGTTAATTTTAAACTTCACAAAAATGTTAGGTTTTCGAACCCTGTAATCATCCTTTTTGCTTTTTTGATTTCATACATCAATCTCTACCTTTTAAGAACATTTGATATGTTTAATTTTTGGAAAAAAGGAAAAATTTGTTTTAGTAAGTTACTATTGCATAACAAAAAAAGTTAAGGTTTTCTTTCCAACCCTGGAAAAGTATTTTCAATATTTAAAATTTTTTTTTTAATTTTTTTAAGTTAGAAATACCAATTTTATTCATACTGAAGTATAAAATAAGTTTATTTAATAAAAAAAAATAATAATAACTAATTTTCGGTAGTTATTTTGTATGGCAAAATGTAGTTTAAGTTTCCCAGCTCTGAAACGGTCTGCTTGATTTTGCTGATTTTTCAATACCAATCTTTTTCAGACTATTTCTGATACACCAGTCTAAGAACGAAGTCTCTAGCTTCTCTGGGAGCTTCGGAAAACCGATTTCACGTACAGACAGACGTACATACGGACATCGCTTATTCGTCCTCCCTATGCATAAGGATCCAGAATATATATACTTTATGGCTCGCTTATTTAAATTCTGGAAATTAAAAACGGAATGACAAACCTATATATACCCTTTTACTATTTTTTGGAAAGGGTATAAAAATCGGGTAACAATACTTTAGCATTACTATTGAAAACTTAAAAAAATAAAAAAGTATAGATTTTTTTGGTAAAGCAGGGAGATACTTAAAAAAAATAGATCTACCACAAACGTGGTATTGTTGGCACTGCTGATTAGAGTTTTATTTTTTGTTTTTAATATAAATGTTCGATCAAATCTATGAAGGTATAGAGTTGTTAGTGTTACTGGGGAAAAAAGCTTAGAACACAATACTTTATTAAAGAGAAAGGCATAAGAAATATAATAGAACAAAATTTTATTTCCACCTTTATTCTTTGTCAACTTTATCAACAGACATATTGTAATTGGACTATACTTAATTTTTCCTTTTTGCTAATACCTTATCTTTTTGTGGTTCGTTAAAACCTTAAAAATGTATATAAAAAAAACAATGACAGTACAAGCATAAAATGTTTTCTTTGAAATACTTGCGCAGATTATTATACCCTTTACCAAAAAATGGTAAAAGGGTATATATAGGTTTGTCATTCCGTTTTTAATTTCCAGAATATTAATAAGCGAGCCATAAAGTATATATTTTCTGGATCCTTATGCATAGGGAAGACGAATAAGCGATGTCCGTCTGTCCGTCTGTCCATCCGTCTGTACGTGAAATCAGTTTTCCGAAGCTCCCAGAAAAGCTAGAGACTTCGTTCTTAGACTGGTGTGTCAGAAATGGTCCAAATAATATTGGTATTGAAAATCAGAAAAATCGAGCAGATGGTTTCAGAGCTGGGAAACTTAAACTTCATTTTGCCATACAAAATAACTACCGAAAACTAGTTTTTAATAATTTTTTATCAAATAAACTTATTTTATACTTCAGTATGAATAAAATTGGTATTTTTAACTAACAAAAATTTAAAAAAAAAATTGAAAAAAAATTTAAAAAGACGTTTCCAGGGTTGGAAAACCTTAACTTTTTTTGTTATGCAAAAGTAACTTACTAAAACAAAATTTTCCTTTTCTTTATAAATTAAACATATCTTTTATTCTTAAAAGAAAATTATTGGTGTAAGGAATCAGAAAAATCAAAAGGAATGATTCCAGGGTTAGAAAATGAAACTTTTTGTGATATAAAAAATTTTCGGTAGTTAATTTTTATTTATTTTATTAAATAAACTTATTTAATGCTTGAGTACGAGTAAAATTGGTATTTCAAATTAAAAATTAAACTTCAAAAAATTAAACTTCAAAAAATTAAAAGGATGTTTCTAGGGTAGGAAAACTTTAACTTTTTTTTACAAAAGTAACTTACTAACCCAAATATTTCCTTTTTCTCTATAAATTAAAAATATCTTATATTCTTAAAAGAAATATATTGGTGCAAGAAATCAGAAAAATTAAAAAGGTTGATTTTAGGGTTGGAAAACCCACACTTTTTGTGATATAAAAATTTAGCTACCGAAAACTAATTTTTATTTTTTTATAAAATAAACTTATTTTATACTTCAGTACGAATGAATTTGGTATTTCAAAATAAAAAAAATTAAAAAATTAAAACGACGTTTCCAGGGTTGGAAAACCTTATTTTTGATACAATAGTAACTTACTAAAACAAATTTTTTCTTTTTTACTATAAATTAAACATATCTTATATTCTTAAAAAAAGTTGTTGGTGTAAAAAATCAAAAAGGAGAATTCCAGGGTTGGGAAACTTACACTCTTTGTGATATAAAAAATTAGCTACCGAAAACTAATTTTTATTTATTTTTATTAAATAAACTTATTTTATGCTTGAGTACGAGTAAAATTGGTATTTCAAAAAAAAAAAAAAAAAACAATTAAAAAAATTAAAAAGACGACTCCAGGGTTGGAAAACTTTAATTTTTTTGGACAAAAGTAAGTTACTAAAACAAATTTTTCCTTTTTTTATACATTAAACATTTCTTAAATTCTTAAAAGAAAGAAATTGGTATAAGAAATCAGAAAAATTAAAAAGGATGAGTTCACGGTTGAGACACTTACACTTTTTTGATATACATATAAAAGTAACTAAGTCTAATTAATTGTTATCTTTTCCACTATAAATTATATATATTTCACGTTTTGGAAAGAAAAGTTCGGTATAGAAAATTATAAAAATAAAAACCACAGTTCCAGAGCTGGAAACTATGATTTTTTTTTCTGGACATTAAAGTAACTAAATAAAACATTATATTTTTGTATTTCCTTTTTTTTTCACTTAACACGCTTTCTATATTTTTTTAAGAACTACTAAATTGGTATAAGTAATCAGAAAAATCTAAAATGATTATTCTAGGATTTGAAAATTATTATTTTTTTCTTTGTACATAAAAGTAACTATGTGCTTATTTATGTATCTCTATACTTCATAAACGCACTTTGGTAAAGGGTATATAAGATTCGGCACAGGCGAATATAGCACTCTTACTTGTTGTCTTTTACAATTATTTCTTTTTCTAGCATACTGACATAAACAAGGAAACTTGATTAATTGAATTGCCATCAGACGTATTTAATTTCTTTACAAAGAGTGATTTGAAGTAGTTATTAATATTTGTGGATTTAATTTATTTAGTTTTTCTGTTTTGTGTGAATATTTTGTTGTGCTTAATGAAGTATTTCTTATTTATTTCTTTTCAAAATATACATATATCAATAATTAAATGGTCATTAAATTAATTATACTCATATTAATTTGTGAAGTGTATGAAAATATATAAATAATGTATATTAAAGTCGTGCACAGTTTAAATATATCCCTTTAGGGACTTCCAAAATTTTACAATTAATAACTGTAATATTGTTTAAGATACATAAATATGTAAAATTGGTTGTCATTTGGTGAGTTTCTGCTTGTCAAACCACCATGGACATAGATATACAGCGCTTAACTATTTGTGCAAATGATAATAAAACAGTGTTTTCAAGTGTGTTTTCTGTTAACCTTAGCTATATTACGGTTGCCCTAATCGTCTTATCGAGAGGATCCAGTGGTTCAGTAAACAATCAACTAAAGCGGCCCATACACTACAACACCATGCACGCACAATCAAGCGATTGAGTATTCATGCTCGAACCACACAACATACCAGCAAGCTGGTACAATATTCATTTCATACAAAATTGCGGGAAGGGAGGTTATGAATTGTCACACAATTTTTGCTGCAATTATTATTGGTATGTAGTTAAAATTAGCAGCTAGTATAACTTAAGTGCTAAAATTCTGTTTTCCATTGAAACAAACTATGTTTCAACAAATTATACTTCTTAAATGCATGTTTACTCCATGACAACTTTGCTCAACTGAGCTAATTTCACCATATACAACACAAGCAAGCTGCTACCATGAGCAAAATATCAAACTCTACTTGACATCGTTACAGCAAACTGTACGATCACACAAAACGCCCATACACGACCAAACCGCTGGCACAAACACTTGATTGCGCATGCATGCTGTTTAAGCATATTAAGCCCTGGTCTTTTCCACCACTTTGCCGTTTTTTAGATTTTCTTAATTTTTTTCTTCTAATTATTGATAAACACACGGTGGCACTAGCCAATTGAATAATTTTGCAATTATCCATAAATATTAATTAACAAACAATAAATGATAAATCAATGATAAATCAAACTACATTAAATGTAATTATGTCAAAATGAGTTCTTGATGTAGACCGTATTGCCATTATTTAGGGATGTGACTCTTTTCTGACACAGACACAACAAAATTGTATGTCATGGGAACGACACTGCACACATATGAAAATGACACCACAAAAGGACAACATTTGAAATGCACAATGTAAACTCGGCATAACTATTATTTATTGACATGTTTATGTTTCGCGCGGTGTAACAGTAGCGCCACCTTGGCAACTATACGTTACGAAAACATACAACATCCGTTTCACTTATTTGTGTAAGTAGTTTTGGGCCTGTTTCGACAATACTCAATGGTCTACTGTTGCACATGTTTAATGAATGTATGTATATTCCAAAGTTGTTGGAGAATTTAACAATCTGTCTGCCCAACAGCATAATTAATTCTTACAAATCATGTACATACATTAATTATCGCCTGAAAGACAAATCTTGTGTACTAAAATTACTACTTTATTAAATAGAAGCAAGAAATGAGTCTTACTGATTATAAGTATATACAAAGCTCTTTACATATTAATTTTTCTATTAAGGTAAATGTTCCATGAGGAAAACCCTCAATGACATATGAAAGTTAAAACAAGATTTTCCTTGAATTCGCTTTGATTTTTTTAATAATAATAATCATGGTAGTACAATTTTTCCTGGACAGGCAAAATAAAAAAGTGCTTGTCATTAACAGCAGTATAATGATCCTTGTTCTTACGATGCGAGTTTGTTAAAATCAAAAACTTTATGGTATCGTGTTTGATACTAAAATTAAGAAATATATCAAAATTAGGCAAAAGCATTGCATGGACCTTTCCACTTTTAATTTATTTTATTCTATTCATATTGTGAAGTGATTGCAGGAAATTGATAACTATTTCCAAAATGATTTAGTTAAGCTCGGTGGTAATTCATGGAATTTTTTTTTAATAATGCCAACATTTTATGTAACTTCTAAATTATGTATTTTTCCAAGTCATTGCAAATCTGTAGTGGGTAATATAGCAAAAGTTGATAAGGCCGATTTCTACACATTTTCCAGTTTTAATTTAGAAAGCGTCAATTGTAACTCAGATTAGTCAATTGTAATTCAGAACCCGTCCATTGTAATTCAGAAAATAACAAATATTATAAATAAAAATCAATAAAAATTTCGTCATCAAAAATAATATAAATGTTAGTTCGTTAATTTTTTAAATTCCCAATATAGCAGGTTTTGCGATTTTACCTTAATTTTCGAAAATTGAGTTTTAATATCTGATTCTGAGTATTTTCGCGATGAAATCCGTTTGGATGCATGTATGTATATTTTTATATGTATGCGTATGTATGTTTGTATTCCTGGATGTGTGTATCTGTGTATGTCAATAGATCGGAAGCAAATTTGCGGTCCTCTTTATACCCTTCACCAAAAATGGTAAATTATAGGTCTGCCATTCCATGTGTCTAATTTCCACAATATTCGTATGCGACCATAAAGTATATGTACGTATTCTGGGTTCTTATGAATAGGGAAGGCGAATAAGCGATGTCTGTCTGTAGAGACTTCGCTCTTGGACTGGCGTGTCAGAAATGGTCTAAAATAGATGGGTATTGAAAATCAGCAAAATCGAGCAGAGGGTTTCAGAGCTGGAAAACTTAAAGTTGATTTTGCCATATAAAATCAACTAGCTAAAACTATTTTCTTTTTTTAATCAACTTGTTTGATGTTTCAGTATGAACAAAATTAGTATTAAAAATAAAAAAAAATCGAAAAGCAGTTTCCAGGTTTGGAAAAATTTAAAAACATACTAAAACTAATCTCTCCTTTATCTCTATAAATTAAACATATCTTAAAGCCTAAAAATATAGATTAGTCTAAAAATCAGAAACATTTTATGACAGTAACTAGTAGTAACTAGGTCTAATTAATTTTTTTTTTATTTTTGCTTAAAAATTATATATACTTTATATTTTGGAAAGAAAAGGTTGGGACAGAAAAGAAAAATTTAACAAGAACAGCCCCAGAGCTACAAATTTAAAACTTTTTTAACCGACTTCAAAGAATGGAGGAGGTTACCAATTCGTTTCTATTAGAGGAAACGTTAATATTAGACTGATTGTAAAATGTTTTTATTGTTTGAGAGGGTATAACGCCCACAAATTCGTTTAATTGATTTTATGTTATTCTTCTTATTTGATTGCAGCAACACCTTTGGTTCTTGTAATTACACAATTTTAAAGTTAAAAAACTGGTCCACCCCATTAAAATCTATCAATTTCTTTCATGTAGTTCTACCTAATAGATTTTTACTAAACATACCACACACCTTGAGCTCAAAAATAAACACAATCTTCCATTTGCAGATATGGGCGGAGTCAAGGCCGTTGAAATTCAATATTTTATTTTAAGTTGTTCTACTGCACCAATTTTTAAAAAACTTAACAAACACCCTGAGCTCTGAAAAACATAAAATCTTCCATTTGAAAAATGGACGGAGGTACTCCCAGCCAAATTCAATTTTATATCCCATAAATTTTTTTTACAAAATGTTCTACAAGATCTTTGCATTGAGGTCGGTTTCTTTTTTGCAGAATTATCTATTTAATATAAAACTAAATAAAACAAATTTTTTCTTTGTTCACTTAACATATTTTTTATATATTATAAGTTCAAAACTAGTATAAGGAATCAAAACAATCTAAAAGGATTATTCCAGGGTTGGGAAACTTACATTTTTTTGTGATACATAAAACTAATTATAGCTTTGGAAATTAAATATATTCTTTATTTTAGAAAGAAATAAATTAGTTTTTAGAGTCAGAAGAATCAAAATTATGGTTGCAGGGTTGGAAATTAAAAAATAAAATTGGGTAAAAATTAAACCAAAAATAATTTTTATTTCAGTTAAACATATTTCATGTTTTAAGAAGACCTTCACTCAAGATTTATCTATTTTTGTTTAATTTTTATATGGGTATCTAATATATAATCAAAGTATAAACGAAAGTTTCCGGCACGTTGCTTATTATGCTCTCAGTCAGCACCAACACTGGTATGGCAATGATATGGCAATATCTCGCCAAACGTGGCGACGAAAATTTTGGCAATGAAAATTTTGAAATGGCGATTGGCGATTTACTTCGCGATATCTGAACTCCTTGGCGACGTTTTTGGCTATGTTTTTACGATTTCAATAAAATAGAATAATGTTAAAAATATGAAATTTGTTCAAGAAATTTTTTGTAGAACATAAATCATTTCGTGGAAAAATATTCTAAATGTTATGGCGCTTTATCTCAAACAAAATTTTCTGAAATTCAAGAAGTTTTAAAAAAATATAGACCACAAAATCTCATTTAGTGCTTATGAAACACAGTAGGGAAAGCTTTCTGTTGTGAGTTAGAACCAACATTTTGATAATGAAGCACCAAAAAGGATATGATATGTGTACTTAAATACACATTTAAATAAATGTTAATTAAGTTTTATCACAAGAATTAAATAATAATTTTTATCTTGGTGCTTAAGTACAATTTATCCTATTTATATTGATCTTTTGGAATAAGTTATTTTTAAGTATTTTTTGTACGCCAGTATTTAGTATATGTTAACGTAAACGCTTTTCTTAATTTTTCTTAAGTAATATAATTTGTATGTTTTAGGATAAGCTTTACCTACTAAGTTTAAAATTTACCAATATGTATTTGTAATGTAATTACAAAATAAAATAAAAAATATTTTCGTAGCGATAATTTAATGTTTTATTATATTGGCGATATTTAGAGATATTCGACAAGTCATTTGGCGAGTCGAGTAAAAATAAATCTGACAGCACTGGTCAGCACAGTAATGTTTCAAATCGATGGTCTTTCGTTGGCAGCTTGTTCCCAGCTAGCATTTTGTATCATAATCGAATCTTTTCCGAATCAGCTTGATGGGAAAAAAGCAGAATTTTAAGAAATTGTAGCAACAATAACTGCAAGTCTGGACGAGGACTAATAAGTTTTTATTAAATTTTAAAATAAAATTTATCGCTATATAACTATAAAATAAGGAAATGTTCATTTCCCTGAAACCATTCCTTTCTGCTGAACAAAATCTAAATAATTCTTTTGGAATAAACCGTTTACTTAATCGCGATTTATACCATTTAGAAGGAGCTTTTGAAATTGAGACGCTGAAGACTTTTGCAACATCAAAGATGATTCAAAAAACGGGAAAATATAAGCCAGTCTGCGGTGGGAGGTTGTAGCATGTGCAGCAGCCTGTTTAATGTTTTCGTAAAGATTTGCAATTTTAGACTTAATAAATATTATGTCACGTTCTTAGATTGATGTTTTCCGTACAATGACTACAATTAATAATGCAATAATTTTCCATTTGCATTGATTTGGTTTAGTGTGAGAAAATGATCAATGCATTAGCTTGTTTAATGCAATAGTCCCGTCCCAGGTCTGTATACAGCAAGAAGACAATATGTGCAAAGGCAAAACTAAAGTAAATTTATTAGTTGATAAAGGAAATAAGTATAATAAAAGACACATATATATTTTAATATAATAAGGGCCATTATTACAACTTAAAGTTAGTTAAAAGTAGGATTTTGTCGGGCGTATAAAAACTTTATCATTTACTAAATTTTACTTTATCCTAAAGTGAGCGATAAATTACAGGCAAGTTTATCCTACCTGGTAAGTTAAATCCAATTTGCAATAATGGAAAGCTTTTTATACGTCCGACAAAATCCTACTTTTAACTATCTTTGAGTTGTAATAATGGCCCTAATTGTGATTATTTTTAATGTCTTCTAATACCTTTTTTATATAAAAATTCATTTAAAATTTTTCAAATACGTTTTCACTACACACATCTTGTAGAATTATGTATAACAAAGCAAGGCAAAATAAAATGATGTACGAAAATTTAGCGTACATATTTCTTGTGTTAAAGAGTAGAATTTGCTCAATAAAACGTAGATTTATTATTTAAAAAATGAAATTGCAACAGAGTTCTTTAGGTACATAAATAAATTCCTTAAATTGTTTGTTTTTTTTCATGCAACAATGTCTTCGACGACCTTTTATTATAAGAGGATTGTGTGTGAGTATGATTTTTCAATGTAAGGGGCAATTAGTTACCTAATTAAAACCACCTACCAACATAAAAAAGCCATAAAAATAATTAACTCTGATACTTAAATTTAATTAAATTGTAAACCATTTAGAGTTTTGTTAGGGCAGAAAACAATTACCCCCATATTTATAAAAAAAAAACAAAATGAATTTGAAATTCATTTTAGGAAAATTTTGTATGGAAAATTTGAAATAAAATACATTTCAAATTCGTTTAAAATTTTATGAATATGGGGGTCAAAGTTCATTAGCGTTATTGTGTGCTTTTACTTTTGTATGTTTTGATAAATATTTTCACGCTAATCACTTTGCTTAAATTATTATTAAGGATTTGAGTATCAGTAAACAAATGAAGTGGAAGATTGGGCTAACATGTTAAAGAACCGATATAAATTGGTAATTTTACGCGACAAGATGAAAATCAATGAATACAACTTAAATAAAGTGATTTAATATATAAAAAATTTTGTGTAACAGAAATTTAGTATAAATATACTCAGTGCAACGTTGCTTTTTAAAATTTAAGAGCAAATTTAATAAAAGAAAGCAACTTTAGCAAATATTAAAAGCAAATATTAAAATAATTTAATTAAATCTTAAAAACAGCATGGATAGACAGACGTCTAAACAAAACTAGTTTACAATACATACTACTTATATTATGATTATTATTTTAAGATTAAATTGGTATAATTGCTGGATGTGGATTTTTTCTTTGAGTTTTCACTTTATTTTGCAACTGCCCAAAAACCAAAAAGTAAACTTGTTTCAAATATGACTATTTAAATAAATTCAGTGAAGTGTGACTCCAACACTAAGGGTCCTCTGCGGACTAGTTATGTAATACTATACAATTAATATAAACGAATATCTTACTAGATGTAATTTTTGAATTTTTGAATTTTTGCATTTTTTTTAGTTTTCGCGCTTTTGAAAATTTTAAGAGTTTCCCTCTTACGATTTCGAAGATACAGCAAGTTGTTGAAATTACATTAACTGACAGAACCCTCTTTAATTTTGGTTTTTTTAATTTTAGTGTTAGTTGGTGCAGTCTGCATAAAAATACACTCGCCTAGGTTCTACATTCGTGAAGTGAAATGGAAGTGAAATTTTCGCTTTTTTTATGTTCTCAATTTCGTAAAAGTGATTTAAAAGAAATTCATTTTTAGTTTTATTCACAGGAAATTGAAGTGTTCTGAAATCCAATTTCACTACAAAAAAAAGTAATTTGAAACAACATTGTGAAAAAAATACTTTTAAGTAAAAATAAAAATTGTCTCATAAATAGTTGCAAAAATACGAAAATGTAAACGAATAAATATAATAATATATTTAAACATTTTTATTTGTATTTTAAAGGAGTAAGCACAAAAACCTTGAACAAGAGGAGGCGTTGCTAAAATATATGGATAACAATTCAGGATTAGTAAAAGGTTCTGCAAGTGATTTCTCCAATGTGTTGAGAAATTTTTTAGCGAGCTTGCGATTTTTTCACGAACTTGCGTTTTTTTCGCGTTTTCATCGAGTTTATTTTATTTTTATTTTTTTTCCAGTGAATTTGAAGGCTTGTTTCTGATTTTACAACTTTTCCTGAATTTTGGCATGGTTCGCGAAGCGAATTTTCGCAAGCCTTCTGCTTTTTAACAAATTTTTTTTCGAATTTTAAACAATATTAGACATTGCCGTTATTCTGCTGTTATCAAGTTTTTGGGAATTTTCGCAGTTTTCGCGATTTTTACCGAATTTTTATCATTCTGAGAGTTTTAGCGAATTTTAATAAAAATTATGGCTTATATAAAATTTTGCAATTTTTCGCGAATTTCTATTATACTTGCATTCTTTATTTATTTTTATTTAGGAACTTAAAATTCTAAATTTTTCACACGCTTTCGCGAATTTTCATAATGTTTTGCCCTTTCTCCTCAGTTAATGACTTACCATACGACGAGTTTAATTAATTTAAGTTTAGGGATTGTTTCCAATGTTTCGAATTTTCAACAGTTTCGCGATAGGTATGATTTATTCGAATTTTAATTAAGTTTAAGACTTGATATAGATTTTTGAATTTATTTGTTTTATTTTGGGAGATTTGTTTTTCGTCAAAACGCTCTTTTCAAATTAGATGGTTTTCTATTTAGCTTTTTTTTTGCTTTTATTTTGGCGAAATATTTGACTTTATTCTTACAGCTTTGTTTTTTTTTAGTTTTTTTCTGCAATTTTTTTGATGTATTTTGTCTTGTTATGTGATATTATGAGCAGTTTTCATTAGGTATAAAAAGCTCACCAAAAGTCTACAAACAAAATGTCATTATATTGTATATTCTTCATTAATTTTAAAGATAGTCGTACTTCCTTATATATTGGCTCCTTGTACACATTTCGAAACACACTTTGTTAATTTGCAAGACGCATCTCTTTTTCCCCATAATATAAAGCAACTCCTTTTTCTATCGTTATAACTACCAACACAAAAGCATCTCTTAATCCACCTTGAAAAATTGTTATTGCTTGCCTACTAAGTATTTGATTTATGATGTTCATAAATCATTTCCAACATCCTAAAATAGCAACGATAAATACCAAGGAAAAGAAAATTATGTTAATGAAAGAAAACATGGCAATATAGTAATAAATTAAAAAAAAAAACAATAATAAACACAAATACTCGTAATATATATGCGTTTTTTAAGCGAAAAGAATATTTTAGTGCTCTAATAAGATATTTTCACTTTAAGAACATTATTTATTTGTAGCTGCAATAATCTTTGGTACAAATAAATAAGAAAAGACGTACAAACATTGGTAAAAAAAAATCGAGTTCCAAATACGAATAAATAATTCATACTAGAGAATCTCGCCGGAACCTAGTAATCTCCAATTAAATTTAACGCACCTCAATTACGTCCCTTTTCACAATGTATGATTAAGACTTAACATGAAAACTAAAGGCAAGTTCTTCATACAAAACTTGTTCGTTAAAGTCCCTGTTAGATTTTAATTGTACACTGTGAAAAGGGCCGTTAATATTAGTAATTAGATAAATAGTTCGTTATTTTACATGTAATCAGTCAATTAATCCTTTTCCTAATACATTTATAAAATAATAATCATAAACCTTATAATATGAATTCCTGAAAAAGCTGTTTTAAGACTAAAATGTTTTTTAACTAAACTGTATTTGAAACCTAAAAGAAGATTTTTTTATGAATGCGGCTGTATAAGTTTTATTTTTTATATAAAAATGTATGTGAGCTATTTAACGTATAATTTGTATTGGAAAAAAATGATTAATGAAATTCGGTGGGCTTTAATCTTAAGCCTAGATCTCACTATCGGTACAATGTACCGATTTTCGTCGGCTAACTTCAATAAAGTCCTAAGTAATAAACCAAAATAACATTCTTTCTCAATTAATTTCGGAATAAGTACAAAAAAGGGGTTTTTACCAGCTTATATTGTGTGTCTGTGTATTTGTCCAAGTCCACGTACAGACGAAACGGCTGGACTGATTTTAATTTATCTTTTTCTGTTTGAAAGATGACTTGTTTGAGAGGGTTCTTAGATATTTTTTAAGAAAAATGGTACAGCCGTTTAGAAGATATCACATCTTTTCTTTATATATTCGGGGTGTTTTTAAAATGTTTAATTTTTGTTATTTTTCAATATAAAGTTTGCATTTTGTTATGATAAAAATATACCAGGGTTTAGACGTAGGTTAATGGATTGTGCCATAAAAAATATTACTTAAAATGCAAGAAAAGAATTATTTTAATTCCTGATGCCAGCATATATCTTACCTAAGAAGCATGGCTTAAGTCTAGCATCTCTATTAGACATAAAGTCTTTTTTGTATATATAGAAATGATAAAGAAAACTCAAGAAGTGGCAGTGTTTCAATTATTGTTAAAATAATATAATTCTTTCTGATAGAAGAAGATAAGAACAGGTACGTAAAATGTAAAACTAAATATTAAGAGGCATGCCTCCGCCCATTTTTTAAATGCGCAATTGTATGTTTTTCAGAGCTCACTATAAAATATTAAATTTTAATAGGCGTGAATCCGCGCATTTTTTTAAATGGAGGATTATGTCTATCTTAGAGGTCAAAATGTGTAGTTAGTTTCGTAAAAATCGGTTAAGTAGAACCGCGTAAGATATTATAATAAATTTCAATGGGCGTAACCCCACCTAGTTTTCAACTTTCAAATTGTTTAATTGCAAGAACCAAAGGTGTTTGATAGGTTTCGCAACAATCAAATAAGTATAATATAAAATTAAATAAAAAACTGTGGGCGTATCGCCGCTAACTTTTTTACAATGGAATCAATGGGATGTTTTTTTACAATCGGTCTAAAATGTACTGAGTTGTGAAGTAACACCCTCAAAAAATAGAGATGAATTGTTAACCTCCTCTTTTTTTTTGAAGTCGGTGAAAAATGTGCCCATTATCAACACAAATCTAATACAAAATACTAGCATAATATTTATTCTTGTTTGCATCTGATTCAAAAACAATCATAAGTAAATTTTAGGCCATGATCCAACTAGATCTGAGCCCTATCGAACTATTAGCATCCTCTTTCGGAAAAGAGGATGAAAGATTAGCATCTAACCAAATTACAAATCATTTGCAGTATCAGAAGTTTTTATCTGAGAGTCAATCTGGCTACCGTACTTCTAAAAGTAGTGTAAAAGTAGTAAAAGTCTTGGAGAATATACGCCTATCTTTCGATAATGGTGAACTTACTATTGTAGTTCTCATTAATTTTTTGAAACCAACCAGAGCTCAGTATAAAGATACTAATACGTTGAACTTCAACACTAGCAACGTCAAAAAGTTCCCTGAATTCAAGATCGCCCATTGTGGCCATTCTATTTCCTGCAATTCCAGGACACTGACAAAGAAAATGTTCTATGCTTTCCTCTTCAGCGATATCTTGGCAGCTACGGCAAAAGTCGGTCGTTGTGTTCAACCCTTAGCCTTTGTGCATACCTACATATGAGACAGTGTTCGGTTAACACGGACATTAGAATCAAGATTAGTTTCCTATTCTTCGAAATTAAGTAATCCGTACCTTCCCTATTTAGGTGAGTCCATAACTGCCTTGTGATCACGCAATCATTTCTTGTGACCCACGTTCTATTTGTTTCGTCCTCTGTCTTGCGCCTAAGTCTGAGTTTGCAAGAGAGTAATGGTAGACCCACACATTCCCAATCCAGTGGAAGCTGTAAGGTTGTCCCAATTCTAGCAAGCTCATCAGCCCTAGAGTACTGCTGAAAGCCTCTATGCCCCGGGATCCAGATGATCCTAATATCGAACTGCTCTACCATTTCATTTAGAGATGATCGGCAGTCGAGGGTTGTTGTTGTTGTTCTTAGAAGCGTTGATTCGAGGGCCATAATAGCTGCTCGACTATCGGTGTAAGTGCTAATCAAAGTCGTTGAAGTGACATTCACTCTCAACCAATCCGCAACTTCTCTTATAGCAAGGATCTCTGCCTGAAAGACACTGCAGTGATCCGGAAGTCGCCTTCCAATACGAAGACCTAAAGCCCTCAAACAGACCCCATAGTCCACACCTTCATGTATTTTGGAGCCGTCCGTATAAAAATCAACACTTTTTATTCTACCTGGAGTTCCATTCATGCACATTTCTGTGGATGGTATCCAGGTTTTATAAAGACGTTCGTGTAGCAGATCAGGGGATGTTTGATCAATCCTCCATCAACTAACTTCATCATCGAGTATTCTGCAGTGGTCTATTCCATTTCCGTTCCACAGAGAAGTACATAGAAGACGGATTGCCGAGGACATTGCCATCTCCTTCCCTACTAGGTCCAATGGTAGTAAATGAAGAAGCATTCCCAGTGTATCTGTAGGAGTAGTGCAACGAGCACTGGTCACATACAAGGATGCAAGTCTTGTATAGATTCGTCTTTTTCTCCAGGGATGGCCACCACACGATGATCCCATACATGAAAATTGGACGTACTATTGCAATATAGATCCAATGAACAATTTTTGGGGTAAGACCCCAATTCTTCCTAATGGAGTTTTTGCATAGATATAGGGAAATTGTTGTTTTTTTAACTCTCTCTAGAATATTCGCATTGAAACTCAGCTTTGAATCAAGAATACCACCAAGATATTTTGCAGTGTTGGACACTTTTATCTCCGTATTATTAAGAGTGATAGGTCGGAAATCAGGTATATTATACTTCCTGGAGAAAAGGACTAGTTACGTTTTATTAGGATTAACGGCGAGCCCTTGTTTCTCCGCCCATCTTATTAAATGTGAAAGACCATCCTGTAGGAAGTCCCTTGGAGTTGTAAGGAATTTCCCTCTAACAGTTTTTGCCTCATCATCAGCATAAGCCACGATTCTGCGGTGTTCCCCTATTTACAAAGCGGATCTGCCTAGAAGGTCCCAAAGCCGAAGTTATCCTGCCGTGAGTTAGTAGATTTTGAATCCACTTACACAATCCCGCATCAACCCCCAAATTCGACAATGCATCAATTATCGCATCTGAAGATATATTATTAAAAGCCCTTTCAATATCTACGAAGGCCACAAAGCTGTATTCACCTACAGAAAGAGATTTCTATATCTTGCCAACCAGCTCATGTAGAGCCAATTCGGTTGACTTTCCCGTTTGATATGCATCTTGATGTGAGGAAAGTAGTTTATCATTGATGGTTTTGCGGATATAATGATCAACCATCCTTTATAATGCTTTCAGAAGAAAGAATGATAGACTTATAGGTCTGGAGTCCTTCGGTGTGGTATGAGAGCTTTTACCAACCTTCGGTATGAAAACCACTCTCGCTTCCCTCCACTTATCAAGAACATAACTCAGTTTTAGACAACTGGTGTAAATTTTCAGTAGCCTTGGGGCTATGAGATTCGATACTTTCCATATCTCGGCCGGTATGATACCGTCGGGTCCTGGTGACTTGTAAGGCTTGAAAATTCTCAGAGCCCAATTTAATGTCTGCATATTGACGATGTCAGATATTTATGTTATGTTATTAAAAAAATGTATAACGTTCTTCGAAAATTATAGTATACATCAGCATTAATTTTTTGTACGATATTAAACTTAGGGCCATTATTACAACTTAAGGTTAGTTAAAAGTTGGATTTTATCGGACGTATAAAAAGCTTTCCATTATTGGAAATTGGATTTAACTTACCAAGTAGGATAAACTTGAACGAGATGATTAATATATGTCCTTTTATTATATTCTGAGGTTGATTCTTGTATAAAATTAAATTAGTGAGATAGCCGCAAGATGAGGCACATATCAAGAGAGCTCTAACAATAATTTCTTTCAGATTCGGTATAAAATACTTTAATTAAATAAACAATATTTAGAGATATAAAACAAAAGGAACCTATGCACTGCCTCTGTATCAGAGTGGATTATATTACCGCCCATAAAAAAATTTACTTATAATACTTCTAGAGATATAACACAATATTACCTTCAAATGCGGTGTTACTTACTTTAAAAATATTGTACCTTGGTCTGCACTAAGAGTAGGCTAACAGATATTCGATACAATGAAATTATAAGTTTTTCCATGTCAAGAAAAAATTTGAGATCAAAAGGGATATATTCATACTAACCATTCAAAGTAAGGTAATGTTTGGAAGAACTTTACGTCCATTATGAATCACTTTAGACGTTCTCACCTTCCCTCCCATGAAGGTGATCAGTGTACACCTTAACTGTCATTAACCCATCTGATAACCACATGAAAACTGCTACACAGTCACTGTAGCCTTGAGCAGTTTGTTCCAGTGTTTTTGGCTCCCCTCATTTTTGCAAAACCTAAAAAAATCCTATCTGCTGATCCAACTGAACAATGACCAACCAAGACTTCTGTGAGAACTCATGTTTATACGCAATAGATGGTCATATTTTTCCAAGTCAAGCCTTCTTCATACGACCAGCGAGACATTTCAGTCCTCCTTACTAATACCGTTTGATCCTGAGTAAGTACAATTATTTAGTTCCTCAAAATAGTGACTAATGTGCGGTTTTTGCGAAACTTCTACCACAGCCTCATCAAACATTTATCCCTGTCAATTAATCGACAGTCTCATTACTTCCATTATCTGTCTTCATCACTCCGTGGCAATATGCCTGCTGAAATCTCAGCTTAGAAAACCATATAGTCTTTCGCAAATCTTAAGGATTTCCTTACATTGATATCCCTAAGGTAAACTCAAACGCCCATTCTTATGACTATCCAATTTAATATGAAAGTTTAACCAGAAATAATTTCTTATTCGGGATTAAGTTATTTCAATTCTTATTGAATGAAATATTTCTTATTAATTAATGTGAGTTTCTAAAGAAGAGAAGAAAACTTAAACTAAACTTTTAAGCTGGGGGAAATATCGACATTTTTCTGTGCAGCAACGCACTTCATCAGCACCCTAGTCTATTTACTAGGGTAGATAATAGCTATTTAACGTAAATTCTAATGAAACGGAATGTGAGAAATGATTGTTGTGAATAAATCCCTGAGGATTGTTTCTTGCGGTGCCCATTGAAGTGCACCTCTGCACCTTAGCACGGGATTTCTTATGGTTTTCCATATAAGGCATGTGTACGAGTAAGTTAGTCTAACAACAGTTGCGTAAATCATATTTAATGCTCTTACCTGCTTACCGAAGTTGTTATTTTTCCTAAGTAGGTATACAAATTAACTAAGTTTCTCTCCTCCCTTTCGGCACAAAATTTCTACCGAAGCAAATCTTAAGGATATTCATTAACATCATTAACTGTATTGCATGTCAGCAGATATTCTGTAGCGTGCCCGGGAAAATACCACCAAACTCTAGATATTTATAGGTCTTGAATATACTTATCATTCACTCTACTTTCCCCAAAGCTTCACCCATATTTTCTGAGAAAGACAATAGCCTCCTCTGCTCTCATCCCTACAGCTCATACAACATAAATTTTTCTTGGTATACATTTCAAAGAACAAAAATCATAGGCATGAATCTTTAAAATAAATTTCAATTGAAATATTCTATTGTTAAAATAAGGAAGAAAAACTACTTATTTATGTATATATTAAAAAATATTTATATAATCAAAGATGACACTTCAAAAACAGACCAGCATACAAAAACAATGTTTTACGGAGGGAAAACACACATTCATAGTAACATATTTCCAAAAATATGTGTATATAATCGTGATTGTTAAACTGGATTACAAAGAAAACAAAAAAAGCAAACTAAACATTTGCACAAATAAATTTAGCAAAAAGTCAAATGCAATATATAATAGCTTTTGAGTAAAAATTAATTTGAAAAAACTTTTTCCTCTTCAAACAACTGAACAAACCAAAAATTTTGTCTTCCACAATGACAAAGCACAACAACACAGTTGCGTAATGATACTGCTGACAATGATAATAAATACAAACTCTAACATAATATAAGAACTTTTTTTTTTTTTTTTTTTTGTAATGCATGTATTTATTTATTGTATCTTCATATATGAACTAACAATAAGTATTCAAATCTTAAATCTATAAAAAAAAAATTATTAGGCCCGACCAGTGTCGGACATAAACTTAGTGTTAGTTATAAATAATACATTAGAATTGATAATCAAAAAAAAAGGGGGGGGAAGTATTTTCAAGTAGTCCCATCTGGAGTGTTAGGTATAAGAGCCCGTGTGTCCCTCTTTTTTAAGCGTATGTGTCCAGTAAAGTTCAAAATATTACGAGCAAATGGATTAGGATCTGATTCGAGTTTTGTTAAATATTTGCCTGCGTATTTTGCAATTTCTTCAGTCACTAGTGGCATATTTAAATCACGATGTATAATAGAATTTTGGATGTACCATGGAGCCGATGTTATTAACCGTAAAATTTTGTTTTGCCTTCGTTGGATTCTCTCTACATTGGAAGCTGAAGCAGTGCCCTATAACTGAATTCCGTAGCGCCATATTGGCTTCAAAAGCCACTTGTATACTAAAAGTTTGCAGCCTAGGCTGAGTGTTGAGTTTCTGCCAATCAACCAATATATTTGAGTTAACTTAAGTTTCATCTCAGTTAAGTTAGAGTCAATATGATGTTTCCGTGTAAGTCTTCGATCAAGGTGTATACCAAGGTATTTCACTTGGGAATGTTGAGGAATATTTTGATTGTTCATTCGAATGGGAGAGCAAGTATCTCTTCTTAGGGTGAACGTTATATGGACACACTTTTGTTCATTGACTTTAATTCTCCATAAGTTCAACCATATTTGCAGCTGGGTAATATGTTCCTGGAGATTGCGGGATGCCTCATAAGGGTTTTCACTCATACAGGCTGTATCATCGGCAAAAGTAGAAAGTAGTAGGGAACTCCCACTCCTGCCCCAATTAAAATTGTTAAATTGTTGCTGAAATTGCTAAATTTGGGTAATTAAAATTTGAAAATTTTAAAATTCTTGAAATTTGATACCTACGAGGGTGGTTCGATAAGTCCTTTAAATATTTTTCGAGGGTGGTTCAATAAGTCTGTCTTTTTCCTAATGCCTACGGCATGCATGATAATTTTTCCTAATGCCTACGGCAATACATAATTATTTTCAAATGCCGACGGGAAAATCATGAAAATGATTTTTTCTAATACCAATGTTGAAATAGTGATTATTAATTTTTCCTAATGTCTACGGCAAAACATGTTTATTAATTTTTCCTAATGCCGACGGCAAAACATGATTATTTTTTTCAAATGCCGACGGCAATACATACTTATTTTTCCTAATGCCTACGGCAATACATACTTATTTTTCCTAATGCCTACGGCAATACATAATTATTTTCAAATGCCGACAGCAATACATGATAATTTTTCCTAATGCCGACGGCAAAACATGAATATAATTTTTCAAATGCCGACAGCAATACATGATAATTTTTCCTAATGCCGACGGCAAAACATGAATATAATTTTTCAAATGCCGACGGGAAAATGATTTTTCCTAATGCATACGGCATGCATGATAATTTTTCCTAATGCCTACGGCAATGCATGATAATTTTTCCTAATGCCGACGGCAAAACATGATTATTTTTTTCAAATGCCGACGGCAAAACATGATTATTATTTTTTTCAAATGCCGACGGCAAAACATGATTATTATTATTTTCTAATGCTCCCAGTGTTGCCATACTGTAGAAATTTGTTATCGTAATACTACATCAGTAATATCAGAGAAAATAGGTTTGATGACTACTAGACGATTCTCATATGAATCGTGGGAATGTGCTTGTGTGATTTCATCACGCTAATAAATTGTTTATAAATAAAATAACTAAATAAATTAATAAAATAATTAAATAAATTATTTTATTTATTTATAAAACGTTCTCATGTATGTGAACGCCCCTAATGCTTGTGTGTGGGGGGTCCAGCTTGTTTGTCGCTGGTAAGCTTATATTCTGTTTATTTGTTTAAGAAATATATTTGTATGTAGGTATGTATGTGTGTATGATGCATGCATGCATGTATGTATGTATGTATGTATGTATGTATGTATGTATGTGTGTATGATGTTTGTATGTATGTATGTATGTATGTGCGATCGAAAGAACTTGTGCGTGGAATATTTTGTGGCTGTGTAGAATACATTTATATTTTGCAACGTAATCATTTTCTTTGGCTGCGATTATTTTAAGGCAGCAAGTTTCAACTAACTACAGTCATAAGCAGAGAAACAAAAAGTAAAAATTTGCAAGTTAGCAAAAATGCTAACTTCTCCTCCTCCTTCCCACTTCCTTCTCTTTCCTTTATGTAGTTTGTTTTTGAAATAAGAAAACACTTGTAGATTTTTTATTTTTCTATACATTTATTGTTTAAAGTTTTTTAAAATTTTATAATAATACATACATTAATATTTTAAAGAGTGTAAAAATTCGTTTAAAGCAAGATATTTCTTTTGTTAGTAAAATAGCATTTTTTAATGCGCAAACACCAAGTTTATGATAATTACAATAAAAATATTCTGGATACTTAATCTCCATTTGTTTAAAGTTGATACAGCCTATATCCTCAACGTTAAAAATTTTTCGGCATAAAATTTTTTCCAACCATCGTCTTTTCTCTTCACCTTTTACATAAATTTTAGAACATCTTGCGTTGGCTTTTAAAAAATTGCAAACCTCAGTCCAGCTGAGGTGATGATAGTTTTTCGTTAGCCACTTTGCTTCTCTTTGCTTTTTTATTGATAAGCATTTAAAATCAAATGGTGGTTTTATAATGAAATTGTTATATTCATAATTGTTGAAAACAATCGCTACTTCTTTTGCGATGAAATCATTTGAATTACTTTTGAAACCTTGTACGTCTATAAAAATTGTGTTATTTTCCATATTACTCAATTTATAAGACTTTTCGAACTTGTCCTTTGATGGGTATATATTCTATTATGCGATCATGAATAAGAATGCAGTAAGCTGATGTCTTTGCTGCAATATTAGTTGCTGTTTCAAATGCTATTTTTATATCAATCGGTCCATTATTGAGTGATTCATTCTGATGACTGACATCTACTACAATAATAGGAGCTTTTGTCTTAAACTCTGATGCAGATAGAAGCGGTTGAGATTCCCTCATATAGTAACTTTGTTGGAATCTTAGATACATATCATATAGAATTGCATATCGTTCATTTTTGAACTTTATGTTAAGATCATCATATGGATATGAGACTGAATTTAAATGTACTTTTAAATTAGTCAAATCACAATGAACAAACTTATTTTCTTGTTGAAAAGCAATCAATACAAAACGGGGGCGTTCTCTATTTGCAGCCAGTTTAACATTCCAAATATGGCTAGTACCTGTGTTTAATTGTGGATTAACATGACAATCCCAACTGCGAAATGCCATAGGTATAGAAGCACCATTGTTAATAATTTTTATCATATTCAATTTGCTAAAGTCGGATAATTGTACATGTGGGATTCTCCATGAGATGAGTGAAATTGTAAGTTTTCTTATTGCGCAAGAGTATCAATTCATGTTTTCCATTTAGTATAACTTTGTTGTAGTCTTCGGCGAATCCTAGAAGCATTTTTAGAGGTACATAAAAATTGAAAAATCCATTTTCAAGAGTGACATCGTCAATTTTGTTCCATCCAGCATTTTGCATCACATTGCTTTCTGTTGGTGACAGAGAAACCAAATTTTTTATAGTGCTTGTGGCTCCTAAATATCTTGTATGGTCAATTTCAATTCCATTGAGCTCATAGCGAATTTCATCAAATAGATATGCCACAAAGTTGTTTTTTAATAAAAAGTTCTCCGAAGAAGAAGAAGAAGATTTGGCCTTATTATCATCGACAACAAATCCCTCTACATAAATGTAGCTCTCACTGGGTAGCACATACAAATCTTGATTTTGTATTGAAATTCTAATTTCATCATTATTGTTGTAAGATTGTAAGTATGGTACATATGTATGATAGTCCTTTTTGATTATATTCTCATCAGACAAGGGTTTACCTAAGACATCTATTATTGAACTTATTTTGTCTTCAATTTAAAATTCAAGGACTTTAGAAAATTTTTATTTGATGTTGTTAGAGCTTTTTGTTGAGCTAGTCGCTTTAATGTTGTTGTTGTTGTTCTTGATGCTATATTTTTCAATGTATTTGTGTTGTATATTAGCATTATTTAGTTGGCCTTAAATGTATTCGTATTGTAATTTCCTCTCCTCGGAAATTAATTAAATCACCGTGTTGATCCAGTACGCGCAGCGCTAGTGAACTTATCTCTCTGGTATTTACAGGTAAATAGATAAGATTTCTTGGAACCTCATCTATTTTATAGGCTGGAGGCACATTAATCGGAAATTCATGAAGTGTATGCGATTTCGAGTTATTCATATATGTGTTCATAGCGATACTACTTTCAATTCGCAAGAGATTCACTTTAAAAATATTAACTGGAAGATCTGAATAATAATATTTGTTTGGTGTTAGGATTTTGCTATTGAATCCTAAAAGTTTTCCAATTGTATTGTCTTTATTAAAATATACAAGATCCTTGGAACTATTAACTTTAACTTGCATTGTATTGTTATTGGCTTCAATAAAAATCTTATTTGCTGGGCAGAGTCGTTTGTATTCCTCTTCTATAAAATCAACTATATTATTTAATTCGTAAGATCCAATTGGTATTTCAATTATATGTTCCCCTATATGAAACATATTGTTGTAGGTGTCTACATTTGGAATACTGTTGTATGAATGAAAATCAGTTAGAGCACACTCATATGCACCATGTAATTCAATAGGAGGAAAGTAACTAGCAGATAGTTCTGATGAGTTAGAGCTCAGAGTAAGTGTTATTGACATTATAACAGTCTGATTACAATTAAATGTTTAGTACACAGTATGGTTTATAAGTATGATTTACATATTTTATTTAAAACTTTTTCTCATTTTAAAATTAACATTAGTTTCTTAATATTAATGCTATTGTTGTTGTTGCAATTGATGTTGTTGTTGTTTCTAATTTAGTTTTTCTTCCAACTATAATATTTCATCTTTACTTATCCAAGAATTGTGTTGATTAGAAAATCCCAGCCATTTAACATATACCTCCTTCCCTTTAATTTTAAGAACCTTTTCAACTAGATATGTATTTGGAAATCTAGTTTTTGAAAGTTCCTCAGTATAGAAGCCACCTTTAATAGGATTGCCAAGATAGTCTTCTAATATGTATGTTGCAGGATTTGTATTTTGAACTCTTGTAATTGTGAAAATTTCTGTAGTCCAATTTGGAGTATAACCTTTTTCAAATGTGTGCTTATATTTGCTTATGCGAACATGATCTCCCACATTAAATTTTGACATTTTATACATTTTCAAATGACTGTATACTGTATTTAGCAGCTTTTCCTCATTTGTTGTGTTGACTTTAATAGGAGCCATTTTAATGGTACGATGAACTTTTCTATTGTATGCATTGAGTAAATCTTTGTATATATCAATCCACTTATATGAACCATTATAACTAAATTCTTTCCACATCATTCCTTTCAATGTTCTATTAAATCGTTCTACTATTGATGCTTTCATAATGCTATATGTTGAGTAGTGATTAATGTTGTATTTATGCATTAATTTTCCAAAGTGTTTATTTCTTTATTGGCTTTACTTCATTGAATCAAAAAAACTTTCGTTTTTGCTTATTTGCAAATTCTTGTTTTCATATCGCTTAAACATGCACAGTCTTGTTTTCCCTGAGAGGTTCTGCACAAAACAAATTGAATTTCACAATATTATGAAATTCCATTAAATTTCATATTTTCATAAAGAGAAACAATTTAGATAATCGGATAAGTCCTTATATTTTTCACTACATACAAGTTTCTGTAATTTTCTATTCGAATAAATGATTCCTAAATATCCTTTAAAAAATAATACAAAACAAGGAATAATTTAATTTAATTTTATTTATTTTTATTATAATGATGGAAACATTTCATAGTATCTAATTATTAAATTTTCTAATATACTTTTGCGCAAAAAATATATTGTACATCTGCAAGTATCAGGTCCTTCCTCACACTCAGGATCATACCAAGGACAGCTTTTGAAGTGTCCTTCTGTATTGTCTTCATCTTCCATGATACCATATTCTTCGTTCTCATCTAGCATATTTTCGAAAAATTTGATCATTTCCCAATGATCAAAAAGCCTGAAGCTTTCGAAATCTCTTAAAAATTGGTTTAGAGTACGTCTAATTTGGCTCATTGTATTTGCCGATAAATTAATGAATGATGATTGTTTGAAGGTTTCTTTAAGACTAATTTGCTCTTTAAATTTTAAAAGTACTATCTTTTGATATTTAAAATATCTATACCATCATCTATATTCCATACTTCTTTTTTAGCACTCTATCTCTCTCTATCCCTTTTCTCTCTATAACCATATCTTTCTGTCTATCACTATCCCCCACTTATTCACTATTTCACCATAAATATTTTCGATTAGCCTTCTAGAAGTCATCATCGCTACTTTTAAGATCATTTTCAGTTAAACATTTAAAGTGAGTAGAAGTAAATAAAAAATGGAGTCTACAACAAATCTAACATCAAAATTTAATTCACTAAAAAATAAAACCTTAATCCACATAAAGGAGCTTGAGACATCAATTAAATACACAATTCGAAAAGTGACAAGAGTAATAACAAAATATGGGCCAACACTAAAAGTTGAAATGGAAAAACACATAATGTTCCTCCCAAAGCGATATAATGCTTTAACCGATGATGAAATTAAAGAGCTCTCGAGCGGATCATATTGCTTAAGTAGAGAAGGTGAACAAAGCTTAATTGTTGAAAGCGAGCTGAGTGAATTTCTAATTCAAAATTCCCAATTTCCAATTTGGCAATAATATATAATAATTTTGTATTTTAAATTATAAATAAAAATACATGAAACAGTTTTGTAAAAAATAAATGTTTGTGCTTTTTTATTTAATATTTTCAGTTATTTCATAAAGAAATTTAAGACATAAATGACCACAGGTAAATGTATTGAAATTCTGATGTTGATTATAGTTGTATTTTATATTTGTACCAAGATATTTGACTACTTCCGAAGGAGGTTGTAAGTTTCCAAAGCTGTCGAAATATTCTTTTTCATTGTTATTTTTATAATATGCTACCCAATGTGTACCAGGTCCTGTTGATACGTCTAAATTGATTATTCCACATTCTATTTTCTTTGTTCGTTTTTGGTAGAGTATTCAACATGAAAACTCCTCTAAAATATGGAATATTTATAGAGAAACGGTTTAGGTCCTCATCAGATAGTGGTCTGTTGGGTAGCATCTCTAATAGTTTTTTGATTCCTCTTTGAAAACTAAACCATAACCCTTTTTATATGGTTTTAAGTAAAGTCCCTTTCCAACTGCAATAGATTCCATCGCTTTATTATGTCTAGTTGCTTCATCAAGTTGATTTTTTGCATTCTTTGTTGCATTAACAGCTTTAGCTATAGCAGCACCTCCAGTTGTTAGACTACCAATTGCACCCAGAGCAGTTAAAATCGGTATTAGAGGCAAAAACCCACCAATTTTTGGGACACGTATTACACGTGGTACTATAATTTGAGATTTTCTTCCTTTTAATGATTTGTTGATAGTTTTTCGGGCAATTTTAATAGCTGAATTAATATCTAATGGTTTTTCCTTCTTTAGTATTTTTGTTGCAGCTCTAATTGATGTTCTAAACAGTTTTTTATCATTTAGCTTGTTCTTTTTAACATTTTTCTTTTTCTCCACACCCATACCAAATTTTGTTTTGGCTTTCATTGCGTTAGTAACCATATAGGCAAATGATTTTTCAGCAATACTACTATCTTTTGATAAAACTCGATCCCAAGCTGAATTTTCAAGTATTTTATCAGCCTTGTGTCTAGTGCTTAAATCCTTATTTTTCGAATAAGCTATATCGTGATCTTTACAAGCAGAGTCCAATAAATTAATTCCTTTATCACCTCGATTTAAACGTTTTTGTAGTTTTGTTCCAGGTCCACAGTACTGATATCCAGGAAGATGAAGTTCAAGAGGTAGAGAGTTTATTATTTTATCTACTATACCTCCTCCAACGAAGGTGTTTTTATGACTAAACGTTTTCTGATATCGTATAACCATATTATCTGATTTTTTCTATAATAAGAGGTAACATTTATGAAATGTATTTAGTTACAAAAATGCAGTTAGTGAAACAACATAAAAATATTTTAGTTCGTAATATTGATGAATCATCGAACATCACTTCAAAAATAAAGCATAGCCCCCTCTTACCAAATTCTATTCGTGCTCTAATAGTGGGACCATCAAATTGTGGAAAGACTAATGTTATGATCGGCTTACTAGAAAGTCCTAATGGACTCAAGTTTGAAAACATCTATTTATACTCAAAATCTCTTTATCAACCCAAATATGAGTACTTGAAGAAACTAATTTCACCAATTAAAGGAACGGGATATTATACATTCACCGATAATGAATCAGTTATTCCACCTGACGAAGCTAAAACTAATTCAATTATGATATTTGATGATGTTGCATGTGAAAAGCAGAATAATATACGTACATATTTTTGTATGGGGCGACATAGGGATATTGATTCATTCTACTTGTGTCAAACTTATACTAGAATTCCCAAGTATTTAATAAGAGACAATGCAAATGTTATTATAATGTTTAAGCAAGATGATACAAATATGAAGCATGTTTATAGGGATCATGTTGGCAGCGATATGAGTTACGAAAAGTTCCAAGAAATTTGTAGAGAATGTTGGAAGGATAAATATGGCTTTTTAGTGATAAGCAAAGATAATGAATTAAATGATGGTCGCTACAGAAAGCAATTTGACTTTTTCATAACTATATAAACTACTTCTCATAAAAGATTGACTTTAGTTATTAATCTAACTTTAAACTTGATACATCTATTTGCTATAACCTCATCCGATACCTGATAAGCTGATCTCCAAACTATACCAGCTACCTGAAAACCAGACCAGCTCCTGATAACCTGATCTAAAAACCAGACCAGGTCCTGATAAGCTGATCTGAAAACCAGACCAGGTCCTGAAAAGCTGATCTGAAAACCAGACCAGGTCCTGATAAGCTGATCTAAAAACCAGACCAGGTCCTGAAAAGCTGATCTGAAAACCAGACCAGGTTCTGATAAGCTGATCTGAAAACCAGACCAGGTCCTGATAAGCTGATCTGAAAACCAGACCAGGTCCTGAAAAGCTGATCTGAAAACCAGACCAGGTCCTGATAAGCTGATCTGAAAACCAGACCAGGTCCTGAAAAGCTGATCTCATTGCTGATACCTGTTATTTGCCCTTAGCAAACATGGATGAGAAAATTTTAAAACAGTTGGTGTTGACAAGGAATGTGTTGAAGAAAAAGCTTCGTAGTATAAAAACTGGTGAAATAGATACACGTGAACAATTAAGAGATACATTCAAACCTATAACAGAACCTCTTAAAGAATTCATAAATAGTTCTAAAAATTTTAAAAGAATTCGTATAAAAGAAGAAAGTAACATCAAGACAGAAGTTGAAAATAATACAAGTTTAAAGCCTGAAAACCCATCAGTCAAGATAGAGACAAGTACACCAAAAAAACTAGTAGAAGGGACAATTTTTGATAATACCATCTTATTTAATGATGTTAATACTGAAAATGATGATGATGATGATGAAGATGATTTTTACTCATAGACTTCCAATACAGAATATACTTATACTGATTTATCAGTTTTGGAAGGAAGAAATCAGTTAGATACAAACTATGGCCCACATAAAGATTACAATAATGAATGGAAATTTGGTGATAGTAGCCTAAAACTGAATGAAGATAAAATACAAGTTGGTGGTCAAATATGGGCTCTAACACCAGGACTATTTTCTCTAATGTTTCATAAAATACCAAAAAATTACGATAAATTTGAACTTGAAATCTATAAAAAGATTTTAATTACTACTAATGCATATAGAAGAGACTTTAAACCTGATGGTCAAATTAAGGGTACTAGAGGATATAAATATAAATATATTATTAAGAAATTTATTGATGAGAAAAACCAGAAGAATTTACCTGAATCAACAGGGTCTAAGCCCAAAGGTAGCTATTTAGGTGAGGGAATGATGCAAGTTAACATCAATAATCCCAACTATATATACTGGGACGATCCAAATGAGTTAGTAGATAGACTTCGACTACTGCTCGCATCACAAGGTGCAGGTCATACTAATCACAATAACGAAATTGTATCAATTATTGAAGAACTACGTGAAGCGAATATAATACACTAACTTTAATAAACTAAATAGAGTATGTCTGTTGATAAATTTGGACACTATTTAAACGATACTAGCAGCACAATTTCTTTGAAAAATGCACCTAAACTGCTGGGGTTCTTTGTGGATACGAACAACAACATTGATGTCCAAAACAAAAGGATCAAAAATGTTGCAAAAGCTCTGGAGGAAAACGATGTTATCAATAAATTGTTTTTGCAAACTCAAATCGAAAAATTAGAAGAGAAATTATTAACATACTTTAAGGGGGATAATACTATAATACGAGAAGATATTCAAATGCAAATTGAGGAACTACAACGCGAAATAAAATTATATATAGAAGAAAATTATAAAATTGAAAAAGATATTCTACATATTAAAACATCCTTTGAAGAACAAATTGAACAGCTTAATGAGAAAATTTATAGATTAGAAAATTATATGTTTGTATCAATAGCTGAAAGTGCGTCAAGCAGATCACAACACTCTGCAAAAAATCTTTAAAAACAACTTAATGTCTTCAAAAAGAAATTTAGTAAATGAACTCCATAAGCAAGCACGAAAACAATTTGTGCGTCGCAGAGTTGTAATGAAAGGAATAGATGATCTTTGGCAAGCTGATTTAGTTGAAATGGGGAACTATTCTAAAGAAAATAGAAATTATCGATTTTTGTTGACTGTAATTGACACATTCTCAAAATTTGCATGGGCAGTACCGCTAAAAACAAAAACAGCACTCGAAACAACCAAGGCAATGGAAGATATTTTTGAATTGGGACGAGTACCAAAAAACTTACAAACAGATGATGGCAAAGAATTTTTCAACAAACACTTTGGAAAATTAATGCATAAATACAACATTAATCACTACTCAACATATAGCATTATGAAAGCATCAATAGTAGAACGATTTAATAGAACATTGAAAGGAATGATGTGGAAAGAATTTAGTTATAATGGTTCATATAAGTGGATTGATATATACAAAGATTTACTCAATGCATACAATAGAAAAGTTCATCGTACCATTAAAATGGCTCCTATTAAAGTCAACACAACAAATGAGGAAAAGCTGCTAAATACAGTATACAGTCATTTGAAAATGTATAAAATGTCAAAATTTAATGTGGGAGATCATGTTCGCATAAGCAAATATAAGCACACATTTGAAAAAGGTTATACTCCAAATTGGACTACAGAAATTTTCACAATTACAAGAGTTCAAAATACAAATCCTGCAACATACATATTAGAAGACTATCTTGGCAATCCTATTAAAGGTGGCTTCTATACTGAGGAACTTTCAAAAACTAGATTTCCAAATACATATCTAGTTGAAAAGGTTCTTAAAATTAAAGGGAAGGAGGTATATGTTAAATGGCTGGGATTTTCTAATCAACACAATTCTTGGATAAGTAAAGATGAAATATTATAGTTGGAAGAAAAACTAAATTAGAAACAACAACAACATCAATTGCAACAACAACAATAGCATTAATATTAAGAAACTAATGTTAATTTTAAAATGAGAAAAAGTTTTAAATAAAATATGTAAATCATACTTATAAACCATACTGTGTACTAAACATTTAATTGTAATCAGACTGTTATAATGTCAATAACACTTACTCTGAGCTCTAACTCATCAGAACTATCTGCTAGTTACTTTCCTCCTATTGAATTACATGGTGCATATGAGTGTGCTCTAACTGATTTTCATTTATACAACAGTATTCCAAATGTAGACACCTACAACAATATGTTTCATATAGGGGAACATATAATTGAAATACCAATTGGATCTTACGAATTAAATAATATAGTTGATTTTATAGAAGAGGAATACAAACGACTCTGCCCAGCAAATAAGATTTTTATTGAAGCCAATAACAATACAATGCAAGTTAAAGTTAATAGTTCCAAGGATCTTGTATATTTTAATAAAGACAATACAATTGGAAAACTTTTAGGATTCAATAGCAAAATCCTAACACCAAACAAATATTATTATTCAGATCTTCCAGTTAATATTTTTAAACTGAATCTCTTGCGAATTGAAAGTAGTATCGCTATGAACACATATATGAATAACTCGAAATCGCATACACTTCATGAATTTCCGATTAATGTGCCTCCAGGCTATAAAATAGATGAGGTTCCAAGAAATCTTATCTATTTACCTGTAAACACCAGAGAGATAAGTTCACTAGCGCTGCGCGTACTGGATCAACACGGTGATTTAATTAATTTCCGAGGAGAGGAAATTACAATACGAATACATTTAAGGCCAACTAAATAATGCTAATATACAACACAAATACATTGAAAAATATAGCATCAAGAACAACAACAACAACATTAAAGCGACTAGCTCAACAAAAAGCTCTAACAACATCAAATAAAAATTTTCTAAAGTCCTTGAATTTTAAATTGAAGACAAAATGAGTTCAATAATAGATGTCTTAGGTAAACCCTTGTCTGATGAGAATATAATCAAAAAGGACTATCATACATATGTACCATACTTACAATCTTACAACAATAATGATGAAATTAGAATTTCAATACAAAATCAAGATTTGTATGTGCTACCCAGTGAGAGCTACATTTATGTAGAGGGATTTGTTGTCGATGATAATAAGGCCAAATCTTCTTCTTCTTCTTCGGAGAACTTTTTATTAAAAAACAACTTTGTGGCATATCTATTTGATGAAATTCGCTATGAGCTCAATGGAATTGAAATTGACCATACAAGATATTTAGGAGCCACAAGCACTATAAAAAATTTGGTTTCTCTGTCACCAACAGAAAGCAATGTGATGCAAAATGCTGGATGGAACAAAATTGACGATGTCACTCTTGAAAATGGATTTTTCAATTTTTATGTACCTCTAAAAATGCTTCTAGGATTCGCCGAAGACTACAACAAAGTTATACTAAATGGAAAACATGAATTGATACTCTTGCGCAATAAGAAAACTTACAATTTCACTCATCTCATGGAGAATCCCACATGTACAATTATCCGACTTTAGCAAATTGAATATGATAAAAATTATTAACAATGGTGCTTCTATACCTATGGCATTTCGCAGTTGGGATTGTCATGTTAATCCACAATTAAACACAGGTACTAGCCATATTTGGAATGTTAAACTGGCTGCAAATAGAGAACGCCCCCGTTTTGTATTGATTGCTTTTCAACAAGAAAATAAGTTTGTTCATTGTGATTTGACTAATTTAAAAGTACATTTAAATTCAGTCTCATATCCATATGATGATCTTAACATAAAGTTCAAAAATGAACGATATGCAATTCTATATGATATGTATCTAAGATTCCAACAAAGTTTCTATATGAGGGAATCTCAACCGCTTCTATCTGCATCAGAGTTTAAGACAAAAGCTCCTATTATTGTAGTAGATGTCAGTCATCAGAATGAATCACTCAATAATGGACCGATTGATATAAAAATAGCATTTGAAACAGCAACTAATATTGCAGCAAAGACATCAGCTTACTGCATTCTTATTCATGATCGCATAATAGAATATATACCCATCAAAGGACAAGTTCGAAAAGTCTTATAAATTGAGTAATATGGAAAATAACACAATTTTTATAGACGTACAAGGTTTCAAAAGTAATTCAAATGATTTCATCGCAAAAGAAGTAGCGATTGTTTTCAACAATTATGAATATAACAATTTCATTATAAAACCACCATTTGATTTTAAATGCTTATCAATAAAAAAGCAAAGAGAAGCAAAGTGGCTAACGAAAAACTATCATCACCTCAGCTGGACTGAGGTTTGCAATTTTTTAAAAGCCAACGCAAGATGTTCTAAAATTTATGTAAAAGGTGAAGAGAAAAGACGATGGTTGGAAAAAATTTTATGCCGAAAAATTTTTAACGTTGAGGATATAGGCTGTATCAACTTTAAACAAATGGAGATTAAGTATCCAGAATATTTTTATTGTAATTATCATAAACTTGGTGTTTGCGCATTAAAAAATGCTATTTTACTAACAAAAGAAATATCTTGCTTTAAATGAATTTTTACACTCTTTAAAATATTAATGTATGTATTATTATAAAATTTTAAAAAACTTTAAACAATAAATGTATAGAAAAATAAAAAATCTACAAGTGTTTTCTTATTTCAAAAACAAACTACATAAAGGAAAGAGAAGGAAGTGGGAAGGAGGAGGAGAAGTTAGCATTTTTGCTAACTTGCAAATTTTTACTTTTTGTTTCTCTGCTTATGACTGTAGTTAGTTGAAACTTGCTGCCTTAAAATAATCGCAGCCAAAGAAAATGATTACGTTGCAAAATATAAATGTATTCTACACAGCCACAAAATATTCCACGCACAAGTTCTTTCGATCGCACATACATACATACATACATACAAACATCATACACACATACATACATACATACATACATACATACATACATGCATGCATGCATCATACACACATACATACCTACATACAAATATATTTCTTAAACAAATAAACAGAATATAAGCTTACCAGCGACAAACAAGCTGGACCCCCCACACACAAGCATTAGGGGTGTTCACATACATGAGAACGTTTTATAAATAAATAAAATAATTTATTTAATTATTTTATTAATTTATTTAGTTATTTTATTTATAAACAATTTATTAGCGTGATGAAATCACACAAGCACATTCCCACGATTCATATGAGAATCGTCTAGTAGTCATCAAACCTATTTTCTCTGATATTACTGATGTAGTATTACGATAACAAATTTCTACAGTATGGCAACACTGGGAGCATTAGAAAATAATAATAATCATGTTTTGCCGTCGGCATTTGAAAAAAATAATAATCATGTTTTGCCGTCGGCATTTGAAAAAAATAATCATGTTTTGCCGTCGGCATTAGGAAAAATTATCATGCATTGCCGTAGGCATTAGGAAAAATTATCATGCATGCCGTATGCATTAGGAAAAATCATTTTCCCGTCGGCATTTAAAAAATTATATTCATGTTTTGCCGTCGGCATTAGGAAAAATTATCATGTATTGCTGTCGGCATTTGAAAAATTATATTCATGTTTTGCCGTCGGCATTAGGAAAAATTATCATGTATTGCTGTCGGCATTTGAAAATAATTATGTATTGCCGTAGGCATTAGGAAAAATAAGTATGTATTGCCGTAGGCATTAGGAAAAATAAGTATGTATTGCCGTCGGCATTTGAAAAAAATAATCATGTTTTGCCGTCGGCATTAGGAAAAATTAATAAACATGTTTTGCCGTAGACATTAGGAAAAATTAATAATCACTATTTCAACATTGGTATTAGAAAAAATCATTTTCATGATTTTCCCGTCGGCATTTGAAAATAATAATGTATTGCCGTAGGCATTAGGAAAAATTATCATGCATGCCGTAGGCATTAGGAAAAAGACAGACTTATTGAACCACCCTCGAAAAATATTTAAAGGACTTATCGAACCACCCTCGTAGGTATCAAATTTCAAGAATTTTAAAATTTTCAAATTTTAATTACCCAAATTTAACAATTTCAGCAACAATTTAACAATTTTAATTGGGGCAGGAGTGGGATTTCCCTACTACTGTAGAAATATGGATATTATTGCTCACAGGCATATCACAAGTATATATTAAATACAAGACAGGACCCAGAATTCTACCCTGGGGCACACCAGAAGATATAGTTTCGGGCACACTCGTGAACTCTCCTTCCACAACAGTGAACTTCCTATCAATAATATAACTTTCCAAAAGCTTTTGAATGTTTATTGGCAGATATGTCTTCAATTTTAAAACTAGGCCTTCGTGCCATACTTTATCAAATGCCTGAGAAACATCAATAAAGAGAGCAGAACAATACTTCTTTTCTTCAAATGTTCTTCTTACAACTTGTGCCAGTCTATGCGTTTGTTCAATCGTGCTGTGCTGACTTCTAAAGCCAAATTGATGGTCCGGGATGCACCCATTATCAGTTAAAATTTTGGACAATTTAGTCATGAGCAGCTTTTCGAAAAGCTTTGAGATTGTAGGTAGTAAGCTTATAGGCCTATATGACTCAGTCTTGGTAAGATCTTTGCCCACCTTGGGAGTCATTTTGATCTTGGCCAGTTTCCAGTTATGTGGAAAATACTGCATTCTTAAAATAGCATTAAAAGTAAATAGCAGGATTCTTATTGCAATATGAGGCAAGTTCATGAGCATTTTGTTACTAATGCCATCAATACCTGGAGCTTTCTTTGGGTTGAGTTCAGCAATTACTTTTTGTACTTCACGCATCTTAAACCTTAAGGGATGAGGGGGTAGAGAAACTACACTCGGTAAATCAGCAGCACCCGTACATGAATTGGGAGTGAATACAGATTTTAAATGCTCAGAAAATAAGTTACCTTTCTCACTATCACTTCTTGCCCAGCCTCCGGTCGCAGTACGCAATGGTGATTTAAGATCAACGGGTCGTTTAAGATTTCTAGTAGCGTGCCATAAAGAGTAATTAGATGCGGACGTTACATCAAGACCTTCTAAATACTTTTCCAGTAGTGCAGTTTTTTCCGACGATAGCAGCTCTTTGAGTCGTTTAGTACATTCTTTAAGTCTGATTTTATTTAGGGGTGATCTGTGTTGTGTCCATTCTCTTCCAGCTCTCCTTTTTTTCACATACAAGACGTTCAATTTCCGTAGAATAAATTCTGTTAAAGCCGGTCTGCGGATAGGAGGTAGTGGCGTGTTCAGCAGCCTGTTTAATATTTTCGTTAAGATTGGCAATGTTAAATTCAATATCATCGCATGATCTAAGCTGAATGTTTTCTACGCAGTGACTACTAAGCTATTTTTTGAATGCCAGCCAGTTGATTCCATTAATCATCTTCACATATGAGTTAGTTAAATCACTCCTTAGTGGGTTCAAAATTGTAACTATTGTTGGAGAGTGATCGGAGGACAGATCTAGAAAGGCCTCTACCTGAATTAAGTCCCTATGAATATTTTTCGTGACGGCAAAATCTATAACATCTGGAATTTTTCTTACGTCAGTAGGCCAGTAAGTAGGCTCCCCACTCGAAATTACATCTAAGCCCATTTTTGAAATTGTATTGAACAAGGCTCGACCTCTAGGTGTAACAAGACGCGATCCCCAGTACGTATGTTTTGCATTGTAGTCACCAGCTGCCACGAAACAAGATCCAAGCGATTTGTAGAACTTCTCATACTGATCTTCGGTAACTGAAAATCTGGGAGGTGAGTAAATTGATGATATCACGAAATTCGCACAAAAATTTTCTACGATAATATTCGTTGCTTGCAAATATTCTTCACTAGCGTTGTCAAGGACATAGTGCTTGAGTCTTGACAAAATCAGAATTGCTGAGCCACCACATGCTCTCTCTCTCGGGTCCTTTGTATCATATAAAGTGTAACCATTTATTTAAATAAGCTTCTTGAGGTCAAATGAGTCTCAGAAACCAGCATTATATCAATATTTTTTTCCATGAGGAAGTGCTCAAGTTCATTTTTATGTTGGCGAATGCCGTTTGCGTTCCAGAAACATATTTTTAACGTGTTCATGGTTTATTAACTAATGCTTGAAGCAGTGTATTCTGCATTCGCAGCATTTCTTGCATCATACTTGTCATATTTGTAGTAAAGTTGTTTATAGTTAGCACCAGATTCTCAATAGTAGCTTCAAGGCGACTAAAGTTAAAGCTTGAGTTCGAATTCGTTGAATTATTTGGCGGTGGAACATTTTGCGTGGGAATTGAACTAGTCTTAGCAGCATCAGCATACGATACACGTGAAGTAACTGGTTGGCTAATTTGAGCAAAAGTGTCGGAGTTCGCGTTTACTTGTAGAGCTGGAGTTAACTTGGGTTTTGGACCCATAGCCTGCTTAACGAAAGAATATACAGGGCACCCTCTATAGTTAGCTGTGTGATTACCTCCACAATTACTACATTTTTTTCTGCTTGATCTTTTGGCTTAGTGCAGCTAGCAGTACCATGCAATTCACCGCAGATAACGCACACTGTAGGTAACTTGCAGTAAGTTTTCGTATGGCCATATTCTTGGCAATTATGGCACTGTACGGGACCTGAACGCCTACGTGGCTCTTCAACTGTGATTTTTCGATGTAAGAGATACTTTACGCTATAAATTGGATGGGTTTCATTTGTTTTCAATTGTATGTCATTCGGCTCCAGTTCAACCCGAAATAGGGGTTGGGGGACCTTTTCTCTATTAATTATGTTGGTAACATTTTTTACCTTAAATCCTTGGTCGAAAAGTGCACATTTTACTTCTTCGGGTTCAACATATGAATCTATGCCCTTTAATACTATCTGTAGGCCTTTAGCACTCTTAAGTTGGTATGTGTAAAAATTTGTTTTATTTTTTTCGAATTCACTAACAATTTTTCGGAAATCTTTTTCATTATATATTTGGATTTTAGGTTCTTCAATATTACCTCGTTTAATTGGAATGATGTGAAAAGTATTTTCACTAATGTTCGACAGCAGTTTTTTGATAAGCGCGTTAGAATTTTTTCTCTCAGATAAATAGGTGGTGGCTTAAAAGACTTTTGCAATGATCTAGAGGGCTTGTAGTCGGTATCTTGCAATAATGAAACACGATTTTGACGATTGGTAGATGATGCACTGTTATCTCTAGACATCTTTGGAGCAGATGAAATTTTTGAAGAATTTGGGCTTCGCCCACGCTTTACCACGGTTATATATCTGTCCATTCCCACTTGTACCTTGGGTTTGGAGCTACTGTTATCTGTAGTGATAACTTGGTTTAGTGATGAAGGCGAGCCCGATGAGGAAGTACTAGGCAATGGTAATGTTAATGATTCACTACTTGGCATTGGACAAAGCGAAGTTGATCGCTGACGAAAAATTGGCTTTGCCGTTAAAAAAAGATTTTCATCAGATTTATTATTTATATTTTTTTCATTAAGAGTTTCATAACTCACAGTAAAAAAAAGCATTTCTGCCGTTAGAACTCACTTCAAAATTTTTTTCCTTTGAGGTACTCATACAGAGTATTATTCCTCAAGGGAACTTTTTTTGTGTTTACGGTTTTTTTTTTGTTTTTGCTATTTCTTGCTATGTAAAAAATATTAGTAAAGCCAATAAGCTTATTTATCAAGGTGAATATGTATTACGAATATTTTTTGTATGATTTTTGATTTTGTTGTTTTTTATATTTGTTTCGTATGTATGTATGTAAAAAAATCCGCTTTAATGTCTCTTCACTATGAAGGTTCAACGAGAACTGAAATATAAGAACTAGCAAAAAATTAAGAAGCTTTAAGAAAATAATACGAATATTTTGCATTCACAACTGGCATTATCAGAACACCGCAAAATTGCTTTTAATAATAGTTCTCTAATATACACAGACTTAGAAGCAGTTCTAATACTACGAGCGGGCAAGGTCTCAAAAAATTTATATAAAAGTACTGGGGTAGAATCATCACTTTCGATAACGAGCTGACTCTGTCACGATTTTTTCAGTTTAAGATTAGGGCATTCATTATTGAACCATATAATTACATAGACTTCTACACAAATTTTCTAGGCACTCCGAATATTTGTAATAAGGAGGACACTACCCTTAAAAATTACCTCAAAGAGAAAAAAGATTCAACAGCAGACGAACACTAGAAGAAACTACCTGTATTAAAAATGTAGTCATTAACTCACTTCAATGAAAGAAGGAGGTTAAGAATTCGACTGAATTTTTTTTGTGATGTTACTTCATAACTCGGTACATTTTAGACCGATTGTAAAAATTCTTTTTTTTTTTCTGAGAGCGTAAAGCTTCCCATTGGTCCCATTAAAAAAAAGTGGGATGGACCAATTCAACAATTTTTTTATTTAATTTTATGATATTCTACTTATTTGATAACTGCGAAAACTATCAAACACCTTTGGTTCTTGCAATTACATAATTTTAAAGTTGAAAATTTATTAGAACTAGGATCGCTTGGTGGTCTAAATTAGACCACTTGACACCTAGTATGTCTTTATTTATTATAAATACATGTCTACAAAACAAACACGAAGGAGAAAGTTGACTTTTCCAAGGAAATTTAAATTGATTTTTACTACTTTTGAGCCAATAAATTTGAAAAAAAATAAAATTATATTGTGCATATCTACACAAAAATAAACCATACATGTTTCACTAATATTGGTGGACGATAAGATACTTAAAAGTGTACGACAAAAAAATGTGTGCTGTATTTATATATAAGATATTTCACGCGGTTCTATTCAACCGATTTTTACGAAACTTACCAAACACCTTGAGCTCCAAAATAGACACAATACTTCATTTAAAAAAAGTGGGAGGAGTCACGTCCATTAAAATTTAATAATTAATTTTAAGTGGTTCTACTTTACCGATTATTACAAGACTTAATTAATACGCACCCTTTGCTCTGAAAATCACACAATCTTGCATTTAAGTCGGTTTTTTTGCAGAAAGAATCGATGTGAAACATAATTGTGTTGAAAGCATACTAAGCAACATATCGCAAAAATTTATAAGACTAACGAGTTAGCTTTTCATATCAAAATTTAACAATTATAAATAAAATATGTTTATTAAAAAGAAAAATAAATATTTTTTTAGTTTCTTTCGACAATATCATACTGCCATACAAAAATAGTATTAGTCAATTGACTGGACATTGATAGCATAAATATTATTCAAGTTTGACTGATCATAATTGGATAATATACCGTCCATAATTGACCCATCAAAAAAATTCAAAAGACGTAATCGGTTTTGGAATTAAGCATTTTTGGTGAAAGCTGTTCCTTATAGTGCTTCCACACTGAAAGTTAAAACCTGGTTTTAACGTTAAAACCACAAACAGCTGATTTTGCTTTCACACTGCAAGTTTGTTAAATTCAGGTTTTAACTCACAGGCTGTCTAATAACTTTGCTCAAAATAAAATAAATCTCCTGCCGAAATGCGTGTATTTGTTGTTCCATTTTTTCTGCTTTTTAATAACACTTGTTGGACATACTGTTCAACTGTTTTTGTTTGTATGAAAAACTGAGATATTTCACAATGCGCTCTAAAATGGAAATTATTTTATATTTTGTAAATAAATTTTTTTTTAAATTATGGAACTTCTTATACCGAATGAAGAAGTGCTTGGAAATATTGTAAATAATATAAAAATGCACAAAAACATTATAAGATAAACCTTTTTTATAGGCAGATGAATGTCAGCAATAGTGTAAAAATATACTTAATAGTAACAAACCAAAAAAGTTTGTCTTAAGTAGAACAAAAAATAAGCAAATTAAGTAACATGTGTATAATTAGTAAAAAGAACAAAACGACAATGGTAAGACTGTTGTAAATATAGTGATGGTAAAATTGAGCTTACAATACAAAAAAGCTTTCAGCAAATTGAAATACGATGAATCAAAACAATTCACATATTCCATTTGCAATAAAATGCTTAGTATATAAAGCAGAAATCTACATCAACTGACACCACACACAGTGGACCAAACACAAAAGAACGCTGATGATGAAGGTTTAGTGGCTTTCGAAAACGGCTGGCTGTTCCGTTCAACTATGTGTTGTTAGTCAGAATATTTACAACAGACTTTGGTGTTATTTGTTCATTAATAATTATCACATGTAATTTGGCTTAAAAAGCGATAAGAACTTTAGCCCGTTCAAATCACAAAAATTAAAGTATTTTCGTTGTTTTCCTTCCAAAAAAAAAACTAGTTTTCCATAATTTTTTGAATATTGTTGCTTCTGTATCCGTTTTTAAGTTAAAAATCTTTCAAGCGCCATCTATTGTTATTCACTGGCATAACATTATCAGCTGCTGTCGGCCACTTCAACTTGGCAGCACTGAATTTATCACAGCAAAAACAAGGTTGCATTTCATAAAACCAACTTAAAACCAATTCAAAAATGGTTTTAATTTGGTTTTAACAAAAACAATTTGTATGGTAAAACCAAGTTTTAATAGTTGGTTTTAACGTTAAAACCACGTCAGTGTGAAAACACTATTACTGGATTAACAACGTAATGATTTTAACAAGGCGTGAAACTAAAATAATCGATTCTTGAGAAGTAGTTATGTTGTTTATTGTAGGAACTAATTATTTTTTTCGTTGTGGGAAATAGTTATTTTTTCTTGATGGAATTACTTTTTAAGTCGAAAAAACTACTTTATTTTCAATATGCCGTTGTTTGAGTAAATCGAATATCTTGATGAAAAACTCAGTTTGATTAAATAAATAATATCTTTTTAAGAAAAATATAAATAAATAAATAAAAAATATTGTTTTACTACTAATTACACCGTTTTGTACAATTTCTTTTCTACTATCTACTTATTTTTTAGTTTAAAATAAATATGTAGACAATTTAGAAATGTATATAATTTATTTAAAATAACTACATATTTTGGAAATATTTTCACATCATCTTTTAAAACCCAAAGAATATGTTCAACTTCTGCTTCCTATTTTTAAAATTTTACCAAATGTGTTTTGCAAGCGAGTACTTCAATTTGATAATCTAAAAATTAAGTCATTATATTGCAAGTATATAGTTCATATGGTAGTGTCTGATTTTTTGCTGGCTAATGTTATTTGAAAGCGAGTACTAAAATTTGGTAATCAGAAAAGTAAGTCATTATATGGCAAGTAGTTCTGATGGAAATGTGTAATTTTTTGCTGGGGAGTAATTATACATGATTGATATATTTACATTTATTTACTTTATATATTTATTTTATATGTTTTTTTATTATAAAAAAACGTTCAAATTTACAAGTAAATAACATATTTAAAACAAAAAATACAAATAAACAAAAACACCAAAAGTGGTATCCAGCCCTCTTCACACCTTTTCATCACCGACGCATCTTGGTTTTTACAAATATCTTAAATTTTGAAGAGAAATATACATATTAAATTAGACTTTGTGAATTTCTTCTATTGACTATTATACTTATCTTTTTTTAACATTTCTATAAACTATAATTTTCACAGACCGAATTAATTGTATTTTTTTTAATAAATAAATAATAATAAATAAATATATATATATATATATATATATATATATATATACAGGGTGGGCCAAAAGAAACCAAGGGGTGTAAAAGTTTAATAACTTTTTTTTTTATTATTTTTTTTTTATTTTTTCTTTCAGATTATATAGACAACACTTGGAGAATTTATAATGGAGAGGTTCACAACTGAACAGAGAACCAGAACAATAGAATTTTATTATTTAAACCAGAGATCAATTATTTTAACGCAAAGAGCATATCGTCGACATTTTAACGTCAGAATTTCGCCCTCTGAAGCGATGGTTCTGGGGTTCTCAAAATCCAAGAGCCATTCATCAACGCCAATTGCACCCCATCAGGTGTACAGTATGGTGTGGGATCACATCTGAAAATGTCATTGGGCCCTACTTCTTCGAGAATGAAGATGGAAGTGCTGTAACCGTAAATGGAGAGCGGTTTCGGTTTATGATAGAAAATTTTTTACGTCCTGCTCTTGAAAACAGACCTGGTATGTGGTTTCAGCAGGACGGAGCCACTGCCCATACTGCCCGAGACACAATGGCACTTTTAAGTCAAATTTTTGGAGAGCGAATAATTTCTCGAAATTCGGAAATTATTTGGCCAGCGCGATCGCCAGATTTGACAGCACCCGACTATTTTCTTTGGGGTTTTTTGAAGGAGCGAGTGTATGAAAACAAGCCAGAGACAATCCTTGAACTCAAAGCAAATATTGTTGCAGAAATTCGAACGCTACAGCCACAAGTTTTGAAAGATGTTATGGAAACTGCTCTAAAAGAGCCCATCAGTGCGAAGCTGAAAACGGTGGTCATTTAAGAGACATCATTTTTCATACTTAGTGTAAAAAAATTTCCATGTTGTATATTATGTAATCTGAAAGAAAAAATAAAAAACAGTTAATAAACAAAAAAGCTATTACACTTTTACACCCCTTGGTTTCTTTTGGCCCACACTGTATATACTTTAGATCAATGATGTCAGTTTCATGGCACAATTGTGCAAACTAAAATCACACACATTCTTATTCTCTTCCATTTAGTCGTCAATGAAACAGCGACGATAAGACATGCGCAGCGGGTGTATTAAATTGTTTATAGATACAGTGAAAGAAAAAAAGTGGTATGCAAAAAATATTCTATGATCAGTAATGCTTTTTGCGACATTCAATGTATTTTATGTTACAAAACTTTTAACGAAAGAAATGAATATATATTAAAAAGTCATTTTGGTTTTTTTGGAGCAGCTTTACTAAACTGCATTTAATATCAAAACGTAAAGGACCAATAACTTGGAAACTATTGGTCGCAGCCAATTTTTTTTGTTTAATTTTTTTTTTTTATTTTTGAAGTTTCTATCAGATAAGCTATTTATTTTTGGAATTTCTTCACAGTTTCCCATGAAAAGTTTACAGCGTCGTAACTCGGAAAATATGGGTCGCCCGCAACTTTTTTAAATATTTAATTTTTACTCCTTATTTTTCAATTTTTTATCATATAGACTCCTTTTTATATATTTTGAGCTGCTTCACAAAACTGCATTTGTTGCAAATATTTCTTTTTTTTCGATGTACTTCAGAGACGAATGAGACAGCTTTTCTCACACATACAACTATAGTTTTATTTTTGACAGCACTGCTTTAGATGTTCCACATATATGCTAGAGTAGAGCAACTATAATTATTAAATAAATCCATCACCAGTCAGTTCCGCTCAAATGACTAGTCAGTTGACTTTCATTGTTGAATTCAATGTAAAATTGCTCAAATGTGTTAGTGAAAAAATTTGTTTGTGTTAGTTGCAATCATTCATTTATTGTAGAATGATTTCTTATACCAACCTTTTTCTATCTAAAATACAACATTTTTGAATTTATAGAGAAAGAAAAATAGTTTTAGTAAGTTACTATTTTTTACAAAAAAAAAACTTCTAATTTTCCAATACTGAAATCGTCTTTTTGATTTTTTTAAATTGAATACAACTTAATTCCTACTGAAATTGAAATAGGTTTAATTAGAAAAAAATAGTTTTAACTAGATACTATATACCAAAAAAAAATTAATTTTCAACTTTGAAACCGTCTTTTTAGTTTTGCTGATTTTTCAATACCAATCTAGATTGGAACATTTCTGACACAAACTCCATGAACGAAGTCTCTAGCTTTTCTAGTAGCTTTGGAAAATCGACATGATGGACATAAGGACCTTGAATATATTCATATAATTTATGTGTTGCATATTAGTATTGTGGAAATTATACGTTGAAGGACAAATATACACATGTATTACCCTTAATAATATTTAGTGAAGGGGTTTACACAATAAGAACTCTCGAAATTGAATTGTGAACTTCATTATCCTTTCAAGTAAGTAATAAAACTGCTTGTAGTAGTTATAATGAAATACTTTTGTTGTACCTATGTCAGTACATGTATATGTAGGCCCACTCGAATCAATTGTAAAAATTTCAAAAAGACATTAAACGACGTTTCTTCAGTGGAGCCAATGCAGGACGCATTCATAATTTGGTAATAAAAACTTTTTTTAATGCAAATTGAGTTCAAATTAATAAATATTGTATACTGGCTTAAAGCGAATTTTTTATTGCCTTGTGAATACTCAAATGGTCCTTGAAATCTTAAAAAAAGTTTTCAGTCATTTCCAAAGCTCTCTAGATACTTTTTATATGTAAAGTTTTGATATAAAAAATTTTAATTTTTTATATCATCTGCGCAAAATGTTAGCTGCAGTTAAATGGCTCATCAAAAGTTTTAACAGCCAAAACTTTGACAAACAAATACAAGTATTTAAGTCATTTACTTAGGGTCTTATGCAAAAAAAATTAATAAGGCTTTGCAAAGCAATGTTAAGTAAAGTTGTATTCTAAAAAAATTATTGTATAAAAATTCTAAAGTAGGCACCCACGTTTGTTAAGAATGCTTTAAGTTGATATTTCCAAAATGTGTATTTTGTACCTCAAATATTTTTACTAATGTAGCACATACTGATTCATTTTACATCTGAAAATGAAGCTAGAAGTGCCTGCTCTTATCTTAAATTTATTATTTCTGTCATGTAATGGGAAGCATCACCAAATTATCCAACTGATTCGAAATACATAGCAAAATCCATAAAAAAAAACATTAAAATAAATACAATTATACAAAAATGTTTTAGTGATGTACATACAATCAAGACAAATCGAAAAAAGCTGGATATTCAAATACTCGTTTCATTCCAATAAAACAAATTGTGATAATTTTTCACATTTTTTACTTTTACTTCATGGTTGTTTTTATCTCTTTTCCTATTAAGTCAGAAGCTCATTTTTTTTAAATTAGGTTGCTTTACTTCAATAAATAAATAATAAAAATTTATTTAATAAAATAAAAAAAATATTTGAATACCCGAATAATTGTATTCAATTTTGTACATCATAAGCTGTGGTAGTTGAACACGGTGGTGTTACCAGTATTTATTATTAAATCACAAAATCTTTAAAGTTGTCTTTTGCATATGATTTTTTAACAAAGCTATGTTAGCCTTAAAGTGCTTATCAACTACTATTAACTTTAAAGCTGAAGTAAAATATTTTTTTGCATAAGGGGGTTAATGTTTAAGGGACAATTTCAGTATATGCTGAAGCTTGGGGTATTGTTACGTCTTAGTTGTATCAAAAAGTATCGAAACCAGTTGCATATCCTTAACAAACATTGTCCTTTTGATTAAAACAAAATATAATTGGGCTTTGAAGTAGTTTTTAGTTGAGACTATGGGAAATAAAAAAATATTTTTTCTTCCCTAAGCTTTATTTAAGTTGTTTTTACTAAGAAAATTTCAGAAATTTTCCCATTAAAAAAATTAATTCAAGTAGTGCTAGGAACACAACATTGACGAACAGCGATAAGAATAAGAATTCGCTTAGTAAATTTGTGGTGTGAAACACTGGTATGAGGAAAAACAGCCTTTATTATCGAGTGATATATTCGATTGTGTCGAATCATATATACCGTTGTTGTTTAATTTAGTTTCATTTGGATTAAACTTAACACACATATAACAAAAACAATTATTATTTATTTAGAATTACATCTATTTATTTATACATAAATAGATGTACACATATAGATACATGCTTACATATAATTATTCCCCACAAGTAACGTAATACGAAAATGATATAAAATCGTATTGCTTGGAAGAAAAATGTTATTGCGGCAACAGTCATATTCGATTAAAGCGTGTATTGTTGTAATCTGGGTGTGGCAAACTGTCTGCTTTATTTTCAATAATCTGAACTTGTTTCGTAGTTGAATTTGAAAAAATACTTGATAATATTTTTGCGGATTCCCTCTTTTGCAATTATTAAAATTTGTTTTCATATTAAAAGAAAAAATAAAACAGGTTTTTAAACATAACAGCCTAATAGTGTTAAAGGCCTGAAGATCGTACTGAAGAGCATAGATTTTTATGTTGTTCTCGAAGCAATAAAAGATGCACTCACCCTCCAAGGATTTCAGATAAAAAAAACGTCTCCAACATAATAAAAAGGGAGAAGATCTGCCAACCTCTTTTTCATGTTGAACTGAAGCCAAATGATATAAAAATGAGATCCTTCCAATTTGTAATTTAAAATATCTCTTATACCGAAAGATAACAGTTGAACAACCATACAAGCGTTCAGGACCCATACAGTACCATAATTGTCAAGAATATGGCCACACAAAAACCACAAGACGGTAATCACACCGCTGACTACAGAGGATGTCTTGTATACTCTTTCGGTTAACAGTTAATTAGCCAAAAACCTTAAGTAACCCCAGCGCAAACAGAAAAAAGTTACTGCGCCAATTTTTCCCGAATGGCGCAATCAATCACATGTATCGTATGCTGACGCTGTGGAGATCAATTTTATTCCCATGTAAAAACTGTCACCACCAAATAATTCAACAAATGCAAACTCGAGCTGTAGTTTAAGTCGCCTTGAAGCTAATATTGATAATCTGGTGGAAACTATAAACAACTTTACAACAAATATAACTAACCTGATGTAACAAATGCTGCGAATGTAGAATAATCTACTTCGAGCAATAGTAAAGAGCACTTTATCACGGAAAAATATAATGTCGGCCTCTGGAACACATTTGACTTCGATAAAGCATTTTAGAATGGTTTCACCCTATATTATTGTTGTTATCTGTCCTCTTCTTTCCGGACACTGTCCTCTTTTTTGTCATCTGTCCTCGAAATAAATTGAAGTCTGGAAAATTCGTCCTCCATCCATTAGGTGTCTATTTTGTTAATAAAAAATAGCTAACAACGCAAAAGTTCAGCTTCCATATTCTTATAGTCTTATGCTTAACGAAACCCTGGCATGGAGTTACCATAGGAGGCGAAATTAAACATGGTCTTGATGAATTATTATACCCTTTGCCAAAAAATGGTAAAAGGGTAGATATAGGTTTGTCATTCCGTTTGTAATTTCTAGAATATTAATAAGCGAGCCATAAAGTATATATATTCTGGATCCTTATGCATAGGGAAGACGAATAAGCGATGTCCTCTGTCCATATGTCCGTCTGTCTGTACGTGAAATCGGTTTTCCGAAGCTCATAGAAAAGCTAGAGACTTCGTTCTTAGACTGGTGGGTCAGAAATGGTCGAAATAAGATTGGTATTGAAAATCAGCAAAATCGAGCAGACGGTTTCAGAGCTGGGAAGCTTAAACTTCATTTTGCCATACAAAATAACTACCGAAAACTAGTTATTATTTTTTTTTTTATTAAATAAACTTATTTTATACTTCAGTATGAATAAAATTAATATTTCTTAATAAAAAAAATATAAAAAAGAAATTAAAAAAATTAAATAGACGTTTCCAGGGTTGGAAAACTTTAACTTTTTTACACAAAATTAATTTACTAAAAGAAATTTTTCTTTTTTTCTATAAATTAAATATATCTTATATTCTAAGAGATTATGTTAAAAAAAACAGAAAAATCAAAAAGGATAATTCCAGGGTTGGGAAACTTACACTTTTTGTGATATATAAAAGTAAATAAGTCTAATTAATTTTTATCTTTTCCTTTATAAATTATATATATTTTACGTTTTGGAAAGAAAAGTAAAAAATTATAAAAATAAAAACCACAGCTCCAAAGCTGGAAACTTTGTCCTTTTTTTCTGGATATTAAAGTAACTAAATAAAACATATTTTTTAATTTCCTTTTTGCTTTTTTACTTAACACACTTTCTATATTTTTTTAAGAACTACTAGATTGATATAAGGCATCAGAAAAATCTAATATAATGATTCCAGGGTTTGTAAACTTATTTTTTTTTTTGTACATAAAAGTAACTAGGTCAAATTATTTTTTTCTTTTTGTTTATACTTTAAGTATGTACTTATGTATGTATCTCTATACTACATAAAAACACTTTGGTAAAGCGTCAATTTTTAATGTAAAATTGTATGGAGGAAGTCGTCAACACCAAGTTTATTTCCGTTACTTTTGCTAATTTCATGTCAGGTTTTCGTTCTGCATAAAGCAGTTATGCATTAATCTCATTCACAGAAGCAAGCTTACGATTTCAAAATGTCAAAGATTGAATATACATATGTGTGGTATTGATAAAAACAATATTTAAGTTAATGTCATTTATTTTTTGAATTAAATTTTTTTTAATAACAAGGTTTAGTTCTTGTCTATTTTTCTGTGTAGTGTTAGTCGCTAATGTTAGTAACTCGAAACAAACATCCCTTTTTTAGTTTAGTATCTAGGCTCGCGGCAGTGCGCAAGGCCAAGTTCTGGCCAATGCACGCAGTGTGTATATTTACAGGAAGCCATTCGAGCTGTTTTTACCCCCCTCATAACCTTGTTCGCCATAATCTTAAAATTATAAAATTTAAACCATAATTAGAAAAAAATAATGTTAGCTCATATTTGAAATTTGAAGATTTTACAAAGAAAGGTTCCGGAGATATGAAGGTGCAAAAAGTGCATATTTTAAGACATACTCACTGACTCACTGACTCACTCATCAATATTATGAAGCACTTCCGCTATAGCTAGAGATCTGAAATTTGGTTCACAAGTAGATCTAGGTGAGCAATGAAATAGAAAAATCTGAAAACCCAAACATTTTAACCAAAGGGCGGGGCTACGCCCATAAAAATTAAAATTTGTGCTAGTGATCATCTAAAAAATCTGAAAATTCGAACATTTTGCCCAGGAGGGCGGGGCTACGCCTATAAACTTCAGAATTAAAAAAACTATATAATGGAAGCTATATTATTGAAAGTTGGCATATATACTGCGACTATGCAAGGTTATAAATTTTTTAGTAAAAATGTGGGCGTTGATGCACCCATACAATTTAAACCTCATTTCCAAGTACTACGGTTCAGCATATTTAGATATACTATTTCTGAGGGTATTATTATCCGTTTGCAACAAAACTTGACACGAATAATAACCACTGGTCGAAAAAAAATTGAGTTTGGAAAAGTGGGCAGGGTTACGCCCACAAAAATTAAAAATTAAAAATTGCGCTAAGAAGCTGAAATTTTATTTAAAAGTAGGTCTAGGTGAGAAACCTGAAAACCCGGACATTTTAGTCAGAGGGCCTGGGCTGCGCCCATAAAAATTAAAAATTAAAAGTTGCGCTAATGAGCTGAAATTTTATACACAAGTAGGTTTAAGTGAGAAACCAACTAGAAAAATCTGAAAAGCCGATAAATTTTATCAGAATGGGTGGGGCACCGCCAATATTGTTTACGACTAAAAACTTGATATACACCGTTTAACTCAAGCCATTTTAGTAAAACTTTGCACACTCGTTGCACGTGTACAAGACTTTAAAATATCAACTTAATAAGTGGGCGTGATAGCTCCCATAAAATGTTAGCCTTGTGTTTAATCTGCTTCGGTCTAGCATATTTTAGAAGACAATTAGCATGAATTATAAGCGCTGCTCAAAACAAAATTGTGAGTTTAAAATAGTGGGAGGGGTAATGCTCATAAAATTTAAAGATTAATTCGCGCTAGAGAGCTGGAATTTTATACACACCTAAGTGTATGAATAAGCCAATGGGAAAATCCTAAAATCACCAAGTTTTATCCGTTAAATTTCAATTTGTACTAGAGAACTGAAATTTGATACACAAATAAATCTAGATCAGAGATAACTAATAAAAATCTAAAAAGCCAGAAGCTTCAATCAGATAAATTTTATTGAAAATTTTCATACACTTTGCACTTATCCTGAGCAAAAATGTCCTCTTTTAAAAAGTGGCCGTGACTACAACCATAAATCTTAGATTTTTCTTTCATGTACTTCGGCTTATCAGTTTTTAGTCTACTACTCATGTATTTCTTCTCTTACGAAACTTTTCATGAACCATAATCACTAGCAGTTTGTCGACGGGACCAACCCATAAAATTTTTAAGTAATATTATACTGTAGAGAGCTCACATTTTGTAGACATATAGTCCTAATTCATTGAAACTTTGCATGCACATTGGGCATATCCTTTTGATTTGTGTACTTCGGCTAAGCAGGAATATATTGAGAAAATAGGCGGGGCCACTCCCACTAAAATTTACGCTGTATTTTACATATTTCTTTTCAGGCTACTCTTAACAAATTGCGTACACACTGGCGATCCGTTGTAACAACACAATAGTTAACTTTTAAGGTGTACCCATCACGCTCTAACACATAGCTTTTTGCAACTATGCCATTTTTAACTGGCACAGTGATCATAAATAGAAATAAAATACACTAGAAATTTTAAGTTTAAAAAGTGTTATCGTAGAAAATTTTTCAAAAAGTAGTCAGATCCTCACAAAAACATAAATGTGAAATAAGGCCAAGTTCCTATAAAAAAGTTCAGCCATTAAAAGTAGTGAGATATAAATTTTGGCCAAGTTCTTGTTTGGCACAATACCTAATACAGAAATATGCTTTGCATTATATAAATTTGTAATCGTAAGGTTGTCATATAATTTCTAGATAATCTGCTAACTTGGCAATATTTGTACCTCTCTAAAAAAAGGAGAGAATAATGTATATTTTTCATTTCTTTATACCGATAACAATGTTGTCAAGTTAGCAGATTGTCTAGAAATTTTATGACAACCTTACGATTACAAATTTATATAATGCAAAGCATATTTTTGTATTAGGTATTGTGCCAAACCAGAACTTGGTCAAAATTTATATCTCACTACTTTTAATGGCCGAAATTTATGATAGAAACTTGGGCATTTTTCACATTTATGTTTTTATTACAATAAAAGAAAATAAAAGAAGAAAAATTCATGGATTTTATGCTTGTGTTTAATCAAAAAATTTATAAATGTCTACTATAGGTAGGGATGCCAGTTTTGAAATCGTAGAAATCAGTACATGAGAGAAAAAAATCAGTACAATTGAAAAAAATCAGTACATTCTTTCAATATAAAAGGCTTTAACTAGGGATGTAACTAATACCAGTTTAGCGCATGCGAATGCGAATACTACATTTTAATTTTTGCGAAAGCGAGTGCAAATATTACAATACGTTAACAAAACACATGAAAATAAATTTATATAAGAACATGAAGTTGTATTACATACATGGATGTACTACATATAGCATTTTATTTAAACTGAGTCTTGCATTGAGAAAATATGTATTAATTTATTAAAAACATGAATTCATAAAACAGAAAGATACATACATATGTTTGTATATGAAATTAATGATTGACACTTGTTTCGCGTGAAATTTACTACAACAATGACTAGTTAATATTGTTTGTGATTCAAATTTGTTTGTACGAAGTAATGAATGGTGCTCAAAACATTTTTTAAAAGTTTTAACAGACTATTCTTAAGTAGAAAATACTCCAAAATATATTTCCAAACACCGCTGGACTTTAGTTTAATTTTGATGCTTATGAGAACTTTTTTTATAGAAAAGCTTTCTGATAAAGCTTTGAAGAATGCCTTGCTTATAAGTCAGCTACGTCCAAGCCATGTGCACAGTGTGCAAACTTTTATAAAGAGTTTTTGGTGCTTTCACATCGACGAGATGACAACTTTCTTAAATAAAATTATTTGCCGGCTTAAAAATTGTTTGTAGTTCGTTCAAAAATGCCAACTATGCACAGATATTGAGCAGTTGCAAAGCATCTGCAACAGTTGATCACGCATACGCAGAAAAAATTCGCAGAACTTCTGCATAAATTTGCTGAATCTACGAACGTACCCTATATTTATATTTTTCATGCTGGCTTACAATAATTTTCGTGTTTTTGACGTTTGTTAATGGCAAACTTTTTTCTTAAAAGAAGTACAAAATTTTTTTGTCTTAAATATTCGCATACATTTTAGCAAATGCAAATATCAAAAATAAGCGAAAAATTTGCAAATGCGAATATTCGTTAAATTCCTAGCTTTAACCATTCTTAAAACAAAACATGAATTCAATGAATACTTTGTACCAAGGCATATGTAATTAATAAAATAATATTATCAAAAAAATTTTCGAAAAAGAAACTTTAAATTTATTATTTGCATGTATCAGAAATCACTTATAGCAAATCTTTCTTGCAAATTCATATTAAAAAAATCTCAATAAAATTAACATTAACATTAACTTAAACTAAAATTTATATGATCTCTGACAGTTTCGGCAGAATTTGCTTGAGCATTGTATGGATACCACTTTGAAAATAAATTCGCATTAAAGCAAACGTAAAGTAAAGATCACTGGTGATTCAAAGAAAATAAATAAACACTATGACAGGCTTTCTTATACATTGATCATAATTAATATATAAAAACAGTACAAAAACAGTACATACATGAAAAAATCAGTACATTTGCGTACTGATTTGCTAGTTATGCATAAATCAGTACCTTAAACAAAAATCAGTACATGTATTGGCAAAATCAGTACGACTGGCAACCCTAATTATAGGGGAAAAATAGTTTTGGCTGATAACGGTTGCGTGCTAGCAATTCCGGGCAATAGAGGTAATCGCGGTTGATCGATGCAAAGAAAAAAAAAAAAAAATGGATAGACAAAAAGAAAACAATTACAATATTTCTTTCCCGGATAGCCGACGTTGCGGGTTAATCGAATCATAGATAATCGGGCGTTGCTGTGTATAATTTTCTGAGATTTTGTTATTATTTACAGTGTAAGTGAACTCTTCAATGCATTTAGAAATATTTCGCGAGCTTGCGATTTTTTTTTCGCGAAGTTGAGATTTTTTCGAGTTTATTTTATTTGTAACTGTTTTGGGGATTTCTAATGAATTTTAAGAATTGTTTCCGATTTTGCACATTCTAGCAAATTTTTGCACTTTTCGCTAGTTTTGCAAGTATTCTAGTTCTTAACAGTTTGCGATTATGCTGCTGTTAGCAAGTTTTTGCGAATTTTAACCATTTTTCCATTTATATCGAATTATTTGCATTCCATACAGCCTATTTTAACAAGTTATTTATACATTAATTCATATTTAAAATAAATAGATTTTTGATAAAAATTTATGATATGTTTAAAATTTTGCATTTTTTCACGAATTTCTGTAATTTTTGCAAGTGATTTTTGATGCAGTGAATATTTGCATAATTTAGTATTGATGGTATACAAAAATATCCATAGCAAGAGATTTTGACTACAGCTGTTAAGTCGTCAAATTTAATGGTGTTGCAAAAGACAAATTTATGCAACGAATTCTTGAAGTCAAGTTCGTCAAACTATGCTAAGTTCATCGTTCTTCCCATTTGTGTTTTTAGCGTAAATCTTGAACGTAAAAGAAAATAATATTTAAAATAAATAGCAGACTGAAAAAACATAGGTAACAAAGTTTTATTGTCATATAATATTTGTATATGAAAAATATGAGTAAGATTTTATGACAGTCATAAACGTTTATGACTTACACCAAATATGATGCAATAGATCACTGAATTGGCTCATTATTATTTTAACAAATTTTGTCACTACAGGGATTTTTTTGTATTAATAGAACGAGCAATATGTCATATTCGAAGGTGGTACAATACATTGGCCACAATGTCAAAAGACTTTTGATTTTCATTGTCAAATCTAGACAATTGTGTAATGTGGTGGCAACATTGTTCAATGTTGTTTACTTTTTCACTATCAGAAAAATTGGGCAATATTTTTTTCCGAAAATATTGTCCCATTTACTACATAGTATAGGTTAAGATGACAATAATATATACAACAAGAAAGGCAATAATATTGTGTAATGTATTGGCCGCTTAAGAAAACTAAAGTATAAAACAAAACGAAAGAGATCATCTTAACTTTGTTTGAAAATTTGCGTTAATTGAGGTCTTCTTCTTTTTTGAAAATTGCGTTAGCAGAGTCACCAGTGTTAAGAATTTGGGTGTTTCGCTTATCGAGGGTTGCCTTAACTGAATCAGCACTGTACTTAAAAAGAAGTCCTTACCAAACTTTTTTTTATGACTCTTTACAATTGTATAATCGCATGCTCTATAGAAACATTTTATAACATTACTTTCGCAATTTTTTTTTTTTTGTGTTTTTGTTATTACTAAATTTACATTTACCACAATGTTGCATAAAATATTGTTTTACACTTGTAATATTTATGAAGATCATTAAAATTTTAATGCCAACATGTGCCAAAAATTTAAAAAAAAAATTGGTAAAATATATTAAAACTTTCTAGAAACAAGAGCGAGAGAAAAAAAGCAAACAATTTATATTTTTAAAACAATAAACCAACAGCCATAAACTAACAAAAGCTAATATTTTAATTTTATTTCAGCCCGATGATGTGTATTGTGCTGCTGTGCTGTTTGCTGTCAGTGTGCCAACAATAAACTTGTAAAAGTAAACGATTAAAAAACCAAAACAACATACTGTTGAACCCTGTACAATGACAGCATAAAGTTCTATGCAACTTTGCAAAACTTGTACTTAGGTGGGAGTTGATGAGATAGAAATAAAAAAAGGAAACAGCAACACAATATAGCGTAAAGCCACACGAATTCTATGAAGCGAATAAACAATCAACCTAGAAAATTTATAGCAACAGCAAGAGCTACAAGGAGAACCTGCAAGAAGAAACAACGATTAAATGAAAATACAACAGCAGAAAATAAATATATTGCTACGACAAAAATATATGCAACAACATCTAACGGCAGCCAAAGCAGCTCTACAAGTCCAAACACGTGTCGTGCAGCGGTGGCCAAAATTTTCAACGTGACTGATGCGAGCATAGAAGTGATAAAGCCTCAGAGGAAATCATGAGAAGCAAGAGCAGTAAAATACAACTTAAGCAACAGCAACAACAACAACATCATCAACCTCAGCTACAAAGAAAACCAAAAACGGAACAATTTGAAAACACAAGACCAAAAGAGAAACGAAAATTCGCCACTAAAACACAGCAAATCACACATCGACTACACACTTTGACACCAATCGAGAGCAGGCTAGCCCAACAACGTAATTCAGAATTATTAAGACTTGCACTGGTTTTACCATTTTTCAAACATAATTCCTCATTAGTGTTGCTGTGCCAGCTGGTCGTATTCACTTTGCTGTTTAACATGCCGTCACCAGCCACAGCAGATTGGCTAATGGATTGCGGCGAGTGCCACTGCAAATGGAATTCAGGCAAAAAGACAGCAGATTGTAAAAATTTAACACTTATCGCCGTACCCGAAAATTTAAGCAATGAAATACAAGTCCTTGACTTGTCCGTCAACCGTATCGTCTACTTGGAAGAAAATGCCTTTCTCAACGCTGATCTTACCAACTTACACAAATTGTATATACGCAATAGCACTCTGCAGCACATAGATCCACGTGCTTTCACCCAACTGGAGATTTTGATTGAATTGGATTTGTCCAACAATATGCTGCATGTGTTACAGGTCAATCTATTTGCGCGCCTAGTAAAGGTTAGGGCCATAATACTGAACGGCAACCAGCTGGAGTCGTTGGGAGACGGTATATTCCAAAATCTCAAATATCTGCATAAAGTGGAGTTGAAAGACAATCGCTTGGTAAAGATAGCAAAGCAGGTGTTTGTAAATGTGCCGCTGCTATCGCAGATTTATTTGAATAATAATCGTTTGAGTTTTTTACGTAAAGAGAGTTTTGAGTCTGTTAAACGTTTGACGGCATTATCCTTAGATGGCAATCCTTGGAATTGTACGTGCGAGTTGCAAGTCTTTCGTGATTTTGTATTAAGACGGAATCTCTATACCCCTCCCACCGCCTGCTACTACCCTAGTCCTTTAAGAGGCATGCTTTGGATAGAAGATCAACCCGAAGCTTTTGCTTGCAAGCCACGGATCATTTTCCCCGCCAAAGGAGCTTCCATTAATACCTCCAAAGAAAATGTCACTCTAGTGTGCAGAGTTCATGCTTCAGCCAACACTCACATCTTTTGGGATTATGGCAGTAAAGCCATGCATAAAAGTATTACAAGCCAAGTAGCAGCATCAGCAACAGCAGTAGCTGCACCAGTATTGCCACAGCAAAGAATATACATACAGCTTATACAAGATGATTTGTCTAAAGAAAAAGAATTTGGCCGCAATGTTTTCATATCAAGGCTAACAATATTGGGAGCTGAAAAGTCGGATGAGGGCACTTACACTTGCTTTGCTGAAAATTCTGGTGGCAAGGACAGCGTGCAAATGACTTTACTCATACAGAAAGCCAGCACTGGCGATATGCTGCAGGGCAATCTAGCTGCCGTTATATCTTTAATGGCCTTGGGTCTCTTAAGTGTTTCCATATTTTTAGCAATGGTTACCTGTTGCATTTACAAACGTTTTATTGCCTCCGCAGCAGCTCATCAGCATCGTCATCATCATCTTGATTTAAGTGGCAATGATCCGCTGACCGCCCACGGTACTATAATGGCTAATCATGGTACAACTACGGTGGCCGGCAATACGGATGTAATGTTGGGTGTTGACGATACTTTGAAATTCAAAAAACAACAACATCATCATATGCAACAGACAAGATTAAACGGTGGTACGACCTTGCTTAAGGAAAAATACGGTGAAATAATGAAACAAAATGGTATCGGTGGTATCGTCATTAGCAATGGTGGAAGTGTAGTTGACAGCATTACTGCGGGCAATTCACCGTTGATGGAACAAGAAGCTAATATTGGTGGCAATGGTATAAGTGGTGTTGTGCGTAGCAACTGTGATGTTCAACTGGGTCATATGGAAAAGAAATACTACGAGCATAGCAATGACGGTAAGTTTGGTTTCATCAAAAAGCTTTAGATTTAGAATTGTTTAATCATTATTGATTTAAAGTGCAGTCGATAATTCTTTTGGCAAAGATTTAAATTGAACATTTTTAGTTCTTGTTTGGAAATTTCAGCACTTTTATTTTGATTTATATGATGATATTGTATATTTAGAGATATTTTGTAGCTTCAAAAAACACAAATCAAATATACATATCGCTACCTTAATATATAAAGGCCCTAACTCATTATTTTTTTGAAACCGAGATTTTTGCATTTTTAGATTTATTAGATGTCCTTCTATCGTAATATACATCAAACTCTATTTCAAAAATATAACGAGTTAGGAGCTTTCTATGTATACTAAGGTATGTACATGTACATATGTGTGCTCCTTTAATGTAATGAGTTGCTGGAATATAACATTGAAATTGCCTGTAAAATCACCAATCGTTTTCTTTAATGTATACGTGGGAAATTTTAGAATTATTTTTTATAGCTTTTATAAAAATTTTCGTTATTTAACTTTATAAATTTACCTAGTTACTTCATTAATTAATTCTAGAGCTCTTCGAGGCGAAGATTCATATTAATCTTTTTTTTCATTAATAAAAATTTTTGTCTTATATACTAATTTTGAAAATAACCTAGATTGCATAAATCTGTGACTTGTTAATAAAATACAATCAATATCTTATTTCTATCTAGTCTTACTCGTATGTCTAGTTAATATATTTTTATCAGGTCATCACAAATATTAGGCGCTAGCAAAAATTTATGATTGGCGCTAGCCAAAACTTATACCGAGTGGTTTTCAATTTTCCATGAAAAAATAAAGTGTTATATGATATATTTTAAATAATAAATTATTCTCCCATCGTGGATGGTTAAGTGCGCCTCACACACAATAATGTAAGGTATGTTTACAAAACAATTATGTCACAAGCATTGCTTTAAATATTTTAAATGTTAAACCATATAGCGGCTAGAGACACATAACAGAGTGTCAAGTGGTGTCCCCTACACATGTGAAAGATACCTGATACTATTTATGCTATTATTATATGCATGCCTGTAAAACAATCAAACAATACCTTGTTGTCTAAAGGAATTAAGTCATGTTTCCCTAAACAACGCTATGCTATTTCTAGTGGGAAGCCAGCCTACTTACTGGCCTACTGACGCACGAAAAATTCCCGATTTTATAGATTTTGGCGTCATGAAAAATATCCATGGGGACTTAATCCACGTGGAGGCCTCTCTAGATCTCTCCTCCGATAACTTTCCAACAATAGTTACAATTTTCAACCCAGTAAGCAGTCATTTAACTAGCTAATATGTAAAGAGTATTAATGGGGTCAACTGGCTAGGATTCAAAATATATATTAGTGGCCACTGCGTAGAAAAAAATTCAGCTAAGATCATCTGATGATATTGAATTTACAATTGCCAATCTTAACGAAAATATTAAACAGGCTGCTGAAGATGCCACTACCTCCTATCCGCAAGACTGGCTTTAATAGGATTTATTTTACGGAAATTTAACATATTGTATGTGAAAAAATTATGTGGCAGTTGTCAAAATTTCGATTGTTTTATTAATGCAAGATTTTATTTTTTAAGAAAAATTAATACATAAGCAGTTCTAGGACAAATTTTTAAGTAAATTCAAGCCAAAAGAATATAGCTAAAACACAGTTAAACATAATTTAATACTAACAACCTGTTTTTCGAAAATAAATAAGGGTATACGTTCATTAAAATAACGAACGAAACCATGTTTACGTTTTTATAATAATTATTCATTTCCATGTGAGCTTTCAGTTTTTCGCAGTTATAAATTTTTTTATGTACAATTAATTAAAAATCTGTCTACATATATGTATTTATATATGAAAATTTTATTTAATTTTAAATGTTAAAATGTTAGCCGACTTAAAACAGTAAATAAATATAACAAAAATTAAAAATTTTAAAATCCCCGATATATTCAGAACAGATACTATATCTTCTAAACGGCTTGATCAATTTTCTTCAAACATAGCTTAGAGCACTCTTGATGAAGTCACCTTTCAAACATAAAAAACTAATTTAAGATCGGCCCGGCCGTTTGGTCTGTACGTAAACTCGTACAGACACACAGTTATACAGAGGCGCAGATACACAGACACACACTACGAACTTATAACACCCCTTTTTTGGTCGTGGGTTAAAAAAACAGTTTTTTCTTTTATTTTTTACTTTAACTTACAAAAAAATTAAATAAACGGAAAAATGTAAATGACTTTTTCTATAAGAGGATTGATTTAACTTTAACAAGGACGAATCACGACTTCCGTACAAAGGAAAAATGGTTCCCTTGCTTCTGTAATTTTTCTGCCAAAGAATCAAATCAATATAAACAAATAAATTTTGCTTTATTTTCCACAAGTATTGAGTAAAAATAAAGTAAAGTTTATAGGAAAAAAAATTAATTCTAATAAACAACGGAAAATACGAAATACAGTGAAAATATGTTTTAATGGGTAAATGGTTTTCTAACTGAATGCTAAAATCAATTAAAAATTTGATTGCTCATAAGCGGCCCATAGACACATACTACTTACAACTACTGCCGATGAACCTTTGTGATTGATATTTTACTACAAACTTACGAGTATCAATCATTATTTCAAATAAAAATTTATCAAATAAACAAGCGTTTGAGAACAAACAAATTTGTTGGTAGAATTCAATAAATTAACCGTTAACCTTTATGTCAACAGCAGAAATGCTTTACGCACGTCCACAGCAGCATACCTGGGTATGTATTACATACGTCTTGTATGGAGAATGGTACGTCGTTAGCATAAAAATGCTAATTACGTATCTACCTGGTTTGTTGGAATTTCCGAATTATTTTTTTAGTTTGTTAGAAATGGACAAAGGCTAAAAAATTTTAAGATAACCAATTTCATCCTCACAGTCATTGTTTGTTAAAAAAAGTGGTTGTATAGGTAGACGACATACGTATATAATAAATATATAATATAGGCAGGTAGAAACATTTATTGTTGCGGAAATTTCATTCGTTGTAGTATCGTCAGAAAATTTAGTTTACATTTGTGATTCGAAGTGAAAAGACGTTTCTGTTTATTTTGTGGAAATAAAAAAATATTAAAAGTGAAATGGCTGATGGTGAATGGCTTACTCCGCGACAACTAAGCGCACTTTCGTACGAAGAACAACAAGCATATATTCGGCAAGCGCTTGAAGAGAGCCAAGAAGAAACAAGTGACCACGATTCAATAGTTGGTGACGAGGATTTAGGTGATATTGGTGGAGATGACTCAGACGTTGAAGAACCCATGTTACCAGAATATGACCCAGAGGGCGACAGTGATTCTGATGAAGATCTTGAAGATGCACCAATTGAAACTGGCGAAGTTTTTCCTGCCAGAGATGGTAATGTTTGGTCCTCGATACAACCACAACCTGTAAGATTACGTACGCACAACATTCTAAGAAGTGCAGAATCTGGACCAGTACGGGCAACGCAGGGTTTGACCATTGCAGAAACGTTCCAATTGATAATGTCAAACGAAATATGCGACATAATTATTCGTGAATCAAATCGAAAGGCAAGGCAATTTTATGATATTGACAACGCAAAACATCCAACAAGAGAACCGAGATCATGGATTCCCATAACAAAAAGTGAATTTGATGCATATTTGGGCCTACTTTTGCTAAGTGGCGTTACACATTCTGGTTACGTGCATACGAAAGATTTGTGGAAAACTACTTCACATCCACTGTATCGTGCCGCAATGAGTGTACGACGATTTTGGGAAATAAGCCGCTTCATACGTTTTGATAATGGAAACACACGCCAGAAACGAAAACAAACTGGCAAAGCAGCAGCAATATCGGACGTTTTTTTGATGCTTAACAGCTGTCTTCGTAGATATTACGTGGCTGGAGCCAACGTCACCGTACATGAACAATTGTATGCTTATCGTGGTGGAACTGGCTTCACGCAATACATACCATCAAAACCTGCCAAATATGGAATAAAAGTGTGGTGGGTGTGCGACTCAATTTCTTCCTATCCATTGCAGGTACAATGAATATTGTTGAAAATTGTTGAAAATCTAAATAACTAAATTGAATATAATTTTTCAATGCAGGGACAAATCTATACAGGAATGGCACCGTCTGGTGAACGTGAAAGAAATGTTGGCGAAAGAGTAGGACTTATGTAGGATTTATGTGTCAACCTTTTTGCTGGAAGTGGAAGAAATATTGTATGTGACAACTTTTTCACTAGCTACAACTTGGCAAAAACTTTGATGTTAGACAACAATTTATCTATATTGGGTACTTGCAACAAAAGGCGTACATTCGTGCCAGCAGCATTTGCCAACCCGAAACGACGTGAGGCTGAATCATCAATGTTTGGGTTCTGTAATCACGTTACGATGTGCTCGTACGTTCCCAAGAAAAACAAGGCAGTTGTATTGTTGTCCACTACTCATTATACAACAGAAACGACCGGTCCTAAGAAGAAGCCATTGCTTATATTGGACTACAACAAAACCAAAGGTGGCGTTGATAACATGGAATTGTCCGAACTTAGTACGAAGCGGCGCACAAATAGATGGCCTCTGGCTTTCTTTTATAATATTGTGGACGTTGCTGCATTTGCTGCATACGTAATATACATTAACAACAACACTCACCTGAAGACATCTACAAGCCGCCGTAGGATGTTTCTCCATCAGCTTAGCGAGCAATTGTGCAAGCCAGAAATGGAAAGAAGGGCGAATAACAGCAGAATATCCAGAGATTTTTCAACGCGCAACGCCATCGAAGCCATGAAAGGTGGGCCCATCGGAGTTGTGGATGCTGAGGCACATGCATCGGAGGAACGTGATAGTACGGGCCGGCTAAAAGTAAAGGGGAATTGCTACATCTGCTCGGAACGACGGCCTACTCGTAAAGCATGCACATTATGCAACAAACCAGTGTGCGCAGAGCATTCCAAAGACTTACCTCAATGCGATAGATGTATTTGAATTTCAATAATTTTAAGCAAAAATAATTAAAACTGACATTATATAATAATAATAAAAAAATAATTACAAAACCTAGCTCAAAATAAACTATACTTTTATATTATATTATCATATTTGCATGCGTTTTACTATACATACCCAGGTATGTAGTCTGTTGACTTAAGGGTGCAACTTTGTAAATGGGCTTTATCTTCCGAACGGATGATCTAATCCTAATGAAACTTGGAAGTATTGCGTAAAACAGTTTTGACTAGGATATCAAGAAATTTCAAGTCGATTTGGTTATCCAGTTTAGAGCTACAGCGTTTTCAAAACTAAAAACATACCCAGGTATGTTGCCGTTGACATAAAGGTTAATCAAGCCTTGTATCATAAATGATACATTTAGTTTCTTATGTTCACATAACTCTGGGTTTCAAAATTTAAAGTACCACATGTTTTCACAATTTGTAAACATTGTTATTCCCGTTATTAAAAAAGAAAATAAAAATTAAATATCTTCGCAGGCAATAAGAAATTCAATAAGTTTATAATCTTAACTTTGTATCACATTTGATACATACTGCAGTTTGTTTGTTTCTATACTATTTTACATATAATTAGAACAAGTGTTTTCGATTTTTTCCGCGTTTTCTTTTGAAAAAAAAATTCAGTTTAAAGTGGATATTGATAAAAGTGCCTTATCCGCGGTTTTTGATTCTCAAAGAACTGGTAAATGAAGTCCTAAGTGAAAGTGAAGATGACGATATTTTTGAAGCAGATGTCACTGATATTGCTGTTCGTAACACTGATATTTCAGACGAAGAAGAACACGAAAGTGGCTCGTCTTCGGATTCTGATCAAGGCATTAGCAGTAATACAAATAGTGATCCTTTATATTTGGCCAAAGATGGTACTACTTAGCGTAGCGAACCTTATCCCATTGGTAAACTAGGAAAGGAAAATATTCTTAGCATGCGCCCAGGTAAGTCGTGATTAGAAAAAAAGGTGACTGAATTGAGACCTGTTTTTGAGGTATAACAAAAACTTTACACGATCTGTTTGATGAGTACTATGGACGTCCTATATTTCGATCAATAATGTCTGAAAAAACATTTTTGTATACACATAAAATAATACGGTTTGATGATGTGTGAACCAGACGAGTGAAGACAAATTCGCATCAATCAGAAACTTTTGGGGAAAATGGCCTGAGAGCGTCTCAACGTTTTACAATCCTAATGATTGTGTTACTGTGGATGAGCAATTGCTAGGTTTTCATGGCCGCTATAAATTTCGCCAATATATTCCATCCAAATCAGAGCGGTATGGTCTAAAATTTTGGCTTCTTGTTGACTCGCGTACTTGTTATGTATGGAAAATTCAATCATATTTGGGAAAGGATATATAAGGAATTCCTGAGCGAAACCAAGGAGAACGAGTGGTTCTTGACTTAGTGGATGGTCTAAAAGGAGAAAATGTTACGATTGATAATTTTTTTTCTTCGCATAACCTGGGCCAAAAACTTTTAAAACGAAATATAATAATGGTTGGAACTATGCGAAAAACAAGCGATCCATTCCTCCAAAGCTTTTGGCATGCAAAAAATTACGACGGTATGAGTCAACCTTTGCTTTTACACCTGATACAACTATGGTTAGCTATATAAGCCACAAAGACAAGTGTACAATTGTCATGAGTACAATGCATCATGAACCTAAAATTTCGGATTGCCCCAAAAAGTTGGCCGAAATAATATCGTTTTATAACTCCACGAAAGGAGGAGTTGATACGGTTGATAAAATGTTGAATTGCTATAGCTGCAAACGTAAAAGTAATCGCCGGCCGATGGCTGTTTTTTTCTAACATTATAGACATTTCAGCTTTGAATGCTTACATTATATACAACGAAGTCAATTCCAACTGGAAACAAACTCAAACCAGTACAAAACGTAAGACTTTTCTACTTGAGTTAGCAATATCACTGTCAAAGCCTTATATGGAAAAACGTCAAAAACGTCCTAGAAATGAACTTTCTCTGGCAATTTTCAAAAAAACTTTCAGCCCAAAGTACAGATGAATCTAATGACAGTGAAGCTGGTCCATCAAAAAACAAAGAAACGATAATTCTGAAAAAAAAAACGTGCTAGATGCCAAAAAATAAAAACAAATGGTCGTCGAGTTATTGCTTTTTATGTAAGAAGCCTTGCTGTGGTGATAAACACGCCAAAAATTTTTGCTTTGATTGCATTAATGATTTCTAGAGTTTAATTTTAAGAAAAAACGTATTTTCCTTACACACTATTTTTTTAAAACTTATTTTTTGTTTGTTTTATTTTCTCGTTTTCAGTAAAGCGTAAAATAAAAAAAAAACATATCATGTTTCTATGGGCCCCTGTAACATTTAAAATGAATTTGAAATGAATTTTATTTCAAATTTTTTATAGACAATTTTTTTAATTGATTTTTTTTTATTTTGTGAGTGTGAATTTTTGAATACACTAAAAAAATTCTTTTTATGTCAAAACGAAAGCTTGACTGCTAGTTCATAGAAGCCATGTGAAAGTTCTCGTCTGGCTATTTATATTGAAAACAAAAATAAAACATTCAAAATTTGTTTTTGTTTTCATTATAAATAGACAGCCGAGAATTTTTACACGGCTTCTATAAACTGGCAGTTAGAATATATTTTTTAAAAATCAAAACTTTAAACGTTATCGTGTATAAACGAAACACAAAAGGTCTCATGTTTTTAAAAATTGGCTTTAATTGACGACTCTTACCGCAATTAGTTGATCATTTTGTATTAAAGCTTCCAAATCATTTTATTAGAATTTACCTTGCTTGTTTCCTATTCTTCTAGGCTAAGACATAGTCTGTCTAAAGGCTGGAACAGAATAGAGTAATTGTAGTAGTAGCTGAAGCTGACGACGTAACTACACCTTTTCCAGTTGTAATTCAGAAAGCGTCAATTGTAATTTAGATTTATAAATTTAAATTTAGAATGCGTAACTTTTAATTTCGATTTATCAATTTAAATTCAGAAACCATCAATTGTAATTCAGAAAGTGTCAATTATAATTCAAAGACAGAACAAATTTTATTAACTATTAATTTATTTTAATTTTATTATAGCAAAAAGAAAACTATTTTTTTATATTTTTTTCTCTCAATTGCTTCTTTTTGAATAATTACTGTTCTGAAGATAGGACAAGAAGCACTATCTTCGACAGTGGTGTATGTTTTCATACAATTTTTGGCCATAAAATTTGTATGTAGTAATTCTCCTTTATAATATTTACTATTTTATGAATTACAATTGATGGTTTCTGAATTTCAATTGACACTTTCTGAATTACAATTGATGCTTCCTAAACCTAAATTGATAAATCTAAATTACAAGTGACGCTTTCTGAATTTAAATTCATAAATATAAATTACAAGTGACGCTTTTTGAATTATAACTGGAAAAGGTGTAGTAGGGTAGCAAGAAAAAATGTAAAGAGGATATTGGAGCTTTCTGCATGGTTACCAAATAACTAAAGTCTTCAAAACCTCGAAAGATTATACAAGAATAATGTGTGAATTTGTTCAATTCACAAGATCGAATTAACTTCGTATGTGTTGTCTAAAAATCAATAAAAAAATTTTAAATATCTGATAACTAACACCAGAAAATACATTTCTCTTAAGATGCGTTTCCTCAAGCAACAAAATTCCGCAAATTCGCAGAATTCACAATATTGGAAAGAAAGTCCCTAAAAATATAAGATAGCAAACAAATTTTGGGAAAATTACGCCTGGCACGAAAAAAGCGATAATTCGCGAAAAGTTGCAAGATTTTAAACAAGATATAATAATTATTTCAAATCGTTGAATGCAAAACATTCGGTAAAAATCGTGAAAAAGACGAAAATTCGCAAAAAGTTACTAACAGAAAAAATTTTAGGACTCTGAAAACATCCAAAAAGTTACTTTTTCGCGAACTTTGCAAAAAATCGCGAAAAATTTAAAATTTTTAGATAAGCGATAATCTATTGATTATTGATATATTGATTAAAAATCTCTAAAACTGTAAGGAATGCAAAATTCGCGAAAATGGCAAAAATTTGCAAAAAGTTACTAACAGAGGGATGATAACGAAGTTTAATATTGTTTAAAAATCGACGGAACTGTCAGGAAGCTGAAAACATGTAAAAGTCACTAACATCGCGAACTTTGCAAAAATTAGCGAGAATTTTCAAGATCGGAAGCCATTAAAATTAAAATAAAGTTCAGAAAAATGCGAAAAAATCGCAAGTTAGCGAAAAATTGCTAAATGTATTGAAGAAACTACTAACAATAATTGACTACATAATATTTTACTCAAAAGCATGGTAATCCTTGTTGACATATACAAACATTTATTTTTGTCGCGCAACAAATTTAAAAATTTAGATTTTTTCGCTTCAACTTCCACTGCAACGACTACCAGAACTATGCATTTTGTTTACTTCCCTTTAAAACAACAGGGGGCAAATCACGGCATTCGATGCGACTCGTAATTTAAAAATACTTCCATATAAACTCTATTGAAATATTTTTAAATTATGAGTCGTATCGGATGCCGTGATTTACCCCTAGTTTTTAACTTTTGACAGCTTGCAGTGCTACTCGTTACGTTGTACTACAGCTACTATTCTGTTCCAGCATTAAAGCTATTAAGGCTGTTTCAGACTATAATACAACTACGAGTATTAATACTTTTGGCTAAAATACCTCGTTGATCTAATTTCAGTTTCAAAAATTTCAAATAACAAAAACAACTCAGTTTATCAAAATTTCAGTTTCCACGAAAGTGTTAATTTTTCTAGTAGACGAATTAAGAGAAATGGTATGACTTTAATTATATGGACTTTTTATGATATTTCAGTATAAATTTGAAGAGCTCACATTTTTATTTTATATATTCGGTGTCGAAGGAATTCTTACTTTCCTGCAGTTACATTTGAGACAAACCAATATTTTTGATTTTTTTTTTTTTGTTTTAAACAAAATTGTTGAAATGAAAAATTTCATAAAAAAATTTCATAAAAAAATTTCAAACAATTTCATCGAGTAAATTTAGTCATACAATCATTCAATCGAACTTTTGTACTACATAAAAAAACACTGAAAGTTTTGATATTAAAATAAAAAAAGATTTTAATACAAAGTTCTTATACGAATGAAAATAAATTTTACTGCCACTTACGCCATTTGTAATTTCAAGGAATTTTCCATTTCCCAAACCCTATTTACAATGCAGTAATTCCAGACTAAATACGTGGTAATATTATTAATACTTTCGGGAAATTATACGTTAGAAGAATTTAAATGAATACGTTGAGCTGCCAATTTGAAATAATCTACATTCGACATGTTTATATGCACATATACATAAGTGGGTAATACATTTTTATTTAAATTTTCCACCTTTTTGATGTGTAAACAACTATACACTAGGTGGTAAAAATCTTTTTCACAATACAAGCACAAATTTTTAGTAAGATCACACCGCGTTATGAAATCGGTGTGAGCTATGTATGATTGTATTAGTGTAATCATACGAACAAGAAGTACAAAGAAACTTAACAACTGCATAGAAATAACTCATCCGAATTTTAAAGCATACCTTCTGGAGTTAATTTTAATAGAAATTGCTTGTGAACTGTAATAGTGTTGCCAGTGGGTATAATTTTGTTAAAAAGTTGAAAAATATAAAATAAATAAAATATATATAAACTTTTAAATAAAACAGCGTTTTAAATGTCAAATATTTGTTTAAAAGATATATAGCAGTCTTTAAAAAGAATTTATAATATTATTTATTTATTTATTTATTTTTAATTAATGGTAAATAAATTTACAAATTAATATTCGATTATATAATATTCGTCCTTACTAAGTTATAATTATAATTATAGACTAAAAATATTGTTTATATTTCAAATTGTAGTGCTTTTAAATTTTTAATGACTGTAATTGGCAGATGTTTTCTAACGTTTTAAGAGTCTAAGATTTTTATCGATTCTAACAGGCTCTTAGATAATGATATATCGTTGAAACAGGATAATAGATGTGACATTGTGAGGTTGTTGTTGCACTTTGGACATAATGGCTGGTTCTCCATTTTCAAAAGATGCTGATGCATTAATTCACTATGACCGAATCTTAATCGGGTTAAAATTATTTGTTGATATTTTGGCATATTAACAGCATAGTTGGATTTTTGGTATGATGGGTTTATTGTTTTATAGTATGAGTTGGGAGAATGTATGATAGACTGTTGGTTTTGACCCTTCATTTGTTTAGTTATATATCTTTTAATATTCTTTTTTGTATAATTATTGTGAATTATTTTATTTTCGCTGTTCTGTCTGCTATCTCATTTCGCAAAATGCCTATGTGGCCTGGTGTATAGAGTAACTTGATATTTTTTTGCATGAGTAACAATTCACGAACTTTGGTAATTAATGGGTCGTTATTGATAGTATTTTTGAGGGCATTAATTGCTGATAAAATGTCGGAGCATAAGATAAGTTTTTTACTTAATGGTTTTATTTTTAGTGCTTCTTCAATGGCAGTAATTTCTGATTTAAAATTTAGGTGAATTGTGGCAGCCAACCTTTTTTGATTATGAGACTATTATCTTTAACAATTGCAAAGCCGTTTCCAGCTTCTGATTTTGAGGCATCACAATACCAAAATGTCAATTTCTTTCGTTTCCACTCATTAAAAATGTTAAGATGATATTGTTTTAATACGTCAGGGTTAGTGCTGTTTTTGTTAGGCATGTTGCAATCTATAAAGAAATCGGAGATTTTCTTCCAAGGTGGATGAATTGTACGGAAAGATGGTGGATTATTTAGGTAGATTGAAAATTCTTTCGCTGAATCATGAATTGCTGCTATTGTTGTTTTTATTTTGGGAGCTTTTTTGAGTTTGATATAGTTTTTAGTGTCTTCAAAAATAATATTATGCCTATATTGTGATATCTTAATAATCTGGTTACTTATGAGTTTTTTGTATCGGTCTTCCACTGACGGAAGGTCAAACTCGTGTAGTATATTATATATTGGTGTCGTATAAAAAGCTTGTGTGATTGACCTAATAGCAGCATGGTAGTACTTTTTAATTGGGTACAAATTTGATTTCGCCGCTTTTCCATATAGAACGAGACCGTAGTCTATTTTACTTAAAATTATTGCCCTTAAGATATATTTAAGTGAGTTAATATGGCTTTGACTTGAAGAGCCGTTAATGCACTTTAAATTATTTAACCGTTTTGCGAGATCGGAAGAAAGCTTTTTGATGTGATCGTTCTAGTTCAGTTTTTTATTAAATGTTAAGCCAAGAATTTTAAGTTGTGTAACATTTTTAAAGTTGAAATCATTTATTTTAAAGGTTGGCGCAGTGCAGTTGTGTTTTCGACAAATATGCAGATGTTTTGATTTTGGTTTGGAGATTGTTGCACCCGACGTAGAACACCAAGCGTTTAAGTCTCTCATTAGCTTGTTAAGATTATTTTGAACTTTATTGGGGTCATTTACTTTTGTATATAAAAAGAAATCATCAGCATAAAGACAGTGGGAAAATTCCTTATGTTTTGACATGATGTGATTGATTTTCTCGAAAGCTATAAGAAATAGTATAACAGACAGTGGTGAGCCCTGAGGAATCCCATTGTCGATTTTCTTACATGTCGATTTATAACCATAATTTTTAATTATAAGACATCTGTTTAAAGATTTGACGTATCCATATATATTGCTCCCAACTTTCCACTTTTTTAATTGGTTTAAAATGAAATGAATACCTATTTTGTCATATGCCTTTTCATTACGTACTGTTGCCTTACACTGAAGCTGGTGCACGAAAATTGGGTATCAATCTCCATCTCATGCCAATTACTATGGGTGGAGAGTTTAATATAAATTTTGCAAACCCACAGTCGCAAGCTTTATCAAAATTTTTATTTTTATGTTTTCCACTTGCATATGAGCAATTCTTCACAAGCCCCCATAACTAATAATTCCACTACTAAAGATGCACTTTTCCATAGATTTTTAAATACAATAGAGTCAAACATTTATATATCTTATTTTAGTTACCATAAACCAATAATAATTTTTTGTAATTAAGGCATTTACCATAGATGGGCACTTTGCAGTACTACTAAAATTTCAGTAAAAATAACTTTTTAACCAGTAAATTTTTACTGATTACTAAAAAATTTTTCTGCAATTTTTATAAAGTGCCTAAATGATTTATTATATGATGAGGTGCATTGAATTTTCAGTAATCAGTAATGCTTGTATTCATAATGAAATTCCACCAAGTGGCTAAATTTTTTTCATACAAAAATTTCAAAATTTTAATGAAAAAAACTTTGCCACTTCCTACAATTTTATTATGAATACTGCCCTACGATTTTACTAGTAAATCAAACTAAATTTCATTATCAGTAAAAATTTACTGGATTTTTTTTAGCAATCAGAAACTTTACTGCTTACTGCTATTTTTAATGCATATATGCTGCAGTGTGCCCATTTACTAACCAAATAAGTTTAACAAAACAAACAAAAACCAACAAATTCCTATGTATTTACAATATTGAAAGTTTTGATACTTTTAATTGATTAATTTAAAAAAAAATATACTAAAAGCATAAGTACTTCAAACTTTAAAAAAATTTTCATTACTAGATGTTTACACATCTCCCCTGTGATCGGACTCACATTGCTTTTTTATATGTTAAATCAAACTATTTTTTATTTTTTAAGTCATTATTTTTATAAATACATAGTTTTATTATCAATATGTCGTTAACCTTCGATCAACTTCTTCAGGACCCACAGGTGGTAATAATTAGAAATTAGAATATTACAATGAGATCCAAAAAGTTAATATTACTTCAGAATATTATGAAATAGTTTATATAAATTAAAAGAAATCAACTAAAGCTAGAAATTAAACATTTTACTGTATTTCGCTGCAAAGTTGTAGGAAATGAGTACTGATGAGTAATTACATATATTAATCATTAAATCGCTGAAGTTTGCAGAAATTTTATATTTGAGAGCAAAATAATTGCGGCCATTAGCTGAATTGCGATATTAAAAGAAATTTAATCAAGTTTAAGACTTTGTAAGGGAAGGAAATTAGAAAAATAAATAAGTCTGAATTGAGGTAATTAAGAAGGATTTACTGTAATATATTTTCTGACAGATGTGCAATTGCTTTAGGTGAGTACCTGCTATTACGGCCTAATCTCACGTGTGCCAAAGCACTGGGTGTGGGTTAGACGCCAGACCAACGCCCCCATGCACCCTTTTAGAATGAACCTATTTCCCACTCAATAAGGCACATAGGTTGCAATCTTTGAATATAGTTATCCCTGTTCTATATTCAAGTACCTTGCTGAGGTACTTTGAGCTATCTAAACTCTGCTGCTATGTCCGTGCCCATAGCAGCTCTGTTGAATGGCAACAGCACCTAGAATAGTGTCTGGCTGACCGCGTCAGACCAACCACTAGCATTGATTTCACATTGGGAAGCCAAGACTATTCTCCCAGCGATTTTGGTAGCAACCACAGCCACCAAGATAATTCTCCGGCTTCCACGCTATGGTGTTGTGTATACACCTTAGCGAGGTCCCCAAGAAAATTCCTCAACCATTGCCGGTACATCTAACCACTCATCCATAATGAACGCATGCCTGTGTCACCAAATAACCAGTGCCTACTCCACACATACCAAAATCATCCCTTTAACTCCGTGGGGTAAAGCCCGTGGGGTAGGACGAATTCGGCATTTTAGCAAAGGAAACTGACGACTGCTATATGCACTCAAAACTTCAGAGCAGCGAGGACCACTTACGCGAGAAGAATGCAAGCTCGCCGCCCGCCAAGATCCTGTGCCTACTACAATCGATCATGCTTGATAAACGCCCCTTGAACCCAGGAGGTAGGACGCACAACTATTTTAGCACAGAATCTTGACAACCGCAATGCATTTATCTCTAAGAAGCCCAGCTGTCGGGCAACCGGCACCCGTGGTACCAGAAGTAGCCTCTGGTTAGACCTCGAAGCTCCACCACAAGGGCTTCACCTCTATCGTCTTTTGAACTCAGGGGCAGTTCTAGATGACGCTGCACCTAACTGACAACAACGGACGTACAATATTTGTTTTCCTTTTATAAATATGTGCACATCCTTTGCTCTGTTTATATTCAGAGATTGGGTAGTAACACGTAAGTTTTACGGGTAATGAGCCAAAGGTCGCTCCGTCAGTGAAAAAAGCTACATTACCCTAGCTGGGGCCCCGGGATCGCCACACCCGTAGTCTATAAATAGACTCCGCTGGGGGTATATTTTCTGACACATTATACTTATTTATTAAACACATTTTCTGCATTCTAACTGCCTTAATTTTGTTATTTAAAAGTTATTTGGTTTTTTCCATTTAGCTACCATCTAATTTATTTATTATTTGTTTGTATAATAAGAATAAAATTGTACTTCGTAAACAAACTTTATGCCATTAAGTAATTTTTTTTTCTTTGATGAAATGATTCCAAAAAGCGCGTTGATGACTTCTGCATATTATTTGTTGTCCACAAATAAAAAATCCAATGTAAAATGAAGGTAGAAGAGCAGCTAACGTATGTAGAAGTCACAGATAATGAATAATAACCATTTATTTTTACGAATGCTGTGCCCTTATCTTTTGAACAATAAAAATCAGCTTTTCCAGCCTGCTACAACAATTTAGCTCCTCTACCTTTTCCCATTTAAATCAGTTTTTTTTTCATTCTTTGTTAACTTTATTTTTACTTTTTTATTTTAATTTGAAACGTTTTGCTTAAATTATTTTCTGCTTAATGGACAACTAATGATATTTCTCCTTTTAGTGTTTCTCCTCTTAATTTCTTAAAACTTTATTAAATGTTTGGAATGAATTATAATGTAAAAATGAATTTTTATATAAGCAATTTATATTTTTATAAAATTGCTAATTGTGATATTACATATACTGAATTTGCATCATAAAGTTTTTCCTGAAACGATTTTTATTTTTAGAAGAAGAAAATTATATAAAAAAATTCCACAACTCTTTTTCATTTTCAATTTAACTCTCTTCTCTAGCGCGGCAATTGCAAAATGTCATAATGTGAAAAGCAAACAAAGAAGCTTAAATGTGCTGTAACTATTCTGTGCCACAAAATGGACTTAATATGATTTTCGAGCTCTTCATGGTCAAACATATGTTGTACTAAGTTATTTTTGCACAAATATGAAAGTCTCAATCATCTTAGGCGAAAAACTTCTTTTAAGAACTTTGATTAAAATTCTTTATCTGTTTTATTCCATTTTAAGACTTTAACTTTATGCAATGATAATTAAAATCATATCATTTAAATCAATTGATAATTGGTAAAGTAACTGTGAATGTAAGTTGTGCAATCCAAGGTCAACATTTTTCCACATTTTAAGAATACTAATGCCTAAATGAACTTGTTTTTAGTCGACTTCAAAAAAGGAGTAGGTTATCAATTCGTCTGTATTTTTCTTGCCAGTATTACCTAGTAACTCGTTCTAAAATGTAGACCGAATGTTAAAATAACTTTTTGTCTGATAGGGTATAGCTTCAATTTGGTCTTTTTGTAAAAAAGTGGGCTGTTACACGACCACAATTTTTAAAATTGATTTTATGATATTTTACTTATTTAATTGCTACGAAACTTACCACCCAGCAAATTGGTCACTAAAAATTTGGAAATAAAAGTTAAATAATCTAGGCGCACGGCAGTGCGCCAGGCCAAGTTCTGGCCAATGCACGCAGTGTGTATATTGACACGAAGCCATTCGAGCTGTTTTTACCCCCCTCTTAACTTTGTTCCCCGCTACCGTAAAATTATGAAATTTAAATCATAATTAGAATAAATCCATATAACCTCATATGCGAAGTTTAAAAGTTTTATAATGAAAGGTTCCGGAGATATAAAGGTGCAAAAAGTGCATATTTTAAGACATACTCACTGACCACTGACCACTGACACACTCATCAAATTGATGAAGCACTTCCGCTATCGCTAGAGAGCTAAAATTTGGTACAGGAGAAGATCTAGGTGAGCAATGAACCAGAAAAATCTGAAAACTCGAAAATTTTAACCAGGAGGGCGGGGCTACGCCCATTAAAATTAAAATTTGTGCTATTGAGCTGAAACTCGATACAGAGCTAGGTCTAGGTGAGAAATAAAATAAAAAAATCTAAAAACTTAGAAATTATAGAAAATTATATAAAAGTCAGAATTAAAAAAGCTAATATAAGGCGCTTAGTGGAAGCGTTTTTATTGAAATTTGGTATATATACTGCGATAATGCAAGGCTATAAATTTTTTATTAAAAAATTGGGCGTTGACGCGCCCATACAATTTAAACCTCATTTTAATGCCCTGCGGCTCGGCATATTTAGATATACTATTTATGTGGGTATTATTATCCGTTTGTAACGAAACTAGACACGATTAATTAGCACTGGCCCAAAAAATTTGACATTGGAAAAGTGGGCGGGGTTACGCCCATAAAAATTAAAAATTAAAAGTTGCGCTAAGTAGCTGAAATTTGATATACAAGTAGGTCTAGGTGAGAAAACAACTAGAAAAATCTAAAAACCAGTAAATTTTAGTTAGAGGGACGGGGTTGCGCCCATAAAAATTAAAAATTTAAAGTTGCGCTTATGAGCTAAAATTTGATACATAAGTAGGTCTAGGTGAGAAACCAACTAGAAAAATCTGAAAACTCAAACAATTTTACCAGAATGGGCGGGGCTACGCTAATATTGTTTGGAACTAAAAACCTAATATAAAGCTTTTAACTCAAGCCAATTTAGTGAAACCTTGCATACGCGTTGCAGGTATACAAGACTTTAAACTATCACCTTAAAAAGTGGGCGTGATCACTCCTACAAAATGTTAGCCCTGTTTGTAATCTACTTCGGTCTAGCATATCTTAGAAGAAAATTAGCATGAATTATAAGCGCTGCTCACAAAAAAATTGTGAGTTTAAAATAGTGGGTGGGATAGTGCTCATACAATTTAATTCTTGCTAGAGACCTGAAATTTTATACACAAGTAAGTGTAGAGTAAGTCAATGGGAAAATCTTACAACAAAGAAGTTTTTTCCGGTATGCGGCGCCACGCCTTTAAAACTATAATTCGCCCTAGAGAGCTGAAATTTGATACACAAATAGATCAGAGATCACAAAAAAAATCTAAAAAACGAGAAGGAACAAGCACTTTCAATTCAAAATTAAAATAAGTTTTAGTGTTGTTTATGGGAATTGTTCCAATTTAAGTTTAAAATTGTTTAACGCACTAATAATCCCAAATTAAAATTTTACTTATTAAGTAAAATATTTTTAATCAATTTCAATGTATTTTTAATAAAAAAAATATTTTACTAAATAAGTAAAATATTAATTTGGGATTATTAGCGCGTTTAAAAATTTTAAACTTAAAATAAATTTTATTGAAGCTTTTCATACACATTGCACTTATCCAAAATAAAAATTTCGTATTTTGCGAAGTAGCCGCGACTTCAACAATAAATCGTAGCATTTTCTTTCTTGTACTTCCGCTTAGCATTTTTTAATTTAATACTCAGGTATTTCTCATTAACTTATTAATACCAAACTCTGCATGAACCATAAGCACTTGAAGATATAAAAGTCAGCGGGGCCAGGCCCATAAAAATTTTACGTAATATTATACTATTGAGAGCTGACATTTTGTAGACAAATAGTCCCAATTGATTTGCTCAATCGGAAAATCCAAAAATTAAACCACCAGCTACCCTATTAAAACTTTGTATGCACATTGGGCATATCCTTTTGATTTATGTACCTTGGCTAAGCAGACTTTATTTAACATCCTTCTTTTCAGATGGCTCTTACCAAATTGCGTACACATCGGCGACGAGTTGTAATGACACAATAGTACATTTTTAAGGTGTGCAATCCAACACTCATCACGCTCTAACCCATTATTTTATGCAACTATGCCATTTTCAACTGGCATATTGATCATAAATAGAAATAAGACATACTAGAAATTTTAAGTTTAAAAGGTGTTATTATAGAAATTTTTCCAAAAAGTAGTCAGATCCTCACAAAAACATAAATGTGAAAAAAGGCCAAGTTCTTATCCAAAATTTCGGCCATTAAAAGTAGTGAGATATAAATTTTAACCAAGTTATTGTTTGGCACAATACGTAATACAGAAATATGCTATGCGTTATATAAATTTCTAATCGTAAGGGTGTCATACAATTTATAGATAGTCTACTTACTTGGCAATGTTTTTACCTTTCTAAAATGGAGAGAATAATGCATATTTGTTCATTTCTTTGTATTGGAAAAAATGTTGTCAAGTAAACATACTATCTAGAAATTGTATTTTATTGTATTTTATTAAATAAACTTATTTTATGTTTCATTGCGAATAAAATTGGTATTTCAAATTAAATATTGAACTTCAAAAAGCTAAAAAGATGTTTCCAGGGTTGGAAAACTTTAACTTTTTTTATACAAAAGTAACTTGCTAAAACAAATTTTTCCTTTTTTTCTATAAATTAAACATATCTTATATTCTTAAAAGAAAGAGATTGGTGTAAGAAATAAGAAAAATCAAAAAGGATGATTCCAGGGTTGGGAAACCCCACACTTTTTGTGATATAAAAAATTAGCTACCGAAAACTAATTTTTATTTTTTTTTTATAAAATATACTTATTTTATACTTCAGTACGAATGAATTTATTATTTCAAATTGAAACAAAAATTAAAAAATTAAAGCGACGTTTCCAGGGTTGTAAAACCTTATTTATTATACAAAATTACCTTACTATAACAAATTTTTCATTTTTTTACTACAAATTAAACATATCTTACATTCTTAAAAAAAGATTGGTATAAGAAATCAGAAAATTCAAAAGTGAGGATTCCAGGGTTGGGAAACTTACACTCTTTGTGGCATAAAAAATTAACTACCGAAAACTAAATTTTATTTTTTTTACTAAATAAAATTATTTTATGATTGATTACGAATAAAATGAGTATTTCAAATAAAAAAAAGTAATTCAAAAATTAAAAAGACGATTCCAGGGTTGGAAAAATTTATTTTTTTTTGTACATAAGTAACTTACTAAAACAAATTTTTCCCTTTCTTTATAAATTAATTAATAAATTAATTTATATTTTTAAAAGAAAAATAAAAAAAGTAAAAGAAATCAGAAAAATCAATAGGGATGATTTCAGGGTTGGAAAAGTTACACTCTTTGTGATATATAAAATTAACTAAGTCTAATTAATTTTTATCTTTCCCTTTACTTTATATATATTTTACGTTTTGGAAATAAAATTTTTTTGTAGAAAACTATAAAAATAAAAACCACAGCTCCAGAGCTGGAAACTTTGAACTTTTTTTTGGATATTAAAATCAATAAATAAAACATTTTTTTTGGTTTTTTTTTTACTTAACACACTTTCTATATTTTTTAAGAACTACTAGATTGGTATAAGAAATCAGAAAAATCTAAAATGATGATTTTAGGGTTTGAAAATTAATTTTTTTTGTACATAAAAGTAGGTAGATCAAATTATTTTTTTTTCTTTTTGTTTATACTTTATGTATGTGCTTATGTATGTATCTCTATACGACATAAAAGCACTTTGGTAAAGGGTATATAAGATTCGGCACAGCCGAATATAGCACTCTTACTTGTTTTTTTTTTTTTTTTGTGGTGATGAGTACAGATCCACATTGGGTCAAAGTAGAACACACCGGGTAAATGAACATTTTAGGATGGTGAAAACTAAAGATGATCACGCTTTTCGTACGGTCAATCCGCCTCGAATTTTATGCCGCCTTACTTCCTTCCTTCCTATTGCGCTTTTTAGAGTTTGGAAATTTTCAATCTCTTATTCGATTGTTATTAAAATGTAACTGATAGGAATTCATTATAAATAATTTTCAAGCGTAGTTATTGCTGAACTACGTCTTATAGACGATTTGAGATGAAAAGTAAATTTTTTTTAAATTAGAAGTGCCAGGCTAGCGGTTCAGCCTTCACTATTTTGTAGAACACAATTTTCCTTATAAATATAAATAGTTATAAATTTGTTTCAAAATGCTCATTTCACTAGTTTCTATTTATTTGAGAGGAACCACTTTCACTTGCCCAATCCCGATTATTTCCTATCATCGGCAGAATAAACGGAATTTCAATTTTATGTTTATAGCGGATACTAAGCTTTTAAAAAATAAATGTTTAGTTTACTTATGTGATGAAGTTTTTATAAGAGTACTACTATTCTCGATATTGGCACTATTCTGAAGTTGTAGCCAGACACAATCCATATTATCAACAGAGCTATCCCTACAAAATTTCAACGTTTTCCTTATATTACTTTTCCAGATATCTGAAAGTAAATACTTTTCTTTATGGGATGTGTCTAATTCGGACTTTTTCTAAGACAACGCGCATTATAAAAATCGTCAGATACATAAAATTGCACGTTTTTGCTGCACTAGGTGCAAAGATTTTCTAGAAAAAATTTATATGCGGGATTCCACGCCCACTTTTTACTCCAAATTTTAATTTTTAATAGCAGGACAATTGAGTAACTCCTGCAAAATCTTAGGAGTTTAACCGTATTAGTTCCCAGGATACTTTAAAATAAATACCTGATATATATGGGATGTTCCACACCCAGTTGTTCACTTCTAAATACTATTTCTTCAAATTACTATGAATATTAAACCAAATAAGGCAAATCACTTCAGTCATTCTCCGATTTAAGATAAATTAAAAAATTAGGTCTGGTCAAGTTTTCTTTCCGTAAAAACCTAAGTTGAAATATGAAAAACAGTGCTGCGATTACCAACAAACGACATTTGATTTACATATCGTTACCTTAATGTAGAAAGGCCCTGACTTATTATTTTTTCGAACCCAATTTTTTTGTATATTGCGATGGAAGAACATCTATTGTATCGAAAAATGGAAAAATCTCGACCTTTGATCGATCAACTCCCGCTTTTTGCAAAAACCATCTGGTCATGTTAGTCATTCATTATTTCAATTCCACAGTATTCATATGCGACCCCATAAAGTTTATATATTCTGGATCCGATATTTTAGAAACATCTTTTCTCAAGAGTTCTCTCACATTCGGCAAATTTGTATAGAAAAATCAATTTTAACTATACCATCATAAAGATTTGTTGCTTTTATGTAAAACTTGGGAAATATGTTGCGAAGTTTTGCACATATCGTTGGTAACAGGGAACTGAACTCTCACTAATTTTTGGTAAACGGAAATAACATTAGATATATCAGTAAGGAAAATTCATAATTAAAAGAAGAGAAGTGTCTTAGGACAACCGATTAGTGCTATGCTGCTTGACTATATGAAATAAATATCATGTCTTTGATAGCCGTTCGCCTAGAATCTATAAATTTCAACCTATGTTTTTTTGAATCACAAGGCAGACTTAAAAAATTATAACCTGTTTTGTGTACGATACATCATTCTTCATTATCATGCAAACTAAATGGTTTGGGCTATTTCGGTGATTTGTAGTACTTTAGTTTGTTACTAAGAATCTCCATACAACAGTATCGAGATAAGCTCATTTTGAGTTAATGGTACCTCCGTAATCTGCATATTTAAAGGTACCCTTGGTCAAAATTTGATTTAATCTGTGTGATTTTTCAGAAAGTTATAGCACTACGACTTGCGACTTATCTTTTTGAAACTTCTAATCTCATTTGGAACAATAGCTTAATTTAGGTTATACTTAAGTATATTTAAACTTAAATGTATTACTTACAGTGTGTAGAACGATGTTTGCTTAAAAAGTAAAGTTTAACAAGGAATTTTCCAATTTAACTGTAAAAGAAATACATTTCTGAAAATCGACTTGAAAGTTTAAAAGTGCTCTCCTGCAAAACAATAAAATATGACTTAAGCACTTTTTCCTTATTGCCACAGATATGGACATTTAAGCACACTCATGTACATACAATTTGTATGCAAAATAAAAATTAAAACTGCACAAAAGCATATTATGCAAATCAAAATATAGAAATATATGTATGGCATGAAAAATCACTGCAAAGTGAATAAAAAATTTACCTTAAACTCATAAAATTTAATAATTTTTCTTGCTTGGGTGAAGGAAATATATGAAAAAGAAATGTTTCAACAACATAAATTTTTTACAATTATTTTTAGTTAAATTAGGGTAAAATTTCATTTGCAGTTATGATGGATGGATTGGTTCATGAAAGATAAAAAAACTTATTTTATGTGTTTAATTATGCATGGACAGAAAATAATATATTATTATTTTTTTTTATGAAAAAAAAAATAATTTTATTAGCAATAATGCACTATGCATAAAATAAGTTATGATTTCTAATTTTTGTGTTTGTAGTACAATAAATTAATCTAAAAGCATTGCTTGTTTTTATTTACATACATATATATACATATAAACACATAACAGCAATAAATATATTGCTTATTTTTGTTAAATTCTGATTGTTTTTAATAAATTTAAATTAAAATCTTAAGTTTTTGAAAATTAGTATTAAATGCTGAAATTGTTACTAATCGGAAGTAATGAACTAGGAAAATAATTAAATCATTCGGTAAATTAAAAATTTTACTCAAACCAGATTAAATATTAGTGTTTAATATGATATGAATTTATTTTTATCGGAATCATTCGAAAATTTTCGTCTGTCTATATCGAAAAAAAAACACAATACTCAATTTGGATGTTGTTGTTTTTTAATACACGAGGGTGGAACATTAACTCAGAGTCTTTTTGAATATCCCGCTTCTTGATTGAAATGACAATACTGTTTCTGTCAAGAAGCAAGTGTCAGTTGACTCCTGTCTAAATTTGAACAAGCTGTGTCATTTGGTTTGTGTTTGGCAGCCATTTATAACAGACTCCCTCGCCTCTTGAGAAGAAAATGGAAAAAAGTGCATTTTGTGTGCTCATTAAACATTATTTTTTGCGAAAAAAAAACCATCAATCAAATCAAAGAAAAGCTCGATAAATACTATGGTTTACTGTGGTGAACGTTTTGGACAGCCAATTGAAAAATTCACGATAAGGTGTTGGTCGATCGAAGAGTAAAAGTGCGTGAGATTGTTGATGCCATAGGCATTTTATATGGCAAAGTAGTTTCAAATGATTTTTTGCGGCGTTTTGAAACTGTGAATGAAAATTGATCCATTACTGTACTCCTGAGACCAAGCAGCAGTCTAAACCTGCTCCGAAGAAGGCCAAGGTGAGTTTGTCGGCCAATAAGGTGATGGCAGCAGTTTTTTGGGATGTACGCGAAATAATCCACATCGATTCCGATTTAATGAGGATCTACAAAGAAAACGATCCCATAAGGCCAAGAAAAAAGTTCTTTTACATCAAGATGATGCACGAGTACACACGTGTGCAGTCTCAATGACAAAACTCTATGAATTGGGCTACGAATTGGTACCCCATCCGCCATATTCTCCGGATTTAGCCCCTACTGACTACTTCCTATTTCCAAACGTAAAGAAATGGCTCGGTGGAAAGAGATTTAGCTCCAAAGTAGATATGTAATAGCGGAGATATTCCTGTTTTGGGAATTCAAAACCGAAAAAAAACAAAAATGATGGCAACCCTGTTACAAATGGGGGATTTTGGGGATTTTCATAATGATATTTTGTGTGTGTGTGTGTGTGTGTGTGTGTGAGTTTGATTCTTTGTTCATGTGTATGTATTTATACTTGTGTGCACAGCTTTTGTTGTTATTGTAGAGAAACGTTGTGCTTACAGTGCATGGATGTAACTATGTACGTGTGGGATGTGTGTGTGTGTGTGTGTGTGTGTGTGTGTGTGAGTCTGATTCTTAGGTTATGTGTATGCATGTATATGTGGGTGTTTGTATTTGTGTATGGGAGTGTGTATGTGTTTGTGTGTGTGTTTTTGTACTTACTCGTATGTATGAAGGTGTCCGATACTTTTGTTGTAGTTGTTGGCAGACAATCATTATACCCAGTAGGAAATGTCGATGGTGAAAATGTACTGAGTCGCTTTTGACTTGTCGCTTGTGCGATGTACATACAAATGTATATATATTGACAACTTATTGACAATTCCACCATAAATACACCATATCTGTTTTCTTTCCTTCTTTTATTCTGACGGATAGAAAAAATCTTCTTATACCAAAAGTTTTACTAGAATTTTAGTGCTGAAACAAAGACACTTGCTCCCAGTCTGACTGCAGGGTAGTTACAAGGGATCTGTGTATTTGTGTGCATGTAGTGATTGTTATTTGATAGACTTTAGGTTGCTGTTTTGAGTTATCGTTGGTATTCTTATGTAGGGTTATTGTATGTATGCATTTATGTTTGCGATCTCTGGGGAAATAATCTAATAGCTGCAGAGAGTGGCAACCCTATTGTGAATGGAAGTGAATACGGAATGTATTTGGTAATGTAGGTATATGTTGTTGTATTAATGTATGTGATCTTATCTATTTTTGCTTTGAAAAATATCATATATATATATATATATATATATATATATATATATATATATATATATATATATATATATATATATATACTCACACACCCATACACATTTCCACAATTCTCTGTTGGTATTACGATATATGATGAAATTCATATACACAGCCCATAACAAAATCGCTAGCATCAGTTTGCAATATGAAGGTACGAGAAAAAATCATTATTCCTATTCAAAAGCTCTTCTTATCAACCTGATTGGATTCGAAACATTTAACATCCCAAATTCACTTGTACATACATAAAACCTATGCCGGCACAATATTTTCTATCTCCATAAGAATAGCAACGTCAATAGCCTTAAAAACATATATACATTCATTTGTAAATATGTATGAAAAAGTGATGATAATTCACACAAGCAATGATATTTTTCAAAGCAAAAATATATAAGATCACATACATTAATACAACAACATATACCTACATTACCAAATACATTCCGTATTCACTTCCATTCACAATAGGGTTGCCACTCTCTGCAGCTATTAGATTATTTCCCCAGAGATCGCAAACATAAATGCATACATACAATAACCCTACATAAGCATACCAACGATAACTCAAAACAGCAACCTAAAGTCTATCAAATAACAATCACTACATGCACACAAATACACAGATCAGTTGTAACTATCCTGCAGTCAGACTGGAAGCAAGTGTCTTTGTGTCAACACTAAAATTCTAGTACAAATTTTGGTATAAAAAAGGAGAGAATAATGTATATTTGCTCATTTCTTAATATCGGTAACAATATTGCCAAGTAAGCAGATTATCTAGAAATTATATGACACCCTTACGATTACAAATTTGCCAAGAACAAGAACTTGGTCAAAATTTATATCTCACAACTTTTAATGGCCGAAATTTTTGATAGGAACTTGGCCTTTTTTCACATTTATGTTTTTGTGAGGATCTGACTACTTTTTGAAAAATGTTCTATGATACTTCTTAAACTTAAAATTTCTAGTGTGTTTTATTTCTATTCATGATAAATGTGCCGGTTGAAAATGGCATAGTTACATAAAATAATGGGTAACAGCGTCATGGGTGTTGGATTGTAGACTTTAAAAATGCACTATTGTGTCACTAAAATATGTCACCAGTGTGTACGCAATTTAGTAAGAGTCGTCTGGAGAGAAACATGTAAAGTACAGCGTAAACTTTAGTGGACGTGATCCCGCCTATTTTATCAATATATTTACTTATTAAAGTCTGCTTAGCTGAAGTACAGAAATCAAAAAGACATGCCCAATGTGCATGCAAAGTTTCAATAGGGTAGCTGGTGCTTTAATTTTTGGATTTCCCGATTGAGTAAATCAATTAGGACTATTTGTCTACAAAATGTCAGCTTTTAATGGGCCTGGCCCCGCCGACTTTTACATCTCTTAGTGCTTATGATTCATGTAAAGATTTGTAGGAAAAAGCTATTGTAAAATACATGAGTAATAGACATGAAAGAAAAAGCTAAGATTTGTGTGTGTAGTCTTGGCTACTTTTCAAAACAAGAAATTTTTACTTTGGATAAGTGCAATGTGTATGAAAAGTTTCAATAAAATCTAACTTAATTTTGAGTTTACAGTGTTTGTTCCCAACCCCTGATCGAAACTTCTGGTTTCTTAAATTTTTCTTAGTGATCTCTGATCTAGATTAATTTTTGTACCAAATTTCAGCTCTCTAGTGCGAATTGGAGTTTTAGCGGATAAAACTTCTTGCTTTTAAAATTTTCCCAATGGCTTACTCATCTACACTTGCTTGTGTATAAAATTTCAGCTCTCTAGCACGAATATTCTAGATCGAAGGCTAAAATTTTATGGGAGTGATCATGCCCACTTTTTAAGGTGATATTTTAAAGTATTTCCTACGTGCAACGTATATGCAAGGTTTCATTAAATGGCTTAAGTTAAAAGCTGTATATAAACAGGCTTATTTATATAACTTATTAAAGCTTTATAAAGTTGTTTTAAGATAAATTTTAATACAAAATTTTTCTTAAAAAGTCTTTATAAAGCCTTAATAAGTTTTATAAATAAGGCTGTAAGTTTTTAGTTTCAAACAATATTAGCGTGGCCCTGCCCATTCTGGTAAAATTTTTTGAATTTTCAGATTTATCTTGTTTGTTTCTCGCCTAGACCTGCTTGTGTATCGAATTTCAGCTCATAAGCGCAACTTTTAATTTTTAATTTTTATGGGCGTAGCCCCGCCCACTTTCCCAAACTCAAGTTTTCAAGTTTTTATTTTCGGTCAGTGCTTATTATTCGTGTCAGGTTTCGCTGCAAACGAATAATAATACATACATATATAGTATATCTAAATATCCTGAGCCGTAGTACACGAAAATGAGGTTTAAATTGTCAACGCCCACTTTTTTTATATTTTTTAAGTTGATTTCTCACCTAGACCTAGTTCTGTATCGAGCTTCAGCTCACTAGAACAAGCTTTAATTTTTATGGGCGTAGCCCCGCCCCCCTGGTTAAATTTCTGCGTTTCTAGATTTTTCTGGTTCATTGCTCACATAGATCTACTCGCGTACCAAAGTTTAGCTCTCTAGCTATAGCGGAAGTGCTTCATCAATTTGATGAGTGATCAGTGAGTCAGTGAGTATATCTTAAAATATGCACTTTTTGCACCTTCATATCTCCGGAAGCTTTCATTGTAAAACTTTCAAACTTCGCATGTGAAGTTACATGAATTTATTCTAATTATGGTTTAAATTTTATAATTTTACAATGGCGGGGAACAAAGTTATGAGGGGGTAAAAACAGCCCGAATGGCATCCTGTAAATATACACACTGCGTGCATTGGCCGGAACTTGGCCTGGCGCACTGCCGTGCGCCTAGATTTTATATTATATGTTTTAATATGTGTACAATCCAACACCAAACCCACTCTAACTCATTATTTTATGTAACTGTGCCCTTTTCATTTTGCACAGTGATCATGAGTAGAAATAAAATAGTATGAAATTTTAATTTTAAAAAGTTGTATTATAGATTTTCTGTGAGCTTCGGAAAACTGATTTCACGTACAGACAGACGAACAGAGGGGTGTCCAGAGGGACATCGTCCTCCCTATTCATAAGGACCAAGAATATATATATTTTATATGTCGTATATTAATATTGCGAAAATTACACACGGAATGACAAACCTATATACATATGGATATATCCTTTACCAAACGAGTCGAATCCAAGGAACGTTGAAATAAATACTGTCTGAATGCAATAGGAAGTTATATTTACATAGAATGTAGAAATCGGATATGAAGCCCGAACAAGCAGCCGAATCAACGAATTTCTAAGTTTAACACCTAATATAAAAAGTTTTGCTTACTCACAAAATGCAAAGTGAAATTGAATTGGAAATAATTTTTTTTATCTTAAAACGACTAACAATCCAATCATGACCTTACAACGATTTTTCTGCCATCCCATGTCAATTTTCTTTGATTAAGAAATCTGTTTAGGTCTGTTCAGTACTCTTTTGAATACAAAAAATAACATTACATAATAACACAAAAGAACGCTGATGATGAAGGTTTAGTGGCCTTCGAAAACGGCTGGCTGTTCCGTTCAACTATGTGTTGTTAGTCAGAATATTTACAACAGACTTTGGTGTTATTTGTTCATTAATAATTATCACATGTAATTTGGCTTAAAAAGCGATACGAACTTTAGCCCGTTCAAATCACAAATATAGAAACAAATGGAGTTCGAATAATAATTAAAATTAACTAAAAAGAAAATACTTTAAATTGAACTGTGAAAAGTGAAAATAGACACTATGACTGACATTCATCTGCCTATAAAAAAGGTTTATCTTATAATGTTTTTGTGCATTTTTATATTATTTACAATATTTCCAAGCACTTCTACATTCGGTATAAGAAGTTCCATAATTTAAAAAAAAAATTTATTTACAAAATATAAAATAATTTCCATTTTAGAGCGCATTGTGAAATATCTCAGTTTTTCATACAAACAAAAACAGTTGAACAGTATGTCCAACAAGTGTTATTAAAAAGCAGAAAAAATGGAACAACAAATACACGCATTTCGGCAGGAGATTTATTTTATTTTGAGCAAAGTTATTAGACAGCCTGTGAGTTAAAACCTGAATTTAACAAACTTGCAGTGTGAAAGCAAAATCAGCTGTTTGTGGTTTTAACGTTAAAACCAGGTTTTAACTTTCAGTGTGAAAACACTATAAGGAACAGCTTTCACCAAAAATGCTTAATTCCAAAACCGATTACCTCTTTTGAATTTTTTTGATGGGTCAATTATGGACGATATATTATCCAATTATGATCAGTCAAACTTGAATAATATTTATGCTATCATTGTCCAGTCAATTGACTAATACTATTCTTGTATGGCAGTAATGGGTGTTTTTTATTAAGGTATAGAACTTTAAGTTGGCATCACTTATTTAAGTGGCGGCTATTTTGTCAGCTGTCAAGTGATTAATATTTAGTTTGGTTTGCCATTTTATCATGAACAGGTTGACAAAAGAACAACGCTTGCAAATCGTGCAAATTTATTTCGAAAATAATGGTTCAGTTCGCGAAGTTTACCGCAAGCTCCGTCCATTTTATGGTCGACATAATCGTCCATCAGAGCAATTAATTCGGTTAACCATGGATCGTTTTCGCACTACGTTTACTCTATGTGATAATACGCATCCGCAGAGACGTCGAACAGTGCGCACCGAAGAAACAATTGCCGCTGTAGAGCAAAGTATTGAAGAGGACCCGAATGAATCGATTCGCCGCGGTGCACAGCAATTGGAGCTTTGTCCATCAACTTTATGGAAGATTTTGCGCAAAGATCTTGGCTTGCGACCTTACAAGATCCAGCTTGTGCAAGAATTAAAGCCGCGAGACCATGCAATGCGTCGTGATTTTGGTGTATGGGCCGAAAATGAGATTGATCTCGATGCTGATTTTCATCGCAAAATTTTGTTCAGTGATGAGGCTCATTTTGGGTTGAATGGCTACGTCAACAAGCAAAATCGCCGCATTTGGAGTGAAGACAATCCACATGAGACCCTGGAGACGCCATTACATCCACAAAAACTGACTGTTTGGTGTGCTCTATGGGCTGGTGGAGTCATTGGGCCATACTTCTTCCGAAATAATGCTGGAGAGTCAGTTACCGTTAATGGAGACCGGTATAGAGCCATGATAACCGACTATTATGTTCCCGAATTGGATGGCATGAATGTGGATGAGTTGTGGTTCCAACAAGACGGCGCTACATGCCACACAGCGCACGTCACAATCGATTTATTGAAGGAAACATTCGATGAGCGCATAATTTCGCGGAATGGACCTGTCAATTGGCCACCAAGATCGTGTGATTTGACACCATTGGATTATTTTCTTTGGGGATATGTGAAGTCGCTCGTCTACGCCAACAAACCAGAAACGTTAGGGGACTTGGAAGCCAACATTCGTGGCGTTATTGCCAACATACGGCCCCATATGCTCGAAAAAGTGGTTGAAAATTGGACCTGTAGAATTGGCTTTATTCGAGCCAGCCCCGGCGGCCACATGCCCAAGATCATATTTAAACATTAATGGCATAAAATGATCCTTCCAACAAAGCCAAATTGATGGACATTAAAACGATTTTCTTGTGTTTTATTTCAATTCGAAGTTCTATACCTCTAAAAAAACACCCGTTATATATATATATATATATATATATATATATATATATATATAAATTTAGTAGATGCACTCAAAATGAAAAAAAATTAAACAGAAGTACTAATGATTTCATTATTTTCTTGCTTAATACTTTTTATTTACTTTATATTAAACCCACAAAAAACAAAGAGAATGCAAAGCAACAGACAAATGTACATACATACATTGTTATGTTTGTACATAAGCTACATACGTTGCTGTCTTGCTATCTCATTTTTATATATGTACGTATAACCACGTCACTATTCTCTTTGCTATGCATAAGACAAAACCGAAGATCAACATAAAACACTTTTTTAATATTACTCCAAATTAATACTCCAAATTAAAAGACTTAAATCTCGGCTCGCCGATATCGGATCGCCTTAATTTTTGGCCTAAGCTCTTCGTCGAAATCTGCACTAGCTTTTTAATCCAAAAATAATAAAATCGGCTATGAATTTCCGGAGAAAATCGCGTGGGAAAATTATATGAAAATCGCCCAATAATCACTTTCAATACCGACTGCCAAGCAACGAACAAAACAAACGATGATTTACTCTTACATACCTAACACTTGCGTATGTATTGAAACTGATAGTTTACTGCCCTAGAGGCGCGCGTATAGATGTTAACACATCAAAAATATTTTACTTAATAAGTAAAATATTAATTTGGGATTATTAGTGCGTTTAAAAATTTTAAACTTAAATTGTAACAATTCCCATAAAAAACGCTAATTATTAACTTGACTGCACCCGGTCAAAAAAATATTTGTGTGGCAACACTCTATTCTTAAATAGGTGTTGTTGTTATTTACATTTATTTTCTTTTACATACTCTTACGACTACAATTTGAAGCTGAAAAAAAGTCAGCCAATGTAGCAATAGTAAAGTAAGAAAATAAAAAACATGTTGATTATTGAGTTCTTGTTTCAATTTTGTTATTTGTTATTGAGCTTCTTGTTTAAATGAAAGTTTATAATATAATAACTCTAGTTGTTCTAAGAAGCTTTGGGTAAAGGTTCCCTGATGATCTGCATTAGCAACAGTGAAATGCGCATAGGATCCAGCTAAACCCCTCAATAATCAATTTCAATGTATTTTTAATAAAAAAATATTTTACTTAATAAGTAAAATATTAATTTGGAATTAGTGCGTTTAAAAATTTTAAACTTAAAAAAAATTAGTGTTCAACCAAATTGAGGTGGCTTGACGAAATATCATTCCAGATTCAAATTTTCATGCTTTAAGTTTACGTATAAGTGGCTTGCAAAATATCATCTGTTCTATAAATCATATATTTATAACCATTTATTTACTGAACAGCACCATTGCAAGTAAAGGTAGAATTAGTAAAATCATATCTTGATGTTGCGTGTCAGCTGACAAAAACCGTACGATATACAATGGTTACTAGTTATAAAATATGTGGTGGTAGCACTGCTGACGTAGGAATCTGCAGAAAACAGATTTTTCTGTAGCGAATGGCAAAAACGCCGTATTTAATTCCAGACAAAAAAATGTGCTATGCAAACTGTTACATGTTCTATAACTTGTGCACAAAGTTGAACGATACGGCAAGCTGTAAAGTATTTAGAATGATACGATTTTACTAATTCTACCTTAAGTGTTGCTACAAGAATCTTTTTTAAGAGATTTTTCGAATTTCTTGTAAGGCTCTAAGAGACAATGCAGTGCAATAAAGCAATCCTAGTTCTTTTAATCTTTTATATTATTTTTGTTTTAATTTAACAATTTTAAGTTTTAGTGTAGCAAAACCTTTGGGCATTACAAATGCTTTCTTACTCGTTCGACCCAAATAAATGTTTAATGACAAGTTTTGCACTAAATATCATTTTGTTTTAATTAAGAAAAGTATTACAATAGTCATTGTTACATTTTATGTAATATGAAATAAAAAAGAAACGACATCAATATGTTCTTAATTCATACCTTACCTTTAACTGCATATTTTTTTATTCCATTTTTTAAAACACTTATGTACTAGAAATTTAAGTTGAAATTAAAATTAGAGCATTTTTGCACGTGATGAAAAATAATTAAGACATATAAGTTAATCAGAATAATTTTTAGTCGTTTTTAGTACCTTTAAATATTTTTTTGTTCCTTAGTTTGGTACGCGGCATGTGAAAAACACATTTGCATGGGGCTATGTAACACATGTGTACTAGTAACATATGTACATGCGTACAGATGTGCTGCCTTAAAAAATGTGTTCAATTCGGCTACATGTGTCACATTTGTATTTTGAAATAAAATTTGTATCAAAATTTTACTGCATGTATGTAGTCATTACTAATAATAATAAAAAAAGGCAACCAACATGCTGAAAATTCCTGTGACGTCATCGCCACGTGCGCATGTAGCGATTCCACTCGGAATGGACAGATATATCACAGTTGTATGGCGCGGGCGAAGCCCAAATTCATCAAAAATCTCAGATATCCAGGGATAACGACGACGCTGAATCATTGACAAAAACTTTCAAACCACCACCAATATATCTGAGAAAAAAAGATTTTAACGCCCTTATTAAAATCTTTGTCTCGGCCATTGGTGAGAACGCATTTCACGTTATTCCAATAAAATGTGGTAATATTGACGAAACTAAAATCAAATATACGACGAAAAAAATTTCGACAATATAGTAACAGAATTCGAAAAAAATAAGACAAATTTTTATACTTACCAGCTTAAGAGTATTAAAGGTCTCCAGATCGTATTGAACGGCATTGATTCTTATGTTAATCCCGAAGAAGTAAAAGATGCACTCAACCAACAAACATTTAAGGTAAAAAATGTTACTAACATAATCAAAAGGGAGAAGATCCCACAGCATCTAGTTCGCGTTGAATTGGAGCCTAATGATATTCAGTTGAAAAATAAACGAGACTTATCCAATTTATAGCCTAAAATACCTCTTATACACCACAAAATCACAGTTGAAGAACCTGAACAATTTAAATTTTTATGGGCATAAAAATTAAAATTAAAATCTTCTTGTTTTCAGATTTTTCTAGTTCATTGCTCACGTAGATCCACTCGTGTACCAAATTTTAGAACTCTAACTATAGCAGAAGTGCTTCATCAATTTGATGAGTGTGTCAGTGAGTATGTCTTAAAATATGCACTTTTTGCACCTCCATATCTCTATCACCGGAACCTTTCGTTGTAAAAGTTAAAGGGGGTACAAATTAATGAGGGAGGTAAAAACAGCTCGAATTGATTCGTGTAAATATACACACTGCGTGCAGTGGCCGGAACTTGGCCTGGCGCATTGCCGTGCGCCTAGATAAAACTAAAATGCTCAATTTTATACAAAAATTGATTTGATAAGAAAAATAATGTTTATAATTGAAAAACTAGAATAATAATAATAAAATTCCTAAAACTAAAGGAAATTTTGTACACGAATTTCAAAGCTATTTTGGTTGAAAAATATGTTTTTTACAAAGTAGTTTTCTTTAAGGTTTAAAAAATTTCATTTATTATAAATACTATAAGATAACTACGCCACAATAGCTATATCTATTTACATCAGTTTACATCAATACTGATATGTCAGCTCTGACGATGCTTAAATTAGTACTATTTAGTCAGCTCTGACGATTTTTCAACAGTACTGATTAATAAAATACAATAAAATAAAATTAGTTCAGATATATGACACACTATTTCATGAAGTTCACAAGTATGAGAGAGAACCAAAATTACACGAATGCTTACATCAGTTTTTTCATGATGCCCTTCACAAAATTATAGAAATTTCTAATGTATATACCCATCATGATGATGCATCAAATGCGCGCCATTGTTATTGTGGGAATGTGTTTATATTAAAAACTGCTTTAAATTTTCCTGTTCTATTTTTATTACATTATATATTTTAAATATCATTCACATTGACTTAACTTTTTTCGCTGGAATTTCTAAGGGGCTTCATGAAGCAAGTCTCGTATATTTACCCAATCGCACAAATGAAAATTTTAAGAGTTCTCATGAAACCCCTAATCATAAATATACATATTTATAAGCATATGAAGTTTTTTTTAGCTTATTTTAAAATTTTTGTATTGAAGTCTACTGATGAGTTTCTTAGTAGAAAGTAAATGCACGTAGCGTTGCTTAGCCAACAAACAAAATGTCTTCCCACATTAAAGGATAAATGTCAAATAAACATAATATGTATGTTATAGCAAGTTTCTAGTTTATATTTAATTCCTGTTTTGAAAAACCTTAAATTTTTGTATAAAACTATTAGATTTAATGTTATAAATTTTAAAGAAACAACTTTCATTCTTTTAAGAAAAATATTGATAGTTTTTGGGCCACCAAACTGTTGCCATTGCAATGACATAGTTAACACTGTTAATATCTCTACAAAGAGCAAAAGCACATTAAACTGTTGCAAAAAGGGTAAAAAGCGCAATAAAATACGAAAAAGAGGGTAGAAAAGCACGAAAATATTTTTTTTTTTAATTTTAATACATCTGGTACACATGTGCTCTGAGACTTTGAGGCCTTTATTTGTCAAATGCGGAACGCTTCTTTCAAAATTTAATTCTACAACAATTCGTAAAAGTAAAAACAGAAATGCGCAAGGAAATAAAAGAAAACTTACAAAATAATTACAGATTCTCTTTAGTAAAAAAGAACGATTCCATTAGTGCTTATTCTGTACTAAAGTCTTATTCCCCAAAAAATATTTTGGCGAAAGTTTAGAGTGTAAAAGCTCAAAATATAATTTCAAATTTTTGCTTCAAAATAAACAAAGTATTTGAGATGTAATAACAGAATTTATTGACATATTAATTAAAAAGTAATCTTAATTAACTTAATAAAAATAAGTATGTAAAAACAAATAATAAAAAAACCAGGAGTCAAATAATCGATATGAAAAAATTGGGGGTTGGCTACTCGTTGTCTAAAACAACTGACTGCTATGGATAACCTCATTGTTTCAATCGAAATCGGCCCTTAATATTTAACCACTCTTGTGCGTTGCATACAGAATTACCAACCTTTTGTTGTAGACGTGAACATTTTGATTTACTTTGCACTTACAAATTAACGGCCTTATGAAAATTCCGAAATCGGCCCTTAAAATTAAACCACCCTATAGTATTATTTAATATTTGTGTAAGCTTTAACAAATGTTATTGCATACTACTTTCAATCAATTATTATGCAGAGAATTATGTGGTACTTTCCAGTTACTTCCGTTTTTAATTTGAAAAAAATTAAATTTTTTAATCCCAATTATGAAAAGTTTTCTATATTGTTTTTAACATAGTTTCCGTTATTGTCATTAAAAACAATTTAAAAAGCCTGATTTAAAAGATGCTGCTATTAGCGATTAAAAGCATTTTAGTTTTGTAAATTAACCATATTTTTATTTAACAAAAAAGCACCAAAAGCACTGTAAGAAATTGTTAAAAACACTGTAAATACCCGCCTTTTAAAAAAGGGTATTGCCAAAATTTCGCGCTTATGAAGAGGCAAAAAGCAACAAAAAATACGCGAAAGGCACCAACATACCATCACTGATAGTTAATGAACATACCAGAACTTTTTAATGGCCGAATTAATTCCCAAAATAATATCATTGCATACAAACCTAGTGAATTTTAAAATTTTCAGGTATAAAGAATTTCTCAATCTACAATGACAATAAAAACATTTTTCCTCTCCCTAATTGCCTTAAAAGAAGTCACGTCTTGAATTTTAATTTAATATTAACAATCTCGGCTGATGGCATAGCACTCATTTACCAAGAGATCTAAATATACTAAGGGTCTTATGCAAAAAACTTAATAAAGCTTTGCCAAGCAATGTTAAGTAAAGTTGTATTCTAAAAAAATTATTGTATAAAAATTCTGAAGTAGGCACCCACGTTTGTTAAGACTACTTTAAGATGATATTTCCAAAATGTGTATTTTGTACCTCAAATATTTTTACTAATATAGCACATACTGATTCATGTTACATCTGAAAATGAAGCTAGAAGTGCCTGCTCTTATCTTAAATTTATTATTTCTGTCATGTAATGGGAAGCATCACCAAATTATCCAACTGCTTCGAAATACATAGCAAAATCCATAAAAAAATATTAAAATAAATACAATTATACAAAAATGTTTTAGTGATGTACATACAATCAAAACAAATCGAAAAAAGCTGGATATTCAAATAATCGTTTCATTCGAATAAAACAAATTGTGTTAATTTTTCACATTTTTTTACTTTTACTTCATGGTTGTGTTTATCTGTTTTCCTATTAAGTCAGAAGCTCATATTTTTTAAATTAGGTTGCTTTACTTCAAGATATTAAAAATTTATTTAATAAAATAAAAAATTATTTGAATACCCGAATGAAATTGTATTAAATTTTGTACATCATAAGCTGTGAAGTGGTTGTTGAACACGGTGGTGTTACCAGTATTTATTATTAAATCACAAAATATTTAAAGTTGTCTTTTGCATATGATTTTTTGATAAAGCTATGTTAGCCTTAAAGTGCTTATCAACTACTATGAACTTTAAAGCCAAAGTAAAATATTTTTTTGCATAAGGGGGTAATTTACTTGATTGTGTTAAAAAATTCTTTAGAAATTGAAATATTATGAAATATTTTATTAGATGACTTTTTGTTAAAAATCTACCTGCATGATGTTTTTCTAGTTCTATTTATGCGCTTTATGTGTATTTAAGCTTCCACCATGATAAAACTATAATTTAATAGACGTATATCAATGCAGAGTATAAAATTTGTGCAACAGTGGTCGCCAAACTTCTTTCCTAGAGAGCCGCATTTTTCGTGACCACCAACCTTAATATTCCGCAAAATTATGATTACGTATAGGATTTTTATATGAGTTAAGCCCGCTTTGTAAATTTTTGATGCCACTTCAAATTGAATTTAGTAACTATAACAGTGTTTTGCAACATGCGGGCCGCATGTTTTACAAATCGTATTAATTATTTTAGGTATAATGCACCCCATACACGTTTCAATTCAATTGTGAATTGAGTCTTTCAATTGAATTGATTCATGGCCACACACTTCATAAACTGAATTGAAAGATTTTCATTCAACTGTCAAATTTAATTTATGTTCACAATTAAAATTTTTAAAATTTAAAACTTCTATTGCATTAATTCATTAATTTTAATATTTTTTATATAGAATTCAATGAAATTAAATACAATTTTAAAAATACATAACTTTTTCTATACAAAATAAAGCTACAAAGATATATTTTTACAGCAAATCAAGAGACTCGAACACACACAGCACAATCGAATTGAAAGATTTACTAGTCAACATGAAAAATCAAAATCTTTTGATTTTTCTTCAACCAACTCGACAACTGCCAAACTAATCAATTGACTAAGCCATACACGCTTTGATTTGGACAACAACCGACTCAATTGAAAATTGAATTGAATCGTGTATGGGCTGCTTAAGGTACTAACTAAATATTAACATACAATGCAAATGATATACCAGTTATTTTTCATTGCAGTATTTCAAACAACGATACCCACACCAGGGTATATATATATATATATATATATATATATATATATATTTATGTATTTGTATGTAATTTCTCGACCTTATTTTAAATATTAATTAATGTAGTTTTATAGATATTCTGCCTTATTCATAAAAAATATTTTAGTTTTATTACACTACGACTATACGAGCAATTTGATGTGTCTTAACACAAGCAATAACGCCGGCAGAATGATGACGTCAAATTGCTTGTGTTCAACAATGTTTCTAGAGGTGGTGAACACGTATATTCAAATATATTTGCTTTTATTCACATAAATATTTCAATTATCAATAATTTTATCCTTTTTTAATTTTAAATTAAACTTTTATTGGTTTTATTTAGTTAAAACTTTTGTTTTCTACATTTGCGTTGAAAAAAATTTAATATATTTTGTATTTGACAGCATGTGTTAAGAGATTGTTGCTCAGAAATGTATTTTAACATTTGTTGCTGGATATATATTTGAACACATATTCATACGGTCCACACGCTAATATCTTGTGTCGGCAATCGAATTTGACAGTTGCCACGGCAATAATTGCCAAGATTGTTGCTCGTGTGGTCGGCATGTTAAGCGCTTATTTGACATATTTCTATGGGAAATTTGTCAAATAAATCTGTAATAAACCTAAATTATGTTTTTATGAATTAGACCGATTGTACCTATTCAGGCTTTCAAGGTCATTAAATTTCTTCAAACTGTAAATAAAAGGCGTTTTTATTTCATTTTTAATGTATCCGACGTTTCGTTGGGATTTTCCAACTCTTCAGGGATAAGTATTTTTATTGAAATAATTTAGCTGAATGTATGGTTGGTGTATGTGAAAAATGTAGCTTCTCAAAGGAACCACCTGTGAAGTAAACAATTTCATAAGAAATTGCTTCACAAATGATGGAGAATTCGGCGAACAAAAAAAAAATGAATACATAACGAACATTAAACTTTACCATCCGTGCCATCAGAAATGCGTTATTCAAAAAAAACTAAAATTGTTTAAGCATTTTAATTTTATTACATTTAGGGCCATTATTACAACTTAAAGTTAGTTAAAAGTAGGATTTTATCGAACGTATAAAAACATTTTCATTTGCAAACTTTTGCTTTAACCTAAAGTGAGCGATAAATTACAGGCAAGTTCATTCTACCTGACAAGTTAAATCCGATTTTCAATAATGGAAAGCTTGTTATACGTCCTATAAAATCCTACTTTTAACTATGTTTAAGTTGTAATAATGGTGCTTAAAGTTTTATATGATCGATCGAACATTTGCGAAAACTGTTAACAGAAATAATTTAACAATGACTCAAATCAAATAATACTTTAAAAATAATAGAATTTATAGAATAAAATTAACATAAAATTTTAGCTCTTTTGGAATAACGCATTGCTGCATTAATGCACCACTGGACGCGGCTTGAATTTTATGTATTTTTTTTAATATATTGTCTTGGAAGAAAGTACGAACTTTTAAGGACACGATCCAGCTCACGAACGGCCATAGCTAGACCCCTCAAATATTTGAGAATCCTCATTAAAAAGTCCGAACTTTAATATGAGAGTAGAAACAAAAATGTTTTTTCTCTGTGAGTCCCGCTAATAACTATGTTTTGGGCCATTGTTAGCTGAGAGATACAAATAACTTTTCTATTTAAAGCTTTAAAGTATTTGACTTATGGTATTAGTCTTTCTTGAGAAAAATATGGAAATATTTATTTAAAATTTTACTATTATAATATAAAATGATTTATATACATACATATGTATGTATGCACGTTTAAATAAAATTTGATATTACTTTGTTTTTTCTTTTTAAATCACCGTTACAGACATGCTCCACATAAAACATACATCTAGTCGGGCAGAAGCGGAAGTCAATACTGTTGCTGTAACAAAAACAGGTCAAACAAGCAAAGGCCATAGCAATCATAATATTAATGTAACAACAGTTGAATTTCAGCCAGATTTATTGCCAGCTTATGCAGGAAATAAAATCAACAGCAAACAACACCAACAGGAAGATCAACTATGCAGTCCTGTCATAACACCAGGTTCAACCTCAACTACCAAGACAATTAACATAATGGAGGACCAACAACTGCTGACTACCAACACAACACTGCCAGTTAGCACAAGTAGTCGCTCTAAATACAACACTAGTGCCCAAGAGTATTTGCAAGCGAAATTTGGGACAATAACTAAAAGGCAAATAAACAAAAGTCAAGAAAAGTCAAATACAATAAAGCGTGAAGCACCAACCGTACCAACTATGGCCACCGGAAGTACTTCTTTGACTTTAACCAGAATGTCCTCTAACACAGATGCGCTACAGCAAATAGCCAGTAGACAAACTAAGTCATTGTTTTTGCCTCAGCGTGCTGTTTGCAGTGCCACTGCCACAGTTACTCCCACCGATACAGCCAGCTCTTACGAATACCGCCAGCCACCGCCACCACCCTACAATGCAACACATCGCACGGCTGGCAATTTGCTGTTGACACGATGCACCAGCTTCAATCAACATGACAACAACGAGGATAATAACAAGAATAGCAGTACCAAGGATCAAGGCTATCGGGAGTTGGGTGGGAGTAGTGCCGTCGGCATACCTATCTACGAAACAGCTAGACAAACCATTGTTACTGCCTCACCTTCAATGAATTTTCCTACCACTATAACGGGCTACAATACGAATAATGCTTCGCCAAGACGACAACTGCTGTGATAAATTTGAACAAAAGTTAAACAGAAAATGTTTAAGCAAAAATTAAAGCAAAACAAAACAAAACAAAACAAAACCGAAACAAGAATGAAAGAAATAAAGACTATAATTAGGTATGAATAGGAATAATACTTGATTATTATTATTTTTTTATTTTTTCAAATAAGGCCATAGGCAGACACAGAGGGCAAAAAGTCCCATAGTCACTAAACCAAACTAACGCAAGTCCTTAAACAAACGAATGGGAGGAGAAATGAAGACAAGTTATTATTTTCTAGGATACAACCATAGAGTCATATTTGTACACTTGCAAGACAAAAAATTATTGTTTTTCATTTTCACTCCAAAGCAGCAAAGTTACCACATGTAACTACTTTCGACCACTGAAAACGAGCACGAAAGCAAATAGAAAAAACAATAAAGAGCAATTGAAATGTTACTGAACGTGGTTGTTGCATGTGGGAAAATGAGTGACTGTCAGTTTTTTCACCGAGTTAATTTTATGTTTCGTTTTTCGAAGACATGATGCCCGGCAATAAAATTTGTTCAGAAAAAGTACCATCATCAGGATAAGTAACTTGGCACATAAAGTGCTGCCTGTGCTAATGTGGTAAATGTTTGCTAATGAAACATATATACAAGTCGAACTTAATGCTGGTCCTTTATTTTTTTTATTTTTCTATAAATAAATAAATAAATAATAAACATAAAAAACCAAAAATAATAAGATTATATTGAAAAAAATAGTATTTATAAAATAATTATATTTAAAGAAGATTAACATTTAAAAAAAAAACAGTGTTGCATTGTAAGCGATTCTTATTTAGTAAATAATAAATATAGTAAAGAAAATAAGTATATTATAAATATTAAAAAAACCATTGTGTTCAATTATTTAATGAAAAAAAAAAGATAACAGAGTAAGTGTTTTAAAAGAGTTCAATTAAGCTGCCCACACAAATATGAGTTTCACATGCCATTTGTGCGAGTATAATTTCTTATAATCACATTACAATTAAATTCCAACAAGTAAGGGTCTATCCATATATTACGTAACGCTCCAGGGGGAGGTGGATTTGAGTTTTGTTTTGATTTGCTATGGTAGTGGGAGGGGGCCTTTGAAAATTACTAATATCGTACAAAAATACATATGTTTTTTTCATTTATTTATTTTGTTAATCATACGTGTTACTTACAAATAATAGTTCTATTCAATTACTTTCCCCGCATAAACTTGCCAAGAGTAAAGCAGAAATTCACAAAATTACTTTCCTAAATATGAAAAAGTAAATGAACGCTATACTTCTAAAAACTTGCAAGAAAATTGTATTCATATCAGAACCATAGATGGAAATCATGGTACAATTGTACTTTTTCTGATTTATTTTGTTTGATTTGCAATTTAATATAGCAATTTTTTTTTAAATTGACATTTAATATGAAAATCTTTACACAGTTTCATGTCTTTTTACTATTTTTATGCATTTTTCATAATTTTTTAATTTTATTCCATTAACAAATACAAAAATGCGATTTTCCTTCTCTGATTATATACATATGTATGTGCAATAAACAAAATTATTTGCTATTAAAATTAAACTTATGTGGCTTAACTTGGAGGCTACACGTTCAATTTTTCTTCAATTTTTGTTTCAAAGTTCAATATATTCACACTTTTTTACATTTGGGAATTGAATACCAGGTGGATTTCAATTTTTCTTTCAATAAATAAATAAATTTTATATATTTAGGGCCATTATTACAACTTAAAGATAGTTAAAAGTAGGATTTTATCGGACGTATAAAAACTTTATCATTTGCAAAATTTTACTTTAACCTAAAGTGAGCGATATATTACAGGCAAGTTTATCCTACCTGGTAAGTTAAATCCAAGTTGCAATAATGGAAAGCTTTTTATACGTCCGATAAAATCCTACTTTTAACTATCTTTAAGTTGTAATAATGGCCCTTAATTCAATATATTTTACCTTAAAAAGATACTGTCGCTGCTTTTCATCTTTTGTTAATTTTTTATGGTATTCCTGAATTAATTTTATACCCCTTTCTGCACAGTCATTAACAATCTTAAGGTTTTCAAAGATGTGTTTTCCGTTCCTATATTCTTATGAATCCTTCCAAATTCTTGGATCTGATTTTAAAAATATCTCAGAAATTTTGAAAAGCTTAAATAAGTTTTTGGTATTTAAAGAAACTAGTGCTTCCAAAATGATTGAATCATCTCTATTAATAAAATATTTCAAATCTTCTGGTTTTAGTAAAAGTTTTTTTTGGAACGCACTCTTTGTCTTCCAGAGATTCTTCAAATATTCCAATGTCCATTTTATTTACTAACTTCGCCTTAGTTTCTGCGTAAATCCTTGAATCGAGTAAAACAAATCCAACGTACTCCTCCCTTAAATAATATAAATGGTTCACTCTTTTTGTAATTGGCTTTTCTGCAATATTTTTGTTTATTTTCTTATACTCTTCCAATTTGCGTAAAAATTTTATATCATTTAGTGGGGCTAATACAGCATTTGAAGCGTCGAACCAAAAAACTGAATAGCATTTAATTATGAATCCGGCAAGTTCTATTAATCCTTTACTTTCGCAATCGCTGAGTTCTAGCTAAATGAAAGGCTCCAGGCTTGTAAAATGAAATACCTTTAGGTGGGGTCCCTCCCAAAAAAATCACAATAAGCTCCAGAAATTCTTTGTAGTCATCTCTCGGTACTGCCTCCAATAGCTTTTTGTTACAAAATGCAATTATTTCTTCATACTCATCTTTTAATATTTTCTTAATTCTTGAGTCATGTATTCCTGGCTCGTACTTGACTTGCTGAATTTAATGCCAAACCTTTCTAAATTTTTTGAACAAAACTATATCAGGACCTGTGGTATGTACTCCAATATTTGCTTCCAAAAATACAGCTGACAAAACTATTTCGAAAATGTGATGCCGACAGCCCATATATAAAATGTCTCGTCCAATTCTTTTTTCTAATAAAGCGCATGCCCCTTTGAGTCTCCCAGTGTTTGATGATGTTGTATCGAAAACAAATGCCTCAGTTTTTTCTAAAATACTGTGTTCATCCAAAGTTTCAAAGACAGCGGAAGATATTTCAAGACCTGTTCCAGAGGGAATATCAGGCACAAAGTATACAGGGATGTCACGAGACGGAAGATAAAAGCGAATTCTGGACGTCTCGTTTACACAGTACCCGTGTCTTCTTTAAGCTTCTTTCGTAGTTGCGTTGATTTAATGTTTTTGCAATTTATACTTTGTGTCCTTATTCGCTATGAGATTTTTGAAATTAAATGGTTAGTATTAATATTTATTAAAGGAAAAGCTTAAAGTTAAATCAGAAATTATCTGAAAAGAAATCTTAATCACTTTTTTAATACTAATAATCATTTGCACACTCTGTTATTTTAATTCAAGACAAAAAATTCCTTAGTTTAATTTTGTACAAATGTTCACTTGTTGAAATGTATTTTCATTTTATTCTTTGTGGTTTCATTCGCTATGTACTTTTTGGAAGTAAATGGTAAAAATTAATATTTATTAATGAAAATGCTTAAAATGAAGTCTGTAATTATTTGGAAACTAATTTTAATCACTTTTTACCACTAATAACCTTTTACACATTGTTTTTTTTAATTCAACACTTCAAAAACTTTCATTTAAATTTGTAAAAATGTTCTGTTGTTCATTTCACGAAATACACATTTTCTCTTGTTTGTTTTGATTATATTGTTAACAACTTAATAACAAATATACTACAGTTGTTCCTTTCTCGCCGAACCCGTGTCACAGCTGATTTTAACTTTTTTCATCACTCACTTTCTTCACCTCTGTATACTTTGTGATATCAGGCATATTTAAAATTTGTCCAATGTTAGGTGCGCTAGCTATAATTGACAAACGATCTTCTGTCTTCCAGGTTATGTTATTTAGAAGCTTCGTGTCCCAATGTATTGTGAGTGGTTGATCTATTGCTCTAAACTTTTGAACAATATTCTTGCTGAGCTTTTCTCTTAAAACCTCTTATTGATGGCGCATAGAAGTGCGATTTATAACATATTCACTAGGGTTTAAGCCTAAAGCATCTAAAACTGCAACCAATATATGTACGACATCTCTGTTGCTTAGTTTTACCTTGTCAAAAATAGGAGCAAGTCTGGGCGTTAAAATATCTTTTCGCGCTCTTTTGACATTAGTTGTTCTCATAGTTTCCGCTTCTTCTTCACTTTTTTCGAATTCGGATTCAGAATCTGACATAGTAAAATTATCCACATCTAAAAAAAGGTTAATTAAAAATATTTCTACTACCTACACACAAATATTAACGATTTTTTATCATTGGTAAAAAGCAACCTATTAGAATTACCTGCTGACTTCGATTTGTTTTGGATATTTCTTCTCTTTCTCTCTTCTTCAGCCTCGAATCTTTTTTGAGTTCTTTTATTTTTTTTTTAATAATTTATAATCTATTCCAAGCATACTACCAGAGCGACCTTTAAGTCTTTGATTTATCAGAAACAGTTTATCTTCTTTCACGTTAATTAGGCTTAATGCATCATTATGAGCAATATCAAATAAATCATTTAGGCCACTTTTCCATCCTTCCCTTCTGGTAATATACGTGTATCCATCTCTTTTTCTGGTTTTAACAAGGGTTCTCCAATCATCATGCAAGTCCATAAGCTTTTTAACAGCTCTGTGAAATTGCTGTACCGGAATTTTAGCTTTTTCCCAAAATATTGAGCATTACTTTACAACTATTCGAGCACTTTCTTCTACACTTAACTTTGCGACTCTAGTATTAAAAAATAAAACTTTTAGGCATTGTCCCTTTGATGGAAGCTTTGCTCCTGTTATCTGGAAATTTGGAAATCCAACTAGATAAATTTCTTCTCTTGGAGTCGACATTTCTTACACGATATAAATTTAAAATCAAAACACACTCGAAATTGGAAACGTTTTAAGACACAAACATGCAAGTTTCAACTTTATGTAATTGTTTAACTAATGTGGATTTGGGAGTCCCCCTTTTAAATATTTGATTATATGGCGTATTTACTCGAAGGTTTGTTTACACAATGAGTGTATGGCGAGATTACATCTAGGCGCACGGTAGTGCGCCAGGCCAAGTTCTGGCCAATGCACGCAGTGTGTATATTTACAGAAAGCCATTCGAGCTGTTTTTACCCCCCTCATAACTTTGTTCCCCGCTACCGTAAAATTATGAAATTTAAACCATAATTAGAATAAATTCATATAACCTCATATGCGAAGTTTAAAAGTTTTATAATGAAAGGTTCCGGAGGTATAAAGGTGCAAAAAGTGCATATTTTAAGACATACTCACTGACCACTGACCACTGACACACTCATCAAATTGATGAAGCACTTCCGCTATCGCTAGAGAGCTAACATGTGGTACACGAGTAGATCTAGGTGAGCAATCAACCAGAAAAATCTGAAAACCAAAATATTTTAACCAAGGGGGCGGGGCTACGCCCATAAAAATTAAAATCTGTGCTAGTGAGCTGAAATTCGCTACAGAACTGGGTCTAGGTGAACAATAAACTAAAAAAATTTTAAAACCCGAATTAAAAAAGCAAATCTAAGGCGCTTGATGGAAGCTATTTTATTGAAATTCGGCATATATACTGCGAAAATGAAAGGCTATAAATTTTTCATTAAAAAAGTAGGGATTGACACGCCCATACAATTTCAACCTCATTTTCGTGTACTACGGCTTAGCATATTTAGATATACTACTTCTGTATGTATTATTATCCGTTTGCAACGAAACTTGACAGGAATAATTAACAGTGACCGAAAAAATCTTAAGTTTGGAAAAGTGGGCGGGTTTACGCCCATTAAAATTATAAATGAAAAGTTGTGCTAAGGAGCTGAAATTTGATACACGAAAAGGTATTGGGAAGAAAACATCAAGAAAACCCAGATTGGGCGGGACTGCACCCATAAAAATTAAAAATTAAAAGTTGCGCTTATGAGCTGAAATTTGATACACAAGTAGGTCTAGGTGAGAAACCAACTAGAGAAATCTGAAAAACAAAAAATTTTTCCAGAATGGGCGGGGCTACGCTACTATTGTTTGAACCTGAAAACTTACAGCCTTATTTATAAAACTTATTAAGACTTTTTAAGAAAAAATTTTAATGAAAATTTGTCTTAAAACCCCTTTATAAAGCCTTAATAAGTTAAATAAATAAGGCTGTTAATATACAGCTTTTAACTTAAGCCATTTTAGTGAAACTTTCCATATACCTTTACACGTATACAATACTTTAAACTATAACCTAAAAAGTGGGCGTTAACACTCCCATAAAATTTTAGCCTTGTGGTTAATCTGATTCGGTCTAACATACTTTAGGAGAAAATTAGCGTGAATTATAAGCGCGGCTCACAACAATATTGTAAGTTTAAAATAGTGGGAGGGGTAATGCTCATAAAATTATAAGGTAAAGTTCACTCTAAAGAGCTGAAATTTTATACACAAGCAAGTGTAGATGAGTAAGCCAATGGAAAAATCTTAAAACCAAGAAGTTTTATCCGCTAAAACTCCAATTCGCAGTAGAGTGCTGAAATTTGGTACACAAATTAATCTAGATCAGAGACCACGTAGAAAAATCTAAGAAACCAGAAGTTTCAATCAGCGGTTGGTATGTATGATAGTAAGAGCTTACAAACATAATGAATACCTCCAAACAAAATGTTTCGACTTTTTCTGAAGTCAGACTTGTCGTACCGAATTCGTTAAGACATTTCGGTACTTTCTCTGAAAAATTTTTTTTAAACATTTGATTTTTGATTACATAAGTAAAAGTCTGTGAAAATTTTTTTAAATAAATATGTATGTATATGTTGATAAAAAAAAAATTGTAACATATATTAAAAAAACGTGAGTATGTGCAAATTATTTCGACAATAGCAGCAACATAACGGTGAAGCGGTACTCTGATATAAAAGCAAAAAGAAATCGTACCTACATGTCGTTACGAGTTCGTACCGACTTATCGTAACGAATTCGCACCGACATATCGTTACGAAGTCGTGTCAACCATTTCATACAAAAAGAAGATTTTGTCGACCAATCGTTGCGAATTCTTTACGAATTCGGAGCATTTTGTTTGATGTATACATACACCTTTGTAAGTATGTATGTATGTTTCTTATATACCCTGTAGGAAGTGTCAATTGAGAAACAGTACTGATTCAACAGTGCCTTTGTCAACAATACTACTGACGAATTGTACCGCAGAAAATGTTTTTTGCTTTAGGAGCCGTCCATATATTACGTAACGCTGTAGTGGGGAGGGGTGGGGTTCGAGTTTTGTTATGATTTGTTATCGTGGGGGTGGGGGGAGTCTTTAAAAATGTTACGTAACAGAAAAATTTTAGTAATTTGTATGTTTTCTCATTTAATATGCTTTTCTCATTTATTTGATTATCATTTATTTAATTGATCATATGTCCTACCTTCACATTTGTATTATGTATGTATACATATATACATGTGCGGAATGTTAGTTTTTGATATACGACAATTCGAATTCGAATATTTAAAATGATATCCGCGAATACGAATATTTAAAACGATATTAAATTAACTTTGCTTTATTTTAATTTACATTGTAAATTTTAAAAAAACACGTGCATAAATACATATTAAAGGGTTGCATTCGTATACTCGTTTGTATAGCCAAAACAAATATACCATGGTATGTACCATATAATTGTAGTGTGAGCAACAGAACTAGTATAAGACTTATTGTGTGCGTGCTTTTCCAAATTAAAATACAATTAAAACAAACAACAATTGCTTATTGTAATACAAACATATGAAAAAAACCATTGTTGAAACAAATACATGATGGACAGATGTATGTGCGGACGTTCGTTATGTTATTTTGTGGCGCAGCCAAGTATACAGAGAGAGAGAGAGGGACAATTTTGCTCTGAGAGTAATTACACATGCATGTGTTTCATGTACATGTTTCATTTACTTACATGTGTATGTGAAATTTTGCTTTCAGTCATTCATTCATCAACCATGGATTTTTTTCAACACACCATGTGGTACTTATGTTAAAACCAGTTTTATGTATCTTATTTGTTATAGAAAAACAAATAAAGGGTGTTTTTTATTGAGGTATAGAACTTTAAGTTGGCATCACTTTTTTAACTGGCGGCCATTTTGTCAGCTGTCAAGTGATTAATATTTAGTTTGGTTTGCCATTTCATCATGAACAGGTTGACAAAAGAACAACGCTTGCAAATCGTGCAAATTTATTTCGAAAATAATGGTTCAGTTCGCGAAGTTTACCGCAAGCTCCGTCCATTTTATGGTCGACATAATCGTCCATCAGAGCAATTAATTCGGTTAACCATGGATCGTTTTCGCACTACGTTTACTTTATGTGATAATACGCATCCGCAGAGACGTCGAACAGTGCGCACCGAAGAAACAATTGCCGCTGTAGAGCAAAGTGTTGAAGAGGACCCGAATGAATCGATTCGCCACCGTGCAAAGCAATTGGAGCCGACTAACCGACTATTTTGTTCCCGAATTGGATGGCATGAATGTGGATGAGTTGTGGTTCCAACAAGACGGCGCTACATGCCACACAGCGCACGTCACAATCGATTTATTGAAGGAAACATTCGATGAGCGCATAATTTCGCGGAATGGACCTGTCAATTGGCCACCAAGATCGTGTGATTTGACACCATTGGATTATTTTCTTTGGGGATATGTGAAGTCGCTCGTCTACGCCAACAAACCAGAAACGTTAGGAGACTTGGAAGCCAACATTCGTGGCGTTATTGCCAACATACGGCCCCATATGCTCGAAAAAGTGGTTGGAAATTGGACCTGTAGAATTGGCTTTATTCGAGCCAGCCGCGGCGGCCACATGCCCGAAATAATATTTAACCATTAATGGCATAAGATTATCCTTCCAATAAGGCCAAATTGATGGACATTAAAACGATTTTCTTGTGTTTTATTTCAATTCGAAGTTCTATACCTCTGAAAAAAACACCCTATACATACAAACGTGTTTTTCTCATTTGGTCATTGCCCAACCATACAATAACTGCTTAAAAAAATCAACATTTACAACTAGTAAAAGAAACGCTAAATAACATATTTTTTCATACAAGATCCAAAAAAACACGCAAAACTGGTGCAAACAGATATATCTGTGCAATGCTAGAATACATATATATTTACATAGATATGTACATATGTATATGTAAGAACCTATTTTTTCAACCCAAAAAACATGAAAATTATATTATAAATATACTTAAGTTGTAAACCACTTGTGCGCGATTAAAAATATTTTATTCGTGAGCGTGCGTGATAATAAAAATGTTTAAAATCATTCGTGCGTGAAAGTGCGTGAGTAAAATATTTTTCTGAGTGAGCGTGCGTGTCGTGAGATAGAAAACACTCACGTGCACATCTCTATATAATACTTAATATTATTTTATTTAAAAAATAAGTAAAAATACTGAACAATATCAATTCAAATTTTGTAGTATAAAATTTTTAACCGATGTTTTTAATGCAGTAAATCCCAAGCTAATAATAAAATAATTTTCTGTAACGAATTAATAATCTGGAAGGAACATAAAATTAAATTTTTTTCCATTAATCAAGTCATATATAAAAAGCATTGAATGTACTTTACGCCTTTTTTCCAAAGACATCATACCCAGATGTAGACACCGTGCTGTATATGATGGATTGTCACAATATTTTCATATGTATGTGGTTAGATTAAAGTTGTGCAATGCACTGTACTTATACTTACAAACTTTCCCATGTCTTTTTCGAAAGCAATTTCAATTTCTGACAACTTTTCCGCGTTTTTCGAAATCTTGGATTGTCAGCTTTTCTAAAATTGTTAAAATTTTGTTTTGATTTTGAAAAACTCTATTCAGCTTTTTTTCCACTTCGTTCAGTCGCATTTTGAAAGTTTCATCTCCAACTTCATTAACAAATTCGGACAATGTTGTCGTAAAGGTTTTCTTTAAAGGCAACATTTTGTTTGCTTAGAAATTATGTAGTAAAGGTAAAAAATAGCTTATCTTTCAGTGGAAACGAAATATATTTGTACAAAATCTCATGAACATAGAAAGTTTTTCCTTTTTAAAATGGCGTGTTACTGGTTTTAACAATGCCTTATTTTAAAGATGACGGCGGTTCATTAAAAAACATGTAGCCGGGATATCCTTTTCCATGAAAAAAACAATTTATTTTCTTCATTAACAATAAGGCTTCTAATTTTAACCGCAGAACATGGTTTAATGCAACAATAATTGTTACGATGTTTTAGAGATAAAATATATTTGAAGGTTTGATACCGTACAATTTTGTTTCTTTATTTCTAATAAATATGTTTTCACTGTTTTTTTGCTTTTGACATTTGTTATTTATTTGTTGCAATATGCACCTCGGATTTTTTACACTTTTAATATACAGCTCTTAACTCAAGCCATTTTAGTGAAACATTTCATACACGTGGCACGTATACAAAACTTTAAGCTATCACCCCAATAAGTGGGCGTAATCACTCCCATAAAATGTTAGCCTTGTGTTTAATCTACTTCGGTCTAGCATATTTTGAAATATTATTGGTATGGATTGAAGATCACAAAATTTATATTTTTCAAGAGTCGCTTTTCAAAATATGGCACCGAGTTGGTACTGCCAGCTGATACTATCTGCCGCCAGGGCTCACACTATCGGTTGATGTATAGAGGCCCATACGATTTTAACAAGTATTCTGGTGTTGTGTGTTTGACGATACAAAATATTAAATTTTTTGCTCTACTGAAAATTCATTCATAGATTTTCGTCATAAAAACGAGGTCCAAAAAATGTGTCGGTTAAGCTTTTTTGGCGGTCATGGCTCGATATGTATACATGTACGTATATGCACATTGATTTATGTTTAAACATCCTGTTTTAAACGCAATTCGCTGGAATATACACACTACCGCAATATAATTACACTTAATGTTTCTGCGGTCAGAAGCGATAACAGCGTAACTCGAAAAACATAGTTTCGTGAAAAACTACTTTCTACGTATGAACGTTTTTTTTTCGAAAAACAATCAAAGTGGGCAAATAAAAATAATTTTGTAGTCAAGTAAAGATTAACCCCTTATGCAAAAACGTTTGTTAAAGTTAAAGCATGTGTTAAAACCGGTTTTGCCATACAAAATTCGTTTGTTAAACCAACTTTAAGTTCAACAATCGTTTTTGCATACGGGTGTAAGTTATTAACGAATACACAAAATATTATATGAAAATTAGTTTTGAGTATAATTTGGCGTTTATAAAAAATTATATCGGTTTTTCTTCAGACTAAGGTCAATATTGTTTTGCTTATATCTTTATACTAGATACAACGGGATTCAGCGTACATATATGTATATGAAGTTTTGTTTTTATAATTTTATACCATATATAACTCTTGCGTTAAGTCGACTTATGCTGTTCTCTTTTTCAAGCACAGATATATTTGTGTATATTTTTATCAATATATGAGAAGGTTTGAGTTCTTGTTGCTTTTTTGTTCTTAGCTCTCATATGCATTTCCCCTTTGCTATTTCACAGTACACATATTTTTTATTAAACTTTATGTTACATCGATTACTGCATGTTCAGTATTTATGTATGCATGCGCGTTCATGTTTTACAACATAATAAATAAATACAGTAACAAGCTTTTTATTTATTTTTAAAACATTTTTTAATAATCATAACTTTATAAAAAAAATTAATAATCTTGTGTTTTTTCCTCTGTAAATACAGTGGACGCTTAGTAAATTGAAACTCGAAAACTCAGATTAACTTTATGAAACTAGGCCAGTTGTTTTCATATAATAATAAGATATTGGATTGCATTTGGTCAGAACAGATTATTTTCGGCACCCAGCGTTAGTTAAATTTATAAAGTTTAGAGAAATCTTATTTGAAATTATAGAATTCTTGATAAGTATCATGCTATTCCAATGATATAAAACTAACGATGGAACCAAATTATCTAAGTTATACCTGATTTACATTAAGCATTTTTTCATGAAATTTCATGAATTTTGTTGCACGCAACTTTTTCTATTTGCTACTTGCAGCGCTATAAAAGAGAATGTTATATAAAAAATGGCGTGGAATGAATCTTTGATGTATTTTTGACAACTTTTTTGACATAGGTTGCTCCTGCAACTAATTTCATGAAAAAAATGCTTAATGTAAATCAGGTATTAATTTAAGTTCAAAAATTGATTTTGAGGAGCGTTATGACCATAATATGCAGAAAAACACAATAAATCAATATTTGCAAACAGCGAAAAAAGCTATATGGGCCTGTGTAGTTGCTCTTCCCCCTCGACCCTTAAAGTTTAAGATGCGTGATGTACAAAAAGTAATTGCTGAACTCAAACCAAAGAAAGCTCCAGGTATTGATAGAATTAGTAACAAGATGCTGATGAACTTGCCGCATATTGCAATAAGAATCCTGCTGATTATTTTTAATGCCATATTGCGACTGGAGTATTAGCCACAAGACTGGAAGCTTGCCAAGGTCAAAACGATTCCAAAGCCGGGCAAAGATCTAACAAAGGCGGAGTTATATAGGCCAATAAGTCTACTATCAACAATGTCAAAGCTTTTCGAAAAGCTGCTCATGAAAAAATTGTCGCCAGTTCTAAGTGGTAGTGGATGCATCCCAGACCATCAATTTGGTTTTAGAAGTCAGCATAGCACCATTGAATAAACGCATAGATTGGTTCAAGTTATAAGAAGAACATTTGAAGAAAAGAAGTATTGTACTACTCTCTTTATTGATGTTTCTCAGGCATTTGATAAAGTATGGCATGAAGGCCTAATTTTAAAATTGAAGACATATCTACGAATAAATTTTCTAAAGCTGTTGGAAAGTTATATTCTATCCCCGAAATTCGTTGTTGTGGAAGCAGACTTCATGAGTATTGCCGAATCTATCTCTGCCGGTGTGCCACAGGGGAGTATACTGGGACCAGTTTTGTATCTGATTTATACTTGTGATATGCCTGTTAGCACTAAAATCCATACATCTACTTTTGCAGATGATACAGCCTTCTTTAGCATGCACGAAAACCCTCACGAGGCATCCCGATATCTTCAGGAACATATTACCCAACTGGAACTATGGTTAAAGTTATGGAGAATTAAAGTAAATGAGCAGAAGTGTGCGCAGGTAACATATACTCTACGAAAAGACACTTGTTCACCCATTAGAATCAATAATCAAACATTCACATGTGAAATATCTTGGTATACACCTTGATCGACGACTTACATGGAAACATCACATTGACTCTAAGCTAACACAAATGAAACTAAAATTAGCTCAGGTACATTGGCTGATTGGTAGAAACTCAACTCTCGGTCTAGATTGCAAACTTTTGATGTACAAGTCACTATTGAAACCTATATGGTGCTACGGAATTCAAATATGGGGCACTGCTTCAGCTTCCAATGTCGAGAGAATCCAACGAAGGCAAAACAAAATTTTACGTATGATAACTTCGGCTCCATGGTATATCAAAAATTCAAATATACATCGTGATTTGAATATGCCACTAGTGATTGAAGAAATTGCAAAATACGCAGGCAAATATATAACAAAACTCGAATCACATCCTAATCCGCTTGCTCGTAATATTTTGAACTTTACTGGACACATCCGCCTAAAAAAGAGGGACACAAGGGCAAGATGGGACTACTTGAAAATAATTTTTTTTTACTTTTTTGATTATCACTACTTATGTATTATTTATAACTATCACTAAGTTTGTGTCCGACAGTGGTCAGGCCTAATAATTATATTCTAGATTTAAGCTTTGAATACTTATTGTTAGTTCATATTTGAAGATACAATAAATAAGTACATGCATTAAAAAAAATGGGCCTCAAAAACTTCTTACCAAAAATATTAAAGTAATATTGGAATATCGGCCAAGTTCCGGGCTCTACATATATTGTGTATATTTAAACGAAGTTATTCGATATGTTAATACCACCCTCAAAACTTTGTCCCTTTTGGTCGTAAAATGATGAAACTTAAAATATAAGGAGGACTTATCAATCATATACGAGTTTGAAAGCTTTACAATGAAATCTTCCAGAGCTACATATATAAGTATGTACAAAAAGTACATATTTCAATACAGACATACTCACTGGCACACTTATTAAATTTAAGAATCACTTCCTTTCTTGAAATTTGGTACACAACTAGCCCTAGGTGAGTACTCAACTAAAAAATCGGTGAGAATGGGAATTTCAGCTAGGGGGCGGGGAAACGTCTATAAATTGCAGAGTTAAAAAGTTAATGTAAAGCGTTAACTGAACCAATTTGATTGGAATTTTGAATAAACATTGCATTATTGCACACAGAAAAAATATGCCATAAATATTTTCGAAAACCTCCCCTTTTTGAAAAATAATTCAACAAAATTATGTATTTGATTCAAACACATTGCTTATCAAAGAAAAGAGCAAGCATTAAGCTGTATAGACAAGCAAAAAGGAGCTGAAAAACGTGGCAATTTTCCACACACACAATAACAATGATCACTGAATACACGCTCAAAAAAAAAAAAAAAAAAAAAATACATATACTCTTATTAAGGAAAAAAAATTTCTAAGTTTAAGAAAAAAATTTTTCTAAATTTAAGTTTTTTCTAAGTTTAGGTAAATTTTTATAAAAAACTAGTAAAAATTACTTAATATGAGTAAAAAATAAAAAGTATCCTTAAACTATATCATAAAAATACTTACAAATATTATCACATTCAAGGACAAGTTTACTGGCTTAAAAGAAACATTTACAAAAAATTTTAAAATGCTTTAAAAGTTTAGGGAAAATGTACCTTAAGAACTAGTCAATCTCGTTTTAAATAAAACAAATAAATAAATAAAGGTAACACTTTAACAACAAAATTACACAACTATATTTTTCAACGTTGATTTTTGAGCACAATAGGTTTAGTTTTGAATACAATATGTGATTATCAGTAAAGTAAGTAAAAAAATAAAATTGCAAACATTCACCAAACACCTGATCAGAATATCGGAACACAAATTATTTTTAAAAACACTGTTTTTATTAGAAATGCTCCGTGAAATGCACCAAATCATTATTATTTTACATGGTTTCTTGCATTTTGAATACGCATAAATGAATAAGCATTTACATGTAAATGAGAGATTCTTTTAATTTTGCGCATAAACATTTTTTCAGTTTCACAATATTTACTATTCAATATTTGCATAAAAAAAACATATTTACATATAAACTGCTTTAAACACTAGGGTCGTTACCAAAAAAAATAAATAATTTGAACTTCAAGTGTTCCTTTGTCAAAATTTGTATGGAAGTTTTGTTTTAACGTTCACTTAAAGCTCAAATAATTGTTTTTGGATACGGCCATAGAAATTTAATTTTATCAAACTTAATAAAAAAATATGGCGTGCTTCTATTGCAATTTGTACGCTTTTGTACTTCTACTGTTTTGGTTAAACATATTTCTGCTGTTTTACGCATATATACTTACGGTCTAATTCATAAAAATTCCTTATTTCAGCTTTAATCTGTACATTACTTATGAAACAGATTTTGCTTTATTAAGCTCTAATAAAAATTTGTATTCATAACTGATTAATATCAGTGAATTAACTATTAAACGATTTTGCTTCTTTTGTAATTTTATGTTGGCAACATCATGCTACTTTCGCTCTCATTTTATGTTTAGTGATGCATACAACGAAGAATCGATTATCTAGGTAGTCTGTTTGAGTCGAAAAAAAGGAAATCATTGCGCATAATATTATTAAAAAATAACTTAAAAAGTAGGCGTTTCACTTTTTATTAATAAATAAACCAAAAAAAAATTTATATGTTACAAAAAATTGTATTTAAACACATTTATATTCGGCTGAGTACAGAGGTAGGCAAATACCCATTTTATAGTGGTCGATTATGCATCACTGTTTTGTTTTAATTTTAAAATGTTATTGTACATACATACATACATATGTGAGCATGCAGTACCATACAAACATACATATGCTTGTACTTACATATGCCCTTATGTTTATAATTTTATTTTTCTTTTTGCCAATGAATGGGATTTCTTTAATTTTCAACGATGTTTATATGCATGTATTTTTCTTTTTGTACAATTATTCATACATACATACATGTACCAACTTGCATAAATTAATACATTTGTCCAAGAACATTATTCAGGAGACATGCATAAGAATAAACAAGAAACATAAAAGTGAGAAACCACAGAAAATCTCACATAAGGGATAAAAACAATCAAGAAAATATTATTTATAATTGTTTATCGAACGCTTAAAGTAGCATGGAGGCTACATTAAAAATCTCTGAGTTATGAAACGTTTATTAAACGTCTTATAGGCTATTAATCATTTATAAATACACATTTAGCGATTTTTGACTATTAATGTGTTATTGAACTGTTAATAATCATTTATGAATTAGACCGTTAATTTTCAATATTTTGACCTTATTTAAACATATCTAGTGAACACTTTTAGCAGTAGATTTGAATTTTTGTATAAAAGAGGTCAAATATTGTTTTTTTTTTTGATACAAATAACAACAAAGTCTATATAAATTTAGAAATTAAGAATATTTCAACAACAAATTGGACAATATATGATCCTAAATTTGGGCTAATGTTTTAGAGTGTAGAGTGCTTACCTATCAGTCAGAAGGTTGCTGGTTCAATACTTGTCTCATCTCATGGAATTAATATCTCTGTATTGTGAATTAATTAAGAATATAATATGAAGACATAATAAAAAATATACCATGTGTACCAGAATTTAAGACATAAAAAAAATTTGAAAAAATTACTAAATTTGAGATCAAAGATGAAAAATATGTTTTCAAAGCTCCGAATCTTATGGCAAATTTTACTTAATTTTAGAAAAGTTTTACATAAATATAAAAGTATAATTACTATAAACTCATTTACCCTAATTTTTTTATTAACTTAATAAATATGAGTGCAATTATGCTAACATACGCATATAAATAAAAATAAATTAACGAAATGACGGAAATTGGCAAAAAGCTGCAACAGCAGGATGACAAAGTCTTATAATGTTTAAAACTCTTCAAAACTGTTAAGACGCTAAAAACCACGCAAAAAGCCGCTTTAATTGCGAACTTTGTAAAAAAAATTGCGAAAATTGGCTAAATTTTAAACAAGCCATAATATTGATTAAAAATCGCCCAAAATGTAAGGAATGCAAAAAATTCAATAAAAATCGCGAAAATTACGAAAGTTCGCAAAAACTTACTAACAGCGGAATGATGACAAATTCTAATATTTTCTTAAAAATCAGCAAAACTTTTAGGAGGCAGAAAGCATGAAAAAGTCGCTTTTATTGCGAAGTTAGCAAAAAGTTGAAAATCGGAAGCAAGGTGGAATAAGAGTGATTGTCTTCTTCAGAATCGCCTGAAATCTTTTTTTATGAAATTATAATTTCCCTTGTCCTTAATTCACCCAAATCCACCATTAACATTTCTGCAGTATATTTTTCGCATAATGCAAATTTTGTGTATGTTTTTTGCTTTTATTATACTATTTTCGTTATTTTAATATTTACGCTATTTTTCTTCTTTCTTATCTTCTTTTTAAATGTTCAAAATTTTTAAAAGTTTAGCAACACTTACAACATAGTTGTAGTTAGCACAATCCTCACAAAAACATAAATGTGAAAAAAGGCCAAGTTCCTATAAAAAAATTCGGCCATTAAAAGTACCCAGCAAAAAATTTCAAAAATTGGAATTAAGCATTTTTGGTGGAAGCACTTCCCTACTGGATTACCAACTTAATGATTTTAACCAGGCGTGAGACTAAAATTATCGATTCTTGAGAAGTACTTACATTTTTTTTTATTTTTCAACATTTCACGTAATCTATTTCGTCTAAAAAAATCACTCTCTGCATTTAGCAACCTGCACGTCATTTTTTTAAATTTTAGGTTATGTGATTTGTAAGCGAGTAATGAAAATTGGCAATCAGAAAAGTAAGTCATTATATGACAAGTAGTTCTAATGGTAATGTGCAATTTTTTGTTGGGTAGTGAGATATAAATTTTGACCAAGTTCTTGTTTGCCATAATAACTAACACAAAAATATGTTATGTATGATATAAATTTGTAATCGTAAGGTTGTCATATAATTTCTAGATAATATGCTAACTTGACAACATTTTTACCGATATAAAGAAATGAACATATATACATTATTCAGTGATGGTATTTTGGTTCGTTTCGGGTATTTTTTGGTGCTTTTTGCCTCTTCATAAACGCGAAATTTTGGCTAATACCCTTTTTAAAAAGCGGGTATTTACCGTGCTTTTAACATTTTCTTTCAGTGCTTTTGGTGCTTTTTTGTTAAATAAAAATATTTTTAATTTACAAAACTAAAATACTTTCAAGCGCTAATAGCAGCATCTTTTAACTGATTGTTAAATTGTTTTTAATGACAATAACGGAAACTATGTTAAAAACAATATAGAAAACTTTTCATAATTGGGATTAAAAAATTTAATTTTTTTTTAAATTAAAAACGGAAGTAACTGGAAAGTACCACATAATTCTCTGCATAATAATTGATTGAAAGTAGTATGCAATAAGCATTTGTTACACAAATATTTAATCATACTATAGGGTGGTTAAATTTTAAGGGCCGATTTCGGAATTTTCATAAGGCTGTTAATTTGTAAGTGCAAAGTAAATCAAAATGTTCACGTCTACAACAAAATGTAGGTAAATTTGTATTCAACGCACAAGAGTGGTTAGATTTTAAGGGCCGATTTCAAGCATGAGGTTATCAATAGCAGTCAGTTGTTTTGGACAACGAGTAGCCAACCCCCAATTTTTTCATATCGTATTGACGTGCTGTCAATGTTGACAACTGGAATAAAGGTGAATATCGCAAAAACAAAAACTTTTAAGTTAAGAGTACTTAAGAAAAGAGTGACACTTTTAATGCATTCTTTATGTGTAAATGATTTTTCAGTAATTAATCTAAGCCTTAGCTTCACCTACTATTGTATGTATGTGTGTATATGTTACTATATTATTTGACTCCTGTTTTTTTATTATTAGTCCTTACATACTTATTTTTATTAAATTAATCAAGATTTTCTTTTAATAAGTATGTTAATAAATTCTGTTATTACATCTCAAATACTTTGTTTATTTCGAAGCAAAAATTTTAAATTATATTTTGAGCCTTTACACTCTAAACTTTCCTTTTTAAATGGCTTAATGTATTAAAATTAAAAAAATTAACATTTTCGTAATTTTTTACCCTCTTTTTCGTACTTTATTGCGCTGTTTACCCTTTTTGCAACAGCTTGATGTGCTTTTGCTCTTCGTAGAGATACCAACACTGACATTATTGTCTCCTTTTTTAGAAAGGTAAAAATATTGCCAAGTTAGCAGATTATCTAAACATTATATGACACCGTTGCGATTACAAATTTATATAATGCATAGCATATTTTAGTGACAGGTATTGTGGCAAACAAGAACTTGTTCAAAATTATATCCAACTACTTTTAATGGCCGAAACTTTGGATGGGAACTTGGCCTTTTTTACATATATGTTTTTGTGAGGATCTGAAAACTATTTGAAAAATATTCTATAATAACACTTTTTAAACCAAAAATTTCTAGTGTGTTTTATTTCTATTCATGATCATTGTGGCAAATGAAAACGGCATAGTTACATAAAATATTGGGTTAGAGTGCGTGTTGGATTGTAAACCTTAAAGATGCACTATTGTGTCAATACAACGGGTCGCCAGTGTGTACCCAATATGGTAAGAGTAGTTTGAAAAGAAATTTGTAAAATACAGCGTTAATTTTGTGGGCGTGACCCCGACTATTTTTTCAATATATTTACATATTAGAGTTTGTTTAGCCGAAGTAAATAAATTAAAAGGATATACCCAATGTGCATGCAAAGTTTCAATAGGATAGCTCGTGCTTTAATTTTTGGATTTTAGTAATTCGATTAGGATTAGTAGTAAATCGATTAGGACTATTTGTCTACAAAGTGTCAGCTCTCTGCAGTATAATATTAAGTAAAATATTTATGGGTTGGCCCCGCCGACTTTTATTCTTGCTTGCTTATGGTTCATGTATCGTTTGGTAGGAAAAAGCTAATGAGAAATACATGAGTAATAGACTAAAAACTGCTAAGCCGAAGTAACTACATGAAAGAAAAAGCTAAGATTTATGTGTGTAGTTACTGCCATTTTTCAAAACAGGAAATTTTTACTTGGGATAAGTGCAATGTGTATGAAAAATTTCAATAATATTGATCTTAATTTTGAGTTTAAAGTGCTTGTTCCCGGCCCCTTCTGGTTTTTTAGATTTTTCGCAGTGATCTCTGATCTTAAGCCAATTCTGGTAACATTTTTTGGGTTTTTAGATTTTTCTAGTTGGTTTCTCACCTAGACCTACATTGTGTATTAAATTTCAGCTCATAAGCGCAACTTTTAAGTTTTAATTTTTATGGGTGGCTCTTGCGTATTATTCGTGACAAGTTTTGTTGCAAACGGATAATAATACCTACATACATAGTATATCTAAATATACTGAGCCGTAGTACATGAAAATGAGGTTTAAACTGTATCGGCGTGTCAACGCCCACTTTTTTAATATAAAATTTATAGCCTTGTACTATCGTAGTGTATATGTCAAATTTCAATAAAATAGCTCCCATTGAGCGCCTTAGATTTGCTTTTTTAATTCTGACGTTTATGGGCGTAGCACCGCCCCGCCCTCCTGACTAAAATGTTAGGGTTTTGAAATTTTTTTTATTTATTTTTCACCTAGATCTAGTTCTGTATCGAATTTCATCTCATTTAATTTTTATGGGCGTAGCCCCGCACTCTTGGCTAAAATTTCCGTATTTTAATATTTTTCTAGTTCATTGCTCACCTAGATCTACTTGTGTAGCAAATTTCAGCTCTCTAGCTATAGCGGAAGTGCTTCACAAATTTGATGAGTGTGTCAGTGGTGAGCAGTGATGCTAATTTAGCCATTTTCTGGCTAAATTTAGCAATTTTTCATCCCATTTAGCCGGAAGAAAAGTGACTTTAGCTATTAGCTATTTTTTTAGCCATTTTTATTTTAATCTAGCTAGTTTTTAGCTATTTTTGGAAACATGAAATTTGTTTGTGATTTTTCATATAAAATTTAAACTCGCAACAAAGGAACATTAATTAACTACAAAAAAACACAACAGAGTAATATGTTATTGTTTTCGCATTAATATCTATAAATTCCGGTTAAAACTGGCCATTTTTGCTGCAGCAGTCTAAAAGCGCTTATATGAAAGAGATGGCTCAATTGGTAACAATAACATTTGCTACTGCATTCTTATAATCATTGCAATCTTGTTATAAGTGGTCGAGTCTAATTTGTGGTTTGTAATATCAATCAAACAAGGGTAATTATTGTTTTACACAAGTGAAAATAAAAAATTAATTAAAAGTTTAAATAAACGTTTCAAAAATAGAAAACGAATAAAAAGTATAAACCAAAATTTCTCAAGAAATGGATTAGTAACCCAAAAATTTAAAGACTGAATAGCAGAATGTACAAACGAATAGAAGACGTGCTGCAAGTATTGGAAGTTTGCATTATATGAGCAGTTTTATGATTGTTTCTTGATTAACTGAAGAAAATACAGGGTGGGCCAAAAGAAACCAAGGGGTGTAAAAGTTTAATAACTTTTTTGTTTATTAATTTTTTTTATTTTTTCTTTCAGATTATATAGACAACACTTGGAGAATTTATAATGGAGAGGTTCACAACTGAACAGAGAACCAGAACAATAGAATTTTATTATTTAAACCAGAGATCAATTATTTTAACGCAAAGAGCATATTGTCGACATTTTAACGTCAGAATTTCGCCCTCTGAAGCGATGATTCGTTGTTTAGTTAATCGTCATCACCAACATGGCAGCGTAAGAGATTTGCCTCGAACCGGTAGACCACGTTTAAGTCGCACTGCGGAAAATATTGAACGAGTACAGCAAAGTGTTAACGAAGCACCAGAAACATCTGGCAGAAGGCGTTCTGCTCAGCTAGAAATGTCTCGTACGTCACTACGGCGCATTTTAAAAAAAGATTTACAGTTATACCCATATAAGGTACAATTGGTCCAAGAATTAAAACCCGCAGATCATCGGCAACGTCTAAATTTTGCAGTTAAATTTCAAGAGTTGGCCAGAAATGAAATCAACTTTATTGAAAATTTGATTATGAGTGATGAAGCTCATTTTCATTTGAATGGCTTTGTTAATAAGCAGAACTGTAGGTTCTGGGGTTCTCAAAATCCAAGAGCCATTCATCAACGCCAATTGCACCCCATCAGGTGTGCAGTATGGGGTGGGATCACATCTGAAAATGTCATTGGCCCTACTTCTTCGAGAATGAAGATGGAAGTGCTGTAACCGTAAATGGAGAGCGGTATCGGTTTATGATAGAAAATTTTTTACGTCCTGCTCTTGAAAACAGACCTGGTATATGGTTTCAGCAGGACGGAGCCACTGCCCATACTGCCCGAGACACAATGGCACTTTTAAGTCAAATTTGTGGAGAGCGAATAATTTCTCGAAATTCGGAAATTATTTGGCCAGCGCGATCGCCAGATTTGACAGCACCCGACTATTTTCTTTGGGGTTTTTTGAAGGAGCGAGTGTATGTGAACAAGCCAGAGACAATCCTTGAACTCAAGGCAAACATTGTTGCAGAAATTCGAACGCTACAGCCACAAGTTTTGAAAGATGTTATGGAAAATGCTCTAAAAAGAGCCCATCAGTGCGAAACTGAAAACGGTGGTCATTTAAGAGACATCATTTTTCATACTTAGTGTAAAAAAATTTCCATTTTGTATATTATATAATCTGAAAGAAAAAATAAAACAAAGTTAATAAACAAAAAAGTTATTAAACTTTTACACCCCTTGGTTTCTTTTGGCCCACCCTGTAGTTTTATTTACGAGTTTACTTCAAATTATTATTATCTAGGCGCACGGCAGTGCGCCAGGCCAAGTTCTGGCCAATGCACGCAGTGTGTATATTTACAGGAAGCCATTCGAGCTGTTTTTGCCCCCCTCATAACTTTGTTCCCCGCAATCGTCAAATTATAAAATTTAAATCGTAATTAGAATAAGTTCATGTTACCTCATATGCAAAGTTTGAAAGTTTTCCAATGAAAGGTTCCAAAATATAGAGGTGCAAATAGTGCATATTTTAAGACATACTCACTGACTGACTCACTGATCACTCATCAAATTGATGAAGCACTTCCGCTATAGGTAGAGAGCTAAGATTTGGTACACGAGTAGATCTAGGTGAGCAATGAACCACAAAAATCTGAAAACCTAAACATTTTAACCAAGGGGGCGGGGCTACGCCCATAAAAATTAAAATCTGTGCTATTGAGCTGATATTCGATACAGAGCTAGGTCTAGGTGAGAAATGAAATAAAAAAAATCTGAAAACCCGGAAATTTTAGCCAGGAGGGCGGGGCTACGCCCATAAAGATCAGAATTAAAAATGCTAATCTAATGCGCTTCATGGAAGCTATTTTATTGAAATTCGGCATATTTACTGCGGTAATGCAAGGCTGTAAATTTTTCATTAAAAAAGTGTGCGTTGATACGCCCATACAATTTAAACCCCATTTTAATGCCCTGTGGCTCAGCATATATACATATACTATTTATCTAGCTATTATTATCCGTTTGTAACGAAATAGGCATGAATAATAAGCACTGACCCAAAAAAATTTTGACTTTGGAAAAGTGGGCGGCGTTACGCCCATAAAATTTTAAAGTTAAAGGTTGCGCTAAGGAGCTGAAATTTGATATACAAGTAGATCTAGGTCAGAAACCAACTAGAAAAATCTAAAAACCCAAAAATTTTAGTTAGAGGGGCGGGGCTGCGCCCATAAAACTTAAATTTAAAATTTGCGCTAAGGAGCTGAAATTTGATATACAAGTAGGTATAAGTGAGAAACAAACTAGAAAAATTTTAAAACCCAAAAAATTATACCAGAATGGGCGGAGCCACGCTAATATTGTTTTGAACTAAATACTTAATATACAGCTTTTAATTCAAGTCAATTTAGTGAAATCTTGCATCACCTTAAAAATTGGGCGTGATCACTCAAATAAAATGTTAGCCTTGTGTTTAATCTACATCGGTCTAGCATATTTTAGAAGAAAATTAGCATGAATTATAAGCGCAGCTCACAACAAAATTTTGAGTTAGGAATAGTGGGGAGAGGTAATACTGATAAAATCTAAAGATATAATTTGCGCTATAGAGCTGACATTTTATACAATAGTAAGTGTAGCTGCGCAAGCCAATGGGAAAATCTTAAAACCAAAAAGTTTTACCCGGTAAGCGGGGCCACGACGTTTAAATTCAAATTCGCACTAGCGAGCTTAAATTGGATACACAAATAAATCTGGATAAGAGATCACTAAGAAAATTCTGAAAACCCAGAAGTTGCCATCAGAGGGCGGAAACAAGCACTTCAAATTCAAAATGAACATACATTTTATTAAAACTTTTCATACACATTGCTCTTATCCAAAAAAATTTCCTATTTTGAAAACTAGCCGTGACTTCACCCTTAAATCTTAGCTTTTTCGTTCAGGTACTTCGGCCTAGCAGTTTTTAATTTAATACTCAGGTATTTTTTATTAACTTTTTAATACCAAACTTTGCATGAACCATAAGCACTAGCAGATGTAAAAGTCAGCGGGGCGAGGCTCATGAAAATTTTTCGTAATACTATACTATAGAGAGCTGCCATTTTGTACACAAATAGTTCTAATTCATTTACTCAATCGGAAAATCCAAAAATTAAAGCACCAACTATCCTACTGAAACTTTGCATACACATTGGGCATATCCTTTTGATTTATGTACTTCGGCTAAGCAAACTTTATTTAACATGTAAATATATGGAGAAAATAGGCGGGGTCATGCCCAGTAAAATTTACGTTGTACTTTACATGTTTCTTCCAGTCGCCTCTTACCAAATTGCATACACACTGGCGACCCGTTGTAATGACACAATGCTGCATTTTTAAGGTCAACAATTCAACACCCATCATACTATTACCCATTATTTTATGTAACTCTGCCATTTTCAACTGGCGCAGTGATCATGAATAGAAATAAAATACACTAGAAATTTTATTATATTTTTATTTATTGTAGAAAACTTTTCAAAAAGTAGTCAGATCCTCACAAAAACATAAATGTGAAAAACGGCCAAGTTCCTATCCAAAATTTCGTCCATTAAATCTTGTGAGATATAAATTTTGACGAAGTTCTTCTTTGCCACAATACCTAACACAGAAATGTTTATGTATGATATAAATTTGTAATCGTAAGAGTGTCATATAATTTCTAGATAATATGATAACTTGGCAATATTTTTACCTTTCCAAAAAAGGAGAAAATAATGTATAAATGTTCATTTCTTTATATTGATAAAAATGTTGTCAATTTGGCATATTATCTAGAAATTATATGACGTCCTTACGAATACAAATTTATATCATACATAATATATTTCTGTGTTAGGTATTGTGGCAAAGAAGAACTTGGTCAAAATTTATGTCTCACAACTTTTAATGGCCGAAATTTTAGATAGGAACTTGGCCGTTTTTCACATTTATGTTTTTGTGAGGATACCCTTTACCAAAAAATGGCAAAAGGGTATATATAGGTTTGTCATTCCGTTTGTAATTTCCAGAATATTACTAAGCGAGCCATAAAGTATATATATTCTGGATACTTATGCATAGGGAATACGAATAAGCGATGTCCGTCTGTCCGTCTGTTTGTACGTGAAATCGGTTTTTCGAAGCTCCCGGAAAAGCTAGAGACTTCGTTCTTGGAGTGGTGGGTCAGCAATGGTCGAAATAAGATTGGTATTAAAAATCAGCAAAATGGAGCAGACGGTTTCAGAGCTGGGAGACTTAAACTTTATTTTGCCATACAAAATAACTACCGAAAACTAGTTTTTAATAATTTTTTATTAAAAAAACTTATTTTATTCTTCAGTGATATTTCTAACTAAAAAAAATTAAAAAGATGTTTCCAGAGTTGGAAAACTTTAACTTTATTTTCTTATATAAAAGTAACTTACTAAAACAAATTTTTCCTTTTTTTCTATAAATTAAAAATATCGTATGTTCTTAAAAGAGAGATATTGATGTCAGAAATCAGAAAAACAAAAAGGATGATTCCAGGGTTGGAAAACTTTAACTTTATTTTCTTATACAAAAGCAACTTACTAAAACAAAATTTTCCTTTGTTTCTATAAATTAAAAATATCTTATATTCTTAAGAGAAAAATATTGGTGTAAGAAGTCAGGAAAATTAAAAAAGATGATTCCAGGGTTGGGAAACTGAAACTTTTTGTGATATAAAAAATTAACTATCGAAAGTTAATTTTTATTATTTTTATTAAATAAACTTATTTTATGATTCAGTACGAATAAAATTGGCATTTCAAATTAAAAATTAAACTTCAAAATACTAAAAAGATGTTTTTAGGGTTGGAAAACTTTAACTTTTTTTCTACAAAAGTAATTTTCTAAAAAAAAATTTCCTTTTTTTCTATAAATTAAACATATCTTATATTCTTAAAAGAAAGAGATTGGTGTAAGAAATCAGAAAAATCAAAAAAGATGATTCCAGGGTTGGGAAACTTACTCTTTTTGTGATATAAAAAATTAACTACCGAAAACTAATTTTAATTTTTTTTTTTAAATAAATAAAATTATTTGATACTTCAGTACGAATAAAATTGGTATTTCAATTTAAGAAAGTTTAAAACATGTTTTCAGGGTTGCAAACGTGTTACCTTTTTTTTATAGAAAAGTAACTTACTAAAGCAAATTTTCCCTTTTTCTCTATAAATTAAAGATATCTTATATTCTTAAAAGAAAAAGATTGTTGTAAGAAATCATAAAAATCAAAGAGTATGATTTCAGGGTTGGAAAACCCACACTTTTTGTGATATAAAAAATTAGCTACCGAAAACTAATTTTTATTTTTTTTATAAAATAAACCTATTTTATACTTCAGTACGAATGAATTTAGTATTTAAAATAAAACAAAAATTAAAACGAAGTTTCCAGGGTTGGAAAACCTTATTTTTTATACAAAAGTATCTTACACAAAACAAATTTTTCCTTTTTAATATTAATTAAATACATCTTCCATTCATCAAAAAAGATTGGTATAAGAAATCAGAAAAATCGAAAAGGACGATTCCAAGGTTGGGAAACTTACACTCTTTGTGATATAAAAAATTAACTACCGAAAACTAATTTTTCTTTCTATTAAATAAAATTATTTTATGATTGAGTACGAATAAAATTAGTATTTCAAATAAAAAAAAAACAATTAAAAAATTATAAACTCGATTCCAGGGTTTGAAAACTTTAACTTTTTTTCTTATACAAAAGTAACTTACTAACACAAATTTTTCCCTTTCTTTGTAAATTAAATATATCTTATATTCTTAAAAGAAAAATGTTGGTGCAGGAAATCAGAAACATCAAAAAATATGATTTCAGGGTTGGAAAAGTTACACTTTTTGTGATATATAAAAGTAACTAAAGCTACGGTCACACTTGTCAAATATTTGTCCAAAAAAGCGTAACCAACAAACACTAATGAAAAAAATTTTGATCCAGACACTTGCTAATCATATTAAAAAATTTCTAAAACAACTAATGCACAATGTCATAGAATCCAACAATAGTGGCTACTCTTTGACTTGAAAAACTTTTGTATGAATTGAAAGATTTTTCACCAGCATTTAGCGGTTACGCTTTTTTGGGCAAATGTTTGACAAGTGTGTCCGTAGCTTAAGTATAATTAATTTTTATCTTTGCCTTTATAAATTATATATATTTTACGTTTTGGAAATAAAAGCTTTTGTAGAAAACTATAAAAATAAAAACCACATCTCCAGAGCTGGAAACTTTGAACTTTTTTTCTAGACATTAAAGTAAATAAATAAAACATTTTATTTTTAATTTCCTTTTTTCTTTTTTCACTTAACACACTTTGTATATTTTTTTAAGAACTACTAGATTGGTATAAGGAATCATAAAAATCTAAAATGATGATTTTAGGGTGTGAAAATTAATTTTTTTTTTGTACATAAAAGTAACTAGGTCAAATTATTTTTTTTTCTTTTTGCTTATACTTTATGTATGTGCTTATGTATGTATCTCTATACTACATAAAAGCACTTTGGTAAAGGGTATATAAGATTCGGCACAGCCGAATATAGCACTCTTACTTGTTTTTATTTACTTTAGAAAATTTTTCCAATTCGCTTTAAAAAAAATAATATATGAATACCTCCTTGTTTTTGCTTAAAATTCATGATTTTTTGCATTCGATGGTGCTTAGCCATTTTTAGCTAGTTTTTAGCCATTTTGTAGCCATTTTTTGTCAACATTTAGCCATTTTGGGTGAAGGAATTCTGGCATCACTGGTGGTGAGAGAGTATTTTACGACTACAGGGAACAAAGTTATGAGGGGGGTAAAAACAAGTCGAATGGCTTCGTGTAAATGTACACACTGCATGCATTGGCCGGAACGTAGATTTTCGACCTAATTTCTGAATAAGTCCAATATATTAAAAACATGGCCAACTACCAACGATTTCTTCAGCATTTGCAGCTATAATATGATACCATATGATACATTATATCCACGCCCACTTTGTTGCATTTGTAGTATAGAATTTGGCTTGGTTTCTTTGAATAAGTTGGGTCTCTCTGATCTTTTGCAGTTATAAGAGGCGTAATATTTTTTGACTAATATTCCGTAGATATCAGTATTATGGCCTTATTTTTTTGTGGAGCGTGTGAACAAAGATCATATTTTTCTTCCTGAAATCCAAATAATGTGCATTTTTGAAAGAAGTTGGTATATACGTTTTTTTGAGCAAAAGGATTCTAACAAGAGCAGTACGCATCTCATCAAATTTTGCGCAAGGCTAAGGTTGTTAAAAAATTATCCTATAATTCAGCTTTTTTCGTTTTTCTTAAGGGATAATTTGATTTTGCATCATATATCTACCAAATTTATTTATTTGGCTGGTTATGACGTAATATACTACGTAAATTGTGTCCGACCACTATGGGATAAAATTTTCTTATCTGCGGTTAGTCTTGCAGCCATAGTTTATTGAATTTGTAGGCAAAAATTGAAAAGTTGTTGAGCGCAAATTTTTCGAGTATAGCATTTGCCGTACTCGCATATTTTCTATTTATGTGTATGGAAACAACAACAACAAACACAAAACAAAAATACCCCTGGGGAAGAAAAGCCACTTTAAAAAAATTTGCAAAGAAAACTTCGTCAATACAAAGAGAGTAATTCATAAATTTACTAGTGGTCCAGCCAGACCATGAAGTACACTTGGCGACAAAAAATGTATGGGATTTATTCGTCCCCTTAATTTAACCCATTTGGCCCTAGATCTATTTCGTTCGATTCAGAACAGTTTACTTATATAATTCATACCCTTCATTAATAAAAATGTTAGCTACGAAAAAAGATATTGCATATGAAATTCAAGTATAGTCTGGCCAGACCATGAAGGCCATCGTAGTGTTGATCAAATTTATTCAGGTATAAAAAAAAATTATATTAAAATATTAAGACATGTATTTGGTTTGCTTCGTTTCAAATATTTTCTTCAACTGACATAATTAGCAAAATAATTTTTAAGTAGAAAACTACAAATCAAATAAGATTAAATAGTACAATATAATATGAGGAGTTGGCGAACAAAACTAGACATGTCTTCAGTAAATGATTTTGTTCTTAATGTTTTTTCGGGCTCTCCAAACAACACACCTATGAAGTCACGAAATATTTTCATTCAAAAGCAGTTCGATCTGCAGTTCGAAAGCTGACATTTTCTTGCTAGTCTCTATCTAGGTAGTACAGTAATTTGCCTCTCCTGTAAAGAACAGTTAAATAGTCAAATCGATTTTGGAAGTTGTGACTGTTCAAAATATCTAGTTGAGGTCTAGTGATGATTTTGCTAAGCACCAATGAAATATATAGACGATGCTTAACCACCAGCAAATAAATTTCAATTAAAATATGAGCCTAGTATTTTCCACAATTTTGGTTATATTGAAAATAATTCCGTATAATTGTCAAAGCTAAAAAAGTGTTGGTTTATCGAATCCAACATAATTCCTTAACTTATATGTTAGAAACATACATACATTAAATATTGCCATAGTTACTGACAAATTATGACAATTATGAATTATTTTGTCCTATTACTTCAAATTTGTCATTTTTCTATAATTTCAAAAATGTAAATCATCCTCTTAAGTTCTTATTATCTTTTACATTTAACAAATTTTTTTAATACTCCTGAAAAAAACAAAATTGTATTCTACAATTCTCATTTAAAGAAATTACTTACAATAATCTTATACTGAGCAGCAACATCGGGGGATTTTGTTGTTGATTGATAAAGGAAGATGGAAGGAGCACTTTTATCCTTTTCTTTTGTCCCGGCTGGTTACAAAAATTTTCCGATTTGCGCACAGTTTTATTTGGGAACGATATCGTTCTTAATCCTTCTATATATTAACTAATCCGAAAGTCAAGTGTTCTAATTAATTTTTCAAGTCCTTATGTTTGTTTCATTGAAACTTTGCTTTTATATTGAAACAACTTTCATATGCTAACTTGTTAAATTTTTCAATATTTTATTATAATTGATTTTTTATTATTACTGATATTGTTACGAGACTCCTTTTTATATTAATAGAAACACTTTTCAGTTCCCAATGCTGGGTCCCTGCTTAGGCGTCAGTTAACCTTTCCGTCCTGTTAGTATATTTAAAAAATATTTTTATTTTTTATATATTCTTCTTTTAGACCATTAAGCTTTTATTAAAGAAGATGGCAACTTAACAGCCGAACTTTACAATTTTATTTTCTTACTATTTACTTTACTCTACCTAATGTTGGAAATGCTGACGTGGTCTATGCACCTGTATAGTCCGTGAGAAGTTTAATAATATATTTTTTTATACTTTGTATATGTTAATGACTATACATCCTTTATATTGAAAAAGTTCTATGAAAGCAAATGTTAACAAATGCCAAGTTTGTATCCAAATTTAAGGCAATTAAAAGTATTGAGATCAAAATTTTGACCATATAGTTAAAAGAATCAATAATTTCCAATTACTTATTTTAAGAATTCTTTGGAAAATTTATTTAAAGTTTTTTAAGCATACAAATGTTCTGTTCCTCTTTTTATTACTTGCTTTCTCTTTTTTTATGCAAAATATTTAAATATAAAGCAAATAACAAGATTTAAATAATTGGCTAGTCCAGATTTTTCTCAATGGCCATTGTCGTTTTGCTGTAGCACTTGTTCATCTAACGAAAAAAGTTCCCAACAGGTGGTTAATTAATATTAAAATACGTACAAGTATGGAAGGGTTAAATGAAATATTTTATTAAACATATTTTTCTTTTGCTTTTAAGTTTACTTTTCTTATTTTTCTTTTTAACTTTTAACTATCTTCATTAATTAAATGAAAAGTGCTCAAGCATGGTCATGGAGGTGTTAAGGCGTAATTGAAAATTTGTTTGCTTCTCTCGGTAATTTTTTATCAGCTAGATAATTTTTCTATTTTCCTTTAATATTACAAAGTGAAAAAAAGTTCTAAAGCGTAAGGAGGCTTAACGGAAAAACTTTTGTTTTTGTTACTGATGATACATAATTTTGTTACTGATTATACATAATTTGGAACGTGTTTCCAAGAGACATGGCAAAAAAATCGAATAAGTGCGTGAGCAATTAATATTTTTACACTTAGAATTTGGAAATTTGGCTAGAACTGAAACGTATTTAATTGAAATAACATCCCTCAGATTCTGATTGCCTTCATATTTTGGAATTTATTTATCACTTATTTCTCAATTTGTTGGCATAAAACTAAATCACTTTTCATACGTGCCGTACATACATATGTATATCACCGATACTAATACTTTCATTCGCTCAGTATACTTGCAGCATCAAAACAGTTTTACGAAAATAAATTTAGAACACATTTGCATCGCAAGCTAGCTGATCTACCAAGCCGTATTTAAATAAATTCAATTCCATTCCAAATGATGATATAATTTAAATAAGCAAAATTAAATAATTCCCATTGACAAAAATACTTCACTGTCAAAAAAAATATTACATTAACACATTTTTTAGCGTAAAGCCTGGCATACGAAATTTCACTTTCTCATACTTGTATGTAAAAAAATTACGGAATCTCAGGTTGGTAAATTTAATAAGGAAATTTCCATTTGCTAGTACGGACTTTTAAAAGAATAATTCTCTCTGCCAAAAAAAACAACTTTAATGAAAAGATTTGATAGAAGAAGATAAGAAGAAGTACGTGAAATATAAAATTAAATTTTGATGGGGGTGCCTCCGCCCATTTTTAAAAAGCAAGATTGTGTGTTCTTCAGAGCTCAGGGTGCGTGTTAGGTTAGGTTAGGAAGGGTGGTGCTTTACCGCACCTCCACTCGGAGAGCCAATTGGGTCCATTGTGATTCTCTTCTGTTGCCCAAAAAAGTAATATTTACCCTCCCATTTGCAGCCAGAAATTACCCTATTATCCATCACTAAGCCACTTAATTCCCGTGCTGAAGCCCCTGGTGTCCTCTAATTTACACTTCCCGACGTTGTATCCTACAAAAATCTGGAGTACCAGTCTTCCAAATGCTGGTTCTTGCTCTGACCGAACAGTGACCTGTCAACACGCCTATCATGATTCGCATCGCCTTCTTATTCATGTCCAGTAGTAGTTTAGATCTTCCTGAGTCTAGTTTTGGCCAAAAACCCCTGAAGACTCTACAATCCTCCCTACTTCACCATGAATTGTTGGTCCTGCTTTCTACCCAATCACTGAGTTCCTTATAGTAATGACCTATCGGTAATTTCACCGGTCTGTCCGACATTTTCTTATCTATCGTATCTATCGCCGACCCTATTCTTGCCAGCTCTTCGGCAATTCCATTTCCCTTAACACTTTTTTCCCAACATAGTCTGGCACTATACTTATCCATAAGTAAGTTGAGGGCTTTTCTACAGTCACTTACAAGTTTCGATTTGGCATTGTATTGCCTCAAAGCTTTTAGCGCTGCCTAGCTGTCGACGTAGAAGGTTACCTTCTCACCTTCAGCTAGATTCCTGGCCACCAGCTCCGTTCCCCTGAGGATCGCCAAGATCTCAGCCTGGAAAACACTATATTCATTCGGCAGTCTGAAAGAACTACGAATGTTCGTTCCCAAGATATAGACACCAGACTGTGCCTTCCTCCATTTTTGATCCGTCTGTAAACACTGCACTACCCTTATACAGGATTTTACCTAATAGTCCCTATCCGGAATTACCATTAAGGGTGTTCTACTTAAATCGATTTCAGCGACCTTATAGTCTGTAAGCCCAGGAGTTACGAATTCCTGATCACCAAGACCGATCTTATTTAAGATTGATGTGTGACCTAATATTCCTGTCCTCACCAAACCAGTTTCTACGAGTCTAAGGAGACTTCTAGTCGCCGCTCTCACCACAAAGTCCTCAGCCTGAGGTGTGCTCTTCTGAGCACTTGTAATGCCCATCGAGGCACATCTCTGAACATTAGCTAGTAGTCTCCTGTGACTTTCCTTGAAAATAATTTTTGAAATTGAAAATAATTTTTGACAATATTTGATAATTTAAAAACTGTAACATGAACAACAAAAATTAAAACACAGTTATTTAATAACCAAATAAATATTTAAAAACATTGTATATCGTTAACTTAACACGAAAAGGCCCTAACTCATGTTTTTCACAGTTTACAGGAGGAGGAAAAAACTGAATAAAAAAAGATGCAATATTGATACAAAATTTTTTTAAACGCAATTTTCATTAAAAAACACTTTACATAAGCACATAATATTTCATTTAAAAAAATTTTGTATCAATATTGCATCTTCTTTTATTTAGCTTTTTCCTCCTCCTGTAAACTATGAAAAACATGAGTTAGAGACTTTTCGTATTAAGTTAACGATATATGTGCATAAGTATTTTTATGTATTATAAATTATCTATCTTAATTTAAATTTTAATGTATTAAATGTCTATAGTTTTGTTTTATAATTGATCCTTTTTGTTGTTGGAACTTTTATAATTTGTAAGATTTCTAGCATAAATATACGTCTATAATTATTTTCTTTGTTGAAAATTGAAGTATTACTCAAATCTGGATATTGATTTAAATTTGAGCAGTGTAAGGCTAATGCTGTCTTTTGTGTGGATATAGTGTTCCTATTTTTCTGATCAATTAAAAAAGAATCAAATCAAACTAAATGATCAAATAAATACAAACCTTCAAGACTTTCATTTTATGAGAACTCATATACTACGTATATTCGCACGTTTTGTGTGCAAGTAAGAATTCTAACTTGTGGCAGAATTAGGTTTTATTTTCTGTTCGGTTACGAATCAGCTGACTGACTCTTTTTTGAAATCTTACACAAGTCGTTAATTTTTGTTTCGTTCAGTTCTGTTTCGATTCAACCTGTGAAAATCAAGTGATAAAATAAAAATATTTTGAAATAAACTGTGATTCATTATATCAAATAAAACAGATTGAGCTAAGGTAAAGAAGAGAAGCTAAAAGAAGATAAATATAACAAATGTAAGATCTCTTATTTGTTAGGGGCAAAGCTTTCCAGAACCCAAATTCCTTAGACCCAATCTTTTTGATAGTGTCCAGAATGGGGGTGAAAGCTTCTGAAGGTCTTGGCAATATATCACCATTTCTTATACAACGTTCTATTGATACGGTTGGTGGAAAAGTAATATTATGCAAAAAAAACTCAAATCCGGACAAATACTCATACAATGCATCAACGGAAAACAAGCCAATAAAATCATAAAAATTAAGTCCTTATCTTTGGATATATTTGTTAAAGTTGAAGAGCATACGTCACTTAATAAATCTAAAGGAATATTCTACTCTAATGATCTACGTTCCATGGACGATAATAAACTATTAAATGAGCTCACGGAACAGAATCCTAATATCGTTGATATTAAAAGATTGAAAAAAGAGACCCTGCAACCAGAACACTCTAAAAGGATGATGTTGGATTGTACATTGTAACGTTCAATATAAATGATTTGCCTGAAAAAATATATTTAGGTTACATGACGACCAATATAAAACCATAGATTCTCAACCCATTACGATGCTCTCAATTTTATCAATTTGGACATATGTCAAATAATTGCTCTTCTAAAGAGAAACTCTGTGCACATTGCAGCAATTCTGAGCATACATCTACTGATACAACAGGTCAGCGTGAAAAATGCGATCGACAAGCAAAATGTGTAAATTGTCTACAAGAACATAATCAGGGTTATCATGAATAAAATTCCACTTGAAACACGGGAAACAATTCCAACTAATAGCAAGTAATAGGGAAATCAAAAAAAATCTAATTGGAAAAGGGAGAAATTTCACGTGGAATTTTATTCATGATAGCCCTGAATAGCTTCTCTAGGCAATGCAATGTATTTAAAAAAGAATTTTCGATCCTAAAAATCAAAATAAGACAAAAGAAAACTATAAGTGAAGCGCGTAAAGAATATCCTCACAAAAACATAAATGTGAAAAACGGCCAAGTTCCTATCCAAAATTTCGGCCATTAAAAGTTGTGAGATATAAATTTTGACCAAGTTCTTCTTTCCCACAATACCTAACACAGAAATATATTATGTATGATATAAATTTATAATCGTAAGGACGTCATATAATTTCTAGATAATATGCCAACTTGACAACATTTTTATCAATATAAAGAAATGAGCATTTATACATTAGGGACTTAATTCATGGAGAGGCCTCTCTAGATCTGTCCTCCGATCACTCTCCAACAATAGTTACAATTTTCAACCCACTAAGGAGTGATTTAACTAACTCATATGTGAAGATGATTAATGGAATCAACTGGCTGGCATTCAAAAAATATCTTAGTAGTCACTGCGTAGAAAACATTCAGCTTAGATCATGCGATGATATTGAATTTAACATTGCCAATCTTAACGAAAATATTAAACAGGCTGCTGAACACGCCACTACCTCCTATCCGCAGACCGGCTTTAACAGAATTTATTCTACGGAAATTGAACGTCTTGTATGTGAAAAAAGGAGAGCTAGAAGAGAATGGCAACAACACAGATCACCCCTAAATAAAATCAGACTTAAAGAATGTACTAAACGACTCAAAGAGCTGCTATCGTCGGAAAAAACTGCACTACTGGAAAAGTATTTAGAAGGTCTTGATGTAACGTCCGCATCTAATTACTCTTTATGGCGCGCTACTAGAAATCTTAAACGACCCGTTGATATTAAATCACCATTGCGTACTGCGACCGGAGGCTGGGCAAGAAGTGATAGTGAGAAAGGCAACTTTTTTTCTGAGCATTTAAAATCTGTATTCACTCCCAATTCATGTCCGGGTGCTGCTGATTTACCGTGTGTAGTTTCTCTACCCCCTCGTCCCTTAAGGTTTAAGATGCGTGAAGTACAAAAAGTAATTGCTGAACTCAACCCGAAGAAAGCTCCAGGTATTGATGGCATTAGTAACAAAATGCTCATGAACTTGCCTCATATTGCAATAAGAATCCTGCTATTTACTTTTAATGCTATTTTAAGAATGCAGTATTTTCCACATAACTGGAAACTGGCCAAGATCAAAATGATTCCAAAGGCGGGCAAAGATCTTACCAAGACTAAGTCATATAGGCCTATAAGCTTACTATCTACAATCTCAAAGCTTTTCGAAAAGCTGCTCATGACTAAATTGTCCAAAATTTTAACTGATAATGGGTGCATTCCAGACCATCAATTTGGCTTTAGAAGTCAGCACAGCACGATTGAACAAACGCATAGATTGGTCCAAGTTGTAAGAAGAACATTTGAAGAAAAGAAGTATTGTTCTGCTCTCTTTATTGATGTTTCTCAGGCGTTTGATAAAGTATGGCACGAAGGCCTAGTTTTAAAATTGAAGACATATCTGCCAATAAACATTCAAAAGCTTTTGGAAAGTTATATTATTGATAGGAAGTTCACTGTTGTGGAAGGAGAGTTCACGAGTGTGCCCGAAACTATATCTTCTGGTGTGCCCCAAGGTAGTATTCTGGGTCCTGTCTTGTATTTAATATATACTTGTGATATGCCTGTGAGCAATAATATCCATATTTCTACTTTTGCCGATGATACAGCCTGTATGAGTGTGCACGAAAACCCTTATGAGGCATCCCGCAATCTCCAGGAACATATCACCCAGCTGGAAATATGGCTGAACTTATGGAGAATTAAAGTCAATGAACAAAAGTGTGTCCATATAACGTTCACCCTAAGAAGAGATACTTGCTCCCCCATTCGAATCAACAATCAAAATATTCCTCAACATTCCCAAGTGAAATACCTTGGTATACACCTCGATTGAAGACTTACATGGAAACATCATATTGACTCTAAGTTAACTCAGATGAAACTTAAGTTAACTCAAATATATTGGTTGATTGGCAGAAACTCAACACTCAGCCTAGATTGCAAACTTTTATTATACAAGTCGCTTTTGAAGCCAATATGGCGCTACGGAATTCAGTTATGGGGCACTGCTTCAGCTTCCAATGTCGAGAGAATCCAACGAAGGCAAAACAAAATTTTACGGTTAATAACATCGGCTCCATGGTACATCCAAAATTCTATTATACATCGTGATTTAAATATGCCACTAGTGACTGAAGAAATTGCAAAATACGCAGGCAAATATTCAACAAAACTCGAATCACATCCTAATCCGCTTGCTCGTAATATTTTGAACTTTACTGGACACGTCCGCTTAAAAAAGAGGGACACACGGGCTCTTATACCTAACACTCCAGATGGGACTACTTGAAAATACTTTCCCCCCTTTTTTTTTTTTTGATTATCACTACTAATGTATTATTTATAACTATCACTAAGTTTATGTCCGACACTGGTCGGGCCTAATAATTTTTTTTATAGATTTAAGATTTGAATACTTATTGTTAGTTCATATATGAAGATACAATAAATAAATACATGCATTAAAAAAAAAAAAAAAAAAAAAAAAAAAATTTATACATTATTCTCTCCTTTTTTGGAAAGGTAAAAATATTGCCAAGTTATCAGATTATCTAGAAATTATATGACACCCTTACGATTACAAATTTATATCATACATAATATATTTCTGTGTTAGGTACTGTGGCAAAGAAGAACTTGGTCAAAATTTATATCTCACAACTTTTAATGGCCGAAATTTTGGAAAGGAACTTGGCCGTTTTTCACACTTATGTTTTTGTGAGGATCTGACTACTTTTTGAAAATATTTCTATAATAAATAAAAATATAATAAAATTTCTAGTGTATTTTATTTCTATTCATGATCACTGTGCCAGTTGATGGGTAATAATGTGATGGGTGTTGAATTGTTGACCTTAAAAATGCACCATTGTGTCATTACAACGGGTCACCAGTGTGTATGCAATTTGGTAAGAGGCGACTGAAAGAAACATGTAAAGTACAACGTAAATTTTACTTGGCATGACCCCGCCTATTTTCTCCATATATTTACATGTTAAATAAAGTCAGCTTAGCCGAAGTACATAAATCTAAAGGATATGCCCAATGTGTATGCAAAGTTTCAATAGGGTAGCTGGTGCTTTAATTTTTAGATTTTCCGATTGAGTAAATTAATTAGAACTATTTGTGTACAAAATGTCAGCTCTCTATAGTATAATATTACGTAAAATTTTCATGAGCCTCGCCCCGCTGACTTTTATATCTGCTAGTGCTTATGGTTCATGCAAAGTTTGGTATTAAAAAGTTAATAAAAAATACCTGAGTATTAAATTAAAAACTGCTAAGCCGAAGTACCTGAACGAAAAATCTAAGATTTAAGGGTGAAGTCACGGCTACTTTTTAAAATAGGGAATTTTTTTTGGGATAAGTGCAATGTGTATGAAAAGTTTTAATAAAATGTATGTTCATTTTGAATTTGAAGTGCTTGTTTCCGCCCTCTGATAGCAACTTCTGGGTTTTCAGATTTTTCTTAGTGATCTCTTATCTAGATTTATTTGTGTATCCAATTTAAGCTCGCTAGTGCGAATTTGAATTTAAATTTCGTGGCTTCGCATACCGGGTAAAACTTTTTGTTTTTAAGATTTTCCCATTGGCTTACGCAGCTACACTTACTATTGTATAAAATGTCAGCTCTCTAGCGCAAATTATATCTTTAGATTTTATCAGTATTACCTCTCCCCACTATTCCTAACTCAAAATTTTGTTGTGAGCAACGCTTATAATTCATGCTAATTTTCTTTTAAGATATGCTAGACCGATGTAGATTAAACACAAGGCTAACATTTTATTTGAGTGATCACGCCCAATTTTTAAGGTGATGCAAGATTTCACTAAATTGGCTTGAATTAAAAGCTGTATATTAAGTATTTAGTTCAAAACAATATTAGCGTGGCTCCGCCCATTCTGGTATAATTTTTTGGGTTTTAAAATTTTTCTAGTTTGTTTCTCACTTATACCTACTTGTATATCAAATTTCAGCTCCTTAGCGCAACTTTTAATTTTTAAGTTTTATGGGTGCAGCAGCGGCCCTCTAACTAAAATTTTCGGGTTTTTAGATTTTTCTGGTTGGTTTCTGACCTAGGCCTACCTGTATATCAAATTTCAGCTCCTTAGCGCAACCTTTGACTTTAAAATTTTATGGGCGTAACGCCGCCCACTTTTCCAAAGTCAAAATATTTTTGGGTCAGTTTTTATTATTCGTGTCTAGTTTCGTTACAAACGGATAATAATAGCAAGATAAATAGTATATGAATATATGCTGAGCCACAGGGCATTAAAATGGGTTTTAAATTGTATGGGCGTATCAACGCCCACTTTTTTAATAAAAAATATATAGCCTTGCATTACCGCAGTAAATATGCCGAATTTCAATAAAATAGCTTCCATGAAGCGCATTAGATTAGCATTTTTAATTCTGACCTTTATAGGCGTAGCCCCGCCCTCCTGGCTAAAATTTCCGGGTTTTCAGATTTTTTATTTCATTTATCACCTAGGCCTAGCTCTGTATCGAATTTCAACTCAATAGCACAAATTTTAATATTTATGGGCGTAGCCCCGCCCTCCTGGTTAAAATTTGAGGGTTTTCAGATTTTTCTGGTTCATTGCTCACCTAGATCTTCTCGTGTACCAAATTTTAGCTCTCTAGCTATAGCGGAAGGGCTTCATTAATTTGATGAGTGATCAGTGAGGTCAGTGAGTCAGTGAGTCAGTGAGTATGTCTTAAAATATGCACTTTTTGCACCTCTATATCTCTGGAACCTTTCATTGTAAAAGTTTCAAACTTTGCATATGAGGTAACATGAATTATGATTTAAATTTTATAATTTATAATTTTACGATTGTGGGGAACAAAGTTATGAGGGGGGTAAAAACAGCTCGAATGGCTTCCTGTAAATATACACACTGCGTGCATTGGCCAGAACTTGGCTAGGCGCACTACCGTGCGCCTAGATAGTAGACTTATTCCATATAAAACCAACCAAAAAATCTAGATTTTGGGACCGACCCGCTCCAAATCGTACCAAACTCGATATGGTAGTTAAGTTTTGTACAACTAACAGTTCACCAAAAAATTTTAATAATATTGCCAGTGGTTCCCAAATTATGATGCATACAATGTACGAAAAAATACAAAATTTTCTTAAAACTGCCTTCATATAAATTGCTATAACTTTTTTAATTACTAGGCTAGCCGATTGATTTATGCCTTGTTTCAAAGATATTATACTAGTGCTTCAACGACCATAAAGATAAAAAAGGTTATCACAATTATAGATGTTGTTTTTTTTGCACTCCTCGATTCATGATGCTGTAACTAAAAAAATGGTACTTTTAAAATTTTTAAAAAAAATATATGTTATTGTTTACACCCTTCACTATGTCATCAGCAGGGACAGGAGTTTCATGCAAATGCATGTTTTTTCCCTTAACTCTGATAATGGCTGGAACGAAATATCTTTACGAAACAATGAATTTGCGTAAAAATGGCATCGATTTGTTAGTGCATATTTTTGCATATTTTGCTGAAAATACATATTTTTGCATAATTTAGTCATAATTGCATATTTTTGTCTCATATTTTGATATAAATGCTGATTTTGTGTCATATTTTCTCAAAAATTCAAATTTCCAAAAATATTTCAAAACAATTTTTGGCAACTGTATTCGCTTGCATTGTTATAGAATTGTGGAACGATTGTACAATCACACACCTACCAAATTTAATGGAAATTGTAATTTTGATAATTTCAAATTGTCTGCTATTAAAGCCGAAAGTAGCTAGTATTCAATCCATTGTAATGGTTGAGTTAAATAAATATACAACATTATATAAAAAGAATCATTTACGTTTGAGCCGATTACATCCACAGACGTTACAAGGCCTTTTTCAATGCACAAAGCTTTCTAAGAACAAATTGATTGGACTTCACATTCGATAATACATATGTATGAATAATAAAAAGATTTTTAATGAAAATAAATAAATAACATCACTTTTCTTTTTCTATTTACGTATCGCTCCTTTAGTGTAATATAAACATACATATGTATCTCGAAAATGCGAGTTTGGAGTTAATAATGCAGAAAGAATCATTATACCATATTTAATCTTGTGTAAAGATTTAATATAAAAGGCTTGTACACGCACCTCTTGAGAAAACAAAATGTATTTATATCTTTATTTAGTGATATGTAGATTGAGAACTTTACTTTTGAATAATTTTTTTTAAAGAAATGTGCATATTTTATTGTTTCTAGTGCATATTTTGCGTTTTTGATGTCATATCTTAGGTGCCTAAAATACCTTTTTTAAATGCATGAAGTCATTGTCCCTGGTCATCACCAAATCCCTATATGGTACTCTTTCAGGTTTCTGAGATATAAATAAAACTTTCAGCAAAAAAAGAAAAATAAATAAATTTTGTGTATATTGAAAATATATTTAAAAAAAACTGATTTAGCAGACTGATATTGTAATTCATTTGGCTTTATTAGTGTAAACAGATTTCAATATTGGCTAATGTTTTAAGATAAAATACGTTGAAAAAATGTCATCAATTGTTAACTGCTGCAATCCATTTAAAAATTTGGGTCATACGAATTTCAATAAAAATCTTAGAAAACTACTGCCCTGGATGTTGGCGTTTATAGATGATAAAACTATTGGTAAAGCGTGGGCGAAGCCCGAATTCTTCAAAAATTTCATCTGCTCCAAAAATGTCTAGGGATAACAGCGCAGCCTCAACTAATCGCCAAAACCGCTTCGAAATTTTGCAAGATGACAACGACAAACCCGAGGTATCCTCGAATAAAATATCCAAGCCGCCACCAATATATTTGAGACAAAAAAATTCAAATGCCCTTATTAAAAAATTAATTTCGGTCATTGGTGAGAATAAATTTCACATTGTTCCAATAAAACGTGGCAACATCGATGAAACTAAAGTCCAAATTTATGACGAAAAAGATTTCCGCAAAATGGTTGCTGAATTTGAAAAAAATAAAACAAGCTTCTACACATACCAGCTTAAGAGCGCTAAAGGCATGCAGATCGTATTGAAGGGCATAGATTCTTATGTTGTTCCCGAAGAAATAAAAGATGCACTCGTCCTCCAGGGGTTTAAGGTAAAAAATGTGTCCAATATAATAAATAGAGAGAAGATTCCCCAACCCCTATTTCGTGTTGAACTTGAGCCTAATGATATAAAATTGAAAAAAAATGAAACACATCCAATTTATAATTTGAAATACCTCTTGTACCGAAAAATCACAGTTGAAGAGCCACATAAGCGTTCTGGTCCTGTACAGTGCCATAATTGCCAAGAATATGGCCATACAAAAACATACTGCAATTTACCCTCTGTTTGTGTTGTGTGCGGCGAATTACACGGCACTGCTAGTTGCAATAAGCCAAAAGATCAAAGTGATAAAAAATGCAGTAATTGTGGAGGTAATCACACCGCTAACTACAGAGGTTGTCCTGTGTACTCTTTCGTAAAGAAGACTATGGTGCAAAAACCTAAATTAGCTCCAGCTCAATCAGCAAACGCTTACTCTGCCACTTTTGCGCAAATGAGCCAACCAGTTACTTCCCGTGTATCGTATGCAGATGCTGCTAAGACAAATTCAATTCCCAAACAAAATGTTTCCTCGCCAAATAATTCAAAAAATACTGACGCAAGCTTTAATTTTAACCGCCTTGAAGCTACTATTGAAAATCTGGTACAAACTATAAACAATTTTACAACAAATATGACTAGCATGATGCAAGAAATGCTGCGAATGCAGAATACTCTGCTGCAAGTATTAATTAATAAGCCATGAACACGTTAACAATATGTTTCTGGAACGCAAACGGCATTCGCCAACATAAAAATGAACTTGAGCACTTCCTCATGGAAAAAAATATTGATGTAATGTTAGTATCTGAGACTCATTTGACTTCGAGAAGTCTTTTTAAAATTTATGGCTATACTATATATGATACAAAGGACCCTAGAGGAAGGGCTTGCGGTGGATCAGCAATTCTAATAAAGTCAAGACTCAAGCACTATGTTCTTGATAACATTTGTGAAGAACGCCTACAAGCAACAAATATTGGCATTGAAAGTTTTTGTACAAATTTTGTTATATCATCAATTTACTCCCCTCCCAGATTTTCAATCACTGAGAATCAATATGAGGATTTCTACAAATCTCTTGGACCTTGTTTTGTAGCAGGTGGCGACTACAATGCTAAGCATGCGTTCTGGGGTTCGCGTCTTATTACCCCCAGAGGTCAAGCATTGTTCAACACTATTTCAAAAATGGGCTTGGATGTCATTTCGAGTGGGGAGCCCACTTATTGGCCTACTGACATACAAAAAATTCCGGATGTTATAGATTTTGGCGTCATAAAAAATATCTCTAGGGATTTAATTCAAGTTCAAGCTTCTCTTGATCTTTCGTCCGATCACTCTCCGACGATCATTACAATTTGTAGTCCCTTAAGAAGTAACTTATCTGACCCATATGTGAAGATGATCAATCGTGTTAATTGGCTGGGGTTCAAAAAATATCTCAGTAGTCATTGTACGGAAAACATTACGCTTAGAACATCCGATGATATTGAATCTAACATTGCCAATCTCAGCGAGAATATTAAACATGCTGCTGAACATGCCATTATCTCCCATCCGCAGACTGGGTTTAATAAAATTTATTCTACAGACATTGAACGTCTCGTACATGAAAAAAGAAGAGCTAGAAGGGAATGGCAACAGCACAGATCACCACAAAATAAAATCAGATTTAAACAGTGCACTAAACGACTCCAAGAGTTGCTTGCATCTGAAAAAACTGCATCTCTTAAAAATTATCTGGAAGGTCTTGATGTCACACCAGCGTCTAATTACTCTTTGTGGCACGCTGCTAGAAAGCTTAAAACACCCATTGAGTATAAGCCACCTCTACACAAATCTACCGGAAGTTGGGCAAGAAGCGATACTGAAAAAGGTAAAATATTTGCTGAGCACTTAAAATCCGTTTTTACGCCAAACATATGTACTGGTGTTGCTGATTTGCCGAATGTAGTCGCTCTACCCCCTCAACACATAAAGTTTAAGACGCGTGATTTACAAAAATTAATTGCCGAATTCAACCCGAAGAAAGCTCCGGGTATTGATGGAATTAGTAACCAGATGCTTATGAACTTGCCTCGTATTGCAACGAGAATCCTATTATTCATATTTAATGCCATTTTACGACTGGAGTATTATCCACACAGTTGGAAGCTTGCCAAGGTTAAAATGATTCCAAAGCCGGGCAAAGATCTAACCAAGGCTGAGTCATATAGGCCAATAAGTCTACTATCAACTATGTCAAAGCTTTTCGAAAAACTGCTCAAAACAAAATTGTCCCCAATTCTAATTAGTAGTGGGTGCATACCAGACCATCAATTTGGTTTTAGAAGTCAGCATAGAACCATTGAACAAACTCACAGACTGGTTCAATTTATAAGAAGAACTTTTGAGGAAAAAAAGTATTGCTCTGCGCTCTTTATTGACGTTTCCCAGGCATTTGATAAAGTGTGGCATGAAGGCCTAATTTTAAAATTGAAGACTTACTTACCAATAAACATTTTAAATATTTTGGAAAGTTACATTATTTCCCGTAAGTTCACTGTTGTGGAAGGAGACTTTACGAGTAGGCCTGAAACTATTTCATCCGGTGTGCCACAGGGGAGAATACTGGGACCAGTTTTATATTTGATTTATACTTATGATATGCCTGTGAGCAGTAGTATCCATACTTCCACATTTGCCGACGATACAGCCTGCCTTAGTATGCACGAAAACCCTGATGAGGCATCCCGCAAACTCCAGGAACACATTAGCCAGATGGAGCTTTGGTTAAACTTATGGAGAATTAAAGTCAATGAACAAAAGTGTGTCCATATAACGTTCACCCTAAGAAGAGATACTTGCTCCCCCATTCGGATTAACAATCAAGTTGTTCGTCAACATTCACATGTGAAATATCTTGGTATACACCTTGATGTACGACTTACATGGAAACACCACATTGACTCTAAGTTAACTCAAATGAAACTTAAATTAACTCAGGTACATTGGCTGATTGGTAGAAATTCAACACTTAGCCTAGACTGCAAACTTTTAATATACAAGTCGCTTTTAAAGCCAATATGGTGTTACGGAATTCAACTATGGGGCACTGCTTCAGCTTCAAATGTAGAGAAAATTCAACGAAGGCAAAATAAAATTTTACGCATGATAACATCGGCTCCATGGTACATCAAAAATTCAAATATACATCGCGATTTGAATATGCCACTAGTGACTGAAGAAATTGCAAAATACGCAGGCAAATACCTAACAAAACTCGAGTCACATCCTAATCCGCTTGCTCGTAATATTTTGAACTTTACTGGACACATCCGCTTAAAAAAGAGAGATACACGGGCTCTAATATTCAACACTCTAGATGATGAAGCTGCTTGAAAACACCTTTTTCTTTTTGTTGTTTATCACTACTTATGTATTATTAATAACTATCACTAAGCTTATGTCCGACATTGGTCGGGCCTAATAATTTTTTTTATAGATTTAAGATTTGAATACTTATTGTTAGTTCATATTTGAAGATACAATAAATAATAAACATGCATTTAAAAAAAAAAAAAAAAAAAAAGATTTTACAATATTGTGTTTGATAATTATAATTTGTTTTTTAATTTGCGTGTTAATTTGCTTTTTTACTAAGCATTTTGTTCAACAAAAAAAAGTATAATTTATACATATGTACATTACAATATTTATTTATTTTTTTTTCACTATATACAAAATTTATTTATTTTTCCTTCTTTGCTGAAAGTTTTATTTATATCTCAAAAACCTGCCGGATACCATATAGAGATTTGGTGACGACATAGTAAAGGGGGTAAACAATAATATATATATAAATTTTAAAAGTACCATTTTTTAGTTACAGCATCATGAATCGTGGATTGCAAAAAAACAACATCTATAATTTTGATAACCTTTTTTATACCCTTTACCAAAAAATAGGTTTGTCATTCCGTTTTTAATTTCTAGAATATTAATAAGCGAGCCATAAAGTATATATATTCTGGATCCTTATGCATAGGGAAGACGAATAAGCGATGTCCGTCTGTCCGTCTGTCTGTACGTGAAATCGGTTTTCCGAAGCTTCCAGAAAAGCTAGAGACTTCGCTCTTGAACTGGTGTGTCAGAAATGGTCGAAATAAGATTGGTATTGAAAATCAGCAAAATCGAGCAGACGGTTTCAGAGCTGGGAAGCTTAAACTTCATTTCGCCATTTAAAATAACTACCGAAAACTAGTTATTATTTTTTTTTATTAAATAAACTTATTTTATACTTCAGTATGAATAAAATTAATATTTCTTAATAAAAAAAATGTAAAACAAATTAAAAAAATTAAATAGACGTTTCCAGGGTTAGAAAACTTTAACTTTTTTATACAAAATTATACAAAATTAATTTAATAAAAGAAATTTTTCCTTTTTTCTATAAATTAAATATATCTTATATTCTAAGAAGAAAGAGATTGGGTTAAAAAATCAGAAAACTTAAAAATTGGAAAACTTAAAATTTTTGTAATATAAAAAATTAACTACCGTAAACTAGTTTTTATATTTTTTTTATTAAATTAACTTATTTTATACTTCAGTACAAATTAAATTGGTATTTCAAATTAAAAAAGAAAGTTAAAAAAATTAAAAAGACGTTTCCAGGGTTGGAAAACTTTATTTTTTTTCATATACAAAAGTAACTTACTAAAACAAATTTTTTTCTTTTTCTCTATAAATTAAAAATATCTGTGACTCTTGGGCCCAATAATCGACTTCTCAATTAAGTGTCATTTAGCTAATAGCCACTTAATTTTAAGTTGCACTTAATTGCAGTTTCATTTTTTCAGTCGTAAAATTATATGATCACTTAAATAGATACTATGAAAGTATGGGAGCACTGTGAAATATTGATAGGTCTAAAAGAAAATAGATGTTTAATGTAAATAAGAAAGTTAGGTTTACAATATGTAGAAAATTAAAACTGCATAAAAACACATTTTATGAAACCAAAAGAGCATCAGAACGCATTTTTCTATTTATTTATTCCATGATATGATACTATGCATTGTATATGTTATACATTTATGAAAATTAAACGAAATTCTTTTTCATACGACCACATGATGTTCATGTGCATGTTTTCAATAAACACACACAAGCAAAATAACATATGGTATGCTCGTAAGACTTAAGTGTGATTTAAATAGACAAGGTTGGGCATTTAAATGGCTCTCACCTTTACACTGAAAAAATGAATTCTGTACTTAAGAGACATTTAAAGATAAATGACACATAATTGAGAAGTCAATTATTGGGCCTTAAAAGAAAGAAATTGTTGTCACAAATCAGAAAAAATCAAAAGGATTATTCCAGGGTTGGGAAACTTACACTTTTTGTAATATATAAAAGTAACTAGGTCTTACTATTTTTTTATTAAATTAATTTATTTTATACTGCAGTACATATCAAATTGATATTAAAAAAATAAAAAAAATTTAATACATGAAAAAGACATTTCCAGGGTTGAAAAACCTAAACTTTTTTTTTATACAAAAGTAACTTACTAAAACAAATAGGAAACTTACACTTTTTGTGATATATAAAAGTAACTAAGTCTAATTAATTTTTATCTTTTCCTTTATAGATTATACATATTTTACGTTTTGGAAAGAAAAGTTTGGTGTAAGAAATTATAAAAATAAAAACCACAGCTCCAGAGCTGGAAACTTTGACCTTTTTTTTCTGGATATATTTTTTTTAATTTCCTTTTTTTCTTTTTTTACTTAAACCACTTTCTATATTATTTTAAGAACTACTAGATTGATATAAGGAATCAGAAAAATCTAATATAATGATTGTAGGGTTTGTAAATTTATTTTTTTGTACATAAAAGTAACTAGGTCAAATTATTTTTTTCTTTTTGTTTATACTTTATGTATGTGCTTACCTATGTATCTCTATACTACATAAAAACACTTTGGTAAAGGGTATATAAGATTCGGCACAGCCGAATATAGCACTCTTACTTGTTATTTTTATAGTTGTTGAAGCACTAGTATAATAACTTTGAAACAAGGCATAAATCATTCGGCTAGCCTAGTAATTAAAAACGTTATAACAATTTATATGAAGGCAGTTTTAAGAAAAGTTTGTATTTTTTTGTACATTCTATGCATCATAATTTGGGAACCACTGGCAATATTATTAAAAAAATTTTGGTGAAATATTAGTTCTACAAAACTTAGCTACCATATCGAGTTTGGTTCGATTCAGAAGGGGTCGGGCGCAATCACTCGTTGGTTTTAAATGGAATAAGTCAGTAAGCAAAACCAACTAACAACAACATAGGCAAATATTACCAAAACATGTAACTGCGCGTGCAAATGTATAGACAAAGAATATAAATCGTTAAACACGATTGAAGAAAACTCAGATGATCAACAACCAACTACATCTCAATCACTTGTCTCTCAAGTACGTCAAATCACTAAAATAGTTGGCTCAAAAAATGATATATTCCCAAAACATATTTCGAAAAGGAAAAGAAGAGAATTGACAAATGCAGAAAAAAAAAGAAAAAAGATAGTCAAAAAAAAGTAAACTTATCAAACAATAATGACTAGATATACCAAACGGACGACACACTCATCCGTATTCTAGAATCAAAATGTAAATAATTTAAGATTCAAAGAAAATGTATGTGTCTAAACGTCATAAAAAATTCATTAAAACACAGCCACACACAAACTAACATACATATGCAAGCATAATTAAATAATACATGAAATTAAAAAAACATAAAAAAATCCCTTCAACCAAGCTAATTCACTTTATTCAATTCTCTTCCTTTACGTATTATAGCCAGTGAAGCCAACTTTTTTGGCTCTAAAGGCACATCAAAATTTGGAAAAAGCACAAAAAGCGTAATTTTTAGATCCAAAAAGCGTAAAAAGCACTAACGTGAAAAAACTATCTTGATGTTTAATATTTTCTAAGCTATTATCTGTTTCGGAAATGATATCAATATCCTTAATGAAATATATCAGACATGGAAAAAATAAAAAACATCAAGTTTTTATTAAAGTAAGTTTAGGAAATAAAAAAATGTCTTAAAAGCACTACTTAGTGCTGTTTCTCAGTTTGGCACTAACGCTCTAAATTTGGCGTTTTGAGTCTTCAAAAAGCACTAAAAATAGTGCCAAAAGCACCAAGTTGGCATCGCTGATTATGGCTTTCATACAAAAGCAACAAAAAAGAAAAAAATTTTAGATCAAGAGAAATCCCAGTCGGATTTTTATTAGCTAGCTCAAAATATGGGTGACTTTTTGATAACTTATTTACAACTAGCTTCTGAACTAATTCATAAATGATACAGATGTGAGTCATTTGTTTTTTTGCACAACTGTCTTCTTCCCGATAAGTATTGCACTAACTTTAAGCTAACTCAAAACTGATGCAGAAATTAGTGAGTTGTTTTTGTACAACTAACTTCTTCGATAAGTTTTGAGCTAACTTTTAGCTAACTCAAAGCTGATACAGTCAAAGTTCAGAGAGAAGATGTCAGCATAAAATTGATGTTTATAATAACTCTGTGCCGTTGATAATTTATATGGCGCGATGGCAAAGTGTTAAGTATGATGGCTGACAAACAAAGTGAATACGGTTCGATACCTGTTCTTTTTTCTTAAAAAATAATTTAAAATTGTTTAAATTTAAATCATAATTAACTAAATAATGTGTAACACTTTTTTTTATTTTTATTTTATTTTTTATTTGGCACAAGCTAACTCATAATGAGCTAACTCATGGTTAGTTCAAAACTGATTCAAAACTTATGCACTCGTCCTGCAGCCACTCAATGTTAACTGTGATCACTTTTAACATGCAAAATGTGTGCTGATTTTAGCCACCTCTGACTAATTTTTGGCTGATAATGCAATAACTCTGAGTTAACTCAAATTCCCACTGGGATACTACAAACACACACACACACTCATGTTTTGTTTGTTTTTTACTTGTAAGCTGGTAAATGCGTGTGTAATATGTGTACATGTAGTAGTAGCAACTTAAAACGCTTATAGCTCCCAAAATACTAAACCGATTTCAATAAAATATAGATTCTGCACATCTATACAGAAAATCCTTTAAAACCATATAAATCTTTTTAAAATCGGTGCAGTGGTACCAGCGTAAAAGGGATTATAAAAAACATGTTCGCCTTTTAATTATATTAAATAGAAGATAATAGCAGCATTGATATGATGGATATTTCTAGTTCTAATGAGTAGTGGACTTCAGATAATACAATGGAATTGTAACGGCGTTTCAGCACATTTTGAAGAACTTAATCTTATTATATCTAAACTAAATTGCCTAGCTATTTGTATTCAAGAAACAAGATTTAAATCAGATTATTATAAAAAACTTAAAAATTATACATGCTACTATAAAACACCACTTCTGCTACTACCGCGCATGGAGGCGTTTATATAAAGGGTGTTTTTTATTGAGGTATAGAACTTTAAGTTGGCATCACTTTTTTAACTGGCGGCCATTTTGTCAGCTGTCCAGTGATTAATATTTAGTTTGGTTTGCCATTTTATCATGAACAGGTTGACAAGAGAACAACGCTTGCAAATCATGCAAATTTATTTCGAAAATAATGGTTCAGTTCGCGAAGTTTACCGCAAGCTCCGTCCATTTTATGGTCGACATAATCGTCCATCAGAGCAATTAATTCGGTTAACCATGGATCGTTTTCGCACTACGTTTACTCTATGTGAAGAAACAATTGCCGCTGTAGAGCAAAGTGTTGAAGAGGACCCAAATGAATCGATTCGCCACCGTGCACAGCAATTGGAGCCGACTAACCGACTATTTTGTTCCCGAATTGGATGGCATGAATGTGGATGAGTTGTGGTTCCAACAAAACGGCGCTACATGCCACACAGCGCACGTCACAATCGATTTATTGAAGGAAACATTCGATGAGCGCATAATTTCGCGGAATGGACCTGTCAATTGGCCACCAAGATCGTGTGATTTGACACCATTGGATTATTTTCTTTGGGGATATGTGAAGTCGCTCGTCTACGCCAACAAACCAGAAACGTTAGGGGACTTGGAAGCCAACATTCGTGGCGTTATTGCCAACATACGGCCCCATATGCTCGAAAAAGTGGTTGAAAATTGGACCTGTAGAATTGGCTTTATTCGAGCCAGCCGCGGCGGCCACATGCCCGAAATCATATTTAAACATTAATGGCATAAAATTATCCTTCCAATAAAGCCAAATTGATGGACATTAAAACGATTTTCTTGTGTTTGATTTCAATTCGAAGTTCTATACCTCTAAAAAACACCCTATATATCTAAATAACTTATTTAAAGGTGAGTCAATTCCTATTATATCAGAATTTCAAATTAGTGCTATTAAAATAAACTACCCAATTCAATTCATCATTTGTTCAATCTATCTTCCTGAATCAGAAACATTGACAAAAAATTACCTAAATAGCTTAGTATCACAATTCAACCTTCCTTATCTCATGTTAGGAGACTTTATTTCTCATAATATGATTTGGGGATCTTGTAAAACGGATTTATGAGGAAAGATAATTGAAAGTTTTATTGAAGACAATGAACTGAGTATTCTAAATAATATAAATTGTAACACACAATTTAGCTTTGCACATGGATCCTTTAGCAACATTGATCATTCTTTAATTTCTCCAACTTTACAACATCATTTTGAATGGAATATTAGTGATGATTTACACAGTAGCGATCATTATGCAATAATTTTAACTTTTAATAGATTTGTGCAAAAGTTAGAACGCAGACCTAGCTGGATTACTAATCGAGCTAGTTGGGAACATTTCATTTGTAATCTAACAGAACCCTTAGGCAGTTTTCATAGTATCGACGAAGCTGAAGCTTATATAACTGGAAAAATTTTAGATGCAGCTCAAAACTCAATTCCTATAACAAAGACTGATTACAATAAAATCAAGTAAGAGTGCTATATTCGGCTTTGCCGAATCTTATATACCCTTTACCAAAGTTCGTTTATGCAGTAGAGAGATACATACATAAGCACATAGTTACTTTTATGTACAAAGAAAAAAATAATAATTTTCAAACCTTAAAATCATCATTTTAGATTTTTCTGATTCCTTATACCAATCTAGTAGTTCTTAAAAAAATATAGAAAATGTGTTAAGTGAAAAAAGAAAATTCAAAAAAAAGGTTTTATTTATTTACTTTAATATCCAGAAAAAAAGTTCAAAGTTTCCAGCTCTGGAGCTGTGGTTTGTATTTTTATAATTTTCTATACCAAACTTTTCTTTCCAAAACGTAAAATACATATAATTTATAAAGGAAAAGATAAAAATTAATTAGACTGAGTTACTTTTATATATCACAAAAAGTGTAACTTTTCCAACCCTAAAATCATCCTTTTTGATTTTGCTGATTTCTTTTATTTTATTTATTTTTCTGTTAAGAATATAAGATATGTTTAATTTATAAAGAAAGGGAAAAATTTGTTTCAATAAGTTACTTTTGTACAAAAAAAAAATTAAAGTTTTCCAACCCTGGAATCATCTTTTTAGTTTTTTAAATGCTTTTTTTTTTATTTGAAATACTAATTTTATTCGTACTAAATCATAAAATAATTTTATTTAATAAAAAAAAATAAAAATTAGTTTTCGGTAGTTAATTTTTTATACCACAAAGAGTGTAAGTTTCCCAACCCTGCAATCCTCCTTTTCGATTTTTCTGATTTCTTATACCAATCTTTTTTTAAAAATGTAAGATGTGTTTAATTTATAGTAAAAAAGAAAAATTTGTTATAGTAAGTTACTTTTGTATAAAAATTAAGGATTTCCAACCCTGGAAACGCCGTTTAAATTTTTTAATTTTTGTTTTAATTTGAAATACCAAATTCATTCGTACTGAAGTATAAAATAAGTTTATTTTATAAAAGAAAATAAAAATTAGTTTTCGGTAGCTAATTTTTTATATCACAAAAAGGGTGTTTTTTCCAACCCTGAAATCATACCTTTTTGATTTTTATGATTTTTTATGCTAATCTCTTTCTTTTAAGAATAAAATATATTTTTAATTTATAGAGAGAAAAGAAAAATTTGATTTAGTAAAATACTTTTGTGTAAAAAAAGTAAAGTTTTCCAACCCTGGAAATGTGTTTTAATTTTTTTTTAAATTAAAATACCAATTTTGTTCGTACTATAGCATAAAATAAGTTTATTTATTTAAAAAAAATTAAAATTAGTTTTCAGTAGTTAGTTTCTTTATATCACAAAAAGTTTCAGTTTCCCAACCGTGGAAACAAACCTTTTGATTTTTCTGATTTCTTACACCAATCTCTTTCTTTTAAGAATATAAGATATGTTTAATTTACAGAAACAAAGGAAAAATTTGTTTTAGTAAGTTGCTTTTGTATAAGAAAAAAGGTTAAAGTTTTCCAACCCTGGAAACGTCTTATTAAATTTTTTAATTTTTTGTTTATTTGAAAACCCAGTTTTATTCGTGGTGAAGTATAAAATAAGTTCATTTAATAAAAATAAATAATAAATTAATTTACGGTAGTTAATTTTAAACTTCACAAAAATTTTAGGTTTTCCAACCCTGGAATCATCTTTTTTTGTTTTTTTGATTTCTGTCATCAATATCTTTCTTTTAAGAACATAAGATATGTTTAATTTATAGAAAAAAAGAAAAAATTTGTTTTAGTAAGTTACTTTTGTTTAAGAAAAAAAGTTTAGGTTTTCCAACCCTGAAAACGTCTTTTTAATTTTTTTTTATTAGAAATACTAATTTTATTCATACTGAAGTATAAAATAAGTTTATTTAATAAAAAAAAATTATAACTAGTTTTCGGTAGTTATTTTGTATGGCAAAATAAAGTTTAAGCTTCCCAGCTCTGAAACCGTCTGCTTGGTTTTGCTGATTTTCAATACCAATCTTATTTGGACCATTTCTGACACACCAGTTCAAGAACGAAGTGTCTAGATTTTCTGGGGGCTTTGGAAAACCGATTTCACGTACAGACAGATGGACAGACGGACATCGCTTATTCGTCTTCCCTATGCATAAGGATACAGAATATATATACTTTATGGCTCGCTTATTAATATTCTGGAAATTACAAACGGAATGACAAACCTATATATACCCTTTTACCATTTTTTGGTAAAGGGCATAAAAAGAAATGCTGGCAAGATTTCTGCAACGCCATAAATTTACGAACACCATCTTCTGTTGTTTATAAGAAAATTAAAAATTATAATTTCTTGCAAAGAAGGGAATTTTGGTGTATGGTTGGAAACACAAAATCAGATTTACATAGCCTTGATAATGGTATACCCCAGAGATCTGTTCCAAGTGTAAAACTTTTTCTTATAGCCATAGATGACATACTAAACAACTGCCATATATATGTTAAAGCCCTTTTATATGCAGACGATCTTTTAATATATTGTTCAGGTAAAAAAAATTGGCTATTATAAATAAAATTCAGAAAACTAACGGGCGTTTTTTTTAGAGGTATAGAACTTCGAAACAAACTTGAAAATTGGAGCAGTAGAAGTGGTTTTCAATTTAACAATGAAAAAACTGTAGCAATTAAATTTACAAAACGCAATAGAACAACTTCTAATAATATGAATCTCGTCCTTAACAATCAACGAATACGTTGTGCCAAAGAATATACGTTTTTAGGAGTAATATTTGATGAAAAGCTAACTTTTAAAACCCATATACAAAATATAAAGGCTAAAGCTTATTCGAAACTTAATATTATTAAGATGCTACGCTGCTCTCGATATGGATCTGAGCCTCATACACTTCTTAAAATATTGCGCTTAATTATCCTTCCAACATTAGATTATGCTTCAATTATATACTCTTCCGCTAATAAAACACACCTTCTTAAATTAGACCCTATTTTAAATACAGGAACCCAACTTTCTCTTGGGGCATTTAAAACCAGTCCAGCCAAAAGTTTAAAAATTCTATCTTCATGCCCTCCTCTTCATCTTAGAAGATTGAGATTTTTACTGAATTACATTTTAAAAATATACTATTTACAAAACCATCCATTACAAACAAAAATTTCAAACACGATAAAAATAAATCAGCTCCAAGCAAAAAATCCAAAATACCATCTCTTATACATAAAAGCAATTGAAGAACTTAAAAAAGTCAACACTAAATACAATATTAATATTGAGTCCATTGAAAACCGAACAATCTCGAATATCGCACGTTGGTGCCAATCAAGAATCAATGTAGATTTATCTCTTGCGTACGCCAATAAAAAATAATTCATTCCGGAAGAAGTTCAGCAACAATTTCTTGAAATAATAAATACAAAATACCACAACCTACATACCCAAATATGTATAATCTATAAAGGAAAAGATAAAAATTAATTAGACTTAGGTACTTTTATATATCACAAAAAGTGTAAGTTTCCCAACCCTGAGATCATTCTTTTTGATTTTTCTGATTTCTTACACAAATCTCTTTCTTTTAAGAATTTAAGATATATTTAATTTATAGAAAAAAGGAAAAATTTGTTTTAGTAAGTTACTTTTGTACAAAAAAAGTTAAAGTTTTCCAACCCTGGAATCGTCTTTTTAATTTTTTTAATTGTTTTTATTTTATTTTAAATACCATTTTTTTCGTACTCAAGCATAAAATAAATTTATTTAATAAAAAAATAAAAATTAATCACAAAGAGTGTAAGTTTCCCAACCCTGGAATACCCCTTTTTGATTTTTCTGTATTCTTAAAAACAATATTTTTTTTAAGAATGTAAGATATGTTTAATTTATATTAAAAAATGGAAAAATTTGTTTTACTAAGTTACTTTTGTATAAAAACTAAGGTTTTCCAACCCTGGAAACTTCATTTTAATTTTTTTTAATTTGAAATACAAAATTCATTCGTACTGAAGTATAAAATAAGTTTATTTTATAAAAAAAATTAAAATAAGTTTTCGGTAGTTAATTTTATATATCACAAAAAGTGTAAGTTTTCCAGCCCTGGAACCGTTCGTTTTGATTTTTCAGTTTTTGTATACCAATATGTTTCTTTTAAGAATATAAGCTATGTTTAAAATATAGAGAAAAAGAAAAAATTTGTTTTAGTAAGTTACATTTGTATAAGAAATAAGTTAAAATTTTCCAACCCAATATTTAGAGGATGTCTCAGACTGAATTATGTGCCAAAATCATGGAGGATTGCCAAGGTTGTATTCATACCAAAGGCAGGTAGGAGCAACCATATGTATCCAAAAGACTTTAGGCCTATCAGTTTGACGTCCTTTCTACTGAAAACGTTAGAGAGAATTCTGGATATACACATCAAAGAATTTGTATATCCAAATATCCTGTCTTCCAACCAACATGCATACACAAAGGGCAAATCGGTTGAAACAGCACTTCATAATGTTGTTGAACAAATCGAAAAATCGTTACACTATAAGGACTTTGCTATAGGGGTCTTTTTGGACATCGAAGGCGCTTTCAATAATGTCTCTACGGACGCAATTATGGAAAGTGTTAATCGTTCCGGGGCTAACTTGCAAGTCAAAAACTGGATAGGCAACCTATTGAAATGTAGAATAGTATCTGCGGAATTAGGCAATGCCAAGGTAAACAAAGAAGCTAAGAGAGGAACTCCCCAAGGTGGTGTTCTATCGCCACTTCTTTGGACGCTGGTTGTAAATGAAATTCTCATGGAATTCGAGGGTAAAGCAGCTAAGATTACAGCATATGCGGACGACATAGCTATCATTATAACTGGTAAGTTCCTCGATACAATTAGCTCCCTAATGGAATCCTCGTTGAGGGATATTCATAGATGGGCAACAAGGGTAGGTTTGAACTTAAACCCAGGAAAAACTGACCTTGTGCTTTTTACTAATAGGAAAGTAAAGGAATGGAGAACACCAAAATTAGACGGTATATCGCTCTCGCCCAAAACACATACAAAGTACCTGGGGGTTATTTTGGATAGTAAGCTGACGTGGAGGTACAATATAGAAGATAGAGTTAAAAAGGCCACCATTGCTCTATATGCATGTAAAAAAATGCTGGGCAAGACATGGGGCCTTTCACCTACTCTTACGTATTGGACATACACAGCGATAGCTAGACCAATTTTACTCTACGGAATACTTGTATGGTGGAGGGCGACTGAGACAAAATCATACCTGAAAAAGCTGGAAAGTATCCAGAGGCTAGCATAGCTCTGCATCACTGGAGCTTTAAAGAGTACACCTACTGCAGCCTTAGACGTTATATTGGACCTTAAACCAATAAAGCTAATTGCAGTGAACGTGGCATGCAAATCAGCTATCCGACTAAGGACAATAGGTCAGATGTCGTACAGATCATTTGGTCACAGCAAATTACTAGAAAACATGGAGTGTAGCTCGGACTACATCATTCCAGTGACGAACTTTTTTACCAAACCACAGATCACTATAAGTGAAGAAGGCTATTTGGAAAGTCTTAATCATAGTGGTTCTGGTTTTAACTTTTTCACTGATGGTTCAAAGATGGATAGAGGGGTAGGAGCTGCGGTTTACTGTCGGGAGCTCGATATAGAGGAATCTTATAAACTTCCTGATCATTGTAGCATCTTCCAGGCGGAAATCTATGCTGTCAAAATGGCAGCAGAGTTAGCCTTCACCTCTCTAACTATGGATGCGCGTGTAAATCTGTATATAGACAGTCAAGCAGCTATTAAAGCAATTTCAGCTGACTGCAATTACTCCTCGGTTGTGCTCCTGTGTAGAAAGGCCCTGGATATGTTATGTACTGGTAGACAAGTACATATATTCTGGATCCGGGGACACATGGGGATAGAGGGAAATGAAATGGCCGATACACTGGCCAAAAGGGGAATTCTATTACCGGCTGAGGTAACGGTAAATATCCGAAAACCAATTCAATACCTTAAAGAGATCATACATTCTAATATGAGGGAAGAAGCGGAGAAATGTTGGCGCGCGACGAAAACTTGCAAAACTTCTAAAATCATGTGGAGCTCCTATGATCACAAATTGACTAAGTTCCTTTTATCACTAACTAGAAGCAACTGTAAGCTTCTAGTGGGAGTATTAACTGGGCACTGCTGGACAGCTTCGTACGCTGTCAAAATAGGACGAATAGCCGACGGTACCTGCAGGAAATGTAAGGAACCCGGAGAAATGGAAACAATGGAACATCTACTGTGTCACTGCCCGGCTTTAAGCCGTACTAGATATAACTATCTTGGTGCTTACACTTTTCGTAGTCTTGAGATTGTATCGAGAGTAGAAATGTGTAGGTTGCTAAAATTTGTTAAATCTGTGTGGGAGTCATTCGATACAGGCACCACGAACTAGTTTGCCATACTAACAGGTTCTCATTTCATTTGCTGGTATCGCTAAGGCTCAATGGCGGTCTATGCGAGGTCTTGGACCAACCAGATAAACCTAACCTAACCTAACCTCCAACCCTGGAAATGTCTTTTTACATGAAAAAACTTAAAACTTAAACTTTAAACTTTAAATTTTTTTTATTTTTAATATCAATTTAATGTGTACTGCAGTATAAAATAAGTTAATTTAATAAAAAAATAAAAAATAGTAAGACCTAGTTACTTTTATATATTACAAAAAGTGTAAGTTTCACAACCCTGGAATCATCCTTTTTGATTTTTCGGATTTGTTACACTAATTTCTTTCTTTTAAGAGTCTATGATATGTTTAATTTATGGAGAAAAAGAAAAAAATGTGTTGTAGTAAGTTACTTTTGTATAAAAAAAAACTTAAGTTTTCCAACCCTGGAAATGTCTTTTTAATTTTTTTAACTTTCTTTTTTAATTTGAAACACCAATTTCATTTGTACTGAAGTATAAAATAAGTTAATTTAATAAAAAAATATAAAAATTAGTTTACGGTAGTTAATTTTTTATATCACAAAAATTTTAAGTTTTCCAACTCTGGAATTATCCTTTTTGATTTTTCTGATTTTTTAACCTAATCTCTTTCTTCTTAGAATATAATATAATGGGTGTTTTTTATTGAGGTATAGAACTTTAAGTTGGCATCACTTTTTTAGCTGACGGCAATTTTGTCAGCTGTTAAGTGATTAATATTTAGTTTGGTTTGCCATTTCATCATGAACAGGTTGACAAAAGAACAACGCTTGCAAATCGTGCAAATTTATTTCGAAAATAATGGTTCAGTTCGCGAAGTTTACCGCAAGCTCCGTCCATTTTATGGTCGACATAATCGTCCATCAGAGCAATTAATTCGGTTAACCATGGATCGTTTTCGCACAACGTTTACTCCATGTGATAATACGCATCCGCAGAGACGTCGAACAGTGCGCACCGCAGAAACAATTGCCGCTGTAGAGCAAAGTGTTGAAGAGGACCCGAATGAATCGATTCGCCACCGTGCACATCAATTGGAGCTTTGTCCATCAACTTTATGGAAGATTTTGCGCAAAGATCTTGGCTTGCGACCTTACAAGATCCAGCTTGTGCAAGAATTAAAGCCGCGAGACCGTGCAATGCGTCGTGATTTTGGTGTATGGGCCGAAAATGAGATTGATCTCGATGCCGATTTTCATCGCAAAATTTTGTTCAGTGATGAGGCTCATTTTTGTTTGAATGGCTACGTCAACAAGCAAAATTGCCGCATTTGGAGTGAAGAGAATCCACATGAGACCCTTGAGACGCCATTACATCCACAAAAACTGACTGTTTGGTGTGCTCTATGGGCTGATGGAGTCATTGGGCCATACTCCTTCCGAAATAATGCTGGACAGTCAGTTACCGTTAATGGAGACCGGTATAGAGCCATGATAACTGACTATTTTGTTCCCGAATTGAATGGCATGAATGTGGATGAGTTGTGGTTCCAACAAGACGGCGCTACATGCCACACAGCGCACGTCACAATCGATTTATTGAAGGAAACATTCGATGAGCGCATAATTTCGCGGAATGGACCTGTCAATTGGCCACCAAGATCGTGTGATTTGACACCATTGGATTATTTTCTTTGGGGATATGTGAAGTCGCTCGTCTACGCCAACAAACCAGAAACGTTAGGGGACTTGGAAGCCAACATTCGTGGCGTTATTGCCAACATACGGCCCCATATGCTCGAAAAAGTGGTTGAAAATTGGACCTGTAGAATTCGCTTTATTCGAGCCAGCCGCGGCGGCCACATGCCCAAAATCATATTTAAACAATAATGGCATAAAACTATCCTTCCAATAAAGCTAAATTGATGGACATTAAAACGATTTTCTTGTGTTTTATTTCAATTCGAAGCTCTATACCTCTAAAAAAACACTCGTTATATTTAATTTATAGAAAAAAGGAAAAATTTCTTTTAGTAAATTAATTTTGTATAATTTTGTATAAAAAAGTTAAAGTTTTCCAACCCTGGAAACGTCTATTTTTTTTTATATATATTTTTTTTTATTAAGAAATATTAATTTTAGTCATAGGTGGTTAGGTTAGGTTAGCAGGCTGCTGGTAGGAAATAAGAAAAACAGATTCCAGCTCACTTGGGTCCAATATGATGATCCCTTTGTGCTGCCTGTAAATTAGAAGATAGAGAGAGAGATAGAGAGAGAGGGAGAGAAATGATAGGGGATTGAGAGGGGTAGAGTTATAAAGATGAGGAGTGGGTCAAGAAATTTGGCTAGGAAGGGGGGAGTGGTCAGCGATTATACCAACCACTGTTCCTAATATAGAGGCTCAGATTCTTGGACCCGATTTCCGATAACTCGGATAAGCTTTTGAAGGATGTCTGCCAAGAAGGTGCAGACGGAGAGTCTCCAGAGCGGGACAAAGACATAGGAAATGAAGGATACTTTCTTCCTCTTCCTCGTCATTGCAATTGTAGCAGTAGTCGTTATATGGGAGACACATACGTTTAGCATGGGTTCCGAATGTACTGTGGTCGGTCAATGTGGCCACGATGTTCCTCAGGTGCTTCCTGTTGAAATAAATAAGATTTTCCATTCTGTGGAAGTCTACGCGAGGCCAGAGGGTTCTCGCTATTGCACAGGTGGACTCATTTTGCCATCTGTTTTGAGCTAATTCCAAGAAGGTTATATCGAAGCGACTCCAACAGGATGATAGTGGTAGTGCACAAAGATTGTCGATATCTACTTCTCTTAATGTGGTTCCTCTTTTTGCTAGTTCATCCGCTCTTATGTTTCCTGAAATTATCCCGTGTCCATGCACCCAGTTTATCGAGATATTTGAGTGCTGCGCAAGACCATCCAATGCCTTACGACATTCCCAAACAAGAAGGGATGTGGTATACACCCCTGTGAAAGACTTAATAGCGGGTTTGCTATCAGTCATGATATGGATGTCTCTATTTGAAATCCGATAGAACCTTAGCCATTGCGTAGATATTTTTATAGCAGATAATTTAGCCTGTAGTACACTACATTCGTTCGGGAGTCTGAAGGACATTTCAATTCCGTACTCGGAAAACGCAACCTCCAACCCCTCCCCCCTTTTTTGAGCCGTCCGTGAAGACATGTATGGCTCCATTCGGTGGGGAATACCCTTCTGTCAAAGAAATTTGGAAGTTCCTATTGAAGTAGGGTTTCGGAATGCAGTAATCTATGAGATCCGGTATGTTGTTCACAATACCTAAAACACTTGCATGGCCCCATAGTCGGTGGTTCCATGCGCCTATTGTGTTTAGTCTGACGGTGGTACGTAAAGCTAGCTTTCTAGCAGTTAAGTCCACCGGAAGCCAACCCAACATAGTGAAGAGCGCTTTTGTTGGCGTTGATTTTAAAGCACCTGTTATCATAAGTGCCAATTTTATTCATACTGAAGTATAAAATAAGTTTATTTAATAAAGCTTCCCAGCTCTGAAACCGTCAAGTCGATTTTCCTGATTTTCAATACCAATCTTATTTCGACAATTTCTTACACACCAGTCCAAGTCTCTACCTTATCTAGGAGCTTCGTAAAACCGATTTCACGTACAGACAGACGGACAGAAGGACATCGCTTACTCGTCTTCCCTATGCATAAGGATCCAGAATATATATACTTTATGGCTCGCTTATTAATATTCTGGAAATTACAAAAGGAATGACAAACCTATATATACCCTTTTACAAGTTTTTGGTAAAGGGTATATAAAAGGAAAAATTTGTTTTACCAAGTTACTTTTGTATAAAAAATAAGGTTTTCCAACCCTGGAAACTTCGTTTTATTTTTTTTTTAATTTGAAATACCAAATTCATTCGTACTGAAGTATAAAATAAGTTTATATTATAAAAAAAAAAAAAATAAGTTTTCGGTAGTTAATTTTATATATCACAAAAAGTGTATGTTTTCCAGCCCTGGAATCGTTCTTTTTGATTTTTCAGATTTCGTATACCAATATGTTTCTTTTAAGAATATAAGCTATGTTTAATATATAGAGAAAAAGAAAAAATTTGTTTTAGTAAGTTACTTTTGTATAAGAAAAAAGTTAAAGTTTTCCAACCCTGGAAACGTCTTTTTCATGTAATTATTAAACTTTTTTATATTTTTAGTATCAATTTAATGTGTACTGCAATATAAAATAAGTTAATTTAATAAAAATAAATAAAAAAACAGTAAGACCTAAAAACTTTTATATATTACAAAAAGTGTAAGTTTCTCGACCCTGGAATCATCCTTTTTGATTTTTCTGATTTGTAACACCAATTTCCTTCTTTTAAGAGTCTAAGATATGTTTAATTTATAAATAAAAAGAAAAAAATTTGTTTTAGTAAGTTACTTTTGTATATGAAAAAAATTAAAGTTTTCCAACCCTGGAAACGTCTTTTTAATTTTTTTAACTTTCTTTTTTAATTTGAAACACAAATTTCATTTGTACTAAAGTATAAAATAAGTTAATTTAATAAAAAAAAATATAAAAATTTGTTTTCGGTAGTTAATTTTTTATATCACAAAAATTTTAAGTTTTCCAACCCTGGAATTATCCTTTTAAATTTTTCTGATTTTTTAACCCAATCTCTTCTTAGAATATAAGATATATTTAATTTATAGCAAAAAGGAAAAATTTCTTTTAGTAAATTAATTTTGTATAATTTTGTATAAAAAAGTTAAAGTTTTCCAACCCTGGAAACGTCTATTTAATTTTTTAATCTTTTTTATATATTTTTTTTATTAAGAAATGTTGATTTTAGTCATACTGAAGTTTATTTAATAAAAAAAATAATAACTAGTTTTCGGTAGTTATTTTGTATGACAAAATGAAGTTTAAGCTTCCCAGCTCTGAAACCGTCAGCTCGATTTTGTTGATTTTCCATACCAATCTTGTTTCGACCATTTCTGACACACCAGTCCAAGAACAAAGTCTCTAGCTTTTCTGGGAGCTTCGCAAAACCCGTTTCACCCACAGACAGACGGACATCGCTTATTCGTCTTCCCTATGCATAAGGATCCAGAATATATATACTTTATGACTCGCTTATTAATATTCTAGAAATTACAAACGGAATAACAAACCTATATATACCCTTTTACCATTTTTTGGTAAAGGGTATAAAAAGGGCCTATATAACCTTATTGTGTTGGGGCCTTCCAAAATCAAAATATATAAACTGTGATTGTGCTTTTAAAATTTGAAAAATTTTATTTTTACGAGAAAAACAAAATTATATTCAAACGTAAATATGGACGATGCAAAACTCATCACTATAGTTGAAAACTGTGTCCGTTCTGCTTAGAAATAGGTGAAGTAAGTATTAAAATTTAGAAACAGAACGGCACATCACAGAACATCAACAGAAAGTAAAGAATAATGAAGCCTTTACTAACTCACATGAATAATTACTGATTACTGGGGGTTTGTATATAGAAAAGTAAATTTTTAATTTTATAATTGTTTATTTGAGACTGTGAATATATTTCTATAATACCGGCTAGTTGAGTATTTGCAAATAAAGTTTTTATTTACAAATAAGACGAGTATAAACGTAGCAGTAAATATACAAACTCATAAAATCTATGATAATAATAAAACACTGGTCAATATGTGGCATTTAGTACTGATCGAAATTCCAATAGAAAATAAATGGAAATTGCGTTCGATATTGAATGCCGTATTTTGCCCCAGTTCTTAAAATTAAAAAATACATAAATACATTTTTGGGAATCTTTTGGGGATACCACTTATTTACTTAAAAACAAGCATAATTCAAGTAATTTACTTGAAAACTTCGATTCTGAAGAGGATAATATATTTATGGTATTATTTTTAGGCATAATGCATAGTTGTTGTTAAATACCTTAAATATCAATTCTTTTGAAATTTTACATCTGTATTTATTAATAAGTTCTTCACTTGGAATCCATTCTTTAAAATCGTTTTGAAATAAATTTAAAGCAGACAGCCTGGACAAGTGTCTAATTTCAGTCTATTTGAAACTTTTTTAGCAATGCTATTTTATGTTTACGCTTTATGTTATTTTTTGTAATTTTTTTATAAAGATGAAGAAATAATGTAATCTCGGTATATTTTTGCGTTTAATTTGGCCAATTTATCCATTGACTTAAATGATTAGTTGCAACCCATCATCCTTAAAACAAGCTTCATTTCATTCAGCATTTGTGGTAAAAACTCTGATATTTTTAAATCATTTGCTTTCGGAAATTGGCCACGTGTTTGGCTGTTTTAGTTTTCTAAAATCGTGCGATTTCAAATCGATCAGTTTACAGAACAGCCTTTTAAAAATATGTACTTTAATTAACTTTGGCTTTCACAATAGCTGTCGAAAATACAGTTACAATTACCAAGTATGAGTGTGCAATTGTATATTTAAAAATAAAATTTTGTTGAATGTGGTAGAATTTGCACGAATCTGCGTACATTTATTGTGAAAACAAAAACGAAAGTTGACTTTGATCAAAAAGGGGCAAAGGGGGCACAAAATAATGCAAATGATACAAAACGGGGATTTAAAAGTAAGGGGCATAAAAAGTGGCAAGGCAGTTGAATAAGGGGTAAAATGAGACTTTAGTCGCACAACGGTAACGCTGTTCATGATAACTCTTAAAATTGCCATTTGTGAAATTAGGTAAACTTGCGAGACTTGTTTCATGAAGCCCCTTATAGACTTTTGCGCAAACAGCTTATTTAAATTTAAGACAAAAGTCAAAAATTTCATTTATTAAAAATAATAGGTTTGTTCATTTACTCTCCTAGCAGAAACTACCAACGAGAGAGCAAGGTAGAAATTTACAGAATTAATCTGCCAGATATAAAAAAGTAAATGAACGCTTTACTTATAAAAACTTGAAAAACAATTTTATTCCTGTCAAATAATTTGCACACTTTCATGTATTATTTACTATTTGTATGCATTTTTCATGTTAAAGGGTATATATAGGATTGTCCAGATTTTTGTAATTTCTAAAATAATCATTTGTAATCAGATTATCTAGAAATTATATTTTTTTAATTCTGTGCTTTATGGGCGTTACAATTTTTAAGTTTTCAGATTTTTTTCACGTGGTTACTCACCTAAATCTCCTTTTCTTCAAATTTCAGCTCTCTACTTATAGCGGAAGTGCTTCATTAATTTGATGAGTGATCAGTGAGTCAGTGAGTATGTCTTAAAATATGCACTTTTTGCACCTCTATATCTCAGGAAGCTTTTGTTGCAAAACTTAGCATATGTGTTGACATGAATTAATTCTAATTATGGATTAAGTTTTAGAGTTATACGATGGCGGGGAACAAAGTTACCCTTATTACCCTAAAAACGACGAATGGCTTCCTGTATATATACACACTGCGTGCGTCCATTGGCCGGATCTTAGCCTAGCGCACTACCGTGTGCCTAGATTACTTGAAAAATTGTTATTAATTTAAAATTAAACTACTTCATTTTCAGCTAAGATTTTGGGTAAGTATTGCTCTATTTGAATGTTTCCTTCTTATTAAGCCACATAATAGAATCCAATCCAACACTAAGAACGATATGAAGCATAAGCAAAATTTCTTGATAATTGTTGTAGTCAATGGTATAAAATCTTTTTCTGTTGCATAGCAGAAATAATGACTGGGTTTTACCACAAATCAAAAACTTTTCGCCTTTACTTCAAACAACGATTCAATTATGTTGGCTATTGCCTGTCGGCTGTTTGCTTATTGTTGCATCAGATTGCGCTTCGACAACGGTTGCCATGGTCTGCTGTGGGAACTATGCAGCCTTAAAGAAAAATTTAATTTTTTTTGTTTGCAGTAAGTAGTGCGAATGAAAGAACGAACAAACGAATCAATGGTTTATGGTATCAGGATAATAAAGTTTAAACTTAGATGCAAAAGAACTTACTTTAATATTTTGCTTAAGAGAAAACAAGAAGTAAGAGTGCCATATTCGGCTGTGCCGAATCTTATATACCCTTTACCAAAGTGCTTTTATGTAGTATAGAGATACATACATAAGCACATACATAAAGTATAAACAAAAAGAAAATAATAATTTCACCTAGCTACTTTTATCTACAAATCCTAGAATCATTATATTAGATTTTTCTGATTCCTTATATCAATCTAGTAGTTCTTAAAAAAATATAGAAATTGTGTTAAGTAAAGAAAGTAAAAAGGAAATTTAAAAAAAATGTTGTATTTAGTTACTTTAATATCCAGAAAAAAAGTTCAAAGTTTCCAGCTCTGGAGCTGTGGTTTTTATTTTTATAATTTTCTACACCAAACTTTCTTTCCAAAACGTAAAATATGTATAATCTATAAAGGAAAAGATAAGAACTAATTAGACTTAGTTACTTTTATATATCACAAAGTTTCCCAACCCTGAGATCATTCTTTTGATCATTTCTTACACTAATCTCTTTCTTTTAAGAATTTAAGATATGTTTAATTTATAGAAAATAGGAAACATATATTTTAGTAAGTTACTTTTGTACAAAAAAAAGTTAAAGTTTTCCAACCCCGGAATCATCTTTTTAATTTTTTTAATGGTTTTTTTTATTTTAAATACCAATTATATTCGTACTCAAGCATAAAATAAGTTTATTTAATAAAAAAATAAAAATGAGTTTCCAGGGTTGGAAAACCTTATTTTTTATACAAAAGTAACTTAGGAAAACAAATTTTTCCATTTTTTAATATAAATTAATCATATCTTACATTGTTAAAAAAAAAGATTGTTTTTAAGAATACAGAAAAATCAAAAAGGGATATTCCAGGGTTGGGAAACTTACACTCTTTGTGATATAAAAAATTAACTACCGAAAATTAATTTTTATTTTTTTTATTAAATAAACTTATTTTATGCTTGAGTACGAAAAAAATGGTATTTAACAAAAAAAAAACAATTAAAAAAATTAAAAAGACGATTCCAGGGTTGGAAAACTTTATTTTTTTTTTATACAAAAGTAACTTACTAAAACAAATTTTTCCCTTTCTTTATAAATTAAACATATCTTATATTCTTAAAAGAAAAATAAATAAAATAAAAGAAATCAGAAAAATCAAAAAGGATGATTTCAGGGTTGGAAGAGTTACACTCTTTGTGATATATAAAAGTAACTAAGTCTAATTAATTTTTATCTTTGCCTTTATAAATTATATATATTTTACGTTTTGAAAATAAAAGTTTTTTGTAGAAAACTATAAAAATAAAAACAACAGCTCCAGAACTGGAAACTTTGAACTTTTTTTCTGGATATTAAAGTAAATTAATAAAACATTTTTTTGAACTTTCTTTTTTCACTTAGCATACTTTCTATATTTTTTTAAGAACTACTAGATTAGTATAAGGAATCAGAAAAATCTAAAATGATGATTGTAGTGTTTGAAAATTGATTTTTTTTCTACATAAAAGTAGCTAGGTCAAATTATTTTTTCTTTTTGTTTTTACTTTATGCATGTATCTCTATACTAAATAAAAGCACTTTGGTAAAGGGTATATAAGATTCTGCACAGCCGAATATAGCACTCTTACTTGTTTTTAAACTCAAGATTTTTTTCGGCCAGTACTTATTATTCGTGTCAAGTTTCGTTGCAAATGGATAATTATACCTACAAAAATAGTATATCTTTATATGCTTGCATAGGCGTATCAACGCCCACTTTTTTAATAAAAATTCATATCCTTGCATTGTCGCAGTATACGTTTATGCCAAATTTCAATAAAATAGCTTCTATTAAGAGCCTCAGATTTGGTTTCTTAATTATGACCTTTATGGGCATAGCACCGCCCTCTTGGCTAAAATTTCCGTGTTTTCAGATTGTTTTTATTTATTACTCACCCATACCTAATTATGTATCGAAGTTTAGTACATTACATGGGAGCGTAGCCCTTTCCCATGGCTAAAATTTTCGGATTTTCAGATTTTTCTAGTCAATTGTTTGTCTAGATCTACTTGCGTACCAAATTTCAGTTCTCTATCTATAGCGAAAGTGGTTCATCAATTAAATGATGTGTCAGTGGTCAGTGAGTGTGTCTTAAAATATGCATTTTTGGCGCCTCCATATCTAAGGAACCTTTTCTTGTAAAACTTTTAAGTTAATTCTAGTTAATATTTAAATTGTATAATTTTAGGATTGCGGGGAACAAAATTATGAGCATTAATGCTATTTCTGTGTGATTTAGTTTAAAGTAACACTGTAGGAGTTATTTTATTGGTTGTATCTTTAAAGATATAGTGAGCTTTTAAGGGTTAAACTTTTTCATCAAATCCGTATACTTGTATACGAGTAATTATTAATTAGTACAAAACTTTCACACCTCATATTTATATTTGGTGAAAATAATTGCAATTAACTTAAAATAAAATGCTTTCTGTTATACTTTGAGGAATCTACTGTTTTCATTACCTTACCAGACTTAAATTCATTCTACTGCTTCCTTAAATATATTGCAAAATAAAAATTTTGTAACCATCCGCGAAATAAAATTGTTCAACGAATGTTGGCAGTAGACGAATTGAAGATGAATAAAGTAACAGTTAGTTGCATTTGTAGTTTGCTCAAGGGTGAATTTTATTTCAAGTAGTAAAGAAAATTTTTTCTTATATATTTTTGCTACATTTTCAATTATCTGTTTAAAAGAAAAATTTAGTTTAAAGGGTGATTTTGGTAGACAAATCAAACAAATAATTTAAATTACAGTAAAGTGTTAATATCATAACCTTATGTATGTATATCAAATATTTAAAAAATAAGTAATGATAGTTTTAATGAAAACATTCAAGAGTCTCGCAAACTGTGCTTCGTAAATAAGCTGTGTACAATTTTATAAAATTTATTTACGCAAATCTAGTAAGGTGACCAAAAATTTTGACTCATAAATTTGCTTCTTTTATGACATTGGATGAGCTTCCCATATGCTTTAATGAAATTTTAACATAATAATGAGAATGTTGAAAAGTCTCGCTATAGCGGAAGTACTTCATAATATTGATGAGTGAGTCACTGTTAGCAGATTATATAGAAATTATATTACACCCTTACGATTACAAATTTATATAATGTAATAATATAATAGCATATTTCAGTGAAAGGTGCTATGCCAAACAAGAACTTGTTCAAAATTTATATCTTACTGCTTTTGATGGCCGAAATTTTTGATAGGAACTTGGCCTTTTTTCACATTAATGTTTTTGTGAGGATCTTATTTTTATTTTTTTTAAGATTAACTTGTCTGCGAAAAACACCCAGGGTCTATGGTGGGAATCGAACCCACGACCTCCGGACTGAGACGTTGGCAGGTAAGCTACCACTCAGTCACAGGGGCACCCTGACTACTTTTTGAGAAGTTTTCTATGATAACACTTTTTATACCCTTTACCAAAAAATGGTAAAAGGGTATATATAGGTTTGTCATTCCGTTTGTAATTTCTAGAATATTAATAAGCGAGCTATAAAGTATATATATTCTGGATCCTTATGCATAGGGAAGACGAATAAGCGATGTCCGTCTGTCCGTCTGTCTGTAGGTGAAATCGGTTTTCCGAAGCTCCCAGAAAAGCTAGAGACTTCGTTCTTGGTTCTGGTGCGTCAGAAATGGTTGAAATAAGATTGGTATTGAAAATCAGCAAAATCGAGCAGACGGTTTCAGAGCTGGGAAGCTTAAGCTTCATTTTGCCATACAAAATAACTACCGAAAACTAGTTATTATTTTTTTTATTAAATAAACTTCAGTATGACTAAAATTAATATTTCTTAATAAAAAAAATATATAAAAAAATTAAAAAATTAAATAGACGTTTCCAGGGTTGGAAAACTTTAACTTTTTTATACAAAATTATACAAAATTAGCTTACTAAAAGAAATTTTTCATATTTTCTATAAATTAAATATATCTTATATTCTAAGAAGAAAGAAATTGGGTTAAAAAATCAGAAAAATCAAAATCCAGGGTTGGAAAACTTAAAATTTTTCTGATATAAAAAATTAACTACAGTAAACTAATTTTTATATTTTTTTTATTAAATTAACTTATTTTATATTTCCGTACAAATTAAATTGGTGTTTCAAATTAAAAAGAAAGTTAAAAAAATTAAAAAGACGTTTCCAGGGTTGTGTAGAAATATCTAATTTAATGTTTGCATTACTTGGAACGTCTGCACGTTGCAGACGCTTTATCACGATGATGACATAGAAGGAGGACATTACGGAATATATAGAACAATAGAAAAAATTAAGAGATATTATTATTGGAAAAATATGTCAAAAGGCATATCTAAATACGTAAAATCATGGCATAATTGCCAAATTTCCAAAACAACAAAACACATAAAAAGTCCAATAATTATCACACAGACACCTGATAAGGCATTTGATACGGTTTATGTGGATACTATTGGACCATTTCCAAAATCATTGAAAGCAAACGAATATGCGATCACACTAATATGTGATTTAACTAAGTATTTGGTAACAATATCGATTAGAGACAGAAGTACCAAAACAATTGCAAAAGCAATTTTTGAAAATTTCATACTCACCTATGGTCCGATGAAGACGTTCATTTCGGACATGGGAACAGAGTATAAGAATTCTATTTTAACAGAAATTTGTAACTTGATGAAAATTGAAAAATTAACTCAACAGCTTACCACCATCAAACATTAGGAACAATAGAAAGAAGCCATAGAACCTTTAACTCTTACATTTCAGTAGACAAAACTGACTGGGACGAATGGTTAAAATACTTTACATATTGCTTTAATACAACACCTTCAACAGTTCATAATTACTGTCCTTATGAATTGGTGTTTTCAAAACTCCCGAATAAATTTTATCAATACACTGAAGTGGATAGAATTTCTCTTTTATATAATATAGATGACTACGCCAAAGAGGCAAAATTTAGGTTAGAAATAGCATATAAGAGGGCCCAACAATTACTAGATAAAAATAAAATTAAGCAAAAAGAAAATTACGATAAGAATGTTAAGGATTACAATTTAAATATAGGAGATTTAGTTTTACTCAAGAATGAAGCAAGGCATAAGTTGGAGCCAAACTATAAAGGTCCATACGAAATTAAAAACATAGATATAAGAAATAATGTAACAATAGTAGATAAGAAAACTAGTTATTAAAGAACAAATAGTTCACAAAAATAGAATTAAGTTGTATCATAAGTAATAGAAACAAAAAAAAAGAAGAACAATATAAATAAATAAATATTGATACTCCGGAGTATGTAATAAATAAAATAATAATACATATATTAATTATACTTATAAAACTAAAATAAATTCTAATTCTTGTTTAAACATATTTGTAAAAGAATGTCCATGGAACTAACGTTATATGAACATTCTTGCGAAAAGTGGAGGTGTAGCAGTATCTAATTAATGTTGAAGTCGTACTAGTGACAACAATTCAAGGCCAAATACAAATGTACATCGACGGCAAATTTAAGAAAGAGTTTTTTATTGTTGGCACCTGAACAGCCACACATACATACTGCACCAAAACACTCGCGATCGTGGAAATGAATTTGTATTTTAAACAAGCATCATATTACGGCCAGATTCCACTCGAAAATATGTGCACTAACTTTAATTAAATAATAGATTTAATTTCACTTTATTTTTGTGCATACATGTTCATATGTCTCAACATAAGTAGGTCAATATGTAGGGTTAAGATTTATTCTCATAAGTAGGATATAAGCTATAGTAATTTAATTTTAATTTTTAATCTGAAAATTACTGCGGCCTACAGCTGCAATTAATAAAACAAATAATTTTTATAAACAAATATATTTTTAATGTTCTTAGATGGAAAACTTTAATTTTTTTTCATATACAAAAGTAACTTACTAAAACAAATTTTTTTTTTCTCTATAAATTAAACATATCTTAGACTCTTAAAAGAAAGAAATTGGTGTAACAAATCAGAAAAATCAAAAAAGGATGATTCCAGGGTTGGGAAACTTACACTTTTTGTATTATATAAAAGTAACAAGGTCTTACTATTTTTTTTTATTTTTTTTATTAAATTAACTTATTTTAAATTGCAGTACACATTAAATTGATATTAAAAATTTAAAAAAAGTTTAATACATGAAAAAGACATTTCCAGGGTTGGAAAACTTTAACTTTTTTCTTATACAAAAGTAAATTACCAAAACAAATTTTTTCTTTTTCTCTATATATTAAACGTAGCTTATATTCTTAAAAGAAACATATTGGTATACGAAATCTGAAAAATCATAAAGAACGGTTCCAGGGCTGGAAAACTTACACTTTTTGTGATATATAAAATTAACTACCGAAAACTTATTTTTATTTTTTTTTATAAAATAAACTTATTTTATACTTCAGTACGAATGAATTTGGTATTTCAAATTAAAAAAAAAATTAAAACAAAGTTTCCAGGGTTGGAAAACCTTATTTTTTTTTTTTTTTTTTTTTTTTATTAAATAAACTTATCTTATGCTTGACTACGAAAAAAATGGTATTTAAAATAAAAAAAAACAATTAAAAAAATAAAAAGACGATTCCAGGGTTGGAAAACTTTAACTTTTTTTGCACAAAAGTAACTTACTTAAACAAATTTTTCCTTTTTTCTATAAATTAAACATATCTTAAATTCTTGAAAGAAAGAGATTGGTGTAAGAAATCAGAAAAATTAAAACGAATGATCTCAGGGTTGGGAAACTTACACTTTTGTGATATATAAAAGTAACTAAGTCTAATTAATTTTTACCTTTTCTTTTTTAGATTATACATATTTTACGTTTTGGAAAGAAAAGTTTGGTGTAGAAAATTATAAAAATAAAAACAACAGCTCCAGAGCTGGAAACTTTGAACTTTTTTTCTGGATATTAAAGTAACTAAATAAAACATTTTTTTTAAATTTCCTTTTTTCTTTCTTTACTTAACACAATTTCTATATTTTTTTAAGAACTACTAGATTGATATAAGGAATCAGAAAAATCTAATATAATGATTCTAGGATTTGTAGATAAAAGTAGCTAGGTCAAATTATTTTTTTCTTTTTGTTTATACTTTATGTATGTGCTTATGTATGTATCTCTATAACACATAAAAACACTTTGGTAAAGGGTATATAAGATTCGGCATAGCAGAATTAGCACTCTTACTTGTTTTCTATAAATTAAACATATCTTAGGCTCTTAAAAGAAAGAAATTGGTGTAACAAATCAGAAAAATCAAAAAAGGATGATTCCAGGGTTGGGAAACTTACACTTTTTGTAATATATAAAAGTAACAAGGTCTTACTATTTTTTTTATTTTTTTTTATTAAATTAACTTATTTTATATTGCAGTACACATTAAATTGATATTAAAAATATAAAAAAAGTTTAATATATGAAAAAGACGTTTCCAGGGTTGGAAAACTTTAACTGTTTTCTTATACAAAAGTAACTTACTAAAACAAATTTTTTCTTTTTCTCTATATATTAAACATAGCTTATATTCTTAAAAGAATCATATTGGTATACGAAATCTGAAAAATCATAAAGAACGGTTCCAGGGCTGGAAAACTTACACTTTTTGTGATATATAAAATTAACTACCGAAAACTTACTTTTATTTTATTTTTATAAAATAAACTTATTTTATACTTCAGTACGAATGAATTTGGTATTTCAAATTAAAAAAAAATTAAAACGAAGTTTCCAGGGTTGGAAACCCTTATTTTCTATATAAAAGTAACTTAGTAAAACACATTTTTACATTTTTATACCCTTTACCAAAAACTGGTAAACCTTATTTTTTATACAAAAGTAACTTAGTAAAACAAATTTTTACATTTTTATACCCTTTACCAAAAAATGGTAAAAGGGTATATATTGTCATTCCGTTTGTAATTTCCAGAATATTAATAAGCGAGCCATAAAGTATATATATTCTGGATCCTTATGCATAGGGAAGACGAATAAGCGATGTCCGTCTGTCCGTCTGTCTGTACGTGAAATCGGTTTTCCGAAGCTACTAGATAAGCTAGAGACTTCGTTCTTGGACTGGTGTATCAGAAATTGTCGAAATAAGATTGGTATTGAAAATCAGGAAAATCGCCCTAACAGTTTCAGAGTTGGGAAGCTTAAAATTCATTTTGCCATACAAAATAACTACCGAAAACTAGTTATTAGTTTTTTTATTAAATAAACTTATTTTATACTTCAGTATGAATAAAATTAATATTTCTTAATAAAAAAAATATATAAAAAAAATTTAAAAAATTAAATAGACGTTTCCAGGGTTGGAAAACTTTTACTTTTTTATACAAAATTATACAAAATTTACTAAAAGAAATTTTTCCTTTTTTCTACAAATTAATTATATCTTATATTCTAAGAAGAAAGAGATTGGGTTAAAAATCTGAAAAATCAAAAAGGATAATTCCAGGGTTGGAAAACTTTAAATTTTTGTGATATAAAAATTAATTACCGTAAACTAATTTTTATATTTTTTTATTAAATTAACTTATTTGATACTTCAGTACAAATGAAATTGGTATTTCAAATTAAAAAAGGGAGTTAAAAAAATTAAAAAGACGTTTCCAGGGTTGGAAAACTTTAATTTTTTTTTATATACAAAAGTAACTTATTGAAACAAATTTTTGTATTTTTCTCTATAAATTAAACATATCTTAGACTCTTAAAAGAAATAAATTGGTGTAACAAATCAGAAAAATGAAAAAGGATGATTCCAGGGTTGGGAAACTTACACTTTTTGTAATATATAAAAGTAACTAGGTCTTACTATTTTTTTATTTTTTTTATTAAATTAACTTATTTTATATTGCAGTACACATTAAATTGATATTAAAAATATAAAAAAAGTTTAATACATGAAAAAGGCGTTTCCAGGGTTGGAAAACTTTAACTTTTTTCTTATACAAAAGTAACTTACTAAAACAAATTTTTTTTTCTCTATATATTAAACATAGCTTATATTCTTAAAAGAAACATATTGGTATACGAAATCTTAAAAATCAAAAAGAACGGTTCCAGGGCTGGAAAACTTACACTTTTTGTGATATATAAAACTAACTACCGAAAACTTATTTCTATTTTTTTTTATAAAATAAACTTATTTTATACTTCAGTACGAATGAATTTGTTATTTCAAATTAAAAAAAAATTAAAACGAAGTTTCCAGGGTTGGAAAACCTTATTTTTTATACAAAAGTAACTTAGTAAAACAAATTTTTCCATTTTTTAATATAAATTAAACATATCTCACATTCTTAAAAAAAAAGATTGTGTTTAAGAATACAGAAAAATCAAAAAGGGGTATTCCAGGGTTGGGAAACTTACACTCTTTGTGATATAAAAAATTAACTACCGAAAATTAATTTTTATTTTTTTTTATTAAATAAACTTATTTTATTAAATAAACTTATTTTATTAGGAAAAAATGGTATTTAGAATATAAAAAAAACAATTAAAAAAATTAAAAAGACGATTCCAGTGTTGGAAAACTTTAACTTTTTTTGTACAAAAGTATTTTTCCTTTTTTCTATATATTAAACATATCTTAAATTCTTAAAAGAAAGAGATTGGTGTAAGAAATCAGAAAAATCAAAAAGAATGATCTCAGGGTTGGGAAACTTACACTTTCTGTGATATATAAAAGTAACTAAGTCTAATTAATTTTTATCTTTTCCTTTATAGATTATACATATTTTACGTTTTGGAAAGAAAAGTTTGGTGTAAAAAATTATAAAAATAAAAACCACAGCTGCAGAGCTAGAAACTTTGACCTTTTTTCTGGATATTAGAGTAACTAAATAAAACATTTTTTTTTAATTTCCTTTTTTCTTTTTTTACTTAACACACTTTCTATATTTTTTTAAGAACTTCTAGATTGATATAAGGAATCAGAAAAATCTAATATAATGATTCTAGGGTTTGTAAATTTATATTTTTGTACATTAAAGTAACTAGGTCAAATTATTTTTTTCTTTTTGTTTATTCTTTATGTATGTGCTTATGTATGTATCTCTATACTACATAAAAACACTTTGGTAAAGGTTATATAAGATTCGGCACAGCCGAATATAGCACTCTTACTTGTTAAACTTATAATTTGTAGTGTGTTTTATTTCTATTCATGATCACTAGGGAAAGGATTTTCATGTAAATACATGTTTTCTGTCGTTGGTATTAAATCAACGTGAATAAAATATCTTTGCGCATCAACAAATTTGTGACAAAATGGCATCGATTTGTTAGTGCATATTTTTGCATATTTTATAATAAATACATATTTTTACATATTTCATTGTAAATGTATATTTTTAATACATTTTTTAGTTTTTTTCATATTACAAATCTAATTTTGGTTTTTTTATTAGTATTTAAAAGCTCATTTTTTTACGATTGTGTAAGAACAAAAAAAGTGGAAAACGAGAAAAATTTACGATCGCATTTTTTGTGATAGTATTCGATATTGAAAAACCACGGTACGACTCCTTCAACTCACTTGAAAAGTTCAGTAGCTTGGCTTAAGTCAAGAATACCAGTACCATTGAAAATTAAAAAAAAATTGCATGGGATAATAGCCGCTTTAAACTCAAAAATGTTTGTTTAATTGTTTTCTCTACTGGTTCCGCATTTATTTGATGTAAAAGTGCTTTTAAAAGCACTTTTGCGTGTTTCAGCATTTAATGAAAAATATCAAGTGATATGATACGGATACAGCCTATAGTAACTAGATGGGGAAAGTGGTTGTAGGCTGTCGGGTACTATATTTCTATTAATAAAATTAATGAAATTTTAAAGTCAAAAAACTTTCCGCCACATGCAAAAAAAATAACGTGTGCTTGAAGTGTCAACTAAAACAAAATGTCCATACAAAAACTGGTTTCAACGTACACTTGAAGCACACGTTATTAATTGCATATGCACGCAAAGAAAAGATATGGTTGTAGAAAGGTTGAGAAAACAATATTATGTTCTCTGAAACAAATGTGTGGTCGACGAAAACTAATTATTGTTATTTTAAACATTTATTTCGTTACGATAAACAGAGTAATGATTGAATTTAATAATAACATTATCACATCCATAAAAAAGTGGGATATGGTTAGAGTTTAACAATATAGTATTGTTAAAAATTTATGACTACAACATAATTTGTATTATTATTTAAAAATAATATGATGTAAATAACAATATAATGTTATCCAAAACCATACTATGTAAAGTTTTTAAAAAGATCTTTTTCAGAAACATCTGTCAGTTCAGTATTTCATTTGTAAGCTATCGGTATTGCACGTGTGGTGTTAAATAAATGAATAAATAAATAAAGAATAAACAAAAGGGTAGACCAATAAAAATATATAAACATTTGTGTATCTCTTTATACAGACATGTCAGTATGTCGTGTAAGTATACATTTCTATATATACAATTTATTTCAACAATATTAATTTATTTTTATTTCGAGTTTAACGCACAGCTGTTTCTACAATAAATATATGATTAAAAAAAAACAAAATAGTATTATTATATTAAATAATACTGTGGTCGTATTTAACAATATTAATATAATATTAGAATATGGTGTGGTGAGTCTCAATTATATTTTAGTCACATCTAACAATTGTGTTGTCATGTTTACAATACTAAGATTATAATATAATTAACTCAGATAATATTATAATTAACTCAGATAATAATATTGTTAAAGTTTTTTTTTTTCTACTAACAATAATATGATTTGACTGCAACCATATAATTCAATCATAGTATGTTGCTGTTTGATTATGGTTACCTCAACCATATTTTTTCTTTGCGTGTGGATGCAAGATTTTTGACTCTTAAATTTCTTCAATTTTATTAATAGAAATATAGCATCCGACAGCCTTCTGCCTAATTGATATTTGGGCACACATAGTAGGATTGCTTTCTTGTTCACACTATAGGCAAATTAGAGGCTTTCATTACTTTATGCACCTCAAGTTGAATTAATTGAAGATTCGGTAAAAAAAAGTGTACTCTGAAAGGCAGAAAAAATGAAGAGATAAAAAACATTAGAAATAGTTATACAAAAAAAATTATGTACTTAAAATATGTGCAAAAATTGGAGCAATAGTTTATATGTAGCTCTAAGAACGAAAATTTAGAAACTGAATATTCCACAAACGAAATAGCACCATTTAAGTACACACCAATACCTTCTGCTGACGTGGAACGTTCATTTTTATTACATAAAACTTTTTTCAGAAAAAATCGTCAAAGACTTATCTTTGACAATAAAAAAAAACATTTATTCATTTATGTACGTAAGTAAAATATGGACTAAACTTTATTTTGTATTCCACATGATTTGACAAAATATTTATTAAGAAGGCATTGAAGCTGACCTTTTTATGTTTTTTAAGTTTTTAATGACAAAATATTTGTTAAGAAAGCAATGAAGGTGGTTTTTTAAGTTTTTAATGTTATTAAATGTTGAAAAAAAGTTGATAAATGCTTATTTTATTAGTTTTAAATACATATTTTTATATTTTCACTGCATGTTTTATATACATAAAACGTGATTTTAAATGCATGAAAATCCTTTCCCTAATGATCACTGTGCCAGTTAAAAATGAGTGTGATGGATGTTGGATTGTAGACCTTAAAAAATTCACTATTGTGTGATTACAGCGTAAATTTTGTTGTGTGTGAGTATGAACTTGTGACTTGCAGTTAGTAGGTAGATAGTGCAGCTAGGTGTTGACCACAAAAAAGTAAAACCAACTGAATACATGAAGTGCTGGTGTGGCCAGATTGTTGGCATCGCTGGTATGCTGGCGTATGCACCGGCTAGGGCTCGCCGTTTTGGGTTGGGTTCTTGCCATACCAATCTGGTGTCTGCTACTTACCACACAAAAATAAAAACAAAATCATACCAGCTTTGGGATGTCGATTGAACTAAACATTTAAGAAAAATTTTTGGGACCCTCAGTGAACATTACCTGACAATCAGCTGCGGTCAAATTATCCCGAGATGTCCATATACCCTTTTGTATCCAAAGTGTACACATTCGAATATGAGTCGGCTGCTGTTAAAAGACTCTGGCTGCCCTCCCCATCAGGATTAAAGAAAATCCTGCCATGACAACCTGCTTTTGCCAACAATTTCGTTCTCTTCAGGTTGTCCCAAATCCAGTTTTCACTTACCTTCCCCTTTTTACCCTTCTGCCACCATCCTATTGAAAAATCCCAATCTTCCTACTCCGACATTTCCATTAGTTTAACCAAAAGTTTTCTAAATTCATTCGCTTATAGAAGCATTTAATTTTATTACAAAATTCAAATAGTAGATAATTATGTTTCTTATAATAATGAAAATTTTAAAGCAGAAAAGAATGTAATGACAATTTCGGAAACAAAATGACAATTTGTATTATATATATATATATATATATATATATATATATATATATATATATATATATTACTAACAGTGGATTCACTTCACCTTTTTTTTACAATTTCAAAATTTAAATAAAATGAAAAATTTCTATGTACACATAGATATATACTAAATTTCGGTTTTCTTTTTATAAGTGATAGATTTATATTGGAAGCCCGTTTCGTTCGTCTTCGCGTATTGTACGTGTTACCAAAGAGTTAAGTCCCAAAAATTAATAAATTATTTACGTACACGTATATATATATTTAAAATTTTCTCTTTTTCTTTTATCAAAGTCGCAGTTTTTGATTTTAAAGGAAACACCTTCGAAACCAAATATTTTCCGGATTACAACAAACTTAAAAGGAGAAAATGGAGGTTCGAGCTCAAAACAACGTTGGGTGCAGGCAAATCAATGGACCTACAGGTTACAAATATTTATGTATGTGGGTGCTTTCCCTAATCAAACTTCTTTAATAAAAAAAAAAATAAATGTGTTCATATACATATATATATATAAATTTTTCTGTTTGTCTTGTCTGTCCGTCATGTAGCAGTACAGGTCAAGGGGCACAATACCTTCACCGATGTTGACTTGTGATGTATCAGGTGCTTCTTGCTATGATGAATGGTGTCCACACATAACCTTCTACGTCCATATGCCGGCTGAGTCCTCTGGGTGCTTGCCCTTTTTTTTTTTTGATATGCCGCTTAGCTGGATCTTCATCTTTTATAATTGTAGTTAGTTTTTATCTTATTTTTCCTTCATTTTAATTTTTACAAGGCTGAGAAATTTGTGTTAGTTTTATTTATTTAGTTTTTTGGTTTTAGCTTTAATATTTATTTGGCTTTTATATTTATTTAATTGTATATTTATGTGGTCTTTATTTGTATAATTGAATTTTAAACACACATTTTATTTGGAATCTGGGAGCCATTGGTCCAGTTTTTTCTATATGTAAATATATATTATAAGAAGAATTTTTTCTTTTTTATCCCACAAGAAAATGTCAGTGATCAGGCTTTTTTTAAATTTTTACAATATGTCGAATCAATGCATTTTATTATAGTTTCTTCTGTTATTAATTATTTTTTTTTTTTTTAAGGTAACCAAAAATTTTAAATATAAATATATCACTTTTTCACATCAAATAACTTTTATTTCTCCTTTTCATTTTCAGCCCTTTTACTTGTCTTTCTCAGCCTAGAATGTCTTGCCATTTTTATTTTTCTTTTTACGAAGCCTCGGTCCGCCAAAAAAAGTCCTTCGCCATCTATTTTTAAAAATTCCAAATTTCTTGGCGAAGAGACTGTCTTCCAGGAATTTGCTTGATTTAATTTTTTTTTGGTGTGCCTATATTGTTAAATGTCTTATTTGTTCTTTTCTGTTTTTCTTTTTTGCATTGTTTGTTCCTTTTTTGTACAGCTGACTGGCGACTGCGTTATCAGCTGACCGGTGACTGCTTTACCAGCTGACTGTTTTACCAGCTGGCTGTGCACACACGACAAACCCAACCATTCCTGAGTCCATCTATGGACCATGAATGGGAGGGAAGCTTCTAAAAAAAAATGTAATACTATATTGTGTTTAGGCGATTTATTAATACGTTTTTAAAACTGACGATATGGCATCACTATTTTGGCTTTACCTGGTGTGCATCGAGTGTGATGTAGTGAAGACCTACTAATGTTGTATTGGTACTGTCAATCGCTGGTGTCTTTTCGAGTAATGATTATTTATGTATGAAGTTTGACAGTAATAATAAAGCTTGGTTTTTGTTGAAGTTCGAAGGCTACATCTATATGTGTTCATCGACTCAACGAAACATCAAGTGGCTTGTGTTAAGTTCGATCAAAGGATTTTAAAAGAGTTGCGTGTGTGAATGGGCAATAACCAGCGAGTTTGGTAGAGGTAAGTCTAGGAAAAATGTGAATTAATAGCTATTGTGTGATTGACTTGTTTTATTTTCATGCTTTAGGTGATCGTGTGCGGGTATTGCTTGTATGTATGGGCAAAAAGGTATGTAATTTAATATCAAAAATTTATGGTTATATATGGATAATGGACATTACTATTAAATTTCATTTTAGGGCTCTAATGCCGGGAAACATGGCAGGACCGTTAGATGGCTCCATATTATTACGGGAAAACAGGTAAGAAGAAAAGAATTTCCTGTTTGTTGTTTTAACTAGTGTTGTTCATTATTTTGATTTCTTACTTCGATAAATCGTTATCGAATTTTACATACCGCCGCCGGTCATGTCATAATTGTCGCCGCCGTACATTTAGCCGCAGCGGAATTTTAAACTTGCGTGGAGAAAATAATGTAACGTCGTGTACTAATTGTAATTTTAATTATATTCATACTTAAATGACAAAGAAATTAGAGTGAATATATAAATAAAAACAAATAAAAAGAAAGATCCAATAATAAATGGCTATGTAATCGTAGCAAAGTGAAACACAAATCGATTAAAACGATTGGTTTTAAAATTGTATATATATTTTATCAGTATTTCTTTTCTTTTCTGTTTTTAAATAAAAAGGTGTCTAACAAAAAAAAAATTTCTCTGTATTATAAAAGTAGAATTGGACCAGCTTCTTAATTCAAAAAGTGTAAAACTTTTTAATAGGATATATTACAAACATATTATTTCCAAAAGTATCCCATTAGAATGTTTTATCACTAAACTATAGCATAACACAAAAACTAATATAACTTTGTGGAACACCATATTATGCAAATTTACTTTGCGTTAATATGTTTAAAATAAATAAAATAAAAACTAATACAACTTTTTCTTTAGAGGTTAACGAAGTGTAAGCGCTTAAAGGAGCAGTGTTCAAAGGATAACGGTGAGTATCATAAGTAAACATGTGTAGGTTTATAGGAGCTAATTTACTAATAACTTTTATGTTTATTTTCGAACAGGGGATCTACTTTCAAATTGCGAGGCCCCATCTGAGGGTATCAACAGGACTAATTCGACAGGAGTCGAGTTGTTTCGTGATATAAAAGACTGCTGCGTTGGAACGAGTATCAGAGGGAATTTAAGTAAGTGTTAGGATTTTAAGGTATAAGTGTTTGTACGTATTTCTATTTTTATCCTACATATATGTGTATTACTAGGCGGTTTTTAATTAAAGTTTATTGTGCGTTTATTCACATACATATATATACATATGTATATATATATATACATATATACAAGTACATTCGCGTATAGTTAATTTTAGCGGTAAAATTTTTCGTGCGAAGCAAATTTTCTTTGTTCATTACTTTTGAGTTCTGGTTGTGTCGGCCATTTGTTCTTTCTCAGTGTTGAGTATTCAATTTGTTATTACGTGATTTGTTATAGTAGTTTTTTTTTAATAAACGAAAAAAAAAATGACAATACTGTATTGTGTCAACTTGCTGTAAGATCGGACTCAGGTATATGTTGCTCTTTAGATGACTAACATTTCCTAGCCCTTAATGGCATAGTTCCGCAGGGTGTTTAACGGAAATGCATCAATAGAGAGACAACGATTACAAAATGTAATTCTCTTAAGAAACGTAAGCGCTATAGTTGGCACAAAAAGTTTGTCTTTGAATGACTAGACGATTTTAATAACGTGAATCTCTTCCACTAGAAATGAACTAATTTGGTCCCCCAGTTATCCCCCAGTAATAACATATTAGGTGCGTTTTAAGAAAAATTTTGTTTCCCAACTATTGACATTCATTCATTTTGAACTAATTTACTCTTAGCAATTTTTAGATTTGGTTATATACAAATATGAGTATATTTGTATATGTAGATACATATGTAGGGACATAAACGAAGCATGAAGTCAGTTGACGAGAAGACGCGCTGATGAAAAGACGTACACGGAAGCCGGTTGCTAAATACATACTTAAATCTAAAATACCGCATTTTACAATAATTTACTCAATCATTTATTTAATTCAATAAATAAAATTCCACAATTGGGGACTCAACCAAAATTGAAAGTTATAAAACAAATAAAAATTTTAAACATAATATTATAGAGGAAAAATCAAGAAAAAGAAAAAAAAAATCCTAAAAAAGAAGCTATTTGTGTTCTGAGTGTTTTTTATAATAATTTTAACGAATGTACATATGTATGTACATATGTACAATGTACATTTTATATGGTAGAAACTAAATTTGAGCATCGAGATTAAAGTAAACGACAAAAACACAGAACAGTGAGTGTAAAAATCTTAGGGTTGGTAAAAATAGAGAAAACAAAAGAAACTCTGTGCGTGACAACAATATTTTCGGTCGCGATCGTGTTGGTAAATAAAACACCAAAAGAAAAGAATAATAAATAAGAATATAAAAAAAAAAACTCTGGAATGTCGTGCTTACAAGAAATTGAAAAGGTATTAGTGGCTTTACGAAATAGTAAAAAAGATGCCGTCGCTGCTCTTCATAAATTTGTTTTTGAAACTGAAGGAGACAGAACAAATAGACGCCGACTGAGAGAGTTTTCTGGTTTCAACTACAATGACGACGACGAGGAGTATGTGAAAAAAGCTAAATACGTTAGAGAGAATTTGAGCACAAATGATCTAGTGTGTGTGTGCAACATTTTGGGATTAACGTACAAGGAAGACGATTTAACGAAACATATATTTAAAAATTTACAAAAAGGTAAGCTTTTGGCATTTTCTAAAGACGCAGACGATGATGATGATGATGATGATGACGATGACGACGATGAGGTTTATTCCTTTAAAGATGATGAAGAATCAAACAAACAACAAAAAATACTAACTACTACTAGAAATTATGAAGGAAAGAGTGACGTACATAAATTGGAAGAAAAGCATTTTAAAAATACAGCGTGTGCAGACAGTTTTGCAACGAATAATGTGACGAGATTTGCTATGAGTTTTAGAGACATTGAGGACTCTTTACGACCTTTTGACGGATCTAATAGTTATCCAATAAGGGCATGGCTCAACGAATTTGAAGAAACAGCTGCAGTGTTATATTGGGATGAATTTCAAAAGTTCGTCTTTGCGAAAAAATCATTAAAAGGATTAGCCAAATTGTTTATATCAAGTGAGAGAGGCATAACAGATTATGCGAAATTAAAAGAAGCTCTACTTGGGGAATTTGACACTGCAACAAATAGTGCACAATTGCACAAAATGTTATCTGATTGTAGAATGACAAAGGACGACAACGTGCAGGAATACTACCTGAAAATGAAAGAGTTGGCTGCTCGTGGCAATATTGACGAAAGCTCTTTAATTCAGTACATGATAGACGGAATAAATGATTTGGACATTAATAAAATGATATTATATGGTTCGCGGAATTTGAAGGAGTTTAAGGAGAAATTAAAGCATTATGAAGTCATGAGTAGAAGCAACAGAAAAAGACTTGAATTGAAAAAAAATGAGAAAGTGGGTGGTACACAAAGTAGAAAAGAAGATGGAAATAAAATGTTTTAATTGTGGCGGTAATGGTCATAAGTCAGCTAACTGCAAAGATAAATCCAGAGGCACAAAATGTTTTCAATGCGATAAATTTGGCCATATTGCAAAAGACTGTCCATTAAAGAAGGATGGATCAAACGTTAGATGTCTATTTAAAAAGGAAACTGATATGATGGAACTAAAAATTGATGTTGGCGGTATACAGACATTAGCTTTTCTGGATACAGGATGTGCCGTTAATGCGGTGACCGAAAAAATTTACTCGATTCTTCCCGATAAACCTACCTTGTCAGAGTCTAAATTTTACATGATTGGTTTTGGTAAGAATAGGTATGAGAATAAAGTAAGGCCAGTAGGAAACTTTGATTATTTGGTAAATATTGAAGGCGAGTCTTTCAATTTAACATTTCATGTTGTACCAACCGACAGTGTAGACGTTGATATAGTCCTGGGTAAGCAGTTTTGTTTGTCAGCTGATATAAGGATAACGCCCAAGGGTGTTCAAATTCAGAAATTTGACAAATCTAGCGAAGAATCGCAATGTATGCTAAAGATAAATATTGTTGATGACCATAACTTAGATATAGATGAAACTGCAAGTCCAAAAGCGAAAAAATCGGTTGTCGATATTATTGAAAATTATAAGCCAATGAATACTAAGACAACAAACGTGGAGATGAAGATAATTCTAAAAGACGATTCTCCGATATATTGTACGCCTCGAAGATTGCCTTTTCAAGAAAGATCGATAGTTGATAGTCAAGTTGAGAAATGGCTAAATGATGGCATTATCGAGCCCTCTGAATCAGAATTCAGTAGCCCTGTAGTTTTAGTTAAAAAACATGATGGTACACCGAGACTTTGCGTAGACTACCGAAAGATTAACAAGGTTATCGTAAAAGATCGGTTTCCTTTACCACTGATTGAAGATCAGTTGGATCGTCTGCAAGGAGGTAAAATTTTTACGACAATTGACCTTAAAAATGGATTTTTCCATGTGTCCGTAGAGAAATCTTCTAGAAGATATACGTCCTTTGTAACGCATAGTGGACAATATCAATTTCGAAAGGTGCCATTTGGTCTTTCAAACTCACCTAGTGTATTTCAAAGGCATGTCAACGCAATATTTCGAGATCTGACCAGGCAAGGAATAGCCCTCCCATACATTGACGATGTTATAATTCCGGCTAAGGATGAAAATGAGGCTTTGGAATATTTGCAGATTGTTTTAAAGTTATGTCAAGAATACGGCTTAGAGCTCAATATTAAGAAATGCCATTTTCTGAAAAAACGAATACAGTTTTGGGGCTATATAATCGAAAATGAGACCATATCTCCATCGCCGGATAAAATAGAAGCGTTAATAAAGTATCCTACGCCACGGAATATTAAACAGGTAGAAAGTTTTCTGGGATTAGCCGGCTACTTTAGAAAATTCATTCCCAATTTTTTCGTTATTGCCAAACCGTTAACTGATTTGAAAAAGAAGAACCATAGATTTGAGGTCAATGAGCAACAGATTACTGCCTTTAATAAATTGAAAACCATAATGTGTCAAAACCCCGTCTTAAGCATCTACAACCCGAATTATGAAACAGAAGTTCATACGGACGCTTCTTTCGAAGGATATGGCGCTATATTACTCCAGAGGTCGCCAGACGATAATTGCTTGCATCCGATATACTACATGAGCCGAAAGACGACTGACCAAGAGAAAAAGTATACGAGTTATGAATTGGAAATTCTGGCAGTTATTGAAGCACTCAAAAAGTTTAAAGTCTACTTGCTCGGAACTCATTTCAAACTCGTTACAGACTGCAACGCTTTTGCCAAAACTATGGAAAAGAAAGATTTATGTACGCGTGTCGCTCGTTGGATCTTATTGCTGCAGGAGTATAGCTACACAATCGAGCATCGTCCAGGCACACAAATGAAGCACGTTGATGCCTTATCGCGTCATCTTATGATGATGATAACAAGTGAGGACACTATAGTAGAAAAAATAAAGCGCTCACAAATGCAAGAAGAAGATCTTCAAACGCTAAAAGAAATTTTAAAGAATAAGCAAACATATAACGATTATTTTTTAAAAGGTGGTATTGTCTACAAAATTGTTGACGACAGTGAATTATTGTTAGTTCCAAAAGCTCTTCAGCGAGATGTTATTCGTGTGGCGCATGAAAGAGGACATTTTTCTGTCAAAAAAGTTAAGGAGCTCATAGGTCGCCAATACTATATTCCTAAGCTGGAAGAGAAAATTATGCATCATATTTCAAACTGCATACCTTGCATTATCAATAATAGAAAATGTGGAAAGCAGGAAGGTGAATTAAATCCTATCCCTAAGGTGGACGAACCTCTGCATACCTATCATGTGGATCACCTAGGACCCTTAGAATCCACATCTAAGCAATATAAGCATATATTCGCCGTCATAGATGCATTCACAAAATTCTGTTGGTTATATCCTACGAAATCTACAACAGCCCATGAAGTCATTACGAGATTGGAAAGTCAAAGTGTTGTTTTTGGTAACCCAGCACAAATAATTTCCGACCGAGGAGCCGCATTTTCATCCGAAGACTTCAAAAAATATTGCCAAGCCGAAAATATTAAACACCACCTGATAACAACTGGTTTGCCGAGAGCGAATGGACAAGTGGAGAGATTAAACTCCATTGTTATCTCAGTTCTGTCAAAGCTAAGTGTAACTGACCCGGCGAAATGGTACAAGTATGTTGGAAAGGTGCAACAGGCCATTAATTCGACATACTCAAGAAGTATTAACACGACACCATTTAATCTCCTAGTTGGCATTAAAATGCGTACAGCTGATCAGGTCGAGATACAAAGTTTAATCGAAGAAGAGATGGTATCCATGTTCAATGAAGAAAGAGAAGAAATCAGGAGAAATGCTAAGAAACAGATGGCTAGCATCCAGGACGAAAATCGCAAATCCTATAATTTAAGGCGTAAGGCAGCAATAAAATATAAAACGGGAGACTGGGTTGCGATAAAAAGGACCCAATTTGGGCCCGGTCTTAAATTAAAGCCAAAGTACTTGGGACCGTACGAAGTCGTAAGCGTAAAACCGAATGACACCTACAATGTAATGCGAGTTGGTCATACTGAGGGGCCTAAAAATACGTCTACATGTGCCGAGTATATGAAGCCATGGCGCGCCAGCCTAAGTGATGATGAATTCGAGGCGAATCCAAGTCAGGAAGGCCGAATTGTAGGGACATAAACGAAGCATGAAGTCAGTTGACGAGAAGACGCGCTGATGAAAAGACGTACACGGAAGCCGGTTGCTAAATACATACTTAAATCTAAAATACCGCATTTTACAATAATTTACTCAATCATTTATTTAATTCAATAAATAAAATTCCACACATATATATTATATATTCCACAAAATTTACGAATAAACTTTATTGCCTTGTTTTGATGGAAGTGTTGGGACTGAGACCACCAAAGAATTTGAAACTAGTGTTTTAAATCTTTGGCGAGAGACACCCCCAACTATTTCTCACATTTTTTTCAATTATCAACAGTGTATAGAATAAAAAAACTAAAATATTGTCCACCCATTTGTCCAAAAAGAAAATGAGGGATGCAAAAAAATTCATGTTGAAATGCGTATCCATGTAATAAATAAAATAAATAAAGAAAGCGATGAACTAAAGTACGAGTAGCTCTTTCAGAGAATGTCTTTGGTACAAAAAAAAACTCAGCATATAGGCGGAAATGTTAGGACTGAAACCACCAAAGATATTGAAACTACTGTTTCAAATCATTGGCGTGAAACACACCTAATAATTTCCCCTGTAGGTCTTCTACTTCCTAAAGACTTTTACCGATAGGCCTTACAATCCGACACTTCAAAAATTTCCGAGCCAGTTTTGCGTTAAAATTATCTTTGAAAACACTCTGCTGAAAGTTCCTACGGTAAACTTCCTGCCCTGGTATAAATTTAACTTGCCTACAACGCATATTATATGAGCGTTCACCACGTAAGTAAGCTTTATGCAGATTTTCGCGTATTTTCTGGCGAATCAAATCCAATTTAGCTGCTTTTGGTACCACATTTAATTCAGGATCGTCCAGACTTTTAAGTTTTCTCGCTAGATTGTACATGTCCTATCATATTTAGCCCGAAAAGTGCGAAATATGTCGTGACACCAATGGAAGTTTGAATTGATGATCTTAGCGAAAATTCTATAACGGATAAGTATTTGTCCCACTCAGTGTGGTCATTTTGTAAATATGAACGTATTGCGGCTATTATGGACTGATTAACACGCTCCGAGGCGTTTGCTTGGGGTGCGTGTATAGCGGTTCTTACGTGTTTTACTCCAAAACTTGAAACGAGGTCCTTAAAATCTTTACTGACAAATTGTTTGCCATTATCAGACACAATTGTTTCTGGCGTACCAAATTTATGGAATACCTCGGAAATCAAAAACTTTACTACGTTCTTTGTGCTGGCCTTAGGCATTGCCTTTAGTAGTACGTATTTAGACAAGTGGTCCAGAACTATAAAAATAAAACAGTTGCTGTTCTTAGAGCGTGGGTAAGGTCCCAAAAAGTCTACGAATATGCGTTGGAATGGGCGTTCAGATATAGTTTCTGTTCCCATCGGAGGTCTTAACGTGATATTGGCGGGTTTTGTTTCCCTACAAACTTGACAATTTGCTACGAAAGCGCGTATCTGTGAATTTTGATTCGGCCAATAAAAATACTTTATAACTCTACGTAGAGTTTTACCAAATCCGCCATGAGCAGATTGCGGTGGATCATGGCATTTCCTAATAATGTCCGGCACTAATTCGGGTGGAACCCACAACTTCCAGGCAAAATCTTCACTAAGTGAAATGCCATCGTATGCTTGTACGCGTTTATAAACGAAACCATCTATCACTTTGACGTCTGGTAGTTGCTCCGCGTTTTCGCTCACCACAACTATCAATTCCAGGTAACTTTCACCTTTAAACTCTTCTGCTTTTAGATTAATCAGACTCGTTATATTTTCAGAAATTTCCTCTAAGTCATACCGAGAAAGTGCGTCCGGCACGATGTTTTTAGACCCTGGTCGATGCTCTATGTCAAAGAAATACGACTGCAGATATAAACTCCACCTGGCAAGCCTATCTTTTAGGTCCTTATGTGGCATTAGCCATTTCAGACTACTGTGATCAGTAATCACTGTAAATGGCATCAGTTCGATATAAGGCGTAAACTTTTTAATGGCCACAACCACGGCCAAACACTCTCTCTCGGTGACGGAGTAATTCCTTTGTGCGGCAGTGAGTTTATGGGAGAAATAAGCTATCGGATGTTCTCCATCAGATTCATCCTTTTAGAACAACACTGCCCCTATTCCCACATCCGATGCATCACACTGCTTGTCAAAATCAGGATGTGATAGTACTGGGCTTGTGGTAAGAGCTTTCTTCAAATCGTCAAATGCGTTTTTGGCTTCATCTGGAAAACTAAAGTTTTTACCTTTCTTGAGGGTATTAAATATTGGTGCAGATATTGTAGCGTAGCCAGGGATACAACGCCTGTACCAGCCTGTGGCACCCATAAAACTACGAATTTGTTTTGCCGTTTTCGGGTAAGTGTATTTTAAAATCGTATCAATTTTACTCGAATCTGGCCTCAATTTTCCTCCTCCTACTATATAGCCGAGGTAACGTAGCTCCTTGAAGCAGAATTTGGATTTGGCTACGTTTATGGTCAAACCCGCCTGTTCCAAACGATCGGCCACTCGCTCCAGCAACTCCAGGTGAGTTTCAAAGTCTGGCGATACGATCAAAAGATCGTCCAGATAGACGAAAACTCTATCACGTAGTGCGGCGTGGATCACTTTATCCATTAAACGGCAAAGTCCTTGAGCTGCATTACACAGCCCAAATGGCATTACCGTAAAATGGTAAAGTGGTCTACCTGGCACCGTAAATGCAGTTTTCTCTCTACTGGACGCATCTAAGGGTATCTGCCAGAACGCATACTTTAAATCGACGCTTGTTATAAAATATGTATCCCCCAAACGACTGAGCAGACCTTCGATGTGCGGCAGAGGATAGGCGTCTTTGATCGTGAGAGCATTAAGCTTACGTGCGTCCAAGCACAGCCTGTTTTTCTCGCCCTTACAGACAAGCGTAACAGGGTGGCTCCACGGACTCTCACTCGGCTCAATGACCCCAAGATCAAGCATCCTATCTAACTCTGCGTACATCAACTTCTGCACAGCTGGCGAGACTGGATAATGCCTGTCTTTCACCAGAGCTGCGTCACGAGTGTCAATCGTGTGGACTTCCAGACGTGTTTGACCTAATCCCTTCTTTGAATAGCAGGGGAACTGAGACACTACCTTGTCCAGACGTTCTCGTTGATTTGGCGTTAAGATGTGTAAATCAACTGCGTCTTCAGTGCTCTTGACTTCTGAGCATAAGCTCACGCCATTGGTAGTCAAGCTACCAAATTTCCTCATAAAATCTACGCCTAAAAAGAGAGATCGGGTTAATGTAGGTACCAAATAAAAAGTAATTTCTTCCCGTGCGTTATTAAATTCTATTGTGGCTTTAACTTGGCCTATTATTTCGTGCGGGCTGCCATTTGCTGTTTCGATTATTGAGAAAAATTTAATTAATGGCAGTTTGGCTTTCTCCACTAAGTCTATACAATTTTTTCCCAAACAGTTAACTGTCGCGCCACTATCTAATAGGCCTTCAACTTCCACTCCGTTTATATTTATTTTCGTGTAAAATCTTGTGTCTGTACCCTCATACAAATTTGTTGCCATTATTTCGCGCCTATGTTTTTTTCGTAATTTATATCGTTCCCTAGCCCTTTTTATTTTAGATACGTGTCCAAAAAATATGCTCTCGTGCCTCTCTATACTCCACGATCATTTGATGGAGTGGCTTTATGACTCGAACCTTACTATTTTCCATATTTTGAATTGGTTTCTCTTCGTTCAATAAAATTTTAGTTTTCTTCTCAGGTTCGGCTAGAGGGGTGATTTTCTGTACCGGGCTTACACTTGTGTTGAACGAGCCTCCCCAGTTTGAGACCTGTTCCCCTTTGGGTTTCCCTGACATTTTGGGCATTTTGGTGTGACCACATTTTCACGACCGCACCTAAAGCAAAAAACTCTAGGCGTTGTCGATGGACAGTCTACGAAACTGTGCCCGATTTCCTTGCAATTCCAGCAAGTATAGCGACTTGTATCGGCAATAGCTTCCACCTCCATATTTAATGGGTCAAATTCCTCTGCCTGCTCTATTTCGTGTACTCGTTGCACGGCTGCGGGACGATGAGAAAACTGTTGCCTTTGGCTATGTAGCAAATTTTCGGCCCTTTTGGCTTGTTGGTAAAAATCACTCAACCCTTCTATCCGTACAGGGAACAACAAATGCGACAGCGACTGTTTTAGATTTGATTTCATAATTTCCACCAAGTCTCTTTCGGCATATGGATTTCTCTGCTGATTTTGGAGTCTCAAAACTACATTGTAAAAATCTTCGAAGGGTTCTTGTGGCATTTGTCGGCGGTCCATGATTTTTTTCTGCAGCTGGAACTCGCTTTCATACCTTCTGAACTGTTGTAAGAAGACTCTTTGCAAATCTTCAACCTCTGGATAGGGGTTAGTTTTCGTACATTCCAGTACCAATCAAGAGCCTGGCCTTCTAACAATAAGTGATAACTACGCCTGATATCATTAAACGAGCAATTATAATCTTGCCCTAAGATATCTACACGAAATATAAAATCCTCGGCACTCATGGATTTCGTGGTACCGTCAAATTTAATACCCCACTTGGAGTGATCTACTTTGTTGTAAAGTGGCTGGTGATTCATTTCTCTAGCTGAGTAATTCGGCTGAAGCAATGGTGTGGCTTGATGTTCATACATACCAGCTGGTGCTTGCTGTCGAGTAAAATTTTGTGGATTTATTTGTTGAGGTAGATTATCTGGTATAAACTGATCCCTATAGTTACTAACACAATTCCCTTGTATTATATTGGCAGCTTGAGTATTGGCGGTTGGCAAATTGGGCTGAACAGGAGGCATTTCATTTGCCCTGCGAGAAGTAGAGGCCATGTTCATGACTCGCTCCAACTCTTGCCGGTAGAATTGTTGCATCTCATTGAGGTGCGCTATCATATCGGCACTGAGCGAGTTTCTGGCTTCCACATTAGGTGGTACATTCTGAGTTACTGGAGCTTGCGCAGCTGGGCGACTGAGGTGAAAGTCCGCACGAACATTTCTTGCTGTCAAGCTACTATAATCAGGTGAGGGAATTCAACAAATTATGTTCTTGAGGTATATTGCTTCTCTCTTGAGCCAACGACATGAATTGTTGTACAGCTGGTGTTATTACGGCCGCTGCATTAGTTGCCATGGCTCGGTTAGAATCTGATCCCGCCGAAACAGTGGCTGAGGACCCTGATCCCGAAATGGTTTGAGGCGCGTTTTGTAAATTTACCATACCTTCTAATCTCATCTGACTTGTCATCGAACGAGTTATTACCATTTAAATTTATATAATTATATATTATTTATATATTATTATATATTATTTATATAATTATATAATGTAATTAAAGCATAAATTTATAAAGCGCGAATACACCAAAGTAAAAATATTGTTTCTAAACGTTTCAACAAAATAAAATAAAAAATATAAAAAAATATATAATAAAGTTCGTTTCGGAGAAAAAACTATTTTTCTCTTCCAATATCGAAACAAAGAAAAAAAATATATTGAATTTACAAATTCAATAATTAAAGCAAAAGAAAAATGACTAAAATGTAATTAGTATTTGAATTCAAAAAGGCGAATGATTTTCTTTTACTTTTCAAAAATGATTTTAGGGCTATTTCTGGTTAGCAGTTTATATAAAAAAAAATAAACGAAAATAAAAGTAATCACAAAAAAATTACTAAAATAGTACAAAAAAATATATAAAAAGACTTCAATCAAAATTATCGGACCCAATAGGTTTTTCAGGTGGCAAAAGAAATAAAAAGAGGAAAAGGAAAGGAACTAAGCTTATATACATTTTGGATGAACCTTAATTGTTTTCACTAATGTTTTTTTTCTAGGTTTTTCGCGAATACTTGACATCTTGGAATTAGCATTGAAAGAAGGATTCTAGTTCAAAAAAAAAACTTCATCTTACGAATGCCTTTTACAGCGCATCTAGACTCCACGCCGTCTATGCAACGCGCATTTAAATCTAGGACTATCTGTGAGTGCACTCCCATAAGACGGGTGTAAGTTAAAATTTATTGAATTAATATTTACATTACTAAACTAGAATTTAAGCTATTGAATCTAACGAAATGGAAACTGTCATTCACGTCAAGATTGTAGCAATGAGCCCATACTTTATCTAAAAGCTTCGACTCATTCCTGAACGTAAATCACTATTTCTTACTTTATCTAATACATATCCAACTAAATTATTTGTCGCAACTCAACATGGAATACCAGCTTTGGGATGTCGATTGAACTTAACATTTAAGAAAAATTTTTGGGACCCTCAGTGAACCTTACCTGACAATCAGCTGCGGTCAAATTATCCCGAGATGTCCATATACCCTTTTGTATCCAAAGTGTACATATTCGAATATGAGTCGGCTGCTGTTAAAAGACTCTGGCTGCCCTCCCCATCAGGATTAAAGAAAATCCTGCCATGACAACCTGCTTTTGCCAACAATTTCGTTCTCTTCAGGTTGTCCCAAATCCAGTTTTCACTTACCTTCCCCTTTTTACCCTTCTGCCACCATCCTATTGAAAAATCCCAATCTTCCGACTCCGACATTTCCATTAGTTTAACCAAAAGTTTTCTAAATTCATTCGCTTATAGAAGCATTTAATTTTATTACAAAATTCAAATAGTAGATAATTATGTTTCTTATAATAATGAAAATTTTAAAGCAGAAAAGAATGTAATGACAATTTCGGAAACAAAATGACAATTTGTATTATATATATATATATATATATATATATATATATATATTACTAACAGTGGATTCACTTCACCTTTTTTTTACAATTTCAAAATTTAAATAAAATGAAAAATTTCTATGTACACATAGATATATACTAAATTTCGGTTTTCTTTTTATAAGTGATAGATTTATATTGGAAGCCCGTTTCGTTCGTCTTCGCGTATTGTACGTGTTACCAAAGAGTTAAGTCCCAAAAATTAATAAATTATTTACGTACACGTATATATATATTTAAAATTTTCTCTTTTTCTTTTATCAAAGACGCAGTTTTTGATTTTAAAGGAAACACCTTCGAAACCAAATATTTTCCGGATTACAACAAACTTAAAAGGAGAAAACGGAGGTTCGAGCTCAAAACAACGTTGGGTGCAGGCAAATCAATGGACCTACAGGTTACAAATATTTATGTATGTGGGTGCTTTCCCTAATCAAACTTCTTTAATAAAAAAAAAAATAAATGTGTTCATATACATATATATATATCAATTTTTCTGTTTGTCTTGTCTGTCCGTCATGTAGCAGTACGGGTCAAGGGGCACAATACCTTCACCAATGTTGACTTGTGATGTATCAGGTGCTTCTTGCTATGATGAATGGTGTCCACACATAACCTTCTACGTCCATATGCCGGCTGAGTCCTCTGGGTGCTTGCCCTTTTTTTTTTTTTTGATATGCCGCTTAGCTGGATCTTCATCTTTTATAATTGTAGTTAGTTTTTATCTTATTTTTCCTTCTTTTTAATTTTTACAAGGCTGAGAAATTTGTTTTAGTTTTATTTATTTAGTTTCAATATTTATTTAGTTTTTTGGTTTTAGCTTTTATTTTTATTTGGCTTTTATATTTATTTAATTGTATATTTATGTAGTCTTTATTTGTATAATTGAATTTTAAACACACATTTTATTTGGAATCTGGGAGCCATTGGTCCAGGTTTTTCTATATGTATATATTATAAGAAGAAATTTTTTCTTTTTTATCACACAAGAAAATGTCAGTGATCATGTTTTTTTTTAATTTTTACAATATGTCGAATCAATGCATTTTATTATAGTTTCTTCTGTTATTAATTATTTTTTTTTTACAGTAACCAAAAATACATGAAATACTGAAGTTTATTTATTTGACATGATGTCTTTATTTAATATCAAAAAATTGGCTTGTTTTTATGGTTAAGCAATTGTGGTGGAAAATAAAATAGATGCACAGTTGAATAAAGATGCTTGTTTTGTAAAGATTTTTGTTTGCTTGTTTTCAAACTTATTATGTTTGTATATTGTGATTCTCAATATAGTATTAAGAGTCTTACTATAAACATACGGAGTTTGTTAACTGAATTCAAAACTTTTTTGGGTTGAAGTCTACTGACGAGTTCCACAAGCGGGAACGAAATGCATATAGACAATTGCTTAACCATAAAAACAAACTAATTTTTTGATAGTAACCAAAAATTTTAAATATAAATATATCACTTTTTCACAACAAATAACTTTTATTTCTCCTTTTCATATGCAGCCCTTTTACTTGTCTTTCCCAGCCTAGAATGTCTTGCCATTTTTATTTTTCTTTTTACGAAGCCTCGGTCCGCCAAAAAAAGTCCTTCTCCATCTTTTTTTAAAAATTCCATATTTCTTGGCGAAGGGACTGGCTTCCAAGAATTTGCTGGATTTAATTTTTTTTGGTGTGCCTATATTGTTAAATGTCTTATTTGTTCTTTTCTGTTTTTCTTTTTTGCATTGTTTGTACCTTTTTTGTACAGCTGACTGGCGACTGCGTTATCAGCTGACCGGTGACTGCATTACCAGCTGACTGTTTTACCAGCTAGCTGTGCACACACGACAATTTCAGTGGGCGTGAACCCGCCTATTATCTCAATATATTTCCATATCAAAGTCTGCTTAGCCGAAGTACATAAATCAAAAGGATATGCCCAATGTTTATGCAAAGTTTCAACACGGTAGCTGGTGCTTTAATTTTTGGATTTTCCGATTGAATAAATCAATTAGAACTATTTGTCTACAAAATGTCAGCTCTCTACAGTATAATATTACTTAAAATTTTTATGGCCCTGGCCTCGCCGATTTTTATATATGTTTGTGCTTATGGTTCATGTACAGTTTCGTAGGAAAAAGCTATTGAGAAATACATGAGTAATATACTAAAAACTGCTAAGCCGAAGTACATGAAAGAAAAAGCTAAAATTTATGGATCTAGTCACGGCCACTTTTCAAAACAGGAAATTTTTACTTTAGACAAGCGCAATGTGTATTAAAAGTTTCAATAAAAATGAAATTAATTTTGAGTTACCAGTGCGTGTTCCCATAGAGATCTCTGATCTAGATTTATTTGTGTATAAAATGTCAGCTTTCTAGTACAAATGGGAGTATTAACGGATAAAACTTCTTGGTTTTAAGATTTTCCCATTGGTTTACTCATCTACACTTGTGCATACAATTTCAGCTCTCTAGCGCGAATTGTACCTTTAAATTTTATGAGCCTTACCCCTCCCACTATTTTAAACTCACAATTTCACTCACAATTTTCACTCACAATATTTCATGCTAATTTCTTCTAAAATATGCTAGACCGAAATAGATTAAACACAAGACTAAACTGTTATGGGAGTAATTATGCCCATTTTTTTAGGTGATAGTTTTAAGTATTGTACGCGTGCAACGTGTATGCAAAGTTTCACTAAAATAAGTTAAAAGCTGTATATTAACATCCTTATTTATATAACTTGTTAAGGCTTTATAGAGGGGTTTTAAGACAAATTTTCATACAAAATTTTTCTTAAAATTTTTCAGTTTCAAACAATATTAGCATGGCCCAGCCCATTCTGATTAAATTTTTTGGGTTTCAGATTTTTCTAGTTGGTTTCTCACCTAAACCTACTTGTGTATCAAATATCAGCTCATAAGCGCAACTTTTAATTTTTAATTTTTATGGGCGCAGCCCCGTCCCTCTAACTAAAATTTTCAGGTTTTCAGGTCTTTCTTGTTGTTTTCTCATCCATAACTACTTGCGTATCAAATTTCAGCTCATAAGCGCAACTTTTACTTTTTAATTTTTATGGGCGTAACCCTGCCCACTTTTCTAAATTCAAGAATTTTTTAAGCCGGTGCATATTATTCGTGTCAAGTTTTTTTGCAAACGTATAATAATACATACATAAATAGTATATCTAAATATGCTGAGCCGTAGTACATGAAAATGAGATTTAAATTGTATGGGCTTATCAACGACCACTTTTTTAATGAAAAATTTAAAGCCTTGAATTATCGCAGTATATATGCCAAATTTCAATAAAATAGCTTTCATTAAGCGCCTTAGATTTGCTTTTTTAATTCTAACCTTTATGGGCGTAGCCCCGCCCTCCTGACCAAAATTCCCACGTTTTCAGTTTTTTTTTATTTTATTTCTCACATAGACCTAGTTCTGTATCGAATTTCAGCTCACTAGCACAAATTTTAATTTTTATGGGCGTAGCGCCGCCCCCTGGTTAAAATTTCCGTGTTTTCAGATTTTTCTGGTTCATTGCTCACCTAGATCTACTCATATACCAAGTGCTTCATCAATTTGATGAGTGTGGCAGTGGTCAGTGAGTATGTCTTAAAATATGCACTTTTGGCACCTTCATATCTCGGGAACCTTTCATTGTAAAAATTTTAAACTTCGTATCTCAGGTAACATGAATTTATTCTAATTATGGTTTAAATTTTATAATTTTACGATTGCGGGGAACAAAGTTATGAGGGGGGTAAAAACAGTTCGAATGGCTTCGTGTAAATATACAAACTCGTGCATTGGCCAGAACTTGGCCTGGCGCACTACCGTGCTCCTAGATCCTCACAAAAACATCAATGTGAAAAAAGGCCAAGTTTCTATCAAAAATGTTGGCCATTAAAAGTAGTGATATATAAATTTTGACCAAGTTCTTGTGTGCCATAATCAGTGATGGGAAATGTGGCACAATTGTGAAATTTTTGGCACTATTGAATATTGCCTGGCACTGTGGCACTCTCGCTCTTTTTCTGGCACTTTTTGTCCTTTAAATATGGAAAATATTCTTATTGAAATAATAATTAGTCTTCTTGCACTTCTTACGTTTTTAAATAATGAAAACTTTGTAGGATTTGAGGCTGACAACGGTTTGTCCGGAGACATTGACGATCTATTAAAATGAATATATAATTTTATTGTAACAGGTCATGTCGTAGAGATTATTTTTATAAATTTTTAGATATATTTCAACTCTGAAATTTATGAAACTCTTAAGTAATCCCCAAACCGTTGGTTCTCTCGTTATCTTTTAGCAGATAGAGTCTTTGAACAGGGAGAGCCCTTGAAATATTTCATCACATTATAAAATTTTCAGTCATAATGCAAGTATAAAACTATCTTCATATTAAATAATAATGTCCTTGAAATAATAAATTATGGAAATGCAATCTAAAAATGTAGGAGTATATTTAATTTTAAAGGGTTTTTTTATTTCGTCATTTATGTCAAAGTTTTTTGAACAAAATATATGTATTGCTGATCTTTATGTTGACAATATGGATTGGAATTCTCACCATCTTCCAACGGAAGAAAATTATTGCCGCACTGAAATTAAACTATAAATAATCAAAAATTAATTTTCCCAGCATAAAGTTGTAGAATTAAAGTCTTCTTATATTTCTTTTTGTGTCATATTTGAAAACTAAATAAAACTTCAAGGACTATTATTGGAATTGCTTTCCAAAGTATGCGCCAGAATATGTTCTAAGTGGAGACACAAATAATAATGTTCCTTTTGATAAAAAAATGCTTCTAAAGTTTAGAATCTAAACGAAATAAAATACGTGAAAAAATTAAAAGTGAATACAAATCAATATTAGACTTTGAAGATTTAAAAAATTCAAGAGCTTTAAGTGGGAGTGAGTTTCTGAAAGACATGAAGACGTAAACAAAAGTTTAAATGAACAGTTTTTTATTAATATTTATTGAATCGTTCAAGGTATTCTTTTTATTCTCTTCTCTTCATCAAGCGTGGAAATTATATATTTAGTTTAAAATTTGATGAAAAGTAAAATGTTAAATGGACCGCAATTATAAACTTTAGCATCTTTAATACATGGTAAAGATTTTTGAAGTCTAACAATATATCTTGTTGTTATAATCGTAATATGTACATATGAAATTATAATCGTAATCTTATCTTATCAAGTTCTGGCCAATGCACGCAATGTGTATATTTACACGAAGCCATTCGAGGTGTTTTTACCCCACTCATAATTTTGTTCTCCACGACCGTAAAATTATGAAATTTATCATAATTAGAATAAATTCATGTAACCACACATGCAAAGTTTCAACGTTTTACACTGAAAGCTTCCGGAGATATGGAGGTGCAAAAAGTGCATATTTTAAGACATACTCACTGACTACTGACCACTGACACACTCATCAAATTGATGAAGCACTTCCGCTATCGCTAGAGAGCTAAAACTTGGTATATGAGTAGATCTAGGTGAGCAATGAACCAGAAAAATCTGAAAACACGGAAATTTTAACCAGGGGGCGGCGCTACGCCCATAAAAATTAAAATTTGTGCTAGTGAGCTGAAATTCGATACAGAACTAGGTCTATGTGAGAAATAAAATAAAACAAAACTGAAAACGTGGGAATTTTGGTCAGGAGGGCGGGGCTACGCCCATAAAGGTTAGAATTAAAAAAGCAAATCTAAGGCGCTTAATGAAAGCTATTTTATTGAAATTTGGCATATATACTGCGATAATTCAAGGCTTTAAATTTTTCATTAAAAAAGTGGTCGTTGATAAGCCCATACAATTTAAATCTCATTTTCATGTACTACGGCTCAGCATATTTAGATATACTATTTATGTATGTATTATTATACGTTTGCAAAGTAACTTGACACGAATAATAAGCACCGGCTTAAAAAATTCTTGAATTTAGAAAAGTGGGCAGGGTTACGCCCATAAAAATTAAAAAGTAAAAGTTGCGCTTATGAGCTGAAATTTGATACGCAAGTAGTTATGGATGAGAAAACAACAAGAAAGACCTGAAAACCTGAAAATTTTAGTTAGAGGGACGGGGCTGCGCCCATAAAAATTAAAAATTAAAAGTTGCGCTTATGAGCTGATATTTGATACACAAGTAGGTTTAGGTGAGAAACCAACTAGAAAAATCTGAAACCCAAAAAATTTAATCAGAATGGGCTGGGCCATGCTAATATTGTTTGAAACTGAAAAATTTTAAGAAAAATTTTGTATGAAAATTTGTCTTAAAACCCCTCTATAAAGCCTTAACAAGTTATATAAATAAGGATGTTAATATACAGCTTTTAACTTATTTTAGTGAAACTTTGCATACACGTTGCACGCGTACAATACTTAAAACTATCACCTAAAAAAATGGGCATAATTACTCCCATAACAGTTTAGTCTTGTGTTTAATCTATTTCGGTCTAGCATATTTTAGAAGAAATTAGCATGAAATATTGTGAGTGAAAATTGTGAGTGAAATTGTGAGTTTAAAATAGTGGGAGGGGTAAGGCTCATAAAATTTAAAGGTACAATTCGCGCTAGAGAGCTGAAATTGTATGCACAATTGTAGATGAGTAAACCAATGGGAAAATCTTAAAACCAAGAAGTTTTATCCGTTAATACTCCCATTTGTACTAGAAAGCTGACATTTTATACACAAATAAATCTAGATCAGAGATCTCTATGGGAACAAGCACTGGTAACTCAAAATTAATTTCATTTTTATTGAAACTTTTAATACACATTGCGCTTGTCTAAAGTAAAAATTTCCTGTTTTGAAAAGTGGCCGTGACTAGATCCATAAATTTTAGCTTTTTCTTTCATGTACTTCGGCTTAGCAGTTTTTAGTATATTACTCATGTATTTCTCAATAGCTTTTTCCTACGAAACTGTACATGAACCATAAGCACAAACATATATAAAAATCGGCGAGGCCAGGGCCATAAAAATTTTAAGTAATATTATACTGTAGAGAGCTGACATTTTGTAGACAAATAGTTCTAATTGATTTATTCAATCGGAAAATCCAAAAATTAAAGTACCAGCTACCGTATTGAAACCTTGCATAAACATTGGGCATATCCTTTTGATTTATGTATTTTGGCTAAGCAGACTTTGATATGGAAATATATTGAGAAAATAGGCGGGTTCACGCCCACTGAAATTTACGCTGTAATGACACAATAGTGCATTTTTAAGGTGTACAATCCAACATCCATCGCACTCATTTTTAACTGGCACAGTGATCATGAATAGAAATAAAACACACTAGAAATTATAAGTTTAAAAAGTGTTATCATAGAAAACTTTTCAAAAAGTAGTCAGATTCTCACAAAACCATTAATGTGAAAAAAGGCCAAGTTCCTATCAATAATTTCGGCCATCAAAAGCAGTGAGATATAAATTTTGAACAAGTTCTTGTTTGGCACAACACCTTTCACTGAAATATGCTATACATTATATAAATTTGTAATCGTAAGGGTGTAATAGAATTTCTATATAATCTGCTAGCTTGGCAATATTTTTATCTTTCTAAAAAAGGAGAGAATAATTTATAAATGTTCCTTTCTTCATATTGATAAAAATGTTACCAAGTAAGCAGATTATCTAGAAATTATATGACACCCTTACGATTACAAATTTATATCATACATAAAGTATTTCTGTGTTTGGTATTGTGGCAAAGACGAACTTTGTCAAAATTTATATCTCACAACTTTTAATGGCCGAAATTTTGGATAAGATCTTGGCCGTTTTTCACATTTATGTTTTTTTGAGGATACCCTTTACCAAAAAATGGTAAAAGGGTATATATACAGGTTTTTCATTCCGTTTGTAATTTCCAGAGTATTAATAAGTGAGCCATAAAGTATATATATTCTGGATCCTTATGCATAGGGAAGACGAATAAGCGATGTCCGTCTGTCCGTCTGTCTGTACGGGAAATCGGTTTTCCGAAGCTCCCAGATAAAGTAGAGACTTCGTTCTTGAAGTCGTGTGTTAGAAATGGTCCAAAAAATAGTGGTATTAAAAATCAACAAAATCGAGCAGACTGTTTCAGAGCTGGGAAACTTAAACTTCATTTTGCAATACAAAATAACTACCGAAAACTACTTATTTTAATTTTTATTAAATAAACTCATTTTATACTTTAGTATGAATAAAATTAGTATTTCTAACTAAAAAAAAATTAAAAAATATAATAAAAAATTTAAAAAGACGTTTCCAGGGTTGGAAAACCTTAACTTTTTTTGTTATGCAAAAGTAAATTACTAAAACAAATTTTTCCTTTTTTATAAATTAAACAAATTTAATGTTCTTCAAAGAAAGAGATTGACGTTAGAAATTAGAAAAACAAAAAGGATGATTCCAGGGTAGGAAAACCTACAATTTTTGTGTTATATAAAATTAACTACCGTAAACTAATTTTTTATTTATTTTTATTAAATAATAAGTTTATTCACCACGAATAAAATTGGTATTTCAAATAAAAAAAAATAAAAAATTTCAAAAGACGTTTCCAGGGTTGGAAAACTTTAACGTTTTTTCTTATACTAAAGTAACTTCTAAAACAAATTTTTTCCTTTTCTTTATAAATTAAACATATCTTATATTCTGAAAAGAAAAAGATTGGTGTCAGAAATCAGAAAATCAAAAAGGAAAATTAACTACCGAAAACTAATTTTTATTTTTTTTATTAAATAAACTTATTTTATACTTCTTCAGTACGAATAAAATTGGTATTTCAAATTAAAAACTAAACTTCAAAAAATTGAAAAGATGTTTCCAGGGTTGGAAAACTTTACCTTTTTTATACAAAAGTAACTTACTAAAGCAAATTTTTCCTTTTTCTCTATAAATTAAACATAACTTATATTCTTAAAAGAAAGAGATTAGTACAAGAAATCAGAAAAATCAAAAAGTATGATTTCAGGGTTGGAAAACCCACACTTTTTGTGATATAAAAAATTAGCTACCGAAAACTAATTTTTGTTTTGTTTATAAAATAAACCTATTTTGTACTTTAGTAAGAATGTACTTTGTATTTCAAAATAAAAAAAAATTAAAATTAAAACGACGTTGCCAGGGTTGGAAAACCTTATTTTTTATAAAAGTAACTTACTAAAACAAATTTTTCATTTTTTACTATAAATTAAACAGATCTTACATTCTTAAAAAAAATATTGTTATAAGAAATCAGAAAATCAAAAAGGATGATTCCAGGGTTGGGAAACTTACAGTCTTTGTGACATAAAAAATTAACTACCGGAAACTAGTATTTTTTTTTAATAAACAAAATTATTTTATGCTTGAGTACGAATAAAATTGGTAATTCAAATAAAAAAAATAGCAATAAGAAAAATTAAAAAGACGATTCCAGGGTTGGAAAACTTTAACTTTTTTGTTCAAAAATAACTTACTAAAACAAATTTTTCCTTTTTTTCTATAAATTAAACATATCTTATATTCTTAAAAGAAAGACATTGGTGTAAGAAATCAGAAAAATCAAAGAGGATAATGACAGGGTTGGAAACTTACACTTTTTGTGATATTTAAAAGTAACTAAGTCAAATTAATTTTTATCTTTTCCTTTATAAATATATATAGGTTTTTACTCTCAAATTAGCACTTTTTCCATTCAAATTAAATTTTTTGCAAATCAAACTCAATTTTTTTCAAAGCAACTTCAATTTTATTCAAAACAAATTCAAATATTTTCAACTCATATTAATTTTTTTCAAATTTATTTTTTTCTTTTAGAATTAAACTATTTTTTTCAAATTCAATTTTTTCCACTTCAAATTAATTTTTCCACGAATTCAATGCAGAAAGATTTAAAAACTTGTTTGTTTCTTTTATTCGTGATTGTTTTTCTGTTATTGCGTTATTTATAAATAGTACTGGAAAATATTTTCCAGTACAATAATTTAAACGCCGGTTAAACCTTTCACTCACAAAACTGGTACGCAATGAATGTTTTCCTTATTGCAGCTATGAACATATATGGCATTTTACATAAAAAAGTAATTGCTAATTCCTCGGTTAATACCAACATTTTCACACATTTCCTTGAAGAATTATTCGATAAATTAGCTGAATCCAACATCACAAGTGCTTGGCTGATCCTTGACAATGCAAAGATGCACAAAACGCAAGTGGTTAAAGATAAAATTGCTGAGTCCGCTCACATTTTAGTTTTTCTTCCTCCATACTCCCCTATGCTAAACCCAATTGAAAAAGTTTTCTCAAAAACTAAGCTCTGTGCTCGTAATATGGTAGCTGATCCAGAGAGTAACATGGACTTGGTCACCATAATTAACCGATCAGTAGAACCCGTAACACCTTGAGATTGCAACAATTATTATGTTGATATGACTGTGAATTTTTCATTAGCTGCAACTGAAGAACCGCTACATTGAAAATTTTATATAGCAAGTAATTGAAGCTTATTTTAATTTTAAATTTGTATAAATAAAAATAATTTTTTAAGTATTTTGAGTTTAATTAAAAAAATTAATTAGAAGTTAAAAAAATTTAATGTAAAATGAAAAAAATTAATTTGAAATGAAAAATATTCATTACGATTTGTAAAAAGTTTAATTTGTGTTGAAAATAATTTAATTTATTTTGAATAAAATTGAAATTACTTTGAAAAAAATTGAGTTTGATTTGAAAAAGTTTGAATTTGAATCGAAAAAGCGTTAATTTGAGAATAAAAACTTATATATTTTACGTTTTAGAAAGAAAAGTTTGCTATAGAAAATTATAAAAATAAAATTCACAGCTCTAGAGCTGGAAACTTTGAACTTTTTTTCTGCATATTACAGTAGCTAAACAAGTAAGAGTGCTATATTCGGCTGTGCCGAATCTTATATACCCTTTACCAAAGTGCTTTTATGTAGTATAGAGATACATACATAAGCACATACATAAAGTATAAACAAAAGGAAAATAATAATTTGACCTAGCTACTTTTATGTATAAAAAAAATTAATTTTCAAACCCTAAAATCATAATTTTAGATTTTTCTGATTCCTTTACCAATCTAAATAGTAGTTCTTAAAAAAAATTAGAAAGTGTGTTTAGTGAAAAAAGAAAATTCAAAAAAAATGTTTCATTTATTTACTTTAATATCCAGAAAAAAAGTTCAAAGTTTCCAGCTCTGGAGCTGCGGTTTTTATTTTTATAGTTTTCTACAAAAAACTTTTATTTTCAAATCGTAAAATATATATAATTTATAAAGGCAAAGATAAAAATTAATTAGACTTAGTTACTTTTATATATCACAAAAAGTGTAACTTTTCCAACCCTGAAATCATCGTTTTTGATTTTTCTGATTTCTTTTATTTTATTTATTTTTCTTTTAAGAATATAAGATATTTTTAATTTATAAAGAAAGGGAAAAATTTGTTTTAGTAAGTTACTTTTGTCAAAAAAAAAAAAATAAATAAAGCCTTCCAACACTGGAATCGTGTTTTTAATTTTTTAATTGCTTTTTTTTATTTCAAATACTAATTTTATTCGTACTCAATCCAAAAATTATTTTATTTAATAAAAAAAAAAATAAAAATTAGTTTTCGGTAGTTAATTTTTTATATCACAAAGAGTCTAAGTTTCCCAACCCTAGAATCCTCTTTTTTGATTTTTTTGATTTCTTATACCAATCTTTTTTTAAGAATGTAAGATGTGTTTAACTTATAGTAAAAAAGGAAAAATTTGTTTTAGTAAGTTACTTTTGTACAAAAAACAAGGTTTCCCAACCCTGGAAACGTCGTTTTAATTTTTTAACTTTTGTTTTAATTTGAAATACCAAATTCATTCGTACTGAAGTATAAAATAAGTTTCTCTTATAAAAAAAATAAAAATTAGTATTCGGTAGCTAATTTTTTATATCACAAAAAGTGTGGGCTTTCCAACCCTGAAATTTATGCTTACTTATACTAATCTCTTTCTGTTAAGACTATAAGATGTTTTTAATTTATTGAGAAAAAAGAAAAATTTGCTTTAGTAAGTGACTTTTGTATAAAAAAAGTAAAGTTTTCCAACCCTGGAAACGTGTTTTAAATTTTTTTAAATTGAAATAACAATGTTATTCGTACTATAGCATAAAATAAGTTTATTTATTAAAAAAAATAAAAATTAATTTTCGGTAGTTAATTTTTTATATCACAAAAAGTTTAAGTTTCCCTACCCTGGAATCATCCTTTTTAATTTTTCTGATTTCTTACACCAATCTTTTGCTTCTAAGAATATAAGATATGTTTAATTTAGAGAAACAAAGGAAAATTTTGTTTTAGTAAGTTGCTTTTATATAAGAAAAAAGTTAAAGTTTTCCAACCCTGGAAACGTCTTTTTAAATTTTTTAATTTTTTTTTATTTGAAATACCAATTTTATTCGTGGTGAAGTATAAAATAAGTTTGTTTAATAAAAATAAATACAAAATTAGTTTACGGTAGTTAATTTTATATATCGCAAAAATCGTAGGTTTTCCAACCCTGGAATCATCCTTTTTGTTTTTCTGATTTACTACATCAATCTTCTTCTTTTAAGATCATTAAATATGTTTAGTTTATAGAAAAAAAAGTAAAAATTTGTTTTAGTAAGTTACTTTTGCATAACAAAAAAAGTTAAGGTTTTCCAACCCTGGAAACGTCTTTTTAATTTTTTTAATTTTATTTTAATCTTTTTTAGTTAAAAATATTAATTTTATTCATACTGAAGTATAAAATAAGTTTATTTAATAAAAAATTATTAAAAACTAGTTTTCGGTAGTTATTTTGTATGGCAAAATGAAGTTTAAGTCTCCCAGCTCTGAAACTGTCTGCTCGATTTTGCTGATTTTCAATACCAATCTTATTTTGACCATTTCTGACACACCAGTCCAAGGACGAAGTCTCTAGCTTTTCTGGGAGCTTCGGAAAACCGATTTCACGTACAGACAGACGGACAGGCGGACATCGCTTATTTGTCTTCCCTATGCATAAGGATCCAGAACATATATACTTTATGGCTCGCTTATTAATATTCTAGAAATTACAAACGGAATGACAAACCTATATATACCCTTTTACCATTTTTTGGTAAAGGGTATAATAAAACATTTTTTTTGAATTTCCTTTTTTCTTTTTTCACTTAATGCACTTTTTATATTTTTTTAAGAACTACTATATTGATATAAGGATTCAGAAAAATCTAATATGATGATTCTAGGGTTTAAAAATGATTTTTTTTTTGTACGTAAAAGTAACTAGGTCAAATTATTTTTTTTGTGTGTTTATACTTTATGTATGTGCTTATGTATGTACATATCTCTATACTAAATAAACGCACTTTGGTAAAGGTTATATAAGATTCGGCATAGCCGAATATAGCGCTCTTACTTGTTTAGCTGCGAGTCAATATGGTTTTCTATGTAATCCGTCGATCAAGCTATATACCAAGGTATTTTACATGTGAATGTCGAGGGACAACTTGATTGTTGATTCGAATTGAGGAACAAGTATCTCTTTGCAGGGTAAATGTTACCTGGACACACTTTTGCTAGTTTACTTTAATTTTATAGAAGTTTAATCATAACTCCAGCTGGGTAATTTGTCCCTGAAGATATCGAGAAGCCTCGTAAGGGGTTTCGTTCATACAAAGGCAGGTTGTATCACTGGCAAATATAGATGTATGGATGTTGCTGCTCAAAGGCATATCAAAAGTATAAACAAAATGAGGAGTCGCAGAACGGAACGTGCCTTTTTTTATTATTTCAAAATGTTGGTAAATCAAAGATTTAACTTTTTTCACCCGATTATTTTATAGCATGAACCCAAAATAAAAATTCATCAGACCACAATAAGTCGCAACAATAAATTCTAAAGGTGAACGAAATTAAAGGATTTTTAATACGTGTATTAACCTGGTTTAAATCAATAAGTTAATTATATTAGCTTTTATTAAAACTTAAAAATTTTAATTATTTTTTTAATTATTTTCTTTCTGACAACCTTATGCTGGCCAGCTCAACTATACGAATAACAATTTTTAATATTCAAAATTCAATTATTAAAAGTCAGTGTTGCCACATCCCTTCCACCTTTTTTAGTTTCAACGGTTACTAATTTGGAAATGGTAGGCTCTCCGAGCCGACACCATCATTCTTAGTGCATCCCTGTGGGTATAATAACGGTTTTGATAAATTGAAATCGTCTGATATGGAGTGATCATTGATGGGAGGTGAAACCAAGTCAGCTCCAAGCAATTGTGTTTCTCCGACATCAGAAGGTGACTCTGCACTAAGACGTTGTTGGGATGATGTGTTTTCTAGCAACCTTACTTCTGGAATCATTCTCAATATGCTTATATGTCTCGTATGTTCCCCCCCCCCTCCCCCTCCTACAACTTTAACTTCACTTCCGTTTCTTTCAACAACCTCAAAGTTTGGCGTGAGTTTGTTGGGAAAAATAACATTTTTCAAGAACACCTTGTAACCTACTTGAATATTTGATTCTTTTGATCTTCTTTTGAGTCAGCCTTCTCTTTTTTCTTTTGTTTATTCGTTAAATCATTGTCTCTAGCAGATGAATCAATTATTTCTTCTGTGATGTCGTCAATACCTGGGGCCTAATTCCCGTATTCGATTACGAGCGAGTTATTACTCGAACGTGCGAGTTTTTAAACTTTTGGGATTCTCTCGTTCGTTACCGAATAAAACGTATCGAAATTTCTAATGACAGCATTCGTTAGCGAGTAGTCATTCGAATGCAACCATGCGTGTTTTTACTCGCAAGCAAAACTGCCTTCGAAATAACGTGTAACTTAAACAAAACGAAGCAAAAGAAAATGTAATGTCAATATTTTATTTATTTAGCAATTATATATATATATGTAAATCTGTCTAATAAATTACTGTTTAATATAGGTCAAAAATATGTTGTACTCAAAAAGAAATTCTCGTAGACTTCATGTCAAAACACACTGATTTGGCCAAAAATATTTTGCGAAACAGCTTTCAGGGAAAATCAAAAATCAATCAACTTTGGGAGCAGCTAACTAACAAATTAAATGCTTCTGTTCCATCAATAAAAAATTCGAAAATGTGGCGTAAGGTAAGAAAAACATAAAAATATTTTCCATTGTGTAGTACTGTAATGATTTTTATTCACCAAGGTTTACGCAGATCAAAAGCTGTCATCTAAGACCAAAATTAAATACAAAGATCTGCCAAAAACAAGAAACAAAAAAGAAAATAAAACCGATTTGTTGAAAAAAAATATAACGTCTGTGGAATTCTACCAGCAGGATATGTTGAAAAAGCTTGATAAGCTAATAGAAATAAATAATAAAAGAGTGGAACTAAAGGAGAAGGAGATTGAACTTGCGCAAAAGTCAATTGAAATAAAAATGAAAGAAATCAATATGAAAGAATTGGAACATGAATTAATCATGCAGAAAAGAATTGAAAATAATTTAAGATTCTTAAAAGGAAGAAAAATACTTACTTTTATTTTTGATCTCACTTTTGTGTTTAAATTTAACTAGTAAAACTAGTTTTTTTACTAAAGATGGATATTTATATATATTTTTTTATAATAAATGAATTGTTTTTTAATTATTACATAAACTTAGTTTAATATTATCGCGGATCTTATTTCCTATTTTAGTTAAATTAGTTTGAATGCGATCATCAAATACAATTAAGTTATTTTCAGGCATATGTTCAACAATTTCGTAGCTTGGCACTTTAAAATAAATGCACATATTATGTAGTGCAACACAAACGTTGGAAAATTTAGCAACTTTTTCTGCACTATATCGACTTCTCTTCTCGTGGCACAAGATCTTCCATCGTGATTTTAAAATGCCAATTGTTCTTTCAACCACACATCTGGCTTTAGAGTGAACTTCATTAAAACGTGACTCCATGGAGTTTTCTAGTGGACTTTGATAGGGCGTTAACAGCCATGGTTCAGGGGGATATCCCGAGTCACCTATAATAAGAAAATTTCTTGTACATATTTAAATAAACTTTACGATAGAATTTTTTTTTACCCAATAGCCAAAACTTCCTTGAATTGTTGTTGTATGCTTCCTCTAGCATAGTTCTTACTTCCGATTCTTTCAAAACAAAAGAATCGTGGCCGGCTCCTCCACATTTAGAATTAATGGCCAGTATTGTGTGCTTGTGGTCACATACCTTTAAATGTTAAAAATACATACATATGTATGTAATTAATTCAATAAAATATTGACATATATGGTAATTATACTTACAATCATTGAGTTTAAGCTGTGAAAGCCCTTTCGGTTGTAAAACATGTGCTCATCTGATGGCTTCTGCAAACCAAAGTGAGTCCCATCCACGCAGCCAGTAACTGCGAAAAGTAGATATTAGACAATTGATCACAGACCCACAATGTATTTACTCACCTCCAGGTAACTTATAGTTTGACATAAAATATTCTTTGCAGTCATTGCTCTCTCTGAGATGGAAACGAATAAATTGGCCACAAAGCTTCCTCTCTATTTCGTCCAACATACGTTTTACAATTTTTGATATGGCGCTTTGACTGACTCCAACAAGAAAATCGTTTCCGACACAATGTTGAAAACCTCCCGACGCCAAAAGTGATAAGGTTGCTGCGAATTGAATTTTTTGCGGAACCATCGTGGAGAGCTGTCCCAAAAATTCTAACTCTCCAAGCACAAAAATAAAAGCTTCTTTTGAGAGCCTAAAACGATTTTTGAATCTAAAATATGTTTACATACATGTAAGCTTTTTGATTTTTAAATAAAAATGCACACACTCACTCGTTGTTCGGCAAACATAAGGGATGAGCACTGCATCTTATCTTTTTCCTTATAATGTTGAGGTTTACATCTTCATCAGAATCGGAAGAAGATGTATAAAAGAATAAGGCAGGATACATTTAAATTGTTAATTTTTATCACTAGTTTTCACAAATAAACTACATAAGTATGTATTTTTGATTCGTTGATTTTTTTTCCACAAACATATGTTTTTGTTTACAATTTTTCAGTGTTGTCAAATGAAATTTATTCTTATTTTTTCAACACTGAAGCAAAAACTCGATTCGCTTGGTATCGACTCTCATCATCAGAAAATGTCGTTCCATCGAAATTAATTTCAATTCGAATGCAATTCCGATCACGAGTGCCGGATTTAGCCCCCTATTCAAAATTCAACTATTAAAAGTCAGTGTTGCCACAGTACGAAAATAGCACGTTTTTTTAAATAAAATAAAATGTAAAAAGAACATTTTGATTTGCTTATTTTCGATATGGAAAAATTGTATATTCGAAATATTATGCAAATGAGATTTTTCCAACAGAACTCACCCTGCAATTACACATGTAAGTGATTCGCTGCAAGTAGTGTATACCTATTATCAACGAAAATAATAAAGCCTTCCAACACTGGAATCGTGTTTTTAATTTTTTAATTGCTTTTTTTTATTTCAAATACTAATTTTATTCGTACTCAATCCAAAAATTATTTTATTTAATAAAAAAAAAAATAAAAATTAGTTTTCGGTAGTTAATTTTTTATATCACAAAGAGTCTAAGTTTCCCAACCCTAGAATCCTCTTTTTTGATTTTTTTGATTTCTTATACCAATCTTTTTTTAAGAATGTAAGATGTGTTTAACTTATAGTAAAAAAGGAAAAATTTGTTTTAGTAAGTTACTTTTGTACAAAAAACAAGGTTTCCCAACCCTGGAAACGTCGTTTTAATTTTTTACTTTTGTTTTAATTTGAAATACCAAATTCATTCGTACTGAAGTATAAAATAAGTTTCTCTTATAAAAAAAATAAAAATTAGTATTCGGTAGCTAATTTTTTATATCACAAAAAGTGTGGGCTTTCCAACCCTGAAATTTATGCTTACTTATACTAATCTCTTTCTGTTAAGACTATAAGATGTTTTTAATTTATTGAGAAAAAAGAAAAATTTGCTTTAGTAAGTGACTTTTGTATAAAAAAAGTAAAGTTTTCCAACCCTGGAAACGTGTTTTAAATTTTTTTAAATTGAAATAACAATGTTATTCGTACTATAGCATAAAATAAGTTTATTTATTAAAAAAAATAAAAATTAATTTTCGGTAGTTAATTTTTTATATCACAAAAAGTTTAAGTTTCCCTACCCTGGAATCATCCTTTTTAATTTTTCTGATTTCTTACACCAATCTTTTGCTTCTAAGAATATAAGATATGTTTAATTTAGAGAAACAAAGGAAAATTTTGTTTTAGTAAGTTGCTTTTATATAAGAAAAAAGTTAAAGTTTTCCAACCCTGGAAACGTCTTTTTAAATTTTTTAGTTTTTTTTTATTTGAAATACCAATTTTATTCGTGGTGAAGTATAAAATAAGTTTGTTTAATAAAAATAAATACAAAATTAGTTTACGGTAGTTAATTTTATATATCGCAAAAATCGTAGGTTTTCCAACCCTGGAATCATCCTTTTTGTTTTTCTGATTTACTACATCAATCTTCTTCTTTTAAGATCATTACATATGTTTAGTTTATTGAAAAAAAAGTAAAAATTTGTTTTAGTAAGTTACTTTTGCATAACAAAAAAAGTTAAGGTTTTCCAACCGTGGAAACGTCTTTTTAATTTTTTTAATTTTATTTTAATCTTTTTTAGTTAAAAATATTAATTTTATTCATACTGAAGTATAAAATAAGTTTATTTAATAAAAAATTATTAAAAACTAGTTTTCGGTAGTTATTTTGTATGGCAAAATGAAGTTTAAGTCTCCCAGCTCTGAAACTGTCTGCTCGATTTTGCTGATTTTCAATACCAATCTTATTTTGACCATTTCTGACACACCAGTCCAAGGACGAAGTCTCTAGCTTTTCTGGGAGCTTCGGAAAACCGATTTCACGTACAGACAGACGGACAGGCGGACATCGCTTATTTGTCTTCCCTATGCATAAGGATCCAGAACATATATACTTTATGGCTCGCTTATTAATATTCTAGAAATTACAAACGGAATGACAAACCTATATATACCCTTTTACCATTTTTTGGTAAAGGGTATAATAAAACATTTTTTTTGAATTTCCTTTTTTCTTTTTTCACTTAATGCACTTTTTATATTTTTTTAAGAACTACTATATTGATATAAGGATTCAGAAAAATCTAATATGATGATTCTAGGGTTTAAAAATGATTTTTTTTTTGTACGTAAAAGTAACTAGGTCAAATTATTTTTTTTGTGTGTTTATACTTTATGTATGTGCTTATGTATGTACATATCTCTATACTAAATAAACGCACTTTGGTAAAGGTTATATAAGATTCGGCATAGCCGAATATAGCGCTCTTACTTGTTTAGCTGCGAGTCAATATGGTTTTCTATGTAATCCGTCGATCAAGCTATATACCAAGGTATTTTACATGTGAATGTCGAGGGACAACTTGATTGTTGATTCGAATTGAGGAACAAGTATCTCTTTGCAGGGTAAATGTTACCTGGACACACTTTTGCTAGTTTACTTTAATTTTATAGAAGTTTAATCATAACTCCAGCTGGGTAATTTGTCCCTGAAGATATCGAGAAGCCTCGTAAGGGGTTTCGTTCATACAAAGGCAGGTTGTATCACTGGCAAATATAGATGTATGGATGTTGCTGCTCAAAGGCATATCAAAAGTATAAACAAAATGAGGAGTGGCAGAACGGAACGTGCCTTTTTTTTATTATTTCAAAATGTTGGTAAATCAAAGATTTAACTTTTTTCACCCGATTATTTTATAGCATGAACCCAAAATAAAAATTCATCAGACCACAATAAGTCGCAACAATAAATTCTAAAGGTGAACGAAATTAAAGGATTTTTAATACGTGTATTAACCTGGTTTAAATCAATAAGTTAATTATATTAGCTTTTATTAAAACTTAAAAATTTTAATTATTTTTTTAATTATTTTCTTTCTGACAACCTTATGCTGGCCAGCTCAACTATACGAATAACAATTTTTAATATTCAAAATTCAATTATTAAAAGTCAGTGTTGCCACATCCCTTCCACCTTTTTTAGTTTCAACGGTTACTAATTTGGAAATGGTAGGCTCTCCGAGCCGACACCATCATTCTTAGTGCATCCCTGTGGGTATAATAACGGTTTTGATAAATTGAAATCGTCTGATATGGAGTGATCATTGATGGGAGGTGAAACCAAGTCAGCTCCAAGCAATTGTGTTTCTCCGACATCAGAAGGTGACTCTGCACTAAGACGTTGTTGGGATGATGTGTTTTCTAGCAACCTTACTTCTGGAATCATTCTCAATATGCTTATATGTCTCGTATGTTCCCCCCCCCCCCTCCCCCTCCTACAACTTTAACTTCACTTCCGTTTCTTTCAACAACCTCAAAGTTTGGCGTGAGTTTGTTGGGAAAAATAACATTTTTCAAGAACACCTTGTAACCTACTTGAATATTTGATTCTTTTGATCTTCTTTTGAGTCAGCCTTCTCTTTTTTCTTTTGTTTATTCGTTAAATCATTGTCTCTAGCAGATGAATCAATTATTTCTTCTGTGATGTCGTCAATACCTGGGGCCTAATTCCCGTATTCGATTACGAGCGAGTTATTACTCGAACGTGCGAGTTTTTAAACTTTTGGGATTCTCTCGTTCGTTACCGAATAAAACGTATCGAAATTTCTAATGACAGCATTCGTTAGCGAGTAGTCATTCGAATGCAACCATGCGTGTTTTTACTCGCAAGCAAAACTGCCTTCGAAATAACGTGTAACTTAAACAAAACGAAGCAAAAGAAAATGTAATGTCAATATTTTATTTATTTAGCAATTATATATATATATGTAAATCTGTCTAATAAATTACTGTTTAATATAGGTCAAAAATATGTTGTACTCAAAAAGAAATTCTCGTAGACTTCATGTCAAAACACACTGATTTGGCCAAAAATATTTTGCGAAACAGCTTTCAGGGAAAATCAAAAATCAATCAACTTTGGGAGCAGCTAACTAACAAATTAAATGCTTCTGTTCCATCAATAAAAAATTCGAAAATGTGGCGTAAGGTAAGAAAAACATAAAAATATTTTCCATTGTGTAGTACTGTAATGATTTTTATTCACCAAGGTTTACGCAGATCAAAAGCTGTCATCTAAGACCAAAATTAAATACAAAGATCTGCCAAAAACAAGAAACAAAAAAGAAAATAAAACCGATTTGTTGAAAAAAAATATAACGTCTGTGGAATTCTACCAGCAGGATATGTTGAAAAAGCTTGATAAGCTAATAGAAATAAATAATAAAAGAGTGGAACTAAAGGAGAAGGAGATTGAACTTGCGCAAAAGTCAATTGAAATAAAAATGAAAGAAATCAATATGAAAGAATTGGAACATGAATTAATCATGCAGAAAAGAATTGAAAATAATTTAAGATTCTTAAAAGGAAGAAAAATACTTACTTTTATTTTTGATCTCACTTTTGTGTTTAAATTTAACTCGTAAAACTAGTTTTTTTACTAAAGATGGATATTTATATATATTTTTTTATAATAAATGAATTGTTTTTTAATTATTACATAAACTTAGTTTAATATTATCGCGGATCTTATTTCCTATTTTAGTTAAATTAGTTTGAATGCGATCATCAAATACAATTAAGTTATTTTCAGGCATATGTTCAACAATTTCGTAGCTTGGCACTTTAAAATAAATGCACATATTATGTAGTGCAACACAAACGTTGGAAAATTTAGCAACTTTTTCTGCACTATATCGACTTCTCTTCTCGTGGCACAAGATCTTCCATCGTGATTTTAAAATGCCAATTGTTCTTTCAACCACACATCTGGCTTTAGAGTGAACTTCATTAAAACGTGACTCCATGGAGTTTTCTAGTGGACTTTGATAGGGCGTTAACAGCCATGGTTCAGGGGGATATCCCGAGTCACCTATAATAAGAAAATTTCTTGTACATATTTAAATAAACTTTACGATAGAATTTTTTTTTACCCAATAGCCAAAACTTCCTTGAATTGTTGTTGTATGCTTCCTCTAGCATAGTTCTTACTTCCGATTCTTTCAAAACAAAAGAATCGTGGCCGGCTCCTCCACATTTAGAATTAATGGCCAGTATTGTGTGCTTGTGGTCACATACCTTTAAATGTTAAAAATACATACATATGTATGTAATTAATTCAATAAAATATTGACATATATGGTAATTATACTTACAATCATTGAGTTTAAGCTGTGAAAGCCCTTTCGGTTGTAAAACATGTGCTCATCTGATGGCTTCTGCAAACCAAAGTGAGTCCCATCCACGCAGCCAGTAACTGCGAAAAGTAGATATTAGACAATTGATCACAGACCCACAATGTATTTACTCACCTCCAGGTAACTTATAGTTTGACATAAAATATTCTTTGCAGTCATTGCTCTCTCTGAGATGGAAACGAATAAATTGGCCACAAAGCTTCCTCTCTATTTCGTCCAACATACGTTTTACAATTTTTGATATGGCGCTTTGACTGACTCCAACAAGAAAATCGTTTCCGACACAATGTTGAAAACCTCCCGACGCCAAAAGTGATAAGGTTGCTGCGAATTGAATTTTTTGCGGAACCATCGTGGAGAGCTGTCCCAAAAATTCTAACTCTCCAAGCACAAAAATAAAAGCTTCTTTTGAGAGCCTAAAACGATTTTTGAATCTAAAATATGTTTACATACATGTAAGCTTTTTGATTTTTAAATAAAAATGCACACACTCACTCGTTGTTCGGCAAACATAAGGGATGAGCACTGCATCTTATCTTTTTCCTTATAATGTTGAGGTTTACATCTTCATCAGAATCGGAAGAAGATGTATAAAAGAATAAGGCAGGATACATTTAAATTGTTAATTTTTATCACTAGTTTTCACAAATAAACTACATAAGTATGTATTTTTGATTCGTTGATTTTTTTTCCACAAACATATGTTTTTGTTTACAATTTTTCAGTGTTGTCAAATGAAATTTATTCTTATTTTTTCAACACTGAAGCAAAAACTCGATTCGCTTGGTATCGACTCTCATCATCAGAAAATGTCGTTCCATCGAAATTAATTTCAATTCGAATGCAATTCCGATCACGAGTGCCGGATTTAGCCCCCTATTCAAAATTCAACTATTAAAAGTCAGTGTTGCCACAGTACGAAAATAGCACGTTTTTTTAAATAAAATAAAATGTAAAAAGAACATTTTGATTTGCTTATTTTCGATATGGAAAAATTGTATATTCGAAATATTATGCAAATGAGATTTTTCCAACAGAACTCACCCTGCAATTACACATGTAAGTGATTCGCTGCAAGTAGTGTATACCTATTATCAACGAAAATTTCGAAGAAATAACCGAAAGTCTTGCAAGTTACTTGAGAGTTTACACAGTCAGTTGTAAGTTTACTTTTAAAACTTTTTCGAAGCGTACACGTCTTATGAAAATAAATTTTCTTTTGAATAAAAAAAATATGCTTATTTCAAAAATATATGAATACAATATTGCCGTATTGCCAAAATCATCAATTACTGAAAACATGTAAACATAATTACTGAAACATGTAAAAATACATGAAATTCATATGTAGAAACATAATCAATATGCGTTGTTGCACAGTTTTGTTCTTTCTTAAATATTGTTTTCTTATAAATACGAAAGAAATCAGCAATAAATATTATTTTTATTATAAGAAGTACTAAAAATTTATACAAAACTCATTCTCGGTAACACTGTTCCTTCAATTGCCATTTTACTTACAGAAATTTACTTACAAGGAAATTATGTTGTAAGCTGACCCAGCCAGCAATTTTTGAAATTTTCGATCAAATTCGAGTATTTTTTGACTCCTCTGCGCGATTAAAAAGCTAGAATATGCGCTCATTTTCTGATCATAAATTATACTTTTGTCGGTAGAAAAACGTGACTACCCGCGACTCTTCTTGATAAGTCATTTATGAGTCTTTTTCTATATTAGTTTATGGTCATTTTCCACCCCTTTTCTAGTAGTATTTAAGGTATTTTTCGAATCGTTTTCTGATTATTTATTAGTCTTATTTCGCTTCATATTTTACTCTTTTTCGAATTGTCTTTCAGCCATGTTTCTATTCGCTTACGAGTCATATTTTAAAAATTTATCAGTCAGTTTATGAGTCTTTTTATTGTCATTTATGACTGATATTTGAGTCATTTATCAGTCGCATTTCTAATCGTATTTGACTTTTCTTCGAGTATTTTTTACTCAGCTCTCTGAGTCCTACGTTCAATGGTCAAACAGAATTACTGCACAAACACATTTTCCATGTAAATTGACACCAAAAGGAAGTTACAAAAAGCAGTCCAGAGACAAAATCTATTTTATTTTGACTTTCAATAAATTTCAAACATTTTGTAAAGAAAAATAAGCAGAAAGAAAATATAACATAAATCAGAGAGCAGTTGAAGTTACTGCCGTTGATTTTATTAAAGGCTCTGTTAATTTGAAATTGAATTTTCCTTAAGCTGCAGATTTATTAGCCCAATTCGCAATCTTGTGCAAATGGTCTTGCATCGTTGCATGTGCAAAATGGTATAGTATATTGATACTCACCACTAAAATTTGTTAAGTGGTGAGTATCAATATACTATACCATTCTGCACATGCAACGATGCAAGACCATTTGCACAAGATTGTGAATTGGGCTATTATGTTTCATCATTTAATTTCATATTCGATTTACCTTTTATAAATAAAAAAATTAAGTTTTTAACATTATACGTAAAGATTGCCCCGTTATACCTGCATGATTTGTTTTTGATTAAGCATTTATCAGTCTTCCAGGTAAGCGAAATATGATAATAACAAACGAAAATAATAGCCACATTTTACACATCTGGATGATTAATTTGTGATTGCTATACAATTTGTTATTGTATTTTAAATCGAACTATTTTTATACATTAGCGCGAATCTTTTTCGAGTCCTTTTTTGACCGTGTAAGTGATTAATCAGTTTTTGATTTAAAAAGACTAAGCAAGGTGATTTTTCAGAAAACTATCTTCCAAATACTAGATGGGGACCCAGTCAGCATGTGGAAGATTGTTTCACGAAACTGAGTCTCTTTCGACTGCCTAAGATGATCAAAAACTGATTAACCAGTTCTGCGCTAAAATATAATTCGAAAATGAATCCCAGAAACACTTAGAAAGTGATTTGTTTAAAAAACAAACAAAAAACAGCAAGCTCGTGCAATAAAATCAAGAAAATATAAAAATATAAAAATTTAAAACAAAAAAAACTGAATGTAAATACTCACAAACTGTCTCGAAGGTGTATCGAAATTGATCAGAGATGCGAGTCATAAAAGACTCTTGTAGAAGACTCGCGGCTAGGGTGCCATTTTCTCCCGAATGAACAGTCATTTTCGACTCGAAAACGAGCGCATAAATGCTCATTTTAATCGTGCGGAGGAGTCGAAAAAGACTCGAATATGATCATTAATTTCATAAAATGCTGACTGGGGAGCAGTAAGTACAAAAAATGTGGTTGTGTTAGTAAAAAATTGTGAATGTATTGAGTTTTTCGAACTTGCACTTACATGTGTAAATGCATGTATTCTAAAAAAATTAAAAAAAATCACGTTTTGTTCTGCAGCTCCTCAAATACAAAACTGGCCCCAATATACTCCCCTGTGGCACACCGGATGATATAGATTCGGGCACACTCATGAAGTCTCATTCCACTATTGCGAACTTCAAGAAAGTTATGTAATTTTCCAATAGCTTCAGAAAATTTATTGAGAGATATGATTTAAATTTTAAAATAAGGCCTTTATGCCCAGCGTTGCCATAATATTTTTTTGGAAAGCTGAAAATTTAGAATAAAAAAACTGATTTTCATGTGAAAAAACTGTTCATAACAAATTCTTTAGTATTTTGTAAATATTTTTTGGGGGAGGGGGTGTTAACCGTACGTCTATACCTGATATATTTTTATATCATGACTTGATAATGTTTGCCAAGTTGTTACGTTTTACCATCTCGACAGCCTCATCGCCATCAGTTAAGAAAATATGGCTCTACAAATTTATAAAGTTTTTAATTAATTGAAATGGAAGAGTTTTAGTTGCACTATGGGATATATCTTATTAAATTACACAGGGAAATTCTTTTTTCCGAATCAACCTAAAGAAGTAAGTAGATCAAAAATTCAACAAATAAGGTAACTTTGTTTTGTAAGATTTTGTTTTAATACACTTGCTTAGCCAAAATAAAATATTGTTTTTTCTGTGAATTACTATAATTTTGCTAAGAGAGTTCAGAAAAATGTGTATGGCTTCAAATTCTATGGGGTCTATCCTTTAATTTGGTATATATTTCTTCGTGTTTTAGCTCATTGTATAAGGGATCGGATTATTTCAATGAAGAAACTTGTTTTTCTTTTTCAATAATGCAAGGCGAATTAATATTAATAAAGGATGTGCTACGTCCGTATGAACTTAACTTGCAAACAATAAGACCGATTTCCATAAAGAAAAACACAACTTTCGTGTGAATTCTTTCTTGCTGTTTCAAAAAGTACTAATAAACCTTAATTATTATATTAAGCAAAATGGGTTACACTATGGCTTCTGATATCGGAACTAAAATACCAAACTTGAGATAAGGTAAAAATTAAAAACTGCACAATTTATAGAAAAACTTATTATTTCAGCAAAAAAACTGCAAAACTGCTCTATCCTTGAAAAAACTGCTAAAATCAGTTAAAACTGAACATTTTTCCATTTTCAACACTGTTCATGCCATACTTTATTAAATGCCTGAGAAACGTCAATAAAACGGGCAGAACAATACTTCTTTTCTTCAAATGTTCTTTTTATAAATTGAACCAATCTATGAATTTGTTCAATAGTGCTATGCTGACTTATAAAACCAAATTGATGGTCTGGGATGCATCCATTACCAAGTAATTAGAATTGGCGACAATTTAGTCATGAGCAGTTTTTCGAAAATGTTTGCCATTATTAATAGTAGACTTATTGGCCTCTATGATTCAGCATTGGTAAGATCTTTGCCCGCCTATGGAATCATTTTGTCCTTGGCATGCTTCAAGTGGAAGGGATAATACTCTAGTCGTAATATGGCATTAAAAATAAATAGCAGTGCGAGGAAGATTCATCAGCATCTTGTTACTAATTCCATCAATACCTGGGGCTTTCTTTGGCTTGAGTTCAGCAATTATTTTTTTACTTCACGCATCTTAAACCTTAAGGGGCGAGGGATAGAGCAACTCCACTCGGTAAATCAACAGCAACAGTAAATGTGTTTGGGGTAAATACGGATTTTAAATACTCAGCGAACAAGTTATCTTTTTCAGTATCACTCTTTGTCTAACCTCTGGTAGAAGTGATTGTTTAAACTCGACGGGGATTTTAAGCTTTCTGGCAGTACTGCACAAAAAATTATTAGATGCTGATGTGACATCCAGAACTTCCAGATTATTTTTAAGAGATCCAGTTTTTTCAGATGCAAGCAATTTTTGGAGGCATTTAGTGCACTCTTTAAATCTGATTTTATTTAGGGGTGATCTGTGCTGTTGCCATTCCCTTCTAGCTCTTCTTTTTTCACGTACGAGATGTTCAATATCCGTAGAATATACTCTATTAAACACAGTCTGCTAATGGGAGGTAGTTGCATCTTCAGCAGTCTGCTTACAATTTTCGTTAAGATTGACAATATTGAATGCAATATCATCGGATATTCTTAGCTTAATGTTTTCCGTACAATGATTACTGAGATATTTTTGGAACCCCAGCCAATTAACGCGATTGTGAGATAGATCGGAGGAGAGATCTAAAGAAGCTTCAACATGGACTTATGACTAATGACGTCAAAATCTATAACATCCAGAATTTTATGTATGTCGGTAGTCCAGTTAGTGGGGTCTCCACTCGAAATGACGTCCAATCCCATTTTTGAAATTGTGCTGAACAACGCTCTACCTCTAGGTGTAATAAGGCGCGAACCCCAGAATGTATATTTTGGATTATAGTCGCCAGCTGCTAGAAAACAATGTCCAAGAGATTTGTACAAATTCTCGTATTGATCCCCAGTGATTGAAAATTTGGGAGGGAAGTAAATTGATGATATCTTTAGACACAAATATTACTTGCTATTAAGTGTTCTTCACAAATGTTGTTAAGAATATAGTGCTTGTGTCTTGACATTATTAGAGTTTCTGATCCATCGCATGCTCTTGTCTTCGGGTCCTTTGAATCATATAAAAAGGCTTCCCGAAGTCAAATGTGTCTCAGAGACCAACATTATATCAATATTTTTTTCCGTGAGGAAGTGCTCAAGTTTCTTTTTATGTTGGTGAATGCCGTTTGCCTTTCAAAAACACATTTTTATCGAGCTAATGGCTTGTTAATTATTACTTGAAGCATTGTATTCTACATCTGCAGCATTTCTTGCATCATGCTGGTCATATTTGTTATAAAATAGTTTATAGTTTGCAACATATTCTCAATAATAGCTTCAAGGCGATTGAAATTAATGCTTGAATTTGTATTTGTTGAATTATATATATATATATGTATATATATGTATATATAATGTAAGATGTAAGAAGGCAATACCCAAAATTTTTTTATTAAATTATATAAACCATATGTACATATGTCAAATAAAAGTCATGAAGTTTGGTTGCGATATGTTGTATATATCTGTTGTTAAATTGTATGGAACATCCAAATGTGTCTAACAGACACATGTTAGTAAGGTTAGGGTTAACTAATGCTTTAACCAGAGTATTCTGCATTCTCAGCATTTATTGCATCATGCTAGTCATATTTGTTGTTAAATTATTTCCAGTTTGCACCGGATTATCAATAGTAGCTTCAAGGTAATTAAAATTAAAACTTGAGTTGGCATTTGTTGAATTATTTGGCGGTGAAATATTTTGTGTGGGAACAGAATTTATCTTAGCAGCATCGGCATACGATACATGTGAAGTAATTGGTTGGCTTGTTTGAGCCAAAGTGGCGGAGTAAGCGTTTGCTGATTGAGCAGCAGCTAATTTACCTTTTTGACCCAAAATTTTCTATATACTTGGTCTCCCAGTTAAAGTACACCTATTTCTAATTTTGGTTCTAGAAGAATTTCTAGGCAATTATTTAATTAATTAATTTTGAGCTGTAAACCTTTTTACAACAGACAAATTCTTATCATAGCCTGTTTAACGAAAGAATATACAGGGCATCCTCTGTAGTTATCGGTGTGATTACCTGTACAAGAACTACATTTTTTTCTGCTTGATCTTTTGGCTTAGTGCAGCTAGCAGTACCATGCGATTCACCGCAGTAAGTTTTTGTATGGACATATTCTTGGCAATTATTGCAGCGTATGGGACCTGAACGCTTACGTGGCTCTTCAACTTTGATTTTTCGGTGTAAGAGAAACTTTACGCTATAAATTGGATGAGTTTCAGTTTTATCAATTGTATGTCATTCGGCTCTAGTTCAACCCAAAATAGGGGTTAGGGGACCTCTTCTCTGCTAATTATATTAGTAACAGTTTTTATTTTAAATCCTCGGTCGATAAGTGCACTTTTTACTTCTTCGGGGTCAACACATGAATCTATTGCCCTTTATTACTCTCTGTAGGTCTTTAGCACTCTTAACTTAGTATGTGTAAAAATTTGTTTTATTTTTTCCAATTCATTAATAATTTTTCGTAAATATTTTTCATCATATATTTGGATTTTAGTTTCACCAATATTGTCTCGTATAATTGGAATAATGTGAAAGGCTTTTTCACCAATGGTCAACAGTACTTTTTTAGAAGAGCGTTAGAATTTGTATACCCTTTACCGAAAAATGGTAAAAGGGTATATATAGGTTTGTCATTCCGTTTGTGATTTCCAGAATATTAATAAGCGAGCCATAAAGTATATATATTCTGGCTCCTTATGCATAGGGAAGACGAATAAGCGATGTCCGTATGTCCGTCTGTCCGTCTGTCTGTACTTGAAATCGGTTTTCCGAAGCTCCCAGAAAAGCTAGAGACTTCGTTCTTGGACTGGTAGGTCAGAAATGGTAGAAATAAGATTGGTATTGCAAATCAGAAAAATCGAGCAGACGGTTTCAGTGCTGGGAGACTTAAACTTCATTTTGTCATACAAAATAACTACCGAAAATTAGTTTTTAATAATTTTTTATTAAATAAACTTATTTTATACTTCAGTATGACTACAATTGGTATTTTTAACTAAAAAAAATTAAAAAAAATTAAAAAAATTAAAAAGACGTTTCCAGGGTTGGAAAACCTTGATATTTTTTTTTTTTTTTTTTTTGTTATGCAAAAGTAACTTACTAAAACAAATTTCTCCTTTTTTTCTATAAACTAAACATATGTAATGTTCTTAAAAGAAGGATATTTATTTAAGAAATCAAAAAAATAAAAAGGATGATTCCAGGGTTTGAAAACCTACGATTTTTGTGATATATATAATTAACTACCGCAAACTAATTTTATAATTATTTTTATTAAATAAACTTATTTTATACTTCACCACGAATAAAATTGGTATTTCAAATAAAAAATTAAACTTCAAAAAATTAATAAGATGTTTCCAGGGTTGGAAAACTGCAACTTTTTTTCTTATATAAAAGCAACTTACTAAAACAAATTTTTCCTTTTTTTCTATAAATTAAGCATATCTAATGTTCCTAAAAGAAAGAAATTGATGTTAGAAATTAGCAAAACAAAAAGGATGATTCCAGGGTTGGAAAACCTACGATTTTTGTGATATATAAAATTAACTACCGTAAACTAGTTTTTTATTTATTTTTATTAAATAAACTTATTTTATGCTTCACCACGAATAAAATTGATATTTTAAATAAAAAAAATTTTAAAATTTAAAAAGACGTTTCCAGGGTTGGAAAACTTTAACTTTTTTTCTTATACAAAAGTAACTTACTAAAAGAAAATTTTCCTTTTCATTATAAATTAAAGATATCTTATATTCTTAAAAGAAATAGATTGGTGTAAGAAATCAGAAAAATCAAAAAGGATGATTCCAGGGTTGGGAAATAAATAAATTTTTATTTTTTTGTATTAAATGAACTTATTTTATACTTTAGTACGAATAAAATTGGTATTTTAAATTAAAAAAATTTAAAAATGTAAAAAGACGTTTCCAGGGTTGGAAAACTTTAACTTATACTACTTATACAGAAGTAGCTTACTAAAAGAAATTTTTCCTTTTCTTTATAAATTAAAGATATCTTATGATCTTAAAAGAAATAGATTGGTGTAAGAAATCAGAAAAAACAAAAAGGAAGATTTCAGGGTTGGGAAACTTACTCTTTTTAATATATAAAAAATTATCTATCGAAAACTAATTTTAATTTTTTTTAAATAAATAAACTTATTTTATACTTCAGTACGAACTAAATTTGTATTTCAATTTAAAAAAGTTTAAAACACGTTTCCAGGGTCGGAAAACTTTAACTTTTTTTATACAAAAGTAACTTACTAAAGCAAATTTCTCTTTTTTCTCTATAAATTAAAGATATCTTATAATCTTATAAGAAAGAGATTAGTATAAGAAATCAGAAAAATCAATGAGTATGATTTCAGGGTTGGAAAACCCATACTTTTTGTGATATAAAAAATTAGCTACCGAAAATTAATTTTAATTTTTTTTTTTATAAAATAAACTTATTTTATACTTCAGTACGAATGAATTCAAAATAAAAAAAATTAAAAATTAAAACGACGTTTCCAGGGATGAAAACCTTATTTTTTATATAAAAGTAACTTATTAAAACAAATTTTTTCTTTTTTAATATAAATTAAACATATCTTATATTCTTAAAAAGAGATAGTGTAAGAAATAAAAAATTATCACAAAGGAGGATTCCAGGGTTGGGAAACTTACACTCTTTTTGATATAAAAAATTAACTACAGAAAACTAATTTTTATCTATTTTTATTAAATAAACTTATTTTATGCTTGATAACGAATAAAATTGGTATTTCAAATAAACAAAACAATTAAATAATTAAAAAGACGATTCCAGGGTTGGAAAACTTTAACTTTTTTGTACAAAAGTAACTTACTTAAACAAATTTTTCCTTTTTTTATAAATTAAACATTTCTTAAATTCTTAAAAGAGAGAGATTGGTGTAAGGAATCAGAAAAATCAAAAAGGATGAGTTCAGGGTTGGGATACTTGCCCTTTTGTGATATATAAAATAACTAAGTCTAATTAATTTTTATCTTTTCCTTTATAAATTATATGTATTTTACGTTTTGGAAAGAAAAGTTTGGTATAGAAAATTATAAAAATAAAAACCACAGCTCCAGAGCTGGAAACTATGATTTTTTTTCTGGACATTAAAGTAGCTAAATAAAACATTTTTTTAATCTCCTTTTTTTCACTTAACACATTTTCTATATTTTTTTAAGAAATACCAGATTGGTATAAATAATCAGAAAAATCTAAAATTATGATTCTAGGGTTTGAAAATTATTTTTTTTCTTTGTACATAAAAGTAGCTATGTGCTTATGTATGTATTTCTATACTAATGCACGCACTTTGGTAAAGGGTATATAAGATTCGGCACAGGCGAATATAGCACTCTTACTTGTGTTCTCTCAGATAGATAGGTGGTGGCTTAAAAGACTTTTGCGATGATGCAGCGGGCTTGTCGTTATTGTCTTGCAAGAATGAAAAACGATTCTGACGATTAGTAGATGATGCGCTGTTATCCCTAGAATTTGGGTTTCGCACACGCTTTACCACTGTATATATCTGTCTATTCCGACTTGGATAAGTGCTGAACACGAGCACAAAGCAGATGATGTCGCTGACTTAAATAACGAAGTAGTCGGCAACTTTAATGTTAACGAATCACTAGTTAGTATTGGAAAAAGCGAAGTTGATCGCTGACCAAAAGGCGGCTTTGTCGTTAAGAAGAGACTATCATTAAATTTTTTGTTTATGTTGTTTTCATTAAGATCACGGTAAAATAGAAATTTCTGCCGTTAGAACTCACTTCAAAGTTTTTTGATTTTTTGGTACTTATATAGAGTATTCCTCAATGTCACTTTGTTTGTGTTTTTTTTTTTTGTTTTTGTTATTTCTGTTTGTGTAAAAAATATTAGCAAAGCAAATAAAACTTATTTAACAATTTCAATATATGTATATTACGAATATTATGTACTACAAATATAATTTTTGTATGATTTGTTTTTGTTTATTATGTACTCGTATGTAAGAAAAATTCTACTAAGAAGGTACAACGAGAACGCACACATAATCATATACAATAATTTTATTGCATTGTTATTTCACATGTGAATTGTTTTTTATATAACTGAGCAGCAATGCTATAGCCGGGTGTCCTGAGACACCTCTCTTAGTTTTTTTTGTCGTTATTCACTGTAAACCAGGGTAGGAGAAAATTCTGCTCGCAAATGCGATTTTGTTGTTTTTTTCGCTAGTTTTAAAATTTGTTTTCAGAATTTTAAAAATAAAATTCGAAAAAGAGTTATATTTTAAATTCTTGCTTTTTTCGTTCTCCTCGAAAACAAAAAAATAAACAAAAGTTTATTTAATTCATTTGTGAAGAGAGCGAAAAAAGATCAAGAATTATATATAAAATTTTTTTCTGAATAATATTTCATAATTCTAAAGAACGAATGGAAAAGAATTATTCGTATAAATATTTAAGTTAGGCAGCATGTTTAGTTTATTTTTAACATTTCATCGCCCAGCCCAAACCACTATAGCTATAGAGTTGAAATTTGATGTGTAGATTTCTGTTCCGACGTATAGATCCCCTAAGAAGGAATTTTTGGAAAATCGAACGATAAAAGGAGTAAAAAGGGCAAAAAGTATCTTTTTATAAAAAGTTTCTTCTTCAGAAAGTACTTACTTGAAAATGTACCTTTTCCTAAAAAGTACTTTTTAATCATTTAATTGCAATGAACAGCAGCACACTATATGACTTAATGATAATTAACTCAGATTTTATATGTTTTCATTATATGAATTCTCCATAATTTTACCCTTTTTAGTACCTTTTTTGGACCGTCGAAAAAACATACATTTTCTTACCTCAGCTTCTACTAACCGATAAGAAGTCATAGTAAATTATTTTTACATGTGTGTATATGTGTATATTATCATTAACATAAAGGTACCGAGAACGGGTAAAATTTTACCCCTTATAGGTGAAAATTTTCTGAAAGTATCGAAACCCATTCTTTCTGCTACGTAGAGTGCAAAAAAAGTACCAAAATTCAGTTTTTACCCCCTAAAAGTACACATAGCGAAAAAGTACTAAACACGTGTCGCCATGGTAAAACTATACTAGGTACATGCACTACTACAACAAAATTACAACACCAAAAAACACATGCATTTTTTTGGTATAAACAAACGTATAATTGTCAGAAACAGATGCCTTTTGTTTTTAAAAATAGCAATTATAGGGTAACTAAAGTACAATTGCAGACGCGACATTCATGAATGATTATAACCATTCAGTGTTGCCAATACGTGTGTAATTACACAGTGTGCAATTGCTCTCATGTGTAGGCCATGTAATTAGATTCATGTATAATCTGTGTGTAATTCTACTTTATGTTCTATTTTTATTTATTATTGTTTTCATTTTAACCTACAAAAAAATGTGTAGTGTAATTTTCTTCAATATGTTCTTGGAAACACAGCCATTTGTAATTTAATTGACAACACTGTAATCATTTTATATACACACATACACTAATATTTTTGTAGCTTGTTAACAAAGTTTGACAACTATTTGTATTATATACATTAACAGGCTGGGCTTGTGCATGTACCTGTTATAATTGTATCATGCGTGTCGCCTTATATTTTTTTTCAGCGTTCGTATGCTTGTAAAGTTTTTAGTCTAGCCGATGTAGTTTCTGAGATATAATGATACGGATTTGACCCTTTTTATCCCCTTTCGCGTTCGAATTTCCAAAAATCCCTTCTTAGTGGATCTAAAAGTTTCAGCTATCTAGCTATAGTCGTTAATAATAAAATACTTTTAAATAGTCTTAAATACATTTTGGAAAGAACCTTTTCTTTCCACACATGCTGAGGAGTTTGTAATAGAAAGCGTTCCTTAAAAAATTCTGCATAAATTTGTTTGCAAAGGTTTACCTAAAATGTCTACTTAAATGTTTGAACGTATTTCAATTTTGAGCTGAAAGAGTCAAAATAGCCTAGAGATAACCACCGGGCCATCAAACATCAAAAAGTGTCGCAAAATGGGCCTCCTGTGCCACAATTTGCATCACTGATACAAACAGATCCTCAGCAGCAATGCAATAAACAATTTTTATCTGTTTTTAATAGTATTGTAATTTGGAAAAGCACACACACATTAACGCCCCTTTTCACAATGTATGATTAAGAGCTAACGTGAACTTTAACTGACAGTTCTTCATACAAAACTTGCCGTTAAAGTCCCTGTTAGCTTTTAATTGTATATTGTGAAAAGGGCCGTAACTCTTATATTAGTTCTTTCGCTCAGACTAAATTATATGGTATATATGTATGTTCTGGTTATAATTTTAAGTGTACAAATGCATGCCGTTCGTATGTATGTAAATATTTCAAATCAAGGACAACACGCTTTACCAAAATATCATTCTTATATGAAATGCGGAAATTATTAGAGAGAAACTTTTAATATATCATCATCATATTCAACCCTTCGAAAAGGGTTATTGGATTTCTAAGTATTTTTTATATTGATTAACTTTGAGTAATGACTTCAGTTTATTATATCATTTTGCGTCTAAATTAAATTTATTGAAAATTTTCCAAGAAATTAAGCACCATCCTCATATACGAGTGGAATAAGCAGTTTAATATTGCTGTTAACATTGCTAATGATTTTGAAACAAGCTTGTAACACTTAAAGGTAAACATACATATGAATATTTTTATATAAGCAGTGACAGAAGCAATGCAATCTGCTGTTAAGAACGTGATAAAAAGGTACAAAACCTCATTTAAACAAAGAAATTTTACAAGAAAAATAGCACTAAGAGCAAGATACATAATCGCAAAATATTTTAACAAAGTGTGTGCAAAGTGTTTTGTTTTACTTTGTGTTAATAAGAACTAGAGATGTGCACGTGAGTGTTTTCTGACTCACGACACGCACGCTCACGCAGAAAAATATTTTACTCACGCATTTTCACTCACGAATGACTTTGAAAATTTTCACAATCCCGCACGCTCACAAATAAAATATTTTTAATCACGCACGAGTGGTTTACAACTTACCACGATCACTCACGCTCACGAAAAAGTATATGTATAATATAATTTTCATGTTTTTTGGGTTGAAAAATAGGTTCTTACATATCGTCACCTAAAATCCAAAAGGCCGTAACAACCAAAAAATTCAAAATAGACTTTTTGATTGATTATGATGTGATTAACCAAAATACATATTTTCCTAAAATTTTACTCACATATGTTTAAAAATACCGATTTTATTCATTATTCAATTTGGCATCTAACACACATGTAAATATAATAAACTTATGAAGTTTTTTGCTTCTCCTGTAAAATAGTAAAAAGTGTATTTTCGGCCTTTTGGATTTTAGGTGACGATATACATATCTATGTATATATGTATGCTCGTGTTTTTGTAAAATTTACAATGTAAATTAAAATAAAGCAAAGTTAATTTAATATCGTTTTAAATATTCGTATTCGCGGATATCATTTTAAATATTCGAATTCGAATTGTCGTATATCAAAAATTGACATTCCGCACATGTATGTATGTATACATACATAATATAAATGTGAAGGTAAGACATATTATCAATTAAATAAATGATAATCAAATAAATGAGAAAAGCATATTAAATGAGAAAACATACAAATTATTAAAATGTTTCTGTTACGTAACATTTTCAAAGACTCCCCCCACCCCCACGAAAACAAATCATAACAAAACTCGAACCCCACCCCTCCCCCCCCCGCCCTACAGCGTTACGTAATATATGGACGGCCCCTAAAGCAAAAAACATTTTCAGCGGTACAATTCGTCAGTAGTATTGTTGACAAAGGCACTGTTGAATCAGTACTGTTTCTCAATTGATGCTTCCTACAGGGTATAAAAGAAACATACATACATACTTACAAAGGTGTATGTATACATCAAACAAAATGCTCCGAATTCGTTAAGAATTCGTAACGATTGGTCGACAAAATCTTCCGGTTTCGGTAATATTTCGGTACCGAAATCGGAAGATTTTTTGTATGAAATGGTTGACACGACTTCGTAACGATATGTCGGTACGAATTCGTTACGATAAGTCGGTACGAACTCGTAACGACATGTAGGTACGATTTCTTTTTGCTTTTATATCAGAGTACCGCTTCACCGTTATGTTGCTGCTATTGTCGAAATAATTTGTACATACTCACGTTTTTTTAATATTTGTTACAATCCTTTTGCTTTTATCAACATATACATACATATTTATTTAAAAAAATTTTCACAGACTTTTACTTATGTATTCAAAAATCAAAGTTTTACCCTCATATTCATAAAAAAAGAAAATGAATTTGAAATTCATTTTAGGAAAATTTTGTATTGAAAATTTGAAATAAAATACATTTCAAATTCGTTTCAAATTTTATGAATTGGGGGTTAATGTTTAAAAAAAAATTGATCAGAAATGTCTTAACGAATTCGGTACGACAAGTCTGACTTCAGAAAAAATGCGAAACATTTTGTTTGGGGGTATTCATTGTATTTGTAAGCTCATACTACCATACATATTACTATACATATTAGAGCGACTCAAGTTGTATGGAAGCAAAATTCGTGCTAGGTGTACCCCCCTCAAAATGAACATTGGTATCTTTTATGATGACATTTAAAATATTTCGGATCCAGCTTTGACCTCTCTTGAGCTGGAACATTTTGAAAATGGGTCTATTTTTTCATGTTTCGTCAATTTGAGAATCTGTTTCCTTACCAAAATATACAATATGGGTATCATAAGAAAGGTTTTTTTAAGGCGCGTCCAACTGTGTATACAATTTGTCCAAGGACTATCGTCCATGTCCTTTTTTAAGGATATTCTGTTAAAAAAACGGTTTTTGAATTTTTTGTTCGGGGTTATTTGTAATAAAAATGTCAAATTAACATATTTTTATCTTTGGTTCATTTAATTAAATACGGGTCTCAGATTTTTTGGAAGTTCGCGTTTTGACAAAAATGCAAATTAGATGCATTTTACACGGTGCTCTGAAATATATATAAATGCAATTTTTTGGTAACTCTAATATGATAGCGGATTTAGTTTCTAGATCATGTATGGATGAAAATAGGACTAAAGGAAGAAAAAAGAAATGATCCACCACTTTTTGGCGGCTTATTTTATCGCAAATTAAAAAAGTTATTAAATCGTAGACTTAAAATCCTCTTAAAAAGTTAAGATGTTCTTATTATCTGTATTTTGGAATTGTAAAACAATATGGTCTTACTTTTATTCCAAATGAAAACACAATGCGAGCGTTTTTTTTATAAAAAATTTTATAATTCAATTTTGATTTTATTTTAATAAAGTGCATGAAATTTTTCATACAGCATACTTTGATTTTATATTTTTGCGAAAATCTAAATTATTTATATATAAAGATGATGTACTTGGCAAAAGAAAAAATTCGATACCCATATTGCCCTATTTAAAAGGAAGGGTTACCACCCCATTGCATTTTTGTCAAAACGCGAACTAGCGCGAATTTCAAAAAAAGCTGAGACCCGTATGAAATTAAATCGACCAAAGATAAAAATATGTTAATTTGGCATTTTTATTACAAATAACCCCGAACAAAAAATTCAAAACCCGTTTTTTTTAACAGAATATCCTTAAAAAAGGACATGGACGATAGTCCTTGGACGAATTGTATAAACAGTTGGACGCGCCTTAATAAAATCTTTCTTATGATACCCACATTGTATATGTTGGTAAGGAAACAGATTCTCAAATTGACAAAACATGAAAAAATAGACCCTTTTTCAAAATGGTCCAGCTCAAGAGAGGTCAAGGCTGGAGCCGAAATATTTTAAATGTCATCTTAAAAAAGTCCAAGGTTCATTTTTAGGAGGGTACATCGAGCACTTTTTTTGGTGAGTCGCTCTAATACATATATGCATTTATTATTATAAAATAATTTATTTCAAATGATTGAATACAGTTACATATGTACCTATGCAGGAATGTTATCTCGTGAGAGCGTGAGAATTCGTGCGTGATTATTAAAAAAAGCTCGCGCACGATCACGCACGAGTAAACTGTTTTCAATCACGCTCACGCACTCACGCGTGATTAGTTATAATATTTGATCACGAATCACGTGAATCACGCGTGACTCACGCGTGACACGATAAAATCACGAAATTTTCACATCACTAATAAGAACGAGTACAAATGAATTCTTTGCTTTTGTAAAAGTATAGAATAATAACATACTTATGTACATATTAACATATGTGTATATATGATTGCATATGTACATATGTATGTGTACGTTCATAGATGTTTTCCAAATGAAAGTGTTTTTTTATACTTGGAATTACATGGAGTCGTAAGTACTACATGAGGTTAAACAATTTGAGTGCATACTTAAGTTTAAACGCCAGCTGGATGGAAACAAATACTCACGCAGAAAATTTTATTTCTTCCAAACTTACATGATTTAATATAAATACTTACATATGTATGTACATTAGGTGTATAACCAATTTTTTGGCATAGTTCCATGAAGTCAACCATGCCTTAGTAACCACGAAAATCATAATCTTTTGTATTTTTTCTCAAAAAAGTTCACGCACCAATTGGTTTTTCTAAACACTTAAAGCACGGACTTGAACTAACAAAAATATTATTTTTCATAATCTAAAATTATTTCTAGGCCTTCTTATTGCAATATTGAGTATTCATAATTTTATACGGTGTTTTTATTTATTTTTTGTTTTAAATATAAACATTTTATTAATTTTTCTCAACCAAAAAGGAAAAACCTCCATCACTGTCGGTTGGTGTGTGACCTTTTTTGACCTTAGCGAAAAATAAATATTTGTACTAGAGTTGAGCGATATTTGGAAACCTGTTACTTTTTCACAGCGATTGAAAAATCACACATCACAACTGTGGCTGAATTTATCAAGTAACAGGTTTTGGAAATATAGTTCTTTCATACAAACTGTGAATGTTCTTGTATGATTACTTTACAGTAAATGAAGCTACCACATTAATTTTTTTTATACATTCAGCTTTTGTCAAAAAAAAATCGTCAAATCGACTTTTCTGGCAACTACTATGTACAGCTTATATTTTTATATTTGCAATTTTATTGTCTCTCTGTTATACGACAATTCTCAATGTATGGATGGGGTTGATTCAGTGTTACCATATGTGAAGATTTATCTTATTTTTGAAGTTTTTAGACATGTGAAAACGACAAAAAAAGATTTCTTATCTAAAAATAAGATTTTTTAAAACTTTACTTTTGGTACTTTTAATATATTATTGAGGGATTTTTTACTACACTACCTATAAATTTTCTGATTTGCTTCATAATGATTTTACACATATTCTACACAGTAAATATTTTGTGTTATTTGGCTTTACTTTTAATATTTCACAAGAAATTAGATAAATTTTAACTCATTTTTATTCAATCAAATAACAAAAAAGATTTTTGGTAACAAAAAAAGATTTTTTTTGCTCGACTTGAAGATTTTTGAAAAATAAATATGGCAACACTGGGTTGATTGGCAATTGTCAGCGTCGTCAACTTTGAAATTTCAAAACGCACCAAAATGGAGAAAAAAAACGCGCCATTTATAAAAAAACTCACCAATCTTATAATTTATTTTTTTAGTTTAAAATGTTTATTGAATTCATTTTGCATAAAAGTGCATTATTTTCTTGTATTAAAAATTTTAAACTAAAACAGGATTTTGCAGTTCATGGTTTAAAAAATAAATAAAACCTAAAAAAACTTATCAAATTTGTTCATATTCATTTGTATTACATAGATAATAATTTTTTTAATATCATAAATTCTGCACAAAACTTTTTAAGGAGATCAACGATTGATAGAAAGGATTCAAAACTAATAAAATTTCTTTATTTATCATTTTATTCAAATATTTTTGAATATTTTTTATCAGAAGTTTAATATATCCATATTAAAAAATAACAATAAAAATAAACAGCCTTTTACAATATATGTATATAATTAAAAAACAACAAAAAAAAAATAAACAAATTCGTACATACATAGTGTACATATGAAAGTGGTCTAGGTCATACCATTTTTGATTCCATATAGTACATTTTGATCAGACTAGAACAACTTTAAATTAAATGTAATAAAATGTAATCTACTAAATATCTCTACCAAAGAAATATAAGACTTATACAACTTTCATAATTAAGGGCATTCATTTGTACAAGATGATATATTTTTGTATATTAATTTTATAAATTCGGTTTAAAACTTTTTAAAAAGAGACCAAAAATTAATTATTCCAAATAAATAAAGCTAATATTTTCATCATTATTGTTATCATTGGGCCATAAAACAGATTTCATTTCACATTGTAATATTTTGTAAACATCATTAGTATTGATATGGTAATTAACACTATCAGGAAGTTGGTAAGTTTCAAAACAAGAATTTTTGGGTTTTTAACCCATTGTTGTGTTAAATTTGCGTTGGTGCCACCAAAAATTAAAAAACGCACCGAAATTTAAAAAAAGCGCACCACGCACCAACTAAGGAATTTTCCGTACAAAAAATTTCAAAAAGCACCCAAAATGGTGCGAAACGCACCAAGTTGACAACGCTGCTAATTCTTTATTCTTGTCGCTCTTCTTATTAGTATTTATCAAGACATCAATACTAATAAATACTTTTAAAGCAGAAGAGCTGAAATGTGTTAAATCGTGATCACAGTCACTGTTTAATTTCACTGCTGTTCTTCTTATTAGATTTTCTCAAAATATTAGAACTGCTACAAACAATATATTGCTAAACTGTGATCACAGTCATAGTTTAAAAGAACAGCGATTTAGAAATCACGTTCACAAGGAGCAACATTATTAAAAAATCACGCTATCGCTCATCACTAATTTGTACATTCCCTTATAGTTTTTATGTTCTATCGGACTGTGCTATGCCAATTTTGATATTTTAAAAAATTGTTATAAAGTTATATCCCTAATGTACATATAAATGAATACATACATAAATAAATGTTTTAAATACATCTGTAGACTAGGAATTAAAATAACACAATATAAAATTGTTTGTGTTTTTTTTTCTAGAAGTGGAAATTGAAGAGGAACTCTCAGACAATATATGAGAGAATTACAATATAATATAATAACAATTTTCACATCATAAACATAAAATATATATATGTGTGTGTACATACATATGTACATATGTCCGCATGTAAGGATATGTTCATATAATAGAATAAAAATTGTTTACGTCATGAATTTTGTTATCTTTTTTTTTTTTTGTTTAAATATTTATGAATTGTTAAAAACGACATCAGTGCTGAGAAGGCCATAACATTATAATATGTACATATGTATATGCTAATGATTTGTAAAGTTGTAAATATGTACTAGCCTAATCACAATTGGAACCACAGTCATACAGACTATAAAAAATAAAAAATTTAAAAACTTGAACTTTTGTTATAAATGAAAATAAAAAAAGATATTCATTTGATAGAAAAATTATGTTCAAATTTATCGTAGAAATTAATGGCATCATTTTGTAAAACATGTTCTCGTTGTACCTTCAAAGTGAGCATGCGTCTTGGTGGAGTTTTTCTTATACATTCAAAATAAAACAAGTAAGAGTGCTATAGCTGTGCCGAATCTTATATACTCTTCACCAAAGTGCGTATATAAAGTATAGAGATACATTCATAAGCACATCCATACATATGCATATGTTTTGTGAAAAAATTTATAATTTTTTGCTCTAGTGCAATTTTTAGTAAGTGACCTCTGGGTATTTTTCGATTAAATATTTTTTTTTCGATATAAGCAATAAGTTGAATATTTTATTCTACAATCTGTATTTAAGAAATATTTTACGTTCACCCTTATTCGAGTTGTCAAAAATAATGTCACGTCATGCAATATCAAAAAATCAAATTAAAAAAAATTGTTTTATTTAGTAACTTTAATATCCAAAATAAATTCGGTAAAGTGCGACTCTGACCCGCGCACGAAGTTTTCCGTACGAACACTACATATGTAATTTAATACAAACTTCATCCTATATAATATATAGTTTTGGCATTTTTTTCGTTTTTGGGGCTTTTTCGGTTTTTTTGTTTTGGCGTTTTTTCGGTTTTGGCGATTTTTTTAAGTTTTTGCTTTTTTTTAGTTTTGAAACTTTATTTTCTCGTTTTGGCGATTTTTTCGGTTTTAAGCAGAGTACGGAATGAAACCATTCGCATTTGCTAACAATTCATAAATTCGTTGCTTTTGCCATGCATCTATTCGACAACAATAACAAATGTAACTTCTATGATAAAATTCGTTGCGATTTGTTGATTGCTCATACGCACTCTGTTATTACAATGTCGGTATAACACAAGCAGTGAAATGAAATGATGCAGCATGAATGAATGGATTTCTTTCATACCATTCACTCAGCATTCGTTGATCTTTTGTATATCACGTTTAAATAACAAGTTTATTTTACTTTATTTTAATGTTATAAATAAAAAATGCAGTGTGATGGTGAAATTTTAGATAGTAATAAATGCCGATATTTACAGTGTTAGAAAAAAAGAAAATATAAAAATTAAAATTTGGAAAAAGTAAAATAGATCTGAAATGTATTTCAAATAACCGTTTCATATAAAATCGTATCGTGTTTTATGAATACTAATATAAGTTTTATACAAAAACAAAGTACAAAGACTACGTTGTGTTCAATAACAGTAAAAAGTATTCGCGCCATTCACTGAGTATTCGTTGCTTTTGACAAGACCAGTGAACATTTATATAAAACAAGCAATGCAAGCAATAAAATTCGACGCACTCATCTCTTTCGATTATGCCATGCGTTGTTTTTTTTTAAACGTTGTGGATTGCCAACAATATGCAGGTTTTTTGTGATTGCATTCAAAACAACAAAATAAGGCATTCAATCTGTTCTCTGGTTTTAAGCATTTTCTTTCATTTTGGCGATTTTTTTATTTTTGGCGATTTTTTTATTTTTGGCGATTTTTTTATTTTTGGCGATTTTTTTAGTGTTGGCGACATTTTCGCGTTTTGGCGATTTTTGGCGTTTTTTCCATTTTGGCGATTTTTTTTTAATTTTGCGAGATTTTTTCGAATTTGGCGATTTATTTTAGTGTTAGAAATTTTTTTAATTTTGACAATTTTTTTCGTTTTGGCGACTTAGCGATTTTATAATTTTGGTATTTTTTAGTTTTAGCGTTTTTGAAAATTTCAAGAGTTTGCCTCTTACGTTGTATAAGATACAGCAAGTTGTCAAAATTACATAGTCAAAATTGCATTAACTGATGGACCAACCTTTAATTTAAATTTTTTAAATTTTAGTGTTAATTGTTGTAGTCTGTATAAAAATACACTAATTTTACAAATTTCAAGTTTCAATATACATATATTCATACAATTGTATTTATATTATATGGGATTTTAACATTTTTCGTTGCTCGTTTTGGAACACCCTTTAATTTTTAATTCTCATATATTTGTTGTTGTAGCGGCCAAGGTTCTACATACAGCGTGACAGTTTGACCGACTAAAGTGGCAAAAAAAAACCATACATACCAATAGCACTGTGTCATTCCATAAAAACTAAAATTTTTTAAGCATTTTCATAGCAGGTGCTACTTATTTATTTTAAAAAAAATTCCATTATGTTTTAAGGATTATTTGATTTAAGTCGTTGTGCACTTATTTCTGTTAATCGTTTCCGAAAAATTTCACGCGAGAACTAACAACAGATATAATTTAATAAAGATTCAAATCAAATATGAGTGGTATAAACAATAGAATTTATTTAAATGTATGTATTACCTGCTATGAATTCTTAAAAATCGTACTTTTTATGGAATTATACATTGCTGATGGCACAAATGGTAAGGTTTAACGAAACGTTGAAAGCGGTTTGAACAAACCTTTCAACTGATATACTTTTTTAATATGTTGTGTCGGAACAAAATATAAAACTATGCAAAAAAACTTCAAAAATATATTTATTTACACAAGGTCCAACTCAAGAGCGGGCATCGCTAGAACCCTCTAATATTTTTGGAGTCCTCATTAAAAAGACCGATCTTGGATTTAAGAGGGGTAACAAAAACTTTTTTTTTCAAGTGAGTCGCTTTAATGTACATATTTTAAAAACTTTATCAGAGGAGTAAATGAAACAAATTTTATAAATTAAAAAATATTGTGCATATGTATGCATATTGCCTCTATTTCAGTTTCAATTGATTTAATGCATACGGGCCTCTGTTCTGCAAATCACGACATGTCAAATCATGGTGATTTCAAAAAATTAATGAAAGCTAAATCATTACTTTTGTAAATTGCACGATTTATAGCGTTGGAAGTTGGAAGAAACTACGTATTATAAATGACAAATAATACCTATAAATACAATAAAAACCTACTAACTCTTTTTTCTTCTTGTAGTTTCATATGCATGTATATCGAAAGGGTAAACCAAAACTTAAGATGTCCAGACTTTATAACATCTACATTAGAAAGATAAATTTATTTGTGTAGCTCCCACAGGCTATGCTGTTATAATTACTAAAAAGGTTTTCAATTTGAATTTTTTTGGAATCTATCTTCCTGTATGTATTAAGTTAAGATCAAAATGATGTTAAAACAACTATCCAGTTGCCCTCCAGCTTTCAATCATGTTCACAGGGTGCACCTCTGTTTGAGTGGATACAATGCTGGCTTGTCAGTTCATATTTCTGTACACAAGCTAATCCATGATACAATTATAACAGGTACATGCACCTTCCCAGCCTGTTAATGTATACAATACGAATAGTTGTCAAACTTTGTTTACAAGCTACAAAAATGTGAGTGTATGTGTGTATATAAAATGATTACAGTGTTGGCAATGAAATTACACATGGCTGTGTTTCCAATTACATATTGAAGAAAATTACACTACACATGTTTTTGGTAGGTCGAAATCAGCTATTAGTAGTTTACTTTGATTTTAAATCACCATGATTTTCAGAACAGGCCCGATTAATTTGAAAGTATATATTTATCAAAGTTCGCTGCTGAGCACACACAGTCATGTTAACAAGGCAAGCATAAGTTAAGGGATCTTTTGTCGGCAAGATGCATTTAAAATGCAGTTTAGCGATACGTATTGAAGTTTAGTTGGTAATGGATACGAAAGTTTTTTCATAATATTACGCATGTATATGTATGTACATATGTATGTATATGTATGCATGCATGTATTTTCTCTACATTTTATGATTTGTGAGGGGTATATAAGATTCGGCACAGCCGAATATACCACTCTTACTTGTTTAAGTTGTGTGTGGATTGGTTTTGTGCTGCTGTATTGAAAAATAATGCCAACCACCAGTGATTCCAACTTTTTTGGCTCTAAAAGCACATCAAAATATAAAAAATCACTTAAAAGCGTAATTTTGATATCTAAAAAGCGTAAAAAGCACTAACGTGAAAAACGAGTGAAGATTCCAACGAGTGAAGTTTAATAATTTTTAATATTTTCTAAGCAATTCTCTATTTCAGATTTGATGAAGGTATTTCGATCTAACGGGGAACTTGGCAGAACTAAATGAGTGAATATTTCATATGGCACCTGGCAGCTGCCTTAATCCATAGAAAACAACTTATTCATTTATTCATACTCTCTTTATTGATGTTTCTCAGGTGTTTGATAAAGTATGGCACGAAGGTCTAGTTTTAAAATTGAAGTCATATCTGTCAATAAACATTCAAAACCATTTGGAAAGATATATTATTGATAGGAAGTTGTCTGTTATGGAAGGAGAGTTCACGAGTGTGCCCGAATCTATATCTTCTGGTGTGCCACAGGGTTACTACCCTTTACTTTCTGGGTCATGTCTTGTATTTAATATATACTTGTGATATGCCTGTGAGCAATAGCATCCACACCTCTACATTTGCCGATGATACAGCCCGAAATCTCCAGGAACATATTACCCAGCTGGAAATATGGATGAACTTGTGCAGAATTAAAGTCAATGAACAAAAGTGTGTCCATATAACGTTTACCCTACGAAGAGATACTTGCTCCCCCATTCGAATCAACAATCAATATATTCCTCAACATTCCCAAATGAAATACCTTGGTATACACCTTGATCAAAGGCTTACATGGAAACATCATATTGACTCTAAGCTAACTCAGATGAAACTTAAGTTAACTCAAATATATTGGTTGATTGGCAGAAACTCAACACTCAGCCTAGACTGCAAACTTTTACTATACAAGTTGTTTTTGAAGCCAATACGGTGCTACGGAATTCAGTTATGGGGCACTGCTTCAGCTTTTAATGTCGAGAGAATCCAACGAAGGCAAAACAAAATTTTACGGTTAATAACATCGGCTCCATGGTACATCCAAAATTCTGCTATACATCGTGATTTAAATATGCCACTAGTGACTGAAGAAATTGCAAAATACGCAGGCAAATATTTAACAAAACTCGAATCACATCCTAATCCGCTTGCTAGTAATATTTTGAACTTTACTGGACACATCCGCCTAAAAAAGAGGGACACACGGGCTCTTATACCTAACACTCCAGATGGGACTACTTGAAAATACTTGTTTCCCCTTTTTTGATTATCACTACTAATGTATTATTTATAACTATCAGTAAGCTTATGTCAGACACTGGTCGGGCCTAATAATTTTTTTTATAGATTTAAGATTTGAATACTTATTGTTAGTTCATATATGAAGATACAATAAATAAATACGTGTTAAAAAAATCTCTATTTCTGCAATAGTATCATTTTTAACGAAATATATCAGACGAAAAAGGTATGCTTTACACTGAAAAAATAAATAAACCAAGTTTTCATTAAAGTAATTTTAAGAAATATACAAATTTCTTAAAAGCACTACTTAGTGCTTTTTCTTAGTTTAGCACTAACGCTCAAAACTTGGCGTTTTGAGTCTTCAAAAAGCACTAAAAATAGTGCTAAAAGCACCAAGTTGGCATCGTTGCCAACCACTCCCTCTGCCTCTCTCACCCACAAACTGGCATGTTATGCCAGCACAATTGTTCTCGTTCTCAATGTTTTTGTTTTGTTTTTGTGCCACTCACTTCAAAGAACGAAACAAAACAAAATCAAACAATTTGTTTCGTTTATTTTCGTACTCTGCTCTTAAGTACAAGGAAATCAAAACAAAATTAAATTTATAACTGTAATAGTGTCGATTATTTTGTTACGAAAATCATTTTCTAACTCCTGTACCGCGCCATAAATAGCAATAGCTATAAAAATATGGAAAAAATTAAGCATTTAGATATATTAATAAATTTGATTTAATAGTACTTGGACAAGAAGAAAAGTCTATAAAAGAATACAATTTGTTAGACACGGTACACATTCATCTCAGCGGCTCAGCATTAGCAAAGTTAGCTCTAAAAAATTTAACTGACGTGAAGTGCGCTGAGGAACATTGAATGTTATGCTGTTGATCAAGAGTCGCCAACAATGATTTTAAAAATAAACGATATGTTTAGAACAGTGCTACGGCTCTATAAAGTTGGCAGCTTGATGAGTGCAAATATAGCAGAATAAGGTGTCATATTCCTCGGGTTAAAGTGCAACCCATGAGGAAAAAAAACGCAGAACTGTTTTTGCACAGATTCTATTGCGTCAGAACGTTTCGTAGGGGCTGTCCATATATTACGTAACGCTGTTTTCCCCGATTTTTGAAACCCCCTCCTCCCCCCCAGTAACAGATCGTAACAAAACTGTGAACCCCCCTCCCCACCAGGAATAACGTAAGAATGAGATAAAAAATAAATTAAATAGTTAAAAGTTTTAATCAAAAAAAATTAAATTTAATTCATTGTTTTAAATTCATTTGTTAGACTAGCACAGTGCGTAGACAAAAATTAAATAAGCTTACATATCAACGTACTCCATATATTGGCGAAACTATTTTTTAAATTTCTTCCCAAGTGTCCTCAAACTCCAAAAATTATGGCTTTCTAGAGAGCTTATTCCTAAACTGTACGTATGCATTAGTGATGTGTATTGGAATTCTAAAACATTCTGCCGTCTCTAGATATTCGTATTCGTTTAAAAAAATATCTATATATAAATAGGCAAGTGAAAAAAGTTAAGAACCATTTTAACTGACTTAAACTCAACGTATTCGCTTGATTTTTTTTTGGTTGATAGATTGTCAATAGGAGCAGTGCAGAATGTATTTTTTCTTCTACATTTTTGTCTCTAAGATAGTTAAAAAAAGTTAAGAATATTAGCCAATCATAAAGCCATGATCTCTCTTTCTCTCTTAATTTGCTAAAAAATTACAACAAAAAACTCAAAATTAACTAAATTAAATTTGGCTTGGCAACTCCGTAAACACTCAGAAGCAGTGATGTGAAATGAGATTTGCATTTCGGTATCAAAAACAATATTTTTGAGTACTTTTTTTAACAAAAAATTATATAAAATTAATTTACAAAGAAATAAAAATGAAACACAAAGCATATGGATAGGATAATTCTAAAAAAAATTGTTTGTTTTTCTCAGAACCAGGTTTCAAACGTTTATTAGGTAAAAAATAGGCCTGTTAAAATATCAGCTCATAATATTAATGGTGAGATGGTCCGTTCGATTTCCCATACGATTTACATGGTATAAATTGATTTTATTTATTCTGATTGTCATAAGTAAAGAACGGAATGTCCTACAATAAACTTCTTGGTACGCTTTTGTAGAAAATTGAATTGATTTTTTTTAGAATCACCCTAATATGCATACACACATATGTATGTATGTAATCGTTCATAGGTACAAGTGCTAAGGTTATAACAAGAAGTGTTTTAAGATTTCAATAAATCTTAGGCCTGGATAAGACTTGATACTGTTGGAACATAAAGTATGTTCCTTTGTTTTGTTTTCATGACATTTTGTAAGAGAAAAATCCTTTCGACATTTACAGAGGAGTGAGGTATAGACAAAATTCGGTAAGCTACTGTCGATTTACCTGGAAACATGTATTCATCTAATGCGTTTACAGGCCTGTTCTGCAAATCATGATATGCCAAATCACGGTGATTTCAAAAAATTAATAAAAGCTAAATTATTGCTTTTGTAAATTTCACGATTTATTGTTTATACATGACTATAACTTAAAATACAATAAATGCCCACGAACAAGTCAGCTATTAGTAGTTTGCTTTTAACACCACCGTGATTTAAATCACCGTGATTCTTAGAACAAGCCCGATATTTTCTGTTGTTAATAGTTTTAATTCTTCCAAATCAGCCAATGCTCTATATTGATTGTTAATATTTTAAAAATTTTGCTTTTCGCTGGGAAACATTTTTATTCAAAGCGATATAATGCTATTTGTTTTAACAGATAAATCATTTTCAGGGGAAACTTACTAAGCTAAGTTAACATTTCATTATCAAAGCCCACTTTTGCCCTTGACAGAATTTAATATAAACTTTTTACAATATTCTTTAAACTGATCTAAAACATAGATCAACTTCTGTACCACAGAAAATATCATTGAAAGAAATATGGTTTTTATTTACATATATTTAATTGTGAAAGGTTACAATTTCCTAAAATATCTTTACTAATAAAGTTTCGTGCCATTTGTCGAAAAAGAAATTGAATTCTTGGCAAAAATATATGTGTACGTGCGTCTTCTGACTGTATTTCTGGGTTGGCCGAGAGAGTATCAAATGTATTGCGGGAGTAATACGGTACTTTTTCATGTCAAATAGTATCAAAAAAAAGAACGATTGTACCAACTTTTCCATCACTGCTCAGAAGGAAATACTTATTTTATTTGTTCATTCTATTCTTATTTCCATTTTTGTATGTACTTAAACGATTATTGCTGAAACTAATAAAATTTGGATATTTAAATAACCAGTAAGTTAAATAGACTACGGTACTGTATTATTTTTCTTTAGATGCTTAAAAATAATGGGCAATAACCATAGACAAACATTAAAGTCGGTTCTTTTTAGAGACAACTTAAATTTTAGCATCTGTTGCTAGCTTTCTTTCAACTATAGTCAAAATTAGAACCGGTTTTAAGTTGAATCAGCTTTAAGATTGTGATGAGTAAAATCTTGAAAATTTTGCATGCAATTTGGTATGAGTAATAAGCAAGTGGTATCTCTGAACAGCTGACAGAATAAAAACGACAAAAAGTTAAATGAAATAGAATCCATTTTGGAGAAAAAAAGTTGAAAAACATAAACCGGAGAAAAAATTAACATCAAAACCGTTTCTATTATTTATTTGGAAAGCTCACATTAATAGATACAACTATTAAAGACTGGAGGAGTAAGTACGGTAATACATTTTATTAGAAATGAAGAAATATATGACATTTTATCTGAGCGGTTTGTATTATTGCAATAATGGTTGAATTTCAACCACTGGGCGAACACTAGTATAAAGAAATTCATAAATCCAAAACGAAATTTAAATGAATGGCACACAGATATTAGTTTGTAATAATTAAAAAAAAAGATTTTTTATATTTTTTTGCTATGCGTTTTTTCGCCAAATAATCTGCTATAGTTTTCCGTATTGATGACTGAGCAGTATTTCAAACATCAAGAGGAGAATTGGCATTAGCCTTGCGGTCGCTTTCACTAGTTTCTATAAGTGAAGTCGTCGTGTATTTCAGAGAGCTTAAAGATGACTCCGTTTGGCCATCTTCAAATCAATCTAAAATGTGAGTGAAACAAAAAAAAAAAATTATATCTAGGATCAATAAAGGTTGCCATGTTGAATTACATTCTACAAAATTACATTTTCAATACATTTGCCCATTAAAAAATATACCTTAAAAATACCTTGAAATTAGAGGGGCACACAATCTAGTTCCTAGACGCATTTCACTGTTGTTTTCATATTTTTTTAAGTTCTGTTGCATAAAAAATTAAAATAATATCCTTATGAAAATACGTCTATGTATGCAAGTTGACCAACAAAAATGTTAAAACTAAATAATTTGATATTGTCATGCACATATATGGAAGAATATATTTTTTTGAAAGGACGCTTTTTGTCCATGAGAATTGCAAGAAATCTTTTCCTAAACTTCTGCAAATACCATTTCTTTCTATGTATTTGGTGGATTTAATGTTAATATATGTTGCAGTTTAATATAAACAGAAGTTTTTATGTACATACATATATTAAGAATATTTAAGAATGTAAATGAATAAAGAAAGATGAGGAATTCAGAACCAGTTCAATCAGGGTTACCGTTCATACGACTAAAGTCGCAATTTGACCCTTTTTTTAGCGGTCTGCGACTTTTTGTGAGACTTTTTTTATGAACGACTTTTGCGACTTTTTTGATTTTCTTAGGACTTTTTACCCTTTTTTGTAAAGATTCTTACAAAAAACATTAATATTGGAGTAAATTAAATTTTTTTATAAAAAAAATAACTCCGTCAAAACTTAAAAGCAATTCACAGATTATTGTTGATTTGGAAGCACTTTTATTATTTTATATTATATTACGTTCTTGGAACCTTGTTATGTATACAATGTGTTTAAGAAAATTTTCCCTAATTTTCAGTAAAAGTTTCAAAGAATAGTGTTAGCAAAAAAGCGTTTAAAATAAAAATTTTGGTTTTGCAATGCTTATTTTACAAAATTATTTTTAGCTGCCGAGTCAATGTAAGAAAAAGTTGTAGTAAAACATACAAGTGTGTACTAAAATGTGAACATTTTGAAACTAGCTTTGCTTAAAAATTATGTCAGCTTTAAATTTAATAGACAAAGATATGGAAGAGTCGATTCCAAAAAAGAAGTATATATGTATGTTGAAGTATAAAATACATTAACCCAAAAAATAGGATATATGGCGCCAAGATCAAACGAATAGAATTGAAGTAAAGAGCTTACGGGGTTTTGGTTCGACATGTCAGAATTTTGTAAAAAATATCGACGTTGGCAGCATACGACATCCAAATTTATTAAACTTGAGTAGATTTCTTCAGTATGCATACAAGAAAATATGTATTGAAGCACATACAATAATGCAACTGTATATGTCATGAAATATGCAATAAGCTTTTGATTCAATAATAGTTTTTAATAAAAAAGCGTTTAAAAAGATGTGCAACTTTTATTTTCTCACGCGACTTTTTTGTGCGACTTTATTTTTATAGAACGACCTTTTGTGCGACTTTTTAAAAATTCCCAGTGGTAACCCTGAGTTCAATTCAGTTTCACTACAATTTATTTAATGTATTATAAAAACTCTGTATAATTTTCAAATGTTAGTTAACAACTATTAAGTTTTTGGATAGTTTTCATAAACTTTAAGTTACGTTTTAAATATTCGAATTCGAATTCTCGAATATCAAAATTTTACATTCGGCAGATGTATGTAGTATACATACTCGTACATGCAGGCAACACGTATGATCAATTAAATAAATAAATGAGAAAAACATACGTATTTTTGTACTAACTTAGTAATTTTTTCTGTTACGAAACATTTTCAAAGACCCCCTCCCCGACATTTCAAAGACCACAACAGATCGTAACAAAAATCGACGCCACCCCCCCCCCCTCCCTAGAGTGTTACGTAATATATGGACAGTCCCTTATATATAATGTCCTTTATTACGAATCCATACTCCAACACAGGTCTCACAAGCGATGTTAAAGACTTTTCGTTATATAGCGATCATTGAACTCTTTTGCCCATCGTTTTACAAAACGAGGCATACCCCTAGCCTTATTTACTGTCATCGTTATATGTGCAATGAAGTTCAATTTTGAATCAAGTAGTATTGCCAGATCTAAGACGTTATCAACCGAATCCATTTGATAACTTTCAAAGCAATAGCGTGCAGATATCGGATTCTTTCTAACAAATCGCATATATTTACATTTTTTTAGGTTAAGTTCCACAATATTATTTCTGTACCACATGTAAAATGACGACTTAAGCGTCTTGAAGTAGTTGTTGCTCAGACATTTCACGATAACTATGAAAGACGTCGTCCGCATACCTCATGGAGATCATTAACAAACAAAGTAAAATGAAATGGCCCCAAGTGGCTTCCCTGTGGTACACCGGACAGAACATTTATGATTCTAGAAAATTTGTTTTTAAAGCAAACTGTTTGTTTTCTGTTGCTTAGGTATGAGTATATCCACTTTATACTAAGATCTGTAAAACCGAGTAAATGAAGTTTAACTTTCAAAAGACTAGGTTAACTTTATCAAAGACCTTGTTGAATTCAGTGTATATAACATCAGTTTGTAGTTATTGGAAAAATCCACGGTATACGATAGTTTTTAGATGAAGCAGATTAGTTGTAGTGAAGCAAGTTTTTTGAAACATATGCTGGGAAGGGGAAATATGGCATTTGGTAACTTAGGTGATCGGTGATAATTTTTCCAAAAAGCACAGGTAAGATGCTCAATTTTGCTACACCACGATAATTTGCTACATCAGACTTATTCCCTGATTTAAACAGAGGAATTATAAACGATTTCTTCCATTGATGAGGAAAACAGCAATATTTAATTGAAGCATTGAATAAAAGTTTAAGAGATATATCAATATTATTTAAGGTATTGCAAATATTTGATTGATCAAAATGTTGCTTGGAATCGTATTTTATAGCAAATTAATCAAAATGTCGCTTGGAATCTTATAAGGTCTAGGGTTAAAGGAAAATTCAAAACTTTTTTATTTAAAGATTGTTGAAATATCAATAAATGGAATAGATATTGCTTGGTTGGAAGATATCTTGAATGGATAATTAAACTATTTATCGTAAGAAGCATACGAATAAGTTGTGGCGAAAAAATCGGCAAATAAATTATGATTTTTATCACAAATTTAGTTGAATTTATAAAGTAAAACACAAAAGTAATCAAAGTAGAGAAAGTTAGAGAAATATTTATCGTTAACTACATACATACAATATAAAATGCCTTAACTAACAAAAAAAAATTTTGTGATATGTTTTTAATTATTTCGTGTTTTCCTTATGAAACATGCTGCAATTACTAAAAAATCCACATTGGTTTTTTTTTGTTAGTCAGAGCAGTTTGCGTTTTAATAATATGCTTTTTTTGGCTAAAAGAAGGAGTTAAATATCAGATCATGGGATCATTCGGCTTATAATATCTTCGTTCGTGGCAATTCGACTGAGTTTTCTGGAGTGTCTGAGGTGATATTTCGTAAAGTCTTGGTGAAGATTCTCATTGGCCTCTTCGGATAGTAGCATACAGGAAAAATACACTTTTCAATTATATCTTTTCCATTAATGAGAATTTTGTGGAGTGTTGGTGGCACATTGTACCACTCGTACAGTAAAAAAAACTCTTGCCGTCTCGAGACAAAAATCACCAAATTTTTTTTTGGATCTACTACATCGGTAATCTTACAGCTTCCAGAATTGTTGAAAACCTCTTCGTTATGTCTTCATCTAGACCCGTGATTTCGAAAAAAGCAAAGAATCTTCGTGGCGCATTTCCAGAAAATGTCGTACATTGCTTTGCTTAACAGTGCCAGCCTGTATTCAAATTCCCTCTTTAAGTTCACGCTTTGTCAAATATTTTCGGGCTTCTTTTATCGGACGAGTATTTAAGTTGACTCTCCTATGTTTAAATTCAATAATAATTCAAATTAAGGTTCTACAATATTGTGTAGAAGAAGCTTTATTGTTGTTCCATACTAATATACTTCTGTCATCACTTAATGATACTCTAAGTAGTACAACTGCTGTCATGTATAAATGGGAGTCAGAAATTTGTCCATCTGCAAACCTCTGTTGGTATTCACTTTGACACTTAGAGTACATTGTTAGATATCGATTTAAAATCTTTTTATTTCTTTTACTGACTTGGTCTCTAGGATTCTTTTAGCGGTATGGTTCAACAGATTTGCAGAGGCACGCTGTCTGAACTCTTAGTAGTAGAAATTCCTTGAATGTAACTGTTAGTTTTTTCTTTCGTGAGTTGTTTGTATGATAAAAATACGTTATACCATTCACTGTGTGACCAATGCATTATATACTCGTATTTTAATTTTGTAAAGCTATGTACAGACGATTGTCAGATCTTACAATATTGTCAGATCTGGCAATGTGCTGACAATGTACTGGCAATCGAAAATTGCCAGTACAATATTCCTTGTCAGTTCATACGGTTTTAAGAAAATTTTACAATTTATTGCCAGACGGTTGTATGGCAATAAATTCATCTGACAAAATCGTCAGTCGAAAAATTGTCAGTTCACACGGATGTCATATGCACAAATTGTAAGATCTGTTGTTATGCGTTGCCAGACTCAAAGCATTTGTTAGAAATTGTTAAACATCAATCGTTTGTGTTTGTGTTAAATGTAAAAAGTGAAAGTATAAATTATTATGGACCATAAAGAAGCAATTGCAATGATTTTGTGTGCATATATTTTATTATAAATTTTTTCTTTAAAATCAAGCGTGTGCAGTGTTGACCATTGAAAGAATTCTCTTACAATGACGCCATTGTCAGATGCATATACTTCGCACATCTCACAATATTAAAATGTCTGACAAATATCTGGCAATAATTTTACGATTTGTTCACACGATTGTAAGATGTCTGACAATTTCTTGTCAGCTGCTAGTCTTGCAATGGACTGACAATGCTTTTTCTGGCAATGACGTCTGACAAAAATTGTCAGTTCACACGGTTGTAAGAAATTTTGAGCACATTTTACTGGTAATATTGTAAGATCTGACAACCCTCTGTACATAGCTTAAGTTCAAGCTTTGTAAACACCACTAAAATTTTTAATGTTTTGCTTGGTTTTTAAAATATTAGAAGAAAAATCAATTACTTCTTGAGGAAACATAACACGTTCTCCATCCCTTTTGTATCGTTTGGCGCGATCACAGCTTTCTTCAAACGATTTGCATGGCTGACAAAGTACAGAGCTGGTGAAACACTCAGTCTCAGTAAACTTAATTGTAAATGTGCCTTTAAGCCAATTTGCATTATTTCTTCAAATCGCGTTTTGCTACCAATAGAATCCTGTCACGATTGTTGCAAAAACTGTTTTAAGTTTGTTCTGTCTTGCCAAATTCCAGAAGCCTCGAGCATAAAACCGCAATGTGAAATAGAAATACGTTCCATTGTCCTAAAACTATTGTAATAACACAACTTTTTTTTCTTATTAAATCATACTGAAACTGATCTATTTAGCAACAATGCTTAAATGTTTGATATATTAATCACTTTATTCATAAATGTTAGTGATGTGAGAGGCTGTGAAATGTGAAAGGAAGCGCCAACTAATTTAATGGAAAACATATATAGAACTCTAATATTTCCGTATTGAGTGAAAATATTTTATTTTAAATGCTCTTAAGATTGGGCACTCTATAGGCAAGTTGTAATAATGTGCCTTAGTGTCATATGGGCTTTAATAGCTTTACATTATTATTGCAACAAATTGAGAGGTGGTACCTGGGAGCACTTGAAATTGATTAGAAATTTAAAAAAGAGACAATGTATTAGTAGTGATTTCTAACTGGCAGTAAATGGAGCTAAAATTGCAGATCCAAATGTTTGGAGAAAAAGGCCATTTTATTATATGTTCATAAAAATATATAACAAAAAAACTTAAGTCCCTGCAGAGTTTAATTTTTAAATTTTAGTACACAGAAAAAAGCTTTCAACAGTTAATACTTTCAGTTAAGAACTTAATTGATTCAATCAAATTTTTAATTGCATTAAAACTATCAAGAATTTAGCATAAGTAGCAAAATTGAATATGATCTTAGCGATTTTTGCCACATAATTTTACATTAAAAATCACGCTGTGATTTATGCGCCATTATGCTCCAATTTTTAATACCCAATTATATGGAGGAACTCGTTAGTACCTCGTTACTTAAGCTAACTTCATGTAACTTTTTGCTTATACATAAGACGATTAATTTATATTATCAAATTGTTTATAGATGAAAATTTAATTAATTTTTTAATTGATATTATAAGTATTTTAATTGACATTACAAAATTATTCATATTACTTTTTTGTGTGTGTATTAAAATATCCTATTTTAAGAAAAATAATAAGAATAAGAATAACGTTAGCTGACATAATAATATAATGGACCTGTTTGTCTAAATGCGAACGAAAGTTTCGATCGAACATAAGTACTGGAAACAAAAATAAATTTGAATTTTTTGTTTTTGTTTTTCCTATAAATGTTTGATCGAAACGTTCCTTCGCATTTAAACAAAATATAGGGTCTTCTTCTTCTTACAATTCTTATGTTTTTATTAAGTCAGTTCGGTAAAACTTACAAAACTATCAGTCAGATCGAAGCAATTCTTATTGATTTGATTGCACCATTTAGTTCAAAATTTCAAAATACCACTGCATATTGCATGAAGATCATGTTGACAAAGTGACTTTTTTCCGCGAAATGCCCCATGTGCGTAGTGCTAATAAAGAGAAGTTAAATTTTAAGGGCCGATGTTGATTTTGAATAAAACACAAACTGCCTTATTCATAAAAAATATTTCAGATTTATTAAGCGCTTAGTTGAAGTATTTCTATGGGATATTTGTCAAATAAACCTTTAATAAACTTAAAATATTTTTATGAATTAGACCGAAAGTATTTAGGAAACTATTGTCATTTCTTTTTATTGTGTATGGAAGAAAATATCGGTCAAATGGCCGCACCTCGGCGGCACACCTCTATCCGATGGTCCAAATTTTCGATGACAGTGAGGCCTAATTGAAGTTCTATGCCGTTAATGTGTCGAATTATCTCATCTTCTGCTTATTGACGAATCCACTGAGGTGAAAATTTGCACCATCACTGAAGATGATTTTCTTCGAACATTGATCATCCACTGTTGCCATTTCTTGCCATCATTCTGATTATTGCCGACATTTAGAATGGTCAAGAGGCACTAGTTCTTGAGACAATTGCACCTTGTAAAAGTGTAAATGCAAGTGTTCATGTCAGGTGCAATTCATACGTGTAAAGAGCTTTGACATTAATAAGCCGTGTAGATGTCTGTTATGAGTGGCTCTTCGATGACCGCCTGCTAGATACGCCCACGCCGGCATGTTTGTCGGCCTTGCCCAACTTTTTGGGCATTCAATCAATCAACAAATCAATAGCCGGCTATTGATTTTTTCGACGTGAGACTCTTTCTTCTTTCTCTTTTTGAAATACATCTTGGAGTACGGTCGTACGATTCTTCTAATTTTATAAGTTCTTAACGATATATAAAGGAGAGTTATTTTGCATCTGAAACCGTGGGTATTTTATTATCTAAGGAAGTAACAGCAAGTCTTTATGCATAATGTTCATCAACGATGAGCGTGAGAGGTGCAATTGTTGGCTCTTTAGCCACACTATCGCGAACAGCAGCAACATTTTCTGCAGTACGAGCTGTACGACCATGTACTGGTGTTTTCACATCTCCTATAGACCCGGTTTGCTCATATGTTTCCACGATTTTTCCGATCGTACGCACATTTGGTCGATTTTGCTTGCCAAAAAAATCCCGAAGTGCATTTTGATTGGAACGCCTATTTTCACAATAAGCCTGAATAACTTTAATGCGTTGGTCGATTGTGTATGTTTTCATGGTTCAAATTGAATTAGTCTGAAATTGAAAAATGGCAAATGAAATGCAGAAAAAATTGACATTTAGGTGTGGTTCACATTCAAAATCGGCACGTTAAATTTAACCACCCTTTAGTTAGAACGACATCAATATATGCAAAGTGATCTAAAGAGGAGTGAAACTGTTTGCTGGTACTATATTTTATCCATTTTGTTTATTTGCATACTGTAACTACTGAAAATCCATTTGTCAATGTTTTGCATTGAATATTGTAACTTTTGTGGGCAAAGAGAGAGATATAAGTTATTCATAAATTTATTTATTTATGTATGCATGCATGAAGTGTTATTGAAAATAATATTGTAGTATATATAACTGCAGCAGTGGCAAGTAAGGTTAAAATTGTACAAAAGTCAAATGAAGGTGTGCTAAGGGTCAGTATAATCATATATTTAATAGTACAGAGATATGAGAGGAAAATTTTTCAGTGTGAATATGAGTATGGAATACAATTTATCAAGTAATGAACATACAAAATGCATTTCGTATATTGAAAGTATAAACAACAATTCAATTCTTTTATGTGACATACATAAATACACAAATGTACTTCAAGGCTAGAACTTATATAAAACCGCCTAGTATAGCATCATAAATTCATAGAAAAACCAACCATCAAAAGTTATATTTATGCATAATGCTTTCAAAAGCATTGTTAATGACTTAAAGAAGAGAGGATTAAGTCATGCTTATATTCATAGAACATTATTCATAATCATCAGTAATGTTTTTTGATAAATTCATTTTTTTATTTACATTATTTTATCAGCACCAGAGAGCTCTGAGCGGAAATGATGGTGGCGTTAACTCAAGTAGTTCGCACGTTGACTACAAAATTGAAGGTCCTATGTGTGAATCTTATCACTGATAAATTCATTAAATAACAAACCCACGCATTTTTTTGATGTGCAGTAGTATATCTTTGTATCAGTTGTTCAAGTGCTCAAGACATAGACACTGATCACTGAATTACACTAGCTTAACTGGATACTAATCCTAATATAACATCAGAGTGCACTCCTTCATCGGTATTGTGCAGGAAAATCATCAGGAAATCAAAATAAATAATAAAATAGCTTAAAAAACAGCTTAAAAAACCTAATACGCCTCTTTGACACTGGAGGCGCTGCCTTATTAAAAAAAAGCAATGTGAGTCCGATCACAGAGGAGATGTGTAAACATCTAGTAATGAAATTTTTTTTAAGTTGGAAGTACTTATGCTTTTAGTATCTTTTTTAAATTAATTAATGAAAAGTATCAAAACTTTCAATATTGTAAATACATAGGAATTTGTTGGTTTTTGTTTGTTTTATTAAACTTATTTGGTTAGTAAATGGGCACACTGCAGTATATATACTGCATTAAAAATTGCACTAAGCAGTAAATTTACTGATTACTGAAAAAATTCAGTAAATTTTTACTGCTAATGAAATTTAATTTGCATTACTAGTAAAATCGTAGGGCCGTAGCAGGTGGCAAAGTTTTTTCATTCAAATTTTGAAACTTTTGTATGAAAAACATTTAGCCGCTTGGTAGAATTTCATTATGAATACGGGCATTACTGATTACTGAAAATTCAATGCACCTCATCGTATAACAAATCATTTAGGCAATTTATAAAAATTGTAGAAAAAAAGTTTTTTATTTTTTTTTTTGTTTTTACTGAAACTTGAGTGGCACTGCAGTGTTCATCTATGGTAAATACATTTACTTTTACTTTTTAATTTTTAATTCCTGTTGTTCATCGTTTAGTTGTTGCTGTTCTTGTTGTTGTGTACGCATTGCAATTAAAATAAATTCAGTAAAGTGCGACTTTGACTCGAGCACATTCGGTTTTGATAATTTTTTGGATTTAGCTTTCTTCATTTTTTAAGTTTTTTCAGTTTAAACGATTTTTTTTTCAGTTTTATCGCTTTTTTCTCGTTTTGGCGTTTTTTTTTTCTTTTTGGGTTTTCTTAATTTTCGCAAGTTTTTTTATTTAAGCGATTTTTTCATATTGGCGATTTTTTTTGTTTAAGGATTTTTTTAATTTTGGCGATTTTTGCGGTTTTTCGCGATTTATTTTAGTCCTAGAGATTTTTTTAATTTGGTGCTTTTTTTCGTTTTGGCGATTTTTTTATATTTGGCGATTTTATATTTTTTTGATTTTTTAGTTTTACCGTTTTTGAAAATTTCAAGAGTTTTATTCTTACGGTTTCCAAGATACAGCAAGTTGTCAAAATTACAAAGTCAAAATTGCATTAACTGATGGAACACCCATTGATTTAAATTTTTTAAATTTAGTGTTAATTGTTGTAGTCTGTATAAAAATACACTAACTTTTAAAATTTCAAGTGTATATATGTACATACACAATTGTATGTATATTACATGGGATTTTAACATTATTCGTTGCTCGTTTTGGAACACCCTTTAGTTTTTAACTCTCATGTAATTATTGTTGTAGTGGCCAAATGTCTACATATTGTGTCCAAATTTCAAGTCCGTAGCTCTTACGGTTCATTTTCACCTTTGGTGTACGAAAATATACAGCAAAATAACCGGCGGCGGCGCACCGTCGGCTTCGAGCCGGTCGACTTGTTTCTCTGCTTGGTATTGCTTCTTTCAAACACTAATACACTCATACATAGCTCACACCGATTTGACAATGCAAAGTAAAAGCAAAAAGCAAAGAAATCTCAGCAAAGAAATCAAAGTTAAAAGATTTTTACCCCCTAGCGAATAGATGTTTACACATCAAAACGTGCAAACAAGCAGAGCTGTAAAAGAATGAAGCTTTCCTCTATCTCTTCCTTCACCACATGTCTTGACTATCACCTTTCTTAAAGGAGGCAACACCCAATAATAGTAGTAGGCGTTCATTGCTTGAGTGCTACTTCCCTTAGAAAAAATGTACAAGACAAAATATTGTAAAATTCTTACTTACAGCAGAAATTTTTTTTACTCTCTTATTAATAGCTTGCTATAATGCAAGCCCACGTTTTCTCTGCAACCTTGCACGCATTTATATTGTGTCATCTATATTCAGCCTTAAGAATATAATGCTTGAAGATGCAGTTTCTAATAATATCCAAAGACTTCGATACCGATTCGGAGTAGGAGGCATTCGTAGAAGAGCTGTATGTTGTATGCTGTAATCCAGATGATTGCGAGGTCAGCCTGATCATCCAGTCTATATGACATTCGCTCTTCTACTAATTATCTGCAGATTTCTAATATAATAATGACAAATTAAATCCTTAAAAATTACTTCCAATTCTGTTTAAACGATTGTTGTGTGCATGCTCTTAAGAACAGGGTCAAGTAATAAAGCATATGATTTAATTTAAGTTTTCAGAAAAAAGTAGTTACCAATTAATGTTACCAATTAAGAATTTTATTGATTCAATAAAGTTTATAAATGTTATTACAATACAATAAACAATAGTTAAATGATGTTACAAAATTGTTTATTGGTGAAAATCTAATTAAATTTTTATTTGATATTACAAATATTTTAATTGATATTAAAAACTTATTCATTACTTTTTTATGTGTTTTTAAAGTGTAACTACCATTTTGTAAAGAAAGCAAAAAAGTTGTCCACTTTCTTTGCGAATGTCCAGTTTTGCATCTCTTGAAACACAAGTTTGTAGCCATTTATTAGATGACATTCAGAGTTATCAGAGATTGGTTTTATTGGCCTTATCAGATATGTCAATGAAACGAGTTGGATCTAGCACCAATCACCTTATCTGAGTACTTCGATCCGGTTCTACATAGTTTGACATTGACGAGTGGAGTGCTCTTTCAAAAAATAATCATCTAGATTATACTTGAATGTCTGCGTGAAGCATGCAGTTACGTTAAAAACCAACCAGAAAACGAGTAATAATTTGTGTTAGTCATACAAGAATTTGTAATTATGTTCAAAATTAAAATTCCAAATTAATTTTGTGTAAGAAATCCATGCACAAAATTTCTTAAATACTAGTAATAACTGAAACTAACATGAAACAAACTCTTTTGCGTTTAATTTCACACAAAAAAACAGAAAATATCGCTTCCATTTCGGCAATTATGAATAGTAAAACATAACTCCTTTTATAATAAGCTTATCATTAGAGCTTATCCAAATTCGTACTACTTCTGGACCAATTCAAATACTAAATTTTCATCGCTTCTTTGTTTAATGGGAATCCAATCATAAATATTCTCAAAGTGTTTATGTGAAGTATTTTTCGCAAAAAAATAATAAAATAAATAAAAATAACAAAATGGGATGAGTTTTGGGATAAGGTACTCTTTCCTTAAAAAGGCTATGAGCCAAAAACCTAACATAACCCCAGCTCAAACTGGAAACACTTACTCCGATACTTATCCTCAAATCACCCAAACAATGACTACACATGTATGATATGCTGATGCCTGGATGAAGATTAATTCTATTCCCAAGGAAAAAGTGCCATCACCAAATAATGAAACATGTGTAAACTCAGGCTTTAGTTTCAGTCGCCTTGAAGCTACTATTGATAATCTGGTGCAAACTACGAGTATAAACAACTTTACAACGAACATGAAGAGCTTGATGCGAGAAATGCTGCAAATGAAAAATGTACTCCAATAGTTAACAAGCCATGAGCACGTTAGAAGTATGTTTCTGGAATGCTAATGGCATTCGCCGACACAAAAACTCCAGCACGCACTTCCTCATGGAAAAAATACTGAAATCAACATAATGGTTCTGAGACTCGTTTGACTTTGAAAAGCCTTTTTAAAATAAGTAGTTAGACTAGGGTCGCTAGTCGGGCTTGTTTTGGCTGGATTGTCCCGCTTTTAAGTACCTGTCCAGTTTCAAGCTGAAATAAAATTTGTCCAGATGAAACAATTTTCCACAAAATGTTCTTAATATTTATTGCCTTAAATTTTCTAACCATAAACTATACATCGACTATTGCTGTCTTCGCGCAGTTTATAACCAATTACCAAAAGATTTGTAATATGACAAAATATAAATTATAAAATTTACGAAAAGTTGTATGTTTCGTCCCTTCAATAACATTTTGTGAAGGAGTTTTTAGTATCTCAAGCAGTTTATACAAAAAAGAAAGAAATCGAATGTCTTTCGATCTTATTAGAGAGGAAATGCTAATAAGAACTATCTTAAAGGAATCTTGCAAAGATTTTCAAAGATTTCTTCAAATACCTAAAGGTTTGGAATAAGTAAAATCCGTAAGCGCAAATACAAAATATATGTGGCAACAAAAATAAAATTGAGCTGTTGAGCTCAACAGTTGTGAAACTGTTGGAAACCGTTGGCAACAATAGTTACGTTTTAGAAACGCCTTGACGGATATAATTTAATTTTATATCTTTATTTCGTTACTTTATCGCATTAGTAATGTAAAATTTATTAAATATTTGCTGCTGCCACCTAACAAAGCATATGAACAGTATAACTCTATTCGATCAGCTGTTCAGGCTGAGCACAACATGTTGACTATAGGTAGCGAAACAATAAAGCAAAAAAAATTTTAGCAATTAAGAGATGCTATAGCATCTCTTATGGTCTATGGATTAATAATTGTTATTCTTTCCTTAATTTCTCTTTGAAAAATATAAAATCATGAGTTCCAGAATTAACCAATTCTCAAAATTTGGTAGTTCTAGTATTTTCATATTTGTTTTAAACAAACATACCTAAATTGTTATTTTCCTCAACATTTTTAAGTGCCATTATTACAACTCAAAGTTAGTTCAAAGTTAGATTTTGTCAGACGTATAAAAAGCTTTTCATTATTATAATCTTACTTTAACCTAAAGTCAGCGATAACTTAAAGGCTAAAAGTGGCCCGGTAGTCTAGTGTGTAGTGTGCTTGGCTTTGAGTGCGAAGGTCGTAGGTTTGATTCCCACCAAAGAATCTGTCTGTCTGTTTTACTACAACGGGTGAATGTCTTTGTTACTATACTCATCAAAATAAATTACTATACAATTTGTAATTGCATTTGTAAGTTTAAGGCCATTATAACGACTTAACAATAAAGTCCGAATAGTCGTAACTTTAGCAAAACTGAACTATAAAGTGACCTTTAAAATTTGTCCATCATTAAAGCTGTCCGATAAAATCAAAAGTAAAATTTTTGTTTGGTGGCAATATTTATGTGGATACTGTGTATATTGATTGTTAAAAATACTTAGTGGCAACTTGCTTTTGTTTATTTGTCAAATTACAAACATAATAGCCCAATTCACAATCTTGTGCAAATGGTCGTGTATTGTTGCATGTGCAAAGTGGTATAGTATATTGATACTCACCACTAAGAGTTGTTAAGTGGTGAATATCAATATGCTATTCTATTTTGCATATGCAACGATGCAAGACCATTTGCACAAGATTGTGAATTGGGCTTGTAAACATTTTTGTCAATTCTTTTGTTTTATTATTATGTGTTTTGTGTTGTATTATTTTTGTTTTATGCTAGCCCAATTCCTTCGGTTGTATGACAATAACTTCATCTGACAAAATCGTCAGTAGAAAAATTGTCAGTTCACACGGGTGTTATATGCAAAAATTGTTAGATCTGTTGTTATGCGTTGCCAGACTTAAAGCATTTGTTAGAAATTCTAAAATATTTATCGTTTGTGTTTGTTTTAAATGTAAAAAGTGAAAGTATAAATTATTATGGACCATAAAGAAGCAATTGCAATGATTTTTCTGCATATATTTTATCATAATTTTTTTTTTTAAATCAAGCATGTGCAGTGTTGCCCATAGAAAGAATTCTCTGACAATGACGCCATTGTCAGATGCATAAACTTCGCACATCTGATAATATTAAAATGTCTGACAAATATCTGGCAATAATTTTACAATGTGATCACACGATTGTAAGATGTCTGACAATTTCTTGTCAGGTGCTAGTCTTTCAATGGACTGACAATGCTTTTTCTAGCAACTACGTCTGCATAGGCGTAGCTAGGCCTTTCTGGGGGGGGGGCAATGCCCCCCAGACTTGATTTTGCCCCCCCCCCAGGATTTATTACAAATTCTTTTTAAAACATTTTCTTTTTCCTGTAATATTAAAAAATTCTATTTTTTATTTCTTTTAAAATTACTCATGAAAATCACCAGTAATTTTTATACAAGCTTTTCGAATTATCGCTTAATATGCATACTTTTATTAGATAACAAATACCCAAAAAACTATAAGTTTACAGCACTTCAAAACATCACAAATAGTAGTTAACTCCATGTGAATTTATAATGGATGTGTGTAGATATGTATGTGTGTATGTAGCTTTCAACAAATTCTTAATAAAATTGTATTAGTGTACGTAGTTAGTAGCAAGGCAAGTTGTTTTAAGGTGTTCTTAAGATTTTCTACTGTCAAATTGTTTGTAACAATAGCCACCAATTTTTATTTAGAGTAAAATTAAAAAAATAGCGAAAAATTATGAACTGCAAATACCTTGTATATATTCATATACTACCCTGCAGGAGAATAGGCGATAATTGTCTAAAAGCTACTAGTAAACTTTTTTGTTTATTAACTTTTTTTATTTTTTCTTTCAGATTATATAATATACAAAATGGAAATTTTTTTACACTAAGTATGAAAAATGATGTCTCTTAAATGACCACCGTTTTCAGCTTCGCACTGATGGGCTCTTTTTAGAGCATTTTCCATAACATCTTTCAAAATTTGTAGCTGTAGCGTTCTAATTTCTGCAACAATGTTTGCCTTGAGTTCAAGGATTGTCTCTGGCTTGTTCACATACACTCGCTCCTTCAAAAAACCCCAAAGAAAATAGTCGGGTGCTGTCAAATCTGGCGATCGCGCTGGCCAAATAATTTCCGAATTTCGAGAAATTATTCGCTCTCCAAAAATTTGACTTAAAAGTGCCATTGTGTCTCGGGCAGTATGGGCAGTGGCTCCGTCCTGCTGAAACCACATATCAGGTCTGTTTTCAAGAGCAGGACGTAAAAAATTTTCTATCATAAACCGATACCGCTCTCCATTTACGGTTACAGCACTTCCATCTTCATTCTCGAAGAAGTAGGGCCCAATGACATTTTCAGATGTGATCCCACACCATACTGTACACCTGATGGGGTGCAATTGGCGTTGATGAATGGCTCTTGGATTTTGAGAACCCCAGAACCTACAGTTCTGCTTATTAACAAAGCCATTAAAATGAAAATGAGCTTCATCACTCATAATCAAATTTTCAATAAAGATGATTTCATTTCTGGCCAACTCTTGAAATTTAACTGCAAAATTTAGACGTTGCCGATGATCTGCGGGTTTTAACTCTTGGACCAATTGCACCTTATATGGGTATAACTGTAAATCTTTTTTTAAAATGCGCCGTAGTGACGTACGAGACATTTCTAGCTGAGCAGAACGCCTTCTGCCAGATGTTTCTGGTGCTTCGTTAACACTTTGCTGTACTCGTTCAATATTTTCCGCAGTGCGACTTAAACGTGGTCTACCGGTTCGAGGCAAATCTCTTACGCTACCATGTTGGTGATGACGATTAACTAATCAACGAATCATCGCTTCAGAGGGCGAAATTCTGACGTTAAAATGTCGACGATATGCTCTTTGCGTTAAAATAATTGATCTCTGGTTTAAATAATAAAATTCTATTGTTCTGGTTCTCTGTTCAGTTGTGAACCTCTCCATTATAAATTCTCCAAGTGTTGTCTATATAATCTGAAAGAAAAAATAAAAAAAAATAATAAACAAAAAAGTTATTGAACTTTTACACCCCTTGGTTTCTTTTGGCCCACCCGTACTTATTTATGTATGTATGTTCATTCATCGCAACAATATAATAGTATTGATTCAGAACTTCAATATTGGAAGGGTAACTAAATAATAAATGGCAATTTTCTATTTTTATTTATGCACCAACAGATAAATTTTTTTTAAATTAAATAATAAATTATTAAGAAATGAAATCATGAATGATGAATGAAATCATTTCTTGCTTGTATCTTTTCAAAATATTGTATTCAAATATAGTATATACATAAATAATTTTTTCATATGAACATATAAACTTGTTGGAAACGAATAATAATTTTATTATTATTTAGTATATTATTATTAGATTATTATTATTATTATTTAGTTTTTTTCTAATACATACTTTACTTTTTGTCTATATATTGTTTTTGTTTTGAATGTTTTGTTTTTTTAGTTTTAATTATAACTTAATTTTTGTTATTGAAGCTGGACTGTTAATTTATGTTTTAACTTAAATAAAAAAATGTTAAATAAAAAAAATCTGTATAAAATTTTTTAAACGCACTAATAATCCCAAACCAATATTTTACTTATTATGTAAAATATATTTTTTTTAAATTTCCAATTTCAATGTATTTGTAATAAACAATATATATTTAACTTAATAAGTAAACTATTAATTTGGGATTATTAGTGCGTTTAAAAAATTTAAGGCTTAAATTTTAACAATTCCTATAAAAAACACTAATTAAAAAAAATTGTGTTTCCCCCCCCCCCCTCCCCCAATAAAAATGTCTAGCTACGCCAATGGACGTCTGACAAAAATTGTCACTTCACACGGTTGTACGAAATTTTGAGCACATTGTACTGGCAATATTCTAAGATCTGACAACCGTCTGTACATAGCTTAACTTTAGTTAGTTAGCTTAGCTCTAATTGTATTAGATAACAATAAATGAGCTACCCAACAATAAAAAACTCACAAGAACAAAATGATTCCCATTAAGCTGAAGTAATCTGTGACCTCTGATACAACTTTCAGCAACATCGCGCTCATATATTATTTTCTAAGCACTTGCTATTTTTATTTAAATAATTCAACAAATTGTTGACAACAATCCTTTATTAGATGAGCAATTTCATAGTGTTTACAATTTTGTTTATAGCAGCAAAGAATAAAATACTTTAAGAATTTGTGTAGTCGTATCAACACTTGGATAGAATTAAATGTGTTCAAAGAAACACAAAATGTTTTTTTTTTTTCCTGAAATGAATGCTGATTGTAGCAATGAAAACATAGTTCTCGTTTCTTTTTAGAACAAAATTAAATTTTTAAAATCGCTTTAAAAAATTTTAAAATTTTCAGAAAAATGTCTATTGTAATGAAAAAACTCAAGTTAATAAAAACCACATAAACTTAATTGTGTGAAAAAATTAGCAGTTCAAAAAAAATGCCATGATTGGAGTTACTTTTTACACAAAATATAAATTTATCTAGGCGCACGGCAGTGCGCCAGGCCAAGTTCCGGCCAATGCACGCAGTGTGTATATTTACAGGAAGCCATTCGAGCTGTTTTTACCCCCCTCATAACTCTGTTCCCCGCGACCGTAAAATTATGAAATTTAAATCATAATTAGAATAAATTCATGTTACCACACAAGCCAAGTTTCGAAGTTTTACAACAAAAGGTTTTGGAGATATGGAGGTGCAAAAAGGGCATATTTTAAGACATACTCATTGACTCACTGATCACTCATCAAATTTATGAAGCACTTCCGATATAGTTAGAGAGCTAAAATTTGGTACACAAGTAGATCTAGGTGAGGAATGAACCAGAAAAATCTGAAAACCCGAAAATTTCAGCCAAAGGGGCAGGGCTACGCCCATAAAAATTAAAATCTAAGCTAGTGAGCTGAAATTTGCTACAGAGCTAGGTCTAGGTGAGCAATAAACTAAAAAAATTTTAAATCTGAAAATTTTGGCCTGGAGGGCGGGGCAACGCCCATAAATGGTAGAATTAAAAAAGCAAATCTAAGGCGCTTAGTGGAAGCTATTTTATTGAAATTCGGCATACATAATGCGATAATGCAAGCCTAAAAATTTTTCATTAAAAAAGTGGGCGTTGACACTCCCATACAATTTCAACCTCATTTTCGTGTACTACGGCGCAGCATATTTAGATATACTTTTTCTGTATGTATTATAATCAGTTTGCTCCGAAACTCGACACGAATAATAAACACTTGCCGAAAAAATCTCGAGTTTGAAAAAGTGGGCAGGGTTACGCCCATAAATATTAAAAATTTAAGTTGCGCTTATGAGCTGAAATTTGATACACAAGTAGGTCTAGGTGAGAGACCAACTATAAAAATCTGAAAAACCAAAAAAATTTTACTAGAATGGGCGGGGCCACTCTACTATTGTTTGAACCTGAAAACTAACAGCCTTATTTATAAAACTTATTAAGGCTTTTTAAGAAAAAACCTTTATGAAAATTTGCCTTAAAACCCCTCTATAAAGTCTTAATAAGTTATATAAATAAGGCTGTTAGTATGCAGCTTTTAACTTAAGCCATTTTAGTATACGTTACACGTATATAATACTTTGAACTATCACCTAAAAAAGTGGTCGTGATCACTCCCATAAAATTTTAGCCTTGTGTTTAATCTACTTCGGTCTAGCATATTTTAGAAGAAAATTAGCATGAACTATAACCGCTGCTCTCAACAATATTGTGAGTTTAAATAGTGGGACGGGTAATGCTCATAAAATGATAAGGTATAGTTCACGCTAGACAGCAGAAATTGTATACACAAGTAAGTGTAGATGAGTAAGCCAATGGGAAAATCTTAAAACCAAGAAGTTTTTTTATCCTCTGAAACTCCAATTTCACTAGAGAGCTGAAATTTGATACACAAATTAATCTAGATCAGAGATCACTAAGAAAAATCTAAGAAACCAGTAGTTTCAATGAGTTGTTGGGAACAAGCACTGTAAACTCAAAATTAAGTTAAATTTTACTGAAACTTTTCATACACATTGCACTTATCCAAAGTAAAAATTTCCTGTTTGAAAAGCGCCCGTGAGACTTCACCCATACATCTTAGCTTTTTCTTTCATTTACTTCGGCTTAGCATTTTTTAGTCTATTACTCATGTATATCCCATTAGCTTTTTCATACTAGCAGATATAAAATTCGGCGGAGCCAGGTCCATAAAAATTTTACGTAATATTATACTGTAGAGAGCTGACATTTTGTAGACAAATAGTCCTAATTGATTTACTCAATCGGAAAATCCAAACATTAAAGCACCAGCTACCCTATTAAAACTTTGCATGCACATTGTTCATATCCTTGTGAGTTATTTACTTCGGCTAAACAGACTTTAATATGTAAACCTATTGAGAAAATAGGCGGGGTCACGCCCAGTAAAATTTGCGCTGCATTTTACATATTTCTTTTCAGACTACTCTTACCAAATTGTGTACACATCGGCGACCATTTGTAATGACACAATAGTACATTTTTAAGGTTTACAATCCAATACACATCAAGCTATAATCTATTATTTAATATAACTATGCTATTTTTAACTGGCATAGTGATCATGAATAGAAATAAAACACACTAGAAATTTTAAGTTTAAAAAGTTTTATCATATAAAATTTTTCAAAAAGTAGTCAGATCCTCACAAAAACATAAATGTGAAAAAGGCCAAGTTCCTATCAAAGATTTCGGCCATCAAAAGCAGTGAGATACAAATTTTGACCAAGTTCTTGTTTGGAACAACACCTTTCACTGACATATGCTATGCATTACACACATTTGTAATCGTAAGAGTGTCATATAATTTTTAGATAATCTGCTAACTTGGCAATATTTTTACCTTTCTAAAAAAGGAGAAAATAATGTTTATTTATTCATTTCTTTATATCGGTAAAAATGTTGTCAAGTTAGCAGATTATCTAAAAAATATATGACACCCTTACGATTACAAATGTATATAACGCATAGCATATGTCAGTGAAAGGTGTTGTTCCAAACAAGAACTTGGTCAAAATTTGTATCTCACTGCTTTTGATGGCCGAAATCTTTGATAGGAACTTGGCCTTTTTTCACATTTTTGTTTTTGTGAGGATACATATAACCAGAAAACAATTAATGGAAAAGTTTCTTTCCAAAACTTCGACCATCACAAAAAGTGAGATAAAAAGTTTGACCAAGTTTATGTTTGGCACAATACTTATCACAATAATGGCAATGCATTTTATAAATTTGTAATCGTAAGGGTGTTATATCATATCTAGATAATCTGCTTACTTGGCAAAATTTTTTTCCATGTAAAGAAATGAACAAATATATATTATTCACTCCTTTTTTAGAAAGGTAAAAATAGTGCCAAGTTAGCAGATTATCTAGAAATGCTATGACACCTTTCTTGAAAACGCAAAAATAAAGGCAAGCCTAAGTGCAATCCATGTCCATGCAAAGTTTCAATAGAGTAGCTTGTGTTCTTACTTTTGAGATTTTCGATTTTTCTAGTTGGTAACCACCTCAGCATATTTGTTTGCGAAATTTCAGTTCTCTACGGTGTAATATTACGTTAACTTTTTATGAACTTGAGCCTACCTCCCTTATTTAACAATTGGTGCTTTCGGACTTTTCCAATTCGTAACTCATCCCTTAACTTAATTTCTTACGGCCCTATGTATAGGAAAAAATTGGCATGAAGTTAGCATAAGTGGGGAACTTAATTAGATGTTTACGACTTTTTCCATACATTTTGATATTAAAAATGGGTGCATTACGTAATTTTAATCCACTATTAAGTCCTAGCATGATTTTTATCTGCAGTTTAATGGCAAAACTCTTTAATATTACGTTCAATTTTGGTACTTATGCTAACTTCGTTTCTTATACATATGGCCCTTAATTTCGAGTTTAAAGTACGTGTCCATGCCACCAGATTGAAACTTCCAGGATTATAGATTTTTCTTTGTGATCCCTGATTTGGATTTATTTGTTTATGGAATTTAAGCTCTCTAGTGCAAATTTTAGCATTAAATGTTCCCGAAGTACATGAAATAGAAGGCTTAAATTTTATGGGCGTGTTAACTTTTATAAACAAAAATATATAACCATGTATTGCAACATGCATGCCAAATTTCAATAAAATCGCTAAGGTTAACCGCCTTAGGTTTGTTTTTTATACCCTTTACCAAAAAATGGTAAAAGAGTATATATAGGTTTGTCATTTCGTTTGTAATTTCCAGAATATTAATAAGCGAGCCATAAAGTATATATGTTCTGGATCCTTATGCGTAGGTAAGACGAATAAGCTATGTCCGTCTGTCCGTCTGTCTGTACGTGAATTCGGTGAAGCTCCCAGAAAAGCTAGAGACTTCGGTCTTAGACTGGTGTGTCAGAAATAGTCCAAATAAGATTGGTATTGAAAATCAGCAATCGAGCAGACGGTTTCAGAACTGGGAAACTTAAACTTCATTTTGCCATACAAAATAACTACCGAAAAGTAGTTATTATTATTTTTTGTTAAATAAACTTTTTTTATACTTCAAAATGAATAAAATTAATATTTCTAGTTAAAACAGAAAAAAAATTAGAAAAATTAAAAAGACGTTTCCAGGGTTGGAAAACTTTTACTTTTTTCTTATACAAAAGTAACTTACTAAAACAAATTTTTCCTTTTCTTTTAAAAATTAAACATATCTTATATTCTTAAAAGAAAGAGATTAGTATAATATATATATATATATATATATATATATATATATATAGTTTTTGTGATATAAAAAATTAGCTACCGAATACTAATTTTTATTTTTTTTATAAGAGAAACTTATTTTATACTTCAGTACGAATGAATTTGGTATTTCAAAATAAAAAAAATAAAAAAAATTAAAACGACATCTCCAGGGTTGGAAAACCTTATTTTTTATACAAAAGCATTTTACTAAAACAAATTTTCCTTTTTTACTATAAATTAAACATATCTTATAGTCTTAAAAAAAGATTGGTATAAGAAATAAGAAAAATAAAAAAGGAGGATTCCAGGGTTAGGAAACTTACACCGTTTGTGATATAAAAACTTAACTACCGAAAACTAATTTTTTTTTATTAAATAAACGTATTTTATGCTTGAGTACGAATAAAATTGGTATTGCAAATAAAAAAAAATTAAAAAAATTAAAAAGTCGATTCCAAGGTTGGGAAACTTTAACTTTCTTTGTACGAAAGTAACTTACTAAAACAAATTTAATTTTTTTTTCATAAATTAAGCATATATTAAATTCTTAAATGAAAGAGATTGGTGTTGGAAATCAGAAAAATCAAAAGGGATGATTTCAGGGTTGTTAAACTTACACTTTTTGTGATATATAAAAGTAACTAAGTCTAATTAATTTTTTTTATTTTCCTTCATAAATTATATATATTTTACGTTTTGGAAAGAAAAGTTTGGTGTAGGTAATTGTAAAAATAAAAACCACAACTCAAGAGCTGGAAACTTTGAACCTTTTTTCTGGATATTAAAGTAACTAAATAAAATATTTTTTTTGAATTTTCTTTTTTCACTTAACACACTTTCTATATTTTTTTAAGAACTACTAGATTGGTATAAGGAATCAGAAAAATCTAAAATTATGATTTTATGGTTTGAAAATTAATTTTTTTGTACATATAAGTAACTATGTCAAATTATTTTTTTTTCTTTTTGTTTATACTTTATGTATGTGCTTATGTATGTATCTCTATACTAATGCACGCAATTTGGTAAAGGGTATATAAGATTCGGCATAACCGAATATAGCACTCTTACTTACTCCTGGTTAAAATCATCATTTTAATATTTTCCTATGTGGTTACTCACCTATAGGTCGACCTCGTTGAGTGTACCAAATTTCAGCTCTCTAGATATAGCGGAATCGCTTCATAATATTGATGAGTAAGTCAGTGTGTCAGAGAGTATGTTCTAAAATATGCACTTTTTGTACCTCCATATCTCAGGAAGCTTTGTTGACAAAAATTAAGCCTAACTATAAAATAAATTTTAGAATTTTTCGTCGGAGGGAAACAAAGTTATAAGGGGTAAAAACGTGATGAATGTAAATATAAACTCTGCGTGCATAGGCCGGAAATTGGTCTGGCACACTACCGAGCGCCCAGATCACCCTCCCAAGTGGAAAATCTTGAAGAAAAATTATGTCTGGAGGAAGTGTGATTAGAAATAGGAAGATCCTCACCCCTCGCTAAAAATCTGCTTCTGTGAAGCTTACGAAGAACACAATATCACCTGCTATTACTGATACTCACGCAAATCTTTTCCTTTTGTAGAAATATTATTTTAAAATTCATTACCTCTTTACTGATAATAGTTTCTACTACCTAATAGTTGTAGCTTTTAAGGAAAAAGTTTAAACTACATAGCCAAAAGATGAATGTACGAGATGTAAAATATATGAGTTGTGGTTACTGCTTGGTTGGAAACTACTGTGGTAACTGTTTGGTTGGCAACTTTTGCGTTGAAGTCATCTATATCCTGGTATAATATATTTGATTAATATTTAAATAGTTTGTCACTTAGTGACAAATGACTTCCGATAAGAGCTTTAGCTATTGAGCAAAAAATAAGAGAAAAAAATATAAACAAGTAAATACTAATATATCCAAAAGTTCTTCGTACTCGTACTGTTTTCATGGAAATGTTTATTTTTATGAGATAAAACGTTTAGTACAGTGACAGAAAAACGTATGGCATAACGAAGGTAAGAAAGCAGAAAAGTTTTGTATCGAAAAAATAACATAGTATCAGCCAATTGACCGGTCATTTGATCGATAGTCATGCAGGATGTATTCATCATTGCGTAGAACAAAGTTTCTTTTACATTATTAAGGGCAAAATGAGAATTTTGATGGAAACTTTTGTGTACGTGTGATGGTGCATCTCTATCTATCTCGACTATATAACATATATTCCTACTCTCACTCTACTGCTATTTACTAATCTATTTATATGTATGGCATGAAAAACCACTGCAAAGTGAATAAAAAATTTACCTTAAACTCATAAAATTTAATAATATTTCTTGCTTGGGTGAAGGAAATATATGAAAAAGAAATGTTTCAACAACATAAATTTTTTACAATTAGTTTTAAATATGATGGCATAAATATACGTCAAGTTTGAATGATCATAATCGACTAATATATCCCGCAAAATATTCTTTTATACGCTATTTTCTCAGGAACCGTAAGAGGTACGGACCTGAAATTTGGACAGAGTATGTAGAACCTTGGCCGCTACAAAAACAAATACAGGATAATTAAAAATAAAAGGGTGTTCTAAAACGAGCAACGAAAAATGTTAAAATCCTATGTAATATACATACAATTGACACTTGAAATTTTTAAAATTAGTGTATTTTTATACAGACTACAACAATTAACACTAAACTTTAAATTAAAGGGTGTTCAATCAGTTAATGATATTTTGACTATGTAATTTTGACAACTTGCTATATCTTGGAAACCGTAAGAGGCAAACGCTTGAAATTTTCAAAAACGATAAAACTAAAAAATCCGAAAATTATAAAACCGCCAAACCAAAAAAAATCGCCAAAAACCAAATAAATCGCTTAAACGAAAAAAAAGCACCAAATTAAAAAAAATTTCTAACACTAAAATAAATCGGCAAAACCAAAAAAATCGACAAAAAGAAAAAATCGCCAAAATGAAAAAAAAATCGACAAATTGAAAAAATTGCCAAATTAAGAAAAAAACGCAAAAAACCGAAAAAACCGATAAAAAGGCGAAAAAGACGCCATAACTAAATGAAAAAAAATGGCCAAAATGAAAAAAAATCGCCGAAACTAAAAGAAAAATCGCCAAATTGGAAAAACGTCAAAAACCGTAAAAAATCGATAAAAACGCGAAAAAAAACGCCAAAACTAAAAAATCTCAAAAATGCAAAAAATCGCCAAAATGAAAAAAAATCGCCAAAATGAAAAAAAAATAGCCAAAGTGAAAAAACGTCAAGAACCAATAAAATCGACATAAGGGGGAAAAAAGTGCCAAAACAAAAAAAAAGAGCCAAAAACCGAAAAAACGAAAAAAAAGCCAAAAATATTTATTATATAGGCTAAAGTTAGTATTGAATTACATACCTATCTAGTGTCCGTGCGGAACCCTTCGTGTGCGGGTCAAAGTCGCACTTCACTGAATTTATTATACTAGATATACCAAACGGACGACACACTCGTCCGTATTCTAGAATCAAAATGTAAATAATTCAAGATTTAAAGAAAATGTATCTAAACGTCATAAAAAATTCATTAAAACACAGCCACACAAAAACTTACATACATATGCAAGCATAATTAAATAATACATGAAATTAAAAAAACGTAAACAAAATCCCTTCAACCAAGCTAATTCAATTTATTCAAATCTCTTCCTTTAAGTATTATGGCTTTCATACAACAACAAATAAGAGAGAAAAAATTGTTAGATCAAGAGAAATAATTACTACATACCCACACATTTATACACACTCATGTTTTGTTTCTGTTTTTACTTGTAAGCTAATAAATGCGTGTGTAATATGTTTGCATGTAGTAGTAGCAACTTTAAACGCTTATAGCTCCCAAAATACTAAACCGATTTCAATAAAATATCGATTCTGCACATCTGTATAAAAAATCCCTTAAAACCATATAAATCTTTTTAAAATCGGTGCAGTGGTGCCAGCGTAAAAGGGATTACAAAAAACATGTTTGCCTATTAATTATATAGATTCTTTTAATTGCTTTTTTATTATAAAAAGTAATTTTAAAATACACAAGTAAATAACATGTTTAAAACAAAAAATACAAATAAACAAAAACACCAAATAACTTAAGCGATATATAGACCTCTTCACACCTTTTTATCTCCAACGCACTTTGCATTTCACAAATACATATCTAAGGTTTTGAAAAAAATATACATATTAGATTAAACTTTGTGAATTTCTTTTATTCACTATTTTACTTATATTTTTTAAAACTTTTATAAGCTTTAATTTTCACAGACCGAATGAATTGTATTGTCATACTTCGTCGAATCGACTACGCCCTATTTCAAGAGCCAATAAAAAACGTAGTGAGCAAAAATAAGTACGAAAATAGATTTATTATTGATATTTAGTTAGTTTTAAATTATCATCAGGGGAACCGCGAATATGCAATTGCATGTTTTTTCTTGTATGGCGTATTAATGCGGGGATAAGATATTTATCCGTTTCAGAACTTTTTATGAATTTAGGCATCGATTTGTTAGTGGATATTTTTGCATACTTTACCCTTTAAGTCATGTTTTTGCATATATCAGCTATAAAGGCATATTTTTAGCATATTTTCTTATTTTTAGAGCATAATTTACGCTTTTAGGGCATATTTTGACACTTTATAGAATTTTTTTATTTTAAACCCCATTCAGAAAAAAATATACAAATTTTTTTTTTTGAAACTTATTAAAATTTCATTTTCGAAATAAAATTTTAAGTCTTAAAAAAAATTTTTATGGCGCTATCTGGGTTAATATGCTTACAAGTTAAGGGGTTGGTAAAATTTTTTTTATTTTTCGCCATCTAAATCTCTGTTTAAATATTCCATGTAGTATAAATATTTTTCTTATACACGCAGTCTTACGGACGTTATTTTCAATACAAATTCAGTTTTGCTATTTATGACGGACTCTGACCCGAGCAGAGGTTTAAGGAACATTGAAAGAAACTTAGGACCAAACCCACGATGTCGACAACGTTCGACTTGTCGCATACTTACATCAAAACAAAAACAAATTTTAATATTTTGTTGTTGTTTCAAGTGTAAGTGTGCGACAAGTCGAACGATGTCGATATCATGGGTCAGGCCTTTAGAAACGATTTTTATTTGGAATTTTAGGTCAATATTTAGTTATTTATTGCAATAAAAATTATAATTAAAAATATTGTCTTATATATCCAAAATACAGTTCAAAAGCTTGAATTCTGATATCGTGATCTTTTGAAATGGAAGTTAAATTGTTTCGAGAGCATCCAATAAAAATTAATTTGTATTATTTGTTTTAGTAAAAATTTTTGTGGTAATTTTGTTGTAACCTTCATTTAAAACACAGTTATTCTTTGTTGATATTGTTTCCTTTTTTTGTTTATTTTTTTTTTTTTTTGTCTTATTTTATATACATATGTTGTTGAAGTTTTGCACTAAAAATATGTTTTCATTTACAAATAAATCAATTTATTTTATTTTTAAGAGCATATTTGTTGACTTTTTAGGGCATATTTTTAAGTTTTTAGGGCATATTGAATGCGCATAAAACACTTTTTTTAGAGCATATTTCTGGTTTCCCTGATTATCATATAACGGAATTCATATATTTATTTTAATTGTTTAACGTAAAACTAACTTTTTACAGACTTCTTTCAATTAGCATTTTTTCTTAAAACATAGCATTTATAGCATCAATTGTATGAAATATTACACATTTTTTTCCATTAAGTCTTGTAGTTTCTTATAATAAATTTACTAGACTGAAAAAGCAGCATTAGTTTCGAGCATTAGCGGCCAAAACAATCACAAAAATATGTTTTAAATCAAAAATAAAATCGCGAGTCGTCATTTCGACGAAGTGTAATAGTGCAGGGTTAAATAAAACTCGATCTTTTAAAAGTTTTGGCGTATGTAAAGGGTGTTTTTTATTGGGGTATAGAACTTTAAGTTGGCATCACTTTTTTAACTGGCGGCCATTTTGTCAGCTGTCAAGTGATTAATATTTAGTTTGGTTTGCCATTTCATCATGAACAGGTTGACAAAAGAACAACGCTTGCAAATCGTGCAAATTTATTTCGAAAATAATGGTTCAGTTCGCGAAGTTTACCGCAAGCTCCGTCCATTTTATGGTCGACATAATCGTCCATCAGAGCAATTAATTCGGTTAACCAGGGATCGTTTTCGCACTACGTTTACTCTATGTGATAATACGCATCCGCAGAGACGTCGAACAGTGCGCACCGAAGAAACAATTGCCGCTGTAGAGCAAAGTGTTGAAGAGGACCCGAATGAATCGATTCGCCACCGTGCACAGCAATTGGAGCCGACTAACCGACTATTTTGTTGCCGAATTGGATGGCATGAATGTGGATGAGTTGTGGTTCCAACAAGACGGCGCTACATGCCACACAGCGCACGTCACAATCGATTTATTGAAGGAAACATTCGATGAGCGCATAATTTCGCGGAATGGACCTGTCAATTGGCCACCAAGATCGTGTGATTTGACACCATTGGATTATTTTCTTTGGGGATATGTGAAGTCGCTCGTCTACGCCAACAAACCAGAAACGTTAGGGGACTTGGAAGCCAACATTCGTGGCGTTATTGCCAACATACGGCCCCATATGCTCGAAAAAGTGGTTGAAAATTGGACCTGTAGAATTGGCTTTATTCGAGCCAGCCGCGGCGGCCACATGCCCGAAATCATATTTAAACATTAATGGCATAAAATTATCCTTCCAACTAAGCCAAATTGATGGACATTAAAACGATTTTCTTGTGTTTTATTTCAATTCAAAGTTCTATACCTCTTAAAAAAACACCCTATAGATATTCCACTCTAACATATATGGTAGAGTGAAGCAACTATAATTAATAAATAAATCCATCATCACTAACTATCAAATGACTACATAGTCAATTGACTGTCACTATTGAATTCAATGTTAAAAGTAGTGAAAGTATTTTGTTTGTGTAAAGCTACGGTCATACTGGTCAAACATTTGCCCAAAAAAGCGTAACCAACAAACACTAATGAAAAAAGTTTTTATCCAGGCGATTGTTTATCAAATTCAACAGTTTCAAACACAACTAAAATTTAATGTCATAGAATCCAACACTATTGGCTACTCTTTAACTTGACAAACTTTTCTCTGAATTGCAAGATTTTTCATTAGCATTTAGTGGTTACGTTTTGACCGTACCTTTAGTTTCAGTAGTTGATTTCTTGTACGGTAGCGACTAAATATTAACATTGGAAAGCCGAGTTTATATCATGGAATTGCCAGCATTAAAAAGCAGTTGTAAGATTCAAAATAATGGGTATGGAACATTAATAAAAGTTCGTTTTAGACATAAAAAATAGACTTGGATTGATACAAGTAACTAGTTGTTCAAGCTAATTCAAATAACAAGTGAAATAGCTAAAGAGTTTAATTCATGAATCAAAGAATACAAGATTACGCATTCAGTTTTCGAAAACATTATTTTGCTTCGTCATTTTGACGTCACACCAGCTCATTCAAGGTAACAGATATGCGCAATACGTAATCTTGTACTCTTTGATTCATGAGTTCAATCCATTTCTACTTGAAAAAAGAACCATATATTTGCTAAATTCATTTTAGACACAACCCTTTAATAAAAAAAAGTTTTGTGTCCAAAACGAGCTACTGAAACTGGGTCGTACAAGAATTGTTTTTAATTTTAATTAGATCTGGGTCAAAATTGCACTTGATTTCATTTTATAAACAAACTTATGATCAAACCAATTTAATCATAAATTTAAATAACACTTGAATCAAACTCTTTCAGTAACTCTTTTAAGACACAAACGTCTAATTGAATCCATGAACTTTAAAAAGTTTTAATTATGGGTTTGTGTCTGAAACGAGCTTTTAAAAGTGTTTGATAGAAATCTAATTTAATTTAAATTGGATTAAAAAGGTTTGTATCTAAAATGATAAACTGAACTAGTCCAGTTTTAACGCAAACCTATGGCAAACTCATGTAATTTAAATGGTTGTGATCAAAGTTTTGTGCCTATAACGGCCGACTGAACAAGTTGGAACCAGTACCCCGTTTCTGTAACTTGTGAGAAGTTCTCGCATCGAGATAAATTAAATAATTATATTGGTTGTCATATTTTGCGCAGGGTTACTCACATAAAAACTTATACAAACTTACAAAAAATATCAACAAATACAGGATGATAACAATTTTCTCGACTCGAAAAGTTCTCACATTCCTTACAGAAACGAGGCACAGGTTTTCTTTCTAAACATAATCAACTTTGCTAAAATTTGTTCAGTCGGTCACTTGAGACACAAATGTTTGATAAAATCCATCTCAACTATTTAGATTGGATTACTGGTTTATGCTTCAAATGACTAACTTAACGAGTTTGACTAAATAAATTCTAATAACAAATTTCTTTACAAACAAACGTTTAACTATTTATATATAAATTATCAGCAATATTTGTACGACCTACTGCTCCGTCTAAAAATTCCAGCAAACATGGAATAATTACCCAATAAGCAATTTGGCATGAAATTAATTGTAAGACAATTGTTACTCAAGTCACATATTCAATTGTCACGGGTTGAATTGTGATTGATTCACACTTTAAGTTAACAGCATTCATTCTCGAGTGAAAGGGAATTCCAACAATTCAGTTGTATTTAGAGATGCTAATCGGGACAGGTTTTTCAAAATCCCGGCCTTCGGGACTTAGTGATGGAGTCTCGAAATCCCGAACCGGGACCCCGGGATTTTCGGGACTTACGAAATCCCGAGAGCATTGTGAACAAATGTGCGTCTTTACATTAAAAATAATATTTTTATTTAACAATTAACTTTTTTGCATATTTAAAAGCTGCATACAGACGAACATAAGTAAATATGTATGTATGTATGTACTTATATAAATCAGACTTTTAATTAAAATATTAAACACTAATGCCGTCGTATTTGAAAGTATCCCTGGTCAAAATCTCAATCAATTTGTGTGATTTTTCAGGAAGTTATATCGCTATGACTTACGACTTATCTTTTTTTTTTGACTTCAAATCTCATTTGGAACAATAGCTTAATTAAGTTATACTTAAATGTATTACTTATAGTGTATAGAACGATATTTGCTTAAAAAACGGTTAACAGAGAATTTCCCGATTTAACTGTAAAAGAAACAAATTTCTGGAAATCAACGTGAAAGTTTAAAAGTGCTCTCCTGCAAAACAGTAAAATATGATTTAAGTACTTTTTCCTTTTTGCCACAGACATATGTATATTATGTACTCGTATACACAAAAATAATTATTCAAAGCAAATTTTTCATTTTAACTTTTTATAACAGGGAGATTGTAATAATTTTTAATATAGAATATGACAGTCAGAAACATTATTTATGCAAAAACGGGATTCAGAAAATCCCGAAAATCCTTGGCTTTTAAGTCAAAAAACCCCGGGCTCCGGGATTTGCATAGCCCCGAAAATCCCGGGATTTCCGGGCTCGGGATTTCCCGTTTAGCATCTCTAGTTGTATTACAGTTTAATTCAAACCTTCACTTTAGCCTTGTATTACAATTGAATTCAAGTGTATTTCAAGCTTCAAAAACAATGTTTTTGAAATAGAAAGGAAAATATAATTCATTTATTTTCTAATAATAATTTTATGCACATCTACCTTCACTATTGTTTTCAAGATCTGAAACAACTTTTATTTTCTTACAATTCATTTATTATTTATTTTTGATATTTCACCACAATTTCAATTTTATCAATAAATAAACTACTTATTTGACAAGGTTTGAACATATATGTATGTATGCATGCTGTTTGATTTTTTTATTTCAAACTATTTTCAAACTTAAAAATTACTTGAAAAAAAAATGCTTGAATTCAACTTTTTCTCCAGCTAAATTTGAAGTGCTTGAATTTTAATTTTGTGAGTACTTATTGGGTAACAATTAATGTCTTATAACCAGTTGACAAGCACTCAATCCAAGAGAATGAAATTTAAAGTCGACCAATGGAATTTTTAACTGCTAAAAACTAACTACAGTCGAATTGCTATTGGATAAGATACAATTTTCTAAATGTTACCAACATTTTCGAGAAATCCTATGCTGATTATGGAAGACGTAATGACATCAGCTGACGTCAGACATTTCATTACAATTGTGAAATAAAAATCTTGTTATCTTAAACAAAGAATAATTTGACATTGTGAATAAAACCTGTAGATAAGATTTTTGAGTAAATAATGTACTAAAGCTGTAAGTGCGGCTTTTATTTTATTGAAAATATCGAACTAGAATAAAAAAACTGTCAATTGAAATAAAAACATAAAAATATTTTGAGACGCCGAAGGATGATGATAGTATGAAAAACCAATTGTTTTAAAAACTAGAAAAACTTAATTTGATATTATGAGCTATGAGAGCAGATGAGAAATCATATACAATTCAAGACTACTCACCAAATGTTTCGCATAAGGCCATTAATCAAACATTATTATTTAACTTCTTTTTATAATCTTATGCAGGAAACTTTCAGCCATCACTGTACATATGTATATTTATTAAATCTATGCATGAATGTACATTTTTCCTAACACTTAATCTAAATATATTATATTATATATTTATACACACTCGTACATATATTCGATAGAAAATGTATGTGTCTAGATCGCATAAAAGCACAGCAAGACGAATGTATAGAACATCAATTTAATATGTTTCTTCGCTCTACTTGATATAAAATGTTCATCGTTGTAAATCGATTTTCTTTCACCATCTTAATGGGATAATTTTAAAGCCATTTAGAAATCGCACATTTAAATGCAAAACAGGTCTGATAGTAAAGTTAAGATTAATAGCAGAGCTTCGAGATTAAATTTAACAACAAATATTATGTACAGAGATTAATTTTCTTGGTTTATTTTTTTTAAAGTAATAACTACTCAGCAAAAAATTAATACACAAATTATTAGTTACAGCCTTGAGGAAATAACATGTAGTACCTGTAGTGTTTGGTATGCAATGCAACTAGTTTCAACTTTTTTCTTGGATACTAAAAAATAATTTTTAAGTTGTTTTAGTTTTAAAATATCACTTAAAAAAATTAACTTTTATTTGAGAAAGAAATTAAATTTATGATATAGTAAAAGTTACTGATGGCAAAAAATTAAGCAATGGAAACCAGAGATACGAGTAGTTTTAATTCTACATACTATTTAATAATATCAATACCTACAATTAAGTTTTATTATTACCTATAGGTTTGGTTCGAACGGTTGGTTTGTATAGTTGTGGTTATGGTTCATCTAATTTAAGCTTCATAGTGTTATAAAAGTATTGAGTATTTGAGTACGGAGTAATCAATACCGAGTATTTTTCCCGGTATTCAATACACAAAAGCAACTACTCAATACTTTCAGGGTTTCATTTTCAGGTTTTTAAGCGAAAGTCTTCCTTTAAAATACAACAAACTTATAGAAATATGTGTGGGAATTTAAGCATAATAAAAATATATTTCTGAACCTGACTTATTCCATAAAAAACCAACCAAAAATCTTGATTTTGGGACCGACCCGTTCCAAATCTAACCAAACTCGATATGGTAGTTAAGTTGTGTACAACTTAGATTTCACAAAAAAAATTTTTTTAAAAAAAATATATATTATTGTTTACCCCCTTCACTATGTCATCACCAAATCTGTATATGGTACTCTGGCAGGTTTCTGAGATATAAATAAAAATTTCAGCAAAGAAGGAAAAATAAGTAAATTTTGTGTATATTGAAAATATATTTTTATTAAAAAAACTGATTTAGCAGGCTGATGTTGTAATTCATTTGGCTTTATTAGTGTAAACAAATTTCGGTATTGGCTAACGTTTTAAGATAAAATACGTTGAAAAAATGTCATCAATTGTTAAATGCTGCAATCCATATATTTAAAAAGTTGGGTCATACGAATTTCAATAAAAATCAGAAAACTACTGCCCTAGATGTTGGAGTTTATAGATGATAAAAGTATTTCGACTTATTATCGAATTTGTACCTCCTGCAGGATTTACCTATCAAAACTTAAAAAATCTGAAGAAGTACATACTTATGAAAATTTGGGCACAAAGATTTTATGATATTGTGTTTGATAATTTGCTTTTTAATTTGCGTGTTAATTTGCTTGTTATTAAGCATTTTGTTCAACAAAAAAAAAAATTATAATATATATGTACATTAAAATATTTATTTATTTTTAATATATACAAAATTTATTTATTTTTCTTTCTTTGATGAAAGTTTTATTTATATCTCAGAAACCTGCCAGAGTACCATATACAGATTTGGTGATGACATAGTGAAGGGGGTAAACAATAATATATACTTTTTTATAAATTTTAAAAGTACCATTTTTTTAGTTACAGCATCATGAATCGTGAATTGCAAAAAAACAACATCTATATTTGTGATAAACTTTTTTATTTTTATGGTCGTTGAAGCACTAGTATAATATCTTTGAAACAAGGCATAAATCATTCAGCTTGCCTAGTAATTAAAAAAGTTATAACAATTTATATGAGGGCAGTTTTAAGAAAATTTTGTATTTTTTCGTACAATGTATGCATCATAATTTGGGCAGCACTGGCAATATTATTAAAATTTTTTTGATGAAATGTTAGTTGTACAAAACTTAACTACCATATCGAGTTTGGTACGATTCAGAAGGGGTGGGGCGCAATCACTCGTTGGTTTTATATATATGGAATAAGTCACCTATTAGAATAAGTGTAACAAATACAAATTCAGAAAGCAATAGTTCTGCTTGGAGTTATTTTGATACGAAAACGGCCACTGAAACAATGACTTCAAAATGTGTCATTGAACTGAACAACTTCACTCATCAACATATCGAGCCTTATTTTCGATTTAATTGTAAGCGACAAAAATTAAACTCTTCAGGAGAAGGTTTTTTTATATTCAAATTTGTTTTTGTACGTAAATGGTCGCTAACGATAAAATTGTCCGGCCTGTATCTTAAAAATTATCAACAATTTTGGCATTTTTATAATTCTACAGTATGGGTAGGCCCATAAAATTTTAATTTCAATAAAAAAGCATTTTTTTTTTGATAAAATGTCGTCCACGATAAAATCGAAGAAGAAGCTCGATATATTGGTAGAAGGAAAGTGAAACCAGCAATTCCGGTTCTCTTAAATTCTGGCAATATCGAAAAAATTAAAGTACAAAAACCATGTAATCTTCAAACTTTCATATTTTTTTATTTGTTATAAATTAATGTACGAGTAAATATATTCAGTTTTTTATACCCTTTACCAAAAAATGGTAAAAAGGGTATATATAGGTAGGTTTGTCATTCCGTTTGTAATTTCTAGAATATTAATAAGCGAGCCATAAAGTATATATATTCTGGATCCTTATGCATAGGGAAGACGAATAAGCGATGTCCGTCTGTCCGTCTGTCTGTACGTGAAATCGGTTTTCCGAAGAACCGAGAAAAGCTAGAGACTCGATCTTGGACTGGTGGGTCAGAAATGGTCGAAATAAGATTGGTATTGCAAATCAGCAAAATCGATGATTCCAGGGTTGGAAAACCTATGATTTTTGTGATATATACAATTAACTACCGTAAACTAATTTTTTAATTATTTTTATTAAATAAATTTATTTTATACTTCACCACGAATAAAATTGGTATTTCAAATAAAAAAGTTTAAAAACGCGTTTCCAGGGTTGGAAAACTTTAACTTTTTTTATACAAAAGTAACTTACTAATGCAAATTACTCCTTTTTCTCTATAGATTAAAGATATCTTCTATTCTGAAAAGAGAGATATTGGTGTAAGAAATCAGAAAAATTAAAAAGGATGATTCCAGGGTTGGGAAACTTACTCTTTTTGTGGTATCAAAAATTAACTACCGAAAACTAATTTTAATTTTTTTTTAAATAAATAAAATTATTTTATACTTCAGTACGAATAAAATTGGTATTTCAATTTAAAAAAGTTTAAACCGCGTTTCCAGGGTTGGAAAACCCACACTTTTTGTGATATAAAAAATTAGCTACTGAAAACTAATTTTTTTTTTTATAAAATAAACTTATTTTATACTTCAGTACGAATGCATTTGGTATTTCAAAATAAAACAAGTTAGAGTGCCGGTTGTGCCGGTTGGAAAACTTTAACTTTTTTTGTACACAAGTAAGTTACTAAAACAACTTTTTTCTTTTTTTTATAAATTAAACATTTCTTAAATTCTTAAAAGAAAGAGATTTGTGTAAGAAATCAGAAAATCAAAAAGGATGAGTTCACCGTTAAGACACTTACACTTTTTGATATATAAAAGTAACTAAGTCTAATTAATTTTTATCTTTTCCTTTATTAATTATATATATTTTACGTTTTGGAAAGAAAAGTTTGGTATAGAAAATTATAAAAATAAGAACCAGAGCTGGAAACTATGATTTTTTTCTGGACATTAAAGTAACTAAAAAAACATTTTTTTTTAATTTCCTTTTTTTTCACTTAACACACTTTCTATATTTTTTTAAGAACTACTAGATTGGTATAAGTAAGAAGAAAAATCTAAAATATGATTCTAGGGTTTGAAAATTATTATTTTTTTCTTTGTACATAAAAGTAGCTATGTGCTTATGTATGTATCTCTATACTACATAAACGCACTTTGGTAAAGGGTATATTAGATTGGGCACAGCCGAATATAGCACTCTTACTTGATATTTATTAATTTTTTATTTATTTTGCCATGATGCTCTAATGAATCAATAGAGTTGGATATTCTACTGTCACCGATGAGCTTCTTCGCCCTATCCTGTACGCTGTCGAGCAGCCCTAAAATAGACTTTAAAGCACCGGCCCATACATGAGAGTTGTATTCCATTTTCGGTTGGTAATAGGTGGTATAAATAGTAAAAAGTTAAGATGGGGTTAAATATCGTTTGACCTTTTTCAAAAATCCGAGGTTTTTGAATGCTTCTTTTGCAACTTGAAAAATGTGTTCAGTCAATCGAACATCATACTGGATTTTCATGCCAAGAACATCAAGAGCTTTTGATTCCTCAATATTTATATAGCTTATAGTTACAGAGGCAGCAGCATTTTCGGTCATGTGTCTATGAGTAACCATACAACATTAGGTCTTACGGGCGCTAAAATTTACCCTGTTTGCATGACCTCTTTCAGAACGTTTCGCTAAGGTCTCATTCATTGTTTGTCGCATAGCCTCAACCTGCGGCAGGCTAGATCTGTTGCTAAATGAGAAGGAATGGGAAATGCTGACATCGTCCGTGAAGGAACAGATGTGGTTGAAAGTTTTTCATAGAAAGTCATTTAGAAAGATAGGGAATAGAGCCGGTAAAAGAACGGAATCTTGCGTACCCCTGAATTTAACTTGACTCATTTGAAGAGATCCTATCTATAACAACTTACAGTGATCCCTGAGAAAACAGAGAAGATTTCACTGACACCAATGTCAATACATTTTGACAAAAGTGCACCATGACACACTCTATAAAACGCCTTGGAGATATCTAGAGCCACCACCTTACTTTCGCCAAAATGATCGATTGAATTACACCATTTCTCCGAGAAAAGAGCAAGTAGGTCTCCCGTAGGCTGACTCTGCGAAATCCATACTGCCGGTCGTTGAGTAAGCTGTTGGACTCCAGATACCTTGCAAGATGGAAATTCACCATACTTTTCATCACGTTGGAAAGTGCAGAATATATTGCGGTTAGGCGATTATATTCTGCGTTAGTAGCTTCTCCCTTTTTAAAGATTGGCGTAACATTGGCAACCTTCCAACACACTGGGAGCCCACCAGCATGGAACAACGTGTTAAAGAGGTTAGCTAAAGTACATGCTAGCGTCTAAGAGCACTGATTCAAGACCAGTGCTGGAATACCATCCGGCCCGGGAGACTTGTTTATGTTGAGTTTTGACAAAACCCTTTTTGCTGCCCGAGCTCGAAAGAATATCTTAGGCACAGTAGTGGATGCTCTCTCTGGCATAGGCAGAGGCTGATTGCTTTCCGAGTAGTAAGAATTGCAAGTATTTCAGCTAGTAGGTTAGCTTTATCAGCCGGGTCACTGAATATTAAGTCATCCTTTAAAAGACTTGGAATTGAAGAACTAACATTATTCTTTTCTCTTCTAACGAATGACCAGAAACTCTTACTATCCCGAGGGCAGCAAGAACCTTAGTACGGAGACGATTCTCGTAGAATGCAATGCAGGTTGATTCGTTTTACTAAATAATCATTTTTAACCTTTCATATATGCACATTAGGGTGGCCGTTATTTTTTTTCGATTTCTTCTACTCTAAAATACAAAAAAATTCCATACCGATAACTTGTGTTTTATAGGGTGCGTCCGGCCTTCAAAGCTATAGAAACTTTCTTGTCGACATCGTGGACCAACCAAATAAGTTTAAATAAAAACATATGTCCATATATATTACTTTTATTATCAAACAAAATATTCTGTCGTGTATTTCATATATATAATTTTTTTTAGCGCAAAATCGGTAACCAGCTGTTGTATATATTTTACTAGATTTTACAAATTTTCCGTTCGCGTACTTTTAGATGCAAACTTTTTTATTGAGAGTAATTTCTTTAAATTACTCAGTATTTACTCAGTTACTGGATTTTACTGGAAAAGTACTCAAACGTACGTAATGTTTATGTTACTTAATGAGATAGTTTACACGAGAACAATTTTTAAGCCGCACAATTTTTGTCCTTTTCCTAATTACACGAGACTAATTAATCTGGTACAAAATGTATACGTATAAAAAGCTTTGTGTGGGTTAGTGTTTGTATGTATTATTCATTTCCCTGCAGAAAGTGCGAATAGTGAAATTGTAGTGATTTACTACTGACATTGTCACCAGTACTACTGACCAAGTGTACCCCAGCCAATGTAATCATCTATTGACATTTAACATTATCTTGTCATTTAAAATCTACCACTAGACTGTAGCACTACTGACTAACTAGTTCTTTTGGGACCACATGGAGACATTGAAACCAAAGATTCACTAGTAAATTTTAGGAGCTCTAGCATACAGTATCGATATTTCCCCACTCGTTCTCAATAGTAAGATTATAGTGATTTTCTAGTGACATTGTCAATAGTGCTACTGACTAGGTGTACCCAAGCCAATGAAAATGCCTATTGACGCATAACATAGGGTTGTCATTCAAAATCTACCAGTAGACTTTAGCACTACTACGAAGGTATTTAGTATGGAGATATTTGAACCAAAGATTCACTCGTAGATTTTAGTGACACTCGTCTACATATATTTTTTTAATGTTATTGCACAACATAATAAAAAAGAAAAACAAACTATTGACGTGTTCATTGACAATATCACCAGAAATACACTTCAACTGTAGTCTCTAACGTATCTCTACTCACGCATAAAAGGAAAGTTGTCGACATTTTAACTAGTGCAATTGTCGCTGGAGAAAGAGTATTGACATAGAGACATATGGTTCTAGGCTGACTAGAGGGTTAACATATGCTGTTTTTTTAAGTTGTGTGTATCGGTTTTATGCTGCTATTGCGGGGTTTTAGTTGGTTGAAAAGTTATGCCAACCCTCTCTATTTGCCTCTCTCACCAACGAACTGGCATGTTATACCAGCACAATTATGCCCGTGTAAATCAGCGCAATCAGAATAATTACCGATTGAAACATTTTAAACTTAAAAATTAATGCAGCAGCAGCAACAGTAATACATAACTTGAGGGGAAAAAGAATCTTTAAGACAAAAATCAACGAAAATATTTTCTGACAACGAAAATATTTTGTGACTGACATCTAAAATTAATTGCAAAATTATCGACTGCTGCTTTTAACACGTTTTTTATATTATAAGATCTTGATTTTTGAGAACTTCTTCACTTTGTGTAAATAGTCCCATTATTTGAAAATATTAATTTTCTATTTAGAACGCATAGTAAAATTTCTTAGTTTTGAATATAAAGAAAAAGCAGGCTTATTTTATTTTTAACCCATGTTTTAAAACCTGATTTTTATTAAACTTTTAGTGCGAACTCGAAATCAGCTATTTATAGTTTTAATATTAAAACCAGGTGTTAACTTTAGTTGTGAAAGCAACTATATATATGCCCTCAATTGTAAATGCATATTTGTGTGCATGCAGAAAACCACTGATGGAGAAAATTTATACTTAAAGTTTAGACCTGCGGTAAAGAGTATGAAATACGAATTTCTCTGAAAGTTAATTTTAATTTTTGATGTCATTTTTAACTAAAAGCGCGAGAAATGCGCGAATAAATTTTTCAATCTCTACCTTAATGTTGGCAACTGACAATGCACACGTGCCATAAGCTACTGAAGAAGAAAGTTTACTTGGGAAAAATCTAATTATGTGAACAAGAAGTATAATAAAATTTATATTATGTACGAAAAGTTTACAGCATATATTGCAAGAAAATATTAATTTTCTAGAAAACCTCTAAGGAATTTTGTTCCGAGAGAAACTGTAATATTTTAGGGTTATGTGCACGATTTTTTTTTAAATATAAATTTTGCAACATCTTACTAGATGCAGAGGATTAAAGAATTTCTGTAAGAAACGTTTCTTTTTGGCATATTTAAGCAACCGTAAGCATTATGAAACAGTTAATGTTGTTAATGAAAAAATTAAAAAAAAATCAAAATATTTCTCAGTGAGTAGTGGCGTCAAGGTTTACGCTGAACTTCATGGCTTAAGTTATAAGTCACCATCAAACTTTAATACAGATGACCTACATATGTATGTAAATGTCTTTATAAAATGCCTGTGAGTGTCTTTTTACATATAATCAGAAATTTTTTTCTGATTAAAAAAAACCAAATACCAAAAAAATTAAATAAGAATAATCCTGAAGAACTTAACCAAAGGTTAACGAAATATCGATATAAAACTAAAAATGCATAAAATTTACAGACAGAAAGCTTAAAAAATAGTTTCATTGAACATCACATACATTACAAAGTCTTGATTGAGTAAATGAATAATGTGCATAAAATATAATTCACTTTGGACACTTAAATTATGTTAATAAATGAAATGAAATTTAACATAATTTTTATATTAATATATTCAATTAATATAAGCTATTAATAAGAATAATCGTCAAGTATATATAGATAGGTCTGGCATCATTGTAAATTTAGTACCGACCGTCACATACTTATATCGTATATCGCATTTAATCATAACCGTTTTCGTTAAATTCGTCATGGAAATATGTAACGCGCCTTTGTATTCACTTACTTATACTTACTTACGATTTAGCCACTAAAGAGTGTACAACATTGTGCTTAAACAAAGAAATTGTAAATTTTTACTTACTTTAAAACTAAAAACTTATACTTACCTGCGAGCTCTAAGACAGTCAACATTTTACTTACCTACAAAAGTGGAACCCCAACATACCTGTTTGCTGTTAACGAAATATACTTACCGCTAAATTAATACCTAAAATAAACTTAAACCTATTTGAAGTTAACTAACCTAAACTTAAATCTAAGTGGAACTTGTGTTCAATAAACTGAATTAGTTACCTATCTGAATTCGACAACAATATACTTATCTTCATTTACTCCAATTGGTATCCTGAAAACAAAGGTGAGCACTAAATTGAACTACGCCCTATGAGATTACATGCAAATGCATACTTGTGTGCAAATTTCTAATTAATCAAACTCTTTATTTTATCCCACGAACCATAATTATAATTACCCTTTCTGAGTAATTATAATTAAATTCATCCTTGTAGTTGGCCCTTCATTAGACATCGTACTCTCCCCGTCTTCTACAAATAGAATTAAAAGCGATATTGAAGCAGAAACTCTAATGCTAAAATAGTCAGCGGTATTCCCACTAGAGTCTTAAGCGTCATAATGTCTTAACATTTTAACATTGTTTAAAATAAATTCAGTAAAGTGCGACTCTGACTCGTTCACGAAGAGTTCCGTACGAACACTAGATATGTAATTGAATACAAATAATATAATTTTTGGGTTTTTTTGCTTTGGCGTTTTTTGTGTTTTTTTTTCGGTTTTTTCAAGTTTTGGCTCTTTTTTTAGTTTTGACACTTTATTTTTTTTTTTGGCGATTTTTTTTCGATTTTTGGCGTTTTTTCATTTAGGCGATTTTTTTGTATTTTTGAGAATTTTTTTCATTTAAGCGATTTTTTTATATAAAAATTGTTTTTAGTTTTGGCGACATTTTCGCGTTTTGGCGAGTTTTTGAAATTTTTTTTTTTTTTTTTTTTTTTTTTTAATGCATGTATTTATTTATTGTATCTTCATATGTGAACTAACAATAAGTATTCAAATCTTAAATCTATAAAAAAAAATTATTAGGCCCGACCAGTGTCGGACATAAACTTAGTGGTAGTTATAAATAATACATTAGTAGTGATAATCAAAAAAAAAAAAAAGGGGGGAAAGTATTTTCAAGTAGTCCCATCTGGAGTGTTAGGTATAAGAGCCCGTGTGTCCCTCTTTTTTAAGCGGATGTGTCCAGTAAAGTTCAAAATATTACGAGCAAGCGGATTAGGATGTGATTCGAGTTTTGTTAAATATTTGCCTGCGTATTTTGCAATTTCTTCAGTCACTAGTGGCATATTTAAATCACGATGTATAATAGAATTTTGGATGTACCATGCAGCCGATGTTATTAACCGTAAAATTTTGTTTTGCCTTCGTTGGATTCTCTCGACATTGGAAGCTGAAGCAGTGCCCCATAACTGAATTTCGTAGCGCCATATTGGCTTCAAAAGCGACTTGTATAATAAAAGTTTGCAGTCTAGGCTGAGTGTTGAGTTTCTGCCAATCAACCAATATATTTGAGTTAACTTAAGTTTCATCTGAGTTAACTTAGAGTCAATATGATTTTTCCATGTAAGTCTTCGATCAAGGTGTATACCAAGGTATTTCACTTGGGAATGTTGAGGAATATTTTGATTGTTGATTCGAATGGGGGAGCAAGTATCTCTTCTTAGGGTGAACGTTATATGGACACACTTTTGTTCATTGACTTTAATTCTCCATAAGTTCAACCATATTTCCAGCTGAGTGATATGTTCCTGGAGATTGCGGGATGCCTCATAAGGGTTTTCAGGCACACTCATACAGGCTGTATCATCGGCAAAAGTAGAAATATGGATATTATTGCTCACAGGCATATCACAAGTATATATTAAATACAATACAGGACCCAGAATACTACCCTGGGGCACACCAGAAGATATAGTTTCGGGCACACTCGTGAACTCTCCTTCCACAACAGTGAACTTCCTATCAATAATATAACTTTCCAAGAGCTTTTGAATGTTTATTGGCAGATATGTCTTCAATTTTAAAACTAGGCCTTCGTGCCATACTTTATCAAATGCCTGAGAAACATCAATAAAGAGAGCAGAACAATACTTCTTTTCTTCAAATGTTCTTCTTACAACTTGGACCAGTCTATGCGTTTGTTCAATCGTGCTGTGCTGACTTCTAAAGCCAAATTGATGGTCCGGGATGCACCCATTATCAGTTAAAATTTTGGACAATTTAGTCATGAGCAGCTTTCCGAAAAGCTTTGAGATTGTAGATAGTAAGCTTATAGGCCTATATGACTCAGTCTTGGTAAGATCTTTGCCCGCCTTTGGAATCATCTTGATCTTGGCCAGTTTCCAGTTATGTGGAAAATACTGCATTCTTAAAATAGCATTAAAAGTAAGTAGCAGGATTCTTATTGCAATATGAGGCAAGTTCATGAGCATTTTGTTACTAATGCCATCAATACCTGGAGCTTTCTTCGGGTTGAGTTCAGCAATTACTTTTTGTACTTCACGCATCTTAAACCTTAAGGGACGAGGGGGTAGAGAAACTACACTCGGTAAATCAGCAGCACCCGTACATGAATTGGGAGTGAATACAGATTTTAAATGCTCAGAAAATAAGTTACCTTTCTCACTATCACTTCTTGCCCAGCCTCCGGTCGCAGTACGCAATGGTGATTTAAGATCAACGGGTCGTTTAAGATTTCTAGTAGCGCGCCATAAAGAGTAATTAGATGCGGACGTTACATCAAGACCTTCTAAATACTTTTCCAGTAGTGCAGTTTTTTCCGATGATAGCAGCTGTTTGAGTCGTTTAGTACATTCTTTAAGTCTGATTTTATTTAGGGGTGATCTGTGTTGTTGCCATTCTCTTCTAGCTCTCCTTTTTTCACATACAAGACGTTCAATTTCCGTAGAATAAATTCTGTTAAAGCCGGTCTGCGGATAGGAGGTAGTGGCGTGATCAGCAGCCTGTTTAATATTTTCGTTAAGATTGGCAATATTAAATTCAATATCATCGCATGATCTAAGCTGAATGTTTTCTACGCAGTGACTACTAAGATATTTTTTGAATACCAGCCAGTTGATTCCATTAATCATCTTCACATATGAGTTAGTTAAATCACTCCTTAGTGGGTTGAAAATTGTAACTATTGTTGGAGAGTGATCGGAGGACAGATCTAGAGAGGCCTCTACATGAATTAAGTCCCTATGAATATTTTTCGTGACGGCAAAATCTATAACATCTGGAATTTTTCTTACGTCAGTAGGCCAGTAAGTAGGCTCCCCACTCGAAATGACATCTAAGCCCATTTTTGAAATTGTATTGAACAAGGCTCGACCTCTAGGTGTAACAAGACGCGATCCCCAGTACGTATGTTTTGCATTGTAGTCACCAGCTGCCACGAAACAAGATCCAAGCGATTTGTAGAACTTCTCATACTGATCTTCGGTAACTGAAAATCTGGGAGGTGAGTAAATTGATGATATCACGAAATTCGCACAAAAATTTTCTACGAAAATATTCGTTGCTTGCAAATATTCTTCACTAACGTTGTCAAGGACATAGTGCTTGAGTCTTGACTTAATCAGAATTGCTGATCCACCACATGCTCTCTCTCTCGGATCCTTTGTATCATATAAAGTGTAACCATTTATTTTAAATAAGCTTCTTGAGGTCAAATGAGTCTCAGAAACCAACATTATATCAATATTTTTTTCCATGAGGAAGTGCTCAAGTTCATTTTTATGTTGGCGAATGCCGTTTGCGTTCCAGAAACATATTTTTAACGTGTTCATGGTTTATTAACTAATGCTTGAAGCAGTGTATTCTGCATTCGCAGCATTTCTTGCATCATACTTGTCATATTTGTAGTAAAGTTGTTTATAGTTAGCACCAGATTCTCAATAGTAGCTTCAAGGCGACTAAAGTTAAAGCTTGAGTTTGAATTCGTTGAATTATTTGGCGGTGGAACATTTTGCGTGGGAATTGAACTAGTCTTAGCAGCATCAGCATACGATACACGTGAAGTAACTGGTTGGCTGATTTGAGCAAAAGTGTCGGAGTTCGCGTTTACTTGTAGAGCTGGAGTTAGCTTGGGTTTTTGACCCATAGCCTGTTTAACGAAAGAAAATACAGGGCACCCTCTATAGTTAGCTGTGTGATTACCTCCACAATTACTACATTTTTTTTCTGCTTGATCTTTTGGCTTAGTGCAGCTAGCAGTACCATGCAATTCACCGCAGATAACACACACTGTAGGTAATTTGCAGTAAGTTTTCGTATGGCCATATTCTTGGCAATTATGGCACTGTACGGGACCTGAACGCTTACGTGGCTCTTCAACTGTGATTTTTCGATGTAAGAGATTCTTTACGTTATAAACTGGATGGGCTTCATTTTTTTTAATTGTATGTCATTCGGCTCCAGTTCAACCCGAAATAGGGGTTGGGGGACCTTTTCTCTATTAAATATGTTGGTAACATTTTTTACCTTGAATCCTTGGTCGACAAGTGCACATTTTACTTCTTCGGGTTCAACATATGAATCTATGCCCTTTAATACTATCTGTAGGCCTTTAGCACTCTTAAGTTGGTATGTGTAAAAATTTGTTTTATTTTTTTCGAATTCACTAACAATTTTTCGGAAATCTTTTTCATTATATATTTGGATTTTAGTTTCATCAATATTACCTCGTTTAATTGGAATGATGTGAAAAGTATTTTCACCAATGGTCGACAGTAGTTTTTTTATAAGCGCGTTAGAATTTTTTTCTCTCAGATAAATAGGTGGTGGCTTAAAGGACTTTTGCGATGATGTAGAGGGCTTGTCGTCGGTGTCTTGCAATAATGAAAAACGATTTTGACGATTGGTAGATGATGCGCTGTTATCTCTAGACATCTTTGGAGCAGATGAAATTTTTGAAGAATTTGGGCTTCGCCCACGCTTTACCACGGTTATATATATGTCCATTCCCACTTGTACCTTGGGTTTGGAGCTACTGTTATCTGTAGTGATAACTTGGTTTAGTGATGAAGGCGAGCCCGATACGGACGATATCGCAGACTTAAATGAGGAAGTACTAGGCAATGGTAATGTTAACGATTCACTAGTTGGCATTAGACAAAGCGAAGTTGATCGCTGACGAAAAATTGGCTTTGCCGTAAAAAAAAAGATTTTCGTCAGATTTATTATTTATATTTTTTTCATTAAGAGTTTCAGAACTCACAGTAAAATAAGCATTTCTGCCGTTAGAACTCACTTCAAAATTTTTTTCCTTTGAGGTACTCATACAGAGTATTATTCTTCAAGGGAACTTTGTTTGTGTTTACGGTTTTTTTTGTTTTTGCTATTTCTTGCTATGTAAAAAATATTAGTAAAGCCAATAAGCTTATTTATCAAGGTGAATATGTATTACGAATATTTTTTGTATAATTTTTGATTTTGTTGTTTTTTATATTTGTTTCGTATGTATGTATGTAAAAAAAATCCGCTTTAATGTCTCTTCACTATGAAGGTTCAACGAGAGCTGAAATTTTTTTGAAAATTTTTTGAAATTTTTGGCGTTTTTTTTTCATTTTGGCGATTTTTTTCATTCTGGCGATTTTTTCGAATTTGGCGATTTATTTTAGTGTTAGAAATTTTTGTTTAATTTTGGCGATTTTTTACGTTTTGGCGATTTTTTTTAATCTTTGGCAATTTTATTATTTTCGGTTTTTTTAGTTTTACCGTTTTTGAAAATTTCAAGTGTTTGCCTCTTACGGTTTCCAAGATATAGCAAGTTGTCAAAATTACATAGTCAAAATTGCATTAACTAATGGACCACCCTTTAATTTAAATTTTTTAAATTTTAGTGTTAATTGTTGTAGTCTGTATAAAAATACACTAATTTTACAAATTTCAAGTTTCAATATACATATGTTCATACAATTGTAGTTATATTACATGGGATTTTAACATTTTTCGTTGGTAGTTTTGGATCACCCTTTAATTTTTAATTCTCATGTATTTTTTGTTGCAGCGGCCATGGTTCTACATACTTTGTCCAAATTTTAGGTCCATAGCTCTTACGGTTCCTGAGAAAATACCGTGTGACGGACAGACGGACAGCGTAGCGAAAGCAATAGGGTTCCTTTTCAACTTTGGTATACGGAACCCTAAAAATTGTTGTTGTGACTCAAATAAAAACGTGACAAGTTAATAAGACTTTCTCAGCAATGTTTATTTTTTTTCATATGTTTGGGCAGGTTAGGAAGGTTGGTTCTATACCGCACCTCCACTCGGTGACCCAATTGGGTCCATTGTGATTGCCTTCTGTTGCCCAAAAAAGTAATAGTTACCCTCCCATTTGTAGCCAGAAGTGACCCTATTATCCATCATTAAGCCACCGTATTCCATGATGAAGCTCCTGATGTCCTCTAGTATACACTTCCCGATGTAATAATGTTTAATGGAAACGTCTGCTCAGCCATCTAAGCCTATGACATTGCAGCTTCAGGAAGTGACAGATAATATGTTCAATGTTTTCTAGTTTCTCTTCATCCCCGCACATCCTACAAAAATCTGGAGTGCCAGTCTCCTAAATGCTGGTTCTTGCACTGACCGAACAGTGACCTGTCAACGATCATGATTCGTATCGCCTTCATATTCATGTTCAGTAGCAGTTTAGATCTTCGTTATTAAAGTTTTGGTCAAAAACCACTCGAGACTCCACAATCCTCCCAACTTCACCATTAACTGTTCGTCCTGCTTTCTACCCAATTACAAAGTTACTTATAGCAATGATCTGTAGTTAATTTTACCGGTCTCTCAGACATTCCCTCATCTAACGCCGACCCTATTCTTGCCAGCTCATCGGTAATTTCATTTCCCTCAACACTGCTGTGGCCAGGAACCCAACATAGTCTGACACTTTATTGGTCCATAAGCAAATTGAGGGCTATCCTACAGTCACTAACAAGTTTTGATTTGGCATTGTATCCCTTCAAAGCCTTTAGCACTGCCTGGCTGTCAACGTAAAAGATTCTCTCCTTCAGGTATATTCCTGGCCACCAGCTCTGTGGCTCTGAGGATCGCCAAGATCTCAGCTTGGAAAATGCTGCATTCATTCGGCAGTCTGAAAGAACTACGAATATTTGTTCTCACCCCCTGCGCCTTCCTCCATTTTTGATCCGTCTGTAAAGACTGCACCATCTTAAATAGCTTATCGGTTTCGATAGCCCCTATCGAGAATTACCATGTTAGTTCTACTAAAATCGATTTCAGCGACCTTATAGTCCGTAAACCCAGGGGTTAGGGCTTCCTAATCACCAAAACCGATCTCATTTAATATTGATGTGTGATCATTTATTCCTGTCCCAAGCCTGTTTCTACGAGTCTAAGGGGACTTCTAGTCGGTGTTTCCACCACAAAATCTTCTATAGGAAGTCGATGAAGAATGACGTCCAAGGCAGCCTCAGGTGTGCTCCTCTGAGCAACTGTGATGCCCATCTAGCACATCTCTGAACCTTAGCTAGTTATCTCCTGTGACTTTCCTTCCTCAATGCCTCCCACCATACCACACTACCATAGGAAATAACCGGCCTGACAACCGATGTGTAAATATAGTTTATTACCTTCGGTTGCAGACCTATGGATGCGTAGTAGGCATTGAGCCCTTTCTTTAGCCTTTCTTGCATGTTATTTTTCCAAGAAAGCTTGCTATCTGAGAAAACACCCACATATTTAACCCCCTCTGCTAGTCTCAGCTCCACCCCTCCCATCCTGGGCAGTAAAAAGCTTTCTACTTTGTATCTCGTGGTAATGAGGACTAGCTCGTTTTTTTCTCTGAGTTGACTCCTAGTCCTTTTCTGCTGGCCCAGGAGGATAGATCGCCCAACGCTGACTGCATGACTTCATTGATAGTATAGGGTGTTTTTTAAGAGGTATAGAACTTTGAATTGAAACAAAACACAAAAAAATCGTTTTAATGTCCATCAATTTGGATTTATTGGAAGGCTAATTTTATGCCATTAATGTTTAAATATGATTTTCGGCATGTGGCCGCCGCGGCTAGCTCGAATAAAGCCAATTCTACAGGTCCAATTTTCAACCACTTTTTCGAGCATATGGGGCCGTATGTTGGCAATAACGCCACGAATGTTGGCTTCCAAGTCCCCTAACGTTTCTGGTTTGTTGGCGTAGACGAGCGACTTCACATATCCCCAAAGAAAATAATCCAGTGGTGTCAAATCACACGATCTTGGTGGCCAATTGACAGGTCCATTCCGCGAAATTATGCGCTCATCGAATGTTTCCTTCAATAAATCGATTGTGACGTGCGCTGTGTGGCATGTAGCGCCGTCTTGTTGGAACCACAACTCATCCACATTCATGCCATCCAATTCGGGAACAAAATAGTCGGTTAGTCGGCTCCAATTGCTGTGCACGGTGGCGAATCGATTCATTCGGGTCCTCTTCAACACTTTGCTCTACAGCGGCAATTGTTTCTTCGGTGCGCACTGTTCGACGTCTCTGCGGATGCGTATTATCACATAGAGTAAACGTAGTGCGAAAACGATCCATGGTTAACCGAATTAATTGCTCTGATGGACGATTATGTCGACCATAAAATGGACGGAGCTTGCGGTAATCTTCGCGAACTGAACCATTATTTTCGAAATAAATTTGCACGATTTGCAAGCGTTGTTCTTTTGTCAACCTGTTCATGATGAAATGGCAAACCAAACTAAATATTAATCACTTGACAGCTGACAAAATGGCCGCCAGTTAAAAAAGTGATGTCAACTTAAAGTTCTATACCTCAATAAAAAACACCCTTTAGAAAGAAACTTTCCCATTACCAGTAAAACCATATCATCCGCATATGCAGAATATATTGATTCAAGCATTAGTTAATAAGCCATTAACACGTTTAAAATATGTTTCGTCACAGAAAAAATATTGATATTATGTTAGTCTCTGAGTCTCATTTGACTTCGAGAAGCCTTTTTAAAAATAATGGCTATACCTTATATGATTTAAAAGACCCGAGGGGAAGCGCATGCAGTGAATCAGCAATTGTATTAAAATCAAGACTCAAGCACCATATTCTTGACAACATTTTTGACGAACATATACAAGCACCGAATATTTGCAGCTTGCTTCACAGCATCTGGCGACTACAATGCAAAATACACGTTCTGTGGTTCTCGTCTTATCGCAACTAGAGGTCGGGCGTTGTTCAGCACAGTTTCAAAAATGTGTTTGGACGTCATTTCAAGTGGGGAGCACACTAACTGTCCTACAAATACACACAAAATTCCGAATTTCATACATTTTGGTGTCATGAAAAATATATCTAGGGATTTAATTCATTTAAAAGCTTGCCTATATCTCTCCTCCGATCACTCTCCACTATCGATGTCAAACCAGCATCCAATTAACCTTTGGGGCGCTGCTAGAAGGCTTAAAATAGCCGTTGAGTTTAAACCACCTCTGCGCAGATCTACCGGATGTTGGGCAAGAAATGATACCGAAAAATTTTAAATATTTGCTGAGCTCTTATTCACAACACTGGAAGCCTGCATATATCAAAATGATGCCAAAAACGGGCAAAAATCTTATCACAGCTGGGTCATATAGGCCAATAAGTTTACTGTCAACTATGTCTATATGTGTACCTCGGAACAAATAAACAATCATAAATAACAAAAACAAAAAAAAAACACAAACGAATAACCCTTGAGGAATTCTTTGTATGAGTGCCTCAAATACAAAAAATTTTAAGTGAGTTCAAACGGCAGAAATGCTTATTTTACTGTGAGTTCTGAAACTCTTAATGAAAAAAATATAAATAATAAATCTGATGAAAACCTTTTTTTAACGGCAAATCCAATTTTTCGTCAGCGATCAACTTCGCTTTGTCCAATGCCAAATAGTAATGATGCATTAACATTACAGTTGCCTAGTACTTCTTCATACAAGCCAGTAATATCACCGCCTTCAGGCTCATGTTCATCACTTAACAAAGTTATCACTACAGATAGCAGCGGCTCGAAACTCAAGGTACAAGTCGGAATGGACAGATATATAGCCGTGGTAAGGCGTGGGCGAAGCCCGAATTCTTCAAAAATTTCATCTGCTCCAAAAATATCTAGGGATAACAGCGCAGCCTCAACTAATCGCCAAAACCGCTTTAAAATTTTGCAAGATGAGAACGACAAACCCGATGTATCCTCGACTAAAACATCCAAGCCGCCACCAATCTATTTGAGAGAAAAATTCAATTGACCTTATTAAAAAATTAATTTCGGTTATTGGTGAGAATAAATCTCACATTGTCCCTATAAAACGTGGCAACATCGATGAAACGAAAATTCAAATTTATGACGAAAAAGATTTCCGCAAAATGGTTTCCTAATTTGAAAAAAATAAAACAAGCTTCTACACATACCAGCTTAAGAGTGCTAAAGGCCTGCAGATCGTATTGAAGGGCATAGATTCCTATGTTGTTCCTGATGAAATAAAAGATGCACTCGTCCTCCAGGGATTTAAGGTAAAAAATGTATCTAACATAATAAGCAGAGAAAAGGTACCCCAACCCTTATTTCGTGTTGAACTGGAGCCGAATGATATACAGTTAAAAAAAAACGAGACTCATCCTATTTATAGCCTAAAATACCTTTTATACAAAAAAATCACAGTTGAAGAGCCACATAAGCGTTCAGGTCCCGTGCAGTGCCATAATTGCCAAGAATATGGCCATACAAAAACTTACTGCAATTTACCTACACGGCACTGCTAGTTGTACTAAACCAAAAGATCAAGCGGATAAAATGCAGTAATTGTGGAGGTAATCACGCCGCTAACTACAGAGGTTGTCCTGTGTACTCTTTCGTAAAGAAGACTATGGTGCAAAAACCTATTATAAATTATAAATTAGCTCCAGTTCAAACAACAAACGCTTCCTCAGCCACTTTTGCGCAAATTAGCCAACCAGTTACTTCCCGTGTATCGTATGCAGATGCTGCTAGGACAAATTCAATTCCCACACAAAATGTTTCCCCACTAAATAATTCAACAAATACAAACTCAAACTTTAATTTTAATCGCCTTGAAGCCACTATTGATAATCTGGTGCAAACTATCAAAAACGAATGCAGAATACACTACTTCAAGCATTAATTAACAAGCCATGAACACGTTAAAAATATATTTCTGAAGCGCAAACGGCATTCGCCAACATAAAAATGAACTTAAGCACTTCCTTACGGAAAAAAATATTGATGTAATGTTGGTCTTTGAGACTCATTTGACTTCTAGAAGCCTCTTTAAAATGAATGGCTACACATTATATGATACAAAGGACCGTAGAGGGAGAGCATGTGGTGGATCAGCAATTCTAATAAAGTCAAGACTCATGCACTATATTCTTGACAACATTTGTGAAGAACATCTACAAGCAACAAACATCTGCATTGAGAATTTTTGTTCAAATTTCGTGATATCTTCAATTTACTCCCCTCCTAGATTTTCAATCACTGAGGATCAATACGAGAAATTCTACAAATCTCTTGGACCTTGTTTCGTAGTAGCTGGCGACTACAATGCTAAGCATACGTTCTGGGGTTCGCGTCTTAATACACCTAGAGGTAGGGCGTTGTTCAATACAATTTCAAAAATGGGCTTGGATATTATTTCAAGGGGGGCCCACTTACTGGCCTACTGACGTGCGAAAAATTCCGGATGTTATAGACTTTGGCGTCATAAAAAGTATTTCTAGGGAATTAATTCACGTTGAAGCTTCCCTAGATCTCTCGTCCGATCACTCTCCCACAATCATTACAATCTGTAGCCCACTACAAAGTGACTTACCTCATCCATATATGAAGATGATAAATCGTGTTAATTGGCTAAGGTTCAAAAAATACCTTAGTAGTCATTGTACGGAAAATATTAAGCTAAGAACACCAAATGATATTGAATCTAACATTGCCAATCTCAACGAGAATATTAAACGGGCTGCTGAACATGCCACTATCTCTCATCCGCAGACTGGGTTTAATAAAATGTATTCTTCAGACATTAAACGTCTCGCACGTTAAAGAAGAAGACCTAGAAGGGAATGGCAACAGCACAAATCACCCCAAAATAAAATTAGATTTAAATAGTGCACGAAACGACTCCAAGAGTTGCTTGCATCTGAGAAAACTGCATCTTTTAAAAATTATTTGGAAGGTCTTGATGTCACACAAGCATCTAATTTCTCTTTTGTGGCGCGCTGCGAAAAAGCTTAAAAGACCCGTTGAGTTTAAACCACCTCTGCGGACTTCGACCGGTGATTGGGCAAGAAGCGATACTGAAAAAGGTAAAATATTTGCCGAGCATTTAAAATCCGTATTTACCCCAAATACATGTACTGGTGTTGATGATTTGCCGAGTGTAGCTTCTCTTCCCCCTCGACCCTTAAAGTTTAAGATGCGTGATGTACATAAACTAATTGCTTAGCTCAACCCGAAGAAAGCTCCAGGTATTGATGGTATTAGTAACAAGATGCTGATGAATCTGCCTCGCACTGCAACTAGAATCTTACTATTTATTTTTAATGCCATATTACGACTAGAGTATTATCCACACAGCTGGAAGCTTGCCAAGGTCAAAATGATTCCAAAGCCGGGCAAAGATCTAACTAAAGCTGAGTCTTACAGGCCAATAAGTTTACTATCAACAATATCAAAGCTTTTCGAAATGCTGCTCATGACAAAATTATCCCCAATTCTAAGTGATAGTGGGTGCATACCGGACCATCAATTTGGTTTTAGAAGTCAGCATAGTACCATTGAACAAATGCATAGATTGGTTCAAGTTATAAGAAGAACATTTGAAGAAAAAAAGTATTGTTCTGCTCTCTTTATTGATGTTTCTCAGGCATTTGATAAAGTATGGCATGAAGGCCTAATTTTAAAATTGAAGACATATCTACCAATAAATTTTCTAAAGCTATTGGAAAGTTATATTATATCCCGGAAATTGTTGTGGAAGAAGACTTCATGAGTGTTCTCGAATCTATATCTGCCTGTGTGCCACAGGGGAGTATACTGGGACCAGTTTTGTATTTGATTTATACTTCTGATATGTCTGTTAGCACTAAAATCCATACATCTACTTTTGCAGATGATACAGCCTTCTTTAGCATGCACGAAAACCCTCACGAGGCATCCCGATATCTTCAGGAACATATTACCCAACTGGAACTATGGTTAAAGTTATAGAGAATTAAAGTAAATAAGCAGAAGTGTGCGCAGGTAACAGTTACTCTACGAACAGATACTTGTTCCCCCATTAGAATCAATAATCAAATTGTTCCTCAACATTCCCAAGTGAAATACCTTGGTATACAACTTGATCGACGGCTTACATGGAAACAACACATTGATTCTAAACTAACACAAATGAAACTAAAATTAGCTAAGGTACATTGGCTGATTGGTAGAAATTCAACTCTCAGTCTAGATTGCAAACTTTTGATATACAAGTCACTTTTGAAACCTATATGGTGCTACGGAATTTAACTATGGGGCACTGCTTCAGCTTCCAATGTCGAGAGAATCCAACGAAGGCAAAACAAAATTTTACGTATGATAACTTCGGCTCCATGGTACATCAAAAATTCAAATATACATCGTGATTTGAATATGCCACTAGTGATTGAAGAAATTGCAAAATACGCAGGTAAATATATAACAAAACTCGAATCACATCCTAATCCGCTTGCTCGTAATATTTTGAACTTTACTGGACACATCCGCCTAAAAAAGAGGGACACAAGGACTCTTATACTCAGCACTCCAGATGGGACTACTTGAAAATATTTTTTTTTTCTTTTTGATTATCACTACTTATGTATTATTTATAACTATCACTAAGTTTATGTCCGACAGTGGTCGGGCCTAATAATTATATTCTAGATTTAAGATTTGAATACTTATTGTTAGTTCATATTTGAAGATACAATAAATAAATACATGCATTAAAAAAAAAAAAACTGTGTCAAATCTCTTTGAAAATCTACTCATGATAAAATTGTTCCCAAATCTAACTGACAATAGGTACATACCGGACCATAAATTTGGTTTAGGAGTTAGTATAGCACCATTTAACAAATGCATAGATTAGTTCAATTTATATGAAGAACATTTGAAGAAAAGGAGTATTGTTCTGCCGTCTTTATTGATGTTTCTCCGGCATTTGATAAAGTGTGGTATGAAGGCCTAACTTTAATATTAAAGACATATATACCAATTAACATTATAAATCTTTAGGAAAGTTACATTCTTGCCCGAAAGTTTACTGTTGTGGAAGGAGAATTCATGAGTCTACTTGAATCGATCTCGTTAATTATGCTACAGGGGAGTATACTGTTGCTAGTTTTGTATTTGATATATACTTGTGATATGCCTTGTAATACAGCCCACCTTAGTATTCACGAAAACCCTTACGAGGCATCTCTTCAGAAACATTTTAAACAGCTCGAACTATGGTTAAGCTTATGTAGAATTAAAGTAAACGAACAAAAATGTTTTCAGATTACATTTACTCTACGAAGCGATACTTGTTGTCCCATTCGATTCAACAATCAAGTTGTTTCTGAACATTCACATATGAAATACATTGATGTACACCTTGATCGACGTCTTATATGAAAACACCACATTGACTCAAAGCTTACGCAAATAAAACTTAAATTAAACATTTGTGAACGAACTAATAATCCTCCCAAAATTATTACTTTACCTTTTCAGTAAAATAATTTTTTGTTAAAAATACATTGAAATTGATTATTGAGGGGCTTAGCTGGATCCTATGCATATTTCATTGTTGGTAATACAGATCACGAAAAACCCGTTTTTACTTATTTATTTATTTATAATTCATATTCTACAAAGTAAATTTGCAGAATATGGTTGCACAAAAATGGAGGGATAACTAAGACCACATGTCCATGATATTATTAACAGTATTCTTAAAAATGTTTTTGTGACTGACTGTACACTACCTATGCCTTCACATAGGAAGTAGCAACGTGGTTGTTAAGGAAATCCCACAAAAGAACCGCAAGATTATACGGTAGTCCGTGGCAGATCAGTCAACCAGTACGAGTGAGACGCAAAACTCTCGAAGGCCAATAAACAACAGTGGCCTGGTTGCATTTAAGAAATAATTGCCAACGACGCGTGATGTTGACTCGCCCAGAGCTGCTTCACGACTGAAAAACCCGTTTTTATATAATACTAGCTACACCCGGTGTGCTTCGCTACCCCCATTGTCTTTTCAATTTCATTGATATTGATTTGAAAGTGTTGCGCATTGGTGGTGCAATATGAAAATTGGATTTTGCCACGCCCCTCCGCCCGCAGACCGAAAATAAAAAATCTGACTTCCCAGTGTCACCCGCCTGAATATTCTGAAGATGCCCGATTTCATAAAAATCGGCTCAGCCGTTTTGGAGTCCATACGTTACATAAATACATACATACACACATACATACATACACACACACACATACACACATCCTATTTTATATATCTATATAATTAATAGGCGAACATGTTTTTTGTAATCCCTTTTACGCTGGTACCACTACACCGATTTTAAAAAGATTTATATGGTTTTCAAGGATTTTCTGTACAGAATTATTGAAAAATTATTAAAGTTGCTACTACTACATGCACACATATTACACACGCATTTATTAGCTTACAAGTAAAAAAGAAACAAAACATGAGTGTGTGTGTGTTTGTAGTATTTCTTTTTTTTCTCTTATTTGTTGTTGTATGAAAGCCATAATAATTAAAGGAAGAGAATTCAATAAAGTGAGTTAGCTTGGTTGAAGGGATTTTGTTTATGTTTTTTTAATTTCATGTATTATTTAATTATGCTTGCATATGTATGTAAGTTTGTGTGTGGCTGTGTTTTAATGCATTTTTTATGACGTTCAGATAGGTACATTGTCTTTGAATCTTAAATTATTTACATTTTGATTCTAGAATACGGATGAGTGTGTCGTCCGTTTGGTATATCTAGTATAGATTAATATCATGAACTCGAGTTTTATAACTACCCATCACTTGCATGAAAATCACAATTATAAAATTTATTGTATACGTAAATATATCGATAGCTTACGATTTCGATGTCATTCCATTTATTTACAGATTAATTTTTCTCTGGTTCAGAAACCATCAAGCTTCCGGTCTATAACAAGATAGATGTTCATCACTTTGTGAAGAACATATACACCAATGCAATTTTGTGTTGATTTAATTCGGTATAACTTTTAGAGTCTTCATGTTTTGTAATTCTCATTATAATTTTTTTTATTAATTCTTTTCTATTTTTAAATTTCTTTCTATTTCACTTTGTTAATTTCACAGTATTTTTAAAGCACATTTTTATTAGAACCTAAACGAACAACTTTACAAAAAGATATTGGACACAAATTTATAGCACAGATTAAAATTTAATCAAAACAGCGCAACAGTTTGTCTAAATAATAATAATTGTCTAATAATAAGTAAAAAAACACTAATGTCAGTGACACAAATGGGACTAATGAATAATTTTTGACCGCGAATATTCGGTGCCAAAAATAGAAAACATTTGTGTATACGAAAATACATACACTCATGACGTTGGTCGAAATTCGTCATACGTGGCGAAATCTGCATTAGATTTATTTAAATTTCTTGTGCAGTCGAACGAAGAACGATTAAGAGCTCTGCGACCATGTTTGCTTTTAGTTTTTAAGTGTTTTCGTAAATGATTCTGCACTGTAAAAATAAAAACATTTTGGAAAAAAAAGCTCTTTCAGAGGACAAATAATATAAGTATGTACTTCACTTTACATCTGGTTGTAAAAGCCGTTTTGGAAAGGTTTTTGTTCGTATGTGCTCAGGACTGGAGGCCCTCGAATATCTTAGAACTGTTCTTTGAGATATTTCCTTGAACTGGACAAGCCCCTTTGATGTTATACAGAACCTTTGACGCATTACCTGAATCTGAAACAGATGTTGTAATGTAATTGTGTCCTATCCCGCTTTTTGAAGCCCTGAAGGTGCCTAGTTTTGAAGGACCACTCTGTACTGAGCTAGTATTTTGACCACAACTTAGTTGATTTGCTTATTAGATCACTACACACAGCAAAAATATACCAATGTAAAATCACCATGACAAAAGGTTGATTAAAATTCATTCAAATCACATCTAGGCGCACGCAAATCACATCTAGGGGGCGGGGCTGCGCCCATAAAAATCAAAGTTTGTGCTAGTGAGCTGAAATTTGATAAATAGCTAGGTCTAGGTGAGCACTAAAATAAAAAAATCTGAAAACCCGGAAATTTTGGCTAGGAGGACGGAGCCACGCTAATATAAATCCGAATTAAAAAAGCTAATATAAGGCGCTAAAAAGAAGCTGTTTTATTGAAATTTTGCATGTATACTGCGATAATGCAGGGCTATAAATTTTTTGTTAAAAAAGTGGGCGGTGACACGCCCATATAATTTAAACTTTATTTTCGTGTACTACGGTTCAGCATATTAGATATACTATTTATGTGGGTATTATTATCCGTTTGCAACCAAACTTGACACGAATAATAAGCACTGGTCGAAAAAATCTTAAGTTTGGTAAAGTTGGCGGGGTTACGCCCATAAACATTAAAAATTAAAAGTTGCGCTAAGGAGCTGAAATTTGATATAGAAGTAGGTCTAGGTGAGAAACCAACTAAAAAAATCTGAAAACACGGAAATTTTAGTTAAAGGGGCGGCTGCGCCCATAAAAGCTAAAAATTAAGAGTTGAGCTAAGGAGCTGAATTTTGATACAAAAATAGGTCTAGGTGAGCAGCCAACTAGAAAAATGTGAAAACCCAAAAAGGTTTATCAGAATGGGCGGGGCCACGCATATATTGTTTGGTACTAAAACCATAATATACAGCTTTTAACTCAAACTAATTTAGTGAAACCTTGCATACGCGTTGCACGTATACTGTACTTCAAACTATTACCATTAAAAGTGGGCTTGATCACTCCTATAAAATGTTAGCCTTGTGTTTAATCGACTTCAGTCTAGCATATTTTACTAGAAAATTAGCATGAGTTGTAAGCGCTGCTCACAACAAAATTGTGAGTTGAAAATAGTGGGAGGGATAATGCTCATAAAATTTAATTATCGCTAGAGAGCTGAAATTTTAAACATAAGTAAGTGTAGAGTAAGCCAATAGGAATTTTTTTTTTTAGATTTTTAATTGAACTATAGTGAATTTTTAATCAGAAATAATTTTTAGTCAGGCTTGAGTTCAGTAATTTCAATTCTTTTTATTGAATGAAATATTTTTTATTAATTAATGTGAGTTTCACTATAGTTCAATTAAAAATCTAAAAATGTCTCAATTCATCATGGGCACGTGACAAAAATATGTTCACTTGGCAATCACTGTTCACTTCGCAATCACTAAGTTCGAAAACCAAATAAACGGGAGAATGCAACAACAAAAGTAACATAATATCCACTACTATAATACTTATATGAATGTACCGACGGTACATCGAATACGTAAAAATAATTAATGTGATGATCGTAAAAGATAAGCAAGAATAGTTAAACATACGTAGGTAGAGTAATATAACTTCGTGCTAACCTAAATAGAAAAATGGACAAACAGGGGAAATAAATAGTGATACTTACATATGTATTTATCAAAGGTAAATCAATAATTGTACACAACAATCATTTCTCACATTCCGTTTCATTAGAATTTACGTTAAATAGCTGATGTTAATAACAATCTCTACCCAAGTAGATAGACTAGGGTGCTGATGAAGTGCGTTGCTACACAGAAAAATATCGGTATTTCCCCCAGCTTAAAAGACTAATTTAATTTTTCTTCTCTTCTTTAGAAACTCACATTAATTAATAAAAAATATTTCATTCAATAAAAAGAATTGAAATTACTGAACTCAAGCCTGACTAAAAATTATTTCTGATTAAAAATTCACTATAGTTCAATTAAAAATCTAAAAATGTCTCAATTCATCATGGGCAGACTATCTAGAAATTATATGACACCCTTAAGATTACAAATTTATATAACGCATAGCATATTTCTATGTTAGGTATTGTACCAAACAAGAACTTGGTCAAAATTTATATCTCACAACTTTTAATGGGCGAAATTTTGGACAGGAACTTGGCCGTTTTTCACATTTATGTTTTTGTGAGGATTAAATTTACAAGAAATAATTTGTTGTTTGAGTGTGTTGGTGTTTATTTGCTTTGTTCATAGCTGCAATACACTTTTGTGCTTAGTTGTGCTAGTTGTTTTTGCATTGTTGTTGTTTTTTATGTTGGCAAACAGCCGACAAACTGCTGCTGCCTAGTAGGCAGTGTACCAGTTTTGCATTTGGAGAATCGCAGATGCGAATCCTGGAGTCAAAATATTTTGCATTTTTTTAAGTAAAACTTTTCAAGTCAAAGCATTTTGTTTTTTTTAAACCAAAACTAAAACGTTTCAAATAAATTGTATGTTAAATTATAAGAAATAATGTTAAATTATAATATAATTCAAGATGGTACATGTTTAGTGTGTATCTTAAGAATTACTAAAGTTGTTGTGGCTGCAGGGGTAAGCACGTTGACTACACAGAGAAAACAGTACCTAATAAATACCTCATAAAATAGAACAAAATTAATAAGAAATCTCTATGGTTTTTTTCAATAAGGAAATCTTATTGATTTCATAGAGAAAACCTTTTTAAAAAAATCAAGAAGAAATCTTGTATTTTTTATGAAAATATCTTATTGATTTTTTCAATAAGGTTTTCTTCTTGATTTTATTAGGCTATCTTATTGATTTTTGCAATAAAGTTTTCTTCTTGATTTTATTAGGCTATCTTATTGATTTTTTCAATAAGGTTTTCTTCTTGATTTTATTAGGGTATCTTATTGATTTTTTCAATAAGGGTTTCTTTTTGATTTTATTAGGCTATCTTATTGATTTTTTCAAAAATAAAACACAATACTTATTGATTTTATTTGAAAATTTCATTTATTTTCATTTACATATGTACATATTTACTTAAGAATACACACAATATAATTAGTAATAATAAGTAAGTTTTGTTAGCAGTATCTTTTTGAATTTTTTAATTACATATTTGCTTATAAATATTGGGTAGTGTGAATAAAACAAGCATTTGCTTTTTACTTAGAAATTTGTTTGAAACAAACAAAAAGTACATATACATTTAAGACTCTACAACATATTTTAAAGTAAAAAGCAAATGCCTTTTTTGTATTCACATTACCCATTTATACGTACTTAGGGCCATTATTACAACTTTTCGTTAGTTAAAGGCATGATTTTATCAGATATATAAATGGCTTTGCATTATAAAACCTTCATTTCATATTTTTTTGTCCATTAAGTATTATTATTATTAATAATGACATCAATAAAAAAATTTAAATTGTAGCAATGCAAGTCTATTTATCGGGCAGACAAAATCAGACAAGTAGTAATAACGGCCCTTAATATATTATAAATTTCATATATTTAAAAATTTCATATAATTAAAATTAATTAAAAATTAATCAACACACTGGTCACCCAACCTCTATTGAAAATCTCCACTCCAAGGCTCTTGTATTTCCAGAGATTATTCCTTACCAAAAAACATACTACGATTATATATGTATGTACATAAATATAATAATAATATAGATATAGGTACGCTCTACTTATAATTAGTTTTATTTTAATTTAGTTTATATTTTATGTTAGTGGAAAAATATTCAATTGTTCTTTCGACTTGTTCACTTCGCACTGGTTCACTTTCAACTAAAAGTTTAATTTTAATTCATATGTACATATGTATGTATGTAAAGTAAAGAAGTAAAGTTATGAGCGGCAACACATATACAAAAATAGATAAATACCCAGTTAGCCACGTCTTAAGTCGTACAAGACATATTGCAGACAGCGCCATACAAATCGTCGACGAATATTTCATACAAATGGAGGCGAGGTTACACAAGATGAGATTGTCGTCAACACGGCTTTATTGAAGACAAACCGGGGGACATTGTCGTTCAGATTGTCCTCAAAAAAGTTTAATTGATGACAAAACATGTGACATTGTCGACGATTTCCTTGAAATTGTGACATGTCGTACATTAATCGTAGAAGACAATGGGTAATATGAATAAAAAAAAGTATTTGCCTTCTACTTAAAAATTTGTTTGAAACCCCCAAATATGTGTATGTTTTTTGTATTTTTAAACAAATTTTTAAGTAAAAAGCAAATACTTTTTTTTATTCATACTTCCGAATGATTTGGCTAACTGGGTATGAATATTGAAGTCTCTGCAGCAGAGATATTACGGAACAAAAACGAAAAAGATCATTAAAAAATTGTCTCTATGTTTATTTATATACATGCATACATACATAAATGTACGTACATACATACATAAATGAAATAACAAGAAACCTAATAAAATCAAGAAGATTTCCTTATTAAAAAAATCAATAAGATGCTCTACACATAATCATATAGGAACCTAATAAATTCAAGAAGAAAACCTTATTGAAAAAATCAATAAGATAGCGTAATAAATTCAAGAAGAAAACCTTTTTAAAAAAATCAATAAGGCAACCTAATAAAATCAATAAGAAATCCCTATAGTTTACAATTTATAAGAAAACCTAATAGAATCAAGAAGTTTTTCTCTATGGAATGTTTTTTTGGTGCCAAAAATAACGGAAATTGAGTAAAAAAGTTGTGAATACTAAGATTTCTTCTTGATTTTATGTGGTTTTCTTCTTGATAAAATTAATAAGATTTACCACATAACAACAATAAGGAATCTCTATGAAAAAATCTTCGCTTCTTTCTGCTGGGATACCCCTTAGCCTAAAAACTTTTCATAGAGAAAATCTTATTGATTCTATGAGGCAGTTTTTTTTCTTTGTACCACGCGATGAGTTCCGAGTTCAAATCTTGGCCGGGGAAGCCAAAAAATTACAAAAAATTTTCTGGTATCTTCAACCACACGTAAGTTAAATAATTATTAAAATACAATTACTACTTTAAATTAAATTCATGTTGATCTATCTTGAAATAACTTTGATTCAACATTATTCTGAATTTTTATTTTAACAGTGCGTAAATGTTAATTCAACGGGAAATAAAGTTATTTCAAAAGGAAAAATTTTCTTTGACAATTACTATAAATCATATTAAATTAACATGAAACACATGTGAAGCAAAATCATTGCTCAAAATTATTAGATTAACTTTGTTTAAGTAGATTTTAAGTTGAAATTTTTCTGTGTGTAGTTGCAGATTAAATAGAAAAGCCTGCTACTTTCACTCGAGGCAACTTATGTCAGCGTATAACAAAAGTATTAATTAGGTCTCTGGAAACTACGACGCTTTTTTACAGGATAGGCATGCCAAAAATTTGGAATTTTTATCGGATGTGACTATTCAAAAAAATGATTTTATGGCTACTGCCACACTTGAAAGAAATCAAGAAATCAAGAGTACAGACACCAGTATACTTATACTAATGAAAGATTAACCCCCTTATGCAAAAAAATATTTTACTTTAGCTTTAAAGTTTATAGTAGTTGATAAGCACTTTAAGGCTAACATAGCTTTATTAAAAAATCATATGCAAAAGACAACTTTAATTATTTTGTGATTTAATAATAAATACTGGTAACACCACCGTGTTCAACAACCACTTCACAGCTTATGATGTACAAAATTGTATACAATTTCATTCGGGTATTCAAATATTTTTTTATTTTATTAAATAAATTTTTATTATCTTGAAGTAAAGCAACCTAATTTAAAAAAATGAGCTTCTGACTTAATAGGAAAACAGATAAACGCAAACATGAAGTAAAAGTAAAAAAATGTGAAAAATTATCACAATTTGTTTTATTCGAATGAAACGAGTATTTGAATATCCAGCTTTTTTCGGTTTGTTTTGATTGTATGTACATCACTAAAACATTTTTGTATAATTGTATTTATTTTAATATTTTTTTATGGATTTTGCTATGTATTTTGAATCAGTTGGATAATTTAGTGATATTTTCCATCACATGACAGAAATAATAAATTTAAGATAAGACCTTGCACTTCTAGCTTCATTTTCAGATGTAACATGAATCAATATGTGCTATATTAACAAAAATATCTGAGGTACAAAGTACACATTTTGGAAATATCAACTTAAAGTATCCTTAACAAACGTAGGTGCCTACTTTAGAATTTTGATATAATAATTTCTTTTGAATACAACTTTACTTAACATTGCTTTTCAAAGCTTTGTTAAGTTATTTTGAATACGACCCTAAGTCTATTAGCTGCTCTTTTTATAAAACAGAAGGTGTTGTGTAGTTTTTGATTTCAATTTATACATTTCTGTGATAGTGAATCTTCGATTTTGTGATAAGATGACCACCAATTAGCGAAGGATGATATGTAGTTACTGCCAAGAATGATAGAGTAAAACTAAGGATCGCCATCAGGCTGGGAAATATTTTAAAGTAAGATTTAAAAGCATTAGCATAGTAAATTAAGACAATCAAACTGTTTTCGACTTTATTTTATTTTCTCTACAAAAATATTTCATATTTTTTATTAAGAGTTTATTTATAATTTTCTTCTTGAATTCAACTTGTTTTATTTAGTTTTTTTGTCTTATTCATTTTTAAAACTTTTTGAAATTTAAATTTTATTATACATAAGTATATATGTACGTATTTAATCTGCAGAACAAACAATTATACGTTAACAGATTATTCCAAATAGACAAATATATATGTACTTAAACTCTAGACTCTAACTATGATAGATTTTTAAATAACTTTCACTTAATAATTTTTTGTTGGCACAACAATCTATTTAGTTTATTGTAGCCTACAATTTGTGGAAATTACAAACGGAATGACAATGACTGAACACGCAGCAAGGAAAAAGGAGATTCTTCGCATGTTGACAAGGTAAGACAAATGTCGGAGAAAAGCTTGTAATCACTCTGATTATTTGTTTTACATACTTTTGAAACGTAAGGTTTGCTTCGACAGCTTTGGTATGGGTACTGACAAGTTAGTAACCCCAGTACAACTAATATATATATATTTTTTTTTTTTTTTTAATAGTTGTTCGCTATTAGTTTAGTGTATAGTGGAGACTGGTGCCGTATTAACGTAACCACAACACGTTCATCATTTTCCAAGCAGTTTTTGTCGGTAATTTTAGTAGATAAAACGCTCGCTGCGCGAAGACTGACTCGTTTGTAACCATAATACGCCTATCATTACTCGAGCTGTTGTTGTCGGTAGTTCTAGTGCAATTGAAGCACTAGCGGGGAATAATACTGCATTAGTAATCATAGAACATGGAATCAGATAATTTTCTTTGGGTCCCATAAAAGTTAAATAAATTTTTGCGACCAGTGAATGAATGTAGGAATATGTATTTATGAAGTGGCTTTAGTTTTATGAAAGTGACTATAGTTTACATAATATGTACATACATATGCGAATGTTATATACATATTAGGGATGAGCTATATTTTGAAACCGGTTACTTTTTTATAGCGATTGAAAACACTGAGTCTATCAAGTAACAGGTTTTAAAAATATAGTTCTTCCATATAAACTAATAATGTTCTTTTATGCTTACTTTACAGTAAATAAAGCTGCTACATTAATTTTTTAAACCTTCAGCTTTTGTCGAGAAAAAATCGTCAAACCGTCTTTTCTGACAACTATGTACAGCAATTTTATTGCCTCTTATACGACAGTTCTCAATATTTGGGTGGGGTTGATTGCTAATTGTTTGTTCTTGTCGATCTTCTCATTAGTACCCTGAAGGAAATATAGATGGTGAAAATGTTGAGAATCGCTTTTGACTTTGTCACCAGTGCTACTCTCTGAATATTCCCCATACAATACTTTGTACTCTAAACATTTCGCATGTGCTTGTCATTGAAAATCTACTATGTAGTAACACTAAAACAATTGTCTAGGTAGTGACTACATAGTTCTTATGGGAACATGGAGACATACTAAACAGACGTTTACTGGTACATTTTTATATTTTGCATAGACACAAATTTTTGCATATTGACAAGCTGTTGACAAATATACCACATATGCACCACATCTATTTTCTCCTTTTCTGTTATTCTGACGGATAGAAGAAAACTTGTAGACAATTTAGATACTAAAATCGTCACTAGTATTTGAGTGTTGAGATAGAGACACTTGGCCCCAGTCATACTGCAGGGTATTTATCAAAATGTCAATACTAAGTGTAGTATATGTATTCCATTGCAAATGTATATATACTTTAAAAGTACTGGCTTTTAGTAATATGTACGTATGTATGTTTTGTATGTACCTTATTATATTATATTTACTGCTTGCTTTACTTTTTTTGTCATATTAATATTTAACGATTCCGCTAAACATAAAAGCGTCAAAAATACATATATTAATAATACTGGTTGTGTGACAAAAGCAATGTTACTTAAGTTGCGGTGTAAGAAGTATTTAAAGAAAAAAAAGGAATATCACTCATCAAACTAAATCGCAAGGGAACAAACCTGTACAATTGAATTCGTTAACTAAATTTTAAATAAACTAAATTATTTTTAAGAATCAAGTATTGAGTTCTTACACTAAGAAATACTTTTAAATCAGTCACAGTTTAAAAGAACAGCGATTTAGATATCACGTTCACAAGGAGCAACATTATTAAAAAATCACAGTATTGCTCATTTCTTCTGGCGACAGACGAAGGAACTTGTTAACAAAAATATGTTTCTACTGTTTTCTTTTTTAATAAAGACAATGGAACCAAAAACGAAACAGTTCTGAATGTTTATCGAATATACTATGTAGCACTAAACAAATAATTGCTACTTCACTATTTTTATCTCTTGAATTTGACATTTTAGATTCGAATGTACTAGATTTCGCTGAGGTTGGAATGTATAATTGAAATAAAATTGTTTATACATATTAAGTTTATTCTTTTGTATTTGAAGCTAAGAACTGAATTTATTTTTAATTCTTTCCTATAATAACACTGCACAACAGTGATTTGGATGTTTGAATAAAAATGGCCAATCCTTACGATGGTGTCATTAGTTTTTCCCTATAAGCTCTAGTTTTGAAGATATAGTGTCGTTTAGGATTTGCATAATTTGCATCTCTTTTTGTATTATTCCGTTAATATATTACGAGTGGTACTCCAAACTTAAAAATACTTTCTTGACTATTAATATACACAAAAAGTCCTTTCATTTAAATAGATTCACATTGATGAGTTTTTCAGGGCATCCGACTCTGATTGCAAGGATGTTAAAAATCGTGTGTTTTTAGTTTAGTCCTTGAAAATTTTTTGATTATAATTTTTTTTGACGAAATATAACTACTTCTTATGTGTTTTTGTTCGTTGATTACAAAAATAGGTGTATTTATTTTCTAGCCCCACTAGTTTTAGAGATATACCGTGTTACATAAAAAAAATTCTGGAAATTTTTCTTTTCGAAAGCCGTAAAAAAATATGTTTTTTATATTTCATTTGTCCATTTACAAGCTATTAGTGCAATTATTACGCAAAAAAAGTTGTATGGACCAGCACAGGAAATTTTTGTGTTATTTGTAGTTAATACATCGTATATATTTTTTCTTTATTATGTGATATATTAACTACAAATAACATAAAAGTTTCCTGAAATGGTCCATAGAACAATTTTTTTTTTGAGTAATAATTGCACCAATAACTTGCAAATGGACAAATGTAATATAAAAATTTTTTTTTGTATGGCTCTCGAAAAGAAAATTTCGAAAATTTTTTTTATGTAACACGAAATATCTCTGAAACTAGAGGGGCTAGAAGAGAAATACACAACAAAAATACATAAGAATTAGTTATATTTGGTCAAAAAAAATTATAATCAAAAAATTTTCAATGACCAAACTAAAAAACCACGATTTTTAACATCCTTGCAATAATATTCTGATATCCTGATATACTCATCAATGTGAATATATTTAAACAAAACGGATTTTTGCGTAGATTAATAATCCAGAAAGTATTTTTAAACTTGGTATACCACTCGTAATATATTAAGGGAATAATACAAAAAGACATGCAAATTATGCAAATCCTAAATGACACTATATCTGCAAAACTAGAGCTGATAGAGAAAAACTAATGACGCCATCGTAATTAAAAGATAAAAATACATATTTATGAGTAATTTTTATTTAAACATCATAAAAAAACCTTTATTTTGTTGTGCAGTGTAATCAGATATGTGATGGAAAACGATCGTTTTCAAAACGATTTCAAAACAATCGTTTGGAAAAAGTATGATGAATTCCGATAGATTTTGAGTATCATTTTTGAGCTTATCTTGAACTACTGACTTTTAAAAAGCACACTAAAAGACAAAACATAAATCACATATTGGAGCTGTGAAAAGAAATTTATCGAAAACGTCTGGAAAGACTATTAAAAACAATTTTTAAAATTGTTGACAAAACGACTATAAGAAACATATCACACCTTTTATCGTTTTCAAATTGTTTTTGTGTCTAAATCGTTTTTCATCACATACCTGATTATTTTATTTTTATTTTTATTCTTTCTTATTATATTTGAATTTATCTACCTTTATATTATTGTAACATAGTTACATCCGACGTTGTCTCAGTCGGCTGACAGCCGATTTTCAGTCGCCGTCGACAAAATCACTCGGCGCAGGTCTCTAATTCACAATCGCAGTTTAAGGAACAGCGATTTAGTAATCACGTTCACAAGAAGCAACATTATTAAACAATCAAAGTTTTGCTCATCTCCAATATATATATATATATATATATATATATATATATATATATATATATATGCATGTGACCTTTTTATATTAAGAGGTTAGTTTGTGGTTATTTATTAACTTTAATGCAAGTAATTTATATATATATATATATATATATATATATATATATATATATATATAGATATATATGTATATATACATATATATAATTAGAAGATACTTAATTTATTAGACTTCTTTTACAAATTTAATACCTCTTTCAAAAACTACGTTGAAAAAATTACTTGCATTAAAGTTGATCAATAACCACTAATATAAAAAGGTCACATACATTTTCAATAGAGTGCTTAAAACGTTAATATGTACATATACTTAACATACACATACACGGTGCAACACGGAAAAACATAACCATATACGGACACCACTACATGACAGTTTCGCCCTTAAGTCCTAGACTTTTTTTATGGGCCACCAAAGATTTGGAATCTCGGTGTCATTTTTGCATTTAATCAGGCTCATATCTTGCAAACCGTTCAGAATTTTTATTAACTCTCTGAGGCAAAGTTGTAGCTCTTGGAATAAAGAACAAAAAAATGTCAACGTATAAAATCAAAAATACTTAATCTTCAAGATCAAAATCGCCAAAAAAAAATTTTAAAAATTTAAATTGATTTACCTTTTTCCCCAGTTCAGGTGCATAGGTAGTAAACCGTTCAAAATAAAAGGCAACAATCAACTAAAAATTGTAGCTTAGATCTCAATCAACAACTTTCTAGAACATATCATATGAATGATTCTTAATACCGTTTAGTAGCGCTTAGGTAGCCGCAAAAGTGAAAAATTTCCAAACAAATGAAATTAAAAAATTTTCGAGAGGACTTGGGGCAAAAGTGGGAGACATGCGTATTTTCTTTAATCTTTTATCACGTAGTGGTTTCCGTGTATGGTTATATTTCCATGACTTCAAAAACTACACACAGTGATATATTAAAAAGAAAATTAGTGAGGTTATCACAATTGTGGGCTAGTGCCTGTTCGTCGTTATCTGTAACAACAAGAACAACTTTATTCACATGCACATAAAAACATAAACATGCACATGGTTCTATCATCAATGTGTTAATGACATTTACGTTTAATAGTAATTTATTATTTTTCACTTTACACTCAAACTCATATATTATAAATAATGGGCAATTACTGGGCAAAAAGACGAACAGTTCTTGTAATGATGATGGTCTTTATTGCCACGGACAGACTTTGAAAACAACCCACTAAAGTGTGTGTTGTTAAACGTCAACAACATTTCACTATCAGCAGCTATGAGTACAACATTATAAAATACAGGAAGACAAATGTATGTACGATAGATAAGGCAATAAACGACTCACGATTAATGTGTAATTTAATTTCGAATTACGACTTTACTTAATTTTGTATTCAGTTTCAATTTTGTCACAAAAATATGCAAATTTACACAATTTTCAGTTGTTAAAAACCCTCCCACCCACATCATTCAACAAGCAAAGATTCCCCCTTGGCCCTAAAACATGCAACGTTGTTACAATATATATTAAACTAAGTATATGCATGTATATGTGAAGCTGGACTACGTTGCATATGCCCACTTGTCCTGACATTCGAAATAAACGGATGCTCGCTAAAGCGAAGAAATTTTGAAATAAAATTGTTCGATATTTCTTCGCAAATATAAAAAATTGTTCGCTAAAACTTCGAATTGCTCTCGATAATTTCTACAATGCGTGACGGCAGCCAATGAGTACTAGTCTGTTAGTATAGACGGACTAAGTTCAAGCCAATACAGCACCGTAAGTAAAAAATAATAAAAACCACATACATTTGCCACGATATCCTAGTGGATGTGTGCTAGTTCTGTTAGAATGGAGGTACTATCTTCAAATCCTGCAGCGTAAGTTAAAAAATTAAAAGAAACTAAGTAAACTAAGTAAGTTAAAATAAATAAATTGAGAAATAAAATTTCTTTTTTACTTTTTCTTTTGCGATATCGTGTTTTAATCGATATTCTCTAACTTTTGATATTGGCACACAGGAAAAAATAAGTTTCAATTTTGATAACAAAAATCCCGGTATTCAATCATTTTTATTTTCAAATTTCCTGTGATAAAGAAATCCACTATATCAATAACAACAAGTAAGAGTGCTATATTCGGCTGTGCCGAATCTTATATACCATTTGCCAAAGTGTATTTATATAGTATAGAGATACATACATAAGCACATAGTTACTTTTATGTACAAAGAAAAAAATAACAATTTTCAAACCCTAGAATCATAATTTTAGATTTTTCTGTTTACTTATACCAATCTAGTAGTTCTTAAAAAAAATGTAGAAAGTGTGTTAAGTGAAAAAAAGGAAATTCAAAAAAAATGTTTTATTTAGTTACTTTAATGCCCAGAAAAATCATAGTTTCCAGCTCTGGAGCTGTGGTTTTTTTTTATAATTTTCTATACCAAACTTTTCTTTCCAAAACGTAAAATATATATAATTTATAAAGGAAAAGATAAAAATTAATTAGACTTAGTTACTTTTATATATCAATAAAGTGTAAGTGTCCCAACCGTGAACTCATCCTTTTTGATTTGAAATACCAATTTGTTTTATTTGAAATACCAATTTTATTCGTGGTGAACTATAAAATAAGTTTATTTAATAAAACTAAATAAAAAATTAGTTTATGGTAGTTAATTTTATATATCACAAAAATCGTAGGTTTTCCAACCCTGGAATCATCCTTTTTGTTTTTCTGATTTCTAACATCAATTTATTTCTTTTAAGAACATTAGATATGCTTAATTTATAGAAAAAAAGAAAAAATTTGTTTTAGTAAGTTACTTTTGTATAAGAAAAAAGTTAAAGTTTTCCAACTCTGGAAACATCTTATTTATTTTTTGAAGTTTAATTTTTTATTTGAAATACCAATTTTATTCGTGGTGAAGTATAAAATAAGTTTATTTAATAAAAATAATTAAAAAATTTGTTTACTGTAGTTAATTGTATATATCACAAAAATCGTAGGCTTTCCAGAGCTTTGGACCCATTTCACGTACAGACAGACGGACAGACGGACATCGCTTATTCGTCTTCCCTATGCATAAGGATCTGGAATATATATACTTTATGGCTTGCTTATTAATATTCTGGAAATTACAAACGGAATGACAAACCTATATATACCCTTTTACCATTTTTTGGTAAAGGGTATAATAATTTTAAACGAATAGTATAATTTTTTTCAATAATACAAATATTTGAATTAATAAAATATCTTATTAATTAGTCTTGTGTAATTCATGAACGAACGAGTTCAAATGAACGATTCAGTACTTTGAACGTTTTGCTTTACTTTTTTACTGTTTGTGTTTTTATCTTCTATACTCATCCATATGTATGTGTGCATGTACAAATATTTAGTTCTTGTGCATCGCTGGCTACTACCAAAAATTCAATAAACAAGAAAACACAAGTAAACACTTATACTAAAAACACTACCCTATTCACAAAAAATATTTTGGATTTATGAGATTTTCTTATAAAGCAAATTTATTTATTTATTAAATAATTAATTAATTTTAGTTTTCATAAAGTATTTTGATCAAAAAATTTGTGTTTTTAATATTGTCAAAAACAACACTAATACATACGCATGTAGAATTGTGATGTAAAAACAGTGAACTAAAAAGACCTAAGTAGTTCATTGAACTAAAAAGATCGATTGAACTAAATGAACGAACTAGTTCATTTACAAATAATGAACTAAAATGACCGGTCACTGATATGAACTAAATGGCACAAGTCTATTATTAATAATTTGTAATTTTTCAATAAAGAAATTTAATGAATCAAGGAAAAAAGTTGTTGAGTGAAATTTTACTTTCAGTGATGATTGGTATTGTGTTTGTGTTGTTTGTGTATGTCACATTTTTCATTTCAACCCCTTTTTGTTTGTTTTTGCTTGGCTGCAATTAAAATTGAATGTGTTTCGGATGATGAGTTGGACCGGCAACCTCTTGACTAATAGATTAACGTACTTACCACTCAGCTAAAGAGCAAATCGTTATTGGTGACGCAAATAATGTATACACGCAAAACATAATTACTTATGTTTCTTCAACATGTGCGCATTGCGTTCATATAATCTAAAAATAACTTTGTTGAGTAAAAAAAAAACAAGCCACGATTTTTTTCGGTTTCTTGTCGAAACTCGAGCAAACAAAAAAAAAAAAAAAAAAAAAAACAACAACATCAGCACATGACCACGTAGAGTCAATCGCCAAGCAAGGAAAACATCAACACAAACAAATGAAATTAAATGATATTTTAAAATGCGCGGAATTGATAAGTACATTATTCAAGTTAATGACCAATATTATTGAAATTAAAAATTTTATTCATTAATATGGTTTTATTGAAAATAATTCTTGTCTATATTTTTCTGTGTAGCGCACATACGATATCGAATGTTTTTTGGAATAACATTGGGCGGCAAGTGAACTTTTTTCGATTAATTTTTGAGTGTCATTCTCGATACTTTTACACGATAAATCTTCGAGGTATATTCGAAATGAATATCATTAACCAAAGTGGTGATCAACTGGGTGAAGATTCAGCCTCAACGTTTCATTATTTGTGGATTTTGTTTGCATGTGTATGGAACAGCATGCAAACTGCCCACAGAGAATTAACCAAGAAGCAAAAAAGTGACAACATTAAAAAGGTCGTAGTGTATATATGTAATAAGTATCAAGAAAGCGAGAGAAACAATATGATAACACTTGTGTGTTAATGCAATCAGGATCTCTGTGTACACAATTAATGAATGACATTTTAAATGGTGTTAAGTTTCGTGGTTGCATATCTTATGTTGAAAGGAAACCTGATTTAATTTCTAGAAAATTTACATTATTTCTGTAGAGGAGTTCTTATATTTGCCTTTTTTCAAAAAAATGTATTTATGTTGATACAACCATTTTCTTAGAGTTTCAGAAACACTACATTGTTATACCATTGTTGTAGGAAGTTTAATTTCTTATCGATATTTGTATCTAATTGAGACGCTTAGTGCAATAACTCTGTAAGCCACATAAAATCAAAAATAGATTTTAAGTGCTCAATCTATTTATTTCTAGGTACCATAGCTTTATATATAAAAAGATTTTAGGTAAATTCCATTATTTTGGCGGTGTTATCATAAAATCAACCTCTTCCAAAATGATATATTTTTTTATTTTGTTTTCCTCAATAACTCTGTAAGCCACACTAACTTTACTTGTTCTTTTTTAATCGATGGATTTCGGTGAAACTGGAAGCTTTTTTTCAAGTTCTTCTGATATTTCTGTTAAATCAATAGGTTTTAAAGAACTCTTCCCAATAGACATAAAATTTATATAAGAAACTAGTGCGGTATAATTTTTTTTAAGCTTTTGTGGCATACGCGGTTATTGCACAAAAAATAGAATTACTATTCTTGATGTGGCTTACAGAGTTGTTGCTGTTTATAAAAAGGTGTTTTAAGGTTTTTGAAGGATTTTTTATTATGTTATTAGAAAATATTTCGTACGAAGTTAATGTAAAATGCAATGTAAAAACTCTGCAACAACCAACATGAATAAAATGACAATGACATTTTATTTTCAAGCTGAAAACAATGCATTTATTTTTATACCCTTTACCAAAAAATGGCAAAAAGGGTATATATAGGTTTGTCATTCCGTTTGTTATTTCCACAATAGTAATAAGCGAGCCATAAAATATATATATTCTGGATCCTTATGCATAGGGGAGACGAATAAGCGATGTCAGTCTGTCCATCTACCCGTCTGACTGTATGTGAAATCGGTTTTCCGAAGCTCCCAGAAAAGCTAGAGACTTCGGTCTTGGAGTGGTGTGTCAGAAATAGTCTGAAAAGATTGGTATTAAAAATCAGCAAAATCGAGCAGACGATTTCAGGGCTGGGTTGGGAAACTTAAATTTTTTGCGATATAAAAAATTGGCTACGGTAAACTTATTTTTATTTATTTTATTAAATTAAATTATTTAAGACTTCATTACAAATTAAATTGGTAATTCAAATTGAAAAAAAGTTAAAACAATTAAAAAGATGTTTCCAAGGTTGGAAAACTTTAACTTTTATTCTTATACAAGAGTAACTAACTAAAACAAATTTTTTCTTTTCTCTTTAAATTAAACATACCTTATATTCTTAAAAGAAAGATATTGGTGTAAGAAATCAGAAAAATCAAAAAAGATGATTTCAGGGTTGGTAAACTTACACTTTTTGTGACATAAAAAATTAACTACCGAAAACTAAATTTTATTTTTTCATTAAAAAACTTATTTTATACTTCAGTTAAAAAAAAATAGGTATTTCAAATTAAAACAAATAAAAAGACTTTTCCAGAGTTGGAAAGCTTTAACTTTTTTTTATATAAAAGTATCTTACTAAAAAAATTTTTTTCTTTTTTTCTATAAATTAAACATATCTTACATTCTTAAAAGAAACAGATAAGTGTAAGAAATAAGAAAAATCAAAAAGGATGATTCCAGGGCTGGAAAACCTAAACTTTTTGATATATAAAAGTAACTAGGTCTAATTATTTTTTTTCCTTATAAATTATATATATTTAACGTTTTGGAAAGAAAAGTTTGGTGTAGAAAATTACAAAAATAAAAACCAAAGCTCCAGAGCTGGAAACGTTGTCCTTTTTTCTGAATATTAAAGTAACTAATTAAAACAATTTTTTTTAATATTCTTTTTCACCCAAGGTGAAAAGGAACCCTACTGTTTTCGCTACGCTGTCCGTTTGTCCGTCTGGCCGTCTGTCCGTCACAGGCTATTTTCTAAGGAACCGTAGGAGCTACTGACCTGAAATTTGGATACGGTATGTAGAACCTTGGCGGCTACACCAACAAATACATGTTGCGTTCCATAACGAGCAACAAAAAATCTTAAAATCTTAAAATACACGTAATGACAAAAAATTTTTCGTTAATAAACCATCTACTAGTACCCGAATTTTAAAGATTTTGATCCGCTGATCACGAATCTGCTGTTTATTTTAAAATCCATTAAGTGGTTTTCGAGATATGATGAGTAGTTTTCCAGTTATTCGCTAATTCAGGTTTTGCAAAAAGTTACTTATTTTTTCAGCACAATATCATTTATGCACATTCCTACAGTTCGGTCCGCTGATCACAAATCTTTCATTTATTTTTAATATATTGTGTAATTTTTGAATAAGGTCATTTCAGATATCTTTGCATATTATTATTATATTACACTGTGTGACAAATGTTTATGAAATTGTATTTTGCGTTCTATTTATACGCTATCGATGTATTTAAGCTTTCAGGATGATGTAAGTACAATTTAATAGTCATATATCAACAAACAGTGCACAATTGGTAATAGAAATTTGCAAAGAGAGCTATAATTTTTTATTAAATGATATTAAAGTTAATGCCAATTTCAAGAAATAGGAAACAACAAGTAATTCTGTGAGAAAAAGAAACTGAGTGATAATTTCACAAATTTGGAAATGATCATATCTCGAAAACCACTTAATGGATTTTAATCAGCGGATAAAAATCTATAAAATTCGTTTATTAGTAGATGGTTTATTAAAAAAATATTTCTTGTCATTACGAAAATATGAGATTTTTTGAATTTGAAAAATCCACATTTTTGATGCAGAAAATGCATTTGGTGCGGAACTTTTTTTTAAGATATCAAACAAGTAAAAACGCAGTTTGTCTTAGAATTTTAGCTCGCATATGAAAACCCAGTGAGCCCTTCGCAATTTGCAAATTTTTTTATTTTCTGCATAAGCCTTATGTACATATGTATTTATATTGACACTTGAAATTTGTAAAATTAGTGTATTTTTATACAGACTTGTTGTAAAGAATTTAAATTAAAGGGTGGTCCATCAGTTAATGCAAAACCAAAAAAAATCCGAAAACTGTAAGATCGCTAAACCAAAAAAAAAAAAAAAATTGCCAAAATTAAAAAACGCCAAAAACCGAAAAAAATGCGAAAGAGGCGCCAATACTAAAAAATATCCTTAATAAAAAAAATTTCCAAAACTAAAAAAAATCGACAAAACGATAATGCCAAAAATAAAAAACGCTCAAACCGAAAAAACCCAAAAACGAAAAAAAGCCAAAACTATTTATTATATAGGCTAAAGTTCGTACTGAATTACGTGTTTAGTGTCCGTACGGAAGGAACCCTTTGTGCGCGGGTCAAAGTCGCACTTCACTAAATTTATTTCTTTGTTCACTTAACACACTTTATATTTATTTTTTAAAAACTACTAAATTGGTATAAAGAATCAGAAATATCTAAAAGAATGATTCTAGGGATGGAAAATTAATTGTATATAAAAGTAGCTAGTTCAATTTTTTTTTGTTTTTGTTTATATATTTTTTGTACTTTATGTTTTAGAGAGAAATAGTTTGGCATAAAAACTATAAAAATAAAAAGTATAGCTGCAGACCTGAAAAAATTAAACTTTTTCTGGTATATAAAACTAATTATTTCCTTGGTAATTAAATATATTGCATATTTTTAGACGGAAATAAATTCGTCTTAAAAAATTAGAAAAATCAAAATTATGGTTCCAGGGTTGGAAATTAAAAAAAAACATTTTTGGTAAAAATATAACCAAAAACAAATTTTCTTCCAATTAAACATATTTCATGTTTTAGGAAGATCTTTACTCGAGACTTTTTATATCTGTTTAACTTTTATTTAAGAATAGATAAAATAAATAAAATCTATTTTGTTTTGTGTGTCTTAATTTTTAATTTATACTGAAAAGTTTGCGATTAAAATCATTCTGACATGCCGCAGCGCTGTACTTTTTGATCAGTATTGCAAATTTCTAACCATTTACACTCAAATGTAATTTATGTTGTTACTATTATATAATAAAAACGTTATATTGCACTCTTTTTTATTCTAAATAAAACAAATTATAATGGTGATTTAGTAAATTCAACTTCTAACTTTTTCTCAACAGTACAATTTAATTCAATCTTTTAGTTGAGATTGAGTTTCTCAACAAAACAAAAAACAATTTCTCTACTATTTAAAATAAATTGCAATCTTAAACATATTAAAACTAAAAGTAACTCAAGGTTAATTCATCTTTAATTCGTCTTCTGCCAACATCCGTTGAACTAACTATTTCAATTCATGGACGTTGGAAGACCTAAATGAAAACTTTTAATTTGTTCGAATAATATAAAGAAAGTAGTAGAAAAAATTTAATTCAAGTGTAAAATTTTAACAATGAATGGCAATAAAAAGAAGAAACTCTTTAAGGGAAAACAGAATTTATTGTAGAGAGAAATGAGGTTAGTTTTTATTTCTGAAACTAATTGCAATAACGCTACTGCACATATTTGTTAGTATTAAAACTTTTTTATGTATTACTATATATTTTATTTTATGTTTAACGAAACTTAAAAAGGATACGAATTTAAATAATTTATTTGTTGATGCCTTAGCATACCTGGATAAATTTCGTTCCTGCTAAGTAACATACATATCAGTAGATCTCAACCACAATAATAAAAACAAGTAAGAAAGCTGTGCCAAATTTTATATACCCTTTACCGATGTGCGTTTATGTAGTATAGAGATACATACATAAGCACATAGTTACTTTTATGTACAAAGAAAAAATAATAATTTTCAAACCCTAGAATCATAATTTTAGATATTTCTGATTACTTATACCAGTCTAGTAGTTCTTAAAAAAGTATAGAAAGTGTGAAAAAGTGAAAAAATGAAATTAAAAAAAAGTTTTATTTAGTTACTTTAATGTCGGGAAAACGAATCATAGTTTCCAGCTCTGGAGCTGTGGTTTTTATTTTTATAATTTTCTATACCAAAATTTTCTTTCCAAGACGTAAAATATATATAATTTATAAAGGAAAAGATAAAAATTAATTAGAATTAGTTAATTTTATATATCAAAAAAGTGTAAGTGTCCCAACCGTGAACTCATCCTTTTTGATTTTCTGATTTCTTACACCAATCTCTTTCTTTTAAGAATTTAACAAATGTTTAATTTATAGAAAAAAAGTAAAAATTTGTTTTCGTAAGTTGCTTTTGTACAAAAAAAGTAAAAGTTTTCCAACCCTGGAATCGTCTTTTTAGTTTTCTTAATAGTTTTTTTTTTATTTGAAAACCCAATTTTATTCGTTATCAAGCATAAAATAAGTTTATTTAATAAAAATAGATAAAAATTAGTTTTCGCTAGTTAATTTTTTATATCACAGAGAGTGGAAGTTTCCCAACCCTGGAATCCTCCTTTTTGATATTTTTTGATTTCTTACACCATCTTTTTTTAAGAATATAAGATATGTTTAATTTATAGTAAAAAAGAAAAAATTTGTTTTAGTAAGTTACTTTTGTATAAAAAATAAGGTTCCCAACCCTGGAAACGTCATTTTAATTTTTTTAATTTTTTTTTATTTTGAAATACCAAATTTATTTATTACTGAAGTATAAAATAAGTTTATTTTATAAAAAAAAATAAAAATTAGTTTTCGGTAGCTAATTTTTTATATCACAAAAAGTGTGGGTTTTCCAACCCTGAAATCAAACTTTTTGATATTTCTGATTTCTTATACAGGGTGGGCCAAAAGAAACCAAGGGGTGTAAAAGTTTAATAACTTTTTTGTTTATTAACTTTTTTTTATTTTTTCTTTCAGATTATATAATATACAAAATGGAAATTTTTTTACACTGAGTATGAAAAATGATGTCTCTTAAATGATCACCGTTTTCATCTTCGCACTGATGGGCTCTTTTTAGAGCATTTTTCAAAACTTGTGGCTGTAGCGTTCGAATTTCTGCAACAATGTTTGCCTTGAGTTCAAGGATTGTCTCTGGCTTGTTCACATACACTCGCTCCTTCAAAAAACTACAAAGAAAATAGTCGGGTGCTGTCAAATCTGGCGATCGCGCTGGCCAAATAATTTCCGAATTTCGAGAAATTATTCGCTCTCCAAAAATTTGACTTAAAATTGCCATTGTGTCTCGGACAGTATGGGCAGTGGCTCCGTCCTGCTGAAACCACATACCAGGTCTGTTTTCAAGAGCAGGACGTAAAAAATTTTCTATCATAAACCGATACCGCTCTTCACTTGCGGTTACAGCACTTCCATCTTCATTCTCGAAGAAGTAGGGCCCAATGACATTTTCAGATGTGATCCCACACCATACTGTACACCTGATGGGGTGCAATTGGCGTTGATGAATGGCTCTTGGATTTCGAGAACCCCAGAACCTACAGTTCTGCTTATTAACAAAGCCATTCAAATGAAAATGAGCTTAAAATAATTGATCTCTGGTTTAAATAATAAAATTCTATTGTTCTGGTTCTCTGTTCAGTTGTGAACCTCTGCATTATAAATTCTCCAAGTGTTGTCTATATAATCTGAAAGAAAAAATAAAAAAAAATTAATAAACAAAAAAGTTATTAAACTTTTGCACCCCTTGGTTTCTTTTGGCCCACCCTGTACTAATCTCTATCTTTTAAGAATATAAGATATTTTTAATTTATAGAGAAAAAGGAAAAATTTGCTTTGGTAAGTTATTTTTGTGCAAAAAAGCTAAAGTTTTCCAACCCTGGAAATATCTTTTTAATTTTTTAATTTTCTTTTTATTTGAAATACACATTTTATTCGTTTTGAAGTATAAAACAAGTTTATTTAATAAAAATAAAAAAAAATTAGTTTACGGTAGATAATTTTATATATCACGAAAATCGTAAGTTTTCCAACCCTGGAATAATGCTTTTTATTTTTCTGATTTCTTACAACAATTTCTTTGTTTTAAGTTTTTTAATTTTTTTAAATATTTTTTAGTTAGAAATACCAATTATAGTCATACTGAAGTATAAAATAAGTTTACATATTTAATAAAAAATTATTAAAAACTAGTTTTCGGTAGTTATTTTGTATGGCAAAATGAAGTTTAAGTCTCCCAGCTCTGAAACCGTCTGCTCGATTTTGCTGATTTTCAATACCAATCTTATTTCGACAATTTCTGATCCACCAGTCCAAGAACGAAGTCTCTAGCTTTTTTCGGAGCTTCGGAAAACCGATTTCACCTACAGACAGACGGACAGACAGACAGACGGACATCGCTTATTCGTCTTCCCTATGCATAAGGATCCAGAATATATATACTTTATGGCTCGGTTTTTAATTTTCTGGAAATTACAAACGGAATGACAAACCTATATATACCCTTTTACCATTTTTTGGTAAAGTATATAAAAAACTTACAAAACCTCAATGCTTATAGAAAAACTCTAAATTTTTGATTTTTATAATGAAATTTTAAGCAGGAGGTGTGAAAGTTACTATGAATGGGCAAGTAATAATTGAAGGTAATTTTATTTTAAATGTATCTTCTGTTAAATTTGTATTATGTTAAAAAGCATTTGAAGCGTATATAAAATGTAATAACGAGTATCGGTTGTGGCATGAGAGATTGGGGCATATAGGTAAAGTTTTTTTGGGGAGGAACGCAGGGATATGTTTGAAGATATAAATCTTTTAGGGAATGTACGATTGAATGGAGAACTCTGTGAAGCTTGTTTAAACGGAAAGCAAGGAAGATTACCATTTGAGAAATTTAAAATCAGAGATTAATTTATTGATGGGAAAAACAATCATATTATATATATCAGCAAATAATCATATAAAATGGTATCATAAAATTTAAAACCATCGCCGTCGTTGCGAGCCGTCGCACAGTGGGGTTTTTGATACCAAAAATGGGAATTAATTGCAAAATTAAATTTAGGAGAACCGAATAAATTTTTGTGGTCGGTAAAAGTACACAACATTCCACGTCACTAGTGCAAAAATTTTTTTTTGACAACTACCGTTATGTCACTATACAATTTTAAAGTTTAAGTTATTTGACGTTTTTCTCGCGTGCAATATAAATTTAAACTTTTGGTGTTTTAAAAATTAGTTTTCTAAAATGATGAATAAAACTATTTTAATGGATTCTTCAACCTCAGGTTAGTAAGATTAATATATGTTTTTAGTTTTTATGTGTAATTTGCTTTATTATTTTTAATTAATTTTCACACGTAAGCCTATAAATTAGTGAATTTCGGGAAATATGTCGATAAATAGTTGTGAATAAATCCAAATTAAGAAAACAACCTTGTTTTTTTTTTAATATAAACGCTTTTGAAAATATTTACGAAAAATTTGTCTGCACTTTTTTGCACATTTTAAAATAAAATTTAAATATATTGTTGCACCTACATAAAAAAATCAACTTTTTTAAAAAAGCCATACAAAAATTAGTGTTATTATTGCTTTTATTTTCATGATAGCTTACATTTAATTTTAATGCATATATTAATAATTTATTTATAATTTTATGTATTCATAAAGGCGGATTAAAAAAGAGAAAAAGTAGCAACTTCGACAATGTCGAGCCCTAACAGCGAAAATAACGTAACTGACATATTTTTAAAAATTGACTTTTTGATGCGGCATCGATTACGTCATCTAGTAAAACATTAATTTGAAAATAATAATGGTAACATTTCAGTTAAATATGTTAAAAATGTCAATGATTCAAGTCTCGATAGTGAAGAATATGCCAGTGATGATGATAATGATATTTATACCAATTATACAGATAATGATGGTTATTTTTAAGAATTATATACGTAATAGAACTGTTCAAATATGTATTCTTATTCGCCTTTTTATCCTACTTCCAATAAACTTGCATTAAATAATGAACTAATAACAGTAAAAAAATAATAATAATAATTTGAAACCTCTTACTATCATGGGTTTCTAGATAGCAGATTTGTTTAAGTTATTTTGTATGGGGAGTACCCCTTCCCGCAGTGCTATTCCGCCAATTTTTCTTCTCACCTTTTATGCTGTCTTGAAATTAACTCACACCAAATTTTAAGCATTTTACTATCATAGGTTTCTAGATAGCATATTTTTTAAATTATTTTTTATGGGAAGTACCCCTTCCCGCAGTCCTATTCCTCCAATTTTTCATCTCACTTTGTATGCTGTCTTTAAATTAACTCACACCAAATTTGTAGCCTCTTACTATCATAGGTTTCTAGATAGCAGATTTTTTTTAAATTATTTTGTATGGGGAGTACCATTTCCCTCAGCCCTATTCCGCCAATGTTTTCGCCCGATTTCGCAAACCGCTCTCTTTAAGTGATATTGACCAAAAAAATTTTAAATTATTAACAGGGAAACACAACAGGAATTAATTCCCATTTTAGCCATCGTAAACCCCACTGTGCGTCGCCTAATACATAGATTTTTACGTTCTTTAACTGTGAAAAAATTATTATTTATTTTAATTTGCCAAAAATGTTATTATATAATTTTTTGCTACAAGAATATTGATTTATTTAAAAATATCATTTTAAAAATTTGTTTGGTAGCTGGCGGCTTGTAGTCAAAGGTTATGCTTCGCCACCGCAGCAATTTTTTCATCAGATTCTTTCTATGCTAAAGCGAATTTGTCAAAATTTTACATTGTCAAAAAAGCAGAAAAATTAAATTTTTTCCCCACAGGCAAATGTTTTTTTACCATAGGACTTTTCAACCGTTTGACACACTTCCTTAATAAAAATTGAAGCTACTGAAATTAATTAAGCCAGATAACAAAATGGTTTTTAATTAAAATTCACTATAGTTCAATTTTATTTAAAATGTCTCAATTAAACCTGGTTATATCCACTAATTAAATTTTCTTAAAATTTTTCTTATGTTTGTTAACAAATGCCTTTACTATCTCAGCCACAACGACACTTAAGCTTTCAACATCATTAAAATAATATAAGGGATCAAAAAGGTTAAGAGACCCATGACCCATATAATGGGGTCTTAGGTTAGTGGGCTTCTACCTGAATACTCTAAACTTTCATCTTTCTGCCGCATTTGAATTCGAGTGAGTGTTTCGTCTCACGTGAAAGTTCATATACTTTCAGTTTCTGTATTTAGAAGACATTAACTAGATTTCACCATCCTCTGTATTAATTTCAATTGGAAGAGTTACCTATAGATTAGGTTAGTTATTAATCTATGCCAGAAAAAATCCACTAGTTGTCATGCTGTGATTCACAGTTTAGTCGTATTAAAATTTACCAAGAATTCTTTATAATCCTGCTGACATCAGCCATACATTTGTATGTATACATATATGTATGTATGTATGAGCACAATTTTATATTTTTCCCTATTCATATTTATCTTCTTCAAAAATTAACTTGTTTGTTTTTATTCCATTTTTTCAAATTATATTAATTGAACACTTGCAATGGTATTTTTTAATTCTTTATTAAGAAACATTTTAACAAAAAAGCTCCAAGTCGATCGATGACTTTGTTCACTTCAGAACAAAGAATCTTTCGAAATGTGTGACATTTCCGAACATATTTGTAGTATAATGCTGTAATTTTTTGAAGTTCCATCCTTTCACATAATCATACATTTTTTATACCAAAAATGTTCATTAAATTTTAAATTTACTCAGCCTTTGCTAAAAAAAACTTTTTGTTCAAGCACAATGCATGTGCATGTGCGTATGATAATATATGACAACATATCCGGCTTTTATTGAATTAATTTATGCATGTTAAGTGCAAATAAAATTGTAACAAAATCTTCTGTGTTTACTTTTGTTTTGCCTTTCAGATTTTCTGGTTGCAAAATTTTAAATAGCACTTTAAAGTGTTTCATTCATGTTTTGAGGCAACAACTTGAAAAAAAAGGAAAACAAGAACATGTGTCGTCAGAAGGAAATAGGAAACGTTTTAAGTAAAAAACTTTTAAAAATGAAAAATGTATAGACATGTTGCTGCATTTGGCACGTTCATATGCTCTTTTTGAATACATTATAAGATTACGAAACTACATTTAAATATGTATATGTACATATTATATATCCGTAACATTATGAATTTAAAATATATGAAATAATAAAGAGAAGGAGAACTTTAAATAAACTACATTTTTAAAATTCGTCATCATTAAAAAAAATTACTAGGACATTAAAAACTGAATGTGAAAATAATGTATACAAATTAGTATTTTGTTTTTGTTATCGCCTTTTAAATACTTTTATAATTAGTCAATGCGGCAAAATAATTGTATAAAAAAGTTTTTTTTATAATTACTTCTGAACTGATAAGGTATAATTGTACCTTTTTCATTTTGAAGTGTCAATAACTTTATCTCTTATACAACGCACACATGATATATTTTGATATCTTTAAACTATAATTATAGCTTTATATTTGAAATTTCAAAATAAATATTAAAAAACTCCTTCCCGCTCAATATGACCTCAACTATGTTACACTCTTGAAAGATTATATAGGCTGAATGAATTATCGCCCAAGTGTCAATCGCCCTAAAAACAAAAATGTGGCATCGCCCAAAAATTGTTGTAAAAAAATTGGGTGATTGTTCATTGACTTTGGGCGACTAAACATTTTTTAATATTTGGGTATTTGTTCAAAATGAATAATTGCCAAATTTCCGCAAAATGTTAAAAACCCCAAAACAAAATTTTGGGCAATTATTCTGTCCAAACTCGAGTGATATGTTTTGCTACTTTCCAGTTTTCAATTAAAAAATAAAAAATAAATTTACGTTTCTTCTTATTTCACTTTTTATATAAAAGTGCTCATCTTTTATTTAAGTTTTTCATTTGACGACGAGGAATTAAGTCCAAACAAAATGGATAGCACCATTGAGCAGATTCTAGAGCGGTTTGGTTGCAACAAATTTTTGCACAGCAGCAGCAGTTTTTTGCAGAAATGTTGGGCCAGAGGAGTGCGAATTCTACTGCAATTAACAATCTAGCGATACCAAAATTGCAGCAATTTGATGAAGACTCCAATGATTTTGATATCTACAAAACACAATTAGACGAGCATTTCAAGGAAAGTAATTTTTATTGTCATGGATGGGCGTCCAAAGTTATCGTCAGAAAGTGGTTGGGAAGCTCAGTCTACAGATTTTGCCGTATGAAGAGCTGGTTTTGTAACATACAACTTAATTTAAAAAAAAATTATTCGTTTATTCGTTGTCGCAATTGACCGTTTTTATTTTCAAATGTAATTGTTGCCATCATCCTGCATACAATTTTTTACTATTAAGTTTGGGTATCTTAAAGTTGACGTTCTCTAAAGTTTTATCACTTTATGTGGTTTTTCCTTTTCTTAACAAAATGTAGTTTGTGATTTTGCGCCAGAAATTAAGTAGATATGAAAGCCTTCATGGCGATTAAAAATATGTTTTACTACCATTATATAGTGACACAACCTTCAGTAAAGTATCCATAACGAGGAAAGTTAAATAAAAACTCCATTAAACAAGCAAATTTATCATCAATTTCATACACCATTTTGCTGCTCAATCATTAATCTTTGTGAGTATAAAACACCTAAATATTTATAAACCTTTTTAAAATTGTAGATATCTCAATGCGATATTATGGTCAAATTGATTTCCATCAGTCTTAACGTCTGACTATGTCAGAAATAATCTGAGTAACAATCTGCATATGTATGTCCTTTTTTTTGTGAGCACGCATAATTAAAATTATAGTGTATAAAGTGTTATTACGGCAATTGGGTTGATGAAGATTTGAACCCCCCATACTTTCGACGAGCTATAAGGCTGGTGTAAAAGCGTGCCACTTCATTAATACCCTACATACTATCAGCCATTTCTTATTATTCACTCACAAATAAACATAACACATATTACAGTTTCCAAGTTAGATACTCAGTATAAGAGCAAAATATATACATACATATGATTAAATCAGTGCAGATTTCAAAGTGTCAATAAATCCTCAAATGGACATAAACAATTTTCCAATTCCTCGAATTCGTGACTTATCTACATATTTCACAAACTTAAGAATGATATATCATTTTCTAAGATAGATTTAACTGGTACGTATTTACAAATAGAAATGGAGGAAGAATCGAAACAACTTCTTGTTGTCAACAAAACGTTTTGACTTTTTGAGTATCAAAGATTACCATTTGGAGTAGCAAGTGCTCCTGCTATATTTCAACTCATAATTGAACAAACAATAAGTGATATACCGGGGTGTGTGAACTATTTGGATGATATTATTTGCACTGATGTAACAGAAGAATAACATTTTAACAATCTCATACTAATGTTACAAATACGGGATTCACACTGTGACTTTTTATTGTGACTTTTCTAGAGTTTATAGATAAACGGGGTACAAAGGCGATCCAAGGGGTAGCAACACTTAAGAGAATTCAAGAAAAATGCAGAGCAAAAAGTCATAGTGTACTCGTAAATCCCGTAAAAGGCTGAATGATAGCGATTTTCGATGTAATTATTCTAAATTTTATTTTTTGTCAACGAAAATTAGAATATTTGGGACATGTTGAAAATAGATGCGGAATATTTCCATCAGAATCAAGAATTGAAGTTATAAGAAATTTTCCAAGACCAAAGAATATAGCCGAGCTTCAATCGTTTATGGGAAAAGTCAATACTTATTGATTTTTTTTATAAAAAAATATTCAACTGTCTGTGGTCCACTCAATTTTCTTCGTAGGATTAATCAAAATATTTTTTGGGGAAAGGAAGGAAAATGCTTTTCATGAGCTAAGAACACAATTAAGTTAGCTCGCCTAGTCCATTTTGAAGAAAATTTACCGATTAAGTTAGTAACTGATGCATCTGCATATGGCATTGGAGCTGTAATTTCACATGTTTTCCCAGATGGCACAAAACGTCCCATTGCTTATGCTTCCAAGTCTTAAAATGATAATCAAAAGAACTACAGCCAAGTTGAAAAGGAAGGATTTTCTACAATTTTTGGAGTTCAAAAATGTCACCAGTATTTTTATGGTCGAAAATTCATTTTGTAAACTGGCCATAAGTTTCCATATTTAATCCAACATAAGTTATTGAGATCATAACAGCACATAGGCTTCAGCGATGGTCCTTAATACTGTCAAACTATATACGATGAGTCGCAGAATAAAACGTGCTTTTTATTTCATTTTTTACAAATGCACAGTGTTGCCGTATTTTATTTTCAAGAATCTTCAAGTCGACAAAAAAATTTTTTTTCTTATAAAACATCTTTTTTTTAAAAATAATTTTACTGAAAGATTATTATTATACCTCGACTGCGATCGATATTGAATGCTGTAATTTGCTTCTAGATCTAAGAAAATTATTTCTTTTAGCACATGCGTCGTTTAGCAGAATGCGTGCTTGATCAGAAAAAAAAGTTCACACTTATGTAGCTTTTTGCATGTAGACTTTTGTTTTCAATATACATTGAGGAAACTATCGTTGAAATTTAATCAAAGGATATAAATGGTGTTGGTGCTACTTCCTTTCGTAATTTTTATGACGCAAAGAAGAAAATATAGAAATAGTTTAGTCAAAAAGAACATCAGCTAAACTATAAAAAGTACCATATATAACATTTTCAAAAATCTTATATTTCGCTAAGAAACCTGTTAGTCTTTTTAACATCTCGAAAAACTTCAAAAATAAGATAAATCTTCTGATATGGTAACGCTGTACATTCATAATATTTTTTTTCTTCTTATAGAAAAATTTGGTCTTTAAAAAATTGATGCAGAGCAAAACGTGCTTTTCTTTCTTTTATTTTAACAAAACGTAGTTTTTTTACTTTTTATACCCTTTCCCAAAAAAATGCTAAAAGGTTCTATATAGGTTTGTCTTTCCGTTTGTAATTTCCACAATATTAATAAGCGTCCCAAAAAGTATATATGTTCTGGATCCTTATGCGTAGGGAAAACGAACCAGCGATGTCCGTCTGTAAGTGCGTGAAATCGGTTTTCCGAAGCTCCCAGAGAAGCTAGACACTTCGGTTTTGAATTGGTGTATCAGAAATGGTTTGAAAAAGATTGGTATCGAAAATCAGCCAATCTAGCAGACGGTTTCAGAAATGGAAAACTCAAACTTTATTTTGCCATTCAAAATAACTACAGAAAACTAGTTTTTATTATTTATTTTTTTTTATTAAATAAACTTATTTCATACTTCAGTATAATTAAAATTGGTATCTCTAGTTAAAGAAAAATTAAAAAAATTAAAAAGACGTTGGAAAAATGTAACTTTTTCATATAGAAAAGTGACTTACTAAAACAAATTCTTGCTTTTCTCTGTAAATTAAGCATATATTAGATTCTTAAAAGAAAGAAATTGAAGTAAGAGATCAGAAAAATCAATTAGGATAATTCCACGGTTGGGAAACTGAAACTTTTTGTGATATAAAAAATTAACTACCGAAAACTATTTTTTTTTTGTTAAATAAACTTATTTTATACTTCAGTACAAATAAAATTGGCGTTTCAAATTAAAAAAAATAAAAAGACGTTTCCAGGGTTGGAAATCTTTAACTTTTTTATATAAATTAAAGATATCTTATGTTCTTATAATAAAGAGATTGGTGTAAGAAATCAGAAAAATCAAAAAGGATGATTCCAGGGTTGGGAAACTTACACCTTTTGTGATTTATAAGTAACAAAGTTAACCTTCATAGGGTCTTTAAAATCGTGGACGTTAACGATCTTCGGGTCAAATTTGACCCAAATTGAAAATTATGTATTGGTTTCATTTATTTGTGATTCATTTATTGCCAATAAAAGAGAACATTATTTCATATATTTAATTCGATTAATATATGATAGATAAAACCGTAATATTAAATCGATATTGTTATTAATTGTACATAAAGTAATGGTTTCAGAGTGCAGTTTTCATACCAAGTTTTTGCAAGTTATAATAGTATCTAATGGTGTTTTATTTTCTGCGTTGAGGCCTATCTGGCAACGACTTCTTTTGGATCTATTTTTACCCTCTTCAAGCATTTTTTCTTTGGATTTAGTTGAAGTTTACGGCTACTCATTTACCTCACGTAGTTTTACTGCAACTTTCTATGAAAATACTGATATTGATAACCTCTTTTGGTTTTTTATATAAGGCATAGTAAGCTGCAATCCTAAATTTTCTAAGAAGTGTCGACATTTTGCAAAACAGTTTGTTTCCAGCTGATTATTAGCTGATGTAGATATCACAAAAACAACATTGATTAGTCTTTCTTTTGCAAGTAAAACATGATCTAACTTTGTCCAGCAAATAAACCCTTCCATTTTATTTATTGTAATCTAATCATATTTTCTGTTTCTTGTCTTGGTGATTACTAACTTTAGAGATATGATGCAAAGTACTAAGAAGGTTAGGTTAGTTTAGGAAGGGTGGTGCTTTATCGCACCTCCACTTGGAGATCCAATTGGGTCCATTTTGATTCCCTTCTGTTGCCCAAAAAAGTAATATTTACCCTCCCATTTGCAGCCAGAAGTGACCATATTATACTAAGAAGATTCACAGACTTTTTTTTTATCGGAATATATATAAGAAGGGTACGAGTACTATCTTTGGTAAAACAAAAATAATGATAAACACGTATGATAATAACACATGTACTATTTCTGGTAGTAATTCATTTATATTTTTATGTGTAGTTTGAACTAAAGTGATTTGTGATCTTAGTATTTATTGATGATAATATATGCAGGCCATTTTCTATTTCATTATCTTTCATTATTTTACAAGAAATACCAGACACAACACTTCCAAACTTTAAAACGGGTCAAATTTGACCCGAAATAAATAAATAAATAAAAGTCAGAAAATATGACATAGATCAATCACTAATTTTCAGAAAAAATCAAAGTTTTTTCCCGAAAGGTTAATTAATTTTTTTCTTTTTCTTTATAAATTATATATATTTTACGTTTTGGAAAGAAAATTTTGGTGCAGAAGATTATAAAAATAAAAACCACAGCTCCAGAGCTGGAAACATTGAACTTTTTTTCTGTATATTAAAGTAACTAAATAAAACTATTTTTTTAATTTCCTTTTTTCCTTGTACACTTAACATACTTTATATATATGTTTTAAAAACTGCGAGATTAGTATAAGGAGTCAGAAAAATCTAAAAGGATGATTCTGGGGTTGGAAAATAAATTTTTTACGTATATAAAAGTAACCAGGTCAAATTATTTTTTCTTTTTGTTTATAAATTATTTAAATTTTATTGTTTATAAAGAAAAACTTTGACATAAAACTAATTATTTCTTTGGTAATTAAATATATTGCATGTCTTATAAAGAAATAAATTAGTATTAAAAATTAGAAAAATCAAAATTATGGTTGGAAATTAAAAAAAAAAATTAGTAAAAATAAAACCAAAAACAATTTTTTCAATTAAACATATTTCATGTTTTAGAAAGATCTTTCCTCTAGATTTTTTATATCTGTTCAATTTTTATTTAAGTATAAACGAAGGTTTGTAACATGTTGCTTATTATGCTCTCAGCACAGTTGTGTTTCAAAACTATGGTCTTTCGTTGACAGTTTGTAGCGAGTTCTTATTAATTTTTTAGTAAATAGAGATAAAAATAAAATTTATTGCTAAAGTACAGCCCTAACTATAAAATTAACTAAGGAAAATGTTCAGTTTCATTTCCCTGAAATCGTAACATTGTGTTGAACAAATTTGAAAAAATTATTAAGGAATAAACGTTTACATGATACCGCGATATAATATATACCTTTTCCAATGGGATGTTTAAATTGATACTCCTAACAATTTTGCAAAATCAAAGATTTTTAAATAAAACAAGTTAGTTTTCTTGGTATGGAGGTACAATACTAAAACTGTTTTATAGGGTTATTAAAAAAATAGAGAAGTTTGAAGTTCGAAGCTTTAGGGAATAATCGATTTTTTTAGGTTTGTGAACAAATATTGAACAATTTTGTTTCGAAATTTCTTCGCTTTAGTGAGTATTCGTTTTTATCGAATCTCATGTCAAGTGGGATATTAAATGTTGTTTTCGTTGGATAATTTTGATATAACGGTGTTATTAGTATGTATAGATATAAGTGCAGCAAACGAGTAACATATTCATAAAGTATCAAGAATTAAAATTACTCCTAATGCAGCAAACTCGTGTGTCAATAAATGCGCTTCATGCTTAAACTAAAAAAGATTAGTATATTATTTCTACAAATATACCTAGATGTTATCAATTCTTTTATAATTGCATTTGAACTTTTATCCAAACACCGAAGTATAAAGATATGAACCATTTTCTTGCGAGGTTGAGAAAATAAGGCATCGATATTCAACTTATTGCTAATATCAAAAAAAAATATATTTAATCGAAAAATAAATCGAGAGCAAAAAATTATAAATTTTTTCATAAAACAAATATGTATGTATGTGTTTATGTATGTATCTCTATACTACATAAACGCACTTTGGTAAAGGGTTTATAAGATTCGGCACACCCGAAAAGAAAATGGCAACGCGGAATTATTTTAAAACGTATTGTCAGTGTTATGTATCTACTTAAAGCGGCTGAAAAAGTCATAGGACGACATAAGATCGAAATTCCAATGTTTAAAACAAAGTTTCAGTTTATAGATATCCAACGATCAGCCCGATATTTATTAGAAAACTGTTTAACGACAAGTTCTGAAGTACCACATTCAATAAATCTTGTCGAACATAATCCCACAGATCCACCACGTAGAGCAGTCACGGAAGAACAACCTTCAACTTAACACCAAACTACTGCCGCCCAAGCTAACTTAAACAGAATACCTCTTAATCAAATCTGTCGCGTTCCCCTCCAGAAAATAAACAAGGTCTGAAAATGCCGAGTTCTTCATTAAGAAGGTCCTGAGCAGGGACCGAAAATAATTGTTATTCTTAAATTTTTAAAGAAAAAAATCAAGTAAAAGGAAATGTCGTAGAGCCTAGGCAATCATACCATTTTGAATGTTTTCAATTAGATTTTTCAAAACTCAAATGATTTAAAAGTTTTTGATTTTTATTTTTTGGAGCAGATATTAAAATCAATTTCTGATTTTTATTTTTTTGAGCAGAAATAAAAATCATTTTCTGATTTTTATATTTTTTAAGCAGAAATAAAAATATTTTTACATTAAACGTAACAAATAATTTGTTGTACATTGTACATACATATGTATGTATGTACATAAATACAGGGTGGGCCAAAAGAAACCACGGGGTGTAAAAGTTTGATAACTTTTTGTTTATTATTTTTTTTTATTTTTTCTTTCAGATTATATAGACAACACTTGGAGAATTTATAATGGAGAGGTTCACAACTGAACAGAGAACCAGAACAATAGAATTTTATTATTTAAACCAGAGATCAATTATTTTAAGCTCATTTTCATTTGAATGGCTTTGTTAATAAGCAGAACTGTAGGTTCTGGGGTTCTCAAAATCCAAGAGCCATTCATCAACGCCAATTGCACCCCATCAGGTGTACAGTATGGTGTGGGATCACATCTGAAAATGTCATTGGGCCCTACTTCTTCGAGAATGAACATGGAAGTGCTGTAGCCGTAAATGGAGAGCGGTATCGGTTTATGATAGAAAATTTTTTACGTCCTGCTCTTGAAAACAGACCTGGTATGTGGTTTCAGCAGGACGGGCCACTGCCCATACTGCCCGAGACACAATGGCACTTTTAAGTCAAATTTTTGGAGAGCGAATAATTTCTCGAAATTCGGAAATTATTTGGCCAGCGCGATCGCCAGATTTGACAGCACCCGACTATTTTCTTTGGGGTTTTTTGAAGGAGCGAGTGTATGTGAACAAGCCAGAGACAATCCTTGAACTCAAGGCAAACTTTGTTGCAGAAATTCGAACGCTACAGCCACAAGTTTTGAAAAATGCTCTAAAAAGAGCCCATCAGTGTGAAGCTGAAAACGGTGGTCAGTAAAGAGACATAATTTTTCATACTTAGTGTAAAAAAATTTCCATTTTGTATATTATATAATCTGAAAGAAAAAATAAAAAAAAGTTAATAAACAAAAAAGTTATTAAACTTTTACACCCCTTGGTTTCTTTTGGCCCACCCTGTATATAGCTACTAAGATGAGATCAACCTGTGGATATTCCGCCAACGATAAAAATATGGTGGACACCAAAAAGGGTCGTATTACTCTTTTTATCACTTTCATGATATGGGTGTCAAATGAAAGGGATTTTCGAGGAGATGACCAAAAATGCAATGCCTGCCCACTTTACCAAAGATTTATTTTGGCCAGTGCTTATTATTCATGTCAAGTGTCGTTGCAAACGGATAATAGTACATACATTAGTAGTATATCTAAATATGCTGGGCCGTAGTACACGAAAATGAGGTTTTAACTCCCACTTTTTTAATGAAAAATTTAAGGCCTTGAATTATCGCAGTATATATGCTAAGATTCAATAAAATAGCCTCCACTGAACGCCTTAGATTCTCTTTTTAATTCTGACTTTTATGGGCATAACTCCGCATTCCTGTTCAAAGTTTTGTGGGTTTTGAGTTTTTTTTAGATTATTTCTCACCGAGACTTAGTTCTGTATCGATTTTAAGCTCACTAGCACAATTTTTCATTTTTATGGTCGTGGCCACGCCCCCCTGGTTAACATTTTTATGTTTTCAGATTTTTCTAGTTCATTGCTCACCTAGATCTTCTCGTGTACCAAATTTTAACTCTCTAGCGATAGCGGAAGTGCTTCATCAATTTGATGAGTGTGTCAGTGGTCAGTGAGTATGTCTTAAAATATGCACTTTTTGCACCTCCATATCTCCGGAAGCTCTCAGTGTAAAACCTTAAAACTTCGCATATGAGCTTACATGAATTAATTCTATGCAATATAGGTCAAATCACCAATTTTTATGTGCGAAATTAAATACGTCTACCAAATCATGGTATTCAATGTAAATTCTGAAAAAAATTTCATCAAAATCTAATTTAACCCATTAACGACCAAACAACAGTCGATATATGCATTAAAAAATTTTAATTTTAACAAAACATTATCTAATTGCTTAAATCTAGTTTACTTGGTAGATATAAATTCAAAAAATTCTCTTTATTTTCATTAATATCATCAATAGTTCCATTGTTTTCATGCAAATGTTACCTACACTCAAAAAAAAAATGTTAACTAGATTTTAGTGAGACATCAACTTAGTTTTAGTTCATGAAATTTTCTTGAATTGAGTTAAAATTAACTTAAAACAAAGAAATACTACTTCTCGGAAGTATGCAAAAAATTCTTATAAACTTGAATATATTACACAATTTTTCTTAATTATTTTTACTTAAATGAAATACATAGTTATTTATAATAATTATAATTTTTCATGCACATAATAAAAACCTCCTCATAATAAAGATATTTTATCTTCAAATAAAGTAATTTAAATTTTGTTTTAAAAATATATAATTTAGTAAAATGTTTCCTTAAATTTAGTGTAACTTTGAATCATTCCCGAAATTCTTTAAGTTAAGTTAAATTTACTTAAATTTAGTTAACTTTTTTTTGAGTGTACTAAAAAGAGGCATTACTCGCACAACGGAAAAATCGCGCTTTAAAATAAATTGCAAATAACTCATTGATTATTACTTAATTTATACTTTAAATTTGAAAGGGATCAAATGCGGTAACAATTTTTGAGGGTCCACATAAAGTCAGTGCTTGTGATAAATTATACCGTTTAAGCTATAGCTCATTATAATGAAATATTTTAAAGCATAGCGATATAAATATGAAACACTTTTCATAAAAAACATGAATAATTACTTGTTGCTTTATTTACCATTTCGCATCAATGAGTTAATGCCAATGCAATTTGAGGAAAACGCACTTAAAGTTGACTGATTTCTACTGAACTCACAAGCTTATTTTCAGGAAAACTTAATTATATTGACTTTGATGCAAAAATATGCGACAGTGCTGAATATTTTCCGAAAATTAAAATAACGTGTCTTTATTTTAAAGTGTTGACAATTAAAAACAACAAAAAAAAATAAAATAAAAAGTCACATTTGTTTTAATTACTTTTGCACAGAAAAAGTGATCATTTGACCTGACCTACTGTGCTGCTATGGTTTAAATTTTATAATTTTGTGTTTTTTATGATTTAAATTTTATAATTTTACGATTGCGGGGAACAAAGTTATGAGGGGGGTAAAAACTGCTCGAATGGCTTCCTGTTAATATACACACTGCGTGCATTGGCTGGAACTTGGCCTGGCGCACTGCCGTGTGCCTAGATTCATCGTTGCGGAATTCAACCCCTGATTAAGAAATTGTTCCTGATTAAAAATCCATCCTAGTGCTATTAAATTTAAAATGTTTTACTTAAATAAAGTAAATTTTTAGAGTATTTCTAACATTAACAGCGGTATTCATAAAAATTTTATACAGCGTTTCAAATGTTGTTTAAGCAAAATTCGCTAAAATTGTATTCATAATAGAATTTTAGCTTAAAAAATGGTTTTTAAACCTTGCGTAAATCAGCAAATTTTAAAATTGACTGTTCCCATGTTTAAACCAATTTTAAGATGACGTTGTTGTAATTTTGCTTCGTTTTTGTTTACATTTTGAGCTTTACCTGTATGTACAATGTACATACATATGTGTGTATGTATGTATGTACTTATGTATGTATGTATTTATGCATATGGCAGTGTTATTTAGAAGAAAACGATGTAATTTGTTTTTATAGAAGCTATTGCCGAAATATCAAATGTACTCTAAAAGAATGTTTAAAAGAAAATGAGCGATCCAGTTTCCATTACCAGTCATTGTTTTCTCATTTTATGTGTTAACAAAAATAATATAATTGTAGAAAATTAACTAGTGATGTATAAACACTCATAACAAACAAAATAAAGCTCGTTATTCTAGTGCTTCTTTATCTGCAATAAAATAAATCATATAAAAAGCACTTTTAACAAAGATTTGTTGTGAACTTTTTTTATTTTTTTATTAAATACAAGTTGGAACACATCTTTTATTTTATAGAAACAATATTTCTCTGAAAACCGACAAATAAACAAATATAGACACGAGTACTTTGTGATTTAACAATCGTTGTTTTGCAGAACTAAAATGCAAGTTACAAAATAAAGAAAACAGTGTTGCCACGATATTTTAAAAAAATCTAGTTAATTGATTTTTAGTTAAAAAACTGATTATGAATACCAATATTTAAAAAACGTCATTAAGCCTTAAAATGTCTTTTAACTAATATGAATTTTAAGCCTCAATCAACTTTTTTTATGAATCGGCTGTAATTATTTATGTTTTAACTAAGCTTTTCTTCCTCTAAATTGTTTAACATTTACTTTCATAGATAATTACCTATTAACAATGGAGTGCTTTTAATTAAAGCTATTAATACGTGTTTTTGCGTGATTTGCTTGCTTGACACCGGACATAAATAAGAAATTTCCCAAAGTATGCGTGACCATTTACAAATGAATTTTTCATTTCACTTTGAATAAATATTTAATTAGTTTATTAGGCTGCAGTTAAAAAGGCCTATTAGAGAATCCATTGTTTCATTGCCTGCTATTGTCTGCTCAATTTTATTAATGAGCCCCATGAAAAATTAAATAAATACTCATTTGTTGGCAAAAGGTGATTTCTAAAGAATTTGTATTTCTTCATTATTACGTTACAAGACACACACACAATGAAGTGTTCATTATAATCATGAATTAATTAATTCTTCTTTTGTGTCTGAAATACACATAAATTTTCTGCTTCCTTTGTGCTATTGAATGGCTTAACACCTTCGTTATATTTTGTGCAGGAATTGCCTTCGGTAAAATAATTAGCATAAAATGTCATTTGTTAAAGATTGGAGTAATAGTGAGAGCGCAAATATCGATGAATAAAGTTATTTGCTGCTGCATTGAAAGCTGAAATGTATGAAATAGTTTGCTGTAATGTTGGCTTTTAGAAATATGTAATTGAAATCTTGGTCATACTGAACACTGTGAGAGGAGGCCTGAAAGAAAAATAAGGGCACTGCTGCAGTAATTGGATACTTCGTTCTTAGTGTTGGAGGCACTGATATTAGGAAAACAAAAAATATATATAAAATAATTGTGGTTTTTTGACAGTAAATCAAGCAAAACTTAAACAACGCCGAAGACTATGCTCAAACTGAAAAATAAAACAATATTTACGTTCGGACCCATAGAGCACAAAATATTGCTTAAATTTTGTTATTAATTATAATGTTAACAAATTTATTAAGTTACAGGTAATCGGTAATATTGCAGAAATATTGACGGAATAGTTTTTGGTAATATTACATTTGCAACATTGTACCAATATTATTATAATATTACCAAAAATTATTAGATATTATATCTAGCAAAATCGTTTTTGTTAAATTAATATATCGCGTTACAGATGCCATAAGTCCATATACCCGGCAAAATTACCGATGAAAAGGCCTGAGGGCATGTAATAAATGGTTTTTCTAAGTCTAAAAAAATTTTAACTTGGGGGAAACATTTATTTTGTTTTTTTAAGTTTCAGGTAAAAATATGGCGATTCCATATTGAGAATTTTTTTTTGCAATTCTGGATGTTTCAGGCGATAGTTTGTTACAAGGTGTATCTAACTAGGTGGCAGCGCTACTTCAGCTGATAATTTTTTGCTATGTGTGCTTTGTAACTGAAGAATGTCAAAAACTTCGATTTTGTTTTGGTTTTAGTACAACTATTTTTGTGCTTTTGACATTCTTCGGTTCTTTACGGTTGCCGTATTTTTGTATAACAAATCCTTAAACAGTCACCTGTATAATTACACCATGGGTTGTTAATTCCAAAAAAAAAGTTATACGTCCTTATGGTTCCCAGGTGACACAATAGCAATTGCAATATCTTTGCAATGTTGGTGTGCAATATTTCCTCAATCTTGCTGGCAAGACAAAAAAACGGACATAGGAATATTGCAGGAATAGTGCTGGAATATTGTCTGTAACATTACAACGTTACGAAACAATATTCCTGCAAAATTCCAGCAATATTTTGTGCTCTATGGGGAGTCTCCACAATGAGTTTTCATAACATTAATGATTTTTTAATGCAAATATTATTTTATAGTTTTTCGTATAAAATATGATATTCTTTTGACCTTAAGGCTTGCAGCTAATTTGCATAGACCTGCAACCCCACAAGAAAAAGTTTAACTTGGTCAAATCGTACAATCTCGAAGGCCATTTAACATCACCTCCGCGTGAAATTTCTCATGGAGAATGTTCTGTGCTGCATGAGCTGTGTGGGACGAAGCCCTATTCTGTTTAAACTGCATGTCTTTGGTGTCCATATCATCAGACTCTGACTAAAAGAATTTAATTATCATCAACCTATGTAAGCCAATGACGACTCAAAGCCAAAATCCACACCAAACAGTGGTTTTATGCATTCTATGTGCTTGGATCTCATATTGATTGGTATAGTTCTAAATTTTACAAGATTGTTTGCTGATGTATGCATTCATCCAGAAACCCTTTGAACTTTTCACAAAACATTGTCCGAACAGTACATCTATTTTGATAAATAAATTCTTTCATTTGCGCGTATTAGCGAACGCTATATCCGCCATTTTGATTTTAAAAATCTACTCAATATTTGACAACTAATTTGACAGATGTAGCCTCAAAAATATGACCATTATCAACTGTCAAATTTTTTAAGTCCCTTTTCCAAATCCCGTTATTTACAGTTTATTTTGTTCAATTTGATGTACATACAAAATAAATTCAGTGAAGTGCGACTTTGATCTGCGCACGACGGGTTCAGTACGGACCCTAGGTATGTAATTCAATGAGAACTTTAGCCTATATAAAATATAGTTTTGGCATTTTTTTTTCGTTTTTGTGCTTTTTCGGTTTTGAGCGTTTTTTAGATATGGCGCTTTTAGGTTTTTGGCGATTTTTTTTAAGGTTTGGCGCTTTTTTTAGTTTTGATACTTTTTTTCACGATTTGCCAATTTTTTTCGGTTTCTTGGCGTTTTTTTAGTTATCGTGATTTTTTTTTTAATTTTTGCGATTTTTTTTTCATTTTGGCGATATTATTTTCATATTAACAATTTTTTTAGTTTTGGTGCCTTTTTCGCGTTTTGGCGATTTTTTTATATTTTTGGCGTTTTTTTTTTCATTTTGGCGATTTTTTTCATTTGTGTTAGCGTTAGAATTTTTTTTTTTAATATTGGTGTTTTTTTCGTTTTGGCGTTTAGATTAATTTTTGCCTTTTTGGCCAGCTTTTTGAATCAAATACTCCTCTGTGTGTCGTTGAGACTAGGGTCTGGGAAACCGACATTCCAGGGCGGGAAGTGTCTGCTTGATTTTAATTTTTTAGATTTTCCAGGGAGACGGGAAGAATGTGAAAGCACACGTTATTTGATAAATATAGAATTTGTGACATACATGCATACATACATATATACATATATATATAATGGTGTAAGTGACAATCAAGTTTATTTTCATGCAGGCTGCAGCCACACGTTCAATAAATCGTTTTCAATTTCATCACACATACTGTATGTCAAAATTCTTTGAAATTGATAGCTGTGACTCAAATTGATAGTCAGTTTCATTTTTATTTTTTTTTTTTTTTTGAAGAAATAACTCAAATGGATAAATGGATAGGTGAAATTGAAAGCAATCTAGTTTTCCATTAAAAAAGTTTGTGCCAGTAAAAGAAGTGTGAGTGAGTTGCAAATTGAATGGAATTGAAAGGCGAAAATTTAACGTGTGGCCCCCAAGTAATACTGGGTGGCGCAGAATGGGCTATATGATTTGAATTCTTTATAACATTTTTAATTATTATTCTTTCTTTGTTTTTATTTTCAGTATTTTGTGAAGAAATCTGGGGGAATTAATTATGAATTATCACACAATCGAACAACGTACAAAAATAATAAAATAATCAATGGCTTTGATAAGGGACATATCGGCGAACGCATTACATCGCACACAAGCGACTTTAACTGGCCTCTACGTTCACCAGATTTAACAGCTCCTGAAAGTTTTCTTTGGGGATATTTGAAAGAAAGAGCGTACGTTAACAAACCAAGAATCATACACCAAATAAAAACCAACATTCGAAATGAAATCATGGCCATTACACTCTATTTTGCGAAAAGTTATTAAAAATATGCTAAAAAGAGCATGTATGTGCGAATCAGAAAACGGACATCACTTACAGGATATCATTTTTCAAAGTTAATTGCAAAAAACTTCCCAATAATATTTCAAAAAATTTAATAATCGCATAAATAAAAAAGTTGTAAGCCAGTAAACCATATAGCTCATTCTGCACCACCCTGTATAAAAAATTTGTTTTATAATCATCCTGTTTTAATTTAATACCAAAATTTTAATTGTTTTTTTTTTGTGAATTACAATTTAATGATTATATGATTAATTTTACTCTATGAAATCTTTTAAAGTTGATACTGATGTTTAGACACTAATACCCTGTTTATCGATATCGAAGGAAATCTTTCATTCTATGAGTAACAATTTAATTTAAAACAAAATCTAAAATTTTGTTTTTGTTTGAAATATAACTATAAGAAAGAAATAATTCCTTCGACAACGATAAACAATCAGTCAAATATCGGACAGCACTACTTGATAGAAAGTCAAAACAAAAGATTCGTGTCTCCCAGTTTTGCCACACGTTATGCACTTTTTTATGGCGCCCCACAGATTTGGGGCTTCGAGAAAATTTTTGAATATTCTCTGGCTCACATCTTACAAACCATTCGGAATTTTGATTTACACTGTGAGGAAAAGTTGTAGCTCTTGTCATAAAAAACAAAAATTGTGAACATATAAAATCAAAAATACTTCAATTCGCATAAAATAATAATATATATATGCATATCTCTGTGACGAAACACTTTTGGGGCATGGGATCGGTGTCATTCGATGCTCAGATGTTGTCCACATCAAAAAAAAGTTAAAATTGATTTTTTTTTACCCTTAGGTCCATTTCTCTATGCGCTGTCACATATGTATATTAGGGCGGGTCGATTTGTATGGAGGCAAAAAAATAGCTCAAATTACAAGGAAAATCGCATTCTAGGGATCAAAGCAAGAAACTTTGCCGAAGGAACCATACCTATAAAATGTATTTTGATGTCCCGACTTTTGATCCGAAGGGTAAAATTTTCTTTAAGGGTCAAATTTTGAAAAATCTCACTTTGACCCATTTAGAGTTCCTCAATCGAGTCAAAATGTATGACCGACCCCCACTAATTTTGAAGGGTCGTGCCAATGGCAGACCCCCTGGAACCACCCCGGGGGGTTCCCCATACAAAAATTTGTGATTTTTTGAAATGTAAGCCTTTAATTTGTGAAATATTTATATGTATTTATTGAATTTAATTATCCTTTTTCTATACAACAAGATTCCTCTTATATTTAAAGAACAGGATATAAAAATCGATATATGTATAATAACAGCAGAACAAAGGTTTTGTTATTTAATTAAAAATAGCAGGTCTAGTTATAAAGATATAGTGACATTTAGTATTTGCATAATTTAAACTACTTTTTGTATTATTCCGTTAATATTTCACGAATGGAGCTCCAAACTTAAAAACACTTTCTGTATTATTAATTTACACAAGATTTTCTTTCATATAGATAGAGTCACATTGATGAATATATCAGGATATATTACTGTTATAGTAAGGATGTTTAAAATCGTGTGTTTTTAGTTTAGTCATTAATTTTTTTATTTTAACATTTTTTAAACCATAATGATAATTCTTATGTATTTTTGTTCACTGCTTACGAAAATTATTTATTACTTTTCTAGATCCTTTAGTTTCAGAGATATTGTACTTTATAAAAAAAAATACTTTAAATTTTTCTTTCCGAACGCCATCAAAAAAAAAATTTTTTTAACCCCCGCCTCTCTTTCTTAGCATTCCCGTAAATCTTGCACTAAAAACAATCGAGAAAAAATTTAATACGCTGGAATAATATACGAGGATGTCTAAAAACTATTTTATGGCGTTAGGCGCCGTCTATACATACATTACGTAACGCTCTAGGGGGGTTGGAGCATTCGAGTTTTGTTACGTTTGTTGTGGTAGGAGGAGGGGTCCTTGAAAATGTTACGTAACAGAAAAAATTGCTAATTTCGTACAAAAATACGTACGATTTTCTCATTTATTTTTTTAATTGATCATACGTGTGACCTTCATATATTATGTATGTATACATATGTACATACATGTGCCGAATGTCAATTTTTGATATTCGCGAATTCAAATTCAAATATTTAAAATGATATCCACGAATACGAATATTTAAAACGATATTCGCTAATATACATACGAGTATGTACATAACAATATCAAATTATTAATTTTTAAAATTTATGTTGGTCAACTTTTTTTTTTTTTTTTTTTTTTTTTTTTTTTTTTTAAATGCATGTTTATTATTTATTGTATCTTCAAATATGAACTAACAATAAGTATTCAAATCTTAAATCTATAAAAAAAAAAATTATTAGGCCCGACCAATGTCGGACATAAGCTTAGTGATAGTTATTAATAATACATAAGTAGTGATAAGCAACAAAAAGAAAAAGGTGTTTTCAAGCAGCTTCATCATCTAGAGTGTTGAATATTAGAGCCCGTGTATCTCTCTTTTTTAAGCGGATGTGTCCAGTAAAGTTCAAAATATTACGAGCAAGCGGATTAGGATGTGACTCGAGTTTTGTTAGGTATTTGCCTGCGTATTTTGCAATTTCTTCAGTCACTAGTGGCATATTCAAATCGCGATGTATATTTGAATTTTTGATGTACCATGGAGCCGATGTTATCATGCGTAAAATTTTATTTTGCCTTCGTTGAATTTTCTCTACATTTGAAGCTGAAGCAGTGCCCCATAGTTGAATTCCGTAACACCATATTGGCTTTAAAAGCGACTTGTATATTAAAAGTTTGCAGTCTAGGCTAAGTGTTGAATTTCTACCAATCAGCCAATGTACCTGAGTTAATTTAAGTTTCATTTGAGTTAACTTAGAGTCAATGTGGTGTTTCCATGTAAGTCGTCGATCAAGGTGTATGCCAAGATATTTCACATGTGAATGTTGAGGAACAACTTGATTGTTAATCCGAATGGTGGAGCAAGTATCTCTTCTTAGGGCGAACGTTATATGGACACACTTTTGTTCATTGACTTTAATTCTCCATAAGTTTAACCAAAGCTCCATCTGGCTAATGTGTTCCTGGAGTTTGCGGGATGCCTCATCAGGGTTTTCGTGCATACTAAGGCAGGCTGTATCGTCGGCAAATGTGGAAGTATGGATACTACTGCTCACAGGCATATCACAAGTATAAATCAAATATAAAACTGGTCCCAGTATGCTCCCCTGTGGCACACCGGATGAAATAGTTTCAGGCCTACTCGTAAAGTCTCCTTCCACAACAGTGAACTTACGGGAAATAATGTAACTTTCCAAAAGATTTAAAATGTTTATTGGTAAGTAAGTCTTCAATTTTAAAATTAGGCCTTCATGCCACACTTTATCAAATGCCTGGGAAACGTCAATAAAGAGCGCAGAGCAATACTTTTTTTCCTCAAAAGTTCTTCTTATAAATTGAACCAGTCTGTGAGTTTGTTCAATGGTGCTATGCTGACTTCTAAAACCAAATTGATGGTCTGGAATGCACCCACTACTAATTAGAATTTGGGACAATTTTGTTTTGAGCAGTTTTTCGAAAAGCTTTGACATAGTTGATAGTAGACTTATTGGCCTATATGACTCAGCCTTGGTTAGATCTTTGCCCGGCTTTGGAATCATTTTAACCTTGGCAAGCTTCCAGCTGTGTGGATAATACTCCAGTCGTAAAATGGCATTAAATATGAATAATAGGATTCTCATTGCAATACGAGGCAAGTTCATAAGCATCTGGTTACTAATTCCATCAATACCCGGAGCTTTCTTCGGGTTGAGTTCGGCAATTAATTTTTGTAAATCACGCGTCTTAAACTTTATGTGTTGAGGGGGTAGAGCGACTACATTCGGCAAATCAGCAACACCAGTACATATGTTTGGCGTAAAAACGGATTTTAAGTGCTCAGCAAATATTTTACCTTTTTCAGTATCGCTTCTTGCCCAACTTCCGGTAGATGTGCGTAGAGGTGGCTTATACTCAACGGGTGTTTTAAGCTTTCTAGCAGCGCGCCACAAAGAGTAATTAGACGCTGGTGTGACATCAAGACCTTCCAGATAATTTTTAAGAGATGCAGTTTTTTCAGATGCAAGCAACTCTTGGAGTCGTTTAGTGCACTCTTTAAATCTGATTTTATTTTGTGGTGATCTGTGCTGTTGCCATTCCCTTCTAGCTCTTCTTTTTTCACGTACGAGACGTTCAATGTCTGTAGAATAAATTTTATTAAACCCAGTCTGCGGATGGGAGTTAGTGGCATGTTCAGCAGCCTGTTTAATATTCTCGCTGAGATTGGAAATGTTAGATTCAATATCATCGGATGTTCTAAGCGTAATGTTTTCCGTACAATGACTACTGAGATATTTTTTGAACCCCAGCCAATTAACACGATTGATCATCTTCACATATGGGTCAGGTAAGTTACTTCTTAATGGACTACAAATTGTAATGATCGTCGGAGAGTGATCGGACGAAAGATCAATAGAAGCTTGAACTTGAATTAAATCCCTAGAGATATTTTTTATGACGCCAAAATCTATAACATCCGGAATTTTTTGTATGTCAGTAGGCCAGTAAGTGGGCTCCCCACTCGAAATGACATCCAAGCCCATTTTTGAAATAGTGTTGAACAATGCTCGACTTCTGGGGGTAATAAGACGCGAACCCCAGAATGTATGCTTAGCATTGTAGTCGCCAGCTGCTACAAAACAAGGTCCAAGAGATTTGTAGAAATCCTCATATTGATTCTCAGTGATTGAAAATCTGGGAGGGGAGTAAATTGATGATATAACAAAATTTGTACAAAAACTTTCAATGCCAATATTTGTTGCTTGTAGGTGTTCTTCACAAATGTTATCAAGAACATAGTGCTTGAGTCTTGACTTTATTAGAATTGCTGATCCACCGCAAGCCCTTCCTCTAGGGTCCTTTGTATCATATATAGTGTAGCCATAAATTTTAAAAAGACTTCTCGAAGTCAAATGAGTCTCAGATACTAACATTACATCAATATTTTTTTCCATGAGGAAGTGCTCAAGTTCATTTTTATGTTGGCGAATGCCGTTTGCGTTCCAGAAACATATTGTTAACGTGTTCATGGCTTATTAATTAATGCTTGAAGCAGAGTATTCTGCATTCGCAGCATTTCTTGCATCATGCTAGTCATATTTGTTGTAAAATTGTTTATAGTTTGCACCAGATTTTCAATAGTAGCTTCAAGGCGATTAAAATTAAAGCTTGCGTCAGTATTTTTTGAATTATTTGGCGAGGAAACATTTTGTGTGGGAATTGAATTTGTCTTAGCAGCATCTGCATACGACACACGGGAAGTAACTGGTTGGCTCATTTGCGCAAAAGTGGCAGAGTAAGCGTTTGCTGATTGAGCTGGAGCTAATTTAGGTTTTTGCACTATAGTCTTCTTTACGAAAGAGTACACAGGACAACCTCTGTAGTTAGCGGTGTGATTACCTCCACAATTACTGCATTTTTTATCACTTTGATCTTTTGGCTTATTGCAACTAGCAGTGCCGTGTAATTCGCCGCACACAACACAAACAGAGGGTAAATTGCAGTATGTTTTTGTATGGCCATATTCTTGGCAATTATGGCACTGTACAGGACCTGAACGCTTATGTGGCTCTTCAACTGTGATTTTTCGGTACAAGAGGTATTTCAAATTATAAATTGGATGCGTTTCATTTTTTTTCAATTTTATATCATTAGGCTCAAGTTCAACACGAAATAGGGGTTGAGGAATCTTCTCTCTATTTATTATATTGGACACATTTTTTACCTTAAACCCCTGGAGGACGAGTGCATCTTTTATTTCTTCGGGAACAACATAAGAATCTATGCCCTTCAATACGATCTGCATGCCTTTAGCGCTCTTAAGCTGGTATGTGTAGAAGCTTGTTTTATTTTTTTCAAATTCAGCAACCATTTTGCGGAAATCTTTTTCGTCATAAATTTGGACTTTAGTTTCATCGATGTTGCCACGTTTTATTGGAACAACGTGAAATTTATTCTCACCAATGACCGAAATTAATTTTTTAATAAGGGCATTTGAATTTTTTTGTCTCAAATATATTGGTGGCGGCTTGGATATTTTATTCGAGGCTACCTCGGGTTTGTCGTTGTCATCTTGCAAAATTTCGAAGCGGTTTTGGCGATTAGTTGAGGCTGCGCTGTTATCCCTAGACATTTTTGGAGCAGATGAAATTTTTGAAGAATTCGGGCTTCGCCCACGCTTTACCACGGTTATATATCTGTCCATTCCGACTTGTACCTTGAGTTTCGAGCCGCTGTTATCTGTAGTGATAACTTTGTTAAGTGATGAACACGAGCCTGAAGGGGATGATATTACTGGCTTATATGAAGAAGTACTGGGCAACTGTAATGTTAATGCATCATTACTATTTGGCATTGGACAAAGCGAAGTTGATCGCTGACGAAAAATTGCCTTTGACGTTAAAAAAAGACTTTCATCAGATTTATTATTTATATTTTTTCCATTAAGAGTTTCAGAACTCACAGTAAAATAAGCATTTCTGCCGTTAGAACTCACTTCAATTTTTTTTGTATTTGAGGCACTCATACAAAGAATTCCTCAAGGGATATTCGTTTGTGTTTTTTTTTTTGTTTGCGGTCTTTTTTTGTTTTTGTTATTTATGATTGTTTATTTGTTTAGAGGTACACATATATAGCATTCCTCAATATCACTTTGTTTAATTTTTTTTGTTTGCGGTTTTTTTTTGTTTTTGTTATTTTTACTATGTAAAAATATTAGCAAAGCATAAAGCTTATTTATTAAAGACAGTATGTACCTATTACGAATAATATGTACTACGAATATTTTTTGTTTGTTTCATTTTTTGTAAGAAAAATTCCGCTAATCGACTGTTCGCTATGAAGGTACCACGAGAACTCGTGTTTTGAGAGATGTGTTTATTGAAACTTGCATACATAGACATATTTTCGTAAGAATATTATTTTAATTTTTTATACAACCGAACTTAAGAAAAAATATTTAGAAAACAACAGTGAAGTGCGGGTAGGAAGTAGATTGTGTGCCTCACCAAGTTTAAGGTATTTTTAAGGAATATTTTTTTTAAATTGGCATGTATTATCTATTGAAAATGTAATGTTGTAGAAGGAAAAAAAAAAGAAAAATTACATATTTGATCTCCCAAAATACCCCAACAATGTGTATGCTTAAAGCCCTCCCGCTAACTGCACTGGTTAAAAAATGTTCACTTTTAGAAAATTAAATATATATTTTTCACCACGCCAACCTTTATTGATCCAAGATATAAACTTAAGTATTTTTTATTTTCACGCACATTTTACATTTATTTGAAGATTGCCAAACAGAGTCATCTTCCAGCTCTATTAATCAAAATCCGAAACCTAAAAGATTAGGTGAAAATAAAGATTTCGCATTTAAAGAAATACAGACCTCTGAAATACATGATGACTTTACTTTGTATACACAACAGTGAAAGTGACTGTGAGGCTAATGCCAATTCTCGTCTTGGTGTTTCAAATACTGCTCAGTCATCAATACGAAAAACTATAGCAGATTATTCGGCGGAAACACGAATAGCAAAAATATAGAAATAAATTTCTTTCTTTTAATTATTATATACTAATATTTGTGTGCCATTTATTTTAATTTCGTTTTGGATTTATGGCTTTCTTTATATATTTTTTTAAACGAATACGAATATCTAAAAATGGTCGAATATTCGGGAATACGCATCACTAATACATATGTACATACAGTTTCGGAATGACCTCTCCATAAAACCATAATTTTTATAGTTTGATGATACTTGGGAAGAAATTTAAAAAATAGTTTTGCCAATACTTTTAGTAAGCTTCTTTAATTTTTGTATACGCGCTTTGCTGGTCTAACAAACGAATTTAGTACAATGAATTGAATTAAATTTTTTTAAATAAAAAGTTTTTAAACGATTTAATCTGTTTTTAACTCATTGTTATGTTATTTCGGGGGGAGGGGGCTCACAGTTTTGTTACGATCGAAAATCGGGGAAAAACAGCGTTACGTAATATATGGACGGCCCCTTAATTGCTTGGATAAATGCAATCAATGTCTTTGAAAAGTTTTAATACAATCGATCATGTTTGAAAAAAAATATACATACATACACACGTAAGCACTGTAGGCCAAATCATCACTTATACACTTTATGTGTGAAATTTAAAACGCATACCAAATCGTAGAATTCACACTGACTTCTGATAGAATTTTATGAGAAGAACTGCATTAAAAAAATTTTATTTAACCTGTTAACGACAAAAACCAATCATTTCACATCAACAGTACATATACGCACTAATAAATTTAAATTTTAACATTTTAAACATTAGCTAATTGATTAAATCTAGTCCATTTAGTAAATTTAAATGAGAAAATCCTATTAATTTTAGTTAATTTTATTAAAACACATTATTCGCAAATCAGAAAAAATGCACTTTTAAATAAATTAAACATAGCTCATTGATTATTACTTCATTTTTATTTTAAATTTCAAAAGAGTCAAATGGGTTCAACATATCCCAATAAGCATTAAAAAAATAAAATTCAAGCACTTCAATTAAGCAGTAATTGTGGAGGTAATCATACCGCTAACTACAGAGGTTGTCCTGTGTACTCTTTCGTAAAGTAGACTATGGTGCAAAAACCTAAATTAGCTCCAGCTTAATCAGCAAACGCTTACTCTGCCACTTTTGCGCAAATGAGCCAACCAGTTACTTCCCGTGTAACGTATGCAGATGCTGCTAAGACAAATTCAATTCCCACACAAAATGCTACCCCACCAAATAATTCAACAAATACAAACTCAAGCTTTAATTTTAATCGCCTTGAAGCTACTATTGATAATCTGGTGCACACGATAAACAATTTTACAACAAATATGACTAGCATGATGCAAGTAATGCTACGAATGCAGAATACTCTGCTTCAAGCATTAATTAACAAGCCATGAACACGTTAACAATATGTTTCTGGAACGCAAACGGCATTCGCCATCATAAAAAGGAACTTGAGCACTTATTCACGGAAAAAAATATTGATATAATGTTAGTGTCTGAGACTCATTTTACTTCGAGAAGTCTTTTTAAAATTTATGGCTATACTATATATGATACAAAGGACCCTAGAGGTAGAGCTTGCGGTGGATCAGCAATTCTAATAAAGTCAACACTCAAGCACTATATTCTTGATAAAATTTGTGAAGAACACCTACAAGCAACAAATATCTGCATTGAAAGATTTTGTACAAATTTTTTTATATCAACAATTTACTCCCCTCCCAGATTTTCAATCACTGAGAATCAATATGCTGATTTCTACAAATCTCTTGGACCTTGTTTTGTAGCAGCTGGCGACTACAATGCAAAACATACGTTCTAGGGTTCCCGTCTTATTACACCCAGAGGTCGAGCATTGTTCAACACTATTTCAAAAATGGGCTTGGATGTCATTTCGAGTGGGGAGCCCACTTATTGGCCTACTGACATACAAAAAATTCCGGATGTTATAGATTTTGGCGTCATAAAAAATATCTCTAGGGATTTAATTCAAGTTCAAACTTCTCTTGATCTTTCGTTCGATCACTCTCCGACGATCATTACAATTTGTAGTCCCTTAAGAAGTAACTTACCTAACCCATATGTGAAGATGATCAATCGTGTTAATTGGCTGGGGTTCAAAAAATATCTCAGTAGTCATTGTACGGAAAACATAACGCTTAGAACACCCGATGATAATGAATCTAACATTGCCAATCTCAGCGAGAATATTAAACAGCAGCCTGCCACTATCTCCCATCCGCAGACTGGGTTTAATAAAATTTATTCTACAGACATTGAATGTCTCGTACGTAAAAAAAGAAGAGATAGAAGGGAATGGCAACAGCACAGATCACCACAAAACAAAATCAGATTTAAAGAGTGCACTAAACGACTCCAAGAGTTATTTGCGTCTGAAAAAACTGCATCTCTTAAAAATTATCTGGAAGGTCTTGATGTCACACCAGCGTCTAATTACTCTTTGTGGCGCGCTGCTAGAAAGCTTAAAGTACCCATTGAGTATAAGCCACCTCTACGCATATCTACCGGAAGTTGGGCAAGAAGCGATACTGAAAAAGGTAAAATATTTGCTGAGCACTTAAAATCCGTTTTTACGCCAAACATATGTACTGGTGTTGCTGAATTGCCGAATGTAGTCGCTCTACCCCCTCAACACATAAAGCTTAAGACGCGTGATTTACAAAAATTAATTGCCGAACTCAACCCGAAGAAAGCTCCGGGTATTGATGGAATTAGTAACCAGATGCCTATGAACTTGCCTCGTATTGCAATGAGAATCCTATTATTCATATTTAATGCCATTTTACGACTGGAGTATTATCCACACAGCTGGAAGCTTGCCAAGGTTAAAATGATTCCAAAGCCGGGCAAAGATCTAACCAAGGCTGAGTCATATAGGCCAATAAGTCTACTATCAACTATGTCAAAGCTTTTCGAAAAACTGCTCAAAACAAAATTGTCCCCAATTCTAATTAGTAGTGGGTGCATACCAGACCATCAATTTGGTTTTAGAAGTCAGCATAGCACCATTGAACAAACTCACAGACTGGTTCAATTTATAAGAAGAACTTTTGAGGAAAAAAAAAGTATTGTTCTGCGCTCTTTATTGACGTTTCCCAGGCATTTGATAAAGTGTGGCATGAAGGCCTAATTTTAAAATTGAAGACTTACTTACCAATAAACATTTATTTTAAATATTTTGGAAAGTTACATTATTTCCCGTAAGTTCACTGTTGTGGAAGGAGACTTTACGAGTAGGCCTGAAACTATTTCATCCGGTGTGCCACAGGGGAGCATACTGGGACCAGTTTTATACTTGATTTATACTTGCGATATGCCTGTGAGCAGTAGTATCCATACTTCCACATTTGCCGACGATACAGCCTGCCTTAGTATGCACGAAAACCCTGATGAATCATCCCGCAAAGTCCAGGAACACATAAGCCAGAGGGAGCTTTGGTTAAACTTATGGAGAATTAAAGTCAATGAACATTCGGTAAGCTTATGTCCGACATTGGTTGGGCCTAATAATTATACTTTAGATTTAAGATTTGAATACTTATTGTTAGTTCATATTTGAAGATAAAATAAATAAAATACATGCATTAAAAAAAGCACTTGAAATTTAACTGGAAACAAACTTGAATTCAAGCATTTTTTCAAGTAATTTTCAAGTTTGAAAATATTTTGAAATAAAGCATCAAACAATATAGATATTGGTTCAAGCCTTGTCAAATACATAATTTATTTATTAATAAAATTGAAATTGTGAAAAATATCAGAGATAAATAAAAAAGTGAATTTTAAATACCAACCCAATAAGCAATTTTGCTTGAAATCAAGTCTAAGGCAAATGTTATTCAAGCCACACAATCATTTTCAAGGGTTGAATTATGCTTGATTTACACTTTAGTTCAATAGCATTCTCCAGTGAAAATGGAACATGAACTCATTGCGAACTATTCAGTTGTAGTACAGTGTAATTCAAGCCTTGCATTATACTGCAATTCAGCCTTGTATTAAAATTGAATTCAAGTGTATTTCAAGCCGCAAAAACCAGGCTTTTTAAATAGAAAGCAAAATGCAAATTCCTTTGTTTTCTATTTATTATTTTCTGTACATCTGCCTTCGCTATTGTTTTCACGTTATACTCACCTTTGTTTTCCAAATTCTCTTTTCTTTATTTGTTTTTGATACTTTCACCACAATTTCAGTTTTAATAATAAATAAATTACGTATTTGACAAGGTTTGAGCATATACGTATGTTGTTTGATTTTTTATTTCAAAATATTTTCAAACTTCAAAATTACTTGAAAAAATGCTTGAATTCAACTTTGTTTCCAGTTCAATTTCAAGTGCTTGAATTTTAATTTTTTGTGTGCTTATTGGGAAAAGGTGATTATTAACATTGTGAAAAGAATAGTGAAGGTAGGTATGCAGAAAATCATTATTGAAAAACAAATGAATTGCATTTTCCTTTCTATTTTAAAAGCATTGTTTTTTAAGCTTGAACTATACTTGAATTCAATTGTAATACAAGGTTGAATAACAGTATAATTCAAGGCCTGAATTAAACTGTACTACAACTGAATTGTTCGAGTTGAATTCAAGTTCCCTTTTCACTGGAGAATGCTATTGAATTAAAGTGTAAATCAAGCATAATTCAACCCTTGAAAATTGATTATGTGGCTTGGATAACACTTGTTTTACACTTGGTTTCAAGCTAAATTGCTTATTGGTATTTGGGGGCCGGCATAAAGTCAATGTTTGTGATAAAGCATAGCGATATCACTTTTTGTGAAAAACTTCAATACTTACCCAATAAGCAATTTTGCTTGAAATAAAGTGTAAAACAATTGTTAACAATAAGCAATTTTGCTTGAAGCCAAATGTTATTCAAGCCACACAATCAATTTTAAAGGGTTGAATTATGCTTGATTTACACTTTAATTCAATAGCATTCTCCAGTGAAAAGGGAACTTGAATTCAACCCAAACAATTCAGTTGTAGTACAGTTTAATTCAAGCCTTGAATTATACTCTAATTCTGCCTTGTATTACAATTGAATTCAAGTGTATTTCAAGCTGCAAGAACAAGGCTTTTAAAATGGAAAGCAAAATGCAATTCCTTTGTTTTCTAATAATTATTTTCTGCACATCTGCCTTCGCTATTGTTTTCACGTTTTACTCACATTTGTTTTCCAAATTCACTTTTTTTTATTTGTTTTTGATATTTTCACCACAATTTCAGTTATAATCATAAACAAATTACGTATTTGACAAGGTTTGAGCATATACGTATGTTGTTTGATTTTTTATTTCAAAATATTTTCAAACTAGAATATTACTTGAAAAAATTTTTGATTTCAACTTTGTTTCTACTTAAATTTCAAGCGCTTGAATTTTAATTTTTTGGGTGCTTATTGGGTTCTTAAGTATCAAAATGAAACCAAAATCCAGCGGTTCTGGGAAACATTTTTTCAGATTTATGTTTAAATATGTACTTTCTATTAAAGGCCGAAGTAGATATATTATAATGTCAACTAAAGGGTACGCCAGATAACTTTTTTTTTTGAAAATGCTATAAAAAAAACTACAGAAGCTTCGGCTGTGTGGCACGTAGCGCCGTCCTGTTGAAACCAAATGTTACCAATATCCTCCTCTTCAATTTTTGTGAACGAAAATTCGTTCAACATGGCCCGATAACGATCGCCATTGACTGTAACGGCCATTCCTTGCTCATGTTCGAAAAAAAATGTTCCAATTATGTCTCTGGACCAAAATCCGCACCAAACAGTGACTCATTTTGGGTGCGTCGGCTTTTCAATGTATGCGTGCGGGTTTTCTGTGCTCCAAATGCGACAATTTTGCTTGTTTACATACCCGCCAAGATCAAAATGAGCTTCATCTGAAAAGATGATTTTTTTTTTGGCAAAATCGACATCTTCTGTAAGTCGATCGCAGGCCCACTTAGCGAAGCGAAAACGCTTTGGGTGGTCAGTTGGCTCGTTCAGCGGAAGGATAAAACTAATTATCTGTCAAATCAGACATGAGCTAAGTGTTACCATTCACGAAATAAGCACTAGTTGAAAAAATGCAATGTGAGTCCGATCACAGAGGAGATGTGTAAACATCTAGTAATGAAAATTTTTTTTAAGTTGGATGTACTTATGCTTTTAGTATCTTTCAATATTGTAAATACATATGAATTTGTTGGTTTTTGTTTGTTTTATTAAACTTACTTGGTTAGTAAATGGGCACACTGCAGTATATGTATATGTACTGCATTCAAAATTGCAGTAAGCAGTAAATTTACTGATTACTAAAAAAATTCAGTAAATTTTTACTGCTAATGAAATTTAATTTGCATTACCAGTAAAATCGTAGGGCCGTAATCATAATAAAATTGTAGCAAGTGGCAAGGTTTTTTCATTCAAATTTTGAAACTTTTGTATGAAAAACATTTAGCCACTTGGTAGAATTTCATTATGAATACAAGCATTACTGATTACTGAAAATTCAATGCACCTCATCATATAACAAATCATTTAGGCAATTTATAAAAATTGTAGAAAAAAGTTTTAGTAATCAATAAAAATTTACTTGTTAAAAAATTTTTATTATTTTTACTGAAACTTGAGTGGCACTGCAGTGTTCATCTATGGTAAATACATTTACTTTTACTTTTTAATTTTTAATTCCTGTTGTTCATCGTTTAGTTGTTGCTGTTCTTGTTTTTGTGTACGCATTGCAATTAAAATAAATTCAGTAAAGTGCGACTTTGACTCGCGCACATTCGGTTTTGATTTTTTATTTTTTTTATTTAGCTTTCTTCCTTTTTTAAGTTTTTTCAGTTTAAACGATTTATTTTCAGTTTTATCGCTTTTTCTCGTTTTTTTTCTCTTTTGCGTTTTTTTAGTTTTCGCAATTTTTTTTTTCATTTTGGCGATTTTTTTCTGTTTTTTGGGTTTTTTTCATTTTGGCGATTTTTTCTGTTTTTGGGGTTTTTTATTTAGGCGATTTTTTCAATTTGGCGATTTTTTCATATTGGCGATTTTTTTGTTGAAGAATTTTTTTCATTTTGGCGATTTTTCCGGTTCTTAGCGATTTATTTTAGTCCTAGAGATTTTTTTTAATATGGTGCTTTTTTCGATTTGGCGAATTTTTTTTGGCAATTTTTTTATATTTGGCGATTTTATATTATTTTGATTTTTTAGTTTTACCGTTTATGAAAATTTCAAGAGTTTTGCTCTTACGGTCTTCAAGATACATCAAGTTGTCAAAATTACAAAGTAAAAATTGCATTAACTAATGGAACACCCTTTAATTTAAACTTCTTAAATTTAGTGTTAACTGTTGTAGTCTGTATAAAAATACACTAACTTTACAAATTTCAAGCGTATATATGTACATACAATTGTATGTATATTACATGGGATTTTAACATTTTTCGTTGCTCGTTTTGGAACACCCTTTAGTTTTTAACTGTCATGTATTGGTTGTTGTAGTGGCCAAATGTCTACATATTGTGTCCAAATTTCAAGTCCGTAGCTCTTACGGTTCATTTTCACCTTTGGTGTACGGAAATATGCAGAAAAATAACCGGCGGCGGCGCACCGTCGGCTTCGAGCCGGTCGACTTGTTTCTCTGCTTGGTATTGCTTCTTTCAAACACTAATACAATCATACATAGCTCACACCGATTTGACAATGCAAAGCAAAAGCAAAAAGCAAAGAAATCTCAGCAAAGAAATCTCAGCAAAGAAATCTCAGCAAAGAATCAAAGCCAAAAAATTTTTACCCCCTAGCGTATAGATGTTTACACATAAAAAAAAAAGTTAGATGGCGGACCCTTTATTATGTCTTAGCGAATGTTTTGAGCAGAAATCAAAACTTTATTACATATAGATTTGATCTGTTGTAGAGGATATGAGCCTCTTTGTTACATCATTGTATACGACTAGCTCGCATACATCTTTATGTACATATAAGTATGTTCATATGTGCAGTTTGTGCGAAAACATTACATTATCTTTGCGTAATTTCACCTCTTAAGACAAAAAACTAAAGATTTTATAAGAACAATATGTATGTATGCACTATGCCACTAACAGCCACTATACTTTTTAGTACTTACAGTTGCTTATAGCCATAAAATCCTTCTTTTCCACAAAATAATTGTGGTTTTGAAAGTGTTTTTGTGGTTTCCGTGAAAATAGTAACGTAATAGTCTTAAATTACAATCCCCATGTAACAACAGACACACACGCATACACACACACATGATATTTCATGCACTAGCAAAACAATGCATTGTATGTGATGAACGAGAGGGTAATTTTGATATAAGGCCTTGTTTAGAAAAGCTTTTATTCTATTAGATTTCCATTCAGTTCAGTATCCTCTATTCTAGAGGTTTTATGAACAAATTGAAGTTACATACAATATGTACGTGTATCTGTAATAAGGTGAATTATTTTTAAGGATTCCCAAATAATTTTTGATGTGTAAACATCTATACGCTAGGGGGTAAAAATCTTTTTCACTGATATTTCTTTGCTGAGATTTCTTTGCTGAGATGCACACAGCATTGTCAAATCGGTGTGAGCTATGTATGAGTGTATTAGTGTTTGAAAGAAGCAATACAAACTTATTTAAAATATTGTAAATACATAAGAATTTGCTGGTTTTTGTTTGTTAGGGTCGTTAGGTTTTTTGCTTTATTACGGTTCCGTACACCAAAGGGGAAAATAATAATTGCTTTATTAGGGTTCCGTACACAAAAGGTGAAAATGAACCCTATTGTTTTCGCTACGCCGTCCGTTCCTCTGTTACAGGGTATTTCCTCGAGAACCGTAAGAGCTACGGACACAGTGTGTAGACATTTCGCCGCTGCAACAGCAAATATATTAGAGTTAAAAATTAAAGGGTGTTCCAAAACGAGCAACGAAAAATGTTAAAATCCCATGTAATATACATACACTTGAATTTTAACAGTAAATTAAAAAAAATTTAAATTAAAGGGTGTTCCATCAGTTAATGCAATATTTAGACTTTGTAACTTTGACAACTTGCTGTATCTTGGAAACCGTAAGAGCAAAACTCTTAAAATTTTCAAAAACGGTAAAACTAAAAAATCAAAAAGTTATAAAATCGCCAAATCTAAAAAAACGCCAACAAAAATCGCCAAAACCGAAAAAAGCACCAAATTAAAAAAAAATTCTAGGACTTAAATAAATCGCGAAAATTCGGAAAATAGTCAAAATGAAAAAAATCGCCAAGGTGAAAAATAAATCCAAAAACGTAAAAATAATCGCCAAAATGAAAAAAAATCGCCAAAACAAAAAAAAATCGCAAAAATTAAAAAAAACCCTTAAACAAAAAAATCGCCAAAATGAAAAAATCGCCCAAATAAAACAACCCCAAAAACAAACAAAAAACGCCAAAATGAAAAAAACCCAAAAACAGAAAAAAGTCGCCAAAATTAAAAAAAAATCGAAAATTAAAAGGACCCAAAAAGAGAAAAAAAAACCGCCAAAAAGAGAAAAAAGCGACAAAGCTGAAAAAATTGTTTAAACTGGAAAAACTTAAAAAGGAAAAAAGCCACAACAAGAAAATGCTCAAAACAGAATGTCCGGAACCCTTCGTGCGCGAGTCAAAGTCGCACTTTACTGAATTTATTTTAATTGCAATGCGTACACAACAACAAGAACAGCAACAACTAAACGATGAACAACAGGAATTAAAAAGTAAAAAGTAAAAGTAAAGGCATTTATCATAGATGAGCACTGCAGTACCACTAAAATTTCAGTAAAAATAATATAAAAAAAGCGCCAAAAACCGAAAAAACGCAATAAACGAAAAAAGCCAAAACTATTTGTTATATAGGCTAAAGTGTCCGTACGGAACCCTTCGTGCGCGGCTCAAAGTCGCACTTTACTGAATTTATTACTAATTGTCGTACATTAAGTTATCATAGGGAAATAAAAACAAATAAATAAAATGAATACAAAAACATTTAATTTTAAAAAGATTTTTTGCACTTTTAATAAGAAATTTACTAAAACAAAGCAAAATAAAGAAAACAAAAACCTAAACTTGTCAAACTAAAAGTCTTCATCGTCTTTGAGATTGTCATTCATACGGACAACAAGAAGTACAGAGAAACTTAACAGCTTCATATAAACACCATCTTGTGTGCAATAGTAGCTACTAATTTTCACTAACATATAATTGTGCTAGAGCTGTATAGTTCGAAAACCATTACTGTAAAATAACTATATGCATTACATTTCATTAAACAGCAGTGTGCCCATTTACTAATCAAATAAGTTAAATAAAACAAACAAAAACCAGCAAATTCTTATGTATTTACAATATTGAAATTTTTGATACTTTTAATTGATTAATTAAAAAATATTACTAAAAGCATAGTACTTCCAACTTAAGAACATTTTTCATTACTAGATGTTTACACATCTCCCCTGTGAGCGGTTTCACATTGCTTTTTTTTATGTGATTGTCATACAGATTAAATACAAAATTATACCTAATTTACATTAAGCATTTTTTCATGCAATTAGTTGCATGAAAATTTTTTATTTGTCAATACGATGCCTGGAGGAGCAACTTATATCAAAAAAGTTGTCAAAAATGCATCAGAGATTCATTCTAAAGCCTTTTTTATATAAAATTCTCTTTTATAGCGCTGCAATTAGCAAATAGAAAAAGTTGCATGCAAGAAAATTCATAAAATTTCACGAAAAAATGCTTAATGTAAATCAGGTATTAGTGTAAGATCACGAAAGGTTTTATTACTGAAGGCCTGGCAATTTTCACTCTAAAAAGCTTATGACTTTTTATGTATAAATATGTATGCATGCAAATACACATACAGAAATGTGTGTAAGTAGAATATCCTGGAGAATTTGGGTCAAATTTTCTATTATTTTTCGAATTTAAATTTTGTTTTATATTTTTCAACTATTGACCTTGTTTTCATATTAAGATTTTCTTAATATATTTTTTGCGAACTAAATACTCGTGTGTACATGCATAAAAAGTGAGAAGAAAGAAAAGGTTTCCGTAGGAAAATTTAAAAAATGATTTTGACTAAGGATATTATTTTATACCCTTTACCAAAAAATGGTAAAAGGGTATACATAGGTTTGTCATTCCATTTGTAATTTTCACAATATTAATAAGCGAGCCATAAAGTATATATATTCTGGATCCTTATGCATAGGGAAGATGAATAAGCGATGTCCGTCTGTCAGTACGTGAAATTAGTTTTACTAAGCTCCCAGAAAAGCTAAAGACTTCGGCCTTTAAACTGTGTTAGAAATGGTGCGAAATAGATTGGTATTGAAAATCGAGTAGACGATTTCAGAGCTGGAAAGCTCAAACTTTATTTCGCCATACTAAAGTAACTACCGAAATCTAATTTTTATTATTTTTTTTATTAAATACACTTATTTTATGCTTCAGTACGAATAAAATTGTTATTTCAAATTCAAAAAAATAATTAAAAACATTTAAAAGACATTTCCAGGATTGGAAAACTTTAATTTTTTTTATACAAAAGTAACTTACTGAAACAAATTTTTCCTTTTTAACCCCCGAATAAAAAAAGGGGTGTTATAAGTTTGTAGTGTGTGTCTGTGTATCTGTGTATCTGTGGATCTGTGTGTCTGTCTGTGTCCACGTACAGGCCAAACGGCTGGACCGATTTTCATTTAGTTTTTTCTGTTTGAAAGATGACTTGATCGAGAGGGTTCTTAGCTATGTTTGAAGAAGATCGGTCCAGCCGTTTAGAAGATATAACATCTTTTTTGAAAAAAGTCGGGGGTTTTTTAAAATTTTTAATTTTTGTTATTTTTCTATGAATTAAACATATCTTTTATTCTTAAGGAAATCACAAAAATCAAAAGAGATGATTCCAGGGTTGGGAAACTTAACTTTTTTGTGGTATTTTATATACCATATAACTAAGTCTAATTAATTTTTTTCTTTTTATTTATAAATTATATATATTTTACGTTTTGGAAAGAAATGTTTGGTATATATAATTTTAAAAATTAAAACCACAACTCCAGAGCTGGAAACTCTGAATTTTTTTCTGGATATTAAAGTTACTAGATAAAACTAATTTTTAATTTGATTTTTTGTTATTGTATGACGTGACATCGTTTTTGACAACTGGAATAAGGGTGAATGCAAAATATTTCTTAAATACAGAGTGTAGAATAAAATATTCAACTTATTGCTTATATAAAAAAAAAATATTTAATCGAAAAATATCGAGAGGTCACTTACTAAAAATTATACTAGAGCAAAAAATTATAAATGTTTTTCACAAAACATGTGCATATGTATGGATGTGCTTATGAATGTATCTCTATACTACATATACGCACTTTGGTAAAGGGTATATAATATCAGACACAGCCGAACTAAATTTTAAAACAAATATGTTCGATGATTTAAGACAACTAAGCAATATCTCATGACAATGAATCTTGAGTTTTTAAAGGGTTTCTTTTAACATTTTATTTTATTGCAGGTTCATATAACTCTTTTTTGAATTTTCTTAATAATAATGCATGATAAAAATGTAGAAGGTGCTTCCATTCTCTTATTTTTTCTTGACATTCACCATCTGAAAATATAAGCATTATGAAGTTTCCGGTAAAATCGGTTTTACCGTATCTAGGCGCACAGCAGTGCGCCAAGCCAAGTTCTGGCCAATACACGCAGTGTGTATATTTACACGAAGCCATTCGAGCTGTTTTTACCCCCCTCATAACTTTGTTCCCGGCAATCGTAAAATTATAATATTTAAATCATAATTACAATAAATGCATATAACCTCATATGCGGAGTTTGAAAGTTTTACCATGAAAGATTCCAGAGATATGAAGGTGCAAAAAGTGCATATTTTAAGACATACTCACTGACTCACTGATCACTCATCAAATTGATGAAGCACTTCCGCTATAGGTAGAGAGCTAAAACTTGGTACATGAGTAGATCTAGGTGAGCAATGAACCAGAAAAATCTGAAAACACGGAAATTTTAACCAGGGGGCGGGGCTACGCCCATTAAAATTAAAATTTGTGCGAGTGAGCTGAAATTGGATACATAGCTAGGTCTGGGTGAGCACTAAAATAAAAAAATCTGAAAACCGGAAATTTTTTTTTTTTTTTTTTTATAATGCATGTATTTATTTATTGTATCTTCATATGTGAACTAACAATAAGTATTCAAATCTTAAATCTATAAAAAAAAATTATTAGGCCCGACCAGTGTCGGACATAAACTTAGTGGTAGTTATAAATAATACATTAGTAGTGATAATCAAAAAAAAGGGGGGGGGGGAAGTATTTTCAAGTAGTCCCATCTGGAGTGTTAGGTATAAGAGCCCGTGTGTCCCTCTTTTTTAAGCGGATGTGTCCAGTAAAGTTCAAAATATTACGAGCAAGCGGATTAGGATGTGATTCGAGTTTTGTTAAATATTTGCCTGCGTATTTTGCAATTTCTTCAGTCACTAGTGGCATATTTAAATCACGATGTATAATAGAATTTTGGATGTACCATGGAGCCGATTCTATTAACCGTAAAATTTTGTTTTGCCTTCGTTGGATTCTCTCGACATTGGAAGCTGAAGCAGTGCCCCATAACTGAATTCCGTAGCGCCATATTGGCTTCAAAAGCGACTTGTATAATAAAAGTTTGCAGTCTAGGCTGAGTGTTGAGTTTCTGCCAATCAACCAATATATTTGAGTTAACTTAAGTTTCATCTGAGTTAACTTAGAGTCAATATGATGTTTCCATGTAAGTCTTCGATCAAGGTGTATACCAAGGTATTTCACTTGGGAATGTTGAGGAATATTTTGATTGTTGATTCGAATGGGGGAGCAAGTATCTCTTCTTAGGGTGAACGTTATATGGACACACTTTTGTTCATTGACTTTAATTCTCCATAAGTTCAGCCATATTTCCAGCTGGCTGATATGTTCCTGGAGATTGCGGGATGCCTCATAAGGGTTTTCGTGTACACTCATACAGGCTGTATAATCGGCAAAAGTAGAAATATGGATATTATTGCTCACAGGCATATCACAAGTATATATTAAATACAAGACTTTCCAAAAGCTTTTGAATGTTTATTGGCAGATATGTCTTCAATTTTAAAACTAGGCCTTCGTGCCATACTTTATCAAACGCCTGAGAAACATCAATAAAGAGAGCAGAACAATACTTCTTTTCTTCAAATGTTCTTCTTACAACTTGGACCAGTCTATGCGTTTGTTCAATCGTGCTGTGCTGACTTCTAAAGTCAAATTGATGGTCCGGGATGCACCCATTATCAGTTAAAATTTTGGACAATTTAGTCATGAGCAGCTTTTCGAAAAGCTTTGAGATTGTAGATAGTAAGCTTATAGGCCTATATGACTCAGTCTTGGTAAGATCTTTGCCCTCCTTTGGAATCATTTTGATCTTGGCCAGTTTCCAGTTATGTGGAAAATACTGCATTCTTAAAATAGCATTAAAAGTAAATAGCAGGATTCTTATTGCAATATGAGGCAAGTTCATGAGCATTTTGTTACTAATGCCATCAATACCTGGAGCTTTCTTCGGGTTGAGTTCAGCAATTACTTTTTGTACTTCACGCATCTTAAACCTTAAGGGACGAGGGGGTAGAGAAACTACACTCGGTAAATCAGCAGCACCCGTACATGAATTGGGAGTGAATACAGATTTTAAATGCTCAGAAAATAAGTTACCTTTCTCACTATCACTTCTTGCCCAGCCTCCGGTCGCAGTACGCAATGGTGATTTAAGATTAACGGGTCGTTTAAGATTTCTAGTAGCGCGCCATAAAGAGTAATTAGATGCGGACGTTACATCAAGACCTTCTAAATACTTTTCCAGTAGTGCAGTTTTTTCCGACGATAGCAGCTCTTTGAGTCGTTTAGTACATTCTTTAAGTCTGATTTTATTTAGGGGTGATCTGTGTTGTTGCCATTCTCTTCTAGCTCTCCTTTTTTCACATACAAGACGTTCAATTTCCGTAGAATAAATTCTGTTAAAGCCGGTCTGCGGATAGGAGGTAGTGGCGTGTTCAGCAGCCTGTTTAATATTTTCGTTAAGATTGGCAATATTAAATTCAATATCATCGCATGATCTAAGCTGAATGTTTTCTACGCAGTGACTACTAAGATATTTTTTGAATACCAGCCAGTTGATTCCATTAATCATCTTCACATATGAGTTAGTTAAATCACTCCTTAGTGGGTTGAAAATTGTAACTATTGTTGGAGAGTGATCGGAGGACAGATCTAGAGAGGCCTCTACATGAATTAGGTCCCTATGAATATTTTTCTTGACGGCAAAATCTATAACATCTGGAATTTTTCTTACGTCAGTAGGCCAGTAAGTAGGCTCCCCACTCGAAATGACATCTAAGCCCATTTTTGAAATTGTGTTGAACAAGGCTCGACCTCTAGGTGTAACAAGACGCGATCCCCAGTAGGTATGTTTTGCATTGTAGTCACCAGCTGCCACGAAACAAGATCCAAGCGATTTGTAGAACTTCTCATACTGATCTTCGCTAACTGAAAATCTGGGAGGTGAGTAAATTGATGATATCACGAAATTCGCACAAAAATTTTCTACGAAAATATTCGTTGCTTGCAAATATTCTTCACTAACGTTGTCAAGGACATAGTGCTTGAGTCTTGACTTAATCAGAATTGCTGATCCACCACATGCTCTCTCTCTCGGGTCCTTTGTATCATATAAAGTGTAACCATTTAGTTTAAATAAGCTTCTTGAGGTCAAATGAGTCTCAGAAACCAACATTATATCAATATTTTTTTCCATGAGGAAGTGCTCAAGTTCATTTTTATGTTGGCGAATGCCGTTTGCGTTCAAGAAACATATTTTTAACGTGTTCATGGTTTATTAACTAATGCTTGAAACAGTGAATTCTGCATTCGCAGCATTTCTTGCATCATACTTGTCATATTTGTAGTAAAGTTGTTTATAGTTAGCACCAGATTCTCAATAGTAGCTTCAAGGCGACTAAAGTTAAAGCTTGAGTTTGAATTCGTTGAATTATTTGGCGGTGGAACATTTGCGTGGGAATTGAACTAGTCTTAGCAGCATCAGCATACGACCCATAGCCTGTTTAACGAAAGAAAATACAGGGCACCCTCTATAGTTAGCTGTGTGATTACCTCCACAATTACTACATTTTTTTTCTGCTTGATCTTTAACAAAATTTTAATTTTTTTAATTTTAATTAATTTTAATAATTTAATTTTAAATTTAAAATAAATTTTAATATAAGGCGCTTAAAAGAAGCTGTTTTATTGAAACTTTGCATGTATACTGTGATAATGCAGGGCTATAAATTTTTTGTTAAAAAAGTGGGCGGTGACGCCCATATAATTTAAACCCGTTTTCGTGTACAACGGTTCAGCATATTAGCTCTACTATTTATGTGGGTATTATTATCCGTTTGCAACGAAACTTGACACGAATAATAAGCACTGGTCGAAAAAATCTTAAGTTTGGAAAATTGGGCGGGGTTACGCCTATAAATATTAAAAATAAGTAGATAAAGATAAGTAGCGCTAAGGAGCTGAAATTTTATATACAAGTAGGTCTTGGTGAAAAACCAACTAGAAATATCTGAAAGCAAGGAAATTTTAGTTAAAGGGGCGGGGCTGCGACCATAAAAACTTAAAATTAAAAGTTGAGCTAACGAGCTGAAATTTGATACACAAATAGGTCTAGGTGAGCAACCAACTAGAAAAATCTGAAAACCCAAAATAGTTTATCAGAATGGGCGCGGCCACGCTAATATTGTTTGGTACTAAAACCTTAATATACAGCTTTTAACACAAACTAATTTAGTGAAACCTTGCATACGCGTTTCACGTCTACAGTACTTTAAACTATTACCTTAAAAAGTGGGCGTGATCACTCCTATAAAATGTTAGCCTTGTGTTTAATCTACTTCAGTCTAGCATATTTTACTAGAAAATTAGCATTAGTTGTAAGCGCTGCTCACAACAAAACTATGATTTGAAAATAGTGGGAGGGATAGTGCTCATAAAATTTAATTCTCGCTAGAGAGCTGAAATTTTATACATAAGTAAGTGTAGAGTAGAGTTCCAGAGGACTCTTACCAAATTGCGTACACACTAGCGACCAGTTGTAATGACACAATAGTGCATTTTTAAGGTCAACAAGCCAACAATCATCACGCTCTAACCCATTATTTTATGTAACTATGCCATTTTCAACTGGCACAGCGATCATTAATAGAAATAAGACACACTAGAAATTTTAAGTTTAAAAAGTCTTATTATAGAAAATTTTGCAAAAAGTTGTCAGATCCTCACAAAAACATAAATGTAAAAAAGAGCCAAGTTCCTATCAAAAATTTCGCTCATTAAAAGTAGTGAGATATAAATTTTGACCAAGTTCTTGTTTGGCACAATACCTAACACAGAAATATGCTATGCGTTATATAAATTTATAATCGTAAGGGTGTCATATAATTTCTAGATAGTCTGCTTACTTGGCAATGTTTTTACCTTTCTAAAATGGAGAGAATATTGCGTATTTGTTTATTTCTTTCTATTGGAAAAAATGTTGTCAAGTAAGCAGGCTTATTTATTATGACACCCTTACGATTACAAATTTAAATAATGCATAACATATTTCTGTGTTAGGTATTGTGGCAAACAAGAACTTGGTCAAAATTTATATCTCACTACTTTTAATGGCCGAAATTTTGGACAGGAACTTGGCCTTTTTTCACATTTATGTTTTTGTGAGGATTTAATTCTCGCTAGAGAGCTGAAAATATTAAAACCAAGTTTTTTCCGGTATGCGGGGCCACGCCTTTAAAACTCTAATTCGCACTAGATAGCTGATATTTGATACTCAAGTAGAGCTAGATCAGAGATAACTAAGAAAAATCTAAAAAAAACCAGAAGTTTAAATCGGGGGCGGGAACAAGCACTTTTAATTCAAAATTAAGATAAATTTGTTGAAGCTTTTAATACACATTGCACTTTTCCAAAATAAAACTTTCCTATTTTGAAAAGTAGAATTGACTTTACCCATAAATCATAGCTTTTTTCATGTACTTAGGCTTAGTAGTTTTTAAGTTAATACTGAGGTATTTCTCATTAACTTTTTAATACCAAACTTTGCATGAACCATAAGCACTAGAAGATATAAAAGTCACCGCGGCCAGGCCCATACAAATTTTACGTAATATTATACTATGGAGAGCTGGCATAAGAAAATTTTTCAAAAAGTAGTCAGATCCTCACAAAAACATAAATATGAAAAAAGGCTGTAACGGCAAAAGTCGTTGTTCCACTTGTTTTTCCCCTACATACATATGTATGTATTTAATTGAATTCCTGTTTTGTTTATTTTCTTACCTGAATTATATGTGTTTTTAATTTTACCTTCAGTAAAAAACAAAATATTTCTTATCATTGAATTGAAAATGTTAATTGTAACGTCTATTATTGGGCAACGTCATATGTACGTCAGAGGCTGATGGCTTCATGAAAATGCGACCGCAGTTTGTACAACTAAGCAGTACCTACGACGACCATACTACGCTGTGTACATGCTTGTCTTTGTGTATGTACATTTGTATTATTGCAAGTATAACAGGCCAGACCAGGGATGGAAAAGTTGGTAAAATTGTATATTTTTAGTACTATTTGAGTGTCAAAAGTACTGTAGCACGTCTATGACCAATTTAGCACTATTAAAATTTTTTTCCTATTATATACATGAACTACTCGTATTTGGCACAACAAAAAATATTGAACTATAAATAGCTAGTTTCGAGCGATGGTTGATATAGAAGTTATAAGCCCTTAAAAAACGACAATATATTTACTTTTTGCTCGAAGGTATTATAAATGAAAAATAAAGTAAATGAAGCGATGTTTTCAGATATTTTAAGAGGAATATTATCTATGCCAAATTCATCTGCAAATGGTGAAAGGGCATTGGTACGAAACCAAAGAGAGAAACAGACTATTGGCTTTGAATTGCTCCAATCGAATCAACACAAATTATGGAATAATATAACCTAAATGCTACTTTTATATTGAGCTCTTAACGACTAAAAGTCTTCTTCTGAAATAAAAGATTAGTATTATTTAATAATATTAATAAATAATATTACAATAATTGAACTGCAAAGTGCATTTTTGATAATTGTTTAATTTTTACACACATACATACACATATGTATAAATGAATATATATGGCAATAAGGAAAAAGGGCTTAAGTCATATTTTACTGTTTTGCAGGAGAGCAGTTTTAAGCGTTCAAGTTGATTTTCTCGAAATTTATTTCTTTCACAGTTAAATAAATAAATAAAGAAATGAACAAGTAATACATTTAAGTTGAAATATACCAAAGTAATTATAAGCCAAATTAAGCTATTATTCCAAATGAGATTAGAAGTCTAAAAAGGTAAGTCGCAAGTCATTGCGGTGTAATTTCCTGAAAAATCATTCAAGGTACTTTCGAATATGCGGATTACTGATGTACCATTATCTCCAAATCAGTTTATCTCGACTTAAGTACTTTTTCCTTTTTGCCGCAAATATTTAGTACGTTTGTAGTTAATTTAAGAAAATTAAGAAATAGTATTAAAAAATATATAAATTACGAAATTGGTACAATCGTGCGGAAAAAAGTATAATTTTTCTTGAAAATTAGTACAATTTGTAAATCTGATCCTCACAAAAACATAAATGTGAAAAAAGGCCAAGTTCCTATCAAAAATTTCGGCCATCAAAAGCAGTGTGATATAAATTTTGACCAAGTTCTTGTTTGGAACAACACCTATCACTGAAATATGCTATGCATATAAATTTATAACCGTAAGGTTGTCATATAATTTTTAGATAATCTGCTAACTTGACAACATTTTTACCGATATAAAGAAATGAATAAATAAACATTATTTTCTCCTTTTTTAGAAAGGTAAAAATATTGCCAAGTTAGCAGATTATCTAGAAATTATATGACACTCTTACGATTACAAATGTATGTAATGCATAGCATATGTCAGTGAAAGGTGTTGTTCCAAACAAGAAATTGGTCAAAATTTATATCTCACTGCTTTTGATGACCGAAATTTTTGATAGGAACTTGGCCTTTTTTCACATTTATGTTTTTGTGAGGCTCTGACTACTTCTTGATTTTATATGATAAAACTTTTTAAACTTAAAATTTCTAGTGTGATTTATTTCTATTCATGATGACTGTGCCAGTTAAAAATAGCATAGTTATATTAAATAATGGATTAGAGCTTGATGGGTATTGGATTGTACACCTTAAAAATGCACTATTGAGTCATTACAACTGGTCGCCGATGTGTACGCAATTTGGTAAGAGTAGTCTGAAAAGAAATATGTAAGATACAGCGTAAATTTTACTGGGGGTGACCCCGCCTATTTTCTCAATAGGTTTACATATTAAAGTCTGTTTAGCCGAAGTAAATAACTCACAAGGATATGAACAATGTGCATGCAAGGTTTTTATAGGGTAGCTGGTGCTTTAATTTTTGGATTTTCCGATTGAGTAAATCAATTATGACTATTTGTCTACAAAATGTCAGCTTTCTAAAGTATATTATTACTTAAAAATTTTATAAGCCTGGCCCCACCGACTTTTATATCTGTTAGTGCTTATGATTCATGTAAAGTTTGGTATTAAAAATTTAATGAGAAATATATGAGTAGTAAATTAAAAACTGCTAAGCAATGTGCAATGTGTATTAAAAGTTTAAATTTTAGCTCTCTAGCGTGAACTATACCATATAATTTTATGAGCATTACCCCTCCCACTATTTTAAACTCACAATATTGTTCAGAGCAGCGCTTATCATTCATGCTAATTTTCTTCTAAAATATGCTAGACCGAAGTAGATTAAACACAAGGCTAAAATTTTATGGGAGTGATCACGACCACTTTTTTAGGTGACAGTTGAAAGTATTGTATAAGTGCAACGTATATGCAAGGTTTCACTAAAATGGCTTAAGTTAAAAGCTGTATATTGACAGCCTTATTTATATAACTTATTAAGGCTTTATAGAGGGGTTTTAAGGCAAATTTTCATAATTTTTTTTTTAAGCCTTAATAAGTTTTATAAATAAGGCTGTAAGTTTACAAGTTCAAACAATAGTAGAGTGGCCCCACCCATTCTAGTAAAATTTTTTGGTGTTTCAGATTTTTCTAGTTGGTCTCTCACCTAGACCTACTTGTGTATCAAATTTCAGCTCATAAGCGCAACTTTTAATTTTTAATTTTTATGGGCCCACTTTTCCAAACACAAGATTTTTTTCGGCCAGTGTTTGTTATTCGAGTCGAGTTTCGGAGCAAACTGACTATAATACATACAGAAATAGTATATCTCAGTATGCTGAGTCGTAGTACACACAAATGAGGTTGAAATTGTATGGGCGTGTCAACGCCCACTTTTTTAATGAAACATTTTTAGACTTGCATTATCGCAGTACGTATGCCGAATTTCAAAAAAGTAGCTTCCACTAAGCACCTTAGATTTGCTTTTCTAATTCTAGGTTTTATGGGCGTAGCCTAGCTCTCCTGGCCAAAATTTTTGGATTTAAATTTTTTTTTTAGTTTATTGCTCACTTAGACCTATCTTTGTAGCAAATTTCAGCTCACTAGCTTAGATTTTAATATTTATGGGCGAAGCCCCGCCCCCTTGATTGAAATTTTCGGGTTTTCAGATTTTTGTGGTTCATTGCTCACCTAGATCTACTCGTGTACCAAATCTTAGCTCTCTACCTATAGCGGAAGTGCTTCATCAATTTGATGAGTGATCAGTGAGTCAGTGAGTATGTCTTAAAATATGCACTTTTTGCAACTCCATATCTCCGGAAGCTTTCAGTGTAAAACTTTGAAACATTGCATGTGTGGTTAAATGAATTTATTCTAATTATGATAAATTTCATAATTTTACGGTCGCGGAGAACAAAATTATGAGGTGGGTAAAAACAGCTCGAATGGCTTCCTGTAAATATACACACTGCGTGCATTGGCCGAAACTTAGCCTGGCGCACTGTCGTGCGCCTAGATTTCTTATCCCTGGGCCAGATTATTCCTACACGTCTATTATCCAATCATCCGTGACATCCGTCAGAAGAATTGTACCGCTACCACGCAAGTGTCCTAAGGCTTGATAGGCCTGTATGAGAGGTTGTTCCTACAGGTCTACAACATATGTACTGGCCAATAACCACATTATTACTTTTTAATAAATTGAAATAAAATTTTATAACGTTGAAGAAAAGAACTACTGTATTCTTATTCATAAAAACCAACAAATCAAACGACCCTGGAACCCGCTGATCTTGCCCTGGCATGCAGCGGAAACGTGTCGTTACAAGGCCAAGTTCCTATCCAAAATTCCTGCCATTAAAAGTAGTGAGATATAAATTTTGACCAAGTTCTTGTTTGGCACAATACCTTATACAGAAATATGCTATGCGTTATATAAATTTGTAATCGTAAGGGTTTCATACAATTTCTAGATAGTCTGCCCACTTGGCAATATTTTTACCTTTCTAAAATGGAAAGAATAATGCGTATTTGTTCATTTCTTTGTATTGGAAACAATGTTGTCAAGTTAGCAGATTATCTAAAAAATATGAAAACTTTACGATGACAAATTTATATAATCTATAGCATATTTCTGTATTATATCTCGCTACTTTTAATGGCCGAAATTTTGGATATGAACTTGGCCTTTTTTTACATTTATATTTTTGTGAGGATCTGATTACTTTTTTAAAAATTTTCTATAAAAACACTGTGCAATACGACCCTAAAAACTTTTTCCTTATTGTCACGGATACAATGTTCCTTATTTAATGTTTTAGAATGTTTCGTTAGGTTGTTACGAACTACAAAATTCGTTGGTACAATTATGTTATTAAGATATGAAATTAGGGTTTTTTCTTTTAATGCTGAATACATATTTGTCATTTTTTGTGTTGTCATATTTTGGTGTTATTTTCAAAATGTGTGCAACGCCGTTCACATTGTATTTCTATATGGAAAGCAATGTCACACAAGGAAAAATATTGGAAATGACAAGCGTTGAAACAAGAAAACACAATTGTGATTTCACAAAAAGTCATAGTATTCCTTTTACTTATTAGCCTGCAGCAAATACTTTAATATTAATATTTATTTTTTATAGTGGAATTTTTATTCCTTAACAAGCAAATCTAAATAAAATGTGTTTGTGTATTAGTCAAACAAAACAAGAATGTTTTTGTTCGAAATATTGTAGTAACAATAGGTGTACAAAGAATTCTCCTGTGTCTTCTTTGAAATATACATACATTGTGCAATAAAATTCAACGGGATATGTCTAAGGACGCAGACATATAAAAAAACTTTTGCATGTGCATAGATATAAATTAGAGGTGACCTAGTGATAGAGACGTTCTATTAAACGGTATTCGCTGTCATGTAACAGAAGGTTTGAGCTTTTCTATCTTTAAAGAAATTGTATTATTTAAGAAATTTAATATACATACATATGTATGTATGTATGTATCAGGGAAAGCCAATCAATAAAAAAAAAATTTGATACTCCCGCACATATCGAACATTTTTATGCTAGTGCGTGTTGATATCTATTCATTCTCATACTTGCGTATACCCCTGCGCACTCTATTTCATACTTGTATGTATCGATGCGCATTATTCGTTACATCCCGCATATCTACGCATATGATAAGTGTTGCCAAAAATTCTAGTTTGTAGTTGTTGAGGTAATAACATTTTTTTCAAACTATTTTAACATAAAATTCAATAAAAATGTTTTACCCACACACACGCTCTTCGCAGTCCCCAGCAAAAAATTACACATTACCAGGGACAAGGACTTCATGCACTTAAAAAAGGTATTTTAGGCGCTTAAAATGAGACATTGAAAACGCAAAATATGCACGAAAAACAATAAAATATGCACATGTTTTAAAAATTTAATTTAAGTTCACATACAACTAATTAAAGACACAAAAATATTTTATTTTCTCAAGAGGTGCGTGTACAAGACTTTTATATTAAGTTTGTACACCATATTATAAATGAATGATATACCGATTATTTCTGCCTTATTAGCTCCAAACACGAATTTTTAAAAATTGTATTTTTTATATATTTGAATGTGAAGTTCTATCTAGTTTTTTTAGAAAGCTTTTGTGCATTGAATAAAGGCTCAAATTTAAATAATTTTTTTTATATAATGTTACATATTTAGTTAACTCAACCATTACAATGGATTGAATTCTAGCTATTAGATTTTTTTAAATCTGTCATTTTTAAAAACAATATCAAGTTTCCGCAGAATTGTTTAACTACTTTCGGTTTTAATAGCAGACGATTTCCTCTTGAAATCATCAAAATGACAATATTTATTACATTTGGTAGGCGTGTGTGGTTGTGCTTTCCTTCTAATGGGTGTTTTTTATTGAGGTATAGAACTTTAAGTTGGCATCACTTTTTTAACTGGCGGCCATTTTGTCAGCTGTCAAGTGATTAATATTTAGTTTGGCTTGCCATTTCATCATGAACAGGTAAACAAAAGAACAACGCTTTCAAATCGTTCAAATTTATTTCGAAAATAATGGTTCAGTTCGCGAAGTTTACCGCAAGCTCCGTCCATTTTATGGTCGACATAATCGTCCATCAGAGCAATTAATTCGGTTAACCATGGATCGTTTTCGCACTACGTTTACTCTATGTGATAATACGCATCCGCAGAGACGTCGAACAGTGAGCACCGAAGAAACAATTGCCGCTGTAGTGTTGAAGAGGACCCGAATGAATCGATTCGCCACCGTGCACAGCAATTGGAGCTTTGTCCATCAACTTTATGGAAGATTTTGCGCAAAGATCTTGGCTTGCGACATTACAAGATCCAGCTTATGCAATAATTAAAGCCGCGAGACCATGCAATGCGTCGTGATTTTGGTGTATGGGTCGAAAATGAGATTGATCTCGATGCTGATTTTCATCGCAAAATTTTGTTCAGTGATGAGGCTCATTTTTGGTCGAATGGCTACGTCAACAAGCAAAATTGCCGCATTTGGAGTGAAGAGAATTCACATGAGACCCTTGAGACGCCATTACATCCACAAAAACTGACTGTTTGGTGTGCTCTATGGGCTGGTGGAGTCATTGGGCCATACTTCTTCCGAAATAATGCCGGAGAGTCAGTTACCGTTAATGGAGACCAGTATAGAGCCATGATAACCGAATATTTTGTTCCCGAATTGGATGGCATGAATGTGAATGAGTTGTGGTTCCAACAAGATGGCACTACATGCCACACAGCGCACGTCACAATCGATTTATTGAAGGAAACATTCGAGGAGCGCATAATTTCGAGGAATGGACCTGTCAATTGGCCACCAAGGTCGTGTGATTTGACACCATTGGATTATTTTCTTTGGGGATATGTGAAGTCGCTCGTCTACGCCAATAAACCAGAAACGTTAGGGGACTTGGAAGCCAACATTCGTGGCGTTATTGCCAACATACGGCCCCATATGCTCGAAAAAGTGGTTGAAAATTGGACCTGTAGAATTGGCTTTATTCGAGCCAGCCGCGGCGGCCACATGCCCGAAATCATATTTAAACATTAATGGCATAAAATTATCCTTCCAAATTGATGGACATTAAAACGATTTTCTTGTGTTTTATTTCAATTCGAAGTTATATACCTCTAAAAAAACACCCTTTTTAAATTCTAAAACAATGCAAGCGAATGAATTTGCCAATTGTCTTGCATTAATAATTTGCCAATAATTTTTTTTTTTTTTTTTTGAAATTTTAACTTTTGACAAATATGACACAAAAACCATGAAATTATTCCAAAATATGAGACAAAAATATGCATATATGACCAAATTATGCAAAAATATGCATTTTCAATAAAATATGCAAAAATATGCACTAGCAAATCGATGCCATTTTCACGAAAATTTAATGTTTCGTAAAGATATTTCGTTCTTGCCACTATCAGGTATAAGGGAAGAAACATGCATTTGCATGAAACCCCTGTCCTTGCACATTACCATTAGAACTACTTGCCATTAATGACTTACTTTTCTGATTGCCAAATTTCATTACTCGCTTACAAATCACATTACCTAAAATTGAAAAAAATTATGTACAAGTTGCTAAATGAAGAGAATGATTTTTTTAAATCGATTACATACATGAACAAGTTTCCAAATAAAAAAGGTAAGTACTTCTCAAGAATCGATTATTTTAGTCTCACACCTTGTTAAAATCATTAAGTTGGTAATCCAGTAGGGAAGAGCTTCCACCAAAAATTTTTAGTTCCAAACTAGATTACCTTTTTTGAAATTTTTTGCTATTATTATTTTTATTATTATTATTATTATTATTATTATTATTATTATTATTATTATTATTATTATTATTATTATTATTATTGCCCTATTAAATATTTACGGGAGTAATTTGACCGCGAGTATAGAAACACGCTCCATTTTGGGTCTGACCTAAGAGCCGAATTAGTGGAAGAAAGGTTAAACCATGGCATTCCCTACAATTTTAGCAATTTTAGCACTTGTTTGTCGCCAATTTTCTCGATGAAACTGACTTTTTAGCCAAATCTTGGCTTTTTACCATTTCACCGATTTTTAATCCATCTGCATATCTATTTGATGTTCGATGATTTCGGCGATCTTTAAGTATTTGTAAGCTATTTTAGGAATGTTTATCGCAAATGTTTTCTTTTTTTTTCGCAATAAAAGTGATTGTTCCCAATTTTTTTTTTTTTTTTGCAGTTTTAAAGATTTTCAACCAGCATCAGACTATGATATCTTTTATTTTTTTTTTTTGTGTTACCAAGTTTTTGCTAATTTTCGACATGGTCACAAATTTCCCCAAGTTTTTGACATTCGTTACAATTTTGGTGTTTTTTTAAATACATTTTAAGGCTTTTTCAATTAAAAAATTATTCACAAATTTTCGCAACTTTTTGTAAGTGAGATTGTGTTTGACTTTTAAGATCCACTGAGTATTTTCGCTAAATTTTTTTAGGTTTTGGACATTTTTTTAAATAATATTCGCATTTTTGCAAGTTTTCGCGATTAATATGCGGAACAAATTTCCGACTTATTGCTTTTTTGAGGTTTATATAATCTGCTTTATGGGATTTTTTTTATTGTTTTAATCCTTGCGAGTTTGCATAATTTTTGCAATATATAACTTTTTTAATAAAAATTTGCTAAAGAAGCCCGCTTCGTATTTACGCATTTTTTCATAAAATTAGTTGTATCAAAATCTTTTCATTTGTTTACTTCTCGAGAAGCAAATTAGATATTAGCAAATAGAAAAAGTTTCGTGAAATAGATTTCATGAAAAAAATGCATAATATAAACTAGGCATTTGTTAAATTTATACACAATGATTTTTTTTATTTACTTACATATTTGGTAACATTGTTCATGTAGTTATACTCGTCATTACGTACTTGTGCGCACATGTATTGATACGAATATCTATAGCACATTTGTTTGATCGAACCCGCACCTATCGATATTCGCACTTATTTGTGTTGGTAGCTATATATATGTATGCCTGTATGTAAGCATGCTTGTTGATGCGAATGTGCTATCATACTCATTGTTGTTGGAGTATCGAAGTGTATTGAGCATTCAAAAGGTAACGTTTTGGCTTTCACTGGTATGTATGACATATTGTCATAAGTTAATTTTAATTGAAATTTATTGCTGCAGTAAAATTCACCAAAAATAAAGTAGATTCGCATAAATAAATTTCAATTGATATTTTATTATTTTAACACATACTAATAAAAAGTGAGTATTGACGTAAAAGAAAGAGGCAATATTGTTGCAACTTGCAAGATGAAAATACATATGCACACATACATACATACATATGTCATAATTTTTAGATAAATGTTGGAAGAAAGGTTATTTAAAGAACTTTTTACTTTATAAAATCAGTCGCAGTAGTGAGTACTAATTTTTCAATCACTGTGATTAAATCATTGGTTCGGAAATGTTGCTCATCTCTAATACGAAGACAGCAAAAGGCACTGGTATTATAATGAAACATATCCTATACCTTAATATAGAAGGGCCCTATCGCACTATTTTTATGGAATCGAGATATTTGCATTTTTCGATATATAATATGTTCTTCTATCGCAATATAAATACAAATCCTCGACTTCAGAAATATAATGAGTTAGGGCCTTTCTATATTGAGATAGCGATATGCAGTTAAAGCCATAAATATGTATGTATGAATGCATGTAAATATGTATGTATGTATATACATACATATGTATATATGTATTTAAATTTAAGTGCAAACGCTTTTTATGAACAAAAACTCATATTTATTCAAACGCATGTTTATCAAAGAACGTCCTTTTATTTATACACGTTGTATATATGTGTGCATGTATATTTTTTAGTATCCTTTGCTTTTCGTATATGCAAGTATGGCATTAGGCCAATTACTACACCTTTAGCGAGATATAACGAGCAGCAGGAGGCACGGCACGTATGCAAAGAGAATATACAAACATACTAAATATGTACATTCACCGAAAAGTTGTTTATATATTCTACTTTACAATCCTTTGTTTATTAAAAACGTGTTGTTGGAGTTTTTATTATACATATTCTATTCTTCTTTTAGTCGAGTAGTTATACAATCCCTTGTACATCACGATTTTTTACTTCAACTCTATCTGTCACAATAAACATACTTAGACTTATATTTGTCTATTTTTTAATATGCAGAAATAACAAAAATTACGAAAAGTATTTAAATGCAGAATCATGCATTCATATTGTAGTACAATGCTTTTGTAAGATGATATTGTATACATATCTTGGGATTATGTCAGACACTCGAAAGTCTTAGAGGATTTGAGTTTAACATTTCAGATTAATTTTAAGTTAAATGCAGACCTTAAAGTGACATAGTAGCATGCAAATTGTATGTATGAAGTCAGAGAAAATAGTTTTTTTTTATATACATATATTTATTTATTGTATCTTCAAAAATGAACTAACAATAAGTATTCAAATCTAAATATAATTATTAGGCCCGACCAGTATCTGACATAAACTTAGTGATAATAATAAATAGTACATACATAAATGACGTATTAAGTACAAAAATTATTTTCAAGAAGTATCATGTGGATTGCTGAGTTTTAGAGCCCTTGTGTCCCTCTTTTTTAAGCGGATGTGCCCAGTAAATTTCAAGATATTACGAGCATGAAAACTAGAATGTGACTCAAGTTTCGTTAAATATTTGCCTGCTTATTTTGCAATTCCTTCAGCCACTAGTGGCACGTTTAAATCACGATGTATATTTGAATTTTTGATGTACCATGGAGCCGATGTTATCAAACGTAAACTTTTGTTTTGCCATCGTTGGATACTTTTAACATTTGAAGCAGAAGCAGGCAGGGCCCATAGCTGAATTCCGTAGCACCATATTTATTAATAATTTCTATCACTAAATTTGTGCTCTGTAATGGTCGGGCCAATTATTTATATTTAGAGTCAAGTTTTAGACTTAAGATTTGATTACTTATTGTAGTTAATTTGTTTTTTTTTATGTGCAAACATCTATACGCTAGGGGGTAAAAATCTTTTTCACAATACAATAACAAATTTTGAGTAAGATGCACACCGCGTTGTCAAATTGCTGTGAGCTATATATGAGTGTATTAGTGTTTGAAAGAAGCAATACAAACTTATTTAAAATATTGTAAATACATATAAATTTGCTGGTTTTTGTTTGTTTTACTTAACCTGATAATTGCTTTATTAGGGTTTCGTACACCAAAGGTGAAAATGAACCCTATTGTTTTCGCAACGCTGTCCGTTCGTCTGTCACAGGGTATTTTCTCGAGAACCGTTATAGCTACGGACCTGAAATTTGAACACAGTGTGTATACATTTAGCCGCTACAACAGCAAATGCATGAGAAATAAAAATTAAAGGGTGTTGCAAAACGAGAAAACGAGCAACGAAAAATATTAAAATCCCATGTAATGTACATACAATTGTAAAGTTAGTGTATTTTTATACAGACTACAACAATTAACACTAAATTTAAAAAATTTAAATTAAAGGGTGTTCCATCAGTTAATGCAATTTTGACTTTGTAATTTTGACAACTTGCTGTATCTTGGAAACCGTGAGAGCAAAACTCTTGAAATTTTCAAAAACAGTAATACCCAAAAATCAAAAAATTATAAAATCGCCAAATCTAAAAAAAACGCCAAAAAAAAATTCGCCAAAACGAAAAAAGCACCAATTTAAAAAAAAATTCTAGGACTAAAATAAATCGCGAAAACCCGGAAAAATCGCCAAAATGAAAAAAGCCTTAAACAAAAAAATCGCCAAAATGAAAAAATCGCCAAAATAAAAAAACCCCAAAAACAAACAAAAATCGCCAAAATGAAAAATATCGCCGAAATGAACAAAAAACCCCAAAAAGAGAAAAAAAAACTCAAAAACGAGATAAAAGCGACAAAACTGAAAAAATCGTTTAAACTGATAAATCGAATGTACGGAACCCTTCGTGCACGGGTCAAAGTCGCACTTTACTGAATTTATTTTAATTGCAATGCGTACACAACAACAAGAACAGCACTAAGGCAACTAAACGCTGAACAACAGGAATTAAAAATTAAAAGTAAATGCATTTACCATAGATGAGCAGTACCACTAAAATTTCAGTAAAAATAATAAAAAAAAAATTAACCAGTAAATTTTTACTGATTACTAAAATTCTTTTCTACAATTTTTATAAAGTGCCTAAATGATTTATTATATGATGAGGTGCATTGAACTTTCAGTAATCAGTAATGCCCGTATTCATAATGAAATTCTACCAAGTGGCTAAATATCTTTCATACAAAACTTTCAAAATTTTAATGAATAAAACTTTGCCACTTGCTACAATTTTATTATGACTACGGCCCTACGATTTTACTGGTAATGCAAATTAAATTTCATTAGCAGTAAAAATTTACTGAACTTTTTTAGTAATCAGTAAATTTACTGCTTAGTGCAATTTTTAATGCAGTACATATACATATACTGCAGTGTGCCCATTTACTAACCAAATAAGTTTAATAAAACAAAGGAAAACCAACAAATTCCTATGTATTTACAATATCGAAAGTTTTGATACTCTTAATTAATTAAAAAAAAAAATTAGTAAAAGCATAAGTATTTCCAACTTAAAAACATTTTTCATTACTAGATGTTTACACATCTCCTCTGTGATCGGTCTCACATTGCTTTTTTTTTAAGATACAATAAAATAAAATTGTCGTAATATCGGTAGCACTAGTATAGAGTCGATGATTGTTTTATATCGTCACCTAAAATCCAAAAGTACACTTTTTACTATTTTACAGGAGAAACAAAAAACTTCATAAATTTAATACTATTTATATGTTATGTGCCAAATTGAATAATGAATAAAATCGGTATTTTTTAACATATGTGTGTAAAATTTTAGGAAAATATGTATTTTGGTTAATCACATCATAATCAATCAAAAAGTCTCTTTTGAATTTTTTGGTTGTTACGGCCTTTTGGATTTAACTGACGATATGTGAAATCGAGGTTTTTTTCTTTAAAAAAAAATCAATGAATCTCTTCACCAGCTAAAAAATATTTGTTTGCCGACGCTCTATTCTTGCGAACGGGTCCGTACACCAAAGGTGAAAGGGAACCCTATTGTTTTCGCTACGCTGTCCGTCGGTCTGTCAAAGGCTATTTTCTCAAGAACCGTAAGAGCTACGGAAATTTGGACAGGGTATGTATTTAGATCTTTGGCCACTACAACAACAAATACATAAAAGTTAAAAATTAAAGGGTGTTCCAAAACGAGCAACAAGAAATGTTAAAATCCCATACATACATACAATTACATATATGTATGTATAGACACTTGAAATTGGCAAAGTTAGTGTATTTTTATACAGACTGTAACAATTAACACTAAAATTCAAATAAATCAAAATTAAAGGGTGTTCTCTCAGTTAATGTAATTTTGACTATGTAATATTGACAACTTGCTGTACCTTTGAAACCGTAAGTGCCAAACTCTTGAAATTAGCAAAAACGATAGAACTAAAAAATAACAAAATTATGAAATCGCAAAACCAAAAAAAACCGGAAAAAACGAAAAAGTCGCCAATCCGAAAAAAGCGCAAAATTAAAAGAAAAGTCGAAAAATGAAAAAACTCGGCAAATGAAAAAATGGCAGTACCCGAAAAAAATCGCCAAAACCGAATTGACACACATTTAAGATAAGTGCCCCAAAATTTTTGTAATTTTAAAATGCTTTCATACAAACAATCAATGTTAGCTGCACATTGACTTAACTGCACAAAATATATTTTTTCTGTAATTATTGTTCAAAATCCTTTTTAAGTGCACTTTGTATATTTGCGCATTTAACATATTTTTTGGCAGTTTTAAATTATTCTCATATATAAAATTTAAGTTAGCTGCACACATTAAAAAAATGTGTATAAATCTGAAGTTAAAAATTGTTTACCTGCACATTTAGTCAGGTAACTGCATTTAAGATAACATCATTTTTGACTTATCTGCACAAAAAGTCGTGCAAAGTTGATTGTGCAGCTAAGTCAAAATTACTGTACGCTTCCAAAAAAATGTATTCACCAATTAATGTTTTAATTAAGAATTTAATTGGTTCAATTAAATTTTTAATTGTATTAATTAATTTGAGTGGAAAAACTTAGTTGATATTATCAAATTGTTTATAGGTGAAACTGTAATTAATTTTTTAATTGATATTACAAATATTTTAATTGATTATTAATTAGTGTTTTTATGGGAATTACTAAAATTTAAGTTTAAAGTTTTTTAAATGCACTAATAGTCCCAAATTAATATTTTACTTATTAAGTAAAATATTTTTTTTAATTAAAAATACATTGAAATTGATTATTGATCCTATGCGCATTTCACTGTTTCTAATGCAGATCATCAGAGAACCTTTACCCAAAGTTTCTTAGAACAACTAGAGTTATTATGTTATAAACTTTCATTTAAACAAATGAGGAGCTTAACAACAAACAACAAAGTTGAAACAAGAACTCAATAATCAACATGTTTTTTTTTTATTTTCTTACCTTACCATCGCTACCATTGGCTGACTTTTTTTCAGCTTCAAATTGTAGTCTTCTTGAACACAGAAACAAAAGTTGAAGTGTGCAAACCGGGACTAAAATTAATTAAAAATGTTGATGTTTATTTACGGTCTAATTCATAAAAAATATTTTAGGTTTATTAAGCGCTTATTTGAGATATTTATTTGGGAAATTTGTCAAATAAACCTGTAATAAACCCAAAATATTTTCTATGAATTAGACCGTAAATAAACATCAACATGTTTAATTAATTTTAGTCCCGGTTCACACACTTCAACCTTTGTTGACCAACTCGCAATTCAGCTGCAAGTAAAAAAGAGATATTTGTATTTCCGTCTCCGTATTTCTTACAGCTGAACTACGAGTTGAGAAGCAAAAGTTGAAACGTGTGAACCGAGACTTACAGATGTTGTCAGCTGATCCGAATCGACTAATTCTATAATAAGAGTCAATGCAGATCGAATTTGAATTTAAATAAAAGAAAACATGGTGGCTTTAAATTAAGGCTTCATCTTAATTTGGGGACAACAAATGTGCTGTCGGGTGATGCATGTAGAAATACGAACGAAACACTCAAAGTAATTCTTATTGAATATATTATTTATAAAAATTATTAAGACCTTATAAAGGCTTTTTAAAGAAAATTTTTTATAATTTATTTTAAACCCTTTATAAATTTTTAATAAGTTTTATAAATAAGGATGCAAATATTAAGGCACAATAACGCAAAGTTCCATTCCCTTTCATTTCATGTTCAGGTAAAAATGTGTATGATGAATTAAAAAACGAACCGAATTTTGCTAGTGTATTGCAAATGCTGGGAAACATAGTTTAGTATTTAATAAAACTTTATATACCAGATTTTAAATAAAGCCAAAAGGCTGTTCACAACAAAATTGTGAGCAAAATTGTGCTCATAAAATTTAAAAGGTGTAATTCGCGCTAGAGAGCTGAAATTTTATACACAAATAAGTGTAGATGAATAAATCAATGGGAAAATCTGAAAACCAAGAAGTTTTATCCGGTATGCGGGGCCACGCCGTTAAAAATCCAAATTGCACAATAGAACTGAAATTTGATACACATATAAATCTAGATCAGAGATCATAAAAACTAAGAGTTTCAATCAGGGGGCGGGAAAAAGCACTTAAAACTCAAAACTAAGATCAATTTTATTGAAACTTTTCATACACATTGCACTTATCCAAAGTAAAAATTTCCTGTTTTAAAAAGTGGGCGTGACTACACACATAAATCTTGGCTTTTTCTTTCATGTACTTCGGCTTAGCAGTTTTTAGTCTATTACTCATGTACACAGAGAAAACAGATTCGTTGTGACAACCGAATGTGTTGCCAATTGAATTTTAGAGGTTGCAGCAACTATCATAAAATTGTGCTATAGCGACTGAAATTTTCTTGTGGTACCACTATATTTTAATTATAAAATAAATGTTATTCTTGCTACCGAAAATTTGGTTAATATAATTAAAACAATATCATAATTGGTACCTGTAAAAGAAAAATTGGCCTTCCTTGCTGAAATAAAAATAAACAATAAACGCAAATAAAAATACACAATTTAAGAAATTTATTATTTGACATATTGTCATAAGTTTATTTTAATTGAAATTTATTTCCTAATGGTGAAGCATGTCTATATACGTTTCTTCAACCACACATTTTGAAAAGCCACAAACCTGTTATCTTATGCACAGTCTTTCAAAAACCATTTGAGAATTCACAAATCATAATATCTTTGAAAGTCACAAGTCACTGATTGAAAGTTTTTTTTTAATTTTAATGTAGAACGACAATTCTTTAGTTGCTAATACTAAAAGTTGATAGTAAAATCCAATTCGTAATATTTTATTCGGTTGGGTTAACCAATCAGTTAATTAGTCATGACAAAAGCATATGCTCGGTTGATACAATCAATTTAAGTATTGTCACAATCATATCTTTGTTACAATTACACCCTTATGGCAATGAACATGGATTGTCTTTTGGATTAACAGAAAATTGATAGTGTGAACTGAAATATAGTTAATGCAAATGATATTTTATTGGACTAGCCGTTTTCCAACCAATCTTTTTTCTGGGTGTATTTCTCAATAGCTTTTTACTACGAAACTTTAATATTATATTGTCGAGAGCTGAAATTTTATAGACAATCGGAAAATCCAAAAATTAAAGCACCAGCTACCCTATTGAAACTTTGCATGCACATTGGGCACATTCTTTTGATTTATGTACTTCGGCTAAGCTGACTTTAATATATAAATATATTGAGAAAATAGGCGGGGTCATGCCCACTAAAACTTACATTAAAAATTCTATATCAATCACGTGGTTTTGTCTATGTGAGCAGTTTTTAATTCAACTTTTTACGTCTTTAATCTTCGAATATTGAAAAGTGACAGACGAGATTTTAGCTAATTTTCTCCTCTTCTTCCATTTTTCAACTTTTGCTACACTCACAATATTATGCAGGTAAATTGTAATGAAAAATCGTTTTGAATAAGTTAAATCTAAATTAAAAATCCTTTCGCCATTTTTGAAGCGATTTAAAAAATTTTTATTTTTTATGAAATAGTATACTCAACAGGTATTTCCATTTTCACCAATATACGATAGGAGCAGGGGAATGGGTACCTCCCTTTTAAATTAATTATTAATTACGGCACATATCGAATACTATATCATTCACAGGCTGCAAACTTGGTGAGAATTACTTTATAGTTAATGCGCGAAATCAAGCGGAAAAGTGGCTGTTTAAAAGTAGGAAAAGGTTTCCCTTCCACACAAAGTAATCATTAATTAACCGATTTCTCCGTCATTTGTAAAGCAAATTTTAACAATTTTAAAAATTATTTTTTTATCTGAAATGGTATATTCCACAGGTGGGATGGATAGCCCCCATATCAGAAATAAAAAATTAGTTTTATTTTATTTATTTTCAATACTAGTCTATTTGGAACTAATTCTGACACACTCTAAGACCGAAGTCTCTAGCTTCGGAAGCTCCGGAAAACAGATATCACGCATAGATAGACTTACAGACGGACAAGCGGATATCGCATATTGGAAATTACAGACTGAATGACATTTTTGTATAAAATTTATTATAGAGTTTATAAAATAATTTATAGAGCTTCATTTATATTTGGAAAGACAGTTTTACAGCCATACATAAAGGTATTAAAATTTTGCCATACTATTGAAGTCGTAGAATTTGCGAAAAAAAAATAACAGACAACACTGATATTACCAACATTAATACTACCACAGAGCAGCAGGTAGTTAGAAACCACGGAATTGTGTTTTTCTGAAATGAAACTAATATCCAGGTTAGTTATCTAAATGTCCTTTCATATTGTGCTTACAATTACTTCATGTTATTTCTTATAGTACTTTATGGCAAGCAAATAAAAAGTAATTTAGTTTCAAATATAACCACACTTTTCTATAATTCTGATTATGACTTCTTGTCAGCAAAATTGTTATTTATTAATATGTTAAAAAATTTCATTTTTTCATTTGAAATTTTTGTTACAATATACTATACAGATACACAGTTTTTGTAATATTTGCCTTTTTATTTTTTATTCAAAAGCTTAAAATGTTAATCTAATATGATGTCGATTTAGATCTCAGCAACCACATTATAACGTCTGGCAAAAGTAGAATTCTTTTATTACATAAAATCTCTTCCTCACTCAATATGGTTTTGTTCTTCTTCGCCGACAATGTTGCTTGCACATTTTGGTTATTTTCTAGTGCTTTAACTAAAAATTATGTCAAATTTTGTTTACTAAATTTGGCAAATCACCAACTGTAAGGATTAGAAACAAATACATGGGTGAGTGTAATGTGCTTAGATTTGGAATACATATTTAAAATATAATGGAGAAACATTTAGCGAGAACCTCAATGGATTTTTAAATAGCAACTAAACATGTTTCAAAAGTAAAAGCATGGATATGCTATTTTCTTATGACGCTGACGTTTGACAAGAAACGAGTATAGTAAGTAAAAAAGCACTTGAATATTCATTTCATTTTTGTAATGTTGCTAGAAAGCAGCTTCTTAAGGACTCATCTTAAAAATGTCAGAGAAAAAACTTTAATGTTTAAAATATTATATTAGAAACTTTCATGTATTTCTCTTTTCGAGTTTATGATATCAAATTGTTATATTTTAAATGCTCTTGAGAAAGTTCTCATGGACGCATGTACATAATTTTTAGGGTGCCGTACACCAAAGATGAAAAGAAACTCTATTGTTTTCCCTACCCTGTCCGTCTGCTCATCACAGACTATTTTTACGAGAACCGTAAGAGCTACGGACCTGAAATGTGTGTGTAGATTGTGTAGAACTTTGCCCGCTACAACAACAAATACATGAAAGTTAAAAACTAAAGAAGGATCCAAAATGAGCAGCGAAAAATGTTAAAACCGCATGTAATATACATACATACAATTAGGCACTTGAAATTTGAAAGGTTAGTGTATTTTACATAGGCTACAACAATTAATACTAAAATTTAAAAGAATCTAAATTAAAGGGTATACCATCAGTTAATGTAATTTTGACTATGTCATTTAACAACTTGCTGTATCTTGAAAACCGTAAGAAGCAAACTTTTGAAATTTTCAAAAACGGTAAATAGCCAAACAGACAAAAAAGTCGCAAAAACCCAAAAAAATCACCAAAACAAAAAAAAAACGCGAAATTAAAAAAAAAACAAGTAAGAGTGCTATATTCGGCTGTGCCGAATCTTATATACCCTTTGCCAAAGTGTGTTTATATAGTATAGAGATACATACATAAGCAAATAGTTACTTTTATGTACAAAGAAAAAAATAATAATTTTCAAACCCTAGAATAATAATTTTAGATTTTTCTGATTACTTATACCAATCTAGTAGTTCTTAAAAAAATATAGAAAGTGTGTTAAGTGAAAAAAATTAAATTAAAAAAAATGTTTTATTTAGTTACTTTAATGTCCAGAAAAAAAATCATAGTTTCCAGGTCTGGAGCTGTGGTTTTTATTTTTATAATTTTCTATACCAAACTTTTCTTTCCAAAACGTTAAAATATATATAATTTATAAAGGAAAAGATAAAAATTAATTACACTTATAACGGCGTTTTCTTTTCTGGAAAAAGTGTAACATTTTTTAAGTTTTTATTCAAAAGAATACAATTTAGGGTTCGTTTAAAGAAAAAATTTAAGTTTGCAAAGGATGATACAATAATTTCTAATAAATTGTATATTTCAGAAAATCATTTTATTGCGAATTTTCATTGTAAAGTGTAATAAGTGTTACATTTTTTTCCAGAAAAGAAAATGCCATAATTAGTTACTTTTATATATCACAAAATTGTAAGTGTCCTAACCGTGAACTTTTTGATTTTCTGATTTCTTACATCAATCTCTTTCTTTTAAGAATTTAAGAAATGTTTAATTTATAAAAAAAAGAAAAATTTGTTTTCGTAAGTTGCTTTTGTACAAAAAAAATTAAAGTTTTCCAACCCTGGAATCGTCTTTTTAATTTTCTTAATAGTTTTTTTTTATTTTAAAAACCAATTTTATTCGTTATCAAGCATAAAATAAGTTAATTTTATATAAATAGATAAAAATTAGTTTTCGGTAGTTAATTTTTTATATCAAAAAGAGTATAAGTTTCCCAACTCTGGAATCCTCCTTTTTGATATTTTTTTTTTTTTGATTTCTTACACCATCTTTTTTTTAAGAATATAAGATATGTTTAATTTATAGTAAAAAGACAAAATTTGTTTTAAAAAGTTACTTTTTTTAAGGTTTCCAACCCTGGAAACGTCATTTTAATTTTTATAATTTTTTTTTGAAATACCAAATTCATTCGTACTGAAGTATAAAATAAGTTTATTTTCTAAAAAAAATAAAAATTAGTTTTCGGTAGCTAATTTTTTATATCACAAAAAGTGTGGGTTTTCCAACCCTGAAATCAAAATTTTTGATATTTCTGATTTCTTATACTAATCTCTTTCTATTAAGAATATAAGATATTTTTAATTTACAGAAAAAAAGGAAAAATTTGTTGTAGTAAGATACTTTTGTATAAAAAAAGTTAAGGTTTTCCAACCCTGGAAACATCTTTTTAATTTTTTGAAGTTCAATTTTTAGTTTGAAATACCAATTTTATTCGTACTAAAGTAAAATAAGTTCATTTAATACAATAATAAAAATTAATTTTCGGAAGTTAATTTTTTATATCACAAAGTGTTATAGTTTCCCAACCCTGGAATCATCCTTTTTGATTTTTCTGATTTCTTACACAAATCTTTTTCTTTTAAGAATATAAGATATGTTCAATTTATAAAAAAAAGAAAATTTTCTTTTAGTAAGTTACCAGGGTTGGAAAACTTAATTTTTTTCATATACAACAGTAACTTACTAAAACAATTTTTTTTCTTTTTCTCTATAAATTTAACATATCTTAGACTCTTAAAAGAAAGAAATTGGTGTAATAAATCAGAAAAATCAAAAAGGATGATTCCAGGGTTGGGAAACTTATACTCTTTTTGATATAAAAACACTTACACTTACACTTACACTTTTTGTAATATATAAAAGTAACCAAGTCTTAAAATTTTCTTATTTTTTTTTATTAAATTAAATTATTTTATACTGTAGTACACATTAAATTGATTTTAAAAATTAAAAGAAAGTTTAATACATGTAAAAGACATTTCCAGGGTTGGAAAACTTTAACTTTTTTCTTATACAAAAGTAACTTACTTAAACAAATTTTTTCTTTTTCTATAAATATTAAACATAGCTTAGATTCTTAAAAGGAACATATTGGTGTACGAAATCTGAAAATTCAAAAAGAACGGTTCCAGGGCTGGAAAACTTACACTTTTTGTGATATATAAAATTAACTACCAAAAACTAATTTTTATTTTTTTTTATAAAATAAACTTATTTTATACTTCAGTAAGAATGAATTTGGCATCTCAGATTAAAAAAAAAATTAAAACGAAGTTTCCAGGGTTGGAAAACCTTATTTTTTATACAAAAGTAACTTACTAAAACAAATTTTTCCTTTTTTTTACTATAAATTATACATATCTTACATTCTTAAAAAAAGGATTGTTTTTAAGAATACAGAAAAATCAATAAGGGGGACTCCAGGGTTGGGAAACTTACACTCTTTGTGATATAAAAAATTAACTACCGAAAATTAATTTTTATATTTTTTTTTAAATAAACTTATTTTATGCTTGAGTACGAAAAAAATTGGTATTTAAAATAAAAAAATAAAAAACAGTTAAAAAAATTAAAAAAACGATTCCAGGGTTGGAAAACTATAACTTTTTTTGTACAATAGTAACATACTAAAACAAATTTTTCCTTTCTTCTATAAATTAAATATATCTTAAATTCTTAAAAGAAAGAGATTGGTGTAAGAAATCAGAAAAATCAAAAAGAATGATCTCAGGGTTGGGAAACTTACACTTTATGTGATATATAAAAGTAACTAAGTCTAATTAATTTTTATCTGTTCCTTTATAAATTATATGTATTTTATGTTTTGGAAAGAAAAGTTTGGTGTAGAAAATTATAAAAATAAAAACCACAGCTCCAGAGCAGGATACTTTGACCTTTGTTTTTTTCTGGGTATTAAAGTAACTAAATAAAAATTTTTTTTTAATTACCTTTTTTCTTTTTTTAATTAACAATCTTTCTATATTTTTAGGAACTACTAGATTGATATAAGGAATCAGAAAAATCTAATTTAATGATTCTAGGGTTTGTAAATTTATTTTTTTGTACATAAAAGTAACTAGGTCAAATTATTTTCTTCTTTTTGTTTATACTTTATGTATGTGCTTATCTATGTATCTCTATACTACATAAAAACACTTTGGTAAAGGGTATATAAGATTCGGCATAGCAGAATATACCACTCTTACTTGTTTAATTTTTTTTTTATTTGAAATACCAATTTTGTTCGTGGTGAAGTATAAAATAAGTTTATTTAATAAAAATAAAAAAAAATTAGTTTACGGTAGTTAATTTTATGTATCACAAAAATCGTAGGTTTTCCAACCCTGGAATAATGCTTTTTGTTTTTCTGATTTCTTACATCAATTTCTTTCTTTTAAGTTTTTTAATTTTTTTTTAATATTTTTTAGTTAGAAATACCAATTTTAGTCATACTGAAGTATAAAATAAGTTTATTTAATAAAAAATTATTAAAAACTAGGTTTCGGTAGTTATTTTGTATGGCAAAATGAAGTTTAAGTCTCCCAGCTCTGAAACCGTCTGCTCGATTTTGCTGATTTTCAATACCAATCTTATTTCGACCATTTCTGACACACCAGTCGAAAAACGAAGTCTCTAGCTTTTCTAGGAGCTTTGGAAAACCGATTTCACCTACAGACAGACGGACAGACAGACATTACTTATTCGTCTTGCCTATGCATAAGGATCCAGAATATATATAATTTATGGCTCGCTTATTAATATTATGGAAATTTCATACGGAATAACAAACCTGTAACTATATACCCTTTTACCATTTTTTGGTAAAGGGTATAAAAATCTAAAACTTAAATAAATCGCCAAAAACTGAAAGCTGAAATTAAAAAATCGCCATAATGATAAAAAAAAACCCTAAAACCGAAAAAATCGCCAAAACGAAAAAAACAAAAATTAAAAAAATCTGTAAAACTAAAATGTCTGTTATATCTTTACTTTTACTTTTTTCCGATTTTGGTTTGGAATGCATGATGTACTTACTGTTATTTAGAGTTTCCAAAAAAAGTCGTAACGAATTTGGAATTTTTTCAAAGAGCTTACTGTGATCAGTACGCCATATACAAATAAAATTACAAAACTTAGTTTTTACCCACAAAATGTGCTGTCATTGGAAAAGTACCAGACAGATACTATCGTTATTGTTGGATTCGATTATGCTGTAATTTGAGTTTTTATACCCTTTACCAAAAAATGTTAAAAAGGGTATATATATGTAGGCTTGTCATTCCGTTTGTAATTTCCACAATATTAATAAGCGAGCCATAAAGTATATTTATTTAGGATCCTTCTGCATAGGGAAGACGAATAAGCGATGTCCGTCTGTCCGTACGTGAAATCGGTTTCCCGAAGCTCCAATTTCAGAGCTGAAAAACTCAAACTTTATTTTGCCAGACTAAAGTAGCTACCGAAAACTAATTTTTATTATTTTTTTATTAAAAAACTAAATTTATACTTCAGTATGAATAAAATGGGTATTTCTACTAAAAAAAAATAAAAAGACGTTTCCAGGGCTGGAAAACTTAAATTTTTTTATACAAAACTAGCTTACTAAAATAAACTTTTACTTTTTTCTATAAATTCTCTTCTTTAGAAACTCATATTTATTAATAAAAATATTTCATTCAATAAGAATTGAAATTACTGAACTTAAGCCCGAACAAGAAATTATTTCTGATTAATATATCTTATATTCTTAAAAGAAATATATTGTTTAATGAGATCAGAAAAATCAAAAATGATGATTTCAGGGTTGGGAAACTTACACTTTTTGTAATATAAAAAATTAATTTTAATTTTCAGTTCGAATTAAATTGGTATTTAAATTAAAAAAAAAAACAATTTAAAAAATTAAAGAGACAAAAGTTTGGTGTAGAAAATTACCGTTACTAAATAAAAATATTTTTTTTAATTTGATTCTATGACGTGACATCGTTTTTGACAACTGGAATAAGGGTGAATGTAAAATATTTCTTAAATACAGAGTGCAGAATAAAATATTTAACTTATTGCTAATATCGAAAAAAAATGTTTAATCGAAAACTACCGAGAGGTCACTTACTAAAAATTGCACTAGAGCAAAAAATTATACATTTTTTCACAAAACATGTGCATATGTACAGATGTGCTTTATATGCGGACTTTGGTGAAGGATATATAAGATTCGGCACAGCTTAATATAGCACTCTTACTTGTTTCTTTTTCAGCCTCATCCGGAGATGTTTATTTACACACCTTACAATTTTAAATTACAAAAAATAAATTTTGCTGGACTTACACATCAAGACAAAATTATACATAAAACATTCTCTAATTTTTAACTCTAACAGTTTAGGTAAATATTAATTAGAAATTAGTGTAGTCTTAAAAACCCCAATTGGGGGTTTGAGATTCTAAATTTAAAACGCATCCAATAAATTGCTTAATGTGTTATCGGCAACATTATTTGGCAAATTGTTTTATTTTTTGAATACTTCACCTTGTACAATTTTTGAAAAATTCAATATCTTTTTATTAGAAAGTTATAAAACAAAAATAACTGAGCCAGAATTCATAAAAAATTTCTTAAGTTAAGCTTATGTACAGATTTTGAACGTTAACAATTGTTTATGAGTACCAATAATAAAGTTTAAATATTTACATTTAAAGTCCGACTTGAGCAATTTGCATCAACTAAAGCTTTTATAAAAATTGTTTAATTTAGGTGCTTAAAAGAATTGGATGATATTACACTCATGAGTAAAGAAACTAAAGCTTAACTAAAATCAAAAATAATTCAGAAAAAAAAAACTTCCACAACTCCAGCTGCTCATTAGTATTCCAAATGCTAAATTAAATATCTTTAAATGCTTTCTTTGTTATATACATACATAAACATTTTACAACAGCAATAAATTAAAGTAAGCAAAATTTTGGCCTTATTATATCAGCGATCCCGCTGTAAAGAAATAGTTGCACATTTTTATTTTAAGTACACCATCTTGGAATTTTACAGAGATATAAAAAGAAAGAAAGGCACAGACACACCTAAAAGTTCCAGCAAGAAAGAACGACAAATCTGTGTCATGTTCCAAAAAAATTAACATTTCAAACGTACAAACACTTGAGGTCGTCTCACATTATTGTGCTTTTTATACCCTTTACCAAAAAATGGTAAAAGGGTATATATGGGTTTGTCATTCCGTTTGTAATTTCCAGAATATTAATAAGCGAACCATAAAGTATATACATTCTGGATCCATATGCATAGGGAAGACGTCTGTCCGTCTGTCCGACTGTCTGTACGTGAAATCAGTTTTCCGAAGCTCCCAGATAAGCTAGAGACTTCGTTCTTGGACTGGTGTGTCAGAAATGGTCCAAATAAGATTGGTATTGAAAATCAGTAAAATCGAGCGAATGGTTTCAGAGCTGGGAAGCTTAAACTTCATTTTGCAATACAAAATAACTACCGAAAAGTAGTTATTATTATTTTTTTATTAAATAAACTCATTTTATACTTCAGTATGAATAAAATTAGTATTTCTAATTAAAAAAAATTAAAAAAAAAATTAAAAAAATTAAAAAGACGTTTCCAGGGTTGGAAAACCTTAACTTTTTTTCTTATACAAAAGTAACTTACTATAAGAAATTTTTCCTTTTTTTCTATAAATTAAACATATCTTATATTCTTAAAAGAAAAAGATTGGTGTAAGAAATCAGAAAAATCAAAAAGGATGATTCCAGGGTTGGGAAACTGAAACTTTTTGTGATATAAAAAAACTAACTACCGAAAATTAATTTTAATTTTTTTTATTAAATAAACTTATTTTATGTTTCAGTACGAATAAAATTGATATTTCAAATTAAAAATTGAACTTCAAAAAATTAAAAAAATATTTCCAGGGTTGGAAAACCTTAACTTTTCTGTACAAAAGTAACTTACTAAAACAAATTTTTCCTTTTTTTCTATAAATTAAACATATCTTATATTCTTAAAAGTACGCGATTGCTGTAAGAAATCAGAAAAATCAAAAAGGATGATTCCTGGGTTAGAAAACTTACTATTTTTGTGATATAAAAAACTAAATACCTAAAACTAATTTTAATTTTTTTTTTACTTAATAAACTTATTTTATGCTATAGTAGGAATAAAATTGGTATTTCAATTTAAAAAAAATTTAAAACACATCTCCAGGGTTGGAAAACTTTAAGATATCTTATATTCTTAAAAGAAAGATATTAGTATAAGAAATCATAAATTTCAAAAAGTGTGAGTTCAGGGTTGGAAAAAACACAATTTTTGTGATATAAAAAATTAGCTAATTTTTTTTTATACAATAAAGTTTTTTTATACTTCAGTACGAATGAATTTGGTATTTCAGATTAAAACAAAAATTAAAAATTAAAACGACGTTTCCAGAATTGGAAAACCTTATTTTTTATGCAAAAGTAACTTACTATAATAAATTTTTCCTATTTTACTATAAATTAAACATATCTTACATTCTTTAAAAAGATTGGTATAAAAAATCAGAAAAATCAAAAGGGAGGATTCCAGGGTTGGGAAACTTACACTATTTGTGGTATAAAAAATTAACTGCCGAAAACTAATTTTTATTTATTTTTATTAAACAAAATTATTTTATGATTGAGTACGAATAAAATTAGTATTTCAAATAAAAAAAAAGCAATTAAAAAATGAAGAAGACGAATCCAGAGTTGGAAAACTTTAATTTTTTTTGTACAAAAGTAACTTACTAAAACAAATTTTTCCCTTTCTTTATAAGTTAAACATATCTTATATTCTTAAAAGAAAAATAAATAAAATAAAAGTAATCAGAAAAATTAAAAAGGATGATTTCAGGGTTGGAAAAGTTACACTTTTTGTGATATATAAAAGTAACTAAGTCTAATTAATTTTTATCTTTGCCTTCATAAATTATATATATTTTACGTTTTGGAAATAAAAGTTTTTTGTAGAAAACTATAAAAATAAAGACCACAGCTCCAGAGCTGGAAACTTGGAACTTTTTTTCTGGATACTAAAGTAAATAAATAAAACATTTTTTTGAATTTTCTTTTTTTCACTTAACAAACTTCTATATTTTTTTAAGAACTATTAGATTGGTATAAGGAATCAGAAAAATCTAAAATGGTGATTTTAGGGTTTGAAAATTAATTTTTTTTTGTACATAAAAGTAGCTAAATCAAATTATATTTTTCTTCTTGTTTATACTTTATGTATGTGCTTATGTATGTATCTCTATACTACTTAAAAGCACTTTGGTAAAGGGTATATAAGATTCGGCACAGCCGAATATAGCACTCTTACTTGTTATAATAAAAAAAGAATATCTTCGGATTTAGCTTTTTGTTGGTTTTCCTAAAAAAATTGAAAGTGATTTTCTAAGTCAGTTAATATGAATAAAAATATGGCAGGAAATATGCAGTGTACACTGTTGCACATAGAGAAAATAATATTATTGGATAGTAAAAATGATTTTGTGTTATGTGAGAGAATAATATGGCACCGTATGAGACATCGGATGAGCGCGCTTCCAAAAAATCTGAAATGTTTGTCCTCAACTTTTTTTAAAACCTTATATATTTGAAAGCATCAATTGATTTTCAGAAAGCGTCAATTTAATTGCAGAGAGCGTTAATTGTAATTCAGATTAGTCAGTTTAATTTCAGAAAGCGTTAATTGTAATTCAGATTAGTCAATTTAGTTTCAGAAAATGTAAATTGTAATTCAGATTAGTCAGTTATAATTCAGAAAGTGTTAGTTAATATTTAGAAAGCGTCAAATGTAATTCAGAAAATGTTAATTGTAATTCAGAAAATGAATTTATAGATTAAAAAAATTATTCAAAATCTTTTAGAACGACTGTATGTGGTAATATATATTAAATACTCAGCAATTATGTATTAAACAGGGTCTTTCCTGGAAGGTTGTGGGCACAGGATAGACCTCCGTTCGTCGAAAAATTTGAACATTTTATTTTTATGGGTAGTATGTAGCTTATTTAAGCTAAACAAAAACTTTCACAGTGGTATCGCGGGCTTAATTTGGAGGGAGGAACAATATTGGTCTTTGACCATTATTTCTGCATCATACACACAAAATTATTTTGTCGTACGGTTTAAAAATGTATAAGTGCGTAGTAAATTCTGAATTTTTCGTCTGCTATGTAGTGTACATAGAAACACTTTAACTGCCAATTCCACTATTTCGAAAGAAGGTCTTCATTCGCATTCTAAGCGAAAGAAAACTTATTTTCATTTCTCTATCTTACTTCTGTACGAACATTGACTCGAACGACAAGTCGCAAGAAAACGTAAGTGTTTTCATACAGATTTTCATACCACTAATTCAAATGAGTTCTCAACAAAGCGAACACTATGTCAAAATCACTCACTTGCTATTTTGCTTTCGTGTCATAAAATTTATTCGCAAAGAATTCAATAAAGTTTGTAAAATTATTAATTTATTACATTATAATTTTTTTTATTTCTATTTCTTCAATTTATTTTTTATTTGTAGAGAAAAGTCATAAAATATTCATAAAAATATTATTGAACACTTTTGTTTTGATTATTGTTTGATGTTCATTATAAAAAGTACTCGTACATTTTAAACAAAACGAATTTAGTTGGAAAGCAAAACAGTAATAACATGCTGTTGCTGTGCGACTATTTTGTTGAATTTTTTTTCGTTGTTCAATATGGTTGTATTTAATTTCATGTAAATGTTAGTAAGTTTAAAAAAATTGCTAGAAATACTTGAAATATACAAATTCGCACTACTTTAATTTATAAACACGTAAAACAAAAAACTGACACACGTAATCACAAGCGAAAGAAAGCTAACGACATACTGGAATGAAAATGTATTAGAATTCTTGCGAGATAATTTTTCCATCGCAAAGTTTTTCTTTCGACATAGTGGAAGTGGCAGTAAATAAATCGCTGATAAAAGTATCTGCATTTGTTTCACGAGAAATGCGCACAGCCTATAATCGAACTTCCAAACAGTACGTGTCCTATATGCAGAGAAGAAATAGTTGGAAATGAGGAAGTGGAAAGAAAAACGTATAAAAAACAAGTAAGAGTGCTATATTCGGCTGTGCCCAATTTTATATACCCTTTACCAAAGTGCGTTTATGTGGTATAGAGATACATACATAAGCACATAGTTACTTTTATGTACAAAGAAAAAAATAATAATTTTCAAACCCTAGAATAATAATTTTAGATTTTTCTGATTACTTATACCAATCTAGTAGTTCTTAAAAAAAATATAGAAAATGTTTAAGTGAAAAAAAGTAAATTCAAAAAAAATGTTTTATTTAGTTACTTTATGGTCCAGAAAAAAAACATAGTTTCCAGCTCAGGAGCTGTGGTTTTTATTTTAATAATTTTCTATACCAAACTTTTCTTTCCAAAACTTAAAATACATATAATTTATAAAGGAAAAGATAAAAATTAATTAGACTTAGTTACTTTTATATATCAAAAAGTAAGTAAGTAAGTATCCCAACCCTGAACTCATCCTTTTTGATTTGTCTGATTTCTTACACAAATCTCTTTCTTTTAAGAATTTAAGAAATGTTTAATTTATAAAAAAAAAGGAAAAATTTGTTTTAATTTTATTTATTTAAAAAGATTGAAATTGGTTTTCGATAGTTCATTTTTTAAATCACAAAAAGAGTAAGTTTCCCAACCCTGGAATCATCCTTTTTAATTTTTCTGATTTCGTACATCAATTTCTTTCTTTTAAGAACATTAGATATGCTTAACTTATAGAAAAAAGGAAAAATTTGTTTTAGTAAGTTACTTTTGTATACGAAAAAAAGTTACAGTTTTCCAACGCTGGAAACATCTTATTAATTTCTTGAAGTTTAATTTTTTATTTGAAATACCAATTTTATTCGTGGTGAAGTATAAAATAAGTTTATTTAATAAAAATAATTAAAAAATTAGTTTACTGTAGTTAATTGTATATATCAAAAAAATCGTAGGTTTTCCAACCCTGGAATCATCCTATTTATTTTTCTGATTTCTTAAATCAATATCCTTCTTTTAAGAACATTACATATGTTTAGTTTATAGAAAAAAAGGAGAAATTTGTTTTAGTAAGTTACTTTTGCATAACAAACAAAATCAAGGTTTTCCAACCCTGGAAACGTCTTTTTAATTTTTTTAATTTTTTTTAATTTTTTTTTAGTTAGAAATACCAATTTTATTCATACTGAAGTATAACATAAGTTTATTTAATAAAAAATTATTAAAAACTAGTTTTCGGTAGTTATTTTGTATGGCAAAATGAAGTTTAAGTCTCCCAGCTCTGAAGCCGTCTGCTCGATTTTACTGTTTTTCAATACCAAACTTATTTCGACCATTTCTGATCCATCAGTCTAAGAACGAAGTCTCTAGCTTTTCTGGGAGCTTCGGAAAACCGATTTTACGTACAGATAGATGGTCAGACGGACATCGCTTATTCGTCTTCCCTATGCATAAGGATCCAGAATATATATACTTTATGGCTCGCTTATTAATATTCTGGAAATTACAAACGGAATGACAAACCTATATATATATATATATATATATATATATATATATATATATATATATATATATATACCCTTTTACCATTTTTTTGGTAAAGGGTATAAAAATAGTGAGAGAGGTCGAGAAAGAGTTGTAAACAGTGCTAACAGAGGTGAGGATTGGATAGCGTTGGGTTCGAATTTGGGAATAAAATTGAGGACCGCATACCATTGGGTTCGATATGGGAATGACGAAATGTTGCCAAAAGGTGGTAAGAAACTGAAAATTCTTTCGGATGAGGAAGTTGATTTGATGATTTCTTGGGTGGAGGAAGACTGTACTATATCATTAAAAGATATACAAAATAAGATTATTAGTAACTTCGGTAAATCATTATCAGTGGCAACGTTGGGTAATTATTTAGAAGGCAGGATGTTCACCATAAAACAAGTACACGTTGAACCTGTTACCACGAATAATGGGCTTACTAAAGCAACAGGAGGGCAAACATGGATGGATGAAACAAATTTTAATTTATTTGGTCGTCGTAGTAGGGGTCGTGCAAAAGTTGGGAATAGAGCAGTACAAAAGCTTCCAGCGACAAGAGGCCCTAATATTCATTTAATTGGAGCGATTTCTACAACAGGAGTTGTACACATACAACACAGAAGAGTTTCATTTGCTGCTCAGTTATCCAATGATTGGGTGACCATTTTAATGCAAAAATTAAAAGATGCAGGAAGCAATCTGGAGGATTTAGTGATTGATTCAGAAAACGCACCTTGTCACTCCAAGTTAGAAAAAGTTATAGATAATACGCCAGCCTCTCTTTTACGACTAGGGCCCTATTCTCCAATGTTAAACCCCATCGAGAGTATTTGGTCCAAAATAAAAACTTACGCCAAAAACAATATTCGTGCTCCAAACGTTTCAGGTACTGGCATAATAGAACAAAGATTGGTCTACTTAGAAGATATTATAGAACGTGCAATGAACACCATAACTGGTGGTGATTGTACTCGTGCTGCGCAACAATGTACAGTTCATCAAGCCAATGCTCTGGCAATGACTGACATGGCGGTTGGTCAATAATTTTTCTTTAATGTTGCACATTTACATACATATATATTGAATTAATGGCACTTTTAATAATTAAATCGAAAAATAATAAGAATAAAACTTATTTTATTTCCGAATTACAATTGGCACTTTCTGAATTACAATTAACATTTTCTGAATTACAATTGACGCTTTCTGAATATAAAATAACGCATTCTGAATTACAACTGACTAATCTGAATTACAATTAACGCTTTCTGAAATTAAACTGACTAATCTGAATTACAATTAACGCTTTCTGAAAATCAGTTGACGCTTTCTGAATTACAATTGGAAAAGGTGTAGTATATTTCTTTAATCTTAAATTAGACGTGACATAGCCATAATACCATATCCATAACCAAACCAAAATTGAATTGGTTTCTATGGCGAGAGTTATGGCGTTATGGCGAGTCACGTATAATCGAATACAGTGTTGACCATTAGTTTGGTTCGAACGCCTGCTCTCTATGGCTATGGTTATGTCACGTCTGATTGAACCTTTAACCTGCTTAATTTTTTTAAATATAGTACAATCGACAGGAATAGTTTTCATAGTTTGCACTAGTGATGAGCGATGACGTGATTTTTTAATAATGTTGCTCCTTGTGAACGTGATTTCTAAGTCGCTGTTCTTTTAAACTGTAACTGTGATCACAGTATAGCATTATTTTATTTGTAGCAGTTCTGTTATTTTGAGAAAATCCAATACGAAGAGCAGCAGGGAAATTAAACAGTGACTGTGATTACGGTTTAACACATTTCAGCTCTTCTGCTTTAAAAGTATTTATTAGTATTAGTGTTTTAATAAATACTAATAAGAAGAGCGGCAAGAACAAGCATTTAGCAATCAACCCCGTTCAAATATTGAGAATTGTCGTATAAGAGGCAGAGAGACAATAAAATTGCAAATATAAAAATGTGAGTAGTTGCCAGAGAAGATGATTTGACACGATTTGACAATTTTTTTCTTGACAAAAGCATGCAAGAACAATCACAGTTTGTATGGAAGAACTATATTTCAAAAACCTGTTACTGTTACTGTTACTGTTACCTGTTGTGATTTGTGATTTTTCAATCGCTGTGAAAAAGTAACAGGTTTCTAAATATCGCTCAACTCTAGTTTGCACTATAAACATCCCTATTCTGTGTTTCGATTACGTTACCCCATTTACTTATGCACGGTCCGAGAAAGGTATTCTGTAAAAACTGAATCGAAAGAAGAAGGAAACGAGCTATGAAACAATTGAAATAGGAACAGAAAAAATATGCAATCTTGAAAAAATTTTAGCAGAAAGTTAAACTTAATGCAAAACATAGGGATTTAATAATAAAAATAAATTGTAATTAAATGTTGTTACAACTTTGATAAACTAAATAATAAGTTTAGTACTAAAAGACAAAAAAAAAGATAAGCAAGTATGAATAATCCTGTCGTGCCGGAGGTGATATTTTCATTTCTTTTTACATAATTGTAGCACAAGATGAAGGTTTTTTTGTTTTAATTTATTTTAATCCTTTAAATTTTCCAACTTTTTATACTGTTTTATACTTTCTACATGCAATAAGTTTAATAAAAAATCACATTTCAGTAAGAAAAAACAAAACAAATTGTGTACATCATTAATTAAACCTTCTATTGCATTAAATACTTACATTATTTTTTGAATTAATCACTCTTTGAAACCAAACAAACAAAAATCGAAAGACGCTTCGTCATTAAAATAACAACTTATAAAAACGTAGTTATGATGGTAATGAAGAATTCATACAATCGAGAGAGAAAATTTCGCAGAATCATACAGAAAACTTCGATTCAAATCGAAACGCAGAACAGGGGTGAATATTTCATTTTATTTATTTATTAAAATTTTTCACAGCTTTTCGATGACGTTTTCTTTGTCTCTGTGGTGACAGGCGTGGAAGAGCAGAAGTATTTATATATACAGAAATTTATGTTAGTCACACAAAAATATTAGGGAAAAATATAAAGTAACAAAAAATTGATGGTAAACCATTTATGTACATATATAATTTTTTATATGCGCATACGATTATTAAATAAATTCAGTAAAGTGCGACTCTGACTCGCGCACGAACGGTTCCGTACGAACACTAGATATGTAATTTAATACAAACTTCATCCTATATAATATAAAGTTTTGGCATTTTTTTTCGTTTTTGATGTCTTTTCGGTTTTTTTTTTTTGTTTTGACGGTTTTGCGTTTATTCGGTTTTGGCGATTTTTTTAAGTGTTGGCTCTTTTTTTAGTTTTGACGCTTTATTTTCTTGTTTTGGCGATTTTTTTCGGTTTTCGGTGTTTTTTCATTTTGGCGAACTTTTTTATTTTTGGCGATTTTTTTCATTTTTGCGATTTTTTTTTACTTAATTTTTTTTTAGTTTTGGCGACAGGTTCGCGTTTTGGCAATTTTTTGCGTTTTTTTCATTTTGGCGTTTTTTTTCATTTAGGCGATTTTTTCGAATTTGGCGATTTATTTTTGTGTTAGAATTTTTTTTATTTCGGCGATTTTTTTTTCGTTTTAGCGATTTTTTTTTTAATTTTTGGGGATTTTTTTTCTTGGTTTGGCGATTTTATAATTTTCGGTTTTTTTTAGTTTTACCGTTTTTGAAAATTTCAAGTGTTTGCCCTTACGGTTTCCAAGATATAGCCAATTGTCAAAATTACATAGTCAAAATTACATTAACTGATGGACCACCCTTTAATTTAAATTTTTTTAAATTTTAGTGTTAATTGTTGTAGTCTGTATAAAAATACAGTAATTTTACAAATTTCAAGTTTCAATATAAATATGTTCATACAATTGTATGTATATTACATGGGATTTTAACATTTTTCGTTGCTCGTTTTGGAACACCCTTTAATTTTTAATTTTCATGTATTCGTTGTTGTAGCGGCCAAAGTTCTACATACTGTGTCCAAATTTCAGGTCCGTACCTCTTACGGTTCCTGAGAAAATACCGTGTGACGGACAGACGGACAGACGGACAGCGTAGCGAAAACAATAGGGTTCCTTTTCACCTTTGGTGTACGGAACCCTAAAAAATACACAGCAAAAGTATTTTTTTTTTGGCAATACAAATGATTGGCTACTACAAATTTGCTAAGGCTGTGAAAAAATAAATAATGTGCCACAGGATTTTAGGTAAGAAACTATAATAAACCCTGCCTTTAGATAAAAATGTATATAGAGGGTGTGTTAAAATCATAATGAAGCAAGGAAATATATATTTTTTATATCAATGAAACGGGCTTTATGAAATTAATGTTTAAATATTATTTCTGTCATTTGACCGCCACGATTGGCAACAGTAATTTTGTATGAATGTAATGGTGTTTCGACGAAAGCTTGTGGATTCTCCTAACTCAAAATGCGACAATTTTGCTTATTTACATCCCCAATCAAAAAGAAATGGGCTTCATCGGAAAATAAAATTTTGAATGGAAATTAAAAATTCAAAAAAAAAATCAAAGAATTATTTTGATTAAAAATTTCCAAATTTTGCACGCGTTGCTCTGTAGTGCAATTTACTAACTTTTTTTTATCAAAAATCGCATCGTTAAAGTAATTATAACGAAAGTATATCGAATTTGCTATTCAGTAACATTTTTAACGATATTCGCGATTTTCACTTAAGTTATGAAAAAGAAGTTTATTGTTTGGTAAATTCTTAGTTAAGGAAGAATAAATAAATTTTTTTGACCCTTTACACTTTGGTAAAGGGTATGTAAGATTCGGCACAGCCGAACATAGCACTCTTACTTGTTTAATTTATAAAATTTATTTCATTTACTCCTCCGATAAACTTTTTAAAATATGTACATTAGAGCGACTCACTTGAAAAAAAAGTTTTTGTTACCCCTCTCAAATCAAAGATCGCGGTCTTTTTAATGAGGACTCCAAAAATATTAGAGGGGTCTAGCGATGCCCGCTCGTGAGCTGGATCTCGTGTAAATAAGGTATATTTTTGAAGTTCTTTTGCATATTTTTATATTTTGTTCCGACACAACATATTAAAAAACTATATCATCTGCAAGGTTTGTTCAAACCGCTTTCAACGTTCCGTTAAACCTTACCATTTGTGCCATCAGCAATGTATAATTCCATAAAAACTACGATTTTTAAGAATTCATAGCAGGTGATACGTATATTTAAATAAATTCTATTGTTTGTACTACTCATATTTGATTTGAATCTTTATTAAATTATATCTGTTGTTAGTTCTCGCGTGAATTGTTGCGGAAAAGATTAACAGAAATAAGTGCACAATGACATAATGGAATTTTTTGATATAAATAAGTAGCACCTGCTATGAAAATGCTTAAAAATTTTAGTTTTTATGGAATGACACATTCCTATTGGTATGTATAGTTTTTTGATATGTTGTCTCAAATATATACCTTTTTTACCACACGGTCCAGCTCACGAGCGGGCATCGCTGGACCCCTCAAATATTTTGGGAGTCCTCATTAAAAAGACCGATCTTTGATTTGAGAGGGGTAACAAGGTCGCATTTTACATCTCCATACAAGGTGAGTCGCTCTAAGGTACATACATACATAGTTGGCATTTGTAGTAAGGATAATATATATATCTGCGGCAAAAAGGAAAAAGTGCTTAAGTCGAGATAAGCTGATTTTGAGTTAATGGTACTTCCGTAATCTGAATATTTGAAAGTATCCCTGGTCAAAATCTCAATAAATTTGTGTAATTTTTCAGCAATTTATAGCGCGACTTATCTTATTTACACTTCTAATCTAATTTGGAATAATAGCTTAATTCAGATTATACTTTGGTATATTTCAACTTAAATGTATTTACATATTACTTATAGTGTGTAGAACGACGGTTGCTTAAAAAGATAAAGTTGAACAAAGAATTTCCCAATTTAACTGTAAAAGAAAAAAATCTGTAAATCGACTTGAACGCTTAAAAGTGCTCTCCTGAAAAACAGTAAAATACGACTTAAACACATTTTCCTTATTGCCACAGATATAATGTCATACATATCGCTTGTTTATTAAAAAAACAAGTTTATTTTAAACTTTAAAGTTTTCAATTTACACACAACTTAATGGAAAACGATAATTTTATTTTTCTCTCGATAGTTAAGTATACAAGATATTTGTATGAAATTTTTACACAATACTAATATCAATATGAGGATTAATTTTGCATCATTAACTCAAAAATCCCATTTTTGATATATGACGTTGTTTTAGAAAATGAGCGATATGTACTTATGTAGCTTGTCAATTCGTAAATGACATACTAGCCTACTATGTGCCGTTGAAAGTTCTTATAATACCTGAGAGGTACGATCTAAGAAAAACTTTTTAAGTATAATAATAGTTGCTATTTTTCTTTAAAAACTCAATAATAATTTTTGTTTCAATGCCTTGATTAATTTATTTTTCAAAAACATGAATTTATATATTGAGAAAAAAAGTTTATATTGACATCGCTCGAACTCAGACAGCGAACTTTAACTTGCCGAGCGCTTATCAACGAGCCATATTTTCTTCCTTAATTCTGTAACATTTTTACGAAAAGTACTAAGAAAACAATAATAAGAAATCAAATTAAACAATCCATTCCGGTATAAATCCATGCTATTTAAACGCCCTTATTTACTTACATAGTACATATGTATGTATGTATTTACAATATCTACATAGCTTAGCAAACGAAATTAGATCTATTTTCTTATGCATATTGAATCTACCTACATATATGCATACATATGTATGTACACATTTACATTTTTATATATCATGAACACGTGCGTTCATTAATAAAATACTTTATTTGTACATACATATGTATGTCATCTGTACGAGTATGTATGAGTATGTATTATAGTATACATGCATGCATATGTATATGCACACACATAAGTTGTGGCAGGCAAATCACGAGATAATATCAATGTAGTGCTGACAAAAAGTGGTTTTATAGGAAACAATGTTTTAAAAGAAACTGTTTAAATACAGTGAACATAAATCAAAGAAAGCTAGCTTCAGTAGCTAAGTAGCTAGTGGTGTTAATAAGAAATTTGAATATTGTTTGTTCTATGCACGGTAATTTGTTTTGTATTTTTTTTAAATGGGTGATAAAACTATATATATAGAAAATGCAAGAACCGATTCTTTATTTTTGCTGATTTTCCATACCAATCAAGCCAAAACAACTGCGGTCGTTTCAGTCCACCTACGAGCTCTCTAACTTTTTTGGGAGTTTCAGAAAATCTCTTTCAAGCTATCCGTACATGCAGACGGACAGACGGACATGTCTTTTTTATCTCCTCTTAATAAGGATCCAGAATAACTAACTTTATGTGGCCGCAAATGAATATTGTAGAAATTACAAAAATCTGGACAAACCTATATATGTATACCCTTTACAATTTTTGGTGAAGGGTATAAAAATTGTTTATTAAATCCCATCATTATTGAATGATGCTTAAATTCTGTACTTTGCTTAATTTTTGTTAATTTTATCAAACATAGCAAAACGTTCCCGAAATGATGGTTTTCTGAAATGTATTCACTAAAAAGCAATATTACCAAAAAAGTATAGAATTTTGTGCGCTGCCCTGTCAAAATTTATTAATATACATAATTTTGCATTACCTTAGAGCCATCATTAAAGCTTAAAAATTTTTTGACATAAAACCAATCTTGAAATTTACAACCGTGCTGACGTTGAGCCATATGATTTAGATAGCTTAACGAATTTCACTTCTGACGTGTTCATTCGATTGTGAGCCATTTACATAGATCCTAACTTTCACTTAGAATTAGAGAGGTAAAAAGGCATCATCAAGACAAAATCGTTTGTGGAATGCCCATTTACACAAATCTTTAACGGATTCGATTCTTCACACTACTAACTTGTTTGAACAGCTTAAATTTTTCCAATAGCTTCATAATTGTCCGCCAAGATATATAGACATTTTACAGGTTATTTTCTTGCACTGTTTTCGAATTAAACCATTTGGGCAAAAAAATATTATGTCTTATGATTAATCTCAAATAATTAATTTTTAGTAAGTTTACTTAAATATTCCAATACACGACAAAGTTATTTCTGATTATCTGCATTAGCAACAGTTAACAGTTAACAGCATAGAATACAGCTAAAACCCTCAATAATCAATTGCCATGTATTTAAAAAAAAATTTACTGAAGTAACATAGCAAAAAATTTCAAAAAAGGTAATCGAGTTTGGAATTAAGCATTTTTTGGTGGAAGCTATTCCTTACTGGATTACCAACTTAATGATTTTAACAAGGCGTGAGACTAAAATAATCGATTCTTGAGAAGTACTTACTTTTTTTATTTGGCAACTTATTCACGTAATCGATTTAATATAAAATAATCATTTTCTTCATTTGGCAACTTATACATAATTTTTTAAATTTTAGGTAATCTGATTTGTAAGCGAGTAACGAAATTTGGTAACCAGAAAAGTAAGTCATTATATGGCAAGTAGTTCTGATGGTAATGTGTAATTTTTTGCTGGGAGTATAATAATTTATGATTATTAGTGCGTTAACATATTTAAATTTAAGTTATTCCTTTAGGTTTTTTGTTTTGTAAGTAGTTTCAATTTCTACGTACATTTTGAATGAATGAATAAAGAAATTATGCTTTGACCAATTTTTATGAAAAGCAACGTTCACGGCTTCACTGATAATTGTTATTATTATTACTTGTAATTTTAATTACTGCACAATTGTTGTTATTCCTTTTAAATTGATTTATATCACGAATTGGCTAACCATTGCATTAAACAATATAAAAATTTTATTACCCAACTCAAACATCGAATAAACAAATTATTTTATTCTTTTCAATATTTTACGATTAAGCTACTGGAAAAAAATGTATAAATATGCTGACACGCACTCCAGCCAAATACATTAAGTAACGAAAATAAATTGTTTTGAGAGAGATAAATAAATAAGCGGTTACAAGAATTATATGTTTTATTTTAACAGTAATTTGTATTTTTTTAAATACATACGCGTAAAGGGTCCGGCAACAGGAACTTTGACAGTTAATAGTGGTCATACTGATGAATGTTAATTTGCTCAATTTCCATAATCTCCATGGACTCAGAAAGCATTTAACAACACAGCAAAAAATTTCAAAAAAGGTAAAATAGTTTGGAGTTAAGAATTTTTGGTGGAAGCTGTTACTAGATTATTAACTTAATGATTTTAACAAGGCGTGAGACTAAAATAATCGATTCTTGAGAAGTAGTTATGCTGTTTATTGTAGGAACTAATTATATTTTTCGTTGTGAGAAATAGTTATTTTTTTTTGGTCAAAAAATTGCTTTTTTTTAATGTGCCAAGTTATATTTTATTCGTATCCGTGACTGTATTGTTACTTATAAATACTAACTACATTTAGAACATTTTCAATTGCTTTGATTGATGAACTTGTATTAAACCCGAAAATGAAAAATTATTTGAACTAGTTATATTTAAATAATATTTTTCCAAAATGTAAGTACTTATTTTTTAATTTAAAATAAATATCTAGACAATTTTACGTAATGTGTTTTGTAAGTGAGTACTTCAATTTGGCAATCAAAAAAATAAGTCATTATATGCAGGCAAAGAAAAAATATGGTTGAGGTAACCGTAATCAAACAGCAATATACTATGATTGAATTATATGGTATATCTTTGGAGTCAAATCATATTATTGTTAATAGAAAAGCAAAATTTAATATTATTATCTGAGTTAATTATAATATTATCTACAAAAACAACGAACTTGGTTACACCTAATCTTAGTATTTTAAATATGACAACACTATTGTTAGATGTGACTAAAATATAATTCAGACTCACCATACTATGTTCTAATATTATATTAATATTGTGAAATACCACCACAGTATTATTTAATATAATAATACTATTTTATTTTTTAATCATATATTTATTGAACAAACAGCTGTGCGTTAAATTCGAAATAAAAATAAATTAATTTTAGTTAATTTTAATTATTATTCGAACTCCATTTGTTTCAATATTTATGATTTTAACAGGCTAAAGTTCGTATCGCTTTTTAAGCCAAATTACATGTGATAATTATTAATGAACAAATAACACCAAAGTTAGTTGTAAATATTCTGACAACACATAGTTGAACGGAACAGCCAGCCGTTTTCGAAGGCCACTAAACCTTCATCGTCAGCGTTCTTTTGTGTTTGGTCCACTGTGTGTGGTGTCAGTTGATGTAGATTTCTGCTTTATATATACTTAGCATTATTGCAAATGGAATATGTGAATTGTTTGATTCATCGTATTTCAATTTGCTGAAAGCTTTTTTGTATTGTAAGCTCAATTTTACCATCTCTATATTTACAACAGTCTTACCATTGTAGTTTTGTTTTTTTACTAATTGTACACATGTTAGTTAATTTGCTTATTTTTTTTTTTTTTTTTTTTTTTGTTCTACTTTAGAGAAACTTTTTTGGTTTGTTACTATTAAGTATATTTTTATTTAATTTTTGCCACAGGCCTATGTCTATTAATTTTAGTTAATTTTAATTATTATTCGAACTCCAGTTCTGGCCAATGCACGCAGTGTGTATATTTACACGAAGCCATTCGAGCTGTTTTTACCCCGCCTCATAACTTTGTTCCCCGCAATTGTAAAATTATAATATTTAAACCATAATTAGAAAAAATTCATGTAAAGATTTTACAACAAAAGGTTCCGGAGATATAGAGGCGCAAAAAGTGCATATTTTAAGACATACTAACTGACCACTGACACACTCATCAAATTGATGAAGTACTTCCGCTGTAGCTAGAGAGCTAAAATTTGGTACACGAGAAGATCTAGATGAACCAGAAAAATCTAAAAACCTGAAAATGTTAACCAGGAGGGCGGGGCTATGCCCATAAAAATTAAAATTTGTGCTATTGAGCTGAAATTCGATACAGACCTAGGTCTAGGTGAGAAATAAAATAAAAAAATCTGAAAACGCGGAAATTTTAGCCAGGAGGGCGGGGCTACGCCCATAAATGTCAGAATTAAAAAAGGAAATATAAGGCGCTTAGTGGAAGATTTATTTTTCATTGAAATTTGGCATTCATACTGCGATAATGCAAGGCTATAAATTTTCTTTTAAAAAAGTGGGCGTTGACGCGCCCATACAATTAAAACCTCCTTTTTTCACATTGATGTTTTTGTGAGGATATTCTTTACAGGAATAGTTTTTTTTTAATTTCAAAACCCAATATTCAGTGATATATGTTAAACAGGCACTGTGATCGTTATGACTTACATACATTTTTCGAACAGAAACAATTGATATTTTCTGATTTTTAACTTTTCGAGAAGAAATAAAATTTATTTCCTAAGTTCTATTTTTTTCGGCAAAAATAAATACACATTTTCTTATTTCTACTTTTTTGAACAAAAATTAAAGCTACATTGTGGTAAAAATATATATGCTATTGGGGTATTCACACGGTAGTGTTAAAGTCATAACGTCATAATGTTCTAAACTTTTAAACTAGTTTAAAATGCGACTGCTGTGAGCAACCCCTCATATTTTAGTGTGTTAGTTGAAACATAAACAATATGATACAAAACAAATGAGAATAAATATTACAAAAATTAAATAATATTTGGTACCAATATGCAAAATTATGAGAAAATTATTTAACGGCTTCTATCTGTTTCCGATAATTATTTGCGAATTTTTGCAATATGTAAAACAAAATTTTTTCGAGCATTTGACCTTTTAAAATTTTAAGGCTTTGGAATTTATTTGCAAATTTTCTTAAGTTTTGCGATCAGGTAATTTTTGATAAAACTTATTGCTCTTGTGTGTAATTTTAACAAAATAAGATTGAATCAAGCCTCATCATTGTCTGACTGAATTATTTTTGTTGTTGCAGTTTTTGCCTTTCTTACACATTTGACGACTTTTATTTTATATCAGACTTTGCTATCATTTTGGTATTAGCAAGTTTTTGAAAATTTTCATTTTCGCGAATTTTTGAAATTTCTTATATCTTTAAGTATTTATGTGTTATTTTAGGGCTTGCCTTTTTACCATTTTACCGATTTTTAATACATCTATCTATTTGTGCGAATTTTCATTATTTTGCCAATTTTCTGCGATTTTTGGAATTTCTTAGATCTTTAGGTTTTTCTAAGTAATTTTGGAGCTTGTTTACAATTTTTGCAATTTGTTGCAAATTTTTGTCATAAAAGTGATTGTTCCCAATTCTTGATTTTTTTTTAACAGTTTTAAACTTTTTTTATTAAGTATCAGACTTTAATATATTTTTGATGTCAGCAAGTTTTTGCGAATTTTCGTAATTGCGGATTTTTAAAAGTTTTCTGCATTCCTTACAATTTAAGCATTTTTTTTAATAAATTTTAAGTTTTAAGTTTTTTTCAATTAAAAAATTATTCGCGAATTCTCACAAATTTTTTGCACGTGAGATAATGTTTGATTCATAAAATCTACTGAGTTTGCTCGTTTACAGTTTTTGAGGCTTTGGAAATTTTTAGAAGATATTCGCATTTTTGCAAGTTTTCGCGATTTACATATATGCTTTAAGTCTATACTCGAGTTATTACTTTTTTTGCGGTCTATATAATTAGCTTTGGGATATTATTTCCATTGTTTTAATCCATTGCGAATTTTTATATTTTTTCCAATATATAATGATTTGAGTAGAAATTCGCTCAAGAAAAACGCCACGTATTTAAACGTAAATGGACATTTTGTCGAAAAAGAAAACTAAAAAGCAAAATAATTAGTTATGACAGTAACAAATACATAGAGTGAAGAATTGCATTAATATAGTACTCCTTTTATATGAAAGAAAATAAAAATATTTAGTTAATTTTAATTGTTATTCACAGGCCATGGGCCTGTGGCAAAAATTAAATAAAAATATACTTAATAGTAACAAACCAAAAAAGTTTGTCTTAAGTAGAACAAAAAATAAGCAAATTAAGTAACATGTGTATAATTAGTAAAAATGAACAAAACGACAATGGTGAGACTCTTGTAAATATAGTGATGGTAAAATTGAGCTTACAATACAAAAAAGCTTTCAGCAAATTGAAATACGATGAATCAAAACATCTCACATACTCCATTTGCAATAAAATGCTAAGTATATAAAGCAGAAATCTACATCAACTGACACCACACATAGTGGACCAAACACAAAAGAACGCTGATGATGAAGGTTTAGTGGCCTTCGAAAACGGCTGGCTATGTGTTGTTAGTCAGAATATTTACAACAGACTTTGGTGTTATTTGTTCATTAATAATTATCACATGTAATTTGGCTTAAAAAGCGATACGAACTTTAGCCCGTTCAAATCACAAATATTGAAAATAAAAATAGTTTTAAACTGGTTTAAAATGTTAGGACTTTATGACTTTATGACACTTAGGATACCCTTGTGAATACCCCATATGTATATATCGTCGGCTTAGAGTGTAAACCTACTAAATCCACTTTTTACAACGTGTGACATTTTGATGACGTTCGAAAGAGAAAAGGCCGGGGCACAATGAATCCGTCATACGTTAAACTTCGCCTTTTTCAACTGACAGCTAAGTTGAAATACATGGTTTCTTATTAGGTTTGTTACATTCAGTACGTGTCCGTCAACGCAAAGTACAAAAACTGGTTAACTTTTAACTCTTTGCATACGTTGAGTAGTTTGACAGATATTGGGTGGTTTTTTGGTATGTTCTGAATTAGGTTTTTGTGTTTTGTGGCAGCAAAATAAAAGTAAAGAAAAGAAATAAACGAAATAAATAAAAAATGTGAATTTAATAAATAAAATGGAGAATCAACCTATTGAAGCTTTTCAAATGGTTCCGTCAATAAATTACTCATTGTGCCAACCTTATACGTTGTTGCGTTAATGTCAGTTGTAAAAGACGAAGTTCAACGTATGACGGAGTCATTGTGCCCCGGCCTAAAGAGACACCCCCATCGACTGGCTAAAATATTTATTTTACTCTAAGCTCGAAATAATTGGTCTATCTCGTGCTTGTAGTCGCGACACTGTCGCGAAAAACCCTCAAACTTTGTTCTTCTTTGGCTTGCTCTCCGTTCAACCAACGACCGTTTTTATTTAATCGCTCGGCTTATGTGTTCACTCGACACCCTTTATTTCGTAAAATCTCTACAAACGGTCTTTTGAGCATGTATGTGTGTTGCGAGTTTAGTTTGATTTACAGATATTTTTATTGTTATTTATTATTATCTTCTCCCTTCCTCTTAAATGCTTTGCCTGTGACGAAATATCTAAGGCAAACAACAATAACAAAACAAAAATAAAGACCTTTTTTGCGAACACTTTGCTTGTTTTGCTCACTTAATGACCCTCAGTAGCTGATCAACGAAGGATTCTGTTCATAACATACGGTCAGTAAGAGACCAATTCGTGTGTTACGCTCAATCCATAACCCGGGAGAGAGAACACGATTGAAACTATATTTCATTATCAGTAAAAATTTACTGATAATATACTGCAGTGTGCCTATTTACTAACCAAATAAGTTAGATAAAACAAACAAAAACCAACAAATTCATATGTATTTACAATATTGAAAGTTTTAATACTTTTAATTAATTAATTAAAAAAATATACTAAAAGCATAAGTACTTCCAACTTAAAAAAAAAATTTCATTACTAGATGTTTACAAATCTCCCCTGTGATCGGACTTACATTGTTTTTTTTTTGTTTTCTCTCAAAGTGAAAACAAATTTTTACATTCTTATATGTAATATCTACATTCAATTATATTGTAAATACGAGACAACACAGCTTAATTTTTGGCCGTAGAACACAGTGGTATACTCCGTTTTAAAAGATTACACCGAGACATACAGAAAAAAACCGATCAATCACATAGTTGTGTGCGTGCAGTCGTTTCTTTTCGGCTAAACGTACACGTTGTCGGCACTGATTGATGAGAATAAAAAAATTTTGATATTTTTATTTGACGGCTGATTATTTGTACGTCTCCAAATCTGATTGACGAAAAAACCGTCATTTGCTTTGTGTTATTTGTTCTGTGACGACATGGAGAAGTGCGCGGATGAAAAAAATTTGTTTGCACTTTGTGAAAATGTACCATTGATCTTTGTAAAAAGCCAAACAATCAAAAGTTTACAAACGGTTGTATGATTATTATTAATACTATATTTTATTCTCTAATTTTTCTAATCTTAATAGGTAGTGTGAATAAAAAAAATTACTTAAAAATTATTTTTAAAGCCCCAAATGCATATGTATTTATGTATGTTAATTTTGTGTTTAAAACAAATTTTTAACTAAAAAGCAAAAACATATGAGTGTGTACATATTTTTTTATTCACACTACCTAATGTCTTGTTTTTATATTAACAGCCTGTTTTTAGAAAACATAAGCTCTTTCGCTTTTATGTTTGGTTTATAAACGATAATGTTTAAAATTTGATTTCTATAAAATATATTCTAAAGCTTTCATTTTGACATAAAAATAGCTTTTTAGGCATAACGAAAAAATCTCACTCACAAAATTATTACAGTGAAGGAATACAAAAAATAATATATGTTAAAAAAATTTCTATGAAAAATTTGAAATAAAATTTATTTCAAATTAATTTTAAATTTTATCAATAAGGGGGTAAGCAATTTAATTTTTAATTGATTTTAGCATTCAATTGGAAATTAATTTACCCATTAAAACAGGTTTTCATTGCAGTTCGTATTTTCCGTTGTTTCTTAGAACTAACTATGTTTTTTTTTCTATAACCTTTACTTTATTTGGACTCAATACTTAAACTTTTTGTGATTTGTTTGAAAGTTAAATTATGGAAAATAAAGCAAAAATTATCTGTTTATACTGAATTTGGCCTTGAGTCTTTCACAGAAAAATTAGAGGAGCAAGGGGAACATCTTTGCTTTGTACGGAAGCCAAGATTCGTTCTTGTGAAAGTTAAATCAATCCGCTTATAGAAAAAACCATTTAGATTTTTTCGTTTATTTAATTTTTCGTAATTTATAGTAAAAAATGAAAGGAAAAAATAGTTTTTTACTGTTTTAAGTCAGTTCAGATTCTAACATTAAAAATTAAATAACATTTTCGTTAAAGTCAAATGAAAAATATATAGACTGATTTTTAATTAATTTTACATAAAAAACTTTATGAGTGTGGAAAACTGAAAGCTCTTTTGTTGTCACACACATAAAAACAAATAAACGTTTTCAAAACGAAAACATGGTTTCATTCGTTATTTTAAAGAACGTATACACTTATTCATTTTCGAAAAACAGGCTGTAAGAATCGTTTGTTTCGAATTTTTTTTAAGGAAAATATGTTTGTTTTTTTAGAGTGTTTTGAAGAACTAGAATTATTATAATTATAAACAATAATAATAATAATAGATGAAAAATTTATGTGGAAGATAGAAAAATTATTATTTAGCTCTGTATATTTGTTTAATGTGTTTTTTATACAAAGATTTCATAAAGTTTTAATGCCGCTAATAACAAAAAATCATCATCCGATGAAGACATATATGCCATCGCACACAACTAACGAAACATTAAAATGCTGATTGACGATTTTATTTGCACGTCTCCAAAAAATCATCAATTAAACGACACTAACACATTCTTACCGATTGATGGCTTTTTTGTACGTGTCCTGGACACTACGTTTGCGTTTAAAATTACTCATATGTAATTTTTTTCAGCAGTAGAACTAATATCGTATGAACAATTTTTAAGGAATTTCATTGCAAAGTTGCTCATACGCACTGATTGCCTTAATTCATTCATACATTTTTTGTACATCGACCAGTGTTGCCACTAGACTTCTCGAGCAAATACCTACACATGCTAAAAAAAATTTGAAATTTCCCTACACTTTGAAAAAATTTGCCCACAAAAATTGTAACCAAAAAATGGTTATAAAAACTTTGGCAAAAAATATGTAAAAAACTTAAAAAAAATAAGTTTTAATTATTATTATTCAAACTTCATTTGTTTATATATTTATGATTTTTGATCAGGCTGAAGTTCGTATCGTTTTGTAAGCCAAATTACATGTGATAATTATTAAATATTATTAAATAACACCAAAGTTAATTGTAAATATTCTGACAAACACTAATAGAGCGGAACAACTAGCTGTTTTCGAAGGCCACTACACATTCCGCATCATCGTTCTTTATGTTTGGTCCACTGTGTGTGGTGTCAGTTGATGTATATTTCTGCATTATATACGTAACTTTTATTAATAATTATATAGAAAATTGTTAGAAAATAGAAATACACTTTGTATTTGTTGTTTTGTGCATTTTAAAGAGCCACAAATTGATTTAACTTTTCAGATAAATTGTAAATGAAATCAATCAGCTGTTCTTTCAATGTATTAGTTACTTGGGATTTGGTTACAACTTTACCCATAATTAAATGTAAATTTTTACTGCTAAAAGTCATCAAATAGGTATACTTAAAAAAGTTTGCACCTAGTGATAATTTCTGAATATGCTCCAATATTACTAAAACAAAAACTATATATTTGAATTTATTTCATAAATAATGCAACATGAGGAAAAATCTAATTCATTTTGGATAATTTAAAAAATCTGTCCGATTTTCCCTGCGCTTCTATTTTAATATCAAAAATACCTACATGTAGGGATTTTTCCCTACTTCTGGCAACACTGACATCGAGCCTTACACAGGATTCAGACGATGAAATTTATGACGTCTATTTTTCTTGATTCCCTTTTGAAGTTTCTACCAAAAATTATCTGCGTTCATACGATGATTATTTTTACATGTCTAATTTTTTTTATTGATTTTGATTTTTATTGATTTTATTGTTTATACACACATTTGCAGTACATACCCTGTCGGAGAATGTGTTGTTGACTACAAAAATAGTTAACTTATAGTTGACTTTTCTTAGACTGACTAAAATCTAACTGCAATGTCATGTAGAACAAACCCAAAATGAATTCTTAAGTTGAGTACGTAATTAAATTTGATGAGAGCCAACAAATTTATCCTCAGCTACCATGAAACTCATTTTAGTTTTATATTAACATCTTGCTGTTGTTATTTTGGATGGTACCTTAGCCAAGTGGTAGCTCGTTGAGTACACAACGTGTGATGATACATGTTCGAACCCCGGAAAAATTTTTTTAACTTATTAATTACCAGGTTAGCTGAAAGTAGTGCAGAGTAAGACAATTGACTACCTCCTAGGACATCGCAATGTTAAAATAGTCAGTTGATTACATTAAAAGTAATCCAAAGTCAGTACTATTTGCGAGATAGTCAGCTTAATGTTAACCGAATTTCCGACAGGGTATGAAAAAAACCATAGAAAACAGAAATCGAGTCATTTTTTCTACCCCTCTTCTCCTCTACCCCGTTCACTATCAAACCAAAAATGACGTCGAAAAATATACCTTATAAAAGTCTTCGTGTGAATTAGCTGTTATTTTCGATTTTATCGTAAGCGACTTGTTGCTTTTTGTTGAAATTAAAGCTTTATGGGCCTAGCTGTAGTTTAGAATTATCAAAATGCCAAACTATTGATAACTTTTAAGATACAGGCCGTATAATTTTATCTTAAGTGACAGAAAAAACAGATTAGTTGAGACAACCGAATTTGTTGCCCATCGAATTTAAGTGTTTACACCAACTGTCATAGAATTCTGGTATAACGACTGAACATTTCTTGTGGTTCCACTATATATTAATTATAGCCCTCAACCTAATAGTTGCAGCAACAGAAAAAATTGGTTAACAGTATGAAATTTCAAATAAAAATTATTCTTGCTACCAAAAATATGATTAATATAACTAAACCAATGTCATAATTGGTACTGTGTAAGAAAAACTAGCCTTCATTGCTGAGTGCAAATAAAAATACACTATTTAAGAAATTTGTTATTTAACATATTGTCATACGTTTATTTTAATTTAAATTGGTGGTGAAGCATATAGACATATATACTATATGCATTTCTTTAACCACACATTTTGAACAGCCACAAACATGTTATCTTATGCGGAGACTTTCCAAAACCATTTAGGAATTCACAAATCATAATGTCTTTGAAAGTCACAAAAGTTAACTTTTAATTTGCTGTTATAAAGTTTGATAGTAAAATCCACCTTTAGTTATTTGCAGCAACGGATAGAAAGTGTTTATTTTAACTTTAATATAGAACGACAATTCTTTAGTTGCTAATACCAAAAGTTGTACTAAAATCCAATTCATAATATTTTATTCGGTTATGATAATCAATCAGTTAATTAGTCAAGACAAAACCATACGCTCGGTTGATGCAACCAATTCAAGAATTGTCTTTATTATAATTATGGCCTTATGGCAATTAACATGGATTGTTTTTTTTTGATTATTAAAAATTGGTAGCATGAACTGACATATAGTTTATGCTAATGATATAATATTGGCCTAACCAACCAATCTTTTTTCTGGGTGCATATTTGAATATTTAACAAATAAGTGTGCTATATTCGGCTGTGCTGTATCTTATATACCCTTCACCAAAGTGCGTACACAGAGAAAACAGATTAGTTGTGGCAACCAAATTTGTTGCCAATTGAATTTTGGCGGTTGCAGCAACTATCATAGAATTCTGGTATAACGACTGAACATTTCTTGTGGTTCCACTATATATTAATTATAGCCCTCAACCTAATAGTTGCAGCAACAGAAAAAATTGGTTAACAGTATGAAATTTCAAATAAAAATTATTCTTGCTACCAAAAATATGATTAATATAACTAAACCAATGTCATAATTGGTACTGTGTAAGAAAAACTAGCCTTCATTGCTGAGTGCAAATAAAAATACACTATTTAAGAAATTTGTTATTTGACATATTGTCATAAGTTTATTTTAATTTAAATTGGTGGTGAAGCATATAGACATATATACTATATGCATTTCTTTAACCACACATTTTGAACAGCCACAAACATGTTATCTTATGCGGAGACTTTCCAAAACCATTTAGGAATTCACAAATCATAATGTCTTTGAAAGTCACAAAAGCTAACTTTTAATTTGCTGTTATAAAGTTTGATAGTAAAATCCACCTTTAGTTATTTGCAGCAACGGATAGAAAGTGTTTATTTTAACTTTAATATAGAACGACAATTCTTTAGTTGCTAATACCAAAAGTTGTACTAAAATCCAATTCATAATATTTTATTCGGTTATGATAATCAATCAGTTAATTAGTCAAGACAAAACCATACGCTTGGTTGATGCAACCAATTCAAGAATTGTCTTTATTATAATTATGGCCTTATGGCAATTAACATGGATTGTTTTTTTTTTTTTTTGATTATTAAAAATTGGTAGCATGAACTGACATATAGTTTATGCTAATGATATAATATTGGCCTAACCAACCAATCTTTTTTCTGGGTGCATATTTGAATATTTAACAAATAAGTGTGCTATATTCGGCTGTGCTGTATCTTATATACCCTTCACCAAAGTGCGTACACAGAGAAAACAGATTAGTTGTGGCAACCAAATTTGTTGCCAATTGAATTTTGGCGGTTGCAGCAACTATCATAGAATTTTGCTATAGCGACTGAAATTTTCTTGTTGTACCACTATATTTTAATTATAACCCTCAACCCAATAGTTGCAGCAACAGAAAAAATTGGTTGACAGTATGGAATTTGAAATAAATGTTATTCTTGCTACCGAAAATTTTGTTAATATAATTAAAACAATATCATAATTGGTAGCTGTAAAAGAAAAATTGGCCTTCCTTGCTGAAATAAAAATAAACAATAAACGCAAACAAAAATACACAATTTAAGAAATTTATTTTTTGACATATTGTCTTAAGTTTATTTTAATTGAAATTTATTTCGTAATGGTGAAGCATGTCTATATACGTTTCTTCAACCACACATTTTGAAAAGCCACAAACCTGTTATCTTATGCACAGACTTTCAAAAACCATTTGAGAATTCACAAATCATAATATCTTTGAAAGTCACAAAAGTTAATTTTTTAATTTGCTGCTATAAACTATGATAGTAAACTCAATCTCTAGTTAGTTGCAGCAACTGATTGAAAGTTTTTATTTTAATTTTAATATAGAACGACAATTTTTTAGTTGCTAATACCAAAAGTTGGTAGTAAAATCTAATTCGTAATATTTTATTCGGTTGGGTTAACCAATCAGTTTATTAGTCATGACAAAAGCATACGCTCGGTTAATGCAATCAATTTAAATAGTGTCACAATCATATATTTGTTACAATTATGCCCTTATGGCAATGAACATGGATTGTTTTTTGGATTAACAGTAAATTGATAGCGTGAACTGAAATATAACCGTTTTCCAACCAATCTTTTTTCTGGGTGTATATACATTCATAAGCACATTTTTACATAAAATTTATAATTCTTTGCTCTAGTGCAATTTTTAGTTAGTGACCTTTTGGTTATTTCGGTAAAATATGTTTTTTTTTCGATATAAGCAATATTTTGAATCACCCTTATTTCAGTTGTGAAAAATGCCGTCACGTCATACAATATAAAAAAAATCAAAATAAAAAAAATAGTTTTATTTAGTAAATTTAATATCCAGAAAAAAAGTTAAAAGTTTTCAGCTCTGGAGTTGTGATTTTAATTTTTATAATTTTCTACGCCAAACTATTCTTTTCAAAACGTAAAATATATATAATTTATAACACATAACAAACACAACCCGCAAAGCGATAAGATTGTCTGCGAAAAACACTCAGGGTATGTGCTGGGAATCAAACCCACGACCTCTGGACTGGGAGGCTAGCATAGCTGCCACTCAGCCACAGGGGCAACCTTAAAGAAAAAAAAAATAATTAGATCTAGTTATAAGGTAAATAAAATACAACAGGAATGTTAGTTTCCCAACCCTAAAATCATCCTTTTTGATTTTTTTGATTTCTTATACCAATCTCTTTCTTTTAAGAATATAAGATATGTTTAATTTATAAAAATAAATCCTCACAAAAACATAAATGTGAAAAAAGGCCAAGTTCCTATCCAAAATTTCGGCCACGAAAAGTAGTGAGATATAAATTTTGACAAAGTGCATGTTAGCCACAATACCTAACACAGAAATATGCTATGTGTTATATAAATTTGTAATCGTGAGGGTGTTATACAATTTCTAGATAATTAATTCTTAAGAGATGCAGTTTTTTCAGATGCAAGAAACTCTTGGAATAGTTAAGTCCACTCTTTAAATCTGATTTTATTTTGGGGTGATCTATGCTGTTGCCATTCCCTTCTAGCTCTTCTTTTTTCATACACGAGACGTTCAATATTCCTAGAATTTTATTAGACCCAGTCTGCGGATGGGAGGTAGTGGCATGCTCAGCAGCCTGTTTAATATTTTCATTAAGATTGGAAATGCTAGATTCAATATCATTGGGTGTTCTTAGCATAACATTTTCCATGCAATGACTACTAAGATATTTTTTGAATCCCAGTCAATTAACACGATTGGTCATTTTCATATATGGGTGAGGTAAGTCACTTCTTAATTAGTTACAGATTGACACGATAGTGGGAGAGTGATCGGAGGAGAGATCTAGAGAAGCTTCAACATCAATTAAATACCTAGAAATATTTTTCATAATGCCAAAATCTATAACATCCAGAATTTTTATAAAGAAATGAACAAATAAAATTTTTTCTCTCCTTCTTTAGAAAGGTAAAAATATTGCCAAGTTAGCAGATTATCTAGAAATTATATGACACCCTTACAATCACAAATTTATGTCATACATAACATATATCTGCAAACAAGAACTTGGTCAAAATTTATATCTCACTACTTTTAATGGCCGAAATTTTTTATAAACTTGGCCTTTTTGCAAATTTATGTTTTTGTGAGTATCTCATTGCTTTTTGACAAATTTTCTATAATAACACTTTTTAAACTTAAAATTTCTAGTGTATCTCATTTCTATTAATGATCACTGTGCCAGTTGAAAATGGAATAGTTACATAAAATAATGGGTTAGAGCGTGATGGGTGTTGAATTTTTGACCTTAAATATGCACTATTGTGTCATTACAACGGATCGCCAGTGTGAACGAAATTTGTTAAGAGTCGTCTGAAAAGAAACATGTAAAATACAGCGTAAATTTTACTAGGCGTGACGCAGCCTATTTTCTCAATATATTTACATATTAAAGACTACTTAGCCGAAGTGCATAAATCAAAAGGATATGCACAATGTGCATGCAAAGTTTCAAGAGGGTAGCTGGTGCTTTAATTTTTGGATTTCCCGATTGAGTAAACCAATTAATATTTGTGTACAATATGTCAGCTGTCTTTAGTATAATATTACGTAAAATGTTTATGGAGCTGTCCCCGCCGACTTTTATATCTGCTAGTGCTTATGGTTCATGCAAAGTTTGGTATTAAAAAGTTAATGACAAATATATGAGTAATAAATTCAAAACTGCTAAGCCGAATTACATGAAAAAAAGAGCTACGATTTATGGATGAAGTCTCGGCTATTTTTCAAAATAGGAAATTTTTACTGTGGATAAGGGCAATGTGTATGAAAAGTTTCAATAAAATTGAACTTAATTTTAAGTTTGCAGTGCTTTTTCCCAACCCACTGATAGATTTTTTTATGTATACAATTTCAGCACCCTAGTACGAATTGGAGTTTTAACGTATAAAACTTCTTAATTTTAAGATTTTCCCATTAGCTTACTCATATACACTTACCTGTGTATACCTTTAAATTGTATCAGCATTACCTCTCCCATTATTTCTAACTCACAATTTTGTTGTGAGCAATGATTATAATACATGCCAATTTTCTTCTAAAATATGCTAGATATCCTTTTGTTTATAAATTAAACATATCTTATATTCTTAAAAGAAAGAGATTGGTGTAATAAATGAGAAAAATTAAAAACGATGAATCCAGGGTTGTGACACTTACTCTTTTTGTGATAAAAAAAATTAACTACCGAAAATTATTATTTTTATTTTTTTTTATTAAACAAACTTATTTTATGCTTCAGTACAAATAAAAGTGGTATTTCAAATTAAAAACTAAACTTCAAAAAATTTAAAAGATTTTTCCAGGGTTGTAAAGCTTTAATTTTTTTTTATACATAAGTAACTTACTAAAACAAAGTTTTCTTTTTTTTCTATAAATTAAACATATCTTATATTCTTAAAAGAAATAGATTGGTGTAAGAAATGAGAAAAATTAAAAAGGATGATTCCAGGGTTGGGAAACTTACTCTTTTTGTGATATAAAAAATTAGCTACCGAAAACTAAGTTTTATTTATTTTTTATAAAATAAACTTATTTTATACTTCAGTACGAATGAATGTGGTATTTCAAATTAAAAAAAAAATAAAAAAAACAAAAACTACGTTTCCAGGGTTGGAAAACCTTATTTTTTATACAAAAGTAACTTACTAAAACAAATTTTTTATTTTTTAATATAAATTAAACACATCTTACATTCTTAAAAAAAGATTGGTAAAAGAATTCAGAAAAATCAATCAATCCCCATGGTTGGGAAACTTACACTCTTTTTGATATAAAAAATTAACTACAGAGCACTAATTTTTGTATTTTTTTTTATTAAATAAACTTTATTTATGCTTGAGTACGGATAAAATTGGTATTTCAAATATAAAAAAAATTATAAAGACGATTCCAGGGTTTGAAAACCTTAACTTTTTTTGTACAAAAGTAACTTACTACAACAAATTTTTCCCTTTTTTCTATAAATAAGACATATTATAAATTCTTAAAAGAAAAGGATTGGTGTAAGAAATCAGAAAAATCAAAAAAGGTGATTCCAGGGTTGGGAAACTGAAACTTTTTGTAATATAAAAAATTAACTACCGAAAATTAATTTTTATTTGTTTTATTAAATAAACTTATTTTCAGTACGAATAAAATTGGTATTTCAAATTAAAAATTAAACTTCAAAAAATTAAAAAGATGTTTCCAGGGTTGGAAAACTTTAGCTTTTTGATACAAAAGTAACTTACTAAAGAAAATTTTTCCTTTTTTCTCTGTAAATTAAAGATATCTTATGTTCTTAAGAGAAAGAGATTGGTGTAAGAAATCAGAAAAATTAAAAAGGATGAAATCAGGATTGGGAAACTGAAACACTTTGTGATATAAAAAACTAACTACCGAAAACTAATTTTAATTTTCTTTTTTAAATAAATAAAATTATTTTATACTTTAGCAGGAATAAAATTGGTATTTCAATTTAAACAAGTTTAAAACACGTTTCCAGGGTTGGAAACCCTTCCCTTTTTTTGTAGAAAACTAACTTACTAAAGCAAATTTTCCCTTTTTCTCTATAAATTAAAGATATCTTATATTCTTAAAAGAAAAAGATTAGTATAAGAAATTAGAAAAATCAAATAGTTTGATTTCAGGGTTGGAAAACCCACACTTTTTTTGATTTAAAAAATTAGCTACCGAAAACTAATATAAATTTTTTTTAATAAAATAAACTTATTTTATACTTCAGTACGAAGGAATTTGGTATTTCAAAAAAAAAATTAAAATGACGGTTCCAGAGTTGGAAAGCCTTATTTTTTATACAAAAGTAACTTACTAAAACAAATTATTTCTTTTTTACTATAAACTAAACATATCTTATATTCTTAAAAAAAGATGTTGGTGTAAGAAATGAAAAAAATCCAAAAGGAGGATTCCAAATTAACTACCGAAAACTAGTTTTTTTTTATTAAATAAAATTATTTTATGATTGAATACCAATAGTATTGGTATTTCAAATTAAAAAAAACAATTAAAAAAATTAAAAAGACGATTCCAGGGTTGGAATACTTTAACTTTTTTTGTACAAAAGTAAGTTACTAAAACAAATTTTCCTTTTTTTTTATAAATTAAACATTTCTTAAATTCTTAAAAGAAGGAGAAATCAGAAAAATCAAAAAGGATGAGTTCAGGGTAGGGACACTTACACTTTTGGTGATATATAAAAGTAACTAAGTCTAATTAGTTTTTATTTTTTCCTTTATAAATTATATATATTTTACGTTTTGGAAAGAAAAGTTTGGTATAGAAAATTATAAAAATAAAAACCACAGCTCCAAAGCTGGAAACTATGATTTTTTGTGGTCATTAAAGTAACTAAATAAAACATTTTTTTTTTGAATTTCCTTTTTTTCACTTAACACACTTTCTAAAATTTTTTTAAGAACTACTAGATTAGTGTAAGTAATCAGAAAAATCTTAAATTATGATTCTAGGATTTGAAAATTTTTATTTTTTTCTTTGTACATAAAAGTAACTATATGCTTATGTATGTATCTCTATGTAGTATAAACGCACTTTGGTAAAGGGTATATAAGATTCGGCACAGGCGAATATAGCACTCTTACTTGTTGTACATAGGTCTTATAAAGGTACTAAAATAACTTTTATTTGACAAACACTTGTAACTACAAAGATTATATGTATGTAAGATCCACTTATGAATTTAAATTTTTGTGCAAAAATTATTACATCATTGATAGGAATAAATATGCCAAATATTAGGTTACTTATAGTTTCAGTTTTTAACCAATTTCTTTGTTCAGTTTTAATGATTTTTATGACAGAAAATGACCGCTCTGCGGCCGCACTTCCACGTTGCAAAATAGGAAATTTACACATATATCGCCTTAAATTACTAAATAACAATATTCGGTAGATTTCAGGCCTTTTTCGGTAGAATTGGTAGATTGTTAAATTCACAAACATATTCGGTAGAATCTACCGAATATCGGTAGAAGTGTGCACACTGGTCAGTGGTCAGTGAGTATGTCTTAAAATATGCACTTTTTGCACCTCTATATCTCCGGAACCTTACATTGTAAAACCTTCAAACTTCGCATATGAGGTTATATGAATTTATTCTAATTATGATTAAAATTTGCGGTCGCGGAAAACAAAGTCATGAGGGGAGTAAAAACAGCTCGAATGGCTTCGTGTAAATATACACACTGCGTGCATTGGCCAGAACTTGGCCTGGAGCACTGCCGTGCGCTTAGATGCATATAACCTGATATGCGAAGCTTAAAAGTTTTACAATGAAAGGTCCCGGAGATATGGAGGAGCAAAAACTGCATATTTTAAGACAGTGAGTATGTCACTGACACACTCATCAAATTGATAAAGCACTTCCGCTATCGCTAGAGAGCTAAAATTTGGTACACGAGTAGATCTAGGTGAGAAATGAACCAGAAAAATCGAAAAACACGGAAATTTTAACCAGGGGGTGGTGCTACGCCCATAAAAATTAAAATTTGCACTAGTGAGCTGAAATTCGATGCAGAGCTAGGCCTAGGTAGGCAATAAAATAAAAAAAAAATTTAAAACTCGTAAATTTTGGCCAGGAGTGCGGGGCTACGCCTATAAAAGTCAGAATTGAAAAAGATAATAAAAGATAATTAAAATTTATGCTAGTGAGCTGACATTTGATACATAGCTAGGTCTAGGTGAGCACTAAAATAAAAAAATCTGAAAATCCGGAAATTGTGGCCAAGAGGGCGGGTTACGTCCATAAAAGTCAGAATTAAAAAAGCTAATATAAGGCGCTTAAAAGAAGTTGTTTTATTGAAATTTCGTTTGTATACTGCGATAATGCAGGGCTATAAATTTTTTGTTAAAAAAGTGGGTAGAGATACGCCCATATAATTTAAACCTAATTTTCGTGTACTACGGCTCAGCATATGTAGATATACTATATATCTATTTATCCGTTTGGAAAGAAACTTGACACGAATAATAAGCACTGCCCGAAAAAATCTTAAGTCGGGAAAAGTAGACGGGGTTACGACCATAAAAATTAAAAGTTAGGCTATGGAGCTGAAATTTGATGTACAAGAAGGTCTAGGTGAGAAACCATCTAAGAAACCTGAAAACCCCGAAATTCTAGTCAGAGGGGCAGGGCTGCTCCCAGAAAAATTAAAAATTAAAAGTTGTGCTTATGACCTCACCTAGACCTACACAAGTAGGTATACGTGAGAAACCAACTAGAAAAATCTGAAATCTCAAAAATTTTTACCAGAATGGGCGGGGCCACGCTAATATTGTTTGGAACTAAAAACTTAATATACACCTTTTAATTCAAGCTAATTTAGTGAAACCTTGCATACGCGTTGCACGTATACAATACTTTAAACTATCACCTTAAAAAGTGGGCGTGATAACTCCTATAAAATGTTATCCCTGTGTTTAATTTACTTCAGTCTAGCATATTATACTACAAAATAAGCATGAGTTGTAAGCGCTGCTCAAAACAAAATTGTGAGTTTAGAATAGTGGGAGGGATAGTGCTCATAAAATTAAATTCTCGCTAGAGAGCTGAAATTTTATACACAAGTGTAGAGGAAGCCAATGGGAAAATCTTAAAACCAAGAAGTTTTTTTTCGGAATGCGGGGCCACGCCTTTAAAACTGCAATTCACGCTAGAGAGCTGAAATTTGATCAGAGATCAAATCTAGATCAGAGCCTACAAAGAAAAATCTGCAAAACAAGAAGTTTCAATCAGGGGGCGGGAACAAGCACTTTTAATTCAAAATTAAGATAAATTTTATTGAAGCTTTTCATACACATTGCACTTACGCTACATTTACATATGAAAGTACTTTCTTGAAATTTCTGTATACGTATTATGAATAAAAATTTTAATGAAATAAATCACTTTCATGAAAATTTCTTGTTAATTTTCATAGGAAGGTGAAAGTTCATTGTAAAAATGTCGTCGAAAAGTAAAGTTTGAAAAAAACATGTTTTGTTCACTTCTTAACTAGAGTTACCCAAATATCACATACACAAATTTACAAGACAATAAATTGGGAATAAGTATTATTGTTAATATTGTAATAATATTGTTGTTTTCAAAAGGCATGAATTATCTTCTTCATGTATATTTGAACACAAGATATTATAATTCCTTAAATATTTGTACATTATAATAATTATAATAACTATTTGCTACAATCCTCTATATGTGTACAAATCTTTAAAGGGGTAACACTGTTAACCCTTTTTGATTTTACTTTCTGAAAACTTTAATTTCTTGAAAATATCGTTGAAAGCTGAGTGGAAATTAAAAACAATGTGAGTGTGGTAGTAAAAAAAATTTGATTGTATTGCTACTCTCTTGCAATCAGTTTTATTTGTAAATGGAAGGTTATTAAAAAGAAAAATTCCAATTTTCAAAAGTAGGCGTGACTTCACCCATAAATCTTAGCTTTTTCTTTCAGGTACTTCGGCTAAGCAATTTTTAATTTAATACTCCGGTATTTCGAATTAACTTTTAATACCAAACTTTGCATAAACCATAAGCACTAGCAGATATAAAAGTCAGCGGGCCAGGCCCGTAAAAATTTTACGTAGAGAGCTGACATTTTTAAAATAAATAGTAATTGATTTACTCAATTAGAAAATCCAAAAATTAAAGCACCACCTACCCTATTGAAACTTTGCATGCACATTGGGCATATGGTTTTGATTTATGTACTTCGGCTAAGCAGACTTTAATGTGTAAATACATTTAGAAAATAGACAAGGTAGCGTTTACTAAAATTCACGCTGTATTTTACATGTTTCTTTCCATACGACTCTTACCAAATTGCGTTCACACTAGCGACCCGTTGTGCATTTTTAAGGTCAACAATCCAACACCCATCACTACGGTGACCATCCGTTCTGTATTATACAGAACAGTACTGTATTTGAGAGCCCTGTTCTGTATAAATTATTCATTAGGAAATAACGTTGAAATGTTCTGTATTTTATTTACTGTTCAGTATTTGTTCTGTATTTTTATGACTCAAACTGCATTTACAAAATTAACGAGGTTTCTGCAACAATGCTGTTTTAATCAACATTTAAAAAGGGCTTAATATATCAACTCTAAATGCCGCAGTTCTATAAAAATACAGAAACAACATGAGTTTTGTTTCCTTAATTTTTTTTCCTTGAGAGTGTGAATATGAAATTTGTCTGTGTTAGTGACATCTTATTTTTGACGATCCCGCTTTAGGAGCCTGGCTTTTCTTCGTTAATTGTCAAGCTACTTTATTTCATGATTATATAACGCAGATTGAGTTCCAAAAAATATGTATGACAGAGGTCTCTCTCATTATTAATGAATTTAAGTTTAAAATCCCACAACGTAGAGAGGAAATATTTTTGCCTATTGTATTGCTGCTAAAAAGATTGTAATTGAGTTGAGCCAAAAAAATGTTACTGATATGGATTAGTTTAAAGCCAGGCTGTTCAAACTGGCACCAGAGTGCCAAACATCAATCGGCTTCCTATACAAATGAATACATACACGCGAATACTTTCGGTGTTCTCTTAATGGCCAGCCTTGGTTTAAAGGTAATGCAAGCCGATTTTATGCAGATTGTATTGATTTGATGCAGAAGTTGAAACTCCTACGTGGAAATATGTTAAATCCAGTCTTGTTTTCATTATGGATAAAAGAAAAGAGTTAAACATAAACTACATCGAATTATTTGATGAATTAACTCTTGTTAAAAGAGAATTTAGAAAAATTAAAGAGAATGAGAATCAAATATCAGCATAAATGTTTAAATATTTTAAATAAAGAGACATAAGTTTCCAAAATAGGTTGAAAGTTGTCGAACTCAGTTTACTTTTATCTGGTTCCAATGCACCAACAGAAAGAGTATTTTCTGATTTATATAATATATGGACCAGTGAAAAAACTTTAATGAAGATGGATACCATCAGAGCGTTTTTAATAAAAAATAAAATATGATTTAAATTGTATTGAATTTAAAGAATATTTATACGGAAATCAATACTTGGTTAAACAAATTCATTCCACAGAAAAATATCAAAATTAGCTGTTTAAATATAACGCTGTGTAAGTATAACGTGTAAATTCGAAAGCATTTTCTTTAGTTTCGAATTACACACATAAGTATAAATACATACATATGAAGATTAGCATATGGTGATTACATTGTTATGCTACTTTTTGAATTTTTTTTTTGTTAATTTTTACTGTTTGTTAAGTATTTCTTTGTTCTGTATTTTGATTTCAAAATTATGGTCACCGTACCCATCACGCTCTAACCCATTACTTTATGCAACTATGCCATTTTCAACTCGTACAGTGATCATTAATAGAAATAAAATACACTAGAAATATTAAGTTTAAAAAGTGTTATTACAGAAAATTTTTCAAAAAGTAGTCAGATCCTCACAAAAACATAAATGTGAAAAAAGGCCAAGTTCCTATCCGAAATTTCGGCCATTAAAAGTAGTGAGATATAAATTTTGACCAAGTTCTTGTTTGCCACAATACCTAACACAGAAATATGTTATGTATGATATAAATTTGTAATCGTAAGGGTGTCATATAATTTCTAGATAATCTGCTAACTTGGCAATATTTTTACTTTTCTAAAAAATAGAGAAACATTTTTATTTGTTCATTTCTTTATACCGATAAAAATGTTGTCAAGTTAGCAGATTATCTAGAAATTATATGGCACCTTACGGTTTTAACTTCCTGTAGTTCAGTGCGTGCGTTGGTAAGTTTGTTTGGTCCAGATTGAATTATTCTTTCTACTATAATTTTTTATTATGTACATCGTTATAATTATGCATAAAATTAGTTAGGTATACACAGCTACTTCCTTCCATTTGCTCAATGGACTATTTTCTATAAATAACGTGTTGTAATACCAACATAAATATAATTTGAATTTGTATGTTATTGCTTAGGGTTTGGGCATAAATAATACATACAAAATAATATAATGTTATAATTTATGCGTGAAACAAAGAACTGCAGGCTATTTGACGTGACTTATGACAACATTTTGATGCAGGCTTATTTTTCCTTTTATTACTTATAAATTATGCAATATTGTAAATATAAACAAATAATTTCTTTTAAACTTAATTTGTAAAGTATATGAGACACGTGTTACTAAATTTATATTTGCGATAAGCAGTTCATGATTAAAGAGTACAAGCAAATCAATTTTTATTAAATTAGAATTCTTGAAAAACGTTATTTTATTTGTAAGAATTGTAATTATAAGCAAAATCTAGCTTCACGTTTAATATTTCCTTTCAGCGCCTCTAGGTATGCTATATTATTTTATTGTGTTAGAAAATTGGATATGTTTGTATACATTTTCAGTGACGTTTGTTTATAATAACTCCGAGGGACCCGGCAAATTCATGAGTTGCTGGCGAACATTCTAGTAATCGATAATAATAAATAACTTCTGCAATAAGCAAATTAAGATAAATTGTCTTAGAAAAGAAAAGTATTTTCAAAACATTTATTAAATTTTAGATAGCAATTACAACCTAATAGTTACAATCTTCTGTTTTTAAAGAAAAAAATTTGTGTTATCTAGCAGGAAATCTGTTGATATATTTTTATCTCCAAAGAGACATTTGTGATGTTCATATCAACGTTATTTCGAGTCCATTGATATTCATTTGAGAATCTATGAGGTCAAATTTATAATAAAATTCTAGTTATATATTAAAACTGATAACTCAAAAATCTGACTGGCTTTAATCCCAATGTAGATGAGACACAGTCTTACATTTTCGCATCCTTCTACAAATCTGTAGTGACTTCATAAGACTATACAACAGATTCTATTTATTTTATTCTGTTCCCGCTGTAAGCGGAAAGAACGTGTAAAAGTTTTTGGACTGTAAATACCATTCATTTACTCACACAAAAAAAAAAAAAAAACTGGTAAGCCAGGAAACGAGTTTAAAGTTTTCAACTTATTCACAACTTAATGGAAATTAAAATTGTATTATATTTTTAAGACTTGAATAAACAAGATATTTGCATGAAATTTTTACACAATATGAAGAATGATATGAAGATTAATTCCGCATCATTAAATTCCATTTTTTGAGTTATAACGTTGTTTGAGTAAATGTCACGTTTATACTTTTTAAACTTCTATTTTTTTGAATTGCTCAAAATAAGAGAGCTAAGTTTTAAAGTTTTACTATGACAGCTTCCTGATATAGAAGTGCAAAAAGTGCACTTTTTCTATAGCTATAGAGCTGAAATTATTTATACAAATAGCTCTAGCTAAGTCGGAAAACCCAGAAAATGTTTTCATATGGTAGTGGGGATAAGTGATGCTACAATTCTTTCACCAATAATGGCTACATGACGACTAAAAAATGGCTTAAGACTAGCTAAAAATGGCTAAACGCCATCGAATGCAAAATTATAAACTTCAAGCAAAAAAATAAGCTATTTCATACATTATTTTTTAGAGCAAATCGGGAGAGTAAGTAAATAAAAACAGAGCTCGCAAAATATGCTCAACCAAATTTCTCTGTGCGGTCTTCTCACTCAAAAGACCTAAAAAAAATGAGACGGAATCACTCAGTGTCTAAACAGCAACCCTCTTTTTTGTGTCAATCGTGTACTCGCTCCCGGGCAAGGCACATTTACTACAGGTACATGCATTAGGAAAAACTCTGTGGCAACTCTGTGCTTCTCATATAGCTTTACAAAGTAATTGTCAAAAATTTGTATGCATCAAACAAGGCACAAAAGTAATTGTCAAACGAATTCTTCGTTATAAACTTGTAAACAAAAAATCAGCGGATGAGCAATATGCCTGATACGTGTACCTGTTTGATATGCCTTGCTCCCGGGTTATGGATTGAGCGTAACACACGAATCGATCTCTTACTGACCGCATGATACGAACAGAATCGTTCGCTGCTCAGCTACTGAGGGTCTGTAAGTGAGCAAAACAAACAAAGTGTTCGCATAAAAGGTCTTTATTTTTGTTGTTGCGTTTGCTTTATGTTGTTGCCTTAGATATTTCGTCACAGGAAAAGCATTAAAGAGGAAGGGAGAAGATAATAAAAAATAACAATAAAAATATCTGTAAATCATGGGTGACCAAGATAAATTTAAGGTTGTGTAAGTGAGCGAAAAAGATAAGCACACAGGCGAAACAATTACTAAAAGTAATTCTTATATGATTTTTTTATTAAAGAATTTTTTCTAGAAACCCGTTTCAACAAAAAGTAATAAATAAACATTATTATTCACTTAAATTCTGAGTTTAAAACTACGAAAAACCAATTTGTAAGAGAAAACAATTTTTAATTTTCACGTAAGCAAAAGCATTTTTTAACATAAACAGCATACACAATAAATTTCTCGCAGTGCGTTTGAGAAAAATGTAAAAAGATAAGCAAAAATTTATCTCAGATAAGACAAAATGAAAGAGAATAAGAATACGTGTGAATTCGATTTGCAAAAATTTGCAACATGATGTTCACCAATCAAACTATTTGTCAACGAAGTGTAAATGTAAAACATGGATGAACATCATGTAGCAAATTTTTGCAAATCGAATTCACACGTATTCTTATTCTCTTTCATTTTGTCTTATCTGAGATAAATTTTTGCTTATCTTTTTACTCATTTTTCTCACACGCACTGCGAGAAATTTATTATGAATGCTGATTATGTTAAAAAATACTTTTGCTTACATGAAAATTAAAAATTATTTTCTCCTACAAATTGGTTTTTAGTCAGAATTTAAGTGAATATTAATGTTTATTTATTACTTTTTGTTGAAACAGTTTTATAGAAAAAAATTCTTTCATAAAATAATCATATAAGAATTACTTTTATTAATTGTTTCTGCCTGTGTGTTTATCTTTTTCGCTCACTTACACAACCTTAACTTTATCTTGGTCACCCATGATGTAAAATAAAAGACAGATATGTGTACAACAAAAACAAAATTAATCTTCATTTAAATTAAAATAATGAAAACAAAAAATATCCATGACGTACATAGTATGTATGTAAATCTGTACCTATGCCCACTCGCAACACACATACATGCTCAAAAAACCGTTTGCGTAGATTTTACAAACTAAAGGTGGAAGTACATAACACGCGTTCAATGCGCTAATGCGATACACGCGTCTGTCAAAAAAGTTGAAATAGTGTGTTCTCATAAGGCAAGTTACATAGAGAAGTTCGCGACGCGCGAGTTATGTGTATATATTTCTTCAGGAATAAAAAAAACAAAACTTAAGTTTTATTAGTTAAACTTTTATTGTTAATAGTTTGATTAATACTGCTTAAAATTACTTTGTTAAATTTATTTATAATTAATCAAAAATGCTTATTACTATAAAATAATAAATGCTTATTCTTACGGAAGTATCAACAACGTTCTTTCGTAATGCTTGGTTATCAATTGCACAACTTTTATGCAAAGTAAAGTAGTTGCGTATTTTTTTAGTACAACTTAGCGTCAGCTAAAGTTGGGCTATTGAACTTTTGTTATTTGTTCCAATTAATATTGAATTTTGTTGGAGTCGGCGTTGAGTCTGACGTAACTCCTCCCTCCTTTATGTTAAAATTCTCCTGAATTTTTTGTTTTAAAGAATTTTGTTTTATTACTATGTGTACGCAAAACATTGTTGATACTACAATTATTACAACTATTATTATAAATATGATTACAATGGAGTTTTTGCTAAATGTTTTATGGTATTTTAGTTCTTCTATTTCTTTTACATTTTCCATTTCACTTAAAACTATTTCATCGAATGTTGGTTCGATTGTGTCGAATTGAATTTGATTGCTAGAAGGTATGATGAAATTATCTCTATATATTTTTTTTGAGTTTGAAAATGTTTCATTGTCAATCTTTAATTTACAATCATGAAAGGTAAATAAACTGTTTCCTTTAATTGAAAATTTTCTTTCATCGCAATTGCTAGTAACAAAGCTATTGTTCGAATTTTTTAATAGTATTAATCCAGATTCTATTTCAGTTATTTCTTGTTTGTATGCTCTTACTTTTTTACATTTATTACTAAAAATACATAAATTGGATTTCTTGATATCTTTAAGATTAGGATTTTGCTTGTAATTATAGGCTGTTCCGTTATAATATATAATTTCTTGTGGGGTAAAGTTTAATTGTGTGAATTTGCTGTCTGTTATTGGTGTTACCAGAGATCTTTTAACTGTGACTGTGTCTCTTGGAAATTTTATGACAAATATGATATGGTCGTCTTTATATTTTGCTGCTCCTAACTGTACATATTGTAATTCATAAAAATCAATTTTGAAGTCGTTAATTTCTTTGTCGGTCAAAATATTACTGGTCATTACATTGAGTTTGGCTGATGCTATGTTGTTTTGAATATGCTCCAAGTTATCTGATAAAATTTTTAATTTAAGTAGGATTTCCACGTAATTTATTTGCTCCATCATTTGGTCATCGTTTTTTCTTATTGAGTTTAGTCTTGTAAATAGAGTTTTTCTGTCCGCATCAATCGTTAATTTCAATTTGTTAATAGTTCGGTTGAAATGATCGTTTATATGTATGTTTCTGTTAATATTTTCGATTGCTTTATGGTTGTTTTCGTCTATTATCTTAAGGTGTTCTTCAATTTCTACTCTGTCATCGTCGTTCATCGTTCCGGCTATCCATTTCAATCCTGAACCTATCATATTAATTAAACCTCGTTTTTGTCTGTTAGGAAGTAAGGTTTGTGCTTTTAATTTAATTTTTTCTACTTCATGTTCGAGCAATATTTTGTTATTTGTCGATTGCAACTGCTCTATTTCTTTTGCTAAAGAGTTAATAACGTTTCTTATGTTTTGAATATCAATTATGTGGATAATTTTGTTGTAGTTTATAATTAGTTTAACGTCGTCTAATTTAATTTCTGCAAATCCATTGTTGTTGTTAATGGGTTGAATCGTCAGGGATGCTATCGTCATTGGTATTAGTGTCAGAAGCGTAACGAGCAATATCCAGTTGGTCTGAAAATTTATTTTTTCGTTTAATGTTTGAAGGATGTATATTGTCAAGTTTTAGTTTTCTATATCTAGGTTCATATTTATGTCTCAGTACTTTATAGTTCCTAACGTAACCTTCGTTATCTGTTCTTTGGAAATCTTCTCTGGTTTCATTTCTCTTATCTATAATACGTTGCTTTGCTTGTCTTATCTTTTCTTCTATTTTATACTTTTCAACTTTTCCTTCCATAATGTCTATCGGTTTTTCTTTAGTAAGTGAGTGGATTGACCTATTGTACCATTCTATACACTTAAAAATTCGTTCTTGCGTTGATAAGGAAGAATTTTCTGATTCCAGTGTTCTGAATTTTTCTGACAGTGTACTGTATAACCTTTCTATGTCTGAGTTTCCTGTGTGATTGTTGGGTTTTGTGAAGTGTACTTCGATTCCTTCCTGTCTAAAAAAATCCTTAACATTTGTTGATTTAAATTCATTATCAGTAATTATTTTAGTGGGTTTGCTTCTTGTGGATAAAAATTGTCTTAATTTTTCGACTATTGTTGTACTATTTCTGGCCTCTAGGTATATTGCAATAGCATGTTTAGAGAATTTGTCTATGAAGGTCATGAAACTGTGTTTTTTGATAGTGTAAACGTCCAAGTGAATAATTTGGTTAACATCCGATTGTGTTTCTGTTGTGCGAAATTTGGGTTTAATGGGTTTGCGGTCATATTTCGCCTTGTTGCAGATATCACAGTTGTTAATATATTTGTGTACTAATGTTTTAAGATTTTTAAAATAGATTTTCTTTTTCAGTCCTTCGTAGTTTTCTGTGATACCACCGTGTCCAGTTTCTAGCTTATGGTATTTCGCGATCTGTTTGTAAGCATCGTCTTCGTTTTGTATGTCTTTTGCATGATAGCTGCATTTGTAGAATTTTATGCTAGTACCAAAGAGGTCAATTAGCTTAAGTTGGACCCTATTATAAATTTCATAAGGTAATTCAGAGAAAATTCCAACTGTTCCGTTTTTCAAAAATCTTCTGAAAATGTCAGACATAAGATCATTTTCAATGTCGTCCCTACTTACAAAAATTTTTCTTTTTCCGTTGACTATGTTTATTTCATTTGTTTTATGTTCAGCTAAAATTATTTGGGTTGGGAATCTATTAACTACTGTGTCTAAAATTGGAATGTGATCATTTAATTCCTCTTGTTGTGAATGGATTGTAGCGGCAGTGCTTGAATTGTCGTTAGTTCCGTTTTCTTCCATTGCATGAATTTCACCTGTATCGGAATTTATTCTACTTAAAAAGTCTGCGATTTTGTTTTCTTTGCCTTTGATATGGCTCATGTCTATGTTGTATTCTCCTAATTCCATTAGCCATCTCTGAAGCCTGGGATTTATGTCTTTCCCTTTGTGTTTTGTATAAAGCCAAACTAAGGGTTGGTGATCTGTTGCTAATTCGAATGGTCTACCATATGTGTACGGTCTATAATACTTGACTGCCCAAACGATGGCCAGTAGCTCTTTCTCAACGGTTGCATATTTTTTTTCGTGATCGTTAAGTGTTCTGCTTGCATAACTTATAGGGTGATCTCCTTGCATGAGTACAGCCCCTATTGCATAGTCACTGGCATCCGTTACCAGTTTAAATTTTTTTGTGAAGTCAGGATATTTGAGTATAGGTGGGTTAGTTAGTTGTCTTTTTAATTTTTGGAACGCATCGATATACTGGGGATCACTTTTATTAACTTTTGTGTTTTTTCTAAGATATTTTGTCATACAACATGCGATTTTAGCATAATCCTTGATAAATTTCCTGTAGTATCCGGTAGCCCCAAGGAAGGATTTTATTTGCTTTTGTGTATCAGGAAGTTTGAGCTTTTGTATACTTTCTATTTTTATAGGGTTCGGTTTAATACCATTTGTCGTCAATATATGTCCTAAATATTCAGTTTCTTTAGCAAAGAATTTGCATTTGTCCACCTGTATTTTTAAATTGTGTTCTCTAAGATTATTGAAGACTTTTTGGATGTTTACTATATGTTCTTCCAAACTTGTGCTGAAAATCAATATATCGTCTAAGTACACAACGCAAATTTTATTGATGAGGTTTCTTAAGACTGAGTTCATTAATCGCTGAAATGTCGAAGGGGCGTTTTTCAAACCAAACGGCATTCGAACGAATTCGTAATGACCTAGTGGGGTTGAGAATGCCGTTTTTTTCATGTCTTCATCTTTAATTTTAATTTGATGAAAGCCCTTGGCTAAGTCAAGGGTTGTGAAGTATTGTGATTTGCCAAGTTTATCTAATATACTTTCGATATTTGGCATGGGGAATTTATCATCAGTTGTTATATCATTTAGTTTGCGGTAGTCGATGACTATCCGCCACTTTTTCTTCCCTGAATAGTCCGTTTTTTTTCGGAACTATCCAAATAGGTGAGTTGTAAGGAGAGTTGCTTTCTCTAATAATGTTTTGTTCGAGCATCTCCTTCATTTGTCGATTTATTTCTTCCTCATGCATTTGAGGGTATCTGTATATTTTGGAATATACAGGATTATTTGTTTTTGTAATTATCTCATGTTGGATTTCATGAGTGTGACTTAATTTCATTCCTTCTTGGAAGAATAGGTCTTTGTTTTTATCCAATAAGTTTTTGAGTTTTATACTCTCTTCTTTGTTTAAATCTTCTCTTAAGAGTTTATCTACTACGTTATTACTTGGTGAACTTTCTAGTGTGTGGATGTTTTCGTAATCGTATGGACAAGCATTACAAAATTTTATCCTATTCTTATTAACTTCAATGTACTCTTCCCCGATATTTATGTTAGCTTTTAGAATTCTTAAAATATTTTGCCCTATCAAACCATCAAATTGTTTATTTTTAAAATCTGTCAATTTCCAGCACATAAGGTTCCTGTCGTTAAATTCTTTTGGTATTTCCGTTCGAATTTCGTAATTAACTTCCAATTGTCCGTTTAGTGTTTTAAAAAGTAAAGGTCTGTTTAGTTTTATTCTTTTATGTTGAGGGAACATGTTTTGGTTCATTAAAGTTGTTGAGGAGCCAGTATCTATTAAGCATTTTATTTTAGTAGTACCTATAGTTAGCTCTACTAGCGGTAAGTTTGCCTTTGGGCTGGTGACTGAAAATTTCCTTCATGGATGTGGTCTACTTCCATTGGTTCTGGTCTTTCGTTGAAGTTTTGTCTAAATGGATTGTATGTTGGTCTATATGTTTGTCTACGTTGTTCTGATTTAATATGAGTTGAGTCAGCTGGTTGTCTGTTACGGTATAATTCTGAGTTATTTGTCTGTCTATATTGTCCGGGGTTAGTCGGTTGTCGATATTGTTTTGGATTGGAATGTTGTTCTGTATTGTTAAATTGTTTGTTGTGTCCAAGATAGTTGAATTGATTGTATTGTGTTTGTCTATTTGATCTGTTGTTAATGTCTTGTTTTATAATTCCTGTTTCCTCTAGAGTATAGAAGGCTGTTCTTATATTTGTTATATTTCTGCTGTAAATAATACTAGCCATGTATGGGGGTATATTACTTAAAAAGGTTTTTAAAATCATGGCTTCATTATTCTTTGGTGAAAATTCTATTGGTTCGTCTGGATCTTGTGTATATTTTTCGTTTATTCTACTTAAAATGTTACTTGGACTATGGTAGTATTGACTTACATTGTAGTTTCTTAAAGCTAGTGCTTGGTGGTAGAGGTGGTGATAAGTTTCTCTGATGCCAAAATTGCTGATGAGCTCCTTTTTTATTGCTGCCCACGTTGGATTATTTCCTAGAGTACGGATGATATTTAGTGCTTCTCCCTGTATTTTGTTCACAATACATCTTTGGAAGACATAATCTTCCAGGTTGGTGTTTTCAAAAATTGGCAGGAAAAGTTCTACTTCTCTTATGAATGATGATAAGTCATAGTCCTTTGTTCCTCTGTATTCCCTTATTCTGGATGCCTCTTTTAAAACATCGGTTATTGGGATTGGGGATGATACAGTTGAGTTTGAAGACGACGTGTTTGTTGCCATTGTAGAAATATATTTTTTCTTGTGTAATATTGTTCACTGTTCAATTACTGTTAAATTTTTTGTTTAAAAATTTGACTGTTCGTTTGTAGTTTTAAATTTTATTTAATAGTATTGTTCACTGTTCATTTAAAATTTTTTTTTATTTCTTTGTTTAGATTCTTCTGAATCTATTGCACTTTGTCCTGTCCTTTTTAAATTAAAATTTTATTTGTTTACTTAAATTCTTATGAATTTATAATTTTTCACAATTGCACTTTATCTTGTCCTTCGGGACTAGATCCTACTTTCGACTGCGCCAGTTATGTGTATATATTCCTTCAGGAATAAAAAAAACAAAACTTAAGTTTTATTAGTTAAACTTTTATTGTTAATAGTTTGATTAATACTGCTTAAAATTACTTTGTTAAATTTATTTATAATTAATCAAAAATGCTTATTACTATAAAATAATAAATGCTTATTCTTACGGAAGTATCAACAACGTTCTTTCGTAATGCTTGGTTATCAATTGCACAACTTTTATGCAAAGTAAAGTAGTTGCGTATTTTTTTAGTACAACTTAGCGTCAGCTAAAGTTGGGCTATTGAACTTTTGTTATTTGTTCCAATTAATATTGAATTTTGTTGGAGTCGGCGTTGAGTCTGACGTAACTCGCGTACCTTGCCAAAAGTTGAACATTCTTCAACTTTCACGCGTTGTATACAAAATGACAGCTAGTGTTGCCAGATTCATAAACTAACATACATAAACATGATTAGAAATTAATTTTTTTATTAAACAATGGATACAAAAATGAATTAAATGTTTAAAGAAAAATGCAACGTAAATGCAAAAAAAAAATTGCCGGCAAAGGATTTAAATTTTACAACTAAAAAAGCTTCAAAAGCGTGGTGTGTAACCTTCCATTTGTGTAGCGTTGAACGTTTAACAAGCCAGAAAAGCGTTGCCGCGTAACGCGTGGTATGTACTTCCACCTTAAAGGGTAAGATTGAACACATGAGCCGAGCGATTGAACAAAAACGATCGTTGGTTGAGCGAAGAGCAAGCCAAAGGGGAACGAAGTTTGAGGATTTTTTCACAACAGTATCGCATATTTTCAGTGGACGAGTGATTTTTTTTCTGACAACAATAACGAGAGAGACCAATTATTGCGAGCTCTGAATAAAAACCATAAATTGAAGTATTAAATAAAATTATTTTGCTTCAGGTGATCAAGAAACAAGAAAACATTCCGCATTTAGTGCAAACTTGCAATAGTTGCAGTATTTTTTTTTTTACTTTTTTTGAAACTTCTTTTTTAACTTTCATTTGAACTTTAATTTATGTTTTATTTTCACTCGTGTAAAACAAAAGTGACCCTTGTTTGATCGATATCATAAACCACCAACTAGACCAGACAACTTTTAACAACATTGCAACGATTATAAGAACGCAGTAGCAAATCTTACTGTTAAAATTTAGCCATCTCTTTCATATAAGCTCTTTAGACTTGCAATTTTTGTTGCAGCAATTCTTGAGTATATAGATGCTCTATTAGCGAAATATACATAAATCCAGATTTCAAAATTTCGGTGTACATTCATACAGAACAGTCGATTAGCGGAATTTTTCTTACATACTTACTAAACAAACAAAAAATAATGCAAAAAAAAAAAATATTCGTAGTACATATTATTCGTAATAGGTACATACTGACTTTAATAAATAAGCTTTATTGCTTTGCTAATATTTTTTACATAGTAGAAAAAAAGTGCCCTTGAAGAATACTATATATGAGTACCTCAAAAACAAAAAATTTTGAAGCGAGTTTAACGCAGAAATGCGTATTTTACTGTGAGTTCTGAAACTTTTAATTAAAACAATATCAATAACATAATAATATAGTATAACGGCAAAGCCAAAGCTTTGTCCAATGTCCAATAGTAGTGATTCATTAACATTACAGTTGCCTAGTACTTCTTCATATAAGCCATCATCCCCTTCAGGCTCGTGTTCATCACTTAACAAAGTTATCACTACAGATAACAGTAGCTCAAAACGAAAGGTACAAGTCGGAATGGAGAGATATATAACCGTGGTAAAGCGTGGGCGAAGCCCGAATTCTTTAAAAATTGTATTTGCTCCAAAGATGTCTAGGGATAACAGCGCAGCCTCAACTAATCGCCAAAACCGCTTTAAAATTTTGCAAGATGACAACGACAAACCCGAGGTGTCCTCGAATAGAACATCTAAGCCGCCACCAATCTATTTGAGAGAAAAAAATGCAAATGCTCTTAGTAAAAAATTAATTTCGGTCATTGGTGAGAATAAATTTCAAATTGTTCCAATAAAACGTGGCAACATCGATGAAACGAAAATTCAAATTTATGACAAAAAAGATTCCCGCAAAATGGGAAATAAAAGATGCACTCGTCCTCCAGGGGTTTAAGGTAAAAAATGTGTCCAATATAATAAATAGGGAGAAGATCCCACAACCTCTATTTCGAGTTTAACTTGAGCCAAATGATATAAAATTAAGAAAAAATCAGACGCATCCAATTTATAATTTAAAATACCTCTTGTACCGAAAAATCACAGTTGAAGAGCCACATAAGTGTTCAGGTCCTGTACAGTGCCATAATTGCCAAGAATATGGCCATACAAAAACATACTGCAATTTACCCTCTGTTTGTGTTGTATGCGGCGAATTACACGGCACTGCTAGTTGCAATAAGCCAAAAGATCAAAATGATAAAAAATGCAGTAATTGCGGAGGTAATTACACCGCTAACTACAGAGGATGTCCTGTGTACTCTTTTGTAAAGAAAACTATAGTGCAAAAACCTAAATTAGCTCCAGCTCAATCAGCAAACGCTTACTCTGCCACTTTTGCGCAAATGAGCCAACCAGTTACTTCCCGTGTATCGTATGCAGATGCTGCTAATACAAATTCAATTCTCATACAAAATGTTTCCACGCCAAATAATTCAAAAAATACTGACGCAAGCTTTAATTTTAATCGCCTTGAAGCTACTATTGATTATCTGGTGTAAACTATAAACAATTTTACAACAAATATGACTAGCATGATGCAAGAAATGCTGCGAATGCAGAATACTCTGCTTCAAGCATTAATTAATAAGCCATGAACACGTTAAAAATATGTTTCTGGAACGCAAACGGCATTCGCCATCATAAAAATGAACTTGAGCACTTCCTCGCGGAAAAAAATATTGATATAATGTTGGTCTCTGAGAGTCATTTGACTTTGAGAAGCCTTTTTAAAATGTATGGCTATACCTCATATGATTCAAAGTACCCTAGAGAAAGAGCATGTGGTGACCTAGCAGTTATATTAAAATCAAGACTAAAGCACTATATTCTTGACAACATTTGTGAAAAACATAAACAATCAACAAATATTGGCATTAAGAGTTTTTGTACAAATTTCGTGATATCATCAATTTACCCCCCTCTCAGATTTTCAGTTACTGAAGATCAATATGAGAATTTTTACAAATCTCTTGGACCTTGTTTTGTAGCAGCTGGTGACTACAATGCAAAACATACGTTCTGGGGTTCGCATCTTATTACACCCAGATGTCGAGCGTTGTTCAATACAAATTCAAACATGGGCTTGAATGTCTTTTTTGGTGGGGAGCCCCATTACTGGCCTACTGACATACAAAAAATTCCGGATGCTAAAGATTTTGGCATCATAAAAAATATTTCTAGGAATTTTATTCAAGTTGAAGCTTCTCTAAATTTCTCGTCCGATCACTCTCCCACGATCGTTACAATTTGTATCCCATTAATCTCACCCATATATGTTAATTGGCTGGGGTTCAAACAATATCTCAGCAGTCATTTTACGAAAAATATTAAGCTAAGAACATCCGATGATATTGGATATAACATTACCAATCTTACCGAAACTATTAAACAAGCTGCTGAACATACCGCTTCCTCCTATACGCAGACTCGGTTTAATAAAATTTATTCTACTGATATTGAACGTCTGGTGTGTAAAAAAAGAAGAGCTAGAAGGGAGTGGCAACAACACAGATCACCCCAACATATAATAAGATTTAAAAATTGCACGAAAAGACTTCAAGAGTTGCTTGGATCTGAAAAAACTGAATATCTTAAAAATTATTTGGAAGGTCTTGGTGTCACACCAGCATACAATTACTCTTTGTTGCGTATTGCTAGACAGCTTCCCAGCAAAAAAATTTAAAAAAGCTAATCGAGTTTGGAATTAAGCATTTTTGGTGGAAGCTCTTACCTAATGGATTACAAATTTAATGATTTTAACAAAGCGTGAGACTAAAATAATCGATTCTTGAGAAGTACTTACTTTTTTATTTGGCATTCTCTGCATTTAGCAACTTGTACATCATATTTGCTTGATTCATAAAACGTCTTGTATCTCTGTATCGATTGTATTATCATATTAAATACAAGAGTGTAACATTTGTTGTTTGAAATTTTTATATAAAAATGAAATACACTATTACACTTTTATTTCATATGTTTTTAAAATGTTGTGTTCAGAGAGAGGCTCTCTGCGAGAATTTATATGTAGCTTGTTCTTCTTTTTTCATTAAAAATACAAAATACATTCGTACACTACACAGAGGGTGTTCACAATTAAAAACAAAAATAAAGATTGTTGTGAATTAAGCAATTATAAGTTTTAGGTAATGTGATTTGGAAGCGAGTAATGAAATTTGACAATCAGAAAAGTAAGTCATTATATGGCAAGTAGTTCTGATGGTTTTGTGTAATTTTTTTGCTGGGTTATAACACCCGTTAAGTTTAAGCCACCTCTGCACACATCTACCAGAGGTTGGGCAGGAAGCGATACTGAAAAAGGTAACATATTTGCTGAGCATTTTAAATCCGTATTTACCCCAAAAAGTTGTTGCTCTACCCCCTTGTCCCTTAAAATTTAAGATGTTTGATGAACGAAAACTAATTGCAGAACTCAACCCGAAGAAAGCTCCGGGTATTGATGGAATTAGTAACCAGATGCTGATGAAGTTGCCTCGTATTGCAATTAGAAACCTGTTATTAATTTTTAATGCTATTTTACGAGTGGAGTATTATTCAAACAGCTGGAAGCTTACCAAGGTTAAAACGATTCCAAAACCAGGCAAAGATCTTACTACGGCTGAGTCATATAGGCCAATAAGTTTACTGTCAACAATGTCAAAGCTCTTTGAAAAGTTACTCATGATAAAATTGTCCCCGATTTTAACAAATAGTGGATGCATACCGGACCATCAATTTGGTTTTAGAAGTCAGCATAGCACCACTGAACAAACTCATAGATTGGTTCAATTTATAAGAAGAACTTTTGAAGAAAAGAAATATTGTTCTGCACTCTTTATTGACAATTCTCAGGCATTTGATAAAGTGTGGCGTGAAGGCCCAATTTTTAAATTGAAAACTTACCTACCAATCAACATTCTAAATATTTTGGAAAGTTACATTCTTGCCCGGAAAGTTACTGTTGTGGAAGAAGACTTTAGGAGTATGCCTGAAACTGTCTCATCCGGTGTGCCACGGGAGAGTATACTGGGGCCAGTTTTGTAATTGATTTATAGTTGTGATATGCCTGTGAGCAGTAGTTAATACATGTGCACTTTTAAATTTGCTGACAATACAGCCTTACAGACAGAGAGTTTATTATAGAAGATCTAGAAAATCTTACTTTGCTTGACACTTTTAAGTTACCATCTGACGATAAATTTGGATGAATAATTAAATAAAAATGATGATGAATTGTGATAGTTGTTGAGTCGTTGCAAAATCCATCATTAAACTTAAATGCTGGTTTTAGGCGATCAATAGAAATTACTTTGCTGCATCTTTTTATATCCAAAGTAAAATATTTGATCGTTCTTTTTGAAACCCGATATGGACCATCATATGATTGTTGAAGGGATTTTTAATGCATCATTGCGAATAAGCACATGAGAACAAGCTTCCATATTTTTGTGAAGAAAGACAGATTTTTTGGACTTATTTCTGACATAAAGTGGTTTAAGTAAATTCATTTTGGGCTTTACAATTTTGAACGAAGTCATTGGTAGGTTATATTTCTGTATAACTTTAAATTATGTTGCATGACAAGCGAATGATTGAACCATATACTAGTTCTGCAGGAGTTGCACTAACATCCTTCATTATACTTGAACGAAGACCCATCATCACAGTGGGAAGAACTTCCAACTAATTCTCCTTATTATGACACATTAATTAAGCTTTCGGAGAACGATCGTTCGATTATACCATCGGACGATGGATGATAGGCAGTTGTTCTAAAACATTTGGAACCAAGTATTAAGGTAAGTTCTTTGAAGAGATGCAATTCAAATTGACGTCCTTGATCTGTTGTAATATTCGCTGAAATACCAAAACGAGATATCCACCCCTTGTATAGACCTATGGCAACATATTTGGTGGTTACATTTTGCAAAGGGATCGCCCCATTCCATCTAGTGAATCTATCGATACACGTAAGTGAGTATGAATATCCATCGGTAGAGGGTAATGGACCAACACCAAAATTACTGGTGTCTTACCTTGAGAACGCTTTACTGACCTTGGCATAAACAATGTTTTTTTATCATTTAAGATTAATTGAAGATCGATATCTTTTTTTTGAGATTTACTTAATTCTTCATAATCAATAGATGTGGTAGCATCGATTGTAGAAAGGCGTGAAAGTGTATGAACTATTGTGTTAGAATGACCACTAATATTACGAAAATCAGTCGAAAAGTGTGATATAAAATCAATTTGCCGAAACTGTTGAGGAGAAGCTTTTTCGTTGTTTTCTTTAAATGCAAACCTCAATCGCTTGTGGTCCGTAAAAACTATAAAATGGCGGACTTCAAGCATGTGCCTGAATTACTTGACCACATTGTAAATAGCCAACAGTTCTCTATCGTATGAAAAAAAAGCTTAAAGGAAGCCATCCATCATATAATTTATGAAGAAAAAGAAAAAAAAAAACTAATTGGACCCAGTTACTTTTACAGGCTGGGCCAAAAGAAACCAAGGGGTGTAAAAGTTTAATAACTTCTTTAATTATTAATTTTTTTTTTATTTTTCCTTTCATATTATATAGACAACACTTGGAGAATTTATAATGTAGAGGTTCACAACTGAACAGAGAACCAGAACAATAGAATTTTATTATTTAAACCAGAAATCCACTTTATTGAAAATTTGATTATGAGTGATGAAGCTCATTTCCATTTGAATGGCTTTGTTAATAAGCAGAACTGTAGGTTCTGGGGTTCTCAAAATCCAAGAGCCATTCATCAACGCCAATTGCACCCCATCAGGTGTACAGTATGGTGTGGGATCACATCTGAAAATGTCATTGGGCCCTACTTCTTCGAGAATGAAGATGGAAGTGCTGTAACCGTAAATGGAGAGCGGTATCGGTTTATGATAGAAAATTTTTTACGTCCTGCTCTTGAAAACAGACCTGGTATGTGGTTTCAGCAGGACGGAGCCACTGCCCATACTGCCCGAGACACAATGGCACTTTTAAGTCAAATTTTTGGAGAGCGAATAATTTCTCGAAATTCGGAAATTATTTGGCCAGCGCGATCGCCAGATTTGACAGCACCCGACTATTTTCTTTGGGGTTTTTTGAGGGAGCGAGTGTATGTGAGCAAGCCAGAGACAATCCTTGAACTCAAGGCAAACATTGTTGCAGAAATTCGAACGCTACAGCCACAAGTTTTGAAAGATGTTATGGAAAATGCTCTAAAAAGAGCCCATCAGTGCGAAGCTGAAAACGGTGGTCATTTAAGAGACATCATTTTTCATACTTAGTGTAAAAAAATTTCTATTTTGTATATTATATAATCTGAAAGAAAAAATAAAAAAAAGTTAATAAACAAAAAAGTTATTAAACTTTTACACCCCTTGGTTTCTTTTGGCCCACTCTGTATATATCACAAAAAGTTTTCCAACCCTGCAATCATGCTTTTTGATTTTTAAGAATGTAAAATATGTTTAATTTATAGAAAAAAAGGAAAAATTTGTTTTAATGAGTTACTTCTGTATAAGAAAAAAATTTAAGTTTTCCAACCCTGGAAACGTCTTTTTAATTTTTCTATTTTTTTTTAATTTTTTTTAATTAGAAATATTAATTTTATTCATATTGAAGTATAAAATAAGTTTATTTAATAAAAAATAATAATAACTACTTTTCGTTAGTTATTTTGAATGGCAAAATAAAATAAAGTTATAAAAGTTTTCCAGTTTTGAAACCATCTACTCGATTTTGCTGATTTTCTATACCAATCTTTTTGGGTCCATTTTTGACAGACCATTCCAAGAACAAAGTCTCTGGTTTTTCTGGGAGCTTCGGAAAACCGATTTCACGTACAGACAGACGGACATCGTTTACTCGTCTCCCCTATTAATATCCTGGAAATTTCAAATGGAATGCCAAACCTATATATACCCTTCTACCAATTTTTGGTAAAGGGTATAATAAACATGTTGATTTTTGAGCTCTTGTTTCAACTTTTTTATCTGTTGAGTTTCTCATTTGTTTAAATGAAAGTTTATAACATAACTCTAGTTGTTCTAAGAAACTTTTGGGTAAAGGTTTGGCATAGGATCCAGTTTAACCCCTCAAGAATCAATTTCAATGTAGTTGGAATAAAAAATATTTTTCTAAATGAGTAAAATAATAATTTGGGGTTATTAGTGCGTTAACATACATATGTTAAACTTATGGCCAATAAATCAGTGATATTTAAACATAATTTAAGTTAATTTTCATAAAAAATTAAAATGTATTTAAATACACTTTAATTTTTTCAGTAGGTAATTAAAGTTATTATCAAATTATTTTGAAAGTATGGTAGCACTACAATAGTTCCAAATAATATGGAAAGCTTTCCAAAGAGCAGCTGTTCAATATAAATATGAAAGTTGATTTATCAAAAAAATTAAATAGAAAAAAACATATTTTATGATACAAAAAGAGCATCAGAATGCATTTTTTCTATTTATATATTTTATGATATGAAAATATGTGTTACATTTGTTGTATATTTGTGAAAATTAAACGAAATTCTTTTTAATACGACCACATGATATTCATGTGCATGCCTTCAAAAAAACACACACATGCACAAAACATATGATATGTTTTTAAAACTTAAACAACACTTAAATGCACAATGTTGGCTACTTAAAATTCATTTAATTTTAGGGTGAAAAACAAAATTTTATGTTTAAAAAATTTTAAACTTAAATTGTAAAAATACCCATAAAAAACACTAATTATTAACTTGACTGCACCCAGTTAGAAAAATACTTGTGTGGCAACACTCTATTCTTAAATAGCTGTTGTTGTTATTTACATTTATTTTCTTTTACATACTCTTGCGACTACAATTTGAAGCTGAAAAAAAGTCAGTCAATGTAGTAATGGTAAAGTAAGAAAATAAAAAACATGTTGATTATTGAGTTCTTGTTTCAACTTTGTTATTTGTTTTGAGCTTCTCATTTGTTTAAATGAAAGTTTATAATATAATAATTCTAGTTGTTCTAAGAAGCTTTGGGTAAATGTTCCCTGATGATCTGCATTAGCAACAGTGAAATGCGCATAGGATCCAGCTAAGCCCCTCAATAATCACTTTCAATGTATTTTTAATAAAAAAATATTTTATTTAATAAGTAAAATATTAATTTGGGATTATAAGTGCGTTTAAAAATTTTTAAACTTAAATTGTAACAATTCCCATAAAAAACACTAACAAAATTTTATGTTTACATATAATCATTGACTGATTTATTAGCCCTAAAGCTTAAATTAGACGTAACATAGCCAAGCGCCATAGTGATAACCAAACCAAAATTAGATTAGTTTATATGGCTATGGCGTTATGGCAAGTTACCTCCCTGCAGAAAATTTGGTGGCAGTTGATCCAAACGTACTTGTCCTATGACTTGAGAAAATGTGAGTGGACGGAGCAGTGTATGGTGACAAACAGACATATAGTTTAAATGGTTACTTCAGCACTTTCGTGATTTATCGTTTTGATCTCTAGGTAATTCAATTAGGACTCGGTCTAGTATTGTTGTAGACGACACTCAACATGCTCGATGTGGTTAAATACAGAACCTATCACATAGTGTAAATATAATGTTAATTGTTCCCTCTAATGTTATTCTGAAACCAGTCCCGTAACAATATTTATATATTAACCTAAGCTAAAATGGTATTTATGCGTTTAAAATATAGGTAGCCCTGTGGTTGAGTGGTTAGCGTTCTAGCCTGTCATGCCGGAGGTTGCAAGCAGCGTTGTCAACTTGGTGCGTTTCGCACCATTTTGGGTGCTTTTTGAAATTTTTTGTGCGAAAAAATCCTTAGTTGGTGCGTGGTGCGCTTTTTTAAAGATTTCGGAGCGTTTTTTAATTTTGGGTGGCACCAACTCAAATTTAACACAAGAATTTGTTAAAACCGGAAAATTCTTGTTGTGAAACTTACTAACTTCCTGATAGTGTTAACTACCATATTAATAGTAATGATGTTTATAAAACATAACAATTTGAAATGAAATCTGTTTAATGTCCCGATGATAACAATAATGATGAAAATATTAGCTTTATTAATTTGATATAATAGATTTTTCATCTCTTTTTAAAAAGTTTTAAACATAATTTATAAAATGAATGTACAAAAATTTATCATCTGCCCTTAATAATGAAAGTTGTATAAGTCATATATTTCTTTGGTCGAGATATTCAGTAGATTACATTTGAACAAATCCAAAAATAATTATTTTAATTATGCAGCAGTTTAATTTAGAGTTGTATTAGTCTCGATTAATATAAATTTATTTTACTACATACCTATATCGAATCAAAAATTCGTATGATTTAGACCATTTTCATAATTAAGAACACATGTATACCATGTATGTTCGAGTTTGTTTACTTTTTTTTTTGGTTAAGTTTTTTTTAGTTTTGTACATACCCAATAAGCAATTTTGCTTGAAATCAACTGTAAAGCAAGTTTTATTCAAGTCACACAATCAATTGCCAAGGGTTGAATTAATTCAATAGCATTCTCCAGTGAAAAGGGAACTTGAATTCAATTCGAACAATTCACTTGTAGTACAGTTTAATTCAAGCCTTGAATTATACTGCAATTCAGCCTTGTATTTAAGTTGAACTTAAGTATATTTCAAGCTTCAAAAACAAATCTTTTAAAATACAAAGGAAAATGCAATTCACTTTTTTTTAAATAATAATTTTCTGCATATCTACCTTCACTGTTCTTTTCACGATGTTAATCACCTTTTGATATTTAAAATTCACTTTTTTATTTATGTTTGATATTTTTCACAATTTCAATTTTATTAATAAATAAATTATGTATTTGACAAGGCTTGAACATATATGTATGTTGTTTGATATTTTATTTCAAAATGTTTTCAAACTTGAAAATTAACTTAGCTTTGTTTCCAGTTAAATTTTAAGTACTTGAATTTTAATTTTTTGAGTGCTTATTGGGTATATTGTAAAAGGCTGTTTATTTTTATTTTTAACCCCCGACTAAAAAAATGGGTGTTTGTAGTGTGTGTCTGTGTATCTGTGTGTCTGTCCGTGTCCACGTACAGGCCAAACGGCTGGACCGATTTTCATTTAGTTTTTTTTTGTTTGAAAGGTGACTTGATCGAGAGGGTTCTTAGCTATGTTTGAAGAAAATCGGTTTAGCCGCTTAGAAGATATAACATCTTTTCTGAAAAAAGTCGGGGGTTTTTAAAATTTTTAATTTTTGTTATTGTATTTTTAATATGAGTAAATGTATTAAATTTCTGATAATTTTTTTTTAATATTTGAATAAAAAAGTTTAGTACTTTCATTAGTTTTGAATCCTTACTATTAATCGTTGATCTCTTTAAAAAGTTTTTTACAGAATTTATTTATAATAAAAATGAATATAAACTAATTTGTTAAGTTTTTATAGGTTTTATTTTTTTTTTAAACCTGAACTGTAAAAGCCTGTTTAAGTGTTAAATTTTTAACGCAACAAAAAAATATAATATTATACTTTTTATGTAAAATTAAATAAATGAACATTTTAAAAAAGATATTCTAAGCTTGGTGTGTTTTTTTTTTTTGTAAATAGCGCGTTTTTTTCTCCATTTTGGTGCGTTTTGAAATTTTAAAGTTGACAACGCTGGTTGCAAGTTTGAATACTAAAAAATATCTGCTTAAAAATAAATTATAATTGCATTTGTAACAATAAAACAAAAATTATAAGTTTTTATTGTTACAGTTAAGTGTCGGAATGACACAAGGTGCATACAAAGTATCAACTAATCCTATCGTAGGCCATCCCCATGTAGAAGTGACTGGTCCGCTTCATGGGAAGTGTTTAGAACTTGGACTGGTCCCTATCACTTAGGGACTGGTCACGTGACTAGTTTTGTGTCAGTTCGATTTCCTGCAGACCTATAATCAAATACAGTGCTGCCCCCAAGTTTGGTTCGAAAAGCTGTTTTGTATCGTTATGGTTATATCACGTCTGATCGAACCCTTAAATTCTAACAGTTCCCATAAAAAACACAAAAATATTTTTTGTTGATCTTATGAATTGGTCTCATTTATTTATTTTTATAAAAAAAAATACATATGCTTTAAGGGATTTTAAAAGGTTTATGAATTAAATTTTCTGTAGAAATAAATTAAATAAAACTGTAATGCCCGCTTGGGACTATTTCTTGAATAACTAAATAAAGATGTACCAAAAGGACAACTGGAAAAATCTATTTACTGTGTTCAATAAATTCTGCAACGTATGTATGTGTGGCATTCGTGCATATGTATTTGGTTTATTATTACTCTCCATTTTTTAAATTTTCCGTTGTTTTTTCAGATGCTTCAGAGGCTCTTTTGGGTACCCCTGTGGATAGTCTGAAATTACCCCATTGTTCAACTCTTGATACTATTTTTAAACAATATGAAGCACAGCCTTTTATCGTTTTTGTATCAGTTGAGAGGTTTCACTCTATATTTTACTGAAATAATTTTAGAAGTCAGACCAATGGTTTAGGATAATACCTCTTAAATATGTATGTATGTTTTCATAATTATGCAAACTCCACCTCTTCTCAAAATAAGTATAGACTTTTAATTTTTAAATAAACATTAATTCCATATAATATAACATAGTAAATTTAACTGGTTTTTAACATACATATGTATGTATGTATGAACATACGTACATACATCATTTTGCAAACGTCTTTCTCCAGTCTACTGTTACAGAAAAAAATATTTTTTCTTGTGCCATAAGATTATTCCAAAGTAAAAAGTTTTTAAACGTTTTCATTATTATTATTTTTGTCACGTAAATGAAATTGACACATCAGCGACAGGCTATTAGAGTAAATAACATGGGAAACAAAACTGGAAAAGATGACACGCTGGCACACATCTTAGTAAAGTTAATATGAGTAACAAAAGTAAAATGAATGGCAATTTTTTTCTTACCTGTATTTTGAAATAAGAATGTTTCCTATGATACAAATAGTTAAGTTTCAATGCCTTGCGGGGACGTATTATTAACGTTGTCATCCCATGTCCCCAAATTTTATATATTTAAATCAAACTACATATTAATAAGTAATTCAGTGATAGCCTTATGGCCAATTTTCTTCAATAGTAACGGATATTATCAAATTATCAAAGATATTTTCATCGTGCCAATCACAATTAATGATTAATTTAATATCCATATACTGTTTGCAGTAGTTTGTTTTTCCTGGTAAAAATATGATTAACATATAATTTGTCAACTAGCAAGATATTAGGCTCTATGGATGTCTAAAAGTTTTATAACTTCAACGGACGAACTTTGGTGCGTTGTGCTAAGTTTTCAATGCGTTCACTCAAAAAAAAAAAAAAAAGACATATACTATTATTAATTAAAAAAAAAATTCTAAGTTTAAGTAATTTTTTCTAAATTTAAGTAAATTTTTACAAAAATCTAGTAAAAATTACTTAATATGAGTAAAAAATAAAAAGTTCATATCCTTAAAAATAGTTCATAAAAATACAAACAAAAATTCTCACATTCAAGGACAAGTTTTCTGGCTTTAAGGAAATATTTACCAAAAATTGGAAAATGGTTTAAAAGTTTAGGGAAAATTTATCCTAAGAACTAGTCAATCTCGTTTTAAATCAAAAAATAAATTTTAGCAAATGACTTATTCCTGATTAGTTCATCAAATTTGACTTACTTGAAAGATATAAAAAGGTATTCTAAATTTAAAAAAAATATTTACCAGTTTCAAGTATTTTTTCTTTAAATTATAAAATTTATCTTTTGTTTGCATTAAGCAAAAAAATCTAAGTACGTTTTTCATATTTTCGAGGAATATTTGAACATGAAATATATTTTTTGAAAATAAAATAACTGCCAGTTTATAGAAGCCATGTAAAAATTCTCGTCTGTGTGTTTATATTGAAAACAAAAACAAATTTGACGAGAATTTTCACATGGCTTCTACAAACTGGCAGTAAAATTTTAAAACTCAAAAATTTCAATGCTTATTCAGGCTGCCTTGTTAGACAATTGGTTAGAGCGCTTGCCTATCAGTCAGAAGGTTGTTGGTTCAATACTTGTATCATCTCAAGGAATTAATATTGTATGTATGGTGAATTTAATTAATAATATAATATAAAGATAAAATAAAAAACAATACCATGAGGGTACATAGATAGAATTAATTCCAAAATAAAAACAAAGAGTCCAGAATTAAATTTACTAAATTTGAGATCAAAGATGAAAAATTTTTTTTGAAAAGCTCCGAATTTTATGAAAAAATTTTACTTAATTTTAGAAAAATTTTACTTAAATATAAAAATATAATTACTTTAAACTAGTTCATTCATTAATGAACTACAAATTTAGTAAATGTTTTACTGATTTTCAGTAAAAAACAGCTTTGGCGCCATACGAAAACTTTTTTTACTCAAATTAAGAAAATTTTCCAAAGTTTTAGTTAGTTTTTTTTAGTGCTGTTAACACATCCGTCTAGAAATATTCTATAGAAATATCTAAAAAAAATTCAAAATCAATTATTTTTTAAATCGTCCTCCATTTTTAGGATATATGTACGAGGGTGGATTTCTTTTGATTATAAAAGAGCATCAACTTTAAAACCCTTCATCTCAGGTCGTGCTATTGAAGGGTGTTCAAAACACCATTTCCGAAATCTCTCATGAGTGGTAGTGGGTTAGTTTGAAAGAAGTATCTATCCTCTGTCATGAATTTTCTGAAGTTATAGGAACTCTTTAGTTTAGTTTTTTAGTTAGTTTGAAAGAAGTATCTATCCTCTGTCATGAATTTTCTGAAGTTATAGGAACTATTTTATATACATACACTTTTTCATACAATGTCGTGCATATAATCAAATAAAATATTTCTCTAAAAATGGTTTTCAATAACTGTTATTAAACTTATAAATTAAAAACTTTTCCAAGGACATTTAGCCAATTCTTGAAGGTATGTAAATGAAAATAATATTTAAAATATATAGCAGACTCACAGACATAGTAACCAACTTTCATTAATTTAAAATTATTTTTAAATGAAAAATATCAGCGATATCTTAATGATAGTTTTAAAATCTTATGCAATACAACAAATACAATGCAATAGATCAAGTGAGTTGGATTAACGTCTTAAGGTCGAAAATAAATATTTAAAAATTTTTTGTAAAAGCATGGTGCAATTATATCAGGTGACTGCATAAGTAATTTTGTGGCAAAAAGGAAAAAGTGCTTAAGTCGATATTAGCTGGTTTTGAGTTAATGGTGCTTCCGCAGCTCTAGTCAAAATCTCAATTAATTTGTGTGATTTTTCAGGAATTCATAGCACTGTGACTTGCAACTTATCTTTTTACACTTCTAATTTAATTTAGAACAAAAGATTAATTGAGTTTATACTTTGCTATATTTCAACTCAAATGTATTACTTGCATTGTGTAGACAGACATTTGCTTAAAAAAATAAGTTAAACTGAGAATTACCAATTTATGTGTACAAGAAAATAAAATCGACTTGAACGCTTAAAAGTGCTCTCCTGCAAAACAGTAAAATATGACTTAAGCACTTTTTCCTTATTGCCAAAGAATCGTTGTATAACAATATAATAACCCAAAAGTCAATAGTACAATTATAATTGTACTGTAACAAAAACAAAAATAAGTTTTTAACATTCATCAGATATAAAGCAAGTATAACAAAAAATAATATTAGTATATTGCGACTTTGACTCGAGCACGAAGGGTTCCGTACGGACACTAGATATGTAATTCTGTACGAACTTTAGGCTATATAATATAGAGTTTTGGCATTAATTAGTTTTGGGATTTTTTCGGTTTTGGGTTTTTTTTTATTTGGCGTTTTTTGCGTTTTTTGACGTTTATTCGGTTTTGGCGATTTTTTCCGGTTCTTGGCGTTTTTATTTTCATTTTGGTGATTTTTTTCGTTTTGGTGACTTTTTTTTCGATTTTTGGCGACTTTCTCGGTTTGACGATTTTATTATTTTGGGTTATTAGTTTAACAGTTTTTGAACATTGCAAGACTTGGCTCTTACGATTTCCAAGATACATAAAGTTGTCAAAATTACATTTACAGATAGAACACCCTTTAATTTATTGTAGTCTGTCACTAACTTTACTAATTTTCAGTGTCTAACTACATATAATTGTATGTATATTACAAGTGATTTTACAATTTTGAGTTGCTCGTTTTGGAATACCCTTTATTACTTAACTCTTATGTATTTTCTGTTTTAGCGGCCAAAATTTTACATACTCTGTCCAAATTTCATTTCTTTTCACCTTTGGTGTACGGAAACCTTATTGCCATGTGCACCCAGTTAAATACGCCTCGGGTTTCCAACCATAGAGAACAAAAAATAATTATTAAATTTTATTTTAGTTTCTAATTGTGCGAAAGGAATTCTTTTTATATATGCAACACCACCATAAACATCTGATTGCATAACAAGTAATAATGCGGTAGGAAAAACTAAAAAAAACAACAACACTGAAAAAAAATTTTGTGAAGTGGCCATACATACATTTAAACACATACATATGTATGTACTTACAAATGCACATATGTATTATAGCATTGCACAGATGCATCTGTTTGCACCAGTTTTGCGTGTTTTTTGGTTCTTGTATGAAAAAATATATTATTTAGCGTTTCTTTTACTAACTGTAAATGTTGATTTTTAAAGCAGTTATTGTATGGTTGTGCAATGACCAAATGAGAAAAACACGTTTGTATGTATTTGTTTTTCTATAACAAATAAGATACTGTTACGTTTAAATTTTATTAAACGTGTGAGTTCTTTTGATTGCTCAAAAATAAAAATAAATAATACACAATTTTTATTTGCTACTGTATTTCCTTTTATTCTTAACGAAGCAAATTACAACTTGTCTTTACTTAACTACTTCTTATCGTTAGTATCCACTTTCAACGACGTCTTAACTTGACTACTTTCTGATTAGCACTGAACTATTCTTGCACATGCTGCCACTTTTTATAGTACATGAATCGGTTCTCGAATGTTCGCCCGATAGGTGGCGTAATATCATGTATGTACTTAGTAATGGCATCTATGCATGATGACATCTGTATTGTCATTTACTATTGGTAGCCAGATGTTCAAACAGTCCTCTAGCACAATCGGGAAAATTCATGTTGCTGCTTCTAGGCGTTTGTAGATAATTCGATTGGCCGTTATTTTTTGAATTTCAAAGTAACGACTCTTATGTTGGCAATGCGGTGTGCTACTGGTAGTACAGGGTGGTTACCATAAGTGCTCGCAATTTTGTTTGTATGTGCGTATGTCTGTAGCTATGTACACAATTATTGTTGTTGCTATAGTGTTTGCACGTAAATATGTGTGTACGTTTAGTGCTTTAGTTAAATACTTCCAGATAGTTCTTTGCTTTAACCCTGTAGGAATATTTTTACGTAACAATACATAAAACTAGTTTTAACATAAGTACCACATGGTGTGTTGTAAAAAAAAATATATGGTTGATGAACGAATGAATGAAAGTAAAATTTCACATGTAAGTAAATGATACATGTACATCAGTGATGGAAAATGAGATTTGCATTTCGATACCAAAAAATTTTTTTTGAGTACTTTTTTGATCCCGAGAGTACCAGAAACTATTTTTTTATTTAAATTTTATTAACAAAAAATTATATAAAATTTATTACAAATAAATAAGAAAATGAACACAAAGCATATACATATGTACATAACCATAGAAAAATTGTGATTTTGCGCAAAAATTATGTTCCTCCACAACACTGTAAATACAAAATTACGACTCTTCCAAAAATTTTGTACCACCAAAGTACTACAAACACAAAAATATGACTTTTTGTTTACAAATACCGTGTTCTTAGTAATCCTATACCACTACAACACCGTAAATACAAAAAGTTGACTTAGGTTTGAAAATTTCCATTGTGACGAACTTATAAATTTGTATTTAGAGTATTGCACCAACATTAAAAACAAGAGTTGGAGGATGGTCATTCGGCGTTACAATTTTAATTTTATGAGTTCCTTGAAATTAAACAGATGTTATACTGATATAGATAGATATATGTTATACATCGTGCTGATTGTCTTTTTCTGTCTGGGTGGGTATAATATTAAAGTTATAACAAAAACAGTTTTTAGACTTCAATAAATCTTTGGCCTGGATAAGACTATACTGTTGGAATATAAAGCCTGTTCCTTTGTTTTGTTTTTATGAGATTGTGGTAAGAGAAAATCCTTTCGACATTAACAGAGGAGTGAGGTATGGAAAAAATTCCGTAAGCTACTCTCGATTTACCAGGAAACATGTATTCGTCCAATGCGTTTTTAGTTATAGCAACGGAAGTCCAGAAACTGCATACATATGTATATTTTCTGTTGTTAATGGCCTTAGTTCTGTCATTATTGGTTGTTGATATTTTAAAAATTTAGCTTTTCGCTGGGAAACACTTTAATTAAAAGTAGTATAATTAAGAATAAAACATTTTCAAAGGGATACTTACTAAACCAAACTGTCAAAGTCCACTTTTGCTCTAAGAACTTGACAATTTTTTTTTTAAACTGAAACAGTTGTTTCAACATGATTTCTGTTTACATAGAGATCAACTTCTGTGCCACAGAAAATATCATTGAATCAAATATATTTTTCATTTATATTTAATTGTGATTGGTTTGGTACACTTTTCTAAAATTTCTTTACTAATAAAGTTTCGTGCCAGTTGTCGAAAAAGAAATTTAATTCTTATCTATATAATCTATAATTCTTATTCTATATTTCTAAGTAGGCCGTGAGAGTATCAAACGTGTTGCGGGAGTACTACGGTACTTTTTCATGTCAAATAGTATCAAAAAAAGTACGATCGTACCAACTTTCCCATCACTGATGTACATAAAACACATGCATGTGTAATTACTCTCAGAGCAAAATTGTCTCTCTCTCTCTCTCTGTATACTTGGCTGCGCCACAAAATAACATAACGAACGTCCGCACATACATCTGTCCATCATGTATTTGTTTCAACAATGGTTTTTTTCATATGTTTGTATTACAATATGTATTTTTGGGCAAAATCAGATCAAACAGTTGCTCAGCAGCAATACAAAAGCAATTGTTATTTGTTTTAATTGTATTTTAATTTGGAAAAGCACGCACTCACAATAACTCTTATACTAGTTCTGTCGTTCACACTACAATTATATGGTACATACCATAGTATATTTGTTTCGGCTATGCAAACGAGTATACAAATGCAACCCTATAATATGTATGTATATGCTCGTGTTGTTATAGAAAAGGAGAATACCAAGTTTTTATTAAAATTACTAACTTCATGTAGGAAGTTTTACTTCTATCCCTTATATGCAGTAAAAAAGCTAAAAGACGTATAATTATTCACAAAAATTAAATTATTAGGTAAGTGTTAATTGGAAGTGAAACACTATTATGTGTTTGCTTATTAAGGTAGCTGCACACCTCACAAAAACAGGTGAAAAAATACCAAGTTCCTAGCCAAAATTTAGGTCATTAAATGTAGGGACATAAAAATCTTGACCAAGTTCTTGTTTGACACAATAACTATCACTACAATCTGCTATACATTATATAAGTTTATAATCGTCCGGGTCTCATACCATTTCTAGATAACTTGCTTATGTTTTAAACACATTCACCACAGTAAGCTACCGACTACAAAATGTCAAGGATAGAAAACACGTGTTTATATGAGAATGTTTATTTTGATGACAACAAGGCAACAGACTACCGGTTGTTGTCCTTGCTACATTTGTCGTTATAGTCAAATTAACCTTATTTCTTACTTCGAATGGCTTTAAACCAAAAACATATATCGCACTTATCAACAAAAGGGTATTAACTCATAATTTTAAAATTTTCAGTAGAGATGATGAACTGTTTGTGGTTAGATTAACAATTTGATTATTTTTAACCTTTTTTTATGAAAACATAATATGTTTTGTATCATATTATGATACATTTCTATTTCTACTTTTGTTCTAAAATACAATATAAACGTAGTGACTACGCTATCACAAAAATGGTCTCAAATGTGGTTTTAGAGATGAAAGAGTTATCGGAATACGTTGAAATTTTTACTGTGGATAGATATTAATGTTGTTAGTTGATTTCTTGTAAAAAGTACTATTTTAAATTTTTTTTAGTTACTACCCTCTTGTTGATCAAGTGCGATATGGAAATCAAATAAGTCCTTAGACGCTGCTGCTTGCCTGTGCAGGCAGGCTTTTTTAGTTTATTGGTGAGAGGGGGTGAGAGGCTTGCGGTGTAGAACAAAAGGCACGAAATGAAAATTCGAGGGGATTTATGACATTTCTCTTTGCCTCTTTCGTATTCTCAGCATTAAACGTGTATATAAATGCCAAAAAGGCATGAATAAAAAATGAAAAAATGTGTGTGACTTTTTGTAGGGGTTTCAAAAGAAAATTGTCAATACAAGGCAGGCTAAAAAGGCATAGTGTGAATAGCGACTTAGAGACATTTTTTATTCGAAAATAAAAAAACAAAATTAAAAAATTTAAATGCTAATTACAAAAGTAATTATATTTTTATAAATCGAAAAAATCATAACTTTTACCATTTTGACAATTTTAGTTAAAGGCCAAATTTTGTAAGTACAAGCGATTTTTTCGTTTTGAAATTTGTATGAAAAAATATTTTCTGAAACGAATTTTCGTTTTTTTCATTCAAATTTTAAACGTTTAGGAAGTAAGTAAGTATCTAATTTATTGAATTCATGTATCCCCAGCGAAAAAGTTTGCCTACTAGAATCCAAAAACTGTACTTGAGTACGTGAGTACTTACAATTTGACTGAATAACCCATTATTTTTGTTTGAGAAGTTCAAAAAGTATGCGGTCCCCTATACTTTTTGCCTATAAATATCCAAAAGTTAATAGATTACTGATTGCCTAATAGTATTAAAAATTTAATGGGTTATTTTTTGCTCACAAAAATGCAACATTTAATGGAATAGCCTAAAATTATAAACAAATAGAATTTTGTAACATAATTACAAAACTTGTGCCTTTTTGGGATTGTTAAAAATCATTATTTTACAAAGTAAATATATGAATATGTATATTGAAGAATATGCGAAAATACTTAAATTTTGTAATAAATATTGTAGTAAACCAAAGTTATTTTATTGTTTTCCAAGCTCACTTTCACGATCAATAAATATTTTTCTAGATAGATTTAATGATTAACTAGGAAGGAAGTACTACAATAAGTACCGTCACGTAATGATATAAATAAGATGATATTATATTCATTACTAGACAGTCATTATTATACACATAAAATAGTTAAATAAATAAGTACCGCTCATTACTTTGTAAGCCATTAAAAGAGTACTACCCATTACAATATCTTAAAATTTTTTTGCTGGGTCTATACTTACAACAGTTAACTTTAGAATTCAAAAAAAAAGGTTAGAATATATTGTTATGTATTTCTCATATATTCTTTTTGTGTAAGCCCAAGTATTTGTAATTAGTTAATATATATAAAAGAGGATGTGTGTATGCATGTAACGTATGGACTACAAAACTGCTGGGCCGATTTTAATGAAATTTTTAGGGAATCTTCAGAATATTCAGGCGGGTGACACTGTGTGGTCTGATTTTTTTTTTATTTCGGTCTGGGGGCGGAGAGGCGTAGCAAAATCCATTTTTCATATGTATATATTTTTATTTTTTGAAAGCTGTTGTCATGTTTTTCAAAACGAGATATCAAGCTCTTAAATCGGTTATGTAGTTCCGAAGATATTTAAAAAAACCTGTGTTAATAATGATCCAATATCAAAATTTTAAAACTTTCGAAATGTTGCATTAAAAAAACCGAGTTTTCGGTTTATTTACAAAATATTTACATCATTCGATAACACGATGGAGGTAGCGAAGCACACTGGGTGTAGCTGTAGTTACTTATATTTAAGAACATCCCTATTACTATATGGACATGTCGATTAAAAGAAAGAAACGAGTGAAACTTCAGTTATGAATATTTTTGAAGTCATAACAGGAAGCTAGAAGTAGTATATAATAATAAATATGTATATGTACTCGTATATGTGATGGTTAGTGTTTGTAACTAACGAATGCCTTACAGCAGAGTTGAAAAATGTAGCGGTTTAAATTTTCCAAACAATTCTTTTTCTCAAAATCTATAATTTGCTAAAATATTAATGCTTTTACAAATCATCCAATTAGTTGGTAATTTTGAAATTTGTTTGATTTAGCCAAACGTACAAGATATGTCATTTAAAAGACATACTGTTGTTGAAGTGAAGTAGTAATTATTTTCAGCAGTTTATTTGTTGTTGCTATTTTTTATGTTTGTTCCTTACATAGTTGAATATTGCAATAACAGATCGCATAGCCTACAGCTATTTTTCGGATATGGCCTCAATTTTGAAACTGCCTTTAAATATTTTTTTAAATATGTCAACTAGTTGATATTGGGTGTTAGTCTTTAAAATACGAATTTCGTAACATATAGTGTGTTTTTACTAATTCGATGAGACAACTGAATTCATTGCCAATCGAGTTTTTGCCATTGCAGCAACATCACAGATCTCGGTTTTAATTGTTTTTATTTTGCTGTTATTAAACTCGGCTAGTACAGTAAATCATCCTTCAATTGAAAAACCATTTAATTGTCTTTATTTAAAACAAATATAGAAAGTAAATAAATTAGTAGAGTTGCAAATGCCAATAATTATTGATAAAATCCAATACATAATATTATATTCGGTTGTGCTCATCATATCCGTTACTTATATATATGTATATATATATATATGTCCTTTATTTATCTAAAAGAAAATATAATGTAGATGCAAAAAAATAAAAAATAAAAAATTTAGATACAATGTTCACTGAGAACAAAGCGCGTCTTGACGTTTCTGTAATCGTTTGAGTTTAAGAAGATTGACTGATTAGGCCAAAGCTTCCGATCCTAGAGTTGGGGCTGCCAACATACCGCTAGGCCGGCTAAATACAGTTGAGTTTCATAGACACGTCGGTGTTAACATGCACTCTGGATACTCACTACTGTACGCCTTCTCACATTTGCTGCCATCAGACGGGAGCCTGAATGACATTACCAGGGAGCACTTGGTCTAAGACCGGAAGTTATGAGATGCTTGGGAGTTTCAGGAAGAGGAATCGCTTCTTACTACCCTCAAGTGATTAATAGACAGAGAGTTTTCAACCTCTGAGGAAAACCCCGCTCCCCAATCTTTAGTCATGACTAAAGCGTCCTCACTTATAATAACTATCTACGTTAACATGTTGTTAGACAAAACTAAATTATACATAAGTTAGAAGAAGGCTAAGTTACTGAACATTGATTTCATAAACACACTAAGTATTAATTATAAGTAAACAATATTTACTTAAAAAAATATTCGGTTGTTGTAGCTAACTAATCATTTACCGCTGTACTGAAGTTCTATTGAAATAATAGAAAATGAAAGACGTTATTGAAGTTTCTAAAAGAATAAAAAAATATATATCTAATAATTAATAAAAAAAATGTATCTTAATTGAACTATATCTCATTTGTGCCAAAATTTTTAATATAATAAACAAGAAATATTAAAAGTTCAATTTAAAACAGATAATAATGTCATATAAAAATATTTTTTTCAGAATAATTATAATAACTAGACCACTTGACACCTTTAGTTATTATAAGCATATGTGAACAAAACAAAAACAAAGAAGAAAGTCGTATTTTCAAGAAAACTTGAAAGGTTTTCTTTTACTAAATACTTTGAGCCAAGAAATTTGCAAAAATGTTTATATTGTGCATATCTACGCAAAACTGTATCTAAAGATAAAAACTTAAATGTGAAATAAAGCCGAACACCGGCAGCGGATGTTACAATTGCAATACGCAGATCAAAAATGTTCATATTTCACTTTAGAATAAATTCGACAATCACTCGAACTTCAAGAACTCCCGAAAACATTGAACTGGTTAAAAGCAATTTATGTGAAAATCCGCGACTTTCAATTTCCAAGAGCAATTATTTATGAAATTTTAATAAAGGATCTGGAGTTCCATCTTTTTAAAATCGAACTCGTGCAAGAACTGAAAGAAATTGACTTTTATTTACGGAAAAATTTTTGTGAAACGATGTTGGAGCGTTTTCACACTGCAAATCCCATTTTTGGAACGACGAGGCTCATTTTCACTGAAACGGCCATGTCAACAAGCAAAACTGCCATTACTGCTCTCCAAGATGCCGTGATCCTCGATTGAAACATCAAAAACCATTGCACTGCCCCATGCATGAGATAATTGGAACATTTTTTTATGCCCTTTACCAAAAAATGGTAAAAGGGTATATATAGGTTTGTCATTCCGTTTGTAATTTCCAGAATATTAATAAGCGAGCCATAAAGTATATATATTCTGGATCCTTATGCATAGGGAAGACGAATAAGCGATGTCCGTCTGTCCGTCTGTCTGTACGTGAAAGGGTCTCCGTAGCTCCCAGAAAAGCTAGAGACTTCGTCCTAGGACTGGTGGATCAGAAATGGTCAAAATAAGATTGCTATTGAAAATCAGCAAAATCGAGCAGACGGTTTCAGAGCAGGGAGACTTAAACTTCATTTTGCCATACAAAATAACTACCGAAAACTAGTTTTTAATAATTTTTTATTAAATAAACTTATTTTATACTTCAGTACGAATAAAATTGGTATTTCTAACTAAAAAAATTTAAAAAAAAAATTAAAAAAATTAAAAAGACGTTTCTAGGGTTGGAAAACCTTAACTTTTTTTCTTATACAAAAGTAACTTGCTAAATTTTCCTTTTTTTTTCTATAAATTAAGCATATCTAATGTTCTTAAAAGAGAGATATTGATGTAAGAAATCAGAAAATCAAAAAGGATGATTCCAGGGTTGGAAATCTACAATTTTTTGATATATAAAATTAACTACCGTAAACTAATTTTTTATTTATTTTTATTAAATAAACTTATTTTATACTTCACCACGAATAAAATTGGTATTTCAAATAAAAAAAAAATTAAAAATTAAAAAGACGTTTCCAGGGTTGGAAATTTTAACTTTTTTTCTTATACAAAAGTAATTTACTAAAACAAATTTTTCCTTTCCTTTATAAATTAAACATATCTTATATTCTTAAAAGAAAAGGATTGGTGTAAGAAATCAGAAAAATCAAAAAGAATGATTCCCGGGTTGGGAAACTGAAACACTTTGTGATATATACAATTAACTACCGAAAATTAATTTTTATTTTTTTTTATTAAATGAACTTATTTTATACTTTAGTACAAATAAACTCGGTATTTCAAATTAAAAATTAACCTTCAAAAAATTAAAAAGATGTTTCCAGGGTTGGAAAACTTTAACTGTTTTTATACAAAAGTAACTTACTAAAGCAAATTTATCCTTTTTCTCTATAAATTAAAGATATCTTATATTCTTGAAAGTAATAGATTGGTGTGAGAAATCAGAAAAATTAAAAAGGACGATTCCAGGGTTGGGAAACTTATTCTTTTTGTGATATAAAACATTAACTACCGAAAACTAATTTTAATTTTTTTAAATAAATAAAAATATTTTATACTTCAGTACGAATAAAATTGATATTTCAATTTAAAAAACTTTAAAACACGTTTCCAGGGTTGGAAAACCTTACCTTTTTAATAGAAAAGTAACTTACTAAAGCAAATTTTCCCTTTTTCTCTAAAAATTAAAATATTCTTAAAAGAAACAGATTAGTATAAGAAATCAGAAAAATCAAAAAGTTTGATTTCAGGGTTGGAAAACCCACACTTTCTGTGATATAAAAAATTAGCTACAGAAAACTAATTTTTATTTTTTTTTATAAAATAAACTTATTTTATACTTCAGTACGAATGAATTTGATATTTCAAAATAAAAAAAAAATTGAAAATTAAAAATTAAAATGACGTTTCCAGGGTTGAAAAACCTTATTTTTTATACAAAAGCATTTTACTAAAACAAATTTTCCCTTTTTTACTATAAATTAAACACATCTTACATTCTTAAAAAAAAGATGATGTAAGAAATAAAAATAAAACCAAAGAGGAGGATTCCAGGGTTGGGAAACTTACACTCTTTGTGATATAAAAAATTAACTACTTACACTTACACTTTTTTGATATATAAAAGTAACTAAGTCTAATTAATTTTTACCTTTTCCTTTATAAATTATATATATTTTACGTTTTGGAAAGAAAAATTTGGTATAGAAAATTATAAAAATAAAAACCAAAGTTCCAGAGCTTGAAACTATGATTTTTTTTCTGGACATTAAAGTATCTAAATAAAACATGTTTTTTTTAATTTCCTTTTTTTCACCAAACACACTTTCTATATTTTTTTAAGAACTACTAGATTTTTTTTTTATTTTTTTTTAATGCATTTATTTATTTATTGTATCTTCATATATGAACTAACAATAAGTATTCAAATCTTAAATCTATAAAAAAATTATTAGGCCCGACCAGTGTGGGACATAAACTTAGTGGTAGTTATAAATAATACATTAGTAGTGATAATCAAAAAAAAACAAAGGGGGGGGGGGGGAAAAGTATTTTCAAGTAGTCCCATCTGGAGTGTTAGGTATAAGAGCCCGTGTGTCCCTCTTTTTTAAGCGGAAGTGTCCAGTAAAGTTCCAAATATTACGAGCAAGCGGATTAGGATGTGATTCGAGTTTTGTTAAATATTTGCCTGCGTATTTTGCAATTTCTTCAGTCACTAGTGGCATATTTAAATCACGATGTATAATAGAATTTTGGATGTACCATGGAGCCGATGTTATTAACCGTAAGATTTTGTTTTGCCTTCGTTGGATTCTCTCGACATTGGAAGCTGAAGCAGTGCCCCATAACTGAATTCCGTAGCGCCATATTGGCTTCAAAAGCGACTTGTATAATAAAAGTTTTCAGTCTAGGCTGAGTGTTGAGTTTCTGCCAATCAACCAATATATTTGAGTTAACTTAAGTTTCATCTGAGTTAACTTAGAGTCAATATGATGTTTCCATGTAAGTCTTCGATCAAGGTGTATACCAAGGTATTTCACTTGGGAATGTTGAGGAATATTTTGATTGTTGATTCGAATAGGGGAGCAAGTATCTCTTCTTAGGGTGAACGTTATATGGACACACTTTTGTTCATTGACTTTAATTCTCCATAAGTTCAACCAAATTTCCAGCTGAGTGATATATTCCTGGAGATTGCGGGATGCCTCATAAGGGTTTTCGTGCACACTCATACAGGCTGTATCATCGGCAAAAGTAGAAATATGGATATTATTGCTCACAGGCATATCACAAGTATATATTAAATACAAGACAGGACCCAGAATACTACCCTGGGGCACACCAGAAGATATAGTTTCGGGCACACTCGTGAACTCTCCTTCCACAACAGTGAACTTCCTATCAATAATATAACTTTCCAAAAGCTTTTGAATGTTTATTGGCAGATATGTCTTCAATTTTAAAAACTAGGCCTTCGTGCCATACTTTATCAAACGCCTGAGAAACATCAATAAAGAGAGCAGAACAATACTTCTTTTCTTCAAATGTTCTTCTTACAACTTGGACCAGTCTATGCGTTTGTTCAATCGTGCTGTGGTGACTTCTAAAGCCAAATTGATGGTCCGGGATGCACCCATTATCAGTTAAAATTTTGGACAATTTAGTCATGAGCAGCTTTTCGAAAAGCTTTGAGATTGTAGATAGTAAGCTTATAGGCCTATATGACTCAGTCTTGGTAAGATCTTTGCCCGCCTTTGGAATCATTTTGATCTTGGCCAGTTTCCAGTTATGTGGAAAATACTGCATTCTTAAAATAGCATTAAAAGTAAATAGCAGGATTCTTATTGCAATATGAGGCAAGTTCATGAGCATTTTGTTACTAATGCCATCAATACCTGGAGCTTTCTTCGGGTTGAGTTCAGCAATTACTTTTTGTACTTCACGCATCTTAAACCTTAAGGGACGAGGGGGTAGAGAAACTACACACGGTAAATCAACAGCACCCGTACATGAATTGGGAGTGAATACAGATTTTAAATGCTCAGAAAATAAGTTACCTTTCTCACTATCACTTCTTGCCCAGCCTCTGGTCGCAGTACGCAATGGTGATTTAAGATCAACGGGTTGTTTAAGATTTCTAGTAGCGCGCCATAAAGAGTAATTAGATGCGGACGTTACATCAAGACCTTCTAAATACTTTTCCAGTAGTGCAGTTTTTTCCGACGATAGCAGCTCTTTGAGTCGTTTAGTACATTCTTTAAGTCTGATTTTATTTAGGGGTGATCTGTGTTGTTGCCATTCTCTTCTAGCTCTTCTTTTTTCACATACAAGACAAGAACTACTAGATTGGTATATGTAATCAGAAAAATTTAAAATTATGATTCTAGGGTTTGAAAATTATTATTTTGTTCTTTGTACATAAAAGTAACCATGTGCTTATGTATGTATCTCTATACTACATAAACGCACTTAGGTAAAGGGTATATAAGATTCGGCACAGGCGAATATGGCACTCTTACTTGTTTTATTTGAAAATTGTCAAGCCGGGCGACGAATGTCAACGGTGAAAATTACCAACGCATGATTACGGAATTATTTTTGCCAAACCTGTGAGCTCATGAATCATACTCCTCACAAACGTTGTTTCAACATTATGGGGACGCTGCACACACACAGCCAGAGCTTCGATGGATTTACTTCAGGAAAATTTCGACCAAAAACTGATCAGTCGCTCTGGGGAAATTCCATGGCCACCGAGATCACCCGATCTAGCTCTCATGGATTTTTTATGAGGCTACCTCAAAGAGAGAGTTTATTATGACAATATTAAATCTCTAGTGGCTTTAAAGGAAAATATTGAACTCGACGGAAGATATCTGGATGACATACTCTTTAAAAAATATAATTCCCATTTCCGTTATATAGTTCAATGCTCTTAATACAACTTTGTGTCAATTATTACGATTTTTATTTAAATTTGAAAATTTAAGTCTGCTACAAGACACCCTGTTAAAGCAGTGAATACTAATGATTACTTTAGAAATACCAATTATGTTTGGATTAAGGATGTATGAATTCATTATTTCTATGCCAAAATTAAAAATTTCTGATGCAATAACTGAATTATTCTAAAATTTAAAATATCGCTAGTTGAAAAATTGTGCTTAGAAAATCTATATTCATTAATTATAACAGAATTGTGTGTTAGTTGTTTGAAATTCGATAAGGTTAGGTTAGTTAAGCAGCCTGCTGCGGTAAAATTTAGCGTACAGCTCACTTGGGTCCATGGTTGCCTGATTTGACGATTTATCGTCATTTTAACGATTTCTTGGCATTTTGACTATTTTGGATGCCAAAAATAACATGGTTTTCGCCTTAAATTTGGCGAATTTTAAATGATTATAAATTGACACTATTTATTTGAACTTTAAAACAATTTTGAACTTAACCAAAAACTTGGCACCGTCTAAAGGTTGTCCCAACAAATACGCAAGATTTAAATTTTAAATAAAACACAGATATTTAAAAAAAAAAATCGTGAAACTTTATTATATCGTAAAGAAGACAGAATGAGTTTATGTGTGGAACAACATATCGTGCAGACGGCCTCCGCAACTTTGCTGGCACACATGCGATCTTTTAATGAAATTTTCAATGACCGTTTTGCAAAAATGCTGCGGTATTTTATTAATGCAGCGTCCAATTTCCTCTTTTAAGGCTTGAGTCGTCTTCGGCTTATTTGCGTAAACCATCGACTTCAAAAAACCCCAAAGAAAAAAGTCTAATGGTCTTAAATCGCACGATCTAGGCGGCCAATTCTGGTCTCCAAAACGCGAAATAACACGACCGGGAAATGACTGATGTAGCCATTGAATTGTTTTTCTGGCTGTATGATATGTGGCGCCATCTTCTTGAAACGAAAAAACTGGTGGTCATTTTACGATACCGAACACCATTCACTGTTTGCGCTTGACCTGTGTTTTACCGACATCATCACGTACAACTTTCATCCTTTTTGGTAAAACAATTTCACAATGAGAATGCGTTGTTCATTCGTGTAGCGCTCCATTTTTACTAACCTCGTACCTTCTACTAGCAAACAATAAAAATTGTTCAAATGTCAAACAATGACACTTCGAATGGCGCCAAATTTAAATCTTGCGTTCTTGTTGGGACACCCTTTATAAGGAAATCAATCTTAATTTCTGTATTAATAATTTTTGGGTTAAATGTTTTTAAACATGTTATTGTACATAATGGATTATAAAGATGAGAGTAATTGTTTGGACATTGATGAAACTTACTTAGGATGTATTTGCTGATTCTGACTCCTACTCAAATTGAAGAATGTGAAATCATTAAAAATTTAATTTTTTTATATAGAACTCTTGGATAGATTTTAGTAATTAAATAATAATTAAATTAAAAAAAAAATCTTAATTGAACCCTACAATATTATTATGGAAAATAAAATTTCTTTCTACGTTATTAAAATTGAAAAAGTACATAGGGAAAAGAGATTTGTTTGTAACCAATCGAATCGAGGGTGGCGTTGGCTGAATTAGTTGGCACGTTGACTACAAATCCGAAGTTCCTGGTTTCGAGTCCGGTCTACGACAGTCATTGAAGAAATTACAACACTACGAATTTTTCTGATGTGCATTACTGTCCTTTATATTACTGATTGTAGGAAAAGGTCTAGATATGCAGACATAAAGCACTGGTCACTAAGCTACGCCGGCTTCAGCGGATGCTAATCTTAATGTAAAAACAGACTGCCCTCCTTCGTCGGTATTGTGTATCAGGATCATTGGCAAAATAATAGAACCAATAAAATTGCTACTAAATACAGCTTCAAAATAAACCAATAAAAAGCACAATTGTTCGTATTTTTTACAAATACATAATTTATTGAATGACTGAAACTAACAAAAACAACATTTTTTTACTAACTCATTTGCAACAATTTTACAATCAGTTCAAAAGCGAGCAATTATAGTTGCTCTACCCTAACATATATGCTAGAGTGGAGCATCTAATGTACATATGTCAAACATTCTAAAATATTGAATCTTTCTGAAAATAATTTATAGTTCGTTCGGTTTGTAAAATCAAAATGTATAAAAGTGATAAGGAAATTGTGATGTTTGTGAAAAAGTAAGATAAGGACAATAATTTACAAAATAAATTTTATAACGTTTAATTTAAAATATGCATACATATGTATGTATTCGTTTCTTGAGATCTGACGATTTTTACATCAGTACTGATTAGTCAGCTCTGACGATTCGTACATCAGTACTGATTAGTAAAATATTGTAGAGCGGTTCAGATATATGTTTTACTAGTTCATGAAGTTCACAAGTATGAGAGAGAAACAAAATCACACGTACACGAATGTTTACATCAGTTTTTCATATTGCCCTTAACAAAATGATAGAAACTTCTGATGTATATACTCATCAGAAATGACCATCAGATGATTCATTAAATGATCATCATTGTTCTTGTAGGTATCTCAAATGTAATGTGAACGGTTGTGTTTATTGTTTTAAAACACTTACATTAAACAACCTTAAGACCATAAGTTGGAACATAGTATTAAAAGAAAAGTAGAGTTGTAAAATAATGAAGCTTTCCTTCACCATATGTCCTCTCTATCACTGTTGCTTTCCTATCACCATCTCTCACCATCTTCAGTTCAACTCACAGTTAGAACAAAGGGATCATTGTATTGGACCCAAGTATAGTTGCCAGATGAAATAGGAGTAAATTCGTAAAACTTCAAACGAAAAATCGTCAAAATCGTCAAATTAGTTATCTGAAAACGTCCAAAATTCGTTCAAAAAACCTACACTTTTTTTAAAAAAAACATAACAAAACAATCTATATATATCCCGGTCGGATTTTTATTAGCTAGCTCAAAATATGGGTGACTTTTTGATAACTCATTTACGACTAGCTTCTGAACTAATTCATAAATGAAACAGTTGTGAGTCAGTTTTTTTTTGCACAACTGTCTTCTTCCCGATAAGTATTGAACTAACTTTAAGCTAACTCAAAACTGATGCAGAGATTAGTGAGTTGTTTTTGTACAACTAACTTCTTCGATAAGTTTTGAGCTAACTTTTAGCTAACTCAAAGCTGATACAGTCAAAGTTCAAAGAGAAGATGTCAGCATAAAATTCATATTCATAATAACTCTGTGCCGTTTATATTTTATTTGGCGCGATGGCAAAGTGTTAAGTATGATGGCTGGCAAACAAATTGATCACGGTTCGATATACGTTCACGATTCTAAAAAAAATAATTTAAAATTGTTTAAACTTTAAGCTGACTAAAAAATGTTAAAAAATAATGAGCTAAATCATAATTAACTTAATATATATAACACTTTCTTTTTAATTTTTTTTTTATTTGGCACAAGCTAACTCATAATGAGCTAACTCATGGTTAGTTCAAAACTGATTCAAAACTGATGCACTCGTCGTGCGGCCACTCAATGTAAAATCTGATCACTTTTAACATGCAAAATGAGTGCTGATTTTAACCACCTCTGACTAATTTTTGGCTGATAATTCAATAACTCTGAGTTAACTCAAATTCCCACTGGGATATTATGTACATAAAACCGTACTGTGTGTTTGTTCCTAACGCATGATCTCTGGAACTATAAGAGCTGTGGGTCGAAATTTTTAACACAGGTTCGGGTCAATATCCGGTAGGTTTTTGTTTTGTTTTTGACCAACCAAGTGACCATCGTTTGAAGTAATTTGTATTTAAAAAAAAATTAATGTAATTGAGGCTAATACAACGTTTGCCGGGCTCAGCTAGTAAGTTCATAGTTTTTCATAAAATAAGCTATATATCTATGGTCAAAGTCTAGAAAATCATTAATTTCTAAACAGTTTCAAGAACCATTATTCATCCCAAGGCAAGGAAATAGGGTAGTACACTACTTGATGCCAACAGACGCTATTTAATTTTTTGTGCAAAAACTATCAGTAGTGGTCACATATCATTGAATGCTGGCATTGAGCATTTTATACATATCTACTAATTAAATTAAAATGGATTGCCATCAGCATCGGACATGAACACCGTACATACAATCCAGATTAATGTTTTTGCTCATAATTTTTCCTACTCAAGTCTAATTCTTCAAATTTTGTACTAGTGATGTGCGAATATTCGTATTTGTATATGAATTCCCGAATATCCGACCGATTTTGTATATTCCTAATCGTATTCGCCAAATTCATACGCATACGAATATTTTTATTATTTACACAAATAGCATAAAAATATTAGTTTGTAATACTTTAAAAAAAAATAATTAATTTACTTCCTGGCTCACGATGTCGACAAAAAATATTCTTTCGCTTATTTATATTGAAAACAAAAAGAAATTTTCTTATTTTGTTTTTGTTTTTAATATAAATAAGCGAAGTAATATTTCTTGCCTACATCGTGAGCCAGGAAGTTAAATTCTCGTAACAAACTTAAAATAAACAAAACAAATTTCTTGTACAATTAACATAAAAAAAAGTTAACGTAATCCTCACAAAAACATAAATGTGTAAAAAGGCCAAGTTCCTATCCAAAATTTCGGCCATTAAAAGTAGTGAGATATAAATTTTTAACAAGTTTTTTTTGGCACAATACCTAATACAGAAATATATTATGTATGATATAAATTTGTAATCGTAAGGGTGTCATATAATTTCTAGATAATCTGCTAGCGAAATTTCAATAAAGCAGCTCCAATTAAGCGCCTTATGTTAGCTTTTTTAATTCTGACTTTTATGGGCGTAGCCCCGCCCTCCTGGCCAAAATTTCCGTGTTTACAGATATTTTTATTTCATTTCTCACCTAGACCTAGCTCTGTATGGAATTTCAGCTCAATAGCACACATTTTAATTTTAATGGGCGTAGCCCCGCCCTCCTGAATAAAATTTCCGGGTTTTCAGATTTTTCTGGTTCATTGTACACCTAGATATTCTCGTGTTCCAAAGTTTAGCTATCTAGGGATAGCGGAAGTGCTTCATCAATTTGATGAGTGTGTCAGTGGTCAGTGAGTATGTCTTAAAATATGCACTTTTTGCACCTCTATATCTCTGGAACCTTTCTTTGTGAAACTTTCAAACTTCGCATATGAATTTATTCTAATTATGATTTAAATTTCATTGTTTCACAATTGCCGGGAACAAAGTTATGAGGGGGGTAGAAACAGCTCGAATGGCTTCGTGTAAGCGTGCATTGGCCAGAACTTGGCCTGGCGCACTATCATGCGCCTAGATTTCTTCAACTCAGAAGAAGAATGTTTAATTTTAAAAATAAAAGCTTAGAAGCTTTTTCTCCATCAAACCTATTACGATGAAATGCGTTAACAAGGCTAGCATCACTGCGCATCTGTGCGCTCGGGAAAACGCTCGGAAATATATATATTTTTTTTTATATTATATTTATAATATTTATTGTATCTTCAAATATGAACTAACAATAAGCCCAGCAAAAAATTAGACATAACCATCTGAACTTCTTGCCATATAATGACTTACTTTTTAGATTGCCAAATTGAAGTACTCGCTTACAAAAACCATTATGGAAATTTTTAAAAATAGGAAGCAGAAGTTGAACATATTCTTTGGGTTTTAAAGAAGACGTGAAAATATTGCCAAAATAAGTAGTTATTTTAAATAAATTATAAATATTTCTAAATTGCCTACTTCTTTATTTTAAACTAAAAAATAAGTACTTACATTTTGGAAAATAATTATTTAAATATAAGTAGTTCTAAATAATTTTTTTTTCATTTACGGTTTTAATAAAAATTTATCAATGAAAGCAATTGAAATTTTTCTGAATATAGTATTTATAAGTAACAATTGATGCACTGATATGAATAAAATATAACCCACTTCAATTGAGTTTAGAAAAGAAATTTTACAAAATGGCGTATTTTGTAGTAAAACAATAGTTTTTTTTTTAAATTTATTTAATTTTTTTTTTAACTTATTATATATTTAATCAAACTGAGTTTTTAACCAAAACCCTCCATTTTCTCAAACAACGGCATATTTAAAAAAAGTAGTTAAATCAAGAAAAAAATAACTATTTCCCACAACGGAAAATATAATTAATTCCTACAATAGACAACATAACTACTTCTCAAGAAGCGATTATTTTAGTCTCACGCCTTATTAAAATCATTAAGTTGGTAATCCAGTAAGGAACAGCTTCCACCAAAAATGCTTAAATCCAAACTCGATTACCTTTTTTGAAATTTTTTGCTGGGAAGTATTCAAATCTTAAATCTAAATATAATTATTAGGCCTGACCAGTGTCGGGCATAAACTTAGTGATATTAATTAATAATACATAAGAGTCGTGCGAAGCAAAAAAATATTTTCAAGCAGTTTCATCTGGAGTGTAGCTTATCAGAGCCCTTGTGTCCCTCCTTTTTAAGCGGATGTGTCCAGTAAAGTTCAAGATATTACGAGCAGACGGATTAGGATGCGACTCGAGTTTTGTTAGATATTTGCCTGCGTGTGTTGCAATTTCGTCAGTCACTTGTGCCATGTGTGTATCATGGAGCCGATGTTATTAACCATCCTCTCTATATATGTTGCTTTCTATGCTTTCAGCAAAATTATGTTTCAAATCGGTGGTTATACGTTGACAGCTTGTAACGACATATTATTAAATTTTACTAAACGGATATAACACATAACATGTCGCTAGGGAACTCTTACTTTCTGCTGAACACAATCGAAAAATTCCTGGGGTGTTTAATTTGAGACAATGGAAAATAATAAATAAGAAATAACTACGACTGCATCAACTTTTCCACCTTGCTTTTTGTAAAAAGCATAACTAGTTAAATTTAGTCAGATTTTGTATAGATAAGTTTTGTAGTTGAGCATCAAAATGGAAGATATTTTAAATGGCGTACTTTTGAAGCTTTTTATTAAATTTTGCTGCCAAACATGGAGAGCAATCTATAAAAACATGACACGGAATTCACAAATGCAACTGTGAAATTAGTTTACATTGCTTGTAAAAATATTTTTGGTACCATCATGGGTACTTACATATTTAACGTTCATAGGGTCTTTAAAATTGTTAACGTTAACGATCCTCGGGTCTTTGAAGCATAGTTGGCATCCACTTCTTTTGGTTCCATTTTTAGCTTGTTCACATACATATATTTTCTTTAGATTTGGTTGAAGTTGTCGTCTGATCAGAATTAATTGCTATTGGAAAGTGATCATCTCTGTTAAAGTCTAAAGAATATTAGTAATAAAAAAAGCTTCTTAAATACAGAGTGCAAAATAAAATATTTAACTATTGCTTATATTGAAATTAAAATATCTGAATCTTTGAATCCAGGCGCACAGCAGTGCGCCAGGCCAAGTTCTAGCCAATGCAGGCAGTGTGTATATTTACACGAAGGCATTCGAGCTGTTTTTACCCCCCTCATAACTTTGTTCCCCGAAATCTTAAAACTATAAAATTTAAACCATAATTAGAATAAATTTATGTAACCTCATATGCAAAGTTTGAAAGTTTTACAATAAAAGGTTCGGGAGATATAGAGGTGCAAAAAGTGCATATATTAAGCCATACTCACTAACCACTGACCACTGACACACTCATAAAATTGATGAAGCACTTTCGCTATAGCTAGAGAGCTAACGTTTGGTACACGAGTAGATCTATGTGAGCAATGAATCAGAAAAATCTGAAAACCCGAAAGTTTTAACCAGGCGGGCAGGGCTACGCCCATAAAAATTAAAACTTGTGCTATTGAGCTGAAATTCGATACAGAGTTAGGTCTAGGTGAAAAATAAACTTAAAAAAATTTAAAATTTAAAAATTTTGGCTAAGAGGGCCGGGCTACACCCATAAAGGTCAGAATTAAAAATGCTAATCTAAGCCGCTTTATGAAAACTATTTTATTAAAATTCGGCATATATACAGCGGTAGTGAGAGACTATACATTTTTTTTTAAAGTGGGCGTTAACACGCCCATACAATTTAATCCTTATTTTAATGCCCTGCGGCTCAGCATATTTAGATATACTATTTATCTAGCTATTATTATCCGTTTGTAACGAAACTAGATACGAATAATATGCACTGACCCAAAAAATTTGACTTTGGAAAAGTGGGCGGGGCTACGCCCATAAAAATTAAAAGTTAAAAGTTGCGCTAAGGAGCGGAAATTTGATATACAAGTAGGTCTAGGTGAGAGTCCAACTAGAAAAATCTAAAAACCCGAAAATTTTAGTTAGAGGGGCGGGGCTGCGCCCATAAAACTTAAAAGTTAAAAGTTGCGCTAAGGAGCTGAAATTTGATATACAAGTAGGTTTAAGTGAGAAACAAACTAGAAAAATTTTAAAACCCAAAAAATTATACCAGAATGGGCGGAGCCACGCTAATATTGTTTTGAACTAAATACTTAATATACAGGTTTTAATTCAAGCCTATTTACTGAAATCTTGCATCACCTTAAAAATTGGGCGTGATTACTCAAATAAAATGTTAGCCTTGTCCTTAATCTACATCGGTCTAGCATATTTTAGAAGAAAATTAACATGAATTATAAGCGCTGCTCACAACAAAATTTTGAGTTAGGAATAGTGGGGAGAGGTAAGCTGATAAAATCTAATGATATAATTCCCGCTAGAGAGCTGACATTTTTTATTTTTTTTTTATAAAAGAGAAGTAACACTCAGGCAGTTAGTGCCTACTACAATTACTAGGTGTTACCTTCTTTAGGTGGTGAAGGAAGATATAGAAGAAAGCTTCATTCTTTTTACAACTGCTTTTTGCACGCTTTTTTTTAATAATGCAGTGTTGCGGCGCCTTCTGGCGTTAAAAGAGGCGCATTAAATTTTGAAGCTGTGTTTTTAGTAGCCATTTTATTGGTTATTTTACTTCGCTGATGATTTTGCTACACAATACCGACGAAGGAGGGCGCTCTGACGTAACATTAGGATTAGCATCTGCTGAAGTCGGTATAGTTCAGTGAACTTTCCAACAACAGCTGATGCAAAGGGACTCTAATGCACATCAGAAAAATGCGTGGTGTTGTTATTTGAATGACTGTCGGATACAGGGATTGAACCTAAGATCTTCAGTTTTGTAGTCGAAGTGGTAACTACTTCAGCCAACGCCACCCTCAATATATACACTAATAATTGTAGCTGCGTAAGCCAATGGGAAAATCTTAAAATCAAAAAGTTTTACCCGGTATGCGACGTTGAAACTCCAATTCGTACTAGCGAGCTTAAATTTGATACAAAAATAAATCTAGATAAGAGATCACTAAGAAAAGTCTGAAAACCCAGAAGTTGCTATCAGAGGGCGGAAACAAGCACTTCAAATTCAAAATTAACACATATTTTATTAAAACTTTTCATACACATTGCACTTATCCCAAAAAAAAATCCCTATTTGAAAAAGTAGCCGTGACTTCACCCATAAATCTTAACTTTTTCGTTCAGGTACTTCGGCTTAGCAGTTTTTAATTTTATACTCAGGTATTTTTTATTAACTTTTTAATACCAAACTTTGCATGAACCATAAGTAATATTATACTATAGAGAGCTGACATTTTGTACACAAATAGTAATTGAATTACTCAATCGGAAAATCCAAAAATTAAAAGCACCATCTACCCTATTGAAACTTTGCATGCACATTAGGCATATAGTTTTGATTTATGTACTTCGGCTAAGCAGACTTTAATATGTAAATACATTGAGAAAATAGACAAGGTAACGTTCACTAAAATTAACGCTGTATTTTACATGTTTCTTTCCATACGACTCTTACCAAATTGCGTTCACACTAGCGACCCGTTGTAACGACACAATAGTGCATTTTAAGGTCTAAAATCCAACACCCATCACTCTCCAACCCATTATTTTATGCAACTATGCTATTTTCAACTGGCACAGTGATCCTTAATAGAAATAAGACACTAGAAATGTTAAGTTTTAAAAGTGTTATTTTAGAAAATTTTGCAAAAAGTAGTCAGATCCTAACAAAAACATAAATCTGCAAAAAGTCCAAGATCCTATAAAAAATTTCGGCCATTAAAAGTAGTGAGATATAGATTTTGACGAAGTTCTTGTTTGGCACAATACCTACTACAGAAATATGCTATGCATTATATAAATTTATAATCGTAAGGGTGTCATATAATTTCTAGATACTACACATACGTATTTCCAAAGTGCCTCTCGATTTATAAATATTGTGCCTCTAGATTTAAAAAGAAAGAAAGAACTCTTTCGGCATCGCGAAGTAGGTAGATAATATCAAGAACCCCACGGTTTTTTATTATAATTAAGCTAGTTTGGTAATAACCAAATTTTTATTTTGAACTTATTACAAATTAAAAAGTTATAAATGACTGATGGTATTTCTATTGCATTTAGACATACTTCAAAACTGTTTTCAAATTCATAGTGCTGTTTGATATTAAACCGTTTTGTTTTTTAGATTTTTTAAACATTAATTTGTTAACTATGATTTCAATAAAATTTTTGTGCTTGAACCATATCATTATGTACAAATTACAATGTCATTTAAACATCGAATCTAGATTAGTTACAGCACTATATATTTTTGGATGTAGTTTGCGACCACCTTTTCAATATCTTTTCGATATCCTCTTAAATATTCCTTAACTTACTGGTTACCTGTATTTAATTATTTTACTACTTTTTTCAATTGCTCTCTTGTCATTTATCCTTTTTAGTATCTTCCTTTATCGTCGTAATTCATATTCAGTTTTATTTTGGCGGACGCTGTTGAAGCCTGATCTGAAATATATATCCTGGGGTAAAAATTACCACAAGTCCGTAGATATGTAATTTTTTTTAAGAAAATGTTTTACCATTTTAAGGAATATTTTTAAGAAATCCTTTTGAAGTTTATTTCTATAGGTTACGTAATAAGCAATTTATAATTATAGATCATATTGAAATAAAGATTTATAGTGGTTGAGTAAAAACAAAATTGTTTCAATGTTATGTTGAAGTCAGCTCAATCGTTTATATGTGTACACTATGCAAATACAGATTGCAGTGAATTAATTTCTACAAATATATTTTCCTTCTTTCATTTCATTTAATTTTATTTCATTTTTGTCTCTTAAATTAAAAAGAAAATAACAGTTAAATATAAATATATATCGGTGAAAATATATCAGTTTAAAGTTTAGTAATAAATGAGCGAAAACATCATCAGACAAACACGTGAAAATTTTTTTACAGTTCTATTTCAATATAAGAATTATTATTTTTTGATTGTGACTACTATGGAATTGTTTTTTTTTTTTAATTATTTTCTCTATATAAAACAAACTTGTTAATTAGTTCATAAAATAATTGTATGGTATGTTTTGGGGAATTCTAAAGAATACCTCAGTGGGAATATGGTTGGATCTATAGCAGTTCTGCTTAATATAAATCCTCACAAAAACATAAATGTGAAAAAGGCCAAGTTCCTTTCTATAATTTCGGCCATCAAAAGTACGGATACAAAAATTTGGAGCAATTTCTTGTTGGCACAATACATATCACTCAAATATGCTATGCATAATATAAATTTGTAATCGTAAGGGTGTCATAAAATTTCTAGATAATCTGCACCCAGAAAAAAGATTGGTTGGAAAACGGTTAGTCCAATAAAATATCATTTGCATTAGCTAACTATATTTCAGTTCACGTTATCAATTTTCTGTTAATCCAAAAAACATTCCATGTTCACTGCCATAAGGGCATAATTGTAACAAATATATGATTGTGACAATACTTAAATTGATTGCATCAACCGAGCGTATGCTTTTGTCATGACTAATTAACTGATTGGTTAACCCAACAGAATAAAATATTACGAATTGGATTTTACTACCAACTTTTGGTATTAGCAACTAAAAAATTGTCGTTCTATATTAAAATTAAAATAAAAACTTTCAATCAGTTGCTGCAACTAACTAGAGATTGAGTTTACTATCATAGTTTATAGCAGCAAATTAAAAAATTAACTTTTGTGACTTTCAAAGATATTATGATTTGTGAATTCTCAAATGGTTTTTGAAAGTCTGTGCATAAGATAACAGGTTTGTGGCTTTTCAAAATGTGTGGTTGAGGAAATGTATATGGACATGCTTCACCATTACGAAATAAATTTCAATTAAAATAAACTTAAGACAATATGTCAAAAAATAAATTTCTTAAATTATGTATTTTATTTATTTTTTTTATTATTTTTTTTTATTTATTGTTTATTTTTATTTCAGCAAGGAAGCCCAATTTGTCTTTTACAGGTACCAATTATATTAAATTATATTAACCAAATTTTCGGTAGCAAGAATAACATTTATTTCAAATTCCATACTGTCAACCAATTTTTTCTGTTGCTGCAACTATTGGGTTGAGGGTTATAATTAAAATATAGTGGTACCACAAGAAAATTTTAGTCGCTATAGCAGAATTCTATGATAGTTGCTGCAACCTCCAAAATTCAATTGGCAACACATTCGGTTGTCACAACGAATCTGTTTTCTCTGTGTGCTCATGAATTTTAGAGTTATACGACAGTGGGAATTAAAGTTATAAGGGGAGTACGAATGGCTTCCTGTAAATTTTCACACTGCGTGCATTGGGCGGAACTTGGCCTGCCGCATTACCGTGTGCCTTGACACGATGAGTAAATGAAAATATCCAAACAACTTCGTAATCCACGCAAAGTCATGTAAGGTTTATGCACAGAACATAAATATAAACGTAATTTTATGCTAGAAATGTTATAAATAGTTAATACACCAATAACATGTGGAATAAATTATAACATCCCAGCTAAAAAAATTATATATGGTCCATATATTTTTAATATATATATATGAATGTATATAACTATACATGAATATGTATGAATTCATGTATGGAAATGTATGGGATTATACATGGCAAAACTATTATATATGAACTAATATATGGAGTAATATATGAAATGTATTATAATATATGAGCTCATATATGGAAATTTAATTATGAAGCTCTTCATATGTGAATCCATTTATAGAAATAAGATGTAATATATGGCGCCATATAAAAATGCATGCATACATAATATCTCACATAAGATCGCATTTGCAATCAAAAAAGCTTGAATTTTATTAATTCGATCTTTTTCCATCTTTTTTATCACTAGTGAATTGGAAGTCTGTTAGAAAATACATACGCATATGCAAAGTTTATATGCGTAGAGCCCCAAGGTTTAAAATATAAAAACTCGTGTAACAAGAAAATCTTTTTTGTTGATTTTATGTATTGTGGGTCTATTTAATAAATCAAATAACCAAAAAGATAATGCAGCCATTAAACAAAATTCATATAACTGAAAAAAATAATATTGAAAACTAGTGTTAGTATAAAAACGGTTTATTTTTTCTTTTATAGTTGCATTAGTTTTTAATATGATTTCTTAAATTATATGTTGTGTACGATTGTGTGTTTTATGTGTTTTTAATAATTGATTCACATTTTCTCTTAAAACGTCGAGTATGAAATGTCTTTTAGTTCATTTTGAATTATTTTGTTCGAACAAATGTTTCATTAAACACAACCTTTCTCTACAAAATCTTACAAAAAAATTATTTTAATAATTTAGTTTATTGCACAGCAGTGCGCTTTTTGAATCAATATGAACTTTGCATTCTATATAGGGAATACACATTCAGGTATGAAAATGTATGAATATGTATTATCATATATGTCCAAATACCCTCATTTTTCGGATCCGAACCATATATGGGATATCATATATGCTCCATACATATTTTTTTAGCTGGGATAGTAAAAATTTAGCTCAAAACTATTGACATTTAGTATGTACATAAATATGCTTTTTGTATAAACGTACCCTGCAGAAAATTTGTTGACATATGATCTAAACGTACTCGTCCTATGACTTGATGGTAGTGTTATCAATAGTGCATGGTGAAAAAATTACATATCGTGTAAATAATTACATATTCATCATTGTCGTGATGTATTGTCTTGATCTTTTGTCAATTTAATTGGGACTAGTAATAAAGTGAACGATGTGGTTGGATTCAGGACCTATCAAATAGTATAAATATAATGTTACGACTAGTTTTTCGCTCCAACGATGCCACCAAGCCACTCCGGAAACAGTCCCGTAACTATACTTGAATATTAACCTAAGCTTAATTAGGTGTTCATACTTTTGAAATGTGACTGGCCCTGTTGTCGAGTTGATAGTGTGCAAGCCTGCCATGACGGAGGTTTTCAGTTCGTATCCCAAAAAAAAAAATCTGCTTAAAAATATGTTATAATTGCCTTTGTAATGATAAAAACAAAAGTTATAAAATTTCATTGTTACAACTAAGTGTCGGAATAACATTTTTAAATAATTTATATTATTATATACCGATTAGGTCCCTATGAGACAGTTCAGTGACAAGTTACAATGCGCCTACAAAGTATCAATTAACCCCATCCTAGGCCATCCCCATGTAAAAGTGACTGGTCCGCTTAATGGGAAGTGTTATAACTCGAATTGGACGTGAGTAGCCTTGTGGCGTTTCCGTTTCCTGAAGGGTATGTACAAGTGTGTAAATTTAGTTTCGTAGACAGGAATACAATTATATAGCTTTATATTAAGTAGTTGATAAGAGATATATACATATCTATGTATACATGTTTATACTAAAAATAATAATAATATCGGTATTTCCCCCAGCTAAAAAAATTCTTATTTAATTTTTGTTCTCTTCTTTAGAAACTCACATTAATTAATAAAAATATTTCATTCAATTAGAATTGAAATTACTGAACTTAAGCCCGTATAAAAAATTATTTCTGATTAATATTTATATTTTTGTATGTTTTATAAATCATGGTATCAAATTTTATTTTTATTTGAACTTTTATATGTATGTATGTATGTATGATACATACATATACATACATGAACATATGTATTTTAAATACTAAATCAAATCAAAAATTTTTGTTCAAAAGTATATATTGTTAATTAAATTTTTTTAAAAAGAACACAAGCTAAATTAAACAATTATTGTATTATAATAAAAGGTGGAATAAAAGTTTCAACAACAAAAATTAAAAATTTTAAAAACCCCCGAATATATCTAGCGAAGATGCGATACCTTATAAACGGCTGGACCGATTTACTTAAAACATGGCTAAGAACCCTCTCGATCGAGTCACCTTTGAAACAGAAAAAACTAAATTAAAATCGGTCCAGCCGTTCGGCCTGTACCTGGACACGGATAGACACACAGATACACAGACACACATACACACACTATAAACTTATAACACACTTTTTTTAGTCGGGGGTTAAAAATCAATATTATCAATGATTTTAATTAATTTATTTTCAAAGTAGAAGAAGCCAGAATATTTTTAAGCCGCTTGTTTTTATGCCGCCACTGTAAAGACATTATACGTATGCAAATATATTTACATATATGTATATATGTATGTAGCGTGATGTTAAGAAATGCAATTTATGTAATTACTCTTCTATTTTATTATTAAAAAAAATATTTTTTGCTGGAAATGTATTCAGCGTAATTACCACTTAAAGTGGATCAATTAGTATATTTTTCAAGATGAATACACAAACGAATAGTAATTATAAATAAAATATATAGAGTTTATTTACTGAGTTAACTAACGCTATAATTTAATATGTTGAAGAATAATGTATGTGCTATCTACTTTACCAAATTGCCAAAAACTTTTAAAGGTTTTTAATTAAATATTTAGGAAGTAATTACGTTACTGTTTTGCAGGAGAGCACTTTTAGGTCGATTTTCAGAAATTTATTTCTTTTGCAGTTAAGTTGGAAAATTCTTCGTTAAACTTTATTTTTTTAAGCAATCGTCGCTGCCGAGCTAAAAATTTAAAAAAAAGGTAATCGGGTTTGGAATTAAGCATTTTTGGTGGAAGCAGTTCACTACTGGATTACCAACTTAATGATTTTAACAAGGCGTGAGACTAAAATAATCGATTCTTGAGCAGTACTTACTTTTTTTTATTTGTCAACATAACTATTCTAGTAATCTAACTGTTAAATCTAAAATAATCATTTTCCCCATTTACGAGTATCAACTTTTACAGCATTTTTTTAAGTTTTATGCAATGTAATTTGTAAGCGAGTAATGAAATTTGGTAATCAGAAAAGTAAGTCATTATATGGCAAGTAGTTCTAATGGTAATGTGAAATTTTTTGCTGAGTCTACATACTATAAGTAATATACATATGTATCTTTGGCAATAAGGAAAAAGTGCTTAAGTCATGTTTTACTGTTTTTCAGGGGAGCACTTTTAAGCGTTCAAGTCGATTTTTAGAATTTTTTTCTTTGACAGTTGAATTGAGAAATTCTCTGTTTACCTTTATTTTTTAATCAAACGTCTTTCTACACACTATAAGTAATACATTTAAGTTGAAATAAGTATAACCTTAATTAAGCTATTATTCCAAATTAGATTAGATATCTAAAAAAGATAAGTCGCAGGTCATAGTGCTATAACTTCCTGAGAAATCGCACAATTTAATTGAGATTTTGACCAGGGGTACTTTTGATTATGAATATTACGGAGGTACCATTAACTCAAAATTTGCTAATCTCGACTTAAGCACTTTTTCCTTTTTGCCACAGATTTACAGACTGTATCTTAATTTTGTAGAATTCAAAATAACGCTTTTGCTTGGATATCCTCGAGCACAAGAAGTACGAGGAAAAGACCCAAGGTAAATAACCTTTAAACCATATACAAATATTTATTTATATTTTAACTTTCCTCTTTTGAATAGAGAAAGTTATTGAGAAAATCATATTAATATGAGACCTTGAAGTTTCGAGGACATAGGAATCTATTACGAGTATTTTTACTATCATTTTATTTTGAACGCGCGAATATGTGTGTCTGGGTATGTGTGTGTATGCCTGTGTACGTTTACGTAAATCCTTAAGGCCGTGATTCACTATTACCCTTTTCCACACGCAAAGTTTGACTTGCAAAGTCTTAATTCAGCTGGGAGGAAGACAAAAAGAGGCTGTACTACTACCTCTGTCTTTCACACAGCTCTTTCACTCTCTTTATTTTTTTTCTCTGTCTTTTTCACAAACTTTTGCGTGCGAAAAAGAAGTATATCACACAAAGTCGTTCGATCTACGATGATGAATTGTTATTGTCTTTTGAAAATTTTCTTAAACTCCATCATGTCAGGGTTGTATTTTTTCGTAGTGTATATATATATATATATATATATATTATAGTGTATCACGGCCTTTAAGAATGGCTTAACGGATATGATTCAAATTTATGGCATTCGAAAAAATTTACTTAATTTTAAATAAAATAGATAATGCCGTTAGTTCGCGAGACATCGTTGATAAGAATTTCGGAAAAACGCTTTTTATATATTTTACACATACAAATCTTCAGTATTTTGAAAAATGTAAAACAGTTCAAAAAAAAAATTATTAAGGGTTTTCATGAGAATGTTCAAAAGTCTCGCAAACTATGCAATTGTGCATTTTTACACTCTTGTAAATATGTCAAAAATTGTTTGGAAATTTATTTACACAAACCTGTTAAATTTGCTTAACAATTTTCACTTGTTAACTTAAGCTGTGCAATTGTGCATTTTGTAAACAACAACTTTTTGGTTTGTTTTTGGCTTTCTTTAGGCATTTTTACCAAATACCTTGTTTGGCGATTTTGGTGACCAATTTTTTTTATGGGCCTCCAAAGATTTCGAAAATCTGTGCATAGTCAAAAAATGGTGTCATCAGTTTTTGAACAACAGCTAATTATCTTGCTAACATCTTATGGTGAACAACTTTTGCGAACATATCATACAATCTGAACATGTCTAGGCACACTTTTTACCTCAAAAATTGTCGTTTTTCACAATTTTTCGACGCTAAATTTTTTTTTATTTGAAAATCATATAATCAAATGCACACTTCTCTGTTGAGTTTTAGTAGCCCTTTGTAAAGCAATTTTTTTGGAAAATTAGACGAAAGAATATTTTTTTTCACCTTTTTCAGCATAACTTACAAGAACTAATAATTTTGCATTAATATTATATTTGGTGAAGCAACAACAAAACCTCAAAATACTAGTAGTAAATACTAAAATTGTAAAACACGAAATGCCACAATAACAAAGAAAGTAAAAGAATTGTTAAAAAATATAGTTTAATTAGTGAAAAACTAAACTTTTTAAGCTGCAAAGTGGGCTTAATGAAGTGTTTAGGATGGCTGGACACATTCAGATTAAATTAATATACATACATATTTATAAAAGTTGTTCAGCTTTATCGTAGGTACAACTTTGCGAAATAATTAATACTAGATATACCAAACGGACGACACACTCGTCCGTATTCTAGAATCAAAATGTAAGTAATTCAAGATTTAAAGAAAATGTATCTAAACGTCATAAAAAATTCATTAAAACACAGCCACACACAAACTTACATACATATGCAAGCATAATTAAATAATACATGAAATTAAAAAAACGTAAACAAAATCCCTTCAACCAAGCTAATTCAATTTATTCAAATCTCTTCCTTTAAGTATTATGGCTTTCATACAACAACAAATAAGAGAGAAAAAATTGTTAGATCAAGAGAAATACTACATACCCACACATATATACACACTCATGTTTTGTTTCTGTTTTTACTTGTAAGCTAATAAATGCGTGTGTAATATGTGTGCATGTAACAGTAGCAACTTTAAATGCTTATAGCTCCCAAAATACTGAACCGATTTCAATAAAATATAGATTCTGCACATCTGTACGAAAAATCCTTTAAAACCATACAAATCTTTTTAAAATCGGTGCAGTGGTATCGGTGTAAAAGGGATTACAAAAAACATGTTCGCCTATTTAATTATATAGATAGATAATTATTATAATTCTTAACAGTATATCACTTCGTTTGACTTGATAGTTTAAGCCGCGTTCAGACTATTAAACTTTGTATTTATACTTGTCAAAAATTCAAATAATACGTGCAAGTGTGATAGTCTGAACGCAAAATGTCATCAAAGTGGCAAATAATACGATAAAAATTTTGACATCCCATAAGACTTTTTCGTTTTTAGAAAATTTTCTAAACGATAATACTTTTCATTAGATCAGGGTTGCATTTTCACACAAACCAACCTTCCAAGTCGGCTGTTTCGCCGCCAATAGCGTGTCGTCATTGATGTAATGTTTTGTCATATTTATATCGGTTAAAAATTTTGAAAAAGTGAATCGTATGGAAGTATATTTCGTTGATGTAATTTTTTTAACGTTTTTGTAATATCTTTTCTTAAATTTTTTCTGTTATTTACATAGAATATTTTTAACTGCTGAACTTTTTCAAGTGTCGGCACGTCCCCGCCTGCATGAAACCGCTTTGCCGCCGCTAGTAAATGAATAGCACAGACATTTTCATTGAACAGCTGTTTTGTTTTCTACACATTTGATTTGAAGTGTGATGGGCTGAACATAATACGTGATTTTACGTTAGATTTTTTTGACAGTCGCAACTGTTAATGAGTTGATAAACTTCAATAAAACTCAAATGCTTAATTTTATACAAAAATTTATTTAATAAGAAAAATAATGTTTACAATTGTAAAAATTGAATAATAATAATAAAAAAATTCCTAAAACTAAAGAAAATTTTTTACATGAATTTCAAACTTTTTATGATTGAAATATATTTTTTTTACAAAGTAGCTTTTTTTTAATTTGTAAAAATTTAATTTATTATAAATACTATAATAGTGTTTTCACACTGAAAGTTAAAACCTGGTTTTAACGTTAAAACCATAAACAGCTGATTTTGCTTTCACACTGCAAGTTTGTTAAATTCATTTTTTTAACTTACAGGCTGTCTAATAATTTTGCTCAAAATAAAATAAATCTCCTGCCGAAATGCGTGTATTTATTGTTGCATTTTTTCTGCTTTTTAATAACACTTGTTGGACATACATACTGTACAACTGTTTCTGTTTGTATGAAAAACTGATATATTTCACAATGCGCTCTAAAATGGAAATTATTTTAAATATTGTAAATAAAATTTTTTTAAATTATGGAACTTCTTATACAGAATGAAGAAGTGCTTGAAAAAATTCTTTTTTTCCATAATTATTTGATTATTGTTGCTGCTGCATTAATTTTTAAGTTAAAAATTTTTTAAGCGCCATCTATTGTTATTCACTGTCATACCATTACCAGCTGCTGTCGGCCATTTCAACTTGGCAGCACTGAATTTATCACAGCGAAAACAAGGTTGCATTTCATAAAACAAACTTAAAAGCAATTCAAAAATGGTTTTAATTTGGTTTTAACAAAAACAATTTGTATGGTAAAACCAGGTTTTAACAGTTGTTTTTAACGTTAAAATCAACTTTTATTAAAACCATGTCAGTGTGAAAACAACTATAAAATAACTACGCCACATTACCCCCACCCTAGTGACAATGACAGCTTAAGGCAACGAAAAGGTAACGTGATGACCTGAACGAAGTTTTCTTCTAAGATTAGTTGTTTTACTTTAATTACAAACTGTTTTAAGTTCTCTATTTAAGGTTTCTTCTGATCCTTCTTTAAAAATAAAAGCTGGTTTAAAACGGTCAAGAGAAATCACTTTTTCTTTTATAGATAAAAGTAATTTGAAAATCTTGTCGTTACGGCTTATCATTTGTAGGATCCATAATACGCACGTCTTAAAGGGCTTCTAACAGCATCATTTTTAACAAATACATGGGCGCAATTTTTTAACGTTTTTGGCACAAAACTTTTTTCTGAGCAATGCCGCATTGCCGGTTAGCTTTAATTAGTTGCATTGGCGTAGGTTTCAAAAAAATCACCAGGATGGCGGAGACTTGTTCCAAATGTCATTTCCGCGGGTGAATGTCTAATGTCCTGAATAACTGTTGAACGCAAACTCATTATGACTAGAGGTAAGTTATCCCACCAACTTTGCTTTTCGTAGCATTTAAGAGCTGTCTTCAGAGAGAGAGTTGCAATCTTTCAGTCAGGCCATTCGCTTGACGGTAATGAGGAGTGGAATGGAATGTCTTAGTTCCAAGAACTTTAGTAAACTCACGAAATAATGAGCTTTCAATTTGCTTCCCCTGGTCGGTAGTAATTTGGACGGGAACACCATATCGGGAAATCCAACCATGCAGTAATGCTGAGGCTAAGGATTCTGCTGTTATATCTTCGAGAGGTATTGTTTCTGGCCACCTAGTGGATCTATCAATACAAGTCAGAACATAACTATAATTTTTGCATAGAGGTAACGGACCAACGATGTCAATATTGATGCATTTGAAGCGTTGATTACGAAGTTCAAAATTCCCTAGAGGCCTTTGATTGATAGATATGACAGCAGTGTTGCATCTGCAAGTTGTTGTTTGCATTGCTGAAAAGCTTTTTTTTTAGCTCTGGGGTCCAATTTATGTTCCGATTGACGTTTTTCTTACAACTATAATGTAATTTGTAAAGAAAAGCTTGTTGTGGTGCTGCGTTTGGGTATGAAACGTCTATAAAAGTGAATCATACCCAAAATAGCGTCTCATATCTTTAACGGTGACTGGCTGTTTATAATTTACTATGGCTTCTACACTTTTTGGTAATGGCTTCAGTCCATGAGGTGTCACTAAATAGCCAAGAAACTTGAGTTTTTGAAGACCAAAAACGCATTTCGGTACGTTGATAGTGACACCGTATTCTCCAAGTCTGTAGAATAAATTCTTTACTTGTGGCTTATGCTCTTCAAGATATTTCGAAACAATGAGTATGTCGTATATGTACGCGTAGCAAAAACCTAGGCCTCTGCTTACTTCATTGATGAACCGTTGAAAGGTTTGTGCGGCATTATACAAACCAAATGTCGCACAAGGGCATTCATAAAGGCCTATAAGCGTAATGATGGCAGTCTTCTCGATATCACAATTTTCAATAGATATTTGGTGGTAAGCTTTTCCTAAGTCGACCTTGCTGAACACCATTTTACCATTTAGCATATGTCCAAAGTCATGAATATGAGGAACAGGATACCTATCCGGTAGTTACCACATGGACGCCACTCTCCATTTGATTTTAAGACAAGCTGTAAGGGACTTGCCCAGCAACTATTCGATGATCTACATATACCTTCTCTTACCAATTTTTTCGAATTCCTTTTTTACGATTTGTAATTTCTCAGGAAACAGTCTGCGTACTGGAGGTCCTTTTGTTTGAATGTGATGTGTAACAGAATGTTTAACAGGCTTCTTAAGAAACAAGGATTCTGTCAAATCTGAAAATTCACTTAACAATTGCGAAAAATATGAGTTTTCTTCAATTGATTTGATAGTGAAGGGTTGGTTTTCTGTATACAATGAGCCTTGACTTTAAAAATAAGAAAAATCGTCTATCAATCGATTGTGTTACACATCTACCATTAATCCAAAATAGCTCAAAAAATCGGCACCAATTATTGGCTTCGAAACATCAGTCAGTACAAACGTCCACCGAAAGTTTCTCTTGAGTTCCAAATTTAGAGCTATAGTTTTATTTCCAAAAATTTTTATTTTGAATTGCTTTGCAGCAAATAGTTCTAAAGGTGCAGAATTTTGTTGTTGTTGAAAAGAAGTGGCAGGAAAAATTGGAAACGTCGGCACCAGCATCAAAAAGAAATTTAATTTTAGAAACATAGTCTTGAAGAAAAAGGCGACAAATTTGTCGGCTATCCCTATCCGTCACCAGAGACTAGGGACCTAATAGTTTTTAAACAAATTTGACAGTGTGTTTAAGAATGTACATGGCTGCACACATTTCATGGCCTTTTCACCAAGCTTGAAATGGTACCAGTAAAAGGATTTATCTTTCCTAACTGAAGACGGATCTCTTCTGCGTGAACGCTGACCACTTAGTCTATGGTTAGTTGCTCGACCCTTGCTTTTGACCTTAATCTCGACCACTAGATAATGCCTCAACTTGTTTGGTAAATGCATCAATTTTCTTTTTAAAGCACTATTTGATGATAATTAGGATACGGTATCAATATCCCAGGACTCTGACGTGGTAGCAATTTTGTCTGCCATGAGTGCTAATCTGCTTAATGACTTATTACTTACTGATAAAATAACTTGCATTTGCTTCATCAGAAAGTTTACCATATGATAATGTGGACATCTCTCGTAATAATGCTGATGGTTTTTTGTCTCTCAATTCTATGTCGCGTAACAATTTCTTTAAACTGTTTTTCCTCGGAATCGGTAAAGCATTCTTGCAGCCGTTGTTTCAATGTTACATACTTATTGCTTTCAGGTGGCTCTAAAATTATGTCGCTTACCTCAGAAAGTATATTAGCTTCAATGGAGCCGACAATAGTATGATATTTTAAAGCATCTGCAGTTATCCCAGCAGTGATGAACTGACTTTTCACTTGCTTGAACCATAATACTGGATTTGTTCTCCAAAACAGAAAGCCGAGCTATTTCATTATTTAGCGAAATAATAATAATAAAATTCCTAAAACTAAAGAAAATTTTGTAAACAAATTTCAAAACTATTGTGATTGAAAAATATTTTTTTACAAAATACTTTTCTTTAAGGTTTAAAAATTTTTATTTATTATAAATACTATAAAATAACTGGGCCATAATAGGTAAACCTATTTACATCAGTTTATATCAGTACTGATAAGTCAGCTCTGACGATGTTTACAACAGTACTGATTAGTAAAATACTGTGGAGTGAGCAGTTCAGATACATGTCATACTGGTTCATGAAGTTCACAAGTATGAGAGAGAAACAAAATTACATGTAGACGAATGTTTACATCAGTTTTTTCATAGTGCCCTTCACAAAATGATAGAAACTTCTGATGTCTGTTTTATCGAATCGGTTTTTCTACCGGTTTTAAAACCCAGTTTTTTTAAAACACGATTATCGGTTTTTTCAAAATGTTGATTTTTCGAATGCCAAATAGTCCAGTTTTTTTACAATTTAAAAACCGTCTAAGTCGAATACTTTTCGATTTGTTTATTTTATAATAATATTAGTTTTTACTATATTAAAACACAGACCAACGTGTTCTGTTGATTTTCCCAAGTATTTTTTCTTCAAGTGTAAAAGGTGTAGGCGTTTTTTGAGCATGGAAGCACTTACTGAAACATGTTGTTGAAGCGAAATTATTCTATAGCAGAGGATGTGTGCAATAGATGTCAAAATCCATTTGTAAAAATAAATGTTAATTTCTAAAGAAAAATTGCAATTTAAAATATTATCTAACAAAATACGTCAGAAAAAGCACAATTGTATCATGATTTCCATCCACGGTTCTGATGTGAATAAAGTTTTCTTACAAGTTCTTACAAGTAATTCATTCATATATTTATTCATTTACTTTTTCATATATGGGGAGTAATTTTGTAAATTTCTGCCCTACTCTCTAGTTGCTAGTTTCTGCTGGGAAAGTAAATGAACAGACCTTATGTATGTATGTATATGTACTAAACATAAGTATATGAAGTTAATTTTTATGTTTTTCCTTTCATTTTTTTATTATTTTATAGTATTTACTAATGAACTGTAAACTCTTTCTTTTTAATAAAGCAATTTAAAATCAAAACTTTTGTATAACAATTTTCTTACTTAAAAAACCGGTTGACCAGTTTTTCCTGAATGCTAAAAACAGAACTATTCGAAAACCGGTTTCTGGAAAAAGTCCAATAATCGATCACCCTAGTATAAACCCATCAGCAATGGCCATCAGATGATGCATCAAATGACCGTCATTGTTCTTGTTTGGAACGTTTTTATATTAAAAACTGCTTTAAATTGTCCTGTTCTGTTCTAACGCCAGAAATGCTTATTTTACTGTGAGTTCTGAAACTCTTAATGAAAAAAATATAAATAATAAATCTGATGAAAACCTTTTTTTAACGGCAAAGCCAATTTTTCGTCAGCGATTAACTTCGCTTTGTCCAATGCCAAATAGTAGTGCTTCATTAACATTACAGTTGCCTAGTATTTCTTCATATAAGCCAGTAGTATCATCCCCTGCAGGCTCGTGTTCATCACTTAACAAAGTTATCACTACAGATAACAGCGGCTCGAAACTCAAGTTACAAGTCAGAAGGGACAGATATATAACCGTAGTAAAGCGTGGGCGAAGCCCGAATTCTTCAAAAATTTCATCTGCTCCAAAAATGTCTAGGGATAACAGCGCAGCCTCAACTAATCGCCAAAACCGCTTCGAAATTTTGCAAGATGAAAACGACAAACCCGATGTATCCTCGAATAAAACATCCAAGCCGCCACCAATCTATTTGAGAGAGAAAAATTCAAATGCCCTTATTAAAAAATTAATTTCGGTCATTGGTGAGAATAAATTTCACATTGTCCAAATAAAACGTGGCGACATCGATGAAACGAAAATTCAAATTTATGACGAAAAAGATTTCCGCAAAATGGTTTCTGAATTTGAAAAAAATAAAACAAGCCTCTACACATACCAGCTAAGGAGTGCTAAAGGCATGCAGATCGTATTGAAGGGCATAGATTCCTATGTTGTTCCTGAAGAAATAAAAGATGCACTCGTCCTCCAGGGATTTAAGGTAAAAAATGTATCTAACATAATAAGCAGAGAAAAGGTACCCCAACCCCTATTTCGTGTTGAACTGGAGCCGAATGATATAAAATTAAGAAAAAATTGGGACTATTTATAGCCTAAAATACCTTTTATACAGAAAAATCACAGTTGAAGAGCCACATAAGCGTTCAGGTACGTGCAGTGCCATAATTGCCAAGAATATGGCCATACCAAAACTTACTGCAATTTAGCTACTGTTTGTGTTGTGTGCTGCGAATTACACGGCACTGCTAGTTGTACTAAACCAAAAGATCAAGCGGAAAAAAATGTAGTCATTGTGGAGGTAATCACATCGCTAACTACAGAGGTTGTCCTGTGTACTCTTTCGTAAAGAAGACTATGGTGCAAAAACCTAAATTAGCTCCAGTTCAAACAACAAACGCTTCCTCAGCCATTTTTGCGCAAATTAACCAACCACTTACTTCCCGTGTATCGTATGTAGATGCTGCTAAGACAAATTCAATTCCCACACAAAATGTTTCCCTACCAAATAATTCAACAAATACAAACTCAAACTTTAATTTTAATCGCCTTGAAGCCACTATTGAAAATCTTGTGCAAACTATCAACAACTTTACAACAAATATGACTAGCATGATGCAAGAAATGCTACGAATGCAGAATTACCTTGCTTCAAGCATTAATTAACAAGCCATGAACACGTTAAAAATATGTTTCTGGAACGCAAACGGCATTCGCCAACATAAAAATGAACTTGAGCACTTCCTTACGGAAAAAAATATTGATGTAATGTTGGCCTCTGAGACCCATTTGACTTCTAGAAGCCTCTTTAAAATGAATGGCTACACATTATATGATACAAAGGACCCTAAAGTGAGAGCATGCGGTGGATCAGCAATTCTAATAAAGTAAAGACTCAAGCACTATATTCTTGACAACATTTGTGAAGAACATCTACAAGCAACAAACATCTGCATTGAGAATTTTTGTTCAAATTTCGTGATATCTTCAATTTACTCCCCTCCTAGATTTTCAATCACTGAGGATCAATACGAGAAATTCTATGAATCTCTTGGACCTTGTTTCGTAGCAGCTGGCGACTACAATGCTAGCATACGTTCTGGGGTTAGCGTCTTAGTACACCCAGAGGTCGAGCATTGTTCAACACTATTTCAAAAATGGGCTTGGATGTCATTTCGAGTAGGGAGCCCACTTACTGGCCTACTGACATACAAAAAATTCCGGATGTTATAGACTATGGCGTCATAAAAATTATTTCTAGGGAATTAATTCACGTTGAAGCTTCCCTAGATCTCTCGTCCGATCACTCTCCCACGATCGTTACAATATGTAGCCAACTAAGAAGTGACTTACCTCATCCATATATGAAGATGATAAATCGTGTTAATTGGCTGGGGTTCAAAAAATACCTTAGTAGCCATTTTACGGAAAATATTAAGCTAAGAACACCAAATGATATTGAATCTAACATTGCCAATCTCAACGAGAATATCAAACATGCTGCTGAACATGCCATTACCCCTCATCCGCAGACTGGGTTTAATAAAATTTATTCTTCAACCATTGAACGTCTCGTATGTGAAAAAAGAAGAGCTAGAAAGGAAGCACAGATCACCCCAAAATAAAATTAGATTTAAAGAGTGCACGAAACGACTCCAAGAGTTGCTTGCATCTGAGAAAAGTGCATCTTTTAAAAATTATATGGAAGGTCTTGGTGTCACACCAGCATCTAATTTCTCTTTGTGGCACGCTGCTAAAAAGCTTAAAAGACCCGTTGAGTTTAAACCACCTCTGCGCACTTCGACCGGTGATTGGGCAAGAAGCGATAATGAAAAAGGTAAAATATTTGCTGAGCATTTAAAATCCGTATTTACCCCAAATACATGTACTGGTGTTGCTGATTTGCTGAGTATAGTTGCTCTTCCCCCTCGACCCTTAAAGTTTACGATGCGTGATTTACATAAACTGATTGCTGAGTTCAACCCGAAGAAAGCTCCAGGTTTTGATGGTATTAGTAACAAGATGCTGATGAATCTGCCTCACACTGCAACTAGAATCTTACTATTTATTTTCAATGCCATATTACGACTAGAGTATTATCCACACAGCTGGAAGCTTGCCAAGGTCAAAATGATTCCAAAGCCGGGCAAAGATCTTACTAAAGCTGAGTCTTACAGGCCAATAAGCTTACTATCAACAATATCAAAGCTTTTCGAAAAGCTGCTCATGACAAAATTATCCCCAATTCTAACTGATAGTGGGTGCATACCGGACCATCAATTTGGTTTTAGAAGTCAGCATAGTACCATTGAACAAACGCATAGATTGGTTCAAGTTATAAGAAGAACATTTGAAGAAAAGAAGTATTGTTCTGCTCTCTTTATTGATGTTTCTCAGGCATTTGATAAAGTATGGCATGAAGGCCTAATTTTAAAATTGAAGCCATATCTACCAATAAATTTTCTAAAGCTATTGGAAAGTTATATTCTATCCCGGAAATTCATTGTTGTGGAAGGAGACTTCATGAGTGTTCCCGAATCTATATCTGCCGGTGTGCCACAGGGGAGTATACTGGGACCAGTTTTGTAATCAATTTATACTTGTGATATGTCTGTTAGCACTAAAATCCATTCATTTACTTTTGCCGGTGATACAGCCTTCTTTAGCATGCACGAAAACCCTCACGAGGCATACCGATATCTTCAGGAACATATTACCCAACTGGAACTATGGTTAAAGTTATGGAGAATTAAAGTAAATGAGCAGAAGTGTGCGCAGGTAACATTTACTCTGCGAAAAGATACTTGTTCCCCCATTAGAATCAATAATCAAATTGTTCCTCAACATTCATATGTAAAATACCTTGGTATACACCTTGATCAACGGCTTACATGGAAACAACACATTGATTCTAAGCTAACACAAATGAAGCTAAATTTAGTTCAGGTACATTGGCTGATTGGTAGAAACTCAACTCTCAGTCTAAATTGCAAACTTTTGATATACAAGTCACTATTGAAACCTATATGGTGCTACGGAATTCAACTATGGGGCACTGCTTCAGCTTCCAATGTCGAGAGAATCCAACGAAGGCAAAACAAAATTTTACGTATGATAACTTCGGCTCCATGGTACATCAAAAATTCAAATATACATCGTGATTTGAATATGCCACTAGTGATTGAAGAAATTGCAAAATACGCAGGCAAATATTTGACAAAACTCGAATCGCATCCTAATCCGCTTGCTCGTAAGATTTTGAACTTTACTGGACACATCCGCCTAAAAAAGAAGGACACAAGGGCTCTTATACTCAACACTCCAGGTGGGACTACTTGAAAATACTTTTTTTTCCTTTTTGATTATCACTACTTATGTATTATTTATAACTTTCACTGAATTTATGTCCGACACTAGTCGGGCCTAATAATTATATTCTAGATTTAAGATTTGAATACTTATTGTTAGTTAATATTTGAAGATACAATAAATAAATACATGCATTAATAAAAAAAAAATTGTCCTGTTCTATTTCTATTACATTATTTTTTTTTTTTTTTTTTAATTTCTAAGGGGCTTCATGAAACAAGTCTCGCACATTTTTCCAATGGCACAAATGGCAATTTTGAGAGTTCTCATGAAAACCCTTGTCATAAATATACATATAAGCATAACGACGGCTCCATTCTAAAACATGCTAAGTCAAAAAAGCTAGTTTTGAGATAAACGCCTTCAAAGTTTATTGATGCTATCTCGGAATGTTATGAGACAGAAACTTACAACTTTTTGTAATAATATTGTGATATAAATCGCTAAGTTAGTATCATTGTTTTACTAACAATACGCTAAATAAAATTAATATGTAAATACATAAAATAAAGAAAGAATAAATATGTACCTGCTTTTAAATAATCATACAAAACGGTTGTTCTGACCATGACATATATAATACTTGCAATAGATTTTTTTTTTTTGATTTATTTGAACTTTATAAATTTGTTATAGATCATTTATTTGAACTTTATAAATTTGTCGTAGATCATTTCACTTTTGCCTTAGAGTCACAAATCTATATAATAGTAAGATTTTTTCTCACCTACAACGTTACTTAACATATAGCATGTTTTAGTTTGGAGAAAAATTTAAATTAATTTTTTATTGTGCTGTGTATTTTTTTTTTCTTTGGCCAATTTTTAAATTTCTAAATTGAGTTGAAGACTATTTCCTTTAGCTAATTAGGCCTAACGTGTTTCTATGACAATAAAAAACAATTTTATTTCATATTTCCCGACGTTTCGTGAATGTTTTGTTCACTTTTTCCAGAGATTCGTCTATTTATTTCATAAATTAAAAACATCAAAAATTTTTGTATAAGTAAGTTTAACAATTTATAACAATATATAACAAAAGCATACTTACAAATAAAAATTATTAATTTATATTCATAAGAACATTTATTTACATGCTTAAAACTTTTTAAACAAATTCCAAGTTACATACATACATATATACGTATGCATATTTTAAGGATTGTTCTAACACAGTATCTAACACAAACGATTAAAAGCTTTTTTCAAACTGATCAGCTGTTCTCTATGATAATTTTGTAGTTAGCGCTTAAATTGTCGGTATCTTCTTTTTTGTTCATTGTTCTGTTAATCTTTTGTTGTATTCTTAAGCTTTCAGTTATAAATCTCTTTCTCGCATTGTTTTCCTTACACGTTAGGCCTAATTAGCTAAAGGAAATAGTCTTCAACTCAATTTAGTTAATTTTTTATTTTTTTTTTTTTTTTGACTACTTAATTTCAAACTAAATCATGCTAAGTGTACTTAAAACATTTGAAAAGGGAGGTTTTTTAAACTTGACAAATTATGCTAAGTACATTATTATAGCAATTTTCTAGTTTATATTTAATTCCTGTTTTGAAAAACTTTAAATTATTGTCCAAAACCACTAGATTTAGTGTTATCAATTTAAGGAACCAACGTTCGTTCTTTTAAGATACATATTGATAGTTTTGTGTGCCACCAAGCTGTTGCCATTGCAAGAACCTAGTTAATAAACGTAACAAAACTATTTAGTAGCCGAATTAATTTGCAATATAAATTCAGTGCAGACGAAGTTAGTGAATTTTAAAATTTACAGGTATAAAGGATATCTCAATCTTCATTGACAATAACAAAATTTAACCTCTCCCTAATTGCCTTACCAGAAGTCACGTCTTGAATTTTAATTTAATATAAACAACCTAGGCAGATGGCCTAGTACTCATATACCAAGAGATTTAAATGTACTAACTATTTAATAAAATTTTATTTCATAGTCGTAACAATTTCGTTTTACAAATATTATCTTATCCTTGGAAAAAACATTTAAGATTTTTTATAAAAGTATCCATTTGCTGTTGAATCGTTAATTGAACTTGAGATTTTTTACGGTTCTACTATATGCTACAACAATGTTCGCTTGACAAATGAAAACAATAAACTTTTTGACGAAAACAGAAAAATTATTGAAATACGTTAATAATAGTCTAAAAAATTACGACAGCAGCACAGATTACCATAATCGTGATTTACTTCAAATTCGAAAAAATCACTGTTGTGGAAGATAACGTTATGAGTATGCCTGAAACTTTATCATGCGGTGTGCCACAGGAGAGTATACTGGGGCCAGTTTTTTATTTGATTTAGACTTGTGATATGCCTGTGAGCAGCAATATCCACACTGCTACATTTGCCGATGATACAGCCTGCCTTAGTATGCACGAAACCCCTCATGAGGCATCCCGATTTCTTCAGGAACATATAACACAGCTTGAGATATGGTTAAACTTATATCGTGATTACATATAATTACAGCACTGCAGGGACATTAATTAAAAGAGATATGGAAATTAAAGATTTGGGCGTTACTTTTGATTTTTTGACATAATAACTGCAAAAGCATATTGTATGATTGGTTTCGTAAAGAGAAATTCTAAGAATTTCAGAGATGCGTATACACTTAAATCTTTGTATATCTCTCTAGTTCGTAGTATTCTTGAATATTATTCTATTGTTTGGAATCCTTATTATGCTTGTCAATCCAATCGTATTGAACGTGTTCAAAAAATTTTTACTAAAACTGCTTTAAAGTTAATTTGGCCTTTTCAGTTACCACCATATGAAGCTAGGAGGAAATTTTTAGGGTTGCAGTCACTGGAAGATAGACGAACATATTTTTCAATTATGTTTGTCTATAATGTTTTATCAAATAACATAAAATGTTCAGAAATTACAAACTTTTTCAATATTTATCGTCCTCCCAGTATTCTGAGAAGTAATCGCATGTTTGTGGAACTTGTTCACAGAACAAATTATGCGGAAAACGAGCCAATGGCAAGATGCTTTCATTTATGTAATAACTTTAATCCGCCTTTAAGTTTTAATATAAGTTATGATATTTTTAAGTTATTGTTATTTAAATATTATAACTGAACATGTACATATATATACATTGTTATGTATTGCATTGTAGTAATCTGTAAGAATTAAATTCTGTTGATGAAATTAATCTATAAATAAATAAATAAATAAAAGTAAATCAACAGAAGTGCGTACAGATAACATTTACCCTACAAAAATATACTTATCCCCCCATTATAATCAACAGTCAAGTTGTTACTCAACATTCACATGCGAAATATCTTGGTACACACCTTGATCGACGGGTTACTTGGAAATATCACATTGACTGTAAGCTAACACAAATTAAACTAAAATTAACTCAGTTACATTTGCTGATTGGTACAAATTCAACACTCAGTCTAGATTGTAAACTTTTACAGCCGTATTTATAAAAATTTTAAACAGCATTCCAAATATTGTTTAAGCAAAATTCGCTAAAATTGTTTTCATAATAGAACTTTAGCTTAAAAAAGTTTTTTAAACCTTGCGTAAATCAGCAAATTTTAAAATTGATTGCACCCATGTCTAAACCAATTTTAAGATGACGTTGTTGTAATTTTGCTTCGTTTTTGTTTACATTTTTAACTCTGCCTGTATGTGTGTATGCATGTACTTATGTATGTGTGTATATGCTAGTGATATTTAGAAGAAAACAATGTAATTTATTTTATAGAAACTATTGCCGAAATATCAAATGTACTCTAAAAGAATATTTAAAAGAAAATGAGCGATCCAGTTTCCATTCCCAGTCATTGTTTTCTCATTTTATGTGTTAACAAAAATAATATAATTGTAGAAAATTAACTAGTGATGTATAAACACTCAAAACAAACAAAATAAAGCTCGTTATTCTAGTGCTTCTTTATCTGCAATAAAATATGTCATATAAAAAGCACTTTTAACAAAGATTTGTTGTGAAATTTTTTTATTTTTTTATGAAATACAAGTTGGAACACATCTTTTATTTTAAAGGAACAATATTTCTCTGAAAAGCGACAAATAAACAAATATAGACACGAGTACTTTGTGAATTAACAATCGTTGTTTTGCAGAACTAATATGCAAGTGACAAATAAAGGATACAGAGTTGCCACGAAATTTAAAAAAAACAAGTTAATTGATTTTTAGTTAAAATACTGATTATGAATACCAATATTTAAAAAACGATATTTAGCCTTAAAATGTTTTTTAACTAATATGAATTTTAAATCTCAGTCAACTTTTGTTTATGAATACGGCTGTTAATATACAAGTCGATTTTTAAACCTATATTGTGCTACGGAATTCAACTACGGGGCACTGCTTCAGCTTCCAATGTCGAGAGAATCCAACGAAGGCGAAACAAAATTTTTGAAAGAAAAAACAAAAAAAAGTTAAAAAACAAAAAAGTTATTAAACTTTTACACCCCTTGGTTTCTTTTGGCCCACCCTGTACTTAGCAGCTTATTTTATATGTATATATTTTTTAGAGGTATAGAACTTTGAATTGAAATAAAACACAAGAAAATCGTTTTAATGTCCATCAATTTGGCTTTATTGGAAGGATAATTTTATGCCATTAATGTTTAAATATGATTTCGGGCATGTGGCCGCCGCAGCTGGCTCGAATAAAGCCAATTCTACAGGTCCAATTTTCAGCCAATTTTTCGAGCATATGGGGCCGTATGTTGGCAATAACGCCACGAATGTTGGCTTCCAAGTCCCCTAACGTTTCTGGTTTGTTGGCGTAGACGAGCGACTTCACATATCTCCAAAGAAAATAATCCAATGGTGTCAAATCACACGATCTTGGTGGCCAATTGACAGGTCCATTCCGCGAAATTATGCGCTCATCGAATGTTTCCTTCAATAAATCGATTGTGACGTGCGCTGTGTGGCATGTAGCGCCGTCTTGTTGGAACCACAACTCATCCACATTCATGCCATCCAATTCGGGAACAAAATAGTCGGTTATCATGGCTCTATACCGGTCTCCATTAACGGTAACTGACTCTACAGCATTATTTCGGAAGAAGTATGGCCCAATGACTCCACCAGCCCATAGAGCACACCAAACAGTCAGTTTTTGTGGATGTAATGGCGTCTCAAGGGTCTCATGTGGATTCTATTCACTCCAAATGCGGCAATTTTGCTTGTTGACGTATCCATTCAACCAAAAATGAGCCTCATCACTGAACAAAATTTTGCGATGAAAATCAGCATCGAGATCAATCTCATTTTCGGCCCATACACCAAAATCACGACGCATTGCATGGTCTCGCGGCCTTAATTCTTGCACAAGCTGGATCTTGTAAGGTCGCAAGCCAAGATCTTTGCGCAAAATCTTCCATAAAGTTGATGGACAAAGCTCCAATTGCTGTGCACGGTGGCGAATCGATTCATTCGGGTCCTCTTCAACACTTTGCTCTACAGCGGCAATTGTTTCTTCGGTGCGCACTGTTCGACGTCTCTGCGGATGCGTATTATCACATAGAGTAAACGTAGTGCGAAAACGATCCATGGTTAACCGAATTAATTGCTCTGATGGACGATTATGTCCACCATAAAATAAACGGAGCTTGCGGTAAACTTCGCAAACTGAACCATTATTTTCGAAATAAATTTGCACGATTTGCAAGCGTTGTTCTTTTGTCAACCTGTTTATGATGAAATGCCAAGCCAAACTAAATATTAATCACTTGACAGCTGACAAAATGGCCGCCAGTTAAAAAAGTGATGCCAACTTAAAGTTCTATACCTCAATAAAAAACACCAATTATATATAAAATTCTCTTTTATAGCGCTGCAATTAGCAAATAGAAAAAGTTGCGTGCTTAATGTAAATCAGGTAATAGTTTATGAATCTGATTCAACACAAAAAGGCATAGCCGAGCATTTACATCAGCTTGTTTGTGAACACAACTCCTCTCGTCGCTCGTCTACGCCAAGAAACCAGAAACGTTAGGGAACTTGGAAGCCAACATTCGTGGCGTTATTGCCAACATACGGCCCCATATGCTCGAAAAAGTGGTTGAAAATTGGACCTGTAGAATTGGCGTTATTCGAGCCAGCCGCGGCAGCCACATGCCCAAAATTATATTTAAACATTAATGGCATAAAATTATCCTTTCAATAAAGCCAAATTGATGGACATTAAAACGATTTTCTTGTAATTTATTTCAATTCAAAGTTCTATACCTCTAAAAAAACACCCGTTACATAAAAGGGCAATAGCATGAATTTCTGATGCATTTTTGACATTTTTTTTTATATAAGTTGCTCCTCCAGGCCTCCTATTGATATACAAAAAATTTTCAAGCAACTAATTTCATGAAAAAAATTCTTAATGTAAATTAGGTATATGTGTAAAATTTCCCTTAATTTTCCCAGAAAAGCTAGAGACTTCGTTCTTGAACTGGTGTGTCAGAAATGGTCGAGATAAGATTGGTGTTGAAAATCAGCAAAATCGAGCAGACGGTTTCAGAGCTGGGAAACTTAAACTTCATTTTGCCATACAAAATAACTACCGAAAACTAGTTATTATTATTTTTTTATTAAATAAACTTATTTTATACTTCAATATGAATAAAATTAATATTTCTTAATAAAAAAAAATAAAAAAAATTAAAAAAACTAAATAGACGTTTCCAGGATTGGAAAACTTTAACTTTTTTATACAAAATTATACAAAATTAATTTACTAAAAGAAATTTTTCCTTTTTTCTATAAATTAAATATATCTTATATCCTAAGAAGAAAGAGATTAGGTTAAAAAATCAGAAAAATCAAAAAGGATAATTCCAGGGTTGGGAAACTTAAGATTTTTGTGAAATAAAAAATTAACTACCGGAAACTAATTTTTATATGTTTTTATTAAATTAACTTATTTTATACGTCAGTACAAATTAAATTGGTATTTCAAATTAAAAAAGAAAGTTAAAAAAATTAAAAATACGATTCCAGGGTTGGAAAACTTTAACTTTTTTTTGTACAAAAGTAACTTACTAAAACAAATTTTTCATTTCTTCTATAAATTAAATATATCTTAAATTCTTAAAAGAAAGAGATTGGTGTAAGAAATCAGAAAAATCAAAAAGAATGATCTCAGGGTTGGGAAACTTACACTTTTTGTGATATATAAAAGTAACTAAGTCTAATTAATTTTTATCTTTTCCTTTATAGATTATACATAGTTTACGTTTTGGAAAGAAAAGTTTGGTATGGAAAATTATAAAAATAAAAACCACAGCTCCAGAGCTGAAAACTTTGAACTTTTTTTCTGGATATTAAAGTAACTAAATAAAACATTTTTTTTAAATTTCCTTTTTTCTTTTTTTAGTTAACATACTTTCTATATTTTTTTAAGAACTGCTAGATTGATATAAGGAATCAGAAAAATCTAATATAATGATTCTAGGATTTGTAAATTTATTTTTTTTTCTAGATAAAAGTAGCTAGGTCAAATAATTTATTCCTTTTTGTTTATACTTTATGTATGTGCTTATATATGTATCTCTATACTACATAAAAACACTTTGGTAAAGGGTATATAAGATTCGGCACAGCCGAATATAGCACTCTTACTTGTTTAAAGATATCTTTGTCGAAATTTGGTGGCTTATTTTTGCTATGAATAGGGCCATAGTCATAAGTCAACATTCTGTAATTTAATTGATCAATAGAAAAAAATGCAGGTCCTCAACAAAGCGTTTAATAATAAAAATCAAAACATAATGACATACACCTTCAAGAAGGTCAGGCATTATATCAACGGACAAGTTGTTTGCAACATGAAAATTATTTAATTTATTCCAAATGGAACTTTCTTTTATACCCGTAAACTGACGCTTAGATTTAATTTGAGAAAACTGAAGAAGAAGACAATGGTATGTTCTATACAAACATAATCAGTTTGTATTAGCAAAACTATCAGCTTAATAATAATAACATTTTTTAGGAAAAAAAATATAATAATGACGATAAACATTCTCTTTTTATATGGCATTGTAATATGTTCATGTAATACTCAGTTTTGACACAAGAATACCAACGTGCCTCTTGTAACTAGTAGATATCTATATGTATGCATGTATATTTAATATAACATACATTTCATATACATATTTAAGAAATACATAAATACATATTATATATAATATTAATCTACATACATACATATGAATGTAATTATTTATTGTAGCAAGTTACACTTTACATTTAATTATTTATGAACTATGTACATGCGCGTGCATATGTAAATATATTTACTTGCCTTTAAGGAAATTTACTTCTTTTAAAATAGTAAGAAATTTTTAAATTTAATTTAATTTAACTTTTTTTTCTTTAAGTATGTGTGCAAGTATATTGTGTTTTAGAATTTTATTCGCTACAAGGTTATTATCACACTTTCAACTCACAATTAAACAATGAAATGATTTTAAACGCAATTATAATTGAATATTTTTTACTTTTTGTAGCAAAAATTTATGATTCAACCATATTATTGGATCAACTATAGTGGATATTTGCGAAATTACTACCATATTGTAATAAAATGTATAAATTTAAATGTTTAGAATAAAAATATATCGTTCCCACTCTATTTTTATTAGAATAACTTAATTCTTTCAACCATATGAGTCAGAACTGAACACAAAATGACCGGAGTGATCATCTCTGAATCATGTTTTTTCTTTGCTTGCATGGTACATAAAAACTTCAAATATACATCGTGATTTAAATAGTGATAGAAGAAATTGCAAAATACGCAGGCAAATATTTAACTAAACTCGAGTCACGTCTTAATCCGCTTGCTCATAATATTTTGAGCTTTACTGGACACATCCGCCTAAAAAAGAGGGATACAAGGGCTCTTATACTCAACACTCCAGATGGGACTACTTGAAAATACTTTTTTTTCCTTTTTGATTATCACTACTTATGTATTATTTATAAATTTTGGGATTTTTTCAGATTTTTCGGGAGAGGTTTAGAGGTTGCCAAAATTTTTAACCTAAAATCCGGTTTTCTCGACTTTTTATAATTTTTTTATATTATTTATATTTTATTTTATATTTTTATATATTTATATTATATTATTTTTTATATTACTTACTTACCTTACTTCTCTGTGCAGATATTATATTATTCAAAAGGTGGATAAGTAACGAGTCATTTAATGCTTTGCCAGGTTCAACTGGTTTCAGATGATGAATGACGCCAAACAGTGGATGTTAAGTATGTTGTAAAGCATTGAAAATCGTCAAGGATTTATCTAATGTTTACATGAATATCATGACAACATCTGATTCATTGGGCCGTGTTAATAAAAGGTAGCAAAAGCTAATACTAGTAAATTTAAAGTTTAAACTTGTTTCGAAGTGAATAAAAATTTCAGTTAAAGCTAGTATTTTATACTGACAAGCAGAAGCTACTTTTTCTAGTTTCGGCTTGGAATAGATGTGAATAAAAACAAGCGAATGCTTAAAATTACATATATAAATTTGTTTTGACAAAAATAAAGATAATTGTACATGCGTAAGCTAAATACATACCAAAATCATATTCATTTACTATATTTATAATGAAAATCCTTAAAGCAATTCCTTGATCCATTTGGCATACAGAGGAGAACATCACACTTAGCACATTTATATCTAGTTTGGCCTTTACATCAGTTTAGTTTATATCTGCTTTTATTCTCCGTATGGTCCGGCCAGTGCTGATTACCATCATATCGTACTGAAAGTGATGGTGTGGTTTTCTACTCTTTCCAGATGTTGTTGGACTTCCTTCTATGTCTCCATTTAAGCCGTCCTCGCTTACGAGAACATGCCTATTGATTGGATAGAGCAACATGACCATTAACAATGTCGTTTCGAAAATTCATGGATTGGTTTTTTTCGTCCTCTTGGTAATCCTTACTATACTCCAACCAAGATTTACAAATTACATTGTCAATAAAATGGTCAAACATTTTTAATGTCCATTTTTTTTACCGAATAAAAATTCTGTACAACGAGAGCAGAAAGTCCATTTTGCCAACACCTCCCATATTTTTGTTGTATTCTGCAACTATTTTCGGTTGGGGTACTTTAATCTTTTTTTTCTTTTCAACACAAAATCTTTGTACAAAATTAAGAGGTTCATGGCCATGAACTGAAGAAACTAACTGCACAATTCCTCCTTCAAGCCATCTTAAAAGAAAAATGCTATCGTTACGCTCTATACGATAGTCTAAACTCACACGGCCTTCTCTTTTCAGTTCTTTTTCAGTTTTTAGGTCGAGTCTCCTAAATCGATTTGCTCTTATTGTTCCTGTAGCAAAAACTCCTTTTTGACATAAATACGAAACTAAATTTAAGGTTGTGAAATAATAGTAGAAATAAACTGTGGGGTTCTTTTGTTCAGGTATAGTTTTCGCTAAATGAATAACTATATCCGAACAAAACCCTAAACTTGATTGACCCAAAATTGTTCCCTTTCCCTGATATATTTCAAAATCATATACAATTCCCTTTGAGCTACACTGAAAGAATTTTCGGCAGAAATACTATTAATTTCGACATTAATCTAATGAAAAATTCATTAAAATTCAACCAACGTCACGCTTCGTTGAATTAATGAAACCAGTTTCGTTAAAATTATTTTATTGAAAATTTCATCAAATTTATTTAACAGTGTAATTAATGCAGTGCTATAACTTCATCGAAACAATAAAATAATTTCACGAAAAGAATGAAATAACTTAAATATAAAGGGGTTTCTTAATAATTAGAAAATATTGTTGTTATAAATCCAATAAAATATTCTTACGAAACCAGAATACCAAGGCAGCAATTCCAATGAAATTCTTTCACAATATTCATGAAATTTTCATTGGATTTGTGAAATTATTGTTAGATTTGTAAAAGAATTTTAATGAAACTGTTCCATTGGACTTATGGAGCAAAATTCTTTCGGTGTGCATAGACAGACTATTTTTATGCCCTATTTTATGGGTTTCTTAGGCATCTATTGTCTTAGTGGTGTCCTTCCTTTAAATGGAACCATCATCTCATCAATACTTAGATTTTCATCTTTTGGAAGGGTATACGAATTTTGTGTAAACGTATCTATTAGACTTCGGATCTTATGAAGACTATCATCTTGTACTTCGTTGTTATAAAACTTCAAGGAATTGCGCAATGTGTGGAACCTGTACCGAGATATGTTTTCTGCAAATGAAGGAATTTTTGTCCCCACAGTCCAGTACATTTCAATTCGTGGGTAACCAATCGTACCAATAAATATTTCTAAAGCTAAAAATTTAATCTTGTATTGATTGCTTTTCCTCTTTGAATAAGTGGCGCCTGGTTAGTCTGCGATACAACATTTTTAATAAAATCTTTATTAAAATACTCTAAAAAGTAATCCAAAGGTACCTTGCTATTTTTTTTTGTGTGACTCAGAAAAATTATATTCAGGGGTCATCTAATATGTTTTCTTCCAGCGAAACTGATCCACCTTCTGCTGCTGAAAGGGTTTATTTATTACAGTGTTTGGCTCTAAAGTTCCGTCTACCATACATCTCTCTCCTAAACATTCCAAATCATTAAATCCCCCATTTTTATCTACAATGATATCCTCTATATTTATTTCATAAGGACCTTCCCGAGAAAGCTCTTCTAACATAAAACTTTCATTTCTATCTAACGCATTGAATAGGCATTTCATAACATCTGATTCATCCGACTCATCTTCATCAGATATATCAGAATCATTAAAATTTGTCAAGATTTTTTCAATCTCCGAATCTGTAATTTTTTATACCCTTTACCAAAAAATTGCAAAAGGGTATATATAGGTTTGTCATTCCGTTTGTAATTTCCAGAGTATTAATAAGCTAGCCATAAAGTATATATATTCTGGATCCTTATGCATAGGGAAGACGAATAAGCGATGTCCGTCTGTCCGTCTGTCTGTAAGTGAAATTTGGTTTTCCGAAGCTCCCAGAAAAGCTAGAGACTTCGTTCTTGGACTGGCGGGTCAGAAATGGTACAAAAAAGATTGGTATTGAAAATTACCAAAATCGAGCAGACCGTTTCAAAGCTGGGTAGCTTAAACTTCATTTTGCCATACAAAATAACTATCGAAAAATAGTTATTATTATTTTTTTATTAAATAAACTTATTTTATACTTCAGTATGAATAAAATTAGTATTTCTAACTAAAAAATTTAAAATACTTTTCCAGGGTTGGAAAACCTTAACTTTTTTCTTATACAAAAGTAACTTACTAAAACAAATTTTTCATTTTTTTCTATAAATTAAGCATATCTAATGTTCTTAAAAGAAAGAAATTGATGTTAGAAATCAGAAAAACAAAAAGGATGATTCCAGGGTTGGAAAACCTACGATTTTTGTGATATATACACTTAACTACCGTAAACTAATTTTTTAATTATTTTTATTAAATAAACTTATTTTATACTTCACCACGAATAAAATTGGTATTTCAAATAAAAAATTAAACTTCAAAAAATTAATAAGATGTTTCCAGGGTTGGAAAACTTTAACTTTTTTTCTTACACAAAAGCAACTTACTAAAACAAATTTTTCCTTTTCTTTATTAATTAAACATATTTTATATTCTTAAAAGAAAAAGATTGGTGTACGAAATCAGAATAATCAAAAAGAATGATTCCAGGGTTGGGAAACTGAAACTTTTTGTGACATAAGAAACTAACCACAAAAACCTTATTTTAATTTTTTTTAAATATATAAAATTATTTTATACTATAGTACGAATAAAATTGGTATTTCAATTTAAAAAAGTTTAAAACACGTTTCCAGAGTTATAAAACCTTACCTTGTTTATACAAAAGTAACTTACTAAAGCAAAGTTTCCCTTTTTCACCATTAATTAAAGATATCTTATATTCTTAAAAGAAAGAGATTAGTATAAGAAATCAGAAAAATCAAAAAATTTGATTTCAGGGTTGAAAAGCCCACAATTTTTGTGATAAAAAAAAATTAACTACCGAAAACTAATGTTTATTCAAAACGAATGAATTTGGTATTTCAAAATAAAAAAATTAAAAAATTAAAACGACGTTTCCATGGTTGGAAAACTTTATTTTTTATACAATAGTAACTTACTAGAACAAATTTTTTCTTTTTTACTATAAATTAAGCATATCTTATATTCTTAAAAAAAGATTGGTATGATTTCTTCATAAAAATCAAAAATGAGGATTCCAGGGTTGGGAAACTTACACTCTTTGTGATACAAAAACTAACTACCGAAAATTAATTTTAATTTTTTTTTTATTAAATAAACTTATTTTATGCTTGAGTACTTATAAAATTGGCATCTCAAATAAAAAAAAATAAAAAAATTAAAAAGACGATTCCAGGGTTGGAAAACTTTAACTTTTTTTTGTACAAAAGTAACTTACTAAAACAAATTCTTCCTTTTTTCTATTAATTAAACATATTTTAAATTCTTAAAAGAAAGAGCTTAGTGTTAGAAATTGAGAAAAATCAAAAAGGATGAATTCAGGGTTGGGAAACTTACATTTTTCTGATATATTAAAGTAACTTAGTCTAATTAATTTTTATCTTTTCCTCTGTAAATTATATATATTTTACGTTTTAGAAAGAAAAGCTTGGTATAGAAAATTATAAAAATAAAAACCACAGCTCCAGAGCTGGAAACTTTGATTTTTTTTTGGACATTAAAGTAACTAAATAAAACATTTTTTTTTCACTTAACACACTTTCTATATTTGTTTAAGAACTACTAGATTGGTATAAGTAATCAGAAAAATCTAAAATGATTATTCTAAGGTTTGAAAATTATTATTTTTTTATTTGTACATAAAAGTAACTATGTGCTTATGTATGTATCTCTATACTACATAAAAGCACTTTGGTAAAGTGTATATAAGAATCGGCAAAGCCGAATATAGCACTCTTACTTTTTTTTTGGCATTTTGAAATAAAATTTTATTGCATAAAAACAATAAGCTTTGAACGTTAAAACATAAATGAATTTGTTTTGCTTCTGTGTCGTTATTTTATAGCAAGGGCATTACCACATCTCACGTTTGTATCCATATGGATACACACATTTTTCAAAAAAAAAAAAATCCCACAGCTTTATAAATAACTTTAAAAAAAAAATTAACGCATAGTTTTAATTTAAAGTGTTTATTTATTATTTTTCTCATCTTGATTTAAAAGAAAATTAATGGCTTTGTGTAAACTGTAAAACAAAATACTGTTTTTTTTTTAAATAAAACCAAAAAAATATTTTAAAAATTGTACATGAATGAAAGTTAGGATTTCAAAAATTTATAATTAATAGAAAAATAGTTAATATAGGCGCAGAACAGTGCGCCAGGCCAAGTTCCGGCCAATGCACGCAGTGTGTATATTTATTTACAGTAAGCCATTCGAGCTGTTTTTACCCCCTTCATAATTTTGTTCTCCGCGACCGTAAAAATATGAAATTTAAATCATAATTAGAATAAATTCATGTTACCACACAAAGTTTTACACTGAAAGCTTCCGGAGATATGGAGGTGCAAAAAGTGCATATTTTAAGACATACTCACTGTCTCACTGATTCACTGACTCACTGATCACTCATCAAATTGATGAAGCACTTCCTCTATAGGTAGAGAGCTAAAATTTGGTACACGAGTAGATCTAGGTGAGCAATGAACCACAAAAATCTGAAAACCTGAAAATTTCAACCAAGGGGGCGGAGCTTCGCCCATAAATATTAAAATATAAGCTAGTGAGCTGAAATTTGCTACAAAGATAGGTCTAAGTGAGCAATAAACTAAAAAAAAAATTAAATCCCAAAATTTTGGCCAGGAGGGCGGGGCTACGCCCATAAAACCTAGAATTAGAAAAGCAAATCTAAGGCGCTTAGTGGAAGCTACTTTAATGAAATGCGGCATACGTACTGCGATAATGCAAGTCTAAAAATGTTTCATTAAAAAAGTGGGTGTTGACACGCCCATACAATTTCAACCTCATTTGTGTGTACTACGACTCAGCATATTTAGATATACTATTTCTGTATGTATTATAGTCAGGTTGCTCCGAAACTCGACACGAATAACAAACACTGGCCGAAAAAAATCTTGTCTTTGGAAAAGTGGCGCATAAAAATGAAAAATTAAAAGTTGTGCTTATGAGCTGAAATTTGATACACAAGTAGGTCTAGGTGAGAGCCCAACTAGAAAAGTCTGAAACACCAAAAAATTTTACTAGAATGGGCGGGGCCACTCTACTATTGTTTGAACCTGAAAACTTACAGCCTTATTTATAAAACTTTAGCAGATTATCTAAAAATTATATGACACCCTTACAATTACAAATGTATGTAATGCATAGCATATGTCAGTGAAAGTTGTTGTTCCAAACAAGAAATTGGTCAAAATTTATATCTCACTGCTTTTGATGGCCGAAATTTTTGATAGGAACTTGGCCTTTTTTCACATTTATGTTTTTGTGAGGATTTATTTATCCTGGAACTTGTGGCATAAGATTGAAGTTAATTGTATCCATATGGATACATGGGACCGAAAATAATTGACTCTATAAGGGTTCAAATTATGCTTGAGCAAAAAAAAAAAATTTTGGGACAGCCTAGTAAATAAGTATAATTATTGGTATTTTCTTAGGTATTAGGTTGCTACCAGCAACAATAAAAAAATAAATAAGTATTAATTTTCTTATAAAAATAATTTTGTACTAATTTTTTCTTATTACTTTCATCTGCTTACAATATATAAATAGTTTTCCGAGAAGACAGAGGTCTTACACAAAGGAATGCTATAAAATTCGCATTAATCAATATTTTTGGCTGAAAATTCTAACTTAGTTGGGCAATTATGCAATTAATACAAATATTAAGTCTTTTTGAATACCGGCAAATATGAAATAAATTAGGTTAGTTGGTAAAGAGGTACAGTACTAGGATTACTTTAGGATTATCAAAGTAAAATTCATTTAAAATGGCGTACATTTCGCAAATTTGGTGACAAAATATGGAAGCAGTCTTTAAATACATGATATGGGAGATACAAATTAAGGTGTACAATTAGTTTAGGTTGCGTGATGTTTTAAATGTTTTGGAAAAGAAATTTGTTTTAATGCTATTAATTCACTTTTCGGTAGTGGTATCAATATGTTAAAGGATGCCAAAATCTGCAGATTCAAGTCGCTTTAGATGTGGGTGAATAAATTGCCATTAGAAAGTGCTGCAGACGTATTCTGTAATGCGCTAAAGCTAAATCTCTATCGCTAAAAATCTATAAAGTTGATTTAACGATTTTTGGCTTCGATTGCAATTCTGTAACGTGCGTTGCTAAATTTGGCAGTGCTATAAAAATTTAATTCGCCGCAATTTTAGCATTTAATACCATCGCCAAAATGTTTAAAATTTGTATTCTCCATCGCCAAATAAGTAGTTGTTGGCCTCTAAAAATTTTTAGCAACGAAAATTTTAAGGTGCTAAAGAGTAAGTAAAATACCAATGTTTTTTAATTTTTTGCTTTTTATAAAAAAAAAATAATAATACATTAAAAATGACTTTATATTATAATGAAAAAAAAATAACTAAAAATGTGACAAAAGAGCAAAAATATATGCTCATTCAGCATTTCGAGGTAAAAAATTGTCTTCAACTTTTTCAAGTAAAATGTAAAAGTTCACTTTTTTTAGATTTGTGAATTTTGCCGAACCTAAAATCCTTACTGAGCAATGGGACGCCTTAGCAGAGAATCTGAACTCTATTATACGTCGCCGATAAAAGCCACTCATATTTTCTTCGATTTTTTAAATAATAATAATTTTTTCAATAATATTTATTATTATTATTTATTTAATAAATTTTCACAAAGTACTATTTGTTTGTGTATATAAATTAAACAGAGTAAACACACATACACGCAAAGAAAAGATATGGTTGTATTGAGAAAATAATATGAGGTTCTCCGAAACAAATGTGTGGTCGTTGAAAACTAGTTATTGTTATTTTAAACATTTAATTCGTTACGATAAACAGACTAATGTTTAAATTTAATAATTACATTATCACATCCATAAAAAAGTGTTTTTTTATAGTTTTATAGTTTTGTTAAAAATTTATGACTACAACATAATTTGTGTTATTATTTAAAAATAATATGATGTAAATAACAATATAATGTTATCCAAAACCATACTATGTTAAGTTTTAAAAAAAATTATTTTCAAAAACATCTGACAGTTCAGTATTTCGTTTTTAAGCTATCGGTAGTGCACGGGTGGTGTTAAATAAATGAATAAATACATAAAGTATAAACAAAAGGGTAGACCAATAAAAATACATAAACATTTGTGTATCTTTTTATACAGACATGGCTGTATGTCGTGTAAGTATACATTTCTATATATACATTTTATTTCAACAATATTAATTTATTATACCCTTTACCAAAAAATGGTAAAAGGGTATATCTATATAGGTTTCTCATTCCGTTTGTAATTTCCAGAATATTAATAAGCGAGCCATAAATTATATATATTCTGGATCCTTATGCATAGGGAAGACGAATAAGCGATGTCTGTCTATCCGTCTGTCCGTCTGTCTGTACGTGAAATCGGTTTTTCGGTAATTAAAAAAAAAAAAAAAAAAAAAAAAAAAAAAAAAAAAAAAAAAAAAGACAAAAACTAATTACCAAAAAATAAAATAAATATAATCCTGAAGAAGTTAACCAAAGGTTAACGAAATATCGATATAAAACTAAAAATATATAAAATTTACTGACCTAAAGCTTAAAAAATAGTTTCATTGAACATATAAAAAAGGTCGAAAAATTAGATAAACAATTTATTAAATAAATTTATTTTATACTTCAGTATGACTAAAATTGGTATTTCTAACTAAAAAAATATTAAAAAAAAATTAAAAAGAGGTTTCCAGGGTTGGAAGACCTTATTTTTTTATGCAAAAGTAACTTACTAAAACAAATTTTTCCTTTTTTTTTCTATAAACTTAACATATAAAATGCTCTTAAAAGAAGGAGATTGATTTAAGAAATCAGAAAAATAAAAAGGATGATTCCAGGGTTGGAAAACCTACGATTTTTGTGATATATACAATTAACTACAGTAAACTAATTTTTTAATTAATTTTATTAAATAAACTTATTTTATACTTCACCACAAATAAAATTGGTATTTCAATAAAAAATTGAACTTCAAAAAATTATTAATATGTTTCCAGGATTGGAAAACTTTAACTTTTTTTCTTATACAAAAGTAAATTACTAAAACAAATTTTTCCTCTTTTTTTCTATAAATTAAACATATCTTATATTCTTAAAAGAAAAAGATTGGTGTAAGAAATCAGAAAAATCAAAAAGGATGATTCCAGGGTTGGGAAACTGAAACACTTTGTGATATATACAATTAACTACCGAAAATTAATTTTTATTTTTTTTATTAAATGAACTTATTTTATACTTTAATACGAATAAAATTGGTATTTCAAATTAAAAATTAACCTTCTAAAATTAAAAAGATGTTTCTAGGGTTCGAAAACTTTAACTTTTTTCATACAAAAGTAACTTACTAAAGCAAATTTTTCCTTTTTCTCTATAAATTAAAGATATCTTATATTCTTAAAAGAAATAGATTGGTGTAAGAAATCAGAAAAATTAAAAGGGATGATTCCAGGGTTGGGAAACTTACTCTTTTTGTGATATAAAAAATTAATTACCGAAAACTAATTTTTATTTTTTTTATAAAATAAACTTATTTTATACTTCAGTACGAATGAATTTGGTATTTCAAAATAAATAAAATTAAAAAAATTAAAACGAAGGTTCCAGGGTTGGAAAACCTTATTTTTATACAAAAGTAACTTACTAAAACAAATTGTTTCTTTTTTACTATAAATTAAACTTATCTTATATTCTTAAAAAAAAGATGGTGTAAGAATCCAAAAAAGGATGATTTCAGGGTTGGGAAGCTTACACTCTTTGTGATATAAAAAATTAACTACTGAAAACTAATTTTTATCTATTTTTATTAAATAAACTTATTTTATGCTTGATAACGAATAAAATTGGTATTTCAAAATAAAAAAAAATAATTAAAAAAATTAAAAAGACGATTCCAGGGTTGGAAAACTTGAACTTTTTTCTACAAAAGTAAGTTACTAAAACAAATTTTTCTTTTTTTTCTATTAATTAAACATGTGTTAAATTCTTAAAAGAAAGAGATTTGTGTAAGAAATCAGAAAAATCAAAAAGAATGAGTTCAGGGTAAGGACACTTACACTTTTTTGATGTATAAAAGTAACTAAGTCTAATAAATTTTTATCTTTTCCTTTATAAATTATATATATTTTACGTTTTTGAAAGAAAAGTTTTGTATAGAAAATTATAAAAACAAAACCACAGCTCCAGAGCTGGAAACTATGATTTTTTTTCTAAACATTAAAGTAACTAATTAAAACATTTTCTTTTTTGAATTTCCTTTTTTTCACTTAACACACTTTCTATATTTTTTTTAAGAACTATTAGATTGGTATAAGTAATCAGAAAAATCTAAAATTATGATTCTAGGGTTTGAAAATTATTATTTTTTTCTTTGTACATAAAAGTAACTATGTACTTATGTATGTATCTCTATACTACATAAACGCACTTTGATAAAGGGTTTATAAGATTCGGCACAGCCGAATATAGCACTCTTACTTGTTTTATTTCTCACCTAGACCTAGCTCTGTATCGAATTTCAGCTCAGTAGCACAAATTTTAATTTTTATGGGCATAGCCCCGCCCTCCTGGTTAACATTTTCGGTTTTTTTACATTTTTCTGGTTCATTGCTCACCTAGATCTTCTCGTGTACCAAATTTTAGCCTCTGGCTACAGCGGAAGTGCTTCATCAATTTGATGAGTGTGTCAGTGGTCAGTTAGTATGTCTTAAAATATGCACTTTTTGCGCCTCTATATCTCCGGAAACTTTTGTTGGCCGCCGTGCGCCAGGCCAAGATGTCAAGAGATGTTTCTTTCAAGATTTTTCTTTCAGAAACATCTGACAGTTCAGTATTTCGTTTTTGAGCTATCGGTAGTGCACGGGTGATGTGAAATAAATGAATAAATAAATAAAGTATAAACGAAATGGTAGACCAATAAAAATATATAAACATTTGTGTATCTCTTTATACAGACATGTCTGTATGTCGTGTAAGTATACATTTCTATATACACATTTTATTTCAACAATATTAATTTATTTTTATTTCGAATTTAACGCACAGCTATTTCTACAATAAATATATGATTAAAAAATTAAATAGTTTTACTATATTAAATAATACTGTGGTCGTATTTAACAATATTAAATAATATTAGAACATGGTATGGTGAGTCTGAATTGAATCTAACAATAGTATTGTCATATTTACAATACTAAGATTATGTGTAACAAAGCTCATTGTTTTTGTAGATAATATTATTATTAACTCAGATAATAATATTATTAAATTTTGCTTTTCTATTAACAGTAATATGATTTGACTCCAAACATATAATTCAATCATAGTATGTTGCTGTTTGATTATGGTTACCTCATCCATATTTTTTCTTTGGTGGTGTCATGAAAATATGTGTGAGTAAATTATCCACTTAAGTGTTACTCAAATACATATTTTGCAAAAACTAAATAAATTTAGAGTAGAACTTTTAAAATAACTTTTTAAAATTAAGATTTTAGAACATATTTTAAAAACTCATTGAAGAAAAGTGTTAAGAATTTTTAACGAAAACAAACTATAAATTAAGGTAACACTACATTGAATTGGTAAAAAAAAAAGAATACATTATGTTTGTCTATTCAGTTCACCAAAGCAGAAAGAAAGAAATAGTCTAGAGATAGCAAATTAGCTGCTGCGAAAATAGTTAATTTTAATCTTAAATTAGACGTGACATAGCCATAATGCCATAGCCATAACAAAACCAAAATTCAATTGGTTTCTATGGTGAGAGTTATGGAGTTATGGCGAGTCACCTATAATCAAATGCAGTGTTGCCCATGGTTCGAACAGCTGTTTTCTATGTCATGTCTGATTAAGCCTTAATCAAGGATTGTGTACATACTCATTTCAATAATATTATAATAATTATTATAATGCAGGTCATGCATTTTGGCCGTCAATAATGCGCTTAAGGCCGAGTTTACATCTGGCACGCATGTGCTCTGAGAATTAGAGGCATTTATTTGGCAAAAGCGGAACACGACGTTCAAAATTTAATTTTACAACAATTCATAAAAGTAAAAAATAGAAATGCGCAAGGCAATAAAAGAAAAATTGCAAAATAATAACAGGTTCTCTTTGGTAAAAAGAATGATTCTACTTATGCTTATTCTGTACTAAAATCCTATTTCCACAGATATATTTGTTTCTTTTAGCGTTATATCAATGAATTTGGCTTTGAATTTACGTATAATATTGATATTTATGCATTAGTATTTTACTTTCTGTTCTATTTCGAATCAGCTGAATCTTTTTTGAGTATAGAAATCTAATACAAGTCGTTAGTTTTTCTGTTTTTGGTTCAACGTGTGAAAATCAAAAAATTGTTAAGTAATTGTAAGTGAAAGCATAAATTAAATAAAACTATTTTGAAATGAATGGATGAAGCACTTTAGAGGAAAACTGCAACCCGTCTGGCCAGAAGCAGCTGACAAGTTACTACAGAAAAAGAAAGTAGTCAAATTTAGAAGCAGAACGTCAGAGCACAGACCAACATTAGAAAGTAAAGGCTAATGAAGTCTTAATATGTTTATAAAACCTTATTATTTAATAGATTTCATGAATTACAATGTTTTTTGTTAAAATAAATTAAATTAAAAAATATTTTGTGTTGTTTTGCAGTGGACGAGAATTCCCGGGAAACCGAAAAGTCGTTCCCGCTTTCCCAGGATTTGAAAGAGCACGGGAAAAGAACAACTCTAATATGTAGATATAGTTCACTAATCACCTAAATTTTGTATGATAGAGAAAAAACCAAAAAAAAAACTTTCGATGTAATACGCATGGTTTACATGGTTTTGTATTTAAGCTGACAATATATTATAAGAAAATACAAAGCCAAATCCATTGAAATAACGAAAAATTCAAATGATATATGTACATATGTATATAAAATTTAACCAACCCTTTGCGTTTGATTTATTTTGCACTTACAAATTAACAGCCTTATGTAAAGAGGTTAAATTTTAAATGTATTTTTATATATTATTATCTAGGCGCACGGTAGTGCGCCAGGCCAAGTTCTGGCCAATGCACGTAGTGTGTATATTTACAGGAAGCCATTCGAGCTGTTTTTAGCCCCCGCCACCCCCCCATAACTTTGTTCCCCACAATCTTAAAATTATAAAATTTAAGCCATAATTAGAATAAATTCATGTAACCTCATATGCAAAGTTTGAAAGTTTTACAATGAAAGGTTCCGGAGATATAAAGGTGCAAAAATTGCATATTTTAAGACATACTCACTGACTCACTGACTCACTCAACAATATTATGAAGCACTTCCGCTATAGCTAGAGATCTGAAATTTGGTACACAAGTAGATCTTGGTGAGCAATGAACTAGAAAAATCTGAAAACCAGAAAATTTTAACCAAGCGGGCGGGGCTACGCCCATAAAAATTAAAATGTATGCTAGTGAGCTGAAATTTGCTACAGAACTAGGTCTAGGTGAACAATTTTTTTTTTTTTTTTAATGCATGTATTTATTTATTGTATCTTCATATATGAACTAACAATAAGTATTCAAATCTTAAATCTATAAAAAAAAAGTTATTAGGCCCGACCAGTGTCGGACATAAACTTAGTGGTAGTTATAAATAATACATTAGTAGTGATAATCAAAAAAAAAAGGGGGGGGGGGAAAGTATTTTCAAGTAGTCCCATCTGGAGTGTTAGGTATAAGAGCCCGTGTGTCCCTCTTTTTTAAGCGGACGTGTCCAGTAAAGTTCAAAATATTACGAGCAAGCGGATTAGGATGTGATTCGAGTTTTGTTAAATATTTTCCTGCGTATTTTGCAATTTCTTCAGTCACTAGTGGCATATTCAAATCGCGATGTATATTTGAATTTTTGATGTACCATGGAGCCGATGTTATTAACCGTAAAATTTTGTTTTGCCTTCGTTGGATTCTCTCGACATTGGAAGCTGAAGCAGTGCCCCATAACTGAATTCAGTAGCGCCATATTGGCTTCAAAAGCGACTTGTATAATAAAAATTTGCAGTCTAGGCTGAGTGTTGAGTTTCTGCCAATCAACCAATATATTTGAGTTAACTTAAGTTTCATCTGAGTTAACTTAGAGTCAATATGATGTTTCCATGTAAGTCTTCGATCAAGGTGTATACCAAGGTATTTCACTTGGGAATGTTGAGGAATATTTTGATTGTTGATTCGAATGGGGGAGCAAGTATCTCTTCTTAGGGTGAACGTTATATGGACACACTTTTGTTCATTGACTTTAATTCTCCATAAGTTCAACCATATATCCAGCTGAGTGATATGTTCCTGGAGATTGCGGGATGCCTCATAAGGGTTTTCGTGCACACTCATACAGGCTGTATCAGCGGCAAAAGTAGAAATATGGATATTATTGCTCACAGGCATATCACAAGTATATATTAAATACAAGACAGGACCCAGAATACTACCCTGGGGCACACCAGAAGATATAGTTTCGGGCACACTCGTGAACTCTCCTTCCACAACAGTGAACTTCCTATCAATAATATAACTTTCCAAAAGCTTTTAAATGTTTATTGGCAGATATGTCTTCAATTTTAAAACTAGGCCTTCGTGCCATACTTTATCAAACGCCTGAGAAACATCAATAAAGAGAGCAGAACAATACTTCTTTTCTTCAAATGTTCTTCTTACAACTTGGACCAGTCTATGCGTTTGTTCAATCGTGCTGTGCTGACTTCTAAAGCCAAATTGATGGTCCGGGATGCACCCATTATCAGTTAAAATTTTGGACAATTTAGTCATGAGCAGCTTTTCGAAAAGCTTTGAGATTGTAGATAGTAAGCTTATAGGCCTATATGACTCAGTCTTGGTAAGATCTTTGCCCGCCTTTGGAATCATTTTGATCTTGTCCAGCTTCCAGTTATGTGGAAAATACTGCATTCTTAAAATAGCATTAAAAGTAAATAGCAGGATTCTTATTGCAATATGAGGCAAGTTCATGAGCATTTTGTTACTAATGCCATCAATACCTGGAGCTTTCTTCGGGTTGAGTTCAGCAATTACTTTTTGTACTTTACGCATCTTAAACCTTAAGGGACGAGGGGGTAGAGAAACTACACTCGGTAAATCAGCAGCACCCGTACATGAATTGGGAGTGAATAGATATTTTAAATGCTCAGAAAATAAGTTACCTTTCTCACTATCACTTCTTGCCCAGCCTCCGGTAGCAGTACGCAATGGTGATTTAAGATCAACGGGTCGTTTAAGATTTCTAGTAGCGCGCCATAAAGAGTAATTAGATGCGGACGTTACATCAAGACCTTCTAAATACTTTTCCAGTAGTGCAGTTTTTTCCGACGATAGCAGCTCTTTGAGTCGTTTAGTACATTCTTTAAGTCTGATTTTATTTAGGGGTGATCTGTGTTGTTGCCATTCTCTTCTAGCTCTCCTTTTTTCACATACAAGACGTTCAATTTCCGTAGAATAAATTCTGTTAAAGCCGGTCTGCGGATAGGAGGTAGTGGCGTGTTCAGCAGCCTGTTTAATATTTTCGTTAAGATTGGCAATGTTAAATTCAATATCATCGCATGATCTAAGCTGAATGTTTTCTACGCAGTGACTACTAAGATATTTTTTGAATACCTGCCAGTTGATTCCATTAATCATCTTCACATATGAGTTAGTTAAATCACTCCTCAGTGGGTTGAAAATTGTAACTATTGTTGGAGAGTGATCGGAGGACAGATCTAGAGAGGCCTCTACATGAATTAAGTCCCTATGAATATTTTTCGTGACGGCAAAATCTATAACATCTGGAATTTTTCTTACGTCAGTAGGCCAGTAAGTAGGCTCCCCACTCGAAATGACATCTAAGCCCATTTTTGAAATTGTATTGAACAAGGCTCGACCTCTGGGTGTAACAAGACGCGATCCCCAGTACGTATGTTTTGCATTGTAGTCACCAGCTGCCACGAAACAAGATCCAAGCGATTTGTAGAACTTCTCATACTGATCTTCGGTAACTGAAAATCTGGGAGGTGAGTAAATTGATGATATCACGAAATTCGCACAAAAATTTTCTACGAATATATTCGTTGCTTGCAAATATTCTTCACTAACGTTGTCAAGGACATAGTGCTTGAGTCTTGACTTAATCAGAATTGCTGATCCACCACATGCTCTCTCTCTCTCTCTCTCGGGTCCTTTGTATCATATAAAGTGTAACCATTTATTTTAAATAAGCTTCTTGAGGTCAAATGAGTCTCAGAAACCAACATTATATCAATAGTTTTTTCCATGAAGAAGTGCTCAAGTTCATTTTTATGTTGGCGAATGCCGTTTGCGTTCCAGAAACATATTTTTAACGTGTTCATGGTTTATTAACTAATGCTTGAAGCAGTGTATTCTGCATTCGCAGCATTTCTTGCATCATACTTGTCATATTTGTAGTAAAGTTGTTTATAGTTAGCACCAGATTCTCAATAGTAGCTTCAAGGCGACTAAAGTTAAGGCTTGAGTTTGAATTCGTTGAATTATTTGGTGGTGGAACATTTTGCGTGGGAATTGAACTAGTCTTAGCAGCATCAGCATACGATACACGTGAAGTAACTGGTTGGCTGATTTGAGCAAAAGTGTCGGAGTTCGCGTTTACTTGTAGAGCTGGAGTTAACTTGGGTTTTTGACCCATAGCCTGTTTAACGAAAGAAAATACAGGACACCCTCTATAGTTAGCTGTGTGATTACCTCCACAATTACTACATTTTTTTTCTGCTTGATCTTTTTGCTTAGTGCAGCTAGCAGTACCATGCAATTCACCGCAGATAACACGCACTGTAGGTAACTTGCAGTAAGTTTTCGTATGGCCATATTCTTGGCAATTATGGCACTGTACGGGACCTGAACGCTTACGTGGCTCTTCAACTGTGATTTTTCGATGTAAGAGATACTTTACGTTATAAACTGGATGGGCTTAATTTTTTTCAATTGTATGTCATTCGGCTCCAGTTCAACCCGAAATAGGGGTTGGGGGACCTTTTCCCTATTAAATATGTTGGTAACATTTTTTACCTTGAATCCTTGGTCGACAAGTGCACATTTTACTTCTTCGGATTCAACATATGAATCTATGCCCTTTAATACTATCTGTAGGCCTTTAGCACTCTTAAGTTGGTATGTGTAAAAATTTGTTTTATTTTTTTCGAATTCACTAACAATTTTTCGGAAATCTTTTTCATTATATATTTGGATTTTAGTTTCATCAATATTACCTCGTTTAATTGGAATGATGTGAAAAGTATTTTCACCAATGGTCGACAATAATTTTTTTGTAAGTGCGTTAAAATTTTTTTCTCTCAGATAAATAGGTGGTGGCTTAAGAGACTTTTGCGATGATGTAGAGGGCTTATCGTCGGTGTCTTGCAATAATGAAAAACGATTTTGACGATTGGTAGATGATGCGCTGTTATCCCTAGACATCTTTGGAACAGATGAAATTTTTGAAGAATTTGGGCTTCGCCCACGCTTTACCACTGTTATATATCTGTCCATTCCCACTTGTACCTTGGGTTTTGAGCTACTGTTATCTGTAGTGATAACTTGGTTAAGTGATGAAGGCGAGCCCGATGCGGATGATATCGCAGACTTAAATGAAGAAGTACTAGGCAATGGTAATGTTAACGATTCACTAGTTGGCATTGGACAAAGCGAAGTTGATCGCTGACGAAAAATTGGCTTTGCCGTTAAAAAAAGATTTTCATCAGATTTATTATTTATATTTTTTTCATTAAGAGTTTCATAACTCACAGTAAAATAAGCATTTCTGCCGTTAGAACTCACTTCAAAATTTTTTTCCTTTGAGGTACTCATACAGAGTATTATTCCTCAAGGGAACTTTGTTTGTGTTTACGGTTTTTTTTTTGTTTTTGCTATTTCTTGCTATGTAAAAAATATTAGTAAAGCCAATAAGCTTATTTATCAAGGTGAATATATATTACGAATATTTTTTGTATGATTTTTGATTTTGTTGTTTTTTATATTTGTTTCGTATGTATGTATGTAAAAAAAATCCGCTTTAATGTCTCTTCACTATGAAGGTTCAACGAGAACTTGTGGTGAACAATAAACTAAAAAAAAATTTAAATTCCGAAAATTTTGGCTAGGAGGGCGGGGTTACGCCCATAAAGGCTAGAATTAAAAAAAGCAAATCTAAGGCGCTTAATGGAAGCTATTTTATTGAAATTTGGCATACATACTGCGATAGGGCAAGCCTAAAAATTTTTCATTAAAAAAATGGGCGTTGACATGCCCATACCGTTTCAACTTCCTTTTCGTGTACTACTCCTCAGCATATTTAGATATACAATTTCTGTATGTATTATTATCCATTTGGAAGGAAACTTGGCACAAATAATAAACACTGGCCGAAAAAAATCTTAAGTTTGGAAAAGTGGGCATGGTTACGTCCATAAATATTGAAAATTAAAAGTTGCGCTAAGGAGCTGAAATTGGATACACGAGTAGGTATAGGTGAGAAAACAACAAGAAAAACCTGAAAACCCAGAAATCTTAGTCAGAGGGGCGGGGCTGCTACCATTAAAATTAAAAATTAGAAGTTGCGCGTATGAGCTGAAATTTGATACACAAGTAGGTCTAGGTGAGAAACCAACTAGAAAAATTTGAAAAACAAAAATATATTACCATAATGGGCGTGGCTACGCTACTATTGTTTGAACCTGAAAACTTACAGCCTTATTTATAAATCTTATTAAGGCTTCTTGAGAAAAATTTCTTACAAAATTTGTCTCAAAATCAGTTTATAAAGCCTTAAAAAGTTTTATAAATAAGGCTGTTAATATACAGCTTTTATTTTAAGCCATTTTAGTGAAAACTTGCATATATGTTACACGTATACAATACTTTAAACTATCACATAAAAAAGTGGGCGTAATTACTCCCATAAAATTTTGGCCTTGAGTTTAATCTACTTCGGTCTAGCATATTTTAGAAGAAAATTAGCATGAACTATAAGCGCTGCTCACAGAAATGTTGTGAGTTTAAAATAGTGGGAGGGGTGATGCTCATAAAATTACAAGGTATAGTTCACGCTAGAGAGCTGAAATTTTATACGCAAGCAAGTGAAGATGAGTAAACCAATGGAAAAATCTTTAAAACTTTAGCCTTTAAAACTCTAATGCGCACTAGAGAGCTGAAATTTGGTACAAAAATTAATCTCAATCAGAGATCACTAAGAAAAATCTAAGAAACCAGAAGTTTCAACCAGGGATTGGGAAAAAGCACTGTAAACTCAAAATTAAGTTTAATTTTATTGGAACTTTTCATACAGATTGCACTTATCCAAAGTAAAAATTTCCTGTTTTGAAAAGTAGCCGTGACTTCACCCATAAATCTTAGCTTTTATTTTCATGTACTTCGGCTTATCAGTTTTTAGTCTATTACTCATGTATTTCTGATTATGTTTTTCCTACAAAACTTTATATGAACCTTAAGCACTAGTATAAATAAAAGTCGGCGGGGCCAGGCCCATAAAAATTTTACGTAATATTATACTGTAGAAAGCTGACATCTTGTAGACAAATAGTCCTAATTGATTTATTCAATCGGAAAATCCAAAAATTTATGCACCTACTGAAACTTTGCATGCACATTGGGCATATCCTTTTGAGTTATGTACTTCGGCTAAGCAGACTTTAATATGTAAATATCACGGGATCACTCCCACTAAAATTGACGCTGTATTTTACATGTTTCTTTCTAGACGACTCTTACCAAATTGCGTACACACTGGCGACCCGTTGTAATAACACAATAATTCATTTTTACTCACGCTCTTACCCATTATTTTATGTAACTATGAAACTTTTAACTGGCAAAGTGATCATGAATAGAAATAAAACACACTAGAAATTGTAAGTGAAAAAAATGTTATCACAGAAAATTTTTCAAAAAGTAGTCAGATCCTCGCAAAAACATAAATGTGAAAAAGGGCCAAGTTCCTATAAAAAAAGTTCGGCCATTAAAAGTAGTGAGATATAAATTTTGACCAAGTTCTTGTTTGGTACAATACCTATCACTGAAATATGCTATGCATTATATAAATTTGTAATCGTAAGGTTGTCATATAATTTCTAGATAGTCTGCTAACTTCTGCAAGAAGCGATACTGAAAAATGTAAAATATTTGCTCAGTATTTGAAATCTGTATATACTCCAAACACATGTATTTTTGTTTTTGATTTGCCGAATGTATTAGCTCTACCCCTTCGACCTTCAGAACTTAAGATGCTTGATGTACAAAAACTAGTTTCTGAACTCAACCAGAATCCAGATCACGGATCGCGGATCGCGTGATAAATATTGACCGTGTAGCCTTTTCATGATATTAGATCGCGATACGTCAATAAAAGCTGGATAATAAAACAAATAAAATAAAAAAAATTAACAAATACAAAGAAATTAAGTTTATTACATTTGTGTAAAGTTTGTTTTAACCCAGATGGCGCCGGAAAAATTTTTTCTTTGAAAATGAAAATTTAATGAGTTTGTAGAAAAAAAATTTATATAATTTTTTCGGAACGAGTCTCTTTTTAAACGGACGGTTGAAGTTAATAAATGGTAATGGCAGAAGATAGTGAAGGCGAGTAGGTTCTGCCGGAATCGGAATTAACGACCGAAAAAATCATTTTGAAAGACTTTATTTTTAGTTTGGAGGCATTGCCGGAGTTGTGGGACTCATCGGCTAAAGCTTATTCCGACAAAATAAAAAGAGCGGCTGCACAGCAAAAATTATTTAAGGTTTTTAAAAAAATCAAGCCCACTGCTACTGTTGAAGATGTTCGTAAGAAAATAAACTCGTTGAGGTTGAATTATAGAAAGGAGGTGAAACGAATTATTGATTCAAAACATTCCGGTGATAGTGCAGATGATGTATATACACCTAAATCATGGCCATTTAAAGCTCTGAAATTTCTAGAAAAAACCGAAAAGCCTGTTAATGTGGTAAATATATTTTCTTTTACAACAATAAATATTAACTCATTTTTAAATCAGTCATATGCATATTTATTTTTCTTTATTATAATATTTACAAAAAATATCCCTAATGGGTTTTGCACTTTTCGTTGTGTTGCGCGCATTTGACCGTATATTAAATAATTCAAAACTATCACCAATTGAATTTGAAAAATCATAAAGCTGTTGTTTTTTTATTAAAAGTTGTGTAAGTAACAGCAAGCTGCTGTCACCTTTGTGGCTCTCTGGGGGCTTAGGCTAATAGCCTTTTGGAAAACTCCAAATTTTGCAGCAAGTATACCAAAGGAGCACTCAATGACAGATATTGCTTTGGATAAACGTCGATTATAAAATTCTTCTTCTTTTGTAGCTTTCTTTTGGGGGTATTTCTTCATAAGATGGTTGTTTAAAGCGAAGGCCTCGTCTCCTATAAACACATACGGATATTGTTCTACTGTGTTAGGTAGAGCAGACGGCGGCGGCAAATTCAATCGGCCTTGTTGCAGTCTTTTCCAAAACTTTGAATAATAAAGAACTCCACCATCTGATACACGGCCATTGCATCCAATGTCTATCATTATAAATTCTTTTCTAGCATTAGCGATCGCCATAAGAACGATACTGTAGCTCCCTTTGTAATTATAATACAATGATCCTGTACCAGGTGGATGCTTAATTTTAATATGTTTTCCGTCTATTGCTTCGACGCAGTTGAAAAAATTGTGGAGTGTTTTAAAGTCATCTGCAATACTCCTCCAGTCATCTGTTGTATTTGGCATCTAAAAAGTTTAAAATAATTACCCAGTAAAAAAAATGGAAGTCATTCTGAAGGAACCACATTCTCATTGCTTCCAAAAAATCGATATTTTTAATTTGCCGATAGTTAGCAGAAAACCAAGTAAAAGTTTATTTTAATCACACAAAACCTTTTAGTTTTTCCATAGTTTTAGTAAATACTCACAAAAATGTTCAAAAAATCGATTTTTTGAAAGAAATTTATGAACTAATTTTGGCCTAAAATTTAGAAGTTATTTGCTTAAATTTACATGAAAACACTGTTTCGCATTTAAATTCGTATAAAAAGAAACGAATTGTTAAAATATGTAACTTTTTAAAGTTTTTCCTAGATGAAAATATTACCATAGAACACAAAAAAGGAAATTTTTCTTAAAATCGCTTCTAATTCGGTGACTATGCATCGAAAAAGAGAACTTCTTGCAATGACAACCATATGTAAAAATCATTAGATCGGATCGAAATTTGAACTACTTCCAGACTGCAAACTCTACATTTTCATGACTTCTTTGGAGTGTCTTTTTTTACTGGGTATTAGTCTACTTTTGGCTGTTTGTTAGATTATTTATAAACAATATTATTAACGATTATTACTGATACACACATAATAAATACAAAAAAATACTATAATTATTATATTTTCAGGTTGCGGTCTCTGAATATGACAGTGATTCGGTAGAAATTAATACAAGAAAACAGTCTATGGAAGAATTAGACGACTCCTCTTTTTCGTCTGTTAGCCCTATACTTCCTCCGAGAAAAAAAACCTAAAGTTGGCTATATAACAAAACAAAATGAACTAATTGAAAAAGCATGTTCACTACTGTCTGAGAAACCAGTATCGTCATCAAGTAACGTTAACGCCACAGCTGTATATATTGGAGTGAAAAATTGGAAAAGCTACAACCAAAGCAAAGAATGTTCGCAGAAAAAGCAATCAATGACATTTTATTTGAAGTAGAGATGAGTACGCTGAACAAAAATTTTGTACAAATAAACCAGAATTCAGCATCAAATGTAACATCATCGGAGCCATGTGATGCACATCCAATCAGATACAACCGGTTTGTACCAGTGTCATCGGAGTCAAATATTTTCTCATCCACACCTTCACCGGTGTGTCTCGATCCAAAGAGCAGAGCAGTTCACAGACTGAGCATTCACGTACGCAATCTCCGGATGTTATTTACCAAAAAGTAGATGAAACTCAAGACATTTACACTGAGAACGCGCAAGATATTTCAATAAAATCACTATTTTCAAGTTTTAATGGCCAATAAAAACATGTTTTTTTACTAAATTTATTAATAAAACTTAAAAATTATTAAAACAAAAGATACGTTTAACTTACTTTAATATAATCTTTAAGGACGTATATTAATGCTTCAGAAGTATCTTCGACAGCTTGGCTTATCGAATGCCGGGACATAATGGCTGTAAACCTATCATTTTTAAAGTATCTGTAAATAAATAATGGTGATCGGAAATGATAAAATGAGATACATTTACAATAAAATATACATAGTAAATAATTACGCGCCTGTTGCAAAATAATGCAGAATAATTGCCAACTTATCCCTTGCCGAAATTGCTTCTCTTATCATTGTGTCTTTCTTCAATAAAAAAGGGGGTAACTAATTCCAAAACGATTTTAAAATTATAATTAGACATAATTTTTAAAGTCGTCTATTTCTTTATAAAGAAGAATTGTGTCCGTTAAACTTAAGTGTGTGTATTTTTTCCGATCCTGCAACCGCTTTTTGCTCCAACATTTTCTTTCCACTTTATTTCAATGAAAAAGCAGGCAAAATAGCTAAACAGGCTTTTTTTGGCTTTCTCGCGACATTTTTTTAATAAACGATTTACACAGCACAAAAATAATGTAAATACTGACGCGATAAATATTGAACGTGTAGCATACGCTCGTGATCCATCAATCCATTAAAATGGATCGCGATCCAAATATCACAAATATATATTGAACGTAGAGCAGTGCCCTAAAGCTTTTCGAAAGATATATTTTAGCCCGGTAGTTCACTCGTGTGGACTTCATGAATGCTAGTTATACCCTTTATCATTCCGTTTGTAATTTCCAGAATATTAATAACCGAGCCATAAGGTATATATATTCTGGATCCTTATGCATAGGGAAGACGAATAAGCGATGTCCGTCTGTCCGTCTGTCTGTACGTCAAATCAGTTTTCCGAAGCTCCCAGAAAAGCTAGAGACTTTGTTCTCAGACTGGTGTATCAGAAATGGTCGAAATAAGATTGGTATTGAAAATTAGCAAAATCGAGCAGACGGTTCCAGAGCTGGGAGACTTAAACTTCATTTTGCCATACCAAATAACTACCGAAAACTAGTTTTTAATAATTTTTTATTAAATAAACTTATTTTATACTTCAGTATGAATAAAATTGGTATTTCTAACTAACAAAACTAAAAAAAAAATTAAAAAAATTAAAAAGACGTTTCCAGGGTTGGAAAACTTTGATTTCTTTTTGTTATGCAAAAGTAACTTACTAAAACAAATTTCTCCTTTTTTTCTATAAACTAAACATATGTAATGTTCTTAAAATAAGGAGATTGATATAAGAAATCAGAAAAATAAAAAAGATGATTGCAGGGTTGGAAAACCTACGATTTTTGTGATATATACAATTAACTACAGTAAACTAATTTTTTAATTATTTTTATTAAATAAACTTATTTTATACTTCACCACGAATAAAATTGGTACTTCAAATAAAAAATTAAACTTCAAAAAATTAATAAGATGTTTCCAGGGTTGGAAAACTTTAACTTTTTTTTCTTATACAAAAGTAACTTACTAAAACAAATTTTTCCTCTTTTTTTCTATAAATTAAACATATCTAATGTTCTTAAAAGAAAGAAATTGATGTACGAAATCAGAAAAATCAGAAAGGATGATTCCAGGGTTGGGAAACTGAAACACTTTGTGATATAAATAAAAAATTAACTACTGAAAATTAATTTTTATTTTTTTTATTAAATGAACGTATTTTATACTTTAGTACGAATAAAATTGGTATTTAAAATTAATAATTAACCTTCTAAAATTAAAAAGATGATTCCAGGGTTGGAAAAGTTTAACTTTTTTCATACAAAAGTAACTTACTAAAGCAAATTTTTCCTTTTTCTCTATAAATTAAAGATATCTTATATTCTTAAAAGAAATAGATTGGTGTAAGAGATTTAGAAAAATTAAAAAGGATGATTCCAGGGTTGGGAAACTTACTATTTTTGTGATATAAAAAATTAATTACCGAAAACTAATTTAAATTTTTTTTTAAATAAATAAAATTATTTTATACTTCAGTGCGAATAAAATTGGTATTTCAATTTAAAAAAGTTTAAAACACGTTTCCAGGGTTGGAAAACCTTACCTTTTTTTATAGAAAAGTAGTTTACTAAAGCAAATTTTCCCTTTTTCTCTATAAATTAAAAATATCTTATATTCTTAAAAGAAAGAGATTAGTACAAGAAATCAGAAATATCAAAAAGTTTGATTTCAGTGTTGGAAAACCCACACTTTTTGTGATATAAAAAATTAGCTACCGAAAACTAATTTTTATTTTTTTTTATAAAATAAACTTATTTTATACTTCAGTACGAATGAATTTAGTATTTTAAAATAAAAAAAATTAAGAAAATTAAAATGACGTTTCCAGGTTTGGAAACCTTAAAAAAAAGTGACTTTCTAAAACTAATTTTTTTCTTTTTACTTTAAATTTAAACATATCTTATATTCTTTAAAAAAATATGGTGTAAGAAATCAAAAAATATCAAAAAGGAGGATTCCAGGGTTGGGAAACTTACACTCTTTGTGATATAAAAATTGACTACCGAAAACTAATTTTTATCTATTTATATTAAATAAACTTATTTTATGCTTGATAACGAATAAAATTGGGTTTTCAAATAAAATAAAAACTAATAATCCCAAATTAATATTTTACTTATTAAGTAAAATATTTTTTTATTAAAAATACATTGAAATTGATTATTGAGGGGTTTAGCTGGATCCTATGCGCATTTCACTGTTGCTAATGCAGATCATCAGGGAACCTTTACCCAAAGAACAACTAGAGTTATTATATCATAAACTTTCATTTAAACAAATGAGAAGCTCAATAACAAATAACAAAGTTGAAACAAGAACTCAATAATCAACATGTTTTTTATTTTCTTACTTTACCATTGCTACATTGGCTGACTTTTTTTCAGCTTCAAGTTGTAGTCGCAAGAGTATGTAAAAGAAAATAAATGTAAATAACAACAACAGCTATTTAAGAATAGAGTGTTGCCACTCTATTAATTTTTTGAAGTTCAATTTTTTTAGTTAGAAATACCAACTTTATTCTTACTGAAGTATAAAATAAGTTTATTTAATAAAAAATTATTAAAAACTAGTTTTCGGTAGTTATTTTGTATGGCAAAATGAACTTTAAGTTTCCCAGCTCTGAAACCGTCTGCTCGATTTTGCTGATTTTCAATACTAGTGTTTTTTCAACCATTTCTGACCGATCAGTTCAACAACGAAGTCTCTAGCTTTTCTGGGAGCTTCGGAAAACCGATTTCACCTACAGACAGACTGACAGACGGACATCGCTTATTCGTCTTCCCTATGCATAAAGATCCAGAATATATATATAGGGTGTTTTTTTGAGGGGTATAGAACTTCGAATTGAAATAAAACACAAGAAAATCGTTTTAATGTCCATTAATTTGGCTTTATTGGAAGGATAATTTTATGCCATTAATGTTTAAATATGATTTCGGGCATGTGGCCACCGCGGCTGGCTCGAATAAAGCTAATTTTACAGGTCCAATTCTCAACCACTTTTTCGAGCATATGGGGCCGTATGTTGGCAATAACGCCACGAATGTTGGCTTCCAAGTCTCCTAACGTTTCTGGTTTGTTGGCGTAGACGAGCGACTTCACATATCCCCAAAGAAAATAATCCAATGGTGTCAAATCACACGATCTTGGTGGCCAATTGACAGGTCCATTCCGCGAAATTATGCGCTCATCAAATGTTTCCTTCAATAAATCGATTGTGACGTGCGCTGTGTGGCATGTAGCGCCGTCTTGTTGGAACCACAACTCATCCACATTCATGCCATCCAATTCGGGAACAAAATAGTCGGTTAGTCGGCTCCAATTGCTGTGCACGGTGGCGAATCGATTCATTCGGGTCCTCTTCAACACTTTGCTCTACAGCGGCAATTGTTTCTTCGGTGCGCACTGTTCGACGTCTCTGCGGATGCGTATTATCACATAGAGTAAACGTAGTGCGAAAACGATCCATGGTTAACCGAATTAATTGCTCTGATGGACGATTATGTCGACCATAAAATGGACGGAGCTTGCGGTAAACTTCGCGAACTGAACCATTATTTTCGAAATAAATTTGCACGATTTGCAAGCGTTGTTCTTTTGTCAACCTGTTCATGATGAAATGGCAAACCAAACTAAATATTAATCACTTGACAGCTGACAAAACGGAAGCCAGTTAAAAAAGTGATGCCAACTTAAAGTTCTATACCTCAATAAAAAACACCCTTTACTTTATGACTCGCTTATTAATATTCTAGAAATTACAAACGGAATGACAAACCTATATACACCCTTTTACCATTTTTTGGTAAAGGGTATAAAAAGTCTTAAAATTATAAAGTTTTTTTTTACAGTATGTAAATAAAAAAATATCTAAATTCAAATTTTTTGTCACAAAAATAATCTATATTTTCTTGTGGGTTGCGCGCGAATTATATTTCTTCACTTGAGGTTAGTACTCTGTTCGATGTTGTTGTTTCGCAGCTGGAACTAAAATGATGCCATATTCATTTTGCTTGGAAAGACGTCTTGCCAGATGGCTTTTAACTGTTTTTGCTATAAGAATAGAGTACAATTTTGGCGAATTTGTTTCGCAAATATTTCATACCAAATACTTTAACATGCAGTTTGACAGCATTTCGCACGAAATTGTGAACAGAGTACCAGGCTTTACATTTACTTATGGTTTATGGTAATTTGTTTTTGTTTTAAATTACTCTAAGATCGAATTCCTAAGGCTATGTTTCCTAAAAATGAGTTGGAATAGTGACATAACCAATATCTAGATGATTGTGCAAAAAAAAAAAGTTGAAACATTTTGATACTGCTTCTTCAGAAAGAACTATTTTTAGCTGTCCTGAAAATTTAGATTTTTTATTCATGAAAACAACAGATACTTCTTTCTAACATATATAAATAAAAATTATAATTTAAAGAGAAAAAAACAAATTAGTTTTATGCCAAAAAAGTCCAAGGCCGCAGTCTATAACTTTTCGTCTTCGGAAAATCGATATTAGCTACAGACGGGCGTCACATATTCGACTTCCCTATGAATCCAGAAATATATACTTTATTGGGGTTGCATAGTAATATTGTGAAAATTACACGGATTGACAATGAAGTGAATAATAACGAAAAACAAAAAAGAAACAATACAAATTAGTGTTTAGTAATATATTCTAATAGAAACACTATTTATTACACCCCATGAAGAAGGAAAAAAATTAAAAAACCTTCACAAAACTCAGTAAAAACTTTTTCCATTTAAATGTGTTTACTGCTATTTTTGATGTATTAAATTTTTTGGTGGATGAACAAACGAATAAAGAGGGGAACTGAGAAAAAATTATAGATTATCAGCATGCCACAACTTTTTGTGGTTTACTTCAAGCAGACGTCCGAATTGAAGTTTTAATTCAATGAATTCAATTTTGCCAGAACATAAAGATAATGGTTATGGGCAATACAGTAGAAATACGCTTTTTTGCTAAAATCCACACAAAAAAAAAGTCAAAACTAAAAAACAAAAACCTATATTACGAGTATCTAAGCCTCAATGTTGAAAAATTTACAAATTAATATCATTGACAGCCTAGATAATATATTTGGGTACATTTACAGTCTAACCCACGATGTCGATCGACAACTCGATCGACTGACTACATGTCACTCATTATAGTTCGTTTGAGTGACCCACTAACTATCGACTTGTCGGTCGTCGGGCCTTACGTTGTTAACGTAATGCATTTACTCATTGTCAAATTAGCATATTGCCACATCAAAAATTTCACAAATAAAACGCTACTTTACAAATAAAAAGCGCTGAAATGTGAAAAGTATTCCATAAAAAATGCAACTCTATGCTACTTAAAGTTTCTACAAATAAATAATAAAAATAACAACAATAATAAACATAAGACAATACAAAAAAAAATTAAAAAGTTATTTTCAAAATTTTGTGAGTGAAATATAAATAAATATGTATATCAGTTGAAATGTGTAGATACTCCTAAAATAATGCAAGCGGATTGTAATGAAGAATGGAGGGGAGTAGCACCAATGGGACAAGCAATCTATTGAAGTGGAAAGAGTAATTTGCCTAATTGAGTGTTTAGAATTGGTTAGATAAATTGCACGTATACACATTCATACATACATATATATGTATGTATGTATGAAATCCAAAAAGAATTATGTGACAAAAATGCATGTTTGTGAGTTAAATAAATAAAATAAACGCAAAAAAATTAACATTTTTATTTTTGATTTTCATAAATGTAAATTTGTTTAAAAATTTGGTATTTATGTGTACTTTTTTGTTTTGTCGACAAGTACAAACCAAGTGACTGATTTTGACATTTGTTGTCGTTTGAATTTTCATAGTGGGTACCAAATTTCTATGGAAATGGTTACGTCATCGTTCGCATGCATTGTCGATCGACTTGTCGTGCTGAACAAGTTTAGTGGGTCCCAAATCAGCTGTTTGTCATTAAAAATGATTGCCAACGACAACGTTCGATATCGTGGGTTTGGCTGTTAGAAATAAAACAAATTATTCAAGGGCCGGGCGGTTCGGAAGATATAAAAAGACATGGATATAATTTTGTTGTTGCTATATTTTAATATATCGTGCTTATAATGAGATATCTTTTTTAATTTTATTTCCAGACAAACATTTGTCATAATTTCATTGTTTATATATTTAACTCAAGATCTTATTTACAAAAAATAAAATAAAACAAAACCAGGCAAATTTCGGCATTACACACAAAGAAAAAAATACAAATGTAAAATCGCCATACAGAAATTTTGATTGAAAATTTTGTTAAATATAAAATGCAATATGACTTGCTTTTGTTTTGTTATTGTTTGATTTGATGTTCTTTTGTGTAAATAGCCGACAAACGTTGCATTGCCAGCGAGAACTAATACAAGTCTAGTAATCGGAAGTTAGGTTAGATTGAAAAGAAGAGCCATTACGGTTATGTTAAGGGACATACACATAAGCCAGTATATGCCTATTATGCAATATCATAGAAGTTAACAAACAAACCCCACTTCTAAAGAAACTCAGTACCGATCACGCAGTCCCTCAAACTTTTCCAGTCAATACATCTAAAGTACAGTTCTCGTTGTATCTTCAAATTGAACAGTCGATTAGCGGAAATTTTCTTACATACTTACTAAACAAACAAAAAATTATACAAAAAAATATTGGTAGTACATATTATTCGTAATAGGCTTTGCTTTGCTAATATTTTTTTACATAGTGGAAATAACAAAAACAAACAAAAAAACACAAATAAAGTGAGTTCTAACGGCAGAAATGCTTATTTTACTGTGAGTTCTGAAGCTCTTAATGAAAGCAATATAAAAATAAATCTAAGTCTTTTTTTAACGGCAAAGCCAATTTCTCGGCAGCGATCAACTTCGCTTTGTCCAATGCCAAATACAGTAGTTTTCGCTTATAGACACATTTAAAATTGCACAGAAATTGTGGACTATATCGCTAATGTGACTATAAGCCTATTTTTTATATGCCACACAGAGGTATATAAAAGAATTTCCGTACAATCCAATTATGTCAATTATAAAACAATGTTGTATTTAAAAGGCACATTTGTGTGGCCTTTTATGCAACAATGTTTTGTTTTAAAGACATGTTCTTCTACTAAACAGTAGATGGAGGTTGAAATTTAGATTTACTTTTTGGTTTATGACTTAAATAAATAACTAAAAAAAATCTGTTGAAAATTTTTGTGACTATAATTCGAATTGTTTACATACAATTTGGATTTTGGCTACCACAAAGTTGGTGCATATATGTCAAATATGACTATATAGTAAATGGACTATATCGTAAACTTTTTGAATGAAATTAAGTTCAAAAGTCACAAAAAACATTAAATATGGACTATATCATTAATGTGACAATAAGCGGTAGTGACTATAACCGAAAACTACTGTAGTAGTGATTCATTAACATTACAGTTGCCTAGTACTTCTTCATATAAATCAGTAATATCATCCTCTTCAGGCTCGTGTTCATCACTTAACAAAGTTATCACTACAAATAACAGTAGCTCAAAACGAAAGGTACAAGTCGGAATGGACAGACATATAACCGCGGTAAGGCGTGGGCGAAGCCCGAATTCTTCAAAAATTGTATCTGCTCCAAAGATGTCTAGGGATAACAGCGCATTATCTACCAATCGTCAAAATCGTTTTGCAATATTGCAAGACACCGACGACAAGCCCGCTGCATCATCGCAAAAGTCTTTTAAGCCACCACCTATATATTTGAGAGAAAAAAATTCTAACTCACTTATTAAAAACCTACTGTCGGTCATTGGTGATAATACTTTTCATAAAATTCCAATTTAACGAGGAAATATTGACGAAACAAAAATACAAATATATGTAGAAAAAGATTTCAGAAAAATTGTGACAGAATTTGAAAAAAAAATAAAACAAGTTATTAGACATACCAACTTAAGAGTGCTAAAGGCCTAGAGATAGTACTGAAGGGCATAGATTCATATGTTGACCCCGAAGAAGTAAAATGTGCACTTATCGAACACGGTTTTAAGGTAAAAAGTGTTATTAATATAATCAATAGGAAAAAAATCCCCCAGCCTCTATTTCGTGTTTAACTGGAGCCGAATGATATAGAGTTGAAAAAAAACGAGACAGATCCAATTTATAGCCTAAAATACCTTCTGTACCGAAAAATCACAGTTGAAGAGCCACATAAGCAATCAGGTCCCCTGCAGTGCTATAATTGCCAAGAATATGGCCATACAAAAACTTACTGCAATTTACCTACTGTTTGTGTTGTATACGGCGAATTACGCGGCACTGCTAGTTGCAATAAGCCAAAAAATCAAAGTGATAAAAAATTTAGTAACTGTGGAGGTGACCACACCGCTGACTACAGAGGATGTCCTGTGTAGTCTTTCGTCAGACTATGGTGCAAAAACCTAAATTAGCTCCAGCTCAATCAGCAAACGCTTACTCCGCCACTTTTGCGCAAATGAGCCAACCACTTACTTCCCGTGTTTTGTATGCCGATGCTGCTAAGGCTAGTTCTATTCCGACACAAAATGTTCCACCTCAAGCTTTAACTTTAGTCGCCTTGGAGCTACTATTGACAATTTGGTGCAAACTATCAATAATTTCAAAACAAATATGACTAGCATGATGCAAGAAATGCTACGAGTGCAGAATACTCTGCTTCAAGCATTAGTTAGCAAACCATGAACATGCTAAAACATGTTTCTGGAACGCAAACGGCATTCGCGAACATAAAAATGAACTTGAGCACTTCCTCAAAAAAATATTGATATAATGTTGATTTCTGAGACTCATTTGACTTCAAGAAGTTTTTTCAAAATTAATGGCTACACTATATGTGATGCAAAGGACCCTAGAGGGAGAGTATGCGGTGTATCTGCAATTCTAATTAAGTCAAGACTCAAGCACTATATCCTTGACAACGTTAGTGAGGAATATATGCAAGCTACGAATATTTTTGTAGAAAATTTTTGGTCGAATTTCATGATATCATCAATTTATTCACCTCCCAGATTTTCAGTTACCGAAGATCAGTATGAAAAGTTCTACAAATCGCTTGGATCTCATTTCGTGGCAGCTGGAGACTACAATACAAAACATACGTACTGGGGTTCACGCCTTGTAATACCTAGAGGTCGAGCTTTGTTTAATACAATTTCAAAAAGAGGATTGGATGTTATTTCGAGTGGGGAGCCCACTAACTGGCCTACTGACGTACGAAAAATTCCGGATTTTATAGATTTTAGCATCAAGAAAAATATTTCTAGGGATTTAATTCATGTTGAAGCTTCTCTAGATCTCTCCTCCGATCACTCCCCCACTATCGTGCCAATCTGTAGCCCATTAAGAAGTGACTTACCTCACCCATATATGAAAATGATCAATCGTGTTAATTGGCTGGGACTCAAAAAATATCTTAGTAGTCATTGCACGGAAAATATTACGGTAAGAACACCCAATGATATTGAATCTAACATTGCCTATATTAATGAAAATATTAAACAGGCTGCTGAGCATGCCGCTACCTCACATCCGCAGACTGGGTTTAATAAAATTTATTCTAGGGATATTGAACGTCTCGTGTATGAAAAAAGAAGAGCAAGAAGGGAATGACAACAGCATAGATCACCCCAAAATAAAATCAGATTTAAGGAGTGTACTAAACGACTACAAGAGTTGCTTGCATCTGAAAAAACTGCATCTCTTAAAAAGTATGTGGAAGGTCTTGATGTCACACCAGAATCTAATTAATCTTTGTGGCGCGCTGATAGAAAGCTTAAAACACCCGTTGAGTTTAAGCCACCTCTGTGCACATCTACTGGAAGTTGGGCAAGAAGCGATACGGAAAAATGTAATATATTTGCTGAGCACTTAAAATCCGTATTTACGCCAAACAAATGTACTGGTTTTTCTGATTTGCCTAGTGTAGTTGCTCTACCCCCTCGACCCTTAAAGTTTAAGATGCGTGATGTCCAAAGAGTAATTGCTGAACTCAAACCAAAGAAAACTTCAGGTATTGATGGAATTAGTAACAAGATGCTGATGAACTTGCCGCATATTGCAATAAGAATCCTGCTGTTTATTTTTAATGCCATATTATCCATAACTCTGGATGCTTGCCAAGGTCAAAATAATTCCAAAGCCGGGCAAAAATCTAACCAAAGCAGAGTCATATAGGCCAATAAGTTTGCTGTCAACTATGTCAAAACTCTTCGAAGAGCTGCTCATGACAAAATTGTCCCTATGTCTAACAGATAATATTTGCATACCGGACCATCAATTTGGTTTTAGAAGTCAGCATAGCACCAATGAACAAACGCATAGATTGGTGCAATTTATAAGGAAAACATTCGAAGAAAAGAAGTATAGTTCTGCCCTTTTTATTGATGTTTCTCAGGCAGTTGATAAAGTTTGGCATGATGGCCTAATTTTAAAATTGAAGACATATCTACCAAATAACATTCTAAAACTTTTGGAAAGTTATATTTTAGGCCAGAAGTTCTTTGTTATGGAAGGAGAATTTATGAGTACGCCCGAAAATGTCTCATCCGGTGTACCACAAGGGAGTATACTGGGGCCAGTTTTGTATTTGATTTATAATTGTGATATGCCTGTGAGCAGTAATATCCATACTTCTACATTTGCCGATGATACAGCCTGCCTTAGTATGCACGAAAACCCTCCCGATATCTTCAGGAACATATAACATAGCTTGAGCTATGATTACAATTATGGAGAATAAAAGTAAACGAACAGAAGTGCGTACATATAACATTTACCCTACGAAAAGATACTTGTTCCCCCATTAGAATCAACAGTCAAGTTGTCCCTCAACATTCACATGTGAAATACCTTGGTATACACCTTGATCGTCGGCTTACATGGAAACACCATATTGACTCAAAACTAACAGAAATGAAACTAAAAATAAATCAGATACATTGGCTGATTGGTAGAAATTCAACACTCAGTCTAGATTGTAAACTTTTAATATACAAGTCGATTTTGAAACCAATATAGTGTTACGGAATTTTAGTGTTGCGCTTTCTACCAATTAACCTCCACCATACTACCGATGCGTATGATAGGATTTTTCAGATCACCTTCCTATAGAGCCAGTGTATCGTAATGGCCCTTCTACAGAGAGTCCAGCATGATTTAGTCTTCTTGGGTATTTTCTATATATGATGTCTTCACAACAGTTTCTGATCTATGATCACTCCTAAGTATTTAATCCTATCAGTTAAGGTAATGGTCTTTACCTGGAAACTAGGATCAATATACTGCATAATCTTTGTCTTCTTGGTAAAAAAAAACCTTTTTTTTTTTTTTTTTTTTTTAATATTCAGTCCTCTTGGCCGAGCCCAGTTAAGCACAATGTTGAGAGATTTTCCCTCTTCCCTACAAAGTTGGTTAAGGTCCTTGCGCAAAAGAAGTATCATGACATTATCTGTATAGCAGGCAGGTTTAAAACCTATTTCAATCAGGTCCCTTAGTGGGCTGTGTATATTGGTTACGCAAACAACACAGGAAAAATTATTCCCAAAAAATTTTTAAACAAATATTTGTTTGAAATCAAACTTAGTTTCAGTAAATATTCTGTACTGTTCCAATAAATTAATTTGTACCAAAACACTGTATAGAGAAGAAACAGACCACGACGTTTGTCGGCTACTTTTCGGCATTTACATGTATACAACACGATCAATCAAAATAAACAACAACTAAACAACAACAACCGCACATCAGCACGTTGTTCCTATCAACAAGCAATATAAACACCAACACACTGAAATAACATTTTCTCTCAGCCGAACTGTGATTAATTAAAATTTTTACAAAATTTTTATCAGAATTTACAAAATTATTGGTAGGACCGCATTCAAATAAAATATTTACTGATTCAACGAATTTGGTTACTGAAAATGAAATTTAGTTTTTTCTGTGAAGGGGTGAAATTATTCCTCGTTAAGGCATCCCACGTTGCACCCTGTTCTTAACGTTTATATTTTGCATGCCGCAGCTTACCCAGCTGTACCCCAACATAAAGTTTACCTTATCAATTATTGATTGGTCAATTTGAAATTGTACTAAGGATTGGATAAGAGGGTCGGTACTCACACTGTTGAAAGCTCCCTCAATGTCAATACAAACGAAAAGCGGATACAACTTGTCATTTAATTCCTTTTTCAATTTAGTTAATTGCCCTGATGAACCCACTTGGGTCTCCGAGTGGAGCTTCGATATAACACCACCCTTTCTAACCATACTGCCCTGTGGTGAACTATTTCTACTGACATTCCTTGAAAATATTCATGTTGTGTAAGGCTCAGACTATCGCCAAATATCCTGATCTTAATAATATTAGCCACTATTTGTCACATGGTCTTGAGCAGAGAGGAAGGAAAAATCATTGATCTGTATGCCTTTTAAGTCGTATAACTCTCCTTGCCAGGTTTAGGAATAAAAACTGCTCTTGTCTCCTATTAGCTTTTTGAAGCATATGCGATTTAAAAATTCTAACTAGATCGGATGATAAGGTGTCCACCTTTTTCTGTAGAATCGCAGGAAAAATGCCAACGGCTCGCTTGCCTTGAAAGGAGAAAAGTTATGGTTGGCCTCTGGCGAACCACATATCGAATTAGTAGTCAATTCATGCCGGTGATTCTGGGTGTTTCTGCAAACGACCCAAGGAAGCGTCACAGCTTGTGTTTGGTTTTTCACAAATAAAAACCTATAATTTTAATTTAAAAAAAAATTTTATAGGCTGATAAAGATACCAAATTCTTACGGAATTTTAGGTTCTCATATGAAATGTATGCAAAAAGTGGCAATTCAGGTTGGTAAGTTACATATAAAAATTTGCGTCTGTTAGTACGCACTTGAATAAAAATTTTATTAATGATATTATTTATTTAGTGTATATTTTAAGAATATTTAAGGTTTTTGTGGCTGCAGTGGTAAGAGTGTTTGAGTTCAAATTTTGGTCGGGGAATCTAACTACATACAATACACACACATTTTCCAGATGCCTCTGTCAGTACCAGTTATGCCAATTTAGTAATTTTCTTGCTAAATTTAGCCATTTTTGATGTGTAAACATCTATACGCTAGCGGATAAAAATCTTTTTCACAATACAATCACAAATTTTGAGTGAGATCACATCGGTGCGAGCTATGTATGACTGTATTAGTGTAATCATACGAACAAGAAGTACAAAGAAACTTAACAGCTGCATAGAAATAACTCATCCGAATTTTAAAGCATACCTTCAGGTGCTAATTTTAATAGAAATTGCTTGTGAAGTGTAATAGTGTTGCCAGTGGGGATAATTTTGTTAATAAGTTGAAAAATATAACATAAATAAAATATATATAAGCTTTTAAATAAAAGGGCATTTTAAATGTCAAATATTTGTTTAAAAGATATATAGCAGTCTTTATAAAGAATTTATAATATTATATTATAACATGTCTTCATTACGTACTGTTGCCTTACATTGAAGCTGCTGCACTACAATTGGGTATCAATCTCCATCTCATGCCAATTATTATTGGTGGAGATTTTAATATAAATTTTGCAAACCCACAGTCGCAAGCTTTATCAAAATTTTTATTTGACGTTTTCCACTTGCATATGAGCAATTCTTCACAAACTCCATAACTAATAATTCCACTACTATAGATGCAGTTTTCCATAGATTTTTAAACACAGTAGAGTCAAAAATTTATATATCTTATTTTAGTTACCATAAGCCAATATTAATTATTTGTACTTAAGGAATTTACCATTGATGGGCACTTTGCAGTACTACTAAAATTTCAGTAAAAATAATTTTTTAACCAATAAATTTTCACTGATTATTAAAAAATTTTTCTGCAATTTTTATAAAGTGTCTAAATGATTTATTATATGATGAGGTGCATTGAATTTTTAGTAATCAGTAATGCTTGCCATAATGAAATTCTACCAAGTGGCTAAATTTTTTTCATACAAAAATTTCAAAATTTGAATGAATAAAATTTTGCCACTTTCTACAATTTTATTATGAATACGGCCCTACGATTTTATTGGTAATGCAAATTAAATTTCATTATTAGTAAAAATTTACTGAATTTTTTCAGTAATCAGTAAATCTACTGCTTACTGCAATATATTTATTGCCTACTTAAATATAAAAGTCAAAAAATTACTGATTGCCAAAAAGTATGGAAATTTTAATGGATTATTTTTTGCTTCATAGTATGCAAAATTTTGTAGATTACTTTTTGTCTAAATAAAATAAAAACAAGTAAGAGTGGTATATTCGGCTGTGCCGAATCTTATATACCCTTCACAAATCATAAAATGTAGAGAAAATACATGCATGCATACATATACATATGTACATACATAGACATGCGTAATTTTATGAAAAAACTTTCGTATTCATTACCAACTTAACTTCAATACGCATCGCTATACTGCATTTTAAATGCATCTTGCAGACAAAAGATCCCTTTACTTATGCTTGCCTTGTAAACATGACTGTGTGTGCTCAGCAGCGAACTTGTATAAATATATACTTTCAAATTTATCGGGCCTGTTCTGAAAATCATGGTGATTTAAAATCAAAGTAAACTACTAATAGCTGACTTGATAGTAGGTTTTTATAATACGTATTTTCTTCCAACTTCCAACGCTATAAATCGTGCAATTTACAAAAACAATGATTTAGCTTTCATTAATTTTTTGAAATCACCGTGATTTGACATGTCGTGATTTGCAGAACAGGGGCCCATATGAATTAAATCAATTGAAACTGAAATAGAGGCAATTAGCAGCAATATGCATTCATATTAGGGTGATCGATTATTCGACTTTTTCCAGAAACCGGTTTTCGAATAGTTCGAATATTTGAAACTATGAAATACCCGGTTTCGGTTTTTGCAATTCAGGAGAAACCGGTCAACCGGTTTTTTTAAATAAGAAAACGATTATACCAAAGTTTTGATTTTAAATTACTTTATTAAAAAAAAGAGTTAACAGTTCATCTAAATACAATAACACAATACAAAAATTAAAGGTAAAACATAAAAATTAACTACATATGTATACTTACATGTGTATAGTATAAATATGAATTAATGGATAAGGTGAATATCTACCTCTATCAGTGTGACTTTTTTCAACTTCTTTCGCTTTGCAATTTCACAAACAATTTTTTTTATAGTTTGAAATAAAATGATAAGCTGGCGAACAAAACCAGTCAATATTTTTTTTTAAATTTTTTTGGGCTCTACAAGTACAAATCTATGAAGTCATGAAATATTTTCATTCATAACCAGTTCGATCCTACATTAAAAAAGTAACGAACACTGATTTTTTCCTTGCTATTCTCTATCTAGCTAATTCAGTAATTTGCATGTCGTGTAAAAATAGTTACCGGGACTAGTCTGGTTTTGTTCGCTAACTCCTCAAATATACATATTTAATCATTTTTTAATTAAATTATATATTCATTATTATATTTTAGTTAAAAAAAAAACAAAACAAAAACTTCCCAAAATAAGCTTAACCAATTTTCAAAATTTAACAGCATTTATACTAAAATACGAACACTTTTTTAGTGAATTACTGTTATTTATAGTAAATCTATTTCAAATATTTGTTTTAAGTAAATCCTTGCCACTGATGCACGTTGAACTTAATATCAATAAGATAAGTCTCATCGGTAATAGTAATTTAACATTTGCCATTGTAACTCCAAAATTTCAATCAATGTGCTCTATTTTCAAATTTGCCATTCCTCTTATAAATAAACAATTTAAACTTTGTATTGTTTAAACTATTTTTCAATGAAAAACATTTATATTTTTATATGTTAAAAAATTACCATTCTTATAAATTTTTTATGAGTTTAAACAAAATATAAAAAATAAGCCAAGAGCTTAATGAACATTTTCAAGCTAAATCAAAAAAAAATAAGCTAAATTTAGTCCAAAATAAGCTAATATGGTCACGCTGAGTTCTATATAAATTATGAAGCAAAATGTTAACAAAACTAAAAAAAACACTTTTTGGAAATGGATTTTGACATCCATTGCACACCATACGACCAATTTAATTCGCCTCTGCTACCGCCTCATAAAATAATTTCGTTTAAATTTCATGCTTCAGTAAGTGTTGCCATGCTCAAAAAACGTTTAGAACTTTTATACTGAAAAAAATAATTATTATTTATTGCAAAATATACAAATCGAAAAGTATTCGACTCAGCCGGTTTTTAAATTGTAAAAAAACCGGTCTATCCGACATTCGAAAAATCAACATTTTGAAAAAACCGACAACCGTATTGTGAAAAAACCGGGTTTTACAACCGGTTGAAAAACCGAGTCATATGCACAATATTTTTTTAATTCATAAAATTTACTTCATTTACTCCTCTGATAAAGTTTTTAAAATATGTACATTAGAGCGACTCACTTGAAAAAAGTTTTTGTTACCCTTCTCAAATCAAAGATCGGTCGTTTTAATGAGAACTCCAAAAATATTAGAGGGGTCTAACGATGACCGCTCGTGAGCTGGACCTTGTGTAAATAAGGTATATTTTTGAATTTTTTTTTTTTGCATATTTTTATATTTTGTTCCGACACAACATATTAAAAAAAGTACATCATCTGAAAGGTTTGTTCAAACCGCTTTCTTCGGTGCATTAAACCTTACCATTCGTGCCATCAGCAATGTGTCATTCCATAAAAACTACGATTTTTTAAGCATTCATACATATATTTAAACAAATTCTGTTGTTTGTATTACTACTCATATTTGATTTGAATCTTTATTAAATTATAATTATCTGTTGTTAGTTCTTGCATGAACTTTTGCGGAAACTATTAACAGAAATAAGTTCACAATGACTTAAACCAAATAATTCTTAAGACAATGGAATTTTTTCATATAAATAAGTAGCACCTGCTATGAAAATGCTTAAAAAATCCTAGGTTTTATGAAACAACTCATTGCTGATGGTATTAATGGTTTTTAATATGTTGTCTCGGGACAAAATCCAAAAATATGCAAAAAAAAAACTTCAAAAATACACCTTTTTTACACACGGTTCAGCTCACGAGCGGGCATCGCTGGACCCCTCAAATATATTGGGAGTCCTCATTAAAAAGACCGATCTTTGATTTGAGAGGGGTAACAAGGTCGCATTTTTCATCTCCATACTAGGTGAGTCACTCTAAAGTACATACATACATAGTTGGTATATGCAGCAAAAAGGAAAAAGTTCTTAAGTCGGGATAAGCTGATTTTGAGTTAATGATACTTCCGTAATCTGAATATTCGAAAGTACCCCTGGTCAAAATCTCAATAAATTTGTGTAATTTTTCAGCAAGTTATAGCGCGACTTATCTTTTTTAGACTTCTAATCTAATTTGGAATAATAGCTTAATTCAGATTATACTTTGGTATATTTCAACTTAAATGTACATATCACTTATAGTGTGTAGAACGACGGTTGCTTAAAAAAATAAAGTTGAACAAAGAATTTCCCAATTTAACTGTAAAAGAAAAATAATCTGAAAATCGACTTGAACGCTTAAAAGTAATCTCCTGAAAAACAGTAAAATACGCCACAGATATAATGTCATACACATCGCTCGTTTATTAAAAAAATAAGTTTATTTTAAACTTTAAAGTTTTCAATTTACACACAACTTAATGCAAAACGATAATTTTATTTTTCTCTCGATACTTAAGCATGCAAGATATTTGTATGAAATTTTTACACAATACTAATATTAATATGAGGAGGATTAATTTTGCATCATTAACTCAAAAAACCCATTTTTGATATATGACGTTGTTTTAGAAAATGAGCGATATGTACTTATGTAGCTTGCCAAGTTGCAAATAACCTACTACCGTTGAAAGTTCTTATAATACCTGATATTATCTAAGAAAAACTTTTTAAACATTACGGTTGCAGATCTACCAATGAGTTGGCACAAGCACCAATAAAATGCAGCAACACAAAATGGCTTTAGATATAAAAGTTACCAATTTTTTTTTTAACCAACACTTCTCCTTAGATAAGTTTATTTAGCAATCGAATAATTAAGTTATTTTCGGACCCAGCAAAAAATACATGCAAGAGAAATAAAATAGTTAGTGCATGGGTTCTTCTGAAAATGATTCAATGATTCAATTTAGTGCAGAACGTAAGATTTTAACGCAGGCGTGTCATTGATGAGCATGGGTTCATATTTAACAAAACTGCTAATTATTGAAATGAGTGCTTAGGACCCACCCATGCAAGTTCGCAGATTCGATGACGTTTTTCCGTAAATACAAAATTAAATACCGTTCCGGTTAGGATACGAACCATACTTTTCTGACTGTCCATGCGTACTCTCTACCACTGAACTAATGCATCATTAACGTTTTTGGGAGATACAACTCGTTTTATGAAAAAGTAATGAAGTAATGATAATGTTTTAATTCCGTTTTTGCATGCCTTTTTCGCTGGATATTTATTTCAATACATTACCCAGTGCCTTCATACATACGTATGTATGTGCGTACGTTCAGCCAGGGGATCAATCCCTACCACTGAACTAATGCATCGTTAACGTTTTTGGGAAATACAACTCGTTTTATGAAAAAGTAATGAAGTAATGATAATGTTTTAATTCCATTTTTGCATGCCTTTTTCGCTGGATATTTATTTCAATACATTACCCAGTGCCTTCATACATACGTATGTATGTGCGTACGTTCAGCCGGGGGATCAATCCCTGCCGATTGCCCATTTGCAATCCACACCAGCTTAATTAAGCAAAAGTACTTTTTACTTAGTTATTGGAAAAAAAAAGAAAAACCACATGAATGAAAGAAAATACTCGCAGCAACAACAAACACTCACTCAATCAAACACCCTCAAGCAAACAACAATCTGTCGTCTGTCCACTTTAAAATATTCATAAGAAATCCATGATCTTTAGCAAGGGTTTGCTTATTTTTTTAACATACATACATATCCATACATAATACATACCATACATTAGCAAACGAATTTATATTTACATATACATATTTATATACCTATACATATATATATGTATGTATGTATCAACATTTCTTTAAAAAAATCTATAAATTCTAAACACAACAACAACAAGCGTTTGTAATAGTTTGCTACTTCAAGCCAATTAGAGATGGGCACGTGTCGTGCTTTTTTCCGTGACATGAACACGCACGACTCCGCACAAAGTTTTCGTGACAAAAAAATCTAATTTCGTGCGTGTTCGGTTCGTTTCGTGTTGAGCAAACTTGACACGAAAAACACTAATTTGTTTTAGATGTAAAATATGTCTGAATGAATTTCCAGTAGAGAACAAACTTAATATTTTGTATCCTCAAACACACAACACCAGCATATTTATTATTGATATTGAATGGGCCTCTGAAGCTTAAAATTCTGTACGTAAGCCGATAGTATCAGCTGTGGTGGCAGATAGTATCAGCTGGCAGTGCCAACTCGGTGCCATATTTTGAAAACTGGCTCTTGAAAAAAATCAGTTAAATTATATGATATTCAACATCATGCCAATAATATTTCGTTCGTGTTGTGCAGTATCGTGGTAACAAAAAAAAAAATTTCCAGTTACATTTTTACAAAATTGTTATCAGAATCTACAAATTTCTTTGTAGTTCCGCATTCATACAAAATATTTACTGATTCAATGAATTTGGTTACTGAAAACGAAATTTAGTTTTTTCTGTGTAACAGAAAAACAGTGACACGTCCCAGGTACATATGTATTTCGATTTAATTAATTTTTGCCACACAGTGTTATTTCTATATTAATTATTTGATTAGGCTAATCCTACGTCTATACCTGATATATTTTTATCATGACAAATGTCAAATTCCATGTATAAAAAAGAGCTAACATACAAAAAATTATTTTTCAACATAAAGTTTGACTTTTGTTATGATAAAAATATATCAGGTGTAAACGTAGGGTAAAGTTCGTATCGTTCTGCAAACCAAATTACATGTGATAATATTTAAGAAACAATACCACCAAAGTTAATTGTAAATTATTATTTACAGTTACTTAAAAATAAAAATAAAAATAAAAATTTTAAAATCATTGAAGTTTAGAAAAATCTAGTTAAGAACAATTAGAGTTGTCGTGGTACCTTCATAGCGAACAGTCGATTAGCGGAATTTTTCTTACAAAAAATTAAACAAACAAAAAATATTCGTAGTACATATTATTCGTAATAGGTACATACTGTCTTTAATAAATAAGCTTTATGCTTTGCTAATATTTTTACATAGTAAAAATAACAAAAACAAAAAAAAACCGCAAACAAAAAAAATTAAAAAAGTGATATTGAGGAATGCTATATATGTGTACCTCTAAACAAATAAACAATCATAAATAACAAAAACAAAAAAAGACCGCAAACAAAAAAAAAAACACACAAACGAATATCCCTTGAGGAATTCTTTGTATGAGTGCCTCAAATACAAAAAAAATTGAAGTGAGTTCTAACGGCAGAAATGCTTATTTTACTGTGAGTTCTGAAACTCTTAATGGAAAAAATATAAATAATAAATCTGATGAAAGTCTTTTTTTAACGTCAAAGCCAATTTTTCGTCAGCGATCAACTTCGCTTTGTCCAATGCCAAATAGTAATGATGCATTAACATTACAGTTGCCCAGTACTTCTTCATATAAGCCAGTAATATCATCCCCTTCAGGCTCGTGTTCATCACTTAACAAAGTTATCACTACAGATAACAGCGGCTCGAAACTCAAGGTACAAGTCGGAATGGACAGATATATAACCGTGGTAAAGCGTGGGCGAAGCCCGAATTCTTCAAAAATTTCATCTGCTCCAAAAATGTCTAGGGATAACAGCGCAGCCTCAACTAATCGCCAAAACCGCTTCGAAATTTTGCAAGATGACAACGACAAACCCGAGGTAGCCTCGAATAAAATATCCAAGCCGCCACCAATATATTTGAGACAAAAAAATTCAAATGCCCTTATTAAAAAATTAATTTCGGTCATTGGTGAGAATAAATTTCACGTTGTTCCAATAAAACGTGGCAACATCGATGAAACTAAAGTCCAAATTTATGACGAAAAAGATTTCCGCAAAATGGTTGCTGAATTTGAAAAAAATAAAACAAGCTTCTACACATACCAGCTTAAGAGCGCTAAAGGCATGCAGATCGTATTGAAGGGCATAGATTCTTATGTTGTTCCCGAAGAAATAAAAGATGCACTCGTCCTCCAGGGATTTAAGGTAAAAAATGTGTCCAATATAATAAATAGAGAGAAGATTCCTCAACCCCTATTTCGTGTTGAACTTGAGCCTAATGATATAAAATTGAAAAAAAATGAAACGCATCCAATTTATAATTTGAAATACCTCTTGTACCGAAAAATCACAGTTGAAGAGCCACATAAGCGTTCAGGTCCTGTACAGTGCCATAATTGCCAAGAATATGGCCATACAAAAACATACTGCAATTTACCCTCTGTTTGTGTTGTGTGCGGCGAATTACACGGCACTGCTAGTTGCAATAAGCCAAAAGATCAAAGTGATAAAAAATGCAGTAATTGTGGAGGTAATCACACCGCTAACTACAGAGGTTGTCCTGTGTACTCTTTCGTAAAGAAGACTATAGTGCAAAAACCTAAATTAGCTCCAGCTCAATCAGCAAACGCTTACTCTGCCACTTTTGCGCAAATGAGCCAACCAGTTACTTCCCGTGTATCGTATGCAGATGCTGCTAAGACAAATTCAATTCCCACACAAAATGTTTCCTCGCCAAATAATTCAAAAAATACTGACGCAAGCTTTAATTTTAATCGCCTTGAAGCTACTATTGAAAATCTGGTGCAAACTATAAACAATTTTACAACAAATATGACTAGCATGATGCAAGAAATGCTGCGAATGCAGAATACTCTGCTTCAAGCATTAATTAATAAGCCATGAACACGTTAACAATATGTTTCTGGAACGCAAACGGCATTCGCCAACATAAAAATGAACTTGAGCACTTCCTCATGGAAAAAAATATTGATGTAATGTTAGTATCTGAGACTCATTTGACTTCGAGAAGTCTTTTTAAAATTTATTGCTACACTATATATGATACAAAGGACCCTAGAGGAAGGGCTTGCGGTGGATCAGCAATTCTAATAAAGTCAAGACTCAAGCACTATGTTCTTGATAACATTTGTGAAGAACACCTACAAGCAACAAATATTGGCATTGAAAGTTTTTGTACAAATTTTGTTATATCATCAATTTACTCCCCTCCCAGATTTTCAATCACTGAGAATCAATATGAGGATTTCTACAAATCTCTTGGACCTTGTTTTGTAGCAGCTGGCGACTACAATGCTAAGCATACGTTCTGGGGTTCGCGTCTTATTACCCCCAGAGGTCGAGCATTGTTCAACACTATTTCAAAAATGGGCTTGGATGTCATTTCGAGTGGGGAGCCCACTTATTGGCCTACTGACATACAAAAAATTCCGGATGTTATAGATTTTGGCGTCATAAAAAATATCTCTAGGGATTTAATTCAAGTTCAAGCTTCTATTGATCTTTCGTCCGATCACTCTCCGACGATCATTACAATTTGTAGTCCATTAAGAAGTAACTTACCTGACCCATATGTGAAGATGATCAATCGTGTTAATTGGCTGGGGTTCAAAAAATATCTCAGTAGTCATTGTACGGAAAACATTACGCTTAGAACATCCGATGATATTGAATCTAACATTGCCAATCTCAGCGAGAATATTAAACAGGCTGCTGAACATGCCACTAACTCCCATCCGCAGACTGGGTTTAATAAAATTTATTCTACAGACATTGAACGTCTCGTACGTGAAAAAAGAAGAGCTAGAAGGGAATGGCAACAGCACAGATCACCACAAAATAAAATCAGATTTAAAGAGTGCACTAAACGACTCCAAGAGTTGCTTGCATCTGAAAAAACTGCATCTCTTAAAAATTATCTGGAAGGTCTTGATGTCACACCAGCGTCTAATTACTCTTTGTGGCGCGCTGCTAGAAAGCTTAAAACACCCGTTGAGTATAAGCCACCTCTACGCACATCTACCGGAAGTTGGGCAAGAAGCGATACTGAAAAAGGTAAAATATTTGCTGAGCACTTAAAATCCGTTTTTACGCCAAACATATGTACTGGTGTTGCTGATTTGCCGAATGTAGTCGCTCTACCCCCTCAACACATAAAGTTTAAGACGCGTGATTTACAAAAATTTATTGCCGAACTCAACCCGAAGAAAGCTCCGGGTATTGATGGAATTAGTAACCAGATGCTTATGAACTTGCCTCGTATTGCAATGAGAATCCTATTATTCATATTTAATGCCATTTTACGACTGGAGTATTATCCACACAGCTGGAAGCTTGCCAAGGTTAAAATGATTCCAAAGCCGGGCAAAGATCTAACCAAGGCTGAGTCATATAGGCCAATAAGTCTACTATCAACTATGTCAAAGCTTTTCGAAAAACTGCTCAAAACAAAATTGTCCCCAATTCTAATTAGTAGTGGGTGCATACCAGACCATCAATTTGGTTTTAGAAGTCAGCATAGCACCATTGAACAAACTCACAGACTGGTTCAATTTATAAGAAGAACTTTTGAAGAAAAAAAGTATTGTTCTGCGCTCTTTATTGACGTTTCCCAGGCATTTGATAAAGTGTGGCATGAAGGCCTAATTTTAAAATTGAAGACTTACTTACCAATAAACATTTTAAATCTTTTGGAAAGTTACATTATTTCCCGTAAGTTCACTGTTGTGGAAGGAGACTTTACGAGTAGGCCTGAAACTATTTCATCCGGTGTGCCACAGGGGAGCATACTGGGACCAGTTTTATATTTGATTTATACTTGTGATATGCCTGTGAGCAGTAGTATCCATACTTCCACATTTGCCGACGATACAGCCTGCCTTAGTATGCACGAAAACCCTGATGAGGCATCCCGCAAACTCCAGGAACACATTAGCCAGATGGAGCTTTGGTTAAACTTATGGAGAATTAAAGTCAATGAACAAAAGTGTGTCCATATAACGTTCACCCTAAGAAGAGATACTTGCTCCCCCATTCGGATTAACAATCAAGTTGTTCCTCAACATTCACATGTGAAATATCTTGGCATACACCTTGATCGACGACTTACATGGAAACACCACATTGACTCTAAGTTAACTCAAATGAAACTTAAATTAACTCAGGTACATTGGCTGATTGGTAGAAATTCAACACTTAGCCTAGACTGCAAACTTTTAATATACAAGTCGCTTTTAAAGCCAATATGGTGTTACGGAATTCAACTATGGGGCACTGCTTCAGCTTCAAATGTAGAGAAAATTCAACGAAGGCAAAATAAAATTTTACGCATGATAACATCGGCTCCATGGTACATCAAAAATTCAAATATACATCGCGATTTGAATATGCCACTAGTGACTGAAGAAATTGCAAAATACGCAGGCAAATACCTAACAAAACTCGAGTCACATCCTAATCCGCTTGCTCGTAATATTTTGAACTTTACTGGACACATCCGCTTAAAAAGGAGAGATACACGGGCTCTAATATTCAACACTCTAGATGATGAAGCTGCTTGAAAACACCTTTTTCTTTTTGTTGCTTATCACTACTTATTTATTATTAATAACTATCACTAAGCTTATGTCCGACATTGGTCGGGCCTAATAATTTTTTTTTTTTATAGATTTAAGATTTGAATACTTATTGTTAGTTCATATTTGAAGATACAATAAATAATAAACATGCATTTAAAAAAAAAAAAAAAGAACAATTAAAATGGTAAGATTTGATTGATGATTAGCTAGTTTTGTGGTGTTTCCTTGTATGTACATACTATTATTACTATTTGTCTTTAAAAACTCAATAATAATTTTATTTTTATGCTTTGATTAATTTCTTTTTCAAAAACATAAATTTATATTGTTTTATTATTTATATTGAAAAATATCTATATTGATATCGCTTGAGCTCAGACGGAGAATTTTATCATGCCGAGTGCTTATCAACAAGCCATGCTGTCTTCCTTACTTAAATGTTATTTATTACTAAAAGTACTGAGAAAACATTAATCAGAAATCAAATTAAACAATCTTTTCCGGTATAAATACATACATATTTATACCAAATCCATGCTCTTGAAAAGCGCTTATTTACTTACATAGTACATATGTATTTACAATATCTACATAGCTTAGCAAACGAATTTAGATCTATTTTCTTATGCATATTGAATCTACCTACATATATGCATACATATGTATGTACACATTTCCATATTTATATATCATAAACACGTGCCATCATTAATAAAATACTTTATTTGTACATACATATATATGTACATATGTATGTATGTCATGTGTACGAGTATGTATGTAGCTATACAAAATAATTCTGAGTTCTTAGAACAACCAACTTAATATTCCTCCTTCAATACGTTTGCTGGCACATTGTTGCTGTTTTAGTAGACAAAAACAACAACAAGCAACTGAATATTCTTCTTTCAATACAGTTGGTAGCAAATTGTTGTTGTTGTAGTTGTTTCAACGCAGCATACATACAATCTTATGGAAGCGTTTATTTACACACAATTAAGTATGTATGTGGGATTGTTTATACCTATAGTTTTTTCTTAACACTACACATTCTGTGCAAACACATTTCTATACATACATACATATGTACATTCACACGAATAAGAATGTTCCACGCAAATCGCGTCATAATTTGTATGTAGTGGTGACAAAAAGGGGTTTTATATGAAACACTGTTCTTAAAAGAATATGCTTAAATACAGTGAACATAAACCAAAAGTAAGCAACCCTTAGTAGTTGGGTAACTAGTGGTTATAATAAGAAATTTGAACATTCTTGGTTCTATGCGCGATTATTTTTCTTTGGATTTTTTTAAAAATGGGTGATAAAACTATATACATATATAGAAAATGCAAGAACCGATTCTTTATTTTTGCTGATTTACAATACCAACCAAGCCAAGACAATTGCAGTCGTTTCAGTCCAACTCCGAGCTCTCTAACTTTTCTGGGAGCTTCAGAAAATCTCTTTCAAGCTATCCGTACATGCAGACGGACAGACAGACATGTCTTTTTTTTATCTCCTCTTCATAAGGATCCAGAATAACTAACTTTATGTGGCCGCAAATGAAAATTGGAGAAATCACAAAAATCTGGACAAACATATATATATACCCTTTGCCATTTATGTTGAAGGGTATAAAAAAGTGGCAGTTGACACACCCATACAATTTAAAACTAATACCCGTATTCTAATAAATTGTGACAAATTTTTTGTCATACAATTTTGTCAAATTTCTTGTTATATACTTTTAAATAAAATTGTCATGGTATTCTGTTGCTCATATGACAAGGAAAAGCTTAAAAAGCTCTCAACATAGTATGGTGAGATTTATTTCAAATTGACAACTATATTTATTTATTTAAAAAATAATAAAAAAAATGTATTATGAATGTAAAGAAATGTATTTTTATACCCTTTACCAAAAAATATTAAAATTGTATATATAGGTTTGTCATTCCGTTTGTACTTTCTAGAATATTAATAAGCGAGTCATAAAGTATATATGTATATTCTGGATCCTTATGCATAGGGAAGACGAATAAGCGATGTCCGTCTGTCTGTACGTGAAAACGGTTTTCCGAAGCTCCCAGTAAAGCTAGAGACTTCGTTCTTAGACTGGTGGGTGAGAAATGGTCGAAATAAGATTGGTATTGAAAATCAGCAAAATCGAGCTGACGGTTTCAGAGCTGGGAGACTTAAACTTTACTTTGCCATACAAAATAACTACCGAAAACTAGTTTTTAATAATTTTTTATTAAATAAACTTATTTTATACTTCAGTATGAATAAAATTGGTATTTCTAACTAAAAAAAAATTTTAAAAAAATTAAAAAGACGTTTCCAGGGTTGGAAAACCTTAACTTTTTTTGTTATGCAAAAGTAACTTACTAAAACAAATTGTTCCTTTTTTTTGTAAACTAAACATATGTAATGTTCTTAAAAGAAAGAGATTGGTGTAAGGAATCAGAAAAACAAAAAGGATGATTCCAGGGTTGAAAAACCTACGATTTTTGTGATATATACAATTAACTACCGTAAACTAATTTTTTAATTATTTTTATTAAATTAACTTATTTTATACTTCACCACGAATAAAATTGGTATTTCAAATAAAAAAAACAATTAAAAAAAATTAAAAAGACGTTTCAAGAGTTGGAAAACTTTATTTTTTTGTACAAAAGTAATTTACTAACACAAATTTTCCCTTTTTTCGATAAATTAAACATGTCTAATGTTTTTGAAAGAATGATATTGATGTTAGAAATCAGAAAAATCAAAAAGGATGATTCCAGTGTTGGAAAACCTAAAATTTTTGTGAAGTATAAAATTAACTACCGTAAACTAATTTTTTAATTATTTTTATTAAATAAACTTATTTTATACTTCACCACGAATAAAATCGGTTTTTCAAATAAAAAAAAATTAAAAATTCAAAAAAACGTTTCCAGGGTTGGAAAACTATTACTTTTTTTCTTATACAAAATCAACTTACTAAAACAAATTTTTCCTTTTTTTCTAAAAATTAAACATATCTTATATTCTTAAATAAAAACGATTGGTGTAAGAAATCAGAAAAATCAAAAAAGGATGATTCCAGGGTTGGAAAACCCACACTTTTTGTGATATAAAAAATTAACTACCGAAAAATAATTTTTATTTTTTTTTTTATTAAATAAACTTATTTTATGCTTGAGTACGAATAAAATTGGTATTTCAAATAAAAAAACAATTAAAAAAATCAAAAAGACGATTCAAGTGTTGGAAAACTTTAATTTTTTTTTGTACAAAAGTAATTTACTGACACAAATTTTTCCTTTTTTTCTATAAATTAAACATATCTTAAATTCCTAAAAGAAAGAGATTGATGTTAGAAATCAGAAAAATCAAAAAGAATGATTCCAGGGTTGGGGAAATTACACTTTTTGTGATATATAAAAGTAACTAAGTCTAATTAATTTTTATGTTTTCCTTTATAAATTTACGTTTTGGAATAAAAAATTTGGTGTAGAAAATTATAAAAATTAAAACCACAGCTCCAGAGCTGGAAACTTTGAATTTTTTTCTGGATATTAAAGTAAATAAATAAAACAGTTTTTTGGAATTTTTTTTTCTTTTTTCACTTAACACACCTTATATATTTTTTTAACAACTACTAGATTGGTATAAGGAATAAGAAAAATCTAAAATGATGATTTTAGGGCTTGAAAATTAATTTTCTTTTTCTAGGTCAAATTATTGTTTTCTTTTTGTTTATACTTTATGTATGTGCTTGTGTATGTACCCCTATACTACATAAAAGCACTTTGGTAAAGGGTATATAAGATTCGGCACAGCCGAATATAGCACTCTTACTTGTTTTTTATTTCTTTAGTCGGAGTATCTTGCATTTACATAAGTAACATGATACAATTATAACAGGTACATGCACAAGCCCAGCCTGTTAATGTATACAATGCAAATAGTTGTCAAACTTTGTTTACAAGCTGCGAAAATGTTAGTGTATGTGTGTGAATAAAATGATTACAGTGTTGCCAATGAATTTACACATCGCTGTGTCTCCAATTACACATCGAAGAAAATTACACTTCACATCTTTTGTGTAGGTTAAAATTAAAACAAAAATAAATAAAAATAGAACCCAAAGTAGAATTACACACAGATTATACAAGAGTAGAAATTACACACTGTCTAACTACACAAAGATTGGCAACACTGAATAACTATAATCATGCAGGAATGCCGCGTCTGCAATTGTACTTTATTTGTATTTTATTGTACTGTTATTTTTAAAAACAAAAGGCATCTGTTTCTGACAATTATTCGTTTGTTTATACCAACAAAATTAATGTGTTTTTTGGTGTTGTAATTTTGTTGTAGTCGTGCATGTACCTAGTATAATTGTACCATCATAAGTAATTAGCAATCGATGGTCGCACACATAGAAATGTACTAACATTACATTTTGAAAAACACACGGACAGGACAGTATAGGTTCGTAGTTTCTCCAAAAAAGGGTTGAATGTGAAATCTGTGGAAGAAAAATTGTAATGGTATGAGGGTAATAAAACCCTATACCACAGAAATCTTGTAAGCATCTTATTCCAAAAAAAAAAATATTTCTTGCACTTTTTTTTTGCAAAAATTAAGGAAACAATTTACCGTCGGAATTTCAGAAATATTAAATTTTTAATTTAAAAAGTGATCTGTATGAGCTATTAGAGTGCCTAGACACGTTCAAATTGTATAAATATATTCGCAAAAGTTGTCCATTTTACCATAGCTACAACTACAAATATTGTTGGCAAAAAACCAGGAGTCCCTGGATGTTATTTTGGAAAAAGCGAAAAAAATGTTTCCTTTACTTTTGCAAAAAAAAAGTGCAAAAGCAATTATTTTTATTGGCATAAGATGTTAACAATTTTTCAATAATCACGCTTTTTTCTCTTTAATTCTCACAACTAAAAAGTAAATTAAAAGGAAAATTAACAAATTTTCATTTTGTTATGTGCTTTTCATTAGGTGACAAATTTGTTATATTTTATTCATGACAACATTTTTCAGAATACCAAAAATATACAAATAGTTCATGTACTACGGCTCAGCATATTTGGATGTACTATTTATTTAGGTATTATTATCCGATTGCAACAAAACTTGACACGAATAATAAGCACTGTGAGGAAAAATTCTTTAGTTTGGAAAAGTGGGCAGGGTTACGTTTACAAAATTTAAAAATTAAAAGTTGCGCTAAGGAGCTGAAATTTGATGAACAGGTAGGTCTAGGTAAGAAACCATCTAGAAAAATCTGAAAACACGGAGATTTTAGTTGGAGAGGCGGGGTTGCGCCCATAAAAATTACAAATTAAAAGTTGCGCTTATGAGCTGAAATTTGATACACAAGTAGGTCTAGGTGAGAAACCAACTAGAAAAATCTGAAAACCCAAAAAATTTTACCAGAACGGGCGGGGCCACGCTAATATTGCTTGGAACTTAAAATTTAATGTACATCTTTTAAATCAAGCCATTTTAGTGAAAGCTTTGTATACGTGCAACGTGTTTCATATGATTTCTAGATAATCTGCTAACTTGGCATTATGCCAATTAAGAACTTGGTCAAAATTTATATCTCACTACTTTTAATTCACATTTTCACATTTATGTTTTTTGAGGATATTTCGTTTACTCAACTCTTGAGAAAAATACAATTTTCTTTTTTCATTAAAACCAAGTTATTTTGCGTTATGACGTTGTTTTAGTAAATGAGCGCTGTATGTATATATGTGTGTTTGTATATTTTAATGTACATATATATTGGATTTTCATTTCGCCTCAAAAAAGACCATACACGTCATATTATATAAATATTACAACATCATCACCATTACATACAAAAGTTACACAACTCAGACTGACAGACTCGTTATATCATAGATTTAGAATGTGACACAAAAGCCTATACTCGTTTTACGAGTATATATGTATGTATATTACTGCACGTATGTATCTATTTGCGGTCGCATTTTCTATTATTATTGAATGCGTGGGAATAACAAATTTAAATAGAAAATGGAAGTGAAAAGTTGGCAAAATCTAAAAATAAATTGGATAATTTATTATGGAAATGTACGTAAATAGGCAAGCACTGTGTGACATATCTACATATATATGTATATGTACATATGGATGTACATATTTTATAATCAATATACAACTTTACTCATGAGGAAATACACAAAAACACATTCATAAATATTTCAACAGAGGATACAACAAATGAAGTGAAAAATGAACGAAAAGCTACTTTTCACTTGTGCACTTGTTAGATTTCAATTTGATAAAAAAGATTAATGTCCAAGTTGGATATAATTACATACATGCAATTTGGTATTTTTATTATATTTTTTTAAGAAAGAGATGATAGAGCAAAATTAAATATGCGAAGGTTCTGCAAAGCACTGCTAGACAACTGCTAAACTATTTAAATTATTTAATACGTGTATATGAGGCTTTCAGCGCAGTATTGGTAAAACCCACAACTACTTAATTAAAACTCTGGTCTATTTAATTATTTAATTGCTATACTCTGATCTGTAGAAAAACAATTTTTTCAGCTTCATCTTACTTAGAATACCAAGAGGTATAGAATACCAAAAGGTATAGAATACCTAGAGCTATTGATAGCAAACCAAAAAACAACTGTAGGTTACACCACTTCTGCTGTGGTAGCCTCATACATATGTATGTAGAGTATATTAATTTAACAGATATAAACAAATTTTAATTATATCTATTTTCGTTGGGAACCTCAAATTTTATATTGGGATAGTGAAGTAAGGATAGACGGGGAAGTATTAAATTACTCAATTTACCACTCTACATATTATGCCGATAGATTGCCACATACAGAGGGTGGCGCAGAATGAGCTATTTTTAACTATTATTCTTTCTTTGTTTTTTCGGCATTTTGTGAAGAAGAGTTAGGAATTTAATTAGATATGAATCGTTACACGATCGAACAACGTACAAAGATAATTGAATTTTATTTTTCAAGCCAATAGTCTATTGTGTTGACACAGCGTGCATATGGTCGTCATTTTTATGTGCGCATTGCACCCACAGCTTTCTTTGGGCATATTTTAAAGAAAGAGTGTACGTTAACAAACCAAGAACCATTCGAAATGAAATTGTGGCCATTACAACCGAAATTTTGTGAACAGTTATAGAAAATATGAGATGTATACTCTCTCGCTAAAAAGAGCATGTAGGTATGTGCGAAGCAGAAAATGGACATCACTTACAGGATATCATTTTTTAAAGCTAATTGCAAGAAAGTCTCCAATAATATACTGTGTAATTAATCGCATAAATAAAAAAGTTATAAACCATTTAAACCATATAGCTTATTCTGCATCAATAATTATATGATATATAACACTGATTGCGCAAAACTTCAAAAGTGTCTTCATGAAACAAGTCTCGTAAGTTTGCCCAATTGCACAAATGACAATTTTAAGATTTCTCATAAAATCCCTTAATATTTTATGAAAAACGAATAATATAACAAGTAAGTAATGAAATTTAAAGATGTTTTCATTTAAAGGTGTACGTGCTTATTTACATACATATATTGTTCTTATTGTACATCTAGGTTTGTCGTTAAGGGAAAATAACACACTGAATTGCCATCATCAAGTGATGCTTTCGATTTAAGTTCCGTTTAAATTAGTTCACCAGGCGAGTCTACTATGTCGGAAAAATCAGTAAAAAAAAGATAAGAGCAACAAGAAAGTTTTTCAAAGATTAGGAGAGACAGCATAAGTGATTTGTCCTAGTTAAGACTATGTATGTCTTATTGCTAAGCTGATTAGCTTGTTAGGAGAGATAGACGATGGAAAAGGAAACGTTTCTGCTCCCCTCGTCTCTCTCTCCCTCAAACTAATCAGTTTATCGATAAGATTTACATAGTCTAAAATAGGACTTTAAGATGGACAAATTGGCCAAATTAAAAGAAGAAATATATCTAGATTCAGCGGTTACAAAGTCGGCGAGTTAAACCTTATCCCCCTTATGCAAAAAAAAATATTTTACTTTAGCTTTAAAGTTCATAGTAGTTGATAACCACTTTAAGGCTAACATAGCTTTATTAAAAAATCATATGCAAAAGACAACTTTAAATATTTTGTGATTTAATAATAAATACTGGTAACACCACCGTGTTCAACAACCACTTCACAGCTTATGATGTACAAAATTGAATACAATTTCATTCGGGTATTCAAATATTTTTTTTATTTTATTAAATAAATTTTTATTATCTTGAAGTAAAGCAACCTAATTTAAAAAATATGAGCTTCTGACTTAATAGCAAAACAGATAAACACAACCATGAAGTAAAAGTAAAAAAATGTGAAAAATTATCACAATTTGTTTTATTCGAATGAAACGAGCATTTGAATATCCAGCTTTTTTCGATTTGTTTTGATTGTATGTACATCACTAAAACATTCTTGTATAATTTTATTTATTTTAATATTTTTTAGGGATTTTGCTATGTATTTTGAAGCAGTTGGATAATTTGGTGATGCTTCCCATTAGATGACAGAAATAATAAATTTAAGATAAGAGCAGCCACTTCTAGCTTCATTTTCAGATGTAACATGAATCAGTATGTGCTATATTAGTAAAAATATTTGAGGTACAAAATACACATTTTGGAAATATCAACCTTAAGTAGTCTTAACAAACGTGGGTGCCTACTTTAGAATTTTTATACAATAATTTTTTTAGAATACAACTTTACTTAACATTGCTTGGCAAAGCTTTATTAAGTTTTTTTGCATAAGACCCTATATCTTCATCTTTACAAAATAAAATTCACAAAAAAAAAACATGAAGCATAAACAAAAATTAGCATTATAAAAAATTATAAAATAGACTGAAAGTAGACACTTGTCAGTCCATCCTGTTTGCCTTAAATTGATTTCAAAACGATTTGGAAGAATGGTTCCAAGTGAAGAACTTATTAATAAATGCAGATGTTCAATTTCAAAAGAATAATTATTTAATAACTATGCATAATGCCTAAAAATAATACGAGTAACATTATCCTCTTCTGAATCGAATTTTCAAATTTTTATCAGAACTTAAAATGGTAAGTAAATTTTTTCAATTATGCTTGTTTTTAAGGAAATAAATCATATGCAGCATGTCCCAAAAAATGCCAAAAATGTATTTAAGTTTTTTTTTAATGTTTTGTAAATCTAAAGAGCTGCGGCAAATTACGATACTCGATATCGAACGAAATTTCCATTTGTTGTCTATTGGAATTTCGATGGATATCAATTTCCGCAATTTGATCATAGTTTTATTATTAACTTAGATTTTATGATTTTTTTTATTTAGTAGCTATCTATACTACGTTTATACTCGTCTTAATTGCAAATAAAACTGTATTTGCAGTTTAAACAGGCCGGTATTATATAAATATAAACATATTCGTCAAATAAGCAATTATGAAATTAAAATTTTCTATTTCTATATATATATATCTCGCCCCCAGTAATTAGTAATTGTTCTCGAGAGTTAGTAAGTTAGAATTTTTGCTTGCAAATAACACGTGCGTATAAACGTAGTAATAAGTTCTGACAAAATTAATGTTTTTGTACTTCGTATGCATGAGAAATTGGTTTTTATTGTTTGTTTTATATAAAAATTAACCTAAAGCTAACTCTATACGATATGTTGAATCAGCATATTTATGATGAAAAATTTGTTACCAGTGCCAACATAGCGTGTAGACACAAAATTTTTTCAATATACATATGCTTAACTACATATGAAGGACATTTGTTAAAACTGTCAACAAACGTATCTGCAAGACTTTAGCATATCGCGTAGACACCATATTTTTACTTTGTAACAAATTTATTATGTATGCTGTCAGATATGTTTTTGTTGAAAAGCCTATGTAAGCTTTCCAGCATACGGCAAATTTGATAGCACATTTTTTATTAATACATGTATTTATTTATTGTATCTTCAAACATGCACTAACAATAAAGCTATGTATTGTCAGATTTTCAGATCTTACAATATTGTCAGATCTGGCAATGTACTGACAATCGAAAATTGCCAGCACAATATTCCTTGTCAGTTCACACGGTTGTCAGAAAATCTTACAATTTATTGCTAGACGGTTGTATGACAGTAAATTCACCTGACAAAATCGTCAGTAGAAAAATTGTCAGTTCACACGGTTGTCATATGCACAAATTGTTAGATACGTTCCTATGCGTTGCTAGACTTAAAGCATTTGTTAGAAATTGTTAAATATTTATCGTTTGTGTTTGTGTTAAATGTAAAAAGTGAAAGTATAAATTATTGTGGATCATAAAGAAGCAATTGCAATGATTTTGTCTGCATATATTTTATTATAAATTTTTTTTTTAAAATCAAGCGTATGCAGTGTTGCCCATACAAAGAATTCTCTTACAATGACGCCATTGTCAGATGCATAAACTTCGCCCGTTTGACAATATTAAAGTTTCTGACAAATATCTGGCAATAATTTTACAATGTGTTCACACTATTGTAAGATGTCCGAAAATTTGTTGTCAGCTGCTAGTCTGGAAATGGACTGACAATGCTTTTTCTGGCAACGACGTCTGAAAAACTTGTCAGTTCACACGGTTGTAAGAAATTTTGCGCACATTTTACTGGCAATATTGTAAGATCTGACAACCGTGTACATAGCTTAAGTATTCAAATCTTAAATCTAAAATATCTAGGCGCACGGCAGTGCGCAAGGCCAAGTTCTGGCCAATGCACTTAGTGTGTATATTTACACGAAGCCATTTGAGCTGTTTTTACCCCCCTCATAACTTTGTTGTCCGCAATCGTAAAATTATGATATTTAAACCATAGAATAGAAGAGAAGAGAAGAGAAGAGAAGAGAAGAGAAGAGAAGAGAAGAGAAGAGAAGAGAAGAGAAGAGAAGAGAAGAGAAGAGAAGAGAAGAGAAGAGAAGAGAAGAGAAGAGAAGAGAAGAGAAGAGAATAGAATCGAATAGAATAGAATAGAATAGAATAGAATAGAATATAATAGAATATAATAGAATAGAATAGAATAGAATAGAATAGAATAGAATAGAATAGAATAGAATAGAATAGAATAGAATAGAATAGAATAGAATAGAATAGAATAGAATAGAATAGAATAGAATAGAATAGAATAGAATAGAATAGAATAGAATAGAATAGAATAGAATAGAATAGAATAGAATAGAATAGAATAGAATAGAATAGAATAGAATAGAATAGAATAGAATAGAATAGAATAGAATAGAATAGAATAGAATAGAATATAATAGAATAGAATAGAATAGAATAGAATAGAATAGAATAGAATAGAATAGAATAGAATAGAATAGAATAGAATAGAATAGAATAGAATAGAATAGAATAGAATAGAATAGAATAGAATAGAATAGAATAGAATAGAATAGAATAGAATAGAATAGAATAGAATAGAATAGAATAGAATAGAATAGAATAGAATAGAATAGAATAGAATAGAATAGAATAGAATAGAATAGAATAGAATAGAATAGAATAGAATAGAATAGAATAGAATAGAATAGAATAGAATAGAATAGAATAGAATAGAATAGAATAGAATAGAATAGAATAGAATAGAATAGAATAGAATAGAATAGAATAGAATAGAATAGAATAGAATAGAATAGAATAGAATAGAATAGAATAGAATAGAATAGAATAGAATAGAATAGAATAGAATAGAATAGAATAGAATAGAATAGAATAGAATAGAATAGAATAGAATAGAATAGAATAGAATAGAATAGAATAGAATAGAATAGAATAGAATAGAATAGAATAGAATAGAATAGAATAGAATAGAATAGAATAGAATAGAATAGAATAGAATAGAATAGAATAGAATAGAATAGAATAGAATAGAATAGAATAGAATAGAATAGAATAGAATAGAATAGAATAGAATAGAATAGAATAGAATAGAATAGAATAGAATAGAATAGAATAGAATAGAATAGAATAGAATAGAATAGAATAGAATAGAATAGAATAGAATAGAATAGAATAGAATAGAATAGAATAGAATAGAATAGAATAGAATAGAATAGAATAGAATAGAATAGAATAGAATAGAATAGAATAGAATAGAATAGAATAGAATAGAATAGAATAGAATAGAATAGAATAGAATAGAATAGAATAGAATAGAATAGAATAGAATAGAATAGAATAGAATAGAATAGAATAGAATAGAATAGAATAGAATAGAATAGAATAGAATAGAATAGAATAGAATAGAATAGAATAGAATAGAATAGAATAGAATAGAATAGAATAGAATAGAATAGAATAGAATAGAATAGAATAGAATAGAATAGAATAGAATAGAATAGAATAGAATAGAATAGAATAGAATAGAATAGAATAGAATAGAATAGAATAAAATAGAATAGAATAGAATAGAATAGAATAGAATAGAATAGAATAGAATAGAATAGAATAGAAAAGGGCGAGATCTGGTCCAAGGACCGGCACTGCGACACCTGATGGATCTTTTGTACCATAGATCTATAAGTTAAGTTAATTCAATCTCTGTATGACTTTCCTTATGAAGGTCAGTACAGGTATTGGAGAAGCGCGCATAATATCATCTGAACACAAAAACTCAGAATGAAAAACATGCCTCCTACTGTCACACAATACGATATACTCACACAGAATGTGTGTCGTCGTCTCGTCATCTTCCAAGCACAAGCGACACAAAGGTGAACCAACTTGGTTACTTTTCCACCGAGGGTAGTTCAGTCCAAAGTGACCAGACAGAAAACCAGTAACAAGCCGTAAATTATTCCTGTTGAAGTTCAGGATGCCATTATATGTAAATGGCTGCATCAAAGCTTTGGCCTGCCTTAAACCAGAAGAAGACAGCCAAATCTCCTTAGCGGTCGAAGTGACATCTTCTTTAATCAGAGACATTACAGTCGACCGACTTATGCCACAAAACGGCTCTGGGCCCATAAAAGGAGCAGCAGTGGCCCTCTTGGCTAATTCATCCGCTTTCTCATTCCCTGGATCACCGCTGTGACCAGGTATCCAATATTTGGAAACCTTGTTCGTTATGGATAGCTTCTGTAATGAGTCAAAGCACTCCAAAACTAGCCTGGAATGGAATTCCCATAAAAGGAGAGAGTTAAGAGCTGCCTGACTATCGGAAAAGATAGCTATATGCGCACCTCTAATTCCCCTATCTAAATTAATGTCAACACATTGTGTGATTGCCTGTATTTCCGCCTGAAATACCGTAGGCCATTTTCCCATGGAAAAAGAGGTTTTTACGTTGGGCCCAAAAAACCCAGCACCGACTCCATCCTCCGTTTTGGATCAATCCGTATACCAACATAAACTTCTGGAATCCATAACAGGACCGTTTTCGTCCCATACTGCCCTGGGTGGAATTTTGATATTAAATCTCCTGTCGAACCTCAGTTCACAGTTTATCCTATCACTAGGCATTCCTAGCAGTCCTAAGCTGGGCATTGTACTCAAGACCGACAAGTGCCCGTTGCCAACACAACGAGCAGATGTCCCGAAACCCATCCTATAAGCGGTCATTGCCGCAGATGATCTTATAAAGATTTGTATGGGTGGTAGTCCAATCAAGGCCTCAATGGCTAAGGTTGGACATGACCTCATTGTGCCTGTGGCAAGAAGACACGCCAGTTTCTGAACTTTACAGAGTTTAGTTGTCGCCACAACCTGGCGAGTCTTTTGCCACCAAACTACCGCGCCGTACGTTATAATTGTCCTAACAATCATTGTGTAGATCCACATAACCATTTTCGGGCTCATGCCCCAGGTGCGTCCAGAACAACTCTTCATCGCCTAGACCGCCCTAGTTGCTTTCTGTGTAACGCATTCAACATGTCGGTTCCAAGTTAGCTTACTATTAAAGTTAATCCCTAAGTAATTGACATCGGTCGAATAAGGAATATTACATCCATTCAACGACACTGTCCCTAGACCAAGTTTTCTTCTAAGAGAAAAAGGTACCAGATTAGTCTTATCAGAGTTGACCGCCAGGCCATGTCTCCCAAACCATGTCGTTACAGTGCACAGAGCATTGTTCATGATGTCTGAGATAATGTTGCCGAATTTTCCAGTTGCCATCACAACTAGATCATCAGCATACCCTATAGCTTCGTGTCCTTTTTCACTAAGAATGAGGAGAAGTTCGTCAATCACCACTGACCAAAGGAGTGGTGATAAAACACCACCTTAGGGACACCCTTTGACTGCCTTAATAGTTACCATATCATTACCCATAGAAGCAGTTATGTCCCTGCTTTTTGGCATATACCTAATGCATTTCACAAACGCGTGATCAAGACTTTTTTGTCTAAGAAAGCGCTCTATTGAGTGCTCTCTTAGAGCGTATTATCAAATGCGCCATTTATGTCTAAGAAAGCACACAACGCAATTTCACCCGACCCATGAGCCCTATCGATCTTTGTAACAAGATGATGCAGAGCATTCTCGGTCGATTTACCCTTAGCATATTCATATTGATTTGCATGCAAGGGGGCGGAATCCAGAAATATCGATCTAATGTGCAGATCAATAAGCCTCTCCATAGTTTTTAACAAAAACGATGTTAGGCTAATTGGTCTGTATGATTTGGCCAGATTTTCTGGCCTATTGCCCATTTTAGGTATAAATACAACGTCAACCTTCCTCCACAACAGAGGAATGTGTCCGAAGATAAAGCTAACTCTAAATAGAGCGGCGAGGGCACAAAGCAGTGTATCAATGCACCTTTGCAAAAGCGCTGGAAATATATCATCCCCGCCAGGAGCCTTAAAAGGCTGAAAAGAGTCAATAGCCCATTTTATCCTATCCGGATTAAAGATGACTTTAGACAATTTGAGAGCTGTTCTGTATGAAACAGGGGAGCAAATCGTCAGTCCATCACCACTTTGAACCTTGGGAATCGACTCGGGAAAATAAACACTAAGTAGATGTTCCAGCGCTTCTCTTTGGTTCTTGGTATAATTGCCATCAGCTTTCCTTAGAAGGCTGATTTGGCTGGCCTTAGATCGGGAGAGAGCCTTATGCAATCTCGCTGCTGTTGGGGTATTCTCGATATCCTCGCAGAATTTTCTCCAGGACTCCCTTTTGGATTTTCTAATTTCTTTGTTGTAATTGGTTAGGTACCTTGTGTACACTTCCCAATCACCTGAACGCCTTGCGTAATTAAATAGTCTTCTAACTTCTTTGCGCATATCAGCAAGAAGGTCACTCCACCACGGTACCTTTCGTATCATTTTTCGGTTTCTGAGACTGCAACTATCTTGTTATGAGGAAACAACGACCTGATTAAGCTGATCTGCTGCTACCTCTAGTTCTTCGACAGAAGAAATATTGGGAGTTAACAGATTGGCTCTCGAGTCTACCATTTCTTTAAACGCAGCCCATTTAATATGTTTGCGACTCGTAAATTGTCGGGTAACGGACATGTCTCCTGGAAAATCAAACCTTATGTATCGATGATCCGACATGGAGACATCGTCAGAGACCCTCCAATTGGATATGTAGTTAGAAATGTATGGACTAGATAAGGTGAGGTCCAATACCTCTTCCCCGATGGCATTAACAAAAGTTGCCTCTGAGCTCCTATTCAAAACTTCTATACCTTCACAGCTTAGAAATTCTAGAAGAGCCTCACTCATTCCATTAATATCACTACTACCCCATACTGTGTGATGAGCATTAGCATCACAACCAATTATGAACTGAAAATTATTCTCATGACAGTAACTTACCTTTTCCTTCACCCCTATGGGTGGTATAGGTAAGTCACCTGCAACATATGCTGACGCACAGACTACTTGTCCAGTCCCTTGTTCCGTTGGGATCTCCAAAATGGCCGCCACCAAGTCCCTTCGGATGAATTCTGGAATGGAGATGTAATTAATATACTTATTTATTAGCATTTCCGCTCTAGGAACACAATTTCCTTTATAAAATATTAACCTACCTGGTTCTTGTTGAAGGCCTAAAATTTTACCTTCGATAGCCCATGGTTCTTGCATAAGAACCATGTCTATCCGTTTTTCGGCGAAAACCTTGCACAATGTGGCCGACGCACCTTTAGCGTGGTGCAAATTCGTCTGTAGCACCCTTATGGTGCTCACAACTCCTCAGTGTCCTTAGAGGATGCAGCAGCTATCCTTTGCAGCTGCGCTCTTCTTGGCCCTTTATTTGCTCTGACCGGGGTATTATATTTGCTAGATCCAATTGACCTACTATTATTTTTAGCGGCCAATACAGCTGCAACCTTGTCGGCGGATGGACCAACATCCCCAGAAACACCAAGTTTCTTTCCATCGGTTTTGGCCCACTTCGAGGTCTCACTAATGGACTGCTGGATCACACCTGGCCTTGGCGGTTTCTTACCAGCATTCACTGTGGCAGCCTTACTTGTGGATGGACCATCATCCTCAACACTAAGTTCCTTACCACTAACTTGGGGCTGATGACTTACACCTATGTCATTTTTAGCACCCTCCTTTTGTGTGTCCTTAATTGACAGTTTCAGGTGGGTGAAGCGGTAGGCAATCCGACCATTAGACTCCATGAGTTTGGCCCAGGAATTGTCATCTACAGCCATTATCAAATGAAGGAATGGACCATCGTTCTTCCTCATCGTTACCTTACAAGGTTTGCAGTCAGGTTATTCTAAGCAGCGATGATAGCCAGAATCTTCTCGTTGCTGATATCCTGGCTCTGCGGGAAATAACCTCGCACGTAGTGAGACTTGGGAAAATCAGGCTCTTCCACTAATAGTACCCCGAGTTTGCATTTCTTGGCAATAGCGCTGGTATTGACCTTAAGCCAATCAGCAGTTTTCCTGTTTGTACAGGTGACCATAAGCCAACATGTTCTTGGGGCACAGCCATCGAATACAGGGCAAACGTCTCCTCCCAGTTGAATTGTTGTGTCAATTATAGCCTCTTTCAGTCCGTGGCGTCATTAGTAACGAAACCAACCCTAACCAATCCAACGATATGGTAGTAAGCTGGCTTCGGACGAACTTGGAGCTGCCGTACCGAGCATGCAGGAATGTGGCTACTCGCAGGCTTGAGTCTCTTGCCTTCCGAGACCTGTATCTCGTCAGATAGCGCACGTTTTGTTGCTCCTTTTACAATTTGGATAGCCTGTTCATGACTAGAACCAGCTTCCAAAGCTCTTTTGAAGCGTCGTTTCTCCGATGCTGAAAACTTTACAAATGGAGATCCCATTCGGATCTTTACATTGTCCAGACCTTTGCCTATTGTTGTAGCACAGGATCTGTCAGAACATAGACTTATATTGTCTGACTCGTTATTTCCCTCATGTGGGTCCTCAGTTTCGGACACTTGTAGTCCCTGGGGTTTTGCAATATCGACATGAAGCGCATCAGGTTGCCCAACAGCATTCCCAATAAGCTCCATATCCACATTGACCTGCGCTTCCGTAGGGTTTGTGATTTTACCTCCGGATAGCCCAACAGCATTTCCTTCGGTTGATACTAATGTCTCGGGGGTTTTATTTTTGTTTTTCAAATATTTTTCAATGAAATATTGTTTTTTATTTGGGGAATGAATATAACACTTCTAGCAGAGCCCCTAGCTAGAGTGGACATTAATTAAAACTGAAGTTCCCAGGTCCAGAGTCCGCATACTCACGACTAATATCCTTATTAGCCACGCATCCCTTGGCATATGCTGTTCCACCGTGGATTAGAGGTACCAGTTTTAAGAGTGGATACCAGATCTCCACCTACCTACAATTAACAGGAAGCTACAGCAGAGACATGACCGTACTGAGCTCCTGTTCCCGACCTTCCTCCAACCACCAACATGGAGAGAGGATGTAAGCACACTACCATTAGTGCATGAAGATACGGCACTCCTAAGAGCGAAGATCCTCCAACATGACTTCTGGCTGAACGGGACATACCTTCTTCCCATGATTCAGACGCCCATCTACCTATTGCACCACTAGGACAGTACAGATAGCCAGATGAGTGCCTAGAACCTTAGCCAACCACCGTCCTGGGTATGCAAGGCAAAAATAGGACGCAACTGTGGTGCTTGTTACCAGCCGGCACCCACGTGGAGGGTAAGGAGAAGGAATTTGTGCCGGCCATTAAACCATAATTAGAATAAATACATATAACCTCATATGCGAAGTTTGAAAGTTTTACAATGAAAGCTTCCGGAGATATAGAGGTGCAAAAAGTGAATATTTTAAGACATACACACTGACCACTGACACACTCATCAAATTGATGAAGCACTTCAGCTATAGCTAGAGAGCTAAACTTTGGTACACGAGAAGATCTAGGTAAGCAATGAACCAGAAAAATCTAAAAACCCGAAAATTTTAACCAGGAAAATTTGTGCTATTGTGCTTAAATTCGATACAGAGCTAGGTCTAGGTGAGAAATAAAATAAAAAAATCTGAAAACTCGGAAATTTTAGCCAGGAGGGCGGGACTACGCCCATAAAAGTCAGAATTAAAAAAGCTAATATATACTGCGATAATGCAAAGCTATAAATTTTGAATTAAAAAAATTGGCGTTGACACGCCCATACAATTTAAAACTTATTTTAATGCCCTGCGGCCTAGCATATTTAGATATACTATTTATCTAGCTATTATTATCCGTTTGTATCGAAACTAGACACGAATAATTAACACTGACCCAAAAAAAATTTGACTTTGGAAACGTGGGCGGGGTTACGCCCATAAAAATTAAAAGATGCGCTAAGGAGCTGAAATTTGATATACAAGTAGGTGTAGGTGAGAAACAAACTAGAAAAATCTAAGAAACCCGGAAATTTCAGTCAGCGGGGCGAAGCTTCGCCCATAAAAATTTAAAGTTGCGCTAAGGAGGTAAAATTTGATATACAAGTAGGTCTAAGTGAGAAATCAACTAGAATAATCCGAAAACCCAAAAAATGTTACCAGAATGGGCGGGGTACCGCTAGTATTATCTTGAACTAAAAACTTAATATACAGATTTTAATTCAAGCCAATTTAGTGAAATCTTGCATAAGCGTTGCACGTACACAATACTTTAAACTATCATCTTAAAAAGTGGGCGTGATCACTCCCATAAAGTGTTAGCCTTGTGTTTAATCTACATCGGTCTAGCATATTTTAGAAGAAAATTAGCATGAATTATAAGCGCTGCTTACAACAAAATTTTGAGTTAGGAATAGTGGGAGAGGTAATGCTGATAAAATCTAAAGATATAATTCGCGCTAGTAAGTAAGCCAATGGGAAAATCTTAAAACCAAAAAGTTTTACCCGGTATGCGGGGCCACGACGTTAAAACTCCAATTCGCACTAGCCAGCTTTAATTTGATACACAAATAAATCACTAAGAAAAATCTGAAACCCCAGCAGTTGCTATCAAAGGGCGGAAACAAGCACTTCAAATTCAAAATTAACATACATTTTATTAAAACTTTTTATACACATTGCACTTATCCAAAATAAAAATTCGTTATTTTGAAAAGCAGCCGTGACTTCACCCATAAATCTTAGCTTTTCGTTCAGGTACTTCTGCTTAGCAGTTTTTAATTTAATACTCAGGTATTTCTTATTAACTTTTTAATACCAAACCTTGCATGAACCATAAGGACTAGCAGATATAAAAGCCCGTGGGGCCAGGCCCATAAAAATTTTACGTAATATTGTACTATAGAGAGCTGACATTTTGTACACAAATAGTAATTGATTTACTCAATTGGAAAATCCAAAAATTAAAAGCACCAGCTACCCTATTGAAAATTTGCATACGCATTGGGCATATCCTTTTGATTTATGTACTTCGGCTAAGCAGACTTTAATATGTAAATATATTGAGAAACTAGGCAGGGTCATGCCCAGTAAAATTTACGCTGTATTTTATATGTTTCTTCCAGTCGACTCTTACCAAATTGCATACACATTGGCGACCCGTTGTAATGACACAATAGTGCATTTTTAAGGTCAACAATTCAACACCCATCACACTAGTATCCATTATTTTATGTAACTCTGCCATTTTCAACTAGCACAGTGATCATGAATAGAAATAAAACGCACTAGAAATGTTAAGTTTTAAAAGTGTTATTATAGGAATCTTTTCAAAAAGTAATCAGATCATCACAAAAACATAAATGTGAAAAACGGCCCAGTTCTTATCCAAAATTTCGGCCATTAAAAGTTGTGAGATATAAATTTTGACCAAGTTCTTCTTTGCCACAATTCCTAACACAGAAATATATTATGTATGATATAAATTTGTAATCGTAAAGGTGTCATATAATTTCTAGATAATCTGATAACTTGGCAACATTTTTACCTTTCCAAAAAAGGAGAGAATAATGTATAAATGTTCTTTTCTTTATATTGATAAAAATGTTGTCAAGTTGGCAGATTGTCTAGAAATTATATGACACCTTTGCAATTACAAATTTATATAATGCATAGCATATTTCAGTGCACAGAGAAAAAACTGCCTCATAGAATCAATAAGATTTTCTCTATGAAGCGTTTTTAGGCTAAGGGGTATCGCAGCAGAAAGAAGCGAAGATTTTTTCATAGAGATTCCTTATTGTTTTTGTGTGGTAAATCTTATTATTTTTATCAAGAAGAAAACCACATAAAATCAAGAAGAAATCTTATTATTCACAACTTTTTTTACTCAATTTCCGTTATTTTTGGCACCAAAAAAACATTCCATAGAGAACAACTTCTTGATTCTATTAGGTTTTCTTATAAATTGTAAACTATAGGGATTTCTTATTGATTTTATTAGGTTGCCTTATTGATTTTTTTAAAAAGGTTTTCTTCTTGATTTTATTAGGCTATCTTATTGATTTTTTCAATAAGTTTTTCTACTTGAATTTATTAGGTTTCTATATTGTTACGTTTTTCTCTCTATAAAAACGCTTTTCCTTAGATCCGAAGATTTGCAAATGAATACAAGAGCCGAGTGTAGTAATTAGGGTTAAGAATGCTACATGTTTTATTTAAAAATACCCTTAAACTAAATTAATCAAGAGCTTATATAAACTAATACAACTTAAAGTAATAAATTACACACAGATATTCACAACTGGTTACCACTACGCCTTCCTCGCATTAGTTTACACACGTCTCTTATCTGGCTGCTCAGGTATTCACGTGACACCTCTCTGTCTGCTGCCGTCACTTACGAGACTCACTCTGCCGTCACTCACAGTTGATACACCAATACCTCTTTGTCTGCTGTTTGTCACACACTGCACTCACTCTGCCAACACTTACAGTTGATACACCAATAAAGACGCACTGGCTTTACTTACACTCTTACACACGTCTATTCGCTGCGCTGTTCCCTTTACTCCAGTCGACACGATAGACTCCACAATAATCTCAATTCCACGACAGACTATTATTAATTCACAACTTAATTATCAACTGACTAACGAGTTCTTAACTTCACTACTTTCTGATTAGCACTAACTATAACTGTTCGCGACTGACTTACAACTGCAACTAACTCACTCATTGGATGCGTCACCTCTATTTATATTTCACACGAATTCCACTAGAAGTTTCAAGCAATGTCTAGACGATCATTATCATCTTATATGCTGCCTAATTAAGTTCATGTGGTAACTATGTACATACATGTGTATATGCGTACGTGTGTACATCAGTAACTAAGCAACACACGGTGGTTGTTTATCTTTTGCTTTTCGTTTGAATTGGCATGTATGTATGTGTGTAAATATGTGAATCTTCTTAATAAGCAGACGCTTTTTTTGTTGTTGTTGCTTTTGCTTGTTTAATCAAGCTAGGCATGCTTATTTAGTTGTTGGCTACTTTCTAGACTATTCTTTGCTTTGACCCTGTAGGAATATTTTCGCGTAGCATTTACATTAACCCTGTTGGAATATTTTTGTGTAATGCTGCTTAACATTGTTGACGGCTATTTTCGTAATAATATGATTATGTGTAAAGCATCTTATTGATTTTTTTTAATAAGGAAATCTTCTTGATTTTATTAGGTTTCTTGTTATTTCATTTATGTATGTACGTACATTTATGTATGTATGCATGTATATAAATAAACATAGAGATAATTTTTAATGATCTTTTTCGTTTTTGTTCCGTAATATCTCTGCTGCAGATAATTCAATATTCGTACCCAGTTAGCCAAATCGTCGCACACGACATTGGGTAGTATGAATCAAAAAAAGTATTTGATTTTTACTTAAAAACTTGTTTAAAAATACAAAAAACATACACATATTTGGGGTTTTCAAACAAATTTTTAAGTAGAAGGCAAATACTTTTTTTATCCATATTACCCATTGTCTACGATTAATGTACGACATGTCACAATTTAAAGGAAAACGTCGACATTGTCACATGTTTTGTCATCAATTAAACTTTTTTGAGGACTATCTGAACGACAATGTCCCCCGTTTTGTCTTCAATAAAGCCGTGTTGACGACAGACTGAGTGACATTGTCGCTCATCTCGTCTTGTGTAACCTCGCCTCCATTTGGATGAAAAATTCGTCGACGATTTGTATGGCGCTGTCTTCAATATATCTTGTACGACTTACCAGTGTCTTGTACCCGTCGTCGAAGATGTTTTAAGGACGTGGCTAACTGGGTATTTATGTATTTTTGTATATGTGTTGCCGCTCATAACTGTACTTCTTTACTTTACATACATACATATGTACATATGTATTAAAATTAAAATTTTAGTTGAAAGTGAACCAGTGCGAAGTGAACAAGTCGAAAGAACAACTGAATATTTTTCCACTAACATAAAATATAAACTAAATTAAAATAAAACTAATTATAAATAGTGCGTACCTATATCTATATTATTATTATATTTATGTACATATATAATCGTAGTATGTTTTTTGGTAAGGAATAATCTCTGGAAATACAAGAACCTTGGAGTGGAGATTTTCAATACAGGTTGGGTGACCACACTGGTTGATTAATTTTTAATTAATTTTAATTATATGAAATTTTTAAATATATGAAAATTATAATATATTAAGGGCCGTTATTACTACTTGTCTGATTTTGTCTGCCCGATAAATAGCTTTGCATTGCTATAATTTTAATTTTTTTATTGATGTCATTAATAATAATAATACTACTTAATGGACAAAAAAATATTAAATGAAGGTTTTATAATGCAAAGCCATTTATATATCTGATAAGATCATGCCTTTAACTAACGACAAGTTGTAATAATGGCCCTAAGTACGTATAAATGGGTAATGTGAATACAAAAAAGGTATTTGCTTTTTACTTTAAAATTTGTTGTAAAGTCTTAAATGTATATGTACTTTTTGTTTGTTTCAAACAAATTTCTAAGTAAATAGCAAATGCTTTTTTTATTCACACTACCCAATATTTATAAGCAAATACATATGTAATTAAAAAATTCAAAAAGATACTGCTAACAAAACTTACTTATTATTACTATATTGTGTGTATTCCCGAGTAAATACATATGTAAATGAAAATAAATAAAATTTTCAAATAAAATCAATAAGTATTGTGTTTTATTTTTGAAAAAATCAATAACATAGCCTAATAAAATCAAGAAGAATCCCTTATTGAAAAAATCAATAAGATAGCCTAATAAAATCAAAAAGAAAGCCTTATTGAAAAAATCGATAAGATAACCTCATAAAAACTACAAGATTTTTTCTTGATTTTTTTAAAAAGGTTTTCTCTATGAAATTAATAAGATTTCCTTATTGAAAAAAAAACCATAGAGATTTCTTATTAATTTTGTTCTATTTTATGCGGTATTTATTAGGCACTGTTTTCTCTGTGTGATAGGTATTGTGCCAAACAAGAACTTGGTCAAAATTTATATCTCACTACTTTTAATGGCCGAACTTTTTTATAGGAACTTGGCCTTTTTTCACATTTATGTTTTTGTGAGGATATAATTAACATAAAAGGTCGAATAAATTATTATAATACTAAAGAATATATTAAAAATATACAGTTATAATGAAATTTGCAAAAATATGTATTTATTATAAAATATGCAAGGATATGCACAAAAAAATCGATGTCATTTTGTCGCAAATTTGTTGATTCGGAAAAATATTTTATTTATGTTGATCTACGACCAACGACAAAAATCATATATTTACATGAAAATCCTTTCCCTAGCTATGTATGTCTCTATTGTAATAAATGAACAATATGTGCATATGTATGTATATTTTGTTATCATCATTTTCTCTTTATATATTTTCTTTAGTTTTACCAATCAGAATCTTCAATAACTTCAGTATTGTTTGTATGTATATATTTACATGTATTAATGTATGTATTATAGCATTGCACAGATACATCTGTTTGCACTAGTTTTGCCTGTTTTTTCATTCTGGTATGAACAAATATGTTATTTATCGTTTTCTGTTACTAGTTGTAAATGTTGATTTTTTAAGCAATTATTGTATGGTTGGGCAATGAGCAAATGAAAACAACACATTTTTTTTTTTGTTTTTTTAAAACAAATAAGATACATAAAACTGCTTTTACAATAAGTGCCTTATGATGTGTTGAGAAAAAATTTAATTGGCTGATGAATGAATGAATGAAAGCAAAATTGCACATACATATGTAAGTAAATGATACATGTACATGAAACACATGCATTTGTAATTACTCTCAGAGCAAAATTGTCACTTTCTCTCTCTATACTTTGGCTGCACTACAAAATAATATAACGAACGTCCCCACATACATCTGCACATCATGTATTTGTTTCAATAGTGGTTTTTTCATATATTTGTACTACAATATTTATTTTTTGAGCAAAAACAGATCAAACAGTTGCTCAGTAGCAATACAATAAGCAATTGTTATTTGTTTTCAATTGTATATTAATTTGCAAAAGCACGCACACACAATAACTCTTGTACTAGTTCTGTCGCTCACACTACAATTATATGGTACATACCATGGTATATTTGTTCTGGCTATACAAACGAGTATACAAATGCAACCCTTTAGTATGTATATCCTTAAAAACAACATCTCAATTTCAATAGAGCGAGGCAAATTCTATAAGCCAACATTACAAATGTTTTAGAACATTTATCAAGCATAAGCCAAACCTTTTATGAGCAAATATTTTCTTATATATTTACTAAAGATATACAATTTTGTTTGTCTATAGACAGATTTATGCAAACGAGCTTTAAAAAGAAAGAGACTATGAATGATTTAGGTTTTTGTGGATAAAAGTCCTTAAGAAAAGGGTTATTGTGGCTTATTTAGTTGTTTGTTTCAAGTTATGTACAAATTGAGTAAATGTGTGTCTTATGGTTTCAATCAGGGATGGATACTTTGCTGTTGCTATACTCGTTTCCTTTTTTTTTGGAATTAAATACTACAAATTACGGTAATACATATGCCAAGTACAAATTGTGGTATTCTGTCACATCGCAATATTATGTACTATTGACAACGTTTGTCATTTCTAGTATTTATCGTTGTGTGGCATTACATTGCACATACATTTTAAAAATGACACCACAAAATAACAACAAAATAAATTCCAAATGTGCTATGAGCGTTACAAATATACTAAAATCTTATCAGCAACAGGATTTAGTGCCACCATAATAAAAAGTGATGTTGAATACACATAATGTGGATATAAATGCTTGCAATATCTCCACAACTATTTTAAAGAAAAAATAAATAAATTTTTAACATATTTATTTTAAATTACAGAGGACCTGAAATTCCGTTTGAACTCCGTACCAGGCTTTATATGTTTTGTATTTATGATTTGATTAGACTGAAATTTCGTATCGCTCTGTAAACCAAATGATCTCTGATAATTATTAATGAACATATATTACCAAAGTTAATTATAAATATCCTGACAAACACTAGTAGAATGGAACAGCTAGCTGTTTTCGAAGGTCACTGCACGTTCAGCATCAGCGTTCTTTGTGTTTGGTGTGGTGTCAGTCGATGTAGGTTTCTGCTTTATATACTCAGTTTTCACTGCAAATGGAATATTTGAATTGTTTTGATTTATCGTAAATTCATCTTTAAATCTACAACCTAGCCTGGCCATTGTTGTTTGTTCTTTACTAATTATCCACATATTAGTTAATTTGCTTAGTTTTGTTCTACTTAAGACCAATTTTTTTGGTTTGTTACTATTAAGTATATTTTTATTTAATATTTGTCGCAAGACAATGGCCCATACCTGGTATCAGTTGACTGATTGCCACAAGAGTGTATACCATTACGTTATCTGCATCGTTGAATTACATTTATTTTAATTTCATGAAATGTATTTGGCAAATTCTTCTCTGTTCAATTTATTTATAGGAGACTTATACATATGTGTATATGCATAAAAACATGCATTTATATAAGTATATAATCGTACATACTAGTGATGTGCGAATATTCGTATTCGTATTCGAATTTTTGAATATTCAGTGGCATAAAAATATTACATTGCAATAATTAAAAAAAAAAGAAATTTATTTCAAATCAAAGAATAAAAAATATTCTTATAGGCAACTTAAAAACAAACAAAACAAAGTTATTATAAAATTAACATTAAAAAGTTAAAAGCAGGTACCTTTCTTCAAGATAGAAATGTTTAACTTCAAAAATAAAAGATTAGAAGCTTTCTCTCCATCAAGCCTATTATGATGTAGTGTCTGTAGTTTGCCGTATTAATGACTGAGCATCATTTTAAAAACTAAAGCTTGGATCACACGATTGGCACATTGTACCTATTTTCCTGGGCTCACTGAAATAAATTCAAAAGTAACAAGATAAATTTGCCTTATTTCTCAACTAATTGAAATATAATTACAAAAATACACCACTCTGCATTGGTAATAAAGCTATATAGACTTATTCAAGAATTAATCAAGTAATAATGTCCTTTTGGCTTCTTACTTATGACTTTATCGCAGTCAGCCAACGAAAATTGTTACATTGCACAGTGTGGACTTTTGCAAAATAAATGGTAATAAATCTGGAACTTCTAAACTACTGATTGGATTTATATGAAACTTCGAACATCCGTAGAGGATGTTAGACCCAAGTTTATAACAATGAGTAATGCATCTTTATTAGTAAAATCTGTTTTAGATTTAGACGTTGCTATGCTTTCCACCATACGTTGTATTCTTTTTAGAGATGCTTTTGGAACAGCATCTACAATTTAGCCAACTTCCTTCGGTTTGTTCTTGGTTAAGGCACTTCTAAAGGCATCCTTTGTAAGGCCAAAAGAGTGGTTTTCAATGAGGACCTCTTGCTTTCTCTTCTGGCTTCTTGGTTGAAGTTCCTCGTATAATTTATTAGGCCTTCCCAATTGTTTCTTACCAATCTGTGAAACTATCTCGGTTTTAGCCATTGTTCATTTTGTTTTTGGAACTTAGTTTTGTTATGATTTAAATCTTTCATTTTTCTTTCGTACGCAACCAAAAAGTTCTCTATTTATTTTTAGTAGCATCTTCATTTAGTTTTAATCCAAATGAGTTGTCAATTATATCTATGATCTTAGAAAATTTTTCTTGGTGCAATAAACTAACAGGAACGTATTCCCATAGAAGTTTACATACCGCGTTGTATTTAATACTAATCTCCATAACAGTTCAATATTGAGTGATTATTCTTGTAAAAGAACACTGAGTTTTTATACAATACAGCATACTTTACAAGCACCTTTGCTAATTTTGTCTAATTACCTGGTACTGCGAAGTGTTATTTATTTCAAGTAGTAGCATAATCACGTAGCACCTCCCTATGCCGCTGTAAAATAATGCGCGAAAACCTTTTTTTAATCCATTAAAAATGTGTGTTTTTATTCGTTAAATGCTTACCTGTTATTAGCATTAACTACACTTACATGGAAAAACATATGGTATAATTACCATAAATATTTTTTATTGCGAAAAATATACATAGACTTATTGGATAACATTCCAAATTTATTTTTATTTTTCTATTTAGGTTGAATTATATTGGAATAATTTTTTCAGGTAAAGTAGAAAAACTCATATAAAAGTCAACATAAGAAAATAAAATTATTTTAAAATTTATTTTTTATGGTACAAAACAAAGTTTTCCCAAAATTTTAACTTTTTTCAGAAAATTTGCGCGTATGTTCGCATTTATGACAAAGCTGTCAAAAATTTAAATTAAACATGTTGCAAACTATCCTAACAATTAAATGCTATAGCTAAAACTTTCAAAATCGACCGTCACAACTTTTTATAAGCGCAAAAGTACAAAAAATATTTTTAAAATCGGCAATTTTCGGACAGTGCTGAATGTAGGGTGCATGCCCAAAATACAAAATAATTGGCTCTTGACATATTCTGAATAGATTGTTTTTAGCACTTTGTGGTTTAAAAGTGCATGTGTTGAACAAAGTTTTTCACAAAATTGAAAATAATGAAGATACTTTTTCTTAAAAAAACATGCCTTTTTCAGGAAAATTTTAAAATTTTGAATTCTTTGCCTTTTCCCGATTTCACGACTGCAGATATTAATAAGTTTTTTACTTATTTTATTTAAAATTAGTTATGAAAGTTATGAGAGATACGAAAAAAATATCGTAGGACATTATTTCTTAAAAATGTTGAGCTTAGATCAAAACGCTTCATCCCATAAAAATCGGATAATTACAAGCCTCAGAATTTTTTTTGAGTCCCATGTTGTCAACTTAGGCTCCTGTAACTCCTGTCCAGACGGCTGTTAAGACTTTTGTTATAAAGCCTATGTCTCCCTCTACGGACGTTCGAAGTTTCATATAAATCCAATCAGTAGTTTAGAAGTTCCAGATTTATTACCATTTATTTTGCAAAAGTCCCCACTGTGCGATCGTGTGATCCAGGCTTAAGATGAGAATTGTGATTGAGCCATTATAATTGTCATGACTTATATTTATTCATTAGAAAATAAAAATTATTTCTTGATTTTTATTTATTCCTCAGAAAATAACAGTTGTTTTTTCAGTTTGTTTTTTAAATAAACAAAAAAATTTATTTTGCGAGATTAAGTTTTTGCATAAAAAATGACAGATACTGCTTGAATTTATTTAATTTTTGGTAAAAAGGTAATTTTTAAACTGAGTAAAATATAAAACTAAAACGCGGAAAATGCTCTTCCTTCAATTTAGTTCAATATAATTTCTAATATGTGTTCACATATATATGTATTCAGCAACATATGTTAAAATACATTGCTGAGCAATAATCTCTTAACACACGCTGTCAAATACAAATTATATTAAATTTTTTCAACGTAAAAGTAAAAAATAAAACTTTTAACTAAATAAAACAAATAAATGTTCAATGTAAAATTAGAAAAGGAAATAATTATTGATAATTTAAGTATTTATGTGAATCAAAAGCAAATATATTTGAATATACGTGTTCACAACTTCTAGATACATAGTTGAACAAGCAATTTGACGTCATTATTCTGCCGGCGTTATTGCTTGTTTTAAGACATATCAAATTGCTCGTGTGGTTGTAGTGTTAATATTTGTCATGTGGTGTAAGAATTTATCCTCACAAAAACATAAATGTAAAAAAAGGCCAAGTTCCTATCCAAAATTTCGGCCATTAAAAGTAGTGAGATATAAATTTTGACCAAGTTTTTGTTTGGCATAATACCTACTACAGAAATATGCTATGTATTATATAAATTTGTAATCGTAAGGGTGTCATACAATTTCTAGATGGTCTGCTTAATTGACAACATTTTTTTCAATACAAAGAAATGAACAAATATACACTACTCTCTCCTTTTTTAGAAAGGTAAAAATATTGCCAAGTAAGCAGACTAGAAATTGTATGACACCCTTACGATTATAAATTTATATAATACATAGCATATTTCTGTATTAGGTATTGTGCCAAACAAGAACTTGCTCAACATTTATATTTCACTACTCTTAATGGCCGAAATTTCCGATAGGAACTTGGCCTTTTTTCACATTTATATTTTTGTGAGGATCTGACTACTTTTTGAAAAATTTTCAATAATAACACTTTTAAAACTTAACATTTCTAGTGTCTTATTTCTATTAAGGATCACTGTACCAGTTGAAAATTGTTGCATAAAATAATGGGTTGGAGTGTGATGGGTGTTGAATTGTTGACCTTAAAAATGCACTATTGTCTCATTACAACGGGTCGCTAGTGTGAACGCAATTTGGTAAGAGTCGTATGGAAAGAAACATGTAAAATACAGCGTAAATTTTAGTGGACGTTACCTTGTCTATTTTCTCAATGTATTTACATATTAAATAAAGTCTGCTTAGCCGAAGTACACAAATCAAAACTATATGCCCAATGTGCATGCAAAGTTTCATTAGGGTAGCTGGTGCTTTAATTTTTGGATTTTCCAATAGAGTAAATCAATTACTATTTGTGTACAAAATGTCAGCTCTCTATAGTATAATATTACAAAAAAATTTTATGGGCCTGGCCCCGCTGATTTTTATATCTGCTAGTGATTATGGTTCATGCAAAGTTTGGTATTGAAAGTTAATTCGAAATAAATTATTAAATTAAAAATTGCTAAGCCGAAGTACCTGTAAGAAAAAGCTAAGATTTATGGGTGAAGTCACGGCTACTTTTGAAAACAGGAATTTTTCTTTTTAATAACCTTCCATTTACACATAAAACTAATCGCAAGAAAGTAGCAATACAATCAAATTTTTTAATACCACACTCACATTGTTTTTAATTTCCACTAAGCTTTCAACGATATTTTCAAGAAAGTAAAGTTTTGATGTTTTCAGAAAGTAAAATGAAATAGGGTTAACAGTGTTACCCCCTTTAAAGATTTGTACACATATAGAAGATTGTGGCAAATAGTTATTATTATTATTATAATGTATAAATATTTAAAGAATTATAATATCTTGTGTTCAAATATACATGAAGAAGATCATTCATGCCATTTGAAAACAACAATATTATTACAATATTAACAATAATACTTATTCCCAATTTATTGCCTTGTAAATTTGTGTATGTGATATTCTGGGTAACTCTAGTTAAGAAGTGAACAAAACATTTTTTTCAACTTTACTTTTCGACGACATTTTTACAATGAATTTTCACCTTCCTATGAAAATTAACAATAAATTTTCATAAAAGTCATTTATTTCATTAAAATTTTTATTCATAATACGTATACAAAAATTTCAAGCAAGTACTTTCATGTGTAAATGTAGCGTAAGTGCAATGTGTATGAAAAGCTTCAATAAAATTTATCTTAATTTTGAATTAAAAGTGCTTGTTCCCGCCCCCTGATTGAAACTTCTTGTTTTGCAGATTTTTCTTTGTAGTCTCTGATCTAGATTTGATCTCTGATCAAATTTCAGCTCTCTGGCGTGAATTGGAGTTTTAAAGACGTGGCCCCGCTAACCAAAAAAAAACTTCTTGATTTTAAAATTTTCCTATTGGCTTACTCTACACTTACTTGTGCATAAAATTTCAGCTCTCTGGCGAGAATTTAATTTTATGAGCACTATTCCTCCCACTATTCTAAACTCACAATTTTGTTTTTAGCAGCGCTTATAATTCATGCTAATTTTCTTCTAAGATATGCTAGATCGAAGTAGATTAAACACAAGGCTAACATTTTATGAGAGTGATCACGCCCACTTTTTAAGGTGATAGTTTAAAGTCTTGTATACGTGCAACGCGTATGCAAGATTTCACTAAATTAGCTTGAATTAAAAGGTGTATATTAAGTTTTAAGTTCCAAACAATATTATCGTGGCCCCGCCCATTCTGGTGAAAATTTTTGAGATTTCATATTTTTCTAGTTGGTTTCTCACGTAGACCTACTTGTGTAGCTCTAGGTGAGGTTATAAGCACAACTTTTAATTTTTAATTTTTTGCGGGCGCAGCCCCGCCCCTCTCACTAGAATTCCTGGGTTTTCAGATTTTTTCTAGGTGGTTTCTCACCTAGACCTACTTGTATATCAAATTTCAGCTCCATAGCGCAACTTTTAATTTTTATGGGCGTAACCCCGTCTACTTTTCCAAACTTAAGATTTTTTCGGGCAGTGCTTATTATTCTTGTCACGTTTCGTTGCAAACGGATAATAATACCCACATAAATAGTATATCTAAATATACTGAGCCGTAGTACACGAAAACTAGGTTTAAATTATATGGGGGTGTCAAGGCCCAATTTTTATATAAAAATATATAGCCTTGCATTATAGCAGTATATATGCCAAATTTCAATAAAACAGCTTCATTTAGGCGCCTTATATTAGCTTTTCTAATTCTGACTTTTATGGGGGTAGCGTCGCCCTTATGGCAAAAATTTCTGGGTTTTCAGATTATTTTATTTTAGTGCTCACCTAGACTTAGCTCTGTATCGAATTTAAGCTCTCTAGCACACACTTTAATTTTTCTGGGCGTAGCCCCGCCCCCCTGGTTAAAATTTCCTTATTTTCAGATTTTTTTTGGTTCATTGCTCACCTAGATCTACTCGTGTACCAAATTTTAGCTCTCTAGCGATAGCGGAAGTGCTTCCTCAATTTGATGAGTGTGTCAGTGAGTATGTCTTAAAATATGCACTTTTTGCACCTCTATATCTCTGGAACGTTTCATTGTAAAACTTTCAAACTTCGCATGTGAGGTTATATGAATTTATTCTAATTATGGTTTATATTCTATAATTTTAGGATTGCGGGAAACAAAGTTATGAGGGGGGTAAAACAGCTCGATTGGCTTCGTGTAAATATACACACTGCGTGCATTGGCCATAACTTGGCCTGGCGCACTGCCGTGCGCATAGATTTAACTATTATAAAAAGTTGTGTTTTGTATCAAATCTAAATGGTATTTAATGACGACCATTAAAATTTGGATATTTTTCATTAAATTTTATATACGCGAACAGCAGTAGGAAGTTTTTTTTTCATAAAAATTTTTTCATATTTCATTTTGCAGACGTAAATAAAACCCCACTTAAATGTCTGCATGTTTTACATATAATATTCGTATTCATATTCCCGAATATCTTTTCAAAATTCGGCACATCACTAGTACATACATACATATTGTTACGTTTTTGTCTCTACAAGAACGCTTTTCCGTGGACCCGAAGATTTGCAAATGAATACAAGAGCCGAGTGTAGTAATTAGGGTTAAAAATGATACAAGTTTTATTTACAAATACACTTAAACTAAATTAATCAAGAGCTTATATAAACTAATACAACTTAAACTACTGAATTACACACAAATATTCACAACTGGTTACCACTACGCCTTCCTCGCTGTAGCTTACGCACGTTTCTTAGCTGGCTGCGCAAGTAATCACGTGACACCTCTTTGTCTGCTGCTCGTCACACACGGCACTCACTCTGCCGACACTCACAGTTGATACACCAATAAAGACTCACTGGTTTTACTTACACCCTTACACACGTCTATTCGCTGCGCTGTTCCCTCTACTCCAGTCGACACGATAGACTCCACAATAATCTCAATTCCACGACAGACTTTGCTGTTACTATAGACTGTCCTATAGTTTTGCCTTTTTCCAACTCACGTGTAAAACACAGACTGCTCTTAACTATCAACTCACCACTGTATCGCTGACTATTATTAATTCACAACTTAATTATCAACTGACTTGCTCACACGCAACTGACTGACTTGTTCACAATTAACTTGTTCTCAACTAACTCACAACTGCAACTAACTAACTCATTGGATGCGTCACCGCTTTTTATACTCCACACAAATACCACTAGAAGTTTCAAGCAATGTCTAGACGATCATTATCATCTTATATGCTGTTTACAAAGTGCCTAATTAAGTTCATGTGGTAACTACATATGTACATATCTACATGTGTATATGCATACGTGTGTACATCATTAACTACAACCACCGTGTAGGTTGTTTATCTTCTGCTTTTCGTTTGAATTGGCATGTATATATGTATGTGTGTAAATATGTGAATCTTCTTAATAAGCAGACGCTTTTTGTTGTTGCTTTTGCTTGTTTACGTTTAATCAAGCTTGTACTAGATTTGTATCGAGCTCTTTCAGTAGCTCGTTTTTGACACAAACCAATGATCAAACCCATTTAAATTACACGGGGTTGATCAATGGTTTGTGTCAACAACGAGCAACTGAAATAGTTCTTTCTATACAAGTCTAGCTTGTAAATATATGCTGCGCATTCTTATTTAGTTGTTTACTACTATTCTAGATCATTCTTTGCATTGACCCTGTAGGAATATTTTCGCGTAACACTTACATTAACCCTGTTGGAATATTTTTGTGTAATGCTGCTTAACCTTGTCGACGGCCATTTTCGTAACAATATATTACGAAATATATCGAAAAAATAGATTTGGTAGAAAAATAACCACATATGTCTGACTTGAACTAAAATAAAATATAAATTTTTCGAAATATTTAAGTCTCTTCTTTCTCAATCCGTTTTTAAATTTAAAAGCGGTTGATATTCAAGTTAGTTAGAGGTTTATAAGTGCATACGGGTATAAAAAACTGAGGCTGTTTGGAAAATTTCAAAAACAGATTGTTGGTATACTCAACAGTACGTACTAGAATAACAAATAAATTTAAAAAATAAAAAAAAAACCCGACTACATAAAATCAACTGAAAAGGAAAAAACAAGTACAGTAACATTAAAAATCGAAACATCAAATCTTCTTAATAGTGGTGCCCGTCTGTTAAAGTCACTATGTTCCGCACTACTGAACTTGTTTTATACCCTTTACCAAAAAATGGTAAAAGGGTATATACAGGTTTGTCACTCCGTTTGTAATTTCCAGAATAATAATAACCGAGCCATAAAGTATATATATTCTGGATCCTTATGCATAGGGAAGACGAATGAGCGATGTCCGTCTGTCTGTACGTGAAATCGGTTTCCCGAAGCTCCCAGAAAAGCTCGAGACTTTGTTCTTGAACTGGTGGGTCAGAAATAGTCGAAATAAGATTGGTATTAAAAATCAGCAAAATCGAGCAGAACGTTTCAGAGCTGGGACTCTTAAACTTCATTTTGTCATACAAAATAACTACCGAAAACTAGTTTTTAATAATTTTTTATTAAATAAACTTATTTTATACTTGAGTATGAATAAAGTTGGTATTTCTAACTTAAAAAAATTAAAAAAAAACTAAAAAAATTAAAAAGACGTTTCCAGGGTTGGAAAACCTTAACTTTTTTTGTTATGCAAAAGTAACTTACTAAAACAAATTTTTCCTTTTTTTTCTATAAACTAAACATATGTAATATTCTTAAAAGAAGGAGATTGATGTAGGAAACCAGAAAAACAAAAAGGATGATTCCAGGGTTGGAAAACCTACGATTTTTGTGATATATACCATTAACTACCGTAAACTAATTTTTTAATTATTTTTATTAAATAAACTTATTTTGTATTTCACCATGAATTAAGTTGGTATTTCAAATAAACAATATTTAAAAATTTAAAAAGACGTTTCCAGGGTTGGAAAATTTTAACTTTTTTTCTTATACAAAAGTAACTTACTAAAACAAATTTTTCCTTTTTTTCTATAAGTTAAGCATATTTAATGTTCTTAAAAGAAAGAAATTGATGTAAGAAATCAGAAAAATCAAAAAGAATGATTCCAGGGTTGGGAAACTGAAACTTTTTGTGATATAAAAAATTAACTACCGGAAATAAATTTTTATTTTTTTTATTAAATGAAATTATTTTATACTTTAGTACGAATAAAATTGGTATTTTAAATTAAAAATTAACATTAAAAAATTAAAAAGATGTTTCCAGGGTTGGAAAATTTTAACTTTTTTTATACAAAAGTAACTTACTAAAGCAAATTTTTCCTTTTCCTCTATAAATTAAAGATATCTTATATTCTTAAAAGAAATAGATTGGTGTAAGAAATCAGAAAAATTGGTTGGGAAACTTACTCTTTTTGTGATATAAAAAATTAACTACCGAAAACTAATTTTAATTTTTTTTAAATAAATAAAATTATTTTATACTTCAGTAGGACTAAAATTGGCATTTTAATTTAAAAAAGTTTAAAACACGTTTCTAAGGTTGGAGAACCTTACCTTTTTATAGAAAATAACTTACTAAAGCAAATTTTCCCTTTTTCTCTATAAATTAAAGATATCTTATATTCTTAAAAGAAAGAGATTAGCATAAGAAATTAGAAAAATCAAAAATTTTGATTTCAGGGTTGGAAAACCCACACTTTTCGTGACATAAAAAATTTGCTACCGATAACTAATTTTTATTTTTTTTTTATAAAATAAACTTATTTTATACTTTTTATACAAAAGTAACTTACTAAAACAAATTTTTTCTTATTTACTATAAATTAAACATATCTTATATTCTTAAAAAAAAAGATGGTGTAAGAAATCAAAAAAAAAAAAATCAAAAAGGAGAATTCCAGGGTTGGGAAACTTACACTCTTTGTGATATAAAAAATTAACTACCGAAAACTAATTTTTATCTATTTTTATTAAATAAACTTATTTTATCATTGATAACGAATAAAATTGGTATTTCAAATAAAAAAAACAATTAAAAAAATTAAAAAGACGATTACAGGGTTGGAAAACTTTAACTTTTTTGTACCAAAGTAAGCTACTAAAACAAATTTTTCCTTTTTTTATAAATTAAACATTTCTTAAATTCTTAAAAGAAAGAAGTTGGTGTAAGAAATCAGAAAATCAAAAGAGATGAGTTCACGTTTGGGATACCTACACTTTGTTGATATATAAAAGTAACTAAATCTAATTAATTTTAATCTTTTCCTGTATAAATTATATATATTTTACGTTTTGGAAAGAAAAGTTTGGTATAGAAAATTATAAAAATAAAAACCACAGCTGTAGAGCTGGTAACTTTGATTTTTTTTCTGGACATTAAAGTAACTAAATAAAACATTTTTTTTAATTTCCTTTTTTTTCACTTAACACACTTTCTTTATTTTTTAAGAACTACTAGATTGGTATAAGTAATCAGAAAAATCTAAAATGATTATTCTAGAGTTTGAAAATTATTATTTTTTTCTTTGTACATAAAAGTAACAATGTGCTTATGTATGTATCTCTATACTACATAAACGCACTTTGTTAAAGGGTATATAAGATTCGGCACAGCCGAATATAGCACTCTTACTTGTTTCCTTTTCAGTTGTTTTTATGTAGTCCGGTGTTTTGATTTTTTAAATTTATTTGTAATTTCCAACTTTTTAGTGTCCGGGCGAATCTTATAAGCAAGCATATATTATACACAGAAAAAAAAATATTCCCGCAAAAAACAATTTTAATTGAAAATAAGACCAAAAATAGATTAAAAATGTGTTTAAATTAATTAAAAATTTGTTTAAAAATTTTATTAATTACAAAGTTTAATTGACTTAATTAAATTTTTTTATTAATTTTTAGTTTTATTTTCAATTAAAGTTGCTTATTGCAAAAATATTATATTTTTAAGCAAAAGTTTAATTGACTTAAATACGTTTTTAATTGATTTTTAGTTTTATTTTCTATTAAAATATATATATTTTTCTGTGTATATTATATGTATATATTTTTGTAAACTTATTTTAGTCTCCTTTATTTTAATACCCTACTCGATAAGTTTCTTAAATTTTTTATTAACAATATTTTATGGGAAGTCCCAGCCCTTTATCAGGAAATTTTAAATTTTTTATTTTGAATTAAATTTAAACAAAGAACTAAGCTAACTTATTTCATATTTTGCAGTATTTAATAAAACTTAATACCACAAAACTGTTAAGTGTTTCAAGTCAAACACCCTACTACAAATATTGCTCGTTCACATATATGGCGAAATTATGTAAAGTATTTATTTCCAAAGAATATTTTGGTTGTCTTCAGCGTAGAGGAACGATTTCAGGAAAATGGAATAAGTTGTGTAATTAAATTTTGTAGTTATTGCTGTTCTTTGGCGATATATTTTATGCTATCTCAATTAACTAAAAATTAATAAGAAATTGTTGCAAGCTGTCGCTGTATGACCATCGATTTGAAACATAATCGCACTCAGACCATACTTTTTACTGAAACAAATTTTAAATTTTCTAACCCCATAGTCTTATTTTTGATTTTTCAGATTTTATTTTAACAGAAAATAAGTTAGTTTTATGTAGATGTTTATACCGGCAGCATAGGAGCTCCAGACGTCATTTTGTAAATTTCGAGTTAAGGATGCCATCTTAGATTTTCCACCCCAAATTTTTCAAATCTCCAATCTGATTTCGGCTATATCGTCTTGTTTATGAGATAGTTCATATCCAGTTTGTTTCCTATCTTTAAATATACAACTTTTTGTTCCACTTTACTCAATAAAATTGATTACTGATGGGCAATTTGTTGTACCTGCAGTTAATATTGTTGAATGAATAATTCAACTTAACTTGATTTAAATTTTAGTAGTTTTCTTAAAACTATTCCTATTTCTGTAAAATATTTTGCATTGTTGCAGGACTATATTAACTGAAGGGTATTAAAAATAAAATATTCAACACATGCTGAATAAGATTATTTGGTGTTTTTCGAAAAAGTTTCTTAGCCTACTATGATTTTAGTTTTGTAATTCTCAATAATATATTGATAGTTTTTCTATAAGCATTGAGGTCTTTTAACTTTTTGAATTCTGGTTGGAGTCTACTGAAATATTGAAGAAATCGAATATGGAGCAGCAACCTTCCAACCCCGTTCCGGAAGATTTTATAAATCTTATAAAAAAAATTTACGCTGCTAGCGAAATCTTTGGTAGAAATCGAACTTTTTTCTAAGAAATATTCTTTTCACTATTAATTTTTTTTAAGCCCCAATCGGAAAGAATAAATATTTTAATTAGTGTTTTTATGGGAATTGTTACAATTTAAGTTTAAAATTTTTAAACGCACTAATAAATTATAATAAATTATTAAATAAATAATAAATATTATATTTTAATTTATTTACAAAACTTTAATTTATTCAAAAACAATTTTGCCAAAAATAGTAAACAAAATTAATCATCTGACTCAAATATTAGATATGTGTATTCTATCAATAAACAGGCGACGTTGTCATAACACTTTTAGGGAATACCAAGTTATGTTGTTTCAAAATTTACGACGATGTTGCCGACGCCAAATAGAATAAGGGTGAATGTTTCAAAAGTAGGTTAGGTTAGGTTAGGTAAGTCTGGGTGGTCAAGGATTTCGCATAGACCAGGATTGTTTCTTAGCGATACCAGCAGATGACAAGAAACCTGTAAGTATGGCAGCCTAGTTCGTGGTGCTTGTGCCGAATGAATGCCACACAGATTTAACAAACCATAGTAGTCTACACATTTCCACACCCAATACAAGTTCAAGACTTCGAAAAGTGTGATTACCAAGACAGTCATATCTATTGCGGCTTAGAGCCGCACAGTGGCACAGTAGATGTTCTACTGTCTCAATTACCACGGGTTCTTTACATTTCCTGCAGGTAACGTCAATTATTTGTCCTATTTTGACAGCATATGAAGCCGTCCAGCAGTGTCCAGTTAATACCCCCACTAGAAGTCTACAGTTACTCATGGTTAGAGATAAAAGGAATAAAAATGTGGAACGCTTCACGATTTTGCGTGTCATCCTTGCATAAGGAAGTATGAATCTATGTTTACTGTGTGACTGTTTTTTAATTAATTTTTTATATTATTTTTCTATGAATCTTAATAAAATTATTTACACCCAGAATACGGTCGATTTTGTCTTCCGTTTGGTATATATGTCTATGTGTTTGTATGTACATATGTATGTTCATTCAAGTCGTTATTGTGTCATAAATTGAAGGAAATAAAAAATTTATTGTTATGTTGGCGGCAACAATAAAATCCAATAAACGAGCAGTTGAAGCACATAAATCTTATGCGTCTCTACAAACAATCCAACTAAAATACTTAACAATGCACACAATTGTTTTCAATTGAAATGGTATCAAGGATAAAAATTTGTAAAAAAAACAAGCATTGCTGATAAATATGCAATATTTTACAGTTATAAAGCTATAAATTTTACTAGAATTCAAGTGGTTTTAATAAAGACTTTACTTTTTGGGAACAAAGGCTCTCATTTTCTACGTCCACGAATTTTTTGACGACTCTTCATATTTATGGCCAATTAATGCCAATCAAATGGTCAAATGGTCTTTAAACGTAAATATGTCAATACAGATTCGAAAATCAAAAAAAGCTAGGACGAGACAGATTATTAAGAGTATGTACGAGTTTGGTGGTACAAAAGGCCCCTATTAGTTTGTAACGAATACAAAAAGCAAGTTATTACGCTTTCAAGGCGAATTTGAATGTAAATTTTCTACTTCTTATGAACTTATATTAAAAAACTTCTAGAAGCTAATAGTGTTTTCACACTGACATGGTTTTAATACAAGTTGATTTTTAACGTTAAAACCAACTGTTAAAACCTGGTTTTACCATGCAAATTGTTTTTGTTAAAACTAAATTAAAACCATTTTTGAATTGGTTTTATGAAATGCAACCTTGTTAACGCTGTTATAAATTCAGTGCTGCCAAGTTGAAATGACCGACAGCAGCTGGTAATGGTATGCCAGTGAATAACAATAGATGGCGCCTGAAAAATTTTCAACTTAAAAATTAATGCAGCAGCAACAATAATCAAAAAATTATGGAAAAAAAGAGTTTTTTGGAAGAAAAATAACGAAAATATTTTAAATTGAACTGTGGAAAGTGGAAATAGACAATATGACTGACATTCATCTGCCTATAAAAAAGGTTTATCTTATAATGTATTTGTGCATTTTTATATTATTAACAATATTTCCAAGCACTTCTTCATTCTGTATAAGAAGTTCCATAATTAAAAAAAAATTTATTTACAAAATATAAAATAATTTCCATTTTAGAACGCATTGTGAAATATCTCAGTTTTTCATACAAACAAAAACAGTTGAAGAGTATGTCCAACAAGTGTTTTTAAAAAGCAGAAAAAATGCAACAACAAATACACTCATTTCGGCAGGAGATTTATTTTATTTTGAGCAAAGTTATTAGACAGCCTGTAAGTTAAAACTGTATTTAACAAACTTGCAGTGTGAAAGCAAAATCAGCTGTTTATGGTTTTAACGTTAAAACCAGGTTTTAACTTTCAGTGTGAAAACACTATAAAATAAAATATAGAGTTGTGATCATATACTGCACATCCTACATAAATTTATGTGAAACAAAGTGAATATTTACAAAAAGCCATTCGACCTGTTTTTGCCGTCCTCATAACTTTGTTCCCCTCGCCCATAAGATCTTAGACATTTCCTGTATGTAGTTCGGTCTAGCAGACTAAAATCTATTATATATGTATTTTTTATTATCCGTATCTTATGGAACTTTACAAGAATGATGACATTTGCCACAGATTACGCCCATAATAACATAAAATAAAAATTTGTACTATAGAGCTGAAATTTTATACACAAGTCGACTAAGGTGAGAAATCAACTACAAAAATCTTGGAAAACAAAAAAATAATACCACGGAGCAGGGAGACGCCTTTGACACATTTTTGCTAAAAACCGAGGACCCACGAATGTTGCTCAATTACCAGCAAATACCGCTCACATGTCAAAAAACTAGATTACTCCTTTAATAATCACTTAAATATTATATACACAAACGTAAATAGAATTAAATCTAAATTATCAAATTTATTTATTGAAAGTTTTTGGTTTACTCATCACGTAATTCTTTTCACCGAAACATGCCTCAATAGTAACATTTTAAATAACGAAATATTTTGCACCAATTAAACTGTTTATAGATGAGATAGAGAAACTGATGCTATTGGAGCAGGATTTTTACCGAACTCTGGCAAATAAACTTATTTTCAACACTTTGAAGCAATGAAAGCCTTATTCTTCTATCAAATCCCGAAGATTAAATTTTTGTTTTTGGGGACTTTAACTTACTTTTTCTCACTTGGAAATTTTTATTTTAGTCTCAAGCCCTGTTAAAATCATTAAGTTGGTAATCCAGTAGGGAGGAGCTTCTACCAAAAAATTTTTGGCGATTAGTCATTGTGAAGAAATACCCAAAAAAAAACAATGCCCAATCACCCAAAAAAGTGAAGAATAACCTAAAAGTGTAAAATGAATAATCGCCAAAATTATTTGGGATTTTGTTCATTCCGTACGATCATCCGAATTTGGAATGAATAATCGCCAGTTTGCAAACTTAGCCTAATTGGTCTTCACGAAGAATCAGGAATATGGCTAATATTCGTATCCTTTTAAATCTTTTGAGAACATCGTTCGTGCAATGATAAAATACAAGGCTCGGTGGGCCATGTAAGAAAACTTTATCAGGCAAAAAAACTCTATGAAGCTGAAAATCTTTATTAGGCATCGCCGTGTCGGAAATTACCATGGTGGAAAAAATCTTTGCGCTCGACCGAAGGCCGGCAGTGCAAGAAAACTCTATTAAGCAGGAAAACTTTGCAAGGCAGAAAATCTTTATTAGGCTGCGCCGTGTCGGGAAAAACAATGGTGGGGAAAATCTTTAAGATCGACCGAAGGCAGACAGAAGTTTTTGACTATTCAAAATGTGTGGTTGAAGTCTACTGATGGTTTGTTACAGCAACACTGAAATGCATATAGACAACGCTGAACCACCAGCAAATAAACTTCTAATTAAAATAAACTTCTGACAATATGTCGAATAATAAATTTCTTAAATGCTAAATAATACTAATAATACACTTATGTAAAAATTATTTCATTTGTAATATAAAGGGTGTCCCAACAAGAACGCAAGATTTAAATTTTAAATAAAACACAGATATTTAAAAAAAAAATCGTGAAACTTTATTATATCGTAAAGTAGACAGAATGAGTTTATGTGTGGACAGACGGGCAGACGGCCTCCGCAGCTTTGCTCATGCGATCACATGCGATCTTTTAATGAAATTTTCAATGGCCGTTTTGCATAAATGCTGCGGTATTTCATTAATGCAGCGTCCAATTTCCTCTTTTAAGGCTTGAGTCGTCGTCGGCTTATTCACGCAAGCCATCGACTTAAAAAAACCCCAAAGAAAAAAGTCTAATGGTGTTAAATCGCACGATCTAGGCGGCCAATTCTGGTCTCCAAAACGCGAAATAACACGACCGGGAAATGACTGATGCAGCAATTGAATTGTTTCTCTGGCTGCATGACATGTGGCGCCGTCTTGTTGAAACCACATGCCCTCCACATTAATTTCTTCAATTCTAGGCACGAAAAAACTGGTTATCATTTCACGATACCGAACACCATTGACTGTTTGCGCTTGACCTGCGTTTGAGCGACATCATCACGTACAGCTGCGACATTTTCGGTCGATCGACCTGGTCGAAGGCGCGTTGTTGTCTTTACATCACTAACAGATCCAGTTTCGGCAAATTTATCCATTAATCTCTTTACAGTTGACTCTTTTGGAGCATTATTGTGACCCCAAATTGATCGCAAATTTGCGAACTGTAGCCGCAAAACTTTCACCATTTTTGTAAAACAATTTCACAATGAGAATGCGTTGTTCATTCGTGTAGCGCTCCATTTTTACTAACCTCGTACCTTCTACTAGCAAACAATAACAATTGTTCAAATGTCAAACAATGACACTTCGAATGGCGCCAAATTTAAATCTTGCGTTCTTGTTGGGACACCCTTTACATATCGTTACTGACAAGTAGAAAGGACCTAACTCAAATAATTGTAATTTTACAGGAGAAGGTAAAAATACAATAATAAACAGTACAACTGTTTTGTTAAACTGCTTTTGAGAGTGTTATTTTTATAATGTTGCAATAATTTTTTTTGGCGATGTGTATTTTTGTGAAATGTATTGGAATTACTGAAAAGTTAAATGTCATGAAAATACGAGTTAGGGCCTTTCAACTTGTGACTATCGATGTGTATGTATGTATGAACATAATTATTTATTATGAATGTATAACATAAGTACATACATACATACATATATTTTGATGTACATGCTCCGATACAGTTTTAGTAGCTTTTACATATTTTAGATACTTTTTCTTCGCTACAGTCACCATTTGAACTTTTTCAATTCCCATCACTGTTTTCTGAACAACTGTTCCTTTTCCATAATAAAACAACAAAACAAAGAAAGCGTACGCACGTTTTTAAATGTTCTATAAGTGCACCAACGTGCTAACAGTACGGTACAGTAACAACAACGTTCGGCTAACCTAGCCTTTATTCAGTAAAGTATATTTTTTTTATTAAAAAACATTGAAATGGATTATTGGGGGTTAAGCTCGATCCTATACGCATGACCACTAATGCAGATCATTAAGGAACCTTTACATAAAAATTTCTCATAACAACTAGAGTTATTATGTTAAACTTTTATTTAAACAAAGGAGAAGCGCAACCAATATCAAACTTGGAACTAGAAATCAATAATCAATATGCTTTTTATATTCTTTTTTACGATTGCTCCATTGGCTGACTTTTTTCAGCTCGAATTATATTGTCAAGTTAGCAGATTATCTAGAAATTATATGACACCCTTACGATTACAAATTTATATAATGCATAGCATATTTCAGTGTTACGTATTGTGTCAAACAAGAACTTTGTCAACATTTATAACTCACTGCTTTTAATGGCCGAAATTTTTGATAGGAACCTTTTTTCACATTTATGTTTTTGTGAGGATCTGAATACTTTTTGAAAAATTTTCTATGATAACACTTTTGCTAGTTAAAAATGACATACATACTTACATAAAATAATGGGTTAGAGCGTGATGGGTGTTGGATTGTACACCTTAAAAATGCACTATTGAGTCATTACAACGTGGGTTTTTTCAAAATGTTGATTTTTCGAATGTCGAATAGTCCGGTTTTTTACAATTTAAAAACCGGCTGAGTCGAATACTTTTCGATTTGTACATTTTGCAGTAAAATTAGTTTTTACTGTGTTAAAACGTAGACCAACGTGTTCTGTTGATTTTTCTATGTATTTTTTTTTTCAGTGCAAAAGTTCTAAGAGTTTTCTGAGCATTACAACATATACTGACACATTAATTTTAAGCGAAATTATTTTATTGGCCTTGTGATGTGCAATGGATGCCAAAATCCATTTGCAAAAAATTGTGTTTTTTACTTTTTTTGACATTTTGCTTCATATTTTGTATAGAGGTAGATATCCACCTTGTCCATACATTCATATGTATGTATGTATATACATTATATATTTACATATACATATATACATAAGTATATCGTCAGCTAAAACGCAAACGGCCCTATCTAACATTTTTGAAATTTTACAAGAGAAGCAAAATACTGTTTTAAATCGAAAGTATAGTTTCAATCATCATGATTTTCACCAGTATTTTTAAAAATGATGTTACAGATTGATTTCTGACAGAATTAAATCAAATTTTGTGATATTTGAATGGCTATGTTAGTTAGGTCCTTTTGTTCCTTAGTTTTCTGAAACCAAAGGCCCTATCTACACTTTAATGCAAAATAGTTTTATCATTTATTTTAATTATAAACGTTTTTAGTATATATTAATTTATTTTAGTATTGCATCACAAAAAGTAAATTTAAATAATTCATTAAAATTAAACAAAAAAAAAAAACACTTCATTTAAAAACTTTCAAGAATTGAAGAATGAATTTAGAAAATATGTATTAATTTTCAAAGGGTATGTTATCATAGAAAAAATGACAATCTTTTGGTAGTAGTGGCTTTAGATCCTGCAGGTGCTGCCACTTCTTTTTAGAAGTTTTCAATCGTTCTTTATGCAGTTTCGGATGTAAAACAGTATTGATTTTGTTTTCAGTTCTTTGTGGAAGCTGGGCATAATTGCCATCGATTTTAGTTTTAAAATAAATAGTTCCTATTTGTTCGTATGCCAAGGCGCGTATCATATTGACAATGTGATCCCCGGATTTTTTTCCTTACAAATAATGTAGTTTTTAAATTCAGTTGATTTTACAGATATACACTTCATACTATACCTGGTCTTATAGATGTATACAGCTTAGGGACAGATTCATAATCAAGGAAGTAATCGTGATTCAAGTGGTGAACTTTTACAGGGAACGGCTCTTTACGTGCAGTTTTAATCAAGTTAACGAATTCAAATGGCATGTTTATTTCTTTATTTTTGATCTTTATTTCAATAAAAGAATGTGTGGAGTCACATTCCATTTGCGTATGAGCTACCACCAAGTATTTGTGTTCTATGGTAATTAATGTCTTTTTCAACACATAAAGAAAGCAAAGCATTTTTAGAGGATGACATTTCTGTTTTGGTAAAAACAACCATCGGAGTAAATAATAATGTGGTTAACTTCAGGAAACCGTTGAAGAGAATTTCTTAAATGCTTACTAATAATTGTGGTAAGCGTGGATGAAACCAGACTTCCTTCAGTTTCATCCCAAACATAATTATCGGACTCATGACTTACTACATTATAAATGGTGAAATTATGAAGCTGGAGCTTCATTTTATAATAAGACGAAGTAGCTTTGGACTGAGGTAAAAGTTTGCATGTCAATGCAAAGTAATAAAAACAATCTTGATTTTGCATTTTCAATATCGTTTTCTTTTTCACATCTCATTTTATCAATTTCGATTCTGTGATTTTCAAAATCCTCCTTTGACAAGTTTTTTGCCTTATAAGACAAACATAAGTCGCACTGATTATTTCGAGCTTTGAATAGAGCATAACTAGAAGTTTTAAAGAGTTTCATAAAATTTGGAAATGATACAGCCCAACATTATTTTCTTTATTATCATTACATGACTCAATATAAAGATCATATATTTCTTTATAACTTTTGAAATCAGCTTCAAAATGTACCTTTTTAGTGTATTTTCGACGATAGTGAGGTTCTAACTTAGGTAAATCTTCTAACCATTTTCGTAAGTAGTTTATTTTTTTATCATATTCTGATCGCTCTTTTTATTCGTCGTTTCTTCAGAAACTATTTGAAGAGAAGAATTGGAGTAATTGGGACATGCCCATGGTCGTATCATTTTTTCTGATAAGCCCAACGTAGACAAAAATATTTGTCTGCATACTTGGAAACGATTTGTGCCATGCTTTAAAAAGTAATGTTTCCAAACGATCAAATGTTTGGAATTTTCAACAGTAATACGTTTTCTATCCGAGCACTCAGTAGTATGTTTATGGTGTTTCGTTATCAAAAATCCCATACATTTTTGGGATCATGCAGAGTTGGAAACATGGTGTAAGAAATCTACTGGTAGTAAGTTATATGCAAGCATTTCGAAATGCATTTTCCATCCCTGAATGTTATTTCTATTAGGGCGGATCCGATCGCTGAGCAGCTTCGGCAACTGGGCTGGCACGACTTGGCTTGGCTTGGGTTGGCTTGGCTTGGCTTGGCTTGGCTTGGCTTGGCTTGGCTTGGCTTGGCTTGCCTGGGTTTGGCCGGGGTTTGGTCGGGGTTTTGGTGGGGGTTTGGGTGGGGTTGGTTAGGATTTGTATACTAATTTTGTATGAGAGAAGTAACAACGATGATATAAGTGCTACCCTATTGTATTGTTGTTCTGTTTTTAAAAGTTCTGTTGTGGTTTTTTTTTTTCGTTGATATGTATGAATGTGTTTGGTATGTAGCTACAAGTTTTTAAAATTGTGTGTAATCAGATTCGGTTTCTGTTGTAGTTTTTTTCATTGATGTATATGAATGTGTTTGAAACAGTTGATTTAAGTCGGTATTTTAGTTTCATCGATCGGTACGCTACACAAAGAGAGTGTAGTGTTGTTTCCATCCCTGGAAAAAGTGTATTTCTTGGCGCGTTAAGATTTGTGGTTTTTATATTTTAATAATATTTCTTGGCGCGTTAAGATTTGTGGTTTTATAATTTCTTTGTATTCGCTTCGTCCGTGGGTGGTCAAGTTAATTGTTTGAAATAGATTTCTTAATGTGTGAAAAAAAGTTTAATTGTTGGCGCGTCTAGATTTGTGGTGTAAAATGTATGAAATATTTAGTTTAGTGCTTTTAGTTGGAAGAAAAAATGTAATAGAAAAAGGTATATTTAAACTTGTTTGTGGTTCTGCAAATATATGAAAAATATATTTCTGATTACGAATTTTTGAGAAAAGTAACAACGATGATATAAGTGCTACCCTATTGTATTGTTGTTCTGTTTTTAAAAGTTCTGTTGTGGTTTTTTTTTCGTTGATATGTATGAATGTGTTTGGTATGTAGCTACAAGTTTTTAAAATTGTGTGTAATCAGATTCGGTTTCTGTTGTAGTTTTTTTCATTGATATATATGAATGTGTTTGAAACAGTTGATTTAATTAAATTGTTTGAATACTAAAGCTTGACTCTAACCATACACAACAAAGTTGATTAGAAATAAAAATCAAAACAATACTATTTATGTATATATGTATATTTTATTTGTTAATTTGTTTGAAAATTTTATTATATAATAAAAAATAGTAAAAAAATAAATCTCATATTGAAGTATATATATATATATATATATATATATATATATATATATATATATATAATATTATTGAAGTTCATCTTTATTGATCCAAGAATTATGTTGATTGGAAAATCCCAACCATTTTACGTACGCCTGGTGTCCCTTAGTTTTAATAACATTTTCAATCAAGTATGTATTTGGAAAATGTGTCTTTAATAGTTCATGTTCATAGAATCCACCAACAATCGGATTCATTTGATAGTCTTCCAATAAATAAGTAATGGGGTTTGTGTTCTGTAAGGTACGAATTTTAAAAATTTCAGTTGTCCAGTTTGGAGTATATCCTTTTGAAAAAATATGTTTATATTTGCTAATTCGAACGTGATCTCCAACTTTTAGTTTACCAAATTTATATATTTTGGGATGATTATAGACTTGTTTTAGTATAGAACTTTCATTTTCTGTGTTAACAGACTTTGGCGTCATTCCAATTGTTCTATGCTTTTTATTATTATATTGATTAATTAAATCCTTGCATATATGTATCCATTGATAATTTCCTTGTAGACTAAAATTTTTCCACATCATTCCTTTTAGTGTTCTATTAAATCGTTCTACAATAGACGCTTTCATGATACTATATGTAGAATAGTGGTTGATATTATGTTTTATCATCAAGTTTTGAAATATTTTATTATAGAACTCTTTACCATTATCGGTTTGCAAGTTTTTTGGAATTCTCTTTAGCGAAAAAATAGATTGCATAGCATTGGTTATATCTTCACTACTTTTAGATTTTACGGGTACAGCCCAAGCAAACTTTGAAAATGTATCTATAACTGTTAAAATAAATCTATAGCCTTTGTTATATTTTGAGTAAGCACCCATTTCAACAAGATCTGCTTGCCAAAGATCATCAATTCCCTTGATCACCACTCGACGTCGAATGAAATTTCTACGGGCTTGCTTATGAAGCTCCTGAACCACTTCTTGTCGCTCCATTTCTAACGTCTATCTTACAGATTACATCAATTTAAATGCTGCTGATATTGAATTTAAATCAAAAACGATTTACATATCTATGTTTTAATGGTTTGTAATGAGCTTCGTTTTTTCATTTAGACGTTCTTCAACTGAATCAATTTTGTGATTAAATAATGATTTCATTTCATTTAGTGATTGATTGAGATTATTTAGTATTATACTTTGATCATATATTAATTTACTTAAACGTGTTTCTACATTATCAAATTTTTCTGTAGTCAACACGTTTTGTTGTTGTATTATTTCGTTAAAACGATCCTCCATTTCCTTAATTCTCTCCATATACATTGTATCCAGTTGTTTCTTTATTTCACTTAAATAACTTTTCATGTAAATTTTGTTTACAGCATCGTTTTCCAATACAGGACTAGCAATATTTTTTATTCTCCGCAAGTTAAAGTTGAAATTACGATCACTATCCAAATGAATCTTGAAATGTTGATTTTGGTATCTTGCAGATTTTTCAATATAATGTCCAAACTTATCGATAGGCATTTTATGAATATGAATTGTTTGTACATTTTTAAGTCTATTTATATAATAATTTTTGCTTCTCTCAATTCCTCAATAATTGATATAATTTCATTATTATGATTTGAGTGACCAGCTGTTGTTGATGAAATCAAAAGACGCAATCTATCAACCAATTCATTAGGATCATCCCAATAAACATAATTATGCTTTTTTCTATTCAATTTCATTAAACCTTTTCCCTTATGAATTTTCTGTTGTTTAAATAGGTTTTTAATAATCGTTGTATATTTAATTGAACGATTTCCTTTAATTTGTCCATTAATACTGTTATTTCGTTTATGGACATTAGTCATCTCCAATATTTGTTTATAATTATTTAAATCTGTTTTATTATAACTGATTGGGTTCTTATAAACTAACAATTCATATAAGCCTGATGTGAAGGGCCATTGTAAATTACCTACAGTAATATTGGTTGAATTGAAAGCGATGGGTTCATTACCCAGTCTCCATATTTGATTTTTATCCTTATGAGGACCATAGGTTTTATCATATATATTTAAGTTAACTTTTGATAAATTATATTGAACACTTTCATTGGGATGTATTGCAATGGTGTTATCATCATCATTGCTATCATCCTCATTATCAACATTATCATTATTATCATCATCATCATCATCATCATAGTCATCATGATCATTTTCATCATCAAATGATTGAAACGTGTTTGAACTTTCCTCGATTTTCTTGTTATTAGAGCTTGGAGAAAACGTGTTATAATCAAGCTTACTCTTTTTATATGGTGTACTGAAGGCAACTTTATTATTCTCAAGATCATGTTTAAAAGAGTTATCCGGATAATTTTCATGTTTTATAATGTTATTATTATTATTATTATTAGTTGATTGAACTAATTCTTTTAATGGTTTTGATATTGGTTTCAATGTCTTTTCCAACAATTCATCATTTGCAATTTCTCCAAGCAAAATATTCTTATATTTCTTTTTTAAAATATTTCGAGTTTTAATAAGATTATTAACTAGATTTGTGTTCATATTTATAGCTTGAATTAGAAACAGATTCAAAACAGATCAGTTTAGCAGTTTAGCAGTATAGCAGTATAGCAGTTTAGCAGTTAGCAGTTTAATAGTTGAGAAGCTATTAGTTTAATAATTAATCTTGTACTGATTTTAAAGTATCTGTAATATTTCTTTTATAGCTTTATAAATATATCGAAACCTTTTCTATATCGACCATTGTTCATAGGATCATCTTTGTTAATAACTAGAAAACCATATTTTTCTTTCCAACACTCGGTACATAACTCATGAAATGTTTTCAAAGTCATATCAGAACCAACATGATCATTGTAAATATGCTTAATATTCATTGCATCCTGTTTGAAAATTATAATCATATTAGCATTATCGCGAATCAAGTGTTTTGGTATACGTGTATATGTTTGACATAAATAAAAACTATCAATATCTTTATGACGACCCATACAGAAGTAGGCACGTACATGATTTTGTTTCTCACAAGCTATATCGTCGAATATAAATACTGAATTTGGTTTAACTTCGTCTGGCGATAGAACATCATCATTATTGGAAAATGATGAAAAATTTATCTCCTTAATGGGTTTAATTAGACTTTCTAAGTACTTATATTTCGGTTGTTGTGTTGATTTTGAATATAAGTAAATATTTTTAAATTTCAATGCATGAGGACTTTCAATAAGACTGATCATAACATTTGTTTTTCCGCAATTTGATGGACCCACAATAAGAGCTCGAATAGAATTCGGTAGTAATGAACTATGACGAATTTTATTTGATGAATCGAGCTTTGATTCGATATTCCTTACATTAATCCTTTTATGTTGTTTAAAAAACGCATTCTGAAATCTAATGATAACATAATATATAAACCAGTCTCTTTTATTTGTTTTCAATCAATTTAATTTCAACCTTTAATCGATAAAGTATCAATAGATATGACAATCATTTATAAAAAGTTATTCAGTCGCCATCCATCCTTCATTGGTAAAGGTTTTCTAAATAAAATAATTAATAAACTTCCCATTGAACTTCATCTACCCGGTTATCAATTTTGCGGACCTGGTACAAAATTAAAGAAACGTTTAGCTAGAGGTGATCAAGGAATCAATCCATTGGATACTGCTTGCAGAGAGCACGATATAGCATACTCAAACAATAAAGATTTAGAGAAAAGACATATTGCTGATAGAATTTTAACTGAAAAGGCTTGGCAAAGGGTCAAAGCAAGCGATAGTAGTTTGGGTGAAAAATCAAACGCTTGGTTTGTTGCTACTGCAATGAAAGCAAAAACAAAATTCGGTATGGGTAACGTTATTAGTAAAACTAAAAAGTCGTCTCCAGTAAATAAACATCAACTATTTAGACATGTATTGAAAAGTGCAAGAAAGAATATAAAAAAAAGTGAAAACTTGAAAGATGCTATAAAGATTTCACGAAAAGTTGTAAACAATATTTTCAAGGGGAAGAAAAAATCGTTAATAAAAACACCTCGAATAATACCGTTACCAAAATCTGGAGGTTTTCTTCCACTTGCCCCTATATTTGCTGCACTGGGTGCACTTGGTGGTTTAGCTGGTGGTGTATCTGGTATTACAAAAGCAATCAATGCAGTTAAAAATGGAAAGGAACAGCTGACTGAAGCAAAACGACACAATAATACAATGGAAGCCATTGCGATGGGAAAAGGCATGTTCTTAAAACCATATAAAAAAGGACTTGGATTATATTTAAAACCTTATCAACAAAATTTTTAATGAAGCTACCTAAAAGAGCCCTTTCTGATGTAGACTTGAGAAAATATGCAAAACATATTCCAAATTTTAGAGGTGTGTTTATGTGCAACACTCTTCCAAGCAAACCATTTAAAAAAGAATGTGGAATAATCAATCTGGATACTTCAAAGGGACCTGGCACACATTGGGTAGCATACTGGAAAAACAACAATCAAATCGAATATTTTGATAGCTTTGGCAATTTGCAGCCACCAAAACAATTAATAAAATATTTAGGAAAAAACATTAGTTATAATTATGATAGATATCAAAATTTTAATACAATAAATTGTGGTCATTTATGTTTAAAATTTTTGTTTTCGAAACTAAAGTAAAAAGAAACTAGTGATCCAGCTAAATCTTATAATGGTAAGACTGGTATCCGCTCATTGAATAAAAATCAGCAAAAACCTCCCCTCCCTCAAAAAATTGTCAATAATAGTAAAGTTAAGAAAACAGCTGGTGGTGCTAGCGATGGTGATGACTCATTTCAATATGAAGATTATTAAATTAGTATATAAATATGAGAAACAATTCTTATCATCTCATTCAAAAATATATCGCTAACTTAAGAACATATCTATTAAAAAGAAAAACTAAAATGAGAAATATTTTTATCACATTGTTTGCATATATCTATATCATACAAGTGTTTTCAGCTTCATTACCTATTGATTTGAGTGAAAATGAACTTAAAAATACAGAATTTGCAATAAAATTACCAAATAATGATACTGTGAGCATACAACTAAATTTCAAACTTTTAAAGTTCAATAATGATTTAAATAAAAACAACGAGTCAACAGCAAAAACAGAATATAAATCAAACGAAGAACAAGAAGACTCTACACCACCTATAAATCAATCTTTTACTGTCGAACAAGCTATTGAAGCATTTAGGCAAGATTTAGTAAAAAAAGAAAAAAATATTGCAGGAATAATTGAAAGTTCGGCTCCATTTTATAGACATTTTCAACTTCAATACAAAGATAATATAAAATTGAGAATCCGTTGTACATATGACAGCAATTACTTGAAACGTCGATTAAATATTTCATGTTTCGAATACCGTCAAGTTGAATACGAGAGAATTTTAAGTAATGGTGAAATTGAGACGGTTTCTGAGGATGATACTACATACCGATCCGATATGACATTAATCAACATTCAAGATTATACTCATGATTTGGATATGGAAATATTATAAATTAACTAATATGATGAAATACATTTACTACTACTTAATATAAACTTTGTTGTTGATGTGTTAAGAACATTTATTTAACATAAATAAAAAAAATTAAAATAAGAAAAACAATGAATAATCAGTTTTTTCAACAATGAAACAACTTGTGGACCTGATACCTGTAAATGTTCCTTATCGATAAAAGTTGGGAACAAGCATTATGTATAATGAATTTTTATAATAATTTAAAAACATAGACTTTATAAACAGTTCTACAGTCGTCGTTGTGACTTGATTAGTATTACACAATGTCTGAGGAGAGAATATTAGTTGTAGATGTACAAGGTTTTTATCTCAACAATAAATTCATTGTAAAAGAACTGAGTATTTCAATTAACGATATACAAGTACAAACATTTATTATTAAACCACCTTTTCCATATTCATTGTTGACAACAAAAGAAAAAGATTCAATTAATTGGCTTTATAATCATCATCACGGATTAAAATGGCAAGATGGCGATTCAACCTTAACAAATATTAAGGAATATTATATTGCGCATGTTAAAGATAAAAATTTTATTTATTATGTTAAAGGATTAGAAAAAATTAAGTGGATTCAAAATATTTTTAAGGATAAAATTAATTTTTATAACCTAGATGATCTAAATTGTCCAAATTTAATAATGTTTTTAAAATCAAAATCAAAATGATAAATCTGTAAATATTTGTTGTTATCATAGAAAATATTGTATATGTGCTGAAAAAAATGTAATACTCTTAAGAAAGTTTATTAAATCAAATATTAATAAAGAAAACATAAAATTATAAAAAACATTATTTTTTTTTGGATTTATTATTTAACACTTAAATCAGATAAAATAATCATCAAACATTAGTTCATTCTGAATACTTGAAATGTCAATAACAATATCTTTAATCGGAAACACTTCAACTCTGGTTGGAGAATATTTTCCTCCAATTGAACTCCCTACAAAATATGTTTGTGGACTTATTGATTTTGTAACATTCAATTCCATACCCAATGTAGATGTTCACAACAATTTGTTTCATATAGGAAATCATATTATTACTATTCCGGTTGGTTCGTATGAACTTGAGGATATTGATTTTTTCTTAAACTCAAGCTTAAAAGATATTGATGAACCAATTTATCTAATAATTGAAGCTAACAATAACACACTTAAAACTGAAATAACCTCATCAATGGATATAGATTTTTCACAACCAAACAGTATAGGAAAGTTGCTCGGATTTAGCAAAAGAAAATTAGAAGTAAATTCAACTGCATATTATAACACTGATCAAAATCTTCAAAATGATAAATCTTTGGAAGTGATGATTGTAGATATTAATCAATTGAATACTACAAGGTTATTTGAATCTGACTTACCTGCACATATTACGGATGTTAATACAATACGCATTGAAAGCAACTTAACAACCGGATCATTTATTAATAATACTTCGAATCATGTTATTCATGAATTTCCTCTTGATGTTCCTACAGGATATAAAATAAGTGAAAAACCTCGAAATGTTATTTATTTACCCGTCAACTGTCAGCAAATAAACAACATAACGATTAGAATCTTAAATCAAGACGGTGAACTTATAAATTTTAGAAGAGAAAAAATCACTCTTAGACTTCACTTCAAACCAGAATAATGATCATTTACAATAAAAACGTAATGCAAAGAGGATTTCCATTCAATACCGCACCAACTCACATTCGAGAAAGTATAAAAAATAAAAAACTGTTAACATCATATAATACAGAATACTTAAAATCATTAGGATTTAATCTTCAACCATGAATGAAATACTAAATGTCCTTCAAAAACCTATATATGATGAGAGTATTGTAAAAAGAGAATATCATAGTTACTCTCCATATCTAAAATCATTCAACAACAATGATGAAATTCGTATACCAATTCAAAATCAGGATCTCTTTTTACCAAGTGAGAGTATGATTTACATTCATGGCTTTATAGTAAAGACGGAAGCAAACAAAGAGATTCCAGCTATAGATGTGAAATTTAAAAACAACTTTGTTTCATATTTGTTTGATGAAATTCGTTATGAAATTAATGGTTTTGAAGTTGATCGTACACGCAAACTTGGAATTTCATCCACCATGAAAAATTTTGTATCATTGAATAAGGCTGAAAGTGCTACACTAAAAAACGCTGGTTGGTGTCTTAACGAAACTTTTGTTTTAGAAAAAAGTCATTTTAGCTGTTGTATACCTCTGAAAATGTTGATGGGGTTTGCTGAAGATTATAACAAAATACTATTAAATTCGAAACATGAGCTCATTCTTCAACGTTCTACATCCGATGAGAGATCATATTATTCTACAAATACAACTGATCAGTTGAAATTAACAATTCTGGATATAATATGGAAAATGCCGCATATTCAACTATCAGACTTTGCAAAATTGGAAATGTTTAAGATAATCAACAGCAAAAATTCTATACCAATTGCATTTCGTAGTTGGGATTGTCATGTAAATCCTGCACTACCAACGAATACAAAGGTTTTATGGAATGTGAAGCTTTCTCCACAAAACGAAAGACCACGATTTCTTATAATTGGTTTACAAAAAGAGAAAAGTAAAGAACAAGGAAATATATTTGACCATTGTAATATCTCTAATTTAAAAGTATATCTAAACTCAGAGTCATATCCATATGACGATTTAAATAATCGTTTTGAAAATGGCCAGTATTCTGTACTATATAATATGTATGCAAAATTTCAACAAAGCTTTTACATGCGAGAACCTGAACCATTGCTAGATGTTAACGATTACAAGTCTTACGCACCGCTTATTGTTGTTGATGTTTCACATCAAAATGAAACTGTTAAAATTGGACCTATTGATGTACGAATTGAATTTGATACTGAAGCAAACAAACCAATTCCAGAAAAAACATCAGCATACTGTTTAGTTATTCATGATCGCTTAATCGAATACTCACCTCTAACAAGCGAAATTAGAAAAATTATTTAATTATAATATTTCTTTTAAAATTTTTAATAAATGAAAAAAAATTTTTTTATATATATATAAATAAAACAAGATCTTTTTAATTCTTAACCGATGTATTTTATTAAAACATTTATAGTTTCTTTTTACTTTAGTTTCGAAAACAAAAATTTTAAACATAAATGACCACAATTTATTGTATTAAAATTTTGATATCTATCATAATTATAACTAATGTTTTTTCCTAAATATTTTATTAATTGTTTTGGTGGCTGCAAATTGCCAAAGCTATCAAAATATTCGATTTGATTGTTGTTTTTCCAGTATGCTACCCAATGTGTGCCAGGTCCCTTTGAAGTATCCAGATTGATTATTCCACATTCTTTTTTAAATGGTTTGCTTGGAAGAGTGTTGCACATAAACACACCTCTAAAATTTGGAATATGTTTTGCATATTTTCTCAAGTCTACATCAGAAAGGGCTCTTTTAGGTAGCTTCATTAAAAATTTTGTTGATAAGGTTTTAAATATAATCCAAGTCCTTTTTTATATGGTTTTAAGAACATGCCTTTTCCCATCGCAATGGCTTCCATTGTATTATTGTGTCGTTTTGCTTCAGTCAGCTGTTCCTTTCCATTTTTAACTGCATTGATTGCTTTTGTAATACCAGATACACCACCAGCTAAACCACCAAGTGCACCCAGTGCAGCAAATATAGGGGCAAGTGGAAGAAAACCTCCAGATTTTGGTAACGGTATTATTCGAGGTGTTTTTATTAACGATTTTTTCTTCCCCTTGAAAATATTGTTTACAACTTTTCGTGAAATCTTTATAGCATCTTTCAAGTTTTCACTTTTTTTTATATTCTTTCTTGCACTTTTCAATACATGTCTAAATAGTTGATGTTTATTTACTGGAGACGACTTTTTAGTTTTACTAATAACGTTACCCATACCGAATTTTGTTTTTGCTTTCATTGCAGTAGCAACAAACCAAGCGTTTGATTTTTCACCCAAACTACTATCGCTTGCTTTGACCCTTTGCCAAGCCTTTTCAGTTAAAATTCTATCAGCAATATGTCTTTTCTCTAAATCTTTATTGTTTGAGTATGCTATATCGTGCTCTCTGCAAGCAGTATCCAATGGATTGATTCCTTGATCACCTCTAGCTAAACGTTTCTTTAATTTTGTACCAGGTCCGCAAAATTGATAACCGGGTAGATGAAGTTCAATGGGAAGTTTATTAATTATTTTATTTAGAAAACCTTTACCAATGAAGGATGGATGGCGACTGAATAACTTTTTATAAATGATTGTCATATCTATTGATACTTTATCGATTAAAGGTTGAAATTAAATTGATTGAAAACAAATAAAAGAGACTGGTTTATATATTATGTTATCATTAGATTTCAGAATGCGTTTTTTTAAACAACATAAAAGGATTAATGTAAGGAATATCGAATCAAAGCTCGATTCATCAAATAAAATTCGTCATAGTTCATTACTACCGAATTCTATTCGAGCTCTTATTGTGGGTCCATCAAATTGCGGAAAAACAAATGTTATGATCAGTCTTATTGAAAGTCCTCATGCATTGAAATTTAAAAATATTTACTTATATTCAAAATCAACACAACAACCGAAATATAAGTACTTAGAAAGTCTAATTAAACCCATTAAGGAGATAAATTTTTCATCATTTTCCAATAATGATGATGTTCTATCGCCAGACGAAGTTAAACCAAATTCAGTATTTATATTCGACGATATAGCTTGTGAGAAACAAAATCATGTACGTGCCTACTTCTGTATGGGTCGTCATAAAGATATTGATAGTTTTTATTTATGTCAAACATATACACGTATACCAAAACACTTGATTCGCGATAATGCTAATATGATTATAATTTTCAAACAGGATGCAATGAATATTAAGCATATTTACAATGATCATGTTGGTTCTGATATGACTTTGAAAACATTTCATGAGTTATGTACCGAGTGTTGGAAAGAAAAATATGGTTTTCTAGTTATTAACAAAGATGATCCTATGAATAATGGTCGATATAGAAAAGGTTTCGATATATTTATAAAGCTATAAAAGAAATATTACAGATACTTTAAAATCAGTACAAGATTAATTATTAAACTAATAGCTTCTCAACTATTAAACTGCTAACTGCTAAACTGCTATACTGCTATACTGCTATACTGCTAAACTGCTAAACTGATCTGTTTTGAATCTGTTTCTAATTCAAGCTATAAATATGAACACAAATCTAGTTAATAATCTTATTAAAACTCGAAATATTTTAAAAAAGAAATATAAGAATATTTTGCTTGGAGAAATTGCAAATGATGAATTGTTGGAAAAGACATTGAAACCAGTATCAAAACCATTAAAAGAATTAGTTCAATCAACTAATAATAATAATAATAATAACATTATAAAACATGAAAATTATCCGGATAACTCTTTTAAACATGATCTTGAGAATAATAAAGTTGCCTTCAGTACACCATATAAAAAGAGTAAGCTTGATTATAACACGTTTTCTCCAAGCTCTAATAACAAGAAAATCGAGGAAAGTTCAAACACGTTTCAATCATTTGATGATGAAAATGATCATGATGACTATGATGATGATGATGATGATGATAATAATGATAATGTTGATAATGAGGATGATAGCAATGATGATGATAACACCATTGCAATACATCCCAATGAAAGTGTTCAATATAATTTATCAAAAGTTAACTTAAATATATATGATAAAACCTATGGTCCTCATAAGGATAAAAATCAAATATGGAGACTGGGTAATGAACCCATCGCTTTCAATTCAACCAATATTACTGTAGGTAATTTACAATGGCCCTTCACATCAGGCTTATATGAATTGTTAGTTTATAAGAACCCAATCAGTTATAATAAAACAGATTTAAATAATTATAAACAAATATTGGAGATGACTAATGTCCATAAACGAAATAACAGTATTAATGGACAAATTAAAGGAAATCGTTCAATTAAATATACAACGATTATTAAAAACCTATTTAAACAACAGAAAATTCATAAGGGAAAAGGTTTAATGAAATTGAATAGAAAAAAGCATAATTATGTTTATTGGGATGATCCTAATGAATTGGTTGATAGATTGCGTCTTTTGATTTCATCAACAACAGCTGGTCACTCAAATCATAATAATGAAATTATATCAATTATTGAGGAATTGAGAGAAGCAAAAATTATTATATAAATAGACTTAAAAATGTACAAACAATTCATATTCATAAAATGCCTATCGATAAGTTTGGACATTATATTGAAAAATCTGCAAGATACCAAAATCAACATTTCAAGATTCATTTGGATAGTGATCGTAATTTCAACTTTAACTTGCGGAGAATAAAAAATATTGCTAGTCCTGTATTGGAAAACGATGCTGTAAACAAAATTTACATGAAAAGTTATTTAAGTGAAATAAAGAAACAACTGGATACAATGTATATGGAGAGAATTAAGGAAATGGAGGATCGTTTTAACGAAATAATACAACAACAAAACGTGTTGACTACAGAAAAATTTGATAATGTAGAAACACGTTTAAGTAAATTAATATATGATCAAAGTATAATACTAAATAATCTCAATCAATCACTAAATGAAATGAAATCATTATTTAATCACAAAATTGATTCAGTTGAAGAACGTCTAAATGAAAAAACGAAGCTCATTACAAACCATTAAAACATAGATATGTAAATCGTTTTTGATTTAAATTCAATATCAGCAGCATTTAAATTGATGTAATCTGTAAGATAGACGTTAGAAATGGAGCGACAAGAAGTGGTTCAGGAGCTTCATAAGCAAGCCCGTAGAAATTTCATTCGACGTCGAGTGGTGATCAAGGGAATTGATGATCTTTGGCAAGCAGATCTTGTTGAAATGGGTGCTTACTCAAAATATAACAAAGGCTATAGATTTATTTTAACAGTTATAGATACATTTTCAAAGTTTGCTTGGGCTGTACCCGTAAAATCTAAAAGTAGTGAAGATATAACCAATGCTATGCAATCTATTTTTTCGCTAAAGAGAATTCCAAAAAACTTGCAAACCGATAATGGTAAAGAGTTCTATAATAAAATATTTCAAAACTTGATGATAAAACATAATATCAACCACTATTCTACATATAGTATCATGAAAGCGTCTATTGTAGAACGATTTAATAGAACACTAAAAGGAATGATGTGGAAAAATTTTAGTCTACAAGGAAATTATCAATGGATACATATATGCAAGGATTTAATTAATCAATATAATAATAAAAAGCATAGAACAATTGGAATGACGCCAAAGTCTGTTAACACAGAAAATGAAAGTTCTATACTAAAACAAGTCTATAATCATCCCAAAATATATAAATTTGGTAAACTAAAAGTTGGAGATCACGTTCGAATTAGCAAATATAAACATATTTTTTCAAAAGGATATACTCCAAACTGGACAACTGAAATTTTTAAAATTCGTACCTTACAGAACACAAACCCCATTACTTATTTATTGGAAGACTATCAAATGAATCCGATTGTTGGTGGATTCTATGAACATGAACTATTAAAGACACATTTTCCAAATACATACTTGATTGAAAATGTTATTAAAACTAAGGGACACCAGGCGTACGTAAAATGGTTGGGATTTTCCAATCAACATAATTCTTGGATCAATAAAGATGAACTTCAATAATATTATATATATATATATATATATATATATATATATATATATATATATATACTTCAATATGAGATTTATTTTTTTACTATTTTTTATTATATAATAAAATTTTCAAACAAATTAACAAATAAAATATACATATATACATAAATAGTATTGTTTTGATTTTTATTTCTAATCAACTTTGTTGTGTATGGTTAGAGTCAAGCTTTAGTATTCAAACAATTTAATTAAATCAACTGTTTCAAACACATTCATATATATCAATGAAAAAAACTACAACAGAAACCGAATCTGATTACACACAATTTTAAAAACTTGTAGCTACATACCAAACACATTCATACATATCATCGAAAAAAAACCACAACAGAACTTTTAAAAACAGAACAACAATACAATAGGGTAGCACTTATATCATCGTTGTTACTTTTCTCAAAAATTCGTAATCAGAAATATATTTTTCATATATTTGCAGAACCACAAACAAGTTTAAATATACCTTTTTCTATTACATTTTTTCTTCCAACTAAAAGCACTAAACTAAATATTTCATACATTTTACACCACAAATCTAGACGCGCCAACAATTAAACTTTTTTTCACACATTAAGAAATCTATTTCAAACAATTAACTTGACCACCCACGGACGAAGCGAATACAAAGAAATTATAAAACCACAAATCTTAACGCGCCAAGAAATATTATTAAAATATAAAAACCACAAATCTTAACGCGCCAAGAAATACACTTTTTCCAGGGATGGAAACAACACTACACTCTCTTTGTGTAGCGTACCGATCGATGAAACTAAAATACCGACTTAAATCAACTGTTTCAAACACATTCATATACATCAATGAAAAAAACTACAACAGAAACCGAATCTGATTACACACAATTTTAAAAACTTGTAGCTACATACCAAACACATTCATACATATCAACGAAAAAAAAAACCACAACAGAACTTTTAACAACAGAACAACAATACAATAGGGTAGCACTTATATCATCGTTGTTACTTTTCTCATACAAAATTAGTATACAAATCCTAACCAACCCCACCCAAACCCCCACCCAAACCCCGACCAAACCCCGGCCAAACCCAGGCAAGCCAAGCCAAGCCAAGCCAAGCCAAGCCAAGCCAAGCCAAGCCAAGCCAAGCCAACCCAAGCCAAGCCAAGTCGTGCCAGCCCAGTTGCCGAAGCTGCTCAGCGATCGGATCCGCCCTAATAGAAATAACATTCAGGGATGGAAAATGCATTTCGAAATGCTTGCATATAACTTACTACCAGTAGATTTCTTACACCATGTTTCCAACTCTGCATGATCCCAAAAATGTATGGGATTTTTGATAACGAAACACCATAAACATACTACTGCACTCAACGAGGCTTTGGACATAAATCTTTTTGTTGTCCCATGACGTTTTCCAAAATGAATTAAAAATCTCTTTACGAATAACTTCCAAGAAATAAGAACAATATCGAATCGAAATTTTTCCGCAAGACTTTGACTTACATGCATCCTTCATTTCTCTAGGCTTACACAAAATTTTTACGTTTCCTTTAGAAAAACCTTGATATTCCTTTCCCTTCATAAGGTTTTGCTGACTGCAATGTCTCCAATTTTCTTTAGCCTTTTTAAAAGTGTCTACTGCTATATCCATCGTTGACATGACGCTTTTTATTTATACCCTTCTTATTTTTCTTTATTTCTTACAAAATCAGTTTTGAGATGAATTTCTTAAATTTTTTTGTCAGTTTTTTTTTCATTTTTCAATGTTGCCCATACAAACGATCGCTTAAGTCTTTTTGCGTTTATCAAATAAACGCTTATTTTAGTCAGACAAGTCTAAATTTTTTGTGGTTGTGTATTTTGATGCAATGCATCAGAATCAACCAAAAAAGCGATTTTGGATTTTTTGTTAGTTTGCGTTTTAGCTGACGATATGAGGTTAATTTTTATGTTTTATCTTTAATTTCTGTATTGTTTGGTAATATTTGCATGAACTTTTGATTTTTTTTTTTGATAAAGCAATTTAAAATCAAAACTTTTGTATAATAATTTTCTTACTTAAAACCGGTTGACCAGTTTTTTCTGAATTATAAAAACCGAAACCGGGTTTTTCATAGTTTCAAATATTAAAACTATTCGAAATCCGGTTTCTGGTCGAATAATCGATCACCCTAATATTTACATATTAAAGCATGCTTAGCCGAAGTACATAAATCAAAAAGATATACCTAATATCGATCTAGATTTATTTGTGTATCAAATTTCAGCTCTCTGGTGCGAATTGGAATTTTAACGGAAAAAACTTCTTGGTTTTAAGATTTTCCCATTGGCTTACTCATCTACACTTACTTGTGCATAAAATTTCTGGTCTCCAGCGCGAATAATATCTTTAAATTTTATGAGCATAACCCCTCCCACTATTTTAAACACTCAGTTTTGTTGTGAGCAGCGCTTAGAATTCATTTTAATTTTCTTCTAAAATATGCTAGACCGAAGTAGATTAAACACAAGGCTAAAATTTTATGGCAGTTATCACACCCACTTTTAGATTTCACTAAAATGGCTTAATTTAAAATCTGTATATTTTAACAGCCTCATTTATATAGCACAAATTTTCATACAAAACTTTAATTAAAAAGCCTTTATAAAGCCTTAATAAGTTTTATAAATAAGACTGTAAGTTTTTAGTTTCAAACAATATTGGCGTGGCCCCGCCCATTCTTGTAAATTTTTTTGGGTTTTCAGATTTTTGTAGTTGGTTTCTCACCTAGACCTACTTGTGTACCAAATTTCAGCTCATAAGCGCAACTTTTAATTTTTATGGGCGTAGCACCGCCCCTCTGACTAAACTGTCCAGGTTTTCAGGTTTTTCTTGTTGTTTTCTCACCTAGACCTACTTCTATATCAAATTTCAGCTCCTTAACGCAACTTTTAATTTTTTAATTTTTTTGGGCGTAACCCTGCCCATTTTTTCAAACTCAAGTTTTGTTTTCGGCTTATTATTCGGGTTAAGTTTCTTTTGCAAACGGATAGTAATACATACATAAATAGTATATCTTAATATGCTGAGCCGTAGTACATGAAATATGTGGTTTAAATTGTAAGGGAGTGCCAACGCCCACTTTTTTTAACAAAAAATGTATAGCCTTGCATTATCGCAGTATATATGACAATAAAATAGCTTCCATTAAGCGCCTTAGATTTGATTTTCTTATTCTGACCTTTATGGGCGTAGCCCCGCCCTCCTGGTTATAACTTCCGCGTTTTCAGTCTTTCATAGGCAATTACTCACCTAAAACTAGTTCTGTATCGAATTTCAGCTCACTAGAACAAGCTTTAATATTTATGGGTGTAGCCCTGCTCCACGGGCTATAATTTCCGTGTTTTCAGATTTTTCGAGTTAATTGCTCACCTAGGTCTACTTCTGTACCAAATTTCAGATCTCTAGCTATGGCGGAAGTACTTCATAATATTGATGAGTGAGAAAGTACGGCAGTGAGTATGTCTTAAAATATGGACTTTTTGCACCTCCATATCTCCAAAACCTTTCATTGTAATACTTTCAATCTTCGCTTTTGAAGTAAAATTAAGTAATTTTAATTATGGTTTACATTTCATAATTTTACGATTGTGGTGAACAAAGTGATGAGGGGGGTAGAAACAGCTCGAATGGCTTCCTGTAAATATACACACTGCGTGCATTGGCCGGAACTTGGCCTGGCGCACTACCGTGCGCCTAGATCATCAACAACATTCAAGTGAGCCAAGTGATTATTTTACTACTTTTGTCCAGTTTATATGATTGTCTTGGGAATTGGCAGAAATTTCTTTTATCTTTTCACCACTTAGGTTTCCGCAGAGAGTTTTGGTACTTCGTTCAACAGTAGAGTTATGCCAATGTCTTGTGTTTTGTTTTGCATTTCATAGTTGATTTTGGAACTAAAGCTATGTACATGTCAGGTCTTACAATATTGCCAGTAAAATGTGCTAAAAATTTCTTACAACCGTGTGAACTGGCAATTTTTGTCAGACGCCGTTGCCAGGAAAAGCATTGTCAGTCCATTGCAAGACTAGCAACTGACAACAAATTGTCAGACATCTTACAATCGTGTGAACACATTGTAAAATTATTGCCAGATATTTGTCAGACATTTTAATATTGTCAGATGTGCGAAGATCATGCATCTGACAATGGCGTCATTGTAAGATAATTCTTTCTATGGGCAACACTGCACACGCTTGATTTTAAAGAAAAAATTTATAATAAAATATATGCAGACAAAATCATTGCAATTGCTTCTTTATGGTCTATAATAATTTATACTTTCACTTTTTACATTTAAACAAACGCAAACGATAAATATTTAACAATTTCCAACAAATGGTTTAAGCCTGGTAACGCATAACAACAGATCTAACAATTTGTGCATATGACAACTGTGTGAACTGACAATCTTTCTACTGACGATTTTCTCAGATGAATTTATTGTCATTCAACCGTCCAGAAATAAATTGTAAGATTTTCTGACAACCGTGTGAACTGACAAGAAATATTGTGCTGGCAATTTTCGATTGCCAGTACATTGTCACCACATTGCCAGATCTGACAATATTGTAAGATCTGACAATCGTCTGTACATAGCTTTATATCATATTTTTACTTGGTGGTTCTTCAGTTTTTAAATAGTCGCATATCCAAAAAATTAAATCTTATTTTATATTAAGCTTGGTGATTTAATAATTTAAAGGATTTAGTTTCCATGCACCCTTAAATAAATAGAATAAACTTTGTATAGTTTTTAAAAATGATGAACATAAATTTTAATGTCAGTTTTATAGCTTTGCTATCCGCATTAATATTACTACAATTTTATGATGAGACGTTGCTATGGAGTTGCTGAACGTGAACATTATGTTGTATTTTTTAACTAAGTTAAAGCAAACAAGTTCGCATTTAAAAACAAATATCTACAAACATTGAAACATTTTTAACCAAAAGTCATAATCAGAGAGTAAATTGTCACGTGCATCAATAAAATCTGTGGCAATATTGCTTGTCTCGTTTTTAAGTCGTGCTGTGGTAACAAACATATTTGATGCTTTACCTTTTTCCATTTTTTTAAGTAGACATCCCTCTTTAAATTAGCTTGGCTTCCTTTACTGTGTATGACTATCTTATGGTTTTAATTTTTTGTTGGTATCACGTATTAAATGCCTTTTTCATAAAGTTAAGGAGCATCGACCTGAATTGCCACTGATGATGTCTTGTTTTTTAAGATATAACTAAATACTTACATGAACATATACATTATTTTAAAATATTTTTCAAGCTTAAATTATTCTGATACCAAAAAAACAAAAATTAATTTATTTAAATTTCCTGTAACTTAATTGGTAAATTTGAGGCGGGAACTTGGTTGAAGGTTGCAGAAGGTATTTCAAAGTAAAGAAAGATACCGGCACGAATATTGGAGAACAATATCTAAGCTCATGGTACTGTGTCAGGCCGAATTCCGATCTATGCAATTAGAGTATAAGAACAGGGTGTCGCAAAATGAGCTATATGGTTTTAATTCTTTTTTTTTTTTAATTACTATTTTTTGAGACATTTTTAGATTTTAATTGAACTATAGTGAATTTTTAATCAGAAATAATTTTTAGTCAGGCTCAAGTTCAGTACATTCAATTCTTTATTGAATGAAATATTATTATTAATTAATGTGAGTTTCTAATGAAGAGAAGAAAAATTTAACTTAGACTTTATAGCTGGGGGAAATACCGATATTTTTCTGTGCAGCCACGCACTTCATCAGCACCCACGTCAGTTCAGTTCTCCTGGTATCTTCATAGCGAACAGTCGATCAGCGGAATTTTGTTTACATACTTACCAAACAAACAAAAAATTATACAAAAAAATATTCGTAGTATATACATATTATTCGTAATAGGTACATACTGACTTTAATAAATAAGCTTTATGCTTTGCTAATATTTTTTACATAGTAGAAATAACAAAAACAAAAAAAAACCGCAAATAAAAAAAACTTAAACAAAGTGACATTGAGGAATACTCTAACGAGTACCTCACAAACAAACAAACAATCATAAATAACAAAAACAAAAAAATACCGCAAACAAAAAAAAACACAAACGAAGTACCCTTGAGGAATTCTATGTATGAGTGCCTCAAATACAAAAAATTTTGAAGTGAGTTCTAACGCCAGAAATGCTTATTTTACTGTGAGTTCTGAAACTCTTAATGAAAACAATAATAATAAAAAACCTGATGAAAGTCTTTTTTTTAACGGAAGAACCAATTTTTCGTCAGCGATCAATTTCGCTATGTCCAATGTCAAATAGTAGTGCTTCATTAACATTACAGTTGCCTAGTACTTCTTCATATAAGCCAGTAATATCATCCCCTTCAGGCTCGTGTTCATCACTTAACAAAGTTATCACTACAGAAAACAGCGGCTCGAAACTCAAGTTACAAGTCGAAATGGACAGATATATAACCGCAGTAAAGCGTGGGCGAAGCCCAAATTCTTCAAAAATTTCATCTGCTCCAAAAATATCTAGCCGCCACCAATCTATTTGAGAGAAAAAAATTCAAATGCCCTTATTAAAAAATTAATTTCGGTTATTGGTGAGAATAAATTTCACATTGTTCCAATAAAACTTGGCAACATCGATGAAACTAAAATCCAAATTTATGACGAAAAAGATTTCCGCAAAATCGTTGCTGAATTTGAAAAAAAAAATAAAACAATCTTCTACACATACCAGCTTAAGAGCGCTAAAGGCATGCATATCGTATTGAAGGGCATAAATTTTTATGTTGTTCCCGAAGAAATAAAAGACGCACTCGTCCTCCAGGGTTTTAAGGTAAAAAATTTGTCCAATATAATAAATATAGAGAAGATTCCCCAACCCCTATTTCGTGTTCAACTTGAGCCTAATAATATAAAATTGAAAAAAATGAGACGCACCCAATTTATAACTTAAAATAACTGTTATACCGAAAAATCACAGTTGAAGAATCACACAAGCGTTCTGGGCCCAGTGCCATAATTGTCAAGAATATGGCCATACGAAAACTTACTGCAATTTACCTACTGTTTGTGTTGTGTGCGGCAAATTACACGGCACTGCTAGTTGCAATAAGCCAAAAGATCAAAGTGATAAAAAAAATGCAGTAATTGTGGAGGTAATCACACCGCTAAATACAGAGGTTGTCCTGTGTAGTCTTTCGTAAAGAAGACTATGGTGCAAAAACCTAAATTAGCTTCAGCTCAATCAGCAAACGCTTACTCTGCCACTTTTGCGCAAATGAGCCAACCAGTTACTTTCCGTGTATCGTATGCAGATGCTGCTAAGAAAAATTCAATTCCCACACAAAATGTTTCCCCGCCAAATAATTCAAAAAATACTGACGCAAGCTTTAATTTTAATCGCCTTGAAGCTACTATTGATAATCTGGTGCAAACTATAAACAATTTTACAACAAGTATGACTAGCATGATACAAGAAATGCTGCGAATGCAGAATACTCTGCTTCAAGCATTAATTAATAATTCATGAACACGTTAACAATATGTTTCTGTAACGCAAACGGCATTCGCCAACATAAAAATGAACTTGAGCACTTCCTCACGGAAAAAAATATTGATGTAATGTTATTATCTGAGACTCATTTGACTTCGAAAAGTCTTTTTAAAATTTATGGCTACACTATATATGATACAAAGGACCCTAGAGGAAGGGCTTGCGGTCGATCAACAATTCTAATAAAGTCAAGACTCAAGCACTATATTCTTGATAACATTTGTGAAGAACACCTACAAGCAACAAATATCTGCATTGAAAGTTTTGTACAAATTTTGTTATATCATCAATTTACTCCCCTCCCAGATTTTTAATCACTGAGAATCAATATGATGATTTCTACAAATCTCTTGGACCTTGTTTTGTAGCAGCTGGCGACTAGAATGCAAAACATACGTTCTGGGGTTCGCGTCTTATTACACCCAGAGGTCGAGCATTGTTCAACACTATTTCAAAAATGGGCTTGGATGTCATTTCGAATGGGGAGCCCACTTATTGGCCTACTGACATACAAAAAATTCCGGATGTTATAGATTTCGGCGTCATAAAAAAATCTCTAGGGATTTAATTCAAGTTCAAGTTTCTCTTGATCTCTCGTCCGATCACTCTCCGACGATCATTACAATTTGTAGCCCATTAAGAAATAACTTACCTGACCCATATGTGAAGATGATCAATCGTTTTAATTGGCTGGGGTTCAAAAAATATCTCAGTAGTCATTGTACGGAAAACATAACGCTTAGAACACCCGATGATATTGAATCTAACATTGCCAATCTCAGCGAGAATATTAAACAGGCTGCTGAACATGCCACTACCTTCCATCCGCAGACTGGGTTTAATAAAATTTATTCTACAGTTTAAGAAATTTATTATTCGACATATTGTCAGAAGTTTATTTTAATTTGAAATTTATTTGCTGCTGGTTCAGCGTTGTCTATATATTTCATTGTTGCTGTAACAAATCATCAGTAGACTTCAACCACACATTTTGAAAAGTCACAAACCTCTTATCTTATGCACAGACTTTCAAGAACTATTTGAGAATTCACAAATAATAATATTTTTGAAAATCACAAAAGAATAATAAGCGTAGTAGGCTTTGAAACTAATACAAAAAACCCAGCAAATAATTTATATTCGATTTGAATCTATTTTATTTTTCTACACCTTTATACAATTAGAAATCCATTGGATAACAATAAAAGTAATTAAAAGGCAAAATGAAAAATAAAATCTAAATTTAACATTTAAGAAATTTATTATTCGACATATTGTCAGAAGTTTATTTTAATTTGAAATTTATTTGCTGCTGGTTCAGCGTTGTCTATATATTTCATTGTTGCTGTAACAAATCATCAGTAGACTTCAACCACACATTTTGAATAGTCACAAACCTCTTATCTTATGCACAGACTTTCAAGAACTATTTGAGAATTCACAAATAATAATATTTTTGAAAATCACAAAAGAATAATAAAATAGATTCAAATCGAATATAAATTATTTGCTGGGTTTTTTGTATTAGTTTCAAAGCCTACTACGCTTATTATTCTTTTGTGATTTTCAAAAATATTATTATTTGTGAATTCTCAAATAGTTCTTGAAAGTCTGTGCATAAGATAAGAGGTTTGTGACTATTCAAAATGTGTGGTTGAAGTCTACTGATGATTTGTTACAGCAACAATGAAATATATAGACAACGCTGAACCAGCAGCAAATAAATTTCAAATTAAAATAAACTTCTGACAATATGTCGAATAATAAATTTCTTAAATGTTAAATTTAGATTTTATTTTTCATTTTGCCTTTTAATTACTTTTATTGTTATCCAATGGATTTCTAATTGTATAAAGGTGTAGAAAAATAAAATAGATTCAAATCGAATATAAATTATTTGCTGGGTTTTTTGTATTAGTTTCAAAGCCTACTACGCTTATTATTCTTTTGTGATTTTCAAAAATATTATTATTTGTGAATTCTCAAATAGTTCTTGAAAGTCTGTGCATAAGATAAGAGGTTTGTGACTATTCAAAATGTGTGGTTGAAGTCTACTGATGATTTGTTACAGCAACAATGAAATATATAGACAATGCTGAACCAGCAGCAAATAAATTTATTCTACAGACATTGAACGTCTCGTACGTGAAAAAAGAAGAGCTAGAAGGGAATGGCCAAGGCACAGATCACCACAAAATAAAATCAGATTTAAATAGTGCACTAAACGACTCCAAGAGTTGCTTGCATCTGAAAAAACTGCATCTCTTGAAAATTATCTGGAAGGTCTTGATGTCACACCAGCATCTAATTACTCCTTGTAGCGCGCTGCTAGGAAGCTTAAAACACTCGTTGAGTATAAGCCACCTCTACGCACATCTACCGGAGGTTGGCCAAGAAGCGATACTGAAAAAGGTAAAATATTTGCTGAGCACTTAAAATCCGTTTTTACGCCAAATATATGTACTGGTGTTGCTGATTTGCCGAGTGTAGTCGCTCTACCCGCTCAACACATAAAGTTTAAGATGCGTGATTTACAACAAGTAAGAGTGCTATATTCGGCTGTGCCGAATCTTATATACCCTTTACCAAAGTGCGTTTATGTAGTATAGAGATACATACATAAGCACATAGTTACTTTTATGTACAAAGAAAAATATAATAATTTTCAAACCCTAGAATCATAATTTTAGAATTTTCTGATTACTTATACCAATCTAGTAGTTCTTAAAAAAATATAGAAAGTGTGTTAAGTAATAAAAAGGAAATTAAAAAAAAATGTTTTATTTAGTTACTTTAATGTCCAGAAAAAAATCATAGTTTCCAGCTCTGGAACAGTGGTTTTTATTTTTATAATTTTCTATAACAAACTTTTCTTTCCAAAACGTAAAATATATATATAATTTATAAAGGAAAAGATACAAATTAATTGGACTTAGTTACTTTTATATATTAAAAAAGTGTAATTGTCCCAACCGTAAACTCATCTTTTTTGATTTTCTGATTTCTTACACCAATCTCTTTCTTTTAAGAATTTAACAAATGTTTAATTTATAGAAAAAAAAAAAGAAAAAATTTGTTTTCGTAAGTTGCTTTTGTACAAAAAAAAGTTAAAGTTTTCCAACCCTGGAATCGTCTTTTTAATTTTCTTAATAGTTTTTTTTTTCTTCAAGGATAAAATAAGTTTATTTAATAAAAATAGATAAAAATTAGTTTTCGGTAGTTAATTTTTTATATCATAAAGAGTGTAAGTTTCCCAACCCTGGAATCCTCCTTTTTGATATTTTTTGATTTCTTACACCATCTTTTTTTTAAGAATATAAAATATGTTTAATTTATAGTAAAAAAGAAAAAATTTGTTTTAGTAAGATACTTTTGTATAAAAAATAAGGTTTTCCAACCCTGGAAACGCCATTTCAATTTTTTTATTTTTTTTTTATTTTGAAATACCAAATTCATTCGTACTGAAGTATAAAATAAGTTTATTTTATAAAAAAAAAAATAGCTTTCGGTAGCTAATTATTTATATCACAAAAATTGTGGGTTTTCCAACCCTGAAATCAAACTTTTTAATTTTTCTGATTTCTTATACTAATCTCTTTTTTTTAAGAATATAAGATATCTTTGATTTATAAAGAAAAAGGGAAAATTTGCTTTAGTAAGTTACCTTTCTATAAAAAAATAAGGTTTTCCAACCCTGGAAACATGTTTTAAACTTTTTGAAATTGAAATACCAGTTTTATTCGTACTGAAGTATAAAATAATTTTATTTATTCAAAAAAATTAAAATTAGTTTTCGGTAGTTAATTTTTTATATCATAAAAGTTTAAGTTTCCCAACCCTGGAATCATCCTTTTTAATTTTTCTAAATTTCTTACACCAATCTATTTCTTTTAAGAATATAAGATATCTTTAATTTATAGAGAACAAGGAAAAATTTGCTTTAGTAAGTTACTTTTGTATAAAAAAAAGTTAATGTTTTCCAACCCTGGAAACATCTTTTTAATTTTAGAAGGTTAATTTTTAAATTGAAATACCAATTTTATTCGTGCTAAAGTATAAAATAAGTTCATTTAATATAAAAAATAAAAATTAATTTTCAGTAGTTAATTTTTTATATCACAAAGTGTTTCAGTTTCCCAACCCTGGAATCATCCTTCTTGATTTTTCTGATTTCGTACAGCAATCTTTTTCTTTTAAGAATATAAGATATGTTTAATTTATACAGAAAAGGAAAAATTTCTTTTAGTAAGTTACTTTTGTATAAGAAAAAAGTTAAAGTTGAAATACCAATTTTATTCGTGGTGAAGTATAAAATAAGTTTATTTAATAAAATTAATTGAAAAATTAGTTTGCTGTAGTTAGTTGTATATATCACAAAAGTCGTAGGTTTTCCAACCCTGGAATCATCTTTTTTATTTTTCTGATTTCATAAATCAATCTCCTTCTTTTAAGAGCATTACATATGTTTAGTTTATAGAAAAAAAAACAAAAATTTGTTTTAGTAAGTTACTTTTGCATAACAAAAAAAATAAGGTTTTCCAACCATAGGAACGTCTTTTTAATTTTTTTAATTTTTTTTAATTTTTTTAGTTAGAAATTCCAATTTTATACTGAAGTATAAAGAAGTTTATTTAACCCGAAGAAAGCTCCATGTATTAATGGAATTAGTAACCAGATGCTTATGAAGTTGCCTCGTATTGCAATGAGAATCCTATTATTCATATTTAATGCCATTTTACGACTGGAGTATTATCCTCACAGCTGGAAGCTTGCCTAGGTTAAAATGATTCCAAAGCCGGGCAAAGATCTAAACAAGGCTGAGTCATATAGGCCAATAAGTCTACTATCAACAATGTCAAAGCTTTTCGAAAAACTGCTCAAAACAAAATTGTCCCCAATTCTAATTAGTAGTGGGTGCATACCAGATCATCAATTTTGTTTTAGATGTCAGCATAGCACCATTGAACAAACTCATATATTGGTTCAATTTATAAGAAGAACTTTTAAAGAAAAAAAGTATTGTTCTGCGCTGTTTATTGACATTTCCCAGGCATTTGATAAAGTGTGGCATGAAGGCCTAATTTTAAAATTGAAGACGTAACTACCAATCTAAATCTAAATCTTTTGGAAAGTTACATTATTTCCCGGAAGTTCACTGTTGTGGAAGGAGACTTTACGAGTTGGCCTGAAACTATTTCATCCTGTGTGTCACAGGGGAGTATACTGGGACCAGTTTTATATTTGATTTATACTTGTGATATGCCTGTGAGCAGTAGTATGCATACTTCCACATTTGCCGACGATACAACCTGCCTTAGTATGCACGAAAACCCTGATGAGGCATCCCGCAAACTCCAGGAACACATTAGCCAGGTGGAGCTTTGGTTAAACTTATGGAGAATCAAGGCAAATGAACAAAAGTATGTTCAAGTAACATTTACCTTACGAAGAGGTACTTGTTCCCCCATTCGGATTAACAATCAAGTTGTTTCTCAACATTCACATGTGAAATATCTTGGTATACACCTTGATCGACGACTTACATGGAAACACCACATTGATTCTAAGCTATCACAAATGAAACTTAAATTAACTCAGGTACATTGTAGAGTTGTGCTTATCAGCTCTTTTGAATGACCGCTCTTTTCAGCTCAGCTCACTTTACTGAAGTATTTCATTCAGTTGGCTTAGTAGCTCAGTTCATTTGTAGTGAAACATTTTGTCAAGCATAAAGAGAGAGCGAAAACAGAAGCATAAAAAGTGACCGATTTATACAGTGAGTGAGTGTGTGTGTGTGGTTATACATTGCAAAACAAGGCAGATGAAGTATAAAAAATAAATAAAACTAAAATACGAATACATCGTTTAATGAGTGGAATTTGTTATGTTATGTTATGTACATATGTATGTATATACAATCAAAATTAAAATTATTTAAGGTTTCAGATATTTTAATATTATCACAATACATATATAAATTTGTTTTTATGTACTTGTGCGACAAAAGAAAATTACTAAAAACCAAAACACTTGTATCGAACTCTTTCATTAGGTCGTTTTAGACACAAACCTTTTATCAAACACACCTAAAATACGTAGGTTTGTGTCTAAAACGAGCTGCTAAAAGAGTTTGATGGAAGTCTACATGTAGTTTAAATGGGTTTGATTATAGGTTTGTGTCTAAAACGAGCGACTGAAAGAGTTCGATACAAATCAAGAAACCACTCAGTACTGAGCTGAAAGCGTTCAGTGGATTGACCGGCTCACAGCGCTCAATGAGGTGAATCGTTCAATTGAACTAGTTCATTCATGAGATGCACAACTCTAGTACATTGGCTGATTGGTAGAAATTCAACGCTTAGTCTAGACTGTAAACTTTTAATATACAAGTCGCTTTTAAAGCCAATATGGTGCTACGGAATTCAACTATGGGGCTCTGATTCAAATGTAGAGAAAATTCAACGAAGGCAAAATAAAATTTTACGCATGATAACATCGGCTCCATGGTACATCAAAAATTCAAATATACATCGCGATTTGAATATGCCACTAGTGACTGAAGAAATTGTAAAATACGCAGGCAAATATCTAACAAAACTCGAGTCACATCCTAATCCGCTTGCTCGTAATATTTTGAACTTTACTGGACACATCCGCTTAAAAAAGAGAGATACACGGGCTCTAATATTCAACACTCCAGATGATGAAGCTGCTTGAGAACATTTTTTTTTCTTTTTGTTGCTTATCACTACACTCTAAAACACTTTTGTTGAAAATTATGTCGATAATAGTAGGCAACACTTTACAGACTACTTCCGACGTAAAATTACACAACTATATTTTTTCAACGTTTTATTGATTTTTGAGCACTATATGCTTAATTTTGAACAAAATATGTTTTACGCAATTTGTGTTTAATTTTAAAATATGTTTTTTTTAATAAAAATGCATTTAATACATGTGTTTAATTAAATTTATTCATAAAAAGGTTTACTGAATTAACATAAAAAATTCACGTTTTGCTTTAAATTTTACATATAATTTTTAGAATTTGAATAAAAATGAGAAATAAATTTCTAAAATTTGAGTAAATTTGTTTCTGACATAAGTATGTATACATATCGCACTTGTTTAACAATACTGTCTTAACTCAAAGCTTTAATTTAGTAATTTTTTTACTCAATTTGTGCACTATTTACAGTATTAAGTTATCACTATTTATATAAAACACATACTTACATTTATTATTTAGAAATTTTTTTTTTTAATGCATGTATTTATTTATTGTATCTTCATATATGAACTAACAATAAGTATTCAAATCTTAAATCTATAAAAAAAATTATAAGGCCCAACCAGTGTCGGACATAAACTTAGTGGTAGTTATAAATAATACATTAGTAGTGATAATCAAAAAAAAAAAAAGGGGGGGGGGAAAGTATTTTCAAGTAGTCCCATCTGGAGTGTTAGGTAGAAGAGCCCGTGTGTCCCTCTTTTTTAAGCGGACGTGTCCAGTAAAGTTCAAAATATTACGAGCAAGCGGATTAGGATGTGATTCGAGTTTTGTTAAATAGTTGCCTGCGTATTTTGCAATTTCTTCAGTCACTAGTGGCATATTTAAATCACGATGTATAATAGAATTTTGGATGTACCATGGAGCCGATGTTATTAACCGTAAAATTTTGTTTTGCCTTCGTTGGATTCTCTCGACATTTGAAGCTGAATCAGAGCCCCATAGTTGAATTCCGTAGCACCATATTGGCTTTAAAAGCGACTTGTATTATTTAGAAATAGCTTTATTTTAATTTTAATAAATTTTATATTAATATGGCGTGCTTCTGTAAGAACATGTGTGCTTTTAAGCTTCTCCTTTCTTCTTTCTTCTTGTTAAATATATTTCTGCTGCTTTATGCACATATGTTTAGTTTTCAACATTTTGACGTTATTTAGGCATATGTAGCTGTTTTTTAAGCACACTTTGTTTAAAAATAAACACTTGTAAAAGCAGATTTATATTTTTGTGTAAAATGAGACAAATATTGTTTTTTTTGATACAAATAACTACACAATTGATATAAATTTAGACAATAAGAATATTTCAACAACAATTTAGACAAAATATGATCCTAAATTTGGGCTAATGTTTTAGAGTGTACTTATCTATATAATTAATAGGCAAACATGTTTTTTGTAATCCATTTTACGCTGGTACCACTGCACGGATTTTAAAAAGATTTATATGGTTTTAAAGAATTTTTCGTACAGATGTGCACAATCTATATTTTATTGAAATCGGTTTAGTATTTTGGGAGCAATAAGCGTTTAAAGTTGCTACTACTACATGCACACATATTACACACGCATTCATTAGCTAACAAGTAAAAAAGAAACAAAACATGAGTGCGTGTGTGTGTGTTTGTAGTTATTCTCTTGACCTAACAATATTTTTTTCTTATTTGTTGTTGTATGAAACCCATAATACCTAAAGGAAGAGAGTTGAATAAATTGAATTAGCTTGGTTGAAGGGATTTTATTTATGTTTTTTTTAATTTCATGTATTATTTAATTATGGTTGCATATGTATGTATGTATGTCTGTGTGTGTGGCTGTGTTTTAATAAATTTTTTATGACGTTTAGATAAATTTTCTTTGAATCTTAATAAAGTTATTTACATTTTGATTCTAGAATACGGGTGATTGTGTCGTCCGTTTGGTATATCTAGTGTATTATTAATAACTATCACTAAGCTTATGTCCGACATTGGTTGGGCCTAATAATTATACTTTAGTTTTAAGACTTGAATACTTATTGTTAGTTCATATTTGAAGATACAATAAATAAAATACATGCATTAAAAAAAATATATATATATAGTACCGTATACGAAGCTAGACCGCTGGACCGATCCTTCTGAAACTATGTCAGCATGTTACTCAAACTCCAGCATAAATAATAGGAAATTTTTTTTCGTCAACGCCTACTTTAACGTCCATTTTTTAATGATATAAAAATCTAAATGTTTCCGAATAAACTCAAAAACGAGTCAACTGATATTCATGAAAATTGCCATATATATGTAATTTGGTCCAACTTAGATGATAGGATAGTTATTATTTAAATTAATGGCCTGGGGGCGGAGGGGCGTGGCAAAATGTTTGTACCGTATACGAAGCTAGACCGCTGGACCGATCCTTCTGAAACTATGTCAGCATGTTACTCAAACTCCAGCATAAATAATAGGAAATTTTTTTTCGTCCACGCCTACTTTAACGCCCATTTTTTAATGATATAAAAATCTAAATGTTTCCGGATAAACTCAAAAACGAGTCAACTGATATTCATGAAAATTGCCATATATATGTAATTTGGTCCAACTTAGATGATAGGATAGTTATTATTTAAATTAATGGTCTTAATAATTAATAATTAATTTCGTCTTCGTTTTACTTCTAATTTACAGCCAAATATAATCTACAAAACCAGAGAACAGCAAAATTCATTCACATCAAAAATTCAATTACTATTTTTAGTAAAATGCCACCCAAAAAATCTAACCTTAATGCCCGTAACAAAGTGGCTCGACGTGCACGCGTTGAAAGAGCTCAAGAATCAGTCGAACAGAGAGCAGAAAGAAATGCAGCTCAAAAAATTCGTACAGCTGAAATTCGCGCACGGGAATCACAGGAACAGCGTTATAATCGTCGTCAAGAAAATGCATTGAGAACAAGGTTGGCACGTCAACAACACATAGATTCTGTTAGACTTCGAAACCAAGAAAATCAGCGGAACTGCCGCGCAGTAACACGTAGATCATTTTTTCGTCTTGCGTTTAATTATGAACCAGACGTTAATTATTCGGCTGATTCCAAAGTTACTATGGGTGCGATGAACAAAATATGCAACTATTGTCAGGCGTTGAAATTTCACAATGAAACACCCGGCATGTGTTGCGCATCAGGAAAAGTTGTATTGTCACCACTCCCTACTCCCCCTGAACCTTTAAAATCCCTTCTTTCTGGCATTTCAAATGAATCAAAATTATTTTTGCGTAAGACACGAAAATTTAATTCTTGCTTCCAAATGACGTCGTTTGGAGCATCCAAAGTTTGTGATTTGTCATCTGATGGTCGTAATTTTGAGACGACATTCAAAATTCAAGGCCAGGTATACCATAAAATTGGATCATTGATGCCAATGCCAAATGAGGATCCAAAATTTCTTCAGATCTATTTCATGGGCAATTGTGAAGAACGTATAACAACTAGATGCGAGTATAATTTCATTGAACAAGCAGAAGAGAGAGCAATTGTATTGTCATTAGAATTATTTTTGGAGAACAGAAATCAATTGGTTCAATTGTTTAAAAGAGTGTCACCACAATTAAAAAGTGACAATTATCAAATTGTCATTAAAGCGGACAAAGTACCTTCGGGAGAACACGCTGGCAGATTCAATGCACCAACCGTTTATGAAGTGGCTATTATTATGGTCGGTGATCCAGTTGACAACAGATCCATAAAAATTACACGCCGAGATAATTCAGTAAGTAGAATTTCAGACTTACACCGTTCGTACGATGCACTCCAGTACCCACTGATATTCTGGCAAGGACAAGATGAATATCATATCAACATTAAACAGCGTGATCCAGCCAATGGTAATGAATTAAATAAAAAAGTTAGTTCAATGAACTACTATGCGTATCGATTAATGATTAGACACAATCAGGACAATTATATCCTTCGATATCGTCAATTGTATCATCAATACGTTGTGGATATGTTTGCTAAGATTGAAAGCGAACGTTTGCGATTCATTCGGTTCAACCAAGCTAAACTACGATCAGAGGATTACATTCACTTACGAGATGCTATTGTTGGAAACGTCGATGGGAATTTAAACAGCAATGAAATCGGCAGTACTGTTATTTTACCTTCCAGCTACATAGGCAGCCCACGAAACATGCAAGAATACATACAGGATGCAGTGACTTATGTACGTCATTACGGTCGTCCAGATTTGTTTATAACACTTACGTGTAACCCAAATTGGGAGGAAATCCAATCTTTACTATTACCAGGTCAACAATCAATACATCGTCACGATGTTACTGCACGAGTGTTTAAACAAAAGTTGAAATCTCTGATTGATTTTATAACAAAACATTCAAAACATGTTGTTGGTTGTACTCAATTGAGTGGCAGAAACGAGGCTTACCTCATGCTCATATTTTAATTTGGCTTGAAGATAAAATTCGTCTAGAGGAAATTTATCAAATTATTTCAGCCGAAATTCCAGATTCTTCAGTTGATCAAGAATTATTCAATATTGTTACAAGTCATATGATTCATGGACCGTGTGGAGCGTTTAACATGACATCACCATGCATGGAGAATGGGATATGTAAGAAAAATTTTCCTAAGAAATTCGCAAATGATACCATTACTGATATTGATGGTTATCCATTGTACCGTCGCAGAAACGCTGATAATGGTGGTCATATATATAACATGAGAACGTCAAATTCAAACCAATTACAAATTGACAATCAATGGTGCTCATCTAAGGTAAATTCCTTTACTTTTACTTTTTAATTTTTAATTCCTGTTGTTCATCGTTGCTGCTGTTCTTGTTGTTGTGTACGCATTGCAATCAAAATAAATTCAGTAAAGTGTGACTTTGACTCAAGCACATTCGGTTTTGAGCATTTTTTTGATTTAGCTTTTTCCTTTTTAGAGTTCCGTACACCAAAGGTAAAAAGGAACCCTATTGTTTTCGATACGCTGTCCATCTGTCCGTCACACGGTATTTTCTCAGGAGCCGTAAGAGCTACGAACCTGAAATTTGGACACAGTATGTAGAACCTTGGCCGCTACAACAACAAATACATGAGAATTAAAAATTAAAGGGTGTTCCAAAACGAGCAACGAAAAATATTAAAATCCCATGTAATATACATACAATTGTATATTGAAACTTGAAATTTGTAAAATTAGTGTATTTCTATACAGACGACAACAATTAACACTAAAATTTTAAAAAATTAAAATTAAAGGGTGGTCCATCAGTTAATGCAATTTTGACTATGTAATTTTGACAATTTGCTTTATCTTGGAAACCGTAAGGGGCAAACACTTGAAATTTTCAAAAACAGTAAGACTAAAAAAACCGAAAATTATAAAATCGCCAAACCAAAAAAAAAATCGCCAAAAATTAAAAAAAAATCGCCAAAATTAAAAAAAAAATTCTAACACTAAAACAAATCGCCAAATTCGAAAAAATCGCCAAAATGAAAAAAAAACGTCAAAATGAAAAAAACGCCGAAAATCGAAAAAAATCGCCAAAACGCGAAAATGTCGCCAAAACTAAAAAAAAATTTAAATAAAAAAAATTGCAAAAATGAAAAAAATCGCCAAAAATAAAAAATAGCCAAAATGAAAAAACGCCAAAAACCGAAAAAATCGCCTAAACATGAAAATAAAGTGTTATAACTGAAAAAAGAGCCAAAACTTAAAAAAATCGCCAAAACTGAAAAAAACGAAAAAACCGCCAAAACTAAAAAACCGAAAAGATCACAAAAACGAAAAAAAAAATGCCAAGACTATATATTATATAGGATGAAGTTTGTGTTAAATTACATATCTAGTGTTCGTACGGAACACTTCGTGCGCTAGTCAGAATCGCACTTTACTGAATTTATTTAAGTTTTTTCAGTTCAAACGATTTTTTCAGTTTTATCGCTTTTTTCTCGTTTTGGCGTTTTTTTTCTCTCTTTTTGGGTTTCATTTTGGCAGTTTTTTTCTGTTTTTTGGGGTTTTTTTCATTGCCAATTTTTTTAATTTGGCGATTTTTTTCTGCTTCTTGGGGTGTTTTCTTTTATTTACGCGATTTTTTCATTTTGGCGATTTTTACATATTGGCTATTTTTTCTGTTTTTGGGTTTTTTTTATATAGGCGATTTTTTTCGTTTTGGCGATTTTTTCATTTTGGCGATTTTTTTGATTAAGGGTTTTTTTTCAGTTTAACGATTTTTCCGGTTTTTCGCGATTTATTTTAGTCTTATATTTTTTTTTTTAATATGGCGCTTTTTTCGTTTTGGCGATTTTTTTGTTTTTGGCGATTTTTATAGATTTGGCGATTTTACATTTTTTTGATTTTATAGTTGTACCGTTTTTGAAAATTTCAAGATACAGCAAGTTGTCAAAATTACATAGTCAAAATTGCATTAACTGATGGAACACCCTTTAATTTAAATTTTTTAAATTTACTGTTAAATGTTGTAGCCTGTATAAAAATACATTAACTTTACAAATTTCAAGTGTATATATGTACATACAATTGTATGTATATTACATGGGATTTTAAAATTTTTGTTGCTCATTTTGGAACACCCTTTAATTTGTAACTCTCATGTACTTGTTGTTGTAGTGGCCAAATGTCTACACAGTGTGTCCAAATTTCAGGTCCGTAGCTCTTGCGGTTCATTTTCACCTTTGGTGTACGGAACCCTAATAAAGCAATTATCAAGTTAAATAAAACAAACAAAAACCAGCAAAGTCCTATGTATTTACAATATTTTAAATAAGTTTGTATTGCTTCTTTCAAACACTTATGCACTCATACATATGTAGTTCACACCGATTTGACAACGCGGTGTGAATCTCAGCAAAATTTGTGATTGTATTGTGAAAAAGAATTTTACCCCCTAGCGTATAGATGTTTACACATCAAAAAAATTATAGTAATCGCAGAAATAAAAAAGTTATAAACCATTTAAAGCATATAGCTCATTCTGCACCACCCTGTATATTTAGGCGCGAGTTATCTTAATGATATTTATGCTAATGAAAAAAAAAAACACGTCTTTCACTTTTCACTATTGAAATATATCTGACTTTATTCATATTTGTTTGTTATAATGAAACTTATTATTTAAATACAAAAGTGCTTATGTTCATAAAAGTTTAATAAATTGTTGTTTTATTTATTTTAACAGTTTCGCAATTAAAAATGCTTACATTAATAATAGGTTCAATAAATTGTTGTTTTCTTTAATTTAACAAATGCTTACATAAATAAGAAGTTCAATATGTTGTTGTTATATTTAATTTAACAGTGTCGCAGTTCAATATTTTGTTTATTAAGTATATTGTTTATAATTCTTTATAATTTATACATATATTCTTGTTTAAATAATCATTTTAATAATTTGGTTTTCTTTATTTTATTTATTTTGTTTGTGTAATATGTTTATGCTAAGTTAGTTATTTAATCTAGGTGATTTTGCTGGTGGATCTGTTGTTGTTCTAGTTGTGGTTGTAGTTCCTATAACGCCTCCCTCCTTAGTATGGAGCGATGGCCAAAAGTATTGATGGTCAGAAGCGACAATGTTTGTAGTAGGAATTTCTCTTATAATGAATTTTGTTTTCTTTTTTATTATGAAGATTATGATTATTACGCTAATTATTATAACCAGGAGTCCGTAATTTAAGTTTCTGTGTAATTGTGTTTTGTTTGATAAGTCTTCGATGGCTAATTTATTCTTGAAGTGATATTCTTTGAGTTTCGGTATGCTTAAACTTTCTATAGTGGCTAAAGGTCTAATATTTATTTCTGTGGATGGGGTTAGGATAGAACTGTCCCAATATATCCTTGGATTACTTTTGTAGGTGATTTCGTTGATTATTATATCGCAATCTTTAAAATGTATTAGTAAATTCCCTTTAATAATATTTGTCTTGTCGTTGCATGATGTCTTCATCTCTGTTGGTGGTAAGTTTGTTGCTAGTATATACAAGTCCTTGCTCGGGTTGTGATACTTTAACTATCTGGCCTATATCATTGAGTTTATAGTTGGCTTCTAGATTGTGTATGATTTTCCCAAAACATTGACATATTTCTATTGTTTCTTGTTGTAGGCTTTCTTGGCAGTAATACAGATCTTCAATTTTTTTACATAATTTGTCGAAATACTGAATTCTTTTATTGTTATAAACTACATATGGATTTATTATTACTTCTTTTGTTTTATTAATCGGTATGGGGATTGTGTGGGAAATTGTGTATCGATCGTGAGGGATATGAGGAATAAGATTATTGAAAATAATGTTTGTGTTATTGTAGTAGGCTTGCAAATCTGGTAATTCATACAAGTGTTCTATGGTATTTACTTTGATAGATTGGTTTTCCAGATTGTTTTCGATTTCTTTAATTTCTTCCAGATTCAAAATCATTTTTGGTATAATCTTAAGTCTGGCCAAAGTCATTGCTTCGGAAATACTTGAAATATGTTTCGATAATAAATCTATATGATAGTTGATTTGGTTCAAATATTGAAGGTCGTTAATCTGTTTGGAATTGGAAAGAATGCTGTTTTGTAAATATTGTAATGACCGGATTATGATGTCTTGTTCCTTATTTATGTGATTTGTAATATTTTCGATTCTTTCAATCATTTTAGTGTTATATTTTGTCTATTTGTGGTGGTCTGTAATTTTGATGTCAGATTAGATATTACTTCATTAATATGAGATGCATCGTTGCTGTCCATGTTTCCCGTAATAAATTTCACTACTGATCCTATACCATTAAATAATCCTCTTTTATTGCGATATCTCGGCGTTATTGTATTTAATTTATTTTTTAAGATCCGTTAGCTCATATTTTTTTTTCGTCTTTAGAGTGTCTTTGTTATTATATGAAGATATAAAATGCTTCAGTGATTCTTCTATTTTCAGAATATTGTTACTATATGAATCGAGTTTTATGATATGTATAAGGTTAGTGTAGTCTGTTATCGTTTTGGCTGTACCCAACTTTATTTGTACCAAACCTTGGGTATCGGTCAGATTTTGTATGTTTAGTATTTGTGCGAGTATTGTGGTAATTGATCTGAAATGGTATTAAAATATTTTAAGCATGATTTTCCTAATTTTAGATTTGTGAAGTTTTTTTGTTTTGTGTAGTTATTAATGCTACTTTATTATTTTGTTGTATTTTATGTTTGGTGAATCTTGGTGTGATTTTGTTTCTCCTACTTTCCTTCCTGTAAATGTAGTCATTTTGCTTGTAATCTAATGGTTCGTCTCTATTTGTGTTAAGTTTTTCTATACGTTTGTCAGTATCAGTTTGTAATTTGTTTTTAATGCAATCATATAATTGTGTTTGAAATTGATTAATTTTTGAAAGATATTCGTGCTCGTTGTTGAATGTAATTTCACGGTCAAATTTGTAGGTTCTTCCATAGAAGAGTTCGAAAGGTTTTAGTTTCGTAGAAGAGTGAATTGCATTATTATAAGTTATGAGGGTCTCTGTTAAAATGTCGTCATGAGCCATTTCTAATTTTTTATCTTTAATCTTTTCTATTACTAATCTGTATATTTCGGTTAGTGTTGAGTGAAGCCTCTCTACAGGGGCGTTGCTGCTTGATTGTTGAAAAGACGTGAAATGCAAGTTAATCTGATATTGTTGATAGAAATCTTTAAATATATTAGAATTAAATTCAGTTCCCTGATCACAAACGATTTGGTTAGGGATGCCATGCATACTTATGAAGTGTTTTAAGGATTTAATTACGCAAAAGCTATTTCTTGCTGTTAAAGTGTATGCCGCAGCAAATTTGGAGTATTTGTCAATGACAGTTAGAATATTTTTCGCATTTATTGTATAAATATCTATATGTATTATGTCCAATGGTTTGACGGGTGTTGGTGGTTTTTCAAATTTAGTTTTTGGAGGGTGTCTGTCAGACTTCAGTCTTTGGCATGAAATACAGTTATTTATTGTTTGAGTTATTTTCGATTTCATGTACGGGAAGTAATATTTCCGTTTAAGGTTATCGAATGTTTCTTGTATACCTCTGTGATTGTTATTTTCATGGTAGTCCTGAATAACTTTATCTTGATTAACGTTTTCTTTTACGTCTTCTACTATTTCGGTACACCTAACCAAACGGAAAATTTTGCTTTGTGCAAAGTGTGTTGCATATACACTTTGGATAATGCGAAAAATTTCATCATTGGTGTAAATTGCTGTAGTTTTATTATGGGCAAAATGCTTTTTAAGAATATCTGTTATAATTTCTTCTGTGTAATTAGGATAGTAAACGTTTTTCTATATTTATTTTTAAAAATCATTTCTGATTTCATGCAAGTATTGGGTTTTCCATTCCTCTGTAAGTTAAAGTCATTAATCGGTTTTTCTGAAATAGGTATTCCGTCGTCGTAGTTTTCTTCAGCTGAATGAATCGTACTTCCCGAAGTACCTTGAATAGAGAGTGTGTCAAATGTATTAATGTTTTGTGTTTCTGTAGGGTCGTGCTTAATTCGGCTAAGAGCGTCAGCGTTGGTGTTAAGTTTGCCTTTTTTGTATACAATTTCATAATCGTATTCCTCTAATTTTAATCGCCAATGAATTACTTTCGAATTTGGCTCTTTAAGTCTCATTATCCATGTCAAGGGCTTGTGATCTGTTATGATTCTGAAACGGTGACCAAATAGGTATGGTCGAAAATATTTCGTGGCCCATACTATGGCCAAGAGCTCTTTTTCTATCGTAGAGTAATTAATTTCGGATGTTGTGAGTGTACCGCTAGCGTAACAAATAGGCTTATCAATTCCTATGGGGCCTTGTGACAAGATGGCTCCTATCGTAAAATTGCTTGCGTCAGTTGTGAGATTGAATGGTTTTGAAAAGTCCGGGTATTGTAAGATTGGGTCGTTAGTTAGGAGGCTTTTACAAATTTCAAAGGTTTTCTTATATTCGTCATTGATTTTAACAGTTTTATCTTTCTTCAGACATGCAGTGAATGGTTTTGTTATCTTAGCGAAATCTTTTATAAATTTACGATAACAACCCAATAAACCTAAAAATTATTTAATCTCTTTCTGGTTTGTAGGGATTGGAAAGTTTGAATGGCTGATATTTTATTAGGATTAGGTTTAACACCTTCAGTGGTCACTACGTGGCCCAAAAATGCACATTCTTTATGCAGGAACTCTGATTTGTCTATTTGCACTTTGAGGTTGGCTTCTCTTAGCGCTTTGAAGACTTTTTTCAAATTTTCAACATGTTCTTGCAATGATGTTGAATAAACGATGACGTCATCTAGATATACCAAACACACAGTACCTACTAGGTCTTTCAAAACGCAATCCATTACCCTTTGAAATGTAGACGGTGGATTTTTAAGACCAAATGGCATCCGTACAAACTCATAGTGCCCACCTTCTACCGTGAAAGCAGTTTTTGGGATGTCTTTTGAGTTCATTTCGATCTGGTGAAAACCGCTAGCCAGATCTAATGTGCTGAAATACATACATTTGCCTAATTTATCTAATATCTCGTTAATGTTTGGTATTGGGTATCTGTCTGAAACTGTTTTTTCATTCAGTTTCCTATAATCTATTATTAAGCGCCATTTGCGCTTCCCGCTAGCGTCTAACCTTTTTGGGACTATCCACACTGGTGCACTCCAAGGCGAGTAGCTTTCACGTATTATACCTTGGTTTAGCATATCCGTGATTTGTCTTCTCACTTCTTCTTTGTGGATATGTGGATATCTGTACGATTTAGTCTATATGGGTATGTTATCCTTAGTAACTATGCTGTGCTTAATTTTGTTCGTAAAGGTAAGAGGCTGATTTTCTTGCAGGAAAATTTCCTCAAATTCTTTACATATTTTTGTAATAGCTTTTTGTTCTTCTGAATTTAAATGGTCGGTTCTAAGATTTTCTATTAGCTTCGAACTTACGTCGAAGGTTTGCTCAAAGTTGATGTTGTTAACTTCTATACAGTTACAATCTATAAGAGGATCTACTTTTATTGGGCTTTCGATTAAAATAATTTTATCCAAATTTGATTTGTTGGTAACTTCAACAAAACTATACCAATTTTTTGCCCTGTATATGCCAGTGGAAATGGTTACATCTGGTTGAATTAAGGTATTGGGTATCAAAATATCGCCATTTTTGATATCTACGGGTACTTTTATAATAGTTTTTGTTCTCGGAGCTATTAATAATTTGCCTGAAGTTAAATTTGGTTTGAAATGTAATGGTATACAAGAATTTCTAGTTATTAGGTATCTGTTTTCTAAGTAAATTTTTGCGCCTAATTTAGTAAGTATATCGAGTCCGATAAGTCCATCGAAGTAGTTATGGAATTTAAATATAAATAATTCGAATGTTTCTTTTTCTTTAAATTCGATAAAAGCTGGTATATTCACTTTTTCGTTTAGTTGATGTTTATTAAGAATAGTGGTTATTGTTATTGGTGTGCATTTCGTTATTTCTAAGTGTGTAGTGTATTCTGGGCTTATGAAAGATGCTGATGCACCTGTGTCTATTAAAAAACGGAGTGGATGTCCAAAAGGGGATGATATGTTTTTGTATGGGAGATTAGTACCGTGCTTGCTTATGTCTATATATCCTTTTGAATCTTGGAGGCTTCTAACTGAAAATTTTGGACATCGTCGATTTCATTGTAATTGTCCATATTAGGCATGTTATGTGGGGCGTTATAGTCTTCAGAGTTAGTGAAAGTGTCAAAGTTTTCGAGATTATGATCGATATGGTGAACTTCCCTTGGAAATCTTCGTGTTTGTACACTACTATTTCTTAGGTGTGTATAACCTGAACTGGTATCCATAGATTCTGGTGGTTGATGGTTTGTGTTGGTGTTAAAATGTGGTTGCCTTGAATTATTAAAATGGTTCTGGTTATTTGTGGTTGTATTATTGTATATTTGCCTAGGTGTTTGCAAACTATAATTATCTGGTGTAGTGAATGTTTGGTTAATTGGTAATTGTGGTCTTTGTGAACTATAATTGTGTGTTACCTGTTGTCTTGTGAATGTTTGGTTGATTGGAAATTATGGTTTACTATAATACAGGGTGGGCCAAAAGAAACCAAGGGGTGTAAAAGTTTAATAACTTTTTTGTTTATTAACATTTTTTTATTTTTTCTTTCAGATTATATAATATACAAAATGGAAATTTTTTTACACTAAGTATGAAAAATGATGTCTCTTAAATGACCACCGTTTTCAGCTTCGCACTGATGGGCTCTTTTTAGAGCATTTTCCATAACATCTTTCAAAACTTGTGGCTGTAGCGTTCGAATTTCTGCAACAATGTTTGCCTTGAGTTCAAGGATTGTCTCTGGCTTGTTCACATACACTCGCTCTTTCAAAAAACCCCAAAAAAATAGTCGGGTGCTGTCAAATCTGGCAATCGCGCTTGCCAAATAATTTCCGAATTTCGAGAAATTATTCGCTCTCCAAAAATTTGACTTAAAAGTGCCATTGTGTCTCGGGCAGTATGGGCAGTGGCTCCGTCCTGCTGAAACCACATACCAGGTCTGTTTTCAAGAGCAGGACGTAAAAAATTTTCTATCATATACCGATACCGCTCTCCATTTACGTTTACAGCACTTCCATCTTCATTCTCGAAGAAGTAGGGCCCAATGACATTTTCAGATGTGATCCCACACCATACTGTACACCTGATGGGGTGCAATTGGCGTTGATGAATGGCTCTTGGATTTTGAGAACCCCAGAACCTACAGTTCTGCTTATTAACAAAGCCATTCAAATGAAAATGAGCTTCATCACTCATAATCAAATTTTCAATAAAGTTGATTTCTGGTTTAAATAATAAAATTCTATTGTTCTGGTTCTCTGTTCAGTTGTGAACCTCTCCATTATAAATTCTCCAAGTGTTGTCTATATAATCTGAAAGAAAAAATAAAAAAAAAATTAATAAACACAAAAGTTATTAAACTTTTACACCCCTTGGTTTCTTTTGGCCCACCCTGTATATAGGAGGACTACGACTTGTGAATTTCTGTGGTCTTGGAATGAATGGTTTTTGGTATTGAGGCTGGAAATGGGGAATAAATTGTCTCAAACTATCCTGTCTTTTTACTCAATTCCTATTTTCTTGTTTAATGTAGAACATATTTTGTTCCGTAACGCAGTATGAAAAAGCTATTGGTAATGATTCTGGTTTCATAGCCCTAATTGATGATCCTAAGGGTTCTCTAAGACCTGACAAGAATGTTTTAAGACACATTTTGGCAAACAAATCTCTTTTGGCTGTAATTATATTAGGATCCAATTCATGGATCATTAAATGGTTATTTATTGTAGCTTGGATTTCTATAACTGAGCTGTAGAATTCTTCTAACGATTTATTATTTTGCTTCAACAGATGCAAGTCTCTAATTAATGAGGTCTCATTTCTCTTATCTGAATAGTGCAATATGAGATTATTCTTAATGTCTTGCCAGCTTAAATTTGTGCTGTACATGTTTAATATCTCATTCGCTTCTCTTTCGATTTTATTGCGTATTGCTCTTAAGATCATTTTGGCGAAAGGAGTTCCATCAATGGGTGTTAATATTAAAAGTATTTCCTCCACATTGTTTATAAAATCGTACAACAACCTGGGGTTTCCGTCGAATTTGGTAAGGTCTTTGACAGCATCTGGTACTCTCAAAGATTCTATAATATTTCTAACCGCATTGTTTGCGAGATTACTAGCATTATTATTTTCATTACCCTGATTGACACTCATTGCTACTGATTCTGGAATTGGGATACGGATTCTTGGTATAACGTATAAGAAAAAGTATTGTATTCTGCATTTTAAAACTCCTTTTTTTCTACGATGATCCTTCGTAATAAGTAGTTGTTTCTGGGCTTTCCTTTTGCTGATTTTCCTTTATATGATGATCCTTTGTTGAAGATTTTCTTAGCAGTTGTTTCTAGGCTTTTCTTTTGCAGACTTTTCCTTATACGATGATCCTTCGTATTGGGTGTAGGTTGCTGGTTCCAAAATTTCTCGATATTCCCTCGTGATATTTATGGAACTTGGACGACTGCGCCAGTTATCTTAATGATACTTATGTTAATGAAAAAAAAACACGTCTTTCACTTTTCACTATTGAAATATATCTGACTTTATTCATATTTGTTTGTTATAATGAAACTTATTATTTAAATACAAAAGTGCTTATGTTCATAAAAGTTTAATAAATTGTTGTTTTATTTATTTTAACAGTTTCGCAATTAAAAATGCTTACATTAATAATAGGTTCAATAAATTGTTGTTTTCTTTAATTTAACAAATGCTTACATAAATAAGAAGTTCAATAAGTTGTTATTCTATTTAATTTAACAGTGTCGCAGTTCAATATTTTGTTTATTAAGTATATTTTTTATAATTCTTTATAATTTATACATATATTCTTGTTTAAATAATCATTTTAATAATTTGGTTTTCTTTATTTTATTTATTGTGTTTGTTTAATATGTTTATGCTAAGTCAGTTATTTAATCTAGGTGGTTTTGCTGGTGGATCTGTTGTTGTTGCAGTTGTGGTTGTAGTTCCTATAACTCGTGCGCCATACCAAGTTACGGCCTCTGCATACATTGTGTATATTTACACGAAACCATTTGAGCTATTTTAACCCGTCATAACTTTTTCCCCCGCAATTGTATATTGTTAAATTAAAACCATAATTAGATTGAACCTAGTTTCACGGCAGTACGACAGGCCAAGTTCTGTCCAATGCACGCAGTGTGTATATCCACACGAAGCCATTCGAACTGTTTTTACCCCCCTCATAACTTTGTTCCCCGCAATCGTAAAATTATGAAATTTAAACCACAATTAGAATTAATTCATTTAACCTCGCATGTGAAGTTTTAAGTCTTAGAGTTAAAGCTTCCTGAGATAGAGGTGCAAAAAGTGCAGATTTTAAGACATACTCACTGACCACTGACCACTGACACACTCATCAAATTGATGAAGCACTTCCACTATAGCTAGAGAGCTAAAATTTGATACACGAGTAGATCTACATGAGCAATGAACTAGAAAATCTAAAAACACGAAAGTTTTAACCAGGGAGCGGTACTATGCCCATAAAAATTTAAATTTGTGCTAGTGAGCTGAAATTCGATGCAGAAGTATGTCTTTGTAAGCAATCAACTAAAAATTTTGGCCAGGAGGTCGGGGCTACGTCCATAAAGGTCAGAATTAAAAAAGAAAATCTAAGGGGCTTAACGGAAGCTTCTTGACTTAAATTTGGCATATATACTGCGATAATGCAAGGCTATAAATTTTTGTTGAAAAAAGTGGGCGTTAACACGCCCATAAAATTTAAGACTTCCGTTTCATGCACTACGGCTCAGCATTTTTAGATATACTATTTATGTAGATATTATTATCCGTTTGCAAACGAAACTTTACAGGAATAATATGATCTGGCCGAAAAATCTTGATTTTAAAAGAGTGGGCGGGGTTACGCCCATAATAATTAAAAATTAAAAGTTGTGCTAAGGAGCTGAAATTTGATATATAAGTAGGTCTAGGTGAGAAACCAACTAGAAAAACGTGAAAACCCAAAAAAAATTTACGAGAATGGGCGGGGCCATGCTAATATTGTTTATAACTAAAAACTTAATATCGATTTTCACAAGTAGAAAGGCCTTAACTCGTATTTTTATGAAATTTAGTTTTTCAGTAATTTCAATACATTACACACAAATACACCTTGTCACAAAAATTTATTGCAATATTGTAAAAAATAACGCTTTTACAAGCAGTTAAAGAGATAAAGTTACAGTTAAATTTTTGACGAAATATGTGGATGACATTTTTGTTGTGATAAAAAAGAGGACGAATTAATTATATTAAAAACACTCAACGCGTACCACAATAAAATACAGTTTACCATAGAAAAAGAAAAAAACAGTGCAATACCTTACCTGGACATACATATAATTAAGGATAATGGAAAAATTATTACAAATTGGTACAAAAAGCCTACTTCTTCAGGAAGAATAATCAATTTTCACTTTACACAGCCGTTACAAATGAAACTGAATACGGCTACTAATTTTATAAAAAAAATTTTTTACTTAAGCGACAAAAGGTACAAAAGAAATAACATAGACACAATATGGAAAATACTGGGTAAAAACAATTATCCATCGTACCTAATAAATAATTTAATTAATAAAGTTCTTAAAAACGAAAATAAACATTCCATGGACAGGGGGAAAACCGGAGAAAACAAATTTTACAGTGTACCCTACATACCCAATCTTACAGAAACAAAATCCCTAAATAATATAATTGAAGACAAAACAATAACAATTGCACATAGATCAAACAAAACTTTAAGAGACTTGTTCACAAACAATAAAACAAAAATTGACAAATTAAAAACAAACAATGTTGTTTACGAAATAAAATGCAATGGAAATGAGAGAGAAAGCTGTGATTTGGTTTATATGGGAACAACAAAAAGAATGCTAAGGACGAGAATAAATGAACACAAGGCAGACATAAGGAAGGGAAAGGAGGCCACAGCATTATCACTACATGTGAAAGAGTGCGGTCATGTAGCGGACTTGGAAAATATAAAAATATTGGACAAAGAAAAGAAAGAGAATAAACGTTACACTCTTGAAAGTCTGCGGATACAACAAAAAATACAAAGGACAATGAACACAAAGGAAGATAAAGATAACACTAAACTGCAATATTTTGATTTAGTTGAAGTTATGTGATATTAGCGTTAAGATTGACGGATAAAATTTGTGTTGTAGTGTTTTTATTTATTTATTTAATTTTTTATTTATACAAATTCTGTGTCGTGCAGTCCAGTTTTTCTATTTTTAATTAATAAGTGATAATTTTGACAATTTGTAAGTCAAAAATTAATTGCTATTTAATTATTGAACTCAAAAATCTAATTAACTGTTGTTTTGTTGCTAGATTTTATGAACAAAAAATATACCCCTGAAGAAGCTTGAAATAAACAAGCGAAACTTTGGGTGTTTGAAAATAAAATAAATTTGTTTTATTTACGTTTTGGATTGACCATATTTAGCCCGAAGGTAACCCCTGTCACATCAAGAGATAAAGTTACATTTGTTTGAGTAAGGGCCTTTCTACTTGAGACCAACGATATACAAATTTTGACTCAAGCTATTTTAGTGAAACTTTATCTACACGTTGCAGGTATGCAAGACTTTGAACTATCACCTTAAGAAGTGGGCGTGATCACTCCCATAAAATGTTAGCATTGTCTTTAATCGACTTCGGTCTAGCATATTTTAGAATAAAATTAAAATGAATTCACAACGAAATTGTGAGTTTCAAATAGTGGGAGGGTTAATGCTCATAAAATTTAAATGTATAAATTCGCGCTAGAGAGCTGAAATTTTGTACACAAGTAAGTGTAGATGAGTATGCCAATAGGGTAATCTCAAAACCAAAAAGTTTTATCCGCACTAGAGAGCTGAAATTGGATACACGAATAAATCTAAATATTATACTGTAGAGAGCTGAAATTTTGCTTCACTCAATCGGAAAATCCAAAAATTAAAGCACCAGCTACCCTATTGAAACTTTGCATGCAAATTGGGTATATCCTTTTCATTTATTTACTTCGGCTAAGCAGTTTTTATATATGTAAATATATTGAGTAAATAGGTTGGGTCACGCCTACTAAAATTTATGCTGTATTTATCCAAAATTTCGGCCATTAAAAGTAGTGAGATATAAATTTTAACCAAGTTCTTGTTTGACATAATACCTAACACTGAAATATGTTATGTATTTTTCACATTTATGATTTTGGGAGGATTATAAAACTACAAAAACTAAGTTATAACAACAAATTTTAATGTATTAAAAATTGTAAAATTAGTATAAAAGAAGGAAAAAATCTAACGTCTTGTCCCACGATGTCACCAGAAAGCATTCGATCGAATACTTATTTTGAAAACAACAACAAATTTTTTAATGTTATTGCTGTTTGCAATAAAAGTTGTCGATCGTGGGACAGTCCGTAAATGAAGAATTACTAATTTACATAAAAAATTTTTTCATGCAATTTCATGAATTTTGTTGCGCGAAACTTTTTCTATTTGCTAATTGCAGCGCTATCATTGGCGTAGCTAGACATTTTTTCAGGGGGGGCAAACACGATTTTTTTTAATTAGTGTTTTTTATGGGAATTGTTAAAATTTAAGCTTAAAATTTTTTAAACGCACTAATAATCCCAAATTAATATTTTACTTATAAAGTTAAATATATATTTTTTATTAAAAATACATTGAAATTGGAAATTAAAAAAATATATTTTACTTAATAAGTAAAATATTAATAAGTAAAATATTGGTTTGGGATTATTAGTGCGTTTAAAAAATTTTATACAGATTTTTTTTATTTAACATTTTTTTTAATTTAAGTTAAAACATAAATTAACAGTCCAGTTTCAATAACAAAAATTAAGTTATAATTAAAACTAAAAAAACAAAACATTCAAAACAAAAACAATATATAGACAAAAAGTAAAGTGTGTATTAGAAAAAAACTAAATAATAATAATAATAATCTAATAATAATAAACTAAATAATAATAAAATTAATATTCGTTTCCAACAAGTTTATATGTTCATATGGAATAATTATTTATGTATATACTATATTTGAATACAATATTTTAAAAAGATACAAACAAGAAATGATTTCATTCATCATTCATGATTTCATTTCTTAATAATTTATTATTTAATTAAAAAAAAAATTATCTGTTGGTGCATAAATAAAAATAGAAAATTTCCATTTATTATTTAGTTACCCTTCCAATATTGAAGTTCTGAATCAATACTATGTATATTGTTGCGATGAATAAACATACATACATAAATAAGTACAAACATATGTATGCAAGTATGTATGTATACGTGTTCAATTGAAAAAAATTTTATGTGCATATATATACATGCATACATATCGATAGTTGAGTTTTTCAGTGATTTCAATAAATTTCACACTAATACACCTCATCACAAAAATTTATTGCAATAGTGTAAAAAATAGCGCTTTTACAAGCAGTTGTTGTTTCCATTTGAGACCAACGATATATTGACCTGTGTAAGTTGATATCCTATCAAAAATTTCGATCATTAAGAGTATGAATACCAAAATTTGGACCTAGGAATATTTTTCACAAGTTTTCCACTAGTCTAACAAAGTTTTATATGAACATGAATTGTTTTGTTTTGTTTTCTAATAAAAATAAAACATATGTAGACATGTTTAAAGAGGAAATTTTGATTTGTTCGATTATCTGACGATTTTTCGGACATGAAATGACGATTATTTTATATTTTATCGGGATTTCGGCGATTTTTCCATCATTTTATCTGGCAGTCCTGGATTGAACCATAAATATGCATACATACATACATACATGTGTGTGTACGAGTATATATAGTATATGAATTTATACAAGGTATTTGCAGATCATAATTTTTCGCTATTTTTATAATTTTACTCTAATACCTGACTTACATTAAGCATTTTTTCATGAAATTTCATGAATTTTGTTGCACGCAACTTTTTCTATTTGCTAATTGCAGCGCTATAAAAGAGTATGTTATATAAAAAAAGGCGTATAATGAATCTCATGCATTTTTGACAACTTTTTTTATATAAATTGCTCGTCCAGGACTCGTATTGACAAATAAAAAATTTTCATGCAATTAATTTCATGAAAAAAATGCTTAATGTAAATTAGGTATAAATAAAAATTGGTGGCTATTGTTACGAACAATTTGACAGTAGAAAATCTTAAGAACACCTTAAAACAACTTGTCTTGCTATTAACTAGGTACACTAATACAATTTTATTAAGAATTTGTTGAAAGCTACATACACACATACATATCTACACACATGCATTATAAATTCACATGGAGTTTACTATTTGTGATGTTTTGAAGTGCTGTAAACTTATAGTTTTTTTGGGTATTTGTTATCTAATAAAAGTATGCATATTTAGCGATTATTCGAAAAGTTTGTATAAAAACTACTGGTGATTTTCATGAGTAATTTTAAAATAAATAAAAAATAGATTTTTTTAATATTACAGGCAAAAGAATATGTTTTAAAAAGAATTTGTAATAAATCCTGGGGTAACAAAATCAAGTCTAGGAAGGCGTAGCTACGCTTATGAGCGCTATACAAGAAAATTTTATATAAAAAAGAACGTAGAATGAATCTCTGATGCATTTCTGGAAAAATCTTTGATAGGAGTTGCTCCTCCAGGCCTCCTATTGACAAATAAAAAATTTTCATGCATCTAATTTTATGAAAAATGATTAATGTAATCTGTTTAAAGAAAACTCCTTCTTTATCCTTGTTTGCTTAAATTTTTTATTCCATGCAACATAAGAAACAACTCTAAAATAAATTACTTTCATAAATGCTTGTAAGAAATTTGCTTAGTATCTTCATTTTGAAACTTTGCTTGCTTATTATCAGGGAAACCAGAAATATGCTCTAAAAAATGTGTTTTATGTGCATTCAATATTACGGAAGTAACGAATACCAGTTTAGCGAATGCAAAAGCGAATAATTTATTTTAATTTCTGCGAAAGCGAATGCAAATATTACAATACGTTAAAAAATCACATGAAAATAAATTTATATAAGAAGATGAATTTGTATTATATACATAGCTGTACTACATATAGCATTTTATTTAAATTTATTCTTTAATTGAGCAAATATGTGTTAATTATTTAAAAACTTAAGTTCTTAAAACATAAAGATATAAAATAGCAAAAATTAAAAATTTTAAAAACCCGCGAATTTATCTAGAAAAGATGTGATATTTTCTAAACGGCTGCACCACTTTTCTTAAAATATAGCTAAGAACCCTCTCAACTAAGTGAAAGTTACTAAGTCAAACAGAATAAACTAAATCAAAATCGGTCCAGTCGTTTGGTCTGTACGTAGACTCGTACAGACACACAGTTACACAGACACACACACGCAAAGAAAAAATATGGTTGAGGTAAACATAATCAAACAGCAACATACTATGATTGAATTATATGGTTGCAGTCAAATCATATTATTGTAAACTTTAATAATATTATTATCTGAGTTAATAATAATATTATCTACAAAAACAATGAACTTTGTTACACCTAATCTTAGTATTGTAAATATGACAACACTATTGTTAGATGTGACTAAAATATAATTTAGACTCACCATACCATGTCCTTATATCATATTAATATTGTTAAATACGACAACAGTATTATTTAATATAATAATACTATTTTGTTTTTTAATCATATATTTATTGTAGAAACAGCTGAGCGTTAAATTCGAAATAAAAATAAATTAATGTTGTTGAAATAAAATGTGTATATAGAAATGTATACTTACACGACATACAGACATGTCTGTATAAAGAGATACACAAATGTTTATATATTTTTATTGGTCTACCCTTTCGTTTATACTTTATGTATTTATTCATTTGTTTAACATCACCCGTGCACTACCGATAGCTTACAAACAAAATACTGAACTGACAGATGTTTCTGAATTTTTTTTTTAAGCTTAACATAGTATGGTTTTGGATAAGATTATATTGTTATTTACATCATATTATTTTTAAATAATAATACAAATTATATTGTAGTCATACGTTTTTAACAAAACGATATTGTTAAACTCTAACCATATCACACTTTTCTATGGATGTGATAATGTAATTATTAAATTCAAACATTACTCTGTATATCGTAACGAAATAAATGTTTAAAATAACAATAACTAGTTTTCGACGACCACACATTTGTTTCAGAGAACATAATATTGTTTTCTCAACCATTCTACAACCATATATTTCCTTTCCGTGCACTACAAATTTATAACACCCCTTTTTTGGTCGGGTGTTAATAAGTATATATAATAATTAAAAATGTTAGACAATCAACCCATTTGTACCTTGGCCCTAAAGCGTGATACTCTTTTCAATATTTCATGGGAAATGCTGTCATATTAAGAAAAATTGGAATTATTTGTTCATGAACAAATGTTGCAAAAGTAGTATTTTGTTCATCTTGGGAAAAACATATGAAATATGTGTGTTTTCAACATTTTAAGTTTCACGGGAAATAATATGAGTGGCACTTATTTCGCGTGGAATTTACAACCAACAGAGACTAGTTAATATTGTTAGCATTTCAAATTTTTTTGTACGAAGTAATGAATGGTGTTCAACATTTTTCAAAATTTTTAACAGAGTAGTCTTATGTTACGTTTATTAAGTCCTTTTTTCCTTTTTAAACAAAGTTTAGGGGTTATCTTTTTTTAAATACATTAATCGAGCCCTGTTTCCAGGAGAACTATATCTCTGTTCTTTTTCGATTTGAGAATAATTAATATTTCTTTTCTTTCTTTTAAAATTTTTTTTTCTTGATTTAATTAAGGTTAAAATTATCGCTATGACAGTACTTATAATAAACACATAACCCTAACACTGACCTAATATACTTCTTATGTTACTTAGCTAGAAACAAAGTATTTGATTACATTTTCCGATGCGCTGTAAAAATATCTGCACAGCTATGGTGAAAAAAAAGTAAAATTATTATGATCCACAATATCGTGTATTTCCGGGATATAAACTAGTATAATGGTAATCACTAACCTACACCTGAATGAGCTCAACCAACTGTAGTCAGTGTCTATCAATTTAAACACAAAGAAATTATCAAACCGGCTACGACGATTCCTATTGTGAAACCCTTTTTTCTCCTTTTTCTACCACAAATCACCAAACGTCTGAAAATACTTTTGTTTCCACTATCTTATTTACTAATACATACAACATATACAATATTTTAACATAAAACACAATGCCTTCAATGGAAAACCTTTACTCTTACACAATGTTTTAACTATTTTGTCTCAAAAAAAAATTTATGGTATGGACGGACTTATCAGTGGGTCATAAGCAGTGGGTATTTAGCCCCTTTTTAAATTTCATCTGCATATATTTATTTTGTTTTATCTACTTAGCTGTTTTTTATACCGAATGTTCCTTTTACTTCTTTTTTTCCCCCGGCCGCAAGTCTTATGTCTCAACCAAAAAATATTTTCTCCTTGAAGCTGTACTCCGTCCTTCCTTACGCTTAGGGATTTACCTCTCCAGTGCTCAACAAAAACTTCCCAATAAATGGATTAATTCCTCACTCACTAAGAAGACATCGAATCTCAGTGACATAAAAAAAATTATTTTCATAGGGTCTACTTACATTTTTCGGATTGTTTCTTTTTTATTTTTAAATTATTATTTATATTTAATTATTATTATTATTTATTCGGTGCGCACAATAATTTTAATAATTTTCTTCGGATGTTATTTTTTACTAAAAATGGCTTCCACAAAGACAAAGTATACCATCACTATTTATATTGCAATAATTGTTCTTTACTGGCCGGTGGTTTTTCTGTATCTGATCAACAAAATGGCTTTATACAGTTCCCACAGGTTAATATCATCAGACATGAAATAGAACTACCCTCTAATTCCAATAACCATATAATTCTTCCTTTTTTTACTCGCGCCTTCCAAGAAATACATTACTTGTTGTTATCCCTTGCATACTTTAATCCTGATTCCCCCACCCCTCTGTCACAACCATTATTTTAACATCCGACTATTGCATTTCCCCCTTCTTATTTTCCTAACAGTCATGTTTTCTGTTAACCTTTACAACTTGCCGTTTGCTACCTTTTTTTTCTTCAACATGTTCGATGCTACTATGTTCATCAAATTTGGTAACACTTACATACATAGTTTGACAGCTGGAGACCAAAGAAAAACAACTGATAACATGTATTTATTTTATGGACACACACAGAGCACGAGGTAATTTACATCTAGTATTTTCTTTTGATAACTTATGTACCTGTTCATTATTTTAGCTTTCTTTTCACAGGGGATCTTACGGATGGACTAATTCTTAGTGAGTACCATTTATGGGTAGATAGAAAGTATCGTTCCCTACTATCTAGATTTCATAACTAATAATTCATTCTTTTACAGGTGTTGGTAGTATTTATTGTCTTGCTAATGAGCCGGAGAAAGGTTTGGGGTTTTGGAATGGCTCGCCTCATACTTACAAAACCTTCTCATGTCAATTAAGTCTCGGTCGGACAGTTCTTAATGTCTTATGTGACTGCCGATGATTTCCTGGTCTATATATATAATTAACGCAGACCTCGGTCAGCCAGTTCTCATTCTCTTATGTGCTCACCGGGGTCTTGCCTTTCCCTCGCAATGGAAATCTTGGTCAGTCTGTTCTCACGGTCACTGGCGAGCACAGACTGATTATTCTGAGCAAAAACAACATAACTCTTTTTTTTATGTGTCCACACCAATGGCCACGCAACACTTAAGTAGAAAATGAAACTGAAAAATATTTCCAAACACCGCTAGATTTTGGTTACATTTCTATACTTATGAGAACTTATTTATAGAAGAGTTTTCCGCTAAAAGTTTTAAAGCTTTGATTAGAATGCTGTATTTGTAAGTATATGTATCTTTTTCATGCTAGCTTAAAAAATGTTTGGTGTTTTTGACGTTTGTTAATCGCAAAATATTTTCGTAAAAGAAGTACAAAATTATTTTTGTCTTTAGTTTTCGCTTGAAATATTCGCATATTTTAGCGAATGCAAATAGCAAAAGTAAGCGAATAATTTGCGAATGCGAACATAAGAACTTGAAAACATGCACTCATGCCTAATTTACATTAAGCATTTTTTTCCTGAAATTAGTTGCATGAAAATTTTACGTTTTTTAATAGAAGACCTGGAAAATCTACTCAGACCAAAAAAGTTGTCAGAAATACATCATAGATTCATGGTAGGTTCTTTTTTTATACATTATTCCCTTCTATAGCGCTGCAATTATCATAAAGAAAAAGTTTCATGCAACAAAATTCATAAAATTTCATGAAAAAATGCCTAATGTAAATTAAGTAAATATAAAAACTCAAAAATCATGCTCTTACAAATAAAATAAGTTGTTACTTTTAAATGAAAATATATTTTTAATTCACAAATTTAACAACCTTTGCATATATAACAAAAATTAAAAATTTTAAAAACCCCCGACTTTTTTCAAAAAAGATGTTATATCTTCTAAACGGCTAGACCGATTTTCTTCAAACATAGCTAAGAACCCTTTCGATCAAGTCATGTTTCAAACAGAAAAAACTAAATGAAAATCGGTCCAGCCGTTTGGCCTGTACGTGGACACGGACAGACACTCCGATACACAGATACACAGACACACACTACAAACTTATAACGCCCCTTTTTTAGTAGGGGGTTAAAAATAACACAAAAAAGAAAATAACTGCCGTAATAAAAACAATAATTTGGGCTTAAAGTGCACGTTAAAACAAAATTGCGATACAAATTTTAACTAAAACAAATAATACAAATTATTATTTTTTTGTTGCTTTCGTAAAAACTTAGCTTAAATTTCAAAAGAGAGTACAATATCAGAATTAAGACTTTGGGGCTTTATATTTATAATTTTCATTTCAATAAACAACAAAGTATTAAGCTACATTTAAAACAAAATAGTTGCAGTCAAATCTTAATAACTTTTTATAGATTAACAATGTTCCTTCGCTGTCTTCTTGAGGCAAAGTCTGTTACAAATAGAGTTTGTCTTTTCGCGGCCTTTTTCATTTCCCGGGAAAGCGGGAACGACTTTTCGGTTTCCCGGGAAATCCCGGGAATTCCCGCGCAGTGCAAAACAATACAAAATACTCTTTAATTCAATTTATTTTAACAAAAAAAAAAACAAATTGTAATTCATGAGATCGGTTAAATAATAATGTTTTATAAATAAATTAAGGCTTCATTAGCCTTTACTTTCTGTTGGTGTTCTGTGCTCTGACGTTCTACTTCCAATTTGATTACTTCCTTTTTCGGTAGTAACTTATCAGCAGTTTCTGACCAAAAGGGTCGCCGTTTTCCACTAAAGCGATGAGTTTTGCATCGTCCATTGTTAAGTTTAAATATAATTTATGTTTTTCTTTTAAATTAAATTTTTAAAGTTCTTAAAGCACAATGACAATTCATTTCAAAATATACATATATATTTAATTTATGCTGTCACTTACAATTACTTAAAATTTTTTTTGATTTTCACATGTTAAACCGAAACAAAACAGAACGAAACACAAAAACTAACAACTTGTACATATATAACTATATATATATATAATTATGAATTCATGTATGGAAATGTATGGGATTATACATTGCAAAACTATTATATATGAATTAATATATGGACTAATATATGAAATGTATTATAATATATGAGCTCATATGTATATGGAAATAAATTTCATTATGAAGCTCTTCATATGTGGATCCATATATAGAAATAAGATTTAATATATGGAGCTATATAAGAATGTATGCATACATGATATCTCACATAAGATCGTAAACAAAAAAGATTCAGCTAATTCGAAACAGAACAGAAAGTAAAAACTAATTCTGCCTTTAGTAAAAAAATAATAATATTTCAGTTTTTTATATAATAGTAATGCATAAATATCAATATTATATGTAAATCCAAAGCCAAATGCATTGATATAACGCAAATAGAAACAAGTTATGTTATTAAAAAAATATTCCAAAATATTTCTTGGGAATAGGACTTTAGTAGAGCATTAATAGAATCGTTCATTTTACCAATGAGAATCTGTAATTATTTTGTAATTTTTCTTTTAATGCCTTGCGCATTTCTGTTTTTACTTTTATGAATTGTAGTAGAATTAAATTTTGAACGTCGTGTTCCGCTTTTGGTAAATAAAGGCCTCTAAGTCTCACAGCACATATGTGCCAGCTGTAAACTCGGCCTTAATTGTCGTAAGGTTTTAGCTATTGTGCTAGTGACATCACCTTATTATTACTCCATCGCGTTCATAAAGTTAATAACGACACTAAACGATAAACTAAAGTTGCCATAATAAAATCAAAAAAATCCCGTGAATTCCCGCACAAATTTCCCGGGATTTCTTTCCCGGGAAATCCCGTATGAAAAACACTAGCCACAAACAACAAAGCCGAATTCTCATTGAAACTAACGTCCGTAATAACTGCGTAATACATAAGAAGAATTTATACAAAAGATGGAACATTGGAATTAAGATTAAGATGGAGAAAAATAAGAAAATGTTGACCAACACGCAAGCACATTTAAATAAAAAAAAACAATGAGTGTTCGAACTCACGGGCGATGTGTTAACACCTTTTTGTTACACGGTACCTGTTCGATTTCTATGAACACAGACCCACAAACCCGGAGGTAGAGTTAATATAAAGTATTTAATGAAAAAGAATAGTTTATTGAATTTAATTTTACTTTGTATAATTTATTATTGTTATGTTTTCAGCACAGTTAATATATAACATATATATGTATATATAATATATATATAATATATATATAATATATATATATATGTATATATAAATTTAGTAGATGCACTCAAAATGAAAAAAAATTAAACAGAAATGCTAATGATTTCATTATTTTCTTGCTTAATACTTTTTATTTATTTTATATTAAACCCACAAAAAACAAAGAGAATGCAAAGCAACAGACAAATGTACATACATACATTGTTATGTTTGTACATAAGCTACATACGTTGCTCTCTTGCTATCTCATTTTTATATATGTACGTATAACCACGTCACTATTCTCTTTGCTATGCATAAGACAAAACCGAAGATCAACATAAAACACTTTTTTAATATTGCTCCAAATTAATACTCCAAATTAAAACACTTAAATCTCGGCTCGCCGATATCGGATCGCCTTAATTTTTGGCCTAAACTCTTCGTCGAAACCCGCACTAGCTTTTTAATCCAAAAATTAATAAAATCGGCTATGAATTTCCGGAGAAAATCGCGTGGGAAAATTATATGAAAATCGCCCAATAATCACTTTCAATACCGACTGCCAAGCAACGAACAAACAAACGATGATTTACTCTTACATACCTAACACTTGCGTATGTATTGAAAGTGATAGTTTACTGCCCTAGATGTTAACACATCAAAAAATAAAAGCAATGTGAGTCCGATCAGTTGTTTTAAGTTGGAAGTACTTATGATTTTAGTATATTTTTTTTTAATTAATTAATTAAAACTATCAAAACTTTCAATATTTGTAAATATATAGGAATTTGTCGGTTTTTGTTTTGTTTTATTAAACTTTTTTGGTTAGTAAATGGGCACACTGCAGTATATGTATATGTACTGCATTAAAAATTGCAGTAAGCAGTAAATTTATTGATTACTGAAAAAATGCAGTAAATTTTTACTGCTAATGAAATTTAAGTTGCATTACTAGCAAAATCGTAGGGCCGTATTCATAATTTAATTAGCTCAATTTTACGGGCATTAATGATTACTGAAAATTCAATGCACTTCATCATATAATCAACATTCAGGCACTTTATAAAAATTGTAGAAAAAATTTTTAGTAATCAGTAAAAATTTACTGGTTAAAAATTTTTTATTACATGTTTTTACTGAAATTTTAGTGGTACTGCTCATCTATGGTAAATGCCTTTACCTTTACTTTTTAATTTTTAATTCCTGTTGTTCATCGTTTAGTTATTGATGTTCTTGTTGTTGTGTACGCATTGCAATTAAAATAAATTCAGTAAAGAGTGACTTTGACTCGAGCACGAATGGTTCCGTACATTCGGTTTGGAGAATTTTTTTGATGTGGATTTTTTCCTTTTTTTAAGTTTTTTCAGTTTAAACGACATTTTCAATTTTGTCGCTTTTTTCTCGTTTTGGCGTTTTGTTTTATACTCTTTACCAAAAAATGGTAAAAGGGTATACATATATAGGTTTGTCATTCCGTTTGTAATTTCCAGAATATTAATAACCGAGCTATAAAGTATATATATTCTGGATCTTTATGCATAGGGAAGACGAATAAGCGATGTCCGTCTGTCTGTACGTGAAATCGGTTTTCCGAAGGTCCCAGAAAAGCTAGAGACTTCGTTCTTGGACTGGCGGGTCAAAAATGGTCGAAATAAGATTGGTATTGAAAATCAGCAAAATCGAGCGGACGGCTTCAGAGCTGGGAGACTTAAGCTTCATTTTGCCATACAAAATAACTACCGAAAACTAGTTTTTAATAATTTTTTTAATAAATAAACTTATTTTATACTTCAGTATAAATAAAATTAATATTTTTTACTAAAAAAAATTAAAAAAAAATTAAAAAAATTAAAAAAGACGTTTCCAGGGTTGGAAAACCTTAACTTTTTTTGTTATGCAAAAGTAACTTACTAAAACAAATTTTTCCTTTTTTTTCTATAAACTAAACATATGTAATGATCTTAAAAGAAGGAGACTGATGCAATAAATCAGAAAAAATAAAAGGATGATTCCAGGGTTGGAAAACCTACGATTTTTGCGATATATAAAATTAACTACCGTAAACTAATTTTGTATTTATTTTTATTAAATAAACTTATTTTATACTTCACCACAAATAAAGTTGGTATTTCAAATAAAAAAAAATTTAAAAAGACGTTTCCAGGGTTGGAAAACTTTAACTTTTTTCTTATACAAAAGTAACTTACTAAAACAAATTTTTTCTTTTTTTCTATAAATTAAACATATCTAATGTTCTTAAAAGAAAGATATTGACGTTAGATATCAGAAAAACAAAAAGGATGATTCCAGGGTTGGGAAACTGAAACTTTTTGTGAAATAAAAAATTAACTACCGAAAATTAATTATTATTATTTTTTATTAAATGAACTTATTTTATACTTTAGTACGAATAAAATTGGTACACCAAATTAAAAATTAACCCTCAAAAAATTAAAAATATGTTTCCAGGGTTGGAAAACTTTAACTTTTTTATACAAAAGTAACTTACTAAAGCAAATTTTTCCTTTTTGTCTATAATTTAAAGATATCTTATATTCTTAAAAGAAATATATTGGTGTAAGAAATCAGAAAAATTAAAAAGGATGATTCCAGGGTTGGGAAACTTTAACTTTTTTTGTAGAAAAGTAAGTTACTAAGACAAATTTTTCCTTTTTTTATAAATTAAACATTTCTTAAACTCTTAAAAGAAAGAGATTGGTGTAAGAAATCAGAAAATCAAAAAGGATGAGTTCACGGTTGGGACACTTACACTTTTTTGATATATAAAAGTAACTCAGTCTAATTAATTGTTATCTTTTCCTTTATAAATTATATATATTTTACTTTTAGGAAAGAAAAGTTTGTTATAGGAAATTATAAAAATAAAAACCACAGCTCCAGAGCTGGAGACTATGATTTTTTTCTGGACATTAAAGTAACTAAATAAAACATTTGCTTATGTATGTATCTCTATACTACATAAACGTACTTTGGTAAAGGGTATATAAGATTGGGCACAAGCGAATATAGCACTCTTACTTATAGCACACTCATTTTGGCGATTTTTTTAATTTTTACGATTTTTCCGGTTTTTCGCGATTTATTTTAGTCCTAGACATTTTTTTTATTTTGGTGCTTTTTTTCGTTTTGGCGATTTTTTTTGTCTTTGGAGATTTTTTTAGATTTGGCGATTTTATAATTTCTTGATTTTTTAGTTTTACCGTTTTTGAAAATTTCAAGAGTTTTGCTCTTACGGTTTCCAAGATACAGCAAGTTGTCAAAATTACAAAGTCAAAATTGCATTAACTGATGGAACACCCTTTAATTTAAATTTTATTAAATTTATTGTTAATTGTTGTAGTCTGTATAAAAACAAATTTCAAGTGTATATATGTACATACAATTGTATGTATATTACATGGGATTTTAACACTTTTCGTTGCTCGTTTGAAGACGGACGGGCAGCGTAGCGAAAACAATAGGGTTCATTTTCATCTTTGGTGTACGGGACCCTAATAAAGCAATTATCAAGTTGAATAAAACAAACAAAAACTAGCAAATTCCTATGTATTTACAATATTTTAAATAAGTTTGTATTACTTCTTTCAAACACTAATACACTCATATATCGCTCACACCGATTTCATAACGCGGTGTGCATCTTACTCAAAATTTGTGATTGTATTGTGAAAAAGATTTTTACCCCGTAGCGTATAGACGTTTACACATCAAAAATCTATAAAGTATCAAAATTTACCATTAAAGCATAAATTATGCTCTAAAAATTCGAAGATATGCTAAAAAATATGCGTGTAAGACTGATATATGCAAAAACATGCTTTAAAAGGTAAAATAAGTATTCAAAAATATGCACTAACAAATTGATGCCAAAATTCAAAAAAGTTCTGAAACTGATAAATATATTGTCCCCGCATTAATACGTCACACAAGAAAAAACAATTAATTGCAGATTTGAGGTTTCCCTGCTAATTATTCCTTTAAGCTGAAACCATTTTTTTTTGGTAGTAAAATAATATTTTTTTAAGTAATGTAATGGCCACATCTAAGGCAACCAGCGTTACCGTTGTGTGACTAAAGTCGCATTTCGCCCTTTTTTCGACCGGCTTACCACATTTTATGCCTCTTAGTTTTAAATCCCCTTTTTGTATCATTTCTATTATTTTGTGCCCCTTTTGCCCCTTTTTTTCAAAGTCAACTTTCTTTTTTATTTTAACAATAAATGTTCGCAGATTGGTACAGATTCTAACATATTGGACAACAAGATTTTATTTTCTGTGTCAAACTTCATATAAAAACATGCAATTATACAGGGTGGGCCAAAAGAAACCAAGGGGTGTAAAAGTTTAATAACTTTTTTGTTTATTAACTTTTTTTTATTTTTTCTTTCAGATTATATAATATACAAAATGGAAATTTTTTTACACTAAGTATGAAAAATGATGTCTCTTAAATGACCACCGTTTTCAGCTTCGCACTGATGGGTTCTTTATAGAGCATTTTCCATAACATCTTTCAAAACTTGTGGCTGTAGCGTTCGAATTTCTGCAACAATGTTTGCCTTGAGTTCAAGGATTATCTCTGGCTTGTTCACATACACTCGCTCCTTCAAAAAACCCCAAAGAAAATAGTCGGGTGCTGTCAAATCTGGCGATCGCGCTGGCCAAATAATTTCCAAATTTTGAGACATTATTCGCTCTCCAAAAATTTGACTTAAAAGTGCCATTGTGTCTCGGGCAGTATGGGCAGTAGCTCCGTCCTGCTGAAACCACATACCAGGTCTGTTTTCAAGAGCAGGACGTAAAAAATTTTCTATCATAAACCGATACCGCTCTCCATTTACGGTTACAGCACTTCCATCTTCATTCTCGAAGAAGTAGGGCCCAATGACATTTTCAGATGTGATCCCACACCATACTGTACACCTGATGGGGTGCAATTGGCGTTGATGAATGGCTCTTGGATTTTGAGAACCCCAGAACCTACAGTTCTGCTTATTAACAAAGCCATTCAAATAAAAATGAGCTTCATCACTCATAATCAAATTTTCAATAAAGTTGATTTCATTTATTCATTTCTTATTTTCTGATTTTCATTTATTATTTTCATTCATTATAAATTCTCCAAGTGTTGTCTATATAATCTGAAAGAAAAAATAAAAAAAAAATTAATAAACAAAAAAGTTATTAAACTTTTACACCCCTTGGTTTCTTTTGGCCCACCCTGTATATAAAAATTATGTTTTTGAAAAATTTACAATGGCGGTATTCGATGTTTGATGCAAATGTTCTTCCGTTAGTGCAAATGCAAAATATCGTAGCTTTTCTTTCGATAGTGTGTATATTTTGTTATTGGTAGAGCTGTGTCGTTCATGAACGAACGAGTACAAATGAACGAATCAGTAAAATGAATGGAGTGAGCCGGTCACTTTACTGAGCTGTTTTGTCTCAGCAGTGCTGATAAAAAGTACAATTGAACGAAATTATTTTTAATGCATGTTTTTATTTTATTTATTGTATCTTCAAATGTGAACTAACAATAAGTATTCAAATCTTAAGTCTATAAAAAAATTATTAGGCCCGACCAATGTCGGACATAAGCTTAGTGATAGTTATTAATAATACATAAGTAGTGATAAGCAACAAAAAGCAAAAAGTGTTTTCAAGCAGCTTCATCATCTAGAGTGTTGAATATTAGAGCCCGTGTATCTCTCTTTTTTAAGCGGATGTGCCCAGTAAAGTTCAAAATATTACGAGCAAGCGGATTAGGATGTGACTCTTCAGTCACTAGTGGTATATTCAAATCGCGATGTATATTTGAATTTTTGATGTACCATGGAGCCGATGTTATCATGCGTAAAATTTTATTTTGCCTTCGTTGAATTTTCTCTACATTTGAAGCTGAAGCAGTGCCCCATAGTTGAATTCCGTAACACCATATTGGCTTTAAAAGCGACTTGTATATTAAAAGTTTGCAGTCTAGGCTAAGTGTTGAATTTCTACCAATCAACCAATGTACCTGAGTTAATTTAAGTTTCATTTGAGTTAACTTAGAGTCAATGTGATGTTTCCATGTAAGTCGTCGATCAAGGTGTAAACCAAGATATTTCACATGTGAATGTTGAGGAACAACTTGATTGTTAATCCGAATGGGGGAGCAAGTATCTCTTCTTATGGTGAACGTTATATGGACACACTTTTGTTCATTGACTTTAATTCTCCATAAGTTTAACCAAAGCTCCATCTGGCTAATGTGTTCCTGGAGTTTGCGGGATGCCTCATCAGGGTTTTCGTGCATACTAAGGCAGGCTGTATCGTCGGCAAATGTGGAAGTATGGATACTACTGCTCACAGGCATATCGCAAGTATAAATCAAGTATAAAACTGGTCCCAGTATGCTCCCCTGTGGCACACCGGATGAAATAGTTTCAGGCCTACTCGTAAAGTCTCCTTCCACAACAGTGAACTTACGGGAAATAATGTAACTTTCCAAAATATTTAAAATGTTTATTGGTAAGTAAGTCTTCAATTTTAAAATTAGGCCTTCATGCCACACTTTATCAAATGCCTGGGAAACGTCAATAAAGAGCGCAGAACAATACTTTTTTTCCTCAAAAGTTCTTCTTATAAATTGAACCAGTCTGTGAGTTTGTTCAATGGTGCTATGCTGACTTCTAAAACCAAATTGATGGTCTGGTATGCACCCACTACTAATTAGAATTGGGGACAATTTTGTTTTGAGCAGTTTTTCGAAAAGCTTTGACATAGTTGATAGTAGACTTATTGGCCTATATGACTCAGCCTTGGTTAGATCTTTGCCCGGCTTTGGAATCATTTTAACCTTGGCAAGCTTCCAGCTGTGTGGATAATACTCCAGTCGTAAAATGGCATTAAATATGAATAATAGGATTCTCATTGCAATACGAGGCAAGTTCATAAGCATCTGGTTACTAATTCCATCAATACCCGGAGCTTTCTTCGGGTTGAGTTCGGCAATTAATTTTTGTAAATCACGCGTCTTAAACTTTATGTATTGAGGGTGTAGAGCGACTACATTCGGCAAATCAGCAACACCAGTATATATGTTTGGCGTAAAAACGGATTTTAAGTGCTCAGCAAATATTTTACCTTTTTCAGTATCGCTTCTTGCCCAACTTCCGGTAGATGTGCGTAGAGGTGGCTTATACTCAATGGGTGTTTTAAGCTTTCTAGCAGCGCGCCACAAAGAGTAATTAGACGCTGGTGTGACATCAAGACCTTCCAGATAATTTTTAAGAGATGCAGTTTTTTCAGACGCAAGCAACTCTTGGAGTCGTTTAGTGCACTCTTTAAATCTGATTTTATTTTGTGGTGATCTGTGCTGTTGCCATTCCCTTCTAGCTCTTCTTTTTTCACGTACGAGACGTTCAATGTCTGTAGAATAAATTTTATTAAACCCAGTCTGCGGATGGGAGATAATGGCATGTTCAGCAGCCTGTTTAATATTTTCGCTGAGATTGGCAATGTTAGATTCAATATCATCGGATGTTCTAAGCGTAATGTTTTCCGTACAATGACTACTGAGATATTTTTTGAACCCCAGCCAATTAACACGATTGATCATCTTCACATATGGGTCAGGTAAGTTACTTCTTAAGGGACTACAAATTGTAATGATCGTCGGATAGTGATCGGACGAAAGATCAAGAGAAGCTTGAACTTGAATTAAATCCCTAGAGATATTTTTTATGACGCCAAAATCTATAACATCCGGAATTTTTTGTATGTCAGTAGGCCAATAAGTGGGCTCCCCACTCGAAATGATATCCAAGCCCATTTTTGAAATAGTGTTGAACAATGCTCGACCTCTGGGGGTAATAAGACGCGAACCCCAGAACGTATGCTTAGCATTGTAGTCGCCAGCTGCTACAAAACAAGGTCCAAGAGATTTGTAGAAATCCTCATATTGATTCTCAGTGATTGAAAATCTGGGAGGGGAGTAAATTGATGATATAACAAAATTTGTACAAAAACTTTCAATGCCAATATTTGTTGCTTGTAGGTGTTCTTCACAAATGTTATCAAGAACATAGTGCTTGAGTCTTGACTTTATTAGAATTGCTGATCCACCGCAAGCCCTTCCTCTGGGGTCCTTTGTATCATATATAGTGTAGCCATAAATTTTAAAAAGACTTCTCGAAGTCAAATGAGTCTCAGATACTAACATAACATCAATATTTTTTTCCGTGAGGAAGTGCTCAAGTTCATTTTTATGTTGGCGAATGCCGTTTGCGTTTCAGAAACATATTGTTAACGTGTTCATGGCTTATTAATTAATGCTTGAAGCAGAGTATTCTGCATTCGCAGCATTTCTTGCATCATGCTAGTCATATTTGTTGTAAAATTGTTTATAGTTTGCACCAGATTTTCAATAGTAGCTTCAAGGCGATTAAAATTAAAGCTTGCGTCAGTATTTTTTGAATTATTTGGCGGGGAAACATTTTGTGTGGGAATTGAATTTGTCTTAGCAGCATCTGCATACGATACACGGGAAGTAACTGGTTGGCTCATTTGCGCAAAAGTGGCAGAGTAAGCGTTTGCTGATTGAGCTGGAGCTAATTTAGGTTTTTGCACCATAGTCTTCTTTACGAAAGAGTACACAGGACAACCTCTGTAGTTAGCGGTGTGATTACCTCCACAATTACTGCATTTTTTATCACTTTGATCTTTTGGCTTATTGCAACTAGCAGTGCCGTGTAATTCGCCGCACACAACACAAACAGAGGGTAAATTGCAGTATGTTTTTGTATGGCCATATTCTTGGCAATTATGGCACTGTACAGGACCTGAACGCTTATGTGGCTCTTCAACTGTGATTTTTCGGTACAAGAGGTATTTCAAATTATAAATTGGATGCGTCTCATTTTTTTTCAATTTTATATCATTAGGCTCAAGTTCAACACGAAATAGGGGTTGGGGAATCTTCTCTCTGTTTATTATATTGGACACATTTTTTACCTTAAACCCCTGGAGGACGAGTGCATCTTTTATTTCTTCGGGAACAACATAAGAATCTATGCCCTTCAATACGATCTGCATGCCTTTAGCGCTCTTAAGCTGGTATGTGTAGAAGCTTGTTTTATTTTTTTCAAATTCAGCAACCATTTTGCGGAAATCTTTTTCGTCATAAATTTGGACTTTAGTTTCATCTATGTTTCCACGTTTTATTGGAACAATGTGAAATTTATTCTCACCAATGACCGAAATTAATTTTTTAATAAGGGCATTTGAATTTTTTTGTCTCAAATAGATTGGTGGCGGCTTGGATATTTTATTCGAGGATACCTCGGGTTTGTCGTTGTCATCTTGCAAAATTTCGAAGCGGTTTTGGCGATTAGTTGAGGCTGCGCTGTTATCCCTAGACATTTTTGGAGCAGATGAAATTTTTGAAGAATTCGGGCTTCGCCCACGCTTTACCACGGTTATATATCTGTCCATTCCGACTTGTACCTTGAGTTTCGAGCCGCTGTTATCTGTAGTGATAACTTTGTTAAGTGATGAACACGAGCCTGAAGGGGATGATATTACTGGCTTATATGAAGAAGTACTAGGCAACTGTAATGTTAATGCATCATTACTATTTAGCATTGGACAAAGCGAAGTTGATCGCTGACGAAAAATTGGCTTTGCCGGTAAAAAAAGGTTTTCATCAGATTTATTATTTATATTTTTTTCATTAAGAGTTTCAGAACTCACAGTAAAATAAGCATTTCTGCCGTTAGAACTCACTTCAAATTTTTTTGTATTTGAGGCACTCATACAAAGAATTCCTCAAGGGATATTCGTTTGTGTTTTTTTATGTTTGCGGTTTTTTTTTGTTTTTGTTATTTATGATCGTTTATTTGTTTAGAGGTACACATATATATAGTATTCCTCAATATGAATTTGTTTAATTTTTTTTTTGCTTGCGGTTTTTTTTTGTTTTTGTTATTTTTACTATGTAAAAATATCAGCAAAGCATAAAGCTTATTTATTAAAGACAGTATGTACCTATTACGAATAATATGTACTACGAATATTTTTTGTTTATTTAATTTTTTGTAAGTAAGAAAAATTCCGCTAATCGACTGTTCGCTATGAAGGTACCACGAGAACAGAATTGAACGAAATGAACGAAAAAGCGCACTTGGGTCTTTTTGTTTTGTTTTTTTTGCTTTTTCTTTACTCGTGTGAGATTTTTTTGTCACATTCTGGTTTTCATTTGCCTGCTTTTAGTAGCAGTATTGTAATAAAATTGCCATTAATATTTCTTAAGTCTTTAGAACATATTAAGAGTTTTTTAAACAAATTTACGTATGTAGATAATAATATTATAAACAGTCTATTTTGATTCTTTATATGTGGCTCTTTTGGCAATATGAATCTTTTGATTTCTTATTCCTTTAATATTTTAAACATTTTACTTGCTGATTTTTTTTTTTTTGTTTCTTATATTTTCTATTGTTTGTTTTGCTTAGTTTGCTAAACAATTCATAACAAACTCACTTGACAAATGCCCTTTTTATTTGACGAATCAGCTTTTGTTTGTTTGTTTTTATTTCGTTCTATTTCTTGAAAAGAGCGAAAGAACGAAATTAACGAACTCGTTCTTTTTTAGAAAATGAACGAAAATGAGCGGTCACTTGAATGAACGATTTGGCACAGCTCTAGTTATTGGATTTTAGAGAAGAGCTACGATATTTTGCAGTATATTCATATGTTGCAATATTATTTTCTGCGGAAGTACATGGTGTTAAAAGGCCTTGGTATGAATCTTTTCATTTGTTTAAGATTTTTAAATATAAAATTACATACACTCAGACTTTGGTAATTCTAACTGTATTTTTTGCAGCAATTGCGCAAGGCAAATTTAATAAAAGTGCATAATTTTAAAAGGTGAAAAACAATGATAAAGGAGATAATATTGTATGAAAAACAAGCAATATGGACAAGTAAGTAATGAAATTTAAATATGTTCTTATTTAAGGGTATACGTGAATATTTATATTGTTCTTTTTGTATCTCTAGATTTGTCGTTAATGCAAAAAAAAAAAACATACTGAATTGTCATCATCAAGTAATGCTTTTGAAATAAATTCCTATGAAATTAGTTCATCAGCTACTGGATTCAGTACCTTTTGTTCGACTTTGCTATTCATTAACATATGTTAACGATACTCGCTGTCGATTGGAACAAAAAGAAAATTGAGTCTTTAATTTGCTTTGTTCTTTTCGCTTATTTGCATATTTTCTACACAGAGATACCACATAATATTGAATTAAATGATGAGTACGATAAAGCTGGAGATTATCGTAAAAAAAATTACTAAATCACATAATCGTTACCGTAAGCGAATAAGTTGTATGTCGGTAAATACTACGATTTTCGGTTCTCAAAAAGTTACAGAATCCAGGTACAGGTGACTCTATTATCTTGGAAGAACCAGTTAAAAAGGAACAAAAAGCATCTATGTATTCCAAAGATTAGGAGAGACGGCATAAGTGGGTTAAGATGAATGCAGATACTAAAAACCATATTTGTGTTTTAGAACGCCGTTGCCGGTTTTTACCACAAAAAATACCGATTTTCGGAGTTGCTATTGCTGCTTGTTTTAAAGATGATAAGTTAATCGTTTAAGTCAATGGACAAATTGGCCAAATTAAACTCAAAAATATTTCCAGACTCTGCAGTTGCAAAGTAGGTGAATAACACTTTATTTCTTCATTTTTATAAAACAAAATTTACAAAACTAAACTTAAGGTAGTGTTACTAAAAATTATCAAATATACTGAAAGTAGACACTTGTCAGTCCACGCTATCTGCTTTAAATTTGTTTTAATACGATTTGTAAGATTGTATTCCAAGTGAAGAACTTATTAATATATACAGATGTACATTAAAAAAAAAATAAAAATTGGTATTTAATAACTACTCAGCAAAAAATTTCAAAAAAGGTAATCGGGTTTGGAATTAAGCAGTTTTTTTGAAAGCACTTCTCTACTGGATTACCAACTTAAAGATTACATCGAGGCGTGAGACTAAAATGATCGATTCTCGAAAAGTACTTACATATTTTATTTGGAAACTTGTTCACGTAGTCTATTAAGCCTAAAGTAATAATTTTCCTCATTTATCAACTTGTACAGCATTTTTTAAGTTTTGTGTAATGTGATTTTATATTTTAAGCGAGTAATGAAATTTGGTAATCAGAAAAGTAAGGGGATGGTCACACTTGTGCAAATATTTGCCCAAAAAACGTAACCACAAAATATTAATGAAAAAGCTTTCAATTCAGATAAGTGTTTGTTAAGTTAAATAGTTTCCAATAATGTTGAAATTAATGACGTTGACTATTAGTTGTTTATGAAATTGTTTAACTTAAGAAACACTTGTCTGAATCAAATGGTTTTTCACAAACATGGAGTGGTTACGTTTTTTTGGGCAAATGTTTGCCAAGTGTGACCGTACCTTAAGTCATTATATGGCAACTAGTTCTGATGGTAATGTGTAATTATTTGCTCGGTATGCATAATGTCTATAAAGAATTGCATAATTTCATTATCCTCTTCAGAATCGAATTTTTAAATTTGTATCAAATCTTTAAATGGTCTTCCGTAAAGTAATTTTCTTAAGTTATGCTGGCCTTTAATTAAATAAGTAATATATATAGTATTCGATATCGAACGAAATTTTGATTTATTTTTATTGAAATTTTGATAGACATCAAAGGCCGCAATTTGACCACTTTTGTATTATTATAATAGATTTTATGACTTTTTTTATATTTAGTAGCTATGTATACTACGTTTATACACATCTTATTTACAAATTGAAACTGTATTTGCAAATACTCAACTTGCGGGTATTGTAGATATATATGTGGCAAAAAGGAAAAAGTGCTTAAGTCGAGATAAGCTGATTTTGAGTTAATGATACCACCGTAATCTGCATATTCGAGAGTATAACTGGTAAAAATCTCAATTAGTTTGTGTGATTTTTGAGGAAGTTATAGCATTATGACTCGCGACTTATCTCATTTGGAATAACAGCTTAATTTTAGTTATAATTGGGTATAATTCAACTTCAATATATTACTTATACAAGGCTATCGTGAATAAAATTCCACGTGAAATTTCTCCCTTTTCCAATTAGAATTTTTTGTTTTCCCTATTACTTTCTATTAGTTGGAATTTTATTCATGATAGCCCTGATAGTGTTTAGAACGATGTTTGATTAAAAAAATAAAGGTTAACAGCTAATTTTTCAATTTAACTCTAAAAGAAATAAATTTCTGAAAATCAATTTGAACGCTTAATAGTGCTCTCCTGCAAAACAGTTAAATATGACTTAAGCACTTTTTCCTTATTGCCACAGATATATTCACAGTCGTCAAATAAGCAACTGTAAAACTAAGAATTTCATACATTGTGCCTTTTTCTGTTTATATACATAATTGTTCTCATCCCCAGTAATCAGTAATTGTTTTCGTTAGTAAGTAATTTAGAACTTTTACTTGCAAATAAGACGTGCGTATTAAACGTACTCTATAAGTTCTCATAAAATTAATATTTTTGTACTTCTTTATTCATGAAAAATTTGTTTTATTTGTTTGTGTTTTTTGTTAATAAAAATTTCTTAATAAATATTGCTGTTTTTTAAATTTTTCTTGATTTCTAAGTTGCCTCTTTTTTTCGGAAAATCCCCCTTGTGTGCCCCTTTTTGAAAATTTTCAACGGTAACGCTGAAGGCAACATAAATTTTACTACTCTCTTTGTATTTGAAGGAACATAAATTCTCTACAGTTTGTTCAAACCGTTTGTTATTTTTTCTGCATAGTTTTTTACATGGATACAATTGTTTGGGTTTTTGCTGCAAGCAGTGTAGTAAGTATACGCATAAATTTAAATAAGTTCAGTTCTTTCTTGTAACTGTTCATGCAACATGAGTTGCAGATGCTCGTTAATATAACAAGGTACTTTAAACTTTAAAAAATGTACGTTTGATGGCAGTGGCTAAACGGAAAATATACTGTTATCTTGTATGCACAAAATTTATGCTTTAAGTGCTGCTTTGCATTGTACGGTGGATAAGATTGGATAATATTGTTTAACAAATACTAAAGAACAAAAATTTTTTTTGCGATTTCTATCATAAATAATAAAACTCATTTTGGTTTTATAATTAGCCAATTTATAAAGTCTTCTAAAGTGATAAGTAGTAAATTACTATTTAAGACTAAATAACACCATTGTGAACGGCTTTTTATATTGCCATATAAAATATTGTCATAAACATTAAATTCAAATCATAGAAAAAATATAATAATTATAATTAATATATGTACATACATATGCACATAATTCTTGAAGGTAAAATAGAGTTATATTGAAAATAAATAACAGACTGAAAAAACATAGGTAACAAAGTTTTATTTCCATATAATATTTATATGTACATGAAAAATATCAGCAAGACTTTTATGACAGTCATAGAAGTTTATGGCTTGCAACATATATGAATGAAGCAATAGAACACTTTGTGAATTGGCTAAATAATATGTTTCCATAGAAAATTTGTTTTATAAATAAGGCAGTAAAAAATAAAACTTAATTTGTATCTTGTTTAAAAAAATATGACATGATGTTTATCTCTTTGAGAACTTTAAATGCACTTTTGCGCCGATTTGTCAGTGCATTTTTTACATATTTTACCATTTAAAGCATGTTTTTGCATAATTCAGTCTTCAACGCATATTTTAATTTTTATTGAATTTTTTCTTGAGCAAATTTGACGCTTTTAGGACATTTTGTTTTCGTGCTGAATCTCTTTAAAAAATAGTGCCAAAACCACTTGAATAGTGCTAAACCACTTTTTATACACATATCCCTCGACTTACACGACAGATACGTTCCTGAGAAAGTCGTGTAAATCGAAATTTAAAATTTTTGTGTGAAAAATCGTGTAAATCGAAAATAAAGGCAGAATCGCGTAAAATATTGATTTTGTTAAGAAATTATATATGTATTTCAACTTAGTTTTTAAAATATCAGAAGCGTTCACTCATAACACATAAAAATAAACCTTTATTCATTAAACAGAATAAATGATATTCATAAAAGCAAAAACAAAAATAAAACTATCAGAAGCGTTTACTCAAAACACATAAAAATCGTGTAAATCGAGGTATTTCATAAATATCTCAATTTACACGAAAATTGAAATCGTGTAAAAAAAAAGTATCGTCTAAATCGAGGGATAAGTGTATAATTAAAATGTTGGCAGTTAATGTGCATTTATAGGATGTCTAGTTTGAGGACATATATATACATGTACGGAAAGACTACAACAACTCTAAACTAATTTAACTAATTTAATTTGTGCTTTGTTGTATGGTTAATACATGTTCTGATAGTTGTATCCTCACAAAAACATAAATGTGAAAAAAGGCCAAGTTCCTATCCAAAATTTCGGCCATTAAAAGTAGTGAGATATAAATTTTGAACAAGTTTTTTTTGGCACAATACCTAATACAGAAATATATTATGTATGATATAAATTTGTAATCGTAAGGGTGTCATATAATTTCTAGATAATCTGCCAACTTGACAACATTTTTATCAATATAAAGAAATGAACATTTATACATTATTTTCTCCTTTTTTGGAAAGGTAAGGGTCACCGCCCACTTTTTTAACAAAAAATTTATAGCCCTGCATTATCGCAGTATTCATGCAAAATTTCAATAAAACAGCTTCTTTTAAGCGCCTTATATTAGCTTTTTTAATTCTGACTCTTATGGGCGTAGCCCCGCCCTCCTGGCCAAAATTTCCAAGTTTTCAGATTTTTTATTTTAGTGCTCACCTAGGCCTAGATATGTATCAAATTTCAGCTCACTAGTACAAGTTTTAATTTTTGTGGGCGTAGCCCCGGCCCTTGGTTAAAATTTTCGGGTTTTCAGATTATTTTATTTTAGTGCTCACCTAGACCTAGCTATGTATTAAATTTCAGCTCACTAGCACAAATTTTAATTATTATGGGCGTATCCCCGCCCCCCTGGTTAAAATTTCCGTGTTTTCAGATTATTCTGGTTCATTGCTCACCTAGATCTACTCGTGTACCAAAGTTTAGCTCTCTAGCGATAGCGGAAGTGCTTCATCAATTTGATGAGTGTGTCAGTGGTCAGTAAGTATGTCTTAAAATATGCACTTTTTGCACCTTCATATCTCTGGAACCTTTCATGGTAAAACTTTCAAACTTCGCATATGAGGTTATATGAATTTATTCTAATTATGGTTTAAATATCATAGTTTTACGATTGCGGGCTGTAAAAACAGCTCGAATGGCTTCGTGTAAATATACACACTGCGGGCATTGGCTAGAACTTGGCCTGGCGCACTGCCATGCGCCTAGATAAATTCGTACACGGTAAATATAATAGTAATTGTTAGATATTTTTTTAATACAAGAAAGATTCATCGGTATAACAGAATTTATGTTTCTTGGTTTATTATTTTTTTATTTATTGTTAGACTTCAAAAAGTCTTTAGCATATATTAAATATGCTAGTGTTTCTGATTGTTCAAATTTCGAACTGAAAGTATTCTTTCCACACTTAATGAAGAGTGCAGAATAGAAAGAAAAAGTGTGGAAAGACAAAACCAATGTAAATTTATATTATAATGTGTTGGTTTTGAATGTTTTAAGTCTTAGCGACAAATTATTTAGTCCCTGTCCAGACTTGCAATTTTTGTTGCAGCAATTCTTGAGTTTATTGGTGAGAGAGGTGAGAAGATTGGGGAGGGGTACACAGTTTCCTGGGCTCGGCAATTCTCTTTTGATTTGAAAGTCGTACTTACTAATTGCAAGTTGTCAGTTGTATTTGACGTTTTTTATAATTTTGTTTCTTTAGTTGTATCATGATATAAATATAGAAGGTACTTCCATTCTCTCTTTGTTTTAAAAAAAAAGTATTTTTGAAGTTTGTTTTTTGAGAGATATATAGAAAAATGTTCCCATATAATAAAAAATTTAAGATATTTTTTACAAAAATGTGTAATTTTCCTAACAAAAATTTGGGAATAAATAAAGTTATAAGCATAACTACATATCTGTGAAGTTTAAAAAGTGATTATGTAATAACTTATCTCATATTTTTAAGTTTTCTGCTTAATACAAATCTTTTAACTATACTTTCATCTAAATTTGGCGTTGAGAAGCCAAATTGATTGATGATTTGGATTATTTGACAACGAATTTTCACTAAGTTTAACAAATATTAATTGATATTGCATTCTGTTTAATCTACATAATATGTTTCTTGTTGATTGTAACATCATTTTCTAAAAAAATTGGTTTAATAACCGGTCAGATCTTTTGGCAAGTCTATTTCACAGATTTATAGGCTCTTAGCCACTGTTGGCGAACACCAGGAGATGAAGGGAATTTCAAAAACTCTGCACTCTTATTTCTTTACTTATGCCCTAATTTAGTAAGAATATTTAGGACGTTTTTTTGTTTGAAAATAATTTTCTTGTTTTTGAATTCTCTAAATTATTTTCTTCAAAAATGGTTGTTGTCTTTCATAACGAAAAATTAAAATATTATTACCACGTTTTTAAAACATAAAAATAATGTTAAATTATTATACAAAAGTTTGAAAAATATATGAAAAAATATGTGTTGGATATGATGTTTAGAACAAAATCATAAAGCAAATACACGAACCTTCTAGCATAGACAGTAAATAATGTTTTAAAGAATCATAATTGCGGCTTTTTTTCGTTCATAGACAAGACGATACAATCGTCGAACAGAATGTGGGCATTATTGTTTAATTTATACATTCTGTATTTTATAAAAACAATTTTTAAATAACTTTTGAATAAAATTTTCAAACAAACAGGAAACAGAGGGGGAAATGTTAAATTAATACGGTAGCACGATTTTACCGGGAACTTCAAAATACTTATACTTGTCAGATGGTGAATGTCAAGAAAAAATGAGAGAATGGAAGTACCTTCTATATTTATATCATGAGTTGTATGAAAAACAAAAATATAACAAAAATAAATTAGAATTGTTAATTTTTCAGGGAAATTTGTGGTGCAATAGATTTTTTTTAATGCATAATTGCTAAATTAAAATTTCATATTGTGGACACTAATGCAGTTTCAAAGCAGAATTTTAAAAAATTGCAGCAACAATAATTGCAAGTCTGGATCAGGACTTAATAACAAAAATTTAAATTAAAATCAGAAATAATAGTTCAACTAAATTTAAAATGCTCAAAAATTAAAAAATTTAAATCCAACGACGTACATACCAATCATCTGGACCGATTTTCTTCAAGGAAAGATTAGAAAATATTATATCCAGCCATCTTTCAAACAAACAAAAATTTAAATTAAAACCGGTCTTGACGTTTGTGAGCTACGGCAGCAAAGACACACAGATTGAACTAAAGGGTGTTTTTTATTGAGCTATAGAACTTTAAGTTGGCATCACTTTTTTAACTGGCGGCCATTCAGCTGTCAAGTGATTAATATTTAGTTTGGTTTGCCATTTCATCGTGAACAGGTTGACAAAAGAACAACGCTTGCAAATCGTGCAAATTTATTTCGAAAATAATGGTTCAGTTCGCGAAGTTTACCGCAAGCTCCGTCCATTTTATGGTCGACATAATCGTCCATCAGAGCAATTAATTCGGTTAACCATGGATCGTTTTCGCACTACGTTTACTCTATGTGATAATACGCATCCGCAGAGACGTCCAACAGTGCGCACCGAAGAAACAATTGCCGCTGTAGAGCAAAGTGTTGAAGAGGACCCGAATGAATCGATTCGCCACCGTGCACAGCAATTGGAGCCGACTAACCGACTATTTTGTTCCCGAATTGGATGGCATGAATGTGGATGAGTTGTGGTTCCAACAAGACGGCGCTACATGCCACACAGCGCACGTCACAATCGATTTATTGAAGGAAACATTCGATGAGCGCATAATTTCGCGGAATGGACCTGTCAATTGGCCACCAAGATCGTGTGATTTGACACCATTGGATTATTTTCTTTGGGGATATGTGAAGTCGCTCGTCTACGCCAACAAACCAGAAACGTTAGGGGACTTGGAAGCCAACATTCGTGGCGTTATTGCCAACATACGGCCCCATATGCTCGAAAAAGTGGTTGAAAATTGGACCTGTAGAATTGGCTTTATTCGAGCCAGCCGCGGCATAAAATTATCCTTCCAATAAAGCCAAATTGATGGACATTAAAAGGATTTTCTTGTGTTTTATTTCAATTCGAAGTTCTATACGTCTAAAAAAAACACCCTTTATATATAGTATCTAAAAAAGATATCATATCTTCTAAATGCCTGAACCGATTTTCTGCAAACATAGCTGAGAACACTCTCGATCAAACAGAAAAAACTAAATCAAAATCGGTCCATCCGTTTGGTCTGTACGTGGACACGACAAACTTATAACACCCCTTTTTTGGTCGGGGGTTAAAAATTAAAAATATTAAAAAAAATTATGTAAAAACACAAAATAAAAAAATGTTGTATGAAAATAATAAAAAAAAATTGACGTTCTCTCGAAAAATGCAAACGAGAAAAAATTAATCAGCTTACGACTCTCATTGACCTTATATTTATAAGCCTTGGTTAAGTTCCTCAATTCCTTTTAAGTATTTAGATCTGATATGAATCTGTATTCACTTTAAGTTTTTGAGCGTATTTTGATTCGTTTGGAAACATATGTGTAACAAAAGGAACAATATTATTCCTGTCTTCATTTATATAGAACATGTTCTGGTGCAAATTTTGGAAACCAATTCATATAAAAGTCCTTTAAGTTAAACTTAGTTTACATATATGACATATCCCAGTAAAAAATTTTCATGTTTTTTGAAGCAATAGGGGAATAAAGCGCATCATAATTCGCTTTAAGATATGAGCTTATTAAAAAGCAGTGAATGTATATGAAGCAATCTACAGGAAAAAAGTGATGCACTACGCCACAACAATGCAGGGTTTAAAGCCAGAAAGTTAGCTAAGGTACACACATCCAATATTTTATACGTACTTATATTATGTCATGTACATACTATGCTTATGCATTTGAATAGTTTTCTCATCTAGGTTGTCAAACGCAAACGTGAATACATACAAAACACAACTGACCAGAGTCAGTCAGAACAAAAGCTAACTAATCCGAGGCTTTTTTCAAAACAAAAATTTAATTTTTTCAAAGAAAAATTATAAAAAATTTACATTTAACTGCTATGTTTACATGTTTTATTAGATTTTTGTGCACAAAAATGTAGTACTCTAAACCGAGAACTCGCCATACAAAAATCAGCAGCGATATCAGCAGGATTGTCAGCGCTACTTTTATTTTATAATAGTAAAAACCTGCTTTATTTGAAGTAAAAATTTTATATATATATATATATATATATATATATATATATATGTATATGTCCTTTATTTACAACTGAATTTTGTAATAGTATATAAAACAATTATAAAAAGTTCAAAGTGAACACAGGGCATCGACAAGCTCTCTCCATCTAACTCTATCGTTGGCCAATGTTTTTGCGTGATTCCAGGATATTTGGACTGATTCTAGTTCTCTTTTCGTACATCGTATCGGCGTAGGATGTGGCTTAACCAGGTCCATTTTCTTCTTCGGACTTCTATTTCGATAGGACTAGTATTTGTCCGTAGTAATAGCTCTTCATATGAAATTCGGTTTAGCCAGAAAATTTTTAATAATTGACGTAGACAGCGATTGTTAAAAACTTGGATTTTGCGAGTTGTCGCTTGTGTCAAACTCCAAGTTGTACAGCCATACAGTAAAATGGATTTCACACTGCAGCTGAAAATTCTTATTTTAGTTTTGCACGTGATATTGTTGCATCTCCAAATTTTATTCAGTGTGAGAAAAGCACTTCTAGCCTTGTTAATACGATCGCGGATGTCAGCCTCCGATCCCCCATCTTTAGTTATTTTACTGCCTAGGTAGCAAAAACTGTCGACATCTTCAATGGTCTGCCCGTCTATAATAAGCGGATTTAAATTTGTTGTGCCTATTCGCATAAGCTTGGTTTTTCTAGTATTTATTCGCAGACCGACCTTAGCGGCATTTTTTGCCAGGCATTTCAGCTTAGCCTCAATGTGTTCGAAACTATGGGCGAAAAAACAAATGTCGTCAGCGTAATCGATATCACAGAGGACGTGATTGACGTTCCAGCGAATGCCATAAGATGCTTGTCTATTTGTTGATTCTAAAGTAGAGTCCAGGAGGATTAGGAAGAGGGTGGGTGAAAGGATACAACCTTGTTTTACACCTTTGTTGATCTCGAAAAGTATGCTTTCCCTTCCGTTAAAGCGAACTGTAATTTCTGCGTTTCTGTATAACTCACTAATGAGTGTAACAATTTTTGTAGGTATACCTTTGTCAATAAGAGCGTTCCACATAGCGCAGCGAGAGACAGTATCAAAAGCTCGCTCAAAATCGATGAATAGAAGATATAGGTGTGTGTTGAGTTCTACTGACTGTTCGATGATTATGCGCAAGGAGTTAATGTGGTCGGCAATGTGGTCAAAACAGTTCCGCAGGGATATTGTCGGGACCGGCTGCTTTGCCATTTTTGAGCGACTTCAGGACTGTTTCAATCTCTTCACAGGAAGGTAGGGCCGTGGAAATATCTCTTCTTGGATTGCGACGGACAGCAGTGGCTGTAGTAATTGATTGTGTTTCGTCGGTTATAGAGGCTTCACTACTAAAAAAATCTTCGCCAACGGTCCAGTTGTTGTTCGAGGTTCATTAATTCGGCTCCGTTTTCATCTTTGATTGTTGCAGTAGATCTTATGATATTACCACTAATTTTTTTATAGTTTCGTATACTCTTCGCATATTTCCAATGCTTGCAGCGGTTTCAGCTTGTTGGGCTAGACTATTAAAGTAATTGCACTTATCTCTGCAAACTAAACGTTTAATCAATGTGGCAGAAGCGCGGTAATTACTTTTGGCTGTAGTTTTCGCTTCATTTGTTCTTGCCCGTAGGAGAGTGTTGTGCAGGCGTTTGCGGTGTTTTATCTCCTCCAGGATTTCATTGCTTATCCACGGTGTTGGACTTCGTTTCGCAGGACCTATAACGGTATTAGCTATTTCCGTACACGCTGTTGTTATCTCGGTCCAGGTGTTCATGTTATTACTTTGTAATCTGTCAGTTAAAGCCAAATTATATGCGTGTGCAATTTCAGGATTTTGTAATTGCATGAGATTGTATCTTGTACACTTTGACTGAGATCTATTTACGATGGCTGGGCGCAAACGTAGAATAGCAACTAGCAACATATGCTCGCTGTCGATGTCAACTCCGCGTCTGGTTTTCACATCCATGAGAGAGCCCAAGAATAATTTGCTTATCAGTATGTGGTCAATTTGAATACGCGTCTGACCATCTGGTAATTGCCATGTGTATTTGTGTATATTTTCGTGCGGAAATTTTGTACCGCCAATAAATAACCGGTTTCTGACACAGAAATCTACCAATCAATCGCCGTTGTCATATCTCGTGTAGCCAAGTCCTTGCGTGCCCATGACTGAGTATAGGTTGCTGTTGTTACTACCCACTTTAGCATTAAAATCACTCTTAATAATCTTAATATCTCCTGTCGGAAGAGAGCGTACTATTGAATCAAGCTGGGAGTAGAATTGATCTTTTTGATCAACATCATCAGGTTCGGTTGGGGCATAACAATTCACTATAGATATTTTGCGAAATTTAGAGTTTAATCTTGCCGTTATGAACCGCTCGGATATGGCATTATATGATAAAAGAGCACTCTTTGCTTTTGGTGAAAAGAGGAGACCTACACCATTTGTTCGATGTATTGCATTACCAGAGAAGATAAAATAATAGCCATCCTGGAGAAATATTGTTCCAGAGTTTAGCCAGCGTACTTCACTTAAACCAAGGATGTCCAGGCTGTAGTTTGACATCTCGTTCTGGACTTGTTGAAGTCGCGATGGTTCTGAGAGAGTTCTTACGTTCCATCTTCCAAGCACAAACCGGGTTTTGAATCCATAGGTTGTCATCGGAGGGTTATCAGTTCTTATATTGCTTGTTGATGTTTCTGTAACCGAGTTATATTAAAGATAGGTGAGTGACTAGGCCATCGCAATTGTACCTAGTGCTGGGGCTGCCAGCATGCAACTTTTTTCAATCATCAAACAGAATTAGACTTCATTAATCTTTTGTTCAAAAGTTTAATAAATTAAAAAGTTTAGTTCATAAAATAAAATTTGTAATTAGAGATGCTAATCGGGACAGGATTTTAGAAATCCCGGGCTTCGAGATTTAGTGATGGAGTCTCGAAATCACGAACCGGGACCCCAAGAATTTCGGGACGTACACAATCCCGAAAAAATTGTGAACAAATGTGCGTCTTTATATTAAAAACAAGTAAGAGTGCTATATTCGGCTGTGCCGAATCTTATATACCCTTTACCAAAGTGCGTTTATGTAGTATAGAGATATAGGGTGTTTTTTTCAGAGGTATAGAACTTCGAATTGAAATAAAACACAAGAAAATCGTTTTAATGTCCATCAATTTGGCTTTATTGGAAGGATAATTTTATGCCATTAATGTTTAAATATGATTTCGGGCATGTGGCCGCAGCGGCTGGCACGAATAAAGCCAATTCTACAGGTCCAATTTTCAACCACTTTTTCGAGCATATGGGGCCGTATGTTGGCAATAACGCCACGAATGTTGGCTTCCAAGTCCCCTAACGTTTCTGGTTTGTTGGCGTAGACGAGCGACTTCACATATCCCCAAAGAAAATAATCCAATGGTGTCAAATCACACGATCTTGGTGGCCAATTGACAGGTCCATTCCGCGAAATTATGCGCTCATCGAATGTTTCCTTCAATAAATCGATTGTGACGTGCGCTGTGTGGCATGTAGCGCCGTCTTGTTGGAACCACAACTCATCCACATTCATGCCATCCAATTCGGGAACAAAATAGTCGGTTAGTCGGCTCCAATTGCTGTGCACGGTGGCGAATCGATTCATTCGGGTCCTCTTCAACAGTTTGCTCTACAGCGGCAATTGTTTCTTCGGTGCGCACTGTTCGACGTCTCTGCGGATGCGTATTATCACATAGAGTAAACGTAGTGCGAAAACGATCCATGGTTAACCGAATTAATTGCTCTGATGGACGATTATGTCGACCATAAAATGGACGGAGCTTGCGGTAAACTTCGCGAACTGAACCATTATTTTCGAAATAAATTTGCACAATTTGCAAGCGTTGTTCTTTTGTCAACCTGCTCATGATAAAATGGCAAACCAAACTAAATATTAATCACTTGACAGCTGACAAAATGGCCGCCAGTTAAAAAAGTGATGCCAACTTAAAGTTCTATACTTCAATAAAAAACACCCTTTACATACATAAGCACATAGTTACTTTTATGTACAAAGAAAAAAATAATAATTTTCAAACCCTAGAATCATAATTTTAGATTTTTCTGATTACTTATACCAATCTAGTAGTTCTTAAAAAAATATAGAAAGTGTGTTAATTGAAAAAAAAAATGAAATTAAAAAAATGTTTTATTTAGTTACTTTAATGTCCAGAAAAAAATCGTAGTTTCCAGCTCTGGAGCTGTGGTTTTTATTTTTATAATTTTCTATACCAAACTATTCTTTCCAAAACGTAAAATATATATAATTTATAAACGAAAAGATAAAAATTAATTAGACTTAGTTACTTTTATATATCAAAAAAGTGTAAGTGTCCCAACCGTGAACTCATCCTTTTTGATTTTCTGATGTCTTATACTAATCTCTTTCTTTTAAGAATATAAGATATGTTTAATTTATAGTAAAAAAAAGAAAAATTTGCTTTAGTAAGTTACTTTTGTATAAAAAAAGGGAAAGTCTTCCAACCCTGGAAACGTGTTTAAAACTTTTTTAAATTAAGATACCAATTTTATTTGTACTATAGTATAAAATAAGTTTATTTATTTAAAAAAAATTAAAATTAGTTTTCGGTAGTTAAATTTTTATATCACAAACCTGGAATCATCCTTTTTAATTTTTCTGATTTCTTACACGAATCTATTTCTTTTGAGAATATAATATATGTTTAATTTATAGAAAAAAAAGGAAAACATTGTTACTTACAAGTTACTTTTGTATAAGAAATAAAGTTAAGGTTTTCCAACCCTGGAAACGTCTTTTTAATTTTTTTAATTTTTTTTAATTAGAAATACTAATTTTATTCATACTGAAGTATAAAATGAGTTTATTTAATAAAAAAATAATAATAACTACTTTTCGGTAGTTATTTTGTATGGCAACATGAAGTTTAAGTTTCCCAGCTTTAAAACAGTCTGCTCGATTTTTTTGATTTTCAATACCAATCTTTTTTAGACCATTTCTGACACACCAGTTCGAGAACGAAGCTTCTAGCTTATCTGGGAGCTTCGGAAAACCGATTTCACGTACAGACAGACGGACAGACTGACATCGCTTATTCGTCTTCCCTATGCATAAGGATCCAGAATATATATACTTTATGGCTCGCTTATTAATATTCTAGAAATTACAAACGGAATGACAAACCTATATATACCCTTTTACCATTTTTTGGTAAAGGGTATAATAATATTTTTATTTATCAATTTATTTATTTTTTTTGCATATTTAAAAGGTGTATACAGACGAACATACATATGTATGTAATATAATTCAGACTTTTAATTAAAAGATTAAACACTAATGCCGTTTTCGTTTCTAGAAAAATTTCAAACTTTTTACTTTTTACTATAAAATGTGGCGTTCGTTTTAAGCAAAAATATACGTTCGTAAGGTGTGATACAATAATTTCGAATAAACTCTCATTTCAAAAAACCATTTTATTGAAAATTTTCATTTCATGTAATATTTTTTTCTTAAAAAATAAAACGCCATAATATCTGTGGCAAAAAGAAAAAAGTGCATAAGTCGAGATAAACTGATTTTAAGTTAATGGTACGTCCATAATTTGCATATTCGAAATTACTCCTGTGCTATAACTTCCTTTTTAAGCGCTATGATTTTTTAGACTTCTCATTTGGAACGATAGCTTGATTTAGGTTATACTTTAGTATATTTCAACTTAAATGTATTACTTGTGTGAAGAACGATGTTTGCTTAAAAAATAACGGTTAACAGAAAATTTCCTAATTTAACTGTAAAAGAAACAAATTTCTGAAAATGACGTGAAAGTTTAAAAGTGATCTCCTGCAAAATAGTAAAATATGACTTAAGATTTTTTTCCTTATTGCCACAGATATACTTATCAATGACTTAATATAAAAAGGGCCTAACTCAATTTCTTTCGAAATCGTGTTTTTAATGTTTTCTGGGCGAGAACGTATAATTGCATCCTCCTTGAAGATCTTAGTACGATACAATTCAAAATCAAGAACTTATTGCAACTTTACAAACTATTTCTGCATGTAAATGCTTTATTTTTTCTTCAGTTTTTTGCTTCTCCTGTAAAATGTCGAAAATTCGAGTTAGGCCCTTTTATATTAAGCCATCGATATATATTATGTATACACAATATAATATTATCTACTAAAATATTTATTCAAAGCAAATTTTTTATTTTAACTTTTTATAACAGGGAGTTTGTAATAATTTTTAATATAACAGATGACAGTCAAAAACATTATTTAAGCAAAAACAGGATTCAGAAAATCCCATGCTTTAAAATTACAAAAACCCAGGCTCCGGGATTTGCATAGTCCCGCAAATCCCGAGATTTCCGGGCTCGAGATTTCCAGTTTAGCCTCTCCATTCTTAATTGACTTTTGTCTCTTTTTATACCCTTTACCAAAAAATGGTAAAAGGGTATATATAGGTTTGTCATTCCATTTGTAATTTCCAGAATATTAATAAGCGAACCATAAAGTATATATATTCTGGATCCTTATGCATAGGGAAGACGAATAAGCGATGTCCGTCTGTCCATCTTTCTGTACGTGAAATCGGTTTTCCGAAGCTCCCAGATAAGCTAGAAACTTCGTTCTCGAACTGGTGTGTCAGAAATGGTCTAAAAAGGATTGGTATTGAAAATCAAAAAAATCGAGCAGACTGTTTTAAAGCTGGGAAACTTAAACTTAATTTTGACACACAAAATAACTACCGAAAACTATGTTGTTATTATAATTTTTTTATTAAATAAACCTATTTTGTACTTCAGAATGAATAAAATTGTTATTTATAATTAAAAAAAATTAAAAAAAAATAATAAAAAACTTAAAAAGACGTTTCCAGGGTTGGAAAGCCTTAACTTTTTTTCTTATACAAAAGTAACTTACTAAAAAAAAATTTTCCTTATATTTATAAATTAAAGAAATCTAATATTTTTAAAAGAAAGAGATTGGTGTAAGAAATCAGAAAAACAAAAAAGATGATTCCAGGGTTGGAAAACAAACCTACGATTTTTGTGATATATATATAAAATTAGCTACTTATTATTTGTGAATTCTCAAATAGTTCTTGAAAGTCTGTGCATAAGATAAGAGGTTTTTTGACCATTCAAAATGTGTGGTTGAAGTCTACTGATAATTTGTTACAGCAACAATGAAATATATAGACAACGCTGAACCACCAGAAAATAAATTTCAAATTAAAATAAACTTCTGACAATATGTCGAATAATAAATTTCTTAAATACATATCTTATATTCTTAAAACAAAAAGATTAGTGTAAGAAATCAGAAAAATCAAAAAGGATGATTCCAGGGTTGGGAAACTGCAACTTTTTGTGATATAAAAAATTAACTACCGAAAATTAATTTTTTTTTTATTAAATAAACTTATTTTATGCTTCAGTACGAATAAAATTGGTATTTCAAATTAAAAATTAAACTTCAAAAAATTAAAAAAGATATTTCCAGGGTCGGAAAGCTTTAACTTTCTTTATACAAAAGTAATTTAAAAAAATTTAAAACACATATCCAGTGTTGGAAAACTTTACTTTTTTTATACAACATAACTTTCTAAAGCAAATTTTTCCTTTTTCTCTATAAATTAAAGATATCTTATATTCTTAAACAAAAGAGACTAGTATAAGAAATCAGAAAAATCAAAAAGTATGCTTTCAGGGTTGGAAAACCCACAATTTTTGTGATATAAAAAGTTAGCTAATTTTTTTTTATAAAATAAAAATGTTTAAAAAATTAAAACGACGTTTCCAGGGTTGCAAAACCTTATTTTTTTATACAAAACAAATTTTTCCTTTTTTACTATAAATTTAATATATCTTATATTCTTAAAAAAAATGATTGGTATAAGAAATCAGAAAAATAAAAAAGAGGATTCCAGGGTTAGGAACCGTACACTCTTTGTGATATAAAAAATTAACTTCCGAAAATTCAATTTTTATTTTTTTATTAAATAAACTTATTTTATGCTTGAGTACGAATAAAATTGGTTAAAAAAAAACAATTAAAAAAATTAGTTCAATTAAAAATCTAAAAATGTCTCAATTAAAAAAATTTAAAAAAATATTCCAGGGTTGGAAAACTTTAACTTTTTTTGTACAAAAGTAACTTACTAAAACAAATTTTTTCTTTTTTCTATAAACTTAACATATCTTAAATTCTTAAAAGAAAGAAATTGGTGTAAGAAATCAGAAAAATCAAAAAGAATGATTCCAGGGTTGGAAAAGTTACACTTTTTGTGATAACTAAGTCAAATTAATTTTTATCTTTGCCTTTATAAATTATATATATTTTACGTTTTGGAAAGAAAAGTTTGGTAAAGAAAATTATAAAAATAAAAACCACAGCTCCAAAGCTGGAAACTTTGAACTTTTTTCTGGATATTAAAGTAACTAAATAAAACATTTTTTTTTTAATTTCCTTTTTTCTTTTTTCACTTAACGCACTTTTTATATTAATATAAGGAATCAGAAAAATCTAATATGATGATTCTAGGGTTTGAAAATTAATTTTTTTTTGTACATAAAAGTAACTAGGTCAAATAATTTTTTTCTTTGTGTTTATACTTTATTTATGTGCTTATGTATGTACGTATCTATCTATATACTACATAAACGCACTTTGGTAAAGGGTATATAAGATTGGGAACAGCCGAATATAGCACTCTTACTTGTTTAATTAAAGTGTTGATCTGAGATATAAAGCTTGTCCCAACAAGAACGCAAGATTAAAATTTTAAATAAAACACAGATATTAAAAAAAAATCGTGAAACTTTATTATATCGTAAAGTAGACAGAATGAGGTTATGTGTGGAAGAACAACAAATCGGGCAGATGGCCGCCGCGGCTTTGCTGGCACGCACGCGATCTTTTAATGAAATTCTCAATGGCCGTTATGCATAAATGCTGCGGTATTTTATTAATGCAGCGTCCAATTTCCTCTTTTAAGGCTTGAGTCGTCGTCGGCTTATTCGCGTAAACCATCGACTTCAAAAAACCCCAAAGAAAAAAGTCTAATGGTGTTAAATCGCACAATCTAGGCGGCCAATTCTGGTCTCCAAAACGCGAAACAACACGACCGGGAAATGACTGATGTAGCAATTGAATTGTTTCTCTGGCTGTATAACATGTGGCGCCGTCTTATTGAAACCACGTGCCCTCCACATTCATTTCTTCAATTCTAGGCACGAAAAAACTGGTTATCATTTCACGATACCGATCACCATTGACTGTTTGCGCTTGACCTGCGTTTGAGCGACATCATCACGTACAGCTGCGACATTTTCGGTCGATCGACCTGGTCGAAGGCGCGTTGTTGTCTTTACATCACTAACAGATCCAGTTTCGGCAAATTTATCCATTAATCTCTTTACAGTTGACTCTTTTGGAGCATTATTGTGATCCCAAATTGATCGCAAATTTGCGAACTGTAGCCGCAAAACTTTCACCATTTTTGTAAAACAATTTCACAATGAGAATGCGTTGTTCATTCGTGTAGCGCTCCATTTTTACTAACCTCGTACCTTCTACTAGCAAACAATAACAATTGTTCAAATGTCAAACAATGACACTTAGAATGGCGCCAAGTTTAAATCTTGCGTTCTTGTTGGGACACCCTTTATTTTGGTATGAGAAGTTTTGTGCACTTACAATATAATATACGTTTTGAGTTTAATTTTCCAGTTATCCTTTTATCCCAAGTACTATTTTTCTTGTAATAATATATTTTCTGCTGCATTTTCATGCTAGTGCGATTAAATCTTGCATTTTAATTTCCTGATATAAATTATTTCCCCTTTATATTCGTTTAATAGTTTTTTGATATTTTTCTTAGTAGTCGTAGTTGTGTCTTGTATTGCTGCAAAATGCAAAGATAATGAATAAGCAAGTATTTGCTGACTGATTGGCTGACTGACTGAACGGCTGACACTTAAGGCTGGTGTCATTTGTTGCATATCTTATCAAACAAAACATCTTGTTTGTTAAAGGAAAAATGCTAAAAAATAACAAAAATAAATTCGTATTTTATTGTGATGTTCAATTACACTCCATTTCAAGTCAAAGGAAAGAGTAAGAAAAACTAAAACTGAATCCTGACAAATTTTCATTGAAACCTAATTTGTTCAGACAAATGTTTAAGATAAAATTTATGCACGGATATTTATTAAAATGTGTATAAATCTCCTACTAGTAATGCAGTGATATGCTACCAATTGTGTTGCCATCACTCAGCTGAGACAGACACTAAACGTACGTATTAGTGTCACTTCGTGTTGCTTGCTGTTTTAACATTCAAATGCTTAATACTACGTTCACACTTATGTATTTAAAATTTTTGAGGCAAATGTTTAAACAAACTAAACTCAACCGTTCACATTATATTTGAAATGTTTAAGCTTGACGTTATGTCGGTAAATTATTGCGTTTGTAAGAAATTCCAAGCGATTATGTTTTTAATAATTAAATATTTTTTAAGCAAGTATTTGTGTAGTAAATAATGCCAGAGTTATCAACAGCACTGAACATACTCCATTTACGTGTTTATCGAAGTGCTTAAATCTAAAACACCTCAATTGAGATGTTTAACAAAACAAGTCAATGTGTGGTAAAATATCTCAAAATCGAGCTTAAAATAAACGCGTAAGTGTGACCATTGTATAAAGCATAATATCTATAAAGTATGACAATCCTTTAATTTAACATTTTTATCCTTTAAATATTCAAATATTTACTTTGTAACACAAACAACAATCCAATCATAATACGTATTTTGTATATTTTGGTAAGTTTGTTTGCCTGAGTCCATAACATGAATTTATGTTTTGTTGTTCTAGAACAAATACTGACAATATAGGAAAAAATATGTTTTAGAGAAAATTCCTACACAAGATATTTATTTATTTCAAATATTTAAGTATGTATGTATGTTTCTATTATTCCATGTAAGGTTTTTAATAATGTTCTTCTTACACATCATCTTTTGTTCAGATATTTGTCACATAGCATGCAAGTATAAAAGATGTATGGCGTTTAATGGTGTTAGAAAAAACATGATGGCTTAAGCTTAATACAACCACACAAAGGCAACATATGTACGTATACTCATATGATGCAAAATTTTAAATTTTTAGGGAATTATTACTACAAAGCATTCGAAAAATGACATGCATATGAACGTCACTACATATTATATTCTTTGCTTGTATTTGTCACTTTAATTTTTCCAAATGGCATTTTTCATGCTTTTAGAATTTCAATGAAAAATAGTTTTCAACACATATTTTCGACATACACTGATAGAAAAGCTCTCCTTCGGATTGCTAGTCTAGTTCTTAAATTTATAATTTTCTCTTATTTTTGAACCAATGCAACGCTTCATTCGTATTACAAAAATGGTTTGTTTCATCAGCTAAAAAAATGTCATACATAAAACATTCATGCAGCGACATATTTTTTTGTAAGCAACGTACATTTTCATATTTTAAATGAGAAATTTAATCATTGCAATGAAACTTTTTAACAATTAGTGTTTTTTTTATGGGAATTGTTACAATTTAAGTTTAAAATTTTTAAACGCACTAATAATCCCAAATTAATATTTTACTTATTAAGTAAAATATTTTTTTATTAAAAATACATTGAAATTGATTATTGAGGGGCTTAGCTGGATCCTATGCGCATTTCACTGTTTCTAATGCAGATCATCAGGGAACCTTTACCAAAAGCTTCTTAGAACAACTAGAGTTATTACATTATAAACTTTTATTTAAACAAATGAGAAGCTCAATAACAAATAACAAAGTTGAAACAAGAACTCAATAATCAACATGTTTTTTATTTTCTTACTTTACCATTGCTACATTGGCTGACTTTTTTTCAGCTTCAAATTGTAGTCGTAAGAGTATGTAAAAGAAAATAAATGTAAATAACAACAACAGCTATTTAAGAATAGAGTGTTGCCACACAAGTATATTTTTGACCTGGTGCAGTCAAGTTAATAATTAGTGTTTTTTTATGGGAATTGTTACAATTTAAGTTTAAATTAACTAACATGTGTATAATTAGTAAAAGAACAAAACGACAATGGTAAGACTGTTGTAAATATAGAGATGGTAAAATTGAGCTTACAATACAAAAAAGCTTTCAGCAAATTGAAATACGATGAATCAAACAATTCACATATTCCATTTGCAATAATGCTAAGTATATATAAAGCATAAATCTACAGCAACTGACACCACACTCAGTGGACCAAACACAAAAGAGCGCTGATGATGAAGGTTTAGTGGCCTTCGAAAACGGCTGGCTGTTCCGTTCAACTATGTGTTGTCAGAATATTTACAACTAACTTTGGTGTTATTTGTTCATTAATAATTATCACATGTAATTTGGCTTAAAAAGCGATACGAACTTTAGCCTGTTAAAATCATAAATATAGAAACAAATGGAGTTCGAATAATAATTAAAATTAACTAAAATTAATAGCCATGGGCCTGTGGCAAACATTAAATAAAAATATACTTAATAGTAACAAACCAAAAAAGTTTGTCTTAAGTAGAACAAAAAATAAGCAAATTAACTAACATGTGTATAATTAGTAAAAGAACAAAACGACAATGGTAAGACTGTTGTAAATATAGAGATGGTAAACTTGAGCTTACAATACAAAAAAGCTTTCAGCAAATTGAAATACGATGAATCAAACAATTCATATATTCCATTTGCAATAATGCGAAGTATATATAAAGCAGAAATCTACATCAACTGACACCACACACAGTGGACCAAACACAAAAGAACGGTGATGATGAAGGTTTACTGGCCTTCGAAAACGGCTGGCTGTTCCGTTCAACTATGTGTTGTTAGTCAGAATATTTACAACAGACTTTGGTGTTATTTGTTCATTAATAATTATCACATGTAATTTGGCTTAAAAAGCGATACGAACTTTAGCCGGTTCAAATCACAAATATAGAAACAAATGGAGTTCGAATAATAATTAAAATTAACTAAAATTAATAGCCATGGGCCTGTGGCAAACATTAAATAAAAATATACTTAATAGTAACAAACCAAAAAAGTTTGTCTTAAGTAGAACAAAAAATAAGCAAATTAACTAACATGTGTATAATTAGTAAAAGAACAAAACGACAATGGTAAGACTGTTGTAAATATAGAGATGGTAAACTTGAGCTTACAATACAAAAAAGCTTTCAGCAAATTGAAATACGATGAATCAAACAATTCATATATTCCATTTGCAATAATGCGAAGTATATATAAAGCAGAAATCTACATCAACTGACACCACACACAGTGGACCAAACACAAAAGAACGGTGATGATGAAGGTTTAGTGGCCTTCGAAAACGGCTGGCTGTTCCGTTCAACTATGTGTTGTTAGTCAGAATATTTACAAATAACTTTGGTGTTATTTGTTCATTAATAATTATCACATGTAATTTGGCTTAAAAAGCGATACGAACTTTAGCAACAACAGCTATTTAAGAATAGAGTGTTGCCACACAAGTATTTTTTTGACCTGGTGCAGTCAAGTTAGTAATTAATGTTTTTTTATGGGAATTGTTACAATTTAAGTTTAAAATTTTTAAACGCACTAATAATCCCAAATTAATATTTTACTTATTAAGTAAAATATTTTTTATTAAAAATACATTGAAATTGATTATTGAGGGGTTTAGCTGGATCCTATGCGCATTTCACTGTTGCTAATGCAGATCATGAGGGAACCTTTACCCAAAGCTTCTTAGAACAACTAGAGTTATTACATTATAAACTTTCATTTAAACAAATGAGAAGCTCAATAACAAATAACAAAGTTGAAACAAGAACTCAATAATCAACATGTTTTTTATTTTCTTACTTTACCATTGCTACATTGGCTGACTTTTTTTCAGCTTCAAATTGTAGTCGTAAGAGTATGTAAAAGAAAATAAATGTAAATAACAACAACAGCTATTTAAGAATAGAGTGTTGCCACACAAGTATATTTTTGACCTGGTGCAGTCAAGTTAATAATTAGTGTTTTTTTATGGGAATTGTTACAATTTAAGTTTAAAATTTTTAAACGCACTAATAATCCCAAATTAATATTTTACTTATTAAGTAAAATATTTTTTATTAAAAATACATTGAAATTGATTATTGAGGGGTTTAGCTGGATCCTATGCGCATTTCACTGTTGCTAATGCAGATCATCAGGGAACCTTTACCCAAAGCTTCTTAGAACAACTAGAGTTATTATATTATAAACTTTCATTTAAACAAACGAGAAGCTCAATAACAAATAACAAAGTTGAAACAAGAACTCAATAATCAACATGTTTTTTATTTTCTTACTTTAACATTGCTACATTGGCTGACTTTTTTTTCATTTAAAAAATTTATTATTCGACGTATTGTCATAAGTATATTTTAATCCTCACAAAAACGTCAATATGAAAAAAGGCTAAGTTCCTATCAACTTGCTAACTTGACAACATTTTTACCGATATAAAGAAATGAACAAATATACATTATTCTCTCCTTTTCTAGAAAGTTAAAAATATTGCCAAGTTAGCAGATTATCTAAAAATTATATGACACCGTTACGATTACAAATTTATATAATGCATAGCATATTTCAGTGATAGGTGTTGTGCCAAACAAGAACTTGGTCAAAATTTATTTCTCACTAATTTTAATGGCCGAACTTTTTTATGGGAACTTGGTCTTTTTTCACATTGATGTTTTTGTGAGGATCTGACTACTTTTTGAAAAATTTTCTATGATAACACTTTTTTAACTTAATTTTTTAGGGTGTTTTATTTCTATTAATGATCACTGTGCCAGTTAAAATCTTCATAGTTACATAAAATAATGGGTTAGAGCGTGATGAGTGTTGGATTGTACACTTTAAAAATGAATTATTGTGTTATTACAACGGGTCGCCAGTGTGTACGTAATTTGTTAAGAGTCGTCTGGAAAGAAACATTTAAAATGCAGCATAGATTTTAGTGGGCGTGACCCCGCCTATTTTTTCAATATATTTACATATTAAAGTCTGCTTAGCCGAAGTACATAAATCAAAAGGATATACCTAATATGCATGCAAAGTTTTAATAGGGTAGGTGGTGCTTTAATTTTTGCATTTTCCGATTGAGTAAATCAATAAGGAATATTTGTCTACAAAATGTCAGCTCTCTATAGTATAATATTACGTAAAATTTTTATGGGCCTGGCCCCGCCGACTTTTATATCTGTTAGTGCTTATGATTCATGTAAAGTTTTGTAATAAAAAGCTATTGAGCAATACATGAGTAATAGACTAAAAACTGCTAAGCCGAAGTACATGAAAGAAAAAGCTAAGATTTATGGGTGAAGTCACGGCCACTTTTTAAAACAGGAAATTTTTACTTTGGATAAGTGCAATGTGTATTAAAATTTTCAATAAAATTTAACTTAATTTTGAGTTTACAGTGCTTGTTCCCAACCCCTGGTTGAAAGTTCTGGCTTCTTAGATTTTTCTTAGTGATCTCTGATCTAGATTAATTTTTGTACCAAATTTCAGCTCTCTAGTGCGAATTGGAGTTTTATATATGTATAGTATAATAAGTTTTATCAATAAGGCTATAGGGCTAAAATTTTTATAACCGACGAACGGATTTTCACCACCACCTTTGAATCTTATGAAACTTAGTTGTCTTTGTGCACGTTACTTAACTAAGATAAATATAAAATTTGGACTTCCAGCTTTTGTTTTTCCTAAGATATGGCGCGTCAAAAAATGAAAAAAAAATCATTAAAAACACATATAAGTGGTCCGACATTATTGCTCATATCTTCAAAAGTTATTAAGATGCAGGGTTGAAATTGATCTCGTTTAATACGTATTGAGAATAGCTTTAAAACTACATGTAGTTTAACTTTTTTTCTGAAAGGTCAAAGATCACTGTCACATGATTTAAAGTTTGGGGAACTATATATCAAAAAATTTAATTTTTAAAATTCTAAAAAAAATATATGTTAACCCTGACAGTCTCTTCTGCATTTGAGTGAGCTCTTTGCGAACTTTGCGAAAACTTGTAAAATTTTAAAAATCGCTAAAACTGTAGGGAATGCAAAAAATTCGGCAAAAATCGAATGATGACAAATTCTACTATTTTTTAAAAATTGGCAGAACTGTTAGTAGGCTTAAGAGATGTAAAAATTCATTTTATTGCCAACTTTGCAAAAAACCGCGAAAAGTTGCAAAAGTTTAAACAACCCATAATAATGATTGGCACAGGCATCAGAAAATGATGGTATGATATAATTGTCTTCTCCGGCCAAGATTTGAACTTTAAACTCACTGATGGTAGTTAACGTCCTTAACGGTGCAGTCACAACAACCTAAAATATTATTTAGATACACATTTACCCCCTTGTGCAAGAAAATATTTTACTTAAGCTTTAACGTTCATAGTAGTTGCCAAGCAATTTAAGGCTAACATAGCTTTGTTAAGAAATCATATGCAAAAAACAACTTCAATTATTTTGTGATTTAATAATAAATACTGGTAACACCATCGTGTTCAACAACCATTTCACAGATTATGATGTACAAAATCGAATACAATTTCATTCGGGTATTCAAATAATTTTTTATTGTATTAAATAAATTTTTATTATCTTGAAGTAAAGCAACCTAATTTAAAAATATGAGCTCCTGACATGGTAGAAAAACAGATAAACATTTCTATGAAGTTAAAGTAAAAACATATGAAAAATTATCACAATTTGTTTTATTCGAATGAAATTAGTATTTGAATATCCAGATTTTTTCGATTCGTTTTGATTGTATGTACATCACTAAAACATTTTTGTATAATTGTATTTGTTTTAAAATTTTTTATGGATTTTGATATGTATTTCTAATCAGTTGGATAATTTGGTGATGTTTTCCATCAAATGAAAGAAATAATAAATTTAAGATAAGAGCCAGCACTTCTAGCACTCATGATATTGTTAATGCATTTAATGATTTAATCAATTAATAATATTCCTTATTAGGATATCAGGATTTGATGAAAAATCAATATACGCATAGTAAGATAGAAGGGGGACCATTCGCCACTTTTTTTTCTAAGCAGGGGTCCTGTCAAAACCTTAACTGATATTTCTAATTTTTATGTTGCTTTAAATACTCATATGTGTTTGCTTTAGTTTGAATTCTTTTGATTCTGACTACTCGTCATTTTATATATTTTTTTTTTTGCAAGCCCACCTCATGGGGTCAATTCGCCAAAGGGGTGGGGCACAAGCGTCATGAATAAAATAAAACAACAATTTTTCAATATAACTACTATTTTTTTCTCAAAAAGTCTACGGTAACTAAACTCGTATCTATCTCGTATCGTCACAAAATCTAACCAATACGTAATCGCCTTCCACGTAGCTTTCATCTTGTGCAAACGGACCATCGGATTTATCGGACTAAGCCAAACTTAAATCTGATAAATCAGATGAGGAGGACGTTGTAACATATTTTTTTGGCTTATTTCTAGTAGCCGTTTTCTTCTGCTTTGGCTTCATTCGCTGCTTATTTTTATACCCTTTACCAAAAAATGGTAAAAGGGTATATATAGGTTTGTCATTCCGTTTGTAATTTCTAGAATATTAATAAGCGAGCCATAAAGTATATATATTCTGGATCCTTATGCATAGGGAAGACGAATAAGCGATGTCCGTCTGTCTTCTGTCTGTACGTGAAATCGGTTTTTCGAAGCTCCCAGAAAAGCTAGAGACTTCGTTCTTGGAGTGGTGGGTCAGAAATGGTCGAAATAAGATTGATATTGAAAATCAGCAAAATCGAGCAGACGGTTTCAGAGCTGGGAAGCTTAAACTTCATTTTGCCATACAAAATAACTACCGAAAAGTAGTTATTATTATTTTTTATTAAATAAACTTATTTTATACTTCAGTATGAATAAAATTAATATTTCTTAATAAAAAAATATATAAAAAATTAAAAAAATTAAATAGACGTTTCCAGGGTTGGAAAACTTTAACTTTTTTATAGAAAATTATACCAAATTAATTTACTAAAAGAAATTTTTCCTTTTTTCCATAAATTAAATATGTCTTATATTCTAAGAAGAAAGAGATTGGGTTAAAAAATCAGAAAAATCAAAAAGGATAATTCCAGGGTTGGAAAACCTAAAATTTTTGTGATATAAAAAATTAACTACCGTAAACTAATTTTTTAATTTATTTTAATAAATTAACTTAGTTTATACTTCAGTACAAATTAAATTGGTGTTTCAAATTAAAAAAGAAAGTTAAAAAAGTTAAAAATACGTTTCCAGAATTGGAAAACTTTAATTTCTTTTTCATATACAAAAGTAACTTAATAAAACAATTTTTTTTCTTTTTCTCTATAAATTAAACATATATTAGACTCTTATAAGAAAGAAATTGGTGCAACAAATCAGAAAAATCAAAGAGGATGATTCCAGGGTTGACAAACTTACACTTTTTGTAATATATAAAAGTAACTAGGTCTTACTATTTTTTTATTTTTTTTATTAAATTAACTTATTTTATACTGCAGTACACAAATTAAAATAAATAAATTTTAAAAATAAAAAAAAGTTTAATACATGAAAAAGATATTTCCAGGGTTGGAAAACTTTAACTTTTTTCTTATACAAAAGTAATTTACTAAAACAAATTTTTTCTTTTTCTCCATATAATAAACATAGGTTATATTCTTAAAAGAAACATATTGGTGTACGAAATCTGAAAAATCAAAATGAATGGTTCCAGGCCTGGAAAACTTACACTTTTTGTGATATATAAAATTAACTACCGAAAACTTATTTTTATTTTTTTTATAAAATAAACTTATTATATACTTCAGTACAAATGAATTTGGTATTTCAAATTAAAAAAAATTAAAACGAAGTTTCCAGGGTTGGAAAACTATATTTTTTATGCAAAAGTAACTTAGTAAAACAAATTTTTCCATTTTTAAGATATGTTTAATATAAATTAAACATATCTTACATTCTTAAAAAAAAGATTGTTTTTAAGAATACAGAAAAATCAAAAAGCGGGATTCCAGGGTTGGGAAACTTACACTCTTTGTGATATAAAAAATTAACTACCGAAAATTAATTTTTATATTTTTTTTTTTAAATAAACTTATTTTATGCTTGAGTACGAAAAAAATTGGTATTTAAAATAACAAAAAAAAAAAAAAAACAATTAAAAAAATTAAAAAGACGATTCCAGGGTTGGAAAACTTTAACTTTTTTTGTACAAAAGTAACTTAATAAAACAAATTTTTCCTTTTTTCTATAAATTACACATATCTTAAATTCTTAAAAGAAAGAGATTGGTGTAAGGAATCAGAAAAATCAAAACGAATGATCTCATGGTTGGGAAACTTACACTTTTTATGGTATATAAAAGTAACTAAGTCTAATTAATGTTTATCTTTTCCTTTATAGATTATACATATTTTACGTTTGGAAAGAAAAGTTTGGTGTAAAAATTTATAAAAATAAAAACCACAGCTCCAGAGCTGTAAGCTTTGACCTTTTTTCTGGATATTAAAGTAACTAAATAAAACATTTTTTTTTAATTTCATTTTTTTCTTTTTTTACTTAACACACGTTCTATATTTTTTTAAGAACTACTAGATTGATATAAGGAATCAGAAAAATCTAATATAATGATTCTAGGGTTTGTAAATTAATTTTTTTTACATAAAAGTAACTGGGTCAAGTTAATTTTTTCTTTTTGTTTATACTTTATTTATGTATCTCTATACTACATAAAAACACTTTGGTAAAGGGTATATAAGATTCGGCACAGCCGAATATAGTACTATTACTTGTTTTTCTTCTCTTCCTTTTCCTCTTTGGATGGAGTAGATGTCAAAATTTGAGATTTTCCTTTTCTATTATTTGAATTCGATTTTTGAATCTTGGGAAGAGGTCGAATTTGTTCAGGCATTCTTAGAAGAGCTGGAAGAGTAACAAGTCGTTCAACACTGGTATGTAGACTTGTCACTTCGACCTGTTGTGGAGTTGGTGACCTATCTGTATCAGCTGTTGGATGTGCAACAAGTAATTTTTGAATGGAAAAAATACAGAAAAGTGTAGTGGCTGAAGTTTATATGACGTAATCTTAGACTTTTGCATCTTTTTAATGCAGTCTCGCAATGTGGTGCGCTTTAAATCGTATTCAACAGCCGGTTTACTAATATTAAGTTTCCCATAGACTAGATCTCTGCTAGCAAGTTTAATCTTCCCCTCATCGATATTGTTTCGATTTGTCTTTGGCTTGTAGGTGCGGACTATTACTATTGAATAATATATAAAGGGTCCGCCATCTAACGTTTTTTTTTCAACTAGTGCTTATTTCGTGAATGGTAACACTTAGCTCATATCTGATTTAACAGATAATTAGTTCTAACCTTCAGCTGAACGAGCCAACTGACCATCCAATGCGTTTTTGCTTCGCTAAGTGGGCCTGCGATCGACTTACAGATGATGCCGATTTTGCCAAAAAAATCATCTTTTCAGATGAAGCTCATGTGGTCTTCGCGGGTATGTAAACAAGCAAAACTGTTGCATTTGGGGCACAGAAAACCCGCACGCATACATTGAAAAGCCGACGCACCCAAAACGAGTCACTGTTTGGTGCGTATTTTGGTCCAGAGGCATAATTGGGCCACTTTTTTCGAAAATGAGCAAGGAGTGGCCATTACAGTCAATGGCGATTGTTATCGGGCCATGTTGAACGAATTTTTGTTCACAAAAATTTAATAGGAGGATATTGGTAACATTTGGTTTCAACAGGACGGCGCTACGTGCTACACAGCCGAAGCTTCAGTAGTTTTTTTTTATAGCATTTTCAAAAAAAAAAGTTATCTGGCGGACCCTTTACATAAATAATTAAGAAATAAGTTAATATTTTATGTTTCTTAGAATCGCATGGTGTACATTCGCCTATAGCTAAGCTTCCCTTGGGGGCACATTCGCCGGCGAAACTTCCCCACCAGGAAACTGCCGAATGATCCCCACGGGGAGTTTTATATATAATTTAAAGAATATTATTGATCACTTAAAATTAATTCACTGAGAAAACTTACCCATATTTTTGTTCACTATTGTCAACAGTATAACACTTAAAGGTAACTTTTTCGAATACCAAAAAGTAGTTACAAAAATACTTTGAGCAAAATATTTTTGTGAGATTCAGAAAAATAACTTATCAAGTCTCACGCTGAAAATATGACAGATGAGACTGCAAAAGTTTGAGGGATGGAAGAATATCGATAAACAAAGCAAATATTGGTTAGAACATCAAGAACGATTACTTCATTTTTAAGATAATTGGTGATGTCAGATGTACCCCTATGGAGAATGGTCTCCCTTCTACCCTAGTTGTTGAATTCGGCTCATATTCTTCGGAACGGATCGAAGTTGACGTAGTTGTAACGGAAATAAATTTTGAGTTGCACGATTTCGAATTACAAATTCAATTTTGCGAAGAAGAGTTTCAGAAGCGGTATTGCCATTAATTAGATTCATAATAAACGATATATTCAAATATACTCTTCTACTTTTTAGTGTAGGAAGATTAATGAGTGCTAAGCGGCTTTCATATGATGGAAGATTAGTATCTCTATTCCAAGAAAGACGTCGGAAGCAAAATAAAAGGAATTGCTAATGAACGGACTCAATTTTATTAATATGTATTCATATTGTGGTTTATATCATCTTTTATTCCAGTTTTTTATTTTTTTATTTTAATATCTTGACCACATGTTCCATATTGTTCAAAAAGACTGACTGCATCTTCCACTATTTCGAAAGAAGGTCTTCATTCGCATTCTAAGCAAAAGAAAACTGATTTCCATTCTCTATCTTACTTCTGTACGAACATTGACTCGAACGACAAGTCGCAAGAAAACGTAAGTATTTTCATACAGATTTTCATACCACTAATTCAAATGAGTTCTCAACAAAGTGAACACTATGTCAAATCAATCACTTGCTATTTTGCTTTCGTGCAGTAAAATTTATTTGCAAAGAATTCAATAAAGTTTGAAAAATTATTATTTTATCACATTATTATTTTTCTATTCACATTTCTTCAATTTATTTTTTATTTGTATTGAAAAATCATAAAATATTCATCAAAATATTATTGAACACTTTTTTTTTGATTATTGTTTTATGTTCATTATAAAAAGTACTCGCACATTTTAAACAAAACCAATGTAAATGTAAAGCAAAACAGTAATGACATGCTGTTGGTGTGTGTGGACAGTGAAGTGGAAGTGGCAGTGAATTGCCTTTGCCTTTTCCAAAAAGTTTTTGCGTTTTTCTTTTAAAAGCTGTTCGCGATCTACTCGTTTTGCTAAGACTAAAATTATTTTTACTTACTTTCTTGAGTCATTGTGTATCTGTTATTAATATTATTTTTTTTTTTTTGGGAAAACGGTTTAGTTTTACAAGTCACTTATACTTTGATATTAAAAGTGTAATTTATGAAGATTTGACATTTTAAATTCAATCTACTCTATAGATACGACATAGATATCTATTAGTGTACAGATATCTATCGTGTAAATTAGAATTTTCAAGGTGAACTCGTAGGTAAAACCTTAGGTAAATAACGTGTTTGTAGAAATAACGGGCATTACTCGGTAGAAAGAAAAATCTCAAAAAGGCGCAGGAAAATCAGTTACCATTGTTTTTGTTAAGAATTTAGCATTATCACTATATAGAAATCTGGTGGATTCACTTGGATTCATGAAATTTTTTTCCAATGAAAATCCAAAATTTATTGAAAACCCCAAAGAAGTTATATAGTTTTTAAATGGTCATACATATCTTTATATAAAAATAGTAAGAACAAAATTTGAACTACCTTATAATGATATAGCGCCATTACCGCCAATTAAATTTTTGACCATAATCGATTATTTGTGATCGTAAATTGTCGGTTTTCGTCTAAAAAACGAAGTCCAAAATATGTGTCGCTTAAGCTTTTTAAGCGGTTATGGCTCGATATAGATGTGCTTACTATAAATACTAAAACTCATATCGCTCAGCATATAAATACCTACTCCACCTTAATTTCAATGCAACAATAAAAATTTAAAAAAAAATTTTAGTGCCATGGTTGTGAGTCTGTAAATCATAAGAAAAAAAGTTAATTGACTTCAAAAATACGTTTTTCATATATTCAATATATCTTTATTACAAAAAATTATGCTTTTCCCAACGTGTATCGTTTGCAAACTACCATAATTGATCAATGCTGCCTACAAAAAAAAAAATTCTTATAAGAAATCTAAAAACTTTCTATTTTTTTTTTCTTTTAAATAACTATCTTATAGTTAGTTATAAAATTATATTTTGCACTTACTTTTACAATAAAATAATTATTTTAATGATTTATACACTTTTTGTAAACACACTTTTTCCACAAAATAATTTTGAATATTTGAATAAAGCTACATAAGGCAAAAAATTAAACGTTAGAAATATTAAACTAGCGGGACTTAAAGTACAAATTAATTTTATTTTTGCATAAGAGTAAATGTTTTAAAAAGTAAACAGCTTTATATAATAAATGTAACACATTTTTAAGGAAACATTTATGTCTTGTTATCACTTATTTGACTATTTTCCAATTTCCAATTACATTTAATTTTACTCTTAGCCAAAAATATGAAGGTTTTTTCACTTCATGTGTACTAGTAATTTCCACAATATTCATTAGTAACCCAATAAGGTACTTTACAGCCAAAAACACGATATCGAACGTTGTCGTTCGCAATTATTTTTAACGACAAAAAACTGATTTGGGACACACTAAACTTGTTCAGCACGACAATTCGATCGACAATGAATGCGATTGATAACGTAATCATTTCCATACAAATTTGGTACCCAGTATTAAAATTCAAGCCACAACAAACGTCAAAAGCAGTCACTTGTGTTCTGATTGTCGACAAAACAAAAATACACATAAATACCAAATTTTTAAACATAAATTTACATACATGAAAATCAAAAATAAAAATGTTAAGAATTTTATATTTTTATTTTATTTATTTTACTCACAAGCAAGGTGTATCTAACTAGGTGGCAGCGCTACTTCAGCTGATAATTTTTTGCTCTATGTGCTTTGTAGCTGAGGAATGTCAAAAACTTCGATTTTGTTTTGGTTTTAGTACAATTATTTTTGTGCTTTTGACATTCTTCGGTTCTTTACACAGCTATAGTTGCCATATTTTTGTATAACAAACCCTTACGCAGTCACCTATATAATTACACCATGCTCACAAGCATACCCTAAATGAAATGAATGACCGAAGCTGACACAAAAGTAATTTTTCACTAACACAATTACAACAATTTTGTATTGAAATCAACAGTGAGAGTCAATTGCGTTAAAAATAAAAAAATCGCATTTTATTGTAAAATATAAAATTCTGTGAAACTAAAATTAATAACTATAAGTGTTAAAAAAGTTAATAAAAAATCAATAGTGTATAAAAGAAATTTCAAAAGTTTAATTAAATATATAAAGGGTGTCCCAACAAGAACGCAAGATTAAAATTTTAAATAAAACACAGATATTAAAAAAAATCGTAAAACTTTATGATATCGTAAAGTAGACAAATTGAGGTTATGTGTGGAACAACAAATCGAACAGATGGCCGCCGTGGCTTTGCTGGCACACAAGCGATCTTTTAATGAAATTTTCAATGGCCGTTTTGCATAAATGCTGCCGTATTTTATTAATGCAGCGTCCAATTTCCTCTTTTAAGGCTTGAGTCGTCGTCGGCTTATTCGCGTAAACCATCGACTTCAAAAAACCCCAAAGAAAAGAGTCTAATGGTGTTAAATCGCACGATCTAGACGGCCAATTCTGGTCTCCAAAATGCGAAATAACACGACCGGGAAATGACTGATGTAGCAATTGAATTGTTTCTCTGGCTGTATGACATGTGGCGCCGTCTTGTTGAAGCCACATGCCCTCCACATTCATTTCTTCAATTCTAGGCACGAAAAAACTGGTTATTATTTCACGATACCGAACACCATTGACTATTTGCGCTTGACCTGCGTTTGAGCGACATCATCACGTACAGCTGCGACATTTTCGGTCGATCGACATGGTCGAAGGCGCGTTGTTGTCTTTACATCACTAACAGACCCAGTTTCGGCAAATTTATCCATTAATGTCTTTGCAGTTGACTCTTTTGGAGCATTATTCTGACCCCAAATTGATCGCATATTTGCGAACTGTAGCCGCAAAACTTTCACTATTTTGGTAAAACAATTTCACAATGAGAATGCGTTGTTCATTCGAGTAGCGCTCCATTTTTACTAACCTCGTACCTTCTACTAGCAAACAATAACAATTGTTCAAATGTCAAACAATGACACTTCGAATGGCGCCAAATTTAAATTTTGCGTTCCTGTTGGGACACCCTTTATATGTACATACGTATTTCTTTTTAAAATTTTAGTTTATAAAAATCAAAGTGTGTTGCAGGTAGAAGGAAGCGTGAAGAGGCTACACCAACTACATTATTTTGTGCATTTATTTGTTTTTAATTATTTTAATTATACACATCTTTAGTTTTCTATAATTAAAAACAATTAAAACAATATGCAAATAATGTTTATTAATGTAATTATGTAGGTTTGACTAGTTTGCTATGACGGTTAGATACATCCATTGTGATCAGTTAGACCTGTCTACCACATGCATCATCAATGACAAGTAAAAATACGGCAGAGTAAGCAGGTCAGCTATATATGTTCCATAGTAAACATTTTTAATTACCCTCATACCTAAATAAGAGCGGCAAGCGTTGCGTTAGCAGCAGGGTACGTATTTTTAGTACATTTAAATGTAAAAATATTTTTTCATTGTACTGAAAATACGTACCCTGCTGCAAACGCAACGCTTTCCGCTCTTATTTAGGTATGAGGGTTAGAAGAAAAAGATGCAAAATCACACGTACACAAAAGTTTACATCACTTTTTCCACATTGCCCTTAACAAACTGATAGAAACTTAGATAGATAAAGCCATCACCACTCCCAGTCAAATGACCGGTCATTTGACTTAATTTCGTACTTAGCGTAGTATGAATTGTAGTACGGTTTTAGGATACACGCTACTAAAAATCATACTATGGGCCTGTGCATACGGTAGCAAAGTACTATTGTAAGTAAATTTTTGACACTTCTGAGGCGAATAAAATTTCACTAGCCCTGGGGGCTAGTAGAAATTTTGACACAACAGGTAAATTTTTGACAAGCTGCAATAAAAAACATGGTATCATAAAATTTAAATCCACCGCCGTCGTTTCTAGCCGCAGCAATTGTTTCATCAGCTTCTTTCTATGCTAAAGCGAATTTGTCATAATTTAAGATTGTCAAAAAAGATATCAATTGGCACATCGGAAAAATGAAATTTTTCCCCACAGGCAAATATTTTTTCACCATAGTACTTTTCTACCGGTTGGCACACGCCATATGTATTTCATTTGAAAGAACATTGTTAAGGCAATACACTCGCGGATAAATGAATAACGTGGTGGATTTATATAATAAGGGCGTGTGCCAAGCGGTAGAAAAGTACTATGGTAAAAAAATATTTTCCTGTGGGGAAAAATTTCATTTTTCTGCTGTGCCAATTGATATCTTTTTTGACAATGTAAAATTTTGACAAATTCGCTTTAGCATAGAAAGAAGCTGATGAAACAATTGCTGCGGGGGCGAAGCAAAATATTTGACTACAAGCCGCCGGCTACCAACAATATTTTAAAGGGACATTTTTATATAAAACAATATTTTGTAGCAAAAAATTATATAATTTTATTTATATGATGCAAAATTTTTCGCAAATTAAAATAAAAAATTCATTTTTCACAGTCTAAATACATTTAAGAGTCGTAAGAATCTATGTATTGAGCGACGGCTCGAAGCGACGGCGGTGGTTTTACCTTTTATGATACCATGCTCCTTATTTGCTGCTTGTCAAAAATTTATGTGTAGAGTATGGTTAAAATAATATATTATGTTCTTTTTTTAATTAAAATATCCGCTATATAAAGCTAATTTATAATTGGGCCGCAGAAGCAGTGCGTTTTCTAAATCAGCTCCTCATAAAACAAATTGCGCTGTACAGCAGCATGATACAAAATACTTACTATCGTACTTATCGAAGCTCCGCCCATAAAAATCAAAAATTGTTTATTTTCATACTACAAAGTATACTTGATAAGTACGACAGGATGATACACGTTACCTGTACGATTTATCGTACTCTGTTACTTCCTTGGGCAGCTCAGATGTATTTCAACTTTTTGTATATTGCGAAACATAATCATACTTTTATACATCACCATCATTTTATTTATATATCAAACACATAGAATTTGAAAACTTTTTAATTATATTTTTTTTGTAGTGTTTTATGTTAATTATTGTTTTTATCATTATTTTTATCATTTATTTGAAGCACCTGTAAGTAGCATAGGGTTGCATTTTTTAAGGTACACTTTTCACATTTCAGTGCTTTTTATTATTTTTGTGAAATTTTTGGTGTGGCAATACGTTAATTTGATAATGAGCAAATGAATTACGTTAAAAATGTAAAGTCTGACTAGAGCTGCAAAACTATCGATAGTCGCTCCACTCGATAGTTTCGATAGTTTTATGTAAAACTATCGATACTATCGATAGTATCGAATAGTTTTATAAAAGTTGCCACATAAACGACATTTGACTCGAAAAAAATCCAGAGTCCTCAACATTTTCATTAGTATATAAAAATATATTAAGCCTTTTTTTCGATTTTATCGTAAGCGGCATATTATCGAAAATATACTTTTTTATTGAACTTAAAATTTTATGGGCCTACCCATGGTTTAGAATTATCAAAATGCGAAAAATGTTGATAAATTTTAAGACACTGGCTGTAAAGTTTTATCGTAAGCGACAATTTTAACCTTCTTCTAAAAATTTAATTTTTATCACATGCAATTACATCGAAAATTAGGCTGGAAATGTAGGTATGTAGGTACAATTAAAAAAAATTATAGGGAAACACGCTAGGGTATGTCAAAATAAATCCGAGACGATTGGCGTCCGTCGCGATATCAGTACCACCAAAATTTATCTTTGTGTCGGCGATGTTGAATTTATTAAAATACTTGTGACTACTATTTGTCGAATAACACTTGGATTTATAAATAAATTCATATACATACATATGTATTTAAGTACTTACAGGGATGCGGTGTCATATTTACAAATTGTACTAACTTTCAAAAAAATTTTTACTTATTTCAGTACGATTGTACCAAATTCTTTATTTATATTTTTTTAATACTTGTACTTGTTAATTAACTAAAAAGCAATTAACAAAACGCCACAAGGTACAAAAAGAATATTAGTTGCTGGGATATGAATATAAAAGTAACATTTACAATATACTACGTTTATAACTTTTTTTTATTCGATTGTTCACAGTAGATGCAAATAGTCGGCTTCTCTCCTTGGTACGAAAATAAAATTTTCACATTTGCAGATGAATTTGGAATAAATAACATTCCTCCAGCAATTCTTTAAATACCGGAAAACATCGGTTGATTTACTTAGTTTTCTAATACCTTCGAGCTAAAGATTAACCCCCTTGTGCAAAAAAATAAGTGAACGTTAAAACCGGGTTTTCTATGGAACTTTTTTTTAATATGCACTTCAAGCACGCATTATTTTTTGCATAAGGTGACATATTTTATATATTTTAATGCTATTTTTGGCATGTAATATAATATAAAGAGATTCCAGTAGTGCCAAATGGGTCATTGCGGTGCTACGGTACTTTTGGCATTCAAATAGCGCTAAAATTATACAATTGTACCAACTTTTCCATCGCTGTACAAAAGCTTAAATCAACTACGGATAATTTGCTTCAAAGCTGCCGGCTACTGTTTATTGACTTCGATTATTTTTACTCTTTTAATTACTTGTTTTTTTTTGCCGATAGTATCGATAGTGGAAAAAACTATCGATATTTCATTTACAACAAAACTATCGATACTATCGATAGTTTTGCAGCTCTAAAGGCTTCATTAGTCTTTACTTTTTGTTGCTATTCTGTGCCGTTCCTTTCTGTATAAAATATTTTGCAATTACTTTGTATGTGAAAAATATCAGCTGGCAACCTATAGAATTGATTACGCTTGTACACAAAATATCACAACACACTAGTACATACACAATTTTGGGTGTCACTTAACGTTGAATTCTATTTGCTACAGATTTGTCCGCAACAGAACAGAACGAAAAAGGAAAAACTAACCACATATACAGATTTTCAACTCAACAGAAACAAAACAGCTGATTCATAACAGAACAGCACGTACAAACTAATTCTACCTTAAGTCTGACGACCCACTAGTCGATAGTTAGTGGGTCGCTCAAACGAATTATAATGAGTGACTTGTCGTTAGTCGGTCGAGTTGTCGATCGACATCGTGGGTTATGAGTAAGAAAGTCGAATATACGATTTCCGTCTGTTCATCAGTCTATAAGTGAAATTTTTTTAATAATCTCCCAGAGGAGCTAGACACTTGGATCACAGAATACACAGAAGTGAAGAAAGTGACAGGTAAAAAAGCTCCAATCAGGTTTTTGTTAAAATTCGTGGAAAAAAGAGAAAAGCATAGTGTATTTGATACTGTAGTGTATTACTACGTACCAATTAACACAGCTAATAAAAATTTATTGCACTAGAAAGACGTAGCAAAACAAAAACGACGACAAAATTTGAGGGAAAACGAGACAAACTGAAAAATACGCGTATCTTCCGTCTCGTGACACTTCTGTATGTTTTGTGCTTGAATCTTAACTGATGTCTCACAATTGGTTCTAAAAAGATTGGTACTGAAACTTATAAAAAACAAAAAGATTATGCCAGGACTGAAAACTCAAATCCTTTGTAATATACATGTACATATGTATGTATATAATTTACTAATAAGTTTTGGCTTATTAACTTATTACGTAATAGTTTAATTAGTGTAATTCTTGCCTATTATTTAATTTATTGATAAAAAATGTATTTTAATAATTTTTTCTCATGTGTTGTTAAAATAATTGTTTTTTGATGCATAATCCTTATTGTGAATATTTCTTAATTAGCTTATATTACTTCACCATGTGCAACTAATTCAAGCTGAACATATTGCTTTTTAAGCAGCACGCATATTGCTAAACACTTTCCTATTAACTAATTTAATTTGTCAGACATTATGAGCTTAAAAATATACGTTAATAAATAAAAGCATTAAAAAATTTAAACAACAGCATTATTATATTTGTTGCATGTTAGCGGTTGACCTGAGAGGCCACAATTTATATAAAATAAATTTAATTATGCAAAATATGTGTAAGCAGCAATTAAAAAAATTTATTTTAAACATACTCGTATATTCCGGATATTTATTGCATTTTTGCTTTGGCTTGTTTATCCTTTCGTATGCATGTGCAAACAATACGCATTTGGCTGAATATAATTTTTTAAATTTTTTTTTTATTTTTTTTTTTGAAAAACTGTTGGCCGTAGTGGATATAATTTCATTATTATCACTATATTTATGATTTATAAAGAGGAAATATTTAATGATGTTAAACATATTGATATCCAACAACAAAAAAAAAAACAAAAAATGGGTTCAATCAGGGGTTCAAATTATAATTTTTATATTAGAGGGTCATTGGAGATAATGCGTTTGTTCCTGTTAAAAGAAATATTTTATCCTCACTAAAACATAAATGTGTAAAACGACCAAGTTCTTATCCAAAGTTTCGGCCATTAAAAGTTGTGAGATATACTTAAATTTTGACCAAGTTCTTCTTTGCCACAATTCCTAACACAGAAATATATTATGTATGATATAAATTTGTAATCGTAAGGGTGATATAATTTCTAGATAATCTGCCAACTTGACAACATTTTTATCAATATAAAGAAAAGAACATTATTGTCTCCTTTTTTGGAAAGGTAAAAATATTGCCAAGTTATCAGATTACCTAGAAATTATATGACACCTTTACGATTACAAATTTATATTTCTGTGTTAGGAATTGTGGCAAAGAAGAACTTGGTCAAAATTTATATCTCACAATTTTTAATGTTTTTGTGAGTATATGATTACTTTTTGAAAAGATTTCTATAATAACACTTATTAAACTTAAAATTTCTAGTGTATTTTATTTCTATTCATGATCACTGTGCCAGTTGAAAATGGCAGAGTTACATAAAATAATGGGTACTAGTGTGATGGGTGTTTAATTGTTGACCTTAAAAATGCACTATTGTGTCATTACAACGGGTCGCAAATGTGTATGCAATTTGGTAAGAGTCGACTGGAAGAAACATGTAAAATACAGCGTAAATTTTGCTGGGCATGACCCTGCCTATTTTCTCAATATATTTACATATTAAAGCCTGCATAGCCGAAGTACGTAAATCAAAAGGATATGCCCAATGTGTATGCAAAGTTTCAATAGAATAGCTGGTGCTTGTAATTTTTGGATTTTCCGATTGAGTAAATCAATTACTATTTGTGTATAACATGTCAGCTCTCTATAGTATAATATTACGTAAATTTATGGGTGAAGTCACGGCTACTTTTCAAAATAGCGAATTTTTGTTTTGGATAAGTGCAATGTGTATGAAAAGTTTTAATAAAATCTATGTTAATTTTGAATTCGAAGTGCTGGTTTCCGCCCTCTGATAGCAACTTCTGGGGTTTCAGATTTTTCTTAGTGATTTATTTGTGTATCAAATTTAAGCTCGCTAGTGCGAATTGGAGTTTTAACGTCGTGGCCCCGCATACCGGGTAAAACTTTTTGGTTTTAAGATTTTCCCATTGGCTTACTTACTAGCGCGAATTATATCCTTAGATTTTATCAGCATTACCTCTCCCACTATTCCTAACTCAAAATTTTGTTGTAAGCAGCGCTTATAATTCATGCTAATTTTTTTCTAAAATATGCTAGACCGATGTAGATTAAACACAAAGCTAACACTTTATGGGAGTGATCACGCCCACTTTTTAAAATGATAATTTGAAGTATTGTGTACGTGCAACGCGTATGCAAGATGTCACTAAATTGGCTTGAATTAAAAGCTGTATATTAAGATTTTAGTTCAAGATAATATTAGCGTGACCCCGCCCATTCTGCTAACATTTTTTGGGTTTTCAGATTATTCTAGTTGATTTCTCACTTAGACCTACTTGTATATCAAATTTGAGCTCCTTAGCGCAACTTTTAATTTGTAATTTTTATGGGCGCAGCCCCGCCCCACTGACTGAAATTTCCGGGTTTCTTAGATTTTTCTAGTTTGTTTCTCACCTAGACCTATTTATATGTCAAATTTCAGCTCCTTAGCGCAACTTTTAATTTTTAATTTTTATGGGCGCAGCCCCGCCCCTCTAACTAAAATTTCCGGTTTTTTAGATTTTTCTAGTTGGTTTCTCACCTAGACCTACTTGTATATCAAATTTCAGCTCCTTAGCGCAATTTTTAACTTTTAATTTTTATGGGCGTAACCCCGCCCACGTTTCCAAAGTCAACATTTTTTTGGGTCAGTGCTAATTATTCGTGTCTAGTTTCGTTACAAACGGATAATAATAGCTAGATATATAGTATATCTAAATATGCTAGGCCGCAGGGCATTAAAATAAGGTTGAAATTGTATGGGCGTGTCAACGCCCACTTTTTTAATTAAAAATTTATAGCCTTGCATTATCACAGTATACATGCCGAATTTCAATAAAAAACGCATTCATTAAGCGCCTTATATTAGCTTTTTTAATTCTGACTTTTATGGGCGTAGCCCTGCCCTCCTGGCTAAAATTTCCGAAATTTCAGATTTTTTTTATTTTATTTCTCACCTAGACCTAGCTCTGTATCGAATTTAAGCACAATAGCACAAAATTTTAATTTTTATGGGCGTAGCCCCGCCCGCTGGTTAAAATTTTCAAGTTTTCAGATTTTTTGGTTCATTGCTCAGCTAGATCTTCTCGTGTACCAAATTTAAGCTCTCTAGCTATAGCGGAAGTGCTTCATCAATTTGATGAGTGTGTCAGTGGTCAGTATGTCTTAAAATATGCACTTTTTGCACCTCTGTATCTCCGGAAGCTTTCATTGTAAAATTTTCAAACTTTGCATATGAGGTTATATGAATTTATTCTAATTATGATTTAAATTTCATAATTTTACGGTGGCGGACAACAAAGTTATGAGGGGGGTAAAAACTGCTCGAATGGCTTCGTGTAAATATACACACTGCGTGAATTGGCCAGAACTTGGCCTGGCGCATTGCCGCACGCCTAGATATAATTTCGTTTTGAACAACTCACACTCAAAATAAAATTCAACCCATCCGTACTTAAATCAATCCAAAGTGGTGTCATAAGTACGGTAAGTACGGATATACTTAAATCAAGTACAGACGGCTTGATTCAAGTACGGATTATTCAAGTAATAAATACTTAATTTTATCCATACCTGATCCCGAATCCGTACTTGAAGTAATCCCAAAACGTGATTGATATCAGAAAAACTAATATTGAATCAATCAAGGACACCAAAATATGTGGAAAAGATTCACTTTCACATGGATGTGAAGACAGTTCTCGTGGTACCTTCATAGCGAACAGTCGATTAGCGGAATTTTACTTACATACAAACAAAAAATTATACAAACAAATTTTCGTAGTACATATTATTCGTAATAGGTACATACTGACTTTAATAAATAAGCTTTATGCTTTGCAAATATTTTTTACATAGTAGAAATAACAGAAGCAAACAAAAAAACAAGTAAGAGTGGTATATTCGGCTGTATATACATAGGCATGCTTAATTTTATGAATATTCTTTCGTATCCATTACCAACTAAACTTCAATACGCATCGCTAAACTGCATTTCAAATGCATCTTGCGGGCGAAAGATCCCTTAACTTATGCTTGCCTTGTTAACATGACTGTGTGCTCAGCAGCGAACTTGTATAAATATATACTTTCAAATTTATCGGGCCTGTCATGGTGATTTAAAATCAAAGTAAACTACTAATAGCTGATTTCGACCTACAAAAAACATGTGTAGTGTAATTTTCTTCAATATGTAATTGGAAACACAGCAATGTGCAATTTCATTGCAAACACTGTAATCATTTTACACAAACACATACACTCACATTTTTGTAGCTTGTAAACAAAGGGCCAAACCCACGATGTAGACAACGTTCGACTTGTCGCACACTTACATTCAAAACAAAAACAAATTTTAACATTTTGTTGTTGTTTCAAATATAAGTGTGCGACAAGTCGAACGTTGTCGATATCGTGGGTCAGGCCCAAAGTTTGACAACTATTCGTATTGTATACATTAACAGGCTGGGCAGGTGCATGTACCTATTATAATTGTATCATGGATTAGCTTGTGTACAGAAATATGAACTGACAGGCCAGCATTGAATCCACTCAAACAGAGGAGCACCCTGTGAACATGATTGGAAGCTGGAGGGCAATTGGATAGTTGTCTTAAAATCATTTTGATCTTAACTTAATACATACAGGAAGATAGATTCCGAAAAAAGTTCAACTTGGAAACCTTTTTAGTAATTATAACAGCATAGCCCAAAAATTGCTTGTGGGAGCTACACAAATAAATCTATCTTTCTAATGTAGATGTTATAAAGTCTGGGAACCTTAAGTTTTGGTACACGCTGTCGATATACATGCATATGAAACTACAGGAAGAAAAAAGAGTTAGTAGGTTTTTATTGTATTTATACGTATTATTTGTAATTTATAATACGTATTTTCTTCCAACTTCCAACGCTATAAATCGTGCAATTTACAAAAGCAATGATTTAGCTTTCATTAATTTTTTTAATATCACCGTGATTTGACATGTCGTGATTTGCAGAGCAGAGGCCCGTATGAATTAAATCAATTGAAACTGAAATAGAGGCAATTAGCAGCAATATGCATGCATATGCACAATATTATTTAATTTATAAAATTTATTTCATTTACTCCTCTGATAAACTTTTTAAAATATGTATGTACATTAGAGCGACTCACTTGAAAAAAAGTTTTTGTTACCCCTCTCAAATCAAAGATCGCGGTCTTTTTAATGAGGACTCCAAAAATATTAGAGGGGTCTAGCGATGACCGCTCGAGAGCTGGACCTTGTGTAAATAAGGTATATTTTTGAAGTTTTTTTTGCATATTTTTATATTTTGTTCCCACACAACATATTAAAAAAAAGTATATCATCTGAAAGGTTTGTTCAAACCGCTTTCAACGGTGAATTAAACCTTACCATTCGTGCCATCAGCAATGTGTCATTTCATAAAAACTACACTTTTTTAAGCATTCATACATATGTATATTTAAATAAATCCTGTTGTTTGTACTACTCATATTTGATTTGAATCTTTATTAAATTATATCTGTTGTTAGTTCTCGCGTGAACTTTTGCGGAAACGATTAACAGAAATAAGTGCATAATGACTTAAATCAAATAATCCTTAAAACATAATGGAATTTTTTTAATATAAATAAATAGCACCTGCTATGAAAATGCTTAAAAAATTTTAGTTTTTATGGAATGACACATTGCTATTGGTATGTATGTTTTTTTAATATGTTGTCTCAAAAATATACCTTTTTTACCACACGGTCCAGCTCACTAGCGGGCATCGCTGGACCCCTCAAATATTTTGGGAGTAGTCATTAAAAAGACCGATCTTTGATTTGAGAGGGGTAACAAGTTCGCATTTTTCATCTCCATACAAGGTGAGTCGCTCTAAAGTACATACATACATAGTTGGCATTTGTAGTAAGGATAATATATATCTGCGGCAAAAAGGAAAAAGTGCTTAAGTCGAGATAAGCTGATTTTGAGTTAATGGTACCTCCGTAATCTGAATATTCGAAAGTACTCCTGGTCAAAATCTCAATAGATTTGTGTAATTTTTCAGCAAGTTATAGCGCGACTTATCTTTTTTAGACTTCTAATCTAATTTGGAATAATAGCTTAATTCAGATTATACTTTGGTATATTTCAACTTAAATGTACATATTACTTATAGTGTGTAGAACGACGGTTGCTTAAAAAAATAAAGTTGAGCAAAGAATTTCCCAATTTAAATGTAAAAGAAAAAAAATATGAAAATCGACTTGAACGCTTAAAAGTGCTCTCCTGAAAAACAGTAAAATACGACTTAAACACTCTTTCCTTATTGCCACAGATATAAAGTCATACATATCGCTCGTTTATTAAAAAAACAAGTTTATTTTATACTTTAAAGTTTTCAATTTACACACAACTTAATTGAAAACGATAATTTTATTTTTCTTTCGATAGTTAAGTATACAAGATATTTGTATGAAATTTTTACACAATACTAATATTAATATGGGGATTAATTTTGCATCATTAACTCAAAAATCCCATTTTTGATATATGACGTTATCTTAGAAAATGATCGATATGTACTTATGTAGCTTGGCAACTTGCAAATAAACTACTAGCCTACTATGTGCCGTTGCAAGTTCTTATAATACCTGATAGGTATGATCTAAGAAAAACTTTTTAAACATTACGGTTGCAGATCTACCAATGGGTTGGCACAAGCACCAATAAAATGCAGGAACAAAAAATGGCTTTAGATATAAAAGTTACAATTTTTTTTTAAACCAACGCTTCTCCTTAGATAAGTTTATTTAGCAATCGAATAATTAAATTATTTTCGGACCCAGCAAAAAAGACATGCAAAAGAAATAGTTAGTGCATGGGTTCTTCTGAAAATGAATTGGTTCAATTTAGGTGCAGAACGTAAGATTTTAACGCGGGCGTGTCATTGATGAGCATGGGTTCACATTTAACAAAACTTAGAACTAGGGTGATCGACTCGGTTTTTCAACCGGTTTAAAACCCGGTTTTTTCACAATACGGTTGTCTGTTTTTTCAAAATGTTGATTTTTCGAATGTCGAATAGTCCGGTTTTTTTACAATTTAAAAACGGGCTGAGTCGAATACTTTCCGATTTGTACATTTTGCAATAAAATTAGTTTTTACTATGTTAAAACTTAGACCAACGTGTTTTGTTTATTTTCCTAAAGCTATGTACAGACGGTTGTCAGATCTTACAATATCGCCAGTAAAATGTGTTCAAAATCTCTTACAACCGTGTGAACTGGCAATTTTTGTCAGACGCCGTTGCTAGAAAAAGCATTGTCAGTCCATTGCAAGAATAGCAACTGACAATAAATTGTCAGACATCTTACACTCGTGTGAACACATTGTAAAATTATTGCCAGATATTTGTCAGACATTTTAATATTGTCAGATGTGCGAAGTTCATGCATCTGACAATGGCGTCATTGTAAGATAATTTTTTCTATGGGCAACACTGCACACGCTTGATTTTAAAGAAAAAATTTATAATAAAATATATGCAGACAAAATCATTGCAATTGCTTCTTTATGGTCCATAATAATTTATACTTTCCCTTTTTGCATTTAACACAAACACAAACAATAAATATCTAACAATTTCCAACAAATGGTATAAGTCTGGCAACGCATAACGACAGATCTAACAATTTGTGCATATGAAAACCGTGTGAACTGACAATTTTTCTACTGACGACTTTGTCAGATGAATTTATTATTATACAACCGCCTGGCAATTAATTGTTAGATTTTCTGACAACCGTGTGAACTGACAAGAAATATTGTGCTGGCAATTTTCGATTGCCAGTACATTGTCAGCACATTGTCAGATCTGACAATATTGTAAGATCTGACAATCGTCTGTACATAGCTTAAGTATTTATTTAGTGTACAAGCTCTAAGCTTTTTTGAGCATGCCAACATTTATTGAAACATTAAATTTAAGCGAAATTATTTTATGAGTTTTGTTGACATTTTGCTTCATATTTTATATAGGGCTAGATATATTTCATATCATATTTATATACCATTAAGAAATAAACTCTACATACACTCATCATTTGAGGAAACATGGGAAGAAATTAAAAAATTAATTATGCCAATATTTAGGGTGCTAATAAATATGTTTCTACAAAAAATAAAAAATTAAAAAATAATTATGATATCAACGTATTAGACCATATTTGGATGTCATTTGTTGACGGCTTGGTACCGGAAATCACAGGACTTTCAAATAAGTTGACGACATCAAACATTTTGCACGTATTTTTTCATGTATTTTATGACTGTATTTAGAATTTTTTCCTATGTGTTTTGAATATTTTTGCCACTGTAGGTGTTATTATATTTATTTTTTTTATTTTTTGTATAAACATATTTTTTAGCACCCTAAATATTGGCATAATTAATTTTTTGAATTTATTCCAAAGTTTCCACAAACGCTAAAAATGATGGTTGTATGTAGAGTTTGTTCCTCAAATGTATATTATATATATATATATATATATATATATATATATATATATATATATAAATACATATATGTATGTACTATACATAAGTATATGAAGTTCATTTTTATGTTTTACCTTTAATTTTTGTATTGTTTTATAGTATTTACATAAACTGTTAACTGTTTTTTTTAATAAAGCAATTCAAAATCAAAACTTGTATAATAATTTTCTTACTTAAAAAACCGGTTGACCGGTTTTTCCTGAATTGTAAAAACCGAAAGCGGGTTTTTCATAATTTCAAATAATCGAACTATTCGAAAACAGGTTTCTGGAAAAAGTCGAATAATCGATCACCCTACTTAGAACCCATGCAAATTCGCAGATTCCATGACGTTTTTCCGTAAATAATAAAAATACTGTCTCGGTTAGGACACGAACCATGCTTTTCTAATTGTCCGTGCGTACTCTCTACCACTGAACTAATGCAACGTTGTTGTTTTTAGGAGATACAATTTGTTTAATGAAAAAATAATGCAGAGATAATAATGTTTTAATTCCGTTTTTGCATGCCTTTTTGCTGGATATTTATTTCAATACATTACCCAGTGCCTTCATACATACAAACATAATTATATGTGTACTTTCAGCCAGGGGATCAATCCCTGCCGATTGCCCACCTGCAATCCACACACGCAAAGAAAAACTATGGTTGAGGTAAACATAATCAAACAGCAACATACTATGACTGAATTATATGGTTGCAGTCAAATCATATTATTGTAAAATTTAATAATATTATTATCTGAGTTAATAATAATATTATCTACAAAAACAATGAACTTTGTTACACCTAATCTTAGTATTGTAAATATGACAACACTATTGTTAGATGTGACTAAAATATAATTTAGACTCACCATACCATGTTCTTATATTATATTAATATTGTTAAATACGACGACGGTATTATTTAATATAATAATACTATTTTGTTTTTTAATCATATATTTATTGTAGAAACAGCTGAGCGTTAAATTCGAAATAAAAATAAATTAATGTTGTTGAAATAAAATGTGTATATAGAAATGTATACTTACACGACATACAGACATGTCTGTATAAAGAGATACACAAATGTTTATATATTTTTATTGGTCTACCCTTTCGTTTATACTTTATTTATTTATTCATTTGTTTAACATCACCCGTGCACTACCGATAGCTTACAAACAAAATACTGAACTGACAGATGTTTCTGAATTTTTTTTTAAGCTTAACATAGTATGGTTTTGGATAAGATTATATTGTTATTTACATCATATTATTTTTAAATAATAATACAAATTATATTGTAGTCATACGTTTTTAACAAAACGATATTGTTAAACTCTAACCATATCACACTTTTCTATGGATGTGATAATGTAATTATTAAATTCAAACATTACTCTGTATATCGTGACGAAATAAATGTTTAAAATAACAATAACTAGTTTTCGACGACCACACATATGTTTCAGAGAACATAATATTGTTCGCTCAACCATTCTACAACCATATATTTTCTTTGCGTCCACCCTAAAAGTACTTTTTACTTAGTTATTGAAAAAAAAAAACCAAAACCACATGAGTGAAGGAAAATACTCGCAGCAACAAAACACTCAATCAAACACCCTCAAACAAACAATCTTGTCTGTCCACTTTAAAATATTCATAAGAAATCCATGATCTTTAGCGAGGGTTTGCTTATTTTTTTAACATACATACATATCCATACATAATACATACCATGCATTAGCAAACGAATTTATATTTACTTATACATATTTATATACCTATACATATATATGTGTATATATGTATGTATGTATCAACAATTAAATCAATTGAAACTGAAATAGAGGCAATTAGCAGCAATATGCATTCATATTAGGGTGATCGATTATTCGACTTTTTCCAGAAACCGGTTTTCGAATAGTTCGAATATTTGAAACTATTAAATATCCGGTTTCGGTTTTTACAATTCAAGAAAAGCCGCTCAACCGGTTTTTTTAAATAAGAAAATTATTATACCAAAGTTTTGATTTTAAATTGCTTTATTAAAAAAAAGAGTTAACAGTTCATCTAAATACAATAAAACAATACAAAAATTAAAGGTAAAACATAAAAATTAACTACATATGTATACTTACATATGTATATTATAAATGTGAATTTATGGATAAGGTGAATATCTACTTCTATCAGTGTGACTTTTTTCAACTTCTTTCGCTTTGCAATTTCACAAAATTTTTTTTTTATAGTTTGAAATAAAATGATAAGCTGGCGAACAAAACCAGTCAATATTTTTTTTTAAATTTTTTTGGGCTCTACAAGTACAAATCTATGAAGTCATGAAATATTTTCATTCATAACCAGTTCGATCCTACATTAAAAAAGTAACGAACACTGATTTTTTCCTATTCTCTATCTAGCTAATTCAGTAATTTGCCTGTCGTGTAAAAATAGTTACCGGGACTAGTCTGGATTTGTTCGCTACCTCCTCAAATATACATATTTAATCATTTTTTAATTAAATTATATATTCATTATTATATTAGTTTAAAAAAAAACAAAACAAAAACTTCCCAAAATAAGCTTAACCAATTTTCAAAATTTAACAGCATTTATACTAAAATACGAAAACTTTTTTAGTGAATTACTGTTATTTTATTTCAAAGATTTGTTTTAAGTAAATCCTTGCCGCTGATGCACGTTGAACTTAATATCAATAAGATAAGTCTCATCGGTAATAGTAATTTAACATTTGCCATTGTAACTCCAAAATTTCAATCAATGTCTTCTATTTTTAAATTTGCCATTTCTCTTATAAATAAACAATTTAAACTTTGTATTGTTTAAACTATTTTTCAATGAAAAACATTTATATTTTTATATGTTAAAAAATTACCATTCTTATAAATTTTTTATGAGTTTAAAAAAATCTAAAAAATAAGCCAAGAGCTAAATGAAAATTTTCAAGCTAAATCAAAAAAATAAGCTAAATTTAGTCCAAAATAAGCTAATATGGTCAGGCTGAGTTCTATATAAAATATGAAGCAAAATGTTAACAAAACTAAAAAAAACACTTTTTGCAAATGGATTTTGACATCCATTACACACCATAAGGCCAATTTAATTCGCCTCTGCTACCGCCTCATAAAACAATTTCGTTTAAATTTCATGCTTCAGTAAAGGTGGAAGTACATACCACGCGTTACGCGGCAACGCTTTTCTGGCTTGTTAAACGTTCAACGCTACACAAATGGAAGGTTACACACCACGCTTTTGAAGCTTTTTTAGTTGTAAAATTTAAATCCTTTGCCGGCTATTTTTTTTTTGCATTTACGTTGCATATTTCTTTAAACATTTAATTCATTTTTGTATCCATTGTTTAATAAAAAAATTAATTTCTAATCATGTTTGTGTATGTTAGTTTATGAATCTGGCAACACTAGCTGTCATTTTGTCTACAACGCGTGAAAGTTGAAGAATGTTCAACTTTTGGCGAGGTACGCGCGTCGCGAACTTCTCTATGTAACCTGCCTTATGAAAACACACTATTTCAACTTTTTTGACAGACGCGTGTATCGCATTAGCACATTGAACGCGTGTTATGTACTTCCACCTTAAGCGTTGCCATGCTCAAAAAACGTTTAGAACTTTTATACTGAAAAAAATAATTATTCAGGGCTATCATGAATAAAATTCCACGTGAAATTTCTCCCTTTTCCAATTAGAATTTTTTGTTTTCCCTATTACTTGTTATTAGTTGGAATTGTTCCCCGTGAAAAATTTCACGCGTAATTTTATTAATGATAGCCCTGATTATTTATTGCAAAATATACAAATCGAAAAGTATTCGACTCAGCCGGTCATTCGACATTCGAAAAATCAACATTTTGAAAAAACCGACAACCGTATTGTGAACAAACCGGGTTTTAAAACCGGTTGAAGAACTGAGTCGCTCACCCTAATTCATATGCACAATATTTTTTTAATTCATAAAATTTATTTCATTTACTCCTCTGATAAAGTTTTTAAAATATGTACATTAGAGCGACTCACTTGAAAAAAAGTTTTTGTTACCCTTCTCAAATCAAAGATCGGTATTTTTAATGAGGACTCCAAAAATATTAGAGAGGTCTAGCGATGCCCGCTCGAGAGCTGGACCTTGTGTAAATAAGGTATATTTTTGAAGTTTTTTTGCATATTTTTATATTTTGTTCCGACACAACATATTAAAAAAAGTATATCATCTGAAAGGTTTGTTCAAACCGCTTTCAACGGTGCATTAAACCTTACCATTCGTGCCATCAGCAATGTGTCATTCCATAAAAACTACGATTTTTTAAGCATTCATACATATATTTAAATAAATTCTGTTGTTTGTACTACTCATATTTGATTTGAATCTTTATTAAATTATATCTGTTGTTAGCTCTCGCATGAACTTTTGCGGAAACTATTAACAGAAATAATAAGTTCACAATGACTTAAACCAAATAATCCTTAAAACATAATGTAATTTTTTCATATAAATAAGTAGCACCTGCTATGAAAATGCTTAAAAAATCCTAGTTTTTATGGAACAACTCATTGCTGATGGTATAAATGGTTTTTAATATGTTGTCTCGGGACAAAATACAAAAATATGCAAAAAAAACCTTCAAAAATATACATTTTTTACACACGGTCCAGCTCACGAGCGGGCATTGCTGGACCCCTCAAATATATTGGGAGTCCTCATTAAAAAGACCGATCTTTGATTTGAGAGGGGTAAAAAGGTCGCATTTTTCATCTCCATACTAGGTGAGTCACTCTAAAGTAAATACAAGTTATTTTCGGACCCAGCAAAAAAGACATGCAAGAGAAATAGTTAGTGCATGGGTTCTTCTGAAAATGAATTGGTTCAATTTAGGTGCAGAACGTAAGATTTTAACGCAGTCGTGTCATTGATGAGCATGGGTTCACATTTAACAAAACTGCTAATTATTGAAATGAGTGCTTAGAACCCATGCAAGTTCGCTGATTAGGTAAAAATACAAAAAAAATATTATTTCGGCCAGGATACGAACCTCGTGGTTCCGACTTTCCATGCATACTCTCTACCACCGAACAACCGCATTTTTAGTAGTTTTGGAGAGACAACTTGTTTTATGAAAAATAATTCTGAGCTGATAATGTTTTAATTACGTTTTTGCATGCCTTTTTCGCTGGATATTTATTTCAATACAGTACCTACATACATATGTACATATGTATGTATTAGTGTCCTGCACAAGAGTATTTATAAGACTTTCCAAGACATGAGAGATTTTTTCCAATGCTTTACTACAGCGAAATATTCTAAAAGAATCGCTAAACAACATTGTTGGCAAGACAAACCACCAAAAAAATTACTTGCCAACAGTGTTGCTTAGCGATTCTTTTAGAATATTTCGCTGTAGTAAAGCATTTGAAAAAATCTCTCATGTCTTGAAAGGTCTTATAAATAGTCTTATGCAGGACACTAATATGTATGTACGGACAAAATACACCAGCTTAAGCAAAAGTACCTTTTTCTTAGTTATTGGAAAAAACAAAAAACCACATGAACCAATGAAAATGCTCGTAGCAACAACAAACCCTCAAGCAAACACCCTCAAACAAACAATCTTGCCTGTCCACTTTAAAATATTCATAAGAAATCCATGATCTTTAGCAAAGGTTTGCTTATTTTTTTAACATACATACATACATATCCATACATAATACATACCATACATTAGCAAACGAATTTATATTTACTTATACATATTTATATACCTATACATCAGGGATGATAAAGTTAGTACAATTGTACTCTTTTTGGCACAATTCAAACCCAAAAAGTACGTTGGTACCCCCGTGACTTATTTAGTACTATTTGAAAAATTTGCGTGAGGCTATGCCTTGTTTTTTTTCACACAAAAATAAATCGCGATCAATAAAGAATATCCAATTTGAGAGAAAAGTGGCGAATTTTATTTGTTGATGAGAGTGTTTGATATGCATTACACTTGTTTGGGTTTTCGTTATGTGATAGCATTGTCTCCATTTAGTTTATCTATTGTGTTATTATAAAATTTATAAGAAATAAAAACTTGCTATATTAATATTATATCAATCGTTTAAGTGATGAAAATAAATGAAGCTGGGTATGCTACATACATATGTAAACGATTAGAATTTACTTTGAAATGAATAACTTTATTTATCTAGAAATAAAATTAAAATTTTTATAGTTACGGATTTTAAAAGAAGTTTTACAGTTTTATATAACTTCTGGCGAAACTAAATTAAGTTAATTTTCATGACGAAATTTTAACCTGGCTAACAAAATTCACTCCCGAAAATGTTAGTAGTATCTTATTTTTCTCATTAAAAAATATTCCCAAAAGAAAATGGAAATTATGATAGTATTAATAAAGAGTTTCGCGCTTTGAAAAATTAGTTGGATGTGCTAATGTTTCCGTAGCTTTCAAAAGTTGAAATGGCCTAACTCGCATTTTTTACAAAAATGTATTGAAATAGTTTAAAAAATCACGCTTTTACAATCAGTTGTAAAAAATATTACAGAAAGAATATTACAGTTTCTATTGTGTTTTTACCTTCCCCTGTAAAATAACAATTATTTGTGTTAGAGCCCTTTTACTTGAGACCAATGATATGTATTTACTGCTGCCTATTCCACTGTCTCTAAATCTAATAATAAATTTTCATTTTAAAGTTGATGATGCAGATGAATTTTCATATCGTTCTTTTTAAAAAACAAATACAAAATTTTAATTTTTCATTAAGTCGTGTGTAAATTGAAAACTTTAAATTTGTGTTCTGGCAAACTATTTTTTTGAGCTATGACGTTATTTGATTAAATGAGCGATATGTTCTAAAAATATAATAAAAAAAAGTTAAAACACAAAAAAAAACGAGTTTAGTACTATTGGGGTTGAAAGAGTACAATTCCAAGACCAAATTGGTACGAAATTGGTTTTCTCATTTATCATCCCTGCTATAAATACATATATGTATGTATGTATCAACATTTCCTTAAAAAAAATCTATAAATTCTAAACACAACAAGAACAAGCGTTTGTAATAGTTTGCTACTTCAAGTGTATGCATGTACAATTCCCAGTTGTCCAAATCGTCCTAGACGACATTGTCTTCGACGATTCATATTCGACATGTCGTCTGTAGATTAAGTTTTCTAATCGACAATTTAAAAGAAATCGGCGTTCACGACAATGTCATACGTTTTGTCTTCAATAAAGCCTTGTCGAGGACAATCTGAGCGACAATGTCCCTCGTTATGTCTTCAATAAAGCATTGTTGACGACAATATGAGCGACAATGTCCCTCGTTATGTCTTCAATAAAGCCTTGTTGATGACAATCTGAGCGACAGTGTCACACGTTTTGTCTTCAATAAAGCATTGTTGAGGACAATCTGAGCGACAATGTCGCTCATCTGGTCTTGTGTGACCTCGCCGCCATTTGTATGAAAATTTCGTCAACGATTTGTATGGAGTTGTCTTTAATATGTCTTCTACGACTTACCATTGTCTTGTACCCGTCGTCAAAGATGTCTTAAAGACGTGGGCAACTGGGTTTGTACGCCAATTAGAGATGTGCGCGTGTCGTGTTTTGATGTTCCGTGACACGAATACGACGAACTCAACACAAAGTGTTCGTGCCAAAAAAATCTAATTTCGTGCGTGTTCGGTTCGTTTCGTGCTGAGCAAAATTGACACGAAAAACACGACTTTATTTAAATGTAATATATGTATGAATGAACAAATTTAATATTTTGTATCGTCAAACACACAACACCAGCATATTTATTATTGATATTGAATGGCCCTCTGAAGCTTAAAATTCTGTACGTAAACCGATAGTATCAGCTGTGGTGGCAGATAGTATCAGCTGGCAGTGCCAACTTGGTGCCATATTTTGAAAACTGACTCTTGAAAAAAATCAGTTATATTTTATGATCTTCCAGTTACATTTTTACAAAATTGTTATCAGAATCTACAAATTTCTTTGTAGGTCCGCATTCATACAAAATATTTACTGATTCAATGAATTTGGTTACTGAAAACGAAATTTAGTTTTTTCTGTGTTACAGAAAAACAGTAACACGTCCCAGGCACATATTTCGATTGAAATAATTTTTGTCACACTGTGTTATTTCTATATTAATTATTTGATTAGGCTAAAGTTCGTATCGTTCTGTAAACGAAATTACATATGATAATATTTAATATTTATACCACCATAGTTAATTTTAATTATTATTTACAGTTACTTAAAAATAAAAATAAAAATTTTAAAATTATTGGAGTTTAGAAAAATCTAGTTCAGAACAATCAAAATAGTAAGATTTGATTGATGATTAGCTATGTGTATGTACGTTTTTTGTGTTTCCTTGTATATATGTACATAGTTGCTATTTTTCTTTAAAAACTCAATATTTTATGCCTTGATTAATTTCTTTTTCAAAAACATGAATTTATATATTGAGAAAAAAAAGTTTAAATTGACATCGCTCGAACTCAGACTGCGAACCTTAACACGCCGAGTGCTTATCAACGAGCCACGTTTTCTTCTTTACTTTTTTAACATTTTTAAAAAATGTACTGAGAAAACAATAAGAAGAAATCAAATTAAACAATCCGTTTCGGTATACATAAATACATATTTATACCAAATCCTTGCTCTTTAAAAGCGCTTATTTACTTACTTAGTACATATGTATGTATTTCTATATATTACTATATCTACATAGCTTAGCAAACCAATTTAGATCTATTTTCTTATGCATATTGAATCTATCTAAGTATATGCATTAGAGTTGTGCAGCTCATGAATGAATTAGTTCAATTGAACGATTCACCTCACTGAGCGCTTTCAGCTCAGTACTGAGTGGTTTCTTGATTTGTATCGAACTCTTTCAGTAGCTCGTTTTAGACACAAACCTATAATCAAACCCATTTAAATTACATGTAGACTATAGCATTGCATATATACATCTGTTTGCACTAGTTTTGCGTGTTTTTTGGTTCTGGTATGAACAAATATGTTATTTATCGTTTTCTGTTACTAGTTGTAAATGTTGATTTTTTAAGCAATTATTGTATAGTTGGCCAATGAGCAAATGAAAACAATACATAAAACTACTTTTGCCATAAGTGTCTTATTATGTGTTGAGAAAAAATATAATTGGCTGATGAATGAATGAATGAAAGAAAAATTGCACATACATATGTAAGTAAATGATACATGTACTATACGGTTGCATCTGTATACTCGTTTATATAGCCAAAACAAATATACCATGTATGTACCATATAATTGTAGTGTGAGCGACAGAACTAGTATAAGAGTTATTGTGTGTGCGTGCTTTTCCAAATTAAAATACAATTAAAACAAATAACAATTGCTTATTGTATTGCTGCTGAGCAACTGTTTGATCTGTTTTTGCCCAAAAATACATATTGTAATACAAATATATGAAAAAAACACTATTGAAACAAATACATTATGTGCAGATGTATGTGCGGACGTTCGTTATGTTATATTGTGGCGCAGCCAAAGTATAGAGCGAGAAAGAGACAATTTTGCTCTGAGAGAAATTACAAATGCATTTTTGGTGAAGGGTATAAAAATAACCGCAAACAAAAAAAAACATAAACAAAGTTACATTGAGGAATACTCTATATGTGTACCTCGAAAAAAAAACAATCATAAATAACAAAAAAAAAAAAAAAAAAAAAAAAAAGACCGCAAACAAAAAAAAAACACAAACGAATAACCCTTGAGGAATTCTTTGTATGAGAGCCTCAAATACAAAAAATTTTAAGTGAGTTCTAACGGCAGAAATGCTTATTTTACTGTGAGTTCTGAAACTCTTAATGAAAAAAATATAAATAGTAATAAATCTGATGAAAATCTTTTTTTAACGGCAAAGCCAATTTTTCGTCAGCGATGAGCTTCGCTTTGTCCAATGCCAAATAGTAATGATGCATTAACATTACAGTTGCCTAGTACTTCTTCATATAAGCCAGTAATATCATCCCCTTCAGGCTCGTGTTCATCATTTAACAAAGTTATCACTACAGATAACAGCGGCTCGAAACTCAAGGTACAAGTCGGAATGGACAGATATATAACCGTGATAAAGCGTGGGCGAAGCCCGAATTCTTCAAAAATTTCATCTGCTCCAAAAATGTCTAGGGATAACAGCGCAGCCTCAACTAATCGCCAAAACCGCTTTAAAATTTTGCAAGATGAAAACGACAAACCCGATGTATCCTCGAATAAAACATCCAAGCCGCCACCAATCTATTTGAGAGAAAAAAATTCAAATGCCCTTATTAAAAAATTAATTTCGTTCATTGGTGAGAATAAATTTCACATTGTCCCAATAAAACGTGGCAACATCGATGAAACGAAAATTCAAATTTATGACGAAAAAGATTTCCGCAAAATGGTTTCTGAATTTGAAAAAAATAAAACAAGCTTCTACACATGCCAGCTTAAGAGTGCTAAAGGCATGCAGATAGTATTGAAGGGCATAAATTCTTATGTTCTTCCTGAAGAAATAAAAGATGCACTCGTCCTCCAGGGATTTAAGGTAAAAAATGTATCTAACATAATAAGCTGAGAAAAGGTACCCCAACCCCTATTTCGTGTTGAATTGGAGCCGACTGATATAAAATTAAGAAAAAATGAGACTCATCCTATTTATAGCCTAAAATACCTTTTATACAGGAAAATTACAGTTGAAGAGCCACATAAGCGTTCAGGTCCCGTGCAGTGCCATAATTGCCCAGAATATGGCCATACAAAAACTTACTGCAATTTACCTACTGTTTGTGTTGTTTGCGGCGAATTACACGCCACTGCTAGTTGTACTAAACCAAAAGATCAAGCGGAAAAAATGCAGTAATTGTGGAGGTAATCACACCGCTAACTACGGAGGTTGTCCTATGTACTCTTTCGTAAAGAAGACTATGGTGCAAAAACCTAAATTAGCTCCAGTTCAAACAACAAACGCTTCCTCAGCCACTTTTGCGCAAATTAGCCAATCAGTTACTTCCCGTGTATCGTATGCAGATTCAGATACAAATTCAATTCTCATACAAAATGTTTCCACGCCAAATAATTCAAAAAATACTGACGCAAGCTTTAATTTTAATCGCCTTGAAGCTACTATTGAAAATCTGGTGCAAACTATAAACAACTTTACAACAAATATGACTAGCATGATGCAAGAAATGCTGCGAATGCAGAATACTCTGCTTCAAGCATTAATTAATAAGCCATGAACACGTTAACAATATGTTTCTGGAACGCAAACGGCATTCGCCAACATAAAAATGAACTTGATGACTTCCTCACGGAAAAAAATATTGATGTAATGTTAGTATCTGAGACTCATTTGACTTCTAGAAGCCTCTTTAAAATGAATGGCTACACATTACATGATACAAAGGACCCTAGAGGTAGAGCATGCGGTGGATCAGCAATTCTAATAAAGTCAAGACTCAAGCACTATATTCTTGACAACATTTGTGAAGAACATCTACAAGCAACAAACATCTGCATTGAGAATTTTTGTTCAAATATCGTGATATCTTCAATTTGCTCCCCTCCTAGATTTTCAATCACTGAGGATCAATACGAGAAATTCTACAAATATCTTGGACCTTGTTTCGTAGCAGCTGGCGACTACAATGCTAAGCATACGTTTTGGGTGTTCGCGTCTTATTACGCCTAGAGGTAGGGCGTTGTTCAACACAATTTCAAAAATGGACTTGGATATTATTTCGAGTGGGGAGCCCACTTACTGGCCTGCTGACGTACGAAAAATTCCGGATGTTATAGACTTTGGCGTCATAAAAAGTATTTCTAGGGAATTAATTCACGTTGAAACTTCCCTACATCTCTCGTCCGATCACTCTCCCACGGTCGTTACAATCTGTAGCCCACTAAGAAGTGACTTACCTCATCCATATATGAAGATGATAAATCGTGTTAATTGGCTGGGGTTCAAAAAATACCTTAGTAGTCATTGTACGGAAAATATTAAGCTAAGAACACCAAATGATATTGAATCTAACATTGCCAATCTCAACGAGAATATTAAACAGGCTGCTGAACATGCCACTACCTCCCATCCGCAGAGTGGGTTTAATAAAATTTATTCTTCAGACATTGAACGTCTCGTATGTGAAAAAAGAAGAGCTAGAAGGGAATGGCAACAGCACAGATCACCACAAAATAAAATCAGATTTAAAGAGTGCACTAAACGACTCCAAGAGTTGCTTGCGTCTGAAAAAACTGCATCTCTTAAAAATTATCTGGAAGGTCTTGATGTCACACCAGCGTCTAATTACTCTTTGTGGCGCGCTGCTAAAAAGCTTAAAAGACCCGTTGAGTTTAAATTACCTCTGCGCACTTCGACCGGTGATTGGGCAAGAAGCGATAATGAAAAAGGTAAAATATTTGCTGAGCATTTAAAATCCGTATTTACCCCAAATACATGTACTGGTGTTGCTGATTTGCCGAGTATAGTTGCTCTTCCCCCTCGACCGTTAAAGTTTACGATGCGTGATTTACATAAACTAATTGCTGAGTTCAACCCGAAGAAAGCTCCAGGTTTTGATGGTATTAGTAACAAGATGCTGATGCATCTGCCTCACACTGCAACTAGAATCTTACAATTTATTTTCAATGCCATATTACGACTAGAGTATTATCCACACAGCTGGAAGTTTGCCAAGGTCAAAATGATTCCAAGGCCGGGCAAAGATCTTACTAAAGCTGAGTCTTACAGGCCAATAAGCTTACTATCAACAATATCAAAGCTTTTCAAAAAGCTGCTCATGACAAAATTATCCCCAATTCTAACTGATAGTGGGTGCATACCGGACCATCAATTTGGTTTTAGAAGTCAGCATAGTACCATTGAACAAACGCAAAGATTGGTTCAAGTTATAAGAAGAACATTTGAAGAAAATAAGTATTGTTCTACTCTCTTTATTGATGTTTCTCAGGCATTTGATAAAGTATGGCATGAAGGCTTAATTTTAAAATTGAAGACATATCTACCAATAAATTTTCTAAAGCTATTGGAAAGTTATACTCTATCCCGGAAATTCATTGTTGTGGAAGGAGACTTCATGAGTGTTCCCGAACCTATATCTGCCGGTGTGCCACAGGGGAGTATACTGGGAGCAGTTTTGTATTTGATTTATACTTGTGATATGCCTGTTAGCACTAAAATCCATACATCTACTTTTGCCGATGATACAGCCTTCTTTAGCATGCACGTAAACCCTCACGAGGCATCCCGATATCTTCAGGAACATATTACCCAACTGGAACTATGGTTAAAGTTATGGAGAATTAAGGTAAATGAGCAGAAGTGTGCGCAGGTAACATTTACTCTACGAAAAGATACTTGTTCCCCCATTAGAATCAATAATCAAATTGTTCCTCAACATTTACATGTAAAATACCTTGGTATACACCTTGATCGATGGCTTACATGGAAACAATACATTGATTCTAAGCTAACACAAATGAAACTAAAATTAGCTCAGGTACATTAACTGATTGGTAGAAATTCAACTCTCAGTCTAGATTGCAAACTTTTGATATACAAGTCACTATTGAAACCTATATGGTGCTACGGAATTCAACTATGGGGCACTGCTTCAGCTTCCAATGTCGAGAGAATCCAACGAAGGCAAAACAAAATTTTACGTATGATAACTTCGGCTCCATGGTACGTCAAAAATTCAAATATACATCGTGATTTGAATATGCCACTAGTGATTGAAGAAATTGCAAAATACGCAGGCAAATATTTGACAAAACTCGAATCGCATCCTAATCCGCTTGCTCGTAATATTTTGAACTTTACTGGACACATCCGCCTAAAAAAGAGGGACACAAGGGCTCTTATACTCAACACTCCAGATGGAACTACTTGAAAATACTTTTTTTTCCTTTTTTATTATCACTACTTATGTATTATTTATAACTATCACTAAGTTTATGTCCGACAGTGGTCGGGCCTAATTATTATATTCTAGATTTAAGATTTGAATACTTATTGTTAGTTCATATTTGAAGATACAATAAATAAATATATGCATTAAAAAAAAAACACGGATGTGAAAGTCATGACAGACACCATTATATTAGTTTTTATGTTATATATCGTTTCTTTTTATTTATTTTATATTTGTGTTGAATTTCAATTCAAAACACACAAAGGAACTTAAATTTTTTATTATAAAAAAATTAAAAATTTTAAAAACCCCCGACTTTTTTCAGAAAAGATGTTGTATCTTCTAAACGGCTGGACCGATTTTCTTCAAACATAGCTAAGAACCCTCTCGATCAAGTCATCTCTCAAACAGAAAAAACTAAATTAAAATCGGTCCAGACGTTTGGCCTGTACGTGGACACAGACAGACACACAGACACACAGACACACACTACAAACTTATTACACCCCTTTTTTTAGTCGGGGGTAAAAAAGGTGTTTTATTTTCTCTTCATATGTCGTACGTAAAATAAGAATTTTTTACTCACTTTAAGAACTCGGTACTTTATTTAAGATTTTTTTACATAATTTAAACACTTCATACTCAATTTAAGAAAGTTTAGGATTGGTTTTCTAAAATGATTCCGTTTTCGGATTATTTTAAGTATATGTTAGTGCTATTCGTACTTAAATTTTTAAGTACGATTCGTACTAAAAGTAAGTGATAAAAACTTAAATGTAGTACGTCTTTTTTCTTTCTGTGCATGTTCTCTGATTTGAAAGACTTTTGTTTTTAGAAAAGAGTTCAATATCTATTAATTTTATAAAAGAATCACTAAAGAAATGGAAAATAATAACACTTGGAATACAATGCGTGGTTGTAAGAAAATGCTGCATTTCTCCAATTCGCTCGCTAAATTAACATTTGTTGTCGTGTTAATAAAAATCGTATTTTTAGAGAAAACATTATTGAAAATAAAGATTCTTAATTTTGAACTCTTATGGACCTTTATTTTATTTGAAATAATATTTAAATATTAACCCTCATACGTTCCACAAAATAAATAACAGTAGAGTTCTTCGGGTGAAAAATCACCCATGTATAAGTTTTACTGAAGTTTCAATAAAAATATGCAATATTTTTGCCTAAAAATAATTCAAAGGAAAAAAATTATTAAGAATATAAACAAGAGGTACATATTTTTATGTTTTATACATTAGTAACGAATTCTTTTGGTTAAAATTTCTGTATAAAATTACGTGTTAGGCCGGGGTTATATGTGTGTGCCATGTGCCAAAGAAAGCATAACCACTTATTCCTAATGAAAAACTGTTTGATTCAGACACGTATTTATTGATTTAAACAGTTTCCAATCATGTTGGATTCTATAAAATTGTCTGGTAGTTTTGTATGAAACTGTTTAACTTAATAAATACGTGTCTGAATCAAACAGTTTTTCATTAGGAATAAGCGGTTACGCTTTTTCAGGCACATGTGACACATGAAATGCCAGATGTATAGTCAGCCTTACTCGCATATGAATTTTTGACAGGCCCTGAAATAATTTTTTTCCAACAACTTTCGTAAAAATAGAATGCCTTCGCATTCTTTATTTTTAATTTATTCTCTGCTAGTAATCACAAATATTACATATAAGTTTTTGGATGTTTCTGTCTTGAGGAGACTAATGTTTTGCTTCAATATTCATTTGCCGTATTTATGTTTTTTCTTATATTCAATACCAATCTATTTCTTTCGAAAATATATAAAAATATATATAAAAATATGACTTCCCTATTATCCTAAAAAAGCACATAACATCGGTTTAACATAACTGCATGTAAGTTAGTTAAAGTTACATATGTATAATACCCAGCAAAAATTTTTGCTTGCTGGAAGCATTTTTGTAAGGGAGACCATGAAACGGAATCACTTGCAATTGCGCTTTTATAATGCATGATTTTTGTTCGCGATGAGCCACTTAAAAGCAATACCCTGCAGAAAGTGCGAATGGTGAAATTGTGGTTATTTACTAGTGACGTTGTCAGCAGTACTACTGACCAGCTGCACCCCATCCAGTGGTTTCATCTATTAACATTTAACATTAGCTTGTCATTGAAAATCCACCACTAGAATGTAGCACTACTGACTAAGTAGTTATTTTGGGTCAACATGGGGACATTGACACCAAAGATTCACTAGTAAATTTTAGAGGCTCTAGTCTACAATATGGATTTTTCCTCGCTCGTTGTCAATAGTAAAATTATAGTGATTTTTTAGTGACATTGTCAATAATGCTACTGACTAGGTGCACCCCAGCTAATTTAATAGCCTACTGACACATAGCACAGGGTTGTCATTAAAAACTACCAGTAGACTTTAGCAATATTTCAAAGGTAGTTCTTTTACGACCATATGGAGATATTTTAACCAAAGATTCACTAGTGGATTTTAGTGACCCTCGTCTACATATATTTATTTAATATCATTGCACAGCATAATAAAAAAGAAAATCAAACTATTGACGCTAGCACTGTTGTCTCTAACGTATCACTACTCGCGCAAAAAAGGAAAGTTGTCGACATTTTAACTAGTGCAATTGTCGCTGGAGAAAGAGTATTGACATAGAGACATATGGTTCTAGCAATATATGGGCAGCAATAAATCATCAACCAAACGTATACATGTACTATACACATACATAAATAATTGTGTACTGTTCGTGTACGATCGTAGAACATATTTTAATGGTCTCGCTTACGTTAGTGTTTCTAAAGATGCAACGTATTGCTTCTAACAGCTTTTAGTGCTTCTAAAGGTACGGTCACACTTGTCAAACATTTGCCCAAAAAAGCGTAACCAACAAACACTAACAAAAATATTTTTTAGTCAGGCTTGAGTTCAGTAATTTCAATTCTTTTTATTGAATGAAATATTTTATTAATTAATGTGAGTTTCTAAAGAAGAGAAGAAAAATTAAATTAGACTTTTAAGCTGGGGGAAATACCGATATTTTTCTGTGCAGCCACGCACTTCATCAGCACCCTAGTCTATCTACTTGGGTAGAGATTGTTATTAACATCAGCTATTTAACGTAAATTCTAATGAAACGGAATGTGAGAAATGATTGTTGTGTACAATTATTGATTTACCTTTGGTAAATACTGACTAAAAATTATTTCTGATTAAAAATTCACTTTAGTTCAATTAAAAATCTAAAAATGACTAACAAAAATAGTTTTGATCCAGACACTTGTTTATCAAATTGGACAGTTTCGAACACAACTAATAGATAATGTCATAGAATCTAACATTATTGGCTACTCTTTAACTTGAAAAACTTTTCTCTGAACTGAAAGATTTTTCATTAGCATTTAGTGGTTACGCTTTTTTGGCCAAATGTTTGACTAGTGTGACCGTACCTTAAGTGTCGATAATTTTTTGCTGGGTACTTATTACGCACTCGTACAACTATTTATTTGATGTTAAAAAGTTTAAACTTTTACTATAAATTCCAAATGTTTTTTTTTTTACATACATATATTTATTTATTATATCTTCAAAAATGAAATAACAATAAGTATTCATTATTTTAAAGAAGTATAATTTGGATTGCTGAGTATTAGAGCCCTTGAGTCCCTTTTTTTTAAGCGGATGAGTCCAGTAAAGTTCAAGATATTACGAGCAAGCAAATTAGGATGTGACTCGAGTTTTGTTAAATATTTTCTGCGTGTTTTGCAATTTCTTCAGTTGCGATGTAAATTTGAATTTTTGATGAACCATGGACCGATGTTATCAAACGTAAAATTTTGTTTTGCCTTCGTTGGATTTTCCCAACATTTGAAGCTTAAGCAGTGCCCCATAGCACCATATTGGCTTCAAAAGCGACTTGTATATCAAAAGTTTACCGTCTAGGCTGAGTGTTGAATTTCTGCCAATTAACCAATATGTTTGAGTTAATTTAAGTTTCATTTAAGTTAGGTTTATGATGTTTCCACGTAAGCCTTCAATCAAGGTGTCTACCAAGGTATTTCACTTGAGAATGTTGAGGAATATTTTGGTTGTTGATTCGAATGGTTCTTAGGGTAAACGTTATATAGAAACACCTTTGTTCATTTACTTTAATTCTCCATAGGTTCAACCATGCTTCCAGCTGGGTTATATATTCCTGGATATTGTGGGATGCCTCATCAGGGGTTTCGTGAATACTCATACAGGCTGTATCATCGACAAAGGTAGAAATGTGGATATTATTGCTCACAGGCATATCATAAGTATATATTAAATACAAGACTGGCCCCAGAATACTAAACTGTGGCACACCGGACGATATAGATTTGGGCACACTTGTGAATTCTCCTTCCACGACAGTGAACTTCCTATCAATGATAAAACTTTCCAAAAGCTTTTGTTTGTTTATTGGCAGATATGTCTTTAATTGTACAACTAGGCCTTCGTGCCTTAGCAGCATCGGCATACGATACACGTGAAGTAACTGGTTGGCTCATTTGAGCAAGATTGGCGGAGCAAGCGATTACTGATTAAGCTGAAACTAATTTTGGTTTTTGTCCCATAACCTGCTTAACGAAAGAATATACAGGACATCCTCTGTAGTTAGCAGTGTGATTACCTCCACAGTTACCACATTTTTTTCAGCTTAGTCTTTTGTTTTAGTACAACTAGCAGTACCGTGCAATTCACCGCAGATAGCACACACTGTAGGTAAATTGCAGTAAGTTTTTGTACTGCTATATTCTTGGCAATTATGGCACTATATGGGACCTGAACGCTTATGTGGCTCTTCAACTGTGATTTTTTGATACAAGAGGTATTTTAGGCTATAAAATGGATGTGTCTCGTTTTTTTTTTAATTGTATATCATTCGGCTCCAGTTCAACACGAAATAGAGGCTGGGGTATCTTCTCCCTATTGATTATATTAGTAACATTTTTTACCTTAAATCCTTGGTCGATAAGTGCACATTTTACTTCTTCGGGGTCAACATATGAATCTATACCCTGCAATACTATCGGTAGAACTTTAGCGCTCTTTAGTTTTCAAATTCTGTCACAATTTTTCGGAAATCTTTTTCTGCATATATTTGTATTTTTGTTTCGTCAATATTACCTCGTTTAATTGGAATTATATAAAAAGTATTATCACCAATTACCGACAGTAGATAGTTTTTTAATAAGTGCGTTAGAATTTTTTTCTCTCAAATATATAGGTGGTGGCTTAAAAGACCCTATACATTTTTGGAGCAGACGAAATTTTTGGAGAATTCGGGCTTCACCCAACCTTTACCACGGTTATATATCTGTCCATTCCGACTTGTACCTTGGATTTTGAGCTGCTGTTATTTGTATTGATAACTTTGTTAAGTGATGAACGCGAGCTTGAAGGGGATGATATGACTGACTTATATGAATGAGTGTTATTGAATAACTACTAGAGATGTGCACGTGAGTGTTTTTTGACTCACGACACGCACGCTCACGCAGAAAAATATTTTACTCACGCACTTTCACGCTCGAATGATTTTGAAAATTTTCAAGATCACGCACGCTCATGATTAAAATATTTTTAATCACGCACGAGTGGTTTACAACTTATCACGATCACGCACGCTCACGAAAAAGTATATGTATAATATAATTTTCATGTTTTTTGGGTTGAAAAATAGGTTCTTACATATACATATGTACATATCTATGTATATATGTATGCTCGTGTTTTTGTAAAATTTACAATGTAAATTAAAATAAAGCAAAGTTAATTTAATATCGTTTTAAATATTCGTATTCGCGGATATGAGAAATGAGAAAAGCATATTAAATGAAAAAACATACAAATTACTAAAATGTTTCTGTTACGTAACATTTTCAAAGACTCCCCCCACCCCACCCCCACCATAACAAATCATGACAAAACTCGAACCGCACCCCTCCCTCCTACAGCGTTACGTAATATATGGACGGCCCCTAAAGCAAAAAACATTTTCTGCGGTACAATTCGTCAGTAGTATTGTTGACAAAGGCACTGTTGAATCAGTAGTGTTTCTCAGTTGATACTTCCTACAGGGTATCTAAGAAACATACATACATACTCACAAAGGTGTATGTGTACATCAAACAAAATGCTCCGAATTCGTAGAGAATTCGTAACGATTGGTCGACAAAATCTTCCGATTTCGGCACCGAAATATTACCGAAATCGTAACAATTTTTGTATGAAATGGTTGACACGACTTCGTAACGATATGTCGGTACAATATTTGCACATCTCTAATCACTACTATTTGGCATTGGAGAAAGCGAAGTTGATCGCTGCCGAAAAATTGGTTTTTCCGTTAGAAAAGGTTTATCATCAGATTTTTATTTTTTTTGTTTTCATTAAGAGTTTCAGAACTAACAGTAAAATAGGCATTTTTGCCGTTAGTACTCACTTCACAATGTTTTGTATTTGAGGTACTCATATAGAATATTCCTCAACGGCACTTTATTTGTGTTTTTTTGTTTGCGGTTTTTTTGTTTTTGTTATTTCTACTATGTAAAAAATATAAGCAAAGCAATAAAGCTTATTTATTAAAGTCAGTATGTACCTAATAGAGACCTGCGTAAAAGGTCTTTTAATGTAAATACGTCATGATTTTTAAATGTATTCACGTCACATGTATTATACTAAACCAATAATACATGCTGTCGTTCTTTAAGCGATTAGTGTGTGCTTGTTATTTTTCATATTGTACGTTTGAGTGTGTGTGTAATATGTAGATGGTAAGCTATTATGTGGTTAACCGCATACAACTAATGTTAATGCATGTGTGTGCCTTTGCATGTGCGCAGAAAAATAAAAAATCATACACACATACATGCATGACGTTTGTACACGCGCTCATGCGTAGAAAGCAGCAAATATCACAAATTCTTCCGTCACGAAGTGTTTTCTTCTTTACTCTTATAGATACCTACAATATTCAAACAAATTTCTTGCAAAACAGTGTTGTTAACGTTTGTTTTATAAGATTTCGCTGTAGTAAAGCATTTGAAAAATCCCTCATGTCTTGAAAGTTCTTATAAGATGTCTTATGCAGGACACTAGCACCTATTACGAATAATATGTACTACGAATATTTTTTTGTTTGTTAAGTAAGTATGTAAGAAAAATTCCGCTAATCGTCTGTTCACTATGAAGGTACAACGAGAACTGTAAATTCCAAATGTGTACTTAATTCTACCAAACCCCATGACCCCATTTATTTAAACTTTAAACCAAATTGCTGAATTGATAAACGTTACTTTGTAGACAGGTGCAATCAAAATACTAAAGGAATTGAAACCCGAGTTACCAACAACTTTTACCATCATATAGATTTAAAAACCACAGGACGCTGAAAACTTAACATACGAGTATTTATTGCACAAACAAGTGGCAGAGAAAATTCATCACAACAATCGTATAAAAGCAAAAAATCTAGCAATCAGCTAAACATTTATTTTTTTATTTTGAAACAAACCAGTTGAATGGCAAAAGTATGTCCGAAAATGAAAAGTAGATTTAAAAGTGTTCGAGTTATTTTTTTTAGCAATTTTATATTGTTTGTTGTACTTTTCACTCAGTTTATAAAATGAAGCAGTCAACATATTGGCATATATATGAGAGTATATATCGATGGTCTCAAGTAGAAAGGCCCTAACTCAAAAATTTTAATTTTACAGGAGAAGGTGAAAGCATAATAGAAACTTTAATATTCAATATGTAACTTTTTTTGTAAAACTGCTTGTAGAATCATTATTTTTTACACTATTGTAATAAATTTTTGTGAAGACGAGTGTGAAATGTATTGGAATCACTGATTAACTCAGTTTCGTAAAAAATACGAGTTAGGGCCTTTCTACTTAAGACCATCGATATGTATGTGGTTGTATGACTGGCATTAAAAAAAATTATTACGATTCACAATGGGTTTCTTTAACAAAATAGTGAGGCATAAAATGCCTCAAGTATGTTTGTAGTAAAAATAAGCTCGAGGTACTCTGCGAACCTTAAAAACCTTTTTTAACCCCCGACTAAAAAAAGGGATGTTATAAGTTTGTAGTGTGTGTCTATGTGTCTGTCCGTATCCACGTACATTCCGAACGGCTGGACCGATTTTCATTTAGTTTTTTTTTTGTTTGAAAGATGACTTGATCGAGAGGGTTCTTAGCTATGTTTGAACTCGGTTCAACCGTTTAGAAGATATAACATCTTATCTGAGTTCTTAAAATTTTAATTTTTGTTATTTTTTAGAGAATTTATTTCAAAGAAAAATCTTTTGAATTCATTATATACAATTTGAGTATAGCTTCATTAGTTTAACTTCGTTAAGCTTTGCAAACATTTGGCCAAATAAAGCATAACGGCGGGTTAAATACCAATGAAACTCTTTTTGATGCAGGAACGTTTATTAGACTTGTATCGAACTCTTTCAGTAGCTCGTTTTTGACACAAACCAATTATCAAACATATGTTATTTAAATAAGAAAGAGTTCGATAGAAGTCTAAATACATAAGTCTATTAGACAGAATGTCATAGAATCCAGCAAACTTGGGTCGAACTCGTTCACTAGTTCATTTTTTCCACCAACCACTGATCAAACCCATGTAATTTAAATGGGTTTGATCATTGGTTTGTGGCAAAAAAGAACTAGTGAACGAGTTCGACCCAAGTCTAGAATGCAACATTTTTAGAGATAGTTTATGGACTTGTGTACAACAGTTCTTTTTGAACTAGTTTGTTCAGTTGGTCACAAGTCCAGTCAAAAACATCAATGTAACCCAATAAGCACTCAAAAAATTTAAATTCAAGCACTTGAAATTTAACTGTAAGCAAAGTTGAACTCAAACATTTTTTCAAGTAATATTCAAGTTTGAAAATATTTTTAAATAAAAAATTAAATAACATACAACATGTTCAAACCTTGTCAAATAAGTAATTTATTTTTTAATAAAATTAAAATTGTGGTGAAAAATATCAAATATAAATAAAAAAGTATTTTTTTTTTAACAAAAAGGGATCAAAATCGTGAAAGCAATAGTGAAGGTAGATATGCAGAAACTAATTGTAAGAAAACTTGTCGATTGCATTTTTCTTTCTATTTTAAAAGCATCGTTTTCGAATTGAATTCAAGTCCCCATTTCACTGGAGAATGCAATTGAAATAAGGTGTAAATTAGAGCTGCAAAACTATCGATAGTACTATCGATAGTATCGATAGTTTTGTTGTAAATGAAATATCGACAGTTTTTTCCACTATCGATACTATCGGCAAAGAAAACAAGTAATTAAAAGAGTAAAAATAATCGAAGTCAGTAAACAGCTTTTTTACAGCGATGGAAAAGTTGGTACAATTGTATAATATTAGCGCTATTTGAATGCCAAAAGTACCGTAGCACCGCAATGACCCATTTCGCACTACTGGAATCTCTTTATATTATATTACATGCCAAAAATAGCATTAAAATATATAAAATATATCACCTTATGCAAAAAATAATGCGTGCTTGAAGTGTACATTAAAAAAAATTCCATAGAAAAACCGGTTTTAACGTTCACTTATTTTTTTGCACAAGGGGGTTAATCTTTAGCTCGAAGGTATTAGAAAACTAAGTAAATCAAACGATGTTTTCCGGTACTTAAAGAATTGCTGGAGGAATGTTATTATTCCAAATTCATCTGCAAATGTGGAAATTTTATTTTCGTACCAAGGAGAGAAGCCGACTATTTGCATCGACTGTGAACAATCGAATAAAAAAAAAGGTTATAAACGTAGTATATCGTATATGTTACTTTTATATTCAGATCCCAGCAACTAATATTCTTTGTGCTCCTTCTTGCGTTTTGTTAATTGATTTTTAGTTAATTTAAAAGTACAAGTATTAAAAAAATATAAATAAAGAATTAGGTACAATCGTACTGAAAAAATTAAAATTTTTTTTGAAAGTTAGTACAATTTGTAAATATGATATCGCATCCCTGCTTCTGTATACACAAGTACTTAAATACATATGTATGTATATGAATTTATTTATAAATCCAAGTGTTATTCAACAAATAGTAGTCACAAGTATCTTAATAAATTCAACATCGTCGACACAAAGATAAATTTTGGTGGTACTGATATCGCGACGGCCGCCAATCGTCTGTTACGATAAAACTTTACAGTTAGTGTCTTAAAAGTTATCAACAATTTTCGCATTTTGTTAATTCTAAACCATGGGTAGGGTACGCCCATAAAATTTTAAGTTCAATAAAAAAGTATATTTTCGATAATATGTCCCGCTTACGATAAAATCGAAAAAAGGCTTTTATATTTTTATATACTAATGAAAATGTTGAGGACTCTGGATTTTTTTCGAGTCAAATGTGGTTTATGTGGCAACTTTTATAAAACTATTCGATACTATCGATAGTATCGATAGTTTTACATAAAACTATCGAAACTATCGAGTGGAGCGACTATCGATAGTTTTGCAGCTCTAGTGTAAATCAAGCATAATTCAACCCTTGACAATTGAATATGTGGCTTGAATAACACTTGTTTTACACTTGATTTCAAGCAAAATTGCTTATTGGGAAATTAAATGGGTTTGAAGTAACTTTTGATTCAAACGCTCTCAATCTAGTTCAAAAAGAATAGACTTGGATCGAAATCGTTCACTACACCATTTCCAGTTGTATTTCAGAAGTTTCCAATTGTTTTTCAGAAATTTCTAAATATGTGTCAGAAGTTTCTAATTATAGTTCAGAAGTTTCTAATTATATTTCAGAAATTTCTAAATATGTTTCAAATACAACGTTTTCTTTACTAATTCTTGTATTAGAAATTTCCTCAAAAAATTGTTTTTTATATTTACATACTTATATTTTTTTATTGTATCCTCAAAAATGAAATAACAATAAGTATTCAAATCCTTGATTTCTCAGTCACAGCTAAATGAAAGATCATAATCATGTGTGGGATTTTCTTGTCCATAATTCTGGTATGGCTTGCATTTTACTGATTAATACCATCAAAATTAAAGTGATTTTTGCTATTGTAATAATTATTTTATAATTACGGCTACTTGATTGATGTGCCTTATTTGGGTATGAAATATCAGATTCACTGAGTTGACAAGAAATTCGATCAATTGAAAAAATCTCACACTAAATCATAAACTGTCACAACTCAAAATTGTCAAAATGGTTTTGCTTTTTCATAAAACTGTTTACTGAGCGAATTTCCAATGAGTTGGAAAATTTCTTTTGCAACAAAATCTTCCTGAACATAATAAAATACCGTTATGCCTGCTTTTATGTTACATACTTGCGTCATTTGTACAGTATAAACAGTTTTTTGCCACTCCTCAACATCTAGGATTTTTAATTTAAATTTGTATAAAATTCTCTTTTCTCTAATTCTTCATTTGATATTCTCAAATGTACTGTTGCGATTAATTTTCAAGGCAATATGTCCTGCAAAATTTATTTTGTAAAAAGAAAAAAAAAACAACTAAACCGGATTATGTGCCTTAGATACAAAATTTCTAAGAAGTTTGAGTATTTAACATAATTAACAGGCATCATATGTACAGACTTCTTCGAAAATTCAACTTTTTTACTTAAACGTGGTTGATGTTATTTTTTTTCATATGTCTTAACAAACTTGAAAACTTACATAACAAAAAGAAAACGTATAAAAGAAAATCGAAAACAAAATCAAGGTTTCAAGAAAATTGCTTTCTAAGCTTTGTTATTCGTTTAATGATATCGACTATTTTGCTATTTTTACTAATTGTCTGTCAGTTATGTGTCAATGCTGTCTACGTGTCGGAAATTTTAATAAAAAATATATAAAGGTGTAAGTTTCTACACCAAGGAGACACAGTTTTCATGATGAGAATGATGACAGTAGCAAAAAAAAAAAACTGCTTAGGAACTATTTATGAAAATTGATTAAAGAATTATATAAGAAACTTGAAAACATTTGATGAAAAAGCCAACGTGCCAAATGCCTCGAAAAAATTTTATAATAAGCTTACACATGCCTTGAGCTTAAAAAAAGATAAAAAAAATTTAACAACTGTAGAAAAATCAAAAGGGAACCCTCGTGATTATATTACATGAGCATGGTTACTAAATATAACCTTATCTTTGCAATTGTACAATAAGTTAACGAAATTAGCAAAGCATTAACTATTCTGTAGAAAATCTTATTTTTCTCAAATATTTTTTTATTTAATTGCTTTACAATTAACACTGTAAATAAAATTTTAACTTCAGAAATGACTCAGAAAAACCCGGACACAACCCAACTTAATTTTGGGCCGTCAAACACAGTGGTATGTTTTGATGTACATATGTGTCAGTGATGCAAAATGTGGCACAATTGGGCCATTTGTGATATTTTTAGATATTTGATGGCTCTGTGGTACCCTCTAAGCTATTAAGGCCATCTTCAGCTCAAAAATCAACTACCCAGCAAAAATGTTCCTAAACGGTTATCGGGTTTGGAATTAAACGTTTTTGGAGGGAGTTATGGATTATTAACTCAACGATTTTAACAAACCGTGACTGAGACTTAAATAATATGTTCTTGAGAATTAATTACTTTATTTATTTGGCAACATGTTCAAATTAATGTCATATAAATACTTTGTGATCCTTATTACAGGGTGGCGCAGGCTGAGCTGTATGGTTTGAATTCTTTATAACTTTTTTGATTATTATTCTTTCTTTGTCTTTTTTTCGGCATTGCGTGAAGAAGACTTGGGGAATTAATTAGGAATCATTACACGATCGAATAACGTACAAAAATAATTGAATTTTATTTTTCATACCAACAGTGTATTGTGTTGACACAGCGTGCATATCGTCGTCAATTTAATGACCACATTGCACCCACAGTCTTCTTCGGGGATGTTTGCAAGAAAGATATCATGGCCATTATACCCGAAATTTTGCGGAAAGTTATGGTAAATATGAGATGTATACTCTCTATTGTTAAAAAGAGCACATATGTGCGAAGCAGAAAATGGACATCACTCACAGAATATTATTCTTCAAAGCTATTTGCGAGAAATTCCCCTATAATATACCGTATTAAATTATAATAATCGTATAAATAAAAAAGTTATAAAGCTTTTAGACCATATAGCTCATTATGCGACACCCTGTACAATCGAAAGATTTAATGAAATCTAATAGGGCGTTTACATTACCTCGTAATCTAGTACTTACGAGTTTTCGAGCTAAATGTTGCTGCTTTTTACTAGATTTCCCATACAAAACAAAATCTATTTTATCAGTAGATTTGTAGGAAATCTAACAAAAATCGAATATTTTTATTTATTTTTTACTACCCTGTACAACATATTTATGAAAAATATGAGTGAATTAGCTACTGAATGCTAAATAGCTACATTGCAGTTATTTTGTTGTAGTTTTGAAATTTTTTTTTAGCTAATGGGTTTTGTTTTGGATAAAAAATCTTGATAAATTTAAAAAAAAAATTTTCATAAAGATTTTAGTTAGGTTAGGTTAGGTTAAGATGGGTGGTGATTTATCGCACCTCTACTAGCAGACCCAATTGGGTCCATTGTGATTCCCTTCTGTTAGCCATAAAAAGTAATATTCACCATCCCATTTGCAGCCAGAAGTGACCCTATTATCCATCACTAAGCCACCGAATGCCCATAATAAAGCCCCTGATGTCCTCTAGTTTACACTACCCGACTTCAGTAATGCTTTCATGGAAGCGTCTGCTCAGCCATCTAAGCCTATGACGTTGCAGCTTCGGACAATGACAGATAATATGTTCAATGGTTTCTGGTTCCTCTTCCTCCCCGCACATTTTACAAAAATCTGGAGTGCCATTCTTCCAAATGCTGGTTCTCGCTCTGACCAAGCAGTGACCAGTCAACACGTCTATCATGATTTGCATCGCCTTCCTATTCATGTCCAGTAGTAGTTTAGGTCTTCCTGCGTCTAGTTTTGGCCAAAAACCCCTCGAGACTCGACAATCCTCCCTACTTCGCCATGAATTGTTGGTCCTGCTTTCTACCCAATCACCCAATCACCTATAGTAATGATCTATCGTTAATTTCACCGATCTGTCCGACATTCCCTTATCCAATGCCGACCCTATTCTTGCCAGCTCATCAGCAATTCCATTTCCCTCAACACTGCTGTGGCCAGGAACCCAACATAGTCTGACACAATACTTTTAGTTGAGGGCCTTCCTACAGTCACTAACAAGTTTCGATTTGACATTGTGTCCCTTCAAAGCTTTTAGCGCTGCCTGACTGTCGACGTAGAAGGTTACCTTCTCAACTTCAGCTACATTTCTGGCCACCAGCTCCATGGCTCTAAGGATCGCCAAGATCTCAGCCTGGAAAACACTGCATTCATTCGGCAGTCTGAAAGAACTACGAATGTTCATTCCCAAGATATAGACACCAGCCCTTTTGCCTTCCCCCATTTTTGATCCGTCTGTAAAGACTGCACTACCCTTATACAGCCTATTACCATTAAGGGTGTTCTACTAAAATTTACCCCAGCGACCTTATAGTCCGTAAACCCAGAGGTTACGGATTCCTGGTCACCAAAACCGATCTTATTTAAGACTGATATGTGACCTGATATTCTTGTCCTCATCAAACCTGTTTCTACGAGTCTAAGGAGACTTCTAGCCACCGTTCCCATCACAAAGTCCTCTATAGGAAGTAGATAAAGAATGACGTCCACGGCAGCCTGAGGTATGCTCCTCTGAGCACCTGTGACGCCCATCGAGGCTCACCTCTGAACCCTACCTAGTAATCTCCTGTGACTTTCCTTCCTCAATGCCTCCTGTCATACCACACAACCATAGGAAATAACCGGCCTGACAACCGATGTGTAAATCCAAGCTGACCCCAGTTCTCTCCTATGGAGTTCCTGCGTGTGCAGTAGGCATTGAACCCTTTCTTTAGCCTTTCCTGCGTGTTAATTTTGAAAGAAAGCTCCCTATCTAGGAAAACACCCAGGTATTTATCCCCTTTGCTAGTCTCAGCTCCAGCCCTCCCATCCTGGGTAGTACAAAGCTTTCTACTTTGTATCTCCTAGTAAAGAGGACTAGCTCGGTTTTCTCTGGGTTGACTCCTAGTTCTTTACTGCTGGCCCATGAGGATAGATCACCCAACGCCGACTGCATGATTTCACTGATAGTGGGAAGAAACTTTCCCGTTACCAGTAAATCCACATCATCCGCATATGCAACTATCTTCCGTCCGCTCCTGTCAAAACGCTTAAGAATTTCGTTCATTGCAAACAACCACAATAGAGGTGACAAAACTCCTCCCTGTGGTGTACCTCTTGTCACTAATCTCTTCAGGTTTCCTCTTCCCATACTTGAGTTGATGATTCTGCTTTTATGCTGCAAACCTCTCTCTATAATACCAACCAAGTCATGAAGCGCACTCTTAACAGATCTGCCTTTACGATAGGCATGCTGAGTGCCACTTATGACACGGGTACCAATTGTGTTCCTTAGATGCGAAAGATTGATTGGTCTGAAATCCTTCGGCTTTGAGTGGCTTGCCTTACCCGCTTTGCTATAAAGATGACTTTAATATCTCTCCAGCAGTTCGGTTTAAACTTCCTGCTTAAGCATATCTTAAAGATATGCAACAGAGACAGTAGTACGCGCTGTGTGATATTCTGCAATATGGCCGGAAAAATACCATCTGGACCCAGTGATTTATATGGTTCAAATGTATTTATTGCCCATGTTGCTTTTCCAATGTCACTATGTCGTCTACTGCTCCTTCTAATCCCGGTTCCGACAAATTGTTTAAAATTAACCTCCGTTGTTTCCTTTTCCCTTACTTCCCTACAGCCAGGAAAGTGAGTGTCCATTAGAACAGAAACTGTATCAGAGCTGGATTCCGTCCATGTGCCATCCAATAGTTGAATATTAAATCAAAATCAAAAGACCCTAGGGCTTCTGGGACCCGAAACCTCAATAACTCATTAACGGAATCAATCTCCTCACAGCATTTCCTCCATGAGGCTCTTTTTGCCCTTTTGAGATCACCCTTGTAGTTATTATACAATACCTTATGATTGTTCCAGTTCTAAATACTTCCTGTGAGTTTCGCCCTATTGAACAATCTTCTAACCGAAGACCTCAGATCTTTCAGATCTTTGGTCCACCACGAAAGCTGCTTTCTTTTGCCTGGGTAAATCACTAGACAGGACTGTTCAAAACAATTTCTACAAGTATTAGTGAAATAATCAACCTCCTCTTCCACTGCTCTCTGTGTATCCATACTCCTCGGAGTTTCCCTTGCTCTCATATCAACAGTGGCCCTATAGGTATCCCAGTCAGTCCTTCTTGGATTCCAATATGGGTCACGCCTTTCCCCTGAAAAATTTAGACTGAATGATATCCTACGGTGGTCCGAAAACGTACAATCCTTATCTACCATCCAGTCCCCTACCAGGTTCCTATCTCTGTTAGTCAGTGTTTTGTCTATAGCCTCTGCTCTATCCCTATTCCTGAACGTGGATACGTTACCTCTGTTGCAAATAAACATATTGCTAGAAGAGACATTTTTAGATTTAGTTGAACTGTTGTGAATTTTAATCAGAAATAATTTTTTATTCGGGCATAAGTTCAGTAGTTTCATTTCTTATTGAATGAAATATTTTTATTAATTAATGTGAGTTTCTAAGTCCCAAATAACACTATGCAAGTCTTATTGCTAAGCTGATTAGTTTTAGGGAGAGAGAGACGAGGGGTACAGAAATGTTTCTTTTCCCCCCGTCTCTCTCTCCTAACAAACTAATCAGCTTAGCAATAAGACTTGCATAGTATAAATTGGGACTAAAGAAGAGAAGAAAAATTAAATTAGACTTTTAAGCTGGGGGAAATACCGATATTTTTCTGTGCAGCAACGCACTTCATCAGCACCCTAGTCTATTTACTTGGGTAGAGATTGTTATTAACATCAGGGCTGTCAGATGTGGCGATTTCTCGCCAAACGTGGCGGATTTAAATCTCGTTTGGCGTCCTTATTTTCGATTTGGCGACATGGCGATATTTTGGCGTTTTATAAAAAAGTTGGCGATTTTGTTGGCTATTTTTGATGAGCCTTGAATTGGCTCATCATTGAAAATCGTTAAATATTATTTTTATTATGTTATTTTTATATGTTGTGCTAAGAACATTTAATACTGGTATTGGCAGCAACCGTTTTAGAAAACTTGTACAAATTTCTGCAACTCGTTGAATGTGCAATGGGTGGAGCTTAAACATCATTTTTCACTTATTTCAACAGCCGAAAATGATAAGACAGCCACAAATATATACAAAGAATTATGTGACGAAAACACAAGACTTTTTTTTATACGTTTATAAATCCAATACTAAATGAAATGAACCATTTAAATCTTGAATTTCAGTTAGATAACATGCACGCAGGCAGTATGCATCAGAAGCTATATTCTACTCTTCTTTCATTTTCCTCAAAAGTTTTCAAGCCAACAATTCTGAATGAAACTCATAATAGCGAAAAATTGATAACCATTGTTATTATATCTATTGATATACCAAACACTTTTCTCCCAATAAATGCAATTTTGGGTCAGCATTTGAAATGGCTGATGAAGATATTGAAATACATTTAGAATATTGTTTGTCATATATAAAGATGCTCGTGAAAAAATTAATAAATATAATTCCTGAAAATATGAATATATTGAAGGTTTGCGAAGATTTTTCCATTATAAAATGTTGCAATCCATCCAAAGGTGTATGATTATAGGCATATGGCAGGCACGTACAATTTTAAAGAATTTGCTTTGGCTGTAATGCCTGCGTTGAAAGGGTATTTTCAATAATGAACGAAACTAAAACGCATTTCCAAAATATCATGCAATATTAACTTCTTGACACGTTGTTACGAGTTATAAATTATTTGAATATATATAGCACATGTTGCACTTTTTTATACCTTCGCAAGATATGTTGAAAAAGTTCAATTCTCGTAGGATGTATTCAAAAGAAGAAGCGTTTTAGATATGTAATAGAAATACAACTACATACAAATGTACATATGTACATATATCCAATATTTGATTAATACTAAGCTTCTTTATATCAAACATTGTACCTTTTTATGATCATAACCATTTTTACGTTGTTCTAAATAAAAATAAACATTTTTAGATTTTAATTGAACTATAGTGAATTTTTAATCAGAAATAATTTTTAGTCAGGCTTAAGTTCAGTAATTTCAATTCTTTTATTGAATGAAATATTTTTATTAATTAATGTGAATTTCTAAAGAAGAGAAGAAAAATTAAATTAGACTTTTAAGCGTTGCAGCACAGCACGGTATTTTCCGCATCTTAAAAGTCTAATTTAATTTTTCTTCTCTTCTTTAGAAACTCACATTAATTAATAAAAATATTTCGTTCAATAAAGGAATTGAAATTACTGAACTTAAGCCTGACTAAAAATTATTTCTGATTCAAAATATATATAATGGCGATTTTTCCCATTTTTTGGCGAATTTTAGCGATTCGGAACAAATAAATTTTTTATAATTTATAAAATAAATTTTTAATAATTTATAAAATACATATTTCATTGTCAAAAACTAAAAAAACAGGATTTGGCGATTTTAAACATTGGATTTGGCGAAAAAGGTGAAAATAAATCTGACAGCCCTCATTAACATCAGCTATTTAACGTAAGTTCTAATGAAACGGAATTTGAGAAATAATTGTTGTGTACAATTATTGATTTACCTTTGGTAAATACATATGTAACTGTCACTATTCATTTCCCCTTTTTTCCATTTTTTTTTTCATTTATCTATTTAGGTTAGCACGAAGTTATATTACTCTACCAACGTATGTTTAACTATTCTTGCTTATCTTTTAAGATCATCACATTAATTATCTTTGCTTACGTTCAGTAATTTCATTTCTTATTGAATGAAATATTTTTATTAATTACTGTGAGTTTCTAAAGAAGAGAAGAAAAATTAAATTAGACTTTTAAGCTGGGGGAAATACCGATATTTTTCTGTGAAGCAACGCACTTCATCAGCACCCTAGTCTATTTACTTGGGTAGAGATTGTTATTAACATCAGCTATTTAACGTAAATTCTAATGAAACGGAATGTGAGATATAATCGTTGTGTACAATTATTGATTTACCTTTGGTAAATACATATGTAAGTATCACTATTCATTTCCCCTGTTTTTCCATTTTTTTTTTCATTTTTCTATTTAGGTTAGCACGAAGTTATATTACTCTACCTACGTATTTTTAACTATTCTTTAATTATCTTTTACTTATTCGATGTATCGTCGGTACATACATGTAAGTATTATATTAGTCGATATTAAGTTACATTGTTTTTGCTTTCAACAGTTGATTTTGCTTTCCAGCATTATTAACTGTGTTGCGGTTTAAAAGAAATCAAATGATTTCTTATTAACGCATTTAACAAGTTTGACACCCCTCGACCAGTCCGCGCCATGGAATTACAGTACCTCCTGCTTTTCTACCCCCGCTAGGACGATTTCGTCGATGAGCCTACCTTCAACCAGCTGCCACAGTTCAGGATTGATCCTCCCATCAAGATCATTCCTATCTATGACAGCCGCCCAAAGGTCACCTTCCTGGTTCGTTGACTTCTTCACCTTCTTTGACGTAGAGGGTACGTCATCACCAGAGTTTGCTCTTTTCGTTGACTCCTTTTGGGGGTCTCTAAGGGAGCCAGCTGGTTTGACAGCCTTCTTCGTACTACCTGACTGTGCCTTGTCAGCATCAACCATCAACGACCTGATCGCATTGGCACACAAGGCACCGCCAGACTCCTTCTTATTTTTGGAGCTGGATGTGCCAGTCGATACAGCCCCTACACTCTTGCGAGGTATAGCCTGGACTCCGTCGACACCCACAACCTTCTCCAAAGTAGATGATCTACTCAGGAGAGCACTAACAGGGCAGTGAATTCTTTCGAACTTCTTAACGTCCTGCCTGTGCTTCCTGACCAGACGTCTCTCCTTTGCCGTATACAGCTTCGGATCTCTCTTGCCTATCTTATCCAGAAAGTTCAGATATTTCCTAGTGCCGCTCTTGGCTTTATACAATTTTGTCCGACCATCCTTGCCCATATTTCCTAACAAGGCGTCCTGTCGGACAATTTTATTTGAGGAAGATGACTGCCCTCCCAAACCCACTGAGTCACTTATCTGCTTAGATCCAGAGTCTGAGAGATCTGCCTCTAAAATCCGACAGGTAGTTGAAATCAGTATGCTTTCCCTCTTGTCGTCCAACGCCAGTGTCAGATCTCCCAGCTTCTCACTGACCCCTGCAGCTAAGTCACCCGATGGAGCATTGAGTTCATCAACTCCCTCTAGTTCTTTGAGTAACTGACTCTCCTGCGTGAGCAAATTCTTATGCACGAGAGTCAGCAGCTCTTCTCCCTCCAACGTATCGGCCGTGGAGTCAACGTCATCGTCCTTATGAAAGTTTTTATCCGAAAAGTGTATTTTGTTCCCACGAGTATGCCAGTAAATGAGAGGACCATTCGCGAAGTGATGGCGTGCGCGGACTAGGCAAAATTGTCCCCAGCCCACCCGTGCCATAGGCATTGAAGGAGGGTCACTGCTAGCGACTTATTTTATTTAAACATTAAATTAGCCATTCAGGTCATCGGCACAGTCCCCTACCACCTTGACCTTAAAAAGTGTTTCTGTGTTTTAGCACAATACGACAGTAGGCATAACTATGTACCAGACACTTGTTGTAACCGGACAACCTTTATTATGCATGCATTTATAGTCACTGCCCTTAAATCAGGAAATCACAGTGATCCTGAAGCAAGGACAGTAACCACAGCTTGCAAGATAGTTATCCAGGTGGGGAGATTTTAATTAAAATCTGATAGATTTTGTGCTGGTGTAAATGGCCTTTAATTCTAATAATTGTTATAATAAAGATATTTTAAAAATTTTAACACATCCCAATTGAGGAACTGTTGGTTTAATAACTTAGGAATTATAGGCAAATCCCTGTATAACGAACGATATAATGTCAGGCCCGTTCGTTAAATCGCAAAAGCTTTTTTCAAGTGTTATTTTAATTATTATTATCGTAGACATGATACAATACAATAAGAAGAATCAGGGTGATTTATTTTCAAATAATCTATCACATACTATCAAATACAAACTAACGGAACCGCACTTTTTATACCCTTCACCAAAAATGGTAAAGGGTATATATAGGTTTGTCCAGATTTTTGTAATTTCTACAATTTTCAATTGCGGCCACATAAAGTTAGTTATTCTGGATCCTTATGAAGAGGAGATAAAAAAAGACGTGTCCGTCTGTCCGTCTGCATGTACGGATAGCTTGCAAGAGATTTTCTGAAGCTCCCAAAAAAGTTAGAGAGCTCGGAGTTGGACTGAAACGACCGCAATTGTCTTGGCTTGGTTGGTATTGAAAATCAGCAAAAATAAAGAATCGGTTCTTGAATTTCTATATATACAGTTTTATCACCCATTTTTAAAAAAAAAATCCAATAAAAGTTATCGTGCATAGAACCAAGAACATCCAAATTTCTTATTAACACCAGTAGCTACTCAACTACTGAGGCTTGCTTACTTTTAGTTTATGTTCACTGTATTTAAACATTTTCATTTGAAATAGTGTTTCCTATAAAACCCCTTTTTGTCACCACTACATACAAATTATCTCGTGATTTGCTTGGAACATTCTTATTCGCGTGCATGTACATATGTATGTATGTATAGAAATGTGTTTGCACAGAATGTGTAGTGTTAAGAGAAAAACTATAGGTATAAATATACGCACACACATACTTACTTGTGTGTAAATAAACGCTTCCATAAGATTGTATGTAGGCTGCGTTGAAACAACTACAACAACAACAATATGCTACCAACTGTATTGAAAGAAGAATATTCAGTTGTTTGATGTTGTTTTTGTCTACTAAAACAGCAACAATGTGCCAGCAAACGTATTGAAGGAAGAATATTAAGTTGGTTGTTCCAAGAACTCAGAATTATTTTGTATAGCTACATACATAACTACATACTCGTGCACATGACATACATACATACATAAGTATGTACAAATTAAGTATTTCATGAAATATAAAAATGTAAATGTGTACATTAGAGCTGCAAAACTATCGATAGTCGCTCCACTCGATAGTTTCGATAGTTTTATGTAAAACTATTGATACTATCGATAGTATCGAATAGTGTTATAAAAGTTGCCACATAAACTACATTTGGCTCGAAAAAAAATCCAGAGTCCTCAACATTTTCATTAGTATACAAAAATATATCAAGCCCTTTTTTCGATTTTATCGTAAGCGGCACATAATCGAAAATATACTTTTTTATTGAACTTATAATTTTATGGGCCCACCCATGGTTTAGAATTATCAAAACGCGAAAATTGTTGATAACTTTTAAGACACTAACTGTAAAGTTTTATCGTAAGCGACAATTTTAACCTTCTTCTAAAAATTTAATTTTTATCGCATACGATTACATCGAAGATTAGGCTGGATATGTAGGTATGTAGGTACAATTAAAAAAAATTTGTAGGGAAACACGCTAAGGTATGTCAAAATAAATCCGAGACGATTGGCGGCCGTCGCGATATCAGTACCACCAAAATTTATCTTTGTGTCGACGATGTTGAATTTATTAAGATACTTGTGACTACTATTTGTGAAATAACACTTGGATTTATAAATAAATTCATATACATACATATGTATGTATTTAAGTACTTATGTATACAGAAGCAGGGATGCGATGTCATGTTTACAAATTGTACTAACTTTCAAAAAAAAATTTAATTTTTTCAGTACGATTGTACCTAATTCTTTATTTATATTTTTTAATACTTGTACTTTTTAATTAACTAAAAGTCAATTAACAAAACGCCAGAAGGTGCACAAAGAATATTAGTTGCGGGGATCTGAATATAAAAGTAACATTTACGATATACTACGTTTATAACCTTTTTTTTTATTCGATTGTTCACAGTCGATGCAAATAGTCGGCTTCTCCCGAAAATAAAATTTCCACATTTGCAGATGAATTTGGAATAAATAACATTCCTCCGGCAATTCTTTAAGTACCGGAAAACATCGTTTGATTTACATAATTTTCTAATACCTTCGAGCTAAAGATTAACCCCCCCCCCCGCCTTGCGCAAAAAAATATGTATGTAAGTGAACGTTAAAACCGGCTTTTCTATCGAAATATTTTTTAATGTACACTTCAAGCACGCATTATTTTTTGCATAAGGGAGTTAATATATTTTAATGCTATTTTTGGCATGTAATATATATAAAGAGATTCCAGTAGTGCTAAATTGGTCATTGCGGTGCTACGGTACTTTTCGCATTCAAATAGCGCTAAAATTATACAATTGTACCAACTTTTCCATCGCTGTTCAAAAGCTTGAATCAACGACGGATAATTTGCTTCAAAGCTGCTGGCTACTGTTTACTGACTTGATTATTTTTACTCTTTTAATTACTTGTTTTTTTTTGCCGATAGTATCGATAGTGGAAAAAACTATCGATATTTCATTTACAACAAAACTATCGATACTATCGATAGTACTATCGATAGTTTTGCAGCTCTAGTGTACATATGTATGCATATACTTAGATAGATTCAATATGCATAAGAAAATAGATCTAAATTGGTTTGCTAAGCTATGTATGTAGATATAGTAATATATAGAAATATATACATACATACATATGTACTAAGTAAGTAAATAAGCGCTTTTAAAGAGCAAGGATTTGGTATAAATATGTATTTATGTATACCGAAACGGATTGTTTAATTTGATTTCTCAGTACATTTTATAAAAATGTTAGAAAAGTAAGGAAGGAAACATTGCTCGTTGATAAGCACTCGGCATGTTAAGATTCGCCGTCTGAGTACGAGCGACGTCAATTTATAAACTTTTTTTTCTCAATATATAAATTCATGTTTTTGAAAAAGAAATTAATCAAGGCATAAAATATTGAGTTTTTAAAGAAAAATAGCAACTATGTACATATATACAAGGAAACACAAAAAACGTACATACACATAGCTAATCATCAATCAAATCTTACTATTTTGATTGTTCTGAACTAGATTTTTCTAAACTCCAATAATTTTAAAATTTTTATTTTTATTTTTAAGTAACTGTAAATAATAATTTACAATTAACTTTGGTGGTATTGTTTCTTATATATTAAATATTATCATATGCAATTTGGTTTACAGAACGATACGAACTTTAGCCTAATCAAATAATTAATATAGAAATAACACTGTGTGACAAAAATTATTTAAATCGAAATATGTACCTGGGACGTGTTACTGTTTTTCTGTTACACAGAAAAAACTAAATTTCGTTTTCAGTAACCAAACTCATTGAATCAGTAAATATTTTATATGAATGCGGACCTACAAAGAAATTTGTAGATTCTGATAACAATTTTGTAAAAATGTAACTGGAAGATCATAAAATTTAACTGATTTTTTTCAAGAGTCAGTTTTCAAAATATGGCACCAAGTTGGCACTGCCAGCTGATACTATCTGCCACCACAGGTGATACTATTGGTTTACGTACAGAATTTTAAGCTTCAGAGGCCCATTCAATATCAATAATAAATATGCTGGTGTTGTGTGTTTGACGATACAAAATATTAAATTTGTTCTTTACTGTAAATTCATTCATACATATATTACATCTAAAATAAAGTCGTGTTTTTCGTGTCAATTTTGCTCAACACGAAACGAACGGAACACGCACGAAATTAGATTTTTTGTTGAGTTCGTACCAGTTTGTACCAATTTGGTCTTAGAATTGTACTCTTTCAACCCCAATCGTACTAAACTCGTTTTTTTGTGTTTTAACTTTTTTTTATTATATTTTTAGAACATATCGCTCATTTGATCAAATGACGTCATAACTCAAAAAAATAGTCTGCCAGAACACAAATTTAAAGTTTTCAATTTACACACGACTTAATGAAAAATTAAAATTTTGTATTTGTTTTTAAAAAAGAACGATATGAAAATTAATCTGCATCATTAACTTTAAAATGAAAATTTTTTATTAGATTAAGAGACAGTGGAATAGGCAGTAAATACATATCATTGGTCTCAAGTAAAAGGGCTCTAACACAAATAATTGTTATTTTACAGGGGAAGGTAAAAACACAATAGAAACTGTAATATTCTTTCTGTAATATTTTTGTACAACTGATTGTAAAAGCTTTATTTTTTAAACTATTTCAATACATTTTTGTAAAAAATGCGAGTTAGGCCATTTCAACTTTTGAAAGCTACGGAAACATTAGCACATCCAACTAATTTTTCAAAGCGCGAAACTCTTTATTAATACTATCATAATTTCCATTTTCTTTTGGGAATATTTTTTAATGAGAAAGGTAAGATACTACTAACATTTTCGGGAGTGAATTTTGTTAGCCAGGTTAAAATTTCGTCATGAAAATTAACTTAATTTAGTTTCGCCAGAAGTTATATAAAACTGTAAAACTTCTTTTAAAATCCGTAACTATAAAAATTTTAATTTTATTTCTAGATAAATAAAGTTTTTCATTTCAAAGTAAATTCTAATCGTTTACATATGTATGTAGCATACCCAGCTTCATTTATTTTCATCACTTAAACGATTGATATAATATTAATATAGCAAGTTTTTTATTTCTTATAAATTTTATAATAACACAATAGATAAACTAATTGGAGACAATGCTATCACATAATGAAAGCCCAAACAAGTGTAATGCATATCAAACACTCTCATCAACAAATAAAATTCGCCACTTTTCTCTCAAATTGGATATTCTTTATTGATCGCGATTTATTTTTGTGTGAAAAAAAAACAAGGCATAGCCTCACGCAAATTTTTCAAATAGTACTAAATAAGTCACGGGGGTACCAACGTACTTTTTGGGTTTGAATTGTACCAAAAAAAGTACAATTGTACTAACTTTATCATCCCTGATGTATAGGTATATAAATATGTATAAGTAAATATAAATTCGTTTGCTAATGTATGGTATGTATTATGTATGGATATGTATGTATGTATGTTAAAAAAATAAGCAAACCCTTGCTAAAGATCATGGATTTCTTATGAATATTTTAAAGTGGACAGGCAAGATTGTTTGTTTGAGGGTTTGTTGTTGCTACGAGTATTTTCATTGGTTCATGTGGTTTTTTGTTTTTTCCAATAACTAAGAAAAAGGTACTTTTGCTTAAGCTGGTGCAGTTTGTCCGTACATACATATGTATGTATGTATGTAGGTACTGTATTGAAATAAATATCCAGGGAAAAAGGCATGCAAAAACGTAATTAAAACATTATTAGCTCAGAATTATGTTGCATAAAACAAGTTGTCTCCCCAAAACTAGTAACAATGCGGTAGTTCAGTGGTAGAGAGTATGCATGGAAAGTCAGGGGAACGTGGTTCGTATCCTGGACGAGGTAATATTTTTTTTTGTATTTTTACGTGAAAAATGTCACCTAATCAGCGAACTTGCATGGGTTCTAAGCACTCATTTCAATAATTAGCAGTTTTGTTAAATGTGAACCCATGCTCATCAATGACACGACTGCGTTAAAATCTTACGTTCTGCACCTAAATTGAACCAATTCATTTTCAGAAGAACCCATGCACTAACTATTTCTCTTGCATGTCTTTTTTGCTGGGTCCGAAAATAATTTAATTATTCGATTGCTAAATAAACTTATCTAAGGAGAAGCGTTGGTTTAAAAAAAAATTTGTAACTTTTATATCTAAAGCCATTTTGTGTTCCTGCATTTTATTGCTGCTTGTGCCAACCCATTGGTAGATCTGCAACCGTAATGTTTAAAAAGTTTTTCTTAGATCATACCTATCAGGTATTATAAGAACTTGCAACGGCACATAGTAGGCTAGTAGTTTATTTGCAAGTTGCCAAGCTACATAAGTACATATCGATCATTTTCTAAGATAACGTCATATATCAAAAATGGGATTTTTGAGTTAATGATGCAAAATTAATCCCCATATTAATATTAGTATTGTGTAAAAATTTCATACAAATATCTTGTATACTTAACTATCGAAAGAAAAATAAAATTATCGTTTTCAATTAAGTTGTGTGTAAATTGAAAACTTTAAAGTATAAAATAAACTTGTTTTTTTAATAAACGAGCGATATGTATGACTTTATATCTGTGGCAATAAGGAAAGAGTGTTTAAGTCGTATTTTACTGTTTTTCAGGAGAGCACTTTTAAGCGTTCAAGTCGATTTTCATATTTTTTTTCTTTTACATTTAAATTGGGAAATTCTTTGTTCAACTTTATTTTTTTAAGCAACCGTCTTTCTACACACTATAAGTGATATGTACATTTAAGTTGAAATATACCAAAGTATTTATAATCTGAATTAAGCTATTATTCCAAATTAGATTAGAAGTCTAAAAAAGATAAGTCGCGCTATAACTTGCTGAAAAATTACACAAATTTATTGAGATTTTGACCAGGGATACTTTCGAATTTTCAGATTACGGAAGTCCCATTAACTCAAAATCAGCTTATCTCGACTTAAGCACTTTTTCCTTTTTGCCGCATATGTAGATATTATCCTTACTACAAATACCAACTATGTATGTATGTACTTTAGAGTGACTCACCTAGTATGGAGATGAAAAATGCGACCTTGTTACCCCTCTCAAATCAAAGATCGGTCTTTTTAATGAGGACTCCCAATATATTTGAGGGAACCAGCGATGCTCGCTCGAGAGCTGGACCGTGTGTAAAAAAGGTGTATTTTTGAAGTTTTTTTTTGCATATTTTTGTATTTTGTCCCGAGACAACATATTAAAAACCATTAATACCATCAGCAATAAGTTGTTCCATAAAAACTAGGATTTTTTAAGCATTTTCATAGCAGGTGCTACTTATTTATATGAAAAAATTCCATTATGTCTTAAGGATTATTTGGTTTAAGTCATTGTGAACTTATTATTTCTGTTAATAGTTTCCGCAAAAGTTCATGCGAGAACTAACAACAGATATAATTTAATAAAGATTCAAATCAAATATGAGTAGTACAAACAACAGACTTTATTTAAATATACATATGTATGAATGCTTAAAAAATCGTAGTTTTTATGGAATGACACATTGCTGATGGCACGAATGGTAAGGTTTAATGCACCGTTGAAAGCGGTTTGAACAAACCTTTCAGATGATATACTTTTTTTAATATGTTGTGTCGGAACAAAATATAAAAATATGCAAAAAAACTTCAAAAATATACCTTATTTACACAAGGTCCAGCTCACGAGCGGTCATCGCTAGACCCCTCTAATATTTTTGTAGTCCTCATTAAAAAGACCGATCTTTGATTTGAGAAGGGTAACAAAAACTTTTTTTCAAGTGAGTCGCTCTAATGTACATATTTTAAAAACTTTATCAGAGGAGTAAATGAAATAAATTTTATGAATTAAAAAAATATTGTGCATATGAATTAGGGTGATCGACTCAGTTTTTCAACCGGTTTTAAAACCCGGTTTTTTCACAATACGGTTGTCGGTTTTTTCAAAATGTTGATTTTTCGAATGTCGAATAGACCGGTTTTTTTACAATTTAAAAACCGGCTGAGTCGAATACTTTTCGATTTGTATATTTTGCAATAAATAATCAGGGCTATCATTAATAAAATTACGCGTGAAATTTTTCACGGGGAACAATTCCAACTAATAACAAGTAATAGGGAAAACAAAAAATTCTAATTGGAAAAGGGAGAAATTTCACGTGGAATTTTATTCATGATAGCCCTGAATAATTATTTTTTTCAGTATAAAAGTTCTAAACGTTTTTTGAGCATGGCAACACTTACTGAAGCATGAAATTTAAACGAAATTATTTTATGAGGCGGTAGCAGAGGCGAATTAAATTGGCCTTATGGTGTGTAATGGATGTCAAAATCCATTTGCAAAAAGTGTTTTTTTTAGTTTTGTTAACATTTTGCTTCATATTTTATATAGAACTCAGCGTGACCATATTAGCTTATTTTGGACTAAATTTAGCTTATTTTTTTTGATTTAGCTTGAAAATTTTCATTTACCTCTTGGCTTATTTTTTTTGATTTATTTTAAACTCATAAAAAATTTATAAGAATGGTATTTTTTTAATATATAAAAATATAAATGTTTTTCATTGAAAAATAGTTTAAACAATACAAAGTTTAAATTGTTTATTTATAAGAGAAATGGCAAATTTAAAAATAGAAGACATTGATTGAAATTTTGGAGTTACAATGGCAAATGTTAAATTACTATTACCGATAAGACTTATCTTATTGATATTAAGTTCAACGTGCATCAGCGGCAAGGATTTACTTAAAACAAATCTTTGAAATAGATTTACTGTAAATAACAGTAATTCACTAAAAAGTTCTCGTATTTTAGTATAAATGCTGTTAAATTTTGAAAATTGGTTAAGCTTATTTTGGGAAGTTTTTGTTTTGTTTTTGTTTTTTTTAACTAAAATATAATAATGAATATATAATTTAGTTAAAAAATGATTAAATATTTATATTTAAGGAGTTAACGAACAAAACCAGACTAGTCCCGGTAACTATTTTTACACGACAGGGAAATTACTGAATTAACTAGATAGAGAAAAGCAAGGAAAAAATCAGTGTTCGTTACTTTTTTAATGTAGGATCGAACTGGTTATGAATGAAAATATTTCATGACTTCATAGATTTGTACTTGTAGAGCCCAAAAAAATTTAAAAAAAAATATTGATTGAGGACGTGTCTGGTTTTGTTCGTCAGCTTATCATTTTATTTCAAATTATAAAAAAAAATTGTTTGTGAAATTGCAAAGCGAAAGAAATTGAAAAAAGTCACACTGATAGAGGTAGATATTCACCTTATCCATTAATTCATATTTATACTATACAGATGTAAGTATACATATGTAGTTAATTTTTATGTTTTACCTTTAATTTTTGTATTGTGTTATTGTATTTAGATGAAGTGTTAACTCTTTTTTTTAATAAAGTAATTTAAAATCAAAACTTTGGTATAATCGTTTTCTTATTTAAAAAAACCGGTTGGCCGGTTTCTCCTGAATTGCAAAAACCGAAACCGGGTATTTCATAGTTTCAAATATTCGAACTATTCGAAAACCGGTTTCTGGAAAAAGTCGAATAATCGATCACCCTAATATGAATGCATATTGCTGCTAATTGCCTCTATTTCAGTTTCAATTGATTTAATTCATATGGGCCCCTGTTCTACAAATCACGACATGTCAAATCACGGTGACTTCAAAAGATTAATGAAAGCTAAATCATTGCTTTTGTAAATTGCACGATTTATAGCGTTGGAAGTTGGAAGAAAATACGTATTATAAAAACCTACTATCAAGTCAGCTATTAGTAGTTTACTTTGATTTTAAATCACCATGACAGGCCCGATAAATTTGAAAGTATATATTTATACAAGTTCGCTGCTGAGCACACACAGTCATGTTTACAAGGCAAGCATAAGTTAAGGGATCTTTTGTCTGCAAGATGCATTTAAAATGCAGTATAGCGATGCGTATTGAAGTTTAGTTGGTAATGAATACGAAAGTTTTTTCATAAAATTACGCATGGCTATGTTTGTACATATGTATATGTATGCATGCATGTATTTTCTCTACATTTTATGATTTGTGAAGGGTATATAAGATTCGGCACAGCCGAATATACCTCTCTTTCTTGTTTCATTTACATTGCTGCTGTAGATTTTGTTTAATATTTTTTGCGGTCCGTTAGAAATGTGTCCCTACCAAGTTTTTGTTTCTTTATTTTGCGATCTTTTCTTCAGCATTCGTTATATCTGGTACAAAATTAGGCTAGTATACGCTATATAAGGCTGTTAATGTCAAAAATGTGAACGTTCGTTATATCGGATTTTCTTTACAGCGAGATTCCTTATACCGAGAGTTGCCTGTATATACAATATAAAGGGAGTTCGATTGAATATTCATAGAAAGCTGACGTGTGTTTTTGATCAATAATAAAATTTGAAATAGATATTTAATTGAATTTTCAAATCAAAAAAAAGAAAAAATACAATTTTTATATATTTTATACTTTTTTTTATCTGGTCGACGAAATGGATAAACCTCAAATCGCCTCTGTTAAGCAGTTGAAGAAACCTCCTGATAAATCTTGGGACAATCCTAAAGTTCAACTGCAAAAAAAAACGATTGTACAAAAACCATTAAGACAAATATTACTAATGTGCCTGGGTCATCTTCAAACTCTCTTCAACGTTCAATCATTGATTCTGATGTGTCTTTTAAAACTGTGTGTCAAGATAATTTTGAAATGGATTCACACTTATGCCAAGAAGATTTTTCTTTTCAACATTCGAATGATGACGCTATCTCAAGTTTCCTGTCTCAGGATGAAAATTGTGATTTGGCAAATTCTTCAGGTGATACTGATTTTGAAATTATTAAAAATAAAAAATGTAAAAGAAATTCCCAGGGAGACTTAAAAGTCAATTTATCTAATCTAAGATCCGCAGAAACTGACGTTAGGCCTAGTTGTAGTCAAAATAGATTTGCAATTTTTGAAGATTTAAATGTTGAATCCAATACAACTAATAATGTAAAAAGTAATCCAATGACGAAAAAGCAGAAACATATTAAACAATTTTGCCCACCAATTTTTCTTTATCGCGTCAATATTAAATCTCTGGTCGATCAACTAAAAATTAAGGGTCTTGATTTCAAAATAGTAAACAAAAGCAATTCTAAAAGTAAACTTTATTTACACGATATTTCAGCTCATTCAGAGATGATGCAGATTCTTAGGGGAAACATAATGATTGAGTTGAGACGTCAATCTTTAGAACTTCGAGGTCTTTATTTCGATTCTAATATTTTGGATATTGCTTCTGATTTAAACAAACTTGTACCTGACACAGTTCAAAATGTCTCAAAATTCAAAACATCTTTTTCCAAAAAAAATTATTTAGAAACCGGCCTTTTCTTAATTACTCTCAAAGAGGGTAAATGTTTAAATGATTTAACTGGTATTCGTTTTGTTTTAAACCAGATAGTTACTTGGGAAAAGCCAAAGAAAAATCAACAAGTAGTACAATGTTATCGTTGTCAAAATGGGTCACATGGCTAAAAATTGCAACAGATCTTACGTTTGTGTTAAATGCTCTTCAGATCATGAACCTGGCAAATGTGCTTTTACGTCTGATGCTAATAATCAGCCATTTTGCTTTAATTGTCAATTTTTTGGTCATCCAGCTAGCTGGCGTGGCTGTCCTTCATTTAAAAAATATTTAGAAACCAAGAAAAAAATATCTGATGAAATTAAAAATAAGAAAGACCAGGTATTGAGTGATATTTCTTTGGCTTTTAAATCAAACTTTATTAATCCTAATCGTTCTTTCGCAAGTCAGTTCAGCAATCAGTCTTCAAATAAACCTAATATTATTAATGATTTCTTGAAATTAGCTAAAGTTTTATGTGAACCTGATTCATTAGAAATCAGAATTATGAATTTTATGAAGAATTTTAAATCTTTGTCAAAATCTCAGGCAATCCCCGAATGTAAAAGTCTTCTTAAAGAAGTTATATCATTATATGGTCCGTAATGCATTCAAAATGTCAACATTTAATGTCAGATCTCTCGTGGAGACAAGTAGAAGATTAGATTTGGCAAATGTTCTTAATTCAAATAAAATTGATTTTGCTTTTATTCAAGAAACGCATCTTAAATCAAAGCATAAAGTTTATTTAGATAACTACATCTTTATTAGAGACTTCACATCACAAGGCGTTGGCATTGCCATTAAAAAAAATTATTACTTTTCCAGAATAGAAATCTCTGACTTACTATTTCCCCATATTTTTATTGAGGTACGTATAACTATCAATGACATCATTAGAAAAATCTTACTTGGTTCCGTTTATATTCCTTGCAACTTTAATTCTGCACAATTAGAAAATGGCCTTACAAACATTACAAATTTCTCGAACGATTTTGATGCTATAATAATTGGTGGTGATTTTTATTCTAAAAATATATCTTGGGGATATTTTTATTTCATGATATTTCATTTCATTTTCGAATTGGTTAAATCTTCATTCTCACTCATTTATAAGACTTTGTGCCTCTTTGCCTTCTTATCCTAACGGATCCTCATTTTTAGATAATTTTCTTTTAAGTTCTAATATTGTTGATCTTATTAGTCCAAATTACAATATATCTACTCTACATTCCTTCTCTGATCATTTCCTCTAAATTTAAATTTAAAATTTCCTGAATTTGAATTTAATTTGATTCCTTCACTTTCATACTCTTCATATAAAAATACCAATTGGGATTCTTTTAGAAACGATTTGACAACACTACTCTTAGAAAATTCCCCCCCCCCCCCCCCCCCACCCCCCTTTCGATAAGGAACTTAATGAATGCTGAAATTGATTTTTATATCAATGAATTTACTTTAGCATTGAATTCTTGCTCTGATATTCACTCCGAGAAAGTTGAACTTAAATCAAGTTAATTTGTTCCTTCTGATTTTGTCAAAAAATTGTTTAGAATAAAATATAATTGGCAAAAAAATTTGAAGAAGATTTATAACAGAACATTAAACAGACATAATGATCATTACAAGCTTATTTCTAAGCAAATTCAGCTTTTGAACACATTGATTAAGGAACAAGTTAGCAAGGAGAATGTTAAACATTTTAATGAAATTCTAGAAAAAATTAAACCGGGTCCTCAAGCACATAAACAAATTTATAATGTTTTAGTCTATAAGAAAAAAAAAAACAAATATTGGCGATATTTCAGTTAATGGTTTAGTTACTGAAAATGATAGCAATAAATTGAATATTTTGAGAAATCACTTTTCAGAGGTTTAGGTGGGAATTCTTTTGACAGAAATTCTACTGATATAGATAACTTCTTATCTACTTTAGATCAGAATAACTTATTTAATTTTAGTGATTGTTTTTCTGCGTTAAATAATCAAAATTGTATTCGATTTATAAATTTAGATAATATACTTTCTCTTAGTAAAGAGATGAACAATAAGAAATCAGCAGGTATTGATAACATTTCCAATTTTGTAATTAAAAAATTTTCGATTAAAGCTTTTGAATTTTTAGTTATAGTTTTTAATAACTGTATAAACAATGCATATTTTCCAAATAGTTGGAAAATTTCCAAAATTTTTCCAATCACAAAGAAACCCAGTTCCATTGATATCAATAATTTGAGACCTATTTCTTTATTACCAAATTTGGGAAAATTATTTGAAAAAATCATTCATAAAAAATGGATCTAAATTTAAGTGATAATTATATTCCAAATTTGCAATTTGGTTTCAAAAAAGGGCGTTATACTATTGATGCTTTATCAAAATTCCAAAATGATGTCATTTGTAATTTGAGACAGCAATGTTGTACAGTTGCAGTTTCACTTGATATAGAAAAGGCTTTTGATAGAGCCATTCATAACGCAATTCTTTTTAAAATGTTCACCATTGGTTTTGATCATCACTTTATTAAACTTTTTAGAAGTTTTTTCCATAATAGACGTTTTTGTATAAAATTAAATAATTCCTTATCTGAGTTTGACCAAGTTTCTTGTGGAGTTCAACAAGGTTCTATTCTAGCTCCTCATTTATACAATATTCTGATGTACGACTTCCCTCACAATTTTTTAAATTCAACTGGCATTCTTTATTCTGATGACTCTTTGATTTATGCTCATCATGAATCTCCTATAAAAGCCCTTCAGATCGTGACAGGTCATTTAAATAAAGTGAAAGATTTCTATAACTTCTGGGGAATTAAAATAAATGCCTCAAAAAGTGAAGCAATTTGTTTGAGAAATGCCTCTGGAAAACATGCCTATTTTGTTGTGCCTCAAAGTAAAAGATTAACCCCATTATGCAAAAACGTTTGTTAAAGTTAAAGCATGTGTTAAAACCGGTTTTGCCATACAAAATTTGTTTGTCAAACCAACTTTAAGTTCAACAATCTTTTTTGCATAAGGGGGTAAAACTTTTTTCTAATGAAATTGAAATTCCTTTCAAAGACAAATTTAAATACCTTGGTATTTATTTCAATAAACTTTTTCAATTTAATAATCATGGTAAATTCATATTAAATAAAGTCTACAGAATGAAACAATGTTTGGGAAGAATTCTGTCCCATAAGTCTCTACCTGTTAAAACAAAATTATTAGTTCATAAAACATGTTTGAGACCAGTTCTATTATACGTATTTCCAATTTGGTTTATTATTTCACCTGCAACAATGAAAAAATTTTTATTTATTATATTTGAGGGAAACATATTACGTTCATGCATTGGGAAAAATTTTGTTTCAAGAACGAAACGATTTTCAAACTCTGTTATTTATGGGGAGTCATCAGTTACTCCTTTGAGCTGTTATGTCATAAAATTAATTGAAAATTATATCACCAGGTTACATTTTCACGAAAATGATATTCTTAAAAATATAATTTTGACTCAAAGGGGTTTCAGTTGGACAAATACAACCTTTCTCCCCTTGGTTTACAGAATGAATTGATTGTTTTCGCTAATTCGTCTTCGGATTTCTTTAATAAAACTTATCCGGACTCACACAGGTTAATTGAAATTATATTTGGATTTTTATATATTTGTATTTTTGTATTATTTTTTTTAATATAACTTGTTTTTCCATATTTTCATTTTGTTTAAATATAACTTCGTGCTAACCTAAATAGAAAAATGAAAATATGGAAAAACAGGGGAAATAAATAGTGATACTTACATATGTATTTACCAAAGGTAAATCAATAATTGTACACAACAATCATTTCTCATATTCCGTTTCATTAGAATTTACGTTAAATAGCTGATGTTAATAACAATCTCTACCCAAGTAGATAGACTAGGGTGCTGATGAAGTGCGTTGCTGCACAGAAAAATATCTGTATTTCCCCCAGCTTAAAAGTCTAATTTAATTTTTCTTCTCTTCTTTAGAAACTCACATTAATTAATAAAAATATTTCATTCAATAAAAAGAATTAAAATTACTGAACTTAAGCCTGACTAAAAATTATTTCTGATTAATAAATTATTATTTTTTTTTAATTTTTAAAATTTACATGGGAATTGGCATTTAGTTTCAATAAAAATAATTATATATAGCAGAATTGTTATAGCAGATAAAATAAAAATGTATATAAAACGAGAAAAAAACATTTTTTCGATTCGTAATTTATATTAAAAAAAAATGTACCAAACATATTAAATAGGGAGAAGATCCCCCAACCTCTATTTCGTGTTAAACTTGAGCCAAATGATATAAAATTAAGAAAACATGAGACACATCCAATTTATAGCTTATAATATATCTTATACCGAAAAATAACAGTTGAAGAACCACACAAGCGTCCCAAATACGTACAGTGCGATAGAAGTGACTTACCTCACCCATATGTGAGGATGATCAATCGTGTTAATTAGCTGGGGTTCAAAAAATATCTCAGTAAGCTAAGAATATCCGAAGATATTGATAACGTTACCAATCTTAACGAAAATGTTAAACAGGCTGCTGAATATGGAACTACCTCCTATCTGTAGACTGGCTTTAATAGAATTTATTCTACGTATATTGAACGTCTTGTATGTTAAAAAAGGACAGCTCGAGGAGAATGGCAACAACACCGATCATCTTTAAATAAAAGTAGACTTAAACAATGTACTAAACGACTCAAAGAGTTGCAATCGTCGGAAAAACTGCAATGCCGGAAAAATATCTAGAAGGTCTCGATGTCACGTCAGCATCTAATTACTCTTTATGGCGCGCTGCTAGAAATCTTAAAAGACCCGTTGAGCTTAAATCACCCCCTTTCATGTACGGGTGCTGTTGATTTGCCGAGTGTAGTTTCCCTACACCCTCGTCCCTTAAAGTTTATGCTGCGAGAAGTGCGATAATTAATTGATGAAATAACCCGAAGAAAGCTCCAGATATTGATGGTATTAGAATCCTGCTATTTATTATACCCTTCACCAAAAAATGGTAAAAAGATATACATATATAAGTTTGTCATTCCGTTTGTAATTTCCAGAATATTAATAAGCGAGCCATAAAGTATATATATTTTGGATCCTTATGCATAGGGAAGACGAATAAGCGATGTCCGGCTGTCCGTCGGATTGTACGTGAGAGACTTCGGTCTTAAACTGGTGTGTCAGCAGAAATAGTCTAAAAAAGATTGGTATAGCAAAATCGAGCAGACGATATCAGAGCTGGAAAACTCAAACTTTATTTTGCCATACTAAAGTAACTATTTTTTTTAATTAAATAAAGTTATTTTATACTTCAGTATAAATAAAATTGGTATTGCTAACAAAAAAAATTAATAAGACGTTTCCAGGGTTGGAAAACTTTTACTTTGTTTTCTTATACATACAAAAGTAACTTACTAAAACAAATGTGTCCTTTTTTCTATAAATTAAATATATCTTATATAGACAATGCTGAACCACCAGCAAATAAATTTCAAATATATCTTATATTCTTAAAAGAAAGAGATTGTTGTGAGAAATCAGAAAAATTAAAAAGGATGATTCTAGGGTTGGGAAACTTAAAATTTTTGTGATAAAAAAATTAACTACCGTAAACTAATTTTTATTTATTTTTTATTAAATTAACTTATTTTATACTTCAGTACAAATTGAATTGATATTTCAAATTAAAAAAAGTTAAAAAAATTAAAAAGATGTTTCCAGTGTTGGAAAACTTTAACTTTCTTTATACAAAAGTAACTAACTAAAATTGTTTTTTTTCTTTTTCTCTATAAATTAAACATATCTTATATTCTTAAAAGAAAGAAATCAGAAAAATCAAAAAGGATGATTCCATGGTTAGAAAACTTGCACTATTTGTGGTATTTTATAATATATACGTTTTGAAAAGAAAAGTTTGGTGCAGAAAATTATAAAACAAAAACCACAGCTCCAGAGCTGGAAATTTTAAACTTTTTTCTGGATATTAAAGTTACTAAATAAAACTATTTTTTTAATTTGATTTTTTGATATTGTATGACGTGACGTCGTTTTTGACAACTGGAATAAGGGTGAATGTAAAATATTTCTTGAATACAGAGTGTAGAATAAAATATTCAACTTATTGCTAATATCGAAAAAAAAATATTTAATTGAAAAACACCGAGACGTCACTTATTAAAAATTGCACTAGAGCAAAAAATTATAAATTTTTTCACAAAACATATGCATATGTATGAATGTGCTTATGAATGTGTCTCTATACTTTATATACGCACTTTGGTAAAGGGTATATAAGATTCGGCACAGCCGAATATAGCACTCTTACTTGTTCACATTTATGTTTTTGTGAGGATCTGACTACTTTTTGAAAAAATTTCTATTATAACACTTTTGCCAGTTAAAAATGGCATACTTTCATAAAATACTGGATTAGAGCGTGATGGCTGTTGGATTTTACACCTTAAAGATGCACTATTGAGTCATTACAACGGGTCGCCAGTGTGTAGGAAAATTGTTAAATGTCATCTAGAAAAAGACATGTCAAATACTGCGTAAGTTTTTGTAGGCGTGACTCCACCTATTTTCTCAATATATTTACGAATGTGATCCACTCGGTTTTTCAACCGGTTTTGAAACCCGGTTTTTCACAATACCGTTGTCGGTTTTTTCAAAATGTTGATTTTTCGAATATCGAATAGTCCGGTTTTTTTACAATATAATCGAATACTCGAGTCGAATACTTTTCGATTTTTACATTTTGCAATAAAATTAGTTTTTTACTGTGTTAAAACTTAGACCAACGTGTTCTGTTGATTTTACTAAGTTTTTTTTTCAGTGCAAAAGTTCTAAGCGTTTTTTGAGCATTACAATATATACTGAAACATGAATTTGAAGCGAAATTATTTTATGAGCAGAGTTATTTGGTAGCAGAGTTTGTTGATGGCTTCCGCAATGTATTACCGCCAGTTAAAGCACGTTCCTCCATATACCTAGCAATTGGATTTGGAAAGATAAAAAGAAAAAATTTGCTTTCATGTAATAAAATTCAATTAAATTAAAATTGCCTACACACAAAAAACTAATATGAATAATTTAGTACTATCAATTTAAATATTTGTAATATCAATGTACAAATTAATTAAATATTCACCTAATTATAAACAATGTCATAATATTGTTAGGGAAATATCCGTCTAACGTACATACATATTCACGTGCAAGCACTATAGCAACAACAATAATTGTATACATACCCTGCAGAAAGTGCGAATAGTGAAATTGTGGTGATTTACTAGTGACATTGTCAGTAGCACTACTGACCAGGTGTACCCCAGCCAACGTAATTGTCTATTGACATTTAACATTACCTTGTCATTGAAAATACACCACTAGACTATAGCACTACTGACTTAGTAGTTCTTTCGGGACCACATGGAGACATTGGCACCAAAGATTCACTAGTAAATTTTAGGGGCTCTAGTCAACAATATTGATATATCCCTCTCGTTGTCAATAGTAAACTTATAGTGATTTTCTAGTGACATTGTCAATAGTGCTACTGACTAGGTGTACCCCAGCCAATGTAAATGCCTATTGACAAATAACATAGGGTTGTCATTCAAAATCTATCAGTAGACTTTAGCACCATTGCGAAGGTAGTTCTTTTACGACTATATGGAGATATTTGAACCGAAGATTCACTCGTGGATTTTAGTGACTCTCGTCTACATATATTTATTTAATATTATTGCACAACATAATGAAAAAGAAAAACAAACTATTGACGCGTTCATTGACAATATCACCAGAAATACACTAGAACTGTCGTATCTAACGTATCTCTACTCGCGCATAAAAGGAAAGTTGTCGACATTTTAACTAGTGCAATTGTCGCTGGAGAAAGAGTATTGACATAGAGACATATGGTTCTAGGTTGACTAGAGGGTAGCTACAGACGTACATAAATACACACAAAAGTTCGAGCACTTATGGTAACAACCCTGCATTACCAGTAACACACGGTATTACCAACATAAAAGTCGTATGTAGTAACTCTGAAATTTGAAATAACGGCCAATCGAATTATCTACAAACATCTAGAAACAGTGTCATGAATTTTCCAGATAGTGTTAGAATATTGTTTGATCATTTGGCTACCAATAGTAAACGACAACACACATGGTAATTTGTGCATAGTAGCAGAAACTTTATGCAGTAATACAGTTCCTTCCATTTGTCATTACTAAGTGCACACATTTCATTACGCCATCTCTGAGCACATAGCGAACATTCTAGAACCGGTTCCTGTAGTATAAAAAGAGCCACCATGTGTGAGAAGCAGTCAGTGTTAAGGCTGGGGCACAATGAATCCGTCATATGTTAAACTTCGCCTTTTTCAACTGACAGCTAAGTTGAAATACACGGTTTCTTATGAGGTCTGTTACATTCAGTACGTGTTCGTCAACGCAAAGTACAAAATTTCGTCAACTTTTCGCGTACGTTGAGTAGTTTGACAGATATTGGTTGGTTTCTTTTGATGTTCTGATTTAGATTTTTGGTTTTTTGTGGCAGAAAAAACAAAATTAAACAAAAGAAATAAACGAAATAAATACAAAAAATTGAATTTAATAAATAAAATGGAGAATCGGCCTTTTGAAGCTGATCAAATACTTCCGTCAATAAAATACTCATTGTGCCAACCTTCTCCGTCGTTGCGCTAATGTCATTTGAAAAAGGCGAAGTTTAACGTACGGCAGATTCATTGTGCCCCGGCCTTTAAGCAGATTTTAGTCGAGTCAACATCGTTGAAAGTAAAGACCTTGTGCGGTGGATAATAACAATAAGAATTAATTTAGTAATGGTAGTGAGTCTGCAGTGTTGCTTAAACAGTGAGCATCAGCATAATGGCTTGTTTGTGACAACTAGTTGGTTGGTACAATTGTACTTTTTTGGTACAATTCAAACTTTTAAAGTACGTTGCTACCTCCTTGACTCATTTGGTACTGTTTGAAAACCTTGCGAGAAACTATCCATTGTTTTTTTCATACAAAGAACAAATCCCGATCATTTATAGTACAGGGTGGGCCAAAAGAAACCAAGGGGTGTAAAAGTTTAATAACTTTTTTGTTTATTAATTTTTTTTTTATTTTTTCTTTCAGATTATATAGACAACACTTGGAGAATTTATAATGGAGAGGTTCACAACTGAACAGAGAACCAGAACAATAGAATTTTATTATTTAAACCAGACATCAATTATTTTAAGCTCATTTTCATTTGAATGGCTTTGTTAATAAGCAGAACTGTAGGTTCTGGGGTTCTCAAAATCCAAGAGCCATTCATCAACGCCAATTGCACCCCATCAGGTGTACAGTATGGTGCGGGATCACATCTGAAAATGTCATTGGGCCCTACTTCTTCGAGAATGAAGATGGAAGTGCTGTAACCGTAAATGGAGAGCGGTATCGGTTTATGATAGAAAATTTTTTACGTCCTGCTCTTGAAAACAGACCTGGTATGTGGTTTCAGCAGGACGGAGCCACTGCCCATACTGCCCGAGACACAATGGCACTTTTAAGTCAAATTTTTGGAGAGCGAATAATTTCTCGAAATTCGGAAATTATTTGGCCAGCGCGATCGCCAGATTTGACAGCACCCGACTACTTTCTTTGGGGTTTTTTGAAGGAGCGAGTGTATGTGAACAAGCCAGAGACAATCCTTGAACTCAAAGCAAACATTGTTGCAGAAATTCAAACGCTACAGCCACAAGTTTTGAAAAATGCTCTAAAAAGAGCCCATCAGTGCGAAGCTGAAAACGGTGGTCATTTAAGAGACATCATTTTTCATACTTAGTGTAAAAAAATTTCCATTTTGTATATTATATAATCTGAAAGAAAAAATAAAAAAAAGTTAATAAACAAAAAAGTTATTAAACTTTTACACCCCTTGGTTTTTTTTGGCCCACCCTGTACATATATGCAGTTTGAGAGAAAAGCGACGGATTTGATTTGTTGTTGAGAGTGACCACCTTGTTAGATATACATTACACTTGTTTGGTTTATTATAAAGGACTATGTACATCAGTGATGGGAAATGCGGCACAATTGTGCCATTTTTGGCACTATTGGATGTTGCCTGGCACTGTGGCACTCTCGCTCCTTTTTTGGCACTTTTTGTCCACTAAATATGGAAAATGTTCTTATTGAAGTAATAAATACTCTTCTTGTACTTTTTACATTTTCAAGTAATGAAAACTTAGCAGCATTTGAGGCTGACAACTGTCCAGTTCTGATAGTTAAAAGTAACGGTTATCCCAGAGACATTGACGATCTATTAAAATTAATGATTTTATAAATTTTTAGAAATATTTCAACTCTGAAATTTATGAAATTCGTTCTTAAGTATTTCCTAAACCGTTGGTTGTCTCAAGTTTTTGCAGATAAAGTCTGTGAACAGTGGAATCTATTGATATATTTCTTCACATTATAAAATTTTCAGTCATAGTGCAATGATAAAACTATATTCATATTAAATAGCTTAACGGATAACATAAGCAAAATATATTTTTATTTTTAGGCTATGTCCTTGAAATAGTAAGTTATGGCTTTTTTATTTCGTCATTTATTTCGAAGTTTTTTGAACAAAAATATATTGATGCTCTTTATGTTGACAATACGGATTGAAATTCTCACCATCTTCCTACGGAAGAAAATTATGGCCGCACTGAAATTAAACTATTATTAAACAAAAACTAATTGTCTCAGCATAAAGTTGTAGAATTAAAGTCTTCTTATATTTCTTTTGTGACATATTTGAAAATGAGATATAAATTTAGGGACTATTATTTGAATTGCTTTCCAAAGTGTGAGTCAGAATATGTTCTAAGTGGAGACACAAATAATACTGTTCCTTTTGATAAAAAATGCTTCTAAACGAAATAAAATACGTGAAGAAATTAAAAGTGAATACAAATCCATATTAGCCTTTGAAGATTTAAAAAATTCAAGAGCTTAAGTATGAGTGAGTTTTTGAAAGACATGGAGACGTAAACAAAAGTTTAACTGCCAGTTCATAGAAGCCATGTGGAAATTCTCGTCTGGCTATTTATATTGAAAAAAAAACAAAGCACTCAAAATTTGTTTTTGTTTTCATTATAAATAGACAGCCGAGAATTTTTACATGGCTTTTATAAACTGGCAGTAAATGAAAAATTTTTAAGTAATATTTATCGAATCGTTCAACTCATTCTTTTTATTCTCTACTCTTCATCGTGGAAAGTATAGTTTTAACTAGTTCAAATTTGATGAAAAGTAAAATGTTAAATGGACTGCAATTATAAACTTTAGCATCTTTAATACATAGTAAAGATTTTTGAAGTCTAACAATATATCTTGTTATAATCGTAATGCATATAAAATGATGAACCAAAAAAGCAATACAAATTCTACTATATCGACAGAATCTTTGTTTGATTAAAATAAATAGCTAACGATTATTATTATTTTTTTAACGTGCACGAATTTGTACAACTGGACAGTATTATTAACCATAAAAAAATCACAAACCATAATTATATAGTTTTCACTAAGTATATAGGTACATCTAATCAGAAAAAGTTTAGGGTTATTATAGTCTTTAAGTATTTCCTTTAGAATCATTACTATAACGTAAAAAATGTTTTTGCATTTTTATTTTTTGTAAATAAGTACATATTATTATTATATGATGCATATATATCGATCATTATTTTCAATTTAGGAGAAAGTTTTCTTATAATATTCAAATATGTTTTACGGGCACATACGTAAATTGTCACTTACAATAACTTTTACAGCCTGTATTTTAAAATTTATCAACAATTTTGAAATTTTGATAACAAAAAGTTAAATTTTTTTACTACATCTCGCTCACGATTAATTGGAAAATAGGGCTTGATATGTATTACTGTGTATATAAAACTAATTTTAGACAGTGTTTTTTGTGATATTCGTAAATGTTACTAGTACAAACACAATAAATTATCATTCAAGAACCAAAGTTTAAATGAACATCAAGTGACAACATCAAAATTATATAAAAAGTGGTTTGGCACTATTTAAGTGATTTTGGCACTATTTAAAGCCAGATTTGGCACGAATTCAAGATTTCCAATTCCCATCACTGATGTAACTTCACCGGTGTTTTGTTTTCAATATGATAGCGTCGTCTTCATTTATTTTATTTATTTTATTAATTTAAAACTTATAAGAAATAATAAACTTGCTATATTTATTATATATATTTATGGAATTAAATGATGCTACATACACATGTAAACGACTAAAATTTACTTTGAAATTAAAAACTTTATATCTATGTATATAAAAATAAAATTAAAAGTTGTATAGTTACGGAATTTAAAAGAAATGTTAAGCAGTTATCATGACGAAATTTTAAACTGGCTAACAAAATCCACTCCCAAAAATGTTAGTAGTGTAGTTAGTACCTTTCTTATTAAAAAATATTCCCAAGAAAATGGAAATGATTGTAAGTCAAATCTCGACAATTCGTAATCGCAAGGGACCGGCCATGTCTTACGAATTATAGGGGTTTTAGATTTAGCGGGGTTTCGATTTAACGGGGTTAAAATAAAATAAATACGAATTAACGGGGTTTTTCAATTTATTTACTAAAACGATAAAAAGCATAAAAAAATTGTTAAAAATAAAATACAAAATAAAAATTTGTTGTTTTTGTAACACCGACACTGTCTTATGCGTGCTCACACACAAACAAGCAGAAGCAAAAACCCACGCAAAAAATAGCGATAAACAAAAAATCATTCTTTCCATGTTTTTGTTGTTTTTATTACGAATTATAAGTGGTAGTTAGCAAACAATTACGATTTATAAGATGTAACGAAGATTTTATTTGAAGAAAATATTACGAATTATGGAGGGGACCAAAATGTATGGAAATTTTACGAATTAACGAGATTTTTTCAAGGGACCGACAGCTTATTACGGATTATCGGGAATTACGATTTATCGGGGTACGAATTATCGGGATTTGACTGTATTATAAATCAGTCGTTGAGCAGCTACATAGATTGAAGAACAGCATCTCGCGTCATCGTATTTATTTCTTAAGTGCGGTCAGGCTTGTGTGTGTTGTTTGGCCTTCGAAAGTTTTTCGTCTCTCTCGCACTGGTTGACTGATCTTGCACGGATAACGGTATAATCTTTCGGTTTTTTGTGGAATTTATTTAACAACCACGTGGCTACTTCCTATGTGAAGGCATAGGTCGTGTAAAACAGGAAAAAAACGGTCCGGAACATAGTGACTTTTACAGTCGAGAGGCATTAAAAATCGAATATTCAAATCTTCTCAATAGTGGTTCCCGTCTTTAAAAGTCACTATGTTCCGCACTACTGGACTTTCTGATTGGCAGAAATTCAACACTCAGCCGAGACTGCAAACTTTTAATACCAGTATACAAGTCGCTTTTGAAGCTTCATCTTCAAACGTTGAGAAAATTCCAACGAAGGCAAACCAAAATTTTATGTTTGATAACATCGGCTCCATGGTACATAAAAAATTAAAATTTACATCGTGATTTAAATATGCCACTAGTGACTAAAGAAATTGCAAAATATGCAGGCAAATATATAACAAAACTATAGTCACATTCTGATTGGCTTGCTCGCAATATCTTGGACTTTACTAGAAACATTCGTTTAAAAAAGAGAGACACAAGGACTCTCTAATACGCATCACTTCAGGTGAAAGTTCTTCAAAATATTTTTGTGCTGAGTACGACATTTATGTATTTTTAAATAGGTATCACTAAGTTTATGTCCGACACAGGTCGGGCTTAAAAATTATATCTAAAACTTGATTACTTATTATTAGTTCATTTCTGAAGATACAATAAATAAATATATGTATTAAAAAAAATATATTAATTAAACGAATTATCAAACATTGTATAAAATTTAAACATGTATGTATCTGTAATTTTACCAAGTTGTCTAGCCATACGTGTCACGAGGCATATATTAATTTCAACAAATAAAAAAAAAAGTAAAAAATTACTAAAAACAAATTGCAAATGTCTTTAGAACACAAAAAAAATTTAAAAATTACAAAAACTGTAGTCTGAAAAATATAATTTGCTAAAATTTACATATAAGCGAATACCAAAAAGTCCTTAAGAAAAACAATTTTCAGTTTTTTCTTAAAAAGAAAAAAACAAAACAAAAACCGAAAAGAGTTGTAAAAAATAACAGGTAAATATTAAAATATCGCTAAAATGCAAAGAAAGTCTTACACCAAAAATTCAAATTTGCCAAATGAAAATATTAATGGAAAAAAATTTTGTAAAATGAGAATTAACCGCAGAATAGAAATTTTGAAATGATATTTATTTGATGTACTTAAAAAAATTTTTTTGAAGAAGAAAGCGATGAAATTGTACACATTACCTACCATTTACACATGAAACTAATTAACACACTTACATTGTTTTTAATTTCCAATCCAGCTTTCAACGATTTTTTCAAGAAAGTAAATTTTTGATGTTTTCAGAAAGTAAAATTAAAAAATGTTAACAGTGTTACCCCCTTAAAAGTTTTGTGCAAATATACAGGATTTTGATAAATAGTTATTATAAATTATCCTTATTTTGTATAAATATTTAAAGAATTATAATATCTCATGTTCAAATATACATGGAGAAGGCACTTCATGCCTTTTGAAAACAACAATACTATTACAATATTAACAGCAATAGTTATTCCCAATTAATTGCCTTATAAATTTGTGTAGGTGATGTTCTGGGTAACTCTAATTAAATAGTAAAAAAACCAATTTTTCCAACTTTACTTTTCGATGACATTTTTAAAATGAACTTTCACTTTCCTATGAAAATTAACAAGAAATTTTCATGAATGTCATTTATTTCATTAGAATTTTTATTCATAATACGTATACAGAAATTTCAAGAAAGTACTTTCATGTGTAAATTTAGCGTTAGAAAAACACTTTTTTTGTTTTCAATAATATGCGTATTCAAATATAATTTTTTTAAGAGAAGTAACATTCAGGCAATGAAGGCCTACCACTACTTATAGGTGATAGAGAAGACAGGTGGTGAAGGAAGAGATAGAGAAATGCTTCATCCTTTTACAAATCTGCGTTTTGCACGTTACAATGCAGAGTTCCAGCGCCTCTGGTGTCAAAAAGGCATATTAAACTTTTGAAGATGTGCTTAGCAGCCACATTTTATTGGTTATTTTACTTTGCCAATGATTCTGCTTCGCAATACCGACGAATGAGGGCATTGTGATGTTACATTAGGATTAGTATCTGCTGAAGTCGGTATAGTTCAGTGACCAGTGGCTATGCCTTCATCACTTAAACTTTCCTATAACAACTGACACAAAGGGACACTAATGCACATCAGAAAAATGAGTGGTGATTTTATTTAATGACAGTCGGATACCTGGCTCGAACCCAGGACCTTGGGTTTAGTAATCAATGTGCTAACTACTTTAGGCAACGCCACCCTGCAATGCTGACCTATGTCTGGTTCTAAAAACATATATACTTACTATGTATATAAATGTAGCAAAATAACCTTTTTATGCCGTGCATGCATCTCCTCATTTTTCTTGACTTATTTGGATTTCTATTATTTTAGAGTTTTAGAATAAGTCCTTTTAAAATCTTTATCGATTTTTGCCCGATGAATATCTAATGTTTGATTGGTAGCGATCTCGATACCAACCAATATAATAATGTTTTATTTTTAGGTAAACAAGAAGTAACCCTTTCTTCAAAATTACACCAAGAGAAAAATTACGATATTAATCTAAGAAAACAATTCTTGAATTTAGATTGCAGAAATCTTAATATTTCAATCTTGAAATTTTGTCAGTAAGATTGACGTTCTCAAATTTAAGCATACACTTTTAATTTATACAATGAACGTGAACGTGGTCTTAAGCAAACGCATTATTAAAATCAAGAACGTAATCTTAATATTTAGACTATATTCTTAGATTTTTAAAAATATGATCTTGATTTTAGCACGTTTTTCCCTTAGTGTAGTCACTCAAAAAGCACAAACATAATATATTATATCTGTGATTTTCTTGAATAATGTTATTTTTTTATATATATTGCCAAGTTATCAGATTATCTAGAAATTATATGACACATTTACGATTAAAAATTTATATCATACATAATATATTTCTGTGTTAGGTTTTGTGGCAAAGAAGAACTTGGTCAAAATTTATATCTCACAACTTTTAATGGCCGAAATTCTTAAAGGAACTTTGCCGTTTTTCACATTTATGTTTTTGTGAGGATCTGATTAATTTTTGAAAAGATTTCTATAATAACAATTTTTAAACTTAAAATTTCTAGTGTATTTTATTTCTATTCATGATCACGGTGTCAGTTGAAAATGGCAGAGTTACATAAAATAATTGGTAAGAGTGTGATGGGTGTTGATTTTTGACCATAAAAATGCACTATTGTGTCATTACAACGGGTCGCCAGTGTGTATGCAATTTGGTAAGAGGCGACTGGAAGAAACATGTAAAATACAGCGTAAATTTTACTGGGCATGACCCCGCCTATTTTCTCAATATATTTACATGTTAAATAAAGTCTGCTTAGCCGAAGTACATAAATCAAAAGGATATGCCCAATGTATATGCAAAGTTTCAATAGGGTAGCTGGTGCTTTTAATTTTTGGATTTTCCGATTGAGTAAATCAATTACTATTTGTGTACAAAATGTCAGCTCTCTATAGTATAATATTACGTAAAATTTTCATGAGCCTGGCCCCGCTGACTTTTATATCTGCTAGTGCTTATGGTTCATGCAAAGTTTGGTATTAAAAAGTTAATAAGAAATACCTGAGTATTTATATTAAAAACTGCTAAGCCGAAGTACCTGAACGAAAAAGCTAAGATTTATGGGTGAAGTCATGGCTACTTTTCAAAATAGTGAATTTTTTTTTGGATAAGTGCAATGTGTATGAAAAGTTTTAATAAAATGTATGTGAATTTTTAATTTGAAGTGCTTGTTTCCGCCCTCTGATAGCAACTTCTGGATTTTCAGATTTTTCTTAGTGATCTCTTATCTAGATTTATTTGTGTATCAAATTTAAGATCGCTAGTGCTAATTGGAGATATAACGTCGTGGCCCCGCATATCGGGTAAAACTGTTTGGTTTTAAGATTTTCCCATTGGGTTACGCAGCTACACTTACTAGTGTATAAAATGTCAGCTCTCTAGCGTGAATTATATCTTTAGATTTTATCAGCATTACCTCTCCTCACTATTCCGAACTCAAAATTTTGTTCTGAGCAGCGCTTATAATTCATGCTAATTTTCTTCTAAGATATGCTAGACCGATGTAGATTAAACACAAGGCTACTATTTTATGGGAGTGATCACGCCCAATTTTTAAGGTGATGCAAGATTTCACTAAATTGGCTTGAATTAAAAGCTGTATATTAAGTATTTAGTTCAAAACAATATTAGCGTGGCCCCGCCCATTCTAGTAAAATTTTTTGGGTTTTCAAATTTTTCTAGTTTGTTTCTCACTTAGACCTACTTGTATATTAAATTTCAGCTCTTTAGCGCAACTTTTAATTTTTAAGTTTTATGGGCGCAGCCCCGCCCTTTAAGTAAAATTTTCGGGTTTTCAGATTTTTCTAGTTGGTTTCTCACCTAGACCTACTTGTATATCAAATTTCAGCTCCTTAGCGCATCTTTTAACTTTTAATTTTTATGGGCGCAACCCCGCCCACTTTTCCAAAGTCAAATTTTTTTGGGCCAGTGCTAATTATTCGTGTCTAGTTTCGTTACAAACTGATTATAATTGCTAGATAAATAGTATATCTAAATATGCTGCGCCGCTGGGCACTAAAATGAGGTTTAAATTGTATGGGCGTGTCAACGCCCACTTTTTTAATGAAAAATTTATAGCCTTGCATTAAACGCAGTATATATGCCGAATTTCAATAAAATAGCTTCCATGAAGCGCCTTAGATTATCATTTTTAACTCTGACCTTTATGGGCGTAGCCACGCCCCCCTGGCTAAAATTTACGGGTTTTCAGATTTTTTATTTTATTTCTTACCTAGACCTAGCTTTGTATCGAATTTCAGCTCAATAGCACAAATTTTAATTTTTATGGGCGTATCCCCGCCCTCCTGGTTAAAATTTTCGGGTTTTCTGATTTTTCTGGTTCATTGCTCACCTAGATCTTCTCGTGTACCAAATTTTAGCTCTCTAGCTATAGCGAAAGTGCTTCATCAATTTGATGAGTGTGTCAGTGGTCAGTGGTCAGTGAGTATGTCTTAAAATATGCACTTTTTGCACCTCTATATCTCCGGAAGCTTTCATTGTAAAACTTTCGAACTTCGCGTATGAGGTTATATGAATTTATTCTAGTTATGATTTAAATTTCATAATTTTATGGTCGCGGGGAACAAAGTTATGAAGGGGGTAAAAACAGCTCGAATGGCTTCCTGTAAATATACACACTGCGTGCATTGGCCAGAACTTGACCTGGCGCACTCCCGTGCGCCTAGATTTTACAACATTAACTGGTTTTCATGAAAACCATAGATATAAAAAATGCTTTTTGATGAACGGCAGTTTTTCTAGTCATAAATTTTAAAATTTTGCAAACAAAATGTATGTTCATCATACATACATATGTATATAGCTTGTATTCGCATTAATATAGAATGTACATATACCATAATTTGTTTTATAAGTAGGAACCATAGAAGATCGTCATTAAACCGCAGACACTGACTTAAATTGTTATCAAAATAAAGTGGTCGCTTGGGATTTTCGTGCATATGTGTAGACTTTTTGCTCGTAAACTTTTTACGAGTTTTTTATGCTTGCTCCAATTCTGGCTCTAATAATATGTTAACAAAAATTTAAACGAGACATTTTTATATTCAAAAATTTAACGAGCTTAAAACACATACATACATATGTGTATATTTAAATATTAACATATTGCAAGTAATACAATTTATTTATTCACATATTGCAAGAAATACAATTTAAAATTTCACATTTGCCCCAGACATATGACATACTACTTATGTAACACACACAGGCACACTCATATGCCTATGGATATATATGATGTCTGTACATAATTCTGGTTAACAAAAAATTTTTGTCTTAGCAAATTCCATTTTGTGAGACATTTAACAAAATTGTTTTTGTTTCTAATTTAAGGCCACTTGTTTTTATATAAAAATTCTATATTTTTATTTTGATATGTCTCCACTTCTTTGTGTGGCTTCTTTGGGATTTTTTGTGAAATAAGAAGCCACACGAATGAGTAGCAAAACATTTTATATAAAAACCACAGATCTCAAGCTTGATAAATTTAGAGATTATACTTATCATTAAAAAGAAGTCATAAAATTCGAAGAATTATAAAAAAAACTTGTTAAATACACAGAGAAAACAGTGCCTGATAAATACATCATAAAATAGAACAAAATTAATAAGATATCTCTATGGTTTTTTTTTTCAAGAAGGAAATCTTATATATTTAATAAGGAAAACCTTTTCAAAAAAATCAAGAAGAGTCTTTAATCAATAAGATATTAGGTTATCTTATTGATTTTTCAAAAAAGGTTTTTTCTGGTTTTTATTAGACAACCTAATAAAAAATTAATAAAATTTTATATCTTTATTCTTTGTACTTATGTACGTATTTTCATATAAATTCTATACGATATATATATATATATATATATATATATATATATATATATATATATATATATATATATATATATATATATATATTTATATATATATTTATATATTTATATATATATGTATTTATGTACTAGTCTCCTGCACAAGACATCTTATAAGAACTTTCATGACATGAGGGATTTTTCAAATGCTTTACTAGAGCGAAATCTTATAAAACAAACGTTAACAACATTGTTTGCAAGAAATTTGTTTGAGTATTGTAGGTATAAGAGTAAAGAAGAAAACACTTCGTGACGGAAGAATTTGTGATAATTGTTTTTTTCTACGCATGAGCGCGTGTACAAACGTCATGCATGTATGTGTGTATGAGTTTTTTATTTTTCTGCGCACATGCAAAGGCACACACATGCATTAACATTAGTTGTGTGCGGTTAGCCACATAATAGCTTACCATCTACATATTACACACACACTCAAACGTACAATATGAAAAATAACAAGCATACACTAATCAACAGTAATTCTTCTGAGTGTTTGTTACAAACAAGCTGTCTTTCGACATCGCTTGTTACAACTGATATACACATACACCAGTACATCAATCGTGCTTCGCTCATAGTACGACAGCATTTATTATTGGTTTAGTACAGTAACCCGCAAGCCATAGCACCAGGGTGACCGATGACATTTTTCGAAAAGTGGCACAAAAAGGGGATTTAAAAAAAAATTAGCACCAAAAAGGGGATTTTTTAAAAAAAAGGGGCAACATTTAAAAAAATTAAATAACTGCAATAAACTTTTGTTTTTAATGTATTATGTTCAATTTATTTAAAAATAAAAGTTTACATTCCATGTAATATCTATATTATATATATTATGTTGAATTTATTTCAAAACAATTTAATACCTACATATCTAAATGCATAAACAACACATACATACATATCGGTCATTTACTTCAATAGTGGCACAACTCAAAAAAACCAGTTTTGCAGAAAACGCGTTTTAAGTTTTCAATTTGCATACAACAATGGAGAAATGAAAAAATAATCTTCTCTCAGGAGGTAATGGCACAAGCTATTTGTATAAAATATGAAATACGAAATGCCGAATCTTTCTGCATTATTAACTCAAAAAAACTATTTTTTGAGTTATGCCACTATTGAAGTAAATGAGCGATATGTACATTATGATACCTTAAAGATTTATATCTAAAGGGTGTTTTTTATTGAGGTATAGAACTTTAAGTTGGCATCACTTTTTTAACTGGCGGCCATTTTGTCAGCTGTCAAGTGATTAATATTTAGTTTGGTTTGCCATTTTATCATGAACAGGTTGACAAAAGAACAACGCTTGCAAATCGTGCAAATTTATTTCGAAAATAATGGTTCAGTTAGCGAAGTTTACCGCAAGCTCCGTCCATTTTATGGTCGACATAATCGTCCATCAGAGCAATTAATTCGGTTAACCATGGATCGTTTTCGCACTACGTTTACTCTATGTGATAATACGCATCCGCAGAGACGTCGAACAGTGCGCACCGAAGAAACAATTGCCGCTGTAGAGCAAAGTGTTGAAGAGGACCCGAATGAATCGATTCGCCACCGTGCACAGCCATAGAGCCATGATAACCGACTATTTTGTTCCCGAATTGGATGGCATGAATGTGGATGAGTTGTGGTTCCAACAAGACGGCGCTACATGCCACACAGCGCACGTCACAATCGATTTATTGAAGGAAACATTCGATGAGCGCATAATTTCGCGGAATGGACCTGTCAATTGGCCACCAAGATCGTGTGATTTGACACCATTGGATTATTTTCTTTGGGGATATGTGAAGTCGCTCGTCTACGCCAACAAACCAGAAACGTTAGGGGACTTGGAAGCCAACATTTGTGGCGTTATTGCCAACATACGGCCCCATATGCTCGAAAAAGTGGTTGAAAACTGGACCTGTAGAATTGGCTTTATTCGAGCCAGCCGCGGCGGCCACATGCCCAAAATCATATTTAAACATTAATGGCATAAAATTATCCTTCCAATAAAGCCAAATTGATGGACATTAAAACGATTTTCTTGTGTTTTATTTCAATTTAAAGTTCTATACCTCAATAAAAAACACCCTATATATGTATTACATATACATATAGTGTTTATATAACTACTAAAAATACATGTAATTTTATTAATTTAAATGAGATGGTTTTGTTTAGTTTATTAAAAATACAAAAAATATAACATATCGTCGCTACTTTATCTAACTGACCTATCTAACATTTTAAAAGTTTTACAGGAGAGCAAGTTTTATGATTGTTTTATACATGTATTCGTATGGAAACATCTGAAATATTTTTACTGTTATAGGCTCAACAGTAATGTTTACAGTCATACAAATTGTAGACAAGGTCTATTATGACTCATAAAGTCTAGTAGTGGACTTAACTCATTTTTCAAAAAAAAAAGTTTAGTTAAGTCGGTTAGTAAAAAGCGACGATATGTATGTACATATGTAATTATAAACTAGGATCGCCCCGTGGTCTCATTTCGACCACTTGACTCGATTGTGTACATGTGTACTTGGAACTACAAAACATATACGAATTAGAAAGTTGTTTGCTTTCAAGCGAATTCAAAACGCGATTTACAAATCTTATACTGAGAATTAAAAAAGCAATTTCATATATTGTGCATATCTACGAAAAAATATGTATCTTTTAAAGCAATATTGGTAGACGATAAGATACTGAAAAGTGTACTACAAAAAGTATGTGTCGTATTTATATAAGATATTATATAACCAAGATATTATCTGTAGTATGTATAATATAAAAATATATAAAAATAATTTTTGGTGTTTGAGGAACCTTTAAAAGAAATTTTAAAAACTGATTATACCAATATTTAGGGTGCTAACATACATATATGTTTATTTCACAAAAATTAATTCGAAATTATACCAACAAGAATATTAACAAGAAAATTAAAACTGCATTGGACAAGTTATGTTACAGGCATAAAGTACATATCGTACATCCAGTTCAATAGTGTCATAACTCAAAAAATTAGTATTTTCAGTTAATCATGCAGAATAATAATGCATTCCGTAATTTATCTTGTGCAAAAATTTCATATAAATAAAAAAGTACAATTGAAAAAAGGCGCAAAATATCACAAAAAGTAGCAGATTTAGCTTTAAAAAAAAAGGGGACAAAAAGTGGCAAGGCAGTCGAAAAAGTGGCAAATTGCCACTTTAGTCGGTCAAACGGTCACGCTGCATAGCACAATTGTGCGGATGAAAATCACATACATGCTTATGCTCTTTCATTTAGTCGTCACTGAGCAAGCGACGAATTAAGTTTTGCACGCATGTATTAATTTTTTCCTGGTTTTGTGTTTAGTTTTTTGATCACACGGAACGAAATGAAAGTTCAAATACAATAAATTTCTACAGACAAAAAATTGATAATATAATTATGGAAGTTGGGAAATATTTCGTGATTAAAAATGCTTTTGGCAATATGCAATGCATTTTATGTTATGGAATATTTAAAAATAATAGGAAAAATAGTTTAAAAGGGCATTTTAATAGTATCAACAGAGCTGTGAATAAATTTAATTTTGAATTTATACACTAAATTGTTGAATGGTTCTTAAATTTTTACTTTTTATTTAAGTTTTCAGTAAATTGTTTATTTACAAAACAAAATTTAAACAACTGCAAGTTTATTTTACTCTCATTTTTCTCACCAATACAAACATATTTTATTTTGCGGGACACTGGTTTAGTACAATGATGTCAGTTTCATGGCACAATTGTACAAACTAAAATCACACACATTCTTATTCTTTTCCATTTAGTCGTCAATGAAACAGCGACGAAAACACATGCGTAGCGGGTGTATTAAGTTCTTTATAGATACAGTGAAAGAAAAAAAGTGGTATGCGAAATATATTCTATGATCAGTAATGCTTTTGCGACATTCAATGTAGGTATTTTATGTTACAAAACTTTTAAGGAAACAAATGAATATATATTAAAAAGACGTTTTGGTTTTTTTTGTAGCAGATTCACTAAACTGCATTTTAAATCAAAACTTAAAAGACCAATAACTCGGGAAATATTGGTCGCAGTCAATTTTTTTGTTTAATTTTTTTCTTTTTATTTATCACGTTTCTATGAGATAAGATATTTAAAAATTTATTTTAAGAAATTCTTCATAGTTTCCTATGAAAAGTTCACAGCCACGTAACTCAGAAAATATGGGCCGCCCCAAATTTTTTATTTAATTTTTATTCTTTATTTTTTAGTTTTCTATCATATAGACTCCTTTTTATATGTTTTGACCTGCTTCACTAAACTGCATTTGTTGCAAATATTTATTTTTTTCGATGTACTTCAGAGACGAATAAGACAATTTTTCTCACACAACAACTATAGTTTTATTTTTGACACCACTGGTTTAGTAGAGAGCCAGCCACGACATAAAATGAGGTTGTGTTAGTGAGAAAACACCCTGCAACCCAACAAACATTATGCATTATTAGGGAATAATTAATGAATTATACTAAACTTTAGTATAATACATGCGACGTGAATACATTTAAAAATCATGACGTTTTTACATTTCAAGTCTGTTTACGCAGCTCTCTAGTATGTACATATGTACCCTGCAAATAATATTGGACTACGTGGGGTTCAATCTAGATGAAAAAGACTAGTTACCTCATGGTCCCATGTAATGCAGCTACTGATCATGTCGTTTTCACACAAGCATTCAATGCTGTACGATATGTGTTCGCGTTTAAACGATTATGATCGTTCTTCTTAGGCACTTACAAATTGTATGCGAGCAGCCTACAACTATTCCATATGGGGTAGTTTTGGGGGTGGTCCGATGTAATTCAAATTTGGACCATGTGCTCCATTCCTAGGATATCGCAACGTTAAAGTGACCATGTTTTGTCCATACATTTAGACTAGTTTTGTAATAGTCCTGGTCTTTTATGGACTAGTCCTTACATGCATGTATGGACTAGTCGCGTTATTTGCAGGGTAGTATATGTAGATGTTATTTCCCTGCAAATAATATTGGAGTACGTGGTGCAATCTAGATGAAACAGACTAGTTACATTATTTACATTACCATTATTACATTACCATTCAATGCTGTACGATAAGTGTTCGTGTTTAAACGAATATGATCGTTCTTCTTAGGCACTCACAACTTGTATGCGAGTAGCCTTTAACTATTCTATATGGGGTAATTTTGGAGTTAGTCCGATGTAATGCAAAGTTGGACCATGTGGTCCAACAGGAACATAATGAAAACAATAAAGAAAAACTTTTTGAAAAAATCAATGAGGCAACCTAATGAAATCAATAAGGAAACCCGTTTTGAAAAAATTAATAAGGTAACCTAATGAAATTAATAAGAAATCCCTATATTATGCAATTTATAAGAAAACCTAATAGCATCAAAAAGTTTTTCTCTATGGATTGTTTTTTTTTTGGTGCCAAAAGAAACGGAAATTGGGTAAAAAAAAGTTGTGTTTGATTTTATGTGGTTTTCTTCTTGATAAAATTAATAAGATTTACCACACAAAAACAATAAGAAATCCTTGTGAATAAATCTTCGCTTCTTTCTGCTGGGAACTCCTTAGCCTAAAAACGTTTCATAGAGAAAATCTTCTTGATTCTATTACGCAGTTTTGTCTCTGTGTAAGATTACGGTCCATTCAAATTCAACTTTTTTGATATGACATAGTTTTATTTAGTCTTTGACAAAATAGCTTTCTTAAAGAGTAATTGAATTAAAATATAAATTACTTCTTATTAATTAGTAATCGTGAACGTAAATCCTCACAAAAACATAAATGTGAAAAAGGCCAAGTTCCTTCCCAAATTTTCGGCCATCAAAAATACTGAGATAAAAATTTTGAACAAGTTCTTGGTTGGCGCAATACCTATCACTGAAATGTGCTATACATTATATAAATTTGTGTTGTAAGGGTGTCATATAATTTCTAGATAATCTGCTAACTTGGCAATATTTTTATGTTTCTAAAAAAGGAGAGAATTATGTATATTTCTTCATTTCTTTATATCGCTAATGTTGTCGAGCTAGAAGATTATCTAGGTTACTCACCCAGGTCTACTTGTGTACCAAATTGAAACTCTCTAGCTATAACGGAAGTGCTTCATCAAATTGATGATTGATCAGTAAGTCAGTGGGTCAGTGAGTTAGTCTTAAAATATGAATTTTTCGCACATCCATATCTCAGGAAGCTTTTGTTGTAAAACTTTCAAACTAGGCATATGTTGTGGCATGAACTTATTGTAATTATGAATTAAGTTTTAGAATTGAATGACGGGGGGGAACAAAGTTATAAGGGGGTAAAAACACGACGAATGACTTCCTGTAAATATACACACTGCGTGCAAGGGCCAGGACTTGGCCTAGCGCACTACCGTGCGCCTAAATTGTGTGATAAATAAAAATCCAGTATATTTTTATAGAAGTTTTAAGTGCAATTTTTTAACAAAAATAACTAGTCTAAAGTTTTTTTATATGTTGTTAGGAAACGCACAAACAGCATCATTTTATTTTATTTTTATGTAAAGTTTTGCTCAAGTAGCTTTGTTTCATTAAATTTAATTCAAGCTATAGCCTTGTTTCATTTAAAAAAATAAACCTCAAAGTTTCTCATATCTCTTAAAACTCTGTTATAAAATTTTCTCATGAATTTCAATAAACTCATCAAACTGCAATTACACAACGGGAGAATAAAGCATGAACATTAGAAAATATATTCAAGGAAGTAAAAATATAATGTATAATATTATTACTTCATATTTTGCTGCGTCGGTTCGTGATTATGCATTCAGTGACTCAGTTACCATTACTTAAAACCTTAAAAACTTACATCAGTACTTGCGCAAAACTTCATTAAAAATAAATTTAGTTTCTTATTTCGCTGTTTGACATAAATTTTAACCAACATGCTGCGCTATTATTAGACTATTATTCAGGAAATTTATTTAGTCATCTTACAATTATGTGAAAAATTAAAAGAAAGTTAAAAGTTTTTATTTGAGTTTGTCCAAAAGTTTTTCTTTTCAATAAAATATTTATTAAGTAATAGTTGGTAAAATTTAAATGGGGAATACATTAAATTTGTCGGGCTAGAGGTTTTTATATCTCAAGCAAAAAAAAAAAATTAAGGAATTATTGCAGTTTGCTTACTCGTATATTTTGCCAACATTAAGAAAATTTCAAGTTTAAAAATAATTGATACAAAAGCATATCACATTAACATTTACTTAATAATAATAATTTAAGTGCCTGGCCAGACATTTCTTGAATTATTTTGCTTAGTTTTTTATATAAATGCTGAATATATTACAATGATTACAACTAAAACGTTTTCTCCACAAAAATCAAATGTAAGTACAAATTTCAAAAATTTTGGGCATGACAATAAGCCAAAATAAAATTCTTTCCATGTTTGTACCAATGGGTCTGGCCAGGCCCAGTTAAGTTCTTTCTTATAATAAATGCAAATACAGCAGCAATAGCCGTTGTTGATGAAACAAAATTAAAATCACATGTCTTTACATGGACAAACAGTATTTAATAACATAATTTTGTTTCAGTACCTGGATTCAGTAACTTTTATTACGATAATCGTATCGCTATGATAAATATAACGCAAATTAATCGACTTTGTTATTTAGGAACATATTTTAACGATATTCGCAGTCGATTAGGGAAAAATTAAATAAAGTCACAAGCTCTAATTCATTAAGTTTTTCTTTATCATTCTTTATGCTTTTCGCTAATTTTTACATACCAAGGCGCACGGCAGTGCACCAGGCCAAGTTCTGGCCAATGCACGCAGTGTGTATATTTACACGAAGCCATTCGAGCTTTTTTTACCCCCTCATAACTTTTTTCACCACAATCGTAAAATTATGAAATTTAAACCATAATTAGAATAAGTTTATTTTATTTTATATGCGAAGTTTAAAAGTTTTACAATGAAAGGTTCCGGAGATATAGAGGTGCAAAAAGTGCATATTTTAAGACATACTCACTGACTCACTGATTCACTGACTCACTGATCACTCATCAAATTGATGAAGCACTTCCGCTATAGGTAGAGAGCTAAGATTTGGTACACGAGTAGATCTAGGTGAGAAATGAACCAGATAAATCTGAAAACCCGAAAATTTTAACCAGGAAGGCAGGGTTACGCCCATAAAAGTTTTAATTTGTGCTATTGAGCTAAAATTCGATACAGAGCTAGGTCCAGGTGAAAAATAAAATAAAAAATATTTAAAAATCCGGAAATTAAGAGGGGAGCGCGGGGCTACGCCCATAAAAGTCAGAATTAAAAAAGCTAATATGAGGCGCTTATTGGAAGATGTTGTATTGAAATTTGCCATATATGCTGCGATAATGCAAGGCTATAAATTTTTTATTAAAAAAGTGGTCGTTGACACGCCCATGCAATTTAAACCTCTTTTTAATGCCCTGCGGCTCAGCATATTTAAATATACTATTTATGTAGTTAATATTATCCGTTTGTAACGAAACTTGACACGAATAATAAGCACTGGCCGAAAAAACTTAGGCTTGGAAAAGAAGGGTGGGGTTACGCCCATAAAAAATAAAAATTAAAAGTTGCGCTAAGGAGTTGAAATTTTATATACAAGTAGGAATGGGTAAGAATTTTTTTTTTTTGTAACGCATGTATTTATTTATTGTATCTTCATATATGAACTAACAATAAGTATTCAAATCTTAAATCTATAAAAAAATTATTAGGCCCGACCAGTGTCGTACATAAACTTAGTGGTAGTTATAAATAATACATTAGTAGTGATAATCGAGAAAAAGGGGGGGGGGAAAGTATTTTCAAGTAGTCCCATCTGGAGTGTTAGGTATAAGAGCCCGTGTGTCCCTCTTTTTTAAGCGGATGTGTCCATTAAAGTTCAAAATATTACGATCAAGCGGATTAGGATGTGATTCGAGTTTTGTTAAATATTTGCCTGCGTATTTTGCAATTTCTTCAGTCACTAGTGGCATATTTAAATCACGATGTATAATAGAATTTTGGATGTACCATGGAGCCGATGTTATTAACCGTAAAATTTTGTTTTGCCTTCGTTGGATTCTCTCGACATTGGAAGCTGAAGCAGTGCCCCATAACTGAATTCCGTAGCGCCATATTGGCTTCAAAAGCGACTTGTATAATAAAAGTTTGCAGTCTAGGCTGAGTGTTGAGTTTCTGCCAATCAACCAATATATTTGAGTTAACTTAAGTTCCATCTGAGTTAACTTAGAGTCAATATGATGTTTCCATGTAAGTCTTCGATCAAGGTGTATACCAAGGTATTTCACTTGGGAATGTTGAGGAATATTTTGATTGTTGATTCGAATGGGGGAGCAAGTATCTCTTCTTAGGGTGAACGTTATATGGACACACTTTTGTTCATTGACTTTAATTCTCCATAAGTTCAACCATATTTCCAGCTGAGTGATATGTTCCTGGAGATTGCGGGATGCCTCATAAGGGTTTTCGTGCACACTCATACAGGCTGTATCATCGGCAAAAGTAGAAATATGGATATTATTGCTCAAAGGCATATCACAAGTATATATTAAATACAAGACAGCACCCAGAATACTACCCTGTGGCACACCAGAAGATATAGATTCGGGCACACTCGTGAACTCTCCTTCCACAACAGTGAACTTCCTATCAATAATATAACTTTCCAAAAGCTTTTGAATGTTTATTGGCAGATATGTCTTCAATTTTAAAACTAGGCCTTCGTGCCATACTTTATCAAACGCCTGAGAAACATCAATAAAAAGAGCAGAACAATACTTCTTTTCTTCAAATGTTCTTCTTACAACTTGGACCAGTCTATGCGTTTGTTCAATCGTGCTGTGCTGACTTCTAAAGCCAAATTGATGGTCCGGGATGCACCCATTATCAGTTAAAATTTTTGACAATTTAGTCATGAGCAGCTTTTCGAAAAGCTTTGAGATTGTAGATAGTAAGCTTATAGGCCTATATGACTCAGTCTTGGTAAGATCTTTGCCCGCCTTTGGAATCATTTTGATCTTGGCCAGTTTCCAGTTATGTGGAAAATGCTGCATTCTTAAAATAGCATTAAAAGTAAATAGCAGGATTCTTATTGCAATATGAGGCAAGTTCATGAGCATTTTGTTACTAATGCCATCAATACCTGGAGCTTTCTTCGGGTTGAGTTCAGCAATTATTTTTTGTACTTCACGCATCTTAAACCTTAAGGGACGAGGGGGCAGAGAAACTACACTCGGTAAATCAGAGCACCCGTACATGAATTGGGAGTGAATACAGATTTTAAATGCTCAGAAAATAAGTAACCTTTCTCACTATCACTTCTTGCCCAGCCTCCGGTCGCAGTACGCAATGGTGATTTAAGATCAACGGGTCTTTTAAGATTTCTAGTAGCGCACCATAAAGAGTAATTAGATGCGGACGTTACATCAAGACCTTCTAAATACTTTTCCAGTAGTGCAGTTTTTTCCGACGATAGCAGCTCTTTGAGTCGTTTAGTACATTCTTTAAGTCTGATTTTATTTAGGGGTGATCTGTGTTGTTGCCATTCTCTTCTAGCTCTCCTTTTTTCACATACAAGACGTTCAATTTCCGTAGAATAAATTCTGTTAAAGCCGGTCTGCGGATAGCAGGTAGTGGCGTGATCAGCAGCCTTTTTAATATTTTCGTTAAGATTGGCAATGTTAAATTCAATATCATCGCATGATCTAAGCTGAATGTTTTCTACGCAGTGACTACTAAGATATTTTTTGAATGCCAGCCAGTTGATTCCATTAATCAACTTCACATATGAGTTAGTTAAATCACTCCTTAGTGGGTTGAAAATTGTAACTATTGTTGGAGAGTGATCGGAGGACAGATCATCTTCGTGATGGCAAAATCTATAACATCTGGAATTTTTCTTACGTCAGTAGGCCAGTAAGTAGGCTCCCCACTCGAAATGACATCTAAGCCCATTTTTGAAATTGTATTGAACAAGGCTCGACCTCTAGGTGTAACAGGACGCGATCCCCAGTACTTATGTTTTGCATTGTAGTCACCAGCTGCCACGAAACAAGATCCAAGCGATTTGTAGAGCTTCTCATACTGATCTTCGCTAACTGAAAATCTGGGAGGTGAGTAAATTGATGATATCACGAAATTCGCACAAAAATTTTCTACGAAAATATTCGTTGCTTGCAAATATTCTTCACTAACGTTGTCAAGAACATAGTGCTTGAGTCTTGACTTAATCAGAATTGCTGATCCACCACATGCTCTCTCTCTCGGGTCCTTTGTATCATATAAAGTGTAACCATTTATTTTAAATAAGCTTCTTGAGGTCAAATGAGTCTCAGAAACCAACATTATATCAATATTTTTTTCCATGAGGAAGTGCTCAAGTTCATTTTTATGTTGGCGAATGCCGTTTGCGTTCCAGAAACATATTTTTAACGTGTTCATGGTTTATTAGCTAATGCTTGAAGCAGTGTATTCTGCATTCGCAGCATTTCTTGCATCATACTTGTCATATTTGTAGTAAAGTTGTTTATAGTTAGCACCAGATTCTCAATAGTAGCTTAGTAGTAGTAGTAAAGGCGACTAAAGTTAAAGCTTGAGCTTGAATTCGTTGAATTATTTGGCGGTGGAACATTTTGCGTGGGAATTGAACTAGTCTTAGCAGCATCAGCATACGATACACGTGAAGTAACTGGTTGGCTGATTTGAGCAAAAGTGTCCGAGTTCGCGTTTACTTGTAGAGCTGGAGTTAACTTGGGTTTTTCACCCATAGCCTGTTTAAGGAAAGAATATACAGGGCACCCTCTATAGTTAGCTGTGTGATTACCTCCACAATTACTACATTTTTTTTCTGCTTGATCTTTTTGCTTAGTGCAGCTAGCAGTACCATGCAATTCACCGCAGATAACACACACTGTAGGTAACTTGCAGTAAGTTTTCGTATGGCCATATTCTTGGCAATTATGGCACTGTACGGGACCTGAACGCTTACGTGGCTCTTCAACTCTGATTTTTCGATGTAAGAGATACTTTACGTTATAAACTGGATGGGCTTAATTTTTTTTCAATTGTATGTCATTCGGCTCCAGTTCAACCCGAAATAGGGGTTGGGGGACCTTTTCTCTATTAAATATGTTGGTAACATTTTTTACCTTGAATCCTTGGTCGACAAGTGCACATTTTACTTCTTCGGGTTCAACATATGAATCTATGCCCTTTAATACTATCTGTAGGCCTTTAGCACTCTTAAGTTGGTATGTGTAAAAATTTGTTTTATTTTTTTCGAATTCACTAACAATTTTTCGGAAATCTTTTTCATTATATATTTGGATTTTAGTTTCATCAATATTACCTCGTTTAATTGGAATGATGTGAAAAGTATTTTCACCAATGGTCGACAGTAGTTTTTTTATAAGTGCGTTAGAATTTTTTTCTCTCAGATAAATAGGTGGTGGCTTAAAAGACTTTTGCGATGATGTAGAGGGCTTGTCGTCGGTGTCTTGCAATAATGAAAAACGATTTTGATGATTGGTAGATGATGCGCTGTTATCCCTAGACATCTTTGGAGCAGATGAAATTTTTGAAGAATTTGGGCTTCGCCCACGCTTTACCACTGTTATATATATGTCCATTCCCACTTGTACCTTGGGTTTTGAGCTACTGTTATCTGTAGTGATAACTTGGTTTAGTGATGAAGGCGATCCCGATGCGGATGATATCGCAGACTTAAATGAAGAAGTACTAGGCAATGGTAATGTTAACGATTCACTAGTTGGCATTGGACAAAGCGAAGTTGATCGCTGACGAAAAATTGGCTTTGCCGTTAAAAAAAGATTTTCATCAGATTTATTATTTATATTTTTTTCATTAAGAGTTTCAGAACTCACAGTAAAATAAGCATTTCTGCCGTTAGAACTCACTTCAAATTTTTTTTTTCCTTTGAGGTACTCATACAGAGTATTACTCCTCAAGGGAACTTTGTGTTTACGGTTTTTTTTTTGTTTTTGCTATTTCTTGCTATGTAAAAAATATTAGTAAAGCCAATAAGCTTATTTATCAAGGTGAATATGTATTACGAATATTTTTTGTATGATTTTTGATTTTGTTGTTTTTTATATTTGTTTCGTATGTATGTATGTAAAAAAAAAATCCGCTTTAATGTCTCTTCACTATGAAGGTTCAACGAGAAATAGGTAAGAAATCAACTAGAAAAATCTGGAAACCTGGATTGCGCCCATAAAAGTTAAAAATTAATTAGTTGCACTTATGAGCTGAAAGTTGATGAACAAGTAGATCTAGGCGAAAAACCAACTAAGAAAATCTGATAACCCAAAAAATGTTACTAGAATGGGCGGGGCACGCTAATATTATTCTGAACTAAAAACTTAATATACAGCTTTTAATTCAAGCCAATTTAGTGAAATCTTGCATACGCCTTGCACGTATACAATACTTTAAACTATCACCTTAAAAAGTGGGCTTGCTGAATGTATTATAAGCGCTGCTCACAACAAAATTGTGAGTTTAAAATAGTGGGAGGGATAATGCTCATAAAACTTAATAGTTGCTAGAGAGCTGAAATTTTATACACAAGTAAGTGTAGGGTAAGCCAATGGGAAAATCTTAAAACGAAAAAGTTTTACCCGGTATGCGGGGTCACGTCGTTAAAACTCCAATTCGCACTAGCGAGCTTAAATTTGATACACAAATAAAACTAGATCAGAGATCACTAAGAAAAATTTGAAAAACCAGAAGTTGCTATCAGGTGGCGGAAACAAGTACTTTAAATTCAAAATTAAGATAAATTTTATTAAAACTTTTCATACACATTGCACTTATCCAAAATAAAAATTTCAAATTTTGAAAAGTAGCCGTGACTTCATCCATAAATCGTAGCTAATTCTTTCATGTACTTCGGTTTAGCAGTTTTTAATTTATTACTCATATATTTCTTATTAACTTTTTAATACCAAACTTTGCACTAGCACTAGCAGATATAAAAGTCGGCGGTGCCAGGCCCATAAAAATTTTACGTAACATTATACTATAGAGAAGTGAAATTTTGTAGACAAATAGTCCTAATTGATTTACTCAATTGGAAAATCCAAAAGTTAAATCACCTGCTCAATATCTAACATTGAGATACGCTATGTGTTATATAAAGTTGTAATTGTAAGGGTGTCATGTAATTTCTGCATAATCTGCTTACTTGGCAATATTTTTACCTTTCTAAAAAAGGAGAGAATAATGTATATTTGTTCATTTCTTTAAACCGGTAAAAATGTTGTCAAGTTAGCAGATTACCTTGAAATTAAATGACACCTTTACGATTACAAATTTATATAATAAATAACATATTTCTGTGTTAGGTGTTGTGACAAACAAGAACTTGGTCAAAATTTTTATCTCACTACTTTTAATGGCCGAAATTTTGGATAGGAACTTGGCCTTTTTTTACATTTATGTTTTTGTGAGGATTCTATACACAGTTACCACATCATATTGAACTAAATTGTGAATAAGATAAAGACTGGAGACTATAGTAAAAAATAAATTACTGAATCACATTATCTTTACCGCAATCGAATAAATATGTCGATATATATTACGATTTTCGGTTCGCAAAAAGTTACAGAATCCAGGTACAGCTGATCATACAGGAGAAATAAATTTTATGTAAGTATGTATGTATTACAGCGTGGCACAAGCCCTAAAAAAGGCTTACAAGCACTCTCATTAATTTCAAAATGTGTGTGTATATTGCTCCGTTATTTTAAAACAAAACTTTCAAAAGAGATGTGTTTTGCTTTACGATAAGAATACTGCAGTACAGAACAAAACTGCAATAGAACAATGTTGAAGTAAAATCAAGCCTTTCAAAATAAAAATGAAATAGAACATCAAAATTCACACAGAACATTCAAAACATGTTTGAATGTTTTGTTAGCTAAGAAACATTGAGCTTCGTTAGGAATATGAAAGCTGAAAAGATGTTTTATTTACTACGAAATAATATATATGTAATAATTTGTTAATTTTTATTTTCAATATATGTATACGTATATACATACATATACATACATAGTTTGCATGTTTGTGCTCGTGGTCTAGTGCACTCGATGTTTCTGCTATGATTTACTGTTGTTTTGTTTCATTCTCGCTTTTTGTTTTGATGTTCTACTTGTTTTGAGAACACAAGCTTTAACAAAACTGCAGAGAAAAACTATTCGAATGATGCTTGATTGATTTTCGTGAGAGTGATATTTTGTTAGTTTTGTTTTGTTATTTATGTTTGCACTAAAACAGACTGCTTGGCAGTAGTGTGAAATAGAATACAAAACTTTTAGAACGATTTACGCAGCCCTTTAGTATGTATGCATATATATTTTTTTTTAGAAAAAGGATACCTGAGATTGTACTGTTGCAAATTAATGTATACAATGAGTTATGCATTTAGAAAAGATTAAAAGTTATTTTTATGTTTGAGACAATAAATGATTTTTAGGGTTCCGTAAACCAAATGTGACAAGGAACCCTATTGTTTTCGCTACGCTATCGGTCTGTCTGTCTGTCTGTCACAGGCTATTTTCTCTAGAACCGTAAGAACAACGGACCTGAAATTCGGACAGTATTTATAGAACTTTGAGCAATAAGTACATGAGAGTTAAAAGTTAAAGGGTGTTCCAAAACGAGCAACGAAAAATTTTACAATCCCATATTATATACATACAATAAATATGTGTATAGACATTAAATTTCTAAAGTTAGTGTATTTTTATACAGAGTACAACACTTAACATTAAAATTTAAAAAATTTCAATTAAATAGTGTACTTTCAGTTAATGCAATTTTGACTATGTAATTTTTACAACTTGCTGTATTTTGGGAACCGTAATAGGCAAACTTTTGAAATTTTCAGAAACGGTAAAACTAAAAAATCCCAAAATTATAAAATAGCCTTTCCAAAAGAAATCGCCAAAAATCGAAATAAAATATCCAAAACGAAAAGAATCGCCAAAATTAAAAAAAAAAAATCTAACACTAAAATAAATCGCCAAAACCGAAAAAATCGGCAAAATTAAAAAAAAATCGCCAAAATTAAAAAAAAATCTCCAAAAACCGAACAAAATCGCCAAAAACAAGAAAAAAGAGCCAAAATTAAAAAAAGCGCTAAAACTTAAAACAAATCGTCAAGACCGAAAAAACGAAAAAACCCCAAAACTAAAAAAACACTCAACACCGAAAAATCCCAAAAACGAAAAAAATGGCAAAACTATATTTTATATAGGCTAAAGTTGGTATTGAATTACAACATATCTAGTGTCCGTATAGAACCCTTCGTGCGCGGGTCAAAGTCGCACTTCACTGAATTTATTTTATAATGTTCTATATTTATTTCACTCAATCATTTCCATGAATCGAATAGTAGATGTGTTTTCTAAATACGTTATCATTTTTAACAAGTAAGAGTGGTATATTCGGCTGTGCCGAATCTTATATACCCTTCACAAATCATAAAATGTAGAGAAAATACATGCATGCATACATATACATATGTACAAACATAGCCATGCGTAATTTTATGAAAAAACTTTCGTATTCATTATTAACTTAACTTCAATACGCATCGCTATACTGCATTTTAAATGCATCTTGCAGACAAAAGGTCCCTTAACTTATGCTTGCCTTGTAAACATGACTGTGTGTGCTCAGCAGCGAACTTGTATAAATATATACTTTCAAATTTATCGGGCCTGTTCTGAAAATCATGGTGATTTAAAATCAAAGTAAACTACTAATAGCTGACTTGATAGTAGGTTTTTATAATACGTATTTTCTTCCAACTTCCAACGCTATAAATCGTGGAATTTACAAAAGCAATGATTTAGCTTTCATTAATTTTTTTAAATCACCGTGATTTGACATGTCGTGATCTGCAGAAGAGGGGCCCATATGAATTCAATCAATTGAAACTGAAATAGAGGCAATTAGCAGCAATATGCATTCATATTAGGGTGATCGATTATTCGACTTTTTCCAGAAATCGGTTTTCGAATAGTTCGAATATTTGAAACTATGAAATACCTGGTATCGGTTTTTGCAATTCAGGAAAAACCCGTCAACCGGTTTTTTTAAATAAGAAAATTATTATACCATAGTTTTTATTTTAAATTGCTTTATTAAACAAAAGAGTTAACAGTTCATCTAAATACAATAAAACAATACAAAAATTAAAGGTAAAACATAAAAATTAACTACATATGTATACTTACATGTGTATAGTATAAATATGAATGTATGGATAAGGTGAATATCTACCTCTATCAGTGTGACTTTTTTCAACTTCTTTCGCTTTGCAATTTCACAAACAATTTTTTTTTATAATTTGAAATGATAAGCTGACGAACAAAACCAGACACGTCCTCAATCAATATTTTTTTTTCAATTTTTTCGTGCTCTCCAAGTACAGATTTATGAAGTCATAAAATATTTTCATTCATAACCAGTTCGATCCTACATTAAAAAAGTAACGAACACTGATTTTTCTTTGCTATTCTGTATCTAGTTAATTCAGTAATTTGCCTGTCGTGTAAAAATAGTTACCGGGACTAGTCTGGTTTTGTTCCCTAACTCCTCAAATATACATATTTAATTATTTTTTTAATTAAATTATATATTCATTATTATATTTTAGTTAAAAAAAAACAAAAACAAAACAAAAACTTCCCAAAATAAGCTTAACCAATTTTCAAAATTTAACAGCATTTATACTAAAATACGAAAACTTTTTTAGTGAATTAATTTTATTTACAGTAAATCTATTTCAAAGATTTGTTTTAAGTAAATCCTTGCCGCTGATGCACGTTGAACTTAATATCAATAAGATAAGTCTTATCGGTAATAGTAATTTAACATTTGCCATTGTAACTCCAAAATTTCAATCCATGTCCTCTATTTTTAAATTTTCCATTTCTCTTATAAATAAACAATTTAAACTTTGTATTGTTTAAACTATTTTTCAATGAAAAACATTTATATTTTTATGTGTTAAAAAATTACCATTCTTATAAATTTTTTATGAGTTTAAAAAAAATCTAAAAACTAAGCCAAGAGCTAAATGAAAATTTTCAAGCTAAATCAAAAAAAATAAGCTAAATTTAGTCCAAAATAAGCTAATATGGTCACGCTGAGTTCTATATAAAATATGAAGCAAAAAAACACTTTTTGCAAATGAATTTTGACATCCATTGCACACTATAAGGCCAATTTAATTTAATTCGCCTCTGCTACCGCCTCATAAAATAATTTCGTTTAAATTTCATGCTTCAGTAAGTGTTGCCATGCTCAAAAAACGTTTAGAACTTTTATACTGAAAAAAATAATTATTCAGGGCTATCATGAATAAAATTCCACGTGAAATTTCTCCCTTTTCCAATTAGAATTTTTTGTTTTCCCTATTACTTGTTATTAGTTGGAATTGTTCCCCGTAAAAATTTCACGCGTAATTTTATTAATGATAGCCCTGATTATTTATTGCAAAATATACAAATCGAAAAGTATTCGACTCAGCCGGTTTTTAAATTGTAAAAAAACCGGTCTATTCGACATTCGAAAAATCAACATTTTGAAAAAACCGACAACCGTATTGTGAAAAAACCGGGTTTTAAAACCGGTTGAAAAACTGAGTCGATCACCCTAATTCATATGCACAATATTTTTTTAATTCATAAAATTTATTTCATTTACTCCTCTGATAAAGTTTTTAAAATATGTACATTAGAGCGACTCACTTGAAAAAAAGTTTTTGTTACCCTTCTCAAATCAAAGATCGGTCTTTTTAATGAGGACTACAAAAATATTAGAGGGGTCTAGCGATGACCGCTCGTGAGCTGGACCTTGTGTAAATAAGGTATATTTTTGAAGTTTTTTTGCATATTTTTATATTTTGTTCCGACACAACATATTAAAAAAAGTATATCATCTGAAAGGTTTGTTCAAACCGCTTTCAACGGTGCATTAAACCTTACCATTCGTGCCATCAGCAATGTGTCATTCCATAAAAACTACGATTTTTTAAGCATTCATACATATGTATATTTAAATAAAGTCTGTTGTTTGTACTACTCATATTTGATTTGAATCTTTATTAAATTATATCTGTTGTTAGTTCTCGCATGAACTTTTGCGGAAACTATTAACAGAAATAATAAGTTCACAATGACTTAAACCAAATAATCCTTAAGACATAATGGAATTTTTTCATATAAATAAGTAGCACCTGCTATGAAAATGCTTAAAAAATCCTAGTTTTTATGGAACAACTTATTGCTGATGGTATTAATGGTTTTTAATATGTTGTCTCGGGACAAAATACAAAAATATGCAAAAAAAAACTTCAAAAATATACCTTTTTTACACACGGTCCAGCTCTCGAGCGGGCATCGCTGGTTCCCTCAAATATATTGGGAGTCCTCATTAAAAAGACCGATCTTTGATTTGAGAGGGGTGACAAGGTCGCATTTTTCATCTCCATACTAGGTGAGTCACTCTAAAGTACATACATACATAGTTGGTATTTGTAGTAAGGATAATATCTACATATGCGGCAAAAAGGAAAAATTGCTTAAGTCGAGATAAGCTGATTTTGAGTTAATGGGACTTCCGTAATCTGAAAATTCGAAAGTATCCCTGGTCAAAATCTCAATAAATTTGTGTAATTTTTCAGCAAGTTATAGCGCGACTTATCTTTTTTAGACTTCTAATCTAATTTGGAATAATAGCTTAATTCAGATTATAAATACTTTGGTATATTTCAACTTAAATGCACATATCACTTATAGTGTGTAGAAAGACGGTTGCTTAAAAAAATAAAGTTGAGCAAAGACTTTCCGAATTTAACTGTAAAAGAAAAAAAATATGAAAATCGACTTGAACGCTTAAAAGTGCTCTCCTGAAAAACAGTAAAATACGCCACAGATATAATGTCATACATATCGCTCGTTTATTAAAAAAATAAGTTTATTTAAACTTTAAAGTGTTCAATTTACACACAACTTAATGGAAAACGATAATTTTATTTTTCTATCGATAGTTAAGTATACAAGATATTTGTATGAAATTTTTACACAATACTAATATCAATATGAGGAGGATTAATTTTGCATCATTAACTCAAAAATCCCATTTTTGATATATGACGTTGTTTTAGAAAATGAGCGATATGTACTTATGTAGCTTGTCTAGTTGCAAATAACCTACTAGCCTACTATGTGCCGTTGAAAGTTATTATAATACCTGATATTATCTAAGAAAAACTTTTTAAACATTACGGTTGCAGATCTACCAATGAGTTGGCACAAGCACCAATAAAATGCAGGAACACAAAATGGCTTTAGATATACAAGTTACCAATTTTTTTTTTAAACCAACACTTCTCCTTAGATAAGTATATTTAGCAATCGAATAATTAAGTTATTTTCGGACCCAGCAAAAAACACATGCAAAAGAAATAGTTAGTGCATGGGTTCTTCTGAAAATGAATTGGTTCAATTTAGGGGCAGAACGTAAGATTTTAACGCAGGCGTGTCATTGATGAGCATGGGTTCACATTTAACAAAACTGCTAATTATTGATAGGAGTGCTTAGAACAGTGTCCCGCAAAATAAAATATGTTTGTATTGGTGAGAAAAATGAGAGTAAAATAAACTTGCACTTGTTTGAATTTTGTTTTGTAAATAAACAATTTACTAAAAACTTAAATAAAAAGTAAAAATTTAAGAACCATTCAACAATTTAGTGTATAAATTCAAAATTAAATTTATTCACAGCTCTGTTGATACTATTAAAATGACCTTTTAAACTATTTTTCCTATTATTTTTAAATATTCCATAAAATAAAATGCATTGCATATTGCCAAAAGCATTTTTAATCACGAAATATTTCCCAACTTCCATAATTATATTATCAATTTTTTGTCTGTAGAAATTTATTATATTTGAACTTTCATTTCGTTCCGTGTGCTCAAAAAAACTAAGCACAAAACCAGGAAAAAATTTATACATGCGTGCAAAACTTAATTCGTCGCTTGCTCAGTGACGACTAAATGAAAGAGCATAAGCATGTATGTGATTTTCATCCGCACAATTGTGCTATGGCTTGCGGGTTACTGGCTTAGAACGCTGATTAGGTGACGTTTTTCACGTAAAAATACAAAGAAAAATATTAAGTCGGCTAGGGTACGAACCATGTTGTTCTGAAGGTAGAATTAGTAAAATCGTATCGTGATGTTGCGTGTCAGCTGACAAAAACCGTACCATATACAATGCATGTTACTAGTTATAAAATATGTGGTGGTAGCACTGCTGACGTAGGAATCTGCAGAAAACAGATTTTTCTGTAGCGAATGTCAAAAACGCCGCATTTAATGCCAGACAAAAAAAATGTGCTGTGCAAACTGTTACATTTTCTATAACTTGTGCACAAATGTGAACGATACGGCAAGTTGTAAAGTAGAATGATACGATTTTACTAATTCTACCTTGACTGTCCATGCAAATCTGTACCACTGAACCATCGCGTCGTTAATATTCTTTGAGAGACAACTTGTTTTATGAAAAATAATTCTGATTGATAATGTTTTAATTCCATTTTTGCATGCCATTTTCGCTTGATATTTATTTCAATACAGTACCTACATATACATACATACATATGTATGTACTGACAAACTACACCAGCTTAAGCAAAAGTACCTTTTTCTTAGTTATTGGAAAAAAAACAAAAACCACATGAACGAATGAAAATACTCGTAGCAACAAAAAAACCCTCAAACAAACAATCTTGTATGTCCACTTTAAAATATTCATAAGAAATCCATGATCTTTAGCAAGGGGTTACTTATTTTTTTAAAATACATATGCATACGTAATACATACACACATTAGCGAACGAATTTATACTTACTTGTTCATATTTATATACACACATATACATATGTTTATATGTATCAACATTTCTTTAAAAAAAATCTATAAATTCTAATAGTTTAGTATTAGTACGCCAATTAGAGATGGGCACGTGTCGTGCTTTTTTCCGTGACATGAACACGCACGACTCCGCACAAAGTGTTCGTGACAAAAAAAAAATCTAATTTCGTGCGTGTTCGGTTCGTTTCGTGTTGACCAAATTGACACGAAAAACACTAATTTATTTTAGATGTAAAATATGTGTGAATGAATTTCCAGTAGAGAACAAATTTAATATTTTGTATCCTCATACACACAACACCAGCATATTTATTATTGATATTGAATGGGCCTCTGAAGCTTAAAATTCTGTACGTAAACCGATAGTATCAGCTGTGGTGGCAGATAGTATCAGCTGGCAGTGCCAACTCGGTGAAATATTTTGAAAACTGACTCTTGAAAAAAATCAGTTAAATTATATGATATTCAACATCATGCCAATAATATTTCGTTCGTGTTGTGCAGTATCGTGGTGACAAAAAAAATTTTTTTCAGTTACATTTTTACAAAATTGTTATCAGAATCTACAAATTTCTTTGTAGGTCCGCATTCATACAAAATATTTACTGATTCAATGAATTTGGTTACTGAAAACGAAATTTAGTTTTTTCTGTCTAGCAGAAAAACAGTAACACGTCCCAGGTACATATGTATTACGATTTAATTAATTTTTGTCACACAGTGTTATTTCTATATTAATTATTTGATTAGGCTAACCCCTACGTCTATACCTGATATATTTTTATCATGACAAATGTCAAATTCCACGTAGAAAAAAGAGCTAACATAAAAAAAATTATTTTTCAATATAAAGTTTGACTTTTGTTATGATAAAAATATATCAGGTGTAGACGTAGGGTAAAGTTCGCATCGTTCTGTAAACCAAATTACATGTGATAATATTTATGAAACAATACCACCAAAGTTAATTGTAAATTATTATTTACAGTTACTTAAAAATAAAAATAAAAATAAAAATTTTAAAATCATTGAAGTTTAGAAAAATCTAGTTCAGAACAATTAAAATTGTAAGATTTGATTGATGATTAGTTAGTTTTGTGGTGTTTCCTTGTATGCACATAGTTGCTATTTTTCTTTAAAAATTCAATAATAATTTTATTTTTATGCTTTGATTAATTTCTTTTTCAAAAACATAAATTTATATATTGAAAAAAAAATCTATACTGATATCGCTCGAACTCAGACGGAGAATTTTATCATGCCGAGTGCTTATCAATAGTCATGCTGTCTTCCTAACTTAAGCAATATTTTTTACTAAAAGTACTGAGAAAACATTAATCAGAAATCAAATTAAACAATCCTTTCCGGTATAAATACATACATATTTATACCAAATCCATGCTTTTTAAAAGCGCTTATTTACTTACATAGTACATATGTACATACATATGTATTTACAATATCTACATATGTAGCTTAGCAAAGGAATTTAGATCTATTTTCTTATGCATATTGAATCTACCTACATATATGCATACATATGTATGTACACATTTACATATTTATATATCATGAACACGTGGGTTCATTAATAAAATACTTTATTTGTACATATCTACATAAGTATGTCATGTGTACGAGTATGTATGTAGCTATACAAAATAATTCTGAGTTCTTAGACTAACCAACTTAATATTCTTCCTTCAATACGTTTGCTGGTACATTGTTGCTGTTTTAGTAGACAAAACAACAACAAGCAAATGAATATTCTTCTTTCAATACAGTTGGTAGCAAATTGTTGTTGTTGTAGTTGTTTCAACGCAGCATCCATACAATAGATCTGCAAAACTATCGATAGTCGCTCCACTCGATAGATTCGATAGTTTTATGTAAAACTATCGATACTATCGATAGTATCGAATAGTTTTATAAAAGTTGCCACATAAACTACATTTGACTCGAAAAAAAATCCAGAGTCCTCAACATTTTCATTAGTATATAAAAATATATCAAGCCTTTTTTTCGATTTTATCGTAAGCGGCATATTATCGAAAATATACTTTTTTATTGAACTTAAAATTTTATGGGCGTACCCATGGTTTAGAATTATCAAAATTCGAAAATTGTTGATAACTTTTAAGACACTAACTGTAAAGTTTTATCGTAAGAGACGATTGGCGGCCGTCGCGATATCAGTACCGCCAAAATTTATCTTTGTGTCGACGATGTTGAATTTATTAAGATACTTGTGGCTACTATTTGTCGAATAACACTTGGATTTATAAATAAATTCATATACATACATATGTATTTAAGTACTTATGTATACAGAAGCAGGGATGCGATGTCATATTTACAAATTGTACTAACTTTCAAAAAAAATTTTAATTTTTTCAGTACGATTGTACCTAATTCTTTATTTATATTTTTTTTAATACTTGTACTTTTTAATTAACTAAAAATCAATTAACAAAACGCCAGAAGGAGCACAAAGAATATTAGTTGCTGGGATCTGAATATAAAAGTAACATTTACGATATACTACGTTTATAACCTTTTTTTTATTCGATTGTTCACAGTCGATGCAAATAGTCGGCTTCTCTCCTTGGTACGAAAATAAAATTTCCACATCTGCAGATGAATTTGGAATAAATAACATTCCTCCTGCAATTCTTTAAGTACCGGAAAACATCGTTTGATTTACTTAATTTTCTAATACCTTCGAGCTAAAGATTAAACCCCTTGTGGAAAAAAATAAGTGAACGTTAAAACCGGTTTTTCTATGTAAACTTTTTTAATGTACACTTCAAGCACGCATTATTTTTTGCATAAGGGGGTTAATATATTTTAGTGCTATTTTTGGCATGTAATATAATATAAAGAGATTCCAGTAGTGCTAAATGGGTCATTGCGGTGCTACGGTACTTTCGGCATTCAAATAGCGCTACAATTATACAATTGTACCAACTTTTCCATCGCTGTACAAAAGCTTAAATCAACTACGGATAATTTGCTTCAAAGCTGCCGGCTACTGTTTACTGACTTCGATTATTTTTACTCTTTTAATTACTTGTTTTTTTGCCGATAGTATCGATAGTGGAAAAAACTATCGATATTTCATTTACAACAAAACTATCGATACTATCGATAGTACTATCGATAGTTTTGCAGCTCTACCATACAATCTTATGGAAGCGTTTATTTAAACACAAGTAAGTATGTATGTGCGAATGTTTATACCTATAGTTTTTTCTTGACACTACACATTCTGTGCAAACACATTTCTATACATACATATGTACATGCACACGAATAAGAATGTTCCATGCAAATCGCGTGATAATTTGTATGTAGTGGTGACAAAAAGGGGTTTTATAGGAAACACTGTTTTAAAAGAATATGCTTAAATACAGTGAACATAAACCAAAAGTAAACAAGCCTCAGTATCTGAGTAGCTAGTGGTATTAATAAGAAATTCGAATATTCTTGGTTCTATGCACGATAATTTTTTTTGGTTTTTTTTTTAAACTGGGTGATAAAACTATATATATAGAAAATGCAAGAACCGATTCTTTATTTTTGCTGATTTTCAATACCAACCAAGCCAAGACAATTGCGGTCGTTTCAGTCCAACTCCGAGCTCTCTAACTTTTTTGGGAGCTTCAGAAAATCTCTTTCAAGCTATCCGTACATGCAGACGGACAGACGGACAGACGGACACGTCTTTTTTTTATCTCCTCTTCATAAGGATCCAGAATAACTGACTTTATGTGGCCGCCCATGAAAATTGTAGAAATTACAAAAATCTGGACAAACCTATATATACCCTTTACCTTTTTTGGTGAAGGGTATAAAAACAATATCAAGTTTCCGCAGAATCGTTTCACTACTTGCGACCTTAGTAGCAGACAATTTGTTTTTGAAATCATCCATTAAATTAGGTAGGTGTGTGTGCTTGCACAATCATTCTATAATTCTACAACAACTCCAGCGAATAAATGAATTAGCTCAAATATATATTATCTCGACTTATGCACTTTTTCATTTTTGCCATACTTTGCTGAATGCAAACTTGAAAAATTTTAAATATCCAAAATTATCTGTGCATCATATATGCCCTAAGTCTTCAAATGTTTAATAATATTAAAAAGGCATCCTGTTTTATAAATCTCTACGATTGCAAGTTTTGCGGATTTTCTTTACTTCAAAGATAATAAAGGAAATAAAGCAGAATGAATAGCTTAATTTCCTTTTTTTTGTTTCTCTAGAATTTTTATTCCTGTTTTACTTTTCCTTTTTCCAACGGGAAAGAGCGACAAACTTTTTCATTTATTATTGAATTTCAGGGCAAATACAAACTTTGTATAGTTTTATATTCGAGTATATATGTTACTCCAGATATATGATAAAAAGTTTTCTCCATCTTGTTGCAAACTTTTATTTTCTTATGCGACTAAAAAAACTCTTTCCTTGTTCGCTCATTCACTGCATATCCCGTGGCAAAAAATAATAAAATAAAAAATAATAAAAATGGTAAATTTCCACCCCTTACATGCTGCTCTGCTAACCAAGCATCGTCATGCCAGATCATTACGACAATGTTTGCAGCAAACGTTCGTTCAATGGCATAATTTTTGTTGATTTTTGCATAATTCTTTAAAAAATTAAACTTAAATTTCTTGCATTTGGCTGAACAAATCAACAATTTTTTTTTTACTTTCACGACATTGTTAATGTATCAAATTTGGCATTGTTAAAACAAATTATTTAAATAACATAATTTTTTCTTTAATTCCTAAGTAAATTTAAGGTTTTTTTTTATTTGCAATATAATTTTGTTAAGTACAAGAAGTTAAATAGGTGCTGTATTATGAAGGTTAAATATAAAAATTTTTTAGGAATTTTTGCAATTTACTGCAATTCATAATTTTTGTACATTAGATTTGATGAAAAGTTTATTATTTGAAATATTAGGTATTGTACTAAACAAAACATTGGTAAAAATTTTAATCACAATCCTTTTGATGGCCACAATTTTGGAAAGGAACTTCGGCAGAATATTGCCATTCTGAGTGGACCAGTGATTTTCTCGATTCTTTTGATATTGAAATACAATTTGTTCTCTTTAAATTAATCTTTATTATAAATGGGTATTTTAAATTCATATAACCCAGTGTATGTTCAGTAGAAAAGTTCATATTTACACAGAGAAAACAGTGCCTAATAATTACCTCATAAAATAGAACAAAATTAATAAGAAATCTCTATGGTTTTTTTTTTCAATAAGGAAATCTTATTAATTTCATAGAGAAAACCTTTTTGAAAAAATCAAGAAGAAATCTTGTAGTTTTTATGAGTTTATCTTATTGACTTTTTTAATAAGGTTTTCTTCTTGATTTTATGAGGCGACCTCATAAAATAAAAAAAAAATTATGTCTTTCTTTAATTCTTTGTGCTTTGCTTATATTATATATTTTCATTTAAATTCTATACCAATACTTTGAAAGGAGACAAGTATTGAACCAGCAAACTTCTGACTGATAGACAAACACTCTAACCAATATGCTAACAAGCAGTCTGAATAACTACTGAAATAATTTTGCAAACATGCTTATACAAAAACGAAAAAGATCATGAAAAAAAAATTGTCTGTGTCTATTTATAGATATGAAATAACAAGACACCTCATAAAATCAAGAAGATTTCCTTATTAACCCTGCACACATAACCTTCGAACGTATCCCTCTAAACCTAACCATTCGTCGTTTCGACGAGCACGTTTTGGGGCGTATAATATCGGTTCTAAACATATATATTTTTGTACTTGCAACACATACATACCTTTAGCAAGTACTTTTTTAGTAAATACAACTATATATTTCTATTCTGTTACAAGGATATTTATTATAATCCATTTTTCCAAAAAGCATTTTTTTTTTGAGATCACATTGTTATAAAATTTATATAAACGAACAAAACAAAAAAGCCTTTTTTCTCTTTGGCAAAACTTAACTATAACACTATTGTCATTTAAAAAAATATATAAAATTAATTTTTTGAAGCGCATTGTGTGCAGAAATCAACTTTATGCTCGCCAACACTCGTCGAAGCGACGAACAAGCTTATCATATCTCAATAATTACGTGCTCACGCGCCGAATTTGGTTGTCTCCTGCAAAAGCTCAGCGAAAACTAAGTTGGCAAGAAATTTAGCGGCGATCGGTGCACGTGTTAAAAAGAAATAGCTAATTTTTCGTCCGGTGTTCGTCGTTTCGACGAAGGTTATGTGTCTAGGGTTAAAAAAATCAATAAGATGCTTTACACATAATCATATAGGAACCTAATAAAATCAAGAAGAAAACCTTATTGAAAAAATCAATAAGATAGCCTAATAAAATCAAGAAGAAAACCTTTTTAAAAAATCAATAAGGCAACCTAATAAAATCAATAAGAAATCCATATAGTTCACAATTTATAAGAAAACCTAATAGAATCAAGAAGTTTTTCTTTATGGATTGTTTTTTTGGTGCCAAACATAATGGAAATTGAGTAAAAAAAGTTGGGAATAATAAGATTTCTTCTTGATTTTATGTGGTTTTCTTCTTGATAAAATTAATAAGATTTACCACATAAAAACAATAAGGAATCTTTATGAAAAAATCTTCGCTTCTTTCTGCTGGGAAACCCCTTAGCCTAAAAACGTTTCATAGAGAAAATATTATTGATTCTATGAGGCAGTTTTTTCTCTGTGTAAAATTTTGCTAAATTTACTCTGAATAATATAACAAAACGTGTACGTCAAAAGGATTATTTATAACTTTTTTACAATTTTTTATCTCTTCTTTTTATTTTCAAAGTTTGAAATCGTAAAATTTTATACTTTCGCTTGACATAATTTAATACGCTTAGCTCTACTTCCGATAATAAATTAAAAACATTTCAGTAAAATAAAATTTTACAGCTTCTCAATAAATATTTCTCATACATTTTTTAGTAGCAATAAGCAAGTGGCATTTTTTTTATCTACAAATAAATGAAGTATAATTGAATGTCATATTATATGACGCCACAAATTGTTGTGAAATTGCTTAAATAATAATTTAATTAAGAAAAATATTTGACCTATATTGATATATTTTACTTTGCTCGTAAAATAAAAAATAATTGTTTCATAAAAAATATTGCTTGACTCTGAGCTGCAAATATTTTGTTATAGTGTGATACACTTGCATACATGCACAGAAAGAATAGATTGGTTAAAAATCTTTTGGAGCAATATATGAGGAGTCGCAGAACAAAACGTGCCTTTTCGATTATTTCAAAATGTTGGAAAATCAGAGATTATTTTTTTCATCCGATTATTTCATAGCACAAACCCAGAATATATAAGAATTTTCTTCCTTATTATAAAATGCATCAGACCACAATAATTCGCACCAATAAATGCTACCTATGTACGAAATTAGTGAACTTTTGATATGCAAATAGCACGTTTTGTTAAAATAAAACAATAAAGGGACGTTTTATTTCAAATAAAATGCAAAAAGCACGTTTTGGCATGCATATTTTCGATATTGAAATATCGTATATTTGAAATATATTTACACATTTAAAACAAAATCTTTAATAATAACACTGTTAAGATTTTTTAATTTATACTTCTTTCGTGTTCCAGTATTTATCTTCCATCCTCAAACTATATTTTTTAGGCGCTTATGTTATATCTAATAACTTTCAAATACCAGATAATAGTCAAACTATTATATATTATTATTATTATTATTTATATGAAATAAGTCATTCTGCGAAAATTACTGTTAGAGATGGACGCGAGAGTTATCACGCACGCTCGCTCAAGCGACAATCATGCGTGATTTGAGAAAATCACGACATTTTCTCATCTCTAGTTATAATGAAGCAAACATAAATAAATTGTTATAAAAAACTACGTTTTGTTAAAATAAATGAAAAATAACACGTTTTGTTCCGCAGCAATTTTTAAAAAACCAAATTTTTCTATGAGAAGGGAAGAAATATTATGCAAATAATATTTTTTCTAATAGAACTTAACCAAATTAATTCAAATACATCAAAAAAATATTTTCTAAAAAAAATTAAAAAAGCACGTTTTGTTCTGCGACTCCTCAATATATTTCTATATTTGGATTCTATCAATACTGTTATTAGTAATAACTAGGGAAAGGATTTTCATGTAAATACATGTTTTCTATCGTTGGTCGTAGATCAACGTAAATAAAATATCTTTGCGAATCAACAAATTTGTGACAAAATGGCATCGATTTGTTAGTGCATATTTTTGCATATTTCATTGTAAATGTATATTTTTAATAAATTTGTTAGTTTTTTTATGCTATAAATCTAATTTTGTTTTTTTTTTATTAGTTGTTAGTTATTTAAAAGCTGCAGTTTTTACGACTGTGTAAGAACAAAAAAGAGGAAAACGAGAAAAATTTGCGATTGCATTTTGGTGATATTATTCGATACTGATAAACACCGTATGACTTCTTCAACTCATTTGAAAAGTTCAGTACCTTGGCTTAAGTTAAGAATACCAATACCATTGAAAATTTAAAAAAATAACATGGGATAATGGCACTTTAAAACTCAAAGATGTTTGTGTAATTTTAATCAGCTCTCTGCACACGTTATTTTTTGCATACGGGTGCAAGTTTTTTGACTTTAAAATTTCTTTAATTTTATGAGTAGAAATATAGTATCCGACAGACAGCCTTCTGCCTAATTGATATTTGGGCACACATAGTAGGATTGCTTTCTTGTTCACACTATAGGCCAATTAGAGGCTTTCGTTACTTTAACACCTCAAGTTGAATTAACTGAAGATGCGGCAAAAAGAGCGTGCTCTGAAAGGGAGAATAAATGAAGAGATAAAAATAAATTAGAAATAGTTAACAAAAAAATGATAGGCTTGAAATATGTACAGTGGAATCTCTCTTGAGAGGACACCGAAGGGACTATTGAAATGTGTCAGCACAAGGAGACTGTCCGCTCAAGAGAAAGCAATGCTTTTTTTATGAAGCTGTCGGGACCAGTAAAAAGTGTCCGTCTAAAGGGGGTGTCCACCTATAGGAAGTGTCCGTTAAGGGAGATTCCACTGTACATGCAACAAATTGGATCAATAGTTCATAGTTCTAAAGAACAAAAATTTAGAAACTGAATATTCAAACAAACGAAATTGCAGCATTTAACATTCATTTTTATTACATAAAATTTTTTCAGGAAAAAATTGTCAAAGATTTATCCTTGACAATTAAAACAAAAACATTTATTAATTCATGTACGTAAATAAAAGTTCGACAGAACTTTATTTTGTATTTCATATGATTTGACAAAATATTTATTAAGAAGGTATTGAAGACCAGCTTTTTATGTTTTTTAAGTTTTTAATGACAAAATATTTGTTAAGAAAGCTCTGAAGGTGATTTTTTGAAGTTTTTAATGTTATTAAATGTTTAAAAAAGAATTGACAAATGCATATTTTATCAGTTTTAAATACATATTTTTATATTTTTACTACATATTTTATGTACATAAAACGTGATTTTAAATGCATGAAAATCCTTTCCCTAATCATCAGCGTTCTTTGTGTTTGGTCCACTGTGTGTACACAGACACACACTAGAAACTTATAACAGCCCTTTTTTAGTCAGGGTTTAAAAAGGGGTGTTTTTAGTCGGGGTTCAAAAAGGGGTGTTATAAGTTTGTAGTGTGTGTCTGTGTATCTGTGTGTCGGTACAAGACACGTACAGACCAAACGGCTGGACCGAATTTGATTTAGTTTTTTCTGTTTGAAAGGTGACTTGATCTAGAAGGTTTTTATTATTATTATTATGTATTTGTTTATTTATTTATACATATTATACAAAGTAAATTTGTATAATATGGTGTTGCACAAGTATTGGCGGAGTAACTAGACCATATGCCCAAGATGGTATTAACAGTATTTGAAAAGGTTTTGTGACTGACTGTACACGACCTATGCCTTCACATAGTAGCTTTTTGTTATTTTGCTAAAACTCCAAATTTCGAACATACGCTATAATAACTACAAATAAAACAAAAATTTCCTGGACTGGTCCATACAACATTTCTTATACGTAATAGCTGTATTAATGACTTGTAAATTTACAAATGAGATACAAAAAAAAAAAAAAAAATGTTTTTTCGATGGCGCGAGAAAAAAAATTATATTTTTTTTAGACTAGGGGTGATAGAAAACTAACAAGTATTTGTACAAAAAAAAAAAAAAAAAAACTAACCCGACTGCTGCCAACTTTGAACCTTTTCATATCCTAAGTGGTCATTCGAAATGAAAGACCATAAGTGAAACCTAAAGATGATTTTAAAATACCTGTCGAATGATACCCGTTTTGATATAGTTCTTGACTTTTTTTTTCGTATTTACAAAATGCCAAATGCCGCCATATTGAATTTTTAGAACTGGCATATGTATCTTTAGTGACGCTTCCGGGATCAAGACAAATCGATTGATGAAGAATCATCAAAATCGGTTCACGCGTTCCTATATAAACCGAACGCAAAGGAACACACATACACATGTACATACATACATACATAAATACATAGGCTGATAAACACAATACCCTTCTTTGCCTTGTGCAGTCGGGTAAAAATCAAACTCGTTTGATACGAGTACAACAGTAATCAAAGACAGCTATGGTAACAACCTGACATCACCAGATTAACAACTCAGCCCTTGGCGTGACTACTACACCAACAATCTAAAAACGAATTCAATTGCTACATTTGATCAACAAACGCTTTTGCGCAACCAGCTCCTAAACATTTCAACCGAGCCCCCAACTACAGCGGAAATACAATCAGCACTTTTAAAACTTGGTAACGGTAAATCCGCAGGGCCCGATGACATGCCAGCAGAGCTGCTAAAGTATGGGGCACAAACATTCACCTCACCCCGCTTATTAGAGATTTGTGGATAACAAACTAAATACCCGTGGTATGGAAGGAAGGTGTCGTAATAGCAATCCCGTAAGAATTAGATTTAAACGAATGTAAAAACTGGAGGGGAATAACCTTATTAAACTCCATAGCCAAGCTCATGGCAATTCTAATGCTGCAGAGAATCTTGTCAGCCGTCGAACAGTTATTGCGCAAGGAGCAGGCAGATCGTGTACTGACTATATAAACACACTGCGAAGGGTCACTCTAAATTATCAATTTCGAAAGCTTATGTCATTGACTATAATCGGTCGATATATAATGTTTCTATTCGACTAACAGTTTAAAAGTTATACATACATTACAAATTTTTTTTATCGGAACCCTTCTAAACTAATATATTAAAAGTGACCATATCTCAAAAACTAGCCATAGGATATCAAAATCCTTACCAGATTCATTATGCCAAATGCAATAAGATATGATATATTGGAAATTTACATAGAAGTTAGCATTTATTTTCACCAAAAAAATTATACTTTCAAAAAGCAGAATAAGAAAAATTGATATAAAACGGGGAAAAAATAATTTTTTTGATTCGAAATTTATACTACAGATGAATGTTGCATAGGGGAGCTATTTGCCATCGGAAACTCATTTTAGCAAAATTTGAGTTGACGTGTTTTGAATATAGAGCTAAAATTTGGTACACGAGTAGATCTGTGAGGTGAGTAATGAACTAAAAATCTGAAAACAAGAACATTTTGACCAGGAGGACGGGGCTGCGCCCATACAAACTGTAATTTTTGTTAGTGAGCAGAAATTCGATGCAGAACTAGTTATAGCTAAGCAATAAACTAACAAGTAAGAGTGCTATATTTGGCTGTGCCGAATCTTATATACTCTTTACCAAAGTGCGTTTATGCAGTATAGAGATACATACATAAGCACATAGTTACTTTTATGTACAAAGCAAAAAATAATAATTTTCAAACCCTAGAATCATAATTTTAGATTTTTCTGATTACTTATACCAATCTCTTTCTTTTAAGAATTTAAGAAATGTTTAATTCATAAAAAAAGGAAAAATTTGTTTCAGTAACTTACTTTTGTGCAAAAAAAGTTAAAGTTTTCCAACCCTGGAATCGTCTTTTTAATTTTTTTAATTGTTCTTTTTTATTTGAAATACCAATTTTATTCGTACTCAAACATAAATTAAGTTTATTTAATAAAAATAAATAAAAATTAGTTTTCGGTAGCTAACTTTTTATATCACAAAGAGTGTAAGTTTCACAAACCTGGATTAATTTTTTGATTTCTTACACCAACATCTTTATCACAAAAAGAGTAAGTTTCCCAACCCTGGAATCATTCTTTTTAATTTTTCTGATTTCTTACACCAATCTCTTTCTTTTAAGAACATTACATATGTATGTTTAGTTTATAGAAAAGAAAAGAAAAATTTGTTTTTGTAAGTTACTTTTGCATAACAAAAAAAGTTAAGGTTTTCCAACCCTGGAAACGTATTTTAAACTGTTTTAAATTGAAATACCAATTTTATTCGTACTATAGTATAAAATAATTTTATTTATTAAAAAAAAATTAGTTTTCGGTAGTTAATTTTTTATATCACAAAAATCGTAGGTTTTCCAACCCTGGTTAATTTTTCTGATTTCTTACACCAATCTCTTTCTTTTAAGAACATTACATATGTTTAGTTTATAGAAAAAAAAGAAAAATTTGTTTTAGTAAGTTACTTTTGCATAACAAAAAAAGTTAAGGTTTTCCAACCCTGGAAACGTCTTTTTAATTTTTTTATTTTTTTTTAATTTTTTTAGTTAGAAATACCAATTTTATTCATACTGAGGTATAAAATAAGTTTATTTAATAAAAAATTATTAAAAACTAGTTTTCGGTAGTTATTTTGTATGGCAAAATGAAGTTTAAGTCTCCCAGCTCTGAAACCATCTGCTCGATTTTGCTGATTTTCAAAGCCAATCTTATTTCGATCATTTCTAACCTACCAGTGCTAGAACGAAGTCTCTAGCGTTTCTGGGAGCTTCAGAAAACCGAATTCAAGCACAGAGAGACGGACAGACGGACATAGCTTATTCGTCTTCCCTATGCATAAGGATCCAGAATATATATACTTTATAGCTCGCTTATTAATATTCTAGAAATTACAAATGGAATGACAAGCCTATATTTTACCTTTTACCATTTTTTGGTAAAGGGTATAAAAATCTAAAAAACCAGTAGTTGCAACCAGGGGGCGGGGACAAGCACTTTAAATTCAAAATTAAGATTAATTTTATTGGAACTTTTCAAAGACATTGCACTTATCCAAAGTAAAAATTTCCTGTTTTGAAAAGTGGCCGTGACTACATCCATAAATCGTAAGTTTTTCTTTTATGTCCTTTGGCTTAGCAGTTTTTATTCTATTAGTCATGTATTTCTGAATAGATTTTTCCTACGAAACTTAACATGAACCGTAAAAACTAATAGATATAAAAGCCGACGGGGCGAGGCCCATACAGATTTTACGTAATATTTACTGTAGAGAGGTGACAGTTTGTAGACAATTAGTCCTAATTGATTTACTCAATCGGAAAATCCAAAAATTAAAGCACCAGCTAACCTATTTAAACTTTGCATGCAGATTGGGTATATCCTTTTGATTTATGTACTTCGGCCAAGCAGACTTAAATGTGTAAATATAATGGGAAAATAAGCGAGGTCACGGCCACTAAAATTGACGCTGTATTTTACATGTTTCCTTCCAGACGACTCTTAACAAATTGCGTACACACTGCCGACCCATTGTAATGACACAATATTGCATTTTTAAAGCATAGAATCCAACAAATTGATATTATATTTGCTTCTTTTGCAAATATAATATAAATTTGCTTCCAGTGAGGATTGAACTCACGACCCTTGTTTACAAGACCAGTGCTCTACCACTGAGCTAAAGAGGCTGATGAGATTCATTATATTCCTCTTGCAAAATACGATAATTTATAATATAATTGCATTATAAGGTTTTCACAATACTGCTATTATTATAACAATTGAACTGAAGTAGTGAGATATAAATTTTGACCAAGTTAGTTCTTATTTTGCACAATACCTTTATATACATTTGTAATAGTACGGGTGTCATATATTTTCTATATAATCTGCTAACTTGGCAATATTTTTACCTTTCTAAAAAAGGTATACTTGTTCATTTCTTTATATCGGTAAAGATGTTGTCAAGTTACCAGATTATCTAGAAATTATATGACACACTTACGATTACAAGTTTATATAATGCATAGCATATTTCAGTGTTAGGTATTGTGCAAAATAAGAACTTGGTCTATATTTCTATCTCATTAATTTCAATGACCGAAATTTTGGATAGAAACTTGGCCTTTTTCACATTTAGGTTTTTGTGAGGATTAGTAATTAACGGAATCAATTGTTATAATATTAGCAGTATTGTGAAAATCTTATAATGCAATTATATTATAAATTATCGTTTTTTGCAAGAGAAGTGTCATGAATATCATCGGCCTCTTTAGCTCAGTGGTAGAGCACTGGTCTTGTAAACCAGGGATCGTGAGTTCAATCCTCACAGGAGGCAAATTTATATTATATTTGCAAAACAAGCATATATAATTATTCATTAAATTTTATTTTTTGAATAGGTATCTATTGAATAAAACAGACTGATTTGCAGAAAATGTAACTCGATGTTTAGGTCAGATTTAATATAAACTACAGTATATAGATTTCGTCCATAGGAAAAAGGTAAGGAAATGTCACAGGTGCATACCAACAAATCCTTATTTTATTTTGCTTAAGTCATGAAAGTTATGGAAAGTGAAAAAGTTAGAAAGAAATAATACATATTCTTACATATACATGTACAAAGAACAACAATCATCATTGTTAATATAACATATTTAAATTTTTTAGACAATTTGATTTTTAGTCAATCAAAATTATTTGGTAAATTATGTCATAACGGAATGCGCACATGAAGAAGAAACATAAGAAATAATTTGTTTTGTATATTCATTGTTTGCATATCTAACAAAGTATTGCTCTGTAGCTGAGCGGTAAGTAAGTTAGTATCTTAGTTCAGAGGTTACCGGTTCGACTCCGCAGAAAAGCAAAAAATCGTTACGAGGGTTGTGAGGAAAATATGCATGCAGCTTGGTTGGGTTTTTCAGCATGATAAAGACCCGGAATACACCTCACGCTATGTGAAGGATTGGTTTTAAGCAAATTGTTTTATTTTAACCTTCTGGAAAGGCCACTTCAATCCCCGGACATAAGCCGTAATGAAAACCTTCGGGCAGACCTAAAACTTGGTATGAAATCCCATTAGACACCTTTCGCAAACTTCTTGACTGTATGCCAGGCGCCTGCAAAAAAATTTTCAAAATAAGGGACGATACACTAGATATTAACGGCCGTATGTATAAGAAAAAACTGGAATGAAGTTAGCATAAGTGGCAAAATTGAACAGGATCTTAAAGAGTTTTTCCATGAAACTTCACATTAAAAATCACGCTAGGACTTAGTAGTGGGTTAAAACTACCTATTGCGAGCATTTTTAATGTCAATTGTATAAAGGAACTCGTTGACACACAATTCAATTTCATCACTTATGCTAACTTATTGCCAATTTTTGCTTATACATAAGGCCGTAAGCAAATACGAGTATCCAAAATAAAGCAATATAACTTCGAATTTAAATTTATTATTTAATTTTAATCAGAAACAGGTAAGAGTGTTATATTCGGCTGTGCCGAATCTTATATACCCTTTACCAAAGTGCTTTTATGTAGTAAAGAGATTCATATGTACATAAGCACATACAAAAAGTATAAACACAAAGAAAAACAATAATTTGACCTAGTTACTTTTATCTACAAAAAAATTAATTTTCGAAACCCAGAACCATCATATTAGATTTTTCTACTTCCTTTTATCAATATAGTACTTCTTAAAAAAATATAGAAGGTGTGTTAAGTGAAAGAAGAAGAAATGAAATAAAAAAAAATGTTTTATTTAGTTACTTTAATATCCAGAAAAAAAGTTCAAAGTTTCCAACTCTGGAGCTGTGGTACTTATTTTTATAATTTGCTACACCAAACTTTTGTGGTGTGCTGTGATTCTTATTTTTATAATTTGCTACACCAAACTTTTCATTCCAGAACGTAAAATATATATAATTTATAAAGGAAAAGATAAAAATTAATAAGACTTAGTTACTTTTATATATCACAAAAAGTGTCAATTTGCCAACTCTGAAATCATCCTTTTTGAGTTTTCTGATTTCTAACACCAATATATATAAGAATCTATATAAGAATTTAAAATATGTTTAACTTATAGAAAAAAAAGAAAAATTTGTTCTAATAAGTACTTTTGTACAAAAAATGTTAAAGTTTTCCAACCCTGGAATCGTATTTTAAATTTTTTTAACTATTTTTTTTATTTGAAATGCCAATTTGAAGCATAAAATAAGTTTATTTAATAAAAAAATATAAAAATTAATTTTCGGTAATTAATTTTATATATCACAAAGAGTGTAAGTTTCCTAACTCTGGAATCCTCCTTGTTGATTTTTTTGCTTTTTTATACCAATTTTTTTTAAAGAATATAAGATATGTGTAATTTATAGAAAAAAGGAAAAATTTGTTTAGTAAGTTACTTTTGTACAAAAAATAAGGTTTTCAAACCCTGGAAACTTCGTTTTAATTTTTTTTTTATTTTGAAATACCAAATTCATTCGTACTGAAGAATAAAATAAGTTTATTTTATAAAAAAAATAAAAATTTGTTTCCGGTAGCTAAGATTTTTATATCACAGGGTTTTCTAACCCTGAAATCACACTATTTTTCTGATTTCTTATTATAATCTCTTTCTTATAACAATAAAAAATATCTTTAATTTATAAAGAAAAAGGAAAAATTTGTTTTAGTAAGTTACTTTTGTAATAAGAAAAGTCAAAGCTTTCCAACCCTGCGAACATCTTTTTAATTTTTTGAGTTTTAATTTTTCATTTGAAATACCAATTTTATTCGTAGTGAAGTATAAAATAAGTTTATTTAATAAAAAAATAAAAATTAATATTCGGTAGTTAATTTTTTATATCAAAAAAGGTTTCAGTTTCCCCACCCTGGAATCATCCTTTTGCATTTTTCTGATTTCTTACACCAATATTTTTCTTGTAACAATATAAGATATGTTTTATTTATAAAGAAAAGGAAAAAATTGTTTTAGTAAGTTACTTTTCTATAAGGAAAAAAGTTAAAGTTTTCAACCCTGGAAACGTCTTTTTAAATTTTTTAATTTATTTTATTTGAAATACCAATTTTTTTCATAATGAAAATAGCTTTATTTAATAAAAATAAATAAAAAATTAGTTTACGGTAGTTAATTTTATATATCACAAAAATCGTAGGTTTTCCATCCCTGGAATCATCCTTTTTGTTTTTCTGATTTCATACATCAATATTTTTTTTATAGAACATTAAATATGTTTGATTTATAGAAAAAAAAAAGGAAAAATTTGTTTTACTAAGGTACTTTTGTATAAGAAAAAAAGTTAAGGCTTTCAAACCCTCGAAACGTCTTTTTAATTTTTTTATGAATGACAAACCTATATATACCCTTTTACCATTTAATGGTGAAGGGTATAATAATTTTTTAATCAGGCTTAAGTTCAGTAATTTCAATTCTTATTGAATGAAACATTTTTATTATTAATTAATGTGAGTTTCTAAAGAAGAGAAGAAACATTAAACTAAACTTTATTAGCGTGGGGAAATACAGATATTTTTCTGTGCAGCCATGCACTTTATCAGCACCCATGTATATCTACTAGGAAAGAGTGATACTTACAAATGTATTTACCAAAGGTAAATCAATAATTGTATACACAGTAATCATTTCTCATATTCCATTTCATTGAAAATTTAAGATAATTAGCTGATGTTAATAACATTCTCTACCACAGTAGATAGACATGGATGCTGATGAAGTGCGTGGCTGCACAGAAAAATATCGGTATTTTCCCCAGCTAATAGAGTTTAGTTTCCTTTTTCCTTTTTTTTCTTAACAAAAATGCTTCGTTCAATAAGAATTGCAATTACTGAACTTTGGCCTGATTGAGAAATTATTTCTGATTAAAATTGACTACAGTTCAAAATGTACTTATTATTTTGACTACTAATTTTTATTCATATTTTCTCCTTGACACCATAAAGATGTCTATTTATGTTTTAATCTTATAAATACCGCTTTGTTACATTTGATTTGGCTTACAAAAATAAAGTTGAAAATTTGTTCTCTAAACATTAGTGCTATTATTTTTTCGAATGAAATTTCATGATTTTTTTCTTGTTCGAACGGACGAATAATTTTGAACTTTTGTTTGAATATTGTAACGAACATAGAATAAAAAAATATAATCAAAAAATTTTAAAAAAAGTATACAAAAAACGACACGCATGTGTATAAGTTTAATTTTTTATTAATTAACAAAATAGTTTATTACACAAGAAAAAAAAAATAATTTTAATAACAAAAAATTTAAACAAATAAAAATTTTAATAATAAAAATTAAAAATTTTTAACACCTCCGATGCAATTGACGCTCAAGCATAAGTAAGTTAAGAACTCTACGTTCCACTAATATTATTGAAGTAACAGAACCGCAAAAAATAAAAGATTAAATTAATGTATAGAAAATTTATGATAATTTCTAATCGACTATACCGATTTTCTTCAAGAATATAAGAGAAGAAATGCGATTGCTTCACTTTTTAATAAAAAAAGCAACACTCAGGTAAGGAATGCCTACTACTTTTATTTGGTATTACCTTCTTTTTAGATAAGGTATATTAATGGAGAAGATAGGTGGTGAAGGAATAGATAGAGGAAAGCTTAATTTTTTACAGCTCTGCTTTTTGAACATATTTTTTTTTTAAATAATGCAATGTTGCAGCGCCTCTGGCGTTAAGTGCCCCTCACTTTTTTTGAAGCCGTGCTTAGTAGCAGTTTATTGGTTATTTTACTTTGCCGAAGATTCTTCTATACAATGCCGACGAAGGAGGGTGTTACATTAGGATTAGTACTCGTATCTGCTGAAGTCGGTATAATTCAGTGACCAGTGACTATGCCTTCATCACTTGAACTTTACTACAACAACTGATACAAAGAGACACTAATGCACATTAGAAAAATGCGTGTTGTTGTTATTCAATGACTGTTGGATAACACACTCGACCCTAAGACATTCGATTTTGTAGTCAACGTAATAACTACTTCAACCAATGCCCCTCAAACAGGAAAACTAAATCAAAATCGGTCCAAGCGTTTGGTCTGTACGTTGACTCGTAGATACACAGACACTACAAACTTTTTTTTTTTTTTTTTTTTTTTTTTTTTAAATGCATGTTTATTATTTATTGTATCTTCAAATATGAACTAACAATAAGTATTCAAATCTTAAATCTATAAAAAGAATTATTAGGCTCGACCAATGTCGGACACAAACTTAGTGATAGTTATTAATAATACATAAGTAGTGATAAGCAACAAAAAGAAAAAGGTGTTTTCAAGCAGCTTCATCATCTAGAGTGTTGAATATTAGAGCCCGTGTATCTCTCTTTTTTAAGCGGATGTGTCCAGTAAAGTTCAAAATATTACGAGCAAGCGGATTAGGATGTGACTCGAGTTTTGTTAGATATTTGCCTGCGTATTTTACAATTTCTTCAGTCACTAGTGGCATATTCAAATCGCGATGTATATTTGAATTTTTGATGTACCATGGAGCCGATGTTATCATGCGTAAAATTTTATTTTGCCTTCGTTGAATTTTCTCTACATTTGAAGCTGAAGCAGTGCCCCATAGTTGAATTCCGTAACACCATATTGGCTTTAAAAGCGACTTGTATATTAAAAGTTTGCAGTCTAGGCTAAGTGTTGAATTTCTACCAATCAGCCAATGTACCTGAGTTAATTTAAGTTTCATTTGAGTTAACTTAGAGTCAATGTGGTGTTTCCATGTAAGTCGTCGATCAAGGTGTATACCAAGATATTTCACATGTGAATGTTGAGGAACAACTTGATTGTTAATCCGAATGGGGGAGCAAGTATCTCTTCTTAGGGTGAACGTTATATGGACACACTTTTGTTCATTGACTTTAATTCTCCATAAGTTTAACCAAAGCTCCATCTGGCTAATGTGTTCCTGGAGTTTGCAGGATGCCTCGTCAGAGTTTTCGTGCATACTAAGGCAGGCTGTATCGTCGGCAAATGTGGAAGTATGGATACTACTGCTCACAGGCATATTACAAGTATAAATCAAGTATAAAACTGGTCCCAATATGCTCCCCTGTGGCAAACCGGATGAAATAGTTTCAGGCCTACTCGTAAAGTCTCCTTCCACAACAGTGAACTTACGGGAAATAATGTAACTTTCCAAAATATTTAAAATGTTTATTGGTAAGTAAGTCTTCAATTTTAAAATTAGGCCTTCATGCCACACTTTATCAAATGCCTGGGAAACGTCAATAAAGAGCGCAGAGCAATACTCTTTTTCCTCAAAAGTTCTTCTTATAAATTGGACCAGTCTGTGAGTTTGTTCAATGGTGCTATGCTGACTTCTAAAACCAAATTGATGGTCTGGTATGCACCCACTACTAATTAGAATTTGGGACAATTTTGTTTTGAGCAGTTTTTCGAAAAGCTTTGACATAGTTGATAGTAGACTTATTGGCCTATATGACTCAGCCTTGGTTAGATCTTTGCCCGGCTTTGGAATCATTTTAACCTTGGCAAGCTTTCAGCTGTGTGGATAATACTCCAGTCGTAAAATGGCATTAAATATGAATAATAGGATTCTCATTGCAATACGAGGCAAGTTCATAAGCATCTGGTTACTAATTCCATCAATACCCGGAGCTTTCTTCGGGTTGAGTTCGGCAATTAATTTTTGTAAATCACGCGTCTTAAACTTTATGTGTTGAGGGGGTAGTGCGACTACATTCGGCAAATCAGCAACACCAGTACATATGTTTGGCGTAAAAACGGATTTTAAGTGCTCAGCAAATATTTTACCTTTTTCAGTATCGCTTCTTGCCCAACTTCCGGTAGATGTGCGTAGAGGTGGCTTATACTCAATGGGTGTTTTAAGCTTTCTAGCAGCGCGCCACAAAGAGTAATTAGACGCTGGTGTGACATCAAGACCTTCCAGATAATTTTTAAGAGATGCAGTTTTTTCAGACGCAAGCAACTCTTGGAGTCGTTTAGTGCACTCTTTAAATCTGATTTTATTTTGTGGTGATCTGTGCTGTTGCCATTCCCTTCTAGCTCTTCTTTTTTCACGTACAAGACGTTCAATGTCTGTAGAATAAATTTTATTAAACCCAGTCTGCGGATGGGAGTTAGTGGCATGTTCAGCAGCCTGTTTAATATTCTCGCTGAGATTGGCAATGTTAGATTCAATATCATCGGATGTTCTAAGCGTAATGTTTTCCGTACAATGACTACTGAGATATTTTTTGAACCCCAGCCAATTAACACGATTGATCATCTTCACATATGGGTCAGGTAAGTTACTTCTTGATGGACTACAAATTGTAATGATCGTCGGAGAGTGATCGGACGAAAGATCATGAGAAGCTTGAACTTGAATTAAATCCCTAGAGATATTTTTTATGACGCCAAAATCTATAACATCCGGAATTTTTTGTATGTCAGTAGACCAATAAGTGGGCTCCCCACTCGAAATGACATCCAAGCCCATTTTTGAAATAGTGTTGAACAATGCTCGACCTCTGGGGGTAATAAGACGCGAACCCCAGAACGTATGCTTAGCATTGTAGTCGCCAGCTGCTACAAAACAAGGTCCAAGAGATTTGTAGAAATCCTCATATTGATTCTCAGTGATTGAAAATCTGAGAGGGGAGTAAATTGATGATATAACAAAATTTGTACAAAAACTTTCAATGCCAATATTTGTTGCTTGTAGGTGTTCTTCACAAATGTTATCAAGAACATGCTTGAGTCTTGACTTTATTAGAATTGCTGATCCACCGCAAGCCCTTCCTCTAGGTTCCTTTGTATCATATATAGTGTAGCCATAAATTTTAAAAAGACTTCTCGAAGTCAAATGAGTCTCAGATACTAACATTACATCAATATTTTTTTCCATGAGGAAGTGCTCAAGTTCATTTTTATGTTGGCGAATGCCGTTTGCGTTCCAGAAACATATTGTTAACGTGTTCATGGCTTATTAATTAATGCTTGAAGCAGAGTATTCTGCATTCGCAGCATTTCTTGCATCATGCTAGTCATATTTGTTATAAAATTGTTTATAGTTTGCACCAGATTTTCAATAGTAGCTTCAAGGCGATTAAAATTAAAGCTTGCGTCAGTATTTTTTGAATTATTTGGCGGGGAAACATTTTGTGTGGGAATTGAATTTGTCTTAGCAGCATCTGCATACGATACACGGGAAGTAACTGGTTGGCTCATTTGCGCAAAAGTGGCAGAGTAAGCGTTTGCTGATTGAGCTGGAGCTAATTTAGGTTTTTGCACCATATTCTTCTTTACGAAAGAGTACACAGGACAACCTCTGTAGTTAGCGGTGTGATTACCTCCACAATTACTGCATTTTTTATCACTTTGATCTTTTGGCTTATTGCAACTAGCAGTGCCGTGTAATTCGCCGCACACAACACAAACAGAGGGTAAATTGCAGTATGTTTTTGTATGGCCATATTCTTGGCAATTATGGCACTGTACAGGACCTGAACGCTTATGTGGCTCTTCAACTGTGATTTTTCGGTACAAGAGGTATTTCAAATTATAAATTGGATGCGTTTCATTTTTTTTCAATTTTATATCATTAGGCTCAAGTTCAACACGAAATAGGGGTTGGGGAATCTTCTCTCTATTTATTATATTGGGCACATTTTTTACCTTAAACCCCTGGAGGACGAGTGCATCTTTTATTTCTTCGGGAACAACATAAGAATCTATGCCCTTCAATACGATCTGCATGCCTTTAGCGCTCTTAAGTTGGTATGTGTAGAAGCTTGTTTTATTTTTTTCAAATTCAGCAACCATTTTGCGGAAATCTTTTTCGTCATAAATTTGGACTTTAGTTTCATCGATGTTGCCACGTTTTATTGGAACAATGTGAAATTTATTCTCACCAATGACCGAAATTAATTTTTTAATAAGGGCATTTAAATTTTTTTGTCTCAAATATATTGGTGGCGGCTTGGATATTTTATTCGAGGATACCTCGGGTTTGTCGTTGTCATCTTGCAAAATTTTAAAGCGGTTTTGGCGATTAGTTGAAGCTGCGCTGTTATCCCTAGACATTTTGGGAGCAGATGAAATTTTTGAAGAATTCGGGCTTCGCCCACGCTTTACCACGGTTATATATCTGTCCATTCCGACTTGTACCTTGAGTTTCGAGCCGCTGTTATCTGTAGTGATAACTTTGTTAAGTGATGAACACGAGCCTGAAGGGGATGATATTACTGGCTTATATGAAGAAGTACTAGGCAACTGTAATGTTAATGCATCATTACTATTTGGCATTGGACAAAGCGAAGTTGATCGCTGACGAAAAATTGGCTTTGCCGGTAAAAAAAGGTTTTCATCAGATTTATTATTTATATTTTTTTCATTAAGAGTTTCAGAACTCACAGTAAAATAAGCATTTCTGCCGTTAGAACTCACTTCAATTTTTTTTGTATTTGAGGCACTCATACAAAGAATTCCTCAAGGGATATTCGTTTGTGTTTTTTTTTTGTTTGCGGTCTTTTTTTGTTTTTGTTATTTATGATTGTTTATTTGTTTAGAGGTACACATATATATAGTATTCCTCAATATCAATTTGTTTAATTTTTTTTGTTTGCGGTTTTTTTTTGTTTTTGTTATTTTTACTATGTAAAAATATTAGCAAAGCATAAAGCTTATTTATTAAAGACAGTATGTACCTATTACGAATAATATGTACTACGAATATTTTTTGTTTGTTTAATTTTTTGTAAGTAAGAAAAATTCCGCTAATCGACTGTTCGCTATGAAGGTACCACGAGAACTGCTACAAACTTATAACAGCTTTTTTTTGGTTGGAAGTTAAAAACCGAAACGAAATTAGTTGAAAAGTATAGATATTTATACAAACATAAACATTTTTAGTATGTCATTGATTTCTTTTAAAAAATCATTTAAAAACCGAAGATAACCCAAAAATTCTTTTTATACAAAGTAGTTAAGGAAATTGTTCGAATATTCGACAAAAATGATTCGAATAATTTTTGATTCTAAATTGAAAATTTTTGTTCGTTCGAATAAAAGTTATAAAAAGTTGTTCGAATATTCGAAACTATTATTTAATCAGCTTTCTTTAGGAATTCAAAAAACAATTATATTAAAAAACAAAGATATGTATTTGGTCTGCCTCGGTTCAAATATTTTCTTCAACTAACTTAATTTCAAAAAGTAATTTTTAGAATGAAAATTACAAATCAAACTAGATTAAATAAATACAAAGTATAAAAAAGTAAAACAATATGAATATAATATAACACCCCCTCTCAGTTATACAATTTTAATAAATTTCTAATTGAAATAAAACTCTTCTTATCCAATGCTTTAGTAAAGATGTCAGCAACTTGATTCTTTGTTGATACTTGTTCTAGTTTTAAATTTCCTCTCATTATGTGATCTCTCAAAAAATGATGCTTGATATCAATATGCTTTGTTATTTTGGACTCTTCATTCCTAGCCATAGCAATGCATCCCATGTTGTCTTCGTAAATTTTTATGAAATAATCTTTATTAACAACACCCATGTCTTCCAATATACCCTCCGATGTAGCAAGACTTAAAGCGACGTACTCAGCTTCGGTTGAAGATGTGGCAACAGTGGTTTGTTTCTTACTACACCATGCAACAGGGCAACCATATATATAAAAAATATAGCCACTGGTCGATTTTCGGTCCTTTAAATCGGAAGCCCAATCAGAGTCAACAAATCCACACACAACATCTTTGGTAATATTTTTTTAAAATTGCAACTTAAAATTCCTTGTTCCTTTTAGGTATCTTAAAATTCTTTTTAATGCTGTGAAATGAACTTCGTTGTAACTCTCTTGATGTCTTCCCATGTATCCAACTGAGAAACAAATACCTGGACGTACGCATAACATTAAATACATGAGACTTCCCAAAAACTCTCTATACGATAGATTGGAGCAATCTTCTGAGCTACATTTAATATTTAATTTTTTTCCCATTGGGGTTTCTATTGTATTGCAGTCGAGCATCCCGAATTTGTTTAGTATTTTCTCAGTAGACGCTTCTTGACTCAAAAACATTTTACCATTCTGCTGGTCATATTCTATTCTAATTCCAAGGTAATATTTTAATAATCCGTAATTGGACATCTCAAATGTAGATAGTAAAGTCTGTTTTAAGAAAGTAATTTCATCTTTGTTATGCCCGGCAAGTAAAATATCATCCACGTACAATAACAGATATATCGTCCCTTTGTTGTCACGGTAGGATCTCCTGAAGCATAAGTTTAATAAGAATGAATTGAATTTTTTGTTCCAACACCTGGGACTTTGCTTTAAACCATACAATGACTTAAAAAGTTTTAAGACCATACCAGGTTTTGTTCTTAACCCATCAGGAATCTCTAAATAAATATCTTCTTTTAATTCTCCGTGAAGGAATGCTGTCTTGACATCGAGATGGTAAAAGTTGAAACCTTTTGCAACGCCAACCGCCAAAACTGTTCTCAGTGTTGTTAATTTTGCTACTGGTGAATACGTTTCTTCATAATCAGTTCCGAATTTTTGAAGAAACCCCTTTGCAACGAGTCTTGCTTTATATCGTACAGGATTTCCAAACTCAACAGTTTTAACAGCAAACACCCATTTTGATTTTATTATCTTCTTATCCAGAGGTTTTGGTACAATAGACCATACCTTGTTTTTGTTCATCGATTCCAATTCTTGATTTATAGCTGATAACCATTTTTCGCATTCAGGATTACTGTTTATATCAGCATACGTATTCGGAACAGGAACAGTACTAATAGCTTCAAACAACGTTTGATAGAAATCATTAAATTTCGACTGCTTTTGCTTAATACGTTCACTTCTTCTGACATTTGGTTCGACAATTTCTACACCTGCTTCATCACTGTGTATTGAAATATGCTCTTCATTCGTACCTTCATTTTTATTCATCACCAAGGAACCTGCACTTGATTCAGTCATTGGAAAAAAATTACCAACATCTCTTTGAATGATACACTCATCGTCGACAGAAACGATATTATGTTCCTCTTCCCCCTCTTGATCGTTTCTTTCTAAACCTAATATTGGGTTTTATTTTTTGTCAGGTTTTGTGAAAGGATACATAAACTCATTAAATTTGCAATCTCTTGCTAATATCACTTTGCGTTTATCTTCGTCTCATAATCTGTATCCACTGTGACTATAACCAATCATGACATAAGGTTTACTTTTAGCTTCAATTTTTTTTTCGTTTTTGTTGTGGCTCCCAAGCATATACAAGACATCCAAATATCCTTAATTTGCTAAGATCAGGTTTGATGTTAAACCACAATTCTGCTGGTGTACAATTATATTTCAAAGATTTTGTTGGACTACGGTTAATGATATAAGTGGCTGCATAAACGGCTTCACCCCATAGATACTTCGGTACATTAGCTTCAATCATTACGGCACGTACTTTTTCAATCCGAGTCCTATTAAATCTTTCGGATACACCATTTTGTTGAGGTGTATATGGTATCGTTTCAACCTTTTGTATACCCTTACTTTTGCAAAATGCAACCATTCTATCAGATCTGTATTCACCTCCATTATCTGTCGTTAAAATTGATATTTTAGCTCCAAATTTTGCTGAAACTAGAGCCTCATATTCCTTGAACTTTTTAAGTACTTGGGATTTTGTTTTTAATAAATATACACATGCAAAATGACTGTAGTCATCTATAAAAGATTCAATATAATTAGAGCCATTATATGCCATTGGAGAAATTGGTCCGCAAACATCTGAGTGAATATGTTCAATAATCCTATTTGCTCTGGTTCTTGTACCAGAAAATGGGCTTCTAGGTTGCTTACTTTGAGTGCAAACTTCGCAAAAGTCCTTAAGCTCAGCAGGAGGTATGCCAATAACCATATCGTTTTTAACTAGTTTATTTAGAGATTGATTTCCAATATGACCTAACCGCTTATGCCATAATTCGCCATTTTCAGATTTTCTCAAATTACACATTGACCGTTGAATTTTTACTTTCATTTCAAATAAGTTTCCGACCCGTTTCGCTGTTGCAACTTTTAAACGATTTTTAACTAACTCTGCATTGTTTTCATTGAAGTTTACTTTTATCTGTGCATTTACTATTTTGTTAACAGACATAAGATTGTCGTGGAAATCTGGACTGTAGAGAACATTTTTCAGATTTAGTTCAAAATCTGTATTATTTAATGCATGCACCTCACCAATATGTTTTGCGACAACCATTTTTCCATTAGCGATTTTAATAATACGTGGTGCACTTAATTCTTTTAAAGAATAAAACATATACTTATCTTTCACAAAATAGTCTGATGCTCCAGAGTCAAGAGTAAAAAGCACTTCATCCCTATGATGATTATTCTCTTCGTTCTGTTTACTGTTAGCAATAAAACTTGCACCTTCTTTTGCAGCTACGTAGCTAGTTTTTCTTTTGCAATCCTTTTTCATATGCCCATAACGACCGCAATTATGGCACTTCCCATTAAACCTGGTGTTTTTCTTTTTAGAAGCAAAAGCTGTTAAGTTTTCTTATTTTTCTTGAATCAACCTGTGTTTTTTCTTAGATTCTTCCGCTATGAGTCGAATTTTAACGCTATCTATATTAATTTCCTCATTCGCAAACTTTCTATTGCTGTAACAACTGCATCATATGATTCAGGAAGTGTTAAAAAAAGTTGAGAGACCAAATCTGCATTTTCTGGTTTTGCCCCAGCAGCCTTTAAGTCACGGACTAAGGACTCGATCTTCAAAATGTGGCTATTCATATCTACACCATCACGAAGTTTCAAACACGCCAGCTCTTTTCTTATTAAAGTCTGCGTTTGATTTGACTTCCGCTCATATCTCTTTTGCGGTTTGTTTTTCATGGATATAACTCAAATAATCATCATGTATAAATGATGTGATTAAATCCTGTGCCTTTGCATCCATTTTTGAAAATTCTTTTCGCTCTTTATCAGTTTGTAGGCGCTATCATAGATACAGCTTCTAAACAACCCGCAGCAGCCAAATTTCAACCCGAAATTTCCAATTTATGAAATTTCCACCGGCGAATTGTTGAATTCCCGTTGATTTTTCTGAAGGAAGGCCCATGACCTATTATTAAATCAGCTTTCTTTAGGAATTCAAAAAACAAAGATATATATTTGGTCTACCTCGGATCAAATATTTTCTTCAACTAACTTAATTTCAAAAAGTAATTTTTAGAATAAAAATTACAAATCAAACTAGATTAAATAAATACAAAGTATAACAAAGTAAGACAATATGAATATAATATAATAGAAACATTGTCGTGTACTTATTATTTTGAACATACATATAAGTATGCAGTACTGTCGCAGTTATATCTTTATTTATTGTAAGATTACAAGTAGGTATTAACAGACAAATGATTTTTGATGTGAGAAATGCGTTTTGTGACAACGCATATATATATAAACGCGTTCGGTTTATATAGTGCCGCAAAAGAACACACATACATACATATGTACATAAATACATAGACTGATAAACACAATGCCCTTCTTTGCTTTGCGCAGTCGAGTAAGAAGACTGGGTTTCTTTCAGAAAATCTTTTCTTTTGTGGAAACAAATGAGTCAGGTTTTAGCAAATATATGTCTTTGGTATCTTATACCCGAAAACAAAATTGCATTATAACACTCACTACGACCCACAATATAGGAATACATCTCAGATAAAATTACATCCTCACAAAAACATAATTGTGAAAAAAGGCCAAGTTCGTTTCCAAAATTTCGCCCATCAAAAGTAGTGTATCATATAATAGTGTAGTAGAAATTATATGACACTATTACGATTATAAATTTATATAATGAAAGGTATTGTGCCAACCAAGAACTTGGTCGAAGTTTTCATACCACTACTTTTGATTGCCGAAATTTGGGACAGGAACTTGGTCCTTTTTCATATTTATGTTTTTATGACTTCTTCCGACTTCTTTTTGAAAGGTTTTCTTTAATGAAGCTTTTTAAACTTAAAATTATACTTCTATTTATACACAGAATTTTTTTCAATTTAAATTTTTTTCCACTTACTTTTAGTACGAATCGTACCTAAATATTTAAGTACGAATAACAGTAACGTTTACCTAAAACAAACCAAAAAAGGGATCAATCCTGGAGTTTCTTAAATGGAGTACTTAAATTATATATCAAGTACAAACTTCTTAAATTTAGTAATAAATTCTTATTTATTTATTTATTGTAAAGCAAAATAAAAAACTATTCAATGAAAAAAATTAAGTTCATTAGTGTTCTTGCTTATGATTGAAATTCAATAAAATGAAAAAAATTAATGAAGAAATTCATACGTAAAATAAAAATAATATAATATTTGTATTTTTAACCAAAAATATTTTATTTAAGTGCGGTTGATTTTAAATACTCGTGCGCAAAAGTGTGTTTTTAATCATATATGTAAATACAGGGTGGGCCAAAAGAAACCAAGGGGTGTAAAAGTTTAATAACTTTTTTGTTTATTATTTTTTTATTTTTTCTTTCAGATTATATAGACAACACTTGGAGAATTTATAATGGAGAGGTTCACAACTGAACAGAGAACCAGAACAATAGAATTTTATTATTTAAACCAGAGATCAATTATTTTAATGCAAAGAGCATATCGTCGACATTTTAACGTCAGAATTTCGCCCTCTGGAGCGATGATTCGTTGCTTAGTTAATCGTCATCACCAACATGGCAGCGTAAGAGATTTGCCTCGAACCGGTAGACCACGTTTAAGTCGCACTGCGGAAAATATTGAACGAGTACAGCAAAGTGTTAACGAAGCACCAGAAACATCTGGCAGAAGGCGTTCTGCTCAGCTAGAAATGTCTCGTACGTCACTACGGCGCATTTTAAAAAAAGATTTACAGTTATACCCATATAAGGTGCAATTGGTCCAAGAATTAAAACCCGCAGATCATCGGCAACGTCTAAATTTTGCAGTTAAATTTCAAGAGTTGGCCAGAAATGAAATCAACTTTATTGAAAATTTGATTATGAGTGATGAAGCTCATTTTCATTTGAATGGCTTTGTTAATAAGCAGAACTGTACGTTCTTGGGTTCTCAAAATCCAAGAGCCATTCATCAACGCCAATTGCACCCCATCAGGTGTATAGTATGGTGTGGGATCACATCTGAAAATGTCATTGGGCCCTACTTCTTCGAGAATGAAGATGGAAGTGCTGTAACCGTAAATGGAGAGCGGTATCGGTTTATGATAGAAAATTTTTTACGTCCTCTTGAAAAGAGACCTGGTATGTAGTTTCAGCAGGACGGAGCCACTGCCCATACTGCCCGAGACACAATGGCACTTTTAAGTCAAATTTTTGGAGAGCGAATAATTTCTCGAAATTCGGAAATTATTTGGCCAGCGCGATCGCCAGATTTGACTGCACCCGACTATTTTCTTTGGGGTTTTTTGAGGGAGCGAGTGTATGTAAATAAGCCAGAGACAATCCTTGAACTCAAGGCAAACATTGTTGCAGAAATTCGAACGCTACAGCCACAAGTTTTGAAAGATGTTATGGAAAATGCTCTAAAAAGAGCCCATCAGTGCGAAGCTGAAAACGGTGGTCATTTAAGAGACATCATTTTTCATACTTAGTGTAAAAAAATTTCCATTTTGTATATTATATAATCTGAAAGAAAAAAAAAAAAGTTAATAAACAAAAAAGTTATTAAACTTTTACACCACTTGGTTTCTTTTGGCCCACCCTGTATAATTAAAATAGAATAAGGAATGGAGAGAAATGACGACCCCAAACTGCTTCAGCTTCTGAGGGACTTGGATCGCAATCCAGAGTAAAGAGTAAATCAAAAATAGGGTTGTCTATTCTAGAATACTCGTCGACTTGGTGAAATTTACATATAAAACAAAAACAAAACTTCATAAATGTTAAAAATTTGTTTTTGTTTATCATATAAAATTCACAGTTTTTAAAAAAGAGAGCAACGCGTTGAAATTCTAACGTTTATTTCATTTTAGAATTGTATGGAAAACAAAATGTAAAGTTTCACTTCTTCGACGCATTTTCCCGAACAGCCACCATGGTCTTTTATTGAGCGCTGTGTCGTTTTTAACAAGTCCTAGTTCACACAAGGCAATTTTATTTGAGAAACTTTTTAGTTCATACGTAGGCAAAACAGGAAAGTATGATAGTTCTCAACTTTATTATCTTCTCTTTCATCTTCCATAAGCTCAAACGTTTCTCAACTGAAATGTGAACCCAGTATAATAATTGCTTGTGCTAATGTCTTTGCAAATAATATAAAAACAAATTACACAATTCTGTAAACATTAAAAAGCTTTTTTGGTAAATAGTGTCAATTAAAAATTAATTGTTCTTTGCTAAAGTTCATATTAATGTCATGAAAATGCCCGTAAAGTATTTATATGTTAATTTGTAGTTTTTTTTATAGTTGCACGACCAGGCTACAAATAAAAAATAAACAAACAGGTTAGTTAAAACATATAAATAGTTACGAAAATCTTTTGCACACGCATGCTTCATGAGTTCTGACTGAATAATTATTATAACATTCTTAACTCGCTGTAAGACCGGACTCAGAAATATGTTATCGCTCTAGATGACAAGGAACCCCTAGCTTCTTAAGACATAGTTTCAATTAGGGCACTGATGGGGTTCCACTTTCGGAGTGATTACGATTATAAATGTAATCACCTTAGAAACGTGGGATTTAGGCGAGAGCAAAACAGATAATTATTTATTGATGACAAAGAGGCAGTATCTTGCAGGTAAAATGTTTGTTATTATTCCGTAAAAAATCATTCAATAGACTGCTAACGTTTCAACTTTTGTTGCTCAACTCGTAATTCAGCTGTAAGAAAGACGGATACGGAAGTATAAATATCTCTTTTTTTTTCTTACAGCCTCAAAGCAAGTTTATACTTTAATTTTGCTAGTACACAGAAAAAACTAAATTTCATTTTCAGTAACCAAATTCGTTGAATCAGTAAATATTTTATTTGAATGCGGTCCTACAAATAATTTTGTAAATTCTGATAAAAATTTTGTAAAAATTTAAATTAATCATAGTTCGGCTGAGAGAAAATGTTATTTCTGTGTGTTGGTGCTTATCTTGCGTGTTGATAGGAACAACGTGCTGTTTATTTTGTTTGATCGTGTTGTATACATGTAAATGCCGAAATGTAGCCGACAAACGTCGTGGCCTGGTACTTCTCTATACAGTGTTTTGGTACAAATTAATTTAGTGGAACAGTACAGAATATTTACTGAAACTAAGTTTGATTTCAAACAAATATTTGTTTAAAAATTTTTTGGGAATAATTTTTTCTGTGTATAAGCTTCAGCTACCGTTTCATTCACACGGTCCAATAGATTACTAACTTTACAGATAAAAAGTTTTAATTAAAAAGCAAAATTTAAGAAAAGGGTTCAGATCCTCACAAAAACATAAATGTGAAAAAAATGCCAAGTTCCTATCCAAAATTTCGGCATTCAAAAGTATTGACTTTTGACCAAGTTCTTATGTTTAACTAAATCTATCACTAAAATCAGCTATGCTAACTTTGTCGTCGTCAGGGAGTCATCTAATTTTAAGGTGGCCTGCTAATATGACAATATATTCACATTTCCAATACAGGAGAGAATAACATATGTGGCCTTCTCCGAGAAAAGGGACCTAGTGTGTTAAGAAAAACGGTTTTGTACTTAAAAGGGTGTAGAATAAGATGAAATAAGTTAGATTTCTGATAAAAATTTATTTACCCCATAAAAAACGTACAAAACGAACTTGGGAAAATCGATAAAAATGAGAAAAACATTAAAATTTAATTTTTTAAATCCGTTTTTCTCAAAACTTCATTTTCACACAATAGGTCCCTTTTCTTGGAGTAGGACAAATATATCTCTTCACTTCTTAATATGGGAAAAAATTTGTCAAGTTAGCAGGCTACCTAGAAATAAGATGACACCCTTGATAGTAAATATATAATAAATGCATCGTAGATTATAGTGATAGGTATTGTAATTACTAAAACTTTGATCTCAATACTGTTGATCCCTAAATTTTGCATGAGAATTTGAGCTTTTTTTACATATTCTGCTTTTGTGAGGATCTAGGCGCACAGTAGTGCGCCAGGCCAAGTTCCGGCCAATGCACGCAGTGTGTATATTTACAGGAAGCCATTCGAGCTGTTTTTATCCCCCTCATAACTTTTTCCCCGCGACCGTAAAATTATGAAATTTAAACCATAATTAGAATAAATTCATGTAACCTCATATGACAAGTTTGAAAGTTTTATAATGAAAGGTTCCGGAGATATGGAGGTGCAAAAAGTGCATATTTTAAGACATACTCACTGACTTACTGAATCACTGACCTACTGACTCACTCATCAATATTATGAAGAACTTCCGCTATAGCTAGAGATCTGAAGTTTGGTACACATGTAGATTTAGGTGAGCAATGAGCTAGAAAAATCTGAAAACACAAAAATTTAAAACCAGGGGGGGGGGCTACGCTCATAAAAATTAAAATTTGTGCTACTGAGCTGAAATTTGCTACAGAGCTAGGTCTCGGTGGGCAATAAACGAAAAAAATTTTAAAACCCAAAAACTTAGTCCAGGAGGGCGGGGCTACGCCCATAAAACCTAGAATTAAAAAAGCAAAACTAAGGCGCTTAATGGAAGCTATTTTATGGAAATTCGGCATACGTACTGCAATAATGCAAGCCTAAAAATTTTTCTCTAAAAAAGTGGGCGTTAACACGCCCATACAATTTTAACTTCATTTTCGTGTACTACTGCTCAGCATATTTAGATATACTATTTCTGTATGTATTGTTATCCGTTTGCAACGAAACTTGACACAGATAATAAACACTGGCCGAAAAAAATCAAAAGTTTGGAAAAGTAGGCAGTGTTACGCCCATAAATAATAAAAACTAAAAGTTGCGCTAAGGAGGTGAAATTTGATACACGAGTAGGTCTAGGTGAGAAACCAACACGAAAAATCTGTAAAACCAAAAAATGTTATTAGAATGGGTGGGGCCACGCTACTATTGTTTGAAACTGAAAACTGACAGCCTTATTTATAAAACTACTTAAGGCTTTTTAAGAAAAATTTCTTATGAAAATTTGTGTTATAACGTCTTTATAAAGCCTTAAAAAGTTTTATAAATAAGGCTGTTAATATACAGCTTTTACATTAAGCCATTTTAGTGAAACCATGCATATACGTTTTACGTATACAATACTTTAAACTATCACATAAAAAAGTGAGCGTGATCACTCTCTCTCTTGTGTTTAATAAAGTTTCGTCTAGCATATTTTAGAAGAAGATTAGCATGAATTATTAGCGCTGCTCACAGCAATATTGTGAGTTTAAAATAGTGGGAGGGGTAATGCTCATAAAATTATAAGGTATAGTTCACGCTAGAGAGCTGAAATTTTATACACAACTAAGTGTAGATGAGTAGGCCAATGGGGAAATCTTAAAACCAATAAGTTTTATCCGCTAAAACTCCAGCTCTCTAGTGCGAGAGCTGAAATTTGGTACACAATTTAATCTAGATCGGAGATCACTAAGAAAAATCTAAGAAACCAAAAGTTTCAATCAGGGGTTAGGAAAAAGCACTGTAAACTCAAAATGAAGTTCAATTTTATTGGAACTTTTCATACAGATTTCACTTATCCAAAGTAAAAATTTCCTGTTTTGAAAAGTGGCCGTGACTTCACCCATAACTCTTAGCTTTTATTTTCATGTACTAATTTATTTCTCATTAGGGTTTTCCTACGAAACTTTACATGAACCATAAGCACTAGTATAAATAAAAGTCGGCGAGGCCAGGCACATAAAAAATTTACGTAATATTATATTGTAGAAAGTTGACATTTTGTAGACAAATAGTCCTAATTGATTTATTCAATCGGAAAATACAAAAATTAATGCACCACCTACCCTATTAAAACTTTGCATGCATATTAGGTATATCCTTTTGATTTATGTACTTCGGCTAAGCAGACTTTAATATGTAAATATATTGAGAAAATAGCCGGGATCACTCCCACTAAAATTGACTCTATATTTAACATGTTTCTTTCTAGACGACTCTTAACAAATTGCGTACACACTGACGACCCGTTGTAATAACACAATAATTAATTTTTAAGGTGTATAATCCAACACTCATCACCCTCTAACCCATTATTTTATGTAACTATGAAATTTCTGCCACAGTGATCATGAATAGAAATAAAACACCCTAGAAATTTTAAGTTTAAAAAGTGTTATCATAGAAAACTCTTCAAAAAGTAGTCAGATCCTCAAAAAAAACATCAATGTGAAAAAAGGCCAAGTTCCTATCAAAAATTTCGGCCATCAAAAGCAGTGAGATATAAATTTTGACCAAGTTCATGTTTGGCACAAAAACTTTGACTGACATATGCTATGCATTATATACATTTGTAATCGTAAATATGTCGTACAATTTCTAGATAATCTGCTAACTTGACAACATTTTTACCGATATAAAGAAATTAAAAAATATACATTATTCTCTCCTTTTTTAGAAAGGTAAAAATGTTGCCAAGTTTGCAGATTATCTAGAAATTGTACGACATATTTACGATTACAAATGTATATAATGCATAGCATATGTCAATCAAAGTTTTTGTGCCAAACATGAACTTGGTCAAAATTTATATCTCACTGCTTTTGACGGCCGAAATTTTTGATAGGAACTTGGCCTTTTTCACATTGATGTTTTTTTGAGGATATATTTTACCTCCCACTTCTTTGATTATAGGTCTAAAACATATACATAAAAGGTCAATTACCCATGAAAATTTTAACGACAATCAACACATATTTCTACATTGTTTAATTCTCAGAAAAAAGTACAATAATTAGCACGTATGTCTTGGCTGTTTGAAATTATCATTTCGATTCATTTTACGCTAAAAAAACATAAAAGTTTTTAAGTTCTCAACAACATTTCACAATTGCTTAGCAGTTGTAATTCCGTACATGCATACAAGCAACACAAAAAGGTTTACAATGTAGTCTAGCGCTATTCGTAGTTACAAAACAGTGATAAAGTTGTTGGTAGAAGAAATCTTGCGAACAAGTAAATTCCAAAAACTAAAATTGTGCAAGTAAAAAAAAAAGTTTTATATATAATTGGAATACAAAATAGATAACGGAAAATAGACAAAACATTTTGCTTTCCATAAACTTTTTATTTTCTTTGGCAACAGCTAAATGCCATTAAAACTTTTCATAGAAAATATGCTGATGCTTGGTAGTAAAAAATGTACGACTGGACTTATGTTACTTTTCATTTAGCATTTCAAAAAGTGTTCAAAAACTTTTTTGATAAAATACCTAAAGTTTTGCAATAAAATTTTAGCAAAGGTTACATTCAAAGTAAATAAAAATTGTCTTTGTGGTTTTGTCTTTATAAAGATTTCAATATTACGAATATCTAATTTCTTTAAAGTAAGAAAATCAAGACTCTGCACGAAGTCTTTTTTTATTGCAGAAATATGTATCTTCAATGAACTAAAGGTAAAAAAGATGTTACGAGGAAATATTAGAGAGTATCTTATTATTTTGAAAACATGAATACAGTGGATTTGGGTACAATGAGCAGATATGCAATGGATTTTGGTGATAACAAAGTCTGAACAAACGGAAAAATTTTTTTGTTATTGGTAAGACTTATTAAAATTGAAACAAAATACAAAACAATAATTCTTTCTGCAAAAAAACCGCCTTCAATGCAAAAATCTAATAAAGGGTCCGCCATCTTACGTTTTTTTCAACTAGTGCTTATCTCGTGAATGATAACACTTAGCTCATGTCTGATTTGACAACCCCCAGGGGAGTCTATTCTACAGACTACGGGTGTGGCAATCCCGGGGCCCCAGCTAGGGTAATGTAGCTTTTTCCGCTGACGGACCTTTGGCTCATTACCCGTAAAACTTATGTGTTACTACCCAATCTCTGAACATAAACAGAGCAAAGGATTTGCACATAATTATAAAAGGAAAACAAATATTGTACGCCCGTTGTTGTCAGTTAGGTGCAGCGTCACCTAGAACTGCCCCTGAGTTCAAAAGACGATAGAGGTGAAGCCCTTGTGGTGGAACTTCGAGAGGCTACTTCTGGTACCACGGGTGCCGGTTGCCCGACAGCTGGGCTGCTTAGAGACAAATGCATTGCGGTTGTCAAAATTTCTGGTCCAAAATGGCTTTTGTCCTGGATACGACCCCAGGACTCTTTCACTTTTTAGTGTCGGGTCTTAGTAGGCACAGAAATTTTGGTGGCGAGCTTGCGTTCTTCTCGCGTGAGTGGTCCTCGCTGCTCTGAAGTTTTGAGTGCATGTAGCGGTCGTCAGTTTCCTTTGCTGAAATGCCGAGTTCGTCCTACCCCTCGGCGTTTACCCCACGGGGTTAAAGGGACGACTTTGGTAGGTGTGGAGTAGGCACTAGTTATTTGGCGACACAGGCATGCGTTCATTATGGATGAGTGGTTAGCTGTGCCGGCAATGGTTGAGGAATTTTCTTGGGGACCTCGCTAAGGTGTATACACAACACCATAGCGTGGAAGCCGGAGAATAATCTTGGTGGCGGTGGTTGCTACCAAAATCGCTGGGAGAATAGTCTTGGCTTCCCAGTGTGAAATCAATGCTAGTGGTTGGTCTGACGCGGTCAGCCAGACACTATTCTAGGTGCTGTTGCCATTCAACAGAGCTGCTATGGGCACGGACATAGCAGCAGAGTTTAGATAGCTCAAAGTACCTCAGCAAGGTACTTGAATATAGAACAGGGATAACTATATTCAAAGATTGCAAACTATGTACCTTATGAAGTGGGCCATATGTTCATTCTAAAAGTGTGCATGGGGGCGTTGGTCTGGCGTCTAACCCACACCCGGTGCTTTGGCACACCTGAGATAAGACCGTAACGGCAGGTACTCACGTAAAGCAATTGCACATCTGTCTGATTTGACAGATAATTAGTTTTATCATTCCGCTGAACGAGCCAACTGGCCATGCAATGCGTTTTCGCTTCGCAAAGTGGGCCTGCGATCGACTTACAGAAGATGCCGATTTTGCCAAAAAAAATCATCTTTTCAGATGTAGCTCATTTTCATCTTGGCGGGTATGTAAACAAGCAAAATTGTCGCATTTGGGGCACAGAAAACCCGCACGCATACATTGAAAAGCCGACGCGCCCAAAACGAGTCACTGTTTGTTGCGGATTTTGGTCCAGAGGCATAATTGGCCCATTGAGCAAGGAGTGGCCGTTATAGTCAATGGTGATTGTTATCGGGTTATGCTGAACGAATTTTGTTCACAAAAATTGAAGAGGAGGATATTAGCAACATTTGGTTTCAACAGGACGGCGCTAAGTGCCACACAGCCGAAGCTTCAGTAGTTTTTTTTATAGCATTTTCAAGAAAAAAGTTATCTGGCGGACCCTTTAGAAGAAGATAGGAAGATAATGAGCGTGCCTCCACCAGTGTGCACACTTAATTTTTTTTAAATTCGATAGAAGCGACAAAAAAAATCGGTAGATTTGAATGAAATTCGGTAGAAATTTTTTTAATTCAAAGAAACATAAAAAATAACAAGTCAAAGAAGCAAAAAATAACAAAATATGTGTACAGTATAACCTCTCTAGTCAGGACTACAGTTAAAATAAAAGTTAATCGTAATACGTTTATGTACATCTATATAATTTACTTTTATTATACGGGATTTACACTATGATTTTTCACCGTGACTTTTCTAGAGTTTATTGACAAAAGGGGTACAAAGGTGATCAAAGGGGTAGCAACATAATAGAGAATTCAAGAAAAACGCGGGGAAAAATAAGAATTTCTATTTTTAAAATCTTTTAAAAATAAAATTTCCTTTTCCGTCGCTTTGGTTTTCTCAGTGCATAAAATAGCTTTTGAAAATAGTTCGCTTGCTTCTTTATTTGAGATTGTGTTTTGAGCATTCTCAGGCTCCTCCAAAGAGCTATCAAGCTCTGATTGGTAATTACTGATTGGATTATATCTTCATCCGAGAAATCCTTAGCAAATTCATTTTCACCCCTTGCCCAAATATCCAATGTAGAAGGGCTGAAATCAGCGGACGGGTTAAGAGTAGTTAATGTAGAATAAATGCTATTCATATCCTGGCACAGTGCGTCTCTGGCTTTCAATTGAACAAGAGGTAGGTAGTCTTCATCTTCCCCTTCGTTTTCGACGGATAGCTTTGGCAAACTAAACAGATTCCAAAAGCGCATTTAAAACTTCACATGTGATTGGAAATTAAACTGCCATAAACAATGAAGCATTTCCATTAAAAAAAGTGTCATCCTCAGTTATTTGCCCTTACCCTTTATATAGATATGCTATGCATACATAAAATAATGTACATAAATAACAGGAATTCAGTTTTTGTACATAGGTTTTACAAAGCTACTAAAATAACTTTTATTTGACTGTTTATAAGTACAAAGATTATCAGCCTGGCCCACGATATCGACAACGTTCGACTTGTCGCACACTTACATTCAAAACAAAAACAAATTTTAATATTTTGTTGTTGTTTCAAATGTAAGTGTGCGACAAGTCGAACGTTGTAGATATCGTGGGCCAGGCTGTATATGTAAGAACCATTTATGAATTTAAACTTTTGTGCAAAAATTATTAAATCATTTCATTCCCAAGGCACAATTTTTTGGCAAATATTAGGTTACTTACAGTTTCAGTTTTTAATCGATTTCTTTGTTCTGTTTTAATGATTTTCATGACAGAAAATGACCGCTCTGACCCGCACTGCTATGTTGCAAAATAGGCAATTTACACATATGTATATAGACTTAAATTCCTAAATAACAATATTCGGTAAATTTCAGGCCTTATTCGATAGAATTGGTAGATTGTTAAATTCACAAACATATTCGGTAGAATCTACCGAATATCGGTAGAAGTGTGCATACTGGCTTCTACCCAGTTTTTAAATGCAAGATTATGTGTTTTACAGAGTTCAGGGTGTGTGCTAAGTCTTGCGAAAATCGGTAAAGTAAATCATATATTAAAATTTAATGGGCGTGACTCTACTAATTTTTTTAAATGGAGGATTGTGTCTATTTTAGAGCTCAAGGTGTGTGATAAGTTTCGTAAAAATCGTAAGTAGAACCGCGTGATATATTATATAGAGTTAATATTTACACGTACATGTATGAAAATGTATGAATATATATAATCATATATGCCCATATACCCCCATTTATCGGATTCGAACCATATCTGGGATATCATATATGCTCCATACATATTTTTTTAGCTGGGTATATAGTTTTAGTATAGTATTATTTTACATACATATTTATGTTTGTGATACCCTTTACCAAAAAATGGTAAAAGGGTATATATAGGTTTGTCATTCCGTTTGTAATTTCCTGAATATTAATAAGCGAGCCATAAAGTTTATATATTCTGGATCCTTATGCATAGGGAAGACGAATAAGCGATGTCCGTCTGTCCGTCTGACTGTACGTGAAAGCTAGAGACTTCGTTCTTAGACTGGTGGGTCAGAAATGGTCGAAATAAGATTGGTATTGAAAATCAGCAAAATCGACCAGACGGTTTCAGAGCTGGGAGACTTAAACTTCATTTTGCCATACAAAATAACTACCGAAAACTAGTTCTTAATATTTTTTTATTAAATAAACTTATTTTATACTTCAGTATGAATAAAATTTGTATTTCTAACTAAAAAAATATATAAAAATTAAAAAGACGTTTCCGGGGTTGGAAAACCTTAAATTTTTTTGTTATGCAAAAGTAACTTACTAAAACAAATTTTTCCTTTTTATTCTATAAACTAAACATATGTAATGTTCTTAAAAGAAGGAGACTGATGTAAGAAATCAGAAAAACAAAAAGGATGATTCCAGGGATGGAAAACCTACGATTTTTGTGATATATACAATTAACTACCGTAAACTAATTTTTTAATTATTTTTATTAAATAAACTTATTTGATACTTCACCACGAATAAAATTGGTATTTCAAATAAAAAATTAAACTTCAAAAAACTAATAAGATGTTTCCAGGTATTGAAAACTTTATCTTTTTTTCTTATACAAAAGTAACTTACTAAAAGAAATTTTTCCTTTTTTTCTATAAATTAAACATATCTAATGTTCTTAAAAGAAAGAAATTGATGTTAAAAATCAGAAAAACAAAAAGCGTGATTCCAGGGTTGGAAAACCTACGATTTTTGTGATATATAAAATTAACTACCGTAAACTAATTTTTTATTTATTTTTATTAAATAAACTTATTTTATACTTCACCACGAATAAAATTTGTATTTCAAATAAAAAAAAATAAAAAATTTAAAAAGACGTTTCCAGCGTTGGAAGACTTTAACTTTGTTTCTTATACAAAAGTAACTTACTTAAACAAATTTTTCCTTTTTTTCTATAAATTAAACATATCTAATGTTCTTAAAAGAAAGAAATTGATGTTAAAAATCAGAAAAACAAAAAGGGTGATTCCTGGGTTGGGAAACCTACGATTTTTGTGATATATAAAATTAAATACCGTAAACTAATTTTTTATTTATTTTTATTAAATAAACTTATTTTATACTTCACCACGAATAAAATTTTTATTTCAAAATAAAAAAGTTAAAAAATTAAAAAGACGATTCCAGGGTTGGAAAACTTTAACTTTTTTTGTACAAAAGTAAGTTACTAAAACAAATTTTTCCTTTTTTTTTATAAATAAAACATTTCTTAAATTCTGAAAAGAAGGAGACTCGTGTAAGAAATCAGAAAATCAAAAAGGATGAGTTCAAGGTTGGGACACTTACACTTTTTTGATATATAAAAGTAACTAAGTCTAATTAATTTTTATCTTTTCCTTTATAAATTATATATATTTTACGTTTTGGAAAGAAAAGTTTGGTATAGAAAATTATAAAAATAAAAACCACAGCTCCAGAGCTGGAAACTATGATTTTTTTCGCGTGACTGTGGTTAGAATAAAAAACGCGTTTTAATACTGTAATGACAAATATTTTGAAATTTCACACATAAAAATATGTACTATAGGGTGTTTTTTTGAGGGGTATAGAACTTCGAATTGAAATAAAACACAAGAAAATCGTTTTAATGTCCATCAATTTGGCTTTATTGGAAGGCTAATTTTATGCCATTAATGTTTAAATATGATTTCGGGCATGTGGCCGCCGCGGCTGGCTCGAATAGAGCTAATTCTACATGTCCAATTTTCAACCACTTTTTCGAGCATATGGGGCCGTATGTTGGCAATAACGCCACGAATGTTGGCTTCCAAGTCCCCTAACGTTTCTGGTTTGTTGGCGTAGACGAGCGACTTCACATATCCTCAAAGAAAATAATCCAATGGTGTCAAATCACACGATCTTGGTGGCCAATTGACAGGTCCATTCCGCGAAATTATGCGCTCATCGAATGTTTCCTTCAATAAATCGATTGTGACGTGCGCTGTGTGGCATGTAGCGCCGTCTTGTTGGAACCACAACTCATCCACATTCATGCCATCCAATTCGGGAACAAAATAGTCGGTTAGTCGGCTCCAATTGCTGTGCACGGTGGCGAATCGATTCATTCGGGTCCTCTTCAACACTTTGCTCTACAGCGGCAATTGTTTCTTCGGTGCGCACTGTTCGACGTCTCTGCGGATGCGTATTATCACATAGAGTAAACGTAGTGCGAAAACGATCCATGGTTAACCGAATTAATTGCTCTGATGGACGATTATGTCGACCATAAAATGGACGGAGCTTGCGGTAAACTTCGCGAACTGAACCATTATTTTCGAAATAAATTTGCACGATTTGCAAGCGTTGTTCTTTTGTCAACCTGTTCATGATGAAATGGCAAACCAAACTAAATATTAATCACTTGACAGCTGACAAAATGGCCGCCAGTTAAAAAGTGATGCCAACTTAAAGTTCTATACCTCAATAAAAAACACCCTTTACATACAATGACCCAAAAAATGTACATTACTTACAAAGCATCTATTATGGCTGAAGTACAAAAAGCATTTGAATCGCAAAACTATTTGACAATTTATATGTTGTTACAAAGTTGTACAAATAAATTAAAAGTAAAAGCTAAGCACTTCGATTATTGTGAAGTCGATTCTGATTCTGTATTAAATGATTTTAGTTAATTAAAACATAATGTCGAGGAACCAATATTGCAAAATCTGAAAAATTAATTGTATATACGAGTTCTAAATACATATATATATTGACTTTTATTGAAATTTAATTTAGCGCGTAAAAAATAGCGCGTTTTTGCTATAAATATTTGACAATGCTGTAACTTAGCGCGTTTTAGCGCGTTTTGAGAAGGGTAGTAGCGCGTTTGGGTTAAAAATAGTTGGCATCGCTGTATATAAGATTCGGCACAGGCGAATATAGCACTCTTACTTGTTAATTTTAAAGATTCAGAGAGCAACGCTGATGATTGCATTAGAAGCCTCAGATATGACAATTTTAGTGCAGAGGAATTCGACAGCACTTGGCAAGCATGCAGCAATTTCAGAATTAATGAAATAAACCAAGCTTCCACTTTAGCCGATGTTTTTAAAAGATGGCCTGAATATAAAAACCGAGTGGATCCAAATATGTGAGTATATAAATATTTACTGTTTTATACTTTAGTATTTATCGCAAAATAAATATTTGTATTAAAGCTTAAAGTTTAGTTCATAAATCAAATAAATAAATAAAGTTTTTTGCTATTTGCTGATTTATGAATTAAACCAGAAGTTTGAACATTTTTAATAAAAAAAAAATAATAATAAAAAACGACGGTTAATTGACTTCATTATAATCCAGGTTCATTTGTTTAATAATATTTTCTTACAATATAACTATATTTCAGATTGACAAAGACTTCAGCGTTGCTTTTGGGAAACGTGAAGGAATTTTCTTTAATTGACCAGAACGATTTGCGAAGATAAAAAACTTTATTCTATCTGAGAACAACGTCAAAGATAAAGCTTTGATAGAAATATTGAACAATTTGGATGACTCGCAGAGCAATGACGGTAAATGCAATTTATTACTTCTCAAAACTTGTTTATCTACAATTTAATTTTATCAAATACACAATGAGAAATTCTCAGGATGCGTTTATGTTTGTTGTGAATAGCACACAAGAAGTAACCGAATATGTTAATAACTTAGCGCCTACAGAAGTATTCGTTCAACCCTTCATTTTAGCTTTGGAACTTTCGAAAATTTATTTGTTTATTTAGAGGGAATATCTTTCCAGTTAAGCTCTTTTTTGAGGGCTTTAGATAATGTTTTAAATGCTTTCACTTATTTAATTTAGAGTATCATCCAGCCTGCATTCAATTTTGGCAATTTATTGAGTTTTATTTTTATGGTTTTGTAAATACAAACAAAAAACCTTCAAGAGTTTCTGAAATGACAGACAACTCAAAGAAACTAAATAAATTTACTTAAGTTTGTTTTATTGTAAATAATTATATTATAAGTTAACGTTCTAATTTATAAAAATTATTAAGGCTTTATAAAGTTTTTATAAGACGGATTTTCATATTAAGCCTTTATAAAGCCTTAATAATTTTTATAAATAAGGCAATAATTATTTTATGTTATGTATATAAACATATATATAAGTCAATTATTATATGAATTATTAAATAAAATACTCAATTTAATACGAACTTGCCTATTATTATATTTATTTAAAGTGAAATTTTGAATGTATAGGTGCAATGAGTCAAGGAACAAATTCATAAAATTCAATAAATAGGTTCAGTGGGTCAAGGAATAGGTTTCTTAGATTCAAGGAACTATTTCATTAAATTCAAAGTATGTATACGTTGGGTCAAGGAATAAATTCATTCCTTTCAATATTTAGGTTTAATGAACTTACGTAAGGTTTCAACGTATCGATTCTTAACTTCAACGAACTGTTCCTTGTTTTTATGTACCTTTTTGGTTCAGTGTACATGGCAACGAAAAATAAAATTATTAAAAAGTGTAATAACAAAAATTAAAAATTTTAAAAGTACCAAATATATCCAGTAATGAAGTGATATCTTCTAAACGACTGAACCAATCAAGTTACTTTTCAAACAGAAAAAACTAAATCAAATTCGGTCCAACCGTTTGGCCTGTACGTAGACTCGTACAGATACACGAACACACACTACAAACTTATAACACCTGTCCAAAATCGTTTGGACAACAACTGACTAAGTCAGATTTATATACGTTTACTTTTTTTATTATTATAATTATTATATACTTATCATTTGATTACATTTAACTATGAATTTTCCGTAATCAATTGAAACTTTTGAGGACCTGCAATTTGGAAAATTGTAAAAGAGTTTCCAGTTTGCAACTTCCAAATGTCAACCCGTTTCGATTTCCAAATATCAAGGTTGGCATTAAAATAATAGAAAAATCAAATGAAACTTACTTACCTTTGAGCTCTCAAACTACTCACATTAAAAATTTGAATTACATTGAAAATTAGTCAACGTTTTGGTTTCCTAAAAAAATATATACCTACATAAAATTGTGTATTTTGTGAACATTTATATCTATATTTAACTTGAAATAAAACAAATAAAAAGGAAGAAAATTAAAGAAACTCCTAAAAGAATCCAACTTTACAGTAAAGGATACCCTAAAGGAAAACAGGTAATATCTCCCTTTCGCAAGGATCGAACAACAGAATTAACCATTCTGTTCGCACATTTCCTTCTCTTATCCCCTAAATTATAACCCTCGCTGACGAGTGGTTATAATTCGATTTCCTATCTAAATTTACCATCCTGGACGGAATCGTAAAATAATTCACAAATTATTTCAACACCCATTATTTGGTCGGGGTGAAAAATTATATTGTCTGAGAATTAATGTTAGTATCAATAGATGCAAAAATAGTCTTAAATTATTATTATACAAGAACTATTAAGCTGTGGTTTCCTTAATATTTATGGGTAATTAATTGCATTTAAACCATTGTAGATATAATACATAAATATCGTGCCATAACCGCCAAAAATGCTTAAGCGACATGATTTTCGAACATCAATTTTTTACGATAATCGAAATTTTGTCGCTCAAGTTTTTGGCGGTTATGGCACTACATTTATTCTGTAATTCGCTAAAGCTAAATATCGATCGCTAAAATGATAAACAAATGCAAATTTAAATATTTTTGGCGATAATATAAAACAGTAAAATTTCGGCGAATTAAATTTTTAAGCAATTGCCTAATTTAGCTTGAAAATTGCATTCTTAGAGGAAATTTTATAAATAAGGGGGACAGGCATATTAAAATAAAAATGAAAATAGGCCAAAACAAACTTTTTTTTAATATAAAGTAGAAAAGCACCAACTTCCAGCACCTCAATCACATGCTTAAAAAATCAAAATATACAGGTATGTGATGCAAATCGGTTCGATTTGAAATGAAATCGCAAGCTCAAAACGTAGAAAATTGTTTTTGGTGTGACAGAAAACGCATCGATTTCATATTCCAACTTTGTTTCATTTTCAGTTGGTTGCAAAAAAATCAATTGTTTTTTTTATATTTTTTGCTGCTAACTGAAATTGAAGCCAATGATGCTGAAGTCGGCTGCAGGTTGCCAAACATATTTTCGGCGACGGCAAAACGAATATCGTTGGATCGTGGTTTGCTGAAGCAATTGTTGAATGGAATGACATATTTTTTCTTAATTTCAAACACCGAGTTTTATAATGAAAATCTTTTATTTTTTAAACCATGGAAAAGTCTTGCAAAATTATTTAATTATTTTAAAGCATTTTACTTACATTTTCACATAAGTTATTGCAGGAAAATTTTGCTTAGATATAGAATAATTTCTAAATCGTCAAGTCATGCTTACTCGATTTAAAAACCGCAAAAACAACACAAGATCCTTTTTCCATCACATCTTTTTTTTCTAATATTTTCATAGAACAAGATGGGAAATGAAATCGATTTCGATTTAAAACAGAACCAGAATGAAATCGAAATAAATGTGCGCATCACAACTTTTTACGTTTTTCAATCGATTTTAAATCGAAAACGATTTCCATCACATACCTGATAAACCAGTAATTTTAAGCATTCGCCTGTTTTTATTCAGATCTATTTTAAGCCGAAACTGGAAAAAGTAGCCTTTGCTTGTTAGTATAAAGTACTAGCTTTACTAGCTTAAACAAATTTAAACCTTAAATTAACTAGTATTAGATTTATCTACCTTTTTATTCACACGGCCCAATATAATGCTGATATATTGTATTATATGTATGTATTTGCGTGATGTTTTGTATATGGAGGCAATTAAAATTTTCCAATAACTATTTCTACTAATGATACAATTATATGAAAACCAAACAATACATACCACAAAGCACACAGATATCTATTATTTTGTATACATATGTATATAATTTTTAACAAAAGTTTATCATGAGCATACATATTTAAAAAATTAATAGCAAAACAAGAACAGTTTCATATTATGTTACATCGTTTCATTTTTTAAATTGTTTTTCATCACGTGTGGTCTTTTTGGTTAGCTGGTGAGTTTGTTGATCTGAATTTATGTTTGCTTTTATTTTCTCTGACCAAGAAAAGCAAGCAATGAGTGCAGTAGCGGGAGAAAAACAAAAGGATATATATTAAAACTTATTCTTTTTCATGAAACTCAAATATAACTCATATAGAACTAAATGCCATACTTAAGTTTGCAGACAATTTTCTATTACGATCATCATAAGCGTTTTGTAGTTTATCGAACGAATAAATTATTTTGACAGCACATCCTTGTTATTTTAACAATTAACTTTAAGATTTTGATATTTTTGATTAATTATTTAGCAATAAGGCGTTTCTGTTTTGTTGAACATTTTTAAACCAAAATATTAAACTGATTAAATTCAATGACAACAGAAAACCTAATGTTTCTTTTTTCTAGGCGCACGGTAGTGCTCCAGGCCAAGTTCCGGCCATAGTTTAAAGTCTTGTATACCTGAAACGCGTATTTAAGATTTCACTAAATTGGCTTGAATTAAAAGCTGTATACTAAGTTTTTAGCTCCAAACAATATTAGCGTGGCCCCGCCCATTCTTGTAAAATTTTTGGCTTTTCAGATTTTTCTAGTCGTTATCAAATTTCAGCTCATAAGAGCAATTTTAATTTTTAATTTTTATGGACGTAATCCCGCCTCTAACTAAAATTTCCGGGTTTTCAGATTTTTATAGTTGGTTTCTCACCTAGACCTATTTGTATATCAAATTTCACCTCCTTAGCGAAACATTTAATATTTCATTTTTATTGACGTAACCCCGCCCACGTTTCCAAACTTAAGATTTTTTCGCCCACTTTTTTAATGAAAAATTTATAGCCTTGCACTATCCCAGTATGTATGCCAAATTTCAATAAAACAGCTTCCATTAAGCGCCTTATATAAGCTTTTTTAATTCAGACTTTTATGGGCCTTAGCTCCGCCCTCCTGGCCAAAATTTACGGGTTTTCAGATTGTTTTATTTTACTTATTACCTAAACCTAGCTCTGTATCGAATTTCAGCTCGCTAGCGCAAATTTTAATTTTTATGGGTGTAGCCCTGCCGTGTTTTCAGATTTTTCTGGTTCATTGCTCACCTAGATCTACTCGTGTACCAAATCTTAGCTCTCTAGCGATAGCGGAAGTGCTTCATCAATTTGATGAGTGTGGCAGTGGTCAGTGAGTATGTGTTCTAAATATGCACTTTTTGCACCTCTATATCTCCGGAACTGTTAATTGTAAAACTTTCAAACTTCTCATGTGAGGTTACATGAACTTATTTTAATTATGGTTTAAATATCATAATTTTACAATTGCGGGGAACAAAGTTATGAGGGGGTAAAAACAGCTCGAATGGCTTCGTGTAAATATACACACTGCGTGCATTGGCCGGAACTTGGCCTGGCGCACAGGAAAACAAAAATAAATTAAGAATATTTTACAATAACTGCCTTATTCATAAAAATATATCAGGTTTATTAAGCGCTTGTTTGACATATTTATATTGGAAATTTGTCAAATAAACCTGTAATAAACCTAAAATATTAATTGTGAATTAGACCGTAAGTATATAAATTTTTCGCGAGCAGAAATAATTACAAAAAAACAATAGTAGATTAATTAATAATTATTTAATTAATTAATCTTCAGGTCGCGCAACTTTTTCTCCACATACTTTCACAGAATTTCATTAGTGCTAAAGCCAAGTTTCTAGGGAGGATGTGCCTGCAGTTTTTTTTCCATTGAATGAAGGCCATTCTCTTATTGTTGAGGACGAATATTTCGGGTGTTTAAGTCTACCTAACCAATCATCTCCAAATGTATTTAATTTGGGAGCTAATTATGCTAAATTATCTCTTAGTATTTTTAAATAATCCATTTTATTCATTGTACGTTCTATAAAAACCGGATTTCATACACCACTCGATCCCATTTAGCTCATACCATCATAGTACACCCTATGCTTCACTGTGGTATTGAGGTTTTTATCGTTTTATCTTAAAATCTTACAAAGAAGCAGATATACTTTGATTAGAAGATCGGAGCGTTTGCTGTACATAGGTTTGTCATTCCGTTTGTAATTTCCACAATATTCATAAGCAAGCCATAAAGTATACATGTTCTGGATCCTTATGCAAAAGGAACACAAATAAGCGATGTCCGTCTGTCTGTACGTGAAATCGGTTTTCCGAAGCTCCCAGAAAAGCTAGAGACTTCGGTCTTACATAGTCTGAAATATTGAGCAGGCGCTTTCAGAGCCGAAAAATGTAAACTTTATTTTGCAATACAAAATAACTACCGAAAATTAGTTATTATTGTTTTTTATTAAATAAACTTATTTTATACTTCAGTATAAATAAAATTGGTATTTCTAATAAAAAAAAAATTAAAAATTAAAAAGACGTTTCCAGGGTTGGAATACAAAATTATACAAAATTAACTTACTAAAACAAATTTGTCCTTTTTTCTATAAATTATATATATCTTATATTCTTAAAAAGACAGAGATTGGTGCGAGGAATCAGAAAAATCAAAAAGGATGATTCCAGTGTTGGAAAACTTGAAATTTTTGTGATATAAGAAATTAACTACCAAAAACATAATTTTATATTTTTTTTATTGAATTAACATAATTTATGCTTCAGTACGAATAAAATTGGTAATTAAACAGGTAAAGAAAATAAAAAAAAATGTTCATTATTGAGTTCTTGTTTCAACTTTGTTATTTGTTGTTGAGCTTCTCATTTGTTTAAATGAAAGTTTAAAACACAATAACTCTAGCTTTTCTAAGAAACTTTGGGTAAAGGTTCCCTGATGATCTGCATTAGCAATAGTGAAATGCGCATAGGATCCAGCTAAACCCCTAAATAATCAATTTCAATGTATTTTTAATAAAAAAAGCAGTTTGATATGTAAACATCTAGTAATGAAAATTTTTTTAAGTTGGATGTACTTATGCTTTTAGTGTACTTTTTTTAATTAACAAATTAAAAGTATCAAAACTTTCAATATTGTAAATACATAGGAATTTGTTGGTTTTTGTTTATTTTATTAAACTTATTTGGTGAGTAAATGGGTACACTGCAGTATATATGTACTGCATTAAAAATTGCAGTAAGCAGTAAATTTGCTGATTACCTACTGAAAAAATTCAGTAAATTTTTACTGCTAATGAAATTTAATTTGCATTACCAGTAAAATCGTAGGGCCGCATTTATAATAAAATTGTAGCAAGTGGCAAGGTTTTTTTCATTAAAATTTTGAAACTTTTGTATGACAAACATTTAGCTAGCCACTTGGTAGAATTTCATTATGAATACGGGCATTACTGATTACGGAAAATTCAATGCACCTTATCATATAATAAATCATTTAGGCACTTTATAAAAATTGTAGAAAAAAATGATAGAATCAGTAAAAATTTACTGGTTAAATTTTTTTATTATTTTTATTAAAATTTTAGTGGTACTGCAGTGCTCATCTATGGTAAATTCCGTTACTTTTACTTTTTAATTCCTGTTGTTCATCGTTTAGTTGTTGCTGTTCTTGTTGTTGTTTACGCATTGCAATTAAAATAAATTCAGTAAAAAAATAATAAATAAAAAAAAAAATAATAATAAAAAATAATTAAAATAAATTCAGTTCTCGTTGAACCTTCATAGTGAAGAGACATTAAAGCGGATTTTTTTTACATACATACATACGAAACAAATATAAAAAACAACAAAATCAAAAATCATACAAAAAATATTCGTAATACATATTCACCTTGATAAATAAGCTTATTGGCTTTACTAATATTTTTTACATAGCAAGAAATAGCAAAAACAAAAAAAAAACCGTAAACACAAAGTTCCCTTGAGGAATAATACTCTGTATGAGTACCTCAAAGGAAAAAAAAAATTTGAAGTGAGTTCTAACGGCAGAAATGCTTATTTTACTGTGAGTTCTGAAACTCTTAATGAAAAAAATATAAATAATAAATCTGATGAAAATCTTTTTTTAACGGCAAAGCCAATTTTTCGTCAGCGATCAACTTCGCTTTGTCCAATGCCAACTAGTGAATCGTCAACTTCAACAACTTAAGAGTGCTAAAGGCCTGCAGATAGTATTAAAGGGCATAGATTCATATGTTGAACCCGAAGAAGTAAAATGTGCACTTGTCGACCAAGGATTCAAGGTAAAAAATGTTACCAGCGTATTTAATAGACCCTATTTCGGGTTGAACTGGAGCCGAATGACATACAATTGGCAAAAGATGAGGCCCATCCAGTTTATAACGTAAAGTATCTCTTACATCGAAAAATCACAGTTGAAGAGCCACGTAAGCGTTCAGGTCCCGTACAGTGCCATAATTGCCAAGAATATGGCCATACGAAAACTTACTGCAAGTTACCTACAGTGTGTGTTATCTGCGGTGAATTGCATGGTACTGCTAGCTGCACTAAGCCAAAAGATCAAGCAGAAAAAAAATGTAGTAATTGTGGAGGTAATCACACAGCTAACTATAGAGGGTGCCCTGTATTTTCTTTCGTTAAACAGGCTATGGGTCAAAAACCCAAGTTAACTCCAGCTCTACAAGTAAACGCGAACTCCGACACTTTTGCTCAAATCAGCCAACCAGTTACTTCACGTGTATCGTATGCTGATGCTGCTAAGACTAGTTCAATTCCCACGCAAAATGTTCCACCGCCAAATAATTCAACGAATTCAAACTCAAGCTTTAACTTTAGTCGCCTTGAAGCTACTATTGAGAATCTGGTGCTAACTATAAACAACTTTACTACAAATATGACAAGTATGATGCAAGAAATGCTGCGAATGCAGAATACACTGCTTCAAGCATTAGTTAATAAACCATGAACACGTTAAAAATATGTTTCTGGAACGCAAACGGCATTCGCCAACATAAAAATGAACTTGAGCACTTCCTCATGGAAAAAAATATTGATATAATGTTGGTTTCTGAGACTCATTTGACCTCAAGAAGCTTATTTAAAATAAATGGTTACACTTTATATGATACAAAGGACCCGAGAGAGAGAGCATGTGGTGGATCAGCAATTCTGATTAAGTCAAGACTCAAGCACTATGTCCTTGACAACGTTAGTGAAGAATATTTGCAAGCAACGAATATTTTCGTAGAAAATTTTTGTGCGAATTTCGTGATATCATCAATTTACTCACCTCCCAGATTTTCAGTTACCGAAGATCAGTACGAGAAGTTCTACAAATCGCTTGGATCTTGTTTCGTGGCAGCTGGTGACTACAATGCAAAACATACCTACTGGGGATCGCGTCTTGTTACACCTAGAGGTCGAGCCTTGTTCAATACAATTTCAAAAATGGGCTAAGATGTCATTTCGAGTGGGGAGCCTACTTACTGGCCTACTGACGTAAGAAAAATTCCAGATGTTATAGATTTTGCCGTCACGAAAAATATTCATAGGGACTTAATTCATGTAGAGGCCTCTCTAGATCTGTCCTCCGATCACTCTCCAACAATAGTTACAATTTTCAACCCACTAAGGAGTGATTTAACTAACTCATATGTGAAGATGATTAATGGAATCAACTGGCTGGTATTCAAAAAATATCTTAGTAGTCACTGCGTAGAAAACATTCAGCTTAGATCATGCGATGATATTGAATTTAATATTGCCAATCTTAACGAAAATATTAAACAGGTTGCTGAACACGCCACTACCTCCTATCCGCAGACCGGCTTTAACAGACTTTATTCTACGGAAATTGAACGTCTTGTATGTGAAAAAAGGAGAGCTAGAAGAGAATGGCAACAACACAGATCACCCCTAAATAAAATCAGACTTAAAGAATGTACTAAACGACTCAAAGAGCTGCTATCATCGGAAAAAACTGCACTACTCGAAAAGTATTTAGAAGGTCTTGATGTAACGTCCGCATCTAATTACTCTTTATGGCGCGCTACTAGAAATCTTAAACGACCCGTCGATCTTAAATCACCATTGCGTACTGCGACCGCAGGCTGGGCAAGAAGTGATAGTGAGAAAGGTAACTTATTTTCTGAGCATTTAAAATCTGTATTCACTCCCAATTCATGTACGGGTGCTGCTGATTTACCGAGTGTAGTTTCTCTACCCCCTCGTCCCTTAAGGTTTAAGATGCGTGAAGTACAAAAAGTAATTGCTGAACTCAACCCGAAGAAAGCTCCAGGTATTGATGGCATTAGTAACAAAATGCTCATGAAGTTGCCTCATATTGCAATAAGAATCCTGCTATTTACTTTTAATGCTATTTTAAGAATGCAGTATTTTCCACATAACCGGAAACTGGCCAAGATCAAAATGATTCCAAAGGCGGCCAAAGATCTTACCAAGACTGAGTCATATAGGCCTATAAGCTTACTATCTACAATCTCAAAGCTTTTCGAAAAGCTGCTCATGAATAAATTGTCCAAAATTTTAACTGATAATGGGTGCATCCCGGACCATCAATTTGGCTTTAGAAGTCAGCACAGCACGATTGAACAAACGCATAGACTGGTCCAAGTTGTAAGAAGAACATTTGAAGAAAAGAAGTATTGTTCTGCTCTATTTATTGATGTTTCTCAGGCGTTTGATAAAGTATGGCACGAAGGCCTAGTTTTAAAATTGAAGACATATCCAAAAGCTTTTGGAAAGTTATATTATTGATAGGAAGTTCACTGTTGTGGAAGGAGAGTTCACGAGTGTGCCTGAATCTATATCTTCTGGTGTGCCCCAGGGTAGTATTCTGGGTCCCGTCTTGTATTTAATATAAACTTGTGATATGCCTGTGAGCAATAATATCCATATTTCTACTTTTGCCGATGATACAGCCTGTATGAGTGTGCACGAAAACCCTTATGAGGCATCCCGCAATCTCCAGGAACATATCACTCAGCTGAAAATATGGTTGAACTTATGGAGAATTAAAGTCAATGAACAAAAGTGTGTCCATATAACGTTCACCCTAAGAAGAGATACTTGCTCCCCCATTCGAATCAATAATCAAAATATTCCTCAACATTACCAAGTGAAATACCTTGGTATACACCTTGATCGAAGACTTACATGGAAACATCATATTGTCTCTAAGTTAACTCTGATGAAACTTAAGTTAACTCAAATATATTGGTTGATTGGCAGAAACTCAACACTCAGCCTAGACTGCAAACTTTTATTATACAAGTCGCTTTTGAAGCCAATATGGTGCTATGGAATTCAGTTATGGGACACTGCTTCAGCTTCCAATGTCGAGAGAATCCAACGAAGGCAAAACAAAATTTTACGGTTAATAACATCGTCTCCATGGTACATCTAAAATTCTATTATACATCGTGATTTAAATATGCCACTAGTGACTGAAGAAATTGCAAAATACGCAGGCAAATATTTAACAAAACTCGAATCACATCCTAATCCTCTTGCTCGTAATATTTTGAACTTTACTGGACACATCCGCTTAAAAAAGAGGGACACACGGGCTCTTATACCTAACACTCCAGATGGGACTACTTGAAAATACTTCCCCCCCCCTTTTTTTTTTTTGATTATCACTACTAATGTATTATTTATAACTACCACTAAGTTTAAGTCCGACACTGGTCGGGCCTAATAATTTTTTTTATAGATTTAAGATTTGAATACTTATTTTTAGTTCATATATGAAGATACAATAAATAAATACATGCATTACAAAAAGTAAAGTGCGACTTTGACGCGCGCACGAAGGGTTCCGTACATTCAGTTTTGAGCATTTTTTTGATGTGGCTTTTTTCCTTTTTTAAGTTTTTTTAGTTTAAACGATTTTTTCAGTTTTGTCGCTTTTTTCTTGTAGTGCCGTTTTTTGTCTTTTTGGGATTTTTTTCCATTTTCGCAATTTTTTTCATTTTGGCGATTTTTTTCATTTTAACGATTTTTTTTTCTGTTTTTGTGGTTTTTTTTAATTTTGGCGATTTTTCCATTTTGGTAATTTTTTGTTTAAGGTTTTTTTTTATTTAGGCGATTTATTCATTTTGGCGATTCTTTTTTTTAAGGGTTTTTTTAATTTTGGCGATTTATTTTAGTCCTAGAAATATATTTTAATTTGGTGCTATTTTCTTTTTGGCGATTTTTTTAGATTTGGCGATTTTATAATTTTTTAGTTTTACCGTTTTTGAAAATTTCAAGAGGTTTGCTCTTACTGTCTTCAAGATACAGCATGTTGTCAAACTTACAAAGCCGAAATTGCATTAGCCGATGCAGCACCCTTTAATATAAATTTTTTAAATTTACTGTTAATTGTTGTAGTCTGTATAAAAATACACTAATTTTACAAATTTCAAGTGTATATATGTACATACAATTGGATGTATATTACATGGGATTTTAACATTTTTCGTTGCTCGTTTTGGAACACCCTTTAGTTTTTAAGTCTCATGTATTTGTTGTTGTAGCGGCCAAATGTCTACACACTCTGTCCAAATTTCAGATCCGTAGCTCTTACGGTTCTCGAGAAAATAAATGGGGTTGATTTTCACCTTTGGTGTACGGAACCCTAATAAAGCAATTATCAAGTTAAATAAAACAAACAAAAACTAGCAAATTCCTATGTATTTACAATATTTTAAATAAGTTTGTATTGCTTCTTTCAAACACTAATAAACTCATAAATAGCTCACACCGATTTGATAACGCGGTGAGCATCTTACTCAAAATTTGTGATCGTATTGTGAAAAAGATTTTTACCCCCTAGCATATAGATGTTTACACATCAAAAATATTTTACTTAATAAGTAAAATATTAATTTGGTATTATTAGTGCGTTTGAAATTTTTTTCTTTTTTTTTTTTTTTTTTAATGCATGTATTTATTTATTGTATCTTCATATATGAACTAACAATAAGTATTCAAATCTTAAATCTATAAAAAAATTATTAGGCCCGACCAATGTCGGACATAAGCTTAGTGATAGCTATAATAATACATAAGTAGTGATAAGCAACAAAAAGAAAAAAGTATTTTCAAGCAGCTTCATCTTGAGTGTTGAATATTAGAGCCCGTGTATCTCTCTTTTTTAAGCGGATGTGCCCAGTAAAGTTCAAAATATTACGAGCAAGCGGATTAGGATGTGACTCGAGTTTTGTTAGATATTTGCCTGCGTATTTAACAATTTCTTCAGTCACTAGTGGCATATTCAAATCGCGATGTATATTTGAATTTTTGATGTACCATGGAGCCGATGTTATCATGCGTAAAATTTTATTTTGCCTTCGTTGAATTTTCTCTACATTTGAAGCTGAAGCAGTGCCCCATAGTTGAATTCCGTAACACCATATTGGCTTTAAAAGCGACTTGTATATTAAAAGTTTGCAGTCTAGGATAGTGTCTAGTCTAGTGTTGAATTTCTACCAATCAGCCAATGTACCTGAGTTAATTTAAGTTTCATTTGAGTTAACTTAGAGTCAATGTGATGTTTCCATGTAAGTCGTCGATCAAGGTGTATACCAAGATATTTCACATGTGAATGTTGAGGAACAACTTGATTGTTAGTCCGAATGGGGAAGCAAGTATCTCTTCTTAGGGTTAACGTTATATGGACACACTTTTGTTCATTGACTTTAATTCTCCATAAGTTTAACCAAAGCTCCATCTGGCTAATGTGTTCCTGGAGTTTGCGGGATGCCTCATCAGGGTTTTCGTGCATACTAAGGCAGGCTGTATCGTCGGCAAATGTGGAAGTATGGATACTACTGCTCACAGGCATATCACAAGTATAAATCAAATATAAAACTGGTCCCAGTATGCTCCCCTGTGGCACACCGGATGAAATAGTTTCAGGCCTACTCGTAAAGTCTCCTTCCACAACAGTGAACTTACGGGAAATAATGTGTCTTTCCAAAATATTTAAAATGTTTATTGGTAAGTAAGTCTTCAATTTTAAAATTAGGCCTTCATGCCACACTTTATCAAATGCCTGAGAAACGTAAATAAAGAGCGCAGAACAATACTTTTTTTCCTCAAAAGTTTTTCTTATAAATTGAACTAGTCTGTGAGTTTGTTCAATGGTGCTATGCTGACTTCTAAAACCAAATTGATGGTCTGGTATGCACCCACTTCTAATTAGAATTGGGGACAATTTTGTTTTGAGCAGTTTTTCGAAAAGCTTTGACATAGTTGATAGTAGACTTATTGGCCTATATGACTCAGCCTTGGTTAGATCTTTGCCCGGCTTTGGAATCATTTTAACCTTGGCAAGCTTCCAGCTGTGTGGATAAAACTCCAGTCGTAAAATGGCATTAAATATGAATAATAGGATTCTCATTGCAATACGAGGCAACTTCATAAGCATCTGGTTACTAATTCTATCAATACCCGGAGCTTTCTTCGGGTTGAGTTCGGCAATTAATTTTTGTAAATCACGCGTCTTAAACTTTATGTGTTGAGGGGGTAGTGCGACTACATTCGGCAAATCAGCAACACCAGTACATATGTTTGGCGTAAAAACGGATTTTAAGTGCTCAGCAAATATTTTACCTTTTTCAGTATCGCTTCTTGCCCAACTTCCGGTAGATGTGCGTAGAGGTGGCTTATACTCAATGGGAGTTTTAAGCTTTCTAGTAGCGCGCCACAAAGATTAATTAGACGCTGTTGTGACATCAAGACCTTCCAGATAATTTTTAAGAGATGCAGTTTTTTCAGACGCAAGCAAATCTTGGAGTCGTTTAGTGCACTCTTTAAATCTGATTTTATTTTGTGGTGATCTGTGCTGTTGCCATTCCCTTCTAGCTCTTCTTTTTTCACGTACGAGACGTTCAATGTCTGTAGAATAAATTTTATTATACCCAGTCTGCGGATGGGAGATAGTGGCATGTTCAGCAGCCTATTTAATATTCGCGCTGAGATTGGCAATGTTAGATTCAATATCATCGGATGTTCTAAGCGTAATGTTTTCCGTACAATGACTACTGAGATCTTTTTTGAACCCCAGCCAATTAACACGATTTATCATCTTCACATATGGGTCAAGTAAGTTACTTCTTAAGGGACTACAAATTGTAATTAATGATCGTCGGAGAGTGATCGGACGAAAGATCAAGAGAAGCTTGAACTTGAATTAAATCCCTAGAGATATTTTTTATGACGCCAAAATCTATAACATCCGGAATTTTTTGTATGTCAGTAGGCCAATACGTGGGCTCCCCACTCGAAATGACATCCAAGCCCATTTTTGAAATAGTGTTGAACAATGCTCGACCTCTGGGGGTAATAAGACGCGAACCCCAGAACGTATGCTTAGCATTGTAGTCGCCAGCTGCTACAAAACAAGGTCCAAGAGATTTGTAGAAATCCTCATATTGATTCTCAGTGATTGAAAATCTGGGAGGGGAGTAAATTGATGATATAACAAAATTTGTACAAAAACTTTCAATGCCAATATTTGTTGCTTGTAGGTGTTCTTCACAAATTTTATCAAGAACATAGTGCTTGAGTCTTGACTTTATTAGAATTGCTGATCCACCGCAAGCCCTTCCTCTAGGGTCCTTTGTATCATATATAGTGTAGCCATAAATTTTAAAAAGACTTCTCGAAGTCAAATGAGTCTCAGATACTAACATTACATCAATATTTTTTTCCGTGAGGAAGTCATCAAGTTCATTTTTATGTTGGCGAATGCCGTTTGCGTTCCAGAAACATATTGTTAACGTGTTCATGGCTTATTAATTAATGCTTGAAGCAGAGTATTCTGCATTCGCAGCATTTCTTGCATCATGCTAGTCATATTTGTTGTAAAATTGTTTATGGTTTGCACCAGATTTTCAATAGTAGCTTCAAGGCGATTAAAATTAAAGCTTGCGTCAGTATTTTTTGAATTATTTGGCGGGGAAACATTTTGTGTGGGAATTGAATTTGTCTTAGCAGCATCTGCATACGATACACGGGAAGTAACTGGTTGGCTCATTTGCGCAAAAGTGGCAGAGTAAGCGTTTGCTGATTGAGCTGGAGCTAATTTAGGTTTTTGCACCATAGTCTTCTTTACGAAAGAGTACACAGGACAACCTCTGTAGTTAGCGGTGTGATTACCTCCACAATTACTGCATTTTTTATCACTTTGAAAAATTTTAAAATTTAATTTTTTTCTTTTTCTTTATAAATTATATATATTTTAAGTTTTGGAAAGAAAAATTTGGTGTAGAGAGTTACAAAAATTAAAACCACAGCTCCAGAGCTGGAAACTTTGAACTATTTTTCTGGATATTAAAGTTACTAAATAAAACTATTTTTTTAATTTAATTTTTTGATATTGTATGACGTCGTTTTTGACAACTGGAATAAGGATGAATGTAAAATATTTCTTAAATACAGAGTGTAGAATAAAATATTCAACTTATTGCTAATATCGAAAAAAAAAATATTTAATTGAAAAATACCGAGAGGTAACTTACTAAGAATTGCACTAGAGCAAAAAAAACATCTGCGTATGCATGGACGTGCTTATGAATCTATCTCCATGCTTCATATACGCACTTTGGTGAAGGGTATTTAAGATACGGCACAGCCGAATATAGCACTCTTACTTGTTTTTAACTGGGGGTGGCGTTGGCTGAAGTAGTTAGCACGTTGACTACAAAACGAAGATCCTGGGTTCAATCCCTGTATCCGACAGTCATTAAATAACAACAGCACGCATTTTTCTGATGTGCATTAGTGTCCCTTTGTATCAGTTGTTGTAGGAAAGTTCAAGTGATGAAGGCATAGTCACTAGTCACTGAACTATACCCACTTCACAGTTGCTAATCCTAATGTAATATCAGAGCGCCCTCCTTCGTCTGTATTGTGTAGCAGAATCATCGGCGAACTAAAATAACCAATAAGATGGCTATTAAACACAGCTTCAAAATTTAATACGCCTAATTTGAGACCACAAGGCGCTACAACACTGCATTATTACAAAAAAAAAAAAAAAATGCGTGCAAAAAGCAGAGTTGTAAAAAGAATGAAGCTTTCTTCTATCACTTCTTTCACCACCTGTCTTCTATCACTTTCCCTTTCCGAAATAAAGTAACACCTATATAGTATAGTAGTAGACATTAATTGGGTGAGTATTACTTCGCTTTAAAAAAAATAAAAATAAAAAATTCACATTTTTTACCTCATTAGCTGCAATATTGCTCTATTAGTTTCCCACAAACTATCTAAAATAATCGTTAAGAAAAAAAAAACACGCACATGCAATAAATGTATTAAAACTAAAAAAAATCTAGTATATTTTTAATTTTTAATATTTCCCTTTCATTACTGCATATACATAAATCACGTTGCATAGGAATTGTGCGTGTTTGTTTGTTTTACTGCAGTTGTTTTTTTAATTTTTACATTTCTTTAATGTCCTTGGATTCTTTTTACAAGTAACATCTGTATGGGAATATATTTTATGATATCCTTTGTTTTAGAAAATCATGTGTTCATAGTTTGCAAAATACATTTCTATACAACGCCGCAATTATTGAAATATATTTTTTTCTTTTTAGTTTCATTACTATGGTAAAATATTTTGTGGGCAAGAGGGTATGGTAAGTGTCGTTATATTTTTAGCAAAAATTCATGAACGAAAACCGTATGTGTGCAGACCCGATTACATTTCTAATATCACTGACAATAAAATAATATACACAACGAAGGACAATTTTTCAAATATTGGCCTAAAATAACTACAATTATTATAACTAATTATAAAAATTAACATATATTTTGTGCTTTGTTTCGATGTATTAATTTATTGCAAAACGAGATTTTGACTTTATTGTTTTAAATTCTTGTCGAAGAACGTTAAAATTATCGTCTTTTTGTTTTAAATCTGCTAGAGCTTTTTCGATAACAGATTACAATTCTTCCTGCAGAGAATTGTTATAATTTTCTTAAATTTTTTTTACCTTTCCTTGTTACAGAATGCTTAGTAATGTATAAAAGTCTTCAATGTAAAGTACATTTGCTGTATTTTTAAACAAGATAATAATGTTTAAATAAAACTTAAAAACCGACGCTTTTTTTGTCGGACTCGGTTTCGGTTTTTATGGGTTTAAAACCACGGTTTCGGTTTCGGTTATAACCCTAATGCAGTGTGTATATTTACACGAAGGCATTCGAGCTGTTTTTACCCCCTCATAACTTTGTTCCCCGCTATCGCAAAATTATGATATTTAAACCATAATTAGAATAAATTCATACAACCTCAATTCCAAATTTTGAAAATTTTACATAGAAAGGTTCCGGAGATATAGAGGTGCAAAAGTGAATATTTTAAGACATACTCACTGACCACTGACACACTCATCAAATTGATGAAGCACTTCCGCTATCGCTAGAGAGCTAAAGTGAGTAATGAACTAGTAAAATCTGAAAACACGGAAATATAAACCAGGGGGCGGGGCTACGCCCATAAAAATTAAAATGTGCGCTACTGAGCTGAAATTCGATACAGAGCTAGGTCTGGGTAAGAAATGAAACAAAAAGATTTGAAAACTTGGAAATTTTGGCCAGGAGGGCGGGGCTGCCCATAAATGCAAGAAATTAAAAAGCTAATATAGGGCGCTTAATGAAAGCTGTTTTATTGAAATTTAGCATATATACTGCAATAATGCAAGTCCAAAAATTTTTTATTAAAAAATTGGGCGTTGACACACCCATACAATTGAAATCTCAGATTTATGTACTGCGGCTTAGCATATTTAGGTATACTATTTATGTATGTATTATTATACGTTTGCAACCAAACTTGACACGAATAATAAGCACTGGCCAAAAAAAAAACTTGAGTTTGAAAAAGTGGGCAGGGTTACGCCCATAACGATTGAAAATTAAAAGTTACGCTAAGGAGCTGAATTTTGATATACAAGTAGGTCTAGGTGAAAAACCAACCAGAGGGAAAATTTGAAAACCGAAAATATTTTACCAGAATGGGATGCTGGTGTGACATCAAGACCTTCCAGATATTTTTTAATTTTAAAAGTCTTTTTTTTTTGGTCATAAAATAATGGAAAATAATATAATTTTTATAGACGCGTAAGGTTTGAAAGGTAATTCAAATTATTTAATTGCAAAGTATCTTAAATTTTATCAATAAAAAAAACAAAAATTAAAAGGAGCAAGCTGGCTAATAAACACCTATCATTACCTAAGCTGGACTGCCGGATCAGTTTCATTTAAAAATATTTATAAAGTTATAAAAATCAATGCAAGATGTTTTAAAATAAATGTAAAAGGTGAGGAGAAAAGACGATTGTTTTGAAAAAATTGTGTACTCCCAAAAATTTCTAACGGTGACTATATAGACTGCATCAAGTTTTAAAAACTGTAAACTAAAGATATGAAATATTTTTATTTTATAGTTACTATTACTATAAAGTATGTATCTAAAGGAATTTAGTTTTACTTTAAACAGAAAATCCTCACAACAATATTGTGAGTTTAAAATATTGGAAGGGATAATGCTCATAAGATTTAAAGGTATAACTCGCGCTAGAGAGCTGAAATTTTATACATAAGTAAGTGTAGATGAGTAAGGTAATGGCAAAATCTTAAAACCAAGGAGCTTTATTCGATATGCAGGGCCACACCGTTAGAACTCTAAATCGCACCAGAGAGCTTAACTTTGATACACAAATAAATCTAAATCAGAGATCACCAAGAAAAATCTAAAAAACCAGTAGTTGCAACTAGGCGGCGGGAACAAGCACTTTAAATTCAAAATTAAGATTAATTTTATTGAAAATTTTCATACACATTGCACTTATCCAAAGTAAAAGTTTCCTGTTTTGAAAAGTGGCAGTGACTACACCCATAAATCTTAGCTTTTTCTTTCATATACTTCGGCTTAGCAGTTGTTAGTCTATTACCCATGTATTTCTTAAAAGCTTTTTCCTACAAAACTTTACATGAACCATCAGCACTAGAAGATATAAAAGTCGGCAGGGCCAAGCCCATAAAAATATTACGTAATATTATACTATAGAGACCTGACATTTTGTATGCAAATAGTAATTGATTTACTCAATCTAAAAATCCAAGAATTAAAGCATAACCTACCCTATTGAAACTTTGCATGCACATTGGGCATATCCTTTTAATTTAGGTACTTTGGCTAAGCAGACTTTAATATGTAAATATATTGAGAAAATAGACGGGGACTAGAGAATAGACGTATACTAAAATTTAGGCTATATATTACATATTTCTTTCCAGATAACTCTTACCAAATTGCGTACACACTGGCGACCCGTTTTAATGACACAAAAGTTAATTTTTAAGGTCTACAATCCGACACCCATCACGCTTTAATCAATTATTTTATGTAACTACGCCATTTTCAATTTTAGATAATTTGCTAATTTGGCAATATTTTTACCTTTCTAGAAAAAGGAGAGAATAATGCATATTTGTTCATTTCCTTACATCGGTAAAAATGTTGTCAAGTAAGCACACTATCTAGAAATTGTATGACACCTTTACGATTACAAATTTATATAATGCAAAGCATATTTCAGTGTTTGGTATTGTGCCAAACAAGAACTTGTTCAAAATTTATATCTCGCTACTTTTAATGGCCGAAGTTTTTGATAGAAACTTGGCCTTTTTCACATTTATGTTTTTGTGAGGATTTATATTTACTCTACATATGCAAACTTAAATGCAAACTGAAAGCTGAAAAAATTAATAAAAATATGAATAAGATTATCTTAAGAAGAAATAGTGGATATTTTATTTTGGAATTTCTATTGCAAAGTAAATAAAAAAACAGTATTTTGAAAATTGCTGGGAAATTCTACAATTCCATATATTGGCAATCTAAAATGCACAAGATTGTGAATTGGGGTCATATGTTATCAAACAAAACACCGATGGTATTAACTTTTCCACCCTTGCAATAGTTTGTGTTGGTTTTTTTTGTTGTGTGTCGAAATGAAAAGCATGTAAAATGGCGCACTATGGGCCACTTTGGTAAATTTACTGCCAAAAAATGGAGAGCAATCTTTAAATACATAACTCACGACACACATATGCAGGTTTGTTATTAGCAGGGACAATGACATCATGCATTTAAAAAAGGTGTTTCAGGCGCCTAAAATATGACATTAAAAACGAAAAATATGCACTAAAAACAATTAAATATGCACATATTTAAAAAAAAATTTTGTTCAAAATAACATTTTTAAATTTACATACAACTAATTAAAGATATAAAAATATTTTATTTTCTCAAGATTTGCGTATACAACCCTCTTATATTAAATTTGTACACAAGTTTAAAAATGATATTAAGATTTTTTTCTGCATTATTTACCCTATATACGCATTTTTCGAAGTTCTATGAATTTGTTTTAAGAAGAATTTTTGGCATTGAAAAAGGCATTTTAACGTCTGTAAAGGTAATCGGCTCAAATTTAAATAATTATTTTTATATAATCTTGTATACCTATACATATTTATTTAACGCAACTATTACAATGAATTGAATACTAACTAATAGATTTATTTGGCATTTTTAAAAACAATATCAAGTTTCCGCAGAATTGTTTCACTCCTTTCGGCTTTATTAGCAGAAAATGTCCTCTTGAAATCACCAAATGACAATTTTTATTAAATTTGGTAGGTGTGTGTGCTTGTACAATCCTTTTACAATTCTACAACAATGCAAGCGAAATAATTTGTTAAAAAAAACGGTCTTGCATTAATAACAAATTTTGAAATTTGAATTTTTTTACTAAATATGACACAAAACTTGTAATTATACCAAAATATGAGACAAAAATATGCATTTATGACCAAATTATGCTAAAATATGCATTATCAGCAAAATATGCAAAAATGTGCACTAACAAATCGATGTAATTTTCACACAAATTCAATGTTTAGTAAAGATATTTCGTGCTTGCCATTATCAGGTTTCAGGTAAAAAATATGCATTTGCATAAAACCCCTGTCCCTGGTTATTAGTTTAGGTTGCTTGAAGATGTTTTAAAACAGGAAGTTGTGCTTATACCATTATGGGGACACGTACTTAAATCAGTTTTCGGTATCGATATAAATATTCTAAAGGCTGCAAAAATCTTAAACTTATATACATATCTATACTTATGTATGTATATTCATATGCAGATTCAAGTTGTCTTAGAAGTGGGTGAATAAATAGCCATTACAAGGTGATGATCTTTGTTAAAATTATCTCCTTTTAATTTCTCGTCATTGATTTTTAAATGAGAAACTATTAACAAGGTTAAAAAATTATTTAATATTTAAAGAAAATATTCCACTAATCTTTACGTACATACATCAATGAAGGGTATATAAGATTAGGTACAACCGAATATAGCACTCTTGCTTGTTTATTTTCTAACATAAACTGCAAAAAATAGTGTTGGCAGATTGTGAATAAATCTTCGCATTTTAGACAATTTATATTACATAGTTTTCCTCTACACACCCTTCATTAGCAAAGAAAAAATATGTGCATTCAACAGATGTCATTAAGTTTGTGCTATAAAAAATAATTCGAAAATAAATTTGCTAAATAGAGGAAATTTAAAAATTTTATTTTATAGTGCAATTAATTTTATTGACATGTCAACAAAAAATAAAAAAAGAATTTATGCTTATAAATTTAATTAAATTTTAATTTGTTGCTTCTACGTATTACAATTTTAATGACTTTAACTAAATCAGTTTATTTTAATTAATTTATTAGTAAGTTCTAAAGTGAGGCAAGGGTGAGAAGCATTAAAAAATTATATGACTGAAAATAATTGAATCAATAATTAGCTTAACCAAATATACATATGAAGTTATTGTATTAATCAATGACTGTACTATTTTATTAAAGTATTTTACTATAATAAATAATATAAAAAATTATAAAAATTAATTAAATTATTATTAGTGAATTTTTTTGAGTTTCTATTTGCAATAAATCTTTTAAACATTGTGGTGTCAATGTTAATAGGACGATTTAAATGACAGTCATTTCCACAAAAAAAAAAAAGAACAAAACGACAACGGTAATACTGTTGTAAATATAGAGATGGTAAAATTGAGCTTACAATACAAAAAAGCTTTCAGCAAATTGAAATACGATGAATCAAAACAATTCACATATTCCATTTGCAATAATGCTAAGTATATAAAGCAGAAATCTACATTAACTGACACCACACACAGTGGACCAAACACAAAAGAACGCTGATGATGAAGGTTAAGTGGCCTTCGAAAACGGCTGGCTGTTCCGTTCAACTATGTGTTGTCAGAATATTTACAACTAACTTTGGTGTTATTTGTTCATTAATAATTATCACATATAATTTGGCTTAAAAAGCGATACGAACTTTAGCCTGTTCAAATCATAAATATAGAAACAAATGGAGTTCGAATAATAATTAAAATTAACTAAAACAGTAATAGATTATATAAACTTGAATCATTTGAATAATCTACTTCATCTTCACTCAAATCCCATTCTTTGTCGTTATTGGATTCTCTAATTTCTAATGGACAAATCTTTATAAAGGGTGTCCCAACAAGAGCGCAAGATTTAAATTTTAAATAAAACACAGATATTTAAAAAAAATCGTGAAACTTTATTATATCGTAAAGAAGACAAAATGAGGTTATGTGTGGAATAACAAATCGAGCTGATGGCCGCCGCGGTTTTGCTGGCACACACGCGATCTTTTAATGAAATTTTCAATGGCCGTTTTGCATAAATGCTGCGGTATTTCATTAATGCAGCGTCCAATTTCCTCTTCTAAGGCTTGAGTCGTCGTCGGCTTATTCGCGTAAGCCATCGACTTCAAAAAAACCCCAAAGAAAAAAGTCTAATGGTGTTAGATCGCACGATCCTGGCGGCCAATTCTGGTCTTCAAAACGCGAAATAACACGACCGGGAAATGACTGATGTAGCAATTGAATTGTTTCTCTGGCTGTATGACATGTGGCGCCGTCTTGTTGAAACCACATGCCCTCCACATTCATTTCTTAAATTCTAGGCACGAAAAAACTGGTTATCATTTCACGACACCGAACACCATTTACTGTTTGCGCTTGACCTGCGTTTGAGCAACATCATCACGTACAGCTGCGACATTTTCGGTCGATCGACCTAGTCGAAAGAGCGTTGTTGTCTTTACATCACTAACAGACCCAGTTTCGGAAAATTTATCCATTAATGTCTTTACAGTTGACTCTTTTGGAGCATTATTGTGACCCCAAATTTATAGCAAATTTGCGAACTGTAGCCGCAAAATGCGTTGTTCATTCGTGTAGCGCTCCATTTTTACTAACCTCGTACCTTCTACTAGCAAACAATAACAATTGTTCAAATATCAAACAATGACACTTCGAATGGCGCCAAATTTAAATCTTGCGTTCTTGTCGGGACACCCTTTAGTTACATCAAAACCAACAAGACAATTTGCAATTATATAAAAAATCATAAGCTTTTAATGCTATTGTCTTTATTGTATGATACTTTTATTTTTTATTTTAGACGCATGGATGTGGAATATCTCATAGACTCTCACTGAAAGACGGATGAATGGCAAGTTAATTCTTATTTGAAATGAAGATTTCAGGCAAATATACAATATTGCACAAAAAATTGTTTTAATAAAAGCACAAATATATATGTACAAAAGACATAAGAAAAGAACATAATCAATTGCAAAATAATCGAAAATCAATCAAAAGTAAGCCTAACAAATGAGAAAGAAGATAAATAGATAAACAGTCCCAATATTGAATCGGTGCTGCGCAACAGAAGGCTTTATTAATAGAATTAGAAAAACAAGTTATTTTATGTACAAATACGTTTTTTTACAAATAAAAATCGACTTGGTTTTTATTTACAGGGAAATTCAGTTACAGCAAACACCATTTATAATAACGAATTATCGCGTATAAAAACAATTTATCCGGTCCGAACAGTTTTGTGAGAATACTTGAAGATTAAGCTTAAAGCGAACTGCGGTTAAAACAAATTTTGTCTTATGATGAATTCTTTTACAAATACTGTAAAAGAAATTGCATCTATATTTATGCGGTTATAATAAAAAAATAACGAAAAATTAATAAAGCTTTTTAAAAATATTTAACGGACTTCCAAGAATAATTTAGATTTGAGGTCGGTGGTAAGCAGCTTAGCAAATTCTACAATTACATATTTATGCGTGTACTTATCATTATATCTGTCACCGATTGAAAAAAAAACAATATACGTATAAATTGTTTTGAACTTTTAAGTGCTTATTTTTAAAACCGGTTATAGTTTTCTGAAACGTTTTATCTTTACCTCGCCACCTACTTTTATAATTGCAATATATCGCCACTTTCAGATTTCTAGAAGTGTTTTAAGTTTCGTGAGAATCTGTCAAGTAAGAGCACGTGAAATATCTAGGCGTACGGTAGGTCGCAAGGCCATGTTCCGTCCAATGCACGATAAGTGTATATTTACATGAAGCCATTCGTCGTGCTTTTATCACCTCATAGCAGTGTTGCCAGAAAATGATAATGAGAGAATGCTAAATCGGTCAACAAATTCTGCTAAAATGTTCTACAGAAGAATTTAAATGTAGAAAAAGCTGTTATTTTTGGATATGTTACAATTAGGTTTAAAATTGTTTAGCGCACTAATAATCCAAAATTGTTAGATTGAAATTGATTATTGAAGGGTAAGCTGGATTCTATACTCATTTCACTGTATCTGGTGCAGATCATTAGGGAAACTTTATCCTGCAATACATGCATATTTATGAGAAAAATCTTATGTACAGAAGAATTCTTTTAAGAAATTCAAATTTTTTATTTTCAACAAATTCTGCCAGAAAGCATTTAGCAGAATTTTTTGAAAGTTGAATGCTTTTTAACTAATCAAAATGCCAGATCTAGCAGTGAAAATGCTAAACTGGCAACAATTCATGTAACCTCACATGCGAAGTTTGAAAGTTTTACAATGAAAACTTTAAGTTTTTAAAGTATTCAGTTATTAAAATTAATTATACATAATGTGTGTTTTATTCGAACTTTGTATACATATATATAAATAAAAAATAAATAAAAATTTAAAAGATATTCAGAACAAATTTAATTGGGTATTAGAGGCATGCGTAAACAGTATTGAAATGTAAATACGTCATGTTTTTTAAAGGTATTCTCGTGGCATGTACTATACTAAACCAATAATTAATGCTGTCGTATAATAAGCGAAGCAAGATGGATGCATTGATGTTCGTGTATATGAGTGTTAACTAATGATGTCGCGGAGACTTATAGTTCATAACAAACAATAAAAGAAGTAGTGTTGATGCGTGTATGCTTGTTGTTTTGCATATTGTACGTTTGATTATGTGTGTAAGATGTAGATGGTAAGCTATTATGTGTTTAAGGAGGTTTTTTTTAAAGCAAGCGCACACAACTACTGTCATTGCATTTGTGCGTTAGTATGTTCGTAGAAAAATAAAAGAGCATACACACAACTCATGTATGTATGTACATGCATTACGTTTGTATACGCGTCCATGCGTGTGAAGAAGCAAGCATCACAAATTCTTCCGTCACGAAGTATTTACTTCTTTACACCTATACCTGCAATATCTGAAAAAAATATATTTTCAACAGTGTGATTTAGCATTTCTTTCAAAAGATTTCAATGTAGCAAACCATCCCTCACGTCTTAAAAGTTCTTGTAAGTGGCCTTGTGCAGGACTTTAGTTTGTATAAACTTATTAAGTTCCTATAGTTATAGCTGCTGAAAAATTAAGTATGAACAAAAATGCTGCCAAGGCAGAAAAATTATAATATATTGCGTTTATCACCACTGAAAAATAATAACACTCCAAATATTACCTGTCACAAATAATTTTTTTAAATTAAAAATACGATGTCGGAAGATGCAAAGTGTAATTATTTTGTATTTTATTTAATTTATCTAATCAATCATTATTTGCTTGTTAATAAAACGTAAGGCTTAGACACGAGAGGAATCGTTAGGATTTCTTGGGTGCTACAACGCTAGAAAGAAAGAGCTCAAGCATTCACGCAAAAAGAAAATGGAATACCAGCATGTTCTGGAAGATATGCTGGGCAAAGGAGTAATGGTAACTATTTTTAAAACCTCTTTTATATATGTATGTTTTACTTAAAACTGAATTTTTCTTTTTAGGATCAGACACCAACAGCTGTGGCACTAGAGTGTAAAATCAGGACTCGTTTAACAGCCTACAAAGGTACCAATAGCCACTGGTGCTAGTACGTGTCTGCCTCCTTTTATGCAAGAAATGGATGAAATTTTTGGGGACAAGCCAATTATTTCAAATATGCATACACTACATAAAAAACGACTGAGATGTTTATGCCAATATCTTGTCTTACACAATAAGGCACAAAACTATTCAAAGTGAACAAAATAATTGTGGAACCAGGAAATATGCTTAAGCGACATCTATTTTGAGTAGTTCGAAAATTATGTCGCTTAAGCAGCGGTTATGAAACGACATGTGTTCATGAAATCTACTAAGCTTCATCGTCATCATTTCTTGAAACAGTGTGTCGAACGGTAAAATACAGAAAAATTTTATTAGATTATATTTTGTTCAATTAAGTAATTAAATAATATATCTCTTCTATCAGAATTATTTGGAAAATCTAACCTTAATGTACGAAGATATAGCTCATTGACATCTTAAGTAGCTGCACTTTCATACATATCATTTACTACGTTTATACGAGCACTATTTGAAAATAAAAATATTCGCAAATAAATTAACCCACTGTTTATACGGCATATCAAAAGTACACAAACTTGGTCGCACTTCTATAGGAAACTTACCCTACGTCTATACCTGATATATTTTTGTCATGACAAATTTCATATTCCATACATGAAAAACAGCTAACATAAAAAAAAATTATTTTTCAATATACAGTTTAACTTTTGCCATGATAAAAATATGTCAGGTATAGACGTAGGGTTACTTATGTTGACAAAAAATAGTGTAAATGTACAAAATATCAAATAATTATTTGTTTTATTATCATTATTTGCTTCTATTAAAGTTTTCATACATTTGTAAGCGTGGCAAACTCAAGCAATTTATTTGCAAATAGTGCGTTAGGCCGAGTACACACTATGGTATTTTGTGACAAATATAGCAAAAATAACAGTGGGAACTAGTGGCAACGTTTGTCATTTCCGATATTTTTCGTTGTGTGACATTACCAAACAAACTGTTTACGTATCTGATGTAAACAGTTGTGAGAATGAGCTGGCTGCATTGCAAACACAAAAAGAAAATGTCAGCGTGTTGACATTTTGACATTGAGAAAATACCGAAAGAATTTTAAATGTGTGCGGGTATAAAAATTTAAAATTATGGAAAACGAAAAAGAAAGTGGAAAAGCATAGAAGAGTGTGAGAGAAATTCAAACGCCCTGGACACATGACATGACGACATAGTTAATTCAGCTTGTGGAGGTTCGTGAGGCTGTATGGTAGCATTCATATGTATGCATGTATATGTAGCACTTATAGGGATAGAAATGCAAAAAAGGGCAGAAATTTTGGTGCAGTTAGGTCTACATGCACATGAAATTTTTGGCATCTAGCTTCCGTAAACTGGAAGGCAGAGTACAGTAGAATCCTTCGGTTTGACGCATATTAAGCCCTGGTCTTTTATACCACTGTCTTTGCCGTTTTTTAGATTTTCTTAATTTTTTTTCTTATTATTGATAAGCACACGGTTGCACTAGCCAATGGAATAATTTTGCGATTATCCATTTGTATAAATATTAATTAACAAACAATACGAAAATCAAAGTCTCACAATGGTATATCAAACGACATTAAATGTAATTATGTCAAAATGAGTTCTTGATGTAGACAACGATACCGTATTGCCATTGTTTAGGGATGGGAATCTTTTCTGTCACAAAGACACAACAAAATTGTGTGTCATCGAAAAATTTGATGAGAACGGCACTGCACACATATGAAAATGACACCACAAAATGCCCAATGTAAATTCGGCATTAGTCGTGAATAGTTTTCTGAATTAGTAAGTCGCAATAAAAACAATAATATGACAACAATTTACGGTTTTATTTGCAAATAAGCCCTGCGTATACACGTAGTAATTACTTGTCAAGCATATGTTGTAGATACAATACATATGCACTATTATAAGTAGATATATTTGGTTGTTGAGTGAGGAGTCTTCTAAACCGCATTTTTAGTTGGCCAAACGCATTTTCTATCACGATTCTGGTAGATGAGTGAATTTTGTTAAGATTTTTTTGAGCTTGGGAGGAGGCTTGGAGGGTAAGCTGAGTCCCCAATTGCAAAATACGAGTAATTACTTGAAAAATGCTGTTAACTATCACTTATGCTCTTCGGTACAAAGCTGACCTTCTAAGAATATGTGCATCATCCCGCGAGCCAGGCTCCCAGCAAGATATGTCGATGAACTTCGTATCAGAATCAGTAATGAGAAAATCTTTCCCGTGTGGGCATTTTATGAACTCATGGCTAATTGTTATAAAACATGATGCCTTTCTTTTTACTTTTATCCAAGCTGTGGACTTAGCAATGTACCAAACATACATATAAACAGATTTTTTAAGCATTTAGGCTCTGTTCAGATTATTGAAATCGGACTAAAATTTATATTACTTTTAGTTACATGTAAGTACATCAAAATAAATTTTTTCATCTTTACTTATCAGGTATTCTACAGCAATGGGATTCATCCTCATATTACTCTGGAATTTTTTTGTGATTATAAGCATTAAACACATTCACCACAGCAAGCTACCGACTACCAAATGTCAAGGATAGAATACACATGTTTATATGAGAATAATTCTCTTGAAGACAGCAAGGCAACGTGGCGGCAGGTTATTGTCTAGCTGATTTGGTCGATGTAGTCCAATTAAACTAATTTCTATTTTGTTGGCTACAATGAGAAAATTCAGTATTGCCAGTATAATACAAAATGTTGAATGAATGATTTTATACAATTATTTCATATTATTTAACAGAAACCATATCAAAAAATTGATGTAAAGAATAAATTGATTCATTTTTGTACTTTTACGTGAAATAAGTGCATTTTAAAAGAGTAATTAATTTCTATAAATGCAAAATATATAAAAGTGATGGGAAATGTGGCACAATTGTGCCATTTTTGGCACTATTGGACGTTGCCTGGAGTAGATTAGTAATGGCGGTCTGAGACATGTTTTGGGAATTCAAAACCGGGAAAAAATAAAATCGATGGCAACCCTGTTACAAATGGGGGGATTTTGGGGATTTTCATGCTGATATATATTTGTCTACGTGTGTGTGTGTGTGTGTGAGAGTTTGATTCTTTCTGTTTGTATATGTGTATGTACGTGTGAGCGTGCATATGTGTGTGTTTTTGTATTACTTATTCGTTTGCCGGTGTCCACTACTTTTCAGACAAGAAATTGGTGTCTATGTAGGGATCGTTATTTCATATGTATATTGTGGTCTGCTGCTGTGAGTTGACATTACTATGCTTATATAGGTTTATTAGACGTATGCATTTATGTTTGTGATCTCTGAGGAAATAATCTAATAGCTGCAGGTAGTGACAACACTGATAGGTGTTTGGAATGGAGGTGGATAGGGAATATATTTGGAAATGTATGTATTTATAATATAATATATAATATAATATATAATATATGTTGTTGTAGTAATGTATGTGATCGTATCTATTTTGCTTTGAAGAATATCATTGCTTGTGTGAATTACATCTATACTTCTTCATACATATTTACATATGCCTCTATACATACATATATGTTTTCTAGGCTATTGGCGTTCATATTCTTATGGAGATAGAAAATGTCGTGTTGGAATAGGTTTTAATATAAACAAGTGTATTTCAGAATTTAAATGTTTTAAATCCCAGCAGTTCGATAAGCAGAGTTTTGTGAATAGGGGTAATGATATTTTTATTTTAATATATTTTATTTTTGGTATAACAATTGTAGAAAATAGCTTTTAGAGAAATGCATCAAGAACTTATAGAAGCACCTACTTTCACGTGGTCCCGATTTTTCTCGTACCTTTATATTGCAAACTGATGTTAGCGATTTTGTTCTGGGTGTTGCTATGTATATGAATTTCATCATATATCGTAATACCAACAAAGAATTGTGGAAATGTGTATGTGTGTGTGTGTGTGTGTGTGTGTGTGTGTGTGTGTGTATGAATTTAACCACATGTCGTAATACCATCAGATAAACTAGATTTGATGACTACTACGCGATTCTCACATAAAGTATATAAGTAGAAGAAATAATGTAGATTGTCATCAGTCTGCTCTGATATCTCAACAAGTGACAACCTATTTTCCCATCCAAAATTTCTAAGGTGTTTGAAATCCAAAAACTATAAAAGTGTTAGAACTAATTACTCTTTGTTAAAAAAGATATTATTGCATAAAAAATAATTAAATAAATTGTTTATAACTGAAATAAATTGTTTATAAATAAAATAATTAAATTAATTAATAAACAAATAAATAATTAAATAATATGAATACTACAAGTTGTACTATCTGCAATAAAGTCTTTATGACTCAAACAAAACTAAACCAGCATATTGAAACGCACTCCTATGCTAGCCAATCGAAGGCTATGCTTGGAACTAGTAAGCTAAATCTTCAAAACAAATATTGTGAGGATTGTGATGAGATGATCCCATCAAATGGTTATATGGCTCATGTCAGAACCACAAAACACAAAAACAGTTGTCAGCAAGAACGGATTGGAGATTTTCTCACTAAGAGAGCAAGCAACTTCAATGGGAGGATCGAGACATACATCCTCCTCAACAAAAATGTGGTTGTTTTGTTTCCGGAGGAGTTTCTGAAATCGGCCAAGAGCTCCATAGTGCAACAATTAAATGAACGTAGTAAGATACATACTACATTCAAATTTAATATGGAGCTCACATGTGATTATATGAAGATGGTGAATGATGAGATGAATGTTTCCCAACTTGTACATATTACGAAAATGATGTTGGTGACTTTATCTGATGACATAGAGGATATGTACAAGAAACAAGCCGAGGAGCTAAGAACCAAAATGGAAGAATTTCAATAGAGGGATAGCGGATGGACCTTGATTTCAATAAATTCCCTTGAAGTTAATATAAACAAGGCGTCCATAATAAGAGGTTCGAGCTTTATCCCTATCCCAAAAAATATTGCAGCAAAACATGCATGCATAAATGTCGAGAACTCTGATGTTTATTGCTTTAAATGGTGTCTCATTGCGGCTTTGGACACAAATAGTACTTTAGATCGAAGACAACGGAAAAACCATAGAAATTACAATATGGCAAACATTTGTGATGAGAATATTAATATAGGGGAAATTGTACTAAATTTTAAAGACCTAGAGTTTCCACTCCCATTGAAGCAGATAAAAAAAATTGAAAGTCAAAATTATGTGAGCATCAATGTATTTGGGCACAATGGAACGTCGCTTATAGGACCATACTACATAACAAAAGGAGAAAAACATATTCATATTAATCTCTTATTGCTCCAGTCTAATGAAAACTTCCACTATGTACTTATCAAGGATATATCAAAGTAAGTTTCACTTGTACATTTATGCAAAATGTGTTTTCATCTCTATTTAAACAGTTACTTCTTATTGTTATATGTATTTATATCGTATTGGTATTTTCTATATTTTCTTCAGACTCCTTCGTTCCAGCATAACATCACATGATCACAAGATCCTAGTATGCAACACCTGCCTATATCATACACATGACGATTATGCGTATAATCATCACAGAAACGTTTGCGACAAAAAAGTCATCAGAATGCCAGAAGATGGATCTATTATCAAGTTTACGAAGCACTACAAACAGTTAGATGTACCATTTGTAATCTACGCAGACTTTGAGTCCATTTTAGAAAAAGTCAATGATCCTGTAAGTAAAAGCACTACAAATGTACAGAAACACCATGCGTGTGCATTCGGGTATTTTATTAATTGTAGTTTTAAGAGAGAAAATAATTTATATAGGAATTATTTTGGTGAAGATTCGGCAAATGTATTTATCAAAAAAATAGTTGAAGATTGTACAGATATTTATCTAAATTATTTACTTAAAGTTAAGAAAATGTTCATAACCCCAATAGAAATAACCCAATATAGTAATGCAAAAAATTGTCATATATGTAAGAAAATATTAAATAACGATAAAGTTAGAGATCATTGTCATCTTACGGGCAATTATCGTGGGGCAGCTCATAGCGAATGTAATTTGAATTATAAAACACCTCAGTTTATACCGGTTATCTTGCATAATCTTTCTGCATATGATATACACCTATTTTTCAAAGAACTTTCTACTATAAAATACTCCACAATAAAAGTGATTCCCCAGAACACAGAGCGTTATATTTCTCTTTTAATTTTCATCAGATTAGATGAAAAATATGGATTCGAAATAAGATTTATAGACTCTTTTAGATTTATGGCTTCGAGCTTAGATACGTTAGCGAAAAATCTTGATAGCAATGATTTCAATACTATTCGATCATGTTTCATTGATGAAGATCATTTCAACCTGATTAGAAGAAAGGGTATATTTCCGTACTCTTACATGGATTCCATGACTAAGTTTAAGGAAACTAAGCTCCCTAGTAGAGACGAGTTCTTCAATATTCTAACGAATGAAGAATGTGATGTAGTCGAGTATGAACATGCTCAAAAAATATGGAGAGAATTTAACTGTAAAACCCTCCTTGACTACACTGAACTCTACTTAAAGACAGATGTTCTACTTCTAGCCGATGTGTTTGAAAATTTTAGGAAAATTTGTAGAGATATATACGATTTGGACCCCTGCCACTATTATACAGCACCAGGAGGATTATCCTGGGATGCAATGTTGAAAACCACAGAAGTTTCACTGGAACAGTTCACTGATTCCGAAATGTATATGTTTATGCAAAACGGAATTAGAGGTGGACTAGTTCAATGCTCGCAAAGATATTCCAAAGCAAATAACAAATATTTGAAAGATTTTGATGCATTAAAACCATCAGAATTTCTTGTATATTTACACGCTAACAATTTGTATGGTTGGGCGATGTCAGAATATCTTCCTTGCGGTGAATTTGAGTGGGTATGTGATACTGATTTTGATGTTAAAAAAATTTCTGATACTGCAGAGTATGGGTACATTTTGGAAGTAGATATATATTATCCGGATTCAGTGCATGATCTTCATAATGATTTGCCATTTTGTCCCCAAAATAAGACCGTGGGGGGATCCAAAATCAAAAAATTAGTTGCAGACTTACACTTAAAAACAAATTACACCATACACTATAGAGTTTTAAAACAAGCCATTTCAAATGGCATCATTTCAAAACAAATCCATAGAATACTCAGATTTAAGCAATCCCCTTGGCTTAAAAAAATATATTGACTTAAACACATTTCATAGGACAAATGCTAAAAATAACTTTGAAAAAGATTTCTTCAAACTTTTAAACAATGCTGTTTACGGGAAGACAATGGAAAACATTGAAAAACGTAGGGACATTAGAATTACTTCATCTTGGGAAACAACAAATAGGAATCATTTAGGTCTCAGAGCATTAATTGCGAAACCAAATTTTATGTTGGTTTCACAGTACTAGAGTTATCCAAGTGGAGAATGTATGACTTCCATTATGGCTTCATGAAGCCTAAATTTGGAGACAACATTTCTCTCAACTATATGGATACTGACTCATTTATTTATTCAATTAAAACTGATGATTTTTACGATGACATCCGTAATGACATTAGTTTGAATTTTGATACGTCAGAATATCCTATAGATAATTAATTTCGTTTGCCGCTACTAAATAAGAAGGTTTTAGGAATGATGAAAGATGAAAACCATGGGGACATAATGACAGAGTTTGTTGGTTTAAGAGCAAAAATGTATTCTCTGTCGACTCTTCGCTCGGAAGCTATTAAAAAATCAAAAGGGGTCAAAAAGTCTGTAATTAAAAAGTTGTCCATTAATGATTACAAAAGTTGCTTATTCGAATCCAAAATTATCTCGGATGAAATGTTTTTGTTTAGATCTAAAACACATCAACTATATACCCAAAAACTACATAAAATAGCACTTAGCTTTTCTGATGATAAAAGAAATATAATGAAAGATAAAATAAAAACGCGTGCTTGGGGACATTACATAGACCGAAATAATGATGTAATGGATGTAGAATAGAATGATTCCTACTAAATTGCATGTAAGATGTCAATGAAAATTTAATTTTGTACTAATTGTATTTATTTATTAATGTATTTCTTTAATTATTTATTAATTTATTTATTATTCACTTATTTGTTTATTAATAAATTTATGTATTTATTATTTATTTGTTTATTAATTTATTAATTAGTTTATTCCTTTATTTCTTTATTAATTTACTTATCTATTAATTTATTTATTGTTTATATATTTGTTTATGAATTTATCTATTAATTTTAGTATTTTATTCACACAAAAGTATGTAAAAATTTAATGCTTTAAAGCTTTTATCTTTTTACCTATACCTAAGTTATCTTTAAATAAAAATTAAATATTAGATTATTGATCTTTTTTCTTTTTATATCTGTATATTTTTATTTATAAATAGAGTTAAATTTGTATTGGTACTAAGATTTTTAAGAAAAAATGATAAATAAAATATTGAAAAAATAATAATATATATAAATGGTTTTTATTTCAACTTAAATTTACTTAATAGAAATTTTAACTACAAATGTCCACATTTTTATATTTTGTTTCTTTATGGGCTTTACTTCGCGAGATCAAAAAATTTTTCTTTTTGCTTATTTACAAATTCTTGTTTTTTCTTTTCATATCACTTAAACATGAACAGTCTTGTTATCTTTGAAAGGTTCTACACAAGAGGAATTGAGTTTCACAATATTATGAAATTCCATTATATTTCATTAGGTATTTTCTTATCGACACCAACTGCTTTAACACCATCTCATTTACGTTTGCTAATAGCAAATAGTACAATAGGTGTCAGCTATTAGATCAGCTTATCAGCTATTAGATCAGCTTATTAGCACCTGGTCTGTTTTTCAGATCAGCTTTTCAGGAGCTGGTCTGGTTTTCAGATCAGCTTTTCAGGACCTGGTCTGGTTATCAGATCAGCTTATCAGGACCTGGTCTGGTTTTCAGATCAGCTTTTCAGGACCTGGTCTGGTTTTCAGATCAGCTTTTCAGGACCTGGTCTGGTTTTCAGATCAGCTTATCAGGACCTGGTCTGGTTTTCAGATCAGCTTTTCAGGACCTGGTCTGGTTTTTAGATCAGCTTTTCAGGACCTGGTCTGGTTTTCAGATCAGCTTATCAGGACCTGGTCTAGTTTTCAGATCAGCTTTTCAGGACCTGGTCTGGTTTTCAGATCAGCTTATCGGGACCTGGTCTGGTTTTCAGATCAGGCTATCAGGACCTGGTCTGGTTTTCAGATCAGCTTATCAGGAGCTGGTCTGATTTTCAGGTCAGCTTATTAGGAGCTGGTCTGATTTTCAGGTCAGCTTATTAGGAGCTGGTCTGGTTTTCAGGTCAGATGAAATAACTAAAGTCTATCTTTTATTAGCAGTATTTTTTTTTCTATAACGAAAATCGTTTAATTTAATATATTTGCTTATAATCAAAAATCCATATTTATCCTTCCAACACTCTACAAATTTTTTAAAACTTGTCAAAATTCATATTACTGCCAACATGAACCTTCTAAACATGCTTCATATTTTTCTCATCTTACTTAAACATTATAATTACATTTGCATTGTCTCTTATTAAATGCTTATAGCCATATTCATAAAAATTTTAAACAGCATTTCAAATGTTGTTTGAGCAAAATTCGCTAAAATTGTATTCATAATAGAATATTAGCTCAAAAAACGTTTTTTAACTTGCGTAAATCACCAAATCTTATAAATTAAATGCACCCATATCAAAAATAATTTTGAGTTGACGTCGTTGTAGTTTTGCTTCATGTTTATTTGTATTTTTAACTTTGCCTGTATGTATGTATGTATGTATGCATGTATTAAGAATTATGCTATAAGTTTGGCACAAGTAGAATGAGTCATCATTCTTCTGTCGCCCATACAAAAATATACACGTACATATGTATGTATATTATTCTGCTTTCCACATGCAACATCAGCAAATATCATAATTGAAATGTATTAAGCTTCATTACCAGCAAAAAATAAATGTATAATAACCCATTCTATTACTTATGAAATTATGTAATTTCTTTAAGTATTCATATTTGTAGTAGTATATAGTTAATTTTAGTATAAATATATGTTTTTAAACGTGATATAGTAGTAGGGAACTGGGCATCTGGCTTAGATTAAAATTTTAAAGTTTCATTACCCATAACTCCGACAAAGGACACCCAGCAATTATTACACAACCCAAATCACAGACAGACTCAAATTTCCACGGCCAGGCAGACAGACAGACAAACAGACATACACTTAATGTAAACAAAAACTCCTTATGTTAAAAAAATAAGAGTGACTTATTGAACCACCCTCGAAAATTATTTAACGGACTTATCGAACCACCATCGTAGGTATCAAATTTCAAGAATTTTAAAATTTTCAAATTTTAATTACCCAAATTTAACAATTTCAGCAACAATTTAACAATTTTAATTGTCCCAGAACCGCCAGTTCCCTACTACTATATCACGTTTAAAAACATATATTTATACTAAAATTAACTATATACTACTACAAATATGAATACTTAAAGAAATTACATAATTTCATAAGTAAAAGAATGGGTTATTATACATTTATTTTTTGCTGGTAATGAAGCTTAATACATTTCAATTATGATATTTGCTGATGTTGCATGTGGAAAGCAGAATAATATACATACATATGTACGTGTATATTTTTGTATGGGCGACAGAAGAATGATGACTCATTCTACTTGTGCCAAACTTATAGCATAATTCTTAATACATGCATACATACATACATACATACAGGCAAAGTTAAAAATACAAATAAACATGAAGCAAAACTACAACGACGTCAACTCAAAATTATTTTTGATATGGGTGCATTTAATTTATAAGATTTGGTGATTTACGCAAGTTAAAAAACGTTTTTTAAGCTAATATTCTATTATGAATACAATTTTAGCGAATTTTGCTCAAACAACATTTGAAATGCTGTTTAAAATTTTTATGAATATGGCTATAAGCATTTAATAAGAGACAATGCAAATGTAATTATAATGTTTAAGTAAGATGAGAAAAATATGAAGCATGTTTAGAAGGTTCATGTTGGCAGTAATATGAATTTTGACAAGTTTTAAAAAATTTGTAGAGTGTTGGAAGGATAAATATGGATTTTTGATTATAAGCAAATATATTGAATTAAACGATTTTCGTTATAGAAAAAAAAATACTGCTAATAAAAGATAGACTTTAGTTATTTCATCTGACCTGAAAACCAGACCAGCTCCTAATAAGCTGACCTGAAAATCAGACCAGCTCCTAATAAGCTGACCTGAAAATCAGACCAGCTCCTGATAAGCTGATCTGAAAACCAGACCAGGTCCTGATAGCCTGATCTGAAAACCAGACCAGGTCCCGATAAGCTGATCTGAAAACCAGACCAGGTCCTGAAAAGCAGATCTGAAAACTAGACCAGGTCCTGATAAGCTGATCTGAAAACCAGACCAGGTCCTGAAAAGCTGATCTGAAAACCAGACCAGGTCCTGAAAAGCTGATCTGAAAACCAGACCAGGTCCTGATAAGCTGATCTGAAAACCAGACCAGGTCCTGAAAAGCTGATCTGAAAACCAGACCAGGTCCTGAAAAGCTGATCTGAAAACCAGACCAGGTCCTGATAAGCTGATCTGATAACCAGACCAGGTCCTGAAAAGCTGATCTGAAAACCAGACCAGCTCCTGAAAAGCTGATCTGAAAAACAGACCAGGTGCTAATAAGCTGATCTAATAGCTGATAAGCTGATCTAATAGCTGACACCTATTGTACTATTTGCTGTTAGCAAACGTAAATGAGATGGTGTTAAAGCAGTTGGTGTCGATAAGAAAATACCTAATGAAATATAATGGAATTTCATAATATTGTGAAACTCAATTCCTCTTGTGTAGAACCTTTCAAAGATAACAAGACTGTTCATGTTTAAGTGATATGAAAAGAAAAAACAAGAATTTGTAAATAAGCAAAAAGAAAAATTTTTTGATCTCGCGAAGTAAAGCCCATAAAGAAACAAAATATAAAAATGTGGACATTTGTAGTTAAAATTTCTATTAAGTAAATTTAAGTTGAAATAAAAACCATTTATATATATTATTATTTTTTCAATATTTTATTTATCATTTTTTCTTAAAAATCTTAGTACCAATACAAATTTAACTCTATTTATAAATAAAAATATACAGATATAAAAAGAAAAAAGATCATTAATATAATATTTAATTTTTATTTAAAGATAACTTAGGTATAGGTAAAAAGATAAAAGCTTTAAAGCATTAAATTTTTACATACTTTTGTGTGAATAAAATACTAAAATTAATAGATAAATTCATAAACAAATATATAAACAATAAATAAATTAATAGATAAGTAAATTAATAAAGAAATAAAGGAATAAACTAATTAATAAATTAATAAACAAATAAATAATAAATACATAAATTTATTAATAAACAAATAAGTGAATAATAAATAAATTAATAAATAATTAAAGAAATACATTAATAAATAAATACAATTAGTACAAAATTAAATTTTCATTGACATCTTACATGCAATTTAGTAGGAATCATTCTATTCTACATCCATTACATCATTATTTCGGTCTATGTAATGTCCCCAAGCACGCGTTTTTATTTTATCTTTCATTATATTTCTTTTATCATCAGAAAAGCTAAGTGCTATTTTATGTAGTTTTTGGGTATATAGTTGATGTGTTTTAGATCTAAACAAAAACATTTCATCCGAGATAATTTTGGATTCGAATAAGCAACTTTTGTAATCATTAATGGACAACTTTTTAATTACAGACTTTTTGACCCCTTTTGATTTTTTAATAGCTTCCGAGCGAAGAGTCGACAGAGAATACATTTTTGCTCTTAAACCAACAAACTCTGTCATTATGTCCCCATGGTTTTCATCTTTCATCATTCCTAAAACCTTCTTATTTAGTAGCGGCAAACGAAATTAATTATCTATAGGATATTCTGACGTATCAAAATTCAAACTAATGTCATTACGGATGTCATCGTAAAAATCATCAGTTTTAATTGAATAAATAAATGAGTCAGTATCCATATAGTTGAGAGAAATGTTGTCTCCAAATTTAGGCTTCATGAAGCCATAATGGAAGTCATACATTCTCCACTTGGATAACTCTAGTACTGTGAAACCTACATATATGGGTTTATCATATAGTGGTTCCATTTTTTCTAACTCTACCGCATACATATCATCAGAAAATTTTGTCCATTGCTTAAAATTTGGTTTCGCAATTAATGCTCTGAGACCTAAATGATTCCTATTTGTTGTTTCCCAAGATGAAGTAATTCTAATGTCCCTACGTTTTTCAATGTTTTCCATTGTCTTCCCGTAAACAGCATTGTTTAAAAGTTTGAAGAAATCTTTTTCAAAGTTATTTTTAGCATTTGTCCTATGAAATGTGTTTAAGTCAATATATTTTTTTAAGCCAAGGGGATTGCTTAAATCTGAGTATTCTATGGATTTGTTTTGAAATGATGCCATTTGAAATGGCTTGTTTTAAAACTCTATAGTGTATGGTGTAATTTGTTTTTAAGTGTAAGTCTGCAACTAATTTTTTGATTTTGGATCCCCCCACGGTCTTATTTTGGGGACAAAATGGCAAATCATTATGAAGATCATGCACTGAATCCGGATAATATATATCTACTTCCAAAATGTACCCATACTCTGCAGTATCAGAAATTTTTTTAACATCAAAATCAGTATCACATACCCACTCAAATTCACCGCAAGGAAGATATTCTGACATCGCCCAACCATACAAATTGTTAGCGTCTAAATATACAAGAAATTCTGATGGTTTTAATGCATCAAAATCTTTCAAATATTTGTTATTTGCTTTGGAATATCTTTGCGAGCATTGAACTAGTCCACCTCTAATTCCGTTTTGCATAAACATATACATTTCGGAATCAGTGAACTGTTCCAGTGAAACTTCTGTGGTTTTCAACATTGCATCCCAGGATAATCCTCCTGGTGCTGTATAATAGTGGCAGGGGTCCAAATCGTATATATCTCTACAAATTTTCCTAAAATTTTCAAACACATCGGCTAGAAGTAGAACATCTGTCTTTAAGTAGAGTTCAGTGTAGTCAAGGAGGGTTTTACAGTTAAATTCTCTCCATATTTTTTGAGCATGTTCATACTCGACTACATCATATTCTTCATTCGTTAGAATATTGAAGAACTCGTCTCTACTAGGGAGCTTAGTTTCCTTAAACTTAGTCATGGAATCCATGTAAGAGTACGGAAATATACCCTTTCTTCTAATCAGGTTGAAATGATCTTCATCAATGAAACATGATCGAATAGTATTGAAATCATTGCTATCAAGATTTTTCGCTAACGTATCTAAGCTCGAAGCCATAAATCTAAAAGAGTCTATAAATCTTATTTCGAATCCATATTTTTCATCTAATCTGATGAAAATTAAAAGAGAAATATAACGCTCTGTGTTCTGGGGAATCACTTTTATTGTGGAGTATTTTATAGTAGAAAGTTCTTCGAAAAATAGGTGTATATCATATGCAGAAAGATTATGCAAGATAACCGGTATAAACTGAGGTGTTTTATAATTCAAATTACATTCGCTATGAGCTGCCCCACGATAATTGCCCGTAAGATGACAATGATCTCTAACTTTATCGTTATTTAATATTTTCTTACATATATGACAATTTTTTGCATTACTATATTGGGTTATTTCTATTGGGGTTATGAACATTTTCTTAATTTTAAGTAAATAATTTAGATAAATATCTGTACAATCTTCAACTATTTTTTTGATAAATACATTTGCCGAATCTTCACCAAAATAATTCCTATATAAATTATTTTCTCTCTTAAAACTACAATTAATAAAATACCCGAATGCACACGCATGGTGTTTCTGTACATTTGTAGTGCTTTTACTTACAGGATCATTGACTTTTTCTAAAATGGACTCAAAGTCTGCGTAGATTACAAATGGTACATCTAACTGTTTGTAGTGCTTCGTAAACTTGATAATAGATCCATCTTCTGGCATTCTGATGACTTTTTTGTCGCAAACGTTTCTGTGATGATTATACGCATAATCGTCATGTGTATGATATAGGCAGGTGTTGCATACTAGGATCTTGTGATCATGTGATGTTATGCTGGAACGAAGGAGTCTGAAGAAAATATAGAAAATACCAATACGATATAAATACATATAACAATAAGAAGTAACTGTTTAAATAGAGATGAAAACACATTTTGCATAAATGTACAAGTGAAACTTACTTTGATATATCCTTGATAAGTACATAGTGGAAGTTTTCATTAGACTGGAGCAATAAGAGATTAATATGAATATGTTTTTCTCCTTTTGTTATGTAGTATGGTCCTATAAGCGACGTTCCATTGTGCCCAAATACATTGATGCTCACATAATTTTGACTTTCAATTTTTTTTATCTGCTTCAATGGGAGTGGAAACTCTAGGTCTTTAAAATTTAGTACAATTTCCCCTATATTAATATTCTCATCACAAATGTTTGCCATATTGTAATTTCTATGGTTTTTCCGTTGTCTTCGATCTAAAGTACTATTTGTGTCCAAAGCCGCAATGAGACACCATTTAAAGCAATAAAGATCAGAGTTCTCGACATTTATGGATGCATGTTTTGCTGCAATATTTTTTGGGATAGGGATAAAGCTCGAACCTCTTATTATGGACGCCTTGTTTATATTAACTTCAAGGGAATTTATTGAAATCAAGGTCCATCCGCTATCCCTCTATTGAAATTCTTCCATTTTGGTTCTTAGCTCCTCGGCTTGTTTCTTGTACATATCCTCTATGTCATCAGATAAAGTCACCAACATCATTTTCGTAATATGTACAAGTTGGGAAACATTCATCTCATCATTCACCATCTTCATATAATCACATGTGAGCTCCATATTAAATTTGAATGTAGTATGTATCTTACTACGTTCATTTAATTGTTGCACTATGGAGCTCTTGGCCGATTTCAGAAACTCCTCCGGAAACAAAACAACCACATTTTTGTTGAGAAGGATGTATGTCTCGATCCTCCCATTGAAGTTGCTTGCTCTCTTAGTGAGAAAATCTCCAATCCGTTCTTGCTGACAACTGTTTTTGTGTTTTGTGGTTCTGACATGAGCCATATAACCATTTGATGGGATCATCTCATCACAATCCTCACAATATTTGTTTTGAAGATTTAGCTTACTAGTTCCAAGCATAGCCTTCGATTGGCTAGCATAGGAGTGCGTTTCAATATGCTGGCTTAGTTTTGTTTGAGTCATAAAGACTTTATTGCAGATAGTACAACTTGTAGTATTCATATTATTTAATTATTTATTTGTTTATTAATTAATTTAATTATTTTATTTATAAACAATTTATTTCAGTTATAAACAATTTATTTAATTATTTTTTATGCAATAATATCTTTTTTAACAAAGAGTAATTAGTTCTAACACTTTTATAGTTTTTGGATTTCAAACACCTTAGAAATTTTGGATGGGAAAATAGGTTGTCACTTGTTGAGATATCAGAGCAGACTGATGACAATCTACATTATTTCTTCTACTTATATACTTTATGTGAGAATCGCGTAGTAGTCATCAAATCTAGTTTATCTGATGGTATTACGACATGTGGTGAAATTCATACACACACACACACACACACACACACATACACATTTCCACAATTCTCTGTTGGTATTACGATATATGATGAAATTCATATACATAGCAACACCCAGAACAAAATCGCTAACATCAGTTTGCAATATAAAGGTACGAGAAAAATCGGGACCACGTGAAAGTAGGTGTTTCTATAAGTTCTTGATGCATTTCTCTAAAAGCTATTTTCTACAATTGTTATACCAAAAATAAAATATATTAAAATAAAAATATCATTACCCCTATTCACAAAACTCTGCTTATCGAACTGCTGGGATTTAAAACATTTAAATTCTGAAATACACTTGTTTATATTAAAACCTATTCCAACACGACATTTTCTATCTCCATAAGAATATGAACGCCAATAGCCTAGAAAACATATATGTATGTATAGAGGCATATGTAAATATGTATGAAGAAGTATAGATGTAATTCACACAAGCAATGATATTCTTCAAAGCAAAATAGATACGATCACATACATTACTACAACAACATATATTATATATTATATTATATATTATATTATAAATATATACATTTCCAAATATATTCCCTATCCACCTCCATTCCAAACACCTATCAGGGTTGTCACTACCTGCAGCTATTAGATTATTTCCTCAGAGATCACAAACATAAATGCATACGTATAATAAACCTATATAAGCATAGTAATGTCAACTCACAGCAGCAGACCACAATATACATATGAAATAACGATCCCTACATAGACACCAATTTCTTGTCTGAAAAGTAGTGGACACCGGCAAACGAATAAGTAATACAAAAACACACACATATGCACGCTCACACGTACATACACATATACAAACAGAAAGAATCAAACTCTCACACACACACACACACACGTAGACAAATATATATCAGCATGAAAATCCCCAAAATCCCCCCATTTGTAACAGGGTTGCCATCGATTTTATTTTTTCCCGGTTTTGAATTCCCAAAACATGTCTCAGACCGCCATTACTAATCTACTGCCTGGCACTGTGGCACTCTCGCTCCCTTTCTGGCACTTTTTGTCCATTAAATATGGAAACTTTTCTTATTGCAATAATTAGTACTCTTCTCGTACTTTTTACGTTTTTAAGTAATGAAAATTTAGTAGGATTTGAGGCTGACAACTGTTCGGTTCTGATAGTTAAAAGTAACAGTTTAACAGTTTAAATTAGTTTAGGGTTATTATAATCTTAAAGTATGTCCTTTAGAATCATTACTATTGCGCAAATAAAGTTTTTATATTTGTATTTCTTGTAAATAAGTTCAAATTATTAATATATGATGCATACATATCGAGCATTACTTTCGATTAACGAGAAGGTTTTCTTATAATATTCAAATATGTTTTACGAGTACATACGTAAATTGTCGCTTACGATAGATTTTACAGCCTGTATTTCAAAAGTTATCAACAATTTTTCAATTTTAATAACAAAAAAGTTAATTTTTTTTACTACGTGTCATTCACGAATAAATCGAAAATAGAGCGAGAAATGTATTAATGTGTATATACAACTAATTTTGGACCGTGTTTTCGTGATATTCGTAAATTTTTCTAGTTATGAACACAATAAATTATCATTCAAGAACCATAGTTTAAGGGCCAATTTCACCAACTTATTTAAATATCAATTCATATTTAAATGTAATTTTTCCATACAAAAATTTACGAAAATCTACATTTAAATATGAATTTATATTTAAATAGAGTTGGTGAAATTGGCCCTAAATGAACATCAAGTGCCAACATTAAAATTATATAAAAAAGAGGTTTGGCATTATTCAAGTGATTTTGGCACTATTTAAAAGCAGATTTGGCACGAAATCAAGATTTCCAATTCCCATCACTGATTTGTATTGAATATCAGCAGATGGTGCTGCTGCCGTCTCCAAAATAATTAAGTAGTTGGCTACGAGGCGACTAATGCTGCTTGCGGCATTTGAAGTCGTGTGTTCGCGTAGCCTGCTGTGGTGAATGTGTTTAATGCAATACTTATCAATACCGCTAACGAAATCAATACAAACTATATTTCTTTCCTCATCTCAGCTAGGGTCACTACTATTTGTACTTTCAGACCTCTCAACGTAAGAACTAAATCAACCAGAAGAAAATCGACCGAAAAATGACAAAGTTATAAGCAAGTCGTAATTTTGTATTTACAGTGTTGTGGTGGGACATGTTTTTTGGGCAAAGTCACAATTTCTGCCTGGGTAATTATACAGAGTAAACATAAATATAATAGTTACTCTGTTTCGTTCAGTGTAGGATTCAATAAATAAATATGCGTTCCCATACAGATATTTGTATTTTTATTTAGGTTATTAAATACATAAAAGAAACTACTCGTACATATTTTACATTTGCATAAGTAGGCAAAAGAAGGCACACATAACATATTATTAAAAACCGGATGTACACAGTATAAGCACTTACGTTTGAACGTTTCTACATTTATGTGGAAACAAAAAAGTTCTTCTTAAGTATGTGCACTCCAACCGAACCAGGAAACTCTTGTAAAAGGTAAGTAAAGTTAAAGAAAATATTGTAAGTAGTCGTATTATGTTGAAGGAGCCATCAACAACATTAAAACATATACTCATGTGTTCAATACTTAAAATGAGAATAGAAATAGAAATATTTTAAATATTGGAAAAGTTTTTCCTTTTTATTAATGTTTTGAGGCCACTACCGTTTGTTATGTGCACAGTAAAAAGTTGTGGTTTAATTTTTTTTTGTACTACGCGGCTTTCTTTATAAAAAAATTTTAGAATTAATATTTTAAATTGATTTCGAAATAGTTTATGAGGCTGTTCCACAATGTCTACAAGGTTCGACTTGTCCCACACTTACATTTGAAACAAAAATATTTATATTCATATTATGCTGGGATATATTTTTTTGGTACAGTGTATTAAACAATAAGCTTTTCGTAATGATTTTTTAAACCTTACTTTAAATACATGTTAAGAAATATTTACGGCACAGATTGGTACAGATTCCGAATCTAGGTGAACAAAAGGAATAAATTAAGATTTCTGGATAGCGTAGAGCCTGCTCTATTAGGTTTTAATACAGCATGATAAGGAAAACAAAATATATTCTACCAACTTCTATAAAGCCAATCTAGAAGTTTGACACATATTTTCATATTAAGTTACTGCTGCCATGATATCAAAGGCTTTAAGTTATTTAGCACTGAACATGTTCGATGTAATTGAATACACGGACCTATCAAATAGTATAAATATAATGTTAATTGCTCCCTCCAATGTGACTCTGGAACCAGTCTCGTAACTATACTGAGATATTAACCCAAGCCTAACTGGTATTTATACTTTTGAAACATGAGTGGCCCTGTGGTTGAGTGGGTAGCCTTCAAGCCTGTTATGCGCGAAATTCGAACTTCAAAAAATTTTCTGCTTAAAATTAAATTATAATTGCATTTAATAATAATTTAGTAAAAAAATATTATAAGTTTTCATTGTTATCGGAATGGAATTTATATATAATTTATATTATTCTACACCGAATAGGTCCGTATGAGATAGTTCAGTGACAAGTCACAAGGTGCATAAAAATTATTAATTAACCCCATCATAGGCCATCCCCATGTAAAAGTGACTGGTCCGCTTCATAAGAAGTGTTAGAACTCGGACTAGTCACTATCACTTGGAGACCGGTCACGCGACTAGTATTGTGTCAGATCAATTTCCTGCAGGGATACTACAGCCATAAAATTTACTGCATGTGAACCAAAGAGTTCATATTCAGTGACAAAGGTGTTGCAAGCAATTATTGTTATTAATCGTGGACATTTTTTATTGACCTTGTCCTAAAAATAATTTTTTATAACCTTTAGGGCCTTTATTACAACTTAAAGTTAGTTAAAAGTAGGATTTTAACGGACGTATAAACAGCTTTCCATAATTACCAGATAGGATAAACTTGCCTGTAATGTATCGCTCACTTTAGGTTTAAGTAAAATTTTGAAAATGATAAAGTTTTTATACGTCCGATAAAATCCTACTTTTAACTAACTCTAAGTTATAATAATGGCCCTTAATATATAATTGCAAGTGTATAATATTGAAATTACACGATAAGTGGAATCAAGAAAGGGAATACATTTCAGGGGGAAAGTTATTCACGATTGCGATTTGGGGAAAAAGGGAAAATATTTCGAGGAAAAAACTATTCACTATAGGGATGTGTATATATTTCTAAATTGTCTACTTATTTATTTCAAACTAAAAAATAAGTACTTACATTTTGGAAAACTATTATTTAAATATATATACAAGTGAGTAAGTCCAAATAATTTTATTCATTTTCGGTTTTAATAAAAGTACATCAACCAAAACAATTGAACATTTTCTAAATATAGTAAGGGTTTTCACAAGGTGTATATAACAAAGTGGTAGCGCTACTTCAACTGATAATTTTTTTGCTCTATGTGCTTTTTAGCTAACGAATGTCAAAAGCTTCAATTAGGTTTGGTTTTGGTACAATTATTTTTGTGCTTTTGACGTTAAGGTAAGGTGAGCTTTCATTACAAAACATCATTCAGCAAATTGAAATACGATGAATCAAAACAATTCACATATTCCATTTGCAAAAAAGTTTCGTATATAAAGCAGAAATCTACATCAACTGACAATACACACAGTGGACCAAACACAGAAGAACGCTGATGATGATGAAGGTTTAGTGGCCTTCGAAAACGGCTAGCTTTTTCGTTCAACTATGTGTTGTCAGAATATTTACAACTAACTTTAGTGTTATTTGTTCATTAATAATTATCACATGTAATTTGGATTAAAAAGCAATACGAACTTTAGCCTGTTAAAATCATAAATATTAGAAACAAATGGAGTTCGAATAATAATTAAAATTAACAGCCGAATATAGCTCATTAAAAATCTTGTTTTAGTGATTTTACTCAAAATATAATAACAACATTGATTTTACTGAATTCAAATTCAGAAAAAAATCATTTTGTTTCAAATGAACTAACCCTACAAGAATAGTATCAATCAATTGACTGGTCATTTGATCGGAAGTCATGCGGGATATATTCACCATTACGTAGAACAAAGTTTCTATCGCATCATTAAGGGCAAAATGAAAAATGTGATGGAAACTTTTGTATACGTGTGATGTTGCACCTCTCTCTAACTAATAAATATAACATAGTCGAACTGCTCACTCCAGTGCTGTTTACTAATCAATGATAGCATAAATATTAACCCAAAAAGTGACCACAGGGTAGAGAAATTTGGAGTTAAAACATAAATTATTGAGGGTACGATAACGTTTGCCGTTTCAAACTAAAGGTGGAAATAAACAAAAACATAATAACCTAGTAGGTATTTGAAAAAAAATATGTGTATATTAAATTAAATTTTGTAAATTCCTTTTATTCACTTATCTTTTTCAACACTTATCAATTCTAATTTTCACAGACAGAATAAATTGTATTTTTTTAATAAAACTCGAGTTTTGAAAGTTTTGGCATATGTAGATTAGATGTCTCACTCTAACATATATGCTAGAGTAGAGCAACTATAATTAATAAATAAATCCAACATCACATCAACATCATCACTTCCGATCAAAAGATTATGCATTTCATTCATTTCTTGTAGGGAACAAACGTAAAGGTGAATAACACAAAATATTTACTGAATAGAACATGTATAAGATAAATATATGTATAATTTATATTTTTGATGACGGAAAGAAGAAATATGTCTGTATTTTTGTCAAAAGGACATTAATTAATATACTTAAAGTACCAAGTATCACATTCTTAAAAATCTTATTTTTAACAAAGAAATCTTTTAGTCTTTTTAAAATCTCGAAAAACTTCGAAAATAAGATAAATCTTCACATTTGTTAACGCTGATGATGGCAAACAAAAGGCAATTGTTTACAATTGTTTTCTTTTGCAACTAACTTCACTATGAAACGCGTTGTCAAAATCGGATTTTCCAATAGCAAAGCGTTGCCGTCGCGTTATTTCGGTATACTCCATACAAAATGTATGCACATGAGAACTATTGACAGCTAAAAAACGCTTGCCGCTTTTGTTTAGGGATGGCTGTAAAGAAAATGCACAATTGTACATATTGCGAGACTTGTGAACATTCTCTTGAAAACTCCTACTATTTATAAGTAACAATACAGGATCGGATACGAACAGAATATAACCCATCCCAGTATGCCAAATGGCTTGAGGAAAATATTATAATAAGCTTTCAAACTTAAGCCTCAAACTAGTAAAAGTATCACAAAAATATTGAAAAAGGCTTTCGTAACCATTATAGATTATATGTACGATAATATTATATGTACGTGTATTATTACGGCGGTGGGAACTAAGTCCCCAATGAACTAAGTCCCCAAGAGTAAAATGAACTAACTCCCCAAACGTTTACATGAGGGCCAACAATAACGTTATTTGGGGACTTGGTTCAACCATTAAAATGGATTTTGAAATAATTCCCGGCCGCCGAAGAAATAGTTTAATTTTCTATATACCCGAAGAAAAAATGATTTATATAAAAAAATCAGTGTATAAAAAGTTGTTTCCAAATACGAGTGTAGGCAAAAAGCTTGCAAATCAAGAGTAAATTTACTCCCAGATGGGAAGTGTGTCCATGCAAAAAAATATGTTGAGCATAATCATGGCACTGAAGAAGAAACCTACCGTTAATTGAAAGTTTTAAATGTGCTAAAACAAGGTAGCACTAATATGTAGTAGCATAAGTGCTATAAAAAATGCTCTTCGAAGGACTTGTGAAATGTAAGTAAATAAAAAATATTCGGCCCTGTTCTGTAAACCGAATCCGAGTAAATTTCTCGTTTTCAAAATATTAATAAAGGTCGTGCAGACGTGTTGAAAATCATACACGATAATTTTCTTTCAGATATGATATTTGAGAATCTATATAATGGAAAAATTACAAAAAGTCTGAAAAAATATTTCTCTTAACGGAGTTAGTTTTGTAAAATCGTTCGATTTCAAATCGATTCGGTTTACAGAACAGGGCCGATTCTTTAATATCGTTACCTTAATATATAAAGGCCGTAACTCATTATTTGTTTCAAATCGAGATTTTTGCGTTTTTCGAAACATTAGATGTTCTTCTATCGAAATATACAAAAAACTAGATTTCACAAAAATTATGAGTTAGGGAGTTAAGGCCTTTCTATATTAAGGTAGCGATATTTATGTCTAATTTTTTTATAAACCTAGCAATCAAGACGACACAAAAAAAATTATGTTTTCCAAAAATAAGAAGGGGATTGCAGAAGATCGTCTCAAACAACTTAGTTACATCACCCAAATCCACGATTGATGTGATATAAGCGTTTAATCTTGAAAAGGTCTGGAATAATTTAGGTTTATCAAAGGATGACACTAACCCCAGACACTTTTTCACAGCGGCAATTATGGAAGAAAATTATTCTTTTTGCTTGTTTTCATCATTGAAAATAATAGATTTGATAAAAGAAAACATTTGCCAAAGAAAAAGAACATATCTAATGGATGCAACTTTTAAAGTAGTACCACATGGCTGCCTTAAGCAGCTTCTTGTTATTTATATACAGTATTATCAGGAGGTAAGATACATATATAATACTTGCTATATCAATTAAGATAATGTTTTGCGTACTAGATTTTTCCCATATTCTTCGTTTTGATGACAAAAAAAACGAATGAAATTTAGAAATCACTTTTCCGATATATTAAAGCAAACATATTCGATTTAGACCCTAAAATAATCATAACCGACTATGAACAGGGGTTGAGAAATGCTTTGGTCTCAGTTTTTCCACAAGCAAAACTTGTAGGATGCTGGTAAGTATTAAATTGTAATAACAGTTCTTTTAAGTTGGGAATAATTATGCAATGACATAATAGTTATTTTGTTTAATAATTCGCGCGAACTTTTAATTTTGAACATATTTACTCTCTAATTAATTTTTTTAAAACACTATACATAATGATTAAGTCACACATATGTATTATGATTTTTCGCAACAACAAAAATTACTACTATTAAACTAAATAACTATTATGTCATTGCATATCTTCAAAATATTAAAACGAAATCATTTCTTAAATTATTTTTCTATAATGGTAGGTTTCACTTCTGTCAAGCTGTTGGGCGAAATATGGCAAAGAAGAAATCTTTATTACATTTTAAAAGGGAGTCGAAATGTGCATCTTTATATTACCACAAAATTTTGGCACTTCCTTTATTGCCGCCTAATTTAATAGAGAGTACTTTTTACGAATTGAAATCTAAAATTTATTTGATGGATGCTAAGTGCTTATTCTCATCATTTTTAAAATACTTTGAAAACCATTGGATAAAAAAGGTAACAGTTTAATTGCTTACATACAATATTCAATATTCATAGTAATCGTTTTTCTTGAACATACAATATTTTTTAGATTGGCTGCCAAGGATTCACTGCATATAACCAAGATACGAGCACAACCTCTGCCGTTGAAGGTTACAATGGATTTCTTGGACGAACTGCAGAAAAAAATAGACACTTTCTTAAATTCTTGCGCATTATTCGAGATGAAGAATTTTTTAAAAATCGGCATTACGAAATGTTGTGCGAAAGTGGAGGATCACTTGCAAAAAAGAAAGGAAGTGGTAACGAAAGCAGAAGTAAAAAAATTGAAGAGGTCTGGCTTCTGTTACAAGAAGGCAAAATAACAGCGACATCTTTCCTCTCTCGCATGGTATACGGGGGACAAAATGTGTGTACCGACATGGTGCCGGAAAAAAATATCTTTAAAGAAGAATCATCGGACGGCGAATTTTCTGCAGACCAGGACAAAGCACCGTCATGCAGCAGTGAAAACGATTGCATAGTTTGTAAAGATAAAAAGCCAAATATAGTCCTTTTACCTTGCAAGCATTTAAAGCTCTGCGATGAATGTAATCTTAAGTTACATGCTGATGCTATTTCCAAAAATATGCAAAATTATAACTGTCCATATTGTAGACAAATTGTAGAGGACTCCATGCAAATATATGCATAATATTCTTTATTTTAAGTTTATATATAATTTGAATATAACTTATTTGTAAACGATTATATGTACATGAAATTATATATTTAATTTTGTTTTATAATTGTACATGAGTTTGAATATAAATTTTTACTTATATTTTAGTATGTACATTGATTATTTGATTTAAATAAAATATTAAAAAACCAAAATGGGGAGTTAGTTCATTTCCTTGTTTACTTTATTTATCGTTATTAAAACTTCCCTTGTATTGGGGACTTAGTTCGCTTTTATTTTGGGGTGTTAGTTCATTTTGTGTCGGGACTTAGTTCACCAGAAAATTGGGGTATTGGTTCATAATGAACTAAGCCCCGAAATTTGCGGATTGGTTCATTTCGGGCCTTGATCACTTAGTTCATTGGGGACTTAGTTCCCACCGCCTATTATTACCATAGCCTTGCATGCAAGCTCTGTGTACGTATTATCAACGAAAATTTCATACAAATGCCCGACTGTCTTGCAACTTGCATGTTTGCCTTTTATTGCAGAGATGTCCAAAAAAAAAAAAATAATTTTGGGGGAACCAGATAGTAATGAACTTAATTCGTGTTATTTTAATGATATTTATGTCTAAAAAATTTATTAATCGCTTGATTTATGAATATTTAAGAAAATAAATATTAAATTAGCTTTTGAATGTATTTAAAATTAGTAAAAACTGATATAACATTACGCTGAAATACAGTTAATTTCTACCAAAGTATTAATAGGGCAACACTGTTAGCTAACTTTCCATTTACTTCCTGCAAGTGAAACAATTCACTATGTTGTAAAATTCCTTGGCAGTTGAGTTGCAAGTAGACTGCAAGTGCCGAAAGTGTAGTTGTGTTAGTAAAAGAGTTTGAGTAAAATAATTGTAAAATAAGCTTATTTTTTTATACCCTTTACCAAAAAATGTTAAAAGGTAATATATAAATTTGTCATTCCATTTGTAATTTCTAGAATATTAATGAGCGAGCTATAAAGTATATATATTCTGGATCCTTATGTATAGGGAATGCGAATAAGCGATGTCCGTCTGTCCGTCTGTCTGTACGTGAAATCGGTTTTCCGAAGCTCCGAGAAAAGCTAGAGACTTCGTTCTTAGATGGTGGATCAGAAATTGTCGAGATAAGATTGGTATTGAAAATCAGCAAAATCGAGCAGACGGTTTCAGAGCTGGGAGACTTAAACTTCATTTTGCCATACAAAATAACTACCGAAAAGTAGTTTTTAATAATTTTTTATTAAATAAACTCATTTTATACTTCAGTATGAATAAAATTAGTATTTCTAACTGAAAAAAAATTTAAAAAATTAAAAATACGTTTCCAGGGTTGGAAAACCTTAACTTTTTTTGTTATGCAAAAGTAACTTACTAAAACAAATTTTTCCTTTTTTTCTATAAACTAAACATATGTAATGCTCTTAAAAGAAGGAGATTGATGTAAGAAATCAGAAAAACAAAAAAGATGATTCCAGGGTTGGAAAACCTACGATTTTTTGATATATACAATTAACTACCGTAAACTAATTTTTTAATTATTTGTATTAAATAAACTTATTTTATACTTCACCATGAATAAAATTGGTATTTCAAATAAAAAATTAAACTTCAAAAAATTAATAAGATGTTTCCGGGGTTGGAAAACTTTAACTTTTTTTGATATGCAAAAGTAACTTACTAAAACAAATTTTTCCTTTTTTTTTTTAAAATTCACATATGGAATGTTCTTAAAAGAAGGAGATTGATGTAAGAAATCAGAAAAACAAAATGGATGATTCCAGGGTTGGAAAACTTACGATTTTTGTGATATATACAATTAACTGCCGTAAACTAATTTTTTAATTATTTTTATTAAATAAACTTATTTTATACTTCACCACGAATAAAATTGGTATTTCAAATAAAAAATTTAACTTCAAAATATTAATAAGATGTTTCCAGGGTTGGAAAACTTTAACTTTTTTTCTTATCCAAAAGTAACTTACTAAAACAAATTTTTCCTTTTTTTCTATGAATTAAACATATCTAAAAAGAAACGAATTGATGTTAGAAATCAGAAAAATCAAAAAATATGAGCTCAGGGTTGGGACACTTACACTTTTTTGATATATAAAAGTAACTAAGTCTAATTAATTTTTATCTTTTCCTTTTTAAATTATATATATTTTACGTTTTGGAAAGAAAAGTTTGGTATAGAAAATTATAAAAATAAGAGCCACAGCTCCAGAGCTGGAAACTATGATTTTTTTTTCTAGACATTAAAGTAACTAATTAAAACACTTTTTTTAATTTCGTTTTTTTCACTTAACACACTTTCTATATTTTTTTAAGAACTACTAGATTGGTATAAGTAATCAGAAAAATCTAAAATTATGATTCTAGGGTTTGAAAATTATTATTTTTTTCTTTGTACATAAAAGTAAGTATGTGCTTGAGTATGTATCTCTATACTACATAAACGCACTTTGGTAAAGGGTATATAAGATTCGACACAGCCGAATATAGCACTCTTACTTGTTAATATTTCTTTTTACTTTTGAAAAATAAAAAATTTTAATTATTATCTTCAATTCTGTTTACAACAATTAATTTTTTTTTTTGTCATAACTCATGTTTATTTTTGTTATTTTTTTTATTTTTTCTCAGTTTAACGCAACTAATACATAAAATTGCACGCACAATCACTTTGAAATTTAAGACCAATTGTATACGGAAAATATTTAATAAATTTCCTAAGTCCTTCTCAATCTTCAATATACATACATACATAAATACTCATGTATGTCGTTTATAGGCATACTTTAGTAAACGTTATGTATAATAATAATTTCTCAATCATTGTTAAAAACTGTTTGTGAATTCACATTTTATAAATATTTTAATAAACGAAATTAAGACAAGTTTAAAATTCACAATTATTATAATTTTATTCTCAAGTTGTATTGAATTTAGATTATTTTGTAGCATATTGGGATTTCAATTGAGTTTATAAAAGAAACAATAGTTTTATTAATTGCCAGTTTATAGAAACCGTGTAAAAATTCTTGCTTGTCTTTTTATATTAAAAACAAAAACAAATTTTGAGTGCTTTGTTTTTGTTTTCAATATAAATAGGCAGACGAGAACTTTTACATGGCTTCTATAAACTGGCAGTAAATTTATTTACCAATTTTCTAAAAAAGTTATAGTTTATTTAATCAAGCTGAGTTTTTAATCAAAATCTTCCATTTACTCAAACTACGACATATTTCAAGAACAAATAACTATTTCCCACAACGAAAAAAATAATAAGTTCCTACAATAAACAACATAAATAATTCTCAAGAACCGATTATTGAGCTTTGTAAAAATCATTAAGTTGGTAATCCAGTAAGGAATAGCTTCCACGAAATATGCTTAATTCCAAACTCGATTACCATATTTGAAATTTTTGCTGGATATAAATCATGGCTTTAGTCATGCATGAGGAGACTTTTTAAGAAGGCATTTGATTTCTAGCTCTAAAATATGAATGTGTTTGAAGCAGTAATAATGCCTTGAATGCTTAAAATTTCAACTTGTCTTTACTAGGCATAACAAATATTTAAATGTAAATGTATGACAGTAAACAGATATTAATGGGGCAATGTTAGTCATAAATAACAATTTTAAAACAATAAATTAATGCTTTTATTACACTTTAAATCATTGTGCATAAGATAATAAATAAAGGAAATATATTCGTTTTATGATAGACTGTATTTATCTCCAAAAAAGTAAATAAAAAAAAACATGAAATAACATGCTTTTAAAATATTTTTAAACGTAATAAATCTGATTGCTCTGCTTATAGCAAATCTTCTGAAATTTCTTGCCATGCACAGTAACACCAAGGGTAAAAATACTGATAACAAATATCTGCTTTTTGGACCACTAACCCATTCAAAAAATACTATATGCAAACAAATTCAGAAAGCACAAAGGCATTTCAAACATAACATCCATTAAAATAATAAAAAACTTCTTTTGCTATGTCCGGTAGTACTTATGAACTTGAAATTCTTTTCATAATCCGACGCAGTCAATTTTGATCTCCTGTATTTAAACTTTACTTCTTATTGGATTGTCCAAATTGTTTATATCATATTTTGTCACAGAAATTTTTAACTAAAGCTTTAATATAGAAAATTTTAGCTTATTTAATTTAGATTTATTAGTCACAATTCTGTGCCATTAGGCACAACCCTTCGCTTCAGTAAAATCGATTACTTACATTGATTCCCTTAGTTTAAATCAATTGAGGGTGTCGCTGGCTGAAGTAGTTAGCACGTTGACTACAAAGCGCCCATTGTTCAAATTCGGTATCCAACAGTCATTAAATAGCAGCACTACACACTTTTCTGATATGCATTTGTATTAGCTATTGCAGGAAATTTCAAGTGATGAACACACAAAAAAGTAATATGCATGAGTTTGTAATATCAATTATAATATTTGTACTATCAATTAAAAATTTTGATAACATCAATTAAGTTTTTCCACTCAAATTAATAAATACAATTAAAAATTTAATTTAATCAATTAAATTCTTAATTGAAAGAAAGTGCTTTTTACTTAAAAATGTGTATAAACCCCCATTATGTGTTTTTTTAAACAAATTTTCAAGTAAAAACAAATACTTCTTCTTTATTCACACTACCTATTGATCGTGTGTTAGTTCTCTTTAAAAATAAATAAATTCAGTGAAGTGCGACTCTTTTTAAGTTCTGGCGCTTTTTAGTTTTGGCACTTTTTTTCTCGTTCTGTCGATTTTTTCGGTTTTTGGCGTTTTTTCATTTCGGTGATTTTTTAACTTTGGCGATTTTTTTCATATAGGCGAGTTGAGCGATATTTTTTTAGTTTTGGCACCTTTTTGGCTTTTTTTTTATTTTGGCGATTTTTTCATTTTGTCGATTTTTCGGTTTTGCCGATTTATTTTAATGTTATAATTTTTTTTAATTGGGTGCTTTTTTCGTTTTGGGGTTTTTTTTTTGGCTTTTGTCGATTTTATAATTTTCCTATTTTTTAGTTTTGCAGATTTTGAAAATTTCAAGAGTTTGCATCTTACTTTTTCCAAGATGTAGCATGTTGTCAAAATTACATACTCAAAATTGCATTAACTTATGGGCCACCCTTTAATTTAGCTTTTTTTTTAATTTTAGTGTTAATTGTTGTAGTCTGTATAAAAAGACACTAATTTTAAAAATTTCAAATGTCAATATAAATATGTACATACATACATCTATCTATATAAGACAGGATGTGTGTATGTATGTATGTAACGTATTGCTCTCTAAAACGGCTGAGCCGATTTTGATGAAATTTTCAGGCAATCTTCAGAATATTCAGGTCGGTGAAGTCTGATTTTTGATTTTAGGTCTGCAGGTGGAGGGGCGTGGTAAAATCCATTTTTCATATTGCACCACCAACGCCATATATACATATATACGTATCGGCCAAAATCTAAGCACCCCCTCAGTACATTTTTTTTATATGATAATTTTTGTTTAAGAAAACAAAGTTATTAAATTTTTTTTTTATTTTTTTTTATTTATTTATATCTTTATTATTGAAAAACACAAACTTAAGGAATTCAGACTTTAATAAAAAAAAGTTAAAATTCAAAAACATTTTAAGTCGCAAATATAAGCGGACTAAACTAAAGCACCCCCAATTGAAGGTACAAAAAAAACTATTGAAATCAGTTTTTCGTTGCGAATTATTTATTCTGGATGACACACGCACAACTTTTAGGCATAGAGGATATTAAATTATTAATTATATCAGGTGTTATTGCTTCCCAGGCCATTTTTGCGGCTTCAAATAAATTTTCTTTGGTTTTGCAATTTTCTCGGTTGATGTTTAAGTTTACGGTCTCCCACAAGTTCTCGATTGGGTTAAGATCGGGAGATTGGGCAGGCCAAGGGAGAACTTCTATCAAATTGTTCTGGAACCACTCCTTAACCACTTTTGACGTATATTTTGGGTCGTTATCTTGCTGGAATGTCCATTTAAGTGCCATCTCTTCTTCAGCATAAGGCAACATCACGTCTTTTAATATGTCACGATACATGAAACGATCCATAATTCCATCAATCTTATGAATTGGCCCAATCCCTTGCCCACAGAAACAACCCCAGACCATTATGTTACCGCCTCCATGCTTTACAGTGCCTTTGCAATATTTAGGATTCAACCGTTGTCCATTTGGTCTGCGTACACGCCTTATACCATCTGAATCCTTTAAATTAAACTTAGATTCGTCAGGAAACAGCACAGTCTTCCATTTTTGGACACTCCAGTTGAGATGGGCCTTGGCGAATTCAAGTCTGGCTTTTTTATTTTTTGACGATATGAAAGGCTTTTTTGCTGGTTGTCGACTGAATAATCCGGCCTCTACCGCCCTTCTGCGAATCGTTCTTTCGCTAATTTTTAGATCTAAGCAGTTTTGTATGTGACTAGAAGACGCTGTAGGATCATTTTCAATTGTCCTTTTAATTAAGGAGTCTTCATGTCGCGAAGTTTCACGTGGCCTTCCTCCAGAATGAGTAGGAGATGTGCGACCAATCTGCAAAAACTTTATAATTAGCCAAGAAATAATTGATCTGTTGATCGAATATTTTGCACTCAATTGATGTCTTGATAAGCTGGCTCTCCAATCATCAAGACTTCTAATTTTAAATTCACTTGAGTACTTATTGCGTGCCATTACTCTTATCTCAACGAAAACTTTAAAACAATGACAATTTTCGCACAAATTTTAACAAGTTCTTCTTCTTAAGACTGCAGCTTAATAGCTGCTACATTTTTGGAGCGTACCGTTAACTAATACACAGTAATGTCGCAGTAGCGTAGTTAAATTTCCAAACTATTACGGAATTTACACGATGACTTTTTCCCCTGCATTTTTCTTCAATTCTCTTTCGTGTTGCTACCCCTTTGATTGCCTTTGTACCCCTGTTAATAATGATCCAATATCAAAATTTTAAAACTTTGTAAATGTTGCATTAAAAAATCCGAGTTTTCGGTTTATTTAAAAAATATTTACATCATTCGATAACACGATGGCGGTAGCGAGGCATACCGAGTGTAGCTAGTTTTATATATATTGTATTGGATTTGAACATATTTCGTTGCTCGTTTTGGAACACCCTTCAATTTTTAACTCAACAATTATTTGTTGTTGTAGCTGCCATGGTTCTACATACGCTGTCCAAATTTGAGGTCCGTAGCTCTTACAGTTCCTGACGAAATAGCGTGTGACGGACAGGCGGACAGCGTAGCGAAAACAATAGGGTTCTTTTTCACCTTTGGTGTACGGAACCCTAAAAAAAGAATAGGGGTGACACCTGGTGAAAGATATTCTGCATTGTATATAAAACAACCCAGCAAAAATTACTGCTTTCCAGAAGCGTTTTTGTAAGAGAAACAGTTTTACAGAATCATTTGCTGTTGCCCATGAACACACATGGGCATACTGCAGTAAAATTAAAATTACAGTAAAAATAAATGTTTAGTGATTACTGAAAAAATTTCAGTATCCAGTAAAAATTTACTATTTACTGAAAAATTTCAGTATCCAGTAAAAATTTACTGAACACTAGAAAAATTTCAGTAACCATTAAAAAAAATCCAGTAAGCAGTAAATTTTTACTGATTACTGAAAACATGCAGTTGTTTACATGAATGAATATTTCCTATGATAAAAGTGCATTATTAGTATAAATTTATTGATTACTGCATGTTTTCAGTAATCAGTAAAAATTTACTGCTTACTGGAATTTTTTTAATGCTTATTGAAATTTTTTTCAGTAATCAGTAAACATTTACTGCTTATTGGAACTTGTAATGCAGTAAATATATACTGCAGTATGCCCATGTATGCCCATGAATAAGGCATTTTTTTGTTCGAGATGAGCCAGCTAGAAGCAATACATTTAGCTTCCAACAGCCATGAATATTTTTTTCCTTACGGAAGTGCATCACGGAAGTGCATCACGGAAGTACGAGTACTAATATATACTTCTTGTGAGAGCTCGCCTTACGTTAGTGCTTTTCCCTCAGTTGCAATAAAATAATATTATATAATGATGTCAAATTCGCAGCAAATATTTCAAAACGTTTCCATTTAGTTCTAATTATTTTCTTTAAATTAATGTGTTAAATGTGCTCATGTGCAAAAACAATAAAAAAAACGAATTTAGCAACCGTTTTCAATGTGTTTGTTTTAATCACTTCAAAGAACGAAACAAAACAAAAAAAAATAAATTTATATTATTTATTTATATTTTTGTTACGGAAATCACATCCTAGCTCCTGTGTCTTACATAAAGAGCATATCTCTATAAAAAATTTGAACACTGTGCAGATGTTGAATGAATTCAGGACATAGTACAAATAAACAAAATAAAAATAAAGGCAGGTGTTAAAATATTTCCATAAGGAAAAAATATATTAATTTAATACATATTCACATTTATAAAAATAACATGCGTTAAATAGAGAACATGCAATACGAGCAGTTAGGAAATTAATTGTAGCGTAGTGATCCGTAATGCTACAATCTTATGTACGCATGTATGTGTCATTAAATGTCATTACGTCATATTTACATATTTCAAACTCAAACATACATACATATATTTATAAATTAACTAATTAATAAAATCTTTTTGCTTTGATGCATCAACATCATGTGCAATATAATTCAGTAGGTTTCTTCATTTAGTAAAAATCGTTACGAATTTGTAAAAATTGTTACGGGAAATTGTTCATTAACTTAATAAGTTTGCAAAAAATTGAGAGACAAAAAAATGCTTGCAAATTATTATTATCAAAATTTTTACTTGCAAGCAGAGTGACCGATGACATTTTTCAAAAAGTGGCACCAAATAGGGGATTTATCAGAAAAAAGGGGCGAAATTAAAAAAAAAACGAGAAAACTGCACTAAGCTTTTTATTTTTAATGTATTTTCATATAACTCACCCAAAATAAAGGGAGTCAAAAAGTGGCAAGGCAGATGATATAAGGGGAAACGCTGTCGAAAAAGTGGCAAATTGCCACTTTAGTCGGTCAAACGGTCACGCTTCTTGCAAGACTTATCCAAATAGCTGTTCTGTGTTTTTTTTTTTTTCAAATCAATTAGGGAGTTCACAATAGCGTTTTAAAATGTGTATTAATGTAGCAACATTTCCCTTTAATACCTTAACATGGGCTGGAAAGATTGTTATTTTTATTTGTGTGTACATCAAATTTATTACCAGGTGCCAAATTTAAAAGTAATATGGCAATATGGTAATGTTAAAATAAACAAATTAAAACTGTCAGCAAATCTGTAGTTGATTATCAATTATTTGTTTCACTGTCTTTAGGCATTTTGTAGAACAAATATTATTTTGATAATTTTTTTCAAACAATAATATCAAATTCGAAATTTTTGCTGCTCAAAATGAAAATTTTAAGATGGCGAAATATGGCCGCTTAAAATTTAAAGATAATCATTGGGAATTTCCTAAATAAATTGAAAAATATCTGAAAAAGGGAAATTCTAAAATCTGCACTTCTTTATTAAAAAAATATATATGCGTATGTAAAAAGAAAGCATATTTTCTTAATTTCTTGTGTTTCTTTGAATAAGCCACATAAAAACAATTTTATGGTCAAAGAATTTTGTTTGTTTATCATATTAGATCAGAGATGGAACGTGGCATTTTTGTATTTGTTTATAGAATATAAATAAAAAAATAATGAAAAATTCATAAAATTAGTAAATAAAACATGAAACTATGTGAAGTATTTCATATTAAATGCCGATTTAAATGTTTTTAATTTAAATTGTTTTATACATAAAGTAGCGAAGTCTTTGTTTATTTAATTTTATTTGGTGGAAAATAAAATAGATATACAATCGAGTAATGATGCTTGTTTCGTAAAGTTTTTTGTTTGCGTCTTTCAAACGTATTATGTTTGTACATTGTGATTCTCACTATAGTAATAAGAGTCTTACTATAAACATTCGAAGTTGGTTAGCTTATTTCAAAAATTTTTTGGGTTGAAGTCTACTGACGAGTTCTAAAAGCGGAAACGAAATCTATATCGATGGTTTACCAACGCAACCTCGTAACTTAAAAACTACATGTTTTCTGCACTGCAAAATTTATATAAAAGAATAACATACGAGATTGTGTTATTTAATATTTCATCTTTTATGTTTATTTTATTAGTGCTTATATATTATTTTAATTTTTTTTTCAATTATAAAAAAACAGTTATTTTTCATAAAAAAAGAAAAGACTGCAAATATCTGTACTTTTGACCAGATAATGGGATTTCTTCTAAATATAAGTCCACAACATCGGTATTGATAGGAGATTTGCTGTTAAAAGAATTTGCCATTCTTCATCAAAAGATAGTTTAAAGATTATTCTACCTTTGCAATATTTCAATGCTCTTAGCTGTAAGACAGTAGCGGAACCAGCTTTATTTCCAGGGTGTATCGATTCAAAAAATTTAAATCAGAATAGCTTTAAAAAAAATTTATAATCAAGGTACTTAACCTTGTATGGTCTTTTCTGTCGTGACTCTTCAATGATTTTAACAAAGTTACAAAGCGCGCGTATAGTTCTCGATTTTTCTTACGCCTTGCAATAGCTGAATGAACAGACTCACATTCCATTTGCGTATGACCTTTAACCAAGTATTTTTGGTAGATTTCTACATTATTTTGTGCTGCGAATTGAAATAATGAATTGGTTATGGTTATATTACGGTTTTGAGCACTGCAGCCATCACTGTAAAATATAATCGGCGTGGTAAGCTCAACTTCAGTTTTTAGGAAATCAATCAGGCATGACGCCTGATTGACGTTTCCATCCATGCCGCCCTCACCCTCGTGCCAGACATAGCACAATACATCCCCATTAGCTAATTTGTGTATTGTGATCTGATGACATTTAAGCTTTTGCTTAAAATAAAGAGTACTTGCGCGTAAATGTGGAATCATCTGTACGGCTTGGACATCAACACTGAAAACTTTTATTTCGCCAGTAAAAGCCTTCATTTTGTCATTATTTTTTTCGTCTCTAGCGCGATTGTTTTCCTTAACATGAATACTGTATTCTTCTGCAGATATATTTTTACTCTTAAAAGTGAAACAAAGGTCACAAAAATATTCATACTCTTCATTTTTTTAACTAAAAATCAATAGCAAGCTCTTTCGTTGGCTGGAATCTTTTGTTAGTCCATATGTTTTATGTAATCATGGTAAACGTATTAGGCAGATTTATAAAAATTATCTAATTTTTGAGAATCTTTGCGACAGTAATGTGACTCTATTTTGGGTAATCTACTTAAAAAGTCTTCTACACGAGATTGTTTTACTTGTATTACATGTAAGTTTTTTCTTATATTCTTTGATTGTTTGTTGTTAGGTAAACAATTGTCGCTACTTTCTTTAACCCAATGCAAGACTTGAGACTCGCCTAAACCTAAAGTATTCAAGAACATTTTTTTGCATACTAATAATCTTTTATTATTTACGATTAGATGGTATTGAAAACTAAAATTTCGCCGCGATTCAATGGTTTTATATTTAAGAGAAATAATTTCTTTTTTAATAAGGGAAATAATGTAAGTCTGTTTTTGGTCCCAATTCAAATTATTCCAGAATGCATTGAAAATTTCTTTTCTTCTCAGAAATTTCATTGCACTTTTTTACTTGACTAGCTGTACATTTTTTTGAAGTACATTTTGGCTTTATTCTTCGTTCATTTCTCCGAACAAGTGAACTGTTATCTCCTTTTTTGACTTAAGCTGTAATAACATTTGCCTGTTTCACGAGCTTTTTTTATTTTGTTCCATTCCCACTAATTAATGTCACCATGATTTTTACCCCTTCGATTTTTTTAAAGGATTCCTGAATGCTCATTTAATGTCAATTTCAATGGACGCGATGAAGATTAATCATTTTTCTCATTAAAAATTTGGTTCAGCAGTGAAGAATCTGAAGGTGCAGAATATGAAACTGAGCTATGTAAGTCTTCAAGGAATAATCCCGTTGTTTCATCTAGATGCATTTTTACAAACAAACTATCGAATTCTTCTTCAAAATCATCAACTTGAGCATGTTCAGCAGGAAAAAAATTACTAGATGTTTCATCAAGGACCATATTTGATTCCTCATATGCACATTCTTTCCAATTATTATAGTAGGTATTTTCATTGTCCATTTATATCTTTTTTAATACTTTTTAATACTGGATTTCCTAAAAATATGTACAGGGCAATTATGAATAAAATTCCCCGAAAAATTTCTCCTTTTTCCAATTAGAATTTTTTGTTTTCCCTATTACTTGCTATTAGTTGGAAAAATTTCGGGAAAAATTTCTCGCGGAATTTTATTCGTAATTGCCCTGGTATTCTTTGAAAATTATTCTTTCATATGTATGTTGTATTAACATCTGTATATATGCACATACATATGTATATGGAAAAATATTTAAATGAAAGGTTAAAATTAATTTCTTCTGCTTACCGAAAAATTATTTTTTGAAAATATGATATAGCAATTGTTGAATACGAATTTGGAAAATAACTGAATGCAATAAAATTAAGGAATAAGCTAATACCGTTGTAACGAGCAGATTTTTTTTTGTGATATCAGTGATGCCAACGATTTTTGAATGTATGAAATCGCCAACCAGTGAAATCATAAATAGTTCTGCAGATATTGTCATATTTTACTTCTACATACGAGGTTATGCACAACATATTTCCACCAGCTGAGATACGCGTTTGCATTTTCTTGAATAAAAGGTTAACTACCAAATGTTTAAGCTTATGACTTTGCTTAATTGTGATACGGCATTCCCTCATTACTTTTCCGGTTAAAAAAAAATCGTAAAAAATCTAGTTACGAGGTTGCGTTATTAAACACCATCGATATAGACAATTGCTTAAGAATATAAAAACAAGCAAAATTTTCAAATTAAATTATTTTATCCAATATATATCTGAAAAAGGAAATTTTATCATGATTTCAATCTGATATGAATAAAATATTTTTGCAAGTTCTTACAAGTAAAGCGTTCAGTTCATTTTTCTTATGTGGGAGAGTAATTTTGCAAAATTTTGTTTAACTCTATAGTTGTGACTTTCTGCTAGGAAAGTAAATGAACACAACTAACATAAAAAAATTATGCCCTAAATTGGAATACAAATTGGTCTTTAGTAAAAGGTATTTGCACAGTGTACCATCTTTTGGTTATTTTTTATACCCTTTACCAAAAAATGATAAAAGGGTATATATAACATTAATAAGCGAGCCATAAAGTATATATTTATATATTCTGGATCCTTATGCATAGGGTAGACGAATAAGCGATGTCCGTCTGTCTGTACGTGAAATCGGTTTTCCAAAGCTCCCAGAACAGCTTGAGATTTCGTTCTTGGACTGGGGTGTCAGAAATGGTCCAAAAAAGATTGGAATCGAAAATCAGCAAAATCGAGCAGATAGTATCAGAGCTGGGAAACTTAAACTTCATTTTCCCATACAAAATAACTACCGAAAACTAGTTATTATTATTTTTTTATTAAATAAACTTATTTTATACTTCATTATAAATAAAATTTGTGTTTCTAATTAAAAAAAATTTAAAAAAAATTAAAAAGACGTTTCCAGGGTTGGAAAACCTTAACTTTTTTTCTTATACCAAAGTAACTTACTAAAACAAATTTTTCCTTTTTTTCGATAAATTAAACATATCTTATGGTCTTAAAAGAAACAGATTGATGTAAGAAACTATAAAAACAAAAAGTATGATTCCAGGGTTGGAAAACCTACGATTTTTTTTGATATATAAAATTAACTACCGTAAACTAATTTTTTATTTATTTTTATTAAATAAACTTATTTTATACTTCACCACGAATAAAATTGGTATTTCAAATCAAAAAAATTAAAAAATTTAATAGGACATTTATTTCCATGGTTGGAAAACTTTAACTTTTTTTCTTATACAAAAGTAACTTTCTAAAACAAATGTTTCCTTTCCTTTATAACTTAAACATATCTTATATTCTTAAAAGAAAAAGATCTGTGTAAGAAATCAGAAAAATCAAAAAGGATGATTCCAAGGTTGGGAACTGAAACTTTTTATGATATAAAATATTAACTACCGAAAATTAATTATTATTTTTTTATTAAATAAACTTGTTTTATACTTCAGTACGAATAAAATTGGTATTTCAAATTAAAAACTAAACTTAAAAAAATTAAAAGATGTTTCCAGGGTTGGATAACTTTAACTTTCTTTATACAAAAGTAACTTACTAAAACAAATTTTTCCTTTTTCTCTATAAATTAAAAATATCTTATATTCTAAAAAGAAAGAGATTGGTGTAAGAAATCAGAAAAATCAAAAAGTTTGATTTCAGGGTTGGAAACCCCACACTTTTTGTGATATAAAAAATTAGCAGCCGAAAACTAATTTTTATTTTTTTTATAAAATAAACTTATTTTATACTTCAGTACGAATGAATTTGGTATTTCAAAATAAAAGGAATTAAATATATTAAAACGACGTTTCCAGGGTTGGAAAATTTTAACTTTTTTTATACAAAAGTAACTTACTAAATCAAATTTTTCCATTTTCTCTATAAATTAAACATATCTTACATTCTTAAAAAGAGATGGTGTAAGAAATAAAAAATTATCAAAAAGGAGGATTCCAGGCTTGGGAAGCTTACACTCTTTGTGATATAAGAAATTAACTACCGAAAACCAATTTTTATTTATTTTTATTAAATTAACTTTTTTATGCTTGAGTACGAATAAAATTGGTATTTCAAATAAAAAGTGAAACATACAAAACTTCATTATTAAATATTAGTTGTGAACAAAACTTAACTATCGAACAAGCATTTACACATTTATTCCTAACCTAACTTTGCATTCACTGCAATATCCAATTTCATACAATTGAGTGCATTTTCCTCGAATATTCTAAATTCATCGACTGTTTCATAATATGCTGATGTTAATGATTATGTAAATACATATTTCTTTACATATATCCAACTTTTACAATACACAGATGTATCAGTTTCGCACTTTGCAATCGTTGCTACATATTGCCAACAGTATTACCTGCAAGAAATTAGTTTGTTAAATGCTTACACACATACATACATATACACAAGGTAATAGAGCTAGTTCAAGTTGTACATCGTTAAAGTTAATTACTTTAATTAAGAATTGCTATTTATATATAAAATACATATGTACATATGTACATCATAACTAAAAACTTTCTCACGAAAATTAGTAAGTAGTCACAAAATGTGTAGAATCGGCCGCTTAGATGAAGATTTATTCTGAATTGCAATTATAAAGAAGAAGCACAAGTATACGAAGACTAATTAATCTCGTGTAAAATTAATATCACCAAGAATTAAAACCATAAAAGTTTTAATTAAAAAATCAAACAAACTTCTCATAAGGAAAGTGTAAGAAATAATAACTAATCGAATACTAAAGTGAAGAAGTCAAAGCCAAGGAATTTGTTTCAAAGTACGAATCTTGACTGGAATCTAGGTTTTCGTTGGTGTGTCCACAAATGGTAAATGAGAAAAATCATTTTGTGTTGTAAGTAATCCCGTGCATTTATGTACGTATACATATTGTTACGTATAATAATATTTTGAATAAAAATGTGATTAGTTTCCAATAATCATTGTATGCTCTAACTAAAGTTTTACACTAACGAGTAATATTCATAAAGGTACAAAACTATTACTAAAATCTACCAAAAATAAGCATATTTCTGTTTCTGGATATACATAAATTTAGCAACAAAACATAGAATACAAACTATTACGAATTGTTAGTAATCATATCATTTGAAATTATAGGGATATTTATTTCATCCCTTTGCTTGTTCTAAGAGCTAGTAAAGACATTAGCTCTAAGGTATTACGTGCTTTCATAAGCGTCTGGTTACCTTCGTCGCCCATTGCAAATTTATACTCGTAATCATGGGTGTTGGAAAAAGACACCAAGCGCTAAGCAGAGGACAGAGTGTAGAACAGCTATATACTCAAAAGCATACCTTTATGAGTAATATAGAAAGAATACGCCGTTCAATAAAACAAAAGACAATAACTCATAATCCGACCGAAATACAATCTCGATTACAAATCCTTGAACAATACATCAGTCAAGCTATGACATATCAGACGGAAATAGACATTATCGATCCTTCAAACAACGAAAGATCAGAGTTGGAGGACCTTTGCGTTTCTACTAAATGTCTCCTAATTGATTTATTTCCTTCAAATATAAACGTAAGCTTCTGTGATACTACACTAGGCCCTCAAAATCATGTTAATAAATTGCCTGCCATGAAGTTGCCTAAATTTAGTGGCAAATACTCAGACTATAAGAACTTCATGAGTTTATTTGAAAGCTTAGTAGACAATGATTTATCCATGACCAATATCGAAAAATTCAATCATTTATTATCGTGCCTAACAGATGAAGCTCTTGGTACTGTAAAGGTTTATCAAGTTACAGATGAAAATTATCCCAAGGCTATAATGAGTCTAAAAAAGGTTTATGATAATCTCTGTCTGATATTCTTTAATAATATATCAAGTCAGTTTGATCTTCCCGAAATGTCGAAGCCTTCATCTTCGGCTCTGAGAAATCTAATAGATACCGTCTCAGCAATTTATGATTCGCTCCTTTCAATATCTGACGACAAACACATAACCAATGCTTTGATAATTCATCTTGTTATGATGAAAGTAGATGCGATCACAAGGTCAAAATGGGAAGAGAAACTTAATTATGATAACCTCCCTTTATGGAGCGATTGCGAAACAGCTCTAAACAGAAGGTATCAACATATTTCTGCAGAAGAATCTTCAAGAACAAAGCTTAAGATCAATAAGTTAATACTAAATGACTCAAAACTCAAAAAGAAATCTAAATTGTTTTCATGCCAAACAAAGCAGCAGGGGTCATCTAAATGCATATTTTGCAGATCAGATCAGCACTATGTCTCCGCTTGCCCTACTTTTGCAGCAATAAACATCCAACAACAGTTTGATTTTATTAAAAATGTCCCGGCATGCATAAATTGTTTAAAAAAGGAGCATACGGTGTCTAAATGCAAATTGTCAAAATGCCGTATATGCAATCGCTCACATTATACACTGCTGCATCAATATTCGACTAGTAATCAAGATTTGAATGTAACTTTAAATCCAGACCCTAATCAGCCATCCACTTGATGAGCGTTTGTCAACCATTCATCTTCAGCTGAAGATAACGTTATTCTGGCTACAGCTGTAGTGGAAATATAAAACAAATATGGTCAATATGTTATAGCTAGAGCCTTACTGGACTCAGGTTCACAGGTTAATTTTATAACCGAAGAGCTAGCGCAGCATCTGCAATTGTGAAAAGATCACCAAGGTCTTAACTTAGTTGGTATTGGCAAAACAAGCTCTTAAGTAAAATACAAGCTGCAGGGTACCGTAAAATCTCGAATAAATGAGCACGAATTTTCCACCGAGTTTTGGGTGCTCTAATCTATCTCTACATATCAACCAGATCAAGTTATTTCAACAAGTGGCTGGGATATACCAAATAACTTGAAACTTTCTGACCCATTGTTCAATAAGCCACAGAAAATAGACTTGTTAATTGGTGCAGAGGTCTTTTTCGAGTTGTTGTGTATAGGTCAAATTAAAAAGAGCCTTAGCTTGAATACTCTTCAAAAAACACTACTCGGCTGGATAGTCTCAGGCAAATATCAGCCTTTAAACAATAAGCTGAAAAGTTTGTGTCGTGTAGCAAATATCAGATACGAAAAGTCTCTCGACAAATGTGTACAAAAATTCTGGGAATTAGAGGAAACTCCAAATGATAAAGATATTCTGCGAGGAGAATTTTGTTAAATCAGTCCGACGACTAACGTCAGGAAGATTCACCGTGTCATTGCCTTTCAAACGAAGTCCACAGCTGCTAGGTTCGTCTTTTGAAGCCGCTAAGCGGAGATTTACGGCACTTGAACGTCGCTTTTCAAAGAATTTGGAAATGAAAGAGCTATACAATACATTTATGAAAGAATATCTTCTTTTAGGTCATATGTCTATAACAGACAACAAAATTCCTAATTATCCGCACTGTTTTATACCGCATCAGTTTGTGTTACGACCACAAAGTAGTTCAACGAAACTGCGTGCATTTTTCGATGCTTCATGCAAAACATCAACACAACTTTCATTAAACGACTTATTAATGATTGGCCCTACTATACAGGAGGAGTTGTATTCTATACTCATTCGGTTTTGAACACACAAATACGCGCTTACGGCTGACATTGAGAAAATTTACCGTCAAGTGGAAATTGACGAGGCCGATAGAAATTTTCAATTAATACTATGGCGTGAAAAAACCAGTGATCCTTTGCAAATATACCGCCTAAATACATATGGTACTTCATCCGCTCCATTTCTTGCCATTCGTTGTCTTTTTCAGATTGGTGATTTATATAAATATAAATATCCTACCGGTTCTAAAGTTATTCGCAAAGTCTTTTATGTCGACGATTTGTTAACGGGTGCTGATTTAATTGAAGAACTTGAAGTTATTTGTACCGAAGTGACTGACATATTGCAATCTGCTGGTTTCAATTTAACTAAATTCTTCTCAAATTATAAATATTCTGATATTCAAAAGAAGAAGAAAACCATGCCAATTAATGGCTCCGACTCAACTAAAGCCTTAGGAACATGCTGGTTACCTAAGGAGGACATCTTTACGTACCATTTTCAGGAATCATTTGACGAATTAAAAGCTACAAAGCGTAACATTCTGTCTGTATCATCCAGGTTGTTCGATCCTTTAGGCTTACTGTGTCCACTGGTAATCAAAGCCAAAATTCTTCTACAAGAGCTTTGGCTTCTAAAGCTAGATTGGGATGAATCTATTCTTCAGCATTTATAATCCTCATGGGAAGATTTCAAACAAAATTTGTCAAAAATTGACGTTATTAAAAATCCTAGGTACGTAGGGATGAGTAAAAACGCCAGTGGCGAAGTACATGGATTTTCTGATACATCAGGTAGAGCATATGGTTGCTGTATATATATAAGGAGTCAGACTCCAAGTCAAACTATAGTGCGATTGTTGACAGCGAAATCGAGAGTAGCCCTCTAAAAGTTATATCTCTACCTAGACTTGAACTTTGTGCCGCTCTGGTCAAAAGTCAGAAGCACGTTGAACTATAGCATAGAAAATGTTATATTCTGGACAAATTCCGAGATAGTCCTTTACTGGATCCAAGCTCATCCATCAACCTTAAAAACTTTTGCTACTAACCGAGTGTCAGATATCCAAGACTTATCACACCAGGTTACCTGGAGGCATGTTCCTACGAAACAAAATCCAACTGACATAGTGTCAAAGGGATGCAATGTAAACGAATTGGCCATTTCTATATGGTTTGAAGGTCCATAATTTTTACGTGAAAAATGCGATCAGTGGCCCATAAATAACCATTTTAATCTCAGTAAAGAGCAAAAACTACTAGAAAAAGTAAAGACAACTAATTCACTTCTTGTTATTGATAACGAAGCGCAAGAAAACGATCCGTTCTTGAAAGTAATTAATAAACATTCTTCTTATCTAAAAGTTATTCGTATATTTGCATACGTTTTCCGTTTTGTGCATGTATGCAAAGCAAACAAACAGAATAGGGGAATGCCTCTCACAGCGGAAGAATTAAAATTGTCATTCTACCATATAATTCAAATAATACAGGTTAGAGAATATACCAAAGAAACCGCAAAGACTTAACCCATTCATTCAGGTGTTAAAACACGAGACACGAACAATTTCACTTATCAGGGTAGGCGGGAGATTGGCAAATGCACCAATCTCTTACGACGCTAAATTTCCGCTGTTGATTCCACACAAATCTCATTTCACTACCTCATATTTACGCCACTTACATTACACAAATTGTCATGAAGGAGTAAAGGCATTGATAGCGTCAATATATATGGCTAATAAATGCAAAGAAAGCGTGCACCAAAATAGTGCGTAATTGTGTTCACTGCTTTCATTATAAGCCTAAGCTAATGAGTCAAATTATGGGTAATTTACCCGCAGACCGTGTTCAAGCTCTTCGTCCATTCAAAATATGTGGGGTTGACTCTTGCGGTCCTGTAAATGTCACACTCAAAATTCGAGGACGACCACCTACCAAAATGTACATCGCGGTATTTGTATGTTTCACATCCAAAGCTGTTCACTTAGAACTTGTCTCCGACCTTACGTCAAATTGTTTTATTTTATGTCTTAAAAGGTTCGTAGGAAGAAGAGGGCACCCAGACAAAATCTACAGCGACAACGCAACCAATTTTGTAGGCGCTGCCAGAGAACTGAGAGAATTCGCAACTGCGTTTCACCAGGAAGCTCCCAACGTCGCATCTTACGCTGCCAGCAAGGGAATAGAGTTCACTTGCATACCACCCAGAGTTCCTCATTTCGGCGGCCTTTGGGAAGCTGCTGTGAAGTCCGCCAAAGGTCTTTTGTTCAGAACAGTGAAGAACGCATTACTAACGCCCGAAGAATTTCATACTATGCTGGTCGAAGTAGAAGCAGTACTCAATTCTCGCCCTCTGGCTCCACTCAGCAGCGACCCAAACGATGGCGAAGCGTTGACTCCAGCTCACTTGCTGATTGGAGAAAGCCTACGAGCGCTGCATCAAGGACTGCACAAAGGAGAACCCGGCAAGCTCACGTACTTGAAGAGATGCCAAATGTTATGCGGACTCAAGCAACGCTTCTGGCAGAGTTGGGCCAAAGATTACGTCCGCAGTCTACAAACTCGCAACAAATGGTCCATAGAAGAGCCAGATCTCGACGTAGGGAAACTCGTCTTGATACAAGAAGAGAATTTGCCACCACTACAGTGGTTGACAGGTCGAGTACAAGCCGTAATGCCAGGAAAAGGCCACAAAGTAAGGGTTGTGGAGATAAAGACGACAAAAGGCGTATATAAACGTCCAATTCACAAATTAGCACTGTTGCCGTGAGATTGAAGACCTTTGGCCATTCAATGGGGCCGGTGTGTTTAGCCATCAATCTTATTTTTTTTACTAACATTTTATCAATCTTAAATTTTGCTGAATTAAACCATTTGAATTCAAATTTAACCGAAATTTCAATGTAATGCAACAACTGCCAACTACCTTAACTTATAATTTTACTTGTCAAATCTCTAGCGCTAAAAGGGGCTTGGGATTTTATTTCGCTAACTGGCATACTTGAAGTTTTATGTATATCATTTAGAAATTAATAAATCTCTCTTGTATTACCTCTGAAAGCGACAAGACTTCTTTTCTTCGGCTAACGCGATTTTTAATTGTCCCGACCACCATCTTCTCTTTTCATCTTAAAAAAGCTTAAGGTTTTTCAAATGGTACTATGCTGACTTCTAAAGCCAAATTGATGGTCCAAGATGCACCCATTATCAGTTAAGACTGAAGACAATTTTGTCATGAGCATGAAAAGCTTTGATATTGTTGATAGTGAACTTATTGGCCTGTATGACTCAGCCTTGGTAAGATCTTTGCCTGGCTTTGGAATCATTTTGATCTTGGCCATCTTCTAGCTGTGTGTATAATACCCTAGTCGTAATATGGCATTAAAAATAAACAGCAGGATTCCAGTTGCAGTGCGAGGCAGATTCATCAGCATCTTGTTACTAATTCAATCAATACCTGGAGCTTTCTTCGGGTTGAGTTCAGCAGTAAGTTTATGCAATTCACGCATTTTAAACTTAATGGTCAAGGGGGTGGAGCAACTACACTTGCTAAATCAGCAACACCAGTACATTTATTTGGGATAAATATGTATTTTTTTGGTCAGCAAATATTTGACCTTTTTCAGTATCGCTTCTTGCCCAATCTCTGGTCGAAGCGCGAGTTAGCATCTCTTATTTTAAGATAGTGATAACAAATCCATAAATTCAAATATAACTAAGATAGTAATAAAAGATGATAACAAATCTGTTGCGCCATAACAATAATAATAATAATAACAATAATAATAATAATAATAATAATAATAATAATAATAATAATAATAATAATAATAATAATAATAATAATAATAATAATAATAATAATAATAATAATAATAATAATAATAATAATACCTAATTAATATATAATAATATGGAATAAATTATTATAATACTTAAACTAATACTACATAAAATAATAATATATAAGTAATATAAAAATTACCCTAATATTAAATCTAATTTTTCATATATAGTACATATGTATATAATACTATGTAATATTACATATGTACTAATAACTGTTCACTATTGTAATAAAATAAATACATAATATGTACATAGTCATAAGATAACTGAAAATATAAATATAATTCACTTGCAAAGTATTTCTTCAAGTGTTCGCTCGTTTTCTTTTTTAATATCATATTTTTTCGCCGGCCCAAGTTTTTAATTTTCGTGTGATTTAAGTTATAAATTATTTAATTTAAATCTAAATCCTAAAAACTCTTAGGAAAAAACATTTTGGCGCCCGAGCAGGGACTTGTAAAAAAATTGTGTAACAAATCAAATTAATAAATTTTTTAATTTGAACTTTATTTTAAATTTTTTAAACTAATTAAAATTTAAATAAAAAACCAAAAACAATTTTAAAAGTGAAGTGTGATAAAAAAGACAAAAAACACTAACATACAAACAATTAAACAATCAAACAAGTGCTCTTATTATTAAAATAAAATACACGATAAAAACAATAACAAAACTCAGTGCTTTAACAAATACATTTGTGTACACCAACAACAACATCATCTTCATCAACAACATCTCGACTTCACAGTAGTTGATCAACTTATCACTGAAAGCTTTGTCCAGATGCCCCGTTGCCGCTGTATTTTTTGCAGAGCTGAACGTAACCAGGGGAGTGACTCCGACAATTTCGATCAACAGGTAAAAAGTGTAAAAAATATTTGTGTTATTTAACCCTTAAATTTGTAAGTTAATCAAATTTAAGAGATTTTTGTAAATTACTCAAAAATTCTAGTCGCTTTGCAAGTCGAACACAAAGAATATTTTTTACACTTCAACATTTGTGAAACAATTTATTTATTTAATATTATTATTAAATCAAATCCACCCTTAAAAGTGAAACATATCGCGAGTGTTTTTATTATTATAATTAACACACTTTCACACACACATATCTCGTTCTCCTCATTACTGAGAGAAATTCGAATAATTATTTCTATTTACCGTCGGCATTTTTATCGCGTTAAAATAATTTTATTTACGTTAAAAAATACACAAAATTATTCGCGAGTGTTAATTTTATTTATTTTAAATAACTTAAATAATAAAATTGTCACTTTTATTTTCTCCTTTTATTCGCTGTTCATAAATTTATTAACATCAGTGTTCCATTCCGGTTGTTCCTATACCACTTGTAATAATTTATATTACAACAGCTGTAACAGTGAAACCCGTTCACACTAGTGTCGAAAAGTTAATTTTCATATAAATAAAAAGTACTAAGTCGTTTGTGTGTTCACACTAGCTTCGAAAATTTAATTACATATAATTAATAAATAATAATATTCAAGTGTGTTCATACTTCGTCTTATTTATTTCTCAGCGATATTAAATTAATTTAAAATCGATTTTACTTGGTAAATAAATATTTCAATTTACCAAAGGCTGTAAAAAGTGGTTTCTAAGGAAATTAAATAAATTATTTTTAATTTCGGAACATTGATTAAATAAAATTTTGTGAATAAAAGAGTAATCTACATAGAGATTAATTTTCCGAATATTGTGTATCCGGCGAGGAAATAATATATTAAATAAAATTTATATTCCAAAGCACATCATTTATTGATTTAAACATCTTAAGACCAATAAATTAATTTGGTATTACTTTTTTGCTTTGAAGAATAAATAAATTTAAACAAAAATATGGCAACTAAAAAACGCCAAGAATGTCCTTCCGAATTGGAGACATTAGAAAAACTAATTGCTAAAAAATCAAAAGTTGTAAAGCATATAGAAAGGATTCGACAGTCTATCCTAGAGAAGACTATTTCGTTTAATCCTGTAGAAATAGAGTGTCGCTTAGACATTCTAAAGGATTATATTGACCAAGCCATGAAGCTTCAGTCTGATGTTGATAATTTAGATCCTGATAATGACGACAGAGCTGAGCTTGAGGATATTTGTGTCACTACAAAATCATTATTTTTAAGCATTTTAAATAAAAATAAACAGCCAAATATACCTGAAACGTCTTTCAGCGTACAAACTCACCATTCCAGGCTTCCAAATATGAGGCTACCCAAATTTACTGGGAAATACGCGGAATATAAGAATTTTATGAGTTTGTTTGAAAATTTGGTACATAATGATCCGACGTTGACAGATATTGAGAAATTTAACCATTTGATATCATGCTTATCCGATTCAGCTTTAGGTACAGTGAAAGCTTTTCATATTTCCGAAGAAAATTATCCCAAAGCTCTAGCCAGTTTGAAGAAGGTATATGACAATGAATGTCTCATATTTTTCGATAATATATCGAAACTTTTTGATTTACCAGAAATCACAAAACCTTCGGCTTCTGCTTTGAGAAGCATGATTGATACAGTGTCGGCAATATATGATTCTCTCTTGTCAATAGGCGATGACAAGAAAATATTTATTTATTTTATTTATTTATTTATTTACTTATAATTATAAATTACAAGAAAATAGTGAAACATGAGCAATAGCAACGTAGGCCTTCAGCTCAATACATATTAATATACATAAATACTTATATCTAAAAGAGTATGTGTAGGTATACATTAACATGAGATATAACTATGACTATATTTCGCTATACAAGTTTGATTTTTTAAGGAATTTAGTTAGTAAAGATATATTTCGTAATGTAGGATGAGATAGGTTACTTATAGGATTAGAACTAAGGAATATAGAGTTTCGTAATGTGTTTTGCGTTGGGCATTCGCTAAGCAAATGATATGGTGTTGTAGGGTAACTTACTTGACAGTTACAAAAGGGATTAAAATTTGAATTGGATAGAATTCCGTGTGTGACTCTAGTGTGACCAAGGCGAAGTCGCAAAAATTTGCTGTAATCCAGCCTACGCATCTCTTTTCCATAATCTGACATATAGTTGAATATTGTTCTTTTCTCTCTATTAATCATCTGATACCACGTTGAAGAGGAGTTATAAGTATTATCCTTATCTTTCGAAACGTAGTGGTTAACGATTTTTCGTTCTATATCTCTGCGACTTAAGTTATTTGTACAGTGTAAGGGCTGTTGATAGGCGTTCTTTGCAGAGAAATCAGCGAATTCGTTACCTTGAATTCCACTGTACCCAGATTATTTTAACATTTGGGTATGTTTCGATCAAGGTGTTTCTTATGAGTGACGTATAGTATTCATTATTTGAAATATTCAGGATAGCATTCAAACACGAGAGAGAGTCTGTACATATTGCAAATTTACTTTTCCCAATATTTTTTAGATATGACATTGCCTCATGTATAGCAATGATTTCAGCTGAGAAAATTGAACTATATTCGCAGAGGTGGGAAATTTTCAAAACTGTATTCGCGGAAGTGATACTATATGCAACTGACGATTCGGTTTTGGATCCATCGCAAAATATAAATGTGTGATCCTTAAGCTCTGCCATTAAACTTGCGAATAGTTTTCTGTATATGGAAGGGTGGGTATTAGCTTTTGAGAATTTGTGCAGGTTATTATTGATGCATGACGCATCTAGAAACCATGCTGGAAGTGGTTTAGATAGTTTTCTGCAAGTATTGAGTGGTATGTCCAGATTTCGACAGTTATCAATTATTCTATGAAGCAAGGAGGGAAATTTAGGTATTTTCTTTGATTGTTTGAGTTTTCTTATTATTTGATTTAACGGATTTCCTTCTTGGTACGAAAGGATGCGAAAAAGTTTAGTTGTGAGAATGTCTCTTTGGGCATTTAAAGATATAATGTTAGCCTCAAAACGTAAATTTGAAGTTGGTGTAGTGCACAGAGCACCAAACGATGTTCTTATACAGGAGTTTATTATGGTGTTAATATTGTTCATTTGAGACTTGGGAGCGTAACCGAAAATTTGCAAACCATAATTTATTTTGGAAAGAACTAGAGCTTTAGTTAAAGATATCAGGCTAGTTTGATTGCAGTTCCATTTTGGACTAGACAGGCATTTTATAATATTTAAACGATGCGAAAGAGAGCTTTGAAGGTATTCTATATGGGTTTTCCAGTTGTATCGTTTGTTAATAAGTATGCCTAATAAGCGCAGTGTTTCGACTCTTGTAATGTTTATAATCGAAGACTGCATTACACATCTACAGTTTTTTAGACGACAATGTGTATATATTTGCATTTCGAGGTAGATATAGTGGCTCCTGAAGAGTCGCACCAGTAGTTTGAGTCGTTAATGATGTTGTCCATATTTGTAGTATGTTGTTTATGTTTTGGTAGTCTAATAATTATATTGAAATCATCAGCGTATGCGCAAAAATCAATTTCTTTATAAACGGAGATGACGGAGCATAATTTATTGTATGCTATAAGAAAAATAATTACGGATAAGGGAGAACCCTGTGGAATTCCATTCCGCAGAGGGTATGTGCAGGAATATTTATTTCTTATGCGTACTGTAATCTTTCTATTGGACATAAAATTAGTGACGTATTTTACTATATTAGGGCCTACCTTCCATTCTATTAATTGATCTAGTACTGAATGTATACCTATTTTATCAAAAGCTCGTTCGAAGTCCAGAGACACAATGGTAATGTGTTTACGTAACGATAAGCAACTGGCAATTTGATAGTCTACATATAATAGAGCATCAATTGTTGAACTTCCTTTTCTGAAACCGTATTGCCGGCTATTAAGTAGTTTGTTAGTAGAAACAAACCACCATAACCTGTTAGCAATTATCTTGTCCAAAACTTTAGATAAACAAGAGTTTAAAGATATTTGTCTATAGGAACTCATTAATGTTTTATCCTTTCCGGGTTTTAGAATAGGAATCACAACACTATTTTTAAACTGTTGTGGGATATAATTTAAGAAAATATTATTGAATAGCTTTAAGATTCTTTTTTGTACGTTTGTAGGTAACATTTTTAACATGGAATAAGATATTCTATCTAGGCCTGGTGTATTGCCATTTAACTTTCTTGTCGTAGAAGTTAGTTCGATGTATGTTATGTTTGATTCGATTTTCTTTGCTTCTGGACAAGGAACGACTTCTGGTATATCTGTTGAGACAGACTGTTTTTTTGCCTGAAAAGTGCGAGAGAAATTGCAATCATCTGAATTTAACGACCAGTATTTGCCAAATTCGTTGCCTATTTCAATTGAATCAGTAATCATAGACCCCTGGTTCGAAAATGAAGAAATATAATGGATGGTCGGAGTTGTTTTGTAACCGGTAAAGTTGCGGATATTTGTCAAAATTTTTTCAGTGGGGGTTTTAGGTGTAATTGATGAGGTGAGGTTAAAAATTGATAGTTTTTGATAGTTTTATATTTCTTTTGAAAACTGCATTTGCTTTTTTATAGGTGAGTAAGTTAATGTCGGTCATATTTCTTTTAAATAAATGCCAAAGTCTATTTTTTTCGGATTTTAGTTTTTCGAGTTCATTGTTCCACCATGGGACCTTTTTCGGTTTATTTTTTGATTGAGGAATAGAATTGGTCGCCGATTGCAAAATAATTTTGCATATATTAGCTATTTCCTTGTTTATATTATTAGTAGGAGGCTTAGTTTCGTTATAAAATTCGCATAGATTTTTAAATTTTTTCCAATCAGCATATTTCGTATTGAACTTTGGTTTACTGAAATGTTTATTTACTACACTAGATGGGAATAGTGAGATTAAAATTGGAAAGTGATCACTTCCGAATAAGTTTTCTTCTTTCTGCCAGACAGTCTGAGAAGCTAAGATAGGTGAGCAAAATGTAAGCTCGATGTAAGAATATGTACCGTGAATATTTAAATGGGTGGGGGACTTGTCATTTAAGAAAATTAGATCTGATTTGCCAAAATATCTGGACAATGTATTGCCCCTACAACTGTTAGAGATGGAACCCCAATTTCTATGGGGACTGTTAAAATCTCCAACTATTATTGTTGGTAAGTTCGACCTAAACACATTTTCAAGATTTTTCTCAGCAAAATATGTTGTAGGTGGTATATATGCGCTAAATATGTTGAATCTAATTTTGGATGCAATTTCTATGCACACAGTGTCAAAGTCATTACATATCGAAATTTGTTTTTGTTGTAAGGATCTGTGTGCTAAAATAGCTACTCCACCATATCTTGTTGTCGATGTATTCAAAGAATATAAGTTATAGTTTATAGGAATTGGGATTTTAAGGAGCGAGTGCACATGGGTTTCTTGGATACATATTATTTTTGGGTTATGTGTTTTAATTAGTATTTGTAATTCATTATAATTATTTATATAGCCGTTCATATTCCACTGCAAAATTTTTAATGACATTATTTAAATGTATGGGAGATAGGGGTCGATATGATATAATATACAATTTTAAATTTTATGATTTTGTAGAAGAGTTTGAACACCCATAATAAAGTTTTATGTATCAGTATCAATTTGCAAAAGCTATGTATATTTACAGATTTAGTATATTTTTTCTTTAAGAGAATTACATTGAAATACGTGAGAGAGAATAGCAAAGAGTTTAGAGTAGTCAACAGATAAGTGTTTGTAATATCAATTATTGTTCCTAAATATTTACAAATGGGAGAGAAATTATTTAAAGAAATGGAATGACTAAATGTTATAAAAAGTGTGATCTTAAATTGCTCTTTACTTAATAATAAAGCTGCCGTTATATTTACAATGTTCCATATGTCTTTCAAAAAAAATAATATTACTGGGATAAAAGGTATGAAAAAATAGAGCAAATTATATTTTAGAGTGATTTTGTTAAATTGTTTGATTTTTTCAATTATTAATGTTAGTAGCACAGAGAGGGTAAGATTATTGTAAAAGTAAGAAGTAGTAAGTAATAAGTGAAAAGCAGTGATCGATGTGTGAGGGGGGCTTGGAAGTAAGATAATACTCATAACAATATAAATAAGTTCGAAAATGAAATGAGTGTAGTTGTTAGAAGTTAAAAGGCAAAAGTAAAAAGAATTTGAATTATGTTTAGTTATAGCAGGCAAGAGTTTATAAAGAAAAAATTTAGCGATGTTTTTGGTTATATGGATGAGTAAATGTAATCCAGTGCATGGGCGCAATGAATGCGCACCACGACGAGCGCCAGATCCCACGAAGGAAACAACCAGTGTAAATAACACTGATCCCCCTTCCCGACAAACTCGGCACCGATCCCGGCACCGATCCCGGCACCGATCCCGGCACCGATCCCGGCACCGATCCCGGCACACATCCACCACGCCCAACGACTGGGATACATACCTACATATTAAAGTTATTTTTTACTTGTTCGCTTAGATTTACGGGTTGCTTGTTTAATTTTGTCTTTTAGTTTTTTTGAAACGTTTCTAGGTAAAATAATTGGCTAATTTGATTCTGCTGCTTGAGATGAGTTGCTTTGTTTGTCTGTTTCCATTTCCGATGAAGAGATGTCGATGTCGCTTATGATATCTGAATAATCTTTTATAAGGCGAGGTTTTTTTATAGCTGGTGGGGGAGGGAGGTTCGTGGAAGACGACGGTTTATCTTCAATGTTGTTTCTAACTACCGTCGAGAATGAAGGATGTTGTTGAGAGTGTCTGTTTCTATATATTATAGCAGCTTTCTTTTTGCCTACTTTTTCTAAAGTTGAGATGGCTTGAATTTCTTTTTCCTTTAAGAAAATGGGATAGTTTTTGTCATACGTTGTATGGTTGCTATTATCAATGTTATTGTTTTTGCAATTAATGCAAGCTGCTTGTAATAAGCATTTTTCATTAAGTTCTTCATTGAGATGGAAAATGTTGGAACACTTTCCACAAATTTTTTTGCTTTCGCATACCTTCGCTATACGTCCATATTGTTGGCAGTTTTTGCATTTCACTGGTAACGGAATATAGGGTCGTACTCTAACTTTTTCATAGCCTATTGATATGTCTGAAGGTAATGATGTGGAAGCAAAAGTTATTACAATGAGAACAGTTTCCAACAATTTATCATCTACTCTTTTCAAAATTTTTTTAACATATGTCACATTTTGTTCTTTTAATTCCGTAAGGATTTCCGATTCGTTAATCCCGCGTAAGTCATTGGAATAAATTACTCCTTTGGCGTAATTTAATCCCGGGTGTTCTTTTATATTTATTTTAATATCGGGTGATAATGATGTAAGTTGCACAAGCTTGCTGGCTTGAATGTATGACTTAGTTTGGATCAAAATAGATCCATTTAATAATTTTTTGCACTGTTGCACTTCTCCTCCTGCTACATTATCGATAACCTTTTTTATCAAAAAGGGTGATACATTAGATAAATTGTCCGAACTTTCAATTCGTTCCATAACTAAGAATTTTTCACCAGGTGATAGAATGCTAAGTTTTTTTGTTTTATCGAATGTTATAAATGGGATTATAGTCCCACCTCGGTCAGGTGGTTCAGCCATTTTAAAAGTATCGTAGTTTAGGGCCACGATATATCTGTATGTTTTTTTGATTTAATTGTTTTTTTTACGATATGTATGTATGTAAGATTAAATATTACAATAACTACAAATTACAATAACTACAATGTTTTTACTTTATACTGTTCTTCTTGTTCTAAGAGAACCCGTTTTAATATATGTATATAAATGTAGCTACGTAGTAATATTATTGCGAAAGTTTTTATTTGCGAGTATAATCTTCACACAATGGGCGATCGGTATCGACTGACAAGAAAATAACTAATGCTATATTAATACATTTAGTGATGTCAAAAGTAGATCCAGTCACAAAATCAAAATGGGAAGAACAACTTGACTTTGAAAGGCTCCCATTATGGTCAGACTGTGAATCCGCCCTGAACAAACGCTACCAGCATATTTCTGCTGATGAATCTTCAAGTTCAAGACCGAGGTTTAATAAAAATAAAACTGAATCTTCAAATAATAGAAATACTAGGACATCATTAAATTGCACAAAAACAAATAAATCTGCTGATAAATCTGCACAACATGTAATAAATAATTGCCCTTCATTCAGTGCTGAGCCTGTTAATAAAAGATTTGACTTCATAAAATCTGTGCCAGCATGTATTAATTGCTTGAAAAAAGGCCATACAGTAGCAAGATGTTCGTCGTCGAAGTGTAGAGTATGTAGTGGTTCTCATCATTCCTTACTACATAAATATACCACAAGTTCTTCTAATGTAAGTAGCATCTCTGAAGAGCCATCTACTTCCCACGCTGCTGTCAATTATTCATCATCGGATGAAAGAATCATTCTTGCAACAGCGGTGGTGAAAGTGCGAAATAGTTCTGGTCAATTAATACCAGCTAGAGCTCTTTTAGACTCCGGTTCTCAACCAAATTTGATTACTGAGGAACTTGCACAGCTACTAAGATTAAAAAGAGAAGGAGGCAGATTAAGTTTAAATGGTATTAGCGACACAAATTCATGTTCAAAGTCTTGTGTTGAATTAAATGTCACTTCGAGGGTTAATTCGACTCAATTTACTTCCAAGTTTTGGGTATTGAGTTCGATTACAAATTTACAACCTGATCACAAATTAAAAGCAAATATCTTGAATATTCCCAAAAATGTTGAATTAGCTGATCCTTTCTTTTACAAACCACAGAAAATTGATCTGTTAATTGGCGCAGAAAACTTCTTTGATTTAATGTGTGTAGGTCAAATTAAATTTGGCCCTAGCCTTCCAATTATTCAAAAAACTTCGCTTGGTTGGATTGTAACTGGAAAATACAATCAATCAAAGGGCTCAAACAATGGTAATGTTTTTCATTTAAGTTCTGTTATAGAAAACGAGAGCAAATATTGATTCAATTGTTAAAAAATTCTGCGAGTTAGAAGAGCTTCCAAACGAATCAACAAAATTGTACTCAGAGGAACAGCAACAATGTGAGGACAATTTTAAAAATAATGTGCGACGATTAACGTCAGGACGATTTGAAGTCTCTTTACCTTTCAAATCTGATACAAAACTGTTAGGATCTTCCTTTGAAACTGCCAAACGACGATTTCTTTCATTAGAACGAAGGCTGTCCAAAGATGACACCATGAGGCAAATGTATCATGATTTTATGAAAGAGTATTGTAATTTAGGTCATATGTCTTTTGTAGTCAAAATGCCAATTACTCCTCATTATTTCATTCCACATCAATGTGTTTTGCGTCCTCAGAGTACAACTACTAAACTTCGAGTAGTGTTTGATGCTTCAAGTAGAACTTCTTCGTATGTATCACTTAATGAATTGTTAATGGTTGGTCCTACAGTTCAAGAAGAATTGTATTCTACATTAATCCGTTTTCGACTTCACAAATATGCAATCACTGCAGATATTGAAAAAAATGTATCGTCAAGTCTTGGTTGATGACAATGATAGAAATTTTCAATTAATCCTTTGGAGAGAAAATCCATCTGATGAGTTGAAAGTGTTTCGACTTAACACAGTCACTTACGGCACAGCTTCTGCACCTTTTTTGGCCATCAGATGTTTGATTCACTTGAGCGATTTGTACAAAGAGACTTTGCCTATTGGTTCAAAAGTTATCTGCAGTGATTTTTACGTTGATGATTTGCTTACTGGAGCTGAGAGCTACCAAGACCTAATTGTCATTCGCAACCAGGCAACTGAAATTTTAAGTTCAGCTGGTTTTAATCTTACGAAATGGGTTTCAAATCATTCGGATTTCATAAATTCTTTACAGAATGAAAAACTTCTACAAAATGATTCAGAATCTTCTAAGGCGCTGGGCATACATTGGGTTCCGAAAAATGATACATTTAAGTTTCATTTGGAAGATAATTTTCCAGAATTGAAAGCTACAAAAAGAAACATACTCTCAGTTTCTTCTCGATTATTCGATCCTCTCGGACTATTATGCCCATTAGTAACAAAATCCAAAATATTGCTACAAGAACTTTGGATTCAAAAACTTGACTGGGATGAATCAATTCCAATGAGACTAAATACTTCATGGGAAAATTTCAAATCTAATTTACTGGAAATTGATTCAATTACAATCCCAAGATTCGTAAACACAACGTCAACAGCAAAAATTCAAATTCATGGCTTTGCTGATGCCTCAATGCGAGCATATGGTTGTTGTATTTACATTAGAAGCTCCGATTCAGATGGAACTGTTTCGAGACTACTGACTGCTAAGTCTAAAGTTGCCCCACTCAAGACAAAATCTCTTCCGAGACTTGAGTTATGTGCTGCACACTTGTTGGCTAAGTTGTGCAATCGAATTAAGTGTATGATCAAATTTGAAATCAAAAGTGTTACTTTCTGGACAGATTCAGAAATAACGCTACATTGGATTAAGACGCATCCATCCTCATTTGCCACTTTCGTTTCAAATCGTGTGGCGGAAGTCCAAGAATGGTCAGAGCAAATTTCATGGCGTCATGTGCCAACTAAGGAGAATCCAGCTGATATTGTATCAAGAGGATATGACGTCCAAGAATTAAAAAATTCGATTTGGTTTGAAGGACCTTCATTTTTACTCAATGATAGTTCTCATTGGCCTGTTAACAAACACTTCGAGTTAACAGAGAACCAAAAATTAATAGAAACAAGAAAAAAAATGTGTTTCTTGCAGTAGAGGATCCTACTATTGAAAAATATTCATCCTATAATAAATTGATTCGAATCACATCATTCGTCTTAAGATTCGTTGATATTCTGAAGAAACGCAAGACATACAAAAATGTTGTACCTACTGCAGTTGAATTAAAATGGTCATTCTATAGACTTATAGAGTCAATCCAGAAATCTAAATTTTCTGAGGAGATATCTAAATTACAGAAATCTCAGGTCTTACAATCTAATATACAAAGATTGACACCATTCATTCACACGTTTACTGAAGAGAAACGAACGTTTTCACTATTAAGGGTAGGTGGGAGATTACTCAACGCAAAGTTGAAATATAATAAAGGGTGTTTTTTATTGAGGTATAGAACTTTAAGTTGGCATCACTTTTTTAACTGGCGGCCATTTTCTCAGCTGTCAAGTGATTAATATTTAGTTTGGTTTGCCATTTCATCATGAACAGGTTGACAAAAGAACAACGCTTGCAAATCGTGCAAATTTATTTCGAAAATAATGGTTCAGTTCGCGAAGTTTACCGCAAGCTCCGTCCATTTTATGGTCGACATAATCGTCCATCAGAGCAATTAATTCGGTTAACCATGGATCGTTTTCGCACTACGTTTACTCTATGTGATAATACGCATCCGCAGAGACGTCGAACAGTGCGCACCGAAGAAACAATTGCCGCTGTAGAGTAAAGTGTTGAAGAGGACCCGAATGAATCGATTCGCCACCGTGCACAGCAATTGGAGCCGACTAACCGACTATTTTGTTCCCGAATTGTATGGCATGAATGTGGATGAGTTGTGGTTCCAACAAGACGGCGCTACATGCCACACAGCGCACGTCACAATCGATTTATTGAAGGAAACATTCGATGAGCGCATAATTTCGCGGAATGGACCTGTCAATTGGCCACCAAGATCGTGTGATTTGACACCATTGGATTATTTTCTTTGGGGATATGTGAAGTCGCTCGTCTACGCCAACAAACCAGAAACGTTAGGGGACTTGGAAGCCAACGGTCGTGGCGTTATTGCCAACATACGGCCCCATATGCTCGAAAAAGTGGTTGAAAATTGGACCTGTAGAATTGGCTTTATTCGAGCCAGCCGCGGCAGCCACATGCCCGAAATTATATTTAACCATTAATGGCATAAAATTATCCTTCCAATAAAGCCAAATTGATAGACATTAAAACGATTTTCTTGTGTTTTATTTCAATTCAAAGTTCTATACCTCTAAAAAAACACCCGATACTAAGTTCCCACTTTTGTTACCGAAAAATAATAGCTTTGTCACAATTTATTTGCGAAACTTGCACTTCGAAAATTGTCATGCTGGCACAAAAGCCCTAATAGCTCTTTCGGGAGAAAATATCTGGCTTATTAATGCGAAAGAAGAGTGCAATAGAATAGTTCGCAGTTGTGTACATTGCTTCCGCTATAAACCAAAACTAATGTCCCAAATAATGGGCAATTTACCCACTAATAGAGTGAGAGCTACTCGACCATTTTTAATTGTCGGCGTAGACTTTTGTGGTCCGGTCTATGTATAATTGAGAATTCGTGGTGGACCACCATTAAAAATGTATATAGCGGTTTTCGTGTGTTTCACTTCTAAGGCAGTACATTTAGAATTAGTCTCCTACTTGTCTACTGATTCTTTTCTTCTTTCTTTCAAAAGGTTCGCTGCCAGGAGAGGTCTTCCCAAAGAGGTGTTGTGCGACAACGCAACGAATTTCGTCGGAGCCAACCGGGTGCTGAAGGAGCTACAGCAAGCCGCAGGATCGTACGCAGCGTCGTCCGGGGTGAAGTTCAGCTTCATACCACCTCGGGCGCCTCATTTCGGAGGGCTATGGGAAGCAGCCGTGAAGCAGGCGAAGTTCCTACTTCTGCGGGCCGTGGGCAACGCATTGCTCACGCAAGAAGAGATGGGAACAATGCTTGCAGAAGTAGAGGCGGTGCTCAACAGTCGGCCCATAGCACCGCTGTCTCCAGACCCCAACGACGGAGAAGCGCTAACTCCAGCGCACCTGATTATAGGAGAGGGTCTGCGTTCGCTGCCGCAAGAATCCGCAGGAGGCGCGATGGGCAAAGAGCAGAGGTTATGGAGGCAATGGCGTCTGCTCTGCGGACTCAAGCAGACATTTTGGCAGGCTTGGTCGCAAGACTACATCCGAGGTCTTCAAGGCAAGGCCAAGATATGCCCAACCTGAAGGCAGGTCAAGTGGTAATAATCCACGAAGACAATTGCCCGCCACAACACTGGTTGACCGGGAGAGTCGCGAGCATTACCGAAGGCGCCGACGGCAAGGTTAGGGTGGCGGAGGTCAAAACAAGAAGCGGCGTCTATAAACGCCCAATCCATAAATTGGCTCCTCTGCCATGTGGTTGAAGACTTCCAGTCCTTCAATGGGACCGGAATGTTGCGCCATAACAATAATAATAATAATAACAATAATACTAATAATAATAATAATAATAATAATAATAATAATAATAATAATAATAATAATAATAATAATAATAATAATAATAATAATAATAATAATAATAATAATAATAATAATAATAATAATAATAATAATAATAATAATAATAATAATAATAATAATAATAATAATAATAATAATAATAATAATAATAATAATAATAATAATAATAATAATAATAATAATAATAATAATAATAATAATAATAATAATAATAATAATAATAATAATAATAATAATAATAATAATAATAATAATAATAATAATAATAATAATAATAATAATAATAATAATAATAATAATAATACCTAATTAATATATAATAATATGGAATAAATTAATATAATACTTAAACTAATACTACATAAAATAATAATAATTAAAATAAGAATTACCCTAATATTAAATCTAATTTTTCATATATAGTACATATGTATATAATACTATGTAATATTACATATGTACTAATAACTGTTCACTATTGGAATAAAATAAATACATAATATGTACATAGTTATAAGATAACTGAAAATATAAATATAATTCACTTGCAAAGTATTTCTTCAAGTGTTCGCTCGTTTTCTTTTTAATAGCATATTTTTTCACCGGCCCAAGTTTTTAATTTTTTTAATTTTCAAATGTAACTATTCTAAGCTAGAGATAAGACAAACATCATAAATACAACTATTGTAACGATAAGAAACACATTTTTTCTCAAAACATGTTTTACTGATAAGAAAGGTACTAGTAACCTAAACAAAGAAAAACATATTAGAACAAAGAAAAACATATTTTGAGTTAGAACAAGGAAACATTAAACATAATTATTATTATAAATAGATATTAAGTAACATTTTGTAAGTTAGTCTTAAGAATATATTTAATAAAGAAACGCACATTTCGGTGCAGAAAAAAAGAAAATTTATTTTTTTTACTCATTTCCTTAAATAGGAAATTAACTGGGGGCTCAAGCCGGTCTAAACTCTTGACCACAGCCAAATATTCTTGACATTCAAGATATTTAAATAAAATTCCACGGCTTTGAAGAAAAGCAAAACCAATCTCTGAAAAGGTGAGAAATTACCACGCTGGACCAACGTCAGAAACGGCAGAAAATATTCAATTCCTTACGATCTATGGAAAAGACAACGACACAATAAATCAAGATATCGCAGCTTTACGAGCACAAATAGAGGTACTCACACAAACCCTACAGAATACTCAATTGAAGGTAAATACACTGGAGGCGGAACGATCTCCCCACACAATCATTACGCAGGAGCAACATAGTGACTTCACACCAAATATAACTGATGCAACTCAGATAAATTTAAAAACATTCGAAGCCATACCGTGCTTCAGTGGGGATAAAAACTAATATCGATCCTGGCGGAAAAGGGCATGGACATTCATGGAAAATATCAAACAATTTTCCAACCACCCAAATTACTACACAGCATTCACGATACTGCATTCAAAAATTGTTGGAGAAGCAGCAGACATCCTCATCAACCACAATACCAAGATGAACTTTTATTCTATAATTAACAGGCTTGACTACACCTACGCAGACCAACGACCAATATATGTACCACTCGAGGAAATGAAGAAGCATAAACAGGGAAGACAAACACTCTCAGAATTCCACAGCAAAATCAGCAAAGCACTGAACCTCGCACTTTCGAAGATAGAGATGTCAGGTGATCAGGGATCTGCATCCATGGCGGAATATGCAAATCAGGAAGCAGTCCGTACATTCATCACAGGACTCAACAGCAAATATACAAGCGGTACATTATATAGCCATCATCCAAAGGACCTAGAAACTGCATTTGCAATCGCAAGCACTATATACCATGACAACGCAAATATGCAGTTCGACACACTGGCTACAACACAACAATACAACCAAAAACCAAACTTTGGACCACAACGATACGAAGATAGAAGGATGTACAATCCCAATGTACAAGCTCAATTTAATCATCAACCACGGCAGGAACCCATGGAAGTGGATAGTTCGCAACAATTTAGACGTTCAACACAATATTCCCCACAGCAGCAATACAACCCATTCAGAAGGGAGCAACAACCAAAAAAACGGGATAGAATGCCTTCATCAAAAAATTATAATCCGAACAAAGTTCAACGAGTAAACCAGACGAGAGATGAAGATATACAATCACTTATACCACACACCGAAGATACTTATGAAACCGGCAGCGCTTTTTTAGGCGAATAAACGGATTGCCATGTCTGCAGAGGCACTGCCAAACAACAGGTAAATCCGTTAATATATTAATTGACACAGGTGCGGCAAACAATTATATTAGTTCTAAGTGCAACATAGGAAAATCTATTCCAATAAAACCAGTTAAGGTAAAAACGCTTCACGGATACTCTTTAACGAAAGCAAAAAAAATTATTACACTATTAGGCCATAATTTAGTATTTTTCGAAACTGAAGCCTTAGAAGAGTTCGATATGCTTCTCGGGGAACATGGTCTCAGAGCCATAAAAGCAGAAATTAACTTATTTGAGTATAAAATCACGTATAAATTTAAAAGAAAAGAAGAAATTAGCGAACAAAAAGTGAAGTACACAGTCAATAATGACAAATTTAAAAATGAAATTGAAAATATAATGAGAATAAATGACAAAACCAACAAAATTCTGCCCTTTACAACCACTGTACAAGCTATAATTAGGACAAAATCAGAAGATCCTATTTGGGTGAAACAGTACCCGTATCCAATAGCAGACAATGAATTTATAAATAAAGAAATTCAAACATTATTAGACAACCAAATAATACAACCAAGCAAAAGCCCATACAACTCTTCAGTATGGACCGTTGCGAAAAAAGGCACAGATGAGGAAGGGAAACCAAAAAAACATATGGTAATAGATTTTCAAAAGCTTAATGCTCAGACTATAACTGACAGGTAACCTATCCCAGATGTAGCAATGACTATTCAAAATTTAGGTAAAGCAAAAGTCTTTACAACACTAGACTTAGAGTCAGGATTTCACCAAATCTCGATAAAAAAATCAGACAGAGAAAAGACTGCATTCAGTGTGAATGGAGCAAAATACGAATTTCTTAGAATGCCATTCGGTCTAAAGAACGCACCTTCTATATTTCAGCGATGTATAGATGATATTCTGCGTCGATATATTGGTAAGTTCGCTTACGTTTATATCGACGACGTGCTTATATATTCTTCTTCGCCTGAAGAACACATGGAGCACATTCGAATAATAATAAACGCATTACACAATGCAAATATGAAAATTTCTGACGAGAAATCACATTTTTTCCAAGACTCAGTAGAATATCTTGGTCACGTAATCAAACACAATAAAATAACTGTAGATCCTAGTAAGATCCAAACAATAAAGGATTATCCAATACCTAAAAATTTAAAAGAATTAAGGTCATTTTTAGGACTAGCTAGTTATTATAGGAAATTTGTACAAAACTTCGCTTCAATAGTGAAACCTCTTACTACATTCTTACGCGGAGACAATGGCGGTGTAAACAAAAAGCAAAGCACAAAAGTATTAATTAATCTAGATAAACCAGCACTCAAGGCGATAGAGAAAATTAAAGATATGTTACAAGCACAAGTCGAATTATTTCAACCAGATTTCAACAAGCCCTTCGAACTAACGACTGATGCAAGCAACTTTGCAATAGGAGCTGTACTTTCTCAGAATAAGAAACCTATTTCATTTATATCTAGAACCCTTAACCAAACCGAACAAAACTATAGCAGAAACGAAAAAGAGCTTCTTGCGATCGTTTGGTCACTTCAAAAATTAAGAAATTACCTTTACGGTATAGCAGACTTAACCATTTACACGGACCACCAGTCACTTATTTTTTCTATATCTGATAAAAATCCCAACACAAAATTGAAACGATGGAAAAATTTCATCGAAGAATATGGCGCTAAATTAGTATATAAAGCAGGAAATCAAAACGTCGTCGCTGACGCATTGTCACGTCAACAGATTAATAATACTTCGAGTTGTTCACAACATTCAGCACAAAGTTCGCCAATCGAAAAATTGAAACGCGTGAAACAACCATTAAATGCATTTAAGAATCAAATAATTATTCACTATAACACAGATAACTAAGTGCAAATATCTTCACAAAATATTTTCTCATATGCACGACACACACTTTTCTATTCAACCAAGGACGAATTATTAGACAGATTAAAACAAATAATAAACCCCAAAGTAACAAATGCTATAAAAATAGAGGAAGAAACTCTATTCCACGTCGAAGATAATATCATTTCTTCTTTTCCAAATGTAAAAATTGTAGTAGCTCAGAAAATGACAGAAGATATAGAAAACATAGATAGACAAAAAGAAATCGTAGTACTAGCACATAGACGAGCACACAGAAATTACAAAAATAACGCTCAAGAAATACAGACAACGTATTTTTGGCCAACCATACGCACCATGTGTAAAAAAGAAGCACAAGACTGTGAAATCTGTCTTACAAACAAATACGAAAGAAGACCAAATAAACAACCAATTGGAGCGACACCGATTCCAAATCACGTGGGAGAACACATACACTTAGATTTATTTTATATGAACGGAAACACATACATCACCACAACTGATAAGTACTCAAAATATTGCTATATACGAGAAATTCCAAATAAGAAAAACATACACAAATACATCGAAGAAATACTATCGCAAATCTATCCAAATGCTAGATTCATAATGGCTGACAACGAAGCAGCATTATCAAGTATATGCGTAAAACAGGTTTATGAAAAACTACATATTGAGCATACGTTAACGCCAACATACCATTCCACAACAAACGGTCAAGTGGAACGCACTCATAGCACGCTGATCGAACTCACTAGAGTCCTAGCTCAAGAACACAATTCTTCACCAGGAGACGAAATCTTTAATGCCGTTCGACAATACAACAAAACAATACACTCAGTCATTGGAGAGACCCGAGGACGTGTTTTTTAACCGGGGAGCACATCCTAATATTAAAGAAAAAATTGAAATAAACCAACAGAAAATACTTCTATATCACAACAAAAATCGTAAGAACATCACATACCAAGCAGGGGACGTTATATACTCCAAAACGCACCGACGCAATAAAAACGTAAGGAAATACTCAAAACACATTGTAAAGGAAGATAAAGGTAACACAATAATTACAAACAAAAATATTGTTATACATAAGGATAATATACGAGTACAAACATGCAAAGAATAATAATATTATTATATATATCCGTCGCATTCGGTAACAGACTAATAGACTTAAAAGACAAAAAATATATAATGATAGAGACTGACCCTGTATACGTTTTTCAGGACACAGCGTTCTTATACCATATGACAAACCTTTCTAGAATCTTGACACCCTACGAAAATATAGTACGATTTGCATATAATTTAGAACAAAACTCTGCAGAATATTTGTTGATAACTAAAATAGAAAATCTGAAGTCACAACTACTTCCTAGAATCTCCAGAACTAAACGTTCACTTAACTTTCTAGGATCAGCCCTCAAACTTATTACAGGAACACCTGACCACGATGACCTAATCGAAATCAAGACAGGATTGAGTATACTAATAGAAAATAATAATAAACAAAAGAAAATAAACTCTGAATTTGAAAAAATATTAGAAAGAATTAGCCCCGAATCTATTTCAGACGAATCTATTTCAGACATTTAATACTTACCGAAGTATACAGCGAACTACATTCTATCGCTACAATGATTAATTTCGCAAAAAAACGGAAACTTTTATTCCGGAACTTTAAATTTAAAAGATATTCAACAAATAGTGTCTAATGAAGCGTTAGATCTACCTATAATAAATATATTAGAATATGCCGATATTAATGTTTTTTATTTTCATCACACAATTGTAAACACCTATAAATACCCATTATTAAAAACGAAATGTAAGCTATTTAATTTGTATTCACTAGCATTTAAGCACGGAAAACTATTACTAGACTCTAGAATAGCAAAATGCAATAATAAATTTACAAGTATCGAAAAATGTAAAAATTAAAAAAAGTGATACATGAAAATAACGCACCGCTACAAGTACTCGAAAGTGGAAACATCATTACAGATTACGAACACACCTGGAATAACGTAAAAATAAATGGACCTAAACTAATACAATTCAATTACTCAACAAATCTAGATGGAAAACAATACTACAACCACCAACAAGCACTCAAAGATGCCATACATAACCAACACGACGAACAATTACAAATAATGCGCATCTTAGAATCTAATGGTAATTACAAATTTAACAATATCCAAGAAATATCAACCTTCCTGATACCCATAGAAGAACATCTAGTCAAATACACATTTTATTTCATATTGGGACTATGTACATTAGCATTACTAACTTATGGTATGATTAAATTCTGCGAATGCTACAGGATAAAGAAAATAGAAACACAAAGGAAAAAAATCGACGAATTATATGAAATAGAACTTCTCAAACTCCGATAGAGACAATATACAGTTTAAAACGAGGACGTTTTTTTTAAGAAGGAGGAGAGTTAACATCTCTTATTTGAAGAGAGTAATAACAAATCCATAAATTCAAATATAACTAAGATAGTAATAAAAGATGATAGCAAATCCATAAACTCAAATGTAACTATTCTAAGCTAGAGATAAGACAAACATCATAAATACAACTATTGTAACGATAAGAAACACATTTTTTTTCAAAACATGTTTTACTGATAAGAAAGGTACTAGTAACCTAAACAAAGAAAAACATATTAGAACAAAGAAAAACATATTTTGAGTTAGAACAAGGAAACATTAAACATAATTATTATTATAAATAGATATTAAGTAACATTTTGTAAGTTAGTCTTAAAAATATATTTAATAAAGAAACGCATATTTCGTTGCAGAAAAAAAAGAAAATATATTTTTTTTACTCATTTCCTTAAATAGGAAATTAACTCGCGCAGCGGTGGTTTAACCTCAACGGGTCTTTCAAGCTTTCTAATAGCGCGCCACAAAGAATAATTAGATGCTGGTGTGACATTGAGACTTTCCAGATAATTTCTAAGAGATGCAGTTTTTTCAGATGCAAGCAACTCCTGGAGTCGTTTAGTGCACTTTTTAAGTCTTATTTTATGTTGAGGTGATGTGTGCTGTTGCCGTTCCCTTCTAGCTCCTTCTAGCTGCACTAAACCAAAAGATCAAGCGGAAAAAAATCGAGTAATTGTGAATGTAACCATACCGCTACTTACAGATGTTGTCCTGTGTACTCTTTCGTCAAGCAGGCTACGGTGTAAAAACCTAAATTAGCTCCAGTTCAAACAGCAAACGCTTCTTCCACCACTTTTGCGCAACTAAGGCAGCCAGTGACTTCCCGTGTATCGTATGCCGATGCTGCTAAGATAAATTCTATTCTTACACAAAATAATAATAATTAAACAAATAGCAACTCAAGCTTTAATTGTAATCGCTTTGAAGCTACTATTATAATCAGGTGCAAACTATAAATAATTTTACAACAAATATAACTAGCATGATGCAAGAAATGCTGCGAATGCAGAATACACTGCTCCAAGCATTAATTAATAAGCCATGAACATGATAACAATATGTTTCTGGAACGCAAACGGCATTCGCCAACAAAAAAATGAACTTAAGCACTAACTTACGGAAAAAATAATTGATATAGTGTTAGTCTCTGAGACTCATTTGACTTAGAGAAACCTTTTAAAAATAAATCGCTACAATATATATGACACAAAGGACCCTAGAGGAAGAGCTTCAAGTGGATCAGCAATTCTAATAAAGTTAGCAATCAAGCACTATTAAAGTAAATGGCTCTTTATTTAAAGTTAAAGTAAATAATTTTAATTAATTTTAATTATTATTCGAACTCCATTTGTTTCTATATTTGTGATTTGAACGGGCTAAAGTTCGTATCGCTTTTTAAGCCAAATTACATGTGATAATTATTAATGAACAAATAACACCAAAGTCTGTTGTAAATATTCTGACTAACAACACATAGTTGAACGGAACAGCCAGCCGTTTTCGAAGGCCACTAAACCTTCATCATCAGCGTTCTTTTGTGTTTGGTCCACTGTGTGTGGTGTCAGTTGATGTAGATTTCTGCTTTATATACTTAGCATTTTATTGCAAATGGAATATGTGAATTGTTTTAATTCATCGTATTTCAATTTGCTGAAAGCTTTTTTGTATTGTAAGCTCAATTTTACCATCACTATATTTACAACAGTCTTACCATTGTCGTTTTTTGTTCTTTTTTTTTTACTAATTATACACATGTATAGAAACAAATGGAGTTCGAATAATAATTAAAATTAACTAAAAATCAATAGCCATGAGCCTGTGGCAAAAATTAAATAAAAATGTACTTAATAGTAACAAACCAAAAAAGTTTGTCTTAAGTAGAACAAAAAAATAGCAAATTAAGTAACTTGTGTATAATTAGTAAAAAAAAAGAACAAAAAACGACAATGGTAAGACTGTTGTAAATATAGTGATGGTAAAATTGAGCTTACAATACAAAAAAGCTTTCAGCAAATTGAAATACGATGAATCAAAACAATTCACATATTCCATTTGCTATAAAATGCTAAGTATATAAAGCAGAAATCTACATCAACTGACACCACACACAGTGGACCAAACACAAAAGAACGCTGATGATGAAGGTTAAGTGGCCTTCGAAAACGGCTGGCTGTTCCGTTCAACTATGTGTTGTTAGTCAGAATATTTACAACAGACTTTGGTGTTATTTGTTCATTAATAATTATCACATGTAATTTGGCTTAAAAAGCGATACGAACTTTAGCCCGTTCAAATCACAAATATAGATGTAAATGATTTTATTTTTAAAGTAAATGATTTTATTTATGCACATATTTTGTCGTCCGCATCGACCAGCTCTCTCAACGATTATACCCACGACTGATTCTACCTCTAGCATCTTGCGTGAGCTTAGTAATCAGTAAAAATTTACTTGTTAAAAAATTTTTATTATTTTTACTGAAACTTTAGTGGTACTGCAGTGCTCATCTATGGTAAATGCCTTTACTTTTACTTTTTAATTTTTAATTCCTGTTTTTCATTGTTTAGTTGTTGCTGTTCTTGTTGTTGTGTACGCATTGCCATTAAAATAAATTCAATAAAGTGCGATTTTGACTTGTGCACATTCGGTTTTGGGCATTTATTTGATTTAGCTTTCTTCCTTTTTTAAGTTTTTTCAGTTTAAACGATTTATTCAGTTTTAGCGCTTTTTTCTCGTTTTGGAGTTATTTTTTCTCTTTTTGGTTTTTTTTAATATTAGCAATTTTTTTCATTTTGGCGCTTTTTTCTGTTTTTTTGGGTTTTTTCATTTTTTCGGTTTTTTCATTTTGACGATTTTTTCTGTTTTTAGGGTTTTTTTATTTAGGGGATTTTTTCTTTTTGGCGATTTTCTCATTTTGGCGATTTTTCCTTTTTTTCGCGATTTATTTTAGTCTTAGAAAATTTTTTTAATTTGGTGCTTTTTTTCGTTTTGGCGATTTTTTTTTGTTTTTGGCGATTTTTTTAGATTTAGCGATTTATATCTTTCTGATTTTTTAGTTTTACCCTTTTTGAAAATTTTAAGAGTTTTGCTCTTACGGTTTCCAAGATACAGCAAGTTTTCAAAATTACAAAGTCGAAATTGCATTAACTGATGAAACACCCATTGATATATTTTTTTTTTAAATTTAGTGTTAATTATTGTAGTCTGTATAAAAATACACTAAATTTTAACATTTCAAGTGTATATATATTACATGGGATTTTAACAATTTTCGTTGCTCGTTTTGGAACACCCTTTAATTTTTAACTCTCATGTATTTGTTATTGTAGTGGCCGCCAAATGTCTACACACTGTTTCCAAATTTCAAGTCCGTAGCTGTTACGGTTCATTTTCACCTTTGGTGTACGGAACCCTAAAAAGCAATTATCAAGTTAAATAAAACAAACAAAAACCAGCAAATTCCTATATAGTTACAATATTTGAAATAAGTTTGTATTGCTTCTTTCAAACACTAATACACTCATACATATGTAGCTCACACTGATTTGACAACGCGGTGTGAATCTCAGCAAAATTTGTGATTGTATTGTGAAAAAGAATTTTACCCCCTAACGTATAGATGTTTACAGATCAAAAATTTGATTGTATTGCTACTTTCTTGCAATTAGTTTTATGTGTAAATGGAAGGTTGTTAAAAAGAAAAATTCCTATTTTCAAAAGTAGCCGTGACTTCACCCATAAATCTTAGCTTTTTCTTTCAGGTACTTCGGCTTAGCAATTTTTAATTAAATACTCAGGTATTTCGAATTAACTTTTAATACCAAACTTTGCATGAACCATAAGCACCAGCAGATATAAAAGTCAGCGGGGTCAGGCACATACAAATTTAACGTAATATTATACTATAGAGAGCTGCAATTTAGAAAACAAATAGTAATTGATTTACTCAATTGGAAAATCCAAAAATTAAAAGCACCAGCTATTCTATTGAAACTTTGCATGCACATTGGGCATATAGTTTTGATTTCTGTACTTCGGCTAAGCAGACTTTAATATGTAAATATATTGAGAAAATAGACAAGGTAACGTCCACTAAAATTTACGCTGTATTTTACATGTTTCTTTCCAAACGACTCTTACCGAATTGCGTTCACACTAGCGACCCGTTGTAATGACACAATAGTGCATTTTTATACCCTTCACCAAAAAATGTTAAAAGGGTATATATAGGTTTGTCATTCCATTTGTAATTTCCAGAATATTAATAATCGAGCCATAAAGTATATATATTCTGGATCCTTATGCATAGGGAAGACGAATAAGCGATGTCCGTCTGTCCATCTGTCTGTACGTGAAATCGGTTTTCCAGAGTGTGCAATTACTCTCATGTGTAGGCATGTAATTAGATTCATGTATAATCTGTGTGTAATTCTATCTTAGCTTCTATTTTTATTTAGTTTTGTTTTCATTTTAATCTACAAAAAACATGTGTAGTGAAATTCTCTTCAATGTGTAATTGGAAACACATCCATGTGTAAACTCAATGGCAACACTGTAATCATTTTATTCACACACATACACTAACAATTTTGCAGCTTGTAAACAAAGTTTGACAACTAATTGTATGCAATAACAGGCTGGGCTTGTGCATGTACCTGTTATAATTGCATCATGAAATCACCTATAATCAAATACAGTGTTGCCCATTAGTTTGGTTCGAACGGCTGTTCTCTGTGGCTATGGTTATGTCACGTCTGATTAAGCCTTTACTTCCCTTCAAAATGTTTAGGGAGAAAACTCTCAAAGTTCTCCCTCGCCCATGATGTGTAACTGTGAAAACGTTTTGTCTCATTCCAATTGTTTTTTTTTCATATGAAATCATTTCAATTTTGTTTTTATTTTTTCACTGAACTAGAATCAAAAACACTATGAAAAGATAACAAAAGTATTCATTTCACATTATCACAGAACCAGAATCGACCCCCTGCACACATTACAAAAATGTTGCTACATAAGTATGCAACCATGTATATGTATAGAACTGAAATAAAAAATTGTATACCTGCACATTTAGGCAGGTAAGCGCATTTAAGATAACAGCATTTTTGACTTATCTGCACAAAAAGTCTTGCAAAGTTGATTGTGCAGCTAAGTCAAAATTACTGTATCTACAAAAAACACCGTTCAAACCATATATGTTTTACCAATATTCGTGGACGATAAGATACTTAAAAGTGTACGTCAAAAAATGTGTGCTGTATTTCTTTAAAGGGTGTCCCAACAAGAACGCAAGATTTAGGGCCAATTTCACCAACTTATTTAAATATCAATTCACATTTAAAAATCACTTTTCCATACAAAAATTAATGAAAATCAATATTTAAATATGAATTGATATTTAAATAGAGTTGGTGAAATTGGCTCTTAAATTTTAAATAAAACACAGATATACCTAATTTACATTAAGCATTTTTTTTATGAAATTAGTTGCATGAAATTTTTTTATTTGTTAATAGGAGGCCTGGAGGAGCAACTTACATCAAAAAAGTTATCAAAAATGTATCAGAGATTCATTATACGCCCTTTTTTATATAAAATTCTCTTTTATAGCGCTGCAATTACCAAATCGAAAAAGTTGCGTGCAACAAAATTCATGAAATTGCATGAAAAAATTCTTAATGTAAATCAGGTAATATTAAAAAAAAAAAAAAAAAACGTGAAACTTTATGATATCGGAAAGTAGACAAAATGAGGTTATGTGTGGAACAACAAATCGGGCAGATGGCCGCCGCGACTTTGCTGGCACACACGCGATCTTTTAATGAAATTTTCAATGGCCGTTTTGCATAAATGCTGCGGCATTTTATTAATGCAGCGTCCAATTTCCTCTTTTAAGGCTTGAGTCATCGTCGGCTTGTTCGCGTAAAGCATCGACTTCAAAAACCCCAAAGAAAAAAGTCTAATGGTGGTAAATCGCACGATCTAGGCGGCCAATTCTGGTCTCAAAAACGCGAAATAACACGACCGGGAAATGACTGATGTAGCAATTGAATTGTTTCTCTGGCTGTATGACATGTGGCGCCGTCTTGTTGAAACCACATGCCCTCCACATTCATTTCTTAAATTCTAGGCACGAAAAAACTGGTTATCATTTCACGATACCGAACACCATTGACTGTTTGCGCTTGATCTGCGTTTGAGCGACATCATCACGTACAGCTGCGACATTTTCTGCCGATCCACCTGGTCGAAGGCGCGTTGTTGTCTTTAAATCACTAAGAGACCCAGTTTCGGCAAATTTATCCATTAATATCTTTACATTGACTCTTTTGGAGCATTATTGTGACCCCAAATTGATCGAAAATTTGCGAACTGTAGCCGCAAAACTTTCACCATTTTGGTAAAACAATTTTACAATGAGAATGCGTTGTTCATTCGTGTAGCGCTCCATTTTTACTAACCTCGTACCTTCTACTAGCAAACAATAACAATTGTTCAAATGTCAAACAATGACACTTCGAATGGCGCCAAATTTAAATCTTGCGTTCTTGTTGGGACATCCTTTGTAAGAAGATGTATTTATCAAATTGAAGCAAATTTAGATATAAACAACGTAAGTCATTTCGGCATTTTGCCTATAACTGCAGTTTTTCTTGACAGAATACTACTGTGTTTTACATCAAAATCTTTATTTTAAAATTTCCTACCATACTGCATTTACAGAATATAAAAACTTGGCTCGTTAAATTTTTATATAAGAAAAGGTAAGCAAAAATTAAAAAAAATATTAAGTTGACGTTTGAAAATCTAAATTTGTAATGCTATGAATAACAAACCATCGACAAAATGGCAATCTTGTTTTAACCCGCCAATGGTGACCTACTGGTCTGTGAGACCGGTTGTGTTAATAAATTCGTATAACTTTCTTCTCCGTTATTCTTTTTTGTTGCAATTTCGAGTAGCTGCCGCATTGCACGTCCCCCACCATCAGTTCACAACAAAACTGCTTAGTGAGCACAATTTCTGTACTTTTTTTACTAACCTGGTGTGTGAGACCGTGAGTCACCGTATATGTAAGTAAAATAATCAAGGATTATTTTTTTATTATTCGCGTATTTTATATAGTTTATTATAATTTTTTGTTTTTTTATTATATTATATACATATATATGTGTATTTGTGTGTTTATATGTGTCTATATGTATGTCTTTCATAATGTAAGCTTTTTTACAGCATGTCTTACGAAAGCATCCAGCTTCATCTTGAATGTCTTCTACAAGACACAACACTTGATTCAGACGGACCACCAAGTTCTTCAGATAGTGAATCCGAGAATGATTATGAACTAGAGCAAAAAGAAAATTCAGACAGCGAAGAGGAATTGAGTGACCGAGAGCCTTTAGATAACAATAACTCGTTATTTTATATTGGAAAAGACAGAAGTACGAAATGGAGTAAGGAACCTGCGCGCCAATCTGTTCGTACTAAAAGTGCCAACATAGTTTCACAGTTACCAGGACCAAAGCGGGTTATAGCCAATGAAAAAGACCCTCTTGAAATTTGGAGACACTTTTTTGATGACTCTAGTATTCATATAATTGTCAAGTATACCAATCAATATATTGCTACCGTGAAAGATAAATTTTGCAGAGAAACATATTCCAAAGAGACTGATTTCAAGGAAATATATTGCCTGATAGGATTGCTCCTTTTAGCTGGTGTTAAAAAATCTAACCATCTGAACGTTGAAGAGTTGTTTCGAACAGATAGTGGTTCAATTGAAATATTTCGGCTTTCAATGTCTGCACAGAGATTTAGATTTTTACTGCGAGTTTTGAGGTTTGATGATGGTACTACGAGGGGAAATAGAAAGAAATTGGACAAAATCTGCCATATTCGAGAAATATTCGAGAAATTCGTTTACAATTGTAAGGCTAATTACACTTTATCTGCTTTTGTGACTATAGATGAGAAGTTGGAAGCATTTCGGGGAAGGTGCTCATTTAGGCAATACATTCCAAACAAACCAAATCCATATGGCATCAAAATTCAAGCCCTTTATGACGCTAAAATATTCTACACATACAATATGGAAATTTATCCCGGTAAACAACCACAAGAAGGCCCATACAATTTCGACAATTCTGGATTCGCTGTTGTTCAAAGATTATGTGAACCAATTTTCAACACAGGTCGCAACGTCACAACTGATAATTGGTACACCAGTATACCCTTAGCTGAAGCATTGCTGCAAAAAAGTTTAACAACCGTCGGAACAATCAGGAAGAATGAAATTCCTGCAGACTTCAATATATTGCGCGGTCGAAATGTAAAATCCAATATGTTTGGTTTTCGTGACAACATGGTTTTGGTGTCACATGTCCCAAAGAAAGGAAAAAATGTTCTTCTTATTAGTACAATGCACAATGATGCTAAAGTCGATGCCGAAACTCAAAAGCCGGATATAATTTTGAGCTACAATGACACCAAGGGCGGCGTCGATGTCGTGGACCGTTTATGTGCGAATTATAATTGTGCTCGAGCAACAAGGCGATGGCCTATGGTTGTCTTCTACGCTATGCTCAATGTCAGTACCATAAACAGCCAGGTGATACATACACCCACCAATCAAGACACAAAATTACTACGTCGTAACTTTATTGAAAATTTGTCTATGAAGCTAATTGAACCTCAAATAAGATATCGGCAAACGCACTTAAACTTGCCACGATCAATGAGACTAAGACTGTCGGATATTTTGCATATAGATAATGTACCTGGGACATAGGGTCCTTCAAGAATTGGTCGGTGCTATGAGTGTGGCTGAAAAAAAAACAGAAAAACCAAGTACTCTTGCCAAAAATGCCAACAATATTTGTGTCTTGAACACGTAGTCCCGTATTGCAGCAGTTGTTGACCGGAAGAAATTTAGTTTTTGAGATGTATTTTTTTCTTACTTTTTTTTATAGAAGGATACCAATTTTTGTTCATTTTATAAAAGTTCCAATTGTCGAAAGACTAATTAGCGTTATTTTCCTTAATGAATATGTGATTTTTTTATTTTTTTCTTAATATTAAAAAATGTATTGCTAAAACATTGTAATTTTTAATGCTCTAATTAAAAACATTTGTGAATTTTAATATTGAAATAAAAGAGCTTAAATTAAATAAAATTCTTTGTTTTATTGTCAAAGTGCATAAATAAAAAAAATATGAACTATTAGTAACACGTTTCGAAAAATCTTCAGTTGAAAACCACGGTGCAAGAGACCGGCGTCACCATTAATCAAAGTCAAATTTGCGTCACCATTGGCGGGTTAAGAAACATTTAGAAAATTTTCTAATGCATGTAATCAGGTTAAAATCCGTTAATTGCTTGAGTTAGAGGCAAATTACTAAAGTGAGATTTTTTAATTTTTTGGAAAAAAAGATATTTTTCCTCAAAAAACAAAAAAATGATTTGAGAGACCACTTCCCGTTCATCAATATTTAAGTGTTATACACCAAAATTCTTTGTTTTTAGAGTATATTAAGAAAATCGATGTTCATGAAGGAATTTCGAAAAAAGTGTAAAAACTGAGACGGTCTAATGCACATACACCTGATACATAAAATTTTTTGACAATTACTTTGTAAAACTATGTGAGAGACACAGAGTTGCCACACGGTAGTGTCTAATGCGCGTACCTGTATTTAATGCAGCGTTACCGTTGAAAAATTTCAAAAAGTGTCACAAAAAGGGGATTTCTAAGAAAAAAAGGGCAACTTTTAAATCCAGGAAAAATAAAGAAACAAACACATTTATCAACCTATTTTTATTAAAAACAAACAATAAAAATAAATTTCTCATGTATAAAAAGTACACAAACATTAATTTTATGAGAACTCATATATGTCTATTCGTACGTTTTATTTGAAAGTATACATTCAAAATTCTAACTTGTAGTCCTTAATTTCTATTTCTGCTCTGTGCTGTGCCGTTCTATGAGTTTTGCATCGTCCATTGTTATGTTTAAATATAATTCAATGTTTTTCTTGTAAAAATTAATTTTTTTAATTCAAAAAGCGCAACACAATTTATTTCAAAATGTTTTTATTTAATTTATGCTGTCACTTACCATTTTTTTAATTTTCAGAGGTTAAACCCAAACCAGAGTTCAGAAAATACACACATCGTACGTACAATGTACTGTTCAAAAGCAACCAATACATGTTTTTATTTTCATATCAGTGATGGGAAATGAGATTTGCATGTCGGTATCAAAAACAATTTTTTTGAGTACTTTTTTGATCCCGAGAGTACCAAAAATTATTATTTTTTTATTTAAATTTAATTAACAAAAAATTGTATAAAATTAATTTACAAAGAAATAAAAAGAAACACAAATCATATGTATGTATGTACTCGTACATAGGTACAAGTGTTAAAGTTATAACAAGAAGAGTTTTAAGATTTCAACAAATCTTTGGCCTGGGTAAGAATTGATACTGTTGGAACATAAAGTCTGTTCCTTTGTTTTATTTTTATGATATTTTGTACGAGAAAATCCTTTCGACATTTACAGAGGAGTGCGGTATAGACAAAATTCGGTAAGCTACTGTCGATTTACCAGGAAACATGTATTCATATAAAGCGTTTTTAGTTTTAGCAGCTGTAGGCTAAAAAATGCATATATTTTCTGTTGTTAATAGTTTTAGTTCTTCCATATCAGGCAATGCTCTATATTGATTGTTAATATTTTCAAAATTTTACTTTTCGCTGGGCACCATTTTCATTCAAAGCGATATAATGCTATTGGCTTTACCACATAAAACATTTTCAGGGGAAACTTACTAAGCCAAGCTTACATTTCATTGTCAAAAATATATGTGTACGCGCGTCTTCTGACTGCAGACAAGCTTTTAAGCTTTGCGGAACTTACTCTAGTAAGAATTGTATGAAAATTATTGAAATAAATAAATAAAAAAATAAAAAAAAATTTCTGAGTTGGCCGTGAGAGTATCAAATGTCTTACGGGAGTACTACGGTACTTTTTCATGTCAAATAGTATCAAAAAAAGTACGATCGTACCAACTTTCCTATCACAGTTTCATATCAATTATGTGTGTTTTTAAAATTTGTACGCAGCCGCACACAGTCACGAATGTGTTTGATTTTAATATTTGGTTGCGTACACGTTAGGGATGCCAATCGGGATCGATTTTTGGAAATCCCGGGATTCGGGATTTTGTAATCCCGATCCCGAAAATCCCGGGGTTTTTCGCGATCACGGGATTTTCGAGATTTCGGGAGCTAAATATTTTTCGTAAAATAAATTATTTTTTTTAAATAAATATTATTTTAATAACAACTTAATGCATTTTAAAATGTTTTATGTTCATAATTTATCATTGCACAATTGTCTTTAAAGTGAACAATTTTCTAATACGAGTATGAAATAAAAATCTAAAGAATATTTCTCATCTATTTTTAAGTTGATTAATCACATTTGATTTCAGAGAATTTATAGTGAAAACAATAACTAAACATGAAAACTTGTTTTTGTTTTCAATATAAATGTTTTTCTATTACCTAACCCAAAAACTTTTAGCACTACCGCTTAAGTTGACTTACGAAAATTTTTAGATTCATACAAAAATAATATTGTTTTGTTAAAAATATATCTACTAACGTTTTTTTAATTGCGATTGATCAACAACAAGTACCCTCTACGGTTGTTACATGTACCAAGCATTGTCTCTTTTTTTTATCGATTTCTAAGACGGAATTAATTTATCAAACTTATGAATTTTTCAAATGTTATTTCCCTTCCAAGGGTAATATGTTTCTTTTGTTTTCAAAATAATTCTAAAATGTACATATATTTTAGCACCTTTGATGAAAATAACCGTAAGAAAGTAGTTTATTTATTTTGCTCTTGTTATTAATTTATAAGAAATATGTCAGGAATAGTCATTAAATTTTTAAAACTGTACGTATAAAATTGTATGGGACTTTTAAATATTATAAAAGATACCTTAAAATCAACGAAAATTTGAATTTATAAAGCTTTTATATAAAAATTGCTAAGAAATCTCGAAAATGAAATCCCGGGATTCGGGATTTTCCAAATCCCGAAAATCCCGGGTTTTCCGGGTTCGGGATTTCCCGTTTGGCATCCCTAGTACACGTGCATGAGTAGTACACGTGTTGTTCGATCGGAACACACTTGAACTACACATGTTCAAGTGTAGCTACAATTTGAGTTCGTGTTCTTGCACATCTAATAAAAGTACATTTACTTTAAGTTTGTGTACGTACATACAATGTACAGTGTTCATGTACGGCAAAAAATGTACTTTAATATAGCCAAGATCGAATGTTCGTGTTCTGCTAAAATATTTTATTGCTTTATATGGATATTTTTTTTGGACGCAATAGAAATAAATGCAAGATGTAAATATAAAAAGGAAAGCTTATTATATAGAAAAATATTAGAAAATAAAGAGTATTTGTTGTTTTGTGCATTTTAAAGATCCACAAATTGATTTTACTTTTCAAATAAATTGTAAATGAAATCAGTCAGCTGTTCTTTGAATGTATTAGTTAGTTGGCATTTAATTACAGCTTTACCCATAATTAAGTGTAAACTTTTACTGCTGAAAGTAATGAAATATGAATAACTTAAATATGTACTTAAAAAAGTTAACACTTAGTGATAATTTCTGAATATGCGCCATTGAAACTAAAATTTTATTCAATAACATGGTTTTATTAAAAATAATTCTTGTCTATTTTTTTCTGTGTATATGGATCCGCATATATGAGCTCGTATGTTATAATACATTTCATATATTAGTCCATATATCAATTCATATATAATAGTTTTGCGATTTATAATCCCATATATTTCCATACATGAACTCATACATACTCATATATATTTATATACATTCATATATTGAAAATATAAGGACCACATAATATTTTTTAGCTGGGTAGCGAATTTTTCAAAACAATACTTTTTCTTCTTATTGCTCTCCATAATTTTCACTCTTCAGATAAATATTTTCAATTAATACATACATACACCTCAGCATGATATGCTTATGTACTTTTTTTTGCCGTACATATACACTGTACATTGTACATACACGAACACTCGAACCTGTCAATGGTACATGTACTTTTATTCGATGTACACGAACACGAACTCAAATTATAGCTACACTTGAACATGTGTAGTTCAAGTGTGTTCCGATCGAACAATGCGTGTACGTGTACGCAACCAAATATTAAAATCAAACACAGATAATTGATATGAAAATAAAAATATGTGTTGGTTGCTTTAGCTGTGTTTTTTTACATTTATGTTCGAGATTTTAACACAATGTGTGTACTTTTCTGAACTCTGACCCAAACAGAACTGAACGAAACAGAAAAACTAACGACTTGTATTAGATTTCTATAAACAAAAAAGAGTCAGCTGATTCGTAACAGAACAGAAAGTAAAAACTAATTCTGGCTTTAGGTTTTTTTTTCTGTTCTGTTACGAATCAGCTGACTCTTTTTTGCTTTTAGAAATCTTACACAAGTCGTTAGTTTTTCTATTTCGTTCTGTTCTGTTATGGTTCAACCTATGAAAATTCAAAAAAGTTTAAGTAATTCTAATTGACATCATAAATAAAACAAAAATTGTGATTATGCTTAAAAAATAACAAAAAATTTAATTTTTACCAGGAAAACATTAAATTATATTGAAACATACAAATGGACGAACTCATCACTTTAGAGGAAAACTGTGGCCGTTCCGCTCATAAACAGGTGATAAGTTATAACATAAAATATAGCTATTAAAATTTAGTAACAGAACGGCACAGCACAGAACATCAACAGAAAGTAAAGAATAATAAAGCATTTACTAACTCACGTGAACAATTACTGATTACTGGGGATGAGATGTATGTATACAGAAAAAGAAATTTTTAATTTTACAATTGTTTATTTGACGACTGTGAATATATTTCTTTAATACTGTCTAGTTGAGTATTTGCAAATACAGTTTTTATTTACAACAAGACGAGTATAAGCGTAGTAGAGATAGCTACTAAATATAAAAAAATCATAAAATCTGTGATAATAATGAAACACTTGTCAAAATTTGGCATTTGATATTGATCGAAATTACAATAGAAAATAAATGGAAATTTCGTTCGATATTGAATGCCGTAATTGGCCCCAGTTCTTAAGATGTACAAAAAATTAAAAAATACATTAATACATTTTTTTGCATCTTTTTGGGGCATATCACTTTTTTGCTTAAAAACCAGTATAATTCAAAAAATTAGTCATTTAATCATGCGACTTAAAATCGATCGGTTTACAGAAAGCCTTTCAAAAATATGTACTTTTATTAAATTTGGCTCTCACAATAGATATTAAAAATACAGTTAGAATTATCAATTATGAGTGTGCAATTGTATTGGTATATGTTAGAGATGTGCACGTGAGTGTTTTCAGATTCACGACACGCACGCTCACGCATAAAAATATTTTACTCACGCACTTTCACGCACGAATGATTTTGAAAAATTTCACGATCATGAACGCTCACGAATAAAACATTTTTAATCACGCACGAGTGGTTTACAACTTATCACGATCACGCACGCTCACGAAAAAGTATATGTATAATATAATTTTCATGTTTTTTGGGTTGAAAAATAGGTTCTTACATATACATATATACATATCTATGTATATATGTATGCTCGTGGTTTTGTAAAATTAACAATGTAAATTAAAATAAAGCAAAGTTAATTTAATATCTAAGTTGAACGGAACAGCTACCCGTTTTCGAAGGCCACTAAACCTTCATCATCAGCGTTCTTCTGTGTTTGGTCCATAAAGCAGAAATCTTTCGTATATAAAGCAGAAATATACATCAACTGACACCACACACAGTGGACCAAACACAGAAGAACGCTGATGATGAAGGTTTAGTGGCCTTCGAAAACGGCTAGCTGTTCCGTTCAACTATGTGTTGTCAGAATATTTACAACTAACTTTGGTGTTATTTGTTCATTAATAATTATCACATGTAATTTGACTTAAAAAGCGATACGAAATTTAGCCTGTTCAAATAATAAATATAGAAACAAATGAAGTTCGAAAAATAATAATTAAATTAACTTAGTTTAATATCGTTTTATATATTCGTATTCGCGGATATCATTTTAAATATTCGAATTAGATTTCTCGTATATCAAAAATTGACACTCCGCACATGTATGTATGTATACATACATAATATAAATGTGAAGGTAAGACGTATGATGAATTAAATAAATGATAATCAAATAAATGAGAAAAGCATATTAAATGAAAAAACATACAAATTACTAAAATTTTTCTGTTACGTAACATTTTCAGACTCCCGCAACCCCACCGTAACAAATCATAACAAAACTCGAACCCCACCCCTCCCCCAACAGCGTTACGTAATATATGACGGCCCCTAAAGCAAAAAATATTTTCTGCGGTACAATTTATCAGTAGTATTGTTGACAAAGGCACTGTTGAATCAGTAGTGTTTCTCAATTGATACTTCCTACAGGGTATCTAAGATACAAACAAAATGCTCCGAATTCGTAACGATTGGTCGACAAAATCTTTCGATTTCGGCACCGAAATATTACCGAAATCGTAACAATTTTTGTGTGAAATGGTTGACACGACTTCGTAACGATATATCGGTACGAATTCGTTACGATAAGTCGGTAAGAATTCGTAACGACATGTAGGTACCATTTCTTTTTGCTTTTATAGAAGAGTACCGCTTCACCGTTATGTTGCTGCTATTGTCGAAATAATATTTTTTAATATTTGTTACAATCCTTTTTTTTTATCAACATACACATATTTATTAAAAAAAAAATTTCACAGACTTTTACTTATGTACTCAAAAATCAAAGTTTTACCCCCATATGCAAAAAAAAAATAAAAGTGTGCTTCAAGTGTACGTTAAAACCGGTTTTCGTATGGAAATTTTGTTTCAACATATACTTCAAGCACACATTATTTTTTTTTGCATATGGGGGTTAATGTTTAAAAAATTTTTTTTTAGAGAAACTACCGAAATGTCTTAACGAATTCTGACTTCAGGAAGTGTCGAAATATTTTGTTTGGGGGTATTCATTATGTTTGTAAGCTCATACTACCATACATATATGCATTTATTATTATAAAATAATTTATTTCAAATGATTGAATACAGTTACATATGTACCTATGCAGGAATGTTTTCTCGTGAGAGCGTGAGAATTCGTGTGTGATTATTACAAAAAGCTCACGCACGATCACGCACGAGTAAATTTTTTTCAGTCACGATCACGCACTCACGCGTGATTAGTTATAATATTTGATCACGAATCACGTGAATCACGATAAAATCACGTCATTTGCACATCTCTAGTATATATAAAAACCTTACACAAATGAAAAAATTAGGTTTGACACATAGGAAATAATATATTGTTTAATGTGGTACAATTTGTACGAATCTGCGTACATTTATTGTCAAAATAAAAACTAAAGTTTACTTTGAACAAAAAGGGGCAAAAAGGGGCACAAAATAATGCAAATGATACTGAAAGGGGATTTAAAAGTAAGGGGCATAAAAAGTGGCAAGGCAGTTGAAAAAGGGGCAAAATGCGACTTTAGTCGCACAACGGTAACGCTGATTTAATCTGCCTTTGCCCAGAATGTGCATAATGGTAACAGAAATAAATGATCGAAAAATACTTATTTTAATAACTACCTTACTTAAATTTTTATGCTAAAAACCTGTTTTTCAATGATATTATGGTCGTTTATTGAAAATTAACTGAAAATTCTTTTTTATTCTTCAGAAAGAGAGAAATAACAAATACAATTCAAAAATATTAAAAAAAAACTATCGAAAACATTACACTTCAATGCCACATCATATTGAAAAATGCATTTTTTTAAATTGTGCACAACATTAGTTGTATTACCACACAAAAGCAACCATTATTAGAAACAAACAACAAATATATTTCTTTAATATTTCAACTGTAAAAACCCGAGTCCATTCAGTCATACTAAACAATAAAACATTGCATGTTTTACTTAAATTAGCACAATTTCAGCAAACTAACTAAAAAAAATTGCAATAAATGAACAAAATCACTAAATGTTAAAAAAAAAAACAAAACTAAATGCACAGAAAAAATAACAAGTGATGTTATAAAACTAAATAAAAGAAGTAAACAAAATATGTGGGAGTGCGCTTGTGATATATGTTATGCACCCTATATACAGGTATGTATATAATATATATTTTAAAATATCCTAATTAAGTAGTTTTCTTCTTAAAAGAAAAACGTTTTCGGCATTCATATCTAGCTGTTTTAAATTTAAAGTTAAAATACCGCTGCGCCAACCAGTATAAATTATCTAATATTCCCTTCTGAAGTAAAATCAAATAAGAGAGAATTCAAATACCGACGGTAAAGGCTGAAATAAAATAAAATTTAATAGAGTGCAAAATTCAATGCAACTCTTTGATTGATTAAGATATTTTATTACAAATAAAGGCGCTTTCTATCTTTAAGTTTGAATAACATAAGGAATATGATATATCGTCGATTCCCCATTGTGAATGAAGTATAGTAAAGCAGGTTCGCTTGTTGTTGCGCATCTTAAAAGTGAAATTTTCCATGGCTGTGACGTATCAACCAGGGTGATTTGACCGGTGGCATGGGCTATCTTGGCTTTAATAACATGCCATATGGAGCACACAACGCGTGCAATAAGGCCACCAATTAACGACACCGCCAGTTCAAAATCAACTCCAAAGAGTAATTCTTTCGGGATGCATATGACGCTCTTTAATCTCATGCGGATTGATTTCGTGATAAATTCAAAAATTTTGTTTGTTGACGTTATCCATTCCATATCCGTGATTTCCTGATAAAAACTTAAGTCGGTTTTTAACTCTTAGATTGTGCCACTCAGTGAACAGATGTCGTTTTCTACAGCCGTTTATTTTCTGCGCGCTGAACGTTTCCCGAATAGAACATTGATTTTGATCAATTAATTTTACCATATGCACAGCAGGCGGAATAAGTGACATCTCAGACACTGTAAGCTACGACAGCATAACTATCATTAATAAAATTTTCGGAAATTGATATACATATGTACATATAATTTTATATTTGCGCAAAATCGTACCCAAAATTGGTAAGTTTTTAAAATTTATAGTTTTATCCAAAAGATATTCGTACATTTCGCAAAATGTTTTTGAAGTATATTCCAAATCAATATTACATTCATAACAATATGTATATATTTTGAAGAAGGGTGTCAGAATTTATTGTGATACATTTTTGGGAAAACAGTGTTGCCTTATACCAGCAACAATTTAATTGAAGAAAAACAAATATATTTGAAATTAATTGCTTTTAACTGTTCCGTATATTGGGTCAATAAAAAAACTGTTTGTGAAGTTAAAATAAATTGTTTGCACCAATCAAATATATTTTAGAAAAAAAAGTTTTAAACAAATGAAATAAAAACCATTCAATACTAAAAACAATAGTTGTAAATAGAAAGAAACATCCCAGCAAAAATTACTGCTTCCAAAAATCGTATTTATATGGGAGACAATGGTACTTTATCACTTGCTGTTGCGCATGAATAAAACATTTTTTTGTTCGATATTAGCCAGCTGGAAGCAATACATCCAGCTTCCAAAAAGTCATGAATTTTTTCCTTACTAAAGTACTTCACAGAAGTAATACTAAAATGCAAAAGTTACCAAATTTTCTCTTATAATTTCCTACTCTGTTAGAGAGCCAACCTTACGTTAGTGCTTTCCACAACTATTTTTCAAAGCCTTTGTTATCAAGTAGGCAATGCATTGCCAGCCTCAGTCGTTAGTGCTTACAAATCAGATTTTTTGTTGCTGGCATATTTGGGCATAGTCTAGTGTACAGTAGTTTGAAGTATATTGTTACGTTTTTCTCTCTATAAAAACGCTTTTCCGTGGACCCGAAGATTTGCAAATGAATACAAGAGCCGAGTGTAGTAATTAGGGTTAAGAATGATACAAGTTTTATTTACAAATACACTTAAACTAAATTAATCAAGAGCTTAAATACACTAATACAACTTAAACTACTGAATTACACACAAATATTCACAACTGGTTACCACTACGCCCTCCTTGCTGTAGTTTATACACGTCTCTTAGCTGGCTGCGCAAGTATTCACGTGACACCTCTTTGTCTGCTACTTGTCACTTACGAGACTCACTCTGCCGTCACTCACAGTTGATACACCAATACCTCTTTGTCTGCTGTTCGTCACACACGGCACTCACTCTACCGACACTCACAGTTGATATACCAATAAAGACTCACTAGCTTTACTTACACCCTTACACACGTCTATTTGCTGCGCTGTTCCCTTTACTCCAGTCGACACGATAGACTCCACAATAATCTCAATTCCACAACAGACTTTGCTGTCACTATAGACTGTCCTATAGTTTCTCCTTTACTTCAACTCACGGGTAAAGCACAGACTGCTCTTAACTATCAACTCACCACTGTATCTCAGACTATTATTAATTCACAACTTAATTATCAACTGACTTGTTCACACGCAACTGACTAACTTGTTCGCAACTGACTTGTTCGCAACTGATTCACAACTGCAACTAACTAAAGGCTCAGTTAGCCGACTGTAATGTAATGTAACTGCAACAGTAAGAAACAGCTGATCGATTTTGTTATGTGAAAAGTAATGAAAATGGTTATAGAGATGTAATGTAACGTAACCTACTTTTCATATAAAAATATCAATCAGCTGTTTTCTACGTTACAGTTACATTACATTACAGTCGGCTAACTGAGCCTTAACTCATTGGCTGCGTCACCTCTTTTTATATTCCACACAAATACCACTAGAAGTTTCAGGCAATGTCTAGACGACCATTATCATCTTATAGCGTAGACAGACGACAGCGTTAATTTGCATTAAAATATCACTAATGTGAATTAAAAATTTACCCTGACAGACGACAGTATTTGCATTTAGTAAACAAAATCTGTACATCCCTTTCGTGCCACACACCTCGATAATTTTCCTTGGAAATATTAAAATGGAAAAAACGTGTCTCGATTTTAATATTTCTTTGTTCTTCTTCTAAAAACAATTAAAATAACTTATGTTTTCTGACCGAATCTCATTTTAATTTTGAAAACCAAAACCATTTGCCAACATTTGATTGATTGTTGACGGTGTTACCATATTAGAACTGTGTTATCATATAGCTAAATTCAGTATTAATTCACTGTCATTTAGTGCATTTACCGATGAAGATAATTCACAAGTTAATTTGCATTAAGACAGTTAATGCAAATTAACGCTGTCGTCTGTCTATGCTATTATATGCTGTTTACAAAGTGCCTAATTAATACCATGTTCACACTTATGATCTTAAACGTGTTTAAGGCAAGTGTTTTAAAAAACTAAACACAACTGTTCACATTACATTTGAGATGTTTAAGGTTGACGTTTTTTCAATGAATTATTGTATTTGTAAGAAATTACGAATAATTATGCTTTTTTATTGGTTAATTATTTTCAAATTTTTCTTGTAAATGTTTTAGTATTCTGTAACTAATTACTTGTTTACCAAATAATTTTTGACGTGACTCCATTTAATAACAACACAAAGTTGCCAGAGTTATCAAAAAACGGACTGAACACACTCCATTATCGAGTTTAAGGAAGTGTTTAAATCTTAAACACTTCGTTTGAGATGTTCAACAAAACAAGTCAATGTATGGTAAAACATCTCAAAATCGTCGTGTTTAAGCTCTTAAACACGAATGAGGCGTTAAACGCGTTTAACCGTACGATTCATAACCAGCAAAACTCCTTTAATTTCATAACCAGGTACCCGGGTACCCGAAGTAGGTTGTTTTGCGTTTATTGAAATAAAATAATATTTTCCTGTAAATATTTTTGTTGTTGATTATATTTTGCGTTCTCAACTGTACAAATTTGATATTTGAAAAAAAACTGGTTTCTGTTCGTATATAAGTACCTAAAGCGACACAAGTAGGCAGAAACTGGTTTTATGTAAGGGTTGTTTATTTGCTTATTTTGCTTATTTTCGGTACCTACTTGCTTAATTGCTTTTGAATTAGATAGCAGATGTTCATTTGTGTCGTAAAATTGAAATATTTCATTTGCTTCGCCAGTCTGTGTTGAATATTTGAACAGTGAAGTTGGTGAAAAATGAGCCGCAACGACCGATATTTGTCTACAAGGGAATACTGGAATTTGAGTGATGAAGCAAGAAGCACATATATTCAACGTTCATTTGAGGAAGCGACTCAAGATGAGGACCTTGAAGTGGACCCTGTGGAAGACCAAAATGAAGGAAATGTGTCCTATACTGGCGAAGTTTCGGAATCAGAGAATGAAGATTTGAATGTTGACAACGCAAACGAAATTGCAGCTGCTATTGACGCACCAGAGGAAATTTTCTTTGATGATGAAAGTGAAGATGATGATATGCAAGAAGTTGCACCAACAACAAACCCAGCAGACTACATGACTGCACGTGACGGCACACAATGGCAGCGAACACCACGTAGTTGCCAACACGTGAGAAGCCACAATATATACAGAGACCGCTGTGGTCCAGCGCGGATTACTGAAAATATGACGCCTTTGCAGTGTTTCAAATCATACCTCGTGGAAATGGTGGATATAATAGTGCGCCACACAAATAGAAAAACGCATACCACATATAATGCGTACAATGAAGCGAATCCCAATAGACGTCAGTTGAAGTGGAAAGACACGACAATCAACGAAATTTATGCGTTCATTGGAATGATTTTGATGGCTGGCACAAATCATTCTAATGACGAAAACGCAAGAGATTTTTGGACGTCACAGGCTCACCCAATATTCCGCGCCACCATGGGAATAAACAGGTTTTTCGATTTGCTGCGTTTATGCGGTTTGACGACCCCAGAACACGGGTAGAGCGGCAGCGTCAAGACAAAGCGGCGCCAATTCGCGATATTTGGATAATGCTCAATGCAAATCTTGCCAGATATTATGTGCCATCAGAATATTTGACCATTGATGAACAATTATATCCATACCGTGGTAGAACCAAATTCACCCAATATATACCCTCGAAGCCAGCAAAATATGGCATAAAAGTATGGTGGATTTGCGATGCCCAAAACTCATATCCACTTCATGGCCAAATATATATTGGCAAACAAGAAACTGGTCGTGAAGTTGGTGTTGGCGAAAGAGTGGTGAGAGATTTAGTTGGGCCATACTACGGTAGCGGACGAAATATAACAATGGATAATTTTTTTACGACGCTGCCGTTGGCTAGGCAACTAAAAGTAGAAAAGCTCAGCATTGTGGGTACACTCCGCCGCAACAAAGCTTACATCCCTGCGGAGATGAAAGAAGACAAAAAAAAAAAGTTTATTTGGCTTCTACGACAACGTAACACTGCTCTCATATAAGCAGCGGAAGTCCAACTCGGTCATCCTTCTTTCTAGTATGCATGATGATGCACAGATTGACGAGAATGGGAAACCAGAAATTATAAATTTTTATAACCAAACAAAAGGTGGGGTGGACGTAATGGACCAAACGCTCCAAGAATACACGACCCAGCGACAAACAAGAAGATGGCCGATGGCATTTTTCTATAACATCATTGATGTGAGCGCATTTGCATCACACATCATATATTATGAAAATAATCCAACTGCACGATACACCACGACGCGCAGGAAGAATTTCCTGCGTCAACTGGCAGAAAACCTGTGCATTCCTGTTATAGAAAATAGAATTTCAAATGTGCAAAGCGTGCGCCAATTTTCAACAAAAAATGCAATTGAAAGCATCATCGGAAGGCCGTTGGAGAGTGTGCTTTGTGCTGCAGGTCCGTCAACATCTCCGTCAGCACGAAAAAGGGGCAGAAAAGTACATACGGGCGTGTGCTACATGTGCAACCTTCTTCCAAATAAGCGCAGAAGAAAAACTAGAAAAAATTGCAGCATATGTAGCACGCCGATATGCGATGAACACGCCATAACAATAACTAAATGCTACAATTGCCACAATAACAACGATAGTGATTCGGATGAATTATTATATAATATAAAGACATTTATTTCCAATAAAAACAACACAAAAAAAAAACGTTTTTTCATTTACATGTCAGGCATTTACATAGGAATTGCATTAGGGTACCGGGGACCCGGTTGTGTGTTTGTATTTACATACATGTGTATATGCATGCGTGTGTACATCATTAACTAAGCAATACACGGTAGTTGTTTATCTTTTGCTTTTCGTTTGAATTACCATGTATGTATGTGTGTAAATATGTGAATCTTCTTAATAAGCAGACGCTTTTTGTTGTTGCTTTTGCTTGTTTACGTTTAATTAAGCTTGTACATACATATATGCTGCGCATGCTTATTTAGTTGTTTGCTACTATTCTAGATTATTCTTTACATTGACCCTGTAGTAATATTTTCGCGTAACACTTACATTAACCCTGTTGAAATATTTTTGTGTAGTGCTGCTTAACCTTGTCGACGGCCATTTTCGTAACAATATATATATGAAGTTTGGTAACTCTGAAAAGATTATATATATTTTAGTGAAATTAAACACATACTACGTTTATACATGCACTACTTGCAAATAAAGATTTTCGCGCATAAGTTAATTCACTGTTTATATGGCTAGCAAAAGTACAAAAACTTGGTAGCACTTCTATAGAGCACTTAATTATGTTTACAAAAATAATAGTGTAAATTTATAAAATAACAAATAACTATTTGTTATTATCTTTATCTATGTATATGGCAACAATTTTTAATTTTATTTGCAAATAGGTCTTGCGTATAATACTACGTTTATAATATAATAAAATATTTGCAAATAAATTAACTCACTGTTTATACGACATAGCAAAAGCACACAAACTTGGTAGTATTTCTATAGAAAACTAACTTATTACTACGTTTATATGCGCACTATTTGCAAATAAAAATATTTGGAAATATATTAACTCACTGTTTATACGGCAAAGCAAAAGTACACAAACTTGGTAGCACTTCTATAGAAAACTTGCTTATGTTGACAAAAAAAATTGTGTAAATGTACAATATATCAATTAATTATTTGCTTTAATTGTCATTATTTGCTTCTATCAATGTTTTTTTTTTGTTGCAATATTTATCCATTTATTGTTTTTTTGTTAATAAGCGTGGCAACCTCAAGCACTTAATTTGCCAATAGCGCGTTAACTTAAGAAAATTAGGAATATAAATTCTTGCAGTGTAAAAATGCTTAATATAAAAGAGTTTTTCTAGAATATGGATACGTGATTTTAATGTCTTATAACATACTTTTTAAGTTAAACATTGTCTATTTGGTGCCACTTTTTGAAAGATGTCATCGGTCACCCTTTGCAGGAGAATGGTTAACTACATTTAATGATTCAAGTTACTTAAAATACTATATGTGTATACTTATAGTAAAACTCCTAATATATTATTGCGAACCACAGAACACAAACATAATAAATTCGAAAGAATCAAAAAAAGTCTTAAAATAAGCATATTTATTCGATGTTTGGCACAAACTTTTTGTGTTTGTATCAGTGAAGCCATTAGGATACGAAAGATGCATTTTTCGTGTCTTTTGTATGGTAAAATGAGGATACATATTGGCAGTTGGTTTTAACATTAAAACCAACTTTTATTAAAACCATGTCAGTGTGAAAACACTATTAAGGATGTTTCAACATACAATCCACCTAAATCGATGATTACTAGTAGTGCGAAATTGTTCTGAGGAAATAGTAACATCGTTTTTATTTTCAGGAAATTTATACGAATTTTTTTATATGTATAATCGCCTTAGTATGAACGCCTTAACTAGCATATTATTTTTTACAAAAATTAATTTGTTTTGATAACATCCAAAGATAGTTACATATAATTAATTTTATAGTTTGCTTACTGTATTTTAAAAAATTAATTTTTATGACTTAAATAAATATAAAAATGAATTTATAAGCTATCATTTTCTTTACAATATTCATTATAAAGGGTGTCCCAACAAGAACGCAAGATTTAATTTGACATTTGAACAATTGTTATTGTTTGCTAGTAGAAGGTACGAGGTTAGTAAAAATGGAGCGCTACACGAATGAACAATGCATTCTCATTGTGAAATTGTTTTACCAAAATGGTGAAAGTTTTGCGGCTACAGTTCGCAAATTTGCGATCAATTTGGGGTCACAATAATGCTCCAAAAGAGTCAACTGTAAAGAGATTAATGGATAAATTTTCCAAAACTGGGTCTGTTAGTGATGTGAGGACAACAACGCGCCTTCGACCAGGTCGATCGACCGAAAATATCGCAGCTGTACGTGATGATGTCGCTCAAACGCAGGTCAAGCGCAAACAGTCAATGGTGTTTGGTGTCGTGAAATGATAACCAGTTTTTTCGTGCCTAGAATTGAAGAAATGAATGTGGAGTGCATGTGGTTTCAACAAGACGGCGCCACATGTCATACAGCCAGAGAAACAATTCAATTGCTGCATCAGTCATTTCCCGTTCGTGTTATTTCGCGTTTTGGAGACCAGAATTGGCCGCCTAGATCGTGCCATTTAACACCATTAGACTTTTTTCTTTGGGGTTTTTTGAAGTCGATGGCTTACGCGAATAAGCCGACGACGACTCAAGCCTTAAAAGAGGAAATTGGACGCTGCATTAATAAAATACCGCAGAATTTATGCAAAACGGCCATTGAAAATTTCATTAAAAGATCGTGTGTGTGCCAGCAAAGCCGCGGGGGCCATCTGCCCGATTTGTTGTTTCACACATAACCTCATTTTGTCTACTTTACGATATCATAAAGTTTCACGATTTTTTTTTAAATATCTGTGTTTTATTTAAAATTTAAATCTTGCGTTCTTGTTGGGACACCCTTTATATGAAATAAAAATGTAATGTTAATACATCCCCATCCGGATAACTACCTTGTCGTGGTGTGGTGACTTAACCACAGACCGTGGTCTATGTCTTCAACCCAACACCATGGATGACCTTTAATGGTCCTCTATGGTATTGGGTTAAGATAAATGGCTAAAGGCCTGTGTACCAAAGGTTATCCAACCATAAACCGGGGTGTGATGCGACCCGTGCCCATTGGATTTTTACAGTCAGGTTTAAAAGACTGTATTAGAACGGAGCCTTGCTGATACCTGGGTAGTGTTGTAAAAAGCGGCTACTTTTGAATACTCAGTACTACTTGATACTTTTTCAATTGGGTACTCGATACTACTCAATACTTTATATACATATGTACATATTTATGTATATGGGAAGTTAAAAATTATTATTTATATTATATTATTGATAATGCAATATGGAAAAACAAAGATTAAATACAATTATATATAAATTAATTTATAACAAATGAAAATAAATAAGTTTGAAAATTAGTTTTTGTACATAAAATTTTTTTAACGTACTCTTAACACTTCTGGTGAATTACAGCCGTATTCATAAAAATTTTAAACAGCATTCCAAATATTGTTTAAGCAAAATTCGCTGAAATTGTATTCATAATAGAATTTTAGCTTAAAAAACGGTTTTTAAACCTTGCGTAAATCAGCAAATTTTAAAATTGACTGCCCCCTTGTTTAAACCAATTATAAGATGACGTTGTTGCAATTCTGCTTCGTTTTTGTTTACATTTTTAACTTTACCTGTATGTACATATATGTGTATGTATGTATGTACTTATGTATTTATGTATGTATGCATATGCCAGAGTTATTTAGAAGAAAACAATGTATTATTTTATAGAAACTATTGCCGAAATATCAAATGTACTCTAAAATAATATTTAAAAGAAAATGAGCGATCCAGTTTCCATTCCCAGTCATTGTTTTCTCATTTTATGTGTTAACAAAAATAATATAATTGTAGAAAATTAACTAGTGATGTATAAACACTCAAAACAAACAAAATAAAGCTCGTTATTCTAGTGCTTCTTTATCTGCAATAAAATAAATCATATAAAAAGTACTTTTAACAAAGATTTGTTGTGAACTTTTTTTATTTTTTTATTAAATACAAGTTGGAACACATCTTTTATTTTATAGAAACAACATTTCTGTTTAAAGCGACAAATAAACAAATGTAGACACGAGTACCTTATGAGCTAACAATCGTTGTTTTGCAGAACTAATATACAAGTGACACGATATTTAAAAAAAAATAGTTAATTGATTTTTAGTTAAAAAACTGGTTATGAATACCAATATTTAAAAAACGTTATTTAGCCTTAAAACGTTTTTTAACTAATATGAATTTTAAACCTCAATCAACTTTCTTTTATGAATACGACTGTAGATATTTTTAATAAAAATTTTTTTTCCACAATTGATGTTATTACTTAATCATTGTTGAATTGTAGAAATAAAATTTTACCGACATTGAAAGAATTTAAAATATTTTTCATGTTTGTGAGGACCTGACTTGCTGGTTATATTGTATCACGTGCCTTCCTTCCACTAGTCTAGAGGGTCACTTTTTCTGTCCAATAGTATCTGTTAATGACTGAAGTAGTTCAATAATGCTTTTTGTAGTAATTTTTTAGTGGCTGTTTGTTACACTAATTCCATGAGGTTCAGAGTCATATTTATTTGTATCAAGCTCATAGAGTTGTATAATTCTGATGTATTTTAAAGGAAGACTTTCGCTTGAATACTACAAAATGCAACCCTGAAAGTATTGAGTAATTTCTTTTGTGTATTGAGTACCGGAAAAAACTCTCGGTATTGAGTATTCTGTACTCAAATACTCAATACTTTTACAACACTATACCTGGGCACCTCAGCAAGTAGACTACGCCCTCACCACGTTATCGGGGGCTATGACGTGTGGCCTTCAAATCCCCTATACTAGTGGGACCAAAATGCTAAATAACTCTCTATCATATAAAAACAAAACAAAAAACAAGACCAGAACCGATGGACTGACGGTGCTCCCTAGCGCGGAAGGACAGAGGACCGGTTTCACGCAACCGTCTGGTACGAGAAAACTTGTTCAGACGAAGACTGCCGAGAACACTGGGCAGATGGTTGGTGCATACAGCAGTTCGAGCTCGGCCACGCCAGCTTCGACCAAGCATGTCCGACCATCAAAGATGAGGCATAACCAAAAAAGGTTATGTCTACGTATTATAAACACGTTCGGCCTCAAGTGGTAGTGGTGCTAGCCCGTCGTCAAAACCGTCTGGTAAAAGACTGCGATCGCCGGACGACAAACCATCGCCTAAGCGGGCTAAAGCTAATAGTAATATTGGCATTAGGTCGTTTAGTGAGGTTGCAAAAGACAACCTCATAATGGCTGTTATCGACAGGGGAGATATGGATGGTGCCATCCCCAGGGGCAAATGGAGTGCTGTGGAAGCTAAGTTGGCAACCACGTACTACCAGGTCCTTGCGGAAAATCCAGGCATACCTCCAGTCTGTCGCGATGCAGGCTGGTATCAAGGCAGGGTAAAGCTGATGGCCTTTGGAGACCAGAGATCGGCGGACCTGTACAAGGCGCTCTCAGCAGAATGGCAGAGCCGTGGCCGGGTGCGAAAATCGATCTTGTTGACAAGAGCAAAATTCCATCCCGACCACGTGCGCATGCATGTATTACGGCATTCCTAGATATCGAATCTGGGGGTTAATGTAGGATTGTATAAGTGGAATCAAAATCTACTAACTCACCGCAGGATAACTGCGGCTCTAGGAGCTTCAAGGCAGACCCGCTTTGTAAATAGGGGTACACCACAAGGAGGAGTTCTTTCGCCACTATTGTGGAATCTAGCTCTAAATCCTGTGCTGCTATCTCTAGAATCGCGGGGATGCAGAATCGTGGCTTATGCTGATGATGTGGCAAAAGCTGTAAGAGGAAAATTACTCACAACTCTAAGGGACATCCTACAGGATGGTCTTTTATATTTGACAAGATGGGCGGAGAAACGAGGGCTTGCCGTTAATCCTAATAAAACGGAACTAGTCCTTTTCTCTAGGAAGTATAAGATACCTGATTTCCAACCTATCACTCTTAATAATACGGAGATAAAAGTGTCCAACACTGCAAAATATCTCGGTGTTATTCTTGATTCAAAGCTGAGTTTTAAAACCAATATCACAGAGAGAGAGTGAAAAAAGCAACAATTTCACTCTATCTATGCAAAAACTCCATAGGGAAAAATTGAGGTCTTACCCCTAAAATCGTTTATTGGATCTACACAGCAATAGTACGTCCGATTCTCATGTATGGCATCATTGTATAGTGGCCGTCCCAGGAGAAAAAGATGTATCTACATATCGTAAACAAGGTGCAAAGACTTGTATCCTTGTATAAAACCAGTGCTCTTTGCACTACTCCTACGGATGCACTGGGAATGCTCCTTCATCTACTACCATTGGATCTAGTAGGGAAGGAGATGTACCTCTCTGTGGAACGGAAATGTAGCCGGCTACTGTAGAATACTCGATGACGAAGTTAGGGGATGAAGGATTGACCAAACCTCCCCTGCTCTACTATACGAACGTCTTTATAAAACCTGGATACCGTCAACAGAAATGTGGTTGAATGGAACTCCAGGTAGAAGCAAAGGTGTTGATTTTTATACGGACGACTCCAAAACACACGAAGGTGTGGGTTATGGATTCTTTTCGAGGGCTTTAAGTCTTCGCATTGCAAAGCGACTTCCGGATCACTGCAGCGTCTTTCAGGCAGAGATTCTTGCTATAAGGGAAATTGCGGATTGGTTGAGAGTGAATATCACTTCAACGACTTTGATTAACATATACACTGATAGTCGAGCAGCTATTATGGCCCTCGAATCCCCGCTTCTAAGAACAACAACAGCCCTCGACTGCCAATCATCTCTAAACGAGATGACAGATCATTTTGATATTAGGATCATCTGGATCCCGGGGCATAGAGGCTTTCAAGGGAACTCCAGGGCTGATGAGCTTGCTAGAATTGGGACAACTTTACAGGTTCCACCGGATTTGGAATGTGTGGGCTTACCCCTACCCTCTTGCAAACTCAGACTTAGGCGCAAGACAGTAGAGGAAACAAATAGAAGGTGGGTCACAAGAAATGATTGCGTGATCACAATGCAGTTATGGACTCACCTAAATAAGGAAGGTACTGATTACTTAGTTTTGAAAAATAGGAAACAAATATCGATCCGTGTTAACCGGACACTGTCTCATAGGTAGGCATGCACAAAGGCTACCGGTTGAACACAATGATTACTGCCGTAGCTGCCAAGACATTGATGAAGAGGAAAGCATAGTGCATTTTCTTTGTCACTGTCCTGGATTTGCAAGAAAGAGATTGACCACAATGGGCGCTCTTGAGTTCAGGGAACTTTCCGACATGGCTAGTGTTGAACTTCAACGTATTAGTAGCTTTATATTGAGCTCTGGTTGGTTCGACGGTGGGGACTCCGCATAAGCAGAGTCTCCGTGGTATCAAAATGGACCAAAAAGGTCTAACTGAGTCCGGGCTTCTGACTGCCACCCCTACCTAACCTAACCTAACCTAATGTTAATACATACATATATAAATAAGGCACACATTTTTTGTCGTACACTTTTAAGTATTTTTTCTTCCACCAATCTTGTTGAAACATATATGGTTTAAAAGGTATTTTTGCGTAGATATGCACAATATAAATATTTTTTCAAAATTCTGAGCATAAAAGTGATAAGAAGCGATTTAAATTTGTTAAAAAAATAACTATTTTGTTTTTGATTTGTACACACATGTTTATAATAAATAGAGACCTACATACATACATTCGTGAAATTTGCATGCAAAATTTAAATAGAGTAGCTTATGTTTTAATTTTTTCTAGTTTTACCTAAGCGTATTTGTTTGCAAAATTTCAGTTCTCTTCCGTATAATATTACATTACCTTTTTATTAGGGAGGTACCCTAATATAACAATCGGTGCCTTTGCATTTTTCCAGTTCGTAACTCACCCCTTAATTTAAATTCTTAATTTCGAGTTGATTTCAGATTTTTCTTGGTGATCTCTGATCTAGATTTATTTGTGTATGAAATTTAAGCTCTCTAGTGCAAATTCTAGCTTTAAATGTTAAGAGTGTTACAAGCCCCCCCTCCGTCGTTTTTTTAAGCTCAAGATTTTGTTGTGAGCAGTGCTTACTTATCATCGTCCACTTTTTAAGATTATAGTTTCAAGCCTTACATATGTACGTGCGTACAAGTTTTAATAAAATGGCTTCAGTTAAAATGCTTATATATAATTTTCAATTCAGTGCAATATTGGCTTGGCAATATTGGTTGCCCACCTTGACCTACTTGCGTATCAACTTTCTGCTGTCTAGCGCAAGTTTATTTTTTTTACATTTTTGTGGGCGTATTTCCGCTCACTTAAAAAAATTGCTTGGCCGGTGTTTATCATTCGTGTCAAGTTTCGTTGGCAACAATATATATATATATATATATAAATAAATATATAAATAGTATATTGATATAAGATGAATCGAAATACATGAAATAGGAACCTTAAACTTTATGGGCGTGGTTACGCCCACTTCTTGCAACGAAAATGTATAGCATTGCATTATTGCAATTTTCAAATTTTCGTTGATTTTATGGTATTTTTTTTACGGTCTAATTCATAAAAAATATTGTAGGATTATTACAGGTTTATTTGACAAATTTCCCATAAAAATATGTCAAATAAGCGCTCAATAAACCTGAAATATTTTTTATGAATAAGGCAGTTAATATTTAAAAGTCCCATAAAATTTAAGCGTACAGTTCTAAGAATTTAATGACTAGTCGTGACATATTTTTTATAAATTCTTCCGGTTATTTTCATCAAGGTTACTAGAATATACAAGTTAGAATTATTTTTAAAACAAAAAGCATTATTTGAGCTTTGGAAGGAAAATAGCATTTGAAAAATTCATAAGCTTGAAAAATCTTTCCTTCTCATTCTATATTATGAGGGCAATTATGAATAAAATTGCACGAGAAACATTTCCTGGCGAATAATTTCATATAGTAGCAAATAATAGGGAAAACAAACAAATCCAATTGGAAGAGGAAGAAATTCCTTGCGGTATGTTATTCATAATTGCAGTGCATGACTATCTATATGTCGACTCCTCAACGCTATAAAAAATTAGCATTTATCTACTTGTCGGTAACAATTGAGTACTATTGACAACTCCCTACAATTGAAGTTGAATACAATATAAGGTAAGTGCAAAGTTTTTGATATCGGGTTGACGTAAAAGCGAGAAATATTTAGAGAATAATGCATTTTGTCTAAAAAACTGCTCGAGTTTGTATGTATGTTTTTTACATTCCAAATTATTTTCGTTAAGGTCGTTTGTGACACAAACCTATGATCAAACCCATTTAAATTACATGGATTTGATCAAAGGTGTGTGTCAAAAACTACCGTCTGAATAAGTTTGACCCAATTATAGTTTTATTGAAGTTGAAGGGTAGAAGGCCGGCCCACTAATAAACCATACTCCCATTAGCGAACGTAGGAATACATAACTGTTGAACTTGTAGAAAACAACTTATGTATGAGTTTAAAATTTTTCAGTAGAGCAGAAGTGCTTAGGCAAACTTCGAATGTATATAAAAATTTGATAATCAGACTTAATTAATCGAATTCGATTAGCCTTATTATCGTTGTCGTAGTCGTGACGACATCGATAAAAAAAGAGACAATGCTTGGTATATGTGACGACCGTAAAGGCCACTTCTTGTTGATCAACCGCAATCAAAAAAACGTTAATAGATATTTTTAACAAAACAATAATGTTTTTGCAACTTATTTGTATGAAAGTGAATCTAAAAATTTTCGTAAATCAATTTAAGCGGTAGTGCCAAAATTCCTCAGATATGTACATTCGTTTTGGTTTAGATTATGAGAAAATATTTATATTGACAACAAAAACAAGTTTTCATATTTAGTTACTGTTTTAAGTATAAATTCTGCAACATCAAATGTGATTAATCAACTTAAAACTAGATGAGAAAAATTCTTTTGATTTTTATTTCATACTTGTTGTTAAAGTAATATTTATAAAAAAAAATAATTTATTTTACCAAAAAATTTTAGATCCCGAAATTTTCAAAATCCCGAAATCCCGGAAAAACCCTGGATCCCAAAAAATCCCGGGATTTCGGGATCGTGATATACAAAATCTAGATGAAAAATATTTGAAAAAGTAAAACTCAAATAATTTGAATTTCTTTATTAAAAAAATATGAATAATACGTACATATCGTCGCTGTTTTAACTAACTGACCTAACTAACAACTTAAAAATTTAACAGAAGAGCAGCTTTTATGGTTGTTTTATACATTAATTCTTATGGCTGCGTCAGAAATCTTTTTACTTATTTAGACACAAAAGTAATGCTCACAGTCATGAAAATTGTAGACAATGTGTATTATGACTTATAAAGTCTAGTAGAGGACTTAACTAATTTTTTCAAAAAAATGTCAGTTAGGTCGGTTAGTTAAAACAGCGACGATATGTATGCAAAGAGAAAGCATAGTTTCTTAATTTATTGTTTTGCTATCATTAAGCGACATAAATTCAATTTTATTGTCAAGGAATTTTGTTTGCTTATCATATCTCTGATCGGAGATGTAAAATGGCAACAATTCCATTGTTAATGGAATAAAATTAAAAAATTGTGAAAAATGCATAAAAATAATAATTAGTTTATGAAGCTGTGTAAAGAATTTTATATTAAATGTCAATTTAAAAAAAAATATGTTAAAATCTTTATCAAACAAAATACAACAGAAAGAGTACAATTGGTACTGATATGAATAAAATTTTCTTGCAAGTTTTAGCAAGTAAAGTGTTCTTTTACTTTTTCGTATCTGGGAGAGTAATTTTGTAAATTTCTGCCTTACTCTCCCGTTGCAAGTTTCCGCTAGGAAAGTAAATAACTTGTAAATTTTTATTTGCTGTACTTTTGATAGTATTTAGTGCATTTTCATCTTGAAAAACTTCTTCCATACATTGAATTATATGCCTTTGTACTTTATCTATTGACATTTGGCATACCTCGAGAGTAATAAGTCCTCATGACACTTCACGTATGAAACGTTTTCATACTTTTGTGGCTAGCGTTGTCTTCTAAGGATTAAAATTTTTCCATTCAACATACGATTACCATACGATTAAACAAACATCAATGTTTGACTTTCTGTAACTAATCATGTGTAAGTCCATATACATAGTGTCAACTGCTCCTGTCGTACGGTTTATATGTAATTTTATCTGCGATGTATTTCTATATCGTGGTCGTAGTGAGTGTTACAATGCAATTTTGGTTTTGGGTATAAAATACCAAAGTCATAGTTTTGGTAAAAAAAAGATTTTCTGGAAGAAATCCGGTCTTTTTCAAAAACGTAATTTTCTACCCAAAAACCACCCATTTTTAATCGTAGAATCAATAACGATATAACTTTTACAATACTACATATGTATGTGTGCACATATGTACAGGGTGGGCCAAAAGAAACCAAGGGGTGTAAAAGTTTAATAACTTTTTTGTTTATTAACTTTTTTTTATTTTTTCTTTCAGATTATATAATATACAAAATGGAAATTTGTTTACACTAAGTATGAAAAATGATGTCTCTTAAATGACCACCGTTTTCAGCTTCTAAATTTTGCAGTTAAATTTCAAGAGTTGGCCAGAAATGAAATCAACTTTATTGAAAATTTGATTATGAGTGATGAAGCTCATTTTCATTTGAATGGCTTTGTTAATAAGCAGAACTGTAGGTTCTGGGGTTCTCAAAATCCAAGAGCCATTCATCAACGCCAATTGCACCCCATCAGGTGTACAGTATGGTGTGGGATCACATCTGAAAATGTCATTGGGCCCTACTTCTTCGAGAATGAAGATGGAAGTGCTGTAACCGTAAATGGAGAGCGCTATCGGTTTATGATAGAAAATTCTTTACGTCCTGCTCTTGAAAACAGACCTGGTATGTGGTTTCAGCAGGACGGAGCCACTGCCCATACTGCCCGAGACACAATGGCACTTTTAAGTCAAATTTTTGGAGAGCGAATAATTTCTCGAAATTCGGAAATTATTTGGCCAGCGCGATCGCCAGATTTGACAGCACCCGACTATTTTCTTTGGGGTTTTTTGAAGGAGCGAGTGTATGTGAACAAGCCAGAGACAATCCTTGAACTCAAGGCAAACATTGTTGCAGAAATTCGAACGGTACAGCCACAAGTTTTGAAAGATGTTATGGAAAATGCTCTAAAAAGAGCCCATCAGTGCGAAGCTGAAAACGGTGGTCAATTAAGAGACATCATTTTTCATACTTAGTGTAAAAAAATTTCCATTTTGTATATTATATAATCTGAAAGAAAAAATAAAAAAAAGTTAATAAACAAAAAAGTTATTAAACTTTTACACCCCTTGGTTTCTTTTGGCCCACCCTGTATATATGTATATAGGTATACATGTACATATGTATTTATATATGTATATACATATATGTTAGCTGTGAATCAAGTAAGGATTGAATTCCTGGTTCCTAGGACCAATGCTGTACCACTGACCAAATGAATATTTCTATAAAGATGTATAAAAAAAGATTAGAAATAACCAGTAGATAGTGTTATGAAATTCCTGTGTAATGAAATTCATGTGTGAGATCGCATGTATAATGGTGTGATTAGAGTGTGTTACTCCGCGCCATTGTTATAAAGGTAATACTTATGCGGTGTGGGTGAATATATAAAGGGTGAAATTTTTGCTGTTCCTCTAAAACAAACGACGGGTGCTAGATGTTGTAGATACTGAAAAGGACCAGAATGTTACAAAAATGTTGAAACATGTACTATGGGAGCCATTGATGTTCGCTAGCTAAGAATCGGTTGTGTGGGGGGGGGGTTCGGTCCACATTAAAACACTTCGTTGGAATAGTCTACACGTACACACATATTCATATTTATTCTTGACTCCCTATTTTTTTTTTGTAGATGTTATAAATTTCATGTTCGTAAAAGTCTAGCCTGATCATAGAAAATACCATAAATTAATAGAAAGAGCCCGATATGATCAAGAAGGGAATTCAAATAGTAATAATACCTAGCGTATCGACCGCATACTAAAGGAAAGCGTCATCAGATGTTGTGCGATGAGCTTGGCCTCTATACCCTACCGCTACCAATGTCCTGTTGACCTTAATCCTTGTACAGAACCCCACAATAAATCACCCCATCTCACCAAACCAGAAAAGAAAAAATCAGTTAAAAATTACTCCATTTGTGTTAGTTACTGTGGGTATGGGTCTTCTTATAAGTTTTAATGTTTTTAATGTTAGTTAATACAATTTTATAGCAAACAGCAGGGTACAGTACTTAAAAAAAGTATTCTGAAGAAAACTAAACTGGATTGTCATGAAAATTACACTATACTTCAAAATTACATTAAATTTTGCGGAATTCTTTATTCAATCGAAAGTGATTACTAGGAGAATAGACAGAAAATACTGTTGAACAGTCAATCGAACTGATCCAGTTTACTTAGGCTCAGAACAACAGGATACATTGATAAGAAAAATACGAGTAACATTTTATCTACATAAATAGAATTATAGAATTTTAGTGGCTTCCATGATAGTGATGAACACGATCATAATAATTTTGCTGAAAAAGAACTTTATTTGATTTTTTTAGGATTATTTATCACCATGACCCTTTTGTTCGTTTCGATAACCGTTATAATAATTAATAATATAATATACATATATAAAATATAAGGTTTTCTGAATTTTGCCGTTACAAATTTCTCAAACTATTTTATTACAAGGATTTTTATTACATTTCGAATATGAGTATAAAGGCATATTTATGATATTCACTAGTTATTAGAAATATAGGAAGCTATGTCGACCTGAATTATATAAATGTAGAAAAGGAAAATCTCTGTATATGCATACGTATTTATATTTTTAAAGTATGTATCAAATGTACATTACTTAGATCAATGATAGGAAAAATTATGTTTTATTTTCAGAATGGAATTTACTTAACAATTTTCGTTACGATAGGGGTTTATTACAAAGAGTAGTTAGTATTTCTTTTAAAGTGATTTACTTATTAATTACAAGGAGGGAAAAATTGAATTTAACATTTTCTTTAATAAGTCTATTTTACATAATTATGGTTATCGGGGTACAGTGTATAAATTTAGGATGCCGGTTATTTTTTTGGTACATATATATATATATATATATATACATATATATAAATATTAATTATCTTTACTCAAAGAAATATGTTGGTCGTCTATGGAGGGTGGAAGTGGATGATAATTTTTGGCGTTGGCTGTTAATATTGGTGATGGCTTTTTATGTCATGAATGCCGAATGGATGACGGGATGCATGAGCCTTCTAGGTTTGATAGTTTTTTTGTAGGTTAGATTTTCAGAACAAGTATTAAAGGTGGTTGTTTTGTTTATTTTGTCTTTATTTTGTTGGTTAGAGTGGTTGGAGGTGATTTTAGTTTTGTTACTTTTATTTTCCCAAAAAAAAAATTGCAGTTTTATTGGCGAATTTAGGGTTATGTATGGAGTTTTTTTTTTAATTACGGATTCACAAGTACATGTTTTTAGTCAGTGGTAACTCAATGCACAATTGGATGCATTTGGCTTTTCACGTGCCTGGATGGATTTTATATAAAAGAAAACTGGCACCTTTCATTAGCAATAATAACTTTCACTGAGGTTGATTGTAGCTTTAGTTTCGACTAAATCACTTATTTATATTCTTTATTTTAGTTAACCAATAAAAAAAATTTACGGTGCACTTAATGTAGTTCAATAATTATTTAATTATTTAAATATTTTTTTATTTCACTCATACAAAACAATATTTCTTTAATTTATTTTGGACTGTACAATCTTGTTTGACTTTTTTTTCTCCTTAAGAACACTTTTAACTTTTTTCCACCACTACTATCCACTGACTGACGCCTTTCATTTTTTCTTCCTTACTTTTTCTTTTCTATCCACGCTTCTAGAACTTTTTAGAAGCAAATAATTCCATTTCCCGTTATAAATTTTTTGAAACGAATGAATTTAAAAGAAAACACGTCAAATGAAATTTCAAGATCCACTAAAAGTCCTTGCCAGATACAAAACAAGTACAGTGATGCCAATAACATCAAAACCAAAAGATCAACCTAACAAGTGATGATAGCATGTTAAGCAGTGTGCACACTTCTACCGATATTCGGTAGATTCTACCGAATATGTTTGTGAATTTAACAATCTATCAATTCTACCGAACAAGGCCTGAAATCTACCGAATATTGTTATTTAGTAATTTAAGTCGATATATGTGTAAATTGCCCATTTTGCCACATAGCAGTGCGGCCGCAGAGCGATCATTTCCTGCCATGAAAATCATTAAAACAGAACAAAAAAATCGGTTAAAAACTGAAACTATAAGTAACCTAATATTTGCCAAAGAATTGTGCCTTGGGGATGAAATATTTACTCCTACCAATGATTTAATAATTTTTGCACAAAAATTTAAATTCATAAATGGATCTTACATACATATAAAATTTGAAGTTACAAATGTTTGTCAAATAAAAGTAATTTTAGTAGCTTTATAAAACCTATGTAAAAAAATTCAATTCCTGTTATTTATGTATATTATTTTATATATTCATAGCATATCTATATAAAGGGTAAGGGCAAATAAATAACTGGCGATGACACTTTTTTTATTGGAAATGCTTCATTGTTTATTGCATTTTAATTTCCAATCACATGTGAAGTTTTAAATGCGCTTTTGGAACCTGTTTAGTATGATACTCCTTGCACTTACCCTTTATATATATAAGCACATATATTTTCTTATTTTTTATGTTTCTTTGAATTGTTATTTTTTATGTTTCTCTGAATAAAAACAAAAAATTCTACCGAATTTCATTCAAATCTGCCGATTTTTTTTGTCGATTCTACCGAATTTAAAAAAAATTAAGTGTGCACACTGATGTTAAGACATAAACAAATGTGGGAAACCTAGATGTCTCACCAACAAACTAGAAACAAAAGTGAAAGCATGTAAAAAGCCTATCACAACACATGTTCACCTACAGTCATACATTACAATAGCGGATATCAAATATATACAAACATACAAAAAAAAAATTTGTTAATAAAATTCTTTTGTTATATCAATTAGATAACTAACTGATTTTGAACCTACAACGATTTTTTAAACAATTAATGAAATAGTAAGTTAAAGGAAAATCTGAAAAATATTTTAAATTCTTGAAATTTATTTTCGTTCAACATTTATTTCAAAGTTATTTCAATTAAAATTATTGTTATATTAAAAATGCGAATTGTTGAATTTCTGTACAAATTTTAACTATAATTTTTATTATATTAACAATATTTTTTATACACAATCACAACTCTCGAAAGGGTTTCTTGCTTGTCTGAAAAAAAAACTGAATGTCTGTGGGCGGAGTCGAAGCGGCAAACCTTGGACTAAGCTACTACTTACCGCTCAGCTAAAGAGCAACCCCCTTATGCAAAAACGTTTGTTAAAGTTAAAGCATGTGTTAAAACCGGTTTTGCCATACAAAATTTGTTTGTTAAACCAACTTTAAGTTAAACAATTTTTTTTGCATACGACCCCAACACTTTATTAGACACGCAAAAAAAGAATACACAAAAAAATTATTTCTTTTATTTCTTCTAGATTTGCGCATTCCGTTATGATATAATCAGCCGTGTCACAGATTCCGTTCCGAATGGTTTTGATTCCGTATTAACCATTCCGTTCAAATTTCATTTTGGTGCTTCCCATCGTTTTCATCAATCCGAAAAAAATGCTAAATCTTACAAGTGTGGCAATATAATTTTGTAGTAAATGATAATCTGACATATGTTTAGGCGTTTTAAATGTTTTTTGTATGCATATTTTATTTTTGCCTTGTATTTTTTTGTTTGTGTGCTGCCAATATGAAGATTTTGATAAAGTACAAACAAAAATTGTATGGCAATACCAAACAAACCAATTCCTACATTTTGTTCTGTTGATTTTATTTTTGTAATGACTTGAGAAATTTGCATAATAAATAAATAAAAGCTGAATAATTGTAATCCAGCTTTGAATAAATAAATGAAAAATAGTATTCTTAATTGAAAAAAAATTGTTTAAAATGTTTTTTTTTTTTTTACTTTAACATGCAGAAAATGTTAATTCTGTCCATGAAATTAAAAGTGATTTCGTTCCGAATTTTTTTTTCGTTTTTCGTTTTCTAAAGCACCAAAATACGGATTGAATTCCGTTTCCGAATGGAATTGAGCTCTGTGACATGGATGACTATAACAAATAATTTTGTTGCGCAATTAAATTGACTAAAAAAATTTAAATTTGTTATATCAACAATGATGATTGTTGTTCTGTGTCCATGCATATAATTAAGTATGGTTATGTAAATATGTGGATTATTTCCTTCTAACTTTTTAACTTTCCATAACTTTAATTTAAGCAAAGTAAAAGAAGGATTTGTTGGTATGTAATATTTCTTCGCCTTTTTCCTATGGACGACATCGATGTAAATCTAACATACATATCGATTGACATTTATTGCAAATTAGTCTAAAATGTTTTATTAAATCAGACAAACAAAAAATAAAATGGAATGCATGAACATATATGTACGCTCCTTTTGCAAATCTTAATTAAATTTGCCTCCTGTGAGGATTGAACTCACGACCCCTGGTTTACAAGACCAGTGCTCTACCACTGAGCTAAAGAGGCTGTTGAGATTCATGACATTACTCTTGCAAAAAACGATGATTTACAATAAGATTGCTTCAAGTAGAAAAAGTGGCACGGAGAGAATATATTGGTTAAAAAAAATTTGGAGCAACAAATATTTATTTATATATTACAATGTTCCATATTTGCTATCAACTGCCAAGTTAGCAGACTATCTACAAATTATATGACACCCTTACGATTACAAATTTATATAATGCATAGCATACTTCAGAGTTAGGTATTGTGCCAAACAAGAACTTGGCCAAATTTATATCTCACTACTTTTACTGGTCCTAATTTTGGATAGGAACATGGCCCTTTTTCACATTTATGTTTTTGTGAGGATCTGACTACTTTTTGAAAAATTTTCGATAATAACCCCTTTTAAACTTAAAATTTCTACTGCGTTTTATTTATACCCTTTACCAAAAAATGGTAAAAGGGTATATATAGGTTTGTCATTCCGTTTGTAATTTCCAGAATATTAATAAGCGAGCCATAAAGTATATATATTGTGGATCCTTATGCATAGGGAAGACGAATAAGCGATATCTGTCTGTCCGTCTGTCTGTACGTGAAATCGGTTTTCCGAAGCTCCCAGAAAAGATAGAGACTTCGTTCTTGTACTGGTGGGTCAGAAATTGTCAAAATAAGATTGGTATTGGTATCAGCGAAATCGAGCGGACGGTTTCAGAGCTGGGAGACTTAAACTTCATTTTGCCATACAAAATAACTACCGAAACTAGTTTTTAATAATTTTTTATTAAATGAACTTATTTTATACTTCAGTATGAATAAAATTGGTATTTCTAACTAAAAAAAACTTTAAAAAAATTAAAAAAATTAAATAGACGTTTCCAGGGTTGGTAACCTTAACTTTTTTTGTTATGCAAAAGTAACTTACTAAACCAAATTTTTCCTTTTTTTTCTATAAACTAAACATATGTAATGTTCTTAAAAAAAAGGAGATTGATGTAAAAAATCAGAAAAACAAGAAGGATGATTCCAGGGTTGGAAAACCTACTATTTTTTTGATATATAAAATTAACTACCGTAAACAAATTTTGTATTTATTTTTATTAAACAAACTTATTTTATATTTCACCACGAATAAAACTGGTATTTCAAATAAAAAATTAACCTTAAAAAAATTAAAAAGGTGTTTCAAGGGTTGGAAAACTTTAACTTTTTTTCTTATACAAAAGTAAATTACTAAGACCAATTTTTCCTTTTCTTTATAAATTAAACATATCTTATATTCTTAAAAGAAAAGGATTGGTGTAGGAAGTCAGAAAAATCAAAATGGATGATTCCAGGGTTGGGAAACTGAAACTTTTTGTGATACAAAAAATTAACTACCGAAAATTAATTTTATATATTTTTTATTAAATGAACTTATTTTATACTTTAGTACGACTAAAATTAGTATTTAAATTTAAAAAAGTTTTAAACACGTCTCCAGGGTTGGAAAACCTTACCTTTTTTTATAGAAAAGTAACTTAATAAAGCAAATTTTTCGTTTTTCTCTATAAATTAAAGATATTTTATATTCTTAAAAGAAAGAGATTAGTGTAAGAAATCCGAAAAATCAAAAAGGAAGATTTCAGGGTTGGGAAACTTACCCTTTTTGTGATATAAAAAATTAAATACCGAAAACTAATTTTAATTTTTTTTTAAATAAATAAACTTATTTTATACTATAGTACAAATAAAATTGGTATTTCAATTTAAAAAAAAATTAAGACACGTTTCCAGGGTTGGAAAACTTTAACTCTTTATATACAAAATAACTTAATAAAGCAAATTTTTCCTTTTTCTCTATAAATTATATTAATATGTTATTAATATATTATTATTAATATATTATATTCTTAAAACAAAAAGATTAGTATAAGAAATCAGAAAAATCAAAAAGTATGATTTCAGGGTTGGAAAACCCACACTTTTTGTGATATAAAAATTAGCAACCGAAAACTAGTTTTTATTTGTTTTATAAAATGAACTTATTTTATGCTTCAGTACGAATCTATTTGGTATTTCAAAATAAAAAAGTTAAAAAATTAAAAAGACGATTCCAGGGTTGGAAGACTTACACTTTTTGTGATATATAAAAGTAACTAAGTCTAATTAATTTTATCTTTTCCTTTATAAATTATATATATTTTACGTTTTGGCAAGAAAAGTTTGGTATAGAAAATTATATATGTAGAACCTTGGTCGCTACAACAAAAAATACAATAGAATTAAAAATTAAAGGGTGTTCCAAAACGAGCAACGAAAAATGTTAAAATCCCATGTAATATACATATAATTGTATGAACATATGTATATTGAAACTTGAAATTTGTAAAATTAGTGTATTTTTATATAGACTACAACAATTAACACTAACATTTAAAAAAAATTAAATTAAAGGGTGATCCATCAGTTAATGCAATTTTGACTATGTAATTTTGACAATTTGCTATATCTTGGAAACCGTGAGAGGCAAACACTTGAAATTTTCAAAAATGGTAAAAATAAAAAAGCCGAAAATTATAAAATCGGCAAAACAAAAAAAATCGCCAAAAATTAAAAAAAAATCGCCAAACTCGAAAAAATCGCCAAAATGAAAAAAATCGCCAAAATGAAAAAAAAACGCCAGAAATCGAAAAAAACGCCAAAACTAAAAAAAAATTATAATGGGTGGTTTTTATTGAGGTATAGAACTTTAAGTTGGCATCACTTTTTTAACTGGCGGCCATTTTGTCAGCTGTCAAGTGATTAATATTTAGTTTGGTTTGCCATTTCATCATGAACAGGTTGACAAAAGAACAACGCTTGCAAATCGTGCAAATTTATTTCGAAAATAATGGTTCAGTTCGCGAAGTTTACCGCAAGCTCCGTCCATTTTATGGTCGACATAATCGTCCATCAGAGCAATTAATTCGGTTAACCATGGATCGTTTTCGCACTACGTTTACTCTATGTGATAATACGCATCCGCAGAGACGTCGAACAGTGCGCACCGAAGAAACAATTGCCGCTGTAGAGCAAAGTGTTGAAGAGGACCCGAATGAATCGATTCGCCACCGTGCACAGCAATTGGAGCTTTGTCCATCAACTTTATGGAAGATTTTGCGCAAAGATCTTGGCTTGCGACCTTACAAGATCCAGCTTGTGCAAGAATTAAAGCCGCGAGACCATGCAATGCGTCGTGATTTTGGTGTATGGGCCGAAAATGAGATTGATCTCGATGCTGATTTTCATCGCAAAATTTTGTTCAGTGATGAGGCTCATTTTTGGTTGAATGGCTACGTCAACAAGAAAAATTGCCGCATTTGGAGTGAAGAGAATCCACATGAGACCCTTGAGACGCCATTACATCCACAAAAACTGACTGTTTGGTGTGCTCTATGGGCTGGTGGAGTCATTGGGCCATACTTCTTCCGAAATAATGCTGGAGAGTCAGTTACCGTTAATGGAGACCGGTATAGAGCCATGATAACCGACTATTTTGTTCCCGAATTGGATGGCATGAATGTGGATGAGTTGTGGTTCCAACAAGACGGCGCTACATGCCACACAGCGCACGTCACAATCGATTTATTGAAGAAAACATTCGATGAGCGCATAATTTCGCGGAATGAACCTGTCAATTGGCCACCAAGATCGTGTGATTTGACACCATTGGATTATTTTCTTTGGGGATATGTGAAGTCGCTCGTCTACGCCAACAAACCAGAAACGTTAGGGGACTTGGAAGCCAACATTCGTGGCGTTATTGCCAACATACGGCCCCATATGCTCGAAAAAGTGGTTGAAAATTGGACCTGTAGAATTGGCTTTATTCGAGCCAGCCGCGGCGGCCACATGCCCGAAATCATATTTAAACATTAATGGCATAAAATTATCCTTCCAATAAAGCCAAATTGATGTATGTTAAAACGATTTTCTTGTGTTTTATTTCAATTCGAAGTTCTATACCTCTAAAAAAACACCCGTTATAAAAAAATCACAAAAAATAAAAAAAAATCGCCAAAGTGAAAAAAAATTGCCAAAATGAAAAAACGCAAAAACTGCCAAAACAAAAAAACCGAAAAGACCCCAAAAACGAAAAAAATGCCAAAACTATATATTATATATATATTATATATTATATTATTTTTCTTTTTTCACTTAACGTACTTTTTATATTTGTTTAAGAACTACTTACTATATTGATATAAGGAATCGGAAAAATCTAATATGATGATTCTAGGGTTTGAAAATTAATTTTTTTTGTACATAAAAGTAACTAGGTCAAATTGTTTTTGTCTTTGTGTTTATACCTTATGTATGGGCTTATGAACATATCTCTATACTACATAAACGCACTTTGGTAAAGGGTATATAAGATTCGCACAACCGAATATAGCACTCTTACTTGTTTTTATTTACGATCACTGGGCCAGTTAAAAAATGCATAGTTAGATAAAATAATGTGTTAAAGCGTGATGGGTGTTGGAGTGTACACTTTAAAAATGCACTATTGTGTCAATACAATCGGTCGCAAGTACGTACGCAATTTGGTAAGACTCGTCTGAAAAGAAGCATGTAAAATACGTTAATTTTTTTGAGAGTGACCACGCCTATTTTCTCAATATATTGACAAATTAAAGTCTGCTTTCCCGAAGTACATAAATCAAAAGGCTATGCCAAATGTTCATGCAAAGTTTCAATAGTGTAGCTGGTGCTTTAATTTTTGGATTTTCCGATTAAGTAAATCAATTAGGACTATTTGTTTACAAAATTTCAGCTCTCTATAGTATAATATTACATAAAATTTTTATGGGCCAGGCCTCGCCAACTTTTATATCTGCTAGTGCTTATGGTTCATGCAAAGTTTGGTATTAAAAAGTTAATAAGAAATACCTGAGTATTAAATTAAAAACTGCTAAGCCAAAGTACCTGAAGATTTATGGGTGAAGTTACGGCTACTTTTCAAAATAGGAAGTTTTTACTTTGGATAAGTACAATGTGTATGAAAAGTTTTAATAAAATTAATCTTAATTTTGAATTAAAAGTTCTTGTTCCCGCATCCTGATTGAAACTTCTTATTTCTTAGATTTTTCTTAGTGATCTCTGATCTAGATTTATTTGTGTATCGAATTTCTAGCGTGAATTATACCTTTAACTTTTATGAGCATTACCCCTCCCACTATTTTAAACTCAGAATTTTGTATGTAGCAGCACTTATAATTTGTGCTAATTTTCTTCTAAAATATGTTAGACCGAAGTAGATTAAACACAAGGCTAACATTTTATGGGAGTGATCATGCCCACTTTTTAAGGTGATAGTTTAAAGTCTTGTATATGTATGTGCAACGTGTAGGCAAGTTTTCACTAAAATGGCTTGAGTTAAAAGCTGTATATTATGGTTTTAGTTCCAAACAATATTGGCGTGGCCCCACCCATTCTGGTAATTTTTTTTTAATTTTCAGGTTTTTCTAGTTGGTTTCTTACAAAGACCTACTTTTGTATCAAATTTAAGCTCATAAGCACATTTTTTAATTTTTGTGGGGCCAGCCCCGCCCCTCTGACTAAAATTTCCGGGTTTTCAGGTTTTTCTAGCTAGTTTCTAACCTAGACCTACTTGTATATCAAATTTCAGCTCCATGGCGCAACTTTTAATTTTTAATTTTTAGGGGTGTAATCCTTCCCACTTTTCTGAACGTAAGATTTTTTTGGGCGAGTGTTTATTGTTTGTGTCAAGCCTCGTTGCAAACGAAAGATTATTGGCAATATTTTTACCTTTCTAAAAAAGGAGAGTATAATGTCAAGTTAGCAGGATATCTAAAAACTATATAAAACCCTTACGATTATAAATTTATATAACTCAAAGCATATTCCAGTGTTAGGTATTGAGCCATACAAGAACTTGGGCAAAATTTATATCTCACTACTTTTAATGGCCGAAATTTTGGATAGGAAGTTGGCCTTTTTCGCATTTATTTTTTCTGTGAGGATAATAATTACATACATAAAAAGCATATCTAACTATGCTGCGCCGTAGTACACGGAAATGAGGTTTAAATTGTATATGTGTGTCAACGCCCACTTTTTTAATGAAAATTCTATAGGCTTGCACTGTCGCAGTATATATACCAAATTTCAATAAAATAGCTTCCATTATGCGCCTTAGATTTGCTTTTTTAATTCTAACCTTTATGGGCGTATCCCCGCCCTCCTGGCGAAATTTTCGAGTTTAGTTTAGTGTTCACCTTGATCTAGTTTTGTAGTTTTTGTTTGCAAGTTTAAGTTCTTATGGGCGTAGACCCGCCCCCTGCCTAAAATGTCCGAGTTTTCAGATTTTTGTAGTTAATTGCTCACCTAGGTCTACTTGTGTAACAAATTTCAGATTTCTAGCTATAGCGAAAGTGCTTCATAATATTGATGAGTGAGTCAGTGGTCAGTGAGTATGTCTAAAAATATGCACTTTTTGCACCCCGAAATCTCCGGAACCTTTCATTGTAAAACTTTGAACTTCGCATATGAGGTTACTAATTATGGTTGAAATTTCATAATTTTACAATTGCGTGGAACTAAGTTATAAGGGTGGGAGGGGGGCTAAAAACAGCTCGAATGGCTTCGTGTAAATATACACAATTCGTGCATTTGCCAAAACTTGCCCAGGCACACTACCGCGCGCCAGGATTTAATTTGAAAAAAAATCGGTTATTGTAACTAATTAATCATTTTCTGCTGTACTGAAATTCTATAGCAATAAAATAAAAAAAAATTAAATAACATATTGATGTTCCAAACCAAATAAAAATTTAAAGGCAGAATTAGTTTTTAATTTCGTTTCTGTTACGAATCAGCTGACTCTTTTTTGTTTATTGAAATCTAATAAAAGTTGTTAGTTTTGCTGTTTCATTTTTTCTAAAAATTTGTAAGTAATTCTAAGTGAAATAACAATAATAAAACAACAAAAATTAAAAATCTTAAAAACCGCGATATATCCAGAAAAGATGTGGTATCTTCTAAGCGGCTGGACCAATTTTTTTTAAGCATAGCTAAGAACACTCTCGATCAAGTCACCTTTCGAACAGCAAAAACTAAGTCGAAATCGGGCCAGCTGTTTGGTCTGTATAAGTACTTGTACAGACACACAGATGCACATATACCCAGATACACAGCCACACACTACAAATTTATAGCACTCCTTTTTTTGGTCGGGGGTTAATGATACTGAAACTTAACAATGGACGATACAAAACTTATCACTTTAGTGGAAAACTGCGCCCATTCTGGCCAAAAACCGCTGATAAGTTACTGCAGAAAAAGTAAGTACTCAAATTTAGAAGCAGAACGGCACGGCGCAGAACAGCAACAGAAAGTAAAGACTAAAAGCTGGAACAGAATAGAATAGTTATAGTAGTAGTGCAGCAAGAAAAAAATCGAACAGAATATTGAAGCTTTCTGCATGATTACTAAATAAAAACCTTGTAAGATTAAACAAGAATGTTGTGTGAATTTTTTTCACAGCTCGAATTAACTTCGTATGTGTTGTCTAAAACACAATAAAAAAATTTAAATATAATATATGGGCGATTCTATTCTAGACAACTTTTAACATCAATTTTCAAATCATTTTTTGATACTTTATTTGAGCCCATTTAAAGTAAAATATCTATATTTGTGATTTGAACGGGCTAAAGTTCGTATCGCTTTTTAAGCCAAATTACATGTGATAATTATTAATGAACAAATAACAGCAAAGTCTGTTGTAAATATTCTGACTAACAACACATAGTTGAACGGAACAGCCAGCCGTTTTCGAAGGAAACTAAACCTTCATCATCAGCGTTCTTTTGTGTTTGGTCCACTGTGTGTGGTGTCAGTTGATGTAGATTTCTGCTTTATATACTTAGCATTTTATTGCAAATGGAATATGTGAATTGTTTTGATTCATCGTATTTCAATTTGCTGAAAGCTTTTTTGTATTGTAAGCTCAATTTTACCATCACTATATTTACAGCAGTCTTACCATTGTCGTTTTGTTCTTTTTACTAATTATACACATGTTACTTAATTTGCTTATTTTTTGTTCTACTTAAGACAAACTTTTTTGGTTTGTTACTATTAAGTATATTTTTATTTAATTTTTGCCACAGGCCCATGGCTATTAATTTAATTAATTTTAATTATTATTCGAACTCCATTTAGAAATTTAGAAATAAATGGAGTTCGAATAATAATTAAAATTAATTAAATTAATAGCCATGGGCCTGTGGCAAAAATTAAATAAAAATATACTTAATAGTAACAAACCAAAAAAGTTTGTCTTAAGTAGAACAAAAAATAAGCAAATTAAGTAACATGTGTATAATTAGTAAAAAGAACAAAACGACAATGGTAAGACTGTTGTAAATATAGTGATGGTAAAATTGAGCTTACAATACAAAAAAGCTTTCAGCAAATTGAAATACGATGAATCAAAACAATTCACATATTCCATTTGCAATAAAATGCTAAGTATATAAAGCAGAAATCTACATCAACTGACACCACACACAGTGGACCAAACACAAAAGAACGCTGATGATGAAGGTTTAGTGGCCTTCGAAAACGGCTGGCTGTTCCGTTCAACTATGTGTTGTTAGTCAGAATATTTACAACAGACTTTGCTGTTATTTGTTCATTAATAATTATCACATGTAATTTGGCTTAAAAAGCGATACGAACTTTAGCCCGTTCAAATCACAAATATAGAAATAAATGGAGTTCAAATAATAATTAAAATTAATTAAATTAATAGCCATGGGCCTGTGGCAAAAATTAAATAAAAATATACTTAATAGTAACAAACCAAAAAAGTTTGTCTTAAGTAGAACAAAAAACAAGCAAATTAAGTAACATGTGTATAATTAGTAAAAAGAACAAAACGACAATGGTAAGACTGTTGTAAATATAGTGATGGTAAAATTGAGCTTACAATACAAAAAAGCTTTCAGCAAATTGAAATACGATGAATCAAAACAATTCACATATTCCATTTGCAATAAAATGCTAAGTATATAAAGCAGAAATCTACATCAACTGACACCACACACAGTGGACCAAACACAAAAGAACGCTGATGATGAAGGTTTAGTGGCCTTCGAAAACGGCTGGCTGTTCCGTTCAACTATGTGTTGTTAGTCAGAATATTTACAACAGACTTTGCTGTTATTTGTTCATTAATAATTATCACATGTAATTTGGCTTAACTTTAGCCCGTTCAAATCACAAATATAGAAATAAATGGAGTTCGAATAATAATTAAAATTAAGTAAAATATCTATATTTTATAATAATATAATTTTTTTAAACGTAAGCTTTTAAGCTTTATTTAAAAATATAAATTTGTTGTGCACTTCGAAGCATTAAGAATCATAGATTTGCACCCGTCATGTTGCACCCGTCATGGCTTAAAGAGAAAATTTCTTATTATTGGATTATATTTCTCTACGACGTTTGATTTGATAATCATCATCTGATATCCCATCTTTCACAATAAAAAAGAATAATACAATAAAAGTTTAAAGATTAACAGAGTTTTGTGTTTTTGTGGTATGATCTTATGAAAGTGGGCCAATTTGGTTGCACCCGTCATGCACTTTAAAGCTCTCTAGTGGCTATTTGAGCGTTTCATATAAATTCTTGTATATAGATAACAATAGTATATAAAAAAATGTTACCCGTTCTAGAAATAACTTAATTGAAAATGTGTTTCTTTCTATTAGTAAAAGGCGTTTAAAGCGTCCAAATGTTGCACCCGTCAGAATAGAATCGCCCATTTGATAACTAACACCCGAAAATATATTCTTCTAGAAATGCGTTTCCTCAAGCAACAAATTCGCAAAAATCGCAATATTGGAAAGAAACACCAAAATTTATTAAAACATGCTAAAACCGTAAAGCAAACAAACATTCCGCAAAAACTTGCTAAAATTTTAACGACTGCAGAGCACAATATTGATTAAAAGGCCCTAAAAGTACAAGAAAGCAAACAAAATTTGGGAGAATTACGTCTGTCGCAAAAAAAGCGATAATTCACGAAAAGTTGAAACATTTTAAACAAGTTATAATATTGATTACATATCGCTAAGTTACTAACAACGCGATGATAACAAAGTCTAATATCGTATAAAAATCGACAAAAATGTAAGCACTCTGAAAACATGCAAAAAGTTACTTTTTCGAGAACTTCACAAAAAATCTCTAAAACTGTAAGGAATGCAAAAAAATCGCGAAAAGGACGAACATTTGCAAAGACTTACTAACAGCGGGATGATAACGAAGTTTAATATTGTTTAAAATCAGGAAGCTGAAAACATGCAAAAGTTACTTTTTCGTGAACTTTGTAAAAATTCGCGAGAAGTTGCAAAATCGAAAGCAAGCCCTAAAATTGATTAGAAATCGAAAATACCTTTAAAAATAAGAAATGTTCGGAAAAAATGCGAAAAAATAGCATGTTAGCAAAAAATAGCTAAATGTACTAAAGAAATTACCAATAATAATTGTCTAGATAATATTTTACTCAAAAGCATGGTAATCTTTGTTGACATATACAAATATTTATTTTTGCCGCGCAACAAAATTCAAAATTTTGAATTTATCGCTTCAACTTCCAATGCAACGACTACCACAACTAGGCATTCTGTTTACTTCCCTTTAAAACAACAGTTTTTAACATTTGACAGCTTGCAGCGCTACTCCTTTCGTTGTACTACAGTTGCTATTCTGTTCCAGCATTTAATATAAAATGAAACTCCGAGTATAAAAAAGAGAGAGACTATACGCAATTCCTACAACTACAAAGAATACTAATGAAGGTACCCTTCTAGACAGGAGCTGTGCAGAAGAGACACAGCCCTGCAGAAGTGTTCCCACAACAAATACGAGTATACTTATTACTAGAGATGTGCACGTGATTGTTTTCTGATTCACGACACGCACGCTCACACAGAAAAATATTTTACTCACGCACTTTCACGCACGAATGGTTTTGAAAATTTTCACGATCACGCACGCTCACGAATAAAATATTTTTAATCACGCACGAGTGCTTTACAACTTATCACGATCACGCACGCTCACGAAAAAGTATATGTATAATATAATTTTCATGTTTTTTGGGTTGAAAAATAGGTTCTTACATATACATATGTATATACATATCTATGTATATATGTACGCTCGTGTTTTTGTAAAATTTACAATGTAATTTAAAATAAAGCAAAGTTAATTTAATATAGTTTTAAAAATTCGTATTCGCGGATATCATTTTAAATATTCGAATTCGAATTCTCGTACATCAAAAATTGACATTCCGCACATGTATTTATGTATACATACATAATAAAATGTGAAGGTAAGACGTATGACCAATTAAATAAATGATAATCAAATATATGCGAAAAGCATATTAAATGAGAAAACATACAAATTACTAAAATTTTTCTGTTACGTAACAAAGACTCCCCCCACCCCCACAAGCTTATCGCTTTGGAATTGTGTTTGTGTTAAAAAAACTGACTAAAAAAAAACAAGTCATAACAAAACTCGAATCCCACCCCTCCCCCCTACAGCGTTAAGTAATATATGGACGGCCCCTAAAGCAAAAAACATTTTCTGCGGTACAATTCGTCAGTAGTATTGTTGACAAAGGCACTGTTCAATCAGTAGTGTTTCTCAATTGATACTTCCTACAGGGTATCTAAGAAACATACATACATACTTACAAACTTACTTATGTACTCAAAAATCAAAGTTTTAACCCAACAAACCAAAACGCTATGGAAATGGTTTATAACAAGCTTACTACCATAAGCCTGAAGCTTAGAAAAGTGTTGCGCATACTCTTGTAAAAGGTTTATTAACAATTATTTTATAAAGAAAATTGAACCCTTGCGATAATATTGCAAGCCTATAGTATACAACAAGCTTATAATTCTAAATTATAGAATATGCTTCCAGGAAAATAGTTTTGTAAACATGCTTATAGTAGGCATATTTAAAATTAAAATTTATATTCCAATATAATAATTACTATTTTTTAAATGTAACTTTTTGTAGAAACTCCACTTAACTTTAGGACACTGAACTAATTAAACAAGACAAAAAATTACGACTTTAACAAATAATATAAAATTCACGCGTTCAAAATCATAAACAACAAAAAAAAAACTTGGAAACAGTGATACCACTTACAAAAAAGTGTTTAAGTGATGAGCTTATTCTCCATTGCAGTTATATTTAGCTTATGGGGTGGTTTATTGGGAATTGTTCAGAGAAACTACCGAAATGTCTTAACGAACTCGGTGCGACAAGTCTGACTTCAGAAAAAGTCGAAACATATTTTTTGGGGGTATTCATTATGTTTGTAAGCTCATACTACCATACATATTACTATATATATGTATATGCATTTATTATTATAAAATAATTTATTTCAAATGATTGCATACAGTTACATATGTACCTATGCAGGAATGTTATCTCGTGAGAGCGTGAAAATTCGTGCGTGATTATTAAAATAAGCTCACGCATGATCACGCACGAGTAAATTTTTTTCAGTCACGCTCACGCACTCACGCGTGATTAGTTATAATATTTGATCACGAATTACGTGAATCACGCGTGACACGATAACATCACGACATTTGCACATCTCTACTTATTACCACCCAAATGGTAAATAATGCAATTAGAACTTTTCACCATTTAAAGCAGCTGGACCTGATGTCAATTTTCTGCTCTTCTTCAGAAGAGCATTGATGTAATAAAAGATAGCTTGCATAACATCCTCAGACAAGGCCAATAATCTTAGCATTATTAATACTGAAAACATTGGAACGAATTGTCAACACAACGCTGAAGGAGAAAACACCACTTGATATTATAAAATTTTAAAATCACTGCAGGTCTGTTAAGACAGCCCTACAAGAAGTTGTATATCATGTTGAAAGATCTTGTTATCTAGGCATTTATACACAAGCTTATTTGGCTTATATCAAGGAATACCTGCTTGGACAAGTCATACGCTTAACAGCAGGTGTTTAAGTTGATAAAAAAAATAAAATGTCATGCACGACGCGGAACAGCGCAAGGAGGTATATTATTTCCTTTATTGTGCGTTACCACCATTCAGAGCCTACTAAAACTTCTATCCGAAGAAGTATTCGAGACCGTATGTTATGCAGACGACGCACATTGTGACTTTTTGCAGGTTTAGCGTCCCAAAAATGAAAAATAAAAACTTGTGATATGGCAATGATTTTCACGTATTTATTAGACAACTACACAGCCGTTACGAATATGCAAGGAAAACAAAAATAAGAACAACAACAACTTTGAGAATCGTTATCAAACATGCATTCTTGCAGCAAGTGTAATAACACGTGAAATATTCGCTTTATTTTTGTGAGCTTTTAAACAGTGCCACATTTTGTCAGAATAAGATATTAAAGATTTGTCTTCAACCTTTGAAAACGTTGATAATTCATTATAAAATTGGTAAGTTTTTATACTGTATGCTTCATATCTAAGTTTGTTATGCATTAAAAAAATAGTCCATAAAATTTTGTAAAAAAAGATAGTATATTTTTTCATTGGAAAAAAAATTAACGAGTTGGATGGTGTTTGATGTAATGTTTGTTACTAACATAACAAGTAGATGTCCCAGTATCAGAATCTGAAGTAAAAGTTTGCCGATAATTGCCTCATTTTTATTTTTCGAATTTTAAAGATGGCTGTTCCGAGGATTGTGTTATTTGAGGAGTGGCTGAAAAGCAAGAAAGAGTACAGACAATGTACATTGCTTAATCTTATTTTGAGTAAAATTGGAAAGGATGTAGACTACATAAAGTTAAAACTGAAAGTGAAGAACTTAACTTTAACTTTATTTGGCAGAATATCCGTGCTACGTCATGCCCGTTACAGTGCACAAAATTCTTTTCCATGGAAAGGATCTTATTAAATCTTGCATTCTTCCAATTGGCCAGCTTTCTGAAGAAGAACAAGAGTCCAGGAATAAAGATACAAGAAATTATCGTGAGCGTTTTACAAGAAAAACTTCAAGAGTTGCAACAAACACTGTTTTATTGAACCGATTGCTTATATTGTCAGATCCATACGTATGCAGCCTACGCAAAAAGCCATTGACAAAGAAGAGAGCATTAAGTCCGGAAGTTGTTGCGTTATTGGCCGAACCAGATATTGTAGAAGACATTGACTTAGAATAATTTGTTGTACATTAATTACTAAACCATAATAAATATAAAGAAGTAAGAGTGCTATATTCGCCTGTGCCGAATCTTATATACCCTTTACCAAAGTGCGTTTATGTAGTATAGAGATACATACATAAGCACATAGTTACTTTTATGTACAAATAAACAAATAATAATTTTCAAACCCTAGAATCATAATTTTAGATTTTTCTGATTACTTATACCAATCTAGTAGTTCTTAAAAGAATATAGAAAGTGCGTTAAGTGAAAAAAAGGAAATTCAAAAAAAATGTTTTATTTAATTAATTTAATGTCCAGAAAAAAATCATAGTTTCCAGCTCTGGAGCTATGGTTTTTATTTTAATAATTTTCTATACCAAACTTTTCTTTCCAAAACGTAAAATATATATAATTTATAAAGGAAAAGATAAAAATTAATTAGACTTAGTTACTTTTATATATCAAAAAAGTGTAAGTATCCCAACCGGGAACTCATCCTTTTTGATTTTCTGATTTCTCTTTCTTTTGAGAATACAAGAAATGTTTAATTTATAAAAAAAAGGAAAAATTTGTTGTAGTAAGTTACTTTTGTACAAAAAAAGTTAAAGTTTTCCAACCCTGAAATCGTCTTTTTAATTTTTTTAATTGTCTTTTTTATTTGAAATACCAATTTAATTCGTTATCAAGCATAAAATAAGTTTATTTAATAAAAATAGATAAAAATTAGTTTTCGGTAGGTAATTTTTAATATCATAAAGAGTGTAAGTTTCGCAACCCTGGAAGCCGCCTTTTTAATTTTTTTTTATTTCTTACATCATCTTTTTTTTAAGAATATAAGATATGTTTAATTTATAGTAAAAAAGAAAAAATTTGTTTTAGTAAGTTACTTTTGTATAAAAAGTAAGGTTTTCAACCCTGGAAACGTCGTTTTAAGCTTCTTTAAACTGAAATACCAAGTTTATTCGTACTGAAGTATGAAATAATTTTATTTATTTAAAAAAATTACAATTAGTTTTCGGTAGCAAATTTTTTATATCACAAAAATTTTGGGTTTTCCAACCCTGAAATCAAACTTATTGATTTTTCTGATTTCTTATACTAATCTCTTTCTTTTAAGAATATAAGATATCTTTAATTTATAGAGAAAAAGGGGAAAATTTGTTTTAGGAAATTAATTTTCTATAAAAAAGGGTAAGGTTTTCCAACCCTGGAAACGTGTTTTAAACTTTTTTAAATTGAAATACCAATTTTATTCGTACTGAGGTATAAAATAATTTTATTTAATAAAAATAATTAAAAAATTAGTTTACGGTAGTTAATTGTATATATCACAAAAATAGTAGGTTTTCTGACCCTGGAACCATCCTTTTTAATTTTTCTGACTTCTAACACCAATCTATTTCTTTTGAGAATATAAGATATCTTTAATTTATAGAGAAAAAGTTAAAACTTGCCTTAGTAAGTTACTTTTGTATAAGAAAAAAAGTTAAAGTTTTCCAACCCTGGAAACATCTTTTTAATTTTTTGAAGTTTAATTTTTTATTTGAAATACCAATTTTATTCGTGGTAAAGTATAAAATAAGTTTATTTAATAAAAATAATTAAAAAGTTAGTTTACGGTAGTTAATTGTATATATCACAAAAATAGTAGGTTTTCCAACCCTGGAATCATCCTTCTTGCTTTTCTGATTTTTTACATCAATCTCATTTTTTTAAGAAAATTACATATGTTTAGTTTACAGAAAAAAAAGGAAAAATTTGTTTTAGTAAGTTTCTTTTGCATAACAAAATAAGTTAAGGTTTCCAACCCTGGAAACGTCTTTTTAATTTTTTTAATTTTTTTTAATATTTTTTTAGTTGGAAATACCAATTTTATTAATACTGAAGTATAAAATAAGTTTATTTAATAAAAAATTATTAAAAACTAGCTTTCGGTAGTTATTTTGTATGGCAAAATGAAGTTTAAGTCTCCCAGCTCTGAAACCGTTTGTTCGATTTTGCTGATTTTCAATACCAATCTTTTTTCGACAATTTATGACCCACCAGTTCAAGCTTTTCTGGGAGCTTCGGAAAACCGATCCCCGCTTATTAACCGATGGCTCGCTTATTAATATTCTGGAAATTACAAACGGAATGACAAACCTATATATACCCTTTTACCATTTTTTGGTAAAGGGTATAATAACAAACATATATTCAATAAAACTAACTGTTAGTTTTTACTTTGCGAGGGTGGATGTATGGGATATTCAGTAACAGAGGGCGGACCACGCTTATTTTTGTTTTTCAATATCATATCTTATCTTATCTTTTAATGCTATATTATCTTTCGTATGGAAGTTATGAATTTTGGCATCCTAAAAGTTAAGAAAGTCACACTGTGCGACGTGGTGATTTTAATAAGGGGACATCAATTTAGAGTATTAATTGAAAAGGTTACTGAAGCTCCTAACTTACTGTTAACCCGTAAAAACAGGAACTTTTTTCTTCACGAGAAAGCTGAAAACACCAACATTTGAATCTCCCATATATCAAATCAAAACAAAACCAATTATAACTATCAATTAAGTCAAATATCAAGGAGTGATACTTGATTGAAGATTATCCTGTAAAGAACATATAGAAAACAAATCGATTAAGGCTCAACGAGTTTGGAACTTTTGCAGAAGAGCTATTGGATCTAAATGTGAATTTAATCCCAAGATGACACATTGGTTTTTTACGAGGGTGGTACGACTAGTCATAACATATGAATCGTTAGAGTGGTGGACATCTTTAAAAAGAAGTTTAATATAAAACCCTTCAAAAAATACAGATACACTACTGTATTAGCATCTGTGGCGCAACAAGAACCACATCAACTAAGGTGATGAAAAACATACCCTCAATCGTGCCAATGGATATACAGTTTAAATATGAGGCAGCTATGGCCGCTACAAGACTGCTGGTAATTGATGAATGGCTAACAGGAGGAAGGAAATACAACCAAGTACCAAAGTATAATACATACCTTAACCAGGAGAAACGTCACCAACGTCATATGTGAAAAAATTCACATTAGATATTTACAGAGTAGCTGCATCACCATAATATCTGAAAGTGTGGAATGGGATAGAGCAACAATAAAAGGGAATAACGGGCGGGTAGTGGATTTAATGACATAAGTCGTAGTAAATGTAAATTCTTTCACTTGCGGAATCATAATACAGCCTTTCAGATTAAGATCATGGCTATGAAAGAAGGCATTAAATATCTAAAGGAGATTGACAACGATCTACCTATTCGCATGTTTACGGATAGTAGGAAAGTTATCCAAGACTTAAGAAATCATAAAGTTCAATCTCGAATCGTCCTTCAATGCGAAAACGAGGTAAACTCACACAGGATTTGTAGAGAAATCGAGATAATATGGATTCCAGGACACCAGGGGCTCTTTGCAAAGGAAGAGACGGATAGATTTACAAAAATGGGATCATTACTAAATAACATTACACTAAAGAATGCCAAACCTTTTGCAGAATTTAAAAATTAATTGAAACAATGGGCTATAGAACAACACACTCAAGATTGGCAGGGCTCTAATATTGCAAGAATGACCGAAAAACCCTGAGGAAACCCAAATTATGAAAAGACAATAGAGATTCTAAGTTTAAAAATGCCAACACTGCGGAGCTTGGCTAGCGTGATAACAGGAGATACAGAGTTAAAAAGTTACCTGGCTCGCTTGGGCGTTGTTGACGATACTACATGTATGTAGAGCTTGCCAAGAGGACGATGACGAAACTCTCGAATACTACTTGTTTCACTGTCCAGGATTCAGTCAAATTAGAGGAAAAATCTTTCATGCATCAAATCACGTAGGCTTACACTGAGTTTTCGGGTTAACTAAATTTTCACATTCATGAATTCACTTATTTACAAAATTCATTAAAACATAGCTTTTGTAATAATTTGAAATTAAAGATACCTGCTCTTACTAAAAATTTAAAAAATAGGACTTAAAGCCTCTCCTAGATAATATTGGAAAGTATATGCAGACTTATAAAAAAATATATTAAAGATATAGTTTTGCAGTTTTTCCTAAATTACAATGCATTTGAAAACTGTAATAACTGCTTTTTGATATTAAATTTATTTTGAGCAACAATGTCATAAAACTAGTGTTAAACAGAAATACTATCATTGTATTGGCATACCCGTACATAGAAAAAATATTTCTGGAATAAGTAATTTTAATTGCAAATAACAACAAAAACCAATTAAAAATGTAGTTAAAATTTTGCTTAAAGATTTGATTAATTACAAAGTTTATTTTACTCAATTACATTTTTGTATAATTGCTGGTTTAATTTTCAATTAAAGTTATTTATTGCAGGAATATTTTTATCTGTGTATGTTGCACACAAGCAAATAAATTTACAAATTCATTCCTAGTATTCGAAAGTAAAACAAAAATGTTGTTAAACTATAGAAACATTCGGAGCTATTTTACACATTTATGCACCTACTTAAAATAGTTAAACACTCATAACGAAAATATACAAAGGCATGTACATTGTACAATGTACATATGCAATGTACATATTCATTGTACATGTACACACATTCATGACCTTCATAAATAGCACACATTAACTAAGAAGGCATTCTTAAAAGTTCTTCGAAAACTTGGAATACTTCTGGGGCCTAATTCTCGCATTCGATTGCGAGCGAGTTATTATTCGAATGTTCGAGTTTTTTAACTTTTGGGATTTTCGCATTCGGTTTCGAATAACACATATCGAAATTTCTAATGACAGCATTCGATAACGTGCATACATTCGAATGCAACCGTTCGTGTTTTAACTCGCAAGCAAAAAGCCATTCGAAATCATGTTTAAGATAGAAAAAATTAAGAAAAGGAAAATGTATGTTCAATATTTGACTTATTTATTTATAAATGAATGAATGTACAAATGCACGTATAAAAATACAAATTAAAAAATTTCTATTTGACTTCCAATATAACATAACAAAAATTAAAAACTTTAAAAACCCCCGAATTTTTTCAGAAAAGATGTTATATCTTCTAAACGGCTGGACCGATTTTTTTCAAACATAGCTAAGAACCATCTCGATCAAGTCATCTTTCAAACAGAACTAAATGAAAATCGGTCCCGCCATTTGGCCTGTACGTGGACACAGACAGACACACAGATACACAGACACACACTACAAACTTATAACACCCCTTTTTTTAGTCGGGGGTTAAAAACACACTGACTTGGCAAATAATAAAATAAAATATAAAACAAGTAAGAGTGCTATATTCGCCTGTGCCGAATCTTATATACCCTTTACCAAAGTGCGTTTATGTAGTATAGAGATACATACATAAGCACATAGTTACTTTTATGTACAAAGAAAAAAAAAATAATTTTCAAACCCTAGAATAATCATGTTAGATTTTTCGGATTATTAATACCAATCTTAAAAAACATATAGAAAGTGTGTTAAGTGAAAAAAAGGAAGTTAAAAAAACTATTTTATTTCCTTATTTTAATGTCCAGAAAAAAATCAAAGTTTCCAGCTCTGAAGCTAAGGTTTTTATAATTTTCAATACCAAACTATTCTTTTCAAAACGTAACATATATATATTATTTATAAAGGAAAAGATATAAATTAATTAGACTTAGATACTTTTATATATCAAAAAAGTATAAGTTTCCCAACCCTGAAATCATCCTTTTTGATTTTTCTGATTTCTTACACTAATCTCTTTCTTTTAAGAATATAAGAAATGTTTAACTTATAGAAAAAAAGGAAAAATTTGTTTTAGTAAGTTACTTTTGTACAAAAAAAAACTAAAGTTTTCCAACCCTGGAATAGTCTTTTTAATTTTCTTAATTTTTTTTTTATTTTAAATACCAATTTTATTCGTTATCAAGCATAAAATAAGTTTATTTAATAAAAATAGATTAAAATTAATTTTCGGTAGTTAATTTTTTATAACACAAAGAGTGTAAGTTTCCCAACCCTGGATTCCTCCATTTTGATTTTTTTATTAATTTCTTACACAATCTTTTTTTTAAGAATATAATATATGTTTAATTTATATCAAAAAAGAAAAAATTGTTGTAGTAAATTACTTTTGTATAAAAAATAAGGTTTTCCAACACTGTCAACGTCGTTTTAATTTTTCATTTTTTTTTTATTTTGAAATACCAAATTCATTCGTACTGAAGTACAAACTAAGATTATTTATTTTGTAAAAAAAAAATAAAAATAGTTTTCGGTAGCTAATTTCTTATATCACAAAAAGTGTGGGTTTTCCAACCCTGAAATCAAACTTTTTGATTTTTCAGATTTCTTATACTAATCTCTTTCTTTTAAGAATATAAGATATCTTTAATTTATAGAGAAAAAGGCAAAATTTGCTGTAGTAAGTTACTTTTGTATAAAAAAAGCTAAGGTTCTCCAACCCTGGAAACGTATTTTAACCTCTTTTAAATTAAAATACCAATTTTATTCGTACTATAGCATAAAATAATTTTATTTATTTAAAAAAAAATTAAAAATAGTTTTCGGTAGTTAGTTTTTTATATCAAAAAAGAGTAAGTTTACCAACCCTGGAATCATCCATTTTAATTTTTCTGATTTCTCACACCAATCTATTTCTTTTAAGAATATAAGACATCTTTAATTTATAGAGAAAAAGGAAAAATTTGCTTTAGTAAGGTACTTTTGTATAAAAAAAAAGTTAATGTTTTCCAACCCTGGAATTGCCTGTCCGTCTGTCCGTCTGTCTGTACGTGAAATCGGTTTTCCGAAGCTCCCAGAAAAGCTAGAGGCTTCGTTCTTGGACAGGTGGGTCAGAAATGGTCGAAATAAGATTGGTATTGAAAATCAGCAAAATCGAGCAGACGGTTTCAGTGCTGGGAGACTTAAACTTCATTTCGCCATAAAAAATAACTACCGAAAACTAGTTTTTAATAATTTTTTATTAAATAAAATTATTTTATACTTCAGTATGAATAAAATTGGTATTTCTAACTAAAAAAAAATTAAAAAAAAAATTTTAAAAAATTAAAAAGAGGTTTCCAGGGTTGGAAAACCCTAACTTTTTTTGTTATGCAAAAGTAACTTACTAAAACAAATTTTTCCTTTTTTTTCTATAAACTAAACATATGTAATTTTCTTAAACATATGAGATTGATGTAAAAAATCAGAAAAACAAGAAGGATGATTCCAGGGTTGGAAAACCTACTATTTTTGTGATATATACAATTAACTACCGTAAACTAACTTTTTAATTATTTTTATTAAATAAACTTATTTTATACTTTACCACGAATAAAATTGGTATTTCAAATAAAAAATTAAACTTCAAAAAATTAAAAAGATGTTTCCAGGGTTGGAAAACTTTAACTTTTTTTCTTATACAAAAGTAACTTACTAAGGCAAGTTTTAACTTTTTCTCTATAAATTAAAGATATCTTATATTCTCAAAAGAAATAGATTGGTGTTAGAAGTCAGAAAAATTAAAAAGGATGGTTCCAGGGTCAGAAAACCTACTATTTTTGTGATATATACAATTAACTACCGTAAACTAATTTTTTAATTATTTTTATTAAATAAAATTATTTTATACCTCAGTACGAATAAAATTGGTATTTCAATTTAAAAAAGTTTAAAACACGTTTCCAGGGTTGGAAAACCTTACCCTTTTTTATAGAAAATTAATTTCCTAAAACAAATTTTCCCCTTTTTCTCTATAAATTAAAGATATCTTATATTCTTAAAAGAAAGAGATTAGTATAAGAAATCAGAAAAATCAAAAAGTTTGATTTCAGGTTGGAAAACCCACAATTTTTGTGATATAAAAAATTTGCTACCGAAAACTAATTTTAATTTTTTTAAATAAATAAAATTATTTTATACTTTAGTACGAATAAAATTGGTATTTCAGTTTAAAAAAGCATAAAACGACGTTTCCAGGGTTGGAAAACCTTACTTTTTATACAAAAGTAACTTACTAAAACAAATTTTTTCTTTTTTACTATAAATTAAACATATCTTATATTCTTAAAAAAAAGATGATGTAAGAAATAAAAAAAAATTAAAAAGGCGGCTTCCAGGGTTGCGAAACTTACACTCTTTATGATATTAGAAATTACCTACCGAAAACTAATTTTTATCTATTTTTATTAAATAAACTTATTTTATGCTTGATAACGAATTAAATTGGTATTTCAAATAAAAAAGACAATTAAAAAAATTAAAAAGACGATTTCAGGGTTGGAAAACTTTATTTTTTTTTTGTACAAAAGTAACTTACTAAAACAAATTTTTCCTTCTTTTTATAAATTAAACATTTCTTGTATTCTCAAAAGAAAGAGAAATCAGAAAATCAAAAAGGATGAGTTCCCGGTTGGGATACTTACACTTTTTTGATATATAAAAGTAACTAAGTCTAATTAATTTTTATCTTTTCCTTTATAAATTATATATATTTTACGTTTTGGAAAGAAAATTTTGGTATAGAAAATTATTAAAATAAAAACCACAGCTCCAGAGCTGGAAACTATGATTTTTTTCTGGACATTAAATTAATTAAATAAAACATTTTTTTTGAATTTCCTTTTTTTCACTTAACGCACTTTCTATATTTTTTTAAGAACTACTAGATTGGTATAATTAATCAGAAAAATCTAAAATTATGATTCTAGGGTTTGAAAATTATTATCTGTTTCTTTGTACATAAAAGTAACTATGTGCTTATGTATGTATCTTTATACTACATAAACGCACTTTGCTAAAGGGTATATAAGATTCGGCACAGGCGAATACAGTACTCTTACTTGTTTTTGTTCTACTTAAGACAAACTTTTTTGGTTTGTTACTATTAGGTATATTTTTATTTAATTTTTGCCACAAGCCCATAGATAAATAGAGAGAATAGTGCGTATTTGTTTATTTCTTTCTATTGGAAAAAATGTTGTCAAGTAAACAGACTATCTAGAAATTGTATGACACACTTACGATTACAAATTTATATAACGCATTCCATATTTCTGGATTAGGTATTGTGCCAAACAAGAACTTAGTCAAAATTTATATCTCACTACTTTTAATGGCCGAAATTTTGGATAGGAACTTGGCCTTTTTTCACATTTATGTTTTTGTGAGGATCTGACTACTTTTTGAAAAATTTTCTATAATAACACTTTTTAAACTTAACATTTCTATTGTATCTTATTTCTATTAATGACCGCTGTGCCAGTTGAAAATGGCATAGTTACATAAAATAATGGGTTAGAGCGTTACGGGTGTTAAATTGTAAACCTTTAAAATGCACTATTGCGTCATTACAACGGGTCGCTAGTGTGTACGCAATTTGGTAAGAGTCCTCTGGAAAGAAACATGTTAAATACAGCGTACATTTTAGTGGACGCGATATCGTCTTTTTGCTCAATAAATGTACATATTAAAGTCTGCTTAGCCGAAGTTCATATATCAAAAGGATATGCCCAATGTGCATGCAAAGTTTCAATATGGTACCTGGTGCTTTAATTTTTGGATTTTCCGATTGAGTCAATCAATTACTATTTGTCTGCAAAATGTCAGCTCTCTATAGTATAATATTACGTAAAATTTTTATAGGCCTGGCTTCGCTGACTTTTGTATCTTCTAGTACTTATGGTTCATGCAAAGTTTGGTATTAAAAAGTTAATTAGAAATACCTGAGTATTAAATTAAAAACTGCTAAGCTGAAGTACCTGAAAGAAAATGCTAAGATTTATGGGTGAAGTCACGGCTACTTTTCAAAATAGGAAATTTTTATTTTGGATAAGTGCAATGTCTATGAAAGGCTTCATTCAATAAAATTTATCTTAATTTTGAATTTAAAGTGCTTGTTATCTCCCTCTGGTTGGAACTTCAGGTTTTTTAGATTTATCTTATTGATCTCTGATCTAGATTTATTTGTGTATCTAGTTTCAGCTCTCTAGTGCAAATTAGAGTTTTAAAGGCGTGGCCCCGCATACCGGAAAAAACTTCTTGGTTTTATGATTTTCCTATTGGCTTACTCTACACTTACTTATGTATAAAATTTCAGCTATCTAGCGAGAATTAAATTTTATGAGCACTATCCCTCCCACTATTTTCAACTCACAATTTTGTTTGTGAGCAGCGCTTACAACTTATGCTAATTTTCTAGTAAAATATGCTAGACTGAAGTAGATTAAACACAAGGCTAAAATTTTATAGGAGTGATCACGCCTACTTTTTAAGGTGATAGTTTAAAGTACTGTATACGTGAAACGCGTATGCAAGGTTTCACTAAATTAGTTTGTGTAGAAAGCTGTATATTAAGATTTCAGTACCAAACAGTATTAGCGTGGCCGCGCCCGCTCTGGTAAAATTTGTTGGGTTTTCAGATTTTTCTAATTGGTTTCTCACCTAGACCTACTTGTGTATCAAATTTCAGCTCATAAGCGCAACTTTTAATTTGTAATTTTTATGGGCGCAACCCCGCCTCTCTAACTAAAATCTCCGGGTTTTCAGATTTTTCTAGTTGGTTTCTCACCTAGACCTACTTGTATATAAAATTTCAGCTCCTTAGCGCAACTTTTAATTTTTAATATTTATGGGCGTAACTCCGCCCACTTTTCCAAACCTAAGATTTTTTCGAACAGTACTTATTATCCGTGTCAAGTTTCGTTGCAAACGGATAATAATACCCACATAAATATTATATCTAGTATGCTGAACCGTAGTACACGAAAATGAGGTTTAAATTATATGGGCGTGTCACCGCCCACTTTTTTAACAAAAAATTTATAGCCCTGCATTATCGCAGTATACATGCAAAATTTCAATAAAACAGCTTCTTTTAAGCGCCTTATATTAGCTTTTTTAATTCGGATTTTTATGGGCGTAGCCCCGCCCTCCTAGCCAAAATTTCCTGGTTTTCAGATTTTTTATTTTAGTGCTCACCTAGACGTTGCTATGTATCAAATTTCAGCTCACTAGTACAAATTTTAATTTTTATGCGCGTAGCCCCGCCCCCTGGTTAAAATTTTTGGGTTTTCAGATTTTTTTATTTCAGTGCTCACTTAGACCTAGCTATGTATCGGAATTCAACTCACTAGCACAAATGGTAATTTATATGTGCGTAGCCCCGCCCCCCTGTTTAAAATTTTCGGGTTTTCAGATTTTTTATTTTATTGTTTACCCAGACCTAGCTATGTAATAAATTTCAGCTCACTATGTGTAAGTACGTACATACATTTCCCTGCAGAAACTGCGAATAGTGAAATTGTGGTGATTTACTAGTGACGTTGTCAGTAGCACTACTGACCCCAGCCAATGTAATCGTATATTGACATTTAACATTAGTTTGTCATTGAAAATTCACCACTAGACTATAGCACTTACTGACTTAGTAGTTCTTTCAGGACCACATGGAGACATTGGCACCAAAGATTCACTAGTAAATTTTAGGGGCTCTAGTCTACAATATCGATATATCCTCTCTCGTTGTCAATAATAAACTTATAGTAATTTTCTCGTCACATTGTCAATAGTGCTACTGACTAGGCGTACCCCAGCCAATGCAAATGCCTATTGACAAATAACATAATATGCACAACATAATAAAAAAGAAAAACAAACTATTGACGCGTTCATTGACAATATCACCAGAAATACACTGGAACTGTGCAATTGTCGCTGGAGAAAGAGTATGCGCACATACAAACATATGCTTTTGCTTACAATTTATTCGGTGTTGTGAAATGAATTTATATATAAATATATTTGCCTTTTTCCAACACTGAAACAAAAACTCGATTCGCTTGGTAACGAGTGACATCATCCGAAAATTTCTAGCCATCGAAACTAATTTCTTTTCGAATGCAATTCCGATCACGAGTGCAGGAATTAGGTAACCTCTACTTAATTTTACCTTTCGAATAATGACAATCCTGTTTTTAAAATCTGGACTTACTTAACAAAAACGTGATATTTGCATCCGTTGAGGATTTATTTTTGGAAAAATGCTGATATTGAAATCCTTCATAGTTAAAAGTGCACTCACTAAGCACATTTTTTCCAAAAAACAGTTTTAAGATTTTTAGATCAACTTAAATTATGTTAGCCAGGTTGCTGGGAAGATTAACTAAGCTCACCTGAGTAAGAGAGGGATAGTGCAAGTACAGATGGTAAAGTGCAACATAAAACATCTTTATTAAATTGCCATTACAGGAGATTCATATGCATATGCATGTAATGGCTCTGTACTTGTATACAAGAGCCACCCCGAGAAATTTAACGAGAGTCAAATTATGTGCTGTGACATTTTTTTATGAAATAATAAAAAATTACTATTATTTTCAACGTAGTTTCCTTTGAGCTCGGTACAATTTTATCAACGTTTCTCCAATTTTTGTATCCCTTTCAAAAAAACAAGACTTGTCGAGGTCATCAAAGCAGGTGATTGTTTGTAATATTATTTAATCGTTGGATTAAGTGGGCATAATATTCGCAATTGGTTGTCGAATTCTTTTTAAAGCGGTAAATATGGTTAAAACCTCCCAAAAAATAAAACGTCTTGGCGGTTTTTGGCTCTAATTCATGAAATAAACCCACTGTTTTGGCTACTGTTTGGTTTCTGATTTGTTTTGTTGGTTCCACGTTTTATCCCCGGTTACAAAACGGCCTTACACACACTTGAAAGTTGTCGCACGATTGCGTTAAATGATCGATTTTGACCAAATGCGGCAACCATCTTGTGGAATGATTTCTCATAAATACAAAAATTTCAGCACTGAGCCATGTGAAATGTCTACGGTTTGCACGCTCACCTACCTGTATATCCGTTCAGCCAAAGACTATACAGGGAATTTTTTCAACTGTTTCGGGTGTAGACAGCTCAACTGGGAGTTCGGCATTTTCACATCATGTTAAGTGAATTTTAAGTCTTCCGTTGTACTATAGATATATTTTCTTTTAGTGCGTGCATTGAAGTGACTTTTAACGGTTTATTTATTTCAAGTTGCCATTAAAAACTTGCATGTTTGATTGCGTTTAATGCCACATCAGCAACATTTATGTTACTTCCGAATAATTCTTATACAGAATTTATCAGCAGTTGAAAACTATATGGTATAAAATATTGCATATATTACTTACTCAGCAAAAAATTTCAGAAAAGGTAATCGAGTTTGGAATTAAGCATTTTCGGTGGAAGCACTTCCCTACTGGATTACCAACTTAATGATTTTAACAAGGCGTGAGACAAAAATGATCGATTCTTGAGAAGTATTTACATTTTTTTTATTTGTCAACATTTCACGTAATCTATTGCGTCTAAAAAAAATCATTCTCTTCATTTAGAAACTTACACGTCGTTTTTTTAAATTTTAGGTAATGTGATTTGTAAGCGAGTAATGGAAATTGGCAATCAGAAAAGTAAGTCATTATATGGCAAGTAGTTCTAATGGTAATGTGTAATTTTTTGCTGGGTAGTAATAAGTCAGATACAGATGAGTGTATATGATATGTATGCTGATTTTCTCGGCAGCTATTTGTTATTGCTAACTCACTACACGATATGTATTATATTTCTGTAGCACACTTATAATAAATGTTTATAAAGTGTTGTCGTACTAAAATGTTAATTATTACATATCGAATGAAATATTTATAAATAAGTAAGTTATAAATTTTGTACCAATATAGAGAGAATCCAACGAAAGCAAAACAAAATTTTACGGTTAATAACATCGGCTCCATGGTACATAAAAAATTCAAATATACATCCTGATTTAAATATGCCACTAGTGATAGAAGAAATTGCAAAATACGTGGGCAAATATTTAACAAAACTCGAGTCACATCCTAATCCGCTTGCTCGTAATATTTTGAACTTTACTGGACACATCCGCCTAAAAAAGAGGAACATAAGGGCTCTTATACTCAACACTCCAGATGGGACTACTTGAAAATAGTTTTTTTTCCTTTTTGATTATCACTACTTATGTATTATTTATAACTATCACTAAGTTTATGTCCAACAGTGGTCTGGCTTAATAATTATATTTTAGATTTAAGATTTGAATACTTATTGTTAGTTCACATATCGTGCCATAACCGCCAAAATAGCTTAAGCGACATAATTTTCGAACTTCAATTTTTTACCAAAATCGATTATTTGTGATCGTAAATAGTCGATTTTCGTCAAAAAAACGAAGTCGAAAAAATGTGTCGCTTAAGCTATTTTAGCGGTTATGGCTCGATATGAAGATATAATAAATAAATACATGTATTTAAAAAAAAAAAAAAAAAAAAACAATACACTTATTAGAATTTTTTTAAACTCTTGAAAAATTGTCTACATAGGACACAAGACAAAAATCATATAAAATAACTCAGTATTTTAAGATATATTTAATACTTGAAAGCTTTCAAGCTAAGGTGCTTCATGCATACATAACTTTTAACCCAGCTTGGGCAACAATCTTTTTCTTAGAACCCGGGCACTATTAGTAGTAGGGAACTATCGCTTCTGGGACAATTAAAATTGTGAAATTGTGGCTGAAATTGTTAAATTGTTGCTGAAATTGTTAAATTTGGGTAATTAAAATTTGAAAATTGTTAAATTCTTGGAAATTTGTGTTTTCGGCGGCGCTTTGATGTTTTTTGTTTACATTAGGAGTTTTTGTTTACATTAAGTGTATGTCTGTCTGTCCGTCTGTCGGTCTATCTGCCTGACCGTGGATGTTTGTGTGTGAAATATTTTGTGTGAATGTATTAAGGCGGTTCATAGTTTGGCGGTTTTTATGTGTGTATATGACGACGGGGAAAATCATGAAAATGGTTTTTCCTAATGCTGACGGAAAATCATCTAATGATTTTTCCTAATGCCGAAGGCAAAACATGATAATTTTTCCTAATGCCGACGGCAATGCATGATAATTTTTCCTAATGCCTACGGAAAAACATGATAATTATTTTTTTCAAATGCCGACGGCAAAACATGTTTATTAATTTTTCCTAATGCCGACGGCAAAACATGAATATAATTTTTCCTAATGCCGAAGGCAAAACATGATAATTTTTCCTAATGCCGACGGCAATGCATGATAATTTTTCCTAATGCCTACGGAAAAACATGATAATTATTTTTTTCAAATGCCGACGGCAAAACATGTTTATTAATTTTTCCTAATGCCGACGGCAAAACATGAATATAATTTTTTCAAATGCCGACGGGAAAATGATTTTTCGTAATTCCGAAGGCAAAACATGATAATTTTTCGTAATACCGAAGGCAAAACATGATAATTTTTCCTAATGCCTACTGCAATACATGATAATTTTTCCTAATGCCTACCGCAATACATGATTATTATTTTTTTCAAATGCCGACGGCAAAAAATGAATATAATTTTTTCAAATGCAGACGGGAAAATGATTTTTCCTAATGACGACGGGAAAACGTGAAAGTTATTTTTTCTAATGCTAATGTAGGTGTTGCTAGACTGTGGGAATTTAAGACTGACCGTGATTTGAGTGGGTGGCGTTGTTGCCGTAATATGTAACCATAGGAATTTGCGGATGTGTCTGTCTGTCTGTGAGAATTTAGGTGAGGGTTTGATTGGAAGGGGCGGGGTGTAGTTGAGGTAGATCGATTGCGTGTGTATGTGTGTGTGTGTGTGTATGTTTGTAGGAATTTCAATGTGTGTATTTCTGTAGGAGCTTAGGGCTGATTGTGATTTATGAGGGGTGAGGAGTTCTAGTAATATGTAACCGGGGGAATCTGTGTGTTTGTATGTCTGAAGGAGTTTAAGGCTGACCATGATTTGGGTGGGCAGGGTTGTTGACGTAATATGTATCCATGGGGATTTGTGGATGTGTCTGTCTATAGTAGTTTAAGGCTGATCGTGATTTGAGGTAGGTGAGGATGTTGTTGAGGTAAATTGGTTATTTGTATGTATGTATGTATGTATTTTTGTAAGAATTTAAGATGATTGTGATTTATTAGGGGCGAGGTGTTCTTGTAATATGTAGCCGTGAGAATCTATGTGTATAGACGTCTGTAGAAGTTTAAGACTATCTGTAATTTCAGGTAGGTGAGAGTGTTGTGTTGTTGAGATTAATCTTATATATTGTATATGTATTTATGTATGATCATGGGAATTTGTGTATGTATATCTGAGGGAGAATTTAAGGCTCGTCATGATTTGCAAAAGGTGGGGTGTTGTTGAAATTTTCTTGGATATTTCTTATATGAATTCTGCTATGTGTGTGTGTGTATTTGCGCTAATATTTATATGTAGATAGAAATAAATTGTTTTCAGTATCGACATTTGGTACTATAAAATACTATCATACGTCTGGACTTCCCTAATCTTATTATGTTTTTATACTTACGCTTGTTTTATATTTTCTCATACTTAAATTTGTCTCGCGTTAAAGTCTGCCTATATGAAATTTGTTTATATTACAGATTTTGTTTATTTCAATCTTTGAATACATTTTTTTTGTCATTGATGTCTTTTGTTCTTCTTGTTGTTGGTGTTGTTGTTGTAAATATTCGTCTGTGTATAGATGCGATATATTCAGTTTTTTTTTTTATTTGAAAATAAAAACGTTTTAATTTTTATCTGCGTTTACTTAAAAGTTTGTGAGGATTTTCTGTTTTTAAGTAAAACTGAATTCCTGAAGATACATACTCATACATACATAGTAATAGCAACTATAATAGAAATATTCCTTATACTCAATTTACATTTTTTAAAGTTGATGCAACGTTAGTAAATTAACGTTAGAAATTTTTGGGGTACATAATTTTTTCTAACTATAGACTTTTTTCTTCACTTTCTACATTTGTTTTCGAAATCTTGCTTTGCTTTATGAAAATGTATAAATATTTTTAAATGAAACTGATCCGGCACTCCAGCTTATATACTGATAGTTTTTTTTTTCTTTGGTAGTCAACTTACTTCTTTTTTTATTTTTATTGATAAACATTTAAAATCAAAAGGGAGCCTTATATTGAAATTATTATTTTCATAATTGTTGAAAACAATCACTAGTTTTTTTTTTTGTGATGAAATCATTTGAAGTTGAAGCTGATATCTTTGCTTACTGTTTTAAATTAAAATTTTATTCAATATAATAAAAGGAGATTTTTTCTTAAATTCTGATGCAGTTAAGATCGAATATGAGACTGAATTTAAATGTACTTTTAAATTAGTCACAATGAACAAACTTATTTTCTTGTTGAAAAGCGATCATCAGAAAACGAAGTGGTTTTCAGAGACTTTAGGTATACCCTTTCGACGGTTCCTCTAGGATACAAGATGACTTTGTTTGACGAAATTTCTGTTGCTTTATACTGATAATATTTTTACATTAATAAGGTACATATATGTTTGTTTTATGAAGGATGAGCACCTTTCACTTTTATTTGTTGTCATATATGATTTTTTTTTTTTTTAATTTTATTAAAGTTCAGCGTATTGTGTATATATTTCTGAAATGTTTAAGTGTGTTTTGTGTTCCCATCGGACAGAGTGTACGTATTACTTGGTCAGTCAGTCTATATTTTTATTTTTTTTCTTCTAATGTGCCACTCCTTTTTTCAGATTTTACTACTTGGAATAGAGTATTTTTGTCTAATTTTTTGCTGGGTATATACATTAGGTATGTAGAAATTAGTTTACTTACAAAGAAATGTATGTTTAATAAACAACTATTGTAGCAAATCGATCTCAAATAACTCAATTACCTCTACCAGCAATTCACCGTCGGTGTTTTCATAAAGTGTTAGAAACAATGAAATATCTATGTTTGAGAGAATTTTTTTGCCTCAAGTAGGTATTTCTACATGAGTTGCTGGTTGACTCCTATCGCATTCATATGTAATGATTATCCACTTAAAAAAGGTCATCATCACCATCAATGACTCCCGTATACAATACATTCATGAGTTGGGTTGATCCAGATACAATTGCTGTCTCATCACCTTCTAACAGCTTTATATATTTTGCTAGTATGCGTGCCTTAGCATGCTTCTATCGATAGTGACGTAAGAGTCCGAGATGTAGTAGTGTTACAATTAAAATCTTTACTATTAGAATTTACCAGTTCGCTCTTTTGAATTTTTGCAAAGTAGATACATATGTATGTTTGTATTTAAGTGACCACAAAATCATAAAATTTCTTTGCTTACAAAATTGTATGACGTGAGGATTTTTTTTTTGAAATGATTCATGCTGCGGCATGCTTTCATTTTTTTCTGTAAATTTATTTAATACTCATACAGATACAGATATAAAGTAAGATCTGTTTGCAGTATGCATGCTTCAGCATGATTCTAGTTGAAGCGTATATGCATTCACTAAGTTTGCTTGATACTTATTCATACACATGTACATTCTTAAAGATTGGATACCAAAGTCCAAATTCCGTAGTTTATCTATATTTTCTAAAGATCTGATAGCTAAAGAAATAAATAGAGCGAAGATCTTCTATAATAATCCCATTTTCATATTGTAAAATTTTGTGTTCTAACGCTTTCGATGGGAAAATGTACATACAACTTTATAAAAAGTGATAATATGATGTGCTGCTGAATATTGCACTATGTTAAAGTTTATTTTAAACACTGAAGTTTTAGCAAATTTCATTCAGACCAACAAGTTTAGAGAATTCCACTACATTTAGCTAATTATCTAATTCCACTACATTTAGTTAATTACCTTTCTTACGACCCATCATTCCTAATCAATCCTACAAAAAACTAGATTTTTCTTTTTAATTTAATTTTTATTTTTATTAAATTCAACATTCATTCTTCAAATTACTTTATACTGTATTAAGCAGCTTTTTCTCATTTGTTGAGTTAACTTTAATCGTAAACATTTTAATGTTGAGATAAATTTTTCTATTTTCTGTAGAATAGTTCTCCATTTCACCTAACTTAGCTCCATAAAACTTCATATATTCCTGTCATTGCATCTCTACAAGCACAAACAATTTTCGAGTTTTAAAATGGAGTTCGTTTACTAAATTTCTTTTTAAAGACATTGAGTTGTTTTACAGATTTTTTCGATAGTGTGGTGATATACATGTTGCACTTTCAGCTATTTATACTAACATGTAGTTATTTTCTAATCTATATATTTAATCGTACAACTCTTGAATTTATTTTTAATTATTTAATTTTTAGAATTCATTTTCAATTTTATAACTCTCTTCCTTCTCTAATTTTATTTCACGTTGTAGTCCACCAATATGCATTTGAATATATTCTTGAATTATATCAATGCCTTAAGCTATATTATTAATTTGTTCTTTAGTTTGTCGATTTCAGTTTCCAGAAAAATTAACTTATATCATCGTTCTCTGACGGAGAACGATGATGATTCTGTATGCATACATTAGTAGTAATTAAAATCTTTTTATAGATTTCGAGTTCAAATTTATCATAATTGTTTGGTGTTTTATCAAACACTAGAGCAAATAGTCCTAGTGTTAGAGCCCATATTTGACTACCAACTTGTATTTTATCTTCATTCAGTTTGAGGTTACTATCACCATTAATTTGTATCTAATTCATTTCCTCCTTCCAATACTGATAAGTCTTCGGAATTGGAAGTCTTTGAGTACAAATCATCGTCATCATCATCATCATCATTTTCAGTATTAACATCATTAAATAAGATGGTATTATCAAAAATTGTCTCTTCTACTAGTTTTTTTGGTGTACTTGTCTCTATCTTGACTGATGGGTTTTCAGGCTTTAAACTTGTATTATTTTCAACTTCTGTCTTGATGTTACTTTCTTCTTTCATACGAATTCTTTTAAAATTTTTAGAACTATTTATGAATTCTTTAAGAGGTTCTGTTATAGGTTTGAATGTATCTCTTAATTGTTGACGTGTATCTAATTCACCAGTTTTTATACTACGAAGCTTTTTCTTCAACACATTCCTTGTCAACACCAACTGTTTTAAAATTTTCTCATCCATGTTTGCTAAGGGCAAATAACAGGTATCGGCTACTAGATCAGCTTATCAGGAGCTGATCTGGTTTTCAGATCAGCTTATCAGAAGCTGGTCTAGTTATCAGATCAGCTTATCAGGAGCTGGTCTGGTTATCAGATCAGCTTATCATGGTCTGGTTACCAGATCAGCTTATCAGGAGCTGGTCTGGTTATCAGATCAGCTTATCAGGACCTGACCTGGTTTTCAGATCAGCTTATCAGGAGCTGGTCTGGTTATCAGATCAGCTTATCAGGACCTGATCTGGTTATCAGATCAGCTTATCAGAACCTGATCTGTTTATCAGATCAGCTTATCAGGAGCTGGTCTGGTTATCAGATCAGCTTATCAGGAGCTGGTCTGGTTATCAGATCAGCTTATCAGGACCTGATCTGTTTATCAGATCAGCTTATCAGGACCTGATCTGTTTATCAGATCAGCTTATCAGGAGCTGGTCTGGTTATCAGATCAGCTTATCAGGACCTGATCTGGTTATCAGATCAGCTTACCAGGAGCTGGTCTGGTTTTCAGATCAGCTTATCAGGACCTGATCTGATTTTCAGATCAGCTTATCAGGAGCTGGTCTGGTTTTCAGATCAGCTTATCAGGTAACAGATCAGGCTATCAGGAGCTGTTCAGATTTTCATTTCAAGATATCTGAGTCAGATTTAGTTATCAGTGTACAAGTAGCTAGCCATTTGGAACATTTATATACATGAAGTTTACAGTCAAATGAAATGCGAAAAAGTAAAGTTTTATGTAGTAAAATTATTTTCTATAACGATCATCGTTTAATTCAATATCTTTGCTTATAATCAAAAATTCATATTTAGCCTTTCAACATGCTTTATATTTTTCTCACCTTACTTAAACATTAAAATTACATTATGATGATCTCTTATTAAATGTTTGGTGATTCTGGTGTAAGTTTTACATAAGTAGAATGAATCAACATTCTTATCTCTCCCCATAAAAAAGTATTCTTCCCATACGCATCATCGTTAAATATCATATTGGAATTACTTTGGACTGAAATAACAGATTCACTATCGGTAAATTTTGTAATATATTATTGTTTTAATTGATGAAATTAATTTCTTTATATCTAGGTTGATATAAAGATTTTGAGTATAAATAAATGTTCTCAAATTTAAGTCCATTAGGACTTTCTAGCAAGCCAATCATAGCGTTTTTTTTCGCAATTTGACAGGTCAACTATTGTTGCACGAATAGAATTTGATATAAAGGAACTATGATTTATTTTTGAACTATCGTTCGATGATTCATCAATATTTCGTACCAAGAATTATTTATGTTGTTTTGACTAAGGGTATGAGTCAATATTTATAAAATCCATTTCATAAATATCAGCTCATACTCATAGTCAAAACAAAGTATGCTTTAAGTGGTTAAAACCGGTATTACCATAAAAATGGTGGTTTTAAACACTTAAAATATACTTTGTTTTACTAACCGCATTTTATAACTAAATGCATTTCATAAATATTGACGCATACTCATAATCAAAACAGCATATAAATATCCTTTGTTTTGACTATGAGTATGAGTCATTATCTCTTATTATAAAAAATAAAATAGTATAATTATATAATATCAGAAATCATGTTTTCTAATATCATATAACCATACTATTTGATTCTTTCTATAATAATAGATAATATTTATGAAATTGCATTTATTTACAAAACGCGATTAGTAAAACAACATAAATATAGGATGGTATGAAATTTTGATGATTCATCAATATTTCGTACCAAGGTATTTTTAGGTTGTTTTTACTATGAGTATGCGCCAATATTTATGAAATGTATTTCATAAATATTATCTCTTATTATAGAAAAATTAAAAATGTAGCTATACGATATCAGAAAATATTTTCTGAAATCGTATAGCTATATTATTTTATTTGTCCTATAATAAGAGATAATGGGCCCTACTCATAGTCAAAACAAAGAATATTTTAAGAGTTTCAAATCAGTATTATCATATAAAATACTGATTTTAAACTCTTACAGCCTTATTTATAAAACTTATTAAGGCTTTGTAAAGGCTTTTTAAAACAAATTTTTTTAAAAAATTTTTTCTTAAAAAGTCTTTATAAAGCCCTAAATTATATATAAATAAGGCTGTTAAAATATACTTTGTTTTACTAACCACATTTTTGTAACTAAACGCATTTCATAAATATTGATGCATACTCATAGTCAAAACAAAGGATATTTTTATGCTATTTTGATTATGAGTATGGATCATTATCTCTTATTATAGAAAAAATAAACTAATGCAGCTATACGATTTCAGAAAATATTTTCTGATATGGTATAGCTGTATTAGTTTATTTTTTTATAATAAGAGATAATATTTATAAATTGTATTTAGCTACATAAATGCGGTTAGTAAAATAATCTAAAAAACCTTGGTACGAAATATTGATGAATCATCGAACGATAGTTCAAAAATAAATCATAGTTCCTTTATATCAAATTCTATTCGTGCAACAATAGTTGACCTGTCAAATTGCGAAAAAAAAAAACGCTATGATTGGCTTGCTAGAAAGTCCTAATGGACTTAAATTTGAGAACATTTATTTATACTCAAAATCTTTATATCAACCTAGATATAAAGAAATTAATTTCATCAATTAAAACAATAATATATTACAAAATTTACCGATAGTGAATCTGTTATTTCAGTCCAAAGTAATTCCAATATGATATTTAACGATGATGCGTATGGGAAGAATACTTTTTTATGGGGAGAGATAAGAATGTTGATTCATTCTACTTATGTAAAACTTACACCAGAATCACCAAACATTTAATAAGAGATCATCATAATGTAATTTTAATGTTTAAGTAAGGTGAGAAAAATATAAAGCATGTTGAAAGGCTAAATATGAATTTTTGATTATAAGCAAAGATATTGAATTAAACGATGATCGTTATAGAAAATAATTTTACTACATAAAACTTTACTTTTTCGCATTTCATTTGACTGTAAACTTCATGTATATAAATGTTCCAAATGGCTAGCTACTTGTACACTGATAACTAAATCTGACTCAGATATCTTGAAATGAAAATCTGAACAGCTCCTGATAGCCTGATCTGTTACCTGATAAGCTGATCTGAAAACCAGACCAGCTCCTGATAAGCTGATCTGAAAATCAGATCAGGTCCTGATAAGCTGATCTGAAAACCAGACCAGCTCCTGGTAAGCTGATCTGATAACCAGATCAGGTCCTGATAAGCTGATCTGATAACCAGACCAGCTCCTGATAAGCTGATCTGATAAACAGATCAGGTCCTGATAAGCTGATCTGATAAACAGATCAGGTCCTGATAAGCTGATCTGATAACCAGACCAGCTCCTGATAAGCTGATCTGATAACCAGACCAGCTCCTGATAAGCTGATCTGATAAACAGATCAGGTTCTGATAAGCTGATCTGATAACCAGATCAGGTCCTGATAAGCTGATCTGATAACCAGACCAGCTCCTGATAAGCTGATCTGAAAACCAGGTCAGGTCCTGATAAGCTGATCTGATAACCAGACCAGCTCCTGATAAGCTGATCTGGTAACCAGACCATGATAAGCTGATCTGATAACCAGACCAGCTCCTGATAAGCTGATCTGATAACTAGACCAGCTTCTGATAAGCTGATCTGAAAACCAGATCAGCTCCTGATAAGCTGATCTAGTAGCCGATACCTGTTATTTGCCCTTAGCAAACATGGATGAGAAAATTTTAAAACAGTTGGTGTTGACAAGGAATGTGTTGAAGAAAAAGCTTCGTAGTATAAAAACTGGTGAATTAGATACACGTCAACAATTAAGAGATACATTCAAACCTATAACAGAACCTCTTAAAGAATTCATAAATAGTTCTAAAAATTTTAAAAGAATTCGTATGAAAGAAGAAAGTAACATCAAGACAGAAGTTGAAAATAATACAAGTTTAAAGCCTGAAAACCCATCAGTCAAGATAGAGACAAGTACACCAAAAAAACTAGTAGAAGAGACAATTTTTGATAATACCATCTTATTTAATGATGTTAATACTGAAAATGATGATGATGATGATGACGATGATTTGTACTCAAAGACTTCCAATTCCGAAGACTTATCAGTATTGGAAGGAGGAAATGAATTAGATACAAATTAATGGTGATAGTAACCTCAAACTGAATGAAGATAAAATACAAGTTGGTAGTCAAATATGGGCTCTAACACTAGGACTATTTGCTCTAGTGTTTGATAAAACACCAAACAATTATGATAAATTTGAACTCGAAATCTATAAAAAGATTTTAATTACTACTAATGTATGCATACAGAATCATCATCGTTCTCCGTCAGAGAACGATGATATAAGTTAATTTTTCTGGAAACTGAAATCGACAAACTAAAGAACAAATTAATAATATAGCTTAAGGCATTGATATAATTCAAGAATATATTCAAATGCATATTGGTGGACTACAACGTGAAATAAAATTAGAGAAGGAAGAGAGTTATAAAATTGAAAATGAATTCTAAAAATTAAATAATTAAAAATAAATTCAAGAGTTGTACGATTAAATATATAGATTAGAAAATAACTACATGTTAGTATAAATAGCTGAAAGTGCAACATGTATATCACCACACTATCGAAAAAATCTGTAAAACAACTCAATGTCTTTAAAAAGAAATTTAGTAAACGAACTCCATTTTAAAACTCGAAAATTGTTTGTGCTTGTAGAGATGCAATGACAGGAATATATGAAGTTTTATGGAGCTAAGTTAGGTGAAATGGAGAACTATTCTACAGAAAATAGAAAAATTTATCTCAACATTAAAATGTTTACGATTAAAGTTAACTCAACAAATGAGAAAAAGCTGCTTAATACAGTATAAAGTAATTTGAAGAATGAATGTTGAATTTAATAAAAATAAAAATTAAATTAAAAAGAAAAATCTAGTTTTTTTGTAGGATTGATTAGGAATGATGGGTCGTAAGAAAGGTAATTAACTAAATGTAGTGGAATTAGATAATTAGCTAAATGTAGTGGAATTCTCTAAACTTGTTGGTCTGAATGAAATTTGCTAAAACTTCAGTGTTTAAAATAAACTTTAACATAGTGCAATATTCAGCAGCACATCATATTATCACTTTTTATAAAGTTGTATGTACATTTTCCCATCGAAAGCGTTAGAACACAAAATTTTACAATATGAAAATGGGATTATTATAGAAGATATTCGCTCTATTTATTTCTTTAGCTATCAGATCTTTAGAAAATATAGATAAACTACGGAATTTGGACTTTGGTATCCAATCTTTAAGAATGTACATGTGTATGAATAAGTATCAAGCAAACTTAGTGAATGCATATACGCTTCAACTAGAATCATGCTGAAGCATGCATACTGCAAACAGATCTTACTTTATATCTGTATCTGTATGAGTATTAAATAAATTTACAGAAAAAAAATGAAAGCATGCCGCAGCATGAATCATTTCAAAAAAAAAATCCTCACGTCATACAATTTTGTAAGCAAAGAAATTTTATGATTTTGTGGTCACTTAAATACAAACATACATATGTATCTACTTTGCAAAAATTCAAAAGAGCGAACTGGTAAATTCTAATAGTAAAGATTTTAATTGTAACACTACTACATCTCGGACTCTTACGTCACTATCGATAGAAGCATGCTAAGGCACGCATACTAGCAAAATATATAAAGCTGTTAGAAGGTGATGAGACAGCAATTGTATCTGGATCAACCCAACTCATGAATGTATTGTATACGGGAGTCATTGATGGTGATGATGACCTTTTTTAAGTGGATAATCATTACATATGAATGCGATAGGAGTCAACCAGCAACTCATGTAGAAATACCTACTTGAGGCAAAAAAATTCTCTCAAACATAGATATTTCATTGTTTCTAACACTTTATGAAAACACCGACGGTGAATTGCTGGTAGAGGTAATTGAGTTATTTGAGATCGATTTGCTACAATAGTTGTTTATTAAACATACATTTCTTTGTAAGTAAACTAATTTCTACATACCTAATGTATATACCCAGCAAAAAATTAGACAAAAATACTCTATTCCAAGTAGTAAAATCTGAAAAAAGGTGTGGCACATTAGAAGAAAAAAAAATAAAAATATAGACTGACTGACCAACTAATACGTACACTCTGTCCGATGGGAACACAAAACACACTTAAACATTTCAGAAATATATACACAATACGCTGAACTTTAATAAAATTAAAAAAAAAAAAAAATCATATATGACAACAAATAAAAGTGAAAGGTGCTCATCCTTCATAAAACAAACATATATGTACCTTATTAATGTAAAAATATTATCAGTATAAAGCAACAGAAATTTCGTCAAACAAAGTCATCTTGTATCCTAGAGGAACCGTCGAAAGGGTATACCTAAAGTCTCTGAAAACCACTTCGTTTTCTGATGATCGCTTTTCAACAAGAAAATAAGTTTGTTCATTGTGACTAATTTAAAAGTACATTTAAATTCAGTCTCATATTCGATCTTAACTGCATCAGAATTTAAGAAAAAATCTCCTTTTATTATATTGAATAAAATTTTAATTTAAAACAGTAAGCAAAGATATCAGCTTCAACTTCAAATGATTTCATCACAAAAAAAAAAACTAGTGATTGTTTTCAACAATTATGAAAATAATAATTTCAATATAAGGCTCCCTTTTGATTTTAAATGTTTATCAATAAAAATAAAAAAAGAAGTAAGTTGACTACCAAAGAAAAAAAAAACTATCAGTATATAAGCTGGAGTGCCGGATCAGTTTCATTTAAAAATATTTATACATTTTCATAAAGCAAAGCAAGATTTCGAAAACAAATGTAGAAAGTGAAGAAAAAAGTCTATAGTTAGAAAAAATTATGTACCCCAAAAATTTCTAACGTTAATTTACTAACGTTGCATCAACTTTAAAAAATGTAAATTGAGTATAAGGAATATTTCTATTATAGTTGCTATTACTATGTATGTATGAGTATGTATCTTCAGGAATTCAGTTTTACTTAAAAACAGAAAATCCTCACAAACTTTTAAGTAAACGCAGATAAAAATTAAAACGTTTTTATTTTCAAATAAAAAAAAAAACTGAATATATCGCATCTATACACAGACGAATATTTACAACAACAACACCAACAACAAGAAGAACAAAAGACATCAATGACAAAAAAAATGTATTCAAAGATTGAAATAAACAAAATCTGTAATATAAACAAATTTCATATAGGCAGACTTTAACGCGAGACAAATTTAAGTATGAGAAAATATAAAACAAGCGTAAGTATAAAAACATAATAAGATTAGGGAAGTCCAGACGTATGATAGTATTTTATAGTACCAAATGTCGATACTGAAAACAATTTATTTCTATCTACATATAAATATTAGCGCAAATACACACACACACATAGCAGAATTCATATAAGAAATATCCAAGAAAATTTCAACAACACCCCACCTTTTGCAAATCATGACGAGCCTTAAATTCTCCCTCAGATATACATACACAAATTCCCATGATCATACATAAATACATATACAATATATAAGATTAATCTCAACAACAAAACACTCTCACCTACCTGAAATTACAGATAGTCTTAAACTTCTACAGACGTCTATACACATAGATTCTCACGGCTACATATTACAAGAACACCTCGCCCCTAATAAATCACAATCATCTTAAATTCTTACAAAAATACATACATACATACATACAAATAACCAATTTACCTCAACAACATCCTCACCTACCTCAAATCACGATCAGCCTTAAACTACTATAGACAGACACATCCACAAATCCCCATGGATACATATTACGTCAACAACCCTGCCCACCCAAATCATGGTCAGCCTTAAACTCCTTCAGACATACAAACACACAGATTCCCCCGGTTACATATTACTAGAACTCCTCACCCCTCATAAATCACAATCAGCCCTAAGCTCCTACAGAAATACACACATTGAAATTCCTACAAACATACACACACACACACATACACACGCAATCGATCTACCTCAACTACACCCCGCCCCTTCCAATCAAACCCTCACCTAAATTCTCACAGACAGACAGACACATCCGCAAATTCCTATGGTTACATATTACGGCAACAACGCCACCCACTCAAATCACGGTCAGTCTTAAATTCCCACAGTCTAGCAACACCTACATTAGCATTAGAAAAAATAACTTTCACGTTTTCCCGTCGTCATTAGGAAAAATCATTTTCCCGTCTGCATTTGAAAAAATTATATTCATTTTTTGCCGTCGGCATTTGAAAAAAATAATAATCATGTATTGCGGTAGGCATTAGGAAAAATTATCATGTATTGCAGTAGGCATTAGGAAAAATTATCATGTTTTGCCTTCGGTATTACGAAAAATTATCATGTTTTGCCTTCGGAATTACGAAAAATCATTTTCCCGTCGGCATTTGAAAAAATTATATTCATGTTTTGCCGTCGGCATTAGGAAAAATTAATAAACATGTTTTGCCGTCGGCATTTGAAAAAAATAATTATCATGTTTTTCCGTAGGCATTAGGAAAAATTATCATGCATTGCCGTCGGCATTAGGAAAAATTATCATGTTTTGCCTTCGGCATTAGGAAAAATTATATTCATGTTTTGCCGTCGGCATTAGGAAAAATTAATAAACATGTTTTGCCGTCGGCATTTGAAAAAAATAATTATCATGTTTTTCCGTAGGCATTAGGAAAAATTATCATGCATTGCCGTCGGCATTAGGAAAAATTATCATGTTTTGCCTTCGGCATTAGGAAAAATCATTAGATGATTTTCCGTCAGCATTAGGAAAAACTATTTTCATGATTTTCCCCGTCGTCATATACACACATAAAAACCGCCAAACTATGAACCGCCTTAATACATTCACACAAAATATTTCACACACAAACATCCACGGTCAGGCAGATAGACCGACAGACGGACAGACAGACATACACTTAATGTAAACAAAAACTCCTAATGTAAACAAAAAACATCAAAGCGCCGCCGAAAACACAAATTTCCAAGAATTTAACAATTTTCAAATTTTAATTACCCAAATTTAACAATTTCAGCAACAATTTAACAATTTCAGCCCACAATTTAACAATTTCAGCCACAATTTCACAATTTTAATTGTCCCAGAAGCGATAGTTCCCTACTACTACTATTTGCATTTATAAATACGTATTATTACCCTGCAAATAATATTGGACTACGTTGTCCAACCTAGATGAAACAGACTAGTTACATCATGGTCCCATGTAATGCAGTCATGGATTATGTCGTTTTAACACAATCATTCAATGCTGCACGATAAGTGTTCGTGTTTAAAGGATTATGATCGTTCTTCCTAGGCATTTACAAATTGTATAAGAGTAGTCTATAACTATTCCATATGGGGTAGTTTTGGGATGGTCCGATGTAATCCAAATTTGGGCGATGTGGTCCATCCTTAAGACATCGCAATGTTAAATCGACCATATTTTAGGCATACATTTGAACTAGTTTGGACTATCCCTTGTCCTTTATGGAGTAGTCCCTATATGCATGTATGGACTAGTCACGTTATTTGCAGGCTATACACTTAAATTTTTTAATAAAGTTTCTACTATTCCTATTTGATTTTGCAACTTGGTTATTACAAATATATATAATATATTTAAATATTTATCATAAGTGGAGAACAAATTTTCAAACTTAGTTTGTTTCTGACAAGTGCTGTCTTTGAAATTCTGACTAAGTTGAGTGAAAGAGAAACTTTTATGTTTTTACAATTATAGTTTGAAAATACCATTAAAAATATCTACGTTTATGTACTACTGATTTCACTTAAAGTAGAGTTGCTTCTTTTTAGAGGTCGAACTAGGTTCACGCAGTACTACCCCTAACTTTTCAAAAACATATTGTTACGTTTAAATTTATTAAACGTGTGAGTTCTTTTAATTACTCAAAAATAAAAATAAATAACGCACAATATTTATTTGTTACCGTTCTTCCTTTTATTTCCTGACTAAGCAAAATTAGAAACTGTCTTTACTTAATTACGATAAGAAGTCGTTATTATCCACCGCACGAGGTCCTTACTTTCAAGGATGTTGACTCGACTAATACTTGATTATTAGTGTTTTCACACTGACATTGTTTTATAGAGATGGTTTTAACGTTAAACCCTGATTTTATCATAAAAATTATTGTTGTTAAAACCAATGAAATGCAACCTAGTTTTTGCTATGCTAAATTCAATTCTGCCAAGCTAAACTGACCGGAAGCAGCTGATAATGTTTATGCCAATGAATTATAATAGAGAAACAAATGAAGTTCGAATAATAATTAAAATTAACTAAAATTAATAGCCATGGGCTTGTGGCAAAAATTAAATAAAAATATACTTAATAGTAACAAACCAAAAAAGTTTGTCATAAGTAGAACAAAAATAAGCAAATTAACTAACATGTGCATAATTAGTAAAGAACAATGGTAAGACTGTTGTAAATAATGAGATGTTAAAATTGAGCTTACAATACAAAAAAGCTTTCAGCAAATTGAAATACGATGAATCAAAACAATTCACATATTCCATTTGCAATAATGCTAAGTATATAAAACAGAAATCTACATTAACTGACACCACACACAGTGGACCACACACAAAAGAACGCTGATGATAAAGGTTTAGTGGCCTTCGAAAACGGCTGGCTATTCCGTTCAACTATGTGTTGTCAGAATATTTACAACTAACTTTGGTGTTATTTGTTCATTAATAATTATCACATATAATTTGGCTTAAAAAGCGATACGAACTTTAGCCTGTTAAAATCATAAATATAGAAACAAATGAAGTTCGAATAATAATTAAAATTAACTTTAATTTAATTTCACTTTGTATTACTAGTTCCATTATTTTAAAATCTAGGCGCACGGCAGAATAAAAAACCAGACATGTTTGCCATAAGGGCGGGGCTACGCCCATAAAAGTCAGAATTAAAAATCTAATATCAGGCGCCTAAATGAAGCTGTTTATTGAAATTTAGCATATATACTGCTATAATGCAAGGCTATATATTTTTTATTTAAAAAGTGGGCCTTGACACGCTCATATAATGTAAACCTCATTTTCGTGTACTACGGCTCAGCATATTTAGATATATTATTTATGTGGGTATTATTATCCGTTTGCAACGAAACTTGACACGAATAAGAAGCACTGCCCGAAAAAATCTTAAGTTTGGAAAAGTGGGCGGGGTTACGCCCATAAAATGTAAAAGTTGCGCTATAAAGCTAAAATTTGATATACAAGTAGGTCTAGGTGAGAAACCACCTAGAAAAATCTGAAAACCCAGAAATTCTAGTCAGAGGGGCGGGGCTGCGCCCACAAAAAATTAAAAATTAAAAGTTGTGCTTATGACCTCACCTAGACCTACACAAGTAGGTCTACGTGAGAAATCAACTAAAAAAATCTGAAATCTCAAAAATTTTTACCAGAATGGGTGGGGCCACGCTAATATTGTTTGGAACTGAAAACTTAATATACACCTTTTAATTCAAGCTAATTTAGTGAAACCTTGCATACGCTTTGCACGTATACAAGACTTTAAACTATCACCTTAAAAAGTGGGCGTGATCACTCTTATAAAATGTTAGCCTTGTGTTTAATCTACTTCGGTCTAGCATATTTTAGAAGAAAATTAGCGTGAATTATAAGCGCTGCTCGAAACAAAATTGTGAGTTTAAAATAGTGGGAGGGATAATGCTCATAAAATTAAATTCTCGCTACAGAGCTGAAATTTTATACACAAGTAAGTGTAGAGGAAGCCAATGGGAAAATCTTGAAACCAAGAATTTTTTTTTTCGGTATGAGGGGCCACGCCTTTAAAACTCCAACTTGCGCTAGAGCTGAAATTTGATCAGAGATCAAATCTAGATCAGAGACTACAAAGAAAAATCTGCAAAACAAGAAGTTTCAATCAGGGGGCGGGAACAAGCACTTTTAATTCAAAATTAGGATAAATTTTATTGAAGCTTTTCATACACATTGCACTTACGCTACATTTACACATGAAAGTACTTTCTTGAAATTTCTGTATACGTATTATGAATAAAAACTTTAATGAAATAAATGACTTTCATGAAAATTGCTTGTAAATTTTCATAGGAAGGTGAAAGTTCATTGTAAAAATGTCGTCAAAAAGTAAAGTTGAAAAAAAATGTTTGGTTCACTTCTTAACTAGAGTTACCCAGAATATCACATATACAAATTTACAAGGCAATAAATTGGGAATAAGTATTATTGTTATTATTGTAATAATGTTGTTGTTTTCAAAAGGCATGAATGATCTTCTTCTTATTTGAACACAAGATATTATAATTCTTTAAATATTTATACATTATAATAATAATAATAACTATTTGCCACAATCTTCTATATGTGTAGAAATCTTTAAGGGGGTAACAATGTTAACCCTTTTTCATTTTACTTTCTGAAAACATCAAAACTTTACTTTCTTGAAAATATCGTTGAAAGCTGAGTGGAAATTAAAAACAATGTGAGTGTGATATTAAAAAATTTTATTGTATTGCTACTTTCTTGCAATTAGTTTTATGTGTAAATGGAAGGTTATTAAAAAAACTTTTCCTATTTTGAAAAGTATCCGTGACTTCACCCATAAATCTTAGCTTTTTCTTTCAGGTACTTCGGATTAGCAATTTTTAATTAAATGCTCAGGTATTTCGAATTATCTTTTAATACCAAACTTTGCATGAACCATAAGCACTAGCAGATATAAAAGTCAGCGGGGTCAGGCCCATAAAAATTTAATGTAATATTATACTATAGAGAGCTGCAATTTAGAAAACAAATAGTAATTGACTTACTCAATTGGAAAATCCAAAAATGAAAAGCCCAGCTATTCTATTGAAACTTTGCATGCACATTGGGCATATCCTTTTGGTTTATGTAATTCGGCTAAGCAGACTTTAATATGTAAATACAGGGTGGGCCAAAAGAAACCAAGGGGTGTAAAAGTTTAATAACTTTTTTGTTTATTAACTTTTTTTTATTTTTTCTTTCAGATTATATAATATACAAAATGGAAATTTTTTTACACTAAGTATGAAAAATGATGTCTCTTAAATGTCCACCGTTTTCAGCTTCGCACTGATGGGCTCTTTTTAGAGCATTTTCCATAACATCTTTCAAAACTTGTGGCTGTAGCGTTCGAATTTCTGCAACAATGTTTGCCTTGAGTTCAAGGATTGTCTCTGGCTCCCCCTGGTTTCAAAAAACCCCAAAGAAAATAGTCGGGTGCTGTCAAATCTGGCGATCGCGCTGGCCAAATAATTTCCGAATTTCGAGAAATTATTCGCTCTCCAAAAATTTGACTTAAAAGTGCCATTGTGTCTCGGGCAGTATGGGCAGTGGCTCCGTCCTGCTGAAACCACATACCAGGTCTGTTTTCAAGAGCAGGACGTAAAAAATTTTCTATCATAAACCGATACCGCTCTCCATTTACGGTTACAGCACTTCCATCTTCATTCTCGAAGAAGTAGGGCCCAATGACATTTTCAGATGTGATCCCACACCATACTGTACAGCTGATGGGGTGCAATTGGCGTTGATGAATGGCTCTTGGATTTTGAGAACCCCAGAACCTACAGTTCTGCTTATTAACAAAGCCATTCAAACGAAAATGAGCTTCATCACTCATAATCAAATTTTCAATAGAGTTGATTTCATTTATTCATTTCTTATTTTCTGATTTTCATTTATTATTTTCATTCATTATAAATTCTCCAAGTGTTGTCTATATAATCTGAAAGAAAAAATAAAAAAAAAATTAATAAACAAAAAAGTTATTAAACTTTTACACCCCTTGGTTTCTTTTGGCCCACCCTGTACATTAAGAAAATAGACAAGGTAACGTCCACTATAATTTTTGCTGTATTTTATATGTTTCTTTCCATGCGACTCTTACCAAATTGCGTTCACACTAGCGACCCGTTGTAATGACACAATAGTGCATTTTTAAGGTCTAAAATCCAACACCCATCATGCTCCAAACCATTATTATATGCAACTATGCCATTTTCAACTGGCACAGTGATCATCAATAGAAATAAGACACTAAAAATGTTAAGTTTTAAAAGTGTTATTATAGAAAATTTTTTCAAAAAGTAGTCAGATCCTCACAAAAACATAAATGTGAAAAAAGTCCAAGTTCGTATCTAAAATTTCGGCCATTAAAAGAAGTGAGATATAATTTTTACCAAGTTCTTGTTTGACACAATACCTAACACAGAAATATGCAATGCGTTATATAAATTTGTAATCGTAAGGGTGTAATACAACTTCTAGATAGTCTGCTTACTACTTACTTTCGAAAAGTTTTGACATAGTTGACAGCAAACTTATTGGCCTATATGACTCAGCTTTGGTAAGATCTTTGCCCGGCTTTAGAATCATTTTGACCTTGGCAAGCTTCCAGTGTTGTGGATAATACTCCAGTCGTAATATAACATTAAAAATAAACAGCAAGATTCTTATTGCAATACGCGGCAAGTTCATCATCACCTTGTTACTAATTCCATCAATACTTGGAGCTTTTTTTAGTTTGAGTTCAGCAATTACTTTTTGTACATCACGCATCTTAAATTTTAAGGGTCAAAGGGGTAGAAAAACTGCACTCAGCAAATCAGAAACACCAGTACATGTGTTTGCCGTAAATACGGATTTTAAGTGTTCAGCAAATCTGAAAATCTGGGAGGTGAGTAAATTAAGGATATCACAAAATTCGAACAAAACTTTTCTACAAAAATTTTCGTAGCTTACATATATTCTTCACTAACGTTGTCAATGATATATTGCTACAGTCTTGACTTAATTAGAATTGCAGATCCCCCTCATGCTCTCCCTCTAGGGTCCTTTGTATCACATATAGTGTACCCATTAAGTTTGAAAAAGTTTCTCGATGTCAAATGAGTCTCAAAGACCAACATTATGTTAATATTTTTTTCCGTAAGGAAGTGCTCAAGTTCATCTTAATGTTATCAAATGCCGTTTGCGTTCCAGAAACGTATTTTTAACGCGTTCATGGCTTGTTAGTTAATGCTTCAAGCAGTGTATTATGCATTTGTAGCAGTTCTTGCATCATGCTAGTCATGTTTGTTGCAAAATCATTTATAGTTTACACCAGATTATCAATACTGGCTTAAAGGCGATTAAAATTAAAGTTTGAGTTTGTATTTGTTGAATTATTTTGCGGTGAAACATTTTGTGTCGGAATAGAACTAGCCTTAGCAGCATCGGCATACGATACACGTGAAGTAAGCGTTTACTGAATGGGCTGGAGCTAATTTTGGTTTTCGTCCATAGTTTGTTTAACGAAAGAATATACAGGACATCCTCTCTAGTTAGCGGTGTGATTACCTAAAATTGCTACCTTTTTTTCAAGCTTGCTCTTTTGGCTTAGTGCAGCTTGCAGTACCATGCAATTTACCGGAGATAACACACACTGTACGTAACTTGGAGTAAGTTTTCGTATGGCCATATTCTTGCCAATTACAGCACTGTACGGGACCTGAACGCTTACGTGGCTCTTCAACTGTGATTTTTCGATGTAAGAGATACTTTACGTTATAAACTGGATGGGCTTCACTTTTTTTTCAATTGTATGTCATTCGGCTCCAGTTCAACCCGAAATAGGGGTTGGGGGACCTTTTCTCAATTAAGTATGTTGGTAAAATTTTTTACATTAAATCCTTGGTCGACAAGTGCACATTTTACTTCTTCGGGTTCAACATATGAATCTATGCCCTTTAATAATATCTGTAGGCCTTTAGCACTCTTAAGTTGGTATGTGTAAAAATTTGTTTTATTTTTTTCGAATTCACTAACAATTTTTCGGAAATCTTTTTTATTATATATTTGGATTTTAGTTTCATCAATATTACCTCGTTTAATTGGAATAATGTGAAAAGTATTTTCAGCAATGGTCGACAGTAGTTTTTTATAAGCGCGTTAGAATTTTTTCTCTCAGATAAATAGGTGATGGCTTAAAAGACTTTTGCGATGATGTAGAAGGCTTGTCGTCGGTGTCTTGCAATAATGAAAAACGATTTTGACGATTGGTAGATGATGCGCTGTTATCCCTAAACATCTTTGAGACAGATGAAATTTTTGAAGAATTTGGGCTTCGCCCACGCTTTACCACTGTTATATATCTGTCCATTCCCACTTGTACCTTGGGTTTTGAGCTACTGTTATCTGTAGTGATAACTTGGTTTAGTGATGAACGCGAGCCCGATGCGTACTAGGCAATGGTAATCTTAACGATTCACTAGTTGGCATTGGACAAAGCGAAGTTGATCGCTGACGAAAAATTTGCTTTGCCGTTAAAAAAAAGATTTTCATCAGATTTATTATTTATATTTTTTTCATTAAGAGTTTCAGAACTCACAGTAAAATAAGCATTTCTGCCGTTAGAACTCACTTCAAATTTTTTTTCCTTTGAGGTACTCATACAGAGTATTATTCGTGAAGGGAACTTTGTTTGTGTTTACGGTTTTTTTTTGTTTTTGCTATTTCTTGCTATGTAAAAAATATTAGTAAAGCCAATAAGCTTATTTATCAAGGGGAATATGTATTACGAATATTTTTTGTATGATTTTTGATTTTTTTGTTTTTTATATTTGTGTCGTATGTATGTATGTAAAAAAAAATCCGCTTTAATGTCCCTTCACTATGAAGGTTCAACGAGAACTCATATTAAAATTAAAATAAAAACTTTCAATCAGTTGCTGCAACTAAATAGAGGTTGAGTTTACTATCATAGTTTATAGCAGCAAATTAAAACATTAACTTTTGTGACTTTCAAAGATATTATGATTTTTGAATTCTCAAATGGTTTTTGAAAGTCTGTGCATAAGATAACAGGTTTGTGGCTTTTCAAAATGTGTGGTTGAAGAAATGTATATAGACATGCTTCACCATTAGGAAATAAATTTCAATATGTCAAATAATAAATTTCTTAAATTTTGTATTTTTGTTTGCGTTTTTGTTTATTTTTATTTAAGCAAGGGAGACCAATTTTTCTTTTACAGCTACAAATTATGATATTGTTTTAGTTATATTTACCAAATTTTCGATAGCAAGAATAACATTTATTTTAAATTCCATACTGTCAACCAATTTTTTCTGTTGCAACTATTGGGTTGAGGGTTATAATTAAAATATAGTGGTACCACAAGAAAATTTCAGTCGCTATAGCAGAATTCTATGATAGTTGCTGCAACTGCCAAAATTCAATTGGGAACAAATTCAGTTGTCACAACAACAATATACAAATTTGTATATTGACAAGTTATTGCAAAATCCACCAGAAATACACCACATCTGTTTTCTCTCTTTCTTTTATACTGACAAATAGAAGAGAAATTGTAGACAATCTAAGTACTACTAGAATTTTATTGTTGACATAGAGACACTTGGCACCCAGTCTGACTGCATGTTGTATGATTCTCCTCAGATCACTTTTGAGGATTAAAAGCTGATTCATCACTTGGTTGATTGAAAAAGGACTGACTTACTTATGATTAATCTGATAACAAAATAATGATTTCTTTGAAATAGAGGAATAAAATGCAAAAAGCATAAAAAAGAAACCCAATGATTTGAATACTAAAAACAATTTCTCAACAATGAATCAGCAAATCGTATCATAAATGATTCTGTGCGATGATTCATTTGTAGAGTACCATTTTCTCACAACGGGAGTATCATTTATGATCGAAAAATGAGCTCATATGCGACTATATTTCCTGTCAAGCTGATTCGGAAAAGATCGATTATGATACAAAATGCTAGCTTGGTGTAGTTAAATATGTCTACACAGCTAGTATTTTGTATCATAATCGAATCTTTTCCTAATCAGCTATATTTTGCAAAATAGAACGATTAATGCTTCGATATTTTTAACTAATGGTAGTTATGCCGGAGGGATCATTCCTACAAAATTTCGTCAAAATCGTAATCGAAAATATCCAAAATGTTATATTTGTTACTTGGTTATGAATGCTTTATTTTACCCAACGAAAAACTTTTGGTTTTAATTTTAGACCCCTAGTTTCTGAGGGTAATATTCTTAGCATTTTGTGTAGATTTAATTTTTGCTAGACGCCTGTTGTTTTTTGCTCACACAAGCAAACTGACCCACTTTAATGTATATATTATATTGCATTCAATAAATTAAATCGATCTTATATCTATAAATTAATGTTAAAATACTTGCCAATGAATTCCAAAATGCATACAACGTATGATTATTTTTTAAATTTTGTGATTGTGTATATTTTATTTGCTTTGTAAAAAAAAACGTTAATTTGTTTTAATAAATTTATTCTTTAAAGTAGAAATATTTAAAGTTTTTTTGTACCTTCTAAAATCCCGTGGTTTTTTATTTTTTTTAACTTGTCCTGTTTTTTTGAAAAATAAAACTGGCAACCCTGTAAATAACCCTAAAATAGTCTTAAGGATCAATCAGACGTGACATAACCATAGCCATATAGAGCAGCTGTTCGAACCAAACTAATGGGCAACACTGTATTCGATTATACGTGACTAGCCATAACGCCATAACTCTCACCATAGAAACCAATTGAATTTTGGTTTGGTTATGGTTATGGCGTTATGGCTATGTCACGTCTAATTAAAGCTTTAGTATTTTACAGCCATACCAAGTAAACTAACTTATTTTATATTTTCCCGTATTTAATAATCTTTGATGTTGCAAAACTGTTTAGTATCTTAATTTAAACATCCCATTGAATACATCGCGGTATTATATAAAATGTTTATTCCTACAGAGTTTTTTTTGAGTTTTGTTCAGCAAAAAGGAAAAGTGTCTGGGAAATGAAATGGAACATTTCCATTTAATTTATTTTATAGTATATAGATCAGTCATCTTTAGCGATAAATTTAATTTTTATCTCTATTTACTAAAAATTAATAAGAACTCGTTACAAGCTGTCAACGAAAGACCACCGATTTGAAACATAACTGTTCTGAGAGCACAATAAGCAACATGGCACAAACCTTCGTTTATACTTCGATTTGATATCCATAAAAGATTTACCATCTTTAAAAAAATCTTAAGTAATGATCTTCCATAAACATGAAATATATTTAACTGAAAATAAAAATTATTTTTGGTTGTTCTTACCAAATTTTTTTTTCGATTTTTAACCCTGGAACCTAGGGTTGCCAGTTTTGAAATCGTAGAAATTAGTACATGAGAGAAAAAAATCAGTACAATTGAAAAAAAATCAGTACATTGATTTTTCAATATAAAAGCCTTTAACTAGGAATGTAACTAATACCAGTTTAGCGCATGCGAATGCGAATACTACATTTTAATTTTTGCGAAAGCGAATGCAAATATTACAATACGTTAAAAATCATATGAAAATAAATTTATATAAGAACATAAAGTTGTATTACATACATGGATGTATTACATATAGCATTTTATTTAAACTGAGTCTTGCATTGAGTAAATATGTATTAATTTATTAAAAACATGAATTCATAAAACACCATACAACCATATGTTTGTATATGAAATTAATGAGTGCTACTTGTTTCACGTAGAATTTACTACAACAATGACTAGTTAATATTGTTTGCGATTCAAATTTGTTTGTACGAAGTAATGAGTGGTGCTCAAAACATTTTTTAAAAGTTTTAACAGACTAGTCTTAAGTAGAAAATACTGCTGCCGAAAATACAATGCATTTTCTTTTTCAAAAAATGAAATTGGTATATTTCCAAACACCCCTGGACTTTAGTTTAATTTTGATGCTTATGAGAACTTTTTTATAGAAAAGCTTTCTGATAAAGCTTTGAAGAATGCCTTACTTATAACTCAGCTACGTCCAAGCCATGTGCACAATGTGAAAACTTTTATAAAGAGTTTTTTGTGCTTTCACATCGACGAGATGACAACTATGCACAGATATTAAGCAGTTGCAAAGCATGTGCAACAGTTGATCACGCATACGCAGAAAAAATTCGCAGAACTTCTGCATAAATTTTGCTGAATCTACGAACGTACCCTATATTTATCTTTTTCATGCTGGCTTAAAATAATTTTCGTGTTTTTGACGTTTGTTAATGGCAAACTTTTTTCGTAAGAGAAGTACAAAATTTTTTTGTCTTAAATATTCGCACACATTTTAGCAAATGCAAATAGCAAAAATAAGCGAAAAATTTGCAAATGCGAACATTCGTTACATTCCTTTAACCATTCTTAAAACAAAACATGAATTAAATGTATACTTTGTACCAAGGCATATGTAATAAATAAAAATGTTATTATCAAAAAAATTTTCGAAAAAGAAACTTTGAATTCATTATTTCCATGTATCAGAAATCACTTATAGCAAATCTTTCGTGCAAATTTAAATTAAAAAAATCTCAATAAAATTAACATTAACTTAAACTAAAATTTTAATTTGAAATTTATTTGCTGGTGGTTCAGCGTTGTCTATATGCATTTCATTGTTGCTGTAACAAATCATCAGTAGACTTCAACCACACATTTTGAGTAGTCACAAACCTCTTATCTTATGCACATACTTTCAAGAACTATTTGAGAATTCATAAATAATATTTTTGAAAGTCACAAGAAAAATAAGCGTAGTAGGCTTAGAAACTAACACAAAAAAGCCAGCAAATAATTTATATTCGATTTGAATCTATTTTATTTTTTTGTTAAACTAAAATTTATATGATCTCTGACAGTTTTGGCAGAATTTGCTTGAGCATTATATGGATACCAGGGAAAGCCAAAAAGTTACTTTATGACTACTCAATACATATCGATACCCCAACGACAATGAGTATGATAGCAAATCCGCATCAACAAGCATGCTTACATAAAGGCATACATATCTATAGCTATCAACACAAATAAGTGCGCATATCGATAGGTGCGGGTTCGATCAAATCAATGTGATATAGATATTCGTATCAATACGTGTGCCAACAAGCATGTAATGACGAGTATGACTATATGAACAATGTTACCAAATATTTAAGTAATAAAAAATCGTTGTTTATAAATTTAACAAATACCTAATTCATATTATGCATTTTTTCATGAAATCTATTTGACGAATGTTTTGTATTTGCTTATTGCAGCGCTAGAGAAGATAGTAATAATGGGTGTTTTTTATTGAGGTATAGAACTTTAAGTTGGCATCACTTTTTAACTGGCGGCCATTTTGTCAGCTGTCAAGTGATTAATATTTAGTTTGGTTTGCCATTTCATCATGAACAGGTTGACAAAAGAACAACGCTAGCAAATCGTGCAAATTTATTTCGAAAATAATGGTTCAGTTCGCGAAGTTTACCGCAAGCTCCATCCATTTTATGGTCGACATAATCGTCCATCAGAGCAATTAATTCGGTTAACCATGGATCGTTTTCGCACTACATTTACTCTATGTGATAATACGCATCCGCAGAGACGTCGAACAGTGCGCACCGAAGAAACAATTGCCGCTGTAGAGCAAAGTGTTGAAGAGGACCCGAATGAATCGATTCGCCACCGTGCACAGCAATTGGAGCTTTGTCCATCAGCTTGTGCAAGAATTAAAGCCGCGAGGCCATGCAATGCGTCGTGATTTTGGTGTATGGGCCGAAAATGAGATTGATCTCGATGCTGATTTTCATCGCAAAATTTTGTTCAGTGATGAGGCTCATTTTTGGTTGAATGGCTACGTCAACAAGCAAAATTGCCGCATTTGGAGTGAAGAGAATCCACATGAGACCCTTGAGACGCCATTACATCCACAAAAATGGTGTTTGGTGTGCTCTATGGGCTGGTGGAGTCATTGGGCCATACTTCTTCCGAAATAATGCTGGAGAGTCAGTTACCGTTAATGGAGACCGGTATAGAGCCATGATAACCGACTATTTTGTTCCCGAATTGGATGGCATGAATGTGGATGAGTTGTGGTTCCAACAAGACGGCGCTACATGCCACACAGCGCACGTCACAATCGATTTATTGAAGGAAACATTCGATGAGCGCATAATTTTGCGGAATGGACCTGTCAATTGGCCACCAAGATCGTGTGATTTGACACCATTGGATTATTTTCTTTGGGGATATGTGAAGTCGCTCGTCTACGCCAACAAACCAGAAACGTTAGGGGACTTGGAAGCCAACATTCGTAGCGTTATTGCCAACATACGGCCCCATATGTTCGAAAAAGTGGTTGAAAATTGGACCTGTAGAATTGGCTTTATTCGAGCCAGCCGCGGCGGCCACATGCCCGAAATCATATTTAAACATTAATGGCATAAAATTTTCCTTCCAATAAAGCCAAATTGATGGACATTAAAATGATTTTCTTGTGTTTTATTTCAATTCGAAGTTCTATACCTCTAAAAAAATGACTTAGCATGAATCTCATTTTTTACATTGTTTTTAATCTAATTTCCTTTTCCATGCCACCTATTAAATGAAAAAATTTTCATACAACCAATTTCATGAAAAGGTGCGTAAATTTGTGGCGGTTTTATTTAGCAAACTTTCTTTTAAAAAAGTTATATATTGCAAAAATTACACAAACTCGCGATGATTAAAAAAATATAAACAAATCCCCTAAAGCTGATTACATAAACCGAAAAAAAAGAACTAAGATATAATCTAACTAACATATAAATCGCGAAAACTTGCAAAAATGCGAATATACATATATCAAAAATAATCTTATGTACAAAAAGTTGCGAAAATTCACGAATTTTTTAATAATTGAGGTCTTTTTTGAATGTCAAAAACTTGGAAAAATTTGCGAACATTTTAAAAATTCGAAAAAAAAAATAACAAGGTCTGATACTGATTAAAAATCTTTAAAACGGTCACAAAAAAAAACAAACAATTGGGAACAATCATATTGCAATCAAGTCCTAAAATAACTTACAAAAACCTAAAGATCTAAAGAATGTCAAAATGACGAAAATTCGCTCAAATTCGCAAACATCACTTACATAGATGGATTGAAATTCCGTAAAATAGTAAAAAGCCAAGATTTGGCTAAAAACTTCTAACAAGTGCTAAAATTGTAAGGAATGCCATGGATAAGTCATTCTTTCACTAATTTGGCTTCATATTCACTGTCAAATTACTTCCGTAAAAATTTAATATGGGTTAAATCTTATAAGGACTGCGAAGAGTGTATGTGTGGGTAAAATAGACTCATTGAATTTTGTGTTAAAATAATTAGTAATTCAACAACTATAAACTAGTATTTCTGGCAACACTTATCAAAAAACATTTAAAAAATCGAATGTGTTGCAAGACATGGGTATGTCGATAGATATGCGTAGATATGCGGGATGTAACGAATAATGCCCATCGATACATACAAGTATGAAATAAAGTGCGCAGGGGTATACGCAACTATGAGAATGAATAGATATCAACACGCACTAGCATAAAAAATGTTCTATATGTGCTGGAGTATCAAAAAATTTTTGTATCGATTGGCTTTCCCTGATGGATACCACTTTGAAAATAAATTCGCCTTAAAGCGAACGTAAAGTAAAGATCACTGGTGATTCAAAGAAAATAAATAAACACTATGACAGGCTTTCTTATACATTGATCATAATTAATATATAAAAACAGTACATACATGAAAAAATCAGTACATTTGCATACTGATTTGCTAGTTATGCATAAATCAGTACTTTAAACAAAAATCAGTACATGTACCGCCAAATTAGTACGACTGTCAACCCTACTGGAACCATACATTTGAATTTCGGTTTTTTATACTAATTGATTTCTTTCTAAAATATCGAGTATATATAATTACCAAAGAAATAATTAGTTTTATATAACAGAAACAATTTAAGTTTTCCAGGTCTAGAGCTATGTCTTTTATTTTTGCAATTTTTTATGCCAAACTACTTCTTTCTAAAACATAAGGGATATATTATTTTAAGGCAAAAAAAAAAAATAAAAAATTATTTGACGTATGTAGTTACTTTTATATACATACAAACTAAATTTTCCAACCCTGAAATCATCATTTTTGATTTTTCTTATTCTTTATACCAATCTATTTATTTAAAAAAAATATAAAATATTTTAAATAATTTTTCCTTTTTTTATAAATTAAACATATTTTTTATTCTTAAAAAAAAACATTGTTGTAAGAAATCAGAAAAATCTAAAATTATTATTTCAGGGCTGGGAAACTTACACTTTTTGTGTTATTTAAAAGGTCTAATTAATTTTTTTCTTTTCTTTATAAATTAAATATGCTTTATGCTTTTGAAAGAAAAGTTTTGTGTGGAGAAGTAGAAAAGTAAAAACCACAGCTCCAGAGCTGAAAACCTTGAATTTTCTTTGATATATTAAAGCAACTAAATAAAACTTTTTTTGTGTGATTTGTTTACTTAAGGTGGGTTACTTCTATTTATCAAAAAAAAAGTTAAAGTTTTCCAACCCTGGAAATGTCTTTTTGAAATTTGAAATTTATTTTATTTTTAATACTAATTTTATTTGTCCTGAAATATAAAACAAGTTTATTTAACAAAAGTTAGTTTTATGGCATGTTTCTACATTGCAAGTAACTCAAAAATTTTGTTCATATGAGTACAAAATTTGGCTTTGGGGTTTCATATAACAAATGTCAACTTTTTCTGAGTAAAATACGTAATACTTTTTTATTTTGTCGTTTCTACATAACAATTTCAATTGTATCTTATGTCAAATATAGGCAATCAAAAAATTGCACTTGTGTGGAAATTAAAATAGGTTTTTATTCATTAAAGAAGAAATCGAATGTCCACACAATCGTCTAATTGAACCATTATGGAACCTGTCAGCATAAATCCAAACATTCTTACATTATATCCCATATTTGTATGTATTTTCATCACAATTTCATTTTCAATTTTGTTCACATAAATTTGTTCAAGGAAAGTAATAATAGGTTTGTTCGATTACCTGAAACTTTTTACTGAGCTTCGCTGTATTGAATTTCGTTCGTTTGTAACTTGAGACTGAGTAATTGCAAGTTCTTACTGCATAAATGGTTGCCGAAAATAGCGGTTGCACTTTTCTGTTTTGTGAAATAAATTCAGTAAAGTGCGACTCTGACTCGCGCACGAAGGGTTCCGTACGATCACTAGATATGTAATTTAATACAAACTTCAACCTACATAATATATAGTTTTGGCATTTTTTTCGTTTTTGGGGTCTTTTCAGTTTTTTTGCTTTGACGTTTTTTGCGTTTTTTTCGGTTTTAGCGATTTTTTTTCAGTTTAGGCTCTTTTTTTAGTTTTGACACTTTATTTTCTTGTTTTGGCGATTTTTTTCGGTTTTTGGCGTTTTTTCATTTTGGCGACTTTTTTTATTTTTGGCGATTCTTTTAATTTTTTGCGATTTTTTTTTTATTTAAAATTTTTTTTTTAGTTTTGGCGACATTTTCGCGTTTTGGCGATTTTTTTCGATTTTTGGCGTTTTTTTCATTTTGGCGTTTTTTTTCATTTTGGCGATTTTTTCGAATTTGGCGATTTATCTTAGTGTTAGAAATTTTTTTAGTTTTAGCGTTTTTTTCATTTTGGCGATTTTTTTTTAATTTTCGGCTATTTTTTTTGGTTTGGCGATTTTATAATTTTCGGTTTTTTTTTTAGTTTTACCGTTTTTGAAAAATTGAAGTGTTTGCCTCTTACGGTTTCCAAGATATAGAAAATTGTCAAAATTACATAGTCAAAATTGCATTTACTGATGGACCACCCTTTGATTTAATTTTTTTTTAAATTTTAGTGTTAATTGTTGTAGTCTGTGAAAAAATACACTAATTTTACAAATTTCAAGTTTCAATATACATATGTTCATACAATTGTATGTATATTACATGGGATTTTAACATTTTTCGTTGCTCGTTTGGGAACACCCTTTAATTTTTAATTCTCATGCATTTGTTGTTGTAGCGGCCAAGGTTCTACATACTCTGTCCAAATTTCAGGTCCGTAGCTCTTACGGTTCCTGAGAAAATACCGTGTGGCGGACAGACGTACAGACGGACAGCTTAGCGAAGACAATAGGGTTCCTTTTCACCTTTGGTGTACGGAACCCTTAAAAAGTATGTCACTATCGATGTTAATTAAGAGTCTATGATGCAGCCTTTTTAATATATCCAAACATTTTTTAATGCTTAATAGCAAAAATAGTCAGGATTTATTCAGTTAGTCGATTTTGCTTGAAAAATAAACGAACTGATCTAATATTGCATTGTAATTTAAAAGCAGCTGTTTTTTATTTTGTTCGATTTTCTCCTAGGGCTGCCATTAAGTAATGCTTCTAGTATGGAAAAAAATTAACTCAAATACCAAATTGTATACCATGGCAATAATGAAATTAAATATACAAAAGTGATACCAAATACAACGTAAGCTAGACAAGTGTAATATAAAAACTCATTTTGTTACGTACTCGCCTGTGTACCGCTTGTTTGCCTGAGAGCTTACTTGTTGTGTAGAAACAGGCCATTAGACTACAAACTAACGAGCTTATTCTTTGACATGTTTCCGCATTAGTCAGATGTGATTGAGTACTTGCTTAATGTTATTTTTTTTTTGCTAAGGACTAAAGCTGATGTTATTCTGCGTAGTATTAAAATTTGTTTCTATCAATGCACTTTGCAGTATCTCTCATTTTAAATTTGCATTAATTTGGACTATTATTATGATGTTGCTCAATTGTTCTTCAGAAATAAATAAATAAATAAAATAAAAATATGTTCACTGGTTGACAAACATTCATTTCCTGAAATTTATTAAAATAAATAATGCAGCATTTCCAAATGAATTTTTTTTAACAATATATGTGAAAGATATTAAAATTGCTTTTAAGCTTCTTCTTTTTTTTATTTTGCACTGACGGTTGAATTTAAGTTTAAGAAAAAATAAAAGAATGGCACAATAGAAAACAATAACATGTGAACATTATTTGATTGTCTGATTTTGTAAATATAAATCCTCACAAAAACATCAATGTGAAAAAAGGCCAAGTTCCTATCAAAAATTTCGGCCATCAAAAGCAGTGAGATATAAATTTTGACCAAGTTCTTGTTTCGCACAACACCTTTCACTGAAATATGCTATACATTATATAAATTTGTAATCGTAAGCGCTTATGATTCATGTAAAGTTTTGTAGGAAAAAGCTATTGAGAAATACGTGAGTAATAAACTAAAAACTACTAAGCCGAAGTAAATGAGAAAAAAAGCTAAGATATATGGGTGAAGTCACGGCCACTTTTCAAAACAGGAAATTTTTACTTTGGATAGGTGTAATGTGTATGCAAAGTTTTAATAAAATTTAACTTAATTTTAAGTTTACAGTGCTAGTTCTCAACTCCTGATTGAAACTTTTGGTTTCTAAGATTTTTCTTAGTGATCTCTGATCTAGATTAATTTGTGTACCAAATTTCAGCTCTCTAGTGCGAATTGGAGTTTTAGCGGATAAAACTTCTTGGTTTTAAGATTTTCCCATTGGCTTACTCATCTACACTTGCTTGTTTATAAAATTTCAGCTCTCTAGCGTGAACTATTATAGCTTATAATCTTAGTTCTCGTTGAACCTTCATAGTGAAGAGACATTAAAGCGGATTTTTTTTACATACATAATGGGTGTTTTTTATTGAGATATAGAACTTTAAGTTGGCATCACTTTTTTAACTGGCGGCCATTTTGTCAACTGTTAAGTGATTAATATTTAGTTTAGTTTGCCATTTTGTCATGAACAGGTTGACAAAAGAACAACTCTTGCAAATCGTGCAAATTTATTTCGAAAATAATGGTTCAGTTCGCGAAGTTTACCGCAAGCTCCGTCCATTTTATGGTCGACATAATCGTCCATCAGAGCAATTAATTCGGTTAACCATGGATCGTTTTCGCACTACATTTACTATGTGATAATACGCATCCGCAGAGACGTCGAACAGTGCGCACCGAAGAAACAATTGCCGCTGTAGAGCAAAGTGTTGAAGAGGACCCGAATGAATCGATTCGCCACCGTGCACAGCAATTGGAGCTTTGTCCATCAGCTTGTGCAAGAATTAAAGCCGCGAGACCATGCAATGCGTCGTGATTTTGGTGTATGGGCCGAAAATGAGATTGATCTCGATGCTGATTTTAATCGCAAAATTTTGTTCAGTGATAAGGCTCATTTTTGGTTGAATGGCTACGTCAACAAGCAAAATTGCCGCATTTGGAAAGAAAAGAATCCACATGAGACCCTTGAGACTCCATTACATCCACAAAAACTGACTGTTTGGTGTGCTCTATGGGCTGGTGGAGTCATTGGGCCATACTTCTTCCGAAATAATGCTGGAGACTCAGTTACCGTTAATGGAGACCGGTATAGAGCCATGATAACCGACTATTTTGTTCCCGAATTGGATGGCATGAATGTGGATGAGTTGTGGTTCCAACAAGACGGCGCTACATGCCACACAGCGCACGTCACAATCGATTTATTGAAGGAAACATTCGATGAGCGCATAATTTCGCGGAATGGACCTGTCAATTGACCACCAAGATCGTGTGGTTTGACACCATTGGATTATATTCTTTGGGGATATGTGAAGTCGCTCGTCTACGCCAACAAACCAGAAACGTTAGGGGACTTGGAAGCCAACATTCGTGGCGTTATTGCCAACATACGGCCCCATATGCTCGAAAAAGTGGTTGAAAATTGGACCTGTAAAATTGGCTTTATTCAAGCAAGCCGCGGCGGCCACATGCCCGAAATTATATTTAAACATTAATGGCATAAAATTATCCTTCCAATAAAGCCAAATTGATGGACATTAAAACGATTTTCTTGTGTTTTATTTCAATTCGAAGTTCTATACCTCTAAAAAAACACCCGTTACATACGAAACAAATATAAAAAACAACAAAATCAAAAATTATACAAAAAATATTCGTAATACATATTCACCTTGATAAATAAGCTTATTGGCTTTACTAATATTTTTTACATAGCAAGAAATAGCAAAAACAAAAAAAAAACCGTAAACACAAACAAAGTTCCCTTCACGAATAATACTCTGTATGAGTACCTCAAAGGAAAAAAAATTTGAAGTGAGTTCTAACGGCAGAAATGCTTATTTTACTGTGAGTTCTGAAACTCTTAATGAAAAAAATATAAATAATAAATCTGATGAAAATCTTTTTTTAACGGCAAAGCCAATTTTTCGTCAGCGATCAACTTCGCTTTGTCCAATGCCAACTAGTGAATCGTTAACATTACCATTGCCTAGTACTTCTTCATTTAAGTCTGCGATATCATCCGCATCGGGCTCGCCTTCATCACTAAACCAAGTTATCACTACAGATAACAGTAGCTCAAAACCCAAGGTACAAGTGGGAATGGACAGATCTATAACAGTGGTAAAGCGTGGGCCAAGCCCAAATTCTTCAAAAATTTCATCTGCTCCAAAGATGTCTAGGGATAACAGCGCATCATCTACCAATCGTCAAAATCGTTTTTCATTATTGCAAGACACCGACGACAAGCCCTCTACATCATCGCAAAAGTCTTTTAAGCCACCACCTATTTATCTGAGAGAAAAAAAATTCTAACGCGCTTATAAAAAAACTACTGTCGACCATTGGTGAAAATACTTTTCACATCATTCCAATTAAACGAGGTAATATTGATGAAACTAAAATCCAAATATATAATGAAAAAGATTTCCGAAAAATTGTTAGTGAATTCGAAAAAAATAAAACAAATTTTTACACATACCAACTTAAGAGTGCTGAAGGCCTACAGATAGTATTAAAGGGCATAGATTCATATGTTGAACCCGAAGAAGTAAAATGTGCACTTGTCGACCAAGGATTCAAGGTAAAAAATGTTACCAACATATTTAATAGAGAAAAGGTCCCCCAACCCCTATTTCGGGTTGAACTGGAGCCGAATGACATACAATTGAAAAAAAGTGAAGCCCATCCAGTTTATAACGCAAAGTATCTCTTACATAGAAAAATCACAGTTGAAGAGCCACGTAAGCGTTCAGGTCCCGTACAGTGCCATAATTGCCAAGAATATGGCCATACGAAAACTTACTGCAAGTTACCTACAGTGTGTGTTATCTGCGGTGAATTGCATGGTACTGCTAGCTGCACTAAGCCAAAAGATCAAGCAGAAAAAAAATGTAGTAATTTTGGAGGTAATCACACAGCTAACTATAGAGGGTGCCCTGTATATTCTTTCGTTAAACAGGCTATGGGTCAAAAATCCAAGTTAACTCCAGCTCTACAAGTAAACGCGAACTCCGACACCTTTGCTCAAGTCAGCCAACCAGTTACTTCACGTGTATCGTATGCCGATGCTGCTAAGACTAGTTCAATTCCCACGCAAAATGTTCCACCGCCAAATAATTCAACGAATTCAAACTCAAGCTTTAACTTAGTCGCCTTGAAGCTACTATTGAGAATCTGGTGCTAACTATAAACAACTTTACTACAAATATGACAAGTATGATGCAAGAAATGCTGCGAATGCAGAATACACTGCTTCAAGCATTAGTTAATAAACCATGAACACGTTAAAAATATGTTTCTGGAACGCAAACGGTATTCGCCAACATAAGAATGAACTTGAGCACTTCCTCATGGAAAAAAATATTGATATAATGTTGGTTTCTGAGACTCATTTGACCTCAAGAAGCTTATTTAAAATAAATGGTTACACTTTATATTATACAAAGGACCCGAGAGAGAGAGCATGTGGTGGATCAGCAATTCTGATTAAGTCAAGACTCAAGCACTATGTCCCTGACAACGTTAGCAACGAATATTTTCGTAGAAAATTTTTGTGCGAATTTCGTGATATCATCAATTTACTCACCTCCCAGATTTTCAGTTAGCGAAGATCAGTATGAGAAGTTCTACAAATCGCTTGGATCTTGTTTCGTGGCAGCTGGTGACTACAATGCAAAACATACCTACTGGGGATCGCGTCTTGTTACACCTAGAGGTCGAGCCTTGTTCAATACAATTTAAAAAATGGGCTTAGATGTCATTTCGAGTGGGGAGCCTACTTACTGGCCTACTGACGTAAGAAAAATTCCAGATGTTATAGATTTTGCCGTCACGAAAAATATTCATAGGGACTTAATTCATGTAGAGGCCTCTCTAGATCTGTCCTCCGATCACTCTCCAACAATAGTTACAATTTTCAACCCACTAAGGAGTGATTTAACTAACTCATATGTGAAGATGATTAATGGAATCAACTGGCTGGTATTCAAAAAATATCTTAGTAGTCACTGCGTAGAAAACATTCAGCTTAGATCATGCGATGATATTGAATTTAATATTGCCAATCTTAACGAAAATATTAAACAGGCTGCTGAACACGCCACTACCTCCTATCCGCAGACCGGCTTTAACAGAATTTATTCTACGGAAATTGAACGTCTTGTATGTGAAAAAAGGAGAGCTAGAAGAGAATGGCAACAACACAGATCACCCCTAAATAAAATCAGACTTAAAGAATGTACTAAACGACTCAAAGAGCTGCTATCATCGGAAAAAACTGCACTACTGGAAAAGTATTTTGAAGGTCTTGATGTAACGTCCGCATCTAATTACTCTTTATGGCGCGCTACTAGAAATCTTAAATGACCCGTTGATCTTAAATCACCATTGCGTACTGCGACCGGAGGCTGGGCAAGAAGTGATAGTGAAAAAGGTAACTTATTTTCTGAGCATTTAAAATCTGTATTCACTCCCAATTCATGTACGGGTGCTGCTGATTTACCGAGTGTAGTTTCTCTACCCCCTCGTCCCTTAAGGTTTAAGATGCGTGAAGTACAAAAAGTAATTGCCGAAGAAAGCTCCAGGTATTGATGGCATTAGTAACAAAATGCTCATGAACTTGCCTCATATTGCAATAAGAATCCTGCTATTTACTTTTAATGCTATTTTAAGAATGCAGTATTTTCCACATAACTGGAAACTGGCCAAGATCAAAATAATTCCAAAGCCGGGCAAAGATCTTACCAAGACTGGGTCATATAGGCCTATAAGCTTACTATCTACAATCTCAAAGCTTTTCGAAAAGCTTCTCATGACTAAATTGTCCAAAATTTTAACTGATAATGGGTGCATCCCGGACCATCAATTTGGCCTTAGAAGTCAGCACAGCACGATTGATCAAACGCATAGACTGGTCCAAGTTGTAAGAAGAACATTTGAAGAAAAGAAGTATTGTTCTGCTCTCTTTATTGATGTTTCTCAGGCATTTGATAAAGTATGGCACGAAGGCCTAGTTTTAAAATTGAAGACATATCTGACAATAAACATTCAAAAGCTTTTGGAAAGTTATATTATTGATAGGAAGTTCACTGTTGTGGAAGGAGAGTTCACGAGTGTGCCCGAATCTATATCTTCTGGTGTGCTCCAGAGTAGTATTCTGGGTCCTGTCTTGTATTTAATATATACTTGTGATATGCCTGTGAGCAATAATATCCATATTTCTACTTTTGCCGATGATACAGCCTGTATGAGTGTGCACGAAAACCCTTATGAGGCATCCCGCAATCTCCAGGAACATATCACTCAGCTGGAAATATGGTTGAACTTATGGAGAATTAAAGTCAATGAACAAAAGTGTGTCCATATAACGTTCACCCTAAGAAGAGATACTTGCTCCCCCATTCGAATCAACAATCATAATATTCCTCAACATTCCCAAGTGAAATACCTTGGTATACACCTTGATCGAAGACTTACATGGAAACATCATATTGACTCTTAGTTAACTCAGATGAAACTTAAGTTAACTCAAATATATTGGTTGATTGGCAGAAACTCAACACTCAGCCTAGACTGCAAACTTTTACTGTACAAGTCGCTTTTGAAGCCAATATGGTGCTACGGAATTCAGTTATGGGGCACTGCTTCAGCTTCCAATGTCGAGAGAATCCAACGAAGGCAAAACAAAATTTTACGGTTAATAACATCGGCTCCATGGTACATCCAAAATTCTATTATACATCGTGATTTAAATATGCCACTAGTGACTGAAGAAATTGCAAAATACGCAGGCAAATATTTAACAAAACTCGAATCACATCCTCATCCGCTTGCTCGTAATATTTTGAACTTTACTGGACACATCCGCTTAAAAAAGAGGGACACACGGGCTCTTATACCTAACACTCCAGATGGGACTACTTGAAAATACTTTCCCCCCCCCTTTTTTTTTTTTGATTATCACTACTAATGTATTATTTATAACTACCACTAAGTTTATGTCCGACACTGGTCGGGCCTAATAATTTTTTTTTTAGATTTAAGATTTTAATACTTATTGTTAGTTCACATATGAAGATACAATAAATAAATACATGCATTATAAAAAAAAAAAAAAAAAAATATTACTGTGAGCAGCGCATATAATTCATGCTAATTTTCCTTTAAAATATGCTAGACCGAAGTAGATTAAACACAAGGCTAAACTTTTATGGGAGTGATCACGCCCACTTTTTTAGGTGATAAAATATTGTATACGTGTAACGTCTATGCAAGGTTTCACTAAAATGGCTTAAGTTAAAAGCTGTATATTAACAGCCTTATTTATATAACTTCTTAAGGCTTTATAAAAAAAAAAGCCTTAATAAGTTTTATTGATATGGCTGTTAGTTTTCAGGTTCAAACAATAGTAGCATGGCCCCGGCCCATTCTGGGAAATTTTTTTGGTTTTTCAGATTTTTCTAGTTGGTTTCTCACCTAGACCTATTTGTGTATCAAATTTCACCTCATAAGCGCAACATTTAATTTTTATGGTCGCAGCCCAGCCTCTCTGACTAAAATTTCTGGGTTTTCAGGTTTTTCTTGTTGATTTATCACCTTTACCTACTCGTGTATCAAATTTCAGCTCCTTAGCGCAACTTTTAATTTTCATATTTATGGGTGTAACCATGCCCACTTTTCCAAACTAAAGATTTTAATTAATTAATTTAATTTTAATTTAATTAATTTAAACGGATAATCATACATTCAGAAATAGTACAACTGAATAAGCTGAGCCGTAGTACACGAAAATGAGGTTGAAATTGTATGGGCGTGTTAACGCCCACTTTTTTATTAAAAAAAATTTTTGGATTGCCCTATCGCAGCATGTATGTCGAATTTCAATAAAATACCTTCCATTAAGCGCCTTAGATTTGCTTTTTTAATTCTAGCCTTTTTGGGCGTAGCCCCGCGCTCCTGGCCAAAATTTTCGGATTTTAAATTTTTGATGTGTAAAGATCTATACGCTAGGGGGTAAAATTCATTTTCACAATACAATCACAAATTTTGCTGAGATTCACACCGCGTTATCAAATCGGTGTGAGCTAAATATGTATGAGTGTATTAGTGTTTGAAAGAAGCAATACAAACTTATTTAAAATATTGTAACTATATAGGAATTTGCTGGCTTTTGTTTGTTTTATTTAAGTTGATAATTGCTTTTTAGGGTTCCGTACACCAAAGGTGAAAATGAACCGTAAGAGCTACGGACCTGAAATTTGGACACATCGTGTAGACATTTGGCAATTACAACAACAAATACACGAGAGTTACAAATTAAAGGGTGTTCCAAAACGAGCAACGAAAAATTTTAAAATCCCATGAAATATACATACAATTGTATCTACATATATACACTTGAAATTTGTAAAATTAATGTATTTTTATACAGACTACAACAATTAACACTAAATTTAAAAAATTTAAATCAATGGGTGTTCCATCAGTTAATGCAATTTTGACAACTTGCTGTATCTTGGAAACCGTAAGAGTAAAACTCTTGAAATTTTCAAAAACGGTAAAACAAAAAAATCAAAAAAATATAAAATCGCCAAATCTAAAAAATCGCCAAAAACAAAAAAAATCGCCAAAACGAAAAAAAGCACCAAATTAAAAAAAATTTCTAAAAAAAACTGGAAAAATCGCCAAAATTAAAAACCCTTTAAACAAAAAAATCGCCAAAATTAAAAAATTGCCAAAATGTAAAAAATTGCTCGAATGGCTTCCTGTATACACACTGGGTGCATTAGCCGGAACTTGGCCTAGCGCGATGCCGTGCGCCTAGATACTACACAAACATAAAGTTCACATCAAAAATTTCGTCCGTCATAAGTAATGAGATCAACTAAATTCTTGTTTGGTACAATACATATCACTGTAAATTGGTATATGTATCATATTTTCATCGTTAGGGTGCTGTCTTGTGTTTAAACAATCTGCTAACTTGACAGCATTGTTCCCATCCTAAGAAGTCTTCGTCTTGTCTTCAGTTCTCCTCTAGTAGAAAATTGTTAATATTGTCAAGTTAGCAAAGTATCTAGAAATAACTAAACTAAATCAATTTACTACTTTACGATATCCAAGTGAGCTCAAGATCTTTCAGCATCGATGCACTGGCAATCTCAACTACCAAGGCGCATTTATTAGGTGGCAGCACTACACCAGTTGACTAATGTCATTATACCAATCTAAATGTTAAATTTGGATTATGTAAATATAAGCCTAAAAGCATGCTCTTATTTGGGTATCCATAAACACCTTTCGAATATTCAGTTTTTTATGGTGTTTGACATTTCCTATAAGAAACATGCAATCTAACGGTGCTATCCTGTTTTGAAAAGTAAGAAGGTAATTTATCCCAACAAAGTACATGTGGTTGTTGCTGTTGTAATATTTGTTGTAGAATCGCGGATACCTGATTGATGTGCCTTGCTCAACTACTTAGAATTTGTGTGAAGTGTCTGTTGGTTTTTATATCTCTCTCTGTAAATATTTAGTACAGCTTTTACATAAACCAATGTCGGCATCCGTTTCAAAATGGTATTGCCGCCACAAAATTTTATTTTTGCGGCGTAAAAAAGTTCAACAATTTAAGAGATTTTTTTCTTCAAATTCGAAAATTCCAAGTTAGCATAAAATATGCAACGTTATTTATATTGCATGTACATAATTGCTATTAAATGGTTTAAAAAACATACATATATCGTCGTTGCAATATATAAACTTCAGCCGGCTAACGTTTCCGTCAATAGTGAACCGCCGCTACTTGCTCCCTCACAGCATAGGTATCGGACGACATATTTTTCATAATAAAAACAGCCGATGTCAGAAGAAAATACAGCACGCTCTAATTGAAATTTTGTCAGACGACTTTGTGTCTGACTTTTACAGAAGCAATGTTTTAAAGGTGCCACACGACATGTGCATGTTTTACACTGGAAAATCTGACAAGTCAGACGTAAAAACATGTCGTCTACGGGGGGCTTAAAGCCCAACTTCGAATAAATGTGTTAAGGCTGGGGCACAATGAATCCGTCATACGTTAAACTTCACCTTTTTCAACTGACAGCTAAGTTGAAATACATAGTTTCTTATGAGGGCTGTTACATTCAGTACGTGTCCGTCAACGCAAAGTATAAGAATTGGTCAACTTTTAACTTTTTGCGTACGTTGAGTAGTTTGACAGATATTGGTTGGCTTTTTTGGTATGTTTTGAATTAGGTTTTTGTGTTTTGGGGCAGCAAAAATAAAATTAAACAAAAGAAATAAACGAAATAAATAAAATAATTTGAATTTAATAAATAAAATGGAAAATCAACCTATTGAAGCTCTTCAAATGCTTCCGTCAATAAAGTACTCATTGTGCCGTTGCGATAATGTCAGTTGAAAAAGGCGAGGTGTAACATATGACGGATTCATTGTGCCCCGGCCTTTAATAGTGAACAAATTGTTGCTTTTATCATACTGTGAGTGGAAACATTTCGCTTCATCTAGGCGCACGGTAGTGCGCCCAGCGTTACTGTTGTGCGACTAAAGTCGCATTTTTTCCCTTTTTTAACCGCCTTGCCACTTTTTATGCCCCTTACTATTAAATCCCCTTTTAGTACCATTTACATTATTTTGTGCCCCTTTTTGCGCCCTTTTGTTCAAAGTTAACTTTGGTTTTTATTTTGACAATAAATGTACGCAGATTCGTACAGATTCTACCCCATCAAACAAGATTTTTTTTCCTATGTGTCAAACTTCAAATAAAAACATACACCTTGGTATAAATCATTTCTATAGTGTACAATTTTTAAATATACGAGTACAGTCGCACGCTCATACTTGATAATTCTAACTGTATTTTCTATATCTGTAGTGAAAGCCACATTTAATTAAAGTACATATTTTTAAAAGGCTGTTCTGTAAACCGATCGATTTGAAATCGCACGATTTTAGAAAACTAAAACAGCCAAACACGTGGCCACTTCCCAAAAGCAAATGATCGAAAAATATACGAGTTTTTAGCACAAAAAATACTTATTTTCAGAGGAAAGTGGCTACTGATGAAGATAAGTTGCAACTACTTGTTAAGTCAATGGTCAAATTGGCCAAATTAAACGCAAAATTATACCCAGATTGAGCAATTGCAAGGTCGGTGAGTTACACCTTATTTCATCCATATAAAAAAATTTACAAAAAAAGCAATGTGAGTCCGATCACAGAGGAGATGTGTAAACATCTAGTAATGCAATTTTTTTTTAAGTTGGAAGTACTTATGCTTTTAGTATCTTTTTTTAAATTAATTAATTAAAAGTATCAAAATTTTCAATATTGTAAATACATTTGAATTTGTTGGTTTTGTTTGTTTTATTAAACTTATTTGGTTAGTAAATGGGCACACTGCAGTATATGTATATGTATTGCATTCAAAATTGCAGTAAGCAGTAAATTTACTGATTACTAAAAAAATTCAGTAAAATTTTTACTGCTAATGAAATTTAATTTGCATTACCTGTAAAATCGTGAGGCCGTAATCATAATAAAATTGTAGCAAGTGGCAAAGTTTTTTCATTCAAATTTTGAAACTTTTGTCTGAAAAACATTTAGCCACTTGGTAGAATTTTATTATGAATACAAGCATTACTGATTACTCAAAATTCAATGCACCTCATCATATAACAAATCATTTAGGCAATTTATAAAAATTGCAGAAAAAAATTTTAGTAATCAGTAAAAATTTACTTGTTAAACTTTTGTTATTGTTTTTACTGAAACTGTAGTGGTACTGCAGTGCTCATCTATGGTAAATGCCTTTACTTTTACTTTTTAATTTTTAATTCCTGTTGTTCATCGTTTAGTTGTTGTTGTTCTTGTTGTAGTGTACGCATTGCAATTAAAATAAATTCAGTAAAGTGCGACTTTGACTCGCGCACATTCAGTTTTAATCATTTTTTTTTTTGATTAAGCTTTTTTTAAGTTTTTTCAGTTTAAACGATTTTTTTCAGTTTTATCGTTTTTTTCTCGTTTTGGCATTTTTTTCCTTTTTGGGTTTTTTTAATTTTCGCAATTTTTTTCATTTTGGTGATTTTTTCATTTTGGCGATTTTTTTCTGTTTTTTGGGGTTTTTTTCAATTTGGCAATTTTTTTCTGTTTTTGGGGTTTTTTATTTAGGCGATTTTTTCATTTTGGTGATTTTTTCATATTGGCGATTTTTTTGTTTAAGGATTTTTTCATTTTGGCGATTTTTCCGGTTTTTCGCCATTTATTTTAGTCCTTGAGATTTTTTTCAATTTGGTGCTTTTTTTCGTTTTGGCGATTTTTTGTTGTTTTTGGCGATTTTTTTATATTTGGCGATTTTATATTTTATTGATTTTTTAGTTTCACCGTTTTTAAAAATTTTGCTCTTACGGTTTCCAAGATACAGCAAGTTGTCGAAATTGCATTAACTGTTGGAACACCCATTGATTTAAATTTTTTAAATTTAGTGTTAATTGTTGTAGTCTGTATAAAAATACACTAACTTTTAAAATTTCAAGTGTATATATGTACATACAATTGTATGTATATTACATGGGATTTTAACATTTTTCGTTGCTCGTTTTGGAACACCCTTTAGTTTTTAACTCTCATGTATTTGTTGTTGTAGTGGCCAAATGTCCACACATTGTATCCAAATTTCAAGTCCGTAGCTCTTACGGTTCATTTTCACCTTTGGTGTACGGAAATATACAGAAAAATGACCGGCGGCGGCGCACCGTCGGCTTCGAGCCGGTCGACTTGTTGCTCTGCTTGGTATTGCTTCTTTCAAACAGTAATACACTCATACATAGCTCACACCGATTTGAAAATGCTGTGAAAGAAAAGCAAAGAAATCTCAGCAAAGAAATCTCAGCAAAGAAATCAAAGTCAAAAGACTTTTACCACTAGCGCATACATGTTTACACATCAAAAACATAAAGCGTAAAATTAAATTAGCATTGCTAAAAAATTTTCAAATAGAATGAAAGTAGACACTTGTCTGTCCATGCTGTCTGCCTTAAATTTATTTCAAAACGATTTGAAAGAATAGATTGCAAGTGAATAACTTATTTATAAATACAGATTTACAATTTCAAAAGAATTGATATTTAAGGTATTTAATAAGTATGCATTATGTATAAAAATAATACCATAAATATATTATCCTCTTTAGAATCGAAGTTTAAATTTTTTTTACAAAACTTTAAGTAAATTTTTTGAATTATACTGGTTTTTAAGTGAAAAAGTGATATGCCCCATAAGATGCTAAAAAATTTCTTAATAAAGGTATTCATTCATTTCAGTTTAATTTAAAAATGCAACTTTTGGTGGAATTTTTTTTACTGTGTTTGTTGTAAAAAATATTACATTTATCCAACAAAAAAACTGAAATTTCAAAAGTGTTTTTTTTTAAATACCTTAAGGGCCATTATTACAACTTAAAGTTAGTTAAAAGCAGGATTTTATTGGACGTATAAAAACTTAGGGTCTTATGCAAAAAACTTAATAAAGCTTTGCCAAGCAATGTTAAGTAAAGTTGTATTCTAAAAAAATTATTTTATAAAAATTCTAAAGTAGGCACCCACGTTTGTTAAGACTACTTTAAGTTGATATTTCCAAAATGTGTATTTTGTACCTCAAATATTTTTACTAATATAGCATATACTGATTCATGTTACATCTGAAAATGAAGCTAGAAGTGCCTGCTCTTATCTTAAATTTATTATTTCTGTCATGTAATGGGAAACATCACCAAATTATCCAACTGCTTCGATATACATAGCAAAATCCATAAAAAAATATTAAAATAAATACAATTATAGAAAAATGTTTTAGTGATGTACATACAATCAAAACAAATTGAAAAAAGCTGGATATTCAAATACTCGTTTCATTCGAATAAAACAAATTGTGATAATTTTTCAAATTTTTTTACTTTTACTTCATGGTTGTGTTTATCTGTTTTCCTATTAAGTCAGAAGCTCATATTTTTTAAATTAGGTTGCTTTACTTCAAGATAATAAAAATTTATTTAATAAAGTAAAAAAAATATTTCAATACCCGAATGAAATTGTATTCAATTTTGTACATCATAAGCTGTGAAGTGGTTGTTGAACACGGTGGTGTTACCAGTATTTATTATTAAATCACAAAATATTTAAAGTTGTCTTTTGCATATGATTTTTTAATAAAGCTATGTTAGCCTTAAAGTGCTTATCAACTACTATGAACTTTAAAGCTAAAGTAAAATATTTTTTTGCATAAGGGGGTTAATCATTTGCAAAATATTACTTTAACCTAAAGTGAGCGATATATTAGAGGCAAGTTTATCGTACCTGGTAAGTTAACTCCAATTTGCATTAAGTTGTAATAATGGCCCTAAATGTATTTTTTAATTTTTTGTTAATCTTAAGAACTAGGGCAAATCACGGCATTCAATATCGAGAGAAATTTCCATTTATTTTCTATTGGAATTTCCAGCAATATCAAATGCCACATTTTGACCAGTTTTAAAGTATTTAAAGTAGCTATCTATACTACGTTTATACTCGTCTTATTTGTAAATAAAAACTGTATTTGCAAATACTCAACTAGCCGGTATTATAGAAATATATTATCAATTGTAAAATCAACAATTTCATTTTCTGTATATAAACATCTCATCAACAGTAATCAGTAATTGTCCACGTAAGTTAGTAAAGGCTTCATTATTCTTTACTTTAATAATTTTATGTTTTTCTGATAAAAGTTACATTTTTAAATTTTAAAAGCATAGTCACAATTTTTATTTTATTTATGCTGTCACTTAGAATTACTTAAAATTTTTTGGATTTTCACAGGTTGAACCGTTACAGAACAGAACGAAACAGAAAAACTAACGAGTTGTCTAAGATTTCGAAAAGCAAAAAGAGTCAGCTGATTCGTAACAGAACAGAAAGTAAAACCTAATCTGCCACAAGTTAGAATTTTTGATTGCAAATAAAACGTATGAATAAACTTATATGAATTCTCATAAAATTAATGTTTGTGTACTTTTTATACATGATAAATTTGGTTTTATTGTTTGTTTTTGATAAAAATAGCTTAATAAATATGTTTGTTTCTTTAATTTTCCTTGATTTTAAGGTTGCTCCTTTCTTTATTTTTTTGTGCCAATTTTTTTTGAAAATCCCCTTTTCGTGCCCCTTTTTGAAAATTTCCAACGGTAACGCTGCTCGCATTATAGCAGTATATATGCCAAATTTCAATAAAAGAGCTTCAATTAAGCGGCTTATATTAGCTTTTTTAATTCTGACTTTTATGGGCGTAGCCACGGCCTTCTGGCAAAAATTTGCGGGTTTTTAAATTTTTTTTATTTTAGTACTCACCTAGACCTAGCTCTGTATCGAATTTCAGCTCACTAGCACACACTTTCATTTTTATGGGCGTAGCCCCGCCCTCTGGCTAAAATTTCCGTGTTTTCAGATTTTTCTGGTTCATTGCTCACCTAGATCTACTCGCGTACCAAATTTTAGCTCTCTAGCAATAGCGGAAGTGCTTCATCAATTTGATGAGTTATCAGTGAGTATGGCTGAGTTTACATCTGGCATTTGTTGTGTGTCATTTGCCCAAAAAAGCGTAACCAACTAATTACTAATGAAAAAATGTTTGATTCAGACATATATTTATTGATTTAAACAGTTTCCAATCATGTTGGATTCTATAAAATTGTCTATTAGTTATGTATGAAACTGTTTAATTTAATAAATACGTGTTTGAATCAAACTGTTTTTCATTAGTAATTAAGTGGTTACGCTTTTTTTACGCTTGTGTGGCACATGGCACACAGATGGCCTATGTCTCAAAATATGCATTATTTGTTCCTCCATATCTCCGAAACCTTTCATTTCAAACTTCTCATGTGAGGTTACATGAATTTATTCTAATTATTGTTTTAATTTCATAATTTTGCGATTACATGAAACAGAGTGATGTTTATGGCGTGTTTATGCACGCAGTGTGTATGTTTACACGAAGCCATTCGAGCTGTTTTTACCCCCTCATAACTTTGTTTCCCGCTACCGTAAAATTATGATATTTAAACCATAATTAGAATAAATTCATTTAACCTCATATGCGAAGCTTTAAAGTTTTACAATGAAAGCTTCCGGAGATATATAGGTGCAAAAAGTGCATATTTTAAGACATACTCCATGCCACTGACCACTGACTCACTGACCACTGAGACACTCATCAAATTGATGAAGCACTTCCGCTATCGCTAGAGAGCTAAAATTTGGTACACGAGAAGACCTACGTGAGCAATGAACCAGAAAAATTTGCGGGGCTACGCCCATAAAAATTAAAATTTATGCTATTTATCTGAAATTCGACACAGAGCTAGGTCTAGGTGAGAAATAAAATAAAAATATCTGAAAATCCGGAAATTTTGGCCAGGAGAGCGGGGCTACGCCCATAAAGGTCTAAGCTAAAAAAGATAATATAAAGGCGCTTAATGGAAGCTGTTTTATTGCAATTTCGAATACATACTGCGATAATGCAAGGCCATAAATTTTTTATTAAAAAAGTGGGCGTTGACACTCCCACACAATTTACACTACATTTTAATGCCCTGCGGCTCAACATATTTAGATATACTATTTATGTAGGTATTATTATCCGTTTCCAACGAAACTTGACACGAATAATAAGCACTGGTCGAAAAAATCTTAAGTTTGGAAAAGTAGGCGGGGTTACGCCCATATAAATTAAAAATTAAAAGTTGCGCTATGGAGATGAAATTTGATACACAAGTAGGTGTAGGTGAGAAACCAACTAGAAAAATCTGAAAACCCAAACAATTTTACCAGAATGGGTGGTCCGCGCTAATATTATTTTGAGCTAAAAACTTACAGCCTTATCAAAAAAATATTTTACTTGAGCTTTAAGGTTCATAGTAGCTACCAAGCACTTTAAGACTAACATTGCTTTGTTAAGAAATTGTATTCAAAAGACAACTTTAATTATTTTGTGATTTAATAATAAATTCTGGTAACACCACCATGTTCAACAACCATTTCACAGCTTATGATGTACAACATCGAATATAATTTCATTCGAATATCCAAATAATTTTTTATTTTATTAAATAAATTTTTATTATCTTGAAGTTAAGCAACCTAATTTATAAAATATAAACTTCTGACATGGAAGTAAAACAGATAAATATTTTTATGAAGTAAAAGTAAAAACAAATGTGATGAACACAGAAAAATTATCTCAATTAATTTTATTCGAACGAAATGAGTATTTGAATATCCAGCTTTTTTCAATTCGTTTTGTTTGAATGTACATCACTAAAACATTTTTGTATAATTGTATTTATTTTAAAATTTTTTATGGATATTGCTATGTATTTCGAATTAGTTGGATAATTTAGTGATGTTTTCCATCACATGACAAAAGTCATGAATTTAAAATAAGAGCTAGCACTTCTAGCTTCATTTTCAGATGTAACATGAATCAATGTGTGCTACATTAACAAAAATATTTGAGGTACAAAATACTTATTTTGGAATTATCAACTTAAAGTAAAAAGTGGGCGTGATCACTCTAGATCAGAGATCACTGGGAAAAATCTAAAACACCACAAGCACTTCAAATTCAAAATTAAGATACATTTTATTAAAACTTTTCATACACATTACACTTATCCAAAATAAAAATTTTTCATTTTGAAAAGTACCTGTGACTTAATCCATAAATCGTAGCTCTTTTGTCATGTACTTCGGCTTAGCAGTTTTTAATTTAATACTCAGGCATTTCTCATTAACTTTTTAATACCAAAGTTTGCATCAACCATAAGTACTAGCAGATATAAAAGTCGGCGGGGACAGGCCCATAAAAATTTTACGTAATATTATACTATAGACAGCTGACATTTAGTACACATATAGTAATTGATTTACTCAATCGGGAAATCCAAAAATTAAAGCACCAGCTACCCTATTGAAACTTTGCATGCACATTGGGCATATCCCTTTGATTTATGTACTTCGGCTAAGCAGACTTTAATATGTAAATATATTGAGAAAATAGGCAGGGTCACGCCCGGTAAAATTTACGCTGTATCTTACATGTTTCTTTTCAGACTACTCTTACTCAACACCCATCACGCTCTAACCCATTATTTTATGTAACTATGACATTTTCAACTCGCACAGTGATCATTAATAGAAGTAAAACACACTAGAAATTTTAAGTTTAAAAAGTGTTATAGAAATTTTTCAAAAAGTAGTCAGATCCTCACAAAAACATAAATGTGAAAAAAGGCCAAGTTCCTATCAAAAGTATCGGCCATTAAAAATAGTGAGATATAAATTTTGACCAAGTTCTTGTTTGCTACAATACCTAACACAGAATTTGTTATGTATGATATAAATTTGTAATCGTAAGGGCTAATAAATCAGTTAAAGTTTAAACGGTGGTTTAGTTGAACTAAACTTCAATTCATATGTGGTTTAAACTCAACAGGAGTAAATCAGTGAACCATGTGTAGTTTAAAAACTAATACTGTGGCAGCACTAGAACAAATGACAAAAAACAGCTGTTTTGCAGCAGGCTATCAGCTCTTTGTACAATCAAAAAGGCAAAAACTTTAATAACATTTAATTAAAAGCATTCAAATTTTACTGAGAAAGAAATTATATATATTCTTTGCAAAGTAGAATAGTATAAAGGAACAATAGAGGGTAAGAGAACAAATCGAATCGAATCTGAAGAAAAAGTAGAAGCTTGGAAAAAAGTTGAATGCATTTTAAATGCAAAACATATGGTCTGTAAGTAATAAAATCATATGGCCTGTATTGGTAGTTTAAACGCCCAATTTTATGCGTTTACAGATGGTTTAAATACTGCATCGATTTATATGTTTGCTGGTTTAAACACATTTTAAACCAAAAACAGAGATTAACTTGAACTGATTTATTAGCCCTAAGGGTGTCATATAATTTCTAGATAATCTGCTAACTTGGCAATATTTTTACCTTTCTAAAAAGGAGAGAAAATTTTTTATTTGTTCATTTCTTTATACCGATAAAAATGTTGTCAAGTTAGCAGATTATCTAAATATTATATGACACCCTTATGATTACAAATTCATATCATACATAACATATTTCTTTGTTAGATATTGTGGCAAACAAAAACTTGGTCAAAATTTATATCTCACTACTTTTAATGACCGAAATTTTGGATAGGAACTTTACCTCCTTTCACATTTATGGTTTTGTGAGGATTTACACTTACGCAAGATTATTTTCATGAAACATTTAATGTCTCTATAGTATGATTGTGTACCATACAGAATTTTTAACCAATACGATGTGTCCATTTTTGGAAATTGTACGCTACATATCCTATTATGTTTTTTTTTGTAAATAACTGGATTTTTTAAATATGTATTTCAATTAATATTTTAATTTAATATTTCAAATTATTTAATTAGTTTTTTATTTAATCTTTAAGAATATTTGACGTTTCTCTTTAAAAACGTTTCAATTAAACTTCAGTTAAATTTTTAGTTAATGTAATATAAAATAAAAAAAAATTTTATTGCATTGGTTTCGTAGTTGATTAAAAACTAATAAGTTTTTTAATACTCTAGAAATTATTTTAATTCGTGAAATATTTAGCGGGCAATGACTAGAGTTGCATTGATGAGTACACCAGTATATCTTACTGTTATTGAAAGGATTTTGAAAATCATGTGTTTTAGTTTAGCACTTGGAAGTTTTTTTAGTGCAATCTTTTAAACATAAAATAACTAATCCATTTGTATTTTTGTCTGCTGATTATGGAAAAATATATTAGTGTTCATTTTACAGGAACACTAGTTTCTGATATACATATTTTGCGTTCTATGAAAAAATAATTTAATTTTTATCTATTTTATTACGCCACACACAAAAAAGTAATATGAATGATTTTGTAATATTAATTAAATTATTTGTAATATAAATTAAAAAATTAATTAAATTTTTAACTATAAGCAATTTGATAATATCAATTGAGTTTTTCCACTCAAATTATTTAATATAATTAAAACTTGAATTGAATGAATTAAATTTTTAATTGAAAATATTAATTGGTGAATACTTTTTTCTATGCATCCATGTTAAAAAATTAAACGAGAAAGGAATATCTGATGTTGTGTGTGAACTTAGACAAATTTACTGTAATAATAGTCCTTCCAAAAGGAACTTCCGAATATTGACTGCAGATATTGGCCATATCATTTTGGAGACACATTTCTTAAATTTGCTGTCAGTTATTCAGTCTACTTTGTCAAATAATACGTGAAAACTATAAGACATATTTTATTATTAAAATTCTAGGTTGTCTTAATTAATTCAGTTTGTATAACATTTTGTTATTTTCATTATAAAAATTTTCTGCTTATCGTTTCTTTATAAATTTGTTAATATAACTTTACTGGTATCAGATCCTGACTTTCATTTTTCTACTTAATGCACTGTAATTACTAAGGATGGCCGTCCCACTTTCCGCCCATATTTAAAGTTATTAATCAAAACTTGATTTGACTAAATGAAGCCACTTACAAACATTAACGCAAACACCTTTATTATTCATCTTTACATACACTATACATACATATATATATGGATATGAATGGAAGTGGCTATCAGTGATTGGCAACGAATCGTTTTTTCGCTATTCATACTGACTCATGAAATTTTAAATACTACAAGTGAGTAGATATCATTTAAAGTCGACTACTCTGATTTGCGCATACTCACAATGACACTGATTTATAAGTATAGGTTGAAATAAATATGAATGTGATGTCAACATCATAATCATACCACACTCACACTCATAAAAAACGTCAGTTTTATTTATAAACAGAGAAACACATAACCTCATCATGAAAACTTTAATGTTTTGCATCGTCCATATGCATTGAGTTAAGGAGAGTCGAAATCAACAACGTCATAAATGTTGGTTAGTATGAATTCGATGCGAACTTCAAACTTTCGAATGAATATGATTCATAGACAACATTGCAATATATATGAGTGCGCATAATAACAAGAAATTATATATCATGATTCAATTATATTCACTTTGTCACTACTCATTGCTGTTCTCTGGTGGCTATGTGTATGTGCATTGACGTGTGTGTACTTACTTGTATTTAAGTCATTGGTCGGTGTTTCTATGCACAATTGTGTTGGGAACATTCAGACGTATTTTTATTCTCTTTTATTTGGTTTGGGATGAGACCACAAAGTACACAGATATGTCACGAGAGGGAAGATATGTGTATATTTTTTGTATTTGTCTCGCCTTCCCTGAAATTTAGTTGGTTGTATGTTTTTCTTTCCAGTGCTATAAAATTGCAACGTGTTTTATTAGCTATAGTAATTAATTGCTAAGCAGTAATACTCCTATCGGAAATTTGGCCAACTTTAAACTAACTTTAAGCTAACTATTTCGCAACTAGTACTGACTGACACTTGGATTACTTTGCAATTTAATCAACTGACTATTTTAACATTGCGATGTCCTAGGCGGTAGTCAATTGTCTCACTGTGCACTACTTTAAGGTAACTTAAAGTTGACTTTTTTAAATCACCTGGGGGTCGATTCTGGTTCTGTGATAATGTGAAATGAAAAAAAAACTTTTCATTTTCATTTCCACAACCATTTTTCATAATACTTTTCACAATTACATAAAATGCGATTCTCGTTGCTATTGTGAAAACATTGTTTTATTCCGTTGTGCCTATGAAACTTTTGTTTTTATGCTACTGAAATATGTCATGCAAATAAAAAAATATTAATTACACGCTGCTACAAATTAGTACTTTTCTTATAATTGAAAAGGGACCTAGTGTAGGTTATAGACCTTATTTAGTAGATCATAAATCAATTTTTAAAAGTTCGGAAACACCCTCAAATTTCGGAGTTATTCCGAAAAAACTATTTTCGGGTAGGTCCGAGTACTTATGAACACGTAACTCAGTTGATTTTTATCGGATTTACAACTTTTAAGTGGTTTTAGAAAGAAGAAAAATGTGCTTTTCTAAATATATATATATTATTGGTATATATATTAACTTTTTGCAGTGATATTTTCAATTATATCTGATTTTAATTTTATTTTTTCTAGGTTTTTCAAATTTGGCGCCATTTTTTTAAATTAGATTGTTCAAAAACATACCCTTATGTATATATTTAATTAAAGCTAATTTAGTTTTGAGTTAAACCAGCTTTCAATAAATAAAATCGAGTAAAAAGTAAAAAAGTTATTAAGGTTTTTCAAAAGTTAAAAATTTTGCTTTTACAAATATTCATCAATAGCTACTACATTTTCTTTATTTTTTTTAATGTTATAATGATATGATTATATAAATATTTTAAAATAACAGTATTCAAATTATTTTATTTAGAAATTAAGAATATATGATTAAAAGTGCTTGCTAGACCTCTTTCGCTTGTACATCAAATCGTGTGTTTCTCTCTTAAGTGACCAGTAGTAATTTGAAATCATTCTTACTTGGCTTTTTCCTTCGAAGCGTCTTTCGATATCCAAAATGTCCTGGTGAAATCGTTCGCCTTGCTCATCACAGAATTTTCCTAGGTTTTCTGGGAAAAAATCTAAATGTGCATGCAGGAAATGAACTTTAATGGACATTCTGCATCCCATTTCTGCATAAGCCTCCAGAAATTCTTTTACTACATCAATATAATTTTCACTTTTTTTATTTCCCAAAAAATTTTCACATAAACTAATAAAGCTTCTTCATGCTCTTTTTTCCACAACATTTAGTTTCGTTGTGAATTCTTCGTCAAACATGATTTTGCGGATTTGAGGACCAACAAAAATACCTAAAAATAAAAAAATAATACAATTATGTTTAGAAATCAATAAACATTTGTACCTTCTTTTATTTTTGCTTCACTTATTCTTGGGAAAACTGATTTTAAGTGTAAAAAGGCATCGCTTTCCATATCCAGGCGTTTCACGAACTGCTTCATGTATCCCAATTTGAGGTGTAATGGTGGCAAAATTATTTTTTCGGTACTCACTAATGGAATTTTTAAGACGTTTTTCTTGCCAATTTGAAAAATTGTTCTTGGTGGCCACTTTTTTTTGCTTGTATTGGTCTTTCCCACGACTGTCCCATTCGCAAATATAGCAAGGAAATTTAGTATAGCCTCCTTGCATTCCGAATAAAATTGTCAGAACTTTTAGATCTGAAACTATTTGCCATTGATACTTTTTATAACATATTAAATCCAGTATATTTTCCATTGTTGCATACGACTCTTTCATGTTAGTAGCGTATGATATAGGCACTGAGGGCAACTGATTCTCGTTGTGTAATAAAACTGCTTTCAAACCTAAAAAATATGTTAATGGTTTTTGAATAACAAAAAAAGTATTACTTACTTTTACACGAGCCGTCCAAAAATAATCTCCAGTCGTTCGGTTGATGTTGGTAATTCAGACAATAAAATAACTCATCTACATCTGAGCTATATACAAGGTTGTTATTATCATTGCCAGCTTTAAAAATGTGCTCAAACTGTATTTGGGGATTGTCTCTTGCAAATGTTACTTTAAAGTCACTTTTAGTGATATTCCACTGTTTTAGTCTAGACGCTAACATCTCTGTTTGTCTCCATGATAGTTTCAAATCTCGAACAAGATCATGAAAATCTTCATTTGTCACTAAATGGGGTTCCACCGACTGTGCAATAAATGTCTGGTCACATTCCATGTCTGCAAACTTTTCTTCCCCGGATTCATGTTCTTCTTCAGTCGTACTTGCATTATGTTTGATTATTTTTGGCTTGGATACAGTTAACACATTGGCATAATTAATACGATCGCGGTTTTTGTACTTATAACCAACAACGTTTGTTTGACAGAAGTAACAATCTTCTGGTTTATGAAAAATTTGACGATGCCAAACCATTGGAGCAGAGAATGGTAAAGGTTGGTTCATAAAATTTTTAGACTTACATTGTTTAAGTGCAATTGAGCAGGTTATGCAAACACATTCGGGTTCATACCATTTGCTAAAAACATACGAACACTTAAAAAATGCATTAAAAGAAGTAACTAAGGCTTTATTATTTTTAAAATCTAATCGATGTTTTTTGTCAGCGAATAAGCCACAGATAAAACGAAAATTATTACGCTTATCACACACTGAAATAGAAGTTAAAACCCACATTATATTTTTTTATTAAAGATAAAAAAATAACACAAACTTACTTTTTTAATTTAAATATTTAAGTAACACTAATCTTTTCACAAATTCCAAATAGTAACACTTTATTTTTAAAATAATAAACAATTTATTTCTTATACACCCTCTACTTTAGGTGTGTATGTTTTGTCATTACGTATTCATTTATTACAGTTTGTGTATTTACCACAAAAGTTACAATCGACATAAAATGCTTACAAAAAAATTTTAAAACATTGTTTCAAATCTATATACTTACATAAAAATTAAATTTATTATAATTTCAAAAAGAAAAGGAAATTGAAAATACTTCCCTTATAGTATATTTTATGTTTAAAATTTACTTCAGAATAGTGAAGGATATATTAAATTCTGCATTATCAAGTGCAATGCACTCAAGTAATAAATAAATGTCAAAATATCTAACGGCAAAATTAAAACAAAAACATAAAGAGCATTGCAACTTAACTAAAGTATTTAATTTATCTCTTTTGTTATCTCAGTATAAAAAGAATTATTCTCACTTAAATTTTTTTCCGCTTGGGGGTATCAACTGCTATTTAAATTTAAATAAAGTTTAATAACTTTCACAAATATTGTCCGATTTAAAAAAACTAAAGTTCATTTTATTTGTTATAAAATTTTATTTAAAATTATTTATACAAATACATCTGCTTTTATAGAAAAAATTATAAAAAAAAGAACTCAAAGTTAAAAAAACATAAAAAAATAAAAAAATTGCAGATGTTATTACGAAAATTACTACCAATAATTAACTAATATAGCATAAAATGTATACGGTTGGAAAGATCTATTCTTTGTCTTTCATAAAGCGTTCAAAAATTTAAGATTGGATTAAAATCAACTGAGTTACGTGTTCATAAGTACTCGGACCTACCCGAAAATAGTTTTTTCGGAATAACTCCGAAATTTGGGGGTGTTTCCGAACTTTTAAAAATTGATTTATGATCTACTTAATAATCCCTACAACTTACACTAGGTCACTTTCCAAGTATATTTTCACTGTAGCACCGTGTTATTATTTATGTACATATTGCAAGGAACTCGGTATGAGCATATGCAGGTAAAACTGTTTAAAAACTTATCGCTACATAATTAAACTTAATATTTGTCTCTTATTTATTATAGATTGGGTAAAATTGACGCTTCCAATTGCAAGGTCCCTTGTCCCTTTGATGTCGTGACATCATGGACGTTATTATTTATTTCCTTTTTTAATTGCTAAAGATCACATCTTAAGCCACCGCATTTAATTTTCCACATTTTAGTATGACCCAAAGGCATGAACTATGTGTACCTCTCTGCACTTTTCTTCTCTGATCTTGGTACTCACTGTCTGCAGACGCATCTGTTACTGTATTTTTTTTTATTAACTGAATTTCGGAATTGTCGCTTGCAATTTCAACATCCACCCCTAAATGATAAAAAATTATTTAAAATCAAAAAAATTTGATTTTCACCGTTGCGCGAGTTTTTTCTAGCTTCTTTACTGTTTTTCACGTAAATATTTTTTGTGTAAAATAATTTATCATATGAAAAGTTTTTTAATTTTTTTTCACAGTTACACTAAACGAGAATTGACAGAGTTATGTAACTGTGAAAAGTTTTGTTCCATTCCCATTTTTTTTCATAATGAAAATGTATTTAAATTCTTTTCATTTTCACTGAACGGTAATCAGAAATGCTATGAAATCGTAAAAAAACTTTTCATTTCATAGTTTCACAGAACGAGAATTGACCCCCTGGTAGTCAGTAAATTAAAAAAAAAAAAAATCTGGGGCGCGAACATGTAACACCGCACGTTGTGTACTCAACTCGCTACCACTCGGCTAAGGTACCACATTACAATGCTTTTAATAGCGATATTTTTTAATTTTTAATTTTAATTTTTTTTATTTACAATTAATATTTTATCTGAATAAATTTTGATTTTCAAGGTACTAAAATAGATAAAATTTCTACATGCCACTTATATATGTTTAAATAAATAATGCACCATTATATTTCAAATGTTGGATTTGTGTTTAGTGGGTAGCTATGAACCCTCAATACAATCATACTGCACCAAAGCAAAAACAGCTCCATAATGCCACAGACATAACCAAACCAAAATTCAATTGGTTTCTATGGAAATTGCGATAGCGTTGTGGCGAGTCACATATAGTCAAATACAGTGTTGCCCATTAGTTTGGTTCGAACGGAAGTTTTTTATAGCTATGGTTATGTCACGTCTGATTGCACCTTTAAGTTGTTCTTACGGTGTATCTTGGGGTGAGGAAGACAGAAAGAGCAAGAGCCAGTGATGCCAACTTTTTTTGGCTCTGAAAACATATCAAAATTTAAAACTAAGCATTAACAAGCGTAATTTTGAAATCTAAAAAACACTAACGTGAAAAGCGAGAGGATTTTTAAATGAGTAAAGTTAAATATGTTTAAGATTTTCTAAGCTAATTTCTATTTCGGGAATAGTATCATCCTTAATTAAATGTATTAGACGAAAAAGGTATGCTTTGGACTGAAAAAATAAATACACCAAGTTTTTATTAAAGAAATTTTAAAAAATACATAAATTTCTTAGAAGCACTACTTAGTGCTTTTTGTTAGTTTGGCATTAATTTGGCGCCAAAAGCACCAATTTGGCATCGCTGGTAAGAGCGTGTGAGTATTTGTGTAGCAGAGTGTAGGCAATAGTAGTTATGTAAGTGTTCCAACTGACAAGGTTAATTTTGTACATGTTTTGTTAAAGGTAGGTCAACATAGTGATTTTGTTTTTACTTTAGCATGCGCGTTGTTTTATTAATTCATCATTTTATATTTTTTAATACACGGTTTTCTTACGTTATTTTTTCAGTCCTTTTGTTTGAATTATGTCATGGGCGTTGTGGTTTTATAGTTTTGTTTAATATTTCTTTATTAATGAAAGTTTTTGATGTATTTTACTATCGTATATGTAGCAGGTTTTAAAAAGTATTAGTAGTCATTGTTGTTATACATATGTAATAATGTAATAATAGAAACGTAAAAATATTTTAAAGATAAGTAAAGCACCCCGTACACGTTTCAATTCAATTGTGAATTGAGTCTTTCAATTGCATTGATTCTTGGCCACACACTTCATAAACTGAATTGAAAGATTTTCATTCAACTGTCAAATTTATATTTTTTTCACAATTACAAATCTAAAACTTCTATTGCATTCATTCATTAATTTATATATTTTGTATTTAAAATTCAATGAAATTAAATACAATTTTAAATATACACAACTTTTTCTATACAAACTAAAGCTACAAACATAAATTTTGACAACTAATCAAGAGACTCGAGCACACACAACACAATCGAATTGAAAGATTTACTAGTCAACATGAAAAATCAAAATCTTTTGATTTTGCTTTAAACAACTCGACAACTGCCAAACTAATCAATTGATAAAGCCATGCACGCTTTGATTTGTACAACAACTGACTCAATTGAAAATTGAATTGAATCGTGTATGGGCTGCTTAAATCTTTTTGACATATAATTTGCTTAAAAAAATGTATTATTTACTTAAATTATTTTTGTTCAAATTCACAATTTTAGTCGAAAAATTTTTAGGGATCCATATTCACAGCGGTAAATGAAAGCGAAAAATTCTCGCTTAGTACACTGCCAACTAGTGATTCACTATCATCACAATTGCCTAGTATATCTTCATTTAAGCCATCATGCGCTCCGGGCTCGTGTTCATCATTTAACCAAGTTATCACTATAAAATAACAGTAGTCTGAAACCCAATTTGCAAGTCGAAATGGACAAATAAATCACAGTTGTAAAGCGCGGGCGGGGGCCAAATTGATTGAAAATTTCATCGGTTCCCAAGATATCCAGGGATAACGACGAAGCACCAGCTAACTAATAGTACACGGAAAAAAATAATTTGTAAATACAATTCATTTTTTTTATATCAATTAAATAATTAATTGATTTTGAACCTACAACGATTTTTGTAAATATAATTAACGAAATTGTAAGTTAAAAGAAAATCTTAAATATATTTTCAATTAAATATATCAACAAATAATTTGTTGAATTTTATTTATTTTTCAACATTTATTTTTGGTAGATTTCAAAGTAATTTCAATTAAGGTTATTGTTATATTAACAATTTGAATTGCTGAGTTTCCGTATCATAGCTGTTATATTAACAAGCTTTTTATACACAATCACAATCCTCGAAACGATTCTTGCTTGCCTGCGAAAAACACTAAATGTCTTTGGGTGGAGTTGAACCGGCAACCTCAGGACTAATAAGCTAACTCACTTACTTCTCAGCTAAAGGGCAACATTTAATTAAATACGAAAATGATGAATACACACAAAACATGATTTTCTGTTTCTTCTACATCTGCGCATTCCGTTATGATACAATTTAACAATAATTTTGTTGAATAATTTAATTGACTACAAAAATTTAAATTTGTTATACCACCAATGATAATTCTTAATTTTTAAATTAAATATTAACAATTTGTTTTGTTGATTGCAATTCGATGATATTTTTTTCTGTGTAGAACTCATGTTTCAATATTGCAAACTAATTACGACCAATCAGCTGTATCATCGAACAAGTCCTCCACTACCACCAATATATTTGGAAGAAAAAATTCCAACGTCCTTATAAAAAGATAGTCTCCATCATTTGTGAGAACACATTTCATATTCACCCCTATCGTGAATATTTTTTCCCTCGAAATATTTCCACTTTTCACCAAATTGCAATCGTGAATAATTCTTCCCCTGAAATTTATTCCATTGTTTTGATTCCCCTTATGGTGAATAATATTTTTCCCTTAGATTATTTCACTTTATTATTGCAGGCGAACTAAATTATTACATTGAATAATTTCGATATTTTCCTTTGAATGATTTTTTAAGACAAGAGAAGAAGTAAAGTTCATGATTTTTAACAATAATTCCATGCAACGCCTTTTTTCTAGGAGTATGAATATCTTTGGTTCACACGCGATAATATTTTTGATGGTGCACCGTGGTGATATACTATTTACAAATTTTCTCCACTGCACTTCGAATATTCAAAAACACAACTTTCAAGATAAAAAAAAATTCATTTGTATCCTAAAACTTGCGCATTTCTATTTATTTAACTTAAATTTGTCTGATTTCCAATTAATTTTTAAACATTGCAAATCTTCTTCCTTATTCTTGCATTCACTGGGTCGATCAGCAGTTGTAATAAAGTGAAAACACTATATTATTGACAACATTCGTGCAAAACATCTACAAGCAACTAATATTTTCGTCGAAATTTTGTGAACAAATTACGTAACATCATCAATTTACTACCCTCCCAGATTCTCCATCACTGAGGATCAATATGAGGATTTATACAAATCCTCATATTGTATACAATACAACAAATCGCTTCGACCTTGGTTCGTAGCATCTAGCGATAACAATACAAAATATGCGTCTATTAAACCTAGAGGTCAAGCGTTGCTTAACACAATTTAAAAAATAGGCTTAAACGTCATTTCGAGTGAGGAGTCTACGTAATGACTTACTGGAAAAAATTCTGGATGTTATAGATTTTGGCTTCATGAAAAGATTCTCTAGGGATCTCATTGATGCTGAAGCATTTCTCGATCTCTCCTCGGTAACGGAAATTTGGAAAAAAAAATTTTATTATTTCTTATAGTATCACCTTTTGAATGAGTAAAAATATGGGCTTGGTCTTTTCGCAAAATTTTTTTATAATAGCGAAATACTTAATCCACTTTTTCAGCAAAAACGCTGAAAAATCTACTTTTATCAAAATTTTAAGTACAATTGCGAATCGCTCTTGACTTAATTATGATTTTGATACGAAATTTTTCTGTAAATATTACAACTTTTGTTCCTAATTGATCAAACAGAATAACTTTGTAACTTCAGGAAAACTCGGTTTCGAATAAACAAAGCACCTTTTTAAAATCTACGGCAGTAACTTCAAATGCTCTTTGTGCTTATTTTTCTTTGTAGTTTTATTCACAAAATATGTAAAATTTATTGAAAGTATGGTAGCATTGTTGAAGAATGAATATTTATATGTGAGAGCATAAGAAATATATTCAGTAAAGTGCGACACTGACTCGCGCACGAAGGGTTCCGTACGGACACTAGATATGTAATTAAATACAAACTTCAGCCTATTTAATATATAGTTTTGGCATTTTTTTCGTTTTTGGGTTTTTTTTTGGGTTTTTGAGTTTTGGCGTTTTTTTCGGTTTTGGCGATTTTGTTTAAGTTTTGACGTTTTTTTTTTAGTTTTGACACTGTTTTCTCGTTTTGTGCGATTTTTTTCGGTTTTTGGCGTTTTTTTTTCATTTTGGCAATTTTTTTCATTCTGGCGATTTTTTCGAATTTGATGATTTATTTTAGTGTTGGAAATTTTTTTAATTTGGTGTTTTTTTCGTTTAAGCGATTTTTTTTGGTTCTTGGCGATTTTTTTTTTTTTTTTGGTTTGCGACTTTATAATTTTCTAATTTTTTAGTTTTACCGTGTTTGAAAATTTTAGGAGTTTGCCCCTTACGGTTTCCAACATATAGCAAGTTGTAAAAATTACATAGTCAAAATTGCATTAACTGAGAGAACACCATTTAATTTAATTTTTTTTTTAATTTTAGTATTAATTGTTGCAGTCTGTATTAAAATACATTAATTTTACAAATTTCAAATGTCAATATACATAGTATGTACATAGAATTGTGTGTATATTATATGGGATTTTAACATTTTGCTCGTTTTGGAACATTCTTTATTTTTTAACTCAAATGTATTTGCTGTTGCAGCGGCCGAGGTTCTACATACTCTGTCCAAATTTCAGATCCGTAGCTGTTACGGTTCCTGAGAAAATAGCGTGTGACGGACAGACGGGCAGACGGACAGCGTAGCGAAAAACAATAGAGTTCCTTTTCATCTTTGCTTTCTGTTCCAACTTTTTTGTGTCAATTTATGTAGAAAATGTGTTTATGCTGCAATTCTTTTTGAACATTACTTCTCGACTACTTTCTGGCGCTGAGATTTTTGTGTCAATTTGTGTTGAAAATGTGTTTATGCCGCCAGTCTGTTTGATCATTTATTTATAATGAGTTTCCTTTTCTAAATCGAACAATATTTGATGTTCCCATTAGCAGAACAGTGGACCAAGGTTGGTAATAAAGCCAAAAGTTTGACTATTTTTCGAATATTTGCTAAACTGTAAGCGGAAACCGATAAATGTAACAGCTCTTGGATAGAAAAAAAAAACACTTGCAAAATTTTTTTTCAGGTTAAAAACATGCGCTTGGCATCGGTTAAAATTTTTCTTCGATCACTTTGGGGCTTTGTGTCTCCGTCCCCTTAAAATTGCAGAAATAAAGTAACATATCTAAGGCGTTTAAACTCAAGTGATTTTATTGAAGAATAAGAACTTGGTCAAAATTTTTACGTCACTACTTTTGATGCCCGAAATTTCGGACAGGAACTTCGCATTTTTTTTAATTTATGTTTTTGTGAAGATACTAGAATCACCGTTTATACGTAGATATCAGACATTACTATCTTTGACTCATATTGTTAAATGTGTATAACATTTCTTACAAAAGCAAAATAATTGGTAACATTTTACACTTTATTTGCAAATAGTTTTCGTGAGTTATGAGATTTGTTGTTCATTTACTGAAAATTGTAACGAATTTGTAACAATTGTTAATGGAAAGTGTTCATTAACTCAAAAAGTTTGCAAGGGGAGAGCGTCAAAGGAGAGAAAACAAAATTGAGAAACCAAAAAATTCTTACAAATATTACTGGTAAAATTTTCACTTGCAAGAATTATTTAACCACCTGTTGTGTGTTTTGTTTTTAAATTAATTATTTCAAAAATATCCGAAAAAGGAAAACTCAAAAATGTGAATTTCTTTAGGAGTAATAAAAACTAAAAAAGAAAGCACATTTTCTTAATATATATATTGTTTTTATTTCATTAAGCCACATGAATTCAATTTTACTGTCAAGAAATTTTGTTTGTTTATCATATCTGATCAGAGATGGCAAGTGGGTTTTTTGTATTTGTTAATAGAATAAAATTAATTATTTTTTTGTGAGGATTCATCTTTAATATTTATATTTCGCCAAAAACACTAGATTAATGTTATTTAGAGATATCAAAGATATTTCCGATTGAGATAATCGAATTAAAAACGTCAGATAAAAAACACGAACGAAAAGAAATTTAGTGAAACATTTTTAGATTTTAATTGAACTATGGTGAATTTTTAATCAGAAATAATTTTTAGTCAGGCTTAAGTTCTCACATTCCGTTTCATAAGAATTTACATTAAATAGCTGATGTTAATAACAATCTCTACCCAAGTAGATAGACTAGCGTGCTGATGAAGTGAGTTGCTGCACAGAAAAAAGTCTAATTTAATTTTTCTTCTCTTCTTTAGAAACTCACATTAATAAAAAAAAAAATATTTCATTCAATAAAAGAATTGAAATTACTGAACTTAAGCCTGACTAAAAATTATTTCTGATTGAAAAGAAATTTAACTATTTGTTATCATATAATTTTGGACAACCTCCAAAAGTCTCCCAAACTATGCAATTATGCATTTTTTCGCTCTCGTTAATACACTGTCAAAAGTTGAATGGAAATTTACTCACACAAACCTAGTAAATTTGCCCAAAAGTTTGTCCCGTAAACTTAAGGTAGTCAGCTCTGCAATTAATAGAATTAACTTACTTTCTTTAGACACTTTTTAACACAATTTGCACTTTACATGTACATATCGTTACCTTAATATAGAAAGGCCCTAACTCATTATTTTTTTATGTAGTATTTTGTGTATTTGTATAGAAGAACGTCTAATGTATCGAAAAGTTTAAACATTTCAAGTTCAAAAAATAACGACTTAAGGCTTTTGTATATTAAGGAAACGATATATGTATAACATGCATCTATGTATATAAATTTTCAAATTTCTTCAACTTTTCTTATTTTATTTTTATTACATGAAATGTTTGACGTTTGTTTCAAATTTACATTAACTGTGTGTCCAAAAGTTGGAAAAGGGCTTCATGAAACAAGTCGCACGAATCTGCCCAGTTGTACTAATGGCAATTTTAGGAGTTCTCATGAAATCCCTTAATGATTTGATTTCGTCTTTAATATGACCTGTAAAAAATTACACTATATAATGCAATGATTAAAATGAAAAATATCTTTAGTTTCAACAAAAACAACAGAAGTGACAACAGAAAATTGATATATTGTCTTAAGCTCTTAAAATTATAAATATGACGCACTCTTACACCTGTACCCAACTGCATGTGCTTAATAATAGTTTATGACAGTTGTATGAAATAAGTGCTGATGCTGTATTTTTCTCTTGCAATGATTAAAGTGTATGTGAATAATATCAAAATAACTGATACATGTGCAAAATTTTAAATTGTAGGGGCACATTAATGAATATTTCTTTAAATAAATATAACAGATCGATGGAGGAGGAAATTAATTATCTAATTATCTAATCTGACCAATGCATGCAGTCTGTATATTTACAGGAAGCCATTCGAGCTGCTTTTACCCCCCTCATAACTTTGTTCCCCGCAATCGCAAAATTATAAAATTTAAACCATAATTAGAATAAATTCATGTTACCTCATATGCAAAGTTTAAAAGTTTTACAATAAAAGATTACGGAGATATGGATCTGCAAAAAGTGCATATTTTAAGACATACTCACTGACCACTGACACACTCATCAAATTGATGAAGCACTTCCGCTAAGTTTGAACAAGTGGGCGGGGTTACGCCCATAAAAATTAAAAGTTGCGCTATGAAGCTGAAATTTTATATACAAGTATGTCTAGGTGAGAAACCACCTAGACAAATCTGAAAACCCAGAAATTCTAGTCAGAGGGGTGGGGCTGCGCCCACAAAAAATTAAAAATTAAAAGTTGTGCTTATGACCTCACCTAGACCTACACAAGTAGGTCTACGTGAGAAACCAACTAGAAAAATCTGAAATCTCAAAAATTTTTACTAGAATGGGCGGGGCCACGCTAATATTGTTTGGTACTGAAAACTTAATATACACCTTTTAATTCAAGCTAATTTAGTGAAATCTTGCATACGCTTTGCACGTATACAAGACTTTAAACTATCACCTTAAAAAGTGGGCGTGACCACTCTTATAAAATGTTAGCCTTGTGTTTAATCTACTTCGGTCTAGCATATTTTAGAAGAAAATTAGCATGAATTATAAGCGCTGCTCAAAACAAAATTGTGAGTTTAGAATAGTGGGAGGGATAGTGCTCATAAAATTAAATTCTCGCTACAGAGCTGAAATTTTATACACAAGTAATCTTAAAACCAAGAAGTTTTTTTACGGTATGCGGGGCCACGCCTTTAAAACTCCAATTTGTGCTAGAGCTGAAATTTGATCAGAGATCAAATCTAGATCAGAGACTACAAAGAAAAATCTGCAAAACAAGAAGTTTCAATCAGGGGGCGGGAACAAGCACTTTTAATTCAAAATTAGGATAAATTTTATTGAAGCTTTTCATACACATTGCACTTACGCTACATTTACACATGAAAGTACTTTCTTGAAATTTCTGTATACGTATTATGAATAAAAACTTTAATGAAATAAATGACTTTCATGAAAATTTTTTGTAAATTTTCATAGGAAGGTGAAAGTTCATTGTAAAAATATCGTCGAAAAGTAAAGTTGAAAAAAAATGTTTTGTTCACTTCTTAACTAGAGTTACCCAGAATATCACATACACAAATTTACAAGGCAATAAATTGGAAATAAGTATTATTGTTAATATTGTAATAATATTGTTGTTTTCAAAAGGCATGAATGATCTTCTTCATGTATATTTGAACACAAGATATTATAATTCTTAAAATATTTATACATTATAATAATAATAATAACTATTTGCCACAATCTTCTATATGTGTAGAAATCTTTAAGGGGGTAACACTGTTAACCCTTTTTCATTTTACTTTCTGAAAACATCAAAACTTTACTTTCTTGAAAATATCGTTGAAAGCTGAGTGGAAATTAAAATCAATGTGAGTGTGGTATTAAAAAATTTTATTGTATTGCTACTTTCTTGCAATTAGTTTTATGTGTAAATGGAAGGTTATTAAAAAAACTTTTCCTATTTTGAAAATTATCCGTGACTTTACCCATAAATCTTAGCTTTTTCTTTCAGGTACTTCGGATTAGCAATTTTTAATTAAATGCTCAGGTATTTCGAATTAACTTTTAATACCAAACTTTGCATGAACCATAAGCACTAGCAGATATAAAAGTCAGCGGGGTCAGGCCCATAAAAATTTAATGTAATATTATACTATAGAGAGCTGCAATTTAGAAAACAAATAGTAATTGATTTACTCAATTGGAAAATCCAAAAATGAAAAGCACCAGCTATTCTATTGAAACTTTGCATGCACATTGGGCATATCCTTTTGGTTTATGTAATTCGGCTAAGCAGACTTTAATATGTAAATACATTAAGAAAATAGACAAGGTAACGTCCACTAACATTTTTGCTGTATTTTATATGTTTCTTTCCATGCGACTCTTACCAAATTGCGTTCACACTAGCGACCCGTTGTAATGACACAATAGTGCATTTTTAAGGTCTAAAATCCAACACCCATCATGCTCCAAACCATTATTATATGCAACTATGCCATTTTCAACTGGCACAGTGATCATCAATAGAAATAAGACACTAAAAATGTTAAGTTTTAAAAGTGTTATTATAGAAAATTTTTCAAAAAGTAGTCAGATCCTCACAAAAACATAAATGTGAAAAAAGGCCAAGTTCGTATCAAAAATTTCGGCCATTAAAAGTAGTGAGATATAGTTTTTGACCAAGTTCTTGTTTGACACAATACCTAACACAGAAATATGCAATGCATTATATAAATTTGTAATCGTAAGGGTGTAATACAATTTCTAGATAGTCTGCTTACTTGGCAATATTTTTACCCTTCTAAAATTGAGAGAATAATGCGTATTTGTTAATTTCTTTGTAATGAAAAAAATTTTGTCAAGTCAGCAGACTATCTAGAAATTATATGACACCTTTACGATTACAAATTTATATAACTCATAGCATATTTCTGTGTTAGGTATTGTGCCAGACAAGAACTTGGTCAAAATTTATATCTCACTACTTTTAATGGCCGAAATTTTTGATAGGAACTTGGCCTTTTTTCACATTTATGTTTTTGTGAGGATAAACAATACATAAGTAGTGATAATCAAAAAGAAAAAATTAAATGTATTATCAAGCAGTCCCATCTGGAGTGTTAAGTATAAGAGCCCTTGTGTCCCTCTTTTTAAGGTGGATGTGTCCAGTAAAGTTCAAAATATTACGAGCCAGCGGATTAGGATGTGACTCGAGTTTTGTTAAATATTTGCCTGCATATTTTGCAATTTCTTCAGTCACTAGTGGCATATTTAAATCACGATGTATATTTGAATTTTTTATGTACCATGGAGCCGATGTTATTAATCGTAAAATTTTGTTTTGCTTTCGTTGGATTTTCTCGATATTGGAAGCTGAAGCAGTGCCCCATAGTTGAATTCCGTAACACAATATTGGTTTCAAAATCGACTTGTATATTGAAAGTTTACAATCTAGACTGAGTGTTGCATTTCTATCAATCAGCCAATGTATCTGAGTTATTTTAAGTTTCATTTTTGTTAGATTTGAGTAAATTTGGTGTTTCCATATAAGCCGTCGATCAAGGTGTATACCAAGCTATTTCACATGTGAAAGTTGAGGAACAACTTGACTGTTGATTCTAATGGGGGGACAAGTATCTTTTCGTAGGGTAAAGGTTATATGTACGCACTTCTGTTCATTTACTTTTATTCTCCATAAGTTTAACCATAGCTCAAGCTGTGTTATATGTTCCAAAAGATATGGGGATGCCTCATGAGGGTTTTCGTGCATACTAAGGCAGGCTGTATCTTCGGCAAATGTAGAAGTATGGATATTACTGCTCACAGGCATATCGCAAGTATAAATCAAATACAAAACTGACCCCTGTATACTCCTTTGTGGTACACCGGATGAGCAGTTTTCGGACGTACTCATAAATTTTCCTTCCATAACAGAGAACTTCTGGCCTAAAATATAACTTTCCAAAAATTTTAGAATGTTATTTGGCAGATATGTCTTCAATTTGAAATTAAGGCCATCATGCCAAACTTTATTAAATGCCTGAGAAACATCAATAAACAGTTCTGAAGAATACTTCTTTTCTTCGAATGTTTTCTTTATAAATTGAACCAATCTATGCGTTTGTTTAGTGGTGTTATGCTGACTTCTAAAACCAAATTGATGGTCCGGTATGCATATATTATCTGTTAGACAAGGGACAATTTTGTAATGAGCAGCTTTTCGAAGAGTTTTGACATAGTTGACAGCAAACTTATTGGCCTATATGACTCAGCTTTGGTAAGATCTTTGCCCGGCTTTATAATCATTTTGACCTTGGCAAGCTTCCAGTGTTGTGGATAATACTCCAGTCGTAATATAACATTAAAAATAAACAGCAAGATTCTTATTGCAATACGCGGCAAGTTCATCATCACCTTGTTACTAATTCCATCAATACTTGGAGTTTTCTTTAGTTTGAGTTCAGCAATTACTTTTTGTACATCACGCATCTTAAATTTTAAGGGTCAAGGGGGTAGAAAAACTACACTCGGCAAATCAGAAACACCAGTACATGTGTTTGCCGTAAATATGGATTTTAAGTGTTCAGCAAATCTGAAAATCTGGGAGGTGAGTAAATTAAGGATATCACAAAATTCGAACAAAACTTTTCTACAAAAATTTTCGTAGCTTACATATATTCTTCACTAACGTTGTCAATGATATATTGCTACAGTCTTGACTTAATTAGAATTGCAGATCCCCCTCATGCTCTCCCTCTAGGGTCCTTTGTATCACATATAGTGTACCCATTAAGTTTGAAAAAGTTTCTCGATGTCAAATGAGTCTCAAAGACCAACATTATGTTAATATTTTTTTCCGTAAGGAAGTGCTCAAGTTCATCTTAATGTTATCGAATGCCGTTTGCGTTCCAGAAACGTATTTTTAACGCGTTCATGGCTTGTTAGTTAATGCTTCAAGCAGTGTATTATGCATTTGTAGCAGTACTTGCATCATGCTAGTCATATTTGTTGCAAAATTATTTATAATAGTTTGCACCAGATTATCAATAGTGGCTTAAAGGCGATTAAAATTAAAGTTTGAGTTTGTATTTGTTGAATTATTTTGCGGTGAAACATTTTGTGTCGGAATAGAACTAGCCTTAGCAGCATCGGCATACGATACACGTGAAGTAAGCGTTTACTGAATGGGCTGGAGCTAATTTTGGTTTTCGTCCATAGTTTGTTTAACGAAAGAATATACAGGACATCCTCTCAAGTTAGCGGTGTGATTACCTCAAAAATTGCTACCTTTTTTTCAAGCTTGATCTTTTGGCTTAGTGCAGCTTGCAGTACCATGCAATTTACGGGAGATAACACACACTGTAGGTAACTTGGAGTAAGTTTTCGTATGGCCATATTCTTGCCAATTATAGCACTGTACGGGACCTGAACGCTTACGTGGTCCTTCAACTGTGATTTTTCGATGTAAGAGATACTTTACGCTATAAATTGGATGAGTTTCATTTTTTTCCAGTTGTATGTCATTCGGCTCCAGTTCAATCCGAAATATGGGTTGGGGGACCTTTTCTGAATTAAGTATGTTGGTAAAATTTTTTACCTTAAATCCTTGGTCGATAAGTGCACATTTTACTTCTTCGGGTTCAACATATGAATCTATGCGCTTTAATAATATCTGTAGGCCTTTAGCACTCTTAAGTTGGTATGTGTAAAAATTTGTTTTATTTTTTTCGAATTCACTAACAATTTTTCGGAAATCTTTTTTATTATATATTTGGATTTTAGTTTCATCAATATTACCTCGTTTAATTGGAATAATGTGAAAAGTATTTTCAGCAATGGTCGACAGTAGTTTTTTATAAGCGCGTTAGAATTTTTTCTCTCAGATAAATAGGTGATGGCTTAAATGACTTTTGCGATGATGTAGAAGGCTTGTCGTCGGTGTCGATTTTGACCATTTGTAGATGATGCGCTGTTATCCCTAGACATCTTTGGAGCAGATGAAATTTTTGAAGAATTTGGGCTTCACCCACGCTTTACCACGGCTATATATCTATCCATTCCCACTTGTACCTTGGTTTTTGAGCTACTGTTATCTGTAGTGATAACTTGGTTTAGTGATGAACACGAGCCCGAAGCGGATGATATCGCAGGCTTAAATGAAGAAGTACTAGGCAATGGCAATGTTAACGATTAACTAGTTGGCATTGGACAAAGCGAAGTTGATCGATTACGAAAAAGTGGATTTTCCGTTAGAGAAAGGTTAAAATTTATTTTTTATTTATAATGTTTTCATTAAGAATTTCAGAACTCGCAGTAAAATAGGCATTTCTGCCGTTAGAACTCACTTAACAATTTTTTTCCTTTGAGGTACTCATACTTTTTTTTTTATTTTTTTTTTGTTTGCGGTTTTTTAATTTTTGTTTTTGTTATTTCCACTATGTAAAAAAATATTAGCAAAGCAATAAAGCTTATTTATTAAAGTCAGTATATACCTATTACGAATAATATGTACTACGAATATTTTTTGTATAATTTTTTGTTTGTTTAGTAAGTATGTAAGAAAAATTTCGACTGTTTATTATGAAGTTACGACGAGAACTGAAATAAATATATAAAAAATAATAAAAATATACCTATGTACATACAAATATACTTATTGCATTTTGTGCTTTTTTTTGAAGGCACTGTGCTTTTTGCTCTGAAAAAGTTGGCACTACTGTTCGTGTAGCATCTTTTTATGTATTTTTTCAAATACATACGTATCATACGCACGCATATAATTACATACCCAGTGGGAAAAGGTAATGAATAGTAAATTAGAAGGTAATGCACATCATGTATAATTTTGCATTTCTGAGTTCATTACGGTTAACACAGAACATGTCCTGGGAAAGTAATGAATTATTTTAAACGTCCGAGGAATCAATTCTATAATTAATAACACTCATCACAAGCAAAAACTATACAATCTTCTTCAGCAAGTATGTCAATATACGTGGTAATCAATGTGTAATTTTTGTGGTTGATCAATTATCATCTCGTTTCTAAGGAAATGCATTGTCTTGCTTTGGAAAATAATACTTTATTTCTTCCATTATATAATTAATGCCTACTTTTCCAGCTAGGTACATACGTATCACACGCGCGTATATACATACATACACATTAGCATACATACTTACATATATTCGACTCGTTCAAAATCTTGTTTTTGAAGGCATCCCTATATTTTCTTATTATTTTTTCTTTTTATACTATTCTTAACTTAATTAAATTTATTTGTAAAGGGTGTTTTTTATTGAGGTATAGAACTTTAAGTTGGCATCACTTTTTTAACTGGCGGCCATTTTGTCAACTGTCAAGTGATTAATATTTAGTTTGGTTTGCCATTTCATCATAAACAGGTTGACAAAAGAACAACGCTTGCAAATCGTGCAAATTTATTTCGAAAATAATGGTTCAGTTCGCGAAGTTTACCGCAAGCTCCGTCCATTTTATGGTCGACATAATCGTCCATCAGAGCAATTAATTCGGTTAACCATGGATCGTTTTCGCACTACGTTTATTCTATGTGATAATACGCATCCGCTGAGACGTCGAACAGTGCGCACCGAAGAAACAATTGCCGCTGTAGAGCAAAGTGTTGAAGAGGACCCGAATGAATCGATTCGCCACCGTGCACAGCAACTGGAGCCGACTAATCGACTATTTTGTTCCCGAATTGGATGGCATGAATGTGGATGAGTTGTGGTTCCAACAAGACGGCGCTACATGCCACACAGCGCACGTCACAATCGATTTATTGAAGGAAACATTCGATGAGCGCATAATTTCGCGGAATGGACCTGTCAATTGGCCACCAAGATCGTGTGATTTGACACCATTGGATTATTTTCTTTGGGGATATGTGAAGTCGCTCGTCTACGCCAACAAACCAGAAACGTAAGGGGACTTGGAAGCCAACATTCGTGGCGTTATTGCCAACATACGGCCCCATATGCTCGAAAAAGTGGTTGAAAATTGGACCTGTAGAATTAGCTTTATTCGAGCCAGCTGCGGCGGCCACATGCCCGAAATCATATTTAAACATTAATGGCATAAAATTATCCTTCCAATAAAGCCAAATTGATGGACATTAAAACGATTTTCTTGTGTTTTATTTCAATTCGAAGTTCTATACCCCTCAAAAAAACACCCTATAGTTATTAATCTCACATCTATATTTTTTTTGTTTGTTTTTATTTGCTTACAAACACACACATCAGAACTGCCCACAGAGAGAAAACCAAGAGAAATGTATAAGCGTATGTGTATTCATTTGTATAAAAAGCCGATTGATCTTCGGCACTCTACGTTTCTCTGGGCAGCATTGGTCTATAGTTGCTCGTTTGTTTTCCTATTTTGCGGTTTCGTTTTGTTGTCGGCTTTTTATTTATTTTTATCCTTCTGCGTATACTTAATATATAATTATTTTCAATCGATATTCAGTATACGTAAGACAAAAAAATTTTAAGCAAAACAATTCCTCACAAAAACATAAATGTGAACAAGTAAGGGTAGAATTAGTAAGATCGTATCGTGATGTTGCGTGTCAGCTGACAAAAACCGTACCATATACAATGCATGTTACTAGTTATAAAATATGTGGTAGTAGCACTGCTGACGTAGGAATCTGCAGAAAACAGATTTTTCTGTAGCGAATGTCAAAAACGCCGCATTTAATGTCAGACAAAAAAAATGTCTGGGCAAACTGTTACATTTTCTATAACTTGTGCACAAATTTGAACGATACGGCAAGCTGTAAGGTAGAATGATACGATTTTACTAATTCTACCTTAAGAGTGCTATATTCGGCTGTGCCGAATCTTATATACCCTTTACCAAAGTGATTTAATGTAGTATAGAGATACATACATAAGCACATACACAAAGTATCAACAAAAAGAAAAAAATAATTAATAATAATAATAATAATAGTTTTTATGGAATTATACATTGCTGATGGCATAAATGGTAAGGTTTAACGGAACGTTGAAAGCGATTTGAACAAACCTTTCAGATGATAATATGAATAATACTTTTTTAATATGTTGTGTCGGCACAAAATATAAAAATATGCAAAAAAAACTTCAAAAATATACCTTATTTACACGAGGTCCAGCTCAAGAACGGGCATCGCTAGACCCCTCTAATATTTTTGGAGTCCTCATTAAAAAGGCCGATCTTTGATTTAAGAGGGGTAACAAAAACTTTTTTTTCAAGTGGGTACATAATTTAAAAAGTTTATCAGAGGAGTAAATGAAATAAATTTTATAAATTAAAAAATATTGTGTATATGCATGCATATTGCTGCTAATTGCCTCTATTTCAGTTTCAATTAATTTAATTCATACGGGCCTCTGTTCTGCAAATCACGACATGTCAAATCACGGTGGTTTCAAAAAATTAATGAAAGCTAAATCATTACTTTTGTAAATTGCACGATTTATAGCGTTGGAAGTTGGAAGAAAATACGTATTATAAATGACAAATAATACATATAAATACAATAAAAACCTACTAACTCTTTTTTCTTCCTGTAGTTTCATATGCATGTATATCGACAGGGTAAACCAAACCTTAAGGTGTCCAGACTTTATAACATCTACATTAGAAAGATAAATTTATTTGTGTAGCTCCCACAAAAAATTATGGGATATGCTGTTATAATTACTAAAAAGGTTTTCAAGTTGAATTTTTTTTCGGAATCTATCTTCCTGTATGTATTAAGTTAAGATCAAAATGATGTTAAAACAACTATCCACTTACCCTCCAGCTTTCAATAATGTTCACAGGGTGCCCCTCTGTTTGAGTGGATACAACACTGGCTTGTCAGTTCATATTTCTGTACACAAGCTACTCCATGACACAATTATAACAGGTACATGCACCTGCCCAGCCTGTTAATGTATACAATACGAATAGTTTTCAAACATTGTTTACAAGCTACAAAAATGTGAGTGTATGTGTGTATATAAAATGTTTACAGTGTTGGCAATGAAATTACACATGGCTGTGTTTCCAATTACATAATGAAGAAAATTACACTACACATGTTTTTTGTAGGTTGAAATCAGCTATTAGTATGTCACTTTGATTTTAAATCACCAAGATTTTCAGAACAGGCCCGATAAATTTGAAAGTATATATATACAAGTTCGCTGCTGAGCACACTCAGTCATGTTAACAAGGCAAGCATAAATTAAGGGATCTTTTGTCCGCAAGATGCATTTAAAATGAAGTTTGGAGATGCGTATTGAAATTTAGTTGGTAATGGATACGAAAGTTTTTTCATAAAATTACGCATGTCTATGTATGTACATATGTATATGTATGCATGCATGTATTTTCTCTACATTTTATGATTTGTGAAGGGTATATAAGATTCGGCACAGCCGAATATACCACTCTTACTTGTTTTTTAATAATTTTTTATTAAATAAACTTATTTTATACTTCAGTATGAATAAAATTAGTATTTCCAATTAAAAAAAAATAAAAAAAAATTAAAAAAATTAAAAAGGCGTTTCCAGGGTTGGAAAACTTTAACTTTTTTTGTTATGCAAAAGTAACTTACTAAAACAAATTTTTCCTTTTCTTTATAAATTAAACATATCTTATATTCTTAAAAGAAAAAGATTGGTGTAAGAAATCAGAAAAACCAAAAAGGATGATTCCAGGGTTGGGAAACTGAAACTTTTTGTGATATAAAAAATTAACTACCGAAAATTAATTTTTATTTTTTTTATTAAATGATCTTAACTTATACTTTAGTACGAATAAAATTGGTATTAAAAATTAAAAATTAACCTTCAAAAAATTAAAAAGATGTTTCCACGGTTGGTACACTTACACTTTATTGATATATAAAAGTAACTAAGTCTAATTAATTTTTTTCTTTTCCTTTATAAATTATATATATTTTACGTTTTGGAAAGAAAAGTTTGGTATAGAAAACTATAAAAATAAAAATCACAGCTCCAGAGCTGGAAACTATGATTTTTTTTTCTGGACATTAAAGTAACTAAATAAAACATTTTTTTTTAATTTCCCTTTTTTCACCTAACACACGTTCTATATTTTTTTTAGAACTACTAGATTGGTATAAGTAATCAGAAAAATCTAAAGTTATGATTCTAGGGTTTGAAAATTATTATTTTTTTCTTTGTAGATAAAAGTAACTATGTGCTTATATATGTACCTCTTTACTGCATAAACGCACTTTGTTAAAGGGTATATAAGATTCGGCACAGGCGAATATAGCACTCTTACTTGTTTATTTTTTTTCTTACCTACGATTTACACATGAAACTAATTGCAAGAAAGTAGCAGTACAATCAAATTTTTTCACTACCACACTCACATTGTTTTCAAATTCCAGTCAGCTTTCAACGAGGTTTTCAAGAAAGCAAATTCTTGAGGTTTTGAGAAAGTAAAATGAAACAAAGGATTACATGGTTACCCCTTTAAAGATTTGTATAAATATAAAGGATTTTGGTAAATAGTTATTATAAATTATCCTAATCTTGTATAAATATTTAAAGAATTATAATGTCGTCCCTACCACGTCAAACTATCCAATATGTAAATTTGAATTCTTAAGTGGAGTGCAAAGACCCAACAATTATAAATTTAAAGTCAGCGTGTTCCTAAAAGGCTTAAAAAATTTCGTACTGAGTTACCTATTGTTCGTGAGAATTTCGGCACTTTGAAACGAGGCATATCGTAAAATTTAGCGTACCAAGATAAAGAATCTAAAATACTAATTTTCCATATTGGATAGTGTGACGTAGTAGGGACGATATGTCATGTTCAAATATACATGGAAAAGACACTTCATGACTTTTTAAAACAATAATATTATTACAATATTAACAATAATATTTATTCTCAACTTATTGCCTTATAAATTTGTGCAGGTGATGTTCTGGGTAACTCTAATTAAGGAGTGAACAAAACAATTCTTTTCAACTTTTCTTTTCGACGACATTTTTAAAATGAACTTCCACTTTCCTATGAAAATTAACAAGAAATTTTTATGAAAGTCATTTATTTCAATAAATTTTTTATTCATAATATGTATACAGAAATTTCAAGAAAGTACTTTCATATGTAAATGTAGCGTTACCTAGACCTAGCTCTGTATCGAATTTCAGCTCACTAGCACAAATTTTAATTTTTATGGGCGTAGCCCCGCCCCCTTGGATAAAATTTTGGGGTTTTCAGATTTTTCTAGTTCATTGCTCACCGAGATCTACTTGTGTATCAAATTTCAGATCTGTAGCTATAGCGGAACTGCTTAATAATATTGATGAGTGAGTCAGTAGGTCAGTGAGTCAGTGAGTACGTCTTAAAATATGCACTTTTTGCACCTTTATATCTCCGGAACCTTTCATTGTAAAACGTTCAAACTTCGCACATGAGGTAACAAGAATTCATTCTAATTATGATTTAAATCTTATATTTTTACGATTGTGGTGAACAAAGTTATGAGGGTGGTAAAAAGAGCTCGAATGGCTTCCTGTAAATATACTCACTGCTTACATTGGCCGGAACTTGGCCTGGCGCACTGCCATGCGCCTAGATTTTCAAAAAAGGTAAAACTAAAAAAATGGAAAATTATAAAAGCGCCAGACCAAAAAAAAAAAAATTGCCAAAAACCAAAAAAAACACAAAAGAAAAAAGCACCAAATTAAAAAAAATTCTAACACTAAAATAAATTGTCAAAACCGAAAATCGACAAAATTAAAAAATCACTAAAATGAACAAAAACGCCAAAAACCGAAAAAAATCGCAATAACGCGAAAAAGGCGCCAAAACTAAAAAAATTGCCTTAATGAAAGAAAAAATCGCCAAATTTAAAAAAACTAAAAAACCGAAAAAACGCGAAAAGGTGTCAAAACTAAAAAATCTCATATATGAAAAAAAAATCACCAAAATGAAAAAAATCGCCAAAATGAAAAAACGTCAAAAAACGAAGAAATCGATAAAACGGAAAAAAGTGCTAAGCCTAAACAAGGGCCAAAACTTAAAAAAATCGCCAAAAAAAAACGTCAGAACTAAAAAACGCTCAAAACCGAAAAAACTCAAAAACGAAAACAAAAGCCGAAAGTTCGTATTGACATATCTAGTGTCCGTACGGAATCCTTCGTGCGCGGGTTAAAGTCACACTTCACTGAATTTATTTATTGTATGGTGCGTTTTTAATTTTAATCGTTTTTTTAAATGTTAGTACTTTTGTAGAAAAAAATTTTTTTTTTTTTTTTGGAAATAAAGTTTTTTTCAAATATAAAAAGTTTTAAAAAAATTTATGAATGGCAAGGCTGCCTACATGCTACGTATCATGGTGTGATTATATAGGTGACTGCGTAAGGATTTGATATAATTACAAAAATATTGCAACAATAGCTGTATAAAGAACCGAAGAACGTCAATAGCACAAAAATAGTTGTACTAAAACCAAAACAAAACAAAGTTTTTGACATTCGTTAGCTCCAAATCACATAGAGCAAAAAATTATCAGCTGAAGCTGCATTGCCACCTGGTTATATACACCTTGCTTTATATGTAATGGGTGTTTTTTATTGAGGTATAGAACTTTAAGTTGGCATCACTTTTTTAACTGGCGGCCATTTTGTCAGCTGTCAAGTGATTAATATTTAGTTTGGTTTGCCATTTTATTTGACAAAAGAACAACGCTAGCAAATCGTGCAAATTTATTTCGAAAATAATGGTTCAGTTCGCGAAGTTTACCGCAAGCTCCGTCCATTTTATGGTCGACATAATCGTCCATCAGAGCAATTAATTCGGTTAACCATGGATCGTTTTCGCACTACGTTTACTCTATGTGATAATACGCATCCGCAGAGACGTCGAACAGTGCGCACCGAAGAAACAATTGCCGCTGTAGCGCAAAGTGTTGAAGAGGACCCGAATGAATCGATTCGTTAATGGAGACTGGTATAGAGCCATGATAACCGACTATTTTGTTCCCGAATTGGATGGCATGAATGTCGATGAGTTGTGGTTCCAACAAGACGGCGCTACATGCCACACGGCGCACGTCACAATCGATTTATTGAAGGAAACATTCGATGAGCGCATAATTTCGCGGAATGGACCTGTCAATTGGCCACCAAGATCGTGTGATTTGACACCATTGGATTATTTTCTTTGGGGATATGTGAAGTCGCTCGCCTACGCCAACAAACCAGAAACGTTAGGGGACTTGGAAGCCAACATTCGTGGCGTTATTGCCAACATACGGCCCCATATGCTCGTAAAAGTGGTTGAAAATTGGACCTGTAGAATTGGCTTTATTCGAGCCAGCCGCGGCGGCCACATGCCCAAAATTATATTTAAACATTAATGGCATAAAATTATCCTTCCAATTAGGCTAAATAGATGGACATTAAAACGATTTTCTTGTGTTTTATTTCAATTCAAAGTTCTATACCTTAAAAAAAAACACCCATTATGTTGCAAGTAGAAGAGAGTTTTTAATCAGGGGTCGAATCGTCAAATCCGTGGACGCACAACTCATCACGTAAAACGCCATTTTCGGATTATGCTATGGCATATGCGTGAACGTACTGAAATCCCATTCAGCTTATACTATTGACATATGACTTATTTTGTTATTTGATTTGAGCCCTGGCCTTATATCTCTGTTTTATTCAGTTATTTAAATTTATTATAATTGTTTTAAAAACGTGACACTTAGCAAAAGAAAAAAATATTTTTTAACTGACTCCACCACAATTTTTCAAAACCTGTCATCTAAAATAACGTGCATACATACAAACATAGCTCTTACTTAAAAAATGTATTATTTATAATTTCAACAAAGTCATAAAAACAAGGAACTGTAGGCTAATAAAAATTATTTCAAGTTTTCTTACTCAAGTACAAACATGCACTCGATAGCAATGTCGAAAGTATCGATAGTGTAATATAAACTATCGATAGATATCAATAGTAGAAAATATCGATAGTATCCCAGCACTAATGTATGTACGTGTGTATGTACATACATACACATGTTTTTGCACACATACATACATATAAATATATGTTTTTGCTTACAACATTGAAATAAAAACTAGATTCGCTTGATATCAAGTGACGTCATCGGAAAATTTTTTGCTATCGAAATTAATTTCTATTCGAATGAAATTTAGATCACGAGTCCAAGAATTGGGCCTCTGTCGTTGAGACTATTGTGAAGTCTTGTTGACTAGAGTAAAGAGTAAAGGGAACAACGCAGCTGATAGACGTGTGTTAGTGTGGAAGTAAAGCGTCCAGATATACCACATAAATGCACAACGTTTAATGAACAAGAAGGAGGAATTTGCTCTTACGTTCGAAAAATCCTGTGTCGACGCATATGTGTTTCCGATTTCAACCCCAAACAGTGTTATTGCTATTAATGGATACAAAATTTAGATCAGACAGGGCTTATAGAAATGGAGGTGGTGTTGCAATCTACGTTAACAATAATTTACGCTGCAGAATAATTGCCAAAAATTACAAAATTGATTTTATTCTAGTTGAAATTTCCTCTTCCTCCGAGGATAAATTACTTGTTGGTTATGCCTATAGGCCACACCACACTGATGCTAGTGGTTTCATCTCCTCGCTTGAGAACTTAACGTTACCTTATAGCAACGTAATAATTTCTGGCGATTTCAATTCTAATCTCCTGAAAGAGACACATTTCAAAGATGCGATGGGAACTATTGGACTCACAGCAGTCAACGTAATTACACCCACTCATTTTACCGCTACCAGCAACACACTGCTTGAAAGTCGAAAGTTCATCTCTGCGATCAAATATCCGCCCCATGTTTTTCGAGACATGATTTAATTTTTCTTTCATATAACTTTACATTACAGGTTTATTCATTTACTAAAAGTTGTAACGAATTTGTAACAATTATTACTGGAAAGTGTTCGTTAACTCAAAAAGTTTGCAAGGAGAGAGCGTCAAAAGAGAGAAAAAACTTGAGAGACAAAAAAATTCCTAAAAATTATTACTAGTAAAATTTTTACTTGCAAGAATTATCCAACCACCTGTTGTGTGTTTTGTCGTCAAATTAATTACTTAAAAAATATCAGAAATATAAAAATATTTGTATTTTTTTCTTAACAAAACATGTATAGGTATGAAACAAGAAAGCATGTTTTGTTAATTTATTGTTTTGCTTTCACTAAGCCACATAAATTAAATTTTAATTTTCATAGATGGAAAGTCGCATTTATCTATTTGTTAATGCAATAATAATGGAATAATATTAAAAATTATGAAAAACGCATAAAAAAACATGAAACTGTGTAAAGAATTTCATATTAAATGTCAATATCTAAAAAAATTGCAACTTAGAATATTATCAAACAAAATACACCAGAAAAATTACAATTATATCATGATTTCCATCCATGGTTCTTATATGAATAAATTTTTTTTCAAGTTCTTCCAAGTAAAGCTTTCACTTACTTTTTCATATTTAGGAGAGTTTTTTTTGTAAATTTCTGCTTTATTCTCTCGTTGCTAGTTTCTGCTGGGAAAGTAATTGAACAAACATTACATCGGGAAAATTCCCAGTACAGCTTTAGAGATTTCCATAGGCTGAACTATAATTTATTATATGAGAAGTGTGTACAAATTAACTGGGAAATCATCTATCGCACTACATCCGTTGATGACCAACTGTCATTCATTGATAACAATGTACTACAGCTTTATGACGCAACCGTTCCTCTTATAAAAAATACTAAAAACAAGCCTTGGTTCTCTGATCACATCAAAGCTGCTATAAAACAAAGGAATTTCTCATACACGAGGTGGAAGCGTTTTAAGACGTTTGAATTGAACATTGCTTGTCGTGCAGTCAGAAACAAAGTTAATAACCTGATAACACACAAGCAAAGTGTGATTATTACAGTAGAAGATTTGAGTCGGCACTCCGTTCTAGACAAACTTGGAAAGCTATACGGGACATGGGCATTTTAAGTATCGATACTGGCAATTGCTCATCTGCCAGCCAGGGTTAACTGAATGAACATTTTACCTACTTTCCTGTTGCTCCAATAAATGATTCATATTTCCAAAACATACAGAGTACACTGTTATTTAAGCTGTCTTTACATGGTAATACAATGTATTACGACATGTCAAAATATGAACACACAAAATCTTATCATGTAAAAGTAAAATGTATCGAGTAGGAGAGAATACGGAGAGAAAATTTGGCAAGCGGTCGGTAAATGTTTATTTTCTAAACCATTTTAGAAACTTAAGTATTCTCATCACACCAGAGGTGTATTTCAAAGTAAACGTTGCCAGCACTGATGGTATTTATTGAAGAGGTTAACACTTTTACAAAAACAACCAAAATCCACTCAGGAATTTTTCATGTTGTTTTTGTAATCATTGTACAACTGCAACCATCAGCTACTTACCCGTACCACCAAACCAAACAAACAATAAACAAAATTATAAAAACAAATTTATTTTGTAGTAAACTTACATTGAAATAATAAAATGTACACTTTTTTTTTGGAATTATCCAATTTTTATTTTTGGCTCAACAGTTTAAAATCTTTGCTTGCATTTTACTTATAGTATCAGTGTAAACATGAAAAATACCTACAACAGACTCTTGTTATCTTTTTGTAACTCGGAGAGAATTTCATAATATTTTGATTCTACAAAGTCGTAATACTTTGTATTACCATGTAAAGACACCTTTAAGGCTCAGTTACCTAACTGTAATGTAATGTAACTGCAACAGTAAGAAACAGCTGATCGATTTTGCTATGTGAAAAGTAATGAAAATGGTTATAGAGATGTAATGTAACTTAACCTACTTTTCATATAAAAATATCAATCAGCTGTTTTCTACGTTACGGTTACATTCCATTACAGTCGGCTAACTAAGTCTTTAACAATAACATAACTACGCTTAAGGAAAGATTAAATTTTTCCTTCGTAACACAGTTTGATGTTGTATGCTCTTTTCGTGCTGTGAAATCCAATGCTGTTGGCTATGACAATCTATATCCCAAGTTTTTAAAGATAATTTTACCGATATATTGCCTTACTTAACACATTTTTTTGACACCATTATTACTACCAGTTATTTTCCATTGAAGTGGAAGCGTGCAAAAATCATACCAATTCCGAAACCGGACAAAGGCTTTCGTCCTATCACTATTTGGTGTTACCTTTCAAAAGTGTTTGAAAAACTTATGCATACACAAATAAGTGAATTCATATACAAAAATAACTTGCTGTTTGAAAAGCAATCTGGCTTTTGCCTTAACCATATCTGTATTACCTCTCTGATTGATGATACTGAAAGTTTACGACGTGAACTCGATAAGGGAAAATTAAATTTTCTTATTCTTCTGGATCACTCGAAGGCGTTCGACAGAGTTACCTATAACACCCTTTGTTACAAACTAAAAAACTTTTTTAGTTTTACATCTACATCGACAAAACCTCTCACTTCGTATTTAATGGGTCGAACACAAGCATTTTTTTTATGGAGTACATTTTAAATCGTTACTGCTTCTAAAATGGCCTCAGGGATCTATTCTAGGACAAATTCTTTTTTCATGGTACGCAAATGAATTACATTATCAATCATCACACTGTGAAGTTCATATGAATGCTGATGATGTACTATTGTATCATAGTTGCTCGCAAAATTCCATTCAGGAAAATATTGAGAAAATCAATCAAGACCTAAATAAAATATATTCGTGGGCTTCAAGAAACGGCCTTTATTTGAAACCAAAGAAATCTAAATGCCTAATTATAGACAAGAGATCTTTTACGCCCAACTTTCCATATGAAGTTAAAATCAATAATGAGAAAATTGCAGTAGTTCAGTAGGCCAAAAACCTTGGTGTAATATTCAATCCTCACAAAAACATAAATGTGAAAAAAGGCCAAGTTTCTATCCAAAATTTCGGCCATTAAAAGTAGTGAGATATAAATTTTGACCAAGTTCTTGTTTGCCACAATACCTAATACAGAAATATATTATGTATGATATAAATTTGTAATCGTAAGGGTGTCATACAATTTCTACCTCTCTAAAATGTAGATAATAATGCGTATTAGTTATTTTTTTGTATTGGAAAAAATGTTGTCAAGTAAGCAGAATATCTACAAATTGTATGACACCCTTACGATTACAAATTTATACAACGCATAGCATATTTCTGTATTAGGTATTGTGCCAAACAAGAACTTGGTCAAAATTTATATCTCACTACTTTTAATGGCCGAAATTTTGGATAGGAACACAGAAAAAATGATTCCCAAAAAATGTTCAAACAAACGTGTGTTTTGAAATATAATTTAGTTTCAGTAAATATTTTTTACTGTTCCAGTAAATTATTTGTTCCAATATTATTTTATGTAAAAAAAACTGTGTGGAATGAAAACTATCTATATAAAATAAAATTTGTAAAAAAAAAATTTTAAATTTATTTTTTAACCCCCGACTAAAAAAGGGGTATTATAAGTTTGTAGTGTGTGTCTGTGTGTTTGTGTTTCTGTGTATCTGTGTGTCTGCCCGTGTCCAGGTACAGGCCAAACGGCTGGACCGATTTTCATTTAGTTTTTTTTGTTTGAAAGATGACTTGATCGAGAGGGTTCTTATCTATGTTTGAAGAAATTCGATCCGGCCGCTTAGAAGATATAACATCTTTTCTTTCTGAAATAAGTCGGGGGTTTTTAAAATTTTTAATTTTTGTTATTGTTATTTTATATTTAAATTTGTTATTTTCAGTTAAATTTATTTTTATACACTGTAAAAAAATTTGTCTGATTTTTTTAATTTTTTCTACAAATTATTTTATAGATATAAAAAACATATTATTTTTTTCAAATTTTTGTTTGCGGTTTTAAAACTTATTATGTTTGTATATTGTGATTATCAATATAGTATTAAGTGTCTTACTATAAACATAAGGAGTTTGTTAGCTAAATACAAAAATTTTTTGGGTTGAAGTCTACTGACGAGCTTCAAAAGCGGGAACGAAATGCTTAACCATAAAAACAAGCCAATTTTTGAAAGTAAAAAAAAATAGTTGAACCTTTCATTTGATTCATTTATTTTTTCAAATAAAATTTTTACTAATTTTTTTAAAAAAAATTTTTAAGAATTGTTATTGATTCAGTTAATTTATTTTCTGATAATACGAAAAATTTTAGTGAATGTGTTTGTAAATTATAAAAAAAAATTTGCTGAATAATACAAAAAAAAATCTGCAAAAATGTTTTTGTGTTCCTATTAATAAATTTGACTGAAAATATTTTGAGTTTCAGTTAACTAAAAATAATTTTTTTTTTCAGTTAAATTTTTACAAAATTGTTATCAGAATCTACAAATTTCTTTGTAGGTCCGCATTTACTGATTCAAAGAATTTGGTTACTGAAAACGAAATTTAGTTTTTTCTGTGATCTTGGCCTTTTTTACATTTATGTATACATAGCGAGGATAAAGGTTTTCAACTGCAGGGGCATGTATCTCAAAACTTACAAGTGTTGAAATAAAAGTAAAATAGTTGTGAAAATATATTTTTTAATGAATATAAATTATTTTCCCAACAGTTTTACTTATATTACAGCACTTTTAAGTTTTTATAAAAAAGCCAGAGGTATTAAATATACAAATCCATACATACATATAGTGTTTTGACGTTTGTTTAGTCATCAAAAGGGTCGAATATATACATGCAAAGAAAAAATATGTTTGAGGTAACCATAATCAAGCAGCAACATACTATGATTTAATTTATGGTTGCAGTGAAATTATATTATTGTTAATAGAAAAAAAACTTTAACAATATTATTATCTGAGTTAATTATAATATTATCTGAATTAATTATATTATAATCTTAGTATTATAAATATGACAACCCTATTGATAGATGTGACTAAAATATAATTGAGACTCACCATACCATGTTCTAATGTTATATTAATATTGTTAAATACGACCACAGTATTATTTAATATAATAATACTATTTTATTTTTTAATCATATATTTATTGTAGAAACAGCTGTGCGTCGTTATATTCGAAATAAAAATAAATTACTATTGTTGAAATAAATTGTATATATATAAATGTATACTTACACGACACACAGGCATGTCTGTATAAAAAGATACACAAATGTTTGAATATTTTAATTGATCTACCCTTTTGTTTGTACTTTATTTATTTATTCATTTATTTAAAACTACCAATAGCTTAGAAACGAAACACTGAACTGACAGATGTTTCTGAAAAAGATTTTTTTTTTAAACTTAACATAGTACGGTTTTGGAAAACATTGTATTATTATTTACATCATATTATTTTTAAATAATAATACAAATTATGTTGTAGTCATAAATTTTTAACAAAACTATATTTTTAAACTCTAACCATATCACACTTTTATATGGATATGGTAATGTAATTAGTAAATTCAAACATTACTCTGTTTATCGTAATGAAATAAATGTTTAAAATAACAATAACTAGTTTTCGACGACCACACATTTGATTCAGAGAACATAATATTGTTTTCTCAACCATTATAGAACCATATCTTTTCTTGGCGTGTAGGAACATACAGAAGGAAAGAACAAGAACCCAAATAGTATTTATATACATAATATTGATAGAACAAAACAGCTGTCTTTTTCATTTTACAAAACTCAAATAAAATGATTTAATATTTGTGATTTGAACGGGCTAAGGTTCGTATTGCTTTTTAAGCCAAATTAAATGTGATAATTATTAATTAACAAATAACAACAAAGTCTGTTGTAAATATTCTGACAACACATAGTTGAACGGAACAGCCAGCCGTTTTCGAAGGCCACTAAACCTTCATCATCAGCGTTCTTTTGTGTTTGGTCCACTGTATGTGGTGTCAGTTGATGTAGATTTACGCTTTGTATACTTAGCATTATTGCAAATGGAATGTGTGAGTTGTTTTGATTCATCTTATTTCAATTTGCTGAAAGCTTTTTTTTTAATGAAAGCTCAATTTTACCATCTCTATATTTACAACAGTCTTACCATTGTCGATTGTTCTTTTACTAATTATACACATGTTAGTTAATTTGCTTATTTTTGTTCTACTTAAGACAAACTTTTTTGGTTTGTTACTATTAAGTATATTTTTTATTTTTAATTTTTGCCACAGGCCCATGGCTATTAATTTTAGTTAATTTTAATCATTATTCGAAATTCATTTGTTTCTATATTTTTGATTTGATTTAATTTTTCTTTTCCTTAATCGTTCTGTATGTGGTATTTGTGTATGGAATTTTGCTTTTTTTAACGGCATCTGAATTCTTTTGCTTTTGCTTTTGCTTTTGCTTTTGAAAATACTTTACTCCTTCTGTGAAACGTGTATCATCTTTTTTTTACTAAAGGGCCGAAGTCTTCTATAAGGCCTTCTTCAGAAGTTACATAAGAATATTAACTGATTCAAAAACCTGAATTCATTTGTGCTTTTTTTTCCTTCTCATAGAAGGGAATGTGGAATGTGTACCTTATCTTTAATGCGGAAAAGCCGAGTCCATCTATAAGGCATTATTTAGCAGTTTGATAATAATGGTAATGGAATCGAAGAAATTCTTGAGTAGGCCTTTAATAAGGCCTGAAGTAAGAAGGTCTTCTGAGTTTTACCACTGGGAATATTTAAGTAATTTAAGTTGTATGTATGTAGTTAAGCTCTTGATTATATTAGTTTATTTTCAATTCTTCGAGTCCACGGAAAATCGTTTTTAAATAATAAAAACGTAACAATAGTAATGTAATTATTAAATTCACACATTACTTTGTTTATCATAACGCAATTAATATTTCTGATAACACCAACTAGTTTTCAACGACCACACCTTTGTTTCAGAGAATAAAATATTGTTTTATTAACGATTCTACAACCATATTGTTTCTCTGCGTCTATATTAAGGTAACAATATGTGGATATATTCTTCATCCTTTTGCACAAACTTTAGTACTGGGATAATGTTTTTAGTATTTTTTGAAATATTTCTGATTTATTAAATTAAAATACCAGCATTTGTTGCATAACTGATGTGCGCTTGCATAACTGAAACAAATAAATTGTGCTAATTAGAGGCGATAAAAATATTTTTTTAAAGAAACTAATTAGATGGTAAATTATTTAATTGAATTAGGCATTATACTGTGCATTAATTATTTACTTAATAGTTAACGTAAGTGAACAACACTTTTTTGTATTAAAACAAAATGCATAACTTTAAAAATTTAAAACATGAAATTTATAACATCGTATTCAATTTAGTTAAATATGCCTTAAAATAACATTTGTTTATCCTTTTAAGCGAAATATGATATTTTTATGGAACGGTAAAAAATCGAGGTGCACGGTACCTGACCTGGTAGTGCACGGTAGTGCATTGGCCTTTGCACGCATCGTGCATATTCACAGGAAGCCATTCGTCGTGTTTTACACCCCTCATGACTTTTTTCCCATAATCGTAAAGTGAGGAAATTTAAAACATAACCTCATCGAGCACAAATCACATAAATGTGAAAAAATACAAGTTTCCATACTTAGATTTGAAACGATACGAGTAAATATAAGTAAGTACTCGATACTGTTTCTTAGAAACCAAGTACTTTTGGTATCTATACTTTACTACCGAGTACCAAGTAGGTATCGGTAAAAAGTACTCACTCTTATTGGTCCAAAACTGCTCCTTTCTTATTTGCCACAACAATGTTGAACATGACGTCAGTTTAACAAAATTTCGTTTGTTTGTATTAAATCTAAATTTATGTTAAGAATGTACGAGTACATGTGGCAAAAAGGGCAAAGTGCTTACGATTACGATTCATTTTTTCCCCTTTTTTAAGCAAAATTCAACTCATAAAAAATTAAAATTAAAATTTTTAATACAAAATATATATGTACATTTAGAATAAACCTGTCTATATGTTTCCATTTCGTTGGCGCTTTAACAAATCACCAGTAGACTTCAACCATTCTTTAAAATATCATTTGATAATTTGCGCAAGCTTTTTGGAATTTCCAATAGAATAAGCAAGTAGGCTCAGAAGCTTATATAAAACACAAGAAACGATTAATAATCGATGTGCATCTATTTCTATATTAATGCACTATTATAAGACAAAATGATAATTAAAATCCAAATTAAGCACTTATTAAATTTATTATTTTAATTTATTATATTCAGACAATTTTATTTAAAAAACCTAGTAATATCTCAAAAATTTCATTACGATTGATACAAATATTTTTCATTCTGTTGGCAGACAAGTGCAGTTTGTTCTATTTTGTGACCTGGCATTATTACAAGAAAAAAAAAAACATAGAAATACTAAAAAAAGGATATAGTTATGAGTGAGTGTGATGAATTTATATAATGGTGGATGAACAACTTCGTATAAAAAAAGGTATAAAAAATGCTGTTTTTATATGAACTTGTTCATTCATTATAATATAAATTCATCAGATGTGGATACAAAATTAAATAAAGAATAAATTAAGAAAGTAGAAATATACTTCGTCCTAGAAAAAGTTTCCTATCAAAAGATTGATTTCCCATAATTCGTATTGTTTTTGATACTCATAAGTTCTGATATATGAACTTCATTTGAAATGTTTTACAGTTTTCTCAAAATAAAAATATGTATAATTTAATTGAAAAAATAAATTAAAATGCGAACTCAAGACAAGACTCTTTGGCTAAACCCATACAGTTCGACTAAACCTCATGACGCAATTTATTTTAGTTAAAAAAAATTATAATAGTATATTTTCTTGATTAATCGAGATTTACCGATAATCCCAATTAATCGCATATTTTTTAATCGTAATCGCGATTATGGAAATCTGCGATTATTTGCAAACCCTAGTGCATTGTGTAATAAATCGCTTGCTTTAAACCTACATTTTTAGTTTTTAATGCTGAGGTTTATGGGTACGTCCCTGCCTTCCTGGTAAAAATTTCAGCCCCATAGATTAAATTTTAATTTTTATTGGCGTAATCCTACCAACTTTTTAAAATTCAAGATTTTTTGTGACCAGTGTTTATCAATCGGGTCAAGTTTCGTTGGAAACGGATAATAAATATTATATTTACATATGTTAAGCCAAAGTGCATATACATATAACAAAAATTAAAAATTTTAAAAACCCTTGATTTTTTCAGAAAAGATGTTATATCTTCTAAACGGCTAAATAGATTTTCTTTTCTTTTCCTTTTCAAGTCACCTTTCTAACATAAAAAATTAATTCGGTTCAGCCGTTTGGTCTGTATGTGTACTTGTACAGACACACAGACCCACACTACAAACTTATAACACCCCTTTTTTGGTCAGGGGTTAAAAACAGGAGCCCAGCAAAAATTACTGTGTTGTGAGTCGAGCGCACTTATGTATTTTATAGTATAGATCACCTACATGTCAATTACTTATATATTTTACATTAACATTTAAGCATTTGATCCGGTTACTATATTTAGAAAACATCTACAGCTAGATGTTTTCTTCCGCCAAGGGGGGAGGAATGTTGTGAATCATAGTTGAACAACCCTCGTACCTATGCATTGCACTAATTTGTTGACGCAGCAGTAACCAGTTCATTCACTTGGTTACTTTTTATTTTCTTTGCGCTGACAACTTGTGCAATGTCGATATTTTGTAATTGGGTCAAAAGCTAAATAATATTTAGGAAATAAGTTATTGTCTAGTTAGCATAAGAAAAAGAATTGTAAAATATTATTGTAGAAATATATTTAAATTTTGTATAAATAGCTAATAAGAAATAAAAGTGACACAGTCAGTTGAGAAGACAGTCAGTCTGCAGTGCGTTTTAACTAAAATAAAGAAACCTGCGATTCCCAAGGGACCCTTCAGGTTATAAATAAAAAATACACCATAACAACTGCTTCTCCGTAAGCAGGCTTGTATGGAAATGTTAAGTTGCTTTGGCTTACAAACCTGCTAACGCATTGCATGATATTTGTTCGCGATGTCTCACTTTGGAACATCTTGTTTTCAATGCTTATTTCAATTCAATTAGTATGTAGCGAATTCGTGGAATATTGAAGCATCCCAAACATTCGTACTGTGTTTTTTTTAATGTTATTATGTTCGATGCACTTCGTTAAATTATTATATTAATCATCGCCTTACATTAAACCTTTCTTTTATACACTAGTGTAAGGGAAGGTGTGTAAATATTATTTGCTTTAGTGATTACTAACAATTTATTTTTGTTTCAACATTGCTTCAACAAAGTTGTCACAAAATTTTAGATTTTTTGCCATACATTTCTGCATTTTGTAAAGTAACACATACATGTTTACTGTGAATCACGTTTTTAAGGCAGAAAAAGTATGTACTGCTTCCAACAACACTATGGTTAATTTTTGTTTGGAGGTTTAAATTTTATGGCCGTGTAAAAGCCCTCTTGATGAATGAAAATTTATAGGCTTGCACTATCGCACAGTGTGTGCAAAATTTCAATAAAATCTCTTGAGTTACATGATTTAGATTTTTTCATGTGTCAGTCAGTGTGTCTTATAATATGCACTTTTTGCACTTCATCTATCCGGAAGCTTTCGACGAAGTCTTGTTCACTACTGTGCGCCTAGGTACTACTTTACTAACAATTGCAGCAGAAATAGTGCAATAATCAAGGCTCATATATTTCCAGATAATATCAGGATTACAAAAACAATGAAAAATATAGCAATAAAAACAACAACATGATTTTTAATTTATCCAAAATGTCAAAAATTGAATTTGTTGAACACAATAATTTTTCACATAAACTTGAAACAAATTTTCCACGGCTGCTTCCACTAACAAAATTTGCAACTTTTAGTACTCTTCACAATTTTTAATAGTTTCTTCATATTTTTAAACTTGTTTTAAGAGAAGTTTTTTAATAAAATATTTGAAAATTTTGTAAATTGTTTTTTTAATTTCTCTTTCGTACACAATTTTTGAAGTTTCGGATGAACTTGAATTTGAAAAAATAGCTCAGCTTGAAGTTTTCATGTGACATTTAAGTAGCTTGAAAAAGTTTGCTACTGTTTTATAAAATACATTTGTTTTATGTTTGTATCCAAAATTTCGTTCAGCAAAAGTAGTGAGATAAAATTTTTGACAAAGTTCTTGCTTGACACAACACCTATCTCTACAATCTGCTATGCATTAGGCAACTTGATAACTTGACGATATTGTTCACCTTTCTAATACAATAGAGAATAATGGATATTTGTTCACTTTATATGAGAAAAAATATTGTCAAGTAAGCAGGTTGCCTAGAAATTATAGATTTGTTCATTTACTAAAAATTGTTACGAATTTGTACCAATTGTTACTGGAAAGTGTTCATTAACTCTAAAAATTTGCTGGGAGAGAACTTCAGAGAGAGAAAAATATTGAGAGACAAAAAATTCTTACAAATTATTACTACCCAGCAAAGAAAATACTTATGTATGTAGCCTATATGATATCCCATGTATGGTTCGGATCCGAAAAATTAGGGTATATGGCAGTGTCCATCACCCCATTGCCCTGCGGGCTCTGCTAGCATTTTGCTTTGCATACGTGCACAACACAACTACTAACAAAAATCTAAAGCAAGATCATTAAACTCACAAAAAGAGCAGATTTCTGTCGATTTTTTTAAGAAAAAAAAATACACTGAGAGTATTCAAACACCACCAAAATTATTTAATTTGTATACCCTTTACCAAAAAATGGTAAAAGGGTATACTATATATAGGTTTGTCATTCCGTTTGTAATTTTCAGAATATTAATAAGCGAGCCATAAAGTATATATATTCTGGATCCTTATGTATAGGGAAGACGAATAAGCGATGTCCGTTTGTCCGTCTGTCTGTACGTGAAATCGGTTTTCCGAAGCTCCCAGAAAAGCCAGAGACTTCGTTCTTAAACTGATGTGTCAGAAATGGTCCAAATAAATTTGGTATTGAAAATCAGCAAAATCGAAGAGATGATTTCAGAGTTGGGAAGCTTATACTTCATTTTGCCATACAAAATAACTCCGAAAGGTAGTTATTATTATTTTTTTTTTATTAAATAAACTTATTTTATACTTCAGTATGAATAAAATTAGTATTTCCAATTAAAAAAAAAATTAAAAAAATTAAACAGACGTTTCCAGGGTTGGAAAACTTTAACTTTTTTTCTTATACAAAAGTAACTTACTAAAACAAATTTTTCCTTTTTTTCTATAAATTAAACATATCTTATGTTCTTAAAAGAAAAAGATTGGTGCAAGAAATCAGAAAAACCAAAAAGGATGATTCCAGGGTTGGGAAACTGAAACTTTTTGTGATATAAAAAATTAACTACCGAAAATTAATTTTTATTTTTTTTATTACATGATCTTAACTTATACTTTAGTACGAATAAAATTAGGTTTTCAAATAAAAAAAAATTAAAAAATTTAGAAAGACGTTTCCAGGGTTGCAAAACTTTAAAATTTTTTTTATACAAAAGCAACTTACTAAAACAAATTTTTCTTTTGTTTCTATAAATTAAACATATCTTATATTCTTAACAGAAAAGGATTGGTGTAAGAAATCAGAAAAATTAAAAAAGATGATTCCAGGGTTGGGAAACTGAAACTTTTTGTGATATAAAAAATTAACTACCGAAAATTTATTTTTATTTTTTTTAAAGAAAATCCATTATTTGACATATTGTCAGAAGTGCACATAAAATAATTGAAATTTATTTGCTGGTAGTTTAGCATGTCTATATACGTATTTCATTGGCGCTTGAAGCAAATCATCAGTAGACTTTAACCACAAATTTTTAACAGTCACAAACCTCTCACTTTATGCATAGACTTTCAAAAACTATATGAGAACTCATAAAATAATAATACTTTTGAAAATCACAAAAAAAAAATAAGCTTAGTAGGCTTTGAAACTGATACAAAACCCAGCAAATAATTTATATCCAGGTGAGCTTATTTTATTTTTCTACATCCTTATACAATTAGAAATCCATTGTGCTGGGCGGTTTAGTGGTTTGGGCGTGAAAGCGAAAAAAATAAACGAACTAACTCAAAACCAAAATTTAAAGTAAGTTTTAAACAAACATTGTACTATACAAAAAAAAAAAAAAAAAAAAAAAAAATACTCACAATCTGGCGTTACGTTACACACTTTTTAAAATCAATATTATATTAAATATTTGCTTTATAAATGATTTTTTTTTAGTATTATCGCATAAGCTAATAACGCGTAGAGAATAAATGCTACTTTTCCTTGGGTTATGTTATATTGAAATATCATTTTAAGAAAAACTAAGTTTTACTTACGCTAATTAATATATAATGGTTTTCTTTTCATTTGTCTATGATTAGCTGTTGCTGTAGCAATAGTTTTGCAATTGCTCCTAGAAGTATAAAAAGTAAAGAGAAAATTCTTCTGAAATTTTGTAAAACTTACCAAAACGGGAAGCCTAATTTTGTAGCTCATAATTTCTCCACCACAACTAAGAAAAGCTTCGAACTCTTAGATTCAGTTAATTTTGAATATTTCTTATTTATAATACAGGAAAATAAATCTGTTGGTGAGCTTTAATTTTTTCTGTCATGGTAGACTTTTCTTTTTGAACTGGCCATATATAATGTAAAGCAGATTGAAGCTTTATGTATTATGTCAAACTTTGTCCAAATTTGTATCTCACTACTTTTTATGGGCGAAATTTTTGATAAGAACTTGGCCTTTATTATACATATGTTTTTGTAAGGATAAACATTATACTAAATACCAGACAAACTCTATCCATGTGTTGTCATACCACATCCTTCTTTTCAGGATGTGTTCACTAAACTTTCAAGGATTTTTGCTTATTGTTACTGATGATGCATTGCACCCCGTTTAAAGATTGATAAAATTTATACAAATTCCCGGCCTGTTGTACAATGTCGACTCAAAACGTTCGTTCGACAACTTGTATTGAAAACAAAAATAAAATAAGAAAATTTGTATTTAGTTTTAATATATGTAATTGATAAACATTGTGGGACAGGCCCTAAGAAAAAAGCACATAACATTAAATCACCAGATCTGTTATTAGAATTTTGCTAAACGATTTTGTATGGAATATATTTAATTTCGTTATGCGTGTTATGGTTTACAAATACACATTATGTTTTTTCCTTATATTCCACAAATTAATGCATAACTTTTGTACCCAAGGAGGCAAAATAATCAAGTCCAATAACTATATAAAACCAATACATAATACTCTACTTTGTGTCTTAATAAGAACGCGTGTTGTATAAACGACGTAGTTAAAAAAATTGGTTTTATATCAAAATAATATTGTGGCAATAAAGATTTGAAAACGAAGTCTTTCCCTTTGCAACTTATAAGACACGAACACGTATAAAGTATAAAATCTATCGATAAATTGTATACATTATTTGCTTCTTTATATATTTCTAACAGCAAGACAAAAACTCATTTTTATGGTTTTCAATTTAATACAAACTATATTGAAAGTTTATATATTTATTTCTTATTTTAGAGCAACCACAAAGCAATTACTAGCAGACACCCACAACAACTATTGCAAGTTGCAACACACTTTTTAGTAGATACACTTCCAACTCACATACTTCAAATCCACACGTAAAATGCAGCATAAAATAAAAACACGTAAAGTAGAGCATTTATGAAACAATCGGTCAGGATCCATCCTCCTTTAAAATGTAAAACACAAGATTGTCTTCAAAAGATTGAAATTTTCAAAGACAGAAACATTTAACATGCATGCAGCTATAAAATATCTAATTAGTTGGCAACAAAAAGCTAGAGAAAGAATGTAAGTGTGTCTTAGTTTACACTATGCAAGTTTTATTGCTAAGCTGTTTATTTTGTTAAGAGAGAGTGACGAAACGTTTCTGTTCCCCTCGTCTCTCTCTTACAAAAACTAATCAGCTTAGTAATAAGACTTGCATAGTATAAATTAGAATTATGTAAAAATAAGGAAAATAATTTACAAACATTTCGTGCAAAGACAAAAACTTTTTTTTTTGTAATTGTTTTGAACGTGAGCGAAATAAAAAAAAATGTTTTTGCAGCAACGAAAAATATTGTAAATAAAAGTAATAAATTGTGTTTTTAAAAATTTTTTTTTTTTAAATTAAATTTGTAACGTGGTTTTGTCGGTGAGTGGTTTAGCACAGACGCGTCGAGGGCTTACATACGGATTTATAAACGTAAAGTAAGAGCACTGGTTATTTGCCTTTTCTGGAGGTTAAGTATATTTTTATCTTTATCTGCAATTCTAATTGAACAATAGCTACATACAAAATATTCCATGCTCAAAAATACGAAACATTTTTTCGTAATTTAATTTTTGTACAATAAACGAAAATTTATTAAATTTTACTAAAACATTTCTAGCATGTGCAGGCAAGCAGATTTCTTAATTTTGCCAATTTCGTCAAGTTCCAAAAATTATTTCGTACAATTATTTTCGTTTTAGTACCATATTTTTTGTATATTTTACTTAATTTAGGAGAAAATAACACATTTTTATGAAATTGTAAATTCCGTAAAATAAACAAATTTTGTTTTAAGACATTTTTAGATTTTTTTTTTAATTTGTTTTTGTATCATTTTGTTTACAGTACACAATTATTCTTAAATCTACACAAGTTTCCTGAAAATACTAGCCGTTAAAACAATCAAAAATATTTTCAATTATTTTCTTGTCAAATTTAGTGTTATCAAAAAACGGAACTAAAAAAACGGTTAATCGGTTAACCGAGCTTTTAATAATAAAATAAATTAAATATAAAACAGAATTTATTTTAATTTAAAAAGGAACAAAAATAATTTAAAAAATAGCATTTGTTACACAAAATTTGTAATTTGTTGTTAGAAAAACGAAAATAGTGACTAAAATATATTGTTAAGACCAAATGTGAATTTTATGAAGTTTTTTAAAAATATATTTCAACAACAAACCACAATCCAAATGTTTAGAAGACATTCAGTGTTCACACTTAATTTTTTTTAATTTTGTAGAATCGTCAAAAAAAATCGGTAGATTTTAATGTAGTTCGGTAAAAATTTTTTTTATTCAGAGTAACATAAAAAATAACAATTCAAAGAAACATAAAAAATAATAAAATATATGTAGTTATTAATAAAGAGTAAGTGCGAGGAGTATTAAACTAAATAGATTCCAAAAGCGCATTGAAAACTTCACATGTGATTGGAAATTAAACTGCCATAAATAATGAAGCATTTCCAATAAGAAAAAGTGTCATCCCCAGTTATCTGCCCTTACCCTTGATATACATGTAGATATGCTATGCATATATAAAATAATATACATAAATAACAGGAATTCAGGGGGTAAATCGTTACATCCGTAAACGTACAACTCGTCACGTAAAAACACAATTTTCGGATTATGACATACGTGAACGTATTGAAATCTCATTCAGTTTATACGATTGACGTATCATTTAATTTATTTTCGTACGATTGCCAATACGATCACGTATGTAACGATTTGAACCCAGTTTTTGTACATAGGTTTTATAAAGCTACTAAAATAACTTTTATTTGACAAACATTTGTAACTACAAAGATTATATGTATCTAAGATTCATTTATGAATTTAAGCTTTTGTGCAAAAATTATTAAATCATTGGTACGAATAAATATTTCATCTCCAAGGCACAATTCCTTGGCAAATATTAGGTTACTTATACTTTCAGTTTTTGACCGATTTCTTTGTTCTGTTTTAATGATTTTCATGACAGAAAATGACAAAATATGTGGCAAAATAGGTAATTTACACATATATCGACTTAAATTACTAAATAACAATATTCGGTAGATCTCAGGCCTTGTTCGGTATAATTGGTAGATTGTTAAATTCACAAACATATTCGGTAGAATCTACCGAATATCGGTAGAAATGTGCACACTGAAGACATTCTGTTTTTCAATTTAGATTTTATTAAAGAAAAGAGAAGATTCAGTTGAAGAGAAGAGAACTGTCAGTTGATGTCGGATTAATAGTAAGAAGAGCATCATACAGCATAAGTTATAAATTTATTGAGATTAACACGCTTGCATTAAGGACTTACGTCTTGAATGTCAAGTTTAGTTGTTCCTCTAAACTTTCGGAATTTCATAAAATTTCAAAATCTTCAGATTCTAATTCACTTTCAATGGTTTAATTTTCTACAATAAAAAAATAGTCTCTTGTAGAGTAGAATTTGACGAATATTTTATATATTCGCACTATTTCGGAAAACAACCATTATGTAAATATAAAAAAGTGTACTTAGGGTCATATTTCTTTTTTGGGAAATCCTCTCACGTCGACAAAGTAGTTCGCGAAACTCATATGTGATTTTCCAATTGCGTTGAACAAAAATTTTAAAATTGCTTACTGCGAAATAATAACAACAGCTGATAACAGTGAGGTACACACAACAATAAAATAAGGAAAACTTGAAATTTTTACAGATATAAAAAACCTATTAAGCGGGTAGAAAAAACCGGAAATATGCCCAAAACCCGGGCTTTCGATCAACCACTTAACCGAAATTGAAAAAAATAGTCAAATTCGATTGTATTCGGCAACATATGTTAAAATACATTGCTGAACAATAATCTCTTAACACACACGCAAAGAAAAGATATGGTTGTAGAATGGTTGAGAAAACAATATTATGTTCTCTGAAACAAATGTGTGTTCGTCGAAAACTAGTTATTGTTATTTTAAACATTTATTTCATTACGATAAATAGAGTAATGTTTGAATTTAATAATTACATTATCACATCCATATAAAAGTGTGATATGGTTAGAGTTTAACAATATAGTCTTGTTAAAAATTTATGACTACAACATAATTTGTATTATTATTTAAAAATAATATGATGTAAAGAACAATACAATGTTTTCCAAAACCATATTATGTTAAGTTTAAAAAAAATCTTTTTCAGAAACATCTGTCAGTTCATTATTTCGTTTGTAAGCTATTGGTAGTGTTAAATAAATAAATAAATAAATAAAGTACAAACAAAAGGGTAGATCAATAAAAATATATAAGCATTTGTGTATCTTTTTATACAGACATGGCTGTATGTCGTGTAAGTATACACTTCTATATATACAATTTACTTCAACAATATTAATATATTTTTATTTCGAACACAGCTGTTTCTACAATAAATATATGATTAAAAAATAAAATAGTATTATTATATTAAATAATACTGTGATCGTATTAACAATATTAATATAATATTAGATTATGGTATGGTGAGTCTCAATTATATTTTATTCACATCTAACAATAGTGTTGTCATATTTACAATACTAAGATTATAATATAATTAACTCAGATAATAATATTGTTAAAGTTTTTTTTTATTAACAATAATAATTAACAATAATATATAATATAGCATATAATTCAATCATAGTATGTTGCTGTTTGATTATGGTTACCTCAACCATATTTTTTCTTTGCGTGCATGCTCTCAAGTTGAAATAAAATTGTTTTCTTTTACAAATCAGTAAGAAAAAATATTTTTAATAAATAAAATAAATATAATTTTAATTTAGAATAAGCAAAATATATAATAAAGGATAATTTAAGTATGTATATGGCATATACTTATGTATGTCTTAACTCAAGTCACAACAAATTGCAAGTGTGGTCGTAGTGTAACGAAAAAAAAATTTGAAATATAAGAACTGTTGTTTTGTTTTATTTTTTAATATTTTCTCCATATATTTTCCTGTCATTGTATATATTGTATATAAAATCATTTGTTCAATTCACAACCTATTGTAAGTGTAGTGGTTCGTCAAGCTGTACAATAGTTGTAAAAATGTTGTTGGTAATTTCCATAGAAACTTTTGCTACGACACCTAAAACATTTTTCCCTATGCTTATTTAATGTCGTAGAATGTCATTAGGAATGCATAAATTTATAAAAACTTTTTTAATGGATGTTTTTTATTTTTTGTATCTTCAAATAAGAACTGATAATAAGTATTCAAATCTTAAATCTAAAATACATATAATTATAGGGCCAAACCAATATCGGACATAAGCTAAGTGATAGTTATTAATAATACATATGTAGTGATAAGAAAAAAAATAAAAAAACAATGTGAGTCCGATCACAGAGGAGATGTGTAAACATCTAGTAATGAAAATTTTTTTTAAGTTGGAAGTACTTATGCTTTTAGTATCTTTTTTTAAATTAATTAATTAAAAGTATCAAAACTTTCAATATTGTAAATACATATGAATTTGTTGGTTTTTGTTTGTTTTATTAAACTTATTTGGTTAGTAAATGGGCACACTGCAGTATATGTATATGTACTGCATTCAAAATTGCAGTAAGCAGGAAATTTACTGATTACTAAAAAAATTCAGTAAAATTTTTACTGCTAATGAAATTTAATTTGCATTACCAGTAAAATCGTAGGAGCGTAATCATAATAAAATTGTAGCAAGTGGCAAAGTTTTTTCATTAAAATTTTGAAACTTTTGTATGAAAAACATTTAGCCACTTGGTAGGCTATTATTGTTTTCACTCAAACTTTAGTGGTATTGCAGTGCTCATCTATGGTAAATGCCTTTACTTTTACTTTTTAATTTTTAATTCCTGTTGTTCATCGTTTAGTTGTTGCTGTTCTTGTTGTTGTGTACGCTTTGCAATTAAAATAAATTCAGTAAAGTGCGACTTTAACTCGCGCACATTCGGTTTTGATCATTTTTTTTATTTATCTTTCTTCCTTTTTTAAGTTTTTTCGGTTTGAAGGATTTTTTTCCGTTTTATCGCTGTTTTCTCGTTTTGGTTTTTTTTCTCTTTTGAGGTTTTTTTAATTTTCGCAATTTTTTTTATTTGGGCGATTTTTTTAATTTTGGCGATTTTTTTCTGTTTTTTTGGAGTTTTTTTTTCATTTTGGCGATTTTTTAATTTTGGCGATTTTTTCATATTGGCGATTTTTTTGTTTAAGGTTTTTTTTCATTTTGGCGATTTTTCCGGTTTTTCGCGATTTATTTTAGTCCTAGAGATTTTTTTAATTTGGTGCTTTTTTCGTTTTGGCGATTTTTTGTTTTTGGCGGTTTTTGTATATTTGGCGATTTTATATTTTATTGATTTTTTAGTTTTACCGTTTTTGAAAATTTCAAGAGTTTTGCTCTTACGGTTTCCAAGATACAGCAAGTTGTCAAAATTACAAAGTCAAAATTGCATTAACTGATGGAACACCCATTGATTTGAATTTTTTAAATTTAGTGTTAATTGTTGTAGTCTGTATAAAAATACAATAACTTTTAAAATTTCAAGTGCATATACATATGTACATATAATTGTATGTATATTACATGGGATTTTAACATTTTTCGTTGCTCGTTTTGGAACACCCTTTAGTTTTTAACTCTCATGTATTTGTTGTTGTAGTGGCCAAATGTCTACATATTGTGTCCAAATTTCAAGTCCGTAGCTCTTACGGCTCATTTTCACCTTTGGTGTACGGAAATATACAGAAAAATAACCGGCGGCGGCGCACCGTCGGCTTCGAGCCGGTCGACTTGTTTCTCTGCTTGGTATTGCTTCTTTCAAACACTAATACACTCATACATAGCTCAGACTGATTTGACAATGCTGTGAAAGAAAAGCAAAGCAATCTCAGCAAAGAAATCAAAGTCAAAAGATTTTTACCCCCTAGCGTATAGATGTTTACACATAAAAAAAAGTGTTTTCAAGCAGCTTCATCATCTGGAGTGCTGATTATTACAGCCCGTGTATATCTCTTTTGTAAGCGGATTTATCCAGTAAAGTTCAATATATTACGTGCAAGCGGATTAGGATGTGACTCGAGTTTTGTTAGATATTTGCCTGCGTATTTTGCGATTTCTTCAGTCACTAGTGGCATATTTAAATCACGATGTGTTTTTGAATTTTTTTTTTTTTTTGTTTTGCCTTCGTTAAATTTTCTCAACATTTGAAGCTGAAGCAGTGCCCCATAGCTGAATTCCGTCGCACCATATTGGCTTCAAAAGCGACTTGTATATTAAAAGTTTGCAATGAGACTGTTCAATTTTTACCAATCAGCCAATTTATCTGAGTTAATTTTAGTTTCATTTGTATTAGCTTAGAATCAAAGTGATGTTTCCATGTAAGCCGTCGATCAAGGTGTATACCAAGGTATTTTACATGTGAATGTTGAGGAACAATTTGATTATTGATTCTGATGGGGGAACAAGTATTTTTTTGTATGCTAAATGTTACCTGAGCACACTTCTGTTCATTTACCTTTATTCTCCTTAAGTTTAACCAAAGTTCTATCTGGGTAATGTGTTCCTGGAGTTTGCGGGATGCCTCATCAGGGTTTTCTACTAAGGCAGGCAAATGTCCATTTCTGTATCGTCCGCAAATGTCCATTTCTGCTCAAGGGTATAAAAAATGCCATACACATTTATTTCGGCTATAATTATAGATATGGCAAACATCAATGATTTTCAGAATTTAAAACTTCAAAATTTGTATTTTACGCTTTACGAATAATGCTTCGTAATAATTATGTGCAATAAAGGATTAAGTTATCAATAATAAAATATGATGATGAAAAATATGTTATTACTGCTGTTTTTCTTATTATTTGAAACAAAATTACATTAAACATCAGTTGATTGGTTTTGATGATTCTTACGCTGTGTCTATACATAATAATAAAAAGCCTCAATTCAATTTTTATTTATTGATACTATGTAGTAATGAAAATTTATTGATTGTGTATTATTAATATATTTTTATCAATTGTGGAGTGTTAATTACGTAGAATGTTATTAAATATTAATTGCAGTCAACTATTTTTATTTATATATATAATAGGATTGTGCACAGTGGGCATATGTTTGTAAATTAAAATAATACTATAGGGGAATTTTTAAGAGCTTGTGGATTTGGTTTAAAAAAAGACACATAAAATTTAGAGAAATGTATGAAATCTTTATTTGAGTCAGTAGAATGATCTTTATATGTAATTCAATGTTTAAGAATAATTTCATGTAAATGTTGACCGGCGGCTACGCCTGAAATAGTTCATAAGCTGAGTCCAATTTTGGCATACTCTCGCCAACATATCGGCCAGTATCTCACGAGTAAATTCTTCAATATTGTCTTCCAATGCTGAACTGTTGCGGACTTGTCCTATAGACATGCGCCTTAACTAAAGGCATGTAAAGGCATTAAATCATACGATCTAGGGGGTCTATTGACAGGTTCCATACGTGGAATAAACTGTTCACCGAACTCGCCTCTCAAATATGCCATTGCTTTGCGTGCTGTGGCATGTGCCAGCGTCTTGCTGAAACCACATGTCAGCCAAGTTCAGTTCTTCAATTTTGGGGGAAAAAAGAAAGTAACAGTGGTCCAATTGGTGAGTGGTGGTGGTTTAATGTTCAATAATGTAATTTTTGTGCGAAATTAGGCACATGAGTCCAAATAGCCGCCTTAAAAGGTGGCCCAAACTAACCACAAAATGGAAGAAGTGCACGAGCATGAATTTTGATAATAAAATTTTATAATCTGCAATCGTTGTTCATAGTTAAATTATACTATGCAACAAAATAAAGGAACCTCTAAAATGAGACTTTTTTTTAGCTAATTTAGGGTCGCTGAACAGAAATATGGCACTCATTTATTTTTCTTTAGAAGCGTTTTCGAGATACTTGCGAAAAACGTGTTGCTGTTTACAAAGATATTTCAAAAAATTTGGAGAAATTTTTACTAAATTTAGAAAATTTAATGTGCTGATGGGATGAGAATTCATTGAGTTACGGCCATTTAGATTTCAAAAAATTTGAAGTTTTTAAGTTGCACCCTTGAGCCAAAAAAAAAAAATCAAAAATTTTTCTTAAAACTGTATCTTAAATATAATAATAGACAACTTATTAAGCGATAATTTGTTATCATCGAACAAAAAACTAAAAAGTTCCGACATATTTGGTGAAAATATCCATGATGGGTGACTGCAGCTGGAAGCCAATAAAAAAATCAACCTATAAAAGTACATGTTTTTTCAAGCTAAGTTGGGACTGATGAAAACGAATATGACCCTTATTTAATTTTTCTTGAGAAGCGCTTTCGAAATATTCGCGAAAAATTAATTTATTTTACAGTTTAAAAAGATATTTCCAAAAATCTTGAGAACTCTTAATTAAAATTTTATTTAAAATAGAGACTTAAAATAAATTTTAGAATTTCTTTTGGCTTAAGGGCGCAACTTAAAATACTAAATTAAAAAAAACAAAACTTAAAAACTTAAATAATTCAAATTTATGACGAAAAAGATTTCCGCAAAATGGTTTCTGAATTTGAAAAAAATAAAACAAGCTTCTACACATACCAGCTTAAGAGTGCTAAAGGCATGCAGATCGTATTGAAGGGCATAGGTTCCTATGTTGTTCCTGAAGAAATAAAAGATGCACTCGTCATCCAGGGATTTAAGGTGAAAAATGTATCTAACATAATAAGCAGAGAAAAGGTACCCCAACCCCTATTTTGTGTTGAACTGGAGTCGAATGATATACAGTTGGAAAATAAACAAGACTCATCCTATTTATAGCCTAAAATACATTTTATACAGAAAAATCACAGTTGAAGAGGCACATAAGCGTTCAGGTCCCAAGAATATGGCCATACAAAAACTTACTGCAATTTACCTACTGTTTCCGTTGTGTGTGGCAAATTACACGGCACTGCTAGTTATACTAAACCAAAAGATCAAGCGGAGGTAATCACACCGCTAACTACAGAGGTTGTACTGTGTACTCTTTCGTCAAGCAGGCTATGGTGCAAAAACCTAAATTAGCTCCAGTTCAAACAACAAACTCTGGCAGAGGAAGCGTTGCGCACATGAGTCAACCAGTTACTTCCCGTGTATCGTATGCAGATGCTGCTAAGACAAATTCAATTCCCACGCAAAATGTTTCCCCACCAAATAATTCAACAAATACAAACTCAAACTTAAATTTTAATCGCCTTAAAAACACTATTGAAAATCTCGTTCAAAGTATCAACAACTTTACAACAACTATGACTAACATGATGCAACAAATGCTACGAATGCAGAATACACTGCTTCAATCATTAATTAACAAGCCATGAACACGTTAAAAATATGTTTCTGGAACGCAAACGGCATTCGCCAACATAAAAATGAACTTGAGCACTTCCTTACGGAAAACATATTGATGTAATGTTGGTCTCTGAGACTCATTTGACTTCTAGAAGCCTCTTTAAAATGAATGGATACACATTATATGATACAAAGGACCCTAGAGGGAGAGCATGCGGTAGATCAGCAATTCTAATAAAATCAAGACTCAAGCACTATATTCTTGACAACATTTGTGAAGAACATCTACAAGCAACAAACATTTGCATTGTGATATCTTCAATTTACTCCACTCCTAGAATTTCAATTACTGAGGATCAATACGAGAAATTCCACAAATCTCTTGGGCCTTGTTTCGTAGCGGCTGGCGACTACAATGCTAAGCACACGTTATGGAGTTCGCGTCTTATTACGCCTAGAGGTAGGGCGTTGTTCAACACAATTTCAAAAATGGGCTCGGATGTTATTTCGAGTGGGGAGCCCACTTACTGGCCTGCTGGCGTACGAAAAATTCCGGATGTTATAGACCTTGGCGTCATAAAAAGTATTTCTAGGGAATTAATTCACGTTGAAGCTTGCATAGATCTCTCGTCCGATCACTCTCCCACGATCGTTACAATCTGTAGCCCACTACGAAGTGACTTACCTCATCCATATATGAAGATGATAAATCGTGTTAATTGGCTGGGGTTCAAAAAATACCTTAGTAATCATTGTACGGAAAATATTAAGCTAAGAACACCAAATGATATTGAATCTAACATTGCCAATCTCAACGAGAATATTTTGAAGACATATCAACCAATTAATTTTCTAAAGCTGTTGGAAAGTTATATTCTATCCCGGAAATTCGTTGTTGTAAAAGGAGGCTTCATGAGTGTTCCCGAATCTATCTCTGCCGGTGTGCCATAGGGGAGTATACTGGGACCAGTTTCGTATCTGATTTATACTTGTGATATGCCTGTTAGCACTAAAATCCATACATCTACTTTTGCCGACGATACAGCCTTTTTAAGCATGCACGAAAACCCTCACGACGCATCCCGATATCTTCAGGAACATATTATCCAACTGGAACTATGGTTAAAGTTATGGAGAATTAAAGTAAATGAGCAGAAGTGTGCGCAGGTAACATTTACTCTACGAAAAGATACTTGTTCCCCCATTAGAATCAATAATCAAATTGTTCCTCAGCATCACATGTAAAATACCTTGGTATACACCTTGATTGACGGCTTACATGGAAACAACACATTGATTCTAAACTAACACAAATGAAACTAGAATTACCTCAGGTACATTGGCTGATTGGTAAGAACTCAACTCTCAGTCTAGACTGCAAACTCTTGATAACCTATATGGTGCCACGGAATTCAACTATGGGGCACTGCTTCAGCTTCCAATGTCGAGAGAATCCAACGCAGGCAGAACAAAATTTTACGTATGATAACTTCGGCTCCATGGTACATCAAAAATTCAAATATCCATCGTGATTTGAATATGCCACTAGTGATTGAAGAAATTGCAAAATACGCGGGCAAATATTTAACAAAACTCAAATCGCATCCTAATCCGCTTGCTCTTAATATTTTGAACTTTGCTGGACACATCCGCCTAAAAAAGAGGGACACAAGGGCTCTAATACTCAACACTCCAGATGGGACTACTTGAAAATACTTTTTTTCCTCTTTTGATTAGCACTACTTATGTATTATAACTATCACTAAGTTTATGTCCGGCAGTGGTCGGGCCTAATAATTATTTTCTAGATTTAAGATTTGAATACATATTGTTAGTTCATATTTGAAGATACAATAAATAATAATTAAAAAAAAAAAAAAATAACTTAAAATTTTTTGAAATCTTAAGGGCTTTAACTCAATGAATTTTTATCCAATCAATACACCTTAAAAAAGAAAAACATATCTTTCGAATGTGTAAAATTTGCTCAATTTAAGCAAACAGTCTTCAAGATTTTTGGAAGAAAAATAAATAAATGTCACCATATTCGTGTTCAGCGACCCTATATTAGCTATGAAAATATATACGGCCCTATGTATAAACAAAAATTGGCATGAAGTCAGCATAAGTGACAAAATTTAACTACGTGTTGAAGAGTTCCTCTATACAATTTGGCATTAAAAATTACCGCATAACCTAGTTTTAACACGCGACCATATAATAGCATGTTTTTTCATGTAAAATTTTATGGCAAAATACATTAAGACCATGTTCAATTTTGCCACTTATACTAAATTCATGCCTATTTTTTATTCTACATAGGGCCGCTTATTTTTGAGGTTATGGCAAATAGATAAAAATTTTTTGCATAGTGTTATAGACCAAACTGAACATGTCTAACAGTAACACGATAGACGAAGACATTGAGTTGACTAAAACAGTGTTGCTAAAAAAGTAAGTTGCTGAAAAATCACCCTTTATGAATATAAATTAATATGCTAAATTGAAATGATTTTGTGTGATTTTTTGTTATATGTACATACATATATAAATATTTCATTTATGCATTGATTATAATCAGCGTTGTCATCTTTGAAATTTCAAAACGCACCAAAATGGAGAAAAACGCGCCATTTACAAAAAAACGCACCAAACGCATTTTTTAGTTTAAAATGTTTATTCAATTATGCATAAAACTACATTATTTTTTGTGTTAAAAATTTAACACTAAAAGAGTATTTTACAGTTCAGGGTTAAAAAAATAAAACCTAAAAAAACTTAGCAAATTTGTTTACATTTATTTGTATTACATAGATAATAATTTTTTTTTAATTTCATAAATTCTGTACAAAACTTTTTAAAAAGAAAGGATTCAAAACTAATAAAAGTTCTTTATTTATCATTTTATTCAAATATTTTAAAATTTTTTTTTATCAGAAGTTTAATATATCCATATTAAAAATATAACAATAAAAATAAACAGCCTTTTACAATATATGTACATAACTAAAAAACAACAAAAAAGCTAAACAAATTCGTACATACATAGTGTACATATGGAAGTGCTCTAGCTCATACCATTTTTGATTCGATATAGTACATTTTGATCAGACTAGAACAACTCTAAATTAAACTATTGCATAACAAAAAAATTATTTTTGGATTTGTTCCAATGTAATTTACTAAATATCTCGATCAAAGAATTATAAGACTTATACAACTTTCATAATTAAGGGCACATACATATCTTTGCATTCATTTGTCCAAGATGATACATTTTTGTATATTAATTTTATAAATTCGGTTTAAAACTTTTTTAAAAGAAATCAAGATTTAATTATTCCAAATAAATAAAGCTAATATTTTCATCATTATTGTTATCATTGGGCCATAAAACAGATTTCATTTCAAATTGTAATATTTTGTAAACATTATTAGTATTAATATGGTAATTAACACTATCAGGAAGTTGGTAAGTTTCATAACAAGAATTGTCCGGTTTTAACCCACTGATGTGTTAAATTTGCGTTGGTGCCACCAAAAATTAAAAAACGCACCGAAATTTAAAAAGAAGCGCACCACGCACCAACTAAGGAATTTTTCCCACAAAACATTTCAAAAAGCACCCAAAATGGTGCGAAACGCACCAAGTTGACAACGCTGATTATAATGAAGAGATTTGTTTGTAATCAATTAATATTATTATAAAGCTGAATTTAAATTTCTTATTTTCAATACAATAAGTTTTAATTATAAATATAGTACTTTAGTATTAATTGCTTATTAATATTTTAGTAAGGTTTTACAATACGTCAGAAGACTAATCAAAATGTGGATAATTTCACTACGCAATATAATTATGGTATACAATAAGTGAAGACATTTTTTCTATATATAGGGTGTTTTTTTAAGAGGTATAGAACTTTGAATTGAAATAAAACACAAGAAAATCGTTTTAATGTCCATCAATTTGGCTTTATTGGAAGGATAATTTTATGCCATTAATGTTTAAATATGATTTCGGGCATGTGGCCGCCGCGGCTGGCTCGAATAAAGCCAATTCTACAGGTCCAATTTTCAACCACTTTTTCGAGCATATGGGGCCGTATGTTGGCAATAACGCCACGAATGTTGGCTTCCAAGTCCCCTAACGTTTCTGGTTTGTTGGCGTAGACGAGCGACTTCACATATCCCCAAAGAAAATAATCCAATGGTGTCAAATCACACGATCTTGGTGGCCAATTGACAGGTCCATTCCGCGAAATTATGCGCTCATCGAATGTTTCCTTCAATAAATCGATTGTGACGTGCGCTGTGTGGCATGTAGCGCCGTCTTGTTGGAACCACAACTCATCCACATTCATGCCATCCAATTCGGGAACAAAATAACCGGTTAGTCGGCTCCAATTGCTGTGCACGGTGGCGAATCGATTCATTCGGGTTCTCTTCAACACTTTGCTCTACAGCGGCAATTGTTTCTTCGGTGCGCACTGTTGGACGTCTCTGCGGATGCGTATTATCACATAGAGTAAACGTAGTGCGAAAACGATCCATGGTTAACCGAATTAATTGCTCTGATGGAAGATTATGTCGACCATAAAATGGACGGAGCTTGCGGTAAACTTCGCGAACTGAACCATTATTTTCGAAATAAATTTGCACGATTTGCAAGCGTTGTTCTTTTGTCAACCTGTTCATGATGAAATGGCAAACCAAGCTAAATATTAATCACTTGACAGCTGACAAAATGGCCGCCAGTTAAAAAAGTGATGCCAACTTAAAGTTCTATACCTCAATAAAAAACACCCATTACAATAAGATAAAACAGCAATTTTTTTATTTATTGACTACTGTAACTTTAATTCAATATATCTTATAGATGTATTATAAAATATACATTAATATTTAAACGGTTAGAAAAAAATCCGAAAACTTCACTATTTTACTGTTAAAATTGATTTACATGTTTAGGGCGACCTATAAAAAGCCTTATTTAGAAAACTTTTCTTGGTATGGCCATCATTGGAATTTTAACGGCTTATTAATCTTAACAGGTCATGTACATTTGGAATTTTACTCCACTCTTGCAATATTGTACTTTTTTAAATTTATTTTGGTTCTTAAGGTGTTAAGGTGTATCGAACACATTTTTGCAACAACAGCCACGATCTCACTGCACAGAAAAAAATATCACCGAAATCAACCAACAAAATAAATTGTTAACATTTAATTTTAAAATTAACAATCATCATTGTTTATATAACAAATTTAAATTTTTGTGGTCAATTAAATTACTCAACAAAATTATTTGTTAAATTATATCATAACGGAATGCGCAGATGTAGAAGAAACAGAAAATCATGTTTTGTGTGTATTCATCATTTGCGTATTTAATTAAGTGTTGCCCTTTAGCTGAGAGGTCCTGAGCTTATTAGTCCTGAGGTTGCCGGTTCAACTCCACCAAGATACATTTAGTGTTTTTCGCAGACAAGCAAAAATCGTTTCGAGGATTGTGATTGTGTACAAAAAGCTTATTAATATAGCAATTGTGATACAGAAATTCAACAATTCACATTGTTAATATAACAATAACTTAAATTGAAATAACTTTGAAATTTAACAAAAATAAATGTTGAAAATAAAAATCAATTTCAACAAATTATTTATTGATATATTTAATTGAAAATATTTTTAAGATTTCCTTCAACTTACAATTTCGTTAATTATATTTACAGAAATCGTTGTAGGTTGAAAATCAATTAATTATTTAATTGATATAACAAAAAAATTAATTGTATTTACAAATTATTTTTTTCTGTGTGTGTTCTCCATTTACTTTGGGTAACTTTAATATTGCCATTCGATTGCACTTTTTCTTAACTAAGTCCTCAATATATTTTAATATTCTGCCTTATCGTGCTTGGCGTATTTCAAATACGACTACCACTGTTTGGTAATAGATTAAAGAAGTCTTCAACAGTTTTTCTTTAATCTATTACCAAACAGTCATAGTCGTACTTGAAATACGCCAACCCCGATAAGGCAGATTGTTGCGCACACTAAAACAAATTAACTAGGTTTTAGTTACACATGAACTTACTCGTAGTTTTAGTTCATGAAAGTTTCTTTAATTAAGTTAAAATTAACTTAAAACCAAGAAATAGTACTTCTTAAATTTAAAAGTATATCGCATTTTTTCTTAATTTTCTTAACTTAAATGAAGTATATTATTATATAAAATAATTATAAATTTTCATGCATACACTAAAAAAATCATCATAGTAAATATATTTTATCTTCAAATTCAGTTATTTAAATTTTGTTTGCTAAGAAAAATTTAGCTCCAATTTTAGTTGTTTAGTTAATTTTAATTATTATTCGAACTCCATTTGTTTCTATATTTGTGATTTGAACGGGCTAAGGTTCGTATTGCTTTTTAAGCCAAATTAGTTGTGTAGTTTTAAAAGAAATACAAAAGTTCTAGAAATTACGAAAAACCAACTTAAATTAGAAAACTTTTGAACTTGATATTAAGAAAATTTTACATAAACATAGGATTTGCTCAGCAAAAAAAACATTCTGATTTGGAAGCACTAACAACTGAGGGAATCAATATATTTACATATTGCTTACTTGATAACAAAAGCTACGAAAAATGCTTCTGGAAAGCACTAATGTTAGGCGGGCTCTCACAAAAATTATATATTATTACATCTGTGAAGCACTTTAGTAAGGCAAACAATTTTTTTTAAACATAAATGTATTGCTTCTAGCTGGCTCATCTCGAACAAAAAAATTCCTTATTCATACGAAACAGCAAGTAATTCTGTAACATTGTCTCCCTTACAAAAGCAGTAAGTTTTGTTGGGTGTTAGCTTCATTCCAATAATATTTTACATACCATGAGTTAAAATAACAAGTCAAATTTAAAGCCCTTTTCTTGTATAAAATGCATGGTGTGCCCAAATTTAGTAAAGATTCCATTAGTATGAGTATAACTAACTGCAGTAGAAAATTTACTTATGTGTAGGAATTACTTATTCGAATATTTTTTTAATAACTTTTATGAAAACTGTATACAAAGTAAATTTTTCCTTGGAGCCTAATCATTCCCGAATTTCTTTAAGTTATATTAAATTTACTTAAATTCAGTTATCTTTTTTTGAGTTCGTAGACGATACTTTGAAGACAACTTACCAACTTCTATGATAGAAGCCCAAACCTATACCATTACGGAAAACTTTCGAAATTTTACCGAGGGGATAATGTTTAAATTTTCTAACTCTTTAAGGGACTGCCGCCATGCTCTGCTTGGGTGATCACTATAGTATACCACAATTTTAGTTTAGTTTATGATGTCCTTCTAATAGTCATCAGGTTTTTTTTCCATAAATTGTTGTGTGAAAAGAAAAGGGGTTTTTTGTAGCTTTTAATGTAATCCTGTTTTAATATAAGCTTCTCCTTATTGCTTCGTGCGACACAGTAACTTCCTGCAGGTCTTTTACAAGGGCTATAGTAGATATATGTAGATTTTTTCGAACTTCTTTCAATACTAAGTGCACTGTTCTCCAATTTTAGCACTATTTAATATACTAAGACCCGTTTGCCTCTGTAAGAAAAATATCTGTAATTTATGAAACACTTACATCGATGTGACGGTAAACAAATTCGATTACGTGCATTGAATTTCTTTTGCCAGGCATATTTTATGGTTATGTAGTTATTCGGGTCAGAGCCCATATTTTTGATGTGTAAAGATCTAAACGCTACGATGTAAAAATCTTTTTCACAATACAATCACAAATTTTGAGTAAGGTGTTCAATGTAATCGTTAACCAATTGTAAAGCATTATCAAATCGGTGTGAGCTTTGTATGAGTGTATTAGTGTAATCATACGGACAAGAAGAAGAACAGAGAAACTTAACAGCTGCATATAAACACCATCTAGTGTGCAATATTAGCTACTAATTTTCATTAACATATAATTGTGATAGCGCTGTACAGTTCAAAAACCAGTAAACAGTTGGTTAATAGCTTGTCGACCGCAACAAATACAAAACAATAAAATATTTTACAAAACATCAAAAAAATTATAACTCTGAAAAAAAACAACACAAAGTGTATCAAAAATAATTTTTTAACAAGTAAATTTTTACTAAATTTTTTTCTTCAATCTTTATTAAGTGCCTAAATGATTTATTATATGATGAGGTGCATTGAGTTTTCAGTAATCAGTAATGCCCGTATTCATATTCTATCAAGTGGCTAAATTTTTTTCATACAAAAATTTCAAAAATTTGAATGAAAAAAAATTTACCACTTGCTACAATTTTATTACGAATACGGCCCTGCGATTTTACTGGTAATGCAAACTAAATTTCATTATCAATAAAAATTTACTGAATTTTTTTCAGTAATCAGTAAATTTACTGCTCACTGTATTTTTTAATGCAGTACATATACACTGCCCATTTACTAACCAAATAAGTTAAATAAAACAAACACCAGCAAATTCCTATTAATTTACAATATTGAAAGTCTTGATGCTTTTAATTAATTAACTTAAAAAAATATACTAAGAGAATAGGTACTTCTAACTCAAATTTTTTTTTTCATTACTAGATGTTTACACATCTCCCCTGTGATCGGACTCACATGGCCTTTTTTTATTTTTTATTTCCAAAGACAAATTGCAAAGCTACTTTATTTTGTCTGCCGAAACACTCAGAATCTCCGGCGAGAATAGAACCTACGACCCTCCGACTACTAGACATGTATGGTGCCTGGTTGCTAGCCAAGAGGGCCAAGAGGGCCAAGAGGGCCAAGAAGGCCAAGAGGTACATATTTATTGACTAATGTTCAGTTACTTAATCAAAAATTTTCAACCCATCGCGTAGCAGATTTTATGACATAAGTCATAATTAGGGAAAGGATGTTCATGTCAATACATGTTTTCTGTCGTTGGTACTAAAAAAATTTATGGACATTTTACTGCTTGTTTTTCGATGTCGACAGAAAGAAAGGATTTCTTTCTCATAGTTACATCTAAAAAAAAACCAAATTTTATAATTTGTTTTAAATGAAATTGTTAGAATGAAAATCTTCCTTCCATGGCCTTATGTGTAAGAAAAAAATTGGCATGAACTTAGCATAAGTGACCAAATTGAATAAGACGTTAACGAGTTCCTTCATACCATTTGATATTAGAAATGGGTGCGTAGTTTTAAGCCACTACTAAGTATTAGTGGGATTTTTAAGGCAAAACTATTTAAGATCATGCTCAATTTTGCCACTTATGTTAACTTCATGCCAGTTTTTCCTACACAAAAGGCCCCTACTTTATAACAAACAACATTGAAAATTTCGATTTTAAAGAAAAACTGGATTATAATAAAATTTTTTTGTATGAATCAAAAAAAAATTTGACTGACATTTAAACCATTTTTAACCGGCTTCAAAAAAGGAGGAGTTTAACAATATGTCTTTTTTTGTTTTTGTTTTTTTTTTGTGTGTATCTTCATAACTCAGTACATTTTGGACCGATTTTAAAGTTTTTTTTGTTGTCTGAGAGGGTATAGCTTCCCATTGGTCCCATTGTAAAAATTTCTTTTACATAATTTTATGATATTCTACTTATTTGATTTCTGCGAAACCTATAAAACACCTTTGGTTGTTGTAATTGCGCAATTTGAAGGTTGAAAAAATTTGCGGAGTTACGCCCATTAAAATTTATTATAATATTTTACGCGGTTCTACTTAACCAATTTTTACGAAACTTACCACACACCTTGAGCTCTAAAATAGACACAATCCTCCTATTAAAAAAATGAGCGGGTGTGATACCCATTAAAATTTAATATTTTATTTTAAGTGGTTCTACTTTAGCGATTTTTACAAGACTAAAGATGTACCCTGAGCTCTGAAAAACACACAATCTAGCATTTAAAAAATGGGCGGATGTACGCCCATGAAAAATTAATATTATATTTCACGCACTTCTTCTTATCTTCTTCTAACAGATATATGCATTGAAGTCGGATGTATGTCACCTTTTCCCAGGAAAATCTCAAAAACTTCCCGGGAATATTAGGCAGAAAATTCCAGATACCCAAACCCTACCTGTTACCCAATTTCCTATTTTCATTCAGGTCGCTTGAATTGAATTTATAAAACTCTTCTTGAATCGAATTAAATTTAATTTATCTCACACTAACAACACTCTTTTCTAAGCTTACATTAAGGAAAATTATATTTACAAAATAATTTTCGCAGTAATTGCTTATAAAGTGTGATTTAAATTAAAAAGAATCAAATTATACGAGTAAAACAACGCGCGTTATATACAAATAAAAGAAAGCAAACAGAAAAGCATTAGTACAGAATTTTCAATGACAATTTTCACTTTTAAATAACACAAATGGACTACGCTGTTGTGCTAAATATGCAAGTGTTATGTAAAGGCATTTACGTGCTTAGCATGTAAAATACCACAAAATAATTTACATACAACACACAACACAAAATCCAGGCTAACGCAACCGAAACAACAAACATTAAGTAAGTGGTTGATGCCTGGTTATATAACAACATTTTACAAACAACGCCTACTCACATTGTACTGTAGTGCTCCTGAAAACAGAAGGCAAACAAGTAGATGTAATGTTTTTTTCGCACCACATACACATGGGTTATAAATGAAAAATAAATTGTAATACATATATACATAGATATTTTGCTTTTGCAAATTATTTTAAAATTTCAAACTAGTGAAATTTATTTATGAAAAGTATTCCAAAAATTAATAAATTATTATTAATTAATATTTATATATGGTGTCTGACGGCAAATTTACATTTTTAAATACGATTATTTCAGAAAGCAATAAACGGTACGGAGGGAGGGTTCCACCGTTGGAATCATCGATTGTGCGGATTTGTTAGTCACGATGTCGCAGTGATCCAGTGAGCATCGCGCGTTCTGCGTGGGGACATTTTTTAAGAGTAATGATTCTTACGTAATTGCTCGTCGAATGAATGTCCCACGGCCAGGGACCAATGGATCTTCCAGGGCTCTCGAAAACCTTGAACTGGTTGAAAGCAGTTTACGTGAAAATCCGCGACTTTCATATGTATATGTACATCAGAGCTGCGCACAGAGAGAAAACCGAGAGAAATGTATAAACGTATGTGTATTCATTTGTATAAAAAGCCGATTGATGTTCGGTACTCTGGTGCCAGTTTAAAAAGGCAGGATATACATATATGTGACCTTCTCCGAGAAAAGGGACCTAGTGTGTCAAAAAACGGGGTTGGACTTAAGAGTGGATTCTGGTACCTAAAAGGGTGTAGAATAAAATGAAATGAGAGTCAGCACCCAATCATAACTAACCATACCAAATCGCATCTCCCAACTGAAGGTTTTTTTTTTTTTTTTTTTTTTTTTTTAAAGAGAAGTAACACTCAGGCAATTAATGCCTACTACTATTACTAGGTGTTACCTTCTTAAGGAAATGGATAGTGATAGAAGACAGGTGGTGAAGGAAGAGATAGAAGAAAGCTTCATTCTTTTTACAACTGCTTTTTGCACGCTTTTATTTAATAATGCAGTGTTGCAGCTCCTTCTGGTGTTAAAAGAGGCGTAATAAATTTTGAAGCTGTGTTTTTAAGTATTATTTTATTGGTTATTTTACATCGCCGATCATTTTGCTACACAATGCCGACGAAGGAGGGCGCTCTGATGTAATATTAGGATTAGCATCTGCTGAAGTCGGTATAGTTCAGTGACCAGTGACTATGCCTTCATCACTTGAACTTTCCAACAACAGCTGATGCAAAGGAACTCTAATGCACATCAGAAAAATTTTCTCGGAGAAGGTCAAATATGTAACGGGTGTTTTTTTAGAGGTATAAAACTTCGAATTGAAATAAAACACAAGAAAATCGTTTTAATGTCCATCAATTTGGCTTTATTGGAAGGATAATTTTATGCCATTAATGCTTAAATATGATTTCGGGCATGTGGCCGCCGCGGCTGGCTCGAATAAAGCCAATTCTACAGGTCCAATTTTCAACCACTTTTTTGAGCATATGGGGCCGTATTGCCAACGCCTCGAATGTTGGCTTCCAAGTCCCCTAACGTTTCTGGTTTGTTGGCGTAGACGAGCGACTTCACATATCCCCAAAGAAAATAATCCAATGGTGTCAAATCACACGATCTTGGTGGCCAATTGACAGGTCCATTCCGCGAAATTATGCACTCATTGAATGTTTCCTTCAATAAATCGATTGTGACGTGCGCTGTGTGGCATGTAGCGCCGTCTTGTTGGAACCACAACTCATCCACATTCATGCCATCCAATTCGGGAACGAAATAGTCGGTTATCATGGCTCTATACTGGTCTCCATTAACGGTAACTGACTCTCCAGCATTATTTCGGAAGAAGTATGGCCCAATGACTCCACCAGCCCAGAGAGCACACCAAACAGTCAGTTTTTGAGGATGTAATGGCGTCTCAAGGGTCTCATGTGGATTCTCTTCACTCCAAATGCGGCAATTTTGCTTGTTGACGTAGCCATTCAACAAAAAATGAGCCTCATCACTGAACAAAATTTTGCGATGAAAATCAGCATCGAGATCAATCTCATTTTCGGCCCATACACCAAAATCACGACGCATTGCATGGTCTCGCGGCTTTAATTCTTATACAAGCTGGATCTTGTAAGGTCAAAAGCCAAGATTTTTGCGCAAAATCTTCCATAAAGTTGATGGACAAAGCTCCAATTGCTGTGCACAGTGGCGAATCGATTCATTCGGGTCCTCTTCAACACTTTGCTCTACAGCGGCAATTGTTTCTTCGGTACGCACTGTTCGGCGTCTCTCCGGATGCGTATTATCACATAGAGTAAACGTAGTGCGAAAACAATCCATGGTTAATTGCTCTGATGGACGATTATGTCGACCATAAAATGGACGGAGCTTGCGGTAAACTTCGCGAACTGAACCATTATTTTCGAAATAAATTTTCACGATTTGCAAGCGTTGTTCTTTTGTCAACCTGTTCATCATAAAATGGCAAACCAAACTTAATATTAATCACTTGACAGCTGACAAAATGGCCGCCAGTTAAAAAAGTGATGCTAACTTAAAGTTCTATACCTCAATAAAAAACACCCATTATATGTATGTTAGTACTTTTTAAGTGGCATTGGGTGGAATAACAATTAGTTCTTATTAAAAAAAAAAACAGTTCTTCCAAAATTTCGGTATAATATGACCGAAGCAAGAATTATTTGCTGTTATTAATTACAAAAATTTAAAATGTAAAAAGCCCTCAATCAAAAAGTTTAATATTATTTAAGCAACAGAATAGCAAAAATCTACTCGATCAGTAGGCATTCCAAATATTCTTCAACCAGAAAAGTAATTACAATTTTGAATAGTTACACCCAGAAAAAAGATTGTTTGGAAAACGGTTAGTCCAATAAAATATCATTTGCATTAACTATATTTCAGTTCACGCTATCAATTTTCTGTTAATCCGAAAAATAATCCATGTTCATTGCCATAAGGGCATAATTGTAACAAAGATATGATTGTGACAATACTTAAATTGATTGCATCAACCGAGCGTATACTTTTGTCATGACTAATTAACTGATTGGTTAACCCAACCGAATAAAATATTACAAATTGGATTTTACTACCAACTTTTGGTATTAGCAACTAAAAAATTAAAATAAAATTAAAATAAAAACTTTCAATTAGTTGCTGCAACTAACTAAAGGTTGAGTTTACTATCATAGTTTATAGCAGCAAATTAAAAAATTAACTTTTGTGACTTTCAAAGATGTTATGATTTGTGAATTCTCAAATGGTTTTTGAAAATCTGTGCATAAGATAACAGGTTTGTGGCTTTTCAAAATGTGTGGTTGAAGAAATGTATATAGACATGCTTCACCATTAGGAAATAAATTTCAATTAAAATAACTTATGACAATATGTCAAATAATAAATTTCTTAAATTGTGTATTTTTATTTGGGTTTATTGTTTATTGTTATTTCAGCAAGGAAGGCCAATTTTTCTTTTACAAGTACCAATTATGATATTGTTTTAATTATATTAACCAAATTTTCGATAGCAAGAATAACATTTATTTCAAATTCCATACTGTCAACCAATTTTTTCTGTTGCTGCAACTATTGGGTTGAGGGTTATAATTTAAATATAGTGGTACCACAAGAAAATTTCAGTAGCTATAGCAGAATTCTATGATAGTTGTTGCAACCGCCAAAATTCAGTTGGCAACAAATTCGGTTGTCACAACGAATCTGTTTTCTCTGTGTACTAGGAAGATTTTTCAGCTTCGTACATATTTCGATTACGGAAACTAAAAAATGTGTGTTGTATCAAAGTTGAACGGTATCATTAACTCATTTCCGATATTTTTCCTTGTGAGGCATTACCTCACAAACTGTTTACGTTTCTGATATAGACAGCTGTGAGAACCAGTAAGCAGCATTATAGATGGGCACGCTGCTCTAACTTTTCCCATGGCGAAATTCTTACTGATTACAATTACAAAATGATAAAACTAATGGGGTACTTTTTTTATGTAAACATACATAAAATAATTTCGATGTATCCAAAGCACCTGCAACTTATAGTCTTGCGCTCTGCAAGACCAGAGTACAGCTTTTTGTGAATTCAACCACAGAAAACTGTTTAATAATCCTTAAGACTAATCATTTTTAGCAGTATTGCACTGACTTAGAAGAAGTACTTTAGTACTTTAGTTATTTTTAAAATTTCATACTTTTATAAATACTTGGACCTAATAAATTTTTTTTCAAATATCTGGAGTGCGCCAGGCCAAATTCCAGCCTATGCACGCAGAGTGTATATGTGCTAGAAGCCATTCGTCGTGTTTTTACCACCCTCATGACTTTGTTTTCCGCCATCGTAAAATTGTAAAATTAAAACAATTATTAGAATTAATTCATGTTTCATCATATGCGAAGTTAAAAAGTATTACAACAAAAACCTCCTGCGATATGGAGGTGCAAATTTTAAGATATCCCCACTGACTCACTGACTGACTGACTCACTTATCATTATTATGAAGAACTTCAGCTAGAGAGCTGAAATTTGGTACATAAGTAGACCTAGGTGAGTAACCACCTAGAAAAATTGGGAAACCTGAAATTTCAACCAGCTTAGTACAAAAAAAAAAACAAACTAGAGCGTCTAGTCTAACTCAAGCAATTTTATTGAAATTTGGAACATATGTTGTAATAATGCGAGGCTATAAATTTTTATTAAAAAATTTCACGTTAACACGTCCATAAAATCAAAGCCTTCTGTATCATATACTTCGGCTCAGCAGATTTAAATATACTATTTATTTTTGATGTTAAGGGGGTAAAATTCTTTTTCACAATACATTCACAAATTTTGCTGAGATTCACTCCACGTTGTCAAATCGGTGTGATTTACATATGTATGAGTGTATAAGTGTTTGAAAGAAGCAATACAAACTTATTTAAAATATTGTAACTACAAATATAGGAATTTGCTGGTTTTTGTTTGTTTTATTTAACTTGATAATTGCTTTATTAGGGTCCTGAACACCAAAGGTGAAAATGAACCGTAACAGCTACGGACCTGAAATTTGGACACAGTATGTAGACATTTTACCGCTACAACAAAAAAATATATGAGAGTTAAAAATTAAAGGGTGTTCCAAAACGAGCAACGAAAAATGTTAAAATCCCATGTAATATACATACACAGAGAAAAAACTGCCTCATAGAATCAATAAGATTTTCTCAATGAAACGTTTTTAGGCTAAGGGGTATCCCAGCAGAAAGAAGCGAAGATTTTTTCATAGAGATTCCTTATTGTTTTTATGTGGTAAATCTTATTAATTTTATCAAGAAGAAAACCACATAAAATCAAGAAGAAATCTTATTATTCCCAACTTTTTTTTAATCAATTTCCGTTATTTTTGGCGCCAAAAAAATAATCCATAGAGAGAAACTTCTTGATTCTATTAGGTTTTCTTATAAATTGTAAAATATATGGATTTCTTATTGATTTTATTAGGTTGCCTTATTGATTTTTTTAAAAAGGTTTTCTTCTTGATTTTATTTGGTTCCTATATGATTATGTGTAAAGCATCTTATTGATTTTTTTAATGAGGAAATCTTCTTGATTTTATGAGGTGTCTAGTTATTTCATATCTATAAATAGACACAGACATTTTTTTCGTGATCTTTTTCGTTTTTATATAAGCACGTTTGCAAAATTATTTCAATGGTTATTCAGACTGCTTGTTAGCATATTGGTTAGAGTGTTTGTCTACCAGTCAGAAGTTTGCTGGTTCAATACTTGTCTCCTTTCAAAGTATATGGTATAGAATTTAAATGAAAATATATAAGCAAAGCACAAAGAATAAAGAAAGACATATTTTTTTATTTTATGAGGTCGCCTCATAAAATAAAGAAGAAAACCTTATTAAAAAATCTATAAGGTAACCTCATAAAAACTACAAGATTTCTTCTCGATTTTTTCAAAAAGGTTTTCTCTATGAAATTAATACGAATTCCTTATTGAAAAAAAAACCGTAGAGATTTCTTATTAATTTTGTTCTATTTTATGAGGTAATTATTAGGCACTGTTTTCTTTGTGTACAATTGTATGTACATATATACACTTGAAATTTTAAAAGTTAGTGTATTTGTATACAGACTACAACAATTAAAACTAAATTTAAAAAATTTAAATCAATAGGTGTTCTATCAGTTAATGCAATTTTGACTTTGTAATTTTGACAACTTGCTGTATCTTGGAAACCGTAAGAACAAAACTCTTGGAATTTTCAAAACCGGTAAAACTAAAAAACAAAAAAATATAAAATCGCCAAATCTAAAAAACGCCAAAACGAAAAAAGCACCATATTAAAAAGAAAATTCTAGGACTAAAATAAATCGCGAAAAACCAAAAAATCGCCAAAATGAAAAAAACACTTAAACAAAAAAAAAATCGCCAAAATGAAAAAATCGCCCAAATGAAAAAATCGCCTAAATAAAAAAATCTCAAAAACTGAAAAAATCGCCAAAATGAAAAAATTGCCAAAATGAAAAAAAAATTGCGAAAATCAAAAAAATCCAAAAAGGGAAAAAAAGCCAAAACGAGAAAAAAGCGATAATATTAAAAAAATCGTTTAAACTGAAAAAACTTTAAAAAGGAAGAAAGCTAAATCAAAAAAATGATCAAAACCGAATGTGCGCGAGTCAAAGTCGCACTTTACTGAATTTATTTGAATTTTAATGCGTACACAACAACAAAAACAGCAACATCTAAACGCTGAACCACAAAAATTAAAAATTAAAAACTAAAAGTAAAGGCATTTACCATATGCATATTCAGTGAAAACAATAATAGCCTACCAAGTGGCTAAATGTTTTTCATACAAAAGTTTCAAAATTTGAATGAAAAAACTTTGCCACTTGCTACAATTTTATTATGATTACGGCCCTAAGATTTTACTGGTAATACAAATTAAATTTCATTAGACGCAATTTAAACTGTGCCTTTTCTACTTGCCTGTGCAGGCAGGCATAGAGACATAGTGTGAAATGGCTCTTAACAGTAAAAATTTACTGAATTTTTTAGTATTCAGTAAATTTACTGCTTACTGCAATTTTTAATGCAGTACATGTACATATACTGCAGTATGCCCATTTACTAACCAAAGAGGTTTAATAAAACAAACAAAAACCAACAAATTCCTATGTATTTACAATATTGAAAGTTTTGATACTTTTAATTAATTAATTTAAAAAAATATACTAAAAGCAGAAGTACTTCCAACTTAAAAAAAATTTTCATTAATTAAGTGGGCGAAAATACGCTAAAAAAATAAAAAATTAAATTTGCTCTGGCGAGCTGAAATTTGATACTCATATAGGTCACAAACACCAGGAGTGGTGGGGTCACGCTAATAATGCACTGAATTAAAAAGTAAATATACAGCTTTTAACTGAAGCCATTTTATTGAAAACTGGAGGAGGGAGGGAATGGCGCCCATAAAATTTAAAGTTAGAATTCGCCCTAGAGATCTGAAATTTTATATACATGTAAGTGTAGATGAGTAACCATCTGGCCCAAAAGTTTTATCCATGGGGTGGAGCCATTGGTTTTAACGTTAAAACTAACTTTTAAAATCTGGTTTTACTAAAAAAAATAATTTTGTTAAAACCTTTTTTCAAATGGTTTTGATTTGGTCATATGAAATGTTACCTTTATATTTTTGATTTGAACGGGCTAAAGTTCGTATCGCTTTTTAAGCCAAATTACATGTGATAATTATTAATGAACAAATAACACCAAAGTCTATTGTAAATATTCTGACTAACAACACATAGTTGAACGGAACAGCCAGCCGTTTTCGAAGGCCACTAAACCTTCATCATCAGCGTTCTTTTGTGTTTGGTCCACTGTGTGTGGTGTCAGTTGATGTAGATTTCTGCTTTATATACTTAGCATTTTATTGCAAATGGAATATGTGAATTGTTTTGATTCATCGTATTTCAATTTGCTGAAAGCTTTTTTGTATTGTAAGCTCAATTTTACCATCACTATATTTACAACAGTCTTACCATTGTCGTTTTTTGTTCTTTTAACTAATTATACACATGTTACTTAATTTGCTTATTTTTTGTTCTACTTAAGACAAACTTTTTTGGTTTGTTACTATTAAGTATATTTTTTATTTAATTTTTGGCACAGGCCCATGGCTATTAATTTTTAGTTAATTTTAATTATTATTCGAACTCCATTTGTTTCTATATTTTTGATTTGAACGGGCTAAAGTTCGTATGTTCAGCATATTTAGATATACCATTTATGTATGTATTAATATCCGTTTGCAACGAAACCTTACAAGAATAATAAGCACTGGCCGAAAATAATCTTGAGTTTAGAAAAGTGGGCAGGGTTACGCCCATAAAAAGTAAAAATTAAAAGTTTCGCTAGGGAGATGAAATTCGATATAAAAGCAGGTCTAGGTGAGAAAACAAAAACGAAACCCTGCAAACCCGGATATTTTAGTCAGAGGGGCGAGGCTGCGCCCATAAAAACTAAAAATTAAAAGTTGCGCTAGGGAGCTGAAATTTGATACACAGGTAGGTCTAGATGAGAAACCAATTAGAAAAATCTGAAAACTCAAACAATTTTGTCAGAAAGGACGGGGCCACGCTAATATTTTTTGGTACTAAAACCTTAATATACAGCTTTCAAGTCAAACCATTTTAGTGAAACCTTGCATGCACGTTGCACGTATGCACGACTTTAAACTATCACCTTAAAATTTTAGCCTTGTGTTTAATCTAATTCGGTCTAGCATATTTTAGAAGAAAATTAGCATAAATTATAAGCGCTGCTCACAACAAAATTGTGAGTTTGAAATATTAGGAGGGGTAGTGCTCATGAAATTTAAAGGTAAAATTCGCATAAATAAATCTTAGCTTTTTCTTTCATGTACTTTGGCTAAGCAGTTTTTAGTCTATTACCCATATATTTCTAAATAGCTTGTTCCTTCGAATTTTTACATGAACCATAAGCACTAGCACATACAAAAGTCGGCGGGGCCAGGCCCATAAAACATTTACGTAATATAATACTGTAGAGATCTGAAATTTTTTAGACATATAATTTTAATTGATTTACTTAATCGGAAAATCCAAAAATTTAAATTGAAACTTTGCATGCACATTGGGCATATCCTTTTGATTTATGTACTTCGCCTAAGCAGAATTTAATATGTATATATACTGAGAAAAGAGGCGGGGTCAGGCCCGCTAAAATTTAAGCTGTATTTTACACATTTGTTTTCAGACTACTCTTAACAAATTGCATACCCGTCGTAATAACACAATAGTTAATTTTTAAGGTGTACAATGTACCACCCATCATGCTCTAACCCATTATTTTATGTCACTATGCCATTTTTAACTGGCACAGTGATAATTAGTAGAAATAAAACACACTAGAAATTTTAAGTTTAAAAAGTGTTATCAAAGAAAATTTTTCAAAAAGTAGTCAGGTCCACACAGAAACATAAATGTGAAAAAAATTTCGGCCATTAAAAGTAGTGAGATATAAATTTTGACCAAGTTCTTGTTTGGAACAATATCTAACATTTTTAGATAATCTGCTAACTTGGAAACATTTTTACCTTTCTAAAAAAGGAGAGAATAATGTATATTTGTTCGTTTCCTTACATCCGTAAAAATGTTGTCAAGTTAGCAGATTATCTAGAAAGTACATGACACCTTTTTTCACATATTTGTTTTTGTGAGTATAGAATATACATAAGTCATATTATGACTTGATTTCCAAGCAGTTCTTCACTTTGTAAAAGTATTTCAATAATTCTAAAATTTTCATTTACAAAATATGAAAAATGTCCAGTTTAGAGCACATTGCAAAATTTCTGAATTACACATACAGACAAAAACACCTTTTGTACATTTTGCCAAACAAGTTTTATAAAAAGCAGAAAAACGGCAACAAATACATGTATTTGTACAGCAAATTGATTATATTTTGATCAAATTAATTAGACAGCCTTTGTTTTAAAACCTGAATTTATCAAACTGCAGTGTGAACGAAAAATCAATTATTTATGGTTTTAACATTAAAACCACCTTTTAGCTTTAGGTGCGAAAATACTATAAGAGTCCACTCAATAAATCTTATCATCTTACGCCAAAAAGTTATTTCCTCATGCTCTTTTTTTGCAAAAGTAGGGAATCAATTTTTTTTACTTTTCTCTGGTGTCATACAGACCACTTTTTAACTTTTTGTAGTTTTTTACAATATTTCGACGCTATTTTTTCGAATAGCATATATGTTAGGTTAGGTTAGCAGGCTGCTGGTAAGGAAGGGGAAATTTAGAGTCCAGCTCACTTGGTCCAATACAATGATCCCTTTGTGATACCTGTGTGTTGAAAATTAATTAATGAGAGAGGATGATAGGGAAAGGATAGTGATAGTGAAGATGAAGGAAGAGAGAGAGAGGAAAGCTTCATTCTATTACATCTCTACTTTTTTGCACACTTTTTAATAATGCAGTGTTGCAACGCCTTCTGGTGTCAAATGAGGCGCATTAAATTTTGAAGCTGTGTTTAGTAGCCATTGGTTGTTTTAATTACTTCGCCGATGATTCTGCTACACAACGAATGAGGGCACACGCTCTGATGTTACATTAGGATTAGCATCTGATGAAGCTGGTGTAGTCTTAGTGACCCAGTGGCTTATGACTGCATCACTTGAACTTTTCCCACAACAACTGATACAAAGGACACTAATGCTCACCAGAAAAATGCATGGTGTTGTTATTTTAATGACTGTCGGACACCCGGCTCGAACCCAGGATCTTAGGTTTTGTAGTCAACGTGCTAACTACTTCAGCCAACGCCAAGTTTCAGTATGTTAGGTTAGGTTAGCAGGTTGCTGGTTAACAATTTAATCTAGGGCTCCAGTTCACTTGAATGATCCTTTGTGGTACCTGTTAGTTGAAAGTAGCAAATAAGACAGACATACTCTGATTTTTAATTCTTATTTCCGATAACTCTGACAGGCTACTGATGGATGTTCTGCCAAGGAAACGCAGACGAAGATCCTCCAAAGTGGGGCAAAAGCAAAGAAGATATAAGATACTTTGCTCCTTTTCTTCATAATTACAACTGGAGCAATAATCATTGCACATGAGACCCATACTTTTTGCATGGGATCCGAAAGTGCAGTGGCCCACCTGTATGGCCAAGTAATTCATCAAGTGCTTCCTATCGAAGTGCTTAAGGTTCTTAGTTCTGTGGAGGTTTGGGCGAGGCCAAAGAGTTTGCATTATAATGCAAGAGGACTCATTGCAATATCTGCCCTGAGCTTAGTTGAGAAAGGCAGCATCGAACCGCCTACAGCAGGATGAGACCAGTAGCCCTTAGAAATTGTCAATATACCCTTTTTACCAGGTCATCTGCAAATATGTTTCCTGAACTAGTCCCGTGTTCTCGCACCCAATACAGTGTAATAGATGACTGCTGCGCAAGTTTATCTAGCGCTGTGTGACATTCTTGAACAAGGAATGATGTGAAGTACACACCAGTTATGATATGGATATATTTATAAGATATCCAAAAAAAAACTATATCCAGTGTGTTTCTCTTTTAATGGCGGATATATCTGCCTGGTATATGATACATTCTTGAATATATACGACCCTTTCCATCGTCTTTAACCGCCCGTGAAAACCTGCACGACATTGTGCATTGAGGAGAACCCTTCTGAAAAAATGAAATACTAAAATTCCTATTGAAATAGGGTTTGGGTAACCAATGAGTTCAGGTATGTTGTTTACTGTATTTAGAATACTAGTCTGTAGTTCCATGCGCCTGTTGCGTTTATTCTAATGGCAGTATGTGGAACTAATTTTCTAGCTGTTAAGTCCACCAGGAGCCAACATAACATAGCGAAGAGTACTCTTGACGGGATCTAAGACCACCTGTTATCATAAGTGCCAATTTGCGGAGAATTCCTTCTATGAGGGACTGATTGCTCGTTGATTTTAGTGATTCCACCAGACTGAGATTCCGTGAAAAAGTATGGGTTTTATGACCATCTCTAGAATCCAACTGACTTCTTTGGGGCTTATTTCCCAAGTAGAGACGAATCCCTTCCTACAGACTTAAATTGTCACAGAGGCTTTCACTTTTCTTGCCTAAAAATTTTCTCTCCAGGAAAGTTTACTGTCAGGGATAACACTCACATATTTGGCACTATTTGACAGGGCCAGGGAAATGCCATTGAGTTTTGGGAGATTGAAGCACGGTTGGATTGACACTGAGACTGCATTTAGCGCAGTTTCCAGTTTTTGTGATAACGTATCCAGGTGAAATCCTGATATTGCTATTTCAACATCATCTGCGTATGTAATAGTTTTAATATTCAGGGATTCCAATTTTTTAAGCAGATTGTTGACCGTCACATTCCCCAACAATTGTGACAAGATACCACCCTGATGTGTACCTCTGTGTGTCGGCCGGGTGATGTCAGCTGTTCAGTTGATAAGTCTCTCGGTCAGGCACCTTCAATGTCCATGAAGGCTAACATGGTATAGTTTTTATATTCCAATAACTCCTCTATGTATCCTAAAAGTGAATGTAAGGCAGTCTTAATCGATATCATTCGGGCACCAACCGGTTTGAAACCTTTACATCCTTCCAGTCATTGGTTGGTAGATGCGAGTTTTCCTTCCGAGAGATGCCCAGGATCTTCGCTGGCTTATGTGGTTCCGCCGGAATGACAGCAATTATTCTCACCCTGCAAGGTAGTTTACTGACCGGGACCAATTCCAGACTCGCGCTGGGACACTCTTCCCCTTGGGATAGAATGATATCCTTTAACTTGGACGCCGTTAGCTCATCCACTCAGGCAACCAGTTTCAGGTGGCCTTGAAACTAGCCTGAATCCATAAATTGCGGCAAATGCGCTTGGATCACGTCGGTTTTCATGTAGGTAGATTCAATAATTTTTGACAGATCAATTCCCATTTTTCTTGGTTGACTACTCTATCACAGTCAAGAAAAAGGATCATATCGTAACATCCGTGAACGTAGAAATCGTCACGTGAAAACACAATTTTTTGATGATGACATGCGTGAACGTACTGAAATCTCATTCTGTTTATATGATTGCCGTATCACTTAATTTGTTTTCGTACGATTGTCGATACGATCACGGATGTGTGGATTTGAGCCCAGCCCTTACCAGTGGTTTTCTTGCAACCTCACTGCAAGGTGTACTGATGACCTCGGAATCCGCCTGCTTTTGACGCTTACTGGATGGCTGTGCCCTTAGCTTAGACACTAACTAGCCATTCAGATTCTCGCCACTGCTACCAACAACTTTAACCTTACAAGTGGTTTAGTTTTGGTCCGCGGGCTCCATGCATAGTGAAAACAACACCATTAAGAAAATCCAAAACATGAATTCTAAGCGGGCCTCATGATAGCCTATAGGCGCATCATGTGACCTTCTTAGATTAATTAGGAGTAGCATCCTATCACGATCCCTTCAAAGCTGGAAGGTCTATCGTATTAGATAGATATTGCAACATACATGAGAAAATTGTTTCTCATGATTAGGATCTCCTCCTCTTCTTTGCTAGTACTCCCAACCCTGGCGCCTCTTTGTCATAGTAATCCATAATTTTCCCCGTCCTTTTTTTTAAGAAGAAAGAATATTTTGCTTTAATCTTTTAAGCACAATTTACAAGGGCTAACAGTTTTTCACTAACAATACTAGGCAAAGCAGTAAAAAAACCTTAAAATAGTAAATATTAAAATTTTCAACTCAAGAAATGCAAAAATAAAAAAATTAAAAAAAGTGCTAAAACGTATAGTCTAACTGGTAAAAAGCACAAAATTTAACTTCTTAAATTATTTAAAGTAGGAGTCAGTTAACCGGAAAACTGTTCAGACATGTCGATTGCTGAAGTTCTTAGTTGTATATAACTTTTCGTTTATTGCATTTACTTTGACTGCAACTGTTTGCATCTTCAGAAGCAGAAGCAAAAACACTTGTCAATGCCTTCTAACTGCGCTCTGGTGCCGTAAATAACCATGTAAAATACACTAAACCGAATTGACGCTAATTCAACAATGCATAATGAGATACTCAAGTGCTAAAAACAAATTAAGTTGCACCGTTAAATTAACGAGTAAAGTCAGAATTATTTTCTAAAAACTAATAAAAATAAAATATAAAACGAGACTAATTCACAAAAATTTTATATTCCAAATTATTCTAACATTTTACGGTTCTGAAAACTTTGCCCCCCCCCCCCCCCCAAAAAAAAATCATGCCACCCTGGCCCTGATCTAAGCTTAAATCCATCACTGTATATAACACAACGTTTCTTTTAATGATTTATAAATTTCTTTTGTAATTTAAACATTGTTTTTGGTAAATTTACTAAAATAAAATCCCCATGAAATATTTTGAGTGTATCATTTAGTTTTGCAATTGTTTTATTTTTCGTGTACGCCTTTAAGAGCTAATTCTACAGATACACACAGAAGAAAGCTCTTAACTCGAAATGGCTTAACCGATTTTTGTTTCACCATACATACCTCAGAAATTATATTATCGATTCATCAACAAAAAAATTCATTATAACTGCCAAACGGCTTTACCGATTTTCTTTTAGTATAGGCTAAAAGATATAAGATCACGTTATTTTTCAAACTAAGAAAACCAAATCAAAATCGAGTCCAGCCGTTTGACTTATACGTGGAGTTGAACAGACACACACTACAAACTTATAAAACACCAATTTGTTTTCGGTGGTAAAAATTAGGTTGGATAAATTAGTAATTTTGGTTAAATTTAATCTAAGAGAAACAAAATTAATAGTGACACGGCAGTACTGTCATGGAAGTCAAGCTTCTCTTAAAAATAAAATTTCTATATAGGTATAACTTGTAAATCAGTTTGTACAATTTAACAGATGAAATCAATTTGAATAATATAAATTTATTTCAATTTATTTTCTATCCTTATCACTGTGTAATGCTTTAATGGTTGTTGCTGTAATCATTAGCACCATCTGCCCGGTCATATCTTTCAAAACACTTTAATGTATGCGTATGTTGAAATGGTTATGTTTGTTAAAGCTGTGTGTTTGCTTAAAGCTGAATGCACGAATGATTCATTCAGTTCGTATATTAAAGAGCTTTTGATTATTGTTTAAATCTTATATTACAAAAAAAATTAAGTAACCAAAGATTTTTTATTAGTAATACGGGATTTACACTATGAATTTTTACCATGACTTTTCTCGAGTTTATTGTTAAAAGGGGTACAAAGGTGATCAAAAGGGGTAGCAACATAAATAAGAATTCAAGAAAAACGCAGGAGAAAAAGTCATCGTGTAAATCCCGTATAAGTCGTTTCTTCCAAACTGCTGGATTTGTTTTTTATTTTAGACTTTCCTTAACAAAACATACATAACAAGGCAAATATGCTACTAGGCATACAATTGATATTAATTCTTTTACGTCAATGGGAAACATTTTTCCAAAAATTTAAACTGACAATCATCGTAGCAAATTTACATTTACTATTAATTTTCACAACTAGATGTCCTAAACAGTGACGATTTATCATACATAATAGTTAAAAGTTGGGAATACATAAAAGTGCATTCATTGTTGAATTATGTACACAGAAAAAAATATCACCGAAATGCAACCAAAAAAACAAATTGTTAACATTTAATTTTAAAATTAACAATCATCATTGTTTATATAACAAATTTAAATTTTTGTAGTCAATTAAATTACTCAACAAAATTATTTGTTAAATTATATCATAATGGAATGCGCACATGTAGAAGAAACAAGAAATCATATTTTGTGTGTATTCATCATTTGCGTATTTAATAAAGTGTTTCTCTTTAGCTGAGAGGTAAGTGAGTCAGTTTATTAGTGTTGATGTTGCCGGTTCAACTCCGCCCAAAGACATTTAGTGTTTTTCGCAGACAAGCAAAAAATCGTTTCGAGGATTGTGATTGTGTATAAAAAGTTTGTTAATATAAGAATTATGATACAGAAATTCAACAATTCACATTGTTAGTATAACAATATCTTTAATTGAATTAACTTTGAAATCTAACAAAAATAAATGTTAAAAAAAAATAAATTCCAAAAAATTATTTGTTGAGATATTTAATTGAAAATATTTTTAAGATTTTACTTCAACTTACAATTTCGTTAATTGTATTTACAAAAATCGTTGCAGGTTCAAAATCAATTAATTATTTAATTCATATAACAAAAAAAATAATTGTATTTACAAATCATTTTTTTTCTGTGGCAGAAAAAAATATCATCGAATTGCAACCAACAAAACTAATTTTTAATATTTAATTTAAAAATTAACAATGTTCATTGTTGATATAACAAACTTTAATTCTTGTAGTCAATTAAATTACTTAACAAAATTATTTGTTAAATTATATCATAACGGAATGCGAACATATGGAAGAAACATTATTAGCGTATCTAATAAAGTGCTGCTCTCTAGATGAGAGGTAAGTAAGTTGGTTTATTAGTTTTGAGGTTGCCGGTTCAACTCCGTCCAATGACATTTAGTGTTTTTCGCAGACAAGCAAAAAATCGTTTCGAGGATTGTGATTGTGTATAAGAAACATTGTTAATACAACAATTATGATAATTAAAATTTTTACAAAAGCTCAACAATTCGCGTTGTTAATATAACAATAACTTCAATTGAAATAACTTTGAAATCTTACAAAAATTAATGTTGAAAAAATAAATAAATTTCAACAAAATATTTGTTGATAAATTTAATTGAAAATATTTTTCAGATTTTCCTTTAACTTACAATTTCGTTAATTGTATTTACAAAAATCGTTGTAGGTTCAAAATCAATTAATTATTTAATTGATATAACAAACAAATTAATTGTATTTACAAATCATTTTTTTCTGTGTAGCTACTCAGCTACTGAGGCTTGCTTACTTTTGTTTTATATTGACTGTATTTAAAAATTTTCTTTATCTTGTGCTTTGCGTGGAATATTCTTATTCGTGTGCATGTATGTATAGGAATGTTTATGCACAGAATGTGTAGTGTTAAGAAAAAAAATGATAGGTATAAACATTCGCACATACATACTTACATGTCTATAAACCCTGCAGAAAATGCGAATAGTGAAATTGTGGTGATTTACTAGTGACGTTGTCAGTAGCACTACTGACCAGGTGTACCCCAGCCAATGGTATCATCTATTGACATTTAACATTAGCTTGTCATTGAAAATCCACCACTAGACTATAGCACTACTGACATCGAGATATTGGCACCAAAGATTCACTAGTAAATTTTAAGGGCTCTAGTCTACAATATTGATATATCCCTCTCGTTTTCAATAGTAAAATTATAGTGATTTTCTAGTGACATTGTCAATAGTGCAAAAAAAAACATACAGAAGTGTCACGAGACGGAAGATACGGGTATTTTTCTGTTTGTCTCGTTTTCCCTCAAATTTTGTGGTCGTTTTTGTTTTGCTACGTCTTTCTAGTGCAATAAATTTTTATTAGCTGTGTTAATTGGTAAGTAGTAATGCACTACAGTATCAAACACACTATGCTTTTCTCTTTATTCCACGAATTTTAACAAAAACCTGATTGGAGCTTTTTTTACCTGTCACTTTCTTCACTTCTGTGTATTCTGTGATAGTGCTACTGACTAGGTGTACCGCAGCCAATGCAAATGCCTATTGACAAATAACATAGGGTTGTCATTCAAAATCTATCAGTAGACTTTAGCACTATTGATAAGGTAGTTCTTTTACGACTATATGGATATATTTGAACCGAAGATTCACTCGTAGATTTTAGTGACCCTCGTCTACATATATTTATTTAATATTATTGCACAACATAATAAAAAAGAAAAACAAACTATTGACGCGTTCATTGACAATATCACCAGAAATACACTAGAACTGTCGTCTCTAACGTATCTCTACTCGCGCATAAAAGGAAAGTTGTCGACATTTTAACTAGTGAAATTGTCGCTGGAGAAAGAGTATTGACATAGAGACATATGGTTCTAAGTTAACTAGAGGGAATATACGCTTCCATAAGATTGTGCGTATGCTGCGTTGAAACAACTACAACAACAACAATATGCTACCAACTGTATTGAAAGAAGAATATTCAGTTGTTTGTTGTTGTTTTTGTCTACTAAAACAGCAACAATGTACCAGCAAACGTATTGAAGGAAGAATATTAAGTTGGTTGTTCTAAGAACTCAGAATTATTTTGTACAACTACATACAGTCACTCCATAAAGTGAGTGCTCATCCCTGTCTAAAATGTTTTAAGTCAATAGTTTAAACAAACTTATTTAAATCTATAAAACTTAAAACTGTATTTCTGCTTCACTTTAAGTAAACATTAAACTTATACGCAATAAAAATTAAAATATTACATATACCAATAAATAAAATATAATTTTTTAACTACCCAGCTAAAAAATTTATATATAGTCCATATATTTTTAATATATGAATGTATATAACTATATATGAATATGTATGAATTCATGTATGGAAATGTATGGGATTATACATGGCAAAACTATTATATCGTTAACTTAATACGAAAAGGCCCTAACTCATGTTTTTCATAGTTTACAGGAGGAGGAAAAAATTAAATAAATAAAGATGCAATATTGATACAAAATTTTTTTAAACGCAATTTTTATTAAAAACACTTTACATAAGCAATTTTGTATCAATATTGCATCTTTTTTATTTAGGTTTTTCCTCCTCCTTTAAACTATGAAAAACATAAGTTAGAGCCTTTTTGTACTAAGCTAACGATATGTAAATGAACTAATATATGGACTAATATATGAAATGTTTTATAATATATGAGCTCAAAAAAGCTTGGATTTTATCACTGGCGAATTGGAAATCTATTTGAAAATAGATACGGTATATGCGTACCCTCAACGTTTAATATATCAAATAATCAAAAAGATAATCCAGTAATTAATTTTGTAGAAAAAAAACAGAATTAATTAGATAAGAAACAAAATTCATATTACTGAAAAAATTATATTGAAAACTATTGTTAGACGGACAATTTTTTCTTTTATAATTAATTGCATTATTTTTTAATCTGATTTCTTAAATTAAATTTTATGTACGAACATGAGATTTGTGGTTTTTAAATAATTATTCACCTTTTGACTTAAAGTGATGATTGAAATGACTTTTAGTTCGTTTTTCATTATTTGTCCAAACAAATGTTTCATTAAATAAAACCTCCCTGTTCAAAATCTAAAAAAAATAATTTTAGTAATTAAATTTATTGCACAGCAGTGCGCTTATGTGAATCAAGAAAATATTTTTTTTTGTAATGCATGTATTTATTTATTGTATCTTCATATATGAACTAACAATAAGTATTCAAATCTTAAATCTATAAAAAAAATTATTGGGCCCGACCAGTGTCGGGCATAAACTTAGTGGTAGTTATAAATAATACATTAGTAGTGATAATCAACAAAAAAAAGGCGGAAAGTATTTCCAAGTAGTCCCATCTGGAGTGTTAGGTAGAAGAGCCCGTGTGTCCCTCTTTTTTAGACGGACGTGTCCAGTAAAGTTCAGAATATTACGAGCAAGCGGATTAGGATGTGATTCGAGTTTTGTTAAATATTTGCCTGCGTATTTTGCAATCTATTCTGTCACTAGTGGCATATTTAAATTACGATGTATAATAGACTTTTGGATGTACCATAGAGCCGATATTATTAACCGTAAAATTTTGTTTTGCCTTCGTTGGATTCTCTCGACATTGGAAGAGAATATGAATATTAACTTTGCATACTGTAGAGGTAATATTTGCAAATACATGTATGAATATATATAATCATATATGCCCATATACCCTAATTTTTCGGATCCGAACCATATATGGAATATCATATATGCTCCATACATATCTTTTTTTAAATAAAATGATTAATTTCAAATAAAAAAAATATTTTTTTAGTCCAATGAGGGTGCTAGAAAAATTTTACGAAATGTTAACACATGGGAGTGAGTGAGTCAGTGCTAGTTGGAGAATGCATGAGTGTGGTTGGACTAGGAAATTTACACAAAATGGACGGAATAGTGTACCATAAAAAATATAACGAGATTTTGAAAGCCCATGTCCCACCCAGATTCAGCAAAATGGGAATAGCTGAACATTTTATATTTACTGAAGACAACGACCAGAACCACACAGCGCCGAACACCAAGATGAGGTTTTCTACAATACCCCAAAATGGATGGAAACTCCCCTTCAATCGCCAGATATAAATCCCATTGAGAATTTGTTGGATTACTTGGACGGAAAAGTTGGAAAAAAGTAACATCAAAAACTGATTTCATATTGCCTCTACAAGAATAATTGCCAAAAATTCCATAAGAAATATCCAAAAATATGGGCGATTCCATTCCGAAAGGACTTCAAGTGATAATGTAGATTAAGGGATCACATGCTAATTACAACCCAGTTAAAAAAATATGTATGGATCATATATGATAACCCATATATGGTGCGGATCCGAAATATGAGGGTATATGGGCATATATGATTATATATTATATTCATAAATTTTCATACCTGTATGTGTAAATATTCCCTCTACAGTATGCAAAGTTCATGTTCATTCTCTCTTGTTTACACAAAAGCGCACATTATTAAAATTACTTTTTTTTTAGATTTTGAACAGGGAGGTTGTATTTAATGAAAAATTTGTTTGGACAAATAATGAAAATCGAACTAAAAGTCATTTCATTCATCATTTTAAGTCAAAAGGTGAATCAATTATTTAAAAAACACAAAAATCATATTCGTACATAAAATTTAATTTAAAAAATCATATTAAAAACTAATGCTAACAGCAATAGTTTTCAATATAATTTTTTTGCAGTAATATGAACTTTGTTTCTTATCTAGAGAATTCTGTTATTTTCTATAAAATTAATGACTGGATTATCCTTTTGATTATTTGATATATTAAATGGGGCCACAGTGTATCATACAAAAATGGTTTTATTGTAGCAAAAGTTTTTCTTTTTTAAACGTTGAACGTACGCATATAAACTCTGCATACTGTATCTATTTTCTAATGGATTTCCAATTTACCAGTGATGAAATTCAAGCTCCATATATTAAATCATTTATATATATATATAGATTGACATATGAAATTTTTATATATGACCTCATATGACATTTCATATATTATATACAATATATATACATTATATATATTATTCTGTATATTAGTTCATATATAATAGTTTTGCAATGTATAATCCCATATAATTCCGTACATGAATTCATACATACTCATATATAGTTATATACATTCTTATATTAAAAATATATGGACCATATATAATTTTTTTAGCTGGGAAAATTAAATTTTTCAAAAACATTATTATGAAGTGAGCACTCACTATGCAATAGTTCTATAAAAATCGCTGACTATACTAAATCAAGCTAGATGTCATGTTTTCAAAAGCACACAATCACGTCTATAGAGTAAACGGATGTTAGTGCAACACATAGAAGGAAGTCGTTATTATTTTATCATAAGCTTAAAGAATTAAATTATATTAAATAGGGAGGAAACATAAAAAATTGTATTATCATTTAAATCCATTATTTAAATTATATTTTATTGAAAGGCGCTTTTGAACACGCCAGATATAAAAATTTAAGCTTTTCTCAATACTGAACAATATTTTATAAAAAGAAACAGTTTCAATTGAAAAAATCAATTGATTACAATCAATTAAATTAAAAAATATTTTCAATTATTGTAAATCATCTTTGCGTATGAGCGACATGAATTTTATAACTATGCAAAAATATTGCTCATACTTCAACGGCTGCATAGCACATAGCAAATATATCTGAGAGATTGAGATTGAGTTTAATTTCTGTGGCAATAAAGAAGAAGTGTTTAAGTCACATTTTACTATTTTTTGAAAGTATACTTTTCAACCTTGAAGTCGATTTTCTGAGATATACTTCTTTTATAGTTAATTGTGGCAAACTTGATGTTAACTTCTATTTTACATAGGCGCACGGCAGTGCTCCAGGCCAAGTTACGGCAAAAGCACGCAGTGTATATATTTACACGAAGCCGTTCGAGCTGTTTACCCCCAGCATAACTTTGTTCCCCGCAATCGTAAAACTATAAAATTTATATCATAATTAGAATTAATACATGTATGCGCAGTTTGAAAGTTTTACAATGAAAGCTTCCTGAGATATAGAGGCGCAAAAAGTGCATATTTGAAGATATACTCACTGACCACTGACACACTCATCAAATTGATGAAGCATTTCCGCTATATCCAAAGAGCTAAAATTTGGTACACGAGTAGATCTAGGTGTGCAATGAACTAGAAAAATATGCAAACCAGAAGATTTTAACCAGTGGGGCGAGGCTACGCTCACAAAAAATTAAAACTCGTATTAGTGAGCTGAAATTCGATATAGAACTAAGTCTAGGTGAGCAATAAACTAAAAAAAATTCTGAAAACCCTAAAATTTTAGCCGGGATGGCGTGGATACGCCCTTAAAGGTCAGAATTAAAAAAGCTAATCTAAGGCGCTTAATGGAAGCTGTTTTATTGAAAATTTCCAAACATACTGCGATAATGTAAGGCTTTACATTTTTTGTTAAAAACTGGGCGTTGACACGCCAATATTATTTAAACCACATTTTTAAGTACTATGGCTCATTATATTTAGATATACTTTTTATGTAGGTATTATTATCCGTTTGCAACGAAACTTGACACGAATAATAAGAACTAGCCGAACAAATCTTGAGTTTGGAAAAGTGGACAGGGCTACGCTCATAAAAATTAAAAGCTGCGCCAAGTAGCTGAAATTTGATTTAAAAGTAGGTTTAGGTGAAAAACCAACTGGAAAAACTTGTAAACCCAGACTTCTAAGTCAGAAAGGCAGGGCCGCGCCCATAAAAATTAAAAATTAAAAGTGGCGCATATGAGTTGAAAATTGATACACAAGTAGGTCTAGGTGAGAAACTAACTAGAAAAATCTAAAAACCTAAAAAACTTTACCAGAATGAGCGGAGCCACGCTAACATTAAAATCTTAATAAAAAGGCTTAACTTAAGCTATTTTAGTTAAACCTTGCACACACGTTGTACGTTACATGACTTTAAAATATCTCATTATAAAGTGGGCATGATCACTCCCATAAAATGTTAGCCTTTTGTTTAAATTACTACGGTTCAGCATATTTTAGAAAAAATTAGCATGAATATAAGCGCTGCTCATAACAATATTACGAGTCTTAAATAGTGCTCAGAGGTGTAGATGAGTAAGCCAATGGGAAAACCTTAAAACCAAGAAGTTTTATCCGGTATGCGGAGCCACGCTGTTCAGACTGCAATTCGTACAGAGAGCTGAAATTTGATACACAAATAAATCTAGATCAAAGATCACTCAGAAAAATAAAAACAGAAAACCAGAAGTTTCAATCCAGGGGCGGGAACAAGCACTTTAAACTCAAAGATGAGATCAATTGTATTTAAAAATTATATACACGTTGTACTTATCCAAAGAAAAAATTTTCTGTTTTGATAAGTGGCAGTTACCACACACATAAGTTGTGGAGACATGCGAGCGCTTAGTATATTTCTTTTATAAAAAAAAAAAAAAAAAATAGAAAAAAAAACAAAATGTGCTTTGCTTAGAGAGTAAAAAAAAAAGAAAAAAGGATTTTTTTTTTGAAAAAAAAGAAAAAATTTGATTTGATTTTAAAAACTGAATTGTGTACGAACGGGAGAAACTGAAGAAAAAAAAAATAATGAATTTTTTTTTGAGTTCAATATTTTTTTTAAATACAAAGCCTTGGTACATATATAAGGAAAAGAAGATCGGAAATTATAAGAATTTGGTTTACTAATGACATAGTAATTTGAAAGGATGAAAGAGGAAACCATATTTTAACTATAAACTTTTGGCGTAAGCCGACTCCTTTGAAGAAGCTGAGAACAATTTTTCAGAAGCCTATTTAACAAAATATAGAACAAAAATTTACATAAATAATTTGAATACAACGAATTTGGAAACTACGAGTATTAATTTTTATTTGCCAACTATACTGCAAGATACATAAAGAAGGTCACATAAAAATTGGAAATTTTGAAAATTGAAAACCCATTTTATTATCTCAACAAGAAGAAGCCTGATAGTCCTGCTCTAAGTTAATTCAAAATTCATTTTTATATTTGGATTTTAGTCAAGCAATAATTTTGCTATCACTTAAGATGTGATTTATAATTCTGTGATTTATACAAACACTTTGCTTCCAAAATTACACTACACTCTATCTATACTTTTTATCACTTAAAATTTTGCACTCATATATAAAATACCACTGAACAGTTAATTTAACTCTTATTACTTTAAAATTTAAACTACGTGAAAGCTAATCAAATTTCGAGCGACTTTGACAACAGGCCTGCAGTCGTTCGAACAAGAAATTTGGTGAGTAGAAAATATATTATTGTAGTAATCGAAATAAAACTAAATAATCTATTAAATAAATAGAAAAATTGCGATATTTTGGTATTTTATATGGAGATATTTGCGATTTAATTTTCTCATTTAAACAACATGGTTGTTAATATTGTCAATTCACCAGTTTTAAATTCATATAAAAAGAAACTATTATTATAATCAGCATAATTAAACTTTTGATTCTTCATTTTAATTAATATTTTATTTCTACATTATATAAATGTTAATTTCTTTTAAAAAAATACACAATTCAACAAAATGTTCTTTCATTTAACGTTGTTATTTTTTTTATGAAATAAAATTTTGTTAATAAATAATGACAAACTAATTCACTAATTATGATTTCACGAAAGATTTAGATACCTAGAGTTAATGTTTAAAGTGGGCTATTCAGAATGATATAGAGTAGCAAAGGTTATGGGCGGGTAGAGAAGAAAGGGCCATCAACAACTTTTTTTTTCAGCCTTTCGAATTGCGTATCTTCACATCATTTATTTTCATTCATTTTTTTTAACAACGTATCAATATTGAATTAAGCTTTCTAATTATTTTAATTTATCAAGTAACCGTGTGACCATATTTTAAAAGAAAAATTAAAGAACCACCCCAATTTCCGAAGAACATAGCCGGTGTTACAGGTAGCACACTTTTTTATAAATATGGTACCTTATTTTTCTTTTTAAGGTTCGTTACAAAGTCTTAGCTTTGTCGTTCATGTATTTCTACTTAGCAGTTTGTAGTCTATTACTCGTGTATTTATCAATAGCTTTTTCCAATGAAACTTTACATGAACCATACGATCTAACAGATTTAAAAGTCGGCGGGGCCAGGCCCATAATATTATACTCTAGAGAGCTGACATTTTCTAGACAAATAGTTCTAATTGATTTACTCAATCGGAAAATGCAAAAATTAAATCACCAGCTACACTATTGAAACTTTGCATGCACATTGGGCATATCCTTTTGATTTTGGACTTTGGCTTAACAGACTTTAATATGTTAATACACTGAAAAAATAGGCGGGGTCGCGCCCACTAAAATTTACGCTGCATTTTACATGTTTCTTTCCAGACGACTCTTAACAAATTGCATACACACTGGCGACCTGTTGTAATAACACAATAGTGCATTTTTAAGGTCTACAAACCAACATCCATCGCGCTCTAAGCCATTTTTATACCCTTTACCAAAAAATGGTAAAAGGCTAAACTATATATAGGTTTGATATTCCGTTTGTAATTTCAAGAATATTAATAAGCGAGCCATAAAGTATATATATTCTGCATCATTATGCATAGGGAAGACGAACATGCGATGTCCGTCTGTCCGTCTGTCTGTACGTGAAATCGGTTTTCCGAAGCTCCCAGAAAAGCTAGAGACTTCGTTCTTAAACTGGTGTGTCATAAATGGTCCAAATAAGATTGGTATTGAAAATCAGCAAAATCGAGCAGACTGTTTCAGAGCTGGGAAACTTAAACTTCATTTTGCCATACAAAATAACAACCGAGAAGTAGTTATTATTATTTTTTTATTAAATAAACTCATTTTATACTTCAGTATGAATAAAATTAATACTTCTTATTAAAAATAAAATTAAAAAAATAAAAAAATTAAAAAGATGTTTCCAGGGTTGGAAAACTTTAACTTTTTTTCTTATACAAAAGTAACTTACTAAAACAACTTGTTCCTTCTTTTCCTATAAATTAAGCAAATCCTATACTCTTTAAAGAAAAAGATTCGTTAAAGAAATAAGAAAAATCAAAAAGGGTGATTCCAGGGTTGAAAAACTGAAACTTTTTGTGATATATAAAATTAACTACTGAAAATTCATTTTTATTTTTTGATTAAATAAACTTATTTTATGCTTCAGTGCGAATAAAATTGGCATTTCAAATTAAAAATTAAACTCCAAAAATTAAAAAGACGTTTCCAGGGTTGGAAAACTTTAAAATTTTTTATACAAAAGCAACTTACTAAAATAAATTTTTCCTTTTTTTCTATAAATTAAACATATCTTACATTCTTAAAAGAAACAGATTGGTACAAGAAATCAGAAAATTCAAAAAGGATGATTCCAGGGTTGGGAAACTTACATTTTTTGTGATATAAAAAATTTGCTGCCGAAAACTAATTTTTATTTTTTTATAAAATAAACTTATTTTATACTTCATTACGAATGAATTTGGTATTTAAGGTTAAAAGAAAAAATTAAAAAAATTAAAACGACGTTTCCAGGCTTGGAAAACCTTATTTTTTATACAAAAGTAACTTACTAAAACAAATTTTTCCTTTTTCGCTATAAATTAAACATATCTTATGTTTTTAAGAGAAAGAGATTTTTGCAAGAAATCAGAAAAATCAAAAAGGAGGATTTCAGGGTTGGGAAACTTGCCTTCTTTGTGATATAAAAAATTAACTACTGAAAACTAATTTTTATTTATTTATTTATTTTTTTTTTGTTAAATAAACTCATTTTATGCTTGAGTACGAATAAAATTGGTATTTCAAATAAAAAAAATTGTTAAAAAATTAAAAAGACGATTCCAGGGTTTGAAAACTTCAACTTTTTTTGTACAAAAGTACCTTACTAAAACAAAATTTTCCTTGTTTTTTCTATAAATTAAAGATATCTTAAATTCTTAAAAGAAAGAGATTGGTGTAAGAAATCAGAAAAATAAAAAAGATGATTTCAGGGTTGGGAAACTTACACTTTTTGTGATATATAAAAGTAACTAAATATAATAAATTTTTATATATTCCTTTATAAATTATAAATATTTTTTTTTTCGTTTTGGAAAGAACAGTTTTGTGTAGACATTTTGAAAAATAAAAACCACAGCTCCAACCTTGAACTTTTTGCTGGATATTAAAGTAGATAAATAAAACATTGTTTTTTAATTTTCTTTTTCCTTTTGTCACTTAACACACTTTCTATATTTTTTTAAGAACTACTAGATTGGTATAAGGAATCAGAAAAATCTTAAGTGATGATTTTAGGGTTTTAAAATTAATTTTTTTTACATAAAAGTAACTAGGTCAAATTATTATTTGATTTGTTTGTACTTTAAGTATGTGCTTATGAATGTATATCTATACTACATAAAAGCACTTTGGTAAAGAGTATATAAGATTCGGCACAGCCAAATATAGCACCTTTAATTGTTTTAAGTTTAAGATGTGGTACTATAGAAAATTTTTCAGAAAGTAATCAGATCCTCATAAAAGCACAAATGTGAAAAAATGCCAAGTTATTTTTTAAAATTGCGGGCATTAAAAGTAGCGACACATAAGCCTTGACCAAGTTCTTGTTTGGTAAAATACCTAACACAGAAATATGCTATGCATTATATTAATTTACAATCGTAAAGGTGTCGTACAATTTTTAGATAATCTGCTAACTTGACAACATTATTACCTATATAAAGAAATAAACAAATATATATTATTCTTTCCTTTTTTAGAAAGGTAAAAATATTGCCCAGTTAGCAGATTATCCAGAAATGGTACGACACCCTTACCATTGCAAATTTATATAATGCATACTATATTTCAGTGATAGGTATTGTGGCAAACAAGAGTTTCGTAAAAATTTATATTTCACTACTTTTTAACTTGGCCTTTTTTCACATTTGTATTTTTGTGAGGATTCAGGTTAACATCGTTTTACTGACTATAATTAATACATTAAATTTTAAACATACACACGTATAAGCTAAGTTAAGCACCAATTCATTGCGCCATAGCTTTTTTAAAGGTCTCGAAAACTCATTGAAGCTTTTGCCCAAAATTAGCTGATATTACGTATTTTTATTTTTTCGCCAAAGACTTAATATTAAACACAGGCATCTATTTCCATGTTAAAAAGTCGCTGAAAAAGATTATAATGAGGAAGTTCTCGATACATTAGTGACAAAAATTTTTATTTTTTTAATTAACTAAAAGTATCTGTGCTAGACTTTTTGGAGCGTTAAATTATAAATCATATAAAATATAAGCGACATTTTAAATTAAAAAAATAACAAACTAAAATTAAATAAATTATAATAATAATAATATAATTATCACAGCCCATGGCCAAATGCATCCATATATTTTATTAAAATTATTCTTCCAATTACCTGAGCGTGAAAGTGAATGAATGAAATTTTGCGTGTCGATTTCTTAACTAAAACATGTTGAAGTGCGGTTTTACACAGTCTTTAAAAAGTTTATAGGCATGGGATAAATAAATAATTTTTATGATAAGTTAAAGAAAATTAGTTTATTAAATTGATAATTACATTTTCTAAAATTTTAGACTACTGTAAATAGTAGAGATGTGCACGTGAGTGTTTTCTGACTCACGACACGCACGCTCACGCAAAAAAATATTTTACTCACGCACTTTCACGCACGAATGATTTTGAAAATTTTCACGATCACGCACGCTCACGAATAAAATATTTTTAATCACGCACGAGTGGTTTACAACGTATCACGATCACGCACGCTCACGATAAAGTATGCATATGTATATAAAATTTACAATGTAAATTAAAATAAATCAAAGTTAATTTAATATCTATATTTATTTTATTTATTTTGGCTTTTTAAGCCATTACATGTGATAATTATTAATGAACAAATAACACCAAAGTTAGTTGTAAATATTCTGACAACACATAGTTGAACGGAACAGCTAGCCATTTTCGAAGGCCACTAAACCTTCATCATCGACGTTCTTCTTTGGGAGCCATTGAATTGGCCTATATAAGTATCCAATTTTCATAAACATTCGTAGTCTATTAAAACCTGACACAATGGAACCATATAGATATCAGCAACCACAACGACGTGCAAATGCGTCGAATAGTATTAATTTTTTGCCTCAAAGAATGCAGAACATTTGATAAAATCTTATTTCTATATTGTGCGAAAATCCATACAAGATTCTGTACCAAAGGCTATCATGCATTGGCGAGACACATGTGGTAGAAATATTTTATATTCGATACAATTTTTTAAAAATCATCATCAATAAACTAATGGAGTTAATCATTTTGCAAGAGTTAATTTAGAATGCATAGGTTAGGAAGGGTGGTGCTAAACCGCACCTCCACTCGGAGACCCAATTGGGTTCCATTGTTATAAGTATTCATACATTATAATCCTTTTTACTTTAAAATATATTTTTTAAACATAAAGAACGATATAATTTTTTTCACTTTAAATGTAAACAAACCTCAGATAAAAGAAGAGATTTTGACAGTTGGGGTCTAAGCAATCTTATCAATACTATGGTTTGCTCAAGATTTTGCAAATTCTCGCGATTTTTTTAAAACATTGCAATAAAAGCAGTTTTTTTGTGTGTTTTTTAGCTTCTTGACAGTTTTGAAGATTTTTAAACAATATAAAACTTTCTTATCATCCGCTGTTAGTACAGTTTTGCGAATTTTTGTAATTTTCTTGGATTTCTTGGATTATTTACAGTGTTAGCGATCCTTAATCAGTATTATGCTTTTTTTAAATTTTGCGCGAATTATCGTGGTGTTCGCTTATTAAAAGTATAATAACTATTGTAATTGGCATTAAAATTTTGAACTTTATTTTTTATTTTCCAATAAAAAAATTTTTTAACCACTAATTTTTATTTACATATTTTGCTATATTGTCAAGACATTTTTTGTTTTGTAGTCCTCAAAAATACAAATAAACGAGGAAAATCAGCCACCCTGTTGTCTTGCTTTCCTCAAAGAATTATTCTCACATAAACATGTGTATGCTATCCTTGAAAATTTGTAGTCGGTATCTTGCTGCGGTGGATGGGTTTAATGCATTATACAAAGCGACAAAACTGAACATGGTCCTAACAAGTTTTTCCATAAAATTTTACATTAAAATTCAGGCTATGATTTACGCGTACACTATGCACTGATTTCTAATGTCAAATACTTTGAAACTCGTTAAGACTATATTCAATTTTGACATTTATGCTAACTGGCATGAATGTTTTTGTTACTAAAAGGCCTTAAGTATATACATACTCGAAAGAAATAACTTTAAAATTGCAAAAACAAAAATAATTTGCATAATTAAGTTGATGGATTTGTTTCTTTCGTTAATTGTGTTTTTTATTAAAATTTTTGCTCTGGGGGAAAAATGCTAAAAAAAGGGTGATCATGGAAAAATGAATAACTTTTACAATTTTATCCGATTTGAAAAATTAAAACTACATTTTTTTAAAAACTTATTTTTTTTATACCTTGGTATAAACTTTTATTAGCTTTCATATCAAAATAAGCAATGAAAAGCTACTAAAATCAAAAAGTTGATAAATTTTATTATTATTATTTTTTTTTTTTTTTTTTGATATTCTCAACAAAACCAGTGCTGAAAACTTTCAAATGTACCAAGATATTTACATCATTTTAAAGCGTTATTAGTTTTCTTTCTAAAAACAAAAAAAAATTAGATTTAACAAAAACTGACTTAGTTACAGTTCGATAAGTTGACGAACATCACCAAAAACGATAACTGAAAAACGGTTTCTGAATTTGAGGGTGTTTCTGACATTTTTTGACATAATTTGTAATGTACTCAACAAGACCTATTACTCGCACTAGATTGTTTTCCAAGTTTTTTTTTCGCTGTAACGCAGTGTTATTGGTAACCAAAAAAATTTTTGGTTGCTATAATAGTTATTCCTAACCGAAAAAAAACATATTTCCCACTTAAATTGGTTGCAAAAACCAATTTTAAATACTCGTATCTCTTGCGTTTTGTTTAATTGTATTTAAATAATTTTAAAGTTCTTAGTTGTAATTTTTGAAATTCGTATTTTTCTTTTTAAGTTTTATAACAACTGAAATTATTTTCCATCTCGTTTTGGTTTTTTTTTAAAGAAATTTTTTAAGCAGAAGATTTCTTATATTCAAAATTAGCTGCTGCGAGCTAAGGAAAAGACGAAATAATAAATTTGTTAAGAAAACACCTTGAAAATTTTTAAAAATAACAAGAAACAAGAATAAAAATAATTGAGGTTTTGTCATCTTGCAAGTTTTAATTTATTCAATTAATTTCAAATAATATCCCTTTCAGATTTATCTTTTTTTAGCCTTTTTTTCCATGCAAAAGCCTGAAAAAGAACACAAAAAATATTGTTAAAAGAGTAGATGATTAATGACAATATTTTCAGGGTAATCTTAACTATGAAAATATTTTCTTTGTTCAAATGCAAACAAGCCCCTTCTTCCTTTTTGGTCGTTTTTTAGTTTATCTTTGAAATTTAATTTATGAAGGATTCATTGAATTTTTTTTATATATGAAAAAAATTGTCATGTTATTAAGTTAATTTTTGTTAATTAAATTTTTGCACAAAGTAAGCCAAATTAAAAAAAAAAATTATTAAATAACAAATAAAACGGTAATAAAAAAGATAAAAGAATACCTATATTGTATTTCGAAATTTGAAGAGGATAATATTAAAACAATGAATAGAAGAATAAAAACAAAAAATAATCAGGAAGTTTGTTTTTTTTTTTGCTTAAATTTGGTCGGTGCTTGTAATTTATAACGAAAAGTAACCCAAACAAATTCGCACACAAATCAGACACAAGCTAAACTCTGGTGGCAAATTATGGCATTCAAAATCGATCGAAAATCTTATACAAACTCAACTAAAATTGTATGAAAATTAGTTCAGTGTCCGAGTATTTGCTTAGATTAATGATGTTAAAATTAAATTTTTTTTTGAAATGGTATACAAAAATTTAAGTTTAAAAACTTTTTTAACGCACTAATAATCCCAAATTATTATTTTGCTTATTAAGTAAAATATTTTTTTTTATTACAAATACATTAATCATACATTATAACTACTCAGGGGTTGAGATCCTATGCGCATTTCACTGTTGCTAATGCAGACTACCGGGGAACCTTTACCCAAAGTTGCTTAGAACATCTAACCCTATGTTATAAAATTTTTATTTAATATGGACGTTTGATTGTTTTTCTCCCAAAACGGATTGGTGGTGGTTTGGAGGTTTTTGTCGATGATACAGCGGGTGGGGCATTATAAGCCTGCAATACTGAAAAACGATTATTACGATTAATTGATCTGGCATCATTATCCCCGGATATTTTAGGAACCTATGAAATTTTTGGTGAACTTGGGCTTCGCCCGCACTTTACAACTGTGAAATATCTATACATTCCGACTTGCACCTCAGATTTCTGACAACTGTTATCTATAGTGATAACTAAGTTAAGGTGATGAAAATGAGCCTGAGGCGGGTGATGTCGCGGACTTAAATGTAATGTTACGGATCACTAGTTGGGATTGAAAAAAACTGAAGTTGACGCTGACGAAAAAGTGAATTTGCCGTTAGAAAAAGACTATCACAAGATTTTTTATTTTTATTATTTTCATTAAGAGCTTTAGACCTCACAGTAAAATAAACATTTCTGCCGTTAAAACTCACTTCACATTTATTTGTTTTTGAGGTACTCGTATAGAGTATTCCTCAATGTCACATTTTTTTTTTGCGTTTTGTTGTTGTTTGTGTTATTTCTACTATGTAAAAAATATTAGCAAAGCAAACAAACCTTATTTATCAAAGTCAATATGTATTACGAATATAATGTACTATGATTATTTTTTTGTCTAGTATGTATGTAAGAAAGACTCCACTAATCGTCTCTTCACTAAGAAGGTTTAACTAGAATTATTTTTTGTTTCCCCTAAATTTATATTAGAAAATGTCAATAATACTAAATAAATATCTTAAATATAAAATTCATATTGTTGTTATTAATTTTAAAGTTGGTCAGCAGCTGTATTCTGTAGTTCGGTTAGCAAAAGCTTAATCTCCATCGCTAAAATGATAAAAAAAATAAAGTCTGTAAGTCTAAATGCTTAGCTAAAATTTATAATTTTCGCCGAAGCTAATTTTCTATCTTTAGACTATTTCCTTCTTTCTGCACACAAATATAATGTGTTGCTTTTTTAGTAAGTCAATATAGTGTAATCTTACTTTATGGTTTATTCTCCTTAAAAATTCTTAAAAATCTTCTTCAATGAGTTTATAAAATATGTTCCAAAATATTAATTTTAAAAAGTTATTTTAAAAGCTCTACTCTAAATTTATTTAGTTTTTGCCAAATATGTATTTGAGTAACACTTAAGTGGATAATTTATAAGCACATTTTTTCATGACATCACCAAATGGAGAAATTATAGCAAAATTTTTCAAACATGGCATCACTTTGTTTATTTATGTTTGTTATGTTATGTTTACTTTGTTTTTATGTACACAATCAAATAGTGTTTTGGAAAATTTATTAAATAAATAACAGTAAATATTATTGAAAAAATTATTAACTTGACAAAGTTGAAGATAATTATTTTTGCTCTTTTGTCATATTTTTAGTTATTTTTTCATTATACTGTTTAAATTATTTTTTTTTTTTTTTTTTTTTGCAAAGAACATCAAATTAAAAAATATTTGTAATTTACTTACTTTTTAGCATTTTAAAATTTTCGTTGCCAAAAATTTAGTGTTTTCGAGACCAACAACTACTTATTTGGCGTAGAGAATACAAAATTTACACATTTTGACGATGGTATTAAATGCTAAAATTGCGAATTCAATTTTCATGGCATTGCCAAATTTATGAAGGCACGTTACAGAATTGCAATCGCAGCCAAAAATCGCTAAATCAACTTTATAAATTTTTAGCGATATAGATTTAGCTTTAGCGCTTTACAGAATGCGGCTGCAGCTTGGCTAAAAATTCATGTACCATTGTTGTTGCCTACACTTTTGCTGCGAATTTGTTACTAGCACAGCGACAAATAAGTTAATTTTGTTTTTCGGTTAACAACACTGTCTACAGTTTCTCGTTTGTTTTCCTATCTTACGGTTTCGTTTTGTTGTCGGGTTTTTATTTATTTTTATTTTTTCTGCGTATACTTAATATGTAATTATTTAAAGCAATAAGTAAGAAAAGAAATTTTAAGCAAAATTAATACGAGTAATAAATAAACCAGTGTTAAAAAAACTGCTATTTCTTCGACCTTTTTATTTTTTGAGCTCCAGCTGTCGTCATGTTCGTACAGTTTTCGGTTTGACTGATTGTTGCTTTTGTGTTGTGTGTGTATGAGTGTTTTTTTCCTATATGTACAAATATAATAGTAAAACAAACAACCACAACATTTCTTCCAGCAAGCGATTGAATACGCAATTGAAACTTCAAAATCAACTACGATAACTTCCGAATTTATTTAAAGCAGCAGTCAGACAAACAGAAAACTTTTCGAACATGTCAAGAGCTGAAGATTTTCGTTTTATAAAGGTATTCGTTTATTGTGTTAACTTCCATTGCGACTATTGATTTTTAAGAAGCAGGAGTATGAGCAGAAGCAAAAGAAAATACAAAAAATGGGAAGTTTGTAAACACTGTAATAAACAGTTCCTGGAGGACAAAATAAGAAGATGTAACCATATATAAAAAAAGTCGCAAACACAAAAATTAAAGAAAAAAGGAAGATAAATGGATGCAAAAAATTTCAATTGTATATGAAAGTTTTATTTGGTTGCAATTGCAATTGGTATTTCATTTAATTTAGACAACAATGGGAAGGAGCATGTTTTTGAGAGTATATATTGTAATTTTTAACCAGTTACAAAAACTCTTCTGCTTACTAAGAGGATATAATTACATATTATTAAATACAAAATAATTGTATAATTATCGGTGAATGGATCTTGTAAATATAACTATTATTTGAGATATTAATTGAACTATAGTGAATTTTTAATTAGAAATAATTTTTAGTCAGGCTTAAGTTCAGTAATTTCAATTCTTTTATTTGATGAAATCTTCTTATTAATTAATGTGAGTTTCTAAAGAAGAGAAGAAAAATTAAATTAGACTTTTAAGCTGGAGGAAATACCGATATTTTTCTGTGCAGCAACGCACTTCATCAGCACCCTAGTCTATCTACTTGGGTAGAGATTGTTATTAACATCAGCTATTTAGCGTAAATTCTAGTGAAACGGAATATGAGAAATGATTGTTGTGTACAATTATTGATATACCTTCGGTAAATACATATGTAAGTATCTGTATTCATTTCCCCTGCTTTTCCATTTTTTTTTCATTTTTCCATTTAGGTTAGCACGAAGTTATGTTACTCTACCTACGTATATTTAACTATTGTTACTTATCTTTTACGATCATCACATCAATTATTTTTTACTTATTCGATGTACCGTCCCATAGGCTCCTAAGCCTACCATATACTCTACCTACAACTGTGTTAATGTGTGCAGGCCATGTTGCAAAAACAATATCTTTTGCTAATGCCACTATATATAACTTGGATAACATTTGTATCAGTGATATTTACTATTCACATTTCTTTTTCATCTTTAGTATTGTAAACTGCATTTATCCTCTTAAAAATTGACTCCATTTTTATTTAGAAAAATTCCTGTAAGTTGTTGAATGAAGATATTCATAAAACTTAAAAGATAATATTGCAAACACAATTAAGGAGTGGTTTCCCCGCAATTCAAAATAAATTCAAATAAACCAACAGACTAAGATTAAGTACCTTCCCGACTCAACATAAGCTTTAGTATTTCTACTCTTAACGTAGCGATGTACATATGTATATGTTGGGGAGTACAAAAAAAACTATGACTTGCAAAAGGTACATATGTACTAAAATAAACTTTAGCACAAATACACAATTATCACAAATCTTTAAAGATGTTTAAATATTAAAAAATGTTTTGAATGATTGGGGTAAATAACCACAACAAAAATTTACTTGTCACATAATGAATAATTTATTAAATGCTTATTTAGGCGTTTACCAGTTGTGAATTTGTTTTACTTTTGAGATTTATTTTGTCATGGTTAGTCAAATAACTGTCAATGCTGATGACAATGAGGGTATGATTATAAAGCGGGGGTTTTTTTCAATCAATATTGGCTTGCAACGTTCTGATAATGAGTGAGTGTACACGAAAAAGGTTGGACTGTTTCTTAAAGCATAGGTAAATTGTTAAGTTCTTGTATACATAATTTTGTAACCACTTGTGTTTTGTTTTCTTTTTATACCCTTTACCAAAAAATGGTAAAAGGGTATATATAGGTTTGTCATTCCGTTTGTTATTTCCAGAATATTAATAAGCGAGCCATTAAGTATATATATTCTGGACTGCTGTGTCAAACATTGCCCAAATAAGATTAGTATTTAAAATCAGAAAAATCGAGGTGACGATTTCAGAGCTGGGAAGCTTAAACTTCATTTTGCCATACAAAATAATTACCGAAAAGTTATTATTGCTTTTTTTATTAAATAAACTCATTTTATAATTCAGTATGAATAAAATTAGTATTTCTAATTAAAAAAAAATTAAAAAAATTAAAAAAATTAAAAAGACGTTTCCAGGGTTGGAAAGCCTTAACTTTATTTCTTATACAAAAGTAACTTACTAAAACAAAGCTTTCCTTTTTTTTCTATAAATTAAACATATGTTATGTTCTTAAAAGAAAGAGATTGATGACAGAAATCAGAAAAACAAAAACGATGATTCCAGGGTTGGAAAACTTTATTATTTTTTTTTTTTGTATAAAAGTAACTTACTAAAACAAATTTTCCCTTTCTTTATAAATTAAACATATCTTATATTCTTAAAAGAAAAATAAATAAAATAAAAGAAATCAGCACTTTTTGTGATATATAAAAGTAACTAAGTCTAATTAATTTTTATCTTTGCCTTTATAAATTATATATATTTTACGTTTTGGAAATAAAAGTTTTTGTTGAAAAAAAACCACATCCAGAGCTGGAAACTTTGAACTTTTTTTCCTGGATATTAAATTAAATAAATAAAACATTTTTTTGAATTTCCTTTTTTTTCACTTAACACACTTTCTATATTTTTTTAAGAACTACTAGATTGGTATAAGGAATCAGAAAAATCTAAAATGATGATTTTAGGGTTTGGAAATTAATTTTTTTTGTGTATAAAAGTAGCTAGGTCAAATTATTTTTTTTTTGTTTATACTTTATGTATGTGCTTATGTATGTATCTCTATACTACATAAAAGCAGTTTGGTAAAGGGTATATAAGATTCGGCACAGCCGAATATAGCATGCTTACTTGTTTTGACTAAGAAACCACGGGGTAACTTTTCTAAATAAAACAATTTTTACAACACCAAAATATTTTTGTTTGTTTTATCTTTATATCGTCGTTGCCCCGACAAAATCAGCTATGTGTTTTTCGATAAGTTTTCATGTGTCACTCTAAGAAGTTGACTTCTCTGAGCGTAAGAATTTTTTATTGCCACAAGATATTTTTTATAAAATCGTTGAATAAGATAAAAAAGTGAGATAATGATCAATACGATAGTTAAGTCGACCTTCTGATGTCTAAAGTGATTAAATCAAATACTGCTTACAATTATAAACTTCTATAATTCAATTGTTGCCGTCGAAGATGGGTGAAAATGTTGACTTCAGCATTGATTACATTGAAAATTCGAACAAGGATCAAATTACGGAAGATAACGATGATAATAATACTGACGGGTAAATTTTTGAGCAACATATTTAATATCTTGATAAAATGATTTGAAACTTACATTAGTGGACATCAGGTGGCCGACCTTGTCAGTGTGCGCACAAAAATAGTTAAGAGCTATTACATAAAAAAAATACGAGTAACAAGCAAGTCTCGACTGCTATTTTAAACCACTCGGAACAAATTAATATGTATGTATTAGGTTTCTGTATACAAAAATGGTCAAAATTGACAGGGAATTTAGCAACAGCTGGTAGCTGCAACCGCTCCCTCGCCATCATACCATATGTTAAGATAAATATCTGTTGTATTTTTGACATAAATCAAAAAGTTATGTATTGCAACTTTCAATATTATATATTATATTATATAATATTATTGGAATTAGATTGTAGCTATCTATGTTTTCTAATGCACAAGAAAAATCGAGAAAAACTTCGTCGATCTAAATAAAAACTTAGTTATTTTTCAAACCGCCACACACAGGTACAAATAACTAAATTAGGACGACAAAAATGGAGTTTTCTATTTTGTGAAATGTAACCACTACTGCAGCTAATATCTTCTATATACCTACGGTGACCATCCGTTCTGTATTATATAGAACAGTACTGTATTTGTGAGTAGAGAGCTAAAATTTTATACACAAATAAATCTAGATCAGATATCACTAAGAAAAATCTAAGATATCAGAAGTTTCAATTAGGGGTGGAAACAAGCACTGTAAGCTAAAAATTAAGTTAAATTTTATTAAAAATTTTCATACACATTGCACTTATCCAAAGTAAAAATTTCCTGTTTTGAAAAGTGGACGTGACTACACGCATAAACCTTAGCTTTTTCTTTCATATACTTCGGGTTAGCATTTTTTAGTCTAATACTCATGTATTTGTTATTAACTTTTTCCAACAAAACTTTACATGAACCATAAAGCACTAACAGATATATAAGTCGGCGGGGCCAGGCCCATAAAAATTTAACGTAATATTATACTGTAGAGATCTGAAATTTTGTAAACAAACATTTGGCATATCCTTTTAATTTATGTACTTCTGCTAAGCAGACTTTAATATGTAAATATATTGAGAAAATATGCGGGATCACGCCCACTAAAATTTATGTTGTACCTTAAATGTTTCTTTGCAGACGACTCTTACTAAATTGCGTAAACTCTGGCGACATGTTTTAATGACACAATAGTGCACTTTTTAAGTCTGCAATCCAACACCCATCACGCTCTTACCCATTATTTTATGTAACTATGCCTTTCTAAAAAAGAAGAGAGTAATGTATATTTGTTTATATCTTTATATCGGTAAAAATGTTGTCAAGTTAGCAGATTATCTAGAAAATATATGACACCCTTACGATAACAAATTTATATAATGCATAGCATACTTCTGTGTTGGGTATTGCGCCAAACAAGAACTTAGTCAAAATTTATATCTTACTACTTTTAATGGCCGAGATTTTTGATAGGAACTTGGTCTTTTATCACATTTATATTTTTGTGAGGATAAGGTCAACAGGGAGAAGATCCTCCAGCCTTCATTTCGCATTGAATTAGAGACGAATAATATAAAGTTGAAAAAATAGGAGACACATCCAATTTATAGCGAGAAATACCTCTTTTACGGAAAAATATCAGTTGAAGAACTAAACAGGACCCGTACAGTGCCATAACTGTCAAGAATATGGCCAACAGATCCAGCAGAAAAAAATGTAATAACAGTGGAGGTAATCACACCGCTAAGTTCAGAGTATGTCCTTTCTTTCGTTAAACAGACTATGGGATAAAAACCTAAGTTAGCTCCAGTTCAATCAGTAAACGCATACTCCGCCACTTTTGCTCAAATGAGCCAACTAATTACTTCACAAGTATCGTACATCGATGCAGCTAAGAATAGTTATATTGCCATACAAAATGTTTCACCGCCTAATAATTCAACAAATACAAATTCAATCTTTAATTTTAATAGCCTTGAAGCTACTATTGATAATTTGGCGCAAACAAATATAACTAGCATGATGCAAGAAATACTACGAATGCAGAATATACTGCTTCAAGCATTAATTAACAAGCCATGAACACGTTAACAATATGTTTCTGGAACGCAAACGGCATTCGCCAACATAAAAATGAACTTGAGCACTTAGAAAATATATGAAACCCTTACGATAATAAATTTATATAATACATAACATATTTGTATGATAGGTATTGTGCCAAACAAGAACTTGGTCAAAATTTATATCTCACAACTTTTAATGGCTGAGATTTTTGATAGGAACTTGGCCTTTTTTCACATTTATGTTTTTGTGAGGATTATAATTATTTATCGCAAATTATTCTTAATTTTTTGCTTATATCCTGAAGTGAATTGTACAAATTTTTGATTCACGTGGTGCAATGTTGCACTGCCAGTATTTGGCTTTATTACACATTTTATTTTTTATCTCTAGAGACATTTTCCTATCAAGAAACTACAAATTATGTGCAATAACAATTACACTTCAGAATAACACTTTGAATATCTTGCGATCTATAAAATAATGTCCTTACCTTTTTTTGTTAAATCGAGATGTTGTGTACTTATTGTGCCAAAGATATTTTTTATATGACATTTCCATTTAATTTATATTTTTTCTTTATTACATTAAAATTTTTTTCAAAAATGAGGAAATAATTCAATTGAGAAAACAAAATATGTTCTTCTTTTTATATTAGGAATTAAAAAAAATTCGGTTAGGGCTATCCAAAGTGTATCTAACTAGGTGGCAGCGCTACTTCAGCTGTTAATTTTTTGATCTGTGTGCTTTGTAGCTGTATAATTACACCATGGGGATATCAATATCGTATTGAATTTTCTTTTCTTTTATTGCAATAAAATTTCAGTACGACAGTAAATGATTAGTTAGTTGCAATAACCGAATTTATTTTTAAAATTAAATCTAGGTGCGGGGTAGTGCGCCAGGCCAAGTTCTGGCCAATGCACGCAGTGTGTATATTTACACGAAGCCATTCGAGCTGTTTTTACCCCCCTCATAACTTTGCTCAACGCAATTGTAAAATTATAAAGTTTAAAGCATAACTAGAATAAATTCAAGTAACCTCATATGCGAAGTTTGAAAGTTTTACAATGAAAGGCTTCGGAGATATAGAGGTGCAAAAAGTGCATATTTTCAGACATACTCACTGACAAACTCATACCACTGACAAACTCATCAAACCGATAAAGCACTTCCGCTATCGCTAGAGAGCTAAAATTTGGTAATCGAGTAGATCTACGTGAGAAACAACTAGAAAAATCTGAAAAGCCAAAGATTTTACCAAAAAGGGCGGGGCCACGCTAATATTGTCTGGAACTTAAAATTTAATATGCAGCTATTAACTCAAGCCAATTTAATGAAACCTTGCATACGGGTTGCAAGTATACAAGACTTTAAACTATAACCTTAAAAAGTGAGCATGATAACTCCTATAAAATGCTAGCCTTATTTTAAACTACATGGGTCTAGCATATTTTAAAAGAAAATTAGCATGAATTAAAAGCGCTGCTCACAACAAAATTGTGAGTTTAAAATAGTGGGAGGGATAATGCTCATAAAATTTAATTCTTGCTACAGAGCTGAAATTTTATACATCATTAAGTGTAGACTCTACACTGTAGAGTAACCCAATCAGAAAATCTTAAAACCATGAAGTTTTTTCCGGTAAGATAAATTTCCTACACATTGCACTTATCCAAAATAAAAATTTCCTATTTTGAAAAGTAGCCGTGACATCACCCATAAATCGTAGCTTTTTCTTTCAGTTTTTAATTTAATACTCCGGTATTTCTCATTAACTTCTTAATGCCAAACTTTGCATCAACCATAAGCACCAACCATATAACGCATAGCATATTTCTGTATTAGATATTGTTCCAAACAAGAACTTGGTCAACGTTTTTATCTCACTACTTTTAGTGGCCGAAATTTTGGATAGGAACTTGGCCTTTTTTCACATTTATGTTTTTGTGAGGATACATTTAAGTTGAATTATATTAAAGTGTACCCTAAATTAAACTATTATCCCAATTGAGATTAGAAGTCTAAAAAAGATAATTCGCAAGTGGTAGTGCTATAACTTCCTGAAGAACCTCACAAATTAATTGAGATTTTTACCAGGGATACTTTCAAGTATGTAGATTACTTGGGTACCATTAAGTCAAAATCAGCTTACCTCGACTTAAGAACTTTTTCCTTATTGCCACAGAATTATTAAACTAACTAAGAGTAAACATTTATATTTTTTATTTCAACCACATTACAGATAAACATTTTTATGCTGTTAACTTGACATTTTTGTTAAATTTATTTCATTTCTCTTCTCTTATTTTTTATAATGGAATAAGAAAATTTAAAAACTATGGAAGTGAGTTTCTTCTACATACATCATGATGTATGAAACCAAAAGTGAAGAACTCAAGCAGAAAAATAGATGAAGAGCACCATGAAATTTAATTTTTCATTTATTTTACTGACAATTTGAAAACATGATTTCGCTTGATTGAAGATAAAAAAGCAATGTGAGTCCGATCACAGGGGAGATGTGTAAGCATCGAGAAATGAAAAGTTTTTGATGTGTTAACATCTATACGCGCGCCTCTAGGGCAGTAAACTATCAGTTTCAATACATACGCAAGTGTTAGGTTTGTAAGAGTAAATCATCGTTTGTTTGTTCGTTGCTTGGCAGTCGGTATTGAAAGTGATTATTGAGCGATTTTCATATAATTTTCCCACGCGATTTTCTCCGGAAATTCATAGCCGATTTTATTAACTTTTAGATTAAAAAGCTAGTGCGGGTTTCGACGAAGAGTTTAGGCCAAAAATTAAGGCGATCCGATAACGGCGAGTCGAGATTTAAGTGTTTTAATTTGGAGTATTAATTTGGAGTAATATTAAAAAAGTGTTTTATGTTGATCTTCGGTTTTGTCTTATGCATAGCAAAGAGAATAGTGACGTGGTTGTACGTACATATATAAAAATGACATAGCAAGACAGCAACGTATGTAGCTTATGTACAAACATAACAATGTATATATGTACATTTGTCTGTTGCTTTGCATTCTCTTTGTTTTTTGTGGGTTTAATATAAAATAAATAAAAAGTATTAAGCAAGAAAATAATGAAATCATTAGCACTTCTGTTTAATTTTTTTTTCATTTTGAGTGCATCTACTAAATTTATATATATATATTATATAACTATATATATATATTATATTTATATATATATATATTATATATTAACTGTGCTGAAAACATAACATTAATAAATTATACAAAGTAAAATTAAATTCAATAAACTCTACTTTTTCATTAAATACTTTATATTAACTCTACCTCCGGGTTTGTGGGTCTGTGTTCATAGAAATCGAACAGTTACCGTGTAACAAAAAGGTGTTAACACATCGCCCGTGAGTTCAAACACTCATTGTTTTTTTTTTAAGGCTTGTGCCACGCTCTACTACATATATACACTTGAAATTTTAAAAGTTAGTGTATTTGTATACAGACTACAACAATTAAAACTAAATTTAAAAAATTTAAATCAATGGGTGTTCTATCAGTTAATGCAATTTTGACATTGTAATTTTGACAACTTGCTGTATCTTGGAAACCGTAAGAGCAAAACTCTTGAAATTTTCAAAATCGGTAAAACTAAAAAACAACAAAAATATAAAATAGCCAAATCTAAAAAAACGCCAACACGAAAAAAAGCACCATATTAAAATAAAAAAAATTCTAGGACTAAAATGAATCGCGAAAAACTGGAAAAATCGCCAAAATGAAAAAAAATCGCCTAAATAAAAAAAAATTGCGAAAATTAAAAAAACCCAAAAAGAGAAAAAAAGCCAAAACGAGAAAAAGCGATAATATTGAAAAAATCGTTTAAACTGAAAAAACTTTAAAAAGCGAGTCAAAGCCGCACTTTACTGAATTTATTTGAATTGCAATGCGTACACAACAACAAGAACAGCAACAGCTAAACGCTGAACCACAACAATGAAAAATTAAAAAGTAAAAGTAAAGTCAACTGACACCACACACAGTGGACCAAACACAAAAGAACGCTGATGATGAAGGTTTAGTGGCCTTCGAAAACGGCTGGCTGTTCCGTTCAACTATGTGTTGTTAGTCAGAATATTTACAACAGACTTTGGTGTTATTTGTTCATTAATAATTATCACATGTAATTTGGCTTAAAAAGCGATACGAACCCTAGCCCGTTCAAATCACAAATATAGAAACAAATGGAGTTCGAATAATAATTAATTTAACTAAAAATTAATAGCCATGGGCCTGTGGCAAAAATTAAATAAAAATATACTTAATAGTAACAAACCAAAAAAGTTTGTCTTAAGTAGAACAAAAAATAAGCAAATTAAATAACATGTGTATAATTAGTAAAAAGAACAAAACGACAATGGTAAAACTGTTGTAAATATAGTGATGGTAAAATTGAGCTTACAATACAAAAAAGCTTTCAGCAAATTGAAATACGATGAATCAAAACAATTCACATATTCCATTTGCAATAAAATGCTAAGTATATAAAGCAGAAATCTACATCAACTGACACCACACACAGTGGCCCAAACACAAAAGAACGCTGATGATGAAGGTTTAGTGGCCTTCGAAAACGGCTGGCTGTTCCGTTCAACTATGTGTTGTTAGTCAGAATATTTACAACAGACTTTGGTGTTATTTGTTCATTAATAATTATCACATGTAATTTGGCTTAAAAAGCGATACGAAATTTAGCCCGTTCAAATCACAAATATAGAAACAAATGGAGTTCGAATAATAATTAATTTAACTAAAAAGTAAAGGCATTTACCATAGATGAGCACTACAGTACCACTAAAGTTTCAATAAAAATAATAAAAAATTTTTAACAAGTAAATTTTTACTGATTACTAAAATTTCTTTCTACAATTTTTATAAAGTGCCAAAATGATTTATTATATGATGAGGTGCATTGAATTTTCAGTAATCAGTAATGCTTGTATTCATAATGAAATTCTACCAAGTGGCTAAACGTTTTTCATACAAAAGTTTCAAAATTTGAATGAAAAAACTTTGCCACTTGCTACAATTTTATTACGATTACGGCCTTACGATTTTACAGGTAATGCAAATTAAATTTCATTAGACGCAATTTACACTGTGCCTTTTCTGCTTGCCTGTGTAGGCAGGCTTTTTTAGTTTATTGGTGAGAGGGGGTGAGAAGCTTGCGGTGTAGAACAAAATGCACAAAATGAAAATTCGAGGGGATTTATGACATTTTTCTTTGCCTTTTTCGTACTCTCAGCATTTAACGAGTATATAAATGCCAAAAAGGCATGAATAAAAAAGGCTTAATGTAAATGTGTGTGACTTTTCGTTAGGGGTTTAAAAGAAAATTGTCAATAAAAGCATAGTGCGAAATTGATCTTAACAGTAAAAATTTACTGAATTTTTTTAGTAATCAATAAATTTACTGCTTACTGCAATTTTGAATGCAGTACATATACATATACTGCAGTGTGCCCATTTACTAACCAAATAAGTTTAATAAAACAAACAAAAACCAACAAATTCCTATGTATTTACAATATTGAAAGTTTTGATACTTTTAATTAATCAATTTGAAAAAAATATACTAAAAGCAGAAGTACTTGCAACTTAAAAAAATTTTTTCATTACTAGATGCTTACACATCTCCTCTGTGATCGGACTCACATTGCCTTTTTTTAAGTTGGAAGTACTTATGCTTTTAGTATCTTTTTTTAAATTAATTAATTAAAAGTATCAAAACTTTTAATATTGTAAATACATATGAATTTGTTGGTGTTTGTTTGTTTTATTAAACTTATTTGGTTAGTAAATGGGCACACTGCAGTATATGTATATACATACATACAATTGTATGTATGCATATGTATATTGACACTTGAAAATTGTAAAATTAGTGTATTTTTATACAGACTACACAAATGACATAAAAATATAAACAATTTAAATCTAAGCGTTTTCCATCAACTAATGTAATTTTGACTTTGTAATTTTGGCAACTTGCTGTATTTTAGAAACCGTGAGAGGCAAACTCTTAAAATTTTCAAAAACAATAAAACTAGAAAACCCCAATACTGTAAAATCGCCAAGCAGAAAAAAATTCGCCAAAAACCAGATAAAAATCACCGAATTAAAACAAACGTCAAAACTAAAAAAAAACACTAAAAACCGAGAAATTCCAAAATTATATAATATATTATGTATTATAACATGAGGATTAAGCTATGTACAGACGGTTGTCAGATCTTACAATATTGCCAGTAAAATGTGCTAAAAATTTCTTACAACCGTGTGAACTGGCAATTTTTGTCAGACGCCGTTGCCAGAAAAAGCATTGTCAATCCATTGCAAGACTAGCAACTGACAACAAATTGTCAGACATCTTACAATCGTGTGAACATATTGTAAAATTATTGCCAGATATTTGTCAGACATTTTAATATTGTCAGATGTGCGAAGTTCATGCATCTGACAATGGCGTCATTGTAAGAGAATGCTTTCTATGGGCAACATTACACACGCTTGATTTTAAAGAAAAAATTTATAATAAAATATAGGGTGTTTTTTTCAGAGGTATAGAACTTCGAATTGAAATAAAACACAAGAAAATGTCCATCAATTTGGCTTTATTGGAAGGATAATTTTATGCCATTAATGTTTAAATATGATTGCGGGCATGTGGCCGCCTCGGCTGGCTCGAATAAAGCCAATTCTACAGGTCCAATTTTCAACCACTTTTTCGAGCATATGGGGCCGTATGTTGGCAATAACGCCACGAATGTTGGCTTCCAAGTCCCCTAACGTTTCTGGTTTGTTGGCGTAGACGAGCGACTTCACATATCCCCAAAGAAAATAATTCAATGGTGTCAAATCACACGATCTTGGTGGCCAATTGACAGGTCCAATCCGCGAAATTATGCGCTCATCGAATGTTTCCTTCAATAAATCGATTGTGACGTGCGCTGTGTGGCATGTAAAGCCGTCTTGTTGGAACCACAACTCATCCACATTCATGCCATCCAATTCGGGAACAAAATAGTCGGTTAGTCGGCTCCAATTGCTGTGTACGGTGGCGAATCGATTCATTCGGGTCCTCTTCAACACTTTGCTCTACAGCGGCAATTGTTTCTTCGGTGCGCACTGTTCGACGTCTCTGCGGATGCGTATTATCACATAGAGTAAACGTAGTGCGAAAACGATCCATGGTTAACCGAATTAATTGCTCTGATGGACGATTAGGTCGACCATAAAATGGACGGAGCTTGCGGTAAACTTCGCGAACTGAACCATTATTTTCGAAATAAATTTGCACGATTTGCAAGCGTTGTTCTTTTGTCAACTTGTTCATGATAAAATGGCAAACCAAACTAAATATTAATCACTTGACAGCTGACAAAATGGCCGTCAGTTAAAAAAGTGATGCCAACTTAAAGTTCTATACCTCAATAAAAAACACCCTTTATATGCAGACAACATCGTTGCAATTGCTTCTTTATGGTCCATAATAATTTATATTTTCACTTTTTACATTTAACACAAACACGAACGATAAATATTTAACAATTTCCAACAAATGGCTTAAGTCTGGCCATGCGGAACAACAGACCTAACAATTTGTGCATATGACAACCGTGTGAACTGACAATTTTTCTACTGACGATTTTGTCAGATGAATTTATTGTCATACAACCGTCTGGCAACAAATTGTGAGATTTTCTTACAACCGTGTGAGCTGACAAGAAATATTGTGCTAGCAATTTTCAATTGCCAGTACATTGTCAGCACATTGCCAGATCTGACAATATTGTAAGATCTGACAATCGTCTGTACATAGCTTTAGTTATATTAGGTTAAAAAATGTATAATAAAAAAATATTAAGAACTAAAGCAGTGTCCCGCAAAATAAAATATGTTTGTATTGGTGAGAAAATTGAGAGTAAAATAAACTTGCACTTGAAGAAAAGTTTTGTAATATAAAATACACGATGTGGTTATTAGTTGTTTAATTTTTTTTTTTGTAAATAAGCAATTTACTAAAAACTTATATAAAAAGTAAAAATTTAATAACCATTCAACAATTTAGTGTATAAATTCAAAATTAAATTTATTCACAGCTCTGTTGATACTATTAAAATGCCTTTTTAAACTACTTTCCCTATTATTTTTAAATATTCCATAAGATAAAATGCCTTGCATATTGCCAAAACCATTTTTAATCACGAAATATTTTCCAGTTCCATAATTATGTATATTATCAATTTTTTGTCTTTAGAAATTTATTAAATTTGAAACTTAATTTCGTTCCGTGTGCTCAAAAAAACTAAACAAAAAAGCCATGCACAACTTAATTCGTCGCTTGCTCAGTGACGACTAAATGAAAGAGCATAAGCATGTATGTGATCAGCGTTACCGTTGAAAAATTTCAAAAAGGGGCACAAAAACAAAAATAGGGGCAACTTTAAAATCAAAGAAAATTAAAGAAACAAACATATTTATCAACCTATTTTTATTAAAAATAAACAATAAAAACAAATTTCTCATGTATAAAAAGTACACAAACATTAATTTTCTGAGAACTCATATAAGTTTATTCGTACGTTTTATTTGCAAGTAAAAATTCTAACTTGTGGCAGAATTAGGGTTACTTTCTGTTCGGTTACGAATCAGCTGATTCTTTTTTGCTATTAGAAATCTTAAGCGCATTATTCACGGTCAGAATGCATGACCTGCATTATAATAATATTAGCGAAATTTTGTCTGTATGAGTCACACCGACGACGCTTGAAGCAAAATCTAAATTGTTTGATTTTTGCAGATGCATGTATGCAGGACAAACATAACAAGATAAGCTACTCAAAGCAGTTTCTTATACATCTACTTGTCAAATTCTAAACGTAAAAAGTTTTTGTATGTATTTTGACATTTGTGTTGCATTTAGCTATACATAAGATGATATTAATTATGCCAAAACCTTCATGCACACGTACACGGTGCTTGTGTCATGCATTTTGACCGTGAATAGTGATCTTTACACAAGTCGTTAGTTTTTCTGTATCGTTCTATTCTGTTACGGTTCAACCTGTGAAAATCCAAAAAATTTTAAGTAATTTTAAGTGACAGCATAAATAAAATAAAAATTGTGACTATGCTTTTAAAATTTAAGAAATTAAATTTTTATAAGAAAAACATAAATTTATTTTGAAACATAAAAATAAACGAATTCATCACTTCAGTGGAAAACTGTGGGCGTTCTGCTCAGAAACAGGTGATAAGTTATAATATAAAATGTAACTATTAAAATTTGGTAACAGAACGGCACAGCACAGAACATCAACAGAAAGTAAAGAATAATGAAGCCTGTACCAACTCACGTGAACAATTACTGATTACTGGGGATGAGATGTATGTACACAGAAAAATACATTTTTGATTTTACAATTGTTTATTTGAATGAAGCCTGTACCAACTCACGTGAACAATTACTGATTACTGGGGATGAGATGTATGTACACAGAAAAATACATTTTTGATTTTACAATTGTTTATTTGAAGACTGTGAATATATTTCTATAATACCGGCTAGTTGAGTATTTGCAAATACAGATTTTATTTACAAATAAGACGAGTATAAACATAGTATAGATAGCTACTAAACATAAAAAAAGCAATGTGAGTCCGATCACAGGGGAGATGTGTAAGCATCGAGAAATGAAAATTTTTTTTTAAGTTGGAAGTGCTTATGCTTTTAGTATCTTTTTTGTAAATTAGTTAATTAAAAGTATCAAAACTTTCAATATTGTAAATACATAGGAATTTGTTGGTTTTTGTTTCTTTTATTAGACTTATTTGGTTAGTAAATGGGCACACTGCATTCAAAATTGCAGTAAGCAGTAAATTTACTGATTACTTAAAAAATTCAGTAAATTTTTACTGCTAATGAAATTTAATTGGCATTACCAGTAAAATCGTAGGGCCGTAATCATAATAAAATTGTAGCAAGTGGTAAAGTTTTTTTCATTCAAATTTTGAAACTTTTGAAAAACATTTAGCCACTTGGTAGAATTTCATTATGAATACGGGCATTACTGATTACTGAAAATTCAATGCACTTCATCATATAACAAATCATTTAGGCAATTTATAAAAATTGTAGAAAAAAAATTTCGTAATCAATAAAAATTTACTTGTTAAACATTTTTTATTGTTTTTACTGAAATTTTAGTGGTACTGCAGTGCTCATCTATGGTAAATGCCTTTACTTTTACTTTTTAATTTTTAATTCCTGTTGTTCATCGTTTAGTTGTTGCTGTTCTTGTTGTTGTGTACGCATTGAATTAAAATAAATTCAGTAAAGTGCGACTTTGACTCGCGCACATTCGGTTTTGAGCATTTTTTTGATGTAGCTTTCTTCCTTTTTTAAGTTTTTTCAGTTTAAACGATTTTTTCAGTTTTGTTGCTTTTTTCTCGTTTTGGCGTTTTTTTTTCTTTTTGGGTTTTTTTATTTTTCGCAATTTTTTTTTATTTTGACGATTTTTTTCATTTTGGCGATTTTCTTCTGTTTTTTGGGGTTTTTTTCATTTTGGCGACTTTTTTCTGTTTTTGGGGTTTTTTCGATTTTTTCATTTTGGCGAGTTTTTCATATTGGTGATTTTTTTTGTTAAAGGATTTTTTTCACTTTGGAGATTTTTCCGGGTTTTCGCGATTTATTTTAGTCCTAGAGATTTTTTTTAATTTAGTGCTATTTTCGTTTGGCGATTTTTTTTTTGTTTTTGGCGATTTTTTTATATATGGCGATTTTATATTTTATTGATTTTTTAGTTTTACCGTTTTTTAAAATTTCAAGAGTTTTGCTCTTACGGTTTCCAAGATACAGCAAGTTGTCAAAATTACAAAGTCAAAATTGCATTAACTGATGGAACACCCATTGATTTAAATTTTTTAAATTTAGTATTAATTGTTGTAGTCTGTATAAAAATACACTAACTTTTAAAATTTCAAGTGTATGTATATATGTACATACAATTGTATGTAATTATATTACATGGGTTTTTAAAATTTTTCGTTGCTCGTTTTGGAACGCCCTTTAGTTTTTAACTCTCATGTATTTGTTGTTGTAGTGGCCACATGTCTACACATTGTGTCCAAATTTCAAATCCGTAGCTTTTACGGTTCATTTTCACCTTTGGTGTACGGAAATATAAAGAAAAATAATCGGCGGCGGCGCACCGTCGGCTTCGAGCCGGTCGACTTCTTTCTCTGCTTGGTATTGCTTCTTTCAAACACTAATACACTCATACATAGCTCACACCGATTTGACAATGCTGTGAAAGAAAAGCAAAGAAATCTCAGCAAAGAAATCAAAGTCAAAAGTTTTTTACCCGCTAGCGCATAGATGTTTACACATCAAAAATCATAAAATCTATGATAATAATGAAACACTGGTCAAAATGTGGCATTTGATATTGATCGAAATTCCAATAGAAAATAAATGGAAATTTCGCTGGATATTGAGTGCCGTGATTTGCCCCAGTTCTTAAGATTTACAAAAAATAAAAAAACATTAATAAATTATTTGGCATCTTTTGGGGCATATTACTTTTTTACTTAAAACCCAGTATAATTCCAAAAATTTACTTAACCGTTTAAAGGTTTGATAAAAATTTTAAACTTCGATTCTGAAGACGATAATATATTTATGGTATTGTTTTCATGCATAATGCGTACTTATTAAATACCTTAAATATCAATTCTTTTGAAATTATAAATCTGTATTTATTAATAAGTTCTTCACTTGCAATCCATTCTTTCAAATCGTTTTGAAATAAGTTTAGGGCAAACAGCATGAACAGACAAGTGTCTACTTCCAGGCTATTTAAAAATTTTTAAGCAATGCTAATTTAACTTTACGCTTTATGTTTTTTTTTTTTGTAAGTTTTTTATAAAAGATGAAACAAGGTGTAACTCACCGACCTTGCAATTGCTGAATTTGGGTATATTTTTGCGTTTAATTTGTCCAATTTGTCCATTGACTTAAACGAGTAGTTGCAGTAGTCACTTTCCTCCGAAAATAAGTATTTGTTGTGGTAAAAACTCTGATATTTTTCGATCATTTGCTTTTGGGAATTGGACACGTGTTTGTTTGTTTTAGTTTTTTTAAATCATGTGATTTCAACACGATCGGTTTACAGAACAGCCTTTTAAAAATATGTACTTTAATTAAATTTGGCTTTCACAATAGCTGTCGAAAATACAGTTAGAATTATCAGGTACGAGTGTGCAATTGTAGTCGTATATTTAAAAACCTTACACAAATAAAAAGATTCACACCAAGGGGTATGTTTTTATATTAAACTAGCTACACCCGGTGTGCTTCGCTACCCCCATCGTGCTATCGAGCGATGTAAGTATTTCGTAAATAAACCGAAAACTCGGATTTTTTAATGCAACATTTCGAAAGTTTTAAAAATTTGATATTGGATCATTATTAACATAGGTTTTTTGTAAATATCTTCGGAACTACATAACCGATTTAAAAGTTTGATATCTCGTTTTGAAAAACATGGCAACAGATTTCAGAAAAAAATAAATAAAATAATATGAAACAAAAAAAAAATATATATATATATATATATATATATATATATATATATATATATATATATATATATATATATATATATATATATATAAATATATGGCATTGGTGGCGCAATATGAAAAACGGATTTTGCCACGTCCCTCCGCCCGCAGACCGATAATCAAAAATCCGACTTCACAGTGTCACCCGCCCAAATATTCTGAAGATTTTCTGAAAATTTCATCAAAATCGGCTAAGGCGTTTTGAGTCGATACGTTTCATACATACATACATACATACATACATACATCCTGTTTTATATATATAGATTTGATACATAGGAAATAAAATCTTGTTTAATGTGGTAGAATCTGTACGAATCTGCGTACATATATTGTCAGAATAAAAACGAAAGTTTGCTTTTGAACAAAAAGGGGCACAAAATAATGCAAATGATACTAAAAGGGGTTTTAAAAGTAAGGGGCATAAAAAGTGGCAAGGCAGTTGAAAAAGTGGCGAAATGCGACTTTAGTCGCACAAGGGTAACGCTGTTTGTGATTTTCATCCGCACAATTGTGCTATGGCTTGCGGGTTACTGAACTAAAGTAAAAACATAAGATTTTTAATATCCTTACAATAACAGTAAGATATCCTGATATATTCATCAATGTGACTCTATCTACATGAAAGAAATTTTTGTGTAGACTAATCAGAAAGTACTTTTAAGTTTGGAGGACAGTTAGTGATATATTAACGGAATAATAGAAAAAGTGGTGTAAATTATGCACATGCTAAACATATCTTTAAAACGGATAGGGAAAAATTAATGACACCATCGTAATTAGGAGATAAAAATACATAAGGATGGACCATTTTTTTAAACATCCAAACCACTATTGTGCAGTGTAATCGGTAAAGTTGACTTTTATAATAAAAATTGAAAAATACAAATTAATGCTTCTGATGTAATAAGGAGTGTCTTTGTATATTCTTTGTACATGTAGTACTTCTTTATTAATTTGATTTTTTAGTTTAGATTTGGAATATAGTCATTATTTACGGTTCCTGAATAAAATAGAAGGTGGAAATTTATAGGCGTCGTCACGTAGACTTTTAAAAACGAAAAATTATGCTTTTGTACAAGTGCACTATATATGCAAAGGTAAAATAAAATCTCTTTAAGACAGTTATTTTAGTTTTTATTTGCAAACTTTCATGGCGCATCCTCGGCCCGTGGTAACATTTTTTTGTTTTAAGATTTTTATAGGCTTGCTAGTGTATCAAGACTCACATCAAATATTTGAATTTAAAAATCGTATAGGCGTGATACCGCCCACTATTTTGAATACAAAATTTGTCTGTGCTAAGTAAGAAATTTAAAGATGTCGGAATATTTAAAGTATGTGTTGTATACAGCAAAAAGTTATTGCGATTTAAAAACGAAGAAGATACAATTGTACCTTAACAGTTTAACAAGGGTTAAACGAAAATATATAACCTTACATAATTGCATGGTGTATGTAAGGTTTCAATCAAAACGCACTTCAACGCTTTAAATTAACTTTTTAATTCTGAGATTTTTTCAGGTGGTTGGTCACTTAAGTGTACTTTTTTTTATCAAACTCCAGCTCTCTAGGTATGGCGAAAATTACTCATCAAATGAGTGAGCCAGTGAGCATGTCTAAAAATACGACGAATTTCACTTTCCACTTTGAAATTTAAAGAAATTTCTAAATTAGCAAAATGACTTATCCAGAAAGCAAAGTAATTTGCCACCAATATGCAAAAAAAATGTTATGTTTACTTCTCACACAGTATTTGCATATTATTTTTTATAAGATTGTTTGCTTATTTTATAGAAATATTTTTTTAATCCACAAAAAATATCAAACTGGCAACACCGCTCTTACATAACATGACGAGAATGAGAAACAGAGACAGCTTTAAAAAGGAAATGAAAAACTTCCGCATCAAGTTTCAATTTTGTGCGTCTAAAAAACGTACGTCGACTAATATCGTCGCATCGAACGAAGTGACACGTGTTAAAAATTATTGCCTGACCACTGACTTTCTTTGTAGCACAACGTAATGCTCCGATGAGTAGAAGTTACCCAGCAAAAATTGCTACTTCGCCGTAAGCAGGTTTGTAAGGGAATGCCAAGCTGATTTGGCTTACAAACCTGCTTACGTATGCATAATATGTAGTGAATTCATGGAATATTAAAGCTGCCAAATGTTCGTACTGTCGTCGTACTATATTTGTTACAATTCGTAAAATTAAAAGATTAATCATCGACTTACACTAGTGATTTCTATTATGCACTAGTGTAAGGAAATGTTTGTAAAGATTGTTTTTATTTTTATTTTACATTTTCTGCAATACACTTTTGCATTTGGTGAAGTAATACATATCGCTCTTTTACTCAAACAACGTAATAACTCAAAAAGAATAGTTCGATAGAAAACGTGTTTAAAGTTTCCAATTTACACAAATCTTAATGGAAGAAGAACATTTTATTATGCTCTCAAGAGTTGAGTATTCAAGATATTTGTTTGAAATTTTTGCACAAGAACGATATTTGTATTAATTCTATTTTCTGAGTTATGACGTTGTTTGAGTAAATGAGAGATATGTGTTTACTGTGAAGCACATTCTCAAGGCAGAAAAAGTATGTACTGCTTCCCAGGCCATAATTATAGTTTGCTAGGTAAGATGTCAACATAACGGTAAAACATGCCACACAGTACGAGCTGCAACTCATTTATTTAAAGAAACATTTGATGAATGAATAATTTTCAGTAATCGACAAGTAAATTTATTTCAAATATCACGGGAATTTTTTTGTTGTGTTGTATAGAGTTTCTGGTCAGGAATGATCTATGCCTGTGAGAACTATCTTCGATATATTATCACTGATATATTGTCTCGATTGCACTTACTTTATATATGGAAATTATATTTGAATAAAACTGGTGAATAAATACGTTTCTATTTAAGCAAAGTTCAAGGCAAATTATTACCATTTATCTGGGTTTTATTTTAATTGAAGTTCTATACCTCAAAGAATATCACCTAATTTGTTTTTTTCTAAAGGTCATACCATCCGTTCCACGCGTGGTTGTGTCAAACAAATAGAACCAGGTCAATAGTATGGCACAAGTTACTGAGAAAAACGCATAGAACGTATAAACACATAATGCGCTTTAAGAAGGTTTACTTTCTACTTTTTTATCCGTCGCATGCATCATGAAAAAGGATCAGCTGTTTTTAAAGCCAAGGATGGCAATTATTTTTATATTTTCAATTATATTGATAAAAATATTCGTATGGTGGATTACAATTTTCTCTTCTTTGCATTAAAAAAGTTTTTTATAAAAGAAACAGTTTTCGTAATAAAGTTTACAACTAACTATATTCAAGACTAAAATACATTAAAATCAATTTTTAACAGAGTTCTTCCATGAAAAGAATTTGCATTAACTTATCGATTAATTCTATGTACTGAGTGTCACCTCAGTTGTATTTATTATTTTTCAAGAAAGTTCAACTTTTTATTTTGTTTTGATTTTGTGTTTCTTTAATAATATATAAAATATTAAGTGGAACTTCTCAAATTTATCCAAGTACTTAGTTTTTGGGTCCCAAACATAGCAACATCAGAATTTTCTTTGTGTCCCACTTTGCGTGTGAGTAGCTGTACATGTATACATAAATAATGGTATACCTACTCTCTTTTTTCCATTAAGTTGCGTGTAAATTGAAAACTTCAAACTTGTTTTTTGGCAAACTGTTTTTTGAGTTATGACGTTTTTTGAGTAAATGAGCAATATGTGTGCATGTGATACGGGTTTTAATTGCTGTTTTTTTTTAACTGATTTTGCTTTCTCGATTGCTGGGGGAGATGTACTCTTATTTTCTGTTTTATAACATCCTTTTTGCCAGTTGACCAGGACTTTCGCTATTGATATTGATTTCGAATATATCTCTTGCATTTATCGTGTAAAAGTATAGAAAGTGACACTCAAAAATTAACTGAAAATAGTTCACCTGTCGCACGGTTTTGTCCCATTAAACATTCGATCTCGAAGTTTCGCTAGCAAAATCAAAAGTGAGCGAATAACAAATTAATTTCGATATCCCAAAAAAGCAGTAGAAAAAGTAAAAAAGTTATTTTATTTTTTTATTTATTTATTTTAACTTTTTCTTGTACTTACGCTGCAGGATTTGAACATGATACCTCCATTCTAACAGACTAAAACACATCCACTAGGCTATCGTGACAAATTTTTTTTTGTTCAATTATTGCACATATCGTCGCTGTTTTAACTAACTGACCTAACTAACATTTTAAAAACTTAACAGGATAGCAGCTTTTATGGTTATTTTATATATTCATTCTTATGGCTGCGTCAGAAATCTTTTTACTTATATAGGCACAAAAGTAATGATTGGAGTCACGAAAATTTTAGACAATGTGTATTAGGCTTATAAAGTCTAGTAGAGAACTTAACTCATTTTTCAAAAAAAAAAAAAAATGTCAGTTAGGTCGGTTAGTTAACACAGCGACGATATGTAAGTATGTATTCTTATTTCATTTTTTAACACATTCACTCGCCTACCGTCACACATTCGAAAAACTATCGAAAGAAGTTCGAAGCTCGAAGTTTTAGCGAACATTCGAATTAGATTAGCGAACATATCGAATAATTTTGTTTCGAAATTTCTTTGCTTTAGTAAGCATTCGTTTTATCGAATCTGAGGTCAAGTGGGTTATTATATTTTAATATTTTTTGTACATTTATTACTGCATATTCAATATTTATTGTACGTTCATGTTTTACAACATACTAAATGTGTATGTATGTATGTATAAAAACCAACTTTTTATTAAAGCTCTTTTTTTAATAACAATAAATTTATTTTGTTTGTACACATTTATGACGGTTTATATATACTATAAATATTGATAAACGAAAGTTGGTTTTGTGCAGTTTGTACATAAAAAATCAATTAAATAAATTGCTTCAATTTTATGCATGAAAAGTTCAATTGGAAAAAATGTTTATTACTGTTGGTAATAAATTGATAATAGTTTCGAAACACCAAAATTATCATATTGACACAATAATGCAATGTACTGATTTAAATGAAATAATATTGGGGTTTTTATACCTGTCGACAAAAATGATAAAGGGGCGATAGACGATTCCTGACATAAATTTTTAAATTGTATAAAAAGTAGTTTTTGGAAATTTTAATAAAACGAAAAGTATCTAAATATATAAATAAGTAAGAGCGTTACTATATTCGGCTGTGCCGAATCTAATACATATATATGTACATATGTATGTGATCCACGTACATATCGCTCCTTTATTTCATCATATATATAACTTAAAGAAACTAGTTTTGCAGAAAATAATTTTAAAAATTTAATTTACGTGCAACTCAATGAAGATATAAAACTATTTTCTTTTCTCAAGACGTAAGTACACAATCCTTTTGCATTAAATTTTTACAAAAGATTAAATACGAGCGCAGATCAATAAGTCTTTGATTTTTCAAACTTCCCTCGTAGGTATATGAAATGCAGTACTCTTCCATCAAATAGCACCTGTTAATAGACTACTGCTAAATTTTGAGCAAGTGTTGTCATATACTTTGCATTTAATAGCTGTTCAAAACATGCAACATACATATAACAATACAATATATACACTACATATGTATACATACATATGTATGTATATGCATTATGTGCATAAATCCTATATACATACATATCGCTTATTTACTCAAACAACGTCATAACTCAAAAAAACTGATTTGCCAGAAAACGAGTATAAAGGTTTCAATTTACCCACAACTAAATAGAAAAATAAAACTTTATTTTGCACACAAGAGTTGAGTAAACCAAATATTTGCATTATATTTCCTCACAATATGAAAAACGATATAAGGATTAATTCTGCATCATTAACTCAAAAATTCTATTATTTGCGTTTTGACGTTCTTTGAGCAAAAGAGCAATAATTGTTTTGTAAACAAAATGGATCATGTATTCGTTGATTTAGTGCAATTTATGATGAGTGGTGTGAAGGAATTTTTAGAATTTTGTTGTTCCATTTTATTTTCGATAAAGCGATATTAAAAATATCTCAGGAGTGATTGTACGAAAAACATTAAGCTAAAAACATCCGACGATATTGAATATAACATTGTCAATCGTAACGAAAATATTAAACAGACTGCTGAACATGCCACTACCATCCATTCACAGACTGTGTTTAATAGGGTTTATCCCACGGTTATGTAACGTCTTGTTTCTAAAAAAATGACAATACAGATAACCCTAATACAAAAGGACTCCAAGATTTGCTAGCATCTGAAACAACTGCATCTCTTAAAAACTATCTGGAAGGTCTTGATGTCACACCATCATTTAGTTATTCTTTGTGGTGCGCTGCTAGAAAGTTTAAAACACCCGTTGAGTTTAAGCCACCTCTGCGCACATCTACCAGAGGTTGGGCAAGAAGCGATACGGAAAAATGTAAAATATTTGCTGAGCATTTAAAATCTGCATTTACGCCAAACACATTCACTGGTGTTGTTGATTTGCCGAGTGTAGTTGATCTACCCCCTCGACCCCTAAAATGTGATGTGTGATGTACAAAAACTAATTGCTGAACTCAACCCGAAAGTAGCTCCGGTTATTGATGATATTAGTAACCAAATGCTGATGGAGTTGCCTCTTATCGCAATTAAAATCCTGTTATTAATTTTTAAATCCATTTAACGAATTGAGTATTATCCACACAGCTGAAAGCTTTCCAAGGTCCAAATAAAAAAGCCGGACAAAGATCTTACCAAGGCTGAGTCATATAGGCCAATAAATTTACTGTCAATAATGTCAAAGTTCTTCGAAAAGCTACTCGGGATAAAATTGTCTCCAATTCTTAATGATAATGGCTGCATACTACTGTTGTAAAAAGCGGCTACATTTGAATACTCAGGACTACTTGCTACTTTTTCAATTGGGTAGTCGATACTACTCAATACTTTATATATGTTTATATATGGGAAGTTAAAAATTATTATTTTATTGATAATGGAATATGGAAAAACAAAGATTAAATGCAAGTATATTTAAATTAATTTACATCAAATGAAAATAAATATGTTTGAAGTTTAGTTTTTGTACATAATTTTTTTTAACATACTCTTAAAACTTCTAGTGCATTAATCGCTTAAATTATCTTCTAAATATTTTTTAATAAACATTTTTTTCCCACAATTGATGTTATTACTTAGTCATTGTTTAAATGTAGAAATAAAATTTTACCGACATCGAAAGAATTTAAAATATTTTTCATGTTTGTGAGGACCTGACTTGCTGGTTATATTGTATCACGCGCCTTCCTTCCACTATTCTAAAGGGTAAACTTTTTTGTCCAATAGTATTTGTTAATGACTGAAGTAGTTTAATAACGCATTTTTTAGTACCTTTTTAGTGGCTGTTTTCGTATCAAAATAATTCCTAACAGAATTGGTATTTGATACACTAACTCCATGAGGTTCCGAGTCATATTTATTTGTATCACGCTCACAGAGTTGAATAATTCTGATCCATTTTAAAGGAAGACTTTCACTTGAATACTACAAAACGCAACCCTGAAAGTATTGAGTAGTTACTTTTGTGTATTGAGTACCGGGAAAAACTCCCGGTATTGAGTACTCAGTACTCAAATACTCAATACTTTTACAGCACTACTGCATACTGGGCCATCAATTTGGTTTTAGAAATTAGCGTAGCACCATTGAACAAAATCATAGATTGGTTCAATTTATAAGAAACACATTTGAAGAAAAAAAGTATTATTTTTCCCTTTTTATTGACGTTTCTCAGGCATTTGATAAAGTGTGGCATGAAGGCTTTATTTTAAAATTAAAGACATACCTACCAACAAACATTCTTAATCTTTTGAAAAGTTACATTTTACATGCCTGAAACTATCTCATCCGGTGTGTCAATTTTGTATTTGATTTATATGCGAAATAAGAATGCAATAAAAAATTTTTATATGATGATGTCAAATTCTCTGCAAATATTTCAAAACGTTTCCGTATACATACTTTCCATTATTTTCTTTTCTACCGGCTTACGATTAAACAAATGTATTGTCTGTGGCGGGAGGCGGCTGTTAGCCTGTTTACAGCTGTTCTCTGGTTTGTGCTCATGTACTAAAACAAAGCAAAAACAAATTGAGCAATCGTTCTCATTGTTTTTGTTTCACTCACTTTAAAGAACGAAACCAAACAAAATCAAACAATATGATTTGTTTATTTTCCTACTCTGCTTTTAAATACAAAGAAATCAAAACAAAAATAAATTTACAATTGTAACAGCGTCGATTGCTTTTTTTAGGGAAATCACGTCATATCATGTCGCGCAACACATAGCATAGCTATAATAATTTGGGATTATTATGAGTGCGTTAACGAGTGTTATTTTTTTTTTTACTTTTTCCTATATTATTTTTATTTCAGCTCCTAGCATCGCTACTCACAGTTAAGCAAATTATATTCACGTTATTACCCTCAACTGTTGTAATAGTGCAAATAAAATTCAACCTTCAACTTAGTGATTCAACAGTATTAAATGAAGCCCAAAGTTATATATTTACATATTTACTTAAAGTTTTTAGTTTCACAAAATAAACTGCTTGCAAATAACTTGCAAAGAAAATTTTTTCTTTTAACGTTATTTGCACAAATTATATATTTTTAACGCTTTTTGTAGAATAATCAACATTTCTTGGAATAATAAAATTTTGTATCAAATCCAGGCGTTTATTACTATTTATTGAATTTTATAGTTCGAATTTGTTTTGCACTCTCTTTAATGTGAAAAGCAATAAAAAAATCTAAAAGTTTTTTTACCTTGCAAAAGTTTTATTTTATCTCTGTTACGAGTATTTGCTTAATTTCTTACAGCAAATATTTAAGCACAATGGAAAAAATTACGAGTATGCTTCCGGATGTTCCCGCTGGTCACCGTTAAATTATAAAGATGTAAAATGAAAAGTTTTAATTTATTTTGTCTTGATCTTAACATTATTTTCTTCCAGTAAGTTTCATTAATTTAAGTTAAATTGCAAATATAATCACGAAGGTGTAAAGGTGTAATTAAAGTCTCTTTTTTGTCGATTAAAAAATAAATAAAAGAAGATCTGTTTGGTATACGAGTACTACACTTCGATGGTTTAACCCTAATCTTACTAACATGTGTCTGTGAGACACATTTGGATGTTCCATTAAATTTAACTACAGAAATATATAACATATCGCAACCAAACTTCATGACTTTTATTTGACATATGTTTTGTATAATTTAATAAAAAAAAATTTTAGGTATTGCCTTCTTACATCTTTTATATGCCAAAACATAAAAATGTAGCAGTAAATACTGACATGTGTCTCAGAGATACATACATGCAAAGAAAGCTCGAAAACTCTTTTTACGAAAAGTCAGTGAAGGGCTTGTTACACCTCAAATACACCAAACATCGAAGAATAAATTGCAACGACCTATCGTTCAACTAATGGAAGAAGTCCTTCAAGAAGGAATTGCACCTACTAATACCCATTGCTATTTATGCAATCCCAAAATAAGCCGTATTATTAAGCAATGCTGCCAAAAATGTAATAGTAATGTCTGCAATGAACATGCTGTGAAAATTCTTTTATGTAAATAATGTAATGAATAAAAAATTAAAAAAGTTTAATAATTTTTTCGTAAGTTTTTTTTATATGTGTCTTAGAGACACATGTTAGTAAGATTTTTAAGTTTTTATGTCAGTATGATTAGGGTTAATAATTCCTACTTTTTTCTGTTGATTTTCTTTTTAGAAAAACCAAGGATATTTATGAAAGGCTTTTTTATTTTTATTACTATTAATTACGGTGTAGCTTAAATAGATATAATCAAGCATGTAGATTATCAGGGAACCTTTACTCCAAAATTTTTTAAAACAACAAGAGTGATGATGTTAAACTTCCATTTAAACAAATGAGAGGTTCAAACAATATCAAATCATCAAATAATCATAAAGTTTTTTATTTTCTATTGGGGTGATATAAAATTGTATGGCAAAGAAGACATTTGAAGAAATGGAGTATTGTTCTGCCCTCCTTATTGATGTTTCTCAGTCATTTGATATAGTATGGCACAAATGCCTAGTTTTAAAATTGAAGACAAATCTACCAACCAACATTCTAAACCCTTTGGAAGGAAACTTCATGACTGTGCCCGAATATCTTTCAGTGTGCCGAAGGGCAGTATTATATGCCCAGTAGGGCGGGTCAATTTGTATGGAGGCAAAAAATTCTCTCAAATTACAAGGAAAATCGTATTTTAGGTATCAAAATAAGAAGATCCGAAGAGTCAAATTTTTACAATAATTTGTATACCCTTTACCAAAAAATGGTAAAAGGGTATATACAGGTTTGTCATTCCGTTTGTAATTTCTAGAATATTAACAAGCGAGTCATAAAGGATATATATTCTGGATCCCTATGCATAGGGAAGACGAATAAGCGATATCCGTCTGTCCGTCTGTCCGTCTGTCTGTACGTGAAATCGCTTTTCCGAAGGTCCCAGAAAACTAGAGACTTCGTTGTTGGACTGGTGTGTCAGAAATGGTCCAAAAAAGACTGGTATTGAAAATCAGCAAAATCGAGCAGACGGTTTCAGAGCTGGGAGACTTAAACTTCATTTTGCCATACAAAATAACTACCGAAAACTAGTTTTTAATCATTTTTTATTAAATAAACTTATTTTATACTTCAGTATGAATAAGGTTAGTATTTCTAACCAAAAAAATTTAAAAAAAAAATAAAAAAATTAAAAAGACGTTTCCAGGGTTGGAAAACCTTAACTTTTTTTGTTATACAAAAGTTACTTACTAAAACAAATTTTTCCTTTTTTTCTATAAACTAAACATATGTAATGTTCTTAAAAGAAGGAGATTGATGTAAGAAATCAGAAAAACAACAAGCGAGAGTGCTATATTCGGCTGTGCCGAATCTTATATACCCTTTACCGAATTGCGTTTATGTAGTATAGAGATACATACATAAGCACATAGTTACTTTTATGTACAAAGAAAAAAATAGTAATTTTCAAACCCTAGAATCATAACTTTAGATTTTTCTGATTACTTATACCAATCTAATAGTTCTTAAAAGAAGATATTGAAAGTGTGTTAAGTGAAAAAAAGCAAATTCAAAAAAAAATGTTTTAATTAGTTACTTTAATATCTAGAAAATAATCATAGTTTCCAGCTCTGTAGCTGTGGTTTTTATTTTTATAATTTTCTATACCAAACTTTTCTTTCCAAAACGTTAAATATATGTAATTTATAAAGGAAAATATAAAAATTAATTATACTTGTAACGGGTGTTTTTTTTAGAGGTATAGAACTTTGAATTGAAATAAAACAAAAAAAAACTCGTTTTAATGTCCATTAATTTGGCTTTATTGGAAGGATAATTTTATGCCATTAATTATTTAAATATGATTTCGGGCATGTGGCCGCCGCGGCTGGCTCGAATAAAGCCAATTCTACAGGTCCAATTTTCAACCACTTTTTCGAGCATATAGGGCCGTATGTTGGCAATAACGCCACGAATGTTGGCTTCCAAGTCCCCTAACGTTTCTGGTTTGTTGGCGTAGACGAGCGACTTCACATATTCCCAAAGAAAATAATCCAATGGTGTCAAATCACACGATCTTGGTGGCCAATTGACAGGTCCATTCCGCGAAATTATGCGCTCATCGAATGTTTCCTTCAATAAATCGATTGTGACGTGCGCTGTGTGGCATGTAGCGCCGTCTTGATGGAACCACAACTCATCCACATTCATGCCATCCAATTCGGAAACAAAATAGTCGGTTATCATGGCTCTATACCGGTCTTCATTAACGGTAACTGACTCTCCAGCATTATTTGGGAAGAAGTATGGCCCAATGACTCCACCAGCCCATAGAGCACACCAAACAGTCAGGTTTTGTGGATGTAATGGCGTCTCAAGGGTCTCATGTGGATTCTCTTCACTCCAAATGCGGCAATTTTGCTTGTTGACGTAGCCATTCAACCAAAAATGAGCCTCATCACTGAACAAAATCTTGCGATGAAAATCAGCATCGAGATCAATCACATTTTCGGCCCATACACCAAAATCACGACGCATTGCATGGTCTCGCGGCTTTAATTCTTGCACAAGCTGGATTTTGTAAGGTCGCAAGCCAAGATCTTTGCGCAAAATCTTCCATAAACTTGATGGACAAAGCTCCAATTGCTGTGCACGGTGGCGAATCGATTCATTCGGGTCCTCTTCAACACTTTGCTCTACAGCGGCAATTGTTTCTTCGGTGCGCACTTTTCGACGTCTCTGCGGATGCGTTTTATCACATAGAGTAAACGTAGTGCGAAAACGATCCATGGTTAACCGAATTAATTGCTCTGATGGACGATTATGTCGACCATAAAATGGACGGAGCTTGCGGTAAACTTCGCGAACTGAACCATTATTTTCGAAATAAATTTGCACAATTTGCAAGCGTTGTTCTTTTGTCAACCTGTTCATGATAAAATGGCAAACCAAACTAAATATTAATCACTTGACAGCTGACAAAATGGCCGCCACTTAAAAAAGTGATGCCAACTTAAAGTTCTATACCTCAATAAAAAACACCCATTACTTAGTTACTTTTATATATCAAAAAAGTGTAAGTGTCCCAACCGTGAACTCATCCTTTTTGATTTTTCTGATTTCTAACACCAATCTCTTTTGTTTTAGTAAGTTAGTTTTGTAGAAAAAAGTTAAAGTTTTTCAACCCTGGAATCGTCTTTTTAATTTCTTTAATTTTTTTTATTTGAAATACCAATTTTATTCGTACTCAAGCATAAAATAAGTTTATTTAATAAAAAATGAATAAAAACTAATTTTCGGTAGTTAGTTTTTTATATCACAAAGAGTGTAAGTTTCCCTACCCTGGAATCCTTCTTATACCAATCTTTTTTTTAAGAATACAAGATATGTTTAATTTATATTAAAAAAGAAAAAAATTGTTGTAGAAAGTTACTTTTGTATAAAAAATAAGTTTTTCCAACCCTGGCAACGTCGTTTTAATTTTTTATTTATTTTTTATTTTGAAATACCAAATTCATTCGTACTGAAGTATAAAATAAAATTATTTTGTAAAAAAAAAGTTACAATTAGTTTTCGGTAGTTAATTTTTTATATCACAAAAATAGTAGGTTTCCCAACCCTGCAATCATCCTTTTTAATTTTTCTGATACCAATTTATTTTTTTTAACAATATAAGATTTCTTTAATTTATAGAGAAAAAGGAAAAATTTAGTAAGATACTTTTGTATAAGAAAAGTTAAAGTTTTCCAACCCTGGAAACATCTTTTTAATATTTTGAAGGTTAATTTTTAATTTGAATTACCAATTTTATTTGTACTAAAGTATAAAATTAGTTCATTTAATAAAAAAAAAATAAAAATTAATTTTCGGTAGTTAATTTTTTATATCACATTTTAATTAATAATAATTTTTTATATCCCTTTTGATTTTTCTGATTTCTTACACCAATCTTTTTCTTTTAAGAATATAAGATATGTTTAATTTATAAAGAAAAGGAAAAATTTGTTTTAGTAAGTTACTTTTGTATAAGAAAATAATTTAAAGTTTTCCAACCCTGGAAACGTCTTTTTAAATTTTTATTTTTTTTTTTATTTGAAATAACAATTTTATTCGTGGTGAAGTATAAAATAAGTTTATTTAATAAAAATAAATAAAAAATTAGTTTACGGTAGTTAATTTTAAACTTCACAAAAATTTTAGGTTTTCCAACCCTGGAATCATCCTTTTTGTTTTTCTGATTTCTTATAGTAATCTCTTTCTTTTAAGAACATTAGATATGTTTAACGATTTTTGTGATACATACAATTAACTACCGTAAACTAATTTTTTAATTATTTTTAATTATTTTTATTAAATAAACTTATTTTATACTTCACCACTAACAAAATTGGTATTTAAAATAAAAAATTAAACATCAAAAAATTAATAAGATGTTTCCAAACGGATAATAACACATACATAAATAGTATATTTAAATATGCTGAGCCGTAGTATATGAAAATGAGGTTTCGATTGCCCATTTTTTTAACTAAAAATTTATAGCCTTGCATTTTAGCAGTATATATGCTTAATTTTAATAAAATAGCTTCCATTAAGTGCCGTAAATTCGCTTTTTTAATTCTGACCTCTGTGGGCGGCGAAGCTATAATTTCCGGGTTTTCAGATTTTTTTAGTTAATTGTTCACCTAGACATAGTTTTGTATCGAATTTCAGCTTAATAGCAGAAATTTTAATTTTTGTGGGCGTTCTCCGCCCCCTTGGTTACGGGTTTTCAGATTTTTTTAGGTGGTTGCTCACCTAGGTCTACTTGTGTACTTAATTGCAGCTCTCTAGCTATAGCCTTTAATTGTTAAACTTTCGAACTTCGCATATGATGTTACATGAAGTAATTCTAATTATCAATTGAATTTCATAATTTAACTGTTGCGGGAAGCAAAGTTATGAGGGGGGTAAAAACAGCTCGAATGACTTCGTGTAAATATTACACATTGGCCGGAACTTGGCCTGACGCAATGCCTTGCGCCTAGATACCATTGTTGTACAACATTTATTAACTTGATTTTTAAATTTTTGCATTAGTTCCATTTAAAATGTTTGGGGAGAAAATTCTCAAAAAATTCTCGTTCTCCCTCATATTTAGAATACCTACTTTTTTCCCGGGAAACTTTTGATTCATAATAGGATGAATTGGAAAAGAGGACAAACTCCAGGGGAATAGCATAATTGTGTTGTATGTTGTTTAGAATTTGCTCGTTTTCCTATCATTGAAACTCCTTCAAATTTTACTGATAAAATACTACAATAAGCACTCATTTCATCATCTCGAGTCTTTCTTAGCCAACTTTGGAAATCCGTTAACTTTAACCAAAATGGTTGAAACTTACAATACCTTTTATTTCTATTTTTGTCCTTTTCGTGTTTTACTGCCGATTTATTTACATGTGCAAGTCTTTTCATGTTCATTTTCTTATGCAAAGTTTTACAATTTTAATATTTTTGGAAATATGTTGGAAATAATACTTACTAAAATAAAAATTATGTAAATAGCTCTGCAAGTAATCGCGTTCTGTTAAATTGTCAAAAAAAGGCCAAAGAAGAATCAAAATAATCAAGTATTGCCAAGCAATTGAAATAATTTCGGTGTTGCTGATAAAAAATTAGTTAGAAGTACGAAAATAGTTGCTAAAGATCTCAATTTTTTTTTTGTGACAGTTAATGAAAAAGTTAGTTCAATGAGTTCAGTGAGTTCTTTTTCTCAAAACGGGATAAATGGCGTCCCATTCAGAGTACGACTGGGACACGGGACATTCCACTCTAAAACTCGTCTGTCCCGACGAAAACTGCATGGTTGGCAAGTCTACTCATCATACAAGGATTTAAGGTAAACAATGTTGCTAATATAATCAACAGGGAGAAGATCCCCCAGCCTTCATTTCGCGTTGAATTAGCGACGAATGATATAAAGTTGAAAAAAAAGGAGACACATCCAATTTATGGCCTAAAATACCTCTTTTACGGAAAAATATCAGTTGAAGAACTACACAGGACCCGTACAGTGACATAACTGTCAAGAATATGGCCATGCGAAAACTTACTGCAAATTACCTATTTGCAAATAATTATTCGTAGTAGATGACAAAAATCGCTATATACACACAATTATTACAGGCTAATCCGATTAAACGATGTTACTAAAGGCCGTGATACACTATCATACAAAGTCGAGCGATCTACGAAAAAGTACAACGATGGTATGATGTAGTTTATGAAAATTTTCAAAAGACAATAACAATTCATCACACCAAGGTTGTATATTTTCGTAGATCGCACGACTTTGTATGATAGTGTATCACGGCCTTAACTTGGTAATGACAAAAGAAAAAAATGTTCCCCTAAAACTTTTGCTTTATAGCGAATAAAATAATCATTTACCCATCGATTTTCATAAATGAGAACTCATTTTATTTGCATTATATGTAGCTTTATGAATAAATAATAAAACTGGTAAATATATGCCTTTTTTATTTTTAATGAAATTTTTAAAATTAAAATTTTTATAATTTTTTTGAAAAAAAAATTTTTTTTCAGACTTTTTTCTCAATAGCTCCAGAAATAAGAGTTATACAAAAAAATAATATTAAAGTATTTTAAAGCAGGCATAATTTAAAATTTCTATACAAATTGCATAATAAAATCGAGTACGTTGTTTAAAAATTATGGTACGATGAATACACTAAAAATCTAAAAAAAAAACTTATCCATAGAATCTGAAATAATGATGATTTTTGTAGTAAGGTGACTATAGCGCATCAAAAAATATAGTGGTGATCCAAGGTTTTTTTGCTTGTTGCATATAATTCAAAAGAGATTTTTCGTGTATTTAACAATATTCAGGGCATATAATTTCAAAAAAGGTAATCGGGTTTGGAATTAAAAATTTTTGGTGGAAGTTCTTCTCTACTGGATTACCAAATTAATAATTTTAATAAGACGTTAGACAAAACTAATCGATTCCTGAGAAGTACATGTTCACGTAATCTATTAAATCTAGCAAAATCATTGTCCTCATTTATGAGCTTGTACATTATATTTATAAGTTTTATGTAATGTGATGGATAAACTTGACTTCGTAGATGATGAAAATGATCTTCTGGACCTAAACCCAGTGAACGGATTGTCGTCAACTATGACCCTAATATCTGAGAACGGTGAAGTTAATTAAAATAAACCTTCACCACTCGAGGACAGACTCAGCGGTATTAACCAACCGAATTGTAGAAGGAGGTGTGTATTTTGCGCTTATTCAAGAACCACGGACTGTCCATGGCAAAATTCTTGGACTCAGCACAAATGGATGCAGACAACTATCTTTAAAAATTAACTAACAATAAGTAATCAAATCTTAAATCTAAATATAATAATGAATAAAAGTACATAAATGTTGTATTAAGCACAAAAATTATTTTCAAGAAGTATAATTTGGATTGCTGAGTATTAGAGCCCTTGTGTCCCTCTTTTTTTAAGCGGATGTGTCCAGTAGCACATCAAAAAAAATATAGTGGTGATCCATGGGCAGAAATTTTTTTTTTCCATTTGTTGCATAGTGTAATTGGTGCATCCCAGACCATCAATTTGGTTTTAGAAGTCAACATAGCACCATTGAACAATCTCATAGATTGGTCCAAAGTGTAAAAAGAAGATTTGAATTAAAGAAGTATTGTTCTACTCTCTTTATTGATGGTTTACAGGCATTTGAGGAAATATGGCACGAAGGCCTCTTTTTAATATAGAAGACTCATATGCCAGTACACATACAAAATTTTTTTTTTGATAATTATATTCTTGATAGAAATTTCATTGTTGTGGAAGAAGACTACATGAGTGTGCCCGAATCTATATCTTACGGTGTGCCACAGGGTAGTATTCTGAGTACGGTCTTGTGTTTAATATACACTTGTGATAAGCCTGTGAGCAATAGTATCAACACCTCTACGTTTGCCGATGATACAGCTTGTATAAGTATGCACGAAAACCCTTATGAGGCATCCCGCAATCTCCAGGAACATATTATTCAGCTGGAAATATGGTTGAACTTATGGAAAATTAAAGTAAATGAACAAAAGTTTGTCCATATAACGTTTATCCTAAGAATAGATACTTGTTCCCCCATTCGAATCAACAATCAAAATATTCCTCAACATTCCCAAGTGAAGTACTTTGGTATACTCTTTTATTGAAGGCTTACATGGAAACGTCATATGGACTTACTAACTCAGATGAAACATAAGTTAAGACTGCAAACTTTTACTATTCAAGTCGCTTCTAAAGACAATATGGTGCTACGGATTCAGGAGTAATTCGCAAGTTTGTCTTAAAAAATTCCCCCAAAATTGACCAAGTTATTAAACATTTTATTAGAAGACTTTTTGTTAAAAAACTACCTGTATTATCTATTTCGCGTTCTATTTATGCACTTTCTGTGTATTTAGACTTCGAGGATGATTAAAGTTCAATTTAATAGACTTATATATACAAAGAGTACAAAATGTATGCAACAGTGGTCGCCAAACTTTTTTTCTAGAGAACCACAAGAGAAAAAATTTTGGCGACCACTGTTGGGATCAAAATAAGAAACTTTGCCGAAAGAACCATACGTGTTGAAAGTCAATCCTTCGATTTTTGAATTGAATCGTTTTTAAAAAAAAAATTATTTCTTTTGAGCCACTTATAATCATACTTACTTTTTATTAAATATTGAATATTGAATTGCATAAGAAATTATACTTACCGCTTTTGTATCTATATCTACCTGTTTGTATTTTTGAATTGCTTTGTATTTATACTGACCCTTTTTGAAATGTTAAGAAATGTATCCTACCTTTTTTTCATCTTTGGTTCTTATATTGTGAATTATTGTAATAACTTAACGAACTTATCGAGCCTTGTGGTCGAGTTAAATTAATTAAAAGATTTTTTGTAACTTCACTTCCTGTTAAAAGCTCACGAAGAACAAACGGACTCCGCTGTTCCAAGCATCAATCTATATCCTTTTTTTTTGTAAATAAATCTAATGTAAGTTGAATTTACTCCAACTGGTTTTATTTGTCCCATCCGCTCCAGGCACTCCTTCCTGAGATAACTATATTTAACCCTAATATACATTTACCCTCACTCCTTTCACAATTGTCCTTAAGCTCTCATGGACGATCGAAGGTCATTATCCCAGACTTTATTATTTCTCGATACGTTCGTATCTTGAGAAATTACTTTATTTTCGCAACGTTAACGTTGCAAAAATAAACAATGCCTCTAAAACGTATTTTGATGTCCCGACTTTTGATCCGAAGGGTCAAATTTTGAAAAATCTCACTTTGACCCATTTAGAGTTCCTCAATCGAGTCAAAATGTATGACTGACCCCACTAATTTTGGAAGGCCGACCCACCTATGCCAGTGGCACAACCCCCATGGGTGGTTCCCCACACAAAAATTTAAAAAAATCACAATTTTTGGCTCTTTACAAGAAAAAATCAGCGAAATGGCTATGGTTTTTTATTTTTGGAGTTTATTTTTCTCTTTAGAATATTATTACGTCAGAATGAAATGAAAAATGAATTTTACTTAGTAATAGAAAAGAAAATAATAAACAAGTAAGAGTGCCATATTCGGCTGTGCCGAATCTTATATACCCTTTACCAAAAGTGCTTTAATGAAGTATAGAGATACATACATAAGCACATACATAAAGTATAAACAAAAAAAAAAATAAAAAAAAAATAGTTTGACTTAGCTACTTTTATGTTCAAAAAAAATTTATTTTCAAACCATAAAATCATCATTTTAGATTTTTCTGATTCCTTATATCAATCTAGTAGTTCTTAAAAAATATAGAAAGTGTGTTAAGTGAAAAAAAAGAAAATTCAAAAAAATGTTTTATTCCTTTACTTTAATATCCAGAAAAAAAGTTCAAAGTTTCCAGCTCTGAAGCTGTGGTTTTTATTTTTATAGTTTTCTACAAAAAACTTTAATTTCCAAAACGTTAAATACATATAATTTATAGCAAAGATAAAAATTAATTAGACTGTTATATATCACAAAAAGTGTAACTTTTCCAACCCTGAAATCATCCTTTTTGATTTTTCTGATTTCTTTCACCAATATATTTCTTTTAAGAATACAAGATATGTTTAATTTATAAAGAAAGGGAAAAATTTGTTTTAGTAAGTTACTTTTGTACAAAAAAAAAAAAAATAAAGTTTTGCAAACCTGAAATCGTGTTTTTAATTTTTTAATTGTTTTTTTTTTCTTCGAAATACTAATTTTATTCGTATTCAATCATAAAATAATTTTATTTAATAAAAAAATAATAAAAATTAGTTTTCGGTAGTTAATTTTTTATATCAAAAAGAGTGTAAGTTTCCCAATCCTGGAATCCTCCTTTTTGCTTTTTCTGATTTCCTATACCAATCTTTTCTTAAGAATGTAAGATGTGTTTAATTTATAGTAAAAAAGGAAAAATTTGTTTTAGTAAGTTACTTTTGTATAAAAAATAAGGTTTTCCAACCCTGAAAACATCGTTTTAATTTTTTTACTTTTTTTTTATTTTGAAATACTAAATTCATTCGTTCTGAAGTAGAAAATAAGTTTATTTTATAAAAAAAAATAAAAATTAGTTTTCGGTAGCTAATTTTTTATATCACAAAAAGTGTAAGTTTTCCAAGCCTGAAATCAAACTTTTTGATTTTTCTGATTTCTTATACTAATCTCTTTCTTTTAAGAATATAAGATATCTTTAATTTATAGAGAAAAAGGAAAAATTTGCTTTAGTAAGTTACTTTTGTATAAAAAAAGTTAAAGCTTTCCAACCCTGGAGACATCTTTTTAATTTTTCGAAGTTTAATTTTTAATTTGAACTACCAATCTTATTTGTACTAAAGTATAAAATTATTTTATTTAATAAAAAAATAAAAATTAATTTTCGGTATTTAATTTTTTATATCACAAAAAGTTTCAGTTTCCCAACCCTGGAATCGTCCCTTTTGATTTTTCTGATTTCTTACACCAATATTTTTCTTTTAAGAATATAAGATATGTTTAGTTTATAAAGAAAAGGAAAAATTTGTTTTAGTAAGTAATTTTTCCAACCCTGGAATCATCCTTTTTGTTTTTCTGATTTCTTACATCAATCTCTTTCTTTTAAGAACATTAGATATGTTTAACTTATAGAAAAAAAGGAAAAATTTGTTTTAGTAAATTACTTTTGTATAAGAAAAAAAGTTAAAGTTTTCCAACCCTGGAAACATCTTATTAATTTTTTTAAGTTTAATTTTTTATTTTAAATACCAATTTTGTTTGTGGCGAAGTATAAAATAAGTTTATTTAATAAAAATAATGAAAAATAATTAAAAAATTAGTTTACGGTAGTTAATTGTATGTATCACAAAAATCGTAGGTTTTCCAACCCTGGAATCATCCTCTTTGTTTTTCTGATTTCTTACATCAATCTCCATCTTTTAAGAACATTACATATGTTTAGTTTATAGAAAAAAAGGAAAAATTTGTTTTAGTAAGTTACTTTTGCATAACAAAAAAAGTTAAGGTTTTCCAACCCTGGAAACGTCTTTTTATTTTTTTTTAATTTTTTTAAGTTAGAAATACCAATTTTATTCATACTAAAGTATAAAATAAGTTTATTTAATAAAAATATAATAATAACTACTTTTCGGTAGTTATTTTGTATAGCAAAATGAGGTTTAAGCTTCCCAGCTCTGAAACCGTCTGCTCGATTTTGCTGATTTTCAATACCAATCTTTCTTCGACTATTTCTGACCCAACAGTCTAAGAACGAAGTCTCTAGCTTTTCTGGGAGCTTCGGAAAACCGATTTCACGTACAGACAGACGGACAGAAATGGTCGAAATAAGATTGGTATTGAAAATCAGCAAAATCGAGTAGACGGTTTCAGAGCTGGGAAGCTTAAACTTCATTTTGCCATACAAAATAACTACCGAAAACTAGTTATTATTTTTTTTTTATTAAATAAACTTATTTTATAATTCAGTATGAATAAAATTAATATTTCTTAATAAAAAAATATAAAATAAAAAATAAAAAAATTAAATAGACGTTTGCAGGGTTGGAAAACTTTAACTTTTTTATACAAAATTATACAAAATTAATTTACTAAAAGAAATTTTTCCTTTATTTTATAAATTAAATATATCTTATATTCTAAGAAGAAAGAGTTAGGGTTAAAAAATCAGAAAAATCAAAAAGCGTTGGAAAACTTAAAATTTTTGTGATATAAAAAATTAACTATCGTAAACTAATTTTTATATTTTTTTTATTATATTAACTTAGTTTATACTTCAGTACAAATTAAATTGGTATTTAAAATTAAAAAAGAAAGTTAAAAAAATTAAAAAGATGTTTCCAGGGTTGGAAAACTTTAATTTTTTTTCATATTCAAAAGTAACTTACTAAAGCAAATTTTTCCTTTTTCTCTATAAATTAAAGATATCTTATATTCTTAAAAGAAAGAGATTAGTATAAGAAATCATAAAAATCAAAAAGTATGCTTTCTGGGTTGGAAAACCCACCCTTTTTGTGATACAAAAAGTTAGCTACCGAAAACTAATTTTTATTTTTTATTTTTTAATATAAATTTATTTTATACTTCAGTACGAATGAGTTTGTTATTTCAAATTAAAACAAAAATTAAAAAATTAAAACGACGTTTCCAGGGTTGGAATTAAACATATCTTAAAATCTTAAAAGAAAGAGATTGGTGTAAGAAATCAGAAAAATCAAAAAGAATGATATCAGGGTTGGGAAACTTACACCTTTTGTGATATATAAAAGTAACTAGGTTTAATTAATTTTTATCTTTTCCTTTGTAGATTATACATATTTTACGTTTTGGAAAGAAAAGTTTGGTGCCAAAGATTATAAAAATAAAAACCACAGCTCCAGAGCTGGAAACTTTGACCTTTTTTCTGGATATTAAAGTAATTAAATAAAACATTTTTTTTTAATTTCCTTTTTTCTTTTTTTTTACTTAACACACTTTCTATATTTTTTTAAGAACTATAAAATTGATATAAGGAATCAGAAAAATCTAACATGATGATTCCAGGGCTTGTAAATTTATTTATTTGTACATAAAAGTAACTAAGTCAAATTATTTTTTTCATTTTGTTGATACTTTATGTATGTGCTTATGTATGTATATCTATACTACATTAAAGCACTTTTGGTAAATGGTATATAAGATTCGGCACAGCCGAATATAGCACTCTTACTTGTTTATTATTTTCTTTTCTATTACTAAGTAAAATTTATTTTTTCATTTCATTCTGACTTAATAATATTCTAAAGAAAAAAATAAACTCCAAAAATAAAAGAAAACATAGCCATTTCGCTGATTTTTTCTTGTAAAGAGCCAAAAATTGTTATTTTTTTTAATTTTTGTGTGGGGAACCACCCATGGGGGTTGTGCCACTGGCATAGGTGGGTCGGCCTTCCAAAATTAGTGGGGTCAGTCATACATTTTGACTCGATTGAGGAACTCTAAATGGGTCAAAGTGAGATTTTTCAAAATTTGACCCTTCGGATCAAAAGTCGGGACATCAAAATACGTTTTAGAGGCATTGTTTATTTTTGCAACCTTAACGTTGCGAAAATAAAGTAATTTCTCAAGATACGAACGTATCGAGAAATAATAAAGTCTGGGATAATGACCTTCGATCGTCCATGAGAGCTTAAGGACAATTGTGAAAGGAGTGAGGGTAAATGTATATTAGGGTTAAATATACTTATCTCAGGAAGGAGTACCTGGAGCGGATGGGATAAATAAAACCAGTTGGAGTAAATTCAACTTACATTAGATTTATTTACAAAAAAAAAGGATATAGATTGATGCTTGGAACAGCGGAGTCCGTTTGTTCTTCGTGAGCTTTTAACAGGAAGTGAAGTTACAAAAAATCTTTTAATTAATTTAACTCGACCACAAGGCTCGTTAAGTTCGTTAAGTTATTACAATAATTCACAATATAAGCATCAAAGATGAAAAAAAAGGTAGGATTCATTTCTTAACATTTCAAAAATGGTCAGTATAAATACAAAGCAATTCACAAATACAAACAGGTAGATATAGATACAAAAGCGGTAAGTATAATTTCTTATGCAATTCAATATTCAAAAAAAAGGTAAGTATAACTTTAATAAAAAGTAAGTATGATTATAAGTGGCTCAAAAAAAACATTTTTTTTTTAAACGATGCAATTCAAAAATCGAAGGATTGACTTTCAACAGGTATGGTTCTTTCGGCAAAGTTTTTTATTTTGATCCCAACGGTGATCGCCAAAATTTTTTCTCTTGCGGTTCTCTAGAAAAAAAGTTTGGCGTCCACTGTTGCATACATTTTGTACTCTTTGTAGATATAAGTCTATTAAATTGAACTTTAATCATCCTCGAAGTCTAAATACAGAGAAAGTGCATAAATAGAACGCGAAATAGATAATACAGGTAGTTTTTTAACAAAAAGTCTTCTAATAAAATGTTTAATAACTTGGTCAATTTTGGGGGAATTTTTTAAGACAAACTTGCGAATTACTCCTGAATCCGTAGCACCATATTGTCTTTAGAAGCGACTTGAATAGTAAAAGTTTGCAGTCTTAACTTATGTTTCATCTGAGTTAGTAAGTCCATATGACGTTTCCATGTAAGCCTTCAATAAAAGAGTATACCAAAGTACTTCACTTGGGAATGTTGAGGAATATTTTGATTGTTGATTCGAATGGGGGAACAAGTATCTATTCTTAGGATAAACGTTATATGGACAAACTTTTGTTCATTTACTTTAATTTTCCATAAGTTCAACCATATTTCCAGCTGAATAATATGTTCCTGGAGATTGCGGGATGCCTCATAAGGGTTTTCGTGCATACTTATACAAGCTGTATCATCGGCAAACGTAGAGGTGTTGATACTATTGCTCACAGGCTTATCACAAGTGTATATTAAACACAAGACCGTACTCAGAATACTACCCTGTGGCACACCGTAAGATATAGATTCGGGCACACTCATGTAGTCTTCTTCCACAACAATGAAATTTCTATCAAGAATATAATTATCAAAAAAAATTTTGTATGTTTACTGGCATATGAGTCTTCAATATTAAAAATAGGCCATCGTGCTATATTTCCTCAAATGCCTGTAAACCATCAATAAAGAGAGTAGAACAATATTTCTTTAATTCAAATCTTTTTTTTACACTGTGGACCAATCTATGAGATTGTTCAATGGTGCTATGTTGACTTCTAAAACCTAATTGATGGTCTGGGATGCACCAATTGCACTATGCCACAAATGGAAAAAAGTTTTCTGCCGATGGATCACCACTATATTTTTTTTATGTGCTACTGGACACATCCGCTTAAAAAAGAGGGACAGAAGGGCTCTAATACTCAGCAATCCAAATTATACTTCTTGAAAATAATTTTTGTGCTTAATACAACATTTATGTATTTTTATTCATTATTATATTTAGATTTAAGATTTGATTACTTATTGTTAGTTAATTTTTAAAGATAGTTGTCTGCATCCATTTGTGCTGAGTCCAAGAATTTTGCCATGGACAGTCCGTGGTTCTTGAATAAGCGCAAAATACACACCTCCTTCCACAATTCGGTTGGTTAATACCGCTGAGTCTGTCTTCGAGTGGTGAAGGTTTATTTTAATTAACTTCACCGTTCTCAGATATTAGGGTCATAGTTGACGACAATCCGTTCACTGGGTTTAGGTCCAGAAGATCATCTTCATCATCTACGAAGTCAAGTTTATCCATCACATTACATAAAACTTATAAATATAATGTACAAGCTCATAAATGAGGACAATGATTTTGCTAGATTTAATAGATTACGTGAACATGTACTTCTCAGGAATCGATTAGTTTTGTCTAACGTCTTATTAAAATTATTAATTTGGTAATCCAGTAGAGAAGAACTTCCACCAAAAATTTTTAATTCCAAACCCGATTACCTTTTTTGAAATTATATGCCCTGAATATTGTTAAATACACGAAAAATCTCTTTTGAATTATATGCAACAAGCAAAAAAACCTTGGATCACCACTATATTTTTTGATGCGCTATAGTCACCTTACTACAAAAATCATCATTATTTCAGATTCTATGGATAAGTTTTTTTTTTAGATTTTTAGTGTATTCATCGTACCATAATTTTTAAACAACGTACTCGATTTTATTATGCAATTTGTATAGAAATTTTAAATTATGCCTGCTTTAAAATACTTTAATATTATTTTTTTGTATAACTCTTATTTCTGGAGCTATTGAGAAAAAAGTCTGAAAAAAAATTTTTTTTTCAAAAAAATTATAAAAATTTTAATTTTAAAAATTTCATTAAAAATAAAAAAGGAATATATTTACCAGTTTTATTATTTATTCATAAAGCTACATATAATGCAAATAAAATGAGTTCTCATTTATGAAAATCGATGGGTAAATGATTATTTTATTCGCTATAAAGCAAAAGTTTTAGGGGAACATTTTTTTCTTTTGTCATTACCAAGTTAAGGCCGTGATACACTATCATACAAAGTCGTGCGATCTACGAAAATATACAACCTTGGTGTGATGAATTGTTATTGTCTTTTGAAAATTTTCATAAACTACATCATACCATCGTTGTACTTTTTCGTAGATCGCTCGACTTTGTATGATAGTGTATCACGGCCTTTAGTAACATCGTTTAATCGGATTAGCCTGTAATAATTGTGTGTATATAGCGATTTTTGTCATCTACTACGAATAATTATTTGCAAATAGGTAATTTGCAGTAAGTTTTCGCATGGCCATATTCTTGACAGTTATGTCACTGTACGGGTCCTGTGTAGTTCTTCAACTGATATTTTTCCGTAAAAGAGGTATTTTAGGCCATAAATTGGATGTGTCTCCTTTTTTTCAACTTTATATCATTCGTCGCTAATTCAACGCGAAATGAAGGCTGGGGGATCTTCTCCCTGTTGATTATATTAGCAACATTGTTTACCTTAAATCCTTGTATGATGAGTAGACTTGCCAACCATGCAGTTTTCGTCGGGACAGACGAGTTTTAGAGTGGAATGTCCCGTGTCCCAGTCGTACTCTGAATGGGACGCCATTTATCCCGTTTTGAGAAAAAGAACTCACTTTTTCTTCGTTATATTTTTGAAAAGTATTGCAATTGAACTAACTTTTTCATTAACTGTCACAAAAAAAAATTGAGATCCTTAGCAACTATTTTCGTACTTCTAACTTATTTTTTATTAGCAACACCGAAATTATTTCAATTGCTTGGCAACACTTGATTATTTTGATTCTTCTTTGGCCTTTTTTTGACAATTTAACAGAACGCGATTACTTGCAGAGGTATTTACATATTTATTATTTTAGTAAGTATTATTTCCAACATATTTCCAAAAATATTAAAATTGTAAAACTTTGCATAAGAAAATGAACATGAAAAGACTTGCACATGTAAATAAATCGGCAGTAAAACACGAAAAGGAAAAAATAGAAATAAAAGGTATTGTAAGTTTCAACCATTTTGGATAAAGTTACCGGATTTCCAAAGTTGGCTAAGAAAGACTCCGGATGATGAAATGAGTGCTTATTGTAGTATTTGTAAGCTAATTTTATCAGTGAAATTTGAAGGAGTTTCAATGATAGGAAAACGAGCAAATTCTAAACAACATACAACACAATTATGCTATTCCCCTGGAGTTTGTCCTCTTTTCCAATTCATCGTATTATGAATCAAAAGTTTCCCGGGAAAAAAGTAGGTATTCTAAATATGAGGGAGAGCGAGAATTTTTTGAGAATTTTCTCCCCAAACATTTTAAATGGAACTAATGCAAAAATTTAAAAATCAAGTTAATAAATGTTGTACAACAATGGTATCTAGGCGCAAGGCATTGCGTCAGGCCAAGTTCCGGCCAATGTGTAATATTTACACGAAGTCATTCGAGCTGTTTTTACCCCCCTCATAACTTTGCTTTCCGCAACAGTTAAATTATGAAATTCAATTGATAATTAGAATTACTTCATGTAACATCATATGCGAAGTTCAAAAGTTTAACAATTAAAGGCTATAGCTAGAGAGCTGCAATTAAGTACACAAGTAGACCTAGGTGAGCAACCACCTAAAATGATCTGAAAACCCGTAACCAAGGGGGCGGGGATACGCCCACAAAAATTAAAATTTCTGCTATTAAGCTGAAATTCGATAGAAAACTATGTCTAGGTGAACAATTAACTAAAAAAATCTGAAAACCCGAAAATTATAGCCCCGCCGCACACAGAGGTCAGAATTAAAAAAGCAAATCTACGGCACTTAATGGAAGCTATTTTATTAAAATTTAGCATATATACTGCTATAATGCAAGGCTATAAGCTTTTAGTTAAAAAAATGGGCAATCGAAACCTCATTTTCATGTAGTACGGCTCAGCATATTTAAATATACTATTTATGTATGTGCTATTATCCGTTTGCAACGAAACTTGACACGAATCATAAGCACTGGCCGAAAAAAATCTTGAGTTTGGAAAGGTGGGTAGGGTTACGCCCATAAAAATTAAAAATTAAGTTGCGCTATGGAGCTGAAATTTGATATACAAGTAGGTATAGGCGAGAAAACCACGAGAAAAGCCTGAAAAGCCGAAAATTTTAGTCAGAGGGGCCAAGCTGCGCCCATAAAAATGAAAAATTAAAAGTTGCGCCTATGAGCTGAAATTTGATACACAAGTAGGTCTAGGTGAAAAACCAACTAGAAAAATCTGAAAGCACAAAATATTTTACTAGAATGGGCGGAGAATGGGCATTCGAAACTTAAAACTTACAGCCTTATTTATAAAACTTATTGAGGCTTTTTAAAGGCTTTTTAAGAAAAATTTTGTATTAAAATTTCCCTTCAAACCCCTTCATAAAGCCTTAATAAGTTGTATAAATAAGGCTGTTAATATACAGCTTTTAACTTAAGTCATTTAAATGAAAACTTGCATATTCGTTGCACGTGTACAATACTTTAAACTATCACCTAAAAAGTGGGCGTGGTCACTCCCATAAAATTTAAGCCTTCTGTTTAATGCATTTCGGTCTAGCATATTTTAAAGGAAAATTAGCATGAATTTTAAGCACTGCTCACAACAAAATTGTGAGTTTAAAATAGTAGGAGTGGTAATGCTCATAAAATTTAAATGTATAATTCGCGCTATAGAGCTGAAATTTTATATACAAGTAAGTGAAGATGAATAAGCCAATGGGAAAATCTTTAAACCAAGAAGTTTTATCCGTTATAACTCCGATTCGTACTAGAGAGCAGAAATTAAATAAATCTATCAGTGGGTGGGGACAAGCACTGCAAACTTAAAATTAAGTTCAGTTTTATCGAAAATTTTCACACACATTGCACTTATCGAAGGTAAAAATTTCCTGTTTTGAAATGCGGCCTTGAGACTATACCCACAAATATTAGCTTTTTCTTTCATGTACTTCGGCTTAGCAGTTTATAGTCTATTATTTATGTATTTCTCAATATCTGCTTAAAACGAATTTTTACATGAACCATAAGCACTAACACATATAAAAGTCGGCGGGGCCAGGCCCCCTGTAGACAGTTGACATTTTGTAGACAAATAGTTCTAATTAATGTACTCAATCGGAAAATCCAAAAAATTAAAGCACCAGCTACCCTTTTGAAACTTTGCATGCACATTGGGCATATCCTTTTGATTAATGTATTTCGCCTAAGCAGAATTTAATATGTAAATATATCGAGAAAATAGGCGGGGTCGCCACTAAAATTGACGCCGTATTTTACATATTTCTTTTCAGACGACGACTCTTATCAAATTGCGTACAAACTGGCGACCTGTTGTAATAACACAATAGTCAATTTTTAAGGTGTAAAATCCAACACTCAAGTTCTAACCCATTATTTTATGTAACTATGTTATTTTTAATTGGAACAGTGACCATGAATATAAATAAAACACACTAGAAATTTTAATTTTAAAAAGGTTTATCATTGAAAATTTTTCAAAAAGTTGTGCGATCCTCACAAAAAACATAAATGTGAAAAAAGGCCAAGTTCCTATCAAAAATTTCGGCCATTGAAAGTAGTGAGATATTAATTTTGACTCAGTTCTTGTTTGGAACAAAATCTTTCACTTATATATGCTATACATTATATACATTTGTAATCGTAGGGGTGTCATATAATTTCTTGACAATCTGCTAAATTGACAACATTTTTACCGATATAAAGAAATGAACATTATTCTTTTTTTTTTAGAAGGGTAAAAATATTGCCAAGTTAGCAGATTATCAAGAAATTATATGACACCCTTACGATTACAAATCTATATAATGTATAGCATATATAAGTGAAAGATTTTGTGCCAAACAAGAACTTGGTCAAAATTTATATCGCACTGCTTTTGACGGCCGAAATTTTTGATAGGAACTTGGCCTTTTTCACATTGATGTTTTTGTGAGGATCTGACTACTTTTTGAAAAATTTTCTATGATAACACTTTTTAAACTTAAAATTTCTAGGGTGTTTTATTTCCATTCGTGATCACTGTGCCAGTTAAAAATTTCATACCTACATAAAATAATGGGTTAGAGAGGTGTACAATCACCTTAAAAATGAATTATTGTGTTATTACAACGGATCGCCCAGTGTTTACGTTATTTGTTAAGAGTTGTCTGGAAAGAAACATGTAAAATACAGCGTCAAATTTAGTGGGAGTGATGCTGCCTATTTTCTCAATATATTTAAATATATATTAAAGTCTGCTTACAAGAAGTACATAAATCAAAAGGATATGCCCAATGTGCATGCAAAGTTTCAATAGGGTAGCTGGTGCTTTAATGTTTGGATTTTCTGATTGAGTAAATCAATTAGGACTATTTGTTTACAAAATGTCAGCTCTCTACAGTATAATATTACGTAAAATTTTTATGGGCCTGGCCCCGCCGACTTATATGTACTATATCTGTTAGTGCTTGTGGTTCATGTTAAGTTTTGTAGGAAAAAGCTAATGAGAAATACATGAGTAATAGAATAAAAACTGCTAACCCGAAGGACATGAAAGAAAGAGCTAAGATTTGTGTGTGTAGCCACGGCTACTTTTGAAAACAACAAATTTTTACTTTGGATACGTGCAATGTGTATGAAAAGTTTCAATAAAATTTAACTTTATTTTGAGTTTACAGTGCTTGTTCCCAACCCCTGATTGAAACTTCTGGTTTCTTAAATTTTTCTTAGTGATCTCTGATCTAGATTAATTTGTGTACCAAATTTCAGCTCTCTAGTGCGAATTGGAGTTTCAGCGTATAAAACTTCTTGGTTTTAAGATTTATCCATTGGCTCACTCATCTAGACTTGCTTGCGTATAAAATTTCAGCACTCTAGCGTGAACTTTACCTTTTAATTTTATGAGCATTACCCCTCGCACTATTTTAAATTCACAATTTTGCTGTGAGCAGCGCTTATAATTCATGCTAATTTTCTTCTAAAATATGCTAGACCGAAGTAGATTAAACACAAGGCTAAAGTTTTATTTGAGTGATCACACCCACCTTTTAGGTAATAGTTTAAAATATTGTATACGTGTAACGTATATGCAAGGTTTCACTAAAATGGCTTAAGTTAAAAGCTGTATATTAAGGCATTATAAAGGGGTTTTAAGACAAATTTTCATCAGAAATTTTTCTTAAAAAGTTTTATCAATAAGGCTGTACGTTCTCAGCTTTAAACAATAGTAGCGTGGCCCCACCCATTCTGGTAATTTTTTTTGGGTTTTCAGATTTTTATAGTTGGTTTCTCACCTAGACCTACTTGTTTATCAAATTTCAGCTCATAAGCGCAACTTTTAATTTTTAATTTTTATGGGCGCAGCCTCGCCCGTCTGACTAAAATTTCTCGATTTTCAGGTTTTTCTTGTTGTTTTCTGACCTAGACCTACTCGTATATCAAATTTCAGTTCCTTAGCGCAACTATTAATTTTTAATATTTATGAGCGTAACCATGCCCACTTTTCCAAACATAAGATTTTTCTCAGCCAGTGGTTATTATTTGTGTCAAGTTTCGTTGCAAACGGATAACAATACATACAGAAATAGTACATCTATATATGCTGAGCCGTAGTACACGAAAATTAGGTTGAAATTGTATGGGCCACCCCCCTTTTTTAATGAAAAATTTTTAGGCTTACGCTATCGCAGTATGTATGCCGAATTTCAATAAAATAGCTTTATTAAGCGCCTTAGATTTGCTTTTTTACTTCTTACCTTTATGGGAGTAGCTCGCCCTCCTGGCCAAAAATTTTCGGGTTTTAAAATTTTTTTAGTTTATTGCCCAACTAGTTTAGTAGCAAATTTCAGCTCACCAGCACATATTTTAATTTTTATGGGCGTAGCCCCGCCCCCTTGGTTTAAATTTTCGGGTTTTCAGATTTTTCTGGTTCATTGCTCACCTAGATCTACTTGTGTACCAAATTTCAGATCTCTATCTATAGCGCAAGTGCTTCATAATATTGATGAGTGAGTCAGTAGGTCAGTGAGTCAGTGAGTATGTCTTAAAATATGCACTTTTTGCACCTCCATATCTCCGGAACCTTTCATTGTAAAACTTTCAAACTTTGCATATGAGGTTACATGAATTTAATGTAATTATTGTTTAAATGTTATAATTTCACGATTGCGGGGAACAAAGTTATGAAGGAGGCAAAAACAGCTCGAATGGCTTCCTGTAAATATACACACTGCGTGCATTGGCCGGAACTTGGCCTGGCGCACTGCCGTGCGCCTAGATAATCTGCTAACTTGGCAAAATTTTTCATGGTTAGCATTTAAAAAGAGTGTCACTCGAGTGAGTTGTGGGTGACTCATGACACCACTTATGAGAGCCAGGCCCTTAAATCAGCGACTTCTTGCAGTGATACATCAGTTTGCAAAATAGTTAAATCGTGGCGAACTACAGTAACATTGGATGGTAATAGATTAAAACATTTTTTATACATAAATTCCAATTATTTGGGTTTTATCGAATTATAAACAATTTAACATTGAAGTAGAAAATAAAAAACAATTTTTCCAAATATGCAGTATTTCGGTTGTTGTCATCTGCGTTTACCTGAATCAACTGCTTATGAAATTGTATGAAATTTCCATTCTTATAATTGAATCATCTTTACGCTTCTGCTGCATGTTACGAAGACAAAGAAATTTTAAATTTGAAAATTCTCTCTACTGTCTACAAATTTGCTTGCAAATAACATAAGATAATTTATAATTTTCATTAAACTTTTCACATGTTGGCCTTATTTAAATTGGTAACAGAACAAAAGCTTACTAACCCAACAGGCGTAAATTCTATCAGTGTTAAGCTCTCACAATATCTGCCTGACCTTTGATTCAAATTTTTATTATTTTCTAAGCAGAAGTTGTTTTAATTTATATAATTTAGCAATGCTCTTTCATAGTTCTTGACTTGAGTTCATTTTATGTATGTAATTATGTATATACTACTAAAAGTAAAGACTAAAATATTATATTGTACAATAGATAATTCCATATGAATAGTTGTGCAGATTAAATAGGTTTCACTAAATACAAAATTTGTACCTGAATAATTTTGTGTACATGGGTATATATGTATGTATGAATGTAAATATAAATTAATTGAACATTTCTTTAAAAATCTTCAAATTTCTTAAGACAATGTTACTATATTTTGTCAATATATGTGACCTTCTCCGAGAAAAGGGAGTGTTTTTGAAATATCGCCGATATATATCGATATTTATTTTCTCAAATATCGATATTTCGATAAATCGATATTCTTTTCCCATTCTAATCGGAACTACTTAAAACAATTCCTTAAGAATAATATCGACGTTCAGCGATATATTTATTAGCATATTCCATCAGGAACAGAAGCTGTTTAGGTAGAATCTCCATTCATTTCTGTCTGTTGCAATGTGTCTAAGTCCGTTGAAAGATTTTCCTGTCTCAAGGAAGATAGTGCGTCTCCAATTAGTCTTCGGTGTTCCCCGCGAGCGTACACCTTGTGGGTTCCATTGTAGTGTTTCGTGGCATACTTCGTCGTATCGCTTGCGAAGAGTGTGACCTAACCAATTGTATTTTCTTCTTCTGATTTGCTTATTGATGTCTTCCTGCTCAGAAATTTGTAGTAGTTGTTCATTTGATATAACTCAGGCCACCAGATTTTTAATATATTGCGCAGGCATCTGTTCGTGAAACTTTGTAATTTACTTTTAATGGTTTGATTTACCGATTTAATACAGGCGTTGTATATGTGTAACTTTATTTTTGGTGAAAGCGCGTTAGATGATCATACGTTTCTCAGTTTGAAGACCGTTGCCCTTGCCTGTACCGCCGTCGAGTGTGATGCTACTTCCAAGATAGCAGAAACTATTTAAGTGTTGAATTGGGTTATTGTTCAGAGTGAATGTTGTTTGCTGATTACTTTGAACTGCTATACACTTTGTTTTTGCTACGTTTATTCGTAAACCGAATTGTTCGGCTCTTAGGGACAAGTCTTCATGTCTTTCGTTGTGGAAAGTAGGACGATATCGCTAGCGTATTCTAAATCTTCGAGTTGCTGGTTTATTCTCCAGTTAATATCCATGTTTTGTTTTTTCCTCTGTTTATCGCATCAAAGGCCTTTTCAAAATCAATAAACCTTAAGTATAGCGTTGTGTTATACTCGTTAATTGTTCGCAGTACTCTGACATCTTGTAGTATTTTGAGCCATTTTCTCGCAATACAAAAATGATCGATTTGGCTCTGAATGGTACGTCGTGTGTCTCTTGATTGTCAATATTTTGTAGTGTAGTTTGTGAGGGAAGTAGGAGCCACCCATAGCAAGCTCTTGTGCCGCACATGTTTCCAGAAACAGAACGCCGTTTTCGTTTCTATCGCCCGTGGTGTTTTTTCCCATAATTCGTTCAAAGCTTTCATTTTGATGCCCTATGCGCGCGTTAAAGTTACTTAAAGATGGTCTTAACGTGTTTTGCCACACAATTGTATATTAAAAATCATGCTGGATGTAATATTGTGTTAAAGCATGCGACTTATGCTAACTTCATGCCAGTTTTTGATTATACATAAGGCTAGTGATGCCAACTTAGCCCTTTTAGAGCTAGATTTAGCCCGTCTTCAGTCAGCCAAAACGCGAAAAAAAACTTCAGCCCCAAACTAAAAAACTCGCAAGCCTAGCACTTTTTACAATAATCTTTCAGCCCTTTTAGCTCCTTTTTAGTTTTTGTTCGATATGGATACATTTAAAATTTTGCGAACTTTTTTTCCTTTAATCTAGCAAAATAAAATGAGTAAAAAGTTGATATTGCTTTACCAATTTAAAAAATAAGAGTAATATAGAGTAATCTATTATTTCTTCCAAATTTTTTATGCCTTGAAAGTTATGCAGTACAGCCTAAAACAGATAATGTATGTTTTGGAAGAGCGAGAAATCGAAATTTTATTTAATAACGGCCAATTTTAAATGTATCTACTTATGTAAACATACATATGTATATATATTTCTATTATATACATATGTATGTATGTATATGCTAACTATTTAATCTACGTATGTACATACCTTATTGAAATCTAATATGAAATGTAAATGAAATATGTACAATATTGAAGCTCTAAAGTTATGTATGTGTTGATCTCATGATAGTTATTTATATTCTACTAAATTATCTTACAAAAATTGATTTGATGTTTTTATTTTCAACAGAAACATTTTAATAATAGCCCCTTTTCACGCTTTTTCTAAAAACTTTACTATTTTTTTTATTTTTGAATATTTTTTCAATTTAGCCCTTTCTAGCCCTTTTTTCAAAAATTTTTACGCGTTTTGAGTCTCAAAAGTGGGCAGCACTGTATAAGGCCGGTATAAAACAGAAATATTTTATATGAATTAGGCAGAAAGTATACATATCGAGAGCCTATATTCAAAAGACGTCAGCTCAAATTTGGTCGAAATGAGTTTTCGATGGCAAATAGCTTTCCTATGCAATATTCATCTGTAGTATAAATTTCGAATCAAAAAAATGATTTTTCCCCGTTTTATATAAATTTTTTCTTATTCTGCTATCTCAAAGAATAATTTTTTTTGTGGAAAATAAATGCTAACTTCCATGTAAATTTCCAATATTTTTAAAAAATTAGTAATTTATTATTAATCTACCTCATACCTTATTGTATTTGGCATGTTGAACACGAATCTGGTAAGGCTTTTAATATCCTATGGCTACTTTTTGAGATAAGGTCACTTTTAATATATTTGTACAGAGGGGTTCCGATAAAAAAAATTGGTCATCTACCCAGCAAAAAAAGACATGACAAATCATGTGTTGAATCATGGGTTCAAATGATGACGCCACGCCATTGGTTCGATTTAGGTGAAACATGCATGATTTTTACATTAGCTTGTCATTGGATATCATGTGCTTGTGCGACAATTTAAATAATTTGATATCCATTCAACTAAATGAATTCAATCCATTCAAGTTCCCTGATTCGATGATGTTTTTTTCACGTAAATACAAACCAAACAAATAAGTAAAACCTTTTGGCGCAGGCAGAATACGAACCGAGCTGTTCTCACTCCCAAGGCACACTCCCTACCACTGAGCTACTGTACTCTTGTTATTTGATAGAGACAAAACTTGTTTTATAAAAATGTAGCAATGTGTTGATTTAATTCCGTTTTTGCATGCCTTTTTCCCTGGGTATTAATTTCAATATATTACCCAGTAACGTCGCATGCGTTTTAATGAGTTAAAAAACTGTAGCATTATTTATGATTTGCGATGATAACACAGTGCAACAGTGAAAAAAATGCACGGACTCGACAGTATAGCTTCGATTGTACTACCAAAGGTTAGTAAGACCCTGTACTCGGTTTGGCCAGTTTGACTACCAATTACTTTTTATGGACCTCAAAAGATTTTGAAAATCAGTGCACCACTCAAAAAAAGGTGTCCTAAGTTTTTGGCCAACAGCTAATTCAGACCTGATGATATTGCTTAACTATATTTGACAAAAATGTAGTGAAGAGTCTACTGAACAAATTTTATAATCATTTTATGTGCAAAAAAATCATTTTTTCCTGCACTTTTTTGAAAAATTTTAGGAGAAAATTTTTTTTTTACTTTTTTCAGCATACCTTACGAGGACTCATAATTTCTCACTAACAATATATGACAAAATTGTAGCCATTGTAAATCTGAACAACTTTTGTGAACATGTCAATACAACCTGAATATGTCTAGGCATCAGAAATAGCTTACAAAGACCACTTTGTAAGCTATTTTTCAGGTTCGTTATCTTGGTATCCTAATTTTAACGATATGTCTCGTTTCAAAATGCTGAAATTCTCACGGACGATAGATAACTCAATAACAAATATTTTAAGCCTGGCACTTTTAGAAATACGATGATTTTAAATTCATAATTGACGGGTATTCGCGCTCTTCTGAAAAGTTCAAATTTGCTTAATGGATAGTTTGACGTGGTAGGGACGATATAATGGAAGGCACAACATTTATTTTTACAATAGTGAGGGAACTAACTAGTTTTTTCGCTCTACTTAAAATTTATTTTTTTTGAGCTGACGTATTTTTAATAAAGGTTCTCAATATATAATTTAAAAAAAAAAAAAAAAAAAAAATTGACCTAATTAATTTTATATACATAAAAATTAAAATTTCCAACCATGGAATCATTAGTTAATATTTTCCTGATATACCAATATAGTTCTTTAAAAATTACATAGGATAGGTTAACTTAACAAAGAAAAAAGGAAATAAGGAAAAAATTAGATTTATTTGGTTACTTTAATATCAAAAAAAGATGAAAGTTTCCAGCTCTGGAGCTTGAATTTCTACACCAAACTTTTCTTTCAAAAGCATACAAATGTATAAAGAAAAAGAAAATTTTAATTGGACCTAGTTAATTTTATATAACACAACAAGTGCAAGTTTCCCAACCCTGCAATCATAAATTTAAATTTTTTGATTTCTTATATATATATATATATATATATATATATATATATATATATATTTTTTTTTAATGCATGTATTTTTTTATTGTATCTTCAAATATGAACTAACAATAAGTATTCAAATCTTAAATCTAAAATATAATTATTAGGCCCGACTAGTGTCGGACATAAATTCAGTGAAAGTTGTAAATAATACATAAGTAGTGATAATCAAAAAGGAAAAAAAAGTATTTTCAAGTAGTCCCATCTGGAGTCTTGAGTATAAGAGCTCTTGTGTCCGTCTTTTTTAGGCGGATGTATCCAGTAAAGTTCAAAATATTACGAGCAATCGGATAAGGATGTGATTCGAGTTTTGTTAAATATTTGTCTGCGTACTTTGCAATTTCTTCAATCACTAGTGGCATATTCAAATCACGATGTATATTTGAATTTTTGATGTATCATGGAACGGAAGTTATCATACGTAAAATTTTGTTTTGCTTTCGTTGCAATATCTCAACATTGGAAGCTGAAGCAGTGCCCCATAGCTGAATTCCGTAGCACCATATAGGTTATCAAAAGTTTGCAATTTAGACTGAGAGTTGAATTTCTACCAATCAGCCAATGTACCTTAGCTAATTTTAGTTTCATTTGTGTTAGCTTAGAATCAATGTGTTGTTTCCATGTAAGCCATCGATCAAGGTGTATACCAAGGTATTTCACATGTGAATGTTGAGGAACAATTTGATTATTGATTCTAATGGGGGAACAAGTATCTTTTCGTAGAGTAAATGTTACCTGAGCACACTTCTGCTCATTTACTTTAATTCTCCATAACTTTGACCATAGTTCAAGTTGGGTAGTATGTTCCTGAAGATATCGGTATGCATCGTGAGGGTTTTCGTGTATGCTAAAGAAGGCTGTATCATCGGCAAAAGTAGATGTGTGGATTTTAGTGCTAACAGGCATATCACAAGTATAAATCAAATACAAAACTGGTCCCAGTATACTCCCCTGTGGCACACCGGCAGAGATAGATTCGGGAAGACTCATGAAGTCTCCTTCCACAAAAATGAATTTCCGGGATAGAATATAATTTTCCAAAAGCTTTAGAAAAATTATTGGTAGATATGTCTTCAATTTAAAAATTAGGCCTTCATGCCATACTTTATCAAATGCCTGAGAAACGTCAATAAAGAGAGTAGAACAATACTTCTTTTCTTCAAATGTTCTTCTTATAACTTGAACCAATCTATGCGTTTGTTCAATGGTACTATGCTGACTTCTAAAATCAAATTGATGGGCCAGTATGCACCCACTATCAGTTAGAATTGGGGATAATTTTGTCATGAGCAGCTTTTCGAAAAGCTTTGATATTGTTGATAGTAAGCTTATTGGCCTGTAAGACTCAGCTTTAGTAAGATATTTGCCCGGTTTTGGAATCATTTTGACCTTGGCAAGCTTCCAGTGTTGTGGATAATACTCTAATCGTAATATGGCATTAAAAATAAAAAGTAAGATTCTATTTGCAGTGCGAGGCAGATTCATCAGCATCTTGTTACTAATACCATAAATACCTGGAGCTTTCTTCGGGTTGAGCTCAGCAGTTAGTTTATATAAATCACGCATCGTCAACTTTAAGGGTCGAGGGGGAAGAGCAACTACACTCGGCAAATCAGAAACACCAGTACATGTATTTGGGGTAAATACGGATTTTAAATGCTCAGCAAATATTTTACCTTTTTCAGTATCGCTTCTTGCCCAATCACCGGTCGAAGTGCGTAGAGGTGGTTTAAACTCAACGGGTCTTTTTAGCTTTTTAGCAGCGTGCCACAAACAGAAATTAGATGCTGTTGTGACATCAAGACCTTCCAGATAATTTTTAAAAGATGCAGTTTTCTCAGATGCAAGCAATTCTTGGAGTCGTTTCGTGCATTATTTAAATCTAATTTTATTTTGGGGTGATCTGTGCAGTTGCCATTCTCTTCTTTTTTCACGTACGAGACGTTGAATGTCTGAAGAATAAATTTTATCAAACCCAGTCTGCGGATGGGAGGTAGTGGCATGTTCAGCAGCCTGTTTAATATTCTGGTTGAGATTGGCAATGTTAAATTCAATATCATTTGATGTTCTTAGCTTAATATTTTCTGTACAATGACTACTAAGGTATTTTTTGAACCCCAGCCAATTAACACGATTTATAATCTTCATATATGGATGAGGTAAGTCACTTCTTAGTGGGCTAGAGATTGTAACGATCGTGGGAGAGTGATCGGACAGGAGATCTTGGGAAGCTTCAACGTGAATTAATTCCCTAGAAATACCTTTTATGACGCCAAAGTCTATAACATCCGGAATTTTTCGTACGTCAGTAGGATAGTTAGTGGGCTCCCCACTCGAAATAATATCCAAGCCCATTTGTGAAATTTTGTTGAACAACGCCCTACCTCTAGGCGTAATAGGACGCGAACCCCAGAACGTATGCTTAGCATTGTAGTCACCAGCTGACAGGAAACAAGGTCCAAGAGATTTGTAGAATTTCTCGTATTGATCCTCAGTGATTGAAAATCTAGGCTGGGAGTAAATTGAAGAAATCACGAAATTTGTACAAAAATTCTCAATGCAGATATTTGTTGCTTGTAGATGTTCTTCACAAATGTTGTCAAGACTATAGTGCTTGAGTCTTGACTTTATTAGAATTGCTGATCCACCGCATGGTCTCCCTCTAGGGTCCTTTGTATCATATAACGTGTAGCCATTCATTTTAAAGAGGCTTCTAGAAGTCAAATGAGTCTCAGAGACCAACATTACATCAATATTTTTTCCGTAAGGAAGTTTTCAAGTGCATTTTTATGTTGGCGAATGCCGTTTGCGTTCCAGAAACATAATTTTAACGTGTTAATGGCTTGTTAATTAATGCTTGAAGCAATGCATTCTGCATTCGTAGCATTTCTTGCATCATGCTAGTCATATTTGTTGTCAAGTTGTTGATATTTTGCACAAGATTTTGAATAGTGGCTTCAAGGCAATTAAAATTAAAGTTTGAGTTTGTATTTGTTGAATTATTTGGTGGGGAAACATTTTGTGTGGGAATTGAATTTGTCTTAGAGGCCGCTTAGATGAAGGGAGTCCTCGCTGTGACATGTCGCCTGTGAGTCTTGTTTTTAGGCGAGAAGTTAGGAGAAGCTTGCGGGGTACCAAAAGTCGCACGGACTGGGAATTGAAGCGACAATTTTATCTCTTCTATCTCGCAAATTTTTTTCTCTGGTATTTTTTGTGTGCTATGTACAGACAGTGTTGCCAGTTAGACTAATTTTTTATAACATGAACCAAAGAAACAGTTATAATATAAAAATTATAAACAAATAAAGTAAGGAGAGAAAAGGAATTATTGTATTTTGTTGGTAAATTAAAAAAATAAAAATATGTGGATATGTGTCTACATTTCTCAAACTAACAATTAGTGCCTTTACGGCAACACTGCTACGAATTAACGAACAAAAAGCATTGAACAAATTAATATCAAAAAGTCACCTGACTATTGCGACAAAAAAGTCTTCATGTAAAGTCGCGTGGATTTAAGAAGGGACTCCAAAAGAGAACGTAAGCGTTGTCGCAGCGAGGCCACCCTTCATCTAAATGGGTCTTAGCAGCATCTGCATACGATACACGGGAAGTAACTGGTTGGCTCATTTGCGCAACGCTTCCTCTACCAGCGTTTGTTGTTTGAACTGGAGCTAATTTAGGTTTTTGCACCATAGCCTGCTTGACGAAAGAGTACACAGGACAACCTCTGTAGTTAGCGGTGTGATTACCTCCACAATTACTGCATTTTTTTCCGCTTGATCTTTTGGTTTAGTACAACTAGCAGTGCCGTGTAATTCGCCGCACACAACACAAACAGTAGGTAAATTGCAGTAAGTTTTTGTATGGCAATATTCTTGGCAATTATGGCACTGCACGGGACCTGAACGCTTAAGTGGCTCTTCAACTGTGATTTTTCTGTATAAAAGGTATTTTAGGCTATAAATAGGATGAGTTTCGTTTTTTTTTTCAACTGTATATCATTCGGCTCCAGTTCAACACGAAATAAGGGTTAGGGTACCTTTTCTCTGCTTATTATGTTAGATACATTTTTTACCTTAAATCCCTGGAGGACGAGTGCATCTTTTATTTCTTCAGGAACAAGATAGGAATATATGCCCTTCAATGTATGTGTAGAAGCTTGTTTTATTTTTTTCAAATTCAGAAACCATTTTGCGGAAATCTTTTTTGTCATAAATTTGAATTTTCGTTTCATTGATGTTGCCACGTTTTATTGGGACAGTGTGAAATTTATTCTCACCAATGACCGAAATTAATTTTTTAATAAGGGCATTTGAATTTTTCTCTCTCAAATAGATTGGTGGCGGCTTGGATGTTTTATTCGAGGATACCTCGGGTTTCTCGTTCTCATCTTGCAAAATTTTAAAGCGGCTTTGGCAATTAGTTAAGGCTGCGCTGTTATCCCTAGACATTTTTGGAGCAGATGAAATTTTTGAAGAATTCGGGCTTTGCCCTTGCTTTACCACGGTTATATATCTGTCCATTCCGACTTGTACCTTGAGTTTCGAGCCGCTGTTATCTGTAGTGAGAACTTTGTTAAGTGATGAACACGACCCTGAAGCGGATGATATTACTGACTTATACGAAGAAGTGCTAGGCAACTGTAATGTTAATGAATCACTACTATTTGGCGTTGGACAAAGCAAAGTTGATCGCTGACGAAAAATTGGCTCTTCCTTTAAAAAAAGACTTTCATCAGGGTTTCAGAACTCACTGTAAAGTAAGCATTTATGCCGTTAGAACTCACTTCAAAATTTTTTGTATTTTAGGCACTCATACATAGAATTCCTCAAGGGTACTTCGTTTGTATTTTTTTTTTTTTGTTTGCGGTCTTTTTTTTTTGTTTTTGTTATTTATGATTGTTTGTTTGTTTTTGAGGTACTCGTATAGAGTATTCCTCAATGTCACTTTGTTTAAGTTTTTTTGATTGCGGTTTTTTTTTGTTATTTCTACTATGTAAAAAATAGTATTAGCAAAGCATAAAGCTTATTTATTAAAGTCAGTATGTACCTATTACGAATAATATGTACTACGAATATTTTTTTGTATAATTTTTTGTTTATTTGGTAAGTATGTGAGCTAATCGACTGTTCGCTATGAAGGTACCACGAGAACTGCTTATATATTTATATATTTTTAAGAATATAATCTATGTTTAAGTTATAGAGAAAAAGAAAAAATTAGTTTTAGTAGGCTACTTTTATTTAACAAAAAAGTTAAAGTTTTCCAACCCTGGAAACGTCTTTTTGGTTGTTTTAATTTTTATACCCTTTGCCAAAAAATGGTAAAGAAAATGGAAATTTGTAATTTCCAGAATATTAATAAGCGAGCCATAAAGTATATATATTCTGGATCCTTATGCATAGGAAAGACGAATAAGCGATGTCCGTCTGTCCGGACATCCCAGAAAAGCTAGAGACTTCGATCTTGGACTCGTGTGTCAGAAATGGTCCAAATAAGATTGATTTTGAAAATCAGCAAAATCGAACTAACCGTTTCAGAGCTGGGAAACTTAAACATCATTTTGCCATATAAAATAACTACCGAAAATTAGTTTTTATAATTTTTAATTAAATAAACTTATTTTATACTTCAGTATGAATAAAATTGGTATTTCTAACTAAAAAAATAAATAAAAAATTAAAAACTTTAAAAAGTCGTTTCCAGGGTTGGAAAACTTTTACTTTTTTTCTTATACAAAAGTAACTTACTAAAACAAACTTTTCCTTTTCTTTATAAATTAAACATATCTTATATTCTTAAAAAAAAGATTGGTGCAAGAACTCAGAAAAATCAAAGAGGATGATTCCACGGTTGGGAAACTAAAACTTTTTGTGATATAAAAAATGAACTACTGAAAATTCATTTATATTTTTTTTATTAAATAAACTTATTTTATTCTTCAGTACGAATAAAATTGGAATTTCAAATTAAAAATTAAACTTTAAAAAATTAAAAAGATTTTTCCAGGGTTGGAAAACTTTAACTTTTTTTTATACAAAAGTAACTTACTTAAACAAATTTTTCCTTTTTTTCAATAAATTAAACATATATTAAATTCTTAATAGAAAAAGATTGGTGTAAGAAATCAGAAAAATCAAAAAGTATGTTTACAGGGTTGGAAAACCTATACTTTTTGTGATTAAAAAATTAGCTACCAAAAACTACTTTTTTTATAAAATAAACTTATTTAATTTAATAAAGTTAATTAATAAATTAAAAAATTAAAATAACGTTTCCAGAGTTGGAAAACCTTATTTTTTTATACAAGAGTAACTTTTTACTATAAATTAAACACATCTTACATTATTAAAAAAAGATTGGTATATAAAATCAGAAAAATCAAAAAGGATAATTCCAGGGTTGGGAAACTTACACTCTTTGTGATATAAAAATTAACTACCGAAAACTAACTTTATTTTATTATATAAACTTATTTTATGCTTGAGTACGAATAAAATTGCTATTTCAAATAAAAAAAAACAATAAAAAAAATTAAAAAGACGATTCCAGGGTTGGAAAACTTTAACTTTTTTTGTACAAAAGTACCTTACTAAAACAAATTTTTCTTTTTTTTCTATAAATTAAACATACCTTAAATTCTTAAAAGAAAGAGAATGGTGTACGAAATCAGAAAAATCAAAAAAATGATTTCAGGGTTAGGAAATTTACATTTTTTGTGATATATAAAAGTAGGTAACTCTAAATACTTTTTATCTTTTCCTTTATAAATTATATATATTTTACATTTTGGAAAGGAAAGTTTGGTGTAGAAAATTATAAAAATAAAAACCTCAGCTCCAGAGCTGAAAACTTTGAAGTTTTTTTTTGGATATTAAAATAAATAAATAAAACATATTTTTTAATTTTCTTTTTTCTTTTTTCACTTAGCACACTTTCTTTATTTTTTTTAAGAACTACTAGATTGGTATGAGGAATCAGAAAAATCTGAAATAATGATTTTAGGATTTGAAAATTAATTTTTTTTTGTACATAAAAGTAACTAGGTCAAATTATTTTTTTCTTTTTGTTTATACTTTATGTATGTGCTTATGTATGTATCTCTATACTACATAAAAAAAGCACTTTGGCAAAGGGTATATAAGATTCAGCACAGGCGAATATAGCACTCTTACTTGTTTTATTTATTTTTAATACCAATTTTATTCGTACTGAAACATAAAATAAGTTTATTTAACAAAAGTAAAACCAAAATTAGTTTTAGGTAAATACTTTTATATGGCAAAATAAATTTTAAGTTTTCCAGCTCTGAAACCGTCTGCTCAATTTTACTGATTTTCAATTACAGTCTATTTCGGACGATTTCTGATACAACAGTTCAAGACTTTTCTGGAAGCTTGGGAAAACCGATTTCACGCACAGAAAGACGGGCACATGTGCGGACGGACAGACTGATAGACGAACAGACGAACATCACTTATTAGTTTTCCTTATGCATAAGGGCCCTGACCTATTTTTGGTGCAGGGTATAAAAAAACAAGTCCAGTAGTGCGGAACTTTTCCCATACTTTTGCTAAGCAAATGCAACTTTTAACATCCGCGAAAGTTCAAACCCCTAAACTTGGACCTAGGAGAGCTTAAATAATGTTAATATTAAAAATATTTATAACTTTTGCCTCAATATCATAAAAAATTAACCCTTGACAATTTGTGGGCAGGGAAGTATCCCTCCTCTCAAATTAAAACATTTTATGACTGACAAAAAGGTTTCTTACTCATATTTACCCACGCAAAATGAGCAAAAACAGAAAATAGGTAAAATTTTCAAAAAATCAGCATTAAAAAAATGGCGCAAACTTGTGCAAACTTTTTTCTGGCATCTAAAATTAGAGATTTTCTTGCCTGTCACGACTTTCGAACGTTTTCAATTAGAATGAAAATTTCCGAATCGCAAAAAAAAGATTTGGTGTCTGCATACTTCCGAATATTTTTGCAAAATTGGTTGCTAACGTGGGCATGTTTTTCATGTCCCCTTTTCTATGTATTAAAACCAAATATATATTGGTTTAAATTCCTGATTTAGGTAGATGAGATATCAAGCTTAATTTAAAAAAAAAATTCGTTTAAATTAAACTAATTTTAATATGGAAAAAAGGCGATTCTATTTACTTTCACATTGCTTGGTGCAGTCGAAAGTAAAACGAAAAAATTATTCGGAAGTGAATGTCAGGACACCAAAATATGCGGAAAAGATTCACTTTCACACGGATGTGAAAGTCATGACAGACACGTTTAAATTTTATTCTGGTAAAAGACATAATTCTAAATGTATCTTCGCTTCAAAAAAAACTTCTTATTTTTTGTTTGCTAAAACAAGTGTATATTTTTTTTTTAATTATAAACGAATTCTTTCAACATTCATATTCAAGATAATTTTTTGCTTTTACTACTAAAAAATAACTTTAGATCATATCTTTCAGCAAAAAACAAAACAACTTAATACCTTAATTCGCTTCGGTACAAAAAATATAATATGAGTATGTACATGTTGAAACCGAAAAACATATTAAAAATTCATGTAATTTTCTTCGCTTTTCTGACCTAAGAGCCACAAATCACAGCTTAAAGTCTTCAAACTTTACAATATGTTGTAAAATGTTGTATTTATTAATTTTTCCCTTTTTGGTTTTAATACTCTTCTCTGCGATCCTTGGTTAAAACCGAACAGCTAACCCTATTCTATGCATATGTATGTAATTACATGAACTTATTGATTCCTATACGTTTTCTTAAGTTTCCTTTTTTCTTTGTTACTTGCGGTTACCGGTAAATATAAAAAAAATTCAATTTTCTAAATGATAAACTATAAAAAATCGTTCTGTATTGCTCGTAGCAAAGTATAACGTTGAAAGTAAACTATGATACGTATGTATATAAAATTCAGCCATACATTTTATATTTCAATTGAAACAGCATTTATTTGGTTGTGTCTCATAAGGTGCAGTACATGGCACAGTATATTTTTATAGCTTTATTGCAGTGAAGCTTATTTTTTATTTTTTGCTCCATCAGAACTTTGCCATATATTTTTATTATGTAGCATAGATTCATACTAATATAAAAAGATGTATCATTTATTCTTTCCTTTACAAGCTGCACTTGTAATAATTTCCTTGGGGTATTAGAAAGTACTCAGTGTGCTGTATTGCTGGCTTGGTTATACTAGGGTATAAATGTGTAAAACTACACTTTAAATCCCAAATATTAAACATAATTGAAAGCATTTATATTTATTTTTTTCAAGTTTGGAGGAATATACAGTAATTTATTTATTTTATTTGGGCAAAAATTAGTGGAAATTTTTAACTATCAGTTATAGTGTAAAGCTTTTTTAATTTCCTAGCCTTAGAATATGGTAGTATTGAAGCAAGTTTTCGGTTTTCGGTGCGAAGAAATCGTAATACTTTTAAGGGCCCTTGTCTGCTTCATTACAATGAGAGAAGATATTTGTTACCATTATCCCTAAATCAGGTTAGACAGCAACCTTAAGCATAGCTCACTTCGGTGTATAAGTAAGTCTCATGATGATACCAGGTACTTCCTAGATCAGTTGAAAAATGACTAAAATTTTAATTGAAAAATCACATTCAACATACAAAATTGTCGAATTCCAAATGATATCCAAGAACGTTCAATGCGTTGTGAAAAAGTTACTGTTTGGTATAGATTTTGGGCTGGGGTTTGTTTTACAGAGAAGTTGGCGACCGATATAGGTTGATTGATTACCAACTGCTTTCATCGAAAATTGCATGATATGGATACCAAAAATCGGTACTATGTGATACACAGTTTATGCCACATGGACATTATGCACCAGCTCTTTAAGGGCGTCGTCATTTCATGAGTAGATGCTTGCAACATGATAACGAGTTGCTGGACTATTTCTTGCAGAGATTTCCTAATCAACAGACCATATAATAACCCATTATAATCGATAAAATTCAGTCTGACTATGCGCCAGAGCTATGGAAACTGTACATTTTTGAAGCGCTCTACTCAGCGAGGTCGCGGCTTACATTTGCAAAATGCTATATTACATACCCAAAGGAATCAATAAGTCCTTAAAACGAATAAAAAATGTGATGATATCCGACACACACTTTGTTTTATTTACTTACGAGTAAGGATAGGCAGCGTTTGAAATTAAACTTATTAAAAAAAAATATCTAACACGCACGCAAAATACGTCGTTTGTTATGCTTACGACTGTTTGTATTACTTTCGCTTATATTCTTATCTAACTGTTTCTTAATACTAATATAAATTGTTTCTTGTTATATCGAAATGCATATGCATAATTTTATCTCATTATCCCAGCAAAAAATGTCAAAAAAGGTACTCGAGTTTGGAATTAATCATTTTTGGTGGAAGCTGTTTCATACTCGATTACCTAATGATTTTAACAAGGCGTGACACTAAAAAAATCGATTCTTGAGAAGTACTTATGTTTTTATTGCAAGAATTAATCCTCACAAAAACATAAATGTGAAAAAGGCCAAGTTTCTATCAAAAATGTCGTCCATTAAAAGTAGTGAGATATAAATTTTGACCAAGTTCTTGTTTGGTACAATACCTAGCCCAGAAATATGCTATGCGTTATATAAATTTGTAATCGTAAGGGTGTCATATAATTTCTAGATAGTCTGCTTACTTGACAAAATTTTTTCCAATAGAAAGGAATAAACAAATATGAATTATTCTCTCCATTTTAGAAAGGTAAAAATATTGCCAAGTAAGCAGACTATCTAGAAATTATATGACACCCTTACGATTACAAATTTTTATAACGCATAGCATATTTCTGTGTTAGGTATGGTGCCAAACAAGAACTTGGTCAAAATTTATATCTCACTACTTTTAATGGCCGACATTTTGGATAGGAACTTGGCCTTTTTTTACATTTATGTTTTTGTGAGGATCTGACTACTTTTTGAAAAATTTTCTATAATAACACTTTTTAAACTTAAAATTTCTAGTGTGTCTTATTTCTATTAATGATCGCTGTGCCAGTTGAAAATGGCATAGTTACATAAAATAATGGGTTAGAGCGTGATGATTGTTAGATTGTTGACCTTAAAAACGCACTATTGTGTCATTCCAACGGGTCGCTAGTGTGTACGCAATTTGGTAAGAGTCCTCTGGAAAGAAACATGTTAAATACAGCGTAAATTTTAGTGGACGTCCCGTCCCGTCTTTTTTCTCGATAAATTTACATATTAAAGTCTGATTAGCCAAAGTACATACATTTATCAAAAGGCTATGCCCAATGTGCATGCAAAGTTTCAATAAGGTAGCTGGTGCTTTAATTTTTGGATTTTCTGATTGAGTACATCAATTACTATCTCTATAGTATAATATTACGTAAAATTTTTGTGGGCCTGGCCTCGCTGACTTTTATATCTTCTAGTGCTTATGGTTCATGCAAAGTTTGATATTAAAAGGTTAATAAGAAATGCCTGAGTATTAAATTAAAATCTGCTAAGCCAAAGTACCTGAAAGAAAATGCTAAGATTTATGGGTGAAGTCACGGCTACTTTTCAAAATAGGAAATTTTTATTTTGGATAAGTGCAATGTATATGAAAGGATTCATTCAATAAAATTTATCTTAATTTTGAATTTAAAGTGCTTGCTACCGACCACTGGTTGAAACTTTAGGTTTTTTAGATTTATCTTAGTGATCTCTGATCTAAATTTATTTGTGTATCTAATTTCAGCTCTCTAGTGCGAATTGAAGTTTTAAAGGCGTGGCCCCGCATACCGGGAAAAACTTCCTGGTTTCAAGATTTTCCTATTGGCTTACTCTACACTTACTTATGTATAAAATTTCAGCTCTCTAGCGAGAATTAAATTTTACGAGCACTATCCCTCCCACTATTTTCAACTCACAATTTTGTTGTGAGCAGCGCTTACAACTCATGCTAATTTTCTAGTAAAATATGCTAGACTGAAGTAGATTAAACACAAGGCTAACATTTTATAGGAGTGATCACGCCAACTTTTTAAGGTGATAGTTTAAACTACTGTATACGTGCAACGCGTATGCAAGGTTTCACTAAATTAGTTTGAGTTAAAAGCTGTATATTAAGGTTTTAGTATCAAATAATATTAGCGTGGATCCGCCCATTCTGATGAAGTTTTTTGGGTTTTCAGATTTTTTTAGTTGGTTGCTCACCTAGACCTACTTGTGTATCAAATTTCAACTCCTAAGCTCAACTTTTGATTTTTAGTTTTTATGGGCGCAGCCCCGCCCCTCTGACTAAAATATGCGGGTTTTCAGATTTTTCTAGTTGGTTTCTCACCTAGGCCTACGTTTATATCAAATTTCAGCTCATAGCGCAACTTTTAATTTTTAATATATATGGGCGTAACCCCGCCCACTTTTCCAAACTTAAGTTTTTTTTTCGACCAGTGCTTATTATTCGTGTCAAGTTTCGTTGCAAACGGATAATAATACCCGCATAAATAGTATATCTATAGTACATAGTACACGAAAATGAGGTTTAAATTATATGGGCGTGTCAGAGCCCAATTTCTTAACAAATATGTATAGCCCTGCAATATCGCAGTATGCATGCAAAATTTCAATAAAACAGCTTCTTTTAAGCGCTTTATATTAGCTTTTTTATTTCTGACTCTTATGGGCGTAGCCCTGCCCTCCTGGCTAAAATTTCTGGGTTTTCAGATTTTTTTATTTTAGCGCTCATTTAGAGCTATCTATCTATCAAATTTCAGCTCACTAGCACAAATTTTAATTTTTTTTGGGCGTAGCCCCGCCCCCCTGGTTACAATTTCCGTGTTTTCAGATTTTTCTGGTTCATTGCTTACTTATATCTACTCGTGTACCAAATTTTAGCTCTCTAACGATAGCGGGAGTGTTTCATCAATTTGATGAGTGTGTCAGTGGTCAGTGAGTATGTCTTAAAATATGCACTTTTTGCACCTCTATATCTCTGGAACCTTTCATTGCAATTATTCTAATTATGGTTTAAATTCTATAATTTTACGATTGCGGGGAGCAAAGTTATCAGGGGGGTAAAAACAGCTCGAATGGCTTCCTGTAAATATACACACTGCGTGCAATGGCCAGAACTTGGCCTGGCGCACTACCGTGCGCGTAGATAAATTTAAAAAACTGTTGTTTTAGTACGAAATACAACGTTTTGTAAAATTTCTTTTATAAACTCAATCGAAATGGGTTATATTTTATTCGTATCCGTGCCTGAATTGTTACTCATAAGTACTATATACAGGGTGGGCCAAAAGAAACCCAGGAGTGTAAAAGTTTAATAACTTTTTTGTTTATTAATTTTTTTTTTATTTTTTCTTTCAGATTATATAGACAACACTTGGAGAATTTATAATGGAGAGGTTCACAACTGAACAGAGAACCAGAACGAAAGAAATTTGTTATTTAAACCAGAGATCAATTATTTTAACGCAAGGAGCATATCGTCGACATTTTAACGTCAGAATTTCGCCCTCTGAAGCGATGATTCGTTGCTTAGTTAATCGTCATCACCAACATGGCAGCGTAAGAGATTTGCCTCGAACCGGTAGACCACGTTTAAGTCGCACTGCGGAAAATATTGAGCGAGTACAGCAAAGTGGTAACGAAGCACCAGAAACATCTGGCAGAAGGCGTTCTGCTCAGCTAGAAATGTCTCGTACGTCACTACGGCGCATTTTAAAAAAAGATTTACAGTTATACCCATATAAGGTGCAATTGGTCCAAGAATTAAAACCCGCAGATCATCGGCAACGTCTAAATTTTGCAGTTAAATTTCAAGAGTTGGCCAGAAATGAAATCAACTTTATTGAAAATTTGATTATGAGTGATGAAGCTGATTTTCATTTGAATGGCTTTGTTAATAAGCAGAACTGTAGGTTCTGGGGTTCTCAAAATCCAAGAGCCATTCATCAACGCCAATTGCACCCCATCAGGTGTACAGTATGGTGTGGGATCACATCTGAAAATGTCATTGGGCCCTACTTCTTCGAGAATGAAGATGGAAGTGCTGTAACCGTAAATGGAGAGCGGTATCGGTTTATGATAGAAAATTTTTTACGTCCTGTTCTTGAAAACAGACCTGGTATGTGGTTTCAGCAGGACGGAGACACAATGGCACTTTTAAGTCAAATTTTTGGAGAGCGAATAATTTCTCGAAATTCGGAAATTATTTGGCCAGCGCGATCGCCAGATTTGACAGCACCCGACTATTTTCTTTGGGGTTTTTTGAAGGAGCGAGTGTATGTGAACAAGCCAGAGACAATCCTTGAACTCAAGGCAAACATTGTTGCAGAAATTCGAACGCTACAGCCACAAGTTTTGAAAGATGTTATGGAAAATGCTCTAAAAGGAGCCCATCAGTGCGAAGCTGAAAACGGTGGTCATTTAAGAGACATCATTTTTCATACTTAGTGTAAAAAAATTTCCATTTTGTATATTATATAATCTGAAAGAAAAAATAAAAAAGGTTAATAAACAAAAAAGTTATTAAACTTTTACACCCCTTGGTTTCTTTTGGCCCACCCTGTACATATTTTGGCAATATTTTCACGTCCTCTTTTAATACCCAAAGAATATGTTCAACTTCTGCTTCCTATTTTTAATATTTTACGTAATGTGATTTGTAAGCGAGTACTATAATTTGGCAATCCAAAAAGTAAGACATTATATGGCAAGTAGTTCAGATAGTAATGTCTAATTTTTTGCTGGGATGTTTTCGTTTGTTGGAGCTTCTCATTGATTTATATATGTATTTATTTATTTATTTATGTTAATCGACTCATCCGAGTACGTTTCTTTCTTCGATTTTCTGCGTTTAAATAAATAAACAATTACGCAATTTTCCTTTTATCAAAATCATTTAACACAGCAATAATAAATGAATTGGCTACATGTATAAGTGTATGAAAGGCAAATTTATTGGTTGTATTTGTGACTGTGTGTTGCAATAAAATATATATTGTGTGCATACATTCATACATACCAACATATATCATTTTTGCATTAGGGTTTTTGCTTAGCTTTGTAGATTTAAGAATTCATTAATTGATTAAATATGTGTACACATACACACATTGATATATGGAATTCTCTTCATTTATTTATTTTATTTTTTATTTTTTGTATTTATTTCGCAGTGTGGGAAATGTAAATATATTATCCTTGAAATTATCGGTATGTATTAGCAAGTACGAAAAAATATCCTTATTGTCAATTATCAAATAATATTGTGTTGGTAAAAACTTCAAGTGAATAGTGGAAATTTTGAAATTCCACGAAATATTGTCCCTTACATCTTCTAATGTGTTACATATGTATGATTTTTACTCACATTTTAGTAGTATACTGAAAAATAACGTGGGTACACATACAATTATCTGGTCTATGCCTTATCGTATTGATTCAATATTAGACTCTCAAATAACCCCGGTGGATGAATGATGAATTAATACAAAATTGTGAATGTCAGCATAAACTTTATATCAAAAGGTTACACAGAAAAAATATCATCGAAATGCAACCAACAAAACAAATTGTTAATATCTAGGCGCACGGTAGTGCGCCAGGCCAAGTTCTGGCCAATGCACGCAGTGTGTATATTTACACGAAGCCATTCAAGCTGTTTTTACCCCCCTCATAGCTTTGCTCCCCGCAATCGCAAAATTATAAAATTTTAATCATAACTAGAATAAATTCATGTAACCTGATATGCAACGTTTGAAAGTTTTACATTGAAAGGTTCCAGAGATATAGAGGTGCAAAAAGTGTATATTTTAAGACATACTCACTGACCGCTAATGCACTCATAAAATTGATGAGCTAAAATATGGCACACAAGTAGATCTAGGTGAGCAATGAACCAGAAAAATCTGAAAACACTAAAATTTAAACCAGGGGGGCGGGACTACGCCCATAAAAACTAAAATGTTTGCTAGTGAGCTGAAATTCGGTAGAGAGCTAGGTCTATGTGAGCACTAAACTAAAAAAATCTGGAAACATGGTCACTTTGGACGGGAGGGCGGGGCTACGCCCATAAATGTCAGAATTAAAAAAGATAATATAAGTTGTTTACTGGAAGCTACTTTATTGAAATTTTGCATATGCAATGCGATAGTGCAAGGCTATAAATTTTTTATTAAAAAAGGGGACCTTGACACGCTCATATAATGTAAACCTCATTTTCGTGTACTACGGCTCAGCATATTTAGATATATTATTTATGTGGGTATTATTATCCGTTTGCAACGAAACTTAACACGAGTAATAAGCACTGGCCGAAAAATCTTAGGTTTGGAAAAGTGGGCGGGGTTACGCCCATAAAATTTAAAAAATACAAAAATTACGCTTATGAGCTGAAATTTGATTTACAGGTAAGAAACCAACTAAAAAAGTCTGAAAACTCAACAAATTTTACCAGAATGGGCGGGGCCACGCTAATATTAATTGAAACTTAAAACTTAATATACAGCTTTCAACTCAAGCGAATTTTTGTGAAACCTTGCATACGGGTTGCACATATACAAGACTTTCTAACTATAACCTTAAAAAGTGGGCGTGAGAACTCCTATAAAATGTGTGCCTTGTGTTTAATCTAATTCGGTCTAGCATATTTTAGAAAAAAATCAGCATGAATTATAAGCGCTGCTCACAACAAAATTGTGAGTTTCAAATAGTTGGAATGTAAATACTCATAAAATTTAAAGGTATAATTCGAGCTAGAAATCACTAGGAAAAATATAAAAAACCAGAAGTTTCAATCAGGGGGCGGGAACAAGCATTTTAAACTCAAAATTAAGTTAGATTTTATTGAAACTTTTCATACAGATTGCACTAATCCAAAGTAAAAGTTTCCTATTTTGAAAAGTGGCCGTGACTTCACCCATAAATCTTGGCTTTTTCTTTCAGGTATTTCAGCTTAGCAGTTTTTAATATTATAATCAGGTATTTCTCATTAACTTTTTAATACCAAACTTTGAATGAACCATAAGCACTAGCAGAAACAAAAGTCAGCGGGGCAAGGCCCATAAAAATTTTACGTAATATTATACTATAGAGAGCTGACATTTTGTAGGCAAATAGTAATTGATTTACTCAATCGGAAAATCCAAAAATTAAAGCACCAGCTACTCTATTGAAACTTTACATGCACATTGGGCATATCCTTTTGATTTATGTATTTCTTCTAAGCAGACTTTAATATGTAAATATATTGAGAAAATAGGCAGGCTCATGCCCAGTAAAATTTACGCTGTATTTTACATGTTTCTTCCTGTCGACTCTTACCAAATTGCATACACATTGGCGACCCGTTGTAATGACACAATAGTGCATTTTTAAGGTCTACAATCCAACACAAAATCACGGTCTAACCTATTATTTTATGCAACTATGCCATTTTCAACTGACACAGTGATCATTAATAGAATTAAGACACACTAAAAATTTTAAATTTAAAAAGTGTTATTATAGAAAATTTTTCAAAAAGTAGTCAGATCCTCACAAAAACATAAATGTGAAAAAATGCCAAGTTCCTATCCAAAATTTCGGCCATTAAAAGTAGTGAGATATAAATTTTGACCAAGTTCTTGTTTGACACCACTCCTAATACAGAAATATGCTATGTGTTATATAAATTTTTAATCGTAAGGGTGCATACAATTTCTACATAGTCTGCTTACTTGGCAATATTTTTACCTTACTAAAAAAAGAGAGAATAAAGTGTATTTATTCATTTCTATACATCGGTTAAAATATTGCCAAGTTAGCAGATTATCTAGAAATTATATGACACCCTTACGATTACAAATTTATATCATACATAACATATTTCTGTGTTAGGTATTGTGGCAAACAAGAACTTGGTCAAAATTTATATCTCACTACTTTTAATGGCCGAAATTTTGGATAGGAACTTGGCCTTTTTTCACATTTATGTTTTTTTGAGGATACCCTTTACCAAAAAATGGTAAAAGGGTATATGTGACAGTGCATAGAGAAAGGGACCTAAGGGTAAAAAAAAAAAATCAATTTTCACTTTTTTTTTTTGATGTGAACAACATCTTAGCATCGAATGAGACCAATCCCATGCCCCAAAAGTGTTCCCTCCCAGAGATATGCGCGTTTTATTCAGTGATGGTAAACCAAAGATACACGTATTTAAATCTTTAAAATGGCTCTCTTGAACAAAACAGGTTTTTACCCTTAGGCCCCTTTCTATTTTGCGCGTCACATATATAGGTTTATCATTCCGTTTGTAATTTCCAGAATATTAATAAGCGAGCCATAAAGTATATATATTCTGTTTCTTATGCGTAGGGAAGACGAATAAGCGATGTCCGTCTGTCCGTCTGTCTGTCTGTTCGTCTAGCTGTACGTAAAATCGGTTTTCCGAAGCCCCCAGAAAAGCTAGAGACTTTGTTCTTGGACTGGTGTGTCAAAAATGGTCCAAATAAGATTGGTATTGAAAGTCAACAAAATCGAGCAGACCGTTTCAGAGCTGGGAAGCTTAGACTTCATTTTGCTATACAAAATAACTACCGAAAATTAGTTATTATTATTTTTTTTATCAAATAAACTCATTTTATACTTCAGTAGGAATAAAATTAGTATTTCTAATTAAAAAAAATAAAAAAAAATTAAAAAAAATAAATAGATGTTTCCACTGTTGGAAAACTTTAACTTATTTTCTGATACAGAAGTAACTCACTAAAACAAATTTTTCCTTTTTTTCTATGAATTAAGCATATCTTATGTTCTTAAAATTAAGAGATTGATGTAAGAAATCAGAAAAACAAAAAGGATGATTCCAGGGTTGCAATTTTTGTGAAGTATAAAATTAACTACCGTAAACTAATTTTTTATTTATTTTTATTAAATAAACTTATTTTATACTTTACCACGAATAAAATTGGTATTTCAAATAAAAAAAATATTTATAAATTTAAAAAGACCTTTCTTTCCAGGGTTGGAAAACTTTAATTTTTTTTTTCTTATATGTACAAAAGCAACTTACTAAAACCAAATTTTCCTTTTCTTTATAAATTAAATATAGCTTATATTCTTAAAAGAAAAAGATTGGTGTAAGAACTCATAAAAATTAAAAAGGATAATTCCAGGGTTGGGAAACTGACACTTTTTGTGATATAAAAAATTAACTATTGAAAATTATTTTTTTTTATTAAATTAACGTATTTTATGCTTCAGTACGAATAAAATTGGTATTTAAAATTAAAGATTAAACTTCAAAAAATTAAAAATATGTATGTTTCCAGGGTTGGAACGCATTAACTTTTTTTTATACAAAAGTAACTTACTAAAACAAATTTTTTCCCTTTTTTCAATAAATCAATCATATCACAGCAAAAAATTTCACATTACTATTAAAACTACTTACCATATAATTTTTTTTAATGCATGTATTTATTTGTATTATACAATGTATTATACAATAAGTATTCAAATCTTAAATCTATAAAAAAAAAATTATTAGGCCAGACCAGTGTCGGACATAAACTCCGTGGTAGTTATAAATAATACATTAGTAGTGATAATCAAAAAAGGGGGTGTAAAAGTATTTTCAAGTAGTCCCATCTGGAGTGTTAGGTATAAGAGCCCGTGTGTCCCTCTTTTTTAAGCGGATGTATCCAGTAAAGTTCAAAATATTACGAGCAAGCTGATTAGGATATGATTCGAGTTTTGTTAAATATTTGCCTGCGTATTTTGCAATTTCTTCAGTCACTAGTGGCATATTTAAATCACGATGTATAATAGAATTTTGGATGTACCATGGAGCCGATGTTATTAACCGTAAAATTTTGTTTTGCCTTCGTTGGATTCTCTCGACATTGGAAGCTGAAGCAGTGCCCCATAACTGAATTCCGTAGCGCCATGTTGGCTTCAAAAGCGACTTGTATAATAAAAGATTGCAGTATAGGCTGAGTGTTGAGTTTCTGCCAATCAACCAATATATTTGAGTTAACTTAAGTTTCATCTGAGTTAACTTAGAGTCAATATGATGTTTCCATGTAAGTCTTCGATCAAGGTGTATACCAAGGTATTTTACTTGGGAATGTTGAGGAATATTTTGATTGTTGATTCGAATGGGGGAGCAAGTATCTCTTCTTAGGGTGAACGTTATATGGACACACTTTTGTTCATTGACTTTAATTCTCCATAAGTTCAACCATATTTCCAGCTGGGTAATATGTTCCTGGAGATTGCGGGATGCCTCATAAGGGTTTTCGTGCACACTCATACAGGCTGTATCATCGGCAAAAGTACAAATATGGATATTATTGCTCACAGGCATATCACAAGTATATATTAAATACAAGACAGGACCCAGAATACTACCCTGTAGCACACCAGAAGATATAGATTCGGGCACACTCGTGAACTCTCCTTCCACAACAGTGAACTTCCTATCAATAATATAACTTTCCAAAAGCTTTTGAATGTTTATTGGCAGATATGTCTTCAATTTTAAAACTAGGCCTTCGTGTCATAATTTATCAAACGCCTGAGAAACATCAATAAAGAGAGCAGAACAATACTTCTTTTCTTCAAATGTTCTTCTTACAACTTGGACCAGTCTATGCGTTTGTTCAATCGTTCTGTGCTGAATTCTAAAGCCAAATTGGTGGTCCGGGATGCACCCATTATCAGTTAAAATTTTGGACAATTTAGTCATGAGCAGCTTTTCGAAAAGCTTTGAGATTGTAGATAGCTTATAGGCCTATATGACTCAGTCTTGGTAAGATCTTTGCCCGCCTTTGGAATCATTTTAATATTGGCCAGTTTCCAGTTATGTGGAAAATACTGCATTCTGAAAATAGCATTAAAAGTAAATAGCAGGATTCTTATTGCAATATGAGGCAAGTTCATGAGCATTTTGTTACTAATGCCATCAATACCTGGAGCTTTCTTCGGGTTGAGTTCAGCAATTACTTTTTGTACTTCACGCATCTTAAACCTTAAATCAGCAGCACCCGTACATAAATTGGGAGTGAATACAGATTTTAAATGCTTCGAAAATAAGTTACCTTTCTCACTTTCGCTTCTTGCCCAGCCTCCGGTCGCAGTACGCAATGGTGATTTAAGATCAACGGGTCGTTTAAGATTTCTAGTAGCGCGCCATAAAGAGTAATTAGATGCGGACGTTACATCAAGACCTTCTAAATACTTTTCCAGTAGTGCAGTTTTTTCGGACGATAGCAGCTCTTTGAGTCGTTTAGTACATTCTTTAAGTCTGATTTTATTTAGGGGTGATCTGTGTTGTTGCCATTCTCTTCTAGCTCTCCTTTTTCACATACAAGACGTTCAATTTCCGTAGAATAAATTCTGTTAAAGCCGGTCTGCGGATAGGAGGTAGTGGCGTGTTCAGCAGCCTGTTTAATATTTTCGTTAAGATTGGCAATGTTAAATTCAATATCATCGCATGATCTAAGCTGAATGTTTTCTACGCAGTGACTACTAAGATATTTTTTGAATGCCAGCCAGTTGATTCCATTAATCAACATATGAGTTAGTTAAATCACTCCTTAGTGGGTTGAAATTGTAACTATTGTTGGAGACTGATCGGAGGACAGATCTAGAGAGGCCTCTACATGAATTAAGGCCCTATGGATATTTTTCGTGACGGCAAAATCTATAACATCTGGAATTTTTCTTACGTCAGTAGGCCAGTAAGTAGGCTCCCCACTCGAAATGACATCTAAGCCCATTTTTGAAATCGTATTGTAACAGGACGCGATCCCCAGTACGTATGTTTTGCATTGTAGTCACCAGCTGCCACGAAACAAGATCCAAGCGATTTGTAGAACTTCTCATACTGATCTTCGGAAACTGAAAATCTGGGAGATGAGTAAATTGATGATATCACGAAATTCGCACAAAAATTTTCTACGAAAATATTCGTTGCTTGCAAATATTCTTCACTAAGATTATCAAGGACATAGTGCTTGAGTCTTGACTTAATCATACTTGCTGATCCACCGCATGCTCTCCCTCTCGGGTCCTTTGTATCATATAAAGTGTAACCATTTATTTTAAATAAGCTTCTTGAGGTCAAATGAGTCTCAGAAACCAACATTATATCAATATTTTTTCCATGAGGAAGTGCTCAAGCTCATTTTTATGTTGGCGAATGCCGTTTGCGTTCCAGAAACATATTTTTAACGTGTTCATGGTTTATTAACTAATGCTTGAAGCAGTGTATTCTGCATTTGCAGCATTTCTTGCATCATACTTGTTTATAGTTAGCACCAGATTCTCAATAGTAGCTTCAAGGCGACTAAAGTTAAAGCTTGAGTTTGAATTCGTTGAATTATTTGGCGGTGGAACATTTTGCGTGGGAATTGAATTAGTCTTAGCAGCATCAGCATACGATACACGTGAAGTAACTGGTTGGCTTATTTGAGCAAAAGTGGCGGAGTTCGCGTTTACTGTTTGAACTGGAGTTAATTTGGGTTTTTGACCCATAGCCTGTTTAACGAAAGAATATACAGGGCACCCTCTATAGTTAGCTGTGTGATTACCTCCACAATTACTACATTTTTTTCTGCTTGATCTTTTGGCTTAGTGCAGCTAGCAGTACCATGCAATTCACCGCAGATAACACACACTGTAGGTAACTTGCAGTAAGTTTTCGTATGGCCATATTCTTGGCAATTATGGCACTGTACGGGACCTGAACGCTTGCGTGGCTCTTCAACTGTGATTTTACGATGTAAGAGCTACTTTACGCTATAAGCTGGATGGGCTTCATTTTTTTTCAATTGTATGTCATTCGGCTCCAGCTCAACCCGAAATAGGGGTTGTGGGATCTTTTCTCTATTAAATATGTTGGTAACATTTTTTACCTTGAATCCATGGTCGACAAGTGCACATTTTACTTCTTCGGGTTCAACATATGAATCTATGCCCTTTAATACTATCTGCAGGGCTTTAGTACTCTTAAGTTGGTATGTGTAAAAATTTGTTTTATTTTTTTCTAATTCACTAACAATTTTTCGGAAATCTTTTTCATTATATATTTGGATTTTAGTTTCATCAATATTACCTCGTTTAATTGGAACGATGTGAAAAGTATTTTCACCAATGGTCGACAGTAGTTTTTTATAAGCGCGTTAGAATTTTTTCTCTCAGATAAATAGGTGGTGGCTTAAAAGACTTTTGCGATGATGTAGAAGGCTTGTCGTCGGTGTCTTGCAATAATGAAAAACGATTTTGACGATTGGTAGATGATGCGCTGTTATCCGTAAACATCTTCGGGACAGACGAAATTTATGAAGAATTTGGGCTTGCCCACGCTTTACCACGGTTATATATCTGTCCATTCCCACTTGTATGTACCTTGGGTTTTGAGCTACTGTTATGTGTAGTGATAACTTGGTTTAGTGATGAAGGCGAGCCCGATGCGGATGATATCGCAGACTTAAATGAAGAAGTACTAGGCAATGGTAATGTTAACGATTCACTAGTTGGCATTGGACAAAGCCAAGTTGTTCGATGACGGTAAAGTGGCTTTTCCGTTAGAAAAAGACTTTTATCAGGTTTATTATTTATATTTTTTTCATTAAGCGTTTCAGAACTCACTGTAAAATAAGCATTTCTGCCGGTGCAACTCACTTCAAAATTTTTTTCCTTTGAAGTACTCATACAGAGTATTATTCCTCAAGGGTACTTTGTTTGTGTTAACGGTTTTTTTTTGTCTTTGCTATTTCTTGCTTTGTAAAAAATATAAGTAAAGCCAATAAGCTTATTTATCAAGGTGAATATGTATTACGAATATTTTCTGTACGATTTTTAATTTTGTTGTTTTTTATATTTGTTTCGTATGTATCTATGTAAAAAAAATCCGCTTTAACGTCTCTTCACTATGAAGGTTCAACGAGAACTGTAAGTAACGAGAACGAGAAAGCCATATAATGAATTACTTTCTTTTATTGCCCAATTTCATTACTCGCTTACCATTCACATTACCTTAAATTTAAAAAAAATGACGTACAAGTTGCTAAATGAAGAGAATGATATTTTTAGATTAAATAGATTACGTGAATAAGTTGCCAAATAAAAAAAGTAAGTACTTCTCAAGAATCGATTATTTTAGTCTCAAGCCTTGTTAAAATCATTAAGTTGGTAATCCAGTAGGGAACAGCTTCAACAAAAATGCTGAATTCCACACTCGATTACCTTTTTTGAAATTTTTTGCTGGGATCTCAGCAAAATCAAAAAGGATGATTCCAGAGTTGGGAAACTTACTCTTTTTGTAATATAAAAAATTAACTACCGAAAACTAATTTTTATTTTTTTTAAATAAATAAACTAATTATATGCTATAGTACGAATAAAATTGGTATTTCAATTTAAAAAAATTTAAAACACTTTTTCAGGGTTGGAAAACTTTACTTTATTTTATACAAAAGTAACTTACTAAAGCAAATTTTTCTTTTTTCTCTATAAATTAAAGATATCTTATATTCTTAAAAGAAAGAGATTAGTATAAGAAATCAGAAAAGTCAAAAAGTATGATTTCAGGGTTGGAAAACCCACACTTTTTGTTATACAAAAAATTAGCTACCGAAAAATAATTTTTATTTTTTTTTATAAAATAAACTTATTTAATACTTCAGTACGAAGGATTTTGCTATTTCAAATTAAAAAAAAATAAATAAAAAAATGAAAACGACGTTTCCAGGTTTGGAAAACCTTATTTTTTATACAAAAGTAACTTACTAAAGCAAATTTTTCTTTTTTACTATAAATTAAACTCATCTTACATTCTTAAAAAAAAAGGATTGGTATAAGAAATCAGAAAAATCAAAAAGGAGGATTCCAGGGTTGGAAAACTTACACTTTTTGTGATATATAAAAGTAACTAAGTCTAATTAATTTATATATTTTCCTTTATAAATTATATATATTTTGAGTTTTGGAAAGAACAGTTTTGTGTAGAAAATTATAAAAATAAAAAACACAGCTTAAGAGCTTGAAACTTTGTACTTTTTTCCTGGATATTAAAGTAAATAAATAAAATTTTTTTTTTTTTAATTTTCTTTTTTCTTTTTTCACTTAACACATTTTCTATATTTTTTTAAGAACTACTAGATTGGTATAAGGAATCCGAAAAATCTGAAATGATGATTTGAGGGTTTGAAAATTAATTTTTTTTGTACATAAAAGTAACTAGGTCAAATTATTTTTTTCTTTTTGTCTATACTTTATGTATGTGCCTATGTATGTATCTGTATACTACATAAAAGCACTTTGGTAAAGGGTATATAAGATTCGACACAGCCGAATATAGCACTCTTACTTGTTTTTTTTTAATATTTATTAAATAAATATATGCATGTAAAAAAAAAACTTCAAAGATAATGTTAAAAAAATTTTATATAAATATGATATCAAAACATATCAAATTCAAAATACAACACTACAAAACTCTATGTTCAACAGGGGAAGAGTTATGAGATAAATTGTCCAGATGGAAAGCAAATAATGGTGCAGGAGCTGATCTAATTAGGCCTAAAGACATTAGGAACAATTGCATATTCTTAACACCTACATATGTACAGGGTGGCGCAGAATGAGCTTTATGGTGTAAATGGTTTATAACCTTTTGATTTATGCGATTATTATACATTTTTTTAAAAACAGTATATAATTGAGGAGTTTATTGCAATTAGCTTTGAAAAATGATATCCTGTAAGTGATGCCTTTTTAACATACTTTCCATAACTTTTCGCAAAACTTCGGGTGAAATGGCTATGATTTCATTTCGAATGTTGGTTTTTAGTTGTGGTTTGTTAAAGTACACCCAGCAAAAAATTTCAAAAAAGGTAATCGAGTTTGGAATTAAGCATTTCTGGTGGAAGCTGTTCCTAACTGGATTACCAACTTAATGATTTTAACAAGGCGTGAGACTAAAATAATCTAATATTGAGAAGTACTTACCTTTTTATTTGGAAACTTATTCACGTAATCTGTTTAATCTAAAAAAATCATTCTCTTTATTTAGCAACTTGTACACAATTTTTTTACATTTTAGGTAATGAGATTTGTAAGCGAGTAATGAAATTTGGCAATTAGAAAAGTAAGTCTTTATATGGCAAGTAGTTTTGATGGTAATGTTTAAGTTTTTCCTGGGACACTCTTTCTTTCAAATATCCCCAAAGAAAACTGTCGGGAGCTGTTAAATCTGGTGAACGTGGAGTTCAGTTAAAATCGCTTATGTTTGAGAAAATGCGTTCGCCGTATATGTCCCTTAACAAAACCATTGAGGCACCTGCAGTATATGCTGTTGTTCCATATACTTGAAACCAGAAGCTTGGATGATTTTCCACAGCTGGCCTAACAAAATTTTCCAACATTGTCCGATATGCATCAAAAAATATTGGCCGATTATCCTTTCGGAGGATATACCGGCACCAGGAAGGGTTCTTACAGACCCATGTTGACGAAAATTTCCAATCAAATGGTTTATTGCTGGCGCTGTGGGTGCAATGCGCACATTAAAATGATGACGATATTCACGTTGTATTAACACAATAGACTGTTGGTTTGAAAAATAAAATTCAATGATTTTTGTACGTTGTTCGATCGTGTAATGGTTCATCCTCACAAAAACATAAATGTGAAAAAATGCCAAGTTCCTATCAAAAATTTCGGTCATTAAAAGTTGTGAGACATAAATTTTGACCAAGTTCTTGTTTGGTACAATACCTAAAACAGAAATATGTTATGTATTATATAAATTGGTAATCGTAAGGGTGTCATATAATTTCTAGATAATCTACTTTTGATAATCTAGATCCTCACAAAAACATAAATGTGAAAAACGGCCAAGTTCTTATCCAAAATTTCGGCCATTAAAAGTTGTGAGATACAAATTTTGACCAAGTTCTTCTTCGCCACAATTCCTAATACAGAAGTATATTATGTATAATATAAATTTGTTATGTTAAGGGTGATATAATTTCTAGATAATCTGCCAACTTGACAACGTTTTTATCATTATAAAGAAAAGAACATTTATACATTATTCTCTCCTTTTTTGGAAAGGTAAATATATTGCCAAGTTATCAGATTATCTAGAAATTATATGACACCTTTACGATTACAAATTTATTTTATACATAATATATTTCTGTGCTAGGAATTGTGGCAAAGAAGAACTTGGTCAAAATTTATATATCTGAACTTTTAATTGCCGCAATTTTGGATAAGAACTTGGCTGTTTTTCACATTTATGTTTTTGTGAGGATCTGATTACTTTTTGAAAAGATTTCTATAATAACACTTTTTAAACTTAAAATTTTTAGTGTGTCTTAATTCTATTAATGATCACTGTGCCAGTTGAAAATGGCATAGTTACATAAAATAATGGGTACTAGTGTGGTGGGTGTTGAATTGTTGACCTTAAAAATGCACTATGTGTCATTACAACTGGTCGCCAATGTGCATGCAATTTGATAAGAGTCGACTGGAAGAAACATGTAAAATACAGCGTAAATTTTACTGGGCATGAGCCTGCCTATTTTCTCAATATATTTACATATTAAAGTCTGCTTAGCCGAAGTACATAAATCAAAAGGATATGCCCAATGTGTATGCAAAGTTTCAATAGAATAACTGGTGCTTTTAATTTTTGGATTTTCCGATTGAGTAAATCAATTAATATTTGTGTACAAAATGTCATCTCTCTATAGTTTAATATTACGTAATATTTTTATGGGCCTGGCCCCGCGGACTTTTATATCTGCTAGTCCTTATGGTTCATGCAAAGTTTGGTATTAAACAGTTAATAAGAAATACCTGAGTATTAAATTAAAAACTGCTAAGCAGAAGTACCTGAACGAAAAAGCTAAGATTTATGGGTGAATTCACGGCTACTTTTCAAAATAGCGAATTTTTATTTTGGATAAGTGCAATGTGTATGAAAAGTTTTAATAAAATGTATGTTAATTTTGAATTTGAAGTGCTTGTTTCCGCCCTCTGATAGCAACTTCTGGGGTTTCAGATTTTTCTTAGTGATTTAGTTGTGTATCAAATTTAAGCTCGCTAGTGCGAATTGGAGTTTTAACGTCGTGGCCCCGCATACCGGGGAAAACTTTTTGGTTTTAAGATTTTCCCATTGGCTTACTTACTAGCGTGAATTATATCTTTAGATTTTAATAGCATTACCTCTCCCACTATTCCGAACTCAAAATTTTGTTGTAAGCAGCGCTTATAATTCATGCTAATTTTCTTCTAAAATATGCTAGAGTGATGTAGATTGAACACAAGGCTAACACTTTATTGGAGTGATCACGCCCACTTTTTAAGATGATAGATTTCACTTAATTGGCTTGATATAAAAGCTGTATATTAAGTTTTTTAGTTTTAGTTCAAGATAATATTAGCGTGACCCCGCCTGGGGTCCTGGTAACATTTTTTAGGTTTTCAGATTATTCTAGTTGGTTTCTCACTTAGACCTACTTGTATATCAAATTTCAGCTCATTAGCGCAACTTTTAATTTTTAATTTTTATGGGCGCAGCCCCGCCCCGCTGACTAAAATTTCCGGGTTTCTTAGATTTTTCTAGTTTGTTTCTCACGTAAACCTATTTGTATATCAAATTTCAGCTCCTTAGCGCAACTTTTAATTTTCATGGGCGTCACCCAGCCCACTTTTTGCAACTCAGGCATTTTTTTGGCTAGTGCTTATTATTCGTGTCAAGTTTTCTAAATATCCTGAGCCGTAGTACACGAAAATGAGGTTTAAATTGTATAGACGTGTCAACGCCCAATTTTTTAATAAAAAATTTATAGCCTTGCATTACCGCAGTATATATGTCAAATTTCAATAAAATAGCTTCCATTAAGCGCCTAAGATTTGCCTTTTTAATTCTGACCTTTGTGGGCGTAGCCCCGCCTTCGTGGCTAAAATTTCCGGGTTTTTAGATTTTTTAATTGATTGCTCACTTAGACCTAGTTCTGTATTGAATCTAGGCGCACAGTAGTGCGCCAAGTCAAGTTCTGGCCAATGCACGCAGTGTGTATATTTACAGGAAGCAATTCGAGGTGTTTTTACCCCCCTAATAATTTTGCTCCCCGCCATCGTAAAATTATAGAATTTAAACCATAATTAGAATAAATTTAAATTGTCAAGTAAGCAGACTATCTAGAAATTATATGATACCCTCACGATTACAAATTTATGTAACGCATAGCATATTTCTGTATTAGGTATTGTGCCAAACAAGAACTTGGGCAAAATTTATATCTCACTACTTTTAATGGCCGAAATTTTGGATAGGAACTTGGCCTTTTTTCACATATATGTTTTTGTGAGGATTTTAGCTTACTAGAAAAAGCTTTGATTTTTATGGGCGTAGCCTCGCCCCCCTGGCTAAAATTTCTGAGGATTAAGATTTTTCTGGTTCATTGCTCACCTAGATATACTCGTGTACGAAATGTTAGCTCTCTAGCTATAGCTTCAACAATTTGATGAGTATGTCAGTGGTCAATGGTCAGTGAGTATGTCTTAAAATATGCACTTTTTGCTAGAGATGTTCACGTGAGTATTTTCTGACTCACGACACGCACGCTCACGAAGAAAAATATTTTACTCACGCACTTTCACGCACGAATGATTTTGAATATTTTCACGATCAAACACGTTCACGAATAAAATACTTTTAGTCACGCACGAGTGTTTTTCAATTTATCACGATCACGCACGCTCACGAAAAAGTACATATACTTTTTTGTATAATTTTCATGTTTTTTGGGTTGAAAAACAGGTTATTACATATACATATCTATGTATATATGTGTGCTCGTGTTTTTTTACAATTTACAGTGTAAATTAAAATAAAAAATAAAGAAAAGTTAATTTAATATCTATATTTATGATTTGAATAGGCTAAAGTTCGTATCGCTTTTTAAGCCAAATTACATGAGATAATTATTAATGAACAAATAACACCAAAGTTTTTTGTAAATATTCTGACAACACATAGTTGAACGGAACAGGTAGCCGTTTTCGAAGGCCACTAAATCTTCATCATCAGCGTTCTTCTGTGCTTGGTCCATAAAGCAGAAATTTTTCGTATATAAAGCAGAAATCTACATCAACTGACACCACATGATGAAGGTTTAGTGGCCTTTGAAAACTGCTAGCTGTTCCGTTCAACTATGTGTTGTCAGAATATTTACAAAAAACTTTGGTTGATACTTAATACAGGGTATCTAAGAAACATACATACATACTTACAAAGGTGTATGGACCCACCAAACAAAATGCTACGAATTCGTAAAGAATTCGTAACGATTGGTCGACAAAATCTTTCGATTTCGGCACAGAAATATTAGCGATTTCTTAACAATTTTTGTATGAAATGGTTGACACGACTTCGTTACGGTAAGTCGGTACGAATTCGTAACGACATGTAGGTACGATTTCGTTTTGCTTTTATAGCAGAGTACCGCTTCACCGTTATGTTGCTGCTATTGTCGAAATAATTTTCACATACTCACGTTTTTTAATATTTGTTACAATCCTTTTTTTTATCAACATATACACAGAGAAAACAGATTCGCTGTGACAACCGAATTTGTTGCCAATTGAATTTTGGCGGTTGCACCAACTATCATAGAATTCTGCTATAGCGACTAAAATTTTCTTGTGGTACCACTGTATTTTAATTATAACCCTCAACCCAATAGTTGCAGCAACAGAAAAATTGGTTGACAGTATGGAATTTGAAATAAATGTTATTCTTACTATCGAAAATTTGGTTAATATAATCAAAACAATATCATAATTGGTACCTGCAAAATAAAAATTGGCCTTCCTTGCTGATATAAAAATAAACAATAAACGTAAATAAAAATACACAATTTAAGACATTTATTATTTGACATATTGTCATAAGTCTATTTTAATTGAAATTTATTTTCTGATGGTGAAGAATGTCTATATACATTTCTTCAACCACACATTTTGTAAAGCCACAAGCCTGTTATCTTATGCACAAACTTTCAAAAACCATTTGAGAACTCACAAATCATAATATCTTTGAAAGTCACAAAAGTTAATTTTTAAATTTGCTGCTATAAACTATGATAGTAAACACAACCTCTAGTTAGTTGCAGCAACTGATTGAAAGTTTTTATTTTAATTTTAATATAGAACGACATTTTTTTAGTTGCTAATACCAAAAGTTGGTAGTAAAATCCAATTCGTAATATTTTATTCGGTTGGGTTAATCAATCGGTTAATTAGTCATGACAAAAGCATACGCTCGGTTGATGCAATCAATTTAAGTATTGTCACAATCATATTTTTGTTACAATTATGCCCTTATGGCAATGAACATGGATTGATTCTTGAATTAACAGAAAATTGATAGCGTGAACTGAAATATATTTAATGCAAATGATATTTTATTGGACTAACCGTTTTCCAACCAATCTTTTTTCTGGGTGTACATATTTATTTAAAATAAATTTTCACAGACTTTTACCTATGTACTCAAAAATCAAAGTTTTAAGGTTTAAAAAAATTGTTCAGAGGAACTACCGAAATGTCTTAACGAATTCGCTACGACAAGCCTGTCTTCAGAAAAAGTCGGAACATTTTGTTTGGCGGTATTCATTATGTTTGTAAGCTCATACTACCATACATATTACTATACATATATGCATTTGTTATTATAAAATAATTTATTTCAAATGATTGAATACAGTTACATATGTGCCTATGCAAGAATGTTACCTCGTGAGAGCGTGAGAATTCGTGCGTGATTATTAAAAAAAGCTCACGCACGATCACGCACGAGTGAATTTTTATCAATCACGCTCACGCACTAACGCGTGATTAGTTATAATATTTGATCATGAATGACGCATGACTCACGCGTGACACGATAAAATCACGACATTTGCACATCTCTACTTTTTGCACCTTCATATCTCTGGATAAAAACTTTCAAACTTCTCATGTGAGGTTACATGAATTTATTCTAATTATGATATAAATTTTATAATTTTACGATTGCGGGGAACAAAGTTATGAGGGGGGTGAAAAAAGCTCGAATGGCTTCCTGTAAATATACACACTGCATGCATTGGCCGGAAATTGGCCAAGTCTCCAAGTCTTCTCCACAAAATGCTTAAAACAACAAAGAAAGAATAATAATAAAAAATGTTATAGAGAATTCAAACCGTGTAGCTCATTCTGAGCCACCCTGTACAATCACTACAGTAGTTAACTCGATTATAAGTAACGCCTCTATGTCTACTCTTTTGAAAACTTCACTAATACGCCTAATTTATAGGAATGGTTCTAAAAGCGATTGCAACAACTAAAGACCCATTGCAATACTACCTGTTAATGAGATGGTTTTAGAAGAAGTTGTAGTACCCAGACTTAATGGCATTCTAGCAAGATATAAAGTAATCAATCAAGGTCAGTATGATTTTCAGATAATCACATAAATAAATATGTGTTTGGGAGAAAATAAAAACTGCCTCGTAACGTTCGTAGATTTCAGCAAAGCCTTCCCTACTCTAGAAACTGTTTCAGTTGGTTCGGAAACTATTTAAAAATATGAACGTATCGTGTAAAAATATGTAAAACGCTTAGTAACCAAATCACAACAGACTATGGTGTACTTCAAGGATCTGAGCTGGGTCCCGTCCTGTACCCTCTATATTCAAACGAGATTTTAAGCAAAATAAAAAATAGCAAATCATAGTTGCCAACAAAAACATTGAGGTCGCATATGAAATTATGCAAAAACAGCTAAACAAAGTCACTAAATGGTGTCATGATAACGAAATTGTCATAAATGCCTCAAATACCAAAATTATGCATATCACACCTTCACATCCTACCAAATCAAATACTAAAATCAAGATCCACATTTGTTCTAACCTCGAGAGTCGCCGAAACAGTCAACTTGAATCATATCATAATATTAATTAATTTTACCCTAATTTTTTTAGTTCTTGTTGTATAAGAAGAGGATATTTGAGGTTAATGACTATTGAAGAAAAAAGAGCTCATCCAGACAAAAAACATCGATATATCATACTTCAAGATCCCTGCATTCGGCAAAAAATGATAAACAATCTTTTAAAATAGTTCTGCTGGAATTATCGAAATAATTACTTAACAAAACTTTAATGATTTTTGCGAGCTTTACTTCTCTGATATTAGGGTTTCAGGAACTGAGAGTTGGTGGGAAAATACTAGAACGTGATATTTGATTGTCTCTTTAAGGCAAAAACATTGATATATCACACTTTAGGATGCGACTGTAAATGCTTAAGATATAATGCATAATTTATTTTGGCGATCCTTACGTTCGGCAAAAAATATAAAATTTTTTTTGTAACTGCCTTACCACAATACTTTATATTCGGTGGTGTACGGCGAAGTAGGTCTAGGTGAGAAACCAACTAGAAAAATCTGAAAACTCAAAGCCTTTTACCAGAGTGGGCTGGGTCTCGCTTATATTGCTTGGAATTAAAAATTTAATACATACACAGAGAGAATGGATGGGTTAAAAATCTCTTGGAGCAACAAATATTTAATTATGTATCCCAATTTTCCATATTTGCTATCAATTATCAATCAAATGTACTATTTTTTCACATTTATTCATAAAAAAACCATAATTACAATGCAAATAGAATTTTTACAATAGTTTTATTAGTAATAACAATTGATTTCGTTAATTTCTAATAACCATTTTAGAGTAGAAAGTAACGTGACTGAATATTGGCTTTTGAAATTAAAAAAAAATATTAACTCAAACAAATTTTTATTCTGAATACAAAAGGAAAAACATATTCGTTTGCTTATTCCTTACTTGTGGAACAAATTTGAATATAAGAAACAACAAATAAAAATTAAATACAAATGTCATATAAAAAATATATTTTGCAGAATAATTACACAAAATCCTGATTTTTTAGAAAAGGTAAGGACATTATTATATACTTATATCGCAAAATATTCGAAGTGTTATTGCTATTATTCTGAAGTGAAATTATGCAATAACTTGTAGTTTCTTGATAGGAAAAAATCTGTGTATTAAAGCCGAACACCGGCAAGGAATGTTACAATGCACCGCGTGTAAAAAATTCCATATTTCACTTCAGAATATAAGCAACAAATTAAGATTAATTTGCCAAAAATATAATAATTTTTTTTTTCATGTATTTATTTATTGTATCTTCATATATGAACTAACAATAAGTATTCAAATCTTAAATCTATAAAAAAAAATTATTAGGCCAGGCCAGTGTCGGACATAAACTTAGTGGTAGTTATAAATAATACATTAGTAGTGATAATCAAAAAAGGGGGTGTAAAAGTATTTTCAAGTAGTCCCATCTGGAGTGTTAGGTATAAGAGCCCGTGTGTCCCTCTTTTTTAAGCGGATGTATCCAGTAAAGTTCAAAATATTACGAGCAAGCTGATTAGGATGTGATTCGAGTTTTGTTAAATATTTGCCTGCGTATTTTGCAATTTCTTCAGTCACTAGTGGCATATTTAAATCACGATGTATAATAGAATTTTGGATGTACCATGGAGCCGATGTTATTAACCGTAAAATTTTGTTTTGCCTTCGTTGGATTCTCTCGACATTGGAAGCTGAAGCAGTGCCCCATAACTGAATTCCGTAGCGCCATGTTGGCTTCAAAAGCGACTTGTGTAATAAAAGATTGCAGTCTAGGCTGAGTGTTGAGTTTCTGCCAATCAACCAATATATTTGAGTTAACTTAAGTTTCATCTGAGTTAACTTAGAGTCAATATGATGTTTCCATGTAAGTCTTCGATCAAGGTGTATACCAAGGTATTTTACTTGGGAATGTTGAGGAATATTTTGATTGTTGATTCGAATGGGGGAGCAAGTATCTCTTCTTAGGGTGAACGTTATATGGACACACTTTTGTTCATTGACTTTAATTCTCCATAAGTTCAACCATATTTCCAGCTTGGTAATATGTTCCTGGAGATTGCGGGATGCCTCATAAGGGTTTTCGTGCACACTCATACAGGCTGTATCATCGGCAAAAGTACAAATATGGATATTATTGCTCACAGGCATATCACAAGTATATATTAAATACAAGACAGGACCCAGAATACTACCCTGTAGCACACCAGAAGATATAGATTCGGGCACACTCGTGAACTCTCCTTCCACAACAGTGAACTTCCTATCAATAATATAACTTTCCAAAAGCTTTTGAATGTTTATTGGCAGATATGTCTTCAATTTTAAAACTAGGCCTTCGTGCCATAATTTATCAAACGCCTGAGAAACATCAATAAAGAGAGCAGAACAATACTTCTTTTCTTCAAATGTTCTTCTTACAACTTGGACCAGTCTATGCGTTTGTTCAATCGTTCTGTGCTGACTTCTAAAGCCAAATTGGTGGTCCGGGATGCACCCATTATCAGTTAAAATTTTGGACAATTTAGTCATGAGCAGCTTTTCGAAAAGCTTTGAGATTGTAGATAGCTTATAGGCCTATATGACTCAGTCTTGGTAAGATCTTTGCCCGCCTTTGGAATCATTTTGATATTGGCCAGTTTCCAGTTATGTGGAAAATACTGCATTCTGAAAATAGCATTAAAAGTAAATAGCAGGATTCTTATTGCAATATGAGGCAAGTTCATGAGCATTTTGTTACTAATGCCATCAATACCTGGAGCTTTCTTCGGGTTGAGTTCAGCAATTACTTTTTGTACTTCACGCATCTTAAACCTTAAGGGACGAGGGGGTAGAGAAACTACACACGGTAAATCAGCAGCACCCGTACATGAATTGGGAGTGAATACAGATTTTAAATGCTCAGAAAATAAGTTACCTTTCTCACTTTCGCTTCTTGCCCAGCCTCCGGTCGCAGTACGCAATGGTGATTTAAGATCAACGGGTCGTTTAAGATTTCTACTAGCGCGCCATAAAGAGTAATTAGATGCGGACATTACATCAAAGTAGATTAGTAATGGGGACGGACGACATGTTTTGGGAATTCAAAACCGGGAAAAAACAAAAACGATGGCAACCCTGTTACAAATGGGGGGATTTTGGGGATTTTCATGCTGATATGGTGTGTGTGTGTGAGTTTGATTCTTTGGTCATGTGTATGTATGTATACTTGTGTGCACAGCTTTTGTTGTTATTGTAGAGAAACGTTGTGCTTACAGTGCATGGATGTATGTACGTGTGGGATGTGTATGTGTGTGTGTGTGAGTCTAATTCTTTGGTTGTGTGTGCATGTATATGTGGGTGTTTGTATGTATGTATGGGTGTGTGCGTGTGTGTGTGATTGTTATTTGATAGTTTATGGTTTGCTGTTGCTGTTTTGAGTTATAGTTGGTATGCTTATGTAGGGTTATTGTATGTATGCATTTATGTTTGTGATCTCTGGCGGGGGAAATAATCTAATAGCTGCAGAGAGTGGCAACCCTGTTGCGAATGGAAGTCGTTAGGGAATGTATTTGGTAATGTATGTATATGTTGTTGGATTAATGTGTGTGATCTTATCTATTTTTGCTTTGAAGAATGTCATTGTTTGTGTGAGTTACATCAACACTTTTTCATACATATTTACAAATGCATGTATATATGTTTTTAAGGCTATTGACGTTGCTATTATGGAGATAGAAAATATTGTGTCGGCATAGGTTTCATATATGTTCAAGTGAATTTCAGATGTTAAATGTTTTGAATCCGATCAGGTTGATAAAAAGAGCTTTTCAATAGGGGTAGTGATATCTTTATTTCGGTATATTTTACTTTAATGTAACAATTATAAGAAATAGCTTTTGGAGAAATACAACAAAAACTTATAGAAGCACCTACTTTCACGTGTCCCGATTTTTCTAGTACCTTTATATTGCAAACTGATGCTAGCGATTTTGTTCTGGGTGTTGCTGTGTATATGAATTTCATCATATATCGTAATACCAACAGAGAATTGTGGAAATGTGTGTGTGTGTGTGTGTGTGTGTGTGTATGAATTTCATCATATGTCGTAATAAATTAGGCTTGATGACTACTACGCGATTCTCATATAAAGTATATAAGTAGAAGAAATAATGTAGATTGTCATCAGTCTGCTCTGATATCTCAACAAGTCACAACCTATTTTCCCATCCAAAATCTCTAAAGTGTTTGAAATCCAAAAACTATAAAAGTGTTAGAACTAATTACTCTTTGTTAAAAAAGATAATAGTGCATAAAAAATAATTAAATAAATTGTTTATAACTGAAATAAATTGTTTATAAATAAAATAATTAAATTAATTAATAAAGAAATAAATAATTAAATAATATGAATACTACAAGTTGTACTATCTGCAATAAAGTCTTTATGACTCAAACAAAACTAAACCAGCATATTGAAACGCACTCCTATGCTAGCCAATCGAAGGCTATGCTTGGAACTAGTAAGCTAAATCTTCAAAACAAATATTGTGAGGATTGTGATGAGATGATCCCATCAAATGGTTATAGGGCTCATGTCAGAACCACAAAACACAAAAACAGTTGTCAGCAAGAACGGATTGGAGATTTTCTCACTAAGAGAGCAAGCAACTTCAATGGGAGGATCGAGACATACATCCTCCTCAACAAAAATGTGGGTGTCTTGTTTCCGGAGGAGTTTCTGAAATCTGCCAAGAGCTCCATAGTACAACAACTAAATGAAAGTAGTAAGATACATACTACATTTAAATTTAATATGGAGCTCACATGTGATTATATGAATATGGTGAATGATGAGATTAATGTTTCCCAACTTGTACATATTTCGAAAATGATGTTGGTGACTTTGTCTGATGATATAGAGGACATGTACAAGAAACAAGTCGAGGAGCTAAGAACCAAAATGGAAGAATTTCAAGAGAGGGATAGCGGATGGACCTTGATTTCAATAAATTCCCTTGAAGTTAATATAAACAAGGCGTCCATAATAAGAGGATCAAGCTTTATCCCTCTCCCGAAAAATATTGCAGTGAAATGTGCATGCATAAATGTCGACAACAATGATATTTATTGCTTTAAATGGTGACTCATTGCGGCTTTGTACACAAATAGTACTTTAGATCGAAGACAACGGAAAAACTGTAGAAATTTCAATATTGCAAACATTTCTGATGAGAATATTAATATAGGGGAAGTTGTATTAAATTTTAAAGACCTAGAGTTTCCACTCCCATTGAAGCAGATACAAAAATTTGAAAGTCAAAATTATGTGAGCATCAATGTATTTGGTCACAATGAAACATCGCTTATAGGACCATACTACATAACAAAAGGAGAAAAACATGTTCATATTAATCTCTTATTGCTCCAGTCCAATGAAAACTTCCACTATGTACTCATCAATGATATATCAAAGTAAGTTTCATTTGTGCATTTAAGCGAAATATGTTTTCATATCTATTTAAACAGTTACTTATTATTGTTATGTTAATTTACATACTATTTTATTTTCTATATTTTCTTCAGACTTCTTCGTTCCAACATGACGTCACACAGAAGTAAGATTCTGATATGCAACACCTGCCTATATTATACACATGATGATTATGTGTATAATCATCACAAAAACGTTTGCGACAAAAAAGTCATCAGAATGCCAGAAGACGGATCTATTATCAAGTTTACGAAGCACTACAAACAGTTAAATGTACCATTTGTACATTTGAGTCCATTTTAGAAAAAGTCAATGATCCTGTAAGTAAAAGCAGTACAAATGTACAGAAACACCATGCGTGTGCATTCGGGTATTTTATTAATTGTAGTTTTAAGAGAGAAAATAATATAAATAGGAATTATTTTGGTGAAGATTCGGCAAATGTATTTATTAAAAAAATAGTTGAAGATTGTACAGATATTTATCTAAATTATTTAATTAAAGTTAAGAAAATGTTCATAACCCCAATAGAAATAGCTCAATATAATGCAAAAAATTGTTATATATGTAAGAAAATATTAAATAACGATAAAGTTAGAGATCATTGTCATCTTACGGGCAATTATCGTGGGGCAGCTCATAGCGAATGTAATTTGAATTATAAAACACCTCAGTTTATACCGGTTATCCTGCATAATCTTTCTGAATATGATATACACCTATTTTTCAAAGAACTTTCTACTATAAAATACTCCACAATAAAAGTGATTCCCCAGAACACAGAGCGTTATATTTCTCTTTCAATTTTCATCAAATTAGATGAAAAATATGGATTCGAAATAAGATTTATAGACTCGTTTAGATTTATGGCTTCGAGCTTAGATACGTTAGCGAAAAATCTTGATAGCAATGATTTCAATACTATTCGATCATGTTTCGTTGATGAAGCTCAGTTCAACATCATTAGAAGAAAGGGTGTATTTCCGTACTCTTACATGGATTCCATGACTAAGTTTAAGGAAACTAAGCTCCCTAGTAGAAACGAATTCTTCAATATTCTAACGAATGAAGAATGTGATGTATTCGAATATGAACATGCTCAAAAAATATGGAGGGTGTTTAACTGTAAAACCCTCCTTGACTATACTGAGCTCTACTTAAAGACAGATGTTCTACTTCTAGCGGATGTGTTTGAAAATTTTAGGAAAATTTGTAGAGATATATACGATTTGGACCCCTGCCACTATTATACAGCACCAGGCTTATCCTGGGATGCAATGTTGAAAACCACAGAAGTTTCACTGGAACAGTTCACTGATTCCGAAATGTATATGTTTATGCAAAACGGAATAAGAGGTGGACTAGTTCAATGCTCGCAAAGATATTCCAAAGCAAATAACAAATATTTGGAAGATTTTGATCCATCAAAGCTATCAGAATTTCTTGTATATTTAGACGCTAACAATTTGTATGGTTGGGCGATGTCGGAATATCTTCCTTGCGGTGAATTTGAGTGGGTATGTGATACTGATTTTGATGTTAAAAAAATTTCTGATACTGCAGAGTATGGATACATTTTGGAAGTGGATATAGATTATCCGGATTCAGTGCATGATCTTCATAATGATTTGCCATTTTGTCCCCAAAATAAGACCGTGGGAGGATCCAAAATCAAAAAATTAGTTGCAGACTTACACTCAAAAACAAATTACACCATACACTACAGAGTTTTAAAACAAGCCATTTCAAATGGCCTCATTTTAAAACAAATCCATAGAATACTCAGATTTAAGCAATCCCCATGGCTTAAAAAATATATTGACTTAAACACATTTCATAGGACAAATGCTAAAAATAATTTTGAAAAAGATTTCTTCAAACTTTTAAACAATGCTGTTTACGGGAAGACAATGGAAAACATTGAAAAACGTAGGGACATTAGAATTACTTCATCTTGGGAAACAACAAATAGGAATCATTTAGGTCTCAGAGCATTAATTGCGAAACCAAATTTTAAGCAGTTGACAAAATTTTCTGATGATATGTATGCGGTAGAGTTAGAAAAAATGGAACCACTATATGATAAACCCATATATGTTGGTTTTACAGTACTGGAGTTATCCAAGTGGAGAATGTATGACTTCCATTATGGCTTAATGAAGCCTAAATTTGGAGACAACATTTCTCTCAACTATATGGATACTGACTCATTTATTTATTCAATTAAAACTGATGATTTTTACGATGACATCCGTAATGACATTAGTTTGAATTTTGATACGTCAGAATATCCTATAGATAATCAATTTCGTTTGCCGCTACTAAATAAGAAGGTTTTAGGAATGATGAAAGATGAAAACCATGGGGATATAATGACAGAGTTTGTTGGTTTAAGAGCAAAAATGTATTCTCTGTCGACTCTTCGCTCGGAAGCTGTTAAAAAATCAAAAGGGATCAAAAAGTCTGTAATTAAAAAGTTGTCCATTAATGATTACAAAAGTTGCTTATTCGAATCCAAAATCATCTCGGATGAAATATTTTTGTTTAGATCTAAAACACATCAACTATATACACAAAAACTGCATAAAATAGCACTTAGCTTTTCTGATGATAAAAGAAATATAATGAAAGATAAAATAAAAACGCGTGCTTGGGGACATTACATAGACCGAAATAATGATGCAATGGATGTAGAATAGAATGATTCCTACTAAATTGCATGTAAGATGTCAATGAAAATTTAATTTTGTATTAATTGTATTTATTTATTAATGTATTTCTTTAATTATTTATTAATTTATTTATTATTCACTTATTTGTTTATTAATAAATTTATGTATTTATTATTTATCTGTTTATTAATTTATTAATTAGTTTATTCCTTTATTTCTTTATTAATTTACTTATCTATTAATTTATTTATTGTTTATATATTTGTTTATGAATTTATCTATTAATTTTAGTATTTTATTCACACAAAAGTATGTAAAAATTTAATGCTTTAAAGCTTTTATCTTTTTACCTATACCTAAGTTACCTTTAAATAAAAATTAAATATTAGATTAATGATCTTTTTTCTTTTTATATCTGTATATTTTTATTTATAAATAGAGTTAAATTTGTATTGGTACTAAGATTTTTAAGAAATAATGTTAAATAAAATATTGAAAAAATAATAATATATATAAATGGTTTTTATTTCAACTTAAATTTACTTAATAGAAATTTTAACTACAAATGTCCACATTTTTATATTTTGTTTCTTTATGGGCTTTACTTCGCTAGATCAAAAAATTTTTCTTTTTGCTTATTTACAAATTCTTGTTTTTTCTTTTCATATCACTTAAACATGAACAGTCTTGTTATCGTTGAAAGGTTCTGTACAAAACAAATCGAATTTCACAATATTATGAAATTCCATTATATTTCATTAGGTATTTTCTTATCGACACCAACTGCTTTAACACCATCTCATTTACGTTTGCTAACAGCAAATAGTACAATAGGTGTCAGCTATTAGATCAGCTTATCAGCTATTAGATCAGCTTATTAGCACCTGGTCTGTTTTTCAGATCAGCTTTTCAGGAGCTGGTCTGGTTTTCAGATCAGCTTTTCAGGACCTGGTCTGGTTTTCAGATCAGCTTATCAGGACCTGGTCTGGTTTTCAGATCAGCTTTTCAGGACCTGGTCTGGTTTTCAGATCAGCTTTTCAGGACCTGGTCTGGTTTTCAGATCAGCTTTTCAGGACCTGGTCTGGTTTTCAGATCAGCTTTTCAGGACCTGGTCTGGTTTTCAGATCAGCTTTTCAGGACCTGGTCTGGTTTTCAGATCAGGCTATCAGGACCTGATCTGGTTTTCAGGTCAGCTTATTAGGAGCTGGTCTGATTTTCAGGTCAGCTTATTAGGAGCTGGTCTGGTTTTCAGGTCAGATGAAATAACTAAAGTCTATCTTTTATTAGCAGTATTTTTTTTTTCTATAACGAAAATCGTTTAATTCAATATATTTACTTATAATCAAAAATCCATATTTATTCTTCCAACACTCTACAAATTTTTTAAAACTTGTCAAAATTCATATTACTGCCAACATGAACCTTGTAAACATGCTTCATATTTTTCTCATCTTACTTAAACATTATAATTACATATGCATTGTCTCTTATTAAATGCTTATAGCCATATTCATAAAAATTTTAAACAGCATTTCAAATGTTCTTTGAGCAAAATTCGCTAAAATTGTATTCATAATAGAATATTAGCTTAAAAACGTTTTTTAACTTGCGTAAATCAACAAATCTTATAAATTAAATGCACCCATACTTAAAATAATTTTGAACTGACGTCGTTCTAGTTTTGCTTCTTGTTTATTTATATTTTTAACTTTGTCTGTATGTATGTATGTATGCATGTATTAAGAATTATGCTTATGTTTGGCACAAGTAGAATGAGTCATCATTATTCTGTCGCCCCGTAAAAAAAAAAATATACACGTACACGTACATATGTATGTATATTATTCTGCTTTCCACATGCAACATCAGCAAATATCATAATTGAAATGTATTAAGCTTCATTACCAGAAAAAAATAAATGTATAATAACCCATTCTTTTAATTATGAAATTATGTAATTTCTTTAACTATTCATATTTGTAGTAGTATATAGATAATTTTAGTATAAATATATGTTTTTAAACCTCAGATAGTAGTAGTGAACTGGGCATTCTGGACCAATTAAAATTGTGAAATTGTTGCTGAAATTGTTAAATTTGGGTAATTAAAATTTGAAAATTTTAAAATTCTTGAAATTTGATACCTACGAGGGTGGTTCGATAAGTCCTTTAAATATTTTTCGAGGGTGGTTCAATAAGTCACTCTTATTTTTTTAACATAAGGAGTTTTTGTTTACATTAAGTGTATGTCTGTCTCTCTCTCTGTCTGTCTGCATGACCGTGGAAATTTGAGTCTTTCAGTGATTTGGGTTGTGTAATAATTTCTGGGTGTCCTTTGTCGGGGTTATGGGTAATTAAACTTAAAAATTTTAATCTACGCCGGATGCCCAGTTCACTACTACTATCTGAGGTTTAAAAACATATATTTATACTAAAATTATCTATATACTACTACAAATATGAATAGTTAAAGAAATTACATAATTTCATAATTAAAAGAATGGGTTATTATACATTTATTTTTTTCTGGTAATGAAGCTTAATACATTTCAATTATGATATTTGCTGATGTTGCATGTGGAAAGCAGAATAATATACATACATATGTACGTGTACGTGTATATTTTTTTTTTTTTACGGGGCGACAGAATAATGATGACTCATTCTACTTGTGCCAAACATAAGCATAATTCTTAATACATGCATACATACATACATACAGACAAAGTTAAAAATATAAATAAACAAGAAGCAAAACTAGAACGACGTCAGTTCAAAATTATTTTAAGTATGGGTGCATTTAATTTATAAGATTTGTTGATTTACGCAAGTTAAAAAACGTTTTTAAGCTAATATTCTATTATGAATACAATTTTAGCGAATTTTGCTCAAAGAACATTTGAAATGCTGTTTAAAATTTTTATGAATATGGCTATAAGCATTTAATAAGAGACAATGCATATGTAATTATAATGTTTAAGTAAGATGAGAAAAATATGAAGCATGTTTACAAGGTTCATGTTGGCAGTAATATGAATTTTGACAAGTTTTAAAAAATTTGTAGAGTGTTGGAAGAATAAATATGGATTTTTGATTATAAGTAAATATATTGAATTAAACGATTTTCGTTATAGAAAAAAAAAATACTGCTAATAAAAGATAGACTTTAGTTATTTCATCTGACCTGAAAACCAGACCAGCTCCTAATAAGCTGACCTGAAAATCAGACCAGCTCCTAATAAGCTGGCCTGAAAACCAGAGCAGGTCCTGATAGCCTGATCTGAAAACCAGACCAGGTCCTGAAAAGCTGATCTGAAAACCAGACCAGGTCCTGAAAAGCTGATCTGAAAACCAGACCAGGTCCTGAAAAGCTGGTCTGAAAACCAGACCAGGTCCTGAAAAGCTGATCTGAAAACCAGACCAGGTCCTGAAAAGCTGATCTGAAAACCAGACCAGGTCCTGAAAAGCTGATCTGAAAACCAGACCAGGTCCTGATAAGCTGATCTGAAAACCAGACCAGGTCCTGAAAAGCTGATCTGAAAACCAGACCAGCTCCTGAAAAGCTGATCTGAAAAACAGACCAGGTGCTAATAAGCTGATCTAATAGCTGATAAGCTGATCTAATAGCTGACACCTATTGTACTATTTGCTGTTAGCAAACGTAAATGAGATGGTGTTAAAGCAGTTGGTGTCGATAAGAAAATACCTAATGAAATATAATGGAATTTCATAATATTGTGAAATTCGATTTGTTTTGTACAGAACCTTTCAACGATAACAAGACTGTTCATGTTTAAGTGATATGAAAAGAAAAAACAAGAATTTGTAAATAAGCAAAAAGAAAAATTTTTTGATCTAGCGAAGTAAAGCCCATAAAGAAACAAAATATAAAAATGTGGACATTTGTAGTTAAAATTTCTATTAAGTAAATTTAAGTTGAAATAAAAACCATTTATATATATTATTATTTTTTCAATATTTTATTTAACATTTTTTCTTAAAAATCTTAGTACCAATACAAATTTAACTCTATTTATAAATAAAAATATACAGATATAAAAAGAAAAAAGATCATTAATCTAATATTTAATTTTTATTTAAAGGTAACTTAGGTATAGGTAAAAAGATAAAAGCTTTAAAGCATTAAATTTTTACATACTTTTGTGTGAATAAAATACTAAAATTAATAGATAAATTCATAAACAAATATATAAACAATAAATAAATTAATAGATAAGTAAATTAATAAAGAAATAAAGGAATAAACTAATTAATAAATTAATAAACAGATAAATAATAAATACATAAATTTATTAATAAACAAATAAGTGAATAATAAATAAATTAATAAATAATTAAAGAAATACATTAATAAATAAATACAATTAATACAAAATTAAATTTTCATTGACATCTTACATGCAATTTAGTAGGAATCATTCTATTCTACATCCATTGCATCATTATTTCGGTCTATGTAATGTCCCCAAGCACGCGTTTTTATTTTATCTTTCATTATATTTCTTTTATCATCAGAAAAGCTAAGTGCTATTTTATGCAGTTTTTGTGTATATAGTTGATGTGTTTTAGATCTAAACAAAAATATTTCATCCGAGATGATTTTGGATTCGAATAAGCAACTTTTGTAATCATTAATGGACAACTTTTTAATTACAGACTTTTTGATCCCTTTTGATTTTTTAACAGCTTCCGAGCGAAGAGTCGACAGAGAATACATTTTTGCTCTTAAACCAACAAACTCTGTCATTATATCCCCATGGTTTTCATCTTTCATCATTCCTAAAACCTTCTTATTTAGTAGCGGCAAACGAAATTGATTATCTATAGGATATTCTGACGTATCAAAATTCAAAATAATGTCATTACGGATGTCATCGTAAAAATCATCAGTTTTAATTGAATAAATAAATGAGTCAGTATCCATATAGTTGAGAGAAATGTTGTCTCCAAATTTAGGCTTCATTAAGCCATAATGGAAGTCATACATTCTCCACTTGGATAACTCCAGTACTGTAAAACCAACATATATGGGTTTATCATATAGTGGTTCCATTTTTTCTAACTCTACCGCATACATATCATCAGAAAATTTTGTCAACTGCTTAAAATTTGGTTTCGCAATTAATGCTCTGAGACCTAAATGATTCCTATTTGTTGTTTCCCAAGATGAAGTAATTCTAATGTCCCTACGTTTTTCAATGTTTTCCATTGTCTTCCCGTAAACAGCATTGTTTAAAAGTTTGAAGAAATCTTTTTCAAAATTATTTTTAGCATTTGTCCTATGAAATGTGTTTAAGTCAATATATTTTTTAAGCCATGGGGATTGCTTAAATCTGAGTATTCTATGGATTTGTTTTAAAATGAGGCCATTTGAAATGGCTTGTTTTAAAACTCTATAGTGTATGGTGTAATTTGTTTTTGAGTGTAAGTCTGCAACTAATTTTTTGATTTTGGATCCTCCCACGGTCTTATTTTGGGGACAAAATGGCAAATCATTATGAAGATCATGCACTGAATCCGGATAATCTATATCCACTTCCAAAATGTATCCATACTCTGCAGTATCAGAAATTTTTTTAACATCAAAATCAGTATCACATACCCACTCAAATTCACCGCAAGGAAGATATTCCGACATCGCCCAACCATACAAATTGTTAGCGTCTAAATATACAAGAAATTCTGATAGCTTTGATGGATCAAAATCTTCCAAATATTTGTTATTTGCTTTGGAATATCTTTGCGAGCATTGAACTAGTCCACCTCTTATTCCGTTTTGCATAAACATATACATTTCGGAATCAGTGAACTGTTCCAGTGAAACTTCTGTGGTTTTCAACATTGCATCCCAGGATAAGCCTGGTGCTGTATAATAGTGGCAGGGGTCCAAATCGTATATATCTCTACAAATTTTCCTAAAATTTTCAAACACATCCGCTAGAAGTAGAACATCTGTCTTTAAGTAGAGCTCAGTATAGTCAAGGAGGGTTTTACAGTTAAACACCCTCCATATTTTTTGAGCATGTTCATATTCGAATACATCACATTCTTCATTCGTTAGAATATTGAAGAATTCGTTTCTACTAGGGAGCTTAGTTTCCTTAAACTTAGTCATGGAATCCATGTAAGAGTACGGAAATACACCCTTTCTTCTAATGATGTTGAACTGAGCTTCATCAACGAAACATGATCGAATAGTATTGAAATCATTGCTATCAAGATTTTTCGCTAACGTATCTAAGCTCGAAGCCATAAATCTAAACGAGTCTATAAATCTTATTTCGAATCCATATTTTTCATCTAATTTGATGAAAATTGAAAGAGAAATATAACGCTCTGTGTTCTGGGGAATCACTTTTATTGTGGAGTATTTTATAGTAGAAAGTTCTTTGAAAAATAGGTGTATATCATATGCAGAAAGATTATGCAGGATAACCGGTATAAACTGAGGTGTTTTATAATTCAAATTACATTCGCTATGAGCTGCCCCACGATAATTGCCCGTAAGATGACAATGATCTCTAACTTTATCGTTATTTAATATTTTCTTACATATATAACAATTTTTTGCATTATTATATTGAGCTATTTCTATTGGGGTTATGAACATTTTCTTAACTTTAATTAAATAATTTAGATAAATATCTGTACAATCTTCAACTATTTTTTTAATAAATACATTTGCCGAATCTTCACCAAAATAATTCCTATTTATATTATTTTCTCTCTTAAAACTACAATTAATAAAATACCCGAATGCACACGCATGGTGTTTCTGTACATTTGTACTGCTTTTACTTACAGGATCATTGACTTTTTCTAAAATGGACTCAAATGTACAAATGGTACATTTAACTGTTTGTAGTGCTTCGTAAACTTGATAATAGATCCGTCTTCTGGCATTCTGATGACTTTTTTGTCGCAAACGTTTTTGTGATGATTATACACATAATCATCATGTGTATAATATAGGCAGGTGTTGCATATCAGAATCTTACTTCTGTGTGACGTCATGTTGGAACGAAGAAGTCTGAAGAAAATATAGAAAATAAAATAGTATGTAAATTAACATAACAATAATAAGTAACTGTTTAAATAGATATGAAAACATATTTCGCTTAAATGCACAAATGAAACTTACTTTGATATATCATTGATGAGTACATAGTGGAAGTTTTCATTGGACTGGAGCAATAAGAGATTAATATGAACATGTTTTTCTCCTTTTGTTATGTAGTATGGTCCTATAAGCGATGTTTCATTGTGACCAAATACATTGATGCTCACATAATTTTGACTTTCAAATTTTTGTATCTGCTTCAATGGGAGTGGAAACTCTAGGTCTTTAAAATTTAATACAACTTCCCCTATATTAATATTCTCATCAGAAATGTTTGCAATATTGAAATTTCTACAGTTTTTCCGTTGTCTTCGATCTAAAGTACTATTTGTGTACAAAGCCGCAATGAGTCACCATTTAAAGCAATAAATATCATTGTTGTCGACATTTATGCATGCACATTTCACTGCAATATTTTTCGGGAGAGGGATAAAGCTTGATCCTCTTATTATGGACGCCTTGTTTATATTAACTTCAAGGGAATTTATTGAAATCAAGGTCCATCCGCTATCCCTCTCTTGAAATTCTTCCATTTTGGTTCTTAGCTCCTCGACTTGTTTCTTGTACATGTCCTCTATATCATCAGACAAAGTCACCAACATGATTTTCGAAATATGTACAAGTTGGGAAACATTCATCTCATCATTCACCATCTTCATATAATCACATGTGAGCTCCATATTAAATTTAAATGTAGTATGTATCTTACTACTTTCATTTAGTTGTTGTACTATGGAGCTCTTGGCAGATTTAAGAAACTCCTCCGGAAACAAGACACCCACATTTTTGTTGAGGAGGATGTATGTCTCGATCCTCCCATTGAAGTTGCTTGCTCTCTTAGTGAGAAAATCTCCAATCCGTTCTTGCTGACAACTGTTTTTGTGTTTTGTGGTTCTGACATGAGCCCTATAACCATTTGATGGGATCATCTCATCACAATCCTCACAATATTTGTTTTGAAGATTTAGCTTACTAGTTCCAAGCATAGCCTTCGATTGGCTAGCATAGGAGTGCGTTTCAATATGCTGGTTTAGTTTTGTTTGAGTCATAAAGACTTTATTGCAGATAGTACAACTTGTAGTATTCATATTATTTAATTATTTATTTCTTTATTAATTAATTTAATTATTTTATTTATAAACAATTTATTTCAGTTATAAACAATTTATTTAATTATTTTTTATGCACTATTATCTTTTTTAACAAAGAGTAATTAGTTCTAACACTTTTATAGTTTTTGGATTTCAAACACTTTAGAGATTTTGGATGGGAAAATAGGTTGTGACTTGTTGAGATATCAGAGCAGACTGATGACAATCTACATTATTTCTTCTACTTATATACTTTATATGAGAATCGCGTAGTAGTCATCAAGCCTAATTTATTACGACATATGATGAAATTCATACACACACACACACACACACACACACACATTTCCACAATTCTCTGTTGGTATTACGATATATGATGAAATTCATATACACAGCAACACCCAGAACAAAATCGCTAGCATCAGTTTGCAATATAAAGGTACTAGAAAAATCGGGACACGTGAAAGTAGGTGCTTCTATAAGTTTTTGTTGTATTTCTCCAAAAGCTATTTCTTATAATTGTTACATTAAAGTAAAATATACCGAAATAAAGATATCACTACCCCTATTGAAAAGCTCTTTTTATCAACCTGATCGGATTCAAAACATTTAACATCTGAAATTCAGTTGAACATATATGAAACCTATGCCGACACAATATTTTCTATCTCCATAATAGCAACGTCAATAGCCTTAAAAACATATATACATGCATTTGTAAATATGTATGAAAAAGTGTTGATGTAACTCACACAAACAATGACATTCTTCAAAGCAAAAATAGATAAGATCACACACATTAATCCAACAACATATACATACATTACCAAATACATTCCCTAACGACTTCCATTCGCAACAGGGTTGCCACTCTCTGCAGCTATTAGATTATTTCCCCCGCCAGAGATCACAAACATAAATGCATACATACAATAACCCTACATAAGCATACCAACTATAACTCAAAACAGCAACAGCAAACCATAAACTATCAAATAACAATCACACACACACGCACACACCCATACATACATACAAACACCCACATATACATGCACACACAACCAAAGAATTAGACTCACACACACACACATACACATCCCACACGTACATACATCCATGCACTGTAAGCACAACGTTTCTCTACAATAACAACAAAAGCTGTGCACACAAGTATACATACATACACATGGCCAAAGAATCAAACTCACACACACACACCATATCAGCATGAAAATCCCCAAAATCCCCCCATTTGTAACAGGGTTGCCATCGTTTTTGTTTTTCCCGGTTTTGAATTCCCAAAACATGTCGTCCGTCCCCATTACTAATCTACTCATCAAGACCAAGAATTTTCCAGTAGTGCAGTTTTTTCCGACGATAGCAGCTCTTTGAGTCGTTTAGTACATTCTTTAAGTCTGATTTTATTTAGGGGTGATCTGTGTTGTTGCCATTCTCTTCTAGCTCTCCTTTTTTCACATACAAGACGTTCAATTTCCGTAGAATAAATTCTGTTAAAGCCGGTCTGCGGATAGGAGGTAGTGGCGTGTTCAGCAGCCTGTTTAATATTTTCGTTAAGATTGGCAATGTTAAATTCAATATCATCGCATGATCTAAGCTGAATATTTTCTACGCAGTGACTACTAAGATATTTTTTGTATGCCAGCCAGTTGATTCCATTAATCAACTTCACATATGAGTTAGTTAAATCACTCCTTAGTGGGTTGAAAATTGTAACTATTGTTGGAGAGTGACCGGAGGACAGATCTAGAGAGGCCTCTACGTGAATTAAGTCCCTATGGATATTTTTCGTGACGGCAAAATCTATAACATCTGGAATTTTTCTTACGTCAGTAGGCCAGTAAGTAGGCTCCCCACTCGAAATGACATCTAAGTCCATTTTTGAAATTGTATTGAACAAGGCTCGACCTCTAGGTGTAACAAGACGCGATCCCCAGTACGTATGTTTTGCATTGTAGTCACCAGCTGCCACGAAACAATATCCAAGCGATTTGTAGAACTTCTCATACTGATCTTCGGTAACTGAAAATCTGAGAGGTGAGTAAATTGATGATATCACGAAATTCGCACAAAAATTTTCTACGCAAATATTCGTTGCTTGCAAATATTCTTCACTAACGTTGTCAAGGACATAGTGCTTGAATCTTGACTAAATAAGAATTGCTGATCCACCACATGCTCTCCCTCTCGGGTCCTTTGTATTATATAAAGTGTAACTATTTATTTTAAATAAGCTTCTTGAGGTAAAATGAGTCTCAGAAACCAACATTATATCAATATTTTTTTCAATGAGGAAGTGCTCAAGTTCATTTTTATGTTGGCGAATGCCGTTTGCGTTCCGGAAACATATTTTTAACGTGTTCATGGTTTATTAACTAATGCTTGAAGCAGTGTATTCTGCATTCGCAGCATTTCTTGCATCAAACTTGTCATATTTGTAGTAAAGTTGTTTATAGTTAGCACCAGATTCTCAATAGTAGCTTCAAGGCGACTAAAGTTAAGGCTTGAGTTTGAATTCGTTGAATTATTTGGCGGAGGAACATTTTCGTGGGAATTGAACTAGTCTTAGCAGCATCAGCATACGATACACGTGAAGTAACTGGTTGGCTGATTTGAGCAAATATGATAATGAACTTACCTTTTTATTCTGCACAAATTGGCGCATATTCAGAATTCGTAACCAAAGTCGAAACTAATAAAACAGAAACTAAAATATAGTTCATAGATAGTTATAGCTCTTATTCCCAATTCATAACTAGTGCAGCAACTGCTTTCAGCTGGTAAACGAAATGTAACCTTGCATATTGCTATGTAGAGAGCATAAAATGTCGATAATATTTTGAAGGAGAAATTCTGCAATTAATTAAAAAGCTTATGAAGCTATTTAAAAACTATTTTATTTACTTAAACAAATTTAGAAATTCTAAAAAAGTAATTTTTTAGTCATAGTCTGTATATAAATCAATTAAAATAAGGGTCTGCAAAAATAAAGTATTCAATAAAATTTTGTTGACATCTCTAATTTATTCTATTGTTTTATATGGATATTTTTTGGACGCAATAGAAATAAGTTAAAGAAGTGAAGATAATAAGGTAAGCTTATTATATAGGAAATTGTTAGAAAATGAAGAGTATTTGTTGTTTTGTGCATTTTAAAGAGCCACAAATTAATTTTACTTTTCAAATAAGTTGTAAATGAAATCAACTAGCTATTCTTTGAATGTATTAGTTAGTTGGTATTTAGTTGCAGCTTTACCCTTAATTAACTGCAAACTTTTACTGCTGAAAGTAATCAACTACAAATAACTTAAATGTACTTAAAAAAGTTAACACTTAGTGATAATTTCTGAATATGCGCCATCGTTTTTATGTATGTATGTATGTATGTATGTACATATATGAGCTATGTCTACCAATGATTTCTTTATAAATATTAATTTATTGGTTGTATCAATTAATTATTTCTATAGTCACAATTAACATTTTCTGTTGATATAAACATTTCATTCCAAAAATTCAAATATCGCTAATTAAAAATTGGTGCTGGCAGAAGATATATTTGTTCATTACAACAGAATTGTGTGTTAGCTGTTGGTACCGACAAAATTCGATTGACTACAAATTCCATTATCACAACAAATCTGTTTTTTCTGAGCTATTAACTCAATCCATTTTAGTGAAACCTTGCAAACATGTGATTACTCCCATAAAATGTAAGTCTTGTGTTTAAACTATTTCGGTTTAGCATATTTTATTTTGAGTTTAAAATAGTAGGCAGGGTAATGCCGATAAAATTTAGTGCTTGAAATCGCGTTAGTGATCTGAAATTTCACACAAAAGTAAGTGTAGATGAGTGAGCCAATGGAAAAATCTTAAAACCAAGAAGTTTTATCCGCACCATAGAGCTGCAATTTGATATAGAAATAAATCTAAGTCCGAGATCATTAAGAAAAATCTAAAAAGGCAGAAATTGCAATGATGGCGGGCGGGGACAAGTTTTTTAAATTCAAAATTAAAATCGATTTTATTGAAACTTTTCATATCCTAAGTAAAAATTTCCTGTTTTGAAAAGTGGCCGTGACTACACTCATAAATCTTAGGTTTCGCTTTCATGTACTTCTGCTTAGCCTTTTCCTACGAAACTCTACATGAACCATCAGCAGTATCCATAGCATAATCATGAGGTAAAAAATTGATTGGGGCTAAGCCCATACAAATTTAATAGCCCTAACTGAGCTACCAACCAGAAATTTAAACTTTGCATGCACATTGGCAGTTACGCAAGCCTATAATTTCGCGTTTTTTAAAATGTGCATATCCATCTGTTTTATGTACTTTGGCTCAGCAGACTTTAATATGTAAATATAATTATTAAGATAAGTATGGAGTCACGCCCACTAAAATTTTTCCTACATTTTACATATTTCTATCCAGACATCTTATTATATACTGGCGGCCCTTGTAATGACATAATCCATTATTTTATGTAACTCTGCTATTTTTAACTGGCTCTGTGAACATGAATAGAAATAAAACCTAATAGAAATTGTAAGTTAAAAAATTTTTATTAAAGAGAATTTTTCAAAAAGTAGTCAGTTCCTCACAAAAACATAAATGCGAAAAAGGCCAAGTTCGTATCAATAATTTCGGCCATAGAATATAGGAAAAATCTGGTCCAAAGACCGGCACTGTGACCCTGGATGGATTTTTTGTACCATAGATTTGTAAATAAAATAAAATTAATCTCTGTATGACTCTCATTATGAAAATTACCACAGATATTGGAGAATCCCGCCTTATATCATCTGAACACAAAGCTCAGAATAAACACACGCCTTCCTCTGCCACGTAGGACGAAACACTCGCAAACAATGTGAGCCGTCGTCTCGCCATCTTCCAAGCATAAACAAAACAAGGATGAGCGAACTTGGTTACTTTTCCACAGGAGATAATTCAGTCCAAAGTGATCAGAAAGAAAAGCAGCAACAAGCCGTAAATTATTTATGTTGAATTTCAGAATGCCATTATATCTTAGTAGCTACATTAATGCTTTAGCCTGCCTTCAACCAGAAGAAGACAGCCACATTTCCTTAGTGGTCGAAGTGTCATCTTCTTTGATCAGAGATGCTACAGTCGATCGATTAACGCCACAAAATGCCTCTGGGCACATAAAAGAAGCAGCAGAGGCCCTTTTAGAAAGTTCGTCCATTTTCTCGTTCCCTGGATGACAGCTGCAGCCAAGTATCCAATAAATAGAAAACTTGTTCCATAGGTATATCTTTTGTAATGAGTCAGAAAACTCTAAAACTAGCTTAGAATGAAATTCCCATGGAAGGAGAGACTTAAGAGCTGTCAGAAACACCGTAGGCCATTTGCCCATGGGCAAAGAGTTTTTTACGTTGGGACCAATAAATCTAGAACCAACTCCAAACTCCTTTTTGGATCCATCCGTATACCAACATAAACTTCCAAAATCCATATCGGAAACGTTTTCGTCTCACACTGCACTTGGTGAAATTATGACATTCAATCTCTTGTCGAACCTCAGTTCACAGTTTATCCTGTCACTAGGCCTTCCTGGCAGTCCTTACCTGGGCATTGTACTCAGGACCGACGAGTGCCCGATGCTAATACAACGGGTAGATCTCCTGAGACCCATCCTATAAGCGGCCATTGGCGCAGAAGACCTGATAAAAATTTCATGAGTGGTAGTCCAATCAAGACCTCAATGGCTAAGGTTGGATATGACCTCATTGCGCCTGTTGCAAGAAGACACGCCAATCTCTGAGCTTTACAGAGTTGAGTTGTCACCATAACCTGGTGAATTTTTTGCTACCTTACAATCCTTGTTTAAATCCACACAACCATTTTTGGGCTCATGCCCCAGGTGCATACAGTACAACTCTTCACCACCCAGATCGCCCTAGTGGCTTTCTGCGTTACTCATTCAACATGTCGATTCCAAGTTAGCTTTCTTTCAAGAGTAATTCTCAAGTATTTGACATCGGTCGAATAAGGAATATTGCATCCATTAAATGATACTGTGTCTAGAACAAGTTTTATTCTAAGAGAAAAAGGTACCCGAATAGTCTTAACAGAGTTGACCGCCAGGACATGTCTCTTACACCATGTCGTTACAGTGCACAAAGCATTGTTCGTGACGTCTGAGAGAATGTTGCCGAAATTTTCAGTTGTCATTACTACCAGGTCATCAATATGCCCTTTAACTTTGAGTTCTTAATCACTAAGAATGAGGAGAAGTTCATCAATAACTACTGACCAAAGGATTGGTGATAAAATACCACATTCGGGACACCCTTTGACTGACTTAATAGTAACCCTATCATTACCCATAGAAATAGTTATGTCCCTGCTCTCGAGCATAGATCTTTCACAGACGCGTGATCAAGACCTTTTTGTCGAAGAGAACACTCTTTTTATTCATATTCTGCGCCATTGCGCCCTTAATGTCTAAAGAACCACACAATTTCACCCGACCCACAAGCCCTCTCAATCTTTGTAACAAGATTATTCATGCTCGATTGATTTACCGTTAGCATATGCATATTTATTTGCATGCAAGAGGGCGATATTCAAAACCGTCGATCTAATGTGCAGATAAATAAGTATTTTATTTATTTATTTATTTATTGCATCCCTGCATAAGAAGACATAAGTCTTATAATTAAAATGCAAGGTTTAATTAAGTTATAAGATGTGTGTTAAAATAATTAAAAAAATAAATAAAATTATAATAAAAATAAAAAATGACAATTACTTTTACATGTTTACGATTACATTAAATTACAATATAAATATCAGTTTATGAATTTGTATGTATTTAGACGATTCTCGAAACTAACAGAGTGATTATTGAGAAATTATAATTGATACTCGGTATATTTATTTGTTTGAAAGTAAATAAATTAATAATAAGTTAACTTGAAATATACTTATTTAGCAGTGTTATAAACCATTTAACCAAAATAAGTAAAAAGGAACCCTTTAAAATTCGTTGCGTTGCAGTTTAATTGTTGATCATGTGGACGAGCATTCCAAAGACGGACCCCTTTGTAAGAAAACTGCCATTCAGAAACAAGGCATTTGTATTTCGGAATTATAATTGTTTTACCCCTTAACGATCTAGCGAATCTATTCTTCCGAAATAGATATTGTGGCTTTCCTGTGTGTATAATTTTATGAAGGAAAATTAATGTTCTAATTTTTAATTAATTTTCAAATGATACACCATGCAACGGTTTACCATACTATAAGACATGATCTCTTGTCCCAAGATTATATACATATCTTGTTATGTTATTGTACAGAACTTCAAGTTTCCTCTTAATAATACTATCACAAGTAAGCTTTTCCTAGTAATCTTCTAATCCTCAATGGTGTGAGATGTTGAACAGACCATAAGGTTCTTAACTTAATGTCTATTTTGGAAACCAGTGTGTTGACATGACTTGATCATGTTAGATTACTATTAAATACAATTCCAAGATTCCTTGCAGTACTAACTATTTCAATTTTCTCCTGGTTAATAAGGATATCACCACATATAGATGGATGTGCCGATTTCCTGTGGATCACCAGACATTTTAATTTTTTAGGATTTAAGCATAAGCGATTTGCAGATGCCCACATGAAGATATTATTTAAATCACAATTAATTTTACTAATATTTTCCGCAATAGATTGAGTTGGACTACTGACTCACAGTTGCTCATTATCGGCATACATGTGTTTATTGCAATGGGATACATTATCCGGTAAATCATTAGCGTAAATTGAGAAGAGTAGTGGTCCTAAAATCGATCCTTGAGGTACACCCCTTGTAAGATCTATAGGTCTGGATACTACATCATTAGCATATACCGATTGCTTACGGTCAGCAAGATACGAGAAAATAAGTTGTGCTGCAGTCGAAGACAATCTAAAGTAACTTTTAAGCTTATTGTATAGTATTTCGTGATTAACGGTATCAAATGCTTTTGAATGATCAAGAAGGACCAGAAAATTTATTTTCCCATCATCCAACCTCAACCTAATATTCTCTGCAACATTAGCCAAAGCAGTCACATAACTGTGATTTGGTCGAAAACCTGATTGTTTATCAGACAAAAAGTTATTAACCTTAAGGTAATCGCTTATTTAGCAATGCAATATTTTTTCAAAGGCTTTTGAAAGGAAACTTAATATGGCTATGGGACAATATTCATCGCTGGATTTAGGAACTGGAATTATTTTTGCGTGCTTCCATTTCATAGGAAAACAACCTTTAGTAATAATAGTGTTAAAAAAGTTATATATGGCAAAAGAGAGGGCAGCATAAGTTTTATAAATTTAGGATGCATATTGTCAAATCCTATTGCATTGGACTTTATTTGTGAAAAACTTAAAAGGACATCAAGCTGACTGACGCATAAAAAACTGAACATTTCCAGCCCAGAGATATGAACATCGTACAAAACTGAAACTCTGTCACGTTCTACTGTAACATCCGTTTCCATAGTTTTCAGCAAAAACGATGTTAAACTAATTGGTCTGTATGATTTGGCCAAATTTCCTGGCTGATTGCCTACCAGACCATTTTTTTTAAATAAATTTTTTTTTGTATTATATTGCTTTATGAATTTTTCTTTTACTGATATTTTAATAAAATACGTACATATGTTCTTTTAATAAAATATTAGAAATACTGCGAGTACATATTCTTTGAGTTTTAAATAAAACAGCAGGACGCTTTTCCTTTTTAATTTACTACTGGATATAACGAACAATTCACTTTAACGAACAGGCCTTCAGGCAATTAGGTTCGTTAAATCGGAAAACTACTGTAATGTGTTAGAGCGTGATGGGTTTTAGATTGTAGACCTTAAAATGCAATATCGTGTCATTGCAATGGGTCGCCAGTGTGTACACAATTTGGTAAGAGAGAGATGTGCAATCGCTTTACGTGAGTACCTGCCATTACGGCCTAATCTCACGTGTGCCAAAGCACCGGGTGTGGGTTAGACGCCAGACCTACGCCCCCATGCACCCTTTTAGAATGAACCTATGGCCCATTCCATAAGGCACATAGGTTGCAATCTTTGAATATAGTTATCCCTGTATTATATTCAATTACCTTGCTGAGGTAATTTGAGCTATCTAAACTCTGCTGCTATGTCCGTGCCCATAGCAGCTTCTGTTGAATGGCAACAGCACCTAGAACAGTGTCTGGCTGACCGCGTCACACCAACCACTAGCATTGATTTAACACTGGGAAGCCAAGACTATTCTCCCAGCGATGTTTGGTAGCAAACCACAGCCACCATGATAATTCTCCGGCTTCCACGCTTAGGTGCTGTATATACACCTAAGCGAGGTCCCCAAGAAAATTCCTCAACCATTGCCGGCACAGCTAACCACTCATCCATAAAGAACGCATGCCTGTGTCGCCAAATAACCAGTGCCTACTCCACACTTACCAAAATCATCCCTTTAACCCCTTAGGGGTCTACCCCTTTGGGGTAGGACGAACTCGGCATTTTAACAAAGGAAACTGACGACCGCTACATGCACTCAAAACTTCAGAGCAGCGAGGACCACTCACGCGAGAAGAACGCAAGCTCGCCACCAAAACTTCTGCGCCTACTAAGACCCGACACTAAAAAGTGAGAGTGTCCTGGGGTCGTATCCAGGACGAAAAGCCATTTTAGCACAGAATTTTTGGCAATGCATTTATCTCTAAGCAGCCCAGCTGTCGGGCAACCGGCACCCGTGGTACCAGAAGTAGCCTCTGGTTAGACCTCGAAGTTCCACCACAAGGGCTTCACCTCTATCGTCTTTTGAACTCAGGGGCAGTTCTAGGTGACGCTGCACCTAGCTGACAACAACGAGCGTACAATATTTGTTTTCCTTTTATAAATATGTGCACATCCGTTACTCTGTTTATATTCAGAGATTGGGTAGTAACACATAAGTTTTACGGGTAATGAGCCAAAGGTCCGCCAGCGGAAAAAGCTACATTACCCTAGCTGGGGCCCCGGGATTGCCACACCCGTAGTCTACAGAATTAATCCATACACTCCCCTGGGGGTGGTAAGAGAGAGAAAGGAACATGTAAAATACAGCGTAAGTTTTAGTGGACGTAACCCCGCCTATTTTCTTAATATATTTTTATATTAAAGTCCGCTTAGCCGAAGTACATAAATCAAAAGAAAGGATATGTCCAATGTGCATGCAATATTTCAATACGGTAGCTGGTGCTTTGGTTTTTGGCTTTTCCGATAGAGTAAATCAATTAGAAATATCTGTTTACAAAATTTCAGCTCTCTACAGTATGATATTACGTAAAATTTTTATGGAACTCTTATATCTGCTAGTGATTATGGTTCATGTAAAGTTTCGTAGGAAAAAGCTTTTGAGAAATACATGAGTAGCAGACTAAAAACTGCTAAGCCGAAGTACATGAAAGAAAAAGCTATGATTTATGGGTATAGCCACGGCCACTTTTCCAAACAGGAATTTTTACTTTTAATTAGTGCAATGTTTATGTAAAGTTTCAATCAAATTGATCTTAATTTTGAGTTTAGAGTGCTTGTTCCCAAAATATGCTAGACCGAAGTAGATTAAGCAAAGGCTAACATTTTATAGGAGTAATCACGCGCACTTTTTAATTTGATACTTTGAAGTCTTGTGCACGTGCAATGTGTAGGCAAGGTTTCACTAAAATGGCTTGGGCTAAAAGCTGTATACTACGTTTTTAGTTTCAAAGAATATTAGCGTGGCCCCGCGAATTATGGTAAAATTTTTTGGCTTTTTAAGTTTTTCTAGTTGACTTCTCCAATTTCAGCTCCTTAATGCAACTTTTAATTTTTATTTTTAATTAGCGTAATACTGCCCACTTTTACACACTCGAAATTTTTTTCGGCCAGTACTTATTATTCGTATCAAGTTTAGTTGCAAACCGATAATAACACCTATATTATATCTAAATATGCTGAGCCGTAGTACATAAAAATGAGGTTTTAATTGTATGGGCGTGTCAACGCCCACATTTTTAATAAAAAAATTATAGCCTTGCATTATCGCAATATACATTCCAAATTTCAATAAAATAGCTTCCATTAAGCGCCTGAGATTTGCTTTTTTTAATTCTGACCTTTATGGGCGTAGACACGCCCCTCTGGTTAAAATTTTCTTTTTTTCAGTTTTTTCTAGTTCATTGCTTACCTAGATCTACTAGTGTACCAAATTTTAGCTCTCTGCTATAGCGGAAGTTCTTCATCAATTTGATGAGTGTGTCAGTGGTCAGTGAGTGTGTATTAAAATATGCACTTGTTGCACCTCCATGGAACCTTTCATTGTAAAAATTTCAAACTTAGTATTTGAGGTAATATGAACTAAGTCTAATTATGGTTTAAATTTCATAATTTTACAAATTCGGTGAACAAAGTTATGAGGGCGTTAAAAACAGCTCGAATGGCTTCGAGCTGCCGTGCGCCTAGATATCCCTTGTGACAAATTTTTTGTTTGAAATAATCTTAAAATCTTTTTGAAGAATTGTTATGTTTATTTTATGTTGTTTTTGTTTTAAATAATTATGAAAAATTAAAAAAAAAATATTTCCATATTATTTTAACCCTTTCGTGCTTTTTTCGTTGGTAAATGCATATTTTTGCGCATTTGTTTAAAATTTAGGTGCACTGATTAAACGATTAAAATCAATTTTTAGCTGCATGAAAGTTTGGACCCTGATAATTACTTACTACTAACGGAGTTCTTTAAAAACAAAATTAAACACACATATTTCGTCCATTTAGCTTGATTTATTTATTTTGTAACTATGCATCACACATGACAAAAGAATTCATCAAAACAAGTGGTTTGTTACCAAATAAATTTTCATTTGTGTTGGTATAAATGTTTAATTAACTTAATCATGTTACTGTTAAAAAATTCCATTCAAGAGCTCATTATTCCATTGCTTGCTATTGTTCAATCGTATTTAATGAAAGTTCAAAAAACTTGGCAGCTACCCATGTATTGAAAAAAAAATTTCCTGCAGAATTGAAGAAATGTGCGTATTTCGTTGGTACTAGATAACTAAAATTTTTTATTATAACATACAAGCTCATTAGGGATGCCAATCGGGATCAATTTTTGGAAGGCCCGGGATTCGGGATTTTGTAATCCCGGGATCTCGGGATTTTCGGGATCCCGGGATTTTTCGGGATCACGGGATTTTCGAGATTTCGGAATCTAAATATTTTTCGTAAAATAAACTATTTTTTTAAATAAATATTACTTTAATAACAATTTAATGCATTTTAAAAGGTTTTATGCTCATAATTTATCATAGCACAATTGTCTTTAAAGTGAACAATTTTCTAATACGAGTATGGGCATGTGCCAAACGGTAGCAAAGTACTAGTGTAAGTAAATTTTTGACACTTTTGAGGTGAATAAAATTTCACTAGCCCTGGGGGGTAGTAGAAATTTTGACACAACAGGTAAATTTTTGACAAGCTGCAATAAAAAGCATGGTATCATAAAATTTAAATCCATCGCCGTCGTTTCGAGCCGTCGCCCAATACAAAGATTTTTACGTATTTTAAGTTTAATTAGACTGTGAAAAAAAAATCATTGTTTATTTTAGTTTGCGAAAAATGTTGCATCATATATATAATATTATATAATTTATTGCTACAAGAATATTGTTTTATATAAAAATGTCCTCTTAAAAATTTGTTGGTAGCCGGCGGCTTGTAGTCAGGCGAAGCAAAACCGCTGCCGCAGCAATAGTTTCATCAGCTTCTTTCTATGCTCAAGCGAATTTTTCAAAATTTTACATTGTCAAAAAAGATATCATTTGGCACAGCAGAAAAAATTAAAATTTTTCCTCACAGGCAAATATTTTTTTACCATAGTACTTTTCTACCATTTGGCACACGCCCTATCAAATAAAAATCAAAAGAATTTTTCTCATATATTTTTAAGTTGATTTATCACATTTGATGTCAGAGAATTTATAGTGAAAACAATAACTTAATATGAAAACTTTGTTTTTGTTTTCCATATAAATGTTTTTCAATTATCTAAACCAAAACGAATATTCATATCGGTGGACTTTTAGCACTACCGCTTAAGTTGACTTACGAAAATTTTTAGATTCACTTTCATACAAATAAGTTGCAAAAACAATATTGCTTTGTTAAAAATAGATCTACTAACGTTTTTTTTTAATTCCGATTGATCAACAACAAGTATAACGATTGCTACATATGTATGTATACCAAGTATTATCAAATTTTTTATCGATTTCGTTACGACTAATAAGGCTGAACATGTCGAAAAATTAAAAGAAATGTATACACTATTCTAATCAAATTCGATTAATTACGTCTAAAGATCACATATTTATAGGCACATACATTAAAAGTTTGCCTGCGCACTTGAAAAGTATTTTTGCTCTACTGAAAAATTTTAAATTTATACATAAGCTTTTTTCTACAAGTTCAACAGATACATATGTATGTATTCATACGTTCGCTAAGAGGAGTATGTATTATTAGTGTACTGGCCTTCTACTGTGCAACTCGAATATAACTATAATTGAGTCGAACTCATTCAGTCGGTCATTTTTGACTAAAATTATTTATCAAATCCATGTAATTTAAATGGGTTTGATCTTAGGTTTGTATCAAAAACGACCTAAACGGTCTAAATAAAAAACAAAATATAAAAATTGTCATTTAATAAAATTAAAACTGGACATCACAACATTTGAAAAGTAATTAATATAATTAAATTGTATAAATAAAAATATAATCATGACACAAACACAAATTATCACAGTTCGGTTTTCAGATTGCCAATATTTTTATTTATACAATTTAATTATATTAATTATTTTTCAAATGTTGTGATGTCCAGTTTTAATTTTATTAAATGACAATTTTTATATTATGTCCGTGATGTCCAGTTTTATTTGCATATAAGTTTCAAACTATATAATATGTAAAAGATCATAAACCTTATTTAAATAAAGGAACCTCCTGAAGAAGTTGGAAAAAAGCCAACGAAACGTCGAGCAAATAAAGATGTAAAAAACACTATACATCAGAAAGAAAATTGTTTTATTAAAAATCTAAAACAAAAACTTGACCAAAGATTAGCCTAGGGAAATCCCCACGAATACTTAAACAACACATTGGTCAAACAACAATATAAACACAAAAAACAAAATAATTTTTAACTGCAATGTAAAAAACATACATACCCACTCGAACAGTTTTTTAAACAAAATACTCCGCATTATTCTGTAAATATTTCTCGCTTTTACTTCAACCTGACAACAAAAAGTTTTCACTTGCCTTGTATTGTATTCTACTCCTATTGTAAGGAGGTGTGAATAGTACTCAATTGTTACGGACAAGTAGATAAGTGCTAATTTTTTTTGCGTTGAGGAGTCGACATACAGATAATTATACACTGCAATTATGAATAAATTTCCGCAAGAAATTTCTCCCTTTTCCAATTAGATTTTTTTATTTTCCCTATTATTTGCTACTGTTTGAAATTATTCCCCGGGAAAAAATTTTCGTGGTATTTGAATTATAATTGCCCTCATAATATAGATTAAGACGGAATAAATTTTTCAAACTTATGAATATTTCAAATGTTGTTTCCCTTGTAAAATGTACATATATTGTAGCACCTTTGATGAAAATAACCGTAAGAAGTAGTTTATTTATTTTGCTCTTGTTGTTAATTTATAAGAAATATGTCACGAGTAGTCATTAAATTTTTAAAACTGTACGTAATTATAAAATTGTATGGGACTTTTAAATATTATAAAAATACCTTAAAATCAACGAAAATTTTAATTTATAAAGTTTTTATACAAAAATTGCTAAGAAATCCCGAAAATGAAGTCCCGGGATTGAATTTTACAAATCCCGGGTTTCGGGATTTGCCAAATCCCGGAAATCCCGGTATTTCCGGGTTCGGGATTTCTCGTTTGGCATCCCTAAAGCTCATGCACTGGGAAATTTCTACCATTAGCTTGAATTAATTATTCTGTTTTACTTCTAATATACATATATAAATATTCCAACTGCTTTGTGCCACAGAAATAAATTAATGGTTTAACACCTTTCTTATATACTTGGTGTAGGCATTTCCTTAAGTGAAATACATAATTATAATAAAAGCTTATTTGTTAAATTTTGGTGTAGCCAAAAGGAAAATTACTGTAATTACAAACATTTTCTTTGTTATTGAAATATGAAATATGTAAGAAAGTTTGCTCCGGGATATATTTTCTAATTAAATCATGTTTCGTTGTAAGTACAAATGTGAAAATAATTGTGGTCACTGTAAGTAGTAACCGACAAATGGATTATTGTATTTAGCTCTTTAGTGGTGTGTTTTATTTATAATATTTTAATCTTATATTTTATGTTACTTTTGTGCACAAAATTTACTTGCTCGATTACTTGACAAATCTGCATGAATTAAAATCATTTTGAAACCCATTTTTCTCTGTCAAACGGTATTTTCAATACGTGAGTAGTAGTTATTTATATTTTTGGTTTAGTGTACATTATGTATGTTCTTATGATTTGCTAAAAAAAACAAGTAAGAGTGCTATATTCGGTTGTGCCGAATCTTATATACCCTTCACAAATCATAAAATGTAGAGACATGCATTTATATGTATATAAATAGACATGCGCGATTTTGTGAAAAAAACTTTCGTATCCATTAAGCTACGATTGTCAGATCTTACAATATTGTCAGATCTGGCAATGTGCTGACAATGTACTGGCAATCGAAAATTGCCAGCACAATATTCCTTGTCAGTTCACACCGTTGTCAGAAAATCTTACAATTTATTGCCAGGCGCTTGAATGACAATAAATTCATCTGACAAAATCGTCAGTCGAAAAATTGTCAGTTCACACGGTTGTCATATAGTCAGATCTATTGTAATGCGTTGGCAGACTAAAAGCATTTGTTAGAAATTGTTAAATAGCAATCGATTGTGTTTGTTTTCAATGTAAAAAGTGAAAGTATAAATTATTATGGACCATAAAGAAGTAATTGCAATGATTTTGTCTGCATATATTTTAATATAATTTTTTTCTTTAAAATCAAGCTTGTGCAGTGTTGCCCATAGAAAGAATTCTCTTACAATGACGCCATTGTCAGTTGCATAAACTTCGTACATCTGACAATGTTAACATGTCTGGCAAATATCTGGCAATAATTTTACAATGTGTTCACACGATTGTAAGATGTCTGACAATGTGTTGTCAGCTGATAGTCTTGCAATGAGCTGACAATGATTTTTCTGGGAACGACTTGAGACTAATTGACGACTCTTACAACTAGTAAACAATTTTATAAGGCTTCCAAATTATTTTATTAAGAAATTGCTTTGCTTATTTCTTATTCTTCTTGAGAATTTTCCAGGAGGATTCTTATCGTTAAGTACAAGCTAGTTAGAGTATTATAATCAGCTGCGCCAAATTTTACATAACCTAAGCCACAGTCTGTCTAAAATCTTTGATTTTTTCAAAATATTTCCTTCAGGGTTTCAATAATAACGTCGGCTTATATTAAACTTAAGTATTGTCACGTCACAGTTTTTACAGCTTCTATGGGCTGAACATTTTTACTGCAATTTTCAAAATTTATTCTCTAATTCGGCAAAAAAAATCGATTCCAATTTGTTTAACATTGTAACCATTGATACTTATACAAATTATTCAACTTTCTTATATTATAGTGATTAAAAGACAGTCATTAAAGTTATTAATATTTTTGATTAAAATGCCTCGCTGATATAATTTCTATTTCAGAAATTTCCAAAAATAATACAAATTCGGCATGTAAAAATTGAATTTTTTACGAAAGTGTTAATACTTGTATTAAAGTCTGATACGGCCTTTACCAAATGCATTTTGCAAGTAGTTTTCGAGTCAAGCAGTAATTTTTCTAGTAGACGAATTAAGAGAAATGGCATGACTTCAATTTTATAGTATTTTAATGAAATTTCCGCATTAATTTGAACAGCTCACATTTTTATTTTATATTTAAAAAAAATTATGGACATTTTGCTGCTTGTTTATTGGTGTCGAAGGAATTATTTTTTTACAGTTACATTTGAAACAAAAACAAAATTTGGGAATTTGTTTTTGTTTTAAATAAAAAATTTAGAATGAAAAATTTCATGAAAAACATTTTAAAGAATTTCATCGTGTACATTAGTCATATGTACAATCATCATTCCAGCGAACTTTTATAATATATAAAAAACACTGAAAGTTTTGATATTAAAGTAAAAGAGGATTATAATAGAAATTCTTATATGGATGAAGACAAATTTCACTGTCACTTTCGCCGTTTGTGTGTCACAAAAGTCCACATATTTGTAAAATAACATGTATTTAAAATTCCCGGGAAAATCTCAAAAATTTCACGAGAACATTAGGTAGAAACTTGACGGGATTTCCCGCCCGGGAATTCCCCTTTCCTAACCCCTAGTCAATACCTATTCAAGACAAAATCGCTAAAACAATACCCAAAAAAATTTTAGAGATAATTTTAAATTTACCTATGGTCTAATGAAAACGTTATTTTGGACTGAACAATGAATTGTTGACAGAACTATGTATATAATATATTAAAAATAGAAAAACTAACTACAATTTTCCGTATAATTATTGAATGTCGTAGAATGGCATCAGAAATGCAAAAGCTAATAAAAGTGCTAATGTTTTTTTATTACATTTACCTTAATTTTTCGTTATTAAGTTTATAAAAATTAGTGCAATTATACATGTATATAAATAAAAAGAAATTCGCGAAATGACGGAAATTGTCAAAAAGCTACAACAGCAGGATGACAAAGTCTAATAATGTTTTAAACTCTTTAAAATTGTTAAAACTACTAAAAAAACCACAAAAAAGCCGCTTTTATTTTGAACTTTGCAAAAAAAAATCGCGAAAATTTCAAAATTTTGAACAAACTACATATAATATGGATTAGAAATCGCTAAAACTGTAAGGAATGCAAAAAATCGCGAATATTACGTAAATTTGGAAAAATTTATTAACAGCGTGATAATAACAAAGTTTAATACTTAAAAGTCGCCAAACTGCCAACAAGCTGAAGACATATAAAAAGTCGCTTTTATCTCGAACTTTGCAAAAAAATCACGAGAAATTGCATAATTTTAAGCAAGCCATACAGGTATGTGATGAAAATCGTTTTCGATTTAAAATCGATTGAAAAACGTACAAAGTTGTGATACACACATTTATTTCGATTTCATTCTGGTTTTGTTTTAAATCGAAATCGATTTCATTTTCCATCTTGTTCTATGTAAATAAAAGGTGTTTTTTATTGAGGTATAGAACTTTAAGTTGGCATCACTTTTTTAACTGGTGGCCGTTTTGTCAGCTGTCAAGTGATTAATATTTAGTTTGGTTTGCCATTTCATCATGAACAGGTTGACAAAAGAACAACGCTTGCAAATCGTGTAAATTTTTTTCGAAAATAATGGTTCAGTTCGCGAAGTTTACCGCAAGCTCCGTCCATTTTATGGTCGACATAATCGTCCATCAGAGCAATTAATTCGGTTAACCATGGATCGTTTTCGCACTACGTTTACTCTATGTGATGATACGCATCCGCAGAGACGTCGAACAGTGCGCACCGAAGTAACAATTGTCGCTGTAGAGCAAAGTGTTGAAGAGGACCCGAATGAATCGATTCGCCACCGTGCACAGCAATTGGAGCCGACTAACCGACTATTTTGTTCCCGAATTGGATGGCATGAATGTGGATGAGTTGTGGTTCCAACAAGACGGCGCTACATGCCACACAGCGCACGTCACAATCGATTTATTGAAGGAAACATTCGATGAGCGCATAATTTCGCGGAATGGACCTGTCAATTGGCCACCAAGATCGTGTGATTTAACACCATTGGATTATTTTCTTTGGGGATATGTGAAGTCGCTCGTCTACGCCAACAAACCAGAAACGTTAGGGGACTTGGAAGCCAACATTCGTGGCGTTATTGCCAACATACGGCCACATATGGTGGAAAAAGTGGTTGAAAATTGGACCTGTAGAATTGGCTTTATTCGAGCCAGCCGCGGCGGCCACATGCCCGAAATCATATTTAAACATTAATGGCATAAAATTATCCTTCCAATAAAGCCAAATTCATGGACATTAAAACGATTTTCTTGTGTTTTATTTCAATTCAAAGTTCTATACCTCTTAAAAAACACCCTATATTAGCAAAAAAAGATGTGATGGAAAACGGAATTTGTGTTGTTTTTGCGTTTTCAAATCGATGAAGCATGACTTGACGTTTTAGGAATTATTCTATATCTAAGCAAAATTTTCCTGCAATAACTTATGTGAAAATGTAAGTAAAATGCTTTAAAATAATTGAAGACATATGATACCACAATAAAAGGTATTTTTATTTACATAAATTTATTTTTGTTTGAAATAATTTAATTGTATGTATGTTGAAGCCGATCAGTCCAAATCTGCCGCCGACATGTACTGAAAACACTTAGCCGCCGTCGACGTGGCCATTTTTTGCAAGACTTTTCTATGGTTTCAAAAATAAAAGATTTTCATTATAAAACTCGGTGTTTGAAATTAAGAAAAATATGCCATTCCTTTCAACAATTGCTTCAGCAATCCGCGATCCAACGTTATTCGTTTCGCCGTCGCCGAAAATATCTTTGGCAACCTGCAGCTGACTTCATAATTATTGGCTTCGATTTCAGTTAGCAGCAAAAAATATAAAAGAAATAATTGATTTTTTTTTTGTAATCAATTGAAAATGAAACAAAGTTGGAATATGAAATCGATGCGTTTTCTGTCACACCAAAAACAATTTTCTACTTTTTGAGCTTGTGATTTCATTTCAAATCGAACTGATTTCCATCACATACATAATGTTTATTAGAAAACTGTAATCAATGAAAAAATTAAATAAAAATAGCAAAAATGGCGAAAATTCGCAAAAACTTACTAACAGCGAATGATGACAAATTCTTTTATTTTTTAAAAATCGGCAAAACTGTAATGAGGCTGAAAGCATGCAAAACTTCGCTTTAATCTCAATCTTTTGCAAAAAACCGTGAGAAGTTGAAATTTTAAACAAACCATAATATTGATTAAAAATCGCTAAGACTGTGAGGAGTGCAAAAAATTCAATAAAAATCGCAAAAATGACGAAAATTCGCAAAAACTTACTAATGATGATGATGACAAATTTTATTATTTTTAACAAATCGACAAAACTTTTAGGAAGTTGAAAGCTTGCAAAAAGTCGCTTTTATTGCGAAGTTTGCAAAAATTCGCGAGAAGTTGCAAGGTCGGAAGGAAGCTGGAATGATGGTGATTATTTTCCTCAGAATCCCCTGAATTTTTTTTTTATGAAATTGTAACTTCATTTATTTTTTACTCAGCCGAATCCACCATTTACATTACTGCATTTTTTGTGTTTGTTTTTTTTTTTTGCTTTTACGTAACTATTTTCGTTAAATATTAAATTTACGTTATTTTTATTTTAAAAATGGCATTTCAGGCAACACATGAGCAGAGTTAAAATATCAATTCTATGTGCTATCAAATTTGCCGTATGCTGAAAAGCTTACATAGGCTTTTCACAACAAATAATAAATCTGACATCATACATAGCAAATTTGTTACAAATTAAATATATGGTGTGTACACGATATGCTAAAATCTTGAACATACGTTTGTTGACAACTTTAAAAAATGCCCTTCATAAGTAGTAAAGCATACATATATTGAAAATATTTTGTGTTTACACGATATGTTGGCACTGGTAACAAATTTTATTCATAAATATGCTGATTCAACATATCTTAGGACTTAGCTTAAAACAAGCAAAAAACAATAAAATTCAATATTTTATACTATCGCAAAAGTGTCCATTAGATCTATTGTTGAATATATTATGTAACATTTTTTTTTAAATATTAATAGCTTGATCAAAAACTACTTTAAGCCTTTTAGCTATCAAAGAAGCTAGATATTTAGTTGATTCCGCTGGCACATTTTTTTAATTTTTCCTTTAAAATTGTAATTATTTGAGATAGAAATAACATTAAAATCTGAGGACTGTGGATGGTGTTTAAGCTTCAGTTTTACTTTATAGAGAAGTCTTGTGTTGTGCTTGGCGTCATTAACATACATAAATATATTGTTACGTAAAAATATTCCTACAGGGTTAAAGCAAAGAACTATCTGGAAGTATTTAACTAAAGCACTAAACATACACACATATTTACGTGCAAGTACTATAGCAACAACAATAATTGTATACATAGCTACAGACACACACACATATACAAATAAAAGTGCGAGCACTGTACTACCAGTAGCAAACCGCATTGCCAACATAAGAGTCGTTACTTTGAAATTCAAAAATAACGATCAATCGAATTATCTACAAACGCCTAGAAGCAGCAACATGAATTTTCCCGATTGTACTAAAGGACTGTTTGAACATCTGGCTACCAATAGTAAATGACAATACAGATGTCATCATGCATAGATGCCATTACTAGGTACATACATGTTATTACGCCACCTATCGGGCCAACATTCGAGAACCGATTCATGTACTATAAAAAGTGGCAGCATGTGCGAGAATAGAGCAGGACTAATCAGAAAGTAGTCAAGTTGATATCGTTGAGGCAGTGCTAATCAGAAAGTAGTCAAGTTAAGACCTCGTTGAAAGTGGATAATAACGATAAGAAGTAGTTAAGTAAAGACAAGTTGTAATTTGCTTCGTTAAGAATAAAAGGAAATACAGTAGCAAATAAAAATTGTGTATTATTTATTTTTATTTTTGAGCAATCAAAAGAACTCACACGTTTAATAAAATTTAAACGTAACAATATATTTATCTTTAAGGTGTAATTTGTCCACACTCTGCAAAAAACGATGATCCATAATTCCATAAAAAAATTTTAATTTCCCAACCTCATCAGCACTTATGCACTCCTACACCATTACGGAGCCGCCACCATATTTTACAGTACTGCGTACGCTTTGTTTTCTAGGTCAATATTACATTTTATGCATGTTTTTGGCCATCCTTCGTTTCCACATAGGTTGAAGTTTCGCTCGTCCGTAAAAATAACTCTTTCCCAAAACTTAGATTAATTAAGATGGATGTCTTTGTACTACCGAGCATTATTATATCATTTAGTTTTGTTTCTGTGACTTATCTAAGGTCTTTTTTTTTGGCCATAATTCAATATTCTGTAAGCAACGCCGAATTGTATTGAATTGTAAGAATTCCATAATAATTTTTAAGGTCCTGTTTCAGTTTTGTAATACTTCTCTTTTTATTTCCCGCAATTGCTCTTACAATTTTGAGTCTTTGTCTTTCATCAAGCCTTGCTGTGGCAAACTTTGATAATTTTGTAGGTTTAATGATAGTTTTGATTGTTAATTTAGACAAACTAAGGATTTATTCGGTTTGTGTTATTGAATTATTTTCCTTTGAAAGCTTGGTGACTAAGTTTCGAACTTTAGCTCGAATTTAAGCAAAATTTAAGCAGAATCTAACACATATTGTTAAAACAAGACTAAATGAACTCAAAAATATAAAAAGTGCAACCATACCTTTACTCAATACAATTCAAACCCGTATGTACACTTTTGCGACGTTGGTTAAGTGTAATTTTTTTAGCATTTTTTACTTTACTAACAAAGTAACAGTAGTTTTTTAGATTTTTTATGTCGAAGCTGTAAAGTGGGTCCAATATAATATTCAAGATACAGTATTTTCAAAAATTAAACATTAAATAAAAATTCTGAATAAAAGATATGAAATACCTAAAATCATATACATATAGAGTTTCTTTAATGTTTGTGAAAATCAGCTGCGATATGGTAAATTTTTTGCAACTCATTTACTAAAATATTTGCAAAAAACAAATACCAAACAGCTCAGCGAAATGGGGTTTTCTCCCTGTTTCATAATAAAGTCTGTAAAATGTGGTAATTATAATTTGAAATCAACAACTATTTGCATACATTAAACACACACATTCTCTTAACTCTGAAAATTTAATGCTGTAAAATTTCCCGTATGCAAGAATAGTATTACAACTCGAAATATATGCTTTAAAAAAATACTAGCTGTGCGGATGTTTGCCTTCACGGCAACCACAAAGGAGACCAGGGGCCCGTTTCTACAAATTACAAATCTACAAGTAAAATACATACATAACAACAACACTTTTACAATTTTTGTTGTTTTTTGCATTTATTTTACTTGTAGATTTGTAATATGTAGTTTTGAGAAACGAGCCCCAGAGATAATACGAGTCGGAAGTTAATTGTGTTTTCGGAGGTCTCGCTCACACCGTCATGTCATCAAATTCTCTTTAATTTTTTTTTATTATTTTAATGTGATTTCTTTTTATACTTTGTGGTCTCATTCGCTACTTGATTTTTGTAAATTAATGGTAAAAATTAATATTTGGATCGAAAATGCTTACAACGAAGTCTGCAATCATTTGAAAACAAATTTTGCACAAAAGTTCATGTGCTCAAATGTATTTTGATTTTATACTTTGTGGACTCATTCGTTGTGTGCTTTTTGTTAAAGTTAAAAATTAATGTTTTTATAGGAAAATTTTTGAAATTGAGTTTGTAGTGATTTGGAAACAAATTTTAATCATTTTTATAATACTAGTAATCTTTTACACATTGTATTTTTAAGTTCAACACTACAAAATCTTTCATTTAATTTTGTAAAAATTTTCAATTGCTAATTTCACTAAGTATAAATTTTCTCTTGTTTATTTTGATTATTGTACTTAAAATACGCACTCACAAGCACACTATATTTGTCCTTTTTTAGCAAATCAAATCGAGTGATTTTAGCTTTTTTCATAAGTCACTTTCTTCAACTCTGGTCTACTTTGTGAGGGCAACATCAACAAGGTGAGTGAGTACCATCTTTCAATTTGCACTCCTCGAATCGGAAGTCCCTCAAACATCACAGTGTCTGTTTACCAAATTGATGTGGCTGCTTGTGGACGTCTGTACTTATATTAAGCGGTTTACTGTACAAACGTGGAATATGTGCAGCCAGTCTGATGGCTAAGATGGCTGCCCCGTCATCAGACTAGGATGAAGTAGACGAATCAGTACTTATCCATAATGTCCAGATTAACAAGACTTCAATTAACATGAATGAACTATCCGATCTCTCTCAGACGACATTTAGCATGAAAAGAAGGGCACTATTAGGATCCTGGAATGTGCAAACGCTTTTAGAGCCACTACCTCTGGCACAGCTATGTACATAAGCAAATAGTTATAACCTTCTATTTGTAGAAATATGCGAAACTCGTTGGCCTGGAGTGGGCGAGCACATAACATCTGATGGTCTCACCTTTTTAAACCCGGGCAAATGTTAAATACTTCCCAGATCAAGTGGTGTTGGATTCCTTTTGAAAAAAAGAGCGAAAGAGGCACTTATTAGTTCGAAACCGATCTCTGATAGGGCAATATCTGTTAGGTTCCGCATCTACGCACGAAATCTAACTTGCATTAAGTTACGCCTCACAGATGCTGCAGAATGATTTAGCAATATTCTTGACAAGGCATAAAGGGAAAGCAATCAGCACTGACATACTAGTTGTAATGGGGGATTTTAACGCCCAAATTGGGCCCGACAGCACTAACTTAAAATCAATCATAGGCACTCATGGACTAGGGCTTAAGACTAAAAATGGCAAACTCTTTCCAAGAGTGTGTGGAACCAACAACTTAGTCTTAGGAGGGTCCGTATATTCGCAGAAAAGGATATGAAAAGTAGCCTGGTGTTCTCCTGGCTAAAGAACAGGGAATTAAATCAACCACGTGACAATTAGTAGCAAGTGATGAGGGCTACTTTTGTATATACAAAATTGCAGAGGTGCCGATATGACAACCGGTCACCACCTGATAGTTTCAGAAATACGTATAAAACTAGAGGCAATATGAAACAGTAACAACAAGGGCAATATGAGACCTGTCAACGTACATAATTTAAGAAAATCCAGTAGTATCCTCTGCATATTCCGAAGCATTAAACCACAATATTCTCGCATCACCTGAGAATGACTTAAATAGTTATGAAAGAGTAAGGTCAGTTTTTATAGACCCTGACTCTAAAGAAAGCTTGAGGAAGTAATGGATATCAGAAGAGACGCATAATCGAAAAACCGAAATTGGTAAAGGGTAACCTTAATAGAGCAAACACTCGTGGTGGCAAACCTAGTCTTCACATCACGATAGCGCACGATTCCACAAATGCAAATTGGTCGATGACATTGGTAAAGGTACCATCAGACGACATGTTTTTTACATGTGTTTTTTAAGTTTTCGACTCGTATGTTTTTCTTTATGCTTGTCAATATTGGTTAATTTACATAAGGTTTATAATTTTTGGTCACAAACGTACATGTAGTATCACTTCTTCTTCTTCAGTACATAAATATCCACGTAGTTTGTTTTATAAATGGCTTGCAGCCGTCGAAATATTTTTGGTTTCGCCGCTGTAGTACTGGCGACGCAAATTTGCTTTTTTAATTTTTTCTTTTTTAAACAAGACGTTGAGGTTGTATCTAAAAATCTATACATTTTTGGACTTGTTTTAATAAAACGACAACGTTAAATTAAAAACAAAATATATAATTAATTTGTCTTGCAAAATACTTCATTCAGACGGCTAATGATAGTGCACATAATCAACCGCCGACGAATTTGTTCGCATGACATATACATTTGGAGCTGTATGTTTAACATAAGAAAATAGAGCACACTCTATTTCAAATAATGTCTTATGTTTTTTGTCATGTTTTTTACACAAGCAATGTTTTAAAGGTAACACACGACATGTTTTCGCTTACATATGCAAATTCTGGCACATACAATGTGAAAAACATGTCGTCTGTTGGTATCTTAAAGAAGCTCAAGCAGCAGCGGAAACGCATCGCACCAGTGATATGTACAGGTCTTTGTGAAAACTTATTAATGCACATACGATGGCACAGAGGCACTTACGAAAACTGAATGGAATACTTGCAACATCTTCCGAGAAACAAGTAAATCGTTGGGCCGATTTCTACAGCGAAAATCTCTTCACAAATGGAGATAGAGCTCATATTCGTTGTGAATGTGAATCACGTGCAGGCGACCCAGATATATTCTCTGCCTGTCCTAACGTTGCCGAGATCATTAACTCGATTAATAGTCTTAAAGCCAGTAAGTCGCCAGGAGTAGATGAAATTTCTGCTGAATGATCAAAAACAGACTCTTATACACAAAAAAAAATGATTTGTAAATATTTACAATTAATTTTTTTGTTATATCAATTAAATAATTAATTGATTTTGAACCTAGAACGATTTTTGTAAATACAATTAACGAAATGGTAATTTAAAGTAAAATCAGAAATCTGATTTCAAAGTTATTTCAATTAAAGTTATTGTTATATTAACAATGCGAATTGTTGAGTTTTTGTACAAATTTTGATTATCATAATTGTTATATTAACAATGTTTCTTATACGCAATCACAATCCTCGAAACGATTTTTTGCTTGTCTGCGAAAAACACTAAATGTCTTTGGGCGGAGTTGAACCGGTAACCTCAAAACTAATAAACCAACTTACTTACCTCTCAGCTAGAGAGCAACACTTTATTAGATACGCTAATAATGAATACACTAAATATGATTTCTTGTTTCTTCTACATGTGCGCATTCCGTTATGATATATTTTAAGAAAATAATTTTGTTAAGTAATTTAATTGACTACAAAAATTAAAATTTGTTATATCAACAATGATCATTGTTAATTTTTAAATTAAATATTAACAATTTGTTTTGTTGGTTACAATGCGATGATATCGCAGAATGAGCTATATGGTTTAAATGGCTTATAACCTTTTTACATATGCGATTATTATAATTTTTTTAAAAACAGTATACTATGGGGGAGTTTTTTGCAATAAGCTTTAAAAAATTTTCATTTTCTGCTTCGCACATACGTGCTCTTTTCAGCGAGAGAGAGAGAGAGTATAGATCTCATATTTTCCATAAATTTTCGCAAAATTTCGGGTGTAGTGGCTATGATTTCATATTGAATGTTTGTTTTTAGTTCGAATATGGTTCTTGGTTTGTTAATGTATACTCTTTTTCAATTATCCCCAAAGAAAACTGTGGATGCAATGCACACATTAAAATGACGTTGATATGCACGCTGTGTCAACGCAATAGGCTGTTGATTTGATTAATTCCTCAAATCTTCTTCACAAAATGTCGAAAAAATAAAAAAAGAATAATAATTAATAAAGTTATAAGGAATTCAAAACATGCCCCATACAAGGGCCAAAATTATCCACCCAAGAATCCGCAACTTTTGGGAAAACAAAATCCTCACAAAAACATAAATGTGAAAAAAGGTTCACAAGGTTCCTATCCAAAACTTTTGCCTTGAAAAATAGTGAGATAAAAATTTTGTCAAAGTTCTTCTTTGCACAATATCTATTACTATAATCTGCCATACATTTGATTAATATGGAATCGTCAGGTTTTTATAATATTTCTAGGCAACCGGCATTAGAGCGTGATGGGTGTTGGATTGTACACTTTAAAAATGCACTATTGTGTCATTAAAGCTGGCCGCCAGTTTGTACGCAATTTGGTAAAAGTCGTCTGAACAGAAACGTATAAAATACAGCATAAATTTTAGTGGGGGTGACCCCCCTATTTCCACAATATATTTACATATTACAGTCGGCTTAGCAGAAGTGTATAAATTAAAAGGATATGCCCAATGTACAGGCAAAGTTTCAATAAGATATCTGGTGCTTTACTTTTTAGATTTTCCGATTAAGTAAGTCAATTTTGTCTACAAAATGTTGGCTCTCTTCAGGATTTATGGGTGTAGTCACGGCCACTTTGCAAAACGAGAAATTTTTACTTTGAATAAGTGCAAGCTGTGGAAAAAGTTTCAATAAAATTAATCTTAATTTTGAGTATAGAGTGCTTGTTCTCGGCCCTGATTGAAACTTCCGGGTTATTAGGGATTTTCTAAGTGATCTCTGATTTATTTGTGTATCAAATTTTAGCTCAGCTCTATAGTGCGAATTTGAGTTTAACTGCGTGGCACGAATACCGGATAGAACTTCTTGATTTTAAGATTTCTATATTGGTATACTCATCTACACCTACTTGTGTATGAAATTTCAGCTCTCTAGCGCGAATTATACCTGTACATTTTATGAGCATTATCCCGCCTCGCTATTTTGAATTCACGATTTTGTTGTGAGCAGTGCTTATAATTCATGCTAATTTTTCTAAAGTTTTGTAGACCGAAGTTCATTATATACAATGATAACATTTTATGGGAGTGATTTAAAATCTTGCATACATGCAACGAGTATAAAACTTTTCATTAAAATGGCTTGAGTTAAAAGATGTATGTTGAGTTTTTAATTCCGAGAAATATTAGCGTGGCCCCACCCATTGTGGTAAAATTGTTTGGGCTTTTAGGTTTTTCTAGTTAGTTTCACATCTAGACCTACTTGTATTAAATTTCAGCTCATTGGCCCAACTTTAAATTTTAAATTTTTATGGGCGTATCCCCGCCGGTCTGATACAATTTCGGGGTTTTCCGATTTCTCTAGCTGGTTGCTCACATGGTCCTACTTTTATATCCAATTTCAGCTACTTGGTGAAAATTTTAATTTTTAATGTTATGGGCGTAACCCCGCCCGCCCAAAATCAGGATTTTTTCGGCCAGTGCACATTATTTCTGTAAAATTTCGTTGCAAATGGATAATAGCACCTACATAAATAACCGTAGTAAAGGGTCCGCGATCTAACGTTATTTTTTCGTGAATGGTTACACTTAGCTCATGTCTGATTTGACAGAACTAATTGTTTTATCCTTCCGCTGAACGAACCAACTGACCATCCAATGCGTTTTCGCTTCGCTAAGTGGGCCTGCGATCGACTTACAGAAGATGCCAATTTTACCAAAAAAAAAATCATCTTTTCAGATGAAGCTCATTTTGATCTTGGCGGGTATGTAAACAAGCAAAATTGTCGCATTTGGGGCACAGAAAACCCGCACGCATACATTGAAAAGCCGACGCACCCAAAACGAGTCACTTTTTGGTGCGGATTTCGGTCCAGAGGCATAATTGGGCAATTTTTTTTTTCGAAAATGAGCAAGGAATGGCCGTTACAGTCAATGGCGATCGTTATCGGGCCATGTTGAACGCAGTTTTGTTCACAAAATTTGAAGAGGAGGATATTGGTAACATTTGGTTTCAACAGGACGGCGCTACGTGCCACACATCCGAAGCTATGCAGTTTTTTTATAGCATTTTCAAAAAAAGCTATCTGGCGGACCCTTTATATTTAAATATTGAGCCGTAGTATATGAAATATGAGATTTAAATTGTATGAACGTGTCAACGGCCACTCTGTTAAATGCTTTGGATTTGCTTTTTTATTTCGGAATTTTATGGGCGTAGCACCGCTTTTCTGGTTACAATTTTCGGGTTTTCAGATTTTTCTAGTTCATTGCTCACCTAGATCTACTCGTATACCAAATTTAAGCTCTCTAGCTATAGCGGATGTGTTTCTTCAATTTGATGAGTGTGTCTGTGGTCAGTGAGTTTGTCTTAAAATATGCACTTTTGAACCTCTATATTTCATTAAGCTTTCATTCTAAAACTTTCAAATACTGCCGTGTGCCTGGATTCTGTTGTCGAAATGATAGAATACATAATAATAAACATTCCGAAGAAGGGAGATCTTACGAAACCCAAATAATTGGCATTGTTTTACTTTACTTTGTTTGGCCAACAAGATTATTCCCAAATAATCGCCAAAAGAATATTTGCTATGGTGTTACCAGCACTAAGACAGGAACTATCGGTATTCAGACCTCAAAAACCTATTATCGACCATAGAAACAGTCTCCAAGTTATCGTCGAGCAATATGTTGAATGGTGATCGCTTCTCTACATGTGCGTTATCGATTTGGAAAAAGCCATCGACAAATTAAATCACGTGACTTGGAGCGCAATACAACGCAAAAACGTTGCGCTTAAACTTGTTTCACTTTTTGTTTTAAAGTCGCTTAAAAGATCTTGATTACCCGTAGTAGCTCACAGCTTCTAAGATCTTGAGTCAAACCTGCGAAATTAAGCAACTACAGCGGATGTGGCTGGACTTAAAATAAACACTGCTAAGACCAAAACCCTGTGAGTTAATGACAACAAAAAGTAATCAAATAGAAAATGTCAGCCAGTTTTATTACCTTGAGAGCAATATTTCCAAAAAGGGCGGATCAAGTGAAGACATTGATAACGCTGTACCAGACGTGACTAGGAGATTCAATATAAGGGAAATTGAAACCGCTATTCCTGGCTTAAATTCGAAAAACGGTCCAGTTTTTGATAATATAAGCTACAAAATGTTTCTGGAGCTACCATATATTGCAGAAAGAATAATACTATTTATTTTTAATAGTATTTTATGCTTGGGGTACTACCCCTTAGAACGAAAGTTTTATCTGATATACTTCAACGGCGCAAAGATAATATGAAGGGTGAATCTTACAGTACTATAAGCTTATTGTCTAATATGTTAAAACTAACTGAGAAGATATTTATGAGAAAGCTGAGTCCCATAGTGAATACCATTGGATGGATCATCAATTCGGCTCTAGGAGGTAACATAGAACAATAGAACAGATAAACAGACTGGTAAATGTGATTAGAAAAACTTTCGATAAAGTATAGTACAAAGGTCCACAAATTAAAGGAAATCTACCAGCAAACACCATTATCCTTTTAGTAAGCTATTTAACATCACGAAAATTTATAGTTAAAAAGGTAACTTTATAATCCCACCGCACCCGATTGAAGCCGAAATTCCTCGGGGCAGCATTCTTGGCTTATATTTGACGTTCATCTCTAACTTACCGTTTAGCAGTAACAGTTGCGCATCAACATTCGCAGATGATACAGGTTTTCTAAGCATTCACGAAAATCCTCTAGAAGCATCGCGCAAATTACAAGAATAATCTTATATACTTCAGGTGGAAAAATGGCTAAAGCAATGGCGGATAAAAGTTAACGAACAAAAATGTGCACATGTCACTTTTACATTGCAAAGGGACACAAAAATGCCCTACAATACAAATCAACAGCCAGACTATACATGAATAGTCGTCTTTGGCGTATGAATATACATGTGTATCTGGTGTGACCAGAATGGCTTCATCTATTATGAGGTAAAATCGCACGCCTCATAACACACACCTTTTTCGGTTGGAGTACAAGATTACAATAAAGCTAACATCTTTTTATGAGGTAAATCCAGGCAACTAACAGACAATTACAAAAAATAATAATTTACGTTTTCTTGAAATTTATCATTACTAAGGTAATGTTATCCGTCATTTTTTCCCTGGACACTGGGATCTCTGTCCTCTGCGTCCGGGAAGGTACTACTTTTTAAGTAGATGTTTCTCTTTTAAATTGCTTGAGAAATTTTATTTATTAAAAATCAAGCTAAAAAGGGAAATAATTAGAATTGGATGTCCTGATTATCTTAAATATATCACTGTTCATGAAGGTATGCTATTTTAAGACATAGAATTATTCAGATGTATTTAAAATATCGTTGGAGTTGCGTAAAAGGACCAAATAAATGTAGTACATAGCTTTAAGTGAGAGTTCAAAATCTTTACTTCATGAATACGACATTTTAACGGTAGTCCTGCCTTTAGAGATATTTGTTGTGTAATCGGTTGAACTTTAAATAATTTTGGGTTCTCAGTTAATGAAGAACTACTTTTTAATGAATTTTTGTGCTATTAACCTTTTGTTTCATAAGCATAAAGAACACAAATATAAGTTTTAAAATATGTTTTCAACATTTGAAATAATATATGAAGTGCAATTTCAGTACGTATGTACTTACGTAGGTACAATTTAATGTAAACATATCGATGTTCTTGGGTAAAAAAATTCAATATTCTATGTTAAATGGTGTGAGATTAACCATTTTTACGCAACACCATTGAAATGTATTTAAGATGTTATTTGTGGTAATATTATTGGAAAAAATCAGTTTTGTTTTATTTTTAGGCCTTATATTTTATATAACTTTTTATAATTTAAGCGCTAACAACCCTATCTTTTCTATCGTAAGAGCAGGTTTCACAATATTATATTCTAAGGAATGGTAGTTGTGTGCTAATAGAAATTTACAAAAAAAAACATTTTCTAATTTAAGTTTCACTTTCGAGCATTGAGAAGAAATATTAAAAAATTACATTAAAACCATTAGGGAAAATGTGCATTTTTCTATCATCCATCATGAAAAAAGTTGAACAATATTTTGAAATAAACTTTCTGCTATGAAATCTTAACCAAATACGTAATGTATTTTTACTTAATAGTTTGAAATTATATATAATACTTTTACTACACTTTTCCTCGAATGGAATTTAGTGCTTAAATCGAAATGACATTATATGTAAATGCATGTATGTTAGCTTTACTAATCAATACTGCTTCAAGTTTTTGCATACATAATTTGCAAGTCGGAAATAGAAAAATATATTAAGTGCTACTAGAAATTAATCAACATGATTTCCGCTTAAAATGGTTTTTTTTTTTGTAACACCCAATTTTCTTTTGCATCCGTTGAGCAAATGCAATATGATAATTTTCAATAATTTAAGCAGCACTTACAACATTATATGCGGAATATATTTGCATAATTATTTGTCCGCAATTGAAAAGTTAAATAAAGTTTAGATAAATTAACGAGTTCATATTATTGAATTTTAAATTTGTTTTTTGAGTGGACTACTGATGACTTTTGTCATGGCTGATGACTTTTGTCATTGATGACATTTGATGGTTCACTTTAAAATACATACATACATATGTATATAAATTTTTTATTTTTTTTACTTATATTTATTTATTGTATTAGTAAATATCAAGATGTTATGAGCAAGGAGATAGGGATGGGACTCGAGTTTTGTTAAGTTTTGCCTGCTTATTTTGCAATTTCTTCAGTCACTGGTGGCGTGTCTAAATCACGATGTAAGTTTGAACATTTAATATACCATGGAGCCGACTTTATTAACCTTAAAATTTTTTTTTTGCTTTCGTTTGATTCTCTCTACACTGGAAGTTGAAGCAGTGCCCCATAGTTGAATTCCGTAGCACCATATACATATGTATGTTTCAAAAGCGACTTGTATATCAAAAGTTTGCAAGCTAGACTGAGGGTTGAATTACTACCAATCAACAAATGTATCTGAGTCAGGGATGATAAAGTTGGTACAACTGTACTTTTTTTGGTACAGTTTAAACCTTAAAAGTACGTTGGTACACCCGTGACTCATTTGGTACTATTTGAAAAATTTGCGAGAATCTAAAATTTTTTTTTTCATACAAAAAATAAATAGCGATAATTTAAAGTATATCGAGTGTGACAGAAAAGTGGCGAATTTGATTTGTTGTTGAGACCGACTACCTTCTTATATTTATATGCATTACACTTGTTTGTTTTATTATAAAGGACTACATCTAACTTCACCGGTGTTTCGTTTTCAATATGATAGCGCGCTTATTCTTATTAAAAAATATTCCCAAAAGAAGATGGAAATTATTGTAAAATTAATTGGATGAAGTAATGTTTCCGTAGCTTTCAAAAGTTATCAATAGAATTTGTCAATTCCAAACTCATCAGCGAATGTTGAAAGAAATTTTCATAATTAAAACGAATAGTCGAAAGTCTAATACAAACAAAATATACCTCGTCACAAAAATGTATTGCAATGGTATAAAAAATAAAACTTTTACAATCATTTTTACAAAAATATTACAGGGGGTCTACTGTGTAATTCGAAACGAAAGAAATTGCTTTCCAGTTTGAATGCTGATAACATGTAAATTCGAAAGCAATTCCTTTCGTTTCGAATTACAGAGTAGACCCCAGAAAGAATATTACAGTTTCTACTATGTTTTTACTCTTTGTAAAATAACGATTATTTGAGTTAGGACCTTTCTTCTTCAGATTAACGATAAGTTTTTACTGCCTTTTCCACTATGTCGAAAGAAAAATCGTGCGAAAGAAGACTAGTATCTCGAATTCTAATAAATTTTAATTTTTGGGTCAGTGATGCAGATTAATCCTCATATAGTTCTATTTTTTTTTTAACAAAAACAAAATTTTCTTATTTCATTAAGTTGTGTGTAAATTAAAAACTCTAAACTTGTGTTCTGGCATACTAGTTTTTTTTAGTTATGACGTTATTTGTGTAAATGAGCTTATTTGTGTAAATTAAGACAAAAAACCGAATTTAGTACTATTGAGGCCGAAAAAGTATAATTTTAAAAGCTAATTAGTAGGAAATTAGTTTTCTCATTTAGCATCCCTGATCTGAGTTAATTTTAGTTTCGTTTGTGTTAGCTTATACGGGATTTACACGATGACTTTTTCTCTAGGAAAATCACGGTGAAAAGTCATAGTGTAAATCCCGTATTAGAGTCAATGTGGTGTTTCCATGTATGCCTTCAATAGAGGTGTATACCAGTGAACTGTATGAGTTGATTCACTTTCGCTCTCCACTCAATTTTACAATGCTTTTGTTTTGTTTTTTAACATCAATATGTACTAATGATATTGCTTGCAGTGTTGCCTCTCTAACAACTGACTTTCTTTAACTCACTCTCTTTTTTTGAGTGTTGTTAGGAAACATAAATAAAAAGATCGTACTTTTGTTTGATTGTTTTTTATAGTAATCAAATAACTCACAAAAGCACGTTGACTAGATGAAGTTTTCAGTTTATAAAACATTGAGTAAATATTTCCACACATAAACAAATAGTATTAAGAAACTATTAAAAAGTGTTTTTAGAAAATTTAACAGAATGTATTCAGAAATAATAAAAAATTTCGAAAATGGAGTTTTTTTTGTAATAAAAAAATTAAATAAAATGAAAAAATCTATCTCTTCATATTGTGTTAATTAATAGTTTTTGTCATATTAAAATAATTTATCAAAAAGAATGGACCATTTTGTTAATGTTAAGTGCTAGCTCAATATTCATTTTAGAAAATGCAAAATTATGCCGTTTGAATCGTAATCATGCAGATCACTGGTATATACCAAGGTATTTTACATGTGAATGTTGAGGAGCAATATGATTATTGATTCTATTAGGGGAACAACTAACTTTTCGTAGGGTAAATGTTACTTGAACACACTTTTTTCGTTTACTTAAATTATCCATAAGTTTAACCATAGTTCCAGCTGGATAATAAGATCCTGAAAATATTGGGATGCCTCGTGGGAGTTTTCATGCATACTAAGGCAGGCTGTATCATCGGCAAAAGAAGAAGTGCGGATATTACTGCTCACGGGCCTATAACTACGGTGACCATAATTTTTAAATCAAAATACAGAACAACAAAATATTTAACAAACAGCAACTTAAGGACAAACAACCTTAAAGACATATTAAACTTATGGAATTTCATGGATTTTTTAAAATTTTATTTGTTTTTATTTTTTGACAAAGGCAAAATTAACAAAAAAAAAAAAATTCAAAAAGCAACATAAAAATGTAATCGCATAAGCTTATCTGCGCAGTAGAACCCCAGTACAAAAAACTAATAGCTACATACATACTCGTATGTAGGTATTGATTTCTTTTTAAATGTTCTTTAAACTCAATACAATTTGAATCACAGTTTATTTTAGTGATTAAAAGCGCTTTGATGGTATCCATTTCCATTGAAGTTTTTTCACTTGTCCATATATTATTTTAAACAGAAAATACTCTTTTTGCTGGGGCATTGGAACTAGATAAACGTTAACTGCATTCGATAACTTTCAACCTATTTTGGAAACTTATGCATCTTTATTTAAAATGTTTAAACATTTTTACCCAACGCTCTTCTGCAGATTTTTGATTATCATTCTATTCCTTTAATTTTTCTAAAGAGGCATATCTTTTAACAATAATTAATTCAACAAATAATTCGGTGTCATTTATGTTTAACTCATTTCTTTTATTCATAATGGAAACAAAACTGGATTTAACAGTCTGATTGAGCCTTAAAATAGTATTGTTGCAGAAACTGCGTTAAATTTTTAAATGCACTTTGAGTTATGAAAATACAGAACAAATACTGAACAGTTAATAAAATACAGAACATTTCAACGTTATTTCCTAATAAATAATTTATACAGAACAGGACGCGCAAATACAGTACTGTTCTATATAATACAGAACGGATGGTCACCGTACCTATAACACACAGCAAAAAAAAAAGCATTACAAATCATGTGTTGAATCGTGGGTTCAAGTGATGACGCATTGGTTCGATTTAGGTGAAATTTGCATGATTTTAAAAATCAAAAGGATGATTCCAGAGTTGGGAAACTTACACTCTTTGTGATATAAAAAACTAACAACCGAAAATTAATTTTTTTATATTTTTATTAAATAAACTTATTTTATGCTTGAGTACGATTAAAATTAGTATTTAAAAAAAAACAATTAAGAAAATTAAAAAGACGACTCCAAGGTTGGAATACTTTAACTTTTTTTGTACAAAAGTAACTTACTAATACAAATTTTTCCTTTTTTTCTATTTTTTATTTTTTACTATAAATTAAACATTTCTTAAATTCTTAAAAGAAAGAGATTGGTGTAAGAAATCAGAAAAATCAAAAAGGATGATTTCAGGATTGGGGAACTTACACTTTTTTGATATATAAAAGTAACTTAGTCTAATTAATTTTTATCTTTTCCTTTATAAATTATATATATTTTACGTTTTGGAAAGAAAAGTTTGGTATAGAAAATTATAAAAATAAAAACCACAGCTCCAGAGCTGGAAACTTTGATTTTTTTTCTGGACATTAAAGTAACTAAATAAAACATTTTTCTTTAATTTCCTTTTTTTTCACTTAACACACTTTCTTTATTTTTTTTAAGAACTACTAGATTGGTATAAGTAATCAGAAAAATCTAAAATGATTATTCTAGGGTTTGAAAATTATTATTTTTTTCTTTGTACATAAAACTAGGTAGGTCAAATTATTTTTTTCTTTATTGTTTATACTTTATGTATGTGCTTATGTATGTATCTCTATACTACATAAACGCACTTTGGTAAAGGGTATATAAGATTCGGCACAGCCGAATATAGCACTCTTACTTGTTCAGTATAGCTTCTTGCCCAACCTCCGGTAGATGTGCTCAACGGGTATTAGAGTATTTAGATGCTGGTGTGACATCAAGACCTTCCAGATAATTTTTAAGAGATGCTGTTTTTTTAGATGCAAGCAACTCTTGGAGTCGTTTAGTGCACTCCTTAAATCTGATCTTATATTGTGGTGATCTGTGCTGTTGCCATTCCCTTGCTTCGGGTGTTCTTAGCGTATTATTTTCCGTACAATGACTATTGAGATATTATTTGAACGCCAACCAATTAACGTGATGCATCATCTTGACATATCGGTGAAGTAAAGCGCTTCTTAGTGGGCTACAAATTGCAGCGATTGTGGTAGAGTGATCGGAGGAGAGATCTAGAGAAGCTTCAACATGAACTAAATCCCCAGAGATATTTTTCACGATTCCAAAATCTATAACATCCGGAATTTTTTGTATGTCAGTAAGCCAATAAGTGGGCTCCCCACTATAATTGACGTCCAAGTCATTTTTGAAATTGTGTTGAACAACGCCCGACATCTAGCTGTAATAAGACGCGAACTAGGGATGTGCAAATGTCGTGATTTTATCGTGTCACGCGTGAGTCACGCGTGATTCACGTGATTCGTGATCAAATATTATAACTAATCACGCGTGAGTGCGTGAGCGTGATTGAAAAAAATTTACTCGTGCGTGATCGTGCGTGAGCTTTTTTTAATAATCACGCACGAATTCTCACGCTCTCACGAGGTAACATTCTTGCATAGGCACTATGTAACTGTATTCAATCATTTGAAATAAATTATTTTATAATAATAAATGCATATATGTGTAGTAATATGTATGGTAGTATGAGCTTATAAACATGAGGAATACCTCCAAACAAAATGTTTCGACTTTTCCTGAAGTCAGACATGTCGAACCGAATTCGTTAAAAAAAATTCGGTAGTTTCTCTGAACAATTTTTTTTAACATTAAAACTTTGATTTTTGAGTACATAAGTAAAAGTCTGTGAACATTTTTTTTAAATAAATATGTATATGTTGATAAAAAAGGATTGTAACAAATATTAAAAAACGTGAGTATGTGCAAATTATTTCGACAATAGCAGCAACATAACGGTGAAGCGGTACTCTGCTATAAAAGCAAAAAGGAATCGTACCTACATGTCGTTAGGAATTCGTACCGACTTATCGTAACGAATTCGTACCGACATATCGTTACGAAGTCGTGTGAACCATTTCATACAAAAATTGTTACGATTTCGGTAATATTTCTGTGTCGAAATCGGAAGATTTTGTCGCCCAATCGTTACGAATCCTTTACGAATTCGGAGCATTTTGTTTACACCTTTGTAAGTATGTATGTATGTTTCCTAGATATCCTGTAGGAAGTATTAATTGAGAAACACTACTGATTCAACAGTGCCTTTGTCAACAATACTACTTGCGAATTTTACCGCAGAAAATGTTTTTTGCTTTAGGGGCCGTCCATATATTACGTAACGCTGTAGGGGGGGAGGGTTGGGGTTCGAGTTTAGTTATGATTTGATATGGTGGGGCTGGAGGGAGTCTTTGAAAATGTTACGTAACAGAAAAATTTTAGTAATTTGTATGTTTTCTCATTTGATATGCTTTTCTAATTTATTTGATTATCATTTATTTAATTGATCATATGTCTTACCTTCACATTTATATTATGTATGTATACATACATACATGTGCGGAATGTCAATTTTTGATATACGAGAATTCGAAAATTTAAAGTGATATCCGCGAATACGAATATTTAATACGATATGAAATTAACTTTGATTTATTTTAATTTACATTGTAAATTTGACAAAAACACGAGCATACATATATACATAGATATGTACATATGTATGTATAATATACATATTATGTAAGAACCTATTTTTGAACCCAAAAAACATGAAAATTATATTATACATATACTTTTTCGTGAGCGTTCGTGATCGTGATAAGTTGTAAACCACTCGTGCGTGATTAAAAATATTTTATTCGTGAGCGTGCGTGATCGTGAAAATGTTCAAAATCATTCGTGCGTGAAAGTGCGTTAGTAAAATATTTTTCTGCGTGAGCGTGTGTGTCGTGAGTCACAAAACACTCATGTGCACATCTTTAACGCGCACTACAGAACGTATGTTTTGCATTGTAGTCGCTAGCTGCCAAGAAACAAGGTCCAAGAGATTTGTAAATTTTTTCCTATTGATTTTCAGTGATTGAAAATCTAGGAGGGGAGTAAATTCATAATATCACGAAATTTGTACTTCGAAAATATATATATGGTTTCATAGTTTAGTTTGTTTAGTTTTGTTGAAATCGGTTCAGTAGTTTGGGACCTTTAAACGCTTAAAAATGTTACTAATACACATTTGTATTAGCTTGCAATTAAAAACAGAAACATCCCAGCAAAAAAATTCAAAAAAGGTAATCGAGTTTGGAATTAAGCATTTTTGGTGGAAGCTGTTCCTTACTGGATTACCAACTTAATGATTTTAACAAGGCGTGAGAGTAAAATAATCGATTCTTGAGAAGTACTTACCTTTTTTATTTTGAAACTTGTTCACGTAATCTATTTAATCTAAAAAAATCATTCTCTTCATTTAGCGACTTGTACATAATTTTTTTACTTTTTAGGTAATGAGATTTGTAAGCGAGTAATGAAATTTGTCAATCAGAAAAGTAAGTCATTATATGGCAAGTAGTTCTGATGGTAATGTGTAAGTTTTTGCTGGGATTACATGTACGCGTATTTGTAGTATTTTGTTGTTCTTATATGTTATTGTATGAAAGCAATAATAATTAAGGGCCACTTAGACTATTATAAATCTATAAAGACTTTCATCAAATTTTACGATAAAGAAATATAAAGACATTTGTTTCGACTCAAAGAACATAAAAAACCTAGAAATTTAGAAAATAAAAATTAATAGTATATGTTCTAGCATCCGAATTAAGATGAAAACAGTTTTTAAATTGACGATTTTAAACTTTTAAATTTTTTCGTTTTCACTTTTGTGCAACAAAAAAATTAAAATTTTGAAACCTTCATTTTCCAATTGTTTTCTTCTAAACTCGGATGCTAGAATACATACTATTAATTTTCAAACTCTTTACCAAAAATGGTAAAAGGGTATATATAGGTTTGTCATTCCGTAGCGATTTCCACATTAATAAGCGTGCTATAAAGTATATATATTCTGGATCCTTATGCAGAGGGAAGACGAATAAGCGATGTCCGTCAGTCCGTTTGTCTGTACGTGAAATCGGTTTTCCGAAGCTCCCAGTAAAGCTAGAGACTTCGTTCTTGCACTGGTGTGTCAGACATGGTTGGTATTAAAAATCCGCAAAATCGAGAAGGCGGTTTCAGAGCTCGAAAACTTAAACTTAATTTTTCCATACAAAATAACTACCGGAAACTAGTTATTATTATTTTTTTATTAAACAAACTTATTTTATACTTGAGTATGAATAAAATTGGTATTTCTAATTAAAAAAAATAAAAAATATGTTTCCAGGGTTGGAAAACTTTAACTTTGTTTCTTATACAAAAGTAACTTACTAAAGCAAATTTTTCCTTTTTTTCCATAAATTAAACATAACTTATATTCATAAAAGAAAGGAATTGATATAAGAAATCAGAAAAATCAAAAAAATAGCAGATTATATAGAAATTATATGACATCCTCACAATGTATGTAATGCATACTAGAGAGCTGCGTAAACAATCTTGAAATGTAAAAACGTCATGATTTTTAAATGTAATATTCACGTCGCATATATTATACTAAACCAATAATAAATGCTGTCGTACTATAAGCGAAGCACGATGGATGTATTGGTGTATGTGTATATCAGTTTTAACAAGGGATGTCGCAAGACAGCTTGTTTGTAACAAACACTCAAAAGAAGTACTGTTGATTAGTGTATGCTTGTTATTTTTCATATTGTATCTACGTTTGAGTGTGTGTAATATGTAGATGGTAAGCTATTATGTGGTTAACCGCATACAACTAATGTTAATGCATGTGTGTGCCTTTGCATGTGCGCAGAAAAATAAAAAATCATACACACATACATGCATGATGTTTGTACACGTGCTCATGCGTAGAAAGAAGCAAGTATCACAAATTCTTCCGCCACGAAGTGTTTTCTTCTTTACTCTTATACCTACAATACTCAAACAAATTTTTTGCAAACAATGTTGTTAACGTTTGTCCTATAAGATTTCGCTGTAGTAAAGCATTTGAAAAATCCCTCATGTCTTGAAAGTTCTTATAAGATGTCTTGTGCAGGAGACTAATGCATACCATATTTCAGTGTTAAGTATTGTGCCAAACAAGAACTTGGTAAAAATTTATATTTCATTACTTTTAATGGCCGATATTTTGGATAGGAACTTGGCCTTTTTCACGTTTATGTTTTTGTAGGGAAAGCACTCTTACTAGTTATTTTCTAAATTTTAACTTAAACATGCGTAGCATGTGTTTTAATATCCGATTCTACAAGAAAACATGTGAAATCGATGTGGAAGCCAGCACATAGACGATAATAAGCTTAAAATGTTAGAATATTAAAAAGATTAATTCGTTATAAAAACCCAATTAAAATACCAACAAGATATATAACATACAAATATTCTTGCATTTTAACTTACTCGGTGACTCATTGGAAACTTTCAATACCTCAAACCTTAATACACAATATACTAAATCTAAATAAAAATTGGGAGCTTACATAATTGCCTTGTTATAGTTTTGAGTTTGTTTCAACCAGAATGTTATAATATAACAACAATGTAGTAATCAAACTAAATATTTTCTAATATCTTTAGATAATTCCTTTTAATAAGTAATATGCTAAAAACGTTTCTTAAAAATAAAACATTAAAGTATTTTAAATTTAATGCTCGTGAGACAATGGGGTATGCATATCTTGTCCGTTGTAACACGTTTTGGTATCCCTAGTTGGTTTGTTTGTTTTTCCCCTTCAAATATAAAATATAAAATATAAAATTCGGTATTGCCAGTATAATACAAAATGTTGAATTAATGATTTTGTGCAATTATTTCATATTATTTGACAGAAACAATATCCAAAAATTGATGTAAAGAATAAATTGATTCGTTTTTGTACGTCTATGTGAAATAAGTACATTTTATAATAGTAATTAATTTTTATAAATGCAAAATATATGAAAGTGGCAGTACTGAAATGTACATTTGTACTTGAATATCAGGTGCAGATGGTGCTGCTGCCGTCTCCAAAATAATTAAGTAGCCGGGTACGAGGCGACAAATGCTGCTAGCTGCATTTGAAGTCGTGTGTTCATGTAGACTGCTGTGGTGAATGTGTTTAATGCATAATATATAACAACCGTGCATCCTTTTGAGAAAAAGTACGACAATGCATGAAAATTAAAACATGCACCATATGCTTGTAATGTGCAAAAGCAGAAAATATGTACAGCAAAAATTGTATATGAAAATATTATTTAAAGTGAACAGAGTACCTTCCATGTAAGAACATACTTACATGCGTATTAATTTATATATAACAAAAATTAAAATTAAGTTTTAACAACCCCCGATGTACAGGCCAAACGGATGGACCAATTTATTCAGATATAGGCAAGAAGATATAAGATCAATTCACCTTTCAAACACACTCCCCTTTTTTGTTCGGGGTTAAAAAATAAACGTACCCAAACATATTTTGAAATTAGATACATTTTTTATTTCAAGGAATAATTTTTCTTATTCAGGCTCCTTTTTCTATAGCAATAAAAAACACTTATAAAAAATAATTTATTTGATTTAATATAAACTATTTTTAACTTTTTAGTGCTTATTTTTGAAATCGCACAGAAGAGTATTTGAGCCAAAAAGGCAAAAATTAGTTTAAAGAAATCTTAAGAACTAAGTACGCAGTTCGATACGCAACAAAATTTCACATCATATTGTACATCTTTGGTACTTTAAGTTGTGATTTGTAGCTCTAACATACTGCTAAAGTCAGGAAAGTGAAGAAAATTATATGAGTGTTCAACACAGAGAAAAAACTGCCTCATAGAATCAATAAGATTTTCTCTATGAAACGTTTCTAGGCTAAAGGGTATCCCAGCAGAAAGAAGCGAAGATTTTTTCATAGAGATTCCTTATTGTTTTTATTTATTATTCCTGACTTTTTTACTCAATTTCCGTTATTTTTGGCACCAAAAAAACAATCCATAGAGAAAAACTTCTTGATTCTATTAGGTTTTCTTATAAATTGTAAACTATAGGGATTTCTTATTGATTTTATTAGGTTGCCTTATTGATTTTTTTAAAAAGGGTTTCTTCTTGATTTGATTAGGCTATCTTTTTGACTTTTTCAATAAGGTTTTTTCCTTGATTTTATTAGGTTCCTATATGATTATGTGTAAAGCATCTTATTGATTTTTTTAATGAGGAAATCTTCTTGATTTTATGATGTGTCTTATTATTTCATATCTATAAATAGACACAGACAATTTTTTTCATGATCTTTTTCGTTTTTGTATAAGCATGTTTGCAAAATTATTTAAATGGTTATTCAGATTGCTTGTTAGCATATTGGTTAGAGTGTTTGTCTATCAGTCAGAAGTTTGCTGGTTCAATACTTGTCTCCTTTCAAAGTATATGGTATAGAATTTAAATGAAAATATATAAGCAAAGAAAGAAAGCACAACGAATAAAGAAAGACATAATTTTTTTTTATGAGGTCGCCTCATAAAATCAAGAAGAAAACCTTATTAAAAAAATCAATAAGATAACCTCATAAAAACTACAAGATTTCTTCTTGATTGTTTCAAAAAGGTTTTCTCTATGAAATTAATAAGATTTCCTTATTGAAAAAAACCATAGAGATTTCTTATTAATTTTGTTCTATTCTATGAGGTAATTATTAGCACTGTTTTCTCTGTGAATGTTTTTTTTCAGTTTTAACATATTAATATGATATTTTTTGTGGCTAATCGAATTGTTTTGCAAACTAAAAACAAGAAGAAGATTTTTAAAAATTAAGATAGTTACTTTTATAATAATGTTTTTATACAACAATAAAATTTTAAAATATATAATTTTAGACCCTAGAAATAAAGTTTGCTCAAAACTTCACCTTTTTCTTGATTTTGCTCATCCTGCATAGATAAATATGAGTGAGAAACTTTTTGTCAGTTATGAAATATTTTGCTTTGAGGGGAGAGATAGATACTCTTCCCTGCTCCTTATAGCTCAAAAGTTTAATTTTTATGATATTAAGGCATAAGTAGTAAATTTTTTAAAATATTTACATTTTCTTATTTTTTCTTACATATATTTATTTATTGTATCTGAAAATATGAACTAACAATAAGTGTTCAAATTTTAAATCTAAATATAATAATAGGGCCTAATTATTATATTATTACTATATTATAAACTTCGTGATAGAAAATTAATAGTACGTAACAGTCGTGCTACGCAAAAAAATAAAAGTATTTTCAAGCAGATACATTTGGAGTGTTGAGTATTAGAGCCCTTGTGTCCCTATTTTTTAAGCGGATGTGTCCAGTAAATTTCAAGACATTACGAGCGTGCGGATTAGGAGGTGACTCGAGTTTTGTTAAATACTTGCCTATTTTGTAATTTCTTCAGTCACTATTGGCATATTTAAATCACGATGTATATTTGAATTTTCAATGTACCATGGAGCCGATGTTATCAAACGTAAAATTTAGTTTTATCTTCGTTAGATTCTCTCTACATTGGAACCAGTGCCCCATAGCTGAATTCCATAGCACCATATTGGTTTCAAAGGCGACTTGTATATTAACAGATTGCAGTTTAGGCTGAGTGTTGAATTTCTGCCAATCAACCAATGTATATAAGTTAAGTTAAGTTTGATTTGAGTTAGCTTAGAGACAATATGATGTTTCCATCTAAACCTTCGATCAAGGTGTATACCAAGGTATTTCACTTGAGAATGTTGAGGAATATTTTGATTGTTGTTTAGAATGGGGGAAAAAGTATATCTTCTTCTTTAATTCTCCATAAGTTCAACCATATTTCGAGTTGGGTAATATGTTCCTGGAGATTGCGGGATGCCTCATAAGGGCTTTCATGCATACTCATACAGGCTGTATAATCGGCAAATGTAAAGCTATGGATATAATTGCTCACAGGCTTATGCGCTTTATATCTAACAAATTGAAAAAGCGGTAATTTTTTAAATATCCATACATATTCCTCAAAATAAAAAATCTGTCATGTTTTCCCTACGCTCAAAATTTTACAGAAAAAAATCCTTCAAAAAAGGAAAATTCCCTACTATGGCATCACTGCTTATGATACCGATGTGAATTGATTTAAGTACGGTTCAATAGTCCTTTGTTTCATTTAATTTTTGAATTGTTAAAGTGGTTTGGCGTTTTCTACTGTGATTTTATTCAGTAATGACCCCATCCTTGCAAGCTTATCCACCTCTTCCTTTCCAAAAACACCCTGATAACCTGGAATCTATATTATATCTATATTTCTACAACAACGGTTTGAAATTATATAAATTTTGCATTGCAGGACGTTTCAAGATTGAATTTTATCCTACGGATTGGTAGTTCGTTGTCAATTTTCTGTAAATATTTAATTTATTCAATGGAATGGAATGGAATTATAGCCATGATATCAGTCTAAAAGACTGTATTATGATTCGGAAAGTCAAATATTTTATGTTTATTACGACTCATGTCATAAAACTCGCTACCGAATCGGTTGCCAATTTTTGAACTGTCCGTGTAAAGCACCCCATACACGTTTCAATTCAATTGTAAATTGAGTCTTTCAATTGAATTGATTCTTGGCCACACACTTCATAAACTGAATTGAAAGATTTTCATTCAACCGTCAAATTGATATATTTTTCACAATTACAAATTTAAAAATTTAAAACTTCTATTGCATTCATTCATTAATTTTTATGTTTTATATTTAGAATTCAATCAAATTAAATACAATTTTAAAAATACATAACTTTTTCTATACAAAATAAAGCTACAAACATAAATTTTGACAGCTAATCAAGAGACTCGAACACACACAGGACAATCGAATTGAAAGATTTACTAGTCAACATGAAAAATCAAAATCTTTTGATTTTTGTTCAACCAACTCGACAACTGCCAAACTAATCAATTGACAAAGCCATACACGCTTTGATTTGGACAACAACCGACTCAATTGAAAATTGAATTGAATTGTGTATGGGCTGCTTAAAGGATAGTTTCTGGGTTATTCCCCACTATGACGATGAAGTTATTTTGTACATACCTAATTTGGATTTTATTACACATGACGGTGGTAGCATTTCCACTGGGTAAGGTATGTTTTTTATACCTTGGTATTATATACAGTAAAGTGACAATGCAAGAAAAAAAATTAACCCCTTTTTAAAGCCACTAGCTCAAACTGAATAATATGGAGAGTTAAATAAGATTTCGAGAATCAAATGCAGACATGAAAAAATATCGTAGATTAAACCCATCTTGTGCTGATTCGAAACCGATCTTTCAATGTAGTAATCGTTTCTCATCGTTCGAATTAAGAGAAATATGGTTAATATTTCATTGATGATTCACTGATGATATGGTGTTGTGAACATTTTGCTGAACTTTTCCTTGTAACAACAGAGGGGAATAGCTTGCCTGAGACTTACTTGGACTTAGCACTACCTCTTTCAATGTCTAAAGAGGAAAAAATACTGATAAATATGCAGTTCGTAAAGAAATAAGTCGAAATTGCACCAAACAAAAGCTTGGTTCTTATTTTGATCCGAAGTCTTCGGAAAGGAATCTTTTTCTTATATGTATTAATTATATATATTCTATGAGTCGATTTATATTAAAATAAAATGTTATGCTGGGTAAAAGTACGTTTAATTTAACATCAAGTTTTGATGGACTTGGATCATCCCACATCTTTAAATAAAAAAAAAAAAATTGTCTTGCAAAAGCCACAAATGTGTGAAAAGTTTCCCTGGAATCAATCGCGTAGAAGCATGTGCAATATTTCGTTAAATGTTAATCCTCACAAAAACATAAATGTGAAAAAAGGCAAAGTTCCTATAAAAAAGATCGGCCATTAAAAGTAGTGAGATATAAATTTTGACCAAGTTCTGGTTTGGCACAATACCTACTACAGAAATATGCTATGCGTTATATAAATTTGTAATCGTAAGGGTGTCATACAATTTCTAGATAATCTGCTTACTTGAAAACATTTTTTTCAATACAAAGAAATGAATAAATACGCATTATTTTCTCCATTTTAGAAAGGTAAAAATATTGCCAAGTAAGCAGACTATTTAGAAATTGTATGACAGCCTTACGATTACAAATTAATATAACGCACAGCATATTTCTGTATAAGGTATTGTGGCAAACAAGAACTTGGTTAAAATTTATATCTCACTACTTTTAATGGCCGATATTTTGGATAGGAACTTGGCCTCTTTTCACATTTATGTTTTTGTGATGATCTGACTACTTTTTGAAAAATTTTCTGGAATAACACTTTTTAAACTTAAAATTTCTATTGTGTTTTATTTCTATTAATGATCATTGTAGCAGTTGAAAATGGCATAGTTGCATAAAATAAAGGGTTAGAGCGTGATGGGTGTTGGATTGTTGACCTTGAAAATGCAGTATTGTGTCTTTACAACGGGTCGTTAGTGTGTACGCAATTTGGTAAGAGTCCTCTGGAAAGAAACATGTTAAATACAGCGTAAATTTTAGTGGACGTTATCTCGTTTTTTTTTCTCAATAAATTTATGTATTTAAGTCTGATTAGTCAAAGTACATAAATCAGAAGGATATGCCCAATGTGCATGGAAAGTTTCATTAGGATAGCTGGTGCTTTAGTTTTTGGAATTTCTGATTGAGTAAATCAATTACTATTTGCCTACAAAATGTCAGCCATATATAGTATAATATTCCGTTAAACTTTTATGGGGCTGGTTCTCGCTGACTTTTATACCTTCTAGTGCTTATGGTTCATGCAAAGTTTGGTATTAAAAAGTTAATAAGAAATACCTGAATAATAAATTAAAACTGCTAAGCCGAAGTACATGAAAGAAAAAGCTTAGATTAATGGCTGAAGTTACGGCTACTTTTCAAAATAGGAAATTTTTATTTTGAATAAGTGCAATGTGTATGAAAGGCTTCATTCAATAAAATTTATCTTAATTTTGAATTAAAAGTGCTTGCTACCGCCCTCTGGTTGAAATTTCTGGTTTTTTAGATTCATCTTAGTGATCTCTGATCTAGATTTATTTATGTATCAAATTTCAGCTCTTTAGTGCGAATCGGAGTTTTACAGGCGTGGCCGCGCATACCGGAAAAAACTTCTTGGTTTTAAGATTTTCCTATTAGCTTACTCTACACTTACTTGTGTATAAAATTTCAGCTCTCTAGCGGAAATTAAATTTTATGAGCACTATCCCTCCCACTATTTTTAACTCACAATTTTTTCGTGAGCAGCGCTTATACTTCATGCTAATTTTCTTCTAAGATATGCTAGACCGAAGAAGATTAAACACAAGGCCAACATTTTATAGTAGTGATCACGCCCACTTTTTAAGGTGATAGTTTTAATTATTGTATACGTGCAACACGTATGCAAGGTTTCATTAAATTAGTTGGAGTTAAAAGCTGTATATTAACCCCCTTATGCAAAAAAATATTTTACTTTAGCTTTAAAGTTCATATTAGTTGCCAAGCACTTTAAGGCTAACATAGCTTTGTTAAGAAATCATATGCAAAAGACAACTTTAATTATTTTGTTATCTAATAATGAATACTGGTAACACCACCGTGTTCAACAACCACTTCATAGCTTATGATGTACAAAATCGAATACAATTTCATTCGGGTATTCAAATAAATTTTTATTTTATTAAATAAATTTTCATTATCTTGAAGTAAACCAACCTAATTTAACAAATATGAGCTTATGACATGGTAATAAAACAAATAAACACAACTATGAAGTAAAAGTAAAAAAATGTGAAAAATTATCACAATTTGTTTTATTCGAATGAAACGAGTATTTGAATATCCAGCTTTTTTCGATTTGTTTTGATTGTATGTACATCACTAAAACATTTTTGTATAATTGTATTTATTTTAATATTTTTTATGGATTTTGCTATGTATTTCGAATCAGTTGGATAATTTGGTGATGTTTCCCATTACATGACAGAAATACTAAATTTAAGATAAGAGCAGGCACTTCTAGCTCCATTTTCAGATGTAACATGAATCAGTATGTGCTATATTAATAAAAATATTTGAGGTACAAAACACACATTTTGGAAATATCAACTTAAAGTAGTCTTAACAAACGTGGGTGCCTACTTTAGAATTTTTATACAATAATTTTTTTAGAATACCACTTTACTTAACATTGCTTGGCAAAGCTTTATTAAGTTTTTTGCATAAGACCCTAAGTATTTAGTACCAAACAATATTAGCTGCCCCCCCCCCCCCATTCTGGTAAATTTTTTTGAGTTTTCAGATTTTTCTAGTTGGTTTCTGACCTAGACCTACTTGTGTATCAAATTTCAGCTCCTTAGCGCAACCCTTAATTTTTAGTTTTATGGGTGCAGCCCCGCCCCTCTAACTAAAATTTCTGTGTTTTCAGATTTTTCTAATTGGTTTCTCACCTAGACCTACTTGTATATCAAATTTCAGCTCCTTAGTGCAACTTTTAATTTTATGGGCGTAAATGCGCCCACTTTTCCAAACTTACGACTTTTTCGGCAAGTGCTTATTATTCGTATCAAGTTTCGTTGCAAACGGATAATAATAACCACATAAATACTCTATCTAATATGCTGAGCCGTAGTGCACGAATATGAGGTTTAAATTATATGAGCGTTTCACCGCCCACTTTGTTAACAAAATTTTTTTAGCCCTGCATTATTGCTGTATATATGAAAAGTTTCAATAAAACAGCTTCTATTAAGTGCCTTATATTAGCTTTTTTAATTCTGACTTTTATGGTCGTAGCCCCACTCTCCTTGTCAAAATTTCCCGGTTTTCAGATTTGGCTATTTTAGTGCTCCCTTAGACCTAGCTCTGTATCGAATTTCAGCTCACTAGCACCAATTTAGTTCTTATGGGCGTAGCCCCGCCCCCTGGTTAAAATTTCAGTGTTTTTAGATATTTCTGGTTCATTGATCACCTAGATCTACTAGTGTACCGAATTTTAGCTCTCTAACCATAGCGGAAGTGGTTCATCAATTTGATGAGTGTGTCAGTGGTCAGTGGTCAGTGAGCATGTCTTAAAATATGCACTTTTTGCACCTCCATATCTCCGGAACCTTTTGTTGTACTTCGCAAGTAAGGTTATGAATTTATTCTAATTATGGTTTAAATGTTATAATTTTACGATTGTGGGGAACAAAGTTATGAGGGGGGTAAAAACAGCTCGAATGGCTTCGTGTAAATATACACACTGGGCGCATTGGCCAGAACTTGGCCTGGCGCACTGCTGTGCGCTTAGATATTATTAAAATATCTATATTGCAAAAAATTTCGTTATGTAAACTGCCAATCGCCATTTCGAAATTTTCATAAACATATTTTTATCGCCAAATCTGATAAAACCGTTTATAAAGAATCCGAATTGAATAAAAAAAAATACTTTCTTATAGCTATTGATTCCTTGTACATATGTCTATTAGGGATATAATGGCTCGATTATAGATGGCAACCGAACTTCAGTTGCCGAGTTAACTAGCAACGCAACTGAATTTAAAATTTGTATTATGTATGGCAACTTCCTCCAGTTGCCAAAAAGTTATCGAAAATACGATTATGACAGATTGGCAATTGAGAATCATATAAACAAGTATTTAAAATATAAGAAATACAAGTGCTAAAAAGAAAATTATTGAGTAAAAGTGCTTAAAAACATTGATCATAAAAATTATTAGTTAAGTGGAATTAATTATTGGTGAAGAGAAGGAAGTACAAAAGTTGAATCTATTAGACGATTCTTTAGAATTATCGCCTCTACTGTGAGTAAATGTTGTTGCCTAAAATAAGTTTGAACAATATCTGTTTTATCTGTAGAGCATATTTTCCTTAAATATGCATAGAAGAAATTCAAAAATAAAAATAATATTGCAATTACTGTTTAATTTTTCAATTTTGTTTGCTTTTAAACTATGCAGCAACTACAAATTTCTGGTTGCCAATATGGTAACTGAAATCACCAGCTGTTAGTTGCCAGTTGCCATCCGTAATACCATTTCGGAAACTAGCAACGCAACCAAAGTTCGGTTGCCATCCATAATCGAGCCATAAGTTCTTAACAATTTTTTTAAATATAAAAATTGGCCTAGCACAGTCCGATAGAGCATAAAAAACTATAAGGGAACGTATGTATATTTATTTTTTCGGTAAGATCAAAAAAGTTCACACACCAACCACGATGGAGTTTTGAAAATTTTTAATTTTCTTTTTGGTTAAGAAAAATTAAAATTATATGTCTATTTAAAACAAAAAATAAATAAAATACATTATGAATATTAATTTGGCTTTAAGAAGCCCTCGAATAATTTTAGATTATGTAAAATAATATTTTTGTTAGTTCAAGTCCGTGCTTTAAGTGTTCCAAATTTTTTATACATCTGATTAGAAAAACCAATTGGTGCCTGAACTGTTTTGAGAAAAATTCGAAAAGATTATGATTTTCGTGATTACTAGGACATGGTTGACTTCATGGTACTATGCCAAAAAAAATTTTATACACCTAATGTACATATGTATTAGTAAAACTTTAACAAACAAACAAAATTTTAACAAATACGAAAATAAATTTATAATAATTGTAGTTTTTAAAAAATCCAAATTCTACATATCCTCAGCTAAAATCCAAAAGGTCGTAACAACCAAAAAATTTAAAATAAACTTTTTTTTGATTATTATGTGATTAACCAAAATACATCTTTCCTTTAAATTTTACTCACATATGTTCAAAATACCGATTTTATTCATTATTCAATTTGGCACCTAACAAATAAATAGTCTAAAATTTATAAGGTTTTTGCTTCCCCTGTAAAAAAGTCAAAAGTGTACTAATGGCCGTTTGCATTTTAGGCGACGATATTTTACAAGAAAATATACAGATTGTAATATTAACACTAAATAAAATACAGAGCCGTTCCTTACCATTTGAATTTCGTTCTGTTGCGATTTTGAAAATAATCCTCTTTCGTTTGTATTAAACAATGTGCGGCTCATATTCTGCCAACAAGATTGGTAACAATATTTTCCAATCCGAACAAACTTGATCACTAACACCTGCTTTTTAGGGTTCCGTACACCAAAGGTGAAAAGGAACCATATTGTTTTTGCTACGCTGTCCTTCTGTCCGTCACACGGTATCTTCTCAGGAGCCGTAAGAGCTACGGACCTGAAGAGTATGTACAACCTTGGCCGCTACAACAACAAATACATGAGAATTAAAAATTAAAGGGTGTTCCAAAACGAGCAACGAAAAATGTTAAAATCCCATGTAATATTCATACAATTGTATGAACATATGTATATTGAAACTTGAAATTTGTAAAATTAGTGTATTTTTATACAGACCACAACAATTAACACTAAAATTTAAAAAATTTAAATTAAAGGGTGCTCCACCAGTTAATGCAATTTTGACTATGTAATTTTGACAACTTGGTATATCTTGGTAACCGTAAGAGGCAAACACTTGAAATTTTCAAAAACGGTAAAACAAAAAAAAAACCGAAAATTATAAAATCTCCAAACCACAAAAAAAAAAAATCGCCAAAAATTAAAAAAATCGCCAAAACGAAAAAATCGCCAAAATTAAAAAAAAAATTTGTATCACCAAAATAAATCGCCAAATTCGAAAAAATCGCCAAAATGAAAAAAAATTGCCAAAATGAAAAAAAACGCCAAAAATCGAAAAAAATCACCAAAACTAAAAAAAAAAATTATATAAATAAATTGTCAAAAATAAAAACACGCCAAAATGAAAAAACGCCAAAAACCGAAAAAAATCGCCGAAACGAGAAAATAAAGTGTAAAAACTAAAAAAAGAGCCAAAACTTAAAAAAATCGCCAAAACCGAAAAAACGCATAAAACGCCAAAACAAAAAAACTGAAAAAAACTCAAAAACGAAAAAAAAAATGCCAAAACTATATATTCAGCCGTGTCACAGATTCCGTTCGGAATGGTTTTCATTCCGTATTAACCATTCCGTTCGATGTTCATTTTGGTGCTTCAGATTCCCATCGTTTTCATCAATCCGAAAAAATGCTTAGCGCCATTATTACAACTTAAAGATAGTTAAAAGTATGATTTTATCAGGCGTATAAAAAGCTTTCCATTATTGCAAATTGGATTTAACTTACCAGGTACGATAAACTTGCCTGTAATTTATCGCTCACTTTTGATTAAAGTAAAATTTTGCAAATGATACAGTTTTTATACGTCCGATAAAACCCTACTTTAAACTAACTTTGAGTTGTAATATTGGCCCTTAATCTTACAATTGTGGCAACATAATTTTGTAGTAAATGATAATGTGGCATATGTTTAGGCGTTTAAAATTTTTTTTGTATGCATATTTTAATTCTGACTTGTATTTTTTTTGTTTTGTGTGCTGCCAATATGAAGAAACCAATTCCGTACATTTTGTTCTGTTGATTTTATTTTTGTAATGACTTGAGAAATTTACATAATAAATAAATAAAAACTAAATAAAAAAATAAAAATAATTCTTAATTGAAAAAAAAAAAATTGTTTAAATGTTTTTTTTTACTTTAACATGCAGAAAATGTAAATTCCGTCCATGAAATTAAAAGTGATTTCATTCCGAAATATTTTTTCGTTTTTCGTTTTCTAAAGCACCAAAATACGGATTGAATTCCGTTTCCGAATGGAATTGAGCTCTGTGACATGGCTGATAATATAGAATGAAGTTTGTATTAAATTACATATCTAGTGTTCGTACGGAACCCTTCGTGCGCGAGTCAGAGTCGCACTTTACTGAATTTATACTGAATTCACTTTTCAAAACCGTTACTATCTTTAATATCGTTGTGTTCTAAATGTGCGGCAAATTGTTCAGCTTTGCTTTTTAGTATTGGTGCTCCGAAATGCATAGTTTGAATTTGACATGGCTTAAACCATTTAGATACACAGTGCTCAAGGTCGTTGTATTCAGCAAAACAAATTCTCCCGATTTTTTTTAACTGCAGAATGACTCTTCTGTGGTATATTGCTTAAATATGTCAGCACAATTACCGTCATCAATTATATACACTTTTTCTCACGTAGAAATCTATTTATGCTTTAATCCTCTAATTTCGGCGTGAATTAAAACAGAACTGAACAGAACATATCCACTTGCAGATAAATTAAGACTTTGTTGTTTTAATATCGTGACTTTGATTAAAATATATTTTTTGCTTTATTCTGACTTGTGCTTTTGAACTATTACTTCGTTATATGGAGGCTCTATAGCTCAAAATTTATTCGTTATAACTATAGATAATTTTTAGAGTGACTTTTATATGAAAAACTTTGTAATAAAGAGGTACCGAGAAAAAGATTAGAATTTCATGTATAAGCATTAAGGTTTTGTAAGCTAAATATTTTAAATTGTGGTTGAAGTGTACTAAAGAGTTGTTTAGGCAGCAACGAAATGCATCTGACGTGCTTAACCAATAACAAACCTCCTTTTTAAATTGCAGATTATAATTGCTAATTTTTTAATTTTTTTAAATAAAGTAACAGTAAAATGTCAAGGTAAGTACATATGTACACATATATGTATCATTTAATTAATTTAATGAAAGTGGTCTAAGTCATATGCATTTTTGCTTCGAAATATTAAATTAATCTTGAAACTAAATCAATAAATATTTAATGAATGTTAAATAAACTTAAATTAATCAAGACTAAAACAACTCTAAATTAAAATATTTCACTTTCATATATAAGGGCACATATAAATAAATCTATATAAAATTATCTTCATAGAAAAGACAAAAAATATGAAATATAAATGTTCATATATGTGACCTGCTCCACGAAAAGGGACCTCTGCGCCGAAAAATTTTTTTTTAATTTTTGAGTGATTCTTATAAGAAAAAAACGCTCTTTCAAATGCCGCATACCGCAAGTTTCTATGGGTCTTATGCAAAAAAACTTAATAAAGCTTTGCCAAACAATGTTAAGTACAGTTGTATTCTAAAAAAATTATTGTATAAAAATTCTAAAGTAGGCAACCACGTTTGTTAAGACTACTTTAAGTTGAGATTTCCAAAATGTGTATTTTGTACCTCAAATATTTTTACTAATATAGTACATACTGATTCATGTTGCATCTGAAAATGAAGCTAGAAGTGACTGCTCTTATCTTAAATTTATTATTTCTGTCATGTAATGGGAAACATCACCAAATTATCCAACTGCTTCGAAATACATAGCAAAATCCATAAAAAATATTAAAATAAATACAATTATACAAAAATGTTTTAGTGATGTACATACAATCAAAACAATTCGAAAAAAACTGGATATTCAAATACTCGTTTCATTCGAATTAAACAAATTGTGGTAATTTTTCACATTTTTTACTTTTACTTCATGGTTGTGTTTATCTGTTTTCCTATTAAGTCAGAAGCTCATATTTTTTAAATTAGGTTGCTTTACTTCAAGATAATAAAAATTTATTTAATGAAATAAAAAAAATACTTGAATACCCGAATGAAATTGTATTAAATTTTGTACATCATAAGCTGTGAAGTGGTTGTTGAACATGGTGGTGTTACCAGTATTTATTATTAAATCACAAAATATTTAAAGTTGTCTTTTGCATATGATTTTTTAATAAAGCTATGTTAGCCTTACTGGTGGTTCTTCTGTATTTTGCTGCTTTTCACCTTTGTCTGATTTTTTTTTAGGAATTTCTTCCATTTTTTTTTTTTTTTTTTTGTTATTTTCATCTCCGATTTATTCACCATTGTACCACGTTTCTTTATAGATTGTTTATATCCGTCTTTGTTTCTGGTTTTCGCATCAGCTTGAGCTTTTTCAACTGCAGCTGTCTTCTTGGGAAGTTTTTGCACTTTTGCTACCGATTTTTTAGGAGTTTCAGTTTTGTTTTCAGTCAGTTTTTTTTGTTCTTATTTTTTTTTTTTTTGGTGACTGCCTTGTTTTCGGTTGATGTAAATTCTTCGGATTTCGCCGCCTTCTTCTTTATCGGATTTTGTGGCTTCGGAGCCACATCATCACACTTTTTCTTATCGAAAACAAGATCTCTTATATTTTTGTATAAATACCATTGTCCTTCTAAGTTTAACCCATCTGGAGTAATAACGTTAGGATAGGATAAATCATCGGTGCAGATACATAGCTCAAATTTTATTGTATCCTGGCTATCTGCGAACAATTTCGCTTCCACGCCATCCTTACTAATGGTGAAGTGGTGAAAGGTCGAAATTCCAACTAATGGCTCAAAAAACTTCTTGAAATATTCAACCCAATCATACCATGTGACGTTTTCCATTGTCACTGGTTTATTACAGCCGGAGGGAGAAGACGCAGTCACGCAGTTCTTGATATCTTCGTAAGTATCAATATTACTGATGGCGTACTTGGCTTTAAAAATTCCAAAGTATCTATCTGTTGAAAATTTGGTATGCACCGTTAGAAGAGAGTTGAAATATATCTGTTTGTTTAATCCTCTAGCCACTCTCCACATAAGGTATCCAAGAACCGCATTATTTTTATTTTAAGCAACGCATTTGTCACTAAATAATATCAAGGTTTTGCCAGGTACAGATGAGGTTAAAAGATGGTGATGCAATAAGCTGATGGTACAATTTGGGCCTTTTCCTATTTCGTCTTGTTCATCAATCAAGTAGAAAAACTGAAAAGAAAAAAAATTTTAAGATCGTCAAGGTCACATTCTGTGATGGATTTAAAAAACTCAATAATGAATGAAAATGTACCTTCTTCAATAATTCATTAGTAATGCCGCACACTGAGCACTTTCTACCAGCCTTAAAATATGCACTTCCCGGCTGTTGAGGACTGACGGGGTGATTGACGTTTTGTGCAAAATCAAATGACCGTACATCGGCATCTTCATTGGTTTCTGTGCAAAATTTCTTGTATATAGTAGCCACGTTGACTCTTTGCTTTTTGGATATGATCCATGACAGAAGAAATTCGTTTTTCTTTTTCTTCATCTCCGCAATTTTTCAGCTGACAAGTCACCAACGTATTCTCTGTACAAAGAATTTCAATGATTAGTTACACATTGTTCATTTTTTACACATAATAATAAATTATTTTAAAAATACCTCTGCAAACGTCGCATAAGTCATCGGAGGGTTTCATAATGGTGATATATGGTACATAAAGGTTCCAGATTTTCCTGAATAACTGATTACTCAATTTTCTATCTTCTGGTTGAAGTGAAGATATGTATGTACGTTCGATACAAAGACGATTTTGTTTCAGATGAGGGGAGTTTCATTACTTTATAATCTTTGAAACGAGGCATACGACCGGGTGATGGAATCGCTAATTGATCTGTCGTACTTTTTATAAAATTTACCACTTTAGTGATTTCTTCCGGGTGCAGTGCGGCCGGATTAGTGCAAGGTTTGTTCTTCGATGCGTGAATTCGCATCACAACACCATGGCGATCGAAATGTGCGAGTAAACTCTTATACTTCTTCAGTCCACAAACGTGTAGAAATAGAAACATTTTGCGGAAGATAAGCAACTGATGATAGTACAAAAGTACGTGACCTTTTGAGCTGTCTTGAGTTGACTTACGTCCATACTTGATTTTCGCCAATATATCATTATAGGCGTCATTGAAATCGTCATGCCCTTTACCAGACTGAATTTGGCTTAGAATAACTAAATCTTGTTCATCTTTCTGTAATTCCAAAAAGTTATTTCTTGCAAAAACAATTCGTTCTTCCGGAATTACAATATTGCATCCATTCGTACAGCAAGGTTTTTCTAAAAACTGCGATAAAGTTTGCTCTTCCTCAATATCTTGAAGAGATAATTGCAGCACTTCTGAAACTTCTGGCGATGAAAATGCATCCGACTCATCACTGACTATAGGTAAACATTCTTCCAAACAATCGCTGAAGTATTGTTCTTCAACACTCTTAAATTCGTCTTCCAGACACATTTTCTTACGTTAATTAAGATTTATTTTAACCTGAAATTAATTAAATAATAGATAAATTAAATAATAATAAATAAAAGATTTAATTCTATCGGCTTAAATCCAAAACATTGATAATTTGATAAGGAATAAAACAGCTCTAGTAATTTTGAAAACAAAATTGGCAAAAACAGGTTTTTAACTGTTAGAAATAATTTTCATAGAGGCAACACTGCATAGTGAACATCGTAAAAAGTACCAGAGAGTACCAGAGAGAGTTGCATAACCATGCGCAAAACTCGCAAAAACGAAGCGCTTTTTTTAAACGCGTTTTTCTCAATAACTTCTTTTCGGCGCAGAGGTCCCTTTTCGTGGAGCGGGTCACATATGTTGGTTTTATTCAATTCTTTTCAACTAAATTTTTAAATACGAGACTAGGGGAAAACTCATCAAAGTAATATATTGTTACGGAAACGGCCGTCGACAAGGTTAAGCAGCGTTACCCAAAAATATTCCGACAGGGTTAATGTAAGTGTTACGCGAAAATATGGCCACAAACCAATGATCAAACCCATTTAAATTACATAGGTTTGATCATAGGTTTGTGGCAAAAATGAACTAGTGAACGAGTTCGACCCAAGTCTAAAGCAAAGAACTAAATAAACATTCGTAGCACATATGTACATGCGTGATTAAACGTAAACAAGCAAATACAACAACAAAAAGCGCCTGTTTATTAAGAAGATTCACATATGTACATACATACATACTAGTCTCCTGCACAAGATATCTTATAAGAACTTTTCAGACATGAGGGATTTTTCAAATGCTTTACTTTGTTTGCAAGAATTTTTTTTTGCGTATTGTAGGAATAAGAGTAAAGCAGAAAACACTTTGTGACGGACGAATTTGTGATACTAGCTTCTTTCTACGCACAAGCGCGTGTACAAACGTCATGCATGTATACGGTGTTTTTTTAGAGGTACAGAACTTCGAATTGAAATAAAACACAAGAAAATCGTTTTAATGTCCATCAATTTGGCTTTATTGGAAGGATAATTTTATGCCATTAATGTTTAAATATGATTTCGGGCACGTGGCCGCCGCGGCTGGCTCGAATAAAACCAATTCTACAGGTCCAATTTTCAACCACTTTTTCGAGCATATGGGGCCGTATGTTGTCAATAACGCCACGAATGTTGGCTTCCAAGTTCCCTAACGTTTCTGGTTTGTTGGCGTAGACGAGCGACTTCACATATTCCCAAAGAAAGTAATCCAATGGTGTCAAATCACACGATCTTGGTGGCCAATTGACAGGTCCATTCCGCGAAATTATGCGCTCATCGAATGTTTCCTTCAATAAATCGATTGTGACGTACGCTGTGTGGCATGTAGCGCCGTCTTGTTGGAACCACAACTCATCCACATTCATGCCATCCAATTCGGGAACAAAATAGTCGGTTAGTCGGCTCCAATTGCTGTGCACGGTGGCGAATCGATTCATTCGGGTCCTCTTCAACACTTTGCTCTACAGCGGCAATTGTTTCTTCGGTGCGCACTGTTCGACGTCTCTGCGGATGCATATTATCACATAGAGTAAACGTAGTGCGAAAAAGATCCATGGTTAACCGAATTAATTGCTCTGATGGACGATTATGTCGACCATAAAATGGACGGAGCTTGCGGTAAACTTCGCGAACTGAACCATTATTTTCGAAATAAATTTGCACGATTTGCAAGCGTTGTTCCTTTGTCAACCTGTTCATGATGAAATGGCAAACCAAACTAAATATTAATCACTTGACAGCTGACAAAATGGCCGCCAGTAAAAAAAGTGATGCCAACTTAAAGTTCTATACCTCAATAAAAAACACCCTTTATGTGTGTATGATCTTTTATTTTTCTGCTCACATGCAAAGGCACACACATGCATTAACATTAGTTGTATGCGGTTAATCATATCTTCCATCTACATATTACACACACACTCAAACGTACAATATGAAAAATAACAAGCATACACTAATCAACAGTACTTCTTTTGAGTGTTTGTTACAAGCAAGCTGTCTTGCGACATCGCTTCCCTATCGGAAATTTGGCTAACTTTAAACTTACTTTGAGCTAACTATTTCGCAACTAGTACTGACTACACTTAGATTACTTTGCAATGTAATCAACTGACTATTTTAACATTGCGATGTCCTAGGCGGTAGTCAATTGTCTCACAAGGCACTACTTTAAGCTAACTTAAAGTTGACTTTTTAAATCACCTGGTAGTCAGTAAAATAAAAAAAAATTTTCTGTGGCTCGAACGTGTAACATCACACGTTATGTACTCAACGCGCTACCACTCGGCTAAGCTGCCATTTAAAATAACAACAGCAAAATGTTAATATAAATCTGAAATGCGTTTTAAAGTAGCTGAGAATAGTTCATTAGTTCATTTTTGCCACAAACCAATGATTAAACCCATGTATTTTAAATGGGTTTGATCATAGGTTTATGGCAAAAATTAACTAGTGAACGAGTTCGACCCAAGTCTAGTTAAGAGCAGTCTGTGCTTTACAACACGTGAGTTGGGAAAAGGAGGAACTATAGGACAGTCTATAGTGCCAGCAAATTCTGTCGTGGAATTGGGATTATTGTGGAGTCTATCGTATCGACGGAGTAAAGGGAATAGCGCAGCGAATAGACGTGTGTAAGGGTGTAAGTAAAGCCAGTGAGTCTTCATTGGTGTATCAACTGTGAGTGTCGGCAGAGTGAGTACCGTGTGTGACAAGCAGCAGACAAAGAAGTATTGGTGTATCAACTGTGAGTGACGGCAGAGTGAGTCTCGTAAGTGACGAGTAGCAGACAAAGAGGTGTCACGTGAATACTTGCGCAGCCAGCTAAGAGACGTGCGTAAACTACAATCAGGAAGGCGAAGTGGTAACCAGTAGTGAATATTAATGTGTAATTCAGTAGTTTAAGTTGTATTAGTTTATTTAAGCTCTTGATTAATTTAGTTTAAGTGTATTTGTAAATAAGACTTGTATCATTCTTAACCCTAATTACTACACTCGGGTCTTGTATTCATTTGCAAATCTTCGAGTCCACGGAAAAGCGTTTTTAAAGAGATAAAAACGTAACAATATGTATGTTGTAATATTCACGATACAATTTTATTGTAAAACTAGTTACAATACTAGTTACTAGTTACTAGTTAGCATGTTAAAGTCATAAATATAGAGGCGAATGGAGTTCGAATAATAATTCAAATTAACTAAAATTAATAGCCATGGTCCTGTGGCAAAAATTAAATAAAAATATACTTAATAGTAGCAAACCAAAAAAGTTTGTCTTAAGTAGAACAAAAAACAAGCAAATTAACTAACATGTGTATAATTAGTAAAAGAACAAAATGACAATGGTAAGACTGTTGTAAATATAGAGATAGTAAACTTAAGCTTACACTACAAAAAAGCTTTCAGCAAATTGAAATACGATGAATCAAAACAATTCACACATTCCCTTTGCAATAATGCTAAGTATATAAAGCAGAAATCTACATCAACTGACACCACACACAGTGGACCAAACACAAAAGATCGCTGATGATGAAGGTTTAGTGGCCTTCGAAAACGGCTGGCTGTTCCGTTCAACCTTGTGTTGTCAGAATATTTACAACTAACTTTGGTGTTATTTGTTCATTAATAATTATCACATGTAATTTGGCTTAAAAAGGGATACGAACTTTAGCCTATTAAAAGCATAAATATAGAAGCAAATGGAGTTCGAATAATAATTCAAATTAACTAGTTACAATACATTAAAGACAGATTTTCAGAGAAATTATGGTTTTCAGTGGGTTTAAGGCAGGCAGATCATAATGTTTTACCTATTGGCACCAGGGGAGGTGTGAGACCGGATAAAATTTAAAATTTTTACCAAAGGGCACCCTAATCTAGACATGCTAAACCAACAAAAACTAAATTTCTTTAATATGGATTCACGCGTTAAATAAAGATAAAATATTGAAATTAATTTTTACTTGCAAATATTATTATGAGTTGCAGTGTATTTCACAAGCTTGTTAACTTTTTTGGACAAAATTGCTGCTATAAAATTAACTTATTAAATAAGCTGGAAATAAACATTTAATACGTGATACCAATAAAAATTTAAACCACAAATAGCATTAAATGAGGTGAAAAGCCGCTTTATGTATGTATTTCTGTGGTTTGGAAGCAGACAAAAATGAAAGGGGCTACAAATGCTCTCAAAGAAAGTTGTCAACCCCAAAAATACAAAAATGTAGATCAAAAGGAAGATTTTTACCAAAACATGAGTGCTGCATATACAAGCATACATATATGAGTGGCAATAAGGAAAAATAGCTTAAGTCTTAGTCAGTAGAGCATTTTTATACCTTCAAGTCAATTTGCAGAAATCTATTTTTTTACATTTAAATTGGGAAGTTTGGTATTCATTTAAATCTTTTTCAGAAAATTTCGCTCTACACACTATATATAATACTTTTAATTTGAAATGTGCTAAAGTATCAGCAAACTGAAGCTATTATTCCATATGAGATTGCAAAACGAAAACAGATAAGAAGCAAGTCATTGCGCTATAACTTCATGAAAAAGCGCACAAAATAAATGAAATTTTTCCCGGGGTACTTTCGAATATGGAGATTACAGGGGTGCCATTAACTCAAAAACAGCTTATCTCAACTTAAGCACTTTTTTCTTTTTGCCACTAATATAAAAACGAAATAATCAATATTGCCACACACTTTGTTTCTTGCACGTGACAGTTTGCCCCCTGTTTATTCCTTTTGCAGTATGAACGTGTAAATGCGTATTTGTTTGCTCACAGCAGTAATGAAAGAAATAACGAAGACCGACAGACAGGACATATTCAGCAGTTGTTGAAAATTGCAAAGCAACATGACATCGAAATTTACACAACGCCATAAAATTTTAATATTTTTAATGCAGATAACAAAGTTATAAAATTGATTTTTCAATTCCATTTTATGTTTGTCATTTGCTAAAAAAAATGCCAAAGTCAACAGCTTTTAGTTAGTTAATGCCACCTTTCCTCGAGGATGGAATAAATTGAATTTTAAATCACTTTCATGCTTTACAATAGTATCTAATTTTATTAGAATCTGAAGTCACACATACAAATGTCATGTTGCATGGAAGGTTTCGTTAGTTCAGAATGATTGTGTTGTATCTCTGAATAAGGGTACTTTAAATGCACATAATAATAAGTTGACATTATAATATTTTTTAATAGAAAAACTTTAATTCAAAATTCAAACAAAGTTTGAGCAACCAAATAAATAAATGAATACACACTCAAAAAAAAAACTAGCTAAAACTTTGGAAAATTTTCTTAATTTGAGTAAACAAAAGTTGTCGTATGGCGCCAAAGCTGCTTTTTACTTGAAAACAGTAAAATATTTACTTTTTAAAGTAATTAGCCAAATTCACAATCTTGTGCAAATGGTCTTGCATCGTTGCATGTGCAAAGTGGTATAGCACAATGATGGGAAAGTTGGTACGATCGTACTTTTTTGATACTATTTGACATGAAAAACTACCGTAGTACTCCCCTAACGCATTTGATACTCTCACGGACAAGTTAGAAATGCAGTCAGAAGACGCGCGAATGCATATATTTTTAAAAAGAATTAATTTTTTTTTCGACAAGTGGAACGAAGCTTTATTAGTAAATATCTTTCAGAAAAGTGTAAACCTTCACAATTAAATATCAACGAAAACCATATATCATTCAATGATATTTTATGTGGCACAAAATTTGATCTATTGAAACAACTGTTTTAAATTAGTTTAAAGAAAATTTTAAAAAGTTTATATTAAGTTCTAAGGGCAAAAGTGGACTTTGACAATGAAATGTTACTTTGGTTTAGTAAGTTTCCGCCTAAAAATATTTTATCTGGTAAAACCAACATCGGTATAATGATATATATAACTTTTAATTAAAATGTTCCCAGGGAAAAGAAAAATTTTTTAAATACGAACAATCAATATAGAGCTTTGACTGATATGAAAGAACTGGAACTATTAACAATAGAGAATGTATGCAGTTTCTGGTATACAGTGGCTGAAAATAAAAACGCATTAGATGAATACATGTTTCCTGATATATCGAGAGTAGCTTACGGAATTACGTCCATACCTCACTCCTCTGTCGAAAGGATTTTATCTTACCAAAATCTCATGAAAACAAAATAAAGGAACAGCCATCATATTCTGTAACTCGCTAAAACTAAATCTCTATCGTTGAAAATCTATAAAATCAATTTATCGATTTATGGCTTAAAAATGTAATTCGCCGAAATTGGATTGTTTTTTGTCATCGCCAAAAACCTATGTCTTCCTTTTTTATTTCTTTGTAAATTAATTTTTTATAATTTTTTGTTAATAAAATTTAAATAAAAAATATTATAATTTTTGGTACTCTCGGGATCAAAAAAGTACTAAAAAAATTTTTTTTCGATAACGAAATGCAAATCTCTTTTCCCATCACTGGTATAGCATATTGATACTCACCACTAAGAATTGTTAAGTGGTGAGTATCAATATACTATACCATTTTGCACATGCAACGACTCAATACCAATTGGTCAAAATTTATATCGCACTGCTTTTAATGACCGAAATTTTTGATAGGAACTTGGCCTCTTTTCATATTTATGTTTTTGTAAAAATCTGACTACTTTTTGAAAAATGTTCTATAATAACACTTTTTAAACTTAAAATTTCTAGTGTGTCTTATTTCTATTAATGATCACTGTGCCAGTTGAAAATGGCATAGTAGCATAAAATATTGGGTTAGAGCGTGATGGGTGTTGGATTGTAGACGTTAAAAATGCACTATTGTGTCATTACAACGGGTCACCAGTGTGTACGCAATTTGTTAAGAGTCGTCTGGGAAGAAATATGTAAAATACAGAGTCAATGTTAGTGGGCGTGATCCCGCCTGTTTTATCACTATATTAACATATTAAAGTTTGCTTAGACGAAGTAAATAAATCAAAAGGATATGCCCAATGTTCATGAAAAGTTTTGATAGGGTAGCTGGTGCCTTAATTTTTGGATTTTCCGATTGAGTAAATGAATTAGGACTATTTGTCTAGAAAATGACATCTCTCTATAGTACAATATTACTAAAAAATTTTATGGGCCTGGCCCCGCCGACTTTTATATCTGTTAGTGCTTTTTGTTCATGTAAAGTTGTGTAGGAAAAAGCTAATGACAAATACATGAGTAATAGACTAAAAACTGCTAAGGCAAAGTACATGAAAGAAAAAGCTAAGATTTATGGGTGTAGTCACGGCCACTTTTCAAAACAGGAAATTTTTATTTTGAATAAGTGCAATGTGTATGAAAAGTTGCAATAAAATTTAACTTAATTTGGAGTTTATAGTACTTGTTCCCATCCCTGATTGAAACTTCTGGTTTCTTAGATTTTTCTTAGTGATCTCTGATCTAGATTTATTGGTGTATCAAATTTCAGCTCTCTAGCGCTAATAATACCTTTAAATTTTATGGGCATTACCACTTTCACTATTTTAAACTCAGAATTTTGCTGTGAGCAGCGCTTATAATTCATGCTATTTTTCTTCTAAAATATGCTAGACCGAAGGAGATTAAACACAAGGCTAAAATTTTATGGAAGTGACCATGCCCACATTTTTTGGTGATAGTTTAAAGTATTGTATGCGTCCAAAGTACAAGGTTTCATTAAAATGGCTTAAGTTAAAAGCTATACATATATTAACAGCCTTATTGATGTGTAAACATCTATACGCTAGGGGGTAAAAATCTTTTTCACAATACAATCAAAAATTTTGAGTAACAACGCTCACACCGCGTTGTAAAATCGGTGTGAGCTATATATACGGTGACCATCCGTTCTGTATTATACAGAACAGTACTGTAGTTGATCTTCCTGTTCTGTATAAATTATTCATTAGGAAATAACGTTGAAATGCTCCCTATTTTATTAACTGTTCAGTATTTGTTCTGTATTTTCATAATTCAAACTAGAGTTTTGCAAAATCGTTCCTTTTGTGGAATCGTTCCGACCGATCCGAAAGGCTCAAGGAACTAGATCGTTTATTTCGTTCATCGTTCCGGTCTTATACTTTTAACAGTGAATGAACGAGAAATGAGAGAACGTGCATGTTGCTCGTAAAAACGTCAACAGAAACTTTTTATGGTTTGTTTTAACTTTCTGACAAAGGGCGTGTGCCAAACGGTAGAAAAGTACTATGGTGAAAAAATATTTGCCTGTGGGGAAAAAATTTCATTTTTCTGCTGTGCCAAATGATATCTTTTTTGAGAATGTAAAATTTTGACAAATTAGCTTGAGCATAGAAAGAAGCTGATGAAAAAATTGCTGCGGCGGCAAAGCAAAAACTTTGACTACAAGCCGCCGACTGCCATCAATTTTTTAAAAAGAAAATTTTTATATAAAACAATATTCTTTTATATAAATGATGCAAAATTTTTCACAAATTAAAATAAGCAATTCATTTATCACAGTCTAACTACATTTAAGCGACGTAAGAATGTATGTAAAAGGCGACGGCTCAAACCGACGGCGGTGGTTTTGCCTTTTATGATACTATGCTACTTATTTGCTACTTGTCAAAAATTTATCTGTTGTGTCAAAAATTCTACTAGCCCCCAGGGCTAGTGAAATTTTATTCACTTTAGAATTGTCAAAAATTTACTTACAGTAGTACTTTGCTACCGTTTGGCACAGGCCCAAACTAAAAAAAAAAAATTAATTCTTTGTTTTCATATAATATTTGTAAAAAAAACAAGTAAGAGTGCCATATTCGGCTGTGCTGAATCTTATATACCCTTTACCAAAAAGCTTTTATGTAGTAAAGAGATACATACATAAGCACATACATAAAGTATAAACAAAAAGAAAAAATAATTTGACCTAGCTACTGTTATGTAGAAAAAAAATTAATTTTCAAACCCTAAAATCATCATATTAGATTTTTCTGATTCCTAATACCAATTTAGTAGTTCTTAAAAAAATATAGAAAGTGTGTCAAGTGAAAAAAGAAAATTCAAAAAAATATTTTATTTATTTACTTTAATATCCAGAAAAAAAGTTCAAAGTTTCCAGCTCTGGAGCTGTGGTTTTTATTTTTATAGTTTTCTACAAAAAACTTTTATTTCCAAAACGTAAAATATATATAATTTATAAAGGCAAATATAAAAATTAATTAGACTTAGTTACTTTTATATATCACAAAAAGTGTAACTTTTCCATAGTAAGTAATACTAGTAAGTTACTTTTGTATAAAAAATAAGGTTTTCCAACCCTGGAAACGTCGTTTTAATTTTTTATTTTTTGTTTTAATTTGAAATAATAAATTCATTCGTATTGAAGTATAAAATAAGTTTATTTTCTAAAAAAATGTAAAAATTAGTTTTCGGTAGCCAATTTTTTATATCACAAAAAGTATGGGTTTTCCCAACCCTGGAATCATCCTTTTTTCTGATTTCTTACACCAATATATTTCTTTTAAGAATATAAGATATGTTTAATTTATAGAAACAAAGGAAAAATTTGTTTTAGTAAGTTGCTTTTGTATAAGAAAAAAGTTAAAGCTTTCCAACCCTGGAAACATCTTTTTAATTTTTTGAAGTTCAATTTTTAATTTGAAATACCAATTTTATTCGTACTGAAACATAAAATAAGATTATTTAAAAAAAATAAAAAATAAATTTTAGGTAGTTAATTTTTTATATCACAAAAAGTTTCAGTTTCCCAACCCTGGAATCATCCTTTTTAATTTTTCTGATTTCTTACACCAATCTTTTTCTTTTAAGAATATAAGATATGTTTAATTTATAGAAACAAAGGAAAAATTTGTTTTATTAAGTTGCTTTTGTATAAGAAAAAAAGGTTAAAGTTTTCCAACCCTGGAAACGTCTGTATAATTTTTTTAATTTTTTAAATTTTTTTTTAATTAGAAATACTAATTTTATTCATATTGTAGTATAAAATGAGTGTATTTAATAAAAAAATAATAATAACTACTTTTCGGTAGTTATTTTGTATGGCAAAATGAAGTCTAAGCTTCCCAGCTCTGAAACGGTCTGCTCGCTTTTGTTGATTTTCAATACCAATCTTATTTTGACCATTTCTGGCACACTAGTCCAAGAACGAAGTCTCTAGCTTTCTTGGGAGCTTCGGAAAACCGATTTCACGTACAGACAGACGGACAGACGGACATTGCTTATTCGTCTTCCCTATGCATAAGGATCCAGAATATATATACTTTATGGCTCGCTTATTAATATTCTGGAAATTACAAACGGAATGACAAACTTGAATGACGACTTGCAATTACAGAACGAGGAACGATAAAAAAGAACCTTTAAAAAGGTCCACACTGTTCCTTGTTAGGAATCGTTCCGCACCGATCCAATTAGGGAATCGTTCCATGGAAGTAGGTCGTTCCGGAACGACACAACTCTAACTCAAACTGCATTTAAAAATTTAACGCAGTTTCTGCAACAATACTGTTTTAATCAACTTTGAAAAAAGGCTTAATATATTAACTTTGCAAATGCCGCAGTTCTATAAAAATACAGAGACAACATGAGTTTTGTTTCCTTAATTTTTTCCCTTGAGAGCGTGAAGATAACATTTGTCTCTGTTAGTGACATCTTATGTTTTAAATCTTATTGTTGACGATCCCGCTTCAGGAGCCTAGCTTTTCTTCGTTCATTGTCAAGCTACTTTATTTCATGATTATATTTACAAGGCAAAAATATGTACGACTAAGTTCGCTCTCATTATTAATGAACCTAGGTTGAAAATCCGACAACGTAGAGAGGAAATATTTTTGCCTATTGCTGTTAAAAAAATCGTAATTGAGCTAAGCCAGAAAAATGTTATTTATTTGGATTAGTTTAAAGCTAATGTAAGCCGATTTTATGCAGATTGTATGGAATACTTAAATCAATGGGATAATGCCTACCAAGAAGTTCGAACTCCTACGTGGAAAGATGTTAAATCCAGTTATGTTTTCATTATGGATAAAAGAAATAAGTTAAACATAAATGACATCAAGTAATTTGATGAATTAACTCTTGTTAGAAGATATATCTCTTCACAAAAATTAAAGGAATATAGAGAATCAAAAATCTGCAGAATGGCGGTGGGTAAAAATATTTAAACATTTTAAATAAAGAGACATAAGTTTCCAAAATAGGATGAAAATTGTCGAGTTCAATGCCCCAACAGAAAGAGTATTTTCTGTTTCAAATAATATATGGACCAGTGAAAAAACTTAAATAAAGATAAATACCATCAAAGCGTTTTTAATCACTAAATTAAAGAATGATTTAAATTGTATTGAGTTAAAAGAACATTTAAAAGGAAATCAATACTTGGTAAAAAAAATTTATTCCATAGAAAAATACCAAAATTAAAAGTACGAGTATGTATGCAGCTTAGGGCGTTTCACAAAAAAAAATTTTCAACTCTTGAAGCGGAATATTCAAGCTTGTGATCTAAAAGAATTTCGAAAAATTTTTGGGATTTTTTGAAGTTAGGTATGGGGTCGCTGAAATAGATTTTATCAAAAAAATGAGGTTATGGAGAAAAAAATTGTATATAATTTTTTTCTGGTGCTTTTTGTTCATACAACTAAACAATTCTCTTCTTAATGATCCGATCCCACGACATAAAAATTATTGGTGTAAAAAATTATTATATTAAGGACCACTTTGATAGCCTTAAAAGTGAAAAATTATTTTTCCTAGATTTCAAACCTCGATAACTTGAAAAGTTTTTAAGATTTTTTCAAGATGTAAAATGCGTTAGGAAGATAATTTAGATACCTTTATTTTGGTATGTATAAGTTTATATCTTACTTGTGAAAAAATGTTGAAAAAAATAAAAAATAGACAAAAAAAAAATAATTTTTTATTTTTAAATTCACACTATTTGAATTTTAAAATATTTGAAGTAGCCCCTTTTTAAAATGTAACAAAATATACAAAAATAAAAATATTTCAGACTTTTTGAATTTTGCGATACATGAAGTCGGACTTCTTTAAAAGTAGGTAATTGGCAAAAATATTAAATATTTCATTTACAATTGATATACTGTATAAAGAAAATAATCAAAACATGAGTAAGTAAAATATATATAAAACTGTTTTCTAAGTTTAAGTAACAATTCTCCTCCACAAATGTCTACAGATGTTAAAAAAAACAGTACCGCAAACAGTAAAAGGGTTTTTGATGAATTAAAATTGCCCACTTCCTTTTTTCGAAAGATACACATTTATGGGAAAATGATGATGATTTTGTTTCTGCAAAGAAAAAACTAGAAAAACTTTGTGTTGTGAATGATTTACCAGAAAGAGGCGTGGCGTCAGGTACAATATATAACAAAAAAATTACAAAGAATGAGGATGACTTTCAAAACTTATTGATTAGCGTTGATAACAATCGAAAAATTATACGTAATGTTAACAAAAATGTCATTGAAAAAGCTCTTAAGAAACCAATTTGAAAATACTTCCACAGTTGTTCCAAATTTAATGTTTAATGTATTGCAATTTTAGATACAAATTTACTTTTTAATTTTAATTTGTTCATTAAATATGTTGATTTTGTTTATTTAATATCTTTTGATTTTGTAAGGGAATACAAATATATTGATGAATTGAATTTTTGATATTTTTATTAAAGCAATGTATTTTAGATGTTTTTTTTACTTAGCAAAGAACGAAACATAATGAAATTATTTTAATTTTCATAAAATTTGATATATAAAAAAAATGTCTCAAACTTTAATTTTTTTCTTATATTTTTCCAGCAAATAAAAATAAATCTATGTACCGAATGAAAGGTAATTTAAAGACCTTTCTAACGCATTTTACATCTTGAAAAAATGTTGAAAACTTTTTAAGTTATCGAGTTTTGAAATCTATGAAAAATAATTTTTCACTTTTAAGACTATCAAAGTGATCCTTAATATAATAATTTTTCACACCAATAATATTTTTGAGATCGTATCCTTAAGAAAAGAATTGTTTAGTTGTATGAACAAAAAGCACCTGAAAAAAATTATATAAAAATTTTTTCTCCATAACCTCATTTTTTTGATAAAATCTATTTCAGCGACCCCACACCCATCTTCAAAAAGTCCAAAAATTTTTTCGAAATTCTTTTACATCACAAACCGTAACCTTCCGCTTCAAGTGTTGCAAAAATCGCAAAAAACACCTTTGGTGAAACGCCCTAATGCAGCTATTAATTTTTGGTACTGGGGTTCTACTGTGTAATTCGAAACGAAAGAAAATACTTTCGAATTTGTATGCCTATAACGTGTAAATTCGAAAGCATGTTCTTTCATTTAGAAGTACAGAGCTGACCGCCTGATATACATACATATATACATACATACATATGCAGATTAGCTTATGCAATTAAATTGTTATGTTACTTTTTGAATTTTTTTTTTGTTAATTTTGCCTTTTTCAAAAAAAATAAATATATAATAAATCCGTGAAAATTAAAATATGGTTAATATGTCTGTAAGGTTGTTTGTCCCTTAGTTGCTGTTTGTTAAGTATTTCCTTGTTCTGTATTTTGATTTCAAAATTATGGTCACCGTAGCTATGTATATATGAGTGTATTAGTGCTTGAAAGAAGCAATACAAACTTATTTAAAATATTGTAAATACACAGGAATTTGCTAGTTTTTGTTTGTTTTATTTAACTTGATAATTGCTTTATTAGGGTTCCGTACACCAAAGGTGAAATGAATGAGAGTTAAAAATTAAAGGGTGTTGCAAAACGAGCAACGAAAAATGTTAAAATCCCATGAAATATACATACAATTGTATGTACATAATATGCACTTGAAATTTGTAAGGTTAGTGTATTTTTATACAGACTACAACAATTAACACTAAATTTAAAAAAATTTAAATTAAAGGGTGTTCCATCAGTTAATGCAATTTTTACTTTCTAATTTTGACAACTTGCTGTATCTTGGAAACCGTAAGAGCAAAACTCTTGAAATTTTCAAAAACGGTAAAACTAAAAAATCAAAAAATTATTAAATTGCCAAATCTAAAAAAATCGCCAAAAACAAAAAAAAAATCGACAAAAACTTAAAAAAAGGAAAAAAGCCACATCAAAAAAATGCTCAAAACCGAATGTACGGAACCCTTCGTGCGCTACTCAAAGTCGCACTTTACTGAATTTATTTTAATTGCAATGCTTACACAACAAAAAGAACAGCAACATCTAAACGCTGAACCACAACAATTAAAAATTAAAAAGTAAAAGCAAAGGCATTTACCATAGATGAGCACTGCAGTACCACTAAAATTTCAGTAAAAATAATAAAAAGATTTTAACCAGTAAATTTTTACTGATTACTAAAATTTTTTCTACAATTTTTATATATTTCCTAAATGATTTGTTATATGGTGAGGTGCATTGAATTTTCAGTAATCAGTAATGCTTGTATTCATAATGAAATTCTACCAAGTGGCTAAATGTTTTTCATACAAAAGTTTCAAAATTTGAATGAAAAAACTTTGCCACTTGCTACAATTTTATTTTGATTACGGCCCTACGATTTTACTGGTAATGCAAATTAAATTTCATTAGCAGTAAAAATTTACTGAATTTTTTGAGTAATCAGTAAATTTACTACTTACTGCAATTTTTAATGCAGTACATATACATACATATACTGCAGTGTGCCCATTTACCTACTAACCAAATAAGTTTAATAAAACAAACAAATTCCTATGTATTTACAATATTGAAAGTTTTGATACTTTTAATTAATTAATTTAAAAAATATATACTAAAAGCATAAGTAATGCCAACTTAAAAAAAAAAAATTTCATTACTAGATGTTTACACATTTCCTCTGTGATCGGACTCACATTGTCTTTTTATTTAGAAATAAATACGATATAAGGAAGGTTCTTAAAGAAAAATGTTTTTATATGTTTGAGCCAAATAAAAGTAATTAGTTACAAAAAAATATTTAATACATCTTCAAGAGGTCATAAAAAATGTGGGTTTGTTTGAATATCAGGAAAAACGCGTAAATTTTCACCTGAGGTGTTATATTTGTGTATACATTTTAATACTGATGTAATGGCAAAGGTATACATATTAAATACCGTTGAATAGACAATTATGTATTCTATTGTGAAAACATAAAAAAAGTTTAGAAACATTTGAAGTAAAGAAAATTAGATCAATAATTCAAAATAAAAAAATTTAAAAAATCTAATTTTGTAATCAAAATTGGATTTTGAATATTTCGAAAAGTATTGAAGGTAAGAGAATAATTTTTTCTTCTGTTTGCAAAACTAAATGTATGCTATTGAACTAAATTAAAATGTTTCCCGATATATAATTTTATTAAACTTTTTTTTTATTGGGAATAATTGTGTTAGAAAAATTCTAGCATTTTTAGAAAATTTCCTTCCCTGCCTACATTTATGTTTAGGATGTCAAGAGTATCTTACATGTAACAACAAATTTATTTATAATAAAAAGTCAAAAAATTTACAAAAACGAGCGTCCTATTTTTTTCCTACATCCAATTTTTGGTTTTTTTGCAAAAAAAATGCTAGATTTCGACCAATGCTGGATGTAGGTTGCAGCATCAAAGATCTCTGAAATCTAATTCAAAGTCTTTCTTGATGCCTCCTCTCTCAGAAACTATCAAAGTTTGTATCAAATACTTAATGATTTTTTAAAATATTCGAAAAAAATTAAAAATGCTTTTTTCACAAAATATACAAAATTTTCTCATAGTTTTCAAAAATCCAAATTGCAAAATTATTCCTAGCTACAATTTTTGAGATATCAAAAAAATAATTTTTTCATATAAATTGTAATATAGTTTTCTTTCAAAAACAACAAAACCAACTGATTTTTACCAAGTAATAAACAAGTTATGTACTAACGATTAAAAAAAGTCAGGGCCAAAAATTAAAAAAAGTCAAATAACTTCGAAACTGTAAGAGATAAAATAGTGCTCTAAGCATGTTTTATTTTTGTTTCTTAACGTTGAAAAAAATATTAAGATCGGTCGATACTTACAGAGGTCACAAGCTCCGAAAGAATTTCGACAATCGCAGTTTCCCACTTTGAGGCTCTTTGGAGCTACCCTGTCTTAAAGCAGGGTGCCTTCAGATAGAGTTTCTGAAAAGTTTAACACTTCTTTTATCGAAAACAGTTAGTTTCATCGAAATCGGTTCTCTAGTTTAAAAGTTGCGGACTTTTTACCACTTTTTTTATTTCACGCTACAGTGCAACGTTGTTACAGTAGCAAAAAATTTTGAAGACTGGACGTTAACATCTGTCACAAGTTGGTCTAATGAAAAAGGCGAAAGTTTCTGTTCATCAGCCTTCTCTTATTGCCAGCTATAATAAACATATGAGCGGAGTTTATAAAAGCGATCAAGCTGTCGCGAATCTTCGCACAATAATGCGTGTAAAGAAATGGTGGTGGCCAATTTTGCGTATTTTTTAGATGTGTCCGTTGTAAATGGTTGGCTATTAGCTAGAAAAAAATGGTTGCAATAAATGTACGGAATCCTTATTTGCATTTAGAAGATCTGTAGCTCAAAGTCTACTTGTTAAATATGAAACTCCACCACGCCAAGGACAAAAACCAGCCAAGCCCTTATCCACAACACAGTATCAAGGCAAAGACCATTGGATTGTTCCCATAAGCACAGAACGTCGCTGTGCTAATAAATGTGGTGGAAAATCGAAGTTTAAATGTATGAAATGTGATGTTGGCCTTCATCCTAAATGTTTTATGGGATACCATGTAATAGGTTCTGCAACGTAAAATATGCCATAACATATTTTGCCCATATGTTAACATATTTTAACACAAATAAAACCGTTTTGATACAAAAAAATAAAAAATTATTTATATACATTGGTGCGCTATGCATTGCATCCGATATATGAGACGGCTTATAAAATCTGAATTATAAAAATATCAAATATTTTTCTACAATTATTTCTTTTATTTGATCCCACATATTCGTTATATAAAAAAAGCTGTTAACAACAAACTTTATGCTGCAATTTATATAAATTATAATCATTTGCAAATAACCAAATAAATATTGTGCGTTGGGCAGGAATCGAACCCGGATCAACTGCTTGGAAGGCAACTATGCTAATCTTTACACCACCAACGCTTTATTATATATTGTTAAAATAATCAACTTTGTTAAAGATAAAGTTGCATCAACAGGAAAAAAATTTTGTTGGAAAACCTCTTTTAAATAAATGTAGCATAGGATCTACATATATATTATAGTATCACTTTTCATTTTTAATGAAAAAAATTTAAAAATTAAAAATGTCTTTATAAATTATAAATTCTTTTGCGTATAGTAGTAATAGTAAGTAGTGAAAAAAGTGTTTTGTAATATAAATTAGTCATATTTGTATCCCAACTAGGGCGATCGACTCGGTTTTTCAACCGGTTTTAAAACCTGGTTTTTTCAAAATACTGTTGTCGGTTTTTTCAAAATGTTGTTTTTTCGAATGTCGAATAGTCGGGTTTTTTACAATTTAAAAACCGGCTGAGTCGAATACTTTTCGGTTTGTACATTTTGCATGTTTTGTTGATTTTCGTAAGTATTTTTTTAATGTAAAAGCTCTAAGCTTTTTTTACATGGCAACACTGAACAACTGAACTATGAAATTTAAGAGAAATTATTTGATGAGGTAATAGCAGATGCGAATTTAATTGGCCTTATGGTGTACAATGGATGTCAAAATACAGTTGCAAAAAGTGTTTTTTAGTTTTGGTGCCATTTTGCTTCATATTTTATATAGAGGTAGATATCCACCTTGTACATACATTCATATGTATATACCATTAATGAATAAACTCTACATACACCCATAACTTTTGGGATTTGAGGAAACTTGGGAAGAAATTCAAAAAATTAATTATGCCAATATTTAGGGTGCTAATAAATATGTTTATACAAAAAATAAAAAATTAAAAAATAATTATAATAACAACATAATAGACCATATTTGATGTCATTTGTTGACGGCTTCGTACCGGAAATCACAGAATTTTCAAACAAGTTGACGACATCAAACATTTTGCACGTATTTTTTCATGTATTTTATGCCTGTATGTAGACTTTTCTCCTATGTATTTTTAATATTTTTGCTACTGTAGGTGTTATAATTGTTTATTTATTTTTTGTATAGCAACCTAAATATTGACATATTTTTGAATTTCTTCCCAAGTTTCCAAAAACCCTAAAAATTATGGTTGTATGTAGAGTTTATTCTTCAACTGTATATTATATATATATAAATTTATGTACTATACATAAGTATATGAAGTTAATTTTTATGTTTTACCTTAAATTTTTGTATTGTTTTATAGTATTAACATGAACTGTTAACTCTTTTTTTTATAAAGCAATTTAAAATCAAAACTTTTGTATAATAATTTTCTTACTTAAAAAAACCGGTTGACTGGTTTTTCCTGAATTGCAAAAACCGAAACCGGGTTTTTCATAATTACAAATATTGGAACTATTCGAAAACCGGTTTCTGGAAAAAGTTGAATAATCGATCACCCTAATCCCAACGCTGCCAAGCACTGCCCCTTTTCTAACTTCAGCTACTTTCAATACTGTTAGTCAGGTAGATTTAAAAATACTATTTTTCTGGTTACGGCGAAAAATTTCGATAAATATTGGGGCCACTTTTAGTACGAATATGATGAAAAATTTTAGATTTTATTTAACCTTCAAACAGTTGACTGTTTACTTTTACCTACTTCGGCGGACTGGTTTACATTTGTAAACTCATATGAAATATGCGAATATGCGTGGTAAGATGCAATAATATAATGTAAAAGTTGTGTTTTAAAGCTCAGACAAAACACCTGTATCGTCCTTGAAGTGAAAACAAAAAAAAAAATAATAAGAAAAGTTTCAAAACGTGCGCGTAATGTTGTGGACCCACCAGTTTTTGATCTCCAACGAGGAGTTCTTCTAGTCGTTGTGCCAATAATTTTACCTGACGCTGAGGCTGGGCCCAGCAGGTATGCTTTCGATGTTCTTGTGTATACATTTTATCATTTATGTTCCCGTCTATTCATTTGTATAGTAATAAAGTATTGCTTTGTGGCGGAAGCAATGTTCGGTATATCCGGTATGTCAAGATAGACGAGCAGTATTTTCCGTTCAGAGGCCGCTGTCCTTTCAAGTATTATATTCCATCGAAGCCTGCAAAATATGACATCAAAATTTGGTAGGCCACCGATGCTGCCACTCATTATCTGCTGAGAGGTGACATATATTATGGTCACCAGCCTGGTCTACCGATGGCCACTAATATTGGCGCTAATGTAGTGCAAGAACTGGTCAAACCATATTGGGGCTTTGGTCGAGACATTGCTATGGATAACTTTTTCACTGGATTGGATCATCATTTGGTTGGCTGGTTTGGTCATCAATTGGTTGACAAAAAGTTGAGTGTTGTTGGCACGATGTTGTTTGCACGATGTGACAAAAAAGTGGGCGAATCTGTGTTTGCCTTTCGCCAAGATGTCACATTTGTCGCTTACTGCCCAAATCCAAAAAAAATGCGTATGTTTTGTCCTCGATGCATTCCAACAACGCCATTGATGCAGAAACTGGCAAACCAGAAATAATGGAATATAATCGTACGAAAGCTGGCGTGGATACCATGGACCAAATGCTTGGCAATTACACGGACCAGCGGAAATCGCTTCGGTGCGCATTAGCTATGTATTTTTACGTGCTGTATTCTGAAACGCACGGGACCAGCAATTCCCGCACTAGCTTCCTCATTGCATTGGTGAATGATATGGTCAATCCAAACATCAGACATCGAGCACAGATTAGCCACATCAGTCGTTGGCCTCATGTTCGGAATACGATGCTGGCCATGCTGGACATCAGGAGCCTTCCATCGGATCAGCCATATGCACAATTGCTAGCGAATAAAAAAACATCGGGCATCAAAGGAAATTGCGTCTTCTGCGCAATGGAGAAAAGGTAACGCCTCACCAGAAAGTGTTGCTCTCTTTGCGGTAAGAGAAGGTATGTGATACGCACTGTGTCACGATTACAAAGTGCCCGGATTGTCAATAATTATTTCTATTTTTTCTCTAATTATGCATAATTTTGATTTCTTTCTAATTTAATTTTGAATAAAACTTGAATCTTCTTGAAAAAAAACACTTGTGCTCTTAATATTTCATTTTTTATATTTAAAATTATACTGGTTTACTGAAAAACTGGTAAAATGAGGAACATCAAAATGTTCCACCACTTCTATATTCTTGTATTCGATTAAGAAGTGAATTTGTAGTTCTCTTATGAAGTTTAAAGAAATTCATGCAATTCTAAATAAAAACAAACCGTTCCAAAGACGGAAAGTTTACATTTGTATACTGTCAGCTGTTTGAGGGTTAAAGGAATTTGAAAAATCTACACATCAACCTATAACGGTTGACCTCTTTATGTTCATTAATTTATAACTTAAATATTGCTTTGAGATTACAAATTGTAAGTATATTTGGGTTTAAATATTTCTTTAACTAGCTTATACACTGAAAAAAACATTTTTACATAAATTAAACGAAATCGCATTCATTGATTTAAATTCACTAAAATTCAACGTACTATACGTTGTTCCAAAAATATTCCTTGAAATTCAACGTAAAATTTTATGTAGATATGAACTGTACGTTGAAACCATTTCTTGATATTATTCGTTGAATTTAACAACGAACTAGTTTATTGATAAGCGTTTAATACGTTGAATTGAAGGGACACGTTCTTTCTTATATAAACAAAAGAAAAAAGTTTAGTAAATTTCAAGAATCCGTTCATTGATTTTAAGTAATCTACGTCGAATTTGACTTCAAGAACAGGAAGAAGATGTTTTACTCAATTAACGAGTACTTTGATTCAAGGAAACACCATTTGGATTTTTGTTTTACTTGGTTCAATTCAACCTTCTAGTTAATTGTTTTATAAAAGGAAAAAAACATACAAAAAGAAAAAAAACAAATAAACACAAAACAATCGTTTAACAAATAAGTGTGTGTGCAATTAAAAAATAAAGTTTAAAATAAAAAAGTGCCGAAAAGTAAGTTAATAAGAAAGAAGTGTTTATAATTAATTTTCATTGGAAAAAGAAAGATAGTTGTATAATATCCCAAATATAAGGATCTTGCTGAATTACTTCAAAGTTGGAAAATCAGAAAATCAGTTCCAGATGCCAGATTATTGGTTTCAATTCTCAAGTTTTATGTCACTAATTATCCTCACAAAAATATAAATGTGAAAAAAGGCCAAGTTCCTATCAAAAATTTCGGACATCGAAAGCAGTGAGAACAATTTGCGAAGAGAACAACATCAAAGCTTTGATAGAAATATTGAATAATTTGGATGAGTCGAAGAAACTTATAAATTAATTATAAATTAACAGTCTAATTTATAAAAATTATTAAGGCTTTAGAAAGTGTTGATAAAACAGATTTCCACTTCAACCCTTCACAAAGCTTTAAAATTTTTTATATATAAGGCGGTAATAGTTTAGTAGACTATGATATTATCATAACCAAATTTTTTTATGTACATACATACTTACATATGTATATGTATGTATATGTATACATATGTAAATTATATCTTATAATATGAATTTTTTAATAAAATACTCAATTCGATATGAACTTTATAAAAGTGAAATTTTGAATGAATAAATGCATTGCGTCAATGAATAAATTCATAAAAACTATTTCATTAAATTTAAAGTATAAATACGTGGGGTCAAGGAATAAGTTTATTGCATTCAATATATAGGTTTAATGAATTTACATAAGGTTTCAACGTATGGATTCTTAACTTCAACGAACTGGTACGTTGAATTCAACAATTCAATGATTGGCATGCGTTGAATTCAATGAACATGTTTCTTAGGTGAAAAATAAGGAATAAATTCGTTGAATTAACGAATTTTTTCGTTGAATCTAGGCAAATGAGTAGCAAATAGAAGCTCATACAACGTGTTATTACCCTGTCGGAGAATGTGTGGTTGACTACAAAAATAGTTAACTTAGAGTTAACTTTTCTTAAACTGACTTAAAGCTAACTGAAATATCATCCAGAACAAACCCAAAATTAATTCTCAAGTTGAGTACGAAATCGAATTTGGTGAGAGCCAAAAAATTTATTCTCAGCTACTTTAAAACTCATTTCAGTTTTATATTAACATTTTTCTGTTGTTATTTTAGATGGTACCTTAGCTGAGCGGTAGCGTGTTGAGTACACAACGTGTTATGATACATCTTCGAACCCAGCAAATTTTTTTTATTATACTGACTACCAGATGATTTAGAATAATCAACTTTAAGTTAGCTTAAAGTAATGCAGAGTGCGACTATTAACTACCGCCTAGGACATCGCAATGTTAAAATAGTCAGTTGATTACATTAAAAGTAATCCAAGTGTCAGTCAGTACTAGTTACGAAATAGTTAGCTTAAAGTTAGTCTAAAGTTAACGTAATTTCCAATAGGGTAAGAATAAGATACACATAGATATGTACATATGTATGTAAGCATATGTGCATACCCTGACGGGATTTGAGCTAACTTAAAAGTAACTAATGGTTAATCAGAGACGAGTGGCAACTGACTCAAAAGCTAACTAATTTTGATGTTAAACGCTATTCAGTTTTTCAACGTAATGTCCTCAGAACGAGTCAGCACTCACTCACGCTGCATAAGTTTCAAATAACCACAAGTTAGCTCATTTCGAGTGAGTTTTTGGGTGATAAAATGCAAGTGCACTATTAGTTAGCTGCGAACTGACTAACTAATGGTTGACCCATTATGACTTAGTTTGTGGCGCGTTCAAAAAGAAGAAAAAAAGGCTTGTTTTTAGCTAAATATTACTTTTAGCTCACTAATGCTTAAAATTTTTAGTCAACTTAAATTTGAAACAATTTGAATTTTGTTTTAGAGAGCCGTGATCACTTTGTTTGTCAGCCATCATACTTAACATTTTGCTATTGCGCCATATAAAATAAAGACGGCACAGAGTTAACATAAACATGAATTTTATGCTGACATCTTTTCGATAAACTATGACTCATCTCTGCATCAGCTTTTAGTTCGCTAAAAGTTAGTTCAAAACTTATCGGGAAATGTTAGTTGTACAAAAACAACTCACTAATCTCAACATCAATTTTGAGTTAGCTTAAAGTTTGTTTAATATTTATCGGGAAGAAGATAGTTGTACAAAAAGCAACTGACTCACATCTGTATCATTTATGAGTTACGTAGTTCAGAAGCTTGTTGTAAATGAGTTAGAAAAAAGTCACCTATATTTTGAGCTAGCTAATAAAAATCCGACAGGGTATATAAACCTACACAAACACGTTTATTTACAAAAAAAATTTTGCTTGAACGTACTTCAAACCAGCCAGGAAACTCTCGTAAAAGGTAAGTAAAGTAGAACGAAAATATTCTAAGTAGTTGCATTATATTGAAGTAAGTTTCAAGAACATTAAAACATTCATTCACATATTGAATACTTAAAATGGGCATACGAACAAGAAGTACTTGAATACTTGACTTATTGGAAAAGTTTTTCGTTTATGTTAATGTTATGATACCACGCGCTCTACTTTTAGTCATAATACTTGTAAACGCTACACTAAAAAGACAAATCAATGCATCCGTACTTAAATCAATCCAAAGCGGTGTTGTAAGTGCAGTAAGTACGGATTTACTCAAATCAAGTACAGAAGTCTTAACTCAAGTACGGATTATTCAAGAGCTACATACTTAATTTAATCCATATCTAATCCCGATTCCGTACTTGAAATAAATTCAAATCCAGATTGATTTCACGAAACCTGAAAAATTAGGACTGTCGGATATATTTCAGTTTTATAAAGACAACGATCCTAGGAATTGCGCTATCAATACAAGGCTTTGGCTTATAAAGGGTGTTTTTTATTGAGGTATAGAACTTTAAGTTGGCATCACTTTTTTAACTGGCGGCCATTTTGTCAGCTGTCAAGTGATCAATATTTAGTTTGCTTTGCCATTTCATCATGAACAAGTTGACAAAAGAACAACGCTTGCAAATCGTGCAAATTTATTTCGAAAATAATGGTTCAGTTCGCGAAGTTTACCGCAAGCTCCGTCCATTTTATGGTCGACATAATCGTCCATCAGAGCAATTAATTCGGTTAACCATGGATCGTTTTCGCACTACGTTTACTCTATGTGATAATACGCATCCGCAGAGACGTCGAACAGTGCGCACCGAAGACACAATTGCCGCTGTAGAGCAAAGTGTTGAAGAGGACCCGAATGAATCGATTCGCCACCGTGCACAGCAATTGGAGCCGACTAACCGACTATTTTGTTCCCGAATTGGATGGCATGAATGTGGATGAGTTGTGGTTCCAACAAGACGGCGCTACATGCCACACAGCGCACGTCACAATCGATTTATTGAAGGAAACATTCGATGAGCGCATAATTTCGCGGAATGGACCTGTCAATTGGCCACCAAGATCGTGTGATTTGACACCATTGGATTATTTTCTTTGGGGATATGTGAAGTCGCTCGTCTACGCCAACAAACCAGAAACGTTAGGGGACTTGGAAGCCAACATTCGTGGCGTTATTGCCAACATACGGCCCCATATGCTCGAAAAAGTGGTTGAAAATTGGACCTGTAGAATTGGCTTTATTCGAGCCAGCCGCGGCGGCCACATGCCCGAAATCATATTTAAACATTAATGGCATAAAATTATCCTTCCAATAAAGCCAAATTGATGGACATTAAAACGATTTTCTTGTATTTTATTTCAATTCAAAGTTCTATACCTCAAAAAAAACACCCTATATAGTATACTGCCCTAAAATAATAAAAACGCCACCACAGTGCCCATATTTTAGTCTAATTAACACCTCAGGGGTCATTTAAAAAAAATACGAAAAATTGACTTTAAAAGCAAAAATAAAATGAAAGAAAGTCCTCTTAGTGACGAAAAATATTCCCGGAATATACTCCAATCCTAGACAAATCTATCCAGATCGTTTAAAAGAAGTCATACGTCGCCAAGGAAAAGCAATATGCTGTTAAAACAACTGTACATACTTTATATTATAGGAATATTACCAATTTCGTATAATTTTTTTATTTGAATATCTGAACTTATATTTTATTTGATGAAATTTTTATATTAGCTACTTTTATGATCTCATCTTTGTTATATAATACAATTTGAAGTTCTTCAGTAAGACGCATTCTAAATTCCTTTTGTAAAATTAAACAGTAATTTGTTTTTTATTGATGGAAACTAGTGTCCTGCACAAGGCCATTTATAAGACCTTTCAAGACATGAGCGATTTTTCAAATGCTTTACTATACCAAAATATTCTAAAACAAATGCTTAACAACAGTGTTGGCAATCTCGGTATCTTATATTGTTTCTACTACATGTGGCTTTGCGATAAAACAATAAATATGAACAATTGTTGCCGTTTTCGATTTTTCATGATTTTTTTTAAAACAAAAAAAATTGATATTTTCACGTGAGAAATAATTTTTTGGCAAATTTTTTTTATTATAACTCCGAAGCTACTACGCAGTATACGGACAGATGAACGGTTATGTCAATAAGAATTTTTATTAATTTAAGTTTAAAATTTTTTAAACACACTAATAATCCCAAATTAATATTTTACTTATTAAGTAAAATATTTTTTTTTATTACAAATACATTGAAATTGATTATTGAGGGGTTTAGCTGGATCCTATGCGCATTTCACTGTTGCTAATGCAGATCATCAGGGAACTTTTACCCAAAGTTTCTTAGACCAACTAGAGTTATTATGTTATAAACTTTCATTTAAACAAATGAGAAGCTTAAAACAAATAACAAAGTTGAAACAAGAACTCAATAATCAACATGTTTTTTTATTTTCTTTACCATTACTACATTGGCTGACTTTTTTCAGCTTCAAATTGTAGTTGTAAAAGTATGTAAAAAGAAAATAAATGTAAGTAACAACAACAGCTATTTAAGAATAGAGTGTTGCCACAAAAATTAAAAAATTTTAAACTTAAATTTTAACAATTCCCATAAAAAATCAATAATTTTATTAATTTAGTTTAACAAAATCGAGTAAGTTGTTTTTGAGTTATGACAACATAAGTGACTACATGTCTCATACTTAAAAAAAAATATCCATAAAATTCAAAAATTTTACCATTTTTGTACTTAGGTAGTCATGATGCATCAAATCTATATAGTAGTTATTCAAGCCTGTTTTGCTGTTGACCTATCTTATTGTTTAAAACGAATGAACCTTTAAACCAAAAAAGTAATAACACGCTGTTGCTGTGCGACTATTTTGTTGAATTATTTTTCATTGTTCAAAATGGTTGTATGTATTTTCATGTAAATATTAGTAAATTTACAAAAGCACTAGAAATACTTGAAATTTGCAAATTGGCCTTACTTGAATTTACAAATACGTACAAGAAATAAGTGACATATGCATGACGACTTAGTGGAATGATAATTTATTACAATTCTAGCGACTATTTTTCGCAAGGGTTTGTCTTTCCGCATAGTGGAAGAGTGAGTCATTTATTATTATCTTCATCCATTAAATGTTATTATTACACTGCACAACAGTGATTTGGATGTTTAAATAAAAATAGCCGATCCTACTGTATTTTTGTCTCTTGATTACGATGGTGTCATTAGTTTTTCTCTATCAGCTCTAGTTTTGAAGATATAGTGTCATTTAGGATTTGCATAATTTGCATCTCTTTTTGTATTATACCGTTGTAAATTTCTGTAAGTAAAATGACAATTGAAGAAACAGTGTTACCGAGAATGAGTTTTGTATAAATTTTTAGTACTTCGTATAATAAAAATAATATTTATTGCTGATTTTTAGTGTATTTATAAGAAAATAATATTTAAAAAAGAACAAAACTATGCAACAACGTATATTGATTATGTTTTTTACATATCGTTGGTCTCAAGTAGAAAGGCCCTAACTCAAATAATTGTAACTTTACAGGAGAAGGTGGAAACATAATAATGCACACTACAACTGCATGTAGAAATGGTCTGTTCAACTGTTTTTAAAAACGTTACTTTTTATACTATTGCAATAAATTTTTACGACGACGTGTATTTGGGTGAAATATATTGGAATCAGTGAAAACCTCAATTTCTTAAAAAAATGCGAGTTATGGCCTTTCTACTTGAGGCCATCGATATGATTTTCATGCATTTTGACAAAAACGTTGTTGAAGAAAATATTGTTTTCAGTAATTTATGATTTTGGCAATACGGCAATACTGGATTCATATATTTTTGAAATAAACATATTTTTTTTATTCAAAAGCAAATTTATTTTCATAAGACGTGTACGCTTCGAAAAAGTTTTAAAAGTAAACTTACAACTGACTGTGTAAACATTCAAGCAACTTACTGGTGTTTCGGCTATTTCTTCGAAATTTTCATTTATAATACGTATACACAACTTGCAAGTAATCACTTACATGTGTAATTGCAGTGTAAGAAAAATTTAGTATATTTCTGTGGCTTCAAGACCAACAAAAAATTTTCTATTACTATTTTTCCGAACAAATCAAAGCCTCTTTAGTTCAGTGGCAGAGCACTGGTCTTGTAAACCAGGGGTGGTGAGTTCAATCATCACAGGAGGCAAAACTTGTTAACTTATTATTTTTTTTTTCAAAGCAAAATTTTTCAATCTCACACTTTTCCATTTCCAATTTGTAATTCTGTTAACTTCAACTTTAAAGCTATCATTACTGTTTGTTTAATAGAAAAAGTCGTTTACACTAATTTTTTAATAAAACAAGTTCCTCTTGCTTATCTATATTACGTAACGCTATTTTCGGAGTTTTTATAAATCGCTCACTCTCTTGTAATGCTTTTTACAAAATTTTCAGTATAATTTTTTAAACAGTCACAAATGCTGAACACATGGTTAAATAAAATACCTTGTTAAAAGTTCAGTAATTTCAATTCTTATTGAATGAAATATTTTTATAAATTAATGTGAGTTTCTAAAGAAGAGAATAAATATTAAACTAAACTTTATTAGGTGGGGGAAATACAGATATTTTTCTGTGCAGCCACGCACTTCATCAGCACCCATACCTACCCTGTAGGAAATTGAACTGACACAATACTAGTCACGTGACTGGTCCCCAAGTGATAGAGACTAGCCCGAGTTCCAACACTTCCTATGAAACGGACCAGTCACTTTTACATGGGAATGGCCTAGGATGGGGTTAATTGATACTTTTTATGCACCTTGTGACGTGTCACTGAACTATCCCATAGGGACCTATTAGGTGTAAAATAATATAAATTATATACATATAAATGTCATTCCGACATTTAACTGTAACAATGAAAACTTATAATTTTTTTATTGTTACAAATGCAATTATAATTTATAGTCAAGCAGAATACTTTTTGAGATTCGAGCCGACGACATCGCGCATAATAGGCCGAGTACACATTGTGGCATTTTGTGACAAATATAGCAAAAATAACAGTGGGAACTAGTGGCAACGTGTGTCATTTCCGATATTTTTCGTTGTGTGGCATTACCAAACAAACTGTTTACGTATCTGATGTAAACAGTTGTGAGAATGAGTTGGCTGCATTGCAAACACAAAAAGAAAACGTCAGCGTGTTGACATTTTGACATTGAGAAAATACCGAAAGAATTTTAAATGTGTGCGTAAAACGAAAAAGAAAGTGGAAAAGCATAGAAAAGTGTGAGAGAAATTCAAGCGCCTTGACACATGACATGACGACATAGTTAATTCAGCTTGTGGAGGTTCGTGAGGCTGTATGGTAACATTCATATGTATGCATGTATATGTAGTACTTATAGGGATAGAAATGCAAAAAGGGCAGAAATTTCGGTGCAGTTAGGTCTTCATGCACATGAAATTTTTTGCATCCTGCTTCCGTAAACTGGAATGCAGAGTACAATAGAATCCTTCGGTGGCACGCATATTAAGCCCTGGTCTTTTCCACCACTTTCTTTGCCGTTTTTTAGATTTTCTTAATTTTTTTCTTAGTATTGATGGTGCACTAGCCAATTGAATAATTTTGCGATTATCCATTTGTATAAATATTAATTAACCAACAATACAAAAATCAAAGTCTCACATTGATATATCAAACGATATTAAATGTAATTATGTCAAAATGAGTTCTTGATGTAGACAACGATACCGTATTGCCATTATTTAGGGATGGGACTCTTTTCTGTCACAAAGACACAACAAAATTGTGTGTCATAAAAAAATTTGATGGGAACGGCACTGCACACATTAGAAAATGACACCACAAAATGACAACATTTGAAATGCCAATGTAAACTCGGCAATAGGCTTGCACACTACCCACTCAACCAGAGGGCCACTGATGTTTCAAAAGTATAAATACCAGTTAAGCTTAGGTTAATATCTCAGTATAGTTGCTGAACTGGTTCCAGAGTCACATTGGAGGGAGCAATTAACATTATATTTTCACTATTTTATAGGTCCATGTATTCAACCACATCGAACATGTTCAGTGCTGTTTACTACAATATTGCACCGACTCCAAATTAAATTGTCTCAAGATCAAGACGATACACCACGAAAATGGTGAATATGTAACCATTTACACGATATGTCTCTTTTTCACTATACACTTCTCCGTACTTTTGATAACACTTGCATTTTCTCAAGTCATAGGACGAGTACGTTTGGATCAATTGTCACCAAATTTTTTGCAGGGTACCCACTGGGGTAGTGATTGTTATTAACATCAGCTATTTAACGTAAATTTTCAATTATATCTAAAAATGTCTCATTTAAATCATCATGGCCACGTGACAAAAAAATGTTCACTTGGCAATCACAGTTCATAATGGTGGAAAGTAAAATCAACTGTAAAAAGCAAAAACAATGTAACATAGTAGCCACTACAATAATACTTATATGTATGTACCGACGGTATATCGCATAAGTAACAAGTAAGAGTGCTATATTCGGCTGTGCCGAATATTATATACCTTTTACCAAAGTTCGTTCATGTAGTATATAGATACATATATATATATATATATATATATATATATATATATATATATATATATATATATATATATGTATATATAATACATGTATATATATATATATATATATATATATGTAGTTCTTTTGGGACCACATGGAGACATTGGCACCAAAGATTCACTAGTAAATTTTATGGGCTTTAGTATACAATATCGATATTTCCTCCCTCGATGTCAATAGTAAAATGGTAGGGATTTACTAGTGAAATCATAAATAGTACTAATGACTGGGTGTACCCCAGCCAATGTAATCGCCTATTAATATATAACATAGGTTTGTCACTGAAAATCTACCAGTAGACCTTAGCACTATTCTTTGACGACCATGTCTCCACTTTCTAATAAAATATTTACTAATACACCTTAGTGACCCTTGTTTCTTATAGGGGTTGGGGTAACAAAATTAAGAACTGTTGTCTTTAACTTATCTCTACTGGCGCATAAAAGGAAAGTTGTCTACATTTCAACTAGTACAATTTTCGCTAGAGAAAAGAGTGTTGATATAGAACAGCTACGTCGAAACACACATAACTGATATTTGCATTTGAGGTAAACAGCTTTGAAAGTTCTTAAAGTAAGAGCAAGCATTGCTGTCTGTTGTATTGTTGTTGTGGATGTAGCTCTGGTACAGTGTTACCATAAGTGAAGATTTATCTTATTTTTGAAGTTTTTAGATATGTTAAAACGACAAAAAAGATTTCTTATCTAAAAATAAGATTTTTAAAAATTTTACTTTTGGTACTTCTAATATATTATTGAATGATTTTTTGCATAAACTACTCACAAATTTTCTGATTTGCTTCATAATGATCTTGCACATATTCTATACAGTAAATATTTTGTGTTATTTGGCTTTACTTTTAATAGTTCACAAGAAACAAAATAAATTTAAACTCATTTTCATTCAATAAAATAACAAAGAAGATTTTTGGCAACAAAAAAAGCTGTTTTTTTTTTGATGGACTTAAAGATTTTTGAAAAATAAATATGGCTCTCGTCGGTGTGAAAGCACAAAAAGCTCTTTACAAAAGTTTGCACATTGTGTATATGATTTGGACGTAGCTGATATAGAGACACATCGTTCTACGCTGACTAGAGGGTCTTAACAAACAATAAAAAAAAGAAGTAGTGTTGATGAGTGTATGGTTTCTATTTTGAATATTGTACGTTTGAGTGGGTGTGAGATGTAGATGGTAGGCTTTTATGTTGTAATGTTGGTTTATTAGTTTTGAATAAAAAAGGTCCTTTAATTAATTTTCCTGAGCTCAGCTAGGAGCTCTTAGGAATGTTGTTTAATGATTACTCAGATTCTAAAACTAAATTACATCTGCTAATATACTAACTATAAGAATAATGCTTAACCTATCTTAACATAAGAGGGAAAAGAAAAGGTATATGCTTAATAAGCAAATTGTTCCCTTTTAGTTTCTAACGGTAGACATGCGGAGTGTGTCTTATAAGTAACTTGTAAAACCTAGATTTTAATGTTTACTATACACTCCTGGTTATAGTGATAATCAAACCACGCTACAATGTGTTTTAGGGAGTTTTTTTCGTTACAAGCGACGTCACATGTCTGTTGTAAAAATTCCCATAAAGGCTGGGAAAAATCGAATGAAAGACTTAAAGCATAAGTATGGGAAATTAAAGCTTTGTACAGACGGTTGTCAGATTTTACAATATTTCCAGTCAAATGTGCTCAAAATGTCTCACAACCGTGTGAACTAACAATTTTTGTCAGACGTCGTTGCCAGAAAAAGCATTGTCCATTGCAATACTAGCAGCTGACAACAAATTGTCAGACATCTTACAATCGTGTGAACATATTGTAAAATTATTGCCAGATATTTGTCAGACGTTTTAATATTGTCAGATGTGCGAAGTTTATGCATCTGACAATGGCGTCATTGTAAGAGAATTCTTTCTATGGGCAACACTGCACACGCTTGATTTTAAAGGAAAAAATTTATAATAAAATATATGCAGACAAAATCATTGTAATTGTTTCTTTATGGTCCATAATAATTTATACTTTCACATTTTACATTTAACACAAACACAAACGATAAATATTTAACAATTTCTAACAAATGCTTTAAGTCTGGCAACGCATAACAATAGATCTAACAATTTGTGCATATGACAACCGTGTGAACTGACAATTTTTCTACTGACGATTTTGTCAGATGAAGTTATTTTCATACAAGCGTCTGGCAATAAATTGTAAGATTTTCTGACAACTGTGTGAACTGACAAGATATATTGTGCTGGCAATTTTCGATTGCCATTATATTTTCTGTGTAAATACATAGCACCAAATCGAAACATAAAAAAAATAAAGACTCTAACTATGATACATTTTTAAATAGCTATTTTCTAACATAGTTCACACTGAATTTATTATTTGTTTATTTAGTTATATTTTTTTAATTATATATTTGTTTAAAATTTTCGAAAGTAAACTTTTAAATTTTAAAACATCAAAAATGGTACATCATTTCACCAAGTAAACAAATAACAAATTCAGTGTGAACGGCACTTATATTTTGTTGGTATAACACCCCTTCTAGCAGGTACATTATCTAGGTGCACGGAAGTGCGCCAGGCCAAGTTTCGGTCAAGTCACGCAGTGTGTATATTTACAGGAAGCCATTCGAGCTGTTTTTACCCCCAAAGTAACTTTGTTCCCCGCAATCGTAAAATTATGAAATTTAACCATAATTAAAATTAATTCATAAATTCATGAAATTTGGTACACGAGTTGATCTAGGTGAGCAATGAACTAGAGAAATCTGAAAACACGAAAAATTTTAAAGTTTAAAGTTTGTGCCAGTGAGCTGATATTCGATACATAGCTTGGTCTAGGTCAGCAATTAACTAAAAAAATCTGGAAACCCTAAAATTTTGGCCAGGAGGGCGGGGCTACACCCATAAAAGTCATAAATAAAAAAGGCTATAAATTTTTCACTAAAAAGTGGGCGTTGATAAGCCCATACAATTTAAACCTCATTTTCATGTACTACGGCTCTGCATATTTAGATACACTATTTATATGGGCATTATTATCCGTTTGGAACGAAACTTGACACGAATAAAAATCACTGGCCGAAAAAATCTTGAGTTTGGAAAAGTGCGCTGAAATTTGATATAAAAATAGTAGAAATATGCAAATGTCCTGATTTTATCGTGTCAATCGTGACTCATGCATGATCGTGATCAAATTTATAACTAATCAGGCGTGAGTGCGTGAGCGTGACTTAAACATAAATTATTCATGCGTGATCGTGCGTCAGCTATTTTTAATAATCACGCACGAATTCTCATGCTCTCACGAGATATCATTCCTGAATAAGTCAGTATCAATATTATATACCATTTTGTACAGGATGGGCCAAAAGAAACCAAGGGGTGTAAAAGTTTAATAACTTTTTTGTTTATTAATTTTTTATTTATTTTTTCTTTCAGATTATATAGACAACACTTGAAGAATTTATAATGGAGAGGTTCACAACTGAACAGAGAACCAGAACAATAGAATTTTATTATTTAAACCAGAGATCAATTATTTTTTAAATTTGATTATGAGTGATGAAGCTCATTTTCATTTGAATGGCTTTGTTAATAAGCAGAACTGTAGGTTCTGGGGTTCTCAAAATCCAAGAGCCATTCATCAACGCCAATTGCACCCCACCAGGTGTACAGTATGGTGTGGGATCACATCTGAAAATGTCATTGGGCCCTACTTCTTAGAGAATGAAGATGGAAGTGCTGTAACCTTAAATGGAGAGCGGTATCGGTTTATGATAGAAAATTTTTTACGTCCTGCTCTTGAAAACAGACCTGGTATGTGGTTTCAGCAGGACGGAGCCACTGCCCATACTGCCTGAGACACAATGGCACTTTTAAGTCAAATTTTTGGAGAGCGAATAATTTCTCGAAATTCGGAAATTATTTGGCCAGCGCGATCGCCAGATTTGACAGCACCCGACTATTTTCTTTGGGGTTTTTTGAAGGAGCGAGAGTATGTGAAGAAGCCAGAGACAATCCTTGAACTCAAGGCAAACATTGTTGCAGAAATTCGAACGCTACAGCCACAAGTTTTGAAAGATGTTATGGAAAATGCTCTAAAAAGAGCCCATCAGTGCGAAGCTGAAAACGGTGGTCATTTAAGAGACATCATTTTTCATACTTAGTGTAAAAAATTTCCATTTTGTATATTATATAATCTGAAAGAAAAAATAAAAAAAAGTTAATAAACAAAAAAGTCATTAAACCTTTACACCCCTTGGTTTCTTTTGGCCCACCCTGTACATGCTACGATGCAAAACCATTTGCACAAGATTGTGTATTGGGCTATTGTTATAATTTTTTCAGACGTAGTAAGCTGACTTATATGAAATTCAAATAAACCAATATAGAAAAATAAAATTATTTTAATATATTTTTTTATGGAACACAACTATATTTTCCCTAAATTTCGACTTTTTTCAGACAAAGTACGCGTACATCCGCATTTATGAAAAGACACTTTTAAATTTTAGTTAAAATTTTTAAAACTTAAAACTTTTAAAAACCGTCACAACTTTTTATAAAAGACACTCTTAAATTTTAGTTAAAAATTTTTAAAACTTAAAACTTAAAACTTTTAAAAACCGTCACAACTTTTTATAACCGCTTAAACGCAAAAAATATTTTTAAAATTTACTATTTTAGGACATTGCTGAGTGTAGGGTACATTTCCAAAATACAAAATAATTTGGTCGCACATTCTTAATGCATTCTTTTTAGCGCTATGTAATTAAAAAATTAAAAATATATTAAACAAAGTTTTTTACAAAACTGAAAATAATGAAGATACTTAAAACAAGTAAGAGTGCTATATTCGACCATGCCGAATCTTATATACCCTTTACCAAAGTGCTTTTATGTACCATAGAGATACATACATAAGCACATACATAAAGTATAAACAAAAAGAAAAAAATAATTTTACGTAGCTACTTTTATGTACAAAACGAATTAATTTTCAAACCCTAAAATCATCATTTTAGATTTTTCTGATTCCTTATACCAATCTACTAGTTCTTAAAAAAATGTAGCAAGTGTGTTAAGTGAAAACAGAAAATTCCAAAAAATGTTTTATTTATTTACTTTAATATCCAGAAAAAAAGTTCAAAGTTTCCAGCTTTGGAGCTGTGGTTTTTATTGTTATAGTTTTCTACAAAAAACTGTTATTTCCAAAACGTAAAATATATAATGGCAAAGATAAAAATTAATTAGACTTCGTTACTTGTATATATCACAAAAAGTGTAACTTTTCCAACCCTGAAATCATCCTTTTTGATTTTTCTGATTTCTTTTATTTTATTTATTTTTCTTTTAAGAATATAAGATATGTTTAATTTATAAAGAAAGGAAAAAATTTGTTTTAGTAAGCTACTTTTGTACAAAAAAAAATTAAAGTTTTCCAACCCTGGAATCGTCTTTTTAATTTTTTAATTGCTTTTTTTATTTGAAATACTAATTCTATTCGTATTCAATCATAAAATAATTTTATTTAATAAAAAAAATAATAAAAATTAGTTTTCGGTAGTTAATTTTTTATACCACAAAGAGTGTAAGTTTCCCAACCCTGGGATCCTCCTTATTGATTTTTCTGATTTCTTATACCAATCTTTTTTTAAGAATGTAAGATTTGTTTAATTTATAGTAAAAAAGGAAAAAAATTTTATAGTAAGTTACTTTTGCATAAAAAATAAGGTTTTCCAAACCTGGAAATCTCGTTTTAATTTTTTAATTTTTGTTTTAACTTGAAATACCAAATTCATTCGTACTGAAGTATAAAATAAGTTTATTTTATAAAAAAAATAGAAATTAGTTTTCGGTAGTTAATTTTTTATATCACAACAAATGTTTTTTCAACCCTGAAATCATACTTTTTGATTTTTTAGATTTCTTATACTAATCTCTTTCTTTTAAGATAATAAGATATCTTTAATTTATAGAGAGAAAAGAAAAATTTGCTTTAGTAAGTTACTTTTGCATAAAAAAGTGAAGTTTTCCAACCCTGGAAATGTGTTTTAAATTTTTTTTAATTGAAATATGTAACAATTTTATTCGTACTATAGCATAAAATAAGTTTATTTATTAAAAAAAAAAATTAAATTAGTTTGCGGTAGTTATTTTTTTATATCACAAAAAGAGTAAGTTTCCCAACCCTGGTATCATCCTTTTTAATTTTTCTGATTTCATACACCAATCTCTTTCTTTTAAGAATATAAGATATGTTTAATTTATAGAAACAAAGGAAAAATTTGTTTTAGTAAGTTGCTTTTGTATAAGAAAAAAAGTTAAAGTTTTCCAACCCTGGAAACGTCTTTTTAAATTTAAATTTTTTTTTTTATTTGAAACCCCAATTTTATTCGTGGTGAAGTATAAAATAAGTTCATTTAATAAAAATAAATAAAAAATTATTTTACGGTAGTTAATTTTAAACTTTACAAAAATTTTAGGTTTTCCAACCCTTGAATCATCCTTTTTGTTTTTCTGATATCTGACATCAATCTCTTTCTTTTAAGAACATAAAATATGTTTAATTTATAGGAAAAAAGGAAAATTTTGTTTTAGTAAGTTACTTTTGTATAAGAAAAAAAGTTAAAGTTTTCCAACCCTGGAAACATCTTTTTAATTTTTTTAATTATAAATACTAATTTTATTCATACTGAAGTATAAAATGAGTTTATTTAATAAAAAAAATAATAACAACTACTTTTCGGTAGTTATTTTGTATGGCAAAATGAAGTTTAAGCTATCCAGCTCTGAAACTGCCTGCTCGATTTTGCTGATTTTCTATACCATTGGACCATTTTTGACACACCAGTCCAAGAACGAAGTATCTAGCTTTTCTGGGAGCTTCGGAAACCCGATTTCACGTACAGACAGACGGAAAAACGGACATCGCTTATTCGTCTTCCCTATGCATAAGGATCCAGAATATATATACTTTATGGCTCGCTTATAAATATTCTGGAAATTAAAAACGGAATGACAAGCCTATATATACCCTTTTACCAGTTTTTCGTAAAGGGTATAAAAGCACATGACTTTTTCAGGGAAATTTTAAAATTTGGATTTTTTAGCCCTTTACCGATTTCACGAATGAATATGTTAATAAATTTATTTTTCCTATTTTTATATAACATTTTTTCAAAAATAGGCGAAATACTAAAAAAGGTCAAGGCAAAAACAAATTTTTTTTCTTAAGTAAAATATCTTATGGGAGATACGTAAACACATCTTGGGAAATTATTTCTTAAGAACTTCAAGTTCGTTTCAAAATGTTTTATCCGGTAAAACTCGGATAATTTTTAAAAAAGATATAAGACTCGGAAGTTTTTTTAAGTCCCAGGTAGTCAACTTTGGCCCACTGTAACTCATGTCCAGGTCAAGCCAGAAGGCTTGCATGACATGTGTTATGTGTTGGAGTTTCATATAAATCCAATATTTAGTTTAGAAGTTCCAGATTTGTTGCCATTTACTTTGTAAAATGTAAATTCTACATATACACGTGCACACAAAAGTACATACACATATACACATGTGTGTGTAAAAACCTATTTTTAAACCCAAAAAAAAATACAAATTGGGTTACATACTTTTTCGTGAGCGTGCGTGATCGTGAAAATTTTCAATATCATTCGTGCATGAAAGTGCGTGAGTAAGAATATTTTGTTAGTGAGCGTGCGTGATCGTGAAAATTTTCAATATCATTCGTGCGTTAAGGTGCGTGAGAAAAATATTTTTCTGCGTGAGCGTGCGTGTCGTGAGTCAAAAAACGGTCACGTGCACATCTCTAAAAAATAGGTCTAACTGGAAAAACCTGAAAACCCGGAATTTCAGTCAGTGGAGAGGGGCTGCACCCATAAAAATTAAAAAATTAAAAGTTGTGATTATGAGCTGAAATTTGATACACAAGTAGGTCTAGTTGAGAAACCAACTAGAAAAATCTTTAAATTAAAAAAATTTTACCAGAATGAGCGGGGCCATGCTAATATTGTTTGGAACTAAAAACTTAATATACAGCTTTTAACTTAAGCCAATTTAGTGAAATCTTGCCTACACGTTGCACGTATACAAGACTTTAAACTATCACCTTAAAAAGTGGGCGTTATCACTCACTTGTGTTTAATCTACTTTGGTCTAGTATATTTTAGAAGAAAGTTAGCATGAATTGTAAGCGCTGCTCACAACGAAATTGTGAATTTAAAATAGTGGTAGGGGTAATGATCATAAAATTTAAAGGTATAATTCGCGCTAGAGAGCTGAAATTTTATACACAAGTAAGTATAGATGATTAAGCCAATGGAAAAATCTTAAAACCAAGAAGTTTTACCCGGTATGCGGGGCCACGCTGTTAAAACTCCAATTCGCACAGAGATCTGAAATTTGATACACAAATAAATCTAGGTCAAAGATGACTAAGAAATAAATTCAGTGAAGATCGACTTTGACCCGCGCGCCAAGGGTTCCGCACGGACACTAGATATGTAATTCAATACGAACTTTAGCCTATATTATAAATAGTTTTGGCTTTTCTTCGTTTTTGGGTCTTTTCAGTTTTGAGGGTTTTTTTAGTTTTGTCGTTTTTTGCTTTTTTTTGGGTTTTTGGGGTTTTTTTAGTTTTGGCACTTTTTCCCCCTGTTTTGTAAATTTTTTTTTTAATTTTTTCAGTTTTGCCGATTTGTTTTAGTGTAACAACTTTTTTTTAATTTGGTGCTTTTTTTCGTTGAAGCGATTTATTTTTTGGTTTTTGCCGATTTTTTTTTGGTTTGGCGATTTTATAATTTTCGGATTTTAAGTTTTACCGTTTTTGAAAATTTCAAGAGTTTGCCTCTTACGGTTTCCAATATATAGCAAGTTGTCCAAATTACATAGTCAAAATTTCATTAGCTGATGGACCACCCTTTAATTTGAATGTTTTTTAAATTTTACTGTTAATTGTTGTAGTCTATATAAAAATACACTAATTTTACAAATTTCAAGTGTCAATATACACACATATGTACATACAATTGTAAGTACATATATTACATGGGATTTTAACATTTTTCGTTGCTCGTTTTGGAACACCCTTTAATTTTTAATTCTCATGTATTTGTTGTTGTATCAGCCACGGGTCTACATACTCTGTTCAAATTTCAGGCCCTTAGCTCTTACGGTTCCTGAGAAAATAGCGTGTGACGAACAGACGGACAGCGTAGCGAAAACAATGGGGTTCCTTTTCAGCTTTGGTGTACGGAACCCTAAAAACCAGTAGTTGCAATCAAGGAGCGGAAGCAAGCACTTTAAACTCAAAATTAATATCAATTTAATTTAAACTTAAATCTTAGCTTTTTCTTTCACGTACTTCGGCTTATCAGTTTTAGTCTATTACTCATGTATTTCTCAATAGCTTTTTCCTAGGAAACCTTACATGAACCATAAGCACTAGCAGATACAAGAGTTGGTGGGGCCAACCTATAAAAATTTTACGAAATATTATACTGTAGAGAGCTGACGTTTTGTGGACAAATAGTCCTAATTGATTTACTTGATCGGAAAATCCAAAAATTAAAGCACCAGCTACCCTATTGAAACTTTGCATGCACATTGGGCATATCCTTTTGATTTATGTACTTCTGCTAAACAGACTTTAATATGTAAATATATTGGAAAAATAGGCTGGGCCACGCCCACAAAAATTTACGCTGCATTTCACATGTTTCCTTCCAGACGACCCTTATCAAATTGCGTACATATTGGCGATCCAACACCCATCACGCTCTAACCCATTATTTTATATATGTATTTAAGCCATTTTCAACTGTCATAGTGATCATTAATGGAAATAAAAACACTAGAAATTTTAAGTTTAGAAATTGTTATTATAGAGAATTTTTCAAAAAGTTATCAGATCCTCACAAAAACAAGAATGTAAAATAAATTCAGTAAAGTGCGACTCCGACTCGCGCACGAAGGGTTCCGTGCGAACACTAGATATGTAATTTAATGCAAACTTCATATATATAATATATAGTTTTGGCATTTTTTTCGTTTTTGGGGTCTTTTCGGTTCTTTTGTTTTGGCGGTTTTTGCGTTTTTTCGGTTTTGGCGATTTTTTTTAGTTTTTACACTCTATTTTCTTGTTTTGGCGATTTTTTTCGGTTTTTTGCATATTTTCTTTTTGGCGATTTTTTACATTTTTGTGATTTTTTTTATATAAAATTTTTTTAGTTTTGGCGACATCTTTGCGTTCCGGCGATTTTTTCCGATTTTTGGTTTTTTCATTTTGGCGTTTTTTTTATTTTGGCGATTTTTTCGAATTTGGCGATTTATTTTAGTGTTAGATTTTTTTTTTAATTTTGGCGATTTTTTCGTTTTGGCGATTTTTTTTAATTTTTGGCGATTTTTTTTTGGTTTGGCGATTTTATAATTTTCGGTTTTTTTAGTTTTACCGTTTTTGAAAATTTCAAGTGTTTGCCGTTTACGGTTTCCAAGATATAGCAAATTGTCAAAATTACATTGTCAAAATTGCATTAACTGATGGAACACCCTTTAATTTTAATTTTTTAAATTTTAGTGTTAATTGTTGTAGTCTGTATAAAAATACACTAATTTTACAAATTTCAAGTTTCAATATACATATGTTCATACATATTACATGGGATTTTAACATTTTTCGTTGCTCGTTTTGGAACACCCTTTAGTTTATAATTCTCATTTATTTATTGTTGTAGCGGCCAAGGTTCTACATACTGTGTCCAAATTTCAGGTCCGTAGCTCTTACGGTTCCTGAGAAAATACCGTGTGACGGACAGACGGACAGCGTAGCGAAAACAATAGGGTTCCTTTTCACCTTTGGTGTACGGAACCCTAAAAAGGCCAAGTTTCTATCCAAAATTTTGGCTATTAAAAGTAGTGAGATATAAATTTTAACCAAGTCCTTGTTTGGCACTACATATACCTAACACAGAAATATGCTGTGCATTATTTAAACTTGTCATAACTTGGCAATATTTTTACCTTTCTAAAAAAGAAAAGAATAATGCATATTTGTTCATTTCTTTATATCGGTAAAAATATTGTCAATTTAGCAAAGTGCCATAACCGCAAAAATAGCTTAAGTCACATAATTTCCAAACTTAAATTTTTGACCAAAAACGATCATTTGCGATCGTAAATAGTCGATTTTCGTCAAAAAAACGAAGTCCAAAAAATGTGTCGCTTAAGCTATTTTAGCGGTTATGGCTCGATATTATCTAAAAATTATATGACACCCTTACGATTACAAATTTATATAATACATAACATATTTCTGTGTTAGATATTGTGGCAAACAAGAACTTGGTCATAACTTATATCTCACTACTTTTAATGGCCGAAATTTTTTATAGGAACTAGGCCTTTTTTCGAATTTATATTTTTGGAAGGATACAAATTACAAAAGGAATGACAAATTTATATACATTCATAATAAATATGTGTGTATGTACGTACAAAAGTCTGTATTATGAAGTGGTTGCAGTTTTGTGAGAATATTCTTTTATTCTCTGCTATAAAAACGCTAAAAATCTTAATTTTTATGTAATAACGCATTGCTGATGTTACGAATGGTAAAGTTTAATACACCATTGGATGCGGCTTGAAAAACTCTTTCAGATAATCTTTTTTGTTAAATGTTGTGTTGGGGGAAAATATGCAAAAAAACCACAAAATTACACATTATAAGACACGGACCAGCTCACGAACGGTCATCACTAGACCACTCAAATGGTTTGGGAAGCCTCATTTGACTACCGGACTTTAATCTGGGAGGGATAACAAGAATTTTTTTATGTAAATGGCTCTAATTTACATACATATGTACATATCTACATATGTACATATATGTATACATATATTAATACATATACATACATACATATATTTCAATATTTAAAAATGAAAATTGTTTGTTTGGGTAATAAATACCCAATGTACCAGCTTTGCACATTTTAGTATAAAGGTTCTTACATTTTTATACTCTTTACCAAAAAATGGTAAAAGGGTATATATAGGTTTGTCATTCCGTTTGTAATTTCTAGAATATTAATAAGCGAGCCATAAAGTATATATATTCTGGATCCTTATGCATAGGGAAGACGAATAAGCGATGTCCGTCTGTCCGTCTGTCTGTACGTGAAATCGGTTTTCCGAAGCTCCCAGAAAAGCTAGAGACTTCGTTCTTGGACTGGAAGAAAATTAAAATAAATTAAAAATACGTTTCCAGGGTTGGAAAACTTAATTTTTTTTCTTATACAAAAGTAGCTTACTAAAACAATTTTTTTCTTTTTCTCTATAAATTTAACAAATCTTAGATTCTTAAAAGAAAGAGATTGGCGTAACAAATCAGAAAAATCAAAAAGGATGATTCCAGGGTTAGGAAAATTACACTTTTTGTACTATATAATTACTATTTTTTTATTTTTTAATTAAATTAACTTATTACATACTGCAGTGCACATTAAATTGATATTAAAAATTAAAAAAAAGTTTTATACATTTCCAGGATTGGAAAACTTAAAATTTTTCTTATACAAAAGTAACTTATTAAAACAATTTTTTTCTTTTTCTCTATATATTAAACACAGCTTATACTCTTAAAAGGAACATATTGGTGTACGAATATATAAATTAACTACCGAAAACTAATTTTTATTTTTTTTATAAAATTAACTTATTTTATACTTCAATACGAACGAATTTAGTATTTCAAATTAAAAAAAATTAAAACAACGTTTCTAGGGTTGGTTTTTTATACAAAAGTAACTTACTAAAACAAATTTTTCCTTTTTACTATAAATTAAGCATATCTTACATTCTTAAAAAAATATTGTTTTTAAGAATACAGAAAAATAAAAATGGGGGATTCCAGGGTTGGAAAAGCTACACTCTTTGTGGTATAAAAAATTAACTACCGAAAATTAATTTTTATTTTTTTTATTAAATAAACTTATTTTATGCTTGAGTACGAATAAAATTGGTATTTAAATTAAAAAAAAACATTAACAAAATTAAAAAGATGATTCCAGGGTTGGAAAACTTTAACTTTTTTTGTACAAAAGTAACTTACTAAAATAAATTTTTCCTTTTTTCTATAAATTAAACATATCTTAAATTCTTAAAAGAAAGAGATTGGTGTAAGAAATCAGAAAAATCAAAAATATTGATCTCAGGGTTGGGAAACTTACACTTTTTGTGATATATAAAAGTAACTAAGTCTAATTAATTTTTATCTTTTCCTTTATAGATTATACATATTTTACGTTTTGGAAAGAAAAGTTTGGTGTAGAAAATTATAAAAATAAAAACCACAGCTAAAGAACTGAAAATTTTTAACTTTTTTTCTGGATATTAAAGTAACTAAATAAAACATTTTTTTTAAATTTGCTTTTTTCTTTTTTTTTACTTAACACACTTTCTATATTTTTTTTAAGAACTACTAGATTGATATAAGAAATCAGAAAAATCTAATATAATGATTCTAGGATATGTAAATTAATTTTTTTTTGAAGATAAAAGTAACTAGGTCAAATTATTTTTTTCTTTTTGTTTATATTTTATGTATATGCTTATGTATGTATCTCTATACTACATAAAAACACTTTGGTAAAGGGTGCATAAGATTCGGCACAGCTGAATATAGCACTCTTACTTGTTTAAAACTGTTTAAGCTTATTTTGGTAACTTTTTGTTGTGTTTTTCTTTAAACGAAAATTAATAAAATTATTTTTTTAATTATTCAATATTTTTCATTTCTAATAATAAAAAAATATATATTAGTCTATTTATATATTTAACGTTATTTTAGCAAAAAGAAACTATTGCAAAATATCAGAGAAATAAAAAAAGTAAGAGTGCTACATTCGGTTGTGGCGAATCTTATATACCCTTCACCAAAGTGCGTATAGAGATACATTCATAAGCACATCCATACATATGCATATGTTTTGTGAAAAAATTTATAATTTTTTGATCTAGTGCAATTTTAGTAAGTGACATCTCGGTATTTTTCGATTAAATATTTTTTTCGGTATAAGAAATAAGTTGATTATTTTATTCTCCACTCTGTATTTAAGATATATTACATTCACCCTTATTCCAGCTGTCAAAAACGACGTCACGTCATACAATATCAAAAAATTAAATTAAAACTAGTAAGAGTGCTATATTCGGCTGTGCCGAATTTTATATACCCTTTACCAAAGTGTTTTTATGTAGTATAGAGTTACATACATAAGCACATACATAAAGTATAAACAAAAAGAAAAAAATAATTAGACCTAGTTACTTTTATGTACAAAAAAATAAATTTACAAACCCTAAAATCATCATTTTAGATTTTTCTGATTCCTTATATCAATCTAGTAGTTCTTAAAAAAATATAGAAAGTGTGTTAAGTGAAAAAAAAGGAAATTAAAAAAAATGTTTTATTTAGTTACTTTAATGTCCAAAAAAAAATTATAGTTTCCAGCTCTGAATCTGTGGTTTTTATTTTTATAATTTTCTATACCAAACTTTTCTTTCCAAAACGCAAAATTTATATATTTTATAAAGGAAAATATAAAATTTAATTAGACTTAGTTACTTTTATATATCAAAAAAGTGTAACTTTTCTAACCCTGAAATCATCCTTTTTGATTTTTCTGATTTCGTGCACCAATATTTTTATTTTAAGAATATAAGATATGTTTAATTTATAAAGAAAGGGAAAAATTTGTTTTAGTACATTACTTTTGTCCAAAAAAAAATTGTTTTTTTTATTTGAAATGCTAATTTTATTAGTACTAAGTCATGAAATAATTTTATTTAATAAAAAACAATAAAAAATAGTTTTCGGTAGTTAATTTTTTATATCACAAAGAGTGTAAGTTTCCCAACCCTGGAATCCTCCCTTCTCATTTTTCTGATTTCTTATACCAATCTTTTTTTAAGAATGTAAGATGTATTTAATTTATATTAAAAAAGGAAAATTTTTTTTTAGTAAGTTACTTTTGTATGAAAAATAAGTTTTTCCAACCCTGGAAATGTCGTTTTAATTTTTTTAATTTTTTTTATTTTGAAATACCAAATTCATTCGTATTCAAGCATAAAATAAGTTTATTTAGTGCAAAAAAAATAAAATTAAAGTTCATTTTCGGTAGTTAATTTTTTATATCACAAGGAGTGTAAGTTTCCCAACCCTGGAATCCCCCTTTTTGATTTTTCTGTATTCTTAAAAACAATTTTTTTAGAATGTAAGATATGTTTAATTTATAGTAAAAAAAGGACAAATTTGTTTTAGTAAGTTACTTTTGTATAAAAATAAGGTTTTCCAACCCTGGAAACTTCGTTTTAATTTTTTTTAATCTGAAATACCGAATTCATTCTTACTGAAGTATAAAATAAGTTCATTTTATTAAAAAAAAAAAAAAATAGTTTTCGGTAGTTAATTTATATATCACAAAAAGTGTAAGTTTTCCAGCCCTGGAACCGTTCTTTTTGATTTTTAAGATTTCGTACACCAATATGTTCCTTTTAAGAATATAAGCGGTGTTTAATATATTATAGAAAATGAAAAAATTTGTTTTAGTAAGTCACTTTTGTATAAGAAAAAAGTTAAAGTTTTCCAACCCTGGAAATGTCTTTTTCATGTATTAAACTTTTTTTTAACTTTTAATATCAATTTAATGTGTACTGCAGTAAAAAATAAGTTAATTTAATAAAAAAAATAAAAAAATAGTAAGACCTAGTTACTTTTTTATATTTCAAAAAGTTTAAGTTTCCCAACCCTGGAATCATCATTTTTGATTTTTCTGATTTGTTACACCAATCTCTTTCTTTTAAGAGTCTAAAATATGTTTAATTTATAGAGAAAAAGAAAAAAAATTGTTTAAGTAAGTTACTTTTGTATATGAAAAAAAATTTAAGTTTTCCAACCCTGGAAACGTCTTTTTAATTTTTTTAACTTTCTTTCTTGATTTAAAATACCAATTTTATTTGTATTGAATCATAAAATAAGTTTATTTAATTAAATAAATAAAAATTAGTTTTCGGTAGTTAATTTTTTATATCAAAAAAATTTTAAGTTTCCCAACCCTGGAATTATTCTTTTTAATTTTTCTGATTTCTTACACCAATCTCTTTCTTTTAAGAATATAAGATATATTTAATTTATAGAAAAAGGAAAAATTTGTTCTAGTATGTTAGCTTAATGTTATTTTAAGGAATTCAATTCCGAAAATTTGTATGTATGGATATGTAAATAAGTAATAAGCATTGTCTGAACAAAAAGTTTACTTATATTTGAGTCGATACACTAAATATATGTATACCTTCTGTTGACACATTCTGTACTGTAAGAAAACCGAAGTCAGTGGCCGTTGTACTGCAACCACTTTTAAGACTTAATTATATATATGGTTCTAAAGGCAGGAAATCGTGCAGTTCTCTCTTCCATACTTGAAAGTAAAAACTTACGTTTTGCCTTATTCCTCTCTCTCGAGTTCTTTTTGCGATTAACTTTTTTTCCAAACAGGAAAGAGTGACAAACTTTTGCATTTATTATTGGATTTCAGGCCAAATGCAAGCTTTATACATATTTTTATTTATTTTTTTTATGGTAGAAAGAGGATAAAAAGTTGTCAGTATTTGGTTGCAATTTTTTACTCTTTTTGGTTTCTTCGTTTATATACCCATTCAATCGTTATGATTTCCGTAGTAAGAAAACATTTCTTCCTTTGAATCCCTCTTAGCACATCACCTTATTTCACACCATTACGACAATTGTTAAGACAGGAGCCTGATGATGCAGACATAATTTTCTTTTTTATTAATTTTTGCATAATTCGTTGCAAAATTAAACTTAAATTTTCTGCAGTTAAATGCAAAAGTGAACAAATTTTGTTGTAATTTCAAAACGTTGCTCAACGTTGCTGTCAGTTACATTTGGCTCAAGAAAAACAAAATATTTAAGTGAGAAAATACTTATTGAAATTATTAAGTGCATGACAAGCTTTTTTAGTTGCAATTAAATAATAATAACTACAAGAATTTAAGAGACATAGTATAGAAGTTAAAATGTAAGACAATTAAGCCAATTGTACAATTTAGTTTAAGTAATAATTTTTTGTGGTATCTATGTATAATTTGCTTGGTTGTTAAATTTCGTGATTTTGCAAATATTATTGTAATGACTAAAGGAAGTGAGTAGTACTTTTTATTTTAATAGCGGTGTTCTATGAATTTTTAGAATTATTTAAAAATAATAAGTTTCATTTGGTTTCTTGGTAAATGAATATCCGCGATATGGTCAAATAGGAATGGAACAAAAACTTACGAATCATGATTGGTGAAAAGAAAACATATCACGTAAGTGCTTTAGAATTCTCAAGAAATACTAAATTTGCAGTGCACCAAATATAATATTGCAATAAGTGACACTGCACGAGGTAGGTAAAGTTAGATTAAGCTAGGTTAAATCAACAGGTCGCCCAGAAACTTAAACTGTTTGGCCTACTTGGCTTTAAAATGTTATCTTGATAGTAAGTAGAAATTACTAAAAAGATAAAGATTAATATTTAAACATACTTATATAGAGTGATATTACTTCGTGCTAACCTAAACAGAAATTAGAAAAAAGCAAAAAAAAAACAGAAAACGAGTAGTTATACTTAAAATTTGCCAATGGGAGATCAATAAGTGTATACACAGAAAAAATTATCTAGTAGAAATCAGAACGAATGTGTAGTTTTTCTGAACATTTATAACCATAAACGCCTGTAGTAGAAAACTAAATAATTCGTTCAATTCCGTGGCAAAAGTGCATTCAGTTTTCAAATATCTAACGTTCAGCTTGCCCAAAAATAAACGTTTGTTTAGAAATATATATACTATAGGCGTTGAATTATTAGGTGCGTTTGAGTACTTTTCCAGTAAAATCCAGTAACTGATTAAATACTGAGTAATTTAAAGAAATTACTCTCAATAAAAAAGTTTGCATCTAAAAGTACGCGAACGGAAAAATTGTAAAATCCAGTAAAATATATACAACAGCTGATTACCAATTTTGGAGCTAAAAAAATTATACATATGAAATACACGATAGAACATTTTGTTAAATAATACAATAGATATGGACATATGTTTTTATTTAAACTTATTTTGCTGGTCCACGATGTCGACAAGAAACTTTCTATAGCTTACTTACATATATTGAAAACAAAAATAAACTTTCTTATTTTGATTTTGTTTTAAATGTAACTAAGCGATAGAAGCTTTCTTGTCGACATCGCGGGTCAGGCCGTTAAAGTTTCTGAGCTTTTTACCCTGAACGTGAGAAGTTATTAGCATGACATATTCAAGACAACGAAAAACTAGAAAAGTACACGAAGTAAATTTTTTTAAATGTTTCATACGGCAAACCAGAAACCATCGACCCGACGATATGTATAAACAAAAATTTCAATATAATAATCTATTAACTTTATTCACGTTTAAAAACAATCGGTTATGTTCTGAATTCCGTTTGAAATTAAATCGTTCGGAAATGCAATAGCATATAATATTATAAATACATACATATGTACATACATACAAATGTGCATACATACATATTTCCAAAAATTCTATAGAAATTCCGCACGTTTTAATTTCACGTGGAATACATAACATACCCGAATATCTTTCTAGCATCAAACTTAAATAAATGTTATAATGCTTATAACTTAATACATTTGTTTTTTGTTATTTTAAAAATTTCATCAAAAATAAAAAATTTTGGTTTCCCTTTGCTTTTGTTTGTTTATATTTAAAAACATATGGTTTTGTTTTACTGGTTTTTACTGGCAAAAATTTGTCCAGTAAAAACTTGCATTTACTCAGTAAATGAACTGTCATTTTTCTCTCTCAATTCGCCCTCTCATTAACTGGATTTTGTGTACTCGAACGCAATCCAGTAAAAAATAGTAAAAATTTGTACAAATTTTTGAGTTCGCAAACGCACTTATTATATTACTAAATGTACGTTCAATAAATAACAACAGGCATTAAAATTTTGCAAAACTGAATGCGTATTCAAAAATAACCTATATGCGTTCACTATATATATATATATATATATATATATATATATATATATATATATATAAAGCAAAAAATTTCACATTGCCATTAGAACTACTCGCCTGACTTGACTTACTTTTCTGATTGCCAGATTTCATCACTCGCTTACAAATCAAATTGCCTAAAATTTAAAAAAAATATGTACAAGTTGCTAATTGAATGGAATGATTTTTTTTAGATTAAATAGATTACGTGAACAAGTAGCCAAATAAAAAATGTAAGTACATACATACTTCTCAAGACTCGATTATTATAGTCTCACGCCATGTTAAAATCATTAAGTTGGTGATCCAGTAGGGAAGTGCTTCCATCAAAAATCCTTAATTTCAAACTCGATTACCTTTTTGAAATATTTTGGTGGATATTTATTGAAGCTTCAAAAATGAACTAACAATAATTATTCAAATCTTAAATCAAAATAAATTTCCTGAAGAAGACACACATAAAGGCGTGTCGAAATATCGAAAACAAATAATAATATTTATTGTTAAAAGAAAAGACCTTCAAGCTTAATTAAATAGCTTTGAAATTAAAAAACAAATCTTAAATCTAAATATAATTATTAGGCCCGACCAGCAGGCATGATAAAGTTGGTACAATTGTACTTTTTTTAGTACAATTTAAAGCTTAAAAGTACGTTGGTAAGCGCGTACTCATTTGGTACTATTTGAAAAATTTGAGAGAGACTATCTCTTGTTTTTTTTCATATAATAAATAAATATCGATCATTTAAGGTATATACAGTTTGACAGAATTAGCTTGTTTAAAGGGATTTTGTTTATGTTTTTTTAATTTCATGTATTGTTTAATTCTCTGAATCTGTTAAATATCGATTAAGATTAGTAATCAATTACATTATATTTTAAAAAGAATTGTACTGATTATATAATTTCTTTTAAAAGAATTTCTGATAAATAATTGATTACGATTACTGATATTAGAAAAGTAATCTAAATTACTTGAAATTACAAAATATAATCAAAAAGAATCGAAAGTAATCAAAAAATAATCCTACTACTTTCAAACATTACTTTTGATTATTAATAAATAATCAAAAAGAATTAAAAGTATACTTTAAAAGTAATCGGATAATTTTCTTATTACTTTTGATTCTTTTGGATTATTTTTTGTAATTTCAAGTAAATCAGATTAGTTTTACGAGTATTAGTATATATATGAATATAATCGTAATGTAATCATTACTTCACCCTTCAAAAAAAGTAATCAAATTAGTAATCAGTACGATTAATAATTATTATAATTGATTATAATCATTACTTAACAGCTATGGTTTAATTATAGTTGCATATGTATATAAGTATGTGTGTGGCTGTGTTTTAATGAATTTTTTATGGCGTTTAGATACATTTTCCTTGAATCTTAATAGAATTTTTTACATTTTGATCTTAGAATACGGATGATTGTGTCGTTTGTTTGGTATGCCTAGTATAAATATTTTGGTAACGTGCATGCATACATACAATTTTCCATTACATATTAACATAATAAAATATATACTTAAATACTATTTTTGTTTTATATTTCATTATTTCAGACGTTAGCAGAGTTGTTATCATCAATAGAAACATCTGATAAAAAATTTCAAAAAAACTTCACTTTGACTTTCAAATTATGCTTGAGCTTTTGGGACAGCCTAATGTACTCGTATATACATCCTCACAAAAACATAAGTGCAAAAGATGATTTTGGTATAAAATTTTTATTTCAGTACTTTTTCGGCCGTCAGCACTTTTGAAAGTCAAGTCAAAGTCAAGTGTTTTTGAGATTTTTTTATCAGATTTTTCGGAAAAGGTTTAGAGATCGCACAAGTCGAATTTTTGATAAAAATCGAGTTTGTCAGAAACACTTCCTACTATAGGAAGTAATAGGGAAAACACAAATTGAAAAAGAGAGAAATTTCTCGCGGAATTCTATTCATGATTACCCTCATATACAATGACCATGTTATCAGTGATATGTAATTTAAACTATTTGTAGAGCATTGTAGTGAATCCTGGAAGGATAAATATGGATTTCTTGTTGTAAGTAATGATGAGCGGTAACAGAAGTGTTTTAATGCGATATTGAATGAAAACAGATCATTACCAGATGCTGAGCAGATCGTTAGCAGATGTTAAGCAAATCATTTACAGATGTAAAATGGATTATAATGAACAAAAAAAAACAATAAAACATTAGAGAATATTGTAAAAACCAGAGCTGTAAAATATTAATCTAAATGCAATTTTAAACATTAAATTTTAACAAAGAAAATGTAATTTAAATACATTACCTGACAAGCAATTATAAGTTTGAAACAACGACAGCTGTATTTAAAATATAAGTCATATATAAGGAATTTATTTATAATTATGTGGTGTTAGTTGATCTAATGCAAATACCAAAAAATGCTTAATCTGCAATTTTAATACAAAACATAAATAACAACAAGTTTTTACAATTCAGATTAATTGATTTTCTTCTACAAACGTTATCAAGTACTTAAATTTTTTTTCTAATACATTTGTACATAATTTTTAAGTATGACATTATAAAATTTAAAAATAATAAACATTCACCTCTCCTTATCAGCAAGATTAAATTTTTAAGATTTAGTTTTACTTAGAATATAAGTTATGCTGAGTGATGATGGTGTCCTTTTCAAAATGTGTGCAACACCGTTCACATTACATGGAAATAAATGATACACAATGAAAAATATTGGAATTGACAAACGTAGCTATTAGTTAACTGTGATACCGAATGAAAACAGATCATTAGCAGATGTTAAGCAGATCAGTACACGGAGAGAATTGTTTTTTTTTTAATGCATGTATTTATTTATTGTATCTTCATATATGAACTAACAATAAGTATTCAAATCTTAAATCTATAAAAAAAAATTATTAGGCCAGACCAGTGTCGGACATAAACTTAGTGGTAGTTATAAATAATACATTAGTAGTGATAATCAAAAAAGAGGGGGAAAAGTATTTTCAAGTAGTCCCATCTGGAGTGTTAGGTATAAAAGCCCGTGTGTCCCTCTTTTTTAAGCGGATGTGTCCAGTAAAGTTCAAAATATTACGAGCAAGCGGATTAGGATGTGATTCGAGCTTTGTTAAATATTTGCCTGTGTATTTTGCAATTTCTTCAGTCACTAGTGGCATATTTAAATCACGATGTATAATAGAATTTTGGATGTACCATGGAGCCGATGTTATTAATCGTAAAATTTTGTTTTGCCTTCGTTGGATTCTCTCGACATTGGAAGCTGAAGCAGTGCCCCATAACTGAATTTCGTAGCAGTCTAGGCTGAGTATTGAGTTTCTGCCAATCAACCAATATATTTGAGTTAACTTAAGTTTCATCTGAGTTAACTGAGAGTCAATATGATGTTTCCATGTAAATCTTTGATCAAGGTGTATACCAAGGTATTTCACTTGGGAATGTTGAGGAATATTTTGATTGTTGATTCGAATGGGGGAGCAAGTATCTCTTCTTAGGGTGAATGTTATATGGACACACTTTTGTTCATTGACTTTAATTCTCCATAAGTTCAACCATATTTCCAGCTGGGTAATATGTTCCTGGAGATTGCGGGATGCCTCATAAGGGTTTTCGTTCACACTCGTACAGGCTGTATCATCGGCAAAAGTAGAAATATGGATATTATTGCTTACAGGCATATCACAAGTATATATTAAATACAAGACAGGACCCAGAATACTACCCTGTGGCACACCAGAAGATATAGATTCGGGCACACTCGTGAACTCTCCTTCCACAACAGTGAACTTCCTATTAATAATATAACTTTTCAAAAGCTTTTGAATGTTTATTGGCAGATATGTCTTCAATTTTAAAACTAGGCCTTCGTGCCATACTTTATCAAACGCCTGAGAAATATCAATAAAGAGAGCAGAACAATACTTCTTTTCTTCAAATGTTCTTCTTACAACTTGGACCAGTCTATGCGTTTGTTCAATCGTGCTGTGCTGACTTCTAAAGCCAAATTGATGGTCCGGGATGCACCCATTATCAGTTAAAATTTTGGACAATTTAGTCATGAGCAGCTTTTTGAAAAGCTTTGAGATTGTAGATAGTAAGCTTATAGGCCTATATGACTCAGTCTTGGTAAGATCTTTGCCCGCCTTTCGAATCATTTTGATCTTGGCCAGTTTCCAGTTATGTGGAAAATACTGCATTCTTAAAATAGCATTAAAAGTAAATAGCAGGATTCTTATTGCAATATGAGGCAAGTTCATGAGCATTTTGTTACTAATGCCATCAATACCTGGAGCTTTCTTCGGGTTGAGTTCAGCAATTACTTTTTGTACTTCACGCATCTTAAACCTTAAAGGACGAGGGGGTAGAGAAACTACACTCGGTAAATCAGCAGCACCCGTACATGAATTGGGAGTGAATACAGATTTTAAATGCTCAGAAAATAAGTTACCTTTTGCACTATCGCTTCTTGCCCAGCCTCCGGTCGCAGTACGCAGTGGTGATTTAAGATCAACGGGTCGTTTAAGATTTTTAGTAGCGCGCCATAAAGAGTAATTAGATGCGGACGTTACATCAAGACCTTCTAAATAATTTTCCAGTAGTGCAGTTTTTTCCGACGATAGCAGCTCTTTGAGTCGTTTAGTACATTCTTTAAGTCTGATTTTATTTAGGGGTGATCTGTGTTGTTGCCATTCTCTCCTAGCTCTCCTTTTTTCACATACAAGACGTTCAGTTTCCGTAGAATAAATTCTGTTAAAGCCGGTCTGCGGATAGGAGGTAGTGGCGCGTTCAGCAGCCTGTTTAATATTTTCGTTAAGATTGGCAATGTTAAATTCAATATCATGGCATGATCTAAGCTGAATGTTTTCGACGCAGTGACTACTAAGATATTTTTTGAATACAAGCCAGTTGATTCCATTAATCATCTTCACATATGAGTTAGTTAAATCACTCCTTAATGGGTTGAAAATTGTAACTATTGTTGGAGAGTGATCGCAGGACAGATCTAGAGAGGCCTCTACATGAATTAAGTCCCTATGAATATTTTTCGTGACGGCAAAATCTATAACATCTGGAAGTTTTCTTACGTCAGTAGGCCAGTAAGTAGGCTCCCCACTCGAAATGACATCTAAGCCCATTTTTGAAATTGTATTGAACAAGGCTCGACCTCTAGGTGTAACAAGACGCGATCCCCAGTATGTATGTTTTGCATTGTAGTCACCAGCTGCCACGAAACAAGATCCAAGCGATTGGTAGAACTTCTCATACTGATCTTCGGTAACTGAAAATCTGGGAGGTGAGTAAATTGATGATATCACGAAATTCGCACAAAAATTTTCTACGCAAATATTCGTTGCTTGCAAATATTCTTCACTAACGTTGTCAAGGACATATTGCTTGAATCTTGACTAAATCAGAATTGCTGATCCACCACATGCTCTCCCTCTCGGGTCCTTTGTATTATATAAAGTGTAACCATTTATTTTAAATAAGCTTCTTGAGGTCAAATGAGTCTCAGAAACTAACATTATATCAATATTTTTTCCATGAGGAAGTGCTCAAGTTCATTTTTATGTTGGCGGATGCCGTTTGCGTTCCGGAAACATATTTTTAACGTGTTCATGGTTTATTAACTAATGCTTGAAGCAGTGTATTCTGCATTCGCAGCATTTCTTGCATCAAACTTGTCATATTTGTAGTAAAGTTGTTTATAGTTAGCACCAGATTCTCAATAGTAGCTTCAAGGCGACTAAAGTTAAGGCTTGAGTTTGAATTCGTTGAATTATTTGGCGGTGGAACATTTTGCGTGGGAATTGAGTTAGTCTTAGCAGCATCAGCATACGATACACGTGAAGTAACTGGTTGGCTGATTTGAGCAAAAGTGTCGGAGTTCGCGTTTACTTGCTGAGCTGGAGTTAACTTGGGTTTCTGACCCATAGCCTGTTTAACGAAAGAATATACAGGGCACCCTCTATAGTTAGCTGTGTGATTACCTCCACAATTACTACATTTTGAGAGAATTGTGTGCAGAAATTATGCGCTATGGGCACAACTTATGCACGAATTGTTTACGAAAAATGATTAAGAACAGTTGTTCATAATCTATGCACACTTGTTCATAACTTAAGTTCAGCACTATGAGCATGTTTTATGAACAACTGGGCATAGATTATGGACAAAATTTTCATAGATTCTGAACAACTGGCAAAAGACTATGAACAACTGTGAATAGGTTATGAACACTTGGGCATAGTTTATGAACAACATTTTCATAGATTGTGAACAAATAGGAAAAATGTTTACATCTCCTGCTAATATTAAGGAAACAAAATTTCATTTTATTTTCAAATGTTTTTATTTCCAAGTACAAGCGCTTAATAACTAATACTAGATATACCAAACGGACGACACACTCGTCCGTATTCTAGAAACAAAATGTAAATAATTTTATTAAGATTCAAAGAAAATGTACCTATCTAAAGTTCCTATTTACACTATGCAAGTCTTATTGCTAAGCTGATTAGTTTATTTTGGGGAGAGAGAGACGGGGGGAAAAGAAGTGTTTCTATTCCCCTCGTCTCTCTCTCTCTCTCTCTCTCCTAATAAACTAATCAGCTTAGCAATAAGACTTGCATAGTGTGATTTGGGACAAACGTCATAAAAGATTTATTAAAACACAGCCACACACATACTTACATACATATGCAAGCATAATTAAATAATACATGAAGTTATAAAACATAAACAAAATCCCTTCAACCAAGCTAATTCAATTTATTCAACTCTCTTCCTTCAAGTATTATGGCTTTCATACAACAACAAATAAGAGAAAAAAATTGTTAGATCAAGAGAAATATAGGGTGTTTTTTTAAGGGGTACAGAACTTCGAAGTGAAATAAAACACAAGAAAATCGTTTTAATGTCCATCAATTTGGCTTTATTGGAAGGATAATTTTATGCCATTAATGTTTAAATATGATTTCGGGCATGTGGCCGCCGCGGCTGGCTCGAATAAAGCCAATTCTACAGGTCCAATTTTCAACCACTTTTTAGAGCATATGGGGCCGTATGTTGGCAATAACGCCACGAATGTTGGCTTCCAAGTCCCCTAACGTTTCTGGTTTGTTGGCGTAGACGAGCGACTTCACATATCCCCAAAGAAAATAATCCAATGGTGTCAAATCACACGATCTTGGTGGCCAATTGACAGGTCCATTCCGCGAAATTATGCGCTCATCGAATGTTTCCTTCAATAAATCGATTGTGACGTGCGCTGTGTGGCATGTAGCGCCGTCTTGTTGGAACCACAACTCATCCACATTCATGCCATCCAATTCGGGAACAAAATAGTCGGTTAGTCGGCTCCAATTGCTGTGCACGGTGGCGAATCGATTCATTCGGGTCCTCTTCAACACTTTGCTCTACAGCGGCAATTGTTTCTTCGGTGCGCACTGTTCGACGTCTCTGCGGATGCGTATTATCACATAGAGTAAACGTAGTGCGAAAACGATCCATGGTTAACCGAATTAATTGCTCTGATGGACGATTATGTCGACCATAAAATGGACGGAGCTTGCGGTAAACTTCGCGAACTGAACCATTATTTTCGAAATAAATTTGCACGATTTGCAAGCGTTGTTCTTTTGTCAACCTGTATACGATGAAATGGCAAACCAAACTAAATATTAATCACTTGACAGCTGACAAAATGGCCGCCAGTTAAAAAAGTGATGCCAACTTAAAGTTCTATACCTCAATAAAAAACACCCTTTACTATAAACACACACTTAAGTTTTGTTTCTTTTTTTACTTGTAAGCTAATAAATGCGTGTGTAATACGTGTGCATGTGTAGTAGTAACTTTAAACGCTTATAGCTCCCAAAATACTAAACCGATTTCAATAAACAATGCACATCTGTAAAAAAAAACCTTTAAAACCATATAAATCTTTTTAAAATCGGTGCAGTGGTACCAGCGTAAAAGGGATTACAAAAAAACATGTTCGCCTATTAATTATATTGATTGATGATGATGATTATATATATGTATATAAATTTAAAGCGATTTATTAAACGTGTGGCTGCAGCGTCACAAAATAATTCGTCGCGTGATTACTGGTTTGCCGCAGTGATAATGCATTCTTAACTGAGGGTCTCCACTCGCAATAAATTTGGAAATAATTATGTTTTCATCTGTCAAATTATATTTTAATCTGTCAAATTCTATTTTCAACAGCATATGTCCACCTATGGACCGAAGAAACACTTATTTGCCAATAAATTGCGAAATATTTGTTGAAACTTATTTCGAAGAAATAATTTTGAACATTATCTGTCAAATTTAATAAAGATTTGTTGTTTTTGTGAATTAATCATAAGAAATTTGTGGCTTGGGTAAAAATACAGCATTTTTAATGTTTAATAAAACGAATAAGAGCTAAATCCCAAAAAATAAGCTAAATTTAGCCAAAAATAAGCTCATATGGTCACGCTGGTTGTACATGAAAATGTTTGTACTGTTATATTGCTGACGTTATTGCTTATGTTCGGAAGTAATGATTGTGCGTGGAGATGTGCAGTAATACACTGTGTGGCAAACCAGTAACCACCCGACGAATTGCCAAAAAATTGTAGGCATAACCCAAGGCATATCAAACATGTACGCGCATCAGGCAAATTGCTTATCAGTTGATTTTTTGTTTACACGTTTATAACGAATAATTCGTTTTACAATTACTTTTTTGCCTTGATTGATGCATACGATTTTTTTACAATTATTTTTCAAACAATGTGATAAGTGCAGAGTTGCATCTAATGCGTGTACCTGTTATGTGCATTGGTATAAGCAAGTAATTGTCAAATGAATTCTTCATTGTGTAAATGTGTAAACAAAAAAATTAGGTGATGGGTAATCTCGCTCAAGGCGAATTCAGTATCAGCTGACCTTACACTACAACTACACAAAAAACAACATGTAGTTTGCTATCCTGCAAAACCAATCTGTCACAAGATTTCTAAGCAAATTCTATTATTTTTTTTTTTGCTCTGGTATCGCAAACAAAGCTGAACGTGAAAAACTGACTTTTGTCTGCCGTTTCGTCGGCTTACTGGCTAGTTGCACAGTATATAAATAATACATTATTACTGCGGCAAACCAGTAACCACCCGACAATTTCCTATTTGTTGTACTGTTTGTTGTGCTTACGAATACAGCAAGGATATTAATTTCATTATGTTTGCTACACTATGGGCCATTACCGTAACTTAATGTTAGTTAAACCTAAGATTTTGTCCGAGGACTAAAAATCATTTTCTTATTACAACTTCGCTTTAGCCTACCATTGCCTCGTTCCAGTAACTTGTGAGCTCTCGCATCGAGAAATTTTAAATAATTATATTGTTGGCCTATTTCACATCGGGTTATTTGTATTAAAACTTAAATAAACTTACATAAAAATATCAACAAATCTATTTTTTTCTTACAGAGACTTAGTGTCAGAGTTCTCGCATTACAGAAACAGGTATGATAAACTTGCCTTCAACTTATAGTTTACTTTAGGTTAAAGTAAAGTTATAATAATGAAAATAAAGTGCTACCTTTAACTAACACCAATTTGTAATAATTGCTATATGTATCATACAATTTTTGAAGAGATAATTTGAGGAGATTAAGTTAAACATCTATTATTCAATACGTTAATCTGGCATCCATGGTTGCGGCCTTTTATAAAAGCATCAACCATAATTTTGTCATGACGTTTTCGTATAAAAAACATATTTTTAATTAAAGAACATGTTTATAATTTTTTGTAACAATGTTAATGTTAAAGGAAATTCTTTAATAAAATCTATTTCAACATGAAATAATATGTATATATGTACATGTTTACTTACAGACACGTTTGTTTATACTTTATGTATTCATTTATTTATTAAACACTACGCGTGGACTACCGATAGCTTACAAACGAATTACTGAACTGACTGAAGATTTTCTAAAAAAGAGTATTTTTGAAAACTTAATATAGTATGGTTTTCAAAAACATTATATTGTTATTTGCATTAGATTATTTTTACAAAACGATACAAATTATGCTGTCGTCAGAAATTTTTAACAAAACTATGTTGTTAAAATCTAACCATGTCGCAGTTTTTATGAATGTAATAATGTAATTTTTAAATCCAAACATTACCCTGTTTGTCGTAACGAAATTAATGTTTAAAATAACAATAACTAGTTTTCAATGACCACACATTTGTTTCAGAGAACATAATATTGTTTTCTCAACCATTCTACAACCATATCTTTTCTTTGCGTGTATACACATATTAAAATACAATATATCATATACTTCAGTATTAACATGTTTATTTTATATAATTTATGAAGTCATTAATTTTTTACATTTCTACAAAATTCTTATCATAAAAACAATTGGCTGTATTAGTTCTCTATCGGTCCACAGGCACGCCCACTATGGGTCAAAAAGTCTTCTTTTTGGCAGAAATTCGTCAAAGTTTATTCAAAATTATCAAACAAGCCGAAATTAATCCAAAAAAAAATTCCTAAATGTCATAACGGCAGTGATAAATATATGATAATAACTCAATACTTACCTCTGGATTTCTTAATTTGCACAATTATATATTTCTAAATAATATTAAATGATATATAACTACGGTGACCATCCGTTCTGTATTATACAGAACAGTACTGTATTTGAGAGTCCTGTTCTGTATAAATTATTCATTAGGAAATAACGTTGAAATGTTCTGTATTTTATTTACTGTTCAGTATTTGTTCTGTATTTTCATGACTTAAACTGCATTAAAAAATTAACGCAGTTTCTGCACAATACTGTTTTAATCAACATTGAAAAAGGGTTTAATATATGTATGTACTATACAAATGCTATATTTCTATAAAAATACAGAAACAACATGAGTTTTGTTTCCTTAATTTTTTCCTTGAAAGCGAGATATGAAATTTGTCTGTGTTAGTGACATCTTATGTTTTAAATCTTATTTTTGACGATCCCGCTTCAGGAGCCTGGCTTTTCTTCGTTCATTGTGAAGCTACTTTACATCATGATTATATAACGCAGATTGAGTCCCAAAATTATGTATATATAACTGAGGTCTCTCTTATTATCAATGAAGTTAAGTTTAAAATCGTAATTGAGCTAAGCCAGAAAAATGTAATTGATATGGATTAGTTTAAAGCTAATATGCAAGCCGATTTTATGCAGATTGTATTGAATACTTAAATTAATGGGATACTGCCTACCAAGAAGTTGAAACTCCTACGTGGAAAGATGTTAAATCCAGTTTTGTTTTCATTATGGATGAAAGAAATGAGTTAAACATAAATGACACGGAATTATTTGATGAATTACTCTTGTTAAAAGATATACTTCATTAGAAAAATTAAAGGAATAGAATGAGAATCAAAAATCTGCAGAAGAGCGGTAGGTAAAAATGTTAAAACATTTTAAATAAGGAGACATTTGTTTCCAAAATAGGTTGAAAGTTGTCGAATTCAGTTTATGTTTATCTGGTTCTAATGCCCCAAGAGAGAGCATTTTCTGTTTTAAATAATATATGGACCAGTGAAAAATCTTAAATGAAGATGGATTCCATCAAATCGTTTTAATTACTAAATTAAACTATGATTTAAATTGCATTGAGTTTAAAGAATATTTAAAAGAAAATCAATACTTGGTAAAACAAATTTATTTCACAGAAAAAAACCAAAATTAAAACTATGTATGTAGCTATTCATTTTTTGTACTGGGGTCTACTGTGTAATTCGAAAGGAAAGAAAATACTTTCGAATTTGTATGCTTATAACGTGTAAATTCGAAAGCATTTTCTTTCGTTTCGAATTACAGAGTTGACCGCCTGATAATGTACTTGGATTAGCGTATGTGATTAAATTTGTTGTTACTTTTTGAATTTTTGTTTGTTAATTTTGCCTTTATCAAAAAATAAAAATTTAATACATCCATTAAATTCAATATGTTTAATATGTCTGTCTTTCCTTGTTCTGTATTTTGATTTAAAAATTATGGTCACCGTATATATAACACACTTCAACTACTGTCGCTTCTAATCACAACCGGCACTCTTGACACAAAGAACATAAGTGAAACTAAGTTGCAATTAATGCATACTCGTTATCCATATGTGTACGCATTGTTCATAATCTATGCATAAATGTGCACAACTTATGAACAAGTAGGCATAACTCATGAACAATAAGTGTTAAAATAGTCGTTCATGCACAATGTTCATATATTAAGATCAATAGTGTTTAATTTTCAAATAATTAAGCTATGAACAGTGTTCACAAACTGTGCACATTTTTTGTGTATAACTTATGCACAATTTTAATAGATTGCGCAGAATTTATGATTATTAGGCATAATTTATGCGCAAAGTTGCATATTCAAAAATGTACCTAAACATTTTATAGTTATGAACAGCTTATGCATAAATAATGCACAACAGTTTTCTCCGTATACCAGATGTTAAGCAGATCATTAGCAGATGTCTAGCAGATATAAGGCCGATCATTAGCAGCTGTTAAGCAGATCATTAGCAGATCCTTACCGGATTGTTAACTAGTGTAAGACGGATTATAATGAATAAACACAATAAAATATTAAAGGACATTTTAAAAACAAGAACTTTATTAAAAGAAAAATTGAAAGATATTATGACCTTTTTCTATATAACAAGTAAACTCTCAGGCAAGCAATCGGTACACAGGCGAGTACGTAACAAAATGAGTTTTTAAGGTAGAGGTCCATAGCTCGCTTTTTGCGCGTTACACTTTCTATGCATCTGTCAAAAAAGTAGAATCAATGTAATAGTATGTGACAAGTTACATTGCAAAAAGCGCAGAACGCGTAGGCGCGTTCAAAGCCAAAAGTATGTCTACTTTCTACTTTTGTACGTGTTACAAGCACCATGAAAGAAAGTCAGCTGTTCTTGAAAGCTAAAGACGTTAAATAATACTTTATTTCTTACATTATCGATAAATATTATTTTGCCGTGGATAATTTGTTTTCTCTTTTTTTTCAATAAAACAAATTTCTTAGTAAAAAAAACTTGTTTAATAAAACATGTGAATATTTTCATTAATGCAATGTATTTTAATTAACTTTTCACCACACTTTTCTCAGTAACAAATTTTGCATATTAGTTATCGATTACTTTTACGTACTGAGTGTCATCTCTGCTAAAGTTGTATTTTATTTTGTGCATTACATATTTTTAAACAATAAAATGGAAGAAAATTTAATAAATTAAATATACAAACTCGACTAACTCCACAAATTCTTTTAAAAACTCGATTTCACTCTCCATTTTTTCTTTATAAGTATTTATAAACAAACACACACAGCTGAACAAAACAAAAATAAAATGGCGCATGAAAAGCAGTGCATGTAACTTAACGCGAAAAAACTATAGAATGAAACAAGAGGATGAAATGCGTGTAAAGCATAACGCACAAAAAGCGAGCTATGGACCTCTACCTTTATAGTACACTTGTCTAGCTTACGTTGTATTTGGTATCACTTTTTGTATTTTTAATTTCATCATTGCCATGATATACAATTTGGTATTTGAGTTAACATTTTCCCATACTAGAATCATTATTAAATGGCAGCCCTACAAAATAAAAAACATCTGCTTTTAAATTACAATACAATATTAGGTCAGTTCGTTTATTTATCAAGAAAAATCGAGTAACTCATGGGCTAATTTTGTAAAACGCAACGCTTAGCGTTTTGTTATTAAAACTTTTTCAATATAAAATTTATCAACGCTTGGCCTTGCGTTTTACAAAATCAGGCCTTGAATGTTTGTATAAATTAAAAAAAAGCTGCATCGTATATTTTTAATTAGTAACATCGACAGTGACAGTCTTTTTTTATTTTCAATATATATTTATTTTTTTCACAAATTATAAAACATCAAGATTTTTCTGAAACAAGTCAAAAAGCTTTCATGCTTCATGTGTTTCAAGTACTTTAAATTATTGTATTTACTTAAATAAACATAAAAAATAAGAAGGATATGTACATATATCGTCACATGGTTAATAGTTTGCTGCATTTAATGGAAATCCTCACAAAAACATATATATTCAAAAATGCCAAGTTCCTATAAAAAAGTTTGGCCATTAAAAGTAGTGAGATATAAATTTTGACCAGTTCTTGTTTAGTACAATACCTATCACTGAAATATGCTATGCATTATATAAATTTGTAATCGTAAGGTTGTCATATAATGTATGGCGGTTTCTCGCCAAACGTGGCGATTTTTTCAACTTTTTTGGCTTCAAAATTTTTGGTTTGGGGACATGGCGACTTTTCTGGCGATAAATTAATTTGTTGGCAATTATTATGGCTATTTTTTTTAACAAAATCGAACTTTAAAATTTTTTTAATTCAGGAAAATTTGATTGTTGAAGGAGGAGTTTCAAAAATAAATCCTACAAAAACTCGTCTGCAAGAAATTAAAACAATTTGATTTGGATGAGAAAAATTTACAAGAAATAATTTTTGGCGATTTTATTTCTAATTTTTTGTGATTTTCTGACTAGTTTTGATGCGATCATTTTATAAAAATTTATACTTAAAAAAGTGTTATTTAAAAAAAACAAATTTATTATCAAATATTTACTAAGAAAACTACATAAAACTGATTTTTGGCCAGAAAAATTATTGAAAAATCGTCGAAATCCCGATAAACTATAAAATAATCGTCATTTTTACTCGAAAAATCTTCAAAAAAATTGGACAAATCAAAATGAATCTCTTAGCGTGTGTGGCGTGTTCTAACTATCACTATGACCAGCATTGTATAGTAAACATTTCAAGTCAACTTGACCGCAACATACATAACATCCAATTGCATTGAAAGCATTTTTGTGCACTGGACATTTGACACTCATGCACTCGGGCAAATACCGCTGCATGAAGTGTTAGATAAATGAATTGACAGACTGCAACGTAAATATGTATTTTGTGCAACAGCCATTTGATACTCGCAAGTCTGATCAAAGGCCGCAGCATAAAACATTTGAATAAATCATATTTAATAATAATATGTGTTTACAAAATCTAGCTTTTGCAAGTTACTTATAAGACACACGCCGCACGTCTACCGTTAGAAACTAAAAGGGAACAATTTGCTTATTAAGCATATACCTTTTCTTTTCTCTCTTATGTTAAGATAGGTTAAGCATTATTCTCATAGTTGGTATATAAGCAGATGTAATTTAGTTTTAGAATTTTAATAATTATTAAACAACGTTCCTAAGAGCTCCTAGCTGAGCTTAGGAAATTATCTTTTATTTAAAATAATTATATAAAATAAATAAATAAATAAAATAAAACAAATAAAATATTTATTTAAAATAACTTCCTTTTACACGTGTATGTTAAGCCGGGTCGATTAGTATGGATAGAAAAAATTAAAAAATCGTATAGTAAAAACAAAATATACATATCGCTACCTTAATATAAAAATGCCCTAACTCATTATTTTTTTTGAAATCGTGATTTTTACATTTTTCTATACATTCGATTTCTTCTATCGAAAAATAAAAAAAATTCGATTTCTGAAAAATAATTCCAAGAAAATTTTGCAAAGAAACCATGGGTGTAAAATCAAACCCTATACCGCTCATCTCGACATGAAATTTATTTCTTCTTCATGAGTTTCTGTTTGGCTATTGCCTGTCTTCTTTGAAGACATTGACTTTAAAGATGAAAATGGGGAACCAAATATTCGAATTTAGTAGCATTTATTTTAGTACATACATTTTTTTATTTGAAAAAATTGTAATTTAAATAAACAAGACGAAATACATTTTCATGTCGAGAGGCACAATAAAGGGATTGATTTTAGACACGTGGTTTTTTCGGAGAATTTTCTCAAAATTTCGTGTAGATTACGTTTTTGCTATACTATTTTTGCAAAATAAAATCGACATATGTTTTATTGTACATGTTTATTGAGAAATTGAAACCATTGTCCCTTTTAACCTATTATAACTTTGTTCCTCTCAGTAGTAAAATTATGAAAAATATCGCCAAGTTATGTCGAAGTCTTATGTCGAAAATGAACCGTAAGAGCTACGGACTTGAAACTTGGACACAATATGTAGACATTTGGCCATAACAACAACAAATACATGAGAGTTAAAAATTAAAGGGTGTTCCAAAACGAGCAACGAAAAATGTTAAAATCCCATGTAATATAGATACAATTGTATGTACATATGTATATACACTTGAAATTTTAAAAGTTAGTGTATTTTTATACAGACTACAACAATTAACACTAAATTTAAAAAATTTAAATCAATGGGTGTTCCATCAGTTAATGCAATTTTGACTTTGTAATTTTGACAACTTGCTGTATCTTGGAAACCGCAAGAGCAAAACTCTTGAAATTTTCAAAACGTTAAAACTAAAAAATATAAAATCGGCAAATATAAAAAAATCGCCAATACGAAAAAAGCACCAAATTAAAAAAAATCGCTAGGACTAAAATAAATCGCGGAAAACCGCAAAAATCGCCAAAATGAAAAAAATCCTTAAACAAAAAAGTCGCCAATATTAAAAAATCGCCAAAATGAAAAAATCGCCTAAATAAAAAAAACCCAAAAACAGAAAAAATCGCTAAAATAAAAAAAACCCCAAAAAACAGAAAAAAGCGCCAAAATGAAAAAATCGCCAAAATAAAAAAAATTGCGAATATTAAAAAAAAAATCCAAAAAGAGAAGAAAAAAACGCCAAAACGAGAAAAAAAAGCGATAAAACTGAAAAAAACGTTTAAACTGAAAAAACTTAAAAAAATTAAGAAAGCTAAATCAAAAAAAAATAAATTCAGTAAAGTGCGACTATGACTCGCGCACATAGGGTTCCGTACGAACACTAGATATGTAATTTAATACAAACTTCATCCTATACAATATATAGTTTTGGCATTTTTTTCGTTTTTCGGGTCTTTTCGGTTTTTTTGTTTTGTCGTTTTTTGCGTTTTTTTCGGTTTTGGCGATTTTTTTAAGTTTTGGCTCTTTTTTAGTTTAGACACTTTATTTTCTTGTTTTGGCGTTTTTTTTCGGTTTTTGGCGTTTTTTCATTTTGGTGTTTTTTTTATTTTTGGCGTTTTTTTTTAATTTTTGCGATATTTTGTTTATTTAAATTTTTTTTTTAGTTTTGGCGACATTTTCGCGTTTTGGCGATTTTTTTAAATTTTTTGCGTTTTTTTTTTATTTTGGCGATTTTTTCGAATTTGGCGATTTATTTTAGTGTTAGAATTTTTTTTTTAATTTTGGCGATTTTTTTCGTTTTTGCGATTTTTTTTTAATTTTTGGCGATTTTTTTGGTTTGGCGATTTTATATTTTTCGGTTTTTTTAGTTTTACCGTTTTTGAAAATTTCAAGTGTTTGCCTTTTACGGTTTCCAAGATATAGCAAATTGTCAAAATTACATGGTCAAAATTACATTAACTGATGAACCACCCTTTAATTTAAATTTTTTAAATTTTAGTGTTAATTGTTGTAGTCTGTATAAAAATACACTAATTTTACAAATTTCAAGTTTCAATATACATATGTTCATACAATTGTATGTATATTACATGGGATTTTAACATATTTCATTGCTCGTTTTGGAACACCCTTGAATTTTTAATTCTCATGTATTTGCTGTTGTAGCGGCCAAGGTTCTACATAATGTGTCCAAATTTCAGGTCCGTAGCTCTTACGGTTCCTGAGAAAATACCGTGTGACGGACAGACGGACAGCGTAGCGAAAACAATAGGGTTCCTTTTCACCTTTGGTGTACGGAACCCTAAAAATGATCAAAACCGAATGTGCGCGAGTCAAAGTCGCACTTTACTGAATTTATTTTAATTGGAATGCGTACACAACAACAAGAACAGCAACAACTAAACGATGAACAGTAAAGGCATACCATAGATGAGCACTGCAGTACCACTAAAATTTCAGTAAAAATAATAAAAAAAAAGCAACGTGAGTCGATCACAGGGGAGATGTGTAAACATCTAACTAGTAATGAAAAATTTGTTTTAACTAATCAAATAAAAGTATCAAAACTTATAATGTTGTAAAAGCATAGGAATTTGCTTGTTTTTGTTTGTTTTATTTAACTTATTTGGTTAGTAGGTAAATGGGCACACTGCAGTATATATGTATGTACTGCATTAAAAATTACAGTAAATTTACTGATTACTGAAAAAATTCAGTAAATTTTTATTGATAATGAAATTTAATTTGCATTATCAGTAAAATCGTAGGGCTGTATTCATAATAATTTTAAAAAAATATACTAAAAGCATAAGTATATAAAGGGTGTTTTTTATTGAGGTATAGAACTTTAAGTTGGCATCACTTTTTTAACTGGCGGCCATTTTGTCAGCTGTCAAGTGATTAATATTTAGTTTGGTTTGCCATTTTATCATGAACAGGTTGACAAAAGAACAACGCTTGCAAATCGTGCAAATTTATTTCGAAAATAATGGTTCAGTTCGCGAAGTTTACCGCAAGCTCCGTCCATTTTATGGTCGACATAATCGTCCATCAGAGCAATTAATTCGGTTAACCATGGATCGTTTTCGCACTACGTTTACTCTATGTGATAATACGCATCCGCAGAGACGTCGAACAGTGCGCACCGAAGAAACAATTGCCGCTGTAGAGCAAAGTGTTGAAGAGGACCCGAATGAATCGATTCGCCACCATGCACAGCAATTGGAGCCGACTAACCGACTATTTTGTTCCCGAATTGGATGGCATGAATGTGGATGAGTTGTGGTTCCAACAAGACGGCGCTACATGCCACACAGCGCACGTCACAATCGATTTATTGAAGGAAACATTCGATGAGCGCATAATTTCGCGGAATGGACCTGTCAATTGGCCACCAAGATCATGTGATTTGACACCATTGGATTATTTTCTTTGGGGATATGTGAAGTTGCTCGTCTACGCCAACAAACCAGAAACGTTAGGGGACTTGGAAGCCAACATTCGTGGCGTTATTGCCAACATACGGCCCCATATGCTCGAAAAAGTGGTTGAAAATTGGACCTGTAGAATTAGCTTTATTCGAGCCAGCCGCGGCGGCCACATGCCCGAAATCATATTTAAACATAAATGGCATAAAATTATCCATCCAATAAAGCCAAATTGATGGACATTAAAACGATTTTCTTGTGTTCTATTTCAATTCGAAGTTCTATACCCCTCAAAAAAACACCCTATACTTCCAACTTAAAAAAAATTTCATTACTAGATGTTTACACATCTCCTCTGTGATCGGACTCACATTGCTTTTTTTTAGAATATCAATTTATAGAGATATCAATATAAAATAAAGAGTCACTTTTTTTTAAAAGAATTGCAATATTTGGACCTCTAAAAATCGTCAATTTTAAGGGAAAAATCGTCAAATCGTCATTTTGCTATTTTCGGCACCAAAATCGTCAAAATGACGATAAATCGTCAAATCTGGCGGCCGTGCTGACAACCCTGATGCCAACCACAAAACCAATCTCTTTGCCTCTCTCACGATCAAACTGGCATGTTATGCCTTTGATAGTTTTGTGTACACGTAAATGCCGAAAAGTAGACGACAATCCTGTCTGTCACGACTTTCGAACGTTTTCAATTAGAATGAAAATATCCGAATGGCAAAAAAAGAAGATTTGGTGTCTGCATACTTCGGAATATTTTTGCAAAATTGTTTGCTAATGTGGGCATGTTTTTCATGTCCCCTTTTCCATGCATTAAAACCAGATATATATTGGTTTAAATTTCCGAATTAGGTAGATGAGATGTCAAGCCTAATTTTAAAAAAGATTTCGTTTAAATTAAACTAATTTTAATATGGAAAAAGGCGATTCTATTTCACATTGCTTGGTGCAGTCGAAAGTAAAACGAAAAAATTATTCGGAAGTGAATGTCAGGACACCAAAATATGCGGAAAAGATTCACTTTCACACGGATGTGAAAGTCATGACAGACACGAATGTTGTTGGACTGTTTCTTCTATATACAGACTTTTTGCAACAATTATTTCGCCGGAATAGTACAAATAGTAAAAAATGCTTACTGAAACTAACACCCGTATTCTAAGCTTTGTGACAAAATAAATTTTTTTTCTGTGATGCTGCTCAGCATTTTAGCGACTGAATATAGCTTTAGCGAGTTACAGAATACGGGGGCAGGTCTATTAGTTATAAATGTAATTGCGTAAGAGATAAGGACAATGAAGTTGTACCTGTTTTCAACCTTATCTAACCTAACATAATATAATCATTTGCAACTCTGCTATTGTTGTACATATATCGCGCCATAACCGCCAAAATAGCTCAAGCGATATAATTTTCGAACTTAAATTTTTGACCAAAATTGATTATTTGCGATCGTGAATAGTCCATTTTCGTCAAAAAAAACGAAGTCGAAAAAATGTGTCGCTGAAGCTATTTTAACGGATATGGCTCGATATACATATGTATCGACAGTACGTACCTCAATATATTCGTGGTAAAAAAGAACTGTTGTACTACTCGCATAAAAAACAAAACAAAATCTAAAATAACGCATAGTTGTTTATTAACTATTACTTAATAAATGTATTATTTTATGAAAAGAAAAAAGTTTTTGTTTCAGTTTACTTATGAAAAGTTTCTTTTGCATTTTTTCCACAGAATTGTAAAAAAGTTACTAAATAAATTTTCTTAATAATGTAATAGTAAAGCAGCATGTTGGCTGAAAATTATCTCAAGTAACGCAATAAAAGATGCAATAATTTTTTAAGAAGTGTATATATATATGTATGTATGAGGTTTTTCGTAACGGTTACAAACTAAATGAATGCGTAATCACAAAGCACCGCCGTAAAATGTTAAAGTAATAAAGGTATTCACGTCAACTCTTGCAACTTTGCAAAAATGCATAATTGCACTTTCTGACGTGAGCAACTCATTTTGTTTAATATGTGCATAGATATATTGTACTCGTATGTTTGTTTAAACGCTGAAACGAAGTGTTGGAACTACGCTGATTAATTTTGTAATCAATTGACTAATAAAATATCAATATTAATAATATTGGTATTATTTAACAAAATTCTTATAACTATTTTGAGCCATAGGTCTTTTGAAAATAGCAAAATAATGTATGTATTTGTTATCTGAAAATCAAATTTGAAGATTTCTTTATAATTTCTAGCTAAGAGTTTTTAAATATTTTTTTAATTTTATAATTTTTAAATTAATTTATTTGTATCGAAAATATCTTCAACGACTTGTTTTTTCATTTAAAAGAAAAATATTTAGGTAATTTGGTGTATGGTTGATTTTAAAAGTACTTTTTGTCCATTTATTTGGGTTGGCAATACCATAAAAAGTTGCACAACTTTGCAAAATTTACCCTGATAATCTTGAACTTACTCGGACCCTGACAATTTTGCATCATTTGTGCAAAATAATTTTCTATGTGGTTGTTGTTATATTTTTTGAAAATTTTGCAATTTTGCTTTTCTGCAACAGTGCAACTTTTGACGTGAATACCTTTAATAATTTTATATTATACTTCCTGGAATGCCTTTTAAAAATTCATTTATATTCTCCCATTGTAAAATTAACATTTAATAAGTTTGCTGAAATCCGTGAGTTGCAAATTAAAAAATATTATAGTTTGATGTAGATGGAACACTTTGTAGCTTATTTTCAGAGAAAAGTAGATTAAAGCTAGAAAGTTTTCCAGGAAATAAAACGAAAAATACGCATATAAAAAGCTAACAAAAAAAATCAAAAGAAAAAGTTTGTAAGTCTTTTTGCTATTTTTTAGAAATTTTTAATTATATATACAGGATTCTTTCTGTTCATGCTGAGTTACTAAAGTGTTCGAGAAATTTAATTTTTTTTCCCAATGTAAAGAGATTTATGAAAACTTTACATATCCGAAATTTCTGTAGACTTGGAACAAATTTTTTGAAGAAGCTAAGAAACTTCAAATGGTTATATAACAGCTTCCATGATATAATTGAGAATTACTAAACATACTATGAGGTTCGGTAAGAAATTTATTGAAAATTAATATTATCCTCATAAATATAAATTAAGTAGAGATTTATTTTCGCATCGTTTTATGTGTAAATATTTTTACGATTTTTTTAAACCTAAAAAGGAATTGCCTATAAGTGTAAGTTTGTTGTAACCGCATTTCACTATAAGCGAAATAATTTTTATGAAATACGAAAACTAAGCTGTTAGGACTGTAGATGTTGTTCGTTATATGCGATAATGTGTGATTGTCATAACCGAATTTGACTATATAACTAGAGCAAGCAAAGAACCTTTGGCTTGCTTTATCATTGATTTATTGTGTTTATTTAACCCTAACCGTACCGATAGCATTTATACACGTAGACTCCTGACAAGGGTACCCGGGTACCCGCGTGTGTTTATTTATCCGTTGTTATTTAAATTTATAACATAGAAATACAACGCTTTGGATTTTAAAACGAGGAACCACCGTTTTGTTATTTATATGTTATATACAAATGTACTGTGGGTGTGCTACGTTTCGATTCTATTTTTGCATCCTGAGTTAGTGTTTGGTGTTCATTCGTATGGTTGTGCTGATTTGTTTCTTGTGATTTTATGAATTTTTTCAATGTCGCGTAAACGTCATGCGCTTATTACGGAAATGAACGATCATCTAGAGCTACTCCAAGTGCTGCAATGAAATAGCATTGGAATTTAATAAGAAAAATTCAGCGGATATTGCAGTTTTAAAATTAAAACCTCTCCAGTTTCGTATAATTGAAACGGATGAACTTGATGTTTTTATTGGAATTTTACTGAGCATGGGTGTAAATGACGACAGCGATGATTATTCTTCAACTCTATGGAGAAATTACAGTCATACTTTTTATAAGTCAAAAGAACTAAAGCTAAACCCAATGGACGCTATAGGTTCACCCCGATATGGTTTCAACAAAAACGGAACTCTTTTGTCTGCATTATACTTGAGGAGCACCAGCTTTTAATGGAAAGGAGATTAATGACTTATACAACAAAACAGATGGAGGGACAGATGTTATGGATCAGATGGTATCTAAATATAGCACCAAACGCAAAACAAATATATGACCTTTAGCCGTTTTTTTTTTTCAATACGATTGACGTTGCTGCTTTGGGTGCATTTTGTGTATTTTCCAGTCTTGATCTAAGCGCCAAAAAAATCTAAGCTCTCGTCCATGGGTGATCACGTTTCATAAATTAAACATAATTAATAAGGTATTAATGTAAACATATTATCAGTATAAAGAAATACAATTTTGGGAATTAAAATTTTAAAATTTAATTACCCATAACGCTGACAGACAGAAATTTCGTCATGCAAAGTCATCTTGTATCCTACGACTTCTTTTTCAGTTGATCGCTATTCAAGAAGAAACTAAGTTTGTTCATTATCATTCAACTAATTTAAAAGTACGTTTCAATTCAGTCTCACATCCATATTTCTTAACATAACATGTGATCAGTGAGTATGTAATAATATATGTACCTATACTTTTTGCACCTTTAATTGCAAAACTTTCAAACTTTGCATGTGAGCTTAAATGAATTAATTCTAAGTATGGTTTACATTTCATAATTTTACGATTGAGTGGAACAAAGCTATGAGGGGGGTAAAACCAGTGATGCCAACTTTTTCGGATGTAAAAGCACATGTAAATTTAAAAAGAGCTTTAGTGCGTGTTTTGAGATCTAAAAAGCGTAAAAAGCACTAACGTGAAACACGAGTGAACATCCAAACAAATGAAGATAATAATGTTTAATATTGCCTAAGCTCTACTCTATTTAATGAAATATATCAGTCGAAAAAGGCATTCTTTACACTGAAAAAGTAAATACACCAAGATTTTATCAAAGTTATTTTAAGAAAAGCACAACTTTCTTAAAAGCACTACTTAGTGCTTTTTCTTAGTTTGGCGCTAACGCTTGTAATTTGGCGTTTTGAGTCTTCAAAAAGCACTAAAAATAGTCTCAAAAGCACCAAGTTGGCATCGGTGGTAAAAACAGCTGGAAAGGTTTCGTGTAAATATACATCCTCACAAAAACATTAATGTGAAAAAAGGCCAAGTTCCTATCAAAAATTTCGGCCATCAAAAGCAGTGAGATATGAATTTTGACCAAGTTCTTGTTCGGCACAACACCTTTCACCTTTTCTAATTTCTTTTACACTTAATGTTAAATAGTATTAATATTAAATTAATACAAGAAGTATCCTAATTAAATTATATATGGTGGATCGTATTAAAATAAGAATTTCATATTCTCCAAATTAATACAATCCACGCATTATACATCACATCTTATACACACATATACATACATTTACATATAATAAAACTTATTTAAAATAATTACCAATTAAACATAATTAAATTATGCATCCTGGTTCCTGCCTTCCGGCGCCTATAGACAACGATGGATATTTATCAAGTAAGTTTATTAATTTAATTAAATTAACTTAAATTTAAATTTACATACTTACATACATACAAAAATTGGAGTTCTTATAATCATTTTAAAATTTATTAAACGTTTTTTTTTATAATGCATGTATTTATTTATTGTATCTTCATATGTGAACTAACAATAAGTATTCAAATCTTAAATCTATAAAAAAAAAAAAATTATTAGGCCTGACCAGTGTCGGACATAAACTTAGTGGTAGTTATAAATAATACATTAGTAGTGATAATCAAAAAAAAGGGGGGGGGGGAAAGTATTTTCAAGTAGTCCCATCTGGAGTGTTAGGTATAAGAGCCCGTGTGTCTTTATTTTTTAAGCGGATGTGTCCAGTAAAGTTCAAAATATTACGAGCAAGCGGATTAGGATGTGATTCGAGTTTTGTTAAATATTTGCCTGCGTATTTTGCAATTTCTTCAGTCACTAGTGGCATATTTAAATCACGATGTATAATAGAATTTTGGATGTACCATGGAGCCGATGTTATTAACCGTAAAATTTTGTTTTGCCTTCGTTGGATTCTCTCGACATTGGAAGCTGAAGCAGTGCCCCATAACTGAATTCCGTAGCACCATATTGGCTTCAAAAGCGACTTGTACAGTAAAAGTTTGCAGTCTAAGCTGAGTGTTGAGTTTCTGCCAATCAACCAATAGATTTGAGTTAACTTAAGTTTCATCTGAGTTAACTTAGAGTCAATATGATGTTTCCATGTAAGTCTTCGATCAAGGTGTATACCAAGGTATTTCACTTGGGAATGTTGAGGAATGTTATGATTGTTGATTCGAATGGGGGAGCAAGTATCTCTTCTTAGGGTGAACGTTATATGGACACACTTTTGTTCATTGACTTTAATTCTCCATAAGTTCAACCATATTTCCAGCTGAGTGATATGTTCCTGGAGATTGCGGGATGCCTCATAAGGGTTTTCGTGCACACTCATACAGGCTGTATCATCGGCAAAAGTAGAAATATGGATATTATTGCTCACAGGCATATCACAAGTATATATTAAATACAAGACAGGACCCAGAATACTACCCTGGGGCATACCAGAAGATGTAGATTCGGGCACACTCGTGAACTCTCCTTCCACAACAGTGAACTTCCTATCAATAATATAACTTTCCAAAAGCTTTTGAATGTTTATTGGCAGATACGTCTTCAATTTTAAAACTAGGCCTTCGTGCCATACTTTATCAAATGCCTGAGAAACATCAATAAAGAGAGCAGAACAATACTTCTTTTCTTCAAATGTTCTTCTTACAACTTGGACCAGTCTATGCGTTTGTTCAATCGTGCTGTGCTGACTTCTAAAGCCAAATTGATGGTCCGGGATGCACCCATTATCAGTTAAAATTTTGGACAATTTAGTCATGAGCAGCTTTTCGAAAAGCTTTGAGATTGTAGATAGTAAGCTTATAGGCCTATATGACTCAGTCTTGGTAAGATCTTTGCCCGCCTTTGGAATCATTTTGATCTTGGCCAGTTTCCAGTTATGTGGAAAATACTGCATTCTTAAAATAGCATTAAAAGCAAATAGCAGGATTCTTATTGCAATATGAGGCAAGTTCATGAGCATTTTGTTACTAATGCCATCAATACCTGGAGCTTTCTTCGGGTTGAGTTCAGCAATTACTTTTTGTACTTCACGCATCTTAAACCTTAAGGGACGAGGGGGTAGAGAAACTACACTCGGTAAATCAGCAGCACCCGTACATGAATTGGGAGTGAATACAGATTTTAAATGCTCAGAAAATAAGTTACCTTTCTCGCTATCACTTCTTGCCCAGCCTCCGGTCGCAGTACGCAATGGTGATTTAAGATCAACGGGTCGTTTAAGATTTCTAGTAGCGCGCCATAAAGAGTAATTAGATGCGGACGTTACATCAAGACCTTCTAAATACTTTTCCAGTAGTGCAGTTTTTTCCGACGATAGCAGCTCTTTGAGTCCTTTAGTACATTCTTTAAGTCTGATTTTATTTAGGGGTGATCTGTGTTGTTGCCATTCTCTTCTAGCTCTCCTTTTTTCACATACAAGACGTTCAATTTCCGTAGAATAAATTCTGTTAAAGCCGGTCTGCGGATAGGAGGTAGTGGCGTGCTCAGCAGCCTGTTTAATATTTTCGTTAAGATTGGCAATGTTAAATTCAATATCATCGCATGATCTAAGCTGAATGTTTTCTAAACGTAACTTCAATAAATTTATGTTAAATTTAACATTTTGAGTTAACATTAGTTAATCAATCAATTAACATTAATTTAGTCTATCTATGTTACTTTAAACACATTTTGTGAATTTATAAAAACTAAATATAACATATATTCATATATACATAAATATGTATAACATTGTTCTTAAAAGAAAAAAAATATTAAAACTTAAATATATCTCACAGCATCCTAAATATAAAAACAGGTTTTTTATCACCAGATTATTATAATGGAAAAATTAAAAAATTCGATACCCATATTGCTTATATAGGGTGTTTTTTTGAGGGGTATAGAACTTCGAATTGAAATAAAACACAAGAAAATCGTTTTAATGTCCATCAATTTGGCTTTATTGGAAGGATAATTTTATGCCATTAATGTTTAAATATGACTTCGGGCATGTGGCCACCGCGGCTGGCTCGAATAAAGCTAATTCTACAGGTCCAATTTTCAACCACTTTTTCGAGCATATGGGGCCGTATGTTGGCAATAACGCCACGAATGTTGGCTTCCAAGTCCCCTAACGTTTCTGGTTTGTTGGCGTAGACGAGCGACTTCACATATTCCCAAAGAAAATAATCCAATGGTGCCAAATCACACGATCTTGGTGGCCAATTGACAGGTCCATTCCGCGAAATTATGCGCTCATCGAATGTTTCCTTCAATAAATCGATTGTGACGTGCGCTGTGTGGCATGTAGTGCCGTCTTGTTGGAACCACAAGTCATCCACATTCATGCCATCCAATTCGGGAACAAAATAGTCGGTTAGTCGGCTCCAATTGCTGTGCACTGTGGCGAATCGATTCATTCGGGTCCTCTTCAACACTTTGCTCTACAGCGGCAATTGTTTCTTCGGTGCGCACTGTTCGACGTCTCTGCGGATGCGTATTATCACATAGAGTAAACGTAGTGCGAAAACGATCCATGGTTAACCGAATTAATTCCTCTGATGGACGATTATGTCGACCATAAAATGGACGGAGCTTGCGGTAAACTTCGCGAACTGAACCATTATTTTCGAAATAAATTTGCACGATTTGCAAGCGTTGTTCTTTTGTCAACCTGTTCATGATGAAATGGCAAACCAAACTAAATATTAATCACTTGACAGCTGACAAAATGGCCGCCAGTTAAAAAAGTGATGCCAACTTAAAGTTCTATACCTCAATAAAAAACACCCTTTATTAAAAAAATATAAAATACATAGCGATTTTCTCGTTTTATGTGAATAATTACGAAAATATAATAAAATAACATTATTTTAAAACAGTTTCAATTTGAAAAGCAAAACATTGTTTCCAAATACTTAGAATTTGTATGAAAACCCGAAACGAAAATATGTATTTAGTTAAATATCTTAATTAGTAGGTCGTAAATGGTCAAGTTTTATATACCATTGGATGCTGCTTCAAAAATCTTTTCGATGATACCAAATTTTATTTATGTCGTCTTGGAGCAAAGTACAAAAAAATTCGAAAAACTGAAAAAAGACCTTTTTTTTACAAATAGTCCAGCTCACGAATGGTCAACGCTAGAACCAAAAAATTTTGGGATTCATCATAAAACATATCAAGCTTTATTTTCAGAGGGGTAACAAAATCACTTTTTTCTCTTCCATACAAGTTGAATCGCTCTAATGTATATTACATGTGATTTTAATATTTTTCGTTGGTCGTTTTGGAACACCAGTTAATTTTTAACTCTCATCTATTTGTTGTTGTAGCGGCCAAGGTTCTACATACTCTGTCCAAATTTCAGGTCCGTAGTTCTTACAGTTCCTGAAAAAATAGCCTGTGACGGACAGACGGCCAGCGTTAGGGAAAACAATAGGGTTCCTTTTCGCCTTTGGTATACGGAACCCTAATAACACGGTATTATGTAAACGGTTTATTCCAACAGAATTTTTTTTGAATTTTGTTCAGCAGAAAGAGAACGATTCAGGGAAATGAAATGGAACTTTTCCTTTAACATTTTTTATAGTTATGACTGTTCTTTAGCGATAAATTTTTTCATTTACTAAAAATTAATAAGAACTCGCTACAAGCTGTCAAGAAAAGACCATCGGTTTGAAACATAACTGTGCTGAGAGCATAATAAGCAACATGGTACAAACCTGCTTTTATACTTCAATTAGATATCCATAAATAATTTAACACATATGTATGTACATATAAAAAATCTTGAGTAAACTATCTTCCTAAAATATGAAATATGTTTATCTAAAAAACTTATTTTTGGTTATTTTTTTGCCCAACCATAAATTTGATTTTTGTGTTTTGTAATACTAATTTTTTTCTATCTAAAATATGGAATATATTTAATTACCAAGGAAATAATTAGTTTTATATACCAGAAAAAGTTCAAGTTTTCCAGTTCTGGAGCCATGTCTTTTATTTTTCTAATTTTTATGCCAAACTACTTCTTTTTAAAACAGAAAGTATACATACACATATTCAGTAGTTTTCCGATGTAATGAACCTAATTGTTGTCAGGCCTGTTCGCTAAAGTGAATTGTTCGTTATATCCAGTACTAAGTTAAGAAGGAAAAGCGTCCTCTATTTTATTAAAACCTTATAGCATATGTACCAGTAGTATTTTTAATATTTATGGCCTGTTTCTACATAACAAGTAAGCTCTTAGGCAAGCAAGCGGTACACAGGCGATTACATAACAAAATGAGTTTTTATAGTACACTTGTCTAGCTTACGTTGTATTTGGTATCACTTTTTGTATATTTAATTTCATTATTGCCATGGTATACAATTTGGTATTTGAGTTAATTTTTTTCTATACTAGAAGCATTACTTAATGGCAGCCCTGGGAGAAAATCGAACAAAATAAAAAAAAGATGCTTTTAAATTACAATGCAACATTAGATCAGTTCGTTTATTTTTCAAGCAAAATCGAGTAACTGAATAAATCCAGAGTATTTTTGCTATTAAGCATTAAAGAATGTTTGAATATATTAAAAAGGCTGCATCGTAGATTCTTAATTAATAACATCGATAGTGACATACTTTTTTCATTTACGGTATGTTATGATTTTTCACAATTATAAAAGTATTAAGATTTTGCTGAAACAAATCAAAAAGCTTTCATGCTTCATGAATGGATTTCATCCATCATATACGATATGTACATATATATATCGTCAGATGGTTACTAATTTGCCGCATTTAATGGAAATACTCCCAATCTTCTTGCAACAAAATTGTTGAGTTACTTGTAATGTAGAAACATGCCATTAATCAAAAGGACATACATATCTCAGAAAAATTCATAAAACACTATAATACAAAAATAACTTATTGAAACAACTGGTTACAACGCAGTATTTTTATTAATCTAGGCGCACGGCAGCGCGCCAGGCCAAGTTCTGGCCAATGCACGCAGTTTGTATATTTACACGAAGCCATTCGAGCTGTTTTTACCCCCCTCATAACTTTGTTCCCCACGACCATATAATTATGAAATTTAAATCATAATTAGAATAAATTCATATAACCTAACATGCGAAGTTTGCAAGTTTTACAATGAAAGCTTCCGGAGATATAGAGGTGCAAAAAGTGCATATTTTAAGACATACTCACTGACCGCTGATGCACTCATCAAATTGATGAGCTAAAATTTGGCACACAAGTAGATCTAGGTGAGCAATGAACCAGAAAAATCTGAAAACCCTAAAAATTTAACCAGGGGGGCGGTGCTACGCCCATAAAAATTAAAATTTGTGCTATTGAGCTGAAATTCGATACAGAGCTAGGTCTAGGTAAGAAATAAAATAAAAAAATCTGAAAACTTGGAAATTTTAGCCAGGAGGGCGTGGCTACGCCCATAAAGGTAAGAATTAAAAATGCTAGTCTAAGGCGCTTCATGGAAGCTATTTTATTGCAATTCGCCATATATACTGCGGTAACGCAAGGCTATAAATTTCTCATTACAAAAGTGGGCATTGACACGCCCATACAATTTAAACCTCATTTTAATGCCCTGCGGCTCAGCATATTTAGATATACTATTTATCTAGCAATTATTATCAGTTTGTAATAAAACTAGACACGAATAATTAGCACTGGCGCAAAAAATTTTGACTTTGGAAAAGTGGGCGGGGCTATGCCCATAAAAATAAAAAGTTAAAAGATACGCTAAGGAGCTGAAATTTGATATACAAGTAGGTCTAGGTGAGAAACCAACTAGAAAAATCTGAAAACCCAAAAATTTTAGTTAAAGGGGCGGGGCTGTGCCCATAAAACTTAAAAATTAAAAGTTGCACTAAAGAGCTGAAATTTAATATACAAGTAGGTCTAAGTGAGAAACAAACTAGAAAAATTTGAAAACCCAAAAAATTTTACTAGAATGGATGGGGCCGCGCTAATATTGTTTTGAACTAAATACTTAATATACAGCTTTTAATTCAAGCCAATTTAGTGAAATCTTGCACCACCTTAAAAATTGGGCGTGATCACTCCCATAAAGTGTTAGCCTTGTGTTTAATCTACATCGGTCTAGCATATTTTAGAAGAAAATTAGCATGAATTATAAGCGCTTCTCACAACAAAATTTTGAGTTAGGAATAGTGAGGAGAGGTAATGCTGATAAAATCTAAAGATATAATTCGCGCTAGAGAGCTGACATTTTATACACTAGTAAGAGTAGCTGCGTAAGCGAATGGGAAAATCTTAAAACCAAATAGTTTTACCCGGTATGCGGGGCCACGACGTTAAAACTCCAATTAGCACTAGCGATCTTAAAAGTGATACACAAATAAATCTAGATAAGAGATCACTAAGAAAAATCTGAAAACCCAGAAGTTGCTATCAGAGAGCGGAAACAAATTTGTAATCGTAAGGGTGTCATATAATTTCTAGATAATCTGCTAACTTTGCAATATTTTTACCTTTCCAAAAAAGGAGAAAATAATGTATAAATGTTCATTTCTTTATATTGATAAAAATGTTGTCAAGTTGGCAGATTATCTAGAAATTATATGACACCCTTACGATTACAAATTTATATCATACATAATATATTTCTGTGTTAGGTATTGTGGCAAAGAAGAACTTGATCAAAATTTATATCTCACAACTTTTAATGGCCGAAATTTTTGAAAGGAACTTGGCCGTTTTTCACATTTATGTTTTTGTGAGGATTGATATCTTTCTCTAAATGTTATCTTTTTGAAACTCCCAAAAAAAATTTGAGCTACTAATTTTGTTTTGTTGAGCCCATTTAATACAAATTTTGATATGTTTAATGACATCTTCGTGTTTTGTTTTGGGCTCTTGAATTTCAGTTCTATCCAGCTCTTCACTTTCGTTTTTTCATCGGGTATGTCTTCATCGGGTATGTCTTCATCGGTTATGTCATTTTTTTTTATCTGTTTTCGTGAATTCATTTGGCTTGGTATTGCAAAATGGCAATTACGTTGCATGAAGAACCATTAAAAAAGTTTGTTCTCCATTCTCGGGAACTCACCTTGCTTTATAGCTCTTCTATTGCGATACTCAAAATAACTGTTTTTAACATTCCTTAAACGATTTTCCTTTGATTTTAGGTGGATTTATGGATACCATATTACTAACATAAATCTGAAACCCGCAGACCATTTCAATGATCATCGATAATTTTAACTATTTATCATGAAAAGAAGAAGCAATTATGTTTCTTATTTAATTTTACATTTTTCGTTATACCGAGTACAAAATAAAATATTTGTTCGTTATATAAGGTAGTCAGTGGAAAAAAATTTAATGTTCGTTAAATCCGATGTTCACTAAATCAAATGTTCGTTAAATCGGAAAACTACTGTAATTTGTTAACAAAAAACAATAAGATTTTCCTGTTTCCTTATACCAAGCTAGTTCTTTAAAATATATATCAGATATGTTAAATAAACAAATAAAAAAGCAAATAAGGAAAAATTTTGATTTATTTAGTTACTTTAATATAAAAAAAAAAATAAAATAAAAATCACAGTTTTCAATCTCTGGAGTTGTGGTTTTCATTTTTCTAATTTTGTACACCAAACTTTTCTTTCAAAAGTATAAAATATATTTAATTTATAAAGAAAAAGAAAAAATTAAATTAGACCTATTTACTTTTATATAACATAAAAAGTGTAATACCTTATTTACGTTAAGCATTTTTTTTCATGAAATTAGTTGCACGTAAATTTTTTATTTGTCAATAGGAGGCCTGGAGAAGGAGCTCATATCAAAAAAGTAGCCAAAAATGCATCAGAGATTCATTATACGTCCTTTTCTATATAACATTCTCTTTTACAGCGCTGCAATTAGCAAATAGAAAAAGTTGCGTGAAACAAAATTCATGAAATTTCATGAAAAAATGCTTAATGTAAATCAGGTATAAGTTTCCCAACCCTGGAATCATAATTTTAGATTTTTCTGATTTCCTATACTAATCTGTTTGTTCAAGAATATAAGATATGTTTAATTTATAGAGAAAAAGAAGAAATTAGTTTTAATATGTTACTTTTATTTAACAAAAAAGTTAAGGTTTTCCTGGAAACGTCTTTTTAATTTTTTTTAAAATATTTTTTATTTATTTTTAGTACCAATCTAATTCATACTGATATAAAATAAGTTTGTTTAACAAAAATAAAACAAAAATTAGTTTTAGGTAGATGCTTTTATATGGCAAAATAAAGTTTAAGCTTTCCAGCTCGATTTTGCTGATTTTTAACACCAATCTATTTCGGAGGTCTCTTTATGGGTCTGTTATTAATATTGTGGAAATTTCACATGGAATGAGAAACCCACATGTATATACCCTTTACCATTTTTGGTGAAGGGTATAAATATGGAATGAAGTTTTAAAGGTGATATAAAAAGTTTAATTTTAATTCTGCAATAAAATTATTTCTTTATTTGAATATTTAACTAATGGGAATAAGAATATTTTGTATCAACAAAAGTAATATTTACAGCATACACATCCTATAAATTGACCTAAATATAAAAAAATCATCATTATTATTCATTTTGTCTTTTTAATATTCCTAAGAAATTTTATGTTTTGCTTTTACATCGATATTAATCCGTTTTGTATTCCTCTTTATTATACAAAAGCATTGAGGAGAATGATTATTTTTCTGCAATAAGTTTCTCCGTCTTTCTATAATCAAGAAATTTATTTTCAATTAAAATTATGACGTTGTACACTACTTTAGGTTAAATTACAATCCTAAAGGGAAATAAGCTCAACAGACATTAAATTCGTCGTTCAAATAACACTGTGCGACAACAAAAGAACCTGTGACGTGTTACCAGTGTTGCCAGTAGATTTCTCGAAAAATCCGATTTTCCCCACACGTTGAGAACATTTCCCCTACAAAAATCCCCACGCATTTTTGTTATTAAAATAGAGGAAAACCATTAGTTATAAAAAAATATATATCGCGCCATAACCGCCAAAACAGCTTAAGCGACATAATTTTCGAACTTCAATTTTTTACCAAAATTGATTATTTGCGATCGTAAATAGCCGATTTTCTTTAAAAAAATAACTCCAAAAAATGTGTTGCTTAAGCTATTTTCGCGGTTATTAAAGCTTTGGTAAGAAAATAAACAAAAAACTAAACAAAATAATACATGTGTACATATGTACTTTTAATTAAATTCAATTAGAACAACATAAAGTTTTTTAAAAATTAATATGAATAGTTCTTTCAAATAAAATTTTAAAGGATAAATTCAAGTCATCTTTCAACAATGATATCCTAGAAAAAGTATATACCAAGGCGAATTCATGTACCAGGTGGGTGGTGCCTAGTTTACAGCTGCTTTTTTGGAAGTTTAGCTTGTCAAATTTCATTGCAATAAAATTTGTAGGAAGTTTTATTTTTGATTTTTCATTGGAATAAAGTCCTTGGCAGATTTTGTTTTTGCAGGCTTGACACCACCTAGTATATGAATTCGCCTTGGCATATACATACATACATATTACGGTCACCAACTTTTTAAACCAAAAACAACTCTGAAAATATATTTTAAACCGATTTTAGCGAAAAGAATATTTTTGAACGGGTTTGAAAAAAAAAATATTACAAGAAAATCGTTGTGTTTGCATTTATTTCATAAATAATGCGACATGACGAAAAAATTCCTACATTGTGGAGGATATAAAAAGTCTATCCGATTTTCCCTACGCTTCTATTTTAGTATCAAATTACCTACATGTAAGGACTTTCCCCTACTTCTGGCAACACTGCGTGTTACTATTTTCTTGGTAGGTATTGCCGTATTTGAAATTTTCCAAATACCTTCCAAAATCTTAAAAAATCTGTTTTTCGTATTCGTATGCACTTATCAACCTCTATCTATGTTGAATATCAACCGATTTTAAATTTATGAACGGATTTGAAAAGCAAGGACTAAGACTTTTCGAACCATATATAATTTGTTTTAAACAATTTCAGATATATATGTGCACTTTTCACCAAATATAATTTTTTTTCGCTTTTTTCGTTACTTTTCTATTTTGGATTCCTTCTAAGGCAGTACTTTTGTACTGGAACCACACTGTTTATGACTTAACTTATAAAACAAAATTGTTTAAGAGTAATTCACATACAGAAAAAATTATTCCCAAAAAATTTTCAAACAAACGTGTGTTTTGAAATAAAATTTAGTTTCAGTAAATATTTTTTAGTGTTCCAGCAAATTATTTGTTCCAATTTTATTTTATATAAAAAAATGTATAGAGTGAAAATTATCTATAATTATCTAATTATAATCTATAATCTATATAAAAAGTAAAATTTATAACAAAATTTTTTTGATTTATTTTTATACCCTTTACCAAAAAATGGTAAAAGGGTATATATAGGTTTATCATTCCGTTTGTAATTTCCAGAATATTAATAGGCGAGCCATAAAGTATACATATTCTGGATCCTTATGCATAGGGAAGACGAATAAGTGATGTCCGTCTGTCCGTCTGCCTTTACGTAAAATCGGTTTTCCGAAGCTCCCAAAAAAGCTAGAGACTTCGTTCTTGTACTGGTGTGTCAGAAATGGTCCAAATAAGACTGATATTGAAATTCAGCAAAATCGAGCAGAGTGTTTCAGAGCTGGGAAGCTTAAACTTCATTTTGCCATACAAAATAACTACCGAAAAGTAGTTATTATTATTGTTTTATTAAATAAACTCATTTTATACTTCAGTTTGAATAAAATTAGTATTTCTAATTAAACAAATATTAAAACAAGTAAGAGTGCTATATTAGCCTGTGCCGAATCTTATATACCCTTTACCAAAGTGCGTTTATGTAGTATAGAGATACATACATAAGCACATAGTCACTTTTATGTACAAAGAAAAAAATGATAATTTTCAAAACCTAGAAGCATAATTTTATATTTTTCTGAATACTAATACCAATCTAGTAGTTCTTAAAAAAATATAGAAAGTGTGTTAGGTGAAAAAAAAGGAAATTAAAAAAATGCTTTATTTAGTTACTTTAATGTCCAGAAAAAAATCATAGTTTCCAGCTCTGGAGCTGTGGTTTTTATGTTTATAATTTTCTATACCAAACTTTTCTTTCCAAAACGTAAAATATATATAATTTATCACCATATTATGCAAATTTACTTTGTATAATATGTATAATAAATAAATAAATAAATATATACTTTATTAAGGAAAAGATAAAAATTAATTAGACTTAGTTGCTTTTATATATCAAAAAAAATGTAAGTGAACTCATCCTTTTTGATTTTCTGGTTTCTTACACAAATCTCTTTCTTTTAAGAATTTAAGAAATGTTTAATTTATAAAAAAAAGAAAAATTTGTTTAAAAACTTACTTTTGTACAAAAAAAGTTAAAGTTTTCCAACTCTGGAATCGTCTTTTTAATTTTTTTATTGTTTTTTTTTTTTTTATTTGAAATGCCAATTTTATTCGTTATCAAGCATAAAATAAGTTTATTTAATAAAAATAGATAAAAAATAATTTTTCGGTAGTTAATTTTTGATATCACAAAGATTGTAAGTTTGCCAACCCTGGAATCATCCTTTTTAATTTTTCTAAATCTCTTACACCAATCTATTTCTTTTAAGAATATAAGATATCTTTAATATATAGAGAAAAAGGAAAAATTTGCTTTTGTAAATTACTTTAATTTAAAGTTTTCCAACCCTGGATCATCTTTTTAATTTTAGAAGGTTAATTTTTAATTAGAAATACCAATTTTATTCGTACTAAAGTATAAAATAAGTTCATTTAATAAAAAAAAATAAAAATTAATTTTCGGTAGTTAAATTTGTATATCACAAAGTGTTTCAGTTTCCCAACCCTTGAATCATCCTTTTTGATTTTTCTGATTTCTTGCACCAATGTTTTTCTTTTAAGAATATAAGATATGTTTAATTTATAAAGAAAAGAAAAATTTGTTTTAGTAAGTTACTTTTGCATAACAAAAAAAGTTAAGGTTTTCCAACCCTGGAAACGTCTTTTCAATTTTTTTTTAATTTTTTTTTGTTAGAAATACCAATTTTATTCATACTGAAGAATAAAATAAGTTTATTTAATAAAAAATTATTAAAAACTAGTTTTCGTTAGTTATTTTGTATGGCGAAATGAAGTTTAAGTCTCCCAGCTCTGAAACCGTCTGATCGATTTTGATGATTTTCAATACCAATCTTATTTCAAACATTTCTGACCCACTAGTCTAGCTTTTCTGGGAGATTCGGAAAACCGATTTCACGTAGAGACAGACGGACAGACGGACAGACGGACATCGCTTATTCGTCTTCCCTATGCATAATGATCCAGAATATATATACTTTATGGTTCGCTTATTAATATTCTGGGAATTACAAACGGAATGACAAACCTATATATACCCTTTTACCATTTTTTGGTAAAGGGTATAAAAAATTAAAAAAATTAAACAGACTTTTCCAGGGTTGGAAAACTTTAACTTTTTTCTTATACAAAATAACTTACTAAAACAAATTTTTCCTTTTTTTTCTATAAAAAAGAAAGAGATTGATGTCAGAAATCAGAAAAACAAAAAAGATGATTCCAGGGTTGGAAAACCTAAAATTTTTGTGAAGTTTAAAATTAACTACCGTAAGCTAATTTTTTATTTATTTTTATTAAATGAACTTATTTTATAATTCACCACAAATAAAATTGGGTTTTCAAATAAAAAAAATATTTAAAAATTTAAAAAGACGTTTCCAGGGTTGGAAAACTTTAACATTTTTTTTATACTAAAGTATCTTACTAAAACAAATTTTTCCTTTTTTTCTATAAATTAAACATATTTTATATTCTTAAAAGAAAGAGATTGGTGTAAGAATTCAGAAAAATCAAAAAGGATGATTCCAGGGTTGGGAAAACCCACACTTTTTGTGATATAAAAAATTAGCTACCGAAAACTAATTTTTATTTTTTTTTTATAAAATAAACTCATTTTATACTTCAGTACGAATGGATTTGTTATTTCAAATTAAAACAAAAATTAAAAAATTAAAACGTTTCCAGGGTTGGAAAACCTTATTTTTTATACAAAAGTAACATACTATAACAAACTTTTCATTTTTTACTATAAATTAATCATATCTTACATTCTTAAAAGAATATTGGTATAAGAAATCAGAAAAATCAAAAAGGAGGATTCCAGAGTTAGGAAACTTAAACTCTTTGTGGTAGAAAAAAAATTGACTACCGAAAACTAATTTTTATTTTTTTACTAAATAAAATTATTTTATGATTGAGTACTAATAAAATTAGCATTTCAAATGAAAAGAAAACAATTAAAAAATTAAAAACACGATTTCAGGGTTGGAAAACTTAAATTTTTTTTTTTAGACAGAAGTAACTTACTAAAACAAATTTTTCCCTTTCTTTATAAATTAAACATATCTTATATTCTTAAAAGAAAAATAAATAAAATAAAAGAAATCAGAAAAATCAAAAAGGATGATTTCAGAGTTGGAAAAGTTACACTTTTTGTGATATATAAAAGTAACTAAGTCTAATTAATTTTTATCGTTGCCTTTATAAATTATATTTATTTTACGTTTTGGAATTACAATTTTTTGTAGAAAACTATAAAAATAAAAACCACAACCCCAGAGCTGCAAACTTTGAACTTTTTTTCGGGATATTAAAGTAAATTAATAAAACATTTTTTTGAATTTTCTTTTTTCACTTAACACACTTTCTAATTAATTTTTTTTCTACATAACAATAGCTGGGTCAAATTATTTTTTTCTTTTTGTTTATACTTTATGTATGTGCTTATGTATGTATCTCTATACTACATAAAAGCACTTTGGTAAAGGGTATATAAGATTCGGCACTCTTACTTGTTATATTTAAATTTGTTATTTTTCAGTTGAATTTATTTTTATATACTGTAAAAAAATTTGTCAGATTTTTTCAATTTTTTTTTAATTATTTCATAGATCTTAAAAACATTTTATTCAATAAATAAAAAAATTAGTTGGACCTTTTATTTGATTCAGCTATTTTTTTCTGAAATATTTAAATTAATTTTTGCAAATTTGTTTGCAGTGTCAAATAAAACTTTTACAAATTTTTTTAGAAAAATAGGTAAGAATTTTTATTGATTCAGTTAATTTATTTTCTGATAATACTAAAAATTTTAGTGAATGTGCTTGTAAATTTTTGCTGAATAACACAAAAAAATCTGCAAAAATTTTTTTCTGTTCGTATTAATGCATTTGACTGAAAATATTCTGAGTTTCAGTTAACTTTTTTCTCTAATGCCATAATAAGTTAACTAAAAATAAAATTTTTTTCCAATTAAACTTTTACAAAATTGTTATCAGAATCTATAAATTTCTTTGTAGGTCCGCATTCATAGAAAATATTTACTGATTCAATGAATTTGGTTACTGAAAACAAAATTTAGCTTTTTCTATGCATGTTTCTGTTAAAAAAAATTCTTTGAAATTGACAGCATTATGAACTATTTGATTAGAAGACTTTTTGTTAATATTTATATGCTTTCTGTGTAATTAAGTTTCCAGGATGACTAAATTACAATTTAACAAACCTAGATCAACACCAGAAAAATAATAACAGGTCTCAGGTATTCCGATTTCATTAATTTTTGTCACACAGTGTAATTTGCCCAGTATTTATACAAAAAAATTATTTATAAAGTTCTTATGCAGCAGAAATAACAAAGTAATAAAATCAATATTTAGGCCAATGTGGTAAGAGTATAATATTAATTACAAGCAAGAATTTAGTGTGAAATAACGTTACTGATATTTATTATTTACATTCTCATCGGAATCAATTTCTTAAAAATCCTGGAAGGTTTAATGATGTTACAAAAGTAATTAAAAGAGGTTGTCCAGGATGATGGGGCCATCTTTTGGTGCCAGATTACTGCTGGAATCTTTATAAACATCTTGAGGCGTTTGCTTATTCAATAAAGTTCAACAAGAAAGCGATTTTTTCTCTTTTAGAATATAACGGCCGTATCGAAAAAAATTGTTATTTGAACTTCACGTGTTCTTTAGTCAAAATTTTTATGGACATTTTCTTTTAATTTTTCTTATTTTTGGATATTGCAATAATGCTGTAAAATAAAGTTTCATGTGAAGAGAAATTTCTTAATACTATTAATAATACATATGTATATAGAAAATTAGCTCGAAATGTAAAATTCCTTGCACAAAAATTTAAAACACATTAAGGGTTTTCATGAGAACTCTTAAAATTGCCATTTGTGCAATTGAGCAAATATGCGAGACAGGTTTCATGAAGCCCCTTTGCAACTTTTGCGCAAACTGTTAAATCAATTTGAATGAAATTTCAAAAAAAAATAATTTAATAAAAGTAAAACAACAAAATTTCAAGCAGTTTTTAATTTAAATACATGTTAATATATCTATATATAAATAGGCAAGTGAAACAAGTTAAGAACCATTTTAACTGACTTAAACTCGACGTATTCGCTTGATTTTTATTTATTTTTTTTTTTTGTTGATAGATTGTCAATAGGAGCAGTGCAGAATGTATTTTTTCTTCTACATTTTTGTGTCTAAGATAGTTAAAAACAGTTAAGAATATTAGCCAATCATAAAGCCATGATCTCTCTTTCTCTCTTAATTTGCTAAAAAATTACAACAAAAAACTCAAAATTAACTAAATTAAATTTGGCTTGGCAACTCCGTAAACACTCAGAAGCAGTGATGGGAAATGAGATTTGCATTTCGGTATCAAAAACAATTTTTTTGAGTACTTTTTTTAACAAAAAATTATATAAAATTAATTTACAAAGAAATAAAAATGAAACACAAAGCATATGGATAGGATGATTCTAAAAAAAATCGTTTGTTTTTCTCAGAGCCACGTTTCAAAAATAGACCTGTTAGGTAAAAAATAGACCTGTTAAAATATCAGCTCATTATATTAATGGTGAGAGGGTCCGTTCGATTTCCCAAACGATTTACATGCTATAAATTAATTTTATTTATTCTGATTGTCATAAGTAAAGAACGGAATGTCCTACAATAAACTTCTTGGTACGCTTTTGTAGAAAATTGAATTGATTTTTTTAGAATCACCCTAATATGCATACACACATATGTATGTATGCACTCGTTCATAGGTACAAGTGCTAAAGTTATAACAAGAAGTGTTTTAAGATTTCAATAAATCTTAGGCCTGGATAAGACTTGATACTGTTGAAACATAAAGTATGTTCCTTGGTTTTGTTTTCATGACATTTTGTAAGAGAAAATCCTTTCGACATTTACAGAGGAGTGAGGTATAAACAAAATTCGGTAAGCTACTGTCGATTTACCTGGAAACATGTATTCATCTGATGCATTTTTAGTTTTAGCATCGGTAGGCCAAAAACTGCATATACAGGCCTGTTCTGCAAATCATGATATGTCAAAACACGGTGATTTCAAAAAATTTATAAAAGCTAAATTATTGCTTTTGTAAATTTCACGATTTATGGTTTATACATGACTATAACTTAAAATACAATAAATACCCATGAACAAGTCAGCTATTAGTGGTTTGTTTTTAACACCACTGTGATTTAATTCATCGTGTTGTTTAGAACAAGCCCGATATTTTCTGTTGTTAACAGTTTTAATTCTTCCAAATCAGCCAATGCTCTATATTGATTGTTAATATTTTCAAAATTTTGATTTTCGCTGGGAAACATTTTTATTCAAATTGATATAATGCTATTGGTTTTAACAGATAAATCATTTTCAGGGGAAACTTACTAAGCTAAGTTAACATTTCATTGTCAAAGTCCACTTTTGCCCTTAGAACTTGACAGAATTTAATATAAAATTTTTACAATATTCTTTAAACTGATCTAAAACATAGATCAACTTCTGTACCACAGAAAATATCATTGAAAGAAATATGGTTTTTATTTACATATATTTAATTGTGAAGGGTTACAATTTTCTAAAATATCTTTACTAATAAAGTGTCGTGCCATTTGTCGAAAAAGAAATTGAATTCTTGGCAAAAATATATGTGTACGCGCGTCTTCTGACTGTATTTCTGGGTTGGCCGAGAGAGTATCAAATGTATTGCGGGAGTACTACGATACTTTTTCATGTCAAATAGTATCAAAAAAGGAACGATTGTACCAACTTTTCCATCACTGCTCAGAAGGAAATACTCATTTTATTTGTTTATTCTATTCTTATTTCCATTTTTGTATGTACTTAAACGATTATTGCTGAAACTAATAAAATTTGGATACTTAAATAACGAGTAAGTTAAATACATTACGGTACTGTATTATTTTTCTTTAGACGCTTAAAAATAATGGGCAATAACCATAGACAAACATTAAAGTCGGTTCTTTTTAGAGACAACTTAAATTTTAACATCTGTTGTTAGCTTTCTTTCAACTATAGTCAAAATTAGAACCGGTCTTAAGTTGAATCAGCTTTAAGAGGGTGATGAGTAAAATCTTGAAAATTTTGCATGCAATTTGGTATGAGTAATAAGCAAGTGGCATCTCTGAATAGCTGACAGAATAAAAACGACAAAAAGTTAATTGAAATAAAATCCATTTCGGAGGAAAAAAGTTGAAAAACATAAACCGGAGAAAAAATGAACATCAAAACCGTTTCTATTATTTATTTGGAAAGCTCACATTAATAGATACAACTATTTACATATTAAAGACTGGAGTAAGTACGGTAATACATTTTATTAGAAATGAAGAAATATATGACATTTTATCTGAGCGGTTTGTATTATTGCAATAATGGTTGAATTTCAACCACTGGGCACTATAAAAATAAAAGTGTGTGTGTGTGTGTGTGTCTAAAAATCCCTGAATGAAGCCAAAAAAAACCAAGAAGCTATTTACGAAATGCACAATTGCAAAGCTTAAGTTTACAAGTAAAAATTGTTGGGCAAGTTAAACAAGTTTGTGCAAATAAATTCCCATACAATTTTTGACATTTTATTTACGAGAGTGTAAAAATGCACAATTGCACAGTTTGCGAGACTTTTGAACATTCTCATGAAAAGCCTTATTAATTATTGGGCAAACTTAACAGGATTGTGCAAATAAATTTCTATACAATTTTTGACATTTTATTTGCGAGAGTGTAAAAATGCACTGTAGGGAACTGTTCATCCGGGGGCAATTAAAATTGTTAAATTGTTGCTGAAATTGTTAAATTTGGGTAATTAAAATTTGAAAATTGTTAAATTCTTGGAAATTTGTGTTTTTTTGTTTACATAAGGAGTTTTTTGTTTATATAAGGAGTTTTTTTGTTTACATTAGGAGTTTTTTGTTTACATTAGGAGTTTTTGTTTACATTAAGTGTATGTCTGTCTGTCGGTCTGTCTGTCTGCCTGCCTGACCGTGGGAAGTTTGTGTGTGGAATATTTTGTGTGAATGTATTAAGGCGGTTCATAGTTTGGCGGTTTTTATGTGTGTATGTGACGACGGGGAAAATCATGAAAATGGTTTTTCCTAATGCTGACGGAAAATCATCTAATGATTTTTCGTAATACCGAAGGCAAAACATTATAATTTTTCCTAATGCCTACTGCAATACATGATAATTTTTCCTAATGCCTACTGCAATACATGATAATTTTTCCTAATGCCTACTGCAATACATGATTATTATTTTTTTCAAATGCCGACGGCAAAAAATGAATATAATTTTTTCAAATGCCGACGGGAAAATGATTTTTCCTAATGACGACGGGAAAACGTGAAAGTTATTTTTTCTAATGCTAATGTAGGTGTTGCTAGACTGTGGGAATTTAAGGCTGACCGTGATTTGAGTGGGCGGCGTTGTTGCCGTAATATGTAACCATAGGAATTTGTGGATGTGTCTGTCTGTCTGTGAGAATTTAGGTGAAGGTTTGATTGGCAGGGGGCGGGGTGTAGTTGAGGTAGATCGATTGCGTGTGTAGTTGTGTGTGAATGTATGTGTATGTGTATGTGTATGTGTGTGTGTGTGTATGTGTATGTTTGTAGGCATTTCAATGTGTGTATTTCTGTAGGAGCTTAAGGCTGATTGTGATTTATGAGGGGTGAGGTGTTCTAGTAATATGCAACCGGGGGAATCTGTGTGTTTGTATGTCTGTAGGAGTTTAAGGCTCACCATGATTTGGGTGGGCAGGGTTGTTGACGTAATATGTATCCATGGGGATTTGTGGATGTGTCTGTCTATAGTAGTTTAAGGCTGATCGTGATTTGAGGTGGGTGAGAATGTTGTTGAGGTAAATTGGTTATGTGTATGTATGTATATATGTATTTTTGTAAGAATTTAAGATGATTGTGATTTATTAGGGCCGAGGTGTTCTTGTAATATGTAGCCGTGAGAATCTATGTGTATAGACGTCTGTAGAAGTTTAAGACTATCTGTAATTTCAGGTAGGTGAGAGTGTTGTGTTGTTGAGATTAATCTTATATATTGTATATGTATGTATGATCATGGGAATTTGTGTATGTATATCTGAGGGAGAATTTAAGGCTCGTCATGATTTGCAAAAGGTGGGGTGTTGTTGAAATTTTCTTGGATATTTCTTATATGAATTCTGCTATGTGTGTGTATTTGAGCTGGTATTTATGTGTAGGTAGAAATAAATTGTTTTCAATATCGACATATGGTACTATAAAATACTATCATATATCTGGACTTCCCTAATCCTAGTATGCTTTTATACTTACGATTGCTTTATATTTTCTCATGCTTAAATTTGTCTCGCGTTGAAGTCAGTCTGTGTGAAATTTGTTTATATTACAGATTTTGTTTATTTAACTACATTCGTCTTCTTTGACTGAAAGAGTTATCTACACACAGAGAAAAACCAACTTCAAATCAGTAAGAACCATGCTGAATTAATAAGAACCATTAGCGAAGGTTTAGTCATATTGAAATTTCTTATTTCAATATGGACAAAATATTAATTTACAGTATTCATTTATTAAACTCATTAGTTTGTAGATATCTCAATATACATTTTCTATTATATTAAAAATTATTGAATTAATGTGATGAATTCTTATTTTTAAGCTGCAGATTTTCCCTGAGTGTATTGATTGTTTATATTTGCATTGTGCTTTAACTAAACGACGCTTCATATATTTTCATGATGTAGGTCTAATAAATACTTAAGCATTGATAAGAAATTTGATATGTATACATACATATCTACAAATTGATTTTATGTATGTATGTATGTATGTATGTATGTACATATATATGTACATACAAATAAGTGTTCAATTCAATCTTTGAATACATTTTTTATTTTATTTTTTGTCATGTGATGTCTGTTGTTGATGAAATTAAAAACATTTTAATTTTTATCTGCGTTTACTTAAAAGTTTGTGAGGATTTTCTGTTGTAAGTAAAACTGAATTCTTGAAGATATGTGCTTACATACTCTATAGTAATAGTAACTATAATAGAAATATTTCTTATACTTAATTTACAGTTTTTTAAAGTATAGGGTATAAAATTTTTTCTAGCTATAGCCTTCTACATTTATTTTGGAAAGCTTGCTTTGCTTTTTGAAAATGTATAAACATTTTTAAATGAAACTGATCCGGCACTCCAGCTTAGGTACTGATAGTTTTTTTTTTTTTGTTGTTAGTTAACTTACTTATTTTTTATTTTTTATTGATAAACATTGGAAATCAAAAGGGAGTTTTATATTGTAATTATTATTTTCATAATTGTTGAAAACAATCGCTGCTTTTTGTTTGTTTTTTGCGATGAAATCATTTGAATTACTTTTGCAACTTTACGCGTTTATAAAAATTATGTTATTTTCTATATTTCTTAATTTATAAGACTTTTAGACTTTGTCCTTTAGGGGTTATATATTCTATTATACGATTATGAATAAGAATGCAGTAAGCTTATGTATTTGCTTACTGCTTCAAATTAAAATTTTATTAAATTGAATAAAAGAAGTTTTTTTTCTTAAACTCTGATGCAGTTAGAAGCGCTGGAGATTCTTTCATATAACAGCTTTTTTGAAATTTTTGATACATAGTATAATATAGAATTGGATAACATTTATTTTTAATTTTTATGTTAAGAAGTACGGGTATGAGACTGAATTTAAATGTACTTTTAAATTAGTTAAATCATAATGAACAAACATATTTTCTTCTTTAATAGCGATCAACAGAAAACGAACTCGTTTTCATATAATTTAGGTATACCCTATCGACGGCTCCTCTAGGATACAAGATGACTTTGTATGACGAAATTTCTGTTGCTTTATACTGATAATATGTTTACATTAATAAGATACATATACATATGTTTATTTTATGAACGGTGAGCACCTATGGCTTTTATTTAATGTTCTATATGACTTTTTTTTTTCATTTTCTTTAATAATTTTCTCCCCATAATAGCATTCTAAATATTTCAAGGGCTCAAATGCTGTGTAGTCTTCTTCTGCAAACTTAACTAAACGTCTAACTTCTTCCAATGCTTCTTTATAAGAAGATATTTTGTTATGGTCTTCTTCTACGATACGTGCCCATCGGGCAGAGTGTACGTATTAGTTGGTCAGTCAGTCTCTATTTTTATTTATTTTTTTTTCTTCTAATGTGCCACTCCTTTTTTTAGATTTTACTACTTGGAATAGAGAATTTTTGTCTAATTTTTTGGTGGGTATATACATTAGGTATGTAGAAATTAGTTTAGATACAAAGAAATGCATGTTTAATATACAACTATTGTATCAAATCGATCTCAAATAACTCAGTTACCTCTACCAGCAATTCACCGTTGGTGTATTCATAAAGTGTTAGAAACAATGAAATATCTATGTTTTGAGAGAATTTTTCCCCTCAAGTATTTCTACATGAGGTTTGAGGGGTCAATCACTGTCGCATTCATATGTAATGATTATTCACTTAAAAAACGTCATCATCACCATCAATCATCTCCGTATACAATACATTCATGAGTTGGGTTGATCCAGATACAATTGCTGTCTCATCACCTTCTAACAGCTTTATATATTTTGCTAGTATGCATGCCTTAGCATGCTTCTATCGATAGTGACGTAAGAGTCCGAGATGTAGAGTGTTACAATTAAAAATCTTTACTATTAGAATATACCAGTTCGCTCTTTTGAATTTTTACAAAGTAGATACATATGTATGTATTTCATTGACCACAAAATCATAAAATTTCTTTGCTTACAAAATTGTATGACGTGAGGATTTTTTTTTTTTTTTTTTTTTTTTTTAAATTATACATGCTTCGGCATGCTTTCATTTTTTTTTCTATAAATTTATGTAATACTCATACAGATACAGATATAAAGTAAGATCTGTTTACTGTACATTTTAAAATCTATGCATGCTTCAGCATGATTCTAGTTGAAGCGTATATTCATTCACTAAGTTTGTTTGATACTTATTCATACACATGTACATTCTTAAAGATTGGATATCAAAGTCCAATTTCCGTAGTTTATCTATATTTTCTAAAGATCTGATAGCTAAAGAAATAAATAGAGTGAAGATCTTCTATAATAACCCCATTTTCATATTGTAAAATTTTGCGTGCTAGCGCTTTCGATGGGAAAATATACATACAACTTTATAAAAAGTGATAATATGATGTGCTGCTGAATATTGCACTATGTTATAGTTCATTTTAAACACTGAAGTTTTAGCAATATTTCATTCCGACCAGAATTCCACTACATTTAGTTAATTATCTTTCTTAAGACTCATCATTCCTAATCAATCCTGCAAAAACAACACAAACTAGATTTTTCGTTTTAATTTTATTTTTTTTTTAAATTCAACATTCATTCTTCAAATTACTTTATACTATATTAAGTAGCCTTTCCTCATTTGTTGAGTTGACTTTAATAGGAGACATTTTAATGGTACGATGAACTTTTCTATTGCATGCATTGAGTAAATCTTTATACATACCAATCCACTTATATGAACCATTAAAGCTAATTCTTTTCACATCATACCTTTCAATGATCTATTAAATCATTCTAATATTGATGCTTTCATATTAAGTAATCTTTAATCTTCTATTTATGTATGAGTTTTCCCAAGTATTTATTAAAAAATTCTTTAGAATCATCTGTTTGTAAGTTTTTTGGTACCCGTACCACTTCAAAAATATTTTCCATTGCCTTGGTTTTTAGAGTGCAGCTTTTATTTTCAGCTGTACTTTGAGAATGTGTCAATTACAGTCTTCAAAAATCAACAATTTCTATTTTCTGTAGAATAGTTCTAGATTTCACCTAACTTAGCTCCATAAAACATCATATATTCCTGTCATTACATCTCTACAAGCACAAACAGTTGTTGAAATTTAATATGGACTTCGTTAACTAAATTCCTTTTTAAAGACATTGAATTGTTTCACAGATTTTTTCGAAAGTGTTGTGATCTACATCTTGCACTTTCAGCTATTTATACTAACATGTAGTTAATTTTCTAATCTATATATTTAACCGTAAACTCTTCAATTTGTTTTTAATTATTTACTTTTTAGAATTGCTTTTTCAATTTTATAACTGTCTTCTTTCTCTAATTTTATTTCACGTTGTAGTTCCTCAATTTGCATTTAAATATATTCTTGAATATTAATGCTTTAAGCTATATTATTAATTTGTCTTGTATTTTATCTTCATTCAGTTTAATGTAACTATCAACAATAGTTTATATCTAATTCATTTATGCCTTCCAATACTGATAAGTCAGTATAAATGTCTTCAGAATTGGAAGTCTATGAGTAAAATCATCGTCATCATCATTCTCAGTATTAGCATCATTAAATATGATGGTATTATCAAATATTGTTCCTTCTACTAGTTTTTTTTGGGGTACTTGTCTATATCTTGAGTGAAGGTTTCTCAGGCTTTAAACTTGTATATTTTCAACTTCTGTCTTGATTTTACTTTCTTCTTTCATAAGAATTCTTTTAATATTTTTAGAACTATTTATGAATTCTTCTGCTATAGGTTTAAATGTATCTTTTAGTTGTTCACTTGTATCTATTTCACCAGTTTTTATACTACGAAGCTTTTTCTTCCACACATTTCTTGTCAACACCAACTGTTTTAAAATTTTCTCATCCAGGGCAAATAACAGGTATCAGCAATCATATCAGCTTTTCAGGACCTGGTCTGGTTTTCAGATCAGCTTTTCAGGACCTGGTCTGGTTTTCAGATCAGCTTTTCAGGACCTGGTCTGGTTTTCAGATGAGCTTTTCAGGACCTGGTCTGGTTTTCAGATCAGCTTATCAGGACCTGGTCTGGTTTTCAGATCAGCTTATCAGGAGCTGGTCTGGTTTTCAGATCAGCTTATCAGGAGCTGGGCTGGTTATCAGATCAGCTTATCAGGAGCTGGTCTGGTTTTCAGATCAGCTTATCAGGAGCTGATCTGATTTTTAGATCAGCTTATCAGGTAACAGATCAGGCTATCAGGAGCTATTCAGATTTTCATTTCAAGATATCTGAGTTAGATTTAGTTATCAGTGTACAAGTAGCTAGCCATTTATAACATTTATATACATGAAGTTTAAAGTCAGATGAAATACGAAAAAGTAAAGTTTTATCTAGTAAAATTATTTTCTATAACGATCATCGTTTAATTCACTATCTTTGCTTATAATCAAAAATCCATATTTATCCTTTCAACATGCTTTTTATTTTTCTCACCTAACTTAAACATTAAATATACATTATGATGATCTCTTATTAAATGTTTGGTGATTCTGGTGTAAGTTTTACATAAGTAGAATGAATCAACATTCTTATCTCTCCCCATACAAAAATATGCTTCCCACACGCATCATCGTTAAATATCATATTGGAATTACTTTGGACTGAAATAACAGATTCACTATCGGTAAACTTTGTAATATATTATTATTTTAATTGATGTAATTAATTTCTTCAGATATTTATATCTGGGGTGATATAAAGATTTTGAGTATAAATAAATGTTCTCAAAATTTAAGTCCATTAGGACTTTCTAGCAAGCCAATCATAGCGTTTTTTTTTTCGTAATTTGACAGGTCAACTATTGTTGCACGAATAGAATTTGATATAAAGGAACTATGATTTATTTTTGAACTATCGTTCGATGATTCATCAATATTTCGTACCAAGAATTATTTATGTTGTTTTGACTAAGGGTATGAGTCAATATTTATAAAATCCATTTCATAAATATCAGCTCATGCTCATAGTCAAAACAAAGTATGCTTTAAGTGTTTAAAACCGCTATTACCATAAAAATGGTGGTTTTAAACACTTAAAATATACTTTGTTTTACTAACCGCATTTTATAACTAAATGCATTTCATAAATATTGACGCATACTCATAATCAAAACAGCATATAAATATCCTTTGTTTTGACTATGAGTATGAGTCATTTTCTCTTATTATAGAAAAATAAAATAGTATGATTATATGATATCAGAAATCATGTTTTCTAATATCATATAACCATACTATTTGATTCTTTCTATAATAATAGATAATATTTATGAAATGCATTTATTTACAAAATGCGATTAGTAAAACAACATAAATATAGGATGGTATGAAATTTTGATGATTCATCAATATTTCGTACCAAGGTATTTTTAGGTTGTTTTTACTATGAGTATTATTATCTCTTATTATAGAAAAATTAAAAATGTAGCTATACGATATCAGAAAATATTTTCTGAAATCGTATAGCTATATTATTTTATTTGTCCTATAATAAGAGATAATGGCCCCTACTCATAGTCAAAACAAAGAATATTTTAAGAGTTTCAAATCAGTATTATCATAAAAAATACTGATTTTAAACTCTTACAGCCTTATTTATAATACTTATTAAGGCTTTGGAAAGGCTTTTTAAAACAATTTTTTTATAAAAATTTTTTCTTAAAAAGTCTTTATAAAGCCCTAATAAGTGTTATAAATAAGGCTGTTAAAATATACTTTGTTTTACTAACCACATTTTTGTAACTAAACGCATTTCATAAATATTGATGCATACTGATAGTCAAAAAAAGGATATTTTTATGCTGTTTTGATTATGAGTGTGGATCATTATCTCTTATTATAGAAAAAATAAACTAATGCAGCTATACGATTTCAGAAAATATTTTCTGATATGGTATAGCTGTATTAGTTTATTTTTTTATAATAAGAGATAATATTTATAAAATGTATTTAGCTACATAAATGCTGTTAGTAAAACAACCCAAAATACCTTGGTACGAAATATTGATGATTCATCGAACGATAGTTCAAAAATAAATCATAGTTCCTTTATATCAAATTCTATTCGTGCAACAATAGTTGACCTGTCAAATTACGAAAAAAAAAAACGCTATGATTGGCTTGCTAGAAAGTCCTAATGGACTTAAATTTTGAGAACATTTATTTATACTCAAAATCTTTATATCACCCCAGATATAAATATCTGAAGAAATTAATTACATCAATTAAAATAATAATATATTACAAAGTTTACCGATAGTGAATCTGTTATTTCAGTCCAAAGTAATTCCAATATGATATTTAACGATGATGCGTGTGGGAAGCATATTTTTGTATGGGGAGAGATAAGAATGTTGATTCATTCTACTTATGTAAAACTTACACCAGAATCACCAAACATTTAATAAGAGATCATCATAATGTATATTTAATGTTTAAGTTAGGTGAGAAAAATAAAAAGCATGTTGAAAGGATAAATATGGATTTTTGATTATAAGCAAAGATAGTGAATTAAACGATGATCGTTATAGAAAATAATTTTACTAGATAAAACTTTACTTTTTCGTATTTCATCTGACTTTAAACTTCATGTATATAAATGTTATAAATGGCTAGCTACTTGTACACTGATAACTAAATCTAACTCAGATATCTTGAAATGAAAATCTGAATAGCTCCTGATAGCCTGATCTGTTACCTGATAAGCTGATCTAAAAATCAGATCAGCTCCTGATAAGCTGATCTGAAAACCAGACCAGCTCCTGATAAGCTGATCTGATAACCAGACCAGCTCCTGATAAGCTGATCTGAAAACCAGACCAGCTCCTGATAAGCTGATCTGAAAACCAGACCAGGTCCTGATAAGCTGATCTGAAAACCAGACCAGGTCCTGAAAAGCTGATCTGAAAACCAGACCAGGTCCTGAAAAGCTGATCTGAAAACCAGACCAGGTCCTGAAAAGCTGATCTGAAAACCAGACCAGGTCCTGATAAGCTGATCTGAAAACCAGACCAGGTCCTGAAAAGCTGATCTGAAAACCAGACCAGCTCCTGAAAAGCTGATATGATTGCTGATACCTGTTATTTGCCCTGGATGAGAAAATTTTAAAACAGTTGGTGTTGACAAGAAATGTGTGGAAGAAAAAGCTTCGTAGTATAAAAACTGGTGAAATAGATACAAGTGAACAACTAAAAGATACATTTAAACCTATAGCAGAAGAATTCATAAATAGTTCTAAAAATATTAAAAGAATTCTTATGAAAGAAGAAAGTAAAATCAAGACAGAAGTTGAAAATATACAAGTTTAAAGCCTGAGAAACCTTCACTCAAGATATAGACAAGTACCCCAAAAAAAACTAGTAGAAGGAACAATATTTGATAATACCATCATATTTAATGATGCTAATACTGAGAATGATGATGACGATGATTTTACTCATAGACTTCCAATTCTGAAGACATTTATACTGACTTATCAGTATTGGAAGGCATAAATGAATTAGATACAAACTATTGTTGATAGTTACATTAAACTGAATGAAGATAAAATACAAGACAAATTAATAATATAGCTTAAAGCATTAATATTCAAGAATATATTTAAATGCAAATTGAGGAACTACAACGTGAAATAAAATTAGAGAAAGAAGACAGTTATAAAATTGAAAAAGCAATTCTAAAAAGTAAATAATTAAAAACAAATTGAAGAGTTTACGGTTAAATATATAGATTAGAAAATTAACTACATGTTAGTATAAATAGCTGAAAGTGCAAGATGTAGATCACAACACTTTCGAAAAAATCTGTGAAACAATTCAATGTCTTTAAAAAGGAATTTAGTTAACGAAGTCCATATTAAATTTCAACAACTGTTTGTGCTTGTAGAGATGTAATGACAGGAATATATGATGTTTTATGGAGCTAAGTTAGGTGAAATGTAGAACTATTCTACAGAAAATAGAAATTGTTGATTTTTGAAGACTGTAATTGACACATTCTCAAAGTACAGCTGAAAATAAAAGCTGCACTCTAAAAACCAAGGCAATGGAAAATATTTTTGAAGTGGTACGGGTACCAAAAAACTTACAAACAGATGATTCTAAAGAATTTTTTAATAAATACTTGGGAAATCTCATACATAAATAGAAGATCAAAGATTACTTAATATGAAAGCATCAATATTAGAATGATTTAATAGATCATTGAAAGGTATGATGTGAAAAGAATTAGCTTTAATGGTTCATATAAGTGGATTGGTATGTATAAAGATTTACTCAATGCATGCAATAGAAAAGTTCATCGTACCATTAAAATGTCTCCTATTAAAGTCAACTCAACAAATGAGGAAAAGCTACTTAATATAGTATAAAGTAATTTGAAGAATGAATGTTGAATTTAAAAAAAAAAATAAAATTAAAACGAAAAATCTAGTTTGTGTTGTTTTTGCAGGATTGATTAGGAATGATGAGTCTTAAGAAAGATAATTAACTAAATGTAGTGGAATTCTGGTCGGAATGAAATATTGCTAAAACTTCAGTGTTTAAAATGAACTATAACATAGTGCAATATTCAGCAGCACATCATATTATCACTTTTTATAAAGTTGTATGTATATTTTCCCATCGAAAGCGCTAGCACGCAAAATTTTACAATATGAAAATGGGATTATTATAGAAGATCTTCACTCTATTTATTTCTTTAGCTATCAGATCTTTAGAAAATATAGATAAACTACGGAAATTGGACTTTGATATCCAATCTTTAAGAATGTACATGTGTATGAATAAGTATCAAACAAACTTAGTGAATGAATATACGCTTCAACTAGAATCATGCTGAAGCATGCATAAATTTTAAAATGTACAGTAAACAGATCTTACTTTATATCTGTATCTGTATGAGTATTACATAAATTTATAGAAAAAAAAATGAAAGCATGCCGAAGCATGTATAATTTAAAAAAAAAAAAAAAAAAAAAAAAAAAAATCCTCACGTCATACAATTTTGTAAGCAAAGAAATTTTATGATTTTGTGGTCAATGAAATACATACATATGTATCTACTTTGTAAAAATTCAAAAGAGCGAACTGGTATATTCTAATAGTAAAGATTTTTAATTGTAACACTCTACATCTCGGACTCTTACGTCACTATCGATAGAAGCATGCTAAGGCATGCATACTAGCAAAATATATAAAGCTGTTAGAAGGTGATGAGACAGCAATTGTATCTGGATCAACCCAACTCATGAATGTATTGTATACGGAGATGATTGATGGTGATGATGACGTTTTTTAAGTGAATAATCATTACATATGAATGCGACAGTGATTGACCCCTCAAACCTCATGTAGAAATACTTGAGGGGAAAAATTCTCTCAAAACATAGATATTTCATTGTTTCTAACACTTTATGAATACACCAACGGTGAATTGCTGGTAGAGGTAACTGAGTTATTTGAGATCGATTTGATACAATAGTTGTATATTAAACATGCATTTCTTTGTATCTAAACTAATTTCTACATACCTAATGTATATACCCACCAAAAAATTAGACAAAAATTCTCTATTCCAAGTAGTAAAATCTAAAAAAAGGAGTGGCACATTAGAAGAAAAAAAAATAAATAAAAATAGAGAATGACTGACCAACTAATACGTACACTCTGCCCGATGGGCACGTATCGTAGAAGAAGACCATAACAAAATATCTTCTTATAAAGAAGCATTGGAAGAAGTTAGACGTTTAGTTAAGTTTGCAGAAGAAGACTACACAGCATTTGAGCCCTTGAAATATTTAGAATGCTATTATGGGGAGAAAATTATTAAAGAAAATGAAAAAAAAAGTCATATAGAACATTAAATAAAAGCCATAGGTGCTCACCGTTCATAAAATAAACATATGTATATGTATCTTATTAATGTAAACATATTATCAGTATAAAGCAACAGAAATTTCGTCATACAAAGTCATCTTGTATCCTAGAGGAGCCGTCGATAGGGTATACCTAAATTATATGAAAACGAGTTCGTTTTCTGTTGATCGCTATTAAAGAAGAAAATATGTTTGTTCATTATGATTTAACTAATTTAAAAGTACATTTAAATTCAGTCTCATACCCGTACTTCTTAACATAAAAATTAAAAATAAATGTTATCCAATTCTATATTATACTATGTATCAAAAATTTCAAAAAAGCTGTTATATGAAAGAATCTCCAGCGCTTCTAACTGCATCAGAGTTTAAGAAAAAAAACTCCTTTTATTCAATTTAATAAAATTTTAATTTGAAGCAGTAAGCAAATACATAAGCTTACTGCATTCTTATTCATAATCGTATAATAGAATATATAACCCCTAAAGGACAAAGTCTAAAAGTCTTATAAATTAAGAAATATAGAAAATAACATAATTTTTATAAACGCGTAAAGTTGCAAAAGTAATTCAAATGATTTCATCGCAAAAAACAAACAAAAAGCAGCGATTGTTTTCAACAATTATGAAAATAATAATTACAATATAAAACTCCCTTTTGATTTCCAATGTTTATCAATAAAAAATAAAAAATAAGTAAGTTAACTAACAACAAAAAAAAAAAACTATCAGTACCTAAGCTGGAGTGCCGGATCAGTTTCATTTAAAAATGTTTATACATTTTCAAAAAGCAAAGCAAGCTTTCCAAAATAAATGTAGAAGGCTATAGCTAGAAAAAATTTTATACCCTATACTTTAAAAAACTGTAAATTAAGTATAAGAAATATTTCTATTATAGTTACTATTACTATAGAGTATGTAAGCACATATCTTCAAGAATTCAGTTTTACTTACAACAGAAAATCCTCACAAACTTTTAAGTAAACGCAGATAAAAATTAAAATGTTTTTAATTTCATCAACAACAGACATCACATGACAAAAAATAAAATAAAAAATGTATTCAAAGATTGAATTGAACACTTATTTGTATGTACTTATATATGTACATACATACATACATACATACATACATACATAAAATCAATTTGTAGATATGTATGTATACATATCAAATTTCTTATCAATGCTTAAGTATTTATTAGACCTACATCATGAAAATATATGAAGCGTCGTTTAGTTAAAGCACAATGCAAATATAAACAATCAATACACTCAGGGAAAATCTGCAGCTTAAAAATAAGAATTCATCACATTAATTCAATAATTTTTAATATAATAGAAAATGTATATTGAGATATCTACAAACTAATGAGTTTAATAAATGAATACTGTAAATTAATATTTTGTCCATATTGAAATAAGAAATTTCAATATGACTAAACCTTCGCTAATGGTTCTTATTAATTCAGCATGGTTCTTACTGATTTGAAGTTGGTTTTTCTCTGTGTGTAGATAACTCTTTCAGTCAAAGAAGACGAATGTAGTTAAATAAACAAAATCTGTAATATAAACAAATTTCACACAGACTGACTTCAACGCGAGACAAATTTAAGCATGAGAAAATATAAAGCAATCGTAAGTATAAAAGCATACTAGGATTAGGGAAGTCCAGATATATGATAGTATTTTATAGTACCATATGTCGATATTGAAAACAATTTATTTCTACCTACACATAAATACCAGCTCAAATACACACACATAGCAGAATTCATATAAGAAATATCCAAGAAAATTTCAACAACACCCCACCTTTTGCAAATCATGACGAGCCTTAAATTCTCCCTCAGATATACATACACAAATTCCCATGATCATACATACATATACAATATATAAGATTAATCTCAACAACACAACACTCTCACCTACCTGAAATTACAGATAGTCTTAAACTTCTACAGACGTCTATACACATAGATTCTCACGGCTACATATTACAAGAACACCTCGGCCCTAATAAATCACAATCATCTTAAATTCTTACAAAAATACATATATACATACATACACATAACCAATTTACCTCAACAACATTCTCACCCACCTCAAATCACGATCAGCCTTAAACTACTATAGACAGACACATCCACAAATCCCCATGGATACATATTACGTCAACAACCCTGCCCACCCAAATCATGGTGAGCCTTAAACTCCTACAGACATACAAACACACAGATTCCCCCGGTTGCATATTACTAGAACACCTCACCCCTCATAAATCACAATCAGCCTTAAGCTCCTACAGAAATACACACATTGAAATGCCTACAAACATACACATACACACACACACACATACACATACACATACACATACATTCACACACAACTACACACGCAATCGATCTACCTCAACTACACCCCGCCCCCTGCCAATCAAACCTTCACCTAAATTCTCACAGACAGACAGACACATCCACAAATTCCTATGGTTACATATTACGGCAACAACGCCGCCCACTCAAATCACGGTCAGCCTTAAATTCCCACAGTCTAGCAACACCTACATTAGCATTAGAAAAAATAACTTTCACGTTTTCCCGTCGTCATTAGGAAAAATCATTTTCCCGTCGGCATTTGAAAAAATTATATTCATTTTTTGCCGTCGGCATTTGAAAAAAATAATAATCATGTATTGCAGTAGGCATTAGGAAAAATTATCATGTATTGCAGTAGGCATTAGGAAAAATTATCATGTATTGCAGTAGGCATTAGGAAAAATTATAATGTTTTGCCTTCGGTATTACGAAAAATCATTAGATGATTTTCCGTCAGCATTAGGAAAAACCATTTTCATGATTTTCCCCGTCGTCACATACACACATAAAAACCGCCAAACTATGAACCGCCTTAATACATTCACACAAAATATTCCACACACAAACTTCCCACGGTCAGGCAGGCAGACAGACAGACCGACAGACAGACATACACTTAATGTAAACAAAAACTCCTAATGTAAACAAAAAACTCCTAATGTAAACAAAAAAAACTCCTTATATAAACAAAAAACTCCTTATGTAAACAAAAAAACACAAATTTCCAAGAATTTAACAATTTTCAAATTTTAATTACCCAAATTTAACAATTTCAGCAACAATTTAACAATTTTAATTGCCCCCGGATGAACAGTTCCCTACTACTTACACAGTTTGCGAGACTTTTAAACATAATCATTTAAACCCTTATTAAATGAATTTGCTTATGAAATACTTCCTGTGAGTGTCAAGCGTAGTTATACCATGTATAACGCTAAAATATTTAACAGTTTTCAAAGTTTTAATGATCCAACTAAAAAACACAATTCTGAAAATCCTTGAAATGCAAATACGATATCTTGAAACCCGCACGTGATTTCACTGGAATAAAATAGGCTTTATGTAAATAAATACACTTCAAATTATTCAATTTTTGTTATGTCATATGGTTAATATTAAGCAAATATGTAATATAGAAAGTGGTGAAAGATATGAAAAAAATCGAATATCGCTAAGCCAGAGCTGCTGGCAAAGAAAATCAATAACGCCCACACTCTTATGGCTCGATTATGGATGGCAACCGAACTTTGGTTGCGTTGCTAGTTGCCGAAATCGTATTACGGATGGCAACTGGCAACCAGCATCTGGTAATTTCAGTTGCCATATTGGCAACCACAAATTTGTAGTTGCTGCGTAGTTTTAAAAGCAAAAAATTGGAAAAATTAAGAAGTAATTGCAATATTATTTTTATTTTCGACTTTCTAGTACGCATATTTAAAGAAAATATGCATTAAAGCTAAAAAAGAGATTTTTAAAACTTATTTTAGCAAATAACATATACTCACAGTAGATCCGGTAATTCTAAAGAGCCGTCTAATACATTTAACATTTTGTACTTTCTTTTCTTCATCAAAAATTAATTCCACTTAACTAATCATTTTTATTATCAGTAATGTTTTAAATACTCTTACTTAATAATTTTCTTTTTTAGCACTTGTATTTCTTATATTTTAAATTTTTGTTTAATTATTTTCAGTTGCCATATTGTCATAATCGTATTTTCGATAAATTTTTGGCAACTGGAGGAAGTTGCCATACATAATGCCATTTTTAAGTTCAGTTGCGTTGTTAGTTAACTCGGCAACACGAAGTTCGGCTGCCATCCATAATCGAGCCATTAATTTACTTGGAAACTGTGAACAAAAGTGTTTATGATTTTTCAATAGTCCTTTGCTCATTTTGTATATTTGCCTGTCAGTTCCATGTAGTGATCATGTGCTGAGGTATTAAACATTTCAGCGATTCTGTACTAATATTCTAATGAGGTGAAGCTTGACTTCTTTTCTGTATGCTGGTATGCAATCACAAAAAATAAGTTTTCAAATTAAATTTCTATTTTGTGTTTTTTCATAACTATTATTTTATTTCATGCAATATCTCTTTGCTCTTTGTATAAGTGCAATTATATTTAGCATTTTAATATCCTAACATAAATTGTTTCCCCTTTGTATTCTCTTAATAAATAGTTTGTTGTTATATGTAATGTTTGTATGTATAACTACACATAGAGAAAAAATTGGTTAAATATCTGCTGGAGCAAAATATAAATGAGGCTATCAGCGCAGAAGTGGTGGAATCCACAATAAATTTTTTAAACAATTGGTCTTTTTAATTATTAAATTGCTTTCTTACTTTGCAATATTATCAACTGTGCAAAAATGATTTTTCAGCTCCATTTTCTTTAGAATACCTAAATGTGGCTTACCCTACTTTTTTGATAGTTGGTAATATAAATAATGTAACGTACTCTACCTAAGTATATTTAACTATTAACACATTAATTATTTTTCCATGTAAGAATTATAGTAGTAGCTATTATGTTACATTTTTTTTTTGCTTTCAACAGTTGATTTTACTTTCCAGCATTATGAAGTGTGTTGCCAAATAAATATATTTTCGTCACGTACCCATGATAATATAACTTCGTGCTAACCTAAATAGAAAAATGAAAAAAAAAATGAAATAGAAAATTAATAGTGATACTTACAAATGTATTTACCAAAGGTAAATCAATAATTGTATACACAACAATCCTTTCTCATATTCCGTTTCATTAAAATTTACATTAAAAAGCTGATGTTAATAACAATCTCTATCCAAGTAGATAGACTAGGTTGGTGATGAATTGCGTGTCTCCACAGAAAGATATCGGTATTTCCCCCAGCTAAAAAGTCTAGTTTAGTTAGAAGGCCACTAAACCTTCATCATCAGCGTTCTTTTGTGTTTGGTCCACTGTGTGTGGAGTCAGTAGATGTAGATTTCTGCTTTATACACTTAGCATTATTGCAAATGGAATGTGTGAATTGTTTTGATTCATCTTATTTCAATTAGCTGAAAGCTTTTTTGTAATGAAAGCTCAATTTTACCATCTCCACACACAGTGGACCAAACACAAAAGAACGCTGATGATGAAGGTTTAGTGGCCTTCGAAAACGGCTGGCTGTTCCGTTCAACTATGTGTTGTTAGTCAGAATATTTACAACAGACTTTGGTGTTATTTGTTCATTAATAATTATCACATGTAATTTGGCTTAAAAAGCAATACGAACCTTAGCCCGTTCAAATCACATATTATATTTTTATTTTGAAATATCATCATCAAGTAAAAAAAAGTAAATGCATGTATCAAAAATCAAAATATTAAATGTATGTATATATATGTTTCTATAGTAAAAAGCAGAAAATATATTGATTGAGGAGAAATCATTGCCAGGAGAAGAAAATGTTAGTTTCAAATTAGCTGTTTTATACACTTTACCAAAAAATGGTAAAAGGGTATATATAGGTTTGCCATTTCGTTTGTAATTTCCAGAATATTAATAAGCGAGCAATAAAGTATATATATTCTGGATCCTTATGCATAGGGAAGGCGAATAAGCGATGTCCGTCTGTCCGTCTGTCTGTACGTGAACTCGGTTTTCCGAAGCTCCCAGAAAAGCTAGAGACTTCGTTCTTGGACTGGTGTGTTACAAGTGGTCAAAATAAGATTAATATAGAAAATCAGAGCTGGGAAACTTAAACTTCATTTTGCCATACAAAATAACTACCGAAAACTAGTTTTTAATAATTTTTTATTGAATTAACTTATTTTATACTTCAGTATGAATAAAATAGGTATTTCTAACTAAAAAAAATAAAAAAAAAGTTAAAAAAAATTAAAAAGACGTTTCCAGGGTTGGAAAACCTTAACTTTTTTTCTTATACGAAAGTAACTTACTAAAACAAATTTGAAACTTTTTTGATAAAAAAAATTAACTACCGAAAATTAATTTTTATTATTTTTATTAAATAAACTTATTTTATACTTCAGTACAAATAAAATTGGTATTTTAAATTAAAAATTAAGCTTCAAAAAATTAAAAAGATGTTTCCAGGGTTGGAAAACTTTGACTTTAAAAGTAACTTACTAAAACAAATTTTTCCTTTTCTTTATAAATTAAATTAATTTCTTTATAAGAAATTAGAAAAATCAAATAGGATGATTCCAGGGTTGGGAAACTTACTCTTTTTGTGATATAAAAAATTAACTACCGAAAGCTAATTTTAATTTTTTTTAAATAGATAAAATTATTTTTTACCATAGTACGAATAAAATTGGTATTTCGATTTAAAAAAGTTTAAAACACGTTTCCATGGTTGGAAAACCTTACCTTTATTATAGAAAAGTAACTTACTAAAGCAAATTTTCCCTTTTTCTCTATAAATTAAAGATATCTTATATTCTTAAAAGAAAGAGATTAGTTTAAGAAATCAGAAAAATCAAAAATTTTGATATCAGGGTTGGAAAGCCCACACTTTTTGTGATATAAAAAATTAGCTACTGAAAACTAATTTTTATTTTTATTTTTTTTTTATAAAATAAACTTATTTTATACTTCAGTATGAATGAATTTGGTATGTAAGAATAAAAAATACATTAAAAAAATTAAAAGAGGTTTCCAGGGTTGGAAAACCTTATTTTTATACAAAAGTAACTTACTAAAACAAATTTTTTCTTTCGTACTATATATTAAACATATCTTATATTCTTAAAAAAAGATTGGTATAAGAAATCAAAAAAATCAAAGATTTTGATATCAGGGTTGGAAAGCCCACACTTTGTGTGATATAAAAAATTAACTACCGAAAACTATTTTTTATCTATTTTTATTAAATAAACTTATTTTATGCTTGATAACGAATAAAACTGGTATTTCAAATAAAAGAAAACAATTAAAAAAACTTAAAAAGACGATTCCAGGGTTGGAAAACTTTAACTTTTTTTATACAAAAGTAAGTTACTAAAACAAATTTTTCCTTTTTTTATAAATTAAACATATCTTAAATTCTTAAAAGAAAGAGATTGGTGTAAGAAATCAGAAAATCAAAAAGGATGAGTTCACGGTTGGGACACTTACACTTTTTTGATATGTAAAAGTAACTAAGTCTAATTAATTTTTATCTTTTCCTTTATAAATTATATATATTTTACGTTTTGGAAAGAAAAGTTTGGTATAGAAAATTATTAAAATAAAAACCACATCTCCAGAGCTGGAAACTATGATAAAGTAACTAAATAAAATATTTTTTTTTATTTCCTTTTTTTCACTTAACGTACTTTTTATATTTTTTTAAGAACTACTAGATTGGTACAAGTAATCAGAAAAATCTAAAATTATGATTCTAAGGTTTGAAAATTATTATTTTTTTCTTTGTACATAAAAGTAACTATGTGCTTATGTATGTATCTCTATACTACATAAACGCACTTTGGTAAAGGGTATATAGATTCGGCACAGCCGAACATAGCACTCTTACTTGTTCTGTATTTAGTTTGATATCAAAACGTTTGGAGTTGTTATATCAGTTTTTAAAATGCTTATTTGCTGTGATTTCATATTTGTCTCACATAAAATGCAGAACAGGGCTAACTTTTTTATAATGTCTACTTTAACGCCTTATTACCAATTTAGTGTCCCAGAAAAAAAACTTTTCAAAAAAAAAAAAAAAAAGCTGAGTGATATGACTTTTTTTTCAAAACAATAATTTTATAAATGTGAATAAACAATTCTTTGATAATAACTTTTAGTTGAAAAGAAAAAAACAATACGAAGGATTTTGCAAATATATTAAAAATTTAATATGTAATGGCAATTGCGTACCATTATTTTAGATAACATATAAATTAAAAACTTGTAACATATATCTTACATCGGCTAGAAAGGATTAAGTATGTTTTCAAATAAAAGCTCTTGCCATATAAAAAAAATTATATTTTTTCAACGAACATAAAAGCTTTTAAATAGCATTTTTTAATTTTAGTAATAATCATGGTGTAATTATACAGGTGACTGCGTTCGGATTTGTTATACAAAAATACGGGAACCGTAGCTGTGTAAAGAACCGAAGAATGTCAAAAGCACAAAAATCATTGCACCAAAACAAAAAAGAAATCGAAGTTTTTGCCATTCTTCAGATACAAAGCACATAGATAAAAAATTATCAGCTGAAGTAGCGCTGCCACCTAATTAGATACACCTTGGTAATAATGCTATAAAATTTTAAACAAAAAAGCTTTAATACTAAAACAAATTTTTTAGAATAGCTATTTCAAATACTTGTGACAGGAAATATGACACTAGAAACAATTGAATTATAGCTATCAAACTGCAACCTCCTGAACAGGAAAAACGCTGTAATTTTTTTCTAAGTACCGTTTTTTAGATAACGCTACTTTTGTGTTTTTCGGTGTATAGTCCCACTCAAACCCTTGTGGAGCCCAACCGAAAAGTCCGATCGAGATAAATGGCAGAAATGGCTGAGTTATGGCACCTCAAAGTTCAAAATTTACCTACTTTTTACGTTTGTTTCAAAATTGATAATTTTTATTTCGTTTTTTTTTTCTACGTTATAGTAAAGATCTGGAATGTTTTATTTTTTTTTTTTACCAAATAGTTTATTTAATTACCAACATTTTAAGCGTAATTTGAAAAAAATGAATGAAAAATAAAGTTTCTATTAAGGATTTTGTGAAACGACAATATTTTCATTTTCATTGCTAAGACACTATATTCGGCGTCCATTAGCTTTAACGTATTTAAAAAAAAACGGAATTTGAATCTCTGTATGGCGAAATATGACATACTCTCTCTCTGTCACAGTAAGCACATGCCAGTTTGGCTTTGTACGTGCAAAAGATAAAATGTGTTCAATCGATCCCAACGAATTTTGTTATACCATCAAAAAAAAAATTCCGATTAAGTCCAAAGAGAAACTATGGTTTAATCAGACATGCAAAAACGCAGTCAGATCTAGAGAGGAAGCATTCAGTATTTGGCGAATTAACCAAAATGCCGATACTGATTTGCTACGCTAAAGGGCGAGATCTTCGTGTGCCAAAGTACTGAGGAGTGAAAAAGCTCTTTACGAGAATCGTCTCCGTGCTAAAGTTCTTGCTGCCCCTCGGGGTAGTAAGAGCTTCTGGTCATTCGTTAAAAGAGTAAAGAATAATGCTAGTTCTTCAATTCCGACTCGTTTAAAGGATGACTTAATATTCACTGACCCGGCCGATAAAGCTAACCTATTAGCTGAAATATTTGCAAGTAATTCCTACTTGCCGGTAAGCAATCAGCCTCTGCCTATACTAGAGAGAGTATGCACTACTATGCGTAAGATATTCTTTCGAGCTCGGGCAGTAAAAAGGGTTTTGTTGGAACTCAACATAAACAAGTCTCCTGGGCCGGATGGCATTCCAGCACTGGTCTTGAAACAGTGCTCTTCGACGCTAGCACGTCCATTAGCTAATCTCTTCAGCACGTTGTATCATGTTGGTGAGTTCCCAGTGTGTTGGAAGATTGCTAACGTTACGCCAATCCCTAAAAAAGGAGAAGCTACTAACCCTGAAAATTATCGCCCAATCGCAATATGCTCTGCACTTTCCAAAGTGATGGAAAGTATGGTAAATTCCATCTTGTAAGGTATTTGGAGTCCAACAGCTTACTCAACGACCGGCAGTATGGATTTCGTAGAGGCCGCTCTACGGGAGACCTACTAGCCCTCCTCCCGGAGAAATGGTGTAATTCAGTCCACCATTTTGGCGAAAGTAAGGTGGTGGCTCTAGATATCTCCAAGGCGTTTGATAGAGTGTGGCATGGTGCACTTTTGTCAAAATGTATTGCCATTGGTGTCGGTGATAATTTCTCTCGTTTCTTATCGAGTTTCCTTAGGGATCGCACTATAAGAGTTGTTATAGATGGGATATCATCAAATGAGTTCAAGTTAAATTCAGGGGTACCACAAGGTTTCGTTCTTTCGCCAACTCTATTCCTTATCTTCATAAACGACCTTCTATGTAAAACTTTCAACCCTATCTACTCTTTCGCGGACGACAGCAGCATTTGCCATTCTTTCTCATTCAGCAATAGACATAGTCTGCCGCAGGTTGAGGCCATGCGTCAAATAATGAATGAGACTTTAAACTATGATTTAGAAAAAATTTCTGAATGGGGCCATGTGAACAGGGTCGACTTTAACGCCCGTAAGACCCAATGTTGCATGGTTACACACAGACGTATGACCGAAAATGCTGTTGCATCTGTAACTATGGGGGGTATAAATATTAAGGAATCAGATGCTCTTGATGTTCTTGGCATGAAAATATAGTGTGATGTTCGTTGGAATGAACACATTTTTCATATTGCAAAAGAAGCATTCAAGTGCCTCGGCTTTTTGAAACGGTGCAAACAATATTTCACCCCATCTGACCTCCTTACTATTTATACCACCTATATCCGTCCGAAAATGGAATACAACTCTCATGTATGGGCCGGCGCTTCAAAGTCTATTTTGGGGCTGCTCGACCGCGTACAGGAGAGGGCGAAAAAGCTCATCGGTGACAGTAGGGTATCCAACTCTATTGATTCATTGGAGCATCGACGCAATGTGGGGTGCATTTCATTGTTCTATCGTTACTACAACGGAATGTGTTCTAATGAAATTAGGGAACTTGTTCCTGAAACCCGCACATATGTACGTACAACACGTGCCCCATTTAGAGCACATCCTTTTGTGGTCGATTGGCCAATGCATCGCACTACACATTACAGAGAAAATTCCTTTTTTAGCCGCACTGTTCGTATGTTGAATCAACTACCTGCGGAGGTCTTTCCTGTCACTACTAGCGTGGGAAGATTTAAATAAAATGTACACAGACACTACTCCCTCTATCCTCCTTCCCTATAACCTATTTTCCTAGTTCTAGCACAATGCACTGCATGAGTAGGGGTTATCCCCTGAGTGCTGGTCCTATTTAAAAAAAAAAAAAAAAAAAAACGAATTTTGTTATGTTTGTGGTGTTCTTGTGAAAAAGAAATCACAACATTTGATGCGAAAAATTAATACGAAAAATTTATCTGAAGCGTATAAGAAGTATTTCGGCTTCCGACCTGCGTCTCTCGACAAACCGTGGACACCGAATAATGCATGTTACAACTGCCGAACAATATTAAATAAAGTTGGTAAGGGTCAAGATTGTTTTTTCACATTTGGAAGGCAAATGCAACGGAGAAACCAGATCAACCATACAACAGATTGTTATTTCTGTTTAACGGAAAAGGCTATCGGACGTATAATTGAATCAGTTGATCCAGTTGTTAGCTCGGTGACGCTGTCAGTGCCGCACTCAGTATCGTGCCCCAAACCGCAGCTGATTGTAGCGGGGCCCACAGAAATACGAAAAAGAACAATAAAAAATGATTAATCAGATGAGTGCAGTGAATCAGAAATGCAATCAAATAAGAAACCCCATTTACTTACTCAGTCCGATCTTACTCATTTGTGCCAAGATTTATATTTGCCGAAATCGAAATCTGAATTACTTGCATCAGGATTGCAACAGTGGTGATATTGTGCTCCTAAGACACGTGTTACATATTACAGTGATCGCAGCAAACAACTTGCACTTTTGTTCGCAAAAATGGCAAACTTTTGTTTTTGTGCCAACATATGTGGTCTTTTCTATGCTTTCCAACAAAATTATGACCCAGAGGAATGACGTTTTTTTCTGGATAGAGGCAAGGATAGTTTGAAGGCAGTCTTGCTTCATAAAGGGAATACGAAACCATCAATTCCCATCGGATATGGAAAATACATAAAGGAAACATATGAAGCAATGAAAGAACTTCTCGATCTCATACATTATGACCAACATCAATGGAAAGTTTGCTCTGATTTTAAATTAGTTGCCATACTATCTGGATTTGTAAGGGGGCAATACGAAGTTTCCCTGTTTTCTATGTCTATGGGACAGCCGTGACCGTCAGAATCACTACACCCGAAAAGTTTGCCCCGAGCGAAGTGGACGTACGCACGGAGAGCACGATATCAAAAATGACCCACTCATTCCTCAGGAGAAGATAATACTTCGTCCATTACATATTAAGCTTGGGTTATTTACAAATATTGTGAAAAAGTTGCTAACAGACAGTCTTGCCATGAATTACCTTAAACAAAAATTTCCGAAAGCCACAGCGAGCAAAATTGAAGCTGCTATATTTGATGGACCTTAAATTCGGGCTCTGTACGGCGACCAAGCATTTAATGAGTGTTTAGGTCCACCTCATTTGGAGGCATGGGAAGCATTCCAGGACATCGTTCACAACTTTTTGGGAAACTATAGAACTCCTAATTACGCTGAGAAGATTGATACATTACTGCGAAAATTCAATGCTATTGGAAAGCATGTATATCATCCGAAAAAAAAACGCAAAAGTTCAAGTCGCTCGTCATTTTAATTTAAATTTTTTGAATTTACGCCGAATATAGTGTGTTAGCAATGAAAATGAAAATATTGCCGTTCCACAAAATCATTAATAAAAACTTTATTTTTCATCCATTTTTAGGATTCCGTACACCAAAGGTGAAAAGGAGCCCTATTGTTTTCGCTACGCTGTCCGTCTGTCCATCACACGGTATTTTCTCAGGAACCGTAAGAGCTACGGACCTGAAATTTGGACAGAGCATGTAGAACTTTGGCCGCTACAACAAGAAATATATGAGAATTAAAAATCAAAGGGTGTTCCAAAACGAGCAACGGAAAATGTAAAAATCACATGTAATACACATACAATTGTGTGAACATATGTACAGGGTGGGCCAAAAGAAACCAAGGGGTGTAAAAGTTTAATAACTTTTTTGTTTATTAATTTTTTTTTATTTTTTCTTTCAGATTATATAGACAACACTTGGAGAATTTATAATGGAGAGGTTCACAACTGAACAGAGAACCAGAACAATAGAATTCTATTATTTAAACTAGAGATCAATTATTTTAACGTTTTTTTCTGGAACACAAACGGCATTCGCCAACATAAAAATGAATTTGGGCACTTCCTCACGGAAAAAAATATTGATGTAATGTTAGTATCTGAGACTCATTTGACTTCGAGAAGTCTTTTTAAAATTTATGGCTACACTATATATGATACAAAGGACCCTAGAGGAAGGGCTTGCGGTGGATCAGCAATTCTAATAAAGTCAAGACTCAAGCACTATATTCTTGATAACATTTGTGAAGAACACCTACAAGCAACAAATATTGGCATTGAAAGTTTTTGTACAAATTTTGTTATATCATCAATTTACTCCCAGATTTTCAATCACTGAGAATCAATATGAGGATTTCTACAAATCTCTTGGACCTTGTTTTGTAGCAGCTGGCGACTACAATGCTAAGTATACGTTCTGGGGTTCGCGTCTTATTACCCCCAGAGGTCGAGCATTGTTCAAGACTATTTCAAAAATGGGCTTGGATGTCATTTCGAGTGGGGAGCCCACTTATTGGCCTACTGACGTACAAAAAATTCCGGATGTTATAGATTTTGGCGTCATAAAAAATATCTCTAGGGATCACTCTCCGACGATCATTACAATTTGTAGTCCCTTAAGAAGTAACTTACCTGACACATATGTGAAGATGATCAATCGTGTTAATTGGCTGGTGTTCAAAAAATATCTCAGTAGTCATTGTACGGAAAACATTACGCTTAGAACATCCGATGATATTGAATCTAACATTGCCAATCTCAGCGAGACTATTAAACAGGCTGCTGAACATGCCATTATCTCCTATCCGCAGACTGGGTTTAATAAAATTTATTCTACAGACATTGAACGTCTCGTACGTGAAAAAAGAAGAGCTAGAAGGGAATGGCAACAGCACAGATCACCACAAAATAAAATCAGATTTAAAGAGTGTACTAAACGACTCCAAGAGTTGCTTGCGTCTGAAAAAACTGCATCTCTTAAAAATTATCTGGAAGGTCTTGATGTCACACCAGCGTCTAATTACTCTTTGTGGCGCGCTGCTAGAAAGCTTAAAACACCCATTGAGTATAAGCCACCTCTACGCACATCTACCGGAAGTTGGGCAAGAAGCGATACTGAAAAAGGTAAAATATTTGCTGAGCACTTAAAATCCGTTTTTACGCCAAACATATGTACTGGTGTTGCTGATTTGCCGAATGTAGTCGCTCTACCCCCTCAACACATGGAATTAGTAACCAGATGCTTATGAACTTGCCTCGTATTGCAATGAGAATCCTATTATTCATATTTAATGCCATTTTACGACTGGAGTATTATCCACACAGCTGGAAGCTTGCCAAGGTTTAAATGATTCCAAAGCCGGGCAAAGATCTACCCAAGGCTGAGTCATATAGGCCAATAAGTCTACTATCAACTATGTCAAAGCTTTTCGAAAAACTGCTCAAATCAAAATTGTACCCAATTCTAATTAGTAGTGGGTGCATACCAGACCATCAATTTGGTTTTAGAAGTCAGCATAACACCATTGAACAAACTCACAGATTGCTTCAATTTATAAGAAGAACTTTTGAGGAAAAAAAGTATTGTTCTGCGCTCTTTATTGACGTTTCCCAGGCATTTGATAAAGTGTGGCATGAAGGCCTAATTTTAAAATTGAAGACTTACTTACCAATAAACATTTTAAATATTTTGGGAAGTTACATTATTTCCCGTAAGTTCACTGTTGTGGAAGGAGACTTTACGAGTAGGCCTGAAACTATTTCATCCGGTGTGCCACATGGGAGCATACTGGGACCAGTTTTATATTTGATTTATACTTGTGATATGCCTGTGAGCAGTAGTATCCATACTTCCACATTTGCCGACGATACAGCCTGCCTTAGTATGCACGAAAACCCTGATGAGGCATCCCGCAAACTCCAGGAACACATTAGCCAGATGGAGCTTTGGTTAAACTTATGGAGAATTAAAGTCAATGAACAAAAGTGTGTGCATATAACGTTCACCCTAAGAAGAGATACTTGCTCCCCCATTCGGATTAACAATCAAGTTGTTCCTCAACATTCACATGTGAAATATCTTGGTTTACACCTTGATCGACGACTTACATGGAAACATCACATTGACTCTAAGTTAACTCAAATGAAACTAAAATTAACTCAAGTACATTGGCTGATTGGTAGAAATTCAACACTTAGCCTAGACTGCAAACTTTTAATATAAATACAAGTCGCTTTTAAAGCCAATATGGTGTTACGGAATTCAACTATGGGGCACTGCTTCAGCTTCAAATGTAGAGAAAATTCAACGAAGGCAAAATAAAATTTTACGCATGATAACATCGGCTCCATGGTACATCAAAAATTCAAATATACATTGCGATTTGAATATGCCACTAGTGACTGAAGAAATTGTAAAATACGCAGGCAAATATCTAACAAAACTCGAGTCACATCCTAATCCGCTTGCTCGTAATATTTTGAACTTTACTGGGCACATCCGCTTAAAAAAGAGAGATACACGGGCTCTAATATTCAACACTCTAGATGATGAAGCTGCTTGAAAACACTTTTTTCTTTTTGTTGCTTATCACTACTTATGTATTATTAATAACTATCACTAAGCTTATGTCCGACATTGGTCGGGCCTAATAATTTTTTTATAGATTTAAGATTTGAATACTTATTGTTAGTTCATATTTGAAGATACAATAAATAAAAAAAAAATGCATTAAAAAAAATTATTTTAACGCAAAGAGCATATCGTCGACATTTTAACGTCAGAATTTCGCCCTCTGAAGCGATGATTCGTTGCTTAGTTAATCGTCATCACCAACATGGCAGCGTAAGAGATTTGCCTCGAACCGGTAGACCACGTTTAAGTCGCATTGCGGAAAATATTGAACGAGTACAGCAAAGTGTTAACGAAGCACCAGAAACATCTGGCAGAAGGCGTTCTGCTCAGCTAGAAATGTCTCGTACGTCACTACGGCGCATTTTAAAAAAAGATTTACAGTTATACCCATATAAGGTGCAATTGGTCCAAGAATTAAAACCCGCAGATCATCGGCAACGTCTAAATTTTGCAGTTAAATTTCAAGAGTTGGCCAGAAATGAAATCAACTTTATTGAAAATTTGATTATGAGTGATGAAGCTCATTTTCATTTGAATGGCTTTGTTAATAAGCAGAACTGTAGGTTCTGGGGTTCTCAAAATCAAAGAGCCATTCATCAACGCCAATTGCACCCCATCAGGTGTACAGTATGGTGTGGGATCACATCTGAAAATGTCATTGGGCCCTACTTCTTCGAGAATGAAGATGGAAGTGCTGTAACTGTAAATGGAGAGCGGTATCGGTTTATGATAGAACATTTTTTACGTCCTGCTCTTGAAAACAGACCTAGTATGCGGTTTCAGCAGGACGGAGCCACTGCCCATACTGCCCGAGACACAATGGCACTTTTAAGTCAAACTTTTGGAGAGCAAATAATTTCTCGAAATTCGGAAATTATTTGGTCAGCGCGATCGCCAGATTTGACAGCACCCGACTATTTTCTTTGGGGTTTTTTGAAGGAGCGAGTGTATGTGAATAAGCCAGAGACAATCCTTGAACTCAAGGCAAACATTGTTGCAGAAATTCGAACGCTACAGCCACAAGTTTTGAAAGATGTTATGGAAAATGCTCTAAAAAGAGCCCATCAGTGCGAAGCTGAAAACGGTGGTCATTTAAGAGACATCATTTTTCATACTTAGTGTAAAAAAATTTCCATTTTGTATATTATATAATCTGAAAGAAAAAATAAAAAAAAGTTAATAAACAAAAATGTTATTAAACTTTTACACCCCTTGGTTTCTTTTGGCCCACCCTGTATATTGAAACTTGAAATTTGTAAAATTAGTGTACATTTATACAGCCTACAACAATTAACACTAAAATTTAAAAAAATTTAAATTAAAGGGTGGTCCATCAGTTAATGCAATTTTGACTATGTAATTTTGACAATTTGCTATATCTTGGAAACCGTAAGAGGCAAACACTTGAAATTTTCAAAAACGGTAAAACTAAAAAAACCGAAAATTACAAAATCACCAAACCAAAAAAAAAATCGCCAAAAATTAAAAAAAAATCGCCAAAACGAAAAAAAATCGCCAAAATTAAAAAAAATTTCTATCACTAAAATAAATCGCCTAATTCGACAAAATCGCCAAAATGAATATAAAACGCCAAAATAAAAAAAAAACGCCACAAACCGAAAAAAAATCGCCAAAACGCAAAAATGTCGCCAAAATTAAAAAAATTTTAAATAAAAAAAAATCGCAAAAATGAAAAAATCGCCAAAAATAAAAAAAATCGCCAAAATGAAAAAAAACGCCAAAAACCGAAAAAATCGCCAAAACAAGAAAATAAAGTGTCAAAACTAAAAAAAGAGCCAAAACTTAAAAAAATCGCCAAAACCGCAAAAAAACTCAAAAAACGCCAAAACAAAAAAAACGAAAAGACCACAAAAACGAAAAAAATGCCAAAACTATATATTTTATAGGATGAAGTTTGTATTAAATTACATATCTAGTGTTCGTACGAAACCCTTCGTGTGCGAGTCAGAGTCGCACTTTAAACGCAAAATTCTCTAAATGGTTTCGAATTCATCTGTGAGTTTAAGTAGAATTAGAGCTGCAGTCCGAGTTAGCGTCAGTAAAATAACTATTCATAATGTTATACAAACCACGGAGTACTTGAAGCATCTAAATCATTAAAGAAAAGCCACAATTGTAAGACGTACATAAGCAACACAGACTAAAGTTTGGGAAAGACCACATGACGTAGATGGTGCATCAAGGTCATCAAACGAACGATTGGAAAAAAGTATTTTTTTCTGAAGAAAAGTGCTTTAATATCGCTATTCCAGATGGGTATAGTTATTATTTCTATAATATCAGGAAGGAGGAAGGCTTTTCGTCTGAAGAAATTACTTTTTCCAATCGTTCAGATTTTGTTTACTTAATGCAAGTACTGTCGTCTGTCAGGGTAAATTTTTAATTCACATTAGTGATATTTTAATGCAAATTAACGCTGTCGTCTGTCTACGCTATAAGGCTTTTAAATTTTATTGTTTTCATTCTAAAGTGAAATTGTTTGTTTGTTTATCGTATATTTGTTTATGGAAATTGCCTCCAGATATAAAAATGTAGTGTGTAATAAACTGGAACAACGGATGTTACAATTGCTCCATGCTGATGAAAAAAATATGTCCCATTTCACTTTAGAATGAAAGCAATAAAATTTATAATATTTTTCGCATTTACCTTTTTTGAAAAATTTAGCTTTTTTATTATTCTACACAAATGGGTTTTTAGATAAGCTGTGTCTACCAATAATTATTTTAGACATACCAAGTATTTTTGTCTATTCAGATTTTGGTTGCGTTAGTTACATATTTCTATAATTACAATTAAATTTTTCTGTTATAATACCTGTTTAATATCGTGAGTGGAAAAACAATGCTAACAAAAACTTTTCGTTTCAAAATGTGAGTGTGGCATTGGTTTAAGTATTTAGCAGGTTGACCAGAACATCTATGGTCTAGGGTTCAACCCAGGTTACCGGCAACGTCATTAACTAACAAAACCTTGCATTTATTTGTTGTGTATTAGCGTTCCTTTGTGCTAGTTGTTCTAGGAAAGATCAACTGATGAAGGGATAGTCACTGGCCACTGAACTACACCTAGTTCAGCGGATACTAATCCTTACTTAACATCAGATCATCCTTCTTCATCATTATTCTGCAAGAGAATCATCAGCGAAGTAAAATAACCAACAAAATGAATACTAAGCACAGATTCGAAAATTTAATGCGCCTCATTGACATCAGAGGAGCTGAAACACTGCTTAAAAATAAAAATCCTGCAAAAAGCAGAGTTATAGAAGAATGAAACATTCCTCTATATCTTCCATCTCCACATGTCTTCATCATCATAATCCCTTTCCCAAAGAAGCTAAAATCTAGTAGTAGTAGTAGTAGTAGTAGTAGTAGGCGTTCATTGACTGAATGTTACTTATCTCTAGAAAAAATCTGTTTTCTCTGTGTACGAGTATCAATATAACGACTAAGTATTTGTTTAACGACAGACTGCCTAACAACAAAAGCTACATGACTATAACAAAATACAACAATAACAAAGCATTGTAATATTTCAATGTTCAATTTTACTCAGTTACAACTTTAAAGAAGGAAGAATAAGAAGAACTTATGCTGATAATGCCTGCGAAATTTTCATTGAAAGCTAATTTGTTCAGAGCAGTGTTTGAAACAACATGAAGATGCGTTTGTCAAATTTGGTACAAATCCCCTACAGGACAATAAATGATATACATCGATGCTGGTAATAAAGTGGTATGTAAACATTGTATTGCCATGAGGCAACTGGGGCTGACAGTCAGCATAACTACATAAATGTCAGCTTGTGTACACAGAGTACATACAACTGTTACAAATTATTTTCTCTAATGTCTTTATCTTTTAACACTAAAATATTTGTTAAAACTAAGGACATATCAGTTATAAGGAAAATGGCAAAAGGGTCTTATTTAAAAATTTACATTGATGAATTTAAACAATGGTTATAATCAACAATTATCATGAGACACATATTATTTTGGTTATCGTAACAATTATAAGTGCGAAATATTTTTTTTAGAAATAACTATTATAGGAACCAAAAATTTTTTTGTTTACCATTAGCCATTATCGAAAGTAATTTTCTTTTTCGGTTATCACTAAGCAAATACATATCGTATTTTAGATGTAATGGATACATTTTTAAGGTGTTTTTAAGGCCAGATATTGAAATGTCTTCGAAAGAATAAGCAAGTTTTGTAAAATATGGTTACGTTTTTACCCTTTAAAATCTCTTTTCCGTGGACTAGAAGATTTGCAAATGAATAAAAGACCCAAGTATAGAAATTAGGGTTAAGAATGACACTATTATTATTTATTAAATACACTTACCCATTGTTTCTAACTTAATATTAAAGTGCATTGCAAATATTATGTACCCAGCTAAAAAAATTATATATGGTCCATATATTTTTAATATATGAATGTATATAACTATATATGAGTATGTATGATTCATGTATGGAAATATATGGGATTATACATAGCAAAACTATTATATATGAACTAATATATGGACTAATATATTAAATGTATTGTAATATATGACTTCATATAGGGAAATTTCATTATGAAGCTCTTCATATGTGTATCCATCTATAGATATAAGATTTAATATATGGAGCCATATAAGTTTTTGCAATCAAAAGAGCTTGGTATTTAATCACTGGTGAACAAGAAATCCATTAGAAAATACAATCGGTTTAAAAAATTAAAACTTGTTACAAAAAAAAACATTCTTGTATGATTTTATACATTTTGGTCTCATTCAATATATCAAATAATCGAAAGGATAATCCAGTCATTAATTTTATAGAAAATAACAGAATTCTTTCTCTAGATAAGATACAAAGTTATATTACTGCAAAAAATTATATTGAAAACTATTGTTAGGCGGATTATTTTTTCTTTTATAATTAATTGCATTAGTTTTTAATTTGATTTCTTAAATTTAATTTTATGTACGAATATGAGTTTTGTGTTTTTTAAATAATTGATTAACCTTTTGACTTAAAATGAGGAATGAAATGACTTTTAGTTCGTTTTGAATTATTTGTCCAAACAAATGTTTTATTAAATACAACCTCCATGTTCAAAATCTAAAAAAAGTAATATTATCTTTTTATTGGACAGCAGTGCTTTTTTGTGAATCAAGAGAGTATGAATATGAACATTGCATACTGTAGAGGAAATATTTACACACACATGTGTGAATATAGGTAATCATTTATGCCCATATACCCTCATTTTTCGGATCCGACCCATATATGGGATATCATATATGCTCCATACATATTTTTTAGCTGGGTAGGTAAATTCAAATAAAAAATTATTCAAAACAATAGTATTTTCACTGTTTTTATGGGAATTGTTAAAATTTAAGTTTAAAGTTTTTTAAACGCACAAATAATCCCAAATTAATATTTTACTTATTGAGTAAAATATTTCTATATTAAAAATACATTGAAAATGATTAGTGAGGGGTTTAGCTGGATCCTATGCGCATTTCACTGTTGCTAATGCAGATCATCAGGGAACCTTTACCCAAAGTTTCTTAGAACAACCAGAGTTATTATGTTATAAACTTTTATTTAAGCAAATGAGAAGCTCAACAATAAGTAACAAAGTTGAAACAAGAACTCAATAATCAACATGTTTTTTTATTTTCTTACTTTACCATTGCTACATTGGCTGCCTTTTTTTCAGCTGCAAATTTTTTTTTTTGTTTTTTTTTAATACATGTATTTATTTATTGTATCTTCATATGTGAACTAACAATAAGTATTCAAATCTTAAATCTATAAAAAAATTATTAGGCTCGACCAGAGTTGGACATAAACTTAGTGATAGTTATAAATAATACAAAAGTAGTGATAATCAACCAGGAAAAATAAATATATTATCAAGCAGTCCCATCTGGAGTGTTAAGTATAAGAGCCCTTGTGTACCTCTTTTTAAGGCTGATGTGTCAAGTGAAGTTCAAAATATTACGAGCCAGCGGATTAGGATGTGATTCGAGTTTTGTTAAATATTTGCCTGCGTATTTTGCAATTTCTTCAGTCACTACTGGCATATTTAAATCACGATGTATATTTGAATTTTTTATGTACCATGGAGCCGATGTTATTAACCGTAAAATTTTGTTTTGCTTTCGTTGGATTTTCTCGATATTGGAAGCTGAAGCAGTGCCCCATAGTTGAATTCCGTAACACCATATTGGTTTCAAAATCGACTTGTGTATTAAAAGTTTACAATCTAGACTGAGTGATGAATTTCTACCAATCAGCCAATGTATCTGAGTTATTTTAAGTTTCATTTGTGTTAGTTGAGGAACAACTTGACTGTTGATTCTAATGGGGGGACAAGTATCTTTTCGTAGGGTAAAGGTTATATGTACGCACTTCTGTTCGTTTACTTTTATTCTCCATAAGTTTAACCATACTAAGGCAGGCTGTATCATCGGCAAATGTAGAAGTATGGATATTAATGTTCACAGGCATATCACAAGTATAAATCAAATACAAAACTGGCCCCAGTATACTCCCTTGAGGTACACCGGATGAGATAGTTTCGGCCGCACTCATAAATTCTCCTTCCATAACAGAGAACTTCCGGCCTAAAATATAACTTTCCATTATTTGGTAGATATGTCTTCACTTTTAAAATTAGGCCTTCATGCCATACTTTATCAAATGCCTGAGAAACATCAATAAATAGGGCAGAACAATACTTCTTTTCTTCGAATGTTTTCCTTATAAATTGAACCAATCTATGCGTTTGTTCAATGTTGCTATGCTGACATCTAAAACCAAATTGATGGTCCGGTATGCAAATATTATCTGTTAGACAAGGGGACAATTTTGTCATGAGCAGCTTTTGGAAATTGTATTTGTAAAAGTATGTAAAAAGAAAATAAATATAAACAACAACAACAGCTACAAGTATTTTTCTGACCGGGTGCAGTCAAGTTAAAAAAAAACAATAATTATTAACTTGACACACTCCTAGATTGGCCGATGATACAACCTGTATGAGTATGCAGGGACACCCTTATGATGCATCCCGCAATCTGCAGGAACATATTACGCAGCTATATATATATGGTTGAACTTATAGAGAATTAAAGTAAATGAACAAAAGTGCACAGAGAAACAACTGCCTCATAGAATCAATAAGATTTTCTCTATGAAACGTTTTTAGGATAAGGGGTATCCCAGCAGAAAGAAGCGTATATTTTTTCATAGACATTCCTTATTGTTTTTATGTGGTAAATCTTATTAATTTTATCAAGAAGAAAACCACATAAAATCAAGAAGAAATCTTATTATTCACAACTTTTATTACTCAATTTCCGTTATTTTTGGCACCAAAAAAATAATCCATAGAGAAAAGCTTCTTGATTCTATTAGGTTTTCTTATAAATTGTAAACTATAGGGATTTCTTATTGAGTTTATTAGGTTACTTTATTGATTTTTCCAATTAGATTTTCTTCTTGATTTTATTAGGTGCCTATATGATTATGTGTAAAGCATCTTATTGATTTTTTTAATAAGGAAATCTTATTGATTTTATGAGGTGTCTTGTTATTTCATATCTCTCTCGCTTTTTTAGCGAGAAAGAGTATACATACATGTCATATTTTCCACAACTTTTCGCACAATTTCGGGTGCATCTCATATTTTCCACAACTTTTCGCACACTTTCGGGTGCAATGGCTGGCCATGATTCCATTTCGTATGTTGGTTTTTAATTGGAGTATGGCTCTTGGTTTGTTAACGTACACTCTTTCTTTCAAATATCCCCAAAAAAAACTGCCAGGAGTTGTTAAATCTAGTGATCTGTCGTCTTCAATTCTGGCACAAGTTGAATTTTATATGGGAACAGGTCTAATGTACACAAAATTGTCTGCAACGAACGCCGTGATAGTCCAAGTTGTGTCGAATGCCTCCTCGTTGATGTTGATTGTTGATAGTAAGCTTATAGGCCTATATGACTCAGCCTTGGTAAGACCTTTGCCTGGCTTTAGAATCATTTTCGTCTTGGCAAGTTTGCAGTTATGTGGAAAATACTGCATTCTTAAAATAGTATTAAAAATAAATAGCAGGATTCTTATTGCAATATGAGGCAAGTTCATAAGCATTTTGTTACTAATGCCATCAATACCTCCAGCTTTCTTCGGGTTGAGTTCAGCAATTACTTTTTGTGCTTCACGCATCTTAAACCTTAACGGACGAGGGGGTACAGAAACTTTACTCGGTAAATCAGCAGAAACGGTACATGAATTAGGAGTAAGCACAGATTGTAAATGCACAGCAAATAAGTTACATTTCTCACTATCGCTTCTTGACCAGCCTCCGGTCGCAGTACGCAGTGGTGATTTAACATCAAAGGGTCTTTTAAGATTTGTAGTAGCACGCCATAAAGATTAATTAGATGCTGACGTGACATCGATACCAGTTTTTTCCGACGATAGTAGCTCTTTGAGTCGTTATTACACTCTTTAAGTCTGATTTTATTTAGGGGTGATCTGTGCTGTTGCCATTCTCTTCTATCTCTCATTTTTTCACATATAAGACGATCAATTTCAGTAGAATAGTTTATATTAAAGCCAATCTGCGGATAAGAGGTAGTGGTATATTCAGCAGACTGTTTAATATTTTCGTTAAGATTTGCAATATTAAATTCAATATCATCATATGATCTTACATAGCTGAATTTTTTGTACGCAGTGACTACTAAGATATTTTTATAATCCTAGCCAGTTGGCCCCATTAATCATTTGTATATGTGAGTTAGTTAAATCACTCCTTACTGGGTTGAAAATTGCAACTATTGTGGAAGAGTGATCGGAAGATATATCTAGAGAGGCATCCATGTGAATTAAGACTCTATGTATATTTTTTCATGACCCCAAAATCTAGAACATCCGGAATTTTTCGAATGTCAGTAGGCCAGTAAGTAGGCTCCCCACTCGAAATGACATTTAATTCCATTTTTGAAATTGTACTAAACTATGCTCGACCTCTAGGCCTAACAAGATGCGAGCTCCAGTTTAGGATTGTAGTCACCAGCTGCCACAAAACAAGATCCAAGCGATTTGTAGAACTTCTCATACTGATCTTCGGTAACTGAAAATCTGGAAGGTAAGTAAATTGACGAAATCACGAAATTCGCACAAAAATTTTATACCAGAATATTCGTTGCTTGTATATATTCTTCAGAAACATTGTCAAGAATATAGTGCTTGAGTCTTGACTTTATTAGAATTGCTGATCCACCGCATGCCCTCCCTCTAAGGTCCTTTGTATCATATAATGTGTAGCCATTCATTTTAAAGAGGCTTCTAGAAGTCAAATGAGTCTCAGAGATAAACATTATATCAATATTATTTTCCGTGAGGAAGTGTTCAAGTTCATTTTTATGTTGGCGAACGCCGTTTGCGTTCCAGAAACATATTATTAACATGTTCATGGCTTGTTAACTAATGCTTGAAGCAGTGTATTCTGCATCCGCAGCATTTCTTGCATTATGCTAGTCATAATTATTGTATAATTTTTTTTAGTTTGCACCAGATTATCAATAGTAGCTTCAAGGCGATTAAAATTAAAGCTTGCGTTAGTATTTTTTTAATTATTTGGCGGTGAAACATTTTGTGTAGGAACATAATTTGTCTTAGTAGCATCCACTTAAGAAACACGGGATGTAGATGGTTGGCTCATTTGCGAAAAAGCGGCGCAGTAAGCGTTTGCTGATTGAGCTGGAGCTAATTTGGGGTTTTGCACCATAGTCTGCTTTATGAAAGAGTACACAGGTCAACCTTATTTAAAAGTTATACAAGGTTACACAATGCAATAACTATGAGGTATTATTAAGTAGTATAAGGTAATAATGTAAAATAAGATGTTAATATATTTATCAAATTTTAACCAAATTTAAAACTCCTGAACTTAAACTACTTGATTTTTTTTGTTGGTAAGTTTTGGGCTCCAGAAATAAATGAATTTGAACTTAAAAAGAGCCTACTTAAAAAATCTTTATTTGTAGCAGTGCACGATATTTTTCTTGTATGTTGCAATCTAAACTCTCTTATATCCTTATTTTTAGCTTCAGTTTCCTTCGATAATTCTCCTTTTGACACTAATGAATGCTTGATTTCTTCAGATCTATGGACAGGATTGTGTGTACTGATGTATGAAGGTAGTACCAGGGATATTCCTTAACAAGTTTTCTGGCTGTCTCTACCACATATTCCTGAAACTTTTTGGCATGAATTTCAAATTAAAAAGCTTAAATAACTGTAGCAATCCTTTGCAAAATGTCTTTATCAATTCCTGTTATTTTTGATGAAGGATCGACATTTTGAAAAAAATCTAGGCACTGTTTTGCCATCGTTCGAATTTCCGCAACCACCATTTTTTGGTCTATCTACCAAAAGTCCCATTTCGGCTCGAAATCGTTGTTGATGGAATTGTTTTCTCTTCAAAACACTTAACTTTTCGTTCTTACTGGTTTTCCATTTTTTTAGCTCTAATTTGTACGTTAAGTGCATGAAATACTCAAAAAACCGTATGCGAGTTTTCATTATGACTATGTAAATCACATCAAAATGCGAAAAAATGCAAAAACCCGCGGCTTCAATATTTTTTAATTTAAAGAGGGGTAAAAATTCTACAATTGGATGTTTAAGAAATTGTAGGTGGATGAGGGCCAAATAACTAAAAGTCTACGTGAAAAAGTTTTTAAGAAACGTGTGTTCTTAAAAGGTCAAAAAAGTGTTCTTCAGGGATTTTTTAATGGGCTTATATTTTTGCAGCTTTTAATATTTCATTTGGTGAAAAATAATTTAAAATTTTATGTTTATAGGGCTTTCGAAAACTTCTACCACAATATCTCGAATAACTTTTTAAATAAACTTAAGTTTTCTTTTATGAATGCAATCACAATATATGCAAGATAAACATATCTCCACTTTCAACGGACACAAACATTAAATATCGCAAAAAAAACAACAAAATTTATTAGATTCATAAAATTTAGAGTGTTATCAATAAATTTAGTGTAATAAAGATTAGAAACATCAACATTAATTTTTTGATTTTTGGCCTATGGAGTTAGTGTTCGGCAACCTGTACCATTAAAATTTACTATTGTATGAGTTATAGTCTAACCACAAACCGGTGTTGCCAGTGAAATTTCGTCACAATGGTAAGACTGTTGTAAATTTAGAGATGGTAAAGTGAGCTTTCAGCAAATTGAAATAAGATGAATCAAACCAATTCACATATTCCATTTGCAATAATTGCTAAGTATATAAGCAGAAATCTACATCAACTGACACCACACACAGTGGACCAAACACAGAAGATCGCTGATGATGAAGTTTTAGTGGCTTCGAAAACGGCTAGCTGTTGAGTTCAACTATGTGCTGTCAGAATATTTACAACAAACTTTGGTGTTATTTGTTCATTAATAATTATCACATGTAATTTGGCTTATAAAAGCGATACGAACTTTAGCCTGTTGAAATCATAAATATAGAAACAAATGAAGTTCGAAAAATAATAATTGAATTAACGAAATTTCATTACATTTCCCTAATTTGAAATCTCCAAAGATGAACTTGATTTTATTATTTTCAGAAGAAACACTCAAGTTTTATTTATAAAGAAAGACAATTTTTGTTGTTGTCACGTTGGTGAGTAAAAAAATAGCTTTGTAGAAAAATTTCTTAAAATAATTTAAATATATGCTTGAAAATGTATATGCATGTCACGATTTTTCATGCATGGCAAAGCACGTTGACAAACCAAACCTTCTGGTTCGCCATAATAATTTTCTGAAAATAAAAAATTTAGTAAATTCTTATCACACATATTTTCTTATTGTTGGAAAAAAATGTTCTCTGGCAACGCTGATTCTTAAGAGCATGAGATACACACAACTTGTTCTCAACATTGCGTGTGTACACCAGAGTTGCCAAATGTGCAGTTTTAACTGATTTTAGCAGTTTTTTTAAGCATAGAGCAGTTATGCAGTTTTTTTCTTAAAAAATAAATTGTTCTATTAATTGTGCAGTTTTTAATTTATACTTTATCTAAAGTTTGTTATTTTAGTTCCGATATCTGATGCCATAGTTTTCCCAAGAGAGAACTCACACGAAAGTTGGGTTTTTCTTTATGGAATTTAATCTTATTGCTTGCAAGTTGGGTTCTTACGGACGTAGCACTTCCTTTATTAATATTAATTCGCCTTGCGTTATTGAAAATTCAAACAATTTTTTCATGTGGGAAGTATGTGGGAAGGATTTGGAGTAGGAGATGGATAGTTGCAGGTAGGGGATGTTGGGAGGTTTAAAAGATGTCCGTGAGTGAGTTTGGAATGACCAAGTCTTAGTCTTTCCTACTTTTTTATGTCTAGTCTCTTACAACCAGAGATTTTATTTTCCAGAAAGCAGTGAATATTTTTTTCTCATGGTTTACTGTTTTGTACCAGCTTGATGTTTCGTTAAACAGTATTTGTTTGTGTTTCAGGTTTAAATTTTCTGTGATAAAGTTATACAAGTCTTTGTATGATTAGGTGAACTAAATAATGCGGAGTTGTTAGCTGTTTTTGCAGTCATATCAGCAAAATCATTACCCATAATGCCGCAGTGGCCGGGTACCCAAATTAATTTGTCCTGTTTAATTGAAAAAGAAAAACAAGTTTCTTCATTGAAATAATTCGATCCCTTATATAATGAGATAAAACATGATGAAAGGATTTAAAGCCATACACATTTTTTCAAAACTCTCTTAGCAAAATTTCAGTGATTCACACAAAAAACAATATTCTATTTTGGCTAAGCAAGTATATTAAATAAATAAATCATTGTGCACTTCAAATAAAACAAAATTTTAAAAAACAAAAACAAACATTTTAGTTACTTTATTTATTGAATTTTTGATATATATACTTCTTCATATTGATTCGTAATTTAACTGTGTAATTTAATGCGAAATATCCCATAGTGCAACTTAAACACTTCCATTTCAATTAATTAAAAACTTTATGAATTTGTAGAGCAATATGTTCTTAAGTGATGCCGATGAGGCTTTCGAGATCCCAAAACGTAACAACTTGACAAACACTATCAAGTCATGATATAAATATATATTAGGTATTAACGTATGGTTAACACTTCCTCCCCCCCCCCCCCCAAAAAAAAAAATACAAAATACTAAAGAATTTTTTAGGAGCAGTTTTTTCACATGAAAATCAGTTTTTTTATTATAAATTTTCAGTTTTCCAAGAAAATATTATGGCAACACTGGTGTGCACATACATACGTAATATAAGAGTATATTAAAAGTCGTGGCTCCAGTGTTACCATATGTGAAGATTTATCTTATTTTTGAAGTTTTGAGACATGTTAAAACGACAAAAAAGATTTATTATTTAAAAATAAGATTTTTAAACATTTTAATTTTGGAACTTTTAGTATATTATTGAGGGATTTTTTGACTAAACTACTTACAAAATTTTCTGATTTGCCTTATAATGATTTACACATATTCTATACAGTAAATATTTGGTGTTATTTGGCTTTACTTTTAAAAACAAAGAAACAAAATAAATTTTAACTCATTTTCATTCAATAAAATAACAAAAAAATTTTTGGTAACAAAAAAAGATTTTAAACTAAAAAAGATTTTTTTTTGCTCGACTTGAAGATTTTTAAAAATAAATATGGCAACACTGCGTGGCTCCCTTATTTAACTGACCACGGGTTTAGGGCAATGATAAGCTTGTGTGAATGTACTTGTAAATAAAAGCATAACAAAGTGCCCACGGGCGGCCTTTTGATTATCATTGGTTTAGAGGACCATTCGTGATATATAAAATAAATAATACAAAAAGAGGTGTAAATTCTGTAAATGCTAACAGTCAGTATATCTTTAAGAAGTAGAGCTCCTAGAGCATAACCAATGAAGCCATTGAAAACAGTAGTTGAAAATACATACGGGTCTCTTTTTTATTTAACCAACAAAACTACTGTTCCGTTGTGTAATTTTCCAGCAAAAAATTAGACATTACTATCTGAACTACTTGCCGTATAATGACTTACTTTTTCGATTGCCAAATTTAAGTAATCTCTTACAAAACACATTACGTAAAATATTAAAAAAAGCAGAAGTTGAAGATATTCTTTGGGTTTTAAAAGATGACGTGAAAATATTGCCAAAATATGTAGTTATTTTAAATAAAAAAATAACTATTTCCCACAACGAAAAGAAATATTTTGTTGCTAGAATAAACAAGATAACTACTTCTCAAGAATCGTTTATGTTAGTCTCACGCCTTGTTAAAATCATTGAGGGTGACTTTTTGAGTTCAAGATTAGAGATTAACTTAACCTTAATCTTCATTTGTGATTTTTGGGTAGTCGATTATATGGTTTACTTGCTAGTTTAAGCGGGCAATCATGCTGGTTTAATCATACATTAACATTGACAACATACACTTGTGAAACTTATAACTTTTTGTAAAAATTATATTATAAAATAATTTAAAAACACATAAATAAATATACATATTTTATATTATTTATCTATTTCCTTTAACACGCGCAATATTTTACTTGTAAATAATAAAACATGGCAATTTCTTCTTCTTTCCACAAAAGTGTGTTGATAACATGTATGACTTTTACACAGAAAATGTTGCCGCTATTTTGTTCCTCAGTATGGTAATACTACAAATAATAAGAAGTTTAAACTACCACTCAAAAATATCAAACTAATTAATTTGAGATTAAGTTAATTTTCGGATTAGCTAATTATAGAAATAAACTAATCTTAATCTCGTACCCAAAAAGTCGCCCTAATTTGGTAATCCAGTAGGGAAGTGCTTCTACCAAAAATACTTAATTCCAAACTCTATTACCTTTTTGGAAATTTTTTGCTGGGTTGTTACATTTTCTAACTACATAATATAAAATTTTATTAAATGAGGAATTTAAGCATGAATAACACTTGCATTTAATTAAATGTATACTTGCTTGTGTTACTTATATCGTGCCATAACCGTCAAAAAAGCTTAAGCGAAATAATTTTCGAACTTAACTTTTTGACCAAAATCGATTATTTGCGATCGTAAATAGTAGATTTTCGTCAAAAAACGAAGTCGAAAAAATGTGTCGCTTAGGCTAATCTAGCGGTTACGGCTCGATATGTATATTTAAATTACAAAGATTGAACTATTTAGGTCAGGAACAAATTAATATATGATCTCTTGTAAATTTAAGAACAATTTTTGTATATTCTGGTTTTTTATTTTACTATAAACTTGTATATTGGAAATTACTTCTCCCAAGTAAACTAAAGTTTTTTAATTATTTTATTTCAGCAACTTAGTTTTGTTTCTTTAGAGGCTTTACACATATCCTTTGTGCACAAAGTAAATGCTAAAGTTATTTTTCACAGAAATTCAATATAACTTGACGTACAAGAATTTTCATTTATTTTATTTATAGTTGAAATGCTAAGGAATATACAATTTAAAATTAAATACATACTTTTTGTATTAAAAAAAATTTTAAGAGGGTTTAGTTTTTGTTATTTTTAATATATGTTTGGATTTGTTATAAGTGTTATCCAAGTCTCTGCAATTCTCTGGTATTTCGTACAGCACATTTGAACTTAGAGAATACAAAAACATAATTTATTAACATAGAAAAAAAATTTAACTGATAATAGGGCATCCTGGACCATCAATTTGGCTTTAGAAGTCAGCACAGCACGATTGAACAAACGCATAGACTGGTCCAAGTTGTAAGAAGAACATTTGAAGAAAAGAAGTATTGTTCTGCTCTTTTTATTGATGTTTCTCAGGCGTTTGATAAAGTATGGCACGAAGACCTAGTTTTAAAATTGAAGACATATCTGCCAATAAACATTCAAAAGCTTTTGGAAAGCTATATTATTGATAGGAAGTTCACTGTTGTGGAAGGAGAGTTCACGAGTGTGTCCTGTCTTGTATTTAATATATACTTGTGATATGCCTGTAAGCAATAATATCCATATTTCTACTTTTGCCGATGATACAGCCTGTATGAATGTGCACGAAAACCCTTATGAGGCATCCCGCAATCTCCAGGAACATATTACCCAGCTGGCAATATGGTTGAACTTATGGAGAATTAAAGTCAATGAACAAAAGTGTGTCCATATAACGTTCACCCTAAGAAGAGATACTTGCTCCCCCATTCGAATCAACAATCAAAATATTCGTCAACATTACCAAGTGAAATACCTTGGTATACAGCTTGATTGAAGACTTACATGGAAACATCATATTGACTCTAAGTTAACTCAGATGAAACTTAAGTTAACTCAAAAATATTGGTTGATTGGCAGAAACTCAACACTCAGCCTAGACTGCAAACTTTTACTGTACAAGTCGCTTTTGAAGCCAATATGGTGCTACGGAATTCAGTTATGGGGCACTGCTTCAGCTTCCAATGTCGAGAGAATCCAACGAAGGCAAAACAAAATTTTACGGTTAATAACATCGGCTCCATGGTACATCCAAAATTCCATTATAAATCGTGATTGAAATATGACACTAGTGACTGAATAAATTGTAAAATACGCAAGCAAATATCTAACAAAACTCGGGCACATCCTAATCCGCTTGCTCGTAATATATTGAGCTTTACTGGACACATCCGCCTAAGAAAGAGGGACACACGGGCTCTTATACCTAACACTCCAGATGGGACTACTTCAAAATACTTTTTTCCCCTTTTTTGATTATCACTACTAATGTATTATTTATAACTACCACTTAGTTTATGTCCGACACTGGTCGGGCCTAATAATTTTTTTTTATAGATTTAAGATTTGAATACTTATTGTTAGTTCATATATGAAGATACAATAAATAAATACATGCATTACAAAAAAAAATAAAAAATTAACCTAGAAGAATATCTCAGCTACCAACTTGAAAATTGTTTATTATTTGTATAGAATATAATGGCGCATATTTAGAAATCGTAACCAAAGTCGAAACTAATAAAACAGAAACTAAAAAATAGTGTATAGATAGTTACAGCTCTTATTCACAATTCATAACTAGCGAAGCAACTGCTTTCAGCTGGTAAACGAAATGCAACCTTGCATATTGGTATGATAGAGAACATAAAATGTTGATAATATTTTTAACGATAAATGCTGTAATTAATTAAGAAACCTATGAAGCTACTAAAAAGCAGGTTTTTTTCCTTAAAAAATTTATAAAGTTCTAAAATATAGTAATTTGCTGGTTACAGTTAAATCAATTAAAATAAAGGCATGTTAAAATAAAGTTCTTCAAAATAATTGTGTTGTGCAAAACCACATCTCTAATTTATTTTATTACATGTTCTTGGTTGCAATAAATATGAATGCAAGAAGTAAAGAAAATCCTCACAAAAACATATATGTGAAAAAGGCCAAGTTCCTATCCAAAGTTTCGGCCATTAAAAGTAGTGAGATGTAAATTTTGACCAAGTTCTTGTTTGGCACAACACCTAAAGGCAGAATTAGTTTTTACTTTCTGTTCTGTTACGAATCAGCTGACTCTTTTTTGGTTATAGAAATCTTATACAAGTCGTTAGTTTTTCTGTTTCGTTCTGTTCTGTTTATGTTCAACCTGTGAAAATCAAAAAATTGTTAAATAATTGTAAGTGACAGCATAAATTAAACAAAAATATTAAAAAAAAATTGTAATTGTGTTGTTAGAATTAAAAAAAACTAAGTTTTAAATGGAAAATATAACATTATATTGAAACTTAACAATGATGATGCAAAACTCATAAAAAGCTGATAAGTTAGTACAGAAAAAGTAAGTACTCAAATTTAGAAGCAGAACGGTACAGCACAGAACAGCAACAGAAAGTAAAGACTAATTAAGCCTTAACTCTGCAACATGTTATGTATAATATAAATTTGTAATCGCTAGGGTGTCATATAATTTCTAGATAATCTGCTAACTTGACAATATTTTTACCGATATAAAGAAATGAACAAATATTCATTATTCTCTCCTTTTTTAGAAAGGTAAAAATATTGCCAAGTTAGCACATTATCTAGAAATTATATGACACACTACCGATTAGAAATTTATATTATACATAACATGTTACAGAGTTAGGTGTTGTGCCAAGCAAGAACTTGGTCAAAATTTATATCTCACTACTTTTAATGGCCGAAACTTTGGATAGGAACTTGGCTTTTTTTCACATATATATTTTTGTGAGGATCTGATTACTTTTTGAAAAATTTTCTATAATAACGTTTTTTAAACTTACAATTTCCAGCGTGTTTTTTTCTATTCATAATTACTTTGCCTTAAAAATGAATTATTGTGTCATTACAACGGGTCGCCAGTATGTACGCAAAAGATGTAAGATACAGCGTAGATTTTAATGGACGTGACCCCGTTTATTTTCTCAATACATGTACATATTAAAGTCTGCTTAGCCGAAGTACATAAATAAAATGGATATGCCAAATGTACATGCAAATTTTCAATAGGGTAGCTGATGCTTTAATTTTTGGATTTCTAGATTGACTAAATCAATTAGGACTATTTGTCTACAAAATGTCACTTCTCTATAGTATAATATTACTTAAAACTTTTACGGGCCTGGAACTGCCGACTTTTATATTTGCTAATGCTTATGGTTCATGTAAAGTTTCGTAGGAAAAAACTATTGAGAAATACATGGGTAATAGACTAAAAACTGCTAACCCGAAGTACATGAAAGAGCAAGCTAAGATTTATAGCTGCAGTAACGGCCACATTTCAAAACAGGAAGTTTTTACTTTGGATAAGTGCAATTTTTATTTTATAATGCATGTATTTATTTATTGTATCTTCATATGTGAACTAACAATAAGTATTCAAATCTTAAATCTATAAAAAAATTATTAGGCCCGACCAGTGTCGGACATAAACTTAGTGGTAGTTATAAATAATACATTAGTAGTGATAATAAAAAAAAAAAAGGGGGGGGGGAAAGTATTTTCAAGTAGTCCCATCTGGAGTGTTAGGTATAAGAGCCCGTGTGTCCCTCTTTTTTAAGCGGATGTGTCCAGTAAAGTTCAAAATATTACGAGCAAGCGGATTAGGATGTGATTCGAGTTTTGTTAAATATTTGCCTGCGTATTTTGCAATTTCTTCAGTCACTAGTGGCATATTTAAATCACGATGTATAATAGAATTTTGGATGTACCATGGAGCCGATGTTATTAACCGTAAAATTTTGTTTTGCCTTCGTTGGATTCTCTCGACATTGGAAGCTGAAGCAGTGCCCCATAACTGAATTCCGTAGCACCATATTGGCTTCAAAAGCGACTTGTACAGTAAAAGTTTGCAGTCTAAGCTGAGTGTTGAGTTTCTGCCAATCAACCAATAGATTTGAGTTAACTTAAGTTTCATCTGAGTTAACTTAGAGTCAATATGATGTTTCCATGTAAGTCTTCGATCAAGGTGTATACCAAGGTATTTCACTTGGGAATGTTGAGGAATATTATGATTGTTGATTCGAATGGGGGAGCAAGTATCTCTTCTTAGGGTGAACGTTATATGGACACACTTTTGTTCATTGACTTTAATTCTCCATAAGTTCAACCATATTTCCAGCTGAGTGATATGTCCTTGAGATTGCGGGATGCCTCATAAGGGTTTTCGTGCACACTCATACAGGCTGTATCATCGGCAAAAGTACAAATATGGATATTATTGCTCACAGGCATATCACAAGTATATATTAAATACAAGACAGGACCCAGAATACTACCCTGGGGCACACCAGAAGATAGAGATTCGGGCACACTCGTGAACTCTCCTTCCACAACAGTGAACTTCCTATCAATAATATAACTTTCCAAAAGCTTTTGAATGTTTATTGGCAGATATGTCTTCAATTTTAAAACTAGGCCTTCGTGCCATACTTTATCAAATGCCTGAGAAACATCAATAAAGAGAGCAGAACAATACTTCTTTTCTTCAAATGTTCTTCTTACAACTTGGACCAGTCTATGCGTTTGTTCAATCGTGCTGTGCTGACTTCTAAAGCCAAATTGATGGTCCGGGATGCACCCATTATCAGTTAAAATTTTGGACAATTTAGTCATGAGCAGCTTTTCGAAAAGCTTTGAGATTGTAGATAGTAAGCTTATAGGTCTATATGACTCAGTCTTGGTAAGATCTTTGCCCGCCTTTGGAATCATTTTGATCTTGGCCAGTTTCCAGTTATGTGGAAAATACTGCATTCTTAAAATAGCATTAAAAGTAAATAGCAGGATTCTTATTGCAATATGAGGCAAGTTCATGAGCATTTTGTTACTAATGCCATCAATACCTGGAGCTTTCTTCGGGTTGAGTTCAGCAATTACTTTTTGTACTTCACGCATCTTAAACCTTAAGGGACGAGGGGGTAGAGAAACTACACTTGGTAAATCAGCAGCACCCGTACATGAATTGGGAGTGAATACAGATTTTAAATGCTCAGAAAATAAGTTACCTTTCTCACTATCACTTCTTGCCCAGCCTCCGGTCGCAGTACGCAATGGTGATTTAAGATCAACGGGTCATTTAAGATTTCTAGTAGCGCGCCATAAAGAGTAATTAGATGCGGACGTTACATCAAGACCTTCTAAATATTTTTCCAGTAGTGCAGTTTTTTCCGATGATAGCAGCTCTTTGAGTCGTTTAGTACATTCTTTAAGTCTGATTTTATTTAGGGGTGATCTGTGTTGTTGCCATTCTCTTCTAGCTCTCCTTTTTTCACATACAAGACGTTCAATTTCCGTAGAATAAATTCTGTTAAAGCCGGTCTGCGGATAGGAGGTAGTGGCGTGTTCAGCAGCCTGTTTAATATTTTCGTTAAGATTGGCAATATTAAATTCAATATCATCGCATGATCTAAGCTGAATGTTTTCTACGCAGTGACTACTAAGATATTTTTTGAATACCTGCCAGTTGATTCCATTAATCATCTTCACATATGAGTTAGTTAAATCACTCCTTAGTGGGTTGAAAATTGTAACTATTGTTGGAGAGTGATCGGAGGACAGATCTAGAGAGGCCTCTACTTGAATTAAGTCCCTATGAATATTTTTCGTGACGGCAAAATCTATAACATCTGAAATTTTTCTTACGTCAGTAGGCCAGTAAGTAGGCACTCCACTCGAAATGACATCTAAGCCCATTTTTGAAATTGTATTGAACAAGGCTCGACCTCTAGGTGTAACAAGACGCGATCCCCAGTAGGTATGTTTTTCATTGTAGTCACCAGCTGCCACGAAACAAGATCCAAGCGATTTGTAGAACTTCTCATACTGATCTTCGCTAACTGAAAATCTGGGAGGTGAGTAAATTGATGATATCACGAAATTCGCACAAAAATTTTCTACGAAAATATTCGTTGCTTGCAAATATTCTTCACTAACGTTGTCAAGGACATAGTGCTTGAGTCTTAACTTAATCAGAATTGCTGATCCACCACTTGCTCTCTCTCTCTCGGGTCCTTTGTATCATATAAAGTGTAACCATTTATTTTAAATAAGCTTCTTGAGGTCAAATGAGTCTCAGAAACCAACATTATATCAATATTTTTTTCCATGAGGAAGTGCTCAAGTTCATTTTTATGTTGGCGAATGCCGTTTGCGTTCCAGAAACATATTTTTAACGTGTTCATGGTTTATTAACTAATGCTTGAAGCAGTGTATTCTGCATTCGCAGCATTTCTTGCATCATACTTGTCATATTTGTAGTAAAGTTGTTTATAGTTAGCACCAGATTCTCAATAGTAGCTTCAAGGCGACTAAAGTTAAAGCTTGAGTTTGAATTCGTTGAATTATTTGGCGGTGGAACATTTTGCGTGGGAATTGAACTAGTCTTAGCAGCATCAGCATACGATACACGTGAAGTAACTGGTTGGCTGATTTGAGCAAAAGTGTCGGAGTTCGCGTTTACTTGTAGAGCTGGAGTTAACTTGGGTTTTTGTCCCATAGCCTGTTTAACGAAAGAAAATACAGGGCACCCTCTATAGTTAGCTGTGTGATTACCTCCACAATTACTACATTTTTTTTCTGCTTGATCTTTTGGCTTAGTGCAGCTAGCAGTACCATGCAATTCACCGCAGATAACACACACTGTAGGTAATTTGCAGTAAGTTTTCGTATGGCCATATTCTTGGCAATTGTGGCACTGTACGGGACCTGAACGCTTACGTGGCTCTTCAACTGTGATTTTTCGATGTAAGAGATACTTTACGTTATAAACTGGATGGGCTTCATTTTTTTCAATTGTATGTCATTCGGTTCCAGTTGAACCCGAAATAGGGGTTGGGGGACCTTTTCTCTATTAAATATGTTGGTAACATTTTTTACCTTGAATCCTTGGTCGACAAGTGCACATTTTACTTCTTCGGGTTCAACATATGAATCTATGCCCTTTAATACTATCTGTAGGCCTTTAGCACTCTTAAGTTGGTATGTGTAAAAATTTGTTTTATTTTTGTCGAATTCACTAACAATTTTTCGGAAATCTTTTTCATTATATATTTGCATTTTAGTTTCATCAATATTACCTCGTTTAATTGGAATGATGTGAAAAGTATTTTCACCAATGGTCGACAGTAGTTTTTTTATAAGCGCGTTAGAATTTTTTTCTCTCAGATAAATAGGTGGTGGCTTAAAAGACTTTTGCAATGATGTAGAGGGCTTGTCGTCGGTGTCTTGCAATAATGAAAAACGATTTTGACGATTGGTAGATGATGCGCTGTTATCCCTAGACATCTTTGGAGCAGATGAAATTTTTGAAGAATTTGGGCTTCGCCCACGCTTTACCACTGTTATATATCTGTCCATTCCCACTTGTACCTTGGGTTTTGAGCTACTGTTATCTGTAGTGATAACTTGGTTTAGTGATGAAGGCGAGCCCGATGCGGATGATATCGCAGACTTAAATGAAGAAGTACTAGGCAATGGTAATGTTAACGATTCACTAGTTGGCATTGGACAAAGCGAAGTTGATCGCTGACGAAAAATTGGCTTTGCCGTTAAAAAAAGATTTTCATCAGATTTATTATTTATATTTTTTTCATTAAGAGTTTCAGAACTCACAGTAAAATAAGCATTTCTGCCGTTAGAACTCACTTCAAAATTTTTTTCCTTTGAGGTACTCATACAGAGTATTATTCCTCAAGGGAACTTTGTTTGTGTTTACGGTTTTTTTTTTGTTTTTGCTATTTCTTGCTATGTAAAAAATATTAGTAAAGCCAATAAGCTTATTTATCAAGGTGAATATGTATTACGAATATTTTTTGTATAATTTTTGATTTTGTTGTTTTTTATATTTGTTTCGTATGTATGTATGTAAAAAAAATCCGCTTTAATGTCTCTTCACTATGAAGGTTCAACGAGAACACGGATAAGTGCAATGTGTATGAAAAGTTAAAATAAAATTGATCATAATTTTGAGCTTAAAGTGTTTGTTTCTCGCCTTTGATTGCAGCTACTAGTTTTTTTAGTTTTTTCTTAACGATATCTGATCTAGATTTATATGTGTATCAAATATCAGCTCTCTAGTGCGAATTGAAGTTTTAACGGCGTGGCCCCGCATACCGGATAAAACCTCTTGGTTCTAAGATTTTTCCATTGCCTTACTCATCTACACTTACGTGTGTATAACATTTCAGCTCTCTACTGCGAATTATACCTTTAAATCTTATGAGCATTATCCCTCCCAATAATTTAAACTCACAATATTGTTGTGAGCAATACGTTATACCAAAGTAGATTAAACACAAGGCTAACATTTTATGGGAGTAATCGCGCCCACTTTTTGAGGTGATAGTTTGATAGCCAAGGTTTCACTAAAATGGCTTGCGTTAAAAGCTGTATATTAAGTTTTTAGTTCCCAACAATATTAGCGTGGTCCCGCTCATTCTGGTAAAAAGATTTTGCTCATAAGCAGGGCTAATTTTTCTGGATTTTTGCCAGAAAAAGCATTTTTTTGCATATTTTAATTTTTTTGTAGAAAAAATCCTTTTTTGGATCACCTTGCTTAAAAAAGCTTATTTTTCACTCTGGCAACGCGATTAATATATAACGACTCATTTAACTCAAACTGGGTAAAAGAAATTCACATGAAATATATTTCTTTCCTCTTTTTTTGTGACGTTTTAGATGAACTTGATGACGATGAGGCAGAGTCTATACGCAATGCAAAATTATTGATTCAAAAAGCGTCAATGAAATCTGACTTAGTTTATATAAAAAATAATTTTGAACGCCTCTGCTCAAGCATCACCCAACTAGAAACTAAAGGACTTCCTATTAGTGAAAGTTTACCTGTTATAGAACGTGTGAAAGAATGTATTGAAAATACAAACCAAAATGTATTCATTGATAAATTCAACAAAGTTTTGAACAAAAACACAGGTCTGAAGACCTTAATCAAAACTAAAAATTATATATATTTCAATAAAACCGAAACCGATGAATATATTGAAAATTTGTCCCCATCTGAAATACTCGCATTTAAATACGCTGCTGTTACATCTACTGATGTTGAACGCATATTTTCCATGTATTCATCTGTTTTATGTGACAATAACTAGAAGATCATTTCTTTTTGAAAATTTAAAAAAACAAATGAGTGTTCATTATAATAACGATCTCTTTGAATAAAAATACTTTAAGGTAACAAAATTGTTGATTTTATTCTTGCATATTTTGCATATTTGTGCATATAACCGTGCATATTTTGAAATTTTTTCGTGCTATTTCTGGAGCATATTTTGAATTTTTTTTTGCATATTTTAATTAGCCCTACTCATAAGCAAAACTTTTAAATTTTAATTTTTATTAGCGCAGCCCCGCCCAGCCCCTAATTTAAATTTCCATGTTTTCAGGTTTTTCTAGTTGGTTTCTCACCTAGACCTACTTATATATCAAATTTCAGCTCCTTAGCGCAACTTTTAATTTTTAATCGTTATGGGCGTAACCCTGCCCACTTTTCCAAACTCAAGTTTTCTTTCGGCCAGCGCTTATTATTCGTTTTACGTTTCGTTGCCAACGGATACTAATACCCACATAATTAGTATATCTAAATATGCTGAGCCGTAGTACACGAAAATGAGGTTTAAATTGTATGGGCGTATCAAGGCCCACTTTTATAATGAAAAATTTATAGTTTTGCATTATCGCAGTATATATGCCAAATTTCAATAAAATAGCTTCCATTAAGCGCCTTATATTAGCTTTTTCAATTCTGACATCTATGGGCGTAGCCCCGCCCTCCCGGCTAAAATTTCCAAGTTTTCAGATTATTTTACTTTATTGCCCACCCATACCCAGCTCTGTATCGAATTTCGGCTCATTAGCACAAATTTTAATTTTTATGGGCGTAGCCCCACCCCCCAGGTCAACATTTCCCATTTATCAGATTTTTCTAGTTCATTGCTCACCTAGATTTACTCGTGTACCAAATTTTAGCTCTCTAGCGATAGCGTGCTGCATCAATTTGATGAGTGTGTCATTGGTCAGTGGTCAGTGAGTATGTCTTAAAATATGCACTTTTTGCACCTCTATATCTCTGGAACCTTTCATTGTAAAACTTCGCATATAAGATTACATGAATTTATTCTAATTATGGTTTAAATATCATAATTTTACTACTGCGGGGAACAAAGTTATGAGGGGGTAAAAAAAAACAGCTCGAATGGCTTCGTGTAAATATACACACTGCGTGCATTGGCCGGAACTTGGCCTGGCGCACTGCCGTGCGTCTAGATACAACTCGAAAGAATTTTCTTTTTTTTGCGTAGCAGACCCCGAGTTTTTAACAATATTTTACAAAGCAAATGCTTACATATATACTCTTAATTATATACTTGAGCGTATAAATGCATATTCATGTACATATGTTTGTGTCACACTTTGACATTTTGTGCCATCGCAAAACGATGTCAAACGAGTTGGCAGCATTAAACACACAAAAATGAAATTTCAGCGTGTAACATTTTCGGCCTGTCTCACGATGCCACCAGCAATCGTTCGATCGAGTACTTATATTGAAAACGACAACAAATTTTCTAATGTTATTGTCTTTTGCAATACAAGTTGTCGACTGCCGTTAGTCATATTGAGAACATAAATAAAAAAATTTAAATGTATGCGGGTATAAAAATTTCAAAGCATGGATAACGAAGAAGAAAGTCGAAAAGCACAGAGGCGTGTGAGAAAAAATCAAGCGTCCTGAAAGCATGTTCTATTATTGCTTTATAAAATTTTGTATTTTTCTTTTGAATGTATGGTGTTCAGCAATAAGAAAGTAAAAATTTTCTTCCATCATGCGCAAAAATTTTTTAAACCAACTTTAATCCTACTTCCCTTAACTGGAATACAGAACAAGTAAGAGTGCTATATTCGGCTTTGCCGAATCTTATATACCCTTTACCAAAGTTCGTTTATGTAGTAGAGAGATACATAGATAGAGATACATAGTTACTTTTATGTACAACGAAAAAAATAGAATAGAATACAATAGAATAGAATAATCATTTTAGATTTTTCTGATTACTTATACCAATTTAGTAGTTCTTAAAAAAAATATAGAAAGTGTGTTAAGTGAAAAAAAAATTTTTATTTAGTTACTTTAATGTCCAAAAAAAAAATAAAAGTTTCCAGCTCTGGAGCTGTGGTTCTTATTTTTATAATTTTCTATACCAAACCTTTCTTTCCAAAACGTAAAATATATATAATTTATCGAGGAAAAGATAAAAATTGATTAGAATAAGTTCCTTTTGTATATCAAAAAAGTATAAGTTTCCCAACCCTGAAATTATCCTTTTTGATTTTTCTGATTTCTTTCACCAATCTCTTTCTTTTGAGAATTTAAGAAATGTTTAATTTATAGAAAAAAAGGAAAAAATTTGTTTTAGTAAGCTACTTTTGTACAAAAAAAGTCAAAGTTTTCCAACCCTGAAATCGGCTTTTTGATTTTTTTAATTGTTTTTTTTTAGTTTGAAATACCAATTTTATTCGTACTCAAGCATAAAATAAGTTTATTTAATAAAAATTAATAAAAATTAGTTTTCGGTAGCTAATTTTTTATATATTACAAAAAGTGTGGATTTTCCAACCCTGAAATCAAACTTTTTGATTTTTCTGATTTCTTATACTAATCTCTTTCTTTTAAGAATATAAGATATCTTTAATTTATAGTGAAAAAGGGAAAATTTGCTTTAATAAGTTACTTTTGTATAAAAAAGGTAAGGTTTTCCAACCCTGGAAATGTGTTTTGAACTCTTTTAAATTGAAATACCAATTTCATTCGTAGTATAGTATAAAATAATTTTATTTATTAAAAAAAATTAAAATTAGTTTTCGGTAGTTAGTTTTTTATATCACAAAACGAGTAAGTTTCCCAACCCTGGAATCATCCTTTTTAATTTTTCTCATTTCTTACACCAATCTGTTTCTTTTAGGAATATAAGATATCTTTAATTTATAGAGATAAAGAAAAATTTGCTTTAGTAAGTTACTTTTGTATAAAACAAGTTAAATTTTTCCAACGCTGGAAACATCTTTTTAATTGTTTGAAGTTTAATTTTTAATTTGAAATTCCAAAATTATTCGTCCTGAAGTATAAAATAAGTTTATTTAATAAAAAAACAAAAATTCATTTTCGATAGTTAATTTTTTATATCACAAAAAGTTTCAGTTTCCCAACCCTGGAATCATCCTTTTTGATTTTTCTGATTTCGTACACCAATGTTTTCCTATTAGGATATAAGATATGTTTAAGTTATAAAGAAAAGGAAAAATTTGTTTTGGTAAGTTACTTTTGTATAATAAAATAAGTTAAAGTTTTCCAACCCTGAAGAAGTCATTTTAAATGTTTTAATTTTTTTTATTTGAAATACCAATTTTATTCGTTGTGAAATATAAAATAAGTTTATTTAATAAAAATAAATAAAAAATTAGTTTACGGTAGTTAATTTTATATATCACAAAGATCGTAGGTTTTCCAACCCTGGAATATTTGTTTTTCTGATTTCTTACATTAATCTCTTTCTTTTAAGAACATTAGATATGTTTAATTTATAGAAAAAAGGAAAAATTTGTTTTAGTAAATTATTTTTGTATAAGAAAAAAGTTAATGTTTTCCAACCCTGGAACAGTATTTTTAATTTTTTTTAGTTAGAAATACCAATTTTATTCACACTGAAGCATGGTGTAATTATACAGGTGACTGCGTAAGGATTTGTTATACAAAAATACGGCAACCATAGCTGTGTAAGGAACCGAAGAATGTCAAATGCACAAAAATAATTGTACTAAAACCAAAACCAAATCGAAGTTTTTGACATTCGTCAGCTACAAGGCACCCAGAGCAAAAAATTATCAGCTGAAGTAGCGCTGCCACCTAGTTAGATACACCTTGCACTGAAGTATAAAATAAGTTTATTTAATAAAAAAATAATAATAACTAGCTTTCGGTAGTTATTTTGTATGGCAAAATGAAGTTTAAGTTTCCTAGCTCTGAAACGGTCTGCTCGATTTTGCTAATTTTCAATACCAATCTTTTTTGGACCATTTCTGACACACCAGTCCAGCAACGAAGTCTCTAGTTTTCTGGGACCTTCGGAAAAGCGATTTCACGTACAGACAGATGGACAGACGGACATCGCGTATTCGTCTTCCCTATGCATAAGGATCCAGAATATAGTTATATACTTTACGGCTCGCTTATTAATATTCTGCAAATTACAAACGGAATGACAAACCTATATATATCCTTTTACCATTTTGTGGTAAAGGGTATAATAAATAGGATCCTTTGGTGGCGCGCATATTATGCAAATGCTAAAACAAATGACACTGATTGTAATTATATGAAAATTATTTCTTGATGTACACAGTGTTGCCGCATTGTTATTACTTAGGAACACTGACAGAACAAATTGTATGTTTCCGAACAATTTTATGGGAACGGTATTGCATACATTTGAACATGACAACACAAGAAATGCCAGATGTAAACTCAGCCTAACTTTAATAATAAAATTAATTTAACAAAACTATCGCTCAAGTTCTCGCTCAAGTTCGCTCAATAAAACTGAAAACGTTTTTAATTCAGCAAAGACGATATCACTGTGTTCAAGAAAAGTAATGAAACTTTTTTCCACGACGATTTAAAAACCACACTTAAATTTGACTACCTAACAGTTCTACTCAAAATATCTGTCTTGCTATGGATATTTTTGTAGCCCATGGATTCCAAATTATGCAAATATTCACTGCGGCAAAAATCACTTGCATATGTTTTCACACCAAAAAAATCATGTTTATGTACTTGCAATAAAAATAAATGCAAAAAATTTATATCAAGTCTTGAACTTGATTAAAAGTTGAATAAATTACATATCGCGAAAATGTAGAAAATTTGCAATATTGGAAACAAGCCCTAAAATAAAATTGGTTAAGTCTCTAAAAATGTAAGGTAAGTCATTAGCAGGGGAGAAAGCGCAAAACATTATGAAAACTCACCAAAGCTTGATAAATATTTATATCTTAAAATGACAGAAACTTGTGAAAATTTTAAAATTTTTAAACAAGCCATAAGGAAAGGTAAATAATGGGTAAAAGTCGCCAAAATTGCGAAAATTCGCAAAAACTTGATAACAACGGGATAATAGCAAAGTCTAATATTGTTTAAAATTCGAGAAAACTACTTGCAAAAACTCGCTTTCATTGCAAACAATGCATTCACGAGAACTTGCAAAATCGAAAATAAGCGTTGAAATTCATTAGAAATTACCAAAACAGTTATAAATAAAATAGCTCGGAAAAAAACGCGAAAAATCGCAAAAAAAATTTTGTAACACATTAAAGAAACCACTTACACAGAAAAAAATATACAAGATTTATGTTTAACAAAACCATGTTGTTGAATAAAATTTTTAATTTCAATAATATTTGTCATTAACTTGAATATTGTATTTATCAATTCCGCGCATTTTAAAATATCATTTAATTTCATTTGTTTGTGTTGGTGTTTTCCTTGCTTGTTGATTGACTCAACGTGGTCATGTGCTGATGTTGTTGTTTATTTTGATTGTTGGTGGTGTATACGTGTAAATTCCGAAAAGAAGCCGAAAAACGTCGTAGCTTGTTTTTTTTTAAACCAACAAAGTTATTTTTAGATTGCATCAACGAAATGCGCCATGCAGAAGAAACATAAGAAATCATGTTTTGCGTGTATTTATTATTTGCGTACCCAATAACAATTTGCTCTTTAGCTTAGTGGTAAGTACGTTAGTTTATTAGTCAAGAGGTTGCCGGTTCGACTCATCCCAAACATCTTTAAATTAAAATTTAATAAAAAACCAAGTTTAAAAAAAAAATTAAACACACAACGAAACAACACATTAGAATTTGAAAAACAAATTCATTAAAAATTTTTGTTTTCTGTTAACAACTCAATTGTGAATAACACAATAATTTTAATTGGAAACAATTGAGTTGATTTTGTTTTCTTATGTTACAAATGTATGTTTGTATTTACAAAAATCGTTGTAGGTGCCTTTTTAAATAATATTTTATTTGTATTCACAAATAAATTAGTTGTATTTACAATTCTTTTTTTTCTGTGTACAGAACTCTTTAGCTAATTATGTATTTTCTGCATATATTTTAGCAACGCCTCCTCTTGTTCCAGGTTTTTTTACTTACCTCTTTAAAACACAAATAAAATGGTTTGAAAAAAAAGAATTTATGTATATAAACATTTTATTTATTTGCTTACATTTTGGTATTGTTCCAAAAAATAGTTAAAAATTTTATTTTTACTAAAAAGTATTTTCTTTCACAATGTTTTTTGCAGCCGAACTCAAATTGCTTATTTCGTAGTGAAATTGGATTGCAGAAGACTTCAATTTTATTTGCAACAAAATTAAAATTAAATTTTACTCAGTCCAAAAAGTGTGTATGTCTCCGTTTCCGAGTCATCGCAAAAAGGAAAATGACTTTAAAGAAAATTTAAACAATTTATTTGACATTGCCCACGTTCACGCTCTTAAGCTGATAATTATACAGGAAGATAGAGACTTCTTAACGAAGCAGCGAGTAAATTGGCGTGTTTCTAGCATGACTTATGTCGATCAAAATGTCAGAAATAAAGACAAAAAAAGACACAAGGATTGAAAGATGAAAAACATCGAAAAGAAAATTATGAAGAGAAAAAAGGCACTTTAGGTAATTATTATGTATATTTGGACTTACGGTGGCTATTTGATGTACAGACTTAACTATGGAACATGTTGAATTTGAGAGTGATGAATAGCGAGATGATGTGCAGGCGAGGGATCTAAAACAGAGTGATTACATTCCAAGTTGTTCCAATAAGCCGATTTGAAACCGTGGAAAGAAGAATTTTATAGACGACAAAATGCTAGCTTGTATAGATGCTGGCAATATGTCATCTCCATCTTCATCAGTGCAACTGCCAAAGCGCTAGGTCACAGTATTGCGTCATGACAAAGAAATTGTTGAAAATTTCAAGGTAAATATTTTTATTTTGCCAAGTTATAAGTTTTTCCTTGAGCTTAGATTTTTTAGATCCCTGAAAAATTTGTTTTGCATTGGGACGGAAAGCTACTTCGCGCCATTGCTGGAAAAGATAAAGTTGATAGCTTGGTTATTGTGCTCACGTCGGAGAACGTTGAAAAGTTGATAGCCATCATTGAAGGTAAAACTGGTGCTGCAGTCGCTAAATCAGTCTACGAATATTTGCTAAAAATAATTATGCTGAATTCGTCAAAAATTATATGTTTTGATACCACTGCTGCATATACTGGCTTTATTGGAGCGCAAACTGGAACGCAGCTTGTTGTGGTTACCATGTCGCCACCATATTGCAGAAATATTCTTAAGAGCTTTATTTAAGATTAATTTCGGAAAATCAAGTGGCCCAAGTGAACGTTTTGCACGGGAATGGAGCACACTTAATTCAAAACGATACAACACTTGTATGCAACATGCACAAGTTTTGAGTGTCATATCTGTCGAAGAACGCGAGACAAACAAGCACTTTTGTCTTGAATATTTAGCTCAAGTCCACGTTCGGCATAATTGTAGAGAACTCCAACAACTTGCGTTTATTTTTCTTAGTGGTATCATTACCAATTTCACATTTTCTGCACCTGGAGCGACCTCTCATGCAAGATTCATGTCCAAGGCCAAATATTGTCCAAAAATATATATATTTTTACGAACACTTGAAAATTTCTGCGTGGCAGTTGAATGAAATTCGTCATATGTGCATTTTCTTAATAAGTCTCTATATTCCATACTGGTTCAGAACCGGAAATGCAGTTAAAGCGCCAAATAGATATATGCAGCTGATAAGGGGAATTATTTGCTATTTTTATAAAAAAAACCTATCTACAGTGCTATTGGAAAAAATTCGGAACCATCTGTGGTATTTATCAGAGGAAGAAGTTGCACTTGCCTTTTTTGATCCACATGTACACTCAGAAATAAAGGAAAATATGGATTTTGTGTGGCAAATAGAGTCAGATAAAGACAATCATATCGGTGATGATGTTGCTATTCTCCCTTCTAAAAATGTGGTTGCAAGCGTTGATGAATTACAATTAATCACATCCAAGGATTTAAGCTTTTTTGTGACTACCAAAATAAATCTTTTCTTAAGTTTAAAATTTTTTAAACGAACTAATAATCTCAAGTTAATATTTTACTTATTAAGTAAAATATTTTTTTATTAAAAATACATTGAAATTGATTATTGAGGGGTTTAGCTGGATCCTATGCGCATTTCACTGTTGCTAATGCAGATCATCAGGGAACCTTTACCCAAAGATTCTTAGAACAACTGGAGTTATTATGTTATAAACTTTCATTTAAACAAATGAGAAGCTTAAAAGAAACAACAAAGTTGAAACAAGAACTCAATAATCAACATGTTTTTTATTTTCTTACTTTACTTTACCATTAATACATTGGCTGACTTTTTTCAGCTTCAAATTGTATTTGTAAGAGTATGTAAAAGAAAATAAATGTAAATAACAACAACAGCTATTTAAGAATAGAGTGTTGCCACACAAGTATTTTTTTTTTTTGACCGGGTGCAAAAAAAACACTAATTAATAAATTTTTTTTCTCGTTTGGAAACTTCTGTAGATCTCTTACGCCTTAATCCGTCAAATAAGCCTAAAAGTGAAGCATTTTGCAAAGGGAAACAGATCGCCAAATGCATTACTGCTGTGAATGATGCCGCCGAAAGAAAATTCAAGCTAAGAATTGACTTTAACAGATGCTTAACACACACTGAAACTGATAAACAATACTTGTTACACAATATAGAGGACTACGTAAGGACTTTCCAGCCTATACAAAATCTTCATTGATTTAAAATAAAAAAATAAGCTTATTAGATAAAAGTTTAATAAAAAACATTATATATATATAATATATCTTATTAAAAAGTTGATTAGATGCAACAAAAAATATTTCGGTGATTTTTCAAAATATTGATCTTTGACCTCATTTTGGCATGGGTTGGCACCATAAGATTAGCCTGAAAACTTGCTACATCAATTTTGGCATCAAATTGCATGTTTTTATCGCTACTCACATTCCAAATTCCAAAAAAAAAAAAGTTTTTTAACGCCAGGTCTATTATATGTATGTACATACTAAATGCACCCCTCATATTCATAAAATTTAAAATGAATTTGAACTGTATTTTATTTCAAATTTTTCATAAAAAATTTTCCTAAAATGGATTTAAAATTTATATTATTTATATATGGGGGACATACTTTCACGAAAACAAATACACATATTTATATTAAAATATAATTATATTTTATTTATTTCTTTGTTTGTATTGTATGTCATATTTTCTGATACTTCGTTCTATTTCTTCAACTTAACAATTATTTTTATTAAATTCTTTTATAACGTAGATGGTACATTTTGTAAATTCTAGAAGTATGTTCTTAACGCTAAATAAACAATGTTTATTTTATATTTATTTGGTACCTTTAATGCTAATAAATGTTGTAGTTTTAAATGGAAATAAGTTTTTTTACATACTTACACACATATTATGTATTATATTGATACTTGAAATTTGTAAAATTAGTGTATTTTTATACAGACTGCAACAATTAACACTAAAATTTTAAAAAATTTAATTAAAGGGTGTTCTATCAGTTGATGTAATTTTGAATATGTAATTTTGACAACTTGCTGTATCTTGGAAACCGTAAGAGGATAAGTCTTGAAATTTTCAAAAACGGTAAAACTAAAAAATCCTAAAATTATAAAATCACCGAACCGAAAAAAGCGCCAAAAAATAAAATAAATCTCCAAAACGAAAAAAATCGCCAAAATCAAAAAAAAAAAAAAAAATTCTAACACTAAAATAAATCGCCAAATTCGGAAAAATCTCCAAAATAAACTAAAAAAAAGCCTATATGAAAAAGAAATCGCCAAAATGAAAAAAATTGCCAAATTAAAAAAAATCGCCAAAACGAGAAAAAAGTGTCAAAACTAAAAACATGCCAAAACTTAAAAAAAAATAGCCAAAACCGAAAAAACGAAGATAATTTCAACACTAAAAAAACGCTCAAAACCGAAAAAACGCTCAAAACCGAAATGCAGTTATGTAGAATTGTGAACATAGAACATAGAACATAGTGCTTTCGGATTTCTATTATGTTTAACTGTTTGCCAATAACGTTACCAGAAAAACAGGCGCTGACGTTCAAGTTCATAATTAAAATAAAATATTTTTTTTGAATCTAAACAAGAGTTTCAGTTTATTGAGATTGTTTAAAAAGGATTGTTTGATAATTGATATTAAAAGGCTTTTCTCCAAAAAATTAAAATCTATCATGTATTACAATTTATTATAGAAAATGTATTATTCTTAAATGACAATTTGAATAGTTTTTATAAACTTTAATGTACGCGCAGATAAGTATGAAGTTCTTTTTCACATAAAATGTTTCGTATTTTATTCTGCAGACGTAAATAGACCCCCAATTTGATGTCTATAAATTGCACATATAATACTTGTATTCATATTTGGGAGTATTGTTTCAAATATTCGTATTCGCGAACATCAAAAATTGGCTTTCGGCACATCACTAATACGTATGTATGTATTTATATGTATGTAAGACTGAGTTTACATTTGGCAATTCTTATTCTGTCTTTTGGTGGTGTAATTTTCAAATGTGCGCAATGCCATTCCCATTAAGTTTTGCTATAACACACAATTTTTTTGTGTCATTGTGACAGGAAAGTATTCCATACCTAAATAATGGCAATACGCCAAATTGTCTACATAAACAACTAATTTTGATATAATAACATTCAGTTTCATTTGTTTTAGCAATTGTGAGACAAGGTTTTTCGTATTATTTGCTAATTAATATTTATATTCGCAAAATTATTCAATTGGCTAGTGTCACTGTATGCTTAGCAATAATAAGAACAAAATTAAGATAATCTAAAAACGTGTTGGAAAAGTGATGGAAAAGACCAGGCCTTAATATACGTGCCGCCAAAAGATTCTTTTATACTATGCATTCGAGTTTACGGAAACAGGATTCAAGTAGATTTAAAAATTTGGTGTGCACGAAGGAAGAAATTTTTGAATTTCTTGTTGACTGTTTAACACCAAAATACATCCAAAAATAAGATACAAAATTTCGCGAGCAATATCGGTATGTGAGAGGTTGGTAGTGACACTTTGTTTATTGGCCACAGTCGCAAGCTTTGCATCTCTTATGAGCCTATTTGTGGTAGGCAAAGCTATATTGGCTAACGTAGTCAAAGAGACTTGTATTACATGAAAATGTCCACCAGCACGGAAGAGTTGCTCAACATTGCAAAAGCTTACCAAGAATGTTAAAATTTTCTTAATTATTATGGACCACTGGATGATAAACATGTACGGATTATAGCTTCACCAAATTCTGGCTCAGAATACTTTTGCTACAAACAGCACAGCAGCCTGGTTTGGTTAGCGTTTGTAGATGCAGGATATAAATTTGTATACGTAAATATTTTTTTTCATATATGATTCCATACAGCCTCACGAACCTTTACAAGCTTCATTTTTCTCACACGCTTCATTGCTTTTTCATTTTCCTTTTCTGTTTCCATACTTTTAATATTTCATAGCCGCATACATTTAAAATTTATTTATATTTATTTATTTATCTGTCTAATCTTAAGGAATAAATTCGGTATGTTCTCGATAAAGTGAAATAGATTCACGGACTTGTCAAAAACGAGGGATGATGAGCTTAAAGATACAAAAAATGTGTAGGCCGATATTCCAGGTCTAGTGAACCTGAGTGGATTCTATTCCAACCCGCACTCAAAAGTTCAAAATTCTTAGGGATTATTATACTTTATTGTTAATTTTAACAATAGTTATAAATTTTTGTTTAGTTTGATGCTCTTACGTCTGTAAAATATGCTCAAAAAATGTCAACTTAGTTATGCCATATACTGAATTCTGCAATTTTTAGTTTCAATAAAAACATTTACTTGAAGTGGCAGGATTTTGTTTCGGTTTTTTTTTGACGATTTTATGTAATTCGATTCGACAGTAAAACTGTTTGAATTTGTACACAAAAAAGTAAAGAATAAGAATATTTGTAATATTAATCAAAAAATTAATTAAATTTTCACCTATAAACAATTTGATATCAATTAAGTTTTTCCACTTAAACAAAAAGAACGCCGCAGATAGGAGTATTTAAGAGAAAAAGCTGGCCATTAATCTTTTTTTAGTTTATATTGCTTCCGAAAATTTATTGAGTGCCCTAGATCAATGAAACTTAGCACATATGTATACGTCTAACAGTCCTAGGTTGTTAAACCTTGAAAATAAGAAAAATCGGACAGAGAGGGAAAAAGTTCCCCTCAGAGAAACTAATATTACCTGTGAAAAATTAGACTTTTTTCTTAACTTTTCCCATACTCCTGCAATTTTTATCGTCGTCGAAATTTCAAAAGACTAAACTTGGACCCTGAAGACCGTTAGATGCCATTTTCGCCCCAATTTTCTTGTGGGCGGTGACAGAAACATTATTTGAAAATATAATGCAAATTGTTGGACGGTGGACGGCCTAGTAAAACAAACACAGATTTCAGCTTAACTTCAATTCGTCACTTGACGTGATGTGATGCTTTAATCTATAATTTAATTATAATAAATTCAAGTACAGAGTTTTGTTTCTTATTTAAATTTCACTTACATTTGTGCTTCTTTAAGACTAAATACAAATTTACTAGTGTCCGATCTCACAACAGAGTTTGCCAGTCACAAACGTAAATTTCAGTAATAAATACAGTTGACAGATGATGTTTACAGCAATACAGTGGAGTGATAAAGTAACTTTACCACGCAACAGCAAATATTAAAACCATTTAATACTTAGGCTTAATATCATAAAAATTATACATAGCAAAACATTTCTTGACTGATAAAAACGTTTCTATGCAAGATGAGAAAGAACAAAAAAAAAAGGTGAAATTTCCAAAAAATCACAAAAAATGGAGCAAAATGCGCAAACTTTTTTTTCTTGTGTCAAAAATTAGAGATTTTAAATTTTAGTGTGGTATAAAAATAGCTACCTTCACTTTTGAAAACCTTTTTCTTTTTTTATTTGCAAAAGAGTGTATTATTTTAATCACTTTTAATTTTTAAACGAATTGTTTCAAAATCAATATTCCACATAATTTTTTTTGTTATAATACTAAGAAAAGCTTGTAATTAAATTTTTCAGCTGAAAAAGAAATCGACTTAATGGCTTTCATATAACCATATTGAAACCGAAAAGAGTATTATTATATATATAAGCTCCCTTAGTTCCTACAAGGAGTATAGGGCCATAACAAATTTACTCCATTCTGATTTGTCCGATGCAAGTGTTTTTATATCGTTCCAGCTCTTGTCTTGGTTAGCCGCTTCAATTTCGATTTGGCAGCGCCAAGTGTGTGATGGTCTTCCTTTTCTGCGACTTCCTTGTGGATTCCATTCGATAGCTTGCCTTGTAACGTCTTCAACAGGTTTTCGTAGGGTATGTCCTAGCCACCGCCATTTCCTTTTCCGGATCTCGAAATTTACGGGGATTTGAGAGGTTTGGACCCATAATGTTTCATTGGTTATCGTAACTGGCCAGAATATTTTTAAAATTCTACGCAGGCAGCGATTTATGCAGACCTGTAGCGGGAATCATGGAATGCAGCTAAGAAAAATGTTTACTCGCTACAGGTCTTCATAAATCGCTGCCTGCGTAGAATTTTAAAAATAATCTGGGTATATAGAAGAGCTGATTTTATGAAGGAGTTAAATATTTTTAGCTTGGTTCTTTTCGAAATGTGTGCTGATCGCTATATGGGGTTAAGAATGCCAAATGAGTGCTTACCAGCTTTTATTCGATTTTTTATGTCGTCTGTTATAGTCAGAATGCTTCCAAGATAGCAGAACGTTGAAACGTCTTCAGGACTCTTCCCGTCTATTGTGAATGTTGTTGTTGTTAGAAGCATTAATTCTCATTGCTTTAATCTTAAAAATATTAATTTTTAGACCTGCCTTAGCTGCTTCTATTTTTACTGCATTGATCTTAGCCTGCAAATAATTGAAGTTGTGCGATAGAAGACATATGTTGTCAGCATAGTCGAGATCATCTAGCCTTATGTTGAATCCCCAAGTTATTCCCCTCTGAGGCTCTTCTCATTATGTTATCTAAGACTATATTGAAAAATAGGGGCAACAGAACACATCCTTGTCTCACTCCAGTTTTAATTGGAAATGAGTCACTAATACAGCGATTGTGAAGAATACGACAGTCTGCGTTGTGATATAGTGCTTTAACAATGTCAATTATTTTTTTTTTTTGGGTACCTTTGCATGCTAGCGTGCTCCATATTGCGAAATGGGAAAGTGTATCGAATGCTTTCTCAAAATCGATAAATATGAGGTGGAGCGGCGTCCTCCACTCAACAGATTGTTCAATTATGATTCGTAAAATGTTCACATGATCAATGCACGATTTTCGAGGGCGTAAGCCAGCCTGCTCATTGCGGAGAAGCTGATCGAATGCGACTAATGGCCTTTTGTTAATGACTTGTGCTATTATCTTATTTGTGATACTGATGACGGTTATGCCACGCCAGTTCTTGCATTGTGAAAAGTCTCCTTTTTTGGTATGTTAATAATAAGGCCTTCTTTTAAGTCATCGCACAATGAGTTTGTTATCCATAGAATTTTAGTAATGATGTAGATAAACTTGGCGCTGATTTCAGGCGATGCTTTTAAAAGTTCAGGAGATAAATTACCCGGTCCAGGCGCTTTGCTATTCTTCACATAGGTTGTGACCAGCGTTCGATGTGTTTGCTAACATCGTGACCAGATCGTCAGTCCATTTACGCTTATCTTAGCGAGCACTTTTTTTGACATTCTTGTCCAGCGTAATATAGTCAGGAAATAACGTTCCACCAATGACCAAGTTGTTGTTCATGCATGTTTCCAGGAAGAGCTTACCATTTTCGGTCATTCTACCAAGACCGTGACTCCCCATCGCTCTCTCAAGGCCAGTATTCACATGACCTACTTGGGCATTGAAGTCTCTTGTCAAAATCATGATGTCTTCGCGGCCTATAGATGCAGTTACCCTAGTTAAGAGGCCGTAGAAATCCTCTTTCACTGACACTTCTGCAACATCGGTTTGTGCATAACAATGCACACAGGTTACGTTTCTGGCTCAGATTCGAAAACGGGCAGTGATAATCCTGTCAGATTGTGGTTTCCATTCTATGAGTGCATTAAAAATTCATGTAATTTTCTTTCCTGAATTTAGTATCTCAGAACTACAAATCACAACACAAAGTCTTCAAAATTATGATGTTAAATTTTGTTGTGTATCGATCAATGTACTTTGTTTTTAAGATTTCTTTAAATTCATTTTTGGCTTTTTGACCAGATTTTATGCTCAAATGCTCCTCTGTGCACCGATGAAAGTTCAAAGGAGCAAAAGTGCTTAGCTTAGCAATAAGACTTGAGTAGTGTAAGCTGGGACAAATTTACATTTATATATCGCCTACCACTATTGGTTGTCCAATTATTTATTTCTAAAATGTATTTTTGATCAGTCAATTTTTCATTTTTCAGAAGTGCTATAATTCGTTTTTTGCTTTCAAAGTCATTTAGTATTAACTTTTTTGAGATTGTGTTATGCTTCTAGCTGAAAAGTCTACTTTAGTTGCTAATGAATCAATTTTTAAAGTCTAGTTTAAACTTTTCGAGTTTTTGTCCGACGAATAATATCTAAATACTTGTAACTCGATGGAGTTATTAAATTTTTCACTATGTGATTTTTTACTTGGAGATAATCTTCACATAATAAATAGTCACCAACCAATAATTTCCATTCGTTCATTTAATATCATATTTTTTTTCTTTATCCATTATTTTAATCTTTAAAGTTAAATTCAATTTATGGCAATAATGAAATTTTCGTAGACATTCTTTTTTGGATATTTCCAATCTTTGATTTTCTGATTGACTTTTCATACCCCTTACCAAAAAGTGGTAAAAGGGTATATATAGGTCTGTCATTCCGTTTGTAACTTCCACAATATTAAAAAGCGAGCCATAAATTATATATATTCTGGATCCTTATGCATAGGGAAGACGAATAAGCGATTTCCGTCTGTCCGTCTGTCCATCTGTCTGTACGTGAAATCAGTTTTCCGAAGCTCCCAGAAAAGATAGAGACTTCGTTCTTGGACTGGTGTATAAGAAATGGTCCAAAAAATATTGGTATTGAAAATCAGCTAAATCGAGCCGATGGTTTCAGAGCTGGAAAATTTAAACTGCACTTTGCCATACAAAATAGCTACCGAAAACTAGTTATTATTATTTTTTTATTAAATAAACTTATTTAATACTTCAGTATGAATAAAATTGGCATTTCTAATTAAAAACAAGTAAGAGTGCTATATTCGGCTGTGCCGAATGTTATATACCCTTTACCAAAGTGCGTTTATGTAGTATAGAGATACATAGATAGAGATACATAGTTACTTTTATGTACAAAGAAGAAAATAATAATTTTCAAACCCTAGAATCTTAATTTTAGATTTTTCTGATTACTTATACCAATTAAGTAGTTTTTAAAAAAATATAGAAAGTATGTTAAGTGAAAAAAGGGAATTAAAAAAAATGTTTTAATTAGTTACTTTAATGTCCAGAAAAAAATTATAGTTTCCAGGTCTGTAGCTGTGGTTTTTATTTTTACAATTTACTATACCAAACTTTTCTTTCCAAAATGTAAAATACATATAATTTATAAAGGAAAAGATAAAAATTAATTAGACTTAGTTACTTTTATATATCAAAAAAAGTGTAAGTATCCCAACCGTGAACTCATCCTTTTTGATTTTCTGATTTCTTACGCCAATCTCTTTCTTTTAAGCATTTAAGAAATATTTAATTTATAGAAAAAAAAAGAAATATTTGTTTTAGTAACTTACTTTTGAACAAAAAAGTTAAAGTTTTCCAACCCTGGAATCATCTTTTTAATTTTTTTTATTGTTTTTATTTGTAATACCAATTTTATTCGTACTCAAGCATAAAATAAGATTATTTAATAAAAATAAATAAAAACTAGTTTTCGGTACCTTATTTCTTATATCACAAAGAGTGTAAGCTTCCCAACCCTGGAATCCTCCTTTTTGATTTCTAATACCAATCTTTTTTTTTAAGAATATAACTTATGTTTAATTTAAAGTAAAAAAGAAAAAATTTATTTTAGTAAGTTACTTTTGTATAAAAAAATAAGGTTTTCCAACCCTGGAACGTCGTTTCAATTTTTTTAATTTTTTTTATTTTGAAATACCAAATTCATTCGTACTGAAGTAAAAAATAAGTTTATTTTACAAAAAAAAAAATAAAAATTAGTTGACGGTAGCTAATTTTTTATATCACAAAAAGTGTGGGATCTCCAACCCTGAAATCATATTTTTTGATGTTTCTGATTTCTTATGCTAACCTCTTTCTTTTAAGAATATAAGATATGTTTAATTTATAAAGAAAAGGAAAAATTTGTTTTAGTAAGTTACTTTTCTATAAAAAAGGTAGGGTTTTCCAACCCTGGAAACGTGTTTTAAAGTTTTTTAAATTATAATACCAATTTTATTCGTACTGAAGTATAAAATAATTTTATTAATTTAAAAAAAATAAAAATTAGTTTCCGGTAGTTAATTTTTGATATCACAAAAAGAGTAAGTTTCCCAACCCTGGAATCAGCCTTTTTAATTTTTCTGATTTCTTACACCATTCTATTTCTTTTAAGAATATAAGATATCTTTAATTTATAGAGAAAAAAGATAAATTTGCTTTAGTAAATTACTTTTGTATAAAAAAAGTTAAAGTTTTCCAACCCTGTAAACATCTTTTTAATTTTAGAAGGTTAATTTTTAATTTGAAATACCAATTTTATTTGTACTAAAGTATAAAATAAGTTCATTTAATAAAAAAATTAAAAATTAACTTTCGGTAGTTAATTTTTTAAAGCACAAAAAGTTTCAGTTTCCCAACCCTGCAATCGTCCTTTTTGATTTTTCTGATTTATTACACCAATATTTTTCTTTTAAGAATATAATATATGTTTAATTTATAAAGAAAAGGAAAAATTTATTTTAGTAAGTTACTTTTGTATAAGAAAAAAAGTTAAAGTTTTCCAACCCTGGAAACATCTTATTAACTTGTGAAGTTTAATTTTTTATTTGAAATACCAATTTTATTCGTGGTGAAGTATAAAACAAGTTTTTTTAGTAAAAATAATTAAAAAATTAGTTTACGGTAGTTAATTGTATATATCATAAAAATCGTAGATTTTCCAACCCTGGAATCATCCTTTTTATTTTTATGATTCCTTACATCAATCTCCTTCTTTTAAGAACATTGCATATGTTTAGTTTATAGAAAACAAAAGGAAAAATTTGTTTTAGTAAGTTACTTTTGCATGACAAAAAGAGTTAAGGTTTTCCAACCCTGGAAACTTCTTTTTAATTTTTTTAATTTTTTTTAATTTTTTTTTAGTTAGAAATACATATTTTATTCATACTGAAGTATAAAATAAGTTTATTTAATAAAAAATTATTAAAAACTAGTTTTCGGTAGTTATTTTGTATGTCAAAATGAAGTTTAAGTCTCCCAGCCCTGAAACAGTCTGCTCGATTTTTCTGATTTTCAACACCAATCTTATTTCGACAATATCTGACCCACCAGTCTGAGAACGAAGTCTCTAGCTTTTCTAGGAGCTTCGGAAAACCGATTTCACCTACAGACAGACGGACAGACCGACATCGCTTATTCGTCTTCCCTATGCATAACGATCCAGAATATATATACTTTATGGCTCGCTTATTAATATTCTAGAAATTACAAACGGAATGACAAACCTATATATACCCTTTTACCATTTTTTGGTAAAGGGTATAAAAATTAAAAAAAATAAAAAGAGTTGGAAAACCTTAACTTTTTTTCTTATAAAAAAGTAACTTACTAAAACAAAGTTTTCTTTTGTTTCTATAAATTAAACATATCTTATGTTCTTAAAAGAAATAAATTGATGTAAGTCCCTATTTACACTATGCAATTCTTATTGCTAAGCTGATTAGTTTGTTAGGAGAGAGAAACGGGGGGAAAAGAATCGTTGCTGTTCCCCTCGTTTCACTCTCCCTGAAACTAATCAGCTTAGCAATAAGACTTGCACAGTGTGATTTGGGACTAAGAAATCAGAAAAATTGAAAAGGATGATTCCAGGGTTGGAAAACCTGCAATATTTGTGATATATAAAATGAACTACCGTAAATTATTTTTTTGTTTATTTTAATTAAATAAACTTTTTTATACTTCACTACGAATAAAATTGGTATTTCAAATTAAAAATAAATTAAAAAAATTAAAAAGACGTTTCCAGGGTTGGAAAACTTAAACTTTTTTCTTATACAAAAGTAACTTACTAAAACAATTTTGTTCTTTTTTTTATAAATTAAACATATCTTGTATTCTTAAAAGAAGAAGATTGATGTATGAAATCAGAAAAAATAAAAAAAAAACAAAAAAGGATGCTTCCTGGGCTGGAAAACCTACAATTTTTGTGATATATAAAATTAACTACCGTAAAATAATTTTTTAATTATTTTTATTAAATAAACTTATTTTATACTTCACCACGAATAAAACTGGTTTTTCAAATAAAAAAAAAAAAATAAAAAATTTAAAAAGACGTTTCCAGGGTTGAAAACTTTAACTTTTTTTCTTATACAAAAGCAACTTACTAAAACAAATATTTCCTGTTTTTCTATAAATTAAACATATCTTATGTTCTTAAAAGAAAGAGATTGATGTAAGAAATCGGAGAAATTGAAAAGGATGATTCCAGGGTTGGGAATCCTACAATTTTTGTGATATATAAAATTAACTATCGAAAACAAACTTTTATTTTTTTTATTAAATAAACTCATTTATACTTCAGCACGAATAAAATTGGTATTTCAAATTAAACAAAAAATTAAAAAACACGTTTCCATGGTAGGAAAACTTTAACTTTTTTATATACAAAAGTAATTTACTGAAACTATTTTTTCCTTTTTCTTTATAAATTAAACATATTTTATATTCTTAAAAGAAAGATATTGTTGTAAGAAATCAGAAAAATCAAAAAGGTTGATTCCAGAGATGGGAAACTTACACTCTTTGTGACATAAGCAATTAACTACCGAAAACTAATGTTTATTATTTTTATTACATAAACTTATATTATGCTTCAATACGAATAAAATAATTATTTCAAATTAAAAAAAAAGTTTAAAAAAATTAAAAAAACGTTTCCGGGGTTGGAAAACTTTAACTATTTTATACAAAAGTACCTTACTAAAACAAATTTTTTTCCATTTTTTCTCTAAATTAAACATATCTTATATTCTTAATAGAAAGAGGTCGGTGTAAGAAATCAGAAAAATCAAAAAGGATGATTCCAAGGTTGGGAAACTTATACTTTTTGTGATATATAAATGTAACTAAGTCTAAATAATTTTGTTCTTTATAAATTATATATATTTTTTCGTTTTGTAAAAAAAGTTTATAGTAGAAAATTATAAAAATAAAAAACACAGCTTCAGAGCTGGAAACATCGGGCTTTTTTTTCTGGATATTAAAGTAGCTAAATAGAATATTTTTTATTTCCTTTTTTCTTTTTTCACTTAACGCACTTTCTATGTTTTTTTAAAAACTATTAGATTGGTATAAGGAATCAAAAAAAATCTAAAATGATGATTCTAGGGTTCGAAAATTATTTTTGTTTTGTACATAAAAGTAACTATGTAAAATTATTATTATTATTTTTTTTTGTTTATACTTTATTTATGTGCTTATGTTTGTATCATTATACGACATGCACGCACTTTGGTAAAGGGTATATAAGATTCGGCACAGCCGAATATACACGCAAAGAAAAAATATAACCATAATAAAACAGCATTATTCTATGATTGAATTATATGGTTGCAGTCAAATCATACTATTGTTAATAGAAAAGCAAACTTAAATAATATTATTATCTGAGTTAATAATAATATTATCTACAAAAACAAATGAACTTTGTTACACCTAATATTAGTATTGTAAATATGACAACACTATTGGTAGATGTGACTAAAATATAATTGAGACTCACCACACCATGTTCTAATATTATATTAATACTGTTAAATACGACCAGAGTATTATTTAATATAATAATAATATTTTGTTTTCTAATTATGTATTTATAGTAGAAACAGCTGTGCATTAAATTCGAAATAAAAGTAAATTAACCTTTATGTCAACGGCAACATACCTGGGTATGTTTTTAGTTTTGAAAATGCTGTAGCTCTAAACTGGATAACCGGATCGACTTGAAATTTCTTGATATCCTAGTCAAAACTGTTTTACGCAATAGTTCCAAGTTTGGTTAGGATTAGATCATCCGTTCGGAAGATAAAGCCCATTTACAAAGTTGCACCCTTAAGTCAACAGAATACATACCTGGGTATGTATAGTAAAACGCATGCAAATATGATAATATAATATAAAAGTATAGTTTATTTTGAGCTAAGTTTTGTAATTATTTTTTTTATTATTATTATATAATGTCAGTTTTAATTATTTTTGCTTAAAATTATTGAAATTCAAATACATCTATCGTATTGAGGTAAGTCTTTGGAATGCTCTGCGCACACTGGTTTGTTGCATAATGTGCATGCTTCACGAGTAGGGCGTCGTTTCGAGCAGATGTAGCAATTCCCCTTTACTTTTAGCCGGCCCGTACTATCACGTTCCTCCGATGCATGTGCCTCAGCATCCACAACTCCGATGGGCCCACCTTTCATGGCTTCGATTGCGTTGCGCGTTGAAACAAATCTGGATATTCTGCTGTTATTCGCCCTTCTTTCCATTTCTGGCTTGCACAATTGCTCGCTAAGGTGATGGAGAAACATCCTACGGCGGCTTGTAAATGTCTTCAGGTGAGTGTTGTTGTAAATGTATATTACGTATGCAGCAAACGCAGCAACGTCCACAATATTATAAAAGAAAGCCAGAGGCCATCTATTTGTGCGCCGCCTCGTACTAAATTCGGACAAGCACTTCTGCAATGGTCAAACCCTGCGTTGCCCGTACTGGTCCAGATTCTGCACTTCTTAGAATGTTGTGCGTACGGAATCTTACAGGTTGTGGTTGTATCGAGGACCAAACATTACCATCTCTGGCAGTAAAAACTTCGCCAGTTTCAATTGGTGCATCTTCAAGATCTTCATCAGAATCACTGTCGCCTTCTGGGTCATATTCTGGTAACATGGGTTCTTCAACGTCTGAGTCATCTCCACCAATATCACCTAAAGCCTCGTCACCAACTATTGAATCGTGGTCACTTGTTTCTTCTTGGCTCCCCTCAAGCGCTTGCCGAATATATGCTTGTTGTTCTTCGTACGAAAGTGCGCTTAGTTGTCGCGGAGTAAGCCATTCACCATCAGCCATTTCACTTTTAATATTTTTTTATTTCCACAAAATAAACAGAAACGTATTTTCACTTCGAATCACAAATGTAAACTAAATTTTCTGACGATACTACAAAGAATGAAATTTCCGCAACAATAAATGTTTCTACCTGCCTATATTATATATTTATTATATACGTATGTCGTCTACCTATACAACCACTTTTTTCAACAAACAATGAATGTGAGGATGAAATTGGTTATCATAAAATTTTTTAGCCTTTTGTCCATTTCTAACAAACTAAAAAAATTATTCGGAAATTCCAACAAACCAGGTAGATACGTAATTAGCATTTTTATGCTAACGACGTACCATTCCCAATACAAAACGTATATACAGGGTGGGCCAAAAGAAACCAAGGGGTGTAAAAGTTTAATAACTTTTTTGTTTATTAATTTTTTTTATTTTTTCTTTCAGATTATATAGACAACACTTGGAGAATTTATAATGGAGAGGTTCACAACTGAACAGAGAACCAGAACAATAGAATTTTATTATTTAAACCAGAGATCAATTATTTTAACGCAAAGAGCATATCGTCGACATTTTAACATCAGAATTTCGCCCTCTGAAGCGATGATTCGTTGCTTAGTTAATCGTCATCACCAACATGGCAGCGTAAGAGATTTGCCTCGAACCGGTAGACCACGTTTAAGTCGCACTGCGGAAAATATTGAACGAGTACAGCAAAGTGTTAACGAAGCACCAGAAACATCTTGCAGAAAGCGTTCTGCTCAGCTAGAAATGTCTCGTACGTCACTACGGCGCATTTTAAAAAAAGATTTACAGTTATACCCATATAAGGTGCAATTGGTCCAAGAATTAAAACCCGCAGATCATCGGCAACGTCTAAATTTTGCAGTTAAATTTCAAGAGCGAATAATTTCTCGAAATTCGGAAATTATTTGGCCAGCGCGATCGCCAGATTTGACAGCACCCGACTATTTTCTTTGGGGATTTTTGAAGGAGCAAGTGTATGTGAACAAACCAGAGACAATCCTTGAACTCAAGGCAAACATTGTTGCAGAAATTCGAACGCTACAGCCACAAGTTTTGAAAGATGTTATGGAAAATGCTCTAAAAAGAGCCCATCAGTGCGAAGCTGAAAACGGTGGTCATTTAAGAGACATCATTTTTTCATACTTAGTGTAAAAAAATTTCCATTTTGTATATTATATAATCTGAAAGAAAAAATAAAAAAAAGTTAATAAACAAAAAAGTTATTAAACTTTTACACCCCTTGGTTTCTTTTGGCCCACCCTGTACATACCCAGGTATGCTGCTGTGGACGTGCGTAAAGCATTTCTGCTGTTGACATAAAGGTTAATATTGTTGAAATAAAATGTATATATAGAAATGTATACTTACACGACATACAGACATTTCTGTAAAAAGAGATACACAAATGTTTATACATACATATATTGCTATTGGCCAAATCTTTTGTATATACTTTATTTATTTATTAATTTATTTAACACCACCCGTGCACCACCGGTAACTTACAAACGAAATACTGAACTGACAGATGTTTCTGAAAAAGATTTTTTTTTAACTTTACATAGTATGGTTTTGGATAACATTATATTGTTATTTACATCATATTATTTTTAAATAATAATACAAATTATGTTGTAGTCATAAATTTTTTACAAAACTATATTGTTAAACTCTAACCATAACACTTTTTTTTTTTTTGATGTGATAATGTAATTATTAAATTCAAACATTATTCTGTTTATCGTAACGAAATAAATGTTTAAAATAACAATTACTAGTTTTCAACGACCACACATTTGTTTCAGAGAACATAATATTGTTTTTTCAACCATTCTACAACCATATATTTTCTTTGCGTGTAGCACTCTTACTTGTTTAATTAAGTGCCAGTTTCAACCTTTATAGTTTAAAGTTAAGAGTTTGTTTGGCGGCGGCTTCGGAACAAAGCAAAGTAAACATCAATTATGGAACAAAACAAAGTCCACTTTATTGGGATGATTTTTTTTTCAGTAATTGGTATATCGGTTTTTTATTTGCATTTTCTTTTTGTTCTTGTCTCCTATAGTTGCCTTAAATTTAAAATTGTTTTTCTCTTTTATTTTATTTTTTTTTGTTTGATTATTTGATTTGGGTGAGGACAATTCAATTTTGAAGGGTTGGTATAAAAAGTCATGCCTGTAGACCGTACTGGTATTATTATTGTTGGAATTAATATAAACAACCCAACTTGACGCGCAGTTTTTTCACTTTCCGTCTAGATATAAATACATTTTTTATGGGTTCGGCTCCTATGTTGCATGTTCATACTGAAAACTTGATGTAAGGTTTATGTTCAACAGTTTTTTCCCTCTGCTTTTTAATTTTCCCACCAACTGTGGTTCTTAGTGTAAACATTTGTGTTTCATATCAAAAGGTCGTTTTGTTTTCATCTGTACTTGTGTTACTTTTATACACTTATTTAAATGTACATACATATATGTTGCATGCATGAAATATAGTATTTTATTAAACTCTCCTTTTGCGTGCCACTCAAGGAAAATCGAAAAAAAAAGAATTGGGTGAAATTTATGTTTCGTATTAAAAATATCATATTGTTTTACTTTCATGTAGACAAAGTAGTGGCGTTATCAATTTGTCGAATGCCTTGGAAAGTAGAAATATAAAATAATAATGTAATAATTACATTTGCCAACCATCATTTTTATAACCTTCATCAAGTATAGTAGGGGTTGTGTTGCTTATTGGGGGTATTGTTTTGAAATTTATGAAGTGACTTTTTCCTATTTTCCATAGTATCTAAAAGCTTTCCGAAGTTCAAGTGGAAACTTTATTGCAACTCTCCATTATGTTTATAGTTATTCTTTAGTTGTTTTTAATTAATTGCAAGTACTAAGAAAAAACTTTAACAAAAATTTTAACTGGTTTGGTGTGGGAACTTTTTTGAGCTGATGGCGTTTCTTAATATTTTGGAAGGTCATTTTTGCAAGCGCTGGCACAATTTGATATTTGCAAAAACACTAAAATAATGCATAACCCTATGTCAAAATTGTAAAAGAATGTCCATAAAACTATCGTTGTATGAACATTCGTACCAAAAGTGGAGGTGAAGCATAATCTAACAAACACTATTACCAACAGTATGTAACAAGCAATTACAGTCTACAGCGCATCAAGTTGCAGTAAGAAGTACTAGCAAAAATATTTCAAATGCCAGCCAAAACAACGGTCACATGACACCGTATATTAAAATGGGCGGCCGTTGCATAATTCACTTATTTTATTATTTATGTTTATTATTTATGACTATAAACATTGAAAAACCTACTGCTTCCATACACGTATATGCTCTCACATAAACTATGCAAACTGTTGAGACACACGCTGCATTTTCACCCAGGAAAACTAAAAGTACTCATTTGCTTTAACCAAGCCGATCACATGTCTTTTATTTTCTCATATCTGTTGCTATAGGAATTCACCCTCCTGTTTGTGTAACACGTTGACGTTAGAAATTTTGGCGTTTTTGTAATAAATTAAAGGAAACTTGCACAACCTTTCTTTAATCCATAACAGAATCGTCAAGATTAGCATCGTCAACGTCTTACACAAACAGGCTGTTAGAGTTAAATATAAAACAATTAGATGCAAGCAAATAAATAAAACATTATTTGAAATGAGTTTTGGGTATGCTCCATAGGCGTAAGAACTAATCAAGATAAAAATCTTATTTCTAAAGGCATTTGCGTTCTTTGGTCATGAAAGCATATTAATTTCTTAGGGTTCCGTACACCAAAGGTGAAAAGGACCCTATTGTTTTCGCTACGCTGTCCTTTTGTCCGTCTGTACGTCACACACTATTTTCTCAAGAACCGTAAGAACTAGGGACCTGAAATTTGGACAGGGTATGTATAACCTTGGCCACTACAACAACAAATATATGAGAATTTAAAATCAAAGGGTGTTAATAAAATGTAGAAATTCACATCTTTACGCATGTGCTGCCTTTTGTATAATTCGGTTAAATATGTCTTATATGTATTTTGGCACAAATATACTATAAAATTTGCCCTTATTTTCTGAGTTTTAACGTTGTTCAAGTAAATATACATTGTTTTACTACACACAGGTTTTTTTTTTTGCAAGGATACGTTTTTTATAGAACACACTAAGATTTTGCTATAAACACATTTATTTAACTTAAATGTTTGCAGACTGCTTCGCAATCGAGGTCCCTCAGAAGCTGAAGCAGTTGGGGGTCATCTATTGTTTCCACAGGCAAATTGTCTGCCATTTCAGAAAACAAAATATCCATTTGATTAGTTTATTTTTTATTTTAATATACTTTTATTATGTTAATTAGAAACGCACTTGCACACTATATTATTAAATAATCACACTTAACCACGCTGGAGTAACTAAGTTTATTTTATTTTAAGCTTTGAATTTTGATTCGATGAGTTGAACGTTGCACTATTTTTTATTTCAATTATTGTTTTTTTCATTTATTTTATATTTTTTTTTATTGAATTTCAATACTAAGCACTTTAATTAACTTAAAATATTTTTTTTTGTTAAAAGGTTTTTTTATTATTTTTTTCTTTCCAAGTGTGTAGTTTGTGTATGTAGTCGTTTTTTAACCCCCGACTAAAAAAAGGGGTGTTATAAGTTTGTAGTGTGTGTCTGTGTGTCTGTGTATATGTGTGTCTGTCTGTGTCCACGTACAGGCCAAACGGTTGGACCGATTTTCATTCAGTTTTTTCTGTTTGAAAGATGACTTGATCGAGAAGGTTCTTAGCTATGTTTGAAGAAAATCGGTCTAGCCGTTTAGAAGATATAACATCTTTTCTGAAAAAAGTCGGGGGTTTTTAAAATTTTGAATTTTTGCACGTGAAGACAAGTAAATCTCTTGTCTATTTCTTTTTTTCGCTATTTAAATTTATTTTCAATAATAACACTTATTTGTTGGGTTAATTTTTAAAACCGATTATCTACCATTTAACCTATGTAGCTTAAAGGGTGATTGAACAGCATATAGTCGAGATGATTAACTTGCATTTGCTACATGAGATTTTTTTAAATATATTTTTCTTTTATTTTAACAGGATTATTTAAAAAAGATACTAAATCAATGTTGTCGTCGAAATCCTGCATACTGTTGTTTTAAGTTTAAGTTTCACTTGTTTCAAGATTTTTGTTTATCTTTTTGGCGTTTGTCTTTTTTATACAATTATCTCATTTCTGCACCTGGATTCTGTAACTTTTTGCGAACCGAAAATCGTAATATTTACCGACATATTTATTCGGTTGCGGTAACGATAATGTGATTCAGTAATTTTTTTTTACGATAATCTCCAGCTTTATCTTACTCACTATTTAATTCAACATTATGTGGTATATCTGTATAGAAAATTTGCGAAAAGCACAAAGAATTATAAAGAAAAACTTAATATATTTAATTGTTGGACTTGTTTTGTTTTACTCCAACCGACAGCGAATATCGTTAAAATATGTTAATTGAATAGCAAAGTCGATAAATATTCGTTATAATTATTATAGCGATACGATTATTACAGAATCCAGGTACTGGTATACATTTGCTGTTTTTAATATATTAATTTTTGTTTTTGTTTATTTTATATAAAATAAATTGCATAAACTTGTTAGTTGGTGCAGTTTTGTATATGTAATTAATTATATTTTTTTTCATTTGACTAATATTTTATAAACACTTTTAAATAGTCTTATAACTCCCTGAAGGAAATGGAACTGACACAAGACTAATCACGTGATCGGTCCGCAAGTAATAGGGACCAGTCCGAATGTGGCTGAATGGTAACTATGCTAGCGTATCAGTCCAGAGATCGTGGGTTCGATTCCCACCATAGACCCTGGGTGTTTTTCGCAGACAAGCTAATCGCTTTCTGGGTTGTGTTTGTGTTTGTTATTTAGTTCTAACACATCCTATAAAACGGACCAGCCACTTTTACATGGGGATGACCTAGGATGGGGTTAATTGATATTTTTTGTGCACCTTGTGACTTGTCACTGAACTGACGCATAGGGACCTAATCGGAGTAGAATAATGAAAATTATTTAAAAATTTCATTCCGAAACGTAACTGTGACAATGAAAACTTATAAATTTTTAGAGATATTCTCCTTATGCCACGACACGTGGTTTTCGTAACAAAAATGATCGATAGTACAACAGTTATACATGAATTTATTTATTGTGCCTTCAAATATGAACTATCAATAAGTATTCAAATCTTAAATCTAAAATATAATCATTAGGCGCGACCAGTGTCGGACATAAACTCAGTGATAGTTGTAAATAATACATAAGTAATGATAATCAAAAAGGAAAAATAAAAGTATTTTCAAGCAGTCCCATCTGGAGTGTTAAGTATAAGAGCCCTTGTGTCCCTCTTTTTAAGGCGGATGTGTCCAGCAAAATTTTACGAGCAAGCGGATTAGGATGTGATTCGAGTTTTGTTAAATATTTGCCTGCGTATTTTGCAATTTCTTCAATCACTAGTGGCATATTTAAATCAAGATATATATTTGAATTTTTTATGTACCATGGAGCCGATGTTATTAACCGTAAAATTCTGTTTTGCCTTCGTTGGATTCTCTCGACATTAGAAGCTGAAGCAGTGCCCCATAGTTGAATTACGTGGCACCATATTGATTTCAAAATCAATTTGTATATTATAAGTTTACAATCTGTACTGAGTGTTGAATTTCTACCTATCAGCGAATGTATCTGAGTTAATTTTAGTTTCATTTGTGTTAGCTTTGAGTCAATATGATGATTCCATGTAAGCCGATGTTCAAGTTATATACAACATGTTAATGTTGAGGAACAACTTGAGTGTTGATTCTAATGGGGAGACGAGTATCTTTTCGCAGGGTAAATGTTATCTGTACCCACTTCTGTTCGTTTAATTTTATTCTCCATTAGTTTAACAATAGCTCAAGCTGTGTTATATGTTCTTGAAGATATCGGGATGCCTCATGAGGGTTTCGATGCATACTAAGGCAGGCTGTATCATCGGCAAATATACCAGTCGGGATATTACTGCTCACAGGCTTATCATAAGTATAAATCAAATACAAAACTGGCCCAAATATACTCCCTTGTGGTACACCAGATGAGATAGTTTCGGGCATACTCCTTCCATAACAGCAAACTTCCGGGTTGTAGTCTAACTTTCTAAAAGATTCAGAAAATTTATTGGTAAATATGATTTCAATTTTAATTGGTATGATTTCAATATCAAATTGAAATCATATCTGAAATATTGAAGTATACTTATTTGACAAAATGTCTTTATTTAATTTCGAAAATTGACTTGTTTTTATGGTTAAGCAATTGTCTATATACATTTCGTTCCCGCTGTGGAACTTGTCAGTAGACTTCAACCCAAAAAATTTTTGAATTAAGTTAACAAACTCCGTATGTTTATTTATAGTAAGACTCTTAATACTATATTGAGAATCACAATATAGTAGCATAATTAGTTTGTATTTTCCACCGAATACAGTTATATCCACACAGTAATACAAAATCTATTTCATTATAATTGAAATTCAAGGCGGGGATATCAGTTAAAAAAATGTATATTAAAACAGAGAAAACATTTACTTACTAGCAACATATTTGTGATGCGTTAGGGAAATAGTTTGCATGGATTTTCTTAGAGCCTGCTCGATTCCCGTAACAACAAAACAGTGTTCATATGAAGTATATATTTTTATATACCGAAACATGCTTTTATAACCTGTTTTGGTTTTTTTTTGCAATTAGTAAATAAAATACTGCAAATGTCAACATACATAGGTATTTTGTTGGGATCAAACCCGTATTTTTTATGTTATTATTTTTTTATTACTAATATTAATATTTTATAAATGAAACTTGATTAATATTCGCAAAACAAAATTACAAATCTCATAAGAGTGCCGCTAAATGTACACCTAATAAAAATCGAGTTTTTGTAAAATATCTTTATTTAATTCAAATGAAATAAAGCCCCAAAAAATTGTGGTTAGTTAAAGTTCAATCAGACATGACATAACCATAGCCATAGAAAACAGCCGTTCGAAACAAACTAATGGGCAACACTGTTTTTGATTATAGCTGACTCGAAATAACGCCATAACTCTCCCCATAGAACCCAATTGAATTTTGGTTTGGTTATGGCTATGGCATTATGGCTATACTACGTCTAATTTAAGCTTTATTGGGCCCAATTTTCATTTCCTTTAATCCTAGCGAAATCGTTAGAAAAAAAATAAAAGTTCCACATTAAAAAATTTAATATGTCGTGGGGATTAATTTATTAATTAATTTTCCTTTTTTTGGGCTTAATATCATTTCAGAAAAAAAGAAATATCGCCACAATTACGAAATGAAAATATATCCCAAAAAAAGTACAATAACGCCCTAAAAATTTTCGTGTTGTTGTCTTCTGTGTAAACATTGGGGCCATTTTTCATTTTGCACTTTCGGGCCTTACTTCCTGGGGTATTATTTCGCACCGCTATTTAACATTAGCTTGTCATTGAAAATCCACCACTAGGCTATAGCACTACCGACTAATTAGTTTATTTTGCGACCACATGAAGACATTGGCACCAAAGATTCACTAGTAAATTTTAGGGGCTCTACTATACAATATCGATAGTTCGTTGTTCGATGTCAATAGTAAAATTGTAGTGATTTACTAGTGACATTGTCAACAGTACTACTGACCAAGTATATCCCAGCCAATGTTATCGCCTATGGACATGCAACATTGGGCTGTCATTGAAAATCTACCAGTTCACTTTAGTTCTATTGACAACCATATGGAGATGTTTGAACTAAAGATTCACTAGTACATTTTAGTGACCCTCGTGTACATATATATTTATTTAGTATTACTGCACAGCATAATAAAAAGAAAAACGAACTATTGACGCTTGTTGACAATACAACCAGAAAAACACTAGAACTTTTCTATCTAACGTATCTCTACTCGCGCATAAAAAGAAAGTTGTCAACATTTTAACTGGTGCAATTGTCGCTAGAGAAAGATTATTGACATAGGGACACATGGTTCTAGGCTAGACTAGAGGGAAGGTTTGATAACTTTTTGTATTATATACATTAACAAGCTTGGCTTGGGCATGTACCTATGTAGTATAATTGTAACACGGTATGCATCTAAAAAAACAATGGAAACGTTTTGAAATATTTGCGGCGCATTTGGTATCATCATATAATATAATTTTATTGCATTGTGTTTAGCACATGAACTTTGTATTATATAGTTAATAAGCTAGCTCTAACCGGATGTCCTAAGATAGATCTCTTCTTTTTATACCCTTTACCAAAAAATGGTAAAAGGGTATATATAGGTTTGTCATTCCGTTTGTAATTTCTAGACTATTAATAAGCGAGCCATAAAGTATATATATTCTGGATCGTTATGCATAGGGAAGACGAATAAGCGATGTCCGTCTGTCCGTCTGTCTGTAGGTGAAATCGGTTTTCCGAAGCTCCTAGAAAAGCTAGAGACTTCGTTCTTGCACTGGTTGGTCAAAAATGGTCAAAATGAGATTGGTATTGAAAGTCAGCAAAATCGAGCAGACGGTTTCAGAGCTGGCAGACTTAGACTTCATAAATAACTACCGAAAACTAGTTTTTAATAATTTTTTATTAAATAAACTTATCTTATACTTCAGTTAAAATAAAATTGGTATTTCTCACTAAAAAAAATTAAATAAAAAATTAAAAAAATTAAAAAGACGTTTCCAGGGTTGGAAAACCTTAGCTTTTTTGTTATGCAAAAGTAAATTACTGAAACAAATTTTTCCTTTTTTTCTATAAACTAAAAATATGTAATATTCTTAAAAGAAGGAGATAGATGTAAGAACTCAGAAAAACACAAAGGATGATTCCAGGGTTTGAAAGCCTAAGATTTTTGTGATATATACAATTAACTACCGTAAACTAATTTTTTAATTATTTTTATTAAATAAATTTATTTTATACTTCACCACGAATAAAATTAGTATTTCAAATAAAAAAAATTAAAAAATTTAAAAAGATGTTTCCAGGGTTGGAAAACTTTAACTTTTTTTCTTATAAAAAAGTAACTTACTAAAACAAATTTTTCCTTTTCTTTATAAATTAAACATATCTTATATTCTTAAAGGAAAAAAATTGGTGTAAGTAATCAGAAAAATCAAAAAGGATGATTCCAGGGTTGGGTAACTGAAACTTTTTGTGATATAAAAAATTAACTACCGAAATTAAATTTTTATTTTTTTTATTAAATGAACTTATTTTATACTTCAGTACGAATAAAATTGGTATTTCAATTTAAAAAACTTTAAAACACGTTTCCAGGGTTGGAAAGTCTTATCTTTTTTATAGAAAAGTAACTTACTAAAGCAAATTTTCCCTTTTTCTCTATAAATTAAAGATATCTTATATTCTTAAAAGAAAAAGATTAGTATAAAAATTAGAAAAATCAAAATTTTGATATCAGGGTTGAAAAACCCACACTTTTTGTGATATAAAAAATTTGCTACCGAAACTAATTTTTATTTTTTTAGTTTTTTTTATAAAACAAACTTGTTTTATACTGCAGTACGAACTAATTTGGTATTTCAAAATAAAAAAAATTAAAAAAATTAAAACGATGTTTCCAGGGTTGGAAAACCTTATTTTTTATACAAAAGTAACTTACTAAAACAAATTTTTTCTGTTTTACTATAAATTAAACATATCTTATACTCTTAAAAAAAATAGTATAAGAAATCAAAAAAAAAAATCAAAAAGGAGGATTCCAGGGTTGGGAAACTTACACTCTTTGTGATATAAAAATTAACTACTGAAAACTAATTTTAATTTTTTTTATTAAATAAACTTATTTTATGCTTGATAACGAATACAATTGGTATTTCAAATAAAAAAAAAACAATTAAAAAAATTAAAAAGATGATTCCAGGGTTGGAAAACTTTAACTTTTTTTGTACAAAACTAAGTTACTAGAACAAATTTTTCCTTTTTTTTATAAATTAAACATTTCTTAAATTTTTAAAAGAAAGAGATTGGTGTAAGAAATCAGAAAATCAAAAAGGATGAGTTCACGGTTGGGACACTTACACTTTATTGATATATAAAATTAACTAAGTCTAATTAATTTTTATCTTTTCCTATATGAATTATATATATTTTACGTTTTGGAAAGAAAAGTTGGGTATAGAAAATTATAAAAATAAAAACTACAGCTCCAGAGCTGGAAACTATGATTTTTTTTTAGGACATTAAAGTAACTAAATAAAATATTTTTTTGAATTTCCTTTTTTCACTTAACACACTTTCTAAATTTTTCTAAGAACTACTAGATTGGTATAATTAATCAGAAAAATTTAAAATTATGATTCTAGGGTTTGAAAATTATTATTTTTTTCCTTGTACATAAAAGTAACTATGTGCTTATGTATGTATCTATACTACATAAACGCACTTTGGTAAAGGGTATATAAGATTCGGCAGAGGCAAATATAGCACTCTTGCTTGTTTGTTGTTTTAAATGCAATCATATGTATTTTATTTTTAAGCAGTTATTTATTGGGTTTCGACAACAAGGGCAGTGTGTTACGGGACTGATTCCAGAGTATCTTGGCGGTATTATTGGAGGGAACAATTAACACTATATTTGTACCATTAGATAGGTTTTCGATCCAACCACATTGAACTTGTCCATTGCCGTTTACTAAAATACCAGACTGATTCCCAATTAAATTGACAAAAGATCAAGACGATACACACGGAAATGGTGAATATGTAACCATTTACATGATATGTCTTTTTTCACCAAACACTACTCCCTACTTTTGGTAGCAAGTCCATTTTCTCAAATCATAAGTCCAGTACATTTTGGATCAATTGTCACCAAATTTTCTGCACGGTTGTTTCAAATAATAAGAAATATATCCCAAATGAAAATAATTACGTATGCGTAATAGATTATAATGCATCAATATTACTGATACGCAACCATTTCCAAAACTTTAAATGCTGAATAAATTTGACAAGAGGAAAATATATGAAGTTATTATCTACCTATATAATTAATAGAAGAACATGTTTTTTGTAATCCCTTTTACGCTGGTACCACTACACCGATTTTAAAAAGATTTATATGGTTTTAAAGGATTTTCTGTACAGATGTGCAGAATTTATATTTTATTGAAATCGGTTTAGTATTTTGGGAGCTATAAGCGTTTAAAGTTGCTACTACTACATGCAAACATATAACACACGCATTTATTAGCTGACAAGTAAAAAAGGAACAAAACATGAGTGCGTGTGTGTGTGTTTGTAGTATTTCTCTTGATATAACAATTTTTTTCTCTTATTTGTTGTTGTATGAAAGCCATAATACTTAAAGGAGGAGAATTGAATAAAGTGAATTAGCTTGGTTGAAGTGATTTTGTTTATGTTTTTTTTAATTTCATGTATTATTTAATTATGCTTACATATGTATGTAAGTTTGTGTGTGGCTGTGTTTTAATTAATTTTTTATGACGTTTAGATAGGTGCATTTTCTTTGAATCTTAAATTACTTACATTTTGATTCTAGATTACGGACGAGTGTGTCGTCCGTTTGGTATATCTAGTTTATCTTATTATTTAAAACAATACGAATGGACATTTAATTTTTTTTTTTTTTGCAGATATACAAAAGGCGCTAAGCCATTGCGATTTTTTTTAAATGTGGTATTAATTTTCCGCGGTTGTCTAGAGAGTTCAAAACAAAACACGGTAAGGTTTGTAAATATATATTGATAAGAAAAACGGACATAATTTTTATACCCTTCACCAAAAATGGTAAAGGGTATATATAGGTTGGTCCAGATTTTTGTAATTTCTACAATATTCATTTGCGGCCACATAAAGTTAGTTATTCTCTATCCTCATGAAGAGGAGATAAAAAAAGACATGTCCGTCTGTCCGTCTGCATTTACGGATAGCTTGAAAGAAAATTTCTGAAGCTCCCAAGAAAGTTAGAGAGACCGGAATTGGACTGAAACGACCGCAGTTGTCTTGGCTTGATTGGTATTGAAAATCAGCAAAAATAAAGAATCGGTTCTTGCATTTTCTATATATATATATATAGTTTTATCACCCATTTGTAAAAAAAAATATAAAAAAAATTAACGTGCATAGAACCAAGAATATTCAGATTTCTTATTAAGATCACTAGCTACTCAACTACTGAGGCTTGCTTACTTCTGATTTATATTCCCTGTATTTAAACACTTTCCTTATAAGAATTGTTTTTTATAAAACCACTTTTTGTCACCACTACATAGATATTATCTTGTGATTTGCCTGGCACATTCTTATTCGTGTGCATGTACATATGCATGTATAGAAATGTGTTTGTACAGAATGTGTAGTGTTAAGAAAAAACTGTAGGTATAAACATTCGCACATACATACTTACTTGTGTGTAAATATTAGAGATGCGCAAATGTCGTGATTTTACAGTGTCACGCGTGAGTCACGCGTGATTAACGTGATTCGTGATCAAATATTATAACTAATCAACCGTGAGTGCGTGAGCGTGACTGACAAAAATTTACTCGTGCGCAAGCTTTTTTAATAATCACGCACGAATTCTCACGCTCGCACGAAATAACATTCTTGCATAGGCACATATGTAACTGTATTCAATCATTTGAAATAAATTATTTTATAATAATAAATGCATATATGTATATTAATATGTATTGTAGTATGAGATTACACAGAAAGAAAAACGACGTACTAAATTCAAGTTTTTTTCACTTACTTTTAGTAAAAATCGTACTTAAAAGCTTAAGTATTAATAGCACTAACATATACTTAAAATAATCCGAAAACGGGATCACTTTAGAAAACCAATCCTAAACTTTCTTAAATTGAGTATGAAGTGTTTAAATTATGTAAAAAAAATCTTAAATAAAGTACCAAGTTCTTAAAGTGAGTAAAAAATTCTTATTTTAAGTACGACATATGAAGAGAAAATAAAAAACCTTTTAATAAAAAATTTAAGTTCCTTTGTGTGCTATGAATTGAAATTCAATATAAATATAAAATAAATAAAAAGAAACGAAATTTAACATAAATAATATAATATACAACTTTTTGAATAAAAATCAAAAATTTATAATAAAAGAAAAGTTCTTATTTAAGTGTGTGGTGTTAATTAAGCCCGTAGTGTGGAAAAAATTGTGATTTCAATAATAATTATAAATATAATAACAATGCATGTGCATATGTATGTAAAAGTGAATTTAATAAAATATTTTGTTGTCTGAGATGACAGACAATTCAACAATGGAAACAAATGACGACTCCAACTGTTCCAGCTTCTGAGCAACTTGGATTGCGAAGCAGCCTATCACTATAAGAGTAAGTAATAAACATTGGTTCATAAGCAAACGCTTAGTGTGTGCTATACATTTTATCGAGTGCACTTGTTGTTTTTATTTTTCGCGTCTTTGCATTTACTTAAACAACGTCATAACTCAAAAATTAGAATTTTGAATTAATAATGCAGAACTAATCCTCATTTCGTTATTCGCAACATGTAAAAATTTTAGAAAAACAGATATCTCGTATATCTAACACTTGAGAGAAAAAAAGAATTTTCTTTTTCCATTCAGTTGTGTGTAAATTGATAACCTTAAACTTGTTTTCTGTAAAATTAATCTTCACAAAAAAATAATTGTGAAAAAAGGCCAAGTTCCTATCCAAAATTTCGGCCATTAAAAGTAGTGAGATATAAATTTTGACCAAGTTCTTGTTTGGCACAGTACCTAACACAGAAATATGTTATGTATGATATAAATTTGTAATCGTAATGGTGTCATATAATTTCTAGATAGTCTGTTTACCAACTTTATAATAAAATATTTTGTTTTTAAATTATGGTTATCGTGCTATCAATTTAATTATATTTAACAAATTAATTCATTGTAATTATTAACATTGATTTTTTAAATTATAATCACAAAATTATAAATTGTGACTTTGTACTTTAAAATAAGTTATTATTGCTGTACAAATTATTGTCAATAATTTCAAATTGAATAATAATAATTTGAATTGAAAATAAAATAAAATATTTTTATTTTATTAAAGCATTTTAGGATTTCGTAAAACAAGCGCATTTTGAGCTTAATATTTATAATCTCATGTTTTCTTATATCAATCTCGTCTTGGGATTATTTCAAGTACTAATTCGGAATATAATTAACTTGTAAATACTTAAATTAAGCGCATTTTGAAATTGATTCAATATCAGTTTTTCTGATATCAATCACGTTTTGAGATTATTTCAAGTACGGATTCGGGATCAGGTATGGATAAAATTAAGTATTTAGGACTTGAATAATCCGTACTTGAATCAAGCTTTCTATACTTGATTTAAGTAAATCCGTACTTACCGTGCCTATGACACCGCTTTGGATTGATTTAAGTACGGATGGATTGAATTTTATTTTGAGTGTACAAACATAATAAATACCCCCCAAACAAAATGTTTCGAATTTTTCTGAAGTCAGTGACTTTGTTTAGCTGTTTTTGCATAATTTCATATGCGACCTCAATGTTTTTGTTGGCACTATGATTTGCTATTTTTTATTTTGCTTAAAATCTCGTTTGAATATGGAGGGTACAGGACGGGACCCAGCTCAGATCCTTGAGGTACACGATAGTCTGTTATGATTTGTTTACTAAGCGTTTTACATATTTTTACACGATACGTTCGTGTTTTAAATAGTTTTCGAACAAACTGAAACAGTTTCTAGAGTAGCGAAGGCTTTGCTGAAATCTAAGAACGTCACGAGGCAGTTTTTATTTTCTCCCAAACACATATTTATTTATATGATTATCTGAAAATCATACTGACCTTGGTTGATTACTTTATATCTAGTTAGAAAGCCATTAAGTCTGTGTACTACAACTTCTTCCTAAACCATCTCAATAGCCGGTAGTATTGCAATGAGTCATTAGTTGTTGCAATCGCTTTTAGAACCATTCCTATAAATTAGGCGTATTAGTGAAGTTTTCAAAAGTGTAGATATAGAAGCGTTACTTATAATCGAGTTAACTACTGTAGCTCAGAATGAGCTACACGGTTTGAATTCTTTATAACATTTTTAATTATTATTGTTTCTTGCAATGCATGCAGTGTGTATATTTACAGGAAGCCATTCGAGCTGTTTTTACCCCCTCATAACTTTGTTCCCCGCAATCGTAAAATTATAAAATTTATATCATAATTAGAATAAATTCACGTAACCTCACATAAGAAGTTTGAAAGTTTTACAATGAAAGGTTCCGGAGATATGAAGGTGCAAAAGTAGAGATGTGCAAATGCCGTGATTTTATCGTGTCACGCGTTAGTCACGCATGATTCACGTGATTCGTGATGTTACTTTTGTTGCTGCATTCTCACTAATGTTCGAAAACCAAATAAACGGGAGAATGCAAAAACAAAAGTAACATAATATCCACTACTATAATACTTATATGCATGTACCGACGGTACATCGAATAAGTAAAAAAAAATTAATGTGATGGTCGTAAAAGATAAGCAAGAATAGCTAAACATACGTAGGTAGAGTAATATAACTTCGTGCTAACCTAAATAGAAAAATGAAAAAATGGAAAAACAGGGGAAATAAATAGTGATACTTACATATGTATTTACCAAAGGTAAATCAATAATTGTACACAACAATCATTTCTCACATTCCGTTTCATTAGAGTTTATGTTAAATAGCTGATGTTAATAACAATCTCTACCCAAGTAGATAGACTAGGGTGCTGATTAAGTGCGTTGCTACACAGAATAATATAGGCATTTCCCCCAGCTTAAAAGTCTAATTTAATTTTTCTTCTCTTCTTTAGAAACTCACATTAATTAATAAAATATTTCATTCAATAAAAAGAATTTAAATTACTGAACTCAAGCCTGACTAAAAATTATTTCTGATTAAAAATAAACAATAAACGCAAATAAAAATACACAATTTAAGAAATTTATTATTTGACATATTATCATAAGTTTATTTTAATTGAAATTTATTTCCTAATGGTGAACCATGTCTATATACATTTCTTCAACCACACATTTTGAAGAGCCACAAACCTGTTATCTTATGCACAGACTTTCAAAAACCATTTGAGAATTCACAAATCATAATATCTTTGAAAGTCACTAAAGTTAATTTTTTAATTTGCTGCTATTAACTATGATAGTAAACACAACCTCTAGTTAGTTGCAGCAACTGGTTGAAAGTTTTTATTTTAATTTTAATATAGAACGACAATTTTTTAGTTGCTAATACCAAAAGTTGGTAGTAAAATCCAATTCGTAATATTTTATTCGGTTGGGTTAACCAATCAGTTAATTAGTCATGACAAAAGCATACGCTCGGTTGATGCAATAAATTTAAGTATTGTCGCAATCATATCTTTGTTACAATTATGCCATTATTGCAATGAACATGAGTTGTTTTTGGATTAACAGAAAATTGAAAGCATGAACTGAAATATAGTTAATGCAAATGATATTTTATTGGACTAACAGTTTTCCAACCAATCTTTTTTCTGGGTGTACATATGTACTATATAAGGAAATAAGCGCTTTTAAAGAGCATGGATTTGGTATAAATATGAATTTATACTGGAACGGATTGCTTAATTTGATTTCTTATTATTGTTTTCTCAGTACATTTTGTAAAAATGTTACAGAAATAAGGAAGAACACATGACTCGTTGATAAGCACTCGGCATGTTAAAGTTCGCCGTCTGAGTTCGAGCGATGTCTATATAAATATTTTTTTCTCAATATATAAATTCATGTTTTTGAAAAAGAAATTAATCAAATTATTATTGAGTTTTTAAAGAAAAATAGCAGCAATGTTCATACAAGGAAACACCACAAAACGTACGTACATGTAATTTGGTTTATAGAACGATACGAACCTTAGCCTAATCAAATAATCAATATAGAAATAACACTGTGTGACAAAAATTATTTAAATTGAAATATGTGTCTTGGACATGTTACTGTTTTTCTGTTACACAGAAAAAACTAAATTTCGTTTTCAGTAACCAAATTCATTGAATCAGTAAATATTTTGTATGAATGCGGACCTACAAAGAATTTTGTAGATTCTGATGACAATTTTGTAAAAATGTAACTGGAAAAAATTTTTTGTCACCACGATACTGCACAACACGAACGAAATATTATTGGCATGGTGTTGAAGATCATAAAATTTAACAGATTTTTTTCAAGAGTCAGTTTTCAAAATATGTCACCGAGTTGGCACTGCCAGCTGATACTATCTGCCACCACAGCTGATACTATCGGTTTACGTACAGAATTTTAAGCTTCAGAGGCCCATTCAATATCAATAATAAATATGCTGGTGTTGTGTGTTTAACGATACAAAATATTAAATTTGTTCTCTACTGTAAATTCATTCATACATATTTTACATCTAAAATAAATTCGTGTTTTTCATGTCAATTTTGCTCAACACGAAACGAACTGGACACGCACGAAATTATATTTTTTGTCACGAACATTCTGTGTTGATTTCGTCGTGGCAGGGAACAACAAAACACGACACGCGCACATCTCTAATTGGCGTACAAATTGTACATGCATACACTTGAAGTAGCAAACTATTACAAACGCTTGTTGTTGTTGTGTTTAGAATTTATAGTTTTTTTTTAAAGAAATGTTGATACATACATACATATGTGTATGTATAGGTATATAAATATGTATAAGTAAATATAAATTCGTTTGCTAATGTATGGTATGTATTATGTATGGATATGTATGTATGTATGTTAAAAAAATAAGCAAACCCTTGCTAAAGATCATGGATTTCTTATGAATATTTTAAAGTTGACAGAAAGATTGTTTGCTTGAGGGTGTTTGATTGAGTGTTTGTTGTTGCTGCGAGTATTTTCTTTCATTCGTGTGCTTTTTTTCAATAACTAAGTAAAAAGTACTTTTGCTTAATTAAGCTGGTGTGGATTGCAGATCGCCAATCGGCAGGGATTGATGCCCTGGCTGAACGTACACACATACATATGTATGTATGAATGCACTGGGTAATGTATTGAAATAAATATCCAGGGAAAAAGGCATGCAAAAACGGAATTAAAACATTATCATTACTGCATTATTTTTTCATAAAACGAGTTGTATCTCCTAAGGACAGTAATGATGCATTAGTTCAGTGGTAGAAAGTACGCATGGTTCGTATCGTACCCGACGCAGTATTTTTTTGTATCTACGGAAAAACGTCATCGAATCTGCGAACTTGCATGGGTTCTAAGCACTCATTTCAATAATTAGCAGTTTTGTTAAATGTGAACCCATGCTCATCAATGACACGCCTGCGTTAAAAATCTTACGTTCTGCGCCTTCATTTTCAGAAGAACCCATGCACTACCTATTTCTTTTGCATGTCTTTTTTGCTGGATCCGAAAATAGCTTAATTATTCGATTGCTAAATAAACTTATCTAAAGAGAAGCGTTGGTTTAAGAAAAAATGGTAACTTTTATATCTAAAGCCATTTTGTGTTCCTACATTTTATTGGTGCTTGTGCCAACTCATTGGTAGATCTGCAACTGCAATGTTTAAAAAGTTTTTCTTACATCATACCTATCAGGTATTATAAGAACTTTCAACGGCACATAGTAGGCTAGTAGGTTATTTGCAACTTAACAAGCTACATAAGTACATATCGCTCATTTTCTAAAATAACGTCATATATCAAAAATGGGATTTTTGAGTTAATGATGCAAAATTAATCCTCCTCATATTGATATTAGTATTGTGTAAAAATTTCATACAAATATCTTGTATGCTTAACTATCGAGAGAAAAATAAAATTATCGTTTTCCATTAAGTTGTTTGTAAATTGAAAACTTTAAAGTTTAAAATAAACTTATTTTTTTAATAAACGAGCGATATGTATGACATTATATCTGTGGCGTATTTTACTGTTTTTCAGGAGAGCACTTTTAAGCGTTCAAGTCGATTTTCATATTTTTTTTCTTTTACAGTTAAATTGGGAAATTCTTTTTTCAACTTTATATTTTTAAGCAATCTTCGTTCTACACACTATAAGTGATATGTACATTTAAGTTGAAATATACCAAAGTATAATCTGAATTAAGCTAATATTCCAAATTAGATAAGAAGTCTAAAAAAGATAAGTCGCGCTATGACTTGCTGAAAAATTACACAAATTTATTGAGATTTTGACCAGGGATACTTTCGAATATTCAGATTACGAAAGTACCATTAACTCAAAATCAGCTTATATCGACTTAAGCACTTTTTCCTTTTTGTCGCAGATATATATTATCCTTAATACAAATGCCAACTATGTATGTATGTACTTTAGAGCGACTCACCTAGTATGGAGATGAAAAATGGCACCTTGTTACCCCTCTCAAATGAAAGATCGGTCTTTTTTATGAGGACTCCCAAAATATTTGAGGGGTCCAACGGTGCCTGCTCGTGGGCTGGACCGTGTGGTAAAAAAGCTAAAGGTAAAATCGAGCAGACGATTTCAGAGCTGTAAAACTCAAACTTTATTTTGCCATACTAAAGTAACTACCGAAAACTAATTTTTATTATTTTTTTTTTTATTAAATAAACTTATTTTATACTTCAGTATGAATAAAACTGGTATTTCTAATAAAAAAAAATTTAATTAAAAAGACGTTTCCAGGGTTGGAAAACCTTACATTTTTTTATATGAAATTATACAAAATTAACTTACCAAAACAGATATGTAAATTAAAACATATTTTATGTTCTTAAAAGAAAGAGATTTGTGTAAGAAATCAGAAAAAATAAAAAAGGAGGATCCTATGGTTGGGAAACTTACACTTTTTGTGGTATTTTATATACCATATAACTGGGTCTAATTAATGTTTTTCTTTTTCTTTATAAATTATATATATTATAAAATTATAAAAATTAAAACCACATCTCCAGAGCTGGAAACTTTGAACTTTTTTTTCTGGATATTAAAGTTACTACCTACAAGAACAATGACGGTCATTTTATGCATCATCTGATGGCCATTTCAAAATTTTCTATCATTTTGTTAAAGGCAATATGAAAAAACTGATGTAAACATTCGTGTACGTGTGATTTTGTTTTTCTTTCATACTTGTGAACTTCATAAACTAGTATAACATATATCTGAGCTTCTCACTTCATAGTATTTTACTAAGCAGTACTGATGTATAAATCGTCACAGCTGAATAATCCGTACTGATGTAAACATCATCAGAGCTGAAGAAACGAATACATACATACATATGTATGCATATTTTAAATTAAAATTTTAAAATTTCTTTTGGAAATTATTGATCTTATTTTACTTTTTTCACAAACATCATAATTTTCTTATCACTTTTATAAATTTTAATTTTACAAACCAAAAGAACTATAAATTATTTTCAGTAAAATTCAATATTTTATAGTTTTTGACATATGTGCATCAGATGTTCCACTCTAGCATATATGTTAGAGTAGAGCAACTATAGTCACCGTCGAGTTGAATGTAAAATTGTTGCAAATGTGTTAGTAAAAAAATGTTGTTTGTGTTAGTTTCGGTCATTTATTTCTTGTAGGGTAAATAAAAGTATTTTTTTTTGGAGTTTTTGATATTGTATGACATGACATCATTTTTGCCAACTGGAATATACGTGAATGTAAAATATTTCTTAAATACAGAGTGTAGAATAAAACATTCAACTTATTGCTAATACTCACTTACTAAAAATTTCACTAGAGCAAAAAATTATAAATTTTTTCACAAAATATATGCATATGTATGGATGTGCTTATGAATATATCTCTATACTTTATATACGCACTTTGGTGAAGGGTATATAAGATTCGGCACAGCCGAATATAGCACTCTTACTTGTTTTTAACCATATTAATTTTGATGTGCATTGAAGATTTTTTTTTCTAACAAGCAAATAATAATACAAAATACAAGCTTATAGAGCAATCATGTATGGCAAAGTTTTTCATTGTCGGTATTTGAGGCTCGTAGCCTTTGTTTAAAATCCAATCACAAAATACACACAAAATCCAAAAAAAGCTACGATATTCTGCATTTACACCACCACTGTATGTGTATTCATTTGTATATGAATCTGATTGAAGTTCGGTACTCTGCTGCCACTTTGGTTGATTGTGATTTACACTTACGCAAGACTACCAAACGCCGAATATGACCATTGTACTTTTGTGTATCTTTCAAGCCCCAGAAGCAATAACATGCATCAGTTAGTCCCTGGTATTATAAGCAAATGTTTAAATGTTTTGAAATTTTATATAACATAATTTTATTATATTTTTATATCATGTGTTCTATATTTCCATTAATTAAAATTTTAGTTAATGAAATATTTGCTTAATAGAAAAATAATAATAAAACATTCAATTAAAACGGACGAGCTAATACTACGATTTTCATCATTGGTTAAAACTAATAAATTTTTTAATTGAATCTTTGTTTTTTGTTTATTGAATCTTGTTTTTACTTTTTCTGTCTATATAGAAATAAAATGTTATATATGGAACCAAATGTATGCATACATGATATCTCACTTAAAATCGTTTTTGCAATCAAAAAGCTTGCGTTTCTTTAAACGATTTTTTATCAATGGTAAATTGAAGATGTCTTAAAAAATACAGACAGTATGCAAGGCTTATGTACAGTGAACTCGGATACATGTACTCATCTATGTAGCATGTAGTGAACCACGATTACATTCCTTTATAAACACAACAGTACATATATTCATTGTTTTACAAGCATGCATATTAATAAGTACAAGAATATCAAATATCATTTGGATATGCAGCGGACAGAATACACTTGACACTTGCTCTTGTGTTTCCAGCCGCTATAGTAGTTAATATTTAAAATACTTAAAGCAATGCATGTATGTATGTATGTATAATTGTTTTTGTAAACATACCGTACATTGTTGTGTGTGTGGTGCACTTAACCTTCCACGATGGGAAAATAATTTATTGTTTGAAATAGATCAACTTGAACTTTCTATGAGCTCTCATCGAAGAACTCTAGAAACAAATAAGCATGATACAATAATATAAAGGTACAACCACCTTTGGCGTATAAAATTAATTCTGACTTTTGTCCCAATTATTTGATTACTGTTTTTTTGTAAGCAGAGAGGAAAACGTTGCCACACGAAATTACGGGGAACTTTTTTTTAGGAATGTTTTTGGAAATGTGTAATTTGTGGTTTTGAATAATACATGTAATGGTTTTTGCTCTGAAGATATATTAAAAATTGTTCAAACATGAATTTTGAATCGCATGTGCTTATTTTAAACGGCATTGCTCTAATAATTCTCTTCTTCACAGCCTTGTAGTATCACCCTTCCTAACAGTGCAGTTGCAATTTCTTTTATTTTTAGTTACAGAGTACACAAGTACTTATTAAATGATGGCTAGTTTAGTAGAACAATAGCGGAATTCACGTTGGCCTTGTAGATCTTTTACATCTTGTAGCTTTGGTAAATTGTTGTTGCTTTGTTTTAAATTCAACAAAATTTACCAAAGCTACAATATGTAAAAGATCTACAAATCCAACCGTGAATTCCGCTAATGTTAATAATACTCAAATTCGAAAGCATTTTCCTTAGTTTCGAAATACGGAGTAGACTCCCAGAATGTGAAAGTGTACGTGTGGACAACACTGCTTTAAAGCAATAATGTAATGGATGTATTTAATATGGCAGTTACATTTGAAGAGGAATTGCACTTAGGCTCAAACGGGTCCAATGTTTTTTTATATTCATATGGAAGTGAACAGAACAAACTAAAGAATTTTTTATTAGCAAACCATCATCTATAATGCTTCTATCCATTTCTGCCGCAAATATGGAATTGAAGGAAATTGAAAAAACTCGTGCCTTTGCTGAAATGCTTGGTATTACTGCAATTGTTGTATCTAATATGGCGACGAAAAGAGAGAATGGTTTTACCTTTATATTATTGTATTATGCAAATAAGTAATAAATTACATTAATCTAAAAAAGGAGTTTATCACTTTACAAGCATTTATAGGCATATAAATATAAAGGAAACTACTTGGGCAGAAATTTGGGTGCAGTTAGTGTTTTATGCGCCCGAAATTTTTAAACAAACTTGAATCTTGCTTCCGTAAATTTGAATGCAGAGTTCATTAGAATCCTTTAGTAGCGCATATATTGAACCCTGGTATCGTCCACAATTTTTTTTTTTTTTTTGTTCTTAGATTGTCTAAATTTCTTTCTAATTATTGCTAAACACATGTTGGCACTATCCAATTGAATAATTTTGCAAATATACATTCATATGTATTAATAATATTTAACAAACAATACGAAAAACCAAGTGTCAAATTGCTGAAACAAATGACACTAAATGCCATTATATCAAAATTAGTTCTTGATGTAGAACAATGTTTCCGCATTACAATTTATTTAGAGATGGGATACTTTCGAACTTTATCGAAAAATTTAATGGGAAAGGCGTTGCACACATTTGAAAATGACACCTCAAAATGGCAATACAAGAAATGCCAGATGTAAACTCAGTCTCAGACGCAAAGCCGCCTGACAAAATTCCAAATATACTATGTTTCCACTATCGGTGATTCGCACTCTATGTATGCTTCACACTACAATCACGAGCGAAACAACTAGCTTCATTCAGTAGATTCAATATGAATCTTCTTGCTAAGCACGTAACATCAGTATCTTCTCCAACTTGTATCGCAGTTTATCACCAGTTTAGCTGAACTAGCTATCAAATCAAAATAGGTATATGTCCGTGTGTGTGAATAAATAAAACAAACCAGAAACATAGTTGTGAGTTTATGTAAATAAACTTAATTAACTTATGAATAGTATAACAAGGAAAAATGAGAAGAAAATATAGGGATACCTTCAGAAATAAGATCTATAGCTAGAGAGCTTAAATTTGGTACACGAGTAGATCAAGGTGAGGAATGAACTATAAAAATCTGAAAACACAAAAAATTTAACCAGGGGATGGAGCTAAGCCCATATAAATTAAAATTTGTGCTACTGAGCTGAGTTTGATACAAAATTAGGTCTATGTAAGCAATAAACTAAAAAATTTGAAAACCCGGAAATTGTAGCCAGGAGGGCGGGGCTACGCCCATAAAGTTCTGAATTAAAAAAGATAATATAAGGCGCTTAATGGAAGCTATTTTATCGCAAATTGACAAACATACTGCGATAATGCAAGGTTATAAATTTTTTGTTAAAAAATGGGCGTTGACACGCCCTTACAATTTAAACCTTAATTAAGTTCTATTTCTCAGCATATTTAGATATACTTTTTATGTAGGTATTATTATCCGTTTGCAACGAAACTTAACACGAGTATTAACCACTGGCCCATAAAAACTTAAAATTAAAAGTTGCGCTAAGGAGCTAAAACTTTATACACTAGTCGGTCTAGGTGGGAAAACCAACTCCAAAAACCTGAAAACCCAGAAATTTAAGTCAGAAGGGCAGAAGGAAGGGTGGAAGTTTCAATCACGGGTGGGAACAAGCACTTTAAACTCCAAATTAAGATCAATTTCATGGAAACTTTTCACACACATTGCGCTTATCGAAAGTAAAAATTTCCTGTTTTGAAAAGTGGCCGTGACTACACACATAAATTTTAGCTTGTTCTTTCAAGTACTTTGGCTTAGCAGTTTTTAGTCTATTAGTCATGTATTTCTCAATAGCTTTTTCCTACGAAACTTTACATGAACCATAAGCACTAGCAGGCATAAAAATCGGCGGGGCGAGGCCCATAAATATTTTTTTCGTAATACTATACTTCAGAGAGCTGACATTTTGTAGACAAATAGTCCCAATTGATTAACTCAATCGGAAATTCCAAAAATTAAAGCACCTGCTACCCTATTGATACTTTGCATGCACATTGGGCATGTTCTTTTTATTTATGTACTTCGGCTAAGCAGACTTTAATATGTAAATATATTGTGAAAATAGGCGGGGTCACGCCTACTAAAACTTACGTTGTATTTTGCATATTTAACTCCAGACGACTCTTACCAAATTGCATACTCACTGGCGACCCGTTGTAGTTAATGACACAATATTGCTTTTTTAACGTATACAATCCAACACCCATCATGCTCTAACCCAATATTTTATATAACTATACCATTTTCAACTGTTGTAATGTTCATGCATAGAAATAAAACACACTAGAAATTTTAAGTTAAAAATGTGTTGTTATAGAAAAATTTCCAAGATATAAACTTATATATTTTTTAGTTTCACGCACATTTTAGATTTATTTGAAGATGGCCGAAACCTACAAGATTAGATGAAGATAAAGATTCCGAAATTAAAAAATGCGCAATTTTGAAATACACAATGACTTCACTTAAATACACTATTGCGGCTAATGCCAATTCTCATCTTGTTGTTTCAAATACTGCTCAGTTATCAACATAAAAAACTATAACAGATTATTGGCGCAAAAACTGATAGCAAAAAATAGAAAAAATTTATATTTTTAAATATTATAAACTAATATTTGTTTGCCATTCATTTAAACTTCGTTTTGAATTTATGACTTTCTGTACATGTGACCTTCTCCGAGAAAAGGACCTAGTGTGTCAAAAAACGGGTTTGGACTTAAGACTGGATTCTGGTACATAAAAGGTTGTAGAATAAGATGAAATGAGTTAGATTTCTGATAAAAATTTATTTGCCCCAAAAACGTACAAAACGAACTTGGGAAAATCGATAGTGATAATGCGTTATGAGCCTTTAAATGCGTTTTTCTATTAGTTGGTGAAAACCCACTAAGGGACCTATTTCTCGGAGAAGATCATATATATATTAACTTAAACGAATACTAATATCTAGAAATGTCAAATATGTAGGAATGCGAATACGCATCACTAATACATACATACACTCAAAATAAAAATCAATCCATCCGTACTTAAATCAATGCAAAGCGGTGTCATAAGTACGGTATGTACGGATTTACTCAAATCAAGTACAAAAGGCTTAATTTAAGTACGGACTATTCAAGTGCTAAAGACTGAATTTTATCCATATTTAATACCAATTTTGTACTTAAAATAAACCCGAAACGAGATTGATTTCAGGAAACCTGAGATTAAATCAAATTCAACATGCGCTTGATTGAAAAATTTTCTAGTGTATTTAATCGCGAATCCGTACTTGAAATAATCCTTAACGGACATTGCTTAAGGAAAATCTGAGATTGAATTAATCTTAAAATGGGGTTGATTTGATGCCGAATCCGTATTAGAAATAATCCAAAAACGAGAATCATTTAAGAAAAAAAAATAGATTGAATTAATCTCCAAATGCACCAAATGTTTTAAGACATCCTAACTTGATTTATTGAATAAAGAGATTTAGATGGTAAGGTGAGCTTTTATTACAAAACATCTTTCAGCAAATTGAAATACGATGAATCAAAACAATTCACATATTCCATTTGCAAAAAATTTCGTATATACATCAACTGGCACCACACACAGTGGACCAAAAACACATAAGAACGTTGATGATGAAGGTTTAGTGGCCTTCAACTATGTGTTGTCAGAATATTTACAATTAACTTTGATGTTATTTGTTCATTAATAATTATCACATGTAATTTGGCTTAAAAAGCGATACGAACTTTAGCCTGTTCAAATCATAAATATATAAAGAGATTTAATTTAATGTTTGATTAACTTTTTATTGTCCATATTAAAATTTTATTTGTTTTAATTAGTTTATTCCACTTGAAAAGCTTTTCACCAAACTCCATACGAAGACCAAAAACGAGTATTGCTTCATTTACGTCGCTCTGTTACATGTATCGCTAACAGTGTCGGCAGAAAATTATGATGGAAGAATGCTAATTGAGTCCAAAATTTAGGTTCTGCGGAAGGAAAAAATTATGGATTTTAAATTTATATAGGTTCTTTTAGCAGTTTGTTGAATGCTGTTTTACTAAATACTAGTCAGAACTTTCCCTTCACAATACCACCTCTTTATCATCAATGTATAATTATCTGTTTTGCGCTCAACTAGAGCCTACGTTTATAAGCTGATTACATTTATAATCGTCATCGAACCAAAAAAGCAACCCCAACAGTGCTCTAAGAGAAACTATGTCATTAAGAAGCTAGGGGTTCTTGGTCATCTAGAGCGATAACATATTTCTGAGTCCGGTCTTAGAGCGAGTTTGCTCAAAATAATTATCAATGACAAATTATGAAGCATGCATATTCAGAAAGCTTTCGTACCTACACCGAAAGAATTTTGCTTCATAAGTCTAATGAAACAATTTCATTAAAATTTTTTCACAAATCTAATGATAATTTCACAAATCCAATGAAAATTTCATGAATATTTTGAACGAATTTCATTGGAATTGCTTCCTTGGTATTCTGGTTTCGTAAGAATATTTTATTGGATTTATGACAACAATACTTTCTAATTATTAAGAAACCCCTTAATATTTAAGTTATTTCATTATTTTCATGAAATTATTTTATTGTTTCGATGAATTTATAGCACTGCATTAATTATACTGTTAAATTTGATGAAGCTTTCAATAAAATAATTTTAACGAGACTGGTTTCATTAATCCAACGAAGCGTGGTGTTGGTTGAATTTTAATGAATTTTTCATTAGATAAATGTCGAAATTCATAGAATTTCTGCCGAAAATAGGGGGTAAAAATCTATTTCACAATACAATCACAAATTTTGAGTAAGATGCACACCGCATTATCAAATCGGTGTGAGCTATGTATGAGTGTATTAGTGTTTGAAAAAAGCAATACAAACTTATTTAAAATATTGTAAATACAAAGGAATTCGCTGGTTTTTGTTTGTTTTATTTAACTTGATAATTCCTTTATTAGGGTTCCGTACACCAAAGTTAAAAATGAACCCTATTGTTTTCGCTACGCTGTCCGTCCGTCTGTCACAGGGTATTTTCTCTAGAACCGTAAGAGCTACGGACCTGAAATTTGGACACAGTGTATAGAAATTCAGACGCTACAACAACAAATACATGAGAGTTAAAAATTAAATTGTATTCCAAAACGAGCAATGAAAAATTTTAAAATCCCATGTAATATACATACAATTGTATGTATGTACATACATGTATACACTTGAAACTTGTAAAGTTAGTGTATTTTTTACAGACTGCAACAATCAACAGTAAATTTAAGAAATTTAAATTAAAGGGTGTTCCATTAGTTAATGCAATTTTGACTTTGTAATTTTGACAAGTTGCTGTATCTTGGAAACTCTTGAAATTTTCAAAAACGGCAAAACTAAAAAAACAAAAAATTATAAAATCGCCAAATCTAAAAAAATCGCCAAAAACAAAAAAAAAATCGTCAAAACGAAAAAAGCACCAAATTAAAAAAAATTTTAGGACTAAAATAAATTGCTAAAAACCGGAAAAATCGCCAAAAAGAAAAAATCGCCAAAATGAAAAAAACACAAAAACAGAAAAAATTGCCAAAATGAAAAACATCGCCAAAATAAAAAAAACCCCAAGAACAGGAAAAAATCGCCAAAATTAAAAAAATTGCGAAAATGAAAAAAAAAAAACACCCCAAAAAGAGAAAAAAACCGCCAAAACGAGAAAACAGCGACAAAACTGAAAAAATCGTTTAAACTGAAAAACATTCAAAAAAGGAAAAAATCCACATCAAAAAAATGCTCAAAACCAAATGTACGGCACCCTTCGTGCGCGAGTCAAAGTCGCACTTTACTGAATTTACTTTAATTGCAATGCGCGTACACAACAACAAGAACAGCAACAACTAAACGATGAACAACAGGAATCAAAAAGTAAAAAGTAAAAGTGAAGGTATTTACCATAGATGAGCACTGCAGTACCACTAAAATTTCATTAAAAATAATAAAAAATTTTTAACCAGTAAATTTTTACTGATTACTAAATTTTTTTTCTACAGTGGCTAAATGTTTTTCATACAAAAATTTCAAAATTTGAATCAAAAAACTTTGCCACTTGCTACAATTTCAGTTCTCGTGTTACCTTCATAGCGAACAGTCGATTAGCGGAATTTTGCTTACATACTTACCAAACAAACAAAAAATTATACAAAAAAATATTCGTGGTACATATTGTTCGTAATAGTTACATACTGACTTTAATAAATAATCTTTATGCTTTGCTAATATTTTTTACATAGTATAAATAACAAAAACAAAAAAAACTTAAACAAAGTGACATTGAGGAATACTCTATACGAGTACCTCAAAAACAAACAAACAATCATACACAACAAAAACAAAAAAAGACCGCAAGTAAAAAAAACACAAATGAAGTACCCTTGAGGAATTCTATGTATGAGTGCCTCAAATGCAAAAAATTTTGAAGTGAGTTCTAACGGCAGAAATGCTTATTTTACTGTGAGTTCTGAAACTCTTAATGAAAACAATATAAACAAGTAAGAGTGCTATATTCGGCTGTGCCGAATCTTATATACCCTTTACCAAAGTGCTTTAATGTAGTATAGAGATACATATATAAGCACATACATAAAGTATAAACAAAAAGAAAAAAATAATTCGACCTAGTTACTTTTATGTACAAAAAAATTAATTTTCAAACCCTAAAATCATCATTTTAGATTCTTCTGTTTCCCTATACCAATCTTAAAAAATAAAGAAAGTGTGTTAAGTGAAAAAAAAGAAAATTCAAAAAAATGTTTTATTTATTTACTTTAATATCCCGAAAAAAAGTTCAAAGTTTCCAGCTCTGGAGCTGTGGTTTTTATTTTTATAGTTTTCTACAAAAAACTTTTATTTCCAAAACGTAAAATACATATAATTTATAAAGTCAAAGATAAAAATTATTTAGACTTAGTTACTTTTATATATCACAAAAAGTGTAACTTTTCCAACCCTGAAATCATCCTTTTTGATTTTTCTCATTTTTTTACACCAATTTCTTTCTTTTAAGAATTTAAGATATGTTAAGTTTATAAAGAAAGGGAAAAATTTGTTTTAGTAAGTTACTTTTGTCCAAAAAAATAAAGTTTTCCAACACGGGAATCGTGTTTTTAATTTTTTAATTATTTTTTTTTTATTCGAAATACTAACTTTATTCGTACTCAATCATAAAATAATTTTATTTAATAAAAATAAAAAAAAAAATGGTTTGCGGTAGTTAATTTTTTATATCACAAAGAGTGTAAGTTTCCCCACCCTGGAATCCTCCTTTTTGATTTTTCTGATTTCTTATACCAATCTTTTATTAAGAATGTAAGATGTGTTTAATTTATAGAAAAAAAGGAAAAATTTGTTTTAGTAAGTTACTTTTGTACAAGAAATAAAGTTCAAGTTTTCCAACCCTGGAAACGCCTTTTAAATTTTTTTAATTTTTTTTAATTTTTTTAGTTAGAAATACCAACCTTATTCATACTGAAGTATAAAATAAGTTTAATTAATAAAAAATTATTAAAAAATTATGGCAAAATTAAGTTTAAGTCTCCCAGCTCTGAAACCATCTCCTCGATTTTGCTGATTTTTAATACCAATCTTATTTCGACCATTTCTGACCCACCAGTCCAAGAACAAAGTCTCTAGCTTTTCTGGGAGCTTCGGAAAACTGATTTCACGTACAGACAGACGGACAGACGGACATCGCTTATTCGTCTTAACTATGCATAAGGATCCAGAATATGTACGGTCTAATTCATAAAAAATATTTTAGGTTTATTACAGGTTTATTTGATAAATTTTCCATAGAAATATGTCAAATAAGCGCTTAATAAACCTGAAATATTTTTTATGAATAAGGCAGATATACTTTATGACTCCCTTATTAATATTCTAGATTACAAACGGAATGAAAAACCTATATATACCCCTTTACCATTTTTTAGTAAAGGGTATAATAATAAACCTGATGAAAGTCTTTTTTTAACGGCAGAGCCAATTTTTCGTCAGCGATCAATTTCGATCTGTCCAATGTCAAATAGTAATGATGCATTAACATTACAGTTGCCTAGTACTTCTTCATATAAACCAGTAATATCATCCCCTTCAGGCTCGTGTTCATCACTTAACAAAGTTATCACTACAGAATACAGCGGCTCGAAATTCAAGGTACAAGTCGGAACGGACAAATATATAACCGTGGTAAGGCGTGGGAGAAGCCCGAATTCTTCAAAAATTTCATCTGCTCCAAAAATGTCTAGGGATAACAGCGCAGCCTCAACTTATCCCCAAAACCGCTTTAAAATTTTGCAAGATGAAAACGACAAACCCGATATTTCCTCGAATAAAACATCCAAGCCGCCACCAATCTATATGAGAGAGAAAAATTCAAATGCCCTTATTAAAAAATTTATTTCGGTAAAAAAATGTATCTAACATAATAAACAGAGAAAAGGTACCCCAACCCCTATTTCGTGTTGAACTGGAGCAAAATCATATAAAATTAAGAAAAAATGAGACTCATCCTATTTATAGCCTAAAATACCTTTTATACAGAAAAATCACAGTTGAAGAGCCACATAAGTGTTCAGGTCCCGTGCAGTACCATAATTGCCAAGAATACTGCAATTTACCTACTGTTTGTGTTGTGTACGGTGAATTACACGCCACTGCTAATTGTACTAAACCAAAAGATCAAGCGGAAAAAATGCAGTAATTGTGGAGGTAATCACACCGCTATCTACAGAGGTTGTCCTGTGTACTCTTTCGTCAAGCAGGCTATGGTGCAAAAACCTAAATTAGCTCCAGTTCAAACAACAAACGCTGGCAGAGGAAGCGTTACGCAAATGAGCCAACCAGTTACTTCCCGTGTATCGTATGCAGATGCTGCTAAGAGCCCATTTAGATGAAGGGTGACCTCGCTGCGACAACGCTTACGTTCTCTTTTGGAGTCCCTTCTTAAATCCACGCGCGTTTACATGAAGGCTTTTTTGTCGCAATAGTCAGGCGACTTTTTGATATTAATTTGTTCAATGCTTTTTGTTCGTTCATTCGTAGCAGTATTGCCGTAAAGGGACTAATTGTTAGTTTGAGAAATGTAGACACATATCCACATATTTTTATTTTTTTAATTTACCAACAAAATACAATAATTCCTTTTCTCTCCTTACTTTATTTGTTTATAATTTTTATATTATAACTGTTTCTTTGGTTCATGTTATAAAAAATTAGTCTAACTGGCAACACTGTCTGTACATAGCACACAAAAAATACCAGAGAAAAAAATTTGCGAGATAGAAGAGATAAAATTGTCGCTTCAATTCCCAGTCCGTGCGACTTTTGCTACCCCGCATGCTTCTCCACACTTCTCGCCTAAAAACAAGACTCGCAGGCGACATGTCGCAGCGAAGGCTCCCTTCATCTAAACGGCCTCTAAGACAAATTCAATTCCCACACAAAATATTTCCCCATCAAATAATTCAACAAATACAAACTCAAACTTTAATTTTAATCGCCTTGAAGCCACTATTGAAAATATTGTGCAAACTATCAACAACTTTACAACAAATATGACTAGCATGATGCAAGAAATGCTACAAATGTAGAATAACTGCTTCAAGCATTAATTAACAGGCCATGAACACCTTAAAAATATGTTTCTGGAACGCAAACGGCATTCGCCAACATAAAAATGAACTTGAGCACTTCCTTATGGAAAAAAATATTGATGTAATGTTGGTCTCTGAGACTCATTTGACTTCTAGAAGCCTCTTTAAAATGAATGGCTTCACATTATATGATACAAAGGGCCCTAGAGGGAGAGCATGCGGTGGATCAGCAATTCTAATAAAGTCAAGACTCAAGCACTATATTCTTGACAAAATTTGTGAAGAACATCTACAAGCAACAAACATCTGCATTGAGAATTTTTGTTCAAATTTCGTGATATCTTCAATTTACTCCCCTTCTAGATTTTCAATCACTGAGGATCAATACGAGAAATTCTACAAATCTCTTGGACCTTGCTTCGTAGCAGCTGGCGACTACAATGCTAAGTATACGTTCTGGGGTTCGCGTCTTATTACGCCTAGAGGTAGGGCGTTGTTCAACACAATTTCAAAAATGAGCTTGGATATTATTTCGAGTGGGGAGCCCACTTACTGGCCTGCTGACGTACGAAAAATTCCGTATGTTATAGACTTTGGCGTCATAAAAAGTATTTCTAGGGAATAAATTCACGTTGAAGCTTCCCTAGATCTCTCGTCCGATCACTCTCCCAGGATCGTTACAATCTGTAGCCTACTACGAAGTGACTTACCTGATCCATATATGAAGATGATAAATCGTGTTAATTGGCTGGGGTTCAAAAAATACCTTAGTAGTCATTGTACTGAAAATATTAAGCTAAGAACACCAAATGATATTGAATCTAACATTGCCAATCTCAACGAGAATATTAAACAGGCTGCAGAACATGCCACTACCTCTCTTCCGCAGACTGGGTTTAATAAAATTTATTCTTCAGACATTGAACGTCTCATACGTGAAAAAAGAAGAGCTAGAAGAGAATGGCAACAGCACAGATCACCCCAAAATAAAATTAGATTTAAAGAGTGCACGAAACGACTCCAAGAGTTGCTTCCATCTGAGAAAACTACATCTTTTAAAAATTATCTGGAAGGTCTTGATGTCACACCAGCATCTAATTTCTGTTTGTGGCGCGCTGCTAAAAAGCTAAAAAGACCCGTTGAGTTTAAACCACCTTTAAGATGCGTGATGTACATAAACTAATATCTGAGCTCAACCCGAAGAAAGCTCCAGGTATTGATGGTATTAGTAACAAGATGCTGATGAATCTGCCTCGCACTGCAACTAGAATCTTACTATTTATTTTTAATGCCATATTACGACTAGAGTATTATCCAAACAGCTGGAAGCTTGCCAAGGTCAAAATGATTCCAAAGCCGGGCAAAGCTCTTACTAAAGCTGAGTCTTACAGGCCAATAAGTTTACTATCAACAATATCAAAGCTTTTCGAAAAGCTGCTCATGACAAAATTATCCCAATTCTAACTGATAGTGGGTGGATACCGGACCATCAATTTGGGTTTAGAAGTCAGCATAGTACCATTGAACAAACGCATAGATTGGTTCAAGTTATAAGAAAAACATTTGAAGAAAAAAAGTATTGTTCTACTCTCTTTATTGATGTTTCTCAGGCATTTGATAAAGTATGGAATGAAGGCCTAATTTTAAAATTGAAGACATATCTACCAATAAATTTTCTAAAGCTATTGGAAAGTTATATTCTGTCCCGGAAATTTATTGTTGTGGAAGGAGACTTCATGAGTGCTCCCGAATCTATATCTGCCGGTGTGCCACAGGGGAGTATACTGGGACCAGTTTTGTATTTGATTTATACTTGTGATATGCCTGTTAGCACTAAAATCCATACATCTACTTTTGCCGATGATACAGCCTTCTTTAGCATGCACGAAAACCCTCACGAGGCATCTCGATATGTTCAGGAACATATTACCCAACTGGAACTATAGTTAAAGTTATGGAGAATTAAAGTAAATGAGCAGAAGTGTGCGCAGGTAACATTTACTCTACCAAAAGACACTTGTTCCCCCATTAGAGTCAATAATCTAATTTTTCCTCAACATTCACATGTAAAATACCTTGGTATACACCTTGATCGACGGCTTACATGGAAACAACACATTGATTCTAAACTAACACAAATGAAACTAAAATTAGCTCAGGTAGATTGGCTGATTGGTAGAAATTTAACTCTCAGTCAAGATTGCAGGCTTTTGATATAAAAGTCACTTTTGAAACCTATATGGTGCTACGGAATTCAACTATGGGGCACTGCTTCAGCTTCCAATGTCGAGAGAATCTAACGAAGGCAAAACAAAATTTTACGTATGATAACTTCGGCTCCATGGTACATCAAAAATTCAAATATACATCGTGATTTGAATATGCCTCTAGTGATTGAAGAAATTGTAAAATACGCAGGCAAATATTTCACAAAACTCGAATCACATCCTAATCCGCTTGCTCGTAATATTTTGAACTTTACTGGACACATCCGCCTAACAAAGTGGGACAGAAGGGCTCTTATACTCAAACTCAACACTCCAGATGGGACTACTTGAAAATAATTTTTTTTCCTTTTTGATTATCACTACTTATGTATTATTTATAACTATCACTAAGTTTATGTCCGATAGTGGTCGGGCCTAATAATTATATTCTAGATTTAAGATTTGAATACCTATTGTTAGTTCATATTTGAAGATACAATAAATAAATACATGCATTAAAAAAAAAAACTTGTTTCATGGAGTCCCTTTTGGCCAAGCAAGTTATGTTTAACATTTGTTAAAACACTAATAATACCATATAATTTTTTTACTTATTCAGCAAAATGTTTTTTATTAAGAATACTTTGAAAATGATTATTGAGGGTTTAGCTATTGCTACTGCAGGTCATCATGGAAGAATAACTAGAGAAATCTATTATGTTAAACTTCAATTTAAACAAATGAGAAGTTCAACTTATATCAAAGTTGATACCAGAACTCTATAATCGATATATATATATATATATATATATATATATATATATAACAAACTAATCAGCTTAGCAATAAGACTTACATAGTGTAAATTAGGACCATTGCTATATTGGCTGACTTTTCTTTAGCTCGAATTGTATTTATAAGAAGTATGCTGCTATTCACTGTTTTTGCAAGACTAGAGTGTTGCCGCACTAGTACTTTTGACCCGTGCAGTTAAGTTAATAATTGGTGTTTTTTGCGAATTGTTACAATAAAGTTTAACATTTGTTTGTTTTTTTTTTATAAAAAACATATTACTGAATAAGTAAAATAATAACCTCATTTCAAATTTTCCATGCAAAATTTTCCTAAAATGAATTTCAAATTCATTTTATTTTTTATGAATTTTCATGAGAATTCTGAAAATTGCCATTTGTGCAATTCGGCAAACTTTTGAGACTTGTTTCATGAAGCCTCTTTTATATTTTTGCGCAAACAGTTTATGTTAATTTGAAACAAACGTCGAAAAGTTCATTTAAAAAAATAAAATAAGAAAATTTCAACCAATTTTTAATTAAAAACATATAATTATATATCTATAAAAATAAAAACGTGAGTGTGTGTCTGAAAATATCTAAAGAAATCCGAAAAAGCAAGAAGTTGTTGTTTACAAAATGCACAATTACACAGCTTAAGTTTACGAGTCAGAATTATTTTGCAAACTCAATAGGTTTGTGCAAATAAATTTCCATATATTTTTTGAAATTTTATTTACGAGAGTGTAAAAATGCACAATTACACAGTTTGCGAGACTTTTGAACATTCTTATTAAAACCCTTAATAATTTGCTATTAATTGTGCGGTAAAAAATTTTGAACTTAAAGGTAAAAATCTCTGATTTTTGTTTCCAAAAATTCATAGACAATGCTTAACCACCAACAAATAAATTACAATTATTTATTTTAAAAAAACTAATTGCTCGCGTTCTTCAAAGAAGTTTTAAGTTTACATGTCAGAATTGTTGTTACTAGTGTTGTGTAAATAAATTTGCATAAAATTGTTGACAGTTTATTTACGAGAGTATAAAAATATAAAGTTGCACAGTTTGCGTGACTTTTGAACGTTGTCATTAAGACCCTTATTATATTTTTGATTATATAATTTCAGATAGCAATGGAGTTAATTCAGTTGCTAAACTTAATGTTCATAATTTTGTTTTCGACATTAGTATGTAATAAATAGTAAAACAAATATAATAATAAATATATTTCATCCTTAGCACAAACAAAACTTTGTGCTCTTCTGTTCTTAAAAATGACAAATCTGTATTTATTTTATCACTTGTGTATACGAAACCTAATGTTAATTTTAAAAATTATTACATTTTACAACTAAAATTAGTAAATATTGATAAGTGGTTCAAGAACATAGTTTTGAATTTTGTGAGAAATACACAGAGTAATGATCCAGTTTGCAAAAAAAAAAAATCAAAAACTGTCGTACTCCGATAGTTTGAAGTTTTCACATGTGTTTGCACCCTCGTAAAGTTAAAATCAGATGCTCCAGGCCAATTTGAAATGCTCGTCCTACTACTCAATCATCCCAAAATTTTCGTAAGGTGATCTATCTGTAGCTTATTTCGTGTGCATCCTGCTTGCTCCTTTTTATATAAAAATCAATTCTAGTGATTGCTTATTTTTCATTTACGAAAGAAATATTAAGTATGTAGCCAATCTAGGGATGTAACGAATGTTCTCATTTGCAAATGACTTGCTTAATTTTTTTAGTATTTGTATTCGCTAAAAAGTATGCGAAGGTACTTTTCCTAAAAAGTACCTTTTTATAAAAAGTACCTTCCTCAAAAAGTACTTATTTCAAAAAGTACATTTTTCTAAAAAGTTCCTTCTCAAGGAAGTACTTTCTTCAAAGAGTAGGTTTTACTTAAAAGTAATTTTTTAAAAATGTACCTTTTTAGTAAAAGTACCTTTTCTTAAAAAGGACTTTTTAAGCCTCTAATGCCAATGATCACACTATATGTTTCAATTATATGAATTATCCAGAATTTAAAATTTTTGTGTTGTGTGCTAAAAAGGAACCAAAATTCAGTTTTAGCCCTCTTTTAACCACTCACAGCACACATATTAAAAAAGTACCAAACACGTGTTGGGTTCCTTTTTACCAGCATTCTTATCTTTTCGGAGTTCTTAGCCTGTCTAATGCAGTTTCCGATATATAAAGATTACAAATTTTACCATTTATTACCCGTTATTACCCGTTATTACCCCCTTAGCACTCTTTGGACCTTTCAAAAAAATATACGTTTTATCATCCCAGCTTCATAGTCATAGTTAATTATTTTTACATGTATGTCATATTAACAAAAAAAAAAAAAAAAAAAAAAACACCGGAAACGGGTACGATTTTACCCTCTTTTAGGTAAGGATGCTCAGAAACTATCAAAACTCATTCGAGATTATATCCAAAAGAAAAAAAAAACATGCTTAAAAGTTTTCTGATACGTTCAATAATTTAGAAAATATGTCGAGTGCAAAAAAGGTACATACCAAAATTCAGTTTTTATCCCCTTTAAACAACTAAAAGTACACGTATTGAAAAAGTACTAAGCACTTGTCGGCTTATTTTTTTTATAAGCATTCGTATGCTTTTAGAATTTGTAGTCTATCCAACGTAGTTTCTGAGATATAATGATACCGATTTTACCCTTTTTTGCCCATTTTTACTCCTTTCCGCGTTCGAATTTCAAAAAGTTCCTTCTCAGTGGATCTATACATCGGAAGAGAAATCTACCCACCAAATTTCAGCTCTATTGCTAAAGTGATTTGGGCTGGGCGATGATATGTCAAAAGGAACTCAATTTTCTGCCTAACTTAAATATTTATACGAATAAATCTTTTGCATTCGTTTTTAGAATTATAAAATAAAATTCGGAAAAGAAATCTATTTTAAATTCTTGTTTTTTTCGTTCTTCTCGCAAACAACTTAAATCAACTTTTGTTTAATTATGAAAACCAAGAATTTAAAATAAAACTCTTTTCCGAATTTTATTTTTAAGATTCCGAAAACAAATTTTGAAACGAAGGAAAAAATAAATAAAAAAGCTTTTGAGAGCATAATTTTTTCCTACCCTGTAGCTCGTTTCTGTATTTCTCGTATACTAAAATTTCTCACATGAAGTATGAAACAAAAAATTCCATCGTCTCTCGATTTGTGAGAAAAAAGTGTTTCAGTATTTGAATGTGAAAACAGACAACACTGATTCTGTCTTTAATGGAATATTTCCATCCAGTAATCGAGTGTCACATAAATACAAAATGTCACAATAACAAAAAAGAAATAATTTAGAAAATAACGAAAATTAAAAATTTTAAAAACCCCCCACTTTTTTCAGAAAAGATGCTATATCATCTAAACGGCTAAACCGATATTCTTCAAACATAAGTAAGAACCCTCTCGATCAAGTAATTTTTCAAACAAAAAAAACTAAATGAAAATCGGTACAGCCGTTTGGACTGTACGTGGACACGGATAGACACACAACTACCCAGACACACAAATACACACTGCAAACTTATAACACCCCTTTTTTTAGTCGGGGGTTAAAAAAATTAAATAATGAACAAGAATATAAAATTTATGTAAAATGTTTGAAATAAGTTTTTTCCTATCAACTCGCTCTGCATAAGACAATTACAAAAAAAAATCGAAATAAATATTGTTAATTTATGTTTATTAGTGATTTCAAATTAATATTTTACTTATTAAGTAAAATATTTTTTTATTAAAATACATTGAAATTGATTATTGAGGGCTTTATCTGGATCCTATGCGCATTTCACAGTTGCTAATGCAGATCATCAGGGAACCTTTACCCAAAGTTTCTTAGATTTCATTTCATTTCATTTCATGTTTATTAATCCCAGATAAATTTTACATTTGAAACATTTTTTATATTAAAAAACTAATAATCTTACTTAACATACTTAGGTATTTCTATAGACTTTCAGTTTAATATAACAAGTTTTGCATCTTCTGTGCATTCTCTTAATTCTAACTATTACTAAAATATATTTACATTAAAATTCTCCAAAAAGGGATTTAAAAGGAGAGGCTCTTATAATTCATTAAATAATACAAAAAACAAAACAAAATAAAATAAAACAAAACAGCTTACAACTAGGAAAACAAAATACTTAAACCAAAGTTTCTTAGAACAACTAGAGTTATTATGTTATAAACTTTCATTTAAACAAATGAGAAGCTTAAAACAAATAACAAAGTTGAAACAAGAACTCAATAATCAATATGTTTTTTATTTTATTTACCACTACTACATTCAGCTTGAAATTGTAGTTGTTAAAGTATGTAAAAAGAAAATAACTGTAAATAACAACAACAGCTATTTAAGAATAGAGTGTTGCCACACAAGTATTTTTTGACCTGGTGCAGTCATTTTAATAATTAGTGATTTTTTATGGGAATTGTTAAAATTTAAGTTTAAAATTTTTTAAACGCACTAATAATCCCAAATTAATATTTTACTTTATTAAGTAAAATATTTTGTTATTAAAATACATTGAAATTGATTATTGAGAGGTTTAGCTGGATCCTATGCGCATTTCACTGTTGCTAATGCAGATCATCAGGGAACCTTTACCCAAAGTTTCTTAGAACAACTAGAGTTATTATGTTATAAACTTTCATTTAAACAAATGAGAAGCTTAAAACAAATAACAAAGTTGAAACAAGAACTCAATAATCAACATGTTTTTTATTTTCTTTACCATTAATTTGGGTTTATTAGTGCGTTTAAAAAATTTTGAACTTAAATTTTAACAATTCCCATAAAAAAATCACTAATTATTAAATTGACTGCACCAGTTCAAAAAAATACTTAAATAGATGTTGTTGTTATTTACATTTATTTTCCTTTTACATACTTTTACAACTACAATTTGAAGCTGAAAAAAAGTCAGCCAATGTAGTAATGGTAAAAAAAATAAAAAACATTGTTAATTTATGTTTATGTTATTAATGTTATTTTAATAATATTTTATTAAATAATATTTAAGTTCAACAATTCCTTGCACATCATTTCAACTATGTAGTTCATTTTTCATATTTTGGCACACAAATTCAAAAGCCATTTTGTGTTTCAATTCACTCTCTTTGTGTTGCGATTCCTTCGTTTCATGTAGGAAATTTTACGATGCGAGAAATACAGAAACGAGCTACTAGTATATATCTATGTACATCCATGCATACACACACAAAAATTTCAACTTGAAATCTACTTAAACAAGGTTAATCTAATATTTTTCGTCAATAATTTTGCTTCATATGTGTTTCATGTTAATTTAACAGGATTTATAGTAATTGTTATTATTTAACTTACGCGTGGTTGACACAGACATCAGAAAACTTTTTGTATATAAATTAAATTGCTTCCCCGGCCAAGATTCGAACTCGGAACTCATCGCGTTGTAGCCAACGTGCTTACCCCTGCAGCCACAACAACTTTAATTACTCTTAAGGTACACACTAAATAAATACCATCTTGAATTATATCTTAATTTAACATTATTTCTTATCATTTAACATCTAGGCACACGGTAGTGCGCCAGGCCAAGTTCTGACTAATGCACGCAGTGTGTATATTTACACGAAGCCATTCGAGCTGTTTTAACCCGCCTCATAACTTTGTTGTCCACAATTATAAAATTATGATATTTAAACCATAATTAGAATAAATTCATATAACCTCATATGCGAAGTTTGAAAGTTTTTACAATGAAATGCAAAAATTGCATATTTTAAGACATACTCACTGACCACTGACCACTGACCACTGACCACTGCCACACTCATCAAATTGATGAAGCACTTCCGCTATAGCTAGAGAGCTAAAATTTGGTACACGAGAAGATCTAGGTAAGCAATGAACCAGATAAACTAAAAATTTTAGCCAGGAGGGCGGGGCTACGCCCATATAAATTAAAATTTGTGCTATTGAGCTGAAATTCGATACAGAGCTAGGTCTAGGTGAGAAATAAAATAAAAATATCTGAAAACTCGGAAATTTTAGCCAGGAGGGCGGGGCTATGCCCATAAAAGTCAGAATTAGAAAAGCTAATAAAAGACGCTTAATGAAAGCGTTTTTATTGAAATTCAGCATATATACTGCGATAATACAAGGCTATAAATTTTTAATTAAAAAAGTGGGCGTTGACACGCCCATACAATTTAAACCTTATTTTAATGCGCTGCGGCCTAGCATATTTAGATATACTATTTATCTAGCTATTATTATCCGTTTGTAACGAAACTAGACACGAATAATTAGCAATGACCCAAAAAAAATTTGACTATGAAAAAGTGGGCAAGGTTACGCCCATAAAAATTAAAATTTAAAAGTTGCGCTAAGGAGCTGAAATTTGATATACAAGTAGGTCTAGGGGAGAAACCAACTAGAAAAATCTAAAAAACCGGAAATTTTAGTTAGAGGGGCGGGGCTGCGCCCATAAAAATTAAAAATTAAAAGTTGCACTAAGGAGCTGAAATTTGATATACAAGTAGGTCTAAGTGAGAAACCAACTAGAATAATCTGTAAACCCAAAAATGTTACCAGAATGGGCGGCGTCACGCTAATATTATCTTGAACTAAAAACTTACCGTCTTATTCATAAACGCTTCATAACAGCTTAATAAGAAAAAATCGAAAAAAGACTATTCATAAATGCTTAATAGCCTATTAGACGTTTAATAAACGTTTCATAACTCAGAGATTTTTAATGTAGCCTCCATGCTACTTTAAGCGTTTGATAAACAATTATAAATAATATTTTCTTGATTTTTTTTATCCCTTATGTGAGATTTTCTGTGGTTTCTCACTTTTATGTTTCTTGTTTATTCTTATGCATGTCTCCTGAATCATGTTCTTGGACAAATGCATTAATTTATGTAAGTCGGTACATGTATGTATGTATGCATAATTGTACAAAAAGAAAAATACATACATATAAACATCGTTGAAAATTAAAGAAATCCCATTCATTGGCAAAAAGAAAAATAGAATCATAAACATAAGGGCATATGTAAGTACAAGCATACGTATGTTTGTATGGTACTGCATGCTTACATATGTATGTATGTATGTACAATAACATTTTAAAATTAAAACAAAATAGTGATGCATAATCGACCGCTATAAAATGGGTATTTGCCTACCTCTGTACTCAGCCGAATATAAATGTGTTTAAATAAAATTTTTTGTAACATATAAATTGTTTTTGGTTTAGTTTTAATAAAAAGTGAAACGCCTACTTTTTAAGTTATTTTTTAATAACATTATGCGTAATTATTTACTTTTTTCGACTCAAACAGAAAACAGCAAAATCGTTTAATAGTTAATTCACTGATATTAATCAGTTATGAATATAAATGTTTATTAGAGCTTAATAAAGCAAAATCTGTTTCATAAGTAATGTACAGATTAAAGCTGAAATAAGGAATTTTTATGAATAAGACCGTTAATATACAGCTTTTAATTCAAGCCAATTTAGTGAAATCTTGCATACGCGTTGCACGTACACAATACTTTAAACTATCATCCTAAAAAGTGGGTGTGATCATTCCCATTAAGTGTTAGCCTTGTGTTTAATCTAAATCGTTCTAGCATATTTTAGAAGGAAATTAGCATGAATTATAAGCGCTGCTTGCAACAAAATTTTGAGTTAGGAATAGTGGGAGAGGTAATGCTGATAAAATCTAAAGATATAATTCGCGCTAGTAAGTAAGCCAATGGGAAAATCTTAAAACCAAAAAGTTTTACCCGGTATGCGGGGCCACGACGTTAAAAATCCAATTCGCACTAGCGAGCTAAAATTTGATACACAAATAAATCACTAAGAAAAATCTGAACCCCCAGAAGTTGCTATCAGAGGGCGGAAACAAGCACTTCAAATTCAAAATTAACATACATTTTATTAAAACTTTTCATACACATTGCATTTATCCAAAATAATAATTCCCTATTTTGAAAAGTAGCCGTGACTTCACCCATAAATCTTAGCTTTTTCGTTCATGTACTTCTGCTTAGCAGTTTTTAATTTAATACTCAGGTATTTCTTATTAACTTTTTAATACAATATTTTTACCTTTCCAAAAAAGGAGAGAGTAATGTATAATTGTTCTTTTCTTTATATTGATAAAAATGTTGTCAAGTTAGAAGATTATCTAGAAATTATATCACTCTTACAATTACCAACTTATATCATACATAATATATTTCTGTGTTAGGAATTGTGGCAAAGAAGAACTTGGTCAAAATTTATATCTCACAACTTTTAATGGCCGAAATTTTGGATAAGAACTTGGCCGTTTTTTACATTTATGTTTTTGTGAGGATACAATTTATTTGAAAAGTTTTAGTTTAGTTAATGCTTTGACTGGAAAAGTTTTAGTTAAAAAAATTCAAAATTCTTTGACTTGACTCCAGTAGCTCGTTTCTGTATTTCTGGCATCGTAAAATTTCCCGCATAAAACGAAGGAATCGTAACAAAAACAGTGTAAATTGAAACACAAAATGGCTTTTCTCACATAAGTGTTTCTGTATCGTTACTTTGCGAGAACTATCTGTCATTTAAATAAATTTCCAGCAATTATTAGAAGGATGCGAGAAAAGGTGTTTCTGTAACAATATTTTGTGAAAAGTTTCTCGCAAGAACTGTCAAAACAACTCGCATTTTAAATTGGTGCGAGAACATCCAAATTTTTACAAAAGCATACATATCCATTTTTGAATTTGTGTGTAAAAATATAAAAAATAAACTAGTTGAAAAAATATGCAAGGAATTGTTTGACTAAAATATCATTAAAAAATCGATATGCTGACATTTATTTAGAATTTTTATTTTGTGCAATTGTATTATGTAGACAGTTGATGGAAAAGCTTCATTTTATATTTTTGTTCATAATTTCAATTCCTTTTTCTTGTTAATTATTTCTTTTTTTATTGAAATAATATTTTTGCGACATTTTGTTTTCATATGACACTTGATTACTGAAAATATTCCGGTAAAAGCAAAATCAGTGTTGCCTGCTTTCGCATTCAAATACAGAAACAATTTTTTCTCAAAAATCGAGAAACGATGGAATTTTGTGTTTCACACTTCATGTGAGAACTTTTACGAAGCGAGAAATACAGAATCAAGCTACAGGATTCGAACCAGCGATCCTCTGAATGCAAGACTGGTACACTGCCTGCCAGGCAGCAGCAGTTTGTCGGCTCTTTAAAAACATAAAAAACAACAACAATACAAAAACAACCTAAACAACTAAGCACAAAAGTGTATTGCAGCTATGAACAAAGCAAATAAACACCAACACACTCAAACAACATACAACACTTAACAATTCTTAGTGGTGAGTATCAATATACTATGCCATTTTGCACATGCAACGATGCAACACCATTTGCACAAGATTGTGAATTGGGCTTTTATTTGTTGTAAATTGTAATTGCTCACAAATAAAACTTTCATATACAATTGAAATTTTTTAGCATCCATTTAACTTCGTTTTCTTCAATTTTTATTGTTGTGGCTTTTTTTCACAAATGGTTACATCATCTTATTTTGTCTTCCAGAATTTGTTTTTTTTATTATTAATTTTGCTTAAAATTTCTTGTCGTACGTATACTCAATATTGCTTTAAATAATTATATATATTAAGTATACGCAGAAAAGGAAAAAAAATAATAAAAACCCGACAACAAAACGAAAGCTCAATATGTGACAGCGCATAGAGAAAGGGACCTAAGGGAAAAAAATCAGTTTTCACTTTTTTTTTTTTGATGTGGACAACATCTGAGCATCGAATGAGACCGATCCCATGCCCCAAAAGTGTTCCCTCCCAGAGATATGCGCGTTTTATTCAGTGATGGTACACCAAAGATACACGTATTTAAATCTTTAAAATATCTCTCCTGAACAAAACAGGTTTTTACCCTTAGGTCCCTTTCACATATAGGTAAACGAACGAGCAACTTTTGACTGTGTTGTTAAACGTAAAAATTAACTTATATGTCGCTGTGCTGTGTTAACAACTTCTCTGCAAAAGTGCAAAAAAGAGCAACAACAATAGAACATGAATATTGGCTAGGCTCAATTTCTTAAAAATGAATTACAGCAATATAAATTTTATAGTTAAGATATTTATTCAGTAAATATATAAATTTAAGCTAAAGAAAAGATAATTCAATACATTACTTTAGCAGTTAAAGCATATAAAGGTCCAGAAGCATTTGACACTGTGCTTCACTTGAACTGTTTGAAATTTCGAAGTTAAGGCAATATAACAGCCAACTGAAGCACGCTTTGGAGCTATGCTGTGACTATACTGCAGACATGTACGCACCAAAACACAACAACGAAAGCTAAAAAAATCGCAGCACAGCAACAGCAAATTTTTCAGTGCTGTTGCTGTTTGGCTGTCAGTTTTGCAACCACTGTTGAGATTATCTTTATATTATGCAAAACTTGACCAGATACTGGTTTTTGCAAAAAAGCGGGACATAATGAATCAAAAAGCGGGATTTCGGAGAAAATATAAAATAAATACCTTTTAGAAAGCGGTATGTGTAATATGCACATATACACACAGAGAGAATAGATTGGTTAAAAATCTGTTGAAGCAACAAATCTTTAATAATGTATACCAATACATACATACATATATACATATTTGCTATCAATTATCAATCAAATGTAAGATTTTTTCATATTTATAAAAACAAAACATAATTACAATGCAAATAGAATTTTTAGGCCCAATTCATACGATGATTTAAAAATCTTGTTTAATTTTTGATTCTCTTTTAAAAGTTGCTTCCAAAAACATTTTACATTCATACGATGATTTTTTCCATGTTTCTAGTTTTTACTTTTTTTTCTTCCAAAAATTGTATCAGTGTTGCCAGTAGGGATGCCAATACCGAAATCCCGAATACCGAAAACCCGGGATTATTCAAAAAAACTGAATCCCGAATCCCGGGATTTTTAAGCATAAATCCCGGGATTTTGGTAGCACTAAAAATCTGAATTTTTATTTATTAAATGCAACTATGTTTACGTTTGTAAATAAACGTGAGTTAAGATTTAATCATAGTAGCCATGAATCAAATGCTTTTTACTGGTTATAAAAAGAAGTCGTAGGCGAAAAAATGATTAGTAATCAATTTTGTACCATACAAAACAAAGTCGGAAGCTTGGTTTGGTGTTTTTTCTTAGTGGATGATAATGGAACTGCGCACACAAAAAGCAAATTTTGCAAAAAGGTATTAAAAACTTTAGGGAGGTTCTACCAAAGATCTTTTGACACATATTAATGTAAGTATACTTTGTCAGATAAATATATGAAAGAAAATGTTTTAAATGATATTCAGCTAGAAGGTTGTACCTCAAGCAAAAATACTAAAATACAAAGAGAGGTGTCGCTTAGCGCTATCAAATAAAGCCCACGGAGATAACGGCCAAATAAGAAAATTAAATAAAACCCAATAAAATTAAGGAATTTTTAATTGGGCTTTATTTCATTTATATTAGGCTTTATCTCATTTTGAGTTTGGTTTCATTGGGCTTTATTTCATTTATATTGGGTGTTATTTCATAAATTTGCCCTTGGGCTTCAATTAACTTTTTTGGGTTTTATTTAATTGGGCTTTATTTCATTTCTTATTTGGGCGTTATTTCCTTGGGCCTTATTTCATAGCGCAATTACAGCACCAAGCGAACGTTGTTTTTTGTCAGCAGCTTATATTTGCAATAAAATAAGATTTCGATTGTCGGCTGCCACCCTAGATGCATTAATTTTTTTAAGAAGCTTCTTAAGAGATACGACTTAATATACAAATATTACTTCCATATTACTTTAAATTATTCCTACCAATAATACATCAAAAATGTTTTATTTGGTTCTGTAATGAATTTAACTTTCTTTATAAATTAAGAATTTTTTTTTAATACTTATACTTACATCAATAATAAATTATAATTATAAAAGCTAATAAATGAGATTATATAATATTTTTTAGATTATGAAATCCCGAAAAATCCCGATCCGTCCCGGGATCCCGTTTTTTTACTCAAAATCCCGAATCCCGGGTTTTAAAAGACCTAATCCCCTTTGGCATCCCTAGTTGCCAGTAGATTTAAAAAACTCCGTTTTTTTCCTTTCCCTACATGTTCAAATATTTCCCCCGTACGAAAATCTACAAATTGTAGTAATTTAATTTAAAGAAAGGTAAATTAAAAACATTTAAGGCCTTAATGATCAAACAGAATTACGGCATAAACACATTTTCCATACAAATTAACACAAAATAGTATCGCAAAAAAGCAGTCGAGAGATCTATTTTATTTTAACAGATTTTTTTCTTATCCTCTCACCTATAAATAAATATTCTCTCATAAATGTTACCAAAGATAGGCACTGCGACACCAAAATAATTGGATAAAAGTCTATGTAATTTCGAGCAAAATCAAATTTTGAAACGGTTAATGAGCAAAAATATATTTTTAACATAGTTATTTTTACATTTATGCACAAAAAATGCAATATGAGAATAAAAAATACCTACACTTTGTCCAAAATAAAATATTTTTCCGATATTCCCTATACTCATATATTAGTGATAAAAATACCTACAGGTAACACTGTTTTGTATTAAAAAAAAGCTGTTGTAGCATTCAATGAAAAAATAAAATAAAGCAACATAAAAAAATTAAAATATGTGTAAAGAAAATTTGAAAAAAAAAGCTCGTAGAACGAAACTTGCTTCTCTATACCGTTCGCCTACAAACTTCAAAAATCGTGTTTCAAAAAATCATTGAAAAATCAACGTGTGAATTACATACGTGTTACAATAGTATTATTAGTAATAACGATTGATTCAGTTTATTTCTTATAACCATTTTAGAGTATTGGTAGACGCAACTGAATTAAATATAAGTTAGAAAGTAACGTGAAAGAATATTGGCTTTTGAAGTTAAAAAAAACTATTATTGTAAACAAAACGAAAAAAACGTAGCATTTTACAAAATTGAAAATATTTTCGTTCACACTTCAAACAGAAACGAAAACGAAAATTCGTTTTATTTTACAAAATCAGGCCATTAATTTGAATTTTTTTTTCTTTTTTTTAATGCATGTATTTATTTATTATATCTTCAAATATGAACTAACAATAAGTATTCAAATCTTAATCTAGAATATAATTATTAGGCCCGACCACTGTCGGACATAAACTTTTACGGGATTTACACTATGACATTTTGCCCTGAATTTTTCTTGAATTCTCTTTTGTGTTGCTACCCCTTTGATCGCCTTTGTACCGCGTTTGTCTATAAACTCTAGAAAAGTCACAATAAAAAGTCACAGTGTGAATCCCGTATTAGTGATAGTTAGAAATAATACATAAGTAGTGATAATCAAAAAGGACAAAATTGAAAAATTTTAAAAAATTAATTCGGTTTTTGGAAATAATTAGTCTTTTGCCGTTGTACTGAAATTATATTATCCACCGTTGTCACATGCCAGTAATTACTTGAAAGTAGTGTATATGTATTATGAATGAAAATAAGGAGAAATGTCAAAAAAACCACAAACAATTTTTGAGTGGCTATATTGCACAGAGCAAGTTCATTTTTAAAATGTCGGTAACAAGTAAGGTTCTAGCAAAAATTGCTGTCTTAAATGAATTAAAAAAATTAAAAAGTCAATGTGAAAGCAAAACTAAAAAAAATAAATGTGGAAAGCGGAAATATTGGGTAAAACCTCTTTTAATAAAGAGGTGCGACCTAGATATAGAAGCGCATTTATTTAAAGATTTAATTTGGGCAGATGATGACAGTGATTTTAACAACTTTTGTCGACTAAATGTACATCAATTTGAGGAAATTTTTAATCTTGTAAGTATTAATATGTACATACATATATATGTGCAAATGTTAATGTTGTCATTTTTTTCCAAATAATAGGTTAATGAGAAGTTATTGAAAACCGATACGCATATGCGTGCTGCAATTCCTCCAAGAACAAAAGTAGCGATAACTCTGCCGTTCCTAGCTACTGGAGACTCTTTCAGATCGCTTGAATTTTTGACACGTGTGGGCAGAAGTACAATCAGCAGATTTGTACCTGAAGTTTTGCGTTCAATATATGATGCCTTACAGTGCAATTACCTAAAGGTAACACAATGGTTTAGCTTAGTTAATTCCTGAAGTTAATAAACTTCATTTGAAGGCCTTTGAAGTATACAACACACAATTTTATACATACAGGCAAACTCGAAAGTGCACATATGAACCCACATGTTTATGATAAATAAAGACAAGTGGTATAATTTAGACCACCGGGCGATCCTAGTATATAGAAAACGATTTGTGTGTTTGGTAGTAATATGGAAGTAACGAATGTTCGCGTTTGCAAATTATTCTCTTAATTTTTATATTTGCATCGCTTTTACATTCGCTAAAATGTATTCGAATATTTCAAGCGGACACTAGATAAAAAAATTGTTCATCTCTTTTAAGATAATATTTTATGATTAACAAACGTCAAAAGCACGAAAATGATTTTAATTTAGCATGAAAAAGAACTAGTTCAGTCACTTGATTAGTTTAACTTGTAACCTAATTCCCCTATAATAAATTATATAATTAAGAATTTTAATATTTATGAGATCAAATTTGTTTAACAGAAGACAGAAAAAGAAAACATTTGTTTAAACGGATTTTGAGAATAGTTAATAAAATTATACTCTGATGCAAAATTTTGGAGAAAAATTATTAAATGGTAATATTATAATATAACATAGTTTTGTCAGAGTCCGTGGATTCCGAAATTACTGATAATTGTTCTAAAATTAGCTTATACCGACGTAACTTCTTTCTTTCGATATAAAATCTCTTTACAAAGTCGCCTAGAACAATTCTTAGTAATTTCGCACTCCACGGACTCTGACAAAACTATGTTGTTATATTATCCTCACAAGACCATAAATGTGAAAAAAGGCCAAGTTTTTATAAAAAAGTTCGGCCATTAAAAGTAGTAAGATATAAATTTTGATCAAGTTCTTGTTTGATACAATACCTTTCACTGAAATATGCTATGCATTATATAAATTTGTAATCGTAAGATTGTCATATAATTTCTAGATAGATAGATTTTTATCTTTCTAGAAAAGGAGAGAATAATGTATATTTCTTCATTTCTTTATATTGATAAAAATGTTGTCAAGTTAGCAGATTATCTAGAAATTATATTACAATCTTACGATTACAAATTTATATAATGCATAGCACATTTCAGTGATAGGTATTGTATCAAACAAGAACTTGGTCAAAATTTATATCTCACTACTTTTAATGGCCGAACTTTTTTATAAGAACTTGGCCTTTTTCCACATTTATGTTTTTGTGAGGATCTGACTACTTTTTGAAAAATTTTCTATAATAACACTTTCTAAACTTAAAATTTCTAGCGTATTTTATTTCTATTTATGATCACTGTGCCAGTTAAAAATGGCATAGTTACATAAAATAATGGGTTGGAGCATGATGAATGTTGCATTTTACACCTTAAAAATTAATTATTGTGTTATTGCAACGGGTCGCCAGTGTGTACGTAATTTGTTAAGAGTCGTCTGGAAAGAAACATGTAAAATACAGCGTCAATTCTAGTGGGAGTGATCCCGGCTATTTTCTCAATATATTTACATATTAGTCTCCTGCACAAGATATCTTATAATAACTTTTAAGACATGGGGATTTTTCAAATGCTTTACTACAGCGAAATCTTATAAAACAAACGTTAACAACATTGTTTGCAAGAAATTTTTTTGAGTATTGTAGGTATAGGAGTAAAGAAGAAAACACTTCGTGACGGAAGAATTTGTGATAATAGCTTCTTTTTACGCATAAGCGCGTGTACAAACGACATGCATGTATGTATGTGTGTATGATCTTTTATTTTTCTGCGCACATGCAAAGGCACACACATGCATTAACATTAGTTGTATGCGGTTAATTACATAATAGCTTACCACCCTCTAGTCAACCTAGAACCATATGTCTCTATGTCAATGCTCTTTCTCCAGCGACAATTGCACTAGTTAAAATGTCGACAACTTTCCTTTTATGCGCGAGTAGAGATACGTTAGAGACAACAGTTCCAGTGTATTTCTGGTGATATTGTCAATGAACGCGTTTGTTTTTCTTTTTTATTATGCAGTACAATAATATTAAAAAAATATATGTAGACTAGGTTCACTAAAATCTACGAGTGAATCTTTGGTTCAAATATCTCCATATGTTCGTAAAAGTAGACTAAAGTCTACTGGTAGATTTGGAATGACAACACTATGTTATGTGTCAATAGGCATTTACATTGGCTTGGGTACACCTAGTCAGTAGCACTATTGACAATGTCACTAGAAAATCACTATAATTTTACTATTGACAACGAGACAGCATGTATCGATATTGTAGACCAGAGCCCCTAAAAGTTACTAGTGAATCTTTGGTGCCAATATCTTCATGTGCTCCCAAAAGAACAACTTAGTCAGTAGTGCTACAGTCTAGTGGTGGATTTTCAATGACAAGCTAATGTTAAATGTCAATAGATGATTACATTGGCGTGGGTACACCTGGTCAGTAGTACTACTGACAATGTCACTAGTAGATCACTACAATTTCACTATTCGCACTTTCTGCAGGGTTGTTACAACTGATGTACACATACACCAATACATCCATCGTGCTTCGCTTATAGTACGACAGCATTTATTATTGGTTTAGTATAATACATGCCACGTGAATACATTTAAAAATCATGACGTTTTTACATTTCAAGACTGTTTACGCAGCTCTCTATTACATACTAAAGTCTGCTTAGTCGAAGTACATAAATCAAAAGGATATGCCCAATGTGCATGCAAAGTTTCAATAAGGTAAGTGGTACTTTAATTTTTAGATTTTCCGATTGAATAAATCAATTAGGAATTTGTCTACAAAATGTCAGCTCTCTACAGTATAATATCACGTAAAATTTTTATGGGCCTGGCCCCGCCGAATTTTATATCTGCTAGTATGAAAAAGCTAATGGAAAATACATGAGTAATAGACTAAAAAATGCTAAGCCGAAGTACATGAAAGAAAACGCTAAGATTTATGGGTGAAGTCACGTCCACTTTTCCAAACAGGAAATTTTTACTTTGGATAAGTGCAATGTGTATGAAAAGTTTCAATAAAATTTAACTTAATTTTGAGTTTACAGTGCTTTTTCCCAATCCCTGATTGAAACTTCTGGTTTCTTAGATTTTTCTTAGTGATCTCTGATTTAGATTAATTTGTGTACCAAATTTCAGCTCTCTAGTGCGACTTAGAGTTTTAGCGGATAAAACTTCTTGGTTTTAAGATTTTCCCATTGGTTTACTCATCTACACTTGCTTGTGAATTGCAGCTCTCTAGCGTGAAATATACCTTATAATTTTATGAGCATCACCCCTCCCACTATTTTAAACTCACAATATTTCTGTGAGCAGCGCTTATAATTCATGCTAATTTTCTTCTAAAATATGCTAGACCGAAGTAGATTAAACACAAGGCTAAAATTGTATGGGAGTTATCACGCCCACGTTTTTAGGTGGTAGTTTAAAGTTTTGTATACGTGTAACGTATATGCAAGTTTTCACTTAAAAGCTGTATATTAACAGCCTTATTTCTAAAACTTTTAAAGGCTTTATAAAGTGATTTTGATACGAATTTTCATAAGAAATTTGTCGTAAAAGGCTGTAACTTTTCAGGTTCAAACAATAGTAGCGTAGCCCCGCCCATTCTGGTAATATATTTTGGTTTTTCAGATTTTTCTAGTCGGTTTCTCACCTAGACCTACTTGTGTATCAAATTTCAGGTCATACGCGCAACTCTTAATTTTTAATTTTAATGGGCGCAACCCCGCCCCTCTGAGTAAGATTTCTGGGTTTTCAAGTTTTTCTTGTTGTTTTCTCACCTATACCTACTCGTGTATCCAATTTCAGCTCCTTAGCGCAACTTTTAATTTTTAATATTTATGGGCGTAACCATGCCCACTTTTCCAAACTTAAGATTTTTTTCGGCCAGTGTTTATTATTTGTGCCAAGTTTCGTTGCAAACGGATAATAATACATACAAAAATAGTATATCTAAATATGCTGAGGCGTAGTACACGAAAATGAATTTGAAATGGTATGGGCGTGTCAACGCCCACTTTTCTAATAAAAAATTTTTAAGCTTGCCCTATCGCAGTATGTATGCCGAATTTGAATAAAATAGCTTCTATAAAGCGCCTTAGATTTGCTTTTTTAATTCTAGCCTTTATGGGCGTAGTCCCGCCTTCTTAGCCAAAATTTTTGGATTTTAAATTTTTTTTAGTTTATTTTGCACCTAGTCCTAGTTCTGTAGCAAATTTCAGCTCACTAGCACTCATTTTAATTTTTATGGGCGTAGCCCCGCCCCCTTGGTTAAAATTTTTTGGTTTTCAGATTTTTCTAGTTCATTGCTCACCAAGATCTACTTGTGTACCAAATGTCAGATCTCTAGCTATAGCGGAAGTGCTTCATAATATTGATGAGTGAGTCAGTGAGTCAGTGAGTATGTCTTAAAATATGCACTTTTTGCCCCTTTATATCTCCGGAACCGTTCATTGTAGGTTTTGAGGTGACATGAATTTATTCTAATTATGATTTAAATTTCATAATTTTACGGTAGCGGGGAAAAAAGTTATGAGGGGGGTAAAAACAGCTCGAATGGCGTCCTGTGAATATACACACTACGTGCATTGGCCACAACTTGGCCTGGCGAACTGCTGTGCGCCTGGATAACATAACCCTTTAATAATTTTTCCAAAATTTTTATAAATTCAGTCACTAAAATCTATTTGAGCATCAGCAATAGCACGATTTAAAATAAATATATGAAGACTGTTGTGTAGGCTGCCATATTTGTGGAGTTACCAATGGTGTTGAACTACGTTCTCTCGAAAATAAAACAGTTGGCTTTTTAGAATAATTGCATTCCGGTATATTGTCCGAGCTATGTGGTGAATTTTCTACATTAAATATGCGTTTTTTAGCATTTCTTATTTTACGTTGAGCCAATATATTTTGAAACTCTGCCATTAATTCGTACGCTTCTTCTTCAGGAAATTTTTGTAGTTGTAGCGCTAGACTCATGCCAAATGCAGTAAACTCATTTTCTTTATTGCTCTCGTCTATTAATTTTTGAAGAGCTTCATCAAACTTAGCTGATTCGTCTTGTCTTGATGGTTTTATTGGCTTTTTACATATTCGTATCAAGGCACCACCGAATACAGGCTCTCAGTTTTATAATTTTAAAGGCTTTTTTAGCACCGTACTTTTTGCGCTAGCCGATGCGCACTGCCGTTTTATTTTCATTGATGTTGGCTGTAATGGTAAAGCCTCTGATAGCACCATCTATCAAGATGGCTATCTATACAACGCTTTACAAAGCAATAGCCTAAATTTACCTCAACACAAAGATCTTGTTAGGGGGCGAGGTTGCAAAATTCCTTATTTTTTTATTGGCGACGATGCATTCCAATTAGATAAACATTTAATGAAGCCATATAGCAGGGTGCTGAGGCTGAATACACGACAAGAAATATTTAACTACAGACTATGTCGTGCTAGAATGGTAGTGGAGTGCACATTTGGAAGACTGGCTAAGAGATTTGCCATATTCAATCGTCCAATTGAAGTAAATCCATCTACAGTTGATTTAATAGTAACGGTCACTTGTCTCTTACACAATTACCTGACGAAAAATAGAAGCACTACCGATTCAGATGACATCGAAGTTCAGGATCTACCCAAAACACTTTCTTCAATCAGCCTTCAAAAAAGTAAACAATATACATAAATATGCGTCTAGAGTAAGATATGAGATTTCCAACTATTTCATTACAGATGGAAACGTAGATTTCCAATGGAAAAAAATAAACTTTACAAATTGTTAACTTAATACATATGCTAAATTTAATCAAATTATTAAAAACGTTTTTTTTTTTTTGACAGTAAAAAGGTTTTCTGCTTATTTCTTTGTTTTGGATACGTGCTTCTGCTCATGTAGGATGCACCGTTTGTCAAAAAGCTGGTTGAGATAGTAGGTCTCTATGCCAGTTTTGGGGGGGGGGGGGGTGTTGGGGGGATAAGTACAGACATATGTATGTATGTATTTATATGTGTGTAATTTTATGTGTGGATTTAGATGTGAAATTACCTCGCACTGTTTTGAAGAGAATCAACTAAGTACTTCCATCCAAAGTACGAAAATCCTCTTCGACAAATCAGTGTGTGGACGATGTAAAAATCTTAAAGACCAATGCACAATCAGTGGCCTGGTTACACCTAATAAATAACTTCCAATGACCAAACGTTTACTAAAAATCAAACTTACATGTTTTTATTTATCACATGAGCTAACGGCGAAGGACTTGTCAAGGAACTTCATTTCGTTGTACCAAAATATTGAAGGCTCATAAACTTCTTCTGTGGCTGAACCCGATTTTTTCTGGGTCTTTTTCTTTTCTTCAGTGTATGTTGATCGCAGAGAACGTATCTTCTTTTTTACAATGTCTACCGGCATACCCATTTCAGAGGCAATGTTCTCGAACGCTTTTACTTTTAGGTCGTTGCGCCTATAAAGCTTGCTCTGCATATTCCACGGAAGCTCATTGTCACGATATAGACTAATAAGCTTTACAATTTCTGCTTTGTTCAGCCTTTTTTCCATTTTAAATTTAAAAAATATGAAATTTAATTCAAAATGAATTATTAATCCAGTATTGCCAAGTAGTCAATATTGCACTTTACCTGTAAATATATGTCTTGTTAACGCATTTATTTTATAGAAACATGAATTTGATGGTCAAACTTACCTCTAAAATGAGCATTTGTGTAATTTATTGACATCCTTTTCATATAAATGAAAAAAAATATCTAAAATATTAAACAAATTAATGAAAAATTCAGCACTTGGCAACACTTTTTTTCGTTTTTCCATTTTACTTGCACCGATTGTCAAAAATTTACTTGCTACAAAATTTTATTGCAAGCTGATTCGCAAGTGGCAAAAGTGTGGCAGTGTTAGTAAAAAAATGTGAGTGTATTGAGTTTTTTTCAGTTGCACTTGCATGTGGCAACGGGGGGCTACAATATAACAAAAATTAAGAATTTAAAAAAACCTCCGAATATTTATAGAAAAGATGAGATACCTTCTAAGCGGCTGGACCGATTTTAATAAAACATAGCTACGAACCTTCTCGATCAACCCACCTTTCAAACAGAAAAAATTAAATCAGAATCGATTTAGCCGTTTGGTCCCTACGTGTACATGCACAGACACACAGATACGCAGATACACAGACACACACTACAAACTTATAACACCCCTTTTCGGTCGGGGGTTAAAAAGAAAAGACAATAAAATACTTTATTGATATTCCTTACCGAATAAAGCATTAACTCAAAAAAAATTTATTCTGAATACAAAAGGAAAAACATATGAAAAAAATTATGAAAAAAATTATTACATAACAAACAAAAACTAAATTTGATACAAATGTCATCTAAAAATTTCTTTTGCAGAATAATTACACAAAATCTTGATTTTATTATTATTCTAAAGTGAAATTATTTGTGCAAATAATTTGTAGTTTCTTGATAGGAAGAAGTCTCTGTGTAATAAATCTTATTACAATGCACCACGCTGATCAATATTTTGCACCTTTCACTTGAAAATATAAGCAAATGATTAAAAATAATTTGCTATAAATATAATTATATACTTACATACGTTTTTATTCTGCACAAATTGTTTTTATGTATGTATGTATATGAGCCATGTCTACCAATGATTCCTTTAGAAATACCAATTTATTGGTTGTATCAATTAATTATTTCTATAGTCACAATTAAAATTTTCTGTTGGACCAACCATTTCATTCTATAAATTCACACTTTGCTAATGAATTGATTTTACAAAAGCTACATTTGTTCATTACAACAGAATTATGTGTTAGTTGTTGGAACCGACAAATTCGTTTGGCTACAAATTCGGTTATCACAACAAATCTGTTTTCTCTGTGCAGTTTCATTTGTACTTAGGAAGAAGCGCTTTTAAATAAACAAAAATATTTATAAGCAAAACTGTTTATCTAAATGAATAAAACCAAATGTCGTTCGGTGGTAATTGCATCAATTAGTGCACCCATTTCGCTATTTTCGTTTAATGTGGCACCTCCTATTTTGGAATATCTTCCAGCAAGAAAGGTGGCATTTTTTGTGAGTAACGATTTTTATTATGTGCCTATTCTTACAAAAAAAGTTCGAATTAGACATGTGGGTGTGAGATATCTGGAAATTTAATATACTGAGATGCACAGAGAAAACAGTGCCTAATAATTACCTCATAAAATAGAACAAAATTAATAAGAAATCTCTATGGTTTTTTTCAATAAGGAAATCTTATTAATTTCATAGAGAAAACCTTTTCGAAAAAATCAAGAAGAAATCTTGTAGTTTTTATGAGGTTATCTTATCAAGGTTTTCTTCTTGATTTTATTAGGCGACCTCATAAAATGAAAAAAAAAATTGTGTTTCTTTATTCTTTGTGTGTTGCTTATACATATATTTTCATTTAAATTCTATACCATATACTTTGAAAGGAGACAAGTATTGAACCAGCAAACTTCTGACTGATAAACAAACACTCTAACCAATATGCTAACAAGCAGTCTGAATAACCACCCAGTAAAAAAAAATGGAAGTCGTTCTGAAGGAACCACATTTTCATTGCTTCCAAAAAATCGATATTTTTAATATAGAGATAGTTAGCAGAAATCCAAGTAAAAGTTTATTTTAAGCACACAAAACCTTGTAGTTTTTCCATAGTTTTAGTAAATACTCACCAAAATGTTAAAAAAATCGATTTTTTGAAAGAAATTTATGAACTAATTTTGGCCTAAAATTTAGAAGTTATTTGCTTAAATTTACATGAAAATACTGTTTCGCGTTTAAATTCGTATAAAAAGAAACGAATTGTTAAAATATGTAACTTTTTAAAGTTTTCCCTAGACGAAAATATTACCATAGAACACAAAAAAGGAAATTTTTCTTAAAATCGCTTCTAATGCGGTGACTAGGCATCGAAAAAGAGAACTTCTTGCAATGACAACCCTATGTAAAAATCATTAGATCGGATAGAAATTTGAACTACTTCCAGACTGCAAACGACTTCTTTGGAGTGTCTTTTTTTACTGGACATTGAAATAATTTTGCAAACATGCTTATACAAAAACGAAAAAAATCATGAAAAAAAAATTGTCTGCGTCTATTTATAGATATGAAACAACAAGACACCTCATAAAATCAAAAAGATTTCCTTATTAAAAAAATCAATAATATGCTTTACACATAATCATATAGGAACCTAATAAAATCAAGAAGAAAACCTTATTGAAAAAATCAATAAGGCAACCTAATAAAATCAATAAGAAATCCCTATAGTTTACAATTTATAAGAAAGCCTAATAGAATCAAGAAGTTTTTCTCTATGGATTCTTTTTTTTTATGACAAAAATAACGGAAATTGAGTAAAAAAAGTTGGGAATAATAAGATTTCTTCTTGATTTTATGTGGTTTTCTTCTTGATAAAATTAATAAGATTTATCACATAAAAACAATAAGGAATCTCTATGAAAAAATCTTCGCTTCTTCCTGCTGGGATACCCTTTAGCCTAAAAACGTTTCATAGAGAAAATCTTATTGATTCTAAGAGGCAGTTTTTTCTCTGTGTGGGGAAAATTTTGTAGGAATTGCTCTGTCAATAATCAGTATGCTAATCTTGCTGATTTGCCCACAGCGTATTACTGATGGTGTAGAAGGAGCAATAGTCTATTAATTTTTTAATGCCTAAGTTGTCGTATAACTTTCCATAGAGAAGCAACGTTTATTTCACGATATCTTGGAAGCCAAAATAGTAAAAAAAATAAATATTTTCGTAAAGATAATAGTATTACAAAAAGGAGTCAATAACGAAGCAAAAAGTGTGTCATCTACTAAGTAAATTAAATATTAATTTTTTAATATCTTGGTAAAATGAAATTCTGCTGGTTCTGCCGATGGTAGAAAATAATCGGGATTGTACAAGTGCGCGTCAAATCGAGAAAATGTTTACTTCGAAACTAATGACTATTTATGTTAATAAATATTATACAAATAGTGAAGGTTGAACCGCAAGCGTGGCATTTGTAACATAAACAATTTTTCTTTTCATCTCAAAACGTTTATGGAGTGTAGTTATAATAATAACAGAACAAGATATTGAAAATTTCAAAACTCTAAAAAGCGGGATAAAGCGGTATAGAAATTCTAATAGGCATCGACTTAAATGGGATGTCTGGCCAGCTTAATTATGCATTATCTTCAATAATTTGTTACTACCAAGTAAGTAAGCATTTATGACATTTTACTTAACTTTAAGTCGAGCTATTGAATGTCAATAAAAAATTGTTAAGCATAAAACGTCATTGAATTAAAAAAATGTACATATGTACATTAGAGCACGACCCCTCTAAATTAAAGATTGATCTTTTGATTGAGGATTCAAAGAATAAGCAACCTGCTTACTGAATGAGGTCTAATTATGGTTTAAATTTTATAATAGATAAAAATATTTATTTACAAAATTACCGAAGATCATCCTTCAATCAATATTGCCGTGCTATGAAACAGTGCCTAAAATTTCAACTCCCAACACTAAATAATTTGTATTAAGTGATTTTTTTCATGAAGATTAAAGAAGACTTCAATAGGTTTTCTTTAATTTATCATCAAACAATCGTAGTCGTATTTGAAATACGCCAACCACGATTAGGCAGATTAGTCATGATAAAGGGAACCACAAAGGGGAAAATATTTTATTATTACTAGAGGGGAGATAAAGTTTATCTGGTTTGCATTCAATTCAATTTAGTAGTGAGTATGTGTATCAAAAGCTTAATAATAATAGATTTATATTTAATTATCCAATTAATAAAATTTCAGAAACGTTAAAACGTTCAATGTTGTTTAAACGAAATCTTATTTTTGTGCAGAAGTTACCAGCGGCAGAAAACACTCTCGCTTTCAGTTGAAGAGGGCCTTCAAGAAGAACGTTAAAATTATCGTCTTTTTGCTTTACATCTGCTAGAGATTTTTTGATAACAAATCACAATTCTTCCTGCAAGGAATTGTTATAATTTTCTTAAAATTTTACAATTTTCTTACCTTTCATTGTTACACAATGCTTAGTAATGTATAAAAGTCTTCAATGTAAAGTAGTACATTTGCTGTATATTTAAACAAGATAATAATGTTAAAGTAAAACTTAAAAACCGACGCTTTTTTTGTCGGTTTCGGTTTCGGTTTTTATGGGTTAAAAACCGCGGTTTCGGTTTCGGTTAAAACCGAACGGCAATCCCTAGTTTTAACCGTAACCGAAATCACGGTTTTTAACCTATAGAAACCGAAACCGACAAAAAAGCGTACGTTTTTAAGTTTTACTTTAACATTATTACCTTCTTTAAAATACAGCAAATGTACTTCACATTGAAGATTTTTATACATTACTAAGCAATCGGTAGCAATGAAAGGTAAGAAAATTGTAAAATTTTAACAAAATTATAACAATTCTTTGCAGGAAGAATTGTAATCTGTTATCAAAAAAACTCTAGCAGATGTAAAGCAAAAAGACGATAATTTTAACGTTCTTTGACAAGAATTTGTACTTTATAAAAAAAACGAACAACAAAACAACCAACATATTATTGCTTCACAAAGCAATAACACAATAAAGTCCTCTTCAACTGAAAGGGAAAGAGTGTTTTCTGCCGTTGGTAACTTCTGCACAAAAATAAGATTTCGTTTAAACGACTCTACATTGAAAGCTTTTGAACCGGTTTTAATAGTTTAAAACCGGAAACCGCGGTTTTTTAATTTCCACGGTTTTTGGCAAACCCTAGTGTGCTTGCATTGATTTACAGAGTAGATCCACTCTCGGGATTATTTCAGATAGCGCAGGTCTCATGGCTGTTTCAACATTGGTAAGGCAAGAACGATTTTTTTTATTTAATTACAACAAGCGTTGAAAAAGCTGGTTCGCACAAGTATGTGGCAGCAAATGGCAGTAAAATTTCGGTCGCTAAGTCGGAGAGTACTGGAAATTCGTCTTTAACATTGATCCAAAAAGAATTTAAGTTTTTTTGAGCAAATTCTAGCTTTAAATTTGTATATTTTGGGAAGAACTCAACATTTTTGTCGCCACTGCTATTTTAATTTGCACCCTGTGTCCTACATGCGCAAAAATGCATCATTGTTTTGGACATTATACAATAAAAAAAAGGAGATGTGTAAACATCTAGTAATGAAAATTTTTTTTTAAGTTGGAAGTACTTTATCTTTTAGTATCTTTTTTTAAATTAATTAATTAAAAGTATCAAAACTTTCAATATTGTAAATACATATGAATTTGTTGGTTTTGATGTGTAAACATCTATACGCTAGGGGGTAAAAATCTTTTGATTTTGATTTCTTTGCTGAGATTTCTTTGCTGAGCTTTCTTTGCTGACATTTCTTTGCTTTTCTTTCACAGCATTGTCAAATCGGTGTGAGCTATGTATGAGTGTATTAGTGTTTGAAAGAAGCAATACCAAGCAGAGAAACAAGTCGACCGGCTCGAAGCCGACGGTGCGCCGCCGCCGGTTATTTTGATGTGTAAACATCTATACGCTAGGGTGTAAAAATATTTTGACTTTGATTTCTTTGCTGAGATTTCTTTGCTGAGATTTCTTTGCTGAGATTTCTTTGCTTTTCTTTCACAGCATTGTCAAATCGGTGTGAGCTATGTATGACTGTATTAGTGTTTGAAAGAAGCAATACCAAGCAGAGAAACAAGTCGACCAGCTCGAAGCCGACAGTGCGCCGCAGCCGGTTATTTTTCTGTATATTTCCGTACACCAAAGGTGAAAATGAACCGTAAGAGCTACGGACTTGAAATTTGGACACAATGTGTAGACATTTGGCCACTACAACAACAAATACATGAGAGTTAAAAACTAAAGGGTGTTCCAAAACGAGCAACGAAAAATGTTAAAATCCCATGTAATATAAATACAATTGTATGTACATATATTTACTTTTTTTAAAGTTAGTATATTTTTATACAGACTACAACAATTAACACTAAATTTAAAAAATTTAAGTCAATGGGTGTTCGTTCCATCAGTTAATGCAATTTTGACTTTGTAATCTGGACAACTTGCTGCATCTTGGAAACCGTAAGAGCTAAACTCCTGAAATTTTCAAAAACGGTAAAACTAAAACATGAAAAAAATATATAAAATCGCCAAATATAAAAAAATCGCCAAAACGAAAAAAGTACCAAATAAAAAATAAAATCGCTAGGACTAAAATAAATCGCGAAAAACTGAAAAAATCGCCAAAATGAAAAAAATCCTTAAACAAAAAATCGCCTAAATAAAAAACCCCAAAAACAGAAAAAATCGCCAAAATGAAAAAAACCCCTAAAAAACATAAGAAAATCGCCAAAATTAAAAAAGCGCCAAAATGAATAAAAAAATCCGAAAATTAAAAAAACCCAAAAAGAGAAAAAACGCCAAAACGAGAAAAAAGCGATAAAACTGAAAAAAAAATCGTTTAAACTGAAAAAACTTAAAAAAGGAAGAAAGCTAAATCAAAAAAATGCTCGAAACCGAATGTGCGCGAGTCAAAGTCGCAGTTTACTGAATTTATTTTAATTGCAATGCGTACACAACAACAAGAACAGCAACAATTAAACGACGAACAACAGCAATTAAAAATTAAAAAGTAAAAGTAAAGGCATTTGCTTTTACATTTTACATTTACTGAGCACTGCAGTACCACTAAAGTTTCAGTAAAAATAACAAAAAATGTTTAACAACTAAATTTTTACTAATTACTAAAATTTTTTTCTACAATTTTTATAAATTGCCTTAATGATTTGTTATATGATGAGGTGCATTGAATTTTCAGTAATCAGTAATGCCCGTATTCATAATGAAATTCTACCAAGTGGCTAAATGTTTTTCATACAAAAGTTTCAAAATTTTAATGAAAAAACTTTGCCACTTGCTACAATTTTATTATGATTACGGCCCTACGATTTTACTGGTAATGCAAATTAAATTTCATTAGCGGTAAAAATTTACTGAATTTTTTAAGTAATCAGTAAATTTACTGCTTACTGCAATTTTGAATGCAGTGTGCCCATTTACTAACCAAATAAGTTTAATAAAACAAACAAAAACCAACAAATTCATATGTATTTACAATATTGAAAGTTTTGATACTTTTAATTAATTAATTTAAAAAAAGATACTAAAAGCAGAAGTACTTCCAACATAAAAAAAAAAAATCATTTCTAGATGTTTACACATCTCCTCTGTGATCGGACTCACATTGCTTTTTTTTTTGTTTGTTTTATTAAACTTATTTGATTGGTAAATGGGTACTCTGCAGTATATGTATATATACTGCATTCAAAAGCTAATGAAATTTAATTTGCATTACCAGTAAAATCGTAGGGCCGTAATCATAATAAAATTGTAGCTAGTGGCAAAGTTTTTTCATTCAAATTTTGAAACTTTTGTATGAAAAACATTTAGCCTTTTGGTAGAATTTCATTATGATAACGGGCATTACTGATTACTGAAAATTCAATGCACCTCATCATATAACAAATCACATAGGCAATTTATAAAAATTGTAGGAAAAAATTTTAGTAATCAGTAAAAATTTACTTGTTAAACATTTTTTATTGTTTTTACTGAAACTTTAGTGGTACTGCAGTGCTCATCTATGGTAAATCCTTTTACTTTTACTTTTTAATTTTTAATTCCTGTTGTTCGTCGTTTAGTTGTGGCTGTTCTTGTTGTTGTCTACGCATTGCAATTAAAATAAATTCAGTAAAGTGCGACTTTGACTCGCGCACATTCGGTTTTGATAATTTTTTTATTTTTTATTCAGCTTTCTTCCTTTTTAAGTTTTTTCAGTTTAAACGATTTTTTTCAGTTTTATCGCTTTTTTCTGGTTTTAGCGTTTTTTTTTTCTCTTTTTGGGTTTATTTTAATTTTCTCAATTTTTTTTTATTTTGGCGATTTTTTTTCTGTTTTTTGCGGTTTTTTTCATTTTGGCGATTTTTTTCTGTTTTTGGGGTTTATTTTATTTAGGCGATTTTTTCATTTTTGGCGATTTTTTCATATTGGCGATTTTTTTGTTTAAGGATTTTTTCATTTTGGCGATTTTTCCCGTTTTTTCGCGATTTATTTTAGTCCTAGAGATTTTTTTTAATTTGGTGCTTTTTTCGATTTGGCAATTTTTTTGTTTTTGGCAATTTTTTTATATTTGGCGATTTTATATTTTATTGACTTTTTAGTTTTACCGTTTTTGAAAATATCAAGAGTTTTGCTCTTACGGTTTCCAAGATACAGCAAATTGTCAAAATTACAAAGTCAAAATTGCATTAACTGATGGATTGATTTAAATTTTTTAAATTTAGTGTTAATTGTTGTAGTCTGTGTAAAAATACACTAACTTTTAAAATTTCAAGTGTATATATGTACATGCAATTGTATGTATATTACATGGGATTTTAATATTTTTCGTTGCTCGTTTTGGAACACTCTTTAATTTTTAGCTCTCATATATTTGTTGTTGTAGTAGCCAAATGTCTACACATTGTGTCCAAATTTCAAATCCGTAGCTCTTACGGTTCATTTTCACCTTTGGTGTACGGGAATATACAGAAGAATAACCGGCGGCGGCGCACCGTCGGCTTCGAGCCGGTCGACTTGTTTCTCTGCTTGGTATCAGGGCTGTCAGATGTGGCAATTTCTTGCCAAACGTGGCGATTTTAAAACTAGTTTGGCGTCCTAATATTCGATTTGGCGACATGGCGATATTTTGGCGTTTTATAAAAAAGTTGGCGATTTTTTTTTGGCTTTTTTTTTTTGATGAGCCATGAATTGGCTGGAAAATTGTTAAATATTATTTTTATTTTGGTATTTGTCTCGTGTAGATGGTGTGCTAAGAACATTTAATACTGTGCAAATTTCTGCAACTCGTTGGTTGTCTTATGCAGCTACTATAACACGAATTTTGGAGCAATGAGTGGAGCTTAAACATTATTTTTCACTTATTTCGAAAGCCGAAAATGATAAGACAAATTATGTGACGAAAAGACAAAGATTTTTAGATATTTATAAATCCAACAGTAAATGAAATGAACCATTTAAATCTTGAAATTCAGTTAGATAACATGCACGCATGCAGTATGTATCAGAGGCTATATTCTACTTTTCTTTAATTTTCCTCAAAAATGTACAAGCCAGCAATTTTGAATGAAACTCATAATAGCGAAAAATTGATAACCAATGTTATTATAGCTATTGATATACCAAACACTTTTCTCCCACTAAATGAAACTGAATGAAGCAATGTTGAAATGGCTGATGAAGATATTGAAATACGTCGAGAAAATTGTTTTTCATATTTAAAAATGCTCATGAAAGAATTAATAAATAGAATTCCTGAAAACATAAATATATTTAAAGTTTACGAACATTTTTCAATTATAAAATGTTGCATGCAATCCATTATCACAAACAAAATTTGTTGTTGTTAAAGATATTTTAAAGATTTTTATGAATCCTAACATGAAGCACAATGGACAAAATTACCGTTTGTGGATTGGAAAGATTATTTTAGTGGTGATATTCCACATAACTTAAAACAGTTTTTGACCAAAATTGTATGATTATAAGGATACGGTAGGTATGTATAATTTTAAAGAACTTGCTTTGGCTGTACTTTATATGCTTGTAATTCCAACTGGCAATGACTGCGTTGAAAGGGTATTTTCAATAATGAAGTCAACTAAAATGCGCTTCCGAATATGTAATAGAACTGCAACTACATACAAATGTACATACATATGTACATATATCCAATATTTGATTAATACTAACCGTAAAATCATCTTTATATCAAACATTGTACCTTTTTATGTTCATAATCATTTTTACATTTTTCTAAATAAAAATAAACAAAATATATATATACATATAATGGCGATATTTTCCCCATTTTTGGCGAATTTTAGCGATTCGGAACAATTTAATTTTTTATAATTTATAAGGTGGCGTTGGCTGAAGTAGTTAGCACGTCGACTACAAAACTGAAGATCCTAGGTTCAATCCCTGTATCCGACAGTCATTCAAATAACAACACTACGCATTTTTCTGATGTGCATTAGAGTCCCTTTGCATCAGCTTTTGTTGGAAAGTTCAAGTGATGAAGGCATAGTCATTGGTCACTGAACTATACCGACTTCAGCATATGCTAATCCTAATGTTATATCAGAGCGCCCTCCTTCGTCGGTATTGTGTAGCAAAATCATCGGCGAAGTAAAATAACCAATAAAATGGCTACTAAAAAAAACACAGCTTCAAAATTTAATACGCCTCATTTAACACCAGAAGGCGCTGCAACACTGCATTATTAAAAAGCGTGCAACATGAAAGCAGTTGTAAAAAGAATGAAGCTTTCTTCTATCTCTTCCTTCACCACCTGTCTGCTATCACTATCCCTTTCCTAAAGAAGGTAACACCTAGTAATAGTAGTAGGCATTAATTGCCTGAGTGTTACTTCTCTTAAAAAAAAAAACAAATTTATTTTTAATAATTTATAAAATATGTATTTCATTGTCAAAAACTAAAAAAATGAGACTTTGGCGATTTGGCGATTTTTAACATTGGATTTGGCGAAAAAGGTGAAAATAAATCTGACAGCCCTGCTTGGTATTGCTTCTTTCAAACACTAATACACTCATATATAGCTCACACCGATTTGACAATGCTGCGAAAGAAAAGCAAAGAAATCTCAGCAAAGAAATCAAAGTCAAAAGATTTTTACCCCCTAGCGTATAGATGTTTACACATCAAAAATTAGATTTTTATATAAATATGTCATTTTTGTAACTTTTTTTTATTTGAAAATAAAAAATTGGACTTGGAAAAATGATGATTTTCTTCGCAAAGCTTCTGGCACCCCTGACGAGAACTCGAAATGTTGGTGGGGTTGGAACTAATGTAAACCTTTGCTATCTCTGTTTGCTCTTCTCCCTTATAGAATTCTCTTTGAATTCACTCATTGAGTTCTCATATTTCCCACCGAATTCCGGATTTATCGTAAATCCGAATCAAATTTTTGCACCGGTAACACATTGTATGGGAGTGCAACATCTTTATATATTTCTATTGTCTTTGTTTTAGCCTTTTAGCACGGAGAAATATAACAAATACAATTTTAAATACATAAAATATATAAATTCAAAAAAATAATTTAAAAAGGAGGAAAAGTTTTTGCGTTTATAAAATCAATGAATAAAATCCTGTTTCTTGCGACCCCTCATAACTTTTTTGCGATCCCTTGTTTAAGAAACTCTGGTATAATGGATGGGCCGCTTTAAGAAAATGTTTCCTAAAAATTAGTTTGAATATTGATATTACCTATGTCTACATGATAGTGCAAAAAATTTAAAAAAATCTTGATACTGAGTCTGCAGCTTCAAAAATAATTCACCTTGGTTCTCCTGAAAAATTAAATTTGTTAATGAAAACCACAGATATTTTCTTAATTTTTTCCGATCGTTTTTTTTAATGTCAGAATCTTTTTTGTCTTTTTCTATTTGGGTCTCCCTATATATATAATTTCGGTGACTCTTCCAACAGTAGAGTGCATTGTGGTTGTTGAGAGTAAACTCATATTTTTACTAGATTCTTCTATAATTTTTAAATACTCGTAAACCTCAAAACTGATAACTTATTTAATTAGCTATTTTAATGGTTTGGATATCAGGTGGCTGTAACTAAATATAAATTCTTGATTTTGTATATTTTTTAAAAATGATGAACATAAAATAGAATTGATAAATCATTTTTATATCTTTATTATCCGCATTAAAATGACTACAATTTTATGATTTGTGTTACTTTCTATGACACGTTGCTACGAAATTTTTAACGATTGTTGAACGTTAACATTGTACTTTGTTCGTTACCAAGCTAAAGCACACAAGTTCGCATTTAAAAAAAATATCTGCAAATATTTAAACATTTTATACCAATAGTCATAAGCAGATGGTTAAGTGTCACGTGCAACAAATAAAATCGGTGGTAATATTGCTTATTTCGTTTTAATACATATTTTTAAGTCGTGCTGTGGTAACAAGCATATTCAATGCTTTACATTTTTTAGCTGCTATCCCCCTTAAATGAGCTTGACTTCTTTATCTTTTTTTTTTTCACTATTGTCTTTTGTTTCCAAATCTTAAGAGTACATACATATCACTAGATTAATGACTTTTTTATGGTTTTAAGTTATCATTGGTGTCACGTATTAAATGTTTGTTTAAGCTTTATTTAATAAAATTATTTTATATCAGGAAGCTTTTTCATTAAAGAGCAGCAAAATAAACTGCCACTGATGAATTGAATTGTGTTTTAGAATTATTAGTTTTTGCATGTACATACATACAAAATTAAAATTAGTTGCTGGTTTTTTTTAGAAAAATCATTGTCCCCACATTGTAACAATGGGCGTTTTAGCTATGAAATCAATCACAACAATTTCGTTCTACAAAAAGTATTTTTATGCATAATTCGCATCTCCATCCGCACTTATCATGACAAAGAACAGACATATCGCAACTGATTTACTATCATTTCCATATTACGATCTTGATTTTTACGACCAACATCAGCTACTGCGGAAGAAGTTGAACTATGCCTAGAAATTGGGGGATGCAAATATGCCCTACACTAAGAGAAAAAACGTGCTAAAATCAAAATTTTACACTCGAGATCATATCATCTCAAACTTAGCAGTCTGTTAAATCTGAAAATTCTTGATTCAGGAATAAAATTTTAATATTTTTAAGGTCGCATTTAAGATTGTAATCTCATTTTAAGATCGAATTCAAGATTTTTTTCTTAATAAAAATCTTATATTGAGTTTATATTCTTAAAAATTTTAAAATGTAATTAAGTTTCCGTTCTTAATTTTAAGAATGCGTTCATTATTTTTAGAATAACTGTATTCTATGAATTAACGGCCGTATTCATAAAAATATTTATCGTTTGTTAAGTGTTTATTTTACATATTTCTAAAGGGTGGGTGTCCCAACAAGAACGCAAGATTTACATTTGGCGCCATTCGAAGTGTCATTGTTTGACATTTGAACAATTGTTATTGTTTGCTAGTAGAAGGTACGAGGTTAGTAAAAATGAAGCACTACACGAATGAACAATGCATTCTCTTTGTGAAATTGTTTTACCAAAATGGTGAAAGTTTTGCGGCTACAGTTCGCAAATTTGCGATCAATTTGCGGTCACAACAATGCTCCAAAAGAGTCAACTTTAAAGAGATTAATGCATAAATTTGCCGAAACTGGGTCTGTTACTGATGTAAAGACAACAACGCGCCTTCGACCAGGTCGATCGACCAAAAATGTCGCAGCTGTACGTGATGATGTCGCTCAAACGCAGGTCAAGCGCAAACAGTCAATGGTGTTCGGTATCGTGAAATGATAACCAGTTTTCTCGTGCCTAGAATTGAAGAAATGAATGTGGAGGGCATGTGGTTTCAACAAGACGTTGCCACATATCATACAGCCAGAGAAACAATTCAATTACTACATCAGTCATTTCCCGGTCGTGTTATTTCGCGTTTTGGAGACCAGAATTGGCCGCCTAGATCGTACGATTTAACACCATTAGACTTTTTTCTTTGGGGTTTTTTGAAGTCGATGGCTTACGCGAATAAACCGACGACGACTCAAGCCTTAAAAGAGCAAATTGGACGCTGCATTAATAAAATACCGCAGCATTTATGCAAAACTGCCACTGAAAATTTCATTAAAAGATCGCGTGTGTGCCAGCAAAGCCGCGGCGGCCATCTGGCCGATTTGTTGTTCCAAACATAATCTCTTTATAAAAAATTTGTCAAATAAACCTGCAATAAATCTTACATATTTTTTCTTTTTAAATATGCTTAAATTTGGGAACGTCAATCTTGCTGAACAAATTTCAAGATTGAAGTTTGAATGTTTTTACAATCTAAATTCAAGATTTTTGTTCTTAAATTTAGAAAAGTGGGATACTATAAAAGAAAATACAAAAATTTAAAAAAACCTTTTTCTACGAATTTTAAAATTCTGTATAACAGATCACAGATATTTTAAATATGATAACAAAATATACATACAATAGAAAGGATTTCCAATGGGTTCTCCAGCTTCACCAATTGTAGCCGACATTGTTATGGAGAAACTGTTAGATTGTTGTATAGAAAAATTAAATGTTAAACCAAAAATTGTCACTAAATATGTTGATGATTTATTTTGCATTATTTCAGAACATTCCATGAAGATATAAAATTTACTATTGAAAGAGAATGCAATTAAAAAATTTCATATTTAGATACTTTAGTAATAACAGATTGGCACCAAAACCAACATCTTCTGGTAGAATTATTAATTATTATTCAAAACATTCTAAGAGGATTATGATTAATACAGCGAATAATCTTATTAATTGAGTATTAAAGATAAGTCATAAAGAGTTTTATAATATTAATATCGAAAGGATCAAAGATATCCTAAGTAAAAACAATTATCCAATCCAACTGATTTGTGGATTAATAAGACAATACAAAAACTAGAACCATTTCTGAACCAAGGATTTATAAATCTCTTACCTATGTTCCTCTTATATCTGAAAGAATAGAAAACTATAAAATATATGATAACCAGAAATAGATAATGGCTCACAAGTTGTATAACACATTAGGAAAACTTTTTAGCAAGACAAAAGACAGAGTAGATAAATCTGAAATATCTAATATAGTTTATAAGATACCATGTAGTGGTAATAATAATGAAAATTGTGATAATATATATATATAGGTACAATGAAAAATAATTTGAGAACAGAATTTATGGACATCGATCTGATCAGAAAAATAGGAACACTATATCGACACAAAAACAGCATTAGCTTTACACTGCTCAAATTTAAATCACTATCAAGATTTTAGTAATACTTCAATTTAAAACAAAGGAAATAATTAAAGACGTAGATTTATGCTAGAAATGTTACAAATTATAAAAGTTTCAACAACAAAAAGGATCAATTATAAAACAGATACAGCGCTCAAAAATATAGACATTTAATACATAAAAATGTAATTTAAGATAGATAATTATATAATACATAAAAATAATTATGCACATATGTACATATATGTATACAATATTTGAAATTTATTTGCTGGTAGTTTAGCATGTCTATATACGTATTTCATTGGCGCTTGAACCAAATCATCAGTAGACTTTAACCACAAATTTTAAACAGTCACAAACCTCTTACTTTATGCATAGACTTTCAAAAACTATATGAGAATTCATAAAACAATAATACTTTTGAAAATCACAAAAGAAAAAATAAGCTTAGTAGGCTTTGAAACTGATACAAAACCCAGCAAATAATTTATATCCAGGTGGACTCATTTTATTTTTCTATATCCTTATACAACTAGAAATCCATTGGATAACAATAAAAGTATTAACAAGGCTGAAAATCAAAACATAATATATCCCAGAAGAAGCTACCCATGATTCAGTGAAATATTGGAGAATAATAAAACAGTTTTATAAAAAAAAATAACAGATCTTAAACTCAATTAAAAAAGAATCATATTAAATTTAGATCGCTATTTTTTTTTATTAGTGCAGTAATATTTCTTCTGGACGACAATAAGTCCATAAGATTTGTACTACCTATCATCTCTACATAATAAAACATTTATTTTAATTGAATCTTTAAAAAAAAATCAATGAAATTTTTAGTTACTGCCAATTTTAATTTTTAAATTTTTTTCCCTAATGTGTACTGAGTAAGGGTTAATGGATTGATCCATATGTTATTGTTGTAATTTACAAATAAGGTTTAGAACTGAATCATTTCCATTAAACGTTGCATTATAATTAGGGAAAATATGTGTATTCTTTGGATCTCCCAAGGTATATTGATCCTTTTTTGTATTCTAACGTTTGTTTCAAAAAAGTAGAAATTGGCTGATCGTCATTTGAATATAAGCTAGAGTTTTTATCATTTATGGACGCGCAATCAGGCAGCACGACTAAAATATAATCTTCCTTTTTCCAATTGTCAACATCGACGTCATGTCAATACAATACCAAACAATTGTTCCTTATCTAACCGGTCTTGAGAACAATTTTGTGCTATTACATTCTTTTTCTATTCCCTAAGATATGGAAAATAGCATGAGTATGTGAGCAGCAGTGAGTTTTTTTTTGAGAACGGATAGAAAAGCCCCAAATTTTTTTTTTGAATTGTATTGACGTGTAGTCCATATTTACAACTGAAATATGGGTGAATATTCAGCGTTATCGGCTTACATTATGTAATCAAGAGTCTTCTGAGGTTACAAACAAACATTTTGGCATCTAAAACTATTGCCATGGGTCACATTACATATATTGAAATATCTAAAAACAATTTTCTTTATTGGAAACGCCCAGTGTCTGCGTTATATAATATCATATATCATAATAAAATGTTACACTTTTTCTTTTTCTAAATGATTTTAAAATTACTTACCCACTCTTCAAACAACAAATAATTCATAGTTTTTATTTTAAGCTCTAAGCACAGTAAAATAACAAATTTTAAATCTAAAGTAAAAGTAAAACGAATTTTAATTGTTCAATACAAAACATATTGTAGGTGTAGTAGGTGGTCAACCTGTACAATAGTTTTAAATTGTTGTCGATAATTTCCATATAAACATTACTAAACACCAAAAATATTTCCCCTATTTTTTATTGAATGTCGTCGAATAGCATCAGGAATGGATAAGCTTTCCAAATTGCTAATCTTTTTCAATTATAGTACTTACGTTGATTTTTTTTATTGAGTCAATAAAAATTAGTAGAATTATATGTATATATAAATAAAAATATCAATAGAATTTTGCAACTAATGCTGATTTTTTTAACGATTTTTCAATACCAAAAACAAAAAATCAATTTTCCATCCGTATTATGAAAAAACGATTATTGCATGTATATTTTTAAAGAAATGTTGCTAAAATAAAATTAAAGGAAGTCGTTATTAATATTTAACATTAAAAAATTTTATGTTGTCAAAGAAAAACAAGTACAAAATATATTTTTTTTTGTATATACTCTCACATACATAAATGAAAAAAATGCACACTAAGCTATAAATAAACTTCCACTGATCACTTTGCGAAAAATTTAGAGAGTTTGCTGAATGTTCATTACAAATGGGTTTGGAGCACCTAGTGGAAGCCTTACGTGTTTTTCCGTTTCCAATACTTTTTCTTTATAGGTACGCGGGTAACTTGTAATTAGGGTGATCGAATCGGTTTTTCAACCGGTTTTAAAACACGGTCTTTTCACAATACGGTTGTCGGTTATTTCAAAATGTTGATTTTTCGAATGTCGAATAGTCCGGTTTTTTACAATTTAAAAACCGGCTGAGTCGAATACTTTTTGATTTGTATATTTAGCGTGTTTTGTTGATTTTCGTAAGTTTGTTTAGTGTAAAAGCTCTAAGCTTTTTTTGAGCATGGCGACATTTACTGAAAGATGAAATTTAAGAGAAATTATTTTATGAGTTAATAGCAGAGGCCAATTTAATTGGCATAATGGTGTGCAATGGATATCAAAATACAGTTGCAAAAAGTGTTTTTTTAGTTTTGTTGACATTTTGCTTCATATTTTATATATGTAAATAGATATTCACCTTGTCTATACATTCATATGTACATACATATATGTACATATACTATTAAGAAATAAACTCTACATACACCCATCATTTTTGGGGTTTGAGGAAACTTGGGAAGAAATTCAAAAAATTAATTATGCCAATATTTAGGGTGCTAATAAATATGTTTATACAAAAAATAAAAAATTCAAAAATAATTATAGTAACAATATCATATTAGACCATATTTGGATGTCATTTGTTGACGGCTTCGTACCGGAAATCACAGAATTTTCAAACAAGTTGACAACATCAAACATATTGCACGTATTTTTTCATGTATATATGCCTGTATGTATACTTTTTTCTATGTATTTTGAATATTTTTGCTAATGTAGGTGTTATTATAATTATTTTTTTATTTTTTGTATAAACATATTTATTAGCACCATAAATATTGGCATAATTAATTTTTTGAATTTCTTCCCAAATTTGCACAAACCCTAAAAATTATGGTTTTATGTAGAGTTTATTCCTCAACTGTATATTATCTGCCTTATTCATAAAAAATATTTCAGGTTTATTAAGCGTTTATTTGACATATTTCTATGGGAAATTTGTCAAATAAACCTGTAATAAACCTAAAATATTTTTTATGAATTAGACCGTATATATACATATTTATGTACTATACATATATAAGTATATGAAGTCAATTTTTATGCTTTACCTTTAATTTTTGTATTGTTTTATAGTATTTACATGAACTGTTAACTCTTTTTTTTTCATAAAGCAATTTAAAATCAAAACTTTTGTGAAATAATTTTCTTACTTTAAAAACCGGTTGACCGCTTTTTCCTAAATTGTAAAAACCGAAACCGGGTTTTTCATAATTTCAAATATTCGAACTACTCGAAAACCGGTTTCTGGAAAAAGTCGAATAATCGATCACGCTACTTGCAATGCTGTTAAAGTTGTTTTTTTGCCATTCACATAAGGGTTCAATTCGGTTGCATAAAAAATTAAAATAATATCCTTATGAAAATATGTCTATGTATGCATGTTTCCATTAATACATCTCGCAAGACCTAAACATTGCAGCCTCAAGTTGACCAACAAAAGTTTTAAGACTTAATAATTTGATATTGTCACAATATGTTATATATGTATATGGAAGAATAGATTTTTTAAAAGGTGACTTTTTTTGTCCATGTATAAGAAAGAATTGCAAGAAATGTTTTCATAAATTTCTGCAAATACCATTTCCTTCTATGTATTTGGTGGATTTAATATTAATATATGTTGCAGTTTAATATGGAAAGAAGTTTTTATGTACATATATTATATATAGATGAGGAATTCAGAACCACGTAATCAGTTTGACTACTATTTATTTAATCTATTATAAAAATTGTTTATCATTTTCAAATGTTATTTAACAACCATTAAATTTTTAGATAGTTTTCACAAACTTTACTACAATTTTTTTTGTAAATTAAATTTTTCAGAATAAAAAACCCCCAATTAAATGTCTATAAATTTCATATACTTAGAACTAAGCGCACGGTAGTGCGCCAGGCCAAGTTCTGGCCAATGCACGCAGTGTGTCTATTTACACGAAGCCATTCGAGCAATTCATAACTTTGATCCCCGCAATCCTAAAATTATGAAATTTAAACCACACATAGAATTAATTCATATAACACCATATGCGAAGTTTGAATGAATGAAAGCTTCGGGCAGACAAAATCCTGCCTTTAGCTAAGGGCAAGTTGTGAAAATTGCCTAAGAGCCATTATTACAACTCAAAGTTAGTTAAAAGTAGGATTTTATCGGACGAATAAAAACTTTATCATTTGGAAAATTTTACTTTAACCTAAAGTGAGCGATAAATAACAGGCAAGTTTAACCTACCTGGTAAATTAAATTCAATTTGCAATAACAGAAAGCGTCCGATAAAATCCTACTTTTAACTATATTTAAGTTGTAATAATGGCCCTAAAAATTTTAAGTTTAAAAAATGTTATTATAGGAAATTTTTCAAAAAGTGATCAGATCCTCACAAAATTATAAATGTGAAAAAATGCCAAGTTCCTATCCAAAATTTCAGCCATTAAAAGTAGTGAGATATAAATTTTGACCAATGTTTTGTTTGGCACATTATCTAACACAGAAATATGCTATGCATTATGTATATTTGTAATCGTAAGGATGTCATATAATTTCTAGTTAATCTGCTAACTTGGCAATATTTTTAACGTTCTAAAAAAAGAGAAAAAATTTTTTATTTGTTCATAAAGTTAGCAGACCATCTAGAATTTATATGACGCCCTTACGAATACAAATTTATACAATGCATAGCACATTTCAGTATTTGGTATTGTGCCAAACAAAATATTGGTAAAAATTTATATCTCACTACTTTTAATGACTGAAATTTTGGGTAGGAACTTGTCCTTTTTCACATTTATGTTTTTGTGATATATAAAAGTAACTAAGTCTTATAATTTTTTTCTTTTTCTTTATAAATTATATATTTATTACGTTTTGGAAGGAAAATTTTGGTGTAGAAAACTATAAAAATAAAAACCACAGCTCCAGAGCTGAAAACTTTGAACTGTTTTTCTGGATATTAAAGTAACTAAATAAAACCATATATTTTTTGTTTCATTTTCTTTTTTCTTTGTTCACTTAACATACTTTATATATATATATATATATATATATATATATATATATATATATATATATATATATATATATATATATATATATATATATATATATTTATATATATATATATATATATATATATATATATATTTAAAACTAATATATTGGTATAAGAAATCAGAAAAATTAAAAAGCATGATTTTAGGGTTGCAAAATTAATTTTTTTGTATATAAAAGTAACTAGGTCAAATTATTAGTTAATCGTAATTATTATTCGAACTCCATTTGTTTCTATATTTGTGATTTGAACGGGCTAAAGTTCGTATCGCTTTTTAAGCCAAATTACATGTGATAATTATTAATGAACAAATAACACCCAAGTCTATTGTAAATATTCTGACTAACAACACATAGTTGAACGGAACAGCCAGCCGTTTTCGAAGGCCACTAAACCTTCATTATCAGCGTTCTTTTGTGTTTGGTCCACTGTGTGTGGTGTCAGTTGATGTAGATTTCTGCTTTATATACTTAGCATTTTATTGCAAATGGAATATGTGAATTGTTTTGATTCATCGTATTTCAATTTGCTGAAAGCTTTTTTGTATTGTAAGCTCAATTTTACCATCACTATATTTACAACAGTCTTACCATTGTCGTTTTTTGTTCTTTTAACTAATTATACACATGTTACTTAATTTGCTTATTTTTTGTTCTACTTAAGACAAACTTTTTTGGTTTGTTACTATTAAGTATATTTTTTATTTAATTTTTGCCACAGGCCCATGGCTATTAATTTTTAGTTAATTTTAATTATTATTCGAACTCCATTTGTTTCTATATTTTTGATTTGAACGGGCTAAAGTTCGTATCGCTTTTTAAGCCAAATTCGAATGACACCACACACAGTGGACCAAACACAAAAGAACGCTGATGATGAAGGTTTAGTGGCCGTTCAACTATGTGTTGTTAGTCAGAATATTTACAATAGACTTTGGTGTTATTTGTTCATTAATAATTATCACATGTAATTTGGCTTAAAAAGCGATACGAACTTTAGCCCGTTCAAATCGAAAATATAGGTCAAATTATGTTTTCTATTTCTTTATAAATTATTTATACTTTATGTTTTAGAGAGAAATAGTTTGGCATAAAAATTATAAAAAAAACATAGCTCCAGGCCTGGAAAACTTTAACTTTTCCTTGTATATAAAACTAATTACATAAAACTAATTTAATAATTAAATATATTGCATATATAAGAAAGAAAGAAATTAGTATTTAAAAATTAATGTTACATACATTTGTATTCACTCGAGCCAAGGACTCCGCAAGCTTAAAATTTAGAGTAAAGTAATAGACAACGAAGGCAGGAAATAATTACTTTAAATAATCAACGGTTTTCATAACAAAACTTTCATCTGTATTTCTTATTCAATGTTACACATAAATCCACCTCTTTGGTTTGTTATTAATATTTTCCCAATACTATATTTTATTCCACGCAGTTGTCCTTTTTTTCAAAAAAAAAAAAAAAAAAAAAAAAAAAAAAAAAAAATACGCAGATACCATAGTTTACAAGTTTGTTTGAATTTTTTTGGTTTCTTGTCTTTTATATTCTGCATGAATTTATATTCGTATGGCATAGAGGATACCGTCATATTGTTTGCATAAGCATTTCTTTTTATTTAAACATAATTTTGTTTATTTATCCCAGCACACTAAAGACATATTGTGCAACCACAAAGTGAGATACAAACTGTTCTTACGAAATCTTATTATCAGCAGCATCTTTGTGTTCCATGGCTTCACCAGCAGAATATTTAAAATATTTTCTTCTTCCCCATTTAAGAAACATTTTTCGCATTTTGGATGGTGTAAAGCATTATTAAAAAGGACAAAATTTAAACATACATATTTGTTTAGCTTAAGAAAATTTTATGTTAATAGCTAATATCATGATATGTATATGTATGTTTCTTGCATTCGGAGCAAAACAAATTTAAGACCACACGCATTTATGAAATTGAATAGTTCTTAAAATTTCCCTCCTTAACATATATTTTAGAATTTTTAAATTCGTTTTCTGTTTTCCTAATGAATAGCTAAAATCTGGCAGCCATTAAATTAAAATCCTAGAAAATATTTTTTCTTAAATTGTTTACTCTCTAGTGCGAGCTGAAAGTAATAATTTGCTGGTGTTTATTTTTGTTTTCTTGTTTTCGGACAATTTATTTGCTCCAACAACCTTATAAACTTTGTTGCTTGTGGTTTCTTCTAGAAGCTGTAGAGGAGCAGTAATAAATATTCGCACCAAATGCTGCTCTTAAAACAACAAATACATTTTGCTGGTCTTATTTTATGCACTATATTTTTCATTTACTTTGTACACTGATTAATTTGGGAAGTTTTAATAAATAAGTACCATATAATAATAACAAATTGTTTTTTATTTCTAAAATGGCTAACAAAATTTTTGATACAAAATTTATTTCAATGAATTTAAGCAGATTCTTAAATAAAAATGCTCTAAAATTTTTGGTAGCATTTTATCAAAGAAGGTATTTTATTTTAGACATAAAAAGTCTCAATATATTAGAGTTATTGATTAAATTAATGTTTGAGTTGCATGCACTTTTTTCTTTAACATATAATTTTTATTTTATTCATATGTTAAGCCTCATAAGTACACGACATGTAAAAAGCCACATGCGTATGTGGCAATGACGTCACGGAAATGTTCATGCCGTAAAATTTTTATAGTATTTTTGTTCCAAAATACGAGTACAATTGTGACACATGTAGCCGAAAAGCACATATTTTCTGAGGCGGCACATGTGTAATTAAGTGAATATCTACATGTACATATCGTCGGTGCGCCGACCAGAACACCTATGTGTTTTTATGAAGTGTTCCGGAGAGCAAAAAAATCCGTTTTATTTTGCCAATTCGCAACAGATTTTTAAAGTAATTTTTTTTTAATTTTTCTTAGCCCATTTAAAAATATTACGCGTTGAAGAAAATACAAAATCTTTTTTTATCCTGAAGTGGTACAAGAATTTAACAAAAAACTACACATATCTAATTTTGTTTCGGACTTTTTAAATGTGAATAGAACAAATATAATACACATAGGTGCTTTTGTTCTATAATTAATTTTTATTTTGAAAGAAAACCAAAGGCAGAAAATTTTTCGTGCATTTTGCTTTGTAAAAGCCGCCATCACTGACCTTTTTAGTCTCATTTATTACTCCGTTCTCTTTGATTATAACACATAACTGATTTTGCCGGAGATTTTTTATTATAGGTTACACATAGGAGTTTTAGCTAACTTTGAAACCATTTGTGATAACGGGAAATGCTTTGGGGGATAAATGCATTACCAGATAGGCTTTATAATGGGCCAATAAAAAATAAAATCGAAAAATTACACATAGGTGTTTTGGTCGGCGCACCTACGATATGTTACTAGTACATAATTATTATTTTAATTATTATTATAATACTAGAACATGGTATGGTAAGTCTCAATTATATTTTAGGCTCATCTAACAATAGTATTGTCATATTTACAATACTAAGAATAGCTATAACAATGTTAATTGTTTTTGTAGATAATATTATTATTAATTTAGATAATAATATTATTTAAATTTTGATTTTCTATTGACAATAACATGATTTGACTGCAACCATATAATTCAATCATAGTATGTTGCTGCTAGATTACGGTTACTTCAATCATATATTTTCTTTGCGTGTACATTAAATTGATGTCAGCTTGGTGTTATTGATTACAATAGGTCAGTAATCCGGAGATGAGCTGTTTTTATCAGGCTACATAAATTTTTCATTTAAATTCTGAAATCATAAAATGTTATTTAGAAATATTAAAGTGACAAATACAAGCACAGAAAATGAAATATTGTGAAGTTCATATGTATGCCATTTTTCTGAATTTTAAGGGCCGATATTGAATGTAAACCACACCTAAACGTCAAGTTTTTTTCTGCATTTTATTTGACATTTTTCAATTTCAGACTAACTCAATATGTACCATGGAAAGACACACAATCAAGCAACGCGCTTAAATTATTCAGACTTATTATGAAAATGGGCGTTCAAATCAAAATGCATATCGAAGAAAATCATCTTCAGTGATGAGGCTCATTTTCACCTCAGTGGGTTCGTCAATAAGCAGCATTGCCGCATTTGGGCGAATGATAATCGAAGAGTGATTGTCTAAAAACAAATGAACCCATGGCTGCCAAGATCATGAGATTTGACACCGTTGGACTTCTTTCTTTGGGGTTATTTGAAAGAAAAGGTATACGCTGATAAGCCAGCAACAATAAAAGAGCTCAAGGATGAGATAATTCGGCACATTAACGGTACAGAACCTCAATTATGCCTCAGCGTCATCGAAAATTTTGACCATCGGATAGAAGTGTGCCGCCGAGGTCGCGTCACCCATTTGGCCGATACTTTGTTCCATACGTAATTAAACCATACTATATTATCATAATAAAAAGAAATGATAATAATTTCCTAAATAATTTGTGTTTTATTCAAAATCAACATGGGCTCTTAAAATTTAACCACCCTGTAATTTCTCAAAACCATCTGTGTGGTTGTGTTAAGCTTAAAGATTATATAGGGTGTCTGGTAGCAGATTTATATTTTCAAACTTAAATATAAAACGTAAAAATAGATACAAAGTTTTATTAACAGCATTGAACGATAGAATGAAAATGTGGATTTTATTTTCTTAAGAGTATGCCATCCAGATGTCTTCCGTCGAGTTAAAGACACTGTTCAAAACTGAGCCTTATGTTCTGCGCCACACACTGCAGTAAACTTGATTAAACTGAGCTGGTTTCTCCACGAATATTTTTCTTTAAAGCCACAAGAGATTGAGGATTGTCATAATAAACTCTCTCTTTTAGATAGCCCCTTGGTGCTGACTGATCAGTTTTTGGGGAAATTTTCCCGAAGCAAATTCATCGAAGCTCTGGCTGTGTGTGCTGTCGTCCCATCCTGTTGAAACCAAGTGTTTGAGGAGTACGATGGATGAGCTCGCAGGTTTTGCAACAAGAATTGCGTAATCATGCGTCAATAATTTTCACCATTGAAATACGTCGCCTGGCCTCGAGAATTTTCGAAAAAAAAATGGTCCAATTATCATGCAATGGTTTTTGATGCTTCAATCGAGGATTGAGGGTTCTTAGTAGGGTGATTGACTCCGTTTTTCAACCAGTTTTAAAACCCGTTTTTTCGCAATACGGTTGTCGGTTTTTTCAAAATGTTGATTTCTCGAATGTCGAATAGTCCGGTTTTTTTTTACAATTTAAAAACCGGCTGAGTCGAATACTTTTCAATGTGTACATTTTGCAATAAAATTAGATTTTAATATGTTAAAACTTAGACCAACGTGTTCTGTTGATTTTCCTATGTATTTTTTTTCAGTGTAAAAGTTCTAATCATTTTTTTTTAGCATGGCGGCACTTACTGAAACATGAAATTAAACCGAAATTATTTTATAAGGTGATAGCAGAGGCGAATTTAATTGGCCTTATGGTGTGCAAAGTTATATAATTACAAGTTACAAGTTTATATAATTCATAGCATATATTAGTGTTAGGTATTGTGCCAAACAAGAACTTGGTCAAAATTTATATCTCACTGCTTTTGATAGCCGAAATTTTTGATAGGAACTTGGCCTTTTTTCACATTGATGTTTTTGTGAGGATAGATTTTTCAAATTTCATTTTATGTTTGTCACTTTCCAAAGTCAACATCTTTTCGTAAGTTTATGCCACCTTTACTCGAGGATGCAACAGATTTAATTCTAAATCACTTTCATGCTTTACAATATTATTTAATTTTATTAAAATTTTAAGTCAGGCATACAATTGTCATATTGCGTCGAATGTTTCGTAATTTCCCATACTGAGGTATTAAAAAATATGTAAATTGAAAATCCAAACTAAGTTATAGGGAACAAAACGAAGCAAATGAATAAGGTAATGTACTAGTATTCTGTTATTTTTTCAGTGGTTAGTGAGTATGTCTTAAAATATGCATATGCATAACTCTTGAACCTTTCTACTTCGCATATGAGGCAACATGAGTTAATTCTAATTATGGTTTAAATTTCATAATTTTACGATTGCGGGGAACAAAGTTATGAGAGGGGTAAAAACAGCTCAAATGGCTTTCTGTAAATATACACACTGCGTGCATTGGCCGGAACTTGGCATGGCGCACAACCGTGCGCTTAGATACCTTCAAAGTTATTGCACAGTGCAATCTACTAAGCATTTAAATATACTGAAAATTTATTGAAAGAAATATTTTTATTTATTAAGGTGAGTTTCTAAAGAAGAGAAGGCAAATTAAACTTTACTTTTTTAGCCGACATTTTTCTATGCAGTTAAGCATATATTATATATATATATATATATATATATATATATATTAACATCAGCTATTTAGCTGGAGTTTTTTAATGAAATGGAATATAATAAATGATTATGTTGTGTACACAATTCTGTGGCAATAAGCAAAAAGTGCTTGAGTCCAGATAAGCTGATTTTGAGTTAATGGCACCTCCCTAATCTGCACATTTGAAAGTACTCCTGGTGAAAATTTCAATAAATTTGTGTTATTTTCAGGAAGTTATAGACTGCTAATCTCATTTTGAACAATAGCTTAGTTTAGGCTATACTTTGGTATATTCCGAATTAAACGTATCTAGGCACACGGCAGTGTGCCAGACCATGTTCTGGCCAATGCACGCAGTTTGTATATTTACACGAAGCCATTCGAGCTGTTTCTACCCCCCTCATAACTTTGTTCCAAGCAGTTGTAAAATTATGATATTTTAACCATAATTAGAAGAAATTCATATAACCTCATATGCGAAGTTTGAAAGTTTTACAATGAGAGATTCCGGTGATGTAGTGGTGCAAAAACTGCATATTTTAAGACATACTCACTGACCACTGACACACACATCAAATTGATGAAGCACTTCCGTTATCGCTAGAGAGCTAAAATTTGGTATACGAGAAGATTAAGGTGAGCAATGAACCAGAAAAATGTGAAAACCACAGATACAGAGCTAGGTCTAGATGAGAAAGAAAATAAAAAAATCTAATAATCCGGAAATTTTGGCCAGAATTATACTGCGATAATGCAAGGCTATACATTTTTTATTAAAAAAGTAGGCGTTGACACGTCCATACAACTTAAACCTCATTTTAATGCTCTGCAGCTCAGCATATTTAGATATACTATTTATGTAGTTATTATTATCCGTTTGAAACGAAACTTGAGACGAATAATAAGCACTAGCCGAAAAAATTTTAAGTTTGTAACGCTCATAAAAATTAAAAATTAAAAGTTGCGCTTATGAGCTGAAATTTGATACACAAGTAGGTATAGGTTAGAAACCAATTAAAGAAATCTGAAAACTCAAATTATTTTTTTTACTTTATAATGAAACTTTTAACTAATGCTTATTCTACGGCGTACCACAAACGGCAAGTTGAATTTCAGAGCGTCTACACCATTGCAATATTAATGCTCAGACAATTGTTTGGCCACATAATTTTGGACACACATATGCCATTTTTAACCCCCGACCAAAAAAAAGGGTGTTATAAGTTTGTAGTGTGCGTCTGTGTACCTGTGTGTATGTGTGTCTGTACGAGTACACGCGCAGACTAAACGGCTCGACCTACAAAATTTTGATTTAGTTTTTTCTGTTTGAAAGGTTACTTGATCGAGAAGGTTCTTAGCTATGTATATCTGCATGAAATCGGTCCAGCCGCTTAGAAGATATCACACCTTTTCTAGAAATATTCGGGGGTTTTTTAAAATTTTAAATTTGTGTTATTTCGGTTTTTCTTTATATCGCAACAAACTTTTTCAAGTAAAGTCCAACTATAAACCCAACTACTAAAAAGCAGTTATGTATACTCAACGTTTTTTTTCAACCAAACTTACGTAGAGTTGTAAATCACAGTACCAAAACACAACTGAAAACTCAACTGTGAATTTAGTGCAGAATGGCAATGCAAATTTGTCAATCCCAACCAAACTATTTTAAAAGTTGAAAACCGTGATACGAGCATTAATTTTTTTGGAAAATTTGACGAATATGTGCATCACTAATTTTGTTTATCAATCTATGTATATGTATGTATGTGTGTGTGTTCCTTTGCGGCACTATATAAACCGAACGCATGGACAGATTTTAATGATTCTTACGTCAATCAATTTGTTTTAATCCCGGGGGTGTTACTAAAGATATGTCAGTTGTCAAAATTTAATATGACGGCGAACTATATCAAAATGGGTATCATTCGACAGGTATTATAAAATCATTTTTAGGTTTCTCTTATCATTTTTCATTTCGAATGACCATTTAAGGTATTTAACGGCTCAAAGTTGGTCGCAGTCGGGTTTTTTGATTTTTTGTATAAATACTTGTTTAAAAAAGTAACACTCAGGCAATGAATACCTACTACTATTACAACGCGTTACTTTTAGCAAACGGATACTGATAGAGAAGAAAAAAGAAATCTTAATTTTTTACTGTAAAGTGTTATTTATTTTAAGTAGTTGCATAATCAGGTAGCACCTCCCGATGCAGATGTAAAATAATGCGCGAAAACCTTTTTTTAATCCATTAGAAATGTGTGTTGTTATTCGTTAAATGCTTACCTGTTATTAGCATTAATACACTTACATGGAAAAACATATGGTATAATTACCATAAATATTTTTTATTGCAAAAAATATACATAGATATTTTATTGTTGTTTTTCTATTTAGGTTGAATTTTAGAATTCATAAAAGTTTTAAACAGCTGATGTGTGAATAAAGGGGAAAAAGTTAAGCGCATTCTATATATTTTTTGAATTGCACCTTACAATCGGAATATCTCGAGATCAGTTAATTATATTGGAATAATTTTTTCAGGTTAAGTAGAAAGACTTATATAAAAGTCAAAAATTTCAACATAAGAAAAGAAAATTATTGCAATATATATTTTTTATGGTACAAAACAACACTTTTCCAAAATTTTGACTTTTTTCAGAAAATTTCAGCGTATGTTCGCATTTATTAAAAAGCTGTCAAAAATTTAAATTAAGCATATTGCCAGCTATCCCTGAAATTAAACGCTTTAGTTAAAACTTTCAAAATCGACCGTCACAACTTTTTATAAGCGCATAAGCACAAAAAATATTTTAAAAATTGGCAATATTCGGACACTGCTGAATGTAGGGTGCATACCCAAAATATAAAATAATTGGCTCTTAGCATATTCTGAATAGATTGTTTTTAGCGCTATGTGGTTTAAAAGTGTATGTGTTAAACAAAGTTTTTCACAAAATTGAAAATAGTGATGATACTTTTTCTTAAAAAAACATGCCTTTTTCAGGAAAATTTTAAAATTTTGAATTCTTTGCCTTTTCCCGATTTCGCGACAGCAGATATTAATAATTTTTTATCTTGTTATATTTAAAATTTTATCGGAAATTTAATGCTGTCTTTTAATTTAAAATCCAACAATAGACTAAAAAGTTGTAGGTAAAATACTAAAAAAAGTCAAGGCAAAAAAAAAAAATTTTTTTGTTAAAATTCAAATATCTTCTAAGTTATGGGAGATACGAAAACACATCTAAGGACATTATTTCTTAAAAATATTGAGCTTACATCAAAATGCTTCATCCCATAAAAATCGGATTATTTTTCTAAAAGTTACAAGCCTTAGATTTTTTTTGAGTCCCATGTTGTCAACTTAGGCCCACTGTAACTCCTGTCCAACTTAAGCCAGACGGCTTCCAGGATATCTGTTATAAAGCCTTAATCTTCCTCTACGGATGTTCGAAGTTTCTTATAAATCCAATTAGTAGCTTAGAAGTTCCAGATTTATTACCATTTATTTTGCAAAAGTCCCCACTTTGCCTTGCTACATTTGTAATAATTTTAACTAAAGGTAGGTTCACATTGGGAAAACATTTGCCACAAATATGTTTGCACATATTTGATTTCAATTTCAATCAATTCAAATCTATGTAAAATTTGTTTGGTGGTCACATTGAAGGCATTTATTTGTTAACTTTTGTTTGTGCAAACAGCTGTCAAAAAGCGCAAACATCAGAAAACTTATTTTTCCTGTGGTCACACTTAAATAAATATTTGACTTTAGAAAATATTTTATCTAACAGACAAACCAAATAAATTTGTTTTCCTTTGAAATCACACAAAAAATATAATGAAAGAAATTGAAAATTTTGCTTTGTTGAGTTGTGGAGCAGCATCGATTTTAAGTTTAGATGAAGAGGAAAAACTTTATGGAAAGAGAAAAAGAGAATGGGTTCGTAAATGGGTGCAACGGCAGAAAGAGGAAGGTTTCTGCTCAAAACTGCTAATGGAGCTACAATCGGAAACTCCATCTCTTTAGAAAAACTTACATTTTCATAAGTTATGCGTGGTATTTTCATTAGGTGTTAGATTAATTTTTTTTCGATTATCTTCCTTGTTTGTATCCATGTTTAGTCTTTTATGTATTCATACGAGTATATTTTATGTATTCAATAATATTGTATAACATCAAGTAGGAAAATAATCATCGGAAAATCATTTAAAATAATGCAATTTGACATTGAAAATTTAAAATAATTCCTGAACAATATATGTAAATATATACAAATATTTTATTGATATCTAGTGATTTTAATTCATACTTCATGAATTTAGGGCCTGTGCCAAACGGTAGCAAAGTACTAGTGTAAGTAAATTTTTACACTTCTGAGGTGAATAAAATTTCACTAGCCCTGTGGGCTAGTAGAATTTTTGACACATCAAATAAATTTTTGACAAGCAGCAAATAAGAAGCATAGTATCATAAAAGGCAAAACCACCGCCGTCGCTTCGTGCCGTCGCCTTTTACATACATTCTTACGACTCTTAGATGGAGTTAAAATGTGAAAAATGCATTGTTTATTTTAATTTGTGAAAAATTTTGCATCATTTATATAATATTATATGTTTTTTTGCTACGAGAATATTGTTTTATAAAATATTTTTCTTTTAAAAAAATTGATGGTAGTCGGCGGCTTGTAGTCAAATTTTTTGTTTCGCCGCCGCAGGAATTTTTTCATCAGCTTCTTTCTATGCTAAAGCGAATTTGTCAAAAATTTACATTGTCAAAAAAGATATCATTTGGCACAGCAGAAAAATGAAATTTTTCCCCAGAGGCAAATATTTTTTTACCATTGAACTTTTCTACCGTTTGGCACACGCCCTTAATCTTTTAGAATTTTTGACAACACTAATTGGAATAGCTATTATTTCCTGCAGTTTGTTCTTACAAAAAGTTTGCAAGATCAAATAATTATTAGCCCAAAACAGAAAAAAATATTTTCCGCTGAGTGGTCACACTTTGTTCTCATTAGAAACATTTTTGTGTGGTGACAAATAATTTTGTTTGGCTGACATCAGCTGTTTTGGTGTTTGCCCTTAAAAAAAGTTTATGGTCACACTAGAGCAAAGAAATATTTGTCGTTTTTTGTCAAATGTTTCCTCAATGTGACCGTACCTTAAGAGTTTGTTAGCTTAAGGTTTGTTCCTACTTTTCACTAATTTTTCGCAAATTTTCGCTTATTTTTAATAAAAAAGTAATCTTGGCTTTTTACAATTTTGCATAAATAAATGAATTTAACATTTTGCATTCAGCAATCTATTTTTATATTAAATTTTAATACAAATATAGTTGAATTTTTTCACCACATCTGTTGAATTATGTTTTTAGTACCTTTTTGCCAGAATACAGGAACAAATCTCGGTTCACGATAGTGCACCAGGCCAAGTTTCGGCAAATGCACGCAGTGTGTATATTTACAGGAAGCCATTCTTCGGGTTTTTACCCCCTTATAACTTTTTCCCCCGCTGTCGTAAAATTCTAAAATTTAATTCATAATTAGAATTTATTCGTGTCACAACATATATTAAGACATACTCACTGACTCACTGATCAGTCATCAAATTGATGAAGCACTTCCGCTATAGCTAGAGAACTGCAATTTGGTACATAAGTAGACCTAAGTGAGTAACCACCTAAAAAAATCTGAAAACTCCAAAATTTTAATCAAGGTCGTGGGCGTACGCCCATAAAGCACAGAATTAAAATACAGGCAAATCCCGGTATAACAAACGATATAATGTCAGGCCGCCCATTCGATATACCGAAAAATTCGTTAGATCGCAAAGTTTTTTCAAGTGTTATTTTAACTATTATTATTGTATACAAGACACAATACAATTAAAATAATGAGGGCATTTTTTTCAAGTAAGCTACGAATCACAAACTAAAGGTATCACATTTTTTGGCATTTACATTGCAGCTGTAGATTTTGTTTAATATTTTTTTTGCCGTTTGTTATAGAGAGCACACATTTATCAAAACATTCGCGCTATATAAAGCAGAACTAAATGCTACAAATATGTTCTTAGCAACTTTTTGTTTTTTATTTTGCCATTTTTTCTTTATCATTCGTTATATCCAGCACAAAATTGTAAATGTAAAAAATTTGGACGTTCGTTATATCGGATTTTTGTTAAAGCGAGATTCGTTATACCGAGATTTGCCTGTAAGATCTAAGGCGTTTAACTAAAGCGATTTTATTTAAATTTGGCATACATGTTGCAATAATACAAGGTTATAAAGCTTTGAAAAAAATGGGCGTTAACACGCCCATACAATTTAAGGCTCCTTTTTCATGTACTTCGGGTCAGCCCATTTAAATTTACTATTTATGTATTTACTATTATCCGTTTCCAACGAAACGATTAAAAATTTAAATAATGCATAGCATCCCAGTAAAAAAAAAATGGAAGTCATTCTGAAGGCACCACATTTTCATTGCTTCCAAAAAATCGATATTTTTAATTTGCTGATAGTTAGCAGAAAACCAAGTAAAAGTTTATTTTAATCACACAAAACCTTTTAGTTTTTCCACAGTTTTAGTAAATACTCACCAAAATGTTCAAAAAATTGATTTTTTGAAAGAAATTTATGAACTAATTTTGGCTTAAAATTTAGAAGTTATTTGCTTAAATTTACATGAAAACACTGTTTCGCGTTTAAATTCGTATAAAAACAAACGAATTGTTAAAATATGCAACTTTTTAAAGTTATTCCTAGATGAAAATATTACCATAGAACACAAAAAAGGAAATTTTTCTTAAAATCGCTTCTAATTCGGTGACTAGGCATCGAAAAAGAGAACTTCTTGCAATGACAACCCTATGTAAAAACCATTAGATCGGATCGAAATTTTAACTACTTCCAGACTGCAAACTCTACATTTTCATTTTTTCTTTGGAGTGTCTTTTTTTAATGGGATATTTCAGTTATTGTGTTGTGTTTGATGGCCGAAATCTTGGATAGGAACTTGGCCTTTTTTCGCATTTATGCTTTTGTGAGGATTTATGTACATATGTCAACGTCGTATATAGTTAACTATGTGAAGGAAACTAATAAACCTTATTTCACCAGACTTTTTCGTTACTAAATATATATGTAATTTAAAATGATTCAAAATTTATCGTTAGTATATTCAGCACCCTTGTGAGCAAAAATATATTGTAAATTACAAGAATGTTTATTATTTTGAAATATACAATAGTTTCCATAAAAATTACTATTAATTTATTTAAAGCTACCGATTATTTGTACATATTTTCAATTTCATGCCAATGCTGTTTGCCAGTTAAAATTAAAGTAATAAAATCACTCTCCTGTAAAATTTATTTTTTGTAACGTACGATAATTTCGCACGCATGTCATGTTATGTTATGGCCTTCTAACTGTCAAGTTGCAGGGTTTATAGGCAGTTATTGTAAGCTAAATTGGCAGCTTATGAAAAATGTCTTATAAAAAACTAACAAATACAAGAATACGCATACATACATACATACATATGCAACATCTGGTGCCTTTAAATCAAATAATTTTTGTAACAAATCATTTCTGTCAATATATTAATTGTACCAAACGACGCAAAAGTAGGAAAAAAGTAAAAGAAAGAAAGAAATTATATGTTTGTAAATTAACTAACATCGCGGGCCAGGGCGTTAGTTTAACTTTCATATGAAAGTCCATTTGTGTGTCAAATTATTCAAGTGTGTTAAATAATTCAATTTAATAATTGACCATGTAATTGAAAGATTATATCAAATTTGTTAAAACTTTGACATGGGAAAAATATAGAAATATGCTAAGGTCTTTTACATAAAATTATTTGATATTTCTACAAAGAAACTTAAAAATAATTTGAAACCATGTGATCTTGCCGTCTATGCCCTAATAGGGTCGAAAACTTTTGAGTTCTCTATAACTCTTGCTTTTTGAGTCAAAAAATTTTAAGAAACTTGAAAAACCGAATTGACAAGCACTTTTGGACTAATTGAAATTCATAACTTTTTGATACGTTTTGTTAGCGGAAGTATGTCAAGAGAATCAGATGACTTTCATCAGATTTTAAAAGATGATTAAGGTAAAAGTTCAGTTAGCTTATCAGTATAAATTCATTCAATATAAATACAAAATATAAGATTATGTCAAAAAACTCTGTTACACTGAAGTACACGGACTCACTTTTTTAAAAAATTCCAGTTATAGTTGTGATATTGAGTCAACCACTAAGTCAGTGAATAATGACTGATTGACTCACTCACTGGCCAGTCAACCTTTGGTCTTCTAATATGAATTTTTTACATCGCCAGAAATATTTCTTTGTAAAACTTTCATTTCAGGCTTCATACTACTTACCTTAATTGAGAATATTTACGTTCTAAATTTTATCATTTTATTATTAATGCCTGTAATTTCTATAAATGGATATTTATGTATTTATACGAGGGCGGATCAATAAGTCCGTGACTTTTCGAACTTCCCTCGTAGTTATATGAAATGCAACACTGTTTCCATCAAGTACCACCTGTTAATGGACTACTGTCAAGTTTTGAGCAAGTGTCGTTATTTACTTTGCGTTTAACAGCTGTTAAAAACATACAACCTTGTATATTTTTTCTAAAAAGTGGAAAAGTGAATCAAGTGCTCATTAAAAATTATTTTTTGCAAAAAAAAAAAACCGTCAATCAATTCAATGATAAAAAAGTGGTTTACTGACTTTCGTTGTGGTCGCACAAGTACAAATGACGCTGAAAGTTCTAGATGGCCAATTGAGGTCAGGTCAGTACATTCGAAAATGTTGAAAAATCCACGATATGGTGTTGGCCGATCGAAGAGTGAAAGTGCGTGATTTTAAATGATCAGCTGGGTTTAAGAAATTTGTCTGCAATATGGGTGCCCTCAATTGACCATAAACGTAAACGTGTGACAACTTCAAAGGATTGCTTCGGATTGTCTAACCGCAATCCGAATAAGTTTTTGCGGCGTTTTCTTACTGTGGATGAAAATTGTATCCATTACTGTACTCCGGAGACCAAAGAGCAGTCTAAGCCTGCTCCAAAGAAGGCCAAGGTGAGTTTGTCGGCCAATAAGTGGATGGCAACATCTTTTTGGGACGCTCGCGTGATAATCCACATCGATTGCATCCAAAAGAGAAAACTAATAAACGGCGAATAGTATGCCAACTTATTAGACCGATTAAATGAGGATTTAAAAAGAAAACGATCCCACATGGCCAAAAAAAAAAGTGATTTTTCATCAAGATAATGCGCGAGTGCTCACGTGTGTAGTCTAAATGGCAAAATTCTATGAAATGTGCTACCATGCCGCCATATTCTCCGGATTTAGCCCCTAGTGACTACTTCATATTTCCAAACCTAAAGAAATAGCTCGGTAGAAAGAGATTCAGCTCCAACGATGAAATTATTGACCAAACAAATGCCTGTATTAAGGACCTCGAAAAATCCTATTTTTTGGAAAGGATACAAAAACTCGAGAAACTTTGCACTAAATATATTGAGTTAAAAGGAGGTTATATTGAAAAATATTTTTTTTTTCGCAAAAAAAAATTGTTTTTCATTCAAAAAGTCACAGACTCATTGATCCGCGTAATTTTATTTTCAGTATATATACATTTCACTTTTCTAAACCTTTAATCTTTTAAACATTTTTGTTGGTCATTGTACATCCCTCAATATTGTTCAATGTTTTTAATAATATAACTGAATATATTTTTTAAATGATTTGATCTAGTTAACTTATAATTGAAAAACTCATTTTTGAAAATTCTTTTTTGAATCGTGAAAAAAGCTTACTAAGTCGAGCATGTTTTAATTTAATGGATCTAAAGTCATCTTCATATTCAGAAGTACCTCTGAGAACATTTCATTTATTTTGTGCGATTTTTCAGGAAGTTGTAACGCAATGAAATTGTTGTTATTTTTTTTAAACTAATAATCTCATATGGCATAGTATTTTGACTACGACTACGACGATTTTGTTCAATGTTCTTTAGTCTAGTACAAAATCGTCGTACTCGAAGACATAATAAAACACTCATAATAAGGCCCAATAAATTTGTATATAAAATAAATAAATAATTTATTTCTTTGAAGGCGAGTAAGATATCTATTCAAGCCTCAAGCAAACTAAACAAAAAATATGTATAAAGGGTGTTTTTTATTGAGGTATAGAACTTTAAGTTGGCATGACTTTTTTAACTGGTGGCCATTTTGTCAGCTGTCAAGTGATTAATATTTAGATGGTTTGCCATTTCATCATGAACAGGTTGACAAAAGAACAACGCTTGCAAATCGTGCAAATTTATTTCGAAAATAATGGTTCAGTTCGCGAAGTTTACCGCAAGCTCCGTCCATTTTATGGTCGACATAATCGTCCATCAGAGCAATTAATTCGGTTAACCATGGATCGTTTTCGCACTACGTTTACTCTATGTGATAATACTCAAACGCAGAGACGTCGAACAGTGCGCACCGAAGAAACAATTGCCGCTGTAGAGCAAAGTGTTGAAGAGGACCCGAATGAATCGATTCGCCACCGTGCACAGCAATTGGAGCCGACTAACCGACTATTTTGTTCCCGAATTGGATGGCATGAATGTGGATGAGTTGTGGTTCCAACAAGACGGCGCTACATGCCACACAGCGCACGTCGCAATCGATTTATTGAAGGAAACATTCGATGAGCGCATAATTTCGCGGAATGGACCTGTCAATTGGCCACCAAGATCGTGTGATTTGACACCATTGGATTATTTTCTTTGGGGATATGTGAAGTCGCTCGTCTACGCCAACAAACCAGAAACGTTAGGGGACTTGGAAGCCAACATTCGTGGCGTTATTGCCAACATACGGCCCCATATGCTCGAAAAAGTGGTTGAAAATTGGACCTGTAGAATTGGCTTTATTCGAGCCAGCCGCGGCGGCCATATGCCCGAAATCATATTTAAACATTAATGGCATAAAATTATCCTTCCAATAAAGCCAAATTGATGGACATTAAAACGATTTTCTTGTGTTTTATTTCAATTCAAAGTTCTATACCTCTGAAAAAAACACCCTATATAAGAAGGAGCATAAATATAAATAGTGGGCGTATACGGCATGCTCCTGTATCCGATTTAAAAAAGATTTATATGGCTTTAAAGGATTTTTTATACAGATGTGCAAAATTTATATTTTATTGAAATCGGTTTAATATTTTGGGAGCTATAAGCGTGTAAAGTTGCTACTACTACATGCAAACATATAACACACGCATTTATTAGCTTATAAGTAAAAAAGAAACAAAACATGAGTGTGTGTGTGTGGGTTTGTAGTATTTCTCTTGATCTAACAATTTTTTTCTCTTATTTGTTGTTGTATGAAACAGTGATGGAAAATGAGATTTGCATTTCGGTACCAAAAAAATTTTTTTTGAGTACTTTTTTGATCCCGAGAGTACCAAAAACTATTTTTTTATTTAAATTTTATTAACAAAAAATTATATAAAATTTATTACAAATAAATAAGAAAATGAATACAAAGCATATACATATGTACATAACCAGACAGAAATTGTGATTTTGCGCAAAAATTATGTTCCTCCACAACACTGTAAATACAAAATTACGACTCTTCCAAAAATTTTGTACCACCAAAGTACTACAAACACAAAAATATGACTTTGTGTTTACAAATACCGTGTTCTTAGTAATCCTATACCACTACAACACCGACTTAAGTTTGAAAATTTCCATTGTGACGACCTTATAAATTTGTATTTAGAGTATTGCACCAACATTAAAAACAAGAGTTGGAGGATGGTCATTCGGCGTTACAATTTTAATGTTATGAGTTCCTTAAAATTAAACAGATATTATACTGATATACATAGATAGATATTATACATCGTGCTGATTGTCTTTTTCTGTCTGGGTGGGTATAATATTAAAGTTATAACAAAAACAGTTTTTAGACTTCAATAAATCTTTGGCCTGGATAAGACTATACTATTGGAATATAAAGCCTGTTCCTTTGTTTTGTTTTCATGAGATTGTGGTAAGATAAAATCCTTTCGATATTAACAGAGGAGTGAGGTATGGAAAAAATTCCGTAAGCTACTCTCGATTTACCAGGAAACATGTATTCGTCCAATGCGTTTTTAGTTATAGCAACGGAAGTCCAGAAACTGCATAAATATGTATATATTATGTTGTTAATGGCCTTAGTTCTGCCATAGTATGACCTATATTGGTTGTTGATATTTTAAAAATTTAGCTTTTTGCTGGGAAACACTTTAATTAAAAGTAGTATAATTACCAAATAAAACATTTTCAAAGGGATACTTAATAAACCAAACTGTCAAGGTCCACTTTTGCTCTAAGAACTTGACAGAATGTAATATAAGCTTTTTACAATTTTTTTTTTAACTGAAACAGTTGTTTCAACATGATTTCTGTTTACATAGAGATCAACTTCTGTGCCACAGAAAATATCATTGAATCAAATATAGTTTTCTTTTATATTTAATTGTGATTGGTTTGGTACACTTTTCTAAAATGTCTTTACTAATAAAGTTTCGTGCCAGTTGTCGAAAAAGAAATTTAATTCTTCGCAAAAATATATGCATACGCGCGTCTTCCGACTATATTTCTAAGTAGGCCGTGAGAGTATCAAACGTGTTGCGGGAGTACTACGGTACTTTTTCATGTCAAATAGTATCAAAAAAAGTACGATCGTACCAACTTTCCCATCTTTCCCATCACTGAAAGCCATAATACTTAAAGGAAGAGAGTTGAATAAACTTAATTACTTAGGGTTTACACGTGCAAGTGCAAGTTCAAAAAACTCAATACACTCAAACTCTTTTACTAACACATCTACACTTTCGGCACTTGCAGCCTACTTCCAACTCAACTGCCAAGGAATTTTACAAGACAGTGACTTGTTGAACTTGTAGCTAGTAAATGGAAAGTTAGTTAACAGTGTTGCCCTATTAATAGTTTAGCACAAATTAACTGGATTTCAGTGTAGTGTTAAGTGAGATTTTACTCATTTTAAATACATTTAAAAGCTAATTTAATAATTTTCTCTTCTTAAATATTCATAAATCGAGCAGTTTATTAATTTTTTAGACATAAATAACATTGAAACAATACGAATAAAGTTCAACACTATCTGGTTCCCTTAAAATTAAAATTTTTTATGTTATGGACAACTCTGCACTAAAAGGCAAACATGCAAGTTGCAAGACAGTCGGGCATTTGTGAGAAATTTTCGTTGATAATACGTACACAGAGCTTACATGCAAGGCACTTGCATGTGTAAACGCAGGGTTAACTTGGTTAAAGGGATTTTGTTTACGTTTTTTTAATTTCATGTATATATTATTTAATTATGCTTGCATATGTATGTAAGTTTGTGTGTGGCTGTGTTTTAATGAATTTTTTATAAAGTTTAGATACATTTTCTTTGAATCTTGAATTATTTACATTTTGATTCTAGAATACGGACGAGTGTGTCGTCCGTTTGGTATATCTAGTAATAATAAAAATAACGGGTGTTTTTTTAGGGGTATAGAACTTCAAATTGAAATAAAACACAAGAAAATCGTTTTAATGTCCATTAATTTGGCTTTATTGGAAGGATAATTTTATGCCATTAATGTTTAAATATAATTTCGGGCATGTAGCCGCCGCGGCTGGCTCGAATAAAGCCAATTCTACAACTCCAATTTTCAACCACTTTTTCGAGCATATGGGGCCGTATGTTGGCAATAACGCCACGAATGTTGGCTTCCAAGTCCCCTAACGTTTCTGGTTTGTTGGCGTAGACGAGCGACTTCACATATCCCCAAAGAAAATAATCCAATGGTGTCAAATCACACGATCTTGGTGGCCAATTGACAGGTCCATTCCGCGAAATTATGCGCTCATCGAATGTTTCCTTCAATAAATCGATTGTGACGTGCGCTGTGTGGCATGTAGCGCCGTCTTGTTGGAACCACAACTCATCCACATTCATGCCATCCAATTCGGGAACAAAATAGTCGGTTATCATGGCTCTATACCGGTCTCCATTAACGGTAACTGACTCTCCAGCATTATTTCGGAAGAAGTATGGCCCAATGACTCCACCAGCCCATAGAGCACACCAAACAGTCAGTTTTTGTGGAGGTAATGGCGTCTCAAGGGTCTCATGTGGATTCTCTTCACTCCAAATGCGGCAATTTTGCTTGTTGACGTAGCCATTCAACCAAAAATGAGCCTCATCACTGAACAAAATTTTGCGATGAAAATCAGCATCGAGATCAATCTCATTTTCGGCCCATACACCAAAATCACGACGCATTGCATGGTCTCGCGGCTTTAATTCTTGCACAAGCTGGATCTTGTAAGGTCGCAAGCCAAGATCTTTGCGCAAAATCTGCCATAAAGTTGATGGACAAAGCTCCAATTGCTGTGCACGGTGGCGAATCGATTCATTCGGGTCCTCTTCAACACTTTGCTCTACAGCGGCAATTGTTTCTTCGGTGCGCACTGTTCGACGTCTCTGCGGATGCGTATTATCACATAGAGTAAACGTTGTGCGAAAACGATCCATGGTTAACCGAATTAATTGCTCTGATGGACGATTATGTCGACCATAAAATGGACGGAGCTTGCGGTAAACTTCGCGAACTGAACCATTATTTTCGAAATAAATTTGCACGATTTGCAAGCGTTGTTCTTTTGTCAACCTGTTCATGATAAAATGGCAAACCAAACTAAATATTAATCACTTGACAGCTGACAAAATGGCCGCCAGTTAAAAAAGTGATGCCAACTTAAAGTTCTATACCTCAATAAAAAACACCCATTACATTAAATACATATTAAATAAATAAATCTTGCGGATTTTTGTATAAAAGAATAGCACCATTGCAGCACGAAAATTAAAACAATGCAATCGAGTTGCTTAAGTAGCTCAAGCAAACTGTGTGATGTTGATGTAACTTGTAGTTAATTTTTTAAGCATCTTAGTTAATTTTACCTGAAATTTTGGTAAAAATAATTTTGTGCACTAACAGTTATAATAAGGGTTTTCATGAGAACTCTTAAAATTGCCATTTGTGCAATTGGGTAAATATGTGAGACTTGTTTCATGCAGCACCTTTGCAACAGTTAAGTCAATTTGAATGAAATGTCAAACAAATTAATTTAATAAAAATAAAAAAATTAAATTTCAATGCAATTTTTAATTTAAAAACATGTACATATAAATATTTCTTTAAAAATAAAAACGTGAGTATCTAAAAATTTCTAAATAAATCCAAAAAACCAAGAATTCGTTATTAACAAAATGCACAATTGCACAGCTTAAGTTTACGAGCCAAAATTGTTGGGCAAACTTAACAGGTTTGTGTAAATAAACTTTCATACAATTTTTTACATTTTATTTACGATAGTGTAAAAATGCACAATTGCACAGTTTGCGAGGCTTTTGAACCAGGGACCGAAAATAATTGTTATTTTTTTATTTGAAATAAAAAGGTTACTGAAAAATGTGTTTTATTTGGTTTGGGTTATTTTTAACAATTATCGTAAGAGATATTTTATTTTGGTTATTGTAACCAATGAAAGTGAGATATATTTTTTTTTTTTGGTTACGAATAACAATTATAGCAACCAAAAATTTTTTTTGGTTACCAATAACTATTATCTAAAGAATTTAAGTTTTTTGGTCATTGCAGCCTAAAATACGGTATTTTATACATATGTAAAAGAAGCATTTGTAAGTGGTATGCAGGACAAAAAAATTTAAACATCTTTGGCAAAGCTGACAAAACGGGCAGTTTTATAATAAATATTTATCAATTTCATAAATATAATAATTGAGGTATTTAAACTAGTTATTTTGCTTTTTACTTTTCTTTTCGACAAAATGTCCGATTATGTTCAAATACGTGGCGTTTTTCTTTAACAAATTTCTACTCAAAACATTATTTTTAATAATGGAAAATATCTCCAAAAACTGATTATTTAGACCGAAAAAAGGCAAAAGCTCGATAATAGGCTTACAACATATATGTAAATCCAGAAAGCTTGCAAAAATTTGAATATCTGTAAAAAATATCCGTAGATTTTAAGAATCAAAAATAATCCCATGTGCAAAAAAATGCGAAAATTCGCAAATAATTTTTTAAATAAAAAAATTTTTAAACGCTAATATTAAAAGGAATGCAAAAATCTTGAAAAATTCGCAAAAATTAAGAAAATTCGCAAAAACTTGGTAACATCAAAAATATATCAAAGTCTGATACTTATTAAAAATAGTAAAACTGCAATAAAACAAAGAATTGCCAACAATCGCTTTTACTGCAAAAATTGCCAAATTATAAAAATTCGCAACAAATTTCTAACATCAAATAGATGGATGGATTGAAAATCGGAAAAATGGCAAGATTTGGCTTAAAATCACTTTTATCGCAAAAATTGGCACAAAATTGCAAACAACCCCGAAATGTTTAGCTGAAACTATGAGGAATGCCAAAAAATTCGAAAATTCGCGAAAAATTGCAATCATATTAAAATTAAAAAATTAAAGTTATGCAATAAGTTTTATTTAAAATTATCTGATTCGCAAAACTTACGGAAATTTGCAAATAAATCCTCAAGCCCTAAAATTTAAAAAGGCCTCGAAAAAATTTTGTTTTACAAATCAGATACAGATAGAAGTCGTTCAATAATTTTCTATAATATGTACCATATTTTAGGTAGCAATAACCAAAAAATTTAAATTCTTTAGATAATAGTTATTGTCAACCAAACAATTTTTTTGGTTGCTATAATAGTTATTTGTAACCAAAAAAAATATATTTCTCACTTTAATTGGTTACAATAACCAAAATGAAATATATCTTACGATAATCGTTGATTATAACCATTATTTGAATTAATCAATTTTAATGGTTAAATATAACCTTTTTGTCATTTCTCTTATAACTGTTATGTCCCTGTTTTGAACATTAATATTTTTGTTAATGAAGTCCGATAAAAAACATATCAAAGGGTGGCGTCGGCTGAAGTAGTTAGCACTTTGACTACAAAACCTAAGATCCTAGGTTCCATCTCTGCATCCGACAGTCATAAAAATAACAACACCACTCATTTTTCTGATGTGCATTAGTGTCCCATTGTATCAGTTGTTGTAAGAAAGTTCAAGTGATGAAGGCATAGTCACTATAGGGACTTAGATTGCGAAGCTGTTTCTGTTTAAAGAGTAAGTAAAAATATGAGTTTTTGTTATTGATTGAGAGCGTATTGTTTTTAACAAGCCCCGTTTCAAACATGGTAATTTTAGATGAGCAACTTTTTTGATCATAAGCGGGAGAGAAAAATATGATAGTTCCCACTTTCATTATCTTCTCTTTCATCTTTAATAAAATCAAAAGTTGCTCAACAGAAATTGTAGTCTGTGAACCCAGTATAATAATTGTTTCTGCTCACGTCTTTTCAAATAATAAAAAAACCAAAATACACAATTTGTTAACATTATGAAAATATCAGTGAAAGATTTATATATAGAAGTATATTTTAATCTGTAGTTTTTTTTTTATACTATATAAATATACATACATATCTACACAATATGTAATATTATTAGGTAAAAAATAGTAATAGGTACGAAAACTTTCTGCAACGCATGCCTCATAAGTTCTCATTCATAATTATTTTATTTCGCTCAACTCGCTGTAAGACCGGAGTCAGAAATATGTTATCGCTCTAGGTAACCACACGCAAAGAAAAGATATGGTTGTACAATGGTTGAGAAAACAATATTATGTTCTCTGAAATAAAGGTGTGGTCGTTGTAAACTAGTTATTGTTATTTTAAACGTTACGATCAACAGAGTAATGTTTGAATTTAATAATTACATTATCACATCCATAAAAAAGTGTGATATGGATAGAGTTTAACAATACAGTTTTGTTAAAAATTTATGACTACAACATAATTTATATTATTATTTAAAAATAATATGACATAAATAACAATATAATGTTATCCAAAACCATACTATTTTAATTTAAAAAAAATCTTTTTCAGAAACATCTGTCAGTTCGGTATTTCGTTTGTAAGCTATCGGTAGTGTTAAATAAATTAATAGATAAATAAAGTATAAACAAAAGGGTTGGCCAATAAAAATATATAAACATTTGTGTATCTCTTTATACAGACATGTCTGTATGTCGTGTAAGTATACATTTCTACATATACATTTTATGTCAACAATATTAATTTATTTTTATTTCGAATTTAACGCACAGCTGCTTCTACAATAAATATATGATTAAAAAACAAAATAGTGTTATTATATTAAATAACACTTTGGTTGTATTTAACAATATTAATATGCTATTATAACATGGTATGGTGAGTCTCAATTATATTTTAGTCTTGTCATATTTACAATACTAAGATTAGGTGTAAAAAAGTTCATTGTTTTTGTAGATAATATTATTATTAACTAAGATAATAATATTAACAAATTTGATTTTCTATTAACAATAATATGATTTGACTACAACCATATAATTCAATCATAGTATGTTGCTGTTTGATTATGGTTGCCTCAACCATATTTTTTCTTTGCGTGCAGGAACCCCTAGCTTCTTAATGACATAGTTTCGCTAAGAGCACTGATGGGGTTGCACTTTTGGAGCGATGACGATTATAAATGTAATCAGCTTAGAAACGTGGGCTTTAGTTGAGAGCAAAACATATAATTTATTCATTGATGATAAAGAGACAGTATTGTATAGACCAAGTGCCTATTATTATTTAGTAAAAAAAACATTCAACATATAACCTATATACATTTAAAATCTAGTATTTTTTCTTCCATAAAACATACATCTTGGACTCACTTAGCATTCTTCCGTCATATTTTTTTGGCAACACTGTTAGCAATGCATGTAGCAGAGCGACGTAAAGGAAACAATACCCGCTTTTGGTCTTTTGCATTAAATTGTTATTACCAGAGAAATTCAATAAAAAGCTAAATTTAAATTTATATTAAATCTTTTTATTCAAAAAATCAAGTTAGCATTTCTTAAAACAGGCGCAGTTTGAGATTAATTCAATCTAATTGTTTCTTAAATGAATCTCGTTTTTGGATTATTTCAAGTACGGATTCGGGATTAAATCAACACCATTTTTAGATTAATTCAATCTCAGATTTTCTTAAATCAACCTCGTTTTGGGAGTATTTCAAGTACGGATTCGCATTAAATCAACTAAGAAATTCTTTAATCAAACGTATTTTGAAATTAATTCTATCTCAGGTTTTCTGAAACCAATCTGGTTTTGGATTTATTTCAAGTACGGAATCGGGATTATATATGGATAAAATTAAGTATTTAGCTCTTGAATAGTCAGTACTTGAATTAAGTCTTTTGTACTTGATTTGAGTAAATCCGTACTTACCGTACTTATGACACCGCTTTTGATTTATTTAAGTACGGATGGATTGATTTTTATTTTGAGTGTAGTTACTGGTTTTTGATCTATACCGACTTCAGCAGATGCTAATACTAATGTAAAATCAGAGCGCCCTCTAACGAAGGTATTGTATAGCAGAATCATCGGCGAAGTAAAATAACCAATAAAATGGCTACTAAACACTGCTTCAAAACTTAATACGCCTCATTTGACACCAGAAGGCACTGCAACACTGCATTATTAAAAAAAGCGTACAAAAAAACAAGCAGAGGGTTAAAAGAATGAAGCTTTCTTCTATCTCTTCCTTCAACACCTGTCTTCTATCACATTCCCTTTCCGAAAGGAAGTAACACCTAGTAATAGTAGTAGGCATTAATTGCCTGAGTGTTAATTCTCTTTTTATATAAAAAAATATCTGCGCAGTTGTTTTTTATAAAAAAAAGAGAAAGAGACTAAGTATACTTTAAACGGAATTTGTCACTAACAGAAAAATACAAATAGCCGCGAATCTTTCTTATTTTAATTTTTTTCTTTAAATTCCAAATTTTAGCCATTTCGTTCCAAAACTTTGGCTGAAATTAATTTTGGCCCAAAAAGTAAATCAAATTAGACAGTGCGACAGTCCAAAAGACCTGGGACCGGATATTATTTTTCTTCTAGGTATTGTCGAGTTAAAGAAGAATCCAATAGTGAAATATGCTGGACACCTCCAAAATCCGGATTTTTTTTACCTTTGCGCACTTATAAGCCTGTAACTTTTTTGATAATGATCCGATTTTCAATTTCTTACTAGATTTAGAAAGAAGAAACGAATGATATATAACTTATTTAAGAAAATTAATTTGGGTGTTATTGTCAAGCAAACACAAATTTTGTAGATTTTTCAAAAATTTGTCTACTTTGGTGACGTTTTTATACATTATATTATTTGGAAACTATAATACTATTAAATTTATTCAAAAAGTACATTTATTTACGATTACAATGCATATTTGGGGTTAAAAATAGATAAGCAATTGTCTCAGTTATTTAACTTTCTTCTTTCCAAATCTAGTAAGAAATTGAAAATCGGATCATTATCAACAAAGTTACAGGGTTATAAGTGCGCAAAGGTAAAAAACCGCTTTTTTAACGGTAATTACGGATTTTGGAGGTGTCCGGCATATTTCACTATTGTATTCTTCTTTAACTCGACGAGACCTACAAGAAAAAATATATCACTACCCAGGTTTTTTTTATTTCATTCAATTTTGTACCACTGTGTTACCCAATGTGAATCGGAGTGAAATCGTTATCCATCGAGCCATTTCTTCAGATTTGGGATCAAGAAATAGTCACTCGGGACTAAATCCGAAGAATGCGATGGAGTTTCATCCATAGTTACTGAACAGTGCAAAGCTTGTCAATATTATGGCTGAACAATGCTAAACACTTCTGCGAAGTAATCACAGGGCTATGTTTGTGGTCATCTTTGTAAAAAAAATTTTGAATACCCCAGCGATCGTACAAAATTACTGTAAGAAAAACGAACGGTAGCAATTGTACCTCAACCACTTTTAAGACTCAATAATACTTATAGTTCTAATGGAAGATGCTCGTGCAGTTCTCTGTTCCATACTTGAAAGTCAAAATTTACTTTTCCCTCTTCTCTCTACTTCTTGTTCCCGTTTCACTTTTTATTTTACAAACAGGAAAGCGTGACAAAGTTATGCATTTATTATTGAATTTCAAGCTTTATAAAAATTTTATTTAATTTTTTACTCCAGAAAGAGGAGAAAAAGTTGTCTTTATATTGTTGCAAAACTTTTTTGCTCTGTTTCCATTTCTTCGTTTATATACCCATTTAATCTTAGTGTTTTTATTAAAAAAACAAGTTATTTCTTTGAATCCTCCCTTATCACATCGTGTCATTTCGCACCATTACGACAAGTGTTGCTACAGAAGCCTAATGCTGCAGCCAGAAAACCTTCGAGGACACAGTTTTATACATACTATACTAATTTTGCATAGTTCATTGTAAAATGAAACTTAAATTTTCTGCAGTTGGCTGCAATAGTAAACAAATTTTGTGCTAATTTCACAAAGTTGCTGCTACATTTGGCTCAGGAAAAATTAAATATTTAAATTAGAATATACTTATGAAAAATCTTAAGTGCATGCAAAACTTTTTTGCAATTAAATAACATTAACCACAAGGACTCAACCGAAATAACACAGAGGTTAAAATGTAATATAGTTAAGCTAATTGTGCAATGTATTGTAAGTAATAGTTTTATGTGCATTAATTATATAATTTCCTTGTTTGTTAAATCATTTTGAAAAAAATATTGTGATGACGTGTTTTAAATTTTTTAAATAATGTAAAAGTTAAATGGTGCATAAAACATGGTCCGACACTATATAAGTATGTCCATAAGCAAGTTAAGGGCTCTCCTACAATAACCAATAAGTTTCGATTTGACATTGTGTCCCTTACAACGCTGCCTGGCTGTCGACGTAGAAGGTTGCCTTCTCACCAGTGATGCCAATTTGGCCATTTTCTGGCTAAATTTAGCTATTTTTCATCCCATTTAGCCGGAAGAAAAGTGAGTTTAGCTATTAGTTATTTTTTTAGCCATTTTTATTTTAATCTAGCTATTTTTTTAGCTATTTTTCCAAACATGAAATTTGTTTGTGATTTTTCAAAAAAAAAAACAAAGGAACATTAATAACTACAAAAAAAAAAACACAAGAGAGTAATATGTTATTGTTTTCGCATTGATATCTATAAATCCCGGCTCAAACTTGCCATTTTTGCTGCAGCAGTCTAAAAGCGCTTATATGAAAGAGATTGCTCAGTTGGTAATAATGAGACTTGCTACTGCATTCTTATAATCGTTGCAAGGTGCTTATAAGTTGTCGGGTCTACAGTGAAACCTCTCATAACGGACACCTCCTTTAACCGGACACCTCTAATAACCGGACAATTTTTGTAGATCCAACACGTTCATTAGTTTTTCCATACAAAATGCACTCACATAACCGGACACTCTCATAAACGGACACTCTAACAAACGGAAAGAAGCGGTGAAACACGGCAACAAGAGTTGCATTTAGTAGGTCTTTCTTTATTCAACTCTGATTCATATTTATATTAGTGTCAATGATATTGGTGATTCCCTGGTTAACACAAATGTAAATTGCTGTTTATTTGAAGAAGTTGTTTGCTTAGCTCGTGTCCCAAAATTGCGAAGAAAAAATTGTTTTTATCAATTACAGAAAAATTTTATATTTTAAACGAGTTTGAAAAAGGAATATGTTAGGGGCACGAACTTGTGAAGATGTAAAGTTTCTTGTGTATTTTAACAATTCATATTGCTACATTGCTTATACAAATTGCCCTTTCAAAGCATTTTTCTAGAGACGACTTTGTTGTATTCCAACAAATAAAATCATTGAAAGTCATTTTGAAACCCAACAGCTGAAATTATCCAATCTAATTTGAAGCAGTCTACTCTTAAAACAATTTTTCAACTGCAATAAAATACAAAAAATTTGTAACTCTCTCATAAGCGGACACCTCTAATAAACAGACAAAAACATGGCGACGGTGAGTGTCCGGTTATGAGAGGTTTAACTGTAATTGGTGGTTTATGATATCAATCCAACAAGGGTAATTTTTGTTTTACACGAGTGAAAATAAAAAATAAATTAAAGTTTAAAAAATAGAAAATTAATAAAAAGTATAAACAAAAATTTCGCAAGAAATGGATTAGTAACCCAAAAATTTAAAGACTGAATAGCAGAATGTACAAATGAATAGAAGGCGTAATGCAAGTATTGTAAGTAATATGCGCAGTTTTTTGATTACCTGAAGAAAAATTATTTTATTTATTGTTTTTATTTACTTTAAAAAAGTTCCCGATTTGCTTAAAAAAAATAATATATGAAATACCTTCTGGTTTTTGCTAAAGTTCATAATTTTTGCTATCGATTTCGCTTAGCCATTTTTTTAGCTAGTTTTTAGCCATATTTTTTTGTCTACATTTAGCCATCTTTGGTGAAAGAATTCTGGCATCACTGCTTCTCACCTTCAGTAACATTACTGGTCACTAGTTCGTGAGGATACAAATCTTCGTTCCCAAGATATACACACCAGCCCCTGTCGGTAAAGACCGCACTACTCTCATATAGCTTATCGTATTTGACCCAATAGCCCCTATCCGAAATTACCAGTGAGTGTGTTCTAATAAAATCAATTACAACGACCTTACACAATAAAAAATTTTGCTTGAAATCAAGTGTAAAACAATAACCATTCAAGTCACACATTCAATTGTCAAGGGTATTCTCCAACGAAAACGGAACTTGAATTCAATTCGAACAAATCAGTTTTTTTACAGTTGAATTCAAGCCTTAAATTATATTGCAATTCAGCCTTGTATTACAATTGAATTCAAGTATATTTCAGGCTTCAAAAACAATGCTTTTAAAAAAGAAAGGCAAATGCAATTCATTTATTTTCTAATAATAATTTCCTGCATATTGTTTTCACGAATTTAATCACCTTTTATCTTTTAAAAACTCACTTTTTTATTTATCTCTGATGTTTTTCACAACAATTTTAATTTTATTAATTAATAAATTACCGAATAAAAAAGTTGAAGTCAAGCATTTTTTCAACTAGTTTTCAAGCTTTGAAAATATTTTGAAAAAATTATCAAAACTTCATTTTTACACACTAGGTCACTTTTCTCGGAGATGGTCACATATGTTATAACCTTGTCAAATACGTTATTAATTTATTATTAAAACTGAAATTGTATTGAAAGTATTAAAAGTAAATAAATAAAAAATTGAATTTAGAAAAAACAAAAGGTGTTTAAAATCGTGAAAACAGTAGTAAATGTAGATATGCGGAAAACTGTAAATACAAAATAAACGAATTGCAATTTACTTTCTAGTTTAAAAGCATTGTTTTTGAAACTTGAAATAAACTTGAATTCAATTTTAATAGAAGCCTGAATTTCAATATAGTTCAAGGCTTGCATTGAACTGTAATACAACTGAATTGTTCAAATTGAATTCAAATTTTCTTTTCACTGGAGAATGCTACTAAATTAAAGTGTATATCAAACATAATAATTCAACCCTTGACAATTGAGTGAGTGGTTTGAATAACAGTTGCTTTACACTTGATTTCAAGCAAAATTGCTTATTGGGTACGTATTAGATACCTGCGTAAACAGTATTTAAATGTAAATACGTCTTGTTTTTTAAATGTATTCTCGTAGCATGTATTATACTAAACCAATAATAAATGATGTCGTTTAATAAGCGAAGCACTATGGATGTATTGGTGTATGTGTATATGAGTATTAACAAATGATGTCGCGAAGACATTTTGCTCATAACAAACAATCAAAAGAAGTAGTGTTGATGAGTGTATGCTTGCTATTTTGCATATTGTGTAACTAAAGTCAATGCATGTGTGTGCGTTTGCATGTGCGCAGAAAAATAAAAGACACATATATGCATGCCGTTTGTATACGCGCCCGTGCATAGAAAGAAGCAAGCATCACAAATTCTTCCGTCACAAAGTATTTTCTTCTTTACCCCTATACCTGTAATAACTGAAACAAATTTATTGCGAACAGTGTTGTTTACGTTTGTTTTAGAAGATTTCGTTTTAGAAAAGCATTTTAAAAATCCCTTATGTTTTAAAAGCTCTTGTTAGAGGTCTTGTGCAGGACTCTAGTACGTATTTGACAAAGTTTGAACATATCATATTTATATATGTGTTTTTTTTTATTTCAAAGTATTTTCAAACATTTTTAAGTTTGCGAAAATCAGATAATACTTGAATTCGAATTTCTTTCCAGCTAAATTACATGTGCTTGAATTTAAACTTTTGGGTGCTTATTGGGTATAGTCCGTAAAACCAGTGGTTACGCAGCCGTGATCACTAAAACTGACCTCATTTAAGATTGATACATGACCTGCTATTCCTCTCCTCACCAAACCTGCTTCTACGAGTCTAAGGAGACTTCTAGTCAGCGTTCTCCCCACAAAGTCCTCTGTTATTACTTGTGAAAAAAAAATAATCAAAACATACTTAAGATCGTGTTAGCTGACAAAATGACACTGTACAGGCCCGCAACGCGTATGAGGCTCGTTTTTTTTATATAATAGATAATTTATGGATTGGTCTCAGTAGCCATGGAACGGGATTTCTGTCGCTGTTTAAAATCTTAAATTTAAAACTTTCAGTGCATAATTTTTTGAAATTTTAAAACTTGGGTACCCTCTCAGTTAAAACAAATATATATGGTCCATATATTTTTAATATATGAATGTGTATAAATATATATGAATATGTATGAATTCATGTATGGAAATGTATAGGATTATACATTGGGAAGTGTATTATATATAAATTGATATATGGACGAATATTTAAAATGTGTTATAATATATGAGCTCGTGTATGGAAATATAATTATGAAGCTCTTCTTCCTCACAAAAACTTAAATGTGAAAAAAGGCCAAGTTCCTATCAAAAAATTCGGCCATTAAAAGTAGTGAGATATAAATTTTGAACAAGTTCTTGTTTGGCACAATACCCAACACAGAAATATGTTATGTATGTCAAATAATTTCTTGAATAAAAATTCTATATTTTCGTAAACGTTTTTATTTGAATACAAAATAATAATTAATTCATATTTCAAAAACCAAAATCAATCACTCAAAAAAATTGTTCTCCTCAAAAGGCGTCGTAGAAAAAGCATACTCCTTTTTATTTCTATTTTATTTATACAGTAGTAATAAGTAGAGTTAATTTTCTAGGTAATAATTAGTTCCTTCTTGGTCTGACAGCTCGGCCAATCCTGGATCCAAGACGTCCTCGGCTTCATCGTCGTCATTTATATCAATATCAGGCTCACCACTGCACCACCTTTTGATTTTATCGGAACTATATATAGAGCAAAACTTACGGCTTGTTATCTTCAGACCTGGTATGTCCTCGATTAAATATCTGTCATTACCTATCACCTTGGTAACTGTATACGGACCACGATATTTAGGCTCCAGTTTACGTGAATCACCCGATGACTGAGGCTCATTTTCAATAAGAACTAAATCACCTTCATTATACGCTGTAGGTCGTGTGTGTTTATTATCAAAACGCTGTTTCCAGCGTTCTCTTTCTCGTTGGATATTCTGAGCGGCTAACGCACGCTTTTCGTCGATGGTTATTTCACACTCAGATTCCACGTCGTCTTGTATAGCAGCCAACAAACGATTTGGTATTAAATCAATTGGATTATAGTTAAAAATCAGTTCATTCGGACAAAAACCAGTAGTTGAATTCTTTTGTGAATTAATCGACCACTGTAGAGTATGTAATGATTTGTCCCAATCCTTCGTTTCTTGAATAGTTATACGGAGGTAGTTTAAAATACCTTGGTGGACTCGTTCCACCTGGCCATTAGCTCTGGGTGTTCGAACTGCTGTTTTTATGTGTTGAATATTATTAACTTCACAGTATTCCTCAAATATTTTTGACGTGAACGCTGTACCACGGTCAGTTACGATACGTCTTAGCAAGCCAAAATAACTAGTCAGTTCATTCAAGATTGTTATTACTGGTGCTGACTTGGTATTACGAACCGCTTTTACAATAGCGAACTTTGTAAACGCGTCGGATATAGTTAAAGCATGAGTGTATCCATATTTACTCTTTACGAATGGTCCTAAGTGATCAATATGTATGAGACGGAACGGAAGGGGGTCTAGAGCACTGTAATGTAATTCACCTTCACGTTTTCCTCCTTTAACTTTGTTGTAGCAACACTCGGTGCACGCAGAAATATATTCCTGCAAATACTTTCTCATCCGCGGAAACCAAAACGATTTTCCGACTCTTTCAATGGTTTTCTCAAGGTCATAATGACCCACATCGTCATGACAATGTTTGGCAATACGCCACAGTGTTGCTTTAGGTATTACCAGTCTAAACCCATTCTGCGTTTTACGGTAAAGTCGTTGCTTTTGTAAAATAAAGTCTTTATTTATCTGACGATACTGATCAGATTTTATATCACCACGTAGAATTTTTATTAAATTACTCAAATTTTCATCGGTTAGTTGCATAGAAAAAATCCAGTCATCACTTCCAACATTTATATTCATAATGAAACCGGCTGGTTCCGGCTCACTTGCTGGTAAATCGGGTGATCGGCTCAAAGCGTCGATATGGGCCATACGTGAGCCAGGCGGTGAACAAACTCGCAATCAAATTCTAGTAGCTTCATCAACCACCTAGCAACCCTTGGTAGTAGCTCCTTGCTAGCTTTAGTCCTGGTAATAGCTGCACAATCAGTCACCACGCGAAATGGTTTACCCAATAGGTAAATTCGAAACCTCTCTAATGTTTCGACTACGGCCAATACTTCCAACTCAAAGCTCTGGTATTTAGCCTCGGTATCAGAGCAATGTCGACTGAAGTAGAACACTGGATGCCACTTACCATTTCCATTACACTGTAATAGTACACCTGCCAGTCCTAAGCTACTGGCATCGGTATATACCTCGTGTTCTGCTGCCATATCATAAGCGTCCAGTACTGGCTAGTTACAAAGAGTCTTGATTAGTTTATTAAATGATTGTTCTTGTGGTTCATCCCAATGGAAATGTTTCTCTTCACTTTTACGCAGCAAGTTGGTGAGCGGTCTGGCTATAATTGCGTAATTTTCTACGAACTTCCGGAAGAAACCAGTTAGACAAAGAAATCGTCGAACCTCGGTGATATTTTTCGGTGTTTTATAATTACGAATGGCACTTATCTTTTCTTTTCCTGGTGTTATACCATCTATCGAAATGTTGTGGCCCAAATATGTGATGTGCTCTGCCAAGAAGTTGCACTTATCCATTCTCAAAGTAAGACCACTTTCCGTCAAAATTTTTAGAAATCTGTCTAAACGTTCAATACCTTCATCTCAAGTTCTACTAGGTATTAAAACGTCGTCCAAATAAGTCAAAACTTCACCTGGCAACATTCTTTCAGCAATACGATTCATCATACCTTGAAATACAGCCGGAGCATTAACGAGTCCAAAAGGCATTCGATTATATTCGTAATGACCCTCAGATGTAACGAACGCTGTGAATTTTTTTGAATCCTCCTCGATTTCAATTTGATGGTAACCCATGCGTAAATCGAGCGTCGTAAAATAACGATTTCCCGATAATCGTGCGAATTGCTCCTCTAATAACGGCATTGGATAAGGAATCTTCGTAGTAATCTTATTAAGTTGTTGATAATCGACGCAGAGTCGGTGCTCCCCATTCTTCTTCTCCACAAGTACAACACCAGAAGCATAAGGCGAATTTGATTTTCGTATAATGTTGTTATCTAAAATTTCTTTAACAATGTTGGAGACGATTGATCGCTTAGCAAATGGAATTCTATAAGCCTTAACACATATCGGATGAGGTGTTGTGACTTGAATCTCCATTTTCAACAAGTTGCATTTGCCTAATTCCTTGATATTGTCGGCGAAACAAGCTTTTCGGTTCATAAGTAATGATTGTAGTTGTTTATCGTTATCATGCGTTGTAGTCTCCTTCGTGTTAACAACATTTACATTCTGAATCCAACAATCGTTGCCTTCTATTACAGTCCGTTTACCTTTTTGACAAAGTACATCGCGGCCCAAATAAGCATTTTGGGATAACAACTTATCATCCACCACCAATAAGTTAGTCTCGAATTGTATGTCATCTATTTGCATATTTACCATTACTTTTTCGGTACTATAAAATTCTCCTCCAGCAAAACCTCTCAAAATTTCGTTACAATTAAACCTGTTCGTGATATTATTTGTAAGTGTTTTTTTAACAAGACTGTAATCACTGCCAGAGTCAATAAGGGCTTCCATTTGAACGTCATTTATTTTAACCACCTTAGTCAGTTTTTCTTCTGATTTCGAAGTGTTGTTAAAAACTTTGTTGACATTCGCATTTTCGTTTCGAATTCGACAATCAGCCGTTTTGTGCGATGTTCGATTACATTTTGTACACCGCATTTTTTTTCTGTGGTTCGGGGCATTTAGCAGAATAGTGTCCATAATTTGAACAATTATAGCATTTTAACTTCTTCATTATCGTACTACCATCCCTCATGCTGAATTCGTAATGTTATTATTACCATTTTTCTTCACCTTATTATAGGCTGAATTTGATATTTTGACTTCATTGTAATTACAGTAGCTATTAATGTCTCGAAGAAGTTGGTTGCACGTTATATATTCGTTAGAGATCTTCTTTTTAAGATCAGTATCGTTGATGCCATTTACAATATGACGTGTAATAGCACATTCCGTCAAACCACTCTTTTTCCCAAGGCCTAGCATTTTGTAATAATACTCTTGAGCAGTTTCATTTACGTGACGAATCGTTGTTGACATTTTGATATGTGTGTCGGCAACATTATCTGTGCATGGAAAATCCGAAAGGAATTGATTAGTAAACTGAAACCATGAAAGAAATACCTCTTGCATCGAATCAACCCAATGCTTTGCAGGACCAATCATCTTCTGCTGTACCGCAAAAATTACGCTTTCATGATCCCAACAATACGCATTTTTTAAAATCTCCACACGTTTCACAAATTGTGAAGAGTTTAGTGACTCATTTGACGTTGAATTGAAGTCAGGTAATAGGTTTATTATTTCTCTAACATTCGCATAAGGATTAACAGAATTACCAGGATTACCTGGATTAAAAACGTTTTGGAATCCAGGTTGTATTGAAGCACCTTGTGGTATGGTGTTAGCATAATTATTAGTTACAACTGGCTGCCGAACACAAGTTGACGTTAGCGTTTGTTGCCCTTGTGCGTTTACTGGTATCTCCTGATTGTAATTTCTATAATAAAATGTATTTGCTTGTGTGCCCATAGGAACGTTTGTTACAGGAATATTGTTATGTGCAAAAATATTTTGAGATGATATCATCGGTGTTGTAACAGAGCATTGATTAGATATCATATTCCGATTTCTAATACATTCGACATTTCGTTCACCACATACGGGTCGTGATGATGCAAATGTTACGTGAAACGGATTCATTTGCGGCGTGTTTGATAATGGTGATGTTGATGTAGCTGTTGTATAACCGTTGAACGAAGCGTTATTTGTGTGTGGGCCAGAATCATTTGGCAACGGAGAAGACGTAATGTCTGGAACAAAACTTGCTGGTTCGTTACCATTAGCGTGAGCTTGCATATTCGATACAAGCTCTTCCAATTTTAAAACTAGTTCAGCGAGATCAACCGCCTCAGTGTCAATACGTGCCTCAACGTTGTTTGCTTCAAGGCGTTCAATTAGTACAGCCTTTTTCCCAGAGGCTGAGAACCCCTTTTCTTTGCATCTCGATTGCAGTTGTTTGAGAGTCAAGCTGTGCAAATTTTCCATTAAGCTGTTTAGGTATCTTGATCCCACTTCTGAATATTGTCAAATAATTTCTTGAATAAAAATTCTATATTTTCGTAAACGTTTTTATTTGAATACAAAATAATAATTAATTCATATTTCAAAAACCAAAATCAATCACTCAAAAAAATTGTTCTCCTCAAAAGGCGTCGTAGAAAAAGCATACTCCTTTTTATTTTTATTTTATTTATACATTAGTAATAAGTAGAGTTAATTTTCTAGGTAATAGTTCCTTCTTGGTCTGACATGTATGATCTAAATTTCTAATCGTAAGGGTGTTATATAATTTCCAGATAATCTGCCTATTTTCTCAATATATTTACATATTAAAGTCGGCTTAGCCGAAGTACATAAATCAAAAGGATATGCCTAATGTGCATGCAAAGTTTCAATAGGGTAGCTGCTGCTTTAATTTTTGAGTAAATTGAGTAAATCAATTACTACTTTTGTACAAAATGTCAGCTCTCTATACTATAATATTACGTAAAATTTTCATGGGCCTGTCCCCGCCGACTTTTATATCTGCTAGTGCTTATGGTTCATGCAAAGTTTGGTATTAAAAAGTTAATAAGAAATATATGAGTAATAAATAAAAACTGCTAAACCGAAGTACATAAAAACAAGAGCTGCGATTTATGAATGAAGTCACGGTTACTTTTCAAAATAGGAAATTTTTATTTTGAATAAGTGTAATGTGTATGAAAAGTTTTAATAAAATTTATCTTAATTTTTAATTTGAAGTGCTTGTTTCCGCCCCGTGATAGCAACTTCTGGTTTTTTAGATTTTTCTTAGTGATCTCTGATCTAGATTTATTTGTGTATCAAATTTAAGCTCACTAGTGGGAATTGGAGCTTTAACGTCGTGGCCCTGCATACCTGGTAAAACTTTTTGGTTTAAAGATTTCCCAATGGCTTACGCAACTACACTTATTTGTGTATAAAATTTCAGCTCTCTAGCTCGAATTATACCTTTAAATTTAATGAGCATTACCCCTCCCACTATTTTAAACTCACAATTTTTTATGAGCAGCGCTTATAGTTCATGCACCCAGAAAAAAGATTGGTTGGAAAACGGTTAGGCCAATAAAATATCATTTGCATTAACTATATTTCAGTTCACGCTATCAATTCTCTATAAATCCAAAAAACAATTCATGTTCATTGCCATAAGGGCATAATTGTAATGAACATATAATTCTGACAATTGTTAAATTGATTGCATCAACCGAGCATATGCTTTTGCATTACTAATTAACTGATTTATTAACACAACAGAATAAAATATTATGAATTGGATTTTACCACCAATTTTTGGTATTGGCAACTAAAAAAGTGTCGATCTATATATTAAGGATTTTAAGGTTAATATAAACGCTTCCTATCAGTTGCTGCAACTAACTTGAAGTTGAGTTTGCTATCATTGTTTATAGCAGCAAATTGAAAATTAACTTTTGTGACTTTCAAATATATTATGATTTATGAATTCTCAAATGGTCTCAAATGGTTTGAAAGTCTGTGCATACGATAACACACATAGAAAACAGATTCGTTGTGACAACCGAATTTGTTGCCAATTGAATTTTGGCGGGTGCAGCAACTATCATAGAATTCTGCTATGGCGACTGAAATTTTCTAGTGGTACAACTATATTATAATTATAGCCCTCAACCCAATAGTTGCAGCAACAGAAAACATTGGTTGACAGTATGGAATTTGAAATAAATGTTATTCTTGCTACCGAAAATTTGGTTAATATAATTAAAACAATATCATAATTGGTAGCTGTAAAAGAAAAATTGGCCTTCCTTGCTGAAATAAAAATAAACAATAAACGCAAATAAAAATACACAATTTAAGAAATTTATTATTTGACATATTGTCATAAGTTTATTTTAATTGAAATTTATTTCCTAATGGTGAAGCATGTCTATATACATTTCTTCAACCACACATTTTGAAAAGCCACAAACCTGTTATCTTATGCACAGACTTTCAAAAACCATTTGAGAATTCACAAATCATAATATCTTTGAAAGTCACAACAGTTAATTTTTTAATTTGCTGCTAAAGGGTGTTTTTTATTGAGGTATAGAACTTTAAGTTGGCATCACTTTTTTAACTGGCGGCCATTTTGTCAGCTGTCAAGTGATTAATATTAAGTTTGGTTTGCCATTTCATCATGAACAGGTTGACAAAAGAACAACTCTTGCAAATCGTGCAAATTTATTTCGAAAATAATGGTTCAGTTCGCGAAGTTTACCGCAAGCTCCGTCCATTTTATGGTCGACATAATCGTCCATCAGAGCAATTAATTCGGTTAACCATGGATCGTTTTCGCACTACGTTTACTCTATGTGATAATACGCATCCGCAGAGACGTCGAACAGTGCGCACCGAAGAAACAATTGCCGCTGTAGAGCAAAGTGTTGAAGAGGACCCGAATGAATCGATTCGCCACCGTGCACAGCAATTGGAGCCGACTAACCGACTATTTTGTTCCCGAATTGGATGGCATGAATGTGGATGAGTTGTGGTTCCAACAAGACGGCGCTACATGCCACACAGCGCACGTCACAATCGATTTATTGAAGGAAACATTCGATGAGCGCATAATTTCGCGGAATGGACCTGTCAATTGGCCACCAAGATCGTGTGATTTGACACCATTGGATTATTTTCTTTGGGGATATGTGAAGTCGCTCGTCTACGCCAACAAACCAGAAACGTTAGGGGACTTGGAAGCCAACATTCGTGGCGTTATTGCCAACATACGGCCCCATATGCTCGAAAAAGTGGTTGAAAATTGGACCTGTAGAATTGGCTTTATTCGAGCCAGCCGCGGCGGCCACATGCCCGAAATCATATTTAAACATTAATGGCATAAAATTATCCTTCCAATAAAGCCAAATTGATGGACATTAAAACGATTTTCTTGTGTTTTATTTCAATTCGAAGTTCTATACCTCTGAAAAAAACACCCTATATAAACTATGATAGTAAGCACAACCTCTAGTTAGTTGCAGCAACTGATTAAAAGTTTTTATTTTAATTTTAGTATAGAACGACAATTTTTTAGTTGCTAATGCCAAAAGCTGGTAGTAAAATACAATTCGTAATATTTTATTCGGTTGGGTTAACCAATCAGTTAATTAGTCATGACAAAAGCATACGCTCGGTTGATGCAATCAATTTAAGTATTGTCACATTCATATCTTTGTTACAATTATGCCCTTATAGCAATGAACATGGATTGTTTTTTGGATTAACAGAAAATTGATAGCGTGAACTGAAATACAGTTAATGCAAATGATATTTTATTGGACTAACTGTTTTCCAACCAATCTTTTTTCTGGGTGCAGGCTCTTCAAATTATGTGGTTGAAGAAATGGGTATAGACATGCTTCATTAAATTTCATTTGAAATAAACTTATGACAATATCTCAAATAATAAATTTTTTAAATTGTATATTTTTATTTGCGTTTATTTTTTATTTTTATTTCAGCAAGGAAGTCAAAATTTTTCTTTTACAGGTACCAATTATGATATTGGTTTAGTTATATTAACCATATTTTCGGTAGCAAGAATAAATTTTATTTCAAATTCCATACTGTTAACCAATTTTTTCTGTTGCTGCAACTATAGAGTTAAGGCTTATAATTAAAATATATTGGTACCACAAGAAAATTGCAGTCGTTATACCAGAATTCAATGATAGTTGGTGCAACCGCCAAAATTCGATGAGCAACAAATTCGGTTGTCTCAACGGATCTGTTTTCTCTGTGTTCTAATTTTCTTCTAAAATATGCTAGACCGAAGTAGATTTAACAGAAAGCTAACATTTTATGGGAGTGATCACGCCCTTTTTTTAAGGTGATAGCTTAAAGTCCTGTATGCGTGCAACGTTTAGGCAAGGTTCCACTTAAATGACTTGAGTAAAAAGCTGTATATTAACAGACTTATTTATAAAAATTATTAAGGCTTTAAAAAGACTTTTTAAGAAAAATTTTGTATGAGGATTTGTTTGAACTGACTGATGTTTCTGAAAAAAATTTTTTTAAAAACTTTACATAGTATGGTTTTGGATAACATTATATTGTTATTTACATCATATTATTTTTAAATAATAACACAAATTATGTTGTAGTCATAAATTTTTAACAAAACTGTATTGTTAAACTCTATCCATATCACACTTTTTTATGGATGTGATAATGTAATTATTAAATTAAAACATTACTCTGTTTATCGTAACGAAATAGATGTTTAAAATAACAATAACTAGTTTTCGATGACCACACATTTGTTTCAGAAAATATAACATTGTTTTCTCAACCATTCTACAACCATATATTTTCTTTGCGTTTAGCTATAGTGTGTCAGTGGTAAGTGGTCAGAAAGCATGTCTTAAAATATGCACTTTTTGCACTTCTATATCTCTGGAATCTTTCATTGTAAAACTTTCAAACTTCGCAAATTAATTCTATGGTGCTAATGGTTTAAATTTCATAGTTTTACAATTTCGGGGAACAAAGTTATGGAGTGGGGGGGGGGGGGGGTAAAAACAGCTCGAATGGCTTCGAGTAAGTATACACACTGGGTGTATTGGCCGGAACTTGTTCTGGCGCACTACCGTGCGCCTAGATAATTGGTAAAAATATGTAAATGTACATATGCATGTGTATGTGTGTATAAGATGTGATGTATGATGTGTGGATTGTATTAATCCCAGTCGGATTTTTATTAGCTAGCTCAAAATGTGGGTGATTTTTTGATAACTTATTTACAACTAGCTTCTGAACTAATTCATAAATGATACAGATGTGAGTCAGGGTCTTTTTTGCACAACTGTCTTCTTTCCGATAATTGTTGAACTAACTTTAAGCTTACTCAAAACTGATGCAGAGGTTAGTTAGTTGTTTTTGTACAACTAACTTTTTCGATAAGGTTTGAGCTAGCTTTTAGCTATCTCAAAGCTGATACAGTCAAAGTTCAGAGAGAAGATGTCAGCATATAATAATAAGTACATTTTAAAAGAGTGATTAATTTTTATAAATGCAAAATATATAAAGTGACAATACTGAACTATGTATTTGTACTAGAATATCAGCTGCAGATGGTGCTGCTGCCGTCTCCAAAATAATTAAGTAGCCGGCTACGAGGTGACAAATGCTGCTTGCGGCATTTGAAGTCGTGTGTTCGTGCAGCCTGTTGTGGTGAATGTGTTTAATGCATAATGTAGAATTGCCTAAAAGTTGTTTAAAAAAAAATTGGGTAATTGTTCATCGACTTTGGGCGACTCAAAATTTTTAGATATTTGGGTATTCATAATGAATAGGGCGACAATTTCAATGCAAATGCATATTTATTGTCGACACTTTAAAAGCTATTCTGAACAATTTTCTTTACGTTTCATAAGATTTCCTGTAAAATGGCATCAATTTGTTTTTGCATATTTTCCATATTTTAACAAAAAACTAAGTTATGTGCATATTTTTGTAATAAGTGTATATTTATTTGCATATTTCCAAGTTTTCGCAGCTATAACAATATTTAAAAAAATCCTCCATTCTCTCAAACTTCCACTGAATACTTTAATATCATCTCTGAAATAACCGCCATTTGATATAAGATACAACGTGCATACTATGTACATACATACACACATATGTACATAGCTAAATGTTATTCATTATACCAGCTTATGTGTCAATGCTGGTGAAAATTTATATAGCCCCCTTGTTAAACACAACGAAATTGCATTTTAAACAAGTAAGAGTGCTATATTCGGCTGTGCCGAATCTTATATACCCTTTACCAAAGTGCGTTTATGTAGTATAGAGATACATACATAAGCACATAGTTACTTTTATGTTCAAAGGAAAAATAATAATTTTCAAACCCTAGAATCATCATTTTAGATTTTTCTGATTACTTATACCAATCTAGTAGCTTTTAAAAAAATATAGAAAGTGTGTTAAGTGAAAAAAAGGAAATTCAAAAAAAATGTTTTATTTAGTTACTTTAATGTCCAGAAAAAAAAATCAAAGTTACCAGCTCTGGAGCTGTGGTTTTTATTTTTATAATTTTCTATACCAAACTTTTCTTTCAAAAACGTAAAATATATATAATTTATAAAGGAAAAGATAAAAATTAGACTTAGTTACTTTTATATATTAAAAAGTGTAAGTTTCCCAACCCTGAAATCATCCTTTTTGATTTTTCTGATTTCTTACACCAATCTCTTTCTTTTAAGAATTTAAGAAATGTTTAATTTATAGAAAAAAAGGAAAAATTTGTTTTAGTAAGCTGCTTTTGTACAAAAAATTTTAAGTTTTCCAACCCTGGAATCGTCTTTTTAATTTTCTTAATAAACGACGTCATTCACTAAATAGCCGCCGCTGTAAAAACCAAGTGCCATAGCCCAAGATGTATCTAGTCTACATTCATTTTGGCATAGCCGTCTAAAGTTTCCACTTAATTAAACTCAGCCGCTACCGCCGATTAAGCCTAAAGTTTCGCCGATGATAATTAAGTGTCGACTTGGTTCTCTGAATCATCTGGAAAAATAGAACACAAATGAGGAAAACAGTACAAAAGAACACTTGTTGTAAATTGAGTACAAAATTTGTCAAAAGATTCAATTGAGAAAACAACTTTTAATATAAAAGGCTTAAATTGCAAGAACACAAATTCAGGTAAGACGCATGTCAGATTGCCAAATGTTATGGATTCGTTTAAAACTGCAATCATATAATAAAATTATTTTCTAGGAACAAAATGCCTAAACCCAAGGCATGTAAATATAGCAATTTACATATACATAAATATACAGCTCAATACAATGATGTGTTCAAAACGGATGGAAAAATATTATTTTGCAAAGTTTGTGAGAAAGTGGTAAATTCTGAAAGGAAGTTTCTTGTTGATCAACACGTTAAAAGCCAAAAGCATTTAGAATTGTGTGATCGTAAAAAAGGAAGAACTACACAGGCGTTGCTAACAAATCTGGAAGCCGATGCAATAGACCAATTTTCATTGGACTTATGTGAAGCATTTGTTTCTGCGGACATTCCATTGGCGAAGTTAAGAAATCCTAGCATAAACAATTTTCTTAAGAAATATACCAACGAGAATATTCCTTGTGATACTACACTTCGAAATAAATATGTGTATAAACTGTATGATATGCAATTAAGAGAAATAAGATCATATTTAAGAAATAGATATCTGTGGATATCTATAGATGAAACTACAGATATTGAAGGTCGGTATATTGCAAACGTAATTGTTGGAATCTTGGACAAAGATGAGAATATTAGCAAAAAGAGGTTTCTTCTTAATGTTGTGGAACTGGAAAAAACCAATCATGCAACAATTGCGCGTACATTTCACGATTCCATCCATTAAGATTTTAGGAGAGGAATTTAACAAAGATAATATTCTCTTGTTTCTAACTGATGCAGCTCCTTATATGGTGAAATCTGCCAAGGCACTCAACATATTTTATCCAAAACTCATTCATGTCACATGCTTAGCTCACGCTTTGCACCGCGTAGCTGACGAAGTAAGATCTCATTTTACTGATATAGATTTATTGATATCCAGCGGAAAGAAAATATTTTTAAAGGCACTTTCACGTGTGGCAATGTTAAAAGAAAAGTATCCCGGGTTAGGAGTTCCACCACAACCAGTTGTTACCAGATGGGGATCCTGGTTGGAGGCCTTAGAGTATTACAATCAGAACTTTGATGACTTCAGAACCGCTATAATTAAGCTGGATGCTGCAGAATCCTCATCAATCAAGAAAGTTCAAGAAATATTAAATTTGTCTCATGTTAAAATTCAACTGTCCTTTATATCTTCAAACTACAGTTTCCTTAGTGAATCCATAACAAAATTAGAGGGATTCGGATCTTTGAATGAGCAAAATAATTTGATTGACGATGCTGTTACCAAAATTTTTGATGTGAAAGGTGATATTGCAGAAATGATAAAACAAAAATTTCAAAATGTACTACAGAAAAATAAAGGATTCGACCAAATTAAGAAAATTGCCAAAACGTTCAAACTAAATTTAGATGTGCCTATTTCTTTAGAAAATTACTCCCCAAATGAGTTATATTCATTCAAGTATGCTCCAATAACTTCGGTCGATGTGGAGCGAACATTTTCGATGTACAAAAACTTTCTGCGCCCCAACAGGCACTTTACATTTGAAAATTTAAAAAAAAATGTATTTATTTATACAAACAAAAATTTATGTTAATACTACTCGTTTAAATGTACAGATTCTATAGTCTGATTTTATTTTTATATTTTAATTATTATTTGATTGTATAGACACAATCTCAACGAACTGAATTTATTTTTTGTTATGTTATGTTATTTTGTTATGTTTTAATAAATCTGGTTAAAATGGCTGGTTTTTTGTTGCATATTTTTATTTATTTATGCATATTTTCATTATTTTGGTGCATATTTTGACTTCTATGGTGCATATTATATGCGCATATTTTTAATTTTATAGTGCATGAAATTTGTCGCCCTAATAATGAATAATTGAAAAACTCAATTTCGTACAAAATACTAGCTAGGGCCTCTGTACTTGAGACCATCGATATGATTATTATATGTATAAAAATATCTAATACTTCATGATATTGATTTAATTTTGCTAAAAAAAAATCAAGACATATCGTAAGTATTTGCGAAAACTACAAATGATCTGCAATTTTGCAGAAGTGAAAAAGCTTCCTAGTTAATTATCTGGATGTTGCTAATAATTGATTCTTGAAAAGTGAAAAGTACATACTTATTGATATTTTGAAAGTAGAAAAAGTAATCCCTACATAACTACTTCAAATTTGTTCACTAGAACATAGTATGTAAATATAAAAAATGTTATGAAAAATAAAAATTTGTTTCGTCTTGTATGTGTACTTGGGTATCATGGTATTAGCTATTATATTCTGGTTTATTCTAACTTCTAAGGAAAATATTTGCAACATATCAGTTCACGAATTATTTACGTAACAATATTAATACTTTATTTACTCATATTTAAGATATTTGGAGGGCTCAGAGCTGAAGCGAACCAAGTCACAAAAAGACAATTCGAAGATATTTTGAGGTTTAGTAAAGGGTGTTTTTTATTGAGGTATAGAACTTTAAGTTGGCCAGCGGCCATTTTGTCAGCTGTCAAGTGATTAATATTTAGTTTGGTTTGCCATTTCATCATGAACAGGTTGACAAAAGAACAACGCTTGCAAATCGTGCAAATTTATTTCGAAAATAATGGTTCAGTTCGCGAAGTTTACCGCAAGCTCCGTCCATTTTATGGTCGACATAATCGTCCATCAGAGCAATTAATTCGGTTAACCATGGATCGTTTTCGCACTACGTTTACTCTATGTGATAATACGCATCCGCAGAGACGTCGAACAGTGCGCACCGAAGAAACAATTGCCGCTGTAGAGCAAAGTGTTGAAGAGGACCCGAATGAATCGATTCGCCACCATGCACAGCAATTGGAGCCGACTAACCGACTATTTTGTTCCCGAATTGGATGGCATGAATGTGGATGAGTTGTGGTTTCAACAAGACGGCGCTACATGCCACACAGCGCACGTCACAATCGATTTATTGAAGGAAACATTCGATGAGCGCATAATTTCGCGGAATGGACCTGTCAATTGGCCACCAAGATCGTGTGATTTGACACCATTGGATTATTTTCTTTGGGGATATGTGAAGTCGCTCGTCTACGCCAACAAACCAGAAACGTTAGGGGACTTGGAAGCCAACATTCGTGGCGTTATTGCCAACATACGGCCCCATATGCTCGAAAAAGTGGTTGAAAATTGGACCTGTAGAATTGGCTTTATTCGAGCCAGCCGCGGCGGCCACATGCCCGAGATCATATTTAAACATTAATGGCATAAAATTATCCTTCCAATAAAGCTAAATTGATGGACATTAAAACGATTTTCTTGTGTTTTATTTCAATTCGAAGTTTTGTACCTCTAAAAAAACACCCTTTAAATTAACTGCCATTAATTACTGGAATGAATATTTCAGTTATACTAAAAACAGTTTTAAAGTTTATGCTCAAAATTGTTTAATGATATAAATTTTACAAACTGCATTTGAAAACTTTTCCAACAAAATTTAAAAAATTTTTTCATTTTCATTTTTTTTTGACAACTATTTAGTAAAATAAAAGTCGGTACGACTTTTGACAAAAGTAATAAAAAAAATTAATTCATTTATTTAAAATTTATTAAAAATATGTATATGGAAAAAATTATTGAACTTTAAGGTTAAAAAAAAATTTTTACACATAAAAAAATTCGTCAGTTAGCGAAGCTGATGCTAACTAAAGACAATGAAAAACAAATAGCAACAATAACAACAAGATTATCACGCATTGCATATGCTGTTGTTGTTGTTATTGTTATTGTGTCAAAAATTGTAATAAAATCATAAGAAAAGAACTGAAATTAGAACCAGGGGTGTTGCATGCAAACTCAAATATATTAAATATTATTTTGGTACTAACAATATTTTTTTTTTTAATTAAATTAAAAGAAATATAATTAAAAAGTTTAAGATGAGTCATACACAGTAACAATTAACACCTGCTCACGAATAGTATTGATGAAAAGTAAATCAGAGAACAGAAAATAATCGTATGTGAATAACATGAACATCAGCAAAACGCCGGTGATTTTATTGAATTATTATGAACAGATAAAATGTGCACGTGTGAAATTTAGAAGAAATTAGCAAAAATGCATGTATTTAGGATGTTGATTTTTATTAATTCAATAAAAATTGAGCTTTACTGTTCTCTGAAGTGGATCCCCCTGACTTGGTTCGTTTCAGCTTCGAAAAAACCGAAAATGTGAGCTATTGACTTGGGTTTTTTGCCGTTACCTTAGGAACGAAACACTTTTTAACTTAGAAGGTTACAGAATTAAATAGAGTTAAATTTTGCGCAGAATTTGGCAGTAATTTTGACATTTTTTATATTTCATGACTTGGTTCGGTACAGCTTTGAGCCCTCCATTTATCATTTAAGTTGAATTTATACTTTTTTGTATGGCATTGTTCAAAAATCTGTTAAAACTAAAATGCTACAATGAATATGATATCATGATATGTTTTTTACTGTCTCCTTAGTTAGGATGTAGTTTCTAGTTTCGCTTTTAAAATTCTCATCTTTGAGTAGATAATATCCCAGTCTACGTATGCTCCTATCAAATGACGTTTATTTTCTGTAGAATCCACATATGCAGTTCGACCATGCAACATACGTCTGTTGTTGAAAACAAAAACTTCTCCAGAATTTATTTTAAGCTCAACCCTTGATTTATAGGCGATTTGCATAAATTTATCATACGCTTCGTACCACAAATCAACAACTTCCAAGGGGACGGTAAAATGACTATCGCGTTTGGTAGTGTTATGATTAATGCGATGGTAGCAGCCATCGCAGTCCAAGCTTAAAAACAAAGTTATTAAATTTAAAGTAAGTATTTAAAATTTCTTTCATAACATGAAATATGTATACTTTATTACGGGTTCCCGCCATATATTATAAAATTCCATGCCAGACTCCCTTCCGATATCGTACCAGTCTACAGAAGTATTTAGTAAGACTTCATAATATTTAAGATAATATTGATTTAACTGCTCAGCCACATAAAAACCATCGGTAAGAAGATTTACTCCACCAATAGAATTCGATTGTTCCAAGCAATGTAGTATATTAATACCTGGTATATACTCATAAAATGGCAAGTCTATGTGTAGTGGTAAAGGGGTCATTAAATACGCATAATTGTGGGCGTTATCTTTGGACTTCACCTCGAACTCTTCACTGCAAAAGATACTCAAAGAGATTATTTTGGATAAAAAAGTTTAAAATTAAAGTAAGTACCCATAAGTAGTTCTTTTTATAAATCCAATACGATTCGCCAATTGTTTAGCTACATTGACATCATGAGGGGCATTTTTAATAACAGCAAAACCATAAACCGCTAAAGATTGTAGCCAGTTGTAAAGATCTGAAAAAAAGTTATTTAACAAACTTTTTAACCACTAAATTTGTTTATTTTTCAGCCAAAGAAATAAAAATTGATTTATTTCGGTTTTTATTAACAAGTTCATTATTTCTCTGAAACTAGAAATGCCTATAAGAATTATAAAGCTTTTAAAAAGACTATATAAAAGGCTATTGGTGATCAGCGAACAAAAATACATATGGACTTAATAGTAAGGGCTAAAAAAATTATAATTAAAAAAAAATTGACGGACTAAAAAACAATCGATAACAGAAGTATATCCTGATGTAGTTATTAACAATAGAGTCTATTCAAATGAAAGAAAATTTTCCTCTACACAGAAAAAATTATTCCCAAAAAATTTTCAAACAAACGTGTGTTTTGAAAAATAATTTAGTTTCAGTAAATATTTTTAGTGTTCCAGTAAATTATTTGTTCCACTTTTATTTTATGTAAAAAAACTGTATAGAATGAAAATTATGAAAATGAAAATTTTTATTTAAGATTTATTTATTTTTTTTATTTAAATTTGTTATTTTCAGTTAAATTTATTTTTATATACTGTAAAAAAATTTGTCTGATTTTTTTTTTAATTTTTTCAGTTAAATTTATTTTTATATACTGTAAAAAAATTTGTCTGATTTATTTCAACATTTTATTTTTTTTAAGATTTTTGTTTGCGGTTTTCAATCTTATTATGTTCGTATATTGTGATTCTCAATATAGTATTAAGAGTCTTACTATAAACATACGGAGTTTGTTAGCTAAGTTAAAAAATTTTTTGGGTTGAAGTCTACTGACGAGTTCCAAAAGCGGAAACGAAATGTTTAACCATAAAAACAAGCCAATTTTTTAAAGTAAAAAAATAGTTGAACCTTTCATTTGATTCAGTTATTTATTTCAGATAAAACTTTTACTAATTAAAAAAAAAAATTAAGGATTGTTATTGATTCAGTTAATTTATTTTCTGATAATACGAAAAATTTTATTGAATGTGTTTGTAAATTATGAAAAAAAATTGCTGAATAATACAAAAAAATCTGCAAAAATGTTTTTCTGTTCCTATTAATAAATTTGACTGAAAATATTTTGAGTTTCAGTTAACTTTTTTCTCTAATGCCATAATAAGTTAACTAAAAATAAAACTTTTTTTCCAGTTAAATTTTTACAAAATTGTTATCAGAATCTACAAATTTCATTGTAGGTCCGCATTCACACAAAATATTCACTGATTCAATGAATTTGGTTACTGAAAACGAAATTTAGTTTTTTCTGTGTACGCTGCACACAGGGACAAATTTAAAATTTAGTACGACAAAATTATTTACTTCATATGGATTCAATAAACCTTTATAAAACTAAGTACCTCAAGATTTTTAGAGTCATTGATTAAGAGTATGATATCAATTTTTAAAAATTTAAAGCAGCGAGTCCAATATGGCAGACAATTTTAAAAAAGGAATTGATCGACTTCGCTTAAAACTTATCACACGGGAATTAGGTGTACTACCTAAGAAAAATGTGCTATATTTATTGAAAGGTGAAACGGGGGACCACCACTTGAATTTATTACTTTTTTTGGAAAAATATTCGTATTCGCATTCGCCTAAATTTGACGAATACGAATGCAAATACGAATATTTAAAAATGGCCGAATATTCGGCAATTCGAATATGAATACGAATATTCGTGCATCACTAGTAGATACTATGTGTGCAAATTGTAAATTAAAAAAATAGATCAACGACAAAAGGTTCTGTTAAAAGCTATTGAAATAAATATCATTATTATTATATAAAATAATACTGTGGTCCTATTAAACAATATTATTATAAATATCACTAGAACATGGTATGTTAAATCTCAATTATATTTTAGTTACATGTAATAATAGTATTGTCATATTAAACCAAAACGTGATAGTTTTGTACAACAGTAAGATTAGGTATAACTAGTGATGGCACGATTAATCGACAAATTTGTAATAATCGATTATTTTCCTTCAATTAACGATTTAATTGTATCGTGAATCCTCTTTCTATTAATGGAATTAATCGATTATTCCAAATAATAATCGATAGACATCCAGGAACAAAAAAGATTCGTCGCCAGCCGCCAAGTGTCTTCATTGAGCATTGACGGCTGACGACGAAAGGCCTAGAATTGCAACCCTAGTTATTAACGGCTTTAATTTAACCGTCGCTTTAGGGAAATGGAACATTCATTTCTAGTGGAAGCATCAACTTCACTAGACCCAAGGTTTAAAAATATTCATTTTGATGATCCCTTAGCTTTATCAAAAGTCATCAGACAGCTAAGAAATGAAATTATAGAAATTTCTCATATAGATGACAGCATTGGCAGCGGCAGTGAAACGTCTTCTACTGGTGATGCTGAATATGATTTATGGGCGCACCATAAATCTTTAGACCACAAACGAAGAAGGAAGGACAATGGCTCAACACTTCCTCAAGATGAACTAAACTTCTTTGTCAATGCTCCAGTACTAGAATTAAAGCACAACGTAATAGACGCATGGGAAGAAATGAAATGGGTCTAACCTTAGATATACTCTCTTGAACAAAAATATTACTTTTTTATTTATACATCTGTACCATCACAGAGACTTTTTTCTAAATCGGATGCAATAATAACGGAAAAACGGAACAGATTTACCACGAAACGGCTATCAAAGCTCCTATTTTTAAATTCTGTACCAAACAAATAAATTCTTTTTTAATAAATTGAATAAACAGAAAATTTTGTAATTAATTAAATAATATTTTTTTTTATTTATGATAATTTTAAATTTTCGCTGAAACTATCGATTAATCAATTAATTGTTTTCAATAAATCGCGATTAATTATTTGTCGTTTTGATTAATCATATGATTCATTAATCGATTATTCTTTTTTTGCCATCACTAGGTATAACAAAGTTTATTGTTTTTGTAGATAATATTATTATTAAATTAGATAATAATATTACTTAAACATTGCTTTTGCATTGACAATAACATAATTCCAATAATATAATTCAATCATAGTATGTTGCTGTTTGATTATGGTTACCTCTTCCATATTTTGTCTTTGCGTGCACTATTTTTTGGTGTTTCCCCCAATACGACGGATTTCCAAGCATTCTTGATCATATCTAATTTCGTTATTTTGGGCCTGTGCCAAACGGTAGCAAAGTACTAGTGTAAGTAAATTTTTGACACTTCTGAGGTGAATAAAATTTCACTAGCCCTGGGTGCTAACAGAATTTTTGACACAACAGATAAATTTTTGACAAGCAGCAAATAAGAAGTATGGTATCATAAAAGGAACAACCACCGCCGTCGCCTCGAGCCGTCGCCTTTTACATACATTCTTAAATGTAGTTAGACTGTGAAAAATGCATTATTTATTTTAAATTGTGAAAAATTTCGCATCATTTATGTAATATTATATAATTATTTGCTACGAGAATATTGTTTTATAAAAAAATTTTCTTTAAAAAAAATTGATGGTAGTCGGCGGCTTGTAGTCAAATTTTTTGTTTCGCCGCCGCAGCAATTTTTTCATCAGCTTCTTTCTCTGCTAAAGCGAATTTGTCAAAATTTTACATTGTCAAAAAAGATATCATTTGGCACAGCAGAAAAATGAAATTTTTTCCCCACAGGCAAATATTTTTTTACTATAGTACTTTTCTACCGTTTAGCACACGCCCTTTGATTAATTTTCACTTGGGCAATTATTCATACAGCCGTTATCTGGCTGGTCACAAATTTTGTATTTATTATTTTGAAATAATTAATCTTAAGTTTCCTAGCGCGTGTTAATTTTTACCAAATGAGAAACTATTACTCAAGCAATAGTTATGTAATGAACTTCACGATATGGGCAAATCAGCAAAAAAGTGCACTAAAGTCAGAATCTATATATTTGTTAATGGAGTGAATGACTGCATATTTAGCCTTGAAAATATAAAAAGCATTATGTTTTTTGGTGATCACTTTAGGAATGGCAGGACAATACCTACACTAACCATGTATATTTTTTTTCTTCTAAAATATATGATTTTTAGACATTTTTAGATTTTTAATTGAACTATAGTGAATTTTTAATCAGAAATAATTTTTAGTCAGGCTTAAGTTCAGTAATTTCAACAACAACAATCATTTCTCACATTCCGTTTCATTAGAATTTACGTTAAATAGCTGATATTAATAACAATCTCTACCCAAGTAGATAGACTAGGGTGCTGATCAAGTGCGTTGCTGCACAGAAAAATATCGGTATTTCCCCCAGCTTAAAAGTCTAATTTAATTTTTCTTCTCTTCTTTAGAAACTCACATTAATTAATAAAATATTTCATTCAATAAAAAGAATTGAAATTACTGAACTTTAGCCTGACTAAAAATTATATATGATTTCTAGATATTAATAAAAATGACATAAACAAGCAAATTTGTATGTATGTGTGTCTTCTGTTCCATAAGAAACTTAAAATGTATTTAATTTTATACAAAATGCAAAAACCGTTTTTTTTAAGTCATTCGAAAGCTATAATCACCTAACAAGCAAGGTTTTTAAATTGCTTAGATAATTTCTTTTAAGAACTAGGTTCTCTACATAAAAATATATAAACGTATTTGTACAACATCTTATAGAATATGTAGAAATATATGAATGACAAAGTAAATCACATCCGTAATAGGATGAATTTACTCTTTATTAAACAATGGGACATATGCTCTAAAGTTTCGAACATACCCAACTACTCACATCCAGTCTTATTCTTCGAGTAATATCAACATTAATACAAGGACAATCATTGAGGTACAAGCATTACTACAATATATAAAGTTTTTTGGTAGAATTAACCTTATTAGAATTCCACAATTCGTAAAAGAGTTTGATGTAAATTGTTTTGAATGAAACTTTTTTGCCACATCACAAGTAAAGAAAAGTAAATTAATCTTTGGCTAATTCAATATTTGCTAAAAATAAAACAAATGCAGGTTGACTTGCAAACAGACTTATATTTTTAGTAACGTTCTCAACAGCACTTTAGTACGATTTTTTTTACTCAAAATAATTAATTTAAATATAATAACACGTTTTAAAATAAACACGAATATAACAAATACATTAATAATTCTTTCTGCCAAAAAAAAAAACCCCCCGATTTCAATGCAAATATCTGATAGAAGAAGATAAGAAGTACGCGAAATATAAAATTAAATTTTAATGGGCGTTTCTATGCCCATTTTTTTTACTGAAAAGTTGTGTGTTTTTCAGAGCTCAGAGTGCGTGTTAAGTCTAGTAAAAATCGGTAAAGTAGAACCACTTAAAATAAAATATTTAATTTTAATAGGCGTTACTCCGAGGATTGTATCTATTTGAGAGCTCAAGGTGTGTGGTAAGTTTCGTAAAAATCGGTTAAGTAGAACCACGTGAAATATTGTAATAAATGTTAATCGGCGTAACCCAGACCATTTTTTCAACTTTCAAATTGTGCAATTAAAAGGTTTCGCACGTTTCAAATAAGTAGAATATCATAAAATTATATTAAAAAATTGTGGGTATGCTCCCGCCCATATTTTTACAATGGGACCATACAATAAAAAAATTTTACAATCGTTTCCGAATGTACTGATTTATGAAGATAGACAAATAAAAAAAGAGAGACACGAATTGTTAACCTCCTCCTTTTTTTTTGAATACTGTATAATTTGTATTTAAAATTTAATTTAATTCCTGTTAAAAACTAAAACTCTTTAACATTCAACATTAGCTTGACCTTACCACTATCATTTGCAATAATCTTTTGGAAATCGTAAACCTTTATTACTTTACTATAGTCTTGTTTGCCCCATAAAACTTCTTTTGGTTTATAAACATCTTCAATGTATTTTTTACGTTGCTCTGCAGCGAAATCTCGTTCTTTTAGCCACTTCAAATTGTATTTTGATTTGTGGGCATCTTGCCAATCTATGGTTATTGCATTTTCGTTACTGTCGGCAGTTACTTTTGTAGCACGTATGGCCCTTTCATTGTTGCAACGTTCCCAATTGATTTTACGGCTTTTAGTCGTATCGTGAAAGCACTCACTGCATTGGCAATTATCGCGTAACCAAACTGTGGGAAATTTCATTTCATGTCTAACAACTGTTGAAGTGACTGCTTGTACCTCCTGCTCCCTCACGACTATCAATTTTCCATCATTTATCAGTTGTGTGCTAAGCCAACGTCTAAAATCACTGTTTGCAATTGCAAAATGAACACTTTTAGTATTTGTAGTTGTAATTTCGTTCAAAAATTGTGCATTTCGAACATAATTGAAAATTGTTTTGAATCTGATGCAATGGCTACCAAACATGTTTAATTTTTTTTGTTTTCTTTTTCTGTTTAGTTTTAGCTTAACATTTGCACACTCACAGCCGGTGAATTAAACGTATTAAATTTTAAAACAGAACCGTAAATTCAATATGAGTGTTTGGCAATCATTGGACAAAATAACAATAAACTGATAAAAGCTGATGTGGCGATAAGGGAGGTTTTTGTTGGATTTTATTGTTTACACGTTTATAAGATTATTTATTTTTAATTTTAAAATTTTTGTGCGCTTGATAATATTTGCATAAGTGCTTTTTTGTTGATAAAACATAAAATCGAAAGTTTTAGCACCATAAAAAATTTAAATTTCACAGAAATAAAAATTTCACAGAAGTTTTTTTTTTTCAATTATCAAAGATAATAATTAAATACCTTGATTATTCTTCAGCATACTATTTATTTTGATGTTGTGTATTTAAAATTTCAATTATGGTCGACAACAGTTATTTGTAGTGTTGGAATTTTAGTTGTAAATATAAATTTTCTGTGATTATGGTTTACAACATTTTTTTTTTTAATAGGACCAGCACTCAGGGGATAACCACTACTCATGCAGTGCATTGTGCTAGAACTAGGAAAATAAGTTATAGGGAAGGAGGATAGAGGGAGTAGCGTCTGTATACATTTGATTTAAATCTTCCCACGCTGGTAGTGACAGGAAAGACCTCCGCAGGTGGTTGATTCCACATACGAACAGTGCGGCTAAAAAAGGAATTTTCTCTGTAATGCGTAGTGCGATGCATTGGCCAATCGGCCACAAAAGGATGTGCTCTAAATGAGGCACGTGTTGTACGTACATATGTGCGGGTTTCAGGAACAAGTTCCCTAATTTCATTAGAACACATTCCGTTGTAGTAACGATAGAACAATGAAATGCACCCCACATTGCATCGATGCTCCAATGAATCAATAGAGTTGGATACCCTACTGTCACCGATGAGCTTTTTCGCCCTCTCCTGTACGCGGTCGAGCAGCCCCAAAATAGACTTCGAAGCGCCGGCCCATACATGAGATTTGTATTCCATTTTCGGACGGATATAGGTGGTATAAATAGTAAGGAGGTCAGATGGGGTGAAATAGTGTTTGCACCGTTTCAAAAAGCCGAGGCACTTGAATGCTTCTTTTGCAATTTGAAAAATGTGTTCAGTCCAACGAACATCACACTGCCAAGAACATCAAGAGCATCTGATTCCTTAATATTTATACCCCCATAGTTACAGAGGCAACAGAATTTCCGGTCATACGTCTGTGTGTAACCATGCAACATTGGGTCTTACGGGCGTTAAAGTCGACCCTGTTCACATGACCCCATTCCGAAATTTTTTCTAAGTCATAGTTTAAAGTCTCATTCATTATTTGACGCATGGCCTCAACCTGCGGCAGACTAGGTCTATTGCTGAATGAGAAAGAATGGCAAATGCTGCTGTCGTCCGCGAAAGAGTAGATAGGGTTGAAATTTTACATAGAAGGTCATTTATAAAGATAAGGAATAGAGTTGGCAAAAGAACGGAACCTTGCGGTACCCCTGAATTTAACTTGAACTCATTTGATGATATCCCATCTATACCAACTCTTATAGTGCGATCCCTGAGAAAACTCGATAAGAAACGAGAGAAATTATCACCGACACCAATGGCAATACATTTTGACAAAAGTGCACCATGCCACACTCTATCAAATGCCTTGGAGATATCTAGAGACACCACCTTACTTTCGCCAAAATGGTGGACTGAATTACACCATTTCTCCGAGAGGAGGGCTAGTAGGTCTCCCGTAGAGCGGCCTCTACGAAATCCATACTGCTGGTCGTTGAGTAAGCTGTTGGACTCCAAATACCTTATAAGATGGAAATTTACCATACTTTCCATCACTTTGGAAAGTGCAGAGCATATTGCGATTGGGCGATAATTTTCAGGGTTAGTAGCTTCTCCTTTTTTAGGGATTGGCGTAACGTTAGCAATCTTCCAACACACTGGGAACTCACCAACATGGTACAACGTGCTGAAGAGATTAGCTAATGGACGTGCTAGCGTCGAAGAGCACTGTTTCAAGACCAGTGCTGGAATGCCATCCGGCCCAGGAGACTTGTTTATGTTGAGTTCCGATAAAACCCTTTTTACTGCCCTAGCTCGAAAGAATATCTTAGGCATAGTAGTGCATACTCTCTCTAGTATAGGCAGAGGCTGATTGCTTTCCGGCAAGTAGGAATTACTTGCAAATATTTCAGCTAGTAGGTTAGCTTTATCGGCCGGGTCAGTGAATATTAGGTCATCCTTTAAAAGAGTCGGAATTGAAGAACTAGCATTATTCTTTACTCTTTTAACGAATGACCAGAAGCTCTTACTACCCCGAGGGGTAGCAAGAACTTTAGCACGGAGACGATTCTCGTAAAGAGCTTTTTCACACCTCAGTACTTTGGCACACGAAGATCTCGCCCCTTTGCGTAGCAAATCAGTATCGGCATTTTGATTACTTCGCCAAATACTGAATGCTTCCTCTCTAGATCTGACTGCGTTTTTGCATGTCTGATTAAACCATAGTTTCTCTTTGGGCTTAATCGGATTTTTTTTGATGGTATGAAAGCTTTCATGCCCATCAAAATTATACTTTCGACCATTTTGGCCATGGCATTGATATCATTGTCTAGGAAACATAGCTTCCAATTAAAATGCCGAAAAAATTCGTTGAGCTGAGCCCAACGAGCCTTTTCGTATATGTATTTAAGTCGTTTCGTAGCTGTAGGTGAAACGCTATGAAGTGCTAAGAACGAAAAGGAGGCCGAAATGGTACAGTGATCTGAATTGCCGAGAGGTGCATTAACACTTACTTCATACTTATCAGGGTGTGAAGTGAGAAAGAGGTCGAGTGTATTTTGTTGGTGCCCTTCAACACACGGAATGTATGTTGGTTTATTCACAAGTTGCACTAGGTGGTTATGCGCTGCGAATAACTCAACATATTGGCCTTCCGTAGTTGTACGGCTCGAATGGCGAAGCTAAGTTGAATTGTGAACATTGAAATCACCAGCAATAACGATTTCACTGTTCGGACAACTCTCTAGGATCTTCGATATGGAGTCAGAAAGGGCATCGAAGCCGGAAATGGTAGTATCCCTTTCTTCGTTTGGACTTCTGTAGACAAATCCGAAATGCAAACAGTGTGCCCTGATTTGGAACTTAACCCAGAGACAGCTAAATTCAGCATCAGATATGCCTAGTGATTGCTGGCATTGGTACGCAACTGTATTGCGAATGTACATTGCAAGTCCCCGATGAAAGTTAAAAACGATAGAAGTTGATAACCAGGTATTTTAAAATCCTGTGGATCAGCATTCTCAGACACCTGGGTCTCACATAAGGTGAAAACATCCGGTCGATGGAGACAAATGTGTGCATATACAGAGAAAAAATTCGATCTTAGGCCCCGTATGTTGCAGAAGTCAATTTTGAATTTGTCAGACATAGCAACGCGAGAAAATTCAAATCAAATGTTTAATCTGCGGTATTGAATCCAGTCACGTTAACCACTGTTTTATTGATGACTGCTTAGTTATCAGTGTTATACCTTCATCACTAAACAGTCCACCAACAGCTAACGGAAAGGCGTCAGTACCACAGAGTTAGATTGCGTTAGGATATGAGGGGGAATGGGAGAGGAAAAGACAATGACTTAAAAAGGTTATAAAAGCCCTGATCTGGTCATCCCAGCGGGAACGGCAACACTGTGCCAGCATGTCGTTTTATGTGTTGTTACAACTGTGAAAAAACTTCAACTGTTAATGACCTCTTATTAGGTTTGATTCCGTACTTTTTGGGCAAAGTTCGGTAAAATGAGATATAATTTCTCTCAATAATACAAATAAATTCTGTAAAGTGCCTCTCTGACTCGCGCACGAAGGGTTCCGTACGAACACTAGATATGTAATTTAATACAAACTTCATGCTATATAATATATAGTTTTGGCATTTTTTTCGTTTTTGTGATCTTTTCGGTTTTTTTGTTTTGGCGGTTTTTGCGTTTTTTCGGTTTCGGCGATTTTTTTAAGTTTTGGCTCCTTTTTAGTTTTAACACTTTATTTTCTTGTTTTGGCGATTTTTTTCGGTTTTTGGCGATTTTTTTCATTTTTTCGATTTGTTTTATTAAATTTTTTTTTTAGTTTTGGCGACATTTTCGCGTTTTGGCGATTTTTTTCGATTTTTTGTGTTTTTTTTTTATTTTGGCGTTTTTTTTTTATTTTTGGCGATTTTTTCGAATTTGACGATTTATTTTAGTGCTAGAAACTTTTTTTAATTTTGGCGATTTTTTTCGATTTGGCGATTTTTTTTAAATTTTTGGCGATTTTTTTTATTTTTGGTTTGGCGATTTTATAATTTTCGGTTTTTTTAGTTTTACCGTTTTTGAAAATTTCAAGTGTTTGCCTCTTACGGTTTCCAAGTTATAGCAAATTGTCAAAATTACATAGTCAAAATTGCATTAACTGGTGGAGCACCCTTTAATTTAAATTTTTTAAATTTTAGTATTAATTGTTGTGGTCTGTATAAAAATACACTAATTTTACAAATTTCAAGTTTCAATATACAATTGTATTTATATTCATATGTATATTTTCACCTTTGGTGTACGGAACCCTAAAAACGTACAAAAGTACGGGAACACGAAAAACCAAAAATTTTACCATAAAAGCCAACGTCAATTCATGCATTTATATCATGGGTGACCAAGATAAAGTTAAAGTTGTGTAAGTGAGCGAAAAAGATAAACACACAGGCAGAAACAATTAATAAAAGTAATTCTTATATGATTTTTTTTATGAAAGAATTTTTTTCTATAAAACCGTTTCAACAAAAAGTAATAAATAAACATAACATCATGGGTATTGATATAAATCATGGGTGAACATCATGTAGCAAATTTTTGCTAATCGAATTCACACGTATTCTTACTCTCTTTCATTTTGTCTTATCTGAGATAAATTTTTGTTTATCTTTTATCATCGGTATTGATATAAATCATGGTTGAACATCGTGTAGCAAATTTTTGCTAATCGAATTCACACGTATTCTTATTCTCTTTCATTTAGTGTTATCTGAGATAAATTTTTGCTTATCTTTTTACTCATTTTTCTCAAACGCACTGCGAGAAATTTATTGTGTATGCTGTTTATGTTAAAAAATGCTTTTGCTTACGTGAATATTAAAAATTATTCTCTCTTGCAAATTGGTTTTTAGTAGTTTTAAACTCAGAATTAAAGTAAATAATAATATTTATATATTACTTTTTGTTAAAACGGTTTTCTAGAAAAAAAATTCTTTCATAAAAAATCATATAAGAATTACTTTTATTAATTGTTTCTGCCTGTGTGTTTATCTTTTTCGCTCACTTACTCAACCTTAAATTTATCTTGGTCACCCATGATTTATATACATACATTGTCGTAGCTAGACATTTTTTCTGGGGGGGGGGGGGGGGGGCAAACACAATTTTTTTTAATTAGTGTTTTTTATGGGAATTGTTAAAATTTAAGCTTAAAATTTTTTAAACGCACTAATAATCCCAAATTAATATTTTACTTATTAAGTTAAATATATATTTTTTATTAAAAATACATTGAAATTGGAAATTAAAAAAATATATTTTACTTAATAAGTAAAATATTAATTTTATTTTTTTTTTTTTTTTTATAATGCATGTATTTATTTATTGTATCTTCATATGTGAACTAACAATAAGTATTCAAATCTTAAATCTATAAAAAAAAAAAAAATATTAGGCCCGACCAGTGTCGGACATAAACTTAGTGGTAGTTATAAATAATACATTAGTAGTGATAATCAAAAAAAAAAAAAGGGGGGGGAAAGTATTTTCAAGTAGTTCCATCTGGAGTGTTAGGTATAAGAGCCCGTGTGTCCCTCTTTTTTAAGCGGATGTGTCCAGTAAAGTTCAAAATATTACGAGCAAGCGGATTAGGATGTGATTCGAGTTTTGTTAAATATTTGCCTGCGTATTTTACAATTTTTTCAGTCACTAGTGGCATATTTAAATCACGATGTATAATAGAATTTTTGATGTACCATCGAGCAGATGTTATTAACCGTAAAATTTTGTTTTGCCTTCGTTGGATTCTCCCGACATTGGAAGCTGAAGCAGTGCCCCATAACTGAATTCCGTAGCGCCATATTGGCTTCAAAAGCGACTTGTATAATAAAAGTTTGCAGTCTAGGCTGAGTGTTGAGTTTCTGCCAATCAACCAATATATTTGAGTTAACTTAAGTTTCATCTGAGCTAACTTAGAGTCAATATGATGTTTCCATGTAAGTCTTCGATCAAGGTGTATACCAAGGTATTTCACTTGGGAATGTTGAGGAATATTTTGATTGTTGATTCGAATGGGGGAGCAAGTATCTCTTCTTAGGGTGAACGTTATATGGACACACTTTTGTTCATTGACTTTAATTCTCCATAAGTTCAACCATATTTCCAGCTGAGTGATATGTTCCTGGAGATTGCGGGATGCCTCATAATGGTTTTCGTGCACACTCATACAGGCTGTATCATCATCAGAAGATATAGATTCGGGCACACTCGTGAACTCTCCTTCCACAACAGTGAATTTCCTATCAATAATATAACTTTCCAAAAGCTTTTGAATGTTTATTGGCAGATATGTCTTCAATTTTAAAACTAGGCCTTCGTGCCATACTTTATCAAATGCCTGAGAAACATCAATAAAGAGAGCAGAACAATACTTCTTTTCTTCAAATGTTCTTCTTACAACTTGGACCAGTCTATGCGTTTGTTCAATCGTGCTGTGCTGACTTCTAAAGCCAAATTGATGGTCAGGGATGCACCCATTATCAGTTAAAATTCTGGACAATTTAGTCATGAGCAGCTTTTCGAAAAGCTTTGAGATTGTAGATAGTAAGCTTATAGTCCTATATGACTCAGTCTTGGTGAGATCTTTGCCCGCCTTTGGAATCATTTTGATCTTGGCCAGTTTCCAGTTATGTGGAAAATACTGCATTCTTAAAATAGCATTAAAAGTAAATAGCAGGATTCTTATTGCAATATGAGGCAAGTTCATGAGCATTTTGTTACTAATGCCATCAATACCTGGAGCTTTCTTCGGGTTGAGTTCAGCAATTACTTTTTGTACTTCACGCATCTTAAACCTTAAGGGACGAGGGGGTAGAGAAACTACACTCGGTAAATCAGCAGCACCCGTACATGAATTGGGAGTGAATACAGATTTTAAATGCTCAGAAAATAAGTTACCTTTCTCACTTTCGCTTCTTGCCCAGCCTCCGGTCGCAGTACGCAATGGTGATTTAAGATCAACGGGTCGTTTAAGATTTCTAGTAGCGCGCCATAAAGAGTAATTAGATGCGGACGTTACATCAAGACCTTCTAAATACTTTTCCAGTAGTGCAGTTTTTTCCGATGATAGCAGCTCTTTGAGTCGTTTAGTACATTCTTTAAGTCTGATTTTATTTAGGGGTGATCTGTGTTGTTGCCATTCTCTTCTAGCTCTCCTTTTTTCACATACAAGACGTTCAATTTCCGTAGAATAAATTCTGTTAAAGCCGGTCTGCGGATAGGAGGTAGTGGCGTGTTCAGCAGCCTGTTTAATATTTTCGTTAAGATTGGCAATATTAAATTCAATATCATCGCATGATCTAAGCTGAATGTTTTCTACGCAGTGACTACTAAGATATTTTTTGAATACCAGCCAGTTGATTCCATTAATCATCTTCACATATGAGTTAGTTAAATCACTCCTTAGTGGGTTGAAAATTGTAACTATTGTTGGAGAGTGATCGGAGGACAGATCTAGAGAGGCCTCTACATGAATTAAGTCCCTATGAATATTTTTCGTGACGGCAAAATCTATAACATCTGGAATTTTTCTTACGTCAGTAGGCCAGTAAATAGGCTCCCCACTCGAAATGACATCTAATATTAATAAGAAAAATATTGGTTTGGGATTATTAGTGCGTTTAAAAAATTTTATACAGATTTTTTTATTTAACATTTTTTTTCAATAACAAAAATTAAGTTATAATTAAAACTAAAAAAACAAAACATACAAAATAAAAACAATATATAGACAAAAAGTAAAGTATGTATTAGAAAAAAGCTAAATAATAATAATAATAATCAGGGACAGGGGTTTCATGCAAATGCATATTTTTTCCCTTAAGCCTGATAAAGGCAAGAACGAAATATCTTTAAGAAACATTGAATTTGAGTGAAAATGGCATCGATTTGTAAGTGCATATTTTTGCATATTTTGCTGAAAATTCATATTTTTGCATAATTTGGTCATAAATGCATATTTTTGTGTCATATTTTGGTATAATTAAAAGTTTTGTGTCATATTTAGTCAAAAATTCAAATTTCAAAATATATTATTTATGAAAAATTAGTAATGCAAGACTGTTTTTTGACAAATTAATTCGCTAGCATTGTTGTAGAAGGACTGTACAAGCACAAACACGTACCAAATTTAATAAATATTGTCATTTGGTGATTTCAAGAGCATATTTTCTTCTATTAAAGCCGAAAGTAGTAATATTATATAAAAATAATTATTTAAATTTGATCTGATTACATCTATAGACGTTATAAGGATTTTTTTTTCAGTGCAACAAAGCTTTCTAAAAACAAGTTGATAGAACTTCACGTTCGAAAAATTTTAAATAAAAATAAATAAATAACACTTTTTTTCAATTAACGTATCGCTCCCTTACTGCAATATAAACATGTCTCGAAAAATGCCTATTTGGAGTAAATAATGCAAAAAAAATCGTTGTTATGTTAAATTTTGTGTACAAATTTAATATAAAAGGCTTGTATTCGCATCTCTTCAGAAAATAAAATATTTTTATATCTCTAATTAGTTTATGTAAATTTAAAACTTTTTTTTTTGAACAAAACTTTTTTAAAATATGTGCATATTTTATTGTTTTTAGTGCACATTTTGCGTTTTTAATGTCATATTTTAGGCGCCTAAAACACCTTTTTTAAAGGCATGAAGTCCTTGTCCCTGATAATAATCTAATAATAATAAACTAAATAATAATAAAATTAATAATCGTTTCCAACAAGTTTATATGCACATATGGAAAAATTATTTATGTATATACTATATTTGAATACAATATTTTGAAAAGATACAAGCAAGAAATGATTTCATTCATCATTCATGATTTCATTTCTTAATAATTTATTATTTAATTTAAAAAAAATTTATCTGTTGGTGCATAAATAAAAATAGAAAATTTCCATTTATTATTTAGTTACCCTTCCAATATTGAAGTTCTGAATCAATACTATATTGATGAATGAACATACATACATACATAAATAAGTAGAAACATATGTATGCAAGTATGTATGTATACGTGTTCAATTGAAAAAAATTTTATGTGCATATATATATATACATGCATCATATCGATGGTTGAGTTTTTCAGTGATTTCAATAAATTTCTCACTAATACACCTCATCACAAAAATTTATTACAATAGTGTAAAAAATAGCGCTTTTACAAGCAGTTGTACAAAAAAGTTACATTTTGAATATTACACTTTCTATTATGTTTTACCTTCTCCTGTAAAGTTACAATTATTTGCGTTAGGGTCTTTCTATTTGAGACCAACGATATATTGACCTGTGTAAGTTGATATCCTATCAAAAATTTCGGCCATCAAAAGTACTGATACCAAAATTTGGACCTACGAATATTTTTCACAAGTTTTCCACTAGTCTATCAAAGTTGTATATGAACATGAATTGTTTTGTTTTGTTTTCTAACGGCCCTTTTCACAATGTACAATTAAAAGTTAACAGGGACTTTAACGGCAAGTTTTGTATGAAGAACTGTCAGTTAAAGTTCACGTTAACTATTAATCAGACATTGTGAAAAGGGACGTAATAAAAATAAAACATATGTATACATGTTTAAAGAGGAAATTTTGATTTGTTCGATTTTCTGACGATTTTTCGGACATGAAATGACGATTATTTTATATTTTATCGGGATTTCGGCGATTTTTCCATCATTTTATCTGGCAGCCCTGGATTGAACCATAAATATGCATACATACATACATACATGTGTGTGTACGAGTATATAGAGTATATGAATATATACAAGGTATTTGCAGATCATAATTTTTCGCTATTTTTTTAATTTTACTCTAAATAAAAATTGGTGGCTATTGTTACAAGCAATTTGACAGTAGAAAATCTTAAGAACACCTTAAAACAACTTGTCTTGCTACTAACTACGTACACTAATACAATTTTATTAAGAATTTGTTGAAAGCTACATACACACATACATATCTACACACATGCATTATAAATTCGCATGGAGTTTACTATTTGTGATGTTTTGAAGTCTATAAACTTATAGTTTTTTGGGTATTTGTTATCTAATAAAAGTATGCATATTTACCGATTATTCGAAAATTTTGTATAAAAATTACTGGTGATTTTCATGAGTAGAATCTTTTAATATTACAGGCAAAAGAATATGTTTTAAAAAGAATTTGTAATAAATCCTGGGGGGGGGGGCAAAATCAAGTCTGGGGAGGCATTGCCCCCCATGCTATGATTCCATCTATCATACCTATTCCGTAATATACAAATTTTTTTTCGCAATTTTCATTCAACATTGTGTTAGTTTTAACACATAACAGTTCTTAAATTCTGATGAAAGAACATCGCTGCAAGTTGCTAGTTTGCCCTGATCTGCAAGACTTTCTTTCACAAGCAACACCTTTTTCGGTCTTAGAATACAAAACTTTGAAAATCTCATCGCGACTTTCGGCTAGACCAATCTTCATTTTATGCGCTAGTTCGGTTACCCACTAGTTCGCGCTAGTTCGGTTTATATTTATAGCCTTGCATTATTGAAACATGTATGCCAAATTTCATTAAAATCGCTTGAGTTAAACGCCTTAGATTTATTTTTTTAATTCTGAGCTTTATGGGCGTAGCCCCGCCCATTGACTATAATTTCTGGGTTTTCAGATTTTTTTTAGCTAGTGGCTAACCTAGACCTTCTTGTTTATCAAATTTCAGCTTACTAGCAGAAATTTCAATTTTTTACTCTTATGGGCGGGACCCGCCCCTTTTTTAAACTCGAGATTTTTTCGGCCAGTGTTGGTTTTATTGGAAACGGATAGTCGTAAATACATAAATAGTACATTGAAATGTGCTGACCCGAAGTACATGAAAAAGGGTCTTAAAGAGTATGGGCGAGTTAACGCCCTTTTTTTAAACAAAAATTTATAACCTTGCATTATTGCAACATGTGTGCCCAATTTTAATATTAATCGGTTGAGTTAAGCACCTTATGTATGTTTTCGTAATTCTGTGCTTTATGGGCAAAGCTCCGCCCCCTTGGCTAAAATATTGGGCTTTTCAGTTTTTTCTAGATGCCCAGCTAAGAAAATTATATATGGTCCATATATTTTTGATATATGAATGTATATAACTATATATGAATATGTATGAATTCATCCCATGGAAATGTATGGGAGTATACATTGCAAAACTATTATATATGAACTAATATATGGACCAATATATGACATGTATTGTAATATATAAGCTCATATATGGAAATTTAATTATGAGGCTCTTCGTATGTGGATCCATACATAGAAAGAAGATGTAATATACGGGGCCATATAAAAATGTACGCATATATGATATCTCACATAAAATCATTTTTCCAATCAAAAAGCTTGCATTTTAGTAACTCGATCTTTTTCTTTCTTTTTATCACTGGTGAATTGGAAGTCTATTAGAAAATACATACGGTATGAAAAGTTTATATGCGTAGAGTCTTAAAGGTTAAAAAATAAAAGCTCGTTTAACAAAATAAAATCATTCTTGTACTATTTTATATGTTGTGGGCCTATTTATTAATTATCATTAATCATTAATTTTATAAAAAGTAACGGAATTCTCAGAAATATTTAAGAAACAAAATTCATATAACTGCCAAAAATGATAATAAAAACTATGTATAAAAACGGATTATTTTTTCTTTTATAATTGCATTAGTTTTTAATTTAATTTCTTAAATTATATGTCGTGTACAAATGAGTGTTTTGTGTTTTTTAATAATCGATTCACATTTTCTCTTAAAATGTCGAATGAAATGTCTTTTAGTTCGTTTTGAATTATTTTGTTCGAACAAATGTTTCATTAAACACAACCTTTCTTTACCAAATCTTACAAAAAAATTATTCTAATAATTTAATTTATTGCACAGCAGTGCGCTTGTTGAATCAATATGAACTTTGCATACTATATAGGGAATACACATTCATGTATGAAAACGTATGAATATATATTATCATATATGTCCATATACCCTCATCTTTCGGATCCGAACCATATATGGGATATCATATATGCTCCATACATATTTTTTTTAGCTGGGTGGTTACTCACCAATGTCTACTTGTGATTCAAATTGCAATTCCCTAACTAGCGGAAGTGCTTTATCAATTTGATGAGTGATCAGTGAGTCAGTGAGTATGTCTTAAAAAGGATATAGGGAAACGTAAACCTACTGGAACGATAATTCGATTGTTATTTGGGTGCACATTCATGAGTGACTTAATATCTTTCGTCCAAGTTTTCTTTCGACGAACTGTAACAGGCTCTTAATAAATTACTAATAAATTTAAACAAAAATTAAATAAATTTACTATGCCATCCAAAGCTTCTAAGCATTTTCTATAATCAAACTTGTTTTATTTTTGTTAATTTTGCTTAAATATTTGGTTAAAAAATTACTTTAACATAAAAGCTGAGAAAATGTTGACAATATATACTAACTTTTTATGACTAAAGTCTAATTTTATTCTATAGTTTTGCTGCTTGAGTTTAATATTTAACTTATAGGAATCGTACCAACAAAAGTAAACTTTCTACCACACCATCCGTATAAGTTGTCCTAATTATAAAAAAAAAATGCATTAGTATTATTTATGTTTTTAATATCCTTAAGATATTTTACATTTCGCTTATACATCGACATTAATCCATTGCATGTTGCAATTCATTACACAAAAGAAATTGAGGAAAATTATTATTTTTCTCTTATCAGTTTCACATTCTTATGTTTTCTGTCTTTGTATAATCAAGAAATTTATTTTCAATTAAAATCAATACGATGTACGCTATTTTAGGTTAAATAATAATCCTAAAGGGGAAACAACTGAACAGACATTAAAGTCGTTGTTCAGATAATTTTCTTTAGAGTGGTTCATTAAATTTATTTACAAAGAATTTTTGTAGCAGAAAAACAAAGTAAAAACAATCAATATATAGGACAATGTGGTACGAGTGTGGCAGTTATCAAGACAACGATTTAGCTTGAAATTACGTTACTCATGCTAATTATTTATATTCTTATCTAAATTAATTTCCTTAGAATCTTGCAAACTTTAATGAGTAGCTACGTGAACGATTTAATCCAGATATACGAGTAATGAAAGAAGGATATCAAGGATAATAGAACCGTCAGCTGGTGCTAGATTCCTGTTGAGATTTTTATAGAGATCTTAAGTCGGTTGCTCGGCTATTTTTTTTTTTAGATAATGTTATGTTATTGTCAGAATTTATTTAGGGTGCCACACGCCTGTTTTGCTTTGGATAATCTTTTCTGGATATCTTTTTTACTATCTTTCAATTTCTAAATAATGCCACGTTGATAACAAAAGCTTTCTTCTTGGTCTGCGAGCCAAAAGTTCATTGTATCTGACGATTTTGTGCGCGTTGATTTTGTATTGCTGATGTTATTTTATAAGCCAGGATCAGCAGTTCGACATGCAAATAATTCTAATTTGTGTTGTATAATTGATAAGCTAAAAGGGAGAAGAAACATATCGCCATCGTAACCAAAGTCATCCCGCATATTATTTATAGCCCCCTTTTTAACATACTGTTTTGTCATTTATTCTGGCATACAAACATCAAGAGCTACCTAAGTATGTTGAATAGTAAATGTAACAAGACATAACTCTGACGAACCAAGCACTAACTATTTTCGGGTTACTTGTTTTAGCCTCATGGCGTACAAGACAGCAGCGTTATTATACCGCTCATCAATAAATATGTTGTAATGTGTCGAATGCTCGTTTAAAGCAGTGCTGGCCAACGAGAGAAATGTTTTCGTGTATGTTTATTCATTTGTACACAGAAAGAAAAAAGCCTTACTAAATTTAAGTTTTTTCTACTTACTTTTAGTACGCATCATACTTAAAAATTTAAGTACGAATAGCACTAACATTTACTTAAAACAAACCGAAAACAGGATTACTTTAGAAAACCAATCCTGGAGTTTCTTAAATTATGTAAAAAAAAATTTAAACCATGTACAAAGTTCTTAAATTGAGTAAAAAACTTATTTAAAGTACAATTTTGTGTACTTACTTTATACACATACATATGAAAAAAAGAATAAAAAACCTTTTAACCAAAAAATTTCAAGTTTGAAATTCAGTAAAATGAAAAAATCAATATATTGAAATAAAAATAATAATTGTACTTTTTAACGGAAAATATTTTATTTAAAAGTGACTAGGCGCAGTTGATTTTTCTCGTATGCAAAAGTGTTTTTAATAGTATAAAAGTGAACAAAATAAAACTATAATATCAATATTAAAATGTAAATTAATAAATAAATAAATAAGACAAAAAGTGAAAAAGGACGACTACAAACTGCTAAATCTTCTGAGGGACTCAGATTGCGAAGCTGTTTCTGTTTAAAGAGTAAGTAAAAACATGAGTTTTTGTTATTGATTGTGCGTATTGTTTTTAACAAGTCCCGTTTCAAACATGGCAATTTTAGTTGAGCAACTTTTTAGTTCATAAGCGGGAGAGAAAAGTGTGATAGTTCTCATTTTCATTATCTTCCCTTTCATCTTTAATACAATCAAAAGTTGCTCAACAGAAATTGTAGTCTGTGAACCCAGTATAATAATTGCTTCTGCTGACGTCTTTTCAAATAATAAAAAAACCAAAATACACACTTTGTTAACATTATGAAAAAGTCAGTGAAAGATTTATATATAGAAGTATATTTTAATCTGTAGTTTTTTTTATACTATATAAATATACATACATATCTACACAATATGTAATATTATTAGGTAAAAAATAGTAATAGGTACAAAAACTTTCTGCAACGCATGCCTCATAAGTTCTCATTGATAATTATTTTATTTTGCTCAACTCGCTGTAAGACCGGACTCAGAAATATGTTATCGCTCTAGGTGACCAGGAACCCCTAGCTTCTTAATGACATAGTTTCGCTTAGAGCACTGATGGGGTTGCACTTTTGGAGCGATGACAATTATAAATGTAATCAGCTTAGAAACGTAGGCTATAGTTGAGAGCAAAACATATAATTTATTCATTGATGATAAAGAGACAGTATTGTATAGACCAAGTGCCTATTATTATTTAGTAAAAAAGCATTCAACAAATAACCTATATACATTTAAAATCTAGTATTTTTTCTTCCATAGAACAGACATCTTGGACTCACTTAGCATTCTTCCGTCATAGTTTTTTGGCAACACTGTTAGCGATGCATGTAACAGAGCGACGTAAAGGAAACAATACCCGCTTTTGCATTAAATTTAATTATTATTACCATAGAAATTCAATATAAAGCTAACTAAAAATTATATTAAATATTTTTATTCAAAAAATGAAGTTAGCATTTCTTAAAACAGGCGCATTTTGAGATTAATTCAATCTAATTGTTCGTTAAATGAATTTCGTTTTTGGATTATTTCAAGTACTGATTCGGGATTGAATCCAGACAATTTTTAGATTAATTCAATCTCAGATTTTATTAAATCAATCTCGTTTTGGGAGTATTTCAAGTACGGATTCGCATTAAATCAACTAAGAAATTCTTGAATCAAACGTATTTTGAAATTAATTCTATCTCAGGCTTTCTGTAACCAATCTGGTTTTGGATTTATTTCAAGTACGAAATCGGAAATTAAGTATTTAGCTCTTGAATAGTCCGTACTTGAATTAAGTATTTTGTACTTGATTTGAGTAAATCCGTACTTACCGTATTTATGACATCGCTTTTTATTTATTTAAGTACGGATGGATTGATTTTTATTTTGAGTGTTTAAAAACCTGATTGAAGCTCGGCAATCTGGTGTCACTTTGGCCACGGCTGGGTTAAAGTCAACGAAAAGTCAATATAAGGATGAGTGCCATTCATTTTTAAAGTTCCGTACATCGAAGGTAAAAGGGAACCCTATTGTTTTCGCTACGCTGTCCGTCTATCCGTCACATGCTGTTTTCTCGAGAACTGTAAGAGCTAAGGACCTGAAGTTTTGACAGAATATGTAGAACAATAGAAAAAATCTGTAATGCTATAAAATATCATCAAAATAAAAAAAACGCCAATAACCGAAAAAATCGCCCAAATGAAAAAATGTGTTCAAACTAAAAAAATCGCTAAAACAAAAATAAATCTCCAAAGACGCAAAAAAGATGCCAAAACTAAAAAAATCCAAACTAAAAAAAAAACGCCAAAACTAAAAAAACCTAAAAAAACAAAAAAAAAAAAAATTCCAAAGTTTGTATGGTATTACATATATATTTTTCAGTCGTTAAGCAGCTCTCGAGTTGAAGAATAACTCTCGCGTCATCCTATTGTGTGTGTTGTTTGGCCTTCGAAAGTTGTGCGTCTCGCTTGCACTGGTTGACTGATCTGCCACGGATAACCCTATTATCTTGAGATTTTTTGTCAAACTCCTTTAACAACTACGTTACTACTTCCTATTAAAAGCATAGGTCGTGTAGTCAGTCACAAAATTTTTTTAAAATACTGTTAATAACATCTTGGGCATTTGCAAATTTATTATGCAAATTTAATTTGTATAAAATGTATTAATAAATAAATAAATAACATATATGTTGTTTATTTATTTATAGATATATCTATTGTCCCTTCGTGTGAGTGTCAAATAGCAATTTACTGAATCTATTTTTTATTAAACCATCTTCAAGATTATAAGGAACTTTTTCATTCAGCCAAGGGTGTTATTATGTAATTTGATTCGAAACGGAAACTGTTCGAATTTGTATGTTATTAACATTGCAATTCGAACACATTTCCGTTCGATTCGGATTACATAATAACCCACCAGATATCATCAATGAGAGGTTTGGTCATTGAAGTTATTACAGGCTCATACTTTGCCGTTTTATTTGCATCTCCATTGTATATCAAGTTTTATTTTATGTGAAAGAGAGAGAGAGAGAGAGAGAGAGGAATTAATATATACCTTTGGTATAGTAGTCGTTTTCATCCTATCAAAGTTAAAATTTGAGCAACAAAAACAGATGTATGAAAAATCTGACAAAATGTAACTATGGGTTTTACAAACAGCAACAGTATCGCACGGGTGGAAAAGTTGAAGCAATCGTAATTTCTCTAATAACATATGATGTTCAAAAATCAAGCTAATATTTGATAATACTAAAATAATTCTTGTGTAAGCTTACTTATTTTAAATTTTATGGTATTTAATAAAATTTTATATTACATAACTGTTAAGTATCTCAATTTAAACATCCCATCAGGGAACGAAGCCGATACTAATTTGTCGGTGGCGGCGGCTGACCATAAATATCACCGGCGGAGGCTGATCCCATTGTCAATTTTTCACGTTCAAACATTTTATTACCACAGATTTTTTTGATTTAATTAGCAGAAAGAAGAAGAAATACGTCGTTTGATTTATTTTATAGTTGTGATTATTCCAGCAGCTTTTAAAAAATTTATTTGATGTGATATCTTCTCTTACATTTGGCGTTAAATAAATATTTTAACGATGCTGTACTAATATACGAGTACTACTGAGGTGAAGCATGATTTCTTTTCGGTACGATGCTGTGCTCTCACAACAGAACTTATTTTGAAATAAATTTTCTATTTTTTCTTTCTTCGTTGCATATTATTTTACTTCTTCCTATGCACTTACAACAAGACTTATTTTGAAATTAATTTTCTATTTTGTTTTTCCTTGTTGCTATTATTTGACTTCTCTTTGCTGCATTTTTGTATTAGTGCGATTATATTTTGCATTTTAATTTCCTGACACAAATTATTTCCCCTTTGTATTCGCTTAGTAAATAGTTTGTTGTTGTTTGTACTAGTATCAAAATAACGACTATTATTTACTGACTGACTGGCCGACCAACTGGTGCAGTAAATGTTGGACTGATTAGAACAACATCTACAGGACTAAAGCACAAAACACTACTAACAATAGCAACAATAACAAAACATTGTAATATTGTCATGTTTAATTTTATTCAGTAATAGTGTTTTCACACTGACATGGTTTTAATAAAAGTTGGTTTTAACGTTAAAACCAACTGTTAAAACCTGGTTTTACCATACAAATTGTTTTTGTTAAAACCGAATTAAAACCATTTTTGAATTGGTTTTAAGTTGGTTTTATGAAATGCAACCTTGTTTTCGCTGTGATAAATTCAGTGCTGCCAAGTTGAAATGACCGACAGCAGCTGGTAATGGTATGCCAGTGAATAAAAATAGATGGCGCCTGAAAAAATTTCAACTTAAAAATTAATGCAGCAGCAACAATAATCAAAAAATTATGGATAAAAAGAGTTTTTTGGAAGGAAAACAACGAAAATATTTTAAATTGAACTGTCGAAAGTGAAAATAGACAATATGACTGACATTCATCTGCCTATAAAAAAGGTTTATCTTATAATGTATTTGTGCATTTTTATATTATTTACAATATTTCCAAGCACTTCTTCATTCTGTATAAGAAGTTCCATAATTTAAAAAAAAAATTATGTACAAAATATAAAATAATTTCCATTTTAGAGGGCATTGTGAAATATCTCAGTTTTTCATACAAACAAAAACAGTTGAACAGTATGTCCAACAAGTGTTATTAAAAAGCAGAAATAATGCAACAACAAATACACCCATTTCGGCAGGAGATTTATTTTATTTTGAGCAAAGTTATTAGACAGCCTGTGAGCTAAAAACTGAATTTAGCTAACTTGCAGTGTGAAAGCAAAATCAGCTGTTTATGGTTTTAACGTTAAAACCAGGTTTTAACTTTCAGTGTGAAAACACTATAAGAAGTTAAAAATAGGAAGAATAAGAAGAACTAAAGCTGATAATGCCTGCTAAGGTTTCATTGACAGCTAATTTGTTCAGAGAAATATATAAAGTAAAATGAAGAGATAGATATTTGTCAAATTTAGTACAAATCCCCTTTAGGGCAATAAATGCAATGCAAAGATGCTAGTATTGTAATGATATGCAATAAGTTGTATTGCCATCACTCAACTGAGACAGACAGTCAGCAAAAGTGCATGACTGCCAGCTTTTGTACACGAAATAGTTACATACAATTGATACACTGAAAGAAAAACTTCGTTAATGCAATGATTTTTGACATTATATTTATGATTTTGTCATTAATTTTCAATTCGCATTACGAAAATTATTTCATAAGCTGAAAAAATGTCACATATATACAAGGAAATGTTTTAATTAATGTAACGACATGTTCTTTACTAAGCAACGCACATTTTCATATCTTAAATGGAAAATGAGATCATTGCAATGAAACTTTTTAGTTTATACAATGAAGTGACGTTAATTTAACATTTTTTTACCGAACAATTTCATTAAATTAACAACATTTTTCATGTATATCATAACAGTATTTCATTACTGAGACGAAACATATAATATTTTGATGTGTTAACAACATAAATCATTGTTGTAATGACTCTGATTCATTAATTCAATGTATTTAATTATCATTGTATTTTATTAAATTTTTAACATGCATGTGTATATTTACACAAGCATAAGAAAAACTTTTATATGATATAATTGGCTTCTCTTTGTACTTGGAACCGTTTGCGAGTACCACAAAACTTTTATCATCAGCGTTATTTTTCGTTTGGTTCACTATAAAAAAGCTTTCAGCAAATTAAAATAAGATGAATCAAAACAATTCACATATTCCATGTGCAATAATGGATGAGTACGAGTATATAAAACAGAAATATACATCAACTGACACCACACACAGTGGAACAAACACAAAAGAAAATATATAGAAATATATGTAATAAAAAAAAGTACTTTACCATATCTAAAGGATTCGAATATGTGACTACAAGGGTCTTACGCTGCCAGCAGCAGGAATTTTTTTCACTGTAGTTACGAAAATATTTCATTAAAGTTTCAACAAAGTTTCCACATGCAAAGAAAAGATATGGTTGTAGAATGGTTGAGAAAACAATATTATGTTCTCTGAAACAAATGTGTGGTCGTCGAAAACTAGTTATTGTTATTTTAAACATTTATTTCGTTACGATAAAGAGAGTAATGTTTAAATTTAATAATTACATTATCACATCCATATAAAAGTGTGATATGGTTGGAGTTTAACAATATAGTTTTGTTAAAAATTTATGACTACAACATAATTTGTATTAATATTTAAAAATAATATGATATAAATAACGATATAATGTTTTCCAAAACCATACTATGTTAAGTTTAAAAAAAATCTTTTTCAGAAACATATGTCAGTTCAGTATTTCTTTTGTAAGCTATCGGTAGTGTTAAACAAATGAATAAATAAATACCGTATAAACAAAAGGGTAGATCAATAAATATTTATAAACATTTGTGTATCCTCTTATACAGACATGGCTGTATGTCGTGTAAGTATACATTTCTATATATACAATTTCTTTCAACAATATTAATTTATTTTTATTTCGAATTTAACGCACAGCTGTTTCTACAATAAATATATAATTAAAAAATAAAATAGTATTATTATATTAAATAATACTGTGGTCGTATTTAACAATATTAATATAATATTAGAACATGGTATGGTGAGTCTCAATTATATTTTAGTCACATCTAACAATAGTGTTGTCATATTTACAATACTAAGATTATAATATAATTAACTCAGATAATATTATAATTAACTCAGATTATAATATTGTTAAAGTTTTTTTTCTACTAACAATAATATGCTTTGACTGCAACCATATAATTCAATCATAGTATGTTGCTATTTGATTATGGTTACCTCAACCATATTTTTTCTTTGCGTGCATAACTATAGATTAATTTGATTGTGGTTTGATACTTTGATCTTCTTTTATGTCACCTAATCTATTTGAAATATTTGTTTGTATGAATTCTACATAAAAACATGTTTTTAAGATTTTCTTTACCCGAAGTAAAATTATTTCGTAACATTCATAATACTTCGAAATGTAAAATATTAAGCACTAGAAAGATTTCATTATATGAATGAAATTTGTCGTTGTATTATAAAAAAGGGGTTCAAAGTAGCAGTTTCATTCCCGTTGCGAAGTGTTTTTCCTTCAGTGTATGTATTAAGTGTGACAAGTATTTTCTCTAATGTATTTATCCTTTAAATACTAAGGCCCAATAAATGACTTCTCAATTAAATGTCATTTAGCTAATTACACCCAAAAAAAATAAGTTGCACTTAAATGTAGTTTACTGTTTTCAGTGCTAACTCTTATGCGTAATAAGTGTTCACAAGAGATTTCAATTTTGATTGTTTTGATCCTTGCCGCCTTCTAAAAACAAATATCAATATCGGTCGTATTTCGCAATTCGCATATCCCTTTATATTTATTCTTGTAGAGTATTTAAGTTTTTTGCAAAGTCATAGGCCGGGTTTCCATACGTGAGCCATGTGCCACACAAGCGTAAAAAAGCGTAACCACTAATTACTAATGAAAAACAGTTTGATTCAGACACGTATTTATTAAGTTAAACAGTTTCATACATAACTAATAGACAATTTTATAGAATCCAACTTGATTGGACATTTGCCGACGTCAGGTGATGATGTGACATCCGCCAGTTCAGTCTCATCAGTTTGTTCTAAATCTGATTTACAGTTTTTAGAACTGGATAACCCATCGTGACTTACAAGTTCATATACAAAAGTTTGCATCCAAATTTATGAAAGAAATTTTCAGTTTTATCAAATTCATTTTTGTGGAATAACTTTTGCGACATTATGCACTTTTTTCACTTTTGTATTTCAAAACTAAATCAAATTGTTCAACCGATTTTTTTGTGGAAGCTTCTATTTAATTTATTTTATTCAATCGTTTTGACTGGTATTTTTTATTCATATAACACAAGACCTATCTAGTTCGATTTTTTTTTACATATAATTACTTAAGCAATAAATTGAGTAGCGTCATTACATCGTAGAATAACTTTTAAGGAACAATTCATTCGTAATGAAGAAATGAAAATGGAAATGATGAATGAAGAAATTAATTAAAATTCATTTCCATTATATTATCGACGAATGTATTAAAATTTTAAATCAATTACTTATGTTGGCTCAAATGAATGCATTTTAAAAATTCAAGTCAAGATGAATTAAATAAATCTTAACTCAAATAATTTTTTTCTTGAAATGAATTAATTTACAAGTTTTTAATTCATGATGAATGCATTTATATATTAATTCAATTCATATTTTGGGCAAAATGAATGCATTAAAAAAGTTATAACTCATTGGCTGAATGTGTCGCAGATTCATTAAAAAAAGAATCATTCTTTTATAGCTCTGCCAAATACCACATAAAATGGATTTAAAATTCATAAAATAAAGGAAGACATCCAGGTCTTTATTTAAGCGATACAATAAAGTAATAATTAAAGAAAACAAAATGAAATTCATGAATATCAAAAGTTAAAGTAAATATTTAGTCAATTTTGTGAAAAAAATATATGTATACACTTATCTACGTTTAAAAAAAAACTATTTAATTTTAAATTTTTTTTATTGCAGAATAAAAAGATATTTACAAAAAAAAATTGAGGGCCTCAGCGTCGTCGGCACATTTTTGAGGCAAGTTGGCAAAGTAATATATGTATACATTAGTGTCCTGCACAAGATATCTTATAAGAACTTTCAAGACATAAGGGATTTTTCAAATGCTTTACTACAGAGAAATCTTATAAAACAAACGTTAACAACACTGTTTGCAAGAAATTTGTTTGAGTGTTGTAGGTATAAGAGTAAAGAAGAAAACACTTCGTGACGGAAGAATTTGTGATACTTGCTTCTTTCTACGCATGAGCGCGTGTACAAACGTCATGCATGTATGTGTGTATGATCTTTTATTTTTCTGCGCACATGCAAAGGCACACACATGCATTAACATTAGTTGTATGCGGTTAATCACATAATAGCTTACCACCCTGCAGAAAGTGCGAATAGTGAAATCGTGGTGATTTACTAGTGACGTTGTCAGTAGCACTACTGACCAAGTGTACCCCAGCAAATGTAATCGCCTATTTACATTTAACATTAGTCATTGAAAATCCACCACTAGACTATAGCACTACTGACTTAGTAGTTCTTTGGGGACCACATGGAGACATTGGCACCAAAGATTCAATAGTAAATTTTAGGGTCTCTAGTCTACAATATCGATATATCCTCTGGCGTTGTCAATAGTAAACTTATACTAATTTTCTAGTCACATTGTCAATAGTGCTACTGACTAGGTGTACCCCAGCCAATGCAAATACCTATTGAAAAATAACATAGGGTTGTCATTCAAAATCTATCAGTAGACTTTAGAACTATTGAGAAGGTAGTTCTTTTACGACCATATGGAGATATTTGAACCGAAGATTCACTCGCAGATTTTAGTGACCCTCGTCTACATATATTTATTTAATATTACTGCACAACATAATAAAAAAGAAAAAAAAAACTATTGACGCGTTCATTGACAATACCACCAGAAATACACTAGAACTGTCGTCTCTAACGTATCTCTACTCGCACATAAAAGGTAAGTTGTCGACATTTTAACTAGTGCAATTGTCGCTGGAGAAAGAGCATTGACATAGAGACATATGGTTATAGGTAGAGGGCATCTACATATTACGCACACACACTCAAACGTACAATATGAAAAATAACAAGCATACACTAATCAACAGTACTTCTTTTGAGTGTTTGTTACAAACAATCTGTCTTGGCGACATCGCTTCTTACACTGATATACACGTACACCAATACATTCATCGTGCTTCGCTTATAGTACGATAGCATTTATTATTGGTTTATTATAATACATGCGACGTGAATACATTTAAAAATCATGACGTATTTAGATTTAAAGACTATTTACGCAGGTCTCTAGTATACATTAATTCATACAATAATTTACGATATTGGAATTTTCAATTTATGATATAAAGAATAGATAAGAAATGTAATTATTATTGTTTTATATAGATTTTGTTATTAAACATACATGTTAATATAAAAGAGAAAAAAAGAGAAAAATAAAAAAAGAATAGATAAAAATAATTAGTTAGAAAAAAATTTATTTACAACAGAAGCATTTACAAATTTTGTAGCAAATATCCTTTTAGTAACCTCCGACTAAAAAATGGTTGTTATAAGTTTGTAGTGTGTGTCTGTGTTTCTGTGTATCTGTGTGTCTGTCTGTGTCCACGTACAGACCAAACGGCTGGACCGATTTTCATTTAGTTTCTTCTGTTTGAAAGATGACTTGGTCGAAAGGGTTCTTAGCTATGTTTGAAAAAAATCGGTCCAGCCGTTTAGAAGGTATAACATCTTTTCTGAAAAAAACGGGGGTTTTTAAAATTTTTAATTTTTGTTATTTTGTTTTTAAAAACTGAAATTTGTTCAATGGTTTTGATGTTCATATGAAGTTCCCCTGTGGCTGAGTGGAAGTGATACTATCCTCTCAGTCCTGAGGTCGTAGATTCGATTCCCACCATAGACCTTGGGTGTTTTATGCAGACATGCTAATCGCTTCGCAGGTTGTGTTTGTTATAATAATAATAAAAAAATAAAAAAAATGAAGTTTGTTGAATTAAAAACCACCCATGTATTCTTCTCGTTGCTTAGTAGTTTCTAAACGGCATCTAAGGGCCAATTTCACCAACTCTATTTAAATATCAATTCATATTTAAATGTCAATTTTCAGTAATTTTTGTATGGAAAAAGGACATTTAAATATGAATTGATATTTAAATAAGTTGGTGGAATAGGCTCTAACTGTTCTTATATTCATATTATTTCTTGTATTTAACACTGTTTGATTTCTCTGCAATGATATCGTATGGTACCCAATATTGTGTAGTGATTTAAAAACGTAAAAAAGTAACTACAATTTGAATAATCTGTATACAGGTAAAATTGTTGTTGACACATCTCTGTATAATGAGATTGTAATTAGAAAAAGTTAACGGCTTGTTAAAAACAGCTTTTAGTGCTTTGTTTTGAGTTCTCTGTAAGGATTTTAATTCGTTGGTTTTTTTGTATGCATATATTATTGGCAAATAATTTAAGTGGCTGTGATTGATAAATTATTAATTTTGTTTTTTTATCAAATTTATTTTTAAACTTGTAGAGCAAGCCAAGTACAGATATTACTTTGGATTTAAGATTTTGTACACGAAGATCCCAACATAGATACTCTGGAGGCAAAGTCTAAGATATTTTGTTGAGTAGCTTTCAAAAACTCCCTTCCCGTCAACAAAAAAACTAAATATAACTACTATTATTATTTACATATGGCCGAAACTTTAATAGTTTGGTTTGTTCAGCGCTTAGGACAAGTTTATTTAGTCCAGCATAATCAGATATTTTTGCAGCGTCATATTCCATATACGCCTTTACAACAGCTTCATATTTATATGGATAGAAAAGACAAATGTCATCTGCATACATATAAAGTTTACCAGATTAATGTAGATTTTTAATATCATTAAGGTATATGGTAAAAAACAGTGGACCCAAAACACTACCTTGAGGTATGTACGTCATAATCAACAGTACTTATGTAGCTTCCGATTAACCAAAAAACTTTTCATCAGAAGCAATGCAGTTTCATGAATTCCATAATACCGCAGCTTTTGTGTTAAAATGTTGTGGTCCACCAAATCAAAACCCTTAGAAAAATTATAGAATATACCACATACGCATATAGAACCATTATCCAATCCTTGACAAATGTTGTTGATCACATTTACGACAGCTTCTTCAGTTCCACATTCTTTTTTAAACCCATACTGACAACTTTATAGAAAATTATTGCTTTCAAAATAAGACAGTAATTGTTTCTGAAGAATTTTTTCAAAAATCTTATCAATTATTGGTAACATATGTATGTAGCTATTGGTCGGTACTTTTCCGCTACTACAGCATTATTTTCTTTCGGTAGTGGTATAATTTAACAAGTTTCAGTTTATGTAGATATGTAGATCTATCTACAATTCGATTAAAAATTTTTGAGAGATAAGGTTGCAGTTAAATAACATTTTTGAAGATATTTCATCACTGCCACCACCTTTTGATAGATCAAGATTAGATAAAATTTCTTCAATTTCAAAATTAGTGATATCAGAAAAATTAAATGTGGTTCCACAATTACGCATCGTTCCTAAACCATTAATTGAATCGCCAGCTAATTGGTTAATTTGTTGTTTTAATGTTCTTGGAATTTCAAGAAAATATTTATGAAGGAGATTACTTTTTATCTGATTATCTTGTATTACAACTCCGTTAGCACCTTTTATAATTATCTGATCTTTTGCTTTCCTGCCGAGACTCTTATTCAAAAATTTCCAGCATTTTTTGGTTCTGTTTGAATCTTTTTTAAGTTTTCATAGTAATAATTATTTAGAGACTCGCGGTAATATTTCTTCTCTCATATTTATAAAAAAATAAAATGAATTTAAAATTCATTTTAGGAAAGTTTTGTATGGAAAATTCGAAATAAAATACATTTCAAATTCGTTTCAAATTTTATGAATAACATTCTCTCCAATCTATTGCTTTGCTTCCTAGAATTATTTTTTCTTCTCAGTTTTAAGAGTTTCTTTTTGAAGTTAATCAGGGCTGCTAGATTGGTGTTTATCCATGATGCCAGTTCATTTTTAAAAACCTTTTCTCATTTTTCTCAGTAGTAGCTATGAGATGTCCTTATAATTTTAACAATTTAATTGTATTTTGTAATATATATATGCCCCCATATTCATAAAATTTGAAACGAATTTGAAATGTATTTTATTTCAAATTTTCCATACAAAATTTTCCAAAAATTAATTTCAAATTCTTTTTATTTTTTTATGAATATGGGGGATAGTTTATAATATTATATTATTTTAAAACGAATTCTATATTAGGTAAATTATTAGGGTTAATAAATGCAAACCCTGTTTCAAATGAAATGAGTGTAATTTAAAACCCCTTTCGCTTACATTTCATTTGAATCAAGAGAGTTTTTCAATTATATTTTAATCTTAATTTTTTAAGTAGCACAATATGTAAAAATAAATAAAAAATTGTTTACAATTTTTGGTGTTATTTGTTCGTTAATAATTATCACATGTAATTCGGATTAAAAAGCGATACGAACTTTAGCCTGTTCAAATCATAAATATAGAAACAAATGAAGTTCGAAAAATAATAATTAAATTAAAAAATTATTTATTTTATATAAAAAAATTAAACTTATTTATAAGTTAGATATTTTAGAATTAACATTAACAATTAAAAATAACTGAACAGTTTGACTGCACGAAAAAGAAAAATCAAAAAGGAGGATTCCATGGTTGGGAAACTTACTCTATTTGTGATATAAAAAATTAGCTACCGAAAACAAATTTTTATTTTTTTTATAAAATAAACCTATTTTATAAATACTTCAGTACGAATGTATTTGGTATTTCAAAATAAAAAATTTAAAAAATTAAAAAGACGATTCCAGGGTTGGAAAGCTTTAACTTTTTTTGTACAAAAGTAATTTACTAAAACAAATTTTTCTTTTTTTCTATAAATTAAACATATCTTAAAATCTTAAAAGAAAGAGATTGGTGTAAGAAATCAGAAAAATCAAAAAGCGTGATATCAGGATTGGGAAACTTACACTTTTTGTTATATATAAAAGTAACTAAGTCTAATTATACATATTTTACGTTTTGGAAAGAAAAGTTTGGTGTAAAAAATTATAAAAATAAAAACCACAGCTCCAGAGCTGGAAACTTTTTTCTGGATATTAAAGTAACTAAATAAAACATTTTTTTTTAATTTCCTTTTTTCTTTTTTAACTTAACACACTTTCTATATTTTTTTTAAGAACTACTAGATTGATATAAGGAATCAGAAAAATCTAATCTAATGATTCTAGAGTTTGTAAATTTATTTTTTTGTACATAAAAGTAACTAGGTCAAATTATTTTTTTCTTTTTGTTTATACTTTATGTATGTGCTTATGTATGTATCTCTATACTACATAAAAACACTTTGGTAAAGGGTATATAAGATTCGGCACAGCCGAATATAGCACTCTTACTTGTTTCTTGTACATACGGCCGTGTGTAACTAACTACACAGAAAAAAATGATTTTGATATTTGAATACGAAAATCGTTGATTCAATAAAAAAAATCTTTTGAATTTTCTGTGATGACGATTTTTGCATTATTGATATTTTATTTTTATTTATTTATTTATTTTCAATAAACGTGCATACAGTTTATTGAAAATAAATTCAATAAAGAAATTTAATGAATCAAAGAAAAACGTTTATGACTGAAATTTTATTTTCAGTGATAATTGTTATTGTGTGTGTGTGTGGATGAATGTCACATTTTTAACCCATTTTTAGGGTTCCGTACACCAAAGGTGAATAGGAACCCTATTGTTTTCGCTACGCTGCACAGTGTTCGATTTCAGAAAATAGGACGACAAAAATAAAAAAATTAAGTTTAAATTTTTAAACGCACTAATAATCCCAAATTAATATTTTACTTATTAAGTAAAAAATTTTTTTTAAAAAATACATTGAAATTGATTATTGAGGGATTTAGCTGGATCCTATGCGCATTTCACTGTTGCTAATGCAGATCATCAGGGAACCTTTACCCATAGTTTCTTAGAACAACTAGAGTTATTATGTTATAAACTTTCATTTAAACAAATGAGAAGCTCAACAACAAATAACAAAGTTGAAACAAGAACTCTATAATCAACATGTTTTTTTATTTTTTTATTTTCTTACTTTAAGGCCGGGGCACAATGAATCCGTCATACGTTAAACTTCGCCTTTTTCAACTGACAGCTAAGTTGAAATACATGGTTATGAGGGCTGTTACATTCAGTACGTGTCCGTCAACGCAAAGTACAAAAACTGGTCAACTTTTAACTTCTTGCGTACGTTGAGTAGTTTGACAGATATTGGTTGGTTTTTTGGTATGTTCTGAATTAGATTTTTGTGTTTTCTGGCAGCAAAATAAAATTAAACACAAGAAATAAACGAAATAAATAAAAAAATTTGAATTAAATAAATAAAATGGAGAATCAGCCTATTGAAGCTGTTCAAATGCTTCCGTCAATAAAGTACTCATTGTGCCAACCTTCAAATCAAACACTGTGCGCTGTCCATCTGCCCGTCTCACAATGGTTCCTGCTAGTGTAAGAGCGTAGATAAATTCAAAATTTGAAGTGTTTGAGACGTAATGTTTTTTCTGTTTTTTCAATAAAAATATGTCCAAATTTACATATTTTACTACGTTCATCAATAGATTTTATTTTTCTTTAGGAAATATCCTTGCATAAAGTAGCTATATATGTGTAATCAAAAAAGTTGACTTATAACAACTAAAGTTTTGAATACCTATAACTTTAAAAGTATAAGAGTTATACTTACATATTATATATTTTTAAAAAGGTGATTTTATTGCAAATAAAATTGTGTTAATTTTTTATCAATGTGGTTTAATAAAAAAAAAATCAACCAATTTTTCGATCTATCTTTAAATTTTAAGAATTAGATTTTAAGGTGGACCTACAATTTCGCCGCCACTCCCCTCCACTTAGATACTAGCACAGGTATATTGCTATATGTTTCACTTATTTGTTGTAAAAATTTTAGCTGCCAATACCTGCCAGCCTGCAAAATATTCACAAAATACTTTAACTACTACATTTCGGAATATGAATTTTTTTAAGTTTTTCCAATAAAATTAAACAAAATTTGTTTTTTTAGTTAATTTTAATTATTATTCGAACTCCATTTGTTTCTATATTTGTGATTTGAACGGGCTAAAGTTCGTATCGCTTTTTAAGCCAAATTACATGTGATAATTATTAATGAACAAATAACACCAAAGTCTGTTGTAAATATTCTGACTAACAACACATAGTTGAACGGAACAGCCAGCCGTTTGCAATAAAATGCTAAGTATATAAAGCAGAAATCTACATCAACTGACACCACACACAGTGGACCAAACACAAAAGAACGCTGATGATGAAGGTTTAGTGGCCTTCGAAAACGGCTGGCTGTTCCGTTCAACTATGTGTTGTTAGTCAGAATATTTACAACAGACTTTGGTGTTATTTGTTCATTAATAATTATCACATGTAATTTGGCTTAAAAAGCGATACGAACTTTAGCCCGTTCAAATCACAAATATAGAAAATTTGTTTTTTATTTTTTGGTTTAAATGTCAAATATGTTTTTTTATGTAAAAAATAAAACACCTTTTACCTTTTTCTTTTTGTTGCTTATCACTACTTATGTATTATTAATAACTATCACTAAGCTTATGTCCGACATTGGTCGGGCCTAATAATTTTTTTTATAGATTTAAGATTTGAATACTTATTGTTAGTTCATATTTGAAGATACAATAAATAATAAACATGCATTTAAAAAAAAAAAAAAAAACTTGGAAGTAAAAATAAAAAAAATAATTTTTAAACTTTAATCTCAAAAAAATCTCAAAAAAGCTAAAAAAAAATAATATTTTTTTGCGCATTATGAACAATTCCAACAAAACAACTCAAAAAAACATAGAAACAAAAAAATTTAAATTTCTCTTTTCTTGGAAATCCAAAAAAAAATCAATTTTGGAATTTTTTTTACAATATACCCCACAGTGCGATTTTCAATGTTGATATGTCGTAGTAATACTTGATTTCTTGTCTGCAATCGTTTTTTTACAAAACTCAAAAATGTTGTCTATATCAAAAGTTAGAGATTTTAGCTACGCAAACCCCAAAAAGGAACCACTGTGCGTCTGTCCGTCAAAGGCTATTTGCTCAGGAACTGTCAGAGCTACGGACCTGAAATTTTGACAGATTATGTAGAACCTTGCCCGCTACAACAACAAATACATGAGAGTTAAGAATTAAAGGGTGTTCCAAAACGATCAATGGAAAATTTTAAAATCCCATTTAATATACATACAATTGTATGTACATATGTATATTGACACTTGAATTTTGTAAAATTAGTGTATTTCTATTTAGACTACAACAATAAACATTAAAATTAAAAAAAAAACTTAAATTAAGGGGTGTTCTATCAGTTAATGCAGTTTGGACTATGTAATTTTGACAATTTGTTGTATCTTGGAAACCGTAAGAGGCAAACTTTTTAACTTTTCAAAAACGGTAAAATTGAAAAATTCCGAAATTATAAAATCGCCAAACCAGAAAAAAAAATTGCCAAAACCAAAAAAGCACAAAATTAAAAATTAATTTCTAACATGAAATACTGAAGTATATTTATTTGACATCATGTCTTTATTTAATTACAAAAATTGGTTTGTTTTCCCGCGGAAACGAAATGCATATAGACAATTGCTTAACCATAAAAACAGGCCAATTTTTGTAATGACATTATGTCAAATAAATATACTTCAGTATTTCATGTATGAAAATACATATTTTATTTTTTTTTTTTTATTTGGCAGCCAGTGATGCGAACTATTTATAATCCAAACGCGCTATTACCGTTCTCAAAACGTGCTAGAACTCGCTAATTTACAGCATTGTCAACTATTTATAGCCAAAACGCGCTATTTTCCTAAGCGCTAAATTAAATTTTAATGCAAGTCGATGTACGAGTAGGTGTGTATTAGTTAATACAATTGGTTTTTTAACAACTCTTTTTCAGATTTTGTAATATTGTTTCTTCGAAATTATATTGTTAATAACTAAAATCATTGAATTTAAAATCAGATTACAGAATTTAACGAAATCCTTAGTTTTTATTTTAATTTTATTTGTCAAACTTTGTAACAACATAAATAGTCGAATAGTTTTGCTATTCCAATGCTTTTTGTAATTCAACTGTAATAAAGGGTGTTTTTTATTGAGGTATAGAACTTTAAGTTGGCATCACTTTTTTAACTGGCGGCCATTTTGTCAGCTGTCAAGTGATTAATATTTAGTTTGGTTTGCCATTTCATCGTGAACAGGTTGACAAAAGAACAACGCTTGCAAATCGTGCAAATTTATTTCGAAAATAATGGTTCAGTTCGCGAAGTTTACCGCAAGCTCCGTCCATTTTATGGTCGACATAATCGTCCATCAGAGCAATTAATTCGGTTAACCATGGATCGTTTTCGCACTACGTTTACTCTATGTGATAATACGCATCCGCAGAGACGTCGAACAGTGCGCACCGAAGAAACAATTGCCGCTGTAGAGCAAAGTGTTGAAGAGGACCAGAATGAATCGATTCGTTAATGGAGACCGGTATAGAGCCATGAGAACCGACTATTTTGTTCCCGAATTGGATGGCATGAATGTGGATGAGTTGTGGTTCCAACAAGACGGCGCTACATGCCACACAGCGCACGTCACAATCGATTTATTGAAGGAAACATTCGATGAGCGCATAATTTCGCGGAATGGACCTGTCAATTGGCCACCAAGATCGTGTGATTTGACACCATTGGATTATTTTCTTTGGGGATATGTGAAGTCGCTCGTCTACGCCAACAAACCAGAAACATTATGGGACTTGGAAGCCAACATTCGTGGCGTTATTGCCAACATACGGCCCCATATGCTCGAAAAAGTGGTTGAAAATTGGACCTTTAGATTTGGCTTTATTCCAGCCAGCCGCGGCGGCCACATGCCCGAAATCATATTTAAACATTAATGGCATAAAATTATCCTTCCAATTAAGCCAAATTGATGGACATTTAAACGATTTTCTTGTGTTTTATTTTAATTCGAAGTTCTATACCTTTAAAAAAACACCCTATAGATGCTTAATAAGTTATGTAATTTATTTTGGGTCCTCTGGTACATACATAATTTTATTAATTTTTTACAGTATTAAAATCTCTTTTTAATTCTAACCACAGTCGAAGGAATTTTATTTGCGACAGCTGAATCATTAACCAATTTAAAATTTTTTATCAGAATTTTGTATACTAGAAAATTGTTAAATTTATACAAAAAAAAAAGCAAAAAATATTGAACTGTATTGACTTTATTCAAAACGCTCTAAGACGAAAAAAGCGCGTTGGGCATAGTTAAAATGCGCTAAATCTAGCGCTAAACGCGCCTAAATTGGCATCACTGGTGGCAGCTAATGGTAAAAAGGTGGTGGAAAATAAAATAGATGCACAGTTGAATATTTATTTATTTATTTATTCACTTATTAGACTTATAATTAAAATTATAGCTAATAATAATATGGGCAATGGCATCACAGGCCTTCAGCTCAATGTTTACCTGGAGTATACAATAATATAATATAATAATAAAAATAATAATAACAGGGTTACAGTTACAATTTAAAGTGTTGAGTAAAGTTGTTTATATTTCGTTATAAAGATTAGTGTATTAATTTTACATTAGAGAATGAGGGATTGGCTAAAGGTTGTAAAGGATCGGAGTTTTTAAATAATGCAATTCGGCAGTTTTTTGTTTTGGGTCATTCTGTAAGATAATGTAGGGGTGTTGCCAGAAATAATATGTTGCAGTTGTAAAAAGTCGCAAAATTAGGGTTAAATAATATCCCATGTGTAAGTCGTGTATGACCTAAACGACGTAGTCTCATTAATTTGATTTGGTCTGATCTATTAATTTGTTGAATATTTCCACTTGAATCTACTATAGATTTGCGTGAGTTATTAATCTGTTTATACCAGCTAGAAGTTTGGCCGAAGATGTTACTTTTACAATGGACCGTATATATATCCTTGGAATTAAGGTTTTCTATTAAGAGTAGGGGGCGTTTAGAGGCCTCCTTGGCGGCTGTGTCTGCTAATTCGTTACCCGGTATTTGGCAATGACCTGGAACCCATATAAGAATAACTTTTGGGAAATTATTGATAAGAATATTTATAATATTTGCGACGTAGAAGTTATTGTTGAATATGTTAAGAACAGGTTGTAGGGCGGAAAGTGAGTCTGAACATACAGCATATTTCCCCTCCGTTCCTCTTAAATGGCAAAGAGCTGCATAAATTGCGATTAATTCAGCTGAATAGACAGAACTGTATGAGGGCAGAACGTACGTTTTAATTAATTGTTTTTCTGTAGTAATGCTCAAAGTAATAGAATTATCAGTTTTGGAAGCATCTGTATATATAAATTTAAAATCCTTTAACGAATCTTTGGTCAGAGCGAACATTCTTCTATATTACCTTAGATCAGAGCTAGATTTCTTTAGATCGTGCAAGGAGGTGTTAATGGATCTCCTTTTAAGGAGCCTAGGTGGAGGTTGTTTTGATCGTGTTTTTATATCAGGTAACGTCATAGGTATATCGAATTTTTTTAAAATTTTCTACAATTCTATGAATAGCTGTGGGGATTTTTGGAGCTTTTCTGCTTATTTTGACACTGTTAAAAATTTTCTTTAGTGGTATGTTATTATCGTGTAAAAGGTTTTTATACATTTTTGTACTCAGGATATCCTTTGTGCGTATATTGGTATTACATTAGATTCAAAAAGCAAATTATTGGTAGGAGTTGAGCGTAACGCTCCTAAAGACATCCTAATTGCTGTGTTGACTATAACATGGAGTTTTCTGATTTGGGATTTGTGTGCGTAGCCAAAAATGGGTATTCCGTAGTTAATTTTAGAAAAGATAAGTGCTTTGGTAATTGAAATGATACTATTTGTATTGCAATTAAATTTTGAACTCGAAAGGCGTTTAATTATGTTTCGCCTTACCGTAAGGGCAGATTGAAGATGGTCAATATGGTCGTTCCATCTATAACGTTTGTTTATAACAATGCCTAGCACTCTTAAAGCATCAACTTTGCATGGTGTAATATTTGATGATTGAATATCGCGTGTACAATTCCTTAGTCTGCAAATATGAATACATTTACATTTAGTTTTTGACAGTTTAGCCCCTGAAAACTTGCACCAATTACTAATGCTCTCAAAGATCAGCTCCAGCCGCAGTTTTACTGATTTTTCCCTTCCTTACCTTATAATGATGTTGAAGTCATCGGTGTAGCCACAGTAGTCGATTTCTTTATAGCGAGATATTATCTGACCAAATCCATTGTAAGCAATCATGAAGAGGATAACTGACAAGGGAGACCCTTGCGGTATCCCATTGTAAAGCGGGAAAGAATTAGAATACCTATTATGTATTCTGGTTGTTATTTTCCTATTTGTCATAAAGTTAATAATATATTTTATTATATTTTCCCCGATTTTTCAGTCTTTTAATTGGTCAATAATTGAATGAATTCCTATTCTGTCAAAAGCTCGTTCAAAATCTAATGATATTATAGTTGCATGTTTTCTTGCAGAGAGGCATTTTGCAATTTGGTAGTCTAGATAGATTAGACTATCAATTGTTGAGGTTCCTCTTCTAAAACCCAACTGTCGGTTATTTAATAGTTTGTTAACCGAAACAAACCACCATAGCCTATTAGCAATTATTTTATCTAGTACCTTAGAAAGACAGGGATTCAGAGAAATAGCGCGATAGGAATTTAGTAATGTCTTATTAGTTCCGGTTTGTGTACTGGTATGACAATACTGTTTTTAAATTGCTGAGGTATATAGTTACTTAATATATTATTATAAAATTTAAGAACTCTTGTTTTCATTTCATGCGGTTTTCATTTTCATTTCCTTTCAATTTCCTCAAAGTAGCATTAAATTTCATTAAACTTATGTCTTTTTAAATTTTTAAAACATCAGGGCATGGTTTGGCTATAGGAGGGTTACGTTTTGTATTATATTTTTCTGTTTGAAAATTGTTTAAAAATTTAAAGTCCGTAGAGTTTTCTGGCCAAAAACCTACCGAATTTCGTTTCCTATTTCGAAACTGTCCCTTAGAAGTAAATCTGGGTCATTGGGCGTAGAGATACAGTGAATGTTTTGCCTGATTTTATAGCCTGTAAAATTCTTAATGTTTGTCTTCGGATTGATCGTGGAAGTGAATTTCTTAATAGAGTGAGCTTTAGCTAGCTTGACTTTCCTTCTATACAAAGCATTAATCCTTTTGTAGTTTAAGAGGTTCTCTGATATCATATTTCTCTTGAAGGCGTGCCACAATCTATTTTTGTCCCTTTTAAGTTCATTTAGTTCTTTATTCCACCAATAACACCTTCTTGGATTATTATGTGTCTGAGGTATAGACAAATTTGCTGAATGTAAAATATTATTCTGCAAATATTTGCGGCTTCCTTATTAATATTGTTAGATATTGGTTTTTGTCATTCAATAATTTTACATTGTGTTTGGAATTTAGACCAGTCTGCTTTGCCTTTTTTAAACTTGTGAAAAATTATTGACTATATCGGGAAATAGCGAAATAATTATAGGGAAATGATCGCTGCCACAGAGATTATCTTTTATTGACCATTCGGCTTCGATTGATATACTGGGGGAACAGAAGGTTAGATCGATATGTGAGAATGAACCATGTGCGTTAAAATGAGTTGGAGACTTATCATTTAAAAGAATAAAATTTGAATTTTGGATAAAGTTAGCTAGCAACTTTCCATTGTGACTATTATGATGAGACCCCTAGTTATTGTGGGAGCTATTGAAATCCCCAGTAATTAGTGTTGGACAATTGAGTTTGGAGGTATATAAACACTAAAAATTTAGATTTTTTTTAAATTACTTCTAAGCATACTGTGCCAAAATCATTGTTAACGTTTACTTGACTTTTTTGAAGAGACTTGTGCGCCAAAATTGCAACCCCATCATATCTGGTTGTAGACGTATTAGTAATGTACAAAGTATAGTTATTGGGTATTGGGATGTGCGTGAGGGAGTGGATGTGAGTTTCTTGTATGGTTATGAGTTTCGGATTGTGTTCTTTAATAAGGAGCTGGAGTTTATGGTAATTGTTGACACAACCGTTGATATTCCATTGAATTATTTTAAGTGCCATAATAAATATAAGCAATTATAATTTTATACATAAGTGTTAAGTTTTTATAGTTGCTGATGAACATCCATATTACGAATGTTATCCAAAAGCTCTCAATATGCTTTTTTACAAGAAATTTGAGAATGTTGTAAGTGTTAAGTATAAGTAGGTATGAGTCTGAGTACAATCTTGTTATATTAAAAGAGGGAGTGAAAATGATTTTGTTGTGATATTGCTCGAAATAAAGTTTTAAGTACAGTCAAATCCCGATAATTCGTACCCCGATAAATCGTAATTCCCGATAATTCGTAATAAACTGTCGGTCCCTTGAAAAAATCTCGTTAATTCGTAAAATTTCCATACATTTTGGTCCCCTCGTTAATTCGTAATATTTTCTTCAAATAAAATCTTCTTTACCTCTTATAAATCGTAATTGTTTGCTAACTACCACTTATAATTCGTAATAAAAACAACAAAAACATGGAAAGAATGATTTTTTGTTTATCGCTATTTTTTGCGTGGGTTTTTGCTTCTGCTTGTTTGTGTGTGAGCACGCATAAGACACTGCCGGTGTTACAAAAACAACAAATTTTTATTTTGTATTTTATTTTTAACAATTTTTTTATGCTTTTTTATCGTTTTAGTAAATAAATTGAAAACCCCCGTTAATTCGTATTTATTTTATTTTAACCCCGTTAAATCAAACCCCGCTAAATCTAAAACCCCTATAATTCGTAAGACATGGCCGGTCCCATGCGATTACGAAGAAATTTAAAAACAGTATCCTATCCTATACATATGTGACCAATATTGGTATCCAAAAAATTTAAAAAAAAGTACCGTATCTTATAGAAATTTGAAAAATAAGAAGAAAAAATTCAACAAAAAGACTAGCGGCGAGGCTTAATTTCCGAGTTATGGGCCTCTGAAATTGTAATTAAAATTATAATTTAATATATAATTATGGTGTTTCCCTAGACGGCGCAGCCTAGCAAAAATTTTCTGCCTTGCAAAGTTTTCTTGCCTAATAACATTTTTCTGCATTGCCGGCCTTCGGCCGGGCTTAAGCATTTTCTCCACCATGGTGTTTCCCCAGACGGCGTAGCCTAGTAAAAATTTTATGCCTTGCAAAGTTTTATTTTCTAATAAAGTTTTCCTGAATTGCCGGCCTTCGGCTGGGCTTAAGGATTTTCTCCACCATGGTGTTTCCCGAGGCGGGGCAGCCTAGTAAAAATTTTCTGCCTTGCAAAGTTGTCTTGCCTAATAACGATTGTTTGCATTGCCTGCCTTCGGCCGGTTTAAGTACTTTCTCCACCATGGTGTTTCCCGAGACGGCGCAGCCTAGTAAAGATTTTCTGCCTTGCAAAATTTTCCTGCCTAATAGCGTTTTCCTGCATGGCCGACAAAGAGTCTATTTTTACCATTTCATGAAGGGTATTCTCATAAGCTTTAAGATGATATCAATATTGGTCATATTCGTTGGAAAACACCGTATAATCACAATATTGTATTAGAATTTCAGAGGCCCATAACTCGGAAACTAAGCCTCGCCGCCAATTTTTTATTTAATTTTTTCTTCTTATTTTTTAATTTTCTATAGGATAGGATACTGTTTTTAAATTTTTGGGAGGTGCCCCTAAACTTGATTTAATCATGATTAATTTAATAAAAAATAACACCTTTTTTACAAAACTTAAAAAGTCTTTATAAAGGTTTTTTAAACAAATTTTCATTTTTTTCATTTCATTTTCATTTTTCTTAAAAAGCCTTTATAAAGCCTTTTTAAGTTTTATAAATAAGACTTTAAGTATGTAAAAACAAATAATAAAAAAACTAGGAGTCAAGTAACATAGATTCTTACACACATACATACATACATACATACAATAGTAGGTGAAGCTAAGGCTTAGATTAAGATATGTATGTATTTATGTTACTGAAAAATCATTTACACATAAACAATGCATTGAAAGCATCACTTTTTTCTTAAGTACTCGTAACTTAAAAGTTTTTGTTTTTGTGATAGTCACCCTTATTCTAGTTGTCAACATTGACAGCACGTCAATACGATATCAAAAAATTGGGGTTTGGCTACCCGTTGTCTAAAAGAACTGACTGCTATTGATAACCTAATGATTTCAATTACTCTAGTATGATTAAATATTTGTGTAAGCTTTAATAAATGCTTATTGCATACTACTTTCAATCAATTATTATGCAGAGATTTACTTCCGTTTTCTATTTTGCAAAAAAAAAAAAAAAATTTCTTAATCCCAATTATGAAAATTGTTCTACATTGTTTTTAACATAGTTTCCGTTATTGTCATTAAAAACAGTTTAAGAAGGCTCAGTCAAGAAATACTGCTATTAGCGCTTAAAAGTAATTTATGGCTCGATTATGGATGGCAACCGAACTTCATTTGCCGAGTTAACTAGCAACGCAACTGAACTTAAAATTTGTATTATGTATGGCAACTTCCTCCAGTTGCCAAAAATTTATCGAAAATACGATTATGACAGATTGGCAATTGAAAATAATATAAACAAATATTTAAAATGTAAGAAATACAAGTGCTAAAAAGAAAATTATTGAGTAAAAGTGTTTAAAAACATTGATTATAAAAATTGTTTGTTAAGTGGAATTAATTATTGGTGAAGAGAAGGAAGTACAAAAGTTAAATCTATTAGACGATTCTTTAGAATTATCGCCTCTACTGTGAGTAAATGTTGTTGCCTAAAATAAGTTTGAAAAATCTCTGTTTTAGCTGTAAAGCATATTTTCCTTAAATATGCATAGAAGAAATTCAAAAATAAAAATAATATTGCAATTACTGTTTAATTTTTCATTTTTTTTTTGCTTTTAAGCTATGCAGCAACTACAAATTTGTGGTTGCCAATATGGTAACTGAAATCACCAGCTGTTAGTTGCCAGTTGCCATCCGTAATACCATTTCGGCAACTAGCAACGCAACCAAAGTTCGGTTGCCATCCATAATCGAGCCATTAGTTTTATAAATTAAAAATATTTTTATTTAACAAAAAAGCACCAAAAGCACTGTAAGAAATTGTAAAAAGCACTGCACCCGCTTTTTAAAAAAGGGTATTAGCCAAAATTTCGCGTTTAAGAACAGGCAAAAAGCACCAAAAAAATACCCGAAACACACCAAAATACCATCACTGACATGTGTATTGTTTTCTCTTGGTTTTTTCTCTTGTCAATCACAAAACAGCAATAAAAATCACTGTTGTTTTATTTGTTGTACATTTGTTGTAGATTCGCGGCTACCTGTATCAGTGATGGGAATTTGGAAATCTTGATTTCATGCCAAATATGCTTTTAAATAGTGCCAAAATCACTTGAATAGTGCCAAACCACTTTTTTATATAATTTTAATGTTGGCACTTGCTGTTCATTTAAACTGTGGTTCTTGAATGATAATTTATTGTGTTCATAACTAGAAAAATTTACTTTAACTGGAAAACACGGTCTAAAATTAGTTGTATATAAACATTAATACATTTTAAAGTCTATTTTCGATTTAATCGTGAATGACACGTAGTAAAAAACTAACTTTTTTGTTATTAAAATTGCAAAATTGTTGATAACTTTTAAAATACAGGCTGTAAAATCCATCGTAAGCGACTATTTACGTATGTACTCGTAAAACATATTTGAATATTATGAGAAAACCTTCTCCTAAATCGAAAGTAATGCTCTAATACTTATTTACAAGAAATACAAATATAAAAACATTTTTTGCGTAATAGTAATGATTCTAAAGGACATACTTTAGGATTATAATAACCCTAAACTAATTTAAATGATCAAATAATTTTTTCTTATTAGATGTATATACTTAGTGACAATTATAAAATTATAGTTTATGCTTTTTTATGGTTAATATACTGTCGAGTTGTACAAATTCGTGAATGTTAAAAATAATAATAATAATAACTAATCAAACAAAGATTATGTCGGTATAGTAGAATTTGTATGCGTTGCTTTTTTGGTTTATCGTTTTATATGTATTACGATTACATAAAAAATATATTGTTAGACTTCAAAAATCTTTGCCATGTATTAAAGATGCTAAAGTTTATAAAAGTTTATAATTGCAGTCCATTTAAAATTTTTCTTTTGATCAAATTTCGAACTAAAAATATAATGGGTGTTTTTTATTGAGGTATAGAACTTTAAGTTGGCATCACTTTTTTAACTGGCGGCCATTTTGTCAGCTGTCAAGTGATTAATATTTAGTTTGGTTGGCCATTTCATCATGAACAGGTTGTCAAAAGAACAACGCTTGCAAATCGTGCAAATCTATTTCGAAAATAATGGTTCAGTTCGCGAAGTTTACCGCAAGCTCCGTCCATTTTATGGTCGACATAATCGTCCATCAGAGCAATTAATTCGGTTAACCATGGATCGTTTTCGCACTACGTTTACTCTATGTGATAATACGCATCCGCAGAGACGTCGAACAGTGCGCACCGAAGAAACAATTGCCGCTGTAGAGCAAAGTGTTGAAGAGGACCCGAATGAATCGATTCGCCACCGTGCACAGCAATTGGAGCTTTGTCCATCAACTTTATGGAAGATTTTGCGCAAAGATCTTGGCTTGCGACCTTACAAGATCCAGCTTGTGCAAGAATTAAGGCCGCGAGACCATGCAATGCGTCGTGATTTTGGTGTATGGGCCGAAAATGAGATTGATCTCGATGCTGATTTTCATCGCAAAATTTTGTTCAGTGATGAGGCTCATTTTTGGTTGAATGGCTACGTCAACAAGCAAAATTGCCGCATTTGGAGTGAAGAGAATCCACATGAGACCCTTGAGACGCCATTACATCCACAAAAACTGACTGTTTGGTGTGCTCTATGGGCTGGTGGAGTCATTGGGCCATACTTCTTCCGAAATAATGCTGGAGAGTCAGTTACCGTTAATGGAGACCGGTATAGAGCCATGATAACCGACTATTTTGTTCCCGAATTGGATGGCATGAATGTGGATGAGTTGTGGTTTCAACAAGACGGCGCTACATGCCACACAGCGCACGTCACAATCGATTTATTGAAGGAAACATTCGATGAGCGCATAATTTCGCGGAATGGACCTGTCAATCGGCCACCAAGATCGTGTGATTTGACACCATTGGATTATTTTCTTTGGGGATATGTGAAGTCGCTCGTCTACGCCAACAAACCAGAAACGTTAGGGGACTTGGAAGCCAACATTCGTGGCGTTATTGCCAACATGCGGCCCCATATGCTCGAAAAAGTGGTTGAAAATTTGACCTGTAGAATTGGCTTTATTCGAGCCAGCCGCGGCGGCCACATGCCCGAAATCATATTTAAACATTAATGTCATAAAATTATCCTTCCAATAAAGCCAAATTGATGGACACTTAAACCATTTTCTTGTGTGTTATTTCAATTCAAAGTTCTATACCTCTAAAACAAACACCCGTTACTTTCAACGCTTGATGAAGAGTAGAGAATAAAAAGAATACCTTGAACGATTCGATATGTCTCTCAAAAACTCACTCACACTCAGTGCCACCAGATTAGGGGATTTGTCCCCAAAACGGGGATTTCGCTTCTCATTTGGGGTCAGAATTTCGTGGGGAGGGATTTGGGGACTTTTCATTTAGAGCTCTAGCATCACTTTTTCTTATAAGAGTATTTTATCTGAATACAATATTTACGTTTTATGGGGTTTCTTCTAATTGTACAGATTATTTTAAAATAGTACTATTACTGTAAAAATTTACAAAAAAAAGATTAATTCCAATATTATTAAAAAATAAAAGCAAAAAAGTTTGCAAAAATTCGCGAGAAGTTGATTAAAAATCGCCAAAGCCATTAAAAATAAAAAAAATTTGGTAAAAACGCGAAAAAAAAATTACTAAATGTAAATATTAAAGAAATTACTCAGCTAATTACTACTATGTAAATAGTAAAATTCGCAAAAAAATATAAAAGAAAATTATTTCTAGTTAATTTAATTATTTTTTTCGAACTTCATTTGTTTCTATATTTATGATTTGAATAGGCTAAAGTTCGTATCGCTTTTTAAGCCAAATTACATGTGATAATTATTAATGAACAAATAACACCAAAGTTAGTTGTAAATATTCTGACAACACATAGTTGAACGGAACAGCTAGCCGTTTTCGAAGGCCACTAAACCTTCATCATCAGCGTTCTTCTGTGTTTGGTCCACTGTGTGTGGTGTCAGTTGATGTAGATTTCTGCTTTTTTTTGCAAATGGAATATGTGAATTGTTGTGATTCATCGTATTTCAATTTGCTGAAAGATGTTTTGTAATTAAAAGCTCACCTTACCATCTCTAAATTTACAACAGTCTTACCATTGTCGTTTGTTCTATACTAATTATACATATGTTAGTTAATTTGCTTATTTTTGTTCTACTTAAGACAAACTTTTTTGGTTTGTTACTATTAAGTATATTTATTTAATTTTTGCCACAAGGCAATGACTATTAATTTAAAAAAATTATTTCTTTTTATACTTTTGAATAAACACTTTTATTTTTATATACATATGTGAAATATTTGAAAGCGGTACCACTGAAATATATATTTATACTTCAATATCAGGATCGTATGGTGTTACTGTCGTTTTTAAAATAATTAAGTAGCTGGCTACCAGGCATCATTTTTTGCCAGTGGCACCTGTAGTCGTGCAGCCTGCTGTGGTCTATGTGTTTAATGTATAAGTTCTAATGACTTAATTTATACTTTGTTAAAAAATTAAGATAATTCCATCAAAATGGTTGAATGTATTTGCCATTCACTGAACTTTTGCAGCTCACAAGTGGCAAAATCAATTCCCACTTCTGTAGAATTTTTTGTTATTTCTCTCACTCTCCATTGCGAACGCTTAAGTACAAATAAACACAGCCAAATCCCGATAATTCGTACCCCGATAAATCGTAATTCCCGATAATTCGTAATAAACTGCCGGTGCCTTGAAAAAATTTCGTTAATTCGTAAAATTTAGACATTTTGGTCCCTTCGCTAATAATTCGTATTTTTTTTTTTTTTTTCAAATAAAATCTCCTTTACCTCTTATAAATCGTAATGGTTTGCTGACTACCACTTATAATTCATAATAGAAAAAAAACAGAAACATGGAAAAAATGATTTATTGTTTACCACTATTTTTTTTTTGTGTGGGTTTTTGCTTTTACTTGTGTGTGTTTATTTTCTTAAGGGGTTGTCCATATATTACGTAACGCTCTAGGGGGAGGGGGTCTTTGAAAATGTTACTTAACAGAAAAAATTACTAATTTCGTACAAAAATACGTATGTTTTTCTCATTTCTTTATTTAATTGATCATACGTGTTGCCTACATATATTATGTATATTATGCATACTACATACATCTGCCGATGTCAACTTTTGATATTCGAGAATTTGAATTCGAATTTTTAAAACGATATCGCGAGTACGAATATTTAAAAGGATATTCGCGAACACGAATATCTATTGTATGTGAAATTTATGGATATTTAATTGGAGGTCTATTTTATTCTGCAAAATTAAATAAAAAAATGTGTATGAAAAAGAACTTCATAATTCTGTCCGCGTACATTAAAGTTTATGAAAACTATCCAAAAATTTAAATAAAATTTGAAAATTATACAAAGTTTTTATAATAAATTAAATAAATTGTAGTCAAACTGAACACACATGGTTCTGAATTCCTCATCTTTATCCATTTACATTTTTAAATATTCTTAATATAAGTATGTAGTTACTCACATAAAAACTTCTTTTTATATTAAACTGCAGAATATATTAAAATTAAATCCACCAAATGCAAAATTTAATAAAATAGCCAAAAATTATAAACAAATAGAATCTTGTAACATAATTATAAAATTTAAACCTTTTTTAGGATTGTTAAAAATCATAATTTTACAAAGCAAATATATGAATACGTATATTGAAGAATATGCGAAAATACTTAGATTTTTTAATAAATATTGTAGTAAACCAAAGTTATTTTAATGTTTTCGAAGCTGACTTTCACGATCAATAAATATTTCTTACTACAATAAGTACCTTCATGTAATGATATAAATAAGTTGTTATTTTATTCAATACAAGACAGTCATTATTATACACATAAAATAATTAAATAAATAAGTACCACTCATTACTTTGTAAGCCATTACAAAATCTTCAAATTTTTTTGCTGGGAAGTCTCCTTTCAAAAAATATATTCTTCTATATATGTACATGACAATATCAAATTATTAAGTTTTAAATTTATTAAATAAATAAAAGTCTATTTTAAAATTTCATAAGAATTAAGAAAAGCATGTGTGCAAAGCACGGTATGTACTTCTTTTTTCAGAGGCCAGTTCTATTGCTTTGCAAATCGGACCAAATGTCAGTTTTGAAAGTAATATTTTCCATTGTGTGTAATTTAGTTTTCAATGTTCCTGACAAAACTTCATATTTTTTATCAACCCAACGAGTCACAGTAGTTCTACTTGGAACTTTATAATGCGGTGATATAACGTTCACTGGGTGTCCAAAATCTTCTGTAACAGTAATTTTAAGCCATATATATTATTGATTTTTGCATCAAATATGGAAAAAGAACTTACATTGCTGATTACTACCAATACCAAGATAATTTTGACAAATTTTTCACAATAAAAAACGTTTTAAAAGTCATTCTAGAAGGGGGTTTTTATCACTACATTAAATGAGTTGCAAGCATCAATATATACAAAAAGTCGTATTTTCGATACATCGAATAAAAACATCGATGTATCGATTAACGTCGTATGATACGATACATCGACATTTATTCGATGTATCAAAACCAAAACACCGATGTTTAAAATGCATCGATTAACATCGAGCAGCTCTAGTGTTAATGGAAACTTGCATAAATAGACGTATTTTCATAATTTTATTTTAATTGTTATTTTAATTTTTTATGCAACATAACTTGAAAAAATATTATGAAAACAACAGTGAAATGTGTTTAGGAACTAGATTGTATGCCCCTCCAATTTTAAGGCAAATATGTATTGAAAATGTAATGTTGTAGAAGGGACAACAATTAAGAAAAGGAAAATTGCATATCTTTCGTAATTGACATCATTTTGACTCATTTGATATCTCAACAATCTGTATGTTTAAAGCGGGTTAAAAATGTTCTCTTTTAGAAAATGAAATATAATTCGCCATGGCAACCTTTACTGATCCAAGATATAATTTTTTTTTTTGTTTGACGCACATTTTAGATTGATTTGAAGATGGCCAAGCGGAGTCATCTTTAAGCTCTCTTTCGTCTTTATGTTTGAAATACTGCTCAGTCATCAATACGGAAAACTATAGCAGATTATTTGGCAAAAAACGCATAGCAAAAAAAATAAAAAATTATTTTTTTTTAATTATTACAAACTAATATTTGTGTGCCATTTATTTAAATTTTATATATGTATATATTTTTTAACGAATACGAATATCTAGAAACGGCCGAATGTTTTGGAATTCCAATACACATCACTAATACATACATACAGTTTAGGAATAAGCTCTCTATAAAACCATAATTTTTGGAGTTTTTGGACACTTGGGAAGAAATTTAAAAAATAATTTCGCTAATATATGAAGTACGTTCATACGTAAGCTTATTTAATTTTTGTCTACGCACTGTGCTAGTCTAACAAATGAATTTAAAACAATGAATTAAATTTAATTTTTTTTAATAAATATTTTAAACTGTTTAATTTATTTTTTATCTCATTGTTACGTTATTCCTGGGGGGAGGGGTGGTTGACAGTTTTGTTACGATCTGTTACTAGGGGGGAGGGGGGGTCAAAAATCGGGGAAAACAGCGTTACGTAATATATGGACAGCCCCTAAGATCAGTTTTTTAATGAATAAGGAAAAATGTCAAAGCTCACGCATAAAACTCTTTCGGTGTTACAAAAGAACAACAAATTTATTTTTAGCAGCAGTTTTTTATGTTTTTTATCGTTTTAGTACATAAATTGAAAAAACCCGTTAATTCGCATATATTTTATTTTACCCCCCTTTAATTCGTAAGAAATGGCCAGTCCCTTGCGATTACGAATTATAGGGATTTGATTGTATTCGATTTAACCAATTTAGGTGTGGACTCAAATAAATTTGACAAACTTGTACTATTATCAAACACTAAATGGTTATCATAAGAAAAGCTGTGCAAAGAGTTTTGAAGCAATGGATTGAGTTACAGCATCATTTTAAAATGATATCAAACAACAATATTGACAAAATATTTTTGGGGACTAAAGTTAGGATTTTCCTTTTGAAATGGGGATTTTTGGGGACGTGATGATTTAAATTGGGGACAAGAGGCAAAGTTTTTCTGGCAGCACTGCTCACACTTAAGCTTTTGAATTGTTCAGATTTTCAAAGTCTAATATGGATATGTATTCACTTTTAATTTTTTCACGTATTTTCTTTCGTTTAGAAACATTTTTTTTATCAAAAGGAATAGTATTATTTGTATCTACAATTAGTTCAGTTTTCATATATTACACAAAAGAAATAAAGGGTGTTTTTTTAGAGGTATAGAATTTCGAATTGAAATAAAACACCAGAAAATCGTTTTAATGTCCATCAATTTGGCTTTATTGGAAGGATAATTTTATGCCACTTCACATATCCCCAAATAAAATAATCCAATGGTGTCAAATCACACGATCTTGGTGGCCAATTGACAGGTCCATTCCGCGAAATTATGCGCTCATCGAATGTTTCCTTCAATAAATCGATTGTGACGTGCGCTGTGTGGCATGTAGCGCCGTCTTGTTGGAACCACAACTCATCCACATTCATGCCATCCAATTCGGGAACAAAATAGTCGGTTAGTCGGCTCCAATTGCTGTGCACGGTGGCGAATCGATTCATTCGGGTCCTCTTCAACACTTTGCTCTACAGCGGCAATTGTTTCTTCGGTGCGCACTGTTCGACGTCTCTGCGGATGCGTATTATCACATAGAGTAAACGTAGTGCGAAAACGATCCATGGTTAACCGAATTAATTGCTCTGATGGACGATTATGTCGACCATAAAATGGACGGAGCTTGCGGTAAACTTCGCTAACTGAACCATTATTTTCGAAATAAATTTGCACGATTTGCAAGCGTTGTTCTTTTGTCAACCTGTTCATGGTAAAATGGCAAACCAAACTAAATATTAATCACTTAACAGCTGACAAAATGGCCGCCAGTTAAAAAAGTGATGCCAACTTAAAGTTCTATACCTCAATAAAAAACACCCATTACAATAACAAGACTTTAATTATATTTTTGAATTCTACAACTTTATGCTGGGAAAATTAGTTTTTTATTATTAATAGTTCAATTTCAGTGCCGCAATAACTTTCTTCCATTGGATCGAAATTCTCACCAATTTCGATCTATATTGTCAAAATGAAGATCATCAATATATTTTTTGTTCAAAAAGTTTTGACGTAAATGACGAAATAAAAAAGGGCTATTTAAAATTAAATGTAGTCTCACATTTTTAGATTGCGTTGCGACAATTTACTATTTCAAGGACATAAGATAAAAATAAAAATGCATCTTAGTTATATAATCCGTTAAACTATTTAATATGAATAAAATTTTATCATTACCTTATGACTGAAAATTTTATAATGTGAAGAAATATTTCAAGGCTCACAGTGTTCAAAGACTCTATGTGCAACAATCTTGACGAGACAACCAACGGTTTGGGGAATAATTGAGAATTTCATAAATTTCAGAGTTGAAATACTTCTAAAAATTTATCTGTACGAAATGAGCTGTTACAAACAAATTGATATACTCAGTTTAATAGATCGTTAATGTCTCTGGGCAAACCGTTACTTTTAACTATCAGAACCGAACAGCTGTCAGCCTCAAATCCTACTAAATTTTCATTACTTAAAAACGTAAAATGTATGAGAAGAGTACTTATTATTGCAATAAGAAAAGTTTCTATGTTTAATGGACAAAAAGTGCCAGAAAAGGAGCGAGAGTGCCACAGTGCTAGGCAACGTCCAATAGTGCCAAAAATGGCACAATTGTGCCACATTTCCCATCACTAACCTGTATTATTGTATCATGAGAATAATAATTAAATAAATATGTAAAGCTACTGCAACAACTATTGATGTTGGGAACAAGATTTTTTTCCTTTATGTAACTAGGAGAGATGTCAATAATGAATTTCTTATATGCATATGTGAGAAGTAACAATTATTATTTTTGGTTTACTGTTATGAATTGTGCAGTGTTTTTTTTAAGATGTAATAAAAATAAGTGATAATGTATGAATTGGAAAAAATTAAAAATAGATGTGGAATAGAGGTTGTTTGCGTATCCATTTTGTTTAATTCTACTTATTCCTCTTGGTCTTACGTGAGGTGGTCTTAATTTTGTTTCTTAATCTTATTGACGCGTTTCTGGGTAGAATTACAGGTTTATTTGCAGTAGGTGCTTGCGAGTGAATGCTGAGTTGGTCGGTTTCTAAGTCAGAAGGGAACATTTCTACGTCACTTATAAGATCAGAGTAGTCCTTTATATTGCTAGAAATTTTTGTTACTGTGGAGTGTAGGGCGTTTCCGACAGGATGGCGTTGTCTGCTTATAGCAGCGGCTTTTTCTTTCCAACTTTTTCCAAGGTGCTAATGGCCTGGATTTCTTTTTCTCTAAGAAATATTGGACAGAATTTATCGTTGGTTGGGTGTTTGAAATCTAATATGTATATGCTCATTTTGGCAATTTATACAAGCGGGTAAATGGTAACATTTTTCATTAAGTTCATCGTTCATATGGTAGGACTTAGAACAATTGAAACAAATTTTTTTCTTTTTACAAATTTTCGCAATGTGCCCGTACTGTTGGCAATTCTTGCATTTTAAAGGCAAGGGAATGTAGGGACGAACTTTGACTTTTTCGTATCCAATAGATAGGTCATTTTGTTGGTTTGTAGAAGCAAATGTAAGGATTATGAGTCCAGTTTCCTTTAGATTTCCTTCTACTTTCTTTAATATTTTACTTACGTTAGAGACATTTTGGTATTTTAATTCTAAAAGAATTTCTGATTCGTTGATTCGTCGAAGATCATTTAAGTATATCATTCCTTTTGCGAAGTTTATACCTTGGTGATTTTTAAGTTCTACTTGAATTTCAGGTGATAGAGAAGATAGTTGAATTTTGGATGAGGATGGTACCGTTTAGTAATTTTTTGCACTGCATAACTTCTCCTCCGACAACATTATCAATAACTTTTTTGATTAGAAATGGAGAGACATTGGTCAGTGTATCATCGCTTTTAACCCTTTCTATTATTAAGAACTTTTCTCCCGGGGACAATATGGTCATTTTTTTTTGTCTTATCGAATGTAATGCATGGTAATTGTGGTGTACCACCCCCATCTGGTGGTCGGTTCATAATTGCAAATTTACAGTTTATTCACCAAAATATAAGATATTATATGTTCGTATGTGAATTTCACACAAAAGATAATGTTTTAAATTATGTATTGATATCACTAAATCACGTGTAAATTAATGCACAGCGTTAAAAGTGAGAGCTATAGCTAATAAGACCGTTTGCTAAGAGAGCCAATTATTAACTGCACAGTTGACTAAAGATGCTTGTTTTGTAGGGATTTTTGTTTGCGGTTTTCAAACTTATTATGTTTGTATATTGTGATTCTCAATATAGTATTATGAGTCTTACTATAAACATATGGAGTTTGTTAGCCAAATTCAAAAATTTTTTGGGTTGAAGTCTACTGCCGAGTTTCAATTTTTGTAATTAATTCTAACACTAAAATAAACCGAAAAATCGTCAAAATGAAAAAAATCGCCATAATGAAAAAAAAACGCCAAGAACCGAAAAAAATCGCCAAAACGCGAAAAAGGTGCCAAAACTAAAAACTCGCCTAAATGAACAAAAATCGCCAAAATGAAAGAAATCGTCAAAATGAAAAAATCGCCAAACTGTGAAAACGCCAAAAACCGAAAAAAATCGCCAAAACGAGAAAAAAAAAATGCAAAAACAAAAAAAAACGCCAAAACTAAAAAAAAATCGCCAAAAACCGAAAAAACGCCAAACCTGCCATTTACACATGAAACTAATTGCAACCCTGAAGGAAATCTCGATGGTGAAAATGTACTGAGTCGCTTTTGACTTTGTCACCAGTACTACTTTACAATTATTCCACATACAATACTTTATGCTATAGACCTTTAGCATGTGCTTGTCATTAAAAATCTACTAGTAACACTAAAACAATTGACTTAGGTAGTGAATTCATAGTTCTTATGGGAACATTGAGACATACCCACCAGACTGTTACTGGTACATTTATATACTTTACGTGCATACAAATTTATTTATATTTACAAGTTGTTGCAAAATCTACCAGAAATACACCACATCTGTTTTCTTTCTTTCTTTTGTACTGACGAATAGAAGAGAAATTGTACACAATGTAACTACTACTAGAATTTTAGTGTTGACATAGAGACATTTGGCCCCAGTCTGACTGCAGGGAAGAAAGTATTAATACAATCAAATTTTTTTACTACCACACTCACATTGTTTTTAATTCCCAATCGGCTTTCAACGATATTTTCAAGAAATCAAATTTTTGATGTTTTCAGATAGTAAAATGAAAAAAAAACTTAACAGTGTTACCCACTTTAAAGATTTGTACAAATACACAGGATTATGACAAATAGTTATTATAAATTATGCTTATTTTGTATAAATATTTAATGAATTATAATATCGTATCTTCGAATAAATATAAAGAACACAATTCATGCCTTTTTGAAAAAATAATATTATTAATATACATATTAACAATAATATATATTCCCAACTTATTGCCCTATAAATTTTTGTATATGAATATTATGCGTAATTTTAATTATGTACATATGTAGTTAACAAACCAATTTTTTCCAACTTAACTTTTCGACGACATTCTTAAAATAAACTTTCGCTTTCCCATGAAAACGAACAAGAAATTTTCATGAAAGTCACTTATTTCATTAGAATTTTTATTCACAATGCGTATACAGAAATTTCAGGAAAGTAAATACTTTCATGTCTAAATCTAGCGTATGTTTGTTCTTTACTTCTTAAAACTATTCTTTAATTTTCATTTTAAATAATTCAACAAATTTTAGTCTCCAATTATTCATAAAAATGGCAAAAAGCAAAAGTGATAAATTTAAATTTTATTTAATTAAAATTGTTTAAATTTCATATGTCAATATGATTTTAATTCAAAGGAAATGAACATTTAAATTTCCTGCATTTCATCAAAAAAAAAAAAAAAATAAATAAAAAACTCAAGGGTTGAAAAACAAATATTTTATTTAAATGGATTTTTATTCACAAAAAAAAATTAAATTTAATTTTTCGAAAAAAAATGCAAAAATCTAAACTGTAATAAAGTTTTACCATCAGGAAAAACATACGTACACATTTTAATTGAAAAAAAATTTGTGCTCTGCTCATCCAGTAGCTGTGTCAATCAAATGTGATCAGCATCGCGGAAAAGAAATTAAATTCCAATGTTTAGTGATTTGTGTGGCATATTCAAACAAACAACATGAAATTCTTCGACGTACATGAGTTTAAATAAATGTATGCTTCTAAATATTCATGTTTGTAATTTAAAATCCTTTACTAGCGTATAATATAGAAAACAATTTTCATTTAAAGACGTAATAAATAGTGACGCACGAGAATATGTGTCTAGAATGAGTAAATTGTGATACGTTGAATTAAAACAATTCACGTACATATTTTATTTCAATTGAAAATCTTCATATATGCCAGAAATTAGTGCTAACGGACACTATCAATAGTGGACCGATCACATACAGGCTGACGATGAAGGTGTAGCGGCCTTATAAAAAAAAATTCCTTCTGGTATATCTATGCTTTAAAAGTTACTACAGATCAATAGCTTTTCTTAAGTAAATTAAAAAAAAATCGCATGTGTTTTCGGTGTAATTTTAAGACACAAAGTGTATAATAAATAAATAAAATTAAAAATTAAAAAAGCTAACAGAACAAAAATAAATCTATTGTGAATGAAATATTTTTTATAGCTTTGTCAAAATAACAATTTAATAGCATTTCAAACCACAGCACTAACACAGAAAGAAATTCTTGTGCACTGTAACGACGAAAGTAAGAAAAGTTCCTGGTTTACTACAAGCAAAGGAAAACCTTTATTTCTTTAGCGTGGATGGAATGAATCATATGGATAAAATAATATGAGATTAAGTAGCATATCAGCAATAATTCAGTTATTAGAGAGAATTGTTTTGAAAAAGGTTGGGTCACGAAATGTCTGTGAGCTTTATAACATCATAAAGAATTATCTGCAATATAGACGAGTTTCCTCGAAATTCAAAGAAATAAATTAAATAACAAAATGTCTTGCTTTTAACGAGTTATATTGGAATTTTGTATCCTCTGAAATTTATGTCTGTTATCACAGGAAAAAAAGAATTGTAAATACAACTAATTTATCAGTGAATACAAATAAAATATTATTTAAAAGGCACCTACAACAATTTTTGTAAATACAAACACACATTTGTAACATAAGAAAACAAAATCAACTCAATTATTTCCAATTAAAATTATTGTGTTATTCACAATTTAGTTGTTAACAGAAAACAAAAATTTTTAATGAATTTGTTTTTCAAATTCTAATTAATGTGTTGTTTCGTTGTTTGTTTAATTTTTTTTAGAACTTGGTTTTTTATTAAATTTTAATTTTAAGATGTTTGGGATGAGTTGAACCGGTAACCTCTTGACTAATTGACTAACGTACTTACTACTCACCTAAAGAGAAAATCGTTATTGGGTACGCAAATAATGAACACACGCAAAACATGATTTCTTACGTGTCTTCTGCATGGCGCATTTCGTTGATATAATCTTAAAATAACTTTGTTGATTTAAAAAAAAAACAAGCCACGACGTTTTTCGGCTTTTTGTCGGAATTTACACGTATACAACACCAACAATCAAAATAAACAACATCAGCACATGACCACGTTGAGTCAATCAACAAGCAAGATAAACACCAACACAAACAAAGGAATTTAAAATTTAAATGATATTTTAAAATACGCGGTATTAATAAATACAATATTAAAAAATTATTTCAACAACATGGTTTTGTTGAACATAAATCTGGTATATTTTTTTCTGTGCAATGAAAGGGATAAAAAAGAACCATACACAGGAATACATCCTGTACTTAAAATGCCAGTGTGAATTAGTAAAAGATTAATATATAAACGCAATTAAACTTTAGAGAAATTTCTGGTATCACGCAGGTGAACAATATAATATCATAAAAACATAACGTCAAAAACGTGCTATTTGCATATTAAAGAAGATGTTGTGAATCAGAATTGAACAACCCTCGTACCCGTATATTGCACCAAATTGTTAACGCAGCAGCAATCAGTTCATTCACTTTGTTGTTTGTTAAATTCCTTTCGTTGACAAATTGTGCAATAGCGGTATTTCGTAATTGGGTCAAAAGCTTAATAACATTAAATAGTTTACCAAGTTAGCATAATAATAATAGCTGTTAAGCATAATATTAATGTTGAAGTATATTAAATTAAGATTAAGTTTTGTATAAATAGTGCAGTTTTAATTAAAGAGTATGAGTCTTGTATTTAGCAGTTAAAAGTTAGAGTCATACCTGCGATTCCCACAGAACCCTCCAGGTTTAAAATTGTAAATTAATAGAACAAGATACTAGTTGTTATTAACAAATCCTTTTTTTAAATAAACCATTAATATGTTAACAGAAAAATCTGTATTTAAATTCAACACAACATTTTGGCGCAGCCGGTAGGATCCGAGTGTTAGTAAAGAATAGGTTTGTGGGACACGTAACGGAGATATAACATACTTGTATAGCATCCACGTATGTATGGATGTATAATTGTAGAACTAAATCGAAACTGCGGTGCGGATTGAAAGGTACCCTGCTAGAAGAGCTTTTACAGCTGACTGCAGGTTTACAAATATTTTCTGCACACAGTGATAAGTTTATGTGCAATTTTGAAACTAAACTGAAACTGCTATACAGATTGAAAGGTATCTTGCTAGAAGAACTTTTACAGCTGACTACAGATCTACCAAAATTTTCTGTTCAAAGTGATTAATTAAAGTATTCATTTCATATTTCCGTTGCACTGTCCCTGCATTGTAGTCAATTTGAATTCCATTAAACTCTCAGTTCAACCAGCGTTTTCGATGCATCAAAAAAGGTCTGATAAGAATAGGGGAGGCATTTGTAGATATAGAATGGGGAAACGACACGTAGATATTCTAGTCAATGATTATGCAGACATCCTACAAAAACGTTGGTTGAATGATAAGCACATTGATGTTTTTTTACATTGGGTTCTGCAAAATACGTTGAAAGCATCAAAGATACAGGACGTTCACATTTTTGGATCACAGTGGTATACTGCTATTAAGGACTGGTGCAACTGGCCTACAGAGGGAAGTACACACAGGATTAACCTCGCAACTAGGGAATAAATATTTTTGAAAAAAGGCACATTCTGTTTCCGATTTGCGAGAACCAACATTGGATGTTGGGGGTCATTTCATGACCTAGAATAATAATCCTGGACTCGTTGAAGCCTAGGTGTACTAACCATATTTTCCAAATTATAGAGAATTTTATTATAAATGAGGCAAGGAAGTACGGGATAGAAAATAGCTATTTACATGTTTGATACAGATAACAAAACGGAAGTACCCAGAGAACACAGGGAGACTTTAGAATTAGAATTATCAAGGTTAAAAGAAAGTTGGGAAGTAAATAGATATCTGAGAAGAATTATTAGAGAAAGAAGAAGAAGACTACGTATTGATTATTGGGCGAGGAGGAAAGGAGACGATTAGGAGCCTGTAAATTGATAAATGGTTATGGACATGCAGGTTTATGTAATCATAAAATATATGTATGTATGTCACATGAATTTTTGTAACTTTACACTTAGATAAGCATAAATACCACCACAAGTTTATATATAAAAAAAATAAATAAAAAATAAAATAATAATCATTTATGACCTATTTTATATACTTAAGATTCAGGTAATAATCTATTATTAAAATATTTACTTATACATATATGTATATGTTATTTATAAGTACTACCGCAAGCTGTGTGGTGCTTAGAAGCTGATGTTTATTTACACAAGTCAGGCTGGGAAGATCACGAGAGCTATTCAGATTGTAGGACTTCTTCTCTTGGATATCTGGGTCAAGGACGGAGAGATGACTATCGAAAAACTAGAATCAGTTGACGGGTACGCAGAGATACATATGGGCTTGGTGGAAGTTGCGTCCAAATTTGAATACATTTTACATCAAATTAACATTCAACAAATAGCAGACTCCGTTAATGAAATCCATCTTAATACACCGAAACTGCTGCCCAGTCCCTATAGAGAACTTATCATAAAGGAAATAAGTGAGATTGAGATCGGTATTCATACAATTCTGCCGGGTCACACGAAACGCGGGTTATTGAATATTGGAGGGAAACTGATGAAGTGGCTATATGGAACGCTCGATGACGATGACAGACAGCTGATAAATCAACATTTTGAGGTAGTTGATGCCAACGGACATCAAATAATAGAACAAACGAATCAACAGGTCCATATAAACGACAGGTTTAATTCATCCATTAACAAGATGGTGGAAGCAATCAATGAAAACAGGAGGACTCTGAACAGCTTGACTCAGATCAAGCAGGAATCAGAAGTTCAGCACTACCGCGATGTTGCGGTTTTCCAGCTCTTCAAACTGATGGAGATGAAAAGCCAAGTGAAGACCGTACAGGAGTCTATAGCATTGGCGAAAATGAACATTTTTAATCCAGCACTTTTGTCCATAGAAGAAATTCAAAAATATAGAATTAATATTGAAACCATACAAGAGATGCAGATGGGAGTGGCATTACACAGACAAAATACCTTGATGTTCGTTATCAGGATACCTATCGATACTATATCTTTAAAGAAATCCCTAATAATACCAATCCCAAATGACAGCCGCTACCAAATAGATGCTGAAAGAGAATATGTGGTGCGTACTGCTAATAAGAGTTTTGGTTATAATGGTGAGAGGGATTTTAAAAGTTTGAGGCCATCGCAAAACTGTATTTTTTAAGGGAAGTGCAACCTGATCCTGCATGAAGCAGAAACAATAGAATTATTAGAGGAAGGTACACTTATAGTAAGCAACGCAGACAAAACCCCAATGTCAACTAACTGCGATGACCGACGGCCAAAGCTCTCAGGGAATTTCCTTTTCTCATTTCTCAATTGCAGAATAACAATAGGAGGACAATATTTCATTAGCCATGTCATAGATGTGACCCGGAAGTTTCTAATATTAGGAAACAATAGAAGTATCACCACCTCGGTCAAACCAACCCTTGAGAAACTACACATAATGCAGATTAACAACATCAACACGATCAAGGAACTTAAATTTCAACAGAATGTTTTTAATAACATTGCTTACTCCACGGCAGCAATTGTTACAATAGGCGTAATAATATTGACCGTGCTGGTGTTATACAGAAGACGCGTTCGTATAAAAGTCAAAATAAACAACGAACTCCCGGAACGTGGCCCAGAATTAAACAAAATTGTGGAGAACCATCTGCAAGAACATCTTCGAACATCCTCCACGCATACAACGCCTCAGATCACAACCACAACATAAACAGCAATCACACAGGCAAGGACAACAGTTACGTTAATAAAACTTAGGATAATATCAACTAAATTTAAGATTATAAAGTATGTAAAAGCATAATAATTTTATTTTGAAAAATAATAATAATAATTATAATGATAAACAGTAATTATTCCGAAAACAAAAGTTGGCAACTAATGAAATTGCAAAGGCAAAATACATAATTATGCATCTTTAAGAAAAATTAATATATTGAAAGAAAATCTATAGGCGTACCAGAGTATGGTAAAATATTTAGCTTTAAATTAACATTAAATGAAAAATATATATTATATTTATGTATAGCAAAAGGTAGAAAAAATGTATTTGAAACAAAACAAAAAAAGGGTATTGTTGAATAGTATAAGATCAACTACGTTTAAGATTTTAACATATGTAAAAGCATTTGATCCAATTAGTAGACTTGGAAAATATCTATAACTGGATATTTTCTTCCGCCAAGGAGGAGGGATGTTGTGAATCAGAATTGAACAACCCTCGTACCCGCATATTGCACCAAATTGTTAACGCAGCAGCAACCAGTTCATTCACTTTGTTGTTTGTTAAATTCCTTGCGTTGACAAATTGTGCAATAGCGGTATTTCGTAATTGGGTCAAAAGCTTAATAACATTAAATAGTTTAGCAAGTTAGCATAATAATAATAGCTGTTAAGCATAATATTAATGTTGAAGTATATTAAATTAAGATTAAGTTTTGTATAAATAGTGCAGTTGTAATTAAAGAGTATGAGCCTTGTATTTAGCAGTTAAAAGTTAGAGTCATACCTGCGATTCCCACGGGACCCTCCAGGTTTAAAATTGTAAATTAATAGAACAAGATACTAGTTGTTATTAACAAAGCCTTTTTTTTAAATAAACCATTAATATATTAACAGAAAAAAATTTAAAAAAAAATTAACAACAAAGAGAACAAAATTTGTTCGGAACATTTTGTACTTGAATTGGTTTAAATTTAATTTCTGTCCGGACAAAATCGAACTGAGCTACCAACTATTTCAATTTTTCAGCTAAAGTTGAACTGAGCTGCCACATCATATTATATGAATAATAAAAGAACAGAGTTTAATTGTATTTCTTACAATAGAAATAAAGAAAAATTAAGAAAAACATATCCATATGTATGGATTTGAACGAAACCATTGCAGTAAACAATTAAAAAGATGTGTGTGACACAGAAAATTGCAATCATTTGCAGCTGTGTTGCCACTTGTAAAATTAATACGCATCGTTTACACATGTATTTCATATGGTAGCTTTGATTTTCCAGACAAAATGTTCGAAATGGATGAATCGTCTTGCAAAAAACTCTCAGTAAAAACAATTTTCTCCAGACAAAAATTTTGTTCCGAAACAATGGGGGAATTCACCTCAAAAGTCCATTAATTTTGTACATCGTTAACATTTGTTGTTGCAACTTATTGTGGTCTGATGCATTTTGTAATACGGATGAAACTTGTTATATATTCTGAGTTTATGCTATGAAATAATCGGGTGAAAAAATAATCTTCGATTTTTCAATATTTTGAAATACATAATCGAAAAGGCACGTTTTGTTCTCATATATCCATAATACACATATTATTATATATATTTATGTAATATTGTATATTGGAAAGTCCATCGAAGGAAAAAAATAAAAAAATTTTAATGTTAATAACGTCGGCTCCATGGCACAAAAAAATTCGAATTTACATCGTGATTTAAATATTCCATTAGTTAATGCAGACTCGAGTCCCATCCTAATCTCCTTCCTCTTAACATCTTGAACTTTGATGGATACGCATAAAAAAGAGGGATACTATGGCTCTAATACGCAGCCCTCCACTGGAAAAAACTTCTTAAAAATATTTCTGTGCTTGTTTCCACATTTACTTTCACTAAGTTTATGTGCGATAATGGTTGGGCCTAATAATTATATCTAGACTTAAGATTTGAATACTTATTGTTAGTTAATTTTTGCATATTAAAAAAATGAGATGTACCCATCTAAAAAAATATGTATGGAGCATATAACTATGATGTCCCATATATGGCTCGGATCCGAAAAATGAGGGTATATGGGCATATATTATTATATATATATATATATTCACACATTTTCATACATGTATGTGTAAATATTCCCTCTATAGTATGCAAAGTTCATATTCATACTCTCTTGATTCAAAGCAGTGCACTGCTGTGCAATAAATTAAATTACTAAAATTACTGTTTGGACAAAATAATTAAAAACGAATTAAAAAAAATGTTATTCATCATTTTGAGAGAAAATGTGAATCGATTGTTTAAGAAACACAAAACTCATATTGGTACACATTTAATTTAAGAAATTAGACTAAACACCAATGGAATTAGAAAACAAAAAATAGTTTTCAATATAATTTTGTATAGTAATATGGGCTGCGTTATTTCATATAAAATTAATGACTGAATTATTCTTTTGATTACTTGATTTATTAAATAGGGCCACAATGTATAAAACCGTACTAGAATGGTTTTTTTGTTACAAAAGTTTTTTTTTAACTATGTTATGTGAGATATCATGTATGCATACATTCTAATATGTCTCCTTATATTAAATATTATATCTATATATGGATCCACATATGAAGAGCTTCATAATTAAATTTCCATATATGAGCTCATATATTATAATACATTTCATATATTAGTTCATATATAATAGTTTTGCCATGTATAATCCCATACATTTGCATACATGAATTCATACATATTCATATATAGTTATATACATTCATATATTAAAAATATATGGAGCATATATAATTTTTTTAGCTGGATATTTTCGATAAAATTAATGACTGGATTATCCTTTTGATTATTTGATCCACTATTTGGGTTTGGGATTTCCCGGACTTTTGCACTTCCCGGGAAATGGGAATGAAAAAATCGCGCTCCCGGGAATTCCCGGCATTCCCGAGAAAAACTAATTTCCTAAACTAAGTACATTTATTAAATGAAAGTTGGGGAAATTCCGATTGTTTTATTAATGTAAGCATTCTTTTTAAATAAAAGTTAATTCAGAAGCAGTTATAAGACAAATTTTTTAGAATTTATAAGTGAATTCAAGCCAATAGAATATAGCTAGTACTAGATCATATAAAGACTAATTGACGACTGTTACTGCAATTAGAAAACAATTTTATAATAAGGCTTCCAAATCATTTTATTAAGAATTTGCCTTGCTTGTTTCTCAGTCTTCTTGAAAATTTTCCCGGAGGATTATTATCGTTAAGTATAGGGTGTTTTTTTGAGGGGTATAGAACTTCGAATTGAAATAAGACACAAGAAAATCGTTTTAATGTCCATCAATTTGGCTTTATTGGAAGGATAATTTTATGCCATTAATGTTTAAATATGATTTCGGGCATGTGGCCGCCGCGGCTGGCTCGAATAAAGCTAATTCTACAGGTCCAATTTTCAACCACTTTTTCGAGCATATGGGGCCGTATGTTGGCAATAACGCCACGAATGTTGGCTTCCAAGTCCCCTAACGTTTCTGGTTTGTTGGCGTAGACGAGCGACTTCACATATCCCCAAAGAAAATAATCCAATGGTGTCAAATCACACGATCTTGGTGGCCAATTGACAGGTCCATTCCGCGAAATTATGCGCTCATCGAATGTTTCCTTCAATAAATCGATTGTGACGTGCGCTGTGTGGCATGCGGCGCCGTCTTGTTGGAACCACAACTCATCCATATTCATGCCATCCAATTTGGGAACAAAATAGTCGGTTAGTCGGCTCCAATTGCTGTGCACGGTGGCGAATCGATTCATTCGGGTCCTCTTCAACACTTTGCTCTACAGCGGCAATTGTTTCTTCGGTGCGCACTGTTCGACGTCTCTGCGGATGCGTATTATCACATAGAGTAAACGTAGTGCGAAAACGATCCATGGTTAACCGAATTAATTGCTCTGATGGACAATTATGTCGACCATAAAATGGACGGAGCTTGCGGTAAACTTCGCGAACTGAACCATTATTTTCGAAATAAATTTGCACGATTTGCAAGCGTTGTTCTTTTGTCAACCTGTTCATGATGAAATGGCAAACCAAACTAAATATTAATCACTTGACAGCTGACAAAATGGCCGCCAGTTAAAAAAGTGATGCCAACTTAAAGTTCTATACCTCAATAAAAAACACCCTGTACAAGCAACTGGCAGTACTATACTCAGGTGCACCAAATTTTACATAGCCTAAGTAAGCCACAGTCTGTCTAAATGTCATATATTTTTCGCTTTATTTCACCGAAAATATTTCCTTCAGGGTTTCAATTATAGCGTCGACTTATAATATATTTAAGTATTGTCAACTCAGAATATTTACAGCTTCTATAAGCTTAAAATTTTCACTACAATTTCCAAAATTTGATTGATTAGCGGAATTTTTCTAAACAAACAAAACATTATACAAAAAAAAAATATTCGTAGTACACATTATTCGTAATAGGTACATACTGACTGTAATAAATAAGCTTTATTGCTTTGCTAATATTTTTACATAGTAGAAATAACAAAAACAAAAAAAAAGGAACCAAAAAAAAACACAAATAAAGTACCCTTGAGGAATAACCCCCTTATGCAAAAAAATATTTTACTTTAGCTTTAAAGTTCATAGTAGTTGATAAGCACTTTAAGGCTAACATAGCTTTATTAAAAAATCATATGCAAAAGACAACTTTAAATATTTTGTGATTTAATAATAAATACTGGTAACACCACCGTGTTCAACAACCACTTCACAGCTTATGATGTACAAAATTGAATACAATTTCATTCGGGTATTCAAATATTTTTTTTATTTTATTAAATAAATTTTTATTATCTTGAAGTAAAGCAACCTAATTTAAAAAAAATGAGCTTCTGACTTAATAGGAAAACAGATAAACACAACCATGAAGTAAAACTAAAAAAAAAGTGAAAAATTATCACAATTTGTTTTATTCGAAAACGAGTATTTGAATATTCAGCTTTTTTCGATTTGTTTTGATTGTATGTACATCATTAAACATTTTTGTATAATTGTATTTATTTTAATATTTTTTTATGGATTTTGCTATGTATTTCGAAGCAGTTGGATAATTTGGTGATGTTTCCCATTACATGACAGAAATAATAAATTTAAGATAAGAGCAGGCACTTCTAGCTTCATTTTCAGATGCAACATGAATCAGTATGTGCTATATTAGTAAAAATATTTGAGGTACAAAATACACATTTTGGAAATATCAACTTAAAGTAGTCTTAACAAACGTGGGTGCCTACTTTAGAATTTTTATACAATAATTTTTTTAGAATACAACTTTACTTAACATTGCTTGGCAAAGCTTTATTAAGTTTTTTTGTATAAGACCCTAATACTCTGTATGAGTACCGCAAAGGAAAAAAATTTTGAAGTGAGTTCTAACGGCAAAAATTCTTATTTTACTGTGACTTCTGAAACTCTTAATGAAATCAATGAAAATAAAAAATCTGATGATAGTAGTACTGAGTTCTGGAGCTCTTAATGAAAACAAGAAAAATAAAAAATCTGCGGATAGTATTTTTCTAAAGGCAAATCCAATTTTTCGTCAGCGTTCAACTTCGCTTTGCCCAATGCCAACTAGTGATTTGTTAACATTTGAGTTGCCTGGTACTTCTTCAATTAAGTCAGCGATATCATCCGCTTCCGGCTCGTGTTCATCACTTAATCAAGTTATCACTTTAGATAACAATAGTCAAAAATCTAAAGTTCAAGTCGGAATGGACAGATATATTACAGTTGTAAAGCGTGGGCGAAGGCCAAATTCTTCAAAAATCTCATCGCTTCCCAAGATATCCAGGGATAACGACGCTGCATCAATTAATCGTAGTAATCGTTTTTCGGTATTGCAGGCTATTAATGACCAACCCGCTGTATCTTCGACAAAAACCTCCAAACCACCACCAATATATTTGAGAGAAAAAAATTCTAACTCCCTTATTAAAAAATTAGTTTCGGCAATTGGTGAGAACGCATTTCACGTTATTCCAATAAAACGTGGTAACATTGACGAAACTAAAATTCAAATATACGAAGAAAAAGATTTCCGCAAAATAGTAACATAATTCGAAAAAAATAAAACAAGTTTTTATACGTACCATCTTAAGAGTGCTAAAGGTATGCAAATCGTGTTGAAGGGCATTGATTCTTATGTTAATCACGAAGAAGTAAAAGATGCACTCATCATACAAGGACTTAAGGCAAAAAATGTTACTAATATATTCAATAGGGAGAAAATCTTCCAGCCTCTATTTCGTGTTGAACTGGAGCCGAATGATATAAAGTTAAAAAAACGAGACACATCCAATTTATAACCTAAAATATCTCTTATATTGAAAAATCACAGTTGAAGAGCCACATAAGCGATCAGATCCCGTACACTGTACGGCGTATAGTGCCATAATTGCCAGGAATATGGTCACACAAAAACTTACTGCAAATTACCTACAGTTTGTGCTTTCTGCGGTGAATTGCATGGTACTGCTAGCTGCACTAAGCCAAAAGATCAAGCAGAAAAAAATTTAGTAATTGTGGAGGTAACCACACCGCTAACTATAGAGGTTGTCCTGTGTACTCTTTCGTCTAACAGGCTATGGTGCAAAAACCTAAATTAGTTCGAGTTCAAACAGCAAACACTTCCTCCGCCACTTCTACGCAAATGAGCCAACCAGTTATTTCGCGTGTATCGTATGCACATGCTGCTAGGGCTAGTTCTATTCCCACACAAAATGTTTCACCGGCAAATAATTCAACATATACAAATTCAAGCTTTAATTTCAATCGACTTGAAGCTACTATTGATAATCTTGTGGAAACTACATATAAACAATTTTACAACAAATATGACTAGCATGATGCAGGAAATGCTTCGAATGCAGAATACACTGCTTCAAGCATTAATTATCAAGCCATAACTACGTTAAAAATATGTTTCTGGAACGCAAACGGCATTCGCCAGTATAAAAATGAACTTGAGCACTTCCTCACGGAAAAATATATTGATGTAATGCTAGTCTCTGAGACTCATTTGACTTCGAGAAGCATTTTTAAAATTTATGGCTACACCTTATATGATTCAAAGGACCCTAGAGGAAGAGCATGCGGTGGATCAGCGATTCTAATAAAGTCAAGACTTAAGCACTATATTCTTGACAACATTTGTGAACAACACCTACAATCAACAAATATCTGCATTGAAAGTTTTTGTACAAATTTTGTTATATCATCAATTTACTCCCCTCCCAGATTTTCAATCACTGAGAATCAATATGAGGATTTCAACAAATCTCTTGGACCTTGTTTTGTAGCAGCTGGCGACTACAATGCAAAACATACGTTCTGGGGTTCGCGTCTTATTACACCCAGAGGTCGAGCATTGTTCAACACAATTTCAAAAATTGGCTTGGATGTCATTTCGTGTGGGGAGCCCACTTATTGGCCTACTGACTTACAAAAAATTCCGGATGTTATAGATTTTGGCGTCATAAAAAATATCTCTAGGGATTTAATTCAGGTTCAAGCTTCTCTTGATCTCTCGTCTGATCACTCGCCAACGATCATTACAATTTGTAGCCCATTAAGAAGTAACTTACCTGACCCATATGTGAAGATGATCAATCGTGATAATTGGCTGGGGTTCAAAAAATATATCAGTAGTCATTGCACGGAAAATATTACGCTAAGAACACCCAATGATATTGAATCTAGCATTGCCAATCTTAACAAAAATATTAAACAGGCTGCTGAACATGCTACTACCTCCCATCCGCAGACTGGTTTTAATAGAATTTATTCTTCAGACATTGAACATCTCGTACGTGAAAAAACAAGAGCTAGAAGGGAATGGCAACAGCACAGGTCACCCCAAAATAAAATCAGATTTAAAGAGTGCACTAAACGACTCCAAGAGTTGCTTGCATCTGAAAAAACTGCATATCTTGAAAATTATCTGGAAGGTCTTGATGTCACACCAGCATCTAATTACTCCTTGTGGCGCGCTGCTAGAAAGCTTAAAACACCGGTTGAGTATAAGGCACCTCTACGCACATCTACCGGAGGTTGGGCAAGAAGCGATACTGAAAAAGGTAAAATATTTGCTGAGCACTTAAAATCCGTTTTTACGCCAAACATATGTACTGGTGTTGCTGATTTGCCGAGTGTAGTCGCTCTACCCCCTCAACACATTAAGTTTAAGACGCGTAATTTACAAAAATTAATTGCCGAACTCAACCCAAAGAAAGCTCCGGGTATTGATGGAATTAGTAACCAGATGCTGATGAAGTTGCCTCGTATTGCAATGAGAATCCTGTTATTCATTTTTAATGCCATTTTACGACTGGAGTATTATCCATACAGCTGGAAGCTTGCCAAGGTTAAAATGATTCCAAAGCCGGGAAAATATCTAACCAAGGCTGAGTCATATAGGCCAATAAGTCTACTATCAACAATGTCAAAGCTTTTCGAAAAACTGCTCAAAGCAAAATTGTCCCCAATTCTAATTAGTAGTGGGTGCATACCAGACCATCAATTTGGTTTTAGAAGTCAGCATAACACCATTGCACAAACTCACAGATTGCTTCAATTTATAAGAAGACCTTTTGAAGAAAAAAAGTATTATTCTGCGCTGATTATCGACATTTCCCAGGCATTTGATAAAGTGTGGCATGAAGGCCTAATTTTAAAATTGAAGACTTACTTACCAATAAACATTTTAAATCTTTTGGAAAGTTACATTAGTTCCCGTAAGTTCACTGTTGTGGAAGGAGACTTTACTAGTAGGCCTGAAACTATCTCATCCGGTGTGTCACAGGGGAGTATACTGGGACCAGTTTTATATATGATTTATACTTGTGATATGCCTATGAGCAGTAGTATCCATACTTCCACATTTGCCGACGATACAGCCTGCCTTAGTATGCACGAAAACCCTGATGAGGCATCCCGCAAACTCCAGGAACACATTAGCCAGATGGAGCTTTGGTTAAACTTATGGAGAATTAAAGTCAATGAACAAAAGTGTGTCCATATAACGTTCACCCTAAGAAGAGATACTTGCTCCCCCATTCGAATCAACAATCAAAATATTCCTCAACATTCCCAAGTGAAATATCTTGGTATACACGTTGATCGACGACTTAAATGAAAACACCACATTGATTCTAAGCTATCACAAATGAAACTTAAATTAACTCAGGTACATTGGCTGATTGGTAGAAATTCAACACTTAGCCTAGACTGCAAACTTTTAATATACAAGTCGCTTTTAAAGCCAATATGGTGTTACGGAATTTAACTATGGGGCACTGCTTCAGCTTCAAATGTAGAGAAAATTCAACGAAGGCAAAATAAAATTTTACGCATGATAACATCGGCTCCATGGTACATCAAAAATTCAAATATACATCGTGATTTGAATATGACACTAGTGACTGAATAAATTGCAAAATACGCAGGCAAATGCCTAACAAAACTCGAGTCACATCCTAATCCGCTTGCTCGTAATATATTGAACTTTACTGGACACATCCGCTTAAAAAAGAGAGATACAAGATACAGATGCAGCTGCTTAAAAAGATCTTTTTTGAGCTTATCACTACTTATGATTATTAATAACTATCACTTAGTTTATGTCCGACATTGTTTGGGCCTAATAATTATACTTTAGATTAAGATTTGAATACTTATTGTTAGTTCATAATTGAAGATACAATAAATAAATAAGAACGTCTTAAAAAAAAAGAAACTAATTCGGCGAAAAATCACTTCAAGTTTGTTTAACATCGATTTATTTACTTTAGGAAACGATTTGATGGTTGTAATCATTGATACTTATACAAAGTATTCCACTTTCTTATGTTATAGTGATTAAAAGATTGTCATTAATACAAATATTAATACCTTTGACTAAAATGCCTATTTGATCTAATTTCAGATTCAATAATTTAAAAACCAATAGCAACTCAGCATCTCAAAATTTAATTACTCACAAAAGTAATAATACTTGTATTATATTCTGAAACAACCTTTACGAAAATCATCTTGCATGTAGTTTTCGAGTCAAGCAATTATTTTTCTAATGGACGAATTAGGAGAAATTGTATGACTTCAGTTTTATGAAATGTTTATGAAATTTCCGTATAAGTTTGAACAGCTCACATTTTATTAAAAGAAATTTATGGATATTTTACGAAGGAATTCTTTCTTACAGTTACATATGAAAAAAAAACAAAATTTCAAAATTTATTTTTGTTTTAAATAAAATTGTTAGAATGAAAAATTTCATGAAAAAAATTTCAAACAATTTAAGTGTGTAATCATACATTCATTCATACAATCAGTCATACAATCGTTCAAATGAATATTTGTAATATAACGGGTGTTTTTTTCAGAGGTATAAAACTTCGAATTGAAATAAAACACAAGAAAATCGTTTTAATGTCCATCAATTTGGCTTTATTGGAAGGATAATTTTATGCCATTAATGTTTAAATATGATTTCGGGCATGTGGCCGCCGCGGCTGGCTCGAATAAAGCTAATTCTACAGGTCCAATTTTCAACCACTTTTTCGAGCATATGGGGCCGTATGTTGGCAATAACGCCACGAATGTTGGCTTCCAAGTCCCCTAACGTTTCTGGTTTGTTGGCGTAGACGAGCGACTTCACATATCCCCAAAGAAAATAATCCAATGGTGTCAAGTCACACGATCTTGGTGGCCAATTGACAGGCCCATTCCGCGAAATTATGCGCTCATCGAATGTTTCCTTCAATAAATCGATTGTGACGTGCGCTGTGTGGCATGTAGCGCCGTCTTGTTGGAACCACAACTCATCCACATTCATGCCATCCAATTCGGGAACAAAATAGTCGGTTATCATGGCTCTATACCGGTCTCCATTAACGGTAACTGACTCTCCAGCATTATTTCGGAAGAAGTATGGCCCAATGACTCCACCAGCCCATAGAGCACACCAAACAGTCAGTTTTTGTGGATGTAATGGCGTCTCAAGGGTCTCATGTGGATTCTCTTCACTCCAAATGCGGCAATTTTGCTTGTTGACGTAGCCATTCAACCAAAAATGAGCCTCATCACTGAACAAAATTTTGCGATGAAAATCAGCATCGAGATCAATCTCATTTTCGGCCCATACACCAAAATCACGACGCATTGCATGGTCTCGCGGCTTTAATTCTTGCACAAGCTGGATCTTGTAAGGTCGCAAGCCAAGATCTTTGCGCAAAATCTTCCATAAAGTTGATGGACAAAGCTCCAATTGCTGTGCACGGTGGCGAATCGATTCATTCGGGTCCTCTTCAACACTTTGCTCTACAGCGGCAATTGTTTCTTCGGTGCGCACTGTTCGACGTCTCTGCGGATGCGTATTATCACATAGAGTAAACGTAGTGCGAAAACGATCCATGGTTAACCGAATTAATTGCTCTGATGGACGATTATGTCGACCATAAAATGGACTGAGCTTGCGGTAAAATTCGCAAACTGAACCATTATTTTCGAAATAAATTTGCACGATTTGCAAGCGTTGATCTTTTGTCAACCTGTTCATGATGAAATGGCAAACCAAACTAAATATTAATCACTAAATATCAAAAATCAAACTAAATATTAATCACTTGACAGCTGACAAAATGGCCGCCAGTTAAAAAAGTGATGCCAACTTAAAGTTCTATACCTCAATAAAAAACACCCATTATAACAAAAAACTGAAAGTTTTGATATTAAAGTAAAACAGGATTATAATACAAATTTCTTATATTAATGAAAATAAATTTCACTGTTACTTAAGCCATTTGTGTGCCACAAAAGTCTATATATTTGTAAAATAACGTGTATTTTTAATTTCCTGTTTTCCCGGGAAAATCTCAAAAATTTCCCAGGAATATTAAGTAGACATTTCCCGGGATTTCCCGCCCGGGAATTTCCGTTTCCCAAACTCTATCCACTATGTATAAAATCATACAAGAATGTTTTTTTTTTTTTTTTGTTATATGGACCATATATATTTTTTTTTAGCTGGGGTATATTAAATTTTTAAGAAAGGAATTTCTCAAATATTGCTAAACGCTCATTGTCTTTACTCAACCAGAGTGTTCGTGGCTTGAGAACTAAACTGCCCAATTTTGTACATAAAATTTTTTTTTTTAACTACCAGATTATTTTACTCGTACTTACTGAAACATGGCTTAGTGATAGTTATTCCTTGTAATAAATATACAGCCTTATTTACAGAAGTTATTAACAAGAGAAATTTTATATGGAAATAGATTTGTTTTAAAACCCTTTTATAAAGCCTTAATCATTTTATATAAATAAGGCTGATAATATTTTCCACAGATATTGTAGTACTTTTGATACTGATGTTCTTATTAATAATGTGTCCAACTCCTTGTTGCTTGTTATTGAATTTATTTATGTTGTCACGAAAATGAGACATTCAAAATTTATCTCAAATTGCTTCCATATTCCTCCATCCAACTATATATTCCTCTAACCAACTGATATTTATCTAGGAATCTGCACACTGCACGCAATGTGTATTTGCACGAAGCCATTAGACCCAACTAACTACGTATGCGTTAACATAGTTTTATTTAGTGAAGAGTCCAATTGAATTGGTATCTGCCTTCATAATGCATTTATTTTGTGACGTGACTGTTATTTTAGACGATTTCTTTTTCATTAATATGTATATAGCCAAACTTAAGAAGAACCTTGGCCGAGTTTACATCTTTATCTAATGGGCCCAAAAGAGCGTAACCATTAATTACTAATGAAAAACTGTTTGATTCGAACACGTATTTATTAAGTTACTCGTTTCATACATAACTAATAGACAATTTTATAGAATTCAACATGATTGGAAAATGTTTAAAATTTAAACATTAAATCAATAATCGGCATAAGATTGTAAATTTGTGATATCTCTAAATATATTTTCAAACTGTCCTCATATGTGTTTTCTGCACGAGAAAGACTGAAATGAAACTCACTGACACAAACATTTGACAATCAGTTTGAGTGTAAATTTGTATTTGCTTCCTTGTAAAACGTTTGTATTACATATGTATGTACGTATATTGAGTAACACATTTTTGATAGAATAAACTTAAAAGTATTTTACCCAATAAACATAGGATTAAATAGTTGAAATATGAAGATAATATCATTAATTGCAGTATAATAAAAATATATTAATATACATATGTATGTAATTATATGGTATAATACTCGTATATTAGCTGCTTACTATAGGTCTGCACAGATATACCCTGCAAATAAAATTGGTGAAACAGGCTAGTTACATCATGGTCCCATGTAATGTAGTCATGGATCATGTCGTTTTCATACAAGCATGCAACGCTGCACGATAAGTGTTCGTGTTTAAACGATTATGATCGTTCTTCTTAGGCACTTAGAAATTGTATGCGAGTAGTCTATAACTATTCCATATGGGGTAATTTTAGGGTTAGTCTGATGTAATGCAAAGTTGGACCATGTGATCCAACCCAAGGACCATTGGCGTAGCTAGACATTTTTTCTGGGGGGGGGGGGGCAAACACAATTTTTTTTAATTAGTGTTTTTTATGGGAATTGTTAAAATTTAAGCTTAAAATTTTTTAAACGCACTAATAATCCCAAATTAATATTTTACTTATTAAGTTAAATATATATTTTTTATTAAAAATACATTGAAATTGGAAATTAAAAAAATATATTTTACTTAATAAGTAAAATATTAATAAGTAAAATATTGGTTTGAGATTATTAGTGCGTTTAAAAAATTTTATACAGATTTTTTTTATTTAACATTTTTTTTATTTAAGTTAAAACATAAATTAACAGTCCAGTTTCAATAACAAAAATTAAGTTATAATTAAAACTAAAAAAAAAAAACATTCAAAACAAAAACAATGTATAGACAAAAAGTAAAGTATGTATTAGAAAAAAACTAAATAATAATAATAATAATAATCTAATAATAATAAACTAAATAATAATAAAATTAATATTCGTTTCCAACAAGTTTATATGCTCATATGGAAAAATTATTTATGTATATACTATATTTGAATACAATATTTTGAAAAGATACAAGCAAGAAATGATTTCATTCATCATTCATGATTTCATTTCTTAAAAATTTATTATTTAATTCAAAAAAAATTTATCTGTTGGTGCATAAATAAAAATAGGAAATTGCCATTTATTATTTAGTTACCCTTCCAATATTAAAGTTCTGAATCAATACTATATTGTTGCGATGAATGAACATATAAATAAGTACAAACATATGTATGCAGGTATGTATGTATACGTGTTCAATTGCATATATATTCATGCATACATATCGATAGTTGAGTTTTTCAGTGATTTCAATAAATTTCACACTAATACACCTCATCACAAAAATTTATTGCAATAGTATAAAAAATAGCGCTTTTACAAGCAGTTGTACAAAAAAGTTACATTTTGAATATTACACTTTCTATTATGTTTTACCTTCTCCTGTAAAGTTACAATTATTTGCGTTAGGGCCTTTCCATTTGAGACCAACGATATATTGACCTGTGTAAGTTGATATCCTATCAAAAATTTCGGTCATCAAAAGTACTGATACCAAAAATTGGACCTACGAATATTTTTCACAAGTTTTCCACTAGTCTAACAAAGTTGTATATGAACATGAATTGTTTTGTTTTGTTTTCTGACGGCCCTTTTCACAATGTACAATTAAAAGTTAACAGGGACTTTAACGGCAAGTTTTGTATGAAGAACTGTCAGTTAAAGTTCACGTTAACTATTAATCAGACATTGTGAAAAGGGACGTAATAAAAATAAAACATATGTATACATGTTTAAAGAGGAAATTTTGATTTGTTCGATTTTCTGACGATTTTTCGGACATGAAATGACGATTATTTTATATTTTATCGGGATTTCGGCGATTTTTCCATCATTTTATCTGGCAGCCCTGGATTGAACCATAAATATGCATACATACATACATACATGTGTGTGTACGAGTATATAGAGTATATGAATATATACAAGGTATTTGCAGATCATAATTTTTCGCTATTTTTTTAATTTTACTCTAAATAAAAATTGGTGGCTATTGTTACAAACAATTTGACAGTAGAAAATCTTAAGAACACCTTAAAACAATTTGTCTTGCTACTAACTACGTACACTAATACAATTTTATTAAGAATTTGTTGAAAGCTACATACAAACATATATATCTACACACATGCATTATAAATTCATATGGAGTTTACTATTTGTGACGTTTTGAAGTGCTGTAAACTTATAGTTTTTTGGGTATTTGTTATGTAATAAAAGTATGCATATTTAAGCCCAGTTCAGACTATTATACAAGTATTAATACTTTCATCACATTTTACGATACAGAAATCTAAATACATTCGTTGCGACTGTCAAAAAAATCTAACGTAAAATCACATATTCACCCCTATTCTACGTTTCGATTCGAATCGAAAGTTTCTCCGTTTGGCAACTTTGGTATTCTGCGTTCCGTTCTTCGATTTCTCTTTCGATTCTATGCATTTCGATCGTAACTACGTTTTTGTAAGTTGTTATTTTAGTGGCGGAGCGTTTTCAATTTTTGTTTTTTTTTAGCTTTAAAAAGTGATTAATTCAAAAAATAATGCAAGTATCGAATGAAAGAAGGTTTAATTAATGAAATAAACAGTTTGTTTTGTTTTTTTGTACTCAAATGCGATTTTTATTTAGTTTATTACAGGTAGAACAATATAAAAAGTGGACATACCTATTTAATGGCAACGAAAAACGATTTTGTCTACGGATTTAATTAAATTTAAACAAATTAACTTCATTTTTGTGTTACAATTACGTGTAAAAAATTAAAATATCACCTCCGGCGCGACAGGATTCTTCAGACTGGAAAAGTTTGGCCACAAATACCACTTGCTTATCTCGTTTTTTTAACTCTGTACTTAACTTTGCAAGAGTTAAATGAAAATTTTCACAATATTTAATTTGTATTTGTTTTAATGTTAAATCACTGTTTTTTGAACTAAATTTAACTTTTTGCTAAAAATTTTGCAAAATTTCTTAATTTTTTTGTTCTTATTTCACCCTTTTCATAGCAAAGCAGCAGGTTTAAACATACTCTTCTCTTCTTCTTTTTCTTTCGATTCAGTTTTTTGGCAGAATACGTCTTTTCGATCGTGCGTAACTGAATGCGGAAACGTAATCGAAATGCAGAATAGGGGTGATTGTGTTCAGACCATGACACTTCAAATCAAATGTGTAATACTAGTAGAAAACAAAACAGCTGTTCAATGAAAATGTCTGTGTTCTGCAGGCGGGCACGTGCCGACACTTGAAAAAATTCAGCAGCTAAAAATATTCTATGTAAATAACAGAAAAAAATTTAAGAAAATATATAACAAAAACGTTAAAAAATTACGTCAACGATATACATATAAATACTTCCATACGATTCACTTATACAAAATTTTGAGCCGATATACATATGACGAAACATTACATCAATGACGACACGCTATTGGCGGCGAAACAGCCGACTTGGAAGTTTGGTTTGTGTGAAAATGCAACCCTGATCTAATGAAAAGTATTATCGTTTAGAAAATTTTCTAAAAACGAAAGTCTTATGGGATGTCAAAATTTTTATCGTATTATTTGCCACTTTGATGACATTTTGTGTTCAGACTATCACACTTGCACGTATTATTTGAATTTTTGACAAGTATAAATACAAAGTATAATAGTCTGAACGCGGCTTTAGCGATTATTCGAAAAGTTTGTATAAAAATTACTGGTGATTTTCATGAGTAATTTTAAAATAAATAAAAAATAGAATTTTTTAATATTACAGGCAAAAGAATATGTTTTAAAAAGAATTTGTAATAAATCCTGGGGGGGACAATATCAAGTCTTGGGGGGCATTTCCCCCCCCAGAAAGGCCCAGCTACACCTATGCTAAGGACATCGCAATGTTAAATCCACCACATTTTCTATATATATATTTGGAGTAGTTTTGGAGTACTCCTACTCCTCTTTGGACTAGTCCTTACATGCATGTATGGACTAGTCGCATTATCTGTAAGGATACCTGTATGCAGCAGTTTTGCATGTATTGGTTCTGGTATGTACAGATACATATATTATTTGAGAATATTTGCAGCCATAAAGGCAAAGAAATATCACTTCAAATATCATTTAAAATGTTGGGAATATTTTTTTCTAACTTAAGGTCCTGTCAGATAAAACTTTTGCGTCGCGTTGCGTTGAAGATTCGCTTTTTTTCACATGAAGTACTTTTAACAGAAGGCGAAGCGAAAAGTTAAGCAACTCTTAACTTTTGCGTGCTTTGAAAATCAGTTGGTATACTTTTCTTTTATTTTTTTTGTTACCAAACTCGCATGTAAATATTAAATGTTATTAAACTTCTGGAAAACTTATATAAAAACAAGTTAGCATCAGATTAATCGAATTGTGCTGTGTTTTATTCATAAAACAAAACTGTGAAACAAACAGTGAGTGTTGTCAAAGTTTTTATAGTGCCATACACATTTTACTTCAGGTTTTTTTTTTCAAAGTTAGAAACGTCACGCAAAGTGTTGAAGTTTTATCTTAAACGGCCCATACTGTTTTGTCGTTTATTCATATGAAAAAATGTTTATAAATAGTACAAGAATTCATTAAAAAGTAGTTCTTCACCAACTGCTAACCCAAGTTCAACCGATTACATACCGAGTATTTCTAACGGCAGGGCTACTGGCTTTAAATAAACTTTCATTGTATGGTTAAAATATCTTGTTCTTATTCATGAAATAAATATATTTAACTATCGCTTAAATCTATGCACTACTCTATACAATCTATACAACTCCTTCGATTTTTCAAATGCATCTTAATAATTCTACGTCTTAAAATAACATACCACAAACCTCATGGACAGTGTTATTTATAAGATAAGCTGGAAATACAATACCAGTTGTTTTCACTTTTAGTTTGGTTTTTGCACTATAGGTCAAATCACCACTTTTTCTGTGCGAAATTAAATCCGCCTGCCAAATCATGGTTTTTCAATACAAATTCTGAGAAAATGTCTTCAAAATTAAATTTAACCCATTTAACCCAGAAATTAAACCTTTAATAACAACAGTCGATATATGCATTAAAATATTTCAATTTTAACAAAACATTAGCTAATTGCTGAAATCTAGTTTATTTGGTAGATTTAAATTAAAAAAATCCTCTTCTTTTTCATTAATTTCATCAAGAGTTCAGTTGCTTTCATACAAATGTTACCTACTAAAAAGAGGCATTACTCACAAAACGCAAAAAATCACACTTTGAAATAAAAATATAAATAACTCATTGATTATTTATACTTTAAATTTGAAAGGGGTCAAATGAAGTAAAAATTTTTGAAGGCCTACATAAGATCAATGCTTATGATAAATTATACCGTTCAAGCTATAGCTCATTATAATGAATTATTTTAAAGCATAGCGTTATAAATATGAAACACATGAATAATTACTTATCGCCTTATTTTCCATTTCACAGCAATGAGTTAATACCAATGCAATTCGAGAAAATCGCATTTAAAGTTGACCGATTTCTACTGAAATAACAAGTTTATTTTCAGAAGAACTTAAATCTATTGACTTAGATGCAAAAATATGCGACAGTGCTTAATATTTTCCGAAAATTAAAATAACGTGTCCTTATTTTAAAGTGTTGACAATTAAAAACAACGAAAAAAAAAGTAAAATGTCACTTTTGTTTGTTATTACTTTTGCTCAGAAAAAGTGATCATTTCACCTACTGTGCAATGTAAAAGTGAAGAAATGTCTTTAGAAAGCATGACTTTCCCTGACGCAAGTTTTTTCTGAGGACAGAGATCCCAAAAAGAGGACAGTATCCGCGAAAAAGAGGACGGATAACAACCCTAGTTAAGACACAACAAATTGCTCGTGTGGTCATTGTGTTATAGGAAGCACAGTTAAATGCTACTAGATGCTTAAACTTGCGGATAGTGATACGTTCCATAGATATGTGAAGAAGCTATCATCAATCGTCACGATTGCAAAGGGGAGAGTCTGGGGGATGTTTCATATTCCGTACAAAGCAAAATTTTGATGTTATTCACTTTTATTGTTGCTCTCTACCATTTCATTTCAGATATTATGATGATGCAGCTATTTTGTACATATGTAATAGGGATTTGTTTACACGCGACAGTGTTAACGTTATACTTTAGACCATATAAAGAGAGGGTGTCTCTGTATATTTTAAAGGGGCTTTCAATTTATGTAACGTCGTGGCAAGTAATCAATGAAGGAGATATCTAGGTACACGTCTCAGTTTTGGGTGTTAATGGAAACCTAGAGTATCACAGGGTATAACCTCAACAAGGCAGTAGCCTCGATATTATATTAAGCGACCTGGACCAATCACTCATTTTGTCACAACAAACGATTAAAACCCTTTTATATAAATTTATTAATGAATAAGTTATTTTTCCGCATTCCATAACGTTTTCCATTAGTTTTAATACAGTTATCAATTTCGTGTTTTGCTTTGGTGATGCAGTCTCAATATCTAAAAAAAATTTAATATATATATAAATTACATGGGTTTTAGAATTTATTTGGGAAGCAAACCAACAAATTCCCTGGCTGATGCAACAACAAAATATTCGTTTCGTGTCATTATTTTCTTTCTAACTTTTTTATGTTTCCTTCCAATCCCATCTTTCCTTTTCTATCTGATGTTCCAAGTTTTTTTTAGCTGTTAGTGCATTCTAAACAGCTTAAGACAAAGTTTTTTTTTCATTTTTATGGATATTCGGTACAGCGATATTGAAAACATGAACTCTTTTTTGCTATATTTCTTATCCTTTTACTTAAACCTTAAAGATTTTGTCCTGTTTCAAAAAGATATTCTCTTCTTCGCCTTGGAAGTTCACAAATCCTTTTGGCTTCATTACCGGTGAAGTTTTGATCATCTTTCTTACGCCTATCGCGAAACTTCCGCATGCTGCTTGCATTAGTTAAGGGTTTTTTAGCATTCAAATTGGTGTTATTAAAAATTGGTAGGAATTAATTAGTTTACACTATTTTAGATTGGAAGACCTGATACTCGTATTTTACGCACATCCACTTTTATTTATCAGCAGGTTTCAAAATTTGGTAAAGAGTTTATATAAGAAATTGCTTCATTAGCTGTCAGACCTCTAAAAATTGGCAGTGAACAACAGAAATTCCAATAGTTGACTGGTTTTGCAATTATCGTAATAAAAAGGCTTTAAGCTCCACGTCTGAAATACATAAATTTACCTCGGCGTTGTGATAAAATTCTCATCAATAAACCCCTTTAGAAAATAGTTACTGACCAGTTTAATACTGCTCGCTACTCACTTCAACTGGTAAATATATTTGGCTTTATCTAATAAACAATAATTACATCGATCTCGCAAAAAATGGCGTAGAGTGAAAAGAAAAAGTCTACTTCTACACCTAGAAAAAAGGTTGGTTGGAAAACTGTTAGTCCAATAAAATATCATTTGCATTAACTATATTTCAGTTGACGCTATCAATTTTCTGTTAATCCAAAAAACAATCCATGTTCATTGCTATAAGGGCATAATTGTAGCAAAGATATGATCGTGACAATACTTAAATTGATTGCATCAACCGAGCGTATGCTTTTGTCATGACTAATTAACTGATTGGTTAACCCAACCGAATAAAATATTACGAATTAGATTTTACTACCAACTTTTGGTATTAGCAACTAAAAAATTGTTGTTCTATATTAAAATTAAAATAAAAACTTTCAATCAGTTGCTGCAACTAACTAGAGGTTGAGTTTACTATCATAGTTTATATGTCGCAGCAAATTAAAAAATTAACTTTTGTGATTTTCAAAGATATTATGATATGTGAATTCTCAAATGGTTTCTGAAAATCTGTGCATAAGATAACAGGTTTGTGGCTTTTCACAATGTGTGGTTGAAGAAATGTATATAGACATGATTCACCATTAGGAAATAAATTTCAATTAAAATAAACTTATTACAATATTTAAAATAATAAATTTCTTAAATTGTGTATTTTTATTTGCGTTTATTGGTTATTTTTATTTCAGCAAGGAAGGCCAATTTTTCTTTTACAGGTACCAATTATGATATTGTTTTAATTATATTAACTAAATTTTCGGTAGCAAGAATAACATTTATTTCAAATTTCATACTGTCAACCAATTTTTTCTGTTGCTGCAACTATTGGGTTGAGGGTTATAATTAAAATATAGTGGTACCACAAGAAAATTTCAGTCGCTATAGCAGAATTCTATGATAGTTGCTGCAACCGCAAAAATTCAATTGGCAACAAATTCGGTTGTCACAACGAATCTGCTTTCTCTGTGTACTAATCTCAATATGTAGGTGCAGATTGTTTCGGATTTGCCCTTTTCATGGAAAACACCATTTGCTTTATTCTAATAAGGCTAAAAATACTATTTTGAAAAATTTTAAAATTTATGTTATAATTTTTGACTTCACATTATCGTTGATGTGCTTGTAATTATTTTGCGAAACACTGACAAACCAAAGCAATATGCTGTTCTTGGAATCCCTTTATCCTCGCCAGCAGCATTCACGCATTTGTTTCACTTTGTGCGGTGTTAGTTAATGCAAACTTAGCTTTATACAATAACTTTTTTCACTGCAAATGAAATGTTTGAATAATTTTCATTCATCGTATGACAAATTTTTTTAAATAGTTTTTGCAATTAAAGCTCACATTTGCCGTCACTAACTTTTAACAGTCTTGCCATTACTATTTGTATTAAGGAAATATAGCAAAACATGTTATAAAAAAACTAATTTTTAAATAATAATTGATTGATTGATTTACGTGGCTACCTAATACACGCAGGCATTTAAGTAGAATCTAGATGAGTACTTTTTGAAAGGACACCTGCCAGTGTCAACCTATGTAAAACCGTATGTAAGTATTCTGATACGGTGATCATTACTAGATCCAACCTGTCGCGTTTAGATATCTAATAAGGTTACTCAGATAAATCTGAAAGATCGTTTAGTACATAACTTCTTAAAAATTTGTGTCTCGAGAGATGCAAAGCCTGACATTCGCAAGGAAAGTGGAAGATTGTTTCTTCTTTGTTTTCTTCTCGACAACTTCGGCAGAACTCATTATAGGAAAGAACTTTCCTACTAGCATGTCTGCCGACCATGCAGTGCCCCGTCATAATTGCAACAAGCATCGAGATGTCCCTGACATGACTACCGATTCGGCATTGGAGGCATTCATAGCAGAGCCAACTTTACCTTGTACCTTCCTATAAATCAGCGCTCTTGCCGCTTTCCTTACCGCTAAAATGTCTGCTTGAAATACTGTGGCTTCGTTAGCGAGATGAAAGGAGCATTCTATACCAAGATCGTCCGAAAAGACCCCAGAGCCGACACCTCAGGCCATTCTTGATCTATCAGTGTATACCCTGACGTGGTATTCTGTTACTATTGGCACAATAGTAACATACCCGCCTGGATGGAATCAGAACTTTAAATAATTTATGAAAGTACAGTTGTAGCACCATGCAATCAGTAGATCTCCTCAGCGTAGGGGATAGTTGATCGAAGATTTTGGCATAACTATAAGACCTTGATCTCCACCTTCCAGAACCCCGCTACACTACTTAAGGATACCACCAATACATAAAGTTGGTCAACCACGTATTTCTCATATGTGGCAGGTTACCATACTACAGAGTCGTAAGTCAGTATAAGACGCACAATTGCTGTATACATCTATTTAAGCATTTTGGGGCTTAGGCCCCATTTAGATCCAAACATCTTACGACAAGAGTAGTATGCATAAGATAAATAAACGCTTTTATTAATTAGAAAAAAGCATTTTTTAGGAACACTACACACCACAGAAATCAATTACATCTGTATTTATTCAAACATTTCTCATTTCGAATATAATTTATTAATTTTTAAAATGAAATGAAACCGTTTTGTTTGCTGGGTAGCTCTAGCAAATGTGTTCATGTGTTTCGTGATATGTTTATACATACTATCGAACATTATACAAAAAAAAACAAACATAACACACATACATATGTATAACACTACATCCCTGAAGGAAGCGTGGCGTTAAGTGTCCCCAAGTCACCATTTTTGTCGACTATTTTGGTGAAATTGTCAACGGAGCGTCTGCATATTAATGTTGTTTTTGATGCGTAGAAAATTCTTTTTCAGATACACACAACTATGCTTCTTCTTAATGTCTTATTGGTTTGTTGAAAATAAAAGTGGCGAAAGTGGTGCAAAATTTAAGTGTTTATAAAAATTAGTTTAAGAAATAAAATTAAAAGGTTAATACCTATAAATGTAGTGAACAATTCACATTTATATTGTATAAAAATAAAAAATGTGAAAATTAAAAATTTTTTAGTGAAAGTGCATATTATGGAAAATTTTTTGACTCTTTGGAAGATTATGTGCTATCAGTTAAAGATTTGTCACACTTGCAGATTCATTCGTAAGTGTTTGACTTTACTTATTCAGCGAAACATACAATATAAATTAATCAGTACAGTTTTACTACGGATATTTTCCATAGTGTGGTGATATCTTCGATAGTAAGTCAGTACAATCTTACTATTGACATTTTCGCCACATGTTCCCACAAGAACTACCTAGGCAGTATTGACGCAGTCTACTGGTAGATTTCGTAGGACAGGCGTGTGTTAATTGTCAATAGTAGATAACATTAGTTGAGGTATAATTTGTCAGTAGTACTGGTGACATCGTCAATAGATAATCTCTATAATTTTACTATTGATATTTCCTGCAGGGATACTTCACACAAAAAAACTTCGTTTGCGTTTACATTCTTCCTTGTTCGTGTGTTCAAAAAAGCATTCGAATGTGTTGCTTACATAATGGTGGCATCAGATGTTGTCAGTGGTAACACCAATATAAGAAAATAAATGTAGTTGTCAACACATGACATGATACATATCATATTATAATATACAGCACAAAATTTTACATGCAGTCAGAGGAATTTTACACTGAAGGTCATAAGAAATTGGATTTTGTTTGAGTATGAGTTACATTTCTGTAGATTTAGTACCTTATTCACAAGAAGGATTTTTGATGTATAAAAAGTTTCCGCAAAAAACTCGTTTTATAAACCCTTTATAAAAAAAACTAGAATATATTCAAATAAATAAAAATATAATATTTATAAAAGTGTTTTTTGAAAAAAAAACTCAAATAGGATTAATGGAAATATATTAATACATAAAGGTTCGAATGGTTCATGTGAAATGCAAAAATATTCGTCAGATTCGTCAGAAAGTAGTTTTTTTACATGGAACAAGAGTGCGAATTTTTGATGGTTTTCAATTACAATAAGTAACCAGTCGGTAATTGTGTGTGGTTTGGAGAGCTTATAATGTAAAGTGAAAACATTTTCTGTATTATATTTGGTTGTATATATACAATATTTTTATAGCTTTGCTATTTATTGCGGGATACAGGAGTTAGGACGTGATTTTTGTAACAAACATAATCGACGCCATTACAGTTATAAATTTATTTTTGTTTTGATTTCTTTGTACTTTAAAGCAGAGTACGAAAATAAACGAAACGAATTTTTTGATTTTCTTTTGCATTGTTTTTTTAAGTGAATGAAACAAAAACAAAACAATAACAACGATTGCTCAATTTATTTTGCTTTGTTCTTCCACATAAGCACAAACCAGACAGAGAACACAGCCAACATCCGCCACTGGCCACAAAAAATATATTTATTTAATCGCACGCCGCACTGTGGACCATTTAAAGAAATGTCGGCCAAAAGTCATTTTTTCGGTCACTGATTGAAAAATGTTAAAGTTCATTCGAAATTAGACACTAGTAAACCTCGGGAGCCAAAATCTTAAAACTTTATTTCAACTTTATCACAGTGAACAGGGGTACTCAAAACGGACATTTTCAGTATTTTGCTAAAATGAGAAATTTCCTAGTAAGCTTTTGATTTTCAAACAGCTATAACTTTTTGGTTTTATAAGATATTCAATCGAAATAAATTTTGTATAATTACCTTATTTGTAAACTTACCTTACTTGTAAACGAGAAAAGTAAAGTGTTTATAATTTGTAGAGAGACTCTCTACTAAACGCCTATACCCCTGTGTACACCCGGGACGATCCGACCGTGACCACCAGAATAATTTTTCTGACACAAGGTCAAAATTTTTTGCAAAATTTTAGTAAACTAGTTATAAAAATGTTTTTTTCTGTAATGCTATTTTTTTGAAGTATTTTAGTTTTTTTTATTAAACCGCTATTATGAAAGGCAGTTTTAAGATGGATATGCGTATTTATAAATCATGTACAGTTGGTTACAAAAATATATTGCCACTTAAAATAAAGTAAATTTATATAATTCATGTCACAAATATACTTTGCTTTTTCAATTGCTTTATTATGCTAATAAAGGCATGTGACATACAAGCACACGTCTGGTAAAACTACAAAATTAAAAAGGATAGCGCAATTAGGGGATTTTTTTTGTTTGTTTTTATTATTATTAAATTAAAATTAAAATGGAAATTCCGCAAAAAAATGTATTCAAAAATATTTTTGTGACTAGCTTCATAGGTGCAAATGTTGTTTATGTTTTACCAACACACATATTTAAAGTAGATGAACAGGAAATCGAAGTGAGTTTTAAAATATGTCTCACAATGATTGATGGAAAAGTTGCACAAGCTTTAACTGATACAAGCTGCTTTATATGCCAACGGACATCAAGTCAATTAAGCCATCCCATTCCTGAAGATGAAAGTTTTAAGGCAACATACGAATTTGGATTGTCCCCTCTTCATGCTAGAATTCGTTTTATGGAGCACATTCTTAAATTAGGTTATGATTTGGATTTTGGTCCTTTAGGCGAAACAGTGAGAAAAAATAAAGCAAATGAAGAAAAAAGAAAGCAAAGAAAAAAACAAATTCAAGAAAAATATTTAAAATTAAGCCTAATGATCGATCCACCAAAGCAAGGAGAAGGAAACACAAATTATGGAAATACAGCAAGGAGATTTTTTTCAGATCCAGAAGCTGCAGCATCTATTACAGGTGTAGACTTGGAACTAATAAGACGATTCAACATTATATTACAAGTTCTAGCATGCAGCAGAAAGATAAATGCAAAAGAATTTGAGAATACGCAAAAAAAACAGCTATACTTTACAATGAAAAATACTCTGGGAGATATATGCCATCCACAGCTCGCAAAATTTTGCACCATGGGGAACAAATAATTCAACACAATACGCTACCAATAGGAGATCTGTCTGAAGAAGTGCAAGAAATAAGAAACAAAGACTGCAGATTCTTTCGCGAGCACAACACACGAACATTTCCAGATGCTGTACTAATGAAGACTTGATTACTATTTTATTATGCACATCAGATCAATATATGTCCAATGTTCGACAAAAATGGAAAACTAGCTCCATTGAATTAGACTTAGAAGCTAAACTACTTCTAGAAGATGAAAGTCAAAGCTATTTAGAAGAAATATTTACTAAAATTGTTTAAATAATAGTAATTTTAATTTTTAAGTTTACAAATTTATTAAAATTTTGCGTACAATATTTATAATGTTTTTTTAGATTTAAATAGAAACCTACGTTTTCTTCTTTATCTAAGGAAAATTTATAACAATGTTTGCATTTTGGATATTCGCTTCTAGATAAGCTAATTTTTAACTCAAACTTCTTCAAAAACCAACCTTTGGTCCTTCGTTCTAAAAATTTCACGGGGGCCAAAGTTTGGCACTTTCTGAAAGAATTTAAGTTTTTAATAAGTATAAGTTGTAAATGTGACACAAAATATAAGACTATGTGCAAAACAAATCTTTTAAAAAAGTTTTAATACCTCGCTTTTGTACCAAAAATCAGCTAAAACTTAAAATGCATTTTAAATCTATCATAACTATTTGTCTAACCGGTTGATTTTAAAGTTTTATATCTTAAACTTAAGGCCTATGGTCTCACCTAGTGAACAAAAAACAAACCGCAATACAAAATTCCAATCCAGCCAAAAGTTATATATTCTTGACCGCCATCTCGCGAAATGGTCCACTATGCGCCGCTAGAAAAGAAAATAATGGGAATGAAAACGTTTTAAAATATTTGCAGAGAATTTGACATCATAATGTAATATAATTTTATTACATTTTTATTAAACACATGAAACTTGTTTTATATAACTAAGCAGCAAAGCTATAACCGGGTGTCCGGGTGATTTATGAATGATAGAAAAATATGTATGAGAATTAAAATGTATTACTTAATTGTGCAATCGTATCAGTATTAAGATTTCTGTTAGACTTTTAAAAGTAAATTTCACCAGCTTTCGCTCCAATTTTTGTGTCGTCATGTTCCATTATGTATGAGTTGTTAAATATTTCAGAAATCAGATGCCGCTATTTGCCTGAACACTTCACATCGAATCTTTAGCAGTCTAGCACCAAAAGGGAATTGTTCAGTGTTTGGTATGTTGAAACGGATCAAAAGAAAAAGAACGATGCTGATGTATTTTACATTTTCGTCAAAAGTGGTACACAAAATGATCGAAAATGTGTTTTGGAACAAAAATACTATCAAAATTTTACGGCATGTAGCCACTACTAGTAATTTTAAAAAATACAACCAACATGCTGAAAATTCCCGTGACGTCATCGCCACATACACATGTGGCTTGTATGTCCGGTGACCATTCATCCTTTTCTTAAGAGGACAATCCATTTTTTTAACACGATGTCCTTTTTTTAAGTGTCCTTTTTTTAATCAACTGTCCTGAGCTAACCTAACCGAAATTATAAGTTTTATTTTCTCGAAATCTAAAAACAAGGCGCATTTATTAGGTGGCAGCACTACACCAGGTGACTAATGTTATTATACCAAGCTAAATAACAAATTTGAATTGCGTAGGTATTTATACGCATGCTATTATTTGCGTATCCATATTGCTGTTGTAAAATTTTTTGTAGAAAAGCGGGTACCTAATTGATGTGCCTTGTGTCAAAATCAATACAATAGAAATTATAATCACCCAAAACTGAAATTACCTGGCAACACTGAAAAATGTACATATCGCACACTAATTAATAAATCATAAACAGTCACAATTCAAACAAGTAAGAGTGCTATATTCGGCTGTGCTCAATCTTATATACCGTTTACCAAAGTGTTTTTATGTAGTATAGAGATACATACATAAGCATATACATAAAGTATAAACAAAAAGAAAAAAATAATTTGACCTAGTTACTTTTATGTACAAAAAAAAAATAAAAATTACAAATCCTAGAATCATTATATTAGACTTTTCTGATTTCTTATATCAATCTAGTAGTTCTTAAAAAAATATAGAAAGTGTGTTAAGTAAAAAAAGAAAAAAGGAAATTAAAAAAAAAATGTTTTATTTAGTTACTTTAATATCCAGAAAAAAAGTTCAAAGTTTCCAGCTCTGGAGCTGTGGTTTTTATTTTTATAATTTTCTACACCAAACTTTTCTTTCCAAAACGTCAAATATGTATAATCTATAAAGGAAAAGATAAAAATTAATTAGACTTAATTACTTTTATAAATATATCAAAAAAAGTGTAAGTTTCCCAACCCTGAGATCATTCTTTTTGATTTTTCTGATTTCTTACACCAATCTCTTTCTTTTAAGAATTTAGGATATGTTTAATTTATAGAAAAAAGGAAACATTTGTTTTAGTAAGTTACTTTTGTACAAAAAAATTTAAAGTTTTCCAACCCTGGAATCGTCTTTTTAATTTTTTTAATGGTTTTTTTTTTATTTTAAATACCAATTTGATTCGTACTCAAGCATAAAATAAGTTTATTTAATAAAAAAATAAAAAAAATAATTTTCGGTAGTTAATTTTTTATATCACAAAGAATGTAAGTTTCCCAACCCTGGAATCCTTTTTTGTGATTTTTCTGTATTCTTAAAAACAATATTTTTTTAAAAATGTAAGATATGTTTAATTTATAGTAAAAAAAGGAAAAATTTGTTTTAGTAAGTTACTTTTGTATAAAAAATAAGGTTTTCCAACCCTGGAAACGTTGTTTTAATTTTGTTTAATTTGAAATACCAAATTCATTCGTACTTAAGTATAAAATAAGTTAATTTTATAAAAAAAAATAAAAATTAGTTTTCGGTAGTTAATTTTATATATCACAAAAAGTGTAAGTTTTCCAGCCCTGGAACCTTTCTTTTTGATTTTTCAGATTTCGTACACCAATATGTTCCTTTTAAGAGTATAAGCTATGTTTAATATATAGAGAAAAAGAAAAAATTTGTTTTAGTAAGTTACTTTTGTATAAGAAAAAAGTTAAGGTTTTCCAACCCTGGAAACGTCTTTTTCATGTATAAAACTTTTTTTTAATTTAAAATACCAATTTAATTTGTACTGAAGTATAAAATAAGTTAATTTAATAAAAACATATAAAAATTAGTTTACGGTAGTTAATTTTTTATATCACAAAAATTTTATGTTTCCCAACCCTGGAATTATCCTTTTTGATTTTTCTGATTTTTTAACCCAATCTCTTTCTCCTTAGAATATAAGATATACTTAATTTATAGAAAAAAGGAAAAATTTCTTTTAGTAACTTAATTTTGTATAATTTTGTATAAAAAAGTTAAAGTTTTCCAACCCTGGAAACGTCTATTTAATTTTTTTTATTTATTTTTTATTAAGAAATATTAGTTTTATTCATACTAAGGTATAAAATACGTTTAACTAGTTTTCGGTAGTTATTTTGTATGGCAAAATGAAGTTTAAACTTTCCAGCTCTGAAACCGCCCGCTCGATTTTGCTCATTTTCAATACCAATCTTATTTCGACCATTTCTGACACACCAGCCAAAGAACGAAGTCTCTAGCTTTTCTGGGAGCTTCGGAAACCCGATTTCACATACAGACAGACGGATAGACGGACATCGCTTATTCGTCTTCCCTATGCATAAGGATCGAGAATATATATTCTTTATAGCTCGCTTATTAATATTTTAGAAATTACAAACGGAATGACAAACCTATATATACCCTTTTACCATTTTTTGGTAAAGGGTATAAAAAGGAAAAATTTGTGTTAGTAAGTTACTTTTGCATAACAAAAAAAGCTAAGGTTTTCCAACCCTGGAAACGTCTTTTTAATTTTTTTTAATTTTTTTTATTTTTTTTTTTTTTTTAGTTAGAAATACCATTTTTATTCATACTGAAGTATAAAATAAGCTTATTTAATAAAAAATTATTAAAAACTAGTTTTCGGTAGTTATTTTGTATGGCAAAATGAAGTTTAAGTCTCCCAGCTCTGAAACCGCCTGCTCGATTTTACTGATTTGCAATACCAATCTTATTTCGACCATTTCCGACCCGCCAGTCCAAGAACGAAGTCTCTAGCTTTTTTGGGAGCTTCGGAAAACCGATTTCACGTACAGACAGACGGACAGACGGACATCGTTTATTCGTCTTGCCTATGCATAAGGATCCAGAATATATACTTTATGACTCGCTTATTAATATTCTAGAAATTACAAACGGAATGACAAACCTATATATACCCTTTTACCATTTTTTGGTAAAGGGTATAAAAATCCTAGATGTTGAGGAGTGTACGAATAACATACAAAGAGACATAACAATAACAGACAGCAAAATAAATTTTCCAAGTCATTGGAAATTCGTTCAGTGAACTGTTTTATGATTAAACAATATCATTTTGATAATTTTGAGTTGTGATTGTTTATGATTTAGTGTTCGATATGTTCAATGTGTTGAATTTCTTGTCGACTCATACTACGTGTAAAATTTACATTGTAAATGTATGAAGCAACAAATAATCATTTGTTTTTATTGCGCTGATTTGCACGGACATAATTGTCCAGTTTGTCGGCGAGAGAGGCAAAGAGAGTGGTTTTGTGGTTGGCATAACTTTTCAAACCAGCTACAACCCCGCATTAGCAGCATAAAACCAATACAACCACAACTTAAAAAACAGCAAATGTTCAATGAATACGAAAAACACGAACGCACACAAAGCTGTGTATACGTATACATTTTGTGCCAGTTGATTTAATCTCGTGTAATTTGAAAAAGAACAAAAATTGTGCTGCTTAAAAATTGTTCTCGTATAAAGAGTCCGATCACAGAGGAGAAGTGTAAACATATAGTAATGAAATTTTTATTAAAGTTAGAAGTACTCATGCTTTTAGTATATTTTTTCTAATTAATTAATTAAAAGTATCAAAACTTTCAATATTGTAAATACACAGGAATTTGTTGGTTTTTGTTTGTTTTATTAAACTTATTTGGTTAGTAAATGGGCACACTGCAGTATATAGTTATGTACTGCATTAAAAATTAATTTGCTTTACCAGTAAAATCGTATTGTCGTATTCATAATAAAATTGTAGCAAGTGGCAAAGTTTTTTTCATTAAAATTTTTAAACTTTTGTATGAAAACCATTTAGCCACTTGGTAGAATTTCCTTATGAATACAAGCATTACTGATTACTAAAAATTCAATGCACCTCATCGTATAATAAATCATTTAGGCACTTTATAAAAATTGTAGAAAACAATTTTAGTAATCAGTAAAAATATACTGGTTAAAAATTTTTTATTATTTTTACTGAAATTTTAGTGGTACTGTTCATCTATGGTAAATGCCTTTACTTTTACTTTTTAATTTTTAATTCCTGTTGTTCAGCGTTTAGTTGTTGCTGTTCTTGTTGTTGTGTACGCATTGCAATTAAAATAAATTCAGTAACGTGGACTCGCGCACGAAGGGTTCCGTACACCAAAGGTGAAAAGGAACCCTATTGTTTTCGCTACGCTGTCCGTCTATCCGTCTGTACGTCACACGGTATTTTCTCAGGAACCGTAAGAGCTATGGACCTGAAATTTGGACACAGTATGTACGCTACAACAACAAATACATAAGAATTAAAATTTAAAGGGTGTTCCAAAACGAGCAACGAAAAAAGTTAAAATCCCATGTTATATACATACAATTGTATGAACATATGTATATTGAAACTTCAAATTTATAAAATTAGTGTATTTTTATACAGACTACTACAATTAACATCATGTTAATGCAATTTTGACGACGTAATTTTGACAATTTGCTATATCTTGGAAACCGTAAGAGGCAAACGCTTGAAATTTTCAAAAACGGTAAAACTAAAATAAACCGAAAATTATAAAATCGCCAAACCAAAAAAAAATCGCCAAAAATTAAAAAAAGTCGCCAAAACGAAAAAAATCGCCAAAATTAAAAACAAAATTCTATCACTAAAATAAATCGCCAAAATGAAAAAAAACGCCAAAGTGAAAAAAACGCCATAAATCGAAAAAGATCGCCAAATCGCGAAAATGTCGCCAAAACTAAAAAAAAAAAAATTTAAACAAAAAAAAATCGCAAAAATAAAAAAAATCGCCAAAATGAAAAAACGCCAAATACCGAAAAAAATCGCCAAAACAAGAAAAAAAATCGTTAAAACTAAAAAAGAGTCAAAGCTTAAAAAAATCGCCAAAACCGAAAAACGCAAAAAACGCCAAAACAAAAACAACGAAAAAAAATTCCAAAAATAAATATAATATAGGATGAAGTTTTTATTATATTACATATCTAGTGTTCGTACGGAACCCTTCGTGCGCTAGTCAGAGTCGCACTTTACTGAATTTAATTTCACTTTTTGGGGTTTGTTTTCATTTTCGCAATTTTTTTCATTTTGGCGATTTTTTTTTCATTTCGGCGATTTTTTTCATTTTGGCAATTTTTTCTAATTTTGCGGTTTTTTATTTCGGCGATTTTTTAATTTTGGCGTTTTTTTTTTTTTTTTTTTTTTTGTTTAAGGGTTTTTTCATTTTTGCGATTTTTTCGGTTTTTCGCAATTTATTTTAGTCCTAGAAATTTTTTTAATTTGGTGCTTTTTAGTTTCGGCGATTTTTTTGTCTTTGGCGATTTTTTTAGATTTGGCGATTTTATATTTTTTTGATTTTTAAGTTTTACCGTTTTTGAAAATTTCAAGAGTTTTGCTCTTACGGTTTCCAAGATACAGCAAGTTGTCAAAATTTCAAAGTCAAAATTGCATTAACTGATGGACCACCCTTTAATTTAAATTTTTTAAATTTAGTGTTGATTGTTGTAGTCTGTATAAAAATACACTAACTTTACAAATTTCAAGTGTATATATGTACATACAATTGTATGTATATTTCATAGGATTTTAAAATTTTTCGTTGCGAGTTTTGCAACACCCTTTAATTTTTAACTGTCATGTATTTGTTGTTGTAGCGGCCAAATGTCTATACACTGTGTCTAAATTTCAGGGCCGTAACTCTTATGGTTTTCGAGAAAATACCCTGTGACAGGCGGACGGACAGCGTAGCGAAAACAATAGGGTTCATTTTCACCTTTGGTGTACGGAACCCTAATAAAGCAATTTCAAGTTAAATAAAACAAACAAAAACCAGCAAATTCATTTGTATTTACAATATTTTAAATAAGTTTGTATTGCTTCTTTCAAACACTAATACACTCATATATAGCTCACAACGATTTGACAACGCGGTGTGCATCTTACTCAAAATTTGTGATTGTATTGTGAAAAAGATTTTTACCCCCTAGCGTATAGATGTTTACACATCAAAAACATTTTACTTAATAGGTAAAATATTAATTTGGGATTATTAGTGCGTTAAAAAAATTTAAACTTAAATTATAAAAAATCCCATAAAAACACTAAAAATTTACAGTTTTATTTGCAAATAAGTCTTGTATATAAACGTAGTATAAGCAAATCTGATATTTCATACGAAAACAAGCCACATCAATCCGGTACCCGTAGTTCTAAAATAATTAATAATAATAATAAAATAACAGTAAAAACCACTTTAATTTTGTTGGTATAAATTACTTTTCAATACAGGGTAAAATTATAATTAAATAATGTGTAGAGTGTATGTATAACCTAAAATAACCTAAATAAAAATATATTTTTTGCACTATGCCCACACAATCCAAATTTGGCTTGGCTAACATATGCACAGCACAAACACGATACCCTATTTCATGATATACACAATATATGGCAGCTAAAAACGTTAAGAGTAGTGCTCAGAACAAAGAAATTGTTTTAACTTGCAGCACCACGCATTTTTAGTTTTGAAAATCCGGCTTCAGCATGTCCAGAATAACTTCCACATATACCCCTCTATCTCTTGGTATAGCACTTCATCAGGCTTACTCGTCAAGGCAAGGTGTTTACTTTCGGTATAGCTTCTGAATTTGTTACAGCTATGGCTATGTAATGCAGAACAAATCATCAATGCCAACTATAGTATGCCACATCATTCATTCAACGAGCTTTGAACTACGGGGGCCCAATGCACTGAGATTAAGACAATCAGTGTACAAATAGAAATAACGTGGAACCTGCTGTTACAAATAAACGGTTGAAAATGACAGGAACTATTGCTCTCAATATACCTGAAATACCAATCCAGTATTGCTATTAATAAACCATCCCATTTTGACGCTAGTGCTTATGTCTCCGGAAACAGTTAGAGCTAGTGATTTAAAATTTTTTACAGAAATGGTATAAGATCCTAGCAACACGAGAGACCCATGTGAAAATCTCTTCAAGAAATAAAATAATTTTCTCACTGCTCTTAGTCAGCCGATAACATTTTGCTATCCACTGTTAATAAATCTACATACATATGAATCATCTAGAATGTACTTATTATTTTGACAACGTTTTTCTTAGAAAAATAAATTCAAAAATAATGCACAAACACTTGTGTCTAAGATAAAGTACAAAATATTTTTCAAGATTTAAAGAACAAATATTTAGAAATTTTTTCAAAATACCAAATACGAGTATATTCAAATTGTATGACAATGAAAAAAATCAACCGAAATTGAACTAAAGAAGTCAAGAAGTAATTACATGCAGAAAACTTTAAATTATTTACCCAAAGAGCGTCATAACTCCAAAAATGGAATTTTTGAGTTAATGATGCAGAAATAAATAAATAATAAGAAATTATATACATTTGGGGTATTCAAACAGTAGTGTTAAAGTCATATCGTCATAATGTCTTAAACTTTTTAACCAGTTTAAAATGCGACTGCTGTGAGCAACCCCTCATAATTTAGTGTATTAGTTGAAACATAAACAATTTGACACAAAACAAATGAGAAAAAGTATTACAAAAGTTAAATAATATTTGGTACTAATATGCAAAATTATGAGAAAATTATTTAACGGCTTCTATCTGTTTCCGAAAATTATTTGCAAATTTTTGCAATATATAAAACAAAATTTTTTCGAGCATTTATCCTTTTAAAATTTTAAGGCTTTGGAATTTATTTGTAAAATTTTTAAGTTTTACGAATCAGGTAATTTTTGATAAAACTTATTGCTCTTGTGCGTAATTTTAACAAATTAGGATTGAATCAAGCCACATCATTGTCTGATTGAAGTATTCTTGTTGTTGCAGTTTTTGCCTTTTTTTTTACACATTTGGCGACTTTTATTTTATATCACACTTTGCTATCTTTTTGGTATTAGCAAGTTTTTCCAAATTTTCATTTTTCGAATTTTTTGGAATTTATTTTATCTTTAGGTATTTTATGTGTTATTTAGGGCTTGTTTATAATGTTACAATTTCTCGCCAATTTTCGCTATTTTTGCGATTAAAGTGGTTTTTAGCCAAATCTAGCTTTTTTACCGATTTTTAATACACTATTTATTTTTGCGAATTTTCATCATTTTGTCAATTTTCTGCGATTTTTGGAATTTCTTAGTTCTTTAGGTATTTGTAAGTTATTTTAGAGCTTGTTTGCAATTTTGAAATTTGTTGCGAATTTTTGCAATAATAGTGATTGTTCCCAATTCTTTGCTTTTTTTAACAGTTTTGAACTTTTTTTTAGTAAATATCAGACTTTAATATATTTTTGATGTTACCAATTTTTTGCGTATTTTCGTAATTTTTTGCGGATTTTTAAAAGTTTTTTGCATTTCTTACAATTTTAGCATTTTTTAAAATAAATTTTAGGTTTTTTTTTCAATTAAAAATATATTCGGGAATTTTCGCAATTTTTTTGCACGTGAGATAATTTTTGATTTGCTCGTTTACAGTTTTTGAGGCTTTGGAAATTTTTTGAAGAGACTCGCGTTTTCACGATTTATATGCTGTAAGTCTATACTCGAGTTATTACTTCTTTTTGCGGTCTATATAACCAGCTTTGGGAGATCGTTTCCATTATTTTAATCCCTTGCGAATTTTTTTATTTTTTGCAATATATAATGATTTGAGCAGAAATTTGCTTAAGAGAAACACCACGTATTAAAACGTAAATGGATATTTTGCCGAAAATGAGATGTAAAAACCAAAATAATTAGTTATGACAGTAACAAATACATAGACTAAAGAATTGTATTAAAATAGTACTCCTTTTTTTATATAAAAGAAAATAAAAATAATTTTAAACTGGTTTAAAATGTTAGGACTTTATGAGACTTAAGACTAAAAAAACCAAAAAACAAACATACACTGCAGATCAGATGATTGCAAGCACTTAAATTTCTGCTAAATGGGCCATATCTTTCTAAAGTTTTTTTGTCGACAGTTAAAACTCTACTGCCAATAAATATAGCATTCCCTTAAGATAAAACAAGCAAGAGTGCTATATATTCGGCACAGCCGGCTTTGCCGAATCTTATATACCCTTCACCAAAGTGAGTTTATGTTGTATAGAGATACATACATGAGTACATACATACACATTTGTTTTGTGAAGAAATTTATATTTTTAGTTAGTAACCTCTCGGTCTTTTTCAATTTAATATTTGTTTTTCGATATTAGCAATAAGTTGAATATTTATTTAAGAAATATTTTACATTCTCAATTTTTTCCAGCTGTCAAAAATGACGTCACGTCATGCAATACCAAAAAATCGGGCACTCGAGATGTTCTAAAACCATACTACTATTTAATAACCCTATAAAATAGTATTAGTATTACCAAGTAAAGTAACTTGTTATATTTTATAATCTTTGATGTTGTAAACTTGTTAAGTGTCTCAATTTAAACATCCCATTGCAAAAGGTATATATCGCGGTATTATGTAAGCGTTTATTCCTAAAGAATTTTTGATGTGTAAACATCTATACGCTAGGGGGTAAAAATTTTTTGGCTTTGATTCTTTGCTGAGATTTCTTTGCTGAGATTTCTTTGCTTTTTGCTTTTGCTTTGCATTGTCAAATCGGTGTGAGCTATGTATGAGTGTATTAGTGTTTGAAAGAAGCAATACCAAGCAGAGAAACAAGTCGACCGGCTCGAAGCCGACGGTGCGCCGCCGCCGGTTATTTTTTTGTATATTTCCGTACACCAAAGGTGAAAATGAACCGTAAGAGCTACGGACTTGAAATTTGGACACAATATGTACACATTTGGCCACTACAACAACAAATACATGAGAGTTAAAAACTAATGGGTGTTCCAAAACGAGCAACGAAAAATGTTAAAATCCCATGTAATAAACATACAATTGTATGTAGATATGTATATACACTTGAAATTTTAAAAGTTAGTGTATTTTTATACAGACTACAACAATTAACACTAAATTTAAAAAATTTAAATCAATGGGTGGGTGTTCCATCAGTTAATGCAATTTTGACTTCGTAATTTTGACAACTTGCTGTATCTTGGAAACCGTAAGTAAGAGCAAAACTCTTGAAATTTTCAAAACCGGTAAAACTAAAAAATCAAAAAAAAAATATATAAAATCGCCAAATATAAAAAAATCGCCAAAAACAAAAAAAATCGCCAAACCAAAAAAAGCACCAAATTAAAAAAAATCTCTAGGACTAAAATAAATCCCGAAAAACCGGAAAAATCGCCAAAAGGAAAAAAATCCTTAAACAAAAAAATCGCCAATATGAAAAAACCGCCAAAATGAAAATCGCCTAAATAAAAAAACCCCAAAAAGAGAAAAAAATCACCAAAATAAAAAAATTGCAAAAATAAAAAAAAAAAAAAAATTGCCAAAATTAAAAAAACTCAAAAAGAGAAAAAAAAAACGCCAAGACGAGAAAAAAGCAATATAACTGAAAAAAATCGTTTAAACTGAAAAAACTTAAAAAAGGAAGAAAGCTAAATCAAAAAAAATTATCAAGTCCGAATGTGCGCGAGTCAAAGTCGCACTTTACTGAATTTATTTTAATTGCAACGCGTACACAACAACAAGAACAGCAACAACTAAACGATGCACAACAGGAATTAAAAATTAAAAAGTATAAGTAAAAGTAAAGCTATTTACCATAGATGAGCACTGCAGTACCACTAAAGTTTCAGTAAAAATAATAAAAAAAATTTTAACAAGTAAATTTTTACTGATTACTAAAATTTTTTTCTACAATTTTTATAAATTGCCCAAATGATTTGTTATATGATGAGGTGCATTGAATTTTCAGTAATCAGTGATGCCCGTATTCATAGTGAAATTCTACCAAGTGGCTAAATGTTTTTCATATAAAAGTTTCAAAATTTGAATGAAAAAACTTTGCCACTTGCTACAATTTTATTATGATTACGGCCCTACGATTTTACTGGTAATACAAATTAAATTGCATTAGCAGTAAAAATTTACTGAATTTTTTTTAGTAATCAGTAAATTTACTGCTTACTGCAATTTTTAATACCGTACATATACATACATATACTGCAGTGTGCCCATTTACCTACTAACCAAATAAGTTTAATAAAACAAACAAAAACCAACAAATTCATATGTATTTACAATATTGAAAGTTTTGATACTTTTAATGAATTAATTCAAAAAAATATACTAAAAGCATAAGTACTTCCAACTTAAAAAAAAATTTTTTCATTACTAGATGTTTACACATCTCCTCTGTGATCGGACTCACATTGCTTTTATTTTTATTTGTTCAGCAGAAAGGAACGGTTTCAGGGATATGAAACGGAACATGTCCCTTAATTAATTTTATAGTTAGGACTGTTTAGCGATACATTTTATTTTTGTATCTATTTACAAAAAAAAATTAATAAGAACTGGTTACAAGCTGTCAACGAAATAGATTTTAAGCACAACTGTGTTGAGAGCATAATAAGCAGGGAACCAGAAAGAAATATGCTCTAAAAAAAAGTGTTTTATGCGCATTAAATATGCACTAGAAATTTTAAAATATGCACTAAAAACTTCAGAAATATGCTCTTAAAAATTATATAAATTGGTTTATTTGTAAATGAAAACATATTTTTAATTTAAAAACTCAACAACATTTGCACAAAATAAAACAAAAATAAAATAAACAAAAATAGAAAACAATAAAAAATTAACAAAAAATAATAATGCACATTAAAACAGAATTGCTACACAAATTTTGACTAAAGAAAATAATACAAATTAATTTTTTTGGATACTCTCGTAAGAATTGAACTTCAATTTCAAAAAGATCACGATATCTGAATTAAAACTTAAAACTGTATTTTGGATATATAATACAAAACTTTTAATGCAATAGACAAAAAAATATTGGCCTTGATTTTCAAATATAAATAGTTGTCTGTCACATCTAATAAACTTTTACACATTTCCGTCATAAATAGCAAAACCTAATTTTATTGAAACTAACGTCCGTAATAACTGCGCAATATATAAGAAAAATTTATACACTACATGGAATATTGGATATGAAATTTAGGTGGCAAAATATAAAAATATAATTTTTGAGCAACAAATGAGCTTGTAAGCTCATACAAAGTATCAAAATATGCCCTAAAAGCGTAAATTGTGCTCTAAAAATTATAAAATATGCTAAAAACATGTATGTAAGACTTTTTTATGCAAAAACATGCTTTAAAGGGTAAAATATGCAAAAATATGCACTAACAAATGGATGCCAAAATTCATAAAATGTTCTGAAACGGATAAATATCTTGTCCCCGCATCAATACATCACACAAGGAAAAACATGCAATTGCATATTTGCGGTTTCCCTGATAATAAGCAACAAAAATCTAGAGTAAAGATCTTCCTAAAATATGAAATATATTTAATTGGAAGAAAAATGTTTTTGGTTATATTTTTACCAAAAATGTTTTTTTTAATTTCCAACCCTGGTTTTGATTTTCCTAATTATTAATACTTATTTATTTCTTTCTAAAAATATCCAGTATATTTATTTAGCTACGTTTTTTATTTTTATCATTTGTATGGCAATTTTCTAAAACATAAAGTATAAAAAAATTGTAAACAAAAAGAAAAAAATAATTTAATTTTCCAACACTGGAATCATCCTTTTAGATTTTTCCGATTCTTAGAAATATATATAAGGTATGTTAAGTGAACAAAGAAATAAGGAAATTAAAAATTTGTTTTATTTAGTTGCTTTAATATCTGAAAAAAAGTTAAAAGTTTCCAGCTCTGGAGCTGTGGTTTTAGTCCTTATAATTTTCTACACCAAACGTTTTTTTCCACATCGTAAAATATATATAATTTATAAAGAAAATGAAAACAAATTAATTAGACCTAGTTACTTTTATATATCACAAAAAGTGTAGGTTTTCCAACCCTGGAATCATCCTTTTTGATTTTTCTGATTTCTTATAAAAATCTCTTTCTCTGGAGAATATAAAATATGTTTAATTTATAGAAAAAAGGAACAATTAGTCTTAGTAAGTTATTTTTATATAACAAAAAAAAATTAAACGTTATTCTAATTTTTTTATTTTTTATTTTTTAATTTTAAATACCAATTTTATTCGTACTGAAGTATAAAATAAGTTTACATATTTAATTAGAAAAAATAAAAATTAATTTTCGTTAGTTTCTTTTATATGGCAAAATAAAGTTTAAGTTTTCCAGCTCTGATGCTCGATTTTGCTGATTTCTAACACAAATCTATTTCGGACCATTTCTGACATACCACTTTAAGAACGAAGTCTCTAGCTTTTCTGGGAGCTTCAGAAAACCGATTTCACGTACAGACAGACGGACAGAAGAACATCGCTTATTCGTCTTCCCTATGCATAAGGATCCAGAAAATATATACTTTATGGGTCGCTTATTAATATTCTGGAAACTACAAACGAAATGACAAATCTATATACACCCTTTTACCATTTTTTGGTAAAAAGGAAGCTTATGATTTTCTATGGTTAATATTATTAATTTAACATTACATTTGAATAATTTGACGAATTGCAATAAAATGATGATACGAACATTAAGTAAAGAAAGTGAAACATCAGCTTGGTATCGGTTTGATTAATCGGAAATTAAAACGTTTCCCAATATATAATTTTATAAAAAAAATTTTATTGGGAAAAATTGTGTTAGAAAAATTTGAAAATTTTTAGAAAATACCCTCTCCTGCCTGCATTTATATGTAGGATGTCAAAAGTTTCTTATAAGTTACTAACAACAAGTTTATTTATAACAAAAGAGCAAAAAATTTACAAAAAAGAGCGTGCAATTTTTTTCCACATCCAAAAATTAAATTTTTTGCTAAAAAATTCTATTTTTCGATCAATGGTTAATGTAAGGTGCACCATCAAAAATCTCGAAAATTTATTTCACAATCTTTCTTAATACCTATTCTCTCAGAAAGAATTAACGTTTTAATCAAATACTTAATCATTTTTTTAAATATTCCAAATAAATTAAGAATACTTTTTTTACAAAATATACCAAATATCATAATTTTCAAAAATCCAAATTGCAAAATTATTCCTGGCTACAATTTTTGAGATATCATATGAATTTTAATGAAGTTTTCTTTTAAAAACAACAAAACCAAATGGTTTTTGACAAGTAATAAAGAAATTATGTACTAAAGCCTGGTACTCTGTTTACAATTTCGTGCGAAATGAAATGCTGTCAAACTACATATAAAAGTATTTGGTATGAAATATTTGCGAAATAAATTCGCAAAAGTAGTGCTCTGTTCTTGTTGTGAAAAGCACATAAAATCATGTCTTTTAGTCTGGCATCATTTTAGTTTACCTGCGAAACAACATGAGCAGTGCTTTTTTCGCACGGAATTTTAACAATGTTACATACTTTCAAGCAATAAAAGCGAGACATTTTTAAAAAAATCGCGAGTTGGGCTACATTTAGTACATGTCAAATTTTTCAAGCGAAATAATCAATGGTGCTGAAAATTTTTCACAACTTTTAACAGAGTACCAGGCTTAACGAATAAAAAAAATGGCCAAAAATTAAAAAACAAATTTAAAGTGATATAACTTGGAAACTGCTCTAAACATGTTTTAATTTTGTTTTTAACGTTGATTGTCCCGCTGAAAAAATTATTAAGATTGGTCAATATTTATAAACGTTACAAGCTCCGAAAGAATTTCGACACCAGTAGTTTCCCAATTTGAGGCTCTTTGCAGCTTCAAATATACTTTCTCAAAACTTGAACACTTTTTCTTTCCAAAACAGTTGGTTTCATCGAAATTGGTTCTTTAGTCCAAAATTTGTGCAACGTGCAACGTAAGGCTTAGTTTACATCTGGCATTTCATGTGTGCTACGTGCCCAAAAAACGTAACCACTAATTACCCAGCAAAAAATCACACATTACCATTAGAACTACTTGCCTTGACTTACTTTTCTAATTGCCAAATATCATTAATCGCTTACAAATCACATTACCGAAAATTTAAAAGAAACTATGTACAAGTTGCTAAATGAGGAGAATGCTTTTTTTAGATTAAATATATTACATGAATAAGTTGCCAAATAAAAAAAGTAAGTGTCTCTCAAGAATCGATTATTTTAGTCTCACGCCTTGTTAAAATCACTAAAGCATTAAACACATTCACCACAGCAAGCTACCGACTACCAAATGTCAAGGATAGAATACACATGTTTATATGAGAATAGTTCTTTTGAAGACAGCAAAGCAACACGGCGGCAGGTTGTTGACTATGCTGATTTTGTCGTTGTAGTCCAATTAAACTAATTTCTATTTTGTTGGGTATAATGATGTTAGGAATAAATTGATTCATTTTTGTACTTTTACGTGAAATAAGTACATTTTAAAAAAGTAATTAATTTTTACAAATGCAAAACATATAAAAGTGGCAATACTGAACTATGTATTTGTACTTGAATATCAACTGCAGATGGTGCTGCTGCCGTCTTCATAATAATTAAGTAGCCGGCTACGAGGCGACAAATGCTGCTAGCGGCATTTGAAGTCGTGTGTTCGTGTAGCCTGCTGTGGTGAATGTGTTTAATGCATTATGCATTAAACACATTCACCACAGCAGGCTACACGATTTCAAATGCCGAAAGCAGCATTTGTCGCCTCGTAGCCGGCTTCTTGATTATTTTGGAGACGGCAGCAGCACCATCCGCACCTCATATTCAAGTACAAATACATAGATCAGTATTGACACTTTCATATATTTTGCATTTATAAAAATTAATTACTCTTTTAAAATGTACTTATTTCACGTAAAAGTATAAAAATTAATAAATTTATGCTTTACATAAATTTTTGGATATTGTTTCTATTAATTAATATGAAATAATTATACAAAATCATTCATTCAAGATTTTGTATTATAATGGCAACACTGAATTTTCTTATGTGGCCAAAGAAATAGAAATTAGTTTAATTGGACTACAACGACAAAATCAGCATAGACAACAAATGTCGCCCTGTTGCCTTGCTGTCTTCAAAATAATCATTCTCATATAAACATGTGTATTCTGTCCTTGACATTTGTGCCCTTAGTTATGAAAATGGTCTAAGTCATGCGCATTTTTGCTTCGAAATATCAAATAAATCCTTGAAAAACTTTAATAAATATTTAAACATAATCAAATAAATTAATATAAATCGAGACTAGAACAAGTCTAAATTAAAATGCTGCTTAATATAAAAAGACTTTTTCATTTGTTCAAATGTAATCTACTAAATATCTCGACAAGAGCAATATATGACTTAGACCACTTTCATAATTAAGGGCACATTTGGTAGTCGGTAGTTTGCTGTGGTGAATGTGTTTAATGCATAAGTTGGTAATCCAGTAGGGAAGAGCTTCAACCAAAAATGCTTATTTCCAAACTCAATTACCTTTTTTGAAATTTTTTGCTGGGTAATAATGAAAAAATTTTTGATTCAGACACGTATTTATTAAATTAAACAGTTTCATACACAACTAATATACAGTTGTATAGAATCCAACATGATTGGAAACTGTTTAACCCTTAACTATCCAGTATGCTTTTGTAACATAACTGTCCAGTAGTGACCAACGGACACATTAAAGAAATTAATGACAATTAAAGGACAACAAAGACGGTATACTCGTAGATTATAAAAATGTTTTTATGATATTATTTGCTAAGGTAGTTATTTACTTAGTTCATTACACTTTAATTACTTATTTTTTAAACAAGCATTACAAATAATGCTTTTACAGAGTGTTTAGAACAGACATTCCGTTTAAATTTCTCGCAACACTGTTTGGATAACGAATCTCGTCTTCGTATATAAGGCGTTATCACCTCAATTGCTTTGCGTATTCTTTGCATATTATTTTTATGTTGTTTCCAAGAATGATATAAGTTTTTCCATATAAAAATTTTGAAAAAAAAAATTCGACAGTCCATCTATTTTTGTGAGTTGAACTTTATACTCATGTATGTCAACGCCCCTTGGTGGAGTTATAGTATAAATTTATTTCAGTTTTTTTTTTTTTTGTATTGCTAGCGTCTATTTTCTTACTATGATGCATCGAAGATGCATTTATATTATTAGAAAACCCAAAGACGTTAGAATCGATGTCGGGATTTCTGTTGGGTTGAAAAAGTGGAGATACGAGTATGCAAGTCTTGTTTTTTCTCATGGTCCCAACTACTGTGAGACCATTTTGTGCTCATTTTTTTCAACTACAAGGCTGGTAAAATAATTGTCAAAGGTAAAGTTTCTGTTGGTATGGATGTATGACTCACATAGTTGGTGGACTACATTGTTTTTTTATTTTCCCAGATATGGTATACCAAATCGAGGGTGACTTGTTTTCCTATCAGATTTTGTCAGATTTTCAAATAAAACCTTTTTTAAGTTTAAATTTAAGTATTACGACAGTTCTCCAATACGTCCAAGTTTGTCTTTTGATTTTCCGAGAAATTTTGTATTTTTATCATAGAGCCTCAAGAACCTCAGTAAAAAGCAAATCTGTTTTTCCCATTGTGGGGCTAAATATCGGATTTCCAAATAGTGGATACCAGTACTTTCTAAACTCAAATCATATAGTCAATAAATGCCGGCATTTCGTCTGCCGTTTTCCATTGATTTTATATGACTATATGCGCTTCAAATTTGGTGTATTTTACTATAATTTCTAAAACTTATTCGCTAAGAAATAAGTTGAAGCTGTCTAAGGGATCAATTATTTCTTGGCTCGGTGGGAGCACCATCTTATAAATACCACCGCGAATGATGTTGTGCTGAAGAGTTCTGATATGCTTCTCAGGTTCATATAACCATATTTTTCCATCTCTGCCCTTATATGTTTGAACATATATTCAAACAATATATTAATGTGTCTATTGGACACTTGTGGGTTTATGCGCTACTATTTTTGTTTATTGATAATAAAACGGGGTTTCGCAAAAATAAATATTTAGTTTTTATAAGCAAATGCAATTCAAAACTGTGTCCGGGAGACACTTGTGGGTAGTTAAGGGTTAAATCAATAAATGCATGTCTGAATCGAACAGTTTTTCATTAGTAATTAGTGGTTACGTTTTTTTTTGCACATCTCACACAGATGTAAACCCGGCCTAAGTAACAAACTGACACTTAATATTTAAAACTAGAACTCGATAATGACATAATGACTGCGTTAATTCTCCTACAACTGTTACAGCTTATAACGAGTATAATAATAATAAAAATAATAATGCAAATGATAATGACTGTAATCATGTTTGTACTATATATTATTTTATTTTCTAATTAAATTTTAATTGCACAAAAAATAACTGTCTATTTGAATGTCTGAGTTTTTTACGCCCAGGAATAAAACTTAAAATGCATTTTACGATTTCGTGTAAATTTCGTACTTTGGCAGACACAAATGCCTGCATATTAGACATGTTGAAATGAAAGTTAAATAAATATTTTACTAAAAAATAGGGAAACAAAAGCGCAATGTAGGTAAAAGACAACTGTATATTTATAAATACATATATACATATCGTCATATGATTTCATAAAAGCCCTAAGTTACATTGAAACAGTTTTACAGGAGAAGCAAAAAACTCTTTAATATGAAAAATTAGCCAAAAATTTTCAAACTTTGTCCAGTTTAAGCTTATTTTTTATTAAAGAATTAATACATGAAGAAAAATATCCAGGCTTCAAATCGTTACATACGTGATCGTATCGGCAATCGTACGAAAACAAATTAAATGATACGTTAATCGTATAAACTGAATGGGATTTCAATACGTTCACGTAATCCGAAAATTGTGTTTTTACGTGACGAGTTGTACGTTCACGGATGTAACGATTTGACACCAGTTTTTGTATTACTTGTAGAGATGTGAAGCTTACGCCTTTGAGGATTCGTTTTTTCTGAAACCGAAAAGGGCTTAAGTCAAATTAAAAAATGGTTTTGGTAATTTTAAGGAAACTATTTCTTATTTTCTTCATTAATTAAATTAAATATATGTATATATTTTACTTAATTTTTTAACTAACAGAACATAAAATGTAAAAATAGGTCTACACTATGCAAGTCTTATGCTAGTAAGCTGATTAGTTTGTTAGCAGAAAAAAAGAGGGGAAAATAAACGTTTAGAACAAGAATTCCGAATTTTTAATTTTTTTATCTGTGGGACTCCCCGCTTTTTTTCCTGTAAATTTTTTATAGTTACATGAATACTTATAATAATAGTTTTACCTGCATGAATGAAGGAGCAAAGTTTAGGAAGAGAATCTCAATCCAGAAAAAAACGAATGAGTAAGGTAATGGGTGTTTAGTAGAAATGGAAATTGTCGTGAATCTTTAACATGCTTAACGCATTTAGAAGGAATATTAATTTTTTTATTATTAATATTTCTTTGAATTACCGAATGTGATCAATCGCATTCCATTTGGGTGTGTCAAACATTAAAATATTTTTGCTCTATATCTATGTTTTTTCAATGCATAAAGCACAAAAAAATTAACTGCTTATAAACAAAAAATAAAAATTACATTACTTTCATCTTTTGTATTTGTTATTTACTCCTTATCGAAAGGCGTAATTTACATATCCTCACAAAAACATCAATGTGAAAAAAGGCCAAGTTCCTATCAAAAAGCAGTGAGATATAAATTTTTACAAGTTCTTGTTTGGCACAACACCTATCGCTGACATATGCTATGCATTATATACATTTTTAATCGTAAGGGTGTCATATAATTTTTAGATAATCTGCTAACTTGGCAATATTTTTACCGATATAAAGAAATGAACAATATTCTCTCTTTTTGTAGAAGGGTAAAAATAAAAATGAATTATTGTGCTATTACAACGGACGTACGTGTACGTGTACGCAATTTGTTAAGAGTCGTCTAAAAAGAAATATGTAAAATACAGCGTCAATTCTAGTGGGAGTGATCCCGCCTATTTTCTCAATATATTTACATATTAAAGTCTGCTTAGCCGAAGTACATAAATCAAAAGGATATGCCCAATGTGCATACAAAGTTTCAATAGGGTGGGTGGTGCTTTAATTTTTGGATTTTCCGATTGAGTAAATCAATGAGGACTATTTGTCTACAAAATGTCAGCTTTCTACAGTATAATATTACTGAACAACTTTATGAGCCTGGCCCCGCCGACTTTTATATCTGTTAGTGGTTATGATTCATGTAAAGTTTTTTATGAAAACCTATTGAGAAATACATGAGTAATAGACTAAAAACTGCTAAGCCGAAGTACATGAAAGAAAAAGAAAGAAAAGGAAATTTTTACTTTGGATAAATGCAATGTGGATGAAAATTTTCAATAAATTTGAACTTAATTTTGAGTTAACAGTGGTTGTTCCCAACCGCAGATTGTAACTTCTGGTTTCTTAGATTTTTCTAAGTGATCTCTGATTAATTTGTGTACCAAATTACAGCACTCTACTGCGAATTGGAGTTTTAGCGGATAAAACTTCTTGGTTTTAAGATTTTTCCATTGGCTTACTCATCTACACTTGCTTGTGTATAAAATTTTAGCTCTTTGGAGTGAACTTTACCTTATAATTTTATGAGCATTACCCCTCCCACTGTTTTAAACTCACAATATTGTTGTGAGCCGCGCTTATAATTCATGCTAATTTGCTCCTAAAATATGTTAGACCGAAGTAGATTAAACACAAGGGTAAAATTTTATGGGACTGATCACGCCCACTTTTTTAGATTATAGTTTAAAGTATTGTATACTTGTAACGTATATGGAAAGTTTCACTAAAATGGCTTAAGTTAAAAACTGTATATTAACAGCCTTATTTATATAACTTGTTAAGGCTTTATAGAGGGGTTTTAAGGCAAATTTTCATAAAAAGAATTTTTTTAAAATGCCTTAATAAGTTTTATAAATAAGGCTGTAAGTTTTCAGGTTCAAACAATTGTAGCGTGGCCCCGCCCATTCTGGTAAAATTTTTTTGTTCTTCAGATTTCTCTAGTTCGTTTCTCACCTAGACCTACTTGTGTATCAAATTTCAGCTCATAAAAGCAACTTTTAATTTTTAATTTTTATGGGCGCAGCCCCGCCCCTCTGACTAAAATTTTTGGTTTTCAGGGTTTTGTTGTTGTTTCCTCCCCTATACCTATTCGTGTATCAAATTTCAGCTCCTTAACACAACTTTTCATTTATAATTTTAATGGGCGTAACCCCGCCCACTTTTCCAAACTTGAGATTTTTTTCGGTCACTTTTAATTATTCCTGTACAGTTTCGTTGCAAACGGATAATAATACATACAGAAATAATATTTATATCTAAATATTCTGAGCCGTAGTACACGAAAATGAAGTTGAAAACGTGTGGGCGTGTCAACGCCCACTTTCTTAATGAAAAATTTTTAGGCTTGTCTTATCGCAGCATGTATGCCGAATTTCAATAAAATAGCTTCCATTAAGCGCCTTAGATTTGCTTTTTTAATTCTAACCTTTATGGGCGTAGCCACGCCCTCCTGGCCACAATTTTCGGGTTTTAAAACTTTTTTGGTCTATTGCTCACCTGGTTAAAATTTTTATGTTTTCAGATTTTTCTGGTTCATTGCTCACCTAGATCTACTCGTGTACCAAATCTTAGCTCTCTAGCTATAGCGGAAGTGCTTCATCAATTTGATGAGTGATCAGTGAGTCAGTGAGTATGTCTTAAAATATGCACTTTTTGCACCTTCATATCTCCGGGATTCTTCGTATATAAGCTTATATGAATTTATTCTAATTATGGTTTAAATTTCATAATTTTACGGTCGCCGGGAACAAAGTTATTAGGGGGGGTAAAAACAGCTCGAATGGCTTCCTGTAAATATACACACTGCGTGCATTGAGCGGAACTTGGCCTGGCGCACTGCCGTTCGCCTAGATATTTTTGTTTTAGAAATTTTCTCGTTTGCACTAAGGGCTTTTAGAATTTTGTGAATAATAACGCTATTTTCAAAAAGTCAATTTTGAATTTTTTGTAACTTAGGGTTTTTTTGAAATCATATGACGATATATACTCGTAAGTATGAAAAAAAATATGCGGATTCCCTAGTGCATTTGTATGCGTAAAGGCCGGAGCACAATGAATCCGTCATACGTTAAACTTCGCCTTCTTCAATTGACATTAACACAATGACGGAGAAGGTTGGCATATTGAGTACTTTTAGCATGTGCCAATTAATTTTTCTGCTGTGCCAAATGATATCTTTTCTGACAATGTAAATTTTTGACAAATTCGCTTTAGCATAGAAAGTAGCTGATGAAAAAATTGCTGCGGCGGCGAAACAAAAAATTTGACTACAAGCCGCCGACTACCATCAATTTTTTTAAAAGAATTTTTTTTTTATAAAACAATATTCTCATAGCAAAAAATTATATGATATTATATAAATGATGCAAAATTTTTCAAAAATTAAAATAAACAATGCATTTTTCACAGTCTAACTACATTTAAGAGACTTAAGAATGTATGTAAAAGGCGACAGCTCGAAGCAACGGCGTTGGATTTAAATTTTATGATACCATGCTTTTTATTGGAGCTTGTCAAAAATTTACCTGTTGTGTCAAAATTTCTACTAGCCCCCAGGGCTAGTGAAATTTTATTCACCTCAGAAGTGTCAAAAATTTACTTACACTAGTACTTTGCTACCGTTTGGCACAGGCTCTTTATTGACGCAAGCAATTGAACAGCTTCAATAGGTCGATTCTTAAATTCAACTTTTTGTATTTATTTCGTTTATTTCTATTGTTTAATTTAATTTTTGCCACAAAACACGAAAATCTAAATCAGAGCATACCACAAAAAAACCAACCAATATCTCTCAAACTACTCAAAAAGTTAAAAATTGACCAAATTTTATACTTTGCCTTGACTTTATGTAACAGACATATATTTCAACTTAGCTGTCAGTTGAACAAGGCGAAGTTTAACACATGACGGATTCATCGTTCCCCGGCCTTAAGTTTGAAATATAAGACAGTTTTTCTTTTCTTTTCTTACCCTTTTTCAACTGTATTTGAGTTTGCAAGGTACCTTATAAATTTTTAAGCCAGCAGCAGTAGATGTATTCAACTTAATGATTTTTGTTATTTTTGCATGTTGCACAGACAAGTAATTAAGGATTACTTAAAAAATAACTTCATATTTTTAAGTACTAAAATACCAACGCCTTTAACCCTTTAATGCATATATTCTTATATATTTGAAAATCTAATATATTATTATGAAAAAATATTATATATGGTTTACATACATATATATTTATAATATCAAGGCGCACGGTAGTGCGCCAGGCCAATTTCCGGCCAATGCACGAAGTGTGTATATTTACACAGAGCCATTTGAGCTGTTTTTACCCCCCTCATAACTTTGTTCTCTGCAATCGTAAAATTATGAAATTTAAACCATAATTAGAACTAGTTCATGTAAATTCATATGCAACCCAATAAGCAAGTGTAAAGCAATTGTTATTCAAGTCACATATTCAATTGTCAAGGGTTGAATTATGCTTGATTTACACTTTATTTCAATAGCATTCTCAATTCAATTCGAACATTTCAATTGTATTACAGTTTCATTCAAGGCTTGAATTATACTGTAATTCAACCTTGTATTACAATTAAATCAAAGTATATTTCAAGTTTCAAAAATAATGATATTAAAGTAGAAAGGAAAATGCAATCGACAAGTTTTTTTATAATTATTTTCTGCATATCTACCTTCGCTATTATTTTCACGATTTTAGTCAAATTTTGTTTTTTTAAATCACTTTTTTATTTGTCTTTGATGTTTTTCACCACAATAAAAAATAAATTGCTTATTTGACAAGGTTTGAACATGTTGTATGTTGTTTGATTTTTTATTTCAAAATATTTTCAAACTTGAATATAACTTGAAAAAATGTTTGAATTCAACTTTGTTTCCAGTTAAATTTCAAGTACTTGAATTTTAATTTTTTGAGCGAATGTAGGGTTCCGGAGATATGGAGGTGTGAAAAGTGCATATTTTAAGACATACTTAGGTGAGCAATGAACTAAAAAAATCTTAAAACCCGGAAATTATAGCCAGGAGGGTGGGGCTACGCCCATAAAGGTCAGAATTAAAATAGAAAATCTAAGGCGCTTAATGGAAACTATTTTGTTGAAATTTTGCATATACACTAAGATTATGCAAGGCTATAAATTTTTTTTAACTCATTTTCATGTACTACGGCTCAACATATTTGCATAGGCTATATATGTATGTATTATTATCCGTTTGCAACGAAAATTGATACGAATAATAAGCACATGCCGAAAAAAATCTTCAGTTCGGAAAAGTGGGCAGGGTTAAAAGTTGCGCTTATGAGCTGAAGTTTGATACACAAGTAGGTCTAGGTGTGAAAGTAACTAGACAAATCTGAAAACACAAAAAATTTTACCAGAACAGGCGGAACGCTGTTGCTATTGTTTGGAACTAATAACTTAATATACAGCTTTTAACTCAAGCCATTTAAGTTAGACCTTGTATACACGTTGCTCGTATACAAGACTTTAAACTATCACCGTAAAAAGTGGTAGTGATCACTCCCATTAAATGTTAGCCTTGTGTTTAATCTATTCGGTCTAGCATATTTTAAAAGAAAATTAGCATGAATTATAATCGCTGCTCACATCAAAATTGTGAGTTTAAAATAATGGCAGGGGTAATGCCAGGTAATGCAGGGTAAGATTTAAAGGTATAATTCGAGAGAGAGAGAGAGAGAGAGAGAGAGCGGAAATTTAATACACAAGTCAAAATAGATTAGTAAGCAAATGGGAAAATCTGAAAACCAAGAAGTATTATCCCGTATGCCGGGCTACGCCGTTAAAACTCCAATTCAGATTAGGGAGCTAAAATCTAAGAAACCAGAAGTTTCAATCAGGGGGCAGGAACAAGCACTTTAAAGTCAAAATTGAGATCAATTTTATTAATACTTTTCATACACATTGCACTTATCCAAAGTGAAAGTTTCCTGTTTTTAAAATTAGCCTTGACTTCACCCATATCAGGTACTGCGAGTTAGCAGTTTTTAGTATATAACTGATGTATTTCTCAACAACTTTTTCCTCCAAAACTTTACATGAAACATAAGCACTAGCAGATGTAAAAGTCGGCGGGGCCAACCCATAAAAATTTTACGTAATTTTATACTATAGATAGCTGACATTTTGTTAACAAATAGTCCTAATTGATTTACTCAATCGGAAAATCAAAAAATTAAAGCACCAGAAACCCTATTGAAACTTTGCATCACATTGGGCACATCCATTTGATTTATTTACTTCATTAGTCTTTACTTTCTGTTGCTGTTCTGTGCCGTTCCCTTCTATATTTTTCAATTACTTTGTCTGTGAAAAAAAATCAGCTGGCAACATATAGAATTGATTACACTTGTACACAAAATAATTGCGTTCGCGTACTCAAAAGTTTTTACAAATTTTTACTGAACTTTACTGCATTTTACTAAATTGCGTTCGTTTACCCAAAATACAGTAAATGAGAACACAAATTGAGAGAGTAAAGTGACAGTTCTTGACTGTGTGGTTTGTAAATTTTTACTGCAGAAATTTGTCGTAGTAAAGTTTAGTAAGGTAAAAACATATGATTCAAAATGTAAACAAATGGAAAGTAAGCAAATGAAAAGTGTAAAAATTTAAAAAAAGTTTAAATGAAAATCGTGAAAGTCATTAAAAAATAATTAATTTATAAATTATAATAATAATAGCTGTTATGTGGAGTTGGAATCAGCTGTTTCTTTAATCTTACTAATTTTTACTTTTTTCCGTTCCCGTACTTTTTTAGGCTACCGCTTTTTTTAAAGAAAATTTTAAAATTTTCGCAGTAACTACTCATTTACTGTATTTTAATGCAAAAGTAAACGAACACACTTAATATAATAACACACTAATACATATGTACACACTTTTGGCTGTCACTTAACGTTGAATTCTATTTTCTACAGATTTGTCCGCAACAGAACAGAACGAAAAAGTAAAAACTAACCACATACAGATTTTCAACTCAACAGAAACAAAACAGCTGATTCAAAATAGAACAGCACGTACAAACTAATTCTGCCTTAAATGAATTGTAATTGTTCTCTCTCAATTGGCTCTCTCATTTAGTGGAATTTGTGCATGCGAACGCAATCCAGTAAACTCCAGTACAGTGCGCACACTTAATTTTTTATAAATTCGGTAGAATCGACAAAAAAATCGGTAGATTAGAATGAAATTCGGTAGAGAATTTTTTTTATTCACAGAAACATAGAAAATAACAATTCAAAGAAACAAAAGATAATAAAATATATGTACTTATATATAAAGGGTAAGTGCAAGGAGTATCAAACTAAACAGGTTCCAAAAGCGCATTTAAAACTTCACATGTGATTGGAAATTAAAGGCCCTATTATGAGTTGTATTCGATTTTCGATCTTCGCTGGGTATCGAACATCGAAAATCGAATGTTGGATTCATATTATGAGCATCGAAAATTTCGTTGAGCAACGAATTTTCTATCGAACATAATTTAGCTTTCGATGAAGTATTTTAATATGAAAATTTTTCAACAAAATATTAGTCTTAAACAACGTTTATTTTTAAGTACACAAACACAAATTTTAGGCTATTTTTTGTCAATTTTATTCACAATAACGACCTTTTTTTGACGAATGATCTTCATAATACCAAATGAAAATTCGTTCGATCAGTACTTTCGTCTACAGTCGAAGATCGAAAATTGCTCATAATAGGGGCCTAAACTGCCATAAACAATGAAGCATTTCCAATAAAAAAAACGTCATCCCCAGTTATTTGCCCTTACCCTTTATATAGATATGTTATGCATATGTAAAATAATATACATAAATAACAGGAATTTAGTTTTTGTTCATAGGTTTTATAAAGCTACTAAAATAACTTTCATTTCACAAACATTTGTAACTACAAAGATTATATGTAAGATCCATTTATGAATTTAAACTTCTGTACAAAAATTATTAAATCATTGGGAGAAATAAATATTTCATCCCCAAGGCGCAATTCTTTGGCAAATATTAGGTTACTTATAGTTTCAGTTTTTAACCGATTTCTTTGTTCTGTTTTAATGATTTTCATGACAGAAAATTACCGCTCTGCGGCCGCACTGGTATGTGGCAAAATAGGCCATTTACACATATATCGACTTAAATTACTAAATAACAATATTCGGTAGATTTCAGGCCTTGTTCGGTAGAATTGGTAGATTGTTGAATTCACAAACATATTCGGTAGAATCTATCGAATATCGGTAGAAGTGTGCACACTGCTCCAGTAGAAAAAATTTAAAAACTTTTGAGTTCTCGAACCGTTGTTACTGTGTTGGCATTTTCACTGCCAGATCTAGCATTTTTATTCGTTGAAAAGCATTCAACTTTTAAAAAATTCTGCCAAAAAGCATTTTTTAACTTGTTAAAAAAATTTTAGTGTAGAGAATAATTCTTTAAGCAAATGTAGATTTTTTTACAATTATGTGTTTCCTACAAAATGTAGATACAATAGCCCAATTCACAATCTTTTGCAAATGGTATTGGATCTTTCATGTGCAAAATGGTATATGGTATAGTATATTGATACACACCACTAAGAATTGTTTAGTTTTCACTTTTGAACAATGGAATTGGTATTCTTCTCACTTGAAAACAGTATTGTGAAAGTAAAACGCAACGAAAAAGTCCAAAAGTCCTAAATTCAGCTGCTAGAGCACATGCTAATAATTTGTATATTTTAAATTTCAACTTAATCAGGTATAGCCATATGCTTTAACATTCGAACTTACAAGCAAATTTGTGAAAACGATTCAGTAGCCGGGACATAGACGATTATTTTAATAAAAATAAAAAAACACATGTAAGTTATTGGCACAATTGTAAAATTCTCAATCCCATCACTGATACTTATAAATGTATTTATGTATGTATGATTGTATAAACATGAAATTGAAAGCTATGTATATATTTCAATAAATTGTTTTAAATTTAAATCTGGCATTATATTTTTCTTCTGTAGAAGATTTTAGCACAATTTTTTTTCAGATTTAGCATTCTCTCATCATCATTGTCTGGCAACACTGTCTCGAACGCACTTAATATCACGAACAGCGAAAGGACAACAATACAAATTTAAAACACACACTAACAATTTCAGGCACAATTAAGTACCAACACATTTAGATACATATTTAAGCTGTTAATTCAACAAAGGGATTTAAAAATATCTTTGCTTATTAACAAAAAGCTACTGGCCTTCTCGTAAATTTTTAGCTTAATTGGTGTTTTTAATTGGAATAAGAGAGAGATTATAATGACACCCGTCAAGGCTAATAATACATACAACACGTAGCAGACATCTTTTGAACAGCTGAAAAAGGCTTAAATGCATTGGCGTAGCTAGGCATTTTTCCTGGGGGGGGGGGGCAAACACAATTTTTTTAATTAGTGTTTTTATGGGAATTGTTAAAATTTAAGCTTAAAATTTTTTAAACGCACTAATAATCCCAAATTAATATTTTACTTATTAAGTTATAAATATATTTTTTATTAAAAATACATTGAAATTGGAAATTAAAAAAATATATTTTACTTAATAAGTAAAATATTGGTTTGGGATTATTAGTGCGTTTAAAAAATTTTATACAGATTTTTTTATTTAACATTTTTTTTTATTGAAGTTAAAACATAAATTAACAGTCCAGTTTCAATAACAGAAAATTAAGTTATAATTAAAACTAGAAAAACAAAAACAATATATAGACAAAAAGTAAAGTATGTATTAGAAAAAAAAACTAAATAATAATAATAATAATAATAATCTAATAATAATAAACTAAATAATAATAAAATTAATATTCGTTTCCAACAAGTTTATATGTTCATATGGAAAAATTATTTAAGTATATACTATATTTGAATACAATATTTTGAAAAGATACAAGCAAGAAATTATTTCATTCATCATTCATGATTTCATTTCTTAATAATTTATTATTTAATTTAAAAAAAAATTATCTGTTGGTGCATAAATAAAAATAGAAAATTTCCATTTATTATTTAGTTACCCTTCCAATATTGAAGTTCTGAATCAATACTATATTGTTGCGATGAATGAACATACATACATAAATAAGTAGAAACATATGTATGCAAGTATGTATGTATACGTGTTCAATTGAAAAAAATTTTATGTGCATATACATATATACATGCATACATATCGATAGTTGAGTTTTTCACTGATTTCAATAAATTTCACACTAATACACCTCATCACAAAAATTTATTGCAATAGTGTAAAAAATAGCGCTTTTGCAAGCAGTTGTACAAGAAAGTTACATTTTGAATATTACACTTTCTATTATGTTTTACCTTCTCCTGTAAAGTTACAATTATTTGCGTTAGGGCCTTTCCATTTGAGACCAACGATATATTGACCTGTGTAAGTTCATATCCTATCAAAAATTTCGGTCATCAAAAGTACTGATACCAAAATTTGGACCTAGGAATATTTTTCACAAGTTTTCCACTAGTCTAACAAAGTTGTATATAAACATGAATTGTTTTGTTTTGTGTTCTTATAAAAATAAAACATATGTATACATGTTTAAAGAGGAAATTTTGATTTGTTCGATTTTCTGACGATTTTTCGGACATGAAATGACGATTTTTTTATATTTTATCGGGATTTCGGAGATTTTTCCATCATTTTATCTGGCAGCCCTCGATTGAACCATAAATATGCATACATACATACATACATGTGTGTGTAGGAGTATATATAGTATATGAATATATGCAAGGTATATAGTATAATTTTTCGCTATTTTTTTAATTTTACTCTAAATAAAAATTGGTGGCTATTGTTACAAACAATTTGACAGTAGAAAATCTTAAGAACACCTTAAAACAACTTGTCTTGTTACTAACTACGTACACTAATACAATTTTATTAAGAATTTGTTGAAAGCTACATACACACATACATATCTACACACATGCATTATAAATTCACATGGAGTTTAATATTTGTGATGTTTTGAAGTGCTGTAAACTTATAGTTTTTAGGTATTTGTTATCTAAAAAGTATGCATATTTAGCGATTATTCGAAAAGTTTGTATAAAAATTACTGGTGATTTTTATGAGTAATTTTAAAATAAATAAAAAATAGATTTTTTTAATATTACAGGCAAAAGAATATGTTTTAAAAAGAATTTGTAACAAATTCTGGGGGGGGGGGGCAAAATCTAGTCTGGGGTGCCTAGCTACGCCTATGCTTAAATGTTGAACGGCTTAAATTAAAGTCAAATTGTAAAGCAAGCATAATTAGGGAATTGAATGAACAAATTAAAATGCACTTGAAAATGTTAAATCGGTATTGTACAATGTATGTTTTTATTAGGCAGAAACTTAGAGGGTAATATTGAGCATTTTTTGCTTATAAAACAATATTTTTGGCTTATAATCGGCAGGAAAACAAAAATTGACTATAAAAATTTAAAAATATGCTTCCAGTAACAATACCTAAATTATCTTGAAAATTAAATATGACAATACAGGTAAGTAAAATGAGAAGCAAATAAGTCAGAGGATTTATTCAGAGACTTAACCCTCTTACCCCTAGTGTTTAACTTATTATCTAAGTACGTAATTAGCTAATTTTTTATTTAAATTTAAATTGTATTTAATTAAATTTTAGTTAATTAATGTTCTTGTTAAACTACGTATTTACGTATTAATTAAGTATGAACTAAAAAGCACAATTTGGTATTTCTAGGCGAAATTGGCCAGGCCAAGTGTGTATATTTACACGAAGCCATTCGAGCTGTTTTTAGCCCCCTCATAACTTTGTTCCCCGCAATCGTAAAATTATGATATTTAAACCATAATTAGAATAAATTCATATTACCTCATAATCGAAGTTTGAAAGATTTACAATGAAAGGCTCCGGAGTTACAGACGTGCAAAAGTGCATATTTTAAGACATACTCACTGACCACTGACACACTCATCAAATTGATGAAGCACTTCCGCTATAGCTAGAAAGCTGAAATTTGGTACACGAGTAGACCTAGGTGAGCAATGAACCAGAAAAATCTGAAAAACCCGAAAATGCTAACCAGCAGGGCGGGGCTACGCCCATAAATATTAAAATGTGTGCTATTGAGCTGAAATTCGATATAGAGCTATGTCTAGGTAAGAACTAAAATAAAAAAATCTGAAAACTCGGAAATTTTGGCCAGGTGGTGAAAGTCAGAATTAAAAAAGATAATATAAGGCGCTTAATGGAAGCTATTTTATTGAAATTTGACGCATATACTGCGGTAATGCAAGGCTATAAATTTGTTTTTAAAAAAGTGGGTGTCGACACGTCCACACAATTTAAACCTCATTTTAATGCCCTGCGGCTCCACATATTTAGATATACTATTTATGTGGTTATTATTATCCGTTTGCAACGCAACTTGACACGAAGACTAAGCACTGGCCGAAAAAAATTTGAGTTTGGAAAAGTGGGCAGAGTTACGCTCATAAAAGTTTAAAATTAAAAGTTGAGCTAGGGCGCTGAAATTTGATATACAAGTAGGTCTAGGTGAGAAACCAACTAGAAAAATCTGAAAACCTGTAAATTTTAGTTATAGGGGTGGGGCTGCGCCCATAAAAATTAAAAGTTGCGGCTATGAGCTGAAATTTGATACACAAGTAGATCTAGGGGAGAAACCAACTAGAGAAATCTGAAAACCAAAAAAATTTTACCAGAATGGGCGGGCCCACGCTAATATTATTTTGAACTAAAAACTTAATATACAGCTTTTAATTCAAGCCAATTAAGTGAAATCTTTCATACGCGTTGCACGTGCACAAGATTTTAAACCATCACCTTAAAAAGTGGGCGTAATCATTCCCATAAAATGTTAGCCTTATGTTTAATCTACTTTGGTCTAGCATATTTTAGAAGAAAATAAGCATGAATTATAAGCGCTGCTCACAACAAAATTTTGAGTTAGAAATAGTGGAAGACGTAATGCTGATAAAATTTAAAGGTATAATTCGCGCTGCAGGGCTGAAATTTTACACACAAATAAGTATAGCTGCGTAAGCCAATGGGAAAATCTTAAAACCAAAAAGTTTTACCCGGTACACGGGGCCACGACGTTAAAACTCCAATTCGCACTAGCGAGCTTAAATTTGATACTTAAATAAATCTAGATCAGAGATCACTAAGAAAAATCTGAAAAACCAGAAGTTGCTATCAAAATTAAGATAAAATTTATTAAAACTTTTCATACATATTGCACTTATTGAAAATAAAATTTTCCTATTTTGAAAAGTAACCGTGACTTCACCCATAATTCGTAGCTTTCTTTCATGTACTTCGGTTTTAGCAGTTTTTAATTTATTACTCAGGTATTTCTTATTAACTTTTTAATACCAAACTTTGCATGAACCATAAGCACTAGCAGATATAAAAGTCGGCGGGGCCAAGCCCAGAAAAATTTTACGTAATATTATACTATACATTTTGTACACAAGTAATTGATTTACTCAATTAGGAAACACAAAAATTAAAGCACCAGGTACCCTATTGAAACTTTGCATGAACATTAGGCATATCCTTTTGATTTATATACTTCGGTTGAGCAGACTTTAATATGTAAATATATTGAGAAAATAAAAGGAGTCACGTCCAGTAAAATTTACGCTGTATTTGACATGTTTCTTTCCAGACGACTTCTGGCAAATTGCGTACACACTAGCGACCCGTTTTAATGACACAATAGTGCATTTTTAAGGTCTACAATCCAACATCCATCAGCTCTAACCCATTATTTTATGCAACTATGCCATTTGCAACTGGCACAGTGATCATTAATAGAAATAAGACATACTTGAAATTTTAAGTTTAAAAAGCATTATCATAGAGGATTTTTCAAAAAATAGTCAGATCCTCAGAAAAACATAAATGTGAAAAAAGGCCAAGTTCCTATCCAAAATTTCGGCCATTAAAAGTAGTGAGATATAAAGTTTGACCAAGTTCTTATTTGCCACAATAACACAGAAATATGTTATGTGTTATATAAATTTGTAATCGTAAGGGTGTCATATAATTTCTAGATAATCTGCTAACTGGGCAATATTTTTACTTTTCTAAAAAAAGGAGAGAAACATTTTTATTTGTTAATTTTTTTAAATCGGTAAAAATATTTTTATTTTAGTGAATAAAATAGGTTAGATTAAAATTTAAAACAATAATAATATTTAGTAATTCAAAGTAATTCAAAAATACTTAACTATTTAAAAACTTAAAATAATCTCAAAAATACTAAAAAAAATAAAATTTTAAAATACAAAAAATACAAAAAAATATACAAGAAAAATGCTAAAAAAAACTTCCCACTTTCGAAAAATTCAATCGCACGGCAATTTCTGCATATTGAGAATTTTCAAACACTGCCGCGGGAACAAATAAATTTCTTAGAAATTCCAGACCTGCTTATTAAAGAATATATTTACATGTCATTATAGGTTGAGATTCTAAACTTTCAATTTAGTTACCTGCTTTAGACATACTGAACATATATACTTTCTTATTACTTATTGGTAAATTTTTATAAGTTAGTAAACACCATTTAAATCATAAGTTTTGACTTAACTTTAAAAATTTACATATTAACAACAAAAAAAGATGTTTTTCAATACTTGTGTGTTCCATTAAATTTTATTGAATAGTAAACTGAGAAGTAATATTCCGTAAATTCTAACAAGAGAAGAAAGTGAAAAACAAAATTCAAATTTTTCCAAAAAGATTTTTACTGTTATAGTTTTTATAAATTAAAAAAAAAACAAAACTTTTTTAACTTCAATGCCAGCCAACCACATCGGATTGTGTCCATTGAGAATTGTATTATTTGGAACTCTGCTTAGCTAAATTTACTATGAAAAATATCCAGTAGCAGCAAACAACAATATACAAATATATTTTGCTTATACTTCTACTGTTAAAAAATCCATTACATCCAGTCATACTCAACAAGACCAAATTGCATGTTAAACTTAAAATAGCACAATTTTACCAACTGTTTTTCCAAACTTATCACACAAAAAAATTAATAATAAATGAAGGAAGTGAGCAAAAGTATTAAATTAGTTTAAAAAAAACCAAAAGCGATAACAGAAATAAAAATTTTGTTACAAAACAAACCAAAATAATAGATCAAAATACATATGTAATAGTGTTGAACGAATATTCGCATCCGAATTGCCGAATATTCGGCCATTTTTAAATATTCGTATTCGCATATGTATACGTCAAATTTAGGCGAATACGAATACGAATATTTTTCCAAAAAAATTAAATAAATAAATGCATAAATCCTAAACGAAATTTTAATAAATTGATAAAAATATTAATGTGTACGAATCCATTAATTTTTTTTATAGAAATTTGTACTTTGTATCATTTTCAATAACAAATCATTAAAATTTTGGGTAGTTTTATTAACTTTAAAGTACGTCAATAGGAGTATGAAGATCTTTTTCATAACAATTTTTTTATATATCATAATTTAATTTAATGTATAAATTTCACATTAAATATTCGTATTCGTATTTGCGAATATCGTTTCAAATGCTAGTATTCGTATTCGCGAATATTTAAAATTGACATTCGTTACATCACTAATATGTACATATGTATGTAGGCGAGCGAATTATATATCACATTAGATGGATGCTCTACATTTAGTATAATATAAAAGATTTCTTCAGTAAATTGGGTTCTTTGCTTACCATTTACACATGAAACTAATTGCAAGAAAGTAGCAATACAATTACATTTTTTCACTACCACACTCACATTGTTTTTAATTTCCAGTCAGCTTTCAACGATTTTTTCACGAAAGTATTAAATTTTTGATGTTTTCAGAAAGTAAAATTAAAAAAAATGTTAACAGTGTTACCCCCTTTAAAGATTTGTACAAATATACCGGATTGTGGTAAATAGATATTATAAATTATCCTTATTTTGTATAAATATTTAATGAATTATAATATGTTACGTTCAAATGTACAGGAAGAAGACAATTCAATATTAACAATAATACTTTTTCCTAATTTATTGCCTTATGAATTTGTGTATGTGACATTCTTGGTAACTCTAATTAAGAAGTGAAAAAAAACAATTTTATTCAACTTTATTTTTCGCCGACATTTTTAAAATGAACTTTCACTTTCCTATGAAAGTTAACAAGAAATTTTCATGAAAGTCATTATTTCATTAAAATTTTATTCATAATACGTATACAGAAATTTCAAGAAAGTACTTTCATGTGTATTTCATTCGTTTTAGAGGCCAATATTTTTACATCAACTTGCACATCTGAATTTATAAATACATATTCTAATGTATTGTAATTAAAGTCACCGCAAAAAAACGAATGACATTTTTGTAGACAACACCCTATTCAAAATCAAACTACTTGAACTAAGAGAGCAAACATTTTAAATAAAAAATTTGAAACGGATAGCTGAAAGTCCGTGCCATACAAATTTATTCTCTGTGCTAACTAAATATCGAACATAAGCCCGAAATAGGATTTTTTTAATTCGAACCTTTATTAGCTCGTGTAAAAATGAAACTCTGTTTTAATTTAACCGTCTACAAGTGGCACCCAAAAATAATATAAAGAAAATTAAAAAAATTTTTGTTAAGGATAAAAAGTATGCATAATTACGCAAGGGTTTTGATTTATGATAAATAAATACCCAAAAAACTACAACTCATGCAAAATTTTGTGGTGAATCAACCAAATGGAAAAATTACCAATAGCCTATTTATTTAGTTAATTATTCATTGTCATTGTGGTGATTGTCATTATATTTAGGTCTTTCCATCAGACCCGGAAAAAGTGTTATACCTATCCGGCCTTTGGACGGGTGCAATAATTTTCTCTTCTATGCATACATACATACCAGTGATGGGAATTGGAAATCTTGATTTCGTACCAAAATCACTTGAAGTGCCAAATAGTTGTATATCCACATTAATACATTTCGAGCACTATTTTCGATATAATTGTCAGCGACATGTAGTAAAAAATTAACTTTTTTATCATCAAAATTGCAAAATTGTTGCTAACCTTTAAAACAGGCTGTAAAATTTATTGTGAGCGACAATTTACGTATGTACTCGTCCAGTTGTCGACATCGACGTCACAATATCAAAAAATTGTGAGATATTTACTTGCTCTCGAGAACAATGTTGTGCTACTGACAACCTATTCCGTTACCTAAGGTCTAGAAAAAAGCACAAACATGCCAACAGGAGTGAGTTGTTTTCGACAAGGGGTACACAAGCCCCAATTTTTTGGTACTGTCTTAAAGGAGGTTGATGTCGTCAACTGGAATAAGGGTGAATGCCCGATATGTACGCATCATATATCAATAATTTGTACTTATTTACAAGAAATACAAATATAAAAAAAATTTTTACGTTAAGTAACGATTCTAAAGGACATACTTAAAGACTAATAAGCCTAAACTAATTTAAATGATAAAATAATATAATATTTCAGGTTTATTAAGCGCTTATTTGCCATATTTATATGGGAAATTTGTCGAATAAAACTGTACCTAAAAGGGCTATTACACGGGCATACTTGTCTGCAGACATGTACGATGGCATACTTTGGGTTTTGCTATTACACTGTCGAACGCTGACGGCATACTTCATTCAGTACACAGAAATTTTTGAAGCAAAAGCATGGCAATGAAGCGGAAAAAATTTTTCTTTTAATTTATTATATCCATTATTTTTCAATTTTTTTTTGTGGTACAGATCTTAATTTTTATTTATCACAATTTTGGCAAGCTTTTATGTTCCTCAATGAACTCTTCCCAGCAAATAACATTAGCAAAAGAAATTTTTTTCACAAATTTCCGATACGCACTCAGCAGCGTCAACAAGCGAACTGAATTTTTTATATGAAAGTATGACGTACACGCTCTTAGACGAGTATGTTGGTATGCGACAGACATCAGAAAATCAAAAATTTTTGAAAACCAACATACATGTCTAACGTACTCGACAAACATGCTATTAGACAGTGAGATTTGGTATGCCATCGTACATGTCTGCAGACAAGTATGCCTGTCTAATAGCCCTTTAAAATATTTTTTATGATTTAGAACATAAGTGACAATTATAGTTAGTGCTTTTTTATGGCACGTTCAAAATATTAATAATTTTTAGCTATTTATTTTAATCAAACAAAATTCTGTCGGAATATGTATTACGATTATAACAAGATTTATTATTAGACTTCAAAAATCCTTACCATGTATTAAGGATGCTAAAGCTTATAATTGCAGTCCATTTAAAATTTTATTTTTGATCAAATTTGGAACTAAAAATATACTTTCCACGCTTGATGACGAGTAGAGAATAGAAAGCATACCTTTTAACGATTCGATAAGTATTGCTTAAAAATTGTTCATTGAAACTATTGTTTACGTCTCCATGTCTTCCAAATACTCACTCACATTTAAGTTCTTGAATTTTTTAAACCTTCAAAGTCTAATATGGATCTATATTCACTTCTAATTTTTTCACGTATTTTATTTCGTCTAGAAGCATTTTTTTATCTAAAGGAACAGTATTATTTGTGTCCCCACTTAGAACATATTCTGGTACACATTTTGGAAGGCAATTCAAATAACAGTCCTTGAAGTTCTATTGAGTTTTCAAATATGACACAAAAGAAACATAAGAAGACTATTCTATTCTATTTTTCAATTCTACTACTTTATGCTGGGAAAATTAGTTTTTGATTAATAATAGTTCAATTTCAGTGTCGCAATACGTTTCTTCCCTTGGAAGATGGTGAGAATTTCGTTCTATATTGTCAACATTATGATCATTAATATATTTTTTGTTCAAAAAAATTCGACATAAATGACGAGATAAAAAGCTTCTTTAAAATTAAATGTAGTTCCACATTTTTAGATTACATTTCGATAATTTAGCATTTCCAGGACAACATAAAAATATAAATACATTTTGCTTATATTATCCGTTAAACTATTTAATATTGTTACGTTTTTCTCTCTATAAAAACGCTTTTCCGTAGATCCGAAGATTTGCATATGAATACAAGAGCCGAGTGTAGTAATTAGGGTTAAGAATGATACAAGTTTTATTTACAAATACACTTATACTAAGTTACTCAAGAGCTTATATAAACTAATACAACTTAAACTACTGAATTACACACAAATATTCACAACTGGTTACCACTATGCCTTCCTCGCTGTAGTTTACGCACGTTTCTTATCTGGCTGCGCAAGTATTCACGTGGCACCTCTCTGTCTGCTGCCGTCACTTACGAGACTCACTCTGCCGACACTCACAGTTGATACACCAATACCTCTTTGTCTGCTGCTTGTCACACACGGCACTCACTCTGCCGACACTCACAGTTGATACACCAATAAAGACTCACTGGCTTTACTTACACCCTTATACACGTCTATTCGCTGCGCTGTTCCCTTTACTCCAGTCGACACGATAGACTCCACAATAATCTCAATTCCACGACAGACTATTATTAATTCACAACTTAATTATCAACTGACTTGTTTACTTGCAAATGACTGACTTGTTCGCGACTGACTTGTTCGTAACTGACTCACAACTGCAACTAACTAACTCATTGGATGCGTCACCTCTATTTATATTTCACACAAATTCCACTAGAAGTTTCAAGCAATGTCTAGACGATCATTATCATCTTATATGCTGCCTAATTAAGTTCATGTGGTAACTATGTACATACATGTGTATATGCGTACGTGTGTACATCATTAACTAAGCAACACACGGTGGTTGTTTTTCTTTTGCTTTTCGTTTGAATTGGCATGTATGTATGTGTACAAATATGTGAATCTTCTTAATAAGCAGACGCTTTTTTTGTTGTTGTTGCTTTTGCTTGTTTAATCAAGCTAGGCATGCTTATTTAGTTGTTGGCTACTTTCTAGACCATTCTTTGCTTTGACCCTGTAGGAATATTTTCGCGTAGCATTTACATTAACCCTGTTGGAATATTTTTGTGTAATGCTGCTTAACATTGTTGACGGCTATTTTCGTAACAATATGAATGAAGTTTTATCAATGCATTATGACTGAAAATTTTATAATGTAAAGAAATATTTCAAGGGCTCGCACTATTCAAAGACTCTATCTAGAATAACTTGACGAGGCAACAAACGGTTTGGGGAATACTTAAGAATTTCATAAAGTTCAGAGTTGAAATATTTCCAAAAATTTATACAATCATCTCTACGACATAAGCTGTTACAAACAAATTTATTTTAATAGATCGTCAATGTCTCTGGACAAACCGTTGCTTTTAACTACCAGAACCGAACAGTTGTCAGCCTCCAATCCTAGTTTCCATTACTTAAAAACGTAAAAAGTACAAGAAAAGTACTTATTATTGCAATAAGAAAAGTTTCCATATTTCATGGTAAAAAAGTGCCAGAAAAGGAGTGAGAGTGCCACAGTGCCAGGCAACATCCAATAGTGCCAAAAATGGCACAATTGTGCTACATTTCCCATCACTGATACATACTCGTGCATATTATGTATGTATGCGAAACGGCAGCTTTTTAGAGTAGAAGTATATTTTTTATTTACACTGCAATTACACATGTAAATGATTGCTTGTAAAGCCTAGAGTACACAGCATGTAAAAGGCCACATGCGTATGTGGTGATGACGTCACGGGAATTTTAAGCATTTTGGTTGCATTTTTTTAAAATTATAGATAGTCTGCTTAATTGACAATGCAAAGAAATGAACAAATACGCACTATTCTCTCCATTTTAGAAAGGTAAAAATATTGCCAAGTAAGCAGACTATCTAGAAATTGTATGACACCCTTTCGATTACAAATTTATAAATATAATGAATAGCATATTTCTGTATTAGGTATTGTGCCAAACAAGAACTTGGTCAAAATTTATATCTCACTACTTTTAATGGCATAAATTTTTTATAGGAACTTGGCCTTTTTTCACATTTATGTTTTTGTGTGGAACTGACTACTTTTTGAAAAATTTTCTATAATAACACTTTTAAAACTTACAATTTCTAGTGTGTCTTATTTCTATTTCTATTATTTCCCAGTTGCAAATGGCATAGTTGCATAAAATAATGGGTTAGAGCGTGATGGGGTTGGATTTTAAACCTTAAAAATGCACTATTGTATCATTACAATGGGTCGCTAGTGTGGACGCAATCTGGTAAGAATCGTATGGAAATAAACATGTAAAATACAGCGTAAATTTTAGTCGACGTGGCCTTGCCTATTTTCTCAATGTATTTACATATTAAAGTCTGCTTAGCCGAAGTACAGAAATCAAAAGGATAAGCCCAATGTGTATGCAAAGTTTCGATAGGGTAGCTGGTGCTTTAATTGTTGAATTTTCCAATTGAGTAAATCAATTACTATTTGTCTTAAAAATGTCAGCTCTCTATAGTATATTACGTAAAATTTTTATAGGCCTGGCCCCGCCGACTTTTATATCTGTTAGTGCTTATGGTTCATGCAAAGCTTGGTATTAAAAAGTTAATGAGAAATACCTGAGTATTAAATTAAAAACTGTTAAGGCGAAGTACCTGAAAGAAAAAGCTAAGATTTATGGGTGAAATCACGGCTATTTTTGAAAAAAGGAATTTTTCTTTTTAATAACCTTCCATTTACACATAAAACTAATTGCCAGAAAGTAGAAATACAGTCAAATTTTTTTATTACCACACTCACATTGTTTTTAATTTCCACTCAGCTTTCAACGATATTTTCAATAAATTAAAGTTTTGATGTTTTCAGAAAGTAAAATGAAAAAGGGTTAACAGTGTTACCCCCTTTAAAGATTTGTACACATATAGAGGATTGTGGCAAATAGTTATTATAATTATTATAATGTATAAATATTTAAAGAATTATAATATCTTGTGTCCAAATATACATTAAGAAGATAATTCATGCCTTTTGAAAACAACAATATTATTACAATATTAACAATAATACTTATTCCCAATTTATTGCCTTGTAAATTTGTGTATGTGATATTCTGGGTAACTCTAGTTAAGAAGTGAACAAAATATTTTTTTTCAGCTTTACTTTTCGACGACATTTTTACTAGAGATGTGCACATGAGCGTTTTTTGACTCACGACACGCACGCTCACGCAGAAAAATATTTCACTCACGCACTTTCACGCACGAATGATATTGAAAATTTGCACGATCACGCACGCTCACGAACAAAATATTCTTAATCACGCACGAATGGTTTACAACTTATCACGATCACGCACGCTCACGAAAAAGTATGTAATCCAATTTGTATCTATTTTTAGGTTTGTGTATGTATGTACACATGTATGCACGTGTATATGTAAAATTTACATTGCACAGTGAGGACTTTTACAAAGTAAATGGCAAGAAATCCGAAAGTTCTAAACTACTAATTGGATTTATATGAAACTCTTATCATCCGTAGAGGAGGACTTAGGCTTTATAACACATGTCATGTCAGCCTTCTGGTTTGAGCTGGAAATGAGTTACAGTGGTCCAAAGTTGACTACCTGGTACTCAAAAAAACTTCTGGGGGTGTAACTTTTTTAAAAATTATCCGATTTTTACCAGACAAAGCATTTTACCATAAACTTGAAATTCTTAAGAAATATTTTTCCAAGATGTGTTTCTCATAAGATATTTTACTTAAGCCAAAAAAAAATTTTTTGTCTTGACCTTTTTTAATTTCTTGCCTATTACCTTTTAGTTCATTTTTGGATTTTAAGTTCAAAGACAGCATTAAATTTTTGACAAAATTTTAAATAAAAATAGGAAAAAAATTTATTAAAATATCTATTTGTGAAATCGGGAAAAGGCTAAAAATCCAAATTTTAAAATTTCCCTGAAAAAGGCATGTGTTTTTTTAAGTATCTGCATTATTTTCAGTTTTGTTTGTAAAAAAAACTTTGTTTAATACATTCACTTTTTAATTACATAGCAGTAAAGACAATGCATTAAGAATGTGCTCACAGCCAATTATTTTGTATTTCGGACATGTACCCTACATTCAACAATATCCTAAAATAGTAAATTTTAAAAATATTTTTGTGTTCAAGCGGTTATAAAAAGTTGTGACGGTAGGCTTTGAAAGTTTCAACTATAAAATTTTATTATGTAGATAGTTTTATGAATTTTTAACTAAAATTTAAGAGTGCCTTTTCATAATTGCGGATTCACGCGTAGTTTTTCTGAAAAAAGTCAAAATTTAGGGAAAATGTAGTTGTGTAACATCAAAAAATATATTAAAATAGTTTTATTTTTTTACATTGGTATATTTGAATTTCACATGAGCCAGTTTGCTATGCCTGAAAAAATTATAACAATAGCCCAATACACAATCTTGTGGAAATGGTCTTCCATCGTAGCATGTGCAAAAAGGTATAGTATATTAATACTCACATATGCAGGAATGATATCTCGTAAGAGCGTGAGTATTCGTGCGTGATTAATAAAAATAGCTCACGCATGATCACGAACGAGTAATTTATTTTTAAGGCACGATCACGCACTCACGCGTGATTCTCGCATCACGACATTTGCACATCTCTAATTTTTACAATGAACTTTCCTATGAAAATTAACAAGAAATTTTCATGAAAGTCATTTATTTCATTAAAATTTTTATTCATAATACGTATACAGAAATTTCAAGAAAGTTTGTAAATGTAGCGTAAGTGCAATGTGTATGAAAAGCTTCAATAAAATTTATCTTAATTTTGAATTAAAAGTACTTGTTCCCGCCCCCCGATTGATACGTCTTGTTTTGCAGATTTTTCTTTGTAGTCTCTGATCTAGATTTGATCTCTGATCAAATTTCAGCTCTAGCGCAAGTTGGAGTTTTAAAGGCGTGGCCCGCATACCGAAACAAAACTTCTTGGTTTCAAGATTTTCCCATTGGCTTCCTCTACACTTACTTGTGTATAAAATTTCAGCTCTCTAGCGAGAATTAAATTTTATAAGCATTATCGCTCCCACTATTTTAAACTCACAATTTTGTTTTGAGCAGCGCTTATAATTCATGCTAATTTTCTTCTAAAATATGCTAGACCGAAGTAGATTAAACACAAGGCTAACATTTTATAAGAGTGATCATGCCCACTTTTTAAGGCGATAGTTTAAAGTATCGTATACGTGCAACGCGTATGCAAGGTTTCACTAAATTAGCTTAAATTAAAAGGTGTATATTAAGTTTTTAGTTCCACACAATATTAGCATGGCCCCACCCATTCTGGTAAAAAAATTTGAAATTTCAGATTTTTCTAGTTGGTTTCTCACCTAGACCTACTTGTATATCAAATTTCAATTCCATAGCGCAACTTTTAATTTTAATGGGCGTAACCCTGCCCACTTTTCCAAACTTAAGATTTTTTTCGGGCAGTGCTTATTATTCGTGTCAAGATTCGTTGCAAACGAATAATAATACCCACATAAATAGTATATCTAAATATGCTGAGCCGTAGTACACGAAAATGAGGTTTAAATTATATGGGCGTGTCAAGGCCCATAAAAAATATATAGCCTTGCATTATAGCAGTATATATGGCAAATTTCAGCTTCATTTAGGCGCCTTATAATAGCTTTTTTAATTCTGACTTTTATGAGCGTAGCCCCGCCCTCCTAGCGAAAATTTCCAGGCTTTCAGATTTTTTTATTTTAGTGATCACCTAGACCTAGCTCTGTATCGAATTTCAGCTGACTAGCACACACTTTAATTTTTATGGGCGTAGCCCCGCCACCCTGGTTAAAATTTCCATGTTTTCAGATTTTTCTGGTTCATTGTTCACCTAGATCTTCTCGTGTACAAAATTTTAGCTCTCTAGGGATAGTGGAAGTGTTTCATCAATTTGATGAGTGTGTTAGTAGGTCAGTGAGTCAGTGAGTATGTCTTAAAATATGCACTTTTTGCACCTCTATATCTCCGGAACCTTTCATTGTAAAACTTTCGCATATTAGGTTATATAAATTTATTCTAATTATGGTTTAAATATCATAATTTTGCGATTGCGGGGAACAAAGTTATGAGGGGGGTAAAAACAGCTCGAATGGCTTCGTGTAAATGTACACACTGCGTGCATTGGCCAGAACTTGGCCTGCCGCACTACTGTGCGCCTAGATATACATATATTGCTAGTACACGGCATGTAGCAAATGTAGCTTCGCGATGATATCAAAATTACCTCAGTGCCACATGCGCATGAAGTTTTTTACATAATAATAAATTTAAAATATAAATAAATAAATTTGCTTTTGAATGAAAAAACTATAGCCGAGATCACACTATCGGCGCAATGTACCGATTTTCGTCGGCTCACTGTAATCAAGTCATATGTAATAAACAAAAGGGATTTATTTCTCTATTAATTCTTAAATAAGGCTATATGGCCTTATAACCACTGAAGTGAAGCGCAGTCAGGTAATTGTTTTTCAATTAATTGAAAAATAAAGCCATTTTGCTGCTTTACTTACGACTTTATTTCAGTAAGTTGACGAAAATCGCTACATTGCGCAGATAGTGTGATCTCGGCTTATGTTTATTTCCAAAATATATGAATCCAGTACTGCCGTATTGCCAAAATCATAAATTGCTGAAAAAAATATTTTTTTCAGCAACTTTTTTTTGTCAAAATGCATGAAATTCATTTGTAAAAACATAATCAAGGCGTTGTTGCATAGTTTTGTTCTTTTTTAAATATTATTTTCTTATACATATGCAAGAAATCAGCGATAAATACTATTTTTATAATACGAAGTACTAATAAATTTATACAAACACTGTTTCTACATTTGTCATTTTACTTACAAAAATTACTTACATACAAGAAAATTAACAAACTTTTTTGGTTTGATAATATTAAGTATATTTTATTTTAATTTGTTGCCACAGGCCCATGACTATTATTTTAGTCAATTTAATTATTATTTTGTATTTATAATTTGAACAGGCTAAAGTTCGTATCGCTTTTTAAGCCAATTTACATGTGATAATTATTAATGAACAAATAACACCAAAGTTAGTTGTAAATATTCTGACAACACATAGTTGAACGGAACAGCTAGCCGTTTTCGAAGGCCACTAAACCTTCATCATCAGCGTTCTTCTGTGTTTGGTCCACTGTGTGTGGTGTCAGTTGATGTAGATTTCTGCTTTATATACGAAACTTTTGAATTGTTTTGATTCATCGTATTTCAATTCGCTAAATGATTTTTTGTAATGAAAGCTCACTTTACCATCTCTAAATTTACAACAGTCTCACCATTGTCGTTTGTTCCTTACTATCTATACACATGTTAGTTAATTTGATTATTTTTGTTCCCCTTAAGACAAACTTTTTTGGTTTGTTACTATTAAGTATATATATTTAATTTTTGCCACAAGCCAATGACTATTAATTTAGTTAATTTAATTATTATTTTTCGAACTTCATTTGTTTCTATATTTTAACAGGCTAAAGTTCGTATCGCCTTGTAAGCCTCCTCGATCGATGCACCTTCAATGAGAAATATATAAATCTTAGAGGCAACCCCTCTTTATGAATTTTAGGCAGTCCATATATAAAATTTTACTGAATACTGCAAGTAACCAGTAAAATACTGCAACTAAATTTCATTATCAGTAAAATACTGTAAAAAAAAATTCGTTATCAGCAAAATACTGTAAAAAATTTAATTTCAGTAAAAATTTACTGGTCACTGCTTTTTTGTCAGTATTCAGTAAAATTTTACTGAATACTGAAAATTTTTCAGTAAGCAGTAAAAGTTTACTCAATACTGAAAATTTTTTCAGTAACCAGTAAAATTTTATAGCTTACCTCTTTTTTACTACAGTAATTATCTACTGCAGTATGCCCATGTCGGATAGAAACAAATGAAGTTCGAATAATAATATTTAAATTAACTAATAATTTGTTTTATTTTGTCGCAGTGGACAATAAAAATACAAGTGCCTGCTTTTGACATTTAAGCTCGTACAAATGACTGAAAAAATTTTATTCGCACTCTCTTACTTTCGACTTGTCGTGCTGAAGGCTTTTAGTGGCACGCAGAACAGCTGTTTGTCGCTTACAATGCATTCGAACGAAAATGAGTGACATCCTGGAACAGGCATTTAATAAGCACGTCTTCCTAAAAAATAATAATAAAATGCTTTAGCAAGGAATCAACGAAATATTTGATTATTTCATACTAAGCTATTCGGAATGTACGAAAGTCCTATGCAAAAAAAAAATGAAAAACTGTCCCATTAGCAGTACAAATGTACTGCACTTGAAATTTCAACTTCATTTATTTCTTTTTTTTCGAAATTATAAAATTTCGAAACATGCTCGAAAGTTTCTCAATGGCGACTTTAAGATTCCAAAATTATTTTTCTACCAAGCTTCAAAATAATATAAATTTGTATATTACGTACCACACGCAAAGAAAAGATATGGTTGTAGAATGGTTGGGAAAACAATATTATGTTCTCTGAAACAAATATGTGGTCGTCGAAAACTAGTTATTGTTATTTTAAACATTCATTTCGTTACGATAAACAGAGAAATGTTTGAATTTAATAATTACTTTATCACATCCATATAAAAGTGTGATATGGTTAGAGTTTGACAATATAGTTTTGTTAAAAATTTATGACTACAACATAATTTGTATTATTATTTAAAAATAATATGATGTAAATAACAATATAGTGTTTTCCAAAACCATACTATGTTAAGTTTAAAAAAATCTTTTTCAGAAAACATCTGTCAGTTCAGTATTTCGTTTGTAAGCTATCGGTAGTTCACACTACCTGAATAAATAAATAAAGTATAAACAAAAGGGTAGATCAATAAAAATATATAAACATTTGTTTATCTTTTTATACAGACATGGCTGTATGTTGTGTAAGTATACATTTTTATATATACAATTTATTTCAACAATATTAATTAATTTTTTTTTTTTTGGGAATTTAACGCTGCTTCTACAATAAATATATGATTAAAAAATAAAATAGTATTATTATATTAAATAATATTGTAGTCGTATTTAACAATATTAATATAATATTAGAACATGGTATGGTGAGTTTCAATTATATTTTAGTCACATCTAACAATAGTGTTGTCATATTTACAATACTAAGATTATAATATAATTAACTCAGATAATATTATAATTAACTCAGATAATGTTATAATTAACTCAGATAATAATATTGCTAAAGTTTTTTTTCTATTAACAATAATATGATTTGACTGCAACAATATAATTCAATCATAGTATGTTGCTGTTTGATTATGGTTACCTCCACCATATTTTTTCTTTGCGTGCATTGAACATCACTTTGTGTTGGCTTGTAAAAGATTGCTTATATGACATCCGAAAACTATAAGTTTGACTGATTTAAGTATATTTTGGGGTGTCATAGAATCTAAGTCGGTTTTGCTGATTGTCGGATATGTAAACCAATATTGGATTCATTTGGTGTCATTAATACCAGTCGGTTTCGCTATTTTCGAATGTTCGACGTTAGAAACAGATTTTTTGTGTTTTTATTCATTTGTTTACGGCTTCTAATGCAAGTTTTTGTTTGAAAATTTTGTCAATTGTGGTATTTGCGCTAAAATATTCTTAAGAAATTTTTTTTTAATAAAAGTCATATTACAGAAAAGATATATGAAGTGGTAAAGGTGTACCAAGTGGATACCAAGTTATGCAAATACTCATTGCAGCAAAAATCATTGATAAATCTATTAAAAGTCGCTTAAACAACAAGCAATTAATTCAAATTGATTAAACTCGCTAAAACTGTAAGAGAAAAAGCAATATATTATGAACATTCGCAAAATCTTGCAAAAATTTTAAATGTTGAGCTTCTAAATAAAGATGAATAAAGAAAGCCAAAAAAATTTGGAAAAATTCAATCATTTGCAAATATAAGAGAAATTTGCAAAATTTTAAACAAACAAACAGAGCAAAGAATGGATTTCCTACAACCACATTTATAAGCAGTTTAATCCGAATGGCGAAACACCCATATACCCACCTGATATACCAAGAACACATCTAAAGAAATACATACGAGTTAAGATAGACAGTAGGAAATTTCCATAAAATAGACGATAAGAAATTTCCATAGAAAGTAATTATTAGTTTAAGATAAAAAAGGTCGACTCAAATATTGTAAAAAAGGTCGACTCAAATATTGTAAACAAATTCAAGGTTATTAGTTTACGATAAGAAAGGTCGACCAATTCTAGGTAATTAGTTTCAGATAAAAACATGTTTACAAGTTTAAGAAAAACCCAAATGTGTTTAAGATTAAGAAAATTCTAGTATTTAAGAAAAAGAAATTAAAATTGTAAGACAGTCGTTATTAGACAGTTCGAACAGAACACATAGAATTAAGTATTTTAATGTTAAGATAATATTAAATAAAGAATACTTCAAGGTACGGCTAGTATCTTGAAGATATAATATTTTTAGAAAACCAAATAAGTGTTTGCATAACTGGCGATCCTGCCAGGAGGATATTATATTTATATCCTTCGAAGAGCGGACCACTGGAATACTTGTCGCAGCAAGGAACCAGAATAACTTCTTTATAAAAAGAAGACATAAAAAAAAATTTCTTCATAGGAAGAAATTAAACAACAAATCCTAGATAAAATAGGATATTTAACAAAGAATAAAAACGCAAGAATAAAAATCTTCGAAAAAAACAGAAACATGGAGCAAGAAACTTTAAACCAGATGATGCAACAAATAGCAAACCTACAAGTAGCTTTGCAAGACGTCCAGCAGGAAAATGTTTCACTACGCAGCAGACTAGAACAGATCCCAATAAATCCGGTCGTAGGGCAGGCATATGCCGAAGCTCTAGAACCCAAGGTAGCTACATATAACAGCCCGAATGAGATCAACCTTGAGATATTCAAGTCATTATCCACGTTTGATGGAACAAAGAACAACTATAGATTATGGAGAGAGGATGCTACACGCTTAATGAATAGCATTAACCGTCATGCGAATTCCAATAAATACATCGTGAAATCCAAAATAATCGGGCCAGCAGCTAATATACTTTTGAATCACAGCACTATTTTCAATTTCGAGGCAATTCTGAACAGATTAGACTACACTTATTGTGATCAGCGACCACTCTATGTCCTTAAAGACGAATTAATAAGATTAACCCAAGGCAAATTAACTCTGTCAGAATTCCACGATGAAGTTAGTAAAGCACTGACAGTAGTTACTTCAAAAATTGCAATGTCCGGAGATCCCCCAGAGTCGATTAAGTGTATGACGGGACATGCAATGGAAGATGCAGTTCGAACGTTTAAAAATGGCATAAATAACGATTTTATTCGGTCAACACTCTACGGGAACCCAATCAGGGATTTAGAACATGCCTATGCCATTGCACAAACCATAGAGCATGACAATAACCATAGAGGTCTTCATTATAACAATGTCCATCGTGAAGAAAAGAGAAGTCATCATCAGAAAATCCACCAGAAGACACAACCACGACAACCATTCAAAAATGAACAGCATTTCAGAAGACCGTCTTACCATTCATCACATCAACATCAGCACCAAAATAACTTCCCCAAGCCAGAACCAATGGACATCTCCTCTGGTAACACCAAGCAAGTCCAGTATAACACTCAAGGATTCCACAGTCAACCCTGGAAGAGATTACACAGTGGGAATTATCATCAGCAGTCAAAGATACAACGAAACAATAGAATAGAGGCTACTCAACCTATAGAGGACAATAGCAGCATTATATCTAAAAAAAGTAGTAAGTCCCAATATAATTCTAACCATATTTATAAAAATTTAAACTAATAGACGGGTTGTTCTATATAACTATGACTGATGATGACAACAAAAAGTATACGATATTCATAGACTGTGGAGCAACCCACAATTATATTAAAAAAAACTTAGTCTTAGGACCTAGAATTAGAACGAAACCTTTAAAAATGACCACCATGCACGGTGAATCGATCATAACGTCCAAGCAGAAGATAAAACTATTTAAGAAAGAATTAGAATTTTTTGAATTAAAAAATTATGTCGATTTTGATCTAATGTTAGGAGTTCAGGGAATGATACAATTAAACGCAGTCATAGACATGGAAAGAAAATTGTTCAGTGTCCCAGAATTATCACATAGAATAAATTACTCTATAGGAGAAAAACAATATGAAGTAGAAATAGATAGTTTGATGCAGAGAAACAATAAAATATGTCCTTTGCCTTTCACGACAACAATCGAAGCGAGTATCAGAACAACTAATAAGGATCCTATTTGGACGAAACAATACCCTGGAAATATGAGTGATATGGAATTCGTCAATAAAGAAATAGAAAAGTTATTAAAAGATGGAATAATCCAAAGGAGTTTCAGTCCATATAATTCTCCAATGTTAACAGTGAAGAAAAAAGGTGTTGATGAAAACGGTAAACCTAAAAGGAGAATGGTAATAGATTTCCGCAAATTAAATGAACATACAATTACAGATAGGTACATTATCCCTGACGTTAACACAACTTTGCAAAATTTGGGTAATGCTAAATTCTTCACTACCTTGGATTTGGAATCTGGCTTTCATCAAATTAAAATTAAAGAAAGTGACAGAGAAAAGACAGCCTTTTGCGTTAATAGAGGCAAGTATGAATTCATACGAATGCCTTTTGGATTGAAAAATGCACCTTCCATTTTTCAACGGTGCGTAGACGACATTTTAAGGGAATTCATAGGAAAATTCGTGTACGTCTACATAGATGATGTTTTGATCTATTCATCTACAGCAAAAGAGCACATGAAACACATAAACATTATTTTTGATGCATTAAGTAAAGCTACCCTAAAAGTCTCGGATGAAAAATCAAAATTCTTTATGTCCGAAGTTGAGTACCTGGGCCACATCATCAAACACAATGAAATAACGACAGGCCCAGGGAAAATAAGAGCAATTGAAAATTTTCCCATTCCCAAAACTCTCAAGGATTTGAGAGGATTTTTAGGATTAACAGGTTATTACCGTAGATTTGTAAAAGACTACGCTCAAATTACAAAACCTCTAACCATACATTTGAAGGGTGAAAACGCACATATAGGCAAAAACAAAAGTGCAAATAAGCAAATCGAATTGGATCAAATAGCCATAGCAGCTATAGAAAAATTAAAACTGAAATTAAAAGAACAGGTGGAACTATTTCAACCCGACTTTAAAAAACCATTCGAATTAACAACGGATGCATCCAACATAGCTATTGGAGCCGTGTTAAGCCAAAATAAGAACCCCATTTACTTTTTATCAAGAACTTTGAGTGAAACAGAGCAAAGGTATAGTACAAATGAGAAAGAATTATTAGCCATAATATGGGCCTTGCAAAAGCTTAGGAATTATATATACGGCATAGCCGACCTTACGATCTTCACAGACCATCAATCCCTAACATACGCCATCTCAGAAAAAAAAAACCCTAACCCCAAATTAAAACGCTGGAAAGCTATAATAGAAGATTACGGTGCAAAAATTAAATACAAACCAGGTACAGAAAATGTAGTAGCTGACGCACTATCCCGACAGATTATAAACACGTCTTCAATTGACACCGCACACTCAGCCGAAAGTTCACGTAGTGATATTATTAAATCAGTTTCACAGCCATTTAATTCATACGGCATACAAATAGAATTGGTAACCACGAATAATTTGGTAGAAACAAGAACACGAACTATTTTTTCGGGGAAAATACGATATACTATTAATTTTACTAACCATGATAATTTAATAACAGAGTTAAAAAAATTCATACCCCCAAAGAGAGTTATATCATTACACACAGATATTGAAAACATATATAAATATGGAAAAACAATCACAAACACATTTATTGGGACCAATTTTGTCTATACCCCTAAAAAATTAAAAGACGTAGTAGATAAGAATGAGCAAATTCGCATTGTTAAAGAAACACATGATAGAGCTCATAGAAGCTACAAAAATACTATAAATGAAATACTCGAGAAATACTATTGGCCAGAAATAAAAAGAGATGTAAAAAAATATAATAACAATTGTTCAGTATGCTTATATGGTAGATATGAAAGAAACCCTATCAAAGAACCCTTACGCGACTCGACTATACCAACACAACCCAGAGAATTTATACACGCAGATATTTATTTCAATGATAAAATGATGTACCTCGTAACCATAGATAAATTTTCCAAATACATAGTAGCACGCGAAATCAAAACAAAAGCAGGAATTGAAAACGAGTTAGAAGAAATAATCACTACAAGTTTTCCCGAATGTAAACTATTGATAACTGACAACGAAGCATCTTTTGTCACACCAGCCATTAAACAAATGTGCCATAAATACGGCATTCAAAAATTAGAAACGCCAGTTCATAGATCAGCAGCGAACGGACAAGTTGAATGAGCGCACAACTCAATTAGTGAACTAACAAGAATTTTTAAATTTAACAACCACTCCACAAGCAGAGATGAAATATTCAGAGCCATTAAAGAGCTCAATAATACAGTGCACAGTGTAGTAAAATATCGACAAAAGGACATATATTTCGGTTTAATTAATGCAAACAAAGAAGAGATAATAAAAAATCTAAAGGACGCGCCTGGAAAAGTGCTTAACCGATTAAACAAAAACGCAAAACACAGAACGTTCACAAAGGGCACACAGGTATTAGTAAAAATAGTCGGCATCAGAAATAAAAATCTACCACGTTACAAAAAAGAAATTGTCGAGGAAGACTTAGGAGACATAATCATAACAAAAAAAGGAAAAAGTGTACATAAAAGCAATGTAAAGAATATCACTTTCAGACATGATGAAGCAAGTATACCAGATTATAGCCGTACTGGCAATATTATTCCAGACGTCGAAAGCAATAACTGAGATAAAGCACATCGAGGGACAAAAATACATATTAACCCAAATTGATGATTCATATTTATTTGATGAATTTACATTTTTGTTTCACGTCACTAATGTAACAAAAATCCTCAATTTATATGAACAAATATTTGATGAAAATTCTTATCCTACTATTGAAGAACATATTCTAATGAAGAAAATAGAAACTCTAATAAATCAACTTAACGAACATAAAATTAGAAAGCGAGGATTGAATTTCTTGGGTTCGACTCTGAAGTTCATTACTGGTATACCAGACCATGACGATGTAATCGAAATAGAAACTAAAATTAATGCCCTAATTGACAATAACGAAAAGCAAAGAATAATTAATTCCAAATTCGAGAAATTACTGGACTCTATACAAAGAGGAATAACAGAAAGTCACATCATAATTAAAGAAATTCACGATGAATTATTAACATTGGTAAGAACAATAAATGCGGCCAAAAATAATGAATACTTGGCTGAATCATTAGATTTAAAGGATGTAAAAGAAATAGCAGAACATAAACTATCGTTTGTACCAATTATTAACATATTAGAATATTCCGACATCTATATGGCAAGAACCGATGATTCTATTATTACCATTTACAAGTACCCCATTATAAACAATTATTGTAAATTATTTAAATTCACACCACTTAGCATGAAACATGGCAAAATTGCTACTGACAAGGAAATCGCCCTCTGTAATAATATGTATACCAGGGTATGTGATTGTAAAAATTACCTAAGCAAAAACATTTGCAAAACCAACACCACAAATGATGACTGCATCCGACCTCTTTTAGAAAACAGAAAAGCCAAATGTACAGTTTTGCAAGAGTATAATTACCCATTATTCAAAATAGACGAAGGACTCATCCTTCTAGACGGCATAAACACTGTAGATAATAAAAACATTACTGGAACCATATTAATAAAATACACAGACAAAGTAGTGATTAATAATATTACATATACGAATAATCATGATAAAATAATAGAGGCCATACACAACAAACATGATGAGGATCTAGAAATAATAAGAGTATTAACATCCTCTTCAGAATTAGCATTTAGCAATATAGACTCTCTTAGGAAATTCATAATACCTGTAGAAAAACATCCCATCAGGTACGCTTTGTATATACTTTTAGCAATAATAACAACAATAATTCTTACATATAGTATTCTAAAAGTAACAAAATATTATTTAACCCTAAGAGAAATCAGGGCTAGAGAAAATTTTCAGGTAATATATAACAAAAAATTAGAAAATGCAAGACAGGAATTAATTACTAATCACATATGAATCGAGTCGATTCATTTTTGTGAGGGGAGAGTTACAGCTTAGATACGAATCGGGACGATTCATTTTTAAGTAGGGAGAGAGTTAAGATAGACAGTAGGAAATTTCCATAAAATAGACGATAAGAAATTTCCATAGAAAGTAATTATTAGTTTAAGATAAAAAAGGTCGACTCAAATATTGTAAAAAACGTCGACTCAAATATTGTAAACAAGGTTATTAGTTTACGATAAGATAGACGATAAGAAATTTCCATAGAAAGTAATTATTAGTTTAAGATAAAAAAGGTCGACTCAAATGTTGTAAAAGGTCGACTCAAATATTGTAAACAAATTCAAGGTTATTAGTTTACGATAAGAAAGGTCGACCAATTCTAGGTAATTAGTTTCAGATAAAAACATGTTTACAAGTTTAAGAAAAACCCAAATGTGTTTAAGATTAAGAAAATTCTAGTATTTAAGAAAAAGAAATTAAAATTGTAAGACAGTCGTAATTAGACAGTTCGAACAGAACACATAGAATTAAATATTTTAATGTTAAGATAATATTAAATAAAGAATACTTCAAGGTACGGCTAGTATCTTGAAGATATAATATTTTTAGAAAACCAAATAAGTGTTTTCATAACTTACGTATGAGACTAGGACACTGCCGTTTAACACACCAACATTTGATGGAAAAAGCACAACAACCCCAACGTAGCTTCTGCAGAAGTTCAACCATGTCTATTCAACATTTAATAAATGAATGTCATCTTGTTAAAGCTATATGCAACAAATATAATTACTCGTTCGTAAATTTATTGCTAGAATTAACAAAAAAAAATATAAAAAATTTTATTAATTTGTTAAAAATGTTAAATATCTACGACTCAATCTGACTGAAAATTCTTCTTTTGTAAGTTATTTCCTTAATAATAAGAGCTGGTGGTCCCTATTTAGACTGGCATAGTGTAAATAGGGACTAAGGAATGTTAAAAAAAATCAGTACAACACTTCGCGTGGCAAAAATTCGAAAAAACTTGCTGTAATAACTCAGATAAATTATGGAAAGACACGAATGAATATTTTATTAAATTTATTTTATTAGACACAAATTGTTACGAACAAATCCAAATTAAATTAACATATATTTTATTTTTCAAAAGTCAACAATCAAATTTTAGACAGTTATATCGCCGCCACCTAATATCACTTTCGCAACATAGATCAGTGTTGCCTGCCACACTTGCAAATAGCAGAATAACAGCAAAGTTTAGTACTGTTTAATATTCGCGAAAACTGTTAAGAAGCAGAATACTCACAAAAACTCGTTTTCATTGCGGACATTGCAAAACTGCGCGAGAAGTTGAAAAATCAGATATAAGCCTTAAAATTGATTAGAAATCTCTAAGACTATTAAAAATAAAATAAACTCGGGAATAACGCGAAAAATCGCCGTTTCACGAGAAAATTCTAATAGCCGTATTCATAAAAAATTTAAACCGCGTTTCAAATATTGTTTAAGCAAAATTCGCTAAAATTGTATTCATGATAGAATTTTAGCTTAAAAAACGGTTTTTAAACCTTGCGTAAATCAGCAAATTTGAAAATTGACTGCCCCCATGTTTAAACCAATTTTAAGGTGACGTTGTTGTAATTTTGCTTCGTTTTTGTTTACATTTTGAACTTTACCTGTATGTACATATGTGTGTATGTATGTATGTACTTATGTATGCATGTATGTATGCATATGCCAGTGTTATTTAGAAGAAAACAATGTATTTTTTTATAGAAACTATTGCCGAAATAACAAATATACTCCAAAGAATATTTAAAAGAAAAGGAGCGATCCTGTTTCCATTCCCAGTCATTGTTTTCTCATTTTATGTGTTAAGAAAAATAATATAATTGTAGAAAATTAACTAGTGTTGCGGGTGGTTTGTCTGCATCTGACACTTAGGGCATGAAGGCAGTAGCCACTGCGGATGAATATCAATTCTGCAATATGAGTTATTTGTCGTTGAGTATGTGCCAAACAATAATGGACGGGATAGGCGGTAGTGTTATTGTGTCCCTGTTTGTGTATGATTGTGTCCCTTGTTGTTTCCAGTGTGATGATCTACTCGTTTTGTATGTGTTTGAATGAATCTACTGGTATGGAATGTGGAGGGCATGGAAAATGGTTCAAATGTGCATGTGGTTTGTGTTGGGTTGCGTGAAGTATTGTTTTTATTTTGTTTCAATTTCTTATAAATAAATAAATAAATTAATGATTGATGTCGACTGCCTTATTTCTCCACGTTGTTGTTTTTTTTTTGTGTGTCTACGCATATTACTATTGTCAGCTGTGAGTGACAGAATATCACGTAAGAAACGGCATTGCAAGAACAAAAAAATAGATATAAGACAGAGATGTTCGTGATTCTATAGAATGAAGAGATGGGAAAAAGGATGGTTAAATTTAAATTAATGAATGGGTGAAAATAGAGTGCTAATTTTTATGATATCCTGGTAGAAGGAGTCTTTGCAGGAGGAAGATATGCCATCGAAAATAGGAAAAAGGAATGGATATAATAAATAAAGTATAGATTAATTAAATTAGTTCACTGACCTGAAAGGAATGCAGGTACCGGAATTTTTCTTGTTTTTAAAGATAAATAAGCGGATTTCTAGTTTTAGTGGTAGTGTTGTTGGGAATACTTAAGTATAATGTAATAACAAAATAATAAGAAATCGCGGTAAAAAAATTTAATGAAAAAAAAAGATGGCTACGTGGAAAGTAAAGTTGGAAAAATGAATAAGGAAAGTTGGAAAATGTATAAGGAAAACATGGAAAAATTCGGGAATAAAATTGGGAATTTGGAATGGCTGAGAGGTACATGATAGGCTATTAGTAAAGAAAACGATCAGATAGAAAGTGTGTACGAATCAGTGAATAGCACAGCGCAAAGATATCTATATATATATATAGATATAAATAAAGTAAAAAGTAAAGAAAAAATATTAAATATAAAGTCTTTAATAAAAGCGCAAACTAAAGAAGGAATAAAAGTGTTCACACAAAGAGAGTTCCGGATTATAGCCAGAAAAAAATATTTCTCCAACCGAATTGAGCGGCCCAGAAGAGGAGGAGGGACCTGTCTAAGAAAAAGGAGCAAAGGCCATATAAGGACAATAAACATACCGAAATGGTGAAGCTGGGTAACCTGTATGTATGATGAAACGTGGGAGACAGGTAAAAATGTTCTTGTATTTATAAAAGAAAAGCTGATTTTAACAAAAGCCCAAAGGTCGGTGAAGAAAAAAAAGAGTAATTCATATTTAAATTATAAATTATAGATAAATTATTATAAAAAGTTATATATATATGTACATATAGACATAAATTCTAAACTTGCAACGTTGAAAAATTTGTCATTAGTGTTTTGAGGTTTAAGGTGTAAAAATAATGTTTGTCTAATTGGGAATTCCTGCGATAATACAGTTCTGTGCAAATTAAGTGATACCTAGTGGCAAGAAAGCTTTTTATCCATTTTGTTATGTTCTTACCTGTTAAAAGTTTTGTGGTTAGTGAATTCGATTAGTAAAGCACAAATAAGGAAATTTCCCTGAATAGCTGAAAAAAGGTCCCGGGAATAAAAATTTTAAACGTTCAGGCAGGAATAGATATACATTGAGTTCTAAACTTCGAAAATTTAACGAAGAAAACCAATATCTTAGGGAGCTCCTTCAGATAGGCTATACTAAAATATATATATATATATATAAAAAAAGAAATCAGATGGTAGTAAAGGAAAATAAGCCAAGATATTAAAATTTTTAAGACCGGATTTTGAAAGTTGCAATCTTAATAAAAAAAGAGATTAGTTCGTTATTTTTGCTTTAACTAATCCCAAAAGAAAATTATCTATGTAATAATAAGTTAAATCGTGTAAATGTTTTATTGTAAGGTTAAAAAAAGAAAATTATAGTTGTATGTAGGTAATAAGATAGGAGATTTTAGCCCCGAAAAGAAATAAATTAATATATGTATTTATAAAAATTAGTATAAAAAAAAAAACAATAGAAAGAAAACAAAAGCCGGTTAGACATAAGAATATTATGTTAAATAAAATATGAATGTAATTATATGTAAATCAGAATTAAAAAAATGAATTTGGTTTGAATTTAGTAGCGTAAAGGCATGAAGGTGAGTTAAAGAAAGAAGAGGTTTATTATGCTGAGGGTCGCAAAAGATAAAAGATAGAGCGGATACAGTTGCGACTAGGTTGGGAGGGCAAATTAAGGCACGTTAACATCTGTGTCCATAAAACAAAACAAAAAAAAAAAAAAATCAAACATAGAAAATCATTATTTGTGCGGTGTATTTTGATGTGTAAAGTTTGTAGTTTGTGTATTATAGTTTGAAGAACAAAAATTTAGTTTTTATGTGCGGTGCACCCAGTGAGAAGGGTTGGAACCTGCTGAGACATGCCTACCGGCGAAAACTCTAGTCGGAAAACTCACTGGTCTCTGCGGCCGTAACATTAAATGGCGCCCAAATGTGAAAAGGCATGTAGTTCATCTATACATGCAGCAATAGACTAATAGAAAGAGAGAATAGCCCAATAATGAATTGCCTACCTAGTGTATAGTCAAAGTTTGTTCGATAGCCCCTGGGACTACCAGTACAATAGTAGTTCAGAGTAGTATCGGGAGACGGTGATTATATGCTAGGAAAGCGAGGATTTTGACCAGTTCAAAGAGGAAGGGATTACGACAGCTTAATAAGCGTTCCAATCGTTTGTTTTAATTGTGTTGTTGTCCGGTTCCTATTGTAAAAGTTAGTTTTTTTTTAGCTTCAGTTGATTAGAATATATATTTTGGTGTTACCTGAAATGATAGACATGATAGCCGCCTGTAGTGGAAATATGGGGTCAGTAGTATCATTTGTCAATTAAGGGAATACGTTTCATAATCTCATTGTGGTAGGTAGCCAGAAAATGATGTATGAACGTTTACGCCAGTTTAGCTTCAAATATTTTGTATAATTTAAATGCTGTCTAATATCATACAAATAATGACTTAAAGTTTCGAGAAAAGAAAAATAAACCCCACCTCATCGTAGACTTATCCTTCATGCCGTAGCTGAAAATAAAAAAATTGTTCGTTTACTTATTTTGTTAAAAAAAAAGGGAAAAATATTATGTATGTATATATTTCAAATAATCAGAAATAATAAAGAAATAGTTTTATAATAGCTCATATTTAAGTTTGCTGTTAAGCATTATATTAGTACGCATACTACAAGTAACCTAATCTATCATATATATATATATATAGTATACATACTACAATTAATACTGCCAAAGGATAAAATCGTGGAAATCAGGCGTAATCATTTGTATAATTTGTAACAACTTTTCATTTATTTTCCAACTTGCTCAGATATTTGCCAACTTATTGCACTACAACAAGAGAAGCTATTTCTATAAATATACACATATCACTCTCATTGCAGCTTGCATAAAATATAGTGACATTGAGTATAGGGAACAGTTCGTTTTTTTTGGGTTAATTTAGGATATGTCAAAAGATTCAACAAACAAAGGTGCCAGGAAAAGAGATAGACAAATACATTTTGATTTGAATAGGTCTACTCCTTTATCTTTCGGTAAAACATATAGAACTAACACCCCTAACCGTAGGCTTGCGAGAGATAGAGAAATGGATACGGATCCTAGTCAGAGTAGAGGATTACCTCAGATTATAGATAAGTCGGGAACAATTATAAGAGATCGTCCATTTACGAGCGCAGCTCCAAGGGCATATGATGATACACAGGGAGCAGGTATTATTGAAATGGAAGTTAATACAGATGACAACGTGGCAAATAATATACAAAGAGAAAATACCCAGGTGGAAGATTTAAGAAGACAAATGGCTGATTTGACTGCTGCGGTCGGGAAAATGACTTTGCTGGTGCAGAGGTCGCAGCAAGAAAATATGAAGCTTCGATCCGAACTCTTACAAAATGGTCCTAAGAGAAGTGTTAGTGACAACAGTAGTGTAGAGTCGCCACAAAATAATGCCAATAGTTTGTCGAGGGCATCACTAGATAACATTGAACCGTCAAGATCAAGAGAATATAATAAAACTCGAGTGGAAAAATGGGGACTAGAGTTTGATGGCAACACAAATAAATTGGCTATCGAAGACTTTGTGTTTCGAGTGGAACGTCTGCAGAGGCAATACCGTGCATCATGGGATGAAGTCTTAGATAATTTTCATCTCTTTATGAAAGGAAGTGCTGAGAAGTGGTATTGGCTATTCTTACAGACCAACTACGTTTCCGAATGGGCCACGTTAAGAGAGGCGTTATTAAAACAGTATCGCTCCACAAGATCTAGTTTTGAGCTGATGAGTGACATGGTGGAAAGAAAGCAATTGCCAGGAGAATCGATTGATGCATTTTTCTTCGTTATGACGCAAATGAGATCACGCCTCGATATATCAATGCCTGAAAGAGAAATGGTCAAAATGATTAAAAAGAATCTACGAGAGGAAATTCGCAGCAGAGTATACCCAATTGGCGTAAGTACGGTAGAAGAGTTACGCCAAGAATGCATCGAGGCAGAAAAGTTATTTTGTAAAAAAGACACGAAACTAATTTCATCATCAGCTACTGTTAATCGGTATAAGCACATAAACGAGATATATGAAAGACCAGTAAAAGAGGATGAAACATTTGCCCAACGATACGAAGAAGTAGCGGCAGTAGAAGTGAACAAATGGCGAAATAATGACACCAGGAGCCCTTTGAAATGTTTCAACTGTCTTCAACCAGGTCATTTCTTCAGAAAATGTCCATCTACTGAAAGAGCTGTGTTTTGCTACACGTGCGGTCAACCAGACGTAATATCTCCCAACTGTTCCAATTGCAAAGTAAAAAACTTGTCCAGGGGCGAGGGAATGGCGGGATCCCATCGTTCATTGGAGAAACCGCCGACAAACCAACGCTAAAAGTAAACAATAAAATCAATCTGGTACGCGCAGTGAATATATTTAATAAGTTAACTCCACAAACACGTCATGTATATTCTTTAGAGGATCGGAAGAAGAATTATGAGAATGTTAGAAATAGGATTTTTAATGAGGCAATAGGTCTTCCGAGAGCAGTTTCGAGGAGAATTATGCGAGTAAGGAAAAATTTTAAGGAGAGAAAAAAATTACGCAGATTAGTAATAGAGACCATCAGGTCGGCAGACAAAATAGGAGACCCGCGAGCGTTTGCTAGGATAAGGATAGGAGAAACGTTTATTAACGGACTGCTGGACACGGGTGCATCAGTCAGCCTGTTGGGTAAGGGTTGTAGGGAACTGATTACTAAATTAGGAGTAGAATTTAAACCTATATTTTCGATGGTATATACAGCAGCCGGCAAAGAACACAGGTTGATAGGAAAGATAGAATTGAATACAAAATTTAGGGATAAGTCCAATCAGATAATGTTTTACTTATGTCCAGACTTGGAGCAGGAAGCGTACTTAGGTGTCGATTTCTGGAAGGCATTTAATTTAGCACCTGAAGTTTTCAAGATTGAAGAAATCGACATGAATAAGATACAAAATTTAACTCAAGCAGAAGATCATAGAGTCAATCCGCATGAATTAAGTGAGGAACAGAAATTGGTACTGGAAAGGACCATAGAGTTGTTTCCTTCATTCGAAAGGGAAGGCTTAGGACATACTTTGCTGGAAAAACACACCATAAAGTTGGTAGAGGGTGTGGAACCATTCAAAGATCGGCATTATCCTTTATCACCAGCAATGCAGGAAATAGTATACAAAGAGATAGATATGATGTTGTCTCTGAATGTTATTGAGGAAAGTGAGAGTCCCTGGTCAAATCGAACGACTGTTGTCAGAAAGCCAGATAAGAATAGATTTTGCCTGGACGCTAGGAAGTTAAATAAAATCACTATTAAAGATGCGTATCCATTGCAGAATATAGATGGAATATTAGGCCGAATAGATGAAACGTATTTCATAAGTAGTGTGGACTTAAAATTTGCCTTCTGGCAGATTGGGCTGGATGAGCAAAGTAAGCAGTACACAGCTTTTACAGTAGCAGGACGTCCGCTGTACCAATTTAGGGTAATGCCTTTCGGCTTATGTAATGCGGCCCAAAGATTGTGCAGATTGGTAGATAAAGTTATTCCACAGCGACTAAGGGAAAACGTATTCACTTATTTGGATGATTTGTTGGTGATCTCTGATACGTTCGGAAAGCATATGAAGATTTTGGAGGAAGTGGCTATATGTTTAAGAAAAGCGAATTTGACTATAGTCCTTAAGAAGTCGAAATTTTGCTTCCAGCAGTTGAAGTATTTGGGTTTCATAATCGGCGGTGGAAGTTTAAAGACTGATCCAGAGAAAATACAGGCAATAAGAAATATCAGGGCACCTAGATCTCCACGTGAGGTTCGCAGTTTCTTGGGAACAGCAGGCTGGTATCGACGATTTATTAAAGACTTTGCGTCGATATCAGCTCCATTGACCGACAGGCTCAAAAAAATGAAAAAATTTGAGATGACACCAGAAGCAATTGAATCTTTTGAAAATCTTAAGGCAGCTTTGACGTCTGCACCAGTACTAAGGCATGCCGACTTTACTAAAAGATTTTGGATCCAGTGCGATGCGTGCGACTATGGGATCGGAGCAGTACTATATCAGATAGATGACAACAATGAAGAGCACCCCATAGCTTTTTATAGCCAGAAACTAAATGCTTGCCAGAGAAATTATAGTGTCACCGAAAAAGAGTGTTTGGCTGCGTTAATGGCTGTAAAAAAATTTCGCCCTTACGTGGAGATGATGCCGTTCACTATTGTGACAGACCACGCTAGCCTGAAGTGGTTAATGTCGCTAAAAGACCTAACGGGTAGATTGGCTAGGTGGTCACTACAACTCCAGGCGTACGATTTCGAGATTCGACACAGGAAGGGGGCTGAAAATACCGTAGCGGATATGTTGTCGCGGCTGCCAGAAGAGGAAACAACAGTTGAAGAAGTTAATCTGGAAGATTTGTTCGGATTCGAAACGATTGAGTTTCAGAGTACTGAATACCTGGACCTAATACAACACATAAAGGAAAATGAAAATAAATTACCTGATTTGAAGGTTGAAGACGGCCTGGTGTTCAAAAGAGGTGATTTTGACCGCGGAGAAGAAACTATGAACCAATGGAAAGTTTGGGTTCCACAAAACATAACAACAGCCCTCATCGAGAAAGCACACACAGAGATTACAGCAGCACATGGAGGAGTTAGAAAAACGATAGAGCGATTAAAAAGATTTTTCTATTGGCCGATGATGTCCACACAGGTAAAGACCTACATACAAAATTGCCAAACGTGTAAGGAGACCAAGTCATCCAACCAAAACCTCCGTCCGGAAATAGGCAATCAGGTGATCACGGACAGACCATTTCAAAAACTATATTTGGATTTCCTAGGCAAGTATCCCAGGTCGAAAAATGGCAACTGCTACGTATTCATTGTATTAGATCATTTTACCAAGTACACTTTTTTAAAAGCAATGAAGGAGGCTACGGCAGGGAATGTGGTGGAATTTTTGGTACACGAGATATTCCACAAGTTTGGAGTCCCGGAAATTATACACACCGACAACGGGGTACAATTCGTTTCAAAAAATTTTCAAAATATGATTAATACATATAAAATACATCACCTAAAAACTCCATTGTATCAACCTAGTAGCAATGCGTCTGAAAGAGTTAATCAGAGTGTTCTGTCTGCCATAAGAGCGTATTTGAAAGACGACCAGAGAGACTGGGACCTATACCTTTCAGAGATAAACTGCGCACTGAGAAATTCAGTACATAGTGCCATTGGTTTCACTTCCTTCTTCGCATTATTCGGCTTTCATATGTATATGAGTGGAGATGATTACAAATTGGGCCGCAAACTACAATCAATTACCGACCATCGTGTTCTAATAAAGCCTAGTGAAAGGATGGAATTAATTAGAGAGCAAATAAAGGACAATATGGCCAAGGCATACTCTAAAAGTGCAGAACGGTATAACAAAAGAGCCCGGAAAGCCCGTTTCGTTCCTGGACAGGAGGTATACCGCCGGAATATGGTACAAAGTAATTTTGCTAAGAACATTAATGCAAAATTTTGCCGAAAGTTCTTGAAGTGTAGGGTAGTACGTCCAGTGGGCAATAACATGTACGAGCTTGAGAGCTTGGACGGAAAAGGAGTTGGAATTTACCACGTCAGGGACATTAGGGCTTAGGTTGTGTTAAAACTCAAGATTGACTACCTTAGGAATATATTCCACTTACGTTTTCGCCCCGATATTTTTCTTTTCTAACATAGTGATGTGGAAGTGCCATGATAGATAATTCCGCAATACATCTGTGATAGATTTTTATACTGCTGATAATAGTTGTGTATTATACTGGTGTTGTGTTGTTTTTGGTTTATTGTTTTCTATTAGTTTTGTTATATTTAGTTCCATTTTCACAACTTTCGCTTAGTTAAAGACGGGACTTTGTCTGCCCGATAAATGCCTTTGCATTATAACACCTTCATTTAGTAATTTTTTTTATTTTTATCCATTGAATATCATTATTATTAGTAATAATACCAATAAAAAAATTTAAGTTATAATAATGCCAAAATATTTATCGGGTAAACAAAATCCTACCTTTGGCTAAATATAAGTTGTGAAAATGCACCTTAGAATGTTTTTATTTACATGTTCATTAGAGATAACATAATTCTGGAAGGGCAATAGTTACGCACTGGTTACCTAAGAGAAAGAAAAAGCAGACCACAAAGTAAAATCTTATGACTTTATATGGTACAAGTACTTCCCGTGATGAATGGGACTGTGATATGTAAGGTAGATTGTTTTCAATGTAGGAGATGCTGAACATTTCCGGATTCTCTCATGCCAGAGTATCTCGGAGAATTACTGACTCATAAGGACAGCCAGGAAGAGAAGAGTAGAGGCAATACCCGTGCGTTTAGAAGGACCTAAAAATAATGAATATTAGTATACCCAAATCGTGATAAATGATGTTAATAAAAGACAATTTTAAATAAGTTACCAGTAAAATGACGATGAAAGAGTATTCATGCCAGCATCAGTATATACGTATACTGTTGCGGGCGTTCGCTGTTGAAAATTTTGCACGATTATGTGCTAATGGATAATCGATTAGAAGAATTAAAAAGAATAAATAAATAAAAGAAAAGGTATCATAAAAATCTTGGGTAGCCACTACGATTTTCTCACCGGAGAAAGTTGCCAGTTGGCTGAGGTCCGATAATGATGAGTGGAACAGCATTTCCAACATAAATCATACCATTAACAAGTTGATAGAAGTTCGATGATGTAATTTTGTTTGTGTATGGTTATACATTTTTTTTGAACAGCAAGTATGCCCGGCTGTTTAAGAAAATGGAGACTCTATTTCAGGGTGTGAGAGTTCCCCACGTTGGGCAGTTGCGAGCAATATCAAAGTTATTCCCGCACACCGTTTCCTACTAGTTATCCATGTAGGATACGGAGTTTTGTTGCGGGTGGTTTGTCTGCATCTGACACTTAGGGCATGAAGGCAGTAGCCACTGCGGATGAATATCAATTCTGCAATATGAGTTATTTGTCGTTGAGTATGTGCCAAACAATAATGGACGGTATAGGCGGTAGTGTTATTGTGTCCCTGTTTGTGTATGATTGTGTCCCTTGTTGTTTCCAGTGTGATGATCTACTCGTTTTGTATGTGTTTGAATGAATCTACTGGTATGGAATGTGGAGGGCATGGAAAATGGTTCAAATGTGCATGTGGTTTATGTTGGGTTGCGTGAAGTATTGTTTTTATTTTGTTTCAATTTCTTATAAATAAATAAATAAATTAATGATTGATGTCGACTGCCTTATTTCTCCACGTTGTTGTTTTTTTTTGTGTGTCTACGCATATTACTATTGTCAGCTGTGAGTGACAGAATATCACGTAAGAAACGGCATTGCAAGAACAAAAAAATAGATATAAGACAGAGATGTTCGTGATTCTATAGAATGAAGAGATGGGAAAAAGGATGGTTAAATTTAAATTAATGAATGGGTGAAAATAGAGTGCTAATTTTTATGATATCCTGGTAGAAGGAGTCTTTGCAGGAGGAAGATATGCCATCGAAAATAGGAAAAAGGAATGGATATAATAAATAAAGTATAGATTAATTAAATTAGTTCACTGACCTGAAAGGAATGCAGGTACCGGAATTTTTCTTGTTTTTAAAGATAAATAAGCGGATTTCTAGTTTTAGTGGTAGTGTTGTTGGGAATACTTAAGTATAATGTAATAACAAAATAATAAGAAATCGCGGTAAAAAAATTTAATGAAAAAAAAAGATGGCTACGTGGAAAGTAAAGTTGGAAAAATGAATAAGGAAAGTTGGAAAATGTATAAGGAAAACATGGAAAAATTCGGGAATAAAATTGGGAATTTGGAATGGCTGAGAGGTACATGATAGGCTATTAGTAAAGAAAACGATCAGATAGAAAGTGTGTACGAATCAGTGAATAGCACAGCGCAAAGATATCTATATATATATATAGATATAAATAAAGTAAAAAGTAAAGAAAAAATATTAAATATAAAGTCTTTAATAAAAGCGCAAACTAAAGAAGGAATAAAAGTGTTCACACAAAGAGAGTTCCGGATTATAGCCAGAAAAAAATATTTCTCCAACCGAATTGAGCGGCCCAGAAGAGGAGGAGGGACCTGTCTAAGAAAAAGGAGCAAAGGCCATATAAGGACAATAAACATACCGAAATGGTGAAGCTGGGTAACCTGTATGTATGATGAAACGTGGGAGACAGGTAAAAATGTTCTTGTATTTATAAAAGAAAAGCTGATTTTAACAAAAGCCCAAAGGTCGGTGAAGAAAAAAAGAGTAATTCATATTTAAATTATAAATTATAGATAAATTATTATAAAAAGTTATATATATATGTACATATAGACATAAATTCTAAACTTGCAACGTTGAAAAATTTGTCATTAGTGTTTTGAGGTTTAAGGTGTAAAAATAATGTTTGTCTAATTGGGAATTCCTGCGATAATACAGTTCTGTGCAAATTAAGTGATACCTAGTGGCAAGAAAGCTTTTTATCCATTTTGTTATGTTCTTACCTGTTAAAAGTTTTGTGGTTAGTGAATTCGATTAGTAAAGCACAAATAAGGAAATTTCCCTGAATAGCTGAAAAAAGGTCCCGGGAATAAAAATTTTAAACGTTCAGGCAGGAATATATATACATTGAGTTCTAAACTTCGAAAATTTAACGAAGAAAACCAATATCTTAGGGAGCTCCTTCAGATAGGCTATACTAAAATATATATATATATATAAAAAAAGAAATCAGATGGTAGTAAAGGAAAATAAGCCAAGATATTAAAATTTTTAAGACCGGATTTTGAAAGTTGCAATCTTAATAAAAAAAGAGATTAGTTCGTTATTTTTGCTTTAACTAATCCCAAAAGAAAATTATCTATGTAATAATAAGTTAAATCGTGTAAATGTTTTATTGTAAGGTTAAAAAAAGAAAATTATAGTTGTATGTAGGTAATAAGATAGGAGATTTTAGCCCCGAAAAGAAATAAATTAATATATGTATTTATAAAAATTAGTATAAAAAAAAAAAAACAATAGAAAGAAAACAAAAGCCGGTTAGACATAAGAATATTATGTTAAATAAAATATGAATGTAATTATATGTAAATCAGAATTAAAAAAATGAATTTGGTTTGAATTTAGTAGCGTAAAGGCATGAAGGTGAGTTAAAGAAAGAAGAGGTTTATTATGCTGAGGGTCGCAAAAGATAAAAGATAGAGCGGATACAGTTGCGACTAGGTTGGGAGGGCAAATTAAGGCACGTTAACATCTGTGTCCATAAAACAAAACAAAAAAAAAAAAAAAATCAAACATAGAAAATCATTATTTGTGCGGTGTATTTTGATGTGTAAAGTTTGTAGTTTGTGTATTATAGTTTGAAGAACAAAAATTTAGTTTTTATGTGCGGTGCACCCAGTGAGAAGGGTTGGAACCTGCTGAGACATGCCTACCGGCGAAAACTCTAGTCGGAAAACTCACTGGTCTCTGCGGCCGTAACACTAGTGATGTATAAACACTCGAAACAAACAACATAAAGCTCGTTATTCTAGTGCTTCTTTATCTGCAATAAAATAAATAATATAAAAAGCACTTTTAACAAAGATTTGTTGTGAGCTTTTTTATTATTTTATTAAATACAAGTTGGAACATATCTTTTATTTTATAGAAACAATATTTCTCTGAAAACCGACAAATAAACCAAATAATCACGAGTACTTTGTGAGTTAACAATCGTTGTTTTGCAGAACTAATATACAAGTGACAAATAAAGAATACAGTGTTGCCACCATATTTTTAAAAAATTTAGTTAATTGATTTTTAGTTAAAAAACTGATTATGAATACCAATATTTAAAAAACGTTATTTAGCCTTAAAACGTTTTTTAACTAATATGAATTTTAAGCCTCGATCAACTTTTTTTTATGAATACGGCTGTAAGAAAATTAGATAAATCGCAGAAATTGTAATAAGCTGTTGGAAACGATTCTGACATAGGTCTATGCAGGAGTATGAGCTATTATAGATGATGTACTTAAGTTTACGGAGCGCTTCATTTGTCCAGAATGGGTGCAACTTTAAAAGAACTCTAACAAAAAATATATTTTTATGCCTTCCCCTATTGAGGATAAAAATATTAAAAATATAAAATTTTTACCAATTTATCAACTTTAGTTTGCTTGCATATTCGCTAAAAATCAAACTGTTGAAAAAACTAAATCAAAAATGGAGCTTTTAGCTATTTTATTTATTTCCAATAAAAAGTAGACAGCTGTAAGCTGCTTGGTTTATTTCCGATAACAAAGCGATACAAATAGTTTCTATGACACCTAAAGCCGACAATAGTTTTAGTTCGAACAAAAAACCGACAACATTGGATTTCATGACACCATAGTATTTTTTTGGGTTTCAAATCCAACTTCCATAAGTTTGGTTTCTATGATACCCCTGATTGACTCTCTTTAAGAACCTGGTTCAATTAGAGGAAAAAAATAGATCCAGGTATTTAACCGTATGGTTATGCCCAAGTACAGTGGCGAGCACTTGTGAAATTAAATCCATAAAATAAAAGAAATGATATAATAAAAAAACAGTTAAAGAAAACACAAAATATAAAAAGTTAAAGTTAAGATTGAGTCAATTTTGTGAAAAAAAAATCTATGTATCCACTTCTGCACGTTAAAAAAACTTTTATTTAATTCATATTATTTAGTACTTTTTCGAACAGTTCTTTGAGTTAATTAAGCTTTTAATGCACCTAGGGATATTTTTGGAGCAAACACAAATGGTAATATTTGGAATATTTACCCATTTTTCTGATTAAAAGGAAAAAAGACAAAAACTAATTACCAAAAAATAAAATAAATATAATCCTGAAGAAGTTAACCAAAGGTTAACGAAATATCGATATAAAACTAAAAATATATAAAATTTACTAACCTAAAGCTTAAAAAATAGTTTCATTGAACAATTACGAATAATTTATTGGAATTGGTACACACTGATATATGTGGTCACTAGGTGGAACGATATATTTTATAACGTTTATAGATGATTACTCTTGGTATATTACTGTTTCTGTTTTGAAGAATAAATCTGATGCATTTGGCGCATTTAAAGAATATATTGCAATGGCAGAAAACCAAACTGTCTGCAAATTGAAACGTCTTACAAACGATAACGGGCGTGAGTATGAAAATCGAAATTTTAATAATTTTTTAAAGCAAAATGGTATAGTACATGAAACTACGATATTCTATACACCACAACAAAATGGAGTTTCAGAAAGGGCAAATAGGACATTAATTGAAATGACTCGATGTATGCTTGAAGATTCTAAATTACCAAAATATTTATGGGTTGAAGCCATAAATATCGATCACAAACTAAAGTATTGGAAAATATTACTCCTTACGAAAAATGGTCCGTTAGAAAACCTTGCGTGTCTTATTTTAAAATATTTGTGTTGAACAAGAACCTGGTCATTCTAAATTAGACCCAAAAGATAATATTTCTTCATTTATTGGTTATCAACCTAACACGAAAGGTTATAGGTTATATAATACAAAAAGCAAAAAGTTAGTAATTGCAAGAGATGTAAAATTTTTCGAAAATGAATTTATATATGAAAAATATATTGAAAATAATGGTGATTTTAACGATATTTTTGAATGTTCAACATTTACCAACAACAAAAATATAGTTCAAGAATCAATTGGAAAAAATGATGAAATTGTATCAGAAACACAAAACCATGAAGAAATGAAAATATAATGAAAATTCTGATATGGGAAAAACAGTTGAATCGGATTCTACAAGTGACGAAGATTCAGAATTTTTTGGTTTCGAAAATTCATCGGATGATGAATCTGAAAATAATACTTACGAAGTAACTCCAAGTACCGAGGGAAAGCGTAAGAGACGTAGAACAGGAAATAAAGACCGACCACGCAAAATATATAGAGCTAATAGTGAAAATTTTAACGCAATAAATAATGTTTTTGATAATTCTGATCCTACACTGAACCAAAAAGGTACATAAGTTCAACGAACAAATTCGTTGATTCAACGAATTTATTCCTTATTTTTCACCTAAGGAACATGTTCATTGAATTCAACGTATGCCAATCATTGGCTTGTTGAATTCAACGTACCAGTTCGTTGAAGTTAAGAATCCATACGTTGAAACCTTACGTAAATTCATTAAACCTATATATTTATACTTTGAATTTAATGATATAGGTTCCTTGAATTTAAAGAACCTATTCCTTGACCCAATGAACACATTCATTGATTTTTATGAATTTATTCCTTGACCCAATGCACCTATGCATTCAAAATTTCACTTTAATAAATATAATAATAGACAAGTTCATATTAAATTAAGTATTTTATTTAAAAATTCATATAATAAGAAATAATTTACATATGTATGTATATAAATGTTAGTATGTATTTACATAAAAAAAATTGGTTATGATAGTATCATAGTCTACTAAATTATTACTGCCTTATTTATAAAAATTATTAAAGCTTTATAAAGGGTTAATATGGAAATCTGTTTTATAAACCCTTTATAAAGCTTTAATAATTTTCAGAAATTAGACTGTTAATTTATAATTCATGTATAAATTTAAAAATGCAGTTGTTAGTTTAAAATAAAACAAACTTAAATTTTTAGATGCTCTCCAACTTATCCAAATTATTCAATATTTCTATCAAAAGCTTTATCTTTGATGTTGTTCTCTTCGCGAATCGTTCCGGCCAGTTAAAGAAAACTCCTTCACGTTTCCCAAATCAACGCCAAAGTCTTTGTCAATCTGAAATATAGTTATAAATATTTATTTTGCAATAAATACTAAAGTATAAAAAAGTAAAGATTTGTATACTCACATATCGAAATCTACTCGGTTTCTTATACTCGGGCCATCTTTTAAAAACTTCGGCTAAAGCGCTTGGTTTACTTCGTTAATTCTGCCTGTCAAGTGCTATTGAATTCCTCTGCACTCGAATTGTCATATCTGAGGCTTCTAATGCAAACCTCTGCGTTGGTTCCGAATCTTTAAAATTAACATACATAAATATGTTTAGTATATGTATAAAATTATACTATCTAAATAGCATCCAAAATAATTACTTACATAAAACTTGACAGTTTGAACCAACAATTTCAGGAGTAGATGCATCTGGAAATTATTTTCCAGCTTTGGAGTAGTTCAGCAAGTTCCTGATATATGGCATATTATACAACTATATTTCTTTTTGCAATTAAAATTAACTATAATCATATCTTATTATTAACTTACTTTTTGTCACTTTTTTATTTTAAACTTTCTTCTTTAATTCCGCACAAAACTTATTTGTTAAACGAAGAACAACAACTGATTGCTCTTTGTTTATTTTTTCTTTTCATTATGTTTTTTCCCGTTATAAAACAAGGAACTAGTACGTTGAATTGAACCAAGTAAAACAAAAATTCAAATGGTGGTTCCTTGAATCAAATTACTCGTTCATTGAATAAAACATCTTCTTCTTGGTTCCTTGAATCAAGGTACAATTTCTTGAAATTTACTAAATTTTCCTCTTTTATTTATATAAGAAAGAACGTGTTCCTTAAATTCAACGTATTATACGTTAAATCAATAAACTAGGTCGTTGTTAAATTCAACGAATAATATCAAGGAATGGTTTCAACGTTCAGTTCATATGTACATAAAATTTTACGCTGAATTTCAAGGAATATTATTTTGAAACAACGTATAATACGTTGAATTTCAATGAATTTAAATCAATGAATGCGAGTTCGTTGAATTTATGTAAAACTGTTTTTTCAGTGTAAGAACGTGAATGAAGCAATGAACAGTAAAGAATCTGCGAAATGGAAAGAGAATATAATTCATTAATAAAGAATGGAACGTGGGATCTTGTGGGATTGGCTCCAAATGGATTTTTACTAGAAAACGTTTAGCTGACGGTGCTATTGAGAAGTACAAAGCCAGGTTTTTGGCTCAAGGATGTTTTCAAAAATATAATCAAGATTATAGCGAAACATATGCACCTGTTATACGACATCCCACTATTCGACTTATTTTGTCTTTAGCAGTAAAATATGATTAACTAGTAAAACACATTGATATAGTAGCAGCTTACCTAAATGGCGATTTGAAAGAAGAGATATATTTACATGAAGCAACCACAAATTTTTATTCAAAAAGGTGAAGAGAAGCCAGTGTGCAAATTGAAAAAGTCTTTCTACGGTCTTAAGCAAGCTGGAAGACAGTGGAATGATAAAATAAATGAAATTTTGATAAGTATGGGATTTACTCAATGTAAAACTGATAGCTGTGTATTTTTATATCATAATAATAATGAAATTAATATAATTGCGCTGTATGTAGATGATATCTTATTAGCTTGTTCTTCTAGCAAAACCATTAAAAAAATACTTGAAACTCTTAAGTTACATGTGGAAATTGTGGATCGAGGACCCGCAAATTATTACCTTGGTATGGAAATAGAAAGAGAAAATCCTAGAGGAGATATAAAAGTTAACCAAAACAACTTTGTAAAAGAACTGCTGCAACAATGGAATATGCATCAATGCAAACCATCTAAAACACCGTTTTCCGCAGGAACACTTTTAACAAAATGTGCTGAAGAGAACTGCAAAGAGATTGTAGATGTGACAAAATATCAATCGCTTATGGGAAGTCTGATGTATTTAGCTACAATTACTAGGCCTGATATTGCTCACACGGTTTCGACTTTGTCTCAATTTAGTTCTCATCCTCATAAGGAACATTTTATTGCGGCTAAACATGTTCTACGTTGTTTAAAATATAAAGAATTGTCATTGTGTTATTCAAAAGAAGGGAGTGGTTTAAAATGTTACTCCGATGCAGACTGGGGCTCAAATATTATTGACCGTACATCTTTTTGTGGTTTTGTCCTATTTTTCGCAGGGGGTCCAATATCCTGGGAATCGAAAAAAAAACAGAACATAGTGGCATTAAGTTCAATGGAAGCAGAATACATCGCTATGTGTCAAGCTGCAAAGGAAATTATTTTCTACCGGAGTTTGTTAAATGAATTACAGTTTCAATATTTGATACGAAATCCAACCGTTTTAAATTGTGACAACCAAGGAGCTCAATAACTGACAAAAAGCCAGATGACGATGAAAAGAAGCAAGCACATTGGCAGTAGATATCACTATATAAAGGGAAAATATAATGCTAATGAATTAAAATTGAAAATATGTCCCAAAGGAAAATAATGTTGGTGATATTTTAACTAAATGTTTACCAAATATTAATCATTGGAAATGTTGTAATTTTTTTAAATTTGAAATGAATCTTAATTTTTTTTTATACATAAATATGTAATTAATAATATAGAACTTACAAGGAGGGGCGACTGTTGGAAATACTATGTATGTACTTTGCTCAAATACACTTTAGTTTGAATGTAAATTTTAAATCTACTATGCTTTGGCATATTTGTTTTCTATATTTCAAGAAGTTGAAAAATAGTTTTGTTTGTCATAAGTTTTCACTCACATTGTATTATTTTGTAATAAATACCTTTTATATAAAACTAAAAGAAGAATATTATTCAACAAAAAGAATAATCTAGAATAGCAGCAAACAACTAAATAAACATGCGTAGCACAAGCTTGATTAAGCGTAAACAAGCAAAAACAACAACAAAAAGCGTCTGCTTATAAAGAACATTCACATATGTACATACATATGTACTAAAGCGTGGCACAAGCCCTAAAAAAAGGCTTACAAGCACTCTCATTAATTTCAAAATGTATGTTGATGAGAGTGCTTGTAAAGCACTATGAAAGTACTATGAAATAATATCATACATACTTATGTATACATTTATTTATAATAATTTGTTAATTTTTATTTTCAATATATGTATGTAGACGTATATACATACATGTCATAGCTCTTCATTTTTTTTTATTTGAATTTTTTCATAAAATTAAACTAATTTTAAATTTTACTTCTGTTTAAGAAATAGAATTTCATTGAAATCATTGACATTTCTCATGAAAGGAATTAAAATTTGTTGTTATTGATTTGGAATAAAATTTTTCAAATGTAAATTAATTTTTTTTTGTCAGAAAATTTAAATAAAATCACGCCTTCAGAAATTCAAATAAAAATATAACAAATTAATACTTTATTTGAATTCAGGGACTGAAATGTTTTTAAATTATATATCTATAGTTTGAATGAAATTTTATTTTATTTCATTTGAGTTTTTGAAATTCAAATAATTTTTTGTTAACAAGTCAAATTTGTATTATTCAACAAAAACTTTATTGATTATTTCAAATTCATAAAAAATAGTTTCAAATAGTTTTAAATTGTGAAAAGATATACAAATAAAAAAATTCTTTTATTATTGAAAATACTCCTTGAAAGATGATTTCTAGTAATGAAGATTTTTCCTGTGACGACCCCTAGAGGAATCCACGTATTGCCTCAATTATCTATCACCTTGGATAATTGAGAAATGCAGTAAGCGCCATATCCAGCGATGCCAATTTAGCGCGTTTTAACTATGCCAAACACGCTTTTTTCCGTCTTAGCGCGTTTTAACAAAAAAGCGCTAAATTATCGCGTTTTGAATAAAGTCAATAATATCATTTCAGTTCAATATTTTTTAAACTATTTTTGTAAAAATTTAAAAATTTTTCGTAAACAACATTCGCTTGACTGTGGTTAGAATAAACAGCGAATTTTTTCAGAAATAAAAATATGTACTACATACAATGACCCAAAAATTGTACACAACTTACAAAGCAGTTATTATAGCTTTATGCCTTTAGCATATGCCTTTTTAGCATTTATATACACGTTTAATGCTGAGAATACGAAAAAGGCTGAGAAACGTCATAAATCCCCTTGAATTTTAATTTTGTGCCTTTTGTTCTACCCCGCAAGCTTATCACACCCTCTCACCGAAAAACTAAAAAAGCCTGCCTGCACAGACAAGCAGAAAAGGCACAGTGTACATTGCTTCTTAATGATGTACACACGTATGCATATACACATGTATGTACATAGTTACCACATGAACTTAATTGGACACTTTGCAAACAACATTTAAGATGATAATGATCGTCTAGACATTGCTTGAAACTTCTAGTCGTATTTGTGCGAAGTATGCAAAGGGGTGACGCATCCAATGCCGGGCTAGTTGTGTTGTGAACAAGTTATAGTTGTGTTGTGAACAAGTTATAGTTGTGTTGTTAACGAGTTACAGTTGTGAGTCAGTTTAGAACAAGTCAGTTGCGAATAAGTTGTGAACCAGTCAGTCAGTTGCGAGTAAACAAGTCAGTTGATAATTAAGTTGTGAGTTAATAATAGTCTGCGATACAGTAGGGCGTTGATAGTAGTGTTGTCATTCGAACAAAAATTGTTCGAATATTCGAACAACTTTTTATCATTTTTGTTCAAACAAACAAAAATATTCAATTTAGAATAAAAAATTATTCGAATCATTTTTGTCGAATATTCGAACAATTTCCTTAACTACTTTATATAAAGAGTATCTTACATTTCATTACTTTTTAATTTGTTAACAATATGATATTAAGTAATGAAATTACTCCAAATTATAAATACTTGTGTAAGCTTGTTTGCATGTATATACATACATATATACACATACATATGTTCGCTAAACTCATCTTTTTTCTTTCTGGGAAAAGGTAATGCTTCTTTCATGGAATTAGAAGGTGTCTTATAGTTTCTGATAAAGAGATTAGAAAAAAACTGATTTACTCTTATCAAAAGCCTTAAAAATCGAATTATTGAACGACGTAAAAAAAGCATTAAATACCAACTTTTTAAATACGTCACAAAAAGAGAAAAAAAAATATAAGTTCGTAGTGTGTGTCTGTGTATCTGTTTATTTTTACGAGTCCACGTATAGACCAAACGGCTGGACTGATGCTGATTTAGTTATTTCAGTTTGAAAGGTGACTTGATCGAGAGTGTTCTTAGCTATGTTTGAAGAAAATCGGTCCAGCCGCTTAGAAGGTATCACATAGTTTTTATATATATTCTGTTAGATCTGCGTGTCTTTGACGCCGTAGCTCCCGAACGGCTTGACACCGAAAGGTGACATGATCGTATATCTTCTAATTTATACTTGAAGAAAATCGGTCTTGTCGATTGGAAGTTATCTTAAATTTTCTATTTATTAATTTACTCTCCTCTTTTTTGCGATTCTGCTACTTCAATAGTATTAGTGGAACACAGAGTTCTTAACTTATACTACAGCGTCAACTGCGGCAAAGGTTCTTAAAATTTTTAAGTTTTGTTATTAATATTTCTAAATCTGTTATTGAAATCATATGTTTTTCTTGTGTAATGAATAATTTTTCGTTTGTTAATAAAAAAAATTAAACTAATACACATACGTGTCGTTTTTTGCAAAATTTTTCAAGATTATTCGAATATATTTTTTTATTCTTTGTTCGTTCGAATGTTCAAACAAAAGTTCAAAATTATTCGTCTGTTCGAACAAGAATAAAATCATGAAATTTTATTCGAACAAATATAAAAGACGAATAATTTACAACACTAGTTGATAGTTAAGAGCAGTCTGTGCTTTACAACACGTGAGTTGGGAAAAGGGTAAACTATAGGACAGTCTATAGTGACAGCAAAGTCTGTCGTGGAATTGGGATTATTGTGGAATCTATCGTGTCGACTGGAGAAAAGGGAACAGCGCAGCGAATAGACGTGTGTAAGGGTGTAAGTAAAGCCAGTGAGTCCTCATTAGTGTATCAAGGGTGAGTGTCGGCAGAGTGTGTGTCGTGTGTGACGAGCAGCAGACAAAAGAGGTATTTGTGTATCAACTGTGATTGACGGCAGAGTGAGTCTCGTAAGTGACGAGCAGCAGACAAAGAGGTGTCACGTGAAAACTTGCGCAGCCACCTAAGAAACGTGCGAAAACTACAGCGAGGAAGGCGAAGTGGTAACCAGTTGTGAATATTTGTGTGTAATTCAGTAGTTTATGTAAGTTGTATTAGTGTATTTAAGCTCTTGATTAATCTAGTTTAAGTGTATGTATTTGTAAATAAAACTTGTATCATTCTTAACCCTAAATACTACACTCGGGTCTTGTATTCATTTGCAAATCTTCGGGGCCACGGAAAAGCGTTTTTAAAGAGAGAAAAACGTAACAATATATTCGGAGGCTTTTAAAATTTTCAATTCTTGTTCTTTAAGACAAATAGAGAACGGAAGTAACTTCTATATCTATACCATTATAGTTTCACTATGGAATGTGATAACTTTTCGAGTCAATAAAGTTGCTATGATCTTTCGAAATACAGGATTGCTAAGAAAATCCTCTATTTGTTGATATTTTTGGAAGTTTTTATATAAATAACCCCATGTCAAATAGGACAACCAAATAAGAATATATATTTTTTCTGAATATTAACTTTTCTCAAGTTACATCCATTATTTCGTGTTTGTTTTTTCTGTAATTGGCAATATAATTCGTTCCCAATTTGTTTTTTTTCTTTTTTCATTTAATAATTCATTCGGTTAAAAATTAACATATTAAATTCGTATCGCCACATGTTTGCGGAACTTGTGATTTAAGCACACGATTAAATTAAACTCTTGGCTCATACGCTATGAACTTGCATGCACACGCAAGATGGCAATTAAACTTTTCAACGCACCCAAACACAATACTGGACAGATGATAATTAATCCGTTACACATGCTTAATGATATGCTGCCTTCACATTTGGCATTTAAACACAGATGTGTGCTATGAGCCTTTGAGCGTTCGAATGCACCACTTTAATCTTGTTTTAATTTATTAAACACAACACATCAATGCTTCAGGTGAAATGCAAATTGCAATCGCATGCTTTTGATTATTATGCAATATTTATTTGAGATTGAATGTGTTGAAAGCTTACTTTAACATTTTAATTAAATTTATTGAATGTATTATAAGAGCATCAGTGATAAAACTGCAGGATTAAAAATGCGCAAATTTTAACTTGAAAACACTCATTTAGCAATAAAGTCATTTATTCTAATAAGTATTAACCAGTTTTTGTAATTAAAAACAAACAATTAAAAGAAAGTAATAACAATGCAGTCAATTCCTACCACCCAACAAAGCCAATATATAAATAAATATTTGCACAATATCAATATATAAATTCAGAGCAGCAAACACGTAGTCATCTGGGCTAATACTACAGTAATGCTTACCTCCCAACATTAGTTGAGTATCAAATAATAAATATAGTGAAAATATTATAACACCCAAAGAACAATATATCAGCCGCATGGCTTGCGTATGAAAGAACAGCATAAGTATGCCGAATAGCGTAAATACCACCAAGACTATCAGCAAAAATCCTCCCATTACCGTAAAATCCCATTTAGATTGTAAAGCAAACAGTGTGATAGCAAAGCATACTGCAGCCGTTATACCAACAGCTGTAAGTATGATCATGGGCTCATATAACGAAGAAATCACACCCAACAAGAATCCCTCGGCCAAAGTGAAAATGGCCAAACAAATATAGTTAAAAGGCGCCTTGCGTCGCATATTTGGACAACAAGCCAAAGAAATCACCATAGTAAATACAATGCCAAAGGCTACCCATATCAAATATGGCTCTTCGGCTACAAAGTCTTGCAGCTCCTCGCTATAGACAAAAACACAGATGATGCCAAGCGTAATCACTAATTGAATACTTAAGATGAAATATACTTTTTGTATAAATGCTTTTCGTACTAATTCCTCCTCGAAATCTCCCTCATCTTCTCCTTCCTCGATATCAAAGTTGGTTGCTAAAATAAATTGTTGTCAGAAATTAATATATATCTAAGGCAAAACTTATGTAGCTAAATCCAAAACTTACAAAAGTTTGCACTCCTCATAACGTTGGTTCGATATTTATAACTCTTTTAAGGTTATTCTTTAGTGTATCTTTTTTTAGCTTTAATTTCCAAAATTTTTATTTTTCTCTTTCAAAACTATATTGTCAATTTTGATTCAGGGTTTCAAGTTTCACTGACTATAGATCAAGGCATATTTGTGACAGGGGCCGGATCTCGCAACGGTCAATCTTAAAGGGTTCACCAATTTCCGTGTTCGCAGTTCACCGCATTTTTTCGGTGAAAATTTTGGATCTAGTGTTTACTGCAACTGTCAGAATAATTCATTCTCACCGTTGTGCATACACAAATCAAAAGTGAACACTGAAATTGGTAAACACTTCAAAACGCATCGTAGTGGAATCCGGTTCCATGTAGCAAGATGTATTTAACCTGGTGACAGCACGAAATGCCTGAATTCCTTTATTTCACAGAATTAACAAATTAAAAGTTATAAACAATATAACCAAAGTTCTTTAAAAAATAAAATAAAATAAATTACGTAGTTATAATTAGAGATGTGCAAATGTCGTGATTTTACCGTGTCACGCGTGAGTCACGCGTGATTCGTGATCAAATATTATAACTAATCACGCGTGAGTACGTGAGCGTGACTGAAAAAAATTTACTCGTGCGTGATCGTGCGTGAGCTTTTTTTAATAATCACGCACGAATTCTCACGCTCTCACGAGATAACATTCCTGCATATATTATTATTTTATAATAATAAATGCATAATGAATACCCCCAAACAAAATATTTCGAATTTTTCTGAAGTCAGACTTGTCCTACCGAATTCGTTAAGACATTTCGGTAGTTTCGTTGAACAATTTGTTTTAAACATTAAAACTTTGATGTTTGAGTACATAAGCAAAAGTCTGTGAACACTTTTTTTAAATAAATATGTATATGTTGATAAAAATAAAGGATTGTAACAAATATTAAAAAACGTGAGTATGTGCAAATTATTTCGACAATAGCAGCAACATAACGGTGAAGCGGTACTCTGCTATAAAAGCAAAAAAAAAAAAAAAGATCGTACCTACATGTCGTTACGAACTCGTACTGACTTAACGTAATGAATTCGTACCGAAATATCGTTACGAAGTCGTGTCAACCATTTCATACAAAAATTGTTACGATTTCGGTCCTATTTCGGTGCCGAAATCGGAAAATTTTGTCGACCAATCGTTACGACTTCTTTACGAATTCGGAGCATTTTGTTTTGTAAGTATGTATGTATGTTTCTTAGATACCCTGTAGGAAGTATCAATTGAGAAACACTACTGATTCAACAGTGCCTTTGTCAACAATACTACTGACGAATTGTACCGCAGAAAATGTTATTGCTTTAGGGGCCGTCCATATACTACGTAACGCTGTAGGGAGGAGCGGTGGGGTTCGAGTTTTGTTATGATTTGTTATGGTGGGGGTGGGGGGTAGTCTTTGAAAATGTTACGTAACAGAAAAATTTTAGAAATTTTTGTATTTTCTCATTTAATATGCTTTTCTCATTTATTTGATTTTCATTTATTTAATTGATCATACGTCTTATGTACCTTCATATTTATATTATGTATGTATACATACATACATGTGCGGAATATCAATTTTTGATATACGAGAATTCGAAAATTTAAAATGATATCCGCGAATACGAATATTTAAAACGATATGAAATTAACTTTGCTTAATTTTAATTTGCATTATAAATTTTACAAAAACACGAGCATACATATATACATAGATATGTACATATGTATATGTAAGAACCTATTTTTCAACCCAAGAAACATGCAAATTATATTATAAATATACTTTTTCGTGAGCGTGCGTGATCGTGATAAGTTGTAAACCACTCGTTCGTGATTAAAAATGTTTTATTCGTGAGCGGGCGTGATCGTGAAAATGTTCAAAACCATTCGTGCGTGAAAGTTCGTGAGTAAAATATTTTTCTGCGTGAGCGTGCGTGTCGTGAGTCAGAAAATACTCACGTGCACATCTCCAGTTATAATCAGGGACAAGACATGCATTTTAAAAAAGCTTTTAGGCGAAAACTCAAAATATGCACATATTTTAACAAAGTTCTATTTAAAGGAAAAGTTTTCAATTTACGTTCAACTAAATAAAGACATAAAAATAGTTTATTTACTCAAGAGCTGTGTGTACAAGAATTTTAAACAAATTTTTTACACAATATTAAATGTGATATAACGATTTTTCTGCATTATTAACTTCAAAAACGCATTTTTCATGATATGTTTATATTGCAGTAACAGTGAGTCTATACCTGATAAATTTTTATCATGATAAAAGTCAAATCGTTATCAAGAAAAAAATTTGTCAGGTGTAGACTGTATTTACTTATTAGTGTTATTGCAGTGTCTTAACTATTTTGTCAGAGCTTCAGCTCAGACAACTTTGTCGTGATAAAAAATGTAAACAAACTGTGTGACGTTTTAATTTAGTTTTAAAAAATATATATAAAAATAAAGAAAAATATTGATGTTTTTATTAAATAAAAGCTTTTTAATAAATATGAAGTGAAATATTGCAGGTATTGTGAAAAAACTTTTTTCACGACGACAAAAAAATAATGATTTATCATAATAAAAAAACCACAACGTCTTCGCATGTATGCTTGCATTAACAAAAATTTGACAACTGCTCAGCCGACGTTTTGTTAGTTGTTATGATAAATTTTTATCAGGTATAGACACTATGTAAAGGAGAGATACATAAATAGAAAAAAAGTGCTGTTATTTTATTTGTTTTCATATAAAAATTGTATATTTCTTATATTTTTGAATGTAAAGTTCAATCAATTTGATCTTTGAAGGCCTTTGTACATAGAAAAAACCTTTTCAACGTGTGCGAATGTGATCGAATTAAGTTTAAAGGATTTTTTTATATAATCTTATGTATTTATTTAACTCAACCATTACAGTGAATTAATTACACTGTATGACAAATTTTAGTGAAATCGAAATACCTGGGACGTGTTACTATTTTTCTGGTAGGTATTGTCGAGTATAACAAAAATCTGTAATTTAAATTTTCCAAACACCTCCAAAATCTTGAGTTACGGGTAAAAAAACTGGGTTTTCTTTCCCGTAGGCACTTATCAACCTCTAACTAAGTTAAATATCAACCGATTTTGAATTTATAAACGGATTTAGAAAGGGATTTGGATTTATGCACTTTCTGTGTATATAGACTTCGAGGATGATGAAAGAAAGTACAATTTAATAGAAATATATCATACAGGTAGTTTTTTAACAAAAAGTCTTCTAATAAAATGTTTAATTACTCAGTCAATTTCGAGGGAATTTTTTAAAACAAACCTGCGAATTACTCTTAATCATTTATGTTTTATAAATAAAGTTATAAACAGTATGGTTTTAGTACAAAAATACTGCCTAAGAATGAGCCCAAAGTAGAAAAGTGTCGAAAAAACCAACAAAAAAAATTTATTTTGTGAAAAAATACAGATATATATCTAAATTCACTGAAACAATACATATACAGTTCGAAAGGTCTTTGTCTCTTCTTTCTAAATCTGTTATGAATCGGTTGATATTTAACTTAGTTAGAGGTTGATAAGTGCCTACGGGTACGAAAAACCGGGCTTAAACCCGTAACTCAAGATTTTGGAGGTGTTTGGAAAATTTCAAATACGGATTGTTGTTATACTCGACAATACCTACCAACAAAATAGTAACACTTCGCAGGTATTATTTTTTGTCACACTTTTTTATTAGCTAATAGATTTATTTTGACAAGTCAGTTATCATTTTTAAAAACATTATCAAGTTTCCGCGGAATTGTTGCACTACTTTCGGTTTTAATAGCAGACAATTTCCTCTCGAAATCATCAAAATTATAATTTCCGTTAAATTTGGTAGTTGTGGGTGTGGTAATCGATCTACAATCATGCTAAAAATTCACTGGCTCGCAGTGATGCCAACTTAGCCCTTTTAGGGCTAGATTAAGCCCGTTTTCAGTCAGTCAAAACGCGAAAAAAAAATTTTAGCCCTAAACTAAAAAAACAATGAGTGTTCGAACTCACGGGCGATGTGTTAACACCTTTTTGTTACACGGTACCTGTTCGATTTCTATGAACACAGACCCACAAACCCGGAGGTAGAGTTAATATAAAGTATTTAATGAAAAAGAATAGTTTATTGAATTTAATTTTACTTTGTATAATTTATTAATGTTATGTTTTCAGCACAGTTAATATATAATATATATATATATATATATATATATATATATATATATATATATATATATATATATATAATATATATATAATATATATATATAAATATATATATATATGTAAATTTAGTAGATGCACTCAAAATGAAAGAAGTGCTAATGATTTCATTATTTTCTTGCTTAATACTTTTTATTTATTTTATATTAAACCCACAAAAAACAAAGAGAATGCAAAGCAACAGACAAATGTACATACATACATTGTTATGTTTGTACATAAGCTACATACGTTGCTGTCTTGCTATCTCATTTTTATATATGTACCTATAACCACGTCACTATTCTCTTTGCTATGCATAAGACAAAACCGAAGATCAACATAAAACACTTTTTTAACATTACTCCAAATTAATACTCCAAATTAAAACACTTAAATCTCGGCTCGCCGATATTGGATCGCCTTAATTTTTGGCCTAAACTCTTCGTCGAAACCCGCACTAGCTTTTTAATCCAAAAATTAATAAAATCGGCTATGAATTTCCGGAGAAAATCGCGTGGGAAAATTATATGAAAATCGCCCAATAATCACTTTCAATACCGACTGCCAAGCAACGAACAAACAAACGATGATTTATTCTTACATAGCTAACACTTGCGTATGTATTGAAAGTGATAGTTTACTGCCCTAGAGGAGCGCGTATAGATGTTAACACATCAAAAGGCGCAAAGGAGCACTTTTTTGGGATTATTGTCTGGGGGGTGAGAAATTCCAAATCAGGGTGATGGTACTAGGTCAGTATAGTAAAACCCTCAAAGGGTTTGGCGTTCGTATGTGTCAGTTTTTTTATGACCTTTTAAATTTTTTCCTTATCTTGATGTTTTTTCGCTTAGTTGTAACATTTTGGCAAAAACGTAGTTTAACATAACTCGAGAACCACTTGTCCGATTTTGATGAAACAAATTTAGAATTACAATTTCTTTAATCCGTTCATATATCGTTTTTCTTTATAATCAACAGTTTTGCCGGTAAAAATAAATTTGTGGAGGCAAAAAAATATTTTTTTGCCTAAAAATTAAATTTTTTTTTTAAATTCATAAAAAATCCAAAACGGAAAAAAGGATCAAGTGTTATTAATTTCGTGTAAAGTCACATAACCTATAAACAAAATGCGACATAGATCATAGAAATCGATTAACGCGTTCTGCTTTTATTTACAATTAAGTGAAGGTATCCCATTTTGACAAGAATATTGATATTTGTTTTTATTCAAAAAAGTGTCATTTATCGCCTTTTTTATAAATTTTCCCCAATAACTCCAGACTTCTGGCCATAAACTACTAAAAAAATTAAGTAAACATTTTTATAATTTTTTATTTTTATTTTATTTATTTATTTTTATTTATTTTAATAAATATTGCCTAGACTTTTTCGATGGTGGTTGTTCGGGACTAGTGGCATCGCATTCATCGCTATCATCAGTTTCTGAACCACACATAATGTCAATGTGTGACTCCACTGTTGGCCCTTCTGCATCTTCTGAAAATTCTTTATCATCAAGATCATCCTTGTCTTGCCACACAAGCTTACTCCACCAGCAAATTTCCGCAATTATTGCACTCGGCGACTTTTTGCCTCTATATCTGTAAGTTTTTGTTTTATTAAAATGAGTTTGAAAAAATAAAAAATCAGTATTACCTCATTTCAAATGGCATAGCAACTTGATGATAGCGTTCACCTTGTTCATCAGATTCGGTAGCCAATTGTTTGCTGAAGTAGTCCAGATGATGATGTAAATAATGGATTTTCAAGGACATGTGGACACCAATTTCGGAGAATGCTCTTAACATCCTTGCGACAGAAACATCGTAGTTGTTAGAACGATGCTTGCCCAACAAGCCTTCTATTACTTCTTTGATTGCCTGCCATGCATTCAATTCAGCGTCAATCAAAATATGGTTGAATGCGTCACTTTTAATCAGCTTTCGTATATCTGGACCATTTAGTACGCCTGATTGGAAAAAATTAATTTGTTAAGATGGAAAATCATGGGAAATGAATGTGATATTATAACTTACCTTCTTTAATTTTACTTTCGCTGAGTCTCGGGTAAATTATTTTCAAACACAAGAAAACTGCATCTCTTTTGGCGACAGTTTTGAAAAAAATTTAAAAGGTCATAAAAAAAAACTGACACATACGAACGCCAAACCCTTTGAGGGTTTTACTATACTGACCTAGTACCATCACCCTGACTTGGAATTTCTCACCCCCCAGATTGGCTGTTGTACTGTGCTTTCAGCCCTTTTAGCCCCTTTTTAGTTTTTGCTCGATATGGCTACATTTAAACTTTTGCGAACTTTTTCTTCCTTTAATCTAGAAAAATAAAATGAATAAAAAGTCGATATTGCTTTACCAATGTAAAAAAGAAGAATAATATAGAGAAATCTTTTATTTCTTCCAAATTTTTTATGCCTTGAAAGTTATTCAGTACAGCCTAAAACAGATAATGTATGTTTTTGGAAGAGCGAGAAATCGAAATTTTATTTAATAACGGCCAATTTTAAATGTATCTACTTATGTAAACATACATATGTATATATATTTCTATTATATACATATGTGTGTATGTATGTATATGCTAACTATTTAATCTACGTATGTACATACCTTATTGAAATCTAATATGAAATGTAAATGAAATATGTACAATATTGAAGCTCTCAAGCTATGTATGTGTTGATCTCATGACAGTTATTTTTATTCTAATAAATTACTTCACCAAAATTGATTTGATGTTTTAATTTTCAGCAGAAACATTTTAATACTAGCTCCTTTTCGCGCTTTTTCGAAAAATTTTACTATTTTTTTATTTTTGAATATTTTTTCAATTTAGCCCTTTTTCTAGCCCTTTTTTCAAAAATTTTTACGCGTTTTGAGTCTGAAAAGTTGGCATCACTGCTGGGTTGACGAGATGTGTGAGAGCTCGCATTGTCATGATGAAGAATGATTCGTACGTGTACCACAAAGAATTCACAGTTCTACGTTGCTAAAGCGGAACAGGCCATCAACAACTTTTGTTGGATTTAGCTCTTTTTGGAATACGGTCGATTGCTGTTCTGTTTTCGGCTCACAAGTATATATCCATGATTCGTCACCTGTAACGACTTTATACACGTCTTTTGAAACACAACGGTTTTATTAACTATCCAACCTCAAACAAAATGTCAAAATTTCTTTAAATCTCATACCATACCATTATATTTTTAGTTCCACAGAGGTGGAAATAGTTCGCACATTGACAACAAACCATAACGTCCTGTGTTCGAGCCCGGTATCTGACAGTCATTAAATAACAAAACCATGCATTTTTTTGATGTGCATTAGTGTCCATTTGTATTGTAGTGTGAAAATTCAAGTGATAAAGGCATAGTCACTGGTCACTGAACTATACCGACTTCAGCAGATACTAACCCCAATGTAAGATAAGAGCGCCCCAGTTCGTTGTGTAGCAGAATAATCGGCGAAGTAAAATAACCAATAAAATGGTTACTAAACAAGCTTCAAAAAATTTAATAGACCTCATATAACACCAGAGACGCTGCAACACTGCATTATTTGAAAAAACAACGTGCAAAAACCAGAGTTTTAAAAGAATGAAGCTATTTTCTAACGGGTGTTTTTTTAGAGGTATAGAACCTTGAATTGAAATAAAACACAAGAAAAAGAAAAAAAATTAAATTAACTAGAAATAATTTTCTTTTATATTTTTTTGCGAATTTTACTATTTACATAGTAGTAATTAGCTGAGTAATTTCTTTAATATAGGGTGTTTTTTTAAGAGGTATAGAACTTCGAATTGAAATAAAACACAAGAAAATCGTTTTAATAACCATCAATTTGGCTTTATTGGAAGGATAATTTTATGCCATTAATGTTTAAATATGATTTCGGGCATGTGGCCGCCGCGGCTGGCTCGAATAAAGCCAATTCTACAGGTCCAATTTTCAACCACTTTTTCGAGCATATGGGGCCGTATGTTGGAAATAACGCCACGAATGTTGGCTTCCAAGTCCCCTAACGTTTCTGATTTGTTGGCGTAGACGAGCGACTTCACATATCCCCAAAGAAAATAATCCAATGGTGTCAAATCACACGATCTTGGTGGCCAATTGACAGGTCCATTCCGCGAAATTATGCGCTTATCGAATGTTTCCTTCAATAAATCGATTGTGACGTGCGCTGTGTGGCATGTAGCGCCGTCTTGTTGGAACCACAACTCATCCACATTCATGCCATCCAATTCGGGAACAAAATAGTCGGTTATCATGGCTCTATACCGGTCTCCATTAACGGTAACTGACTCTCCAGCATTATTTCGGAAGAAGTATGGCCCAATGACTCCACCAGCCCATAGAGCACACCAAACAGTCAGTTTTTGTGGATGTAATGGCGTCTCAAGGGTCTCATGTGGATTCTCTTCACTCCAAATGCGGCAATTTTGCTTGTTGACGTAGCCATTCAACCAAAAATGAGCCTCATCACTGAACAAAATTTTGCGATGAAAATCAGCATCGAGATCAATCTCATTTTCGGCCCATACACCAAAATCACGACGCATTGCATGGTCTCGCGGCTTTAATTCTTGCACAAGCTGGATCTTGTAAGGTCGCAAGCCAAGATCTTTGCGCAAAATCTTCCATAAAGTTGATGGACAAAGCTCCAATTGCTGTGCACGGTGGCGAATCGATTCATTCGGGTCCTCTTCAACACTTTGCTCTACAGCGGCAATTGTTTCTTCGGTGCGCACTGTTCGACGTCTCTGCGGATGCGTATTATCACATAGAGTAAACGTAGTGCGAAAACGATCCATGGTTAACCGAATTAATTGCTCTGATGGACGATTATGTCGACCATAAAATGGACGGAGCTTGCGGTAAACTTCGCGAACTGAACCATTATTTTCGAAATAAATTTGCACGATTTGCAAGCGTTGTTCTTTTGTCAACCTGTTCATGATGAAATGGCAAACCAAACTAAATATTAATCACTAAATATCAAAAATCAAACTAAATATTAATCACTTGACAGCTGACAAAATGGCCGCCAGTTAAAAAAGTGATGCCAACTTAAAGTTCTATACCTTAATAAAAAACACCCATTATCTCTTCCTTCACCACATGTGTTCTCTATCAATATCCCTTTCCTAAAGAAACTAACACCAAGTAATAATTAGTAGCAGGCATTCATTACCTGAGTGTTACTTCTCATCAGTGTTGCCAGTAGATTTCTCGAAAATATACCTACACTGCTAAAAAAAATCCAATTTTTTCCCTACACGCTGAAAAAATTTCCCATTTAAAAATTCCTACGCATTTTTGTCATTTGTTAAAAAAAATAAGTAAAAGGCAAAAAAAATAATGCATACATGCATACGTATGTATTTTTAATTAAATTCAATTAAAACAACACAATTTTTGATGTGTAAACCATCTATACGCTAGGGGGTAAAATTCTTTTTCACAATACAATCACAAATTTTGCTGAGATTCACATCGCGTTGTCAAATCGGTGTGAGCTACATATGCATGAGTGTATTAGTGTTTGAAAGAAGCAATACAAACTTATTTAAAATATTGTAACTACATACACAGAAAAAATTATTCCCAAAAAAATTTCAAACAAACGTGTGTTTTGAAATATAATTTAGTTTCAGTAAATATTTTTTACTGTTCCAGATAATTATTTGTTCCAATTTTATTTTATGTAAAAAAACTGTATACACAGAAAGAATTATTCTCAAAAAATTTTCAAACAAACGTGTGTTTTGAAATATAATTTAGTTTCAGTAAATATTTTTTACTGTTCCAGTAAATTATTTGTTCCAATTTTACTTTATGTAAAAAAAAACTGTATATAATGAATATTATCTATATAAAGTAAAATTTGTAAAAAAAAATTTAGATTTATTTTTTTTATATTTAAATTTGTTATTTTCAGTTAAATTTATTCTTATATACTGTAAAAAAATTTGTCTGATTTTTTTTCATTTTTTCAGTTAAATTTATTTTTATATATTGTAAAAAAATTTGTCTGATTTTTTTAAACTATTTTATAGATATAAAAAAATTTTATTTTTTTTTTTGAAGATTTTTGTTTGCAGTTTTCAAACTTATTATGTTTGTATATTGTGATTCTCAATATAGTATTAAGAGTATTACTATAAACATACGGAGTTTGTTAGCTAAATTAAAAAATTTTTTGGGCTGAAGTCTACTAACGAGTTCCAAAAGCGGGAACGAAATGCTTAATCGTAAAAACAAGTCAATTTTTGATAGTTAAAAAAACAATTGAACCTTTCATTTGATTCAGTTATTTTTTTTCAGATAAAACTTTTACTAATTTTTTAAAAAAAAATTTTAAGAATTGTTATTGATTCAGTTAATTTATTTTCTGATAATACGAAAAATTTTAGTGAATGTGTTTGTAAATTATAAAAAAAAAATTTGCTGAATAATACAAAAAAAAATCTGCAAAAATGTTTTTCTGTTCCTATTAATAAATTTGACTGAAAATATTTTGAGTTTCAGTTAACTTTTTTCTCTAATGCCATAATAATTTAACTAAAAATAAAATTTTTTTCCAGTTAAATTTTTACAAAATTGTTATCAGAATCTACAAATTTCATTGTAGGTCCGCATTCACACAAAATATCTACTGATGCAATGAATTTGGTTACTGAAAACGAAATTTAGTTTTTTCTGTGTAGGAATTTGCTGGTTTTTGTTTGTTTTATTTAACTTGATAATTGCTTTATTAGGGTTCCGTACACCAAAGGTGAAAATGAACAGTAAGAGCTACGGACCTGAAATTTGGACACAGTGTGTAGACATTTGGCCACTACAATAACAAGTACATGAGAGTTAAAAATTAAAGGGTGTTCCAAAACGAGCAACGAAAAATATTAAAATCCCATGTAATATACATACAATTGTATGTACATATATTCACTTGTATTTTTATACAGACTACAACAATTAACACTAAATTTTATAATTTAAATCAATGGGTGTTCCATCAGTTAATGCAATTTTGACTTTGAAATTTTGACAACTTGCTGTATCTTGGAAACCGTAAGAGCAAAACTCTTGAAATTTTCAAAAACGGTAAAACTTAAAAATCAAAAAAATATAAAATCGCCAAATCTAAAAAATCGCCAGAAACAAAAAAAATCGCCGAAACTAAAAAGCACCAAATTAAAAAAAATTTCTAGGACTAAAATAAATCGCGAAAAACCGGAAAAATCGCCAAAATGAAAAAACCCTTAAACAAAAAAATATCGCCAAAATGAAAAACCCCAAAAGCAGAAAAAAATCTCCAAAATGAATAAAATTGCCAAAATGAAAAAAAATTGCGAAAATTAAAAAAACCCAAAATGAGAAAAAACGCCAAAACGAGAAAAAAAGCGATAAAACTGAAAAAATCGTTTTAACTGAAAAAACTTAAAAAAGGAAGGAAGCTAAATCAAAAAAATGCTCGAAACCGAATGTGCGCGAGTCAAAGTCGCACTTTACTGAATTTATTTCAGTTGCAATGCTTACACAATAATAAGAACACAACAAATACACGATGAACAACAGGAATTAAAAGTTAAAAGTAAAAGCATTTACCATAAATGAGCATTGCAGTACCTCTAAAGTTTCAGTAAAAATAATAAAAAAAATTTTAACAAGTAAATTTTTACTGATTAGTAAAATTTTTGTCTACAATTTTTATAAATTGCCTAAATGATTTGTTATATGATGAGGTGCATTGAATTTTCAGTAATCAGTAATGCTGGTATTCATAATGAAATTCTACCAAGTGGCTAAATGTTTTTCATATAAAAGTTTCAAAATTTGAATGAAAAAACTTTGCCACTTGCTACAGTTTTATTATGATTACGGCCCTACTATTTTACTGGTAATGCAAATTAAATTACATTAGCAGTAAAAATTTACTGAATTTTTTTTAGTAATCAGTAAATTTACTGCTTACTGCAATTTTTAATACCGTACATACATATACATACATATACTGCAGTGTGCCCATTTACTAACCAAATAAGTTTAATAAAACAAATAAAAACCAACAAATTCCTATGTATTTACAATATTGAAAGTTTTGATACTTTTAATTAATTAATTTAAAAAAAGATACTAAAAGCATAAGTACTTCCAACTTAAAAACAATTTTCATTACTAGATGTTTACACATCTCCTCTGTGATCGGACTCACATTGCTTTTTTTTTTAAATTAATATGAATAGTTCTTTTGAAATAAAATTTTAAAAGATAAATTCAGGTCATCTTTCAACATTGAATGATATTTTGGAAAAATCATATACCAAGGCGAATTCATGTGCCAGGTGGTGTCAAGTTAACAACTGTTTTTTCAGGAAGTCTGGCTTGTCAAATTTCATTGCAATAAAATTTGTAGGAAGTTTGATTTGTCAATTTTCATTGCAGTATTGTACTAGGCAGATTTTGTTGTTGCAGGCTTGACACCACTTGGTATATGAATAAATACATATTAGTGTCACCAACTTTTTAAACCACAATCAACTCTGGAAATATATTTTTAAGCGATATAAACGAAAAAAACATTTTTGAACAGTTTTGAAAAAGAAAATATTAATAAAAAACGTTATGTTTCATTTAAGTCATAAATAATGCGACATGAGGAAAAAATTCCTGCATTTTGGAGAATATAAAAAATCAGATTTTCTCTACCCCAATAAGCAATTTTGCTTATTGTAAAACAAGTGTTATTCAAGCCACACAATCAATTGTCAAGGGTTGAATTATGCTTGGTTTACACTTTAGCCCCCATATTCATAAAATTTTAAACGAATTTGAAATGTATTTTATTTCAAATTTTCCATACAAAATTTTCCAAAAATGAATTTCAAATTCATTTTATTTTTTTTTGAATATGGGGGTAATTCAATAGCATTCTCCAGTGAAAAGGGAACTTTAATTCAATTAGAACAATGCAGTTGTAGTATAGTTTAATTGAAGCCTTGAATTATACTGCAATTCAACCCTGTATTACAATTGAATTCAACTATATTTTAAGCTTCAAAAATAATGCTTTTAAAATAGAAAGGAAAATACAATTCAGTTGATCTTTAACCTCCGACTAAAAAAAGGGGTGTTATACGTTTGTAGTGTGTGTGTGTGTATCTGTGTGTCTGTCCGTGTCCACGTACAGGCCAAACGGCTGGAACGATTTCCATTTAAATTTTTCTGTTTGAAAGATTACTTGACCGAGAGGGTTCTTAGCTATGTTTGAAGAAAATCGGTCCAGCTGTTTAGAAGCTATAACATCTTTTCTGAAAAAAGTCGGGGGTTTTTAAAATTTTTAATTTTTGTTATTAATAATAATTTTCTGCATATCTACTTTCGCTATTCTTTTCACTATGTTAATCACTTTTTGTTATTTAAAATTCACTTTTTTTTATTTTTATTTGATATTTTTCACAATTTAACAAATAAATTGTGTATTTGACAAGTCTTGGACATATATGTATATTGTTTGGTATTATATTTCAAAATATTTTCAAACTTGAAAATGACTTGAAAATATGTTTGAATTCAACTTTGTTTCAAGTGCTTGAATTTTAATTTTTTGAGTGCTTATTGTGGTGCTTCTATTTTAGTATCAAAAATGCCTACATGTAAGGATTTTCTCCTACTTCTCGCAACACTACTTCTCATTAAAAAAACAACGGTTGAACTTTTTAATCATATGTTTGCATCACTTGACGCGAACCACTTTTTGGGCGATTGAAAAATTATGGGGTATCCAACGAGAAAAAAATTTTGTTTACAACTAACAGCCTGTTTGTAGAAGACGACAAAATTGAAACTCGACGAGCCGATACATAGATGACTACGTAAGAAATAACGTTCATAGAACACGCCATTATTTTGTCGTGCGACTTATACCCTTCTTACACTCACTCACATCTTTGAGGAATGCGTGGAATATGTTGAAAATTGAAAAAAGCTGTTCACATTACAACATCTTTCATCTTTCATCTGTCATGTATTATAATACTATTTTTACGAGTATGAGCAACTAAAAATTAAATAATAAAATGCAATTTAAAAATTCAGTACAAATTGCTGGCTCCTGAGGAGCAGAAAGAAATAATGCTACAATATGCAGAATTAGTAGAAATTATGCCAGCGGACAATGATGATGAAGAAATATTACAAACTTTATCCGCAAATATTTCGCATAGACATTTGCAACTACTTTTATGTAATTTATTTCGATTTGAAAAAGTATATAACAGATTTTTTTGTATGCATACATACATATCCAGCAAAAAATTACACATTACCATTATAACTACTTGCCATATAATGACTTACTTTTCTGATTGCCAATTTTCATTACTCGCTTACAAATCACATTACCTAAAATTACAAAAAATGACCTACAAGTTAGTAAATGAAGAGAATTATTTTTTTAGATGAAATAGATTACGTGAAATGTTGACAAACAAAAAAAAATGTAAGTACTTCTCAAGAATCGATTATTTTAGTCTCACGCCTTGTTAAAATCATTAAGTTGGTAATCCAGTAGGGAAGTGCTTCCACCAAAAATGCTTAATTCCAAACTCAATTACCTTTTTTGAAATTTTTTGCTGGGTATGTATGTATGTATATATGTATGTAATAAAATCTTACGGTAATTACGGATCTTTTTTTTTTGAAGGATATTCCAAAATGCAGCCTTGAATGTATGTACATATGTACATGCATATGTAGATATATATACATACATACATATGTATACATTTTTATAGTATGTATGCATGCATGTATATAGTTGTATACATGCATGCATGCATAGTGATGACACTAAAATAATCGAAAGATGTTGAACGGAACAAAGTGAGATAGGAACATCTGTTGAAGATGTTGAACATTCAGCCCTGTATAATTCTTATGGGAAGATGTTATCATCTTGCCATATTGATGAAAGATGAAAGATGTGAGTAAGTGTGATAAGGCTATTACATTGTCTCGCCACCCTGTGGCAAAGTGTTAAGGCTGGGTTATTCGAACGTTGCTGTTGCTGTACCGTACTGTACCGTACTGTTGGCACGTTGGTGCACTTATAGAACATTTAAAACCGTGCGTACGCTTGACTTTGTTTTGTTGTTTGAATATGAAAAAGGAACAGCTGTTCACAAAACAGTGATGTGACATAAAAAAGTTCAAATGGTGACTGTAGCGAAGAAAAAGTAAAGGGTGTTTTTTATTGAGGTATAGAACTTTAAGTTGGCATCACTTTTTTAACTGGCGGTCATTTTGTCAGCTGTCAAGTGATTAATGTTTAGTTTGGTTTGCCATTTTATCATGAACAGGTTGACAAAAGAACAACGCTTGCAAATCGTGCAAATTTATTTCGAAAATAATGGTTCAGTTCGCGAAGTTTACCGCAAGCTCCGTCCATTTTTTGGTCGATATAATCGTCCATCAGAGCAATTAATTCGGTTAACCATGGATCGTTTTCGCACTACGTTTACTCTATGTGATAATACGCATCCGCAGAGACGTCGAACAGTGCGCACCGAAGAAACAATTGCCGCTGTAGAGCAAAGTGTTGAAGAGGACCCGAATGAATCGATTCGCCACCGTGCACAGCAATTGGAGCTTTGTCCATCAACTTTATGGAAGATTTTGCGCAAAGATCTTGGCTTGCGACCTTACAAGATCCAGCTTGTGCAAGAATTAAAGCCGCGAGACCATGCAATGCGTCGTGATTTTGGTGTATGGGCCGAAAATGAGATTGATCTCGATGCTGATTTTCATCGCAAAATTTTGTTCAGTGATGAGGCTCATTTTTGGTTGAATGGCTACGTCAACAAGCAAAATTGCCGCATTTGGAGTGAAGAGAATCCACATGAGACCCTTGAGACGCCATTACATCCACAAAAACTGACTGTTTGGTGTGCTCTATGGGCTGGTGGAGTCATTGGGCCATACTTCTTCCGAAATAATGCTGGAGAGTCAGTTACCGTTAATGAAGACCGGTATAGAGCCATGATAACCGACTATTTTGTTCCCGAATTGGATGGCATGAATGTGGATGAGTTGTGGTTCCAACAAGATGGCGCTACATGCCACACAGCGCACGTCACAATCGATTTATTGAAGGAAACATTCGATGAGCGCATAATTTCGCGGAATGGACCTGTCAATTGGCCACCAAGATCGTGTGATTTGACACCATTGGATTATTTTCTTTGGGGATATGTGAAGTCGCTCGTCTACGCCAACAAACCAGAAACGTTAGGGGACTTGGAAGCCAACATTCGTGGCGTTATTGCCAACATACGGCCCCATATGCTCGAAAAACTGGTTGAAAATTGGACCTGTAGAATTGGCTTTATTCGAGCCAGCCGCGGCGGCCACATGCCCGAAATCATTAAACGATTTTTTTGTGTTTTATTTCAATTCGAAGTTCTATACCTCTAAAAAAAACACCCGTTAGAAAGGACCTAACTCGCATTTTCATGAAATTGATTTTTGCAGTGATTTTAATACATTTCACACACCTCGTCACAAAAGTGTATTGCAATATCTTAAAGATAACACTCTTACAAGCAGTTTAAGAAAGCAGTTGCACTGTTTAGTATTATGTTTTTATCTTCTCCTGTAAAATGATTAATTTTTGAGTTAGGGCCTTTCTACTTGTAACCAACGATATGTATGCAACATGAAATAATTTTTACATTTGTGCATACACGATAAGAGGTTTCGATACCATTTAAATCCTTTAATTTATATCACATTTGTGTTATGCCCATACATATTTGTGCCCTTAGTTATGAAAGTGGTCTAAGTCATATGCATTTTTGCTTCGAAATATTAAATGAATCTTAAAGAACTTCAATAAAAATTAATTTTTTTTTTTCAATACATGTATTTATTTATTGTATCTTCATATGTGAACTAACAATAAGTATTCAAATCTTAAATCTATAAAAAAAAATTATTAGGCCCGACCAAAGTCGGACATAAGCTTAGTGATAGTTATTAATAATACATAAGTAGTGATAATCAAAAAGGAAAAATAAATATATAATCAAGCAGTCCCATCTGGAGTGTTAAGTATAAGAGCCCTTGTGTCCCTCTTTTTAAGGCGGATGTGTCCAGTAAAGTTCAAAATATTACGAGCCAGCGGATTAGGATGTGACTCGAGTTTTGTTAAATATTTGCCAGCGTATTTTGCAATTTCTTCAGTCACTAGTGGCATATTTAAATCACGATGAATATTTGAATTTTTTATGTACTATGGAGCCGATGTTATTAACCGTAAAATTTTGTTTTGCTTTCGTTGGATTTTCTCGATATTGGAAGCTGAAGCAGTGCCCCATAGTTGAATTCCGTAACACCATATTGGTTTCAAAATCAACTTGTATATTAAAAGTTTACAATCTAGACTGAGTGTTGAATTTCTACCAATCAGCCAATGTATCTGAGTTATTTTAAGTTTCATTTGTGTTAGCTTTGAGTCAATATGGTGTTTCCATGTAAGCTGACGATCAAGGTGTATACCAAGGTATTTCACATGTGAATGTTGAGGAACAACTTGACTGTTGATTCTAATGGGGGGACAAATATCTTTTCGTAGGGTAAATGTTATATGTACGCACTTCTGTTCATTTACTTTTATTCTCCATAAGTTTAACCATAGCTCAAGCTGTGTTATATGTTCCTGAAGATATCGGGATGCCTCATGAGGGTTTCCGTGCATACTAAGGCAAGCTGTATCATCGGCAAATGTAGAAGTATGGATATTACTGTTCACAGGCATATCACAAGTATAAATCAAATACAAAACTGGCCCCAATATACTCCCTTGAGGTACACCGGATGAGATATTTTCGGGCGCATAAATTCATAAATTCCCCTTCCATAACAGGGAACTTCCGGCCTAAAATATAACTTTCCAAAAGTTTTAGAATGTTATTTGGTAGATATGTCTTTTCAAAATTAGGCCATCATGCCAAACTTTATCAAATGCCTGAGAAACATCAATAAATAGGGCAGAACAATACTTCTTTTCTTCGAATGTTTTCCTTATAAATTGAACCAATCTATGCGTTTGTTCAATGGTGCTATGCTGACTTCTAAAACCAAATTGATGGTCCGGTATGCACATATTATCTGTTAGACAAGGGGACAATTTTGTCATGAGCAGCTTTTCGAAGAGTTTTGACATAGTTGACAGCAAACTTATTGGCCTATATGACTCTGCTTTGGTAAGATCTTTGCCCGGCTTTGGAATCATTTTGACCTTGGCATGCTTCCAGTGTTGTGGAAAATACTCCAGTCGTAATATGGCATTAAAAATAAACAGCAGGATTCTTATTGCAATATTCGGCAAGTTCATCAGCATCTTGTTACTAATTCCATCAATACCTGGAGCTTTCTTTGGTTTGAGTTCAGCAATTACTTTTTGTACATCACGCATCTTAAAATTTAAGGGTCGAGGGGGTAGAGCAACTACACTCGGCAAATCAGAAACACCAGTACATGAGTTTGGCGTAAATACGGATTTTAAGTGCTCAGCAAATATTTTACATTTTTCCGTATCACTTCTTGCCCAATTTCCGGTAGATGTGCGCAGAGGTGGCTTAAACTCAACGGGTGTTTTAAGCTTTCTAGCAGCGCACCACAAAGAGTAATTTGATGCTTGTGTTACATCAAGACCTTCCAGATAATTTTTAAGAGATGCAGTTTTTTCAGATGCAAGCAACTCTTGGAGTCGTTTAGTACACTCTTTAAATCTGATTTTATTTTGGGGTGATCTGTGCTGTTGCCATTCCCTTCTAGCTCTTCTTTTTTCAATATCCCTAGACTAAATTTTATTAACCCCAGTTTGCGGATGGGAGGTAGTGGCACGCTCAGTAGCCTGTTTAATATTTTCATTAATATAGGCAATGCTAGATTCAATATCATTGGGTGTTGTTAGCGTAATATTTTCCGTGCAATGACTACTAAGATATTTCTTGAATCCCAGCCAATTAACACGATTGATCATCTTCATATATGGTTGAGGTAAGTCACTTATTAGTGGGTTACAGATTGAAACGATAGTCGGAGAGTGATCGGAGGATAGATCTAGCGAAGCTTCAACATGAATTAAATCCCTAGAAATGTTTTTCATGACGCCAAAATCTATAACATCCGGAATTTTTCGTACGTCAGTAGGCCAGTAAGTGGGCTCCCCACTCGAGATAACATCCAATCCCATTTTTGAAATTGTAGTAAACAAAGCTCGACCTCTAGATGTTAGAACGTTACAGCAAATTTTGGTAAGCATTTGCATTGTTTTCAATCAACAAAAACAATCAGCTGTTTCGTTAGCTTACGTGGACGTTCGGATAATTTTACCTTTATGCTGCCAACATGTCCAAAAATAGTTTTTGTTTATATTTTTTCATAGAAAATTATATATATATATAACTTGAAAAAATGGCAACCCCATTCTTGTGGTAAAAAATTACAATTTTCTGGTTCTGGGATAATGTGAAATGAAAACTTTTTTCATCTTTTGTATTTTGTATTTCTGATTCTAGTTCAGTGAAAAAATTTAAACAAAATTTAAATGTTTTCATATAAAAAAAAAAAACAATTGGAATGAAAGAAAACGTTTTCACAGTTACACATTATTACTGATTCTCATTTTATGAAAAAGTGTAAACAAATGTCAAAACCTCTTTATATGAAAAGTTTTTCTACACACACCAGACATGGGCATACTGCAGTAAATACTTACTGCAGTAAAAAAAGCAGTAAGCAGTAAAATTTTACTGTTTACTGAAAAAATTTGCAGTATTCAGTAAAATTTTACTGAATACTGAAAAAAAGCAGTAACCAGTCAATTTTTACTGAAATGAAATTTTGTTGCAGTATTTTACTGGTTATCAGTTATCGTTATCAGTAAATTACTGTAAAAAAATTTTATTTTCATTAAAAATTTACTGGTTACTGCAGTATGCCCCTATCTGACACACACAATTCATTAGTGAAAAAGCATGGAAACCCATGAAAAACCCATACTAATACTAAATTTTTTTTAATTTCTCTTTCGTAAAAAAAAATTTTAAGCTTCGGATGATTTTTAATTTAAAAAAAATAGCTCAGCTGCGTTTCCGCTACTACCTGGTGAATGTGCTTGAATTAATTGTTCTTCCAAATTTCTGTTGTTATTTGAAGAAAAATATTAGATTTTTATGAAAATATGTAAAAATGCATATGATTGTATGCGTATTGTCAGTATTTTATTTATTTTAGTGCACATTTTTGTACACATTAAAAAGAAAAAGATAAAAAGAGAAAGTGAAGAGATAACAAGTTTTTTATGTGATTGAAGTGCTACTGCAAGCATAGACATTCCTGGAAATTAAGGAGCCAAATACTTCGCCTTTCCGATGAAGTTGCTCAAAATCTGATCTGGTAATGTACAACGACTAATTTTACGATTAGAGGCTTGAGCGTTACAGCTGCTATTAAAATTATTTTAATTGAGTTCATTTAGATAAAATATTAATAATTTTTAAAACCTCTAGGCGCATTTTTGTTCTAAAATGTGTCTTAATTACTCAATTATTTTTTTCTAACAGGCTAAAACTTGCCATCAAAAGAGAGTTAATTAGAATAATTTCAGCGAAATTATTATAAAAACTTGGATTAATTAAAACATTAGTATGTAATTTATTTATTATTTACTTATAAGATCTAATGCATACATACATATGTATGTATGTATGTTCACACAAGTCCATATATGTATGTATGTACATTTCAATCAAAATGAATTCCATGAAATTAAGGGCCTAATTTTGTAAAACACAATGCTAAGCGTTAAGCAAATATTATATGGAGAAAATCTAGGCGCACGGCAGTGCGTCAGGCCAAGTTCCGGCCAATGCACGCAGGTTGTATATTTACAGGAAGCCATTCGAGCTGTTTTTAACCCCCTCATAACTTTTTTCCCCGCTACCGCAAAATTATTAATTTAAATCATAATTAGAATAAATTCATATAACCTTATATGCGAAGTTTGAAAGTTTTATAATGAAAGGTTCAGGAGATATGAAGGTGCAAAAAGTGCATATTTTAAGACATACTCACTGACTCACTGACTCACTGATCACTCATCAAATTGATGAAGCACTTCCGCTATAGCTAGAGAGCTAAGATTTGGTACACAAGTAGATCTAGGTGAGCAATGAACCAGAAAAAGGGGGAGGGGCTACGCCCATAAAAATTAAAATATGTGCTAGTGAGCTGAAATTCGCTACAGAGCTAGGTTTAGGTGAGCAATAAACTAAAAAAGTTTTAAAACCCGAAAATTTTGGCCAGGAGGGCGGGGCTACGCCCATAAAGGCTAGAATTAAAAAATCTAAGGCGCTTAATGGAAGCTATTTTATTGAAATTCGGCATAGATGCTGCGATAAGACAAGCCTAAAAAGTTTTCAGTAAAAAAGTGGGCGTTGACACATACAATTTCAATCTCATGTTCGTGTACTACGGCTCAGCATATTTAGATATACTATTTCTGTATGTATTATTATCCATTTGCAACGAAACTTGACAGGAATAATTAACAGTGACCGAATAAAAACTTAACTTTAGAAAAGTGGGCGGGGATACGCCCATATAAGTTATAAATAAAAAGTTGTGCTAAGGTGCTGAAATTTGAAACACCAATAGGTATAGGGGAGAAAACAACAAGAAACTCCTGAAAACCCGGAAATTTTAGTCAGATGGGCGGGGCTGCGCCTATAAAAATTAAAAAGTTAAAGTTGCTTTTATGAGCTGAAATTTGATACACAAGTAGGTCTAGGTGAGAAACGAACTAGAGAAATATGAAAAACAAAAAAATTTTAACAGAATGGGCGGGGCCACGCTACTATTGTTTGAACCTGAAAACTTACAGCCTTATTTATAAAACTTATTAAGACTTTTTAAAAAAAATTTTAGGAAAATTTATCTTAAAACCCCTTTATAAAGCCTTAATAAGCTAAATAAATAAGGCTGTTAATATACAGCTTTTAACTTAAGCCATTTTAGTGAAACTTTCCATATACGTTACACGTATACAATACTTTAAACTGCAACCTAAAAAAGTGGGCGTGATCACTCCCATAAAATTTTAGCCTTGTGTTTAATCTACTTTGGTCTAGAAGAAAATTAGCATGAATTATAAGCGCGGCTCACAACAATATTGTGAGTTTAAAATAGTGGGAGGGGTAATGCTCATAAAATTATAAAGTAAAATTCATGCTAAAGAGCTGAAATTTTATACACAAGCAAGTGTAGATGAGTGAGCCAATGGAAAAATCTTAGAACCAAGAAGCTTTTTCCGTTAAAATTCCAATTCGCAGTAGAGTGCTGAAATTTGGTACACAAATTAATCCAGATCAGAGATCACTTAGAAAAATCTAAGAAACCAGAAGTTTCAATCAGCGATTGGGAACAAGCACTGTTAACTCAAAATTAAGTTCAATTTTATTGAAACTTTTCATCCACATTGCACTTATCCAAAATAAAAATTTCCTGTTTTGAAAAGGGAAATGACTACACCCATAAATCGTAGCTTTTTCTTTCATGTACTTTTAGTCTATTACTCATGTATTTCTCAATACCTTTATCGTACGAAACTTTACATGAACCATAAGGACTAGCAGCTATAAAAGTCGGCGGGGCCAGTCCCATAAAAATTTAACGTAATATTATACTGTAAAGAGCTGACATTTTGTAGACAAATAGTCCTCATTGATTTACTCAATCGGAAAATCCAAAAATTAAAGCACCACCCACCCTATTGAAACTTTGTACGCACATTGGGCATATCCTTTTGATTTATGTACTTCGGCTAAGCAGACTTTAATATGTAGATATATTGAGAAAATATGCGGGATCACTCCCACTAGAATTGACGCTGTATTTTACATATTTCTTTTTAGACGACTCTTAACAAATTGCTTACACGTACACGTACGTCCGTTGTAATAGCACAATAATTCATTTTTAAGGTATACAATCCAACACTCATCATGCTCTAACCCATTATTTTATATAACTATACCATTTTTAACTGTCACAGTGATCATGAATAGAAATAAAACACACCAGAAACCTTAAGTTTAAAAAGTGTTAACATAGAAAATTTTTCAAAAAGTAGTCAGATCTTCACAAAAACATCAGTGTGAAAAAAGGCCAAGTTCCTATCAAAAACTTCGGCAATCAAAAGCAGTGAGATATAAATTTTGACCAAGTTCTTGTTTGGCACAACACCTTTCACTGACATATGCTATGCATTATATACATTTGTAATCGTAAGGGTGTCATATAATTTTTAGATAATCTGCTAACTTGGCAATATTTTTACAATTCTAAAAAAAGATAGAATAATGTTCATTTCATTATATCGGTAAAAATGTTGTCAAGTTAGCAGATTATCTAAAAATTATATGACACCCTTACGATTACAAATGTATATTATGCACAGCATATGTCAGTGATAGGTGTTGTGCCAAACAAGAATTGTGGAAGGAATTGTGGCAAAGAAGAACTTGGTCAAAATTTATATCTCACTGCTTTTGATGGCCGAAATTTTTGATAGGAACTTGGCCTTTTTTCACATTGATGTTTTTGTGAGGATTTAAATTACAAAAACAAAATACATACAAAATTTGTCAACGCTAAGCGTTGGGTTTTACAAAATCTAACCCTAAATATCATACATACATTTATGAACTTTTACGTTTGACTTGAAATAACTTGCAATTTAAAATAAAAAATGCGTGTTTGCTGGGCACAAAGAAATTAGCATGTATGTATGTGTGCACAAAAGATGTTTTTTGTTTGTGTCAAAAACACATTGCACGTTTTTAAGCATTTCATAAGCGCTCAAACGTTTACATTTACATTTCAATTACATTTACATTACATCTACGATTTCTACAGTCGGGTAACGAAGCCTTTGCAGTTACGTGACACTTCAGTCAGATAAGCATTTGCATAGCTTTTCATGCAACAGATTTTATCAGCTGATACATTTACATTTACAATTCTAAATTTACGGTCAGGTAATTCTGCCTTAACAATAACAGTATGTCACGAGAGAATCAAAATACCACGTAGGAAAAATACCACGTGGAAATAGATTAGCTAAAAAATTAAATCTTGCTGCTGAAGAACTATCTGAAAAGAGTAACATCATGCCTCGAATTTATTGATCGCAGATCAAGATCTTCAAATGTTGTTATTTCTGTACTAAGTAGTGGTAATGTGAATGGATTCAAGTCATAATTTGATTTGATTGTGTACTAATGTGCTAAATATAAATGTAAACATTGTTCAACTCGAATAATTTCATCAGAGAAATCGGTCTGTTTCACATTAAAGTCGAGTATCCAAGCTTATAATATTACTTCTGCTAAAAAAAAAAACTAAAGGAGCTAGCTGTATACATATGTATGTATATACAAAAGGATTACACAGAAGAAGAGCAAAACGTACGTTACAATCTACGGCAAATGAGCAAAAAAATCCAGAAGCAATAAAAACGTTAAAGTAAGACATATATTAAAATAAAAACAAATATAAATGGTCGAAAGGCAAAGTTAAGGCAAATTCTGATGTGGATGTACAATTTTTAAATGGTTTTTTGTCTGAAAGTAATTACCTGATGGATGCCAGAGCTAGAGAAGTGCATAAAAATTGAGCAACTGCAACGGAAGCGCCAACTCAATACCAATTTAAATTTTTCAATGCTTTGACATCCCAATAAGCATTCAAAAAATTAAAGTTCAAGCCCTTGGAATTAAGCTGGAAACAAAGTTGAGTTAATTTATTTTATTTTATTTATCAAAAGCAATAAACTTATGTATTAGTTAAGCCCCGTTCAGACTATAACACAAGTATTAATACTTTCATCACATTTTACGATACAGAAATCTAAATACATTAGTTGCGACTTTCAAAAAATCTATCGTAAAATCACATATTGTGTTCCGCCCATCACACTTCAAATAAAATGTGTAATACAAGCAGAAAACAAAACAGCTGTTCAATAAAAATTTCTGTGCTATTCACTTACTAGCGGTGGCAAAGCGAATTCATGTAGATGGGGTCGTCCCGGCACTTGAAAAAATTCAGCACTTAAAAATATTCTATATAAATAACAGAAAAAATTTTAGAAAATATATTACAAAACCGTTAAAAAATTACGTCAACGAAATATACTTCCATACGATTCACTTATTCAAAATTTTGAGCCGATATACATATGACAAAATATTACATCAATGACGACACGCTATCGGCGGCGAAACAGCCAACTTGGAAATTTGATTTGAAATGAAAAGTATTATCATTTAGAAAATTTTCTAAAAACGAAAAAATCTTATGGGATGTTAAAATTTTTATCATATTAAGTGCGTTCGAGAACTCAAAAATTTGTACAAATTTGTACTATTTTTTACTGGATTGCATTCGAGTACACGAAATCCAGTAAATGACAGGGCGAATTGAGAGAGAAAAATGACAGTTCATTTACTGAGTAAATGCAAGTTTTTACTGGACAAATTTTTGCCAGTAAAATCCAGTAAAACGAAACCATATGTTTTTAAATATAAACAAACAAAAGTAAAGGGAAACAAAAATGTTTAGTTTTTGATGAAATTTTTAAAATAACAAAAAACAAATGTATTAAGTTATAAGCATTATAACATTTATTCAAGTTTGATGCTAGAAAAATATTCGGGTATGTTATGTATTCCACGTGAAATGAAAACGTGCGGAATTTCCATAGAATGTTTGGAAATATGTATGTATGCACATCAGGGAAAGCCAAAAAGTTACTTTTTGAATGCTCAACACATATCGATACTCCAACGACAATGAGTATGATAGCACATTCGCATCAACAAGCATGCTTACAACAAGGCATACATATTTATAGCTATCAACACAAATAAGTGCGTATATCGATAGGTGCGGGTTCGATCAAACAAATGTGCTATAGATATTCGTATCAATACATGTGCGCATGACTATATGAACTATGTTACCAAATATGTAAGTAAATAAAAAAAATCGTTGTGTATGAATTTAACAAATGCCTAATTTATATTATGCATTTTTTTCATGAAATCTATTTCACGAAACTTTTTCTATTTGGCAATAGAGAAGACACGTAACATGAATTTCTGAAGCATTTTTTACAATTTTTTTGATCTATTTGGTTCTCCAGGAGCCTGTTTACAAATTAAAAAATTTTCATACAACCAATTTTATGAAAAAAAAAAAAAATGCGTAAATACGAGGCGGGTTTCCTTAGCAAACTTCTATTAAAAAATTTATATGTATACACCAATACCCCGGTTTGCGTTGTTTCGAAGTTGCGTCTTTTTAAGATTTCTGTGATTTCGAAGTTGCGTCGTTTTTGTTTAAGTTTGCGTCGCATGGCTTCAAAGTTGCATCGTTAGTGGCTTCGATTTGCGTCGTTAACATGAAAATGTTTGTACGAAGCCAAAACAGAAAAAGGGGAATCCCGTTTAAGTCTAATGCAAATATGTATGTGAAGGTTGTCTGCTGTTTGCAAGTTGAAGATCTTTAGCAGTTTCAAATTCCATTTGGTGAAGTGAAGTTTAATGTAAATATTTTGCAACAATGAGTCAAAAAAGAAAGCAAATAAGCTTAGAACAAAAACTGGACATTTTGAAACGTTTTAAATCAGGGGAAAAGGCCGTTGATATTGAAAGAAACTGTGGACTTGCCCCTTCTACAATAAAATCCATTTGTTCCAGAGACGCTGATAAAATTAAAAAATTTGCTGAAACCGCAACATCGTTACAACATAAGCAGGTCAGAAAAATGAGAAGTCCTTTAATGGAAAAAATGGAGTCACTTCTTAGCATTTGGATAGAAGACCAAAATCGGCGAAGAATGCCATTAAGTCAAATGGTAATTCAAAAGAAAGCTTTAATTTCATTTGAAGATTTGAAAGAAAGTTATCCGTTAACAAGTGCCGAAAGTGCGGAAGAATTTGAAGCAAGCAGAGGTTGGTTTGACCGTTTTAAAACCCGTGGAAATTTGCACAGCATTGCATTAAAAGAAGAATCTGCTAGTGCAGATACTTCAGCTGCAGAAAAATTCAAACTTGAATTAAAAGCAATTATTGAAGAAGGCGGGTATTCTGCACAACAAGTTTTAAACGCTGATGAAACGGGGCTTTTTTAAAAGCGTTTGCCAGGAAGAACGTACATCTCTAAGTCCGAAGAATCTTCGCCTGGTTATAAATCTAGTAAAGATAGGCTTACACTTCTTTTGGGAGGAAATGCAGCGTTAGATTTTAAATTTAAGCCATTTTTAATTTACCACTCTGAAAACCCGAGAGCTTTTAAAAATGTTAAAAAGAGCGACCTCTCTGTTCACTGGCGTGCAAATAAAAAAAAGCATGGATGACTGCATCCTTATTTAGAGATTGGATGGAAAATTGTGCTGTTCCCGAGCTAAAAGCTTATTGTTCTTCAAAAAATATTGAGTTTAAAGTGCTATTATTACTTGACAATGCACCAAGTCATCCTGTTTTTTCTGACGATTATTCGGAATATATTAAAGTTATTTTTATACAACCAAATAATACATCTGTGATACAACCAATGGATCAAGGTGTTATATCCAACTTCAAGTCATACTATCTGCGACGAACTTTTAGTCAACTTCTAAAAGCAACTGACGGAGATAATTTGCCTTCCATGAAAGATTTTTGGAAGAATTACAATATCATGATGGCTATTGATAATATAAACCTATCCTGGAAAGAAGTAAAAGAATCGTGCATGAACGGAACTTGGCGTCAATTATGGCCCGAATGCATTCTCAAAGATATGGTAGATATTAATGATGTTCCACACATATGTAAAGAACTTGAAGAGTCAGCTGGAAATACAAATTTTTATGGAATGGAAGTACAAGATATTAATGAGCTCCTATTATACGACGAAGAGCTAAATAATGAAAGTTTGATTGCAATTCAGAGTAACAATGCGCTGGTTGATGAAGCCCTTCCGCTTGAGGTCGAAACAGAAGAAAAAAAACTTACTGCTGCTAAAATTTCTGAAGCGATGCAGTAATGCAAGCAATGGACATTTTTGAAAACAATGACCCGGACGAAGATCGCAGTTTAAAAGTGTCTAGAAATGTGGCCGATGCTATTAATTGTTATAAGGAAATTTATTTGGAAAAAAAAGCTGTTACAATCCAACAAACTTTGGATAACTTTATACAAAAATCAGCAAGATTGATAAATCCACCCATAGAAATGGTAATCGATTTAGATGACACAAACTCAGAATAAAAAAATCAACACATCGATGTAGACTTTTGCTTTTTACTTTGAATTTCTTATTTTTAACAGGACATCTTGACGAACAAATTTTTTGTTACAACATTTGTCAAACTTCATTTATAAAAAACTCTGAAAAATATTAGTGCTACTTCTTCATATAAATTTTGACTTTTGTCCAGACAAATAATTTGCTCATCATACGAACTGTAATTTAAATTATAATATGTTTGTCTTTTTTTTACGTTTTTCTAATGAATTGTTATATTTTTATTTTAATAAAAACTGTTAAAAAATAAAAAACAAATGGTATTTTTTATTAAAAAATATATTTTTGCAGCTAAAATTATGAATCTGGAAACCAATCAGATGAAAATCAATACAAATGTGTGGGTATGGAAAATCGTGCTTCGGTTTGCGTCGTTTCGGTTTGGTTTCTCCGGTCCCAATTAGCGATGCAAACCGGGGTATTGGTGTATTTCAAAAATTATGCAAACTCGCAAGGATTAAAACAATAAAAAATCCCCTAAAGCTGATTATATAAACCTCAAAAAAAGCAATAAGTCGAAAATTTGTTCCGCATATTAACCGCAAAAACTTGCAAAAATGCGAATATTATTTAAACAAATTTCCAAAACCTAAAAAATGTGAACAAAAATACTCAGTAGATTTTAAAAATCAAAAACAATCTCAATTACAAAAAGTTGCAAAAATTTGAGAATTATTATTAATTGAAAATCGCCTTAAAATGTATTTAAAAAACACCAAAATTGTAACGAATATCAAAAACTTGGAAAAATTTGCGACCATGTCGAAAATTAGCAAAAACTTGGTAACATAAAAAGAGATAAAATATATCATAGTCTGATACTGGTTGAAAATCTTCAAAACTGCCAAAAAAAAAAAATCAAATAATTGGGAACAATCACTTTTATTGCAAAAAAAAAAGAAAACATTTGCGATAAATATCCCTAAAATAGCTTACAAATACTTAAAGATCTAAGGAATGCCGAAATGGCGAAAATTCGCTAACATCACATAGATATGCAGATGGATTAAAAATCGGTAAAATGGTAAAAAAGCCAAGATTTGGCTAAAAAGTCAGTTTCATCGCGAAAATTGGCGACAAACAAACGCTAAAATTGTAAGGCATGCCATGGTTCAACCTTTCTTCCACTAATTCGGCTCTTAGCCCAGATCCAAAATGGAGCGTATTTCTACACGCGCGGAGAAATTACTCCCGTTAATATTTAATAGGGCTTTTAGATCTAAGGACTGCGAAGAGTGTGTGTGTGGGTAAAACATTTTTATTGAATTTTATGTTAAAATAGTTTGAAAAGAATGTTATTACCTCAACAACTACAAACTAGTATTTCTGGCAATACTTATCAAAAAATATTTAAAAAACCAAACGTGTTGCAAGTCATGGGTATATCGATAGATATGCGGGATGTAACGAAGAATGCGCATCGATACACACAAGTATGAAATAAAGTGCGCAGGGGTGTAAGCAAGTATAAGAATGAATAGATATCAACACGCACTAGCATAAAAAATTTTCGATATGTGCGGTAGTATCCAAAATTTTTTGTATCGATTGGCACATATGTATGTATGTATGTATGTATTTAAATAACAATTGCATTTCCGAACGATTTAATTTCACATGGAATTCAGAACGTAACCGGTTGTTTTTAAACGTGAATAAAGTTAATAGATTATTATACTGAAATTTTTGCTTATAATGGGTGTTTTTTATTGAGGTATAGAACTTTAAGTTGGCATCATTTTTTTAACTAGCGGCCATTTTGTCAGCTGTTAAGTGATTAATATTTAATTTGGTTTGCCATTTCATCATGAACAGGTTGACAAAAGACCAAGGCTTGCAAATCGTGCAAATTTTTTTCGAAAATAATAGTTCAGTTCGCGAAGTTTACCGCAAGCTCCGTCCATTTTATGGTCGACATAATCGTCCATCAGAGCAATTAATTCGGTTAACTATGGATCGTTTTCGCACTACGTTTACTCTATGTGATAATACGCATCCGCAGAGACGTCGAACAGTGCGCACCAAAGAAACAATTGCCGCTGTAGAGCAAAGTGTTGAAGAGGACCCGAATGAATCGATTCGCCACCGTGCACAGCAATTGGAGCCGACTAACCGACTATTTTGTTCCCGAATTGGATGGCATGAATGTGGATGAGTTGTGGTTCCAACAAGACGGCGCTACATGCCGCACAGCGCACGTCACAATCGATTTATTGAAGGAAACATTTAATGAGCGCATAATTTCGCGGAATGGGCCTGTCAATTGGCCACCAAGATCGTGTGATTTGACACCATTGGATTATTTTCTTTGGGGATATGTGAAGTCGCTCGTCTACGCCAACAAACCAGAAACGTTAGGGGACTTGGAAGCCAACATTCGTGGCGTTATTGCCAACATACGGCCCCATATGCTCGAAAAAGTGGTTGAAAATTGGACCTGTAGAATTGGCTTTATTCGAGCCAGCCGCGGCGGCCACATGCATATTTAAACATTAATGGCATAAAATTATCCTTCCAATAAAGCCAAATTGATGGACATTAAAACGATTTTCTTGTGCTTTATTTCAATTTGAAGTTCTATACCTCTAAAAAAACACCCGTTACATATCGTCGGGTAGACCGTTCCTGGTTTGACGTATGGAACATTTAAAAAAATTTACTTTGTGTACATACTTGTTTTAAATTCTTTCCCAGTTTTTCGTTGTCTTGAATATATCATCCTAACAACTTCTCACGTTCAGGGTAAAAAGCTTAGAAACTTTAACGGCCTGACCCGCGATGTCAACAAGAAAGTTTCTATCGCATATTTATATTTAAAACAAAATATAAGAAAGTTTATTTTTGTTTTCAATATAAGTTAGCTATAGAAAGTTTCTTGTCGACGTCGTGGACCGGCCAAATAAGTTTAAATAAAAACATATGTCCATATCTATTACTTTTATTATTAAACAAAATATTCTATCTTGTATTTCATATGTATAATTTTTTTAGTGCAAAATTCGTAATCAGCTGTTGTATATATTTTACTGGATTTTACAATTTTTTCGTTCGCGTACTTTAAGGTGCAAACTTTTTTTTTTAGAGTAATTTCTTTAAATTACTCAGTATTTACTCAGTTACTGGATTTTACTGTAAAAGTACACAAACGCACCTATTATTGGCACTTTGATGACATTTTGCGTTCATACTATCACACTTGCACTTATTATTTGAATTTTAAACAAGTATATATACAAAGTATAATAGTCTGAGTGTGGCTTTAGCAAACAATTCTTTCTTTATTCATATTATTCAAATAATTCAACGAATTCAAACTCAAACTTTAACTTTAGTCGCCTTGAAGCTACTATTGAGAATCTGGTGCTAACTATAAACAACTTTACTACAAATATGACAAGTATGATGCAAGAAATGCTGCGAATGCAGAATACACTGCTTCAAGCATTAGTTAATAAACCATGAACACGTTAAAAATATGTTTCCGGAACGCAAACGGCATTCGCCAACATAAAAATGAACTTGAGCACTTCCTCATGGAAAAAAATATTGATATAATGTTGGTTTCTGAGACTCATTTGACCTCAAGAAGCTTATTTAAAATAAATGGTTACACTTTATATGATAGAAAGAACCCGAGAGAGAGAGAGCATGTGGTGGATCAGCAATTCTGATTAAGTCAAGACTCAAGCACTATGTCCTTGACAACGTTAGTGAAGAATATTTGCAAGCAACAAATATTTTCGTAGAAAATTTTTGTGCGAATTTCGTGATATCATCAATTTACTCACCTCCCAGATTTTCAGTTACCGAAGATCAGTATGAGAAGTTTTACAAATCGCTTGGATCTTGTTTCGTGGCAGCTGGTGACTACAATGTAAAACATACCTACTGGGGATCGCGTCTTGTTACACCTAGAGTTCGAGCCTTGTTCAATACAATTTCAAAAATGGGCTTAGATGTCATTTCGAGTGGGGAGCCTAATTACTGGCCTACTGACGTAAGAAAAATTCCAGATGTTATAGATTTTGCCGTCACGAAAAATATCCATAGGGACTTAATTCATGTAGAGGCCTCTCTAGATCTGTCCTCCAATCACTCTCCAACAATAGTTACAATTTTCAGCCCACTAAGGAGTGATTTAACTAACTCATATGTGAAGATGATTAATGGAATCAACTGGCTGGCATTCAAAAAATATCTTAGTAGTCACTGCGTAGAAAACATTCAGCTTAGATCATGCGATGATATTGAATTTAACATTGCCAATCTTAACGAAAATATTAAACAGGCTGCTGAACACGCCACTACCTCCTATCCGCAGACCGGCTTTAGCAGAATTTATTCTACGGAAATTGAACGTCTTGTATGTGAAAAAAGGAGAGCTAGAAGAGAATGGCAACAACACAGATCACCCCTAAATAAAATCAGACTTAAAGAATGTACTAAACGACTCAAAGAGCTGCTATCATCGGAAAAAACTGCACTACTGGAAAAGTATTTAGAAGGTCTTGATGTAACGTCCGCATCTAATTACTCTTTATGGCGCGCTACTAGAAATCTTAAACGACCCGTTGATCTTAAATCACCATTGCGTACTGCGACCGGAGGCTGGGCAAGAAGCGAAAGTGAGAAAGGTAACTTATTTTCTGAGCATTTAAAATCTGTATTCACTCCCAATTCATGTACGGGTGCTGCTGATTTACCGAGTGTAGTTTCTCTACCCCCTCGTCCCTTAAGGTTTAAGATGCGTGAAGTACAAAAAGTAATTGCTGAACTCAACCCGAAGAAAGCTCCAGGTATTGATGGCATTAGTAACAAAATGCTCATGAACTTGCCTCATATTGCAATAAGAATCCTGCTATTTACTTTTAATGCTATTTTAAGAATGCAGTATTTTCCACATAACTGGAAACTGGCCAAGATCAAAATGATTCCAAAGGCGGGCAAAGATCTCACCAAGACTGAGTCATATAGGACTATAAGCTTACTATCTACAATCTCAAAGCTTTTCGAAAAGCTGCTCATGACTAAATTGTCCAAAATTTTAACTGATAATGGGTGCATCCCGGACCATTAATTTGGCTTTAGAAGTCAGCACAGCACGATTCAACAAACGCATAGACTGGTCCAGGTTGTAAGAAGAACATTTGAAGAAAAGAAGTATTGTTCTGCTCTCTTTATTGATGTTTCTCAGGCGTTTGATAAAGTATGGCACGAAGGCCTAGTTTTAAAATTGAAGACATATCTGCTAATAAACATTCAAAAGCTTTTGGAAAGTTATATTATTGATAGGAAGTTCACTTTTGTGGAAGGAGAGTTCACGAGTGTGCCCGAAACTATATCTTCTGGTGTGCCCCAGGGTAGTATTCTGGGTCCTGTCTTGTATTTAATATATACTTGTGATATGCCTGTGAGCAATAATATCCATATTTCTACTTTTGCCGATGATACAACCTGTATGAGTGTGCACGAAAACCCTTATGAGGCATCCCGCAATCTCCAGGAACATATCACTCAGCTGGAAATATGGTTGAACTTATGGAGAATTAAAGTCAATGAACAAAAGTGTGTCCATATAACGTTCACCCTAAGAAGAGATACTTGCTCCCCCATTCGAACCAAGAATCAAAATATTCCTCAACATTCCCAAGTGAAATATCTTGGTATACACCTTGATCGAAGACTTACATGGAAACATCATATTGACTCTAAGTTAACTCAGATGAAACTTAAGTTAACTCAAATATATTGGTTGATTGGCAGAAACTCAACACTCAGCCTAGACTGCAAACTTTTATTATACAAGTCGCTTTTGAAGCCAATATGGCACTACGGCATTCAGTTATGGGACACTGCCTCAGCTTCCAATGTCGAGAGAATCCAACGAAGGCAAAACAAAATTTTACGGTTAATAACATCGGCTCCATGGTACATAAAAAATTCAAATATACATCGTGATTTAAATATGCCACTAGTGACTGAAGAAATTGCAAAATACGCAGGCAAATATTTAACAAAACTCGAATCACATCCTAATCCGCTTGCTCGTAATATTTTGAACTTTACTGGACACATCCGCTTAAAAAAGAGGGACACACGGGCTCTTATACCTAACACTCCAGATGGGACTACTTGAAAATACTTTCCCCCCCCCCTTTTTTTTTGATTATCACTACTAATGTATTATTTATAACTACCACTAAGTTTATGTCCGACACTGGTCGGGCCTAATAATTTTTTTTATAGATTTAAGATTTGAATACTTATTGTTAGTTCATATATGAAGATACAATAAATAAAGACATGCATTACAAAAACAAAAATATTTTTTTCAAAAAATTACATTACACTGGATTGAAGTGAGGATAATGCATACAGTTGGTCATGCAAGTGGTAGATGTTTGTTGAGTTTTCGTAAGACTCTACAGAAAATATATGAATTCAAATTTATAAATATAGACAGTAATAATGTTATGGTTGATAAACTTTATGGAATTTCGTTTTAATTATTTATACCCAGATATTTGATTTGAACCAATTGGAATTTCGATTTCGAAAATTTTGCAGAATTTTTACAGGAGTTGAATCCCAAAAATGTCTGTATAGTTCGCGATTTAAATGCTAGAATTGCAAATAAATTGGACACAAAACTTGCTGGAGGGTTTGCCACATATTCATGACTTTATATGCTCAAAAGAAAATATTTACAATACTCAAGGAAGGAAACTGTTGCAAGTCGTTGAAAATGTTAGTGGTATTGTACTTAATGCAAGAACGGTAATAATAATGGTGAATTTAGCTTTTGTGGTGCAATGGGTAGTTTTGTAATTGCCCACCAAAAAATTTCAAAAATGGTAATCAAGTTTGGAATTAAGTATTTTTGGTGGAAGCTCTTCCCTACTGGATTACCAACTTAATGGTTTTAACAAAGCGTGAGAATAAAATAATCGGCTCTTGAGAAGTACTTATTTTTTTATTTAGCAAATTGCTGAGGTAATCTATTTAATCTAAAAAAATCATTCTCTTCAATAAACAGCTTGTACATAATTTTTGCATATAAGGTAATGTGATTTGTAGGCGAGTAATGAAATTTGGTAATCAGAAAAGTAAGTTATTATATGGCAAGTAGTTCTAATGGTAAGGTGTAATTTTTTGTTGGGTGATTATTATTAATTTACATCGCATAGCCTTTTGCAATTCGTTGACGTTTTTTCTGTAGAAGCTAAACCTTACTCTGACCATATGCCATTGTATTTACAAATAAAAAATTATAAATTCAGTAAAGTGCGACTCTGACGCGCGCACGAAGGGTTTCGTACGAACACTATATATGTAATTTAATGCAAACTTCATCCTATATAATATATAGTTTTGGCATTTTTTCGTTTTTGGGGTCTTTTCGGTTTCTTTTTTTGTTTTGGCGGTTTTTGCGTTTTTTCGGTTTTGGCGCTTTTTTAAGTTTTGGCTCCTTTTTTAGTTTTGACACTTTATTTTCTTGTTTTGGCGATATTTTTCGGTTTTTGGCGTTTTTTCATTTTGGCGATCTTTTTTATTTTTGGCGATTTTTTTTCATTTTGGCGTTTTTTCACATTTTGGCGATTTTTTTGAATTTGGCGATTTTTTTTTAATTTTTGGCGATTTTTTTTTTTTTTTTGGTTTGGCGATTTTATAATTTTGAAATTTTCTAGTTTTACCGTTTTAGAAAATTTCAAGAGTTTGCCTCTTACGGTTTCCAAGATATAGCAAATTGTCAAAATTACATAGTCAAAATTGCATTAACTGATGGACCACCCTTTAATTTAAATTTTTTTAAATTTTAGTGTTAATTGTTGTAGTCTGTATAAAAATAAACTAATTTTACGAAATTCAAGTTTCAATATACAATTGTATGTATATTACATGGGATTTTAACATTTTTCGTTGTTCGTTTTGGAACACCCTTTAATTTTTAATTCTTATGTATTTGTTGTTGTAGCGGCCAAGGTTCTACATACTCTGTCCAAATTTCAGGTCCGTAGCTCTTACGGTTCCTGAGAAAATATCGTGTGACGGACAGACGGACAGCGTAGCGAAAACAATAGAGGTCCTTTTCACCTTTGGTGTACGGAACCCTAACAATTAATAATTTTGATAGAAGTGTTGATCGGTCGCTACAGAAGCTGCATTGGAATATGAAATACGTACTTAAATATGTAGACAACCTTAGAACTCATACTACACCTAAATACGGATATCTCGGTAGACGAATTAGTGCTATAAGTATCAAGAAAAATCAAACTGGCAAACGTAAAAACTAATAGTGGAGATATTTTCGAGCCTAAGCAATACTGGTTTGATTGGATGTGTTGGCGTTTTCGTAAATTAATATTATAAAAGCTGAACATATGTATATAAGAAGAATTGCACATTTTTTTAATAAATTTTGCTAAATTGCAGCTAGAAATAGATTCTTGAGGCTCTGTAATACAAAGAAATTGGAATTATACAAAAAAATTTACAGTAGTTAAATACAGCTAGACGTTCCAGTGAATGGTGGAAATTGTCTAAATCCTATAAAACATCTGGTCTCACAGCTAAAAGAATAGAGCTGCAAAACTGTCGATGGTACTATCGATAGTTTTATTTTAAGTGGACTATCGATATTTTTTTTCGATAGCGATACTATCGACAAAAACACTCTACTACTAAAAGACAAAAAATCAAAGTCAATAAAAACGGAATGATGGCGACCGTGTAACAAAAAATGCAACATTAAAATTTCGCCACCTGGTTCGGTAATGGTTATCATTACATATATAAATGTGAAAACAAATTAGTTAGTTTTGATTTGTTTCAACATAAGATGTCAGTTTTTATCTACTAGATGCAAATTGCATAAAAATACAATTATTATGCACCAACGGCTTTGATACTTGAAGAAACTTGACGGCGGCTAAATTTGACGACTACTGGACTGTCTACGCTCTTTACTTTTACCCTGCGTTTACACATGCAAGTGCCTTGCATGCAAGCTCTGTGTACGTATTATCAACGAAAATTTCTCACAAATGCCCGACTGTCTTGCAACTTGCATGTTTGCATTTTAGTGCAGAATTGTCCATAAAATAAAAAATTTTAATTTTAAGGGAACCAGATAGTGTTGAACTTTATTCGTATTGTTTCAATGTTATTTATGTCTAAAAAATTAATAAACTGCTCGATTTATGAATATTTAAGAAAAGAAAATTATTAAATTAGCTTTTAAATGTATTTAAAATGAGTAAAATCTCACTTAACACTACACTGAAATCCAGTTAATTTGTGCTAAACTATTAATAGCGCAACACTGTTAGCTAACTTTCCATTTACTTGCTACAAGTTCAACAAGTCACTGTCTTGTAAAATTCCTTGGCAGTTGAGTTTGAAGTAGGCTGCAAGTGCCGAAAGTGTAGATGTGTTAGTAAAAGAGTTTGAGTGTATTGAGTTTTTCGAACTTGCACTTGCACGTGTAAACCCTAGGTTAAATAAAAGGTGACTCTAAATAGCAATGTGAGTCCGATCACAGAGGAGATGTGTAAACATCTAGTAATGAAATTTTTTTTTTTAAGTTGGAAGTACTTATGCTGTTAGTATCTTTTTTTAAATTAATTAATTAAAAGTATCAAAACTTTAAATATTGTAAATACATAGGAATTTGTTGGTTTTTGTTTGTTTTATTAAACTTATTTGGTTAGTAAATGGGCACACTGCAGTATGTGTATATGTACTGCATTCAAAATTGCAGTAAGCAGTAAATTTACTGATTACTCAAAAAATTCAGTAAATTTTTACTGCTAATGAAATTTAATTTGCATTACTAATTAGTAAAATCGTAGGGCCGTAGCAAGTGGCAAAGTTTTTTCATTCAAATTTTGAAACTTTTGTATGAAAAACATTTAGCCACTTGGTAGAATTTCATTTTGAATACGGGCATTACTGATTACTGAAAACTCAATGCATTCAAATCATTTAGGCAGTTTATAAAAATTGTAGAAAAAAGTTTTAGTAATCAGTAAAATTTTTTTGTTTTTACTGAAACTTTAGTGGTACTGCAGTGCTCATCTATGGTAAATGCCTTTACTTTTACTTTTTAATTTTTAATTCCTGTTGTTAATCGTTTAGTTGTTGCTGTTCTTGTTGTTGTGTACGCATTGCAATTAAAATAAATTCAGTAAAGTGCGACTTTGACTCGCGCACATTCGGTTTTGATAATTTTTTTATTTAGTTTTTTTTTAATTTTTTAAGTTTTTTCAGTTTAAACGATTTTTTTCGTTTTATCGCTTTTTTCTCGTTTTGGCGTTTTTTTCTCTTTTGGGTTTTTTTAATTTTCGCAATTTTTTTTCATTTTGGCGATTTTTTTCTGTTTTTGGGGTTTTTTTATTTAGGCGATTTTTTCATATTGGCGATTTTTTTGTTTAAGGATTTCGTGTGTAAAAGGGGTGTTTCTAAAAATCAAAAACTATCGATAGTATCGATGGCATCAAAAAATACTATCGAAACTATCGAATGGAGCCACTATCGATAGTTTTGCAGCTCTATAAAAGAATTTTAAATATAAATGATTTTTATACTCACTTTAGTACTTTACTACCAAATAATGAAAATTCACATAGCATAAGTTGGTATATGCCCTATTTCACCGATGCTCTGTTAGGTTCTTCAATTGAATTCTGTGAACCTAATACAGTAATTGAAATTTTTAAACTAAACAAAGCTCCAAGATTGGATGGCATTATTTATGAATTCTATAACTATTCTCCTGCATGCAATACAATACCATCTAGCCTTAGAAAATCAATTACAGTGGCAATTTTTAAAAACGGTGATCCATTTATCAACACTCTGTACAAAATTTTCAATACGATTTTGCTAAATAGAATAACTGAATGGCTATAAAATAACAATGTAATGAGTGAATATCAAGCCGGTTTTAAAAAAATTATTCTACTGTTGATAATATTTTTAATTTGGTAAGCATAGTAAAATAATAAAATAAAGTAAAATAGTAAATAATCTGCATGATAAACAAACGTATGCTTTCTTTGTCGACTTCTTGTATGCCTTTTACACGATACCAAGAAATAACTTGTTTTATAAACTATCCTGTCTTGGTATTTCATCTTAGGTAATAAGACTACTGCAGCTACCGTATGTAAGCACTGAGTTATGTTTGGGATGGGAATACTCTTTCCGACTCATTTGCCGTTGAACTTGGTGTAAAGCAATGTTTTAACTATATATTAATGACCTTGTCGATGTATTTCCATTTGGAAACTAATATGGACTCATTATAGGTTTCGACGTTAAAACTAGATTTTAATTATATAAATAAAGTTCTGAATTCAAGTCAACATCGATTACCGCGTATTTTAGCGGGTATATCGCAGAATGTGTACTGGGAAAAAAAATTGTAAGCTTCAGCTAATTCTGACACACCCTCTTGTACTTACCGAAAACTTATTCTAAAATTACTTCAATCCAAAGAGCGTGAAAATAACATAGGAAATGCAGGGAATTTCCAGAATCACGATATATACTCGCAACTTAATTTTGATGTAGCGTCAGAACTTATGCCAAATTTATCGTCCTATAACACTAGTCTTATAATAAAAGCAAGAGGACGACTGCTTAGTTAAAATTCTAGAAGCTTCAGAAATAATACAGCTATAACACGTACAATATGTAACCTTGATGAACCTGAGAATGCTTTTCACTTTATTGGAGTTTGTCCATCCAGCACGTATGCGCAATATTTATTGAAATTCAAAGAGATTAAATTAAGTATACGTCACAGATAACAATTATTATACAAAATATGCGTACCCTCAAAATACTCGCATGGTCATGCTTAAAAATACAAAACATTTGTTCGTAATTTGTGAAATAGACGAAAATTTTTACATTTTACGAAAATATTTGTAGCTTATGCAAGAAAACGAAGTTCGTAATATTTCGAATTTCTTTAACATAGCGTCTATACCTGATATTAAATCTGATATAATATGAGAGAGAACGTCGGCAGAATGAGAAGAAAAATATATTTATATTAATATTAATATCTATGTAGGGGAAAACGTATACTTGTAAATATCATAATATTTCATAATTATCAGGCAGCCGTGCAGTGAACATCTTTGTTTATTTGAATAGTAATGTGTATTTCATAAAAATTTTGCGATTTCCTTAATACATCGTGTATAATTAAAGCATTTCATCATTTTTTTTATCAAAAAATATTCAGTTTTCATTTAAATTCACAAAATTCTCTTCTCGTATCTATGTATGTGTGCGTTTTTTGACACTTGATATCATAATATTGTTTTCTAAATATATATTACGAAAACAATATTATAATATCTGATGTAATATTAATATAATACTAACATTCCAGTCCGCACGTAATATAATTCGCTCTGCTATGAAATTTGACGTTTGCTGATAGAAATATATCTGATATTATATCAGGTATGGACGCTATGTAAGCTAAAAAAGTTATTTCATACAGTTAGGACTTTTCAAATAAATTATCTAGGCGCAAGGCAGTGCGCCAGGCCAAGTTCTGGCCAATGCACGCAGTGTGTATATTTACACGAAGCCATTCGAGCTGTTTTTACCCCCCTCATAACTTTGTTGTCCGCAATTGTAAAATTATCACATTAAAACTATATTTAGAATAAATTCATATAACCTCATATGCGAAGTTTGAAAGTTTTACAATGAAAGCTTCCGGAGATATAGAGGTGCAAAAAGTGCATATTTTATGACATACTCACTGATCACTGACACACTCATCAAATTGATGAAGCACTTCCGCTATATCTAGAAAGCTGAAATTTGGTACACGGGTAGACCTGGGTGAGCAATGAACCAGAAAAATCTGAAAACCCAAAAATTTTAACCAGGAGGGCGGGGCTACGCCCATAAAAATTTAAATTTGTTCCATTGAGTTGAAATTCGATACAGAGCTAGGTCTATGTGAGCACTGAAATAAAAAAAATCTGAAAAACCGGACATTTTAATCAGGAGGGCGGGGCTACGCCCATAAAAGGCAGAATTAAAAAAGCTAATATAAGGCGCTTCATGAAAGCGTTTTTTATTGAAATTCGGCATATATACTGCGATAATGCAAGGCTATAACTTTTTAATTAAAAAAGTGGGCGTTAACACGCCCATACAATTTAAACCTTATTTTAATGCCCTGCGGCCTAGCATATTTAGATATACTATTTATCTAGCTATTATTATCCGTTTGTAACGAAACTAGACACGAATAATTAGCACTGACTTTGGGAAAGTGGGCGGGGTTACGCCCATAGAAATTAAAAGTTAAAAGTTGCGCTAAGGAGCTCAAATTTGATATACAAGTAGATCTAGGTGAGAAACCCACTAGAAAACTCTGAAAACCCAAAAAATGTTACCAGAATGGGCGAGGACACGCTAATATTATTTTGAACTAAAAACTTAATATACAGCTGTTAATTCAAGCCAATTTAGTGAAATCTTGGATACGCGTTGCACGTACACAATACTTTAAACTATCATCTTAAAAAGTGGGAGTGATCACTCCCATAAAATGTTAGCCTTGTGTTTAATCTACATCGGTCTAGCATATTTTAGAAGAAAATTAGCATGAATTATAAGCGCTGCTTACAACAAAATTTTGAGTTAGGAATAGTGGGAGAGGTAATGCTGATAAATCTTAAAACCAAAAGGTTTTACCCGGTATGCAGGGCCATGACGTTAAAACTCCAATTCGCACTAGCGACCTTAAATTTGATACACAAATAAATCCAGATCAGAAATCACTAAGAAAAATCTGAAACCCCAGAAGTTGCTATCAGAGGGCGGAAACAAGCACTTCAAATTCAAAATTAACATACATTTTACTAAAACTTTTCATACACATTGCACTTATCCAAAATAAAAATTCCCTATTTTGAAAAGTAGCAGTGACTTCACCCATAAATCTTAGCTTTGTCGTTCAGGTACTTCGGCTTAGCAATTTTTAATTTAATACTCAGGTATTTCTTATCAACTTTTTAATACCAAACTTTGCATCAACCATAAGCACTAGCAGATATAAAAGTCCGCGTGGCCAGACCCATAAAAATTTTACGTAATATTATACTACAGAGAGCTGACATTTTGTAGACAAATAGTAATTGATTTACTCAATCGGAAAATCCAAAAATTAAAAGCACCAGCTACCCTATTGAAACTTTGCATACACATTGGACATATCCTTTGATTTACGTACTTCGGCTAAGCAGACTTTAATATGTAAATATATTGAGAAAATAGGCGGGGTCATGCCCAGTAAAATTCACGCTGTATTTTACATGTTTCTTCTAGTCGACTCTTACCAAATTGCATACACATTGGCGACCCATTCTAATGACACATTAGTGCATTTTTAAGGTCAACAATTCAACACCCAAAACACTAGTACCCATTATTTTATGTAACTCTGCCATTTTCAACTGGCACAGTGATCATGAATAGAAATAAAATACACTAGAAATTTTAAGTTTAAAAATTGTTATTATAGAAATCTTTTAAAAAAGTAATCAGATCCTCACAAAAACATAAATGTGAAAAAAGGCCAAGTTCTTATCCAAAATTTCGGCCATTAAAAGTTGTGAGATATAAATTTTGACCAAGTTCTTCTTTGCCACAATTCCTAACACAGAAATGTGCTATGCGTTATATAAATTTGTAATCGTAAGGGTGTCATATAATTTCTAGATAGTCTGTTAACTTGGCAATATGTTTACCTTTCCAAAAAAGGAGAAAATAATGTATAAATGTTCTTTTCATTATATTGATAAAAATGTTGTCAAGTTGGCAGATTATCTAGAAATTATATGACACCTTTACGATTACAAATTTATATCATACATAATATATTTCTGTGTTAGAAATTGTGGCAAAGTAGAACTTGGTCAAAATTTATATCTCACAACTTTTAATGGCCGAAATTTTGGATAAGAACTTGGCCGTTTTTCACATTTATGTCTTTGTGAGGATAATAATTAACAAATATATTAGTATACTGCCAATCAGGCTAACAACAAATATGTTCATCCTAATCAGACAACAAAAATGTTGATAACATAGATAAATATCGTAAATGAATTTAAAAGTAAGTTGTACACTCAAAACATTCAATGCTTAAAAATAATAATAATAATAATTTTTATGCAATAAACGAACATTTTACGAAAATACTTTGTGGCTTATTCAGGAAAACAGATTTTGTAATTTTACGAATTTCGTTAAGTTACAAAAATTATTTCGTACAATTATCTTCGTTTATAGTACCATATTTTTCGTCTATTTTATTGAATTTAGTATCAAATAAAACATTTTTTATAAAATTGGAAACGTTTTGTTAACATTTTGTTCAGACTACAAAATTATTCTTAAATTTAAACCAGTTTCGTGAATCTTACGAAATAAATTTGAAATCTATATATATATAAAAGAGGATGTATATGTAACGTATGGACTCCAAAATGGCAGGGTCGATTTTGATGAAATTTTCAGAGCATCTTCAGAATATTCAGGCGGGTGACACTGTGAAGTTTTTTTTTAAGTTTTGTTCTGCGGGCGGAGGGACGTGGCAAAATCCAATTTTCATATCGCATCACCAATGCGCAACACTTTCAAATCAATATAAATGAAATTGAAAAGACAATGGGGGTAGCGAAGCACACCAGGTGTACACTCTAAAACACTTTTGTTGAAAATTATGTCGATAATAGTAGGCAACACTTTACAGACTACTTTCGACCTAAAATTTCACAACTATATTTTTTCAACGTTTTGTTGATTTTTGAGCACTATATGTTTAATTTTGAACAAAATATGTTCAACAATTTTACGCAATTTGTGTTTAGTTTCCCCCTTGTGTTTAATTTTAAAATATGTTTTTTTTTAATAAAAATGCATTTAATACATGTGTTTAATTAAATTTGTTCATAAAAGGTTTACTGAATTAACATAAAAAATTCACGTTTTGCTTTAAATTTTACATATAATTTTTAGAATTCGAATTAAAATTAAAAATAAATTTCTAAAATTTGAGTAATTTTGTTTCTTACATAAGTATGTATACATATCGCACTTGTTTAACAATACTGTCTTAACTCCAAGCTTTAATTTAATAATTTTGTTACTCATTATTTACAATATTAACTTATCACTATTTATATGAAACACACAATTATTATTTAGAAATAGCTTTATTTTAATTTTAATTAATTTTATATATGGCGTGCTTCTGTTAGAACATGTGTATTTTTGAGCTTCTTCTTTCTTCTTTCTTCTTGTTAAACATATTTCTGCTGCTTTACGCACATATGTTTAGTTTTCAACATTTTGACGTTATTTAGGCATATCTAGCTGTTTTTTAAGCACACTTTGTTTAAAAATAAACACATCTAAAAGCAGATTTATATTTTTTTTTATAAAATGAGACAAATATTGTTTTTTTTTTTTTGATACAAATAACTACACAATCGATATAAATTTAGACAATAAGAATATTTCAACAACAATTTAGACAAAATATGATCCTAAATTTGAGCTAATGTTTTAGAGTGTAGCTAGTATAAAATAAAAACTTTTGTTTTGTTTTAATGATCAAACAGAATTTTCCGTACAAAATGACATAAAAAACTAGCACCAGATAGCTGTCGAGAGATAGCATCTATTTTATTTTGACAACGTTTTTTCTAATGCTCTCACATATAAATACCCATATTCTCAACAATGCTACCATACTTTCAATAAATTTCATACATTTTGTAAACATAACAACCATGGTGTAATTATACAGGTGACTGCGTAAGGATTTGTTATACAATAATACGGCAACCATAGCTGTGTAAAGAACCGAAGAATGAAGTTACTGCCGCAGATTTTGCTATGGGCTTTGGTAATTTGACAGCGATATTTCCTGAAGTTGCGGACTTATTCTGTTTCATCATTTAGTTTTTAATATTTCCCCCATTTATTTTCCTGTCATTGTATATATTCCACACAAAATAATTCAACAAATTTCAATTAAAACTAGCTACACCTGGTGTGCTTCGCTACCTCCATTGTCTTTTCAATTTCATTTATATTGATTTGAAAGTGTTGCGCATTGGTGGTGTAATATGAAAATTGAATTTTGCCACGCCCCTCTGCCCACAGAGAGAAAACCGAAAATCAGAGTTCACAGTGTCACCCGCCTTAATATTCTGAATATTCCCTGAAAATTTCATAAATTTCATCAAAATCGGCCCAGCCGTTTTGGAGTCCATACGTTACGTACATACATACATACACACATCCTATTTTATATATATAGATAAGAAAAAATTATAATAAAAAAATAGTTTTCGGCTTATGCACGGCACATCAACGACGAATAAGCAGTGGATCTTATAATTGATAATTGGATAATTGGTTGTTGTTTGTGCAAAGATTGAGATAAAATTGTTTTTGTCGACCACAGGCGTAAGAAATACTCGTAGAAATAAATATAACGCAGATTTCGTTTTGCACGACGGATTTCGCTCGACGGTGCTGTTGTGTTAATTTTCATATAAGCAAATGCGTTGTATTTTTTATGACAAAATTTCGAACAAAAAATTCGTTTATTCGTACCAGTTGTGTTCACAGTTTGATTCGTAAGCTTCAGTGCAAAATATGTATATATGTAAGAGAATGTGTATGTGATGTATGAGGAATACAGATGCTATAACAATTCCCCTTAAATTACCTTTTTCTTTTCATAATTATTACAACCTCCAATTCCACAAATTACAGATTATACTACAATATTATTTATTTATCTAGGCGCACGGCAGTGCGCCAGGCCAAGGTCTGGCCAATGAACGTAGTGTGTATATTTACAGGAAGCCATTCGAGCTGTTTTTACCCCCCTCATAACTTTGTTCCCGCGACCGTAAAATTACAATGAAAGGTTCCGGAGATATGGAGGTGCAAAAAGTGCATAATTTAAGACATACTCACTGACTCACTGACCTACTGACTCACTCAATCAATATTATGAAGCACTTCCGCTATAGCTAGAGATCGGAAATTTGGTACACAAGTAGATCTTGGTGAGCAATGAACTAGAAAAATCTGAAAACCCGAAAATTTTAACCAAGGGGGTGGGGCTACGCCCATAAAAATTAAAATGTGTGCTAGTGAGCTGAAATTTGCTAAAGAACTAGGTCTAGGTGGACAATAAACTAAAAAAAATTTAAAATCCGAAAATTTTGGCTAGGAGGGCGGGGCTACGCCCACAAAGGCTAAAATTAAAGAAGCAAATCTAAGGCGCTTTATAGAAGCTATTTTATTGAAATTCGGCATACATACTGCGATAAAAAAGTGGGCGTTAACACGCCCATACCATTTCAACTTCATTTTCGTGTATTTAGATATATTATTTCTGTATGTATTATTATCCGTTTGCAACGAAACTTGGCACAAATAATAAACACCGGCCGAAAAAATCTTAAGTTTGGAAAAGTGGGCATGGTTACGCCCATAAATATTAAAAATTAAAAGTTGCGCTAAGGAGCTAAAATTGGATACACGAGTAGATATAGGTGAGAAAACAACAAGAAAAACCTGAAAACCCAGAAATCTTAGTCAGAGGGGTGGGGCATAGGATACATAAGTAGGTCTAGGTGAGAAACCAACTAGAAAAATCTGAAAACCTAAAAAATATTACCAGAATGGGCGGGGTTACGCTACTATTGTTTGAACCTGAAAACTTACAGCCTTATTTATAAATCTTGTTAAGGCTTCTTAAGAAAAATTTCTTATGAAAATTTGTCTCAAAATCCCTTTATAAAGCCTTAAAAAGTTTTATAAATAAGGCTGTTAATATACAGCTTTTAACTTAAGCCATTTTAGTGAAAACTTGCATATACGTTACACGTATACAAAACTTTAAACTATCACCTAAAAAAGTGGGCGTGATCACTCCCATAAAATGTTGGCCTTGTGTTTAATCTACTTCGGTCTAACATATTTTAGAAGAAAATTAGCATGAATTATAAGCGCTGCTCACAGAAATATTGTGAGCTTAAAAAAGTGGGAGGGATAATGCTCATAAAATTATAAGGTACAGTTCACGCTAGAGAGCTGAAGTTTTATGCGCAGGCAAGTGTAGCTAAGTAAGCCAATGGGAAAATTTTAAGACCAAGAAGTTTTATCCACTAAAACTCTAATTCGCACTAGAGAGCTGAAATTTGGTACACAAATCAATCTAAATCAGAGATCAGAAAGAAATTATCAGTAGAAATTATATTTGTTTATTTTACGAAATACTTTTTGTCTGCAAATAACAAAATTTTGTATTTTTACAAATATTTTTTCCTAAATTTACGAAATATTATGTTTATACTACAAAAGAAATTCGTGAATCATGAAAATACATTTTGTGTAATATACGAAATTTTGTGTAAAACTAAAATCTGTAAAGAAAATAAAATCTGCAAAAAAATTATATTTTCTAATATTTGGAAAATAATTTTGTAGTATAATCTGTAATTCTTGGAATTGGAGGTTGTAATAATTATGAAAAGAAAAAGGCAATTTAGGAGGAATTGTTACAGCATCTGTATTCCTCATACATCATCATCATATACTCGTACATACATACATACATACATATTTTGCACTGAAACTCACATATCAAACTGGAAACACAACTGAGACGAACAACGAATTTTTTGTGCTAACTTTCGCCATAGAAAATAAAACGCATTTGTTTATATGAAAATTAACACAACACCACCGTTGAACGAAATCTGTCGTGCAAGACGAAATCTGCGATATATTTATTTCTTACGCCGATGAACGACAAAAACAATTTTATCTCTCTGCACAAACAACAACCAATTATCCAATTATCAATTATAAGATCCGCTACTTATCCGTCGTTGGTGTGCAGTGGACGAGATTTGTCATTCGTTTCAGTTGTCTTCCTAGCATAAGCCGAAAACTATTTTTTTTATTATAAATTTTTTTAAGTGAGACATTTTTAGATTTTAATTGAACTATAGTGAATAAAAAAATTTTTATTTTAATTAAAATTTTTTGTTAAATAATTTTGTATGGAATATATACAATGACAGGAAAATAAATGGGGAAAATATTAAAAACTAAAACAAAACAACAGTTTTTATTTTATATTTATATAAAATTTTTTTTTTTCGTAAAATTCACAAAACTTGTTTAAATTTACGAATAATTTTGTACTGTAAACAAAATGTTAACAAAACAAAATTTGTTTATTTTACTAAATTTCCAATTTTATAAAAATGTTTTATTTTATACTAAATTCCATAAAATAAATGAAAAGTATGGTACAATAAACGAAAATAATTGTACGAAATAATTTTTGTAACTTAACGAAATTCGTAAAATTACAAAATCTGATTTCCTGCATAAGCCCCAAATATTTTCGTAAATTGTACAAAACTTTCGTTTATTGCACAAAAATTATTTTACGAAATAATATTTCGTATTTGTAAGCATGGAATATTTTGAGTGTACATATGTACATATATACAATTTATTTATAGCCTGTTTTTATAAAATGAATAAGTATTTATGTTCATTAAAACAACGAACGAAACCATGTTTACGTTTTTGTAGCATTGAATAATTTTCATGTGAGTGAAAACAAAAGTTAAAGCAAATCATTAATTGTATTATTATTATTGTTGTTGTTGCATTAAAATCGTTCTTTTATTTATCAATGGTACCAGATTTCAATAAAAATAGTATCCCTGAAGATGTTGGAAAATCCCAACGAAACGTCGGATATGAAAAAAATGAAATAAAATTGTCTTTTATTTGCATTTACATCAATTTGAATGACCTTGGAAGCCTGAATAGAGTAATTCTATAAAAACCACATAAAAAGAGCTTGTAGTTTTTCTACACTCATAAAATTCTGTATGTAAAATTAACTAAAATTATTGTCTAAAACAAATGAAAATTTTTTAAAAGTCAGTCTATTTTTAATTAACATTGTCATTAAATTTTTAATGTTAAAAAGTTAACTGGCTTAAAACCATAAAAAACTATTTATTTTTTATTTTCAACCTTAAGTTACAAAAAAGTCAAGTAAACTGATAAATATGAATGACTTTTTTCCTTCCGTACCAATAAAAGATTTTTTCCTTGTTTCTGCTAATTTTTTTGTAAAATAATCCATTCCAAATTCAGTATAAATATATGATTTTTTGTTAATTTTTCATAATTTAACTATAAAACAATTGCAAAAATGTTTAGCATTGTGTCAAAAAAATGTCAAGGGTATGAGAAAAAAAGTGAGTTCTTATAATCAACGGAAAATCTTTGTTAATGTGTTTTTAGTTTAGTATTAATAAATCATTAATAATAATAATAATAATAATAATAATAATAATAATAATAATAATAATAATAATAATAATAATAATAATAATAATAATAATAATAATAATAATAATAATAATAATAATAATAATAATAATAATAATAATAATAATAATAATAATAATAATAATTATTATTATTATTCGACATATTGTCATAAGTTTATTTGAATTTGAAATTTATGCGGTGGTAGTTCAGCATTATCTGTATACATATGTAGATTTCATTGCTGCTGTAACAAATCGTCAGTAGACTTCAACCACACATTCTGAACAGTCACACACCTCTTATCTTATGTAAAGGCTTTCCAAAACTATTTGAGAATTTACAAATAATAATATTTTTGAAAATCACAAAAGAAAAATAAACGCATTAGGCTTAGAAACTTATGCAAATATAATATATATAGTATTTTCAATAATTTTTGATAAATTTCTTTTCACAGCCCTATTATATTATCTAGGTGCACAGCAGTGCGCCAGGCCAAGTTTCGGCCAATGCACGCAGTGTGTATATTTACAGGAAACCATTCGAGCTGTTTTTACCCCCTCATAACTTTGTTCCCCGCAGTCGTAAAATTATGAAATTTAAACCATAATTAGAATTAAATCATATAACCTCATATACGAATATATTTATAAATTTTAGCATGAAAGGTTCCGGAGATATGGAGGTGCAAAAAGTGCATATTTTAAGTCATACTCACTGACCACTGACAACTGAAAACTGACAATGGACAACTGAAAACTGACCACTAACACACTCATCAAATTGATGAAGCTCTTCCGCTATAGCTAGAGAGATAAAATTTGGTACACAGCTAGATCTAGGTGAGCAGTGAACTAGAAAAATCTGAAAACCCAGAAATTTTAACCAGGGGAAGGGCGGGGCTACGCCCATAAAAATTAAAACTTGTTCTTGTGAGCTGAAATTCGATACAAAACTAGGTCTGGGCTATCAATAAACTAAAAAAATCTGAAAACCCGGAGAATTTAGCCAGGAGAACGGGACTAGCCCATAAAGGTCAGAATTCAAAAAGCAAATCTAAGGCGCTTAATGAAAGCTATTTTATTGAAATTTGGCATATATATTGCGATAATGCAAGGCTTTGAATTTTTAATTAAAAAAATGGGCGTTGAAACGCCCATACAATTTAAACCTCATTTTCATCTACTACGGCTCAGCATATTTAGATATACTATTTCTGAGGGTATTATTATCCGTTTGCAAACTGGATACGAATAATAAACACGGGCCGAAAAAAATTTTGACTTTGGAAAAGTGGGCACTAAGGAGCTGAAATTTTATATACAAGTAAGTCTAGGTGAGAAACCAACTAAAAAAATCTGAAAACCCGAAAATTTTAGTCAGAGGAGTGGGGCTGCGCCCATAAAAATCAAAAATTAAAAGTTGCGCTTATAAGCTGAAATTTGATACACAAGTAGGTCTAGGTGAGAAACCAACTAGACAAATCTTAAAACTCAAAAATTTTTACCAGAATTTGCGGTGCCATGCTAATATAGTTTGGAACTAAAAACTTAATATTTTAACTCAAGCCAGTTGTACGTATGCAAAACTTTAAACTATCACCTTAAAAAGTGGGAGTGATCACTCCCATAAAATGTTAGCCTTGTGTTTAATCTACTTCGGTCTAGCATATTTTAGAAGAAAATTAGCATAAACTATAAGTGATTCTCACAACAAGATAGTGAGTTTAATTAATAATATAATAATTTAAGAAAATAGTTTAAAAGTGGGAGGGATAATGCTCATAAAATTTAGTTCTTGCTAGAAAGCTAAAATTTTATACACAAGTAAGTGTAGAGTAAGCCAATCAGAAAATCTTAAAACCAAACCGGAAAATCTTTTCCGTTATGCGGGGATACGCGTTTAAAATCCAATTCACACCAGATGCACAAATAAATCTAGATCAGAGATCACTAAGAAAAATCTAAAAAACAAAAAGTTTCAATCAGGGGCAGGAACCAGCACTTTAATTTAAAATTTAGATAAATTTTATTTTAACTTTTTATACACATTGCACTTATCCAAAATAAAAGTTTGCAATTTTGAAAAGTATCCGTGACTACACCCATAAATCTTAGCTTTTTCTTTCAGGTATTTCGGCTTAGCAGTTTTTAATTTAATATTCAGCTATTTCTCATTAACTTTTTAATACCAAACTTTCCATGCACCATAAGCATTAGCTGATATAAAAGTCGGCAGGACCAGGGAATATTCTGGGAAAATATTGGGAATATTCTTTTGATTTATGTACTTTGGCTAAGCAGACTTTAATATGTAAATATATTGAGAAAATAGCCGGGATCACTCCCACTAAAATTGACGCTGTATTTTACATGTTTCTTTCAGACGACTCTTACTAAATTGCGTACACACTAGCGGCCCGTTGTAATGACACAATAGTGCATTTTTAAGGTCTACAATCCAACACCCATCACGCTCTAACCCATTATTTTATGCAACTATGCCATTTGCAACTGGCACAGTGATCATGAATATAAATAAAATACACTAGAAATTTTAAGTTTAAAAAGTGTTATTATAAAAAATTTTTCAAAAAGTAGTCAGATCCTCACAAAAATATAAATGTGAAAAAAGCCAAGTTCGTATCAAAAATTACGGCCTTTTAAAGCAGTGATATATATATTTTTAGCAAGTTCTTGTTCGGTACAACACCTTTCATTGAAATATGCTATGCATTATTTAAATTTGTGATCGTAAGGTTTTCATATAATTCTTAGATAATCTGATAACTTGGCAACATTTTTACCGAGTTAAAGAAATGAACAAATATACATTATTCTCTAATTTTTTAAAAAGGTAAAAATATTGCCAAGTTAGTAGGTTATTTAAAAATTATATGACAACCTTACGATGACAAATTTATATAATTCATAGCATATTTCAGTGATAGATATTGTGCGAAACAAGAACTTGGTCAAAATTTATATCTCACTACTTTTAATGGCCGACATTTTGTATAGGAACTTGGCTATTTTCACATTTATGTTTTTGTGAGAACTCAATTTTCTAACTGATACTGTCTTTTCGATTTTACTGATTTTCAACACTAATCTCTTTCGGAGCATTTCTGACACACCAGCCCAGTACCACAGTCTCTAGCTTTTGTGTGAGCTTTGGAAAACCGATTTCACGTACAGACAGACGGATATATTTTATTAGTCTTCTCTACTTATAAGGACCCAGAATGTATATACTCTATGGTTCGCATTGTGGGAATTGCACATGCAATGATATACCCTTTACCATTTTTGGTAAAGGGTATAAAAATATGGTACCATATAAGAAAATAATTGTATGAAATAATTTTTGTAGCTTAAAGAAATTCGAAATATTACGAAATCCGTTCTCTTGCACTAGCTACAAATATGTGACAAAAAGGATAAAGTGCTTTAGTCTAGATAAGCTGATTTTGAGGTAATGATACCTCCATAATAAGCATATTCGAAAGTACCCCTGGTAAAAATTTTAATTAATTTGTCTGATTTTTCAGAAAGTTATAGCATAGTGACTTTCGACTAATCTTTTTAAGACTTCTAATCTAATTTGGAATAATAACTTAATTAAGGTTATACTTCGGTATATTTGAACTTAAATGTATTACTTATTGTGTGTAGAAGGATGTTTGATTAAAAAACCAAAGGTTACAAGAGAATTTTTCAATTTAGCTGTAAAAGAAATAAATTTCTGAAAATCGAATTGAACGCTTAAAAGTGCTCTCCTGCAAAACAGTAAAATATGACTTAAGTACTTTTTCCTTATTGCCACAGAAATATTTTTGTCTATTTCACAGATTACGAACGAATGTTTTGTATTTTTAAGGGCGACTTTTTGGGTTCGAGATTAAGATTATTTTATTTCTCTAATTAGCTAATCCGAAAATTAACTTAATCTCAAAATAATTTAGTTTAATATTTTTGAGTGGTAGTTTAAACTTCTTATTATGTGTAGCATTACCATACTGAGGAACAAAATAGTGGCAACATTTTCTGTGTAAAAGTAATACATGTTATCAACACACTTTGATTTTTTGTCGGAAGAAGAAGAAACTGACATGTTTTATTATTTACAAGTAAAAAAAGTGTTAAAGGAAATCGATAAATAATATAAAATATATATGTGTATTGAATTTCTTTTAATTATTTAGCTGATGAGGCCTATATTGTCTTATGTCAATAAAAACTCAATTTTTATTACATATTTTTCCTGACGTTTCGTGAATTTTATGTTTACTTCTTCAGGGGATTTTGTCTGTTTTATTACAATTTAAAAATTAACATCAAAAGTGTATAGAAAATAATGTACATAATAAGATAAGCTTACTAACAAATCGAGTTGTATTGTTATTAAAACATCAAAAATAAAAAATATACAAGTTTACTTGAACTAAAAATTACAATATTAAGAAAGATGGCTTTAGCTGTTCTTTATTATCACACTGTAAATGGCGCTTAAATTGTCAGTATCTTCTTTTTTGTTCGTTGTTTTCATTATTTTCTGTTGTATTCTTAAGCTTTCTGTTGTGTAACGTTTTCTTGTATTGTTTTCTACATTTAGAATTTTAATATTGTCAAAATCAGGTGCATGATTAATTTCTATTATATGTTTAAATAATGCCGTGCTTTTCTTGTTTTTATTTATGTCTGCTTTATGCTCTTTCATTCTAGTTGCTAAATTTCTTTTTGCTGTGCCAATATAGACAAGATCACAGCTGTTTGCATTATCTCCTTTACATGGTATTTCATACACGACATTATTTTGCTGTAGTTTGTCAACTGGTGTTTTTGTGTTAGTGAAAATGGTACTCAATGTTTTATTAGCTTTATATGCTAAGGCAGTGTTGTTGTTGTTTATTGTATAGTTTATGTTTCTATTATCAGTTAAGTCTGGTATGCATTTGACGCTGTAGTACTGTTTATTATCATTAGGGTTACCATTTCTATTGTTTTGTGAGTGTTTGTGGGAATTTATAAAAGTTTTTTATTAAATATGGGGGGAAACTATTATCTATTAATATTTTAGTGATTTTTTGTATGTTACGTGGATGAAATTGCTCGTCACTACTATCCAAGACTCTATGTATGAGATTTCTCGCCGTATTGATTATTTGGAACTTCGATTGAGTTGCATTAAAGTTTATAATTCTTCCTGATGAAGTATTTTTTGTGTACCAGTATATATAGTATAGTATACTATATCAAAAGTTGACATTCGGCAGATGTATGTAGTATACATACTAGGGTGATCGATTATTCGACTTTTTCCAGAAACCGGATTTCGAATAGTTCGAATATTTGAAATTATGAAAAACCCGGTTTCGGTTTTTACAATTCAGGAAAAACCAGTCAACCGGTTTTTTTTAAGTAGGAAAATTATTATAAAAAAGTTTTGATTTTAAATTGTTTTATAAAAAAAGGGTTAACAGTTCATGTAAATACTATAAAACAATACAGAAATTAAAGGTAAAACATAAAAATTAACTGCATATACTTATATATGGTATAGTACATAAATATTTATATATAATATAAAGTTGAGGAATAAACTCTACATACAACCATCATTTTTTGGGTTTGTGGGAAGAAATTCAAAAAATTAAATATGCCAATAATAAATATGTTTATGCAAAAAATACAAAAATAATTATAGCACCTATAGTAGCAAAAATATTAAAAATACATACGAGAAAAGTCTGCATACAGGCATAAAATACATGAAAAAATGCATACAAAATGTTTGATGTCGTCAACTTGTTTGAAAATTCTGTGATTTCCGGTACCAAGCCGTCAACAAATGGCATCCAAATATGGTCTATTATGTTGTTGTAATTATAATTATTTTTTATTTTTTTTTTTTGTATAAATATACATATATATTAGAAACCTAAATATTGGCATATTTAATTTTTTGAATTTCTTCCCAAGTTTCCTCAAACCCCAAAAATTATGGTTGTACACAGAGAAAACAGTGCCTAATAATTACCTCATAAAATATAACAAAATTAATAAGAAATCTCTATGGTTTTTTTTTCAATAAGGAAATCTTATTAATTTCATAGAGAAAACCTTTTTGAAAAAATCAAGAAGAAATCTTGTAGTTTTTATGAGGTTATCTTATTGATTTTTTTTATAAGGTTTTCTTCTTGATTTTATGAGGCGACCTCAAAAAATAAAAAAAAATATGTCTTTCTTTATTCTTTGTGCTTTCTTTGCTTATATATTTTAATTTAAATTCTATAGCATATACTTTGAAAGGAGACAAGTATCGAACCAGCAAACTTCTGACTGATAGACAAACACTCTAACCAATATGCTAACAAGCAATCTGAATAACCATTTAAATAATTTTGCAAACATGCTTATACAAAAACGAAAAAGATCATGAAAAAAAAATTGTCTGTGGCTATTTATAGATATGAAACAACAAAACACCTCATAAAATCAAGAAGATTTCCTTATTAAAAAAATCAATAAGGTGCTTTACACATAATCACATAGGAACCTAATAAAATCAAGAAGAAAACCTTTTTAAAAAAATCAATAAGGCAACCTAATAAAATCAATAAGAAATCCATATAGTTTACAATTTATAAGAAAACCTAATAGAATCAAGAAGTTTTTCTCTATGGAATGTTTTTTGGTGCCAAAAATAACGGAAATTGAGTAAAAAAAGTTGGGAATTATAAGATTTCTTCTTGATTTTATGTGGTTTTCTTCTTGATAAAATTAATAAGATTTACCACATAAAAACAATAAGGAATCTCTATGAAAAAATCTTCGCTTCTTTCTGCTGGGATACCCCTTAGCCTAAAAACGTTTCATAGAGAAAATCTTATTGATTATATGAGGCAGTTTTTTCTCTGTGTATGTAGAGTTTATTCCTTAATTGTATATACATACATACATATGAATGTATGGACAAGGTGGATATCTACCTCTATATAAAATATGAAGCAAAATGGCAATAAAACTAAAAAAAAAACTTTTTGCAACTGTATTTTGACATCCATTGCACACTATAAGGCCAATTTAATTCGCCTCTGATATCACCTCATAAAATTAATTCTTTTAAATTTCATGTTTCAGTAAATATTGCCATGCTCTTACGAAAATCAACAAAACATGCAAAATGTACAAATCGAAAAGTATTCGACTCAGCCGGTTTTTAAATTGTAAAAAAAACCGGAATATTCGACATTCGAAAAATCAACATTTTGAAAAAACCGACAACCAAATTTTGAAAAAAACCGGATTTTAAAACCGGTTGAAAAACCGATTCGATCACCCTAATACATACTCATACATAATATATGCAGGCAACACGTATGACCAATTAAATAAATAAATGAGAAAAACATACGTATTTTTGTACAAAATTAGTAATTTTTTCTGTTACGTAACATTTCCAACTAATTTTTGTTTAAAAATTTTTAAACAAATTACATATTATTTCTTGAACATAATCAGTTATGTAATAGAAAATTATCGTTTTCGTCTTCTAAAAACTATCAACAACACACTAGTGATGGAAACGTCGAGCATTTTCACAAAACGTATCCAAACTCCAACAAAGTACAATTTTAGCAACTTTTGAAAAATAAAAAACAGCAAAGTGTATATGAAATTGTAGCAAATTTAAATATAAACTACTTTAGCCATTTTGGCATTTCGCATAAAACTGCAGTTTTTCTTAACAGAATACTTCTGTTATACACATTAAAATCTTATATCGTAAAATTTTCTACCATACTGCATTCACAGAATATAAAAATTTTTTCTCGTTCAATTTTTATGTAAGAAAAGGTTAGAAAAAATTTAAAAAAAAAATAATAAGCGAACATTTGAAAATATGATTTTGTAATTCTATGAATAAAAATCCATCGACCAAATGGCAATGTTGTTTTAAAACACATTTATGAAATTTAATAAGCTTTCTAATGCTGGTAATTAGGTTGAAAGCCGTTAAGAACTGTTGGAGTTAGAGACAAATTACTAAAGCGAGATTTTTTAATTTTTTGGAAAAGATGAATTTTTCTTCAAAACACAAGAAAACGATTTGATAGACCACTTCCCGTTTGGTTTACACCAAAATTCTTGGTTGATGAAGGAATTTTGAAAAAAGTGTAAAAACTGAGACGGTCTAATGTACATATGTATATGTATGTGATGTATGAGGAATACACAGCCTGTAACAATTCCTCTCAAATTATATTTTTTTTTTCATAATTATTGCAATCTTCAACTCTAATAATTACAGATTACACGATGCAACAAATTTTTATCTTTTTGCCATAACGTCAAAAGAAAGATGTTTTTTAGTTAATTTAGGGTCGCTGAACACAAATATGGCTCTTATTTATCTTTTATCGAGATATTCGCGAAAAACGTGTTTTTTTGCAGTTTACAAAGATATTTCCAAATATCATGAGGATTGTTTACTCAAATTGAGCAAATTTTTCACCGTCAAAAAGATATGTTTTTCTTTTATTACCCCATATTTAAAGTGTGTTGATCGGATAATAATTCATTGAGTTGCGGCTCCTTAGATTTAAAAAATTTGAAGTTTTTAGGGTTTTTTTAATTTCGTATTTTAAGTTGCGTCCTTAAGCCAAAAAAAAATTCTAAAATTTATTTTGAACCTGTATCTTAAATAAAATTTTGAAGCCATATTAGTAAGCGTCAAATTATTATCATTGGGCACAAAATTAAAAGTTATCACATATCTACTGAATATATCCGAATTTGATTTTTCAGATGTTTCCACTAAAAATTTCAATTTTTTAAATCTTAAGAGCTGTAACTCAGTTAATTTTTATCTGATAATCTTTTTATAAATATAGGATGATAAATTTTTCTGTGTAGCAACGCACTTCATCAGCACCCTAGTCTATCTACTTGGGTAGAGATTGTTATCAACATCAGCTATTTAACGTAAATTCTAATGAAACGGAATGTGAGAAATGATTGTTGTTGTGTGCAATTATTGATTTACCTTTGGTAAATACATATGTAAGTATAACTATTTATTTCCCCTGTTTTTCCATATTTTCATTTTTCTATTTAGGTTAGCACGAAGTTATATTACTCTACCCACGTATGTTTTAACTATTCTTGCTTATCTTTTACGATCATCACATTAATTATTTTTACTTATTCGATATATCGTCGGTACATACATGTAAGTATTATAGTAGTGAATATTATGTTACTTTGTTTTTGCTTTCTACAGTTGATTTGGCTTTCCAGCATTTGTGATTTCCAAATGAACAGTGATTGCCAAGTGAACATATTTTTGTCACGTGCCCATGATGAATAAAGTGAGACATTTTTAGATTTTAATTGAAATATAGTACATTTTTAATCAGAAATAATTTTTAGTCAGGCTTAAGTTCAGTAATTTCAATTCTTCTATTGAATGAAATATTTTTATTAATTAATGTGAGTTTTATGTTACTTTGTTTTTGCTTTTGCTGATGAAGTGCGTTGGAAATATCATTGTAAACTGCAAAAAATTACGTTTTTTGCGAATATCTCCAAAACGCTTCTTAGAAAAATAAATGAGTGCCATATTTGTGTTCAACGACCTTAAATTAGCTAAGAAAACCAACATCTCATTAATTTCAGTTCATTTATTTTTTTTTTGTTGCATAGTGTCATTCTACAAAATCATTTTTCAATGTAAAATATATATTGTTTTTAAAGATTTTTATATTCTAACGTTTTACTTTTACACAAAATTTCTTATATAACACAAAATTGCTGTTCATGATTCACGAATTTATTTTGTAATATAAACATTGTGTTTCGTAAAACAAAATTTTGTTATTTGCAGAGAAAAAGTATTTCGTAAAATAAACCGGTATCATTTCTATTATTTTCGAAGCATTTCGTAACGCAAAAACAACGAATATGAAACACATTTTTCGTTTATTTTACCTATGAAATATTTAGAGTGTAAACATTAGAGACCTGCGTAAACAGTCTTTAAATGTAAATAAATCTTGTTTTTTAAATGTATTCCCGTCGCATGTATTATACTAAACCAATAATAAATGCTGTCGCATTATAAGCAAAGCACGATGGATGTATTGGTGTACGTGTATATGAGTGTTAACAAGCGATGTAGCCAAGACTTCTTGTTCATAACAAACAATCAAGAGAAACAGTGTTGATTAGTGTATGCTTGCTATTTTGCATATTGTAAGTTTGAGTGTGTGTGTGTGTAAGATGTAGATGGTAAGCTACCCTGCAGATAATGCAACTAGTCCATACATTCATGTAAGGACTAGTCCAAAGAAGAGTAGGAGTACTCCAAAACTACTCCAAATATATAAAGAAAAGGAGGTCGATTTAACATTGCGATGTCCTAGGGTCGGACCACGTGGTCCATCTCTGCATTACATCAGACTAACCCTAAAACTACCCCATATGGAATTGTTATAGACTACTCGCATACAATTTGTAAGTGCCTAAGAAGAACGATCATAATCGTTTAAATGCGAACACTTATCGTACAGCATTGAATGCTTGTATGAAAACGACATGATCCGTGACTGCATTACATGGGACCATGATATAACTAGTCTGTTTCATCTAGATTGGACCACGTACTCCAATATTATTTGCAGGGTATTGTATGTTTAAGCGCATACAACTAATATCAATGCATGTGTGTGTGTTTGCATGTGCGCAGAAAAATAAAAGATCATACACACATACATACATGACGCTTGTATACGTGCCCGTACGTAGAAAGGAACAAACACCACAAATTCTTCTGTCACGAAGTATTTTCTTCTTCACTCCTATACCTACAATACTGAAACAAACTTATTGCAAACAGTGTTGTTAAAGTTTGTTTTAGAAGATTTAGCTGTAGTAAAGCATTTGAAAAATCCCTCATGTCTTAGAAGCTCTTGTAAGGGATCTTGTGCAGGACGTTAGTATACATTCGTACAGCGAATGGAACAGTTTTTTTTTTTTGCATAGGACTTTCCTACATTTCGAATTGTATGAAATAATGAAATATTTCGTTAATTCTTTGCGAAAGCATTCTATTATTTTGATGTGTAAACATCTATACGCTAGAGGGTAAAAATCTTTTGACTTTGATTTCTTTGCTGAGATTTCTTTGCATTGTCAAATCGGTGTGAGCTATGTATGAGTGTATTAGTGTTTGAAAGAAGCAATACCAAGCAGAGAAACAAGTCGAACGGCTCGAAGCCGATGGTGCGCCGCCGCCGGTTATTTTTCTGTATATTTCCGTACACCAAAGGTGAAAATGAACCGTAAGAGCTACGGACTTAAAATTTAGGCACAATGTGTAGACATTTGGCCACTACAACAACAAATACATGAGAGTTAAAAACTAAAGGGTGTTTCAAAACGAACAACGAAAAATGTTAAAATCCCATGTAATATACATACAATTGTATGTACATATATACACTTGAAATTTTAAAAGTTAGTGTATTTTTATACCGACTACAACAATTAACACTACATTTAAAAGAATTAAATCAATGGGTGTTCCATCAGTTAATGCAATTTTGACTTTGTAATTTTGACAACTTGCTGTATCTTGGAAACCGTAAGAGCAAAACTCTTGAAATTTTCAAAAACGGTAAAACTAAAAAATCAAAAAAATATAAAATCACCAAATCTAACAAAAATTGCCAAAAACAAAAAAAAATCGCCAAAACGAAAAAAGCACCATATTAAAAAAAATTTCTAGGACTGAAATAAATCGCGAAAAACCGGAAAAATCGCCAAAATGAAAAAATCCTTAAACAAAAAAATCGCCAATATGAAAAAATCGCCTAAATAAAAAAACCCCAAAAACAGAAAAAAATCGCCAAAATGAATTTTAATTGCAATGCGTACACAACAACAAGAACAGCAACAACTAAACGATGAACAACAGGAATTAAAAATTAAAAAGTAAAAGTAAATGCATTTACCATAGATGAGCACTGCAGTACCACTAAAGCTTCAGTAAAAACAATAAAAAATGTTTAACAAGTAAATTTTTACTGGTTACTAAAATTTTTTTCTACAATTTTTATAAATTGCCTAAATGATTTGTTATATGATGAGGTGCATTGAATTTTCAGTAATCAGTAATGCCCGTATTCATAATGAAATTCTACCAAGTGGCTAAATGTTTTTCGTACAAAAGTTTCAAAATTTTAATGAAAAAAACTTTGCCACTTGCTACAATTTTATTATGAATACGGCCCTACGATTTTACTGGCAATGCAAATTAAATTTCATTAGCAGTAAAAATTTACTTTAGTAATCAGTAAATTACTGCTTACTGTAATTTTGAATGCAGTACATATACATATACTGCAGTGTGCCCATTTACTAACCAAATAAGTTTAATAAAACAAACAAAAACCAACAAATTCCTATGTATTTACAATATTGAAAGTTTTGATACTTTTAATTAATTACTTTAAAAAAAGATACTAAAAGCATAAGTACTTCCAACTTAAAAAAAAATTTTCATTACTAGATGTTTACACATCTCCTCTGCGATCAGACTCACATTGCTTCTTTTTATGGGAATGTTCTTATTAAATTTCATTGTTTTAAAATTTTCAAAATTATAGCCACCTCTAAATGATTTTTTTAAGATTGGAAAAATATCAGAGCAGAATTTTGACGTTGATACAAATTGGTACAGTCTAACGAAAAATGACAAGGATAATTAATGAATATCGTGTTAATCTCGAATGTGACTTGCGAAGTAGCTTATCAGGAGCTAATAAAGCTTCGAACAACAAAAAAACTTAAATTGTAACAATTCCCAAAAAAAAAACACTACTTATTATATTATAAATCCAGTACTGAACTAAAAAAGAAAAAAAGAGTGTTCTATTTTATTAAAAACTCAAAATATCTACATACATACTTCCTGTATTTCTTCAATATTTTATTAACATGTTAATAATTTAAAATGCAAATTTCACTAAAAATATCAAGGAAAAATTCATAAAAATATTGTGGTACAAAAATAATGTATTTAAAAAAATACTTAAGCACAATATGTTTTTTTATAAATATTATATATCCTCACAAAAACATAAATGTGAAAAAAGGCCAAGTTCCTATCCAAAATTATGGCCATTAAAAGAAGTGAGATATAAATTTTGACCAAGTTCTTGTTTGGCACAATACCTAACACTAAAATATGCTATGCATTATATAAATTTGTAATTGTAATGGTGTCATACAATTTCTAGATAATCTGATAACTTGACAACCTTTTTACCGATATAAAGAAATTAGCAAATAGACATTATTCTCTCATTTTTTAGAAAGGTAAAATAAATAAATGTTCTTCTAAAATATGCTAGACCGAAGTAGATTAACCACAAAGCTAACATTTTATGGAAGTGATCACGCCAACTTTTTTAAGTCTTGTATACGTGCAACGTGTAGACAAGGTTTCACTAAAATGGTTTGAGTTAACAGCTGAATATTAAGTGTTTAGTTCCAAACAATATTGGCGTGGCCCCACTCATTCTGGTAAAAATTTTTGGGTTTTCAGATTTTTTAGTTGGTTTCTCACCTAGACCTACTTGTGTATCAAATTTCAGCTCAGAAGCGCAGCTTTTAATTTTTAAGTTTTATGGGCGTATCACCGCCCCTATGACTAAAATTTACGGGTTTTCAAGTCTTTCTAGTTGATTTCTCACCTAGACCTACATTTATATCAAATTTCAGCTCCTTAGCGCAACATTTAAATTTTTAGGTTTTATGGGCACTTTTCCAAACTCAAGATTTTTTTCGACTGTGCTCATTATTCATGTCAAATTTCGTTGGAAACTAATAATAATACTTACATAAATAGTAATTATATCTAAATATGCTGAGCCGTAGTATATGAAAGTGAGGTTTAAATTGTATGGGCGTGTCAATGCCCACTTTTTTAATAGAAAATTTATAGCCTGGCATTATCGCAGTACATATGCCAAATTTCAATAAAATAGCTTCCATTAAGCGCCTTAGATTTGCTTTTTTGATTTTTACCTTTATGAGGCCCTCCCTCTTGGCTGAAATTTCCGGGTTTTCAGATTTTCTTAGTTTATTGCCCACCTAGGCCGATACAGAACTATCGAATTTCAGCTGACTAGATCAAGTTTGAATTTATGTGGGCCTAGCCCCGCACCCCTGGTTACAATTTTCGTGTTTTCAGATATTTCTAGTTCATTGCTCACCTGGTCTATTTATGTACCTAATTTCAGATCTCTAGCTCTAGCGGAAGTACTTCATAATATTGATGAGTGAATATGTCTTAAAATATGCACTTTTTGCACCTCCATATCTCCGGAACCTTTCATTGTAAAACTTTCGCGTATGGAATACATGAATTAATTCTAATTAATTGTGTACCTAATTTTAGATCTCTAGCTCTAGCGGAAGTACTTCATAATATTGATGAGTGAGTCAGTGAATATGTCTTAAAATATGCACTTTTTGCACCTCCATATCTCCGGAACCTTTCATTGTAAAACTTTCGCGTATGAAATACATGAATTAATTCTAATTATGGTTTAAATTTCATAATTTTACGATTGCGGGGAACAAAGTTATGAGGGGGTAAAAACAGCTCGAATTTGTGTAAATATACACACTGCGTGCATTGGCCGGAACTTGGCCTGGCGCACTCCTGTGCGCCTAGATCATATAAATACATACATATATACACAATCGTATCTGTCATGACTTTCACATCCGTGTGAAAGTGAATTTTTTCCGCATATTTTGGTGTCCTGACATTCACTTCCGAATAATTTTTTCGTTTTACTTTCGACTGCACCAAGCAATGTGAAAGTAAATAGAATCGCCTTTTTTCCACATTAAAATTAATTTAATTTAAACGAAATCTTTTTTTAAAATTAGGCTTGATATCTCATCTACCTAATTCGGAAATTTAAACCAATATATATTTGGTTTTAATACATAGAAAAGGCGACATACATAGAAAAGGGACACATTAGCAACCAATTTTGCAAAAATATTCGGAATTATGCAGACACCAAATCTTTTTTTTTTGCGATTCGGATATTTTCATTCTAATTGAAAACGTTCGAAGGCCGTGACAGACATGAATGACATTTTTTACATAAATCTATCAACTGCAAACTATTTTGGTGACCATCGACAACTTTCACTTACTTCGCATAAAGTACTCTCAAATAACATCAAATAAAAACATCAGAAGCAGTGATGGGAATTGGAAATCTTGATTTCGTGCCAAATCTATTTTTAAGTAGTGCCGAAATCGCTTGAATAGTGCCAAATAGTTTTATATACACATTAATACATTTCGAGCCCTATTTTCGAAATAATTGTGAGCGACATGTAGTAAAAAATTATTTTTTATTTTCAAATTTGCAAAATTGTTGCTAACCTTTAAAATACAGGCTGTAAGATTTATCGTGGTTGACAATTTTCGTATGTACTCGTCCAGTTGTCGACATCGACGTCACAATATCCAAAAATTGGAATTGATTTACTCGCTCTCGAAAACAATGTTGTTTTACTGACAACCTATTCCGTTACCTAAGGTCTAGAAAATAGCATAAACCTGCCAACAGGAGTCAGTTGTTTTTGTTGTTTGTTTTTGTTGTTGTTGTTAAAGTGACGTCGATGAAATGGAATAAGGGAAAATGCCAATATGCATGCATCATATATTACTAATTTGTACTTATTTGTAAGAAATACAAATATAAAAACATTTTTTACGTTATACATAGTAACGATTCTAAAGGACATACTTAAATACTATAATAAGCCTAAACTAATTTAAATGATAAAATAACTTTTTCCATTTAGATGTATATACTAAGTGACAATTACAGTTTGTGCTTTTTAGGGTTCCGTACACCAAAGGTGAAAAGGAACCCTATTGTTTTCGCTACGCTGTCCGTCTGTCCGTCTGTCCGCCACACGGTATTTTCTCAGGAACCGTAAGAGCTACGGACCTGAAATTAGGACACAGTATGTAGAAGCTTGGCCGCTACAACAACAAATACATGAGAATTAAAAATTGAAGGGTGTTCCAAAACGAGCAAGGAAAAATGTTAAAATCCCATGTAATATACATACAATTGCATATTGAAACTTGAAATTTGTAAAATTAGTGTATTTTTATACAGACTACAACAATTAACACTAAAATTTAAAAAAAATTAAAATTAAAGGGTGGTCCATCAGTTAATGCAATTTTGACTATGTAATTTTGACAATTTGCTATATCTTGGAAACCGTATGAGGCAAACACTTGAAATTTTCAAAAACGGTAAAACTAAAAAAACCGAAAATTATAAAATCGCCAAACAAAAAAAAAATCGCCATAAATTAAAAAAAATCGCCAAAACGAAAAAAATCGCCAAAATTAAAAAAAAAATTCTAACAATAAAATAAATCGCCAAATTCGAAAAAATCGCCAAAAATGAAAAAAACGCCAAAATGAAAAAAACGCCAAAAATCGAAAAAAATTGCCAAAACGCGAAAATGTTGCCAAACCAAAAAAAAAATTTTAAATAAAAAAAATCGCAAAAATGAAAAAAATCGCCAAAATAAAAAAAATCGCCAACACAAGAAAATAAAACTAAAAAAATTAAAAAAGGGGCCAAAAATTAAAAACAAATCGCCAAAACCAAAAAAAAATCGCCCAAAATTAAAATATTAATTTCCAACACTAAACTAAATCGCCAAATTGGAAAAAATCGCTAAAATGATGAAAAAAACGCCAAAATGAAAAAAAAACGCCAAAAATCTAAAAAAAAACGCCAAAACGAGAAAATGTCGCCAAAACTAAAAAAAAAAATTAAATAAAAAAAATCGCAAAAATGAAAAAAATCGCCAAAAATATAAAAAAATCACCGAAATGAATAAACGCCAAAAACCGAAAAAAATCGCCAAAACAAGAAAATAAAGTGTTAAAACTAACAAAAAGAGCCAAATTTTAAAAAAATCGCCAAAACCGAAAAAAAAACGCAAAAACCGCCAAAACAAAAAAACCGAAAAGATCCCAAAAACCAAAAAAAAAGGCCAAAACTATATATTATATAGGATGAAGTTTGCATTAAATTACATATATAGTGTTCGTACGGAACCCTTCGTGCGCGCGTCAGAGTCGCACTTTACTGAATTTATTTATGGTTAATATATTGTCGAGTTGTACAAATTCGTGCATATTCAAAATATTAATAATTGTTAATTGTATTGCTTTTTTTGGTTCATATATGTGTTACGATTATAACAATATTTATTGTTAGACTTCAATAATCTTTACCATGTATTAAAGGTGCTAATGCTTACAATTGCAGTCGATTTAATATTTTACTTTTTATCAAATTTCGAACTAAAAATATACTTTCCATGCTTGATGAAGAGTAGAGAATAAAAAGTATTCCTTGAACGATTCGATAAATATTACTTAAAAATTTGTTCGTTGAAACTATTGTTTATGTATCTATGTCTTCCAAAAACTCACTCACACTTAAGTTCTTGTATTTTTTAAATCTTCAAAGTTTAATATGGATCTGTATGCGCTTTTAATTATTTCACGTATTTTATTTCGTTTAGAAGCATTTTTTTATGAAAAGGAACAGTATTATTTGTGTCTCTTCTTAGAACATATTGTGGCACACACTATGAAAAGCAATTCAAATAATAGTCCTTGAAGTTATACTTAGTTTTCAAATATGACACAAAAGAAATATAAGAAGACTTTAATTCTGTTTTTTAATTCTACAACTTTATGCTGGAAAAATTAGTTTTTAATAATTTTCTTCCGTTGGAAGATGGTGAGAATTTCGATTTATATTGTCAACATTAAGATCATTAATATATTTTTTGTTCAAAAAATATTGACATAAATGACAAAATAAAAAAGCTTCTTTAAAATTAAATGTAGTTCCACATTTTTAGATTGCATTTCGATTATTTAATATTTCAAGGACAAGATAAATATATAAATATTTACATACATTTTGCTTATATTATCCGTTAAACTGTTTAATATGAATAAGGTTTTATCATTGCATTATGGCTGAAAATTTTATAACGTGAAGAAATGTTTCAAGGGCTCGCACTGTTAAAAGACTATATCTGCAACAACTTGACGGGACAACCAACGGTTTGGGGAATCCTTAAGAATTTCATAAATTTTAGATTTGACATATTTCTAAAAATTTATAAAATCATCTCTACGACATGAGGTGTTACAAACAAATTTATATCTTCATTTAAATAGATCGTCAATGTCTCTGTACAAACCGTTACTTTTAACTATCAGAACCGAACTGTTGTCAGCCTCAAACTCTACTAAGTTTTTATTACTTAAAAACGTAATAAGCACAAGAAGAGTACTTATTATTACATTAAGAAAAGTTTCCATATTTAATGCACAAAAAGTGCAAGAAAAGGAGCAAGAGTACCACAGTGCCAGGCAACGTCCAATAGTGCCAAAAATGGCACAATTGTGCCACATTTTCCATCACTGATCATAAGAAGAAAACTAACGGTATATTTTCATTTATAAATTATGTTTCTTACGTACCTTTTCACAATGTATGGTTAAAAGATAACAGAGACTTTAACGGCAAGTTTTGTATCAGGAACCTGCAGTTAAAGTTCACGTTAAATCTTAACCAGACATTGTGAAAAGGGACGTTATTAAAACTTTTTATTATACATTTGTTCGTTAAATCGAGTACAAAATAAAATTTTTGTTCGTATAATTTTTCATTTTTTTTTTACGAAGCCTCGGTCTCCCAGAAAGTTCTTTGCCAACTTTAACTTTTAAATCCAAATTCCTTCCAGTATAGTATCTTTTTTTCTTTATGAATTGTTTTGTTTTCTTTTTAAGCAGCTGTTTGGTGACTGCGTTATCAGTTGATCAGTGACTGCTTTATTAGCTGGCTACTACACGACAAGCTACAATTCGAGCTGGAAAAAGTCAGCCAATGCATGTTGGGGCCAAATTAAGTTTTCGCGGCAATATTGAGGAGAAAAATGCAAAAAAAAAAGTTACTGTTGGCAACTCTATTTGTGCATAAACAGCTGTCATATAATCGCTTGTTTCAACTACATTTTTTTCGTTGTCAGTCTTAAAAATATATAACAGATTCATCGTGATTTTTGCAATATATAATTGTTTTTTTAAGTTTTGAAATAATGGATTCAAATATTTGAGGTATTTACTTTAAACTGTTATTAAGTATTTCAATTAATGTTTGTGTTTAATATTTATTTTTATGCATTTAATAATTCATGTTTTTTGCGAAAGTGTGATTATTTTCGCTGACTTTCGTAGAATAGAACTTGTGTTTTTAACAATTATCAAAGGATCAACTTGTATGTAGTTTTTTGCGAATCTTCTGTGTTTTAAGTAGTGCTAAAATTGTGTACAAAAAATTGCAAACTAATGAGAAAATTTTGATTTTCTAGAAAATATCAAGTTCAAAAATGCTGAAATTTTCGATTTATGGGTGAAAAATAATAAAAATGTGTCTATTATTTTGGATTTTTTGATAAACTAAATTAAGTGTGAAGTTGATGATGAATTGAAGATAAAATTGAGAGATAAAGTTCCAAACCTTTGTAACTACATAAGCCAAAAATGGGTGAAACACTCCAGGAGTACCAAATTCTTTAAAAGATATGAGATGGAATGGTTAGAGCGCGATACTATTTTTATAGTACCTCGACAAATCAGTGTGACCGCCCGACCTAAATTAACCTATGATGAGAGTAGTTCGAGAAACAAACGCAAAATTGCCTCCGAATTATCATCACAGCAAAAAGACGATACAAAGTTGTTGGCCCATGCTGCATCCATATCAACGAGAAAATTGGATGACACTAATTTGAAATTTGTTTTAAATAAGTTAGCCATTTTATCGACTCCTACATCAGAAATTAGAAAACGGTTCGGCATAAAAGATTCGGATTTGCGTTGATATATGTTATAATAAAAAATAGTTTTGGCCCCATAGTGCAATGTAGTAAAGTAAAAAAATAAAAAACTTGTTGTTGATAATAAGTAAAATAATAATTTGAGATTATTAGTGCGATAATTTTTTTTTTTTTAAACTTGTTGGTTATTGAGTTCTTGTTTCAACTTTGTTATTTGTTGAGCTTCTCATTTGTTTAAATGTTTAACATAATTACTCTAGGTGTTCTAAGAAATTTTAGGGTAGAGGTTCCCTGATGATTTGCATTAGCAAACAGTGAAATTTCAATGTATTTTTAATATTTTTATCTAATTTTTCGACCTTTTTTTATGTTTTAAATTAAACTATTTTCTTGAGCTTTCGGTCAATTTATATTTTGAGTTTATTATCTTCAATATTTCGTTAACCTTCGGTTAACTTCTTCAGGAAAAAAAAAAAAAAAAAAAAAAAAAAAAAAAACCAAAAATATATATCCTGAAGAAGTTAACCGAAGGTTAACGAAATATTGAAGATAATAAACTCAAAATATAAATTGACCGAAAGCTCAAGAAAATAGTGTATTTTTAATAAAAAAAAAATATTTTACTTAAAAAACACTGATTATAAACTCTATTTCGGCCTTCCATTCGATATTCAGTTAGCAGAACACATAAATTTGTATGGCACGGATTTTCAGATACCCTTATCAAATTTTTCTGTAAAATGTTTGCTCCCTTAGTTCAATTAGTTTGATTTTGAATGGAGTGTTGTCTACAAAAATGTTATTCGTTTTTTTGCGGTGACTTTAATTACAATACATTACAATATGTATTTATAAATTCAGATGTGCAAGTTGATGTAAAAATATTGCCCTCTAAAAGGAATGTACGAGCTAAAGAACACATTTTACTGAACAAATATTTTACTTCATATTAAATGTAGAGCACCCATCCAATGTCATATGAAATTCGCTCAAATATTTTGTTCTATTATTTTGGTTTGTTTTGTAAGAAAAGTTTTTATTTCTGTTATCGCTTTTAGTTTTTTTTCCTATTTTTGTTTTTTTTTTTTTGTTCATTTTCTTCATTTATTATTAATTTTTTGTGTGATAAGTTTGGAAAAAGTAGTTGCTAAAATTGTGCTAATTTAAGTTTAACATGCAATTTGTTCTTGTGGATGTAGTAGAGTTTTTAACAGTTGAAATATTAACAAAATATATATATTGTTGTTTGCTGCTACTGGATATATTTTTTCATAGTAAATTTAGCTAATATTCCGCACAGTTCCAAATAATACAATTCTCAATGGGAACAATGCGATGTGTGGCTGGCATTGAAGTGAAAAAAGTTTTAGTTTTTCTTAATTTATAAAAACTATAATAGTAAAAAAACTTTTTGTACCAATTTGAATTTTGTTATTAACTTTCTTCTTTTGTTAGCAAGTAAACAGAATGCCCAGACTTTATGGAATATTATTTTTTTTTAGTTTAGTGCTCAATAAAATTTAATGGGACACAGTAGTATTGGAAAATATTTTTGTTGCTAATATCGAAATTTTTAAAGTTAAGTCAAAACTTTTGATTTAAATAGTGTTTACTAACTCATAACAATTTTCCAATAAACATACATACACGCATACATACAAACATTACTTACATATATTAATGCAAAGCAATAAAATAAAAAAAATACCAGTGTTGGGACTATGTATCAGTGCTGGCCAAGGTTGGCAAACGGTATCGTAAAAATACCGATACCGATTCAAATACCGTTAAAATTGGGTACCGGTATCAATACCTATTCTTACTACTTTTTATCAACAACAAAGTGTAAGCACACCATAATCAAACACATATGTATAAACTAGAGTTTTTCTTTTCCCGGACTTTGTCATTTCCCGGGAAAGCGGGAACGACATTTCGGCTTCCCGGGAAATTCCTGCCCACTGCAAAACAATACAAAATATTTTCAATTTAATTATTTCAACAAAAAAATAAAAAATTATAATTCATGAGATCTATTAAATAAAACGTTTTATAAGCACATTAGTAAAAAAAATAATACCATTTGAGCTCTTTAAATAATAGTAATGCATATATACCAATATTATATGTAACTGCCAAAAAGAAAATTATTTATTTATTTATTGATACATATTATACAAAAAATAATTGAAATTTATTTTCTGGTAGTTTAGCATGTCTATATACGCATTTCATTGGCGCTTGAACCAAATCATCAGTAGACTTCAACCCCAAATTTTTAACAGTCACAAACCTCTTACTTAATGCACAGACTCTCAAAAACTATATGAGAATTCATAAAATAATAAGATTTTTGAAAATCACAAAAGAAAAAACAAGTTTAGTCTAGACATGCTAAACTACCAGCAAATAAATTTCAATTATTTTATGTACACTTCTGACAATATGTCAAATAATAAATTTCTTTAAAGTTCAAATTATACAAAGTAAATTTGCATAATATGGTGTTGAACAAACATGGGTGGAGTAACTAGACCATATGCCCAGGATGTTATTAAGAGTATTTTAAAAAAGTTTTGTGACTGACAATACACACAAGCCTGACCGCACTTAAAAAATATATATTATTAAATAAATATTACAAAATATTTCTTTGAAAAAAAGGACTTTAGTACAGAACAGTGATGTAACAAATGTCAATTTTTGATATTCGCGAATACGAATATTTGAAACGATATTCGCGAATACGAATACGAGTTTTTAATGTGAAATTTATAGACATTAAATTAGGGTTCTATTTACACGCCTGCAATATGAAATATTAAAAAATTGTTATGAAAAAGAACTGCATACTCCTCTTGGCACACTTTAAAGTTAATGAAAACTACCCAAAAAATTTTAATGGTCGTCAGTAAATAATAGTTCAAAATGAGCAAAAATTTCTATAAAAAATTTAATGGATTCGTACAAACTATTATTTTTGTCCATTTATTTAAATTAGGTTTAGGATTTATGCATTTATTTATTTAATTTTTTTGGAAAAATATTCGTATTCGCCTGAATTTGACGAATACGAATGCGAATACGAATATATAAAAATTGTCGAATATTCGGCAATTCGAATAAGAATATTCATGCATCACTAGTACAGAAGAAGCATTAACAGAATCGTTCTTTTTACCAAAGAGAATCTGAAATTATTTTGTAATTTTTCTTTTATTTCCTTGTACATTTTATGAATAGTAGAATAAAATTTTGAACATCGCGTTCTGCTTATGGCAAATAAAGGCCTCTTAGTCTCAGAGAACATGTGTGCCAGATGTAAACTCGGCCTTAATTGTTGTAAAGTCTTAGCTATTGTGCTAGTGCCATGGCCTTATTATTGCGCCATCGCTTTCATAAAATGAATAACGATACTCATCAAGTTGCCATAATATCAAAAAAATCCCGGGAATTCCCGCACATTTTGCGGGAAATCCCGTTTGAAAAACACTAGTATAAACGTTTATAACCAGGATGCCTAGAGAAGCGTCAGTGCCGAAAATCAATCGGCTTTTTATAGAAATGAATACACATATGTTTATACATTTCTCTCGGTTTTCTCTCTCTGGGCAGCTCTGATCTAAACATACTTATGCAAGTATGTATGTTTATACAAACATACAAGTTTACACTACACTTGTGTAAATAATCTGTGCAAGATATAAAACTTAATTTTTTTTATGTTACTGTTTACTAAAGACTTTATGTAAAATTACTTACTTTTAACTTAATAAAAAGAGGTTTATTGCTATATACACTGTATGAATTAATAAACTTCACAGTAATAGCGGTATACCGGTATTTTAAACTCGATAACGGTATGTACCGGTAATACCGATACCGAAATAAAAAAAAATACCGTTACCGTTACCGATACCGAAATTTTTAAAATAATTGTACCGGTATCAATACCGATACCGTTATTTGTTTCGGTTTCCAACCTTGGTGCTGGCACAATGTTGCCCTTGCCGCTGCGATGACCAGACCAGGGCCTTATGACCCTTTTGTGTCATTGTGTTTCCTCCCCCACTCCCCCTCATATCCTAATGTAATCTAATTCTGTGGTACTGGCGCCTTTCCGATAGCTGCTGGTGCACTGTTTAGTCACAAAGTATACAGAGGTGAAGAAAGTGAGTGATGAAAAAAGCTAAAATCAGCTATGACACGGGTTCGGCGAGAAAGGGACAACTGTAGTATATTTGTTATTAAGTTGTTAACAATATAATCAAAACAAACAAGAGAAAATGTGTACTTCGTTAAATGAACAAAGGAACATTTTTACAAATTTAAATGAAAGCTTTTGAAGTGTTGAATTAAAAAAAAACAATGTGTAAAAGGTTATTAGTGGTAAAAAAGTGATTAAAATTAGTTTCCAAATAATTACAGATTTCATTTTAAGCATTTTCATTAATAAATATTAATTTTTACCATTTACTTCCAAAAAGTACATAGCGAATGAGACCACAAAGAATAAAATGAAAATACATTTCAACAAGTCAACAATTGTACAAAATTAAACTAAGGAATTTTTTGTCTTGAATTAAAAAAACACAGTGTGAAAATGATTATTAGTATTAAAAAAGTGATTAAGATTTGTTTTCAGATAATTTCTAATTTAACTTTAAGCTTTTTCATTCATAAATATTAATATTAACCTTTTAATTTCAAAAATCGCATAGCGGATAAGGACACAAAGTATAAATTGCAAAAACATTAAATCAACGCAACTACGAAAGAAGCTTAAAGAAGACACGGGTACTGTGTGAACGAGACGTCCAGAATTCGCTTTTATCTTCCGTCTCGTGACATCTCTGTGTACTTTGTGGTTTAGTGATGAAGGTGTAACACTGATCACCAAACAGTCATCAATACAACAGTATTAACGTGACTGGAATCAGTATCGCAGATAAAACATTCGATTTGAATTCTTGCACTTTTCTATGTCTGACAAATTCAAAATTGACTTCTGCAACATACCGGGCCTAAAATCGAATTTTTTCTCTGTATATGCAAAAATATGTCTCCATCAGCCGGAATGTTTTCGCCTTATGTGAGACCCAGGTGTCTGAGAATGCTGATCCATAGGATTTGCAGATACCTAATTATCAACTACTATCGCTTTTTAAGTTTCATCGGGGACTTACAATGTACATTCGAAATACAGTTGTGTACCAATGCCAGCAATTCATTAGGCATATCTGATGCTGAATTTAGCTGTCTCTGGGTTAAATTCTAAATCAGGGCACACGGTTTGCATTTAGGATTTGTTTACAGTAGTCCAAACGCAGTAAGGGATGCCACCATTTCTGGCTTCGATAGCCTTTCTGACTCCATATCGAAGATCCTGGAGAGTTGTCTGAACAGTGAAATCGTTATTGCTGGTGATTTCAATTTCCACAATTCAACCTGCCTTCACCATTCGAGCCGCACAACTACGAAAGGCCAATGTGTTAAACTGTTCGCAGCGCATAAGCGCCTAGCCCAACTTGTGAATGAACCAATCCACATTCCGTGTGTTGGAAGGCACCAACAGAATACACTCGACCTTTTTCTCACTTCGCACTCTGATAAGTATGAAGTGAGTGTTAATGCACCTCTCAGTAATTCAGATCACTGTACCATTTTGGCCTCCTTTTCGTTCTCAGCACGCTTCACCTGCAGCAGGCAATTGAATAAAATACATCTACAAAAAGGCTCGTTGGAATGAGCTCAACGATTTTTTTCAGCATTTTAATTGAAAGCTATGTTTCCTCGACAATGATGTCAATGCCATGGTCAAAATGGTCGAAAGAATAATTTTGATGGGAATGAAAGCTTTCATAACATCAAAACAAATTTTGACTAAGCCCAGAGAGGAACTGTGGTTTAATCAGACTTGCAAAACTGCAGTCAGATCTAGAGAGGAAACATTCAGTATTTGGCGAAATAATCAAAACGAGCAACGTCTGCATGCTAAAGTTCTTGCTGCCCCTCGGACGCTAGCACGTTCGTTAACTAACTTCTTCAGCATTTTTACCATGCTGGTGAGTTCCCAGTGTATTAGAAGGTTTCTTATATTACGCCAATCCCTAAAAAAGGAGAAGCAAATAGCCCTGAAAATGATCGCCCAATCGCAATATGTTCTGTGCTTTCCAAATTGATGGAAAGTATGGTAAATTTTCATATTGTAAGGCATCTGGAGTCCAACAGCTTACTCAATGACCGGAAGTATGGATTTCGTAGAGGCCGCTCTACGGGAGATCAACTAGCCCTTCTCTCGGAGAAATAGTATAATTCAGTCCACCATTTTGGCGAAAGTAAGATGGTGGCTCTAGATATCTCCAAGGCATTTGATAGAGGGTGGCATGGTGCACTTTTATCAAAATGTATTGCCCTTGGTATCGGTGATAACTTCCCTCGATTCTTATCGAGTTTCCTCAGGGATCGCACTATAAGAGTTGTAATAGATGGGATCTCACCAAATGACTTCAAGTTAAATTCAGGAGTACCGGAAGATTCTGTTCTTTCACCAACTCTATTCCTTATCTTTTTAAATGACCTCATATGTAAAACTTTTAACAGCAGCATCTACCATTTTTTTTTCATTCAGCAATAGACCTACCCTGCCGTATGTTGAGGTTATGTGCAAAATAACGAATGGGACATTAAACTATGATTTTGCAAAAATTTCTGAATGGGTTCATGCGAATAAGACCCAATGTTGTATGATTACTCATAGACGCATGACCAAAAATGCTGCTTCCTCTGTAACTATGGGGGGTATAAATATTAAGGAATCGAAAGCTATTGATGTTTTGGCATGAAAATTCATTGTGATGTTCGATGGACTGAACACATTTTTCAAGTCTCAAAAGAAGCATTCAAGTGCATATGATTTTTGAAACAGTGCAAGCAATACTTCACGCCATCTAATATTCTTACTATTTATACCACATAGATCTCACCAAAAATGGAATAGAACTCTCATGTATGGGCCAGCGCTTCTAAGTCTATTTTGGGGTTGCTCGACCACGTGCAAGAGATGGTGAAGAAGCTCATCGGTGACAGTAGGGTATCCAACTTTATTGACTCATTGGAGCATCGACGAAATGTGGGTCACTACAACGGATTGTGTTGCAATGAAATTAGGGAACTTGTTCCTGAAATCCAAAAATGTTTAAGCACAACACGTGCTGCATTCAGGGCACATCCTTTCGTGGTCGATTGGTCAAGAAATCGCACTTCGCATTAGAGACAGAATTCCTTTTTTAGCTGTACTGCTCATTTGTGGAATAAACTACTTGCGGAAGTCTTTCCTGTCACTTTCAACGTGGGAAAGTTTAACTCGAATGTCCACAGACATTACTCCCTCTATCCTCCTCTCCATAACCTGTTTTCCTAGCTTTAGCACAATGCATTGCATGAATAGGGGTTATTCCCTGAGTGCTGGTCCTACTTTAAAAACAAATAAGTCACAAAAAATTATATTCAGTATGTCCAAAGTAGGCAACTAAATTTAAAAGTTTGGAATCCCAATTTAGAATGACACGTACATTCTTTAATAAACAGGTCTCGAATTTCTTAAAAATTCATTTATTTTCGCGGCAGTGTTTAAGAATTGTCAATATAAAGAAATTGCCGTGCGGTTGGTTTTTTTTTTTGAAAGTGTAAAGTTTTTAAGCATTTTTCTTGTATTTTTTTATACCCTTTACCAAAAAATGGTAAAAGGGTATGTATAGGTTTGTCATTCCGTCTGTAATTTCTAGAATATTAATAAGCGAGTCATAAGGTATATATATTCTGGATCATTATGCATAGGGAAGACGAATAAGCGATGTCCATCTGTTCGTCTGCCTGTACGTGAAATCGGTTTTCCGAAGATCCCAGAAAAGCTAGAGACTTCGTTCTTGGACTGGTGGGTCAAAAATGGTCCAAATAAGATTGGTATTGAAAATCAGCAAAATCGAGCAGACGGTTTCAGAGCTGGGAGACTTAAACTTCATTTTGCCATACAAAATAACTACCGAAAACTAGTTTTTAATAATTTTTTATTAAATAAACTTATTTTATACTTCAGTATGAATAAAAATGGTATTTCTAACTAAAGAAAATTAAAAAAAAATTTAAAAAATTAAGAAGACGTTTCCAGGGTTGGAAAACCTTAACTTTTTTTGTTATGCAAAAGTAACTTACTAAAACAAATTTTTCCTTTTTTTCTATAAACTAAACATATGTAATGTTCTTAAAAGAAGGAGATTGCTGTAAGAAATCAGAAAAATAAAAAGGATGATTCCAGGGTTGGAAAACCAACGATTTTTGTGATATATACAATTAACTACCGTAAACTAATTTTTTAATTATTTTTATTAAATAAACTTATTTTATACTTCACCACGAATAAAATTGGTATTTCAAAGGAAAAAAAAATTCAAAATTTAAAAAGACGTTTCCAGGGTTGGAAAACTTTAATTTTTTTTCTTATACAAACAAAAGTAACTTACTAAAACAAATTTTTCCTTTTTTTTATAAATTAAACATATATTACATTCTTAAAAGAAATAGATTGGTGTAAGAAATCAGAAAAATTAAAACGGATAATTCCAGGGTTGGGAAACTTACTCTTTTTGTGATATAAAAAATTATCTGCCGAAAACTAATTTTAATATTTTTTAAATAAATAAAATTATTTTATAGTTCAGCACGAATAAAATTGGTATTTCGATTTAAGAAAGTTTAAAACACGTTTCCAGGGTTGGAAAACCTTACCTTTTTTATAGAAAAGTAACTTACTAAAGCAAATTTTCCCTTTTTCTCTATAAAAGAAAGAGATTAGTATAAAAAATCAGAAAAATCACAAATTTTGATTTCAGGGTTGGAAAACCCACACTATTTGTGATATAAAAAATTAGTTACCGAAAACTAATTTTTATTTTTTTTATAAAATAAACTTATTTTATACTTCAGTACGAATGAATTTGGTATTTCAAAATAAAAAAAAATTCAAAAAATTAAAACGACGTTTCTAGGGTTGTAAAACCTTATTTTTATACAAAAGTAACTTACTAAAACAAATTTTTCCTTTTTTACTATAAATTAAACACACTTACATTCTTAAGAAAAGATTGGTATAAGAAATCAGAAAAATCAAAAAGGAGGAGTCCAGGGTTGGGAAACTTACAATCTTTGTGATATAAAAAATTATCTACCGAAAACTAATTTTTATTTTTTTTTTATTAAATAAAATTATTTTATGATTGAGTACGAATAAAATTAGTATTTCGAAAAAAAAACAATTAAAAAATTAAAAACACGATTCCAGGGTTGGAAAACTTTAATTTTTTTGTACAAAAGTAACTTACAAAAACAAATTTTTCCCTTTCTTTATAAATTAAACATATCTTATATTCTTAAAGGAAAAATATTGGTGCAAGAAATCAGAAAAATCAAAAAGGATGATTTCAGGGTTGGAAAAGTTACACTTTTTGTGATATATAAAAGTAACTAAGTCTAATTAATTTTTATCTTTGCCTTTATAAATTATATGTATTTTACGTTTTGGAAATAAAAGTTTTTTGTATAAAACTATAAAAATAAAAACCACAGCTCCAGAGCTGGAAACTTTGAACTTTTTTTCTGGATATTAAAGTAAATAAATAAAACATTTTTTTGAATTCTCTTTTTTTTCACTTAATACACTTTCTATATATTTGAAGAACTACTAGATTGGTATAAGGAAACAGAAAAATCTAAAATGATGATTTTAGGGTTTGAAAATTAATTTTTTTGTACATAAAAGTAACTAGGTCAAATTATTTTTTTCTTTTTCTTTATACTTTATGTATGTGCTTATGTATGTATCTCTATACTACATTAAAGCACTTTGGTAAAGGGTATATAAGATTCGGCACAGCCGAATATAGCACTCGTACTTGGTTCTTATACATAGGACCGTTAGTATTTTTGAGATTTTTTAATGTCTTAGATATTTTAGTAATTTTAGAATACTTTGTAATTCTAAGCACATTATTTTTTTTTAATTTTAAACTAAACTATTTCATTCACTTTCAGACTGTGGCTTTAAGCTCGTTTGCACTTCGAAAGGATTTTTGGCACTTTAGCAGTCTTAATAACCAGGCCACAATTTGGGATGCTTGGATGGATGCCAGCAGATTTTTTACCGCGGAAGGTAGCAACACGTTCCGCCATCAGAATACATGTTGAAAGCGTATGAAACCTAAGGAATTGTGAACATGTCAGCTTTTTAGAGAATATGAATTTATCCCGATCTTAATTGAATACTGGATGCCAATAGCTATCTTCGGGAAGAAATTTTTCTACACTCTAAATCGTCATATCGGGTATTGTCTTTAGATATTCTACTCGCGATATTTGATCACTAACTAATGTATGTATCACATCGAGTCTCATCAGTGAATCCAGTAAATCTCTCGGAATGATATCAGATCATTGCAATATTGCACTCCGTTGGGTCTGAAGACATGTTGCCGCTATAGGAAATTGAACAGCAGACAATCTAGCAAAAAAAAAACTAGCTATGCTCTAGGATAAAAATATTGACAATTTCTGTGGTATTCCTCCGCATTTTTGTTGGAAGGGTCTAAGTTATATTCTTGAAGCAACGGCCCAATCAGACGGTAAAACTAACCCGCATGTTCCATAGCAAGAAAACTATGGCCTAAAATCAACACAAAAAGAACTTCTTCATTGCAAATTAGATTCCAGCGGACGAAGGTATAGGAAAAAGTGGCAGCGACCCTGAGATAATGCCCTTTCGGCATCCATGTTGAAACAATGGGACTACCATATAACGACTACAGTTCGAGATATCTAGCTGAGAAAGAGGAAAAGAAGATAACTCAACTAATTTGTGACTGTCCTGCACTTAAAAACCAATGCTTTTGTGTTTTCGGTGACCTTTTCGAAGTATCAGCGGTTCATCTTGACGATATGCGATCATTTATTAGGAACAGTAGCTGGTTCACGCGGACTACATCTGCAGAAAACTCTGGCACTTCCCCAAGCGGATCGTCTTTATTTCTTTCTTTCTCTAGCAGGTAAGTCAATCTGCAATAGCAACAGTGAAATACACATGGATCCAGATAACCCCTCGATAATCCATTTCAAAGTATTTTTACTAAAAAATATTTTAATGAATAAGTAAAATAATAATTTGGGATTATTAATTAGTGCGTTGAAAAATATTATACTTAATTGTAACAATTCCCAAAATACACTAGTTATGAAATTATTTTAATTTATGAATATTTTTTAAGAAACTTTTAATTAAAAATAAATATATCATTGAAGCAAAAAACATTTAGTTTTAATTATGGCAAATTCTACAATTATTTCGTTAATTTCGTTGTAGGTTCAAAATTGATTATCTTTTACTTTTGTGCGTTTTTGTGAAAAACTTAAAATTTTTATTGCACTTTTCCCAAAGTTAATATTTTAAATTCGTATTTATTTTGACACGCGTTAACAAGATAAAAATTCTTCTGTTTCTTAAAAATTTGATTGAAAGTTTGATTATTGAATTTTTTTTAAATTGATTCAAATCTTTTTGATTGAAACCATCAAGGTGTATCTAACTAGGTGGCAGCGCTAGTTCAGCTGATAATTTTTTTCACCATTTTACTCTTACTCGCCTTTTTTAAAAATTTACTTATTTATTTACAGGTTTAAAATGCATATTAGTTAAAAAAACGTTTTAAGGCTAAATGACGTTTTTAAAAATTTTGGTATTCATAATCAGTTTTTTAACTAAAAATCAATTAACTAGATTTTTTAAAATATCGTGGCAACACTGTATTCTTTATTTGTCACTTGCATATTAGTTCTGCAAAACAACGATTGTTAACTCACAAAGTACTCGTGTCTATATTTGTTTATTTGTCGCTTTTCAGAGAAATATTGTTTCTATAAAATAAAAGATGTGTTCCAACTTGTATTTAATAAAAAATAAAACAAGTTCACAACAAATCTTTGTTAAAAGTGCTTTTTATATGATTTATTTTATTGCAGATAAAGAAGCACTAGAATAACGAGCTTTATTTTGTTTGTTTTGAGTGTTTATACATCACTAGTTAATTTTCTACAATTACACTATTTTTGTTAACACATAAAATGAGAAAACAATGACTGGGAATGGAAATTGGATCGCTCCTTTTCTTTTAGATATTCTTTTGGAGTATATTTGATATTTCGGCAATAGTTTCTATAACAAAAATTACATTGTTTTCTTCTAAATAACACATGCATATGCATACATATTTTTTTTTAATGCATTTTTTTTATTTATTGTATCTTCAAATATGAACTAACAATAAGTATTCAAATCTTAAATCTATAAAAAAAATTATTAGGCCCGACCAATGTCGGACATAAGCTTAGTGATAGTTATTAATAATACATAAGTAGTGATAAGCAACAAAAAGAAAAAAAGTGTTTTCAAGCAGCTTCATCATCTAGAGTGTTGAATATTAGAGCCCGTTTATCTCTCTTTTTTAAGCGGATGTGTTCAGTAAAGTTCAAAATATTACGAGCAAGCGGATTAGGATGTGATTCGAGTTTTATTAGATATTTGCCTGCGTATTTTGCAATTTCTTCAGTCACTAGTGGCATATTTATTTTGTTTTGCCTTCGTTGGATTCTCCCGACATTGGAAGCTGAAGCAGTGCCCCATCGTTGAATTCCGTAGCACCATATAGGTTTCAAAAGTGACTTGTATATCAAAAGTTTGCAATCTAGGCTAAGCTTTGAATTTCTACCAATCAGCCTATGTACCTGAGTTAATTTAAGTTTCATTTGTGATAGCTTAGAATCAATGTGGTGTTTCCATGTAAGTCGTCGATCAAGGTGTATACTAAGATATTTCACATGTGAATGTTGAGGAACAACTTGACTGTTGATTCTAATGGGGGAACAAGTATCTCTTCGTAAGGTAAATGTTACTTGAATACACTTTTGTTCATTTACCTTGATTCTCCATAAGTTTAACCAAAGCTCCATCTGGCTAATGTGTTCCTGGAGTTTGCGGGATGCCTCATCAGGGTTTTTGTGCATACTAAGGCAGGCTGTATCGTTGGCAAATGTGGAAGTATGGATACTACTGCTCACAGGCATATCACAAGTATAAATCAAATATAAAACTGGTCCCAGTATACTCCCCTGTGGTACACCGGATGAAATAGTTTCAGGCCTACTAGTAAAGTCTCCTTCCACAACAGTGAAATTACGGGAAATAATGTAACTTTCCAAAAGATTTAAAATGTTTATTGGTAAGTAAGTCTTCAATTTTAAAATTAGGCCTTCATGCCACACTTTATCAAATGCCTGGGAAATGTCAATAAAATATATGTAAATAAATAACAAAATGTACGATATACAGAAACAACTGACTGATATTGAGAGATCGTGCTATTTTCTAGACCTTAGGGAATAGAAACAGATTATCAATAGTATAAAATTGTTGCTAAAACCTAGTAGAGACCCAATAACACATACTTTTTTTAAATTTTCCTCTCCACTTCCAAGGTTTTCTTCTTCAATGTTTTTGCTCCAAATAAATTTTTTGTTGCATCATTTACTGGCAAATGTTGGGTGCACGAATTTTTTTATATTCTTGCGTAAACAATGCAACAATTTTCTGCGCATCTGTCTTCGCTTTTTTTCATCATTTTAGTCTTACTCCCCTTTTTTAAAAATTTACTTATTTATTTAGTATTTTAAAAACAATTTTAGTTTTTATTAATAAATAAAATACTTATTTGACAAGTTTTGAAAATATATGTACATATGTTGTTGGTTTTTTTATTTGAAAATATTTTCAAACTTGAAAACTACTTGAGAAATGCTGGAATTCTACTTTGTTTCCAGTTAACTTTCAAATGCTTGAATTTTAATTTTTTGAGTGCTTATTGGGGAATCGTCAAATTTTTGGTATTGTATTGAATTTATTGTATCCATTTAAATACGAAATTGTTCTTTTTAGTTCATATAGTATACTTAAATGCCCAAACTTGCCTATTGAAATTCTAGTTGTGTTTTAGGATTATTCCATTTGTTTTTGTTGCTGTGTGTTTGTCGAAAATGCTCTTTTTAATACAACCACATGTTGTTCACTTTCGCTTAATTTTCATATATGTGACCTTCTCCAGAAAAAGGGACCTAGTGTGTCAAAAAAACGGCTTTGGACTTAAGAGTGGATTCTGGTACCTAAAAGGGTGTAGAATAAGATGAAATTAGTTTTTTTCAAAACTTCATTTTCACACACTAGGTCGCATTTCTTGGAGAAGGTCACATATATGTATATAAAATATGCTATATATAGTTTCATACAATGAAATAAATGAGGAGATAAACGTATTCCGATATTTTTTTGTTTAATAAAATGTGTTTTTATGCAATTTTAATTTTCTACAAGTTGATAACGTACACAGAAAAAAGTATTCACCAATTTTCAATTAAAAATTTAATACATTCAATTAAATTTTTAATTATATTACTAATATGAGTGGAAAAACTTAATTGATATTATCAAATTGTTTATAGGTGAAAATTCAATTAATTTTTTAATTGATATTACAAATATTTTAATTAATATTACAAAATCATTCATATTACTTTTTTGTGTGTAACGTTCTTATTTATGTTAAACAGGTATTGTTTGGAAAGCTTGCTATAATATTTGACAATTTTTTAGTGCTGCCGTTCCTTCAACGTAATTTAACACAGAAAAAATTATTCCCAAAAAATTTTCAAACAAACGTGTGTTTTGAAATATAATTTAGTTTCAGTAAATATTTTTTACTGTTCCAGTATATTATTTGTTCCAATTTTATTTTATGTAAAAAAAACTGTATAGAATGAAAATTATCTATATAAAGTAAAATTTTTAAGAAAATTTTTTAGATTTATTTTTTTTTATATTTAAATTTGTTATTTTCAGTTAAATTTATTTTTATATACTGTAAAAAAATTTGTCTGATTTTTTTTAATTTTTTCTACAAATTATTTCAAAGATATAAAAAACATTTAATTTTTTTTTAAGATTTTTGTTTGCGGTTTTCAAACTTATTATGTTTGTATATTGTGATTCTCAATATAGTATTAAGAGTCTTACTATAAATATACGGAGCTTGTCAGCTAAATTAAAAAATTTTTTGGGTTGAAGTCTACTGACGAGCGGGAACGAAATGCTTAACCATAAAAGCAAGCCAATTTTTGAAAGTAAAAAAAAAATAGTTGAACCTTTCATTTGATTCAGTTATTTTTTTCAAATAAAACTTTTACTAATTAAAAAAAAAAAATTAAGAATTGTTATTGATTCAGTTAATTTATTTTCTAATAATACGAAAAATTTTAGTGAATGTGTTTGTAAATTACAAAAAAAAAATTGCTGAATAATACAAAAAAATCTAAACTAAAAAATCTAACCAAAAATACATTTTTTTTGTCAGTTAAATTTTTACAAAATTGTTATCAGAATCTACAAATTTCTATGTAGGTCCACATTCACACAAAAAAATTACTGATTCAATGAATTTGGTTACTGAAAACGAATCGAACCACTTCAAATTTAGGTAAAAAACCAATGAATTTTACATTGACGTGTCATTGGAAGGAAGTGGTTTGCGTTTGACATTTTTTAAACTCAATAAAAATCATGTTTTTGATGCTATAAAAATCCGAAATTCAGGAGTGAAAATAATTCACTTCAAAAAAGTAGTTAAAAATTGCTTTTTATTCACTTGTATATGGTTTGAAAAGAAAAAAAGGTTAAATTATTTAATTTTTTGTTATTTTATTCCATTGTTATTTTTAATAATACAAATTTTTTGATTTGAAAAGATTTAAATGTAATAAAAAAAACATTTGTATTTGGCTTGAGCCAAAAAGCAATGACTTTGCTGAAAACAAAGTAGTGATTTAAAATTCTATTTGATATGTGGTTAAAAATAACTTCTTTAACATCTAAAAATATGCATTAGATACTTTCGAAGTAATTTAAAAGTGGTTCGTAAGGAAGTACTCCTTTTATTTTATGCTGGGTAGGGGTAAGAGTAGGGTTTGCCAAAAACCGTGGAAATTAGAAAGCCGCCATTTCCGGTTACTAAAAAGCTACTAAAACCGGTCGGTTTCGGTTTTAAAAATATACATGTATATTAGACTGGCCCTTATTTATAGAAAATTCCTTCGATTTCCGATTGCTGGGCGGAAAAAGTTTCCTTTTGATACCAAATGCTTAGCATTAAAGTTTGGTAGCGATAGGAGAACGTTTGAGCCTGCCGCCCAAGACTTAAAGTTTGAAAAATCGAAATATATGGGAAAAACAATGTTTTTATTGAAATACTTAAATTTTAATACATAAAACTAGTTTTAGTTGTTGATTTTTAATATTTAATTGAATTGCCAATTAAGTTACCATTAATTGGCAATAATTAATATAATAATTAAATTGTCTGTAACCAAGATTGCATTTTTGATTTGCAGCTTGATAATATAAAGTCGGACGAACCATCAACCTTTGCCGAAATGGAACCAACCACATCAAAAGTGATTACTCGTACGTCTGATAAAGTATTACGTCAAATATATTTGATTGGCAATGTGACACATCAAATAAGTGGAGCTAAATTACCCTCCAATCGACAAGTATTGCAAGTCTATTTTTATAATATTCGATTCGCCAAATTATCGCAGAAAGAAAGTGCAAGATTGGCAGTGAACACTGCATCCCTTTCTTGGCTACAAGCCCGCTTACCGATCCGTGATTTGTACAAATGTCTGATAAATTGATAAAACTGTACAATGAATGGCGACATGTTTCTAAAAAGTCGTCGAAAGGGAAAGCGGCAGAATTTCTCGAAAATTTGGACAATCTCTTCGACATTGCTCACAACAACGCGTTGCAGATGATTCGCATTGAAGATGATCGGGAATTTTTATTGAAACAAAGACAAAAAGGGCGCCCCGGATGCATGATCGGAGTCGATATGCATTTATTCAGCCATGAAAAGCGATCGCAGGAGCGAAGAGCAAGAGAAGAGTCACGAAAGCGAAAGCACGATGAGTCTCAAAACGTAGATATTGGTAAATATTTTTAATTTGCATTGTATAATACATATCAATTATTGGAATGAATGAATTCCTAACTTCTTTTATGATTTCATTCAGCGATTGAAGAAAACAATAGTGCTAGTGAAAGCGATAATATTTCCGACGACAACGATCCAACAATGGACGTGGACGATTATGACACTCAACCAGAGGAAAGAAGAGGCCGTACGCAATTGATAACACCACGTCTTTCAGCTGCTCTAGATGATGCTAAGGTTTCCGATAGAAAAGCAATACATATAATAATGGCAGTGGCAGAAGCCTTGCGTGTCAACGTTGATGAGCATGTTGTCAATCGAACGTCTCTCCAAAATTTACGAAGAAAGCACCGTGAAAAAGAATTTGAGAAGATTCAGGCCGAGTTCGTCGAAGACGTAATTTACTTTACTTTTGGTTTAATTTTAATTATATATATATTTTTTTTCCGTAGATAAATAGTGCACAATCATTAGTTGTTCATTGGGATGGCAAATTAATGGAAGCAATAGTTGGTAAAAAAAAGTTGAGCGAATCGCAATTCTCGTCAGTTATAAAGGCACCGCGAAATTTCTCAGTGCAGCAATTGTAGAACCCGCCACGGGAGAGAATATTGCGGGCGCTGTTCGTAATGCTTTAATTAGTTGGAATATCATTGATCGCGTTGAGTTTCGACACTACTTCTTCAAACACTGGTCCTAACAATGGTGCAATCGCATTCTTACAACAATATTTACGGCGGAAATTAATCAAACTTCCATGTCGTCATCATATTTTCGAAATTGTCTTGAAAAGTGTTTTTGACTTGAAATACTCAGCGACCAGTGCACCCGAAGTTCCTATTTTCAATCGATTTGCGGAAGCTTGGGACAATCTCAATCAAACTTCATTCAAATGCGGTCTCGACGACGAAATTGTCCGTTCAAAAATAAGCGAAGAGGATTGTGATGAAGTCAAACATGTCTGCTATCAAAAATTTACAAAAAGATCAAATTCGCGCTGATTATAAAGAATTTCTACAGCTCACAGTCACATTCCTTGGTGGAAACGGTGGCAATTTTCGGACGTGTAGTTCAACGTCCCATGCAAGGTTTCAAATGCACAGATAGACAATTGAGCGCGCTGCGAGATGTATGTATTTTTCTAGTTCGACTATATGTCAAAGTCTGGTATGGATGCCCAAATGCCATCGCAGCTCCAAATCAAGATCTACAATTTGTAAAGGACTCGATCGCATACGCTGAAACAGATGCAGCAGTGTCCAACATAGTTCTATCAAAAATCAAAAACCATTTGTGGTATCTAGCACCAGAAAACGTTGCTTTAGCATTTTTTCCGTTTCAGATGAAGCAAAGCGCAAAATGATCAAATGTCTCCAATGAAGTGAACCGAACGTAAACCTATTGGAGAACCGTCGAATTGCAAACGTTGAAGTTTTACGTTCCAGTTCATTGAGCGATTTAGTATCATATAAAACAAAATATTTTTTCACTGCATTTGGTTTGTCTGCCTGTTTTTTTGGAAAAAGATCCATCGTTATGGGAAGAAGATGATGACTATCAAGACGCTTTGGACTTTTGTCATAATTTGTTCGTCGTAAACGATGCTGCCGAACGCGGCGTCAAATTCATGAAAGATTACAATCGAATCTTAACAAATGACGAAAATCAAAAACAATTGGTATTTCAGTTCGTCGAGTCATATCGTCAGAAATTTCCTTCACATAAGAAATCCACACTCACTTAAATTTGCCTGTATTTTGTATTTTTCAGCTATAAAATTGTCTAACTTTGATATTTTTCATTAAATTTTGGATTTATAAAGCTTGTTGAAATGGTAACTTAATTGGCAATTCAATTAAATATTAAAAATCAACAACTAAAACTAGTTTTATGTATTAAAATTTAAGTATTTCAATAAAAACATTGATTTTTCCCATATATTTCGATTTTTCAAACTTTAAGTCTTGGGCGGCAGGCTCAAACGTTCTCCTATCGCTACCAAATTTTAATGCTAAGCATTTGGTATCAAAAGGAAACTTTTTCCGCCCATCAATCGGAAATCTATTTTTAGTGGCCAGTCTAATGTATATATATATATATATATATATATATATATATATATATATATATATGTATGCTACAAAGACAAATGATGATTTAAAAATAATCATCCCTATCGTGAAAACAAATGGAATTTTTCTTCATTTGAAATTTTCATTACACTCGAAGAGAAAAATGCTATCTTGAATATCCCGTGAAATTTTTCACCCGCTATCAGTCCACCCACGTGAATGTAAAAAAGGAAGAATTTTTGTAAAGCTTAAAAATTAATTGAAAATCGGACAAATTTAAGTTGAATGATATATCACACACATTTTAGAATATAAATATAAATTATTTAACTTTGTAAGTAGGGTTGCCAGTTTTGAAATCGTAGAAATCACTACATGAGAGAAAAAAATCAGTACATTAATTTTTTCAATATAAAAGGCTTTAACTAGGAATGTAACTCATACCAGTTTAGCGCATGCGAATGCGAATACTACATTATAATTTTTGCGAAAGCGAATGCAAATATTACAATACGTTAAAAAATCACATGAAAATAAATTTATATAAGAACATGAAGTTTTATTACATACATGGATGTGCTACATATAGCATTTTATTTAAACTGAGTGTTGCATTGAGCAAATATGTATTAATTTATTAAAAACACGAATTCATGAAATAGAAGGATACATATGTTCATATGTTTGTGTATGAAATTAATGAGTGACACTTGTTTCGCGTGGAATTTACTACAACAATGACTAGTTAATATTGTTTGCGATTCAAATTTGTTTGTGCGAAGTAATGAATGATGCTCAAAACATTTTTTAAAAGTTTTAACAGACTAGTCTTAAGTAGAAAATACTGCTGCCGAAAATACAATGCCTTTTCTTTTTAAAAAATTAAATATGTAGGTATATTTCCAAACACCGCTGGACTTTAGTTTAATTTTGATGCTTATGAGAACTTTTTTTAGAAAAACTTTCTGATAAAGCTTTGAAGAATGCCTTACTTATAAGTCAGCTACGTCCAAGCCATGTGCACAATGTGCAAACTTTTATAAAGAGTTTTTTGTGCTTCCACATCGACGAGATGACAACTTTCTTAAATAAAATTACTTGCCGACTTAAAAATTGTTTGCAGTTCGTTCAAAAATGCCAACTATGCACAGATAGTGAGCAGTTGCCAAGCATGTGCAACAGTTGATCACGCATACGCAGAAAAAATTCGCAGAACTTCTGCATAAATTTGCTGAATCTACGAACTTACCCTATATGTATATTTTTCATGCTGGCTTAAAATAATTTTCGTGTTTTTGACGTTTGTTAATGGCGATTTTTTTCGTAAAAGAAGTACAAAATTTTTTTGTCTTAAATATTCGCAGACATTTTAGCAAATGCAAACAGCAAAAATAAGCGAAAAATTTGCAAATGCGAACATTCGTTACATTCCTAGCTTTAACCATTCTTAAGACAAAACATGAATTCAATGTATACTTTGTACCAATGCATATGTAATTAATAAAATAATATTTTCAAAAAAATTTTCGAAAACGAAACTTTAAATTCATTATTTGCATGTATCAGAAATCACTTATAGCAAATCTTTCTTGCAAATTTGAATTAAAAAAATCTCAATAAAATTAACATTAACTTAAACTAAAATTTATATGATCTCTGACAGTTTTGGCAGAATTTGCTTGAGCATTATATGGGTACCACTTTGAAAATAAATTCGCCTTAAGGCGAACGTAAAGTAAAGAGCACTGGTGATTCAAAGAAAATAAATAAACACTATGACAGGCTTTCTTATACATTGATCATAATTAATATATAAAAACAGTACAAAAACAGTACATACATGAAAAAAACAGTACATTTGCGTACTGATTTGCTAGTTATGCATAAATCAGTACTTTAAACAAAAATCAGTACATGTACTGGCAAAATCAGTACGACTGGCAACCCTATTCGTAAGTAAAGTTGTAAAGTTGTACTCATGGAGGCGCTTCTGTTGATTTAGCTATTTTTTTTATTAAGTATACCACCGTGGTGGTCAAATTTACTGTCTGTGATCCAAAGAGATTCATACTCTATGAAAAAATGTGTTGTAGGGAATTATTGTTAACAATCGTAAGCTTTACTTACTAAAAATATATAATTTTAACTTTTAGTATATAAGTACAATCGAAATTATTCGATGTAATAATTCAGTTCACCTGCAAAAATAAAGTGAACAAAACCAAGGGAAAACTTAAAAAAAAATTCACGTGAAAAATATTCTGCCTTATCGTGGTTGCCGTATTTCAAATATGACTACGACGACTGTTGGTAATAAATTAAAGAAGACTTCAACAGCGACAGAAAACACTCTTTCGCTTTCAGTTGAAGAGAGCTTCATTGTGTTATTGCCTTGTGAAGCAATAATATGTTAGTTGTTTTGTTGTTCGTTTTTTTATAAAGTACAAATTCTTGTGGAAGAACGTTAAAATTATCGTCTTTTTGCTTTACATCTGCTAGAGATTTTTTGATTACAGATTACAATTCTTCCTGCAAAGAATTGTTATAATTTTCTTAAAATTCAACATTTTTTACTTTTGATTGTAACAGAATGCTTAGTAATGTATAAAAGTCTTCAAAGTACATTTGCTGTATTTTTAAACAAGATAATAACGTTAAAGTAAAACTTAAAAACCGACGCTTTTTTTTGTCGGTTTCGGTTTTTATGGGTTAAAAACCGCGGTTTCGGTTTCGGTTAAAACCGAACGGCAATCCCTAGGTAAGAGGGTTGGTTAAGTCTCAGATTTATTTTTATACCATTTACCAAAAAATGGTAAAAGGGTATATATAGGTTTGTCATTTCGTTTGTAATTTCTTGAATATTAATAAGCGAGTCATAAAGTATATACATATTCTGGATCCTTATGCATAGGGAAGACGAATAAGCGATGTCCGTCTGTCTAAACATGAAATCAGTTTTCCGAAGCTCCCAGAATAACTAGAGACTTCGTTATTGGACTGGTGGGTCAAAAATGGTCGAAATAAGATCGGTATTGAAAATCAGCAAAATCGATCAGACGGTTTCAGAGCTGGGAGACTTAAACTTCATTTTGCCATACAAAATAACTACCGAAAACTAGTTTTTAATAATTTTTTATTAAATAAACTTATTTTATACTTCATTTTATACTTCAGTATGAATAAAAATGGTATTTCTAAATAAAAAAAAAATTTTTAAAAACTAAAAAGACGTTTCCAGGGTTGGAAAACTTTAACTTTTTTTGCTATGCAAAAGTAACTTACTAAAACAAATTTTTCCTTTTTTTTCTATAAACTAAACATATGTAAGTAATATTCTTAAAAGAAGGAGATTGATGTAAAAATCAGAAAAACAAAAAGGATGATTCCAGGGTTGGAAAACCCACGATTTTTGTGATATATACAATTAACTACCGCAAACTAATTTTTTAATTATTTTTATTAAATAAACTTATTTTATACTTCACCACGAATAAAATTGGTATTTCAAATAAAAAACTAAACTTCAAACAATTAATAAGATGTTTCCAGGGTTGGAAAACTTTAACTTTTTTTCTTATACAAAAGTAACTTACTAAAACAAATTTTTCCTTTTTTTTCTATAAATTAAACATATCTAATGTTCTTAAAAGAAAGAGATTGATGTTACAAGTCAGAAAAACAAAAACGATGATTCCAGGGTTGGAAAACTTACGATTTTTTTGATATATAAAATTAACTACCGTAAACTAATTTTTTATTTATTTTTATTAAATAAACTTATTTTATACTTCACCACGAATATAATTGTAATTGGTATTCCAAATTTTTAAATTAATATTTTTATAATAATTTTAAAATAATTTCCAAAAAATTTTAAAATTATACTTTTGCGTAAAAATCAAACACATTTTAACATAAGCATTATATTTTCATGCTAAGAACATAAAAATTTTCCCAGCTCTGGATTATCATTTTACTTATAGTATAAATTATATTTGGGATCCCTTATAAGTGTTTTTGTTATTTATGTATGGTTGAATATTAAAACACATGAAAACAATAACAGAAAAACTTTAAGCAACAAAATACAACTTTACAAATTTTACTTCAAAAACAAGTTACAGTGCAATAAACTCATCGTCATCATCATCAAAAGCAGAAAAAACATTATTTTTTCCATTGTATAATAATGTTTACGTAAAATCTTGAAAATTCATTAAATCCCTAAAATAAACTTTGTGACAGCTTAAGCCGACTTTACTAGAAATGCTAATACGGAAATAATTAATTTAGAAATATGTCTAACATGCATTTATCAAAAGAAGAGTTTCGAAAAGAAAATAACCAGTAACATTTTGTAAGAAACACTTTAAAAGTATTTTTAAACGGGTTTCTTCTACATCATTTGCTTAAAATTGATATCTTTTGGAATAAGTTAAACTTGATTCAATTTTATGTATTGTAAGATGTTTTAAAAAGAAATTCATGGCAAAAGTTTATATGGAAGAACTCGTCAAGACCATTTATAATCTTGCAGAGATTACTATTGCAAATTTATTTGATCATCAAATAACTTTCTTAATATCTTAAATGAAAGCTTATATCATAGAATATGTTTTTCAAATTTATTTTTAAATTATTTCACATAAAATTTTTTTAAACAAATCATAAATTCTCGAGTCATGTTTGAGCAACAATATAGAAATATTTGAATTTTACTTCATTTAATTATTATTGTTCGAACTTCATTTGTTTCTATATCAAGGCACATTTATTTCTAGGCAATGTCGGGATTACAAAAACAATGAAAAAATACAACAATGAAAAAAACAACATGGTTTTTAATTTATCCGAAATATCAAAAATAGAATTTGTTGTAACACAATAATAATAAAAATTATTCACATAAAGTTGAAAAAATTTCTCCACGGCAGCTACCACTAACAAAATTTGCAACGTTTATCACTTTTCACAATTTTTAATAGTTTTTTCGTATTTTTAAAATTTGTTTCAAAAGAATTTTTTTAATAAAATATTTTTTACATTGAAATTTTTTTTTTAATTTCTCTTTCGTAAACAATTTTTGAAGCTTCGGATGAACTTTAATTTGAAAAAAAAATAGCTGCATTTCCGCTACTACCTGGTGAATGTGCCTTGTTTCTATATTTAATGATTTGAACAGGCTAAGTTCGTATCAGTATAGAAACAAATGAAGTTCGAACAATAATAATTAAATTAACTAAAATTAATAGTCATGGGCCTGCGGCAAAAATTAAAATAAAATATACTAAATAGTAACAAAATATAAGCAAATTAACTAACATGTGCATAATTAGTAAAGAACAAAGGTCAATGGTAAGACTGTTGTAAATTTAGAGATGGTAAATTAAGCTTTCATTACAAAAAATCTTTCAGCAAATTGAAATACGATGAATCAAAACAATTCACATATTCCATTTGCAAAAAAGTTACGAAATCTACAGCAGAAATCTACATCAACTGACACCACACACAGTGGACCAAACACAGAAGAACGCTGATGATGAAGGTTTAGTGGCCTTCGAAAATGGCTGGCTGTTCCGTTCAACTATGTGTTGTTACTCAGAATATTTACAACAGACTTTGGTGTTATTTGCTCATTAATAATTATCACATGTAATTTGGCTTAAAAAGCGATACGAACTTTAGCCTATTCAAATCATAAAATATAGAAATATTTGAAGTTTTCTTCTTAATTTGTTTCCAAATATTGCTGTTTTGCAGTTTATACAATATTCATTTTTCCGCTTTTATATTAAAAAATATCATGTCTCGCCACAATTTTATTGTACAATACTTTAAATAAAACTGCAATGTTGCATATTAGAGTAAATAGAAAAGATCTTTATTTGGTATTGATTAAATATTCCAATACTGTTATATTAAAATGAAGAATCAAGTTGAAACAAAGTTGAAAGAACGTTAATTTAATATTGAAATAATACGAATGTTTAATAATGAATAAATAATGTTTCATCAAATTTATTTCAAGTTTAAGCAACATGAGTTTTATTTAATATAGTTGTTTTATTTTATTAATTATTTAAGCTATATTACTGTGTATATTGGCACAGGCATCAGCAAAGTGTGTGCTTCCCTGCCAAGATTTTAAATCGAACTAATCGCGCATTAGTCAACGCGCTTATCGCTACAGCTACAATAACCTTAAATATTATTTTGGCTTGTCTGCAGAAGCACCCAGAGGAATCGAACCTCCGACTACAAAACTAGTACAAGGCGAAAAGAAGCAAAGTGGTCTCGATTTGCAACTATACATAGCGAGGCGAATCGATAGTAAAGTGGTCTCGACTTGCAACTATGTAAATATATTTGCTTTGTATATTTCTTAGTGTAAAATTTCCTGCTTTGGTTTGACACAGGGATATTAACAGCTAATGATGATCTAAATTGCATTCGCCTTGGTACAGAACCTACTAGCCAGCAGCAAGAAGTTTTCTCTGGTATTGCGTAATTTGTGGGCTATTTACACAACACGAACATCAAAACAAAAAAAAAAAAAACGAAAAAAGAACGAGTCGCAAAACTGAGCACAATAGTGAATTTTAGCTATGAACCAAGGCAAATTCATGACAGGTAAACTTAATACTACAACAAAATACAAACAATAAAAACAATATGGTATTTTGTTGTTGCCTTGGAGGCTCGTATGTCAAAAGCAGCTGATTGAAGTTACTCAAGCAGAGATCTAGGCCATGATGGCTCACAACCGGCTGAGCCGAGCCGTCGATAATTTTAGTCAGCTTCGCCGCCGCTGGAAAAAGTTTGGTTTATGTTGCCTGAAAAACAGCCGCATATTCAATAAACAATATAATCTAATAATTATTTTATTTATTTAAAAATATTTATTATTTGACATATTTTCATACGTTTATTTTAATTGATATGTATTTGATAGTGGCTAAGCATTGTCTATGTATTTCATTGGTGCTTTGCCAAATCATCAGTAGACTTCAACCATATATTTTGAACAGTTACAAACCTCTTATCTTATGGTCATACTTTCAAAAACTATTTGAGAATTCACAAATAATAATATATTTGAATATCACAAAAGAAAAATAAGCGTAGTAGGCCTAGACACTTTAACAAAATATATGGTTGAAGTCTACTAATGATTTGGAAAAGCACCAACCAAATATATAGACAATGCTAAACCACCAGCAAATAAATTTCAATGAAAATAAACTTATGAGAATATTTCAATTTGAAATTTATTTGCTGGTGGTTCAGCGTTGTCTATATATTTCATTGTTGCTGTAACAAATCATCAGTAGACTTCAACCACACATTTTGAATAGTCACAAACCTCTTATCTTATGCACAGACTTTCAAGAACTATTTGAGAATTCACAAATAATAGTATAAGATAAGAGGTTTGTGACTATTCAAAATGTGTGGTTGAAGTCTACTGATGATTTGGCAAAGCACCAATAAAATATATAGATAATGCTTAACCACCAGCACGTAAATATCTACTTTATTTATTTTTTAATTCATTTTTATCTTAAATTTTGTATTTCATGTTATTTGATTATCAGCTTCCGCCAACAATTTTTCCAAGATCTGGCGGCGCCGAAAAAATTTTCCAGCGCAGGTCTGTATATATAAACAACTTTTGACATACGAGCCAACAGTTATATGAATTCGCCTTGAATTTGGCAAAAAAAAAAATAGATCAGCTGTGTTTTCAACTTTACCTGTTATGAATTTGCCTTGCTATGAACAAAGCAAATAAACACCACCACACTTAAAAAGCATATTATTTCTAATATTATTATTATTACCAATCAAAATTTTTGCGTGTTGATTTTAGATTGGTATTTGTTCTGTGTGCAATTTTAGGTAAGGTTAATTTACTCACATGTAAGGGACATACAAATATGCCAGTATAGGAATGTTATGCGTTCTCATCTGCATTAAAAACGAACCCCATCCTCATAGGAACTCAGTATCATTGACGTAGTCCCTCAACCTGTTCCATTCAATACCTCCAAGTTTGGTAATGTCCGGTAAGTACATCATCCCCAAAATAACGGGATCTCTGCTGGGTGACAGTTGGACAATCATGATTCTCCATGCGTACCACTAAGACAACGGTAAATTTTCCTTGTTTTGTGTTATTCCGGTCGCCCCATAGAACCTTAGTTATACTACCCACAGTATCACTATTAGTGATGTGGGTCTTGGCCCAATTTCGTAACTCAATACTCGCTGCCTTGAAAGGTAGTTACTGTCTGCGGCGTTTTTGCCTTTTTCACCAGTCTATTTGCACGCTCTTTACTGACTACGCCGTAGTGGGCCGGCAGCAATACAAGAGTGTTTCACGGAAATTTCTTCTAGGGTTCGACTGATCCATGCATGAGTGTATTTTCGATATGTCTAACGTCTGGTCATATCCGTCCAGTGTAGTCCATATGTTGTGATGATTTGGTATTTTGCCTTGTCCAATCCATTACATCATCATTTCTAGAGTATTTGCAGCAAGAGCTGAATCGTACCTAATACGCATGTCTATAGGCTGGATATAAATAATAGTCTCCAATGCCTTGGTGTATGTAGCTCTCATAGCGCCACTTAGGCAACACATTTTGTGAACCTTCTCCAAAATGTTAATGTTGCACTTTCCTCCTATTGACCTCCACTATACTAACGATGTGTGTGTTGGAGTAGGTCTGTTCAGACTCCTATTGAGCCAGCGTGCCTTAGTCCTCATCTATACCCAATGGCCATTCTGCAGAGAGACCAGCACGCGTTAGTCTTCTTGACTCTTTCGTATAAGTGGAATCTGCAAAACAGCTTCCAATCTAGTATTACTTCTAAATATTTAATACTATCGGATAGAGTGAGGACCTTTCCCTGAAAATTAGGATCAATACACTGCATGATCCTTCTCTTTCTTGTGAAAAGACCAGGTCTTATATTCAGTTCTCTTGGCCGAGCTCACTTTAACACAACGTTGAGAATTGTTTCCGCCTCCCTGCAAAGTTGGTTAAGGTCCATGGTCCATAGAAGTACCATGACATCGTCCGCATGGCGGTGTGATATTATTCCTCTTTGAGGCGTCCATGTTGCATCCTATTCCTAATGTTTCATGGTGTATACCACAGTTTATTCACCTGTTCTCTAATATGAGGTTTAACCAACCAATTATGGACTGAGTTGGAGTTATTTGTTTTGTATGAATGAAGCCGCAATTTTAAGTTCTGTTATAACATATTTCATATCGTTGTTAATGGTTTGAAAACGGCGAATTTTTTTCTCAAGTAATTTTTTAGGCGAGAAGCCTTTATACCATGTTCAGACACATTACTTAATTGCGCAATTAGAACATTTTATGCAATTAAGGGCTTAATTGAATACAATTTACCATACAATAAATCAATTAATAAATTGAGCAATTAGTAGATAATTGTATCACTAATTGCGTAAAACTCGAAATGCAACCCTGGTGTTTGTTGAGAACTGTGTTCAGTGAGCAGAACAATTTCCGACAATGGCGAACCAAATGTCAAAAAAAAAGTAAATAAACAATGCAAAAGGAAATGGGTAGTGAAGAAGGTAAGTTTATTTAAAATTCCTAAATAAATTTATATTTTAACAGATATCTTTTACAAATAGCAAAAAAATTTGAAGAGGAAGAGGCTGGCGTTGAGTGGGGAATTGTGGCCATGTCGAGTAGGGTTTCGTGGCCAAAGAAAATAAAATCCATGAGATGTACATATATTAATAATAATAGTTGTAATAAATTAATAACAAAGATTCTTCCACATCATCAAAATTGTTATCATTTTCCAACTTTTGCTCGCATAATACAAAGAGTTGCTGCTTTCTAACACTTTATAGAATTATCAAGTTTTTCGTTTTCTTTTTTTTTAAAACTGCTAATTTTGAAGAGTTCGACATTTCTGTTATATATTAGTGAAATTTCTTTTAAATCCGAAGTTGCATCAATTCTTGAAATTCATAAACACGAATATTCACGAAACAAATAAAATTAATGTTTTTTTTCAGCCGTCAAATGATCATTGAGTCAGCTAAATTGAGTATGTGTGAACACTAGATTTAATTGCTCAATTAAAATTAAATTGACTCAATTAAAAATGCATGTCTGAACACAGTATTAAAATACTTGCAAGTGCAAGTTCGAAAAATTCAAGCCACTCAAACTTGTTTACGAAAACACATACACTTTCAGCACTTGCAGCCAATCGGAAATTTTTTCGTAATTTTTGTTTATTATACGAGTACGTCCACAGAACTACATACAAGCACTTGCATGTCTAAACACAGGGTTAATTATTATTATCACTTCCCAGCTAAAAAAATTATATATGGTCCATATATTTTTAATATATGAATGAATATAACTATATATGAGTATGTACAGGGTGGGCCAAAAGAAACCAAGGGGTGTAAAAGTTTAATAACTTTTTTGTTTATTAATTTTTTTATATTTTTTCTTTCAGATTATATAGACAACACTTGGAGAATTTATAATGGAGAGGTTCACAACTGAACAGAGAACCAGAACAATAGAATTTTATTATTTAAACCAGAGATCAATTATTTTAACGCAAAGAGCATATCGTCGACATTTTAACGTCAGAATTTCGCCCTCTGAAGCGATGATTCGTCGCTTAGTTAATCGTCATCACCAACATGGCAGCGTAAGAGATTTGCCTCGAACCGGTAGACCACGTTTAAGTCGCACTGCGGAAAATATTGAACGAGTACAGCAAAGTGTTAACGAAGCACCAGAAACATCTGGCAGAAGGCGTTCTGCTCAGCTAGAAATGTCTCGTACGTCACTACGGCGCATTTTAAAAAAAGATTTACAGTTATACCCATATAAGGTGCAATTGGTCCAAGAATTAAAACCCGCAGATCATCGGCAACGTCTAAATTTTGCAGTTAAATTTCAAGAGCGAATAATTTCTCGAAATTCGGAAATTATTTGGCCAGCGCGATCGCCAGATTTGACAGCACCCGAGTGTATGTGAACAAGCCAGAGACAATCCTTGAACTCAAGGAAAACATTGTTGCAGAAATTCGAACGCTACAGCCACAAGTTTTGAAAGATGTTATGGAAAATGCTCTAAAAATGCTCATTTCTCCCAAGTTGGGGTTGATTTCTGATGGTGGTGTTGATGGTTGAGATGCTATTTGTTGTTGTGGCTGCAGTTCTGTGGGTGGACTTTGCGTAGTTGTGGGATTAATACCTTGGTATGTCTTATCTAATGATGGGAAATGTTTTGATATCGAAAAATCATTGGTGAGACTTAAAGCTTTATCTGTTTCAGTATTTTTTATTTGATCGCCAACATTTCTCATCTGATCCACATGCCTTGTCCATATGCGGTTGTCATCTAGTTCTATCTGGTAATGCAATTCTCCTTTACTCACTAAGACTCTACCAAAACGCCATTTATTACTCGACATATAGTCCCTTACCGCAACTCTCTCTCCTAGCTTAAATGTTTTGTAAGGTTTTTGCATCTCAACTTGCTTAACTTCATTGCATGGAAGCAACAGCTCGAGACGGTTTTGTATTTGTCTGCCAAACGTACTCATGGCTGGTGACTTTTTTGTGGCTGGGTGAATTGCTCGTCGATATGCTAACAGCAAAGTTGATAATTCGTTTTCCAAACTAGATAATTTTGTGTTCATCGACTTCATTTTATTTTTTAACGTTTGTATGAACCTCTCTGCTTGTCCATTGGTCGATGGATGATAAGGTGCGCCTTGTTTATGTATTATCCCATTACATTTTAAAAATTTTTTAAATTCTGTAGAATTAAACTGTGGGCCGTGATCTGTTACCAACACGTTCGGGGTACCAAATGTTGAAAAAATTTGTTTGCATATTTGTATTGTGACTTCAGCCGTCATATTGGGTACGATGTGCACTTCAGGCCATTTACTGAAAGCATCAATTAAAACAAGAAAATATTTACCCATAAAAGGGCCAGCAAAATCAGCGTGAACTCTCTCAAATACTTTGCTTGGAGGTATCCAACAATGTACTGGTACTACCTTTGGGTTTGGCTTATGAAATTGACATAAATTGCAATTTAAAACCATATTCTCGATGTCCGAGTCCATTTTATGCCACCAGCAGTAGGCTCTAGCCGAAGATTTCATTTTTGACATACCGAAATGTCCTGTGTGTAATTCCTGCGAACTTCTTTTCCGCAGAGTTTTCGGTATGAACATGCGTATTCTCCTCAAAAGGCAGCCACTTTGTAACGCAAACTCTGTTTGGTCTTGGCTGTATTTTTGTTGCGTTTCGTTCAAAGTTTGCAAAGCAAACTGAATAGGACGTTCTATGCCTTTCTTATCTATGTGGCTTAACACTGCACCCACCCCCACTGGGCTAGCGTGGACTGCTAGTATCAGTGGTAAGTCTGGATGATAGTGCATTAAAACAATGTCAGATTGCATTTTGTCTTTGACTTCTTTAAAAGCCTTTTCGCAATCGGCATTAAAACTAAAATGTACATCTTTGTGTAATAGTTTGTTTAACGGATACAACAATGTGCTTAGATTTTCAATAAATCGGCCGTAGTAATTTATGAGACCTAAAAACGATCGCACTTCGTCCTTTGACTGCGGCTTTGTCATGTTTTGTATGGCATCAACTTTTTTTTGAACCTTAACAATGCCGTATTGATCAATAACATAACCACAGTACTCAATTCGGTCTTTTAAAAACTCGGATTTATGCAAATTTACCCGCATATTGTGCTTGTCAAGTCTACGTAGATGTATTTCATCATTAGGGGCGGTCACTTTTATATCATCTAAAAATACGTTGACACCAGGTATGTTCCCAAGCAATTGTTCAATAAATCGCTGCCATTTGGCAGGGGCACACGAGATGCCAAACATAAGTCGCGTAGGTTGAAATAAGCCTTTATGAGTGCTAAGTGTTAAAAGATGTTGATCGTCGGGGTGTACTTGTAATTGAAGGTAAGCTTTCGACAAATCGATTTTTGAAAATTTCATCCCGCCAGCCATGCTACTGAAAAGCTCATCAATTGTGGGAAGGGGATGCTCATCCACCAATAGCATCAGGTTAAGTGTTACCTTATAGTCCCCACACATTCGTACGGAGCCGTCACTTTTTGGTACCACTACCAATGGGGTGGCCCACTCGCTCTGATCTACCTTGACTAATAAGCCTTCATGAACTTGTCGTTCAATTTCCCGATCAACCGCTGGCAAAAGAGAAAAAGATACTCGTCTTGCTTTTACAGCTTTTGGTACTGCATTTGATTTTAAATGTAGCCTTGCTTCAAATCCGGTTATTTTACCCGTAGAAGTAGAAAACAGGTTAGGAAATTTTTGTATTAAATTATTTATTAACACGTCACGTACCTGTATGCAACTTATTATCTCTTTCTTTTTATTTTCTAAAATTGATGGCCAATCTAGTTTTAGTCCACGGAGCCATTCACGTCCCAACAAGGGTTTTTTATTCAAATCAACAATAGTTATAAATTCTTGCCGGTACGGCACCTTCTTCTGTCTGCACCTGTACCACAATGTATCCCAAACACTTTAATTGTTTGTTGCATATGCTAAATAATTCCAAATCTGATTGCTTTACTTGATGCTTTGGGAAATATTTTATTGCATCACTTTTACTTATGACAGTTACCGGTGCACCAGAATCAATTTCGAAATTAATTTTAGTACCTTCGACATGTATTTAAAAATATTTTGGATCGTAAAGATGATGTGTCTGTGTCTTTATTTGTTATTAGTAAAAGTTCCTCGACTATGCGGTCAGGTGTTTGTTCTTCTTCGTCAATTTGACATATTCCATTTCTGATTGCCTTACTTGATGCTTTGGGAAATATTTTATTGCATCACTTTTACTTATGACAGTTACCGGTGCACCAGAATCAATTTCGAAATTAATTTTAGTACCTTCGACATGTATTTAAAAATATTTTGGATCGTAAAGATGATGTGTCTGTGTCTTTATTTGTTATTAGTAAAAGTTCCTCGACTATGCGGTCAGGTGTTTGTTCTTCTTCGTCAATTTGACATATTCCATTTCTTTCTTTGAAGCAAACTTTCCTCAGATGCCCTTTATTTTTACAAAAATGACAGATTTCATTTTTGTATTTACACTCATTCGCTAAATGGTTGGTGTTGCCACATCGATAGCAGTAATTCTTATTTTTACTCTTTTCTTTTTGCACTTTTCGTTCCTTTTGCGTGCTATGCGGTGTATATGTAGTTTTGTTCTGTATCTGTTTTTTATTCCTTTTATGCATTTTATTGACTACTTCAATATTTGTATTCGCTTGTTGGTGTAATTCATTTCCACCTTTTTCTGCCGTCTCGTAAGCACATGCTGTATTTATTGCATCTGTCAATGTCAGACTTCCTTTTTCCAGAAGTCTGCTTTGAATTTTCTGATTTTTTATACCAAATACAAATTGGTTTCTTATTGCTGTGTCAATATACGTACCGAAGTTGCAATTAGTTGGCAGCTTTTTTAAGGCTGTAAGAAATTCAGAGCAGCTTTCCTCGGATTTTTGCTTCCTTAGATGGAATCTATAGTTCTCAAGTATTTCATTGGGTTTTGGGTTAAAGTAGTCTTCCAATGTAGATACTGTAAATTTTCTGGTTCTTTCGGCATTATTTTGTCACAAAGAGTGTTGTAAGTAGAAGGTCCCATATAGTGCAAAATCAATGCACGTTTATTTGCGGTGTCGGTGGTAAATACTTTGATTGCATTTTCAAACCGTCTTACCCATCTAGTCCAAGTTGTAACTTGTGCGTTGAACGAATCAAAATTAAATGTTGCTGGTTTATCCGTCATTTTAGCTGTAGTGAGGTTTGGTTCCGTCATAACCTCTAAACTTGTAAGTTCTTTCAAATCCTCGTCGCCAGAAACTGTTGTAACGCGTGCATTAAAAGACGATAATTTTCCAACTAAAAACTAAAACGTGTTTATTTCATATAATTTTACATTTTACTTTCATATGACAATTCTTTGACATTTGATAGAAGTTAATAAAATAAGAACAGGTATGTATATGATGTAAAAGAACATGTATGTAAATAATCATAACATCTCTCCCAAACTTATTTAACCAATATTAATTTAATTCCATAGTACTATTTACTTTGTATACTGAAGCCTCTCCGGAGCTTTTCTTACACGAGCAGATCGGCGCACTACCAAATTTTGACTGAGATGCACACCGCGTTGTCAAATCGGTGTGAGCTATATATGTATGTATTAGTGTTTGAAAGAATTAATACAAACTTATTTAAAATATTGTAAATACATAGGAATTTGCTGGTTTTTGTTTGTTTTATGTAACTTGATAATTGCTTTCTAGACATTTGGCCGCTAACTCTCATGTAAAAATTAAAGGGTGTTGTAAAACGAGCAACGAAAAATGTTAAAATCCCATGTAATATACATACAATTGTATGTACATATATACACTTGAAATTTGTAAAGTGGGTGTATTTTTATACAGACTACAACAATTAACACTAAATTTAAAAATTTAAATTAAAGGGTGTTCCATCAGTTAATGCAATTTTGACATTGTAATTTTGACAACTTGCTGTATTTTGGAAACCGTAAGAGCAAAACTCTTGAAATTTTCAAAAACGATAAAACTAAAAAATCAAAAAATTATAAAATCGCCAAATCTAAAAAAATCGCCAAAACGAAAAAAGCACCATATTAAAAAAAAATTCTAGGACTAAAATAAATCGCGAAAACCCAGAAAAATTGCCAAAATGAAAAAAACATTTAAACAAAAAAATCGTCAAAATGAAAAAAAATCGCCGAAATGAAAAAAACCCCAAAAACAGAAAAAAGTCGCCAAAATGAAAAAAATCGCCGAAATGAAAAAAACACCAAAAACAGAAAAAAATCGCAGAATGAAAAAAAATCGCAGAATGAAAAAAAATCGCCAAAATGAAAAAAATTGCGAAAATGAAAAAACCCCAAAAAGAGAAAAAACGCCAAAAAGAGAAAAAAGCGATAAAACTGAAAAAAACGTTTAAACTGAAAAAACTTAAAAAAGCCACATCAAAAAAATGCTCAAAACCGAATGTACGGAAGGAAACCTTTGTGTGCTAGTCAAAGTCGCACTTTACTGAATTTATTTTAATTGCAATGCGTACACAACAACAAGAGCAGCAACAACTAAACGCTGAACAACAGGAATTAAAAATTAAAAAGTAAAAGTAAAGGCATTTACCATAGATGAGCAGTACCACTAAAATTTCAGTAAAAATAATAAAATTTTTTTAACCAGTACATTTTTACTGGTTGCTAAAATTTTTTTCTACAATTTTTATAAAGTACCTAAATGATTTATTATATGATGAGGAGCATTGAATTTTCAGTGATCAGTAATGCCCGTATTCATAATGAAATTCTACCAAGTGGCTAAATGGTTTTCATACAAAAGTTTCAAAATTTTAATGAAAAAAACTTTGCCCCTTGCTACAATTTTATTATGAATACGGCCCCACGATTTTACTGGTAATGCAAATTAAATTTCATTAGCAGTAAAAATTTACTGAATTTGTTCAGTAATCAGTAAATTTACTGCTTACTGCAATTTTTAACTTTACTGCTTACTGCAATTTTTAATGCAGTACATATATACTTCACTGTGCCCATTTACTAACCAAATAAGTTTAATAAAACAAACAAAAGCCAACAAATTCCTATGTATTTACAATATTGAAAGTTTTGATACTTTTAATTAATTAATTAAAAAAATATACTAAAAGCATAAGTACTTCCAACTTAAAAAAAATTTTTCATTACTAGATGTTTACACATCTCCTCTGTGATCAGCCTCACAATGATTTTTTTTCTCACAAATCGAGAAACGATTGAATTTTTTGTTTCATACTTCATGTGAGAAATTTCACGATGCTAGAAATACAGAAACGACCTACTGAACTATTTTGTTATAAGCTATGATTAGACGTCTTTTTTTAACACAAACATAACCCGCAAAGCGGATTTGCTTGTCTGCGAAAAACATCCAGGGTCTATGGTGTGAATCGAATCCACGACCTCTGGACTGAGAGGCTAGCATCGCTACCACTCAGCCACAGGGGCACCCACGTCTTGTTGACGTGATGTTAGTTCTTTTAGGGTCATTATTACAAATTAAAGTTAGTTAAAAGTAGGATTTTATTGGACGTATAGAAAGCTTTCCGTTATTGCAAATTGAATTTAACTTACCACGTAGGTTAAACCTGCCTCTAACTTATCGCTAACTTTAAAGTAAAATTTTGCAAATGATAAAGGTTTTATACGTCCGATAAAATCCACCCTTTAACTAACTTTAAGTTGTAATAATAGCCCTTAAAGTAGTATAGATATAAACAATGTTGAGAAGGTACACATAAAGAAATATAAATTTTTTTTTAAATTCATTTCAAAACAAGCGTTTCTTTGAAGGGTATTTGATTTTTTGCAGCAATGAAATAATTTTCTTGACAAACTGTGTGTAGCATTGTTAAATTTTGCACGGTTGATTTTGAAAATGTTTAACTTCTTTAAGCGTCTTTGACTGAGATTTCGTAATTCACCCCACACTTGTATGTACACATTAGCCCAATTCACAATCTAGTGAAAATGGTCTTGCATCGTTGCATGTGCAAAATGGTATAGTATATTGATACTCACCACTAAGAATTGTTAAGGGGTGAGTTTCAATATACTATACCATTTTGCAAATGCAACGATGCAAGAGCATTTGTACAAGATTGTGGATTGGGCTAGTGTAGTATATTCATACTCACCACTTAACAATTCTTAGTGGTGAGTATCAATATACCATACCATTTTGCACATGCTACGATGCAAGACCATTTGCACAAGATTTTGAATTGGGCTATTAAATTTATATGTATACATATATATATTTTTCTAGGGTTCCATTTACACATTGAACTTGTTTTAATATACCACATAAGAAGCGTTTATAATTATATTAATTAATTTTCGTGTATTTTTCGACATTAAAGAACAAACAAAAAGATATTAAAATTATGTATAACTTCTGCTCGTGTACAAAAGATTAGAAAACTTTTTTCATGTTAATTTTATATGACATATTTTACACATGTTATCGCTCTTAAGCCGACAGATTCATAAATAAACAGAAATACAAAAAAATTAAAAGAAAATCGCTACCTTTTGGAAAGTGGTATTATGTGTTGTGTGTTCTTTTCAAGCAGAATTGTTTTTCAATATATGTATGTATTGAAGCATATGAAAATAAGTTGGGAAAGTTACAAGTTTATGCAGATGTAAAAATTCTAAATCCTCTTTGAAAACTAATGTAGTCCGTATTATGACGTTGGAGGAAAGAGACGTGGCAAAACTAATCACCACTTCTGACGTGATATAAACAAGTTTTGCAGCTAAATTAGGGTTCAAATCGTTACATACGTGATCGTATCGGCAATCGTACGAAACCAAATTAAATGATACGTCAATCGTATAAACTGAATGGGATTTCAATACGTTCACGGATGTGACGATTTGACCCTAGGTTTGAAATAATGCTAAAAACGCATTGTTAAATTAATAAAATATGTACATACATACATACATATGTATTTGCTTTTCAAAATTTCCAGCCTCATAAATATTTTGTTTCATTTAAATAATGATAAATTCAATAAAATATAATAACCCAGCTAAAAAAAATATGTATGGAGCATATATGATATCCCATATATGGTTCGGATCCGAAAAATGAGGGTATATGACCATATATGATTATATATATTCATACATTTTCATACATGTATGTGTAAATTTTCCCTCTACAGAATGAAAATTTCATATTCATACTCTCTTGATTCACAAAAGCGCACTGCTGTGCAATAAATTAAATTACTAAAATTACTTTTTTTAGATTTTGAACAGGAAGGTTGTATTTAATGAAACATTTGTTTGGACACATAATGAAAAACGAACTAAAAAACATTTCATTCATCATTTTAAGTCAAAAGGCGAATCAATTATTTAAAAAACACAAAACTTATATTCGTACATAAAATTTAATTTAAGAAATCATATTAAAAAGTAATGCAATTAATTGTAAAAGAAAAAATAATCCGTCGTAACAATAGTTTTCAATATAATTTTTTGCAGTAATATGAACTTTGTTTCTTATCTAGAGAATTCTGTTATTTTCTATAAAATTAATGGATTATCCTTTTGGTTATTTAATATATTAAATGGGGCCACACAAGAATGGTTTTTTTTGTAACAAAAGTTTTTATTTTTTAAACGTTGAGGGTACGCATATAAACTTTACATACCGCATCTATTTTCTAATGGATTTTCAATTCACCAGTGATAAAATCCAAGCTTTTTTGTTTGCAAAAACGATTTTATGTGAGATATCATGTATGCATACATTCTTATATGGCTCCCCATATATTAAATCTTATTTCTATATATGGATCCACATATGAAGAGCTTCATAATTAAATTTCATTATATGAGCTCATGTATTATAATACATTTCATATACATATTAGTCCATATATTAGTTCATATATAATAGTTTTGCCATGTATAATCCCATACATTTCCATACATGAATTCATACAGGGTGGGCCAAAAGAAACCAAGGGGTGTAAAAGTTTAATAACTTTTTTGTTTATTAACTTTTTTTCTTCTTTCAGATTATATAATATACAAAATGGAAACTTTTTTGCACTAAGCATGAAAAATGATGTCTCTTAAATGACCACCGTTTTCAGCTTCGCACTGATGGGCTCTTTTTAGAGCATTTTCCATAACATCTTTCAAAACTTGTGGCTGTAGCGTTCGAATTTCTGCAACAATGTTTTCCTTGAGTTCAAGGATTGTCTCTGGCTTGTTCACATACACTCGGGTGCTGTCAAATCTGGCGATCGCGCTGGCCAAATAATTTCCGAATTTCTCGAAATCCTTGAACTCAAGGAAAACATTGTTGCAGAAATTCGAACGCTACAGCCACAAGTTTTGAAAGATGTTATGGAAAATGCTCTAAAAAGAGCCCATCAGTGCGAAGCTGAAAACGGTGGTCATTTAAGAGACATCATTTTTCATGCTTAGTGCAAAAAAGTTTCCATTTTGTATATTATATAATCTGAAAGAAGAAAAAAAGTTAATAAACAAAAAAGTTATTAAACTTTTACACCCCTTGGTTTCTTTTGGCCCACCCTGTATGAATTCATGTATGGAAATGTATGGGATTATACATGGCAAAACTATTATATATGAACTAATATATGGACTAATATGTATATGAAATGTATTATAATACATGAGCTCATATAATGAAATTTAATTATGAAGCTCTTCATATGTGGATCCATATATAGAAATAAGATTTAATATATGGGGAGCCATATAAGAATGTATGCATACATGATATCTCACATAAAATCGTTTTTGCAAACAAAAAAGCTTGGATTTTATCACTGGTGAATTGAAAATCCATTAGAAAATAGATGCGGTATGTAAAGTTTATATGCGTACCCTCAACGTTTAAAAAATAAAAACTTTTGTTACAAAAAAAACCATTCTTGTGTGGCCCCATTTAATATATTAAATAACCAAAAGGATAATCCATTAATTTTATAGAAAATAACAGAATTCTCTAGATAAGAAACAAAGTTCATATTACTGCAAAAAATTATATTGAAAACTATTGTTACGACGGATTATTTTTTCTTTTACAATTAATTGCATTACTTTTTAATATGATTTCTTAAATTAAATTTTATGTACGAATATAAGTTTTGTGTTTTTTAAATAATTGATTCGCCTTTTGACTTAAAATGATGAATGAAATGTTTTTTAGTTCGTTTTTCATTATGTGTCCAAACAAATGTTTCATTAAATACAACCTTCCTGTTCAAAATCTAAAAAAAGTAATTTTAGTAATTTAATTTATTGCACAGCAGTGCGCTTTTGTGAATCAAGAGAGTATGAATATGAAATTTTCATTCTGTAGAGGGAAAATTTACACATACATGTATGAAAATGTATGAATATACATAATCATATATGGTCATATACCCTCATTTTTCGGATCCGAACCATATATGGGATATCATATATGCTCCATACATATTTTTTTTAGCTGGGTTATTATATTTTATTGAATTTATCATTATTTAAATGAAACAAAATATTTATGGGGCTGGAAATTTTGAAAAGCAAATACATATGTATGTATGTATGTACATATTTTATTAATTTAACAATGCGTTTTTAGCATTATTTCAAACCTAGGGTCAAATCGTCACATCCGTGAACGTATTGAAATCCCATTCAGTTTATACGATTGACGTATCATTTAATTTGGTTTCGTACGATTGCCGATACGATCACGTATGTAACGATTTGAACCTTAATTTAGCTGCAAAACTTGTTTATATCACGTCAGAAGTGGTGATTAGTTTTGCCACGTCTCTTTCCTCCAACGTCATAATACGGACTACATTAGTTTTCAAAGAGGATTTAGAATTTTTACATCTGCATAAACTTGTAACTTTCCCAACTTATTTTCATATGCTTCAATACATACATACATTGAAAAACAATTCTGCTTGAAAAGAACACACAACACATAATACCACTTTCCAAAAGGTAGCGATTTTCTTTTAATTTTTTTGTATTTCTGTTTATTTATGAATCTGTCGGCTTAAGAGCGATAACATGTGTAAAATATGTCATATAAAATTAACATGAAAAAAGTTTTCTAATCTTTTGTACACGAGCAGAAGTTATACATAATTTTAATATCTTTTTGTTTGTTCTTTAATGTCGAAAAATACACGAAAATTAATTAATATAATTATAAACGCTTCTTATGTGGTATATTAAAACAAGTTCAATGTGTAAATGGAACCCTAGAAAAATATATATATGTATACATATAAATTTAATAGCCCAATTCAAAATCTTGTGCAAATGGTCTTGCATCGTAGCATGTGCAAAATGGTATGGTATATTGATACTCACCACTAAGAATTGTTAAGTGGTGAGTATGAATATACTACACTAGCCCAATCCACAATCTTGTACAAATGCTCTTGCATCGTTGCATTTGCAAAATGGTATAGTATATTGAAACTCACCCCTTAACAATTCTTAGTGGTAAGTATCAATATACTATACCATTTTGCACATGCAACGATGCAAGACCATTTTCACTAGATTGTGAATTGGGCTAATGTGTACATACAAGTGTGGGGTGAATTACGAAATCTCAGTCAAAGACGCTTAAAGAAGTTAAACATTTTCAAAATCAACCGTGCAAAATTTAACAATGCTACACACAGTTTGTCAAGAAAATTATTTCATTGCTGCAAAAAATCAAATACCCTTCAAAGAAACGCTTGTTTTGAAATGAATTTAAAAAAAAATTTATATTTCTTTATGTGTACCTTCTCAACATTGTTTATATCTATACTACTTTAAGGGCTATTATTACAACTTAAAGTTAGTTAAAAGGTGGATTTTATCGGACGTATAAAACCTTTATCATTTGCAAAATTTTACTTTAAAGTTAGCGATAAGTTAGAGGCAGGTTTAACCTACGTGGTAAGTTAAATTCAATTTGCAATAACGGAAAGCTTTCTATACGTCCAATAAAATCCTACTTTTAACTAACTTTAATTTGTAATAATGACCCTAAAAGAACTAACATCACGTCAACAAGACGTGGGTGCCCCTGTGGCTGAGTGGTAGCGATGCTAGCCTCTCAGTCCAGAGGTCGTGGATTCGATTCACACCATAGACCCTGGATGTTTTTCGCAGACAAGCAAATCCGCTTTGCGGGTTATGTTTGTGTTAAAAAAAGACGTCTAATCATAGCTTATAACAAAATAGTTCAGTAGGTCGTTTCTGTATTTCTAGCATCGTGAAATTTCTCACATGAAGTATGAAACAAAAAATTCAATCGTTTCTCGATTTGTGAGAAAAAAAATCATTGTGAGGCTGATCACAGAGGAGATGTGTAAACATCTAGTAATGAAAAATTTTTTTTAAGTTGGAAGTACTTATGCTTTTAGTATATTTTTTTAATTAATTAATTAAAAGTATCAAAACTTTCAATATTGTAAATACATAGGAATTTGTTGGCTTTTGTTTGTTTTATTAAACTTATTTGGTTAGTAAATGGGCACAGTGAAGTATATATGTACTGCATTAAAAATTGCAGTAAGCAGTAAAGTTAAAAATTGCAGTAAGCAGTAAATTTACTGATTACTGAACAAATTCAGTAAATTTTTACTGCTAATGAAATTTAATTTGCATTACCAGTAAAATCGTGGGGCCGTATTCATAATAAAATTGTAGCAAGGGGCAAAGTTTTTTTCATTAAAATTTTGAAACTTTTGTATGAAAACCATTTAGCCACTTGGTAGAATTTCATTATGAATACGGGCATTACTGATCACTGAAAATTCAATGCTCCTCATCATATAATAAATCATTTAGGCACTTTATAAAAATTGTAGAAAAAAATTTTAGCAACCAGTAAAAATGTACTGGTTAAAAAAATTTTATTATTTTTACTGAAATTTTAGTGGTACTGCTCATCTATGGTAAATGCCTTTACTTTTACTTTTTAATTTTTAATTCCTGTTGTTCAGCGTTTAGTTGTTGCTGCTCTTGTTGTTGTGTACGCATTGCAATTAAAATAAATTCAGTAAAGTGCGACTTTGACTAGCACACAAAGGTTTCCTTCCGTACATTCGGTTTTGAGCATTTTTTTGATGTGGCTTTTTTAAGTTTTTTCAGTTTAAACGTTTTTTTCAGTTTTATCGCTTTTTTCTCTTTTTGGCGTTTTTTCTCTTTTTGGGGTTTTTTCATTTTCGCAATTTTTTTCATTTTGGCGATTTTTTTTCATTCTGCGATTTTTTTCTGTTTTTGGTGTTTTTTTCATTTCGGCGATTTTTTTCATTTTGGCGACTTTTTTCTGTTTTTGGGGTTTTTTTCATTTCGGCGATTTTTTTTCATTTTGACGATTTTTTTGTTTAAATGTTTTTTTCATTTTGGCAATTTTTCTGGGTTTTCGCGATTTATTTTAGTCCTAGAATTTTTTTTTTAATATGGTGCTTTTTTCGTTTTGGCAATTTTTTTAGATTTGGCGATTTTATAATTTTTTGATTTTTTAGTTTTATCGTTTTTGAAAATTTCAAGAGTTTTGCTCTTACGGTTTCCAAAATACAGCAAGTTGTCAAAATTACAATGTCAAAATTGCATTAACTGATGGAACACCCTTTAATTTAAATTTTTAAATTTAGTGTTAATTGTTGTAGTCTGTATAAAAATACACCCACTTTACAAACTTCAAGTGTATATATGTACATACAATTGTATGTATATTACATGGGATTTTAACATTTTTCGTTGCTCGTTTTACAACACCCTTTAATTTTTACATGAGAGTTAGCGGCCAAATGTCTAGAAAGCAATTATCAAGTTACATAAAACAAACAAAAACCAGCAAATTCCTATGTATTTACAATATTTTAAATAAGTTTGTATTAATTCTTTCAAACACTAATACATACATATATAGCTCACACCGATTTGACAACGCGGTGTGCATCTCAGTCAAAATTTGGTAGTGCGCCGATCTGCTCGTGTAAGAAAAGCTCCGGAGAGGCTTCAGTATACAAAGTAAATAGTACTATGGAATTAAATTAATATTGGTTAAATAAGTTTGGGAGAGATGTTATGATTATTTACATACATGTTCTTTTACATCATATACATACCTGTTCTTATTTTATTAACTTCTATCAAATGTGAAAGAATTGTCATATGAAAGTAAAATGTAAAATTATATGAAATAAACACGTTTTAGTTTTTAGTTGGAAAATTATCGTCTTTTAATGCACGCGTTACAACAGTTTCTGGCGACGAGGATTTGAAAGAACTTACAAGTTTAGAGGTTATGACGGAACCAAACCTCACTACAGCTAAAATGACGGATAAACCAGCAACATTTAATTTTGATTCGTTCAACGCACAAGTTACAACTTGGACTAGATGGGTAAGACGGTTTGAAAATGCAATCAAAGTATTTACCACCGACACCGCAAATAAACGTGCATTGATTTTGCACTATATGGGACCTTCTACTTACAACACTCTTTGTGACAAAATAATGCCGAAAGAACCAGAAAATTTACAGTATCTACATTGGAAGACTACTTTAACCCAAAACCCAATGAAATACTTGAGAACTATAGATTCCATCTAAGGAAGCAAAAATCCGAGGAAAGCTGCTCTGAATTTCTTACAGCCTTAAAAAAGCTGCCAACTAATTGCAACTTCGGTACGTATATTGACACAGCAATAAGAAACCAATTTGTATTTGGTTTAAAAAATCAGAAAATTCAAAGCAGACTTCTGGAAAAAGTAAGTCTGACATTGACAGATGCAATAAATACAGCATGTGCTTACGAGACGGCAGAAAAAGGTGGAAATGAATTACACCAACAAGCGAATACAAATATTGAAGTAGTCAATAAAATGCATAAAAGGAATAAAAAACAGATACAGAACAAAACTACATATACACCGCATAGCACGCAAAAGGAACGAAAAGTGCAAAAAGAAAAGAGTAAAAATAAGAATTACTGCTATCGATGTGGCAACACCAACCATTTAGCGAATGAGTGTAAATACAAAAATGAAATCTGTCATTTTTGTAAAAATAAAGGGCATCTGAGGAAAGTTTGCTTCAAAGAAAGAAATGGAATATGTCAAATTGACGAAGAAGAACAAACACCTGACCGCATAGTCGAGGAACTTTTACTAATAACAAATAAAGACACAGACACATCATCTTTACGATCCAAAATATTTTTAAATACATGTCGAAGGTACTAAAATTAATTTCGAAATTGATTCTGGTGCACCGGTAACTGTCATAAGTAAAAGTGATGCAATAAAATATTTCCCAAAGCATCAAGTAAGGCAATCAGAAATGGAATATGTCAAATTGACGAAGAAGAACAAACACCTGACCGCATAGTCGAGGAACTTTTACTAATAACAAATAAAGACACAGACACATCATCTTTACGATCCAAAATATTTTTAAATACATGTCGAAGGTACTAAAATTAATTTCGAAATTGATTCTGGTGCACCGGTAACTGTCATAAGTAAAAGTGATGCAATAAAATATTTCCCAAAGCATCAAGTAAAGCAATCAGATTTGGAATTATTTAGCATATGCAACAAACAATTAAAGTGTTTGGGATACATTGTGGTACAGGTGCAGACAGAAGAAGGTGCCGTACCGGCAAGAATTTATAACTATTGTTGATTTGAATAAAAAACCCTTGTTGGGACGTGAATGGCTCCGTGGACTAAAACTAGATTGGCCATCAATTTTAGAAAATAAAAAGAAAGAGATAATAAGTTGCATACAGGTACGTGACGTGTTAATAAATAATTTAATACAAAAATTTCCTAACCTGTTTTCTACTTCTACGGGTAAAATAACCGGATTTGAAGCAAGGCTACATTTAAAATCAAATGCAGTACCAAAAGCTGTAAAAGCAAGACGAGTATCTTTTTCTCTTTTGCCAGCGGTTGATCGGGAAATTGAACGACAAGTTCATGAAGGCTTATTAGTCAAGGTAGATCAGAGCGAGTGGGCCACCCCATTGGTAGTGGTACCAAAAAGTGACGGCTCCGTACGAATGTGTGGGGACTATAAGGTAACACTTAACCTGATGCTATTGGTGGATGAGCATCCCCTTCCCACAATTGATGAGCTTTTCAGTAGCATGGCTGGCGGGATGAAATTTTCAAAAATCGATTTGTCGAAAGCTTACCTTCAATTACAAGTACACCCCGACGATCAACATCTTTTAACACTTAGCACTCATAAAGGCTTATTTCAACCTACGCGACTTATGTTTGGCATCTCGTGTGCCCCTGCCAAATGGCAGCGATTTATTGAACAATTGCTTGGGAACATACCTGGTGTCAACGTATTTTTAGATGATATAAAAGTGACCGCCCCTAATGATGAAATACATCTACGTAGACTTGACAAGCACAATATGCGGGTAAATTTGCATAAATCCGAGTTTTTAAAAGACCGAATTGAGTACTGTGGTTATGTTATTGATCAATACGGCATTGTTAAGGTTCAAAAAAAAAGTTGATGCCATACAAAACATGACAAAGCCGCAGTCAAAGGACGAAGTGCGATCGTTTTTAGGTCTCATAAATTACTACGGCCGATTTATTGAAAATCTAAGCACATTGTTGTATCCGTTAAACAAACTATTACACAAAGATGTACATTTTAGTTTTAATGCCGATTGCGAAAAGGCTTTTAAAGAAGTCAAAGACAAAATGCAATCTGACATTGTTTTAATGCACTATCATCCAGACTTACCACTGATACTAGCAGTCCACGCTAGCCCAGTGGGGGTGGGTGCAGTGTTAAGCCACATAGATAAGAAAGGCATAGAACGTCCTATTCAGTTTGCTTTGCAAACTTTGAACGAAACGCAACAAAAATACAGCCAAGACCAAACAGAGTTTGCGTTACAAAGTGGCTGCCTTTTGAGGAGAATACGCATGTTCATACCGAAAACTCTGCGGAAAAGAAGTTCGCAGGAATTACACACAGGACATTTCGGTATGTCAAAAATGAAATCTTTGGCTAGAGCCTACTGCTGGTGGCATAAAATGGACTCGGACATCGAGAATATGGTTTTAAATTGCAATTTATGTCAATTTCATAAGCCAAACCCAAAGGTAGTACCAGTACATTGTTGGATACCTCCAAGCAAAGTATTTGAGAGAGTTCACGCTGATTTTGCTGGCCCTTTTATGGGTAAATATTTTCTTGTTTTAATTGATGCTTTCAGTAAATGGCCTGAAGTGCACATCGTACCCAATATGACGGCTGAAGTCACAATACAAATATGCAAACAAATTTTTTCAACATTTGGTACCCCGAACGTGTTGGTAACAGATCACGGCCCACAGTTTAATTCTACAGAATTTAAAAAATTTTTAAAATGTAATGGGATAATACATAAACAAGGCGCACCTTATCATCCATCGACCAATGGACAAGCAGAGAGGTTCATACAAACGTTAAAAAATAAAATGAAGTCGATGAACACAAAATTATCTAGTTTGGAAAACGAATTATCAACTTTGCTGTTAGCATATCGACGAGCAATTCACCCAGCCACAAAAAAGTCACCAGCCATGAGTACGTTTGGCAGACAAATACAAAACCGTCTCGAGCTGTTGCTTCCATGCAATGAAGTTAAGCAAGTTGAGATGCAAAAACCTTACAAAACATTTAAGCTAGGAGAGAGAGTTGCGGTAAGGGACTATATGTCGAGTAATAAATGGCGTTTTGGTAGAGTCTTAGTGAGTAAAGGAGAATTGCATTACCAGATAGAACTAGATGACAACCGCATATGGACAAGGCATGTGGATCAGATGAGAAATGTTGGCGATCAAATAAAAAATACTGAAACAGATAAAGCTTTAAGTCTCACCAATGATTTTTCGATATCAAAACATTTCCCATCATTAGATAAGACATACCAAGGTATTAATCCCACAACTACGCAAAGTCCACCCACAGAACTGCAGCCACAACAACAAATAGCATCTCAACCATCAACACCACCATCAGAAATCAACCCCAACTTGGGAGAAATGGTAGTGCGCCGATCTGCTCGTGTAAGAAAAGCTCCGGAGAGGCTTCAGTATACAAAGTAAATAGTACTATGGAATTAAATTAAAATTGGTTAAATAAGTTTGGGAGAGATGTTATGATTATTTACATACATGTTCTTTTACATCATATACATACATGTTCTTATTTTATTAACTTCTATCAAATGTCAAAGAATTGTCATATGAAAGTAAAATGTAAAATTATATGAAATAAACACGTTTTAATTTTTAGTTGGAAAATTACCGTCTTTTAATACACGCGTTACAACAGTTTCTGGCGACGAGGATTTGAAAGAACTTACAAGTTTAGAGGTTATGATGGAACCAAACCTCACTACAGCTAAAATGACGGATAAACCAGCAACATTTAATTTTGATTCGTTCAACGCACAAGTTACAACTTGGACTAGATGGGTAAGACGGTTTGAAAATGCAATCAAAGTATTTACCACCGACACCGCAAATAAACGTGCATTGATTTTGCACTATATGGGACCTTCTACTTACAACACTCTTTGTGACAAAATAATGCCGAAAGAACCAGAAAATTTACAGTATCTACATTGGAAGACTACTTTAACCCAAAACCCAATGAAATACTTGAGAACTATAGATTCCATCTAAGGAAGCAAAAATCCGAGGAAAGCTGCTCTGAATTTCTTACAGCCTTAAAAAAGCTGCCAACTAATTGCAACTTCGGTACGTATATTGACACAGCAATAAGAAACCAATTTGTATTTGGTATAAAAAATCAGAAAATTCAAAGCAGACTTCTGGAAAAAGGAAGTCTGACATTGACAGATGCAATAAATACAGCATGTGCTTACGAGACGGCAGAAAAAGGTGGAAATGAATTACACCAACAAGCGAATACAAATATTGAAGTAGTCAATAAAATGCATAAAAGGAATAAAAAACAGATACAGAACAAAACTACATATACACCGCATAGCACGCAAAAGGAACGAAAAGTGCAAAAAGAAAAGAGTAAAAATAAGAATTACTGCTATCGATGTGGCAACACCAACCATTTAGCGAATGAGTGTAAATACAAAAATGAAATCTGTCATTTTTGTAAAAATAAAGGGCATCTGAGGAAAGTTTGCTTCAAAGAAAGAAATGGAATATGTCAAATTGACGAAGAAGAACAAACACCTGACCGCATAGTCGAGGAACTTTTACTAATAACAAATAAAGACACAGACACATCATCTTTACGATCCAAAATATTTTTAAATACATGTCGAAGGTACTAAAATTAATTTCGAAATTGATTCTGGTGCACCGGTAACTGTCATAAGTAAAAGTGATGCAATAAAATATTTCCCAAAGCATCAAGTAAGGCAATCAGAAATGGAATATGTCAAATTGACGAAGAAGAACAAACACCTGACCGCATAGTCGAGGAACTTTTACTAATAACAAATAAAGACACAGACACATCATCTTTACGATCCAAAATATTTTTAAATACATGTCGAAGGTACTAAAATTAATTTCGAAATTGATTCTGGTGCACCGGTAACTGTCATAAGTAAAAGTGATGCAATAAAATATTTCCCAAAGCATCAAGTAAAGCAATCAGATTTGGAATTATTTAGCATATGCAACAAACAATTAAAGTGTTTGGGATACATTGTGGTACAGGCGCAGACAGAAGAAGGTGCCGTACCGGCAAGAATTTATAACTATTGTTGATTTGAATAAAAAACCCTTGTTGGGACGTGAATGGCTCCGTGGACTAAAACTAGATTGGCCATCAATTTTAGAAAATAAAAAGAAAGAGATAATAAGTTGCATACAGGTACGTGACGTGTTAATAAATAATTTAATACAAAAATTTCCTAACCTGTTTTCTACTTCTACGGGTAAAATAACCGGATTTGAAGCAAGGCTACATTTAAAATCAAATGCAGTACCAAAAGCTGTAAAAGCAAGACGAGTATCTTTTTCTCTTTTGCCAGCGGTTGATCGGGAAATTGAACGACAAGTTCATGAAGGCTTATTAGTCAAGGTAGATCAGAGCGAGTGGGCCACCCCATTGGTAGTGGTACCAAAAAGTGACGGCTCCGTACGAATGTGTGGGGACTATAAGGTAACACTTAACCTGATGCTATTGGTGGATGAGCATCCCCTTCCCACAATTGATGAGCTTTTCAGTAGCATGGCTGGCGGGATGAAATTTTCAAAAATCGATTTGTCGAAAGCTTACCTTCAATTACAAGTACACCCCGACGATCAACATCTTTTAACACTTAGCACTCATAAAGGCTTATTTCAACCTACGCGACTTATGTTTGGCATCTCGTGTGCCCCTGCCAAATGGCAGCGATTTATTGAACAATTGCTTGGGAACATACCTGGTGTCAACGTATTTTTAGATGATATAAAAGTGACCGCCCCTAATGATGAAATACATCTACGTAGACTTGACAAGCACAATATGCGGGTAAATTTGCATAAATCCGAGTTTTTAAAAGACCGAATTGAGTACTGTGGTTATGTTATTGATCAATACGGCATTGTTAAGGTTCAAAAAAAAGTTGATGCCATACAAAACATGACAAAGCCGCAGTCAAAGGACGAAGTGCGATCGTTTTTAGGTCTCATAAATTACTACGGCCGATTTATTGAAAATCTAAGCACATTGTTGTATCCGTTAAACAAACTATTACACAAAGATGTACATTTTAGTTTTAATGCCGATTGCGAAAAGGCTTTTAAAGAAGTCAAAGACAAAATGCAATCTGACATTGTTTTAATGCACTATCATCCAGACTTACCACTGATACTAGCAGTCCACGCTAGCCCAGTGGGGGTGGGTGCAGTGTTAAGCCACATAGATAAGAAAGGCATAGAACGTCCTATTCAGTTTGCTTTGCAAACTTTGAACGAAACGCAACAAAAATACAGCCAAGACCAAACAGAGTTTGCGTTACAAAGTGGCTGCCTTTTGAGGAGAATACGCATGTTCATACCGAAAACTCTGCGGAAAAGAAGTTCGCAGGAATTACACACAGGACATTTCGGTATGTCAAAAATGAAATCTTCGGCTAGAGCCTACTGCTGGTGGCATAAAATGGACTCGGACATCGAGAATATGGTTTTAAATTGCAATTTATGTCAATTTCATAAGCCAAACCCAAAGGTAGTACCAGTACATTGTTGGATACCTCCAAGCAAAGTATTTGAGAGAGTTCACGCTGATTTTGCTGGCCCTTTTATGGGTAAATATTTTCTTGTTTTAATTGATGCTTTCAGTAAATGGCCTGAAGTGCACATCGTACCCAATATGACGGCTGAAGTCACAATACAAATATGCAAACAAATTTTTTCAACATTTGGTACCCCGAACGTGTTGGTAACAGATCACGGCCCACAGTTTAATTCTACAGAATTTAAAAAATTTTTAAAATGTAATGGGATAATACATAAACAAGGCGCACCTTATCATCCATCGACCAATGGACAAGCAGAGAGGTTCATACAAACGTTAAAAAATAAAATGAAGTCGATGAACACAAAATTATCTAGTTTGGAAAACGAATTATCAACTTTGCTGTTAGCATATCGACGAGCAATTCACCCAGCCACAAAAAAGTCACCAGCCATGAGTACGTTTGGCAGACAAATACAAAACCGTCTCGAGCTGTTGCTTCCATGCAATGAAGTTAAGCAAGTTGAGATGCAAAAACCTTACAAAACATTTAAGCTAGGAGAGAGAGTTGCGGTAAGGGACTATATGTCGAGTAATAAATGGCGTTTTGGTAGAGTCTTAGTGAGTAAAGGAGAATTGCATTACCAGATAGAACTAGATGACAACCGCATATGGACAAGGCATGTGGATCAGATGAGAAATGTTGGCGATCAAATAAAAAATACTGAAACAGATAAAGCTTTAAGTCTCACCAATGATTTTTCGATATCAAAACATTTCCCATCATTAGATAAGACATACCAAGGTATTAATCCCACAACTACGCAAAGTCCACCCACAGAACTGCAGCCACAACAACAAATAGCATCTCAACCATCAACACCACCATCAGAAATCAACCCCAACTTGGGAGAAATGGTAGTGCGCCGATCTGCTCGTGTAAGAAAAGCTCCGGAGAGGCTTCAGTATACAAAGTAAATAGTACTATGGAATTAAATTAAAATTGGTTAAATAAGTTTGGGAGAGATGTTATGATTATTTACATACATGTTCTTTTACATCATATACATACATGTTCTTATTTTATTAACTTCTATCAAATGTCAAAGAATTGTCATATGAAAGTAAAATGTCAAATTATATGAAATAAACACGTTTTAGTTTTTAGTTGGAAAATTACCGTCTTTTAATACACGCGTTACAACAATTTTAGTCCTAGAATTTTTTTTTTAATATGGTGCTTTTTTCGTTTTGGCGATTTTTTTAGATTTGGCGATTTTATAATTTTTTGATTTTTTAGTTTTATCGTTTTTGAAAATTTCAAGAGTTTTGCTCTTACGGTTTCCAAAATACAGCAAGTTGTCAAAATTACAATGTCAAAATTGCATTAACTGATGGAACACCCTTTAATTTAAATTTTTAAATTTAGTGTTAATTGTTGTAGTCTGTATAAAAATACACCCACTTTACAAATTTCAAGTGTATATATGTACATACAATTGTATGTATATTACATGGGATTTTAACATTTTTCGTTGCTCGTTTTACAACACCCTTTAATTTTTACATGAGAGTTAGCGGCCAAATGTCTAGAAAGCAATTATCAAGTTACATAAAACAAACAAAAACCAGCAAATTCCTATGTACATATTTACAATATTTTAAATAAGTTTGTATCAATTCTTTCAAACACTAATACATACATATATAGCTCACACCGATTTGACAACGCGGTGTGCATCGCAGTCAAAATTTGTGATTGTATTGTGAAAAAGATTTTTACCCCCTAGCGTATAGATGTTTACACATCAAAAAGTATTTCTGTATTTGAATGTGAAAACAGACAACACTGATTCTGTTTTTATTGGAATATTTCCAGTAATCGAGTGTCACATGAAAAGAAAATGTCACAAAAATATTATTTAAATAACAAAAAAGAAATAATTTACAAAAAAAGAAAATAAAATAATGAACAAGAATATAAAATTAATGTAAAATGCTTGAAAAAAGTTCTTTCTGTCAACTGTGTCTGCATAAGACAATTACACAAAAAAAATATGAATTGTTAATAATATTTTAGTTAATAATATTTTAGTTCAACAATTCGTTGCACATCATTTCAACTAGTTCATTTTTCATATTTTTACACACAAACTCAAAAATTCATAAGAATTTTGTACAAACTTTGACTGTTCTTGCGATAAACTGTTCATAAAATATTGTTACAGAAACACTTTCTCTCACATCCTTCCAATAATTGCTGACAATTTTTTTAAATGACAGATAGTTCTCGCAAAGTAAAGGTACAGAAACACTTATGTGAGAAAAGCCATTTTGTGTTTTTGTTACGATTATTTCGTTTCATAAGGGAAATTTTACGGTACGATAAATACAGAAACGAGCTACAGGTTTCGTACCGTCAAATAAATGTTTTCAATTTTATATCATATTCAATAAAAAGTGTGCTTATTTCCCTAAAAGGTATTTTTTTCTCTGCTAATATGTACTTTGTGTTCCCTCCTTGAACATAAATTATCGGTCGTAAACATCTGGACATCAAATGAATTAGCTTATTATTCAGGTATTTTCTCCCACTCTTCGTTTATAACCCATATCAACTGCACTTTATTTTTACTAGAGCTTTTTCTTTAGGCGAGCAAACAAATTTTCGATGGGGTTTAAGTCAGTAATTTGTGTTAGACTGTCATTAACTTTTCTGCTGTTATATAACAACTATGTATGTTCTACAGAGAGACGATTTTTGCTTCGAGTCATTGTCTTGATAAAATTTATAATTTAGCTTTACGGGTTTCCCGTGTCAAAAAATCCAATCTTCGACCACTGGCAGATAATTCGATCTTCATAATACTAAGATAAACTTTATTGGTTCATTATGCCTTCTAAAATATGCATTTCACCAACTCCTTTGTATGATATACAATCATATACCATGACAGATAATTTCCAAAACGTTACTATGGCTATTAAATTTTTATTTTCTAGTGCCTTCAGAGGCATATGCCAAATTTTTTGTACTCCATTGTGATAGTAAAACAATCGCTTTATATCATCATAGAAAACTACGTTATCCCTGTACACCAAAGGAAAAGAAATATGGCCAATATCTAATTTCAGTCGGTTTTCAATGCTTTGAGCTGGCAACAGAGTTTTTTTTCCAGCAAGTCTGTAGAAATATTCATGATTTTTCGGCACTTTTCGAACACTTTCATGTGACACATTTACCCCGCAGTCTATACTGATTTGCTGCGCCAGTCGCTTAGAGCCGAAATGCGGTTTAGATGCTCTAATATCTAATAATTCTTATTATTTTAGTTTCAATGCGCTGAATAATATTTTTTTTGTCTGTCTGGTGAATGCTTTGGTTCCTTCGTTTGATTTTGCCCCCCCCCCCAGGATTTACTACAAATTCTTTTTAAAACATATTCTTTTGCCTATAATATTAAAAAATTCTATTTTTTATTTATATTAAAATTACTCATGAAAATCACCAGAAATTTGTATACAAACTTTTCAAATAATCGCTAAATATGCATACTTTTATTAGATAACAAATACCCAAAAAACTATAAGTTTACAGCACTGCAAAACATCACAAATAGTAAACTCCATGTGAATTTATAATGCATGTGTGTAGATATGTATGTGTGTATGTAGCTTTCAATAAATTCTTAATAAAATTGTATTAGTGCACGTAGTTAAGCCGCGTTCAGACTATTATACTTTGTATTTATACTTGTCAAAAATTGAAATAATACGTGCAAGTGTGATAGTCTGAACACAAAATGTCATCAAAGTGGCAAATAATACGATAAAAATTTTGACATCCCATAAGACTTTTTCGTTTTTAGAAAATTTTCTAAGCGATAATACTTTTCATTAGATCAGGGTTGCATTTTCACACAAACCAAATTTCCAAGTCGGTTGTTTCGCCGCCGATAGCGTGTCGTCATTGATTTAATGTTTTGTCATATGTATATCGGCTCAAAATTTTGAATAAGTGAATCGTATGGAACTATTGACATAATTTTTTAACGTTTTTGTAATATCTTTTCTTAAATTTTTTCTATTATTTAAGAATATTTTTAACTGCTGCATTTTTTCAAGTGCCGGCACGTCCCCGCCTTCATGAAACCGCTTTGTCGCCGATAGTCAATGAATAGCACAGACATTTTCATTGAACAGCTGTTTTGATTTCTATTTTCTATTATTTGAAGTGTGATAGTCTGAACACAATATGTGATTTTACGTTAGATTTTTTGACATTCGCAACGAATGTATTTAGATTTCTGTATCGTAAAATGTGATGAAAGTATTAATACTTGTATAATAGTCTGAACGGGGCTTTAGTAGCAAGACAAGTTGTTTTAAGGTGTTCTTAAGATTTTCTACTGCCAAATTGTTTGTAACAATAGCCACCAATTTTTATTTAGAGTAAAATTAAAAAAATAGCGAAAAATTATGATCTGCAAATACCTTGTATATATTCATATACTATTGGGGTATTCACAAGGGTGTCCTAAGTGTCATAAAGTCATAAAGTCCTAACGTTTTAAACCAGTTTAAAACTATTTTTATTTTCTTTCATATAAAAAAAGAGTTCTATATTAATACAATTCTTCACTCTATGTATTTGTTACTGTCATAACTTATTATTTTGTTTTTTATGTTTCTTTTTCGACAAAATGTCCATTTACGTTTAAATACGTGGCGTTTTTCTTAAACAAATTTCTACTCAAATCATTATATATTGCAAAAAAATATAAAAATTCGCAAGGGATTAAAATAATGGAAACAATATCCTAAAGCTAATTATATAGACCTCAAAAAAAAGTAATAACTCGAGTATAGACTTACAGCATATAAATCGCGAAAACTTGCAAAAATGCGAATATCTTCTAAACATTTCCAAAGCCTCAAAAACTGTAAACGAGCAAACTCAGTAGATTTTATGAATCAAAAATTATCTCACGTGCAAAAAATTTGCGAAAATTCGCGAATAATATTTTAACTGAAAAAAACCTAAAATTTATTTAAAAAAATGCTTAAATTGTAAGGAATGCAAAAAACTTTTAAAAATCCGCATTTACGAAAATTCGCAAAAACTTGGTAACATCAAAAATATATTAAAGTCTGAGACTTATTAAAAAAAGTTTAAAACTGTTAAAAAAAAATAAAGAATTGGGAACAATCACTTTTATTGCAAAAATTTGCAACAAATTGCAAAAATTGTAAACAAGCTCCAAAATTACTTAGAAATACCTAAATATCTAAGAAATTCCAAAAATCGCAGAAAATTGGCAAAATTATGAAAATTCGCACAAATAGATAGATGTATTAAAAATCGGTAAAATGGTTAAAAGGCAAGCCCTAAAATAACACATAAATACTTAAAGATATAAGAAATTCCAAAAAATCGGAAAAATTGGCGAAAATGAAAATTTGCAAAAACTTGCTAATACCAAAATGATAGCAAAGTGTGATATAAAATAAAAATCGTCAAATGTGTAAAAAGGCAAAAACTGCAAGAACAAAAATAATTCAATCAGACAATGATGTCGCTTGATTCAATCATATTTTGTTAAAATTACACACAAGAGCAAAACTTAAGAAAATTTGCAAATAAGTTCCAAAGCCTTAAAATTTTAAAAGGTCAAATGCTCGACAAAATTTTGTTTTACATATTGCAAAAATTCGCAAATAATTATCGGAAACAGATAGAAGCCGTTAAATAATTTTCTCATAATTTTGCATATTCGTACCAAATATTATTTAATTTTTGTAATATTTTTTCTCATTTGTTTTGTATCATATTGTTTATGTTTCAACTAACACACTAAAATATGAGGGTTTGCTCACAGCAATCGCATTTTAAACTAGTTTAAAAATTTAGAACATTATGACGTTATGACTTTAACACTACCGTGTGAATACCCCATATATATAACTGTACACACACATGTATGTATGCATATTTATGGTTAAATCCAGGGCTGCCAGATAAAATGATGGAAAAATCGCCGAAATCCCGATAAAATATAAAATAATCGTCATTTCATGTCCGAAAAATCGTCAGAAAATCGAAAAAATCAAAATTTCCTCTTTAAACATGTATACATATGTTTTATTTTTTTAGAAAACAAAACAAAACAATTCATGTTCATATATAACTTTGTTAGACTAGTGGAAAACTTGTGAAAAATATTCCTAGGCCCAAATTTTGGTATCAGTACTTTTGATGACCGAAATTTTTGATAGGATATCAACTTAAGCCGCGTTCAGACTATTATACTTTGTATTTATACTTGTCAAAAATTCAAATAATATGTGCAAGTGTGATAGTCTGAACGCAAAATGTCATCAAAGTGGCAAATAATACGATACAAATTTTGATATCCCATAAAACTTTTTCGTTTTTAACGATAATACTTTTCATTAGATCAGGGTTGCATTTTCACACAAACCAAATTTCCAAGTTGGCTGTTTCGCCGCCGATAGCGTGTCTGATATAATGTTTTGTCATATGTATATCGGCTCAAAATTTTGAATAAGTGAATCGTATGGAAGTATATTTCGTTGACGTAATTTTTTAACGTTTTTGTAATATATTTTCTTAAATTTTTTCTGTTATTTACATAGAATATTTTTAACTGCTGAATTTTTTCAAGTGTCGACACGTCCCCGCCTGCATGAAACCGTTTTGCCGCCGCTAGTAAGTGAATAGCGCAGACATTTTTATTGAACAGCTGTTTTGTTTTCTACTTATATTACACATTTGATTTGAAGTGTGATGGTCTGAACACAGTATGTCATTTTACGTTAGATTTGTTTGACAGTCGCAACGAATGTATTTAGATTTCTGTATCGTAAAATGTGATGAAAGTATTAATACTTGTATAATAGTCTGAACACAGGTCAATATATCGTTGGTCTCGAATGGAAAGGCCCTAACGCAAATAATTGTAACTTTAGAGGAGAAGGTAAAACATAATAGAAAGTGTAATATTCAAAATGTAACTTTTTTGTACAACTGCTTGTAAAAGCGCTATTTTTTACACTATTGCAATAAATTTTTGTGATGAGGTGTATTAGTGTGAAATTTATTGAAATCACTGAAAAACTCAACTATCGATATGTATGCATGTATATACATATATACACATAAAATTTTTTTCAATTGAACACGTATACATACATACTTGCATACATATGTTTGTACTTATTTATGTATGTATGTATGTTTATTCATCGCAACAATATAGTATTGATTCAGAACTTCAATATTGGAAGGGTAACTAAATAATAAATGGCAATTTTCTATTTTTATTTATGCACCAACAGATAAATTTTTTTTAAATTAAATAATGAATTATTAAGAAATGAAATCATGAATGATGAATGAAATAATTTCTTGCTTGTATCTTTTCAAAATATTGTATTCAAATATAGTATATACATAAATAATTTTTCCATATGAACATATACACTTGTTGGAAACGAATATTAATTTTATTATTATTTAGTTTATTATTATTAGATTATTATTATTATTATTATTATTTAGTTTTTTTCTAATACATACTTTACTTTTTGTCTATATATTGTTTTTGTTTTGAATGTTTCGTTTTTTTAGTTTTAATTATAACTTAATTTTTGTTACTGAAACTGAACTGTTAATTTATGTTTTAACTTAAATAAAAAAAATGTTAAATAAAAAAAATCTGTATAAAATTTTTTAAACGCACTAATAATCCCAAACCAATATTTTACTTATTAATATTTTACTTATTAAGTAAAATATATTTTTTTAATTTCCAATTTCAATGTATTTTTAATAAAAAATATATATATATAACTTAATAAGTAAAATACTAATTTGGGATTATTAGTGCGTTTAAAAAATTTTAAACTTAAATTTTAACAATTCCCATAAAAAACACTAATTAAAAAAAATTGTGTTTGCCCCCCAGAAAAAATGTCTAGCTACGCCAATGTTTTGGGCGCTTTTTAAAATTATTTTCGAGCGTGAGAGTGCTTATGTCTGTAGAACAGTGTCCCGCAAAATAAAATATGTTTGTATTGGTGAGAAAAATGAGAGTAAAATAAACTTGCACTTGAAGAAAAGTTTTGTAATATAAAATACATGATGTGGTTATTAGTTGTTTGAATTTATTTTTTAAATGAAATAAAAACTTAAATAAAAACTAAAAATGTAATAACCATTCAACAATTTAGTGTATAAATTCAAAATTAAATTTATTCACAGCTCTGTTGATACTATTAAAATGCCTTTTAAACTATTTTCCCTATTATTTTTAAATATTCCATAACATAAAATGCATCGCATATTGCCTAAAGCATTTTTAATCACGAAATATTTTCCAGCTTCCATAATTATATTACCAATTTTTTGTCTGTAGATATTTATTAAATTTGAACTTTAAATTCGTTCCGTGTGCTCAAAAAAACTAAACAAAAAACCAGGAAAAAATTAATACATGCATGCAGAACTTAATTCGTCGCTTGCTCAGTGACGACTAAATGAAAGAGCATAAGCATGTATGTGATTTTCATCCGCATAATTGTGCTATGGCTTGCGGGTTAAGGTAGAATTAGTAAAATCGTATCGTGATGTTGCATGTCAGCTGACAAAAACCGTACCATATACAATGCATGTTACTAGTTTTAAAATATGTGGTGATAGCACTGCTGACGTAGAAATCTGCAGAAAACAGATTTTTCTGTAGCGAATGTCAAAAACGCCGCATTTAATGCCAGACAAAAAAAATGTGCTGTGCAAACTGTTACATTTTCTATAACTTGTGCACAAAGTTGAACGATACGGCAAGCTGTAAAGTAGAATGATAAGATTTTACTAATTCTACCTTTACTGCTGTAGAACTGTGAGGCCATATTGTCGTGGACAAGCAGGGCTAATGGTATGCACAAAAACAAAATAAAAAGGAATTTATTTGTTGTTGTAATTTATGTTTGCATGTAAAATTAATAGAATTTTTGACAACATTTTTTTGACAAACTGTGTATAGTCTTATACACTGACAATGTTCCTTCCACGTCTACTGATGTAATAGGGGCAGATTCCGTCACAAATATCTAAACCAAATTTTTATTGAAACTAATGTCAACAACATTCTCACCCACCCCAAATCACGGACAGCTTTAAACTCCTACAGACATACAAACACACAGATTCCCCCGGTTACATATTACTAGAACACCTCGCCCCTCATAAATCATGATCAGACTTAAATTCTCAGAGGCATACATACATACATATACGCAATCCATCTACCTGAACTACACCCCGCCCCTGCCAATCACAGCCTCACTTAAATTCCCACAGACACACACATCCACAAATCCCCCATGGCTACACATTACGTCAACAACAAATCATGGTCAGCCCTAAATTCTCACAGACTAGCAACACTTATAGTAGTATTAGAAAAAATAACTTTCACATTTTCCCCTCGGCATAAGGACAAATCATTTTCATGATTTTCCCGTTGGAATTAAGAAAATCCATTTTCATGATTTTCCCCGTCGGCATATACACACATAAAAACCTCCAAACAATGAAACCTGAAAACACAAATTTTCAAACTTTAAAATTTTAATTACCCAAAGTTTACAATTTCAACCCAAATTTCACAATTTCAACCTAAATTTAACAATTTTAATTGTCGCCGGATGTCCATTATAAAACTACTCGCTTAAAAAAAATCTTTTTGTTTCAATAGCTTATGTTTTTAACTAACCCCCTGTTTCTACAACGCAGACGGTCGACTTGAGTATAAAATTTTTATGGAAATCACTCATCTTTTTCAGGATTTTCATAAAAATTTTCCACACGAGTCGCTTGTCTGACTTGTGGAAACTGCACATAAATAAATAATAGCTTATTTATAATTGTACTTATCAATCATGGAAATGATTTTGTCACAGAAAATTTAAAAAAAAAGTTGTTGAATACCCGAAATTTTGTTATTGAAAGTGAAAATTTCCTATGAAAAAAATATTTCCCTGATTGATAAGTACAATTACAAATAAGTTAGGAGTATTAGATATTCAATTCAATAATAACATTTATCAAGACAGCGAGTTTTCATAGTACAACTCAAAAAAATTATTTGATAAATAAATTATCAAACATATTGATACATTATAAAATATATACAACAAACACAATAAAACCGTTCAAATTCTAAAAAAAAGATTTAAAAATTCTGTGCTTTTTGAAAAAAAATTCTTTTTGTTTCAATAACTTATATCTTTTTTTTTTACTAAATATCTAATACTCCTAACTTATTTGTAATTGTACTTATCAATCAGGGAAATATTTTTTTCATAGGAAATTTTCACTTTCAATAACAAAATTTCGGGTATTCAACAACTTTTTTTTTTAATTTTCTGTGACAAAATCATTTCCATGATTGATAAGTACAATTATAAATAAGCTATTATTTATTTATGTGCAGTTTCCACAAGTCAGACAAGCGACTCGTGTGGAAAATTTTTATGAAAATCCTGAAAAAGATGAGTGATTTCCATAAAAATTTTATACTCAAGTCGACCGTCTGCGTTGTAGAAACAGGGGGTTAGTTAAAAACATAAGCTATTGAAACAAAAAGATTTTTTTAAGCGAGTAGTTTTATAATGGACATCCGGCGACAATTAAAATTGTTAAATTTAGGTTGAAATTGTGAAATTTGGGTTGAAATTGTAAACTTTGGGTATAAAAAAAATTTAATTAAAAATTAAATTTGCAAAAAAATTTTTTTTCGAATAAATAAATAAATCATTGACAAAATTTTCAAACAAATTGCACCGAAATCATGCAAGACAATGTTCACCACCATATTTTGACGCCCTATGCTGGAGTGGGATTTAGAGGAATATATGTATATACATATATACTGCCAGTTCATAGAAGCCATGTGAAAATTCTCGTCTGGATATTTACATATATTGAAAACAAAAACAAAGCACTCAAAATTTGTTTTTGCTTTCATTATAAATAGACAGCCGAGAATTTTTACATGGCTTCTATAAACTGGCAGATAATATCGATTATCGTTCAAAAAATGATTTTGTGAGTTCTTTAGCGGCAATGTCACTCAACATAAAGACTAATTAATGTATTTAACACACAAATTTCAGTTTTTTGCTTACTTGGTTTTTCCTTTTCATTTAAATTATTGACTGACTTAGCTAGGGTTCAAAATGAAGAATACACCAACACCTAAAACTTTCTCAACAAGTGGCCAATATATTCATGTGTTTGATTGAAGACAAGACACACGGCTTGTAGTTCAGATTGTCATCAATAAAGCCAAAAGTGTCACTCAAGTTTTCGTGAAGGATGATTTCATTTAAATTGTTGACTAGAAAACTATACAACAGAGGATGAGTCGTACAACAATCATAGATGAAAATGTCATACAAGGGAATCTGGAAAGCTGGGCAAATAATTACACACAAACAAAAAGTATGCTTTTGGGAAGGAAACGGCATTCGCCAACATAAAAATTAACTCGAGCACATTCTCATAAAAAAAAAATAGTAATATAATGTTGGTCTCTGAGAAACGTTCAGCTTCGAGAAGCCTTTTTAAAATTAATGATTACACACAGAAAAAATAGACACAATTTAGTTTCGGTAACTATGTATGTGCCGTTGGCTAGGGAGATAATTTTGACACCTTTATCCTTTATTTCAATAATAACATTTATCAAGACAGCGAGTTTTCATAGTACAACTCAAAAAAATTATTTGATAAATAAATTATCAAACATATTGATACATTATAAAATATGTTTGATAATTTATTTATCGAATACGCTGTCTTGGCTTGATTGGTATTGAAAATCAGCAAAAATAAAGAATCGGTTCTTGCATTTTCTATATATGTATATAGTTTTATCACCCATTTTTAAAAAAATACAAAAAAAATTGCCGTGAATAGAACCAAGAATATTCAAATTCCTTATTAACATCACTAGTTACTCAGCTACTGAGGCCTGCTTATTTTCGGTTTATATTCACTGTATTTAAACATTTTCTTTTTAAACATTGTTTCCTATAAAACCCCTTTTTGTCACCACTACATAGATATTATCTTAGCGTGGCACATTCTTATGCGTTTGCATGTACATATGTATGTATTTATGTATAGAAATGTGTTTGCACAGAATGTGTAGTGTTAAGAAAAAACTATAGGTATAAACATTCGCATCTACATACTTACTTGTGTGTAAATCAGTGTCCCGCTAAATAAAATATGTTTGTATTGGTGAGAAAAATGAGAGTAAAATAAACTTGCACTTGAAAAAAAGTTTTGTAACATGATGTGGTTATTAGTTGTTTGAATTTTGTTTTGTAAATAAACAATTTACTAAAAACTTAAACAAAAAGTAAAAATTTAAGAACCATTCAACAATTTAGTGTATAAATTCAAAATTAAATTTATTCACAGCTCTGTTGATACTATTAAAATGCCTTTTAAACTATTTTCCCTATTATTTTTAAATATTCCATAACATAAAATGCATCGCATATTGCCTAAAGCATTTTTAATCACGAAATATTTTCCAGCTTCCATAATTATATTATGAATTTTTTGTCTGTAGATATTTATTAAATTTGAACTTTAATTTCGTTCCGTGTGCTCAAAAAAACTAAACACAAAACCAGGAAAAAATTAATACATGCATGCAGAACTTAATTCGTCGCTTGCTCAGTGACGACTAAATGAAAGAGCATAAGCATGTATGTATGTGATTTTCATCCGCACAATTGTGCTATGGCTTGCGGGTTACTGGTGTAAATATACGCTTCCATACGATTGTATGTATGCTGCGTTGAAACAACTAAAACAACAACAATATGCTACCAACTGTATTAAAACATGGGTGACCAAGATAAATTTAAATTTGTGTAAGTGAGCGAAAAAGATAAACACACACACAGAAACAATTAATAAAGTAATTCTTATATGATTTTTTTTATGAAAGAATTTTTTCTAGAAAACCGTTTCAACAAAAAGTAATAAATAAACATTATTATTCACTTAAATTCTGAGTTTAAAACTACGAAAAACCAACTTGTAAGAGAAAACAATTTTTAATTTTCACGTTAGCAAAAGCATTTTTTAACATAAACAGCATACACAATAAATTTCTCGCAGTGCGTTTGAGAAAAATGAGTAAAACGATAAGCAAAAATTTATCTCAGATAAGACAAAATGAAAGAGAATAAGAATACGTGTGAATTCGATTTGCAAAAATTTGCTACATGATGTTCACCCATGCCTTACATAGCGTCTACAACTGCGACTAACTCTGATATAATATTTGAGAGAACGTCGGCAGAATTACAAAAATAAAATGCCGATATATCTCTTCATGTCATACAACAGGACAACGTAATTTTACTTTTCTTATAACATTTCATTTTATGCAAATTCTCATCGAGTTGACATGTATTAATTTTATATAACTATTCATTTTGTTTTTACTTTTTTCCACAAACTTTAATTTATAAATCAATTAAACATATAAAATCCCAGAAACTTTGTCCAAAACATTGTTTTTCATTTATTTTAATAAACACTCACACATACATACTAATTTATTTTCATGTACGTGTAGTTTTTTGACAGTTCATATCATAAGATTGTTGTTATAGGATTTCTTATAACAACGCTCTTATAATAAATCTTATAAGATTGACATAACACTAATTTGAAGTCTAGACGTAACATAATTCTCTCTGCGACTGAATTTGACGCTCTTATCTTACATATTATGTTAGGTGGAGACCCTATGTTATGGCAATGAACATGGATTGTTTTTTGGATTAACAGAAAATTGATAGCGTGAACTGAAATATAGTTAATGCAAATGATATTTTATTGGACTAACTGTTTTCCAACCAATCTTTTTTCTGGGTGTATGTATGAAGGCACTGGGTAATGTATTGAAATAAATATCCAGCGAAAAAGGCATGCAAAATCGGAATTAAAACATTATTATCTATGCATTATTTTCTTCATAAAACTTGTTGTATCTCCTTAGAACAATAACGATGCATTAGTTCAGTGGTAGAGAGTACGCATGGACAATCGGAAAAGCATGGTTCGTATCCTAACCGAGACATTTCTCTTTTTTTGTATTTACGGAAAAACGTCATCGAATCTGCGAACTTGCATGGGTTCTAAGCACTTCAATAATTAGCAGTTTTGTTAAATGTGAACCCATGCTCATCAATGACACGCCTGCGTTAAAATCTTACGTTCTGCCCCTAAATTGAACCAATTCATTTTCAGAAAAACCCAAGCACTAACTATTTCTCTTGCATGTCTTTTTTGCTGGGTCCGAAAATAACTTAATTATTCGATTGCTAAATAAACTTATCTAAGGAGAAGTGTTGGTTTAAAAAAAAATTGGTAACTTTTATATCTAAAGCCATTTTGTGTTCCTGCATTTTATTGGTGCTTGTGCCAACTGATTGGTAGATCTGCATCCGTAATGTTTAAAAAGTTTTTCTTAGATAATATCAGGTATTATAAGAACTTTCAACGGCACATAGTAGGCTAGTAGGTTATTTGCAACTGACAAGCTACAGAAGTACATATCGCTCATTTTCTAAAACAACGTCATATATCAAAAATGGGATTTTTGAGTTAATGATGCAAAATTAATCCTCATATTGATATTAGTATTGTGTAAAAATTTCATACAAATATCTTGTATGCTTAACTATCGAGAGAAAAATAAAATTATCGTTTTCCATTAAGTTGTGTGTAAATTGAAAACTTTAAATTTAAAATTTTTAAACGCACTAATAATCCCAAATTAATATTTTACTTATTAAGTAAAATATTTTTTTATTAAAAATACATTGAATACATTGAATAGTAAAGTAAGAAAATAAAAAACATGTTGATTATTGAGTTCTTGTTTCAACTTTGTTATTTGTTTTTGAGCTTCTCATTTGTTTAAATGAAAGTTTATAACATAATAATAACTCTAGCTGTTCTAAGAAGCTTTGGGTAAAGGTTCCCTGATGATCTGCATTAGCAACAGTGAAATGCGCATAGGATCCAGCTAAACCCCTCAATAATCAATTTCAATGTATTTTTATTAAAAAAATATTTTACTTAATAAGTAAAATATTAATTTGGGATTATTAGTGCGTTTAAAAATTTTAAACTTAAATTGTAACAATTCCCATAAAAAACACTAATTGAAAACTTTAAAGTTTAAAATTTTTTTTTTTTAATGCATGTATTTATTTATTGTATCTTCATATATGAACTAACAATAAGTATTCAAATCTTAAATCTATAAAAAAAAATTATTAGGCCCGACCAGTGTCGGACATAAACTTAGTGGTAGTTATAAATAATACATTAGTAGTGATAATCAAAAAAAAAGGGGGGGGGGAAGTATTTTCAAGTAGTCCCATCTGGAGTGTTAGGTATAAGAGCCCGTGTGTCCCTCTTTTTTAAGCGGATGTGTCCAGTAAAGTTCAAAATATTACGAGCAAGCGGATTAGGATGTGATTCGAGTTTTGTTAAATATTTGCCTGCGTATTTTGCAATTTCTTCAGTCACTAGTGGCATATTTAAATCACGATGTATATATAATAGAATTTTGGATGTACCATCGAGCCGATGTTATTAACCGTAAAATTTTGTTTTGCCTTCGTTGGATTCTCTCGACATTGGAAGCTGAAGCATTGCCCCATAATTGAATTCCGTAGTGCCATATTGGCTTCAAAAGCGACTTGTATAATAAAAAATTGCAGTCTAGGCTGAGTGTTGAGTTTCTGCCAATCAACCAATATATTTGAGTTAACTTAAGTTTCATCTGAGTTAACTTAGAGTCAATATGATGTTTCCATGTAAGTCTTCGATCAAGGCGTATACCAAGGTATTTCACTTGGGAATGTTGAGGAATATTTTGATTGTTGATTCGAATGGGGACCAAGTATCTCTTCTTAGGGTGAACGTTATATGGACACACTTTTGTTCATTGACTTTAATTCTCCATAAGTTCAACCATATTTCCAGCTGAGTGATATGTTCCTGGAGATTGCGAGATGCCTCATAAGGGTTTTCGTGCACACTCATACAGGCTGTATCATCGGCAAGAGTAGAAATATGGATATTATTGCTTACAGGCATATCACAAGTATATATTAAATACAAGACAGGACCCAGAATACTACCCTGGGGCACACCAGAAGATATAGTTTCGGGCACACTCGTAAACTCTCCTTCCACAACAGTGAACTTCCTATCAATAATATAACTTTCCAAAATCTTTTGAATGTTTATTGGCAGATATGTCTTCAATTTTAAAACTAGGCCTTCGTGCCATACTTTATCAAACGCCTGAGAAACATCAATAAAGAGAGCAGAACAATACTTCTTTTCTTCAAATGTTCTTCTTACAACTTGGACCAGTCTATGCGTTTGTTCAATCGTGCTGTGCTGACTTCTAAAGCCAAATTGATGGTCCGGGATGCACCCATTATCAGTTAAAATTTTTGACAATTTAGTCATGAACAGCTTTTCAAAAAGCTTTGAGATTGTAGATAGTAAGCTTATAGGCCTATATGAATCAGTCTTGGTAAGATCTTTGCCCGCCTTTGGAATCATTTTGATCTTGGCAAGTTTCCAGTTATGTGGAAAATGCTGCATTCTTAAAATAGCATTAAAAATAAATAGCAGGATTCTTATTGCAATATGAGGCAAGTTCATGAGCATTTTGTTACTAATGCCATCAATACCTGGAGTTTTCTTCGGGTTGAGTTCAGCAATTACTTTTTGTACTTCACGCATCTTAAACCTTAAGGGACGAGGGGGTAGAGAAACTACACTCGGTAAATCAGCAGCACCCGTACATGAATTGGGGGTGAATACAGATTTTAAATGCTCAGAAAATAAGTTACCTTTCTCACTATCACTTCTTGCCCAGCCTCCGGCCGCAGTACGCAATGGTGATTTAAGATCAACGGGTCGTTTAAGATTTCTAGTAGCGCGCCATAAAGAGTAATTAGATGCGGACGTTACATCAAGACCTTCTAAATACTTTTCCAGTAGTGCAGTTTTTTCCGACGATAGCAGCTCTTTGAGTCGTTTAGTACATTCTTTAAGTCTGATTTTATTTAGGGGTGATCTGTGTTGTTGCCATTCTCTTCTAGCTCTCCTTTTTTCACATACAAGACGTTCAATTTCCGTAGAATAAATTCTGTTAAAGCCGGTCTGCGGATAGGAGGTAGTGGCGTGTTCAGCAGCCTGTTTAATATTTTCGTTAAGATTGGCAATATTAAATTCAATATCATCGCATGACCTAAGCTGAATGTTTTCTACGCAGTGACTACTAAGATATTTTTTGAATGCCAGCCAGTTGATTCCATTAATCATCTTCACATATGAGTTAGTTAAATCACTCCTTAGTGGGTTGAAAATTGTAACTATTGTTGGATAGTGATCGTAGGACAGATCTAGAGAGGCCTCTACATGAATTAAGTCCCTATGAATATTTTTCGTGACGGCAAAATCTATAACATCTGGAATTTTTCTTACGTCAGTAGGCCAGTAAGTAGGCTCTTCACTCGAAATGACATCTAAGCCCATTTTTGAAATTGTATTGAACAAGGCTCGACCTCTAGGTGTAACAAGACGCGATCCCCAATACGTATGTTTTGCATTGTAGTCACCAGCTGCCACGAAACAAGATCCAAGCGATTTGTAGAACTTCTCATACTGATCTTCGGTAACTGAAAATCTGGGAGGTGAGTAAATTGATGATATCACGAAATTCGCACAAAAATTTTCTACGAAAATATTCGTTGCTTGCAAATATTCTTCACTAACGTTGTCAAGGACATAGTGCTTGAGTCTTGACTTAATCAGAATCATTTATTTTAAATAAGCTTCTTGAGGTCAAATGAGTCTCAGAAACCAACATTATATCAATATTTTTTTCCATGAGGAAGTGCTCAAGTTCATTTTTATGTTGGCGAATGCCGTTTGCGTTCCAGAAACATATTTTTAACGTGTTCATGGTTTATTAACTAATGCTTGAAGCAGTGTATTCTGCATTCGCAGCATTTCTTGCATCATACTTGTCATATTTGTAGTAAAGTTGTTTATAGTTAGCACCAGATTCTCAATAGTAGCTTCAAGGCGACTAAAGTTAAAGCTTGAGTTTGAATTCGTTGAATTATTTGGCGGTGGAACATTTTGCGTGGGAATTGAACTAGTCTTAGCAGCATCAGCATACGATACACGTGAAGTAACTGGTTGGCTGATTTGAGCAAAAGTGTCGGAGTTCGCGTTTATTTGTAGAGCTGGAGTTAACTTGGGTTTTTGACCCATAGCCTGTTTAACGAAAGAAAATACAGGGCACCCTCTATAGTTAGCTGTGTGATTACCTCCACAATTACTACATTTTTTTTCTGCTTGATCTTTTGGCTTAGTGCAGCTAGCAGTACCATGCAATTCACCGCAGATAACACACACTGTAGGTAACTTGCAGTAAGTTTTCGTATGGCCATATTCTTGGCAATTATGGCACTGTACGGGACCTGAACGCTTACGTGGCTCTTCAACTGTGATTTTTCGATGTAAGAGATACTTTACGTTATAAACTGGATGGGCTTCATTTTTTTTTCAATTGTATGTCATTCGGCTCCAGTTCAACCCGAAATAGGGAATGGGGGACCTTTTCTCTATTAAATATGTTGGTAACATTTTTTACCTTGAATCCTTGGTCGACAAGTGCGTTTTTTACTTCTTCGGGTTCAACATATGAATCTATGCCCTTTAATACTATCTGTAGGCCTTTAGCACTCTTAAGTTGGTATGTGTAAAAATTTGTTTTATTTTTTTCGAATTCACTAACAATTTTTCGGAAATCTTTTTCATTATATATTTGGATTTTAGTTTCATCAATATTACCTCGTTTAATTGGAATGATGTGAAAAGTGTTTTCACCAATGGTCGACAGTAGTTTTTTTATAAGCGCGTTAGAATTTTTTCTCTCAGATAAATAGGTGGTGGCTTAAAAGACTTTTGCGATGATGTAGAGGGCTTGTCGTCGGTGTCTTGCAATAATGAAAAACGATTTTGACGATTGGTAGATGATGCGCTGTTATCCCTAGACATCTTTGGAGCAGATGAAATTTTTGAAGAATTTGGGCTTCGCCCACGCTTTACCACTGTTATATATCTGTCCATTCCTACTTGTACCTTGGGTTTTGAGCTACTGTTATCTGTAGTGATAACTTGGTTTAGTGAGGAAGGCGAGCACGATGCGGATGATATCGCAGACTTAAATGAAGAAGTACTAGACAATGGTAATGTTAACGATTCACTAGTTGGAATTGGACAAAGCGAAGTTGATCGCTGACGAAAAATTGGCTTTGCCGTTAAAAAAAGATTTTCATCAGATTTATTATTTATATTTTTTTCATTAAGAGTTTCAGAACTCACGGTAAAATAAGCATTTCTCCCGTTAGAACTCACTTCAAAATTTTTTTCCTTTGAGGTACTCATACAGAGTATTATTCCTCAAGGGAACTTTGTTTGTGTTTACGGTTTTTTTTTTGTTTTTGCTATTTCTTGCTATGTAAAAAATATTAGTAAAGCCAATAAGCTTATTTATCAAGGTGAATATGTATTACGAATATTTTATGTATGATTTTTGATTTTGTTGTTTTTTATATTTGTTTCGTATGTATGTATGTATGTAAAAAAAAAATCCGCTATAATGTCTCTTCACTATGAAGGTTCAACGAGAACTCGAGAACTTGTTTTTTAATAAACGAGCGATATGTGTGACATTATATCTGTGGCAATAAGGAAAAAGTGTTTAAGTCGTATTTTACTGTTTTTCAGGAGAGCACTTTTAAGCGTTCAAGTCAAATTCCAGATTTTTTTCTTTTACAGTTAAATTGGGAAATTCTTTGTTCAACTTTATTTTTTTAAGCAACCGTCGTTCTACGCACTATAAGTGATATGTACATTTAAGTTGAAATATACCAAAGTATTATAATCTGAATTAGGCTATTATTCCAAATTAGATTAGAAGTCTAAAAAAGATAAGTCGCGCTATAACTTGCTGAAAAATTACACAAATTTATTGAGATTTTGACCAGGGGTACTTTCGAATATTCAGATTACGGAAGTACCATTAACTCAAAATCAGCTTATCTCGACTTTTTCCTTTTTGCCGCAGATATCATTATCCGTACTACAAATGCCAACTATGTACATATGTGTGTACTTTAGAGCGACTCACCTCGTATGGAAATGGAAAATGCGACCTTGTTACCCCTCTCAAATCAAAGATCGGTCTTTTTAATGAGGACTCCCAAAATATTTGAGGGGTCCAGCGATGCCCGCTGGTGAGCTGGACCGTTTGGTAAGAAAGGTATATTTTCGAGACAACATATTAAAAACCATACATACCAATAGCAATGTGTCATTCCATAAAAACTAAAATTTTTTAAGCATTTTCATAGCAGGTGCTACTTATTTATATTAAAAAAATTCCATTATGTTTTAAGGATTATTTGATTTAAGTCATTGTGCACTTATTTCTGTTAATCGTTTCCGCAAAAGTTCACGCGAGAACTAATAACAGATATAATTTAATAAAGATTCAAATCAAATATGAGTAGTACAAACAACAGGATTTATTTAAATATACATATGTATGAATGCTTAAAAAATCGTAGTTTTTATGGAATGACACATTGCTGATGGCACGAATGGTAAGGTTTAATTCACCGATGAAAGCGGTTTGAACAAACCTTTCAGATGATATACTTTTCTTTAATATGTTGTGTCGGAACAAAATATAAAAATATGCAAAAAAAACTTCAAAAATATACCTTATTTACACAAGGTCCAGCTCTCGAGCGGGCATCGCTAGACCCCTCTAATATTTTTGGAGTCCTCATTAAAAAGACCGCGATCTTTGATTTGAGAGGGGTAACAAAAACTTTTTTTCAAGTGAGTCGCTCTAATGTACATATTTTAAAAAGTTTATCAGAGGAGTAAATGAAATAAATTTTATAAATTAAAAAATATTGTGCATATGCATGCATATTGCTGCTAATTGCCTCTATTTCAGTTTCAATTGATTTAATTCATACGGGCCCTTGTTCTGCAAATCACGACATGTCAAATCTCGGTGATTTCAAAAAATTAATGAAAGCTAAATCATTGCTTTTGTAAATTGCACGATTTATAGCGTTGGAAGTTGGAAGAAAATACGTATTATAAATTACAAATAATACGTATAAATACAATAAAAACCTACTAACTACTATAAAATGATTACAGTGTTGGCAATGAAATTACACATGGCTGCGTTTCCAATTACATGTTGAAGAAAATTACACTACACATGTTTTTTGTAGGTTGAAATCAGCTATCAGTAGTTTACTTTGATTTTAAATCACCATGTTTTTCAGAACAGGCCCGATAAATTTGAAAGTATATATTTATACAAGTTCGCTGCTGAGCACACAAAGTCATGTTAACAAGGCAAGCATAAGTTAAGGGATCTTTTGTCCGCAAGATGCATTTAAAATACAGTTTAGCGATGCGTATTGAAGTTTAGTTGGTAATGGATACGAACGTTTTTCATAAAATTAAGCATGTCTATGTATGTACATATGTATATGTATGCATGCATGTATTTTCTTTACATTTTATGATTTGTGAAGGGTATATAAGATTCGGCACAGTCGAATATACCACTCGTACTTGTTTTTACTAGCTTCATTCGGCCAATTCATCGAACGGCTTTTGTAGTCGTTCGAAGACAAACTGCTGAATACAGGTTTGGTACTGTTCCTTCTAGCCATGTGGCATGCATGTTTAAAAATTTGACCTTTTGTCTTTGTGCTGAGTGCAAATATACATACATGTTTTGAATTTTTTTTTCTACTCTTTGAATACTGATTTACTGCTTATATATCACCATCTCCTTGGCATTTTGAAATTACGCTAAATTTTCTAACTAAAACTTGCAATTTCTCTTCAACGGACCTAGCGTTACATTCCCCTACTATTTGCAATGACTCTAAAATTGTATACACTTCTTCTATTTTACTCTGAAAGCTTGCAAATGTTCTGATAACAATTTTGTGCAATAACCACAATATATAGACGGTACTAGTGCAACAAGTTTCCTGAAGGAAACTTGGGGTTAAGTGTCCCCAAGTCACCATTTTTATCGACTATTTTGGTAACATTGTCAACGGAGCGTCTACATATTATACGGGATTTACACTATGACTTTTCACCGTGACTTTTCTGGAGTTTATGGACAAAAGGGGTACAAAGGTGATCAAAGGGGTAGCAACATAAAAGAGAATTCAAGAAAAACGCAGGGGAAAAAGTCATCGTGTAAATCCCGTATTAGTATTGTTTTTGATGCGTAGATAAAATTTTGTCAGATACACAAAACTATGCTTCTTCTTAATGTTTTATTGGTCTGTTGAAAAGAAAAGTAACGTCATGCAAAACTTAAGTGTTTATAAATATTAGTTCAAGAAATCAAAAAAAAAAGTTTAATACCTATATATAAATGTATTGAACAATTTATATTGATAAAAATAAAGAATGTGAAAATTGAAAAATTTTTAGTGAATGTGCCAACTATGGAATTTGTTTTTTGTTTTTACCCTGTGGAAGATTTTTTGTCATCAGTTAAAGACTTGTCACACTTTCAGATCCGTACGTAAGTGTTTGACTTTACTAATTGAGCGAAATATACAATTTAAATTAATCGGTATAGTTTTAATAAGGACATTTCCCAGAGTGTGTCGTCAATAGTAAGCCAGTACAATCTTGCTATTGACATTTTCGCCATATGGTCCCACAAGAACTACCTAGTCAGTATTGACGCAGTCTTCTGGTAGATTTCGTAGGACAAGCCTGTGTTAAATGTCAATAATAGATAACATTAGTTGGGGTATAATTTGTCAGTAGTACTGTCGACATCGTCAATACATTATGTTTCTATTCGATGTACAGTTTAGAAGTTATACATATTTTACCAATTTATTTATCGGAACCCTTATATACTAATATGTTAAAAGTGACCATATCTCAAAAACTAGCTATAGGATATCAAAATTCTTACCAGATTCGTGTTCAGCATGCTAAATTCAATAAAATATGAGGTAGACTTATAATAAATTACTAATTTTTAAAAAATATTGAAAATTTACATTTATTTTCAATAAGAAAAAATTATACTTTGAGATAACAGAATAAGAAAAATTTATATAAAACGGGGAAAAAATAATTTTTTTGATTCGAAATTTATATTACAGATGAATATTGCATAGGGAAGCTATTCGCCAACGGAAACTCATTTTGACCAAATTTGAGTTAACGTATTCTGAATATAGGCTCTCGATATGTATATTCTTAACACATATATAATTTTTTCAATCTACAAATAATAATTTTTTAATACAATTACCCAGCTAAAAAAATTATATATGGTCAATATATTTTTAATATATAAATGTATATAACTATATATGAATATGTATGAATTCATGTATGGAAATGTATGGGATTATACATGGCAAAACTATTATATATGAACTAATATATGGACTAATCTATGAAATGTATTATAATATATGAGCTCATATATGAAAATTTAATTATGAAGCTCTTCATATGTGGATCCATATATAGATATAACATTTAATATATGGAGCCATATAAGAATGTATGCATACATGATTTCACACATAAGATCGTTTTTCCAATCAAAAAAGCTTGGTATTTTATCACTTGTGAATTGGAAATCCATTAGAAAATAGATACGGTATGCAAAGTTTATATGCGTACCCTCAACGTTTAAGAAAGAAAAACTTTTGTTCCAAAAAAAAATCATTCTTGTATGATTTTGTACATTGTGGCCACATTTAATATATGAAATAATCAAAAGGATAATCCAGTCATTAATTTTATAGAAAATAACAGATTTCTCTAGATAAGAAACAATATCTAGGCGCACGGTAGTGCGCCAGGCCAAGTTCCGGCCAATGAACGCAGTTTGTATATGTACACGAAGCCATTCGAGCTGTTTTTACCCCCCTCATAACTTTGTTCCCCGCGACCGTAAAATTATGAAATTTAAATCATAATTAGAATAAATTTATATAACCTCATATGCGAAAGTTTTACAATGAAAGGTTCCAGAGATATAGAGGTGCAAAAAGTGCATATTTTAAGACATACTCACTGACCACTGACAACTGACCACTGACACACTCATCAAATTCTAAAGGTGCTAGAATTTGGCGAAATTTTTGGTCGATATGCAGTAGAGTATGGTGATGTTTTTTACAGTGATGACATCCATACCTAGAAAAGCATCTACCTCGAGAGTGATCGTGTGCTAGGCAATTTTTGCAGTACTTGTGTATTCTTACTACTTGGATACGATCTGAAATACTCATACCAAGAAATTTTCTACAAGTCCTCAGAGGATGGAAGCGTTCACATATTTGGCATGCATAAGAGAGGAATTTCTGGAATTTTTCGGGCGACGCAATCGCCCTTGTGAAATGAAATGGGATGATTTCGGCATTATCGTCTGAAAGGCAAATGAGATAAGTAAGCGAAAAAACGAATGATGTAAGGTATAATAAGAAAAACGGAAAAATTTAAACATCTGACAAGCTTGTTATTTTTGTGATAGGCCTAGTAATAGTTCCCTTTTCCCTATGTATATCAGCAACCCGGACATAACCATCCGCTCCCGGATATACTTTCACCACCCTGTCAAGTTGCCAAGAGTTCGGGGGAAGTTTTTCATCCTTTATTACAACCAGAGTATTCTCTTGCAAATTATTCTCTGGTTTCTTCCATTTTGTTCTCTTTTGTAACTCCCTTAAATAATCGTTTTTCCAACGTGAACAGAATTCCTGATGAATAAGCTTCAATCTCTTCCAGCGGTTTGCAATTGACATAGGTTTCTCTCCAATTTATGGATCAATAGGGACTAATATCGGAGAGCCAATAAGGAAATGGCCAGGCGTTAGAGCTGAAAGGTCTGAAGGATCTTGTGAGATTGGAGATAAGGGCCAAGAATTAAGGCAGGATTCCACTCGTGCAAGTAAAGTTGAAAATTCTTCAAAAGTGAATTTTAAACTACCAGATACTTTGCGAAAGTGACTTTTAAAACTTTTCACACCTGCCTCCCCCAAGCCTCCCATATGAGGAGCCCCTGGAGGAATAAAATGCCAGATAAGATTCTGATAGGCATATTTCGAAGTAAGTAATTGGCTGGAGGCTTGAAGAAGTTATCTGGCAAGAACTTTGGAAGCACCCACAAAAGTAGTTCCATTATCAGAATGCAGATGGAGGGGGCATCCGCGTCTAGACACAAAACGACTAAAAGCGGCTAGGAAAGCGGAAGTCGACAGATCAGAAGTTGGTTCAAGGTGAACAGCTTTGGTAGAAAAATACACAAAAATGCACACACAGCCTTTTGTTAAACGATAGGACCTGCCAGCATATGTTTGTAGATCGAAAGGCCCGGCAAAGCCTAGACCTGTATGAGTGAAAGGTCTGGAAATCTCAGCTCTTTCTGGTGGCAATGCAGCCATAATTCGTTTTTGACATCTTTTTTTACATATAGTGCAAACCCTACACTTTCGAATAGTGGCCTTAATAAGATTTTTTATTCTTGGAATCCAATATTGTGATCTTATGAGTCTCAGAACGAGCTGGTTTCCACCATGAAGACTGATTTTATGGACAAAATTTACTAGTAGACGAGAATATGGACAACTATACGAAAGAATAATAGGATATTTCTCGTTGTACGAAAGACCTGGCGATTTTTCAAGCCTTCCGCATGAACGTATGACTCCCTCAGGGTCCAGAAACGGATTAAGAGACAAAATGGTGCTGGGCGAAGATACAGTGGTTTTAGTCTCTAATGCTCTATATTCAGCAGGAAAACTTGCTTTTTGGCATGCAGATATCAGTTGGGTCTGGACAAACAAGATCTCAGAGTTACATATATTAATATTATTATAATAAAACCTTGACCTAAATTTCGGATGAGTATGGAAAAAGAATCTATAGATGTATGCTACAACTCGCATACCGCGAGGAAACGAAGAAAATAAATCCAAAATGTCGTCATGAGCTTGGAAGTATGAAAAATTAACCTTAATGGTTTTTCTTTCAATTTTAATTTCGAGTGGATTTTGGCTATAATCCTGTGGCCACTCAGATTCCGGTTTTTTCAACCATTCTGGTCCATACCACCAAAAATGATTTTCCTTGAGATCTTGTGGATATGTTCCACGACTAGCTATATCCGCTGGGTTAAATGTAGAATTTACATGACTCCAACAGGTTGGATTTCTTATATGAATAATTTTTGATATTCTGTTAGCCACAAATGTCAACCACGTGCACGGTGGTTTGGCTAGCCAGGAAAGAACGATTTTTGAATCGGTCCAGCAGAATAAGGCATACTCTCTAACGTCGAATTTAGGCATGAGACTGTTTATCATTTCAGCCAGTAAAACCGCACCGCAAAGCTCTAATCGAGGAATGGACAAAGTTTTTATAGGAGCCACTTTTGTTTTTGAGGCAACTAAGTGACAGCTTACCGTCTCTGTAGTGTCAATTCGAATGTATAATGCCGCTGCGTATGCTTTCTCGGAAGCATCGCAAAATCCGTGAAACTGCACCTTAGCATTAGGGACATATCCAGTCCATCGGGGAATCCGAATATGTTGGATATAAGTATAATTAATTTGAAAAGTTTTCCAATTCTCTAGATTTTCTGAAGCGAGGACTTCATCCCATTCTGTGCCATCTAACCAAATTCATTGCATAATGATTTTTGCTAATATAACACAAGGTGATAGCTATTCTGCTGGATCAAACATCTTGGCGATTTCCGATAACACTTCCCTTTTTGTACAAGTGGTGTGAGAAAATGGCTTGGACTTAAAATAAAAGAAATCTGAAAGAGCATTCCAACACACACCTAGAGTTTTAGCTGTGCTGCTATCATCGAATTCTAGAAAATCATCATAGAGTCGATGCTCTGGCAAAATTTCAGATAGAATTTCCTTAGAATTTGACGTGCATTTTCGTAAAGAAAAGCCGGCTGCTAATTGGAGAATGGTACGATTTCGGTATTAAAAACATATTGCAAAAATCTCCATTTAATAGTAAACAGCGTTAAATCATTTTGAAAAATTGGACCAAAGTGTAGGATATCATTTAAGCTGAAGCCGTTGGAAGCTGGAGAGGATCGCAATTTTTCGAGATTGACCTATGTTTCTTCCCTCTGAATATTATTCCTTAAATGGCAGCCAAACTACATACTGACCATTCTCATTTCTTTTTGTACTTTTCCTGAAAAGATTTTCACAAAGTTCTTCAGATTGGTATGCTATATTTTTTCTAGGAAGATCCTCCATCTCCCAAAATCGAGAAATCTGCCGATCTAGCGAAATCTCGCAGAAATATGAAACACGAGTGGAGTTTTGAGTAGAAATTTTCGAAAGTGGGCCAGTAAGAATCCATCCAAATATGGTTTCTTGAGCCACTAAAGAGTTACACACAACATGCTTTATACCTGGGAGCATAACTGTAGGGAATAAGTCACCCCCAATTAACAAATCTATTTTGGAACTTGTATAAAAATAAGGATTAGCCAGTGGTATATTTGGAAATTCCGAAAAACGAGAAATATCGTAGGTTATTGATAACAAGTTATTTGATAGATGAGGGACAACCAGCGCTGTTACTGACAGTTGAGTATCGGTATCGAAAATTGGAGTAATACAAAAGGTACATTCTGTGTGAACTTTCGCAGAGACAGAGTTATTAAGTCCGGATATTTGGGCATTTATGCGCCTTGATGGCAGTTTCATCAAATTGAAAAGCCTTTCGGATATAAAAGATCCTTCCGATCCTGAATCAATTAGAGCTGTTATACGAAACTTGTCATCTAAATGACAAATATTCAGGACAGCCGTGCCCAATAAGATCTCACCCGCTTTCGCAGCAAAACAAGATTCCACAGAAGTTAAATCTGAATTTGGTGTGGACTGTATAATTGTGGAACTTAATTCTGCATTAAATGGCAGTACGTTGGGATTCAACTTTGACACGTTACCACTACTTGATGGTGATTTTGAATCATCTCCCGTATCCCTGTGAAGCAAAATGTTATGCCTCTTGTCACAGCGGAAACAATTGCTCTTACTTTTGCAATGTTTAACTGAATGAGTTTTTGCGAATCAATTAATACAAAGACCTTGCTTTTTAATCTCATCAAAACGTTGTGTGCAATTCATTTCCTGAAATTTACGACATTTTCTTATTACATGAAACTGTTTTGGGGTTTGATACATTATTTTGGAAACTGTTTATTTTCTTGGACGAAATGTTTGCCTGTTTAGGCCTAGTATCTACCGATTTTGAGTTCCGAATTTCGAAAACAGATTCGAGTGTTCTATACCGATTTGTTAAAAACTGATCCAAATCTGACAATTTAGGAAGCGATGATTTATCCTTTACGTCTTGTTCCCACAAAGTCAAAGTGGTTTCTGGTAGACAATTGGAGCAAAGAAATACGAAAATTGGGTCCCAACTACTAATATCAATTTTGTGTAACTGTAAGACGGAAATACATGAATTTATTTCTCTCTGTAAGTGTTGAATGGCCTTCCCAGACTCTGAAGTACTAACCTGAAGACTAAAAAGAATTTTTAATTGGCTGTTAACTAGTATTCGATGATTTTCAAACCTATTACGTAAATTAGACCAAGCTACATCGAACCCCTCATTAGTCAGAGGGCTCTTTTTTACAATCTCTCTAGCTTCACCAGATGTCTTTTGATTAAGATGAAAAAGCTTCTCTACAGGGCTTAGAGTTGAACTTTTAATATACATCGCTGAAAAGAGATCTCGAAAGGTAGGCCAGGACTTATAAGTCCCATCAAAGACATCGATCTCACAAGGGGGAAGATGAAACCGGTGATTTGATTCAGGGGGTTGACTTGAAGTCGATGCAGGACTCACAACAGAAGGATTGACGTTTTTAATGCCAGACATTGACTGAATAGCGTCAGACTGTTCTGCCAATTTAGTTATGCAGTTACAGTATGTAATATAGGTACTTTTATATTTTGCTTTAATAGTATAAATGTCCTCATCTTCTCCTTCTTGCTCTTCGTTGTCCTTAACACGTAAGTACGTCTCAAATGCGGATTTCACCCTAGTCCAAATTGACTTAAGTTCATTTTTATGGACTTCTATAGAATGTGTAGAGTTTGTTGGAAACTGGTTATCATTGAAATCAACTTCTAATTCAACGACACTGTCTGCGAGATGAATGAAATTATCGAGGGACATATATAATTGATGTATATTAATATTTGATAAAATTCTAAAACGTTTCCACTATGTTAATACGTGTTTATATATGTGAAATAATATAGCAATAATAAGGAGCGGTCTATAAAATTTTCAGTTCCAATCTGAAAAATGTACAAATACTGTACGCAAAGCTTCAAAGTTTTTATTGTTAAATCTTTAAACAATTAATAGATGTATGATTCTGATGTTCAATGTCAGCTGATTGAACTTAGTTTTTGTTTGGAAGTAAGTTTTCCAAAAAAAAAAACCACACGATCAATGGTATAGTGCTGGATTAACCCCTTGTTGTATGACCAATACAGTTTAATGGAAATATCCGAACAGAAATATGCTTATTACATATACAATTATGCATATGAATAGGTGCATGCAGTTATATTATTATATTATTTTGTATTTTCTTTGCACTTAATAAAAGATAATGTAATTTATAATTAGGTGTACCATAAATTATATAACATGCCAAAGCGTTACCCAATCACATTTTATATACTCTAAATTAACTTTAAGGTAAAATAAAATGGGGTTTGTTTTTTACTCGTACTGCAAACTCTTTATGCAGATATGTACATGTCTTGTAAATAATATTCCAACGCACTCGCTTCAAAAAGGGTTAAATTATTTTCTCGATGGTGTTAAATTAATGGAATATAATAATTGTAACTTGAGAGTAAGTTCTCAACTACCAGAATTAGCGAATAGAAAGAACAACTAATTGAGACTATAATTGATGTGTGATAAATCACTCAAGTTTTTGAGTCAAAGATAAATAAAGTTTAAGACCAATTGTAAGAGAAAATAGACCTTGCAATTGAGAAATCCATGAAACATTAAAAGAGTGTCAAGCTTAATGTTTATTACAGAAATAAATATGTAAGTTCGATGCAGCGGACGGAATTATGTACATATGTAAGAATGTGCATATGATCTCAGGTTTGAATATACATATGTATGTATGTAAGTACTAATATTTGCGAACGAGAAAAAATGTGCGGGACTTTTTATCAAACATGTTCGATGCAATTGTATTTTATATAATAGGCAAATTAACAAAGTTTTTACTTTGATAGGAATAATTTTTATTTTTTTTTTGTTTGTTTGTTTTTGGAACTCACAAAACCCTTACATAAATTCCAATAAGTATACATATGTATGTTGCACGAGTCCAAAAAAGACACCTCTTCAATTCCTTTGGGCTACCTTTTTGTTGATTCCTCTTGGCGACTTCTTACATTCGTGTATTTTTCTGGAACTTATACATACATATGTTATGTTATGTACATATATTATGTAGTCTAGTATATTTCTTAAGAAATATGCATCCAAGAATGATAAAATAAAGATTACGCCTTGCGCAAGATTTACGGTTTGATGACGTAGTAGTCCCCTCGCAAAGGTTACCAAGTCTGTATCATATGTGAAATTTATAATTTCTTGCAAAAAATTTATTTATTTTGTTGTACTTGGCATCCCTGTGATTAATTTACTCAGAGAGATCTCCAAGAAAAAAAATTAAATGTTGTTGCTTAAAAGCTGCAAAACTAAGAAAAATAAAAAACAAAATAAAAATAAAGAGATAAGAAAGAGAGCAAATATGAAATGTGAGTTTGTGTGTATGTAATAGTTCTATAGTTGAATTTTACTAACCAATGAGAACACAGGCTGAGTGACGTCAGAATTCCATCATGCGCAGAAATGTATTTTTATTCTTGCGCGCTGGCGTAATCTTTATTTTATCATTCTTGCATGCATCCACTGATCGTTGTTTATTAGAATTTGTTCCGTTTTTTTTTTAATTTTATTTAATATTTTATTTTAATTATCTCTAAATTATTTTGCCAGCTAATTTTCCATTACACTTGTTAATCAAGCAGTAGGTAATTAAAAACACACAAACCTGTTTTCGCTTGTTTAGTTTGAGTTGGTGGAATTCCAATAAATGAGTCGAAATCTCAGAGAATTTATTTTAAGCTTCCAATGTAGCTATCCGGTTCGATGGATCAAATGTATGGTTGAGGATGAATGTCACTCAACTGGACGAAATAGGTGAGCAGGTATATGGATTGGAGTTTTATAATAGTCTCTGAGCCCAAAGTTATTTTGTGACTCAAAATAAAGAAAATTAAACAAAAGTCTCAGCGTGAAATAAAACAACCAGTATGGAAATGGATTGGATATTTATTTGTATTTAATCGAAGGATGAATCTTACCAACTGGACTTTAGTGTTGAAACGACAAATCAAGAAGAAAGGGTTTTTAGCGGAAATTAGTATCTGTACCTCATGCATGTTTTAGACATTTCGTTAGGCATTAATTTTTTCATAGTGATGTAAGATATGCTGCAAAGATGTAATTTTCAGCTTCTATTTATATACACAAAACTGGGAATTGTGGGGAAAAATAGATATGCGGTTTTTGAATAATTTTAATGGCATTTAGGAATTCAATTAAATTTAATAATTTGGCATTAACATATACTTACATGTGTATTTATCAAAGGTAAATCAATAATTGTACACAACAATCATTTCTCACATTCCGTTTCATTAGAATTTACGTTAAATAGCTGATGTTAACCCTCTATAACTCAATAACTGCAAATTACACATTCTATTTAAATTCATATATATAGATACTAGTAAATAATCAAAGACGTATTTTAAAAAATTTAAAAATTTTTTATTAAAAAGAAACAATTTAAAAAAAAAAGTTTGTTGCTTATGGGCAACAACATGTAACAAAGAAAAAAAACAACAATTCATAGAACAAAATAACATAAAATTTAATTTTAAGGAACTTATTTATCGCAGCATGTTATATAATTTAAAATAATTTAAGATGAGTGAAAGTTCTTGAAACAATTTTTTGTTTTCATGTAGCACAATGCTACACTGCATTTTTCGCACATTGTGTGGGTAAAGCCTGAACATTTGGGATATTTGCATCTAATTTTTTTGTCTGCCCATTGAGGCCAATGACCGACCTGATCTTGTCGAACTGCTTGTGGAGGCACACGTTGTGCAGGCCCCCTATAATTCTTTGCTTCAATCTCATCTTGAAATAAGCGACGCGTTTAGATTTTTATGTTTACATACCCGCTTATAGAGTAACCAATCGTTTCACATCGTTAGATCTAAATAGTGATAAAAAACTCGTACCTGCCAACGTTTGCTCCTTAATTTTATCTTGTAAGTGCCCATTATACTGTCAATAAGATCTACCCCGCCCATAAGCCGGTTATACTCGCCGACAATATGTGGCCGATGGATTGTGATATATTCCGATCTTTTTCTGTCATACCTACGGACATCACCTACAGGATTCTATCCCACAAAAGTGGAAGCTAACGTTACTATTTTGTACAACCGTCGAAACATCTACACCGCCGACATTAGCTACATACTCTTCGGAGTATCCCCGATCCTTTTTTAAAATTTCTTTTTCAGATGGGAACTTACAATCCGGAATCCTATTTCTTCTGATGGTACCTAGTCCATAAATACCTTCTTTAGCTAAATACTCCAGAAGATGTAGCGACGTGAAAAAGTTATCGAAATAGAGCTTGTAATTCTGTCGTCGAGGAATCATACGCGACAGTCTTACCACAATGTTAAAAGAAGCTCCCAAATCCGGCTCTTCAGCTCTCACTATATTTTCTTTACCGGTTTCTATCTCTGTATTATATGCGAACCCAGAAAGGCCACTCAAAACGTTTAACTTATAGCCCCACTTATGAGGTTTTTTGGGGTTATATCTCTTCAAGTTGTTTCGCGCTTTCGTGGAGCATATTTGCTCATCTACGCAAAGTCGTGGTTCGAGCGGAACTTTTGAATATGCTTCGTTTAAATAGTTAACTACGGGACGAATTTTGAAGATTCTATCAGACTCAGGATTGTTTCTTGGAAGGCATTTGCTGTTGTCGTTGAAGTGTAGGTACTGCCTTATCTTTTCAAATTTATTAGCAGGCATCGTCCGTTGAATAAGCGGTGTACCAAGAACGGAGCTCCAGTGGTTGGTTACTCTGGGCAATTGGATCAATGACATTATATATACAATGCCAATAAATTGCCGGATTTCTAACTCAGATACATTAAAGTTGTTGTTGGGATCCTTCTGCGTCAAATATAGATTTGTCTCTTCAGAAATTTTTTTTATGAGTTCCTTTGGAAATAAGTACTGAAAAAACTGAATAGGAGTTTCGAGATCTAAAATATCAGGACTTAAAAACTCGTTGCCACTGAATGCAAGCTGCTCTGCATTGAGGTTCAAGGTTCATCTTTTTCCACTGCAACGTTCTTTTTTCAGGCTTTTGTCGTTTTTCGGATCGATCTGTCGCATTGGAAAGATTTGCGCAAGAAGGTCTTGGTTCTTCATCATGATCAGAGACAAGGTCATCATTATTCAGCATCGATAGTTCGATTTCATCTTCTAAACACTCTTCAACAAGTTTATCGAGTTCCGGAGCAAAGTCTGGGTCAACCAAGCTGTCATCATCGAAATCAAGACCATCTTCACTTTCTTCTGCTTCTAGTAAGCGGGCGATATCGACTTCATTAAGTTTTGTACGGCGAGACATTCTAAAAAAACATAAATTTTGTAAAGAAGTACACAAAAAGATCCCTTTTCATATAATGTTGCCTGCAAGACACAAACATTAAATTCCACGTGCTGCAATAATAACTATAGAATATAAAAACCACTAGAGTAGTAGCTGATCTTTTGATACTTACCTAAAGGCTAATCATAAAAAAACTAAACAGATAATATAAAACAATGTTTTGTTGATTTATAACTTTCAACACATGTGCACTCTTTGAAATTCACCAACACACTAATAACATTGCAGAATTTTAAAAAAGGACAGCTACCTATGTTATGCTTTTTACATTTCATGCAAAGAACAGAATGTAAACTACTGTTTACATAGCTAGATGGTATACAGCAACTGTTATTGTGGCTGTTAATTTGAAATGACCAGTATGTTGCCTGTAGTATACTATATGTTATAGAGGGTTAATAACAATCTCTACCCAAGTAGATAGACTAGGGTGCGATGAAGTGCGTTGCTGCACAGAAAAATATCGGTATTTCCCCCAGCTTAAAAGTCTAATTTAATTTTTCTTCTCTTCTTTAGAAACACACATTAATTAATAAAAATATTTCATTCAATAAAAGAATTGAAATTACTGAACTTAAGCTTGACTACAAATTATTTCTGATTAAAAATTCACTATAGTTCAATAAAATCTAAAAATGTCTCAAGTAAAATATTTTTTTTATTAAAAATACATTGAAATTTATTATTGAGGGGCTTAGCTAGATCCTATGCGCATTTCACTGTTGCTAATACAGATCATCAGGGAACCTTTACCCATCAGGTTCTCTGATGATCTGCATTAGCAACAGTGAAATGCGCATAGGATCCAGCTAAGCCCCACAATAATCAATTTCAATGTATTTTTAATAAAAAAAAAATATTTTACTTAATAAGTATATATAATATTAATTTGGGATTATTAGTGCGTTTAAAAAATTTTATGGCTCGATTATGGATGGCAACCGAACTTTGGTTGCGTTTATAGTTGCCGAAATGGTAATACGGATGGCAACTGGCAACTAACAGCTGGTAATTTTAGTTGCCATATTGGCAACCACAAATTTGTAGTTGCTGCATAGTTTAAAAGCAAAAAAATTGAAAAATTAAACAGTAATTATTGCAATATTATTTTTATTTTGGAATTTCTTCTAAGCATATTTAAAGAAAATATGCTTTACAGCTAAAACAGAGATTGTTCAAACTTATTTTAGGCAACAACATTTACTCACAGTAGAGTCGGTAATTCTAAAGAGTCGTCTAATAGATTCAATTTTTGTACTTCCTTCTCTTCACCAATAATTAATTCCACTTAACTAATAATTTTTATGATCATTAATGTTTTCAAGCACTTTTACTCAATATTTTTCTTTTTAGCACATGTTTTTCTTATATTTTAAATATTTGTTTATATTATTTTCAGTTGCCAATCTATCATAATCGTATTTTCGATAACTTTTTTGCAACTGGAGGAAGTTGCCATACATAATACAAATTTTAAGTTCAGTTGCGTTGCTAGTTAACTCGGCAACTGAAGTTCGGTTGCCATGCATAATCGGGCCATTAAACTTAAATTTTAACAATTCCCATAAAAAAAACACTAACTATTAATTTTTGTTTTCAAAACAATGTTTGTGGCTTTCCAAATGCGGTTCAATACCGCAAAAGATACACGAGCTTTGTGTATCCTATTTTCGACATCTGGCACTACGCCACTATCTTTTGTTAATATACTGCCTAGATATTCGAATTTATGTATCTACCTCTTCAAGTGCATTGTTGTTCATGAAGAGAGGTACATATATTATTACTAAAGTTCATTCTCATGACTTTGGTTTTTGCAATATCTACTCGGAGGCCAGCCTTTCTTGCTGCATTTGTGATAATCGTTCATTTGTGTTGCATTTCGCTCTAACTGTTACTCAGTAGTTTTTCGTTTAGCTTCCACCGAGATATTGTTGGTTTGATGCTTCAAAGATAACACCGAGAGCTGCTATAAAAAGTACAGGCGATAAACCACAACCTTGTTTAATTCCACTGATGGTTTGGAATTGTTCGCTTAGAGCACCCATACATCACTCTATTGCTAGCTCTCTCACACGATTTTCATAGAATATCTATGATTTTTCTATGATTCCTCTGGCACTTAAGGATGCTATTTCAAAATCGATAAATATTATGTAGAGTGATGCATTTAGTGCAGCTGACTGTCCAATAAGAATTCGCATGGTGTTGATGTGGTCGACGCATGACCTGTTTGGGCGGAATCGGACTTGTGTTCGACTTGTTTGATTATCTAGTGGTTCAGCAATTCTATGTATATAAGATTACGTTGTTGAAAATTTTCATAACAGATGCCCACTTGCTACATTTTCGCCTGTCACCCTTTTTTAGTATCTTAATTATTATAGATTTTTTTCCATTTACTTGGAAAACCCCCCTTCATCCCAAATGCGTCTAAATAATGGTTCTAGGAGTCTACTGAAAGCCTCTGGGTCTGATTTAAACATTCTGATGGGATACCGTCACAGGCTGCAGCTTTGGCTGTTTTTAACATTGTGATAGCGTGCCGGATTTGAATTAAACTGGGAGGAACAGTGGTGATGCTTCTATTTGGACGAGATTGTCGTAACGTCATATTCGCTAAGGGGTCGCGGTGTATAATGTTTAGCGTTCTCTCGAAGTGTCGTTTCCATATTTCTACTTTTTCTTTCCATCTGTAACTGTAGCAGCTTTCTCATTTTATACTCGATATTGCTTTGACGTTTTCCTACTACATATGTTTATTCTTCGTGATTTTAAAAATTTGGTTTTTATCGCCTCCATTATTATAATAATTCTCCTTGTCCTGTTTGACATTTCTTTTTATTGCTCTTTATAATGCATCTTGATAATGGATCATTTTCAGACAGAAATTTTACTTTTGTTAAACGTCTTTCCTCAATTATCTTCCATGTTTCTTCAGATAACCACTCCTTTTCTTGATTTTTTTTGTATCTCAGTGTATCTCTGCAAATTGTATACAATTGTGTTTTTAAATGGGACCACATTTCTTCGCTATCAGGATTATTGCCTGGGAGGGGATCAATTGTTGTTATTTTGGCTTGAAAGTTTTCTAGGTTATTTGCAAATTTTAGTTTATCGATGTCCTTAACGCATACACGATAGCCAAGGTATCTAGCTCTGATGCGGACTTAGAATCAGCGTTGCCGTTGTGACACTAAATTATCACTTTTGACCCTTTTTCGTGCTATTGACACTTTTTATGACCCTTTTTTATACCCTTTACCAAAAAATGGTAAAAGGGTATATATAGGTTTGTCATTCCGTTTGTAATTTCAGAGCTGGGAGAGCTGGCGGTTTCAGAGCTGGGAGACTTAAACTTCATTTTACCATACAAAATAACTACCAAAAACTAGTTTTTAATAATTTTTTATTAAATAAACTTATTTTATACCTCAGTATGAATAAAAATAGTATTTCTAACTAAAAAAAATTAAAAAAATTAAAAAGACGTTTCCAGGGTTGGAAAACCTTAACTTTTTTTGTTATGCAAAAGTAACTTACTAAACCAAATTTTTCCTTTTTTTCTATAAACTAAACATATGTAATGTTCTTAAAAGAAGGAGATTGATGTTAGAAGTCAGAAAAACAAAAAGGATGATTCCAGGGTTGGAAATCTTACGATTGTTTTGATATATAAAATTAACTACCGTAAACTAATTTTTTATTTATTTTTATTAAATAAACCTATTTTATACTTCACCACGAATAAAATTGGTATTTCAAATAAAAAAAATTTAAAAATTTAAAAAGACGTTTCCAGGGTTGGAAAACTTTAACTTTTTTCCTATACAAAAGTAACTTACTAAAACAAATTTTTCTTATTTTTTTCTATAAATTTAACATATATTACATTCTTAAAAGAAATAGATTGGTGTAAGAAATCAGAAAAAATAAAAAGGATAATTCCAGGGTTGGGAAACTTACTCTTTTTGTGACATAAAAAATTAACTGCCGAAAACTAATTTTAATTTTTTTTAAATAAATAAAATTATTTTATACTTCAGTACGAGTAAAATTGGTATTTCAATTTAAAAAAGCTTAAAACACGTTTCCAGGGTTGGAAAACCTTACCTTTTTTTATAGAAAAGTAACTTACTAAAACAAATTTTCCCCTTTTTCTCTATAAATTAAAGATATCTTATATTCTTAAAAGAAAGAGATTAGTATAAGAAATCAGAAAAATCAAAAAGTTTGATCTCAGGGTTGGAAAACCCACACTTTTTGTGATATAAAAAATTAGCTACCGAAAACTAATTTTTATTTTTTTTATAAAATAAACTTATTTTATACTTCAGTAGGAATGAATTTGGTATTTCAAAATAAAAAAAATTAAAAAAATTAAAACGACGTTTCCAGAGCTGGAAACCCCTATTTTTTATACAAAAGTAACTTACTAAAACAAATTTTTCCTTTTTTACTATAAATTAAACACATCTTACATTCTTAAGAAACGATTGGTATAAGAAATCAGAATAATCAAAAAGGAGGATTCCAGGGTTGGGAAACTTACACTCTTTGTGATATAAAAAATTAACTACCGAAAATTAATTTTGATTTTTTTTTATTAAATAAAATTATTTTATGATTGACTACGAATAAGATTAGTATTTCGAATAAAAAAAAACAATTAAAAAAATTAAAAACACGATTCCAGGATTGGAAAAATTTAATTTTTTTTTGGACAAAAGTAACTTACAAAAACAAATTTTTCCCTTTCTTTATAAATTAAACATATCTTATATTCTTAAAAGAAAAATATTGGTGAAAGAAATCAGAAGAATCAAAAAGGATGATTTCAGGGTTGGAAAAGTTACACTCTTTGTGATATATAAAAGTAACTAAGTCTAATTAATTTTTATCTTTGCCTTTATAAATTATATGTATTTTACGTTTTGGAAATAAAAGTTTATTGTAGAAAACTATAAAAATAAAAACCACAGCTCCAGAGCTGGAAACTTTGAACTTTTTTCTGGATATTAAAGTAAATAAATAAAACATTTTTTTGAATTTTCTTTTTTTCACTTAATACACTTTCTATATTTTTAAGAACTACTAGATTGGTATAAGGAAACAGAAAAATTTAAAATGATGATTTTAGGGTTTGAAAATTAATTTTTTTTTGTACAAAAGTAACTAGGTCAAATTATTTTTTTCTTTTTGTTTATACTTTATGTATGTGCTTAGGTATGTATCTCTATACTACATTAAAGCACTTTAGTAAAGGGTATATAAGATTCGGCACAGTCGAATATAGCACTCTTACGTGTTAATTTATCCCTTTGTATTATTTTAACAAAATGTATGCCGTAGGGCAATCATATGCTCAAAAATTGGACGAAGCACAGTCTAGTATATCAGTAATTGAAAAAAGTGCTGTTCGTCCATCATTTTACTGTTTTAGTCGATACAAAAGCCAATAAATGGTGAAAATATTGCAAAATATATGATTATATTATATATATATGATTCGAAATGCAAATTATTTCTGGGAGTATCACAATTAAAAAATATGTATTTTAACTTACTTTCATCTTTTTATAAATAAAATTTAAATGTGATTTTTTATTACTTGCAAATCGGCAAGACCGTCTACAGGCGGTTTTCACTATTCTTTACCTGGTGTTCGTTCCTAATGTTTTTTCACCTGTAAGTTAAAACTTACGGTTCTTTTGTCTATATCCAGTTTAAAAAAAAATATTAGCTTCATCCGATCATTTTTACGATCTGGCCAGTTAGAGGTCTAACATTGATTTATTATTAAAGTATGTATGTATGTTAATTTTTTTTTTTAAGAGAAGTAACACTCAGGCAATTAATGCCTACTACTATTACCAGGTGTTACCTTCTTTAGGAAAGGGATAGTGATAGAAGACAGGTGGTGAAGGAAGAGATAGAAGAAAGCTTCATTCTTTTTACAACTGCTTTTTGCACGCTTTTTAATAACGCAGTGTTGCAGCGCCTTCTGGTGTTAAATGAGGCGTATTAAATTTTGAAGCTGTGTTTTTTTTGTAGAAGCCATTTTATTGGTTATTTTACTTCGCCGATGATTTTGCTACACAATACCGACGAAGGAGGGCGCTCTGATATAACATTAGGATTAGCATATGCTGAAGTCGGTATAGTTCAGTGACCAGTGACTATGCCTTAATTAAATTTATTTTAGTCTAATGTATTTAATTAATTGTTAAAATTCGTGTTTCTTTTTTTAATTGAAATAAATGTTATTTTTTTCTTCAAAAAAAAAAAAAAACTTGACCCTATTTTACTATAAAATACCCTTTTATTGACCATTTTTTTTTTCTTAAATACCTTTTTTATGTCACTTTTTCAAAATTTTCAACGGCAACCCTGCTTAGAATGGTAGCCCAACGGATAATTATTTAATATAATAATAATAAACCTGTTTTTTACAAAGAACAATGGTAAATTTTTATAAAATGCAATATAAATTTTTTTTATCATCAGCGCACGTCATTACAAAGCAAATAACGCAAATCAAATGACATTTTTTCGTCAATCAGATTTGGAGACGATCAAATAATGAACTGTCAAATTTCTAACAATAAATAAAACATTTTAGGTAAATCTCTTACGAAAGCTTTGTGGGCAAAAAACACCCTGTTCTTGTACATAATACATGAATGTAATTATTTTACAAAATCTTAACAGAAATTTTAGATAATTTTGCTAAATAATGTGCTATTCATTGATATTTTTGTAAATTATATTTTATTTATTATAATAAAGATGTCTTTCGTTTGGTTTTTTTTAACAAAATTTTTTATAAGTAACTCCTTTGTAAATTTTAAATAAATACTTGTATATGTATAAAAAAATACTTAATTCTTAAATGTCTGCTATAGATAGCATTGAAATGCTTATTTCAAAAATAATGATATAAATAAGCTTGAAGATGCATTTTCAGGTTTTTAAGTCTATTTTCAATATTTTGTCTCAAAATATAATACAGCGAATTACTTTAAAATTTCAAATAAGACGTTATAACGAACTTTAAGGCCAATGCTGATTTTATCACTTCAAATTATTCATATATACATATGTATATGTATAATCATCTAAAGATTGTAAAATCATGCTTCAAAGGCAAATTAAACCTAAACATTTTTCTTCAAGCTCATTTATTTATATATTTTACAATTATTGGTAAAAAAAGGACGAATAAATTAACACAATTATGCGTTTTAAGTATTAGCTTCATAAATTTAATAATTATTTAATACATATTGTATATAAATAAAAAAAGAAAGCAAATTGTCATTATTATCAACCCAAAAGGCACTTTGGCTTAATATTTTAACTTTTAACAAATCAGATTGATAAACAACGTGTACAAAAAAATTGTTCTGGTGTATATAAAAAATATATATAAAAATATAAAATATGTATATATGTACATACATACATATGTATGTACTACTGACGTAACGAGTGTCAAATTTTGATGTTCGTGAATACGAATACGAATATTTGAAACGATATTCGCGAATACGAATACAAATATTATATGTGAAATTTATAGACATTAAATTGGGGTTCTATTTACGCCTGCAAAATGAATTATGAAAAAATTGTTATAAAAAAGAACTTCATACGCCTATTGGCTTACTTTAAAGTTAATAAAAATTACCCAAAACTTTAAAGATCGACATTAAGTAGCATTTGAAAATGATACAAAGCACAAATTTCTATAAAAAAAATTTATTGAAAATCTATTTTTGGCCATTTATTTAAATATTTATTTTTTTTTTAAACATTCGTATTCGCCTGCATTTGGCGAGTACGGATACGAATATCTAAAAATGGCCGAATATTCGGCAAATCGAATACGAATATTCGTGCATCACTAGTATGTACATATATATATGTATGTATGTACTTTTTTTAATTTGTTCACATTAATATCCACTCATTAAAAGTATTCTTGGCGAGGAAAATAGTCGGGTAAAAAAACATGTATCAATATACCAGTCATCATTAAAGCAAAATAGAAAATAACAGCAATCCACCATAATATACGTTCCCAGCGACGTACCTCCAAATTTCGTAACACACCTATGCCAACCAGTAGACCAGCTACAGCCCCAGACAAATGAGCCATATAACCGATTTGATCATGCTGATCGGTGATATGACGATAGATTGATGTGCCCAAATCGGTAAAGCAGAATACGAGAAATACCAAAAGTTGCACAATGGCGTACTCCATTTCATTCCAATTCTAAAAAAGAAAAACCAGAAAAAGATGGATTAAGTTAATATTGAAAATCTTTTACATTTCATGAATATTAGAGGTTCATACTGTTTTTATTTATTACTAGCTTTTATGGAAACTTAAAAAACTTAAAATTTATGAATGTTTTGTTATATGTTGCTCACTGATAATGTTCAAAAAAAAAAACGATAAAACCCGACAAAAAGCGATAAAAAAAATTTAAAAATAAAACAGAATAAAATCTGGTGATAAAAATATATTAAAAAACAGAATAAAAACTGTTTAAACAATCAAACCCGAAACGAAAATTGCCCTGACCAGCCCAAAAATGTGTTTTTCGAACAAAAAAACCGAATTACATATTGAAATGTCCGGTTCCGAACTGGATAAAAATAAGCCATGTTCGCCGCTGGTAATGTTTAGTGGTTTGAAAATCCATACCAAATGTGCGTGAAAGCGTAGCAAACAAACAATCAAACTCACTTTCACATTTATAATAGGTTTGTTCATTTACTAAAAATTGTTACGAATTTGTAACAATGGTTACTGGAAAGTGTTCATTAACTCAAAACATTTGCAAGGAGAGAGCGTCAAAAGAGAGAAAACAAATTGAGAGACAAAAAAATTCTTAAAAATTTTTACTAGTAAAATCATGGTGTAATTATACAGGTTACTGAGTAAGGATTTGTTATACAAAAATGCGGCAACCATAGCTGTGTAGAACCGAAGAATGTCAAAAGCACAAAAATAATTGTACCAAAGCCAAAACAAAACGAAGTTTTTGACATTCTACAGTTACAAAGCACATAGAGCAAAAAATTATCAGCTGAAGTAGCGCTGCCACCTGATTAGATACACCTTGAGTAAAATTTTTACTTGCAAGAATTATCTAAACAGCTGTTCTGTGTTTTGTTTTCAAATTAATTATTTAAAAAATATCTGAAAAAGAAAATCCGCAAAAATGTGCATTTCTTTATTAAATAAATATGTATACCAGTGATGCCAGAATTCCTTCACCAAAAATGGCTAAATGTAGACCAAAAAATGGCCAAGCGAAATCGAATGCAAAAATCATGAACTTTAGCAAAAAGAAGAAGGTATTTCATAGATTATTTTTTTAAAGCAAATCGGGAACTTTTTTTAAAGTAAATAAAAGCAATAAATTGAAGTAATAATAATGAAATAATTTTTCTTCAGGTAATCACGAAATTGTGAATATAGTGCAAACTTGCAGTACGCCTTCTATTCATTTGTACATACATTCTGATATTCAGTCTTTAAATTTTTGGGTTACTAATCCATTTCTTGCGTAATTTTTGCTTATACTTTTTATTCATTTTATATTTTTAAACTTTAATTTAAACTTTAATAATTTTTATACCCTTTACCAAAAAATGGTAAAAGGGTATGTATAGGTTTGTCATTCCGTTTGTAATTTCCAGAATATTAATAAGCGAGCCATAAAGTATATATATTCTGGATCCTTATGCATAGGGAAGACGAATAAGCGATGTCCGTCTGTCCGTCTGTCTGTACGTGAAATCGGTTTTCCGAAGCTCCAGGAAAAGCTAGAGACTTCGTTCTTTGACTGGTGGGTCAAAAATGGTCCAAATAAGATTGGTATTGAAAATCAGCAAAATCGAGCAGACGGTTTCAGAGCTGGGAGACTTAAACTTCATTTTGCCATACAAAATAACTACCGAAAACTATACTTTAGTATGAATAAAATTGGTATTTCTTACTAAACAAATATTAAAAAAAAATTAAAAAAATTAAAAAGACGTTTCCAGGGTTGGAAAACCTTATTTTTTTTTGTTATGCAAAAGTAACTTACTAAAACAAATTTTTCCTTTTTTTTCTATAAACTAAACGTATGTAATGCTCTTCAAAGAAGGAGATTGATTTAAGAAATCAGAAAAAAAAAGATGATTCCAGGGTTTTAAAACCTACGATTTTTGTGATATATAAAATTAACTACCCTAAACTAATTTTTTATTTACTTTTATTAAATAAATTTATTTTATTCTTCACCACGAATAAAATTGGTATTTCAAATAAAAAAAAAAATTTAAAAATTAAAACTATGTTTCCAGGGTTGGAAAACTTTAAATTTTTTTCTTATACAAAAGTAAATTACTAAAACAAATTTTTCCTTTTTTTTCCTATAAATTAAACATATCTAATGTTCCTAAAAGAAAGAAATTGATGTAAGAAATCAGAAAAACAAAAAGCATTATTCCAGGGTTGGAAAACCTAAGATTTTTGTGATATATAAAATTAACTACCGTAAACTAATTTTTTTTTTTATTAAATAAACTTATTTTATACTTCACCACGAATAAAATTGGTATTTCAAATAAAAAAATTTAAAAAAGACGTTTCCAGGGTTGGAAAACTTTAACTTTTTTTCTTATACAAAAGTAACTTACTAAAAGAAATTTTCCTTTTCTTTATAAATTAAACATATCTTATATTCTTAAAAGAAAAAGATTGGTGTAAGAAATCAGAAAAATCAAAAAGGATGATTCCAGGGTTGGGAAACTGAAACACTTTGTGATATAAAAAATTAGCTACTGAAAATTAATTTTTATTTTTTTTATTAAATGAACGTATTTTATACTTTAGTACGAATAAAATTGGTATTTCAAATTAAAAACTAACCTTCTAAAATTAAAAAGATGTTTCCAGGGTGGGAAAACTTTAACTTTTTTTATACAAAAGTAACTTACTAAAGCAAATTTTTCCTTTTTATCTATAAATTAAAGATATCTTATATTCTTAAAAGAAATAGATTGGTGTAAGAAATTTAAAAAAATTAAAAAGGATGATTCCAGGGTTGGGAAACTTACTCTTTTTGTGATATAAAAAATTAACTACCGAAAACTAATTTTAATTTTTTTTTTAATAAATAAAATTATTTTATACTTCAGTACGAATAAAATTGGTATTTCAATTTAAAAAAGTTTAAAACACGTTTCCAGGGTTGGAAAACCTTACCTTTTTTATAGAAAAGTAACTTACTAAAATAAATTTTCCCTTTTTCTCTATAAATCAAAGATATCTTAAAGTCCTAAAAGAAAGAGATTAGTATAAGAAATCAGAAAAATCAAAAAGTTTGATTTCAGGGTTGTAAAACTCACACTTTTTGTGATATAAAAAATTAGCTACCGAAAACTAATTTTTATTGTTTTTTATAAAATAAACTTATTTTATATTTCAGTACGAATGAATTTGGTATTTCAAAATAAAAAAAAATTAAAATGACGTTTCCAGGGTTGGAAACCTTATTTTTTATACAAAAGTAACTTACTAAAGCAAATTTTAACTTTTTCTCTATAAATTAAAGATATCTTATATTCTTAAAAGAAATAGATTGGTGTAAGAAATCAGAAAAATTAAAAAGGATGATTCCAGGGTCAGAAAACCTACTATTTTTGTGATATATAAAATTAACTACCGTAAACTAATTTTTTAATTATTTTTATTAAATAAAATTATTTTATACTTCAGTACGAATAAAATTGGTATTTCAATTTAAAAAAGTTTAAAACACGTTTCCAGGGTTGGAAAACCTTACCTTTTTTTATAGAAAATTAATTTCCTAAAACAAATTTTCCCCTTTTTCTCTATAAATTAAAGATATCTTATATTCTTAAAAGAAAGAGATTAGTATAAGAAATCAGAAAAATCAAAAAGTTTGATTTCAGGGTTGGAAAACCCACAATTTTTGTGATATAAAACATTTGCTACCGAAAACTAATTGTAATTTTTTTAAATAAATAAAATTATTTTATACTTCAGTACGAATAAAATTGGTATTTCAGTTTAAAGAAGCTTAAAACGACGTTTCCAGGGTTGAAAAACCTTACTTTTTATACAAAAGTAACTTACTAAAACAAATTTTTTCTTTTTTACTATAAATTAAACATATGTTATATTCTTAAAAAAAAGATGGTGTAAGAAACCAAAAAATATCCAAAAGGAGGATTCCAGGGTTGGGAAACTTACACTCTCTGTGATATAAAAAATTAACTACCGAAAACTAATTTTTATCTATTTTTATTAAATAAACTTATTTTATGCTTGATAACGAATAAAATTGGTTTTTCAAATAAAAAAAAAACTATTAAGAAAACTAAAAAGACGATTCCAGGGTTGGAAAACTTTAACTTTTTTTGTACAAAAGCAACTTACGAAAACAAATTTTTCCTTTTTTTCTATAAATTAAACATTTGTTAAATTCTTAATAGAAAGAGATTGGTGTAAGAAATCAGAAAATCAAAAAGGATGAGTTCACGGTTGGGACACTTACACTTTGTTGATATATAAAATTAACTAAGTCTAATTAATTTTTCTCTTTTCCTTTATAAATTATATATATTTGACGTTTTGGAAAGAAAAGTTTGGTATAGAAAATTATAAAAATAAAAACCACAGCTCCAGAGCTGGAAACTATGATTTTTTTTGGACATTAAAGTAACTAAATAAAACATTTTTTTTAATTTCCTTTTTTTTACTTAACACACTTTCTATATTTTTTTAAGAACTACTAGATTGGTATAAGTAATCAGAAAAATCTAAAATTATGATTCTAGGGTTTGAAAATTATTATTTTTTTCTTTGTACATAAAAGTAACTATGTGCTTATGTATGTATCTCTATACTACATAAACGCACTTTGGTAAAGGGTATATAAGATTCGGCACAGCCGAATATAGCACTCTTATTTGTTTTATTTTCACTCGTGTAAAACAAAAAAACAAAAATGACCTTTCATTACAAAAAATCTTTCAGCAAATTGAAATACGATGAATCAAAACAATTCACATATTCCATTAGCAAAAAAGTTTCGTATATAAAGCAGAAATCTACATCAACTGACACCACACAGTGGACCAAACACAGAAGAACGCTGATGATGAAGGTTAGTGGCCTTCGAAAACGGCTGGCTGTTCCGTTTAACTATGTGCTGTTACAATATTTACAACCAACTTTGGTGTTATTTGTTCATTAATAATTATCACATGTAATTTAGCTTAAAAAGTGATACGAACTTTAGCCTGTTCAAATCATAAATATAGAAACAAATGAAGTTCGAAAAATAATAATTAAAAATTAAAAATTACCCTTGTTTGATTCATAAACAACTTATAAACACCTTGCAACGATTATAAGAATATAGTAGCAAATCTTATTGTTACCAATTGATCCATCTCTTTCATATAAAAATTTAGCCAGAAAATGGCTAAATTGGCAACACTGATGTATACACACGTAGAAATGTAAGAAAGCATATTTTTGAATTTATTATAGCTATTGCTATTTATGGCACGATACAGGAGATAGGGCGTGATTTTCGTAACAAAAATAATCGACACTATTACAGTTATAAATTTATTTTTGTTCTCACAGTTGAAGAGCCACATAAGCGATCAGGTTCCGTACAGTGCCATAATTGCCAAGAATATGGTCACACAAAAACTTACTGCAAATTACCTACAGTTTGTGTTATCTGCGGTGAATTGCATGGTACTGCTAGCTGCACTAAGCCAAAAGATCAAGCAGAAAAAAAATGTAGTAATTGTGGAGGTAACCACACCGCTAACTATAGAGGTTGTCCTGTGTACTCTTTCGTCAAGCAGGCTATGGTGCAAAAACCTAAATTAGTTCCAGTTCAAACAGCAAACGCTTCCTCCGCCACTTCTGCGCAAATGAGCCAACCCGTTACTTCCCGTGTATCGTATGCAGATGCTGCCAGGGCTAGTTCTATTCCCACACAAAATGTTTCACCGGCAAATAATTCAACAAATACAAATTCAAGCTTTAATTTCAATCGCCTTGAAGCTACTATTGATAACTTTGTGCAAACTATAAACAATTTTACAACAAATATGACTAGCATGATGCAGGAAATGCTTCGAATGCCGAATACACTGCTTCAAGCATTAACTAACAAGCCATGAATACGTTAAAAATATGTTTCTGGAACGCAAACGGCATTCGCCAACATAAAAATGAACTTGAGCACTTTCTCACGGAAAAAAATATTAATGTAATGTTAGTATCTGAGACTCATTTGACTTCGAGAAGCATTTTTAAAATTTATGGCTACACCTTATATGATTCAAAGGACCCTAGAGGAAGAGCATGCGGTGGATCAGCGATTCTAAAGTCAAGACTTAAGCACTATATTCTTGACAACATTTGTGAACAACACCTACAAGCAACAAATATTGGCATTGAAAGTTTTGGTACAAACTTCGTGATATCATCAATTTACTCCCCTCCCAGATTTTCAATCACTGAAGATCAATACGAAAATTTCTACAACTCTCTTGGAGATCGTTTTGTAGCAGCTAGCGACTACAATGCAAAACATACGTTTTGGGGTTCGCGTCTTATTACACCCAGAGATCGAGCATTGTTCAACACAATTTCAATAATTGGCTTGGATGTCATTTCGTGTGGGGAGCCCACTTATTGGCCTACTGACTTACAAAAAATTCCGGATGTTATAGATTTTGGCGTCATAAAAAATATCTCTAGGGATTTAATTCAAGTTCAAGCTTCTCTTGATCTCTCGTCCGATCACTCTTCGATGATCATTACAATTTGTAGTCCATTAAGAAGTAACTTACCTGACCCATATGTGAAGATGATCAATCGTGTTAATTGGCTGGGGTTCAAAAAATATCTCAGTAGTCATTGCACGGAAAATATTACGCTAAGAACACCCAATGATATTGAATCTAACATTGCCAATCTCAGCGAGAATATTAAACAGGCTGCTGAACATGCCACTAACTCCCATCCGCAGACTGGGTTTAATCAAATTTATTCTACAGACATTGAACGTCTCGTACGTGAAAAAATAAGAGCTAGAAGGGAATGGCAACAGCATAGATCACCACAAAATAAAATCAGATTTAAAGAGTGCACTAAACGACTACAAGAGTTGCTTGCATCTGAAAAAAATGCATCTCTTAAAAATTATCTGGAAGGTCTTGATGTCACACCAGCGTCTAATTACTCTTTGTGGCGCGCTGCTAAAAAGCTTAAAACACCCATTGAGTATAAGCCACCTCTACGCACATCTACCGGAAGTTGGGCAAGAAGCGATACTGAAAAAGGTAAAATATTTGCTGAGCACTTAAAATCCGTTTTAAGGCCAAACATGTGTACTGGTGTTGCTGATTTGCCGAATGTAGTCGCTCTACCCCCTCAACACATAAAGTTTAAGACGCGTGATTTACAAAAATTAATTGCCGAACTCAACCCGAAGAAAGCTCCGGGTATTGATGGAATTAGTAACCAGATGCTGATGAACTTGCCTCGTATTGCAATGAGGATCCTATTATTCATATTTAATGCCATTTTACGACTGGAGTATTATCCACACAGCTGGAAGCTTGCCAAGGTTAAAATGATTCCAAAGCCGGGCAAAGATCTAACCAAGGCTGAGTCATATAGGCCAATAAGTCTACTATCAACTATCTAAAAGCTTTTCGAAAAACTGCTCAAAACAAAATTGTCCCCAATTCTAATTAGTAGTGGGTGCATACCAGACCATCAATTTGGTTTTAGAAGTCAGCATAGCACCATTGAACAAACTCACAGATTGGTTCAATTTATAAGAAGAACTTTTGAAGAAAAAAAGTATTAGAATATTAAATATAGAAAAAAAGTATTGTTCTGCGCTGTTTATTGACATTTCCCAGGCATAAAGGCCTAATTTTAAAATTGAAGACTTACTTACCAATAAACATTTTAAATCTTTTGGAAAGTTACGTTATTTCCCGTAAGTTCACTGTTGTGGAAGGAGACTTTACGAGTAGGCCTGCAACTATCTCATCCGGTGTGCCACAGGGGAGTATACTGGGGCCAGTTTTATATTTGATTTATACTTGTGATATGCCTGTGAGCAGTAGTATCCATACTTCCACATTTGCCGACGATACAGCCTGCCTTAGTATGCACGAAAATCCTGATAAGGCATCCCGCAAACTCCAGGAACACATTAGCCAGATGGAGCTTTGGTTAAACTTATGGAGAATCAAGGTAAATGAACAAAAGTGTGTTCAAGTAACATTTACCTTACGAAGAGATACTTGTTCCCCCATTCGGATTAACAATCAAGTTGTTTCTCAACTTTCACATGTGAAATATCTTGGTATACACCTTGATCGACGACTTACATGGAAACACCACATTGATTCTAAGCTATCACAAATGAAACTTAAATTAACTCAGGTACATTGGCTGATTGGTAGAAATTCAACACTCAGCCTAGACTGCAAACTTTTAATATACAAGTCGCTTTTAAAGCCAATATGGTGCTACGGAATTCAACTATGGGGCACTGCTTCAGCTTCAAATGTTGAGAAAATCCAACGAAGGCAAAACAAAATTTTACGCATGATAACATCGGCTCCATGGTACATCAAAAATTCAAATATACATCGTGATTTAAATATGACACTAGTGACTGAATAAATTGCAAAATACGCAGGCAAATACCTAACAAAACTCGAGTCACATCCTAGTCCGCTTGCTCGTAATATATTGAACTTTACTGGTCACATCCGCTTAAAAAAGAGAGATACGAGGGCTCTAATAAACAACACTCCAGATGCAGCTGCTTAAAAAGATTTTTTTGGTGCTTATCACTACTTATGATTATTAATAACTATCACTTAGTATATGTCCGACATTGGTTGGGCCTAATAATTATACTTTAGATTAAGATTTGAATAATTATTGTTAGTTCATAATTGAAGATACAATAAATAAAAAAAACGTCTTAAAAAAATTTTGTTTTGATTTCCTTGTACTTAAAAGCAGAGTACGAAAACGAACGAAACAAATTGTTTGATTTTGTTTTGCTTCATTCTTTTAAGTGAGTGACACAAAAACAAAACGAAAACACTGAGAACGATTGCCCTTTTACACACGAAAACGATGGTGCTGGCATAACCACTGTTGCCAATCCAGTTATTTTCTCGTCAAATCTAGCGATTTTTAAGTACATTTTGCGGGAAAAATTATGATTTAGCTATTAGCTGGAATTTTAGCGATTTTTTGTTCATCATAATTCGCTTTAAAATGTGAGCTTGTTTAGAAGCGGTGAACGTATATGAAGCAAACTATAGAAAAGAGGTGATTGAATAGCGCCCAAACAATCAGGTTTAATGGTGAGCTAATGTACTCACATCCAGCCTAACATCCATCTTGATATGTGCTTTTATATATAAGTAAATACGTTTATATTAGTGTCCTGCACAAGATACCTCATAAGAACTTTTAAGACATGAAGGATTTTTCAAATGCTTTACTATAGCGAAATCTTATAAAACAAACGTTAACAACACTGTTTGCAAGAAATTTGTTTGAGTATTGTAGGTATAAGAGTAAAGAAGAAAACACTTCGTGGCGGAAGAATTTGTGATACTTGCTTCTTTCTACGCATGAGCGCGTGTACAAACGTCATGCATGTATGTGTGTATGATATTTTATTTTTCTACGCACATGCAAAGGCACACACATGCATTAACATTAGTTGTATGCGGTTAATCACATAATAGCTTACCATCTACATATTACACACACACTCAAACGTACAATATGAAAAATAACAAGCATACACTAATCAACAGTACTTCTTTTGAGTGTTTGTTACAAACAAGGTGTCTTGGCGACATCGCTTGTTAACACTGATATACACGTACACCAATACATCCATCGTGCTTCGCTTATAGTACGACAGCATTTATTATTCGATTAGTATAATACATGCGACGTGAATACATTTAAAAATCATGACGTATTTACATTTAAAGACTGTTTACGCAGGTCTCTAGTTTATATTATTAATCCTTTAAATAGCGCTTTAGATAACTGCTATGGTTGCATGTTTTATTAGAATTAAAACATGTAGTACTCCAAAACGGGAACCCGCCATACAAAAATCAGCAGGTTTGTCAACGCTACTTTTACTCTATAGTTTGAAGCACCTTTTAACTGGGAAGTAATAGAAACGATGAATAACATATGTAAAGGGTCCTTAAAATTTAACCATCCTTGTGCGTTCAATACAAATTTACCTACGTTTTGTTTTAGACGTGAACATTTTGATTTACTTTGCACTTACAAATTAGCGGCCTTATGTAAAGTAGTTAAATTTTAAGTAATCTATGTATATACCTGCACATGCCAGAACCAACACAAGCAAAACTGGTACAAACAGGTATATCTGTGCAGACCTATAATATGTATGTATATGTTTTTTAATCAAATAAGCCTTTTATTATCCTATTTTAGTATCCTATTACATTACTTTTATTTTTTATTTTATAAAATTTGTATATTTTTGTATTATTATGTGTTTTGTGTTGTATTATTATGTGTTTTGTGCCGTATTTTGTCCAAATAAATTTGGTTGTAATTTATGGAGTAGAAAGTGTTTCAACGAATGAAAATGTGGCAACTTTAAATGTCTAAACATCACGATAAAAGTTACAGGTAGGGTGATCTTGCCTTTAACTTATCGCTCACTTTTGGTTAAAGTGAAGTTGTGATAATAAAAAAATGCTTATCTGTCCAATAAAATTCTATCTTTAACTAATAGCAAGTTATAATAGTGGCAGTGTTTGTTTTATATAGCTAAGTAGCAATTGCTATAACCGAGTGTTCTAAGACGCCTCTCTTCTTTTTTTCTACTCACCATTATAATTGTTGCTATATGAGCGGTAATTAAAGCATACACTCCTCCTGAAGCCCCAGCTAAAAATATGCGAGGGCTTGTAAGCGATGTACCCATTGAACCAGCCAAAACGCCCGATAAATAAACCAAAGCAACACGCCACCAGTGATGTACTAATTCCAAAGCAACCCCCAAAAATATTTGTATAATTAGATTCATAAACAAATGCATAATGCCGACATGAACAAACATGTAGGTTACAAAACGCCAAGACTCATAACGTTTATAGGGATTATAAATAAAAAGTGTGGCAGCCGGGCCATTTGTACTTTCACCAATGCGGCGATTATTTTCGGGATCATCTCTTGAAAAAAAAGTAACATTAAAATCATCAGTAATAATTTTAGTATCTGATTTAAAAGAAACTTACTGAAAATGTATGACATCTATCAGAAACATTATAATTTCGACCATGGAAAATATGACCATAGTTAAAGGAGGTGGACATACTGACATTTGTTTTTCATAAGCACCATCTAAACAAAATAATAAGAAAAAATATAAATAAAATTATAGTAAATTTACAATTAAAAGTTTTATTGATTCAATTAAATTATTTGAATTAAGTATCTCAATTAATTTAATTAAGGTTTCTGAGATGAGAAAGTAAGTTTTTCAGTTCACTTTGTGCTAAATAACAGGACTCTTTGCGTAACCTGAGATAAAGAAAGGGGCAGTGTAAGTACAGATAAGAGGCCGTTTAGATGAAGGGTGGCCTCGCTGCGACACGTCGCCTATGAGTCTTGTTTTTAGGCGGGAAGTGAGGAGAAGCTTGCGGGGTAGCAAAAGTCGCACGTATTGGGAATTGAACCGACAATTTTATCTCTTCTCTCTCACAAATTTTTTTCTCTTGTATTTTTGTGTGCTATGTACAGACAGTGTTGCCAATTAGAGCAATTTTTTATAACATGCATCAAATAAACAATTATAATATAAAAATTATAAACAAATAAAGTAAGGAGAGAAAAGGAATTATTGTATTGTGGTGGTAAATTAAAAAAAAAATAAAAATATGTGGACATATTGATTCTACATTTCTCGAACTAACAATTAGTTCCTTTACGGCAACACTGCTAGGAATGAACGAATAAAAAGCATTGAACAAATTAATATCAAAAAGTCGCCTGACTATTGCGACAAAAAAGTCTTCATGTAAACGCGTGTGGATTGAAGAAGGCCACCCTTTATCTAAATGGGCTCTAACAAATAAAGTTAAAAAATCAAAAAACCCCACTACACTCAAAATATTCCATGCTTAAAAATACGAAATATTTTTTCGTAAAATAATTTTTGTGCAATAAACGAAAATTTTGTACATTTTACGAAAATATTTGTGGCTTATGCAGGAAAACAGATTTTTTAATTTTACGAATTTCGTTAAGTTACAAAAATTATTTCGTACAATTATTTTCGTATATAGTACCATATTTTTCGTTTATTTTATTGAATTTAGTATAACCCTGCAATTACACATGTAAGTGATTCGTTGCAAGTAGTGTATACGAAACGAAAATTTCGAAGAAATAACCGAAAGTCTTGCAAGTTACTTGAGAGTTTACACAGTCTGTTGTAAGTTTACTTTTAAAACTTTTTCGAAGCGTACTCGTCTTATGATAATAAATTTTCTTTTTAATAAAAAAATATGTTTATTTCAAAAATATATGAATCCAATATTGTCGTATTGCCAAAATCATAAATTACTGAAAACAATATTTTCTTCAACAACGTTTTTGTAAAAGCACATGAAATTCATATGTAAAAACATAATCAATATGCGTTGTTGCACAGTTTTGTTCTTTTTTAAATAATATTTTTTTATAAATGCGAAAGAAATCAGCAATAAATATTATTTTTATTATACGAAGTACTAAAAATTTATACAAAACTCATACTCGGTAACACTATTCCTTCAATTGTCATTTTACTTACAGAAATTTACTTACAAGGAAATTATGTTGTAAGCTGAGCAGTAAGTACAAAAAATGTGATTGTGTTAGTAAGAAATTGTGAATGTATTGAGTTTTTCGAATTTGCACTTACATGTGTAAATGCTAAGTAACCCTCCGTTGTCACATGCCAGTAGTTACTTGCAAGTAGTGTATATGTATTACTAACGAAAATCAGGAGAAGTGTAAAAAACAACAATATTTTGAGTGGCTACACAGCACAGTGCAAGTTAAAATGTCGTCAACATGTAAAGTTCTAGATAACAGCGTTGCTTCAACTTTTAGTGCAGTGTTGCCAAGAAGTCAATATTGAACTTTAATTGCATTGTTAATATATTTCTTTTATTAAAACATGAAATTTATGTTCAAACTTAGCTCTAAAATTAGTCTATGCCATTTCTCAATATCCTATTTATATATACAAAAAGTCAGAAATAATACTAACCAAATTAATGAAATAACTCTCTACTCGGCAACACTGTTTTTAGTTTTGTCACTTTACTTGCGACAAGTGTGAAAATTTACTTGCTTCAAAATTTCATTGCAAGCTGACTCGCAAGTGGCAAAAGTGTGACTGTGTTGGTAAAAAAATATGAGTGTATTGAGTTTTTTCACTTGCACTTGCATGTGGCAACGGGGGGGGGGGGGGGGGGGGGGGTAAAATAAAACATTCAAAAAAAAAGGAAATTTCGTAAAATAAACAAATTTTGTTTTGTTAACATTTTGTTTACAGTACAAAACTATTCTTAAATTTAAACAAGTTTCGTAAATTTTACGAAAAAAAAATTTAAATATAAAATAAAAACTGTTTCCCCATTTATTTTCCCGTCATTGTATATATTCTATACAAAATTATTCAAAAAATTTCAATTAAAATAAAAAATTTTAATAAAAAAATAGTTTTCGGCTTATGCTAGGAAGACAACTGGAACGAACGACAAATCTCGTCCACGGCATACAAACGACGAATAAATAGCGGATCTTATAATTGGATAATTGGTTGTTTGTGCAAAGAGAGAGATAAAATTGTTTTTGTCGATCATAGGCGTAAAAAATACTCGTAGAAATAAATATACATATCGCAGATTTCGTCTTGCACGACAGATTTCGTTCGACGGTGGTGTTGTGTTAATTTTCATATAAACAAATGCGTTTTATTTTTTATGACGAAAGTTCGCACAAAAAATTCGTTGTTCGTCCCAGTTGTGTTCCCAGTTTGATTCGTGAGTTTCAGTGCAAAATATGTATGTATGTATGTATGTTATAGAGTTGCATGAACAATTCCATCCATGAAACTACTGAAATGTTTGTTTACTAAAGCCCAACTTCGAATAAATATGGTAATACTCAACAAACTGTTGCTTTTATCATACTGTGAGTGAAAACGTTTCGTTTCATACTGTTAACACAAAGAGATTGTTCATTGAAACGACTTTTGTTCATGCTGCTTTCTCTCATCTCATCTTCTGTTATTAATTCGCAATAGCAATGTTGCCAATATAGTGAAATCATGGAATTTTTTGTATGAGTCGCACATTTGTAATAGGTTTCACTTTTAAATTAAAGTTTTAACATTTACACATACATACATAACTAAGTACATATGTATATTCCATACATATTAGTAATACATATTTTAATTTGTCATTTACATTTTTAAATAATATAAATCTTTAAACTATTTTAATATATTATATATTATTGTAATGAACTGCACACAACCCTAAAATGAAATGCTATGGAAGGAAACACACACTTTTAGATGAAAAATGAAAGAAAGGAATTGGTTTATGAGAAATGAATATATTCTTAAACAAATTTGATTATTAGTTATGTAGGTGTCTAACGGTTTTGGTCACGTGCTTTGTTTTTTTTTTAATTTCATATGGTATAAAAAAATTGAAATTCACAAAAATTAAACAAAACACAACAAAAGTACTCGTTTCCAAGCAAAAATAACTATTTATATTCTTCCAAGCAAAAATATAACTAACAATTATTTTTGAAATTAATATTTGTAATAAAACTCAAAAAATTTTATTATCATCACCTTATGCAAAAATACGAAATTTTAAACAACAATAATATTGCATTGAAAAGAAAGATAGTTATGTGTAATTTTTTAACTTCCTTTTCGGCGATTATTCTTATATGTTCCTTTTTCCTACAACTGGCAACACTGACCTTTAAAAGCATATTGTTTTTGCATGAACTTAATCGAGATTTACTCAACACATGTTCTGCTTCACATTTGTAAATGTTAGTATGCTCTTGTATATGTAAGTAAACAAACATCATTTTACTGCGTTCTTAACTATTGAATATTCATTGCTCTTGTTTCATAGTTATTCATCTGTATGAAATAGAAATGAAATAAATAAAAAATTATAGCGAAAGTTTCATAAACATCATTATTTAGTTTCATGCAGATGTCTAATGTATGTATGTGTGTGCAGATGTACTAGTACATACATATGTGTATGCGATGTATGAGGAATACAGATGCTGTAACAATTCCCCTTGAATTACTTTTTTCTTTTCTTAATTATTACAACCTCCAAATATATACAAGAATTACAGATTATACTACAAAATTATTTCCCAAATGTTAGAAAATATAATTTGTTGCAGATCTTATTTTTTGTACAGATTCGTATATTACACAAAATGTATTTTCATGATTCACGAATTTCTTTTGTAATATAAACATTGTTTTTCGTAAATTTACGAAAAAAAAATCTGAAAAATACAAAATTTTGCTATTTGCAGACAAAAATATTTCGTAAAATAAACAAATATAATTTCTAATATTTACGAAGCATTTCGTACCGTAAAAACAACGAATATTTTCGTAAAATGAACCACATTTTTCGTTTATTTTACCTATGAAATATTTTGAGTGTGCCTAAAAAAGTGAAAAGAAAAAAGCAGTCCAGGAACATAGTGACTTACAGTCGGGAGGCACTATTAAGAAGTTTTGACTGTAAAATCACTATGTTCCACACTACTGGACTTGTTTTTTTTTTTTGTTTTTTATGTAGTCCGGTTTTTTGATTTTTTTTTTAATTTATTTGTTTTTTGAAACCTTTTAGGGCCATTATTACAACTTAAAATTAGTTAGTTTATCGGAAGTACAGGGTGGGCCAAAAGAAACCAAGGGGTGTAAAAGTTTAATAACTTTTTTGTTTATTAACTTTTTTTTATTTTTTCTTTCAGATTATATAATATAAATACAAAATGGAAATTTTTTTACACTAAGTATGAAAAATGATGTCTCTTAAATGACCACCGTTTTCAGCTTCGCACTGATGGGCTCTTTTTAGAGCATTTTCCATAACATCTTTCAAAACTTGTGGCTGTAGCGTTCGAATTTCTGCAACAATGTTTGCCTTGAGTTCAAGGATTGTCTCTGGCTTGTTCACTTACACTCGCTCCTTCAAAAAACCCCAAAGAAAATAGTCGGGTGCTGTCAAATCTGGCGATCGCGCTGGCCAAATAATTTCCGAATTTCGAGAAATTATTCGCTCTCCAAAAATTTGACTTAACAGTGCCATTGTGTCTCGGGCAGTATGGGCAGTGGCTCCGTCCTGCTGAAACCACATACCAGGTCTTTTTTCAAGAGCAGGACTTAAAAAAGTTTCTATCATATACCGATACCGCTCTCCATTTACGGTTACAGCACTTCCATCTTCATTCTCGAAGAAGTAGGGCCAATGACATTTTCAGATGTGATCCCACACCATACTGTACACCTGATGGGGTGCAATTGGCGTTGATGAATGGCTCTTGGATTTTGAGAACCCCAGAACCTACAGTTCTGCTTATTAACAAAGCCATTCAAATGACGTTAAAATGTCGACGATATGCTCTTTGCGTTAAAATAATTGATCTCTGGTTTAAATAATAAAATTCTATTGTTCTGGTTCTCTGTTCAGTTGCGAACCTCTCCATTATAAATTCTCCAAGTGTTGTCTATATAATCTGAAAGAAAAAATTAAAAAAAATTAATAAACAAAAAAGTTATTAAACTTTTACACCCCTTGGTATCTTTTGGCCCTCCCTGTATATAAGGCTTTTCATTATTGCAAATTGGATTTAACTTTGCAGGTAGGATAAACTTGCCGGTAACTTATCACTTTAGATTAAAGTAAAATTTTGCTAACGATAAACTTTTTATACGTCCGACAAAATCCTACTTTTAACTAGAGCCGCTCACTTAAAAAAAAACATCGATGTTTTTTCTCATTCGATTCATTATTAATTCACATCGATGTTATTCGATGTATCGATTTGAAAAAAAACATCGATGTTTACGATGCATTGTATTGATTAATTGGAACCAAGAAAATTTATTAAATAAATAAAAGTCGATTTTAAAATTTCATAAGGATTAAGAAAAGCATGTGTGCAAAGCACGGTATGAGCTTCTTTTTTTAAAGAAAAAACTTATCAGCTTTTCACTTTGCACTTATCAAATTACATTTTTTGGCAAAGTGATAAGTGTTTCTGTTCCACAATATTCTTTGCAAATTTCACTTTGCACTAGGCATATTTCTAAATTTCTTGCACACTTTGAAAAGTAATTGCGCTCTTTGCGTCAGTCTTTGCGTTCTCCTGCAAAGTGAGTGTGCAAAGTGTTCCTGAAAACGTTTAAGCATCTTTGCATTTATATCTTATAACTTTTCACTTTGCATTTCTAAATAAAACTTGTGTTAAAGTTATCCGCAAAATAAAAATGAAAAAAATTTCAGTGTTTCAAGTGATTAAAAATATATGTAATTTATTTGATAGTTTTCAAATCAATAAAATAATTTTTTTATAAAATTATTGTAAATGTATCCATATCATAAAAAATAAAATTTATTTGAAATCCATTTTTAGAAAACTTTGTATGAAAAACTTAAAATAAAATACATTTAAAATTTATTTTAAATTTTATGAATATGGGAGTTAGAGCTGGGTCCAACTCGTTCAATCGTTAATTTTTCCCACAAACTCATTTAAATTACATGGGTTTGACCATAGGTTTGTAGCAAAAATTAACGAATGAACGAGTTGGACCCAGCTCTAATGGGGGTTAGAACATATTAAAGTTTACATTTCAATTTGAAGGTTAATAAATTAGAATCTAATTATTAGATAAATAGGCTGCTTGTGAGGAAGTTTTAAAAAAGCCCAATCCAAATTTTGAGGGTAACGTTTTCAATGTGTTATTCTACATTGGTTTTACTATCTTTAATAGAATATATAATAACGCTTAAAACAAGTTTATACAAATATAATATAATAATATATGTAATTTAAAGCTCAAATATTTTTTTTCATATCTATATGTATGTACATACGAACGCAATGTGAGATTGTATTGTTATGATTATTATGTTTGAAAATAATCCAAGATTTATCAACGAATTTTGTTTTGTTAATTTGCAAAGAGATCGTTTACCTTGCAAATTTTTAACAAACTTATCAAAATTTGCTTTGCAAAAATAGAATTTACAGTTATTGTGGAACGAAAAAGCATAATTTCTTGCAAAATCTTTGCAAGTTACACTTTTCAATATTAACTTTGCTCTTTGCAAGAGAGAACGTACGTGGAACAGGAATCGCAAAGAGAGCATAAAAATTGCAAAAACTTTGCAAATTACACTTATCAATTTCAACTTTTCACTCATCAAATTTTACAGTTCTGAGGAACGAAAAGTTCTCAAAAAAATAAAAAAAAAGATAAAAGTTTTTTATCAACCCAACGAGTCACAGTAGCTCTACTTGGAACTTTAAAATGCGGTGATATACATAACCTTCACTAGGTGTCGAAAACCTTCTGTAACAGTAATTCTAAGCGAAATATATTATTGATTTTAACATCAAATATGGAAAAAGAACTTACATTGCTGATTATTACCATACTATACCAAGAAAATTTTGAAAATTTTTTCACAATAAAAATATATATTTGGATGCTGTAAAATAACGCTGTTGCTTCGATGACGCTTTGTAAATTGACAAAAAAAATACCTTTAGTATTGTGTTGTTACATCAAGCGATTTTAAAACAATTTTAAAATTTAAAAAACGATTTAAAAGTCATTCTTGGAGGGGTTTTTTATCTCTACATTAAATGATAGATTAACATCGAGCAGCTCTACTTTTAACTAACTTCAAGTTGTAATAATGGCTTTAGGGCGACTTTTTGAGTTCAAGATTAGAGATTAAATTAACCTTAATCTTCATTTGTGATTTTTGGGTAGTCGATTATATGGTTTTACTTGCTAGTTTAAGCGGGCAATCGTGGTGGTTTATTCATGCATTAATTTTGTAAAAATTACATGATAAAATAATTTAAAAACACGTAAATATATATATATATATTTTATATTATTTATCTATTTTTAAGACGCGGAATATTTTACTTGTAAATAATAAAACATGGCAGTTTCTTCTTCTTCCCACAAAAAATCAAAGTGTGTTGATAACATACATGACTTTTACGCAGAAAATGTTGCCACTATTTTGTTCCTCAGTATGGTAATACTACACATAATAAAAAGTTTAAACTACCACTCAAAAATATCAAACTGAATTAATTTGAGATTAAGTTAATTTTCGGATTAGCTAATTAGAGAAATAAACTAATCTTAATCTCGAACCCAAAAAGTCGCCTTAAAGGCCCAGCAATTCTTATGAACAATCATATCGTTCATTTGTTCAAAAAACACGTTTTTGAAATCGGCGTTTCGTATTTCATCTTATGCAAAAGAATATTTTTTATGTCTTCATTGTGTTGTATGTAAATTGAAAACTTTAAACGCGTGCTCTGCAAAACTAGTTTCTTTGAGTTGTGACTATTTAAGTAAATGAGCGATATGTTCAGTGTTGCCAAAATGTTGTAGGCATTTCCTGCCACATAGCCCCTGAAAACCCACTAAAAACCGCTACCTGAGTAAAAATAAACGCTAATAAAACCGCAGAATATTTTATAAGCAATTTATTTCTATATATATGTATTTGTATTTAATTACTCGACCTTATTTTTAATATGAATTTGTGTGGTTTTATAGATATTGTATCTATTCAGGCTTTCAAGGTCATTCAATTTCTTTAAAATGTAATAAAAGACGTATTTTTATTTCATTTTTAATGTATCCGACGTTTCGTTGGGATTTTCCAACATCTTCAGGGATAATTATTTTTATTTAAATCTGGTAACATTGGTAATATATAAAAAGAGCGACTTTAATATATGTATGTACATGGATATGTATGTAATTACAATTAATGATAATAGAGCATAAGCATTGACTTACATATTTTATCTTTTATTCCAATTTACTTTTAAGATTTTGCGATGTATTTTGAAGAGACATAAAATGTATAAAATAAAACACATAACGTAAAAAATAATTGCAAATATAAATAAAATAAAAATAAAATATCACAGCCTTTTCTTAACTTCTAATATCACAGTTGGAATTACACTAAAGTCTAAACTAATACAATGCTATAGCTGGCATTGGTGTTGTCTTTATCTGTTTTACTATTCATTGCTATGTCCATTTTTTGTTGTATACTTAAGCTTTCCAACGTATAACGTTTATTGTGCCTTCTTTCTCTGTGAAGTATTTATTTTGAAGTTTTCTAGGTCAGGTGTATGTAAGTTGTCAATGCAGTGTTGAGATAATGCAGTAGAATGTCGGCTCTTTTTGATATCTGTGTCGTGTTCAGCAATTCTTACTTTATTCTTTTTTCATCGTTTATTGGTATAAAAAAAAGAATGATAAATTTTATAAAATATACATATACATACATATATTTCGGAATCTCATAGTTCGTCAATATTTGTAAGCAAAACTCAGCCTACTCTTTGAATATTCTATTTCCTGCAGTGTCCCCATAATCGAACTTCGAACCAGAAAAAAGTAGAATCCAAGGGACTATTCCATCTTATAATATTAATATGTTTATGCAGATTCTAGTGATACACGAATATTCGTATTCGAATTGCCGAATATTCGACCATTTTTAAATATTCGTATTCGCATTCGTATTCGTCAAATTCAGGCGACTACGAATACGAATATTTTTCCAAAAAAATTAAATAAATAAATGCATAAATCCTAAATGAAATTTAAATAAATGGATAAAAATTTTAGTTTGTACAAGTCCATTAAATTTTTTATAGAAATTTGTGCTTTGTATCATTTTCAAATATTATTTACTGACGATCATTAATAGTTTGGGTAGTTTTTATTAACTTTAAAATACGCCAACAGGAGTGTGAAGTTTTTTTTTCATAACAATGTTTCAATATTTCATATTGCAGGCGTATATAAAACCCTAATTTAATCTCTATAAATTTCACATTAAATATTCGTATTCGTATTCGGGAATATCAAAAATTGACATTCGTTACATCACTAGCTGATTTAGTATATTTCCAATATTTTCTGCGATAGACCTTGATTATTCTAAACGTATGCAATATCCTTGAAATATGAAGCTATTTATTTTTCTTAAAAATTTTTTATTTGCAAAAAAAAAAGTGACGTGAGTCGAAAAAACTCAGCATAAATACCAGGGTACGTGTTGCATAGCTGCGTTAAAAATGGCTTATTTTGTTTTAATATATTTCTTTATAAGTTTCAGAAAAACGCTGAAAACCCGTTAACTAAGAAATTGTTTCGCTAAAAAAACTGCTGGCGGTTTTTTTTAATAGACTTGGCGCTAATGACAACAAAATACAGTCATACAAAGCGGGAAAAGTGTTGCCGTTTTGGCAACACTGGATATGTTTTATATGCATTGCGGATTTTTGTTTTAAATAAATTTGTTAAATAATTGAAAACGTTTACCATAAAAACAGAAAAAAGGAACCGTTGCAACATCACGTCTACAGTAGTAATTACATAAACAAAACAATTATTTTAGGGCCCTCTATTGGCTAACACGTGTTGTCGCAAATAACAAAAATTTTTAAACCTTGAAAAATAGTAATTGCTAAATAAAACCGAGAAACGATCAGGTAGTATTTCATTCCAAAAGGCTTTTGAAGCTATGAAACAGATGGAATAAAATGGATTTTCATGAAACTTTGTGACAGTGGTCATTGCGTTGATAGAATTTCGTGTTGGGGATGATAACCAAAATTAAAGGAATTGTTTAGGATTCATTTTATAACTGATGGTAACAAGAATGATCTTTGAGTTAAGAAATGTGTGTCTGGCAAGTCTAAAAATGTGTGTTTCTATTCATAGTGAATGTATTCTATAGGTAATAAAGAAGAAGTATCAAGGCAGATTAACCAATATAATGAACACTACCAAAACATGAATACGTTACAAAATGAAATATGACTTGTTGGAAGGAAGCTCTTCTTAGAATAAACACACTTTAAAACTAATTCCATTTGTTGTGACAAATTAATCCTTCTGCTAAATGCTAAAGCTTTTTAATGCAAGTACTATGTACAACAAAATTTCTGAGGCTTATGAATCGGAAGATTTCGATTCTGAAATATTTGAAATGGTAAACTTTGGTTAAATTTTTTTTATACTTGTGTATATTAACCTTTATGTCAACAGCAGAAATGATTTACGCACGTCCACAGCAGCATACCTGGGTATGTACATACGTTTTGTATGGGGAATGGTACGTCGTTAGCATAAAAATGCTAATTACGTATCTACCTGGTTTGTTGGAACTTCCGAATTATTTTTTTAGTTTGTTAGAAATGGACAAAAGGCTAAAAAATTTTATGATAACCAATTTCATCCTCACAGTCATTGTTTGTTGAAAAAAGTGGTTATATAGGTAGACGACATACGTATATAATAAATATATAATATAGGCAGGTAGAAACATTTATTGTTGCGGAAATTTCATTCTTTGTAGTATCGTCAGAAAATTTAGTTTACATTTGTGATTCGAAGTGAAAAGACGTTTCTGTTTATTTTGTGGAAATAAAAAAATATTAAAAGTGAAATGGCTGATGGTGAATGGCTTACTCCGCGACAACTAAGCGCACTTTCGTACGAAGAACAACAAGCATATATTCGGCAAGCGCTTGAAGAGAGCCAAGAAGAAACAAGTGACCCAATAGTTGGTGACGAGGCTTTAGGTGATATTGGTGGAGATGACTCAGACGTTGAAGAACCCATGTTACCAGAATATGACCCAGAGGGCGACAGTGATTCTGATGAAGATCTTGAAGATGCACCAATTGAGACTGGCGAAGTTTTTACTGCCAGAGATGGTAATGTCCTCGATCAACCACAACCTGTAAGATTCCGTACGCACAACATTCTAAGAAGTGCATAATCTGGACTAGTACGGGCAACGCAGGGTTTGACAATTGCAGAAACGTTCCAATTGATAATGTCAAACGAAATATGCGACATAATTATTCGTGAATCAAATCGAAAGGCAAGGCAATTTTATGATATTGACAACGCAAAACATCCAACAAGAGAACCGAGATCATGGATTCCCATAACAAAAAGTGAATTTGATGCATATTTGGGCATACTTTTGCTAAGTGGCGTTACACATTCTGGTTACGTGCATACGAAAGATTTGTGGAAAACTACTTCACATCCACTATATCGTGCCGCAATGAGTGTACGACGATTTTGGGAAATAAGCCGCTTCATACGTTTTGATAATGGAAACACACGCCAGCAACGAAAACAAACTGACAAAGCAGCAGCAATATCGGACGTTTTTTTGATGCTTAACAGCTGTCTTCGTAGATATTACGTGGCTGGAGCCAACGTCACCGTAGATGAACAATTGTATGCTTATCGTGGTGGAACTGGCTTCACGCAATACATACCATCAAAACCTGCCAAATATGGAATAAAAGTGTGGTGGGTGTGCGACTCCATTTCTTCCTACCCATTGCAGGTACAATGAATATTGTTGAAAATTGTTGAAAATCTGAATAACTAAATTGAATATAATTTTTCAATGCAGGGACAAATCTATACAGGAATGGCACCGTCTGGTGAACGTGAAAGAAACGTTGGCGAAAGAGTAGTAAAGGATTTATGTGTCAACCTTTTTGCTGGAAGTGGTAGAAATATTGTATGTGACAACTTTTTCACTAGCTACAACTTGGCAAAAACTTTGATGTTAGACAACAATTTATCTATATTGGGTACTTGCAACAAAAGGCGTACATTCGTGCCAGCAGCATTTGCCAACCCGAAACGACATGAGGCTGAATCATCAATGTTTGGGTTCTGTAATCACGTTACGATGTGCTCGTACGTTCCCAAGAAAAACAAGGCAGTTGTAATGTTGTCCACTACTCATTATACAACAGAAACGACCGGTCCTAAGAAGAAGCCGTTGCTTATATTGGACTACAACAAAACCAAAGGTGGCGTTGATAGCATGGACAAGTGCTTGTCCGAATTTAGTACGAAGCGGCGCACAAATAGATGGCCTCTGGCTTTCTTTTATAATATTGTGGACGTTGATGCGTTTGCTGCATACGTAATATACATTGACAACAACACTCACCTGAAGACATCTACAAGCCGCCGTAGGATGTTTCTGCATCAGCTTAGCGAGCAATTGTGCAAGCCAGAAATGGAAAGAAGGGCGAATAACAGCAGAATATCCAGAGATTTTTCAACGCGCAACGCCATCGAAGCCATGAAAGGTGGGCCCATCGGAGTTGTGGATGCTGAGGCACATGCATCGGAGGAACGTGATAGTACGGGCCGGCTAAAAGTAAAGGGGAATTGCTACATCTGCTCGAAACGACGCCCTACTCGTGAAGCATGCACATTATGCAACAAACCAGTGTGCGCAGAGCATTCCAAAACTTACCTCAATACGATAGATGTATTTGAATTTCAATAATTTTAAGCAAAAATAATTAAAACTGACATTATATAATAATAATAAAAAAAATAATTACAAAACTTAGCTCAAAATAAACTATACTTTTATATTATATTATCATATTTGCATGCGTTTTACTATACATACCCAGGTATGTATTCTGTTGACTTAAGGGTGCAACTTTGTAAATGGGCTTTATCTTCCGAACGGATGATCTAATCCTAACCAAACTTGGAACTGTTGCGTAAAACAGTTTTGACTAGGATATCAAGAAATTTCAAGTCGATCCGGTTATCCAGTTTAGAGCTACAGCGTTTTCAAAACTAAAAACATACCCAGGTATGTTGCCGTTGACATAAAGGTTAAACTATGTGTTGTTTTTTCTTTGCAAGTTTCATAAGTACAAATTAAATTAATATGAATGTAAATATAGCTATCGATATAAATATTATTTTTGTCATTATTTTTTTAATAAAATTAAAAAATTTTATCTTTTTCACAAAACAAAAAATTTTAATAAAAAAAACTCAATTTGTGGATTTTCGGGGATGACAAATCAAAAATTGGGGATAAGCTCTAGAAAAAAACTGGCAACACTGAGAGTAAATCTCAGTTGAAAGTCGTACACAAGTGTGTGTTATACTTAGGCCCAATAATCGACAATCAATTAAGTGTCATTTAGCTAATAGCCACTTAATTTTAAGTTTTTTCAGTCGTAAAATTAAATGTTCACTTAAATACTATGAAAGTGTGGTAGCACTGTGAAATGTTGATAGTTCTAAACGAAAACAGATGTTTTATGTAAATAAGAAAGTTAGGTTATCAACATGTAAAAAATTAAAATATTATGAAAACACCAACAGAGCACCAGAACGCATTTTTCTATTTATTTATTCCATGATAGGAAACTATGTATTGTATATGTTATATATTTACGAAAATTAAACGAAATTCTTTTCAATTCGACCACATGAAGGTTATGTACATGTTTTCAATAAACACACACAAGTAAAATAACATATGGTGTGCTCGTAAGACTTAAGTATGATTTAAATACACACAGCCGTATTCATAAAAATTTTAAACAGCATTTCAAATATTGTTTAAGCAAAATTTGCTAAAATTGAATAGAATTTTAGCTTAAAAAACGTTTTTTAAACCTTGCGTAAATCAGCAAATTTTAAAATTGATTGCACCCATGTTTAAGCCAATTTTAAGATGACGTTGTTGTAATTTTGCTTCGTTTTTGTTTACATTTTTAACTCTGCCTGTATGTGTGTATGCATGTACTTATGTATGTGTGTATATGCTAGTGATATTTAGAAGAAAACAATGTAATTTTTTTTATAGAAACTATTGCCGAAATATCAAATAGACTCCAAAAGAATATTTAAAAGAAAAGGAGCGATCCAGTTTCGATTCCGAGTCATTATTTTCTCATTTTATGTGTTAAAAAAATAATATAATTGTAGAAAATTAACTAGTGATGTATAAACACTCAAACCAAACAAAATAAAGCTCGTTATTCTAGTGCTTCTTTATCTGCAATAAAAGAAATCATATAAAAAGCACTTTTAACAAAGATTTGTTGTGAAATTTTTTTATTTTTTTATGCAATACAAGTTGGAACACATCTTTTATTTTAAAGAAACAATATTTCTCTGAAAAGCGACAAATAAACAAATATAGACACGAGTACTTTGTGAATTAACAATCGTTGTTTTGCAGAACTAATATGCAAGTGACAAATAAAGGATACAGAGTTGCCACGATATTTCAAAAAAAAACAAGTTAATTGATTTTTAGTTAAAATACTGATTATGAATACCAATATTTAAAAAACGATATTTAGCCTTAAAATGTTTTTTAACTAATATGAATTTTAAACCTCAATCAACTTTTTTTTATGAATACGGCTGACAAGGTTTGGCATTTAAATGTCTCTCAACTTTGTACTGGCACTTAAAGATAAATGACATATAATTACTAAGACCCAATATATTGGCTCTTAGTAAAACAGTCGAACATTTTGGTTGTACAAACATAGAGCGTCAACACAGGGAGTTTTCGTGTGTGTCGAAACGTGCGTATACAACAGCGAGAAAGGCGTAGGTGATAACCAGTTGTGAATATTTAAGTAATTTAAGCTGTATTTTACCCCTTTTCCACACGCTAAGTTTACTTTGCAAAGTCTTAATTCAGCTGTATGAAAAATAGAGGTAGTAGTACAGTATTTTTCTGTCTTTCTCCCAGCTGAATTAAGACTTTGCAAAGTAAACTTTCCGTGTGGAAAAGGGGTGTTAGTGTATTTAAGCTCTTGATTAATTTAGTTTAAGTGTATGTATAAATAAAACTTGTATCATTCTTTACCCTAATCACTACACTGGGGTCTTGTATTCATTTGCAAATCTTCGAGTCCACGGAAAAGCGTTTTTAAAGAGATAAAAACGTATATGTATACATATGTAAGTATTTACAATTTGTTTTATGAAAAAAGCAGAGCTCGCAATAATTGGTCTCTCTCGTGCTTGTTGTCAGAAAAAAACCACTCGTCCACTGACACGATGCCACACTGTCGCAAAATAACCTCAAAATTCGTTCTTCTTTGGCTTGCTCTTCGCTCAACCAACGACCGTTTTTGTTCGATCGCTCGGCTCATGTGTTCACTCGAGACCCTTTATTTCGTAAAATCTCTGCAAACGGTCTTTTGAGCATGTACATATGTGTGCTGCGAGTTTAGTTTGATTTATTTATATTGTTATTTATTAGTATCTTCTCCCTTCCTCTTTAATGATTTGCCTGTGACGAAATATCTAAGGCAACAACATAAAGCAAACGCAACAAGAAAAATAAAGACCTTTTTTGTGAACACTTGGCTTGTTTTGCTCGCTTACTGACCCTCAGTAGCTGAGCAACGAACGATTCTGTTCGTAACATGCGGTCAGTAAAGCTGGATTCACCCATTGTTTCGGAACAAAGTTTTTGTCGGGACAAATTTTTTTTTATATGGAGTTTGACGTTTCTCTTTTTGAGAGAGAGAGAGAAGAAGAGAACAAAATTTGTTCGGAACATTTTCTACTTGAATTGGTTTAATTTTAATTTTTGTCCGGACAAAATCGAACTGAGCTGCCAATTATTTTAATTTTTCAGTCAAAGTTAAACTGAGCTGCCACATCATATTAGAGTTTAAGCACAATGTTTGCGGTGCTGTGCGATTTCTCGTTGCGGGAGAGAAAAATAAACATTATATGTACAACGGAAGACGGCGACGGCAATACTTGTCATTGCTTGTTTAAATTTTTATTAATTTTGTTGTGCATACATTTAAAAAAAATACTCTTTCTGTTAAATATTTTGTAATGGCAGTAACTAAAAACAAAAAATGATTAAAATTTTATACATTCGCAGATATATTTGATAATTTTTTTAAGCTTTTATATTTTATGACAAACATTTTTGAACTTAAAAATCATGTTCTTTGTTTTGAACACCGCCAATTATTCAAAAACTATGGCAACATCAGAAAGAGAGAGAGAGAGTCAAAATTAGAGAATAAGAAAGCCCGCAATGAAAATAAAATAGATTTTATTTATAGATTTATGATGGTAAAATTGAGCTTACAATACAAAAAAAAAAGCTTTCAGCAAATTGAGATACGATGAATCAAAACAATTCACATATTCCATTTGCAATAAAATGCTAAGTATATAAAGCAGAAATCTACATCAACTGACACCACACACAGTGGACCAAACACAAAAGAACGCTGATGATGAAGGTTTAGTGGCCTTCGAAAACGGCTGGCTGTTCCGTTCAACTATGTGTTGTTAGTCAGAATATTTACAACAGACTTTGGTGTTATTTGTTCATTAATAATTATCACATGTAATTTGGCTTAAAAAGCGATACGAACTTTAGCCCGTTCAAATCACAAATATAGAAACAAATGGAGTTCGAATAATAATTAAAATTAACTAAAAAATAGATTTTAATTTTATGCCGTTCCGCACTGCGGGTTTTTACTTCAAAATCGTATGAAAAACTGCACCGCAATGAATTCCGTTACATTGTGTTCAGACTCTTATATGAATAATAAAAGAACAGAGTATACTTGTATTTATTACAATAGAAATAAAGAAAAATTAAGAAAAAAAATATCCATATGTATGGAGTTGAACGAAACCATTGCAGTAAACAATTAAAAAGATGTGTGTGACACAGAAAATTGTAATCATTTGCCGCTGTTCTGCCACTTGTAAAATTAATACGCATCGTTTACACACGTATTTCATATGGTAGCTTTGATTTTCCAGACAAAATGTTCGAAATGGATGAATCGTCTTGCAAAAAACTCTCAGTAAAAAAAAAATTTCTCCAGACAAAAATTTTGTTCCGAAACAATGGGTGAATCCAGCTTTAGTGTAAACGATTAGAAATACATGCCAATCAAATTATCCACACCTCAGGGCCAAACCTCACGAACAATATATATAAAAAAAACTTCTGAAATTGAAATCTATTTATGACACTCTTATAGAAAATGAAGATTAGAGATTAAATAAATCAACACCAATCACTATTTTATGCCATAATAACAATAAGCAAAAACAGAGCCTTCGAGACTCATGCTCTATAAAACAGCACAATCTGCCAGAAGCACCGAACTATGTCTCATCTTAGAAAAGTATAACCAGAAGCGAACCGAAATATTTTCAGACTATGTAGCCGTTGTCAGCAAGAGAATCCTAAAAGCTAGAAAATAAGCAGGCAGAGAGGAAAGTAATCGCTTCAACTATGATCGATTGCTAAAATGATATCAGATCTTACATGCAAGTTGACGTAAATGAGATACATTTTAACGAACTGTTGGATAGCGGAGCCTCGGTGATCTGGTTGGGAAAGGGCTGCTTAGAAAATATAAGCAAAATAAAGGCAAGAATGTTAGATATTAAGTCCTCGGTGAGTACAGCTGTCGTAATGAAACACATTATTGTAGGCAAAGTATTAGTAAACAACAATTACGGAAAAAAGTGTAAATACTCGTCTTATACGAGTATTTAGTGCCAGACCTAAATCTGATGTTAATCTTAGGTTATGACTTTTGGAGGAAAATAGGCTTTAAGATTACCGTCGAAGATAAAGTTATCGAAGAAGTTTGAATGGTAGATGAAGGAACTAAAGTACAACAATTGTCAACACATCAAGAAAAAAATGTAGAAAATGTTAAACTGTACTTCAGATGTTTTACTCAGTACGGAATGGGAAAAACTAGCGTAGAACACATACCCCCAGTTCGGAAGTTAATGTTTGCAAAGTTGGACAGAATGCTGGAATTTGACATTATCGAGGTGGCCATCGTATAATCGGACTATATTGGTGATAAAACCAAACAAAAATAGATTGTATTTATACGCCAGAGAGCTGAACAAGGTCACGAGAAAAGATGCATATCCCCTCCCTAAAATCCATGGGTTGCTGTCTAGATTAGGTGATACGCATTTGAAATCCGTGATTGACCTCTAAGATGCTTTTGGGCTAATTCCTTTAGATGAAGCCAGTAGATCTAAAACAGCGTTTACCGTCCCAGGCAGACCTCAATACCAATTCGAAGCGATTCCGTGCAACACTGCCTAAAGACTTTGTCGAATGATGGATAAAATAATATCAACGGAGATGCGGGATCGAGTGTTTGTGTACCTTGATGACCTGTTAGAAATGTCTTCCACTTTTGATGAACACATGAACCTGATCCGATTAGTTGGTAAAAGATTAACAGTCTCAGGGTTGACAATAAATATGCAAAAGTCCAGATTATCTAGAAATCAGGGATCGCCAATAACTATTATTTTCCAAATTTAAACTGAAAAAATCACAATAATAGAGAAGAAGACTACCTATAAATGCAATGATTTTTATTTTTTTGATTTTTATTTATTCCTCAGAAAATAACAATTCTTTCTTGGTTTTTGTTTATCCCTCACAAAATAAGAGTTATTTTGTGATTTTTATTTATTCCTCACAAAATAACAGTTCCTTTTTGCTCAAAAAAATTTTAATTTTTAAAATGAATAAACTATAAAAACGTAAATTTAATTTAACATATAAGAGGTTTTTTTACAGAATCGAGCGACAAATTCAGTTTAATTTTAACTCAAAAATTACGCTTTTTATATATTAAAAATTAAGCAAAAAAATAAATAAATTTTGAGTTTAAAGTGTTTGTTCCTGATTGAAACTTCTGGTTTTGTAGATTTTTGTAGTGATCTCTAATCTAGATTTATTTGCGTATCAAATTTCAGCCATCTAGTACGAATTGGAGTTTCAACGGAGTGGCCCCGAATACCGGATAAAAGTTTTTGGTTTTAAGATTTTCCCATTGGCTTTCTCATCTACACTTACTTATGAGCATTACCCCTCCCACTGTTTTAAACTCACAATTTTTTTGTGAGAAGCACTTATAATTCATGCTAATTTTCTTTTAAAATATGCTAGAGCGAAGTAGATTACACAAGGCTAATAATTTATGGGAGTTATCACGCCCACTTTTTAAGGTAATAGTTTAAAGTCTTGAGGAATACGATTTTTCAATAGAATATATTCAAGGAAAACAAAACTGCAGAGCTGATGCTTTATCACGCATGACTTTCAGTGACATTAAAGAAGTGGGTGAACACATTAATATACTTAAAGTCACTACACGATCACAAAATAAAAATAAAAACATTAATAACACTAGTACAAATTGTAATACTGAACAAATAGGCAATAAGCCCCGCGCATATGAAATTACTAACAAAAATGATGTTAGAAAATCAGTTCGCTTGAAGTTTACCCAAATAGTAGATAAACTTAGGTTTTCACTAATAAAAGGGAAACATATATTGATTAAAACCGCGATGGATGAATTTATTATTAATGGAAAGATTGATTTAGATCAATTCTTACCAAAGCTAGAAAATATGGCTAATAATATAGGCATTCAAAAGTTGCAACTATCGCTTAATGATATACAGCCTTATTCAAAAAAAATATTTTACTTGAGCTTTAAAGTTCATAGTAGCTGCCAAGCAATTTAAGGCTAACATTGCTTTGTTAAGAAATTGTATTCAAAAGACAACTTTAATTATTTTGTGATTTAATAACAAATTCTGGTAACACCACCATGTTCAACAACCATTTCACAGCTTATGATGTACAACATCGAATACAATTTCATTCGAGTATTCAACTAATTTTTTATTTTATTAAATACATTTTTATTATCTTGAAGTTAAGCAACCTAATTCAGAAAATATAAGCTTCTGACATGGAAGCAAAACAGATAAACATTTTTATGAAGTAAAAGTAAAAAAAAAAATATGATGAACATAGAAAAATTATCTCAATTTATTTTATTCGAATGGAATGAGTATTTGAATATCCAGCTTTTTTCGATTCGTATTGTTTGAATGTACATCACTAAAACATTTTTGTATAATTGTATTTATTTTAATATTTTTTTATGGATTTTGCTATGTATTTAGAATCAGTTGGATAATTTAGTGATATTTTCAATAACATGACAGAAATAATAAATTTAAGATAAGAGCCAGCACTTCTAGCTTCATTTTCAGATGTAGCATGAATCAATATGTGCTATATTAACAAAAATATTTGAGGTACAAAATACATATTTTGGAAATATCAACTTAAAGTAGCCTTAACAAGCGTAGGTGCCTACTTTAGAATTTTGATATAATTTTTTTTTTTTTTTGAATACAACTTTACTTAACATTGCTTTTCAAAGCTTTGTTAAGTTTTTTTGAATACGACCCATAATATTTAAAAATACTCGAGTTAATGTTTTTAAGGAAATCGCGAACAACAAATTAAACAATCTAGAAATTGCGCTAACACCGAAAATAAAAATAATAGCTAATAAAAGAGAAAAACTTAAAATAATAAAGAAAAATCATGATGATCCATTGCTCGGTGGCCACCCAGGGATCACAAGATTATTAAGTAAGCTCAGAAAGGACTATTTCTGGAAAAATATGACTAAAAATGTCACTAAGTATGTAAAGAACTGTGTGCAATTTCAGTTAAACAAAGTACGCCCAAAACAAAAAGAGAATTTAGCAATTACACCAACCCCTGCCAATCCTTTTGATATCGTTATTATAGATACAATAGGGCCATTTGTAAAATCAAGTGCAGGAAATGAGTATGCAGTTACAATGTTATGCGACCTATCTAAATATCTGATAGCCGTCCCCATACCCGATAAATCAGCAAAGCATGTAGCAAAAGCAATTTTCATGAATTGCATTTTAAAATTCGGACCCATGAAAACACTACTCACAGACATGGGCACCGAATACAAAAATCAAGTACTTTCAGAACTCTGCAAATTACTTCGTATAAAGCAATTACACTCTACAGCTTATCACCATGAAACTTTAGGTGCCGTTGAACGCTCTCATAGAACATTCAAAGAGTACCTGAGAACTTATTTATCACCCAACAAAACAGACTGGGACGAATGAATTCTGCTATAATACAACCCCTTCATCGGTACATGGTTATTGCCCATTTGAGCTCGTGTTCGAGAAATCGCCCACACCGCTCAACTTTCTTCTGAAGGGGGAGGTAGACCCAATATATAATGTTGAAGCCTATGATAAGGAGATTAAGTATAGACTACAATTAGCACACCAAAGAGCCAAATTGTTAATCGAAAGGACAAAACTTAAGCAGAGGGAAATTTATGACAAAATGTCGTGTCCACAAGACATTCAAATTAATGACATGGTCTTAGTAGAAAATGCATCTGGACGCAAATTAGACCAATTATACACAGGGCCTTATAAGGTAATTGCAATAGAAGATAAGAATATAGTAGTAAGAATAAAAAACAATAAGACCTCTACGATTCACAAAAATAGAGTTAAGTTATTTCGAGTATATAAAGTGTATATGTAAAATAGCAATAATATTATTAAGAATGTTCTTAAAATTGTCAAAACAATTATTATATGAATGGTATAATTATAATTATACCATTCTTTCGAAAAGGGAGGTGTTATGAATGTATGTGTCATGAAAGAATGTCAATTATTAAGGTAACTTCAAAATTATATTTTGCTGCATTAAAACGACAAACAAACAATAATGAAATTTAAGAAAGGCCCGATTTAGTAATTCTTTGATTTAGCACTTGACTAGAAAAATACTCATGTGTGGCAATGCACTTAAATGAATGTTGGATACTTGATCGGCGCAATGCACTTAAATGAATGTTGGATATTTGATCAGTGTAATGTGTGGCAATGTACTTAAATGAATGTTCGATATTTGATAGATACAATGACACATGTTTGACACATGCATTCATGACGCCCTTTTATTTTGAATATATAAATTTAGTTTTTAGTTAGTAATAAGGACAGTCTATTGCAAGACGTTCAAACGACAACAATAAAATAAACGATTATTTTAAATCACTAAATAAAATGAACAATTATTTTAAAACACTAAATATGTACGTATCGTTACCTTAATATAGAAAGGCCCTAGCTCATTATTATTTTGAAATCAAGATTTTTGTACTTTTCGATACATTAGATGTTCCTTAATTGAAATAGACAACAAACTCAATTTAAAAAAAAAATAATGAGTTAGGACCTTTCTATATTAAGGCAACGATATGTATGTACATATGTATGTTTTAAAGAAAACAAAACTCTTCTTACCCAACTGATCGCCTTCTAAGGGCTTTGGCGGCGGTACAACCAAACGACAATATCTTGTCAGTGCATTTCTAAAGAGCCATGGATGCTTCTGAGACATGCGATAAAATTCTTCGAAATTCAAGTGGCCGTTATTGTCAGTATCGGATAATTTAAGAATTTGTTGCGCTATATTTGGTGGTATATCACGGCAAAGGCCAGCATCTATAAAACCTTTAAGCTCATGTATATTAATTAAACCATCACTGTCGGCGTCATGCTAAAGAAAAATTAATGGAAAAGATAAAATAAAAACAAATATGTAAATAACATTTAAATAGATTTCATTTATTTAAGTTAAATGACTCGCAAAAATTTTACTATGTAAACTAAATATTTAAACAAAAAAGGTTGAATGAACTTTTGGCAAGAAATCGACTCGACTATGCAAATATTAATAAAAACACAAGCATACATACATATGTACGTACATATGTCGCACATCCAGTTCAATAGTGTCATAACTCAAAAAATTAGTTTTTTTAGTTAATAATACAGGGGTCTAATCGTCGCTTTCGATAACGAGCTGATTCGATTGCGTTTTTTATTTTGGGATGATGGCATTCGATATCGAACCATATAATTACATTGTTTGATAGCGAATGCCATAATTTCAAACTGAAACAACGTGATCGAATCAATTCGTTATCGAAAGCAGCGATTAGACCTCTGAATAATAATGCATTTCGTATTTTATCTTGCGCAAAAATTTAATATAAATATATTGTACTATCACCTCGTGAAAGAAGAATATTTGTTCATGCCTTCATTGAGTTGTATGTAAATTGAAAACTTTAAACGTGTTTCTGCAAAACTAGTTTTTTTGAGTTATGACATTATTTAACTGAATGTGCGATATATACATATTTACAGTGTCGATAAAAACTTACAGAACGAAAATTACATATTATTATTTTGTAGCTTTCAAATAAAAGATTTACAGGCCTATTCACAGAAAAAGTCTCAAGTCAGTCACAACTTTTGTTATGACATAGTTCTATATTTACTCTTGTGACTCGGTCTTAATTTTGTATTCTCGTAACATAGTCACAAAAATCCAAATTTTATTAAAAATTATGGCATTTGAATATTGAAAATAAATAAAAAAGCAAGTAAGAGTGCTATATTCGGCTGTGCCGAATCTTATATACCCTTTACCAAAGTGTGTTTATGTAGTATAGAGATACATACATAAGAACATAGTTACTTTTATGTACAAGGAAAAAAATAATAATTTTAAAACCCCTAGAATCATAATTTTAGATTTTTCTGATTACTAATACCAATCTAGTAGTTCCAAAAAAATATAGAAAGTGTGTTAAGTGAAAAAAGAAAAAAAATTAAAAAAAAATGTTTTATTTAGTTACTTTAATGTCCAAAAAAAATCATAGTTTCCAGCTCTGGAGCTGTGGTTTTTATTTTTATAATTTTCTATACCAAACTTTTCTTTCCAAAACGTAAAATATATATAATTTATAAAGGAAAAGAGAAAAATTAATTAGACTTAGTTAATTTTATATATCAACAAAGTGTAAGTGTCCCAACCGTGAACTCATCCTTTTTGATTTTCTGATTTCTTACACCAATCTCTTTCTATTAAGAATTTAACAAATGTTTAATTTATAGAAAAAAAAAAGGAAAAATTTGTTTTCGTAAGTTGCTTTTGTACAAAAAAAGTTAAAGTTTTCCAACCCTGGAATCGTCTTTTTAATTTTCTTAATAGTTTTTTTTATTTGAAAAACCAATGTTATTCGTTATCAAGCATAAAATAAGTTTATTTAATAAAAATAGATAAAAATTAGTTTTCGGTAGTTAATTTTTTATATCACAGAGAGTGTAAGTTTCCCAACCCTGGAATCCTCCTTTTTGATATTTTTGATTTCTTACACCATTTTTTTTTTTTAAGAATAAAAGATATGTTTAATTTATAATAAAAAAGAAAAAAATTTGTTTTAGTAAGTTACTTTTGTATAAAAAATAAGGTTTCCAACCCTGGAAACGTCATTTTAATTTTGTTAATTTTTTTTATTTTGAAATACCAAATTCATTCGTACTGAAGTATAAAATAAGTTTATTTTACAAAAAAAAAAATAAAAATTAGTTTTCGGTAGCTAATTTTTTATATCATGTATATATAATGTGAGTTTTCCAACCCTGACATCAAACTTTTCGATTTTTCTGATTTCTTATACTAATCTCTTTCTTTTAAGAATATAAGATATCTTTGATTTATAGCGAAAAAGGGAAAATTTGCTTTAGTAAGTTACTTTTCTATAAAAAAAAGGTAAGGTTTTCGAACCCTGGAAACGTGTTTTAAACTTTTTTAAATTGAAATACCAATTTTATTCGTACTGAAGTATAAAATAATTTTATTTATTTAAAAAAAAATTAAATTAGTTTTCGGTAGTTAATTTTTTTTATTACAAAAAGAGTAAGTTTCCCAACCCTGGAATCATTTTTTTTAATTTTTCTGATTTCTTACACCAATCTATCTCTTTTAAGAATATATGATATCTTTAATTTATAGCGAAAAAGGAAAAATTTGCTTTAGTAAGTTACTTTTGTATAAAAAAGTTAAAGTTTTCCAACCCTGGAAACATCTTTTTAATTTTTTTAGGGTTAATTTTTAATTTGGAATACGAATTTTATTCGTACTAAAGTATAAAAAAGTTCATTTAATAAAAAATAATAATAATTAATTATCGGTAGTTAATATTTTATGTCACAAAAAGTTTCAGTTTCCCAACCCTGGAATCATCCTTTTTGTTTTTCTGACTTCTAACATCAATCTCTTTCTTTTAAGAACATTAGATATATTTAATTTATAGAAAAAAAGGAAAAATTTGTTTTAGTAAGTTACTTTTGTAAAAGAAAAAAAGTTAAAGTTTTCCAACCCTGGAAACGTCTTATTAATTTTTTGAACTTTAATTTTTTATTTGAAATACCAATTTTATTCGTGGTGAAGTATAAAATAAGTTTATTTAATAAAAATAATTAAAAAATTAGCTTACGGTAGTTAATTGTATATATCACAAAAATCGTAGGTTTTCCAACACTAGAATCATCCTTTTTGTTTTTCTGACTTCTAACATCAATCTCTTTCTTTTAAGAATATTAGATATGTTTAATTTATAGAAAAAAAAGGAAAAATATGTTTTAGTAAGTTACTTTTGTATAAAAAAAAAAGTTAAAGTTTTCCAACCCTGGAAACGTCTTTTTAAATTTTTTAAATTTTTTTATTTGAAATACCAATTTTATTCGCGGTGAAGTATAAAATAAGTTTATTTAATAAAAATAAATACAAAATTAGTTTACGGTAGTTAATTTTATATATCGCAAAAATCGTAGGTTTTCCAACCCTGGAAATCATCCTTTTTGTTTTTCTGATTTATTACATCAGTCTCCTTCTTTTAAGATCATTACATATGTTTAGTTTATAGAAAAAAAAGGAAAGATTTGTTTTAGTAAGTTACTTTTGCATAACAAAAAAAGTTAAGCTTTTCCAACCCTGGAAACGTCTTTTTAATTTTTTTTTTTTTAATTTTTTTTAATTAAAAATATTAATTTTATTCATACTGAAGTATTTTCAATACTAATCTTATTTCAACCATTTCTGACCCACCAGTCCAAGAACGAAGTCTCTAGCTTTTCTGGGAGCTTCGGAAAACCGATTTCACGTACAGACAGACGGACAGACGGACATCGCTTATTCGTCTTCCCTATGCATAAGGATCCAGAATATATATACTTTATGGCTCGGTTATTAATATTCTGGAAATTACAAACGGAATGACAAACCTATATATACCCTTTTACCATTTTTTGGTAAAGGGTATAAAAAAGGTTGAATGAACTTTTGGCAAGAAATCGACTCGACTATGCAAATATTAATAAAAACACAAGCATACATACATATGTACGTACATACATATCGCACATCCAGTTCGATAGTGTCATAACTCAAAAAATTAGTTTTTTGAGTTAATAATACAGGGGTCTAATCGTCGCTTTCGATAACGAGCTGATTCGATTGCGTTTTTTTAGTTTGGGATGTGGCATTCGATATCGAACCATATAATTACATTGTTTGATAGCGAATGCCATAATTTCAAACTGAAACAACGTGATCGAATCAATTCGTTATCGAAAGCAGCGATTAGACCTCTGAATAATAATGCATTTCGTATTTTATCTTGCGCAAAAATTTAATATAAATATATTGTACTATCACCTCGTGAAAGAAGAATATTTGTTCATGCCTTAATTGAGTTGTATGTAAATTGAAAACGTTATACGTGTTTTCTGCAAAACTAGTTTTTTTGAGTTATGACATTATTTAACTGAATGTACGATATATACATATTTACAGTGTCGATAAAAAGAACGAAAATTACATATTATTATTTTCTAGCTTTCAAATAAAAGATTTACAGGCCTATTCACAGAAAAAGTCTCAAGTCAGTCACAACTTTTGTTAAGACATTCTATATTTACTCTTTGACTTGGTCTTAATTTTGTATTCTCGTAAAATAGTCACAAATATCCAAATTTTATAGTTAACATTCTATGTTAATGAAAATTTTGACTTTAAAAATTATGGCATTTGAATATTGAAAATAAATAAAAAATAAAAAAAATATACATACATACATACATATGTATATAAAAACCCTTCAAATAATATTGGAGTACGTGGTCCAATATATAGTGAAATATATAATGAAATAGACTAGTTACATCATGGTCCCATGTAATGCAGTCATGGACAACAGCGTTTTCATTCAAGCATTCAATGCTGCACGATAAGTGTTCGTTTAGTCTATAACTATTCCATATGCGGTAGTTTTGGGATTAGTCCGATGTAATGCAAAGTTTGACCATGCGGTCCAACCCTAACACGTCACAATGTTAAATCGACCAGCTTTATTCATATATTTGAAGTAGTACTCCTACTCCTCTCTGGACTAGTCCTTGTATGGACTAGTCGCATTATCTGCGGAGAATGAATCCCTATTTCCCTTGGTCACGGCCGGTCGCGTGATCGTTGGGACCACCTATCGTTTTTTGTTTTGTTTATTATTGTCTGGAGAAGAATGATATTAAAGAAAAAATTGAGAAAGTAGTGAGGAACAGAATAAATCGCGAAAATTTTCACTGTTGGTATTTTGTCTGTTTTAGATAATATTGGCCTAAATACAATTTAAAGCCTACTCAGTTTCTTTCTAAGTGCGAACAAAGTCGCGGGAAAAAATATAAATATAAGGGTAAAATCTAGGAGCACAGCTTGCTCTTCGATTGTTTTTGGAAATTGTAAATCACTCTCAAAATGGGCTATTAGCATAAACGCACATATTATGTATATCCCTTCTGACATTTCTAAATTATTTTCTCTTTTTTAATATTTTATATTAATTATTTTAGTTTAAAATGCCTGTGATTGTCTACATTCCTAGTCTTTATTTTAAAAATGTATGTTGATCGAATTTTGTTTTGAGAATCGGAAATTTTAGTCTTTAGTCACAATATTAAAGTTATGACTATTTTTCATTCACAATACTTTCTGTGATTAAATAAATTGTATGTGTCAAATTCATAACTTCGAGACAAATATAATTAATATTGAATCGTAAAAGTCTTTTCTATATGAGCAAAATATATTGATAAATAAAGTTTAGGTCAATACTGTCCACCGAGAGAAACACGAGAAAAATATATTTGCGTATTTGTATTCATTTGTATAAGAAACAGTTTGATGTTCGGCACTCTGGTGCTATTTTGGGCAGCTGTGGTTTAGTTACCAATTCTTATAATTTGTTAAATATCTCTTCATCCATCTCGAGCTCAGGGAATATGTTCCCTTCGGTCTAATTTTCAAAATTTTGTTAAAAATAAATGAATATTATATGTTAAACTTAAAGTAACTTATATTGCTCTTCTCTGATATATGCGGCTGTTTATTTTTAAAGTTAATACTTTAATAACAAATGGAGCAGATTCATTTCTCATACGGTTTACTGAAATGATAATCACTTACTCAGAGAACGAAACGGTTTCATTAAGTCTTTTGCATTATATTAATGAAACTTTTCATTAATACATTGAGCAATTACATTATATACATATGTATATGAAATCTTTCAACCTCTGCTCCTCATGAGTTTTTAATAGCTCATTGTATCAATGAAAATCGTTACATTGTTTGAGCGATTTGTGTCAAATTACTATATATCATGCTACAATAATAGTATTATTGTACCATGCTGTATGCAGTTTGTCACACATGAATAAATCAACAGTTATTTAGTTTCTAAATATTTTATATTTCTTTTAAGGAACAGTTACACTTATCAAACATTTGCCCAAAAAAGCGTAACCACTAAATGCTAATGAAAAATCTTCGAAACTGTTTGATATGATAAACAAGTGTCTGGATCAAAACTTTTTTCATTAGTGTTTGTTGGTTACGCTTTTTTTTGGCAAATATTTGAGAAGTCTGACCGTACCTTTATTTTTCTGATTCCTTTTAATTTCAAAGCAATATTATGGTCATCATAAATACAATGAAATCATTTCATTTATATACGGGATGTGCTTTCATATTTTTAATAGAAAATTTTGATTATTTGCAGATTCTGTTTCCTTGGATTTATGAAAATCTCATCGTTATTTGATTGACATATCTATATAATTAATAGGCGAACAAGTTTTTTGTAATCCCTTTTACGCTGGTACCACTGCACCGATTTTAAAAAGATTTATATGGTTTTAAAGGATTTTCTGTACAGATGTGCAGAATCTATATTTTATTGAAATCGGTTTAGTATTTTGGGAGCTATAAGCGTTTAAAGTTGCTACTACTACATGCATACATATTACACACGCATTTATTAGCTTACAAGAAAAAAGAAACAAAACATGAGTGTGTGTGCGTGTCTGTAGTATTTCTTTTGATCTCAAATTTTTTTTCTTTTTTTTTTGTCGTTATATCAAAGCCATAATACTTAAAGGAAGAGAGTTGAATAAATTGAATTAGGTTGGTTGAAGGGATTTTGTTTATGTTTTTTTAATTTCATGTATTATTTAATTATGCTTGCATATGTATGTAAGTTTGTGTGTGGCTGTGTTTTATTAGTTACATTTGTGTTACATTGTGTTTATTAGTTACATTTTGATTCTAGAATACGGACGAGTGTGTCGTCCGTTTGGTATATCTAGTTATTATTGAATGAATGAGGCAATTATGTATATAAATTGCATACAGAAACAATCATTTATTAAATGAAAAGTTTTTCTCATATTAATGAATCAACTTCATTTATGGTAAGTAAACATTAAATCAATGAACCAATTAAATTGAATTCATGAAACTGGTGAAATAGTCTCGTTATATTTATGAAATTGCCACTAAAATGAAGTTCATGAATACAATTAATCATTCAACATTGATCCAATCAGGAGCTTCATTAGCTGACTTTCTATGACAAATTTCATTGATGTAATGAAGAACTTTATTGCCTAAATGAAAGGTTTCCTTTCCGTGTAGCCAACATATTTCCATATTTTTGAAGCAATTTTATTATGATTTTTGTATGCATTCCGTCCCAGTTTTAAGACGTAGCCATCCTAGGTTAGGTTAGGTTAGGTTAGCAGGATGCTGGTAAGGAAGGGGGAAATTTAGAGCCATCTCACTTGGGTCCAATACAATGATCCCTTTGTGATACATGTGTGTTGAAGAGAAGTTAGTGAGTAAGGGTGATAGGGAAGGGATGGTGATAGTGAATTATGAAGATGTAGGAAGAGAGAGAGGAAAGCTTCATTCTTGTATAACTCTGCTTTTTTTTGCACGCTCTTTAATAATGCAGTGTTGAGCGCCTTCTGGTGTCAAATGAGGCGTATTAAATTTTGAAGCTGTGTTTAGTAGCCATTGGTTATTTTACTTCGCCGATGATTCTGCTACAGAATGAAAGAGGGCGCTCTGATGTTACATTAGGATTAGCAGTGTAGTTTTAGTGACCCAGAGCCTTATGCCTGCATCACTTGAACTTTTCCCACAACAACTGATACAAAGGACACTAACTAATCACATCAGAAAAATTCGTGTTGTTGTTATTTTAATGACTGTCGGACACCGGGCTCGAACCCACGAACTTAGGTTTTGTAGTAAACGTGCTAACAACTTCAGCTAACGCCACCCCCTACTTCAGCCATCCTAATTAAAATTGATCTTCACCCATAAAAAATGTTTAATTATTTTTACATGTGCTTAGAAAAAAAAAACACATGTGAGTGTATTTGTGTTTTTTTATTTTATATTATTCATAGTTAAGCAAAAAAACTCATGGGTCTATATTTTCCAGAATTTTTTAGTCCCATCTAAAAAATCGACTTACATTGTTTTTATTGGAACACGCAGAATTTCTTGCTTCTATTGTTTTCTATTTACATACTAAGTTGTCAAATGAAGATTCTTTTTAGTTTATTAAGCTTCTACTACCTAAAAACTAAGAGAGTTTTTATCAAATTATCTGTTTTAGACTTAGATAATTTTTTTATTACTAACAACTAAAAATTAATTTTAATTAAAAATAAATAATTGTTTTAGTAATTTAGTATTAAAATCACCAAAAAGATTCAAATGCTGCGAGTTCAGCAACTTTGGGAAAAATTTTCTATATTATATTTTCAATATTTTTTTGAATAAGTGTAATTTGAACTGGTTTATTAATACTACACAAGTAATTTATAACATTCTAAAAAATTTTTCAATTAAAATTGATGTATTTAAAAAAATCATTATCAAAAAATATTATTCTTATTGTTGGATTCTTTTGTACATCTAACAAAAACTAATTAAATCTTTCAATAGCCAAGTCATTAAAACACTATAAATAGAAGGAAGCCGCAAAAGTTTTACAAGTGTGACAAATGCTAGCAAAATAAATCGATAATGAAAGCATATTGAAATAACTCAAAAAAAAACCATTACAAAAATCATATTTTTAGCATGTGATAATATAAAGTACATGTTTTACAAATCTTTCATTTGTCATAGATTAAATTTATTTTGCAATAACATTGTGTGCAATATTTCCAAATAAGGTCATAACGAGTTGCGTGAAAATTAAAAACAAATCTGAAAAACAGCCTGACCAAATCAGACAATTTTGGTAATTCAACATATATGTATATAATTTTATGAGAAAACAAACAAAAAACTTATATTTTGCTCTATTGTTTTAGCTAATGGTGTCAATTTACGTATTATATACAATACATCCATATATACATTAGAGTGTCCCTTCACAAGGGGTTTTTTTTTTTTGCTAAAAAGTTCAACGGTACCCGCTAATTTTTTCGATTTGACTTGAGCAAAATTCATGTGTAATTTTACGCCCTTACGACCACGCCTTTCCTAAACGACGGGGCTATAAAAAGCAAAATATGAGATTTTTCTATGGTCGTATTATTTTTTGTACTAGAAATTTTTATTTAATTTATTATAATAATTATTATTATATTTTATTAATTATTATATTTATTATTATAATAATTATTGTTATAATTACTTGAAAGAACAACAAAATTTGTAAGTTTCCGTAAAAGCCATTGCACATACCTGCAATCAGTTTTTAAATGGACAACAGCTGCTTTTTGCGGCCACCTGATAAAATGGTACCTCCGTTTCAAATCTACATTTTCAACCATCTGAGATAGTTGTCAATCTCTTTTATCTCTCTGAACTCGAAAATCCAATTATTAGAGGAGATTGCCGTGAATTGATCGAGCTTTCGATATTATTTTTAAGAAAAAATTTTAATAAAACATTTAAAATAATCCTCCTGGGGCTATGCATCACGATGGATGGCGAGAGCTATTTATGCAATTAAAATGTTTTTGTTTCGCGATCAGCTGAAATTAACAAGAAAATAGAAAGAAGGTTTGCAAGAAGTTTCTCTTTTCATTGCAGCAACTTATGTTAAATCATGGATGCAATGCAACTTAGCCGTAAAAGCCCCATACGAAGACTTGTGTTTTATAAAGGCTATTAAGACCTATGAGTGTGTTAACTAACAAATTTGAAAATGCTAAGCGATATGTTCCATCGAAAGAAGAATTGCGTTGCTCATTATTTGGTAAGTATTGTAAAAATACTAAGCTCTTTGTCAATACGTTAATTTCATTTTCCATTTTGTACAGATAAAAAACTTTGTAACATTATTGCAATAAAAAGCTACAATATGTTTGACAGATTGAAAATAAATACTCGTTTTCTCACCGAAGACCCATCAACTTGGGCAGGCAGTGAATCTTTTTTAGCAGCTAAATCAAAAGTAATTCACTTAAAAGCCGTAAATGACAGCGCTGAAAGAGCTGTTAACCTCATGCAACAATTTTATGGACTTCTGACAGTGCAAGAAGAGCAAAATCAATATTTATTGTAGTGTGTAGAAGAGCAGCGAAAAATGTATCCAAATTGCACAAAAACATCTTTAAAAAGGAAATTTACTGCACCCTAATGTTTTTTATATCATAAGTTTTGTTGAATTCCTTATTTTAATTTTGATTATGCATTTCTAAGTTCCCAATATTTTATTTGTAAGGCCCCGTCGCTTAGGGAAGGCGTGGTCGTAGGGGCATAAAATTACACATGAGTTTTACGGAAGTCAAATAGGAAAAAATTAGCGGGTACCGCTTCAACATTTCCAATATTTAAATTTAAGGGACACTCTAATGTACATACATATGTATGTATGAACGTAATTAATACTGTTGGTATACGTTCACACTAGGTCTGTACAACTCTATAACAAGTACAGCAATACAAAAACTATAGACATTATTTTGTGTAAGATTATTGTACGTTCGTCAAAAGAATAAAAATAAATTTATATTAAAATTGTTTAAAATAATGCCATAAATAGCTTAGGTAAGATTGAATTGGATACTTCCTAACTATAGCTCACTTGATATATAAGATTACCAATTAGGGCCAGACAGTAAGTAGATGAGGTATTTTAATGCCCCGATTAATGTTGTCTCGGCAACAACACAACATTAATCTTTTTTTCGATGATGGTTTACAACATCTAGGTGTTGCGTATGTCACACAGTTGTATTTTAATTGCAGTAGATATGTACATAAATATGTAATGATGCGTGCCAAAAAGATGAAGTACTAAAGAAAATTAATTTAAAAAATCCCTTAATACAATGTTTGTTGTCAGAAAAAAAAAGTAATAATAATGGATGTTAAAGTCGATAATTTTTTTTATGATGATGATGAAATAGTTTAGTATATACCTACATTTTTAAAGAAGTAAATATTTTGTATTGTTTTACTTATATTCATTGCTTTTAATTTATGCAAATATATTAAATAAACAAACAAAAGAAAGAGGAAAATTTAAGAAGTTGAAGTATCACAAAAAATTTATTTACATGTGGTTACAATAAATTCTAAATATGTTAAAAATATGCGCATATAGTTTTTATTTTATTTTTGTCAATTCTAGTTTAGAGATCAAATTTATTCTTTTTCAATTTATAAAATTTTTATTTATTATTTTTTGTATAAATTTCTTTCCAAGGGTGTCATCACCTCCACCCGCTTTTTATTTTCCTAAGAAATATTTTAAATTACAGTTATAAACGCTATGCAAAAACATTTACATAGCATGTATACCTACAAATTTTTCTTCAACGACAATAAGACAACACCTAATGAGCAGTTGTCAGTTTTTCACAGTGCTAACAACACATAAGAACACATCGTCGGTTGGTTTCTGGTTTGCTGCAGACATAATGTATTTGGAATATGCTGTGCCGCAAACCAGAAACCAACCGACGACATGTTGTAAACCGTAATCGCAACAGTAGTATAGGTAGCAAATGTAATTAATAGTGAATTTAAAAAAATAATTTTCTAACCAAAATTCAAAAAAGCTTATAAAATACAAAACCCTAATGTTTATAGACAAAATCTCAATAAAGTATTGAGAATTGCAAAACTTCAATCAATTATAATTACAAAATTACGCTAGGCTAAGAAACTTTTAATATCAAGGCAACATTTCGTTGTCATTGAAAGTAACTATTTTGAAGCCAAAATTGATAATAAAATTAATGAAATATTTATTTCAATATTTTATTTCTATTTTTAAATTTGTATTCACTTTGACATATAGTATATACATATCTGTGGTTTTCAAGAACAGCGTATTTCCGAAAATCTAATTTCTCAGGAGATCCAGAAAAGCAAAATTTTTCACTTTTTTTACACAATCGAAAAGCATGACAAAATTGTCCCGAGTTCTAACTGACGGTTTTAGAAGTTAGCATAGCACTATTGATCAAATGCATAGATTCACGTTATAGGGAGGACATTTGAAGAAAAGTATTGTTCTGCCTTCTTTACAGATGTTTTGTTTCTCGGGCATTTTATAAAGTGTGGCATGAAGGCCTAGTTTTAAAATTGAAGACATATCTACCAATCATACATGGGCATACTGCATTATAAGTTCCAGTAAGCAGTAAATTTTTATCAGTAACCAGTAAATTTTTACTGGATACTGAAATTTTTTCCAGTATTCAGTAAATATTTTTTTGGATTGCCTCTGATTTTGGGGGCATATTGCGAATTTTTTAAAATGGCAAAATAATTTGCTCAACTACACCTAAAAGCCACACTTAGTCGTTTTTCACGAATGAATATTTCGTATGATAAAAGTGCGTTATTAGTAAAAATTTATTGATTACTGCATGTTTTCAGCACACAGTAAATTTTTACTGATTTTAAAAAAGTAAAAATTTATTTTTACTGCAATTTTAATTTTACTGCTATATGTATGCGGTTGAACTTATGGATAATAATAGTAAACGAACAAAAGTGTGTTCAGTTAAGATTTACCCTAGGTTCGCCTATTCGAATCAACGATCAAGTTGTTACTTGTTCCATGCACAAGTGAAATTCTTTGGTGTGCACCTTGATCGATGGTTTACATGGAAACACTACGTTGACTCAAAGCTAACATAAATGAATATTGAATTAATTCAGATAGAAATTCAAAATCGATTATTTCAATTCCAAAAATTATTTATTATATGACCGATTGGAACACATTAAGGAACCTTCAGGGTACCACACCTATATAGTGTAGTACGTGTGCTCTTCCATATTTTACCCTAATATTCTCAAGAAATTTCACTAAAAACATTTTTTTCAAAATCGATTATTTCAATTCCCAAAATTATTTGAGAAACGTGAACACTTGGATCACATTAAGAAACCTCCAAAGTATCACACCTATATGGTGTAGTACGTGTGCTCTTCCATATTTTACCAAAATGGCCACTTCTTTAAAAAAAATTTCACTAAAAAGCATATTTTTCAAAATGGATTATTTCAATTCCCAAAATTATTTGAGAAACGTGACCGATTGGAACGCATTAAGGAACCTTCAGAGTACCACACCTTTATGGTGTAGTACGTGTGCTCTTCCATATTTCATCCAAATGACCACTGATCTTCTCAAGAAATTTCACCAAAAAAAAAAGCATATTTTTCAAAATCGATTATTTCAATTCCCAAAACTATTTGAGAAACGTGAACACTTGGATCAAATTTAGAACCCTCCAGAGTACCACACCTATATGGTGCAGTACGTGTGCTCTTCCATATTTTGCCCCGATCTTCTCAAGAAATTTTACTAAAAAGCATTTTTTCAAAATCGATTATTTCAATTCCTAGAATTATTTGAGAAACGTAAATACTTGGATCGCACTTAGTACCCTCCAGAATACCACGCCTATATGGTGTAGTACGTGTGCTCTTCCATATTTTATTCAAATGAGCACTAATCTTCTCAAGAAAATAGTGTTTTCTTAAATCTTATTTTTTGGGTCTACCAGACATATTTTCAGCATAATAGTTTTATAATTTCATAAAATATATTTTGGAGCAATTTTTCTAACAAAAAAAATGTATCTATCTCGATCCAGTTCCAAGGATTTGGAATCATAATCCATTTAGCGGCTACTGTTAAATAGCTAACAGTGTCTCTGCTAGTTAAATTCGAATTTATCTTCACACACATCAATTTTTGACATTTTATTTACGAGAGTGTAAAAATGCACAATTGCACCGTTTGCGAGACTTTTGGAAATTCTCATGAAAAGCCTTATTATATAAATTTTTTGTTTTATGTTATTACTACTGTACCATTCTTATCCTAAACAAGAACCACGACGTGAGCATAATGGTACTATCGTTCCTTTTCTTCTTTTGTTTTTTTTTTCTTTTCGATAAAATAATATAGAAACAACACTATGCGATGGAAAACACACGGAGTAGACATGTAGGTTCGATAGTACAACCAAAGGGTAATAAAACACTAAACTCAATTTAGCTATTTGGTGATTAATTTCTTTATATTCCTCCAAATACTCAAAAATCAGCGGCTTCTCAAAAAAGTTGTCGTCAGTTTTTGTGTAACTGCTAATTCAGACTTGATGATACCGGTTAATTAAATATGGCAATTGGTCTTTTCGACAAATTTTATTCACATTATTTGTCAAAAAAAAAAAATCCTTTTGAGGCACTTTTTTGCAAGAATATAGGAAAATAATTTGTTTTAATTTTTTTCGGAATAACTAACAGGCACTCCAATAGCAAAATTTGGCAAATTTGTAGCTACGGAAAAGCTGATCAACTTTTGTGAGTTTACATAATTTTAACATGTCTAGGCATCCTACAGATCACTTTATACCTTAAAAATTTTCGTTTTTCACATTTTTTCTGCGCTATATTTTTTCTTTATTTTCACGTCTCTGAAAATTGCCAAACTGAGTATGGAGTTTTACTACCCTTTGGTAGTAGAATTGGACCTATACTCTCAAGTCCCTGTAATTTTTGCACTGTTGCAATATCGTCGGTTGGTTATTGGTTTGCTGCAGACATAATGTATTTTGAATATGCTGTGCCGCAAACCAATAACCAACCGATGATATGTAATGTAAAGAACGACACAGTTTGATCTAAATAATAAATTATTTCCGTACACCAAAGGTGAAAAGGAACCCTATTGTTTTCGCTACGCTGTCCGTCTGTCCGTCACACGATATTTTCTCAGGAACCGTAAGAGCTACGGACCTGATATTTGGAAAGAGTATGTAGAACCTTGGCCGCTACAACAACAAATACATGAGAATTAAAAATTAAAGGCTGTTCCAAAACGAGCAACGAAAAATGTTAAAATCCCATGTAATATACATACAATTGTATGAACATATGTATATTGAAACTTGAAATTTGTAAAATTTGTGTATTTTTATACAGACTACAACAATTAACACTAAAATTTAAAAAAAATTAAAATTAAAGGGTGGTCCATCAGTTAATGCAATTTTGACTATGTAATTTTGACAACTTGCTATATCTTGGAAACCGTAAGAGGCAAACACTTGAAATTTTCAAAAACGGTAAAACTCAAAAAACCGAAAGTTATAAAATCGCCAAACCAAAAAAAAAATCGCCAAATATTAAAAAAAAATCGCCAAAACGAAAAAAATCGCCAAAATTAAAAAAAAAATTTCTATCACTAAAATAAATCGCCAAATTCGAAAAAATCGCCAAAATGAAAAAAATCGAAAAAAATCGCCAAAACGCGAAAATGTCGCGAAAACTAAAAAAAATGTATATAAAAAAAATCGCTAAAATGAACAAAATCGCCAAAAATAAAAAAAATCGCCAAAATAAAAAAACGCCAAAAACCGAAAAAATCACCAAAACAAGAAAATTAAGTGTCAAAACTAAAAACATCGCAAAACCTAAAAAACGCCAAAACAAAAAAAAAACGAAAAAACACCAGAAACTAAAAAAAATGCCAAAACTATATATTATATGGGATGAAGTTTGTATTAAATTACATATCTAGTGTTCGTACGGAACCCTTCGTGCAGGAGTCAGAGTCGCACTTTACTGAATTTATTTATTTTTTCATTATGGCGGTTTTTCGGTTTTCGGTGATTTATGTATTTTAGCTTTAGAGATTTTTTTAGTTGGGCGCTTTTTTCGTTTTGGCGACTTTTTCAGTTTTTGGCGATTTTTTTTCGGTTTGGCGATTGTATAATTTTGGAATTTTTTAGTTTTAGCGTTTTTGAAAATTTCAAGAGTTTGCTCTTACTGCTTCTAAGATACAGCGAGTTGTCAAAATTACATAGTCAAAATACCATTAACTGATAGAACAGCAGTGATGCCAGAATTCCTTCACCAAAAATGGCTAAATGTAAACAAAAAAAAATTACTAAAAACTAGCTAAAAAATGGCTAAGCGTCATCGAATGCAAAAATCTTGAACTTTAGCAAAAACAAGAAAGTATTTCATATATTATTTTTTTAAAGCAAATCGGGAACTTTTTAAAGTAAATAAAAACAATAAATTGAAGTAATAAAAAAAATAATTTTGCTTCAGGTAGTCAAGAAACTGCGCATTTATTGCAAACTTGCAATACTACGCCTTCTATTCATTTGTATATTCTGCTATTCAGTCTTGAAATTTGTGGGTTATTAATCCATTCCTTGCGAAATTTTTGCTTTTAATTTTTATTAATTTTCTATTTTGTTATTCTTTTTTTAAACTTTAATTTATTTTTTATTTTCACTCGTGTAAAACAGAAATGACCCTTGTTTGATTGATATCATAAACGACCAATTAGGCCCGACAACTTATAACAACATTGCAATGATTATTAGAACGGAGTAGCAAATCTTATTGCTACCCATTTAGCCATCTCTTTGATATAAGCGCTTTTAGACTGCTGCAACAAAAAAATGGCAAGTTTGAACCCGGATTCATTAATATTAATGCGAAAACGATTCCATATTACTCTGTTGTGTTTGTCGGTAGTTAATATATGTTCTTTTGCTGCGAGTTTAAATTTTTATGAGAGGTCAAACAAAATTTCATGTTTGGAAAAATAGCTAAAATATAGCTAGATTAAAATAAAAATTTCTTAAAAAATAGCTAATAGCTAAATGGGATGAAAGCTGGCTAAATTTAGCTAGAAAATTACTGAATTGACATCACTGTCCAGTAGTTAACTTCGGCCAGGTCATGATTGATTGTTGATTGTAATGCATTAGAGGAAAATTTAGTTCCAGTCCATAATAATTGGATATCATCAGCAAAAGCCAGTGGTTACTAATATAATCAAAAAAGGCATTAAGAAATAAGTTGAACAACATTGGGCCAAGAAGTGAGCCTTGTGTGACACCCGATCTAACACGTTTTAACTCAAACATCACTCCATTTACAGAAACATATTGTCCTCGGTTACTCAAATAATATCAAATTAATCGGGAGGCTGTTAGGGAGAATATAAAATATGTATGTCCTGTTTGACGATGGGTCCTCACTTACACTAATGGAAGACAGTCTTCTACATGAGCTGTATTTAAAGGGCAAGCCAGTCCTCTTTGTTTAAAATGGACTGCCGTCCCTCACCGCTATGAAGACGATTCTCAGGTGCTTAATATCATGATATCAGATGATCCTAAGAAAAAATTTTTCGACTTGGCTAATGTACACACTGTGAAGAACCTAGATCTTCCATAGCAAACTGTAGACGTTCAGCAACTGAAGAGCCTGTATAGTCATCTAAAAGATATTCCCCTATCATCGTATGTTGACGCTGAAGCTGAACTTATGAGTGGGTTGAAAAATAGTTGGTTGAGTAATAGCCAAAAAATAAGAGAACGAACGGTGTTAGAACCAGTTGCCGAGAAGACGAGTCTGGGATGGTCCGTTAAAGGTCCATGTGCATTTAAAGACGAGAATTTCAAATTTAACGCCTTCCATACATGCACTGACGTCAACGAATGCTCCGAATTATTACAAGCAGCAAATCAATACGTTTTTATGGACAACATCGACGTAAATAGAAGCCACAAACATATAAACTCCGCAGAATATATTGAATGTTTACGGCAACTAACAGCGAATACACTGAAGATGGTCGTTACGAAATACCCAAAAACAAATCTCCCCGACTGCTTCCCCATGACAAAAAAGAGGGCTTTACGTCTTCTATTGAGACTAAAACGTGATCCTCAATTGCATACTTTAATAGAGTCCGAGATTCAGGGCTATTTATGACAAGGTTATGCCATCCGCTTGCCAGACGACGCGCGGGTAGTGGATTCCTGGTATCTACCTATATTTCCTGTCCTCAATCCCAGTAAGCCTTGTACAGTATGCATAGTATGGGATGCAGCCGCCAAGGTTAATAGAGTGTCACTTAATTCAATGTTGTTGAACGGACCAGACTTAGTGGATATACTAAGACGATTTCGCCAAAAACGTTTTGCAGTTAACGGCGATACCAGATTACGATCTGGTAAAAATTCAATCAGAGGACCAAAACTATCAACGTTTCTTAAAAATGGAAACAAAGAACCAACAAAATTCGCACTCACGGTGATGACCTTCGGAGTAACCTGTTCCCCAAGCGCAGATCAATTTGTAAAAAATACAAATGCTGAAGAATTTCGCGCTGTTTATCCTAGGGCGGTGGAGGCAATTGTAGACAATCATTATGTTGACGACATGCTCGATGGAGTAGACACGGAAGAAGAGGCCCTCCAGTTAGCAAAAGATGTTCATTTCATACATGCACAAATTGGTTTCACGATTAGAAATTGGAGGCCAAATTCAGAAAAAGTTTTACGTGCACTCAATGCAGAATCAGAAGACCTCAATTTAGACATTGACAAAGCTATTGGGCACCAACAACGTTTTGGGAATGTGGTGGCTGGCCTCCAAAGATTCCTTTTCCTTCAAATTATCGCTAAAATACAGAAGTTGTAAACACCTCAATGGCAGCTGCAGACCAACTAAACAAGAGGTTCTTAGTACAGTATTTGACCCCATTGGCATTATCGGATTCTACGTCATGTACGCCAAAATAATTTTCCAAAAATAAAATGGTGCAGTGGTTTCACCTGGGGCGAATATATACAAGAAGCGGAATATGTGAAATGGCTACGCTGGAGTCAGTACTTAAAAGAAATTGAGCAACTTAATATACCAAGACATCATTTTTGCAAAACGTCCACTCCAGTTGGTAACTTAGAGCTACACACATTTGTTGACGCATCCAAAAACGGGTTTGCAGCAGTGTCGTATATACGCTACAATATAGAGAGCAGTGTCAGGTGTAGTCTTATTGGAAGTAAAACTAAGGTCCCCCCCTCAAAATGTTATCAAATCCCAGACTACAGCTTCAGTCCGCACTATTGGGTGCTCGTTTCGCAGCAAATGTGCCTTCATCCCTTAAGCTCAAGTTCAATCACCAGGTATTTTAGACAAACTATAGGACAGTTTTATCATGGATACGATCCAATTATCGTAAGTACTCGCCTTTTTGTTGCATTTAGAGTAAGCGAAATACTTAGCTTAACTGAAATTGAGGAATGGAAGTGGGTCCCCTCCACAAATAACGTAGCTTATGAAGCCACCTTTTATGAAGATGCCAACGAACACACATCCGAAGAGTTAAGACCAAAGTACATCGGAGTTCACACAGAAGGGTTAAGAAACGTATTTCTCATAAGACCAGAACGATTCTCTCGGTGGTCCCGTTTCCTTGGTGCAACATCGACTCTCATATAAATCGCCCGCATTATAAAAGGTAAAAGCTGACGTGAAAAGGTCATACATGCAAAAACTCAAGAAAATGTAGCGTCAGCGGAAATTATGATCTGAAAATATACCCAGACTGAAGCGTTTGGGGACGAGTTAATAATGCTGCTGAAAAATCGGGTTTTACTATCGTCAAGCACTTTATATCAACTTTCAGCATACTTAGATGACAATGAACTAATTGACGATTACCATGTGAAGTACCTACATGGTAATCACGAAACGGTGGTCAATGAAATACGTCAGAACTTCTGGATACCAAGCCTCAGAAGTGTATTACAACAGGTTCGAAAGTCATGTCAAAAGTGTCCTACTCTAAATGCCAAGCCGCCGAAAATGTCCATGTTGCCATCATCTAGATTGGCTTCATTTTGTCAGCCATTTACGTATGTAGGAGTCGATTATTTTGGTCCGATATGTTTCACAATTCGAGAAAAACGATATGGAGTGCTATTTACCTGTTTGACGCACGAGACAATGGAACCAACTTTCATGGAGCGGAGCGGGAATTGCGCAACGCATTTGAGTTAATGGATAGTGATGAAATTGTGAAAAATGTTCACCAATTCAACTATGCGCTGGAACTTTGTTCCACCATCAGATTAGTTAAGGTTTCACTTTCATCCATTCTACCCAGACTCAAACTCACAGATGAACTGCTGAGGGCGGCCTTTGTTGAATACGAGAACATCGTAAATTCTCGTCCCCTCACCGACATACCAATCGAGCATTGTGAGCAAGAGTCCCTAACACCAAATCATTTTTCGGTGGGAAGTTCTAATAGGATGAAACCTTTAGCGCAACGTAAAGATTATAGTATGTCTCTGCAACATGGTTGGAAAGTTGCCCAGGACTTAGCAGATTCGTTCTGGGAACGTTGGCTTCGAGAATATCTACCTCCAATTACTCGCTAAACAAAATGGTTTCAAAATACTGAGCCTATCAATGTTGGAGATATCGTATATATTGTCGACCCAAATAATCTCAGAAATTGTTTGCCGAAAGGTAAAGTCATAAAATTTACAGTTTCTGCTGATGAACAGGTCCATAGCGCTCATATTAAAACATCTACTGGTATTTATGAAAGACCAGCTACGAAGATTGCCGTGCTATCGTTGGACAAAAAGGTAAGTCCACAGAAGGCCGATATCCTAGTTAGACGGCAAAAAGAAATCACGTGGAAAAAAATTTCAGATCTCAAATTTAAATAGAACCTATACTGAAGTTAATCAAACAGAAAATATGGAATTTTAAAATATTAATTATATCAAAAATTTATTTTCTAAGATTTTTTAAATCCCTCCTTTTTTATAAATAAAGAGAATTGAAACAAACTTCAGCGTTCTTTGAATTTAGACTTTCTAATGTTTTTTTGTGCAATATTAATCCATTTATTGTTTTTTTGTTATCAAACATTTGTAAGCGTGGCAACCTCAAGCATCTTATTTGCAAATAGTACGTTTATGGTGAATGAGGTAGTTTAGACGAGAACAATTTTTAAGCCGCACAATTTTTGTTCTTTTCCAAATTACACGAGACTAATTCATCTGGCACAAAATGTATACGTATACACAGATTTGTGTGTGTTAGTGTTTTAGTATTCATTTAACATTTTTTTTTTTAAGTTGTGTGTGTATTGGTTTTATGCTGCTAATGCGGGGTTGTAGCTGGTTGAAAAGTTATGCCAACCGCTAAACCACTCTCTTTGCCTCTCTCACCAACAAACTGGCATGTTATGCCAGCACAATTATGCCCGTGTAAATCAGCGCAATAGTTTTTTGAATTAGTTAGTCGCAATAAAAATCTGACAAATATGGAAAAAATAACAGTGGGAACTAGTGGCAACGTTTGTCATTTCGGAAATTTTTTGTTGTGTGGCATTACCAAACAAACTGTTTACGTATCTGATGTAAACAGTTGTGAGAATAAGTTGGTCAGCGTGTTGACATTTTGACATTGAGAAAATACCGAAAGAATTTCAAATGTGTGCAGGTATAAACATTTTAAAGTATGGAAAACGAAAAAGAAAGTGGAAGGCATAGGAGAGTGTGAGTGATATTTAAGCGCCCTGACAGCTGATATGACGACACAGCTAATTCAGCTTGTGGAGGTTCGTGAGGCTGTATGGAAACATACATATGTATGGATGTATATGTAGCACTTATAGGGATCGAAATGCAAAAAAGGGTGTAGAAATTTTGGTGGAGTTAGGTCTTCATGCACATGAAATTTTAAACCAACTGGCATCCTGCTTCCGTAAATTGGAATGCAGAGTACAATAGAATCCTTTGGTGGCACGCATATTAAGCCCTGGTCTTTTCCACCACTTTCTTTCCCGTTTTTTAGATTTTCTTAATTTTTTCTTATTATTGATAAACACACGGTGGCACTAGCCAATTGAATAACTTTGCGATTATCCATTTGTATAAATATTAATTAAAAAACAAGTAAGAGTGCTATATTCGTCTGTGCCGAATCTTATATACCCTTTACCAAAGTGAGTTTATGTAGTATAGAGATACATACATAAGCACATACATAAAGTATAAATACAAAGAAAAAAATAATTTGACCTAGTTACTTTTGTGTACAAAAAAAAATTTATTTTCAAACCCTAGAATCATCATATTAAATTTTTGTGATTATATCAATATAGTAGTTCTTAAAAAAATATAGAAAGTGTGTTAAGTGAAAAAAGAAAAAAGGAAATTCAAAAAAATCGTTTTATTTAGTTACTTTAATATCCAGAAAAAATGTTCAAAGTTTCCAGCTCTGGAGCTGCTTGCGACCGTTGGTACAACATGAACAGGTTGTGTATGAGATTGTAAAGTGTGTGGGGTCGTTGTATGAAGTAGTGTCTCGGTTGTATGAAAGATCAAAAATTTTTTGGCAAGTTGTATAGACATGTTGTATAATTTAGGAGTATATTGTACAACTTCATTTCATTTCGTTTTTATTTTCGTAGTGTCATATAAAAAACCGTCACGCACAAATTCAAATGTGCGTTTAAAATGTTATGCAAATGTAATTTTTGTAGTATTTTGGCTCACTTTCTTTTAGTGTTTTTAAAAGTTTGTTGTAAGAATATGTTTCTTTTTATATATATAAATCAATTTTTTTTTACCAAATTTTTTCTGCACTTTTTTACATTCTTCTTCTTCGTTTTGCACGAACAAAATCATCGACTACAATGTGCGCAGTAGTACCTAATGTCATGTTTACTCAAAATTTTTTTTTTTGTGAAATGAAGTTGTGCGCTAATGTTACACACGTTGTTGTATAGTTTGTGTCCAAAACACACAACTTGATAAGCCAACGTGTTGTACAAACGGTCGCAAGGTCTGCGGCTTGCATAAGAGCTGAATTCGCTCAGTAAACTCGTCGTCATTGTGCTTTACACGACGATTTTATGCAGCGAATTCTTATAGACGAATTCGTCGACGTGGACGAAAAACGGCGGTTAAGAAATAAAAAATACGGCGGCGGCTTAATCGGCTAAAAAGGACACGTTTTATTAATCATTTATTTATTTTATTATTATTTATTTATTTTTGAGCAAATAAAATTGAAAAATTCTGTTATTTTGTTTAAGTTGTAATGCATAAATAATTATACTGTTACGTTTAAATTTTATTAAACGTGTGAGTTCTTTTGATTGCTCAAAAATAAAAACAAATAACACACAATTTTTATTTGCTACTGTTCTTCCTTTTTATTCTTAACCTTTATGTCAACAGCAGAAATGCTTTACGCACGTCCACAGCAGCATACCTGGGTATGTACATACGTTTTGTATGGGGAATGGTACGGCGTTAGCATAAAAATGCTAATTACGTATCTACCTGGTTTGTTGGAATTTCCGAATTATTTTTTTAGTTTGTTAGAAATGGACAAAAGGCTAAAAAATTTTATGATAACCAATTTCATCCTCACAGTCATTGTTTGTTGAAAAAAGTGGTTGTATAGGTAGACGACATACGTATATAATAAATATATAATATAGACAGGTAGAAACATTTATTGTTGCGGAAATTTCATTCTTTGTAGTATCGTCAGAAAATTTAGTTTACATTTGTGATTCGAAGTGAAAAGACGTTTCTGTTTATTTTGTGGAAATAAAAAAATATTAAAAGTGAAATGGCTGATGGTGAATGGTGAATGGCTTACTCCGCGACAACTAAGCGCACTTTCGTACGAAGAACAACAAGCATATATTCGGCAAGCGCTTGAAGAGAGCCAAGAAGAAACAAGTGACCACGATTCAATAGTTGGTGACGAGGCTTTAGGTGATATTGGTGGAGATGACTCAGACGTTGAAGAACCCATGTTACCAGAATATGACCCAGAGGGCGACAGTGATTCTGATGAAGATCTTGAAGATGCACCAATTGAAACTGGCGAAGTTTTTACTGCCAGAGATGGTAATATTTGGTCCTCGATACAACTACAACCTGTAAGATTCCGTACGCACAACATTCTAAGAAGTGCATAATCTGGACCAGTACGGGCAACGCAGGGTTTGACCATTGCAGAAACGTTCCAATTGATAATGTCAAACGAAATATGCGACATAATTATTCGTGAATCAAATCGAAAGGCAAGGCAATTTTATGATATTGACAACGGAAAACATCCAACAAGAGAACCGAGATCATGGATTTCCATAACAAAAAGTGAATTTGATACATATTTGGGCCTACTTTTGCTAAGTGGCGTTACACATTCTGGTTACGTGCATACGAAAGATTTGTGGAAAACTACTTCACATCCACTATATCGTGCCGCAATGAGTGTACGACGATTTTGGGAAATAAGCCGCTTCATACAATTTGATAATGGAAACACAAGCCAGCAACGAAAACAAACTGACAAAGCAGCAGCAATATCGGACGTTTTTTGATGCTTAACAGCTGTCTTCGTAGATATTATGTGGCTGGAGCCAACGTCACCGTAGATGAACAATTGTATGCTTATCGTGGTGGAACTGGCTTCACGCAATACATACCATCAAAACCTGCCAAATATGGAATAAAAGTGTGGTGGGTGTGCGACTCCATTTCTTCCTATCCATTGCAGGTACAATGAATATTGTTGAAAATTTTTGAAAATCTAAATAACTAAATTGAATATAATTTTTCAATGCAGGGACAAATCTATACAGGAATGGCACCGTCTGGTGAACGTGAAAGAAACGTTGGCGAAAGAGTAGTAAAGGATTTATGTGTCAACCTTTTTGCTGGAAGTGGTAGAAATATTGTATGTGACAACTTTTTCACTAGCTACAACTTGGCAAAAACTTTGATGTTAGACAACAATTTATCTATATTGGGTACTTGCAACAAAAGGCGTACATTCGTGCCAGCAGCATTTGCCAACCCGAAACGACGTGAGGCTGAATCATCAATGTTTGGGTTCTGTAATCACGTTACGATGTGCTCGTACGTTCCCAAGAAAAACAAGGCAGTTGTAATGTTGTCCACTACTCATTATACAACAGAAACGACCGGTCCTAAGAAGAAGCCGTTGCTTATATTGGACTACAACAAAACCAAAGGTGGCGTTGATAACATGGACAAGTGCTTGTCCGAATTTAGTACGAAGCGGCGCACAAATAGATGGCCGCTGGCTTTCTTTTATAATATTGTGGACGTTGCTGCGTTTGCTGCATACGTAATATACATTGACAACAACACTCACCTGAAGACATCTACAAGCCGCCGTAGGATGTTTCTCCATCAGCTTAGCGAGCAATCGTGCAAGCCAGAAATGGAAAGAAGGGCGAATAACAGCAGAATATCCAGAGATTTTTCAACGCGCAACGCCATCGAAGCCATGAAAGGTGGGCCCATCGGAGTTGTGGATGCTGAGGCACATGCATCGGAGGAACGTGATAGTACGGGCCGGCTAAAAGTAAAGGGGAATTGCTATATCTGCTCGAAACGACGCCCTACTCGTAAAGCATGCACATTATGCAACAAACCAGTGTGCGCAGAGCATTCCAAAACTTACCTCAATACGATAGATGTATTTGAATTTCAATAATTTTAAGCAAAAATAATTAAAACTGACATTATATAATAATAATAAAAAAATAATTACAAAACTTAGCTCAAAATAAACTATACTTTTATATTATATTATCATATTTGCATGCGTTTTACTATACATACCCAGGTATGTATTCTGTTGACTTAAGGGTGCAACTTTGTAAGTGGGCTTTATCTTCCGAACGGATGATCTAATCCTAACCAAACTTGAAACTATTGCGTAAAACAGTTTTGACTAGGATATCAAGAAATTTCAAGTCGATCCGGTTGTCCAGTTTAGAGCTACAGCGTTTTCAAAACTAAAAACATACACAGGTATGTTGCCGTTGACATAAAGGTTAACTAAGCAAATTACAACTTGTCTTTACTTAAGTACTTCTTATCGTTATTATCCACTTTCAACGAAGCTGGCTCGACTAATTTCTGATTAGCACTGACTTAACGATGTCAACTCGACTACTCTCTGATTAGCACTCCACCAGAGACCTGCGCCGAGACGGCTTAGCCGGCTCAAAGCCAGCCGCCGACGATTTTTCTCAGCCGCCGCCGCTAATTTTTTCTTTGAAAAATTGGCTTAAAAATAACCGCCGATTTTTTAAATTTTTTTTTATTTTGAACCTTTTTTATGCTAAATATACTTTAAATAAGCTTTTATACGGAAGATAAATCAAAGTCAAATGTCGTTAAAAGTGTTGGCACTACAGTTCGGCTATAACGAACATCGACTAGAATTTACCGTAAATATTTGTGTACTTTTTTTAGCTGATTTACTTTAAGAAATTTTTATATGAAAGTTAAAAGAAAATAAAATGTCTTAGAAGATAATATACAATTCAATTCGGTTATAACAAACATCGGTATAATATATGATCGTCTACAACGAACAATTGAAAACCCGCATAGAAATATATTCGCTTAGATATATACAGTTAGGTTCGGTTATAACGAGCAAGTTATAAAATTCAAGTTTATTTCCAGTTGTTTTTCAAGTATACATCACTCATTTATTCAAATAGCGTCACAACTAAAAAAACAGTTATGCAGAAAACGCGTTTTAAGTTTTCAATTTGCATACAACTCAATACAACATACAAAAATGTTCTTCTCTCAGTAGGTGATGGTACAAGCTATTTATATGAAATTTTTACACAGGATAAAACACGAAATGCCTCGTTATTCTGCATTATTAACTCAAAAAACTAATTTTTTGAGTTATGATGTAAATGAGCGATATGTAATTGAATTCTAATTTTATTGGGTCACTGGACCAAATAAATTATTTTTTAAGTTTTATGTCTTTGTGAGGACCTGACTCCTTTTGAAAAATTGTTTTTGTAAACTTTTTAGACTAAAAATTTCCAGTCTTATATTTCTATTCATGATGATAATGTGCCAGTTGAAAATGGCAGAGTTACATGAAGTAATGAAACCGACAGTACACTACTGTGTCACAAAAGCCCCAAGTATTTGCAAGATTTTGTAAAGGTCGGTTGGATAGGCGTGTCTCCGTCTAATTTTATAAATATATTAAAAAATTAAAGTCTGCTTAGCCGAAGTACATAACGCTTCATTTACACATGCAGGTAACTTGTTACAAGTTGCGTGTACGTATTAACAACCAATACATTGAATGCATTGGTTTCTTCTGTGCGTTGTTTGTACTTTTTTCGCCTATATTAGTTTTTAATGTGTGGGCTGCCAAATTTTTGGTATAGGAACATTACAGGGAAACGAATTTAGTGATCAACTTTGTACCAAAATAAATGATAAATTTATATTGCAAATCAATAATAAGTCATATTTGATTACATGTTCTTACTTTTTGTTTTATTTTTTCTGTATATAAGTTGAAATAATAACATTTTAAAATTTATTCCATGTAAGCTATCCATTAAAATTAAAATTAAATCCTTAAAGGGTAACACTGTTTTTATTTTTGACAATTCTCCTACATGCAAGTGAAAAAATTACTTGTAATGAAAATTTCTTGCCAGTGAGCCTACAACTCAAGGCGAATTCACATAAGGTGATCTTAATTCGCCAGCTGACATAAATTTCCTGCTGTCAAATGAACCAAAACGTTAAGAAATATTTTGACAGCAGGAAATTTTACACTAACAAATATACAAGGCGAATACGCAGAGTTGCAAATCAAGACCACCTTATATCAATTCGCCTTGCTACAACTTGTAGCATTATGATTGTATTAGTAAAAATATGTCGATGTATTGAGTTACTTGCACTTGTACTTGCATGTGTAAACGGTAAGTAAAACAGAAGGTTGGAATTTTATAGACGTATGCATGCTCGCTCTTGAAAACGCAAAATCATTGCTTTGCGTAAGTGCAATGTGCAACCAAATATGTTAAATTCTTAAGGCCACTATTATGATTTACAACTAAATGGATAGTTTAGTTGTAGTTGTAAAATTTTTGTTATGGATTACATTTTTTTCACCATGAGACAACTGCTTTTTATCAGTTGTATTTTGGTTTTTATTTCGAGTGTTGTATTTGCTTTGCTTCAATATTCAAGACGCCAACCAATCCCATTTGTCAACCAATATCGTTGCCATATTCATAAAACATGAAATCTAAAAATAAAATACTAGGCCAAATCTTAAAATATTTAAAATGTTTTGTGATGGCTACTATGGTTTCAAAAAACATAGCATATATAAAAACCTATTCTTTTCGAACAATGTTTCGAATACAACTAAAATTAGTTGTAATTCAGAATGCCAAAAAAACAGTTAAGTTGTTACAATTTCAACTAAACTTGGTTGAGTTGTAAACCGTAATAGGGGCATAAATTACCTAAGACTATTTCAGCTCTACCGTATAATACTACGTTAAGTTTATATGGGTGTAATCCCTGTAACTTTTTTACACTTAAGATATTTTTTTAGTCAGTGTTTATCATTCGTGTCAAATTTCGTTGGAAACTGATAATAATAAATACTTAAATGGTATATTTAAATATTCTGACCCTAGGTGATTACTTATGCCCCTATTACAGTTTACAACTCAACCAAGTTTAGTTGAAATTATAGCAACTTAACTTAAAACAACTTAACTGTTTTTTGTCATTCTGAATTACAACTAATTTTAGTTGTATTCGAAACATTGTTCGAAAAGAATAGGTTTTTATATACGCTATGTTTTTTGAAACCATAGTAGCCATCACAAAACATTTTAAATATTTTAAGATTTGGCCTAGTATTTTATTTTTAGATTTCATTATAATTATCACTCCATTTTTTAGCGAGAGCCGTTGAAAAAAATATTTCCAAAAAAACTTAGTTTCATCCCATTAAAGGACCATGATAGGCCATATTTAGCATAAAATTATGTAGAGGAAAGATATTGTGGTATTTATGCTTAACAAAAATGGTAATAAATTTTATTCCGAAAAACGCCGCATTTAAAACTTATGTTTTTAGTTAATTTTAATTATTATTCGAACTCCATTTGTTTCTATATTTGTGATTTGAACGGGCTAAAGTTCGTATCGCTTTTTAAGCCAAATTACATGTGATAATTATAAAAGTATTTCTATCCAAGATAGGTTATTTTTTAGGTGAAAAGTGCAATGCATATGACCGCTATCCACGCTATAGTGCTATTTTTAGACACATGTGACTTTTTGTGGCCGGTCTATCAGAAACTGCCGGTGGAACGAATAAAACAAATATTTTCCGCAATTTGGGTGGTCGAATGTGTATTCAAGTTTTTTTTTATATGTGGGTGAATAATTTGCTATCAGAAAAGGCTGATCTAGTTATTTATTTTAAAAATAGATAATGTATGTAATATTGTATGTATGCATATACTTCATACGACGTCGGTGAAAGGTATATAATATACGATAATCTGAATATTATATCTTACTTAATTATTTTCAAAAAGAAATTTTAGCTTAAGTAACATGTTGCTGTTACAAAAACTGTAAGCAAAAAATAGTTTGTACTTAAGCTAAAATTGTTTTTGCTATAAAATTTAAACGGAATATGCTATGGTTGTAAAATTTTGATAGATAATGGCAATGATAACAAGTTAATGATTTTTATAAAAAAAACGCATTTCGAAAATCATGTTGGTTCAGCTTCTTTGGCGGTAACGGCTCGATATTGTTTAAGAAAAATTAAGAAGTGTTCACTCAGGGCCCACTCACATATTGTGTAACGCTATTTTCGGAGTTTTTATACCATCCCCCCTTTGTAACGCTTTTTACAACACTTTTAGTATAAATTTTCTAAACCGCAACAAATCCTTACCCACAACCCCCCCCCCCCTCCGCCATACCGCAACAATCGTCATGTAATATGTGAACAGCCCCTTAACATTTATAAACCGTAGATTGGTTAACCATAGCATATAAATATGTACTGGCGTATAAAAAATTGGTATTGAAATCTTGTGGCAAAATAATATTAACATTTACTCAAACGTGTAAAAACCTTAAGTTAATGCAAAGAGATACCAAATTTTTTACGAAAAAATTAATACTTTTACATTCACATCTGTTCAAAAAAATTGGTCACACACGTTTAGTCAACGGCTCAGCTGGTGATATCGGCAGCTTGGCTTGAGCCGACTCAGTGCCTATTCATCTTCATATAAAAACTTAAATAAACTTACAAAAAATTACAACAAGCATAGTTTTTGTTCTTACTCACCCTGTGTTTCACAAGATGATAACAATGCTTTCGACTCGAAAAGTTCTCACACTCCTTACAGTACGAATAGACGAGCAATTTTTATTTCTGAACATAAGCAATAACGTCGGCAGAATGTCGCCACAAAAAAGTTTGTGTTCAAACTTTTAAAACTCAAAATTTAAGTTGTCGTATGCATACAAAGTGCGTGTTTTAAGTTTTGATTTTATAATACTTCTGCTTCTGCTTGATTTTTTTTTTTTTTGTAATAAACTTAAAACAAAAATTTCCAAACTTATGTCTCGTGTTATCTCACTGTTACAGAAACGAGGCACAGCTTTCGAAATGATTTAAAGTCTGCGGTGCACAGTGTTCGATTTCAGAAAATATGACGACAAAAATAAAAATATCGAGTGAATTAAAAATTTAAATTGACCACACTATTTGCAAGCAAAGACCCAGACTAGCTTAAAACTATATGATTCTTGTATATCTTTCAGTTTGTATGCTTATAACGGTACTCGAAATGACATGTTAAAAGAAAAACACAAAAATACTATGGGTATTTTATCCAATTTCAGAAGTAAATAGAAGGCGTTGTAGATGCGATATTAATTTTTTTTTAGTCATTTGTAACTTTTGACTTCTTTTTAACTAACACACGAAAACACATTATTTTCTAATAAATGGTAAGTTTTTTATTAAGTGTTAAGCAAAGTGAGTTTTTTTACAATTATTTCGAAAGAAATTAACTTAGTCAGACGAAATCTTTTGATATCCATCCGTTGCACGACATCCATAAACGTTTTTGTAATCTTTCAACCTTGCTGTTATAGACTTTACATAAAGTTCCTGTCCCAAGCTGCCCCATTAAATTTTTTCTCAAAAGTACAATATGAGGAGCAAGTTAAGTTATAAGTTATTGTTATTTTTTTATATTATTGCTAATTTATGAAATTTCTTTTACTTTTTTTATTGTAAAATATGTGTAAACATAAATTTAAGGTATATACTTTGTGAATACCACAAATATATAAATAATTTTTTTATATAATTGTTAATTTATGAAATTTCTTTTACTTTTATTATTGTAAAATAAGTTTAAAGTACATATTTTGTGAATACCTAAAATATATAAATAAATTTAATATGAACAAATTTAATATGAATATACAAAAAATTAGGACTCGTATCTTAATTATTTACAAATTTATGATTTTTGTCGTCCTAAATTCTTAAATCGAACACTGTGCGGCGGCGCAACTTTGATAAATTGGGCGGCGGCGACGGCTTTGAGGAATTGAGACGATCGGCTTGTAAGTCTGGTCTGGACAGGGACTAAAGGCCGGGGCACAATGAATCCGTCATACGTTATACTTCGCCTTTTGTATAGGTATGTCTGGTGAAGTAACGAAGGTCAATTTTTGATATTTGCGAATACGAATGCGAATACAAATATTTTATTATTTTTTATATTAATATAATATAATATTTATTTTATTTCATGTGAAATTTATGGACATTAAATTAGGGCTCTATTAACGCCTGTAATATGAAATATTAGCGGAATTCACGGTTGGCCTTGTAGATCTTTTACATCTTGTAGCTTTGGTAAATTGTTGTTGCTTTGCTTTAAATTCAACAAAATTTACTAAAGCTACAATATGTAAAAGATCTACAAGTCCAACCGTGAATTCCGCTATTAAAAAATTGTTATGAAAAAGAACTTCATACTCCTGTTGGCGTACTTTAAAGTTAATAAAAACTCTCCAAAATTTCAATGATCGTTAGTAAATAATATGTATTTGAAAACGGTACAAAGCAAAAATGTCTATAAAAAATTTAATGGATTCGTACAAACTAAGATTTTTATCCATTTATTTAAATTTAGTTTATGATTTATGCATTTATTTATTTAATTTTTTTGAAAAATATTCGTATTCGTATTCGCCTAAATTTGACGAATACGAATGCTTCGTATTCGCATTAAAAATGGCCGAATATTCGGCAATTCGAATACGAATACGAATATTCATGCATCACTAATACATACATACCTAATTGCATCTAATGAAGATTAAATAGCATAAAAAATACTGCTCAAAATGGAAAGCAAGTTCAATGATGAATAACTACATAAGTATGTACATATCGCTCATTTACTCAAAGAACGTCATAACTCAAAAAAACAATTTGCCAGAAAACGAGTTTGGAGTTTTATATTTGCACACAACTTGATGGAAAAAGAAAATTTTATATTGTTTTCAAGAGTTGAGTAAACAAGATCTTTGTATGAAATTTGTACACAATTTGCTGAACGATATGAGGATTAATTCTGCATCGTTTCCATTTTTGAATTATGACGTTGCTTGAGTAAATGAGCGATATGTATGTATGTAAATAGTATGTATCAAGTTTCTATTAAAGGATGTGTGAACATATTAAGTTTTTACATATATATTACATACATACATTTGTATGCACCAAACACTTTTTTTAAAGTCATGCCACAACAACCAATATCAAAGCCACACAAATAAACAAAGGGTCACTTTTGTGCGGCGGTTCAACTAATGAATGATTCATAAATTACCTATAAGGAAAGTGCAAATACCTATGTATGTATCTGTAAAAATAATTTATATTGAAAAACATTTAAAATTAGAACTTTTACTTACTCTTTCGAAAATGTTACGAAGTGTGCGTTTTTCTTCTGTTTCCTGTAAAGTATTTAAAGGAATTTGTTCCATATCAACTGTGTCCTGTCTTCTCGTTTGAGGCCTTTGTTGTAATTGTGGATAAATACCATTTTCCAAATCTTGTTGAACGTTGGACATTTTTGTGTTACAATTGATTTATCTTTTAAACACTAGAACGGTATGATATGCGGCTTTTTCTTTATTAATAAATGCACTTGTAGTTTCCACTTTTATTATCTTTACAAAAATACTTCAGTCACATTTATTTTACTTTTGATTTTCTGTTAGGAGATAAGATAAATTTGCGCGATTTTTTCTTGTACGGATTATTGGTTAATAAACCATTATTAATTTTACACTCATCACAACACCATTAACAACCGTGAAAACTAAACAACAACTATCCATTAATTAATTAGGTGATACCAAGTTTGCGTATGTTATAGAGTTTCAATAACACGGAGCACTTGTATAGGTTCGTAATCAAAAATTTTAAAATAAGTATTGCCACATATCTATAGTTTATGGAACGAAAGCGAATATAATATTGCCTCAAAACTCGTTCGATATTGTAGTAATTAAACATTCTCTTTTGAATTTACTGCATAAATCAATCAACACTTACGGTCTAATTCAATGATGGAAAAATGAAAAATTGAAATGGTACTTACTGTCAACAAAAAGAGTACTTTTTTCAATATTTTGGTACTTTTTATGAAACAGATTTGTTTTCAAATATAAATTTAAAAATCCATTTATAAAATAAAAAAATTATATGAAGATAATTGAATATTTTTTTTTGGTTATAAATATTTATATATACATTTAAAATAATTTACTCAAAAAAATTAATTTACTTATACAAAAACTTTCGTTATGTGTGTGCATTTTACTTACATACATATATACATCTTCCTTTCAAGTTTTAAAATTTCAGTTCCAGTAAACTTAAAGCGTTAAATTTTATGTCCGCTTTCAAAGTTATTCAAGTTAAAAATATACGTTACTGCTCAGAAATCTTTCAATGACGGCCTGTCTCCAAATCCATCTAGTTTGGGCATACTTTAAAATCACGTGCACATCTGTACCAAAATACTATTGAAACTTTTGAAATTCTTCTTTTCGGCTCGAGCTGGTACATAAGTAAAAGCTTATTTCCTTCATGAATTTCACAATATCTTTAGTAGAGCTGGGGTCACACGATTGGAACAATGTAACAATTTTCGTAGGCTCACTCAAATAATATTTCTCAACAAATTGAAATATAATTCCATAACTGTACCACACTGCACTAGTAATAAAGCCATATAGACTTATTCAAGAATTAATTAAGTAATAATGTCATTTTGGCTTATTACTTATGACTCTATCGCAGTGAGCCGACGAAAATTGGTACATTGTGCCGATTCCTGTAATAGACTAAAACAAAGTTGTAAAAATTTCACTTAATCTATTACAAAAACTCCAGTATTTCTAACGTCAACGTCTTACACGAACATGGGGTAAGTTTAAATTATGGTATACACAACCATTTACGAACAAATTTGACAACATCATTTTAATCTGGCCTGACACTAAACCTTCCCATCATTACATTGAAATTAGTAGCCGCAACCAAACATGTTTTCTAAAGGAATATTGTGTTCCCGTAAAACGTATACAATTTTGTCCTTAATTCCCTTTCCCTAATAGCCTTTTCACACTTACTCACATCTTTCATCTTTCATCAATTTAGCAAGATGATAACATCTTCCCATAAGAATTATACAGGGCTGAATGTTTAACATCTTTCAACATTTTCAAAAGATGTTCCTATCTCACTTTGTTCCATTCAACATCTTTCGATTATTTTAGTGTCATCACTAGAAAAAATGTATACAACTATATACATACATGCATACATACTATAAAAATGTATACATATGTATGTATGTATGTATATCTACATATGCATGTACATATGTACATACATTCAAAGCTACATTTTGGAATATCTTTCCCAAAAAAAGATCCGTAATTACTCTAAGATTTTATTATATACATATGTATGTATATGTAGGCATATATTAAAATGTGTTATATATTTTTCCAAATCGAAATATGTAAATTACATAAAATTAGTTGCAAATGTCTACGCAAAATCTTTGCGGATAAAATTTTTAATATATCTTTATCATCATTGTCCGCTGTCATAATTTCTACATAATTTCTAGCATTATTTGTTTCTGCTCCTCAGGAGCCAGCAATTAAATCAATTTCTACTGAATTTTTAAATTGCATTTTATTATTTAATTATTAGTTGCTCACACTCGTAAAAATAGTATTATAATACATGACAGATGAAAGATGTTGTAATGTGAACAGGTTTTTTCAATTTTCAACACATTCCACGCATTCTTCAAAGATGTGAGTAAGTGTGAAAAGGGTATAAGGATCGCTTACAAGTTCCAATGATAACAATATATTCATAAGTTCTTTGAGACCGTGCAGTCATTACTTTCATCAATAATAATAATTGAAAAATAATTAGTTATTGTAGTTATTTTATACAATTTTTAAATAATTCTTGTAGTTTCTAGTGCTATTACAGATGTTATGATACTTTGGGACTCATGTAGATTAATAAAAAAATTTTTGGTTGTTTGTGAATCAGAAATTCCGTTTTTAACAATATTGTTGATGTGGTCAAGCATCGCAATTTTCAAGTTGTGCTCTGCCACAAACAAACAAAGAATTATTTCATATTTTTTGCTGATTCCGTACTTGTGTGTGCTTTCTAAAAATGTATTACTAGTAATTTTAAAACAACATTAATAACGAATTTTGTGCATTCCTTATGTTCTTGTTTTGTAGTCAATGATTATAAAAACAGTAACGCTAGATTTCTAAACTGGAAACAAGGCAAAACAAAAAAGAGTACTAAATATTACTACGTTTATACGCATGGCTTATTTGCAAATAAAACTGTAAATTGTTGCCATATTATTGTTTTTATTGTGACTTACTAATTCAGAAAACTATTCACGTTTAACGCACTATTTGCAAATAAAATGCTTGAGGTTGCCACGCTTACAAATGTTTGATAACAAAAAACAATAAATGGATTAATATTGCATAAAAAACATTAACAGAAGCAAATAATGACAATTAAAACAAATAATTATTTGATATTTTGCACATTTACACTATTATTTTTGTCAAAAAAAGTAAATTTTCTATAGAAGTGCTACCAAGTTTGTGTACTTTTGTACAATAGTACTGAATTTTCCATCACTGGTCTAATTCATAAAAAATATTTCAGGTTTATTACTGGTTTATTTGGCAAATTTCCCATAGAAATATGTCAAAAAAGCGCTTAATAAACCTTTTTTTTCTAATACTGTTTTTATTTGCAATATATTTTTCAATAATAAGCAAATTATTTCAAATATAAAAATTAACATGAGTTTTAACCTCCAATAAGGTTTAAACATAATTAAATTAGTACTTGTTAATATGAGTGGCTGCGCTAGTATTGAAGCAATTCGTCTTTGTCTGTTGCTCGTCGAACACGAAGACTCCTACTGTTGATGCTCTTTCTTTGTACAACAACAATAATGATCTGAACTATGTAGTAGACAACTCTTTTAAATGACATCTGCACAACAGACGATTTAACTGACAACTGACTCATTCAACTAACAACTAACTTGCCATTGGATGCGTCACCCCTTTTTTACTTCGCACAAAAACCACTATAATTTTTCAGCAAAGTCTAGACAATCTCATCATCATCTTAAATGTTGTTTACAAAATGAGCAATTAAGTTCATGTGGTAACTATGTACATTAGGATGCGCCTTATATGTATGGACCAAATTTTTTTTTCTTGACTTTTTCGTACTCTCAGCATTAAACGTGTATATAAATGCCAAAAAGGCATGAATAAAAAAGGCTTAATGTAAATGTGTGTGACTTTTCGTAGGGGGTTTAAAAGAAAATTATCAATACAAGGCAGGCTAAAAAGGCATAGTGCAAGGCCTATTTATCAGCTCAATGCAATCGTCCTGATGATATTCTATGTTTTCGTGTTTTAACTGTCAAAATCTGTTTGCACCATACACTTTAGTTCATGTTTGTCCCAAATCACACTATGCAAGTCTTATTGCTAAGCTGATTCGTTTCAGGGAGAGAGAGACGAGGGAACAGCAACGTTTCTTTTCGCCAGTCTCCCTCCCCTAACAAACTAATCAGCTTAGCAATAAGACCTGCATAGTGTAAATTGGGACTTTGTGTGTGTTTCTGACAACTGAAACACAAAGTTGTTTTTTGTGTTGCTATGTTTTTGTAGAGTTGCATAGACCTTATAAATAGGCCTTGGAATAGTGTGAAATGGTTCTATGTGATGTTAGTTTTTACTTTTTCGTTCTGTTCTGTTGCGGACAAATCTGTAGAAAATAGAATTCAACGTTAAGTAACAGCCAAAAGTGTGTATGTATTAGTGTGTTGTAATGTTTTGTGTACAACTGTAATCAATTCTATAGGTTGCCAGCTGATTTTTTTCACAGACAAAGTAATTGCAAAATATTTTATACAGAAAAGAACAGCAACAGAAAGTAAAGACTAAAGGCTCAGTTAGCCGACTGTAATGTAAAGTAACTGCAACGTAGGAAACAGCTGACCGATATTTTTATATGAAAAGTAGTTTACGTTACATTACATCTCTATAACCATTTTCATTACTTTCCACATAACAATATCGATCAGCTGTTTCTTACTGTTGCAATTACTTTACATTACAGTCGACTAACTGAGCCTTAATGAAGCTTTTACGATAAGTTCAGGCACGGGAAAAGAGTAAACAGTGGCCGCCTTTGATTTACTTAAACAATGGGAGCTCGGTGAAAAAGTTGAAGCTCTGTGCGTCGATACAACCGCAGCAAATACAGGAAAGATTCAAGATGCATGTGTGCTTTTGGAAAAACACTCAATAAAGATTTTCTGTATTACCCATGTCATCATCACATATTTGAAATACTTTTGCGGAACGTATTTGAAGCAAAAATGTCAATATCTTCAGGTCGCACTTGCAAATATTTCAAAGATTCAGGGATGACTGGAGTCAGGTATATAAAAGTAATTTTAAATCTGGTGCTCAAGACATACATATATGTGCAAAATGTAATTGGGGATACAACGCAGATACATATATGAGATTGTTTTAATTAGTTTAATTAAGATACAACCACGGGAAGATTCCAAAGAACTCTTTCAGTGGGCAATAGTTTTCCTAGGAGGGACACTTCCAAATTTTACAATTCGAATGCCAACAGCACTCCACCATGCACGTTGGATGTCCAAAGCAATATATTACTTAAAAATGTATTTATTTCGGTACCAGTTTTTTTTTCGTCTGACTATGAGATTAATGCTATTCGAGATGTATGTATTTTCATTATAAAAATATGTTTAAAAGTTTTAATTAAAGTGCCAATTGCAACAGAAGCTCTCAACCAAGAATTGACATTATTAAAAATATAGTTTATGCTTATAAAAGCTATGTATTATTATATAATCAAATACATGATATTACAGATAATTGCTTTTTTTCTCATTAATAAAAACCTCAAAGGTCTCAGTTTTATTTATGCCGATTTCCGTAATTAATGTGCTGAAAATGCCGATGATTTTTAAAAAAAGAGCAGATTTTTCATCAAAATATTTTGGCAGCCCTGATGGCCAGTCACCCATAATCAAATACAGTGTTGCCCATTAGTTTGGTTCGAATAGCAGTTTCGTATGGTTATGGCACGTCTAGTTTAAAATCAATGCTCAGTTAGCCGATTGAAATGGAATGTAACTGTAACGGTAGGAAACAACTTATTGATATTGTTATGTGAAATGTAACCCTATGTGTACACCTGATATATTTTTAACATGACAAATTTCAAATTCCATATAGCAAAAACAGCTTACATAAAAAATGTTCAATATAAAGTGTGACTTTTGTCATGATAAAAATATATCAGGTGTAGACATAAGGTAATGAAAATGGTTGTAGAGATGTAACCGGAATGTAAAAATATGTACATTACTTTTCACATACCAATATCGATTAGCTGTTTCCTACCGTTGCAGATGCAATCCATTAAGGGGTTTAGACACGGTCAAAATACTTGCTGAGATTGGTTATAGTATGAGTGAAAATTTGTTAGTATGTGTGACACCAACGATGCTTGATGAAAAATCAAAAAATTTTGATTTTCGGCATGCTTGCTGTCACTTGTTAATGCGTGTATATTGTTACACCATCAAGCGCGTACAAATTTTCATCATAATTATATTTCCATTATGAACGGTTGCCCAAAATATCGGAATTAAAAGAAGAAAAACATAAATTTGAAGTGTTAGAACTTTCTTATTTTGCTTTGTTTTTTTTTTGTAAGCAATGCTACCATTATTGTTATTGAATTTCTTTATTTAGACCTTTTTATATATTTTTTTCAACCAAACTAACAGCACAAAATCAAAATAATAAAAACAATAATAACATAAATAATAATAACAATGGTTACATCAAGCCGACAAGCACACGTACACGAACTTGACAGCATGAATTTGTGATCGTGTCCAAAGCCCTTTACAGTCGGCTAAAGGCCGGGGCGCAATGAATCCGTCATACGCTAAGCGTTGCCTTTTTCAACTGACAGCTAATAGTGTTTTCATACTGAAAGTTAAAACCTGATTTTAACATTAAAACCATAAACAGCTGATTTCGCATTCACACTGCAAGTTTGTTAAATTCAGGTTTTAACCCATAGAGCACAAAATATTGCTGGAGTTCAAAAATGGCTTTAAGTTGGATTTAACAAAAACAATTTGTATTGTAAAACCGTGTTTTAACAGTTGGTTTTAACGTTAAAACCAACTTGTATTAAAACCATGTCAGTGTGAAAACACTATAAGTTGAAATACATGGTTTCTTATGAGGTCTGTTACATTCAGTACGATCCATCAACGCAAAGTACAAAAATTTATCAACTTTTCACTTTTTGCGTACGTTGAGTAGTTTGACAGATATTGGTTGGTTTTTTGTGTGTTCTGATTTAGGTTTATGTGTTTTGTGACAGCAAAAATAATATTAAGCAAAAGAAATAAACGAAATAAATAAAAAAGTTGAATTTAATAAATAAAATGGAATGAATCCGTCATCCGTTAAACTTCGCTTTTTTCCACTGACATTAACGCAACGACGGGAAAGGTTGGCACAATGAGTACTTTATTGACGGAAGTATTTGAACAGCTTCAATAGGTTCATTCTCCATTTTACTTATTAAATTAAACTTTTCTATTTATTTCGTTTATTTCTTTTGTTTAATTTTATTTTTGCTACCACAAAAACAAAAACTTAATTCAGAACATACCAAAAAAAAACCAACCAATATCTGTTAAACTACTCAAAGTGCGCTAAAAGTTGACCAAATTTAGAACATTGCGTTGACGGAGACATACTGAATGTAACAGACCTCATAAGAAAACATGTATTTCAACTTAGCTGTCAGTTGAAAAAGGTGAAGTTTAACGTATGACGGATTCATTGTGCCCCGACCTTCATTGTGCCAACCTTCTCCGTCCTTGCGTTGTCAGTTGAAAAAAGGCTAAGTTTAACTTATGACGGATTCATTGTGTCCCGGCCTTAACTGAGCCTTTATGTACACACAATGGTAGAATGGCATTTACAAAAATTTTAGGTAATTCAACAAAAATTTTAGATGATTTCTATGTTCGAAAAATCAACTAAAATTTTAGTTAAAATTTCTTACCCTGCGTTTACACATGTAAGTGCCTTGCATGCAAGCTCTATGTACGTATTATCAACGAAAATTTCGCACAAATGCCCGACTGTCTTGCAACTTGCATGTTTGCCTTTTAGTGCAGAGTTGTCCATAACATAAAAAATTTTAATTTTAAGGGAACCATATAGTGTTGAACTTTATTCGTATTGTTTCAATGTTATTTATGTCTAAAAAATTAATAAACTGCTCGATTTATGAATATTTAAGAAAAAAATTATTAAATTAGCTTTTAAATGTATTTAAAATGAGTAAAAACTCATATATCATTACACTGAAATCCAGTTAATTTGTGCTAAACTATTAATAGGGCAACACTGTTAGCTAACTTTCCATTTAAGGTAGAATTAGTAAAATCGTATCATTCTACTTTACAGCTTGCCGTATCGTTCAACTTTGTGCACAAGTTATAAAAAATGTAACAGTTTGCATAGCACATTTTTTTTGTCTGGCATTAAATACGGCTTTTTTGACATTCGCTACAGAAAAATCTGTTTTCTGCAGATTCCTACGTCAGCAGTGCTACCACCACATATTTTATAACTAGTAACATGCATTGTATATCGTACGGTTTTTGTCAGCTGACACGCAACATCACGATACGATTTTACTAATTCTACCTTCACTGTCTTGTAAAATTCCTTGGCAGTTGAGTTGGAAGTAGACTGCAAGTGCAAAAAGTGTAGATGTGTTAGTAAAAGAGTTTGAGTGTATTGAGTTTTTCGAACTTGCACTTGCACGTGTAAACCCTTGGTTAACGACTTTGGTAAGTTCACATTTTTATTTTCTGTGAATTACCTACTTAGCAAAGTAAGTTTATACATCTACAATGTGGCAAATTATCGTAGATTTTAGTTAAATTAACTATTTATAATTCTATAATTGGCATGGATTTTAGTCGATTTAGCAATCTTCGCGTTATCAAATAATAATTAAGGATTTTTCATTTGTAAATAATTTATTATTAATTTATTCAGTAATTTATCTTACATTTTGTACATACATATACATATAAAATCGTTGTGTGCGTGTTTGTTAGTAACTCATGATATCTGGGACTATAAGATCGGTGGAGCTGAAATTTTCGACACAGGTTCGGGTCAATAAATTAAACAAAAGAAATAAACGAAATACTTAAAAAAAATTGAATTTAATAAATAAAATGGAGAATCAATAAAGTACTCATTGCCAACCTTCTCCGTTGTTGCGATAATGATAGTTGAAAAAGGCGAAGTATAACGTATGACGGATTCATTGTGCCCCGGCCTTAACATAAATAAAACATGTTGCTGTTTATTAAATGTGTATCGTTTCGCATGTTTGGTAGAAATCTGCAGAAAAAAATTTTTTACGTGACAAACGTTAACTGCTAGCTAACAATAACAGCTGACACCTTCGCTGGCAGCCTCACGTTCTTACCACAGTTTTTACTAACTCGCGGTCTCCACCTGACATAAAATGACTAACTTTAACATTAACTTCAAGTTAATGTTAAGTGTAGAATGCTCAAGTTAATGCTTTTTTCAAGTTATAACATTATTGTTAGTGCCTTTGTTTTAACAACTCAGTTATAACTTCAAGTTACAGTAAAATATCATGTCAGGTGGAGACGTAGAGTAACAGCCTGATCAAGGCGAATTCACATAAGGTGATCTTAATTCGACAGCTGACATAAATTCCCTGCTGTCAAATGCACCAAATCGTTAAGAAATATTCTGACAGCAGGAAATTTTACACTAACAAATATACAAGGCGAATACACAGAGTTGCAAACCAAGACCACCTTGTATCAATTCGCCTTGAGCCTGATTTAAACGATACGACAATTTCAAAGGTAACGCGATACGAATCGATTAATTATACCATAAGCTATAATTTCTTTCAGTGTGGTACAAAAAGCAACTCTGCAATATGTCTCAATAAACGCTAAAAAACCTATTTTTTCGGTAGCATTTGTCGCCAACAATTTTTGTCGTAATGCAAATACAGGAAATTTTAGTGGCGAATTCCTAGTGAAAATATTTAAAATTGTAAAGTATGAAATACTAACAGTATCGTGGAAATATAGTGAATTGAAATAAATCAAAACAAGTCTTGAAGTAAAAAATTTGTAGACAAAATATCTAATTGTGTCAATTTGCTTTTGATGAAATCACGCACACATACGCAAGCAGTAATGTCAAGTTATGTTTCGGTGCAGAAAATCTTATTGGAAAACTCTAAACGAACGATAGTAAATAAATTTTAAATTTATAAATATTTTCACATTTTTTGAAAACTACTTGTCGAAAGTTCTTACACAGTTTATTCACATTAATTATTTACGAATCAATTGTTATCACTGAGTACAAAAATATGTGAAATTCTAATTGAGATGAGTTAAAAAAGAGGACATAAAAAGTGTTTTTCGTAAAGAAATCTTTAAAATGTGTACAATCTACAGACTTATTAAAACAACGTAATATGGTGTTCTATTTGATTGCAGAAGAAAGAGTCTATCCTTTTTAATTTATGTATGCGCTTTCTTTGTAGTACATATGTACACCAATTTGGTGGAGTTGTGAATATAAATTTATAAGCCCATTGTGTTAAAAAAAAGGCATAATAAATAACTTAAATAATAAAGTAAATATATTTCTTGAAGAAGTATGTATTTAAAATGTTGTTTTTGTGGTTTTAGAAAATTTTAAAAGAAAATTGTACTTGGCTGAAAAGTGTATCGAAAAAATTACAAACGAAATCAAAAAATAAAACACAAGAAAAGAAAAAAGTGAAAGAGTAAAATATTTGCTATAATTTGAGAGCAAGGAAGAGGAATAAGATAGAACGAGAGTAGGAGTATTGAATATAAAAACAATAGCAACTTGTGATAATTTAATGGTGAGTGTTTATATTTAGTTAATTTTTCTGTGTTTTTTGGTAATAAAATACTCCTAAATACTCAATAAAATTACAGCATCTGATATAGAAACAAAGCATTTGCTTTTCTTAAAGCAATAACATATGTACGTACATATATATATATATACATATATATATACATATATATATATATATATATACATATATATACATATATATACATATATATACATATATATATATATATATATTTATTTATTTATTCAACATACATATGTACTAGTGTCCTGCACAAGACTATTTCAAGACGAGAGATTTTTTCAAATCCTTTACTACAGCGAAATATTCTAAAAGAATCGCTAAAGATATGTACAGACGGTTGTCAGATCTTACAATATTGCCAGTAAAACCGTGTGAACTGGCAATTTTTGTCACAGAATATGAACCAGAATTCTCACTTCTGAGTTAAGAAAAAATTGTTTTCTACATGTATAAAAAGCAATAGCTATATACTGCATTTGCAAACATATGTTCATAAAAAACTGGAAAATAAAATTCACAAAAATTGTGCAAAAGTGAAAAATTTTAATTAAAAATTAAAAATTTTTAAAAAATAGATGTGTTTTTAACATATTAAAGTGTGTAATTCAAAGCTAGTGGTATTCCTCAGCTACTGACTGTAAATTGTTGCCCAAATAATGTGATATATTTAAGCAATTACAAAGTGCTTGCAAAAAAATCTAAGGCCATTGTGATACCTTCCCGGCATTTGGAACATTTGGACATATGCAGCTACAAAGTTACTACCGATGATGAAGACTCATCTAAATGAAACGTGTTTTTGCACTTCAGAAGATGTAGCAAATAAAATAATTGCTAAAGTTGTGCATGTTGTTTAAGCTTGTTGGAACGCCACAAGAAAGTCGGCATTAGCTCAACATAAATAATTTCGTAGTTTCTGGACTCACAATATGTGCATCATATGGGCGTTACACGACGCATACAACAATTTTGGGCAAGTATTCTAAAATAAATCTGCTGGAGGCTTCTTTGTGCCTAACAGGGCCCGGCCAACTTATTTTGAGCCGCAAGTGCCTACACAACTGCGTATAACACCAAGCAAACTATCCTAGCACTTACATTGCTTTGTCCGGGCCGCCTTAAAAGCTGCTTTTGTTCAAGAGCGTGATAACAATTAAAAATGTACGCGTACTATCATGCCTAAAATTGGACCCGGCCAACGTTTTTTGGATCCGTAAGTTCTTAAAAAATGTTTAACACTCTACGTTGGGTTGCAAACTATTCCAGTACCTTCCTGCAAGTCAGCTTGTTTCGTAAATGCACAAAAACGGTAAGTTTTATATTAAAAATACTTCGGTATTTGAAATATTAATTGTTCTTTTTATTTATTGCAGAAAATCGTTTGGCCTCTTTGTTGGTAAATCCAACAAGATCAGAAACAAATACTGGTCGAACATTTATACCCAATGATCAAACATATGCGTCCATCTTTGGCTAGTAAGATCAATGATATGTTACTTGAAATATTAGCTGGTCAAGAAAATATTCCAGAAATCAATGTTTCTTTGGCTGGCCCACCTTTACCAGATGCTAAAACAGCTTTGAAAGAAATGAGTCAAAAGGTACTATCAGTACTATAAACTACAAAAAGGTACTATAAACAAGAAAACGCAAAATCAAACATTCTTTTGCAAGCGAACATCATTAAACTATTGCTTGCAGAGAATATAAAGCTGCCTACCTGGATCAGGCTCGGACAAAATGCAAAATTTGATAACACTTTTTCGATGTCAAGGTATTTTTTTTAATATGTATGAATGTACATATATTAATTAACTTTTTTTTTCAGTTGCACGCATCATTTAAGAAAGATACATCTTAAACGTGAATTTGATTTCGTTATTTGTTTTATCTTTAAAAATTGTTTAAAACAAAACAAGTTATACAGTCGACATATAAAGTTTCAGTAAATCTTAAAATTTTTCAATAATGCTATTAACTATCATAATTAACTTAATCGAGCCAGATCTTTTTGAGTCAGTAGTTTTAGAAATAAAAGATATATTAAAAAAATTTTAATATAATCATAAATAATGCCAAAAGGTTTACGTACATCACCACTTGTTTATGGTTATGACTGGACTATTTTTAAATATCTCTTTTCTTTTTAAAAACTACTTACCCAGAAAGATCTGATTCGATTAAGCTAATTATGCTAAATGCTAGCATTATTGAAAAATTGGAACGTGTACTGAAACTTTATAGGTCCACTGTAGATCAATTTTTAGAATGGTTTTTGGATTAAATTAAATTTATATTGACAAAGTAATAACTTTTTATGAAAATAAATGATTTTCTTTAAAACTTTTGTATTTACTTGGAACAGAAATAAGTTATTTTAATAATAGGGGATCCAAATCAATTGCAGGCAATTCTTATTCCTTTCTTGAGCGTATACTCACCCCAATTTGAAGTAATAAAATCTTCAAAAAATAAGGAATTGTTCCTAATTTATGTTTTTCATTTATTTAATAAATAAATATAGAATTTTTTATTATTTTATTAAATGATTACAAAAATAACTCTGCACTACACACATGCGTAAACAAAAAAAAAAAAAAAATTGGATTATATACTGATTTAATTAATCAATTTTTGAAACAATTTGAAACAAAAAAAACAAACATTTACTTATACCATCAAAGTCTAAAGTTGCTTCGTCCTTCTTAAATGGTTTTGTTTGCGGGTGTATTATTTTTTCAGTTCAGTTTTTAGGGGTCGAATAGTTTTTGTAGCAGCTACATTTTATTTAGTTTCTTCCAGGTTTCCTTGTTGACGTTCACATCTGTAAGTAAAATTTAAATTTAAAAATAGCATTAATAAAATAGTATTTTTAGTTAAAAAAATTATCTCTTTTGGAAAACATGCAGTAAAATGTTTTATGTCTATAAAATGTTTTATATCTATAAAACAAAAGTTGAATCTATTTTATAAAGTGTTCTAGATAGCGTAAAAGGACTTTTTATTTAATGAAAAGTGCTTTGGTTTTGTACTTCTAAAGTAGGACACAAAATGAACACATTAGCGTTCCAATTGATTCGAAAACTTCTCGCGACTTACACACTTGCGTTATTGTACATTGGACAAGACCATCATCGTTCATTCCAATGTACAAAATTCCACATTGTCAATTCACTTTATAGGAACACGTTAGTCTTATTTCTGCCAACTACTTGTGAAAAAGAACACAAAGCGAACACATTTGGATTCCAATTGATCCGAACACTTCATTTTTTTGTGGTTTGTTAACCAGTGTCATTGTACATTGGACAAGAACATGATTGTCCTTTCCAATGTACATGATTCCACATTGTCAATTCACTTTATAGGCACACATTAGTCTTATTTCTGCCAATAATAGTAAAAAAGAACACAATTCGAACACATTTGGATTCCAATTGATCCAAACACTTCACTTTTTTGCGGTTTGTTAGCCAGTGTCATTGTAGATTGGACAAGAACATGATTGTCCTTTCCAATGTACATGATTCCACAGAAACACTTCACTTATATGTACACATTAGTCAGAAAAACTAGTCATTTGTTTCAAGCACTTGCAAAAAAACTAACACAAAACGAACAAATTTGAAATCCAATTGTTCCAAGCACTTAATTTCACCGCGACATGTTAACCAAAGAATGTGTACATTGCACAGGAACATCATTGTCAATTCCAATGTACAAAATTCCACACTTTCAATTCACTTTACATGTACACATCCTCGTGCAGTTTATATTACTTTGCTCCTTCTAAAAATAACAAAAAGTGAGCGTATTTTTGATATTATTGATAGGAACACATATTTTCTGCACTACATGTTAACCGAGCACTTGTACATTGGATAAAAAAGAAGTTTTCATCTAAATTACTTACTTAGTTGGCTCCATCGGGAACAAATCCACATTCTATCCTGCAGGACAGCCAATAGTACATCTGTGCCTCCTGAAAAATAAGAATAAATTACTAAAATTTATTATAAATAACTAAAATAAAAAATAAATATATACTTACATTTCCACTTTTGCTGTGTGATGCTCCTTGTAATCCATGTTTTTTTCACCATCAGTTTTGTTATGTGCACTATTCTCACTCTTGGTAATATGTGGACAAAATAATCTACTAAATTTTGTCCACAAATTACCAACTTTGGCAAGGATTTTGGCGCAAATTCATTTTTTATCCAATTTGCGCCAATTCCTGCCAAGAAAGTTTTTATTTGGTAAATAACTAAATGTCATTTTACCACGATAATATGACAGAGAAAGGCATAGAAAATAGTCATATTTGCTATCGCTATCAAATAACAATTTCCAACAAATGGTTTAAGTCTGGCAACGCATAACAACAGATCGAACAATTTGTGCATATCACAACCGTGTGAACTGACAATTTTTCTACTGACGATTTTGTCAGATGAATTTATTGTCATACAACCGTCTAGCCATAAATTGTAAGATTTTCTGACATCCGTGTGAACTGACAAGAAATATTGTGCTGGCAATTTTCGATTGCCAGTACATTGCCAGATCTGACAATATTGTAAGATCTGACAATCGTCTGTACATAGCTTAAGCAATACTGTTGGCAAGACATTTTTTCGGTTGTTTGTCTTGCCAACAGTGTTGTTCAGCGATTCTTTTACTCATGTTTTAGACTCGGCAGTTTTTCTTGAAGCAAGTCTGAGTTTATGGGAGAGAGAGGAAATAAGATATAAGAGTACTGACTTGCTTGTACAGAAAAGTTACTTCAATTCTCCTTTGTTATTTCATCCGCAGCATTAAAACAACAGGAAAATTGAACAAGAAACCGTCTGAGTGTAAATAAACGAGCAGTTTTAAAAAAGAATTGAAGATAACTGCTTCAAGAAAAACTGCCAAGTCTAAAACATGACTTGGAATATTTCGCTGTAGTAAAGCATTTGAAAAAATCTCATGTCTTGAAAGGTCTTATAAATAGTCTTGTGCAGGACACTAATATGTACATATATCGATGTGCATATGTACGTATGCATATAAATACTTGTAGTGGAGTTAATTCCCTGCAGTTAGACTGGGACCAAGTTTCTTTATGTCAACATTCTAATTCTACCCTGAAGGAAATGTCGATGGTGAAAATGTACTGACTCGTGACTGTGTTATAGACATTTACGGCTGAGAGAAACAAGCCGATCGGCTCACAGCCGGATCAAGAGCCGCCGCCGACGTATGCGGCTAGCGTCGGCTTAAAATTGCAGCCGGCTAATTGTTTTTGTAGTTGCAAATTTGTACTACATCCTACAAATTATATAATAGACATCATTTGTTTTATAGAAATATGTTTAAAAAACGGCTGTAAATGTCAGCCGAGTTATGGGCCGCTGCCGACTTTTTTTTACGGATTGTTTCTCGGTTAATGCCCTATGTGTAAGCCAAAATTGGCATGAAGTTAGCATAAGTTGCAAAATTTACGTGTTTTGCCATACAAGAGATCACAACACTCAATCAAATCTCGGCGACCACACAGCAAACATGAAATCAACCCATTGAATTAGGCTGAAAGACATTTGAGAACAACATTAGAAAGTAAGGTGAGAATAAATGATTTTTTCAATTTGAAAATAATTTCCCATTTTTGTTGAGAATGATATGTTTTTTCAAATTGTTTCCAAATCATTTTCAAACGTTTGTTGTTTGTACTCTTCGTATTCAACACTTAATTTTGTTAAAAATAATTATCGATATGTTTCAACTGGTAAACATTTGTTCACTGCGCTGGTGAAAACTGCCAGAACAATTCATCAACCCAATTTGACTGGCTAAATGGTGAAATGAACGATACCCGTAAGTAGGGATTGGTAAATCGATTTCGATTCCAATCGAAAACCGATTTTATGTTAAAAAAAACCGCTTTTTTGTAATCGATCTTACGTCTGCGATTTTATACTGAAATCGATTATTGGGCTATAAAAATCGATTTTTTATTATTATCAAAATTTTGGCAATTTTTTAAGTATTACTGAGTGAAGAAGATTGGTTTGATAACTAATATTATTAATCTTTATTCCGTAACTTTTTATCGACATTAATGCCAAGACAATATCAAAAAAAGGACACTTAAAAATAAACAATTACTGAGAAAAAATAGTACATACTAAGTGCGCCATTTTGACATTGCCTGACTGTTATTTGAATTTTTATAAATAAATATTATTTTGTATATTTGTGATTTGAACGGGCTAAAGTTCGTATCGCTTTTTAAGCCAAATTACATGTGATAATTATTAATGAACAAATAACACCAAAGTCTGTTGTAAATATTCTGACCAACAACACATAGTTGAACGGAACAGCCAGCCGTTTTCGAAGGCCACTAAACCTTCATCATCAGCGTTCTTTTGTGTTTGGTCCACTGTGTGTGGTGTCAGTTGATGTAGATTTATGCTTTATATACTTAGCATTTTATTGCAAAAGGAATATGTGAATTGTTTTGATTCATCGTATTTCAATTTGCTGAAAGCTTTTTTGTATTGTAAGCTCAATTTTACCATCACTATATTTACAACAGTCTTACCATTGCCGTTTTGTTCTTTTTACTAATTATACACATGTTACTTAATTTGCTTATTTTTTGTTCCACTTATTCCATTTGCAATAAAATGCTAAGTATATAAAGCAGAAATCTACATCAACTGACACCACACACAGTGGACCAAACACAAAAGAACGCTAATGATAAAGGTTTAGTGGCCTTCGAAAACGGCTGGCTGTTCCGTTCAACTATGTGTTGTTAGTCAAAATATTTACAACAGACTTTGGTGTTATTTGTTCATTAATAATTATCACATGTAATTTGGCTTAAAAAGCGATACGAACTTTAGTAGTAGTAGTAGTATTATAAGACTGTTGTAAATATAGTGATGGTAAAATTGAGCTTACAATACAAAAAAGCTTTCAGCAAATTGAAATACGATGAATCAAAACAATTCACATATTCCATTTGCAATAAAATGCTAAGTATATAAAGCAGAAATCTACATCAACTGACACCACACACAGTGGACCAAACACAAAAGAACGCTGATGATGAAGGTTTAGTGGCCTTCGAAAACGGCTGGCTGTTCCGTTCAACTATGTGTTGTTAGTCAGAATATTTACAACAGACTTTGGTGTTATTTGTTCATTAATAATTATCACATGTAATTTGGCTTAAAAAGCGATACGAACTTTAGCCCGTTCAAATCACAAATATAGAAACAAATGGAGTTCGAATAATAATTAAAATTTACTAAAAATATTATTTTGTTTATAAACTAGCCGATTTGTCACGTACGATTAATCGATTTCATAAATCGAAATTAAAAAAGTTGATCGAAAAATCGAAAATCGATTTTTGAAGATATTTACCAATCCCTACCCGTAAGGCATCAACAAAAATCTAATTTGTAAGCAGCTTCTACTTATTCTTATTATATTTTTAATAAGCTCTTGAGTGCCAAATACACATTGAAAACGGTGGCGGATCTGGTCTGCGGTGCTTTCTATTGCTGTAGCCCCGATTGTGAAATATACAGTGCATAATGGATCAACATCAATATAAAAGCTTTCTGAAATATGTATTGTAACCATATTTCTTTGAAAATATGCCTATTTTAAAATGACAATGATCCAAAACACACTGCAAAGATAGTAAACTGTTTGCTTTTTGATCAAAATATGGATGTTGTGGACAGGCCGTCGCAAAGTCTGGGGTATTGATTTTGGTCGTGAAATAAAATAAATAAATAATATTAATTATTATTTACATATTGCACGGAACTCAGGATGAGCATAGATTATAGTTAAAAAATGTTCTTAAAAGCTTATCGTAACTGCTTAAGTTAATATGTTCCTTTTCTTTATTATATTGAGTTTACGCTTTCAACCTGTTTTTTGGTGTTTATTTAATTTTCTTAAAAATGTAATTCATGAAGTCAAAGCTATTTTATTTTAACTGAATGATGTATTGTTACTTATTTCTATATAGTTATTAATTGTGAACCTAGTTGAATTTTTTTAAATATGTGTATTAAAAAATATATATGATGCGAAATCATTTCTAATAATAAGTCCACTACGTTATATTAATAATTTTTGGCATTTGAAACATTTCAAAAAGTTTCTTTAAAGAAATTTGCAGCCTGGCCCATGATGTCGACAAGAAACATTCGACGGACAGCTTTTATTGAACACATCAATAAAATAAGAAATAATAAATCTATTTCAATTACAATTAAATTTTTGTAATTGAAATTAGAAAACGTAATTGTAATTGAAATGAATGTAATTGAGATTACACATTCCTAGGTGCCATGCCTTGATGGTCTTGTTGCATCATGGTAAAAACTTGTGAAATTTAATTTAACATAAAAATTTGATATATGTATTTGAATACTCAAATTTTTTTCTAATGGGGTATCACACACGGGAGTAATTTTTATGCCGGCACAACTTTTGTTATTTTTAGAACACACGAGACTAATTAATCTGGCATAAAAATGTATACGTACACACAGCTTTGTGTGTATTTGTGTTTTTTGTATTATTTTAACATTTGCTGTTTTTTAAGTTGTGTATGTATTTGTTTTGTGCCGATGATGCGGGGTTGTGCCTGGTTGAAAAATTATGCCAAACAATACCACTCTCTTTGCCTCTCTCACCTACAAACTGCCATGCTATGCCCGCACAATTGTTCTCGTGTGTGATAGCGGAATGATATTAAATTCGAAATAGATATTTATATATTTATAAGAAAAATCTAATGTATGTATATCTAAAATAACTTCGCTCAGAGTTTCTAGTACATAGTCTATGCTAATATCTTAACTGTGAAAGTTAATTCGCTTTAATTTCGCTTTTCGTTTATTTGTTTGCTACGCTTTCACGACCAGAGAACTAAGCTGATGAGACTGATGGGCATTGTTATAACAATTCATTGTCACTCTCTTCGGCGGCGGGTAACTAATTACGAAAATCAGCTTCGTTCTCAGTGAAAAACGGAGAAAAAGTCCCAATTTACACTATGCAAGTCTTATTGCTAAGCTGATTAGTTTTTTACGGGAGAGAGACGGGGGGAAAAGAAATGTTTCTGTTCCCATCGTCTCTCTCTCTCCCTGAAACGAATCAGCTTAGCAATAAGACTTGCATAGTGTGATTTGGGACTAAGTAGTGCTTTTAAGAAATTTTTATATTACTTAAAATTACTTTAATAAAAACTTGGCGTATCTATTTTTTCGGTTTGAATCACACAGAGCCGATCGGCTTCGTTCTCTGAAAGCATATTTTTTAGTTTTTATATATCGTAATACATTATTTCTGCAGTAAACCAATAACCAACCGACGATATGTATATAAATCAACTATACAATTTGTTGTGAATTCAGCAGTTGTAATTAAATTCATTCATTCAAACAATTCAAATAAGCTTACTTGTGATTGCACTTGTATTTACACATACAAGTACAAGTGCAAGTAACTGCCCTGTCGGAAATTACGTTAACTTTAAACTAACTCTAAGCTAACTATTTCGCAACTAGTGCTGACTGACACTTCGATTACTTTTAATGTTATCAACTCACTATTTTAGCATTGCGATGTCCTAGGCGATAGTCAATTGTCTTTTACTTTCAGCTAACTTAAAGTTGATTTTTTTAAATCACCTGATAGTCAGTAAATTAAAAAGAATTTCTGGGGTTCGAACCTTTATCATCACACGTTGTATACTCAACGCGCTACCACTCAGTATAAGGCACCATCTAAAATAACAACAGCAAAAGGTTAATATAAAACAGAAATGAGTTTCCAAGTATCTGAGAATACATTTTTTGGCTCTCATCAAATTCGATTACGTACTCAACTTAAAGGTAGAGGTTCATAACTCGCTTTTTGCGCGTTATGCTTTACACGCGTTTCATCCTCTTGTTTCATTATATACTTTGTTCGCGTTGAGTTACATGCACTGCTTTTCATGCGCCATTTTATTTTTGTTTTGATCAGCTGTGTACGTTTGTTCGTGTTTTTTTACATCATTAATTAAATTTTCTTCCATTTTATTGTTTTAAAATATTTAATGCACACAAAGTAAATAATACAGATTTAGCGGAGATGACACTCAGTACGTATAAGTTTTTTTTACTAAGAAATTTTTTTTATTGAAAAAAAAAAGAAAAAACTTATCCACGGCTAAATAATATTTATCGATAACGTAAGAAATAAAGTATTATTTAACATCTTTAGCTTTCAAGAACAGCTGAATTTCTTTCATGGTGCTTGTAACGCGTACAAAAGTAGAAAGCAGTGTTGCCAGTAGATTTCTCGAAAAACTACCTACACGCGCTAAAAAAATCCGATTTTTCCCTACACGTTGAAAAAAATTTCCCCTACAAAAATCCCTACGCATTTTTGTCATTAAAATAGAAGAAAACTATTAGCTATAAAAAATATATGTGTTTATTGAAGCTTTGGTAAAAAATTTGAGAAAAAACCAAAAAAAATTTTACATACATATGTACTTTTAATTAAATTCAATTAAAACAACATTATGTTTTTTAAAAGCTAATATGAATAGTTCTTTGAAATAACATTTTAAAGGATAAATTCAAGTCATCTTTCAACATTGAATGATATTTAAGAAAAAGCATATACCAAGGGGAATTCATTTACCAGGTGGTACCAAGTTAACAGATGCTTGTTTAGGAAGTTTAGCTAGTCAAACTTCATTGCAATAAAATTTGTAGGAAGTTTGATTTGAAATTTTTCATTACAATAAACCCCTAGGCAGATTTTGTTGTTGCAGGCTTGACACCACTTATAGTATTAATTCGCCTTGGCATATACATACATACATATTAGTGTCGCCAACTTTCTAAACCACAAACAACTCTGGAAATATACTTTTAAGCGATTTTGACGAGAATAACATTTTTGAACCATTTTGAAAAAGAAAATATTACTAAAAAAAAACGTTATGTTTGCATTTATTTCATAAATAACGCGACATGACGAAAAAATCCCTACATTTTTGAGAATATAAAAAATCTTTCCGATTTTCCCTACGCTTCTATTTTAGTATCAAAAATACCTACATGTAGGGATTTCCCCTACTTCTGGCAACACTGGTAGAAAGCAAACCAACCTACTTTTTGCTTTGAACGCGCCTATGCGTTCTGCGCTTTTTGCAATGCAACTTGTCACATATTATTACATTGATTCTACATTTTTGACAGATGCAAGCGTAACGCGCAAAAAGCGAGCTATGGACCTCTACCTTAAGAGTTACTTTTGGGCTTGTTCTGGATAATATTGCAGTTAGCTTTTAGTCAGTCTAAGAAAAGTTAACTATAAGTTAACTATTTTTGTAGTCAACCACACATTCTCCGACAGGGTGATTACATTAACATTTTTTACTACTACAATTATTCTGCTACAATTGGTGGCTCACTGGCAAGATATTTTCATTACAATTGTTTTTTTTACTTGCTTCTTTTTAGATTGTCAAAAGTAAAAACAGTGTTCAGCAGAAGAGGTGAAATGTGCTAAACCGTGATCACAGTCACTGTTTAATTTCACTGCTGCTCTTCGTATTAGATTTTCTCAAAATAACAGAACTGCTACTAGTGATGAGCGACAACGTGATTTTTTAATAATGTTGCTCCTTGTTAACGTGATTTCTAAATTGCTGTTCTTTTAAACTGTGACTGTGATCACAGTTTAGCAGTGTTTTATTTGTAGCAGTCCTGTTATTTTGAGAAAATCTAATACGAAGAGAAGCAGTGAAATTAAGCAGTGACTGTGATCACGGTTTAACACATTTCAGCTCTCCTGCTTTCAAAGTATTTATTAGTATTAGTGTTTTGATAAATACTAATAAGAAGAGCGACAAGAACAAGCAATTAGCAAACTACCCCGTTCAAATATTAAGAATTGTCGTATAGAAGGCAGAGAGACAATAAAATTGCAAATATAAAAAATGTGAGTAGTTGCCAGAAAAGATGATTTGACACGATTTGACAATTTTCGTTCGTGGCAAAAGCATGCCAGAACAATCACAGTTTCTATGAAAGAACTATATTTTCAAAACCTGTTACTTGATAAATTCAGTCACAGTTGTGATATGTGATTTTTCAATCGCTGTGAAAAAGTAACAGGTTTATAAATATCGCTCAACTCTAACTGCTACAAATAAAATACTGCTAAACTGTGATCACAGTCACAGTTTAAAAGAACAGCGATTTAGAAATCACGTTCACAAGGAGCAAATTTATTAAAAAATCACGTTATCGCTCATCACTAATTTGCAGTATAAATTTATTATTTCTTTTGTTAACAATTACTCACTTAATATGCTTCCCTGTAATGTTCTTATGCTAAAGATTTAGCAACCCAGACATAAAAAACTTATACAGACACACGAAAAGTTGGGTTTACATTCCGGTAAATTTCCTCGGTAAAATTGTATTTTTAAAATTAAAAAAATTTTGTGTCGGTTAATAACTTCTTATCTTTACTGTGGCCAAATTTAAATTTTGAGTTCGCAATAGTTCATGAAAAATTGAGAAAAATGTAATAGAGTTTTAGTAAAAAATTTAAATTAAGTGATTTAAAAAAAATTTTCCTATATGATTTTTTTTTAATGATTTATTATAATTCCTTATTATTTTTCGCAATTATTCATGAACTATTAGGAATTGAGAATTTAAATGTGGCCACAGTAAAGATAAGAAGTTATTAAACAACATATATTTTTTTTAAGAATTTTAAAAATACAATTTTACTGAGAAAATTTAGCCACGAAAGCTTGATGCCTCTCGGCGTCTAACATGTTGATTTTTTTCTTACTCGAACAAATCGACCCACCCTAATAATGCATGTTTAATCAATTAAATAAATGATAAAAAAAAACAAACTCATTTTTCAGTTACATAATATTTTTAAGGACCCCTCCCCCTCTTGGTAACAAACAGCCCACCACCCTTATGTAAATTATAAAAGTTTCATCTTATGCATCCCGCATATTTTGACGGCGGCTGTAAAAATGTCGACATCGACTTGCGTCTGCAATTGGAAACATATATATTCACAATAACCTGATTGCTTTTGTTTTCTTTCTCTGCATATTAAAAAAAAATATCTCGTCTGAGGTTCACACGTGTACATTAATAGTGTTGTCCTTGTCTAACAAATATACGTATAAAAGCATAAAAGAAAATGAATTAAAAAAAGATACATGAAAACGAAAAACAAAGTTATTTTGTGGTGCTGTCAAAAAATTTACTTAACAAATATTTGTCTTAAATTAAATATAATTTTTTGGTCTGAAAACTACTTTTCAAATAAACTGGATCTTAGTCATCTAATATTAGTAAAAAGGTGAAATTTATGATATAATTACAAAATACCTAAAGCAGCGCAATAAATTTCTAAATAATTCTGCAAATGGTTTCTTCGATTTTCTTTACTTTAATGTTTTTGTTTTTGTTCCCCCATTTTCAATATACATACATAATTATTTGTATAAAGTGTTTTTAATGGTGTTTAAATAAGAATTAAAATTTATTCTGCTACACTTCGAAATTACTACAAAAGCCATAAACATTTATCAGAATTTTTTTTACTTCGGTATTCTTATAAGCAAAAAAATTAAAATTAAAACACATGTACAGGGAACGAAGCCGATCGGCTGTGAGTCGGCTAACAGCCGCCGCCGGCAATTTTCAAAGACCCTCAGCCGCCGCCGACTTATGCGGCTCATTTTCGGCTTCGACTTAGCCGTTCTGTTAATCAGAATTTTTTATTTTTTTTTGTTTGCAAGTTATGTGTTAGCTTCTGTCAGTAATGATAACTAACTAATTGTGCTTTGAAAAATAGTGATTTTTATCATAAAGAATTTGATATCACTGAAAAATAAAGCATTTGGTAGCTTCACCATTGAAAAATGAAGGAGGGCTGCCAGATGTGGCGATATCACGTCACATCTGATAACTAGGTGTGTATATAAAAATCTATTAACTATTTTATAATACATTTTGCCATTTTTTATTCACCAATTATTTGCGGTTTAATTTAAATAAAAATTAAATGAAATGTATATTTTGGAAAATTTTAATGATTCGGATGAAATTTACTTTTTATTATTTCTATTTGGTCACCAAGTCACATCTTGAAAATTTTGCAGGAGACTGCTAAAACATTTTGAAAATGGCTAAAGCAGCCCATTCATTATACAATATTGATGCATATGTTATAAATCAAGTCTTTTGATATTTGCCAATATATTGTGCCACCTTGGCGACATTAATGTACAATACGAAAAATTGCTAAATTATATTGCAAGTGGCTGGACCTCTTAGGGCCATTATTGCAACCTAAAGTTAGCTAAAAATATGATTTTATCGGACGTATAAAAATGTTTCCATTATTGCAAATTGGATTTAATTTACCAGGTAGGATAAACTTGCCAGTAATTTATCGCTCACTTTAGGTTAAAGCAAAATTTGGCAAATGATAAAGTTTTTATACGTCCGATAAAATCCTACTTTTAGCTATCTTTAAGTTGTAATAATGGCCCTTAATGGTTCAATCTCGGTAGGATTAACAGTTTGACTTACCCCAAATATTTTATATAGATCTAATATTGTTTTATATCTAATATTTCGGTAATAAAATTACGTAATATAATATTACCGTTACTTTTTAAGATGGACTTCGTGTTCTTTACCTTCCAGATAGTTTTGATCAGTACTAATGTCCCTTGAAACACAGGACTTACTGGATTTCAGCTATCGATAAAGGAAAAAATGCTGATAACAACAATATAAAAAAAAAAGTTTTTTGAAAAAAATGTGGCTTGGTATAGCTTATCTTCCACGTACAGATTCATAAAAAATTTTTTGTTAACGATTTTTTACATTGAGTTTCACGAAAAACGTCAAAATAATTCTTAAAACCCTAGAACTATCATGAATTGCCTAATTATAACAGTAGCATGTTAGTGTTATATATATTTTCACTTAAAATATATTTTTTCTGTAAAAAAAAATACCTTTATTTTGAATTACAATATGAGGTGATCGCATAGACTATTCTGTGGTAGTGGTTTGCTTATACAAATTGTTGACATTAGCCGACTCTCAGCAGATTTGTACTAGCCGCCGACGGTTTTATTTTTTAGCCGCCGCCGCCGAGATTTCTTCGGCGCAAGTCGACTTTTAGCCGCCGCCGATGATATTTTTGGTCAGCCGCCGCCGCCGACAAATCAGTATCGGCTTCGTTCCCTGCACATGTATGTATTATTATTATGTACATATTAGTGATGTGCGATTGTTCGTATTCGAATTCCCAAATACTCGGTCGATTTTAGATGTTCGTATTACCTAGGGTTTACACGTGCAAGTGCAAGTTCGAAAAACTCAATACACTCAAACTCTTTTACTAATACGGGATTTACACTATGAGGGCAATTATGAATAAAATTCCGCGAGAAATTCTTCCCGGGGAATAATTCCAACTAATGGCAAGTAATAGGGAAAACAAAAAATGCTAATTGGAAAAGGGAGAAATTTCTCGCGGAATTTTATTCATAATTGCCCTGTATGACTTTTTCCCCTGAATTTTTCTTGAATTCTCTTTTGTGTTGCTACACCTTTGATCGCCTTTGTACCCCGTTTGTAAATAAACTCTAGAAAAGTCGCAATAAAAAGTCACAGTGTGAATCCCGTATAATACATCTACACTTTCGGCACTTGCAGTCTACTTCCAACTCAACTGCCAAGGAATTTTACAAGACAGTGACTTGTTGAACTTGTAGCAAGTAAATAGAAAGTTAGCTAACAGTGTTGCCCTATTAATAGTTTAGCACAAATTAACTGGATTTCAGTGTAATGTTATATGAGTTTTTACTCAGTTTAAATACATTTAAAAACTAATTTAATAATTTTTTTTCTTAAATATTCATAAATCGAGCAGTTTAATTAATTTTTTAGTCATACATAAATAACATTGAAACAATGCGAATAAAGTTCAACACTATCTGGTTCCCTTAAAATTAAACTTTTTTATGTTATGGAAAACTCTACACTAAAAGGCAAACATGCAAGTTGCAAGACAGTCGGGCATTTGTGCGAAATTATCGTTGATAATACGTACACAGAGCTTGCATGCAAGGCACTTGCATGTGTAAATGCAGGGTTAGTATTCGCCAAATTCTTACGAATTCGAATCAGTGTGCACACTTCTACCGATATTCGGTAGATTCTACCGAATATGCTTGTGAATTTAACAATCTACCAATTCTACCGGTCAAGGCCTGAAATCTACCGAATATTGTTATTTAGTAATTTAAGTGCTAATTCACACGGTGAAATTTATGACGTCTATTTTTCTTAATTCTCTTTTGAAATTGCTTCTAAAAATTCCTTGCATTCATACGATGTTTTTTTTTTGGACGTCTAATTTTACTTCTCTTCACCCATATAACCAATAAGTTAGAAGAGCAAGAATAAAAAAATACAATAAGATAGAAGAGCAACATTAAAACGTAACAACAATAACAACAAGAGCAATGTAATGAGAAAAATGAAAAAACCATGGAAACAGAAATCGAGTAATTTTTTCTACCCCTCTTTCTTCTCTACACCGTTCGCTAACAAACTAAAAGTGACGTCGAAAAATAGACTTCATAAAAGTCTTCGTGTGAATTAGGTGGTAGAAAAAATGACTCTCTTCAAAAGAGAATTAAGAAAAATAGACGTCAGAAATTTCACCGTGTGAATTAGCACTTAAGGTAGAATTAGTAAAATCGTATCGTGATGTTGCGTGTCAGCTGACAAAAACCGTACCATATACAATGTATGTTACTAGTTATAAAATATGTGGTGGTAGCACTGCTGACTTAGGAATCTGCAGAAAACAGATTTTTCTGTAGCGAATGTCAAAAACACCGCATTTAATGCCAGATAAAAAAAATGTGCTGTGCAAACTGTTACATTTTCTATAACTTGTACACAAAATTGAACGGTACGGCAAGCTGTAAAGTAGAATGATACGATTTTACTAATTCTACCTTTACACCTAATTCACACGAAGACTTTTATGAAGTCTATTTTTCGACGTCACTTTTTGTTTGTTAGCGAACGGTCTAGAGAAGAAAGAGGGGTAGAAAAAATGACTCGATTTCTGTTTTCCATGGTTTTTTAATATTTCTCTTTACATTGCTCTTGTTGTTATTGTTGTTACGTTTCAATGTTACTCTTCTATCTTATTGTTATTTTTTATTGTTACTCTTCTAGCTTATTGGCTATATGAGTGGATAGAAGTAAAATTAGACGTCCAAAAAAAACATAGTATGAATGCAAGGAATATTTGGTAGCAGCTTCAAAAGAGAATTAAGAAAAATAGACGTCATAAATTTCACCGTGTGAATTAGCACTAACAAACAAAAAGTGACGTCGAAAAATAGACTTCATAAAAGTCTTCGTGTGAATTAGGTGTAAGTCGATATATGTGTAAATTGCCTATTTTGCCACATAGCAGTGCGGGCGCAGAGCGGTCATTTTCTGTCATGAAAATCATTAAAACAGAATAAAGAAATCGGTTAAAAACAAACTATAAGTAACCTAATATTTGCCAAAGAATTGTGGCTTGGGGATGAAATATTTATTCCTACCAATGATTTAATAAATTTTGCACAAAGGTTTAAATTCATAAATGGATCTTACATATAATCTTTGTAGTTACAAATGTTTGTCAAATAAAAGTTATTTTAGTAGCTTTATAAAACCTACATGTACAAAAACTGAATTCCTGTTATTTATGTATATTATTTTATATATTTATTTATTTATTTATTTATTTAATAATAATTCAGACAATGGATTACAATATTCTTACAGGCTAGCAATATAAATTAGTTTAATTATAAATCAGTTTAATAATATATTAGTTTAACAATACGTTCACTAAATCCTTATTCTCTAAATAAAGTTTGAAATCATCATGAGATGAAGAAAAATCTAAATTAACAATATTATTTGCTTTAATAAAAGTATTTAAAGCTCGTAACATTTGCTCATTCATAGCATAATTTGTACTATGTGTAGTCACATGGAATAAGTCATTAGATCTGAGAGATCTAAAAGGTATACAAAAGGAAATTAAGTTAAACTAGATATACCAAACGGACGACACACTCGTCCGTATTCTAGAATCAAAATGTAAATAATTCAAGATTCAAAGAAAATGTATCTAAACTTCATAAAAAATTCATTAAAACACAGCCACACACAAACTTACATACATATGCAAGAATAATTAAATAATACATGAAATTAAAAAAACATAAACAAAATCCCTTTCACCAAGTTAATTCAATTTATTCAACTCTCTTCCTTTAAGTATTATGGCTTTCATACAACAACAAATAAGAGACAAAAATTGTTAGATCAAGAGAAATACTACAAACCCACACACACACTCATGTTTTGTTTCTTTTTTTACTTGTAAGCTAATAAATGCGTGTGTAATATGTTTGCATGTAGTAGTAGCAACTTTAATCGCTTATAGCTCCCAAAATACTAAACCGAATATAGATCCTGCACATCTGTATAAAAAATCCTTTAAAACCATATAAATCTTTTTAAAATCGGTGCAGTGGTACCAGCGCAAAAGGGATTACAAAAAACATGTTTGCCTATTAATTATATAGATAGATAAATATTCACAATCAGTGTTACCATTAATCAAATTGAAAATGAAGATAAGGGAATGAAAGGTTCTTCTCAAGTAAAGCGGTTTTAAGCCTAAAAGAAGGCAACGAGCATAATAGGAAGGTGGTAAAAGGGTTTCTTGATTTCTATGAAGAGCAAATTTCACAAACTTTTTCTGAATTCTCTCAATTCTATTGACATGGATAGCATAAAACGGGTTCCATACAAAGGAGCAGTATTCTAATTTTGAGCGAACAAAAGCAGTATATATATAAAATAGTCAAAGGATCCAAAAATTCATTACAGTTCCTTCTAATAAATGCACACGCAGAATACGCCTTGGGGATTAAATAATCAAGATGTGAATTAAAATTTAATTCACAATCAAGCACAATGCCAAGATCCAACATTTGACTAACAATCTTCAAATTTTTATCAACTAACTTGTATTGGAAACCCCTAGAATTACGCAAATTTGATCTACTAAATGTCATCTGGTAAAATTTATTTATGTTTAACGATAAATTATTAATAGCACACCAATTATACACTTCATTGATGCAATTTTGTAGAATTAAAACATCACTTTCTGAATGAATTTCTTTAAAAATTTTTAGATCATCAGCATACAACAAAAAATTAGCGCCCGAAATAAATGTCGAATATCATTGATAAAAATTAAGAATAACAAAGGTCCAAGTATGCTACCTTGTGGTACCCCAGAATCAGCATAATAAGGCAACGACTCAAAATCTTCTATATGCATAGCATATCTATATAAAGGGTAAGGGCAAATAACTGGGGATGACACTTTTTTATTGGAAATGCTTCATTGTTTACGGCAGTTTAATTTCTAATCACATGTGAAGTAGAGTTGAGCGATATTTGGAAACCTGTTACTTTTTCACAGCGATTGAAAAATCACATATCACAACTGTGACTGAATTTATCAAGTAACAGGTTTTGGAAATATATGTAGTTCTTTCATACAAACTGTGAATTTTCTTGTATGCTTACTTTACAGTAAATGAAGCTACCACATTAATTTTTTTTATACATTCAGCCTTTGTCAAGAAAAAATCGTCAAATCGTGTCAAATCGTCTTTTCTGGCAACTATGTACAGCTCACATTTTTATATTTGCAATTTTATTGTCTCTCTGCCTGTTATACGACAATTCTCAATGTATGGATGGGGTTGATTGCTAATTGTTTATTCTTGTCGCTCTTCTTATTATTAGTATTTATCAAGACACCAATACTAATAAATACTTTTAAAGCAGAAGAGCTGAAATGTGTTAAATCGTGATCACAGTCACTGTTTAATTTCACTACTGTTCTTCTTATTAGATTTTCTCAAAAATAACATTTTGCTACAAACAAAATATTGCTAAACTGTGATCACAGTCACAGTTTAAAAGAACAGCGATTTAGAAATCACGTTCACAAGGAGCAACATTATTAAAAAATCACGCTATCGCTCATCACTAATGTGAAGTTTTAAATGCGCTTTTGGAACCTGTTAAGTTTGATACTCCTTGCACTTACCCTTTATATATAAGTACATATATTTTGTTATTTTTTATGTTTCTCTGAATAAAAAAATTTTCTACCGAATTTCATTCAAATCTACCGATTTTTTTTGTCGATTCTACCGAATTAAAAAAAAAAATTAAGTGTGCACACTGAGCTTAGAATCAATGTGGTGTTTCCATGTAAGCCGACGATCAAGGTGTATACCAAGGTATTTCACATGTGAATGTTGAGGAACAACTTGACTGTTGATTCGAGCGGAGGATTGTGTGGCTTGAATAATACTTGCTTTAGACTTGGTTACAAGCAAAATTGCTTATTGGGTAGATATATATATTGTTATTTTTTATGTTTCTTTGAATTGTTATTTTTTTAGTTTCTCTGAATAAAAAAAAAAATTCTACCGAATTTAATTCAAATCTACCGATTTTTTTTTGTCGATTCTACCGAATTAAAAAAAATTAAGTGTGCACACTGATTCGATTACGAACATTTTTAAATAAATGGTATAAAAATATTAGTTTGTATTAAAAGAAATTTATTTAATTTCAAAGAATAAACAATATTCTTGAAGCCAACTCAAGGCCTCATTACTCTACTTTCTGTTGATATTGTTTGCTGTGAAGTTCTGTTATGTTAAATATTAATGCTTACTTTTTCTTTAAGTAACTTATCCGCTGTTTCTGACCAACAAAGAAAAAGTGATAAATTTTTTCTTCGCCCAATATTATGTTTCATTTCACACAAGCTTGTAAAACTTAAATTTTTAGCTTCTAAAAGCAACAATCGCATTTTATTTCAAAATATTTTAGATTATTTTGCGGTCATTTACTTACCAAGTTTTTGATTTTTACATGTTGAGCCGAAACAGAAAAACTAACGACTTGTGTAACAAACTATGAACAATAAAGAGTCGGTTGGTTCGTAACAGAAGAGAAACAGAAAAACAAACAAAACGAACTTCTTGCAGAATTAACATTAAAAAAGTTAAAGTATTTTTAAGTTATTGCATAGCTTTTATCGCAAGCTTTGAGGTGCCGACGGAATCAAGAAATTTCGTAGGCCATTTACACCAGCACAAAATCTAGCAGATTTTAATTAAAATCTTTATGAAAATCTATGCCGTTTAGACCAACTTTTTTTTACATTTGTCAAGTTTTTTTTTATCCAAAACAAAACCCATTAACTAAAAAATTTCCAAAACTTCAACCAAATAACTGCAATGTAGCTAAGTCACACATCTTTTTAAGCAGAACGTAGCTATTTCATTCATCTTTTTTATAAATATATTGGCGCAATCGTGGTTGAAAAAAATGATAAACACAAACAAACAGACAATTCGTAGGTTCTTTATTTAAAAAATAAATTTGCATAAGTTTATAAAAAAATGCTAAGCAAAAGCTTTACCGCGGCAGTCCCCGAGTACCACACGTATATTTTTTCACCTCAAGAGAGAAATGTTTAACTTCTAGCTGTAGGTATAAATATCCTGTACCTTCACCTATTTACTGAATACCATTTTAAAAACTAACAGCCTTATTTTTAAAACTTGTTAAGGCTTTATAAAGGGTTTTTAAGGAAAATTTGGGCTTAAATTAAGTTTAGTGACATAACTCCAAAATTAATAAAAACTTGGTATCTGTTAGAAAATTAAAAAATAAAAAGAAAAACTTAAATAAAAAAATTAAAGAAAATCATTATTAGACAGAAAAACTTGGCCAGGCAGAAAATCTTTATTAGGCTGCACCATGTAGGGAAACACCATGGTGGGGAAAATCCTTGAATCCTGTGCAGAAAATAATTATTAGACAGAATAACTTTGCCAGGCAGAAAATCTTTATTAAGCTGCGCCATGTACGGAAACACCATGGTGGAGAAAATCTGTAAGCCCGGCAGAAAATCATTATTAGACAGAATAACTTTGCCAGGCAGAAAATCTTTATTAAGCTGCGCCATGTAGGGAAACACCATGGTGGAGAAAATCTGTAAGCCCGGCAGAAAATCATTATTAGACAGAATAACTTTGCCAGGCAGAAAATCTTTATTAAGCTGCGCCATGTAGGGAAACACCATGGTGGAGAAAATCTGTAAGCCCGGCAGAAAATCATTATTAGACAGAATAAATTTGCCAGGCAGAAAATCTTTATTAAGCTGTGCCGTGTAGGGAAACACCATGGTGGAGAAAATCCTTAAGCCCGGCCGAAGGCTGGCTGTGCAGAAAAACCTTTTTATGTATGAATGCTACAAACACGCACATACATATACAGGGTGGGCCAAAAGAAACCAAGGGGTGTAAAAGTTTAATAACTTTTTTGTTTATTAATTTTTTTTTATTTTTTCTTTCAGATTATATAGACAACACTTGGAGAATTTATAATGGAGAGGTTCACAACTGAACAGAGAACCAGAACAATAGAATTTTATTATTTAAACCAGAAATCAACTTTATTGAAAATTTGATTATGAGTGATGAAGCTCATTTTCATTTGAATGGCTTTGTTAATAAGCAGAACTGTAGGTTCTGGGGTTCTCAAAATCCAAGAGCAATTCATCAACGCCAATTGCACCCCATCAGGTGTACAGTATGGTGTGGGATCACATCTGAAAATGTCATTGGGCCCTACTTCTTCGAGAATGAAGATGGAAGTGCTGTAACCGTAAATGGAGAGCGGTATCGGTTTATGATAGAAAATTTTTTACGTCCTGCTCTTGAAAACAGACCTGGTATGTGGTTTCAGCAGGACGGAGCCACTGCCCATACTGCCCGAGACACAATGGCACTTTTAAGTCAAATTTTTGGAGAGCGAATAATTTCTCGAAATTCGGAAATTATTTGGCCAGCGCGATCGCCAGATTTGACAGCACCCGACTATTTTCTTTGGGGTTTTTTGAAGGAGCTGTGTATGTGAACAAGCCAGAGACAATCCTTGAACTCAAGGCAAACATTGCTGCAGAAATTCGCTACAGCCACAAGTTTTGAAAGATGTTATGGAAAATGCTCTAAAAAGAGCCCATCAGTGCGAAGCTGAAAACGGTGGTCATTTAAGAGACATCATTTTTCATACTTAGTGTAAAAAAATTTCCATTTTGTATTTATATTATATAATCTGAAAGAAAAAATAAAAAAAAGTTAATAAACAAAAAAGTTATTAAACTTTTACACCCCTTGGTTTCGTTTGGCCCACCCTGTATATACATACACAGGTGTAAGTAAATACAACCCAATTCTAAAATTTAGTGTTTCTTAAAGAGTCGCTAAAAAGTTTTTAAATTACACCAATATTGGATAACATTTGTTGGAAATTACATCATGTAATCAGAATTTTGCACTACAATTTCAAAGGTCCATAACTCAGAAACTAAGCCTCGCTTACAATTTTTTTATTTAATTTTTTTCCTTATTTTTTAATTTTCAATCGGATAGTTTTTTTTTTAATTGCCCCTTAGCTTGATTTGTTCCAATTCCACCATATAATCACAATTTCATACTAGAACTTAAAAGGCCCATAACTCGGAAACTAAGGCTCGCCGCCAATTTTTTATTTAAGTGTTTCTTTTTATTTTTTAATTTTCTAACAGATACCAAATTTTTATTAATTTTGGAGTTATGTCGCTTAACTTAATTTGTTCCAAAATTTGCTTACAAAATTTTATAAAGCTTTAATAAGTTTTATAAATAAGGCTGTAAAATGGTAATAGCAATTAGCTTCACCATCCCTTTCACAGCGTCCATACATGAAGTCGTCGTGCGTACGAATTTTTTTAATTTTATCTAAACTTGTACGTTTCGGATTGTGAAAAGGAGAGCCGCGAAAATATTCTTTGAAATTTTAAAAAATTCTTGGATCAATGAGGACTGCCATGGTGAAAAATATTTAAGCGGGATTTCGAGTGCATTCAGAGGGAGGGCTTTAAACATACACATTGTTGGGGTATTTTGGGAGAATAAATGACTCCAAATGGCGTTCATTACAAAAGACAGGAACGGGATTTATTGTTGTTGCTTGTTAATAATGGTAATTTTTCCAAATTTATTATATTAAGAGCTGTTTGACCACTTCCTCCACCGTGCGACAACTTTTTCCTCTAAAGCAAAAAGAGACTCGTTAATCTAAAAAAATGTAATTGAACTAAGTACATATCTGATTTTTCCTCTCTCAATTGTTTGTCCTTTGTAATGAAACTTAAACAATATTCTTTTTTCGCTAATACGATTGTTTTTTTCTGTTTATTTAATTAATGTAATCTTCAATTCTAATTTTCTAAAGTTAACTTTGATTTCTGTGGGAACATGCAAACTCAGCAGTACCCACAGTTAAAGTTTAACTGTGTTTACAAATAACTCATACAAAGTCTTGAGTTTCAGTTGCTTACAGAAGGTACATACCTATATCAACTGTGGCTAGTCAAACACACTACACCCCTTTAAAAGACTACCAACTCTATGTATAAAGAAAAATTAGCATGAAGTTAACATAAGTGGTAAAAATGGTCTTAATGAGTTTTGACATACAGTTTTACATTAAAAATCACGCCAGGTTAAAACTACATTATGCGTTGATTTTTAATGGCAAATTTTATCGCAAAACTTGTTAAGACCATGTTCAATTTTGCCAGTTATGCTAACTTCATGCTAGTTTTTCATTAGGCATATGGCCGTACATTTTTAATAGATAATATTTGTTCAAAAATTATTTTTCTATGTTAAAATATTAATAAAATTAGAGGAGCACACGATCACATGCATATTTCACTATTGTTTTATAATAAAAAATTTAGTAAAGTTCGACTTTGGTTTTTAGTAATTTTTTTCAAAAATCGTAGGAGATGGGGAAAAATTAATATTGGAGGAGACTTCTAGATGCCTCTGAATCAATGTCCAATAGTGAAAAGTCATAACAGCCTGTTTTTATAAAAAATTGCAACAATTTTTTTAAATTTCAAAAATTATTTTGGTAATTTTTTTCAAAAATGGTAGGAGATGGGGAAAAGAGAATATCGGAGGATACTCCTTCTAGATCAATGTCCAACAGCCTGGTTTTGTAAAAATTACAACACAATTTTGAGAAAACAATGTTTAAATTTGAAAAATAACTTGCAAATTTTACGAAACCAGGCTGTTATGACTTTCGACTATTGTACATTGATCTCAAGGCGTGCAGGAGTAGGGTTTCTAATTTCCCGGACTTTTTCAATTCCCGGGAATGAAGAGAAAACATTTTCTATTCCCGGGAATTCCCGGGAATTTAAAAACATGAATTTAATTAAATGGCCTCAATAAAAAATTTACCCCCCGTTTGTGTAAAACGTTTGAGTTAAAAGTGTTGACGTTTTTGTAATAGACTAAAGGAAACTTGTGCAACTTTTCTTTAATCTATTACAGAAACGCCTAGATTTCTAACTCAAACGTCTTACAGAAACAGGGGGTTAATTTTATGAAAATAACATACAACATTTAAATTAAAAACAAAACAACTCACCTACAAGAAATTAATGAGTGAAACTAACACAAACAAATTTTTTTTACTAACACATTTGCAGCAATTTTACATTGAATTCGATAGTGATAGTAAATTGACTTGTCATTTGATCGGAAGTGATGATGGATTTATTTATTAGTTATAGTACTCTATAGAGCTGTGCCAAATCGTTCATTCAAGTGACCGCTCATTTTCGTTCATTTTCTAAAAAAGAACGAGTTCGTTCATTCGCTCTTTTCAAGAAATAGAATGAAATAAAAACCAAAACTTGATTCGTCAAATAAAAAGGGACAAATGCATTGGGTTTGTTATGAATTATTTAGCAAAATAAGCAAAACGAAAAAAAAAAAAAATATATATATATATATATATATATATATATATATATATATATATATATAGATATATAGTTTTTAAGTTACGAGGTTGCGTTAGTAAACCATCGATATGCAAATAACTTCTATGTACATATTTAAAAAAATAAAATAAAAAAATATATAAAACGCTCTGTTTATCCGACTGCGCAACGCAAAGAAGGGTATTGCAGTCGTAAAGCAGCTCTGGGCGAGTCAACATCACGCGTCTTTGGCAATTAACTATTTCTTAAATGCAACCAGGCCACTGTTGTTTATTGGCCTTCGAGAGTTTTGCGTCTCACTCGCACTTCTTAATGGTTACCGCAACTAACTGTATCGCTTACAGTTAGTTTTTTGTGGAATTTTCCATTATCAAAAGTTTTTAATAAGATTTAACTAGTGGAGACCATAAAAAACTCTAGGAGTGGATTTTGGAAACTCCTACTTCCTATACGAAGGTATAGGTCGTTCGCAGCAACCGAAGGAAGCTTCTACACGGGGGATACTTTGGCTTTTTGGCTACGTGCTTTTACCATTTTTGTTGCATTTGGAATACAACAAAAAAGAAAGGTATTGTGTTTATCAGTCTATGTATGTATGTATGTGTGTTCCTTTGCGGCACTATATAAACCGAACGCGTGGACCGATTTTGATGATTCTTATGTAAATCGATTTGTCTTAATCACGGGAGATATTTCAGTTGTCAAAATTCAATATGGCGGCCAACAGAGGCTATTTTGTAAATACGAAAAAATAAGTCGGCGAACTACATGTATCTAAATGGGTATCATTCGACAGATATTTTAAAATCATCTTTAGGATTCTCTTATAATTTTTCATTTCGAATAACTATTTAGGATATTTAACGATTCAAAGTTGGTTCGGATTCTTAAATATTTTTGTATAAATACTTGTTCATATTTAGCAATATGCCAAAATCGACTTTTTGCGAAAAATAACTTTTTTATTGTTGAAAATTGTTCTTTAGAGCTTCAGCAGCAACTTTTGTTCTGTGACTTTTACATAATTCCGTTATTTACAAAATTACCGTTATCTTTAGGTCATTGAAGAAAATCAAAATTTTGACCTTAAATTTCCAGAATTCGACGAAAATTTGTACAAAATCCTGTGCCGAGTATTTTTGCTGAACATACATATGAACTCATAGTAAGTGTGTTTCTTTACTCTACATTGGTATCCCGCGAGATCCCAATTTGCACTTAAAGCGTTTCCGTACTTGAAAATTGGGTAAATGAGAGAGGTTTTGTGAGAGTAATGTTCTTCTTCTTCTTGTACGAAACAGCCCGAACTTTTTCTTCGTGTTAGTTTGGGCAAACACAAAATCAAACAGCTGTTTGAAAAATAAACAATTACAAAGAAAAATTACATTTGGCTAAACTACTAAACACTAAAAAAATGGAAAAATGTATGAAAGAATGTTTAAAAACTAGTGGCAAACAAAGTTTTATAAGTTTTTATATGAAATTAAAATAAAATAACCTATATAAATATGCTGAATCATGTAAGTAAATACGTGCGTGTGTATGTACATAAGTATGTGTTTAGTTATGTGTATACGTATGTATATGCATACATGCATTGACATTTATTTTCTGGTTAAAATGTTGGTTTTTCGCGTGCCCGTACTTTTGTGCTTTTTTGTATATCACTGAGCGAAATTATAGTTTCCTCTCATTTTACCGAACTTTACCCAAAAAGTAAAGAAACAAAGCTAGTATTTGCAAATACAGTGTGTTTTGATACATTTTTCAATAAAAATGAATTTTACGCCATCTATCTGCAATAATTTGTACAAACTACATTCAGCAATTTGAAAGGTAATTTGAATACCTTTTCATTAATTCCTTTTCATTAAAAAATTAAAAAAATTGAAAATCGATTAAAAAATAACCGAATGAGAAAGGGAAGAACTATAACATAATTAAATAGTTTCAAATTTGTATTAAAATATGTATGTAACTTAAATTCGTCATTAAAATTTTGTACGTAATTACATTTTTCCTTATCATAATAGTAAATGAAATGTAAGTATATTTACTTAACCCATGGAAAGGAATTTTTTTTGCCTAAAGTAAAAGCAGTTTCTATGTTCTTAATTCCAAATGTATAATTAATTAATTTCACTAGCATAGATTCCCATTTTATTAAAATATTCACTATATTTTTGTAATGAATGAATAAAATTTGCCGAAAATAGGCTTTAATGTTTTTTGTACGGCACAAATTGGGCTGAATATTATGCCTTGAAATTCAACATAGTTGTTGATAACCATGGTGTAATTATACAGGTGACTGCGTAAGGATTTGTAAGACAAAAATACGGCAACCATAGCTGTGTAAAGAACCGAAGAATGTCAAAAGCACAAAAATAATTGTACTAAAACCAAAACAAAATCGAAGTTTTTGACATTCGTCAGCTACAAAGCACCCAGAGCAAAAATTATCAGCTGAAGTAGCGCTGCCACCTAGTTAGATACACCTTGTTGATAACTATAATATCTAAAATTCTGCGGTGGTGCTTAAAGATTACATTCCTACTTCAAAAGTTATATGTAAATGAAAGTGAAAAAACGATTTTTGTTTAATTTTTTCGCTTTTTTTTAACATTTTCCAAATTTTTTTGTAAACGAAAAATGCGATCGCCACGCACTACCTCAGAATTTTAGAACTTGAAATCATTAACAACTGTGTTGAATGACAAGACATAATATTGAGCCCAATTTGTGCCGCGGTAAATGTTAGCAGTAGTATTTTCTTGCTTCCAAGTTTTGTTGTTGCATTTTTTTTTGTTCAGTATATCGTTGCAACGATATCCGTAAATGGAAGATTACTACCCAAACTAACTACGCAAAAAATAAAAACATTGATTATGTAGCTGTTAACATAAATATAGCGTTAAATTCATTAAAAGTTAAAATCCATGTTTTAATGGACACCCTAAATTTCCGTTTTGGGACAAGTGAGGGAAACTCTAATTACCAATTAAAGGCCGGGGCACAATGAATCCGTCATGAGTTAAACTTCGCCTTTTTCAACTGACAGCTAAGTTGAAATACATGGTTTCTTATGAGGGCTGTTACATTCAGTACGTGTCCGTCAACGCAAAGTACAAAAACTGGTAAACTTTTAACTTTTTGCATACGTTGAGTAGTTTGACAGATATTGGTTGGTTTTTTTGTATGTTCTGAATTAGGTTTTTGTGTTTTGTGGCAGCAAAAATAAAATTAAGCAAAAGAAATAAACGAAATAAATAAAAAAATTTAATTTAATAAATAAAATGGAGAATCAACCTATTGAAGCTGTTCAAATGCTTCCGTCAATAAAGTACTCATTGTGCCAACCTTCTACGTCGTTGCGATAATGTCAGTTGAAAAAGGCGAAGTATAACGTATGATGGATTCATTGTGCCCCGGCCTTAACTGCACGTCTCCACGCGCAATATTTATTTCTGAACATAAGAAATAACGTCGGCAACATGACGTCACAAATATGTTCATGTACAAGCTTATGTTCTGGGCCATAGAACACGCATTGTGGTATTGGACATAAATTTAAAAAATTCAATGTGTATAGATCGATATTTTTTATATTTATTTTATTTTGTTTTATTTTATTTAAAACTAATTTATTTATATTCGTTTCATTCAAAATAAAAAATGCTGCATTTTTACAACAGTCACAAGTTTATTATATTTAATTCTCATTAACAACAAATGTCTATGAAATTTGACAGCTTATGTTCAACATTATTTCTTCGAAATAAGTTTGAACAACTATTTCGCAATTTATTTGCAAATAAATTTCTATTCGGTCCACACGTGGACATATGGTGTTGGAAATAGAATTTGACAGTTGAGAACATAATTATTTCCAAGATTATTGCGCGTGGAGACCCCCAGTAAGGTAGCTGACTCTACCCCCGAAGCATTAAAATCATTCGGCATTTATAGCTTGAAAATTAAAAAGTACATTTTTTGACATATTGCTATTCATATTATTTTATTTATTTCCTTATTCAAAGTAATATAAAGCCTAAAGCCTACAGTACACGGCATGTAAAAAACCACATACGCATGTGGTTCTGACGTAATTTTGACGTCATAACGATGCTACATTTGCTACATGCCGTGTACTAGCAAAATATGTACATGTAGATATTAACATGCTTACAATATTGGTCATATTCGTTGGAAAACACCCTGTAATCACAATATTGTACTAGAATTTCAGAGGCCCATAACTCGTAAACTAAGCCTCGCCGCCAATATTTTTATTTAATTTTTTTTTCTTATTTATCAATTTACTATAGGATAGGATACTTTTCTTTTTCATTTTTGGGAGGTGTCCCTAAACTAGATTTAAGCCGTTTTTTCAATAATTTTTGATAAATTTCTTTTCACAGCCCTATTATATTATTTATACTTTATCTTTTAATGTGTTTTTCAAAAGTCAGTAGCTTAAGATTGGCTTAAAAATTATACATGAAATCGACCCAAATTCATCACACCTTTTCAAAACGATTAGTTTGAAATCATTTTGAAAACGATCGTTTTCCATCACATACCTGAATGTTTAATATTTTCTAAGCTATTCTCTATTTCGGTAATAGTATCAACATCTTTAATGAAATATATCAGACGAAAAAGCTATGCTTTGTACTGAAAAAATAAATACAACAAGTCTTTATTAAAGTAGTTTTAAGAAATACACAAATTTATTAAAAACACTACGTAGTGGTTGTTCTTAGTAGAGCTGTGCTTTTAAGAGCGAACTAGTTCAATTGAACTATTCCCATAAGTGAACGATGTGAACTAGTTCAAACTAGTTGTTCTTTTTTGCTCTCTTAGTCTTTCCAGTTCTTTTCTGTTGTTTTGGTCTTTTCTGTTCTTTTGGTCTTTTCTGTTGTTTTGGTCTTTTCTGTTCTTTTGGTCTTTTCTGTTCATTCGTTAGTTATTGTTCATTACTTCTTTTTGTTTATCTTATTCTCTGTTCCTGACCAACACAGCGATGTATTTATAATGGTATGTGCAGACTTTGCGACACTTTTATGCAACCAGGCAGATTGCATTGTCGGTCATATAGTATATAGTCTTTGTTTATGGTTGTGTTCGAAGTTGCATTCGAAGTTTCGAAAATATCAAAATGTTTTGATGTTTATGGGTTGCATTGACGGTTGCATAGTAGCTTGCAGTGTCTGTATCAAATTATTCGCAAACGTGTTGCGTAAGCACCTTGCAAAGTATGTACCTGCCATTACATTGTCTTTTTGATCAATGTTGCCAGTCAATCTTACGAAGTCTTGTAAAAGCCATCATGAGTTTTATAAATTATATACACATCCATAAGCACAGATATAATAAGCCTATAAGAAATCGTTTTCGATTTAAAATCGATTGAAAAACGTATAAAGTTGTGATACACAACATTTATTTCGATTTCCTTCTGTATATAGGGATAAAAGTCTTTGGTTATACCGGACCCGATCAGCAAAGGTACTTCCAACTTTCCGTTTAAATCTATTAAGTCTTGCTGTTTTACAGCCACACCTGTGGAAGTTCCTGTTTATATATACATATATGTAAATGTATATATACGTATTGTAAAAATGCTTTCATTTAGAAATACATATGTAAGTAAATGTTAATGTCACTTGTTATTATTGCACGATCTGTTAGAAAGAACTCGGCAGCTTTAGCCGATATCTTGTGTAATACTATGAGAAGAATGTTTCTTTTTCAGATCGGTAAAAACTAAAATGTTCGAAGCGTCAATTTGCTTGCGATATCTTAGTAACTCACCAGCACATGCTTTTGTGTAACCTTCATCTGCAACATGATCAAAGACAAAGCCTTCAGCTCTTATATACTGCATATCACATGCTTTAACTAATGCTAAAGCTTGTTTATTACCACAGGCCAATATTTGTATTCCGATAAGCATCATACTAGAGGGAATAATTATTCGGACTTCTATAGATAAACGTGTCATACTGGCAACAGTTTCAGCACACAACTGTTCCTCTTGGACATATGGAATTTTAATTAAAAAATTTTATTAAAAACACCTTTGCATTAATTATTCTTTTATTTAATTACACAGCAAATGAATGCGACAAAGTATAAAAGGCAAATAACTTAGAGCAACACGAAACGAAGAAAACATTAAAAAGAATTTGATAATTTTGCAATCTCTGTCACAGAATACATCTCTGTTCTGTCGTGCACTTAACAACTGATCGAAAAGAACAACTGAACGAAAAGAACGAACTATGTAGTTCTTTTTTTTGGTAGGGAACAAAAAGGAACAATCCGCAAAAAGAACAACTATGCCCAACTCTAGTTCTTAGTTTGGCACTAGCGCTCAAATTTTGGCGTTTTGAACCTTCTAAAAAAATAGTGCCAAAAACACCAAGTTGGCATCGCTGCTTCTGAGGTTAATAAAATTTCACTCAACCTAGAGCCTAGGGCACTAAGTGGTGCTTTTATGAAATTTGTGTATTTCTTAAAATTACTTTAATAAAAACTTTGTGTAAAGCATACCTTTTTCGTCTAGTATATTTCATTAAAGATGATACTATTGCCGAAAGAGAGATTAACTTAGAAAATATTACTTATTTATTTATTTGACTTAGTCTTACGAATTAATTCAAGACTAAAGGTTTAAGGAGCGCTAGCTGCCAGGGCTATCGGCCCTAGAAAATATTAAACATTATTACACTTCACTCGTTTGAATATTCACTCGTTTTTCACGTTAGTGATTTTTACGCTTTTAAGATTTCAAAATTGCGCTTTTTATTGCTTTTTTAAATTTTGATGTGCTTTCAGGGCCAAAAAAAGTTGGCATCACTGCCTACGGCTAGTAGAATTTTTAACGGATCATAATAGGTAAAACCACCGTCGTCGCTTTGAGCCGTCTCCCAGTACATTGATTTTTACGTTTCTTAAATGTAGTTAGACTGTGAAAAAGACATTTTTTATTTTAATTTGCGTAAAATTTTGAAATTTTTTTTTTACAAAAATATTGTTTTATATAAAAATGTCCTTTTAAAAAATTGTTGGTAGCCAGCGGCTTGTAGTCAAATTTTTTGGTTCGCTCCCGCAGTCATTTTTTCATCAGCTTCGCACTATGCTAAAGCGAATTTGTCAAAATTTTACATTGTCAAAAAAGACATTTGGCACAGTAGAAAAATTAAATCTTTTCCCCACAGGCAAATATTGTTTTACCATAAAACTTTTCTTCCGTTTTACACACTCCCAAAGCAAAAAATGGTGAAAAATGGACCAACTTCAAGACGCCATAAAAATTAAATTCTAGCTAACTTTTCAAAATCCTTTGGCAGTTCTGTTTACTTAGGGCCAAACCCACGTTCAAAACAAAAACAAATTTTAATATTTTTTTGATGTTTCAAATGCAAGCGTGCTACAAGTCGGACGTTTTACTCAAATTTTACATTGATCGATAATGTGAACACGATTTTTTTTTTACTGATAGTGTGTACCAAAAAGCGTCAGTCAAGAGATATTTTTGTAGCATAAAGACCGGGGCACATTGAAAAAGGCGAAGTTTAACGTATGACGGATTCATTGTGCCCCGGCCTTAAACAACGCAAGATTGTGTTTTTTCTGTGTTTGTGTGTCCAATTTTTTTCTTTATTGAATGTTTGAATGTCGAACATGATCGACAGTCTGAACAGCTAACACTATCAATCAAAAGTTATGAATTTTTGACTGTTCCTCAAGTTCGATAATGTGTACTTAATGGTCTACTTTAATTTAAATTTTTATTAATGTATTGACCTCAAACATGAGGCACTTTGAGTATGAACATTGTGTTTATTCAATTGCGGTAAAGTTGTGGATACTCCATCTCAAGGTCCAGATCTATACCCTATTAAAATTTATGGGTTTATTTGAAAAATGGTGTTTCGAAATGGTATTTTAAGAACTAAATTGAGTTAAGAACAGTAATACGAGGGGAAAGTGAGAAATTTCAGCGGAATATTTGGGAAAGAAAATTTTTTTCCATGAGAAGTTGTTTTACAAGCAGGTTTGATGCCAATGTCGGCCACAAAAAATATTTATTTTTGTACACCTTAAAATTTTTTATATTTTTTACTATATAATACAAGGATGTAAAAACATTTTCTTGACAAAGAAATTTTTGAGTTTTTTTGGTTTTCATGTAATTTTTATGCTCTCATTTTTAATTTTGCTTAAAACTTACGACTATTTGTGCACTTAAATGTAAGTAAAATGAAATCTACTACAAAAAAATTCATAATCCAAAAAACTAAAAAAATATTGACGATAAAAGTCAAAATTTACAACGATTTTAACTATGTCAAAACAATTACTTGACATACTGTATATTAAATTATTGTACAGCAGTGAGCTTTTGTGAATCAAGAAAATATGAATATGAACTTTGCATACTGTAGAGGGAATATATGCACATACATGTATGAAAATGTATGAATATATACAATCATATATGCCCATATACCCTCATTTTTCGGATCCAAACCATATATGGGATATCATATATGCTCCATACATATTTTTTTAGCTGGGTATGCACATACTAGAGGCCTGCGTAAACAGTCTTGAAATGTAAAAACGTCATGATTTTTAAATGTATTCATGTCGCATATATTATACTAAACCAATAATAAATGCTGTCGTACTATAAGCGAAGCACGATGGATGTATTGGTGTATGTGTATACCAGTGTTAACAAGCGATGACGTCAAGACACCTTGTCTGTAACAAACACTCAAAAGAAGTACTGTTGATTAGTGTATGCTTGTTATTTTTCATATCGTACGTTTGACTGTGTGTGTAATATGTAGATGGTAAGCTATTATGTGATTAACCGCATACAACTAATGTTAATGCATGTGTATGCCTTTGCATGTGCGCAGAAAAATAAAAAATCATACACACATACATGCATGACGTTCATACACGCTCTTATGCGTAGAAAGAAGCTAGTATCACAAATTCTTCCGTCACGAAGTGTTTTCTTCTTTACTCTTATACCTACAATACTCAAATAAATTTCTTGCAGTGTTGTTAACGTTTGTTTTATAAGATTTCGCTGTAGTAAAGCATTTGAAAAATCCCTCATGTCTTAAAAGTTCTTATAAGATATCTTGTGCAGGAGACTAGTACATACATATCTGTCTGTTGTGCAGTATGAATGTAGTATACAATATGAAACAATTTATACAAAAGGGTGTGTTTTCCTATTTGTATCAATGTTTTCATTAATTTCGTTCGTGTATTCAAAAGTTTTTACAAATTTTTACTGAACTTTACTGCATTTAACTAAATTGTAACTAAAAAGTGACAGTTCTTGACTGAGTGTTTTGCAAATTTTTAGTGCAGAAATTTTGTCGTAGTAAAGTTTAGTAAGATAAAATATGATTCAAAATGAAAACAAATGAAAAGCAAGCAAACGAAAAGTGTAAAAATTTTAGAAAAAAAATTTTTAAAGTCATTAAAAAAATAATTAATTTATAAAGCATAATAATAACAACTGTTAATATAGTACATAGTTTGCAATTTATTTTATTAATGCTTTGTTTTTAAAATTTTTCTAATCACTCAGAGTTGTAAAACTGTTACGTATCTGGTTACATAGTATTGCATTTGCTTTTAAGGTAATCGGCGACATTAACAAATAGTAATGTAACTTTTTTTAATTTAACCAACAACAAAACAAAGAAATAAAAAAGAAATGAATTACAGATATTACATGAAATAAATTATAAAATTCATTCTTAGTTTGTTCATGTTATAAAGATATTTTATCGAGTACTAATAATTAAAAAAAGTTGAATAGTCAAAATATGTAATATATTATAGCATTGCACAGATACATCTGTTTGCACCAGTTTTGCGTGTGTTTGGTTCTGGTATGAACAAATACGTTATTTAGTGTTTCTGTCACTAGTTTTTAATGTTGATTTTTTTAAGCAATTATTGTATGGTTGTTCAATGAGCAAATGAGAACAACACATTTGTTTGTATTTGTTTTTCTAAAGCAAATAAGATACATAAAACTGCTTTTACAATAAGTACCTTATGATGTGTTGAGAAAAAATATACATGGCTGATGAATGAATGCATAATAAGCAAAATTTCGCATACATATGTATGTAAGTAAATGCAAATACAAAAAAATTACACACGATATGTATGTGTAATTACTCTCAGAGCAAAATTGTATCTCTCTCTCTCTCTCACTATACTTGGCTGCGCCACAAAAAACATAACGAACGTCCGAACGCACATCTGCTCATCATGTATTTGTTTCAAGAGTGGTTTTTTCATATATTTGTATTACAATATGTATTTTTGAGCAAATACAGATACAAACAGTAGCTCAGGAGCAATACAATAAGCACTTGTTATCAGTTTTTAATTGTATTGTAATTTGCACACACACACAATAACTCTTATACTAGTTCTGTCGCTCACACAACAATTATATGGTACATACCATGGTATATATGTTTTGGCTTTTATATAAACAAGTATAAAAATGCAACCCTTTATTATATATATGTATATATATAAAGGGTCTAACGTTTTTTTCTTTCAACTAGTGCTTATTTCGTGAATGGTAACACTTAGCTCATGTCTGATTTGGCAGATAATTAGTTTTATCCTTCCACTGAACGAGAAAACTGACCATCCAATGCGTTTTCGCTTCGCTAAGTGGGCCTGCGATCGACTTACAGAATATGCCGATTTTGCAAAAAAAAATCATCTTTTCAGATGAAGCTCATTTTGATCTTGGCGGGTATGTAAACAAGCAAAATTGTCGCATTTGGGGCACAGAAAACCCGCACGCATACATTGAAAAGCCGACGCACCCAAAACGAGTCACTGTTTGGTGCGGATTTTGGTCCATAGGCATAATTGGGCCATTGAGCAAGGAGTGATCGTTATCGGGCCATGTTGAACGAATTTTTGTTCACAAAAATTGAAGAGGAGGATATTGGCAACATTTGGTTTCAACAGGACGGCGCTACGTGCCACACAGCCGAAGCTTCAGTAGTTTTTTTTATAGCATTTTCAAAAAAAAAATAAGTTATCTGGCGGACCCTTTATTTCAACACTATGTGGAGTTGGAGTCAGCTGTTTCTTTAATCTTACTAATTTTTACCATTCTTCCGTTCGTGTACTTCTTTCGGTAACAGCTCTTTTTGAGAGTAAATTTAAAAATCTTCGCAGTAAATACTCATTTACTGCATTTTACTGCAAAAGTAAAAAAAACACACCTATTGCAATAAACAAATAATAAAGCATTGTTGCCACTTTGGCTCTATCAGACGAAAAATAAAACAATTTTTTTCTATTGTCTTTATTATATAAGTTTTTGGTACAAACAAATACATATATGTATATACATATGTATGTACATATGTATGTACATATGTATGTATATACCATGCAGAAAGTGCGAATAGTGAAAATGTACTGAGTCGCTTTTGACTTTGTCACCAGTACTACTCTACAAGTATTCCCCATACAATACTTTGTGCTATAGACATTTAGCATGTGCTTGTCATTGAAAATCTACTAGTAACACTAAAACAATTGACTAGGTAGTGAATTCATAGTTCTTATGGGAATATGGAGACATACCAACCATACATTTACAGGTACATTTCTATACATACATACATAAAAATTTATGTAATTATATTGACAAGTTGTTGCAAAATCCACCAGAAATACACCACATCTGTTTTCTCTATTTCTTTTATACTGACGAATAGAAGAGAAATTGTAGGCAATGTAACTACTACTAGAATTTTAGTGTTGACATAGAGACACTTGGCCCCAGTCTGACTGCAGGGTATGTATGTACATATGTATGTACATATGTATGTACATATTTGCTAGCTCCAATTACATACTGTTATTTTATTAAAAAAGAAAAACAATGGGTCTTATTACGAGTGTCGTATTACGACTGCGACTACCACGAGTTTGTACTAGACTAAAGAACATTGCAACATTTTTCTTTAATCTAGTAAAAAAATCGTCGTAGTAGTAGTCGAAATACGGTGCTCGTAATTGAGCCCAATGTATTATAGTACGAGCTCGATTTTTGACAAAATTAAAATGGGAGTTTTTGTTTTTACTGAACTGTTACAGTAACCGGCTTTTATTAAATTAAATTATATAAAAAAACATACATTTTCATGGAATAATTTCTAAATTTAGATGGAATAATTTTAGAATAATGGAATAATTTTAGAAATTCAATTAATGAATGAAATATTTTTATTAATTAATGTAATTTTATAAAGAAGGCAAGAAAAATTAAAGTAGACTTTAGCTGGGAGAAATGCCGACATTTTTCTGTGCCAACATATACATATTTCATCAACAACCATATCCATCTATTGGGCGGAGATCAGTTATTAATATCAGCTATTTAACATGAACTTTTCGTGTAATGACGTACGAGAATTTTTGGACTTTTATTCCATTATTAATTATGGAAATTAGTAATTGCATTTTTAAGTATAACTAATTATTTCTTCTCCCATATTATTTTTATATTCAGATTAGGACGACGTTATACATATCACTCTCTCTCTCTAAGTACAGGGAGGGCCTAAGTTCACGCCTGCCCACTAGTGTTGTTAATTATTCGTCTTTTATATATGTATGTTCGCATAAAATTTCATGATTTTTTTCTTGTTCGAACAGACGAATAATTTTGAACTTTTGTTCGAATATTCGAACGAACAAAGAATAAAAAAATATATTCGAATAATCTTAAAAAAGTTTGTAAAAAACGACACGTATGTGTATTAGTTTAATTTTTTTTATTATTAACAAACGAAAAATTATTCATTACACACGAAAAACATATGATTTCAATAACAGGTTTAGAAATATTAATAACAAAACTTAAAAATTTTAAGAACCTTTGCCGCAGTTGACGCTGTAGTATAAGTTAAGAACTCTGTGTTCCACTAATACTATTGAAGTAGCAGAATCGCAAAAAAGAAGAGAGTAAATTAATATATAGAAAATTTAAGATAACTTCCAATCGACTAGACCGATTTTCTTCAAGTATAAATTAGAAGATATACTATCATGTCACCTTTCAAACGAGAACAAAGCAAATTAAAATCCGTCAAGCCGTTCGAGAGCTACGGCGTCAAAGACAAGCAGATCTAACAGAATATATCTAAAAACGATGTGATACTTTCTAAGCGGCTGGACCGATTTTCTTCAAACATAGCTAAGAACACTTTCGATCAAGTCACCTTTCAAACAGAAATAAATAAATCAGAATCAGTCCAGCTGTTTGGTCTGTATGTGGACTCGTAAAAACAAACTGATACACAGACACTCACTACAAACTTATAAATTTTTTTCACTTTTTGTGACGTATCTTAAAAAGTTGTTATTTAACGCTTTTTTACGTCGTTCAATAATTCGATTTTTAACGCTTTTGATTAGAGAAAATCAGGTTTTCTCTAATCTCTTTATCAGAAACTATAAGACACCTTCCAATTCCATGAAAGAAGCATTACCTTTTCCCAGAAAGAAAAAAGATCAGTTTAGCGAACAAATTAAAAAGTGATGAAAAGTAAAATACTTTTTATATAAAGTAGTTAAGGAAATTTTTCGAATATTCGAATATTCAACAAAAATGATTCGAAAATTTTTTATTCTAAATTGAATATTTTTGTTCGTTCGAACAAAAATGATAAAAAGTTGTTGGAATATTCGAACAAATTTTTGTTCGAATGACAACACTACTGCGGACACTGTGGCTTAGCACTTTTAACTAACCAAGGGTAAAAAAAATGTTCCCCGATCTTGTGCATTTTTGATATGTGATAGACAGGAGTACAGGGGGCATACTGTGTATTTCGAAACGAAAGAAAATGCTTTCGAATTTACATGTTATAAACCTACAAATTCAAAAGTATTTTCTTTCGCTTCGAATTACACAGTAGACCCCCAGGTGATACAAAAAAATGCTCATAAGAAGAAGAAAAGAAGTGGTAATGAATATAACGGTTATCAAATATTCATTATCAAGAGAAGTTAGAAAACAGGGGGTAAACTACGGCATTCGATACTTCTCGTAATATACAAATATTTCAATAGAGTTTATATGGAAATATTTTTAAATTACGAGTCGTATCGGATGCCGTGATTTGCCCCCAGGCTTTTTAAATGAGCAATTTTAGTGATTTTATTATTATTGTAAACGTTTTTGTATGCATATCGAGAGCCTATATTAAAAATACGTCGACTCAACTTTGGGGTCAAATGAGTTTTCCGATGGCAAATAGCTGTCCTATGCAATATTCATCTGTAGTATAAATTTCGAATCAAAAAAATGATTTTTTCTCGTTTTATATCTTTTTTATTCTGCTATCTCAAAGTATATATTTTTGGTGAAAATAAATGCTAACTCCCATGTAAATTTCCAGCATTTTTAATATATTATAAATCTACCTATATCTTATTGCATTTGGCATGCTGAACACGAATCAGCTAAGGATTTTTATATCTTATGTCTAGTTTTTGAGATATGGTCACTTTTAACATATTAGTAATTACATAGGGGTTCCGATAAAAAAATTGGTAATATATCTATAACTTTTAAACTGTTAATCGAATAGAAACATAACAGAAACGTTTCTTTTCCCCTCGCCTCTCTCTTAACAAACTAATAAGCTTATCAATAAGACTTGCATTGTGTAGATTAGGACTAAGCAACATAAATAAATATTGCGTCACCCAGCAAAAAAAATAATCGAGATTTCGAAGCAATTGCTTCTAAATTGCTTATTATTAAGTCTCTTTTGCATTTTTATAGCTTCTTTTTCTGTTTCTTTCTATTTTGGTTTCTTATATCCCTTCTATAGAAGTTGTAGTTTAATATAACCCAAAAATAAGCGCTTCGGAAGTGCGGAAAAGCATGCAGTGCATCCGCTCTACCTTACGAGGATGCAATAACGTAAGCGAATGACGAAATTTAACACAAACACTACGAAGTCAGTCGGCTGTTTATATTCAAACTCCCAAAGTTTTTTTATGAATCATCCTCTCTCGCTTACCTGTATATAAAATTGAATTGTGTACAAAAATAAATATGTGCTTTGGTAGTTCAGTGGGTAGTGTTCTAGCCTAACATACGGAAATCCTGGGATCGACTCCTGATTCAACGCGCGAACAAAAAGTAAAAAACTAAGAGTAAATTTTTTAAGTAGACGAATATTTTTGCTGAATTCAGGTCACTCCAGCAGGCATGAAATAATCACATTTTAGATCGACGTGGCAGAGCTTCTACGCGAGTAATCCCATATAAAAATCATGCAAAATTTCATGCATCGGGTAAGCGCTTACATACCAAAAGAGCACTTATATAGGTGCTTCCAGCGAAGCATCATTTTTTGCTGGACACGGAGCGTACTATTTGAGGTGTGCATACAAAACAAAAACGATGTACGGAGTTTTGATTTTAACGGGGTTTTCGCAATTTACTCAAAACTTTATGTGTTAAGAGCCAAAATAACATCAGATTTGGAATCAGCGCGTTAAAATACATATAGATAAGTGGGTCTGGTCAAATTTACAGACCACTTTTTTCACCTTGTATGGCGGCTACTAATAAGAAATAGGCGGACCATGCCGATTTTTTTTACAAAGCTTTTTTTATATATAGGCACTATCTATACCAAATTTAATTCCGATATCTGCTCCGGAACGAGAGTTATTAATTTTGACCAACGAAAAGTGCTAAAAGTCACACTGTGGCTGCGTGTAAAAATTTAATAAGTTTTTTGTTTATTATTATTTTTATTTTAATAAAAAAATTAATAATAAACAAACTTTAAGCCCACCCTGTATATATTCAACTATTCTTGTTTTCCTACATATTTTGTCCATTAAATTAATTTTTTTACTGCAGTTCGCTTATAAATATATGAATATTGTAATGTGCACAATTCGATATAAATGAACTGTTTGTCCAAATGTGTAAAATATTTATGTATTCTTCTTTAAATTTACAGTTACAGAATCACCCAATTCCAGCTATGAGTGGCGAAAAATATCATTGCAAATAGACGAAACCGCAACTTAAACCAACGCGTAAAACGAGACATAAAACAGATATAGGCCAGAAAAGGAGAACCACCCTAATTGCATTTAGAAACGAACTACAGGGACGCAAGAGTTATTCTAAAATGAAGAGATATTTTATGATTGAGTACTTGATTTTAGGTTTTAGTAAAAAAACCTTTCGGCAACGCTGTATTGAAGTGTAAATTGATAACCCATATAACATTTGGGTGTGTGTGTGTATATATATGTATATATGTATATATGTATATATACATATGATTTCATTGCATATAATAGAAAAATAATTAATTTAGAAATTTGCGTCACAACAATTAAATGAGCACTTTGTTAGTAACTGTTGAAAGGCATAACAATTTATTAAATTATTAAACTATCACGTGTTTTTTTTTCTATATTTAAGATTGAAATCAAAATAGGAAAAGATTTTTAATAAAATACAGGCTATTTTAACTGCAACAAAAATTACAAAAAATATGTGCCAAGTTCAGTGATGCCAATTTAGCAATTTTTCATCCCATTTAGTCGGGAGAAAAGCTAATAGCTAGCTATTTTTTAGCCATTTTTATTTTAATCTAGCTAGTTATTTTTTTAGCTATTTTTGGAAACATCAAATTTGTTTGAGAGTTTTCATAAAAAATTTAAACTCGCAAGAAAGGGACTTTTATTTAACAGAGTAATATGTTATTGTTTTCGCATTAATGTCAATAAATCCCGGTTCAAACTTGCAATTTTTGTTGCAGCAACTTTTTATTTTTGTGTGAAAAAGATATAGAGAGGAATACAAAATATAACGTATGTATTTCTATTTCAATACTCTCCCACATATTTACGAACTGCTGCAACAAAAATTGCAATTCTAAAAGAACTTATATGAAAGAGATGGCAAAATTGGTAACAATAATATTTCCTACTCCATTTTATAATCGTTGCAATGTTGTTATAAGTTGTCAGGTCTATTTGGTATTTTTTGATATCAATCAAAAAAGTTTTTGTTTAGTTTTACACGAGTGAAAATAAAATATAAATTGAAGTTTAGATGAAACTTAAAAAAATAGAAAATGAACTAAAAGTATAAACAAATATTTCGCAAGGAATAGATTAGTAACACAAAAATTTAAAGACTGAAAGCAAAATATATAAATGAATAGAAAGCATACTGCAAGTTTGCACTATATGCGCAGTTTGTTGATTAACTGAATAAATGCCCCTTTTAGACACGCAGAGTTTACTTTGCAAAGTCTTAATTCAGCTCTGTACAAGACAGAGGACGAAATACTTTTTCTGTCTTTCACCCAGCTGGATTAAGACTGCAAAGTAAACTTTGCGTGTCTAACAGGGGTAAAAGATAATTTTATTTATTACTGCAATTTATTGTTTTTATTTACTTTAAAAAAGTTCCTGATTTGCTTTAAAAAAATAATACTCGTATATGAAATACCTTCTTGTTTTTGCTTAAAGTTCATGATTTTTGCATTCGATGGCGCTTAGAAATTTTTAGCTAGTTTTTAGCAATTTTTTATCCATTTTTTTTTGTTTACATTTAGCCATTATTGGTGAAGGAATTCTGGCATCACTGACGAAGTTCTAAATTTAATGTATAAATAGAAGTTTAAGTGACAAAACAGACTTATCATTTTATTCGAGCTTAACTTTACATAAATATTTTATTCTAACATAACTTCGAATACAACAAGAAGACCACTCACTAAACATTTTTCATTATTGAAAATTGCTTAAATTCACATTGGAAATAGTAATTTAGATTATTTTACAAAATTTTAACCGAAAAGGCTAAGAAATCAAAATTTTAAAATTTCCCTGCAAAAGACATTCACTCTTTAGTCATAAAGCGCTTATAGGCAATCCATTGATAATGTGTTTAGAGCCAATTTTTTTGTACTAGGATTTTGATACCTCGTATGTCTTTATTTATTATAAGCACATGTGTACAAAACAAAAACAATCAATTTTCCAAGCAAATTCAAATCGATTTTTACTTCTTTTGAGCCAAGAAATTTGAAAAACCAATTAAATTATGCATATCTACACAAAAATACCTTTTAAACTTTATACATATGTTTCATCAATATTGGTGGATGATGAGATACTTCAAAGTGTACGACCAAAAAAATGTGTGCCGTATTTATATATACGATTTTGAACATGCACCCTACATTTATTTTCTTAAATTGGCATTTTTTACTTCCATATGATTGTTTTTACTGTGTCTGAAAAAATTATACTAGCATATTTAACTGATCTTAAAATATTCCGATTGTAGGGTGCAATTCATTCTTTTATTCACATATAGCTCTTTACAACTGTTGTTATTTGTGAAATTCTACTTAAATAGAAAAACAATACTAAATTTTAAATTTAATACAATACATACGTCCATGTACACTTTTCGTAATAAAAAATATTTCGCGTAATTATACGATATGGTTTTTCATGTCAGTGTATCAATCAGGATGATTCAATTGTTCACCTATGAATTAATGCTAGAACACGTCTTTTCCTTTTAGAAGCTTTTATTCAACTCACCAAAAGAAAACTAGAAACAATACAAGTTATAATGAGGTAACGAGATTATTAGCACATAACATGTTAAGTAGCAAATTATATTAGCCCAATTCACAATCTAATGCAAATGGTCTTGCATCGTTGGATGTGCAAAATGGCATATTATATTGATACCACTAAGAATTGTTAAGTGGTGAGTATCAAAACAATATATCATTTTGCAAATGCAACGATGCAAGACGATTTGCATAAGATTATGAATTGGGCTATTGTGACAGTTCGGCCATTCCTGCCAGTAACTCGTAGAGTTATTCGCTTACCTCTGGTAGAGTTGGATCATTATCGTAGTCGTCGCCTATGTCTAGATATAAAGCACACCTGGGTTTCATTTTGTCACTACTATCAATAGTTGAGAACAGGCGTTGGTTACACTGAGCATCCACGATATCTCCTACATGATACCTGTCGTATCTGAGAACTTTCTTGACGACATATGGTCCCTTATATTTAACGTTGAGCTTCTTCGATTCGCCAGTAGTGGTTATTGCAAATTCAAGTAGAATTAGGTCGTCTTCTCTATACTTATGGGGAGTTTTATATTTCGCATCAAATCTGGCTTTCTATATCTTTCTTGCTTCTTCAATATTTTTGGTGGCATCGTTCCTTTTTTTATTTATCATTGAATTCTCGATATCAATGTTGGTGTCTCTAACAGGAAAATCGAGTACGAGTTCCATTAGCTCTCGGAGTTTGAACAGCTACCTTGATATGTCTCAGATTATTGTCGAGAGCAGAAGTTTTCGAAACAGCTTGACACGAATGCAGTGCCGCGATCGGTTACTACCATTCTTCGCATCCCAAAATATAATGAGAGGCCATTCCATGCATCCAGTACGGGTTTGGTTTGGTTGATCTGACTGTACACAGTACAACATATTGTGTTAGGGCATCCACGATAACTAACAAATGCTTCGACTTTGTACGAAAGGTCCTAGGTGATCCATATGTATCACCTCAAACGGAATGCTCGGAATATCCATTCCATATAGTTCGCATTCTCTGCGAATTGGTTCTTTAGAAAAAACAACACTCAATGCATGCTTTTAGATAATTTTTCACAAAATGTCTTGCTCTCGGGAACCAGAAGTGTTTTAACAGGCGTTTTAATGTATTTTCAAGTGCGGGGTGTCCAACGTCATCATGAACTGATTTTATGATGCGCCATCGTAAAACTTTTGGGACCACCAGCAGTAAAGCTCCGTTTGCTTCCTTTTTAAATAATCTATGTTTCTTAACAACATACTCGTTTGCGAACGGTTTTAGTTGATTTGACCGTTCAGCACGTCAATTATTTATTTTATGTTGTCATCTTGGGACTGCATTATGTACACCCAGTCATCAACAAGATGGTTTGATAAGCATAATATGATCACTTATATCTTGCGCGTTACTTCCGTAGTCATCCATTTCTTTTGGAGCTCGGCTTCCTTCTCGGTGTACGATTTTTGAATCATGTTTCATTAATTTCAGAAGCCATCTTGCTATTCGTGGTATTATGGGTTTTGACGATTTTAGGCTCGATACTGCCTGCTGAGCAGTCAGTAACAATCAGAAATTGCTCTCCAAGCATATACATTCTGAATCTTTGACAGGCCTCGACGACAGCTAGCACTTCTAGTTCGTATGCATGGTACTTTTGTTCTGCTTCATTACATAAACGACTGAAGTATTGTATTGGTTTCATATTATTTTGATTGTCAGCCTGCAGCAAGATACCGGCTTTACCTTTACTACATGCGTCGGTATGTAACTCAGCTGGCATTGATATGCCATAAATATATACTTCGTTTGTTAATAGCTGAATGAAGTTCTGATATGACTGATGGCATTCATCTGACCACTTAAACGTGTTATTCTTTCTTGTTAAGCAATGCAGGAGGCAGCGATTAGAGCGTAGTCTTGAAAAAACTTACGAAAATATCCAGTAAGCCCTATAAATCTTCTGACTTCCCTTGCGTTTGTAGGAACTGGAAAATTTTCAACCGCTAGCGTTTTGATCCGGCCTGGCATGAGGACATTTTGATTTAACTCGTGACCCAAGAACGTATCGCTATTCTTTAGGAACGAACATTTTGAAATTCGGAGAGTCAAGTTAATGTTTTCAATCACCTTTAGCAGTTTCTTTAATTTTAATAGACCATCATCCACAGAGTTAGATGCTACAATGACTTCATCCACGTAACTTACGGCTAGTTCTTTTACTGGTTCTAGAATTATTGACATCATTTGTTGAAATGTACTTGGGTTAATTTTTCAGCCCAAATGGCATTCTATTATACTCATACTGACCGCGATGTGTCACAAAAGCCGTGTACTGTTTGGATTTTTCATTTATGGGAATTTGGTAATACCCAGACATTAAATCAACAACAGTAAAATATTTCTTACCTGATAAAGTTTGTAGAACACCGTCCACCGTTGGCATTGGTCATGGCTGTTTTTCTGTAATTGCGTTTAACTCGCAGTATTCCACGCACATTCTTTCTTCATCGTTTTGTTTTCGCATTAATAAGATTGGCGACGGGTATAGTGATTAAGATGGACGGATTATTTCGTTTTCGAACAGTTCAGTAATTATCTTTTCTACGATTTTCTGTTTTGGAATAGGGATATTATAAAGATTCTTTACTATTGACTTACCGGAGATAATTTTTATTTCCATCTCGATCTCGTTGCACTGACCAATGTCTTTTATATTGTCAGCAAAAAATAGCGGGTATGTTTGCAGTAGCGTATGCACTTTTTCTTTTCACTTTTAACGATGGATTAATATCCACATTGTCTATATTAAACGCGACGACACGACATTGTCCATTTTCTTTTATTACACGATTTTTATATAAAATGCCTCTTCCAATTAATATGTCGTATGGCATGATTTCATTATCTATGACCAATAGTTCAGCATTGACTTATATAGTCAGTCGTTAAGCAGCTCTGGGTGGAGAACATTTCTCGCGTCATCGTAATTATTTTTTAAGTGCGGTCAGGCTTGTGTGTGTTATTTGGCCTTCGAGAGTTTTTTCGTCTCGCTCGCACTGACTGATCTGCCGCGTATAATCGTATAATCTTGCGGTTTTTTGTGGAATTTCTTTAACAACCACGTTGTTACTTTCTATGTTAAGGAATAGGTTGTGTACAGTTACTGTTAATACCATCTTGGGCATATGGTCTAGTTACTCTGCCCATATTTGTGCAACACAATATTACATAAATTTACTTTGTATAATATGTATAAATAAATAAATGCAAAATGACTTATATAGTCTATGTTCAGACTATATAAAGGCTCAATCAGACGTGACATAACCATAGCCATAGAGAACAGCCGTTCGAACCAAACTAATGGGCAACACTGTATTTGATTATAGGTGACTCGCCACAACGCCATAACTCTCACCATAGAAACCAATTGAATTTTGGTTTGGTTATGGCTATGGCATTATGGCTATGTCACGTCTAATTTAAGCTTAAGTCTTATTCATAAACTTATCACTTGTTCTTCTTTGAACTATCTTCGACGTTCACACAAGGCCAGTCTTATTTTTAAGCACATATCTTTTATGCATAGTTTTGTGTATGCATGTATGCTTTTTTTAACATGAACTGAACACTGACATATCATCGATTTTCATTGTCACATATTCACCGCCTGCTAACCCATAAAATTTTTCTTGACATTTCGTTATTAATGAGCTGCATTTCGTTGACACCCCTTGGAAACAAGCGACCTACCGCTTCCTGAGTATAAAATCACTATACTGAATATCATTTATCTTAATATTTTTTTTTTAAATTTCTTTGTTTGCTGCTCCGGTGCAGTGTTTATCGATTAGGTTAACAAATCGCGATTTATACTTATCAGCTTAATTGTCTTTGGTACTAGTGTCTCTTGAATTTTTAGATTTAATGGTACAGTTCCAAGCAACATGAGCGCGTTCCCGCAGTTGAAGCACATAGGAGCCCTTATTACTGTTTCACTATTTTCACTACAAAATGTTTTATTGTCATTACTTTTAAATCTGTTGACATTTGTGCTGTGGTAATTTTTATTACTTTGTTCATTGTGATATTCTTTTACCTTGTTTTCGTTTGACACTTTACTTAGGGTCTTAAACAAGCCCGTACACGAAGTATTTAGAAGTTCATAGTATTTAGAGTTCTACGCAAATTAGTATCACCGATCCCATTTACAACATATTTTATGATATCACTGTCATCAATATTACCGCAACGACCAATGGACAACATTCTATAATTGATACATTCTTATTCATCCGCGAGTTCATCATACATGGAAAGTCCATTAGGAAACCGTTCACTATTTGTGGCCATGACCGATAAACTGGTTTAGAGTCACTCCATAATTTAGCAACCCCTCTTAAGTTGCTTTGAACAGCAACTCTCTAAAATCTTAATTAAACATGTTGAAAACTATCTACATAATAAAATGTTATAGTTGAAAATTTCAAAATCTACCGTCACAACCTTTTATAAGCGCTTAAACACAAAAACTATTTTTAAAATTGGCGATTTTCGGACACTGCTGAATGTAGGGTGCATGCCCAAAATACAAAATAATTGGCTCTTAGCATATTCTGAATATATTGTGTTTAGCGCTATGTGCATGTGTTAAACAAAGTTTTTCACAAATTTGAAAATAATGAAGATACTTCTTCTTCAAAAAACATGCCTTTTTCCGATTTCACGAATGCATATATTAATAAGTTTTTTTTACTTATTTTTATTTAAAATTTTGTGAAGAATTGAATGCTGATTTTAATTTAAAATCCAACAATATACTAAAAAGTTATAGGTGAAATACTAAAAAACTTTAAGGAAAAAAATAGTTTTTTCTAAAGTCAAATATCTTCTAAGTGATAAGAGATACGAAAACACACCTGAGGATATTATTTCTTAAAAAAATTAAGCTTAGCTCAAAACGCTTTATCCCATAAAAATTAAAATTTTCTAAAAGTTACAAACCTCATAAGTTTTTTTGAGTCCCATGTGGTCAACTTGGGCCCACTGTAACTCCTGTCCAGCTTAAACCAGAAGACTGCCGAGATATGTGTTCTAAAGCCTAAATCCTTCTCTACGGATGATCGAAGTTTCATATAAATCCAATCATTAGTTTAGAAGTTCCAGATTTATTACCATTTATTTTGCATAAAAGTCCCCACTATGTCTCGCGCTTAACAAACATAGAAAATTAACTAAAAAGGCCAATTAAATATAGTTAAAATAAATTTCCTTTGATATGTAAAGGGTCCGCCAGATAACTTTTTTTTTTGAAAATGCTATAAAAAAAACTACTGAAGCTTCGGCTGTGTGGCACGTAGCGCCGTCCTGTTGAAACCAAATGTTGCCAATATCCTCCTCTTCAATTTTTGTGAACAAAAATTCGTTCAACATGGCCCGATAACGATCGCCATTGACTGTAATGGACAATCTTTGCTCAATGGCCCAATTATGCCTCTGGACCAAAATCCGCACCAAACAGTGACTCGTTTTGGGTGCGTCGGCTTTTCAATGTATGCGTGCGGGTTTTCTGTGCCCAAAATGCGACAATTTTGCTTGTTTACATACCCGCCAAGATCAAAATGAGCTTCATCTGAAAATATAATTTTTTTTTTGGCAAAATCGGCATATTCTGTAAGTCGATCGCAGGCCCACTTAGCGAAGCGAAAACGCATTGGATGGTCAGTTGGCTCGTTCAGCGGAAGGATAAAACTAATTATCTGTCAAATCAGACATGAGCTAAGTGTTACCATTCACGAAATAAGCACTAGTTGAAAAAAAAACGTTAGATGGTGGACCCTTTACTATGAATAGGGCATTCTGAAATGAGATTAAATTAATTGATTTTAAAAATTTTTTTAATGGAAAGGAATCAAAGTGAAATTTATAAATGCTTCCCATAAATTCTCTATTTTATAAAATATAAATTTGGCAAATAAATCCAAAAACATCTTAAATTGCGCTTGTTTTTTATAGTTACTTAGTTTTTTTCCAGATTTAAAAAAATAATATGCAGACTTGGCAGATTTTTTAGCCCAGTTTTGCAGATCTTAGGAGAAAAATTTCTGGCAGCAGTGGTCACAACCACTATTTGTTATAGTTGGGGATTCATGGCGTGAATATGTTTATATGATTTGACGAGTATTTGTTTTGCCGTCTTCTCTTTGTGTTGTTATATACAATAATTCATTATAAATCAGTGGTAGAAGTCGACAATGTATGTATGACAGTGTTGCCGGAAAATATTAATGGGAAAACGCGAAATCGGTTCAAAGTTTCTGCTAAAATTTTCTACAGAAGAAAAACTAAAATGCTAGATTTTTAGGTCTTTTAACTGATTTTTGAACAACTGGAATGTTCTTTTGTGAAAAAATATTCTAAAGCTATGTTCATATTATATGTATTTTTGTCTTGTTGAATATCACTTTTTTCACATGGTAAATTTGTACATATAGTCTGAACACCTTCACACAATAGCATGTCTTATTTCTTTGTGTACAGTACAAACGACAATTTTGATTTAGAGCGTGTTCTATTTTCAATTGACAAAGCATCTGACATCAGCTGGTTTTAAATAAAGCAAGTGCTTGTGGCGTTAAAAATAAAGTAAAATTGTAAGATAAATAATATTAATAAATTAAAAACTAAAATTTAAATGAAAAATTTAAAAGGCATTAGCAAAAGTAAGCATTTGTTTACCCTTATAGGTTATGTCAAATGTAGATAACATACCAATGTGTGAACAAAAAAATTTATTAACCGTATGTAAAAGACATATTTTCACATGCACAGAAAATAATAATACATATGTATGAAAATTCAGTGAAATGCGACTTTGACCCGCGCACGAAGGTTTCCGTACCGACACCAGACATGTAATTCAATACGAACTTTAGCCTATATAATAAATAGTTTTGGCTTTTTTCGTTTTTGGGTTTTTGTGGTTTTGAGCGTTTTTTCGGTTTTCGGCGCTTTTTTTAGTTTTGGCACTTTTTTTCCCCGTTTTGTCAATTTTTGCGGTTTTTGGCGTTTTTCATATTGGCGATTTTTTTCATTTTGGTGATTTTTTAGTTTTGGCGCTTTTTTCGCGTTTTGACGATTTTTTCGGTTTTTGGCGTTTTTTTTAATTTGGCGATTTTTTTTTCATTTTGGCGATTTTTTGTTCATTAGGGTTTTTTAGTTTTGGCGCCTTTTTCACATTTTGGCGATTTTTTTTTCGGTTTTTTGGCCTTTTTTCTATTTGGCGATTTTTTTGTTCATTTTGGCGTTTTTTTCATTTTGGAGATTTTTTTTAGTTTTGGCGCCTTTTTCGCGTTTTAGCGATTTTTTCGGTTTTGGCGTTTTTTTATTTTGGCGATTTTCGGTTTTGCCGATTTATTTCACTGTTAGAATTTTTTTTAATTTGGTGCTTTTTTCGTTTTAGCGATTTTTTTTTGGTTTTTGGCTTTTTTTTTTGTTGTTTTAGTTTTACCATTTTTGAAAATTTCAAGAGTTTGCCTCTTACGGTTTCCAAGATATACATAGCAAGTTGTCAAAATTGCATTAATTTAAATTTTTTAACATTTTAGTGTTAATTGTTGTAGTCTATATAAAAATACACTAATTTTACAAATTTCAAGTGTCAATATACATATGTAACATACAATTGTATGTATATTACATGGGATTTTAACATTTTTCGTTGCTCGTTTTGGAACACCCTTCAATTTTTAACTCTCATGTATTTGTTGTTGTAGCGCCCAAGGTTCTACATACTCTATCCAAATTTCAAGTCCGTAGCTCTTACGGTTCCTGAGAAAATAGCGTGTGACGGACAGACGGACCACCTTTGATGTACGGAACCCTAAAAAGTGACATTCCATAAGGCAAATACATTTAATGTGAACACAGCATAAAGGCTCAGTTAGCCGACTGTAATGTAATGTAACTGTAACGTAGAAAACAGCTGATCGACATTTTTATATGAAAATTAGGTTACGTTATATTACATCTCTATAACCATTTTCATTACTTCTCACATAACAAAATCGATCAGCTGTTTCTTACTGTTGCAGTTACTTTACATTACAGTCGGCTAACTGAGCCTTAAGTCTAGCAGTGAAAATGCTAAAATGGCAACAATGATACATGAGATAAAATACAAAACACTTGTGTACATATGTAGATGGTCAGGCAGATAAGGAGATGGGTCGGCACCCGATCGTTACGAATATATGAATAACTGCTTTCTTAAGTTCTCCATACATTTGCTTTTTCGTACTCATTCTTGTCTTGGCTGCCAAAGCGTTTAAACAACACTTTTAGATAACGCTTAAATAACAAACGGCAAATTGAGTGCTGTCGTTTCGTGTTGTTGCATTCGTCGTCAAACAGTTGTTGAGTCATACATTTTTAGTGTCGGTGGTCTATGTAATTATCTGGCAAACACCGCACAGTTCATTGGATTGTTTTAACGTTTTCATATACCGGATATAAAGTAAACTAAATAATATTTACATTAACATTTGTTTTCGGTTTTGTTTATTGAATAATAGAAAAGAAAATTGTGTTTGTTTGTTATTTATTTTTATTTTTTGGTTACACACGCTTGTTAATTAGGCTGTGTATGTGTTTTCGATGTAAGGTGTTCAACAACAATATAAATTGTGTTGATGTAACTATTGTGGGGATAATAAATAAGAGAAGAGCGGAACGTGAAAAATACCTGTGTGATTAATTTAGTTATTTGTGGCCCTTCAATTTAAGTGGCGCCTAATGACAGCGTTCGGGTGACAAGCTTGAAGCTGCAATTCTGCTAAATAGCTTACTGTTTTAAACTTAGTTTGTGGTAACTATTTACATACTTAACTCTTTATGTATTTCTTTATTTTTTATTAAATACATTTATTTTATTTACGCGCAATATATTGAAAGCCAACCCATCCATAAGTGTCTTCAAATACTTGTTGACTATAACAAAATTTATATACAATGTACTTTCCGTTTTCTTTTGGTAATTAAATTATATTAAATTAAATCGAATGGAAATCTGCTGATGTGAAAGCATATTAGTAATTATCATATACATATGTAAAGGGTGTTTTTTATTGAGGTATAGAACTTTAAGTTGGCATCACTTTTTTAACTGGCGGCCATTTTGTCAGCTGTCAAGTGATTAATATTTAGTTTGGTTTGCCATTTCATCATGAGCAGGTTGACAAAAGAACAACGCTTGCAAATCGTGCAAATTTATTTCGAAAATAATGGTTCAGTTCGCAAAGTTTACCGCAAGCTCCGTCCATTTTATGGTCGACATAATCGTCCATCAGAGCAATTAATTTGGTTAACCATGGATCGTTTTCGCACTACGTTTACTCTATGTGATAATACGCATCCGCAGAGACGTCGAACAGTGCGCACCGAAGAAACAATTGCCGCTGTAGAGCAAACTGTTGAAGAGGACCCGAATGAATCGATTCGCCACCGTGCACAGCAATTGGAGCCGACTAACCGACTATTTTGTTCCCGAATTGGATGGCATGAATGTGGATGAGTTGTGGTTCCAACAAGACGGCGCTACATGCCACACAACGCACGTCGCATTCGATTTATTGAAGGAAACATTCGATGAGCGCATAATTTCGCGGAATGGACCTGTCAATTGGCCACCAAGATCGTGTGATTTGACACCATTGGATTATTTTCTTTGGGGATATGTGAAGTCGCTCGTCTACACCAACAAACCAGAAACGTTAGGGGACTTGGAAGCCAACATTCGTGGCGTTATTGCCAACATACGGCCCCATATGCTCGAAAAAGTGGTTGAAAATTGGACCTGTAGAATTGGCTTTATTCGAGCCAGCCGCGGCGGCCACATGCCCGAAATCATATTTAAACATTAATGGCATAAAATTATCCTTCCAATAAAGCCAAATTGATGGACATTAAAACGATTTTCTTGTGTTTTATTTCAATTCGAAGTTCTATACCTCTGAAAAAACACCCTATACATACATACATATGTAGGTATGTATGTATGTACGTACCTACATTCAACGTCATTCGGTTAATTTTTTTATAAAAGTTTGAACGTCTTCCCTGCAATCAATATGCCCGAATATATCGCATTTAATCAACAAGAGGGTATTAACTCAAAATTTTTAAATTTTCACTTTTTGCAAGAAATCAACTAACAACATTAATATCTATCTACTTGAGGGTTTGCAAATAATCGCAGATTTACATAATCGCGATTACGATTAATAAAAAAAACATACTATTATAATTTTTACTAAAACCAAAATAAATTGTATCATTAGTTTTAGTCGAACTGTATGGGTTTAGCCAAAGAAGTTTTATTATTTTGTCTTGAGTTAGCTTTTTAATTTAATTTTTCAATTAAATTATGTTCTTATTACTGTTTTTCGAACTTCATTTGTTTCTATATTTAGGATTTGATTAGACTAAAATTCGTATCGCTTTGTAAGCCAAACTACATGTGATAGTTATTAATGAACAAATAACACCAAAGGTAATATTCTGACAAACACATAGTAGAACGGAACAACTAGCTGTTTTCGAAGGCCACTACACCTTCATCATCAGCCTGATCAAATTATAAATATAAAAACAAATGATTTTCGATCAATAATAATTAAAATTAACTAATATCCCGTTTATACGCACTTCTTATTTGCAAATAGAACTGGAAAGCGTTGCTGTATAATTTTTTTATTGTAAATTAATAACTCACGAAAACTATTTGCAAATAGCTCACTATTTGCAAATAAAGTGTAAAATGTTTTCAATTATTTTTGTTTTGTAAGAAATTTAATACAAATTTTACAATGTGTGGCAATATCATTCACAGATAGTAATGTATTCTATCTACGTATGTATAAACGCAGTATTTGCAAATAGTTTTATTTGCAAATAAGATTTGCGTATAAACGAGGTATAAGATTAGTTAGTTAGTTTTTGGGTTTTTTAGCTATATCTTAAAAGTAGAAAATACATACAAAAACATTTGTGTTAGGTATGTTTTTTTTAATACGTAAAAAAAATTAAACGTGAACGCAGACTTTGTGGGCCCTGTGCATGTTTTTAGGCAGTTTTCACCAAGAAATTTAATAAACAATAACATCGCATAATTTTTTTGTCTGCGTTTATATACATATACATATGTATGTATGTCTATTTGATCTTGTTGGGGAGAGATGACAAAATTATATATGGCGTTTGCAACCTCTATATTTATTTATCAGTATAAAATTAAAACTTGAGAAAGAAAACTTGATGTGTGTAAACAATGTAAATAAATCTTATTTTTTAAATTAAAATTTGTCTTTATTTACAAGTCTTATAAACTAATAAGGTACAGTGTTTAAAAAAACGTCATACGTATTTAATTCTGACACTAACACATATGAGGAGGTCCATAACAAAATGCAACACTTCCACTTGAGAAATTTTTTGAATAAACGAATAACTGTAATTAGACTGATGAGAATACATATTTGAATTATTTCATTTTGGTCTGAATATCTAGTTTAGGTATTGAGTCACAATAAAACTATAGACCTTTGGTATGTTTTATGAAAATTTTTACATAGATTTTAAGTTGTAGAACTGTATTAAATAAAAAAATCAGAAAACTCAAAAAGTGGAATTGTTGCATTTTTTTATGGACCTCCACATATAATAATTTCTAAACTTTTGAAATTTATTTTATGTAAAATAAAAAATTGCTAAACTAAAGCAAATTTACGTATAATTTTAATTTAAAAACACAAAACGAATTTAATGTGTTTCGCTAAATTAACTTTGTGTCTATTTTCAATGTACATAAATATGTTAACTTTTGTTTTTGTGTTTTAATGTTTTATAATCTTTACTTGAATTTTTGCGAATAAAGATTATTTTGTTTATAAACTAGCCAATTTGTGTTAAACGATTTTAAAATCGATTTCACGTACGATTTCAAAAATCGAAATTAAAAATGTTGATCGAAAAATCGAAAATCGATTTTTAAAGATATTTACCAATCCCTGAAAACAAGGTTTGTATGGAAATTTGTTTTATAAACCTTTCAGAATAGGGCATTTACATTTTCTCGAAATCTAGTACTTACTCGTAGTTGCATTTTGCTAGATTTCCCATACAAAACGAAATCTACTTTGACATTAGACTTGTTCCAAATCTACCATAAATATAATACATATTTATATATTTTTTTACTACTCTGTACAACATATTTATATAAAAGGTTATTGAATTAGTAGGTGTGTGAATCAGCCAAGTCGGCACTTTTTGAGCTACAGTTTAATACTGCATTTACATTGTCTCGAAATCTAGTATATTTGGTTTGAAATACAAATCTATATGGATTACGCAAGTTTTTTGACATTTTTCAAAATTTCGTATCCAAGACAACAATATCTCGTTAGAAATGAAAGGTTGCTCAACAGATATGGCACCACGAAAAAAATCTGTATTTTTATTGACACGTGCATCCGAGTTGTTGATATGATCGAAGATGTTCTTGTACCAGTTCTTCGTACTTTGCAACCCTTATATTGACAATAAAATTGTGAAATACATTTTCCAAACCTATCCATGCTATTTTTAGGGTTCCGTACACCAAAGGTGAAAAGGAACCCTATTGTTTTCGCTACGCTGTCCGTCTGTCCGTCACACGGTATTTTCTCAGGGACCGTAAGAGCTACGGACCTGGACACAGTATGTAGAACCTTGGCCGCTACAACAACAAATACATGAGAATTAAAAATTAAAGGGTGTTCCAAAACGAGCAACGAAAAATATTAAAATCCCATGTAATATATGAACATATGTATATTGAAACTTGAAATTTGTAAAATTAGTGTATTTTTATACACAGTACAACAATTAACACTAAAATTAAAAAAAATTAAAATTAAAGGGTGGTCCATCAGTTAATGCAATTTTGACGATGTAATTTTGACAATTTGCTATATCTTGGAAACCGTAAGAGGCAAACACTTGAAATTTTCAAAAACGGTAAAACTAAAAAAACCGAAAATTATAAAATCGCCAAACCAAAAAAAAAATCGCCAAAAATTAAAAAAAAATCGCCAAAACGAAAATAATCGCCAAAATTAAAAAAAAAAATTCTAACACTAAAATAAATCGCCAAATTCGAAAAAATCGCCAAAATGAAAAAAAACGCCAAAATGAAAAAAAAAACGCCAAAAATCGAAAAAAATCGCCAAAACGCGAAAATGTCGCCAAAACTAAAAAAAATTTAAATAAAAAAAAATCGCAAAAATGAAAAAAATCTTAAAAAATAAAAAAAATCGCCAAATTGAAAAAACGCCAAAAACCGAAAAAAATCGCCAAAACAAGAAAGTGTCAAAACTAAAAAAGAGCCAAAACTTAAAAAAATCGCCAAAACCGAAAAAATGCAAAAACCGCCAAAACAAAAAAAAAACCGAAAAGACCCCAAAAACGAAAAAATGCCTAAACTATATATTATATAGGATGAAGTTTGTATTAAATTACATATCTAGTGTTGGTAGGGAACCCTTCGTGCGCGAGTCAAAGTCGCACTTTACTGAATTTATTTCTTTATTGACCAACTTATGCCCATTTTTTCAGTTGGTAATCAAACCGTAATTATTTTTAAGTTCTAATTAAATACGAAATTGTGTTTTTGAGTGCTTATTTAAATAATAATTAAATGCCCAACCTTGCGAAATTAAACACTACTTAAGTTTTATGATTGTACCATATGTTTTTATGCGTGTGTGTGAAAACATGCACATGAGCATCATGCGGTCGTATTAAAAAGAATTTCGTTTAAATTTCATAAATATATAACATATACAGTACAAAGTTTCATATCATGGAATAAAGTAATATAAAAACTCATTATGATGTTCTTATGGTCTCATAAAATGATTTTTTATGCAATTTAATTTTCTACATGTTGGTAACCTAACTTTTTTGTTTACATTAAACAGCTGCTGTTTGAAAAGCCTTCAATAATACTGGGAAATTTTGCAGTGCTACCGTACTTTCAACGTAATTTAATAAGAACTTTAAATAACCACTGAAAAAAAAATGAAATCGTATTTAATTACAACTTAATTTTAAATAAAAATTAGCTAATTACGTACTTAATTTTTAAGTTAAAAACTGGGGGTTAGATTCGAACAATTCTTTAAAGATTTCTCATATTCGGTACCAATAAGTATGCCTTCCTTTGATTTAGTCTCACTTACACGTGAATATATACTTTTCACGTGTTAAACTGCATCTCCACCTCTATTCAAAGCTTTTACCAAATCGTTACTAAGCCTAAATTGCTGCACAGTTCTGGCGAAAATATTTTTACCTGTCAACTAAAGGCTCATTTGCAGTTTTTGTTTCCCGGAATCACATGTGATCTAGAGGACCAATTCACAAAAAAAAACAACATTTTGTATATCCCCAGCAAAAAATTACACATTACCATTATAACTACTTGCCACATAATGATTACTTTTCCGATTGCCAAATTTCATTACTCGCTTACATATTACATTACATAAAATTTAAAAAAATTATGTACAAGTTGATTTAGGTTTAGTATATTACGTGAACATGTTGCCAAATAAAAAAAATTAAGTACTTCTCAAGAATCGATTATTTTACTCTCACGCCTTGTTAAAATCATTAAGTTGGTAATCCAGCAGGAAAGAGCTCCCACCAAAAATGCGCATAGCAATTTCTTTTAAATCTGCACATATATTCCACAAAAAGCAATCGTTTGGAATTCCATTGATCAAAAATTTCATGTTTTCATAGCTGTCTTTCATAGTTACTGCAAGAGCTAATGGTACGGACGTATATTGATTTGCATTACATATGTAGCCACACTGCTTTCCGAGCTATTGAATACATATACATATTCATATTATTATCCAGAAACCATACAAAATAATTCCATTATTTGCTATGGCTTTGCACCATGTAATTCAATTGCAAAGCCATACCAAATAAAAGAATTATTTTTATGGTAAAATAAATTCTATTAAAGCCAGTTTAAAAATAGATGAGAAAAATGCTTTTGCTTTTTATTTCATATCGAGCCTTATTTTCGGTTTTATCGTAAGCGACATGTTATCGAAAATAGACTTTTTTATTGAAATTAAAATTTTATGGGCCTACCGATAGTTTAGAATTCTCAAAATGCCAAAATTGTTGATAACTTTTAAGATACAGGCTGTAAAATTTTATCGTAAGAGACAATTTACGTACAAAAACATATTTGAATATTAAAAAAAAGGCTTCTCCTGAAAAATTCAATTTGTCGCTTACGATAAAATCGAAAAAATTGCTTGGTATTATAAAAAAAACCTTTTACACAAATACAATAAAAATTTGTTATTATTAAAAATAATTATATAAATATATTAGGTCCCGAAAAATCCCGATTGGCATCTCTAATAAATATGCACATATATTATATGAACCCTGCAGTAGGTCCAACTAGTGTCCAAGTAATATTTTATTAGTACAGAAACCACCACCAATCGTTCCCAAGTGTAAACTTTCCTATTCCATCTTAGTGCTCGAATTAGCACCGATTGGTTGCTTTAGAACTAGATTATTACCAATTCTTTTGAAAAATAAATTTGTGGTTTTATGAAAACTGCTTTTTAAAATTCGTTTTTTTGTATGTTTTATTTATCAAAATACAAAAAAAGAAAATTTATTTCTAATTATTTAGTTATAATTATTTTTTAGCTGAAAATAAAATTTTTATACAACTTTAAAGCCCTCAGTACACGGCATCTAAAAATCCACATGCACATGTGGCTCTGACGTCATTTTGACGTCACCAAGAATTTACATTGGCTACATGTCGTGTACTAGCAATACACGTAAATCTAGAAAATCACATCATTACATATGTGCTGCTTCTCGAAGTAAGTCCGTCCGACTCGTCTAAATTTGTCACATTTATATTTTGAAAAAAATAGTATCAATATTTTACGACATGTAGCAACTAGTACTAATATAAAAAAAAAAGTTCAACCAACATACCGAAAATTCTATTGACGTCATAGCCACATATGTATGTGGCTTTTTACATGTCGTGTACTATAGGCTTAACACTTTTTGCTCTAGTTCTTCGGCCCTGTTCTGTAAACCGAATCCGAGTAAATTTCTCGTTTTCAAAATATTAATAAAGGTCCTGCAGACGTGTTGAAAATCATACACGATAATTTTCTTTCAGATATGATATTTGAGAATCTATATAATGGAAAAATTACAAAAAGTCTGAAAAAATATTTCTCTTAACGGAGTTAGTTTTGTAACATCGTTCGATTTCAAATCGATTCGGTTTACAGAACAGGGCCGCTTGTTTGCTCTAGTCCTTGCTGTTCTAGTACTCTTAATTGTACTAGTAGCTTTTTGACAATTAACGCCTAAACTCCTGCAGGGAATGTACATATACATATGTACATATGTTTATATGTAGTATGTATATTTATTTCATTTGGATTCATATCGAGCCTTATTTTCGATTAAATTGTAAGCGACAAAAATTAAAGATTTCAGGAGAAAGTTTTTTTTCTTTAAATATTCAAATATGTTTTTGTACGTAAATTGTCGCTTACGATAAAATTCTATAGCCTGCATCTTAAAAGTTATCAGTAACTTTAGCATTTTGATAATTGTAAACTATGGGTAGGCCTATAAAATTTTAATTTCAATACGATAAAATCGAAAACAATGCTCGATATTTGTATAATAATATAATTTTTCTACAAAGGAACCATTGATTTATACTATAAATGTGCACTTTTAAGTATGTATGTACCAGCATATTTTTATATACATATTAGATATGGGTGTGTGTCGATTTTATCCAACACGAAAACACCAAGACGCTCAACACGCACGCGAAAAATGTCGCCAACACGATACTGCACAACACGCACGAAATAAAAAAAGAAAAGTTAAAAAATTTAATTGATTTTTTCAAGAGTCGCTTTTCAAAATATGGCACGGAGTTGGCACTGCCAGCTGATACTATCTGCCACCACAGCTGATACTATCTGTTTACGATGGTAAGGAAGTGTGAAATTTATGTTCCAGCTGACTTGGATCCAATACAATGATCCTTTTGTGCTACCTGTGTGTCGAAGAGAAGTTAGTGAGAGAGAATGATAGGGAAGGGATAGTGAAGTATGAAGATGAAGGAAGATATAGAGGAAAGCATCATTCTGTTACAAACTCTGCTTTCTTGCACGATTTTTAATAATGCAGTGTTGCAGCGCCTTCTGGTGTTAAATCAGGCGTATTAAATTTTGAAGCTATGTTTAGTAGCCATTTTATTGGTTATTTAATTTCGCCGATGATTCTGCTACACAACGAAGGGGGGCGCTCTGATGTTACATTAGGATTAGCATCTGCTGAAGCCGGTGTAGTTTTAGTTAGAGATGTGCAAATGTCGTGATTTTATCGTGTCACTCGTGAGTCACGCGTGATTCACGTAATTCGTGATCAAATATTATAACTAATCACGCGTGAGTATGTGAGCGTGATTGAAAAAAATGTACTCGTGCGTGATCGTGCGTGAGCTTTTTTTTTTAATAATCACGCACGAATTCTCACGCTCTCACGAGATAACATTCCTGCATAGATGCATGTGTAACTGTATTTAATCATTTGAAATAAATTATTTTATAATAATAAATGCATATATGTATTATAGCATTGCACAGATACATCTGTTTGCACTAGTTTTGCCTGTTTTTTGGTTCTGGTATGAACAAATATGTTATTTATCGTTTTCTGTTACTAGTTGTAAATGTTGATTTTTTAAGCAATTATTGTATGGTTGGCCAATGAGCAAATGAAAACAACACATTTTTTTTTTTTTGTTTTTCTAAGGCAAATAAGATACATAAAACTGCTTTTACCATAAGTGCCTTATTATGTGTTGAGAAAAAATGTAATTGGCTGATGAATGAATGAATGAAAGCAAAATTGCACATACATATGTAAGTAAATGATACATGTACATGAAACATGCATTTGTAATTACTCTCAGAGCAAAATTGTCTCTTTCTCTCTCTATACTTTGGCTGCGCCCAGTGCTACCATATGTGAAGAAGTTTTTAGATATGGTAAAATGACAAAAAAAGATTTCTTATCTTAAAATAAGAATTTTAAAAATTTTACTTTTGGTACTTTTAATATATTATTGAGGGATTTTTTGACTAAACTACTTACAAATTTTCTGATTTGCTTCATAATGATCTTGCACAAATTCTATACAGTAAATCTTTTGTAATATTTGGTTTCACTTTCAATAGTTCACAAGAAAAAAAAATTTTTAGCTCTTTCATTCAATAAAATAACAAAAAAGATTTTTGGTAACAAAAAAAGATTTTTTTTGCTCGAATTGAAGATTTTTGAAAAATAAATATGGCAACACTGGCTGCGCCACAAAATAACATAACGAACGTCCGCACATACATCTGCAAATCATGTATTTGTTTCAATAGTGTTTTTTTCATATATTTGTATTACAATATGTATTTCTTGAGCAAAAACAGATCAAACAGTTGCTATTTGTTTTCAATTGTATTTTAATTTGGAAAAGCACGCACACACAATAACTCTTATACTAGTTCTGTCGCTCACACTACAATTATATGGTACATACCATGGTATATTTGTTTTGGCTATACAAACGAGTATACAAATGCAAGCCTTTAATATGTATGTACAGTAATATGTGTGGTAGTATGAGCTTATAAACATAATGAATACCCCCAAACAAAATGTACCGACATATCGTTACGAAGTCGTGTCAACCATTTCATACAAAAATTGTTACGATTTCGATAATATTTCGGTGCCGAAATCGGAAGATTTTGTCGACCAATCGTTACGAATTCGGAGCATTTTGTTTTGTATACATACACCTTTGTAAGTATGTATGTATGTTTCTTAGATACCCTGTAGGAAGTATCAATTGAGAAACACTACGGATTCAACAGTGCCTTTGTCAACAATACTACTGACGAATTGTAGCGCAGAAAATGTTTTTTGCTTTAGGGGCCGTCCATATATTACGTAACGCTGTAAGGGAGGAGGGGTGGGGTTCGAGTTTTGTTATGATTTGTTATTGTGGTGCTTCCCCCACCCACCCTTTGAAAATGTTACGCAACAGAATTTTTTTTAGTAATTTGTATGTTTTCTCACTTAATATGTTTTTCTCATTTCTTTGATTATCATTTATTTAATTGATCATACGCTATACCTTCACATTTATATTATGTACCCTCTAGTCAGCCTAGAACCATATGTCTCGATGTCAATAATCTTTCTCCACCGACAATTGCACTAGTTAAAATACCGACAACTTTCCTTTTTTGCGCGAGTAGAGATACGTTAGAGACAACAGTTCTAGTGTATATCTGGTAATATTGTCAATGAACGCGTCAATAGTTTGTTTTTCTTTTTTATTTATAATATTAAATAAATATATTTAGACGAGGGTCACTAAAACATACTAGTGAATCTTTGGTTCAAATATCTCTATATGGTCGTATAAGACCTACCTTATCAATAGCGCTAAAGTCTACTGGTAGATTTTCAATGACAACCCTATGTTATATATCAATAGGCGATTACATTGGCTGGGGTACATCTAGTCAGTAGCACTATTGACCATGTCAATAGAAAATCACTATAATTTTACTATTTACAACGACTCGAGAAAATATCGATATTGTGAACTAGAGCCCCTAAAATTTACTAGTGAATCTTTGGTGTCAATGTCTCCATGTGGTCCCAAAATAACTACTTAGTCAGCAGTTCTATAGTCTAGTGGTGGATTTTCAATGACAAGCTAATGTTAAATGTCTATAGATGATTACATTGGCTGGGGTACACCTGGTCAGTAGTACTATTGACAATTTCACAAGTAAATCACTACAATTTCACTATTCGCACTTTCTGCAGGGTATGTATACATACATACATGTGCGGAATGCAATTTTTGATATGCGAGAACTCGAATTCGAATATTTAAAATGATATCCGCGAATACGAATATTTAAAACGATATAAAATTAACTTTGCTTTATTTTAATTTACATTATAAATTTTACAAAAACACGAGCATACATATATACATAGACATGTACCTATTTTTCAACCCAAAAAGCATGAAAATTATATTATACATATACTTTTTCGTGAGCGTGCGTGATCGTGATAAGTTGTAAACCACTCGTGCGTGATTAAAAATATTTTATTCGTGAGCGTGCGTGATCGTGAAAATTTTCAAAATCATTCGTGCGTGAAAGTGCGTGAGTAAAATATTTTTCTGCGTGAGCGTGCGTGTCGTGAGTCAGAAAACACTCACGTGCACATCTCTAGTTTTAGTGACCCAGTGCCTTATGCCTGCATCACTTGAACTTTTCCCACAACAACTGATCCAAAGGACACTAATGCACATCAGAAAAATGCGTGGTGTTGTTATTTTTAATGACTGTCGGACATCCGGCTCGAATCCAGGACCTTCGGTTCTGTAGTCAACGTGCTAACTACTTCAGCCAACGCCACCCTCCTCAGAGGCCCATACAATATCAACAAATATGCTGGTGTTGTGTGTTTGACGATACAAAATATTAAATTTTTTTCTCTATTGGAAATTCATTGATACATATTTTACATCTAAAATCGTTTCGTGTTTTTCGTGTCAATTTTTCTCAACACGAAAGGACCCGAACACTCACGAAAGAAGATTTTTTGCCACTAACATTTCATGTTGAGTAGTGCGTGTTCGCATCACGAAAAAAACACGACACGCGCCCATCTCTAATACAAATACATAATTATGATAACCATCTTAACTTTAAAACAAGTCCCGCACAATTTTTTTAGATAGTGATTGTAAAGCACTAAAATAAAATTAACATTGGCATTAATTAATGTTATAAATGCATTTCGATGTTTGTTTTCTTCTGTCTTGAGAATTTGTTTAAATATGTACTGTATATGTACATACATATGTATGTATATTTTTTATTTATATACTATGAATTATATTTTTCTTAGCTGACGGAAACTGTACATACATAGTATGTCTATTGTTTGGTTGTTATCATCTGTCATATTATAATCAAACATTTTGTAAAAAAATATTTTTTATGAAAACAAAGAAAAAAAAATATATTTTGGTAAATGTATTTACATACATACATATCTACAATATTTATGTATGTTTGGATTGTATTTATTTTATACTAGATTAGTAATCACCAGGGAAACCGCAAATATGCAATTGCATGTTTTTTCTTGAAAGAAAATGTCGATGGTGAAAATGTACTGAGTCGCTTTTGACTTTGTCACCAGTACTACTCTCTAATTATTCCCTATTCAATATTCAATAGAAATAAGCATGTGCTTGCCATTGGAAATCTACTAGTAACACTAAAAAAATTTACTAGGTACTGACTACGTAATTCTTAAGGCAACGTAGAGACATACCAAGCAGACATTTACTGGTACATTTCTATACCTTAAGTACATACATACAAATTTATGGATATTGACAAGTTGTTTAAAAATCCACCAGAAACACACCACATTATAGTGTTTTCACACTGATATGGTTTTAATAAAAGTTGTTTTTTAACTTTAAAACCAACTGTTAAAACCTGGTTTTACCATACGAATTGTTGTTGTTAAAACCAACTTAAAACCATTTTTGAATTGGTTTTAAGTTGGTTTTATTAAATGCAACCTTGTTTTCGCTGTGCTAAATTTAGTGCTGCCAAGTCAAAACGACCGGGAGCAGCAGATAATGTTTATGCCAATGAATAACAATCGATGTCGCTTGAAAGATTTTCAAATTAAAAGTGGATATAGCAGCAGCAATAATCCAAAAATTATGGAAAAAAAGAGTTTTCTGAAAGGAAAACAACGAAAATATTTTCATTTACCTCTGGGAAGTGAAAATAGACGATATGATTCACATCGATATGCCGATAAAAAAATTATATTTTTTGATGTATTGTGCATTTTTAATATGTAATAACTTGATTTCCAAGCACTTCATCACTTTGCATTACTAGTTCTACACTTTTAAAATATTTATTTACAAAATATAAAATAATTTCCATTTTCCAACGAGTTTTTCATACAAACAAAAACACAGTACAGTATGGTACAGTTTGTCAAATAAGTGTTATAAAAAGCAGAAAAAAATACAACAACAAATACACGCATTTCTGCAGGAGATTTACATATTTTATTTTTGAGCATAGTTATTGGACAGTCTGTTAGTTACTTGAATTTAACAAACTTACAGTGTGAATGCAAAATCAGCTGTTTAAGGTTTTAACTTTCAGTGTGAAAACACTATTAGGGATGTAACGAATATCAGTTTAGTGAATACGAACGCGAATAACACATTTTAATTTTTGCGAAAGCGAAGCGAATGCAAATATATATATAAATACGTTCAAAAATCACATAAAAATAAATTTGTGTAAGAACATTTAGTTTAGGGTTTGCACAGATTAATCGCACCTTTTAATCGTAATCGTAATCGAACCCATTATTAATAGCCCGATTACGATTAAAATTTTTTCCCTTTTTTAAGCAAATAATTTATGCCAAATTCGCATAGAGGGCAAATTCAACTCATTAAAAATTTAAATTCAAATTTTTAATACAAAATATATACATTTGGAATAAACATGTCTATATGTTTGCGTTTCATTGGCGCTTTAACAAATCATCAGTTGACTTTCAAAAATCATTTGAGAATTTATATAACCTTTTTGAAAATTCCAATACTCGTAGAATAAGCAAATATGCTCAGAATCTTATGCAAAATACAAGAAACGATTTATAATCGATGTGTATCTATTTTGTTATTTGTTTTTCGTTAGCATGGATTTTAATTTCGTATCATGAATTCACCACCACCTCTTTCGACAGTCAAATCCCATTAAGTAACTTTATTTTTACATTGTCAAAATTTCGGAAATTGTCAATTTTTCGGAAATTTTCACAACACATTTCATTCACAAGCTCGAAAATTCCCTTGTGGAATATTACACAGTGCAACACGAAAAAAATATAACCATATACGGACACCGCTACGTGATAAAAGGCCAAATAAAAAAGACCTGTGTCTCCCAATTTTGCCCCAAGTCATCTATTTTTTTTATGGGTCCCCAAAGATTTGTGGCCTCGGTGTAATTTTTGCATTTTCTCAGGCTCTTATCATGCAAACCATTCGGAATTTTGATTTACTCTGTGAGGCAAAGTTGTAGCTGTCATAAAGAACAAAAATTGTGAACATATAAAATCAAAAAACTTCATCTTCAAGATCAAAATCGCAAAAAAAAATTTAAAAGATTAGATTTTTTTTTTTAACTTTTTTCACCTGGGGCCGATTCTTGTTCTGTGAAACTATGAAATTAAAAGTTTTTTCACGATTTCATAGCATTTCTGATTCCCGTTCAATGAAAAATGAAAAGAATTTAAATACATTTTCATTATGAAAAAAAGGGAATGGAACAAAACTTTTCACAGTTACATAACTCTACGGATTCTCGTTTAGTGTAACTGTGAAAAAAAACTTAAAAACTTTTCATATGATAAATTATTTTACACAAAAAATGTTTACGTGAAAAACAGTAGAGAAGCTAGAAAAAATACGCGCAACAGCGAAAATCAAATTTTTCTGATCGTAAATTATATCGAGGATGTCGAAATTGTTAACAAAAAGTCCAAAATTTAAGTACATAATCAAAAATAATACCTTATGAATTATTTAGGAGTGGCTGTCGAAATTGCAAGCGACAATTCCGAAATTCAGTTAATAAAAAAAATACAGTAACAGATGTGTCTGCAGACAGTGACTGCAGAGAGCTACATATAGGTCATGCCTTTGGGTCAAGCTAAAATTTAAGATGATAGAATGCGGAAAATTGATTGCGGTGGTTTGAGATGTGCGCGGTAAAATTTAAAAAAGGAAATAATAACGTCCATGATGCCACGATGGGCATCATTTGCCTTTTGAAAAAATATAAAATTTTACGAGCATATCAAACAGTAGCTTAATAAGTTTTTAGCCTTCAAAGCTGTCGGCCGGACTAAAGGGGTTTCTCTCCTAACGAATAACGACTTTGCTGAGTAAATATTTTTGCTTATCCAGCCTTCTGCAGAACTTAATGGCTGACAAAGGTTTTCTTCATTAAAGGCTACAGGCAAGATAAAAAGAAAACCTTTGCTCAACACAGCCACTGTTCGATATTTAAGCTTTACAGGAGACGTGCACGGCATAACACATTTCCCTATTCCTACAGAAGAAACGAATAACTCCTAGGGGTTGAAATAAAGTTTGTCCTAAATTCTGCTTATGACGAGGATTCGGAACAAACAGCGGACCTTGTAATTGGAATCTATATATCATATCTATAATAAAGAATAGAAAAATATTAAGTTTAATTATGTAGCGATAAGCTTTTAAGCAGTTTTACCTATGCTCATACCGAGTTCCTTGCAACTTGTACATAAATAATAATTAATATTATTTATTTACATGACATATTTCAATAGCATAGAAACAAAAGTTTCATAGGCACAACGGAATAAAACAATGTTTTCATAATAGCAACGAGAATCGCATTTTATGTAATTGTGAAAAGTATTATGAAAAATGGTTGTGAAAATGAATATGGAAAGTTTTTTTTTTTCATTTCACATTATCACAGAACCAGAATCGACCCCATGTTCAGGCCCATAGGTAGCAAACCGTTACAAATTCAAGGAAACAATCAACTACAAAGATTTTTTAATGTCATTTGTTTCACTTTTGCGGCTACCTAAACGGTGTTAAGAATCATTCCTAGAAAGTTCATATGTTTTAGAAAGTTGTTTATTGAGATCTCCGGTACATTTTTGTAGTTAATTGTTTCCTTGAATTTTGAACGGTTTGCTACCTATGGACCTAAACAGAGGAAAAAAAGGTAGTAAAAAATCTGAATGAAATAATATTAAAATATGAAGATAAAAATAATAACACACCGGAAACAGTCGATTACAATGGCATCATTACTTTTTCTCTATCAGCTCCAGTTTTAAGGATGTAGGTACATTTACTTACCACTTGCATACTTTACATCAGTTTTTGTATTATTTGCTTAATATTTCACGAATGGCCATCGAAACATTGAACTAATTTCTGGATTAGTAATCTACATAAAATTCTCTTTTATTTGAGTAGAGTCGCATTGATGAGTTTATCAGGATATCTTACTGTTATTGCAAGGATGTTAAAAATCGTACATATACATATCAGCTATTTTTATTTAAAAAAAAAACCTCTATTTTGTTGTGCTGTATAATTAATAGTAAAATAACAAAATGTTATGCAATCAACCAACTCGTAATTTGGCCCTAAGTAAAAAATATTTTCGAACAAACCAAATACTGCCTTTTCTTTTTCAAAAACCGAAAAATATTTCCAAACACTGATTTCTACACCGTACTTTTAATTTTCTCGAATGCAAATAACAAAAGTACAGGTATTATTTTCGAATGCAAATGCGAACGTTGGTTCCATCTCTAGTTGCATTTAACTTAAAAATTTTTTCTTTTCGATGTTAGTCCGAGTTTATTTACACTATGCAAGTCTTATTGCTAAGCTGATCAGTTTGTTAGGAGAGAGAGAGAGAGAGAGAGACGAGTTGAACAGAAATCTTTATTTTTCCCTCGTCACTCTCTCCAACAAACTAATCAGCTTAGCAATAAGACTTGCATAGTGTAAACTAAGGCTTGGTGAAAAGGCTTAAAATCGCATGTAGCACAACACTATTAAATTTATATATACACTGCCGTCCAGTTGAATAGGTTCACTCTTTTTTTTAACATTCAAATTAATTTTTTTCGAAAAAAAAAATTAACTGGATTCTGGTAAAATTTGGTATTATATATGATTAAAAAGCATCATAAATCATTGCATCAATAATCAATTAAGATTCTCAATTAATTTAACGATATACAGGATAAGGTAAAAACATAATAACAAACAATACAACTGCTTTGTAAAACTGTTTGAAAAAGCGTTAGTTTTTACACAATTGCAATAAATTTTTGTGACGAGGTGTATTTGGGTGAAATGTTTTGGAATCATTGAAAAACTCAATTTCGTGAAAATACGAGTTAGGGCTTTTCTTTCTACTTGTGACCATCGATATGTACGTACATAACCATTTAAATTTATTTATAATTCTTGATAAATGCCAAAATATAAACATGCTAAACATGAATGATCTCTTATCTTATCACGAGTTGTTTTTCAAGTTTAAAGTTTAGACAGTTTTGGTTGCCTTTCGATTGTATGAGATAAAAATCGAAATTAAATCTGTGGCAAAAATGAAAAAGTGCTTAAGACGAATTAAGCTTAAATTGAAATAATGACGTGCGAAAATTCTGTTTATTTGTGTAATTTCAAAGAAAGTTACTGTAAAATAATTTTTGCTCTAATATTATTTCCATATGCGATTTCTTTCTTTTATCTCAGTCGTTTAACAGCTCTTAAGGTCAGGCTTGTAGACTGTAGACTGTAGAATTGTGGAATTTCTTTGACAACCACGCCCCCATTTCCTATGTGAAAGCATAGTTCGTTCTTAGTCAGTCATAAAAACACTTGTAAGGCCGAGTACACATTATGGGTTTTTGTAACTTCGCAAGCAAAAATAAAAGCGGGGACTAGTGGCAACGTTTGTCATTTCCGATATTTCTCGTTGTGTGACATTACCACACAAACTGTATGCGCAGCTGATGTTAACAGCTGTGAGAATAAGTTGGCAGCATTGCAGACACAAAAAGAAAATGTCAGTGTGTTGACATTTTGTTATATTGAGTACACACCGAAGGAATTTTAAATGTGTGCGGGTATGAAAATTTATAAGTATGGAAAACGAAAAAGAAAATGGAAAAACGAAGTCTCGCAATTGCTAAAACAAATTAAACTGAATGTCATTATGTCAAAATTAGTTCTTGATGTAGACAATGATACCGTATTGCCATTATTTAGGGATGGGACTCTTTCCTGTCACAATGACACAACAAAATTGTGTATTATCGAAAATCTTGATGGGTCCATATGAGGGCTTAGGCTTATTGCGACACACTGGCTCTATAAGAGTGTGACCAGACCAATTTTAACATAAGCATCGGTGGTATGGTGGAGGTCAACAGATAAGAAGTGCAACACTAAAATTTTGGAGAAGGTTCAACGAATGTGCTGCCTATAAGTGTAAGTGGTGCTACGAGAACTACTTCCACCAGGGCATTCGAGGCCATTCTTATGTGCAAAATACAGACATTCGGATTAGATACGAAGGAGCTCTTGCTACAAAATGTCTACAAGTGATAGGGGAATGGATCGGACAAGAAAACATACCACACCATCATAACATATGGACGTCACTGACCCGATACGATCAGACTTTGGAAATTTCCGACCGGGTACGTTAGACTAGGATTATAACTGAATGCGAGACATTCATACCTGGGTCAATCGAACCCTAGAACAAACACCCGTTTGAGATTGCTGCTACACGGATGTCTCGAAGCTAGGGCAAACAACGGCCCTAGGTTTCTTTATAGAAGAACTGGAGAATGAGATTTACTTCCGCTTTCCTGACCATAATACAGTCTTCCAGGTGAAGTTTCGTGCGCTCACGGATGTTATAAAATGGATCAGTGTGAATATTAGGCCCCCAGAGGTCAATATATTTACCGACATCAAGTCGGCATTTAGGGCAATTAAAACCGAAAGAGTAAACTCTAGGAACGTTTTGGATTGTAAGAACATGATAAACGATTCAGTACATGAAAAAATTCGTCTTGTATGGGTGCCGGCCCATTACGGCGTAACCGCAAATGAAATGGCGAAAAAGGCCAGAACGTTACGGACAGTAACTCTAATTAATGCAAAGTAGAGCTGCAAAACTATCGATAGTCGCTCCACTCGATAGTTTCGATAGTTTTATGTAAAACTCGATACTATCGATAGTATCGAAGAGTTTTATAAAAGTTGCCACATAAACTACATTTGACTCGAAAAAAATCCAGAGTCCTCAACATTTTCATTAGTATATAAAAATATATCAAGCCTTTTTTCGATTTTATCGTAAGCGGTATATTATCGAAAATATACTTTTTTATTGAACTTAAAATTTTATGGGACTACCCATGGTTTAGAATTATCAAAATGCGAAAATTGTTGATAACTTTTAAGACACTAACTGTAAAGTTTTATCGTAAGAGACGATTGGCGGCCGTCGCGATATCAGTACCACCAAAATTTATCTTTGTGTCGACTATGTTGAATTTATTAAGATACTTGTGACTACTATTTGTCGAATAACACTTGGATTTATAAATAAATTCATATACATACATATGTATTTAAGTACTTATGTATACAGAAGCAGGGATGCGATGTCATATTTACAAATTGTACTAACTTTCAAAAAAAAAATTTTAATTTTTTCAGTACGATTGTACCTAATTCTTTATTTATATTTTTTTAATACTTGTACTTTTTAATTAACTAAAAATCAATTAACAAAACGCCAGAAGGTGCACAAAGAATATTAGTTGCTGGGATCTGAATATAAAAGTAACATTTACGATATACTACGTTTATAACCTTTTTTTTATTCGATTGTTCACAGTCGATGCAAATAGTTGGCTTCTCTCCTTGGTACGAAAATAAAATTTCCACATTTGCAGATGAATTTGGAATAAATAACATTCCTCCAGCAATTCTTTAAGTACCGGAAAACATCGTTTGATTTACTTAATTTTCTAATAGCTTCGAGCTAAAGATTAACCCCCTTGTGCAAAAAAATAAGTGAACGTTAAAACCGGTTTTTCTATGGAAATTTTTTTTAATGTACACTTCAAGCACGCATTATTTTTTGCATAAGGGGGTTAATATATTTTAATGCTATTTTTGGCATGTAATATAAAGAGATTCCAGTAGTGCTAAATGGGTCATTGCGGTGCTACGGTACTTTTGGCATTCAAATAGCGCTAAAATTTTACAATTGTACCAACTTTTCCATCGCTGTACAAAAGCTTAAATCAACTACGGATAATTTGCTTCAAAGCTGCCGGCTACTGTTTACTGACTTCGATTATTTTTACTCTTTTAACTACTTGTTTTTTTTTGCCGATAGTATCGATAGTGGAAAAAACTATCGATATTTAATTTACAACAAAACTATCGATAGTACTATCGATAGTTTTGCAGCTCTAATGCAAAGCCTTTCAATGCAGCGAAGATTGAATTACAAAATTAGGCGAACACGCGATGGTATTGTGATACTGTGGGTAATCTAACCAAGGTTCTATGCAGCGACCCGTACGAAGTTTAAACAAGGGAACTGTTGAAACTAAACAAGTCCGAGCTAGGAAAGTTGACCGGCATCTTAACGGGGTACTCTAATCTAAGAGCGAATTTGTACCGGATTGACGAATGACATTGAATGCAAGGCCTCCATGGAGGATATGTAGACAATGGAGCACTTCCTTTGTCATTGTCCAGCTTTCGCCCAGGTGAGATCCCGTTATTTTAGAGATGACACCTTACCGGGCATTATCCACCTTATAGGTATTGACTGGAGGGACTACGTGAACGATACTGATTTCCTATAAAGGTGGAGTTCGTTTTTTAATTTACATGAGAGCGCATAACAGGACTGTGTGTATGCCCCCGGACATGAGCGTAATGGCTCCTCTTTTCAACAAACATAACCTTATCTACCTTTATTATTCTGCAGAATTTTTTTTTATATGAACAGTGTCTACCAATGGTCCCTTTAGAAAAACCAATTATGTTTGTATTTGGGTTTTATAACTTAATTATTTCTATATTCACAATTAAAATTTTCTGTTAGAATAATTGAATCATTTGAAAAATTCACATACCGCTAGCGAACAATTTGGGCTTACAAAAACTATACTCGTTTATTATAACAGATCACGGCATGTATTATTACACATATTTATTTATTTATTTAATTACTCAAGTCTAAAAGGTGTTATGATCAACAGACTACTGATAGGTAATTTAATTATTATAATATTTAAATTAAAACATCAAGTCTCATCAATTAGAGTTGGGCAAAATCGTTCCTTTTGTGGAATCGTTCCGACCGATCCAAAAGACTCAAGGAACTAGGTCGTTCCTTTCGTTCATCGTTCCGGTCTTATACTTTTAACAGTGAATGAACGAGAGAACGTGCCTGTTGCTCGTAAAAACGTCAACAGAAAATAAAAAACATGTTGATTATTGAGTTCTTGTTTCAACTTTGTTATTTGTTATTGAGCTTCTCATTTGTTTAAATGAAAGTTTATAATATAATAACTCTAGTTGTTCTAAGAAGCTTTGGGTAAAGGTTCCCTGATGATCTGCATTAGCAACAGTGAAATGCGCATAGGATCCAGCTAAACCCCTCAATAATCAATTTCAATGTATTTTTAATAAAAAAATATTTTACTTAATAAGTAAAATATTAATTTGGTATTATTAGTGCGTTTAAAAATTTTAAACTTAAATTGTAACAATTCCCACAAAAAAACACTAATTATTAACTTGACTGCACCCGGTCAAAAAAATACTTGTGTGGCAACACTCTATTCTTAAATAGCTGTTGTTGTTATTTACATTTATTTTCTTTTACATACTCTTACGACTACAATTTGAAGCTGAAAAAAAGTCAGCCAATGTAGCAATAGTAAAGTAAGAAAATAAAAAACATGTTGATTATTGAGTTCTTGTTTCAACTTTGTTATTTGTTATTGAGCTTCTCATTTGTTTAAATGAAAGTTTATAATATAATAACTCTAGTTGTTCTAAGAAGCTTTGGGTAAAGGTTCCCTGATGATCTGCATTAGCAACAGTGAAATGCGCATAGGATCCAGCTAAACTCCTCAATAATCAATTTCAATGTATTTTTAATAAAAAAATATTTTACTTAATAAGTAAAATATTAATTTGGGATTATTAGTGCGTTTCAAAATTTTAAACTTAAATTGTAACAATTCCCACAAAAAAAAAACACTAATTAAGAAATTTGTTATGGTTTTTTTAATTTTCTTACAAACTAAAAAAAATAATTCTTTGTTTTCATAAAATATTTGTAAAAAAAAAATAATAGCCCACAATAAGCAATAAACTTTTGAAATTGGCAAAATTTATCAAAAACATTACAAATAAGTGAACGAAACAAATGTAATGCACGTTCTTAAAAGTTTGTCTTTGACGTTTGTCAAAACAAATTAATTGCACCTCAAGACGATTTGCAATTACAGAACGAGGAACGATAAAAAATAGCCTTTAAAAACTCCGCAATGTTCCTTTTTAGGAATCGTTCCGCACCGATCCAATTAGGGAATCGTTCCATGGAACTAGTTCGTTCCGGAACGACACAACTCTATCATCAATTTGTGTTGTCATAGGGAGGTGTTGGCTGAAGTAGTTAGCACGTTGACTACAAAAACGAAGGTTCTGGGTTCGATCCCGTCTCTGACAGTTATTAACAATAAAAACAACACGAATTTTTCTGATGTGCTTTAGTGTCCCTTTGTATCAGTTGAAAGTTTAAGTGATGAAGGCATAGACCCTGGTCCCTGAACTACACAGACTTCAGCAGATAATAGTCCTAATGTAACATCAGAGTGCACTCCTTCGTTGTGTAGCAGAATAATCGGCGAAGTAAAATAACCAATAAAATGGCTACTAAACACAGCTTTAAAAAAAATACGGCTCATATAACAACAGAGTCGCTGCAACACTGCAATATAAAAAAAGCGTACAAAAATCGTGTAAAAGAATGAAGCCTTTATCTATCTCTTCCTGCACAACCTGTCTTCTATTGCTAACCCTTTCCTAAAGAAGGTAACACCTTGTAATAGTAGTAGATATTGATTGCCGGAGTGTTACTTATCTTTATTAAAAAGAATTACGATTGACAAAACAAAACGAAAAAACAAACTTGACTGATACGGTCAAGTCTGTACCCCTCTCCATCCTCTTTTACTCTCTCTCTCTCCTAAAAACTCAAGACTTGACGAGTCAGATCTGAAGTGTATGAATGAGGACTAGCGTTAGTTGATAAAAATTTTGGGCTTGCGATCCAATTTAAGTCAAGGTTTATTTCCATTAAACTTAAAACTTACTTCTTCTTATCAAACATTTTTATCTTTTTTATAAATTCACTCCTATCGTGAATAGTAAGTAAGTGGAATTTTTGTTCACGTGAAACTTTCATTCACCTCGAAGGGACAAATGCTATCGTGAATCTCCCGTGAAATTAAATAAAGCCCAATTAAAAATTCTTTCATTTTGTTGGGCCTTATTTCATTTTCTTATTTGGGTGCTATTTCCTTCGGCCTTATTTTATAGCGCCACTTTTCTTTTTATTGACATCACAAAAATTACAATTTCTATAAGTTATGTCAGGAATCTTAGCGGAATCGCCCATATTGAAAAAACTTGTGAAGTTAATTTGTTTTATTCGTCATAAAGGAGATATTTTCAGATAATACTACAGTGCTTGTCAAACCTCAACCGTCGGTTTTCGAAATATTTCTGTGGCAAAAAGCTGATTTTGAGTTAATGGTACCTCCGTAATCTGCATATTCGAAAGTACCTCTGGTCAAAAAGACAATTAATTTGTGTGGTTTTTCAGAAAGTCATAGCACTGTGAGTTGCGATTTACGAGTATCTTTTTTAGACTTCTAGTCTCATTTGGAATAGTAGCTTAAAATTTAGATTATACTTTGGTATTTTTCACCTTAAATGTATTACTTATAGTGTGTAGAACGGTGTTTGCTTAAAAAATAAAGGCTACCATAGAATTTCCCAATTTAACTGTAAGAGAAATATATTTCTGAAAATCGACTGGAACGCTTAAAAGTGCTCTCCTGCAAAACATTAAAATATGACTTAAACAGTTTTTCCTTATTGCCACAGTTTTTTTAAGTGCAAATATTTGATATTGTCGTCAATCCCACTTTAAATAATTGATTTGTTTATAGATTTCTTATCAGCTTTTATACCTTTGAGTGCAGGTTTTTAATTATTATCGTAAAAAAATAAATGCAAATGAAATGAAATAAGGCCCCAATAAAATAAAACCTAAAAAAATAATAATTAAGGGCCAAGAGCAAATTTATGAAAAAACATCCAATATAAATGAAATAAAGCACTTGTCACTTGTAATTAACGATTAATTAAAAAAACTTTATCCTGCTGTAAAGCACACAAACTCAAATAATAAACTGATTTATTATGAAATTTCTTTAAATCATTTCGTTACCATTGTTGCTGCTATTTTGGAAATTTTATTGTTTACAAAAAAAAACAAAATCATATTGCACTTTGTATTAAAAAATTTAATTATATATGTATATCATATCATAACAATTGAGGTGAACGTTATAAACTTTTCAACGAATATTTTTTCTAATATTACACTGTACAACAAAATAACATTTTTTGGCAGTCCTTTAGATAAAATTAAGCGGACTATATGGATTTCGATGCGTTAAATTCAAATCTGCTTTCAGTTTTTCTCTATCACGTAGAGATTTTTTTATGGGCGTGGCTAATTTTGCCCCCTAAATTAGTCGGCCATACTAATATATTTTACTGTAACTCGAAAACCGCTATTTCGTTTTTAATAAATAATAAACCAAAAGACGCGCCACAAAATTTTGTTAAAAAAAAATAATAATAATTTTTTACCTATCTTTTATGGTTTCGGAGTTATTCAGAATTTAAAAAAGAAAAAAGTTTTTTTTATGCAAAAAACGCGTAATTTTTTTACATGAAAATTGCAATAAAAAAATCAGAAACTCAAAAGTTTTATATTTTTACATTTTTCTTAAAACCACATATCCTAGGAATAAAACAAGCTATATAACGTGAAAATCCAGCAATAAATCTTGATTTTATTCACAATTTAAAGCAGGTACCTAAAAATGGAAAAATGTGTGTAAAGCATTAAATGCTGATCCAATGTTTTTTTATTTCAGCTGCCAATAATTTCTCAATGACTCCGAGTATTCAGAAATTATTGGCGAATTAAATAATTTTGGTTTAATATTAATTTTTTTTAGTTCTCAAAATATAATGAAAAACTTTTAGTCTCAAATATTTTTCACTTTATGTATTATTATGTATGCTGTCAATAAACTAAGCTAGAACCGCTAAGTATATTCAGTTTTAAGAAAAAGTGATAGCTTGAACTACAACACTTAACTATTTGAAATAAAACACCATTTTTGTAAGAAAAATATTTGTATTTTAAAAACGCTTTAAAATTAAAAAGTGTCTTGTTATTTACTAATTGACATTTTTATTCCTATTCATATCTTCAATTAAGTTTCTCGTCGAATGGACCAACAAAAATCTGCAAGCATTCCTTCTAATGATTTTCCATTGTAACGCCTTTCTATATATATCATGTCTTGATGAAACCTTTCACCATGTTCATCTGATACGGCACCAAGATTTTGGGTGAAAAAATCCAAGTGCGAGTTTAAAAAATGAATTTTAAGCGACATATGGCATTTTAGAGCCTCATAGGCACAAAGCAGTTCTTGAATGATTTCATGGTAGTTTTCACTTTTTTTATTTCCCAAAAAAATGTTACACACATTCACAAAAGCCGTCCATGCTCTTTCTTCCACGCCGTTCAACTTCGTCTTAAAGACTGCGTCCTTCATAAGCTCTCGTATTTGTGGACCAACGAAAATTCCTTATTTTATTTTTGCATCACTGATTCGAGGAAATTTGCTCTTAAGATATAGAAAGCCTTCACCATCCTTGTTCATTGCTTTAACAAATAAAATAAAATTTACTCTTTTTGGCCAACTTTTAACTTTATAGTGATTTTCTTTTGAGCGACTATCCCATTCACATAAAAAGCAACAGATTTTGGTATATCCACATTGCAATCCATTTAACATTGCTGCAACTTTCAAATCAGCACAAATGCTCCATGAGTACTGTGTGTATTTAATTTTGTTAAGTAACATCTTCATATTATAATAGTTTTCTTTCATGTTTCTTGAATACGCTAGTGGGACTGATGGATATTTGTTGCCATTGTGAAGCAAAATTGCTTTCAAACTCGTCTTTGATGAATCAATAAAAAGCCGCCATTCTTCAGATTTATCACTGAATGAAAGTTCTCGCAGAAGACCATCAGCATTATTACAAAATATTAAATCCCTGTCTTTGCTGAAGTATTTCAAATATTCTTCTTCTCTGTTTCGAAAGTATGTGACTTTCACGTCTTTATCTACCAGATTCCATTGCTTCAATCTGGATGCAAGAAGTTCTGCCTTTGTTTTTGAAAGTCCTAAATCACGAACTAAGTCATTCAGGTCGTACTGCTTCGGAAAATAACGTTTGCTCGTTGGACTTGTAAATGTTGAACTTGCAGAAGCAGCCATCGTGGCGTAACTGGATTCAGTACTTGCAGACTTAGCATCTTCTTCCTCATATGCAGGGGACATTGGAAGTAAATCATTACTTCTTAGAGGAACTGGTCGTTTGGCGGATGAAATATTTGGATATATGACTTTATTTTTGTTCTTTCTGGAAAACCCACGTGTTGTAGTCATACAAAAGTAGCAATTATTTGTATTGTTTTTTGGTTCGTTTCAAATCATTGGTGTCGAAAATGGCATAGACTTGCGATTTCCTTTGATCAAATCTCTTAAAGCCCTTGAACAGCTATTACAACATATTTTTGGTAGCCAATATTTATCTCTTTCATCGATAGGAAACCCAAAGCATAGCTTATAGGCGTTCTTAACCTGGGAAGTTATTGTCTGCCGTTGCGATTTTAAAGTTAAATCACCACATACATAACAGAATGAATCAGCAGAATTTTTACAAAGCCTTGGCATTTTGAAATCTGCAACAATTTGATACAAAACTATTACTTCGCATCATAAATACAACATTTTGAATTAGCAATAATAATAACTAACCAAAAAATAGATGAAGAAATAATCACTTTTTAAATTCAGCTTATGCTAAAATTTTTAGGTCTATTTTTTTAAATTTTGTTGCGGTTGAAAATTGACTTTTCGGTTTCACAAACAGTTATTGTATGGCAACTGATAAGTGAACATACTTATGTATACACAAAATTCTTTATTTTATATTTTCTTTTAGTTCTGTTACCTGCCCATAATGCCCTTTCAATAGCATTACCAGATGTAAATGTGACTGCATTTAATGCATTACACACATTTTTCCATTTTAGGTACCTGCTTTAAATTGTGAATAAAATCAAAATTTATTGCTGGATTTTCACGTTTTATAGCTTGTTTTATTCCTAGGATATGTGGTTTTAAGAAAAATGTAAAAAATATAAAACTTTTGAGTTTCTGATTTTTTTATTGCAATTTTCATGTAAAAAAATTACGCGATTTTTGCATAAAAAAAACTTTTTTCTTTTTTGAATTCTGAATAACTCCGAAACCACAAAAGATAGGTAAAAAATGATTATTAATTTTTTTTAACAAAATTTTGTGGCGCGTCTTTTGGTTTATTATTTATTAAAATCGAAATAGCAGTTTTCGAGTTATAGTAAAATATATTAGTATGGCCGACTAATTTAGGGGGCAAAATTAGCCACGCCCATAAAAAAAATCTCTACGTGATAGAGAAAAACTGAAAGCAGATTTGAATTTAACGCATCGAAATCCATATAGTCCGCATACTTTTATCTAAAGGCTATTTTGGCTGTTGTACAGTGTTATTATTATTACATATACATTATGTGATAGAAATATGTATATGTATGTATGTTTACAAACTTTATCTATAAATGGCATAACATTAAAGTTGTGTGCCAGATCGGAAAGGCAATAGCTTTTATAGTTCCATTTCATAGTTAAATATATCGGAAATTGTTATTGTTTGAATGTTCGTTTGTAATTAATATTCTGTATTTAAAAGAAATACATATATAATGAACTAAATTTTTCAGATTGAGTCCAGTTTCATTAAGTAGATTTAGTACCTCATCTAAGCTTAATATATCATTGTTGAAGTACCGAATTCTAAATTCTTTGTATATAGGACAAAGGCCAACAAAATGGAGAGTGTTTTTGTGGAGCATCTAGGTTGTAAATAGTACATATTCCAATTGACGTGTTTTTAAAAGCTCTAGCATTATTATTTAGAATTCCACCTCTCGCTGTCGATGACGACAGCTCTGACTCAGAAAGTAATGGCAAGCGAAAGTCCAATTTAGAATACAAATCATGAAACTGGGAATTTCTGGTATCTGCGATTATTTCATTTCTTTCAAACGTTTTCAAAAGCGGTACGGCTAATTTCTAATATTTGCAGATGCGGTACGTATTATTAGGGGATACGAATTTTATTTCTTCACAAATTATATTCCAATGTTCAACCCAAAACGTGTTCTTCGAAATGATTTTCTCTGCTAGTATACGTGGTAAGATCAAGGTCTTATGGTCATGCCAGAATCCTCGATCAACTACGCCGTACGCTGAGGAAGTCTACTGATTACATGGTGCCACATCTGAACTTTGATAAAGTATTTAAAGCTCTGATTCCATCCAGGCTGGAATGGAAGGGAGGCACAACAATAGTAACATAATACAACGCCAGGGCATACACTGTTGGATTCTGGGATCTTTTCGAACGATCTTGGTATAGAATGTTCCTTTCGTCTCCCTAACGGAGACACAATATTTCAGACTGAAATTTTAGCGGTAAGGGAAGCGGCTAGAGTGCTGCTTGATAGGAAGGTAAAGTTTGTATTTTTGTCACAGCTAAGCAGCGCTTCTATCCCTAAGGTCATATATCACTTCGTCTGTGTAGGAGTTTGCTATCTAGACTGGGTGGTCAGGCTGACCTCACCAGGTCATAGCAATTTTTTAGGTAACGGACGAGCTGGCTAGAGCTGCTGCTACGAACAGTGTTGGTATCTTTACGAAGAGCAAAAGCACATTAAGCTGTTGCAAAAAGAGTAAAAAGCGCCAAAAAATACGAAAAAGAGGGTAAAAAATCACGAAAATATTTTTTTTTTTAATTTTAATACATTAAACCATTTAAAAAGGAGAGTTGAGTGTAAAAGCTCAAAATATAATTTCAAATTTTTGCTTCAAAATAAACAAAGTATTTGAGATGTAATAACAGAATTTATTAAATATTAATTAAAACAAAATCTTGATTAATTTAATAAAAATAAGTATGTGAAAACAAATAATAAAAAACCAGGAGTAAAATAATATAGTAGCATATACACACATACATACATACACCAAAAAAAAAAAAAAAAGTTTTAAAATCAAGAAAAAACAATTTGATTTTAAAAACGTAACCTTTATGAAATATTAACCTATGTAGTTTGTTTTCTGCTATTTTAAAATTTTCACTCTTGTTTTAAAAATTAAAAATATTTTGAAATCAAATAAGAATATTTTTTGTTTGAAAAAGACAGCAACCTTGATATAAAGTTGAACATACTCAAATTAAGGGATTATGTTTTTGAGTTAAGAATGAAATATTCTTGGAGTAATAATGAAGCATTTTTTATTTTAAAACGTATTATTTTTATATCAAAAATGAAGCGTTTGAATTAATAATGGAGAATTATTAAGTTAAGAATGAAAGGTCTTAAATTAATAATGAAGGATTTTTGAATTAAGAATGAAACGTCCTAAATTAATAATGGAGAGTTTTTAAATTAAGAATGAAACGTTTTAAATAATAATATAGAATTTTCGTTTTACAATTAAAAATATTAATTTTTTTTGGAATCAAAATGCCCTTTTTATGAAAAAATTTTCGATCTTCGACTGTAGTCCAAACCACTAATGAAACGAATGTGCATTTGGGTTATGACGATTTTTTTATGCTCCAGGATCATACAGGGTAATGGACATTAATATACACTTGGTCGTAATAATAAATTAATTCTCTTTTTTTAACACGACACAAATATAAAATGTTACTCGGTGAATTTAAATTCTTGATATAATAATAAAATATTTTTGTTTTTAAATTTTTTAAAAACACATTTTCTTTTTCATTATTACTTCAAAAATTACAGTTTTTATTTTAATAAGAAAACATTATTTTTTTTTGAAATTTTTAAAATGAAATCGCTTATTTTTGTTTTAAAATTGCTTCGTTATAAAAATAAGAATGCTATGTATTACTATTATACAAGAAACATTCTTATTTTAAAAATTATTTTTAAAAATGCTGCATTTTTAAAACCAAAACGCACATTTTTGTTTTAAAACTGCTTCGCTATAGACATAAGAATGTTATGCATTAATGTTATAAGAAACATTTTTAATTTAACAATTATTTTTAAAAATGCTGCATTTTTAAAACGAAAACGCAAAATTCTTGTTTTAAGAATGTGTTATCATAGAAAACTTTTTAAAAAGTAGTCAGATCCTCAACAGTTGTGCAAATGCTAGCAACTGTAGGCCCCAACAACTACGTCTTAGAAACGTCTTGATGGATATAATTTAATTTTATATCTTTATTTCGCTACTTCATCGTATTTGCAATATAAAATTTAACAAATATTTGCTACTGCCACCTAACAAAGCATATAAATGGCAAAGTTCTAATCGATCAGATGTTTATGCTGAGCAAAACATGTTGACTACAGGTAGCGAAAAAAATTTTGTGATGGAAAATTACTCAACTGTTGAGTGGAGCGGAATTACTCTACTATGCGTTTCAGCTACGTCTTACACGCAAAGAAAATATGTTGTAGAATGGTTGAGAAAACAATATTATGTTCTCTGAAACAAATATGTGGTCGTCGAAAACTAGTTATTGTTATTTTAAACATTTATTTCGTTACGATAAACAGAGAAATGTTTGAATTTAATAATTACATTATCACATCCATATAAAAGTGTGATATGGTTAGAGTTTAACAATATAGTTTTGTTAAAAATTTATGACTACAACATAATTTGTATTATTATTTAAAAATAATATGATGTACATATAAATATATGCTTAATTCACAACAATCTTTATCGTGTATTTGTGTATCAAATACACTTTTGGTTTTTTAATTGTGAACACCCTCTGTGTTGTGTATTAATGTATTTCGTATTTTTAATGAAAAAAGAAGAACAAGCTACATACAAATTCTCTCAGAGAGCCTCTCTTTGAATACAACATTTTAAAAACATGAAATAAAATTGTAATAGTGTATTTCATTTTTATATGAAAATTTCATACAACAAATGTTACACTCTTGTATTTAATATGATAATACAATCGATACAGAGATACAAGAGGTTTTGTGAATTAAGCAATAATGTTTTCCAAAACCATACTATGTTAAGTTAAAAAAAAATATTTTTCAGAAACATCTGTCAGTTCAGTATTTCGTTTGTAAGCTATCGGTAGTGCACGGGTGGTGTTAAATAAATGAATAAATAAATAAAGAATAAACAAAAGGGAAGACAAATAAAAATATATAGGCATATGTGTATCTCTTTATATAGAAATGTCTGTATGTCGTGTAAGTATACATTTCTATTTATACATTTTAAATATTTCAACAGTAATAAATTATTTTTATTTCGAATTTAACGCACAGCTGTTTCTACAATAAATGTATGATTAAAAAACAAAATAGTATTATTATATTAAATAATAATGTGGTCGTATGTAACAATATTATTATAATATTAGAACATGCTATGATGAGTCTCAATTATATTTTAGTCACATCTAACAATAGTGTTGTCATATGTACAATACTAAGACTATAATATAATTAACTCAGATAATATTATAATTAACTCTGATAATATTATAATTAACTCAAATAATAAAATTGTTAAAGCTTTTTTTCTATTAACAATAATATGATTTGACTGCAACCAATATGTAATTCAATCATAGTATGTTGCTGTTTGATTATGGTTACCTCAACCATATTTTTTCTTTGCGTGTATGAATGCACCCATTGTGGCAAACAAGAATTTGGTCAACATTAATATCTCACTACTTTAATGGCCGAAATTTTTGATAGGAACTTGGCCTTTTTTCACATTTATGTTTTTGTGAGGATTCTTAGTTACTGAAATTAATTCACTCATTTCAAATCAAGAAATGCATTTATATTATATGGTAGGCACCATTCCATCTGACTAATCGACTCAAAGTTACTCAAAATAGTGCTAAAATTCTGTATATATAAAAATGAGTTGTTGTAATTTTTTAAATATGTGTTTAATAACGAATTTTTCTTTTGCAGAACATGGATTTGTTATTATCATATCGTCTCCTACATTTAACAAGATCGATATTTTTTTAGTTTTAATGTTGGTTATGATAATCGCATCTAATATTAATCCAGAATGAATTAATTTATTCTTCTGAATGTTTTAAAATTAAATCTTGTTTGATTATTGGAAAATAAAATGAGTTCGTTCTTCCTCTTCATTCAACGTTAATGCATTAAACCAATTCACCGCAGCAAGCTACCGACTGCAAAATGAGTGATTCTTTCGAAGACAGCAAGGCAACAGGGCGGCATGTTATTGTCTATGCTGATTTTGTCGATGTAGTCCAATTAAACTAATTTCTATTTTTGATGGCTACAAAACAAAAACTGTGTTGACAATGCAGCAAAATATGTAAATCGAATTAGTGATTGGAAATATTTTTTATTACAAAATACAAAAGAAAATAAAAAATTTTAAGGTTAATTACAAGAGTAATTTTTTTTTTTTAAGAGAAGTAGCACTCAGGCAATTAATGCCTACTACTATTACTAGGTGTTACCTTATTTAGGAAAGGGATAGTGATAGAAGACAGGTGGTTAAGGAAGAGATAGAAGAAAGCTTCATTCTTTTACAACTCTGCTTTTTGCACGCTTTTTAATAATGCAGTGTTGCAGCGCCTTCTGGTGTTAAATGAGGTGTATTAAATTTTGAAGCTGTGTTTAGTAGCCATTTTATTGGTTAGTTTACTTCGCCGATGATTTTGCTACACAATACCGACGAAGGAGGGCGCTCTGATGTTACATTAGAATTAGCATCTGCTGAAGTCGGTATAGTTCAGTGACCAGTGACTATGCCTTCATCACTTGAACTTTCCTACAACAACTGATGTAAAGGGACTCTAATGCACATCAGAAAAATGATTGGTGTTGTTATTTAATGACTGTCGGATACAGGGATTGAACCTAGGATGTTCACTTTTGTAGTCTACTAGTAACTACTTCAGCCAACGCCACCCTAAACTATACTATATATACTATACTTTTATGTAGCGAAAACCACGATAATTCACGAAAAGTTGCAAAATTTTAAACAAGCCATAATCAGGGCTGCCAAAAGTGCAGATTTTTCGGCATTTTGGCGATTTTTCCGATTTGCCGATTTTAGGTCAAAAAATGCCGATTTAAATCAATACAACTGAAAACACGATAACTCCGTGTTCAAACTCATAAAATACATTAATTTTATGAATAGATGGAAAGAGTGTTTAAAACAATATTCTATAACTTTATAAAAAAAAAGATATTCAGGTCTATTCGGGAAGTCACTTTCACCACAAATACTCGCGTCTTTCAGTTTTTGCTATTCTAAAATACTACGTTGGAGATGAGTGATAGAAAACATATGTTTTCTTTCACTTTGGAGGTATTCTAAAATACTTCGTCACCATGATCAATGTCATATTCGTTCGACGCCAATTTTAGCGCGTTAAGTTTAAATAAATAAAGAAAAAAGAGATACGAAGTGTTTATATGGTGTCTACCACTGTTAATTAAGCTTTAATAGCGTTCGGCCAGGCTCTACAAGACAACTAAGTTTTCTTAAATTCTTCAAAGATGTAAACACGTTTTTAAAACAAATAAAAGAAGTATCTAATTTCACTTTTACTGTTTATTGTTTCTTTTTATGTTACTTAGCACTTGTACTGTTAAGTTTTTTTATTAATTATTTCTTTAAATTACTTCTTAAATCCCTTTTTGTTTTCAACTTTTTCTGCATACAAGTCAGCTGTTTTCAATGTTGTTGATGTTTTTATAAGAGATAACATAATATCGATTACTGAAAACGATATTTCTTCGCACGTATTTTAGAATCTGTCGACGTCGAACTGTCGAAAGTGAACGTTCGACGATGAAGAAGTGAAGCGCGTATTCTCGATTAGACCTGATTATAAAAAATAGTGAAATTAGTTTGATAGATTTCATAGACAAAATTAACTTTTTGGAATTTGATAAAATATATTTGGCGTTTTATGTCAGATTTAAGATTAAAATCTAAGCTAAGCAAATCCGAAATTAACAATATAACTAATAATTGTGTAAGTTTTTATGTAGAAATGCAAATAAAACTGGAAAACGTTGCCGTATAACTTTTTTTATTGTTAGCCCGGGTTTCCATCTGTGTGCCATGTGGCACACAACCGTAAGCAATAATTACTAATGAAAAAATACGGAAATGGTTAAATTTTGAAACTAACATAAACTAGTGTATGTAATCTTTGATAAAACATTTCTGAATTAAAGCGACGAGATTAGATTCAACAAAACTTTTTTCAGTTTTAACGGAATTTGTGAAACAACTTACCTTTCTGGCACATTCGTCCGCAATTGTCGAACGCATTTTCAGTGCCACCAATTTAAATAAAACTAAATTTCTATGTTCCCTAGAAAATGAAACCTTAGAAGGAATTCTGTATTCTAAAAACTGACACTTAATAAATCCGACTGTTTCGGCACTCATTTTAAATACGGTTTAGAAAGAAATTTAAATTCTGAAATGTATTCATACCTGTATATGAAATATGTACTTTAACTTGTAAAATCCGGTTAAATGATGTTAAAATCTACATACACAAACGTTTTGTGTTGATATTTATAAAAAAGTATAATTTATGCTTCTAATAGTTATGGCGTTATTCGATGTTTGATGCAAAAAGGTCTTGCGCAAGTGCAAATGCAAAATATCGAAGCATTTCTTTGGATTGTGTGTGTATTTTGTTGTTGGATTTTAAAGAAAAACTAAAATATTTTGCATTTACGCAAGACAATTTGCATCAAACACAGAATACCGCCTATGTATTATTATGTTATCAAATACATGAAATTACAGATGATTGCTCATTTTCTCATTAATAAAAATTAATGAAAAACTTAAAGGTCTTCAGTTTTATTTATTCCGATTTTCTTGCCGATTTCCGAAAATAATGTGCCGAAAATGCCGATAATTTTTCGAAAAATGCAGATTTTTCATCAAAATCTTCTGGCAGCCCTAGCCATAATATTGAATAAAAATCCCTAAAACTATAAGGAATGCCAAAAAAAATCGGTAAAAATCGCAAAAATTATGAAAATTTGCAAAATGTCTAATAGTGTTTAAAAATCGGCAAAACTGACAGGAAGCTGAAAACATGCAAAAGTCGCTTTTATCGCGCACTTTGCAAAAATTCGCGAGAAGTTGCAAGCCCTAAAATTTATTAGAAATCGCGAAAGCCATTAAAAATATAAAAAGTTTGGAAAAAAACGCTAAAAAAAATTGCAAGTAAGCAAAAAATTGCTAAATGTATTGAAGAAATTTCTAAACATGTAATTTTAAATTGATTAAAAAACAAAAATTGTTAACTGTTATCCCGTTTATATGCAAATAAAACTGGAAACGTTGCCGTATAACTTTTTTATTGTTAGCCCGAGTTTCCATCTGTGTGCCATGTGCCACACAAGCGTAAGCAATAATTACTAATGAAAAACAGTTTGATTCAGACACGTATTTATTAAGTTAAATAGTTTTATAAATAACTAATAGACAATTTTATAGAATCCAACATGATTGGAAACTGTTAAAATCAATAAATACATGTCTGAAACAAACAGTTTTTCATTATAAATTAGTTGGTTACGCTTTTTTGGGCAAATGACACACAAGAAATGCCAGATGTAAACTCAGCCTAAGTTAATAGGTGTGTTTTTTTTTTTACTTTTGCAGTAAAATGCAGTAAATGAGTAGTTACTGCAAAAATTTTAAAATTTACTCTCAAAAAGAGTTGTTGCCGAATAAAGTACGCGAACGGAAAAATAGTAAAAATTAGTAAAATTATAGAAACAGCTGACTACAATTCCACATGTGTTGAAAAATATATAAATTTTTGACTATTCAACTCTTTAATTATTGGTACTCGATAAAATATTTTTATAAAACGAACAATCTAAGAATAAATGTTGTAATTTATTTCATGCAATATTTGTAATTTACTTCTTTTTGATTTCCTTGTTTTGTTGTTGGTGAAATTAATAAAAATTACATGACTATTTGTTAATGTTACTGATTACCAGGGACAGGGGTTTCATGCAAATGCATATTTTTTCCCTTAAACCTGATAATGGCAAGAACGAAATATCTTTACGAAACATTGAATTTGAGTGAAAATGGCATCGATTTGTAAGTGCATATTTTTGCATATTTTGCTGAAAATTCATATTTTTGCATAATTTGGTCATAAATGCATATTTTTGTGTCATATTTTGGTATAATTAAAAGTTTTGTGTCATATTTAGTCAAAAATTCAAATTTCAAAATATATTATTAATGAAAAATTAGTAATGCAAGACTGTTTTTTGACAAATTAATGCGCTAGCATTGTTGTAGAAGGACTGTACAAGCATAAACACGTACCAAATTTAATAAATATTGTCATTTGGTGATTTCAAGATGATATTTTCTTCTATTAAAGCCGAAAGTAGTAGCATTCTATATAAAAATAATTATTTAAATTTGATCTGATTACATCTATAGACGTTATAAGGATTTTTTTCAATGCAACAAAGCTTTCTAAAAACAAGTTGATAGAACTTCACGTTCGAAAAATTTTAAATAAAAATAAATAAATAACACTTTTTTTTCAATTTACGTATCGCTCCTTTACTGCAATATAAACATATCTCGAAAAATGCAAAAAAAATCGTTGTCATATTAAATCTTGTGTACAAATTTAATATAAAAGGCTTGTATTCGCACCTCTTCAGAAAATAAAATATTTTTATATCTCTAATTAGTTTATGTAAATTTAAAACTTTTTTTTTTTAAAACAAAACTTTTTTAAAATATGGGCATATTTTATTGTTTTTAGTGCATATTTTGCGTTTTTAATGTCATATTTTAGGCGCCTAAAACACCTTTTTTAAATGCATGAAGTCCTTTTCCCTGCTGATGACCTTAAAAGCAAGTACAATACTAAGTAACCAGATACTTTACAGTTTTACAACTCTGAGTAATTAGAACAATTTGCAAAACAAAAGTATTAATAAAATAAATTACAAAATATGAATATTAACAGTTATTATTATTATGCTTTATAAATTAATTATTTTTTAATAACTTTCACAATTTTTATATAAGCTTTTGTCAAATTTTTACACTTTTCGTTTGCTTACTTTTCATTTGTTTACATTTTGAATCATATGTTTTTATCTGACTAAAGGCTCAATCAGACGTGACATAACCATAGCCATAGAAAACAGCCGCTCGAACCAAACTAATGGGCAACAGTGTATTTGATTATAGGTGACTCGCCATAACGCCATAACTCTCACCATAGCAACCAATTGAATTTTGGTTTGGTTGTGGCTATGGCATTATGGCTATGTCACCCCAGCTAAAAAAAATATGTATGGAGCATATATGATATCCCATATATGGTTCGGATCCAAAAAATGAGGGTATATGGCCATATATGATAATATATATTCATACATTTTCATACATGAATGTGTATTGCCTATATAGTATGCAAAGTTGATATTTATACTCCCTTGATTAAAAAAAGCGCACTGCTGTGCAATGATTTAATTTACTAAAATTACTTTTTTTAAATTTTGAACAGAGAGGTTGTATTTAATGAAACATTTGTTTAGACAAATAATGAAAAACGAACTAAAAGTCATTTCATTCCTCATTTTAAGTCAAAAGGTGAATCAATTATTTAAAAATCACAAAAATCATATTCGTACATAAAATTTAATTTAAGAAATCAGATTAAAAAGTAATGCAATTAATTATAAAAGAAAAAATAATCCGTCTAACAATAGTTTTCAATATAATTTTTTGCAATAATATCAACTTTGTTTCTTATCTAGAGAATTTTGTTATTTTCTATAAAATTAATGACTGGATATCCTTTTGATTATTTGATATATTAAATGGGGCCACAATGTATACAATCATACAAGAATTGTTTTTTTTTTTGTAACGAAAGTTTTTCCTTTTTAGACGTTGAGGGTACGCCTGTAAACTTTGCATACCGTATGTGTTTTCTAATGCATTTCCAATTCACCAGTAATAAAATACCAAGCTTTTTTGATTGCAAAAACATCTTATGTGAGATATCATGTATGCATACATTCTTATATGACTCTATATATTAAATCTTATTTCTATATATGTGACGCGCAAAATAGAAAGGGACCTAAGGGTAAAAAACGCTTTTGTTCAGGAGAGCCATGTTAAAGATTTAAATACGTGTATCTTTGGTGTACCATCACATCATAAAACGCGCATATCTCTGGGAGGGAACACTTTTGGGCCATGGGATCGGTCTCATTCGATGCTCAGATGTTGTTCACATAAAAAAAAGTGAATTGATTTTTTTACCCTTATGTCCCTTTCTCTATGCGCTGTCACATATGGATCCACATATGAAGAGCTTCATAATTAAATTTCCATATACATATGTGTTCATATATTATAATACATTTCATATATTAGTCCATATATTAGTTCATATAACTATAATAGTTTTGCAATGTATAATCCCATATATTTCCATACATGAATTCATACATATTCATATATAGTTATATACATTCATATATTAAAAATATATGGACCATATATAATTTTTATAGCTGGGACGTCTAATTTACTACAACAAATTTCTGCAGTAAAAATTTGCAAAGCACTCAGTCAAGAACTGTCACTTTACTCTCTCAATTTGTGTTCTAATTTACTGTATTTTGGGTAAACGAACGCAATTTAGTAAAATGCAGTAAAGTTCAGCAAAAATTTTTAAAAACTTTTGTTGAGTACGCGAACGCAATTAATGACTCACGAAAACTATTTGCAAATAACGCACTATTTGCAAATAAGGTGTAAAATGTTGCCTAATATTTTTGTTTTGTATGAAATGTAATACATATTTAACAATGTGTGGCAATATTCACCCCTATTCTGCGTTTCGATTACGTTCCCGCATTCAGTTACGCACGGATCGAAAACAGGTATTCTGCCAAAAAACTGAATCGAAAGAAAAAGAAGAAGAGAAGAGTATGTTTAAACCTGCTGCTTTGCTTTGAAACGGGTGAAATAGGAACAGTAAAACTAAGCAATTTTGCAAAATTTTTAACAAAAAGTTAAATTTAGTGCAAAAAACAATTAAAAAAATTAATAATTAAATATTGTGAAAATTTTCATTAAATAAACTCTTGCAAATTTAAGTACAGAGTGTTAAAAAAAACGAGATAAGCAAGAGGTATTTGTGGCCAAACTTTTCCAGTCTGAAAAATCCTGTCGCGCCGGAGGTGATATTTTAATTTTTTACACATAATTGTAACACAAAAATAAAGTTTATTTGTTTAAATTTAATTAAATCCGTAGACAATATCCTTTTTCGTTGCCATTAAATAGGTATTCTACCTGTAATAAACTAAATAAAAATCGCATTTCAGTACAGAAAAACAAAACAAACTGTTTAGTTCATTAATTAAACCTTCTTTCATTTAATACTTGCATTATTTTTTTGAATTAATCACTTTTTAAAGCTAAACAAACAAAAATTGAAAACCCTCCGCCACTAAAATAACAACTTACAAAAACGTAGTTACGATCGAAATGCAGAATACATAGAATCGAAAGAGAAATCGAAGAACGGAACGCAGAATACCAAAGTTGCCAAACGGAGAAACTTTCGATTCGAATCGAAACGCAGAATAGGGGTGATTATTCACAGATAGTAGTGTATTCTATCTACGTATAAACGGTGAGTTCAGTATTTGCAAATACTTTTATTTGCAAATAAGATTTCCGTATAAACGAGATATGTTATAATTTTGTTATTTGTCACAAAGTTCAGAATAAGGGGGTTAAAATCGTTGCCAGACCTCAGAAAATTCAACCATAAACGACATTAATGCCTGGGTGTGTCAAGACATTTATGCGACAGAATTATAATTTTTTCTGCTACATGTGTTATAGAAGATCTGTTCAGTGTATTTTAATTAAAAACAATGATATTCGTTAAACCAGTTTAGGGATTTATTCGGAATGGCTATAAAATAATAGTGATATATTCGAAAACTAATGATGTGCTAATAGTTATGTGCGGGACTGTATACATACTTATATGTAAATACTTATAAAAAACATTTAATAAAGAAAAAAACTTGTGTATTAAGACTCGTATTAAATTCATTATTTTTTATTCATTTCTTGTTTTATTTTTATTTTCTTTTTTGTCTATTTTTGAGTTGGAATATATTTCCATTCTCTGGCATACATATCTCTATGGTTGTGAATAAATTATTTCTATTTAGTTGTCATTTGACACTTGGCAAATAAACATTCAACAGGCAATCACACCACGTGTGGCATCGAATAGTTTAAACTTCTATAAAATTTACTTTCAAAGTCAATATTATTTTTTAAAACAAATACATTTGTACATGCGTATCAAGCACTGTGTAAGCAACTACAATTTACATATATTGACAAATATTAGTTTGTTGTTCTTATTTAATAAATGTAAGTGAAATACATATTTACGTTGTACATACATACATACGTACATATATTATTTATTCTTAATAACCTTAAATTGTATCTAAATTCGCAATAGATATTTGACACTAACAAACATATATTTTCCTTGGAATAAATAAATGATAAATTTTACTATGTTTTATTGATTAAATATTTGGCACATACATATGTATATAAACCTATCATAATGGACACCTCCTATAACCGGACATTCTAATAACCGGACAAGTTTATTAATTCATGAGTTCATTAGTTTTTCCATACAAAATGCATTCCCATAACCGGACACTTTAATAACCATAGGCGGACACTAAATTTTTAAAAATATTTGGGGTATTCAAATGGTACTCATAAATTAACATGTTTTAGAGTTATAAAACGAAAATATATGACTGCTGTGAGCAACCCCTTATAATTTACAATTATAAATATTGTACTTATTTGTATTTTGGTTTTAACACCTTGTACATTTTTTACTCTCTCTCTCTCTCAATTCCTTTGGTAAACTCTCACTCATTTCTACATGTAGTTATGACAAACAATAAACATAGCCTTTTAGGCTCAGTTAGCCGACTGTAATGTAATGTCACTGCAACACTAAGAAACAGCTGATCAATTTTGTTCTGTGAAAAGTAATGAAAATAGTTATAGAGATGTAATGTAACGTAACCTACTTTTCATATAAAAATATCAATCAGCTGTTTTCTACGTTACAGTTACATTACATTACAGTCGGCTAACTGAGCCTAAAGTCTTATTACTTTATGACCATTTTGTTTGAGCCACAACAACAATTTTTTTAAACTATGTTAAAATGTTAAGACATTATGACACTTAGGACACTTAAGACACCCTTGTGAATGCCGCAATTATATATAAATACCTCTCCTAAGCGGACAGAAGCTGTGAAACACGGCAACATGAGTTGCATTTAAATAGCACGTCTTTCTTTATTCAACTCGGATTCATATTTGTATTAGTGTAAATGATATTGGTAATTCCCCGGTTAACGCAAATGTAAACACTGATGCGTTGAAGACGATAAAGAAATTGTTGTTTATTTGAAAAAGTTGTTTGCTTAGCTCGTGTCCCAAAATCCCACAGGAAAAAAATTGTTTTTATCAATTAAGGAAGAAAATGGAAATCTTAAACGAGTTTGAAAAAGAAAAATGTTTGTGCTTGAAATTGCGAAGATAAAAATTTTCTGGTGTATTTTAAAAACTCATATTGCTACATTTCTTATACAAATTGCCTGTTCGAAGCATTTTTCTAGAGACGACTTTGTTGCATTCTAACAAATGAAAACATTGAAAGTCATCCAAAAGCTGAAATTATACCAATCTAAGTTGAAGAAGTTTACTCTTAATATAATTTTTCAGCTACAATAATCTAAAAAAATATGTGTACCTCACATAAACGGACATCCCTAACATAGTGTCCATACCTGATGAATTTATATCATGATGAATGTCAAATTGATATCATGATGAGAATTCATCACATATAGACCCAATTTATTAATATTATGGTAGCGTTATGATATAATCATAAGTGTCATTTTATGTGTTATTGTGCATTTAACATTTATTTATTAAACAATTTTCGTTTAGAAAATGCGGCACAACAGTTATTTGTGACCAAAAAATTAAACAATAGGCAAATTAGTTATTTTTGGCAAGTATTTTTCAAATATTTGTTTGATTCATCATAATATAAAATAATCAACGTCTACCCCTTTGTGTTGATATTAATGAAAAAATGACAGTTGCTCTGCCGGCGTCATATTGCGAGGTCTGATAGAAAATCATCTGATGTGGGCACTATGTTAAATACATAATAGCTTACCATCTACATCTGAAACACACACACACAAATGCACAATATGCAAAATAACAAGCATACACGCATCAACACTATTTCTTTTGATTGTTTGTTATAAACAAGAAGTATTCGCGACATCGCTTGTTAACACTCATATACACGAACACCAATGCATCCATTTTGCTACGCTTATTATATGACAGCATTTATTATTGGTTTAGTGTAATACATGTCACGAGAATACATTTAAAAAATTTCAAAACTGTTTACGCAGGCCTCTATTGTGTATTGCACTTTTCTGGCTATACTCGTCTGTAATCCAACTTTCTTTAAGCAACGGCGAATTGTAGTTCCATAATTACTTTTAGGGTCCTCTTTCAGTTTTGTGCTACTTCTCTTTGTATTTTTCTCAATTTCTCAATACAATTTTGAGGCTTAATCCTTCATACAGCCTTCCTGTTCAACCCGATCACAGAAACCTTTGAATCTTTTGTAGTTTTAATGATAGTTGTTTGGATTGTTAATTCAGACAAATTAAAGATTTTCCGGCTTTTGTCATTGAGTTCTTTTCATTTAAATGCTTGATCACTAATTTTCGAATGTCGGTTGATATGTCCTTATTTTTTTTACTGAAGATAACTAAAGCAAAATTTAAGCAAACTGCAACAAATATTGTTCAAACAAGGCTAAATGAACACAAAATTTTAAAATAAAATGTGCTACTACTATATCTGTATTTAATACAATTAAAACGCGTTGGATAGTTGTCATTTTTTGTAACCGTGTGTTTTTAGATTTTTTATCTCGGAAGTTATAAAGTGGATCCAATATAATACTCTAAATAGAATATTTTCAAAAATTAAACATTATCCCCCATATTCATAAAAAAATAAAATGAATTTGAAATTCATTTTAGGAAAATTTTGTATGGAAAATTTGAAATAAAATACATTTCAAATTCGTTTCAAATTTTATAAATATGGGGGTATGAATGAGAGATTTGAAATATCTGAAATCGTATGTAGAGTTTTGCGGCTAAGTGTATCTAATTGCTAAAGAATGTCTTGTAGAATACCTCGGATGTTCTGTATAAAAAATAAGATACACATTCAACATTTAGTTCTATGCGAAGGAAGAAGGGAAGGAGTAATATTATTTGTCTATTTTTCGTGTGGATATTGCTGTTACATAATATTTATTCTATATTGTCCAAAATGTGAGTTCATTCTAGTATGACTTAGGTGTTGAATTAATCATGGCTGGGCCAGCTCAGAGATCTTACAGTTTTTGGTTTCATTGGACGAATCTCTGTACACTGCCGGCAATGATTTATTTATTCCTTTTATTGTGCAAGGATTAGTGCGCATTAATAATTATTTGCTATTACTGGGGATTATCCAACAAGCACAATGTCAAAAACATTTTTTATTTGACATCTAACGAACTATTTGAGATTGAATATTTAAAGCCGATTGATGCTCATTTGAAATAATATGAAACTCATTTTCAAATTGTTCAGTCACTCTTAAGGCTGGGTTAGCCGAACGCTGTACCGTACCGTACCGTACTGTTAGCACGTTGGTGCACTTATAGAACATTTAAAAACGTGCGTACCCTTTACTTTGTTTTGTTGTTTTAATATGAAAAAGGAACAGCTGTTCACAAAACAGTGCTGGGAAATAAAAAAGTTCAAATGGTGACTGTAGCGAAGAAAAAGTACCTAAAATATGTAAATGCTACTAAAACTGTATCGGAACATGTACATAAAAATATATGTATGTATATGTGTGTTATACATTTATAATAAATAAATATGTTCATACATACATACATATCGATGGTCACAAGTAGAAAGGCCGTAACTCGTATTTTCATGAAATTTAGCTTTTCAGTGATTCCAGCACATTTCACAAAAATTTACTGTAATAGTGTAAAAAAAAACGCTTTTAACAAAGCAGTTGTACTGTTTATTATTATGTTTTATCTTCTCCTGTAAATTTACAATTATTTGAGTTAGGGCCTTTCTAGTTGTGACCAATGATATGTATGCAACATGAAATAATTTTTACTTGTGTGCATACACAATAAAAGGTTTTGATGCCATTTAAATCTTTAATACATACATATCACATTTATATTATGCCAATACATACCCTGCAGTCAGACTGGGGCTAAGTGTATCTATGTCAACACTAAAATTCTAGTAGTAGTTACATTGTCTACAATTTCTCTTCTATTCGTCAGTATAAAAGAAATAGAGAAAACAGATGTGGTGTATTTCTGGTGGATTTTGCAACAACTTGTCAATATACATAAATTTGTATGTACGTAAGGTATAGAAATGTACCAGTAAATTTCTGGTTGGTATGTCTCTATGTTCCCATAAGAACTATGAATTCTCTACCTAGTCAATTGTTTTAGTGTTACTAGTAGATTTTCAATGACAAGCACATGCTAAATGTCTATAGCATAAAGTATTGTATGGGGAATAATTGTAGAGTAGTACTGGTGATAAAGTCAAAAGCGACTCAGTACATTTTCACTATTCGCACTTTCTGCAGGGTATTTATGCATTGCTTTATTATATATAAGTACATATACATACATATGTATATATTTGTGTACATGAGTATGAATGTACATACCCAAATATTTATGTATTATTTTAAGTTGTTTTTTCACACAGATATTATTATTAACAAAAGTACCAAAAAAACAGAGCCAAAATATCCCTATTCCATTTAACTTAGAATGGTACCATCACTGACTTACGAACGTCACGTAACAACGTTAGGAAATTCTAATTTATACAGGTTGAGACGTGCCGTCAAGGTTACAGCAAATTTCGGTAAGCCTTTGCATTGCTTTCAATCAACAAAACCGATCAGCTGTTTCGTTAGCTTACGTGGACGTTCGGCTAATTCTACCTTTAGAGTAGAATAAATAAAAATTACAGTTTATGGTGCGACATGGTAGGATAGTGAGTGGTGTAGAATTCTAATCTGATTTTGAGAGTCAGTGGGTGGGTTCCAACAATACTGATCACTACAACGAGTGAAAATGTTCATTATTATCCCTGTTAAATAAAGTTAGTAGATTAATTAATTAATGATTATATTCGTAAAATTTAATATACCTATAAAAGAAATAAAAAATTCGTAAAGTGTGTTTATTGTGGGTTAATAATGTCTAAAATTTCGATTCATTTCGTTGCTGCTTGGGCAACTTATCAGTATACAGACTGTAACGACAAATCACACAAAAGTTTACAAAACTACAATATTTATAAAACTGAGAGTTATAAAAATATCAATAAAGTAAGCTAAAAACTGTTTGAAAAAACTACGAACAATGGTCTTATCGGAAATGAAAGGCGAACAGTTTATTCACGGAAAACTTTGGTATTTTGTTTGAAGAACAAAACAAAATTTTACGTGAACAAACCGTTCGCATTTTATTTCCGATAAGGCCCACAAAGGGCAACAATATTATATTTCAATCTTTGTTATTGACTTTATTTTTATAATTTTACACACTGAGAAACCCTTTGGATGTCATTGAATGTATTTCAAAAGACAAAATGAAAAATATAATTTTCATGAAATACTTTTGGCATTTTTATTCGTGTGTGAATACGCAGTCTACTGATAAGAGCGAAAATACATTTACGAGACGTGATTACCAAAAAAAAAAAAAAAAAAAAAAAACTTTTCGTATTCGTATAGACTCTCATGATTAAACAATTGTTTTGTGTAAGACAGTGAAAAAGTTGAAGATTAGAATTTACAAATATAATATAAATACATATGTATGTAATATAAAATAATTCTCTAAACAGACGTACATTTGTATGTATGTGCATCGTGTTTAAATTACACATACCAAATGATTTTTTACATTGTAATTTCTATAGACACGTTATTCAGAAGACTTTCAAATACTTTTTTCTAACTCTGTAAAAAAAATTTAAAGTCATTCTGAAGGAACTGCATTTTCATTGCTTCAAAAAAATCGATATTTTTAATTTGCCCATAGTTAGCAGAAAGCCAAGTAGAAGTTTATTTTAGTCATACAAAACCTTGTAATTCTAATTCCTCCATAGTTTTAGAAAATACTCACCAGAATTTAAAAGATAGAATTTTTTAAAGAAATTTATGAATTAATTTTGGTCTAAAATTTAAAAGTTATTTGTAAAAATAGGTAACGTCTTATCATTTTTCCTAGATGAAAATATTGTCATAGAACACAAAAAAAGAAATTTTTCTTAAAATCGCTTCCAATTCGGTGACTAGGAATCTAAAAACAGAACTTGCAATGACAACCCTATGTTAAAATGATTAAAAATGATCGAAATTTGCACTACTTCCGTATCGCAAACTCTACATTTTCATGACTTTTTTGGAGTATATTTTTTACTGGGAATTAACCGAACTGGTGCGACTCTACTATAATACATTCTTCAAGACAAGTCCATGAGTTCTATCTAGGGTTTGGGAAACGGGAAATGTCTGCTTGATATTCCTGGGAAATTTTTTACATTTTCCCGGGAAAACAGGAAGTCAAAAGTACACGTTATTTCATAAATATATAGACTTTTGTGATGCAGATATGCCTAAATTGGCGTAAGTGACAGTCAAAATTATTTTCATTCATTAAAAAATTTGTACTATAATCCTGTTTTACTTTAATATTAAAAAATTATTGCTCTATTCGAAAATTACATGTAAGATGCATTTATTAAATGCATCTTACATTATTTTTATTTTAATTTTTTGAAACTGAAAATATTAATAGTTATATTATAGTCTGAAACAACCTTAATGACTGTCGTTTAATCACTTTAACATAAGAAAGTGCAATACTTTGTATAAATATCAATGATTGCAGTGATCAAATCGTTTCCTAAAATAAATAAGTCGATGTTAAGCGAACTTGAAGTGATTTTTCGCCGAATTAGTGAACAAGTTTTGAGAAGTGTATTATTGAAACCCTGGAGGAAGTATGTATTTTAGGAGAAATAAAATGAAATAATTTAAGATTTTAATTTGAGTATAGTACTGTAACTTGTTTGTACTTAACTATATGAATCCTCCTGGGAATTTTTCAACAATAATGAGAAACAAGTAAGGCACATTCTTAATAAAATGATTTGGAAGCCTTATAAAATTGTTTACTTATAGTGGCAACAGTCGTCAATTAGTCTTTATATGACCTCTTACTAAGTAATAGCAAAGAATATAAATCATATAGAATGCGCATCTCATACAAGCTAAAATTTTCTATGGCGGGTATTTCCAGTACTACCCGTCCATCGTACACACTCTCATTTCTTTCTGCATTGTATGCTACGCTCGCATTGCTGAGAGCACCGTTGCCGTTGTGATATTAAAGTATCACTTTTGACCCCTTTTCGTGCCAATGAAACTTTTTATGACTCTTTTTTCAATTTATCCCTTTGTATCATTTTAACAGAATGTATGCCGTAGGGCAATCATATACACAGTTTAGCATATCAGGTATTAGAAAAAGAACTGTTCGTCCAGTTGGCGATATTCGGCTCGATGATGTCGATCATTTTATTGTTTTGGTCGATAGAAAAGCCAATAAATGGTGAAAATATTGCAAAAAATGTGACACCCAAATCCTTGATTCCAAATGCAAATTATTTCTCGGAGTATCACAATTAAAAAAATATGTATTTTAACTTACTTTCCTCTTTAATCTTAATAAAACTTTTTATAAGTTAGTAAGTAAGTTTTTATAAAATGTTTATAAGTTAAAATAGGTTCAAATGAAGTAAATTTGGAAGCCAAAATTGGGGCCTTAAAGTATACATGTATGTATATAAATGATCAGCATCAAGAAAAGTAAAGTAAAATATAGATGGAAAAACTGAAGTTAATTCATTTTCTTTTTAACCCCCGACTAAAAAAGGGGTGTTATAAGTTTGTAGTGTGTGTCCTTGTGTCTGTACAAGTACTCGTACAGACCAAACGGCTGGACCGATTTTGATTTAGTTTTTTCTGTTTGAAAGGTGACTTGATCGAGAAGTTTCTTAGCATTGTTTTAATAAAATATAATAGCAATATTCGGGGGTTTTTAAAATTTTTAATTTTTGTTATTATAATTTATCATTTATAAATGAAAAAAGTAAAAATAATTCAAATAATTAATTAATTAACTACGGACATATTTCTATAATACCGGCTAGTAGGGTATTTACAAATACAGTTTTTAATTGCAAATAAGACGAGTATAAACCTATTATAGATATGTAGCTACTAAATATAAAAAAATCGTGAAATCTAAAAAAGAGTGGTCAAGTTGCGGCATTTCATATCGAATGAAATTCCAATTGAAATTAAATGCATATTTCGTTCGATATCGAGTGCCGTAATTTACCCAATTACTTAAGATTTATGTATAAAAAAAATTAGGCACTGTAAAAACATAAAGTTTAAAGTTTTGTAGAAAATTTTAAAATTCGATTCTGAAGAGGATAATATAGTTATACTATTCTTTTAAGGCATTATGCATAGTTCTTAAATAAATATTTTTTTTAACTGAACATCCTGCATTTCTTAATAAGTAGACAAGTGTATACTTTAAGTCTATTTGATAATTGTTTAGTAACGCTAATTAAGCTTATACCTTATGTTTTTTTTTTTTTTTTTTGTAAATTATATTTTATAAAGATGAAGAAATAAGGTGTAATGCACTAACTTTACAACTGCAGAATTTGGAAAGTTATCATCCTTAAAACAAGCTTTATTTCAGCAACAGCAACTTTACTCCGAAAATCGGTATTTTTTGTGGTAAAACTCGGATATTTTTACATAGTTTTTTTGCAATTGGCCGCATGTTTTGCTGTTGAAAAAGTAGCAAAATGCGACTTAAGTCGCACAACGGCAACGCTGGTTTTTAGTGCTTTTTGAAGACTCAAAACGCCAAATTTTGAGCGTTAGTGCCAAACTAAGAAAAAGCACTAAGTAGTGCTTTTAAGAAATTTTTGTATTTCTTAAAATTACTTTAATAAAAACTTAGTGTATTTATTTGTTTAGTGTAAAAGCATACCTTTTTCGTCTGATATATTTCATTAAAAATATTGATAATAATGCCGAAATAGAGAATAGCTTAGAAAACATTATTAAATTTCACTCGTTTTTCACGTTAGTGCTTTTTACGCTTTTTAGATTTCAAAATTACGCTTTTTAGTGCTTTTTTAAAACTCTGATGTGCTTCCAGAGCCAAAAAAGTTGGCATCACTGCTCTCAGTGTGTGTTTGCTTGCGCTTTATACTTTCCCCCGCATCTAAAGCGCAAGCAAAAAATGTTTAATTTTTAGCTAAGATGCGTATTCTATATAATTTATATTCTTTGGTAATAGCTATATTCTATTTGTGGCTTTTTACATGCCGTGTACTGTAGGCTTTAGCGTTACGTGTAAATAGACAAAAATAACATAAAAATAAAAACAGTATTCGTCATTTCGACGAATGTATACCAATCTGGGGTTAAAATTGAGAAATGTACACATAAATCTTTTCATTATCAAAATAAGAGTAAAGAAAACATTGTTCAAGTAGTTGAACAGAAATAAGTGTATGTGATGAAAATATTTAGAAAACATTATTTACTTATGATAATATACATATGTACATAAATATTGATAAGATAAAAGTAGTTACAACATTGTTGTATTTGTTTAGCATAATTTCCACAGAATAACTCTTATGATCCCACATAAGTATTTAAATGAATAATAAAGTCTATAATGATACGAGTATGTTATCTTCTGAGATGTATTGAATGTGATTGTATGTGGGTACTTCGTGTGATATATTTAATTATGAAACAGCTAAGTATGCTCACTACATTTCTTTGACGAGTCGTTTAGCCTTTCAACTTCTAAATTTAAAAAAAGAAATCTTCATCTGAAACGATGAACAATTATAAAGAGCTTGAATGAAGTTTGTGAAAAATATCATTTCCAACATAAAGAGGACTTCTTCCTCAAATTGAGAATTTTTGTACATAAGTATAAACAAATGATATTCTCGGAAAATTTATTCGAAACTGAATAATAAATAAATCTGCAATATAAGCGATTGATTTTGTTGATTTCTCACGCCAATTTCATATACATAGAAATAAAAATCCTTAAAAGTTTTGAACAAATTATATACATATATATGAAAATTTATTTGCTGGTGGTTCAGCGTTGTCTATATATTTCATTGTTGCTGTAACAAATCATCAGTAGACTTCAACCACACATTTTGAATAGTCACAAACCTCTTAACTTATGCACAGACTTTCAAGAACTATTTGAGAATTCACAAATAATAATATTTTTGAAAATCACAAAAGAAAAATAAGCGTAGTAGGCTTTGAAACTAATACAAAAAACCCAGCAAATAATTTATATTCGATTTCAATCTATTTTATTTTTCTACACCTTTATACAATTAGAAATCCATTCTCAAATAGTTCTTGAAAGTCTGTGCATAAGTTAAGAGGTTTGTGACTATTCAAAACGTGTGGTTGAAGTCTACTGATGATTTGTTACAGCAACAATGAAATATATAGACAACGCTGAACCACCAGCAAATAAATTTTCAAATTAAAATAAACTTCTGACAATATGTCGAATAATAAATTCCTTATACATATATATGTATTAAGAAAAAATCTAATAAGTAGAAATAGTTTGGTATAAAATGAATAGTTAAACATACTTAGGTAGAGTGATACAATTTCGTGCTAACCTGAACATAAAAATGTAAAAAACGGAAAAGCAGAAAATGAATAACTATACATACTTACAAATGCATTTATCGATGATGAATCATTAGTTGTATAGACAAGACACTGTAATCATTTCTCATATTCCATATCATTAAAAATTTATATTAATTACCTGTTGTTAACAATATCTGTCCAAGTAGATATGCATATGTATTAGGGTGATCGATTCGGTTTTTCAACCGGTTTTTTCACAATACGGTTGTCGGTTTTTTCAAAATGTTGATTTTTCGAATATCGAAGACTCCTGTTTTTTTTTACAATTTAAAAACCGGTTGAGTCGAATTCTTTTCAATTTGTACATTTTGCAAAAAAATTAGTTTTTGCTATGTTAAAACTTACACCAACGTGTTCTGTTGATTTTCATAAGTATTTTTTTCAGCGTAAAAGTTCTAAGCGATTTTGAACATGGCAACACTTACTGAAACATAAGGTTTAAGCGAAATTGTTTTATGAGGTGGTATCAGAGGCAAATTAAATTGGCCTTAGGGGCTGTCCATATATTACGTAACGCAGTTTTCCCTGATTTTTGACTCCCCCACCCCTCCCCCCCTGTAACAGATCGTAACAAAACTGTGACCCCCCCTCTCCCCCCCCATCCCACCAGGAATAAGGTAACAATGAGATAAAAAATTAATTAAATATCTTAAAGTTTTTATTAAAAATAATTAAATTTAATTCATTGTTTTAAATTTATTTGGTAGACTAGCACAGTGCGTAGACAAAAATTAAATAAGCTTACCTATGAACATACTCCATATATTGGCGAATTTATTTTTTAAATTTCTTCCCAAGTGTCCTCAAACTCCAAGAATTATGGTTTTATAGAGAGCTTATTCCTAAACTGTATGTATGTATTAGTGCTGTGTATTGGAATTCCAAAACATTCGGCCGTTTCTAGATATTCGTATTCGTTTAAAAAAATATAAAAGAAATTCATAAATCCAAAACGAAATTTAAATGAATGGCACACAAATATTAGTTTGTAATAACTAAAAAGGAAATTATTTTTTATTTTTTTGCTATGTGTTGTTTGCCAAATAATCTGCTATAGTTTTCCGTATTGATGACTGAGCAGTATTTGAAACCCCAAGACGAGAATTGGCATTAGCCTTACGGATGCTTTCACTAGTTTCTATAAGTGAAGTCGTTGTGTATTTCAGAGAGCTTAAAGATGACTCTGTTTGGCCATCTTCAAATCAATATAAAATGTTCGTGAAACAAAAAAAAAATAATATCTTGGATCAATAAAGGTTGCCATGGTGAATTATATTTCATTTTGTAAAAGAGAACATGCATTTTCAATAGATATTTGCCCATAAAAGAAATATACCTTAAAAATACCTTAAAATTAGAGGAGCACACAATCTAGTTCCTAAACGCATTTCACTGTTGTTTTCATAATATTTTTTTTTTAAGTTCTGTTGCATAAAAAATTAAAATAATATCCTTATGAAAATACGTCTATGTATGCAAGTTTCCCTTAACACATCTCTCAAAACTTAAACATTGTAGCCTCAAGTTGACCAACAAAAATATTAAAACTAAATAATTTGATATTGTCATGTACATATATGGAAGAATATATTTTTTGAAAGCACACTTTTTTGTCCATGAGAATTGCAAGAAACCTTTTCCTAAACTTCTGCAAATACCATTTCCTTCTATGTATTTGGTGGATTTAATGTTAATATATCTTGCAGTTTAATATGGAAAGAAGTTTTTATGTACATACTTATATTAAGAATATTTAAAAATGTAAATGGATAAAGCAAGATGAGGAATTCAGAACCATGTATGTTCAGTTTGACTACAATTTATTTAATTTATTATAAAAACTTTGTATAATTTTCAAATGTTATTTAAATTTTTGGACAGTTTTCATAAACTTTAATGTACGCGGACAGAATTATGAAGTTCTTTTCCATACACATTTTTTAAATTTAATTTTGCAGAATAAAATAGACCCCCAATTAAATGTCCATAAATTTCACATACAATAGATATTCGTATTCGCGAATATCGTTTTAAATATTCGAATTCGAATTCGCGAATATCAAAAGTTGACATTCGGCAGATGTATGTAGTATACATACTCGTACATAATATATGCAGGCAACACGTATGATCAATTAAATAAATAAATGAGAAAAACATACGTATTTTTGTACAAAATTAGTAATTTTTTCTGTTACGTAACATTTTCAAAGACCCCCTCCACCCACCATAACAAATCGTAACAAAACTCGAACCCAACCCCCCTCCCACCCCTCCCTCTAGAGCGTTACGTAATATATGGACAGCCCCTTATGGTGTGCAAAGGATGTCAAAATCCATTTGCAAGAAGTGTTTTTTTAGTTTCGTTTACATTTTGTTTCGTATTTTATATAGAGGAAAATATCCACCTTGTCCATACATTCATATGTATATATATATATATATATATTATATATATGTAATATACATAAATATAGTAGCGGAAAGGCAGCTGAGCTATTTTTTTTTTTTTTTAATTAAAGTTCATCCGAAGCTTCAAAAGTTGTTTACGAAAGAGAAATTAAAAAAAAAATTTTAAAAAAATTTTAATATGAAAAATATTTTATTAAAAAAATTCTGTGAAAACAAATTTAAAAATATGAAAAAAAAACTATCAAAAATATTGTGAAAAGTGCGAAACATTGCAAAATTTGTTAATGGTAGCTGCGATGGAGAAATTTTTTCATTTTTATGTGAATGATTTTTATTATTATTGTGTTACAACAAATTCTATTTTTTACATTTTGGATAAACTAAAAGCTATGTTGTTTTTTTCATTGTTGTATTTTTTTTCTTGTAATGCTGATATTACCTTGAAATAAATGTGCCTTGCTCTATAGTATTTACATGAACTGTTAACTCTGTTTTTTAATGAAGCAATTTGAAATCAAAACTTTTGTATAATATTCTTACTTAAAAACCGTTTGACCGGTTTTTCCTGAATTGTAAAAACCGAAACCGGGTTTTTCATAATTTAAAATATTCGAACTATTCGAAAACCGGTTTCTGGAAAAAGTCGAATAATCGATCACCCTAATATGTATGTACGTACATGGGTGCTGAAGAAGTGCGTGGCGGCGCAGAAAAATTACGGTATTTCCTTCAGCTAAAGTCTAGTTAAATTTTTCTTGTCTTCTTTAGAAAACCTCATTAATTAATAAAAATATGTCATTCTGTAGGAATTGGAAATATGTACTGAACTTAGCCCGATTAATTCTTAAAAAAACTACATTTTATATTTCTTATTAAAATTAAATTCCAAAAATGTATCGTTTACGTTTAATATAAATGCAATCATAAATCCAAAGCCAAATTGAAATAAATGACATAAAAATATTAGTTTGTAATACTTTAAAAAATTAAATTTATTCCAATTCAAGGAATAAAAAATATCCTTGTAGTTAACTTAAAAACAATCAAAACAAACTTCTGTCATGGTTAAAAAAGTTAAGGTACTTTTCTTCACCTCGAGAGGAATGCTTAACTTCAAAACCAAAAGTTTCGAAGCTTTTTCTCCATCAAGCCTATTACGATGAGGTGGGCATTAAACCCAATACTGGCTATATATCGTCGTTGCTCTGACGTGATCGATTATGTGTAGATTTTTGAAATTTTTTTATTTCACCATCACAAAACGTGATCTGCCATACATTCACCCACCAAATCGTTTAAAGATATCTTAATTGGTTCAGAAGTTAGCAATAGAAGACTTTACATATTTATGAAAAATAATGCTTACATGTATGTACTAACGATGCATCCAATAAGTAAAACTAATTAATGTGATGATCGTAAGAGATAAGCAAGAATAGTTAAACATAATTCGCTAGATAACTAACTAATTATGTTTAACTTTTGATATTCGCGAATACGAATATTTGAAACGATATTGGCGAATACGAATACGATACTAATATGTGAAATTTATAGACATCAAATTTAACTTTTAATGGCCTTATTTATAAAACTTAAAAAGGCTTTATAAAGGCTTTTTATGAAAAATTTTGTATGAAAATTTGTTTTAAAAAATCTTTATAATCTTTATAATCACAAAAAGTTTGTTTTTTAATTTAGCTACAAAAATATTGTTTATTCTTTGAATTGAAATAAATTTATGTTTTAAAATTATTGCAAACTAAAATTTTTATAAAAAATATATTAGACGAATACGAATATCTAAAAACGGCCGAATATTCGGGAATTCGAAAACGAATACAAATATTCGCACATCATTAGTGTATATGTATGTATGGTACATATGTTAATTTATCGCAACAATAGAGTATTAACTCAAAGTTGAAAGGGTAAATTTAAATAATAAACTTATTAATGGCATTTTCTTTTCTGGAAAAAATTTTTGCACTTATTACAATTTTCAATGAAAATTCGCAATAAAATGATTGAAATATACATTTTATTAGAAATTATTTTATCATCCCTTGCGCGCTTACATTTTTTCTTTAAACGAACGCTAAATTGTATTTATTTTTAATAAAAAGTTAAAAAATGTTACACTTTTTCCAGGAAAGAAAATGCCATAAGAAAGAGTGGGCAAAACCGCGGAAAAAATTGCACATTTTTTATTATTGCTAAAACTAGTACTCCAAACAATTACAAGTAGCGGTAGCAGTTATCTTGCTTTGTATATAGCATTACCTTTTTAGGGTTCCGTACACCAAAGGTGAAAAGGAACCCTATTGTTTTCGCAACGCTGTCCGTCCGTCACACGGTATTTTCTCAGGGACCGTAAGAGCTACGGACCTGAAATTTGGACACAGTATGTAGAACCTTGGCCGCTACAACAACAAATACATGAGAATTAAAATTTAAAGGGTGTTTCAAAACGAGCAACGAAAAGTATTAAAATCCCATGTAATATACATACAATTGTATGAACATATGTATATTGAAACTTGAAATTTGTAAAATTAGTGTATTTTTATACAGACTACAACAATTAACACTAAAATATAAAAAAATTAAAATTAAAGGGTGGTCCATCAGTTAATGCAATTTTGACTTTTTGACAATTTGCTATATCTTGGAAACCGTAAGAGGCAAACACTTGAAATTTTCAAAAACGGTAAAACTAAAAAAACCGAAAATTATAAAATCGCCAAACCAAAAAAAAAAAAATCGCCAAAAATTAAAAAAAATCGCCAAAACGAAAAAAATCGCCAAAATTAAAAAAAAATTCTAACATTAAAATAAATCGCCAAATTCGAAAAAATCGCCAAAATTAAAAAAAACGCCAAAATGAAAAAAAAACGCTAAAAATCGAAAAAAAATCTCCAAAACGCGAAAATGTCGCCAAACTAATAAAAAAATTTAAATAAAAAAAATCGCAAAAATGAAAAAAATCGCCAAAAATAAAAAAATCGCCAAAAATAAAAAAATCGCCATAATGAAAAAACGCCAAAAACCGAAAAAAATCGCCAAAACAAGAAAATAAAGTGTCAAAACTAAAAAAGGAGCCAAAATTTAAAAAAAAATCGCCAAAAACTTGAAATTTTCAAAAACGGTAAAACTAAAAAAACCGAAAATTATAAAATCGCCAAACCAAAAAAAAAAAAAAATCACCAAAACTTAAAAAATCGCCAAAACCGAAAAAACGCAAAAACCGCCAAAACAAAAAAACCGAAAAGACCCCAAAAACGAAAAAAAAATGCAAAAACTATATATTATATAGGATGAAGTTTGCATTAAATTACATATCTAGTGTTCGTACGGAACCCTTCGTGGGCGAGTCAGAGTCGCACTTTACTGAATTTACTTTAAAACTACTGCTACATGATAAAAATAAAAACTGATAATTAGGTAGCAGCAGTAAAAACGAAAATGAAGTAGCAGCTTAAAAAACTAAATAGTTTTCTATTCGTTTGATTGAGGTTTTTATAATTAACTACTACTGCAAATAATGTTGGACTATCCTGCAAATAACACGACCAGACCATACATGCATAAAGGTTCAGGACTAGTCCAAATATATGGATAAAACATGGTCGATTTAACATTGCGATGTTTCATCTAGATTGGACCACGTACCCTGCAAATAATATTGGACTACGTGGTCAAGCTAGATGAAACAGACTAGTTACATCATGGTCTCATCTAATAGAGTCATGTGTTATGTCGTTTCAACACAAGCGTTCAATGCTGCACGATAAGTGTTCGTATTTAAACGATTATGATCGTTCTTCTTAGGCAATTACAAATTGTACGTGAGTAGTATATAACTATGTATTCCATATGGGGTAGTTTTTGGGTTAGTCCGATGTAATGCAAATTTGGACCATGTGGTCCATAGATGTATGATATAAGCTATATATATATCGAGGGTTTATATTCAAAAAGTACTATCTGCAAGGCTTGAATATTTTAGAAGAGCGCAAAAAACTGTTATTTTCTCAAAGTGCAAGGGCTAATAACTAAATTTTTATGAATAGTACCACTTATAGAAGACATATTAATTCTACTAATGTTAATCAAATACAGTTATTGCTCTTAGACTTAGAGAAAATAAAAGTTTTATTTTTATTTTATTTTGTATATATATATATATGTATGTATATGATATAATCTAGGACATCGCAATGTTAAATCGACCATTTTTATCCATACATATGGATTATATTTGGACTGGTCCTGGTCCTTTGTGGAGTAGCCCTTACATGCATGTATGGATTAGTCGCGTTATTCGCAGGAAATTTTGTAGTCAATTGTTGTGGACAACTGGTGGAAAATCTCAAATTTGTTTGTGTTGTATTGCCGTAAAGTCGATAAATAGTTACATAATAAGGAAATTAAAACCTAAATTAAAGTAGTGTATGTTCATGAGATCACGATCTCGTTTGAGTTTTTTTAATAATATATTAGATTCATTAATGAATTATCACTTCCACTTTCGTAATGAACTGATTTTGTGTTTAATAACAAAATCTGCTTTGACATGGTCTTATTTCTTCGTTTTATTTCAAATTTTCAAAGTTTTTCGAATAAATATTTTTATTCGATATTCGAATAATATATACAATTTATTCGCTTCACCGAATAAAAGTAATTTCAAACTCAGAAGTGGACTTGTACCAATTCCACATATAATGGCTTATATCATGCTCTTTCCTCGTAATTCCAGTTTCCGAAATCCTAATAAGTATTGATTTAGATATGATAATCCAAAAAGTCCTCTGCAATACATATATATTACGTAATAGAAATTTTGCAAAATTATTTATGGATGCTCAATTACAAAGATTAAAATGTTATAATAATTATTTTTTTAAGACAAGTATAAATTAATTTGTAAGAAAAATATCAAATTTTTTTATTTTGCAACTTTATCATTTCTTTGAAAATATATGTATGTACATAAATGTGTGGGTTTAAATCGTTCAATATATTGCGCATTATTTAATTATTCTATTCATAAATCGAAACAATTTTTTTTTTTATAAAAATTTTTGGAATAAAATTAGTTTAAACAACTTTTCTATCTTTTATTAAAAATTTTTATTTGCAGAAAAGCAAACTTATTTTATAAAGAGAATAATAGAGAGAAAGGAATGTTTTTTCAAAGAAAAGAATAAAAATCCGAAACACACAAAAATTGTTTCAAGACTGCCCACTAGAGGACCAAGAGAAAGAAAGAAGTGTGCTGTGATAACTTAGAATAAAAAAAATTCATCTAAAAAAGACTTTCACATCGAATGTGAAACGAACTAAATTGAAAACCTTGTACCAAGTCGCCTAAATTTTGTGTATCACTTTTAGCAATTATTGATATTGTTTACCTAAGAAAGGAAAAGGAAGTTGAATAATCCTCCCAAACGTAAAGGCAAAAATTATTGTGATATTATTTTGGAAGACGTGACCCATGCATAAAAAGGAGTGCAATTAAAGCCATATTTTTTTTTTAATTTATGTCGATACATACTCAAATGAGAGTTTGTAAGAAAGTATTGCCTTAAAAAATAATTGCGTTAAAGAAAAACCTACTATATGTGTAATATTAATTATTCTTTTTAAATTATTAACAATTGCAGAAATTTTAAATTTCACTTATAATATTTTCTTTTTTCAAACCCTGTTCAAAAAACATTACATATATGAATAATACTGAACATAAACCGGTAATCGCATCATCTCCATCATCATCATCATCATCATCCACATTAACGTCATCATCATCATTGATAACTTCTGCAATCGCTATTTCATCACAACCATCATCATATATATCACCAACATCAGTCACGTGTTCTTTAACCAATATTTCATCATCTTCGACAGCATCAACTTCTACTTTCACTCCACCAGCAGCTTCAACTTCATTAACAATTAAACTAGATTCATCCTCATCTTCAACTACATCTGCTGCCAGACTTTCATTACTGTCTCCATTGCTACATAAGTTAGCTACTAGCACACCAACCCCTCCACCCACTCCGTCTTCAGTTAAATATTCCAATTCCCCATCCCCTCCGTCCTCGCCATTTGCTGGAATTTCATTGAATTTTCCACCGTCCGCTGCTAAAAGCTCATGTGGAAGTGGTAGGATATCTACTCCTCCCATTGACGAAGCAGGGGAAATCTGTTCCAATCCCTGTTGTTTTAATCCAACTTTTGAGCAAATTAAGCAAAAACTCAGAAATAAAGAATCACAAACCCAACTGACCCTCTTAAATTCCCTACTACTTTCCTCCACAGTTAACGCCGCTGTCGTCCAGCACATCCCACATTCGACCTTAGTACGATCTGTGACAGCTACCAGCATCATGGATATGCCCTACAACACCTCACCTTCCTTACGTGTGCGCACCACTTCGCTTAATCAGCTCAAGAAAACCGCCGACCTTGCCTTAGGGAACGAGTTGCATGTCTGTCCTAGTGTAATGCCAGACGAGTTGCGTAAGCTTTTGCCACCCACCTCGGAGACAGTGATGACTAAACCATTTCCCATACGTGGCGAAAGAGCCATATCCGATGTTGCCGCTCCGCATATCATTGCCATGGTTGGTTTGCCTGCCAGAGGAAAAACTTTCATCTCTAAAAAACTTTCTCGCTATCTTAATTGGATTGGTATCTCCACAAGGGTATTTAACTTGGGAGAATATCGCCGCCAAGCTACTAGCGCATACAAGTCACATGACTTCTTTCGTGCCGATAATGAAGAAGCCATGGCAATACGCAATCGTTGTGCCAACCATGCATTACATGATGCCTGCCAATGGCTGTCAAGTGGTCTGGGCAGTGTAGCTGTCTTTGATGCTACCAATTCTACATTCGACAGGCGTAAATTAATACATGAGACTGTTGTGCAGCAACATGGATTCCGTCTGTTCTTTCTCGAATCAATTTGTGACGATCCTTCCATTATTGAGCAAAATATTAAAGAGGTTAAAGTCAGTTCTCCTGACTACGTCAACATGAATACCGAGTTGGTAGTGCGTGATTTCCTACAACGCATAGAACACTACGAAGAACGCTATCAGCCCATTGATGAAGTGAGAGAAGCGCATTTAAGCTTTATGAAAATTTACAATGCTGGCAAAAAAGTTGTAGTTTACAATAACGAAGGCCATGTCGAGTCACGAATTGTATACTATTTGATGAATATACACATAACGCCTAGAACAATTTATCTTACTCGTCATGGCGAGTCAGAACATAATCTGAAAGGTTTGATAGGTGGTGATTCTAACTTAAGTGAACGTGGCCGATTGTATGCCAAAGCACTGTCCGCTTACATAAAACAGCAGGATATAGAGGGTTTGCGTGTTTGGACATCTTGGATGAGAAGGGCCATTCAAACAGTGGCTGATGTTAAGGCTCCACAAGAACGTTGGAAGGCATTGAATGAGATCGACGCTGGTCATTGCGAAGAAATGACTTATGAGCAGATTAAAGAAACTTTTCCGGAAGAGTTCACTGCTAGAGATCAAAATAAATTTGCATATCGCTATCCACGTGGTGAAAGCTATGAAGATTTGGTGGCTCGTTTGGAGCCTGTTATAATGGAATTGGAAAGGCAAGGCAATGTTTTAGTGGTCTCTCATCAGGCTGTACTACGTTGCTTATTTGCCTACTTTCTGGACAAGTCTGCCGACGAATTACCATATCTGTACGTGCCCTTACATACAGTTATCAAGTTGACGCCGGTGGCCTACGGTTGTAAGGTGGAACATATTAAATTGCCCATCGATGCTGTCGATACACATCGTCCTAAGCCGAAAATACCCGGGGATGTTTCACTAGGTCTTGATGGATTAAGCGGTGATTTGGTAGCTCCTGATGGCGTGGGTAAGGTGTTGATTGTGGGCGATGATGTGTCTAAGGCGACTAACGGCGGTATCATAGACCATGGCCTTTTTGCATCCTTTTCCTCTGACACAAACATAACCACAAGCACCGAAACACCCACAACCTCCTCTACTGATAACAATGTTAAAAATAACGCTGTCATCAATTAATGACAAGATTGCCGACTTAAAGCGTTCTCGTTGACTGTTAGCTGAATAAATTTTTAGATAAATCTTCATAAACAAAGAAATTCAATCGTCGTTTACAATTTGGAAATAATTTCATCTAAAAAATTTACATTATTGTTTTAATAATCTTCTTTAATACATTATTTTTATGTTATGGATTTTGTAACTCAATTTATAATCTTGTAAGACATATAACAATATTAAATTAACAATATATATTTACATATTAAAAGAATTAATTAGAAAAAATACTATCTCGAAATCATTGTTTTTTCTCCTTCTTTTATTTATTTAAGTTAACTCATGTAACTTTCGAAGTCAATGAGTGAATAAAAGGAAACATATCAAAAAAAAAAAAAAAAAAAAAAAAAAGACTTCTGAGTCCTATTTTGTCATAAAAAACATAAGGCCTGCATTGCACATATTAAATACATATGTTGCTAAAAGTACGTAAAAGTATTGACGATTTTTGCTGTAGAAATTCGAAAATTCTTTTAGTGTGCACATTTACCCAAAAGATGTATGTAATCATTTCTCATTTTATATTTTAACCACAATTAACAAAATAAAATCATTTCATCTGATTGGTGCTAATGATATAAAAATATAATTGCTCAATACGGAACTTGTTGTTGGAGTCGTAGTGCGTACATGAGTTGTTGGTAATTTCAATAAAAACATTAGCAGAATTCACAATGCGTGTCTTAAAATTTTAATGTGGCAACATTGTGCCATCTTAAAATGTTCATTATGAGAAGTATCAAAATAACAAAATTTTTTAATATACATATAATATATCTTTGTATTTTTTCATCAACTACTACAGCTGCTCTGGCAGTTTTATCTTGTTTATTTTAACATTACCATGTTGCCATAATGAAAATTGAAATCATTCTAGTTTACCAAAAAAAAAAAAAGAATTTTCTGAAAATAAAGAATTTAAGGAATTGTCATAACATTTTTTTTTTTAATTGTTGGGAGAATTTTTTTTCTCTGGCAACGCTGATTCTTAACGGCATGAGATACACACAACTTCTATGCTCGAATGTTCAAGCTAGACTTATTGAAGGTGTGAGACAATGAATCCTTATACGTAGACTTCGCCTTTTTCAACTGATATTAACGCAATGACGGAGAAGGTTGGCACCATGATACAATTATAACAGGTACATGCACAAGCCCAGCATGTCACTGTACACATTGCAGATAATTGTCAAACTTTGTTTACAAGCTACAAAAATGTTAATGTATGTGTGTGAATAAAATGATTGCAGTGTTGCCAATGAATTTATACATGGCTGTGTCTCAAATTACACATCGAAGAAAATTACACTACACATCTTTTTTTTTTGTGGGTTAAAATTAAAACAAAAATAAATAAAAATAAAACCCAACGTAGAATTACACACGGATTATACAAGAATTTAATTACATGGCCTACACATGTGAGTAGAAATTACACACTGTCTAACTACACACAGATTGGCAACACTGAATAACTATAATCATGCAGGAATACCGCGTCTGCAATTGTACTTTAGTTACCCTGTAATTGTTATTTTTAAAAACAAAAGACATCTGTTTCTGACAATTATTCGTTTGTTTATACCAACAAAATACATGTGTTTTTTGGTGGTGTATTTTTGTTGTAGTCGTGCATGTACCTAGTATAATTGTATCATGCTTGGCACAATGAATATTTTGTTGATGGATATTAATCACTTGTTTTTTATTCCATATTTTTTTAAACAGAATTTTATTTATTAAAGATGGAGTTCGACTAAAATTTTCTGCAATAATTTAATATACATATAGAAACATAAAAACAGTGCTTACCTTTTGAGCCTGTTGCAGTTGCTACAGAAGACCAAGACTTTTTCTTTTTTAAAATGTTCCATTATTCTTGTTTACTTTTATCGAACAGGCAAGGAAACATTTGGACAGCTTCAATAAGTTTGTAATTCATTTTAATTATTTAACTTAAGTTTTTCTTTAATTTATTTTATTTCTTTTTGTATTCTGTTAATTCTTGCTGCCACAAAACACAAACATAGAGAAAGCAAAAAGACAACTGATAGCTGTCAAACTACTCAACGTGCGTTAAAAGTTTACCAAATTTTGCACTTTGCGTTGACGGAGACGTACTGAATGTAACAGACCTCATAAGAAAACGTGTATTTCAACTTAACTGTCAGTTGAAAAAGGCGAAGCTTAACGTATTCATTGTGCCTTAATGTTGTTTACCTCTCAACAATGCGTGTGTGCACTAGAGATGGGCGCGTGTCGTGTTTTTTTCGTCACACAAACACGCACGACTCAACGCGAAGAGTTCGTGACAAAAAATCTGATTTCGTGCGTGCTCGAGTCGTTTCGTGTTGAGCAAAATTGACATGAAGACAATGAAAAAACGTAACCACTAATTTCTAATGCAAAACTGTTTTATTCAGACATATATTTATTGATTTAAACTGTTTCCAATCATGTTAGATTGTATAAAATTGTCTATTAGTTATGTATGAAACTGTTTAACATAATAAATACGTGTCTGAATCAAACTGTTTTTCATTAGTAATTAGTGGTTACGCTCTTTTTACGCTTGTGTGGCACATGACATACAGGTGTAAACCCGACCTAAGAAACATGCAATCTGACGATGCTGCCCTGTTTTGAAAAGTAAGATGGTAATTTATACCAAAAAAGTACATGTGGTTATTGCTGTTGTAATATTTGTTGTAGAAATGCAAGGTACCTGATTGATGTGCCTTGATTTGTATTCTTTGATTCATGGAACTGAACAATAAACATTCTTTACAATCAGTGTTGCCACATACGTTTGAGGAAAAACTGCCCATATCGAAGGTAAAAAAATGTCTAACTATATATCTTATTATAACGCAAAAGTAATTTTTCTTGAGAGACGGTTTCATTATTGCTACAATAAAAAAAATTGTTTTAAATTAAATAAATACTTAATTTATTTATGCTCAAGCGTTATTTGATCAATGCTGATCAATAAGAAATAATCGTAGAAAACTCTGCATCAAGTGAAAATGATATATGTATGTATGTACATATGTATATATGTATGTGCGTGTATAAAAATCTAATCTTTAAAATTTGTTTATGTTTTTCATAAAAATTTTTTAACGCAGATGCGCGCATAAGTTCAGAGATCGCTTTGCCTTTCATAATTTTTAAAACTCATACGGAAAACATAACCAAATTTTTTATGAGATTAGTATATCACTGATCATAGTGTGAGTATAAAATTAATTAGAAAGATTTGCTGAAAACTAAAAATCTGATAATTTTAAAGAAAAAACCGCACGACTTCTTAGTACTTCAAAAAACAGGTAAAACTGCACATTTGGCAATGCTGTTTACAATACAGAAGAAAAGTTATCCCGCGCTCAGACGTTTAAAATCGTAGTATATTTAAAAGGGTTTTAAATTTAATACTAAAAGTGAATTACGCTATTGTTTATAAAAAATGTTTGTATAGAAATTAACAACAACGTTTGTACGACCTATGACTCTACATATGTAAAGTGATTTTTTTTTACTTAATCAATTGGTGAATGCCATAAAAAATGTCTTAGGAGTACCTTGTCGTATTTCCATTTCGATGTTTTTATACATCATAATATGAACAAAAAGGGTTTGGAAATGATTATACAATAAAAATTAAACATAATTTAAGGCATTATGATAATTAAGTGAAAAAATGGTAAATCGTATGTTTCTGTTATTGTTTTTAATATTGCAAATACTTTTAGAACCAAATATGTAGTAATTTTGAAATAAGAAATTTAATTTTAAATTAATGTAAAATCACTTAAGAAGATAAACGATAATTTTCCTTTAACATATTTTTTCTGCTTTTGAGTGCAAATTTAAATAAAATAGCAACTAATTATTTGCTGTGTTTTTGCATAATTACAATATTATTGAATGCTAATCCTATTTGTGCTTAAAACACAGCATGATGGTATGACTTCTTGACTGAACTTAATGTTAATTTTAAGAACCTAAAAAATCATATAAACTTTTTGGCGCATATTCATAGTCAAAATAAATCATACTTTAGGAGTTTAAAACTAGTATTTTGTATGGTAATACAAAAACTTTAAAAGTATACTTTGTTTTGACTATGAATATAAGCGATTATTATTTGAATAAAATACAATACATCACTTTTATATAATGTACACTTACTTCAAACACATATTTAAAAAAAATTGTAAATCAGAAATCCTAATTGTAAACATTTGATTGTGTCTCTTCTGATATACATATATATACTTATATATAAAATAATAAAAATAAAACTTATACTTCAGACAATAGGTAAATACAACTGTTTATTGTGATTAAATAAAGCTAATGAAAAAATGGAAGAAATTGTATTTTTGATTTTTAGCAAAAAAAAAAGCACAATCCAGAAGATTTCTTGTAGAGTTTTATTGGATTTAAGCTAATTATGAGGGCAAGCATGAATAAAATTCCGCGGGAAATTTTTCCCGGAGAACAATTTCAAACAATAGCAATGAGAAAAACAAAAAATTTCTAATTGGAAAATTGAGGAATTTCTTACGGAATTTTATTCATGATTGCATATGTACCTAGTCTAGAAACTTTAATTATTTTTTCATTGAGATAGTCTTGAATAAATTTTTAATTTTTGGTAAAAAAAAAATAAAATAAAATATTTAAATTGTTATAAAAACTGAAAGCAAATCAACGACAATAATGAAGGAAATTAATGAAATACATATTAGATATTCAGCACAATTTCTCAATCTTTTATACAAAGATATACGGCCCTATGTATAAGAAAAAACTAGCAAGAAGTTAGCATAAGTGGCAAAATCGAATATGATCTTAACAAGTTTTGCATTCAATTTTACATTAAAAATTATGCCCACTATGAAAGTGGGTTAAAACTACATTATGTGCCGATTTTTAATCTCAAATTATATGGAGGAAGCCATTAGCACCTAGTTCAATGTCGTCACTTATGCTAACTTTATGTCATTTTTTGATTATACATAAGGAAGATAATTCCTATTGAAATTACAAAATAAATACTGGCAGTGCAAAAATACATTAGGAATCATGGTTGATGATTTTTAAAATTGGCAACAACTTTACCTAAAAATAAAAACTGATCGTTTTTAATAAGTTTTCATATTAAAATACTTCATCGAAAGCTAAATTCTGTTCGATAGAATATTCGTTGCCCAACGAACTTTTCGATGCTTATAATATGAATTGAACATTAGATTTTCGATGTTCGATAGCCAGCGAAGATCGAAAATCGAATGCAAGTCATAATAAGGGCATCAGTGATAGCGTTTTACTATCATCTATGTTCTGGTTTTCACGTCGTTTTAACATGTTTTCTTCTGAGTTCGGATGTTAAAACACATGCTACACTTGTTTAAGTTGAAATTTAGAAAATCAAACTTGTGTTCTAGCATCCGAATTTAGAAGAAAACAACTTGGATATGGACGATTTAAAATTTTTTTTGTTTCGTTTTGCTTTCACAAGACTGTTAACAAGTAAAAAGAATACGAGTTTTTTTTGCTCAAATTTGAAAACACGAAAATTTAAAAAGTTTGAAATGGTAAATTTCATAATAGTTTTCCTCTAAATTCGGATGCTAGAACAATGCAATCAAATTTGATTGCAATCGATTTGATTGCAATTCATTTGATTGCAATTAAATCTTAATTGCAATCAAAATGAAATCAGAATCAAAATAATCGTTCTCTTTAAACGAAACTCCTTCTAGAAATAAATCTGATTCTGATAATTTTGAATTGCCAATAATGGTAATTATTGAAAAGGTACTCCTATTAAGAGCAAACAGACAGCTATCTATTGGAAAAAATACTCAAATTCATGAAAACTGAAATATTTTCCACATTGTTTTTTTTTTAATGTTATGTTTGTTATCACTTTTCCCAATAAAGGTACGAAATTAATATTTTTATTTTCACTTTTCCGCTAAGATTTGCATTAGAATTTGTTGGTTTCCACCACAAATTTAGTAGTTTCCACTAAAATCTGGGGCTTTCCACTACTACTATGGAGGATGCTACATCCCGAGCATTTTCAGGACACAAAGGTCAAAACCGCAAGCTTAAACTCAACCTCTCTAAGCACTCTATAATATTTTATTGAATGCTACCCCTTAAGATTTGATTTCAGGGAAATTGATTGAAATCCTATGATTTCAATAAAAATTTGATTGCAATCAAATTGATTGCAATTAAATTGATTGCAATCAATGATTTCTAAAAAAAATGATTTCCAAATGATTGCAATCACGAAAGATTGCAATCTTGTAATGATTTCATTTTGAAATCTGAAATCATTTTGAAATCAAAAGAATGAAATCAGTATGGCTGAAATCAATTTGATTGCAATCACAATTGACTGCAGTTTTTTACAGCTCTGATACCGAAGTATGCAAAATAAAATATAAAAAATCACACATCACTTATCTCAACATAATTGGTTTTTTTTTTTAAATTAAAAAAACCCAAACTTAAAATGTGGTATAATTTAACAAAGTAAGTATGTGATCTTGTTTTTAAAATATTTCGAAAGGATGTATAAAATTGTCTGTAGCACTAATGACGTATTAGTGCTTTCCTTGATTTAGATTTGAATGAAGAAGATCCTTATGTCTCACCGAGGAAAAACTTTTTTTCAGGACTGCTGGAAAAAAAATAAAAAAGTCTACTCGCAAAGTCACTATTTAGTATGGTTTTAATGGTTTATAAAAAAAAATGAGTATTAATAGTAAGGGCTAGTTAGTCACTAAATAGTTAAACTTAGTTTAACATACGTTTGAGTTAACCAAGAAACAAAGTTAAACGGGATTTAACCGCCCATGCTGTTTTTCAGTGATGGATTAACAGTTGTCAATTTAGCTAGAAATGTCATACTTTGTTTCCAATATAGATGTGGCATTATTGAAAATAGTTTACGTAAATAGGGCAACACTTAAAAAGCGATGTGACAGTTCTTTAAATTTAGTTTAAAAACTTCAATAACTGAATTCTGAATTTTTGTAAAATAAAAAATTAAATGATATGGAGTTAACAAATAGTGACGCTCCAAAAATAAAACCAAAAAAGATCATAAAATGTTAAAACCAACGAAATAGACTTTCTTTCCAATTAATTCTAAAATCATCATACACAGACCTCTTTGTTAAATGAAATCTTTGCAAGAACTCCAATTCATTATGCACACAAAAATCATTTGGACGTGTTTTTATCTCTTTTATTTTTCTCACAATTGTCCTATCCAAATTATTCTGGTTTCATAATCACTAATCACTAATAATCGTCATAACAAGCATCCATTTTATTTATGTATGAATATATTTATTTATTATACTTTTTTGTAAATTTTTTTCAATTGCGTAATATATTTCATATATTTATCATTTGACAGTTCTAACTATAGTTTAGCTGAGCAATGTTGCTCGGTTAAACTTAGATTACTAACCAGATAATCTTTATCTGAAAAACAAAATTTTAAGTTTAAACTACAGTTAACTGACAAGCAGAGTTTATCTCTATGTTAAAAACTAGCTCTAAGTCAAAATGAAAGATTAAATGGAATGTTTGATTATTACATTGATTTTTTATAAATTTAGTTAATATTTATACTTATGCATTTTAATTTCTTGAACTTGTTGAGATAGACAAAACAAACTGATGTATTTTTTACTCGAGTTACATATTTCCACATGATTTTTTGTTTGTTTTGTTTTTGTTCTGCTTTTTATTCACTTGCCATTTTTTTGTTTTGTCATACACAACACTGACATAGTTTACTTGAAAAGCAGAGATTTTATAATTTTTGGAAATAAACAAAATAGTTTGGAATCTGAAAAACTTAAAACAAAATCGATCGGAATTGCAAATACGACAATTATTCCGATCGGAATCTGGAAAATACCTGTATATTTCAACTGCACATTATTATCTTGGACGTTGTTATATGGAATTGTTCAACACAGCACAACATTTAATAATTAATCAATGAGACGGCCACGGCTGTGTCAAAATTTGCAGTGATTAATTTTCAATAATACGATTGACCCGTATGAATGAAAAAGAATGAATTTCACCGCGACAGATCTGTTCATTTTGATATGCGAACAAATTATAAATCCACTACTTGAGCTGCCATAAAGTACATAATGAAGATGTTAATACAAAGTGGGTTCAAGAAAATAAGCCATTTCTATATTTGGAACTCTTATTTTTTATAATAGACATACAAAAGAGCTTTATAAATTTTTATGATTGTTGTAAGTAAATTTAAATTGTTATATTATAGATTAAAATATTTTCCTCAATATTCAGCAACTCCATTATAAAAATTTTTCATACCAAGTTTTTAAAAGGATTTGAAATTTAAACTACGGATGTGGTCAGCCGTTCCTGCCAAAAGATAAGTATTAATAAGTATCAATTAGTATGTTTCTATAATTTTCGTAAAGATGCTGTAATTTTATAAATATATTTCGAAATGCAAATTTTTAAATGAAAACCGATCGGCACGAATTTAATTATATTAATTATCAATATCTTTTACAGCAGTCACACAAACAAAATGTAAATCCTGGAATATTATGAAAAAGATGACCATTCCGGCGTTTAAGCAAATAAGAGAGCAGCATCATCTTTTAATAAATAACTACTTTATTAAAATAACAATTTTATTCAAATAGCTGTATCAGAAATTCAGCCAGAACCATGTCGGAGGACAAAATTTACAAAGATGGTGATATAGTATGGGTTAAATTAGGCAACAATTGGTGGCCTGGTGAGGTGACTGGACCAACACGGCATCCGGAAGGACTGATAAGACATTTAAAGCGTGTACCCTATTGTGTGGTTAAATTTTTCAATGAAAATGCCTAGTAAGTGAATCTTTTGTTTTTTTATTTATGTACCAGAGAAACCCAAAAAGTTAACTCTTGAATCCTCAATACATATCGATACTCCAAAGAGTATGAGTATTATAGCAGATTCGCATCAACAAGCATGCTTACCAGTGATGCATTTTGAGTTTCTTGGTTTAGGGCCAAATTAATAATTTAAAAAGGCCAAATTACATTTTATAGGGCCAAACAAATTTTTAATATATGTATTTGATTATAATATTTTTATTTAAATAAAAATAAAATTATTTGATAGTAATATAATGCATGTGTTAAGCCTGGATCACACTATCGGCACAATGCATCGATTTTTGTAGCTCACTGAAAGAAAGTCATAAGCAGGGAAACCAGGAACTAAAAACTTGAAAATATGCACTAAAAACTCAAAAAATATGCTCTTAAAAATAAAATAAACTTGTTTATTTGTAAATGAAAATATATTTTTAATTCAAAATTCAACAAAATTTGCATATACAGTGAAACTTCGTTATAACGAACTTTGTTATATCGAAAAACTTAATATAACGTATGTTTATTGAGTCCCTTGAGAAAACCTCTTTATTGCAAAGTTTTTCATACAAAAATACACTATAGCTATAACGAACAAATGCTGAGCAAAAAAGCCTCTATATAGCGAAATATTCCTTCAAATGTCTCAATATAACGAAATCAGAATAAATTCTAAATGGTACAGTCCCGTTACAATAACATGCAAGTCTTAATGTATGTATTTACAAGCTTTTGTAAAGCCTCTATACAACGAAGTATTTGTACAAAAGCCTTGTATAGAGGCTAAATAAAATTATGTATAGCAGAATGATAAAGTTATAACGGATTTTTTTCGTATTTCTTCAAATTTCGTTGTATCAAGGCTTTGCTGATTATATTTATAGCGAATCAATGGCTATAACGAAGTATTTTCCACTTGGAATTCGTTATATCGAAGTTTCACAAGTGCAATAAGACCAAAATAGCAAAAAAACAGACAATAAAAAATTTAAAAAATAATTTGGGTTTGAAAAGTACGTTAAAGCAAAACTGCCATAGAGATCTCGATATTAGAATTAAAACCTTAGAACTGTATTTTGGACAAATAAGATAAGCTTGTTAATTATAATTTTTATTGCAATAAATAACAAAATATTGACCTAGACTTGCAAATAAAAATCGTTGCCTGTCACATCTAAATGAACTTTTTACATTGAAAATGTTCCTTGAACGTCTACTCAGGACAGAGCCTGTCACAAATATCAAAAACCAAATTTCTATTGAAACTAACGTCCGTAATAACTGCTTAATATATAAGAAAAATTTATACACTACATGGAACATTGAAAATGAGATTTGCATGGCGAAAAATGAAAAATAAAAAACTTTGGCTTAATATTAAAATAAAAATATATTTAAGAAAGTATCAAAATATGCCCTTAAAGCGTAAATTATGCTCTAAAAATTAGAAAATATGCTAAAAATATGCATGTTTGACTGAAATATGCAAAAACATGCTTTAAAGGGTAAAATATGCAAAAATATGCTCTAACAAATCGATGCCATAATTCATAAAAAGTTTTGAAACGGATAATCATCTTATATCCGCATTTATACGTCACACGAAAAAAAAGATGCAATTGCATATTTACGGTTTCCCTGGTCATAAGTAATAATTGAAGTATAAGGACATAATTGCACCAAACTGCGTTTGTAATAAGGTCATATAGACTTATTCCAGAATTAATTGAGTACTCATGCATTTTGGCTTTTTACTTATGACCTTATTGCAGTGATTTACGCTTTACATTAATTAAAATTTAAAAAAAATTTAATTTTAGTTAAAAAATTATACTTTATATGAAATTATAATTTTATTGTACGTATATAATGCCTAAGTTCTTAGCCCAACAGTTCCCCAATTGAGATGTTAAAGTTTGTTATATTTTTTGCGTTAAAATTTTTGAAATATCTTAATCATAACAATTATTAGAATTAGAATTCATTCAATCTTTAGATTGTGTTGAAAATGACACAGTATTTACATGACATTAACTCCGAAAGAATCTAGAACGTATACCACAAACGGCGCCATTGGCCCACAACCCCAAACACTGCTACCACCATGCTTAACTATTATTAATTAAATTAATTCAGAATTACACGTTACCATCAGAACTAGACATTACCATCAGAAATACTTGCCCTATTGCCAAATTTAATTGCTCGCTTACAAATCACATTACAATAAAATTTAATTGATGAGAAGAATGATTCTTTAAGTTTTAATAGATGACGCCTTGTGAAAATCATTAAGTTGGTAATCCATTACCGGTTACTATTTTTTATTTTATTTTTTTCTGAGTAGTTGAATTTTAAGCTGAAAGGGCCAATATAGCTTAAAGAGTACCACTGGGCCGTCAAACATCCGAAAGTGCCACAAATGGCCCAGCTGTGCCGCATTTTGCATCACTGATGCTTACATACAGACATGGGGGTCGATTCTGGTTCTGTGATAATGTGAAGTGAAAAAAAAAGTTTCATTTTCGTTTTCATAGCAACTTTTCACACCGACTTTTCACAATTTCACAGATTGCGATTCTGGTTCAAGTAATGAAAAAATGTTTCATTCCAGTGTAGCTGTGAAAAGTTTCTATTCATGTTATTTAACTTTAATTGTCAAATACAGAGATCTAAGTTTCGCAGTTTTCGCTAAGCCGCATGTAATTTTTTATTATTGCTTGAGCCGCTGCCGCTGCTTATATTTATGATTGAAGTATATAATCTGGCTTATTTTTGAGCCTGATTTATTTGTTAAAAAATAAATATATAAATAAAAAAGAAATAGTAATCTTTTTTGCAACTACATACATATGTATAATATACATACATATGTAATTTAAATAAGTATGTACATGAGGACAAGTTAAGTTCAAACAAGACAAGCAGTTGCTTTCCCTTTTTTTCATGCGTACTTATGTATATTGTTACGTTTTTCTCTCTATAAAAACGCTTTTCCGTGCAACTCGTTCACAACACAACTGTAACTCATTCGCAGCTAACTCACAACTGCAACTAACTAACTTATTGGATGCGTCACCGCTTTTTATACTCCACACAAATACCACTAGAAGTTTCAAGCAATGTCTAGACGATCATTATCATCTTATATGCTGTTTACAAAGTGCCTAATTAAGTTCATGTGGTAACTATGTACATACATGTGTATATGCATGCGTGTGTACATCATTAACTAATGCCGGCCATACACTGCACAAGTTCAGTGCTCAAGTCTGGCACTGTACAGTGCGTTTGTGTAGTGTATGGGGGCGGTTGTGCTATTTACGCAGTGAACTGAGTAAATATCAAAACGATTTTGATATTTGCTCAAGTTTGAAAACTGTACAGTGAACTTATGTAGTGTATGTTGCAAACGCTCAGTTTTGTCGTGATTTTTTTAAGAGTTAAAAACAAAAAATGAGCGCAGAAAAAATATTCTGGACAGAGTTCCTAGAATTATACAAAGAATCGCCTGCATTATGGCGCATTAAAAGCAGTGATTATAGCAATAGAATTATGAAAATCGAAGCCTACGAAAAATTAATTAATAAAATAAAGGAAAAATACCCCGATGCAAATAGAGAAATGGATGTTAAAAAGATTAACACATTTAGGATTTAGGCTGTTTTTATTGCCACAGCAATTAATAAAATAGAGCAGTATTTGCACATGTTGTCTTCTTCACTTATAGCTTTAAAATAAAAACTGCACAGTTTACTTGTATAGTGTGTGTCACAAGCTTAGTTTACGCAGTGCCACACTTGAGCACTGAACTTGTGTAGTGTATGGCCGGCATAAGCAATACACGGTGGTTGTTTATCTTTTGCTTTTCGTTTGAATTAGTATGTATGTATGTGTGTAAATATGTGAATCTTCTTAATAAGCAGACGCTTTTTGTTGTTGCTTTTGCTTGTTTACGTTTAATCAAGCTTGTACATTAGGGTGACAATGAAAAATCAACTTTGGATTTTTGATGATAAATGTGAAGATTCTTTTGCCACTTGGTCTAAAACTTACTTGCTGAAAATTTGAGCCAAATCGGATAACTCTATCCCGTGCACCTTTGAGGTCAAAGTTCAAATTTTGGGAAAGATAGTGTATTCGCCTATATTGGAGCTAAAAAAATAGCTTTTCGATATCAAACTTACCGAAAAAGACCTTTCAAGTTGCCTTACTTTTTATATTAAAAACATATTTTTATTCCAATTGAAATATACTGCTTTTGCTTCTATACGAAAAACATTCACATAAATATATATTTTTAAATATTGGTTTTAAAATTTCAGTTTTTCTTTTTTAGAAATTATATTTTACACTTTTTTTAAATATTGGATTTATAGATAATTTAAGCAAATGTGTAGTTTTGCCCCCGTTGCAAAAAAGGGTTAAATTTACTCATAATATTTCAGAATAGTTTTACAAATATCTAAAACATCCAGTTTCTGAACAATTTAAATGAATATACTTAAAAAAACGATATTTTTAGATCAATTATAGTTAAATATACAGAATTTCCCAAAATTTGAACTTTGACCTCAAAGGTGCACGGCATAGAGTTACCCGATTCGGCTAATATTTTCAGCATGCAAGTTCAACACTATGTGGCACATTAATCCCATTGGATTTCGGTATAATTCATATCGAAAAGCTATTTTTTTAGCTACAATATAGGCGAATACACTATATTTCCCAAAATTTGAACTTTGACCTCAAAGTTGCACGGGATAGAGTTATCCGATTTGGCTCAAATTTTCAGCAAGTAAGTTTTAGACCAAGTGGCAAAAGAATCTTCACATTTTTGTTTAAAATTCTGGAAAAAAATTTTTCCCATATATTTCTTTGTCGCCCTATTGTACATATATGCTGCGCTTGCTTATTTAGTTGTTTGCTACTATTCTAGATTATTCTTTGCATTGACCCTGTAGGAATATTTTCGCGTAACACTTACATTAACCCTGTTGGAATATTTTTGTGTAATGCTGTTTAACCTTGTCGACGGCCATTTTCGTAACAATATACATATATGTGTATGTATGTATGTTCGTAAATATAATTTTTTTGGTTCGTTTTTAGAAAATTTTTTGTTTTAATTTATTCATTGTCTTTAGTGTTAATGGGATAATCGTGGCAGGGATTAAGTTCTTGTTGAAGTTATATTCATATGTACATACATATATGTATATGTTTCTACGTTTTTATGTATGTAAATAATACAATTTATGTATATATAAGTATGTAAATATGTACATATGTATTTCATATTTTTCAGCCTTTTACTAGCTGTAAGTTTCACCTAATAAAGAAAATATTTCACATTACAATAAAGTATTTTACGAGAAGTACAATTTAAAATATGTTTGTCCAATGAAGTGGCTCCATTTATGATCCTAGTGCGCATGTTTCTGTCAGGTGTAAAATACCAGCATAAACGAGGATTCCAAAAAATGATAAGCAAGCTAAACAACATGCGTTTTTTACAAATTTGTTTAATAATGTGCATAGGAACATTCATACATAGAATTTATGTAAATACACATAGTTTTCATGTAGAAATTGGCATATTGTTCTTCAAAATTCCTCATAGTGCTTCAAAGTACTAGAAAGCTACATATATTTTTTTGCAAATTGAGTTTGAAACTTTCTTCAAGAAAACATATTAACTTTAGTGTCGTATGGCATTTTGATATATTAATTACTATAAAAATTTCATAATAAAAACTATTATAAATAACATTTCAAGTCAACTTCCACTAGCCGCCAAATTATTTTTTTTGCCGCCGATAACAACTTAACTCCCTCGGCTTCTGATCAATTGCCAAATTATGCAAATATGAACATAAATAAAAATAGAGAATGTCTGGATAAAATGTTTTAATGGACCCTTCAGACGAAATTCGGGATGAGAATAAGTGAATTAAGTATTTTAAAAGTCTTATAATAGTATTAGTATAGGTTTTCTATGGGTTTCCATGCTTTTTCACTAATGAATTGTGTGTGCAAAAAAACTTTTCATATGAAAAGGTTTTGACATTTGTTTACACTTTTTCATAAAACGAGAATCAGTAATGATGTGTAACAGTGGAAACGTTTTGTTTCATTCCAATTGTTTTTTTTTTCATATGAAATCATTTCAATTTTGTTTTAATTTTTTCACTGAACTAGAAAAAGAAACACTATGAAAAGATGAAAAAAGTTTTCATTTCACATTATCACAGAACCAGAATCGACCCCATGCATATCTTTAGCAGAGTTGCCCATCGAGAGAAACACGAGATTAATGTATTCTCGTACATGTGTATTCATTTGTATAAAAAGCCCATTGATGTTCGGCACGGTGGTGCTACTTTGGGCAGCTCAGATATATAGCTATCAACACAAATAAGTGCGCATATGGATGATATTCTTATCAATACGTATGAGCAGCATAAGCATGTAATGACGAGTATGACTATCAGCGTTGTCAACTTGGTGCTTTTAGTACCGTTTTTAGTGCTTTTTGAAATATTCGACTCGAAAATTTTTGAAGTTAGTGTACAGTGCTTTTTAAATTCATTTTCGGTGCTTTTTGTTTCGAAGCGGTGCACAGTGTTCGATTTAAGAATTTAGAACGACAAAAATCATAAATTTGTAAATAATTAAGATACGAGTCCTAATTTTTTGTATTTTCATATTAAATTTGTTTGCATCAAATTTATTTATATATTGGGGTATTCACAAATATTTTACTAATATATAACAAAAATTAAAAATTTTAAAAACCCCGACTTTTTTTAGAAAAGATGTTACATCTTCTAAACGGCTGGACCGATTTTCTTCAAACATAGCTAAGAACCCTCTCGATCAAGTCATCTTTCAAACAGAAAAAACTAAATGAAAATCGGTCCAGCCGCGTGGACACGGACAGACACACAGACACACAGACACACACTACAAACTTATAACACCCCTTTTTTTAGTCGGGGGTTAAAAATAACAATAACTTATTTTGAGTTGCTGCTCATATTGTACTTTGGAAAAAAAATTAATGGGGCAGCTTGGGGCAGGAATTTTATAAAGGGTGTTTTTTATTGAGGTAAAGAACTTTAAGTTGGCATCACTTTTTTAACTGGCGGCCATTTTGTCAGCTGTCAAGTGATTAATATTTAGTTTGGTTTGCCATTTCATCATGAACAAGTTGACAAAAGAACAACGCTTGCAAATCGTGCAAATTTATTTCGAAAATAATGGTTCAGTTCGCGAAATTCATCGCAAAATTTTGTTCAGTAATGAGGCTAATTTTTGGTTGAATGGCTACGTCAACAAGCAAAATTGCCGCATTTGGAGTGAAGAGAATCCACATGAGACCCTTGAGACGCCATTACATCCACAAAAGCTGACTGTTTGGTGTGCTCTATGGGCTGGTGGAGTCATTGGGCCATACTTCTTCCGAAATAATGCTGGAGAGTCAGTTACCGTTAATGGAGACAGGTATAGAGCCATGATAACCGACTATTTTGTTTCCGAATTGGATGGCATGAATGTGGATGAGTTGTGGTTCCAACAAGACGGCGCTACATGCCACACAGCGCACGTCACAATCGATTTATTGAAGGAAACATTCGATGAGCGCATAATTTCGCGGAATGGACCTGTCAATTGGCCACCAAGATCGTGTGATTTGACACCATTGGATTATTTTCTTTGGGGATATGTGAAGTCGCTCGTCTACGCCAACAAACCAGAAACGTTAGGGGACTTGGAAGCCAACATTCGTGGCGTTATTGCCAACATACGGCCCCATATGCTCGAAAAAGTGGTTGAAAATTGGACCTGTAGAATTGGCTTTATTCGAGCCAGCCGCGGCGGCCACATGCCCGAAATCATATTTAAACATTAATGGCATAAAATTATCCTTCCAATAAAGCCAAATTGATGGACATTAAAACGATTTTCTTGTGTTTTATTTCAATTCGAAGTTCTATACCTCTAAAAAAAACACCCCTTATAAAGTCAATAACAGCAAGGTTTAAAGATTACAGAACCGTTTATGGATGTGGTGAAACGGATGGATATCAAAAGATTTCGTCTGAAAAAGTTAGTTTGTTTGGTAATTCATAATCGTAAAAAAAAAACTTATTTAGCTTAATACTTAATAAAAAACTTGCCATTTATTAGAAAATGATGTGTTTTTGTTTGTTAGTTAAAAAGAAGTCAAAAGCTACAATTGAATTAAAAAAATTAATATCGCATCTACAACGCCTTCTATCAAAAAATATAAATTGATTTATATTCTTTGCTTCTATATATTTACTTTTGAAGTTGCATAAAATACACATAGTATTTTTGTGTTTTCCTTTTTTTTTAACATGTCATTTAGAGCGCCGTTATAAGCATACCAACTAAAAGATATACAAAAATCATATAGTTTTAAGCTAGTCTGGGTCTTCGCTTGCAAATAGTGTGGTCAATTTAAATTTTTAATTAACTTTATTTTTTTATTTTTGTCGTCCTATTTTCTGAAATCGAACACTGTGCGGTGGCACTAAACCAAAAATTCAAAGAGAAATTTCCTTACCAATTTTTTTCGAGGAAGTCTATCATCAAAAACATTAAAGTTAAATGGACCATTTGAAAAAATTCTACTAAGATTGTACAAGGGTTGGTTGAAGAAATACGCGCCATATTACAGTCAAACTTTAAGATTTTAAACATAATTAATATAAACAGTGTTTTGTCACACAACAAAAAACACATAATACAATACCGCTTTTAGGCACGAAAAGCTTACTTTGCAAAGTGTTAATTTAGTTGTGTCAGAGACAGAGGGAAAGATAATCGTGTCTGGCATGACTTTCACATCCGTGTGAAAGTGAATCTTTTCCGCATATTTTGGTGTCCTGACATTCACTTCCGAATAATTTCTTCGTTTTACTTTCGACTGCACCAAGCAACGTGAAAGTAAATAGAATCGCCTATTTTCCACAATAAAATTAATTTAATTTAAACAAAATCTTTTTTAAAATTAGGCTTGATATCTCATCTACCTAATTCGGAAACTTAAACCAATATATATTTGGTTTTAATACAAAGAAAAGGGGATATGAAAAACATTCCCACATGAGCAACCAATTTTGCAAAAATATTCGGAAGTATGCAGACACCAAATCTTCTTTTTTGCGATTCGGAAATTTTCATTCTAATTGAAAACGTTCGAAAGTCATGACAGACAGGAATATCTCTTTCTGTCGCCAACTGTAATAAGGGTGAATGCTCGTTATGTATGCATCATATATTAGTAACCCAGCAAAAAATTAGACATTACCATCTGAACTACTTGGCATTTAATGACTTACTTTTTTGATTGCAAAATTAAAGTACTCGCTTACAAATCACATTACCTAAAATTTTAAAAATAGGAAGCAGGAGTTGAACATATTCTTTGAGTTTTAAAAGATGGCGTGAAAATATTGCCAAAATATGTAGTTATTTTAAATAAATTATATATATTTCTAAATTGTCTACTTATTTATTTTAAACTAAAAAATAAGTACTTACATTTTGCAAAATTATTATATAAATATAAGTAGTTCCAAATAATTTTTTTGTTTCGATTTTAATAAAAGTACATCAATCAAAACAGTTGAAATTTTTTTTAATTTAGTAATAAGTAACAATACAGGTACGGATACGAATAAAATATAACCCACTTCAATTGAGTTTATAAAAGAAATTTTACAAAATGGTAGTAAAACAATAGTTTTTATTTAATTTATTTATATTTCTCTTATGCCTTAATTCTGTTCGACGTTTGTGCCGTCTTGTCTATGGTTCTTTAAAACAATTATTAGTAATAGTCTCTGCTAGAAGGTGCGTGTATTTGCTTTATGATTTTATTCCAAACATTATATCCAACACATATTTTTTCATATATTTTTCAAAATATTGTATAATACTTTCATTTAATTTTTATATTTTAAAAACATGGTAATAATATTTTAGTTTTTCATTATCAAAGACAAAAACCTTTTTCGAAGAAAATAATTTAGAGAATTCAAACACAAGAACTCAAAAGTATTTTAAAACAAAAACGTCCTAAATCTTCTTACTGAATTAGGGCATTAAAAAGATATTACATATCTATTTAATCAAACTGAGTTTTTAATCAAGATCTTCTATTTACTCAAACAACGGCATATTTTAAAAAAGCAATTTTTCCCACTAAAAAAAGTAGTTCCATCAAGAAAAAAAATAACTATTTCCTACAATAAACAACATAACTACCTCTCAAGAATCTATTATTTTAGTATCACGCCTTGTTAAAATCATTAAGTTGGTAATCCAGTAGGGAATTGCTTCCACCAAAAATGCTTAGTTCGAAACTCGATTACCTTTTTTAACATTTTTTGCTGGGTACAAATATAAAAACATTTTTTACGTTAAAGTAATGATTCTAAAGGTAGAATTAGTAAAATCGTATCGTGATGTTGCGTGTCAGCTGACAAAAACCGTACCATATGCAATACATGTTACTAGTTATAAAATATGTGGTGGTAGCACTGCTGACGTAGAAATCTACAGAAAAATCTGTCAAAAGCCGCATTCAAAGCAAGACAAAAAAAAATTGTTGTGCAAACTGTTACATTTTCTCTAACTTGTACTTAATGACAATTATAGTTTGTGCTTTTTTATGGTTAGTATACTGTCGAGATGTACAAATTCGTGCACGTTAAAAATATTAATAATTGTTAGCTATTTATTTTAATTAAACAAAGATTCTGTCGGTATATTAGAATTTGTATTTTTTTTTTGTTCATAATTTTATATGTATTACGATTATAAAAAGATTTATTGTTAGACTTCAAAACTCTTTGCAATGTATTAAAGATGCTAAAGTTTATAATTGCAGTCTGTTTAACATTTTACTTTTGATAAAATTTCGAACTGAAAACATTCTTTCCACGATTGATGAAGAGTAGGGTATAGAAAAAATACCTTGAACGGTTCGATAAATATTACTTAAAAATTGTTCATTGAAACTACTGTTTACATCTCCATGTCTTTCAAAAACTCACTCACATTTAAGCTCTTGAATTTTTTAAATCTTCAAAGTCTAATATGGATCTGTATTCACTTTTAATTTTCTTAAATATTTTATTTCGTTTAGAAGCATTTTTTTTATCAAAAGAAACAGTTATAAGGTAGACAGACGTACCTTGTTCGAATATTTTATTGAATGAATATATAAAATGAAAAATATTCACATTGAATTTTAAAAATTAAAAGCAATCTAGATTATATGAATTTGGCAAAAACTAAGTTGGCGACAAGCAATATCCGTACAACTCGGCCAACCTGACTTTTTGATCGACCCGATCAAATATTTAATGCATTTAGCTACATGGAAGAACAGAACCATCATTATTTTCAGGCAAAATCCATAAACGTAAATGCCTTGATTCAACCACTCCATTATATGGCTTTTGCGTAATTTGGTGAGGTTCAATATCTGTTATAACATATCGATCATGTGGTAACCTTTTCTTAACAATATAAGGACGCTTAAAATTTTCTGATAATTTTTTGTTTTGACCTACATGTGAACTAAAGTCTGCCATAACAACAAACTCTCCTTCCTCAAATTCCTTTGCAGGGACACTATGTTTTAAAAAGTAGTTCTGACTGTATTGCAGTGATTTTTCTATGTTCTGCAATGCTTCTTGTCGAGTTTTCTCTAAAGCAATGACATCAGGGGTAAGCTTTTCTTCTAAAAATTCGGTTAATTCATCTATGATCCTACCTCTTTGTTCGACTCCAAATAATAATACAGAGGGAGATTTACGGGTCGTCGAATGAACAGTGTTATTAAGAGCATATTCAACATGAACCAATTTTGATACCCAATCAGAATGAGTGACAGGCTCAGTCAGTTTAGCTAACATTGACCTTAAAGCTCTATTAACCCTTTCCACCTGTCCATTAGCTTGGGGAGAAGCCACAGATATTTTGATGTGTTTTATGTTATTTGGTATAATAAATTCCGAAAATTCTCTAGATGTAAAACATGTACCTCTATCTGTTATTATACGTACTGGTCGGCTAAAGTTATCAAAGTATTTTTGTAGTGACATACACACTTCCTTCGAACTTAGTGATTTAACTGGATATAATTTAACATGTTTAGTAAAACCATCCACAACAACTAAAACATGCTTACGAACAGATCTAATAGATGGTAATGGGCCAAAGTGATCAATATGAATTGTATGAAATGGAATAGGTTCTTTTGGAATGCAAAACTAGTTGTGATCATTAGTTCGACAAGATGGTGAATAAATTATGCATTTCACACAGTTCTTAATATAGTTAACTACTTTTTTCCTCAATTTTGGAAACCAATAATTTTGTCTAAGCTTTTCCACAGTTACTTACACCTAAATGACCTATTTTGTCATGTATAATTCGAATAATATTACTTTCCATCTCGGTTGGAACGTACAATTGTTTCCTACCCCTCCCATCGTCTTTTCTAAAAATAATCCCGTCTAACAAGTCAAAATTATTATTATTCCCATTTTATAGTTCAATTCTAAGTTTCTTAATATTATCATCCCTTTTCTGCGTAATTTTAATATTCACATCAGCTCCATAAATTTCGTCAGAATCGATTACAAAACAATGACTTAATGCATCTACATGTTACATGCAGATTCCACTACGATGTCTTATATCTTAATTGTAGTTTTCAAAATTTAAATACCCATTTAGCTATTCTTAAATTCACTTGTTTCTTTTGTATTGCTTGTGTTAAAGCATTACAGTCAGTAACAATAACAAATTTAATACCACCAAGATGGGTTCTAAATCTCTCTAAGGCGTATACAATCGCCAATGTTTCTAATTCAAAACTATGCAGTTGAGATTCACTCCTCGTTGCTGTTTTCGAAAAATATGCAATTGGATGAAACTTTTTATCATCCTGTTTTTGCGAAAGAACAGCACCAAATCCCAATTTGCTGGCATCTGTATGTAACTCAGTTTCCCCCCTAGGATTGTATATTGATAGTATTGGAGGAGAAATTTATAACTCAGTTTCCCCCCTAGGATTGTATATTGATAGTATTGGAGGAGAAATTTATAAAGTTTTTAATTTTTTAAAAGCACAATCGAAAAATCGAAAAATTTGGAACAAACTATCTGAAATAACAAAATAAGCCGATACATTGTTGTAATTGCTTGATATTCTGAGGCTGTGAACATTTTTTTATTGCCTCGATATGGTCAATACTCGGACGTATTCCTGTGGAATTTACAACATATCCCAAAAACTGTATCTCAGTATAGCCAAACTTACATTTACTCAACTCTAACTCAAGTCCCTTTGAATACAATCTTAATAGCACTTCCTCAACGATTTTCAAGTGAGATTTAAAATCTGAAGTCGCTATTATAATGTCATCCATGTATACTACTATTTTACCGGATGAAATGAAATCTTTTTAAAAATGCCGGTGCATGGATAAACGGATGCGGAATACTGTCCGGAAGTAGCACCTTCACCAGAACTGGAAGCAATTTGTACTGGAAGCAGTTGTTTGAGCTGAGTCCACATATTTCATATTAGTCCCAGGTTGAACGGAAGCTGTTGTTTGAACTGAAGGCATGCCATCGTAAGTCACTGGTTGAACTTAAAATGGAATGGTTTTGGAAAGTTGACAAATAATGACGGACTCTACAGCAGGAGTAGCTGCATCGTCAACAAAAGCTGACTGAGCAGAAACTTGCACATTACTTGAAGCATTAATATCCACTATTGTTGACTTGCTTGTCCCAGCATTGGTATCCACTATTGTTGACTGGCTTGTCCCAGCGGTGTCCTCAAATGCATTTCTGTCTATGATACAATCCACATCATAATTAATTTTCTGGAACAATGTACGAAGTTGGGCTATAGTCGCACTCTCTGGAAACTCAATTCCTATTTACACTAACTGAGTTTCACATATTTCTTCATCTGTTTGTGGAAATGTACTATACTGATTTTATATATAGATCTTTATTTATTTTATTATATGGCCGGCGCTCGGGCGCCCCTGGCCACTACACTACAGTACGAGTAATTTCCCGCTTTTCTCTTTAATTCTCACAAGTAAAAAGTAAATTAACAATGAAAATTAATAATGAGACATTTTTTTTAGATTTAGTTGAACTGTTTTAATCAGAAATAATTTCGTATTCGGGCTTAAGTTCAGTAATTTCAATTCTTATTAAATGAAATATTTTTATTAATTAATGTGAGTTTCTATACTTCGTGCTAACCTAAATAATAATAAAAATGGAAAAGCAGGGGAAATGAATAGTGATACTTACATATGTATTTACCAAAGGTAAATCAATAATTGTACACAACAATCATTTCTCATATTTCATTAGAATTTACGTTAAATAGCTGATGTTGATAACAAGACTAGGGTGCTGATGAAGTGCGTTGCTGCACAGAAAAATATCGTTATTTCCCACAGCTGAAAAGTCTAGTTTAATTTTTCTTCAGTTCTTTAGAAACTCACATTAATTAATAAAAATATTTCATATTAAAAATATTTCATTCAATAAAAATTGAAATTAATGAACTTAGAGTAGTTCAGAAGAAATTATTATTTCTGAATGAAAATTAATAATATTTTATTTTAGTTAATTTAATTATTATTTTTCGAACTTCATTTGTTTCTATATTTATGATTTGAATAGGCTAAAGTTCGAATCGCTTTTTAAGCCAAATTACATGTGATAATTATTAATGAGCAAATAACACCAAAGTTAGTTGTAAATATTCTGACAAACGGAACAGCTAGCCGTTTTCGAAGGCCACTAAACCTTCATCATCAGCGTTCTTCGGTGTTTGGTCCACTGTGTGTGGTGTCAGTTAATGTAGATTTCTGCTTTATATACGAAAATTTTTCGCAAATGGAATTGTGAATTGTTTTGATTCATCGTATTTCAATTTGCTGATGATGAAGGTTTAGTGCATACATTTTTATAAAAAATTTACTCTTTCTGTTAAATATTTTGTAATGGCAGTAACTAAAAACAAAAAATGATTAAAATTTTGTACATTCGCAGATACATTTGATAAATTTTTTAAACTTTTATATTTTATGTCAAACATTTTTGAACTTTAAAATCATGTTTTTTGTTGTGAACACCGTCAATTATTCAAAAACTATGGCAACATCAGAAAGAGAGAGAGAGAGAAAGAGAGTCAAAAATTGAGAGAATAAGAAAGTCCGCAATGAAAATAAAATAGATTTTAAATTTATGCCGTTCCGCATTGCGGGTTTTTACTTCAAAATCGTATGAAAAACCGCACTGCAATGAATTCTCGTTACATTGTGCTCAGACTCTCACAGAGGTTACAATACGGGTGTAAGTTTTAATTAAAATCACTTCATGTCTTCCTATATTCTCCTGATTAATATTGCACAGCTGACTTTGCTTCATGTACAACTGATTGGTTAATAAGTAAGCACGGGATCAGTAACTGTTTAAATATTTACATCCTTATGTATAAGAAAAATCTGGCATGAAATTATCATAAGTGACGACATTTCACTAGGTGCTAACGAGTTTCTTCCCCTACAATTTGAAATTACAAATCGGCGCGCAATGTAGTTTTAACCTACTAGTCAATCCTAGCGTGTTTTTTAATGTAAAATTAAAGGAAAAAACTCGTTAAGATAGGTTTGTTATCGCGTAATTTATAAAAAGAGGACAGTAGAGAAAAAAGTGCGACCTAAAAACAAAACGAAATTGATATTTTCCAATAATATTGCTACTAATAAAATATCAAATATATACCGATGGTATAGCGTAAAAAGGGTCAATTTCGCAACATTTTAAGCGTACGATTCACAGTCAAAATATATGACCTGCATTATAATAATATAAGTGAAATATTTTTTGTATATGTCACAAAGACGATGCCTTAAGTAAAATCTAAATTTTTTGGATTTTTCGCACATGCATGTCTGCAATACAAAAATAGAAAGATAACGTACTCAAGGCAGCAGGTTATGCATCGACCTGTCAAATTCTATACCTAAAAAGTTTTTGCATGTAGTTTGACAATTTGTCATTTATAAGATAAGCTGGACATCCAATACCAATTAGTATTTCCTTTTTAGCTTGGTTTTTAATAAATGCCATTTGTATGTAAAATCGAAATATATATAAAAATGAAATACTAATTGGTATTGGATGTCCAGCTTATCTTATATATATATTGTTACGAAAATAGCCGTCAACAATGTTAAGCAGCATTACACAAAAATATTCCAACAGGGTTAATGTAAATGCTACGCGAAAATATTCCTACAGGGTCAAAGCAAAGAATAGTCTAGAAAGTAGCCAACAACTAAATAAGCATGCCTAGCTTGATTAAACGTAAACAAGCAAAAGTAACAACAAAAAGCGTCTGCTTATTAAGAAGATTCACATATTTGTACACATACATACATGCCAATTCAAACGAAAAGCAAAAGATAAACAACCACCGTGTGTTGTTTAGTTAATGATGTACACACGTACGCATATACACATGTATGTACATAGTTACCACATGAACTTAATTAGGCAGCATATAAGATGATAATGATCGTCTAGACATTGCTTGAAACTTCTAGTGGAATTTCTGTGAATTATAAATAGAGGTGACGCATCCAATGAGTGAGTTAGTTGCAGTTGTAAGTCAGTCGCGAACAGTTATAGTTAGTGCTAATCAGAAAGTAGTGAAGTTAAGAACTCGTTAGTCAGTTGATAATTAAGTTGTGAATTAATAATAGTCTGTCGTGGAATTGAGATTATTGTGGAGTCTATCGTGTCGACTGGAGTAAAGGGAACAGCGCAGCGAATAGACGTGTATAAAGGTGTAAGTAAAGCCAGTGAGTCTTTATTGGTGTATCAACTGTGAGTGACGGCAGAGAGAGTCTCGTAAGTGACGGCAGCAGACAGAGAGGTGTCACGTGAATACTTGCGCAGCCAGATAAGAGACGTGTGTAAACTACAGCGAGGAAGGCGTAGTGGTAACCAGTTGTGAATATCTGTGTGTAATTTATTAGTTTAAGTTGTATTAGTGTATTTAAGCTCTTGAGTAATTTAGTATAAGTGTATTTGTAAATAAAACTTGTATCACTCTTAACCCTAATTACTACACTCGGCTCTTGTATTCATTTGCAAATCTTCGGATCTACGGAAAGGCGTTTTTATAGAGAGAAAAACGTAACATTTGGTGTCAGAAGTGGGATTTGCAAATACAAGCGATACGTTTAAAAAGGGTTAAGCGAAAAGCAAGAGTAATAAGAAAAGGAGAACCTCACACGTTTGAAAAGGTTAAACGTGAACAAAACCACATACGTTTGAAAAGGTTAAACGTAGTAATTGGTTTTTGAGGAGAGATGAAATTTCAAGAGCTTAACGTGGATCAACTCAAGCAAGAGTTGAGTAAGAGGAAATTGACGACAACTGGTGACAAGGTAATACTACAGGAGAGATTACTGCAAGAGTTAGAGCGGCGCAATATCGACATTGAAACTTATGAGTTCGATGAAAAAGAAGAAATTGAGGTATGTACTCGTGCAGCGGCAACCAGTACAGACATCGGTGCAATGTTTGCTGCCATGATGAGTAAAATGGAAACAATGCTTCAAGAAACTTCTAGAGCTATGAAGGCTGATTTTCAAGAAACTTCTAAGGCCAACAACGAGAGAGTTTTAGCTGAAGTTTGGGCCACAAACGACATACTTGACAAATGGAAAGCGAAAATTGTGACTAACGTTCAAGAACCCCCTAGAGCCAGAAATGAGAAAGTTCAAGAAATTGCTGAACCCGTAAACAGACAAGCAGATGGTGAAGAAATACAAGTCAGTAATTCAGACAAAGAGATACACGAAGAGATTTCTGACTTGGGGAACAGTGTCAACAAAGACGTTTCTGGCACAGAGGAAAACGTTGACCAAAGACTGAAGGCAGAAGATGAAATTAGCAGTGGACAGTGTCAACAAGTTGGACGTGAGCCAGAAGTTTCCAGCAAAGAAAATGAAGCTAGAGACGTAGAAGATGTGGTGGTCTGTGAAACAGCGGAACAAGCTATGGGTGAAATGGTCTCGCTTGCTCAGTGTAAAGAAACTGCTAAAGTATACAAAGCGCGCAGCATAAAAGCAGTCAGGAAGAGGAAGACAACTTCAATAAAGAACCTCAAGCGTGTGGTAAGGCAAACTCTAGTCGAGGAACAAAGCAGAGTTAGAGCCAAGGGCCATAAATGCGGAATGGTAAGGCAAGCTCTAGTCAAGGGACAAGGTAGAGTTAGAGCCAAGGGCCATAAATGTGGAATGGTAAGGCAAGCTCTAGTCAAGGGACAAAGTAGAGTCAGAGCCAAAGGCTACAAATGTGGGAGGAGTTGTCATCTACAGCGTACGGCAAGGCAAGCTGTAGTAGAAATACCAGGCAGATTAAGTACCAAGGGCTGTAAATGTCAAAGATGGTTTCATCTCCAACGAACGGCAAGGCAAGCTGTAGCGGAAATACTAAGCAGAGTCAGTACTACCAGGGGCCACGAATATCGAAGTAGTCACCTCCAGCGTATGGCAATACAAGTTCCAGTTGAGAAACGAGACAGAGCCAGAACTAAAGCCGACAAATATGGAAGAGGTAGTCGTCCCGAGCGTAACTACAAGGCGTTTAGAAAACGCAGAAAAAGAAAGGCGATGATGTGCCTATTCGGGACGAATAGGCTTAAGTGGGCGGCAGTGTTACGAAAATAGCCGTCAACAATGTTAAGCAGCATTACACAAAAATATTCCAACAGGGTTAATGTAAATGCTACGCGAAAATATTCCTACAGGGTCAAAGCAAAGAATAGTCTAGAAAGTAGCCAACAACTAAATAAGCATGCCTAGCTTGATTAAACGTAAACAAGCAAAAGTAACAACAAAAAGCGTCTGCTTATTAAGAAGATTCACATATTTGTACACATACATACATGCCAATTCAAACGAAAAGCAAAAGATAAACAACCACCGTGTGTTGTTTAGTTAATGATGTACACACGTACGCATATACACATGTATGTACATAGTTACCACATGAACTTAATTAGGCAGCATATAAGATGATAATGATCGTCTAGACATTGCTTGAAACTTCTAGTGGAATTTCTGTGAATTATAAATAGAGGTGACGCATCCAATGAGTGAGTTAGTTGCAGTTGTAAGTCAGTCGCGAACAGTTATAGTTAGTGCTAATCAGAAAGTAGTGAAGTTAAGAACTCGTTAGTCAGTTGATAATTAAGTTGTGAATTAATAATAGTCTGTCGTGGAATTGAGATTATTGTGGAGTCTATCGTGTCGACTGGAGTAAAGGGAACAGCGCAGCGAATAGACGTGTATAAAGGTGTAAGTAAAGCCAGTGAGTCTTTATTGGTGTATCAACTGTGAGTGACGGCAGAGAGAGTCTCGTAAGTGACGGCAGCAGACAGAGAGGTGTCACGTGAATACTTGCGCAGCCAGATAAGAGACGTGTGTAAACTACAGCGAGGAAGGCGTAGTGGTAACCAGTTGTGAATATCTGTGTGTAATTTATTAGTTTAAGTTGTATTAGTGTATTTAAGCTCTTGAGTAATTTAGTATAAGTGTATTTGTAAATAAAACTTGTATCACTCTTAACCCTAATTACTACACTCGGCTCTTGTATTCATTTGCAAATCTTCGGATCTACGGAAAGGCGTTTTTATAGAGAGAAAAACGTAACAATATATATATATATATATATATATATATATATATATTTATACATGAAATACTTAACTATATTTATTTGACATAATGCCTTTATTTAATTTCAAAAATTGGCTTGTTTTTATGGTTAATCAATTGTCTATATGCATTTCGTTCCCGCTTGTGGAACTCGTCAGTAGGCTTCAATCAGAAAAATTTTTGAATTCAGTTAACAAACTCCGTATGTTTATAGTAAGACTCTTAATACTATATTGAGAATCACAAACATAATAAGTTTGAAAACTGCAAACAAAAATGTTTACAAAACAAGCATCTTTATTCAACTGCATCTATTTTATTTTCCACCACCTTTTTATTATGTGCGTGAAGATAAATTTTAAAATTTATAACCTTAGACACAAACCGACTTGTTTAACAGAGCTCTGTTAACAAAATAACATACCTCTGTTAAATAATAATAATTAGTTTTTACCCACAAAATGGACTTGATTCCCAATTTTTCAAGTAAAATCAATCAGAAAATTTAAACGAAAGGCTTCTCTATGCCTCCCTTATATACATAAAACATTTAGTACATCCAACAACATGAAAAATCCATGTCTTAACCCACAGTCAAAATATGGTTTTTAATAATTTTTTTCATAAATCGTTGGAGATGGGGAAAAAAAGAATACTGGAGAAGACTCCTATATGCCTCTAGATCAATGTCCAAAAGTCAAAAGTCATAACAGCCTGTTTTTGTAAAAATTATTACACAATTTCGTTAAATTTCTTTTTTTTTAATTTGAAAAATAATTTTGGTAATTTTTTTTCAAAACTGGTAGGAGATGGGGAAAAAAAGAATATTGGAGGAGACTGCTGGACGCCTCTAGATCAATGTCCAATAGTCAAAAGTCATAACAGCCTGTTTTTGTAAAAATTACAACACAATTTCTAAAAAAGTTTGTTTAAATTTGAAAAATAATTTTGGTAATTTTTTTCAAAAATGGTAGGCGATGGGGAAAAAAAGAATATTGAAATTTTTTAGAAATTGTGTAGTAATTTTTACAAAAACAGGCTGTTATGACTTTTGACTATTGGACATTGATCTAGAGGCGTCCAGGAGTCTCCTCCAATATTCTTTTTTTCCCCCATCTCCTACCAGTTTTGAAAAAAATTACCAAAATTATTTTTCAAATTAAAAAAAAGAAATTTAACGAAATTGTGTTATAATTTTTACAAAAACAGGCTGTTATGACTTTTGACTATTGGACATTGATCTAGAGGCGTCCAGGAGTCTCCTCCAATATTCTTTTTTTCCCCATCTCCTACCATTTTTGAAAAAAATTACCAAAATTATTTTTCAAATTTAAACAAACTTTTTTAGAAATTGTGTTGTAATTTTTACAAAAACAGGCTGTTATGACTTTTGACTATTGGACATTGATCTAGAGGCGTCCAGGAGTCTCCTCCAATATTCTTTTTTTTCCCCATCTCCTACCAGTTTTGAAAAAAATTACCAAAATTATCTTTCAAATTAAAAAAAAGAAATTTAACGAAATTGTGTTATAATTTTTACAAAAACAGGCTGTTATGACTTTTGACTTTTGGACATTAATCTAGAGGCATATAGGAGTCTTCTCCAGTATTCTTTTTTTCCCCATCTTCAACGATTTATGAAAAAAATTTTTAAAAACCATATTTTGACTGTGGGTTAAGACATGGATTTTTCATGTTGTTGGATGTACTAAATGTTTTATGTATATAAGGGAGGCATAGAGAAGCCTTTCGTTTAAATTTTCTGATTAATTTTACTTGAAAAATTGGGAATCAAGTCCATTTTGTGGGCAAAAACTAATTATTATTATTTAACAGAGTTATGTTATTTTGTTAACAGAGCTCTGTTAAACAAGGCGGTTTGTGTCTAGGGTTATAAATTTTAAAATTTATCTTCACGCACATCTTTTTACTATATATATATTTATATATTTCTGTTTGTTTTTAACGTCCAAATAGATATTTCTAACACATTTTCAGATATAAAGGTTTTGAACATAATTTTTATTTAATTTCAGTGAATATGTACGTAGCAGTAAGCAAATATTTCCCTTTCAATGTTCAAAAAAGGAGGAATTCATAAAAAAGGGTTATTGTAAGTTTTATTGATTCATATTTGCTTAAATTTGAAATTACACTTTCTTGTTTTCTAATTGCAGCACTCTTTAATAGTGGTAACTCGTTTATGGAGAAGTTTCCTACTGACGTGGAAGTGGCTAAGCAATTAACACGTCGTAAGGAACCATCATTAATAATAAACGATCGACCAGATAGTATTGTTAAAGCGATATTGGGTCAACCGTTAATACGCACTTATGAAGAGAATTGTGATGGATCAGAATATCGTGAAAAACGACGTAGTGGCGTAAGTATATCCAGACAAATGTATACCGCAAAGATAAATCATAAAGACACGTAGCGAAAAAATTCCAAAGAAGTTAATAAAATTTACATATTGCGAATTGGAAGTAGTGCAATTTGATATCATTTCTTTTGTAGTTGAAGTTTTATTTGGAATGAAAATTGCAATCAATTACTTTCCCAGCAGAAACTAGCAACGGAGAGTAAAGCAGAAATTTACAAAATTACTCACCCAAATATGAAAAAGTAAATGAACGCTTTACTTGTAAAAACTTGCAAGAAAATTTTATTCATATCAGAACCATGGATGGAAATCATGGCACAATTGTACTTTTTCTGATGTATTTTGCTTGATAATATTTTAAATTGCAATTTATTTTAGAAATTGACATTAAATATCAAATTCTTTACACAGTTTCATGTATTTTTACTATTCTTATAAATTTTTCATAATTTTTTAATGTTCCATTAACAAATACAAAAGTGGCATTTTCCATCTCTGATCATATATGAGAAACACACAAAATTATTTGCCATTCAAATTGAATTTATCTGGCTTTAAAAAAAAACAATAAATTAAGCATAGCTGTTAAGTAATGGTTAGTAAATGTAATGATTACTAATTTGATTACTTTTTTTTTAAAGGTGAAGTAATGATTAAATTACGATTATATTCAGTTTCGTACTTAGTAATCGTGATTACGATTACTAATAATGGAAAAGTAATCTGAATTACTTGAAATTACTACAAAATAATCAAAAATAATCAAAAGTATTAAAAAAATAATCCAATTACTTCTAAGGATTACTTTTAATTTTTTTTTTAATTATTTATTAAGTTTATTGCATTTCACTTATATTAAAATTTAAAATATTTAATAATATGAAAAATGAGCACACTTTTGAGGAAAGCTTGAAAGATATCTGTTCATACATTTTTATAATCTTTCAAAAAATTGGCATGCCCAGCTAAAAAAATTATATATGGTCCATTTATTTTTAATATATGAATATATATAACTATATATGAATATTTATGAATTCATGTATGGAAATGTATGGGATTATACATGGCAAAACTATTATACATGAACTAACATATGGACTAATATATGAAATGTATTATAATATATGAGCTCATATATTTAAATTTAATTATGAACCTCTTCATATGTGGATCCATATATAGAAATAACATGTAATATATGGAGCCATATAAGAATGTATGCATGCATGATATCTCACATAAGATCGTTTCTGCATTAAAAAAAGCTTGGATTTTATCACTGGTGAATTGGAAATTTGAAAATAGATACGGTATGCAAAGCTTATATGCGTACCGTCACCGTTTAAAAAAGAAAAACTTTTGTTACAAAAAAAAAAAACCATTATTGTATGATTTTATACATTGGGGATCAAATAACACTATGGAACATTTTTGGGATTATTGTCTGGGGTCGAGAAATTCCAAGTCAGGGTGATGGTACTAGGTCAGTATAGTAAAACCCTCAAAGGGTTTGGCGTTCGTATGTGTCACTTTTTTTATGACCTTTTAAATTTTTTCCTTATCTTGATGTTTTTTCGCTTAGTTGTAACATTTTGGCAAAAACGTAGTTTAACATAACTCGAGAGCCACTTGTCCGATTTTGATGAAACAAACTCAAAAAAATTTAGAATTACAATTTCTTTAATCCGTTCATATAACGTTTTTCTTTATAATCAACAGTTTTGCCGGTAAAAATAAATTTGTGGAGGCAAAAAAATATTTTTTTGCCTAAAAATTAATTTTTTTTTTTAAATTCATAAAAAATCCAAAACGGAAAAAAGGATCAAGTGTTATTAATTTCGTGTAAAGTCACATAACCTATAAACAAAATGCGACATAGATCATAGAAATCGATTAACGCGTTCTGCTTTTATTTACAATTAAGTGAAGGTATCCCATTTTGACAAGAATATTGATATTTGTTTTTATTCAAAAAAGTGTCATTTGTGTGTTAATTCCAACTTGGCAACAATTGAATCAAGCTTATTTTGATTTATTAAAATTGGCACATTGGATACTGATGGCTCATATGGGGGATCATCACGTGTATGATATGTCGGAGCTGTCGTAGAAGAGAAAATATCTGGGCTAGAAGCTTTTGGTACAGGAATGTGGTCCGAATGAGGCAATGGTGTTGCGGCACTTGCAACACCAACGTAATTATACGATTTTCTTATCCTTTTTGCGGCTCCTTTATTCGCACATGCATAGGAATTCAATGGATTGTGACCTTCGCCAGGATTAGTCCAAGTCATTGGGATACCGAATGGCATACTTTCACGTCTTCTATTTTTCCAATCCATTAGACGGTTGTAGCAGCTTTTACACACTATATTTGGTACCCAATTTTCGTTCACTATAACATTTTGGTTGAAGTACATCTCGTATGTTTGAACAAAATCAGTACTGAAATTTCCACTTTTTTTATGTGTTGAGACATATTGACCACAGCAGTAGCAAAAGCTATTTATATCTGGCTTGCACAGTTCCATATTCTGTTCTCTTTTGTTCACTTTTAAAAAACTGGAGAAAAATCACTTTTACTGTTCGCGTTCGTCGGCACTTGTTGAATGACAAAAATCACAGAACCGGTGTGAGAAAGAGAAAATGTATAATGACAATGCATGTTTTATGTGAACATTACAGAACCAGTGTTGCCACATCAATATTTCTCTTTTAGTACAGTAGAAAAATATGAGAGAGTTCGGCTTGTGAATGTCAATGTTTTCTCCAAATAAAGTTGTGCATATCTGGAGCAAATTTTTGAAATTCATACATTTACCTAATTGTGAATAAATGAGAAACGCGTGCATCGATTTTCATGATCTATCCCTTTTTTTGCTCATGAGTTATGTGACTTTACGCGAAAGTAATTAGTTTTGGCACTTTTTTCCATTTTGGATTTTTTATGAATTAAAAAAAAAAATATTTAAATTTTTAGGCAAAAAATACTTCTTTCCATTCATACATTCATTTTTAACTTCGAAAATGTTGCACATATAGGAAAACGGTATAGAAACAGATTAGAGAAATTGTAATTCTAAATTTTTTTGAGTTTGTTTCATCAAAATCGGACAAGTGGTTCTCGAGTTATGTTAAACTACGTTTTTGCCAAAATGTTACAATTAAGCGAAAAAACATCAAGATAAGGAAAAAATTTAAAAGGTCATAAAAAAAAACTGACACATACGAACGCCAACCCCTTTGAGGGTTTTACTATACTGACCTAGTACCATCACCCTGACTTGGAATTTCTCACCCCCCAGATTGGCTGTTGTACTGTGTAATCAAAAGGATAATACAGTCATTAATTTTTATCGAAAATAACAGAATTCTCTAGATAGGAAGCAAAGTTCATATTACTGCAAAAAATTATATTGAAAACTATTGTTAGACGGATTATTTTTTCTTTTATAATTAATTGAATTAGTTTTTAATCTGATTTCTTAAATTAAATTTTAAGTACGAATTTGAGTTTTGTGTTTTTTAAGTAATTGATTTACCTTTTGACACTTAAAATGAGGAATGAAATGACTTTAAGTTCGTTTTGAACTATTTGTCCAAACAAATGTGTCATTAAATGCAACCTCCCAGTTCAAAATCTAAAAAAAGTAATTTTAGTAATTTAATTTATTGCACAGCAGTGCGCTTTTGTGAATATGAACTTTGCATACTGTAGAGGGAATATTTACACATACATGTATGAAAATGTATGAATATATATAATCATATATGCCCATATACCCTCATTTTTCGGATCCGAACCATATATGGGATATCATATATGCTCCATACATATTTTTTTTAGCTGGGTGTTTATGTTTTTTTTTTCTTTTGTGATTTTCAAAAATATTTTTTGTGAATTGTCAAATCATTTTTTAAAAGTCTGTGAAGAAGATAAGAAGGTTGTGGCTGTTCAAATTGTGTGGTTTGAAGTCTACTGACATTTTGTCGATGCGATTATGACAATGCTTAACCACCAGCAAAAAATTTCACTACCCAGCTAAAAAAAATATGTATGGAGCATATATGATATCCCATATATGGTTCGGATCCGAAAACTGAGGCTATATGGGCATATATGATTATATATATTCATACATTTTCATACATGTATGTGTAAATATTCCCTCTACAGTATGCAAAGTTCATATTCATACTCTCTTGATTCACAAAATCGCACTGTTGTGCAATAAATTATTTTACCAAAATAACTTTTTTTAAGATTTTGAACAGGGAGGTTGTATTCATGGTCTAATTATACAGGTGACTGCCTAAGGATTTGTTATACAAAAATATGGCAACCATAGCTGTGTAAAGAACTGAAGAATGTCAAAAGCACAAAAATAATTGTACTAAAACCAAAACAAAATCTAAGTTTTTGATATTCTTCAGCTACAAAGCACATAAAGCAAAAAATTATCAGCTGAAGTAGCGCTGCCACCTAGTTAGATACACCTTGGTTGTATTTAATGAAATATTTGTTTGGACAAATAATTCAAAACGAACTAAAAGTCATTTCTATATATGGGCATTTCCAGAAAAAAGTCCACCTTGACCGTAAAAAGTTAACCAACAGATTTTTCCTACTGTATTATAAAAGAGAAACATCTAAAATAAATTAAATTTAAGAGTTCGAAGTTTTCTTTTGTTGGGATGGTGAAATACTGAGCTACAAATTTGAAGCTCTGGTTTTGGTAAGTTTTGCTTAACTTCAAGGGCATTTTCTCTTTATAATTAACATTCCTAAGAACAATTGCATAATAATACTCTTATTGCAAAACTCTTATTACAACAACATTTAATCATAAAACAAATGCAAAAAATCAATTTAGTATCTATTAACGGTAAAATTTTGTTTTTCTTTAAATGATATTCCAATATAAAGTAACGCCAGACAAAATACCATTTGTTTTCATTATATCTACGCTGATGATCGGAAGTGCGTGAAATTTTGTGTTTTAAAAAAGTTTTATCAACTAAAGTGTTAGCAATTAAAAACTCGCTTATTCAACAAATAATTAATTTAATATAAATTTTCAAAAGTGTGTAACGTAACGCCAGATTGTGAGTAATTTCTTTGCATGGTGTAATGTTGTTTGTAAATTCACACAAACTTTTTTTTTTCTGCAGATGGAAGTAGATTGTTAATGGCGGAGGACGACATGTTTTGGGAATTCAAAACCGGGAAAAAACAAAAACGTTGGCAACCCTGTTACAAATGGCTGGATTTTGGGGATTTTCATGCTGATATTGTGTGTGTGTGTGTGTGTGATTGATTCTTCGTTCGTGTGTATGTATGTATACTTGTGTGCACAGCTTTTGTTGTTGTTGTAGAGAAATGTTGTGCTTACAGTGCATGGATGTATGTACGTGTGTGTGTGTGTGAGTGAGTCTGATTCTTTGGTTATGTGTATGCATGTATATGTGGGGTGTTTGTATGTGTGTATGGGGGTGTGTGTGTGTTTGTGTGTGTGTGTGTGTATGAGTGTGTGTTTTGGTATTTACTTGTATGTTTGATGGTGTCCGATACTTTTGTTGTAGTGGCAGACAATCATTATACCCAGTAGGAAACGTCGATGGTGAAAATGTACTGAGTCGCTTTCGACTTGTCGCTTGTGCGACGTATATACAAATGTATGTATATTCAAAACTTATTGACAATTCCACCACAAATACATCATATCTGTTTTCTCTTCTTCTTTTATACTGACGGATAGAAGAAAACTTATTATACCACTATTTTTACTAGAATTTTAGCGTTGACACAAAGACACTTGCTCCCAGTCTGACTGCACGGTAGTTGTAAGGGATCCGTGTATTTGTGTGCATATAGTGATTGTTATTTGATAGACTTTGGGCTGCTGTTTTGAGTTGTCGTTGGTATGCTTATGTAGGTTTATTGTGTATATATGCATTTATGTTGTTATGAATGAAAGTGGATAGGGAATGTATTAAGGCGGTTCATAGTTTGACTGTTTTTATGTGTGTATATGCCGACGGGAAAATGATTTTTCCTAATGACGACGGGAAAACGTGAAAGTTATTTTTTCTAATGCTAATGTTCGTGTTGATAGACTGTGAGAATTTGGACGTGATTTGAGTAGGTGGCGTTGTTGCCGTATTATGTAACCATAGGAATTTGTGGATGTGTCTGTCTGTCTGTGAGAATTTAGGTGAGGGTTTGATTGGCAGGGGGCGGGGTGTAGTTGAGGTAGATCGATTGTGTGTATGTGTGTGCGCGTGTGTGTGTGTGTGTCTGTGTATGTTTGTATTAATTTCAATGTACATATGTATTTCTGTAGGAGCTTAAGGCTGATTGTGATTTTTGAGGGGCGAAGCATTCTATTAATGTAACCGGGGGAATCTGTGTGTTTGTATATCTGTAGGAGTTTAAGGCTGACCATGATTTGGGTGGGCAGGGTTGTTGACGTAATATGTAGCCATGGGGATTTGCGAATGCGTCTGTCTATAGTAGTTTAAGGCTGATCGTGATTTGAGGATCTTGTTGAGGTAAATTGGTTATGTGTATGTATGTATCTGTTTCTGTAAGAATTTAAGATGATTGGGATTTATTAGGGGCGAGGTGTTCTTGTATTATGTAGCCGGGAGAATCTATGTGTATAGACGTCTGTAGCAGTTTAAGACTATTCATAATTTAGGGTAGGTGAGTGTTGTGTTCTTGAGATTAATTCTGTAATTGTATATGTATGTATGTATGACAATGGGAATTTTTATATGTATATCTGGGGGAGAATTTTAGGCTGGTCGTGATTTGTGAAAGGTAGGGTGTTGTTGAAATTTTCTTGGAATTTTCTTAGATGAATTCTGCTGTGTGTGTATTTGCCATGATATTTATATGTAGATAGAAATAAATTGTTTTCAATATCGACATTCGGTACTATAAAATACTATCATATATCTGGACTTCGCTAATCTTAAAATGTTTTTATACTTACGCTTGTTTTATATTTTCTCATACTTAAATTTGTCTCGCGTTAAAGTCTGCCTATATGAAATTTGTTTATATTACAGATTTTGTTTAATTCAATCTTTGAATACATTTTTTTTTGTCATTGATGTCTTTTGTTCTTCTTGTTGTTGGTGTTGTTGTTGTAAATATTCGTCTGTGTATAGATGCGATATATTCAGTTTTTTTTATTTGAAAATAAAAACGTTTTAATTTTTATCTGTGTTTACTTAAAAGTTTGTGAAGATTTTCTGTTTTTAAGTAAAACTGAATTCCTGAAGATACATACTCTATAGTAATAGCAACTATAATAGAAATATTTCTTAAACTTAATTTAAATTTTTTTAAAGTTGATGCAACGTTAGTAAGTTAACGTTAGAAATTTTTGGGGTACATAATTTTTTCTAACTATAGACTTTTTTCTTCACTTTCTACATTTGTTTTCGAAATCTTGCTTTGCTTTATGAAAATGTATAAACATTTTTAAATGAAACTGATCCGGCACTCCAGCTTATATACTGATAGTTTTTTTTTTCTTTGGTAGTCAACTTACTTCTTTTTTTATTTTTATTGATAAACATTTAAAATCAAAAGGGAGTTTGATATTGTAATTATTATTTTCATAGTTGTTGAAAACAATCACTAGTTTTTTTTTTTGTGATGAAATCATTTGAAGTTGAAGCTGATATCTTTGCTTACTGTTTTAAATTAAAATTTATTCAATAGAATAAAAGGAACTTTTTTCTTAAATTCTGATGCAGTTAAGATCGGATATGAGACTGAATTTAAATGTACTTTTAAATTAGTCACAATGAACAAACTTATTTTCTTGTTGAAAAGCGATCATCAGAAAACGAAGTGGTTTTCAGAGACTTTAGGTATACCCTTTCGACGGTTCCTCTAGGATACAAGATGACTTTGTTTGGCGAAATTTCTGTTGCTTTATACTGATAATATGTTTACATTAATAAGGTAAATATGTATATGTTTATTTTATGAAGGGCTATTACCTATGGCTTTCATTTGACGTTCTATATGATTTTTTTCTCATTTTATTAAAGTTCAGCGCGTTGTGTATATATTTCTGAAATGTTTAAGTGTGCTTTGTGTGTCCATCGGACAGAGTGTACGTTTTAGTTGGTCAGTCAGTCTATATATTTATTTTTTTTTTCTTCTAATGTACCACACCTTTTTTCACATTTTACTACTTGAAATAGAGAATTTTTGTCTAATTTTTTTCTGGGTATCTAACATACATTAGTTAAATATGTGTATGAATTTTTAAGAAAAAATTTTAAATAAAATATTGGAAAAAGAATTAATTATGTGAATGGTTTTTATTTCTTTATTAGCTTTACTTCGCTAGATCAAAAAAAAATTTGTTTTTGCTTATTTGCAAATTCTTGTTTTCATGTCGCTTAAACATGTACAGTCTTGTTTTCATGACGCTTAAACATGCACAGTCTTGTTTCCATATCGTTTAAGCATGCACAGTCTTGTTTTCATGTCGCTTAAACATGTACAGTCTTGTTTTCTTTGAAAAGTTATGCACATGACAAATTGAATTTCACAATGTTATGAAATTCCATTAAATTTCATTAGATTTTTTCATAAAGAGAAACAATTTAGACAATCGGATAAGTCCTTATATTTTTCACTACATACAAGTTTCTGTTATTTTATATAGAATAGATGAATCCTAAATTTCCTTTAAAAAATAACACACAACAAGGAATAATTTAATTTAATTTTATTTATATTAATAATACATTTTAATTTAATTTTATTTAGTTTTATTATAATGATGGAAACATTTCATAATATCCAATTATTAAATTTTCTAATATACTTTTACGCAAAAAATATATTGCACATCTGCAAGTATCTGATCCTTCCTCACACTCAGGATTATACCAAGGACAGCTTTTGAAGTGTCCTTCTGTGTTGTCTTCATCTTCCATGATACCATATTCTTCGTTCTCATCCAGCATATTTTGAAAAAATTTGATCATCTCCCAATGATCAAAAAGCCTGAAGCTTTCAAAATCTCTTACAAATTGGTTTAGAGTACGTCTAATTTGGCTCATTATATTTGCCGATAAATTAATGAATGATGATTGTTTGAAGGTTTCTTTAAGACTAATTTGCTCTTTAAATTTTTAAAGTACTATTTTTTGATATTTAAAATATCTATACCATCATCTATATTCCATACTTCTTTTTTAGCACTCTATCTCTCTCTATCCCTTTTCTCTTTATAACTATCTCTTTCTGTCTATCACTACCCCTCCACTTATTCACTATTTCACCATATTTTCGATTAGCCTTCTTGAAGTCGTCATCGCTACTTTTAAGATCATTTTCAGTTAAACATTCAAAGTGCGGAGAAGTAAATAAAAAAATAAAAAAATAAAACAAAAATGGAGTCTACAACAACAAATCTAACATCAAAATTTAATTCACTAAAAAATAAAACATTAATCCACATAAAGGAGCTTGAGACATCAACTAAATACACCATTCGAAAAGTGTCAAGAGTAACAACAAAATATGGGCCAACACTAAAAGTTGAAATGGAAAACCACATAATGTTCCTCCCAAAGCGATATAATGCTTTAACCGATGCTGAAATTAAAGAACTCTCGAGCGGATCATATTGCTTAAGTAGAGAAGGTGAACAAAGCTTAATTGTTGAAAGCGAGCTGAGTGAATTTCTAATTCAAAATTCCCAATTTCCAATTTGGCAATAATATATAATAATTTTGTATTTTAGATTATAAATAAAAAGACATTAAAGAGTTTGTAAAAAATAAATGTTTGTGTGTTTTATTTAATATTTTCAGTTATTTCATACAGAAATTGATGACATAAATGACCACAGGTAAATGTATTGAAATTCTGATGTTGATTATAGTTGTATTTTATATTTGTACCAAGATATTTGACTACTTCCGAAGGAGGTTGTAAGTTTCCAAAGCTGTCGAAATTCTTTTTCATTGTTGTTTTTATAATATGCTACCCAATGTGTACCAGGTCCTGTTGATACGTCTAAATTGATTATTCCACATTCTATTTTCTTTGTTCGTTTTGGTAGAGTATTCAACATGAAAACTCCTCTAAAATATGGAATATTTATAGAGAAACGGTTTAGGTCCTCATCAGATAGTGGTCTGTTGGGTAGCATCTCTAATAGTTTTTTGATTCCTCTTTGAAAACTAAACCATAACCCTTTTTATATGGTTTTAAGTAAAGTCCCTTTCCAACTGCAATAGATTCCATCGCTCTATTATGTCTAATTGCTTCATCAAGTTGATTTTTTGCATTCTTTGTTGCATTAACAGCTTTAGCTATAGCAGCACCTCCAGTTGTTAGACTACCAATTGCACCCAGAGCAGTTAAAATCGGTATTAGAGGCAAAAACCCACCAATTTTTGGGACACGTATTACATGTGGTACTATAATTTGAGATTTTCTTCCTTTTAATGATTTGTTGATAGTTTTTCGGGCAATTTTAATTGCTGAGTTAATATCTAATGGTTTTTCCTTCTTTAGTATTTTTGTTGCAGCTGTAATTGATGTTCTAAACAATTTTTTATCATTTATCTTGTTCTTTTTAACATTTTTCTTTTTCTCCACACCCATACCAAATTTTGTTTTGGCTTTCATTGCGTTAGTAACCATATAGGCAAATGATTTTTCAGCAATACTACTATCTTTTGATAAAACTCGATCCCAAGCTGAATTTTCAAGTATTTTATCAGCTTTATGTCTAGTGCTTAAATCCTTATTTTTTGAATAAGCTATATCGTGATCTTTACAAGCAGAGTCTAATAAATTAATTCCTTTGTCACCTCAATTTAAACGTTTTTGTAGTTTTGTTTCAGGTCCACAGTACTAATATCCAGGAAGATAAAGTTCACCAGTTAGAGAGTTTATTTTTTTATCTACTATACCTCCTCCAACGAAGGTGTTTTTATGACTAAACGTTTTCTGATATCGTATAACCATATCATCTAATTTTGTCGATAATAACAGGTAACATTTATAAAATCTATTTAGTTCGTAATATTGTTCCTTCTACTAATTTTTTATTTTTTTTTTGTTTACTTGCCTCTATCTTGACTGGTGGTTTCTCAGTCTTTAAACTTGTATATTCTCAACTTCTGTCTTGATGTTACTTTTTTCTTTCATGCGAATTCTTGTTTTTTCTTTTCATATCGCTTAAACATGCACAGTCTTGTTATCTTTGAAAGGTTCTGCACAAAACAAATCGAATTTCACAATATTATGAAATTCCATTATATTTCATTAGGTATTTTCTTATCGACAACAACTGCTTTAACACCATCTCATTTACGTTTGCTAACAGCAAATAGTACAATAGGTGTCAGCTATTAGATCAGCTTATCAGCTATTAGATCAGCTTATTAGCACCTGGTCTGTTTTTCAGATCAGCTTATCAGGACCTGGTCTGGTTTTCAGATCAGCTTATTAGGACCTGGTCTGGTTATCAGATCAGCTTATCAGGACCTGGTCTGGTTTTCAGATCAGCTTATTAGGAGCTGGTCTGGTTTTCAGATCAGCTTTTCAGGACCTGGTCTAGTTTTCAGATCAGCTTATCAGGACCTGGTCTGGTTTTCAGATCAGCTTTTCAGGACCTGGTCTGGTTTTCAGATCAGCTTTTCAGGACCTGGTCTAGTTTTCAGATCAGCTTATCAGGACCTGGTCTGGTTTTCAGATCAGCTTTTCAGGACCTGGTCTGGTTTTCAGATCAGCTTTTCAGGACCTGGTCTGGTTTTCAGATCAGCTTATCAGGACCTGGTCTGGTTTTCAGATCAGGCTATCAGGACCTGGTCTGGTTTTCAGATCAGCTTATCAGGAGCTGGTCTGATTTTCAGGTCAGCTTATTAGGAGCTGGTCTGATTTTCAGGTCAGCTTATTAGGAGCTGGTCTGGTTTTCAGGTCAGATGAAATAACTAAAGTCTATCTTTTATTAGCTGTATTTTTTTTTTTCTATAACGAAAATCGTTTAATTCAATATATTTGCTTATAATTAAAAATCCATATTTATCCTTCCAACACTCTACAAATTTTTTAAAACTTGTCAAAATTCATATTACTGCCAACATGAACCTTGTAAACATGCTTCATATTTTTCTCATCTTACTTAAACATTATAATTACATTTGCATTGTCTCTTATTAAATGCTTATAGCCATATTCATAAAAATTTTAAACAGCATTTCAAATGTTGTTTGAGCAAAATTCGCTAAAATTGTATTCATAATAGAATATTAGCTTAAAAACGTTTTTTAACTTGCGTAAATCAACAAATCTTATAAATTAAATGCACCCATACTTAAAATAATTTTGAGCTGACGTCGTTCTAGTTTTGCTTCTTGTTTATTTATATTTTTAACTTTGTCTGTATGTATGTATGTATGCATGTATTAAGAATTATGTTTGGCACAAGTAGAATGAGTCATCATTCTTCTGTCGCCCCATACAAAAATATACACGTACACGTACATATGTATGTATATTATTCTGCTTTCCACATGCAACATCAGCAAATATCATAATTGAAATGTATTAAGCTTCATTGCCAGAAAAAAAAAATAAATGTATAATAACCCATTCTTTTAATTATAAAATTATGTAATTTCTTTAACTATTCATATTTGTAGTAGTATATAGATAATTTTAGTATAAATGTATGTTTTTAAACTTGAGATAGTAGTAGGGAACTGCCAATTCGGCCGCAATTAAAATTGTTAAATTGTGGCTGAAATTGTTAAATTGTGGGCTGAAATTGTTAAATTTGGGTAATTAAAATTTGAAAATTTTAAAATTCTTGAAATTTGATACCTACGAGGGTGGTTCGATGAGTCCTTTAAATATTTTTCGAGGGTGGTTCAATAAGTCACTCTTATTTTTGTTAACATAAGAAGTTTTTGTTTACATTAAGTGTATGTCTGTCTGTCCGTCTGTCTGCCTGACCGTGGAAATTTGAGTCTGTCAGTGATTTGGGTTGTGTAATAATTTGTGGGTGTCCTTTGTCGGAGTAATGGGTAATTAAACTTTAAAATTTTATCCTACGCCGAAATGCCCAATTCCCTACTACTATCTCAAGTTTAAAAACATACATTTATACTAAAATTATCTATATACTACTACAAATATGAATACTTAAAGAAATTACATAATTTCATAAGTAAAAGAATGGGTTATTATACATTTATTTTTTTTTCTGGTAATGAAGCTTAATACATTTCAGTTATGATATTTGGTGATGTTGCATGTGGAAAGCAGAATAATATACATACATATGTACGTGTACGTGTATATTTTTGTATGGGGCGACAGAAGAATGATGACTCATTCTACTTGTGCCAAACATAAGCATAATTCTTAATACATGCATACATACATACATACAGGCAAAGTTAAAAATATAAATAAACAAGAAGCAAAACTAGAACGATGTCAGCTCAAAATTATTTTAAGTATAGGTGCATTTAATTTATAAGATTTGTTGATTTATGCAAGTTAAAAAACGTTTTTAAGCTAATATTCTATTATGAATACAATTTTAGCGAATTTTGCTCAAACAACATTTGGAATGCTGTTTAAAATTTTTATGAATATGGCTATAAGCATTTAATAAGAGACAATGCAAATGTAATTATAATGTTTAAGTAAGATGAGAAAAATATGAAGCATGTTTAGAAGGTTCATGTTGGCAGTAATATGAATTCTGACAAGTTTTAAGAAATTTGTAGAGTGTTGGAAGGAAAAATATAGATTATGGTTATAAGCAAAGATATTGAATTTTATATGTATATCTGGGGGAGAATTTTAGGCTGGTCGTGATTTGTGAAAGGTAGGGTGTTGTTGAAATTTTCTTGGAATTTTCTTAGATGAATTCTGCTGTGTGTGTATTTGCCATGATATTCGGTACTATTCGGTACTATAAAATACTATCATATATCTGGACTTCGCTAATCTTAATATGTTTTTATACTTACGCTTGTTTTATATTTTCTCATACTTAAATTTGTCTCGCGTTAAAGTCTGCCTATATGAAATTTGTTTATATTACAGATTTTGTTTAATTCAATCTTTGAATACATTTTTTTTTGTCATTGATGTCTTTTGTTCTTCTTGTTGTTGGTGTTGTTGTTGTAAATATTCGTCTGTGTATAGATGCGATATATTCAGTTTTTTTTATTTGAAAATAAAAACGTTTTAATTTTTATCTGTGTTTACTTAAAAGTTTGTGAAGATTTTCTGTTTTTAAGTAAAACTGAATTCCTGAAGATACATACTCTATAGTAATAGCAACTATAATAGAAATATTTCTTAAACTTAATTTAAATTTTTTTAAAGTTGATGCAACGTTAGTAAGTTAACGTTAGAAATTTTTGGGGTACATAATTTTTTCTAACTATAGACTTTTTTCTTCACTTTCTACATTTGTTTTCGAAATCTTGCTTTGCTTTATGAAAATGTATAAACATTTTTAAATGAAACTGATCCGGCACTCCAGCTTATATACTGATAGTTTTTTTTTCTTTGGTAGTCAACTTACTTCTTTTTTTATTTTTATTGATAAACATTTAAAATCAAAAGGGAGTTTGATATTGTAATTATTATTTTCATAGTTGTTGAAAACAATCACTAGTTTTTTTTTTTTGTGATGAAATCATTTGAAGTTGAAGCTGATATCTTTGCTTACTGTTTTAAATTAAAATTTATTCAATAGAATAAAAGGAACTTTTTTCTTAAATTCTGATGCAGTTAAGATCGGATATGAGACTGAATTTAAATGTACTTTTAAATTAGTCACAATGAACAAACTTATTTTCTTGTTGAAAAGCGATCATCAGAAAACGAAGTGGTTTTCAGAGACTTTAGGTATACCCTTTCGACGGTTCCTCTAGGATACAAGATGACTTTGTTTGACGAAATTTCTGTTGCTTTATACTGATAATATGTTTACATTAATAAGGTAAATATGTATATGTTTATTTTATGAAGGGCTATTACCTATGGCTTTCATTTGACGTTCTATATGATTTTTTTTCTCATTTTATTAAAGTTCAGCGCGTTGTGTATATATTTCTGAAATGTTTAAGTGTGCTTTGTGTGTCCATCGGACAGAGTGTACGTTTTAGTTGGTCAGTCAGTCTATATATTTATTTTTTTTTTCTTCTAATGTACCACACCTTTTTTCACATTTTACTACTTGAAATAGAGAATTTTTGTCTAATTTTTTTCTGGGTATCTACATACATTAGTTAAATATGTGTATGAATTTTTAAGAAAAAATTTTAAATAAAATATTGGAAAAAGAATTAATTATGTGAATGGTTTTTTTTTTCTTTATTAGCTTTACTTCGCTAGATCAAAAAAAAATTTGTTTTTGCTTATTTGCAAATTCTTGTTTTCATGTCGCTTAAACATGTACAGTCTTGTTTTCATGACGCTTAAACATGCACAGTCTTGTTTCCATATCGTTTAAGCATGCACAGTCTTGTTTTCATGTCGCTTAAACATGTACAGTCTTGTTTTCTTTGAAAAGTTATGCACATGACAAATTGAATTTCACAATGTTATGAAATTCCATTAAATTTCATTAGATTTTTTCATAAAGAGAAACAATTTAGACAATCGGATAAGTCCTTATATTTTTCACTACATACAAGTTTCTGTTATTTTATATTCGAATAGATGAATCCTAAATTTCCTTTAAAAAATAACACACAACAAGGAATAATTTAATTTAATTTTATTTATATTAATAATACATTTTAATTTAATTTTATTTAGTTTTATTATAATGATGGAAACATTTCATAATATCCAATTATTAAATTTTCTAATATACTTTTACGCAAAAAATATATTGCACATCTGCAAGTATCTGGTCCTTCCTCACACTCAGGATTATACCAAGGACAGCTTTTGAAGTGTCCTTCTGTGTTGTCTTCATCTTCCATGATACCATATTCTTCGTTCTCATCCAGCATATTTTGAAAAAATTTGATCATCTCCCAATGATCAAAAAGCCTGAAGCTTTCAAAATCTCTTATAAATTGGTTTAGAGTACGTCTAATTTGGCTCATTATATTTGCCCATAAATTAATGAATGATGATTGTTTGAAGGTTTCTTTAAGACTAATTTGCTCTTTAAATTTTTAAAGTACTATCTTTTGATATTTAAAATATCTATACCATCATCTATATTCCATACTTCTTTTTTAGCACTCTATCTCTCTCTATCCCTTTTCTCTTTATAACTATCTCTTTCTGTCTATCACTACCCCTCCACTTATTCACTATTTCACCATATTTTCGATTAGCCTTCTTGAAGTCGTCATCGCTACTTTTAAGATCATTTTCAGTTAAACATTCAAAGTGCGGAGAAGTAAATAAAAAAATAAAAAAATAAAACAAAAATGGAGTCTACAACAAATCTAACATCAAAATTTAATTCACTAAAAAATAAAACCTTAATCCACATAAAGGAGCTTGAGACATCAACTAAATACACCATTCGAAAAGTGTCAAGAGTAACAACAAAATATGGGCCAACACTAAAAGTTGAAATGGAAAACCACATAATGTTCCTCCCAAAGCGATATAATGCTTTAACCGATGCTGAAATTAAAGAACTCTCGAGCGGATCATATTGCTTAAGTAGAGAAGGTGAACAAAGCTTAATTGTTGAAAGCGAGCTGAGTGAATTTCTAATTCAAAATTCCCAATTTCCAATTTGGCAATAATATATAATAATTTTGTATTTTAGATTATAAATAAAAAGACATTAAAGAGTTTGTAAAATATAAATGTTTGTGTGTTTTATTTAATATTTTCAGTTATTTCATACAGAAATTGATGACATAAATGACCACAGGTAAATGTATTGAAATTCTGATGTTGATTATAGTTGTATTTTATATTTGTACCAAGATATTTGAACTTCCGAAGGAGGTTGTAAGTTTCCAAAGCTGTCGAAATATTCTTTTTCATTGTTGTTTTTATAATATGCTACCCAATGTGTACCAGGTCCTGTTGATACGTCTAAATTGATTATTCCACATTCTATTTTCTTTGTTCGTTTTGGTAGAGTATTCAACATGAAAACTCCTCTAAAATATGGAATATTTATAGAGAAACGGTTTAGGTCCTCATCAGATAGTGGTCTGTTGGGTAGCATCTCTAAGAGTTTTTTGATTCCTCTTTGTAAACTAAACCTTAACCCTTTTTATATGGTTTTAAGTAAAGTCCCTTTCCAACTGCTATAGATTCCATCGCTCTATTATGTCTAATTGCTTCATCAAGCTAATTTTTTGCATTCTTTGTTGCATTAACAGCTTTAGCTATAGCAGCACCTCCAGTTGTTAGACTACCAATTGCACCCAGAGCAGTTAAAATCGGTATTAGAGGCAAAAACCCACCAATTTTTGGTACACGTATTACATGTGGTACTATAATTTGAGATTTTCTTCCTTTTAATGATTTGTTGATAGTTTTTCGTGCAATTTTAATTGCTGAGTTAATATCTAATGGTTTTTCCTTCTTTAGTATTTTTTTTTTTGCAGCTCTAATTGATGTTCTAAACAGTTTTTTATCATTTATCTTGTTCTTTTTAACATTTTTCTTTTTCTCCACACCCATACCAAATTTTGTTTTGGCTTTCATTGCGTTAGTAACCATATAGGCAAATGATTTTTCAGCAATACTACTATCTTTTGATAAAACTCGATCCCAAGCTGAATTTTCAAGTATTTTATCAGCTTTATGTCTAGTGCTTAAATCCTTATTTTTTGAATAAGCTATATCGTGATCTTTACAAGCAGAGTCTAATAAATTAATTCCTTTGTCACCTCAATTTAAACGTTTTTGTAGTTTTGTTTCAGGTCCACAGTACTAATATCCAGGAAGATAAAGTTCACCAGTTAGAGAGTTTATTTTTTTATCTACTATACCTCCTCCAACGAAGGTGTTTTTATGACTAAACGTTTTCTGATATCGTATAACCATATCATCTAATTTTGTCGATAATAACAGGTAACATTTATAAAATCTATTTAGTTCGTAATATTGTTCCTTCTACTAATTTTTTATTTTTTTTTTTTGTTTACTTGCCTCTATCTTGACTGGTGGTTTCTCAGTCTTTAAACTTGTATATTCTCAACTTCTGTCTTGATGTTACTTTTTTCTTTCATGCGAATTCTTGTTTTTTCTTTTCATATCGCTTAAACATGCACAGTCTTGTTATCTTTGAAAGGTTCTGCACAAAACAAATCGAATTTCACAATATTATGAAATTCCATTATATTTCATTAGGTATTTTCTTATCGACAACAACTGCTTTAACACCATCTCATTTACGTTTGCTAACAGCAAATAGTACAATAGGTGTCAGCTATTAGATCAGCTTATCAGCTATTAGATCAGCTTATTAGCACCTGGTCTGTTTTTCAGATCAGCTTATCAGGACCTGGTCTGGTTTTCAGATCAGCTTATTAGGACCTGGTCTGGTTATCAGATCAGCTTATCAGGACCTGGTCTGGTTTTCAGATCAGCTTATTAGGAGCTGGTCTGGTTTTCAGATCAGCTTTTCAGGACCTGGTCTAGTTTTCAGATCAGCTTATCAGGACCTGGTCTGGTTTTCAGATCAGCTTTTCAGGACCTGGTCTGGTTTTCAGATCAGCTTTTCAGGACCTGGTCTAGTTTTCAGATCAGCTTATCAGGACCTGGTCTGGTTTTCAGATCAGCTTTTCAGGACCTGGTCTGGTTTTCAGATCAGCTTTTCAGGACCTGGTCTGGTTTTCAGATCAGTTTATCAGGACCTGGTCTGGTTTTCAGATCAGGCTATCAGGACCTGGTCTGGTTTTCAGATCAGCTTATCAGGAGCTGGTCTGATTTTCAGGTCAGCTTATTAGGAGCTGGTCTGATTTTCAGGTCAGCTTATTAGGAGCTGGTCTGGTTTTCAGGTCAGATGAAATAACTAAAGTCTATCTTTTATTAGCTGTATTTTTTTTTTTCTATAACGAAAATCGTTTAATTCAATATATTTGCTTATAATTAAAAATCCATATTTATCCTTCCAACACTCTACAAATTTTTTAAAACTTGTCAAAATTCATATTACTGCCAACATGAACCTTGTAAACATGCTTCATATTTTTCTCATCTTACTTAAACATTATAATTACATTTGCATTGTCTCTTATTAAATGCTTATAGCCATATTCATAAAAATTTTAAACAGCATTTCAAATGTTGTTTGAGCAAAATTCGCTAAAATTGTATTCATAATAGAATATTAGCTTAAAAACGTTTTTTAACTTGCGTAAATCAACAAATCTTATAAATTAAATGCACCCATACTTAAAATAATTTTGAGCTGACGTCGTTCTAGTTTTGCTTCTTGTTTATTTATATTTTTAACTTTGTCTGTATGTATGTATGTATGCATGTATTAAGAATTATGCTTATGTTTGGCACAAGTAGAATGAGTCATCATTCTTCTGTCGCCCCATACAAAAATATACACGTACACGTACATATGTATGTACATATATTATTCTGCTTTCCACATGCAACATCAGCAAATATCATAATTGAAATGTATTAAGCTTCATTGCCAGAAAAAAAAATAAATGTATAATAACCCATTCTTTTAATTATAAAATTATGTAATTTCTTTAACTATTCATATTTGTAGTAGTATATAGATAATTTTAGTATAAATGTATGTTTTTAAACTTGAGATAGTAGTAGGGAACTGCCAATTCGGCCGCAATTAAAATTGTTAAATTGTGGCTGAAATTGTTAAATTGTGGGCTGAAATTGTTAAATTTGGGTAATTAAAATTTGAAAATTTTAAAATTCTTGAAATTTGATACCTACGAGGGTGGTTCGATGAGTCCTTTAAATATTTTTCGAGGGTGGTTCAATAAGTCACTCTTATTTTTGTTAACATAAGAAGTTTTTGTTTACATTAAGTGTATGTCTGTCTGTCCGTCTGTCTGCCTGACCGTGGAAATTTGAGTCTGTCAGTGATTTGGGTTGTGTAATAATTTGTGGGTGTCCTTTGTCGGAGTAATGGGTAATTAAACTTTAAAATTTTATCCTACGCCGAAATGCCCAATTCCCTACTACTATCTCAAGTTTAAAAACATACATTTATACTAAAATTATCTATATACTACTACAAATATGAATAGTTAAAGAAATTACATAATTTTATAATTAAAAGAATGGGTTATTATACATTTATTTTTTTTTTCTGGCAATGAAGCTTAATACATTTCAATTATGATATTTGCTGATGTTGCATGTGGAAAGCAGAATAATATACATACATATGTACGTGTACGTGTATATTTTTGTATGGGGCGACAGAAGAATGATGACTCATTCTACTTGTGCCAAACATAATTCTTAATACATGCATACATACATACATACAGACAAAGTTAAAAATATAAATAAACAAGAAGCAAAACTAGAACGATGTCAGCTCAAAATTATTTTAAGTATAGGTGCATTTAATTTATAAGATTTGTTGATTTATGCAAGTTAAAAAACGTTTTTAAGCTAATATTCTATTATGAATACAATTTTAGCGAATTTTGCTCAAACAACATTTGAAATGCTGTTTAAAATTTTTATGAATATGGCTATAAGCATTTAATAAGAGACAATGCAAATGTAATTATAATGTTTAAGTAAGATGAGAAAAATATGAAGCATGTTTAGAAGGTTCATGTTGGCAGTAATATGAATTCTGACAAGTTTTAAGAAATTTGTAGAGTGTTGGAAGGAAAAATATAGATTATGGTTATAAGCAAAGATATTGAATTAAATGATTTTTGTTAAAGAAAAAAATTATTGCTAATAAAAGATAGACTTTAGTTATTTCATCTGACCTGAAAACTAGACCAGGTCCTGATAAGCTGATCTGAAAACCCGACCAGGTTCTGATAAGCTGATCTGAAAACTAGACCAGCTCCTGAAAAGCTGATCTGAAAAACAGACCAGGTGCTAATAAGCTGATCTAATAGCTGATAAGCTGATCTAATACCTGACACCTATTGTACTATTTGCTGTTAGCAAACGTAAATGAGATGGTGTTAAAGCAGTTGGTGTCGATAAGAAAATACCTAATGAAATATAATGGAATTTCATAATATTGTGAAATTCGATTTGTTTTGTGCAGAACCTTTCAAAGATAACAAGACTGTGCATGTTTAAGCGATATGAAAAGAAAAAACAAGAATTCGCATGAAAGAAGAAAGTAACATCAAGACAGAAGTTGAGAATATACAAGTTTAAAGACTGAGAAACCATCAGTCAAGATAGAGGCAAGTAAACAAAAAAAAATAGTAGAAGGAACAATATTACGAACTAAATAGATTTTATAAATGTTACCTGTTATTATCGATAAAATTAGATGATATAGTTATACAATATCAGAAAACGTTTAGTCATAAAAACACCTTCGTTGGAGGAGGTATAGTAGATAAAAAAATAAACTCTCTAACTGGTGAACTTTATCTTCCTGGATATTAGTATTGTGGACCTGAAACAAAACTACAAAAACGTTTAAATTGAGGTGACAAAGGAATTAATTTATTGGACTCTGCTTGTAAAGATCACGATATAGCTTATTCAAAAAATAAGGATTTAAGCACTAGACATAAAGCTGATAAAATACTTGAAAATTCAGCTTGGGATCGAGTTTTATCAAAAGATAGTAGTATTGCTGAAAAATCATTTGCCTATATGGTTACTAACGCAATGAAAGCCAAAACAAAATTTGGTATGGGTGTGGAGAAAAAGAAAAATGTTAAAAAGAACAAGATAAATGATAAAAAACTGTTTAGAACATCAATTAGAGCTGCAAAAAAAAATACTAAAGAAGGAAAAACCATTAGATATTAACTCAGCAATTAAAATTGCACGAAAAACTATCAACAAATCATTAAAAGGAAGAAAATCTCAAATTATAGTACCACATGTAATACGTGTACCAAAAATTGGTGGGTTTTTGCCTCTAATACCGATTTTAACTGCTCTGGGTGCAATTGGTAGTCTAACAACTGGAGGTGCTGCTATAGCTAAAGCTGTTAATGCAACAAAGAATGCAAAAAATTAGCTTGATGAAGCAATTAGACATAATAGAGCGATGGAATCTATAGCAGTTGGAGAGGGACTTTACTTAAAACCATATAAAAAGGGTTAAGGTTTAGTTTACAAAGAGGAATCAAAAAACTCTTAGAGATGCTACCCAACAGACCACTATCTGATGAGGACGTAAACCGTTTCTCTATAAATATTCCATATTTTAGAGGAGTTTTCATGTTGAATACTCTACCAAAACGAACAAAGAAAATAGAATGTGGAATAATCAATTTAGACGTATCAACAGGACCTGCTACCCACTGTGTAGCATATTATAAAAACAACAATGAAAAAGAATATTTCGACAGCTTTGGAAACTTACAACCTCCTTCGGAAGTTCAAATATCTTGGTACAAATATAAAATACAACTATAATCAACATCAGAATTTCAATACATTTACCTGTGGTCATTTATGTCATCAATTTCTGTATGAAATAACTGAAAATATTAAATAAAACACACAAACATTTATATTTTACAAACTCTTTAATGTCTTTTTATTTATAATCTAAAATACAAAATTATTATATATTATTGCCAAATTGGAAATTGGGAATTTTGAATTAGAAATTCACTCAGCTCGCTTTCAACAATTAAGCTTTGTTCACCTTCTCTACTTAAGCAATATGATCCGCTCGAGAGTTCTTTAATTTCAGCATCGGTTAAAGCATTATATCGCTTTGGGAGGAACATTATGTGGTTTTCCATTTCAACTTTTAGTGTTGGCCCATATTTTGTTGTTACTCTTGACACTTTTCGAATGGTGTATTTAGTTGATGTCTCAAGCTCCTTTATGTGGATTAAGGTTTTATTTTTTAGTGAATTAAATTTTGATGTTAGATTTGTTGTAGACTCCATTTTTGTTTTATTTTTTTATTTTTTTATTTACTTCTCCGCACTTTGAATGTTTAACTGAAAATGATCTTAAAAGTAGCGATGACGACTTCAAGAAGGCTAATCGAAAATATGGTGAAATAGTGAATAAGTGGAGGGGTAGTGATAGACAGAAAGAGATAGTTATAAAGAGAAAAGGGATAGAGAGAGATAGAGTGCTAAAAAAGAAGTATGGAATATAGATGATGGTATAGATATTTTAAATATCAAAAGATAGTACTTTAAAAATTTAAAGAGCAAATTAGTCTTAAAGAAACCTTCAAACAATCATCATTCATTAATTTATGGGCAAATATAATGAGCCAAATTAGACGTACTCTAAACCAATTTATAAGAGATTTTGAAAGCTTCAGGCTTTTTGATCATTGGGAGATGATCAAATTTTTTCAAAATATGCTGGATGAGAACGAAGAATATGGTATCATGGAAGATGAAGACAACACAGAAGGACACTTCAAAAGCTGTCCTTGGTATAATCCTGAGTGTGAGGAAGGACCAGATACTTGCAGATGTGCAATATATTTTTTGCGTAAAAGTATATTAGAAAATTTAATAATTGGATATTATGAAATGTTTCCATCATTATAATAAAACTAAATAAAATTAAATTAAAATGTATTATTAATATAAATAAAATTAAATTAAATTATTCCTTGTTGTGTGTTATTTTTTAAAGGAAATTTAGGATTCATCTATTCGAATATAAAATAACAGAAACTTGTATGTAGTGAAAAATATAAGGACTTATCCGATTGTCTAAATTGTTTCTCTTTATGAAAAAATCTAATGAAATTTAATGGAATTTCATAACATTGTGAAATTCAATTTGTCATGTGCATAACTTTTCAAAGAAAACAAGACTGTACATGTTTAAGCGACATGAAAACAAGACTGTGCATGCTTAAACGATATGGAAACAAGACTGTGCATGTTTAAGCGTCATGAAAACAAGACTGTACATGTTTAAGCGACATGAAAACAAGAATTTGCAAATAAGCAAAAACAAATTTTTTTTTGATCTAGCGAAGTAAAGCTAATAAAAAAAAAAAACCATTCACATAATTAATTCTTTTTCCAATATTTTATTTAAAATTTTTTCTTAAAAATTCATACACATATTTAACTAATGTATGTAGATACCCAGAAAAAAATTAGACAAAAATTCTCTATTTCAAGTAGTAAAATGTGAAAAAAGGTGTGGTACATTAGAAGAAAAAAAAAATAAATATTTAGACTGACTGACCAACTAAAACGTACACTCTGTCCGATGGACACACAAAGCACACTTAAACATTTCAGAAATATATACACAACGCGCTGAACTTTAATAAAATGAGAAAAAAAATCATATAGAACGTCAAATGAAAGCCATAGGTAATAGCCCTTCATAAAATAAACATATACATATTTACCTTATTAATGTAAACATATTATCAGTATAAAGCAACAGAAATTTCGTCAAACAAAGTCATCTTGTATCCTAGAGGAACCGTCGAAAGGGTATACCTAAAGTCTCTGAAAACCACTTCGTTTTCTGATGATCGCTTTTCAACAAGAAAATAAGTTTGTTCATTGTGACTAATTTAAAAGTACATTTAAATTCAGTCTCATATCCGATCTTAACTGCATCAGAATTTAAGAAAAAAGTTCCTTTTATTCTATTGAATAAATTTTAATTTAAAACAGTAAGCAAAGATATCAGCTTCAACTTCAAATGATTTCATCACAAAAAAAAAAACTAGTGATTGTTTTCAACAACTATGAAAATAATAATTACAATATCAAACTCCCTTTTGATTTTAAATGTTTATCAATAAAAATAAAAAAAGAAGTAAGTTGACTACCAAAGAAAAAAAAAACTATCAGTATATAAGCTGGAGTGCCGGATCAGTTTCATTTAAAAATGTTTATACATTTTCATAAAGCAAAGCAAGATTTCGAAAACAAATGTAGAAAGTGAAGAAAAAAGTCTATAGTTAGAAAAAATTATGTACCCCAAAAATTTCTAACGTTAACTTACTAACGTTGCATCAACTTTAAAAAAATTTAAATTAAGTTTAAGAAATATTTCTATTATAGTTGCTATTACTATAGAGTATGTATCTTCAGGAATTCAGTTTTACTTAAAAACAGAAAATCTTCACAAACTTTTAAGTAAACACAGATAAAAATTAAAACGTTTTTATTTTCAAATAAAAAAAACTGAATATATCGCATCTATACACAGACGAATATTTACAACAACAACACCAACAACAAGAAGAACAAAAGACATCAATGACAAAAAAAAATGTATTCAAAGATTGAATTAAACAAAATCTGTAATATAAACAAATTTCATATAGGCAGACTTTAACGCGAGACAAATTTAAGTATGAGAAAATATAAAACAAGCGTAAGTATAAAAACATATTAAGATTAGCGAAGTCCAGATATATGATAGTATTTTATAGTACCGAATAGTACCGAATATCATGGCAAATACACACACAGCAGAATTCATCTAAGAAAATTCCAAGAAAATTTCAACAACACCCTACCTTTCACAAATCACGACCAGCCTAAAATTCTCCCCCAGATATACATATAAAATTCCCATTGTCATACATACATACATATACAATTACAGAATTAATCTCAAGAACACAACACTCACCTACCCTAAATTATGAATAGTCTTAAACTGCTACAGACGTCTATACACATAGATTCTCCCGGCTACATAATACAAGAACACCTCGCCCCTAATAAATCCCAATCATCTTAAATTCTTACAGAAACAGATACATACATACACATAACCAATTTACCTCAACAAGATCCTCAAATCACGATCAGCCTTAAACTACTATAGACAGACGCATTCGCAAATCCCCATGGCTACATATTACGTCAACGACACTGCCCACCCAAATCATGGTCAGCCTTAAACTCCTACAGAAATACAAACACACAGATTCCCCCGGTTACATATTAATAGAATGCTTCGCCCCTCAAAAATCACAATCAGCCTTAACCTCCTACAGAAATACATATGTACATTGAAATTAATACAAACATACACAGACACACACACACACACGCGCACACACATACACACAATCGATCTACCTCAACTACACCCCGCCCCCTGCCAATCAAACCCTCACCTAAATTCTCACAGACAGACAGACACATCCACAAATTCCTATGGTTACATAATACGGCAACAACGCCACCTACTCAAATCACGTCCAAATTCTCACAGTCTATCAACACGAACATTAGCATTAGAAAAAATAACTTTCACGTTTTCCCGTCGTCATTAGGAAAAATCATTTTCCCGTCGGCATATACACACATAAAAACATTCAAACTATGAACCGCCTTAATACATTCCCTATCCACTTTCATTCGCAACAGGGTTGCCACTCTCTGCAGCTATTAGATTATTTCCCCAGAGATCGCAAACATAAATGCATATATACACAATAAACCTACATAAGCATACCAACGACAACTCAAAACAGCAGCCCAAAGTCTATCAAATAACAATCACTATATGCACACAAATACACGGATCCCTTGTAACTACCCTGCAGTCAGACTGGGAGCAAGTGTCTTTGTGTCAACGCTAAAATTCTAGTAAAAATAGTGGTATAATAAGTTTTCTTCTATCCGTCAGTATAAAAGAAGAAGAGAAAACAGATATGATGTATTTGTGGTGGAATTGTCAATAAGTTTTGAATATACATACATTTGTATATACGTCGCACAAGCGACAAGTCGAAAGCGACTCAGTACATTTTCACCATCGACGTTTCCTACTGGGTATAATGATTGTCTGCCACTACAACAAAAGTATCGGACACCATCAAACATACAAGTAAATACCAAAACACACACTCATACACACACACACACAAACACACACACACACACACACACAAACACACACACACACACAAACACACACACACCCCCATACACACATACAAACACCCCACATATACATGCATACACATAACCAAAGAATCAGACTCACACACACACACACGTACATACACCCATGCACTGTAAGCACAACATTTCTCTACAACAACAACAAAAGCTGTGCACACAAGTATACATACATACACACGAACGAAGAATCAAGCACACACACACACACACACACAATATCAGCATGAAAATCCCCCCATTTGTAACAGGGTTGCCAACGTGTTTGTTTTTTCCTGGTTTTGAATTCCCAAAACATGTCGTCCTCCGCCATTAACAATCTACTGATGGAATCTTCGATGGAAAGCAAAAATTACTCAAAGCGCTACAGGGAAAAATTAAAATCGGATCTGCGTAGGCTTGAGATAAGCCGTGAAAAAACTAGGGAAAGAGTTTCCAGATACAGGAAAAAGCTTTTGGAGTCCAACCAAAATACGAGTACCATAGCAAAAGAAAAAGAACAAAACCGTAAAAGGCAACAAAATTTTCGTTTGAAAAAGAAAAATGAAGCTGAAACCAATATAAATTCGCCAGCTAATCAGCCTTACAGGTGCAAACAAACGTTAGGAAAAGCCTTAACTAAAGTCAAAAAGGCTTTGCCAGTCGATCCGAAAAAAAGGGCACATGTTGTTGACATACCTTATGAAAAGTATGGCACAAATAGTGCATCATCTTTGGTACAGGAGACAAAATCTGCAACAGATGAAAAGAAACAGTTTATTAGGGATTTTTATTTGAGAGACGATATAAGTATCCAAGCTGCAGGTCGGAAGGATACGTTAATCATTGATGGAGAAATAGTACCAAGCGTCTTATGTTGCTGACTGTTTCTGAGTCGTACGAACTATATAAAAAAGAAAGAAATGTTAACTTAGTTAGTAAGTCGGTATTTTATGATTTACGACCAAAAAAAGTGCAACTTTCAAGCAAGATACCACATAATATGTGCGTGTGTAAATACCATGCAAATTTTGCATTTATTTTGCAAAGCAGTGCTGAGGTTATAAAATCATTTTCCTCCAATTTTGAAATTTTCCTTAAATCCGTCTGTTGCAACATTGATAGTGAAAAATGTATGACAAGTTATTGCAGAAAATGCATAACAAATGTGGAAAATGATTTAGTCCCCGTAAAATATTTAACATCAATGGATAAAATCATTAAATGGAAACATTGGCGCAAAGTGGACGACCGAATTGCATTGACTGAAACCGAAGGTTGTCTATCTGATCTATTGTACGAATTAGATTCACAATTGCCATTTTTTAAACGACATTTTTTCGTATAACGTTCCCAGCAAAATTATTTTGAGACCAAAAAAAAAACATATAAAAGCAGAAGATATAGTCCTGCAAATGGATTTCGCTGAGAACTACTGATTAATTTGCCAAAACGAGATACAGAGCGCTCACTTCAGCTACCGCCTAGTTACAATTTTTACTTGCGTTGCATGGCTGATTGGCGGAGTGAAATCCTATGCTGTAATCAGTGACAAACTCAGCCATAATAAGTTCGATGTTTGCTGCTTTCTGACTACACTTGTAGACCTGATTAAAAAAGAGCATGGACAATTTAAAAATGTTTATATTTTTTCGGATGGATGCAGCTCACAATTTAAAAATAAGTTCATTGCGCGCAGTTTACCTGATTTTGTTTCTACATTTGGTTGCAAGGTTTTGGAATGGAATTACTTTGCGAGTTCTCACGGCAAAGGTGCTGTCGATGGGGTAGGACCAACTATTAAACGAAAAGTTTGGCAAATGACAAAATCAAAAAATTTAATTTTAGAAAACGCATTTGCTTTTTATCAATGTGCTCAAAATAACATATATGAAATTAATTAAATTTACATTTCCTCGGAGCAAATCGACTCGTTTTCAACCTTGCTGTATGAAAAGTGGAAGAATGTGCCGAAAATACATGGAATACATAAAATTCATTTTTTATCATGCAGCGAAGATATGAAAATAAAAGCAGCTGAAACTGCATCTTCAAATAAAACTATTATAAAGTAATATATACATATGTACATATACATAAATAGTAAATATATAAATAACAAATGTAGTTTTGTATAATTTTCTAATATTTATGTCCTTTTCATATTTTTTAACAAAAAAAATATCAAGTGGAAATTTGAGTAACGTAACGCCATATAACGTAACGCCAGATACTAATGCTAAAAGAAAAAAAAGGAAAAAAGATTTTTTTATTTGAAAACTTGGAAAATAAATATATATTAGTCCAAATCCTAACAAAAAAGTTTTGAGTAAAAAGACTTGCCCAATTCGCAGATTTCAACAATTTTGTTATCCAAGTCAAACCGAACTTCCGTTTTTTGTAACGTAACGCCAGCTCATATTTTTTAGTACATCTTGAAATCGTTAGGCTCGATTATTTGCATTTTTTCACTGAATATAGAGCTATATAATCTCCTCTCAAACGTAAGAAAAAAACTTTTTTAAATATCGGTTTTTAAATTTTTTTTCATCATATTGCCGTACAAATGTAACGTAACGCCAAAATGGAATGTACCATATATAAATAATTGTTCGACCTTTTTGTTTAAATTATAATGCGTTTTTTATAGAATTACTCTATTCAGTCTTCCAAAGTCATTCAAATTGATTCAAATCCAAATAAAAGACAATTTTATTTCATTTTTTTATATCCGACGTTTCGTTGGGATTTTCCAACATCTTCAGGGATACTATTTTTATTGAAATCTGGTAACATTAATAAATAAAAGAACAAATTTAATGCAATAACAACAATAATAATAAAACAATTAATGTTTTGCTTTAACTTACATATACTATCTTCTAAAAAAATTTTCATTTAAGTTTTTAAAAATGTCATTTTACGCGACGTGACAACATAAAATATAAAACACATAATTTAAAAATAATTGCAAAAATAATCAAAAAATTGTAAATATCACAGTATAAAGCTTTTCTTAACGTTCTAATATCACAGTTGAAGTTACACTAAAACTTAAATTAATACGATGCTATAAGTAGCATTAGTTTTGTCTTTGACAGTCTTGTTGTTCATTGCTATGTCCATTTTTTGTTGAATACTTAAGGCTTCCAAAGTGCATCTTTTGTTATATTTCCTCTCTTTGTGCAGTATTTTCACATTTTCCAGATCAGCTGTGTGAGAATAATCCAAACAATGTTGAGCTAATGCAGTAGATTGTCGTTCTTTTTTAATATCAGTTTCATTTTCAGCTACTCTTACGCCCAAATTCCTTTTTGTTGTCCCTATGTAAACTTGTTTACAGCTTTCGTGTGCGTTTCCATTATAAATATTTGATTTCATATACTACATTGCTTTGATCTTTTTTATTTATTTTTGTTTTTAGATTTGTGAACAGTGTTTTTGTTGTTTTGTTTGGTTTGTGTGCAAATATAATTCCTTCTTCATTAATTATCTCTTTTATTTTATTATTCTCAGTGACCTTTGGAATATACTAGGGATGTAACGAATACCAGTTTAGCGAATGCGAATGCGAAAACGAATAATGCATTTGAATTTTTGCGAAAGCGAATGCGAATGCGAAAGCGAATGCAAATACTTACAATACGGTAAAAAATCACATCAAACTAAATTTGTTTAAGAACATGAAGTTGTATTATATACATAGATGTACTACGTATAGCATTTTATTTAAATTGAGTCTTGAATTGAGCAAATATTTATTAATTGATTAAATTCTTAAAACAGAAAGATGTATGTATGAAATTATATTGAAATAAGTATAGATAATAAAAATAAATTTACAAAATGTTAGGCAATTAACCCATTCGTACTTTGGCCCTACATCCTGGTACTCTGTTCAATAATTAATGTGAAGTGCTGCCAAAATACATATTAAGAAAAATTGGCATGAATTCATGAAAAAATTTTGGAGAAGTAATACTTTTTTTTTCATCTTGGGAAAAACATATGAAATATATCTTCAACATTTTAAGTTTTCATGCGAAATAATATGCGTGGCACTTGTTTCGCATAAAATTTACAACAAAGAACTGCTAGTTAAAATTGTTTGCATTTAAAATTTTCTGTGCGAAGTAATGAATGGTGCTCAACATTTTCCAAAAGTTTGAAAAGGCTAGTTTTAAGTATTTTTCAAAGCTGTATTTTGGTTCAGTATTCGCTTGAAATATTCGCCTGCATTTTAGCGAATGCAAAAGCGAATGCAAATAGCAAAAGTAAGCGAATAATTTGCGAATGCGAAAGCGAATGCGAACATTCGTTACATCCCTAGAATATACGATAAGCTTACATATTTAGTGTTGCCAGATGTTGTTTTCGTGTTATTATTTTTTGTTTCATTATGTATTGATTTTTCTATAAGGCTATTGATAATTATGCTATGTCGGATAATTATTGTTTCTAAGTATTTCTATGATTATTTTAATATTTTTATCTTTGAATTTGTTATGACTTATATGTAACACTTTATTAATAAAGTTTGAAATTGTATTTATCTTGTGTTTAATGGGCTGTGTTGAATTATAATTTATTATTCTGCCTGACGATATTTGTTTCATGTACCAATCTGTTATAATTCTGTTCTTGTGTCTAATTATTCTAATGTCAAGGTAAGGCAGCGAATTGTTTATTTCCTTTTCAATTGTAAATTTTATTTTGCTGTGATAATTGTTAAAAGCCTCCATTATGATTTTTTCGTCCTTTCTTTTTACAATGGCAAATAAGTCATCTACATATTTTGTTAATAGTTTGATTTCTATATTTTTATCCCTTAGTTCATTCGTTGTTTTATCTAAAAGAGTATCTAACACAATGTCGGCAATAGTTGGAGATAGAGGGTTTCCCATTGGCATTCCATATGTTTGATTATATATTGTGCCTTCATATATGAAATAATTGTTTTCGTTTAAACAAAATTGTAGCAGTTTTAAAAATTGTGTTTTTGGTATTTTGGTGTGATTTTTTAAAATTTCCCATTTCTCCATAATATTTCTTATAGCTAAATGTATCGGTATGTTAGTAAATAACGATACCACGTCCAATGATACAAAGATTTCGTCATCGTCCAAAATAATATCTTCTAATCTTGTTTTAAGCTCTATTGAATTTTTTATGTTAAATTTTGTTGATATCACATTCTTTAAAATAACTCCCATATATTTAGACAGATTGTAGCATGGTACTTCCATAGACGATGATATTGGCCGTAAAGGCACGTCTGGCTTGTGGATCTTGGGCAAGCCGTATAGTCTCGGTGCTATAGCACCATTTTATTATTTATTTTATTATTTTATTATTTCAAAAACACAAAACTCATATTCGTACATAAAATTTAATTTAAGAAATCAGATTAAAAATTAATGCAACTAATTATAAAAGAAAAAATAATCTGTCTAACAATTGTTTTCAATATAATTTTTTCAGTAATATGAACTTTGTTTCTTATCTAGAGAATTCTTTTATTTTCGATAAAATTAATGACTTTATTATCCTTTTGATTATTTGATCCACTATGTATAAAATAATAATATAAAATAATGGTTTTTCTTTTTTAAACGTTGGGGGTACGCATATAAACTTTGCATACCGTATGTATTTTCTAATGGATTTCCAGTTCACCAGTGATAAAATACCAAGCTTTTTTGATTGCAAAAACGATCTTATGTGAGATATCATGTATGCATACATTCTTATATGGCTCATAATGAAATTTCCATATATGACCTCATATATTATAATACATTTCATATATTTGTTCATATATAATAATTTTGCAATGTATAATCCCATATATTTCCATATATGAATTCATACATACTTATATATAGTTATATACATTCATATATTGAAAATATATGGACCATATATAATATTTTTAGCTGGGTTTATGTGTTTCTTTATATTTTTTTCTCAGATTGATATTATTGATGTTGTTATATAAACGAATATGTTAAGAATTTCTTAAACAAAAAACATCTAATTATATAAATTTCTTTAGAACTTTTTCAAAATAAAGTAATCTTAATTCAAAATGTTTTAAAATAATCAAAAAGAATCAAAAATAATCTTTGAAAGTAATCGGATTACTTTTTGATTAATTTTGATTCTTTTAGATTATTTTGTAGTAATTTCCAGTAATTCAGATTACTTTTCGATTTTAGTAATCGTAATCAATTATTTATCAGCAATTCTTTTGAAGGCAATTATATAATCATTACAATTCTTTTTAAAATGTAATCTAATTGATTACTAATCGTAATCGTAATTTAACAGCCCTGAAATGAACAAACCATGCTTTCTTTTTACATACGTATACATGTTTGTTTAACAAAGAAATGCAAATTTTTCTGTTTTCCTTTTTCAGATATTTTTGAAATAATTAATTTGACAAAATACACAACAGGTGGTTGGATAATTTTTGCAAATAAAAATTTTACTAGTAATAATTTGTAGAAATTTTTATGTCTCTCAATTTTTTTTCTCTATTTTGACGCTCTCTCCTTGCAAACTTTTTGAGTTAATGAACACTTTCCAGTAATAATTCTTACAATTGAAATTGTAACTCCCAAGCTTCAGCAGCAGTTTGTAAACTTCATCACTAAATGCACTGGTAATCATAGACTTCGCGTAACTTTTCGCTTTTCTATACAAATCTGCTTTCTCCTTAAATAAATTATTTTCTTTGGCTTTTTCACTTACCTCTAATGGGATTGGCTTCAATAATTTACCTTTTTATTGATTGTTATTTTCTTAATTTTTTTTTTTTGTTCTATTTAAAAGACTAATGGCCATATGTATAATCAAAAACTGGCATGAAGTTAGCATAAGTGGCAAAATTGAACATAGTTTTAACGTGTTTTGCTATGCTAAGATGTAATCGTATGTTAAAACTACATTATGCGGCGATTTTTAATGTAAAATTTTATAGAGGAACTCGTCAACACGTATTTTGTCACTTATGCTAACTTCATGCCAGTTTTTGATTATACATAAGGCCGTAAATTTTTAATAGATACATACATATCGCTCATTTACTCAAGCAATGTCATGACTGAAAAAACTAGTTCGCCAGAAAACGAGTTTAAAGTTTTCAATTTACACACAAGTTAATGGAGAAATAAAATTTCTTTTTTCTCTCAAGAGTTGAGTAAACAAGATACTTGTATGAAATTTTTACATATTATCAATAACGATATCAGGACTAATTAATTCCGCATCATTAACTTAATAAAATAATTCTGCGAAAAAAAACCGACTTCAATGCAAAGATCTGATAGAAGCAGAAGTACGCGAAATATAAAATTAAATTTTAATTGGCGTTCATCCGCCCATTTTTTAAATGCATGATTGTGTGTTTTTCAAAGCTTAGGGTGCATGTTAAGTCTTGTAAAAATCTGTAAAGTAGAACCACTCAAAATATTAAGTTTTAATGGGCGAGACCGCCCTTTTTTAAATGGAGGATTGTGTCTATTTTAGAGCTCAAGGTGTGTGGTTAGTTTCGTAAAACTTGGTTAAGTAGAACTGCTTGAAATATTGTAATAAATTTTAATGGACGTAGTAACCCCGCCCATTTTTTCAACTTTAAAATTATGTAATTACAAGAACTTAAGGTTTTTGATATGTTTCACAGCAATCAAATAAGTAGAATGTCATAAAGTTTAATAAAAATATTTCGGTCTAAAATGTACCGAGTTATGAAGTCGGTTAAAAAATAGATTTTTTGGTAATATTAATTAAAGAAATTTAGAAATAGTAATATCAAAAAAGTATTGGCTAAATTTGTGCCAGCAGCCGCTGTTATACGACTAATGCAAATAAATTTTCTTAGTTAAAGTTAGATTGTTTTATTGAAATAAAAATAAATTTATTAGGTGAAGTTTTTAATTTGTCAATATTTTTTATTATTATAATTGATACTTGAAAATTTTAAACAAAAACTAAGATTAGATATCCTTATTATTTAAAATGTAATTTTCTAGGTAGTAATGGTTATGTGTTCTTGAAAATTAAAAAATTTGGCGGTATTTTAGTCAATTCAGAGGAACATCTTTTATAATCGATAATCCACGATGGACATTACTTAAGTTTGTAATCAGTTTACATATCATCGTTATTATAATATTTTATGAGAAAGTTAATTTTCAGAATTTTATAAAACAAAATTATATCAGATCAAGATGTAGCTTATGTTAAACTAATAACAAAAATTAAACATTTTAAAAACCCCCGACTTTTTTCAGAAAAGATGTTATATCTTCTAAACGGCTGGACCGATTTTCTTCAAACATAGCTAAGAACCCTCTCGATCAAGCCATCTTTCAAACAGAAAAAATTAAATAAAAATCGGTTTAGCCGTTTGGATTGTACGTGGATACGGACAGACACACAGATGCACAGATACACAGACACACAGAAACACACTACAAACTTATAACACCCCTTTTTTAGTCGGGGGTTAAAAATGGGGTACAATAAAATTATATATATGGATATAAATTTGAAATATTTATTGAAGGTGGATTTGATAGAAAAATTATAAAGATTATAAATATGTACATATTTGTCTGAAAATAATTTCTCCATATTAATCCTTTAATGCGCAACATCAAGAAAATAATTTTTTCTACAGATTCTGGGAGCTCGTAGCATAAGTAAAAACTTTTGTTCTAGGACTTATTTAAAATTTATGAAGAGGAAAGAAGATGAATTTATTTTCTCTCTTTTGACGCTCTCTCATGTTATCCCAGTCAGCATGTGGAAGATTGTTTCACCAAACTGAGTCTCTTTCAACTGCCTTAAATGATCAAAAACTGATTAATCAGTTCTGCTCTTAAAATATGATTCGAAAATGAATCCCAGAAACACTCTATTTAAATATCAATTCATATTTAAATGTCGATTTTGATTAATTTTTGTATGGAAAAATTATTTTTAAATATGAATTGATATTTAAATAAGTTGGCGAAATTGGCCCTTAGAATGTGATTTGTTTTAAAAACAATAACAAACAGCAAGCTCGTGTAGTAAAATCAAGAAAATATAAAAATATAAAAATTTAAAACAAAAAAAAAAAAAACTGAAACTGAATGTAAACAGACAGTTTGTGAGTACTGTCTCGAAAGTGAATCGAAATTGATCAGAAATGCGAGTCATAAAAGACTCTTTTAGAAGACTCTCGGCCAGGGTACCATTTTCTCCCGAATGAACAGTCTTTTTCGACTGTTTTATGAGCGCATAAATGCTTATTTTAATCGTGCGGAGGAGTCGAAAAAGACTCGAATATGATCATTAATTTCATAAAATGAATAATAAAAGCACAGAATATACTTGTATTAATTACAATAGAAATAAAGCAAAGTTGTAAAATAAAACATATGTATGTATACATATGGAGTTGAACGAAAGAGTTGCATTGAACAATTGAAAAAACACAGCTAATTGTAATCATTTCCCTATGTGCTGCCACTTGTAAAATTAATACGCATCGTTTACACACGTATTTCATATGGTAGCTTTGGTTTTCCAGACAAAATGTTCGAAATGGATGAATCGTGCTGCAGAAAATTCTCAGTAAAAAATCTTTGTCAGGACAAAAATTTTGTTCGGAAACAATAAGCCACATAATTTTAATGTCAAATAATTTTGTTTGTTTCTCATATATGATCAGAGATGGAAAGTGCCACTTTTGTATTTGTTAACGAGTAAAATTGAAAAATTATAAAAAATTCATAAAAATAGTAATAATACATGAAACTGCGTAAAAAATTTAATTTTAAATATCAATTTCTAAAAAAAAAAATTGCAATTTAAAATATCAAACAAAATACTTCAGAAAAAGTACAATTATATCATGATTTCTATATGTGGTTCTGATTTGAATAAAATTTTCTTGCATGTTCTTACAAGTAAAGCGTTCATTTACTTTTTCATATTTGGGAGAGTAATTTTGTAAATTTCTGCCGTACTCTCGATGCTAGTTTATGCTGGGCAAGTAAATGAACAGACCTATTGGCATAACTGCTTGCGCAAAAGTTAAAAAGGGCTTCATGAAACAAGGTTCGCATATTTACCCAATTGCACAAATGGCATTTTTAAGGATTCTCATGAAAAACCTTATTGGGTTTTGTGCCGCCTTAAAATATAATTTAATGATAACCATAAAAAATTTTTCACGCAAAATTTCATATGTCATTTTCCAGTCGCAAAGTTATTAAATGTGTTTCAATTTTAAATATAGTATTCGTATTCGCGGATATTGTTTCAGATATTCGTACATGTATTCGCGAATATCAAAAACTGATATTCAGCACATCACTAATACATATATATAAATTTAATTTCAACTTTTTCTTTTTATTTGTTTTTAAGGATTCTGTAACCAAAATTTTGAATATATCACAAAACCGCACTAACGACGTATTAAGTTGTGATAAGCCTAAAACCCAAACATCAACGACAACTTTATTGAGCCTACCTAACGATGAAACCAAAAATGTCACCAACTCGGTTGGTAAAAACATCAGCAATTACCAATGCAATTTTTGCGATTTTTCCAGTGTGCGACTTAATGTAATGATATTACATCGAAAAATGCACAGTAACAGAGACGCTTCAGGATCTAGTAATTCAGCACAATTGAAACGAAGCAGTGTGAAATCAATGCCAGCTAGTGTCGCAACAACAACAACGAATATTAATACTGACAGAAATAAAATACAGCAGAATCAAAATTCCAATAAGGACAAAAATATTAGTAAAACCAAAGCCAGTACACCCACAGGAACTGAAACGCCTGCACCACTGAAAGCAAGTACACCAGAAGTAGCATCTATTAACACAAAAAATATTACAATTGATGTAACGGAAACTGCAGTAACACCTTTAACTGCAAAAGAAAAAAGTAATAAACCTAAAAAGTTGCAAACATCTCCTACAAACAATTCAAAAACTGCTAAAAAGGTAGTAACTAAAGAAAAGAAAGATACCAATGCTTACGACACAATACTATCAGATTTTTGTCCCAACGATACGGAAACTTCTCTTCCAGCCGAAGGAAACCAGTCGCGGCGTTCCCAGCGACATTGCAAAAATACCGCTGACAATGCATCTGGTGAAGTATCAATGATATGTATAGACTTGTCGGAGCCTAAGATTATACAGAAAATACCTAAAAAAAGAGAGTACTGTTTGCAGCTACAAAATGAAATTCCGTCACAATTAACGGCACCAGGTGTGGCTACAGAACCTGATGTAGTATGTTTATTGGATAACGAAAAGGAAAACACTACTAATATCTCATCAGCCGTACATTCTGCCACTTATAGAAAGGATGCGGAAGATATACGCAGAATGTTGTTGGCCGATTGGAGTGATGACGATGAAAATCCAACGGACGCCATTGTTGTGGATGACAGCACTGTGGTAGAAAATACATTAGAAAAAAATACCGAATGTATACCTGCAGCAGTTGAAAAAGTACTAACTTCTTCTATGGAAGTTGTAACATCTACGCCTGTGGTTAAGCACTCCATAGCACGTATACGAAACATACCGAAAAAAGATAGGCGTGATGTGGTACTGGAAGATTTTAATAGCAGCATGCCGCTTATACAAAGCAGACATACTTCAGATCACGCTGCAAAAACTTTGGCTGTAGATTTGGACAGTTCAAATTCTTCAGTTGTAGAAATCATAGAAGACCAACAGACAGCTGCCATTATTACCATAAATGACGATGAAGATCAAGAAAATTCCGTTTCTCAAAAAAATCCATCAGGTATCAGTATTACTGCTGCTGTTGCCCATATTAATGATAAATCAACTTCGGCTGCAACATCAATTACTACATTATCATGCTTTGATTTTCCGGATGATGAAGATGAACAGGACAATACCACAGTAACAATTTCTCATTTTAAAAAGAAATATCTTTCTGGAGACAAACTGCAAAATTTATCATCCACTGCAACAGATGATTTAAGTGAGGAAACTGTTAATAAGAGTCGAGCGGAATTAGCCGAAAAAGACCAGCGTTTAGCAGCTGAAATTGAAAATCTTTTAGAACAGACTCAGCCCACCGTAGCAGATCTTTTGAATGCCAACAGTTTAGAAGAAAGTATGTCAGTCAAAGATTTGCCTATAAAAGAAAGAGGGAAACGAATATTCAAATCACGCAATAAAAACCGCATGGAGGATGCCAAGACCAATGCAGAACTTGTGAATGTTACGGCTGTAGACTCCGTTTTAACAATTGCATCACAAACAGTAGAAGAGTATAAATCCAATGTAAACGAAGCTATAAATAATATGGAACCTGAAGTTACTACTGAGCAAGAAATTGGCATGGTACCTAATCAAGAAACTCTTATAAATAAGGAATGTTTAATTGAAATATCTAGCAAGGAAATTGCATTCAGCCTTCACAATGAAATGCCAAAGTTTTTGGATGATAAATTAATGCCAAATGAAAATAAAGAGAATGAAAACTCATCAGAAAGCAATAAAGACTGCACGGAAGAATCTCTGAGCGAGAATAACGCAACTGAAAATCAAAGAGAACATACTGAAAAAGCAGAAGCCGTAACATCTGACAGCACAGTTGAAAATATTGACAATGAAAATATAATAGAGAATTTATTAAAAGGGCAAAATGAAAATGAAAAAAGAAATGATAATTTACATAAAGAACTATTAAACGATCAAGACGCTATAGTTTGTGAAGAGAAAGAGGCAGTTGAAAAACATCCAGAGCAAGAGAGTATTGTGACAGTAGAACGCACGCAAAAGACCGCTACACAGGAATCAGCAAAAGGTGGTCCAGAAGCTGAAAATATCAAAGTCGACAATGGAAAACTTCAAGATGTTGAAACAAATTCGGAAATCGTTTTAGATATAGATATAGATAAAACACTTAATACTTTATCTCTTGAAGCTTCTGCGATTAGAGATGTTGAGAGAGAAGAATTGCCAGTAAATAAAGTAAAAGTGTTAGATATTGAAATTCTTTACCATTCTCATGAAAATTTGAAAAATGATTTAGTCAAGGATGATAACAAAGAAACTGATATCCCCGATTCTTCTGAGGATATCTCCACAAGTATTGATAAGGATTTGGAAAAACTTGCTACTGAAACCAGTGATGATAACGGCAAAAAAGAGGTTTTAAGTCCCAGTGTTGATAAGGAGTTAAAAAATCATTCTCCTAATACAAGTGGAAATGACAAAAATGATAATCATAAACAATCTTCGGAAACAATTTTCAAAATACGTGTAAAATCTCCAGAACAATTACTGAATCAAGCATTTGTAATGGCCCCTCAAGAGGATCAAGAAGTACAATCGGCAGTGGATACTAATGTGGACGCACGTTTGATTAATACAACACCCACCGATGAAAACAGCAGCATGGGTGCGTCCGATACAGGTGCCGAATTCGGTTCTCCTACATCAATGCTTAGTGAGGAACGTTTACCAGCATTTAGATTCGACAGAAATCTAACTCCACACCAGGAAATAGAAACAGCTGAAGTAGCGTTACAGTTAGAGATTGCAACAGAAGTGAATCGAGAGGAAAAAAGTGAAACTAATGCTAAAAATGTAACTTCAGAACAAATGAAGGAAAATATTCTAAAGTACAAAACAGAAATTTCTAGTAATTTCAATCAGAAGTCATTACAGCAACGACGCTTTAGTATGGACTTGAATTCCTTGCAAGCAGAATTAAAAACATCCTTCAAACGTCAGCGCTTGAGTGTAGACGCCATATCAAATAACCAAGAAAAAACTATTGAAAATCCGCAAGAAATTTCACTAACAGGTCAAAATAAAAGCGCTATAAAACTTCGTCCTAAAAGTCGTCATATGAAAGTTACTCCACGACGCAACGTTAATCAGCTATTCAAAAAAGAGCCATCTTTTGAAATCAATGCTACCAATGATGTTAGAAGAAGCAACTCGTTGGAATCCATTAAGGAAGCTTCATGTGTCGACAGTATTGTTGGTGTTATAGGAAAAGAACAGTCAAAAAATAACTGCAATGTTGTTCCAATTAACGAAAATAGCAGCACACTTTCAAATGATGTACTTGAGAAAGTACCAGATACAAATAAACAAGTTGAAGCAAATCATAAAACAACTTTAGATAATACCATAATAAGTGAAGTCACCGAAGATAATGAATTACGAAGTTCATTTAATATTGTAGAACTGACCAAAAACTATGAAGAAAATCAAGAAAATATCCAAAAAGATAAGTTAATAACAAGCGCTATCGATGTGGAAGCTGAAACTAGAAATGTACAGTGTCCCAGCGAAGTGACTACAACTGGAATAAGCACCCTAGAAGCAACGCCAGAGAACCTAGAAGAAAACCTGCAAGATGAATTAAATTCGAAATATGTTGGCGATGGTAATATTTTAACTGCTGAAACTAGTGAATATGTTGCCATCGATGACAAATCTATCAGCGAAAATACTGTTAGAAGTTTAAAGCTCGCAGAAAATATTGCAGCAAGTCGTCCAGAAATTCCTCTTATAACCGTGAATAGAACAGAAGAAGTAGAAAACAATAAATCCCAATCAATAAACATGGTTTCATTGGATAACTGTAACACGAATAAAGATAACATATTGGAAATGCCCTTCTCTCCTGGAGTTCCACCTCCTACACCACAAGAACGAGAAATTGTAATAGAAAGTGAAAACTTAAACCAACAAATTCAAACAAGCATGGAAAAAGAACCTAATTTGTCTGATTTTTCCGGAAGTGTTGAAGAGGAAGAGAACTCAGACGAAAAAGCTAAACAACCTTCGACTCCTAAAGCCGAGAAACGGGTTTTAAGCGAAACTGATAATCAACCAGTAAAATCCAAAGAAGATGAACCATTCGATGAAGAAATTCTTTGCACTTTGACATCTTTAGAAATGGAACCCATCAACGATTCAAATGCTAGTCCTGCTACACCCACACTCATAAACCTGAAGGCCAATAGCGAATGTAAAACGTTGGCAGAACCATCAATACCTCAGCCGCTGGAAGTCGTCATTGAATTTGATAGCACTGCGGCAACTCCTGGTACGCCTACAGAAAATATTATTAATGATGAATATGAAAATAACATGCAAATTCCATCTACACCTCAGACTAAGGACTTAATTATAGAATGCGAGCCTTCAACACCACAGGGTATAATTGAATGTGATCCCAGTATACCAGCACAGGTAACACCTGAAAAAAAGTCTATCATCGAAAGTGATGTGGTCATTGCAACATCTAACCAAATCAAGAACATTACAGTTGAGGAGAATCTTCATTTGGAGGAAAAAGAGACACTTTTAGAGAGAGAATTTCAAGCTATTCAAACTAAAGAAAATTCCGCACCAGTTGAATCAGAATCAGAAGCAAATGTTATGGAAACTGACGATGACAAAGCTGCCGAAGAGTTTCTTATTGAGTTCGACAGTATTGTCAATCATAGCCATGCGGCAGAAGAGGACGTGCAAAGTAATACTGTAGAAGATGTTATAAATGCCGAGGATCTTATTAACAATATCATTGAAGAAGTTCATGAAGATCAACAGCCTAAACAAGATGAAGCAACAAAAACTAAATCTCCAGTACCATACGAGCCGCTGACAACGTATACTGTCGTAGGACAAAAAAACTCCTGGAATCAAATATTCAAAGATTCCTTTAATAGACAATTACCTCTCGCCAAAAGACGTCAGACAATTTGTTTTGAAATATCTGACAAAAGAGAGGGAGTTGCATGCAAAAAACAATCAATTGACTTTGAGTCAATTCTACCAGTAAATAAAACTACTAAGCGTACGTCGGAACGGAAGCTTACATTGCCAGCCATTGAGACTAAACTGTCAAACAGTCCTCAACCACATGGTATTTTTGCCTTAAAAAAAATAATACCAACTACAAAACGAAAATTATCCATTGAAGATAATATTACGTCCTTTATAATTGAGCGTCCAAAGCAACCGCAGCAGCAGGCGAATTCAACAAGTGGGCCTCCTCCATTGCAGAGGATTAGACCTTTGAGTAGACAAGCTCATATAATTTCTAAGAACAACATAGATAACTTGTCGGAACCACCGCCACTACAAAGTAACGACAATATATTTCACGAATTATTCCCATCGGTAAGTTCATTAATAAAAATTTTTATTTTTCAAACACACCTACTCTTATTTTATAAAATAAATTTTGCAAAATATGATTTACAGAATTGGGCGGATTGACTAAGAACGTATCAAGCCCTATTTTCGATGTAGTCGTATGCGACATGTAGTAAAATATAAACTTTTTTATTGAAATTAAAATTGTAGGGTATGCCTACCCATAGTTTAGAATTATCAAAATGCCAAAATTGTTGATAACTTTTAAATTAAAATGTAAAATTTTATCGTAATTACCTTTTCCACTAAAGGCCGTGACACACTATCATACAAAGTCGTGCGATCTACGAAAATATACAAATATATTCTAATTATGATTTAAATTTCATAATTTTACGGTCGCGGGGAACAATTTTATGAGGGGATAAAAACAGCTCGAATGGATTCCTGTAAATATACACACTGCGTGCATTGGCCGGAACTTTTGATGATTCGGACAAAATTTACTTTTAATTATTTCTATTTAGGTGGGAAATAAACTACGTCCTGATCCAGACTTGCAATTCTTGTTGTAGTAACTTTCTATTTTTAAGTGAAAAAGAGAGAGAGAGGAATACTGATTGATGAATCAACAATTTGATTGATTCAACAATTTGATTGATGAATCAACACAATTCACATATTCCATTTGCAACAAAGTTTCGTATATAAAGCAGAAATCTACATCAACTGACACCACACACAGTGGACCAAACACAGAAGAACGCTGATGATGAAGGTTTAGTGGCCTTCGAAAACGGCTAGCTGTTCCGTTCAACTATGTGTTGTCAGAATATTTACAACTAACTTTGGTGTTATTTGTTCATTAATAATTATCACATGTAATTTGGCTTAAAAAGCGATACGAACTTCAGCCTATTAAAATCATAAATACTGAACAATGCTGCTGCCACTGTATTAGATAATTATCTTGATTGTACAATAAAAATCAAGTCTTGATATTTACCAATATATTGCGATATTATTGTACAATACGAATAATTGCACAATTATATTGCAAGTGCGTGGGCCGCTTTACAAAATATTTTCCAAAAATGTCTTTATTTAGCATTACTACGTGATGTAAATACATAACTCAGCGATTATACGTAGATAGCATATATTACTATCTGTGAATTATATTGCCACACATTGTTATGTCTATTAATTACATTTCTTACAAAACAAAAATAATTGCCAACATTTTACGCCTTATTTGCAAATAGTGCGTTATTTGCAAATAGTTTTCGTGAGTTATTAACTTACAATAAAAAAGTTAGACGGCAACGCTTTTCACTTTTATTTGCAAATAAGAAATGCGTATAAAGTTTAAACTATAAACGGCATAATAGACTATTCTATGGTGGTAGTTTGTTTATACAAATTGTTGACATTAGTCGACTCTCAGCCGATTTGTACTAGCCGCCGACGCTTTTATTTTTAGCCGCCGCCGAGATTTCTTCGGCGCAAGTCGACTTTTAGCCGTCGCCGATGATATTTTTGGTCAGCAGCCGCCGCCGACAAATCAGTATCGACTTCGTTCCCTGGGCAGAATGGACGGGAGTAGCAGAGAAACAAGTCGATGCAAAATTAATGGCGGTAGCCCCGCAATAATTTTTAGACTATTCAAAATAAGTCAATTCAAAAAAGCTAATTTTTCAGTAGAGCGAAAGAACTAGTTAATTCGCTTATTCTTGTAAAAATAAATTATCTGCCTTCCATAAGATGGTTTAAATATGCTTACTAATTTATAAGTCTGCAAAAAATATTTTATTTTGCACTGGTTTGCGTATTTTTATGAGATAGCATATTTTATTCGATCAAAAAACAAATATTTTTTTAGAGTTAGCATATTTGGTCGGAAAAAATATGATTTTTTAATATATTTATTTTTTAATCAATGTGTAAAATCTATTACTCAATACTAGATATAAGAATTGAAAAGATAATAGAAAAAACTTAAAATACCATAAAAGGAATAACTTGTTCCTGACTGAAATCGTCTTCCATCTCGATGTGGCCAGCTTTAGCACTCTCTAACTCACTCTCTAGTATGACAGGGTCACTCCAAATTATCAATTTCGAAAGCTTATATCATTAACTATAACACTACTTTACACCAAAAATTTACATTTTATGAGAGGTGATTTTCCTTATGTATTTTCTTCCGCTGAATTCTAAAATCAACTTTAAATTGTTTTTATGGAACAGTTTTTGAGATATTTCATTTTTTTAATTTTTTTCGACCTTTTTTCACTTGACAAATCATATCTCGAGGAATAAATGTCCGATTGCGTCGTTCTTGGTATTCAAATGCAAGGTATTGAGATGATAAATAAATGTGTAAAATCGGATCTTTGATTGGTAAAGCGGTTCTATCTACTTGGGTAGAGATTGTTATTAACATCAGCTATTTAACGTAAATTTTAATGAAACGGAATATGAGAAATTATTGTTTTGTATACAATTATTGTTTTACCTTTGGTAAATACATTTATAAGTATCACTATTAATTTTTCGTTTTTTCCATTTGTTTCATTCATGTTTAATATTCTTGCTTATCTTTTTTGCGATCATCACATTAATTATTTTTACTTATTCGATGTACCGTCGGTACATACATATAATTATTATAGTAGTGGCTATTATGTTAAATTGTTTTTGCTTTCAACAGTTGATTTTACTTTCCAGCATTATTAACTGTGTTTCCAAGCAAACATATTTTAGTCACGTGCCACAGTGTTCCATTTCAGAAAATAGGACGACAAAAATAAAAAAATTTAATTAATTAAAAATTTAAGCTGACCACACTATTTGCAAGCGAAGACACAGACTAGCTTAAAACTATATGATTCTTGTATATCTTTCAGTTTGTATGCTTATAACGGTACTCGAAATGACATGTTAAAAGAAAAACTCAAAAATACTATGGGTATTTTATGCAATTTCAAAAGTAAATAGAAGGCGTTGTAGATGCGATATTAATTTTTTTAATCAATTGTAACTTTTGACTTCTTTTTAACTAACAAACCAAAACACATTTTCTAAATAATGGTTTTTTGTTAAGTGTTAAGCTAAGTACGTTTTTTTTACAATTATTACCAAACAAATTAACTTTGCCAGACGAAATCTTTTGATATCCATCCGTTTCACCACATCCATAAGCGTTTCTGTAATCTTTCAACCTGGCTGTTATAGGCTTTACACAGCAGATGCTGCTAAGACAAATTCAATTCCCACACAAAATGCTTCCCCGCCAAATAATTCAAAAAATACTGACGCAGGCTTTAATTTTAATCGCCTTGAAGCTACTATTGAAAATCTGGTGCAAACTATAAACAATTTTACAACAAATATGACTAGCATGATGCAAGAAATGCTGCGAATGCAGAATACTCTGCTTCAAGCATTAATTAATAAGCCATGAATGAACACGTTAACAATATGTTTCTGGAACGCAAACGGCATTCGCCAACATAAAAATGAACTTGAGCACTTCCTCACGGAAAAAAATATTGATGTAATGTTAGTATCTGAGACTCATTTGACTTCGAGAAGTCTTTTTAAAATTTATGGCTACACTATATATGATACAAAGGACCCTAGAGGAAGGGCTTGCGGTGGATCAGCAATTCTAATAAAGTCAAGACTCAAGCACTATGTTCTTGATAACATTTGTGAAGAACACCTACAAGCAACAAATATTGGCATTGAAAGTTTTTGTACAAATTTTGTTATATCATCAATTTACTCCCCTCCCAGATTTTCAATCACTGAGAATCAATATGAGGATTTCTACAAATCTCTTGGACCTTGTTTTGTAGCAGCTGGCGACTACAATGCTAAGCATACGTTCTGGGGTTCGCGTCTTATTACCCCCAGAGGTCGAGCATTGTTCAACACTATTTCAAAAATGGGCTTGGATGTCATTTCGAGTGGGGAGCCCACTTATTGGCCTACTGACATACAAAAAATTCCGGATGTTATAGATTTTGGCGTCATAAAAAATATCTCTAGGGATTTAATTCAAGTTCAAGCTTCTCTTGATCTTTCGTCCGATCACTCTCCGACGATCATTACAATTTGTAGTCCCTTAAGAAGTAACTTACCTGACCCATATGTGAAGATGATCAATCGTTTTAATTGGCTGGGGTTCAAAAAATATCTCAGTAGTCATTGTACGGAAAACATTACGCTTAGAACATCCGATGATATTGAATCTAACATTGCCAATCTCAGCGAGAATATTAAACAGGCTGCTGAACATGCCATTATCTCCCATCCGCAGACTGGGTTTAATAAAATTTATTCTACAGACATTGAACGTCTCGTACGTGAAAAAAGAAGAGCTAGAAGGGAATGGCAACAGCACAGATCACCACAAAATAAAATCAGATTTAAAGAGTGCACTAAACGACTCCAAGATTAATTACTCTTTGTGGCGCGGTGCTAGAAAGCTTAAAACACCCATTGAGTATAAGCCACCTCTACGCATATCTACCGGAAGTTGGGCAAGAAGCGATACTGAAAAAGGTAAAATATTTGGTGAGCACTTAAAATCCGTTTTTACGCCAAACATATGTACTGGTGTTGCTGATTTGCCGAATGTAGTCGCTCTACCCCCTCAACACATAAAGTTTAAGACGCGTGATTTACAAAAATTAATTGCCGAACTCAACCCGAAGAAAGCTCCGGGTATTGATGGAATTAGTAACCAGATGCTAATGAAGTTGCCTCGTATTGCAGTGAGAATCCTGTTATTCATTTTTAATGCCATTTTACGACTGGAGTATTATCCACAGAGCTGGAAGCTTGCCAAGGTTAAAATAATTCCAAAGCCGGGCAAAGATCTAACCAATGCTGAGTCATATAGGCCAATAAGTCTACTATCAACTATGTCAAAGCTTTTCGAAAAACTGCTCAAAATAAAATTGTCCCCAATTCTAATTAGTAGTGGGTGCATACCAGACCATCAGTTTGGTTTTAGAAGTCAGCATAGCACCATTGAACAAACTCACAGATTGGTTCAATTTATAAGAAGAACTTTTGAGGAAAAAAAGTATTGTTCTGCGCTCTTTATTGACGTTTCCCAGGCATTTGATAAAGTGTGGCATGAAGGCCTAATTTTAAAATTGAAGACTCACTTACCAATAAACATTTTAAATCTTTTGGAAAGTTACATTATTTCCCGTAAGTTCACTGTTGTGGAAGAAGACTTTGCGAGTAGGCCTGAAACTATTTCATCCGGTGTGCCACAGGGGAGCATACTGGGACCAGTTTTATATTTGATTTATACTTGTGATATGCCTGTGAGCAGTAGTATCCATACTTCCACTGCCTGCCTTAGTATGCACGAAAACCCTGATGAGGCATCCCGCAAACTCCAGGAATACATTAGCCAGATGGAGCTTTGGTTAAACTTATGGAGAATTAAAGTCAATGAACAAAAGTGTGTCCATATAACGTTCACCTTAAGAAGAGAGCTCCCCCATTCGGATTAACAATCAAGTTGTTCCTCAACATTCACATGTGAGATATCTTGGTATACACCTTGATCGACGACTTACATCGAAACACCACATTGACTCTAAGTTAACTCAAATGAAACTTAAATTAACTCAGGTACATTGGCTGATTGGTAGAAATTCAGCACTTATCCTAGACTGCAAACTTTTAAAGCCAATATGGTGTTACGGAATTCAACTATAGGGCACTGCTTCAGCTTCAAATGTAGAGAAAATTCAACGAAGGCAAAATAAAATTTTACGCATGATAACATCGGCTCCATGGTACATCAAAAATTCAAATATACATCGCGATTTGAATATGCCACTAGTGACTGAAGAAATTGTAAAATACGCAGGCAAATATCTAACAAAACTCGAGTCACATCCTAAGCCGCTTGCTCGTAATATTTTGAACTTTACTGGACACATCCGCTTAAAAAAGAGAGATACACGGGCTCTAATATTCAACACTCTAGATGATGAAGCTGCTTGAAAACACTTTTTTCTTTTTGTTGCTTATCACTACTTATGTATTATTAATAACTATCACTAAGCTTATGTCCGACATTGGTTGGGCCTAATAACTATACTTTAGATTTAAGATTTGAATACTTATTGTTAGTTCATATTTGAAGATACAATAAATAAAAAACATGTATTAAAAAAAATTAAATTCCTGCCCCAAGCTGCCCCATTAAATTTTTTCTCAAAAGTACAATATGAGCAGCAACTCAGAATAAGTTATTGTTATTTTTTTATATTATTGTTAATTTATGAAATTTCTTTTACTTTTATTTTTATTTAAAATATGTGTATAAATAAGTTTACAGTACTTATTTTGTGAATACTCCAAATGTATAAATAAATTTAATATGAAAAGATTTAATATGAGAATACAAAAAATTAGGACTCGTATCTTAATTATTTACAAATTTATGATTTTTGTCGTCCTAAATTCTTAAATCGAACACTGTGCGTGCCCATGATGACTTAAAAGAGACATTTTTAGATTTAGTTGAACTGTAGTGAATTTTAATCAGATCATTTTTCATATTCCTTTTCATTAAAATTTACATTAAATAGCTGTTGTTAACAATCTCGACCCAAGTAGATAGACTAGGGTGCTGATGAAGCGCGTGGCTGCACAAAAAAATATCGGTATTTCCCCCAGCTAAAAAGTATAGTTTAATTTTTCTTCTCTTCTTTAGTAACTCACATTAATTAATAAGACAGCTACATCAACCTCTGGTTCACATGGTACAATTTTGACCGCAGGTTCCGATCCAGAGTTCACCTCGGCTGCTCTATCCTCCACCTCCATTGCTTCCTCGTAGTCTTCGAGTAAAGCATCTTCAAAAAGGGTTTTTAAAGAGTCCATGATACTAGGAAATAACGAAGCTTATCAAAGAAATTTAAATATGTACATATATATTTAACTAGTCAGAATGACTAGTTTTGTAATCAGTCGCTTTACAATTCCGTTTTCTGTACGTATGTTCGCGACGCGTACGTGATTATCACTTACTGGGTAAGTACGAATGACTCTGCCTAATTTCCAGGAAGTCGGAAAAAGTTGCCCATTTCGAATGACTACTATATCACGCCCAGGATATATTCATTTATGTCTCTTATGTAAGTTAGATAAATACTCTTATTTCCATCTGAGACAGAAACGTTACGATACCTGTTCATTATATGTACTAATCGGAGATTCCGATATAAATAGTTCTGGAAGAGCTAGAATTGGAGAATCTATCAAAAAATTACCTGGAGTAAGAGCCACAAGCTCATTAGGATTATCACTCATTGGGCAGAACGGACCAGAATTAATACATGCATTTATTCTTGCAAGGACGGTAGAAATATCCTCCAAAGTATATCTGATTGATTGAACCTCTTTGCGAAAGTGAAGCTTGAAACTTTTAACTCCCGCTCCCAAAAGCAAAACACATTCTAGCTCGATTCTCTGTCAAAAATGTCTTAAATTCTCTTTCTAGTTCTCTGAGTGTGTGTGTGTATTTTAAATAAAAATATGCACACTTCTACCGATATTCGGTAGATTCTACCGCAGAGCGGTCATTTTCTGTCATGAAAATCATTAAAACAGAACAAAGAAATCGGTTAAAAACTGAAACTATGAGTAACCTAATATTTGCCAAAGAATTGTGCCTTGGGGATGAAATATTTATTCCTACCAATGATTTAATAATTTTTGCACAAATGTTTGACAAATGAAAGTTATTTTAGTAGCTTTATAGTGTTTTCACACTGAAAGTTAAAACCTGGTTTTAACGTTAAAACCACAAACAGCTGATTTTGCTTTCACACTGCAAGTTTGTTAAATTCAGGTTTTAACTCACAGGCTGTCTAATAACTTTGCTCAAAATAAAATAAATCTCCTGCCGAAATGCGTGTATTTGTTGTTGCATTTTTTCTGCTTTTTAATAACACTTGTTGGACATACTGTTCAACTGTTTTTGTTTGTATGAAAAACTGAGATATTTCACATTATACAGAATGAAGAAGTGCTTGGAAATATTGTTAATAATATAAAAATGCACAAATACATTATAAAATAAACCTTTTTTATAGGCAGAGTCATATTATCTATTTTCACTTTCCACAGTTCAATTTAAAATATTTTCGTTGTTTTCCTTCCAAAAAAAATTTTTTTTTCCATAATTTTTTATTATTGTTGCTGCTGTATCCATTTTTAAGTTGAAAATTTTTCAAGCGCCATCTATTGTTATTCACTGGCATAACATCAGCTGCTGTCGGTAATTTCAACTTGGCAGCACTGAATTTATCACAGCGAAAACAAGGTTGTATTTCATAAAACCAACTTAAAACCAATTCAAAAATGGTTTTAATCTGGTTTTAACAAAAACAATTTGTATGGTAAAACCAGGTTTTAACAGTTGGTTTTAACGTTAAAACCAACTTTTATTAAAACCATGTCAGTGTGAAAACACTATTATAAAACCTACCCAGGCAGAAAAAGACAATCAGCACGACGTTGCTACGATTGTATCCGGGTACAACTAACATCAGTACAACATTCGTTTACCAAGATTTTAATGTACTCATAAAATTAAAATGATAATGATAATGATGATTTTTTTGTTGAAAGAATCCTGTTTATTTGTTCGTAAATTTACATAATCAGCCCAATTATGAATATTCCCGGGAGTTTTTTCTCTTCCCTATCATTTGTTCCTGGGGAATAATCCTCCTATTCTAAATATCCGGGGAATAAGCAAATAAGCGAGAGAGAGAGTAAAATCTGGATCAGCTGTTTAATGTTTACATATTTTTCTGCACTAACGCAAGAGTTCAGCAATAGAAATTTATTAAAAATTGTATGTTTTCATTGTTAATAAGATTGCCTGTGAATATATTTGTTTTTATTTAAATAAAATTAAATAAACAGTGTAAAGCTGGGATCACACGATTGGCACAATGTACCAATTTTCGTCGGCTCACTGAAATAAATTCAAAAGTAAAGAGGTAAATTTGCTTCATTTCTCAACTAATTGAAATATAATTACATAACTGCACCACACTGCATTGATAATAAAGCCATATGTATAGACTTATTCAAGAATTAATTAAGTAATAATGTAATTTTGGCTTATTACTTATGACTTTATTGCGGTGAGCCGACGAAAATTGGTACATTGTGCCGATCGTGTGATCCAGGCTTAACCATTCACAGACATGCGGAATAACTTTGTGTTGAGAAAGTGGAGTGAAAACTGAGCCAGATGCTGATGCAAATGGATTAAATTCCCAAGAACTGTGTGTACAAAGGAAATTGTAAATTTTATAAAAATTTTCTTATCGGTCTTGATCATATTAGAAGGACACAAATTTTCAATTTACCTATTATGTGAACTTAAAGGAGGACTGCAAATTTTAGTGTTTTAGTATTTGTTCTGAATACAAAAGTAGTTTATGTTTTTGAAGTGCATGTGCGCAGGGTTTAGATACAAATGCAAAAATACACAAGCGAAATATAATAATTCGGTATATATTTAAACTTTTTGTTCTAAATAAATGCTTATACTCTTGTTTTGCAATATTTATTAATATGATTTTTAAATTTTTGCATTAGTTCCCTTCAAAATGTTTGGGGAGAAAACTATTAACAAATTCTCCCTCTCCCTCATATTTAGAATACCTACTTTTTCCCTCTCTCTCATGTTCAGAATACCTACTTTTTCCCGGGGAGTTTTCTCCCGGGCAAATTTTAATTCATAATAGGAGGAATGGTAAAAGGGAAAAAACTCCCGAAGAATTGCTATTCATAATTGGGCTGAATATATACAAGTATGTACGCAGATTTTTTTATACGAAAATATGTTTTCCTCTATCGTCTATATTTGTGTGTAGTTTTGTTAAGATATATTGAATGGATCTAGAGCTGTAATTTGATCCCAATTAGAGTTTTTCTTTTCCCGGACTTTTTAATTTCCTGGGAAAGCAGGAATGATTTTTCAATTTCCCTAGAATTCCCGCCAAGTGCGTAACTATACAAAATATTATTTATTTTAAATTATTAAAAGACAAATAAAAATTCATGAGATTTATAAATACTCGTAATAACGTTTTATAATTTCAGTTTTTTTATATAAAAATGCATGTATATAATATCGTTAGCTGAAACGCAAAATTACTTATTTTCGCTTTTTAGAATATTATAGGACGGAGAAATAACTAATAAAAATATTCAAATGGCTGAAGTAAAGTTTATTTGTTCCCATTTTTAATACGGCTGATGACTATGGCAAATGTTTGACATGTGTTTCGACGTGAGTTTTCATTTCAACTGACAATATATTGCAGTTAAATGCAGATAAAATTTCATTGACACAACCAAATAATATTATATACAAATTTCTTACAAAATAGGACTTTAGTACAGAATAAGCATTAATAGAATCGTTTGACAACCTGTTTCTAATTTAATGTAAATAAAAGTCCTATTAATGAAAAAGAAGTTCACTTTTTAATGATGTTGGTTTTATAGTCTAAAAAGTGTTATATAATCTCTAGAAAGTTACCATGTCCTTCAACTAATTTTAATTCCTTTTTAATAATATATTACAAAAAATCATATATATTTTGCGACAAAATATGCTAACTCTAAAAAAATATTTGTTTTTTGATCGGCTAAAATATGCTATCTCATAAAAATACAAAAACCAGTGCAAAACAAAATATTTTTTGCAGACCTATTATCATTTATTTTTACAATAATGAGCTAATTAACTAGTTTTTTCGCTCTACTGAAAAGATAGCATTTTTGAGTTGACGTATTTTGAATATAGGCTCTCGATATATATATATATATATATATATATCTTTCCATTTTAATAATTTAATAAATTAATAAATATTCACTCAATTCAAGACTCAATTTAAATAAAATGCTATGTAGTACATCTTTGTATATAATAATACAACTTCACGTTCTTAAACAAATTTAGTTTCATGTGATTTTTTTTTACCGTATTATAAGTATTTGCATTTGCTTTCACCAAAATTCCAATGCATTATTCGTTTTCGCATTCGGTAAACTGGTATTCGTTAAATCCCTACGGCCCTATGTATAAGTGAAAACTGGCATTGCAAAATTGAACATGATCTTAAAGAGGTTTGCCATGAAACTGCACATTAAAAATCATGTTAGAACTTACAGGTGGATTAAAATAAGGTAATGCGACCATTTTTAAAGTCAAATTGTGTGGAGAAACTCGCCTAACACCTAATTCGATTTAGTCACTTATGCCAATTTTTGCTTATACATAGGGCCGTTAATGTTTACTAAACATCATCAAGGCGCACCGAATACTCCAATATTATTATTTATAGTGTAATTCACTGAGCCTGTAGTTTTAAGATATCCTAAGTAGTATAAAGTTAAATGTTTTATTTCAAAGGAAGTGGACCTTTGAGTTCGAACCTGGACAAACTGAGTCATACACCAGCTAGAAAAGTAAACAACGTTACAACCTTTGTTTTAAAATAAAAATTTAAACAAAATTACATATATAAAGCATTTGTGTGCACAGAATATTTAGTATTACGCGACGTGTCAGGAGGGTGGCGTTGGCTGAAGTAGTTAGCACGTTGACTACAAAACCTAAGGTCCTGGGTTCGAGCCCGGTGTCTGACAGTCATTAAATAACAACACGCATTTGTCTGATGTGCATTCCCCCCAGGAGAGTCTATTATAGACTACGGGTGTGGCAACCCCGGGGCCCCAGCTGGGGTGATGTGGCTTTTTCCATTGACGTACCTTTGGTACATTACCCATAGAACTTATGTGTTACTACCCGATCTCTGAACACAAACAGAGCAAAGGATGTGCACATATTTATAACAAAAGGAAGACAGGTCCTGTTGATGTCAATTAGGTGCAGCGTCACCTAGAACTGCCCCTGAGTTCAAAAGACGATAGAGGTGAAGCCCTTGTGGTGGAACTTCGAGGTCTAACCAGAGGCTACTTCTGGTGCCACGGGTGCCGGTGGCCCGACATCCGAGCTGCTTAGAGTTGAGTGCATGTAGCGGTCGTCAGTTTCCTTTGCTAAAATGCCGAGTTCGTCCTACCTCACGGGGTTAAAAGGATGATTTTGGTATGTGTGGAGTAGGCACTGGTTATTTGGCGACACAGACATGGGTTCATCTCGGATGAGCTGTGCCGGCAATGGTTGAGGAATTCTCATGGGGACCTCGCTATGGGTGTATACACAACACCTTGGCGTGGAAGCCGGAGAATTATCGTGGTGGCTGTGGTTGCTGCCAAAATCGCTGGGAGAATAGTCTTGGCTTCCCAGTGTGAAATAAATACTAGTGGTTGGTCTGACGCGGTCAGCCAGACACTATTCTAGGTGCTGTTGTCATTCAACAGAAGCTGCTATGGGCACGGACATAGCAGCAAAGTTTAGATAGCTCAAATTACCTCAGCAAGGTAATTGAATATAGTACAGGGATAACTATATTCAAAGATTGCAACCTATGTGCCTTATGGAGTGGGCCATAGGTTCAGTCTAATAGGGTGCATGGGGGCGTCGGTCTGGCGTCTAACCCACACCCGGTGCTTTGGCACACGTGAGATTAGGCCGTAATGGCAGGTACTCACGTAAAGCAATCGCACATCTGTCTGATGTGCATTAGTGTCCTTTGTATCAGTTGTTGTGGGAAAAGTTCAAGTGATGCAGGCATAAGGCACTGGGTCACTAAAACTACACCGGCTTCAGCAGATGCTAATCCTAATGTAACATCCGACGCCCTCCTTCGTTGAGTAGCAGAAGCATCGGCGAAGTAAAATAACCAATGGCTACTAAACACAGCTTCAAAATTTAATACGCCTCATTTTACACCAGAAGGCGCTGCAACACTGCATTATTAAAAATCGTGCAAAAAAGCTGAGTTGTAAAAGAATGAAGCTTTCCTTTCCTCTTTATCTTCCTTCATACTTCAATATCCCTTCCCTATCACCCTCTCTCACTAACTTCTCTTCAACACACAGGTATCACAAAGGGATCATTGTATTGGAAACAAGTGAGCTGGACTCTAAATTTCCCCCTTCCTTACCAGCAACCTGCTAACCTAACCTAACCTAACCTGACGTGTCAGGAAATATCAGAGAGCAACAAATTTTTTAGCTCGGCCAAAGGCCGGCTATGCAGAAAATCTTTAGTGTGATATCATTAATATAAAAACATTGTTAATTTAAGTTTTTTCTTGTTTATTTATTTATTTTAAAACTAGATTAACCCTTGAGCAGTAAATATTTACCTTAAACTTCAAAACAGACAAAAAAATAGGAAAAAAATACAACTTGATTTTTTTTTTTTGAAAATATGTTTATCATCTAATAATTTTGAAAATCTTTCATATGATACCCACCCATATTGTTATACTAAGAAGCCACGAAAATGCCAAAATACATTCAAAACCTTGGAGGTTCGTAACTCCGTAAAAATGCCTTTCCGAGGATTTTTAGACATGAGTTTTTCCTTAAAATTATTTTTTCTTTCATTTAAGATAAGTTTTATTTTATGTCACTAAAGTAAATTTGTTCCATGAACAAGTTGTTTAAAAAATTAAACAATATTGTTCAGAAACAGAACTTGTTTTATTAAAGCTGAAATAATTTTGTAATTTGTATACGTATATTATATTCAGGAATCTGCATCGCCTGCACAGTGTATGAACAGTGCCCAGAAACCCGAAGGTGGACAAGTTATACATCAACAAATTGTAAGCTCAAATGCCTCTACTTCACAAAATAAAACCACGGATACAAAGGTCTCTGTAAATAAACAAATTGGTGTGGATTCACGGGGAAATAAATATGTTATCATCAAAACACCTCCAACTGATATCATCGTACAGCCGACACTAACGTCATCTACAGCTGCTGCTGTCTCTACTTTAAATAATTTTGGTACAACCATCACCATAACTCCTTTGCCTAGATCGAGCACTGAGTTAGCTGCTACAAATAAAACAAAAAATTTAAATATTTCCTCATCTCCAACGACATCGTCCGGTAAACAACAAGTGAAGCAGCACCAACACCAAATAAAACAAATTTCAATTACTGTACCAGCAAAACCTACACTGGAAGTTTCTAATTCGTCAGCAACGTCTCCAAAGACTAATTATCGTAACAGACGCAAAACAACTCAGGCTAAAGCGGTTGCAGCAGCCACAGCAGCTAAAAGCAACATTAATAGCGCTAAGCATAGACAAGCTATGGAAGCGTTAAGCAGACGTTTAAGTATTGCCTCGGAGGCGCCACCTTTAGCGAAAATATCAAGGAAAACATCAACACATGTACAAACACAAATATCAAACAATAGTAGTTTAACATTTTTCGGTGATACTCAGATATCTAACATAGCCCAACAACAGTTGATACAGTTGCAACAACAACAACATCAGCAGCAGCAGCAAAGTACGCAAACGACATCATCTGCACTGCCGCCTCCAATTATTTTAAACAAAAATGCTCATCAGCATTCAGTTATACCACGTAAACGGAAAATACCTCAACAGCATCAAACACAAATGCAGCAACACCAACAGCAAATTGCAGCAACAAAATCACCGCAGCAACTGCAGAATCAGGTGCAGCAGCATCGAAATAACCAGCAGCAAAGTCAACAAATGCTGCAACAATTTATTACACAAATAACATCGCAACAGCAGCAGCTGCAGCAGCATAATTCATTAGAACAGCCACCGCCTCTACAGCAATTACATCCGCAGCCTGTACCAATGACACAACAAATAATACAGCAAAGTGATGGAATTATCATTACATCTGCAGGCACAGAAGATGTATGTATTAATTAGAAATATATGTGCATTATATCTATGTACTACATATGTTCATGTGTACATAAATACATATCACTCATTTACTTCAATAGTGCCACAACTCAAAAAAAAAACTAGTTTTGCCAAAAATGCGTTTATTATTTTGCTCTCAGGAGGGTGGCAGTTCAAGCTAATTATGTGAAATTTTTACATACATCATATAAATAGTATTATTGACTTAAAAAAAGCATTTTTTTAGTTGTGACACTATTGAAATAAATGAGCGATATGTATGTATTTACATAATAATATTCATATTCAGTGTAGCTTTTATACCATGATACAATAATATAAAGGTACAACCACATTTGACGTATAAAATTAATTCTGACCAAGGCACATTCACCAGGTAGTAGCGGAAACGCAGCTGAGCTATTTTTTTTAACCCTGTACTATCATACTTCGTCGAAATGACGACGCGCGATTTTATTTTCGATTTAAAACATATTTTTTGTGATTGTTTTTGTTTCGTTTTTCGTAATGCGTTAGCCGCTAATATCAGTTACTCGAAACTAATGTTGCTTTTTTAGTTTAATAAATTTATTATAAGAAACTACAAGACTTAATGGAAAAAAATGTGTAATATTTCATACAATTGATGCTATAAATGCTATGTTTTAAGAAAAAATGCCAATTGATAGAAGTCTGTGAAATGTTAATTTTACGTTAAACGATTAAAAGAAATATATATATTTTTTTTTAATGCATGTATTTATTTATTGTATCTTCATATATGAACTAACAATAAGTATTCAAATCTTAAATCTATAAAAAAAATTATTAGGCCCGACCAGTGTCGGACATAAACTTAGTGGTAGTTATAAATAATACATTAGTAGTGATAATCAAAAAAAAAAAAAAGGGGGGGGGGAAAGTATTTTCAAGTAGTCCCATCTGGATTGTTAGGTATAAGATCCCGTGTGTCCCTCTTTTTTAAGCGGACGTGTCCAGTAAAGTTCAAAATATTACGAGCAAGCGGATTAGGATGTGATTCGAGTTTTGTTAAATATTTGCCTGCGTATTTTTCAATTTCTTCAGTCACTAGTGGCATATTTAAATCACGATGTATAATAGAATTTTGGATGTACCATGGAGCCGATGTTATTAACCGTAAAATTTTGTTTTGCCTTCGTTGGATTCTCTCGACATTGGAAGCTGAAGCAGTGCCCCATAACTGAATTCCGTAGCGCCATATTGGCTTCAAAAGCGACTTGTATAATAAAAGTTTGCAGTCTAGGCTGAGTGTTGAGTTTCTGCCAATCAACCAATATATTTGAGTTAACTTAAGTTTCATCTGAGTTAACTTAGAGTCAATATGATGTTTCCATGTAAGTCTTCGATCAAGGTGTATACCAAGGTATTTCACTTGGGAATGTTGAGGAATATTTTGATTGTTGATTCGAATGGGAGAGCAAGTATCTCTTCTTAGGGTGAACGTTATATGGACACACTTTTGTTGATTGACTTTAATTCTCCATAAGTTCAACCATATTTCCAGCTGAGTGATATGTTCCTGGAGATTGCGGGATGCCTCATAAGGGTTTTCGTGCACACTCATACAGGCTGTATCATCGGCAAAAGTAGAAATATGGATATTATTGCTCACAGGCATATCACAAGTATATATTAAATACAAGACAGGACCCAGAATACTACCCTGGGGCACACCAGAAGATATAGTTTCGGGCACACTCGTGAACTCTCCTTCCACAACAGTGAACTTCCTATCAATAATATAACTTTCCAAAAGCTTTTGAATGTTTATTGGCAGATATGTCTTCAATTTTAAAACTAGGCCTTCGTGCCATACTTTATCAAATGCCTGAGAAACATCAATAAAGAGAGCAGAACAATACTTCTTTTCTTCAAATGTTCTTCTTACAACTTGGACCAGTCTATGCGTTTGTTCAATCGTGCTGTGCTGACTTCTAAAGCCAAATTGATGGTCCGGGATGCACCCATTATCAGTTAAAATTTTGGACAATTTAGTCATGAGCAGCTTTTCGAAAAGCTTTGAGATTGTAGATAGTAAGCTTATAGGCCTATATGACTCAGTCTTGGTAAGATCTTTGCCCGCCTTTGGAATCATTTTGATCTTGGCCAGTTTCCAGTTATGTGGAAAATACTGCATTCTTAAAATAGCATTAAAAGTAAATAGCAGGATTCTTATTGCAATATGAGGCAAGTTCATGAGCATTTTGTTACTAATGCCATCAATACCTGGAGCTTTCTTCGGGTTGAGTTCAGCAATTACTTTTTGTACTTCACGCATCTTAAACCTTAAGGGACGAGGGGGTAGAGAAACTACACACGGCAAATCAGCAGCACCCGTACATGAATTGGGAGTGAATACAGATTTTAAATGCTCAGAAAATAAGTTAACTTTCTCACTATCACTTCTTGCCCAGCCTCCGGTCGCAGTACGCAATGGTGATTTAAGATCAACGGGTCGTTTAAGATTTCTAGTAGCGCGCCATAAAGAGTAATTAGATGCGGACGTTACATCAAGACCTTCTAAATACTTTTCCAGTAGTGCAGTTTTTTCCGACGATAGCAGCTCTTTGAGTCGTTTAGTACATTCTTTAAGTCTGATTTTATTTACGGGTGATCTGTGTTGTTGCCATTCTCTTCTAGCTCTCCTTTTTTCACATACAAGACGTTCAATTTCCGTAGAATAAATTCTGTTAAAGCCGGTCTGCGGATAGGAGGTAGTGGCGTGTTCAGCAGCCTGTTTAATATTTTCGTTAAGATTGGCAATGTTAAATTCAATATCATCGCATGATCTAAGCTGAATGTTTTCTACGCAGTGACTACTAAGATATTTTTTGAATCAGGCAGTTTATTCCATTAATCATCTTCACATATGGGTTAGTTAAATCACTCCTTAGTGGGTTGAAAATTGTAACTATTGTTGGAGAGTGATCGGAGGACAGATCTAGAGAGGCCTCTACATGAATTAAGTCCCTATGAATATTTTTCGTGACGGCAAAATCTATAACATCTGGAATTTTTCTTACGTCAGTAGGCCAGTAAGTAGGCTCCCCACTCGAAATGACATCTAAGCCTATTTTTGAAATTGTATTGAACAAGGCTCGACCTCTAGGTGTAACAAGACGCGATCCCCAGTACGTATGTTTTACATTGTAGTCACCAGCTGCCACGAAACAAGATCCAAGCGATTTGTAGAACTTCTCATACTGATCTTCGCTAACTGAAAATCTGGGAGGTGAGTAAATTGATGATATCACGAAATTCGCACAAAAATTTTCTACGAAAATAGTCGTTGCTTGCAAATATTCTTCACTAACGTTGTCAAGGACATAGTGCTTGAGTCTTGACTTAATCAGAATTGCTGTTCCAGCACATGCTCTCTCTCTCGGGTCCTTTGTATCATATAAAGTGTAACCATTTATTTTAAATAAGCTTCTTGAGGTCAAATAAGTCTCAGAAACCAACATCATATCAATATTTTTTTCCATGAGGAAGTGCTCAAGTTCATTTTTATGTTGGCGAATGCCGTTTGCGTTCCAGAAACATATTTTTAACGTGTTCATGGCTTATTAACTAATGCTTGAAGCAGTGTATTCTGCATTCGCAGCATTTCTTGCATCATACTTGTCATATTTGTAGTAAAGTTGTTTATAGTTAGCACCAGATTCTCAATAGTAGCTTCAAGGCGACTAAAGTTAAAGCTTGAGTTTGAATTCGTTGAATTATTTGGCGGTGGAACATTTTGCGTGGGAATTGAACTAGTCTTAGCAGCATCAGCATACGATACACGTGAAGTAACTGGTTGGCTGATTTGAGCAAAAGTGTCGGAGTTCGTGTTTACTTGTAGAGCTGGAGTTAACTTGGGTTTTTGACCCATAGCCTGTTTAACGAAAGAAAATACAGGGCACCCTCTATAGTTAGCTGTGTGATTACCTCCACAATTACTACATTTTTTTTCTGCTTGATCTTTTGGCTTAGTGCAGCTGGCAGTACCATGCAATTCACCGCAGATAACACACACTGTAGGTAACTTGCAATAAGTTTTCGTATGGCCATATTCTTGGCAATTATGGCACTGTACGGGACCTGAACGCTTACGTGGCTCTTCAACTGTGATTTTTCGATGTAAGAGATACTTTACGTTATAAACTGGATGGGCTTCATTTTTTTTCAATTGTATGTCATTCGGCTCCAGTTCAACCCGAAATAGGGGTTGGGGGACCTTTTCTCTATTAAATATGTTGGTAACATTTTTTACCTTGAATCCTTGGTCGACAAGTGCACATTTTACTTCTTCGGGTTCAACATATGAATCTATGCCCTTTAATACTATCTGTAGGCCTTTAGCACTCTTAAGTTGGTATGTGTAAAAATTTGTTTTATTTTTTTTCGAATTCACTAACAATTTTTCGGAAATCTTTTTCATTATATATTTGGATTTTAGTTTCATCAATATTACCTCGTTTAATTGGAATGATGTGAAAAGTATTTTCACCAATGGTCGACAGTAGTTTTTTTATAAGCGCGTTAGAATTTTTTTCTCTCAGATAAATAGGTGGTGGCTTAAAAGACTTTTGCGATGATGTAGAGGGCTTGTCGTCGGTGTCTTGCAATAATGAAAAACGATTTTGACGATTGGTCAATGATGCGCTGTTATCCCTAGACATCTTTGGAGCAGATGAAATTTTTGAAGAATTTGGGCTTCGCCCACGCTTTACCACTGTTATATATCTGTCCATTCCCACTTGTACCTTGGGTTTTGAGCTACTGTTATCTGTAGTGATAACTTGGTTTAGTGATGAAGGCGAGCCCGATGCGGATGATATCGCAGACTTAAATGAAGAAGTACTAGGCAATGGTAATGTTAACGATTCACTATTTGGCATTGGACAAAGCGAAGTTGATCGCTGACGAAAAATTGGCTTTGCCGTTAAAAATAGATTTTCATCAGATTTATTATTTATATTTTTTTCATTAAGAGTTTCAGAACTCACAGTAAAATAAGCATTTCTGCCGTTAGAACTCACTTCAAAATTTTTTTCCTTTGAGGTACTCATACAGAGTATTATTCCTCAAGGGAACTTTGTTTGTGTTTACGGTTTTTTTTGTTTTTGCTATTTCTTGCTATGTAAAAAATATTAGTAAAGCCAATAAGCTTATTTATCAAGGTGAATATGTATTACGAATATTTTTTGTATGATTTTTGATTTTGTTGTTTTTTATATTTGTTTCGTATGTATGTATGTAAAAAAAAATCCGCTATAATGTCTCTTCACTATGAAGGTTCAACGAGAACTGAGAAGAAATATATGAATTTCGTTATATGATAATTAAAAACTAGCTAAATATCAATAATAAATCTATTTTCGTACTTATTTTTGCTCAAGACGTTTTTTATTGGCTCTTGAAATAGGTCATAGTCGATTCGACGAAGTATGACGTTTGTGATATAAAAATAAGTATGATATTCTAGGGTTAAATTATAGTTCATTCGAAGCTTAAAAATTGTTTACGAAAGAGAAATTAAAAAAAAATGTTAAAAAATTTTTAATGTGAAAAATATTTTATTAAAAAAATTCTTTTGAAACAAACTTAAAAATATGAAAAAACTATTAAAAAATTGTGAAAAGTGCCTAAACATTGCAAATTTTGTTAGTGGTAGCTGCCGTGAAGAAATTTTTTCAAATTTATGTGAATAATTTTCATTATTATTATTTTACAACAAATTCTATTTTTGATATTTTGGATCAACTAAAAGCCATGTTGTTTTTTTCATTGTTGTATTTTTTCATTGTTCTTGTAATCCTGATATTACCTGGAAATAAATGTGCCTTGATTCTGACTTTAGCCCCAATTATTTGATTACTGTTTTTTTGTAAACAGAGAGGAAAGCGTTGCCACACACATATAATGGCAACTTTTATTTAGGAATGCTTCTTGAAATGTGTAATTTGAGTTTAGAAATTGTAGTTAAACACGTATTTTTTTGAATGCTAATTGAACATGAGAATAACGAAATCTGTGTGTAATAAGACCTACAAAAGCAAATATTTGATTAATTATTTAATTCAATAGATAACAAAAAAAGCCTCACGGCTTGGGATACAACTTCATTCTTAAAAACATCGATATAAAGATACGGCGTTTCTTAGAAGCGATACATCGATGTTTTATTCACGGTTGTTTCATACACATAATACACATTCGCATATACTTCGTGTGCAAATTTATTGCTGGTTTACATCAAGCACAACACACATACTTCGACATTTGAGGTAAACACCTTTCAAATCTCTTAAATTTGTTCTTGTTTCTTTGTAAAGTAACAGCAAGCATTGTTGTCACCAAGATCTGGTTGGCTGTTCTACTCTCGTCGGTGTGAAAATACAAAAAGCTCTTTATAAAAGTTTACACATTGTCCATATGGCTTGGACGTAGCTGAACAAGAGTTAATGCTTTGTTGATATATACAACAAACACTGTTCTTCTCTTTTGTTTGCTAAGGACATGGCCTATGATTGGACTAGGAACATGTAATTATCACATTTCTCCTTAAAATGGACCACGTGGTCTAATAATATCCGTAAGGATGCTACAACCCGTTAACAATTTTATCCGAATAATGTAAGGCAGCTACATCTAAGCACACATACTTTAATATATGTATTTCAGTTAAACAGCTTTGTTATTGTTTCTTTGCAAAGACCAAAGATGTCGCCGAGATCTGGGGGCAAATCGCGGCACTCGGTATCGAATTACGAAATATTTCCATATAAATTCTATTGAAATATTTCGTAATTATTTAATTTGCCCCCTGCTTGGATGTTGTGCTCTCGTCAGTGTGAAAACACAAAAGTTCTTTTGTAAAACTTTGCACATAGTGCGTATAGCTTGGACGCAGTTGATGTAAGGTAATACACCAGAGGGTATAAAGACAAAGTTCCGCCTTGATTCATTTGGAAATTTCCTTCCTGTTGTATCTTGCTTGCTGCCGTTGTTGGTGCTGCTGTAACTTTTTTGCTGTTTATTTTTTATAAATTTATGAAATAATTAAAATATTTTCCATTATTTTTAATTTAATAAACAAGAACGTCAAAAAAATAAAAAAACTCGGATTTCATAAATTAATAAGGTAGCATTAATTTTGAGAGTAAAAAATAATCGGGATAAACGTCAGAAGGTTAATATGGCGACGAAAAGAGAGAACGGTTTTACCTTTATATTATTGTATCATGTTTTATACTAAAACCACGGTACAATTATACTAGGTACATGCACGACTACAACAAAATTACAAAACCAAAAAAAACACATTCATTTTGTTGGTATAAAGAAACGAATAATTGTCAGAAACAGATGCCTTTTGTTTTTAAAAATAACAATTACAGGGTAACTAAAGTACAATTGTAGACGCGGCATTCCTGCATGATTATAGTTATTCAGTGTTGCCAATCTTTGTGTAGTTAGACAGTGTGTAATTTCTACTCACACGTGTAGGCCATGTAATTAAATTCTTGTATAATCTGTGTGTAATTCTACTTTGGGTTTTATTTTTATTTATTTTTGTTTTAATTTTAACCTACACAAAAGATGTGTAGTGTAATTTTCTTCGATGTGTAAATTCATTGGCAACACTGTAATCATTTTATTCACACACATGCACTAACATTTTCGTAGCTTGTAAACAAAGTTTGACAACTATTTGCATTGTATACATTAACAGGCTGGGCTTGTGCATGTACCTGTTATAATTGTCACAGATATAACCAGATATGGGAGAACTGACGTATATCAAAGGCCCATATCAGATTTTAGTTAACCCCAAATTTCGAAGAGTTAAACTCTAGGTGGCATCCTGAAAAACAATGTGATAGAAGAAAAAACTATACATTACGAAGAATTTTTCCAAAAAAATGTAAACAAACAAAACAAATCAAATTTGTTGTGAAAAAGATTTTGTGTTTATTAAAAAATTTAAATGTGTACATGAAATTTTCATTTTAAATTCATTTTTTCTATTTAATATGTTGGCTGAACATCAAGTTGGTAAGTATAAGCTGGAAAACAAGAAATTTATGTTTTAAATATGTTTATTTTTTTTAAATCTTTATTAACTTACAGGCACGAACGGAATTACATACAATTGCTCCCAAGTGTAGTTTGATTTTTGGCAGCAATTCTTCCACCAGGCACAATTTTCACGAAGGTAGGAATTCCGGCATACATAAAAACAAGACATGTATTTAGAAATACCTATCTCAATTTCAAATATTGTGTACGTTTTGGATACATACCTTGCAACAGGAGGATGGTAAGCAAAACTAAATGGATGCATCGACGGCTTATGAAGATTTTGTTCCCACAAAAGCATCTAAAACGGCTGTGAGTATTTAAAAAAAAGCTGAAAGTGTAAAAGTTTAATATTAAAACTTGGAATTATTAATTTCTTTAGATACATACCTATTTGTTTGCATACCGTATGGGCAAAAAGTGGCAAACCAATTTTTAGCCCTCTTCACATGGAGAATCATCCGAAGCGTCATGGATTTCCTGAAAATATATGTACATATTATAAAATATAAAAAATATAAAATATAAAATACATGAATAAAATTTTATAATAAAAAAATTTAAATGTGATTTAGTCTTTTACTTTTACAGGTTATCACTTTTATTTTGTCTGCCGGCCAGACAATTATGTTGTTTTGTATTTGGAAACACTGTGCAAAGTCGGATTATCCTATCATCCAACCAGCCAAACATCCACTTTTTAATAAATGAGCAAAAACCCAAAATTTTGTCTGAAGGGATTGAGGAAAATGCACTCACAGTATTCACAAACTACATTTTACTTATGCATGTAGATACTTGTGTGTCTGCCGGCCAGATTATTATGTGGATTTGTGATTGGAAAGGCTGTTAAAGGGTTTGTTTTCTTTATTTCCATACAGACAAATAGGAACACTTATAAATTTTGAAATGTGTCTGTATGTTGCAAAGAAAACATAACCACAAACAGCATTTGATAAAAACACAACACAGTTCTGGGTCTGCCGGCCACACCTTTATTGAGTGCCAATACTGTTTTCCGAAAATATCCCAGCAAAAAAATTTTAAGATTTTGTAATGGGTAGTACTCTTTTAATGGCTTACAAAGTAATGAGTGGTACTTATTTATTTAATTATTTTATGTGTATAATAATGACTGTCTTGTAATGAATAAAATAACAACTTATTTATATCATTACATGAAGGTACTTATTGTAGTACTTCCTAGTTAATCCTGAAATCTATCTAAAAAATATTCATTGATCGTGAAAGTGAGCTTCGAAAACAATAAAATAACTTTGGTTTACTACAATATTTATTACAAAATCTAAGTATTTTCGCATATTCTTCAATATACGTATTCATATATTTGCTTTGTAAAATTATGATTTTTAACAATCCCAAAAAAGGTTCAAATTTTATAATTATGTTACAAAATTGTATTTGTTTATAATTTTTGGCTATTTTATTAAATTTTGCATTTTTGTGAGCATAAAATAACCCATTATGTTTTGAATACTTTTAGGCAATCAGTAATCTATTAACTTTTGGATATTTGTAGGCAAAAAGTATAGGGTACCGCATACTTTTTGAACTTCTCATACAAAAATAATGTCTTATTCAGTCAAATTGTAAGTACTCACGACTGGAGAGTAGATACACTTTTTTGCATTCTAGTAGGCAAACTTTTTTGCTGGGATGTTCCAAACAGTATCTGGCACTCAATAAATGAATCTTTTACCACTCTTAAAATTTCACAAACACTAACCTTTCCGCTTCTCCACATCTTGGTACCAGGGTGACCGATGACATATTTCAAAAAGTGGCACCAAATAGGGAATTTATCAAAAAAAAGGGGCAAAATTAAAAAAAAAAACGAGAAAACTGCACTAAACCTTTCATTTTTAATGTATTTTCATATAACTTACCCTGAATAAAGGGGGGCAAAAAGTGGCAAGGCAGTCGAAAAAGGGGAAACGCAGTCGAAAAAGTGCAAAATTGCCACTTTTGTCGGTCAAACGGTCACGCTGCTTGGTACCCCATAATGAACTTGCGGCTCCTGCAATAAGTAACTTAAATTAATGTTTGATAATTAATATCTATAAAATAAGTACTTACCTGTTTCTTTCCTTAAAATTTCGTGTTGTACAGGATCTGCAAAAGAAATTTACAATTAAGAAAAGTAAAAAAAAACTAAAAAATGACTTACCTCTTTGATAAACTGCAACACAATGACCACAAGAATGGCTGCTGCCATTAAATTTTTGGTGGAATGCAGGATTGCGTTCGTGAAAAGGCGCCAATTTATGAATTTTTTCCGTAAATTTGTGCCTTTTCATAATTTTTTGTGGGAAAAACGCAATTGAAAATAAAATTATTTCAATTGACGTTTAACCCGTGAAAATGACAAAGACAGGTACATATATTCAAAACAATATCATTCTGTCCTTTAATGAAAAAGGGGTTAAATGATATTGCCATTTGGGATGCCATTCGTCAATTTTTCGGAAAAAATACGTGACAGTATTTTCCCGTGTCCAATCTGCCTAACCTGTGATAATTGTATCATGACTAAAACAATACAAAAGATTTCCGGTACTACAAGCAACCAAGCAGTGTAGAACATGTGAGCAGGGCTGCCAGAAGCTTTGCGAAGAAAATCATCATTTGTCTGAAAGAAAATCATATATTGAAGAAATAACTCATCACAAGTCCAATTTTTTTCAAATTTCAAAAGTAACACAAATTTACATATTTACAGTGGACAAATAAACTATTCGAAACAGGCTTGCCATTTTAGCACTTTTAGTGCTAGATTTAGCACTTATTTTCTTAGTTTAGCACTAAAGATTTTGAAAATAATGCTAAGTGCTAGCTTAGCACTTTCTTAAAACTATTTAGCATTTTTTGCACTTTTTTATTTCATTAATTGCGATCCAGTTAATATTATATTTTTATAAAATTTATTTATCTTCATTAAGTGTTTAGTATGACAGGAGTCACATAACTGAACCGATTTGAAATACTAAGTATATTAACAAAACTTGTTTTAAGTTTTGTTCTGTTTTGAAAACTTATAGTGTAAGTCCCAAATCACACTATGCAAGTCTTATTGCTAAGCTGATTAGTTTTAGGGAGAGAGAGAGAGAGACGAGGGGAACAGAAACGTTTCTTTTCCCCCGTCTCTCTCTCTCCTAACAAACACTAATCAGCTTAGCAATAAGACTTGCATAGTGTAAATTGGGACTTAATAAGGTTATTCATCATCTTAACAAAAAGCACAGTCAAAGCTAAAGTGAGCCCAAGACTTTAGTTGTCGGTTATACGATTATGTTTCAGTAAAACTATACAACGTGTGCAATTGGTATATCGTCAGCCCATTATTGGTTTGGAGCATATGCCAAAAAGTAGGAATGGAGAAAAACGACAAAGAAGGTTTACATGAAGTTTTCTCAAGGTATACCCGATAGAATTTTTTTTATATTTTCACCATTGTTTCCGACAAATGCTTAGAAGAAATATGTAAATTTTGATGAACTTCCATGAATAGAGTTAAAAGTTAATATTACTTTATTGAAAGAGAAAAATAATATTTTGTGCCACATACGCCACTTTTCATAATCTATTTTTAAAAAGTAGCTTTTTGTGCTGCATATGTATACAACTTTACTGCTGAGAAACTTGTTGTTGAGAAGAAAATTTATGCTTGCAGTCCATAGAAATAAATCGATCGGTTTAACGATAACCCCAAAATTAAACAAAAACCCTTACCAGACATTGTAATTTCCGCGATGTTAGCAATTTTTTTGCAATTGATCTAATTTTCTGAGGTTTTTTTATTCATTGCAGTGTAAGTAATTTTTACAATGCATTTAGGAATTTTCCGCGTGTCTGAGATTTTTTCGCGTTCTTTTCAACTTAATTTTTTTTAATAGTTTTGGCAATTTCTAATTAATTTTACGGCTTGTTTCCGATTTACCGCGAATTTTTGCAATGTTCGCGATGAAAGCGAGTTTTTGCAAGTATTCTTCTTAACAGTTAATTTTGAACAATATTAGACCTTGCTTTTGCATATGCTGCTGTGACCAAGTTTTCGCGAATTATCGCAATTTCACGTTTTTATGGAATTTTTAGCATTCCTTATAGTTTTAGCGATTTGTATTAAAAATTATGGCTGGTTTAAAATTTTGCAATTTTTCGCGAATTTCTGTTTTTTTTTTGCGAAAGATGTAATTTTTCCAAAGTTTTTGGGTTTCCTTATTTGTTTTTATTTAAGGACTTAAAATTTGAAAAAAAAAAATTGCAAGCTTATTTTGAATTTTAATAATGTTAATAACTCAATTTTAGTTTTGAGCTTGTTTTCAACATTGCGAATTTTTAAGATTTTCGCAATAGGTGTGATTTATTCCAAATTTCTGCCTTTTTAGAGTTTAAGAGACTTTTGTTTATTTCAAGACTTGATATCAAGTACACAATCCATTTTTTTCCATACTATGCAAGTAATTTTTGCCGAAATTAATATTTGCATAACTTGGTATCCATACACTACAAATATATCCACAGCAAGGCAGAGATTTGGTAGGAGATCGAATTCTTGAAGGCAAATTCATCGAACTATGCGAAGTTCGTCGGTCGTCCCAATTATTTTTATAACATTACGGAAATGAAGCAAAACAAGAGTTAAATTTATTTTGTACGTTTTTGTATGAATAATTTGACGCAATAGCCAAACAGTGGCGTTTACAGCCAAACAATACTTATTAAACCTACAAATAGTTGAAATGGAGCAAAATGAATAATAAATATCTCAGAAACCATAATTAATTTCGCGAAACACTTTTTGGGTTCAGAAAGTGTATATTCGAAATATATATACTCCATACCTAACTCATTTTTTTTAAATGGTCGGTAGGTCAAACCAATAATGGGCTGACGATATATTAAATCGATTAATCGGATGTATCTATGATTAAAATTTATTTTTACTTAAATGCTGTATTTAACACTTAACGATTTTTTCTTTCTTGGTATTGCATTCGCAGCTGGATTCAAAATTTATAAATTAAATATTTCAACCGGCCTTTACATACAATATTATTGAATATGTTATTGTTCACATCGTTGGGGTTGTGAAAAGGTCAAATCTCGCACAATTTACGCAAAACCGTCGATATTATTGTCGCTTTAACCTCTACTATGGAACGAAATTTTTCTCACAGTAAAAAACTTAATAAAATACCATATAATATTACAACACATTACACAATATAATTCTATATTCTTTGTTATGAAAAAATGTATTGTGCCATCTATGAATATGATATACACGTTAGCGATTATATAAAATACAAAAAATTCAAAATTTTATTGCAAGTGTAGGGCCGCTTAAAAAATAAGCGAAATTAAAAATTTTAACTGATTTTAGCACTTTCTTGTGTGTGCTGTAGAACATTTTAGCACTTTTATTTCTGCAATCTAGCACTTTTCCTCTTACGTCTTATGGCAACATTATTCATGGTGTAATTATAAAGGTGACTGCGTAAGGATTTGTTATACAAAAATACGGCAAACCATAACTGTGTAAAGAACCGAAGAATGTCAAAAGCACAAAAATAAGGCCGGGTTTCCATCTGTGTGCCATGTGCCACACAAGCGTAAAAAAAGCGTAACCACTAATTACTAATGAAAAACAGTTTGATTCAGACACGTATTTATTAAGTTAAACAGTTTCATACATAACTAATAGACAATTTTATAGAATCCAACATGATTGGAAAATTTTTAAATTAATAAATATATGTATGTCTGAATCAAACAGTTTTTCATTAGTAATTAGTTGGTTACGCTTTTTTGGGCAAATGACACAGAAGAAATGCCAGATGTAAACTCACCCTAATTGTACCAAAACCAAAACAAAACGAAGTTTTTGACATTCGTCAGCTACAAAGCACATAGAACAATAAATTATCAACTGAAGTAGCGCTGCCACCTGGTTATATACACCTTGGTTATTTTGTTTTCATCCATAAAAAAAAGTATTTACTGTCTTATTTTACAAAAAGAATTAAAAAGCGTTTTATTGAGGTACTTCAAATTGTATTCAATAAAAAAATTAGATGATAAAAGTAACGAATATAAATATTTTATTAAATAAAAAATTAGTTAAGAAATTCAAGTAATATTCGACATTGCTAATATTCTTACCATATAAAGTAGGTACACAACTATAAAAGGCAAATTGCTTTTCCTTGGCAACGAATGACATCTCTAAAACGATTTGGTATAGATTTGTGCAAGATTTGAGCATATTCCTGACCGATTTTTTCTCACTTCTCTAAAATTACTTTTTTTTCTTTTAATTTTTGCTTGTAAAGTAACGTTTTGTTGTTTTTTTTTTTAACAACGCCAGAAGAGGAGCAAGAGTTCTGCTCTATCTCCCTTACCAACCTGTTCCAGGTAGACGAATCTTTTCGTTAGCTATTAATAAACTTTGTAGAACAACAAAGAAAATTGTACATACCCAGCAAAAAAAATTATGTATGGTCAATATATTTTTAATATATGAATCTATATCAATATATATTAATATATACATATAAAATCATGTATGGAAATTTATAGGATTATACCTTGGGGAGAGTATTATATATGAATTGATATATGGACTAATATACGAAATGCATTCTAATATATGAGCCCATATACGGAAATTTAATAACGAAGCTCTTCATATGTGGATCCATATGTAGAAATAAGATTTAATATATGGAGCCATATAAGAACGTATGCTAGCATGATATTTCACATAAGATCGTTTTTGCAATCAAAGAAGCTTAGATTTTATTATATCGATTTTTTTCTCACTTTTTTTTATCACTGGTGAATTGGAAATCTAAAAAAGAGAAACTTCTGTTACAAAAAAACCATTCTTGTACGATTTTATACATTGTGGCCTATTTAATATGTCAAATAAATAAAAGAATAATCCATTCATTAATTTTATAGAAAATAACAGAATTCTCTAGATAAGAAACAAAGTTCATATTACTGCAAACAATTATATTGAAAACTGTTGTTAGTATAAAATCGGATTATTTTTTGTGTTATAATTAATTGCATTAGTTTTTAACATGATACAATAATATAAAGGTACAACCACATTTGACGTATAAAATTAATTCTGACTTTTGTCCTAATTATTTGATTACTGTTTCTTTGTAAACAGAGAGGAAAGCGTTGCCACACACATATAATGGCAACTTTTATTTAGGAATGCTTCTTGAAATGTGTAATTTGAGTTTAGAAATTGTAGTTAAACATATATTTTTTGAATGTTAATTGAACATGAGAATAACGAAATCTGTGTGTAATAAGACCTACAAAAGCAAATATTTGATTAATTATTTAATTCAATAGATAACAAAAAAAGCCTCACGGCTTGGGATACAACTTCATTCTTAAAAACATCGATATAAAGATACGGCGTTTCTTAGAAGCGATACATCGATGTTTTATTCACGGTTGTTTCATACATATAATACACATTCGCATATACTTCGTGTGCAAATTTATTGCTGGTTTACATCAAGCACAACACAAATACTGCGACATTTGCATTTAAGGTAAACACCTTTCAAAGGTCTTAAATTTGTTCTTGTTTCTTTGCAAAGTAACAGCAAGCATTGTTGTCGCCGAGATCTGGTTGGCTGTTCTGCTCTCGTCGGTGTGAAAGTAAAAAAAAGCTCTTTATAAAAGTTTGCACATTGTGCATATGGATTGGACGTAGCTGAATAAGAGTTAATGCTTTGTTGATATATACAAAAAACATTGTTCTAAGGACATGGCCTATGATTGGACTAGGAACATGTAATTATCATATTTCTCCTTAAAATGGACCACTTGGTCTAATAATATCCGTAAGGATGCTACAACCCGTTAACAATTTCATCCGAATAATGTAAGGCAGCTACGTCTAAACACACATACTCTAATATATGTATTTCAGCTTTGTTATTGTTTCTTTGCAAAAGACCAAAGATGTCGAATTACGAAATATTTCCATATAAATACTATTGGAATATTTCGTAATTACGTTCGACAATGATTGCCGCGATTTGCCCCCTGCGTGGATGTTGTGCTCTCGTCAGTGTGAAACCACAAAAGGTCTTTTGTAAAACTTTGCACATAGTGCGTATAGCTTGGACGCAGTTGCTGTAAGACAATACACCAGAGAGTATAAAGACAAAGTTCCGCCTTGATTCAGTTGGAAATTTCCTTACTGTTGTATCTTGCTTGCTGCCGTTATTGATGCTGCTGTAACTTTTTTGCTGTTTATTTTTTTTATAAATTTATGAAATTATTAAAATTATTTATTTATTTATTTATTTATTATACATATTATACAAAGTAAATGTGCATAATATGGTGTTGCACAAATATGGACGGGGTAACTAGACCATATGCCAAGATGGTATTAACAGTATTTTAAAAGGTTTTGTGACTGACTGTACACGACCTATGCCTTCACATAGGAAGTAGCAACGTGGTTGTTAAAGAAATTCCACAAAAAACCGCAAGATTATACGGTTATCCTTGGCAGATCAGTCAACCAGTGCAAGCGAGACGAAAAACTCTCGAAGACCAAACATCATGCACAAGCCTGACCGCACTTAAGAAATAATTACGATGACAAGAGAGATGTTCCTCAACCCAGAGCTGCTTTACGACTGAAATTATTAAAATATTTTCCATTATTTTTAATTTAATAAACAAGAACGTCAAAAAAATAAAAAACTCGGATTTCATAAATTAATAAGGTAGCATTAATTTTAAGAGTAAAAAATAATCGGGACAAACGTCAGAAGGTTAATATGGCGACGAAACGAGAGAACGGTTTTACCTTTATATTATTGTATCATGGTTTTTAATATGATTTCTAAAATTAAATTTTATGTACGAATACGAGTTTTGTGTTTTTTGAAATGTTCTTTAGTTCGTTTTTAATTATTTGTCCAATTGAATGTTTCATTAAATGTTTAAAATCTTAAAAAAAGCCTTAGCCCGTTCAAATCACAAATATAGAAACAAATGGAGTTCGAATAATAATTAAAATTAACTAAAATTAATAGCCATGGGCCTGTGGGAAAAATTAAAAATAAAAAAATATACTTAATAGTAACAAACCAAAAAAGTTTGTCTTAAGTAGAACAAAAACAAGCAAATTAAATAACATGTGCATAATTAGTAAAGAACAAACTACAATGGTAAGACTGTTGTAAATATAGAGATAGTAAAATTGAGCTTTCATTAGAAAAAAGCTTTCAGCAAATTAAAATAAGATGAATCAAAACAATTCACACATTCCATTTGCAATAATGCTAAGTATATAAAGCAGAAATCTACATCTACTGACACAACACACAGTGGACCAAACACAAAAGAACGCTGATGATGAAGGTTTAGTGGCCTTCGAAAACGGCTGGCTGTTCCGTTCAACTATGTGTTGTTAGTCAGAATATTTACAACAGACTTTGTTGTTATTTGTTCATTAATAATTATCACATGTAATTTGTCTTAAAAAGCAATACGAACCTTAGCCCGTTCAAATCACAAATATAGAAACAAATGGAGTTCGAATAATAATTAAAATTAACTTAAAAAAAGCAATTAAAATAATTTAATCTAGGGAGTATAAATATGAACTTTGCATACTGTCAAAGAATATGAATCATATAGAATGCGCATCTCATACCAGCTAAAATTTTCTATGACGGGTATTTCCAGTACTACCCGTCCATCGTACACACTCTCATTTCTTTCTGCATTGCATGCTACGCTCGCATTGCTGAGAGCAGCGTTGCCGTTATGACATTGAAGTATCACTTTTGACCCCTTTTCGTGCCAATGAAACTTTTTATGACTCTTTTTTCAATTTATCCCTATGTATCATTTTAACAGAATGTATGCCGTAGGGCAATCATATACACAGTTTAGCATATCAGGTATTATAAAAAGAGCTGTTCGTTCAGTTGGCGATATTCGGCTCGATGATGTCGATCATTTTATTGTTTTGGTCGATAGAATAGCCAATAAATGGTGAAAATATTGCAAAAAATCTGACACCCAAATCATTGATTCCAAATGCAAATTATTTCTCGGAGTATCACAATTAAAAAATATGTATTTTAACTTACTTTCATCTTTAATCTTAATAAAACTTTTTATAAGTTATTAAGTAAGTTTTTATAAAATGTTTATAAGTTAAAATAGGTTCAAATGAAGTAAATTTGGATTCCAAAATTAGGGCCTTAAAGTATTCATGTATGTATGTAAATGATCAGCATCAAGAAAAGTAAAGTAAAATATAGATGGAAAAACTGAAGTTAATTCATTTTATTTTAAACCCCCGACTAAAAAAGGGATGTTATAAAGTTTGTAGTGTGTGTCTGTGTGTCTGTACAAGTACTCGTACAGACCAAACGGCTGGACCGATTTCGATTTAGTTTTTTCTGTTTGAAAGGTGACTTGATCGAGAAGGTTCTTAGCTATGTTTTAATAAAATCTGTCCAGCCGCATAGAAGATATCACGTCTTTTCTAGAAATATTCGGGGGTTTTTAAAATTTTGAATTTTTGTTATTATAATTTTTCATTTATAAATGAAAAAAAAGTAAAATTAATTAAAATAATTAATTAATTAACTACGAATATATTTCTATAATACTGGCTAGTATAGTATTTACATATACAGTTTTTACTTGCAAATAAGACAAGTATAGACCTATTATAGATAGCTACTAAATATAAAAAAATCAAGAAATCTAAAAAAAGAGTGGTCAAGTTGCGGCATTTCATATCGAATGAAATTCCAATCGAAATTAAATGCATATTTCGTTCGATAGAGAGTGAGGTAATTTACACAATTACTTAAGATTTATAAAAAAAATTAGAGACTGTAAAAACATAAATACATATATTGGACATGGTTCATCTCACTTATTTACTTAAAAACCAGCATAACTCAAACAATTTACTTTCAGGAAAAACCATTTAAGTTTTGTAGAAATTTTTAAAATTCGATTCTGAAGAGGATAATATAGTTATACTATTCTTTCAAGGCATTATGCATAGTTCTTAAATACATATTTTTTTTTAACTGAACATCCTGTATTTCTTAATAAGTTCTTCACTTGGAATCTAATCTTTGACAAGTGTCTACTTTAAGTCTATTTGATAATTGTTTAGTAACGCTAATTTATGTTTATACTTTATGTTTTTTTTTGTAAATTATATTTTATAAAGATGAAGAAATAAGGTGTAATTCACTGACTTTACAATTGCAGAATTTGGAAACTTATCATCCTTAAAACAAGCTTTATTTCAGCAACAGCAACTTTCCTCCGAAAATATTTTTTTTTTGCAATTGGCCGCATATTTTGCTGTTGAAAAAGTAGCAAAATGCGACTTACATAAGTCGCACAACGGCAACGCTGGTGTTAAGAGCAAAGAATATAATGCTCTCAGTGTGTGTTTGCTTGCGCTTTATACTTTCCCCCGCATCTAAAGCGTATACAAAAAATGTTTAATTTTTTAGCTCAGATGCGCATTCTATACAATTTATATTCTTTGATACTGTATAGGAAATATTTACACATACATACATCTATGTAAATGTATGAACCCTCTAGTCAACCTAGATTCTAGGTTGACTAGAGGGTTCTAGGTCCTAGAACCATATGTCTCTATGTCAATATTCTTTCTCCAGCGACAATTGCACTAGTTAAAATGTCGACAACTTTCCTTTTATGCGCGAGTAGAGATACGTTAGAGACCTAGTGTATTTCTGGTGATTTTGTCAATGAACGCGTCAATAGTTTGTTTTTCTTTTTTTATTATGTTGTGCAATAATATTAAATAAATATATGTAGACGAGGGTCACTAAAATCTACGAGTGAATCTTCGGTTCAAATATCTCCATATGGTCGTAAAAGAACTACCTTCTCAATAGTGCTAAAGTCTACTGATAGATTTTGAATGACAACCCTATGTTATTTGTCAATAGGCATTTGCATTGGCTGGGGTACACCTAGGCTAGCCAGGCGTACTTTTTTCAGCAGTACGCGTACTTTTTTTTAGTCAATGGACTGTGGTCTGCATAACCCCTGAAAAAGTACGCTAAAGTACTTTTTTTTGGCTTTTGTACTTTTCTCTGTTTAGCATCTTTAGAAACTTTTTTTGTGCAGAAAGAATCACATAGATTGAAGCGATTTGTTGACATTTTTTCCAATGTGAACATATTTGTGACGACAAATAGATCTATTTTTCCATGTATTTTATATGAGAATCAAAATATCGCCAGTTGTGACGACTTTCCTTTTTAAATCGCCGAGTTTTTTAATTTCTTAAAAACTCAAAATGAGACAAATGGAATTGCTTGCCACATTCAAAAGAATGATAAATATTTCGTTACCTTAATATAGATAGCTCTAACCCATTATTTTTTGGAAATTGGGTTTTTTGTGTATTTCGATAGAAGAGCATCTAATAACGGTTTGTAAAATTTTTGAATCATGAATAAAAAATTAATATAATATTCAGGGCCAATTTCACCAACTCTATTTAAATACCCATACATTCGTATTTAAATATTTAATATGAATTGATATCTAGACGCACGGCAGAGCGCCAGGCCAAGTTACGGCCAATGCACGCAGTGTGTATATTTACATGAAGCCATTCGAGCTGTTTTTACCCCTTCGTAACTTTGTTCCCCGAATCGTAAAATTATAAAATTTAAATCATAATTAGAATAAATTCATGTAACCTCATATACAAAATTTTACAATGAAAGGTTCTGGAGATATGGAGGTGCAAAAAGTGCATATATTAAGACATACTCACTGACCTACTGACTCACTCATCAATATTATGAAGCACTTCCGCTATAGCTAGAGATCTGAAATTTGGTACACAAGTACATCCATGTGAGCAATGAACTAGGAAAATCTGAAAACCCGAAAATTTTGCACAAGGGGCGGGGCTACGCCCATAAAAATTAAAATTTGTGCTAGTGAGCTGAAATTCGATACAGAACTAAGTACAGGTGAACCATCAACTAAAAAAATCTGAAAACCCGAAAATTTTGTCCAGGAGGGCGGGGCTACGCCCATAAAGGTCAGAATTAAAAAGGCTGATCTAAGGCGCTTAATGGAAGCTGTTTTATTGAAATTTGGCATATATACTGCGATTATGCAAGGCCCATACAATTTCAACCTCATTTTCATGTACTACGGCTCAGCATATTTAGATATACTATTTCTGAGGGTATTATTATCCGTTTGCAACGAAACTTGACACGAATAACAACCACTGGTCGATAAAAATTTTGAGTTTGGAAAAGTGGGCAGGGTTACGCCCACAAAAGTTAAAAATTAAAAGTTGCGCTAAGAAGCTGAAATTTTATATAAAAGTAGGTCTAGGTGAGAAACCAACTAGAAAAACCTGAAAACCCGGAAATTTTAGTCAGAGGGGCGGGGCTGCGCCCATAACAATTAAAAATGAAAAGTTGCGCTAATGAGCTGAAATTTTATACACAAGTAGGTTTGGGTGAGAAACCAACTAGAAAAATCTGAAAAGCCAAAAAAATTTACCGGAATGGGCGGGGCACCGCCAATATTGATTACGACTAAAAACTTGATTTACACCTTTTAACTCAAGCCATTTTAGTTAAAATTTTGCATACACAAGTGTACCAGACTTTAAACTATCACCTTAATAAGTGGGCGTGATAGCTCCCATAAAATGTTAGCCTTGTGTTTAATCTGCTTCGGTCTAGCATATTTTAAAAGACAATTAGCATGAATTATAAGCGCTGCTCAAAACAAAATTGTGAGTTTAAAATAGTGGGAGGGGTAATGCTCATAAAATTTAAAGGTATAATTCGCGCTAGAGAGCTGGAATTTTATACACACCTAAATGTATGAGTAAGCCAATGAGAAAATCTTAAAATCAACAAGTTTTAAATAAATCTTAGCTTTTTCTTTCATGTACTTCGGCTTATCAGTTTTTAGTCTATTACTCATGTATTTCTTTTCTTACGAAACTTTACATGAACCATAATCACTAGCAGATATAAAAGTCGACGGGGCCAGGCCCATAAAAATTTTAAGTAATATTATACTGTAGAGAGCTGACATTTTGTAGACAAATAGTCCTAATTGATTTACTCAATTGGAAAATCCAAAAATTAAAGCACCATCCACCCTATTGAAACTTTGCATGCACATTGGGCATATCCGTTTGATTTATGTACATCGGCCAAGCAAAAATATATTGAGAAAATAGGCGGGGCCACTCCCACTAAAATTTATGCTGTATTTTACATATTTCTTTTCAGGCTACTTTTAACAAATTGCGTACACACTGGCGATCCGTTGTAATAACACAATAGATAATTTTAAAGGTGTACAAGCCAACACCCATCACGCTCTAACCCATTATTTTATGTAACTATGCCATTTTTAACTGGCAAAGTGATCATGAATAGAAATAAAACACACTAAAAAATTTAAGTGTAAAAAGTGTTATCATATAAAATTTTTCAAAAAGTAGTCAGATCCTCACAAAAACATAAATGTGAAAAAAGTTCGGCCATTAAAAGTAGTGAGATATAAATTTTAACCAAGTTCTTGTTTGGTACAATACCTATCACTGAAATATGCTATGCATTATATAAATTTGTAATCGTAAGGTTGTCTTATAATTTCTAGATAGTCTGCTAACTGCCAAGAATAACAGAATTGCCAAGTACAAGCAAGTCTGTACTCAAACTCGGCAATTCTTTCCCCTTCAAACCGACCTTTCCTCTCACACCCACAAACAGAAAACTTGCGCAAGTAAAGTTGTCTAATCTGGAAGGGGCCTTAACACCTTTCCAAAACGAATCCTTTTAAAACTATTATGCGCGGTATTCACGATCAAAATGAATGACACAATCATCGTTTATGTGTGTGCATGAGGTTCGTTCATGCATTGCATCATAAATTAATATAATCTTATTATAACCTAAGTGCAACTCAATTGTCAAACTACATATAGAAACTTTTTACGTATAGAATTTAACAGTTATTTGAAAATCACTAGTCACTACTGCGACTGAATTTATCAAGTAACAGATACTGGAAATTTATATCTCGATTATTTATTTCAGCCATGCCATAATCGGCCATAGATATTACCAATTTTAATTTCAGTCGAGTTGCCAACTAACACGGCAACTTATGTTCGGTTGCCATCCATAATCGCGCCAGTAGTTCTTTCATACAAACAGTAGATGCTCTTGTATGCTTACTAGTGTGTCCCAAAATTTTTTTTTTTTTGTATTTTCATAGGTAATTTAAAATCTTATAGGGTCAAGTATTTTTGAGATTTTTTTTTCAGATTTTTCGAATTTTTGTGTTTTCTTCATAGGCTGAGTTTACATCTGGCATTTCTTGTGTGTCATTTGCCCAAAAAAGCGTAACCAACTAATTATTAATGAAAAACTGTTTGATTCAGACATATTTATTGATTTAAACAGTTAGCAATCATGGCACACAGATGGCACATGGCACACAGATGGAAACCCGGCCATAACTTTAACCATAACCACGATTTTCTTACCTTTTGAGGAATCAATTTAAAAGAACAATTTCCAAGCTTTATCTTTGTGTGCAAAAATTATAAGTTTTTGCAATGAATTTGCTCATTTAGGTAGCTTACATTACAATTTTTCGTAATTTTTCCATAAATTTTGTAAATAACGACTTATAACTTTTAAAATTTTTATAAAAATGAAAAAAAAAACTAATGATATAGGTTGAAAGGTCAATTAATTCTAAATAATTTGAACAAAATAATTTTTGAATTTGCTCTTACCGTTCCTGAGTTATATCCGTTTTTAAGGTTTGTACTCGATGAATATTAAATTTTCAAATGTCAATTTTTTTTGGTTTGTAATCAGCCCCCTTATTCTGTAACTCGATAAAGCTAAAGCTAAGTTCGATCGCTAAAATGCTGAACAAACAGAAAATTAAAAACTTTTGGCGACGACATAAAACACTAAAATTTCGGCGCAATAAGTTTTTGAGCCAATGTCTGATTTAGCAATACAAGTTTGAAAGTTGTATTTGTAGCCGAAAATCGATAAATCGACTCTAGATTTTTAGCGATAGAGATTTAGCTTTAGCGAATGAAATAAAAAAAAAATTAATTTAAGCTATGTAAAGACGATTGTGAGATCTTACAATATTGTCAGATCCGGGAATGTGCTGACAGTGTACTGGCAATCAAAAATTGCCAGCACGAGGTAAATTTTCAGTTCAGACGGTTGTATACAATTTGTCAAAAATCTTACAATTTACATTGTATGACAACAAATTCACCTGACGAAATCGTCAGTTAAAAAATTGTTGCGCTGCCAGACTCAAAGCATTTGTTAAAAATTGTTAAATAACAATCCTTTATGGTTGTGTTAAATGTATTTTGTCTGCACATACATATTGTACTTATGTTATTATTTATTTATTGTACTTATATTATTTTATATAGTTTTGCTTTCAAATCAAGCGTGCGTATTGTTTGCCATAAAAAGAATTCTTTTACAATGACGTCATTGTCAGATGCATAAACTTCGCACATCTGACAATATTAAAATATCTGACAATAATTTTACAATGTGTTCACATGATTGTAAGATATCTGACAATCTGTTGTGAGCTCTGCTAGTCTTACAATAAACTGACAGTGCTTTTTCTGGCAACTATGTCAGACAAAAATTGTCAGTTCAACCGATTATAAGACATTTTTAGCACATTTTAGTAACAATATTGTACGATATGACAACCGTCTGTGCATAGCTTAAGCTTTTCTTATTATGGAGTAATTTCAAAAATTTGTAATTTTATTGTAAAATAGATTTGATGAAAACAAGAAGTGTGTAGCTTCTGGGAAAAATTATCCTGCCAAACCGCTACACAGTGGTGGATTTCGTTAAAAAATTGAAATAATTCTGCAGTTTCTGAACGATTGTTATGAAATTTAATACATTATTTGAGGAAGTGTTACAGAGCTTAAGCGTCGATAGGGGGTGGAGCCACAAAGCACCAAAGTGGGCAACCTCGGGTTAATGAAAAATTCAAAGCTATGCCAAGCTGATGTTTTTGATCGGATAAAAAATATGTTTTGCAAGTGGATTTTTCTATCCCAGAGCTAAACAAAATATGCTACACGTATGAATTACACACAGAGAAAACAGTGCCTAATAAATACCTCATAAAATAGAACAAAATTAATAAGAAATCTCTATGGTTTTTTTTCAATAAGGAAATCTTATTAATTTCATAGAGAAAACCTTTTTGAAAAAATCAAGAAGAAATCTTGTAGTTTTTATGAGGTTATCTTATTGATTTTTTTAATAAGGTTTTCTTCTTGATTTTATGAGGTGACCTCATAAAATAAAAAAAAATACATATGTCTTTCTTTATTCTTTGTGCTTTGCTCATGTATTTTCATTTAAATTCTATACCATATACTTATGTATGTATGTAGTATATGTATTAGGGTGATCGACTCGGTTTTTCAACCGGTTTTAAAACCCGGTTTTTTCACAATGCGGTTGTCGAATTTTTCAAAATGTTAATTTTTCGAATGTCGAATAGTCCGGTTTTTTACATTTTAAAAACCGGCTGAGTCGAATACTTTTCGATTTGTATATTTTGCAATAAAATTAGTTTTTACTATGTTAAAACTAAGACTTAGACGTGTTCTATTGATTTTCCTAAGTAGTTTTTTAGTGTAAAAGTTCTAAGCGTTTTTTGAGCATAGCAACACTTACTGAAACATGAAATTAAAACAAAATTATTTTATGAGGTGGTAGCAGAGGCGAATTAAATTGGCCTTATGGTGTGCAATCGATGTCAAAATCCATTTGCAAAAACAGTTGTTTAGTTTTGTTGATATTTTGCTTTATATTTTATATAGATGTAGATATCCACCTTGTCGATTCATTTATATGTATATATATATTATATATCGAGATCCTATATTCAAAATAAGTCAACTCAAAAAAGCTAACATTTGAATATATATTTTCTTAAAATTAATTTGTGAAATCTTTTACTCAATACTGGATATAAGAATTGAGGAGCTACCAGAAAAAACCTAAAATACCATAAAAAAATAACTTAAGCCTGACTGAAAACCTCTTCCATCTCGAGGTGGTCAGCTTTAGCACTCCCTAACTCTATCTCTAGTGTAACAGGGTCATTCCAAATTATCAATTTCGAAAGATTATGTCATTGACTAAAATCGGTCCATACATAATGTTTCTATTCTATTAACAGTTTAAAAGTTATACATACGTTACCATTTTTTGTGCTCAGCATGCCACATGCAACAAGATATGAGGTAGATTTATAATAAATTACTAATTTTTTTAAAATATTGGAAATTTACATGGGAGTTAGCATTTATTTTCACCAAATAATTTATTCTTTGGGATAGCAGAATAAGATATTGATTGATATAAAACGAGAAAAAAAATTTGATTCGAAATTTATACTATAGATGACTATTGCATAGGGTAGCTATATGCCATCGGAAACTCATTTTGATAAAATTTCAGTTGACGTATTTTGAATAAAGGTTCTCGATATGTAGGCATGTGTATGTACTATACATAAGTATATGAAGTTAATTTTTATGTTTTAGCTTTAATTTTTGTATTGTTTTGTAGTACTCGTATTTACATGAACTGTTAAAACTCTTTTTGTTTTATAAAGCAATTTAAAATCAAAATTTTCGTGTAATAATTTTCTTACTTAAAAAAACCGGTTGACCGGTTTTTCCTGAATTGTAAAAACCTAAACTGGGTTTTTCATAATTTCAAATATTCGAACTATTTGAAAACCGGTTTCTGGAAAAAGTCGAATAATCGATAACCCTAATATGTATGTAGTATATGTAGTTAGTATATGTATGCAGATGTTATTTATTTATACTATACATACTATACATACTTACATAGATACATACATATTATATTGTATTCTTAATTAATTAACTCACCATACATACATATTATTACTTGAAAGGAGACAAGTATTGAACCAGCAAACTTCTGACTGATAGACAAACACTCTAACCAATATGCTAACAAGCAGTCTGAATAACCATTGAAATAATGTTGCAAACATGCTTATACAAAAACGAAAAAGATCATGACAAAAAAAAATTGTCTGTGTCTATTTATAGATATGAAATAACAAGACACCTCTTAAAATCAAGAAGATTTCCTTATTAAAAAAAATCAATAAGATGCTTTACACATAATCATATAGGAACCTAATAAAATCAAGAAGAAAACCTTATTGAAAAAATCAATAAGATAGCCTAATAAAATCAAGAAGAAAACCTTTTTAAAAAAATCAATAACGCAAGCTAATAAAATCAATAAGAAATCCATATAGTTTACAATTTATAAGAAAACCTAATAGAATCAAGAAGTTTTTCTCTATGGATTGTTTTTTTGGTGCCAAAAATAACGGAAATTGAGTAAAAAAAAGTTGGGAATAATAAGATTTCTTCTTGATTTTATGTGGTTTTATTCTTGATAAAATTAATAAGATTTACCACATAAAAACAATAAGGAATCTCTATGAAAAAATCTTCGCTTCTTTCTGCTGGGATACCCCTTAGCAGTTTTTTCTCTGTACAGTTTAGGAAATATTCGAGAAAAATATTAAAATATTAGCTTTTTTTAACAACCTTGGTCCAATAATAAAGAAGACAAATCTTGTTGAAAAAAGTCGATTTTTGGATCTTTTTTATAAAAATTTTCGTTTTTGAAGAAGGCAGATCGTTTTATAATAGATTAATCGAATGTATTCGTATAATATTCATGTATGTAATTATACAGATACGCCTAGACAATTCTCAAAAAAATTTCGTAAGATCCTCAAAATGGGATTTTCAGTATTTTTGCTGTATTCTTCGTATCTTTTACCTCTTTTAGATACGCAAAGTTTACTTTCTAAAGTCTTAATTCAGCCGGGTGACAGGCAGAAAGAGAAAGTATTTCCTTCTCTATCTTGCACATAGCTAAATTAAGACTTTGCAAAGTAAACTTTGCGTGTCTAAAAGGGGGGTTGCGTCTGGCGCAGATAATATTTAAGGAAATATTTAAAAACATATCATGTCGTAAGGTACAATGAAACATTTTTTGGTTCCAGCTTTGGAATTTGAGAAAAAAAGGCCTTACATTTGATATTTATAACAAAAATAGATAAATTTCGAAACGATCTGGCAACTTAAATAAAGAAAATTTAAAAAAAATTTTTTTTGCAAAAGTATTATTTATTATTTTCTTATAGTATTATCCATTAATTAATTATCTCTCAATTTTTCTTGACATTCACCATCTGACAAGTATAAGAATTGTAAAGTTTCCACTAAAATCGAGCTACCGTATTAATTTAATATTTCCCCTCTGTTTCCTGTTTGTTTAAAAATTTTATTCAAAAATTATTTCTAAATTGTTTTTATAAAATACAGAATTTATAAATTAGACAATTAATGCTTTAATTCTGTTGGACAATTGTATCGTCTTGTCTATGGACGAAAAAAAAGCCGCAGAATCTTTAAAACAATTATTATTTATTGTCTATGCTAGAAGGTTCGTGTATTTGCTTTATGATTCTGTTTCAAACATTATATCCAACACATATTTTGTCATTTATTTTTCAAAATTTTGTAAAATGATTTCATTTAATTTTTATGTTTTAAAAACATGATAATAATATTTTTATTTTTCATTATGAAAGACAACAACCATTTTTGAAGAAAATAATTTAGAGAATTAGAAAAAACGTCCTACATTTTTTTAATAAATTAGGGCATAAGTAAAAAGAAAAGAGTGCAGTATTTTTTTAAACTCCCCTAATTTCCTGGTGTTCGCCAGCAGTGGCTAATAGCCTATAAGATCTGTCAAATAGACTTGCCAAAAGATCTGACCGGTTATTTTTTAGAAAAGGATGTGCCAATCAACAAGAAACATATTATGTATATTAAACAGTATTTATTCCCAAATTTTTAAGATAATTACATATCTTTTTAAAAAATTTCTAGGTGAAGACTTACATATTATACTATATGGGAACATTTTTCTTTATTTCTCTCAAAAAACACACTACAAAAATCCTTATTTTTAAAACAAAGAGAGAATGGAAGTACCTTATAATGGGTGTTTTTTATTGAGGTATAGAACTTTAAGTTGGCATCACTTTTTTAACTGGCGGCCATTTTGTCAGCTGTCAAGTGATTAATATTTAGTTTGGTTTGCCATTTCATCATGAACATGTTGACAAAAGAACAACGCTTGCAAATCGTGCAAATTTATTTCGAAAATAATGGTTCAGTTCGCGAAGTTTACCGCAAGCTCCGTCCATTTTATGGTCGACATAATCGTCCATCAGAGCAATTAATTCGGTTAACCATGGATCGTTTTCGCACTACGTTTACTCTATGTGATAATACGCATCCGCAGAGACGTCGAACAGTGCGCACCGAAGAAACAATTGCCGCTGTAGAGCAAACTGTTGAAGAGGACCCGAATGAATCGATTCGCAACCGTGCACAGCAATTGGAGCTTTGTCCATCAACTTTATGGAAGATTTTGCGCAAAGATCTTGGCTTGCGACCTTACAAGATCCAGCTTGTGCAAGAATTAAAGCCGCGAGACCATGCAATGCGTCGTGATTTTGGTGTATGGGCCGAAAATGAGATTGATCTTGATGCTGATTTTCATCGCAAAATTTTGTTCAGTGATGAGGCTCATTTTTGGTTGAATGGCTACGTCAACAAGCAAAATTGCCGCATTTGGAGTGAAGAGAATCCACATGAGACCCTTGAGACGCCATTACATCCACAAAAACTGACTGTTTGGTGTGCTCTATAGGCTGGTGGAGTCATTGGGCCATACTTCTTCCGAAATAATGCTGGAGAGTCAGTTACCGTTAATGGAGACCGGTATAGAGCCATGATAACCGACTATTTTGTTCCCGAATTGGATGGCATGAATGTGGATGAGTTGTGGTTCTAACAAGACGGCGCTACATGCCACACAGCGCACGTCACAAACGATTTATTGAAGGAAACATTCGATGAGCGCATAATTTCGCGGAATGGACCTGTCAATTGGCCACCAAGATCGTTTGATTTGACACCATTGGATTATTTTCTTTGGGGATATGTGAAGTCGCTCGTCTACGCCAACAAATCAGAAACGTTAGGGGACTTGGAAGCCAACATTCGTGGCGTTATTGCCAACATACGGCCCCATATGCTCGAAAAAGTGGTTGAAAATTGGACCTGTAGAATTGGCTTTATTCGAGCCAGCCGCGGCGGCCACATGCCCGAAATCATATTTAGACATTAATGGCATAAAATTATCCTTCCAATAAAGCCAAATTGATGGACATTAAAACGATTTTCTTGTGTTTTATTTCAATTCGAAGTTCTATACCTCTAAAAAACACCCGTTATATTTATATCATGGTATTACCTTTTTATAAAAAACTAGATATACCAAACGGACGACACACTCGTCCGTATTCTAGAATCAAAATGTAAATAATTCAAGATTCAAAGAAAATGTATCTAAACTTCATAAAAAATTCATTAAAACACAGCCACACACAAACTTACATACATATGCAAGCATAATTAAATAGTACATACATGAAATTAAAAAAACATAAACAAAATCCCTTTAACCAAGTTAATTCAATTTATTCAACTCTCTTCCTTTAAGTATTATGGCTTTCATACAACAACAAATAAGAGAGAAAAATTGTTAGATCAAGAGAAATACTACAAACCCACACACACACTCATGTTTTGTTTCTTTTTTTACTTGTAAGCTAAGAAATGCGTGTGTAATATGTTTGCATGTAGTAGTAGCAACTTTAAACGCTTATAGCTCCCAAAATACTAAACCGATTTCAATAAAATATAGATTCTGCACATCTGTATAAAAAATCCTTTAAAACCATATAAATCTTTTTAAAATCGGTGCAGTGGTACCAGCGTAAAAGGGATTACAAAAAACATGTTTGCCTATTAATTATATAGATATGGGGTTGGTATCTTTGAAAATTTTTTAAATACTAGTGAAATAATTAACTCACTTTTTTCTGCAACAAACGGGGAAAAATAAATAAAATCCAAAAATTCAATTTAAATTGCGTATAACTTTTGACTTAATTTTATTTTTTATACCAAATTTTTTTTTTCTGAAGATAATAATTTTGTTCTTAACCCACAATAAGTATATTTTCCTAAATCGAACAAGATTTGTCTTCGCCATTAGCAGAATAATGGACCTATGTAGGTTGTTAAAAATGCCAAAATTTTAATTTTTTCTCGAATATTTCCTAAACTGTAAGCGAAAACCTATAAATGTAGCAGACTTTTTTTTAGCTCTTGGATAGAAAAAAAATTCACTTGCAAAAAAATTTTTTTATCAGATCAAAACATCAAATTGGAATCGGTTTGAATTTCTCAGTAACTCGAGGTTGCCCACTTTGGGGCTTTGTGACTCCGCCCCATTTCGAGATATATAGCCCAAATTCCATACTTAAGCTCTGTGACACCTCCTTAAACGCAGTTTAGAAACTGCAGAGATATTTCCATTTTTTAACAAAATCCTTCACTGTGCGCTGACAAAATTATAGCAAAAACCTCTGACAAAAGTGTAAATATTGCAAAGATTTCTTAAAAAATATATTATGGCATAGAGCGCCAGCATAATAGCAAACAATTTTAAAAATTTCTGGAAAACAGATCAAGAGATCCGTAACATATCCCGTGAAATCGTAAAATTGCACAAAGTTCAACATCATCAAGTGTTAAATGATGTGACAGAACGAGGTGTGGGTGTCTAAAGGCAGAATTAGTTTGTACGTGCTTTTCTGTTTTGAATCAGCTGTTTTGTTTCTGTTCAATTGAAAGTCTGTATTTGTGATTTGTTTTTCCTTTTTCGTTCTGTTCTGTTGCGCACTAATCTGTAGAAATAGAATTCAACGTTAAGTGACAGCCAAAAGTGTGTATGTATTAGTGTGTTGTGATATTTTGTATACAAGTGTAATCAATTCTATACATAGGTTGCCAGCTGATTCTCTTCACAGAAAAAGTAATTGCAAAATATTTGACACAGAAAAGAACGGCACAGAACGGCAACGAAAAGTAAAAACTAATGAGGCCTTAATAATTTCATCAATGTAACAACTTCTGAAACTGATTTTTAGAATGTATTACAGGGCATAGAACTACATCGTAAGAACCCCAATGAATGATTTTTTAACAAACCAAAACAAAAAGTTTGATTTTTTTTTATTTGTTGGGTAAACAATTAAAATGTGTACTAGTGTCCTGCATAAGACTTCTTATAAGAACTTTCAAGACATGAGGGATTTTTCAAATGCTTTACTACAGCGAAATCTTATAAAACAAACGTTAACAACACTGTTTGCAAGAAATTTATTTGAGTATTGTAGGTATAAGAGTAAAGAAGAAAACACTTCGTGACGGAAGAATTTGTGATACTAGCTTCTTTCTACGCATAAGAGCGTGTACGAACGTCATGCATGTATGTGTGTATGATTTTTTATTTTTCTGCGCACATGCAAAGGCATACACATGCATTAACATTAGTTGTATGCGGTTAATCACATAATAGCTTACCATCTACATATTACACACACTCAAACGTACAATATGAAAAATAACAAGCATACACTAATCAACAGTACTTCTTTTGAGTGTTTGTTACAAACAAGCTGTCTTGCGACATCGCTTGTTTACACTGATATACACGTACACCAATACATCCATCGTGAGTAGTAGGGAACTGTTCATCCTGCCCCAATTAAAATTGTTAAATTGTTGCTGAAATTGTCGGCTGAAATTGTTAAATTGTTGCTGAAATTGTTAAATTTGGGTAATTAAAATTTGAAAATTGTTAAATTCTTGGAAATTTGTGTTTTTTGTTTACATTAGGAGTTTTTGTTTACATTAGGAGTTTTTGTTTACTTTAAGTACAGGGTGGGCCAAAAGAAACCAAGGGGTGTAAAAGTTTAATAACTTTTTTGTTTATTAATTTTTTTTTATTTTTTCTCTCAGATTATATAGACAACAATTGGAGAATTTATAATGGAGAGGTTCACAACTGAACAGAGAACCAGAACAATAGAATTTTATTATTTAAATGAAATCAACTTTATTGAAAATTTGATTATGAGTGATGAAGCTCATTTTCATTTGAATGGCTTTGTTAATAAGCAGAACTGTAGGTTCTGGGGTTCTCAAAATCCAAGAGCCATTCATCAACACCAATTGCACCCCATCAGGTGTACAGTATGGTGTGGGATCACATCTGAAAATGTCATTGGGCCCTACATCTTCGAGAATGAAGATGGAAGTGCTGTAACCGTAAATGGAGAGCGGTATCGGTTTATGATAGAAAATTTTTTACGTCCTGCTCTTGAAAACAGACCTGGTATGTGGTTTCAGCAGGACGGAGCCACTGCCCATACTGCCCGAGACACAATGGCACTTTTAAGTCAAATTTTTGGAGAGAGAATAATTTCTCGAAATTCGGAAATTATTTGGCCAGCGCGATCGCCAGATTTGACAGCACCCGACTATTTTCTTTGGGGTTTTTTGAAGGAGCGAGTGTATGTGAACAAGCCAGAGACAATCCTTGAACTCAAGGCAAACATTGTTGCAGAAATTCGAACGCTACAGCCACAAGTTTTGAAAGATGTTATGGAAAATGCTCTAAAAAGAGCCCATCAGTGCGAAGCTGAAAACGGTGGTCATTTAAGAGACATCATTTTTTATATTCAGTGTAAAAAAATTTCCATTTTGTATATTATATAATCTGAAAGAAAAAATAAAAAAAAAAAATAAACAAAAAAGTTATTAAACTTTTACACCCCTTGGTTTCTTTTGGCCCACCCTGTATATGTCTGTCTGTCTGTCTGTCTGCCTGACCCTGGATGTTTGTGTGTGGAATATTTTGTGTGAATGTATTAAGGCGGTTCATAGTTTGGCGGTTTTTATGTGTGTATATGCAGACGAGGAAAATCATGAAAATGATTTTTCCTAATACCAGTGGTGAAATAGTGATTATTAATTTTTCTTAATGCCTACGGCAATGCATGACAATTTTTCCTAATGCCGGGCAATACATGAATATTGTTTTTTCAAATGCCGACGGGAAAATGATTTTTCCTAATGACGACGGGAAAACGTGAAAGTTATTTTTTCTAGTGCTAATGTAGGTGTTGCTAGACTGTGGGAATTTAAGGCTGACCGTGATTTGAGTGGGTGGCGTTGTTGCCGTAATATGCAACCATAGGAATTTGCGGATGTGTCTGTCTGTCTGTGAGAATTCAGGTGAGGTTTTGATTGGAAGGGGCGGGGTGTAGTTGAGGTAGATCGATTGCGTGTGTATGTGTGTGTGTGTGTATGTTTGTAGGAATTTCAATGTGTGTATTTCTGTAGGAGCTTAAGGCTGATTGTGATTTATGAGGGGTGAGGTGTTCTAGTAATATGCAACCGGGGGAATCTGTGTGTTTGTATGTCTGTAGGAGTTTAAGGCTGACCATGATTTGGGTGGGCAGGGTTGTTGACGTAATATGTATCCATGGAGATTTGTGGATGTGTCTGTCTATAGTAGTTTAAGGCTGATCGTGATTTGAGGTAGGTGAGGATGTTGTTGAGGTAAATTGGTTATGTGTATGTATGTATGTATGTATTTTTGTAAGAATTTAAGATGATTGTGATTTATTAGGGGCGAGGTGTTCTTGTAATATGTAGCCGTGAGAATCTATGTGTATAGACGTCTGTAGAAGTTTAAGACTATCTGTTATTTCAGGTAGGTGAGAGTGTTGTGTTGTTGAAATTAATCTTATATATTGTATATGTATGTATGATCATGGGAATTTGTGTATGTATATCTGATGGAGAATTTAAGGCTCGTCATGATTTGCAAAAGGTGGGGTGTTGTTGAAATTTTCTTGGATATTTCTTATATGAATTCTGCTATGTGTGTGTATTTGAGCTGGTATTTATATATAGATAGAAATAAATTGTTTTCAATATCGACATTTGGTACTATAAAATACTATCATATATCTGGACTTCCCTAATCCTAGTATGCTTTTATACTTACGATTGCTTTATATTTTCTCATGCTTAAATTTGTCTCGCGTTAAAGTCTGTCTGCGTGAAATTTGTTTATATTACAGATTTTGTTTATTTAACTACATCCGTCTTCTTTGACTGAAAGAGTTTTCTGCACACAGAGAAAAACCAACTTGAAATCAGTAAAAACCATGCTGAATTAATAAGAACCATTAACAAAGGTTTAGTCATATTGAAATTTCTTATTTCAATATGGACAAAATATTAATTTACAGTATTCATTTATTAAACTCATTAGTTTGTAGATATCTCAATATACATTTTCTATTATATTAAAAATTATTGAATTAATGTCACGAATTCTTATTTTTAAGCTGCAGATTTTCCCTGAGTGTATGGATTGTTTATATTTGCATTGTGCTTTAACTAAACGACGCTTCATATATTTTCATGATGTAGATCTAATAAATACTTAAGCATTGATAAGAAATTTGATATGTATACATACATATCTACAAATTGATTTTATGTATGTATGTATGTACATATATATGTACATACAAATAAGTGTTTAACTCAATCTTTGAATACATTTTTTATTTTATTTTTTGTCATGTGATGTCTGTTGTTGTTGAAATTAAAAACATTTTAATTTTTATCTGCGTTTTCTTAAAAGTTTGTGAGGATTTTCTGTTTTAAGTAAAACTGAATTCCTGAAGATATGTACATACTCTATAGTAATAGTAATTATAATAGAAATATTCCTTATACTCAATTTACATTTTTTTAAAGTTGATGCAATATTAGTTAGTCAACGCTTGACATTTTTAGGGTATAAAATTTTTTCTAGCTATAGCCTTCTACATTTATTTTGGAAAGCTTGCTTTGCTTTTTAAAAATGTATAAACATTTTTAAATGAAACTGATCCGGCACTCCAGCTTAGGTACTGATAGTTTTTTTGTTGTTAGTTAACTTACTTATTTTTTATTTTTTATTGATAAACATTGGAAATCAAAAGGGAGTTTTATATTGTAATTATTATTTTCATAATTGTTGAAAACAATCGCTGCTTTTTGTTTGTTTTTTGCGATGAAATCATTTGAATTACTTTTGAAACTTTACGCGTTTATAAAAATTATGTTATTTTCTATATTTCTTAATTTATAAGACTTTTAGACTTTGTGCTTTAGTGGTTATATATTCTATTATACGATTATGAATAAGAATGCAGTAAGCTGATGTATTTGCTTACTGCTTCAAATTAAAATTTTATTCAATTGAATAAAAGGAGCTTTTTTCTTAAACTCTGATGCAGTTAGAAGCGCTGGAGATTCTTTCATATATAGAATTGGATAACATTTACTTTTAATTTTTATGTTAAGAAGTACAGATATGAGACTAAATTTAAATGTACTTTTAAATTAGTTAAATCATAATGAACAATCATATTTTACTCTAGGATACAAGATGACTTTCTGTGACGAAATTTCTGTTGCTTTATATTGATAATATTTTTACATTAATAAGGTACATATATGTTTGTTTTATGAAGGGTGAGCACCTATCAATTTTATTTGTTGTCCTATATGATTTTTTTATTTATTTATTTTTTTAATTGTATTAAAGTTCAGCGTATTGTGTATATATTTCTGAAATGTTTAAGTGTGTTTTGTGTTCCCATCGGACAGAGTGTACGTATTAGTTGGTCAGTCAGTCTATATTTTTATTTATTTTTTTCTTCTAATGTGCCACTCCTTTTTTCAGATTTTACTACTTGGAATAGAGTATTTTTGTCTAATTTTTTGCTGAGTATATACATTAGGTATGTAGAAATTAGTTTACTTACAAAGAAATGTATGTTTAATAAACAACTATTGTAGCAAATCGATCTCAAATAACTCAGTTACCTCTACCAGCAATTCACCGTCGGTGTTTTCATAAAGTGTTAGAAACAATGAAATATCTATGTTTGGGAGAATTTTTTTTGCCTCAAGTAGGTATTTCTACATGAGGTTTGCTGGTTGACTCCTATCGCATTCATATGTAATGATTATTCACTTAAAAAAGGTCATCATCACCATCAATCACTCCCGTATACAATACATTCATGAGTTGGGTTGATCCAGATACAATTGCTGTCTCATCACCTTCTAACAGCTTTATATATTTTGCTGATTATGAGTATGCGTCAATATTTATGAAATGCATTTAGTTATAAAATGCGGTTAGTAAAACAAAGTATATTTTAAGTGTTTAAAACCACCATTTTTATGGTAATACCGGTTTTAAACACTTAAAGCATACTTTGTTTTGACTATGAGCATGAGCTGATATTTATGAAATGGATTTTATAAATATTGACTCATACCCTTAGTCAAAACAACATAAATAATTCTTGGTACGAAATATTGATGAATCATCGAACGATAGTTCAAAAATTAATCATAGTTCCCTTATATCAAATTATATTCGTGCAACAATAGTTGACCTGTCAAATTGCGAAAAAAAAACGATATGATTGGTTTGCTAGAAAGTCCTAATGGACTTAAATTTGAGAACATTTATTTATACTCAAAATCTTTATATCAACCCAGATATAAATATCTGAAGAAATTAATTACATCAATTGAAATAATAATATATTACAAAATTTACCGATAGTGAATCTGTTATTTCAGTCCAAAGTAATTCCAATATGATATTTAACGATGATGCGTATGGGAAGAATACTTTTGTATGGGGAGAGATAAGAATGTTGATTCATTCTACTTATGTAAAACTTACACCAGAATCACCAAACATTTAATAAGAGATCATCATAATGTAATTTTAATGTTTAAGTAAGGTGAGAAAAATATAAAGCATGTTGAAAGGATAAATATGAATTTTTGATTATAAGCAAAGATAGTGAATTAAACGATGATCGTTATAGAAAATAAGTTTACTACATAAAACTTTACTTTTTCGTATTTCATCTGACTTTAAACTTCATGTATATAAATGTTATAAATGGCTAGCTACTTGTACACTGATAACTAAATCTGACTCAGATATCTTGAAATGAAAATCTGAATAGCTCCTGATAGCCTGATCTGTTACCTGATAAGCTGATCTGAAAATCAGATCAGGTCCTGATAAGCTGATCTGAAAACCAGACCAGCTCCTGATAAGCTGATCTGAAAATCAGATCAGGTCCTGATAAGCTGATCTGAAAACCAGACCAGCTCCTGATAAGCTGATCTAAAAACCAGACCAGCTCCTGATAAGCTGATCTGAAAACCAGATCAGGTCCTGATAAGCTGATCTGATAACCAGACCAGCTCCTGATAAGCTGATCTGATAACTAGACCAGCTCCTGATAAGCTGATCTGATAACCAGACCAGCTCCTGATAAGCTGATCTGATAACTAGACCAGCTCCTGATAAGCTGATCTGAAAACCAGATCAGCTCCTGATAAGCTGATCTAGTAGCCGATACCTGAATTTTCTGTTAGCAAACATGGATGAGAAAGTTTTAAAGCATTTGGTGTTGAGAACAAATGTGATTAAGAAAAAGCTTCGTAGTATAAAAACTAGTGAAATAGATACAAATGAACAACTAAGAGATGCATTTAAACCTATAACAGAAGAATTCATAAATAGTTCTAAAAATATTAAAAGAATTCTTATGAAAGAAAAAAGTAAAATCAAGACAGAAGTTGAAAATATACAAGTTTAAAGCATGAGAAACCATCAGTCCAGATAGAGACAAGTACACCAAAGAAACTAGCAGAAGGAACAATACTTGATAATACCATCTTATTTAATGATGCTAATACTGTGAATGATGATGACGATGATTTGTACTCAAAGACTTCCAATTCCGAAGACTTATCAGTATTGGAAGGAAGAAATGAATTAGATACAAATTAATGGTGATAGTAACCTCAAACTGAATGAAGATATAATACAAGTTGGTGGTAAAATATGGGCTCTAACACTAGGACTATTTTCTCTAATGTTTGATAAAATACCAAAAAATTATAATAAATTTGAACTCGAAATCTATAAAAAGGTTTTAATTACTACTAATGTATGCATACAGAATCATCATCGTTCTCCGTCAGAGAACGATGATATAAGTTAATTTTTCTGGAAACTGAAATCGACAATCTAAAGAACAAATTAATAATATAGCTTAAGGCATTGATATAATTCAAGAATATATTCAAATGCATATTGGTGGACTACAACGTGAAATAAAATTAGAGAAGGAAGAGAGTTATAAAATTGAAAAGCAATTCTAAAAATTAAATAATTAAAAATAAATTGAAGAGTTGTACGATTAAATATATAGATTAGAAAATTAACTACATGTTAGTATAAATAGCTGAAAGTGCAACATGTAGATCACCACACTATCGAAAAAATCTGTAAAACAACTCAATGTCTTTAAAAAGAAATTTAGTAAACGAACTCCATATTAAAACTCGAAAATTGTTTGTGCTTGTAGAGATGCAATGACAGGAATATATGAAGATTTATGGAGCTAAGTTAGGTGAAATGGAGAACTATTCTACAGAAAATAGAAATTGTTGATTTTTGAAGACTGTCATTGACACATTATCAAATTGTAGTACAGCTGAAAATAAAAGCTGCACTCCAAAAACCAAGGAATGGAAAATATTTTTGAAGTGGTACGGGTACCAAAAAAAAAAACTTACAAACAGATGATTCTAAGGAATTTTTTAATAAATACTTTGGAAAACTCATACATAAATAGAAGATTAAACATTACTTAATATGAAAGCATCAATAGTACAATGATTTAATTGAGCATTAAAAGGAATGTCGTGAAAAGAATTAGCTTTAATGGTTCATATAAAAGGATTGGTATACATATATAAAGAATTACTTAGTGCATAAAATAGAAAAATTTATCTCACCATTAAAATGTTTACGATTAAAGTTAACTCAAGAAATGAGAAAAAGCTGCTTAATACAGTATAAAGTAATTTGAAGAATGAATGTTGAATTTAATAAAAATAAAAATTAAATTAAAACGAAAAATCTAGTTTTTTGTAGGATTGATTAGGAATGATGGGTCTTAAGAAAGATAATTAACTAAATGTAGTGGAATTAGATAATTAGCTAAATGTAGTGGAATTCTCTAAACTTGTTGGTCTGAATGAAATTTGCTAAAACATCAGTGTTTAAAATAAACTATAACATAGTGCAATATTCAGCAGCACATCATATTATGACTTTTTATAAAGTTGTATGTACATTGTCCCATGGAAAGCGCTAGAACGCAAAATTTTACAATATGAAAATGGGATTATTATAGAAGATCTTCGCTCTATTTATTTCTTTAGCTATCAGATCTTTAGAAAATATAGATAAACTACGGAATTTGGACTTAGATATCCAATCTTTAAGAATGTACATGTGTATGAATAAGTATCAAACAAACTTAGTGAATGAATATACGCTTCAACTAGAATCATGCTGAAGCATGCATACTGCAAACAGATCTTACTTTATATCTGTATCTGTATGAGTATTAAATAAATTTACAGAAAAAAAATGAAAGCATGGCGAAGCATGAATAATTTAAAAAAAAAATCCTCACGTCATACAATTTTGTAAGCAAAGAAATTTTATGATTTTGTGGTCACTTAAATACATACATATGTATCTACTTTGTAAAAATTCAAAAGAGCGAACTGGTAAATTCTAATAGTAAAGATTTTTAATTGTAACACTACTAACTACATCTCGGACTCTTACGTCACTATCGATAGAAGCATGCTAAGGCATGCATACTAGCAAAATATATAAAGCTGTTAGAGGGTGATGAGACAGCAATTGTATCTGGATCAACCCAACTCATGAATGTATTGTATACGGAGATGATTGATGGTGATGATGACCTTTTTTAAGTGAATAATCATTACATATGAATGCGATAGGAGTCAACCAGCAAACCTCATGTAGAAATACCTACTTGAGGCAAAAAAAATTCTCCCAAACATAGATATTTCATTGTTTCTAACACTTTATGAAAACACCGACGGTGAATTGCTGGTAGAGGTAACTGAGTTATTTGAGATCGATTTGCTAAACATACATTTCTTTGTAAGTAAACTAATTTCTACATACCTAATGTATATACTCAGCAAAAAATTAGACAAAAATACTCTATTCCAAGTAGTAAAATCTGAAAAAAGGAGTGGCACATTAGAAGAAAAAAATAAATAAAAATATAGACTGACTGACCAACTAATACGTACACTCTGTCCGATGGGAACACAAAACACACTTAAACATTTCAGAAATATATACACAATACGCTAAACTTTAATAAAATTAAAAAAATAAAAAAAAATAAAAAAATCATATAGGACAACAAATAAAATTGATAGGTGCTCACCCTTCATAAAACAAACATATATGTACCTTATTAATGTAAAAATATTATCAATATAAAGCAACAGAAATTTCGTCACAGAAAGTCATCTTGTATCCTAGAGTAAAATATGATTGTTCATTATGATTTAACTAATTTAAAAGTACATTTAAATTTAGTCTCATATCTGTACTTCTTAACATAAAAATTAAAAGTAAATGTTATCCAATTCTATATATGAAAGAATCTCCAGCGCTTCTAACTGCATCAGAGTTTAAGAAAAAAGCTCCTTTTATTCAATTGAATAAAATTTTAATTTGAAGCAGTAAGCAAATACATCAGCTTACTGCATTCTTATTCATAATCGTATAATAGAATATATAACCACTAAAGCACAAAGTCTAAAAGTCTTATAAATTAAGAAATATAGAAAATAACATAATTTTTATAAACGCGTAAAGTTTCAAAAGTAATTCAAATGATTTCATCGCAAAAAACAAACAAAAAGCAGCGATTGTTTTCAACAATTATGAAAATAATAATTACAATATAAAACTCCCTTTTGATTTCCAATGTTTATCAATAAAAAATAAAAAATAAGTAAGTTAACTAACAACAAAAAAACTATCAGTACCTAAGCTGGAGTGCCGGATCAGTTTCATTTAAAAATGTTTATACATTTTTAAAAAGCAAAGCAAGCTTTCCAAAATAAATGTAGAAGGCTATAGCTAGAAAAAATTTTATACCCTAAAAATGTCAAGCGTTGACTAACTAATATTGCATCAACTTTAAAAAAATGTAAATTGAGTATAAGGAATATTTCTATTATAATTACTATTACTATAGAGTATGTACATATCTTCAGGAATTCAGTTTTACTTAAAACAGAAAATCCTCACAAACTTTTAAGAAAACGCAGATAAAAATTAAAATGTTTTTAATTTCAACAACAACAGACATCACATGACAAAAAATAAAATAAAAAATGTATTCAAAGATTGAGTTAAACACTTATTTGCATGTACATATATATGTACATACATACATACATACATAAAATCAATTTGTAGATATGTATGTATACATATCAAATTTCTTATCAATGCTTAAGTATTTATTAGATCTACATCATGAAAATATATGAAGCGTCGTTTAGTTAAAGCACAATGCAAATATAAACAATCCATACACTCAGGGAAAATCTGCAGCTTAAAAATAAGAATTCGTGACATTAATTCAATAATTTTTAATATAATAGAAAATGTATATTGAGATATCTACAAACTAATGAGTTTAATAAATGAATACTGTAAATTAATATTTTGTCCATATTGAAATAAGAAATTTCAATATGACTAAACCTTTGTTAATGGTTCTTATTAATTCAGCATGGTTTTTACTGATTTCAAGTTGGTTTTTCTCTGTGTGCAGAAAACTCTTTCAGTCAAAGAAGACGGATGTAGTTAAATAAACAAAATCTGTAATATAAACAAATTTCACACAGACAGACTTTAACGCGAGACAAATTTAAGCATGAGAAAATATAAAGCAATCGTAAGTATAAAAGCATACTAGGATTAGGGAAGTCCAGATATATGATAGTATTTTATAGTACCAAATGTCGATATTGAAAACAATTTATTTCTATCTATATATAAATACCAGCTCAAATACACACACATAGGAGAATTCATATAAGAAATATCCAAGAAAATTTCAACAACACCCCACCTTTTGCAAATCATGACGAGCCTTAAATTCTCCATCAGATATACATACACAAATTCCCATGATCATACATACATATACAATATATAAGATTAATTTCAACAACACAACACTCTCACCTACCTGAAATTACAGATAGTCTTAAACTTCTACAGACGTCTATACACATAGATTCTCACGGCTACATATTACAAGAACACCTCGCCCCTAATAAATCACAATCATCTTAAATTCTTACAAAAATACATACATACATACATACACATAACCAATTTACCTCAACAACATCCTCACCTACCTCAAATCACGATCAGCCTTAAACTACTATAGACAGACACATCCACAAATCTCCATGGATACATATTACGTCAACAACCCTGCCCACCCAAATCATGGTCAGCCTTAAACTCCTACAGACATACAAACACACAGATTCCCCCGGTTGCATATTACTAGAACACCTCACCCGTCATAAATCACAATCAGCCTTAAGCTCCTACAGAAATACACACATTGAAATTCCTACAAACATACACACACACACACACACACATACACACGCAATCGATCTACCTCAACTACACCCCGCCCCTTCCAATCAAAACCTCACCTGAATTCTCACAGACAGACAGACACATCCGCAAATTCCTATGGTTACATATTACGGCAACAACGCCACCCACTCAAATCACGGTCAGCCTTAAATTCCCACAGTCTAGCATCACCTACATTAGCACTAAAAAAAAATAACTTTCACGTTTTCCCGTCGTCATTAGGAAAAATCATTTTCCCGTCGGCATTTGAAAAAACAATATTCATGTATTGCCTGGCATTAGGAAAAATTGTCATGCATTGCCGTAGGCATTAAGAAAAATTAATAATCACTATTTCACCATTGGTATTAGGAAAAATCATTTTCATGATTTTCCTCGTCTGCATATACACACATAAAAACCGCCAAACTATGAACCGCCTTAATGCATTCACACAAAATATTCCACACACAAACATCCACGGTCAGACAGACAGACAGACAGACAGACATGCACTTAAAGTAAACAAAAACTCCTAATGTAAACAAAAACTCCTAATGTGAACAAAAAACACAAATTTCCAAGAATTTAACAATTTTCAAATTTTAATTACCCAAATTTAACAATTTCAGCAAAAATTTAACAATTTCAGTCCACAATTTAACAATTTCAGCAACAATTTAACAATTTTAATTGGGGCAGGATGAACAGTTCCCTACTACTATCGTGCTTCGCTTATAGTACGACAGCTTTTATTATTGGTTTAGTATAATACATGCGACGTGAATACATTTAAAAATCATGACCTATTTACATTTAAAGACCTTTTACGCAGGTCTCTAGTACGTATTATCAATGAAATTTTCGCACAAATGCCATCCTTAAATAAAAACATCTCTTAATTTCATTACTTGCCCATGTTATTTGCTTTTCATACAATATGACTTCGTTTTTCATAAAGTTGTTTACCTCTTAAAATTATGTACTTTAATTAAATTTGGCTTACACAATTTCTGCGGAAAATAGAGTATCCGCCACCTCCGTTTTTTCTTATATATTTGACTCGCCTTGTACATTTCACACAGAGCAAGAAACATCGAATTAATGTAGTGGATTTCATTTTGTACTTTATTTATTCACTTTATTTATTTCTGAATTTATAAAAATGTTAAAAGCAAAACAATAACAACTGATGCATTGATTGGTAGCACCACGTTTTTACTAACTAATATCCAGACTGAAAGATACGACAACTTAAAAAGTAAGACGATACGATTTGACTAACGAAGCCATTAGAATTGCCATAGACTAAATTGTTTTCAATAAATAAATACATACATACTTTATGTATGAGTGTATATATATACGGCCTGGCCCACGATGTCGACAAGAAACTATCGATGGCTTACTTATATTGAAAACAAAATAAGAAAATAAGAAAATTTGTTTTTGTTTTCAATATAAGTAAGCGATCGATAGTTTCTTGTCGACATCGTGGGCCAGGCCGACAATTTCATATTTAAAAACTTTAGACAAATGAAAAGATTTCATGGCGTTTTAACACCATGTACTCCCACAGAAAACAATATTGCACAATATTGCAAAATTTACTGTATAATTTTTATATGAAGTTTGACACATAGGATATAAACTCTTCTTGTGGAATGAGCGTACATTTATTGTCAAAATTAAAACGAAAGTTGACTGAACAAAGAGGGGCAAAACATAATACAAATGATGAAAAAGGGGGTTTAAAACTAAAGCTGAAAGTACATAACACGCGTTAGTGCGCGTGCGAGCAGTAGGCATCTGTCCAAAAAATTTAAATAGTGCTTTTGCATACAACAAGTTATATACGAAACTCTTTAACGCGTTTGCCGCGGAAAGTTGGTTAACTTTCAACTTTTTAACGCGTTGTATTGTTTTGACAGCTAATCAGCCGACAATAAATAAGAAAAAATTAAAAAAAATATTAGAATCATGGAGTTAAAACTTATTGAAGAGTTTGAAAACCATACAGTATAGGATAAAAAAGGATTTGAAAGTGTTTCAATTCCATTTTTCAATGTAAAAATAAGTAAAAAATCTGATAGAATAGGCACAAAACATACAGAAGTGTCACGAGACGGAAGATACGGGTATTTTTCAGTTTGTCTCGTTTTCCCTCAAATTTTGTCGTCGGTTTAGTTTTGCTACGTCTTTCTATTGCAATACATTTTTAATAGCTGTGTTAAGTGGTAAGTAGTAATACACTACAGTACCAAATACACTGCTTTTCTCTTTCTTCCATGAATTTTAACAAAAACCTGATTGGAGCTTTTTTTACCTGTCACTTTCTTCACTTCTGTGTATTCTGTGGAATAGGCGTGTTATGTACTTCTACTTTAAGTGTCTATTCACACTATACCTTTTTGCCTGCCTTGTTTTGACAATTTTCTTTTAAGCCCCCTACGAAAAGTCACGCACATTTACACTAAGACTTTTTATTCATGCCTTTTTGGCATTTACATATATACACGCTTAATGCTGAGAGTAAGAAAAAGGCAAAGGGAAATGTAATAAATCCCCTTGAATTTTCATTTCGTGCCTATTGTTTTACTGCGCATGCTGCTCAACACCTCTCACAAACAAACTCAAAAAGCATGCCTGCAAAAGCAAGCGAAAAAGGCACAGTGTAAATTGCGTCTAAGGGGCATAAAAAGTAGCAGGGCAGTCGAAAAATGTGACTTTAGTCGCGCAACGGTAACGCTGTTTTTGGCGCAAATAAAAATAGAGAATTTTGTTTCCAACCACAAATCACAGGATATTACTTTGTGATATTACCTTTGCCATTGGAATTTAACAAATAAATAAGTCATGCCCGAAGTGGAATTAACAACCGAAGAAATCAAGAAGCGTAATTTACCATGGTATGTTGATATAGCAATGTGTTTGTTGATAAAGCAATGTGTAGGCGTAATGTTAAATATAATTTAGGATTGAAAAATATCGACCGGTAAAATTTGATGAAATTGTGGGTAATGAGGATACTGTAGCCCGTTTATCAGTATTTGCTACTCAGGGTAATGCTCCAAACATTATTATAGCGGTAAGCAATGCCTTTATTGGGAACAAAATGTGAACAGTTTGTTTACTTGAAGCTTTGTTATATCGTATGGAAAGAAGCAGTTTCTAGTGAACAAACTGTTCGCAATTATTGAATAATTTAAGTATTAGACAATAAATTTACGAAATACTGCTTGTGTTGATATCGTATAGGGTCCACCTGGTGTAGGCAAAACTACAACCATTCAGTGTTTGGCTAGAATACTGCTTGGTGACAGTTATAAGGATGCAGTTTTGGAATTAAATGCCTCAAATGAACGTGGCATTGATGTAGTTCGTAATAAAATTAAAATGTTTGCTCAGCAAAAAGTTACTCTGCCCCGTGGACGTCACAAGATTGTTATACTGGATGAGGCTGATAGCATGACTGAGGGTGCCCAGCAAGCACTAAGGCGTACAATGGAAATATATAGTAATACCACACGTTTTGCACTCGCTTGTAATACAAGTGAAAAAATTATAGAACCCATACAGTCTCGTTGTGCCATGTTGCGATTTACGAAACTATCGGATGCACAGGTTTTGGCTAAACTTCTGGAGGTTTGTCAACGTGAAAATCTCGAATACGATAAGGAGGGTCTTGAGGCTATAGTATTTACAGCACAGGGTGATATGAGGCAAGAATTGAATAACTTACAATCGACCGCTCAAGGCTTCGGTAAAATTACAGGAGCTAATGTATTTAAAGTTTGCGATGAACCTCATCCGATGCTTATACAGGATATGTTGCAACATTGCGCTCAAAATGATATACACAAAGCCTATAAGATATTGGCAAAGTTATGGCGTTTTGGTTATGCTGCTGAGGATATCATAGGAAATATATTTCGGGTTTGTAAACGCTTAAATGTGGATGAACATATGAAACTGAACTTTATACGCGAAATTGGAGTAACACATATGAAAGTCGTCGATGGTTTGAAGTCGTTGTTGCAGTTAACTAGTTTGTTAGCAAGACTATGTGAAATTGCAGATTCCCAATAAATGTATTTAACTACTCAAGACAACTATTTATCCTTGTGGAACATAAAAAATTTATTGATTTATAAATTAAAGAACCATTTTAAGTGGCCAAAAGTATTCATTCAAATGATAATAGTACTAAATGCAGAAAAATGTAAATTTTTTCTTTATGTATGACAACTGGGATGATCGATTATTCGACTTTTTCCAGAAACCGGTTTTCGAATACATATTTCGAACATTTGAAATTATGAAAAACCCGGTTTCGGTTTCTAGTTACAATTGAGGAAAAACCAGTTAACCGGTTTTTTAAGTAAAAAATTTATATACAAAAGTTTTGATTTTAAATTGATTTATTAGAAAAAAGAGTTAACAGTTCATTTAAATACAATGAAACAATACAAAAACAAGTAAGAGTGTTATATTCGGCTGTGCCGAATCTTATATACCCTTTACCAAAGTGCTTTTATGTAGTATAGAGTAGAGCGTAGCACAAGCCCTAAAAAAAGGCTTACAAGCACTCTCATTAATTTCAAAATGTGTGTGTATATTGCTCCGTTATTTCAAAACAAAACTTTCAAAAGAGATGTGTTTTGCTTTACGATAAGAATACTGCAGTACAGAACAAAACTGCAATAGAACAATGTTGATGTAAAACCAAGCCTTTCAAAACAAAAATGAAATAGAACATCAAAATTCACACAGAACATTCAAACATGTTTTGAATGTTCTGTTTGAATTTTGATAGCAAAGAAACATTGCGCTTCGTTAGGAATAGGAAAGCTCGAAAAGAGGTTTCACTTACTATAAAATGATATCATACATACTCATGTACATTTATATAGTTACATATAATAATTTGTTAATTTTTATTTTCAATATATGTATACATATATACATACATACATAGCTTGCATGTTTGTGGTCGTGTTCTAGTGCACTCGATGTTTCTGCTATGATTTACTGTTGTTTTGTTTCATTCTCGCTTTTCGTTTTGATGTTCTACTTGTTTTGAGAACACAAGCACTAACAAAACTGCAGAGAAAAACTATTCGAATGATGCTTGATTGATTTTAGTGAGAGTCATGTCTTGTCAGTTTTGTTTTGTTATTTATGTTTGCACTAAAACAGACTGCTTGGCAGTAGTGTGAAATAGAATACAAAACTTTTAGAACGATTTACGCAGCCCTTTAGTATAGAGATACATACATAAGCACATATATAAAGTATAAACACAAAGAAAAACAATAATTTGACATAGTTACTTTTATGTACAAAAAAAATTAATTTTCGTTTACGCAGCTCTCTAATGTGTACAAAGCTGAAAAGGGGTGTAACTCAGGAACGGTAAGAGCAAATTCAAAAATTATTATTATTATTATTATTATTATTTTATTATTATTTATAGAATTAATTGGCTTTAAATCATTAGTTGTTTTTATTAAAAAAAATAATTTATAAAGCGTTATTTGCAATATTTAAGGAAAAATTACGAAAAATTGTAATGTAGACTACCTAAATGAGCAAATTCATTGCAAACAAAAAACTCAAAGATAAAGAAAATTTATTATTTGACATATTGTCAGAAGTGTACATAAAATAATTGAAATTTATTTCCTGGTAGTTTAGCATGTCTATATACGTATTTCATTGGCGCTTGAACCAAATCATCAGTAGACTTTAACCACAAATTTTAAACAGTCACAAACCTCTTACGTTATGCATAGACTTTCAAAAACTATATGAGAATTCATAAAATAATAATACTTTTGAAAATCACAAAAGAAAAAATAAGCTTAGTAGGCTTTGAAACTGATACAAAACCCAGCAAATAATTTATATCCAGGTGAACTCATTTTATTTTTCTACATCCTTATGCAATTAGAAATCCATTGGATAACAATAAAAGTATTTACAAGGCTAAATGAAAAATAAAACATTAATTGAACTTTAAAGAAAATTTATTATTTGACATATTGTCAGAAGTGTACATAAAATAATTGAAATTTATTTGCTGGTAGTTTAGCATGTCTATATACGTAAAATAAAAAAAAAATAAAAAATAAATTTCAATTATTTTATGTACACTTCTGACAATATGTCAAATAAAAAAGAACAAAACGACAATGGTAAGACTGTTGTAAATATAATAGAGATGGTAAAATTGAGCTTACAATACAAAAAAGCTTTCAGCAAATTGAAATACGATGAATCAAAAACAATTCACATATTCCATATGCAATAATGCTAAGTATATAAAGCAGAAATCTACATCAACTGACACCACACACAGTGGACCAAACACAAAAGAACGCTGATGATGAAGGTTTAGTGGCCTTCGAAAACGGCTGGCTGTTCCGTTCAACTATGTGTTGTCAGAATATTTACAACTAACTTTGATGTTATTTGTTCATTTAATAATTATCACATGTAATTTGGCTTAAAAAGCGATACGAACTTTAGCCTGTTAAAATCATAAATATAAAAATAAATTTCAATTACTCAAAGATAAAGATTGGACAATTTTCTTTTAAATTGTTTCCTCAAAAGTGAAGAAATTCATGGTTATGGTTAATGTCATGAAGAATACACAAAAGCGGCCGTCAACACCGATTTTAGACAGAAATTCGACTTGTGCGACTTCTAAACCTCTTCCGAAAAATCTTCAAAAAAAAAATCTCAAAAATCTTCAAAAAAAAATTTTGGGACATCTTAATGCTTACTTTGCCGCAAATAAAGCTAGCACATTAATTTTTTTATATCTTCAGCTTTTGTCAAAAAAGAATCGCAAAATCGTTTCAAATCATCCTTTCTGGCAACTATGTATACATAGCTCTCACATTTCTGTCTTTGTAATTTTATTGTCTCTCTCCCTCTTTTACGACAATGAGCATTGTCAAATTTTACATTTCAAAAAACACTGAAAAACAAGGAAAAATTGCATAATTTAAGTAAAAAAAATTTATTTATTTATTATATTAATTTATTATACCCTTTACCAAAAAATTTTAAAAGGGTATATATAGGTTTGTCATTCCGTTTGTAATTTCCAGAATATTAATAAGCGAGCCATAAGGTATATATATTCTGGATCCTTATGCATAGGGAAGACGAATAAGCGATGTCCGTCTGTCCGTCTGTCTGTACGTGAAATCGGTTTTCCGAAGCTCCCAGAAAAGCTAGAGACTTCGTTCTTGAACTGGTGGGTCAGAAATGGTCGAAATAAGATTGGTATTGAAAATCAGCAAAATCGAGCAGACGGTTTCAGAGCTGGGAGACTTAAACTTCATTTTGCCATACAAAATAACTAGAGATGTGCACGTGAGTGTTTTCTGACTCACGACACGCACGCTCACGCAGAAAAATGTCGCACTTTCACGCACGAATGATTTTGAAAATTTGCACGATCACGCACGCTCACGAATAAAATATTTTTAATCACGCACGAGTGGTTTTCAATTTATCACGATCTCGCACGCTCACGAAAAAGTATATGTATAATATAATTTTCATGTTTTTTGGGTTGAAAAATAGGTACATGTCTATGTATATATGTATGCTCGTGTTTTTTTTTTAATTTATAATGTAGATTAAAATAAAGCAAAGTTAATTTCATATCGTTTTAAATATTCGTATTCGCGGATATTTTAAATATTCGAATGCGAATTCTCGTATATCAAAAATTGACATTCCGCACATCTATGTATTACCTGATTTACATTAAGCGTTTTTTCATGAAATTTCATGAATTTTGTTGCACGCAACTTTTTCTATTTGCTAATTGCAGCGCTATAAAAGAGATTTTATATAAAAAAGGGCGTATATTGAATCTCTGATGCATTTTTGACAACTTTCTTGATATAAGTTGCTCCTCGAGGCCTCCTATTGACAAATAAAAAATTTTCATGCAACTAATTTCATGAAAAAAATGCTTAATGTAAATTAGGTATATGTCTGTATACATACCCCGCAGAAAGTGCGAATTGTGAAATTGTAGTGATTTACTTGTGACATTGTCAATAGTACTACTGACCAGGTGTACCCCAGCGGTCTCTAGTCCACAATATCGATATTTTCTCGCTCGTTGTCAATAGTAAAATTATAGTGATTTACTTGTGACATTGTCAATAGTGCTACTGACTAGATGTACCCCAGCCAATGTAATCGCCTATTGATATATAACATAGGGTTGTCATTGAAAATCTACCAGTAGACTTTAGCGCTATTGATAAGGTAGGTCTTATACGACCATATAGAGATATTTGAACCAAAGATTCACTAGTATGTTTTAGTGACCCTCGTCTAAATATATTTATTTAATATTATAAATAAAAAAGAAAAACAAACTATTGACGCGTTCATTGACAATATTACCAGATATACACTAGAACTGTTGTCTCTAACGTATCTCTACTCGCGCAAAAAAGGAAAGTTGTCGGTATTTTAACTAGTGCAATTGTCGGTGGAGAAAGATTATTGACATCGAGACATATGTTTCTAGGCTGACTAGAGGGTACATAATATAAATGTGAAGGTAAGGCGTATGATCAATTAAATAAATGGTAATCAAATAAATGAGAAAAGCATATTAAATGAGAAAACATACAAATTACTAAAAAAATTCTGTTACGTAACATTTTCAAAGGGTGGGTGGGGGAAGCCCCACCATAACAAATCATAACAAAACTCGAACCCCACCCCTTCCCCTACAAAATCTTCCGATTTCGGCACCAAAATATTACCGAAATCGTAACAATTTTTGTATGAAATGGTTGACACGACTTCGTAACGATATGTCGGTACGAATTCGTTACGATAAGTCGGTACGAATTCCTAACAACATGTAGGTACGATTTCTTTTTGCTTTTATAGCAGAGTACCGCTTCACCGTTATGTTGCTGCTATTGTCGAAATAATTTGTACATACTCACGTTTTTTAATATTTGTTACAATCCTTTTTTTTTATCAACATATAGGTTCATACATACCTATGAAAAAAAATTTTCACAGACTTTTACTTATGTACTCAAAAATCAAAGTTTTAATGTTTAAAAAAAATTGTACAGAGAAACTACCAAAATGTCTTAACGAATTCGGTACGACAAGTCTGACTTCAGAAAAAGTCGAAACATTTTGTTTATAAGCTCATACTACCATACATATTACTATACATACATATATGCATTTATTATTATAAAATAATTGATTTCAAATGATTGAATACATTTACATATGTGAATCACGCGTGACACGATAAAATCACGACATATGCACATCTCTAAAAATAACTACCGAAAACTAGTTTTTAATCATTTTTTATTAAATAAACTTATTTTATACTTCAGTATGAATAAAATTGGCACTTCTAATTAAAAAAATTAAAATAAAATTAAAAAGATGTTTCCAGTGTTGGAAAACTTTAACTTTTTTTCTTATACATAAGTGGCTTACTAAAACAAATGTTTCCTTTTTTTCTATAAATAAAACATTTCTGATGTTCTTAAAAAAAAGAGATTGATGTAAGAAATCAGAAAAACAAAAAGGATGATTCCAGGGTTGGAAAACCTACGATTTTTTGTGATATATAAAATTAATTAAAATTATAAAATTAATTAAAATTAACTAATTTTTTATTTATTTTTATTAAATAAACTTATTTTATTCTTCACCACGAATAAAATTGTTATTTCAAATAAAAAAAAAACTAAAAAATTTAAAAAGACAATTATATATATTTTACGTTTTGGAAAGAAAAGTTTGGTATAGAAAATTATAAAAATAAAAACCACAGCTCCAGAGCTGGAAACTATGATTTTTTTCTGGACACTAAAGTAACTAATTAAAACATTTTTTTGAATTTCATTTTTTTTTTCACTTAACACATTTTCTATATTTTTTTAAGAACTACTAGATTGGTATAAGTAATCAGAAAAATCTAAAATTATGATTCTAGGGTTTGAAAACTTCTTTTTACACAAAAATAACTATACTTATGTATGTATCTCTATACTACATAAACGCACTTTGGTAAAGGGTATATAAGATTCGGCACAGCCGAATATAGCACTCTTCCTTGTTTTTTCATATCTTGCGTGCCCCACGTTCAATTTTTGCCTTTCAATGATATTCAGTTTTCAATACACTCACACTTTTTTAACTAACACAATCAAACTTTTTAAATTGAAAACTAGATTGCCTTCAAATTCACCTATCCATTTATATGGCAATTTGTTTTTCAATTTGAACGGCTGCTCGCAGCACACATTGTTGTTTTTTCGTCGGTGGCATTTAAAAAATGAAATTGACTATCAATTTGTGTCACAGTTATCAATTTCGAGGAATTCTGACACACAGTACGTGTGATGAAATTGAAAGTGATTTATTGAACGTGTGGCTGCAGCGTGTTGTACATAAATATGTATATACAGTACAACCTCGATTTGCGCAATCACCGATTATTGCAACACCCCGATTGTTTGCATTACAGTCTTTATAAGTGCAATTTCTTCAAAAAACAGTCGCGATAATCGCAACTTTTCTCTTTTAGTACATTTGAAACTGGTTTCTCACTGAATTTAAAATGTAGTTTTAACAAGTACTTTCAGTTTCACAAAAGAACACATCGCAAAAAGTTTTTTGCGCGCCAGTGCTAACACTCGGTGTTGTTAGATATGACGATTTTACGTAATTTTGACGGTGTTTTATAAAAAATTTTAGAAAATGGCGATTGACGATTTTGTTTCAATTATTCCTCATTTTGACGATTTGTTGAAACAAGTAGATATGCCAACAAGGCATTTCAGAAAATATCGAGGTTTATTTACGATTTTATCGTAAGCGACATGTTATCGAAAATATACTTTTTTATTGCAATTAAAATTTTATGGGCCTACCCGTAGTTTAGAATTATCAAAATGCCAAAATTGTTGATAACTTTTAAGATACGGGCAGTGAAATTTTATCGTAAGCGACAATTTACGTACAAAAACATATTTGAATATTTTAAAAAAACCTTCCCCTGAGCAATTAAATTTTTGTCGCTTACGATAAAATCGAAAATAAGGCTCGATATATTTGATTTCGATAACACAATTGTCAAAAATTTTTATTTAAGTACAGCATCAGTTATTTTAAATATGGACTTTGAAATTCTTCCTCTACTAAAAATATATTGAAAATGAAATAAGAGAACTCAGATTTATTTTTTAATTTTCAAGATAATGACTTACATTTGTATATATATGTAATTGTGTATATTTTGGGAAAAAGTTAAATCAATTAATTTACCAACCAACACAGAAACCCATGAAATCATTAGCCCAATTCACAATCTTGTGCAAATGGTCTTGCATCGTTGCATGTGCAACTCACCACTAAGAATTGTTAAGGGGTGAGTATCAACATACTACACCATTTTGCACATGCAACGATTCAAGATCATTTGCACAAGATTGTGAATTGGGTTATTATGTTTTAAAGATTAGTTGAAATGTTATAATGGATGCATTCATAAGACGTAACTGTTGCGCAACCGTTGAGTTTTTGTCTTAGAAACGCATAGTTGAGTAGTTCTGCTCCACTCAGCAGTTGAGTAATTTTCCATCCTAAAATTTTTTCCCTACCTATAATAAACATGTTGTGCTCAGCCTGAACAGCTGATCGAATAGGGTTATGCCTTTTATATACTTTGTTAGGTGGCAGGAGCAACTATTTGTTAAATTTTACATTACAAATGCGATGAAGTAACGAAATAAAGATATAAAATTAAATTATATCCATCAAGCCGTTTTTAAGACGTAACTGTTGGGGCCAACAGTTTCACAACTGTTGAGCTCAACAGCGCCCAATGTTGACATTCAGAAATTTTTTTTAAACACGATTATAAAATGTATGTGTAGTTTATTTTGAAACTAATTTTATTTAGAAATTATTACACACTGTTATATATTCTGAATTTTTTGCTATAACCTTACAGTTTTTATCTTTGACAATAAAGTCGAGGAATTGTTTTTTGTTATATAAAATAGTCTTTTATTTCCAATATATGATATATTGGTTGTTTAAAGGGGCCCATACACTACAACAGCATGCATACGCAATCAAGTGTTTGTGCCAGCGGTTTGGTCGTGTATTGGCATTTTGTGCGATTGTACGGTTTGCTGTAGCGATGTCAAGTAGAGTTTGATATTTTGCTGATGGTACCAGCTCGCTGGTGTGGTATATGGTGAAATTAGCCCAGTTGAGCAAAGTTGTCATGGAGCAAACATGCATTTAAGTAATATAATTTGTTGAAATATAATTTGTTTCAATGGTAAACAGAATTTTAGAACTTTAGTTATACATAGCTGCTAATTTTAACAACATACCAATAATAATTGCAACAAAATATGTGTCACTATTCATAACCACCCTTCCCGAAATTTTGTAAGAAATGAATATTGTATCAGCTTGCTGGTATGTTGTGTGGTTCCAGCATGAATGCTCAATCGCTTGATTGTGCGTGCATGCTGTTGTAGTGTATGGGCCGCTTAATACACTTATCTTCAAAAACCAATACCGCTTAATTATGATGATTAGGAAAAAGCGAAAATCCACTTATCTTGAAAAAAATTATCAGATAGGATTTCAATTCAAGCGGACTTTTAATATATTATTGAGTGCAGGGATGATAAATGAGAAAACTAATTTCGTACCAATTAGCTTTTAAAATTGTACTTTTTCGACCCCAATAGTACTAAACTCGGTTTTTTGTTTTAAGTTATTTTTATTAAATTTTCAGAACATATCGCTCATTTACTCAAATAACGTCAGAACTCAAAAAAATTAGTTTTCCAGAACACAATTTTACTGCCTCTTCCACTATGTCGAAAGAAAACATCTGCAAAAGAAAACTAGTCGCTCGAACTTTAATACATTTTCATTCCACTTTGTCGTCAGCTTTCTTTCGCTTATGATTACGTTTGTCAATTTTTTGTTTTGCGTGTTTGTAAATCAAAGTATTGCCAATTTGTAAATTTCAAGTACTTCTAGCGATTTTCTTAAATTTACTAACATTTACATGAAAATAAATACAACCATATTGAACAATGAAAAAGAATTCAACAAAATAGTCGCACAACAACTGCATGTTATTACTGTTTTGCTTTGAAACTACATTCGTTATGTTAGAAATGTGCGAGTACTTTGTACGATGAATATAAAACAATAATCAAAACAAAAATTTCCAATAACATTTTGAGGAATATTTTATGAGTTTTTCCTACAAATAAAAAAAGAATTCAAGTAATTTGAATAAAAAAAATAATAAAGTGATTACATATTAATTTCATAAATTTTATCTGATTGTTTGCAAATAAATGTTGCTAGTCGAAAGCAAAATAGCAAGTGCTTAATTTTGACATGGTGTTCGCTTTGTTGACAACTCATTCGAATTATTGGTATCAAAATTTATATGAAAATACTTACGTCTTCTTGCGACTTGTCGTTCAAGCCAAATTTCGTACAGAGGTAAGATAAAGAAATGAAAATCAGTTTTCTTTCGCTTAGAATACGCATGAAGACCTTCTTTCGAAATAGTGGAAGAGGCAATTAAAGTTTTTAATTTACACACAACTTAGTGAAGTAAGAAAATTTTGTGTTTGGTTAAAAAATAAAATAAAAAGACGATATGAGGATTAATCTGCATCATTAACTCAAAAATTAAAATTTAATAGAATTTGTGATACTAGTGTTCTTTCGCAGAGTTTTTCTTTCGACATATTGGAAGAGGCTGTAAATATATATCTTTGCTATTAATTATAAAGGCCCTAACTCAAATAATTGTTATTTTACAGGAGAATGTAGAAACACAATAGAAACTCTAATATTCTTTCGGTAATATTTTTGTAAAACCGATTGTGATTTTTTTTTAAATGTATTGGAATCTCTGAAAAGCTCAATTTTGTAAAAAAAATACGAGTTATTGCCTTTCGAAAAGTCTTTTGTTTGTATTAGACTTTCGAGTCTTCGTTTTGATTATGAAAAATTTCTTTCCACATTCGCCAATGAGTGTGGAATTCACAATATTCTCCTTATAACTTTTGAAAGCTACGGAAACATTAGCTCATCCAATTGATTTTTCAAAGCTCGAAACTCGTTATTTATAGTATCATAATTTCCATTTTCTTTTGGGATTTTTTTTTTTAAAAGAAAAGAGCTGTACTACTAATATTTTCGGGAGTTTAAAATTTAGTTTCGCAAAGGGTTGTATAGAACTGTTTAACATTTCTTTCAAATTCCGTAACTATACAACTTTAAATTTTGTTTCTAGATAAATATATAAAGTTTTTCTTTTCAAAGTGAATTTTGGTTGTTTACATATGTATGTACTTATATAGCACACCTAGCTTCATTTAATTGCATCACTTAAACGATTGATATGTTAGTAATATAGCAAGTTTCTTATTTATAAATTTTAGATTAATGAAAAACATAAAATAAATGAAGACACGCTATCATGTTGAGAACGAAACACCGGTGAAGTTAGATGTAGTTCTTTATACTAAATCAAACAAGAGTAATGCATATCTAACAAGGTAGTCGCTCTCAACAACAAATCAAATTCGACACTTTTCTGTCAAACTGGATATACTTTAAATGATCGATACTAATTTTTTGTATGAAAAAAAAACAAGATAGTCTCGCAAATTTTTCAAATAGTACCAAATGAGTCACGGGGGTACCAACGTACTTTTAAGGTTTGAATAGTACCAAAAAAAGTACAATTGTACCAACTTTATCATCCCTGATTGAGTGCCAACAAAATGCCGCTTTCCGTTTTTATTGACATTTTAGGTCAACATGATTATACTTCACACGAGGTATGCACTGTGCTCTAACGCCCAAAATTAAGTTGGGGTGTGTCGGTGTTTTTCTGTGCCATTTTAAAAGTTAAAATTTATGCTATCAATATGGATAGGATTTTCATGTAAATACATGTACAGTAATTTTGACTTAGCTGCAAAATCAACTTTGCACAACTTTTTGTGCAGATAAGTCAAAAATGCTGTTATCTTAAATAAACTTACCTGCCTAAATGTGCAAGTATACAATTTTTGACCTGAGTTTTATACACATACATGGTGGCATATTTATGTAGCCATATTTTTTTAATGTATGCAGCTTACTTAAATTTTTTATATGAGAATAATTTAAAAGTACAAAAAAAAAAAATATGTTAAATGCGCAGGTATACAAAGTTCACTTAAATAAGGATTTTGAACAATAATTATAAAAAAAAAACATTTTGGGCAGTTAAGTCAATGTGCAGCTAACATTGGTTTATTGTATGAAAATATTTTAAAATTACCAAAATTTTAGGGCACTTATCTTAAATGTGCAGGTATAGAAAGTGCATTTAAAAAATTAATTTGTATGGAATTTTAAAGAATAGTGACAGAAATTTATCATTTTAGGCAGTAAGTCCAAAGTACACTTAAACAAAAGGCAGCTAAATCAAAACTACTGTATTCCGTCATTGGTCGTATAAACGTAAATAAAATATCTTTCCGAATCAACAAATTGACATTCATTTGTTAGTGAATATTTTTGCGTATTTTATAATAAATAAATATTTTTGCATATCTTATTATAAATGTATAATTTAAATACATTTATTTATTTATTTTATAAATACTTTACAAAATAAATTTGCAAAGTATTGTTGCACAAATATGGGCGGGGTAACTAGACGATATGCACAAGATGTTGTTAACAGTATTTTAAAAAGTTTCTGTGACTGACTATACTCGACCTACATATGTCTTCACATAGGAAGTAGCAACGTGAATTTAAATACATATTTTAGTTTTTTTTCATGCTATAAATCAAATTTTGGTAAGTATTTAAAAGTTGCAGATTTTATGACTGTCTAAGAACAAAAAAAAAACAGCAAAACGTTTTGATTTGATATTCAAAAGCAACGTCGGACTCCTTCAACTCACTTGAAAAATTCAAAATACACACTGGCTTTAATCAAGTCTACTTGTTCCGCATTAATTGCATAAAGTATAAAGTGCTTTCGAAAGCTCCTTTGCGTGTTGTAGCCTTTAATGAAAAATATCCAGTGATACGATGCGGATACATCCTATAGTAACGAGATGAGGAACGTGGGAGAAGGCTTAGTATCCGACAGCCTATTAATAAAATTAAAAAAATTTTAAAGCCAAAAACTTTAAGCACTAAATTGATATTTGTGCACACATAGTATTGCTTTCTTGTTCACACTATAACCCAATTTTAGGCTTTTGATACTTTAACAGCTCAAGTTGAATTAATTGAAGATGCTATGAAAAAATTTTGTGCTCTGAAAGGCAGAATAAGTGAGATTAAAAATAAATTAGAAATAGTTGCACAAAAAAATTATGGACTTAAAAAATGTGCATCAATAGTTTATAGTAGTTATAACAACGAAAATTTAGAAACTGAATATTCCACAAACGAAATAGCAGCATTTAAATGCGCACCAATTTTCTGCTGAAGGGGAACGTTAATTTTTATTACATAAAAGTTTTGTCAAAAAAAAAAAAAAAAATCGAGAAAGATTTACCTTTGACAGTTAAAAAAACAAAATTTATTCAAACAAACACGTAGTAGAACGGAACAACTAGCTGTTTTCGAAGGCCACTAAACCTTCATCATCAGCGGTCTTTGTGTTTGGTCCACTGTGTGTGGTGTCAGTTGATGTAGATTTCTGCTTTATATACGCAACTTTTTATTGCAAATGTAATATGTGAATTGTTTTGATTAATCGATTTCAATTTGTTAGTTCAGTAAATTTTAGATATAAGTGTGTATTTTGTCACCAAAAATAATATTTTTATTTTTTCGTCACTTTTCTACTTTGGATTCGTTCTTACGCAGTATTTTTGCTCTGATACTATTGAACTGTTTATAACCTTAGGTCCGTTTGTTTACTCCACAATTTGTGCAATTTTGTGCAAATTTGTACTGGATTTTACTGAAATGCGTTCGTTTACACATAAAATTGCAAAAGAGAGTGCCAATTGAGAGAATTAATTGACAGTTGTTGACTGAGAGTCTGCAAATTTATACTGGACACATTTTTGCCAGTAAAATCCAGTAGATGAGAAAAGCATATTGTTACGTAAAAATATTCCTACATGGTTAATGCAAAGAACTATCTAGAACAGCGTGACCGTTTGACCGACTAAAGTGGCAAATTGCCACTTTTTCAACTGCCTTTCCCCTTTTTCAACTGCCTTGCTACTTTTTGTCCCCCTGTGAGTTATGTGAAAATATATTAAAAATAAAAAGTTTAGTGTAGTTTTCGCGTTTTTTTTTATTTTGCCCCTTTTTTTTGATAAATCCCCTATTTGGTGCCACTTTTTGAAAAATGTCGTCGGTCACCCTGATCTAGATTCTAGAAGTATTTAACTAAAGCACCAAACGTACACATACTCACGTGCAAGCACTATAGCAACAACAATAATTGTGTACATAGCTACAGACGTACACACATACGAGCACTTATGGTAACCACCCTGTACTACCAGTAGCACACCGCATTGCCAACATAAGAGTCGTTATTTTGAAATTCAAAAATAACGGCCAATCGAATTATCTACAAACGCCTAGAAACAGCAACATGAATTTTCCCGATTGTGCTAGAAGACTGTTTGATCATCTGGCTACCAATAGTAAATGACAATACAGATGGCAACGATGCCATTTGGCATTACTAAGTACAGACATGTCATTACGCCATCTATCGGGCGAACATTCGAGAACCGGTTCCTGTACTATAAAAAGAGGCAGTCTGTGGGAAAATGAGTTCAGTTGCTAATCAGAAAGAAGTCGAGTTGACATTGTTAAGTCAGTGCTAATCAGAAATTAGTAGAGTCAGCATCGTTGAAAGTTAAGACATCGTGCGGTGGATAATAACGATAAGAAGTACTTAAGTAAAGACAAGTTGTAATTTGCTTCGTTAAGAATAAAAGGAAAAACAGTAGCAAATAAAAAATTGTGTGTTATTTATTTTTATTTTTGAGCAATTAAAAGAACTCACACGTTTAATAAAATTTAAACGTAACAATATGATTCAATAAAATAAACAAAAGTTAGGAAATGCAAAGTATAATTTTTTTTAATAAAAGCATTTAAAAGAAGAAAAGTTGAAGTAAAATTTTAACGAAACAATCTGAAAATTTTTATGTCCAAGATGAAACAAATTAAAGAATAATAATCGTTAAATATATCGGTTTTTAGATTTAATTTAATTGTGTTATTTACTTTAATTTTTTAGAGATGTAAAGTTTATGTATATGTGAATACTTATTTCTGCATACTATTCAGGGTACCGACTATCAGAAATCAAATATTAATAAATTTCCCTATGCAATTTACCCAGAAAAAAAACTAAAAACCAAATACAATCTAATGCTTTCACAGAACTTCTATTTTAGAAATATGTATGTATGTATATACATATCGTTTCAAATTTATAATTATATCCACCAATTATATCCATCAATTACCAAAAATATGTATTTGATGGGTAGTAAAAACAACAAAAACATGCAACAATGTGATCAGCTGTTTTGATTAATCTGCAAATGTTTGCAATTTTTGCGTTCGCGTACTTTTTTGTGCAAGAGACATTCTTGAGAGTAAAATTTTCATATTACCCAAAATTTACTCAACTACTGGATTTTACTGGAAAAGTAAACAAACGGACCTCTTATTTATAAAACTTAATTGAGTAAGAGTAATTCGCAGGTGTGTATTAAAAAATTCCTTAGAAATTGACTGAGTTATTAAATATTTTATTAGATGACTTTGTTAAAAAAAACTACCTGCATGATGTTTTTAGAGTTCTATTTATGCGATTTCTGTGTATTTAAGTATCCAGGATGATAAAAGTACAATTTAATAGACGTATATCATCACAAAGTGTAAAATTAATACAACAGTGGGTGCCAAACTTTTTTCCTTGAGAACCACATTTTTCACATACACCAATCACATATTTCGCTAAATTACACCAAATTAACATTTATTTTCGGTTTTATTTGCATTGTATCTTAACGTCTAATTATACCCTTTATCTATAATAACACTGTGCTAGTTCATAAACGTAACAAGCGGGGACCTGATGGGTAAACCTAATTTGAGTATGCTGAATCCAATGGTGATAACCATTTTTTTAGGTTAACTCTTGTTTAAAAAATAATAAAGGTTGAAAACTTATTTAAAAGCACCTAAAAATCGCAATTTTCTCCAGTTTTCTACCATTCATTCATTTTTATATCAATTAAAAGAACGTATTATGGATAAACATGTGTCCTAAAGAAATTTTTGGAAAAATATTGCAAAAAAATTTAAAAATTGCCCCAATCAAAAAATTTTCCGATTTATTTTCTAAAAAGTTTCTGCAGGACGTAAGTCCATCAATACATGTCTTTTAACCGACTTCAAAAAAGGAGGAGGTTATACGTTCGTCATGTGTGTATTATTTTATAGCGATTTTAAGCGATATAAGATAAGAATTACTTTAATGCAGTTATTGCGCCTAATCCAGCGGAAAATAGTGGTGTAATGTCGGTAATGTAATGTAACTGCAACAGTAGGAAACAGCTGATCGATATTGTTATGTGAAAAGAATTGATAATGGTTATAGAAATATAATGTAACGTAAACTACTTTTCATATAAAAATATTGATCATCTGTTTCCTACGTTGCAGTTACATTACATTGCAGTCGGCTAACTGAGATTCCAACGTAAAAAAGCATCTACATTGTGTATGAAAAAAACGAAACTACTCTACAACTACAAATAGATTAATATTAAATCAATTGACTCTCTCTCACACTTTCATTCTGAATATTTTTACACACAATATTAATATTTATTCAGTAAAAAATACAGTCATTTACATTTATTTTCTTTTTACATAATCTTACGACTACAATTTGAAGCTGAAAAAAATCAGCCAATGTAGCAATGGTAAAGTAAGAAAGTAAAAAACATGTTGATTATTGAGTTCTTGTTTCAACTTTGTTATTTGTTGTTGAACTTCTCATTTGTTTAAATGAAAGTTTGTAACATAATAACTCTAGTTGTTCTAAGAAACTTTGGGTAAAGGTTCCTTGATGATCTGCGTTAGCAACATTGAAATACGCATAGGATCCAGCTAAACCTCTCAATAATCCATTTCAACTGTATTTTTAATAAAAAAAAATATTTTATTTTTTTAATGATATGTATTTTTAATAAAAAAAAAATATTTTATTGTTTTAATAAATAAAATATTAATTTGGGATTATTAGTGCGTTTAAAAAATGTTAAGCTTGAATTGTAACAATTCCCACCACGCATGTGTATTCGGTTTATTCCCTGTCGGATTTTTATTAGCTAGCTCAAAATATAGGTGACTTTTTGCTAACTCATTTACAACTAGCTTCTCAACTAACTTATAAATGATGCAGATGTGATTCAGTAGCTTTTTGTAGAACTGCCTTCTCGATAAGTATTGAACTAACTTTAAACTAACTCAAAACTGATGATGAGATTAGTGAGTTCTGTTTGTACAACTAACATCTCCTCGATAAGTTTTGAACTAACTTTAAGCTAACTCAAAGCTGATGCAGAGATGAGTCAAAGTTTATCGAGAATATGTCAAAGTAAAATTCATGTTTATGTTAACTCTGTGCCATCTTTATTTTATATGGCGCAATAGCAAAGTGTTAAATATGATGGCTGACAAAGTAATCAAGGTTCGATACCAATTCTCGTCTCTAAAAAAATTTAAAATTTTTTCAAATTTAAGTTGACTAAAAATGTTAATCATTAGTAAGTTAAAAATAATGGTTAGCTAAAGAAATACCTTTTTTCTTCTTTTTTGATGAGCCAAAAACTAAGTCATAATGGACTAGGCATTAGTTGGTCAGTTCGCAACTAACTAATAGTGCACTTGCATTTTATCAACCAAAAACTCACTCGAAATGAGCTAACTTGTGGTTATTTGAAACTTATGCAGCGTGAGTGAGTACTGACTCGTTCTGAGGACATTAGGTTGAAAAACTGAATAGCGTTTAACATGTAAAATGAGTTAGCTTTTGAGTCAGTTGTCACTCGCCTCTGATTAACCATTAGTTACTTTTAAGTTAGCTCAAATCCCGACAGGGTATACGTATTCGGTTTAAAATTAATTCGTGTGTTTGTATTTCGCGTTTTTTTTATTTTTAGCTGCACGCATTCGTAGTTGCTTGACGGCCAACACTCAAAAAGTACTTAAAACGATACTTTTGTCATTCTCTGATACATACATATATCTGAAATTTACTGAAACAAAATATATATGGTTCAAAAGGTCTTAGTGTCTCCTTTCTAAATCCGTTTGTAAATTTAAAAGCGGTTGATATTGAACTTAGAGGTTGATAAGTTCCTGCGGGTACGAAAACCCGGTTTTGCCCGTAACTCAAGATTTTTTTAATTTTTCATTTTTCATTTCATTTATTCATCCAAGATGGGGTGTTTGGAAAATTTAAAATACAGTTTGTTGTTAGGCTCGACAATACCTACCAGAAAAATGGTAATACAGGTATTTCGATTTCATTAAAATGTCACACATTGTTATTAATGCAAAACTGTTTTTTTTGGCAAATTTATTCGCTTGCATTTTTCTAAATTATACAAGCATATACACCTACCAAATTTAGTGGAAATTGTCATTTTTGCTATTAAAGCCGAAGGTTAGGTTAGAAAGGGTGGTGCTTTACCGCACCTTCACTTGGGGACCCAATTGGGTTCATTGTGATTCCCTTCTGTTGCCCAAAAAGTAATATTTACCCTCCCATTTGAAGCCAGAAGTGACCCTATTATCCATCACTAAGCCACCGAATTCCCATGATGAAGCCCCTGATGTCCTCTAGTTTACACTTCCCGACATTAGTAATGCTTTCATGGCCATCTAAGCCTATGACGCTGAAGCTTCAGGCAATGACAGATAATATGTTCAATGGTTTCTGTTTCCTCTTCATCACCGCACATCCTACAAAAATCTGGAGTGCCAATCTCCCAAATGCTGGTTCTTGCTCTGACCGAGAAGTGACCTGTTAACACGCCTATCATGATTCACATCGCCTTTCTATTCATGTCGAGTAGAAGTTTAGATCTTTCTGAGCCAAGTTTTGGCCAAAAACAACTCGAGACTCCAATCCTCCCTACTTCGCCATGAACTATTGGCCCTGCTTTCTACCCAATTACTGAGTTCTTTATAGTAATGACCTAACGGTAATTTCACCGATCTGTCCGACATTCCCTCATCTAACGCTGACCCTATTCTTGTCAGCTCAACATCAATTTCATTTCCCTTAACACTGCTGCGGCCAGGAACCCAACATAGTCTGACACTATACTTGTCCATAAGCAAGATGAGGGTTTTCCTACGGTCACTATCAAGTTTCGATTTCACATTGTGTGCCTTCAAAACTGTTAGCGCTGCCTGGCTGTCGACGTAGAAGGTTACCTTCTCACCTTCAGCTACATTCCTGGTCACCAGCTCCGTAGCCCTGAGGATCGCCAAGATCTCAGCCTGGAAAACACTACATTCATTCGGCAGTCTGAAAGAACTAAGAATGTAGACACCGGCCCCTGTGCCTTCCCCCATTTTTGATCCGTCTGTAAAGACTGCACTACCCTCACACAACCTATCGGATTTGACCCAGTAGTCCCTATCCGGAATTACCATTAAGGGTGTTCTACTAAAATCGATTTCAGCGACCTCATAGTCCGTAAACCCAGGGGATACGGATTCCTGATCACCAAAAGCGATCTTATTTAAGATTGATGTGTGTCCTGATATTCCTGTCCTCAACAAACCTGTTTCTACGAGTCTAAGGAGACTTCTAGTCGCTGTTCCCACCACAAAGTCCTTTATAGGAAGTAGATGAAGAATGGCGTCCAAGGCAGCCTGAGGTGTGCTCCTCTGAGCACCTGTGATGCCCATCGAGGCACATCTCTGAACCTTAGCTAGTAATCTCCTGTGAATTTCCTTCCCCTAGTAGGCGTTAAGCCATTTAGCCTTTCCTGCGTGCTTATTTTCCAAGAGAGCTTACTATCTAGGAAAACACCCAGGTATTTAGTCCCCTCTGCTAGTCTCAGCTCCACCCCTCCCATCCTGGGTAGTACAAAGCTTTCTACTTTGTATCTCCTGGTAAAGATGACTAGCTCGGTTTTCTCTGGGTTGACTCCTAGTCCTTTACTGCTGGCCCAGGAGGAGAGATCGCCCAACGCCGACTGCATGATTTTACTGATAGTGGGAAGAAACTTTCCCGTTACTAGTAAAATGACGTCATCCGCATATGCAACTATCTTCCGTCCGCTCCTGTCAAAACGCCTAAGAATTGAATTCATTGCCAACAACCACAAGAGAGGGGACAAATCTCCTCCCTGTGGTGTACCTCTTGTCACTAATCTTCTCATTCATTCTCTTCCCATACTCGAGTTGATGATTCTGCTGTTAAGCATGATAATTATCCACTCCACTAGAAAGTTGTGAACCCTAAAAGTCTCCAGCGACTCCTTAACAGCCTCTATACTAGGGTTTGCACAGCGATTATAATCGTAATCGCGATTAATCGCACCTTTTAATCGTAATCGTAATCGAACCCATTAATTGCTCGATTACGATTAAAATTTTTTCCTTTTTTAACAAAGAATTTATGCCAGATTTGTAAAGAGGGCAACTTCAACTCATAAAAAATTTAAATTAAAATTTTTAATACAAAATATATACATTTGGAATAAACGTGTCTATATGTTTGCATTTCATTGGCGCTATAATGCCAGGTCCCAAGATAAAAAAACAGCACCTGTCTGCCAACCGAATGAAAAATATTTGTATAAATCGTATAGACATTTTTGAGATATTACGACGTTTTTTAAATAAAATTAGGAGAATTTAATAAAATAAAATAGTAAATTTAATAAGAGCTTAATTTGGATTTTAATTATCGTTTTGTCTTATAATAATTTTATTGTATTAAGGTGTAGGAAAATAAAATAGATGCACATTGATTATAAATCGTTTCTTGTCTTTGGTATAAGCTTCCGAGCCCAGTTGCTTATTCTATAGGAATTTCCAAAAAGATTATGTAAATTCTCAAATGATTTTTAAAAGTATGGTTGAAGTCTACTGATGATTTGTTAATACAAAAAAATTATGAAATACTAAAAAATGATACGTGATAAATTTATATCAGGATGAATGAACAATTTCGTATAACAAAAAGGGTATAAAAAATACTGTTTTTATATGAACTTGTTCGTTCATTCATATATAAATTCATCAGATGTGGATACAAAATTAAATAAAGAATAAATTAAGAAAGTAGAAATATAGTTCGTCCTTGAAAAGGTTTCCTATCAAAAGATTGATTTCCCATAATTCGTATTGTTTTTGATACTTATAAGTTCTGATTTACGAACTTCATTTTACATGCTTTACAATTTTCTCAAAATAAATATATAATTTAATAGAAAAATTAAATTAAAACGCGAACTGAAGACAAAATACTTAAATTTCTTTGGCTAAACCCATAAAGTTTGACTAAAACTCATGAAGCAATTTATTTTGGTATTAGAAAAATTATAATAGTATATTTTATTGATTAATCGAGATTAACCGATAATCGCGATTAATTGCATATTTTTTAATCGTATTCGCGATTATGGAAATCTGCGATTATTTGCAAACCCTACTCTATACTTATGTTGTTAAAGGCTCCCTCAATGTCTAAGAATGTAATCCTTGTGCTGCAGTCCTCTCTATAAACCAACCACGTCATGAAGTGCACTCTCAACAGACCTGCCTTTACGATAGGCATGCTGAGCGCCACTAATGACGCGGGTATCAATTGTGTTACTTAGATGCAGATCAATCAGTCGTTCTAGTGTTTTCAAAAGAAAGGACGACAGACTGATTGGCCTGAAATCCTTCGGCTTTGAGTGGCTTGCCTTACCCGCTCTGGGTATGAAGAAGACCCTGACCTCTCTCCAGCCTTGCGGTATAAACCTCCTGCTTAAGCATATCTTAAAGATATACACCAGAGACTGGGACATTCTGCAACATGGCCGGAAAAATATCATCTGGTCCCGGTGATTTGTACGGTTCAAATGTATTTATTGCCCATGTAGCTTTTTCCAACGTCACTCTGTCGTCCACTGCTCCTTCTAATTCCGGTTCCGACAAGTAGTTAAAATTAATCTCCGTCGTTGCCTCTTCCCCTACTTCCCTACAGCCAGGAAAGTGAGTGTCCATCAGAACAGAAAGTGTCTCAGAGCTGGATTCCGTCCATGTGCTATCCAATCTTTGAATATTCCCAGGAGCCCTAGGGTCTTTTGACAATACTCGCCTAAACCTCTATAACTCATTAACGGAATCAATCTCCTACTGTTTGTATTTCCTCTATAAGGCTCTTTTCGCCCTTTTGAGATTAAAGCCGAAAGTAGTGAAACAATTCTGCGGAAACGATATTGTTTTTAAAAATGAAAACGGATTTACAGCCTGTTTTTAGAAAACATAAGCCCTTTCGTTTTAATGTTTCGTTTATAAACGATAACGTTTAAAATTTGATTTTTATAAAACATTCTAAAGCTTTCGTTTTGACATAAAAAGAGCTTTTTAGGTATAATCAAAAATTCACACTCATAAAATCATTACAGTGAAGGAATACAAAAAATAATATCTATTAAAAAAATGTTATATGAAAAATTTTAAATAAAATTCATTTCAAATTAATTTTAAATTTAATTTTTAATTGATTTTAGCATTCAATTGGAAATCCATTTATCCATTAAAACAGATTTTCATTGCATTTCGTATTTTTCGTTGTTTGACAGTTAAATTGTGGAAAATAAAGCAGAAATTATTTGTTTATACTGAATTTGGTGTTGATTCTTTCACAAAACAAAATTAAAAAGATGTTTCCCTTATCTTTACTTTGTATGGAAAAAGAAATTTAGATTTTTTCGTTTAAATAATTTTTTGTAATTTATAGTAACAAATAAAATTAAAAATAACAAAAATTAAAAATTTTACAAACCCCGACTTTTTTCAGAAAAGATGTTATATCTTCTAAACGGCTGGACCGATTTTCTTCAAACATTGCTAAGAACCCTCTCGATCAAGTCATCTTTCGAACAGAAAAAACTAAATGAAAATCGGTCCAGCCGTTTGGCCTGTACGTGGACACGGACAAACACACAGACACACAGATACACAGACACACACTACAAACTTATAACACCCCTTTTTTTAGTTTTTCACTGTTTTAAGTCAGTTCACATTCTAACATTAAAAATTAAATAACATTTTCGTTAAAGTCAAATGAAAAATATGTAGACTGATTTTTTAAAATTAATTTTACATAAAAAATTTTATGAGTGTGGAAACTGAAAGCTCTTTTGTTGTCACACACATGAAAATAAATAAATGTTTTAAAAACGAAAACATGGTTTCACTCGTTATTTTAAAGGACACTTATTCATTTTCGAAAAACAGGCTGTTAAGAAACAAATATAATAGCTTGTATTCAATTCATTGTAATGGTTGAGTTAAATAAATATACATGTATATAAAATTATATAAAGAGTATTATTTAAATTTGAGCCGATTACATCCCCAGACGTTACAAGGCCTTTTTCAATGCACAAAAACTTTCTAAGAACAAATTGATAGAACTTCACATTCGTTAAAATAAAAACTGTATAATTTTTAAATGAAAATAAATAAATAACAACAAGTTTCTTTTTCTATCTCGAAAAATGCGTGTTTGGAGTTAATAATGCAGAAAAAATCGTTATATCATATTTAATCTTGTGTAAAAATTTAATATAATTTTTAAAATGTATAGAAATTATCCACATTTTTGTTTTGTTTTTGTAAATGTGAAATATTTCATAACTTTAATTCGTATTTACTTGAATTTAAAAAACTAATATCAACTTCGTATTTTAATAAATATGTTTTTAGGACAACGTCATCGACTCAAATACGCAACTAATAGCATTGCCAACACAGCCTTATCCCGGTTATTCGGAAACATTTTTATTGTGCAAAGTTAAGGGTAACACGTGCAAACCAGTCGATAATGTACCCCTGTATTTAAATCATCAGCTAAATGAGCTTGTGCCTGTGCCCTTAGAAGCAATTGAAGGTGGACCCAAACAGCTGGAACATCAGATCGAAATTAAAGCATCTAATGAACATCCCCAGCAACTGTTGCCAGCTCGAAATAATGAAGCTCAGGATAATCAAGATAGTTTGCAAATAGCGAATATAAATTGCAATTTGGTAGAAAGTGAGATCTCAGCAGGTATTGAATCAGAGCATCAACTACGTCAACAACAGCAGATAATGGAAGAATGTGTGGCTGATGAAAGTAGCGCAAATGCAAGCAGTAATCAAATTAATAACTTTGCCACCAATCAAGAAGCGAATACAGAAATGGTTTCAAACAATGGCATATTACTTAATATAGAGGGTCAACAGGTTCTGTTAGATGCTGATACTTTTGCACATTTGCTTGCAAATCCGGATGCTAATACGCAATTAATATCTGACGATGGAACTGAGTACGTTTTGACGCGCGAAGTTTTGGCAGCTTTGCAAATGCAACAGGAACAGCATCAGGCGTTACAACTTGTTAATGCTGCAGCGGTTGAGCAACAGCAATTGGAGCAATCAACGGCCACTGATATAATTGCCGTCGCTTTAGCTGGTTCTGATTTATATGACAATGATGTCCTCACTATAGATACATCACAGGGCATGCAATTAATTGATGGTGATGGCAGTATAGTATTTCCATCTCAAACTGGATCCATAACGCAACAACATTTAACCCCACCAGCGGTGGTTACAAATGCAGTGTTAGATCAATCGCCCATTATGTCTACTCTTGAAGTACCATCCTCTATACCGACGGCGCACAGACTGGAAGGTACCCAGATTATTACCGTTCCCTCACATCACCTGGAAACATCATCTAATGCTGCCTTAGGTGTTGCTAGCCGTTCAAATTTAGAAGATAGTTTGGCAGCCATTGGTGTCACTGCCCAAACGTCAAGCATACCTTCATCATTAGGCTTACCGATTACTGTTACCAATCCAAATATTGCATCAAAAGTAACATCGGCTGGTCCACTAAATGAAATGTTGCAATTTGTCTCTCATCGTCCGGCGACAGCAGCCGCTACAGCTGCTGCCGTAGCCGCCGCAGCATTGGCCGGTGAATCCCGAATTTTTACTGATTAGGTTTTACTCAACGAGGATGAGGTGGATTTATACGATACAATCGTTGACACGCATTATGAAACCTTTTAAGGTAAAATTTAATGTGTTGTTTTTTTTTCTTTCATTATTTTGTTGTTTAACAACAAGTTTTAACAAACAAATGAACCGAAAATAATAATAAATTAAGTTATTTAACTCTAAGAAAAATGCAAAAAAAAAATTAAAAAAATTTTGTAACATACATATAAGTATCATGAAATAATGCTTTATAAGTTCTATAATATGTTTTAAGGCAGCATTGCGACTGGAAATGTTTCACCTGACAGTAATTTCATCTTGATTACCATTTAGATAACTACATATAATGAAGATGGAATCTATAGTTGCTGTGTTAGACGATTTTCGCTTTTTTCTAGTTTTTGCATAAAATATTCTCGTTTTCCATTTCAATTTCAAATTTGTATATAACAGTATGTGATAAACATATTTATTTCGATTTCATTCTGGTTTTGTTTTAAATCGAAATGGATTTCAATTCATATCATGTTCTATTATTATAAATATATTATAATATATATATATATATATATATATATATATATATATATATATATATATATATATATATATATATATATATATATTAAATATTATAAGAATAACAAAAATTAAAAATTTTAAAAACCCCGACTTTTTTCAGAAAAGATGTTATATTTTCTAAACGGCTGGACCGATTTTCTTCAAAAATAGCTAAGAACCCTCTCGATCAAGTCCTCTTTCAAAACTTGGAAAAAACTAAATGAAAACCGGTCCAGCCGTTTGACCTGTACGTGGACACGGACAGACACACACTACAAACTTATAACACCACTTTTTTTAGTCGGGGGTTAAAAAGATGTGATGGAAAACGGAGTTTCTGTTTTTTTTCGTTTTTAAATCGAGTAAGCGTGAGTTGACGATTTAGGTAAACAAAGTTCGAATATGAAATCGATGTGTTTTCTAACACAACAAAAACAATTTTCTACGTTTTGATCTTATACAATCTTTACAATCAGGCATGTTCTATAAATCACAAGGTTTCAAATCACTTTATGATTTTAAATACACAATTGTAATTTGATGGTGTTCTGCAAATACAAAAGTTTTAACTTTTCGGTGGGATTTTACTCTTTCAAAAAACACAAATTTGTAAATGCAAAATCACAAATGCAAATGGGCTGATTTACACATGCCAGTTTGATGGTGAGAGAGGCAAAGAGAGTGGTTTTGCTGTTGGCATAACTTTTCAACCAGCTTCAACCCCGCATTAGCAGCATAAAACCAATACACACACAACTTAAAAAATAGCAAATGTTAAATGAATACTAAAAACACTAACAAACACACAGCTGTGTATACGAATATATTTTGTGCCAGATGAATTAAGGCTCAGTTAGCCGACTGTAATGTAATGTATCTGTAACGTAGAAAACAGCTGATCGATATTTTTATATGAAAAGTAGGTTACGTTACATTACATCTCTATAACCATTTTCATTACTTTTAACATAACAAAATCGATCAGCTGTTTCTTACTGTTGCAGTTACATTATATTACAGTCGGCTAACTGAGCCTTTAGTCTCGTGTAATTTGGAAAAGAACAAAAATTGTGAGGCTTAAAAATTGTTCTGGTCTAAACTACCTCAATCACAAAGCAAATAACAACATTTCTTGCAACAGAAAGTGTCTTCAATTTTTTTATAATTTTATAAATTCTTTCATAGAAAATTGCTCATTTTACTATAAAAATCAATAAAAAATATATTAAGTTTAGCAATATGTTAAAATCAACTTTTTTCGAAAAAGAACTTTTTTATTGTTGAAAATGGTTCTTTAGGGCTTCAGCATCAACTTTTGTTCCGTGACTTTTTCATAATTCCGTTATTTACAAAATTACCGTTATCTTTAGGTCATTGAAGAAATCCAAATTTTGACCCTTAAATTTCCAGAATTCGACGAAATAATGTTTGGCAAATTTGTACAAAATCCTGTGCCGAGTATTTTTGCTGAACATATGAACTAATAGTATTTGCAAATACAGGATAGGATGTTTTGATACATTTTTCAATTAAAATGAATTTTACGGCATCTATCTGCAATAATTTGTACTAACTACATTCAGCAATTTGAAAGATAATTTGAATAACTTTTCATTAATTCCTTTTCATTAAAAAAATTTGAAAATCGGTTGAGCTATAAGAAGAAGAGCTATAAGAGCTATAAGATAATTAAATAGTTTAAAATTTATATTAAGATATGTATGTAACTTAAATTCGTCATTAAAATTTTGTACGTAATTACATTTTTCCTTATCATAATAGTAAATGAAATGTAAGTATATTTACATAACATATGGAAAGGAATTTTTTTGTCTAAAGTAAAAGCAGTTTCATGTTCTTAATTACAAATGTACATATAATTAATTCATTTCACTAGCATAAATTCCCGTTTTATTAAAATATTCACTATATTTTTGTAATGAATGAATACAATTTGCCGAAAATAGGCTTTAATGTTTTTTGTACGGCACAAATTGGGCTGAATATTATGCCTTGAAATTCAACATAGTTGTTGATAACTATAATATCTAAAATTCTGCGGTGGTGCTTGAAGATTACATTCCTACTTCAAAAGTTATATGTAAATGAAAGTGAAAAAAACGATTTTCTTTTTAATTTTTTCGCTTTTTTTTAAACATTTTCCAAATTTTCTTGTAAACGAAAAATGCGATCGCCACGCACCACCTCAGAATTTTAGAACTTGGAATCATTAACAACTGTGTTGAATGACAAGACATAATATTGAGCCCAATTTGTGCCGCGTTAAATGTTAGCAGTAGTATATTCTTGCTTCCAAGTTTTGTTGTTGCCATTTTTTTTTTGCTCAGTGTATCGTTGCAACGATATCCGTAAATGGAATATTACTATCCAAACTAACTATACAAGAAATAAAAACATTGATTTTGTAGCTGTTAACATAAATATTACGTTAAATTCATAAAAAGTTAAAAAAATCGAAGTTTTAATGGACACCCTAAATTTCCGTTTTAGGACAAGTGAGGGAAACTCTAATTACCAATTAAGGTAGCTGCCTCTACCCCCGAAGTATTAAAAATCATTCGGCATTTATAGCTTGAAAATTAAAAAGTACATTTTTTTGGCATATTGCTAATTAAGTTATTCATTTAACTAATTTATTGCGAATTTCAAAACAAAGTGATTGAAAAAATAACAAAGTGATTTCAAATCGGCAGGCATATAGCTGACCGGTTTAATATCACAAAAATTAAATGTGATTTCAAATCACTTTCACAAAATGTGATTTTCAGAACATGTCTGAATTTCATTTCAAATCGAACCGATTTCCAAGACTAAAGTTTTCATTAATATACACTATAGATAGCGAGTGTTTGCGGAAATAACTCCAATTTCCTTTCTTCTATTTGTCGCTTACCTCAGCTCCAACTAATTTCGTTTATTAACGAGAAGATGAGAAAAAATACATTCGCCCAGGTTCTATAGGGCCGAAATCGGCCCTTAAAATTTAACCACTTTACATACCCTTTGCATTCCACTACAATATGAAACTGAAAATGTTTTTCATTCCACAAACACGCCCACGTAGAAAAATACAATCGGGATAACATTGGCAAAGCGTTTCCTAAGGTGGTTCACACGTTGGCAGAACATCACAATTTCTACTTTTGGAGTGTTGTGCCAACACACAAATGATAACCTCATGATGGGGTTGGCCAACTATTTTTTACGTCGTTGGCTAAACACTTTGAAAACCACAATTTAAGTGCTTTCCCAACATAAGTTTTTTTATAAGTGTAATATATTCCCAATACTTCAAACAATTGATTCAAAAGCTAAAATTGCTTCAAAAGCTAATTATAAAGAATTCAGTATCTTATATCTCACAAGAAAATGTATCAGGGCTTCAACAAAACCTACTAATGGTAACTAAAAATTTAGCTCTTGAATTTCCAAGAAAAATCATCATAATTTAATGAATTTAACAAACTGGAAAACTACACAATTCCATTTCTCTTGTTATATGCTGGTGCAATTACTTTAAAAAATCTATTAAGCTGGATTCACCCATTGTTTCCGAACAAAATTTTTGTCCAGACAAAAATTTTTTTACTGAGAGTTTTCTGCAGCACGATTCATCCATTTCGAACATTTTGTCTGGAAAATCAAAGCTACCATATGAAAAAACGATGCGTATTAATTTTACAAGTGGCAGCACATCGGCAAATGAATACAATTCTCTGTGTCTTTTTAATTGTTCAATGCAATCAAGGCAAATACATATAAGGTATACTCAGCTCAATTCGCTTTGAGAAATTTACACTTGAAATGTCAGAAAAATGTACTGAAAAATGTGTTTTGACATCCAACGTATATTCAAATTACAAGAGGCGAAAATAGTCACGTTAGCCCTTGCGGCCACCTGGTATGAATTCGCCTTAAATGCAATTCTTTCGTTCAACTTCATATGTATATGTTATATTTTACAATTTTGCTTTATTTCTATTGTAATTAATACAAATATATTCTGTGCTTTTATTATTCATATAACATGATGTGGCAGCTCAGTTCAACTTTGACTGAAAAATTAAAATACTTGGCGGCTCAGTTCGATTTTGTCCGGACAAAATATATGTTATAGTGGATACACACTTTGCAACGTGTTTACGCAACACGTTTATATTACATGTTGCATATTTTGATGCAGACTATGCAACATAGAATGCAACCGCCAATGCAACCCATAAACATCAAAACATTTTGATATTTTCGAAACTTCGAACGCAAATTCGAATGCAACCATAAACAAGACTACACACTATGCAACCGACAATGCAACCTGCCTGGTTGCATAAACACGTTGCTAAGTCTGTACCTACCATAAAATTAAAGCAATTCAAACTGAGAGTTGTTCGTAAAAAATATTTTCTCTCTCTCAAGAAGAGAGAAGTCAAACTACTTATAAAAAATTTTTGTCCGGACAAAAATTTTGTTCGGATCAGTGGGTGAATCCAGCTTTAGATGTTAAAATGTACAAACATTTTTTAATTTTATTTACTTCTTGTCGTATTTTTTCGTCAACTTAGCCACATTAAAATCAAAATACGTTCGAGAATTGTTAGATCATTTATTGAACTTAAGCCACGATTTTACGGACCTAATTCGCAAACTATGAATATATGCATAATCTAATCTATATACCATATAATGTAATTAACATTGGAGCTCCTTTATCACAATTTTCAGCTTTTGACTTTAAAAATAGTTTGGGGTATTTAAAGTCAATTGGTCATGTTAAATCAACTACAAATCCAACAGCGCAAATTCAAAGGAATTTGCACATTTTCCATGCTAACAGTTTTTCAAATAATATGCCATTAGTATTTCCTCTTGTTGAAAATAGAAAATATTCACTGGGAAACATTTATAGACACAGTTAAATAGAAAACACTATTTTCTTTTGTCAACATTTATGGCTATAATATTACAACCGTTCCTCCTGATAATATCTGTTTACTAATTAAGTAATGGAAATGTCTGGTTATATCAGAAATAGAGCTAAGCATGTATGTATAATCAAAAACTGGCATGAAGTTGGCATAAGTGGCAAAATTGAACATGGTCTTAACGATTTTTGCCATAGAATTTAACATTCAATATCATGCTAAGATATAATCGAGTGTTAAAACTACATTATGCGGCGATTTTTAATGTAAAATTGTATAGAGGAACTCGTCAACACGTAGTTCAATTTTGTCCATTATGCTAATTTCATGTCAGTTTTTGGTTACACATTAGGCCGTAAGTGTATTCTTACCAATAAATAAAAGCGAAAAGAAAAAATAAAAATTGATTAAAAAGCATTGGCAAATAATTTTTCAGATTGTAACACGTAACGTTGGCAAACCGTTTTGGGTTTCTTGAGTAAAAGTGCTTTCCCAGTGCTACAATTTTTGTACGGTTGGCAATTTCTGCCTGGGCGGTATCAATGTGTTCAAAAAATTTGACGACTCAAAATCTTTGTCTTGCTATGGATATTGGATGGATACCAAATTATGCAAATAATCACTGCCGCAAAAAATGCCGCACTTGCATATATTATTCACACCAAAAAATTATGATTATGTACTTGCAATAAAAATAAATGCAAAAATCTATCTCAAGTCTTGAACTTAAAAACGGCAACGCTGGTCCCTGCTTTAGACATACTTGCTTGAGAGAAAATATGTGAGCGTACAAATTGTTTGCGCTACAATTAGGATTATCTATTAACCAACTAGAAAAATCTGGAAACCTGAAAATTTTAGTTAGAGGGGCGGGGTTTCGCCCATAAAAGTTAAAAAATTAAAAGTTGCGCTATGGAGATGAAATTTGATACACAAGTAGATCTAGGTGAGAAACCAACTAGAAAAATCTAAAAACCCAAACAATTTTACCAGAATGGGCGGGCCACGCTAATATTATTTTGAGCTAAAAACTTAATATACAGCTTTTAATTCAAGCCAATTTAGTGAAATCTTGCATACGCGTTTCACGTGCATAAGACTTTAAACAATCACCTTAAAAGAGGGCGTGATCATTCCCATAAAATGTTAGCCTTGTGTTTAATCTACTTCGGTCTAGCTTATTTTAGAAGAAAATTAGTTTCAATTATAAGCGCTGCTCACAACAAAATTTTGATTTAGAAATAGTGGGAGAGGTAATGCTCATAAAATTTAAAGGTATAATTCGCGCTAGAGAGTTGAAATTTTATACACAAATAAGTGTAGTTGCGTAAGCCAATGGGGAAATCTTTAAACCAAAAAGTTTTACCAGGTATGCAGGGCCACGACGTTAAAGCTCCAATTCGCACTAGTGAGCTTAAATTCGATACACAAATAAATCTAGATCAGAGATCACTAAGAAAAATCTAAAAAACCAGAAGTTGCTATCACGGGGCGGAAACAAGCACTTCAAATTCAAAATTAAGATAAATTTTATTAAAACTTTTCATACACATTACACTTATTCAAAAGAAAAATTTCCTATTTTGAAAAGTAACCGTGACTTCATTCATAAATCGCAGCTCTTTTTTATGTACTTCGGTTTAGCAGTTTTTATTTATTACTCATATATTTCTTATTAACTTTTTAATACCAAACTTTACATGAACCATAAGCACTAGCAGATATAAAAGTCGGCGAGGACAGGCCCATGAAAATTTTACGTAATATTATAGTATAGAGAGCTGACATTTTGTACACAAGTAGTAATTGATTTACTCAATTGGGAAATCCAAAAATTAAAGCACCAGCTACCCTATTGAAACTTTGCATGCACATTAGGCATATCCTTCTGATTTATGTACTTCAGCTAAGCAGACTTTAATATGTAAATATATTGAGAAAATAGGCGGGGTCACGCCCAGTAAAATTTACGCTGTATTTTACATGTTTCTTTTCAGGCTACTCTTACCAAATTTCGCGCACACTGGCGATCCAACACCCATCACGCTCTAATCCATTATTTTATGTAACTATGCCATTTTCAACTGGCACAGCGATCATTAATAGAAATAAGACACACTAGAAATTTTAAGTTAAAAAAGTCTTATAGAAAATTTTTCAAAAAGTAGTCAGATCCTCACAAAAACATAAATGTGAAAAAAGTCCAAGTCGTGAGATATAAATTTTGACCAAGTTCTTGTTTAGCACAATACATAATACAGAAATATGCTATGCATTATATAAATTTGTAATCGTAAGGGTGTCATATAATTTCTAGATAGTCTGTGTACTTGGCAATATTTTTACCTTTCTAAAATGGAGAGAATAACGCTTCATTTACACATGCAGGTAACTTGTTACAAGTTGCGTGTACGTATTAACAACCAATACATTGAATGAAATAATAAAAACACTCGCAACTTGCTTGATTGTTTACACAGTCAAGTGCAAGTTTATTTTCATTTTTCTATATGTTACTATAAATATTTGAAAATTTCGTTTTTCTCTTTCTTCTGTGCGTTGTTTGTACTTTTTTTGTCTATATTAGTTTTTAATGTGTGGGCTGCCAAATTTTTGGTATAGGAACATTACAGGGAAACGAATTTAGTGATCAACTTTGTACCAAAATAAATGATAAATTTATATTGCAAATCAATAATAAGTCATATTTGATTACATGTTCTTATTTTTTGTTTTATTTTTTCTGTATATGAGTTGAAATAATAACATTTTAAAAATTATTCCATGTAAGCTATCCATTAAAATTAAAATAAAATCCTTAAAGGGTAACTAACACTGTTTTTATTTTTGACAATTCTCCTACATGCAAGTGAAAAAATTACTTGTAATGAAAATCTCTTGCCACTGAGCCTACAACTTGTAGCATTATGATTGTATTAGTAAAAATATGTCTATGTATTGAGTTACTTGCATGTGTAAACGGTAAGTAATGCATATTTGTTCATTTCTTTGTATTGGAAAAATTGTTGTCAAGTAAGAAGACTATTTAGAAATTATATGACACCCTTACGATTACAAATTTATATAACGCATAGAATATTTCTGTGTTAGGTATTATGCTAAACAAGAACTTGGTCAAAATTTATATCTCACTACTTTTAATGGCCGAAATTTTTGATAGGAACTTGGACTTTTTTCACATTTATGTTTTTGTGAGGATGCGCATTTACTAAAATTAAGATTATTTACTTATGTATATTTTTCTGAGTACTCATTTACTGCTTTTTACTACAAAAGTAAAAAAACACACCCAATCAGCCCAATCATGAATATTCCTTCGGAATTCATTTCTCACGGAAAATAATTTACTCGAGAAAAAATTCCTCCCATCATAAATTCCTTGGGAACAAAAAAGAGTAATACGTGACAGTTGTTTTGATTGTTTGATGGCATTTTGTTTCTCCATTTTTTTAGTGAGAGAGTAAACAATATTATTAACATTCACCAATTTTTAAAAATATGTAAAAATAAGTTTATAAATGATTTATTTGGGCATTATTTGTGTTTTTTCACATACAAGAAGTATAAAATAGCAGTTTATGTATATAAATTCTTGTTTAATGGAGTATTAAGTTTATTTTTATGTAGACTCCCTTCTGTTTTGCAGGTGAAAGATTTTTAGTGAAAAATCAAGTTCAACTGCGTTCATGAATCATGATACCTACTTTTTTCCCGGGCAGTTTTTTATTCCCGCATTTGGTAAACAAAGGGAAAAAACAAATTCATAATAGGAGAAAACGGAAAAGTGAAAAAAATCGCGCGGAATTTTTGTTTATGATTGGGCTGAATATAAACAACGAACCAGGTGAACTTTTCCGCCCGGCTGATTAGTAATTTAAGTAATTTGGTCCTAGTGTTGGATATACATACATATGTACATATGTTTATCGAAATATTCAAAATAAAACATATGTAAAATGGGTAGTATGAATAAAACACGTATTTGCTTTTTACTTAAAAATCTTATATATAAAAATGGCACACATTTTTTGTCGTACACTTTTAAGTATTTTATCGTCCATCAATATTGGTGAAACATATATGGTTTAAAAGGTATTTTTCTGTAGATATGCACAATATAAATTTTTTTTCAAAATTATTGGCTCAAAAATTGTAAAAAGCGATTTAAATTTGATTGTGTTTGTTTTGTACACATGTATTTATATTAAATAAATATTTACTAGGTGTCAAGTGGTCTAATTTAGACCACTGGGCGATCCTAGTTTGTTTAAAACCCCCAAATGTGTATGCGTTTTTTTGTTTTTTTTTTAACAAATTTGTAAGTAAAATGTAAATACTTTTTTTATTCATTCTAACTACCAAATGTCTCAAAGCCCTGATTTGTTTCCACCAAATTATGAAAAAAAAAATTTAAAAGTATTTTTACCAATTTCACCATCAATGGAACTTCGAGTATTTTTAAAAATTTTGAGGAGCTCCAAACAAAAACGTAACATATACTACCCAGCAAAAAATAAATGAACGCGTTCAAAATGAAATAGTGTTTCATGATTTCTTGAGCATTTGTTTCTTCGAATGCTTTCTGAATGTCATCACAAATCGTAAATAATGCTATAGTTTTTGAACTCATTAAAAACGCATGCGACATTACTGGTTGATATACTGAAATAAAGGGTGTTTTTTATTGGGGTATAGAACTTTAAGTTGGCATCACTTTTTTAACTGGCGGCCATTTTGTCAGCTGTCAAGTGATTAATATTTAGTTTGGTTTGCCATTTTATCATGAACAGGTTGACAAAAGAACAACGCTTGCAAATCGTGCAAATTTATTTCGAAAATAATGGTTCAGTTCGCGAAGTTTACCGCAAGCTCCGTCCATTTTATGGTCGACATAATCGTCCATCAGAGCAATTAATTCGGTTAACCATGGATCGTTTTCGCACTACGTTTACTCTATGTGATAATACGCATCCGCAGAGACGTCGAACAGTGCGCACCGAAGAAACAATTGCCGCTGTAGAGCAAAGTGTTGAAGAGGACCCGAATGAATCGATTCGCCACCGTGCACAGCAATTGGAGCCGACTAACCGACTATTTTGTTCCCGAATTGGATGGCATGAATGTGGATGAGTTTTGGTTCCAACAAGACGGCGCTACATGCCACACAGCGCACGTCACAATCGATTTATTGAAGGAAACATTCGATGAGCGCATAATTTCGCGGAATGGACCTGCCAATTGGCCACCAAGATCGTGTGATTTCACACCATTGGATTATTTTCTTTGGGGATATGTGAAGTCGCTCGTCTACGCCAACAAACCAGAAACGTTAGGGGACTTGGAAGCCAACATTCGTGGCGTTATTGCCAACATACGGCCCCATATGCTCGAAAAAGTGGTTGAAGATTGGACCTGTAGAATTGGCTTTATTCGAGCCAGCCGCGGCGGCCACATGCCCGAAATCATATTTAAACATTAATGGCATAAAATTATCCTTCCAATAAAGCCAAATTGATGGACATTAAAATGATTTTCTTGTGTTTTATTTCAATTCAAAGTTCTATACCTCTTAAAAAAACACCCTATAAATATCCACAATTCATTTGCAGTAGAACCCATGCATTAACTATTTCTTTTGCATGTCTTTTTTTGCTGGGTATTCATTGAAAGTTCCCTTTTAATGTTCGCTGGTTGTAGCCCTGTATAAAATTTTTTGCAAAAAGTTTTTGGGGCTCTTCGATTGCCTTGGAGTCAGCAATATCAAATGTATCTACATTTTTAATGTTTGCAATAAATGTTTGGAATAAATATCACTACTTCAGCTGATAATTTTTTTGCTCTATGTGCTTTATAGCTGACGAATGTCAAAAACTTTCTTTTGTTCTTTTCACGTTATTCGGTTCTTTGCACAGCTATGGTTGCTGTATTTTTGTATAAAAAACCCTAACGCAATCATCTGTATAATTACAGCCTTCTGGCTTGAGCTGGAGAGGAGTTACAGTGGGCCAAAATTGACCACCTGGGACGCAAAAAACCCTTCTGAGGCTTGTAACTTTTTTAAAAATTAAAAATCAAAATTCTTAAGAAATAATTTCCTGAGATGTGTTTCCGTATCTCTCATAACTTAGAAGATATTTGACAAAAAATGTTTGCCTTGACTTTTTTAGTATTTCGCCTATAACTTTTTAGTTCATTGTTTGATTTTAAATTAAAAGAGCATTCTATTTTTGACAAATTTCTAAATAAAAATTCGTGAAATCGGGAAATGGCTAAGAATTCAAAGTTTTAAAATTTTCATGCAAAATTATCTTCATTATTTTCAATTTTGTGAAAAAGTTTGTTCAATAAATTAATTTTTTAACCACCTAGCGCTAAAGACAATGCATTAAGGATGTGCTTAGAGCAAATTTTTTTGTGTTTTTAACATGTACCCTACATTCAGCAATGTTTGTGTTTAAGCGCTTATAAAAAGCAGTGACTGTAGATTTGGAAAATTTCAACTACAAAATTTTTATATGTAGATAGTTTTAAGCATTTTTAACTAAAATTTAAGAGAACCTTTTCATAAATGCGAATCTATGCGCAGATTTTTTGAACAAATTCAATATTTAGGAAAAATATAGTTGCCCAGGCAGAAATTGTGACTTTGCCCAAAAAATATGTACCACCACAACACTGTAAATACAAAATTACGACTCTTCCAAAATTTTTGTACCACCACAGTACTCTAAACACAAAGATATGACTTAACGTTTACAAATACCGCGTTCTTAGTAATGCTATACCACAACAACACTGTATATACAAAAATTCGACGTTAGTTTCTCAATACCCCGTTTACAATAATTCTATACCGCTACAACATCGTAAATACAAAAATTTGACTTTAGTTCCCCAAGTACCCCGTTTACAATAATTCCTTACCGCTGCAACACCGTAAATACAAAAATTTGACTTAAGTTGGGAAATTTACATTGTGACGACCTTATAAATATGTATTTAGAGTATTGTGACAACATTGAAAACAAGAGTCGGAGCGCGGTCATTCGGAGTTATCATTTTAATGTTATGAGTACATTAAAATCTTGGTAAACGAATGTTGTACTGATGTTAGTTGTACCCGGAGACAATCGTAGCAACGTCATGCTGATTGTCTTTTTCTGCCTGGGTACTCTCGAGATATTCCGATTGCAGGGTGCAATTCCAAAAAATATATAGAATGCGCTTAACTATTTTCGCTTACCTTATAGCTTTAGCGAGTTTAATAAATTTTAGTTAGGGCTTGTTTCCAATATTACAAATTTTCAACATTTCCGCAATAGGTGTGATTTATTTAATCAAGTTCAAGATTATATATACATTTTTGCATTTATTTTTATTACAAGTACATAATCACAATTTTTTGATTTTAAATTTTTTAACGCACTAATAATCCTAAACTATTATTTTACATAAGAAAAATATTTTTTTATTAAAAATACATTGAAATTGATTATTGAGGGGTTTAGCTGGATCATATGCGCATTTCACTGTTGCTAATGCAGATCATCAGGGAACCTTTACCCAAAGTTTCTTAGAACAGCTAGAGTTATTATTATGTTATAAACTTTCATTTAAACAAATGAGAAGCTCAACAACAAATAACAAAGTTGAAACAACAACTCAATAATCAACATGTTTTTTTATTTTCTTACTTTGGGGCTGTCCATATAATACGTAACGCTGTTTTCCCCGATTTTTGACCCCCGTCCCCTCCCCCCCTAGTAACAGATCGTAACAAAACTGTGAACCACCCCTCCCCCCCAGGAATAACGTAACAATGAGATAAAAAATAAATTAAACAGTTTAAAGTTTTTATTAAAAAAAAAATTAAATTTAATTCATTGTTTTAAATTCATTTGTTAGACTAGCACAGTGCGTAGACAAAAATTAAATAAGCTTACGTATGAACGTACTCCATATATTAGCGAAATTATTGTTTAAATTTCTTCCCAAGTGTCCAAAAACTCCAAAAATTATGGTTTTATAGAGAGCTTATTCCTAAACTGTATGTATGTATTAGTGATGTGTATTGGAATTCCAAAACATTCGGCCGTTTCTAAATATTCTTATTCGTTCAAAAATATATATGTACATATAAATAAATTCATGAATCCAAGACGAAATTTAAATGAATGGCACACAAATATTAGTTTGTAATAATTAAAAAAAAAATTATTTTTTATTTTTTTTTGCTATGCGTTTTTTGCCAAATAATCTGCTATAGTTTTCCATATTGATGACTGAGCAGTATTTCAAACATAAAGACGAAAGAGAGCTTAAAGATGACTCCGTTTGGCCATCTTCAAATCACTCTAAAATGTGCGTGAAACAAAAAAATTATATCTTGGATCAGTAAAGGTTGCCATGGTGAATTATATTTCATTTTCTAAAAGAGAATATTTTTAACCCGCTTTAAACATACATATTGTTGGGATATCAAATGAGTCAAAATGATGTCAATTACGAAAGATATGCAATTTTCCTTTTCTTAATTTTTGTCCCTTCTACAACATTACATTTTCAATACATATTTGCCTTAAAATTAGAAGGGCATACAATCTAGTTCCTAAGCACATTTCACTGTTGTTTTCATAATATTTTTTTTAAGTTCTGTTGCATAAAAAATTAAAATAACAATTAAAATAAAATTATGAAAATACGTCTATTTATGCAAGTTTCCATTAACACTAGAGCTGCTCGATGTTAATCGATGCATCGTAAACATCGATGTTTTGGTTTTGATGCATCGAATAAATGCCGATGTATCGTATCATACGATGTTAATCGATACATCGATGTTTTTATTCGATGTATCGAAAATACGACTTTTTGTATATATTGATGCTTGCAACGCATTTAATGTAGAATGACTTTTAAAACGTTTTTTATTGTGAAAAATTTGTCAAAATTTTCTTGGTATTGGTAATAATCAGCAATGTAAGTTCTTTTTCCATATTTGATGTAAAAATCAATAATATATATGGCTTAAAATTACTGTTACAGAATTACTGTTACTAAATTACACACAATGGAAAATATTACTTTCAAAACTGACATTTGGTCCGATTTCCAAAGCAATAGAACTGGCCTCTGAAAAAAGAAGTACATACCGTGCTTTACACACATGCTTTTCTTAATTCTTATGAAATTTTAAAATAGACTTTTATTTATTTAATAAATTTAAAACTTAATAATTTGATATTGTCATGTACATATATAGAAGAATATATTTTTTGAAAGGACACTTCCCAGCAAAAAAATTTGAAGATTTTGTAATGGGTAGTACTCTTTTAATGGCTTACAAAGTAATGAGTGGTACTTATTTATTTAATTATTTTATGTGTATAATAATGACTGTCTTGTAATGAATAAAATAACAACTCATTTATATCATTACATGAAGGTACTTATTGTAGTACTTCCTAGTTAATCCTGAAATCTATCTAAAACATATTTATTGATCGTGAAAGTCAGCTTCGAAAACATTAAAATAACTTTGGTTTACTACAATATTTATTACAAAATCTAAGTATTTTCGTATATTCTTCAATATACGTATTCATATATTTGCTTTGTAAAATTATGATTTAACAATCCCAAAAAAGGTTCAAATTTTATAATTATGTTACAAAATTCTATTTGTTAATAATTTTTGGCTATTTTATTAAATTTTGCATTTTTGTGAGCATAAAATAACCCATTATATTTTGAATACTTTTAGGCAATCAGTAATCTATTAACTTTTGGATATTTGTAGGCAAAAAGTATAGGGTACCGCATACTTTTTGAACTTCTCATACAAAAATAATGGCTTATTCAGTCAAATTGTAAGTACTCACTACTGGAGAGTACATACACTTTTTTGCATTCTAGTAGGCAAACTTTTTTGCTGGGTTTTTTGTCTATGAGAATTGCAAGAAACCTTTTCCTAAACTTCTGCAAATACCATTTCCTTCTGTGTATTTGGTGGATTTAATGTTAATATATTCTGCAGTTTAATATAAAAAGAAGTTTTTATGTACATACTTGTATTAAGAATATTTAAAAATGTAAATGGATAAAGATGAGGAATTCAGAACCATATATGTTCAGTTTGACTACAATTTATTTAATTTATTATAAAAACTTTGTATAATTTTCAAATGTTATTTAAATTTTTGGATAGTTTTCATAAACTTTAATCTACGCGGACAGAAGTTCTTTTCCATACACATTTTTTTAATTTAATTTTGCAGAATAAAATAGACCTCCAATTAAATGTCCATAAATTTCATATACAATAGATATTCGTATTCGCGAATATCGTTGTAAATATTCGTATTCGCGATATCGTTTTAAAAATTCGAAGTATACATAATATACAAAATATATGTATGCAGGCAACACGTATGATCAAATAAATAAAGAAATGAGAAAAACATACGTATTTTTGTACAAAATTTCAAAGACTTTGCAAAGTTCTCCGTTCGCCCCAATTGTGATTATAGCATAATATGGTTTTTTTCCATTTTGCTTGAAATATTTATTTGAAATAAACTGGGAATGAAACCGTCATGGAAAAAAAGTTTCATTACTTTTCTAGAACACAGTGGTATCGTATTTGCGGAATTAAAAACGTTTTCAGTTTCATTTTGTAGTGGAATGTAGAACCTTAGTGTATGTACAATTTTCGCAATAAAAATATATATCTCGTAGTTATATGTACGATATGTTTTTCCATGTAAGTGGAGTTAATGCTAATAATAGGTAGCATTTAACGAACAACAAAACTCATTTTTAATGGATTTAAAAAAGGTTTTCGCGCATTACTTTACAGCGGCATCGGGAGGTGCTACCTGATTATGCTACTACTTAAAATAAATAACATTTCATAGTACCAGGTAATTATAAAAATTAGCAAAAGTACTTATAAAGTATGCTGTTTTATTTGTATGTATTATTTTTTTTATTAATACTTACCAATAGATAATCTATTTAACATTAATTCATTCAATTCTATTTCTATTTCATATGAATGAAATATTTTTATTAATTAATGTGAGTTTCTAAAGAAGAGAAGAAAATTTTATTATTATTATTTTTTTTTTTTGTTGAAATTAGATGTTTGAGCCATCATTAATTACCATCACTTTACATTTATTTATTTCAATTATTTTTAAGAAAACAATCCGAAATATCGAAGCTTAAGAGGTTATTTATTTGAATTGCTTCACTGTCGTCTTTCTTTATTTCTTTACTTATCTTTGGTAACAATTTCAATCGTATTGCTTGTAAAACTAGACTTGAGGATAACAATAAGTGAAGCAATATAATTTTCTGCTAATTTTGAACACTTTCGACTTTCCGTTATTCGATCTACCATAGCCGTTAATTGACATATCAATTATACATAAGTCCATGCTTTCTAAATTCATCTTGTATACTTTTCTTCTCAGTTCTTCGTGTCTCTGCTAAATCTTTGTTGTTTCGTGAGGAGACGGTTTCAATACCTTTGATACTTCTATATTTTATATGATAGATGCAAACAATCCCAGCAAAAAATTTAAAAAAAAGTAATCGAGTTTGGAATTAAGCGTTTCTGGTGGAAGCTCTTTCCTACTGGATTACCAACTTAATGAACAAGGCGTGAGACTAAAATAATCGATTCTTTAGAAGTCCTTATTTTTTTATTTGGCAACATGTTCACGTAATATATTAACTGCCTTATTCATAAAAAATATTTCAGGTTTATTAAGCGCTTATTTGACATATTTCTATGGGAAATTTGTCAAATAAACCTCTAATAAACCTAAAATATTTTTTATGAATTAGACCGTAAATCTAAAGGAATCATTTTCCTCATTTATCAACTTGTACATCTTTTTTTTAAATTTTATCTAATGTGATTTGTAAGCGAGTAATAAAAGTTAGCAATCTGAAAAGTAAGTCACTATATGGTAAGTAGTTGTAATGGTAATGTGTAATTTTTTGCTGGGATACTCCATAAATCTAATGCGAGCATGAAGTGGGGAAATTCCAAATTTAAGGGCTTCCTCTTTTATAGTTTCAGCAGATTTATTTTCAAACTCAGAACTTTTTTTCCTACATATATTTCATTTCCAGTATGACTTGGTATCCGTTAGAGCATTAGCAACTTTTCCATCTATCATAGTCAATTGTAAATGAAATGTGACATTTATAATGCAGTCAGAAATTTTTACTGCAATGCTTGGTAAGTTCCTTATTTCTTCTGATGTAGAAACCACAATATTTTGTGTTGCATCTCTATTTTCTTTCATATATAACTTTGATGCAGGCGTCCTATTTATCCATACGTCTTCAAATGCAGGTACAGTGGATGATGATGATGAATTTGTATATAAACGCATTCTAAGAGGTACCAACGTACACATAAATATCGATATAAAACGTATATTATCTTCGATTTGCTGTCTATATTCAGAAAATCCAGTAGTCACATCACAACCCCATTTACAAATTAATACTAGCTCAGACTTATGGCATTTAATTAAGTCTTCTTTGCTAAAGGTTGAAATTATCTTAAAAGCAGTATTTTCGAGGAGACTGGATAACTCAATAGTGGCGCCCGTGCTATTAACGTTCGAAACCGATGGTAAAATTGCATCCTTTGTTGCTTTCAATAGCGGAGTTCGATGTTTGATGCAAATTGTCTTGCGTAAGTGCAAATGCAAAATATCGTAGCTTTTCTTTGGATTGTGTGTGTATTTTGTCGTTGGATTTGAAAGAAAAGCTACAATATTTTGCATTTGCACTTACGCAAGACAATTTGCATCAAACATCGAACTCCGCTAATGACTTTGTAGATGTCAAATTTCCCCATTTCTTTTCAGTCATAGCTTTTCTTAATATTTCATGTTTATTCCTTGTTACACCCAAGTTTAGAATAAGGGCTAATGCATCTTTATTAGTAAAATCTGTTTTAGATTTAGGGGTTGGTATGCTTTCCACCATACGTTGTATTCTCTTTGGAGATGCTTTTGGAAGAGCATCTACAATTTGGGCAACTTCCTTCGGTTTGTTTTTGGTTAAGGCCCTTCTAAAGGTATCTTTTATGAGGCCAAAAGAATGTTTTTCAATGAAGCCCTCTTGCTTGTTCTTCTGGCTTCTTGGTTGAAGTTCCTCTTATGATTTATTAGGTCTTTCCAATTGTTTCATATCCGGCTGTGTAACTATCTCGGTTTTTTAGCCATTGTTTATTTTGTTTTTGGAACTCAGTTTTGTTATGTTTTAACTCTTTTCATTTTTCTTTCGTATGCTACCAAAAAATTCTATACATTTTGAGTAGCATCTTCATTAAGTTTTAATCCAAATGAGTTGTCAATTATATCTATGATTTTGGAAAAATTTTCTTGGCGCAATAAACTAGCAGGTTATATACGAGTATAATACTAATCTCCACAACAGTTCAATATAAAGTGATTAGTCTTATAAAAGAATCCTGAGTTTTTATACAATACAGTAAGCAGTAGCATAAATCTATTTTTTGAATTCGAGAGTAGTTAAATATATTGTAAAAATTATGACATGATTTATGTCTGCTTTACATGGGACCATGATGTAACTAGTCTGTTTCATATAGATTGAACCACGTAGTCTAATATTCTGCCTTATCGTGGTTGGCGTATTTCAAATACGACTACAACAGTTTGGTGATAGATTAAAGAAGACTTTTTTTATCAGAAATAGTTTTTTAGTCAGGCTTAAGTTCAGTAATTTCAATTCTTTATTGAATGAAATATTTTTATTAATTAATGTGAGTTTCTAAAGAGAAGAAAAATTAAAGTTAGACTTTATAGCTGGGGGAAATACCGATATTTTGCTGTGCAGCCACGCACTTCATCAGCATCCACGTCTATCTACTGGGGTAGAGTTTTGTTATTAACATCAGCTATTTAACGCAAATTTAGTATGAAATGGAATTAAAATCTAAAAATGTCTCGATTAAAGAAGACTTCAAAAGTTTTTCTTTTTCTGTAAAAATCCCAAAAGTGCTACGTGGGGTTTGATCAGGTGATTGAGGGGTGTTTTAATCTGCTTAAGAGCATTGTACAATAGCCAAAGTCTAACGAACGCCGCTGTGTGCTTTGGAACCAAAATGTAGATAACAAATTAAGTTTTTCCGCACTCACATTTAAATTTCTTTTTAAAATGTCTGGAAAGACTATTAAAAACAAGTTTTAAAATAATTTACAAAACGACTATAAGAAATATATCACACCTTTTATCGTTTTAAAATTGTTTTTGTGTTTAAATTGTTTTTCATCACATACCAGATTAAGTAAAAATTTTAAAAAAACAGGAAATAGAGGGGAAGTATTAAATTTATATAGTAGCACGATTTTGCCGGAAATCGCATAATCCTAAAGTAAATGGTTTTTTTATTTATGTATATTAGAACATTTAGTTTTATTCAAAGAATATAAGTATTTATTTGTCCGCATTGACCAGCTCGCTCGATGAATGTATCACGACTGACTTGACTCTCCCTCCATCATTCTGCATTAGCTTACAGTCGGCCATCCTCTCATTCAATCGACCTCGATTGGACTCTGCATTGTCTTCCTCTGCGCCCAAATATTCATCATCCTCACTTGTTTCGTTATCTTCAATTTCTGGCAACTGGCACCATGGTTTCATCTTGTCGGACGCATATACAGATTTGTAGTGTCGTTGAGTACGACTGGAACCTGGCAAGTCTTCAACTACATAGCGGTCTTTGTTGAAGAACGGTTGTGACGATAAATGGGACTTTGTAGCGTGGCGCCAGTTTTCTTGATGTACCTGTTGCTGCTGGTTCGTTCTCCACCAACACAATATCGCCTTCTTTATACTTTGTTGGCTGTGAGTGTTTTTCATCATACTTTTGTTTAGCCTTACCACGCTGTTTGTCAACATTTTCTGCTGCGTCGCTTCGTCGTTTCTGCAAATCTTCGGGAGTTATCCTTTCCGAGTTATGTAAGGCAAGAACAAGTTTATTCTGCAGGATATCACGTGGCTCAAACCCAAATAAAAGCTGTTGAGGTGTTTTACCAGTTGTTTTGTTGTTCATGGTATTGAGCGACCACTGAATTCGCCGAATTTGATCGTCCCAACGTTTATCTTCTTTGATTGACGGAAGAAGCATACCTAAGATCGTGCGATTCATTCGTTCGGCATGACCGTTTGCTCTAGGTGTTCGAACGGCGTTGAGGATATGTTTGATGTCATTAGACTGGCAATACCTTTCGAAGTCACGGGATGTGAACGCTGTGCCACGGTCGGTAACTATTCGCGATGGCATACCAAAGTATTCACTTATTTCGTTTATGACAGCTATGACGTGCTTAGTTGCTGTACTCTTAACGGCTTTGATGACGGTGAACTTCGTAAACGCATCCACGACGACGAGGATATGTTCATTACGTTTCGACGATTTTGGGAAGGGACCCAAATGATCCATATGCACAGTATGGAATGGAACCGGATTCACCTTATCGTAGTGATATTCTCCTTCGCGTTTTCCCCCTGGATATTTATTATAAGCGCATTCGATACAGGCTTTAATATGCGACTTTACTGCATTTCTCATTCGGGGAAACCAAAAATGTTTTTGCAGACCGGATAATGTTTTCTCAACTCCAAGGTGACCAGCATTATCGTGTTGCCCTTGTATAACGCGCCATCTTATAGCTTTTGGAACAACCCATAGACGTTGGTCATTAAATTTACGGAAAAGTCTATCGTTTTTGATAACGTATTCGTCGCAATATGTTTTATCGCCCGATTTCATCTTTTTTATAATTTCGGATATGTGTGTAATCACGACAACGTTTTTGCCATATACATAATACCGGAAACGTTCGAGAGTTTCTACCACCGCTAAAGCTTCCAATTCGTAGCTGTGGTAATTGCGCTCGTCTTTGGTAGTGGATCTGCTGAAAAATGCCACAGGTCTCCAATCACTGTTTTCGTTTTGTAGCAGTACGCCAGCTATACCGATTGCACTTGCGTCTGTGTGTAACTGATGCTCGGCTGAGGTTTTATAACCAACGATTACAGGACTCGTGATAAGACTTTCCTTGAGCAATCGAAAAGCATTATCTTGCGCGTCTTTCCACTGGAATTTCGTATCCTTTTTAAGCAGACTACGTAACGGTTCGGATATTAAGGCATATCCCGGTACGAATTTTCGGAAGTAGCCGCTTAAACCTAAAAATTGTCGGACCTCTCGTACGTTTGTTGGTGTTGGGAATTCCAGGATCGCGTTTGTTTTTACTGCTCCTGGGCTCATACCTCCACTATACATTCGATGTCCCAAAAATTCTACGCTTTGTTTCAAGAATTCACATTTATTGTCAAACCCAAGTCTCGTAAAACATCGAATACGCGAGTTAGCTTTCCAAACATTTCATTAATTTCGTTGCTGCCGACTATGATGTCATCCATGTAGTGTATAATATCGCCATCTTGAGTGTTTTCTCTTATTAACGCCATCAAACGCTGGAAAACGGCAGGCGCGTTTTTGAGCCCAAACGGCATACGCTTAAACTCGTACATTCCGTTGGGCGTTACGAATGCGGTGAATTTTTGACTGTTTTAGTTAATTGGTATTTGGTAATACCCGCTGTTTAGGTCGAGCACCGTGAAAAATCTAAACTTCATAACCTCTTGCAAACGTTCTTCGATATTCGGCGTTGGGAAGATTTCCTTTACCATGTGTTGATTTAACCTACGATAGTCAATGCATAAGCGATCGCTACCATTTTTCTTTTTGACTAGCACGATTGGGCTAGCGTATTCAGACGTTGATTTTTTTATGATATCGTTTAATAAAAGTTCATTAATAATTTTCCTTACCGATTCTTTTTTCATTTCAGGAAGTCGGTATGGTTTTGTAACTATTGGTTCGTTCGTTGTTAGTTTTATTTTCATTTCGATAGCGTTAGTCAAACCGAGTTTGTTTAATTCATTACCGAACACGTCACAATATTTATTAATAAGTTCATATAAGTTTGATCGCGTTACTTCGTCTACTTCCTCGTGTTTTACATTATTTAATTCGTATCGCGTTTGCGATGTTATCTTAGTTTCCGATACTTTTAAATATTCGAATTTCTGATCATTATTGTCACAAATTAGACAACATTATTGGTTGCAAATATATCGTTTCCAACAATTACATCAGACGAAAATATGTTGTCATCTGCGATATACAGATCGGTAGATATCTCTACACCATCCAGTTTGAGATTAGCGTGAATCATTTCAGTAAGGACCGATCGATATCATACTGCATTCACTGCCCGTGTCTATCAATGCACACATTTTTATGCCGTTTACGAAAATATTTTTATCTGTTGTTAACTTTCTGACGTTGTTGGATATTCGAGTACTTGGTTTTCCGCAATTTTCGGGTGACCCTCGTGGATGAACTCTCTGGCAGTCTTTACACCTCTGACGTTTTTGTGGTTTCGGACATGAGCTTGAAATATGACCCGTTTCTGAGCAGTTGAAGCAAACTACTGGTTTACGTTCTACTACTGGCTTCGATATATTTTCGGGTTTTTTGAAATGTTTTCCGGGAAAGAAATCATTACGTGGTTGTGTTACAAACGGTCGGGCGTTTGACGAACAGCTGGCCATATTCATAAAATATTCGTCCAAAGTTTCACGCATTTCCTTCATAGACTTGAAGCGCGTGGTTGATATTGCTACTTGCAATTCACGATGTTTAAGGCCCTCCCGAGTGTACTTAATTACTGATGACTCACTTAAATGATGCCGTTTCCCCAAAGCGTTCATTCTGAAACAATATTCATTTATCGACTCACCATTTTTCCTTGTTGCGCTTGACATTTTAAAATGAATATCAGCTTCGTCTGATTCAGATTCGAATTCTTCCTTCAATGCGCTTGCAAGATCGCGCCACGAAACGTATAAATCTGCGGATGCGTCGAGCCACAACTTAGCAGGACCCTTTAGTTTTGTATAAATTGCTAACATTAGGCACTTCTCATCCCATTCATAAGCGCGAAATGATTTTTCAACGCGATCGATAAACTGGTCCACACTAAAAGTTGCGTCTTTTGCCGGGTCATATTCTGGGAGAGTATCAGCGATTTCGCGTACGCTATAGTTGTTACGTTGGCGGTATTCACGATTTGGTGACGGTAAATCGCGGTTTTGACGTTCGTTATTAGTCGCGGTTGACGGTTGCGGATTTCGAAATGACTGTTGCACTATACCCACTACATTTTCGATCATGTTTCTTAAGTCGTCTATTTGTTCGCGTACGTTATCATTTGTATCCAAATTTTCGCATCCGATTTCTTCCGAACCCTCGAATTCGGTAAGACGTTTTATTAACTCTGCCTTGTTACCCGTTGTAACCAATTCCCTCTCGCGGAGGAGGTTCTTTAAATCCGACGTTTTTAAACTCGCGATTGGCGTCATTTTCGTTTGTCTTTAATAAATTCCCGTTAATTTCTCACCTTAAATTTTTTATATTAACGTTTATTCGTGCTATTACGTGTTATTTTCGTTCACTTTTAAAATCAGTCGATTCACTTTTCAATTTCGTTAAATTTTATAAAATCTTTTTTTTTTTGTGCGTATATTTTGTAAACGTTTTCTTTTTGTTAATTCTTCAATGCTTTTTAAAAAAAAACACAATACTTTTAACACATCCACCGTTTTATTTTATTCGTTATATTAATTTTTTTTCGTATGTACTGCAATTAGTTTTATACTTTTTTTCAGTTGTCAACAATTATTCCAAAATGAGCACGCACTTCTTTTTCGTATTTTTTCAGTTCAACTGTTTACCGTTCTATTTCTCAACTTTGTGTTTTTTTTATTTTTATTATTTATTTGTCTGGAATTTTTTCTATATATCTATAACATTCCATTTCCCTTTCGACAGTCGCTGTCTTTTTTTTACACGTTCCCTATTCAATCCTCCTATGTAGTATATAATATACTTAATGCAGGATTCATCTCACTACGTTTCTTTTCTCATTTAGATTATTGAGTGCGCACAAGCAAACCTCATTATCGAACCAGGATGGTCATTATTGACGTTTTTTCTATTCGCACGCTTGTGCCCGTTTTTATTTTGTTCCTAACAACGATACTCGGAGAATACAACACGTTTCAACACTTTGCCGTCGCGCACAAGCAAACTTAATTATTATTATTTTTATATTTCACAATTGGAGTCAATGCCTTTCATTGGGGTGAGAACAATTCCACTTCTGAACTAAAGTAAATGGTTTTTTTATTTATGTATATTAGAACATTTAGTTTTATTCAAAGAATATAAGTATTTATTTGTCCGCATTGACCAGCTCGCTCGATGAATGTATCACGACTGACTTGACTCTCCCTCCATCATTCTGCATTAGCTTACAATCCTTATTCTTGTCATATAGTGAATGTCAAGAAAAAATTAGAGAATGGAATTGTCTTCTATTTTTATACCATGCTTACTTGTAATTTTATTTGATGAAAATATGAACATATTTAAAATAATTCTGCCACAAAAAAACCGACTTCAATGCAGAGCTGATGGATCATTTTCGAAAAAAAAATTATGGGATCATACTGGAACTAAACTCTTTCAAACAAAAAAAAATTTAGTTAATTTAATTATTATTTTTCGAACTTCATTTGTTTCTATATTTATGATTTGAACAGGCTATTTATGATTTGAACAGGCTAAAGATTTTGTCTGCCACGTGAAATATAATAACAAATTTTAGTGGGCGTACCCCTTCCCATTTTTTAACTTTAGAATTGTGTATTTACAAGAACCAAAGGAGTTTGCTAGGTTTCGCAACAATGAAAGAATTTAATATCATAAAATCAAATTAAAAAAAGTCCCCGTCCACTTTTTTTACGATGGGAAGCTATATTCTCTGAGACAAAAACGAATTTTTACAATCGGTCTAAAATGTACCGAAACATGCATATTAAATGCCTTGTTCATAAAAAATATTTTTGATTTATTAGTCATTCCTTCATACAAAATTTGTTTTATAAACGCTTTATAAATCAAAATTATTTTTATGAATAAGACAGTTAAAAAATAAAAACATGTTGAAAAATCTCTAATTCTAAAAATTTGGTTCACCAAAGCATTTTTATATCAAGTGCATGCATGAAACTGTTCAACTTCGCAGTGAAATTGACGGCAGATTCAATGGAAACAATTTTTTTTAAACCTTTAGAAGGTTTTTGTCTATCTTTTTTTCCTAAAATTGTAAATATTCTTATATGTATATTAATTCTAAAATTAGTTTAATTGTTTGTTGCAATACTTTTTAGTAATTTCTCATATGTTTACAAAATATCAATGTTTTTAAACTATAATGATGATAGAAAAGTAAATAGTAATAATAGTTTCACAACAATGGAAAATGAGCGAGATTTTTTGTGTAAAATTATTTAAAATAAAAACGGAGGAAATATGAGAAAAATTAGTGGAAAGAAGAATTATGAAATATTTGACAAGAATCACATGAAAAGAGTCAATCACCAGATTATTTGCATATGCAAATCTTCTTCTTCTTATCTAACAAATCAACTATATATATATGTATATATATATATATATATATATATATATATATATATATATATATATATATATATACGTACATACATCTGTATATATAAAAAGCATAGAACTTAAGTATTAAGAACTAAACGAAACACCCATATTATTTGAATAATAAAAACCTCTTAAAAGGTATTTGTGTTAAGAAAAAAATAACTAAAATCAAATACTGTTGAAGCATATGTTGGCAAAGAAATCTTTTAAATCAGTCAATTTATTTATTTTTTATTACTTTCGGTTCTTTTTATTTACATATATTAATAGCAAATCTTAGTGGTTTTATTCTGTAACTCTCTAAATTTAAATCTCTATCGCTAAAAATTTATAAACTCGATTTATCGATTTTCGGCTACGATTGCAATTTTCAATATAAATATAATATATATTATGTCGTCCCCAAAAATGTTAATTTTTGTATTTGCTCAACATTTTCGCGCTCGAATTTAGATTTAGCTTCAGCGAATTAGAGAATAAGGGGCTGATTATTTATTTAATCACGATTTGTAATCAAAATAATTTTACCTGGGAGTTATTTAATTATTGCTATTCTTCGATCGTAATCGAAATTTAATAGTTGAACATGTACATTGAAAAAAAATTGGAAGTTTTGATAAACATGAAAAAATCATCTTTATGTTTATAATCTAGTTTAGCAACATGTTTTAATTATGTTTTTTTAATTATTTTGTGTAAAGCAATCTGAAACTAGTTTAATAAAATAGATTCATATCTAATAATTAAAAATACTAAAACTGGAAATATCTCCCCAGTCGGAAAAGTTACAGAAACTTTTAGTGGAAATTATAATTCGATTGAAAGCTGAGAACTCCATAAAAATAAATAAAAAAAAATAATATTTTAAGTTGTAAATTGTATAATTATAATACTATCATATAGCATTCTTTTACCCATTTTCATAAATCTACTTTACATAAATAATTTGCAATACTGAAATACTAAAAGTAATCAAAATATAAATTGAATTATTTATAATAAAAATTTATTTTTAAAACCATTAAAAAGAAATATACATTTATTTTTACATTAAAAGTGTATAACTTTTTCTTCAAAATAAGACATAATACAAACAAGTGTAAATTAGTAATCAAAAATTATAAAACTAATAAAGATACGATATACATATACATATGTATGTATGTACACAAATACTCTAAATTTAAATAAAGCAAAAATTTAATATAAATACACATAAATATATTCCCTTATGAAATAAATTATTTATAACGTCAAATCTACATACATATATGTATAATTTACAAAACAAATACTGTGTAAAAAACTATATTAACTTTAAAAATGGGCATTCAATTTAATTAGCTATTATTTTATAAATAAATTCAAGCGACCATGGTTTCCCTTGGGCGAAAAATTTTGTTAAAAATGCATACATACAATACATAAACATAAGCATATATTTTTTATAATTAAAATAATTAACTGACATTTATTTTGAAATTGCAGTCTACAACAAAGAATATAGAAAAATAATTTATATATAATTTCCAAATTTCTACGCAAATTCATTATATATTACTTTTTCATATAAAATTAACGATATATAAATATAAATAAATTATGTCATGAGTTTATTTTTCAATATTAATTTTTTGAAGTGTATTATTTGTTTAGGCGATTAAAGTAAAAATCGCTTATGGATTATAACCAAATTTCAAAATTAACTGAACTTTGATTGCAGTTTATAATCAACCCATAAAGTAAATACGCGCCAATGCACTATAGATCAAACCATCACTTTTTCTGTGCGAAATTAAAAACAAACCAAATTCTGGAACAATTTCAGGTGAGAATAACTCTATTAAAAAAACTATTTAAATCATTTACGACCATAAAATAACCCTTTAATAACAACAGCATTAATAAAGTTTATATAAACAAGTAAGGGCAAATAAATCAGTGCAAGTTAATCTCCATTTTTGGTTTAAAATGTGATTAAACTAGCAAACCTATAAACCAATACAGTATTTAAACCATCTGTAAACGCATAAAATTGGGCGTTTATACTACCAATACAGGCCATATGATTTTTATTACTTACAGACCATATGTTTTGCATTGAACGAGCTTTCAACTTTTTTCCCAACCTCCACTTTTTCTTCAGATCTTGTTCGACCTGTTTTCTTACGCTCTAGTATTCTTTTATACTATTCTACTTCGCCAATCATAAACATAATTCCTTTCTTGGTACAATTTGGCGAAATATAATTGACATTTTCTTAACTTTTTTGTCTTTTTGACTGTACAAAGAATTGATAGCCTGCTGCAAAACAGCTGTATTTTGACATTTATTCTAGTACTGCCAAAATATTATTTTTTTAACTACACATAAAGCATGGTTCACTGATTTACTCCTGTTTAGTTTAAACTACAAATAAATTTGGGTTAAGTTTAATTAAACCAGCGTTTAAACTTTGACTGATTTATTAGGCCTAAGAGTGTTATATTCGGCTAGTCCGAATCTTATATACCCTTTATCAATGTGCGTTCGTGTAGTATAGAGATACATACTAAAGTGTTGCACAAGCCATAAAATAAAGGCTTACAAGCACTCTCATTAATTTCAAAATGTGTGTGTATATTGCTCCGTTATTGTAAAACAAAACTTTCAAAAGAGATGTGTTTTGTTTACGATAAGAATACTGCAGAACAGAACAAAACTGCAACAGAACAATGTTGAAGTAAAACCAAGCCTTTCAAAACAAATATGAAATAAAACATCAAAATTTACACAGAACATTCAAACATGTTTTGAATGTTCTGATAGCAAAAAAAAATCCATATAAAAAATTCGTTACGAATATGACGCAGTTGGCCACGTCTTTAAGACATCTTTGACGATGGGTACAAGACAATGGTAAGTCGTAGAAGACATATTAAAGACAACTCCATACAAATCGTTGACGAAATTTTCATACAAATGGCGGCGAGGTCACACAAGACCAGATGAGCGACATTGTCGCTCAGATTGTCCTCAACAAGGCTTTATTGAAGACAAAACGTGTGACACTGTCGCTCAGATTGTCATCAACAAGGCTTTATTGAAGACATAACGAGGGACATTGTCGCTCATATTGTCGTCAACAATGCTTTATTGAAGACACAACGAGGGACATTGTCGCTCAGATTGTCCTCGACAAGGCTTTATTGAAGACAAAACGTATGACACTCGCTCAGATGGTCCCCAACAAAGTTTTATTGAAGAGAAAACGTGTGACATTGTCGTTCAGATAGTCATGAACGCCGATTTCTTTTAAATTGTCGATTAGAAAACTTAATCTACAGACGACATGTCGTACATGAATCGTCGAAGACAATGTCGTCTAGGACGATTTGGACAACTGGGGAAAGCTGAAAAGAGGTTTTATTTACTATGAAATAATATCATACATACTTATGTACATTTATATACATATAATAATTTGTTAATTTTTATTTTCAATATATGTATACATACATACATACACATACATACATAGTTTGCATGTTTGTGCTCGTGTTCTAGTGCACTCGATGTTTCTGCTATGATTTACTGTTGTTTTGTTTCATTCTCGCTTTTTGTTTTGATGTTCTACTTGTTTTGAGAAAACAAGCACTAACAAAACTGCAGAGAAAAACTATTCGAATGATGCTTGATTGATTTTAGTGAGAATCATGTTTTGTTAGTTTTGTTGTGTTATTTATGTTTGCACTAAAACAGACTGCTTGGCAGTAGTGTGAAATAGATTACATAACTTTTAAAACGATTTACGCTGCCCTTTAATACATACATAAGCTCATACATACAAACATATTTGTTTTGTGAAAAAATTTATAATTTTTTGCTCTAGTGCAATTTTTAGTAAGTGACCTCTCGGTACTTATCGATTAAATTTTTTTTATATTAACAATAAATCGAATATCGATGCATTACTTTATCAACCTGGTAACTTAAAAAACTTAAAAAATACAAGTTTTCAGGAGAGCCAAAAAACGGTTCATCAGTTTATACTTCGGTGTTTGGATAAAAGTTCAAATGCAATTATTGAGGAATTGATTACATCTATGTATATAAGTAGTAATAATATATGTTTTTTAGTTTAAGAATGAAGCGCATTTATTGAGATACGAGTTTGCTGCATTAAGAGTAATTTTAACTGCCAATTTAGAAGCCATGTGAAAATTCTCGTCTGCCTTTTTATATTGAAAACAAAAACAAAGCATTCAAATTTGTTTTTGTTTTCAATATAAATAGACAGACGAGAATTTTTACATGGCTTCTATAAACTGGCAGTTAATTCTTGATGAATAAGTTACTCATTTGTTGCACTTATAGCTATACAAACAAATAACGCCATTATATAAAAATTATCCAATGAAAACAATACTTAATATACCACTTGATCCAAAATTCTATAAAAACGAATGCTCACTAAAGCGAAGAAATTTCGAAACAAAATTGATCAATATTTGTTTGCAAATCTAAAAAAGCTTCGATTAAGTGATTTTTGAAGCCAAATTTCTGGAGAAGAGTAGTGGTCATTGTGGGAAATAGAAGAATTCTACATATATCCCACTATATAAAAATGGTGCTCCTAGTGGTTCTTAAAAGAGCAAATGAATTCGCATGTCTCTAACCATTTTGGGAGTTTGGAAAAATTAATTTGAAAAAAGTGATTTTTGAAGCAAAATTTCTGGAGAAGAGTAGTGGTCATTGTGGGAAATAGAAGAATTCTACATATATCCCACTATATAGAAATGGTGCTCCTGGTGGTTATTTAAAGAGCAAATGAAGTCGCATTTCTCTAACCATTTTGGGAGTTTGGAAAAATTAATTTGAAAAAATTTGCTTTCAAACTTCTCTCTTCTTTTTTTAATAACCCTATAAAATAGTTTAACTGCCTGTTCACCGATATCGCAAGAAAATCGAAGCGATCGAAAGCCAGTCACTCGAAATCGAGTCAATTTGGATTCAACGATATCGGCAATGCTCGTTCGCATGTACTTACGTTTGTCGGTTTATGTTTCTTACGTGTTAATTAATTAAAACATTGCCAGATAGGAATTTTCATTATATTTACTAGATTTCTTTAAAATATAAAAATAATACTACTCATTTGCATGAGAATAAATACAACCATATTGAACAATGAAAAAACATTCAACAAAATAGTCGCACTACAACACCTAGTTATCATTGTTTTGTTTTACAACTATATTCGTTGTGTTTGAAATGTGCGAGTATTTTGTAAAATGAATATAAAGCAATAATCAAAACAAAATATTAAATAATATTTTAATTCATATTTTATATCTATTGTGAACAAATAAAAAAATAATTTAAAAAATGTGAATAAAAAAAATAATAAAGTGATAAAATAATCTTTTTGCTAACTTAATGGCTTCTTGGGAGATAAATTGTACCAGTCGAAAGCATAATAGCAAATGAGTGGTTTTGGCATTTGAGTTCGTATTGTATATAGTCTTGTCGACGTAGCTGAACTGTATTTTATATGAAAACACTTACGTTTTCTTTCGAGTTAACGTTTGAATAACTGCCTCTTCCACTATTTCGAAAGAAGGTCTTCATTCGCATTCTAAGCGAGAGAAAACTTATTTCTATTTCTTTATCTTACTTCTGTACGAACATTGACTCGAACGACAAGTCGCAAGAAAACGTAAGTGCTTTCATACAGATTTTCATACCACTAACTCGAATGAGACGTCAACAAAGCGAATACTATGTCAAAATCACTCACTTACTATTTTGCTTTCGTGTAGTAAAATTTACTTGCAAAGAATTCAAGAAAGTTTGTAAAATTGTTATTTTATCACATTATAATTTTTTTATTCCTATTTCTTCAATTTATTTTTTATTTGTAGAAAAAAGTCATAAAATATTCATCAAAATATTATTGAACACTTTTGTTTTGATTATTGTTTTATGTTCATTATAAAAAGTACTCGCACATTTTAAACAAAACGAATGTAGTTGTAAAGCAAAACAGTAATAACTTGGTGTTGCTGTGCGACTATTTTGTTGAATTCTTTTTCGTTCTTCAATATGGTTGTATTTGCCTGTAAATGTTAGTAAGTTTTAAAAATTCGCTAGAAATAGTTGAAATATACAAATTGGCACTACTTTAATTTATAAACACGTAAAACAAAAAAAAAATGACATACATAATCACAACCGAAAGAAAGCTGACGACATAGTGGAATGAAAATTTATTAGAATTCGAGCGACTAGGTTTCTTTCGCATAGTTTATCTTTCAACATAGTGGAAGTGGCAGTAAATGTTCGTTGTTGATGAACCCAAATCAATTTACTTTTGATTAGAACGCGAAGGAATGCCTAGCTTCGACATCGTTGAACTGGCTGTAAGTATTGTGCCTCCATACCAAGTAAACTAGCTTGTTTTATATATTTGTGATTTGAACGGGCTAAAGTTCGTATGGCTTTTTAAGCCAAATTACATGTGATAATTATTAATGAACAAATAACACCAAAGTCTGTTGTAAATATTCTGACTAACAACACATAGTTGAACGGAACAGCCAGCCGTTTTCGAAGGCCACTAAACCTTCATCATCAGCGTTCTTTTGTGTTTGGTCCACTGTGTGTGGTGTCAGTTGATGTAGATTTCTGCTTTATATACTTAGCATTTTATTGCAAATGGAATATGTGAATTGTTTTGATTCATCGTATTTCAATTTGCTGAAAGCTTTTTTGTATTGTAAGCTCAATTTTACCATCACTATATTTACAACAGTCTTACCATTGTCGTTTTGTTCTTTTTACTAATTATACACATGTTACTTAATTTGCTTATTTTTTGTTCTACTTAAGACAAATTTTTTTTGTTTGTTACTATTAAGTATATTTTTATTTAATTTTTGCCACAGGCCCATGGCTATTAATTTTTAGTTAATTTTAATTATTATTCGAACTCCATTTGTTTCTATATTTGTGATTTGAACGGGCTAAAGTTCGTATCGCTTTTTAAGCCAAATTACATGTGATAATTATTAATGAACAAATAACACCAAAGTCTGTTGTAAATATTCTGACTAACAACACATAGTTGAACGGAACAGCCAGAATTTTTACCGGAATATTTACAACAGACTTTGGTGTTATTTTTTCATTAATAATTATCACATGTAATTTGGCTTAAAAAGCGATACGAACTTTAGCCCGTTCAAATCACAAATATAGAAACAAATGAAGTTCGAATAATAATTAAAATTAACTAAAAATTAATAGCCATGGGCCTGTGGCAAAAATTAAATAAAAATATACTTAATAGTAACAAACCAAAAAAGTTTGTCTTAAGTAGAACAAAAAATAAGCAAATTAAGTAACATGTGTATAATTAGTAAAAAGAACAAAACGACAATGGTAAGACTGTTGTAAATATAGTGATGGTAAAATTGAGTTTACAATACAAAAAAGCTTTCAGCAAATTGAAATACGATGAATCAAAACAACTCACATATTCCATTTGCAATAAAATGCTAAGTATATAAAGCAGAAATCTACATCAACTGACACCACACACAGTGGACCAAACACAAAAGAACGCTGATGATGAAGGTTTAGTGGCCTTCGAAAATGGCTGGCTGTTCCGTTCAACTATGTGTTGTTAGTCAGAATATTTACAACAGACTGGTGTTATTTGTTCATTAATAATTATCACATGTAATTTGGCTTAAAAAGCGATACGAACTTTAGCCCGTTCAAATCACAAATATAGAAACAAATGGAATTCGAATAATAATTAAAATTAACTAAAAATTAATAGCCATGGGCCTGTGGCAAAAATTAAATAAAAATATACTTAATAGTAACAAACCAAAAAAGTTTGTCTTAAGTAGAACAAAAAATAAGCAAATTAAGTAACATGTGTATAATTAGTAAAAAGAACAAAACGACAAGGGTGTGGCAGGATGTTACCCGTTGCGAAACCCCTACTTAGTGAAAATGTATTTTTAAAATGTGTGGCAACTCCGAGGCCACACCTGAATTTTGACAAGCAATATTTCTAACACTTTTTTCTCAACGTCTTAATAGAAAGAAACAACCGATCTCATATTTTTACAAAAGGACAGAAAACCCAATAAATAAAAATAATTAACTTTTACAAGATTTAGAAGTTGTTTTCCTTTATTTAGTTACACTCTATATAAAGTTTAGGTAACTAAACTGGTGACCCAAACGATTCAATGAATGAGGAAACAAAAAAGTCATCTGATGAAGATGCATCAGGCAGTATGGCTGAAGCCGCAAACTTGCCACCAAATGGTGGTCGTGAAGTATTTCGGGTCGGTGTCAAGCCTCCAACGTTCTGTAAAGAGCAGCCCGACATATATTTTATACAAATGGAATCGCAATTCGCTGTTGCTGGCATAAAGCAGGACGATACAATGTACCACCACGTAATTTCTTCGTTAGAACCACAATATCTTCTACAAGTGGCAGACATCATCAGAAAACCGCCGAAGGACGGAAAATATAATGCCGTAAAAACAGCCCTTATTGCTGAATACACAGATTCAGACCACCGCAAGCTGAGAAAACTTATTAAAGAGGTAGAACTTGGTGACCTTAAGCCATCTCAGCTTTTAAAACGAATGAAAGACCTAGCAGGCGATAAAATTTCAGATGATGCCTTGAAATCATTGTGGATGGAGCGGTTGCCGGAAACGGTACGTTCCTTAATAACTATAGTCGACGGAAACTCTACGCAAATGGCACTGCAAGCCGATAGGTTAATGGAGGTACAAAGCTATCACACAATAGGGTCAGTACAGCATGACTCAAGTCTAAGAGCTGAAATTGATGAACTTCGCCATCAACTACAACAAGTGCGTATGCCTAACCATGGACAAAGAAATCGTTCAACAAATTATAGTCAACAACAGCGCAACCGCAGCAAATCTAGAGGGAAAGTTCGCTTTCCTTTTTGCAAATATCATTATATATATGGGGACAAGGCAAAAAAGTGCGTAGAACCTTGTCAGTTCAAGAATTTAAAGTCGGAAAACTGAATGCAGCCCTGTCTACCGAGACGAATAGGGCAGAGGATGCAGAAAATCGTCGCCTTTTTATTACTGCTAAAAGAACAAAAATTAAATATCTGATCGACACCGGCGCTGACTTCTCAGTTTTGCCACCCACAAACCGTAGTACACAACACATGTACAATCTCTATGCAGCAAACGGCACCCCTATAAAAACTTATGGCACAAAAGTCGTATCAGTCGACTTCGGCCTGCGAAGAAAAATGGACTGGGAGTTTATCGTTGCCGACGTCACGAGACCAATAATCGGTATTGATTTCCTATACGAGTATGATCTTATGGTAGATGTACGCAGAAAAAAGTTGTTGGATAACAAAACGAAACTAATGGTGAACATGAGCGTTTTTAGGTCTGGCCAAGAGCGATTTTTTTCAATATCTCCTGTTATGGAGGATTGGCTTAAGCAGTTACTACACAAATACAAAAGCGTAACACAACCGTTTAAGTTTACACCTGACTCAAAAAGTAGCAATGTCTATCATCACATCGTCACAGAGGGCCCACCGATTTTCTCAAAACCTAGAAGACTCAATCCTGAAAAGCTGACCTTGGCCAAAAGAGAATTCGACTATATGCTCAAACAAGGCATATGTAGTATGAGCAGTAGCCAATGGTCCAGCCCACTGCACATGGCGCCGAAGAAAACAGCAGGCGAGTGGAGGCCTTGCGGGGATTACAGGCGATTGAAAACGGTTACGAAGCCTGACAGGTATCCCATACCTCATGTACATGACATAACGTATAGACTACACAATAAGTGTATTTTCACGACCCTTGATTTGGAACGGGCGTATCATCAAATACCCATTGCCCCGGAAGATCGTGAAAAAACCGCCATAATTACACCATTTGGTTTATATGAGTTCAACGTTATGACGTTTGGACTCAGGAATGCTAGTCAGTCATTCCAGCGCTACATGGACCAAATTTTTCGTGACCTTGATTTCGTCACTGTGTACATTGATGATATGTGCGTAGCGTCATCCAGCTTTGAAGAACATAGACAACATCTGGACCAAGTTTTCGAGCGCCTGGAACAACAAGCTCTAAAAATAAACGTCTCTAAATGCGTTTTCGGAAAAAATGAGATACATTTTTTAGGGCATCGCATCACTAAAGATGGTGTTTCGCCCACCAAAGAAAAGGTTGAGGCAATCTTGAATTTCAAAAAACCAAGCCTTACGTGTGATCTCAGGCGATTTATAGCTTTATTAAACTTTTATCGACGTTTTTTACCAAAAGCTGCTTATAAACAAGGTGAGCTTCAGAGACTTATTAAGTCAAACAAAAAGCAGGACAAAACCCCGATTGTCTGGGACGAAAGATCTGAGAAGGCTTTTGAGGATTGTAAAAATAGTCTTGCAGAGGCAACGCTTTTAGTTCACCCTTAACAGAACGCAAGTCTAGTCCTATATGTTGATGCCAGTAATTTTTGTGTAGGTGCAGCAATTCACGAAATCTCAGATGGCAACCTTCGACCCCTGGGATTCTTCTCAAAACGTATGACAGACACTCAAGAAAGGTACAGTACCTTTGATAGGGAGCTGCTGGCGGCATACCAAGCTGTAAAATATTTTAAACATATTATAGATGGCCGAAAGTGCACAATTTTGACAGACCACAAGCCATTAACGTTCGCGTTTCAGCAAAAACCGGAGAAGACAACCCCAAAGCAAATACGTCATTTAAGTCTAATCAGTGAATACACTACCGATATTCAACATATTTCGGGAAAGGACAACGTCACTGCTGACGCGCTATCGCGCATAGAAGCTATGTTTAATGCAGACCAAGTAAACTTCGAAGAGCTTGCGTTGGACCAAGAACAAAGCGACGAGGTAAATCAAGCTAGACAAAACTCATCGCTGCAACTTAAAAGTGTACGGCTACCAAACTGCCAAAATGCATTGCGGTGCGATGTCTCAACATCGAAAGTTCGTCCCTACGTTACACCAAAATTTAGACAACAAGTTTTCAAGTCAATCCACAATGTGTCTCACCCAGGAAAGCGTGCAACAAGCAAATTAATTAGTGAGCGATTTGTATGGAAATATATGCAGCCTGAAATAGCTAAAATGGTAAATTCCTGCCTGGAATGCCAGAGAACAAAAGTAACTAGACACAACAAAAGCGTGTTAGCAGAGTTTAAGGTTCCTGATAAGCGTTTTGAACATATAAATATTGATATAATAGGCCCGTTGCCACCATCAGATGATTTCAGATATTGCTTAACCTGTGTAGACCGATTTAGTCGTTGGCCAACTGCGATACCGATTAAAGACATCACAGCAGAAACAGTAGCACGGGCATTTATAAGCGGCTGGGTAGCACATTATGGAATGCCAAAGGCCATAACAACTGACCAGGGCCGTCAATTTGAATCGAAACTCTTCAGAGAGTTAACTCAACTGACTGGTTCGAAACATTTACATACTACCGCTTATCACCCACAAGCGAATGGCCTTGTTGAGCGCATGCATCGCACTCTAAAATGTGCAATCAAGTGCCATACTTCCACGCACTGGACAGAGAGCTTACCCATCGTATTACTTGGTTTGAGAGCCACATTTAAAACAGACCTAAATGCATCTGCAGCCGAAATGATCTATGGAACGACGATAAAGCTACCATGTGAATTTTTCGAAAAGCAAGCAGAAGACTACACTGAAAGTGATTTTGTAAAATATCTTCGTGCTTCTATAGCCAGACTTAAGCCAGTCCCAATGTCGAATCATTCTTCTCAAAATGTTTTCATTCAGAATAACCTAGCTTCATGTACGCATGTATTCCTGAGGGATGACTCTGTTAGAGCCCCTCTGAAGGCACCCTACGATGGACCCTTTGAAGTCGTTAACCGAAGTAACAAAAACTTAGACATCCGAATTGGCGAGAAAATCGTAAAAGTTATTATCGACCGCGTAAAGGCAGCATTTATAGTTAACGAACAACATCAAAATCTAATGGAGGGTCAAGCACCACCACTCACGAAAATAGCCAAGACAAACAGTAATGTGATGCCTAGTGAAGTTCAACAAAAGAGTAATAGTACATCAACTCAAGAACCAGTGGACGTTGTGGAACCCCGTGGAAAATCACGTTCAGGAAGAACGATCAACGTTCCGAAAAGATTTGTGCAATTTGTTTTTTAACAAACAGACTGAAGGGGGAGTGATGTGGCAGGATGTTTCCCGTTGCGAAACCCCTACTTAGTGAAAATGTATTTTTAAAATGTGTGGCAACTCCGAGGCCACACCTTAATTTTGACAAGCAATATTTCTAACACTTTTTTCTCAACGTCTTAATAGAAAGAAACAACCGATCTCATATTTTTACAGACATATATATTAAAAGGGCAGAAAACCCAATAAATAAAAATAATTAACTTTTACAAGATTTAGAAGTTGTTTTCCTTTATTTAGTTACACTCTATATAAAGTTTAGGTAACTAAAATGGTAAGACTGTTGTAAATATAGTGATGGTAAAATTGAGCTTACAATACAAAAAAGCTTTCAGCAAATTGAAATACGATGAATCAAAACAATTCACATATTCCATTTGCAATAAAATGCTAAGTATATAAAGCAGAAATCTACATCAACTGACACCACACACAGTGGACCAAACACAAAAGAACGCTGATGATGAAGGTTTAGTGGCCTTCGAAAACGGCTGGCTGTTCCGTTCAACTATGTGTTGTCAGTCAGAATATTTACAGCAGACTTTGGTGTTATTTGTTCATTAATAATTATCACATGTAATTTGGCTTAAAAAGCGATACGAACTTTAGCCCGTTCAAATCACAAATATAGAAACAAATGGAGTTCGAATAATAAATAAAATTAACTAGCTTGTTTTATTTTATAATCTTTGATTTTGCAAAATTGTTAAGTGTCTCAATTTAAACATCCCATTGGAAAAGGTACGTATCGCGGTATTATGCAAACGCTTATTATAGAAAGAATTATTGTATAAAGAATTTTTTCGAATTTGTTCAGCACAAAGCAACGGTTTCAGGGAAATGAAACGGAACATGTTCTTTAATTAATTTTATAGTTAGAACTGTACTTTAGCGATAAATGTTATTTTTATCTCTATTTACTAAAAATTAATAAGAACTCGTTACAAGCTGTCAACGAAAGGCCATCGATTTAAAACAAAATTGTGCTGAGAGCATAATAAGCAACATGTCACAAACCTTCGTTGATAATTAAATAAGAGATATTCCTAAAACACGAAATATGTTTAATTGAAAAAAATTGTTTTTGGTTATATTTTTATACAACAATTTTTTTCAATTTCCAACCGTGTAACTATAATTTTGATTTTTCTAATTTTTAATACTAATTTATTTCTTTCTAAAATATGCAATATATTTAATTACCAAAGAAATAATTAGTTTTTAAGAAGTTTTCCAGGTCTGGAGCTATGCTTTTTATTTTTAGTATTTTTATGACAAACTATTTCTTTCTAAACAATTAAGTATAAATAATTTGCAAGCAAAAAGAAACAAAGAATTTGACATACATACTTACTTTTATATGCAAAAAAAATTAATTTTCCAGCCCTGGAACCATAATTTTGTTTTTCTAATTTTTAATATTTATTAATTTCTTTCTAATGCAATGAAATACATATAATTAATTATCAAAGAAATTATTAGTTTTATATACCAGAAAAAGTTTTGGTTTTCCAGGTCTGGAGCTATGCTTTTTATTATTATAATTTTTATGCTAAAGTATTTCTCTCTAAAACATAAAGTATAAATAATTTATAACCAAAAAGAAAATATAATTTTAACTACTTACTTTTGTATAGAGATGTGCAAATGTCGTGATTTTATCGTGTCACGCGTGAATCACGCAATAAATAATTTTAAAATTGGCGATTTTCGGACACTGCTGAATATAGGGTACATATCCAAAATACAAAATAATTGACTCTAAGCACATTCTTAATGCATTGTCTTTAGCGCTATGTAGTTAAAAAGTGAACGTATTAAAAAAAGTTTTTTTACAAAACTGAAAATAATGAAGATACTTAAAAAAACAAATGCCTTTTTCAGGCAAATTTTTATTTTTTAGCCTTTCCCGATTTTACGAAATGAGTATTAATAAATTTTTTTCCTATTTTTATTTAAAAATTTGACAAAAATTTAATGCTGCCTTTATAATTTCAAATCCAACAATAAACTAAAAAGTAATAAGCGAAATACTAAAAAAAGTCAAGGCAAAAACATTTTTTTTGTCTTAAGTAAAATATATTATGAGAGATACGGAGGCACATCTTGGGAAATTATTTCTTAAGAATTTTAAGTTTATCTCAAAATGCTTTATCCGGTAAAAATTGGATAATTTTTAAAAAAGTTACCAGCTTCGGAAGTTTTTTTTGAGTCCTATGTAGTCAACTTTTTCCCACTGTAATTCCTATCCAGGAGGCTTATTCTGAATTGCGATGCGAAAATCAATGCGATGCGAAAATATATAAATGCGAACAATTGCTATTCTGTATTGCGACATTCGCAAAGTTCTTTTTTAATCGTATTTCAAATGCGAAAAGGTGGCAAGTCGGTATTCTACATTGCGAAAACAAATGTCAAATTCGCAAAATTTATTGGACAACAAAATAGTTTGCGCAAAATACAAACATGTAAGTGAAAGATAATATTTTATTTATTTATTCATCATATATTTATTATTTAATTCAGGGAAGCATGCAATAAGACCACCAAACCGCGTCAATTTGAAATAATGATAGAATTTATGAATAAGCACAGTCAATTGGCAAGAGGCCATTTGAAAACACCAAATGCACGTCAGTCGGCAAATAATTTGTGGCAAACGATAACTAAAAACTAAATATCAATGGACCGCCTATTAGAGAAGCTGCAGGATGGAAAAAAGTATGAAATATATAAACCAGTTCAAAAATATTTGACTTCAACTTTAATTTTGAAAAAAAGAAATATTCTGCATAAGTAAACGTTTATTTTTCGCAAGCATCAAAATAAATTACATTTTTTCATTCAAGCTTAGAATATCTGATTTGCTTCGAAGCAATATATTCTGTATCCTTTCATATTGCTCATGCCCTTATTCGTCGTCGAACCACAGTGTAACAGAATCCATTTTTATTATTTTTTTTTCTTACAGAATTTCCTAATAAATTTAATAAACAATTTTCACAGCCAAACACAAACAATTTATTTATTTTTGATTTGAGGTTTGTTGACACTGATGTTTATTTAAGCAGCGTTGCCACGATTTGAAATAAATTGCGAATACGATTGCGAAAGTCTAACATCGCATTGATTTTCGCATCGCAATTCAGAATAAGCCTCCAGCTGTCATGACATGTGTTATAAAGCCTAATTCCTCCCCTACGGATGTTAGGAGTTTCATATCAATCCAATCAGTAGCTTAGAAGTTCCAGATTTATTGCCATTTACTTTTTAAAATTCTCCACTGTGCAATGTAAATTTTACATATACACGTGCATACATATGTACATACATGCATACATATGTGTAAAAACCTATTTTTCATTCATTTTCGTGAGCGTACGTGATCGTGATAAGTTGTAAACCACTCGTGCTTGATTAAGAATATTTTGTTCGCGAGCGTGCGTGATCGTGAACATTTTCAATATCATTCATGCGAGAAAGTACGTGAGTAAAATAGTTTTCTGCGTGAGCGTGCGTGTCGTGAGTCAAAAAACGCTCACGTGCACATTTCTGCTTTTATATACACAATAATTAAACTTTCCAACCCTAGAATCATCCTTTTAAATTTTTCTGATTCATCATACCAATCTATTAGTTTTTAAAAAATATGTATAAAGTATGTTAATTGAACAAAGAAAAAAGGAAATTAAAAAAAAATAGTTTTATTTCGTTACTTTAATATCCAGAAAAAAAGTACAAAGTTTCCAGCTCTGGAGCTACACCAAAGTTTTCATTCTAAAACGTAAAATATACATAATTTATAAAGAAAAAATAATAATAATTAGACCTAGTTACTTTTATATATCACAAAATCATCAGTTTTTGATTTTTCTGATTTCTTACACCAATCTCTTTCTTTTAAGGATATAAGATATATTTAATTTATAGAAAAAAAGGAACAATTTCTTTAAGTAAGTTACTTATGTATAAAAAAAGTAAAAGTTTTCCAACGCCTTATTAATTTTTTTAATTTTAAATACCAATTTTATTCGTAATGAACATTGTTGCCATTTTGGCATTTTCACTGCCAGATCTGGCATTTTCATTATGTGAAAAGCATTCAACTTTTAAAAAATTCTGCCAAATGCTTTTTAGCAGAATTTGCTTAAAATAAATAATGTTAATTTGCTAAATTTTTTTCAGTGTGGAGCGTATTTCTATTTATAAATGTAAATTATTTTATAATTATGTATGTATTGCCTACTTAATGTAGATACAACGAATACCTATGTATTATATGCTATGTATTGTAAACGTATGAAGCCCTATTTTCAATTATCCGTAAGCGACAAAAATTAAAGTTTTCAGAAGACGGGTTATTATAGTATCCAACTATATTTTAGCATATATAAATTGTCGCTAAGATAAAATTTTACAACCTGCATTTTAAAAGATGTCAAACATTTCGACAGGTCTCGATATACATACATACATATTGTTACGAAAATGGCCGACAGTGTTAAGCAGCATTACACAAAAATATTCCAACAGGGTTAATGTAAGTTTCACGGGAAAATATTCCTACAGGGTCAATGCAACGAATAATCTAGAATAGTAGCAAACAACTAAATAAGCATGCGTAACACGTAAACAAGCAAAAACAACAACAAAAAAGCGTCTGTTTATTAAGCAGATTCACAAGACGCATTTATTAGGTGGCAGCACTACACCAGGTGACTAATGTCATTATTCCAATCTAAATGTCAAATTTGGATTGTATAGGTATAAGCCTAAAAGCATGCTTTTATTTGGGTATACATAAACACCTTTCGAATATTCAGTTTTGTATGGTGTTTGACATTTCCTATAAGAAACATGCAATCTGACGATGCTACCCTGTTTTGAAAAGTAAGAAGGTAATTTATACCAACAAAGTACATGTGGTTGTTGCTGTTGTAATATTTGTTGTAGAATCGCGGGTACCTGATTGATGTGCCTTGGAAGATTCACATATTTACCTACGTACATACATGCTAATTCAAACGAAAAGCAAAAGATAAATAACCACCGTCTATTGCTTAGTTAATGATGTACACACGTATGCATATACACATGTATGTACATAGTTACCACATGAACTTAATTAGGCACTTTTTAAACAGCATATATGATGATAATGATCGTCTAGACATTGCTTGAAACTTCTAGTGGTATTTGTGTGAAATATAAAAAGAGGTGACGCAGCCAATGAGTTAGTTAGTTGCAGTTGTGAGTTAGTTGCGAACAAGTCAGTTGTGAACAAGTCAGTCAGTTGCGTGTGAACAAGTCAGTTGATAATTAAGTTGTGAATTAATAATAGTCTGCGATGCAGTGGTGAGTTGATAGTTAAGAGCAGTCTGTGCTTTACACGTGAGTTGGAGTAAAGGAGAAACTATAGGACAGTCTATAGTGAAAACAAAGTCTGTCGTGGAATTGAGATTATTGTGGAGTCTATCGTGTCGACTGGAGTAAAGGAAACAGCGCAGCGAATAGACGTGTGTAAGGGTGTAAGTAAAACCAGGGAGTCTTTATTGGTGTATCAACTGTGAGTGTCGGCAGAGTGAGTGCCGTGTGTGACAAGCAGCAGACAAAGGGGTATTGGTGTATCAACTGTGAGCGACGGCAGAGTGAGTCTCGTAAGTGACGAGCAGCAGACAAAGAGGCGTCACGTGAATACTTGCGCAGCCAGCTAAGAGACGTGCGTAAACTACAGCGAGGAAGGCGTAGTGGTAACCAGTTGTGAATATTTGTGTGTAATTTAGTAGTTTAAGTTGTATGAGTTTATATAAGCTCTTGATTAATTTAGTTTAAGTGTATTTGTAAATAAAACTTGTATCATTCTTAACCCTAATTACTACACTCGGCTCTTGTATTCATTTGCAAATCTTCGAGTCCACGGAAAAGCGTTTTTATAGAGAGAAAAACGTAACAATATATTATATGTGTATATAACCTGAAGCAAATGTCGATACTAGAGTGTAGTGAGTTGCTTTTGACTTTGTCACCAGTACTACTCTTTAATCATTCCCCATGAAATATTTTGTCCTATAGACATTTAGCATGTGCTTGTCATTGGAAATCTACTAGTAATACTAAAACAATTGACTAGGTACTGACGACGTACATAGTACTTGTGGCAACATGGAGACATACCAACTAGACTTTGCTGGTACATTTCTACACTTTACGTACATGCAAATTTTTGTATATTAACACAGCGTCTATACCTGATATAATATCAAATATATTTCTATCAGCAAACGTCAAATTTCATAGCAGAGCGAATTATATTACGTGTGGACTGCAATATTAGTATTATATTGTTACGTTTTTCTATCTATAAAAACGCTTTTCCGTAGATCCGAAGATTTGCAAATGAATACAAGAGCCGAGTGTAGTAATTAGGGTTAAGAATGATACAAGTTTTATTTACAAATACACTTATACTAAATTACTCAAGAGCTTAAATACACTAATACAACTTAAACTAACAGATTACACACAGATATTCACAACTGGTTACCACTACGCCTTCCTCGCTGTAGTTTACGCACGTCTCTTAGCTGGCTGCGCAAGTAATCACGTGACACCTCTTTATCTGCTACTCGTCACTTACGAGACTCACTCTGCCGTCACTCACAGTTGATACACCAATACCTCTTTGTCTGCTGCTTGTCACACACGGCACTCACTCTGCCGACACTCACAGTTGATACACCAATAGAGACTCACTGGCTTTACTTACACCCTTATACACGTCTATTCGCTGCGCTGTTCCCTTTACTCCAGTCGACACGATAGACTCCACAATAATCTCAATTCCACGACAGACTATTATTAATTCACAACTTATGTACTTATCAACTGACTAACGAGTTCTTAACTTCACTACTTTCTGATTAGCACTAACTATAACTGTTCGCGACTGACTTACAACTTCAACTAACTAACTCATTGGATGCGTCACCTCTATTTATATTTCACACAAATTCCACTAGAAGTTTCAAGCAATGTCTAGACGATCATTATCATCTTATATGCTGCCTAATTAAGTTCATGTGGTAACTATGTACATACATGTGTATATGCGTACGTGTGTACATCATTAACTAAGCAACACACGGTGGTTGTTTATCTTTTGCTTTTCGTTTGAATTGGCATGTATGAATGTGTATAAATATGTGAATCTTCTTAATAAGCAGACGCTTTTTTTGTTGTTGTTGCTTTTGCTTGTTTAATCAAGCTAGGCATGCTTATTTAGTTGTTGGCTACTTTCTAGACTATTCTTTGCTTTGACCCTGTAGGAATATTTTCGCGTAGCATTTACATTAACCCTGTTGGAATATTTTTGTGTAATGCTGCTTAACATTGTTGACGGCTATTTTCGTAACAATATTAATATTATATCAGATATAATATTGTTTTCGTAATATATATTTAGAAAACAATATTATGATATCAAGTGTCAAAAAACGCACACATACATATGTACATAGATACGAGAGGAGAATTTTGTGAATTTAAATGAAAATGAATATTTTTTGATAAAAAAGTGATGAAATGCTTTAATTATACACGATGTATTAAGGAAATCGCAAAATTTTTATGAAATACACATTACTATTCAAATAAACAAAGATGTTCACTGCACGGCCGTCTGATAATTATGAAATATTATAAAATTTACAAGTGTACGTTTTCCCCTACATAGATATTAATATTAATATAAATATATTTTTCGTCTCATTCTGCCGACGTTCTCTTTCATATTATATCAGATTTAATATACCTGATATACGCTATGTAACAAGTTGTTGAAAAATTCACCAGAAATACACCACATATGTTTTCTCTCTTCCCTTTATACTGATGAATAGAAGAAAAACTCCAAACTAAAATTGTCACCAGAATTTTAGTGTTGGCATAAAGAAACTTGGTCAGAGTCCGAAAATACATAAATATTCATATCTATGGATAATATCAAACCCATACATATGTATGTATGTATATACTATAAAAACACCTGCAAATACTAATAAGTTTGTATAAACATGAAATTCAAAGCTTTTTCAATAAAATTTTTAAAATTTAAATCTGGCATTATACTCTTGTTCGGTAGAACATTTTAGCAGAATTTTTTTACAGATCTAGCATTCTCATCATCATTTTCTGGCAACACTGGTAATGAAGTATAAAATAAGTTTATTTAATAAAAAAATAAAAATTAGTTTACTGTAGTTAATTTTATATATCACAAAAAATGTAAGTTTACCAACCCTGGAATCATCCTTTTTGATTTTTCCGATTTCTTACACCAATCTCTTTTTTTGAAGAATGTAAGATATGTTTAATTTGTAGAAAAAAAGGAAAAATTTGTTTAAGTTACTTTTGTACAAAAAAGTTAAAGTTTTCCAACCTTGAAAACGGCTTTTTAATTTTTTTTTATTATTTTTTTAATTTGAAATACCAATTTTATTCGTACTGAAGTATAAAATAAGTTTATTTAAGAAAAATAAATAAAAATAAGTTTTCGGTAGTTAATTTTATATATGTATCACAAAAATTTTAAGTTTTCCAACCCTGGAATGATCCTTTTTATTTTTCTGATTTCTTACATCAATCTCTTTCTTTTACTAGCCGTCCACACGAGCAATAATCTTGGCAATTATTGCCATGGCAATTGTTAAATTTGATTGCCGACACAAGATATTAGCGTGTAGACCGTATGAATATGTGTTCGAATATATATTCAGCAACAAATGTTAAAATACATTGCTGAGCAATAATCTCTTAACACATGCTGTCAAATTGAAATAATATTAATTTTTTTTCAACAAAACAGTAAGAAAAAATTTTTGAAATAAATAAAATAAATATAATTTCAATTTACAATAGGCAAATGATCTAATACAGGATAATTTAGGCATGTATATGCATAAAAATTCAAATATATTTGAATATACGTGTTCGCCACCTCTAGATATATTGTTGAAAACAAGCAATTTGACGTCATCATTCTGCCGACGTTATTGCTTGTGTTAAGACACATCAAATTGCTTGTGTGGTCGTACTGTTAAGAACATAAGATATGTTTAATTTATAGACAAAAAAAGAAAAATTTGTTTTAGTAAAGGTACCAACAGACGACATGTTTTTTACATGTGTTTTTTAAGTTTTCGACTCGTATGTTTTTTTTATGCTTGTCAATATTGGTTAATTTACATAAGGTTTATAATTTTTGGTCACAAACGTACATGCAGTATCACTTCTTCTTTTTCAGTACATAAATATCCACGTAGTTTGTTTTATAAATGGCTTGCAGCCGTCGAAATATTTTTGGTTCCGTCGCTGTAGTACTGGCGACGAAAATTTGCTTTTTTAATTTTTTCTTTTTTAAACAAGACGTTGAGGTTGTATCTAAAAATCTATACATTTTTGGACTTATTTTAATAAAACGACAACGTTAAATAAAAAAATATATATATATTAATTTGTCTTGCAAAATACTTCATTCAGACGGCTAATGATAGTGCAAATAATCAACCGCTGACGAATTTGTTCGCATGACATAGACATTTGGAGCTGTATGATTAACATAAGAAAATAGAGCACGCTCTATTTCAAATAATGTCTTATGTTTTTTGTCATGTTTTTTACACAAGCAATGTTTTAAAGGTAACACACGACATGTTTTCGTTTACATATGTAAATTCTGGCACATACAATGTGAAAAACATGGCGTCTGTTGGTATCTTAAGTTGCTTTTGTATAAGAAAAAAAGCTAAAGTTTTCCAACCCTGGAAATGTCTTTTTAATTTTTTATCTTTTTTTAATTTCAAGTATCAATTTAATTTGTACTGAAGTATAAAATATGTTAATTAAAAATAAAAAATAAAAATTAGTTTACGGTAATTAATTTGTTCTATCACAAAAATTTTAAGTTTCCCAACCCTGGAATCATCCTTTTTGATTTTTCTGAATACTAATTGTGTCAAATGCATGTACATATCGAGAGCCTATATTCAAAACACGTCAACTCAAAAAAGCTAACTTCAGTAGAGCGAAAAAGTTAGTTAATTCGCTCATTATTGTAAAAACAAATGATGTGCCTTCCATAATATGGTTAAAATATGCTTACTAATTAGGGATTGCCGTTCGGTTTTAACCGAAACCGAAACCGCAGTTTTTAACCCATAAAAACGAAAACCGATACCGACAAAAAAGCGTCGGTTTTTAAGTTTTACTTTAACATTATTATCTTGTTTAAAAATACAGCAAATGTACATTGAAGTGTTTTATACATTACTAAGCATTCTGTAACAAAGAAAGGTAAGAAAATTTTATAATTTTAAGAAAATTATAACAATTGTTTGCAGGAAGAATTGTAATCTGTTATCAAAAAAGCTCTAGCAGATGTAAAGCAAAAAGACGATAATTTTAACGTTCTTCGACAAGAATTTGTAATTTATAAAAAAACGAACAACAAAACAACCAACATATTAGTGCTTACCAAGGCAATTACACAATAAAGCCCTCTTCAACTGAAAGTGTAATAGTGTTTTCTGTCGCTGGTAACTTCTGCACAAAAATAAGATTTCGTTTAAAGGACTCTACATTGAACGATTTAACGTTTCTGAAATTTTAATACTTAAATAATTAAATATAAATTTTTTATACTTAAGCTTTTTATACACATACACACTAGTAAATGTTCCTTTTCTAATATAAGTACCTGAATTGAATACAAACCAGAGAAACTTTATCACCTCTAGAGTTAACAATTTTTTCCCTCGAAAAATTTTTCCCAGAAATATTTTTCTTTTTTTGGTTCCCCTTTTCATGAACAATCTGTATTTGAAATACGCCAACCACGATAAGGCAGAATATTTTTCACGTGAATTTTTTCACTACTCCCTTGGTTTTGTTCACTTTATTTTTGCAGGCGAACTGAACTATTAAATCAAATAATTTCGATATTTTTCTTCGAATTATATACTAAAAGTTAAAATTATTCATTTTAGGGACAAGATTATTAAGTAAAGCTTACGATAGTTAACAATAATTCCCTACAAAACATTTTTTCATAGAGTATGAATCTCTTTGGTTCACAGACAGTAAATTTCATGGTGGCGCACCACGAAGCTATACTTAATAGCTAAATCAACAGAATCGCCTCCATGAGTTCAACTTTAAACTGAAATAAATTTCATTTATAACCTAAAATTTGTGTGATTTTTTTATTTAACTTAGATTTTTCCGATTTTCAATTAATTTTTAAGCTTCACAAAAATTCTTCCCTTTTTTACATTCACGTGGACTGACAGCGGGGGAAAAATTCCACCGGATATTTAAGATAACATTTTTCTCTTCGAGGGTAATGAAAATTTCACACGAAGAAAAATTCCATTGTTTCTCACGACAGGGTTGATTATTTTTAAATCATCATTTATCATTCCAGCATACATACATATTTATATACATGCATATTTTTAAAACCGAAACCGAACGGAAACCGACCGGTTTTAATAGCTTAAAACCGGAAACCGCGGTTTTTTAATTTCCACGGTTTTTGGCAAACCCTATTACTAATTTATTGGTCTGCAAAAAATTTTTTATTTTGCACTAGTTTGCGTATTTTTATGAGATAGCATATTTTAGTCGATCAAAAAACAAATATTTTTTTAGAGTTAGCATATTTTGTCGGGAAAAATATGATTTTTTTGAAAATATTTATTTTTTAATCAATTTGTGAAATCTTTAGCTCAATACTAGATATAAGAATAGAAAAATCACAAGAAAAAACTTAAAATACCATAAAAAAACAACTTAAGCCTGACTGAAAGCCATCTCGAGGTAGTCAGCTTTAGCACTCTCTAGCTCACTGTCTAGTGCGACAGGGTCACTGCAAATTATCAATTTCGAAAGCTTATATCATTAACTATAACACTACTTTACACCAAAAATTTACATTTGATGAGAGGTGATTTTCCTTATGTATTTTCTTCCGCTGAATTCTAAAATCATGCATGGTACATCAAAAATTCAAATATGCATCGTGATTTGAATATGCCACTAGTGATTGAAGAAATTGCAAAATACGCAGGCAAATATTTAACAAAACTCGAATCACATCCTAATCCGCTTGCTCGTAATATTTTGAACTTTACTTGACACATCCGCCTAAAAAAGAGGGACACAAGGGCTCTTATACTCAACACTCCAGATGGGGCTGCTTGATAATACATTTATTTTTCCTTTTTGATTATCACTACTTATGTATTAGGTCTGTTCCAGATGCATAACAAAACAGTCCGAACTTGTACAAAGTTATCCAAAAGCGTTCCAGATAGCAAATTTCGTGCAGTTTTGAGAGCGAATGAGAGAGTAATTTTTTTCATTTCCTGTACAAACTAGTACGAACTTTTTCTTCTGGGTAAGTTCGGTAAGTTTTTTGTTTACATGTGAAACTGAAAAATTATTCAGAAAATTTGCAAATATAGGTAAAAAGTTTTTACACACAAATTTATTAAAAAGCAAAATGGAAGTTTTTTTGAACAAAGTTGAAGTTGCAAGTGCATTTGTGCATATTTCTCCATTTATTTAATATAAAAAATGCTCTTTTTAAATAATTCACTTTTTTGGAACTCATTTTCATTTACTTTTTACGGCTGTTGCCAATGATGCAAAATTTTTTGTTTGTATAATGTTATGCGTTTTAAGCGACTAAAATCACTTGCATTAAATTTAATGTAAAAATTAAGCAACATTAATATTTCAAGATGTGCAATTATGGTTTTTTGCGTTCCAGCAATTTTGGATAACTTTTGCATATTCAGAGGGTAATTTTCTTTTTTCTCTCATTAGTCTGAACTTGTACAAAATCTTGTGGAACACACCTATTATTTATAACTATCACTAAGCTTATGTCCGACAGTGGTCGGGCTTAATAATTATATTTTAGATTTAAGATTTGAATACTTATTGTTAGTTCATATTTGAAGATACAATAAATAAATACATGTATTAAAAAAAATATAAAAATATTTTTAATTAAATAAACAACAAAGTCAAACAATTAATCAACAACTCGGATTTCATAAACTAATAAGGTCGCATTAATTTTGAGAGTAAAAAATAATTGGGAAAAACGTCAGAAGCAGCGTCGGTGCTTTTCGCACCGTTTTTAGTGCTTTTTGAAATTTTCGACGCGAAAAATTTTGAAGTTAGTGCTCGGTGCTTTTTTAAACTAATTTTGGTGCTTTTTATTTCTTGACGGTGGCACTAAACCCAAAATACAAAAAGAATTTCCCTTATATAATATATATACATATATATATTTTTTTGAAGAAGTCTAACATTTAAAAAACATAAGCACTGAAGTTAAATGGAACATTTCAAAATATTATAATAAGATTGTACAAAACTTGGTTGAAGAAATACGTGCATTTTATTCTCAAACTTTCACATTTTAAGCACAATTAATGGAAACAGTGTTTTGCCACTCGACAAAGAACACATAATGCAAGTATAGTATAATAGCGAAATATTTTCTAGTCAAACTTTATGTTTAAACGCAGAAGTTGATCACGTTTTTACCTTTATTACTTTATTTAGATCTAAAATACGTAAAAAATTATCCTTGCACTTGGCTTTATATAAAAGCGGTCTGAAACGAGAAAATTGTGTTCCTAATAGAGCTGCCGTTTTAGGTTACATATTTATAACCTACTTCGTTCCATTTTTCTAAAATAATAGTACATATAATTTAAGTTTAATTTAAGTTTGGTTAACTTGCAAATTACTTTTTTTTTTAATTTTGTAACGTTGTTGTGAATATTGCGTTAGCTGTGAAAGAATGTTTCCACTGCATTGTTTAGTAAAATTTTGAAAGTCTTGGTTTTGAAAAAAATTAACTACTACTCCCATCGAGTTCAAAATCTAATCAGCAAGTCAAAAAGACTTGCCAATTACTGCTAATTTTACTAATTTCAGGCGATTGGTTCTTCGTTGACGAAAAAATTAAATTTTTTATAATAACTTAAAAAGGTTTCGTCAAACTAATTTTAGAATTCACTGATTCTCATAAAATCAAAATGTTTATCGGATGCTTCAAATTTGAAGTTTTAGGGATAAAATGCAAGGTCAACCGATTTCTATATTTTTTATATAAAAAAATTTTTTTTATACAACAAAAAATTTTAATTTAGTGCTTTTTTACTTAAATTACGCGTTTTTTTCCTTGTTTCAGTGCTTTTTGAAATTTAAAAGTTGACAACGCTGGTCAGAAGGTTAATATGATGACAAAAAGAGAGAACGGTTTTACCCATGATACAATAAGTGCGTTCGAGAACTCAAAAATTTGTACAAATTTTTACTATTTTTTACTGGATTGCGTTCGAGTACATAAAATCCAGTAAATGAGAGGGCGAATTGAGAGAGAAAAATTACAGTTCTTTTACTGAGTAAATCCAAGTTTTTACTGGACAAATTTTTGCCAGTAAAATCCAGTAAAATGAAACCATATGTTTTTAAATATAAACAAACAATAGCAAAGGGAAACAAAAGTTTTTGGTTTTTGATGAAATTTTAAAAATAACAAAAAACAAATGTATTAAGTTATGAACAATAGGTCTGTCTGCGTACTTTTCTAGTAGCAAATACTCAGTAAGTTTTTTTGGGAGAGTAAGACCAATTTTACTCTGTCGGCTGAAAATATCTCAAAAAGTACGCAGACGGTATCCAGTAAAATCTTGCAAGAAAACAGCTGATCGGTGTGTAAACAATTGAAATAACAAAGCAAAAGAATTTTAGCATATGTATGTGTACGCATATATAGCATATGTGTACGCCATCTCCAATCCACTTGCGCCACGGCCGCACTGTATATTTGGACGTTTCTAGCATGAAATAAAATATTTATTTATTATAATTTATTATAAACGTTAAAAATCAACACAATTCTAATTACTTACCTCTGCCATTGATAAATTTCAATTTTTATTTTCATTTCACAAAAATTATTTCATTCAAATAGTAAATAAAAACAGCTGTTCAAACTAGTTGCAAAATCTTGCAAGCGGAAATTTCTCCAGCAACATTTTGCAAGTTCTCTAACTTCCAACTGTCAAAAAATTCTCTTTGTGGATCTCTCGCTGCAAGAGATTTGGAGTACGCAGACAACATTTTGCAAGATTTTGCAACATTTTGCACAAAATGATGCAAAATATGTGTACGCAGACAGACCTAATATTGCATTTATTTAAGTTTGATGCCAGAAAAATATAAGGGTATGTTTTATGTATTCCACGGGAAATTAAAACGTGTGGAATTTTCATAGAATTGTTGGAAATATGTATTTATAACAACAATTTCCCAACGATGTAATTTCACGTGAAATGCAGAACATAACCGATTGTTTTTAAACGTGAATAAAGTTAATAGATTTGTATAGTTAAATTTTTGTTTATACATATAGTCGGACGGTTATTAGTTCACCGCATGGAACATTCAAAAAATTTAGGTATTGATCGATTAAATATGATTAATGTGTACATTTCTTAAATTTGTTTTCAGTTTTTCGATATCTTGAATATATTAGGATATATAAAGTTCTTTTCCCATTGTATATTTCTCTTAATAAATGCACTCATTGGAACTACTTGAAAGGAAGTGAACAATATTGTTATGATGATTGGTATAAGCGGCAACAAACATTTTTGTCTTTTTCTGTACATCCTAATTATTCACGTCGAGGGTAAAAAGTTTAGAAACTAACGGCCTGACGCGCGATGTCGGCAAGTAAGCTGTAGAAAGTTTCTTGTCGACATCGTGGGCCAGGCCCGTAAGTTCAAATAAAAACATATGTATCTATTACTTTTATTTATTATTAAAGAAAATATACTATGGTGTATTTTTATAAAACAAATGAAAAAAACATTCTTCATCGATTTTCTCAAAACCATATAATTTTTCCATGCGGCTAGCCAGTAACTACCCAGCAAAAAAAATCTGATTTGGAAGCACTAACAACTGAGGGAAGCAATGTACTGTTTACTTGATCACAAAAGCTTCGAAAACTTTTTCTGAAAAGCACTAACATAAGGCAGGCTCTCTAACAAAATAGAGGAAAAAGTAAAAAAAATTTGCAAGCTAGTAACTTTTGCATCTGAGTACATAAAAACTATAGCCCAATTCACAATCTTGTGCAAATGGTGTTGCACAAGATTGTATAGTATATTGATACTCACCACTTAACAATTCTTAGAAGTTAATGTTAAAGTTAGCTATTTTATGTCAGGTAGAGACCGCGAGTAAGGGAGATAATGTTAGAGAATCACTTGGTGTTGCGCATGAATAAGGAGATTTTTTTTTTGTGCGAGATGAGCCAGCTAGAACCAATTTATTCAGCTTCCAAAAAGCCATAATTTTTTGCCTTGCCAAAGTGCTTCACAGAAGCAATAATATATACTCATGTATGTATAGTTTTGTATATTGTTTGCAGATAATGCGACTATTCCATACATGTATGTAAATACTCCAAAGAGGAGTAGGAGTACGCCAAAACTCCAAATATGTGAAAAAAGGAGGTTTATGTCCTAGGGTTGGACTAAATGGTCCAAATTTGCATTACATCGGCCTAACCCCAAAACTACTCCATATTGCATTTAGTGCTTGTGTGAAAGCGACATGATCCAGGACTGCATTACATGGACCATAATGTAACTAGTCTGTTTCATCTCGATTGGACCACGTAGTACAATATTATATTCAGGTTTTTTTGCATATACATATGTACATACTTATGTATAATTTTTTTAACGCCAAATTGTCTATCAGCTGTTGTGTATATTTTACTGGATTTTACAATTTTTCCGTTCGCGTACTTTTAGCTGCAAACTTTTTTATTGAGAGTAATTTCTTTAAATTACTCAGTATTTACTCAGTTACTGGATTTTACTGGAAAAGTACTCAAACGCACCTAATAATATAATGGTAAAACCATTCTCTCTTTTCGTCGCCATATTAACCTTCTGACTTTACCCCGATTATTTTTTACTCTAAAAAATAATGCTACCGCATTCATTTGTGAAATCCGAGTTTTTTTGATTACTCTTTTGACTGTTATGCTTTTTTTTAATAAAAAAAAATGTTTTATGACAAAAATATTGAAAAATTCATCACTATTGCATTAAAAGTTATTAAATAGATATTAATATATATAATAAATAATTGTGATATGTGTAGAAAAATAAATGTTGAGCAATGAGCTGCATATACAACAATTGCAGTAATACCAAGCATTTCAGCAAAGGCACGAGTTTTTTCAAATTTCCTTCAATTCAAAATGGATAGAAGCATTCAATATAGATGATGGTTTGCTCTGTTCACTTCCGTGAAGGGCATATGAATATAAAAAAACATTGGCCCCTTTTGAGCCTAAGTGCAATTCCTCTTCACAGGTAACTGCCATATTAAATACATACACTACATTATTGCTTTAAAGCAGTATTGTCCACACGTACACTTTCACATTCTGGGTGTCTACTCCGTATTTCGAAACGAAAGAAAATGCTTTCGAATGAGTGTTATTAACATTATTCTACTAAACTAGCCATCATCTAATAAGTACTGGTGTACTCTGTAACTAAAAATAAAAGAAAATTCAACTGCTTTGGAATGTGTATGTTAATATTATGAACGGTTAGGAAGGGTGGTGCTACAACACACCTCCAAACGCATACCAAAAAAAAAAAGTGAAACGAAAACCGTATAAAAACAAAGCTATTTTCTGCTAATTACGGCTGTGATGAAGAGAATTATTAGAGCGATGCCTTTTAAAATAAGCACATGCGATTCAAAATTCATGTTTGAACAATTTTTAATATACATACATATGTATCTTCAGAGCATAAACCATTACATGTATTATTCAAAACCAAAAATTACACATTTCCAAAAACATTCCCAAAAAAAAGTTCCCCGTAATTTCGTGTAGCACCGTTTTTCTCTCTGTTTACAAAAAACAGTAATCAAATAATTGGGACAAAAGTCAGATTTAATTTTATACGTCAAATGTGGTTGTACCTTTATATTATTGTATCATGGTTTTACCTTTATATTAATGTATCAAGGTACGTACATATGTATGCATGTACTAGTGATGTAACGAATGTCAATTTTTGATATTCGCGAATACGAATATTTGAAACGATATTCGCGAATACGAATATTATATGCAATATAAAATATTAAAAATTGTTATGAAAAAGGACTTCACACTCTTGTTGGCGTACTTTAAAGTTAATAAAAAGTACCCAAAATTTTAATGAAATTTAATTTGAAAATGATACAAAGCACAAATTTCTATAAAAAGTTAATGTATTTGTACAAACTAAAATTTTTAGTCATTTATTTAAAATTCGTTTAGGATTTATGCGTTTATTTATTTAATTTCTTTGGAAAAATATTCGTATTCGTATTCGCTATATATATTCGTGCATCACTAGTATGTACATATGTATGTATATGTTTTTTGATTTTACGCACCTTTTATTTATTTTTAATTTTCCAAAAGGTTTAATCAAATAAAAATGTTGCTGGCAAAATTTGCAGTACGATGATGTTTTATGTGAAGTTAAAAAATATAAAATTATTATTCCCCCTTATTGCGAATGACAACGTCGGCATAACATCAAGACGAAAGTAGAAATTGTCACTTGTCTATTCTTTATCGACCAACAATTGACTACTTTTAACATGTTACATTAATTTAGAAATACATACTTACCCCCTTATGTCCCAAATCACACTATGCAAGTCTTATTGCTAAGCTGATTAGTTTTAGGGAGAGAGAGACGAGGGGAACAGAAACTTTTCTTTTCCCCCGTCTCACTCTCCTAACAAACTAATCAGCTTAGCAATAATACTTGCATAGTGTAAATTCGGACTATGCAAAAACGATTGTTAAACTTAAAGTTGGTTTAACAAACGAAGTTTGTATGGCAAAACCGGTTTTAACACATGCTTTAACTTTAACAAACGTTTTTGCATAAGGGGGTTAGAGATTAGTAACAGATTTTAAATAAGAGCCTATTATTGCCAATAAAGAGGAGACAAGTGACAATATTTACTGTCGTCTTGATGTAACGTCGACAACGCCATCCACAATAAGGAGGATTAATTACGTTCAATCATGTTTTGCTCATCTACTGAATTTAACTGACAAAAATTTGTCCAGTAAAAATTTGCAAACTCTCAGTAAACAACTCTCTCCACTGGTACTCTCTTTTGCAATTTTATGTGTAAACGAACGCATTTCAGTAAAATCCAGTACAAATTTGCACAAATTTTTGGGGTAAACAAACGGACCTAAAGGTAATGTCATCTTAAATTTATTTATAGCCACTTATCCCTTATTTTTATTATGTAATAAAATATTAGTTTTGTGGATACTTTAATGAAAACAATATTTTTTCTATTTTCTGCAAAAAAAAAAGAAAAGTAAAAATTTGTAAACAAATTAGCAAATGTAACCAATAGCTGATTCGATAATTGGTTTTAATTACATTCGAAATTAACAAAACTAACGTGGTTTCATGACACCAAATGAAACCAACATTGATTTGCAAAAACGAGAATCAGCAAAACCAACATGGTTTCTGTGACAATCGTAAATGGTTCTTTTACAACAAATTATCTTCTACCAGACCTCTGGATCGATCTTCCTTTTTTCAACCACGCTCAATTTCACACCCACTTTTTTAAATTGTTACTCCTTCCATATATTTTTAACAGAATTTGTAATATAAACGAGCATAACTCGCCATTTGTGGACCAATTTTCAAAATTATTTTTGCATATGAAAAGGACCACTATTTTTTTTTTTTTTTTTTTTTAATTATTAAGGGGGGAGGTTGTCGCAAATTGCGCGCCCCAATAACTGATTATCAAATAGCTTAGGCACCTATTATGATTTACAACTAAATGGATAGTTAAGTTGTAGTTGTAAAATTTTTATTATGGATTACAACTTTTTTCACCACGAGACCACTGCTTTTTATCATTTGTATTTTTGTTTTTATTTCGAGTGTTGTATTAGCTTTGCTTCATTGTTCCAGACACCAACCAATCCCATTTGTCAACCAATATTGTTGCCACGTTCATAAAAAATTTTTTGCTTATGGAAAATGTTCACTAGAATATTTATTTTGTTAAAATAGGAGGGGGAGGGTAGCCAAACATACCAGGTTAATACAAATTTAATTTTTTTGTAACTGCTATGCATTACGGTTTACCAGATATGTTCAAAGATGTTTTGAGCATGAAATGATAATCTTTAATAGGCTAATAGTAAAAAAATAAAAATAAAAATTTAGTTATTAACCCAAAATTAAAAAACAAGATTTTTTGTTTGTTTGTTCACGTTTTTATAGTTCTCAACAATTTTTTTTATGTGACTATTTTAATATGGATTATTATTTGCATTTAATATAATATGCGCGATAATTATTGTTACATCAGATCTGAGCTAAAAAAAAATATTTTTGTTAACTTTTTTTATTAACTTATAAATAAAACAATCTTTGAGATAATATGGCGGAGGAAAAAGGAAACAATGAAAGAAAAATTAAATCAAGATAAGGAACAATTTACAAATAAATAGTAACAAATGTTAAAAAATGTTGCCAAGTCCATTTCTTCAACATTTCAAAATAAAGTATTATTAAAATAATTAAAAGTAAAATAATACGGCAAAGGATGGATAATATTTAAATAATAAGATTTTTTTTAAGTATAACAACATACATAAATTTGTAAATGACTTGGATTTTTTCAAAACGTTTAAATCAACTATTCGAACGTACAATACTATCCATTGAGTTTACTTGTTTCTTTGTGGAGATATTCAGTGTATTTATTAACAATACACAACATTTATAAAACGTCGGTAGTATTTTGAGTGCTTCTTTCTCTGGCGCAGGATTTATTTATATCTTTTGGTTTGTGTGGTTTTCTTAGTTGATAATTTCCAAACGACAGCTGGTTAAATAATTTACAGTTTGCCACAAATTTCATTTGTGAACTCCGAACATTTGGCTTTTCCCCCCAAATCGCCGGTTAAATATTTGCCTTCTTTGATTACAGCGAAACAGGCACTTTGTATTTTGTCAGCATGAGTGTTGAGTTCCATATGCTTTAACATCATGACGGCAGACAGTAACAAGGCAGTGGGATTAGCTAAATCTTTGCCAGCAATATCAGGGGCAGTACCGTGTACCTATAAATGAATAGTTGATAAAAATAATCATGTGTAGTAAAAAAAGAAAACAAAACTTACAGATTCAAAGAGGGCACCATTAAGACCCATGTTTCCAGAGGGTGTCAAACCTAAACCACCAACTAAACCAGCACACATATCGGATAAAATATCACCATATAAATTAGGCATTACCTAGAAATAAACATTTAATATTAAGCCGTTTTACTTTTTTAAAGTTTCCATAAATCCTACCAATACATCATATTTTTTTGGATCCTGAACCATATTCAAGCAAACGGTATCCAAATAACGCTCCTCAAATTGAATTTCGGGGAAATGCTCGGCCATTTCGCGTACACAGCGTAAGAACAAACCATCGGACATGCGCATAATATTAGCTTTATGTACAACAGTCACCTTCTTTCGGTTGTTGTTTTTAGCATAAGTAAAGGCGTATTCGGCTACACGTTTAGATGCTTCCTCAGTAATCAATTTAATACTTTGGACTACACCATCGACAATTTCGTGTTCTATGCCGGAATATTCTCCTTCAGTGTTTTCACGGATGGTAACGACATCAACATCATCATACAATGTCTTGTAACCTTCCAAACTTCTGCACGGTCTGACGTTAGCATATAAATTGAATTCCTTACGGAGAGCCAAGTTCAAAGAACGATGACCCTTGCCGACTGGTGTCATCAAGGGACCCTTTAAACCGATTTTATTTGTGTTGACCGAATCAATGGCAGCTTGAGGGATACCAAACATTCCATCAGGACCCTTCATAAAAGTATATGTATACATACATACATATATTGAATAAAATTATAAATAGGAACTTAATATCAAGCTTACCCTAACGGGTGTTACGTCAACGGCTTCCCATTCAATAGGTACATTGGCAGCACTGAAGATTTTCTGCACAGCAGCTGAAATTTCAGGGCCAATGCCATCACCAGGAATAAGAGTAACTTTCCGGATACCCGAAGAATATGCACGTCCCGAAACAGGCGTGGTGTTAACCTGTAATATAAAATAACAAAAACTAGAAATTTTAAAAACCCCCTGAATATTTCTAGAAAAGAGGTGATATCTTCTAAGTGGATGGACCGATTTTAATTAAACATTCTTAAGAACCTTCTCGATCAAGTCACCTTTCAAACAGAAATAGCTAAATTAAAATCGGTCCAGCCGTTTGGTCTGTACGAGTACTTGTACAGACACACAGATACACAGACACACACTACAAACTTATAACACCCTTTTTTTTAGTCGGGGGTTAATTAGTGCGGAATGACTTTTAATATTTTCATTAGTATGAATTTTATTTTATATTAAGCAAACAAAGGTGCATTTAGGGGAAGATTTTCACTGGGGAGGCTTCTTAACCCTTTGACGACGAAGAATTATTCGCTGAAAATTTTTAATTTTGTTTTTGGGGATTCAGGTAATCAAATTATCTAGAAATTATATGACACCTTTACGATTGCAAATTTATATCATACATAATATATTTCTGTGTTAGGTATTGTGGCAAAGAAGAACTTGGTCAAAATTTATATCTCACAACTTTTAATGGCCGAAATTTTTGATAGGAACTTGGCCGTTTTTCACATTTATGTTTTTGTGAGGATCTGATTACTTTTTGAAAAGATTTATATAATAACGCTTATTAAACTTAAAATTTCTAGTGCATTTTATTTCTATTCATGATCACTGTGCCAGTTGAAAATGGCAGAGTTACATAAAATAATGAGTAAGAGTGTGATGGTTGTAGAATTGTTGACCTTAAATATGCACCATTGTGTCATTACAACGGGTCGCCAGTGTGTATGCAATTTGGTAAGAGGCGACTGGAAGAAACATGCAAAATACAGCGTAAATTTTACTGGGCATGACCCCGCCTATTTTCTCAATATATTTCTATGTTAAATAAAGTCTGCTTAGCCGAAGTACATAAATCACAAGGATATGCCCAATGTGTATGCAAAGTTTCAATAGGGTAGCTGGTGCTTTTAATTTTTGGATTTTCCGATTGAGTAAATCAATTACTATTTGTGTACAAAATGTCAGCTCTCTATAGTATAATATTACGTAAAATTTTTATGAGCCTGGCCCTGTTGACTTTTATATCTGCTAGTGCTTATGGTTCATGCAAAGTTTGGTATTAAAAAGTTAATAACAAATACCTGAGTATTAATTTAAAAACTGCTAAGCCGAAGTACCTGAACGAAAAAGCTAAGATTTATGGGTGAAGTCACGGCTACTTTTCAAAATAGGGAATTTTTTTGTATAAGTGCAATGTGTATGAAAAGTTTTAATAAAATGTATGTTAATTTTGAATTTGAAGTGCTTGTTTCCGCCCTCTGATAGCAACTTCTGGGTTTTCAGATTTTTCTTAGTGATCTCTTATTTAAATTTATTTGTGTATCAAATTTAAGATCGCTAGTGCGAATTGGAGTTTTACCGTCGTGGCCCCGCATACCAGGTAAAACTTTTTGGTTTTAAGATATCCCCATTGGCTTACGCAGCTACACTTACTAGTGTATAAAATGTCAGCTCTCTAGCGCAAATTATATCTTTGGATTTTATCAGCATTATCTCTCCTCACTATTCCTAACTCAAAATTTTGTTGTGAGCAGCGCTTTTAATTCATGCTAATTTTCTTCTAAAATACGCTAGACCGATGTAGATTAAACACAAGGCTAACACTTTATGGGAGTGATCAAGCCCAATTTTTAAGCTGATGCAAGATTTCACTAAATTGGCTTGAATTAAAAGCTATATATTAAGTATTTAGTTCAAAACAATATTAGCGTGGCCCCGCCCATTCTGGTAAAATTTTTTGGGTTTTAAAATTTTTCTAGTTTGTTTCTCACTTAGACCTACTTGTATATCAAATTTCAGCTCCTTAGCGCAACTTTTAATTTTAAAATTTTATGGGCGCAGCCCCGCCAATCTAACTAAAATTTTCGGGTTTTTAGATTTTTTATTTGGTTTCTCACCTAGACCTACTTGTATATCAAATTTCAGCTCTTTAGCGCAACCTTTAACTTTTAATTTTTATGGGAGTAACGCCGCCCACTTTTCCAAAAGCAAAATTTTTTTGGGTCAGTGCTTATTATTCGTATCTAGTTTCGTTACAAACGGATAATAATAGCTAGATAAATAGTATATCTAAATATGCTGAGCCGCAGGGCATTAAAATGAGGTTTAAATTGTATGGGCGTGTCAACGCCCACTTTTTTTTATAAAAAATTTATAGCCTTGCATTACCGCAGTATATATGCTGAATTTATATAAAATAGCTTCCATGAAGCACCTTAAATTAGCATTTTTAATTCTGACCTTTATGGGCGTAGCCCCGCCCTCCTGGCTAAAATTTCCGGGTTTTCAGATTTTTTTATTTTATTTCTCACCTAGACCTAGCTCTGTATCGAATTTCAGCTCAATAGCACAAATTTTAATTTTTATGGGCGTAGCCCCGCCCTCATGGTTAAAATTTTCGGGTTTTCAGATTTTTATGGTTCATTGCTCACCTAGATCTTCTCGTGTACCAAATTTTAGCTCTCTAGCTATAGCGGAAGTGCTTCATCAATTTGATGAGTGTGTCAGTGGTCAGTGAGTATGTCTTAAAATATGCACTTTTTGCACGTCTATATCTCCGGAAGCTTTAATTGTAAAACTTTCAAACTTCGCATATGAGGTTATATGAATTTATTCTAATTATGATTTAAGTTTCATAATTTTACGGTCGCGGGGAACAGAGTTATGAGGGGGGTAAAAACAGCTCGAATGGCTTCCTGTAAATATACACACTGCGTGCATTGGCCAGAACTTGGCCTGGCGCACTGCCGTGCGCCTAGATTACGTGCGTTTGAGTACTTTTCCAGTAAAATCCAGTAACTGAGTAAATACTGAGTAATTTAAAGAAATTACTCTCAATAAAAAAGTTTGCATCTAAAAGTACGCGAACGGAAAAATTGTAAAATCCAGTAAATTATATACAACAGCTGATTACCAGTTTTGGCCCTAAAAAAATTATACATATGAAATACAAGATAGAATATTTTCTTTAATAATAAAAGTAATAGATATGGACATATGTTTTTATTTAAACTTATTTGGCCGGTCCACGATGTCGACAAGAAACTTTCTATAGCTTACTTATATTGAAAACAAAAATAAACTTTCTTATATTTTGTTTTAAATTTAAGTAAGCGATAGAAACTTTCTTGTCGACATCGCGGGTCAGGCCGTTAAAGTTTCTAAGCTTTTTACCCTGAACGTGAGAAGTTATTAGGATGATATATTCAAGACAACGAAAAACTGAGAAAGAATTTAAAACAAGTATGTACACAAAGTAAATTTTTAAATGTTCCATACGTCAAACCAGGAACCGTCGACTTGAAGATATGTATAAACAAAAATTTCAATATAATAATCTATTAACTTTATTCACGTTTGTTATTTAAATACATACATACATATTAACATATGTGCAGACATACATATTTCCCAACATTCTATGGAAACTCCACACATTTTAATTTCACATATAACATACCCGAATATTGTTCTAGCATCAAACTTAAATAAATGTTATAATGCTTATAACTTAATACATTTGTGTTTTGTTATTTTAAAAATTTCATCAAAAACTAAAAATTTTTGTTTCCCTTTACTTTTGTTTCTTTATATTTAAAAACATATGGTTTCGTTTTACTGGATTTTACTGGCAAAAATTTGTCCAGTAAAAACTTGCATTTACTCAGTAAATGAACTGTCATTTTTCTCTCTCAATTCGACCTCTCATTTACTGGATTTTGTGTACTCGAACGCAATCCAGTAAAAAATAGTAAAAATTTGTACAAATTTTTGAACCATATGTTTTTTAAATATAAACAAACAAAAGCAAAGGGAAACAAAAATTTTTAATTTTTGATGAAATTTCTAAAATAACAAAAAAAAATGTATTAAGTTATAAGCATTATAACATTTATTTAAGTTTGATGGCAGAAAAATATTCGGGTATGTTATCTATTCCACGTGAAATTAAAACGTGCGGAATTTCCATAGAATTGTTGGAAATATGTATGTATTAGAGCGTGGCACAAGCCCTCAAAAAAAAAAAAAGACTTACAAGCACTCTCATTAATTTCAAAATGTGTGTGTATATTGCTCCGTTATTTTAAAACAAAACTTTCAAAAGAGATGTGTTTTGCTTTACGATAAGAATACTGCAGTACAGAACAAAACTGCAATAGAACAATGTTGAAGTAAAACCAAGCCTTTCAAAATAAAAATGAAATAGAACATCAAAATTCACACAGAACATTCAAAACATGTTTGAATGTTTTGATAGCAAAGATAATTTTCCATATAAAAGAAACATTGCGCTTCGTTAGGAATATGAAAGCTGAAGAGGTTTTATTTACAATGAAATAATATCATACATACTTATGTACATTTATATATAATAATTTGTTAATTTTTATTTTCAATATACTTATGTATACATATATACATACATATTGTTACGAAAATAGCCGTCAACAATGTTAAGCAGCATTACACAAAAATATTCCAACAGGGTTAATGTAAATGCTATGCGAAAATATTCCTACAGGGTCAAAGCAAAGTACTAATCAGAAAGTAGTCAAGTTGATATCGTTGAGGCAGTGCTAATCAGAAAGTAGTCAAGTTAAGACCTCGTTGAAAGTGGATACTAACGATAAGAAGTAGTTAAGTAAAGACAAGTTGTAATTTGCTTCGTTAAGAATAAAAGGAAAAACAGTAGCAAATAAAAATTGTGTGTTATTTATTTTTATTTTTGAGCAATCAAAAGAACTCACACGTTTAATAAAATTTAAACGTAACATTTGGTGTCAGAAGTGGGATTTGCAAATACATGCGATACGTTTAAAAAGGGTTAATCATAAAATAAGAGTAATACGAAAAGAAGAACCACACACGTTTGAAAAGTTTAAACGTAATAATTGGTTTTGAGGAAAATGAAATTTCAAGAGCTTAAGTTGGAGCAACTCAAGGAAGAGTTGAATAATCGAAAACTGTCGACAACTGGTAATAAGGTCGAACTACAGAAAAGATTGTTGGAAGAGTTCCAGCGGCGCAACATCGATATAGAAAGCTACGAGTTCGATGAAAAAGAAGAAATTGAGGTATGTACTCGTGCAGCAGCAACCAGTACAGACATCGGTGCAATGTTTGCTGCTATGATGAGTAAAATGGAGGCAAACAATGAGAAAATGGAAACAATGCTTCAAGAAACTTCTAGAGCAAACAATGAAATGAAGGCTGAAATTCAGGAGTCTTCTAGAGCAATGAAGGCTGAAATTCAGGAGTCTTCTAGAGCTATGAAGACAGATTTGCAAGAAATTTCTAGAGCCAACAACGAGAAAATTCTAGCTGAAGTTTGGGCCACAAACGACATACTTGACAAATGGAAAGCGAAAATTGTGACTAACGTTCAAGAACCCCCTAGAGCCAGAAATGAGAAAGTTCAAGAAATTGCTGAACCCGTAAACAGACAAGCAGATGGTGAAGAAATAAAAGTCAGTAATTCAGACAAAGAGATACACAAAGAGATTTCTGACTTGGGGAACAGCGTCTACGAAGACATTTCTGCCACAGAGGAAGACGCTGACGAAAAACTGAAAGTAGAAGACGAAATCAACAGTGCTCAGTGTCAACAAGTTGGACGTGAGCCAGAAGTTTCCAGCAAAGAAAATGAAGCTAGAGACGTAGAAGATGTGGTGGTCTGTGAAACAGCGGAACAAGCTATGGGTGAAATGGTCTCGCTTGCTCAGTGTAAAGAAACTGCTACAGTATACAAAGCGCGCAGCATAAAAGCAGTCAGGAAGAGGAAGACAACTTCTATAAAGAACCTCAAGCGTGTGGTAAGGCAAACTCTAGTCGAGGAACAAAGCAGAGTTAGAGCCAAGGGCCATAAATGTGGAATGGTAAGGCAAGCTCTAGTCAAGGGACAAGGTAGAGTCAGAGCCAAAGGCCATAAGTGTGGAAGGAGTGGTCATCTCCAGTGTATGGTAAGGCAAGCTCTAGTCAAGGGACAAAGTAGAGTCAGAGCCAAAGGCCACAAATGTGGGAGAAGTTGTCCTCTCCAGCGTAAAACAAGACAAGCTGTATTGGAAATACGAAACAGATTCAGTACCAAGGGCTGCAAATGTCAAATATGGTTTCATCTCCAACGAACGGCAAGGCAAGCTGTAGCGGAAATACTAAGCAGAGTCAGTACTACCAGGGGCCACGAATATCGAAGTAGTCACCTCAAGCGTATGGCAATACAAGTTCCAGTTGAGAAACGAGACAGAGCCAGAACTAAAGCCGACAAATATGGAAGAGGTAGTCGTCTCCAGCGTAACTACAAGGCGTTTAGAAAACGCAGAAAAAGAAAGGCGATGATGTGCCTATTCGGGACGAATAGGCTTAAGTGAGCGGCAGTGTTACGAAAATAGCCGTCAACAATGTTAAGCAGCATTACACAAAAATATTCCAACAGGGTTAATGTAAATGCTACGCGAAAATATTTCTACAGGGTCAAAGCAAAGTACTAATCAGAAAGTAGTCAAGTTGATATCGTTGAGGCAGTGCTAATCAGAAAGTAGTCAAGTTAAGACCTCGTTGAAAGTGGATACTAACGATAAGAAGTAGTTAAGTAAAGACAAGTTGTAATTTGCTTCGTTAAGAATAAAAGGAAAAACAGTAGCAAATAAAAATTGTGTGTTATTTATTTTTATTTTTGAGCAATCAAAAGAACTCACACGTTTAATAAAATTTAAACGTAACAATATACATACATACATAGTTTGCATGTTTGTGCTCGTGTTCTAGTGCACTCGATGTTTCTGCTATGATTTAGTGTTGTTTTGTTTCATTCTCGCTTTTTGTTTTGATGTTCTATGTACTTGTTTTGAGAACACAAGCACTAACAAAACTGCAGAAAAAAACTATTCGAATGATGCTTGATTGATTTTAGTGAGTCATTTTTTGTTAGTTTTGTTTTGTTATTTCTGTTTGCACTAAAACAGACTGCTTGGCAGTAGTGTGAAATAGAATACAAAACTTTTAGAACGATTTACGCAGCCCTTGAGTATGTATGCAAATATGTATGTATGTATGTATGTATGTATTTATAATAACAATCCTATTGCATTTACGAAAGATTTAATTTCACATGGAATTCAGAACATAACCGATTGTTTTGAAAACATCCTTGAGCCACCAACCTGGCTTTGTACTTCTCAATAGCACCGTCAGCTAAACGTTTTCTAGTAAAAATCCATTTGGATCCAATTACGTTTTTTCCTATAGGCTTTAAAACAAGATCCCACGTTCCATTCTTTATCAATGAATTATATTCTTTATTCATAGCCTCTTTCCATTTTGCAGATTCTTTACTGTTCATAGCTTCTTTCACGTTCTTAGGATCAGAATTATTAAAAACATTTATTGCGTTCAAATTTTCACTATCAGCTCTATATATTTTGCGTGGTCGGTCTTTATTTCCCGTTCTACGTCTCTTACGCTTTCCTTCGGTACTTGGAGTTACTTCGTAAGTATTATTTTCAGATTCATCATTCGATGAATTTTCGAAACCAAAAAATTCTGATTCTTCGTCACTTGTACAATCCGATTCAACTGTTTTTCCCATATCAGAATTTTCATTATCTACTATTTCTTCATGGTTTTGTGTTTCTGATATAATTTCATAATTTTTTTTAAACACATATATGAGTGTGTACCAATTCCAATAAATTATTCGTAACTGTTGTTCCAATCGATTTGAATGAGCACGTAACACATTTATCATTGGATATATTACCTTTCAGCCCTCGAACTAAGTCATTTCGTTGCAATGATATAACATTTTTCAAATGCAACGATGCAAGACCATTTTCACAAGATTGTGAATTAGGCTATTGAAACTAAAGTGTATTTGAGCAAAGTACATACATACATAGTATTTCCAACACTTACGTTCTCGATAAATATTATTTTGCCGTGGATAATTTTTTTTTCAATAAAAAATTTCTTAGTAAAAAAAACTTGTTTAATAAAATATGTGAATATTTTCGTTAATGCGATGTATTTTAATTAACTTTTCACAACACTTTTCTCAGTAACAAATTTTGCATATTAGTTATCGATAACTTTTACGTACTGAATGTCATCTCCGCTAAATCTGCACTGTTCAACTGCATCATAGATTTTTTGCACGGTTGTCTCATTTTGTTCTCCTAAAAGTACACCTTAAGAATATATGACCCTTTGGCAGGACAGTTGAACAGTGCTCCTGGGAAAATTCATCCACGGTTTTTTTTTTGTCATTTTCGACTTGCCCGATTTTCTCGAAAACGGCCTCACCGATTTTTTGCGCGATTGTCTCATTTTGTTCTCCTAAGTGTCCACTTTAAGAATATATGACCTTTGGTATGACAGTTGAACAGTGCTCCTGGGAAAATTCATCCACGGTTTTTTTTTGCCATTTTGGACTTGCCCGATTTTCTCGAAAAAGACCTAACCGATTTTTTGCACGGTTGTCTCATTTTGTTCTCCTAAGTGTCCACTTTAAGAATATATGTCCTTTGGTATGACAGTTGAACAGTGTTCCTGGGAAAATTCATCCACGATTTTTATTTCGTTTCCCCCTTGAATTCCCAAAATCGATGCTAAAATGTTGATATATTTTTAAAAATACCCACGATTTTTCCCCATTTTTTTAATTCCCAAAATCGACGCTATTTCGTCGACGGTATCTTGGCACACGTCAAAATTTGACAGTAATCTATTAACAGGTGGTACTTGATGGGAACAGTGTTGCATTTCATAGAACTACGAGGGAGTTTCGAAGTCACGGACTTATTGATCCGCCCTCGTATGAAATATAAAATTTTACGTCGGTTAATCGACTGAAATGAACCGTTAATCGAAAAAAGCCAATTTTGAATTAATCGATTTTGTTTAACGACTAACCGATTAACTTTTAACAGCATGAATACCCTACTTTTTATACAACTTTTTTTCTGCATCAAATATAAAATAGTATAAGTAACAAAATTACACAGACCAAATATTACATAAGGGAACGAAGACTATAAAAACCGAGTAATTATAAGATCTTTTTTACACGACTGCCAAGGGTTATGTTTATTTAATAAAAATCTGGAACAAATAAATTGAGCATGCTAGCAAAAAAGCATGTGCCCGTTCATGGATAAAAAAGGTGGATTGTATACAAAATGTATACCAAGTTGAGGTTAAGATATATTGGTCATATACATAATAAACTTTATTATTAACAAATTATTTAAAAAAATTTATGTGTATTAGAAAATTTAAGATTTATGTTGTAAAGAATTGCGTATGGATTGAGATAAATTTTGAAATTTTTTCACTTTGTTGCAAGTGGTTATGTAAAAATTTTTACAGCAACCGCAAGCAGACTTTAATGATATAAATGTTCAAATAACCATTGTAGCCAGTTTTAAGTTTACTTTAAATACTAATTGTATGGAGCTGTTTTTATTTAAACAGGCTGCTCTAATAGTACCTTGAAATGTTTGCAGACTTCTAATGATTCACGACCACCGTTTAATCCAAAAGTTTTTAACTAAAATTAAAGCGAAAGTAATAACAAAAAAGGAAAACTTTTTTGGGTATAATGGTTGATTTAGGGATGTTAATGAAGCTTATTTTTTGTTACATTTAACACCAGCTTTCGTTTTCTGGAAACATTTAACGGCAATTTAGTATTTAGCTTACAATTTTCTGAATCAATCTTGCTGCCATTTCTTTTGTTGATTTTTTTCTCAGGTTTATGCAATTTTCCTATATATTTTCACAGATTTTCACACACACGTCCAGATTCGGTTTTGCCAGCAGAGAAACAAGCCGACTGGCTCACAGCCGGCTCAAGAGCCGCCTCCGGCTTTCAATGTAGCTTCAAGCCGCCGCCGATGTATGCGGCTAATTAATATTTGTAGTTGCAAATTTGTACTACATCTTAAGTGCATTATTCACGGTCAAAATGCATGACCTGCATTATAATAATATTAATGAAATTTTGTTTGTATGTGTCACGTGGACCATGCTTGAAGCAAAATCTAAATTTTTGGATTTTTGTACATGCATGTATGCAACACAAACTTAAGAAAATAAACTACTCAAAACATTGGGTTATTCAAAGAACTGTCAAATTCTAAACGTAAAAAGTTTTTGTATGTAATTTGACAATTGCCTTACATGCCTTATCGTGCAATGCATGCACGTGTATGCTGAGTTCTTCATTCACACGTATACGATGCTTGTGTCATGCATTTTGGCCGTAAATACTGCGCTTTACAGATTACATTACTGCCTATCCCACGATGTCACTCGCAAACGTTCGAATGACAACTTGTATTGCAAAAAACAATAACATTAGAAAATTTGTTGTTGTTTTCAATATAAGTTGTCATTCGAACGTTTGCGAGTGACATCGTGGGACAGGCAGTTAAAGACATAAGGTGTTTTATATAAGCGTCTGTCAATGTCAGCCGGCTATTGAGCCGCCGCCGACTATTTTTTCAAAGCCGCCGTCGACTTTTTAAGACGGCTTGTTTCTCTGTTTCCCAGTTGATTAAAAAATTATTGAATGGTTGCTTAATACTTTTTAAAATTATTTTTCCTGCCAATAATATTAACTCTGCATAGAGCCCGTTTAGATGAAAGGTGGTCTAGCTGCGACAACGCTTACGTTCTCTTTTGGAGTCCCTTCTTAACAAAGTGTCCACACCTGAGGATTTTATATCTTAAAGGTAGAAGTACATAACACGCGTCAGTTCGTCTACAAGTATCATGCGTTTGAAAACTTTACCGCATGAAAAATGGCAAGTTACACAGCACGCGTTATAAATGCCTTTTCTATGAGCTTTTCTACTTAGTTTTACATTGAAAAATTGACTTGGAACATTTTCAAATCCTTTTTTATCAAATACTGTATGTTTTTCAAACTCTTCAAAAAGTTTTCACTCCATGATTCCAGTTTTTTTAATTTTTTCTTATTTGTTGTTGACTGATTACACTATGCAACAAATGGAAAAAAATTTTCTGACCATGGATCACCATTATTTTTATTTTTTTTTTGATGCGCTATGGTCACCTAACTACAAAAATCATCATTATTTCAGATTCTATGGATAAGTTTTTTTTAGATTTTTTTTTTCTAAAATATGAGATTTTTGAAAAGGTTAGTGTATTATTCGTACCATAATTTTGAAACAACTTACTCGATTTTATTATGCGATATGTATACAAATTTTAAATTATGCCTGCTTTAAAATATTCTAACATTATTTATTTGTATAACTATTATTTCTGGAGATATTGAGAAAAAAGTCTGAAAAAAATTTTTTTTCGAAAAAATTATAACATTTTTTATTTTAAAAATTTCACGAAAAATAAAAACCAGTTTTATTATTCATTCATAAAGCTACATATAATACAAATAAAATGAGCCCTCATTTATGGAAATCGATGGCTAAATGATTATTTTATTCGCTATAAAGCAAAAGTACCTAGTTTAGTGGAAACCAAGTAAGTAACATCGTTTAATCGGATTAGCCTGTAATAACTGTGTGTATATATAGAATATATATATGTGTGTGAGTAAAAAATCGCCAAAAATACCATAAATGTGGTTTCAAACAAACACAAGAATTTTATTTATTCTCGATAAAGCAGAAAAATATACATATACCTGCTTTTGGTCAAAAATCTTTTATTTATTGGCGAAAATTGGAACAACACTTAATGCGATCAACGTGTGGTCATGATGGTAAAGTAATGAAAATGTATTATTTGAAGGTCATATAAGTATAATATACATACATATATTATATGTATCTATATGTGACGCGCAAAATAGAAAGGGACCTAAGGGTAAAAACCGGTTTTGTTCAGGAGAGCCATTTTAAAGATTTAAATACGTGTATCTTTGGTGTACCGTCACATCATAAAACGCGCATATCTCTGAGACGGAACACTTTTGGGGCACGGGATCGGTCTTAATCGATGCTCAGATGTTATCCACATCAAAAAAAAGTGAAAATTGATTTTTTTTACCCTTAGGTCCCTTTCTCTATGCGCTGTCACATATATAAAAGAGGATGTGTGTATGTATGCATGTATGTATGTACGTATGTATGTATGTAACGTATGGACTCCAAAACGGCTGAGCCGATTTTGATGAAATTTTCAGGGAATCTTCAGAATATTCAGGCGGGTGACACTGTAAAGTCTGATTTATGGTCTGAGGGTAGAGGGGCGTGGCAAAATAAATTTTTCATATTGCACCACCAATGCCATATACATGTATATATTTATTTTTTTGTTACTTTTTTTATTTTTTTAAAGGTGTGTTCATGTTTTTCAAAACGAGATATCAAACTCTTAAATCGGTTATGTAGTTCCGAAGATAATTACAAAAAACCTATGTTAATAATGATCTAATATCAAAATTTTAAAACTTTCGAAATTTTGCATTAAAAAATCCTAGTTTTCAGTTTATTTACAAAATATTTACATCATTCGATAACACGATGGGGGTAGCGAAGCACACCGGGTGTAGCTAGTATATAATATATGTGGATGTAAAAACACAAAGAAAACTTTATTTTTATTTAGCTAATTCATGTTTTAGACTTGGCGGTTTTTCTTGAAGCAAGTCTGAGTTTATGGGAGAGAGAGGAAAGAAGAAAGAAGAGGGGTACTGACTTGCTTGTGCAGAAAAGTTACTTCAATTCTCTTTTGTTATTTCATTCGCTGCATTAAAACAATAGGAAAATTGAACAAGAAACCGTCTGTGTGTAAACAATCGAGCAGTTTTAAAAGAGAATTGAAGATAATTGCTTCAAGAAAAACTGCCAAGTCTAAAACTTGACTAACTACAGGGCGCCATTTGAAGCTAGTGGCATTTGTAGTCATGTGTGGATACACAAAGTACACAGAGATGTCACTAGACGGAAGATAATGCAATTTTTCTTTCTGTCTCGCTCATCCAGAAATTTAGACGTAGGTTTTGTTTTGATTCTTCTTAACTGCGTACCGGAACAGAAATATGCCACATTTTGTACAATCAAAGTTAATATGTGCTTTTGTTATGGCATAGGTGGCCTTTTTGAGAAGCTCGACCAAAAACATGACTCCTGAAATATGGCGACTATTCGTTGATAGTAGTAAAGAAAGTCTTAAGGCCGTTTTATTACATATTGGAAACAAGAAGCCATCCATACCCATTGCAAATGCCATGAATATGAAAGAAACATATGAAACTATGGCCAGTTTATTAAAAAATATTAACTATGGAATGCACAATTGGAAATTGTGGTGCGATTTAAAAGTTGTTGCTATTTTAACGGGTCTCCAGGGTGGCTACACAAAGTACTGCTGTTTTCTCTGCCTCTGGAATAGCCGAGATCGCAAAATGCACTATATAAAAAAGGATTGGCCGACAAGGGCCGAAAGCACAATAGGTGTACATAATGTAAAATATCCTGCCCTGATCAAAAATGAAAGTGCAATTTTACCACCACTTCATATAAAGCTGGGTTTAGTTAAAAATTGGTTAAGGCGTTAGAAAAAGATAGTAGAGCATTTGCTAATTTAAAAACAATATTCCCTAATATATCAACTGGAAAAATTTGCGAAAGCGTTTTTGATGGTCCTAAATCCGAAAACTGCTACTAAGCACAACATTTGAAAATTTGTTGTCGCCCGATGAGAAACTTGCCTGGAATTCATTTCGGCTAATTGTTTCTAACTATCTAGGAAACCAAAGGAGTATAAATTATGAAGAAATCATTTCTAATTTGCTTAAAAACTATTCAAAAATTGGTAAATATAATTAAATGAAATATGAAGTACGTATAATTAAATCAATTTTTTTTATTCAATTCTAATTTCAGGTGTCAACATATCACTTAAAATACATTTCCTACATTCGCATTTGGATTTTTTTCCGGAAAATCTTTGTGCCGTAAGCGACGAGCACGGTGAACGATTCCACCAGCAACTTAAGACTATGGAGCAACGTCATCAGGGACTATGGAATGAAAATATGATGGGAGATTTTATTTGGTTTCTTATAAGAGAATTGAAGCCTGAAAATCATAGAAGACAAACTAAAAGTCGAAGTAATTTTTAGATCACACCCGGTAGCTTTGTTTATTCAAAACATAACTTGTTTACTTTATTTAATAAAATATGCTAACCGACCACACGTTGATCGCATTAACTGTTGTTCCAATTTTCGCCAATAAATAAAAGAGTTTTGATCAAAACGAGGTATATATTTTTCTGCTTTATCGAGAATAAATAAATTCTTGTGTTTGTTTGAAACCACATTTATGGTATTTTTGGCGATATTTTACTCACACATATACATATATATTAGTGCTGTAACGAATGTCAATTTTTGGTATTCGCGAATACGAAAGGCGAATACGAGAATTTGAAACGATATTTGCAAATACTAATACGAATATTTCATGTGAAATTTATAGACATTAAATTAGCGCTGTATTTACGCCTGCAATATTAAAAAAATTTTAGATTTAGTTGAACTGTAGTGAATTTTAATCAGTAATAATCTCTCATTTGGGCTTAAGTTCAGTAATTTCATTTCTTATTGAATGAAATATTTTTTATTAATTAATGTGAGCTTCTAAAGAAGAGAAGAAAAATTAAATTAGACTTTTAAGCTGGGGGAAATACCGATATTTTTCTGTGCAGCAACGCACTTCATCAGCACCCTAGTCTATCTACTTGGGTAGAGATTGTTATTAACATCAGCTATATAACGTAAATTCTAATGAAGCGGAATGTGAGAAATGATTGCTGTGTACAATTATTGATTTACCTTTGGTAAATACATATGTAAGTATCACTATTCATTTCCCCTGTTTTTCAATTTTTTAGTTTTTCTATTTAGGTTAGCACGAAGTTATATTACTCTAGTAGTGGATATTATGTTACATTTTTTTTGCTTTCAACAGTTGATTTTGCTTTCCAGCATTATTAATTGTGTTGCCAAGTGAGCATATTTCTGTCACGTGCCCATTTTTTCTTTTATTTTATTCTAGCCCACCATATTTTTATTAAATATTTTTAAATACATGTGTTTATTTATTGTATCTTCATATGTGAACTAACAATAAGTATTCAAATCTTAAATCTAAAATATAATTATTAGGCCCAACCAGTGTCGGAAATAAACTTAGTGATAGTTATAAATAATACATAAGCAGTGATAATCAAAAAGGAAAAAATAAATGTATTATCAAGCAGTTCCATCTGGAGTGTTGAGTATAAGAGCCCTTGTGTCTCTCTTTTTAGGCGGATGTGTCCAGTAAAGTTCAAAATATTACGAGCAAGCGGAATAGGATGTGACTCGAGTTTGTTAAATATTTGCCTGCGTATTTTGCAATTTATTCTTTCACTAGTGGCATATTTAAATCACAATGTATATTTGAATTTTTTATGTACCATGGAGCCGATGTTATCAAACGTAAAATTTTGTTTTGTCTTCGTTGAATTTTCTCAACATTTGAAGCTGAAGCATTACCCCATAACTGAATTCCGTAGCACCATATTGGCTTTAAAAGCGAGTTGTATATTAAAAGTTTGCAGTCTAGGCTGAGTATTGAATTTCTACCAATCAGCCAATGTACCTGAGTTAAATTAAGTTTCATTTGTCATAGCTTAGAATCAATGTGGTGTTTCCATGTAAGCCGACGATCAAGGTGTATACCAAGGTATTTCACATGTGAATGTTGAGGAACAACTTGAATGTTGATTCTTATGGGTGGACAAGTATATTTTCGTAGGGTAAAGGTTATATGTACGCACTTCAGTTCGTTTACTTTTATTTTCCATAAGTTTAACCATAGCTCAAGCTGTGTTATATGTTCCTGAAGATATCTAAATGCCTCATGAGGGTTTTCGTGCATACTAAGGCAGGCTGTATCATCGGCAAATGTAGAAGTATGGATATTACTGCTCACAGGCATATCACAAGTATAAATCAAATACAAAACTGGCCCTAGTATACTCCCTTGTGGTACACAGGATGAGATAGTTTCGGGGGTACTCATAAATTCTCCTTCCATAACAGAGAACTTCCGGCCTAAAATATAACTTTCCAAAAGTTTTAGAATGTTATTTGGTAGATATGTCTTCAATTTTAAAATTAGGCCATCATTCCAAACTTTATCAAATGCCTGCGAAACATCAATAAACAGGGCAGAACAATACTTCTTTTCTTCGAATGTTTTCCACATAAATTGAACCAATCTATGCGTTTCTTCAATGGTGCTATGCTGACTTCTAAAACCAAATTGATGGTCCGGTATACACATTGTATCTGTTAGACAAGGGGACAATTTTGTCATGGACAGCTTTTCGAAGAGTTTTGACATAGTTGACAGCAAACTTATTGGCCTATATGACTCTGCTTTGGTAAGATCTTTGCCCGACTTTGGAATCATTCTGACCTTGGCAAGCTTCCAGTGTTGTGGATAATACTCCAGTCGTAATATGGCATTAAAAATAAACAGCAGGACTCTTATTGCAATATGCGGCAAGTTCAGCAGCATCTTGTTACTAATTCCATAAATACCTGGAGCTTTCTTTGGTTTGAGTTCAGCAATTGCTTTTTGTACATCACGCATCTTAAACTTTAAGGGTCGAGAGGGTAGAGCAACTACACTCGGCAAATCAGAAACACCAGTACATGTGTTTGGCGTAAATACGGATTTTAAGTGCTCAGCAAATATTTTACATTTTTCCGTATCGCTTCTTGCCCAACTTCCGGTAGATGTGCGCAGAGGTGGCTTAAACTCAACGGGTGTTTTAAGTTTTCTAGCAGTGTGCCACAAAGAGTAATTTGATGCTTGTGTGACATCAAGACCTTCCAGATAATTTTTAAGAGATGCAGTTTTTTCAGATGCAAGCAACTATTGGAGTCGTTTAACTCTGATTTTATTTTGGGGTGATCTGTGCTTTTGCCATTCCCTTCTAGCTCTTCTTTTTTCATACACGAGACGTTCAATATCCCTAGAATAAATTTTATTAAACCCAGTCTGCGGATGGGAGGTAGTGGCATGCTCAGCAGTCTGTTTAATATTTTCATTAATATAGGCAATGCTAGTTCAATATCATTGGGTGTTCTTAGCGTAATATTTTCCGCGCAATGACTACTAAGATATTTTTTGAATCCCAGGCAATTAACACGATTGATCATCTTCATATATGGGTGAGGTGAGTCACTTCTTAGTGGGTTACAGATTGAAAAGATAGTCGGAGAGTGACCGGAGGAGAGATCCAGAGAAGCTTCAACATGAATTAAATACCTAGAAATATTTTTCATGATGCCAAAATCTATAACATCTGGAATTTTTTGTACGTCAGTAGGCCACTAAGTGGGCTCCCCACTCGAAATAACATCCAAGCCCATTTTTGAAATTGTATTAAACAAAGCTCGAACTCTAGGTATTACAAGGCGCGAACCCCAGTACGTATGTTTTGCATTGCAGTCTCTAGCTGCCACGAAACAAGATCCAAACGATTTGTAGAACTTTTCATACTGATCTTCGGAAACTGAAAATCTGGGAGATGAAAAATTGATGATATTACAAAATTAGAACAAAAATTTTTTACAAAAATATTCGTAGCTTGCATATATTCTTTACTAACTTTGTCAAGCATATAGTGCTTGAGTCTTGACTTAATTAGAATTGCAGATCCACCGCATGGTGTCTCTCTAGGGTCCTTTGTATCATATATAGAGTAGCCATTCATTTTAAAGAGGCTTCTAAAAGTCAAATGAGTCTCAGAGACCAACATTAAGTCAATATTTTTTCCGTACGGAAGTGTTCAAGTTCATTTTTATGTTGGCGAATGCCGTTTGCGTTCCAGAAACATATTTTTAACGTATTCATGGTTTGTTAACTAATGCTTGAAGCAGTGTATTCTGCATTGGAAGTATTTCCTGCATCATGCTAGTCATATTTGTTGTAAAGTTGTTTAAAGTTTCAAGGCGACTGAAATTAAAGCTTGAGTTTGCATTTGTTGAATTATTTGGTGGTGAAACATTTTGTGATGCAATAGAATTTGTCTTAGCAGCATCGGCATACGAAACACGGAAAGTAACTGGTTGGCTCAATTGCGCAAAAATGTCGGAGTAAGCGTTTGCTGATTGAGCTGGAGCTAATTTAGGTTTTTGCACGAAATTTAGTCTGTTTGACGAAAGAGTACATAGGACATCCTCTGTAGTTAGCGGTGTGATTACCTCCACAATTACTGCATTTTTTATCACTTTGAACTTTTGGCATTAGTAACATTTTTTACCTTAAATCCTTGTATGATGAGTGCACCTTTTACTTCTTCGGGATTAACATAAGAATCAATGCCCTTCAATACGATTTGCATACCTTTATCACTCTTAAGCTGGTACGTATAAAAAAATGTTAACGAATCAGTAGTTGGCATTGGACAAATCGAAGTTGATCGCTGACGCAAAATTGGCTTTGCCGTTAAAAAAGGACGTTCATCAGATTTATTGCTTATATTGTTTTGATTAAGAATTTCAGAACTCACAGTAAAATAAGCATTTCTGCCGTTAGAACTCACTTCAAGTTTTTTTGTATTTGAGGTACTCATTAGAGTATTCCTCAAGGGCGCATTATTTGTGTTTTTTTGTTTTTGTTTTGTTTTTGTTATTTCCACTATGTAAAAAAATATTAGCAAAGCAATAAACTTATTTATTAAAGTCAGTATGTACCTATTACGAATAATATGTACTACGAATATTTTTTTTTGTATAATTTTTTGTTTGTTTAGTAAGTATGTAAGAAAAATTCCGCTAATCGACTGTTCAGTATAAAGGTACAACGAGAACTGATAGCTGATGTTAATAATAATCTCTACCCAAGTAGATAGACTAGGGTGCTGATGAAGTGCGTTGCTACACAGAAAAATATCGGTACTTCCCCCAGCTTAAAAGTCTAATTTAATTTTTCTTCTCTTCTTTAGAAACTCACATTAATTAATAAAAATATTTCATTCAATAAGAAATGAAATTACTGAACTTAAGCCCGAATGAGAAATTATTTCTGATTAAAATATTAAAAAATTGTTATGAAAAATAACTTCATACTCCTGTTAGGATACTTTAAAGTTAATAAAAACTACCCAAAATTTTAATAATCGTCAGTAAATAATATTTGAAAATGATACAAAGCACAAATTTCTATAAAAAATTTAATGGATTCGTACAAACTAATATTTTTATCCAGTTATTTAAATTTAGTTTAGGATTTATCCATTTATTTATTTAATTTTTTTGGAAAAATATTCATATTCGTATTCGAATGCTTCGTATTCGCATTAAAAATGGGAGAATATTCGGCAATTTGAATACGAATACGAATATTCGTGCGTCACTACTATATATACACACAGTTATTACAGGCTAATCCGATTAAACGATGTTACTAACTTGGTATTCGCATTAAAAATGGATGAATATTCGGCGAGTCGAATACGAATACGAATATTCGTGCGTCACTACTATATATACACACAGTTATTACAGGCTAATCCGATTAAACGATGTTACTAACTTGGTAATCACAAAAGAAAAAGTTTTTTCACTAAAACTAGGTACTTTTGCTTTATAGCGAATAAATGACCCATCGATTTCCATAAATGAGGGCTCATTTTATTTGCATTTTATGTAGCTTTATGAATGAGTAATAAAACTGGTAAATATTTGCCGTTTTTATTTTTCATGAAATTTTTATAATAAAAAATGTTATAATTTTTTCGAAAAAAATTTTTTTTCAGACTTTTTTCTCAATAAAGCCTGGTACTCTGTTCAAAGTTGTGAAAAATTTTCAGCACCATTGATTATTTCGCGTGAAAAATTTGACATGTACTAAATGTAGCCCAACTCGCGGTTTTTTTTATAAATTTCTCGCTTTTATTTCTTGAAAGTATGCAACATTGCTAAAATTCCGTGCGAAAAAAGCACTGCTCATGATACAATTATAACAGGTACATGCACAGGCCCAGCCTGTTATTGTATACAATACAATTAGTTGTCAAACTTTGTTTACAAGCTGCAAAAATGTTAGTGTATGTGTGTGAATAAAATGATTACAGTGTTGCCATTGAGTTTACACATGGAAGTGTTTCCAATTACACATTGAAGAGAATTTCACTACACATGTTTTTTGTAGGTTAAAATGAAAACAAAACTAAATAAAAATAGAAGCTAAAATATAATTACACACAGATTATACATGAATCTAATTACATGGCCCACACATGAGAGTAATTGCACACTTTCTTTAATTACAAACCTATTGGCAACACCTAATCACTTTAAGCATTCATGAATGCCGCGTCTGCAATTGTACTTTAGTTACCTTGTAATTGTTATTTTTATAATTAAAAGGCATCTGTTTCTGACAATTATACGTTTGTTTATACCAACAAAATGCATGTGTTTTTTGGTGTTGAAATTTTGTTGTAGTCGTGCATGTACCTAGTATAATTGTACCATGGCACTGCTCATGTTGTTTCGCAGCTAAACTAAAATGATGCCAGACTAATTTTGCATGGAAAGACGTGATCTTACGTGTTTTTCGCAACAAGAACAGAGTACCACTTTTGCGAATTTATTTCGCAAATATTTCATGCGAAATACTTTTATATGTAGTTTGACAGCATTTCGCACGAAGTTGTGAACATAGTACCAGGCTTAACTCCAGAAATAATAGTTATACAAAAAATAATATTAGAACATTTTAAAGCAGGCATAATTAAAAATTTGTATACATATCACATAACAAAATCGAGTACGTTGTTTCAAAATTATGGTACGATGAATACACTCACCTTTTCAAAAATCTTATATATTAGAAAAAAAAAATCTAAAAAAAAAACTTATCCATAGAATCTGAAATAATGATGATTTTTGTAGTTAGGTGACCATAGCGCATCAAAAAAATGCAGTGGTGATCCAAGGTTTTTTTGCTTGTTGCATAGTGTTAGTTGTCAAAACAATACAACGCGTTAAAAATTTGAAAGTTAACCAACTTTCTGCGGCAAACGCGTCAAAGAGTTTCGTATGTAACTTGTATGCAAATTGCACTATTTAAATTTTTTTGCCAGATGCCTACAGGTCGCACGCGCACTAACGCGTGCTATGTACTTTCAGCTTAACGCGTAATATGACGCCAGCAGAGCAACTGTCATTTTTTCCATTAATATCAACACAAAGGGGTAAAAGTTGATGTTAAAAAGTTTGAGTATTAGTCAAAAAATGAGTGTATTACAAATTGAAATGAATTGAAAGGCAAAAATTTAACATGTGGGCCCCATGTAAAATAATCATTATTTCAGCAATAACGACTTTCATCCGAAAATCAGTATTTTTTGTGGTAAGAACTCGAATATTTTTACACCATTTGTTTTTTGCAATTGGTCACATGTTTGGCTGTTTTAACTGATTGCAGAAAACACAAATGGGTTTTTTGGTACCTCCATCCATCCTCAGCCACTTATGCCGTCTCTCACCGTCTTACTTTTTTCTTTATTACTGTTTTTTCCGAGATAATAGACTCACTCCATTCAAAAGTCCCAATTTACATTTGAGACATTTCCTGGCGGACATTTTTTCAATTCTCTTTTGTTGTTGCCCGAAGCTTTTACATATTGGACATTAATAGACAGACAGAAATTTTGTAATTTGTTTACTTCTTCTTCGTGTTTGCTATTTACACACATACATACCATTTGCATTGATAGTACACATCAAGTATCCATACAGACGTTGAAATGAGAAAAATCATATAAAGCAACAAGAATAAATTACGAAAAGTAGAAAAGAGAAACAAAAAATGTCCAGTACAGAGGGTCGTGTACTACACACTCTGCATCTTCGCCCCTTCTTCAACAAACTTCGTCTGCCTGTCTTTCAATTTCCCAAATGTAAAAGGGCACAAAAAGCAAACCTAGTTTGCCGCCGTAATAATGTATTCTTGCGTTTACACATGCAAGTAACTTACATATAACCTCTGTGTACGTATTAGTCTCCTGCATAAGACATCTTATAAGAACTTTCAAGACATGAGGGATTTTTCAAATGCTTTATTTACTACAGCGAAATCTTATAAAACAAACGTTAACAACACTGTTTGCAAGAAATTTGTTTCAGTATTGTAGGTATAAGAGTAAAGAAGAAAACACTTCGTGACGGAAGAATTTGTGATACTTGCTTCTTTCTACGCATGAGCGCGTGTACAAGCGTCATGGATGTATGTGTGTATGATTTTTTATTTTTCTGCGCACATGCAAAGGCACACACATGCATTAACATTAGTTGTATGCGGTTAATCACATAATAGCTTACCATCTACATATTACACACACACTCAAACGTACAATATGAAAAATAACAAGCATACACTATTAACAGTACTTCTTTTGAGTGTTTGTTACAAACAAGCTGTCTTGCGACATCGCTTGTTTGCAATACATTCATCGTGCTTCGCTTATAGTACGACAGCATTTATTATTGGTTTAGTATAATACATGCGACGTGAATACATTTAAAAATCATGACGTATTTACATTTAAAGACCGTTTACGCAGGTATCTAGTACGTATTATCAATGAAATTTTCGCACAAATGCCATCCTTAAATAAAAACATCTCTTAATTTCATTACTTGCCCATGTTATTTGCTTTTCATACAATATGACTTCGTTTTTCATAAAGTTGTTTACCTCTTAAAATTATGTACTTTAATTAAATTTGGCTTACACAATTTCTGCGGAAAATAGAGTATCCGCCACCTCCGTTTTTTCTTATATATTTGACTCCCCTTGTACATTCCACACAGAGCAAGAAACATCGAATTAATGTAATGGATTTCATTTTGTACTTTATTTATTCACTTTATTTATTTCTGAATTTATAAAAATGTTAAAAGCAAAACAATAACAACTGATGCATTGATTGGTAGCACCACGTTTTTACTAACTAATATCCAGACTGAAAGATACGACAACTTAAAAAGTAAGACGATACGATTTGACTAACGAAGCCATTAGAATTGCCATAGACTAAATTGTTTTCAATAAATAAATACATACATACTTTATGTATGAGTGTATATATATACGGCCTGGCCCACGATGTCGACAAGAAACTATCGATCGCTTACTTATATTGAAAACAAAATAAGAAAATTTGTTTTTGTTTTCAATATAAGTAAGCGATCGATAGTTTCTTGTCGACATCGTGGGCCAGGCCGACAATTTCATATTTAAAAACTTTAGACAAATGAAAAGATTTCATGGCGTTTTAACACCATGTACTCCCACAGAAAACAATATTGCACAATATTGCAAAATTTACTGTATAATTTTTATATGAAGTTTGACACATAGGATATAAACTCTTCTTGTGGAATGAGCGTACATTTATTGTCAAAATTAAAACGAAAGTTGACTGAACAAAGAGGGGCAAAACATAATACAAATTATGAAAAAGGGGGTTTAAAACTAAAGCTGAAAGTACATAACACGCGTTACTGCGCGTGCGAGCAGTAGGCATCTGTCCAAAAAGTTGAAATAGTGATTTTGCATACAAAAAGTTATATACGAAACTCTTTAACGCGTTTGCCGCGGAAAGTTGGTTAACTTTCAACTTTTTAACGTGTTGTATTGTTTTGACAGCTAATCAGCCGACAATAAATAAGAAAAAATTAAAAAAATATTAGAATCATGGAGTAAAAACTTATTGAAGAGTTTGAAAACCATACAGTATTGGATAAAAAAGGATTTGAAAGTGTTCCAATTCAATTTTTCAATGTAAAAATAAGTAAAAAATCTGATAGAATAGGCGTTTATAACGCGTGTTGTGTAATTTGCCATCTTTCATGCGGTAAAGTTTTCAAACGCACGATACTTGTAGACGAACTGACGCGTGTTATGTACTTCTACTTTAAGTGTCTATTCACACTATGCCTTTTTGCCTGCCTTGTTTTGACAATTTTCTTTTAAGCCCCCTACGAAAAGTCACGCACATTTACACTAAGACTTTTTATTCATGCCTTTTTGGCATTTACATATATACACGCTTAATGCTGAGAGTAAGAAAAAGGCAAAGGGAAATGTAATAAATCCCCTTGAATTTTCATTTCGTGCCTATTGTTTTACTCCGCATGCTGCTCAACACCTCTCAGAAACTCAAAAAGCCTGCCTGCAAAAGCAAGCGAAAAAGGCACAGTGTAAATTGCGTCTAAGGGGCATAAAAAGTAGCAGGGCAGTCGAAAAATGTGACTTTAGTCGCGCAACGGTAACGCTGTTTTTGGCGCAAATAAAAATAGAGAATTTTGTTTCCAACCACAAATCACAGGATATTACTTTGTGATATTACCTTTGCCATTGGAATTTAACAAATAAATAAGTCATGCCCGAAGTGGAATTAACAACCGAAGAAATCAAGAAGCGTAATTTACCATGGTATGTTGATATAGCAATGTGTTTGTTGATAAAGCAATGTGTAGGCGTAATGTTAAATATAATTTAGGATTGAAAAATATCGACCGGTAAAATTTGATGAAATTGTGGGTAATGAGGATACTGTAGCCCGTTTGTCAGTATTTGCCACTCAGGGTAATGCTCCAAACATTATTATAGCGGTAAGCAATGCCTTTATTGGGAACAAAATGTGAACAGTTTGTTTACTTGAAGCTTTGTTATATCGTATGGAAAAAAGCAGTTTCTAGTGAATAAACTGTTCGCAATTATTGAATAATTTAAGTATTAGACAATAAATTCACGAAATACTGCTTGTGTTGATATCGTATAGGGTCCACCTGGTGTAGGCAAAACTACAACCATTCAGTGTTTGGCTAGAATACTGCTTGGTGACAGTTATAAGGATGCAGTTTTGGAATTAAATGCCTCAAATGAACGTGGCATTGATGTAGTTCGTAATAAAATTAAAATGTTTGCTCAGCAAAAAGTTACTCTGCCCCGTGGACGTCACAAGATTGTTATACTGGATGAGGCTGATAGCATGACTGAGGGTGCCCAGCAAGCACTAAGGCGTACAATGGAAATATATAGTAATACCACACGTTTTGCACTCGCTTGTAATACAAGTGAAAAAATTATAGAACCCATACAGTCTCGTTGTGCCATGTTGCGATTTACGAAACTATCGGATGCACAGGTTTTGGCTAAACTTCTGGAGGTTTGTCAACGTGAAAATCTCGAATACGATGAGGAGGGTCTTGAGGCTATAGTATTTACAGCACAGGGTGATATGAGGCAAGGATTGAATAACTTACAATCGACCGCTCAAGGCTTCGGAAAAATTACAGGAGCTAATGTATTTAAAGTTTGCGATGAACCTCATCCGATGCTTATACAGGATATGTTGCAACATTGCGCTCAAAATGATATACACAAAGCCTATAAGATATTGGCAAAGTTATGGCGTTTTGGTTATGCTGCTGAGGATATCATAGGAAATATATTTCGGGTTTGTAAACGTTTAAATGTGGATGAACATATGAAACTGAACTTTATACGCGAAATTGGAGTAACACATATGAAAGTCGTCGATGGTTTGAACTCGTTGTTGCAGTTAACTAGTTTGTTAGCAAGACTTTGTGAAATTGCAGATTCCCAATAAATGTATTTAACTACTCAAGACAACTAGTTATCCGTGTGTAACATAAGAAATTTATTGATTTATAAATTAAAGAACCATTTTAAGTGGCCAAAAGTATTCATTCAAATGATAATAGTGCTAAATGCAGAAAAATGTAAATTTTTTCTTTATGTATGACAACTGGGGTGATCGATTATTCGACTTTTTCCAGAAACCGGTTTTTGAATACATATTTCGAACATTTGAAATTATGAAAAACCTGGTTTCGGTTTCTACAATTGAGGAAAAACCGGTTAACCGGTTTTTTAAGTAAAAAATTTATATACAAAAGTTTTGATTTTAAATTGATTTATTAGAAAAAAGAGTTAACAGTTTATGTAAATACGATGAAACAATACAAAAACAAGTAAGAGTGTTATATTCTTATATACAATTTACCAAAGTGCTTTTATGTAGTATAGAGTAGAGCGCGGCGCAAGCCCTAAAAAAAGGGTTACAAGCACTCTCATTAATTTCAAAATGTGTGTGTATATTGCTCCGTTATTTCAAAACAAAACTTTCAAAAGAGATGTGTTTTGCTTTACGATAAGAATACTGCAGTACAGAACAAAACTGCAATAGAACAATGTTGATGTAAAACCAAGCATTTCAAAACAAAAATGAAATAGAACATCAAAATTCACACAGAACATTCAAACATGTTTTGAATGTTCATTGTGAATTTTGATAGGAAAGAAACATTGCGCTTCGTTAGGAATATGAAAGCTGAAAAGAGGTTTCATTTACTATGAAATGATATCATACATACTCATGTACATTTATATACATATAATAATTTGTTAATTTTTATTTTTAATATATGTATACATATATACATACATAGATAACTTGCATGTTTGTGCTCGTGTTCTAGTGCACTCGATGTTTCTGCTATGATTTACTGTTGTTTTGTTTCATTCTCGCTTTTCGTTTTGATGTTCTACTTGTTTTGAGAACACAAGCACTAACAAAACTGCAGAGAAAAACTATTCGAATGATGCTTGATTGATTTTTAGTGAGAGTCATGTTTTGTTAGTTTTGTTTTGTTATTTATGTTTGCACTAAAACAGACTGCTTGGCAGTAGTGTGAAATAGAATACAAAACTTTTAGAACGATTTACGCAGCCCTTTAGTATAGAGATACATACATAAGCACATACATAAAGTATAAACACAAAGAAAAACAATAATTTGACAGTTACTTTTATGTACAAAAAAAATTAATTTTCGAACCCTAGAACCATCTTAGTAGATTTTTGTGATTCCTTTTATCAACATCTAGTTCTTAAGAAAAAAGAAAGTGTGTTAAGTGAAAAAAGAAAAAAGGAAATTAAAAAAAAAAATGTTTTATTTAGTTACTTTAATATCCAGAAAAAAAGTTCAAAGTTTCCAGCTCTGGAGCTGTTGTTTTTATTTTTATAATTTTCTACACCAAACTTTTCTTTCCAAAACGTAAAATATATATAATTTATAAAGGAAAAGATAAAAAGTAATTAGACTTAGTTATATCACAAAATTTCCCAACCCTGAAATCATTCTTTTTGATTTTTCTGATTTCTTACACCAATCTTCTTTTAAGAATTTAAGATATGTTTAATTTATAGAAAAAAAAGAAAAAATTTGTTTTAGTAGGTGACTTTTGTACAAAAAAGTTAAGGTTTTCCAACCCTGGAATCATCTCTTGTTTTTCTGATTTCTTACATCAATCTCTTTCTTTTACATAGCGTCTATACCTGATATAATATCAAATATATTTCTATTACATAGCGTCTATACCTGATATAATATCAAATACATATATTTCTATCAGCAAACGTCAAATTTCATAGAATTATACTACGTGTGGACTGCAATATTAGTATTATATTAATATTATATCAGATATTATAATATTGTTTTCGTAATATATATTTAGAAAACAATATTATGATATCAAGTGTCAAAAAACGCACACATACATAGATACGAGAAGAGAATTTTGTGAATTTAAATGAAAATGAATATTTTTTGATAAAAAATTGATGAAATGCTTTAATTATACACGATGTATTAAGGAAATCGCAAAATTTTTATGAAATACACATTACTAATCAAATAAACAAAGATGTTCACTGCACGGCTGCCTGATAATTATGAAATATTATGATATTTACAAGTGTACGTTTTCCCCTACATAGATATTAATATTAATATAAATATATTTTTCTTCTCATTCTGCCGACGTTCTCTCTCATATTATATCAGATTTAGTATCAGGTATAGACGCTATGTTAGCAAACCTGAAGAAAATGTTGTGTATTAAAGTGAAAATTTATATTTTTTGATAAAAATATGCGGAAATATTTTAATTATGCACGATCTATTAAGGAAATACCAACATTTTTATGAAACACATTACTATTACAATAAACGAACATGTTTACTGCACGGTTGCCTGATATTTATGAAATATAATATTTACAAGAGAACGTTTTCCCCTACATAGATATTAATATCAATATTAATATATTTTTCTTCTTATTCTGCCGACGTTCTTTCTCATATTATATCAGAGTTAATATCAGGTATAGACGCTATGTTAAGAACATTAGATTTGTTTAATTTATAAAAAAATAGGAAAAATTTTTTTTAGTAAGTTACCCTACGTCTATACCTGATATATTTTTATCATGAAACATGTCAGTTCCATGAAGAAAAAAGAGCTAACATAAAAATAATTATTTTTCAATATAAAGTTTGACTTTTGTTATGATAAAAATATATCAGGTGTAGACGTAGGGTTACTTTTGTATAAAGGGGTTTAGACACGGTCAGTGTCTGGAATGGGAATTGGAAAAGTTGATTTCGTGCCCAATCTGCTTTTAAATAGTGCCAAAATCACTTGAATAGTGCCAAACCACTTTGTATATAATTTTAATGTTGGCACTTGATGTTCATTCAAACTATGGTTCTTGAATGATAATTCATTTTGTTTATAGCTAAAAAAAAGCTTACGAATATCACAAAAAACACAGTCTAAAATTAGTTGTATATACACATTAATACATATCGAGCCCTATTTTGGATTTAATCGTGAGCGACATGTAGTAAAAAATTAACTTTATTAATCGAAATTGCAAAATTGTTGATAACTTTTAAAAAACAGGCTGTAAAATTTATCGTAAGCGAAAATTAACGTACATATGTACTCGTAAGAACCTTCTCCTAAATCGAAAATAATAATGCTCAATATATTAATAATTTGTACTTGTTTACAAGAAATACAAATATAAAAACAATTTTTACGTTATAGTGATGATTTTTAAGGACATACTTAAATACTATAATAACCCTAAACTAATTTAGATGATAAAATAACTTTTTTTCTTGTTATATGTATATACTAGTGACAGTTATGTAATTATAGTTTGTGATTTTTTTTTTATGGTTAATATACTCTCGAGTTAGAGAAATTCGTGCACGTTAAAAATATTTATAATTGTTAGCTATTTATTTTAATCAAACAAAGATTCTGTAGGTATAGTGGAATTTGTATTGCTTTTTTGGTTCATCATTTTATATGCATTACAATTATACCAAGATATATTGTTAGACTTCAAAAATCTTTACCATGTGTTAAAGATGCTAAAGTTTATAATTGCAGTCCATTTAACATTTTAGTTTTCATCAAATTTTGAACTAAAAATATGCTTTCCACACTTGATGAAGAGTAGAGAATAAAAAGAATACCTTGATTGACGATTCGATAAATATTACTTAAACATTTTTCATTGAAACTATTGTTTACGTCTCCATGTCTTCCAAAAACTCACTCTTGAATTCTACAACTTTATGATGGGAAAATTAGTCTTTGATTATTTATAGTTAAATTTCAGTGATAATTTTGATCTATGTATATTGTCAAAAAATTTCTACATAATTGACGAAATAAAAAAGCTCTTTTAAAATTAAATCTAGTCTCACATTTTTAGATTACATTTCGATAATTTACTATTTCAAGGACATAAGATAAAAATACATTTTGCTTATATTATCCATTAAACTATTTAATATGAACTAAGTTTTATCATTGCATTATGACTGAAAATTTTATAATGTAAAGAAATATATCAAGGGGTAACACTGTTAAAAGACTCTATCTGCAACAACTTGACCAGACACCAACGGTTTGGGGAATACTTAAGAATTTCATAAATTTCAGAGTTGAAATATTTCCAAACATTTATAAAATCATCTCTACGACATGAGCTGTTACAAAAAAATTTATATATTCATTTTTATAATTCGTCAATGTCTCTGAACAAACTGTTACTTTTAACTATCAGAACCAAACAGTTGTCAGCCTCAAATGCTACTAAAGGCTCAGTTAGCCGACTGTAATGTAATGTAACTGCAATGTAGGAAACAGCCGGCTAACTGAGCCTTAACTAACGGTCTCCACTAGCCATGAATTTGGTATGGGCATCATGTCGGACATCGCAAATGTCTAATGGAGACCGCTCATATCCAACTTTCGTCCATGCTCTGACATCAATGCCCGAGCATATGTCTGAGTAAAAATTTTCGCCATGAGACTTGACGTCCGCAACCATTTGCAATAGAAAGAAAAGAGACAGAACAAAATTTGTAAATATTCCATCTCTATTGCACTACCGCAAAATTCTTTGATATGCCTGAACATGGACATCGCACGTGTTCACCACAACAACAAAGAAGTTGATGAATTTTTCAGAGTTGCTCTGCCGGCGTCATGTCCATGTCATGTCCAAGTCGTTGGCTAGTGGAGACGCAGGGTAAGTTTTCATTACTTAAAAACGTAAAAAAAAAAGAATTGTACTTATTACTGCAATAAGAAAAGTTTCCATATTTAATGGACAAAAAGTGCCAGAAAAGGAGCGAGAGTGCCACAGTGCCAGGCAACATTCAATATTGCCAAAAATGGCACAATTGTGCCACGTTTCCCATCACTGATTGGTTATAGTATGAGTGAAAATTTGTTAGTATGTGTGACACCAACGATGCTTGATGGAAAATCAAAAAAATTTGATTTTCGGCATGCTTGCTGTCACTTGTTAATGCGTGTATATTGTTACCCCATCAAGCGCGTACAAATTTTCATTATAATTATATTTCCATTATGAACGGTTGCCCAAAATATCGGAATTAAAAAACATAAATTTGACTGGTGAAGAAAAAGAAGTGTTAGAACTTTCTTATTTTGCTTTGTTCTTTTTTTGTAAGCAGTGCTGCCATTATTGTTATTGAATTTCTTTATTTAGATATTTTTATAGATTTTTTTTCAACCAAACAAACAGCACAAAATCAAAATAAAAATGAATGCTTGGTGGGGCATCAAGCATGGTAACATCAAGCCGACAAGCACACGTACACGAACTTGACAGCAAGCATTTTGATCGTGTCCAAAGCCCTTAAGAAAAGAAGTTAGGGTTTTCCAACCCTGGAAACGTCTTTTTAAAGTTATTATTATTTTTTAATTTTTTTAGTTAGAAATACCAATTTTATTCATACTGAAGTATAAAATAAGTTTATTTAATAAAAAAATAATAACTAGTTTTCGGTAATTTTGTATGGCAAAATGAAGTTTAAGTTTCCCAGCTCTGAAACGGTCTGCTCGATTTTGCTGATTTTCAATACCAATCATATTTGGACCATTTCTGACACACCAGTTCAAGAACGAAGCCTCTAGCTTATCTGCGAACTTCGGAAAACCGATTTCACGTACAGACAGACGGACAGACAGACATCGCTTATTCGTCTTCCGTATGCATAAGGATCCAGAATATATATAATTTATGGCTCGCTTATTAATATTCTGGAAATTACAAACGGAATGACAAACCTATATATACCCTTTTAGAGGTAAAATAAGCTAGAAAGTTAAATTTTAAGCCAAAAAATAAAGTTAAACTTTTTTCAACTTCTTTCACTTTGCAATATTTTCTTATTGCTAAAATAACGTTAAATATATACATGCACAAACAATTTTGATGTGTAAACATCAGTGATGCCATTAGGATACGAAAGATACATTTTTCGTATCTTTTGATGACTTCAAGTATCATGTATAATCCTGTTATTTTTCGTATCTATTGAATTTGTAAGAAAAATTTACAGAAATAAAATATTAAACTTTCCGTCTCTGACAAAGTTTGTTAAAGTTACCAATTTCGTTAACAGTAAAAACTAAATACAAAAATAACATGTATTTTGTTTTTAAGTTTTCTAAGTTCTGTCGTCTGCTTATTCTTGTGTATGTATGTTAAGATGAAATTTCAGAAGAAAACAATAACGATCTTTATAGTGTTTTCACACCTAAAGTTAAAAGCTGGTTTTAACGTTAAAACCATAGACAGCTGATTTTGCGTTCACACTGCAAGTTTAATAAATTCATCTTTAAACTCACAGGCTGTCTAATAACTTTGTTCAAAATAAAATAAATCTCGTGTAGAAATTAAAGGGTTGCATTTGTATACTCGTTTGTATAGCCAAAACAAATATACCATGGTATGTACCATATAATTGTAGTGTGAGCGACAGAACTAGTATAAGAGTTATGGTGTGTGCGTGCTTTTCCAAATTAAAATACAATTGAAAACAAATAACAATTGCTTATTGTATTGCTGCTGAGCAACTGTTAGATCTGTTTTTGCTCAAAAAATACATATTGTATGAAAAAACCACTATTGAAACAAATACATGATGTGCAGATGTATGTGCGGACGTTCGTTATGTTATTTTGTGGCACAGCCAACGCATAGAGAGAGAGAAAGAGACAATTTTGCTCTGAGAGTAATTACAAATGCATGTGGTTTATGTACATGTATCATTTACTTACATATGTATGTGCAATTTTGCTTTTACGCCTTTTAGACACGGAAAGTTTACTTTGCAAAGTATTAATTCAGCTGGGAGAAAGACAGAAATATATAGTATTCCTCCCTCTGTCTCGCACACAGCTGAATTAAGACTTTGCAAGGTAAAATTTGCGTGTCTAAAAGGGGTATTTCATTCATTCATTCATCAGCCAATTATATTTTTTCTCAACACATAATAAGGCACTTATGGTAAAAGCAGTTTTATGTATCTTATTTGCCTTAGAAAAACAAAAAAAAAAAATAAATGTGTTGTTTTCATTTGCTCATTGGCGAACCATACAATAATTGCTTAAAAAATCAACATTTACAACTAGTAACAGAAAACGATAAATAACATATTTGTTCATACCAGAACCAAAAAACACGCAAAACTAGTGCAAACAGATGTATCTGTGCAATGCTATAGTAGAAATACGTGTATTTGTTGCTGTATTTTATTTTTATAACATTTATAGTATGTTTCTACCGACTTTAAATCAAGTGGGTTTAAGTAAATCACTTCAAAGTGTTTCCACCGAGCTTGTGAGTGATTTGTTGTTCGAATTTTCGTGTTCAATTTATGCACGTGCTTTGTGAGGTGGGCGCAGCAGCTGTAATGTGAATTTTATTCACATGTAGTTGACATTTAAAATTGATTAAATATTCCTGAATGTAATTTTTTTTCGAAATTTTCAATCACTATTGATGGATCACCCAGGGATGGAGTTTGTAATTTTAAAAGCAACGCAGGGTTGCATATATAAATTGAGTTCGAAAAATAGTATTTTCGACATTATTTATAAAAACTCAACTACTTTGAGGTGATCCATATGCAAAATGTATGGTAAATCACGTATAAATTAACATTATTTGTACAAATCATCATGATTGGTCTAAATCATGCCAGTGGAAACATATTATTGTTTATAACACTTATTTTTTTTTTGATATGAAAAACTCAGAAATTTCAAAATACTCTTTAAAATGTAAATTATTTTATATTTTGTAAATAAACATTTTAAAACTATGGAACTAGTTATACGCAACAATACACTTTAATCTAAAAGATTTTTTATAGGCAGATGGATATCAGTCATATCGTCTTTTTTCATTTTCTAGAACAGGGCTATTCAACCTGTGGTACGCGTACCACTTGGGGTACGCGAAACTTTCCCAGGTGGTACGTCAAATCTTCGAAAATTTGAGCATAATTTTTTTTTATTAACTAACCAAGTAATGCAATTAAAAAAAACAAAATTGTATAGTATATTATACTCACCACTTAACAATTCTTAGTGGTGAGTATCAATATACTATACCATTTTGCACATGCAACGATGCAAGACCATTTGCACAAGATTGTGAATAGGGCTAATATGTTGTATTTGTTTCTGTTTGATCCTAAAAGTATACTTACGTATTTTTCATGAATTTCCATTTTTATTATACCGAGCATTTCTGTTGTAGAACGACCCATGTGCACAGATGTTCGCATGTTTTATACATGCCTTTGTACATATATGGTCGTATTTTAAAATTGTTTGGTTATTTATTGAGCCCATACTTGTTTATAAACATAAAATTTTTTTTAAGTTTAAAATTTTTAAACGCACTAATAATCCCAAATTAATATTTTACTTATTAAGTAAAATATTTTTTTTATTAAAAATACATTGAAATTGATTATTGAGGGGTTTAGCTGGATCCTATGCGCATTTCACTGTTGCTAATGCAGATCATCAGGGAACCTTTACCTAAAGCTTCTTAGAACAACTAGAGTTATTATATTATAAACTTTCATTTAAACAAATGAGAAGCTCAATAACAAATAACAAAGTTGAAACAAGAACTCAATAATCAACATGTTTTTTATTTTCTTACTTTACTATTGCTACATTGGCTAACTTTTTTCAGCTTCAAATTGTAGTCGTAAGAGTATGTAAAAGAAAATAAATGTAAATAACAACAACAGCTATTTAAGAATAGAGTGTTGCCACACAAGTATTTTTTTGACCGGGTGCAGTCAAGTTAATAATTAGTGTTTTTTATGGGAATTGTTACAATTTAAGTTTAAAATTTTTAAACGCACTAATAATCACAACTCTAGTTGTTCTAAGAAGCTTTGGGTAAAGGTTCCCTGATGATCTTAATTAGCAACAGTGAAATGCGCATAGGATCCAGCTGAACCCCTCAATAATCAATTTCAATGTATTTTTAATTAAAAAAATATTTTACTTAATAAGTAATATATTAATTTGGGATTATTAGTGCGTTTAAAAATTTTAAACTTAAATTAGAACAATTCCCATAAAAAACACTAATCAGGAAGAATTTATTTTGTTTCAAATGAACTAACCAGTGTGCACACTTCTACCGATATTTGGTAGATTCTACCGAATAGGTTTGTGAATTTAACAATCTACCAATTCTACCGAACAAGTGAAATCTACCGAATATTGTTATTTAGTAATTTAAGTCGATATATGTGTAAATTGCCTATTTTGCCACATAGCAGTGCGGCCGCAAAGCGGTCATTTTCTGTCATGAAAATCATTAAAACAGAACAAAGAAATCGGTTAAAAACTGAAACTATAAGTAACCCAATATTTTCCAAAGAATTGTATCTTGGGGATGAAATATTTATTCCTACCAATGGTTTAATAATTTTTGTACAAACTTTAAATTCATAAATGGATCTTACATATAATCTTTGTAGTTACAAAGGTTTGTCAAATAAAATTTATTTTAGTAGCCTTATAAAACACTATGTACAAAAACTGAATTCCTGTTATTTATGTATATTATTTTATATATGCGGAGCATATCTATATAAGGGCAAATAACTGGGGATGTCACTTTTTTTATTGGAAATGCTTCATTGTTTATGGCAGTTTAATTTCCAATCACATGTGAAGTTTTAAATGCGCTTTTGGAACCTGTTCAGTTTGATACTCCTTACTTACATATAAGTACATATATTTTGTTATTTTATATGTTTCTTTGAATTGTAATTTTTTATGTTTCTCTGAATAAAAAAAAAATTTCTTCCGAATTTCATTCAAATCTACCGATTTTTTGTCGATTCTACCGAATTTAAAAGAAATTAAGTGTGCACACTGGAACTAACCCTACAAGAATGGTGTCAGCCAATTGACCGGTATCAGCGTTACCGTTGTGCGACTAGAGTCGCATTTTGCCCCTTTTTATACCCCTTACTTTTAAATCCCCTTTTAGTATTACTTGCATTATTTTTTGCCCCTTTTTTGACAATAAATACGCAGATTCGTACAGATTCTACCACATTAAATAAGATTTTATTTTCTATGTGTCAAACTTAAAATAAAAACATACACCTTGGTATGAATCTTTTCATTTGTGTAAGGTTTTTAAATATGCGAGTACAATTGCACACTCATACTTCATAATTCTAACTGTATTTTCGATATCTAGTTATAACTTATCACCTGTTTCTGAGAAGAACGGCCACAATTTTCCTCTGAAATGATCAATTCGTCTATTTTTATGTTTCAAAATAATTTTATGTTTTTCTGATAAATTTTTTAAATTTTAAAAGCATAGTCACAATTTTTATTTTATTTATGATGTCACTTAGAATTACTTAAAATTTTTGGACTTTCACAGGTTGAACCGTAACAGAACAGAACGAAACAGAAAAACTAGCGACTTCTGTAAGATTTCTAAAAGCAAAAAAGAGTCAGATGATTCGTAACAGAACAGAAAGTAAAACCTAATTAGAAAACCTAGTTAGAATTTTTACTTGCAAATAAAACGTACGAATAAACTTAGTATATGAGTTCTCATAAAATGAATGTTTGTGTACTTTTTATACATGAGAAATTAGTTTTTATTGTGTTTTTAATGAAAATAGGTTGATAAATATGTTTGTTTCTTTAATTTTCTTTGATTTTAAAGTTGCCCCTTTTTTTTCTTCTTAGAAATCCCCTTTTTGTGCCACTTTTTTTTTTGAAAATCCCCTTTTTGTGACCCTTTTTGAAAATTTTCAGCGGTAACGCTGCCGGTTATTTGATTGGAAGTAATGCAGGATATATTCATCATTGCGTAGAACAAACTTTCTATCACATTATTAAGGACAAAATGAAAAATGTGATGGAAACTTTTGTGTACGTGTGATTTTGCATCTCTCTTTAACTAATGAATATAACATATAGTCGAACTGCTCACTCCAGTGCTTTTTACTAATCAATGATAGAATAAATATTAATCAAGTTTGACTGACCATAATTGACTAATATATGCCCCACAATTGAGCATGACATGATTGATATACTGGCAAACTATATATGTAAAAATCAATTGCTGTTCGTTAGTCTGACTAAAACTCGAGAACGGCTGAACGGATTTATCTTATTTTGGTCTTGAAATTTTCCTGAAGGTCTAGGGAAGGTTTAAAATGTGTGAAAAATTCGAATAATTGCCAGGAAAACCCTAAAAACACATCCGCCAGACTTCGTACTGCCTCAGTTGATAAATAAAAGACCTAAATTTTTGTATAAAATAATCTTAAAACAAACAAACCTATATATATCCTTTTACAATTTTTTAGGTAAAGGGTATAACAAAACGAATCCGTATTTAATAAAAAATCATTTTTTTAATGAAGCATGAAGTTTTATTATTATTTTCGACACATCATGTTGCTTACTTACAAAACGGAGTTTTCCTGAAATACTGGCTATTTATAAGGTTTAAATTTGATATTGACAGACAGACAATGTTATGATACAGTCTGTTAATCAATTTGAAATTGTAAGCGTTTAAAATCGAATGGTAAATCCGTTAGAATCATCAGTATCCACGGTATCAAGACATCCTTTCCTTTGTATTTTCCTTTTATGATTGTTACCTCAATGACGTTATTCATCTGCTTTTTCACAGCTAGTCTTGTTCCATTGCGCAGTCGAGGTTGATTAATGTTACGCAGCATGATGACAACTGATCCAACTTTTAACTGCAAATTGTGAGGTGGTAATCCAGTCAATTGCAGTGAATTTAAAAACTCCGTGGGATAGTTGACTACGTCATCCTGGTTCATAACGGTGTCGACTTATTTGAAGGAAGAATATTCTGAATGGTCGCATTGAGATCCTCGACATCTTTAGTTTTCGCCGCCAATATTGCTCGTTCACCCAGCCAATTATGGTTATTTAACTTTTGCGCTATATCTGGGAAAACACGCTGAATAAACTCCTGTTTTGAGTCTGTGATGTGACAGAAATCTGTTGGCAATGTGATGAATCCGGTAGAGGTGTCCACTGCAACTTTCTTATTTCCAATGTCTAACAACTGCTTCGCAAACACATTTCCAGTTTCATCTTGTTGCAAAAATACTCGCATGTTAGTTGTTAATTGGAGTGTCTTTACATACTGCCACAAATTCGATGATTTTAGGTATGCATTTAGTTCATCAGCAACAGTTGATTGGGGAATAACTGGAAGAGTCTGAAGAAAATCACAAATATCAAAAAAAAAAAAAAAAAAAAAGAGCACATCACTTGGAATGTCACTATTATCACAAAGGATCACCAAGGTAAAGAAAGTTCTATCGCACTCATAGATATTGTAACACAATATCGCAATACTTTTTTCCGTGGATTGATATATTAGTTGGTTGCCAAATCTAATGTTCAAAATTCAATAAAACAAAATAATTTGATAGATTAACAACTGAAGTTAGCTAAAATTAAGTTTGAATAGCAATAAATTTCAAATTGACTCTACATTTTATTTAGAAAACGTTTATATGGGAAAAAGGAAAGGACTGTTTTTAGGATTTTCCCGGCAATTATTCGAATTTTTCTCACCTTTTAAACCTTCCCTAGACCTTCACGAACATTTCAAGACCAAGATAAGATAAATCCATTCAGCCGTTCTCGAGTTTTATTTTAAAAACTCAATTCAATATATACAAGTTTTTTTTTTAATATGTACATTTATTTATTTATTGTATCTTCAAATATTAACTAACAATAAGTATTCAAATCTTAAATCTTAAATATAATTATTAAGCTCGACCAGTGTCCGACATAAGCTTAGTGATAGTTATAAATAATACATAAGTAGTGATAATCAAAAAGGAAAAATAAATATATAAGTAAATAAAATATTTAAAATTAGAGATAGAAATATGCAAAAACAGAATAACATAGGCGGTATCTAGCCCTCTTCACACCTTTTCACCGCCAACGCATCTTGCTTTTTACAAATATCTAAAATTTTTAAAAGGATAAGGGTGTTTTTTTCAGAGGTATAGAACTTCGAATTGAAATAAAACACAAGAAAATCGTTTTAATGTCCATCAATTTGGCTTTATTGGAAGGATAATTTTATGCCATTAATGTTTAAATATGATTTCGGGCATGTGGCCGCCGCGGCTGGCTCGAATAAAGCCAATTCTACAGGTCCAATTTTCAACCACTTTTTCGAGCATATGGGGCCGTATGTTGGCAATAACGCCACGAATGTTGGCTTCCAAGTCCCCTAACGTTTCTGGTTTGTTGGCGTAGACGAGCGACTTCACATATCCCCAAAGAAAATAATCCAATGGTGTCAAATCACACGATCTTGGTGGCCAATTGACAGGTCCATTCCGCGAAATTATGCGCTCATCGAATGTTTCCTTCAATAAATCGATTCTGGCGTGCGCTGTGTGGCATGTAGCGCCGTCTTGTTGGAACCACAACTCATCCACATTCATGCCATCCAATTCGGGAACAAAATAGTCGGTTAGTCGGCTCCAATTGCTGTGCACGGTGGCGAATCGATTCATTCGGGTCCTCTTCAACACTTTGCTCTACAGCGGCAATTGTTTCTTCGGTGCGCACTGTTCGACGTCTCTGCGGATGCGTATTATCACATAGAGTAAACGTAGTGCGAAAACGATCCATGGTTAACCGAATTAATTGCTCTGATGGACGATTATGTCGACCATGAAATGGACGGAGCTTGCGGTAAACTTCGCGAACTGAACCGTTATTTTCGAAATAAATTTGCACGATTTGCAAGCGTTGTTCTTTTGTCAACCTGTTCATGATGAAATGGCGAACCAAACTAAATATTAATCACTTGACAGCTGACAAAATGGCCGCCAGTTAAAAAAGTGATGCCAACTTAAAGTTCTATACCTCAATAAAAAACACCCTATATATTAACCCACCAAACAAAATGCTCCGAATTCGTAACGACTGGTCGACAAAATCTTCCGATTTTGGAAGCGAAATATTACCGAAATCGTAACGATTTTTACATTAAATTGTTGACACGACTTCGCAACGATATGTAGGTACGAAATCGATACGATATGTCGGTACGACTTTGTAACGCTTCACCATTATGTTGCTGCTATTGTCGAAATAATTTGCATATACTCACATGTTTTAATATTTCTTACAATCTTTTTATCAATATATACATATTTATTAAAAAAAATCAAAGACTTTTATTTATGAACTCAAAAATCAAAGTTTTAATGTTTAAAAAAATTGTTCAGAGAAACTACCGAAATTTCTTAACGAATACGCTACGAAAAGTCTGAGTTCAGGCAAACTACCGAAATATTTGAACGAATTCGGTACGACAAGTCTGACTTTAGAAAAAGTCGAAACATTTGGCTTGGGGGGAAATTAAATTTTGTAAATTTCTTTTATTCACTATTGTTTTTACTTATATTTTTTAACACTAATAAATTTTAATTTTCACAGACAGAATCAATTATATTTTTTTTAATAAAACTCGAGTTTTAAAAGTTTGGGCATGTATATTAGATCTCCCACTCTAACATATATGCTAGAGTGGAGCAACTATAATTAATAAATAAATCCATCATCACTTCCGATCAAATGACTAGTCAACTGACTGTCACTATTGAATTCAATGTAAAGTTGTTGCAAATATGTTAGTGAACAATTTTTGTTTGTGTTAGTTTCAGTCATTCATTTCTTATACGGAACAAACGTAAAGGCATACATCACAAAATATTACTCAATAGAACATGTATAAGTAACCTGACCAGACATACCGCTTTTCGTAAGTCGATTATTATCTTTACGAAAATATTTAATTTTTTTACTGTTTTGGCTTCCAAGATATCGTGAAATAAACGTTGCTTCTCTATGGGAAGTGCTACGACAACTTTAGGCATTAAAATCCCTACAAAATGCCCCCATATCACTATATTACTTTTCCAGTGCTTATGTTCTGTAAGTTTGGTGAGAACTTTTCCAGACGAAAAGTTTGTTATCATTCTGTGAAACACAGGATGAGTATCAAAAAACTTAGTTTCTTGCTCATATTGCTTGTAAGCTTCTTTCAGGTTTTATATGAATCAGCCTGTGAAAAACAGGATACCGAATATAATTGTTTGATTTTTCTTGATGCGAAAACTTCTCGCAAGTTACAGAACACAGGTACAGACATCTCAAAGTAAATATTTTTTCTTTATGAGAGGTTTCACACCCACATGTCTAATTCGAACTTTTTTGTAAGACAATGCAAATAATAAAATTGCTATAAAAAATTGCGATACGATTCTAACGAACGACATTTAATTTTTATTCATATAGATAAATATGTATATTTGTTTATAAATTTTTTTTGTTTATTTAAAAGCGATTCTTTTGAGTTGAAAAGTGTGTTTCCTAAGTGCAAACGAAACTGCATATATGCATACACAGAAAAAATATCATTGAGATGTAACCAACAAAACAAGTTGTTAATTTTCAATTTAAAGATTAACAATCATCATTGTTGATATTGTTACGTAAAAATATTCCTACAGGGTTAATGCAAAGAACTATCTAGAAGTATTTAACTAAAGCACTAAACGTACATACATATTCACGTGCAAACACTATAGCAACAACAATAATTATGTACATAGCTACAGACATACACACGTACAAATAAAAGTGCGAGCACTTATCGTAACCACCCTGTAATACCAGTAGCACACCGCATTGCCAACATAAGAGTCGTTACTTTGAAATTAAAAAATAACGGCCAATGGAATTATCTACAAACGCCTAGAAGCAGCAACATGAATTTTCCCGATTGTGCTAGAGGACTGTTTGAACATCTGGCTACCAATAGTAAATGACAATACAGATGGCAACGTGCAAAGATGCCATTACTAAGTACAGACATGTTAGCTCGCCATCTATCTGGCGAACATTCGAGAACCGGTTCCTGTACTATAAAAGGAGGCAGTCTGTGTGAAAATGAGTTCAGTGCCAATCAGAAAGTAGTCGAATTGACATCGTTAAGTCAGTGATAATCAGAAATTAGTCAAGTTAAGACCTCGTGCGGTGGATAATAACAATAAGAAGTACTAAAGTAAAGACAAGTTGTAATTTGCTTAGTTAAAGGTAGAATTAGTAAAATCGTATCATTCTATTTTACAGCTTGCCGTATCGTTCAACTTTGTGCACAAGTTATAGAAAATGTAACAGTTTGCACAGCACTTTTTTTTTGTCTGGCCTTAAATACGGCGTTTTTGACATTCGCTACAGAAAAATCTGTTTTCTGCAGATTCCTACGTCAGCAGTGCTCCACCACATATTTTATAACTAGTAACATGCATTGTATATTGTACGGTTTTTGTCAGCTGACACGCAACATCACGATACGATTTTACTAATTCTACCTTAAGAATAAAAAGGAAGAGCAGTAGCAAATAAAAATTGTGTGTTATTTATTTTTATTTTTGAGCAATCAAAAGAACTCACGTTTAATAAAATTTAAACGTAATAATATAAAAAATTTAAATTTTTGTAGTCAATTAAATTACTCAACATAATTATTTGTTAAATTATATCATAACGGAATGCGCACATGTAGAAGAAATAGGAAATTATGTTTTGTGTGTATTCATCATTTGCGTATTTAATAAAATGTTGCTATTTAGCTGAGAGGTAAGTGAGTTAGTTTATTAATCCTGATGTTGCCGGTTCAACTCCGCCCAAAGACATTTAGTTTTTTTTCGTAGACAAGCAAAAATCGTTTCGAGGATTCTGATTGTGTATAAAAAAAGCATTGTTAATATGTTTTATGGAAATTCAACAATTTACATTGTTAATATAACAACAACTTTAATTGAATAAAATTTGAAACCTAACAAAAATAAAAGTTGAAAAAATAAATAAATTTCAACAAACTATTTGTTGATATATTTAATTGAAAATATTTTTAAGATTTTCCTTTAACATACAATTTCTTTAATTGTATTTACAAAAAACATTGTAGGTTCAAAATCAATTAATTATTTAATTGATATAACAAAAAAATTAATTGTATTTACAAATCAGTTCTCGTGGTACCTTCATAGCGAACAGTCGATTAGCGGAATTTTTCTTACTTACAAAAAATTAAACAAACAAAAAATATTCGTATTACATATTATTCGTAATAGGTACATACTGTCTTTAATAAATAAGCTTTATGCTTTGCTGATATTTTTACATAGTAAAAATAACAAAAACAAAAAAAACCGCAAACAAAAAAAAAAAATAAACAAATTGATATTGAGGAATACTATATATATGTGTACCTCTAAACAAATAAACAATCATAAATAACAAAAACAAAAAAAGACCGCAAACATAAAAAAAACACAAACAAATATCCCTTGAGGAATTCTTTGTATGAGTGCCTCAAATACAAAAAAAATTGAAGTGAGTTCTAACGGCAGAAATGCTTATTTTACTGTGAGTTCTGAAACTCTTAATGAAAAAAATATAAATAATAAATCTGATGAAAGTCTTTTTTTAACGTCAAAGCCAATTTTTCGTCAGCGATCAACTTCGCTTTGTCCAATGCCAAATAGTAATGATGCATTAACATTACAGTTGCCTAGTACTTCTTCATATAAGCCAGTAATATCATCCCCTTCAGGCTCGTGTTCATCACTTAACAAAGTTATCACTACAGATAACAGCGGCTCGAAACTCAAGGTACAAGTCGGAATGGACAGATATATAACCGTGGTAAAGCGTGGGCGAAGCCCGAATTCTTCAAAAATTTCATCTGCTCCAAAAATGTCTAGGGATAACAGCGCAGCCTCAACTAATCGCCAAAACCGCTTCGAAATTTTGCAAGATGACAACGACAAACCCGAGGTATCCTCGAATAAAATATCCAAGCCGCCACCAATCTATTTGAGACAAAAAAATTCAAATGCCCTTATTAAAAAATTAATTTCGGTCATTGGTGAGAATAAATTTCACATTGTTCCAATAAAACGTGGAAACATAGATGAAACTAAAGTCCAAATTTATGACGAAAAAGATTTCCGCAAAATGGTTGCTGAATTTGAAAAAAATAAAACAAGCTTCTACACATATCAGCTTAAGAGCGCTAAAGGCATGCAGATCGTATTGAAGGGCATAGATTCTTATGTTGTTCCCGAAGAAATAAAAGATGCACTCGTCCTCCAGGGGTTTAAGGTAAAAAATGTGTCCAATATAATAAACAGAGAGAAGATTCCCCAACCCCTATTTCGTGTTGAACTTGAGCCTAATGATATAAAATTGAAAAAAAATGAGACGCATCCAATTTATAATTTGAAATACCTCTTGTACCGAAAAATCACAGTTGAAGAGCCACATAAGCGTTCAGGTCCTGTACAGTGCCATAATTGCCAAGAATATGGCCATACAAAAACATACTGCAATTTACCCTCCGTTTGTGTTGTGTGCGGCGAATTACACGGCACTGCTAGTTGCAATAAGCCAAAAGATCAAAGTGATAAAAAATGCATTAATTGTGGAGGTGATCACACCGCTAACTACAGAGGTTGTCCTGTGTACTCTTTCGTAAAGAAGACTATGGTGCACAAACCTAAATTAGCTCCAGCTCAATCAGCAAACGCTTACTCTGCCACTTTTGCGTAAATGAGCCAACCAGTTACTTCCCGTGTATCGTATGCAGATGCTGCTAAGACAAATTCAATTCCCACACAAAATGTTTCCCCGCCAAATAATTCAAAAACTACTGACGCAAGCTTTAATTTTAATCGCCTTGAAGCTACTATTGAAAATCTGGTGTAAACTATAAATAATTTTACAACAAATATGACTAGCATGATGAAAGAAATGCTGCGAATGCAGAATACTCTGCTTCAAGCATTAATTAATAAGCCATGAACACGTTAACAATATGTTTCTGGAACGCAAACGGCATTCGCCAACATAAAAATGAACTTGAGCACTTCCTCACGGAAAAAAATATTGATGTAATGTTAGTATCTGAGACTCATTTGACTTCGAGAAGTCTTTTTAAAATTTATAGCTACACTATATATGATACAAAGGACCCTAGAGGAAGGGCTTGCGGTGGATCAGCAATTCTAATAAAGTCAAGACTCAAGCACTATGTTCTTGATAACATTTGTGAAGAACACCTACAAGCAACAAATATTGGCATTGAAAGTTTTTGTACAAATTTTGTTATATCATCAATTTACTCCCCTCCCAGATTTTCAATCACTGAGAATCAATATGAGGATTTCTACAAATCTCTTGGACCTTGTTTTGTAGCAGCTGGCGACTACAATGCTAAGCATACGTTCTCTTAAAAATTATCTGGAAGGTCTTGATGTCACACCAGCGTCTAATTACTCTTTGTGGCGCGCTGCTAGAAAGCTTAAAACACCCATTGAGTATAAGCCACCTCTACGCACATCTACCGGAAGTTGGGCAAGAAGCGATACTGAAAAAGGTAAAATATTTGCTGAGCACTTAAAATCCGTTTTTACGCCAAACATATATACTGGTGTTGCTGATTTGCCGAATGTAGTCGCTCTACCCCCTCAACACATAAAGTTTAAGACGCGTGATTTACAAAAATTAATTGCCGAACTCAACCCGAAGAAAGCTCCGGGTATTGATGGAATTAGTAACCAGATGCTTATAAACTTGCCTCGTATTGCAATGAGAATCCTATTATTCATATTTAATGCCATTTTACGACTGGAGTATTATCCACACAGCTGGAAGCTTGCCAAGGTTAAAATGATTCCAAAGCCGGGCAAAGATCTAACCAAGTCTGAGTCATATAGGCCAATAAGTCTACTATCAACTATGTCAAAGCTTTTCGAAAAACTGCTCAAAACAAAATTGTCCCCAATTCTAATTAGTAGTGGGTGCATACCAGACCATCAATTTGGTTTTAGAAGTCAGCATAGCACCATTGAACAAACTCACAGACTGGTTCAATTTATAAGAAGAACTTTTGAGGAAAAAAAGTATTGTTCTGCGCTCTTTATTGACGTTTCCCAGGCATTTGATAAAGTGTGGCATGAAGGCCTAATTTTAAAATTGAAGACTTACTTACCAATAAACATTTTAAATATTTTGGAAAGTTACATTATTTCCCGTAAGTTCACTGTTGTGGAAGGAGACTTTACGAGTAGGCCTGAAACTATTTCATCCGGTGTGCCACAGGGGAGCATACTGGGACCAGTTTTATACTTGATTTATACTTGTGATATGCCTGTGAGCAGTAGTATCCATACTTCCACATTTGCCGACGATACAGCCTGCCTTAGTATGCACGAAAACCCTGATGAGGCATCCCGCAAACTCCAGGAACACATTAGCCAGATGGAGCTTTGGTTAAACTTATGGAGAATTAAAGTCAATGAACAAAAGTGTGTCCATATAACGTTCACCCTAAGAAGAGATACTTGCTCCCCCATTCGGATTAACAATCAAGTTGTTCCTCAACATTCACATGTGAAATATCTTGGTTTACACCTTGATCGACGACTTACATGGAAACATCACATTGACTCTAAGTTAACTCAAATGAAACTTAAATTAACTCAGGTACATTGGCTGATTGGTAGAAATTCAACACTTAGCATAGACTGCAAACTTTTAATATACAAGTCGCTTTTAAAGCCAATATGGTGTTACGGAATTCAACTATGGGGCACTGCTTCAGCTTCAAATGTAGAGAAAATTCAACGAAGACAAAATAAAATTTTACGCATGATAACATCGGCTCCATGGTACATCAAAAATTCAAATATACATCGCGATTTGAATATGCCACTAGTGACTGAAGAAATTGTAAAACACGCAGGCAAATATCTAACAAAACTCGAGTCACACCCTAATCCGCTTGCTCGTAATATTTTGAACTTTACTGGGCACATCCGCTTAAAAAAGAGAGATACACGGGCTCTAATATTCAACACTCTAGATGATGAAGCTGCTTGAAAACACTTTTTTCTTTTTGTTGCTTATCACTACTTATGTATTATTAATAACTATCACTAAGCTTATGTCCGACATTGGTCGGGCCTAATAATTTTTTTATAGATTTAAGATTTGAATACTTATTGTTAGTTCATATTTGAAGATACAATAATTAAAAAATGATGCATTAAAAAAAAAAAAAATTTACAAATCATTTTTTTTCTAAAAGATATTTATTTTAAAATCCCGCTTTTTCGCTGTATTTTCTTCGAAATCCCGCGAGCTCAATATAAAGCTACTAATACGTTGAAGTTCAACACTAGCAACGTCCGAAAGTTCTCTGAACTCAAGAGCGCCCATTGTGCCCATTCTCTTTCCTGCAAGTCCAGGACAGTGACAAAGAAAATGTTCTATGCTTTCCTCTTCATCGATATCCTGGCAGCTATGGCAAAAATTATTGTGTTCAACCCTTAGCCTTTGTGCATTCCTACCTATGATACAGTGTCCGGTTACACGGATACTAGAATCGAGATTTGTTTCCTATTCCTCAAAATTAAGTAAGCCGTACCTTCCTTATTTAGGTGAGTCCATAACTGCCTGTGAGCACGCAATCATTTCTTGTGACCCACCTTCTATTTGTTCCACCCTCCGACTTGCGCCTAGGTCTGAGTTTGCAAGAGAGTATTGATAAACCCACACATTCCAAATCAGGTGGAACCTGTAAGGTTGACCCAATTCTAGCAAGCTCATCAGCCCTAGAGTTCCCCTGAACTCTCTACGTCCCGGGATCCAGATGATCCTAATATCAAAGTGCTCTGCAATCTCATTTAGAGATGATTGACAGTCGAGGGCTGTTGTTGTTCTTAGAAGCGGAGTTTCGAGGGCCATAATAGCTGCTTGACTATCGGTGTCGTTGAAGTGACATTCATTCTCAACCAATCCGCAACTTCTCTTATAGCAAGGATCTCTGCCTGAAAGATACTGCAGTGATCCAGAAGTCGCCTTCCAATACGAAGACCTAAATCCCTCGAAAGTACTCCATAGCCCACACCTTCATGTGTTTTGGAGCCGTCCGTATAAAAATCAACACTTTTTCTTCTACCTGGAGTTCCATTCATCCACAATTCTGTGGATGGTAACCAGGTTTTATGAAGACGTTCGTGTAGTAGAGCAGGGGAAGTTTGGTCAATCCTCCATCCCCTAACTTCATCATCGAGTATTCTACAGTGGCCGGTTCCATTTCCGTTTCACAGAGAGGTACATCGAAGACGGATTGCCGAGGACGTTGCCATCTTCTTCCCTACTACGTCCTATGGTAGTAGATGAAGGAGCATTCCTAGTGAATTCGTAGGAGTAGTGCGAAGAGCATTGGTTATATACAAGGATGCAAGTCTTTGCACTTTGCTTTTTTCACTCTCTCTAGAATATTCGCCTTGAAACTCAGCTTTGAATCAAGAATAACATCAAGATACTCTGCAGTGTTGAACACTTTTATCTCCGTATTATTAAGAGTGATAGGTCGGAAAACAGGTATCTTTTACTTCCTGGAGAAAAGGACTAGTTCCGTTTTATTAGGATTAACAGCGAGCCCTCGTTTCTCCGCCCATATTGTTAAATGTGAAAGACCATCCTGTAGGATATCCCTTAGAGTTGTGAGGAATTTTCCTCTTACAGCTATTGCCACATCATAATAATAAGCCACGATTTTACGCCCCTCGATTCTAGAGATAGCAGCACAGGATTTAGAGCTAGATTCCACAATAGTGGCGAAAGAACTCCCTATTTATAAAGCGGGTCTGTCTAGAAGCTCCTAGAGCCGAAGTTATCCTGCGTTAACCCCCAAATTAGACAATGCATCAATTATCACATCTGGAGAAACATTATTAAAGGCACCCTCAATATCTACGAAGGCCACAAAGGTGTGTTCACCAACAGAAAGAGATTTCTCTATCGTGCTAACCAGCTCATGTAGAGCCGATTCGGTTGACTTTCCCGTTTGATATGCATGTTGATGCGAGGAAAGTAGTTTAACATTGATGTTTTCAGGAGAAAGGATGATAGACTCATAGGTCTGAAGTCCTTCGGTGTAGTATGATAGCTTTTACCAGCCTTCGGTATGAAAATCACTCTCGTTTCCCTCCACTTATGCCCGTTATTTCTACAAACAGGTCATTTCCCAAGGTTTTTACCTACGAGTTTGCTTTATAAAATTTAACTTACACGATACATATCTATACACTAATAGATATCTATGGCTAGAAATAACGGGCATTATTAGGAATATTATTCAGTCTTAGACAACTGGTGTAAATTCTCAGTAGGCTTGGGGCTATGAGATTCGATACTTTCCAAATCTCGGCCGGTATGATACCGTCGAGTCCTGGTGACTTGTAAGGCTTGAGACTTCTCAGATCCCAATTTAATGTCTGCATATTGACAATGTCAGATATATTTTCCGTAGGTATTGGGTAAGGATCGGATGTCTGAATCTCAGACATTGAGTTACCCTGAAAGTGAGTGTCCAGCAGGATTATTAACGATTCCTTGCTGGATGTAGTCCACGTTCCATTGGGATTCTTCAAATACCCCAGGGTGAAGGGAGTAGAGGACAAAATTTTCCTCATGCAAGAGGCTTCTGAAATATTTTCGATATTTTCACAAAACTTCCATGTTGTATTTTTAACAATTCTTATCTGTTTTATACTCCTTTAGTTTACCCTTATAAGCTATCCAGGCAGTTGATTTCTAGATGATTTAGCCTTATTGAAGAGTTTTCTACATGTACACCTACACAATTGTAACTCTCTATGCCACCAAGGCGGTTTCTTTTTCCCCATTGACTCTCTTGCATTTTTAAAGATTGTAGTAATTTTATCAACCTCACAATCTAAATCCGAAGTTTCTAGATGTGACGAGTCTCCAATCACTCCTAATTGTCTAGAAAAAATAGACCTATACAGACGCCAATTAGTCTGCCTAATATTTCGGAAGATTTCTACCTCTGGTGACCGTTCCCTAATACTAAGCTCAATAAACCTATGATCAGAAAAGGAATGTTCCTGAAGTACCCGCCAATTCATGCTCCTATCGGCCACCGAATCAGAAGAGAAGGTAACATCCAGGACTTAGTGTTTGTTCCTTGTTATAAACGTAGGTTATTGACCTCTATTACAAATATTGTAGTTAAATTCTAAAAGTTCCTCACCTCTTTCATTAGTGTCCGTACTTCCCCAAATAGTATGATGTATATTGGCATCACAACACAGGATGATATGATGTCCAGCATTTACCGCCGCAGCTATAAAGTTCCTGATCACTACCGACGGTAAGGCCCTTGATCATCATGAGCGCAGTATACTGATGCCAGCCAGTAGCATGTACCTCCGACTTCCACGCTTACCGCCGTTATGTCTCTGCCGCTGAAGTTAGATAGTAGAAATATATTAATGTGGTTCCTTGCCAAGATGCAGGTTCTATTGTTACCTTCATTCTTGACGTCATTTCGAGTGGGGAGCCTACTTACTGGCCTACTGACGTAAGAAAAATTCCAGATGTTATAGATTTTGCCGTCACTAAAAATATTCCTAGGGACTTAATTCATGTAGAGGCCTCTCTAGATCTGTCCTCCGATCACTCTCCAACAATAGTTACAATTTTCAACCCACTAAGGAGTGATTTAACTAACTCATATGTGAAGATGATTAATGGAATCAACTGGCTGGTATTCAAAAAATATCTTAGTAGTCACTGCGTAGAAAACATTCAGCTTAGATCATGCGATGATATTGAATTTAATATTGCCAATCTTAACGAAAATATTAAACAGGCTGCTGAACACGCCACTACCTCCTATCCGCAGACCGGCTTTAACAGAATTTATTCTACGGAAATTGAACGTCTTGTATGTGAAAAAAGGAGAGCTAGAAGAGAATGGCAACAACACAGATCACCCCTAAATAAAATCAGACTTAAAAAATGTACTAAACGACTCAAAGAGCTGCTATCGTCGGAAAAAACTGCACTACTGGAAAAGTATTTAGAAGGTCTTGATGTAACGTCCGCATCTAATTACTCTTTATGGCGCGCTACTAGAAATCTTAAACGACCCGTTGATCTTAAATCACCATTGCGTACTGCGACCGGAGGCTGGGCAAGAAGTGATAGTGAGAAAGGTAACTTATTTTCTGAGCATTTAAAATCTGTATTCACTCCCAATTCATGTACGGGTGCTGCTGATTTACCGAGTGTAGTTTCTCTACCCCCTCGTCCCTTAAGGTTTAAAATGCGTGAAGTACAAAAAATGATTGCTGAACTCAACCCGAAGAAAGCTCCAGGTATTGATGGCATTAGTAACAAAATGCTCATGAACTTGCCTCATATTGCAATAAGAATCCTGCTATTTACTTTTAATGCTATTTTAAGAATGCAGTATTTTCCACATAACTGGAAACTGGCCAAGATCAAAATGATTCCAAAGGCGGGCAAAGATCTTACCAAGACTGAGTCATATAGGCCTATAAGCTTACTATCTACAATCTCAAAGCTTTTCGAAAAGCTGCTCATGACTAAATTGTCCAAAATTTTAACTGATAATGGGTGCATCCCAGACCATCAATTTGGCTTTAGAAGTCAGCACAGCACGATTGAACAAACGCATAGACTGGTCCAAGTTGTAAGAAGAACATTTGAAGAAAAGAAGTATTGTTCTGCTCTCTTTATTGATGTTTCTCAGGCGTTTGATAAAGTATGGCACGAAGGCCTAGTTTTAAAATTGAAGACATATCTGCCAATAAACATTCAAAAGCTTTTGGAAAGTTATATTATTGATAGGAAGTTCACTGTTGTGGAAGGAGAGTTCACGAGTGTGCCCGAAACTATATCTTCTGGTGTGCCCCAGGGTAGTATTCTGGGTCCTGTCTTGTATTTAATATATACTTGTGATATGCCTGTGAGCAATAATATCCATATTTCTACTTTTGCCGATGATACAGCCTGTATGAGTGTGCACGAAACCCTTAAAAAAAAGGGACACACGGGCTCTTATGCCTAACACTCCAGATGGGACTACTTGAAAATACTTTCCCCCCCCTTTTTTTTTTGATTATCACTACTAATGTATTATTTATAACTATCACTAAGTTTATGTCCGACACTGGTCGGGCCTAATAATTTTTTTTATAGATTTAAGATTTGAATACTTATTGTTAGTTCACATATGAAGATACAATAAATAAATACATGCATTAAAAAAAAAAAAAAAATTCTTGACGGCTAGTATCTTAAAATCTTTGGTCCTCAGTCCGCAAAGCCTGCCACCACTAATCCAGCGTTCTTGGATTAGGACTATGACAACTTCGCATGTCGTCATGCGACGCTGAAGAGCGGCTGAGTCTGCTTTAGAGTGGTAAATATTTATCTGTAGCAGGTTTAACATCCGCTAAGACATCCATCTCCACAACCGTCTTATCGGACTCGTCGTCAGTCTCAAGAAGAAGGTCACTGTCTTCGCCGTAATCAGCGTCGAACAGGCCTGAGGCGCCTCCGAGAATTTCAGAGTCGGAAGATTTCGAAGATTCTCGTAAGCTGGCCTTCTTCTTCTCCTCTTCAAATTCTTCCTCTACACCGTTTTCACACACTATCTTAGAATTATCCGTCACTGGAGACTGATCTCCTTTGTACACCTTCAGCGTAACCTGTCCAAAGACGTACGATATAATATTATTGGACTTGGCCAAGTGAGGGAGGGTTTCAGCGTTTAGTATAATAACTACACCACGTCTGTCCGCCTCATTTTTGATGGTCGGACATGCTTGGTCGATTCCGACGTGACCGAGCTCGAAGTGCTGCATGCATCAACTATCTGCCTAGTGTTCTCGGTAGTCTTCTTCTGAACGAGTTTTCTAGTACCAGATGGTTGCGTTAAACCGGTCTTTTTTCCTTCCGCGCTAGAAAGCACCGTCAGTCCATCGGTCCCGGTCTTGTTTTTTGTTTTGGTGTAAAAAGTTTTTGTTAATTTTGGTCCCATCTAATACAGTGTTTTAACCCTGACTGCGAAAATCCGATGGGCACGGATCGTATCACACCCCGGCTAAGGGTTGGATAACCTTTGATTCACATACCTTTAGAGTCAGTTATCTTCACCCAATACCATAGAGGATCATTAAAGGTCAGCTATGGTAGTGGGTTGAAGACATAGACCACGGTGTGTAGTTAAGCCACCACACCACGACAAAGTAGTTATCCCGATGGGGAAAATCAAAGTTAAAAAGCACCAATTTAGTGGCTTTATTTGAAAATAACTAACTTGAAAAAATGTGCACTGTTATGACTTAAAAAGTACTAAATCTAGTGCTAAAGGCGCTAAATTGGCATCGCTGATTCTGTTTGTAAAAATAATCAGACTTAAAGTATGAGAGAGAGTCCATTAGTTTAAGACGCATTAGAGGCCTGCGTAAACAGTATTGAAATGTAAATACGTCTTGTTTTTAGGGTTCCGTACATCAAAGGTGAAAGGGAACCCTGTTGTTTTCGCTACGTTGTCTGTCTGTCTATCTATCCGTCACAGGATATTTTCTCTAGAACCGTAAGAGCTACGGATTTGAAATTTAGACAGAGTAACATGAGAGTTAAAAGTTAAAGGGTGTTTAATTGATAAATGCTTTGTAAAATAAGTTATTTTTTTGTTTTCTTTATTTTCTAGAGCTCACCTAGAAGCTCATAGAACTTATGTTTAAGAATTAAAAATAAAAACTATATATATATATATAAACACATGTGGTTATTAAATATAATTTATTCAAGTGCTTTATGCTGCGGCGTTTGATCAGACTCGTGAGTGTAAAATGGCCGTTGCAGTTTGTCAATGCAACTTGACACTGCAGTGTTAGCTTCACATGTTTACAACACAGTGTTGGTTATAGTGAGAATCAAACCACGCTACAGGTGTTCCAAAACGAGCAACAAAACATTTTAAAACCCCATTTAATATACTGTTACGTTTTTTATTCTCTAAAAACGCTCGAAAATTTGCAGATGAATAAAAGACCCCCGGTGTACTAATTAGGGTTAAGAATGACACTTTATTTACCGTTAAATACAATTATACTAATAAAAATCAAGAGCTAAAAAATCCACACATATAGATTGCATAAATATATCACTACGTCTTATACAAGTGATTGCACTGGTTTTGTAGCAAAACTTCCTCTGGGCAATTTGTCACATACAAGACTTATTCTGCTGATGCTCACTGTTTATACAACACTACAGACTCACTTCCAACGACGTTGACTCGAGCATTTTCTGATTATCACTGACTGAACCTCACACAGGGTACCTCTTTTTATACTACAGGAAGCGGTTCTAGAATGTTCGCAATGTACTCATAGATGACGTAATGAAATGTGTGCACATAGTAAAGCCAAATGGAAGGAACTGTATTACTGCATAACGATTTTGCTGGTATGCACGTTACCATCTGCGTTGTCGTTTAGCCAGGTGATCAAACAGTATTCTAACACAATCTGGAAAATTCATGTTACTGTTTCTAGGTGTTTGTAGATAATTCCATTGGCCATTATTTTGAATTTAAGAATAATTGTGTAACGACTTTTATGTTGATAATACCGTGCGTTATTGGTAAAACATACAGGGTTGTTACCATATGTGCTTACACTTTTATATGTATGTGCGTATAGGTGTGTAGCTATCCCTGCAGAAAGTGCGAATAGTGAAAATGTACTGAGTCGCTTTTGACTTTGTCACCAGTACTACTCTACAATTATTCCCCATACAATACTTTATGCTATAGACATTTAGCATGTGCTTGTCATTGAAAATCTACTAGTAACACTAAAACAATTGACTAGGTAGTGAATTCATAGTTCTTATGGGAACATGGAGACATACTAACCAGACATTTACTGGTACATTTCTATACTGTAGTGTACCTCACTTACTGTAATACACTGTATCATAATATAATTGCATTGCAACACAGTTCATTGTAATAATTAACAAAACGCTTCCTGTATTAAATTTAAATGACACACTTTTGTTTTCATTATAGATGGTCAGCAAAAGTAAAGACATAAAGAAACACAAAAATAATAAAATGTAAAATAGTATATAAGTAGAGTAAAACATTGAATAAATCAGACTTTAATGAATGAACATAAACCGGCAATAACTTGCCTTGTTTAATTATTGAATTCTCACTTTTTCTGGCAGTTCCTTTGAACGCCTAGTTATAAGCTGGACCCCCTGTACAGCTGGATAAAAATAATAATTGGGCTATAGAACTTCTCAACACACTACATACTAGTTACACATCCATATTAACACACAACCTTTACATGGCGATCCTGCGGACAAAAACCTTGTGAAACTATGTCAGAAGAAATAGACGAAATTTTTTCACGCTGGGAAAAATACTTAGAAGAAAAATACAAATCAACAGAATACAAACCTTCACCAACAGCAATAGCAGCACCTATATACATACCAACACCTCTTAATGCTGGCCCAAAACCCATCAGCATAGAAGAATACAGAAGAAGACAACAAGCCCATAAGAAATCAAAGGAAGAAAAACCAAAAATACAAAAGAAGAAGCGAGGAGAAAAAAATTTCAAAAAAGGAAAGAAATAGCAGTACTCTATAATAAGTTAAATTTAGCTATTCACCAAAAAGAAAAAATTATGATAAAAAAAGCAAATTAAATTACTAAAATAAGAAAATTATATTTGTTAAATAAATTTTGAAACCTTAATTAAAATTTAAATATTATTAAGGACAAATAGAAAAATGGTAAAACCAAAAAATAAACAGAACTCTTTACCTATATTAAAAGAAAATCAGATCTTAACAGAAGAAAACACTGAGGAACAAATTAAGTATTCTATTTAATGGTTGACTCAACTGTGGAAAGATTTAGGAATTGAAGGAACTCCCGATAAAGAGGAAATATTAAACCCAACAAAAACAGAATTAGAGACGATTTTATTATTACGAAAATATAATATTTAAAAATTATTTGAAATCAATATGGGAGGCAAAACATCCAAAATATCTAACCCAAATGCCAATGTAGTATATAATGTTGAAATTGTAGACCACACTAAACAAATAGATTCAGTATAATATTAGTTATATTAAGCGCATTAAATATATTAATTAAATTATATATCCTACACAAAAGATCATTGAGAAAAAAGTATGCTAGCCGTAGTGACAACTTAGATAAAATTTAATTTAAAATAAAACAAAATTAAATAAACATAAAATTTTTAAATCAATGGAATGGCAAAATATTGTTAGTAAAATTAGATTGATAAAAAAAAAATTTTGATAAGTCCTATAAATGTTTAAACACTGATAGAGCAACAAAAGACGAGACAATTGAAAAACATATACAGAATTTAATAACAAAATTTGAAGAAATAAGAGTAATATTAAACGTTAACTATAATCGACTGACAACTTCACACAAAGTCGCAGCCGACGCATTTTTCTTAGATATAAGAGATAAACTTTCAAAAATATCAACAAGAAAAGGATTAGAATTAGAAATACCTAGCTCCCTACATCAACAATTAATTAGAAAAATTTCGAATAACTCAGACATGACACAACCAACTGCAACAATGACAATGAACGCTTCAGAGCTTGCATCAATTGCAAAATTAATTCCCATCTACTCTGGTAGAAAGGAAGAACTTAACCCATTCATAGCCAATTTGGAATTAATTCAAGAGACCCTAGAGGATACAAAGAAAGCCAATTTCTTTCAATTTGTTTTTAAAACAAGATTAGATCAAAAGGTACAAAACAGAATAAAGCAAACTATTATACCAAACAATCTAGAAGAATTAATAAAAGAACTTAAGAAAAACTATGAGACAAAACAAACACCAAATAGCATCCTAAATGACTTAAATAAAATATCACAACAAGGTGACATACGAAAATTTGCAGACAAAATTGAAAGTTTAATTTCAGAATTAAACCAATTACAAATATCAAGCATAGGAGAAGAATACAATAAAAAATACAATCAAATGGTATCATTGCATTTAACGCATTTAAAAATGGATTAGCCAATAGAGAAATAGTAAAAACAATAGAAGCAAGCAGAGTAAAAACATTTGCAGAAGCTTTAGAAATTGCAGAAGAATCCAACAATTCAAATGCCCAAGCACATATTATGCATCAGAGGATTAGATTTAATAATAGAAATCAGAATAGAAATAATAATAATTTTAACAATACAAATCGCAGTAATAACAATAATAATAACACAAACAATAAATTTTTTTTACTCCAGAAATAACAATTTTAATAGAGGAAACAATTTTAATAACTATAGAAATTTTAATAGAAACAATAATCCAAACACTAGAAATAACACCTTCAATAATAGGAATGGAAGCAGTAATAATAGACAAAATAACACATACAGAAATAACAACAACAGATATATACACACAATACAAGATTCGGGAAACGCATTAGGCTCGGAATACAGAGATATTCCGGACAGCCAAATTTAAAAATACACAAAGTATCTAATAATAACACAAATTTCATAACCACTAAGTACAAAAATAAAACTTTCACATTTCTGATTGACACAGCAGCTGACATATCACTTTGTCGAATGCAAAATGAATTCCAATATGAAATTTTAAACGATGAAGAAAGATGCAAATTAACAGGCATTACTACAGAAGAAATCCATTCACTAGGAACAATAGAAATAGAATTAAATTTAGCAAATGAAATATGCTTACACCCATTTCATATAGTAGATTCAGACTTTCCCATAGAAACAGACGGAATAATAGGTAGAGATTTTCTCAAGAAATACCTTTGCAAAATAGATTACGAAACATCCACAATCTCCATATTTACAAATAATACAACTATAACACTTCCAATGCATACAAAATCATTTACGTCACTACAAATAAAAGTACCACCAAGAACAGAAATAATACAAGCATTAAAATTAAACTTAACTGAAGATAGCGTAATTTTTAATAATGAATTAAAACCAGGCGTATTTTTAAGTAATTCAATAGCACCGAAAAACGGCATGACTCATTTAAAAATATTAAATACAACAAATGATGAAATAATTTTAAAAGGCATTAAACTCCAAACTGACCCACTTAAAAACTATGAAATATTAAATTACAATAATGTTAATAACCCCAAACGTTTTGAACAAATACTAAATGACTTGCAATTAAATAATAATGACAATTATGCAAAAACAGAATTAATAAAAATTTTTAGGAAATATCAAAATATTTTTCACCTTGAAAACGAAAAATTAAGCGTCAACAATTTTTACACACAGAACATCATGACGTCAGACAATACACCAGTGTACATGAAAAACTACAGATTACCTCATGCACATACTGAAATAATAAACGAACAAGTACAAACAATGCTTGATGATGATATAATAGAACCATCAATTAGCCCATATAATGCTCCACTCCTCTTGGTACCCAAAAAGAACACGGAAGACAAAAAGAAATGGAGACTAGTAGTAGACTTTAGAAAACTGAACGACAAAATTGTAAGCGACAAATTTCCACTAACTAGACTAGAAGATATTTTAGACAAACTTGGTAGAGCCAAATGGTTTTCTACACTAGACATGACAAGTTCATTTCACCAGATTGAATTAAATAAAGAATCTAGACCACTTACAGCATTTTCTACGCCTCAAGGCCACTATCAATTCAAAAGACTCCCTTTCGGACTAAAAATTTCTTCAAACAGCTTTCAACGAATGCTAACAATAGCACTTTCCGGACTAGAATCCGAAACATTCCTTTATGTAGATGACATAATAGTATATGGATGTAGCTTAAACCATCACAACCAAAATTTAATAAAAGTACTGGACAGACTTCAAAAGTACAATCTAAAACTTAATCCAAAGAAATGTTGTTTTTTAAGACCAGAAGTGATTTACTTGGGACATTTAATAACAAAAGACGGTGTAAAGACAGACCCATCTAAATATGAAACAATAAAAAATTATCCAATACCTAAAAACACAGACGAAGTAAGACGATTCATTGCATTTTGCAATTATTACAGAAAATTCATACCTAATTTTGCTGACATCGCTAAAGATCTAAACGCACTTTTAAAGAAATCGACAGAATTCAAATGGACAGAACAATGCCAACATGCCTTCGAAACACTAAAAGAAAAACTAATCAACCCACCTGTATTACAATACCCAAATTTTGAAAAACCCTTTATACTAACAACTGACGCTTCAAACTACGCGATAGGCGCTGTACTATCACAAGGAGAAATAGGACAAGATTTACCAATTTCATATGCAAGTAAAGCATTACAAAAACATGACATGAATAAACCAGTCATTGAAAAAGAACTATTAGCAATACACTGGGGAATAAATTATTTTAAACCTTATCTATATGGAAGACAATTCATAGTAGTAACAGACCACAGACCTTTAATTTCGCTCTTTTCACATAAGAATCCTTCATCTAAAATGACAAGAATTAGACTAGATTTAAGTGATTATGATTTTACAATTATTTATAAGAAAGGAAAATGAACACTAATGCTGATGCACTTTCAAGAATAAAAATTGACTCTGACATATCAAGACAAATGATACCATTAGAAAACGATGAAACAAAAAAAAAAAGTATTTGTAACTACAAGGGCAATGAAAAATAAAACTAATGAGGCAAATATAAAACAAAATAATGAGGCAACTAACAATAATATAAATGAAAAGAATGAGCTCACAACAGATATAAATATGGAAAAATGTAATTCTCAGAAGTCTGATCAACTTCAAATATGGGAATGCATATCCATTAATGACGTCAAAAATATGAAAAAATTGAAATTTAATAAAAGCGAAAATATAGAAGAAAAAGATATAATTATTGAAAATAATATTGTGCACATAGGACGTAATGATAATTCTTCGAAACCAGATTCGACTATGAAGAAGTTACATACCCAAAATATGAATAAAGAAATTAATAATGAAATTAATAAGCTAGCAAGATTCAGCGATAACTCAGCGAAACTAGATTCGATTCTGAGGAAACTGATATCTAAAATTAACGAAGAAAATATAAGAGAATTAGCGCAATCTAATAAGGATGAAATATTTAAAATATATAAAAAAGAAGCATATGCCAAAATAAATATAAATAGTAAATGTCCTCAATTAAAAATACTAACATACAATGCCCCAACAAAGATAACTGATGACATATTTCAATACAAACTAATGGACGAAAGCCACATGTAGACACAGGCCATTTGCCATATGAGTTGTTATATGAAAAATTGCCATCCAACATTTTAGACAATAACACGAAATTTAATAATTATCATGAGTACGTACAAGAACCATGACTCACGTTACAATTTACATTAAACATAGATAATGAACTAATAAAATCAAAAGAATATTAAACAATAATTAATTAAATATTACTCCTATATCAAGACTTAGTATTTTAGTTAAGGTAAATAAAAACCAAGTCCATATACATAAATAAAATATAAAATAATAAAATTTAACAATAAAAGAAGTTCATAATAACAATTTAAAACCACATAAACCTTTTGTAAAGCTAGAAAAAAAAATCATTAACAATATATGAAAAAATTTGAATTTAAGAAAATTTTAACATAAAAATGTATTAATATTTCATGATTAATTTTTAAATTACAATGATAATTATTAAAACAAAAAATTATTTACATAATTTTTCTCTTAAGGGTGAGGGTGTAGTGTACCTCACTTACTGTAATACACTGTATCATAATATAATTGCATTGCAACACAGTTCATTGTAATAATTAACAAAACGCTTACTGTATTAAATTTAAATGACACACTTTTGTTTTCATTATAGATGGTCAGCAAAAGTAAAGACATAAAGAAACACAAAAATAATAAAATGTAAAATAGTATATAAGTAGAGTAAAACATTGAATAAATCAGACTTTAATGAATGAACATAAACCGGCAATAACTTGCCTTGTTTAATTATTGAATTCTCACTTTTTCTGGCAGTTCCTTTGAACGCCTAGTTATAAGCTGGACCCCCTGTACAGCTGGATAAAAATAATAATTGGGCTATAGAACTTCTGAACACACTACATACTAGTTACACATCCATATTAACACACAACCTTTACAATACCTTTCGTACATAAAAATTTATGTATATTGACAAGTTGTTGCAAAATCCACCAGAAATACACCACATCTGTTTTCTCTATTTCTTTTATACTGACGAATAGAAGAGAAATTGTAGTCAATGTAACTACTACTAGAATTTTAGTGTTGACATAGAGACACTTGGCCCCAGTCTGACTGCAGGGTATACAATTGTTGTTGCTATAGTTCTTCTGTGTGCTTGTACGTTAATACGTGTGTACGTTTAGTTATTTAGCTACTATTTTAAATAATTCTTTGACTCTTTAGGAATATTTTCGCGTAACACTCACATTAACCAAGTTGGAATATTTTGTTTCGTGTATTGCTGCATTAACCTTGTCGACGGACGGAAATTTGTAAAGTTAGTTTATTTTTATACAGACTACAACAATCTATCAGTTAATGTAATTTTGAAACAGTAAGAGAAAAGTTTTTGAAATTTTGAAAAACAGTAAAACTAAAAAATCCCAAAATTGTAAAATCGCCAAACCGAAAAAAATCGCCAAAAACGAAATAAAAGCGCCAAATCAAAAATTTCTATATCTAAAATAAATCGCCAAAAACTTGAAAAATCGCCAAAATGACAAAAAATCGCCAAATGAAAAAAAATCCGCATTATGAAAAAAACCCCAAAAATCGAAAAAATCGCCAAAACGAAAAAAGCACCAAAACTAAAAAAATCGCCAAAACCGCAAAAAACCTCAAAAAACGCCAATTAAAAAAAAAAACGATTAAAACCGAAAAATCCCAAAAACGAAAAAATGTCAAAACTATATACCCAATAAGCACTCAAAAAATTTAAAAAAGCACTTCAAATTTAACTGGAAACAAAGTTGAATTCAAACATTTTTTCAAGTAATATTCAAGTTTGAAAATATTTGGAAATAAAAAAGCAATGTGAGTCCGATCACAAAGGAGATGTGTAAACATCTAGTAATGAAATTTTTTTTTAAGTTGGAAGTACTTATGCTTTTAGTATATTTTTTTAAATTAATTAATTAAAAGTATCCAAACTTTCAATACTGTAAATACATAGGAATTTGTTGGTTTTTGTATGTTTTATTAAAATTATTTGGTTAGTAAATGGGCACACTGCAGTATATGTATGTATATGTACTGCATTAAAAATTGCAGTAAGCAGTAAATTTACTGATTACTAAAAAAAATTCAGTAAATTTTTACTGCTAATGAAATTTAATTTGCACTACCAGTAAAATCGTAGTGCCGTAATCATAATAAAATTGTAGCAAGTGGCAAAGGTTTTTCATTCAATTTTTGAAACTTTTGTATGAAAAACATTTAGCCACTTGGTAGAATTTCATTATGAATACGGGCATTACTGAAAATTCAATGCACCTCATCATATAACAAATCATTTAGGCAATTTATAAAAATTGTAGAAAAAAATTTTAACAAATCAGTAAAAATTTACTTGTTAAAATTTTTTTATTATTTTTACTGAAACTTTAGTGGTACTGCAGTGCTCGTCTATGGTAAATGCCTTTACTTTTACTTTTCAATTTTTAATTCCTGTTGTTTATCGTTTAGTTGTTGCTGTTCTTGTTGTTGTGTACGCATTGCAATTAAAATAAATTCAGTAAAGTGCAACTTTGACTCGCGCACATTCGGTTTTGAGCATTTTTTGATTTAGCTTTCTTATTTTTTTAAGTTTAAACGATTTTTTCAGTTTTGTCGGTTTTTTCTCGTTTTTGCGTTTTTTTCTCTCTGGGTTTTTTTCATTTTCGCAATTTTTTCCATTTTGGCGATTTTTTTTTCATTTTGCGACTTTTTTCTGTTTTCGGGTTTTTTTCATTTCGGCGATTTTTTTCATTTTCGGGATTTTTTTGTATTTTTGGGTTTTTTTTTATTTTGGCGATTTTTTCATTTTGGCGATTTTTTTGTTTAAGGGTTTTTTCATTTTGGCGATTTTCCGGTTTTTTTGCGATTTATTTTAGTTTCAGAAATTTTTTTTAATTTGGTGCTTTTTTCGTTTTGGCGATTTTTTTTGTTTTTGGCGATTTTTTAGATTTAGCGATTTTTTTTGAAAATTTCAAGAGTTTTGCTCTTACAGTTTCCAAGATACAGCAAGTTGTCAAAATTACAAAGTCAAAATTGCATTAACTGATGGAACACCCATTGATTTAAATTTTTTAAATTTAGTGTTAATTGTTGTAGTCTGTATAAAAATACACTAACTTTTAAAATTTCAAGTGTATATATGTACATACAATTGTATGTATATTACATGGGATTTTAACATTTTTCGTTGCCCTTTAATTTTTAAATCTCATATGTATATATGTTGTTGTAGTGGCCAAATGTCTACACACTGTGTCCAAATTTCAAATTTCCCAAAATGGTTAGAGAAATTCGACTTCATTCGCTGTTTAAAGAACCACCAGCAGCACCATTTCTATGTAGTGGGATATATGTAGAATTCTTCTATTTCCCACAATGACAACTACTCTTCTCCAGAAATTTTGCTTCAAAAATCACTTTTTTCAAATTAATTTTTCCAAACTCCCAAAATGGTTAGAGAAATTCGACATCATTTGCTCTTTAAATAACCACCAGGAGCAGCATTTCTATATAGTGGGAATTCTTCTATTTCCCACAATGACCACTACTCTTCTCCAGAAATTGTGCTTCAAAAATCACTTTTTTCAAATTAATTCTTCCAAACTCCCAAAAGGGTTAGAGAAATGCGACATCATTTGCTCTTTAAAGAACCACCAGGAGCACCATTTTTATATAGTGGGATATATGTAGAATTCTTCTATTTCCCATAATGACCACTTTTCCTTCCAAAATAGGACCATTTTTAAAATTAAGTTTCTGTGTTATTGATATATCTGTTGTATATTCCATTAGTATAATTTCATTATTCAGATCTCGGACCATATTTTCCATTAATTTTTGGGTATAGTACCAGTCCCGGTTCCTGGATTTTACCACCGAAATAATATTCTTTTATTTTACTAGGACTGTTAAGTGCTTAACAGTGCACTGTTAACTGCAAAATGAGCTCTGTAAAATTTTTTTGGTTTTTGTCTCTGCTAGTTAAATTTAAATTTATCTTCACACACATGAATTAACAAATGCAGAAAAAAGAAATGAGAAAATTCAACAAAAGTAAACCTAAAAAAATCTTTACATGGTAATACAATCCATTACGACATGTAAAAAAATGCTGTGGAATGTACAAAATCTTATCATGTAAACGCAAAATGTATCAAGTGCGGTTAGAAAATTTGACAGGCGGTCGATACATGTTTAGAAACTTAAGTATTCTCATCACACCAAAGTAATAGGTCTGTTCATTTACTTTCCCAGCAGAAACCAGCAACGAGAGAGTAAAGCAGAAATTTACAAAATTACTCTCCCAGACACGAAAATGTAAATGAACGCCTTACTTGTAAAAACTTGCAAGAAAATTTTATTCATATCAGAACCATGGATGGAAATCCTGATACAGTTGTACTTTTTCTGATGTATTTTGTTTGATAATATTTTAAATTACAATTTTTTTATAAATTGACATTTAATATGAAATTATTTACATAGTTTCATGTATTATTTAATATTTTTATGCATTTTTCATGATTTTTTAATTTTATTCCACTAACAAATACAAAAATGCGACTTACCATCTCTGATCAGATATGAGATATAAACAAACTTCTTTGACAATAAAATTGAATTTATGTGGCTTAATGAAACAAAACCAATAAATTCAAAAAACATGCTTTCTTTTTACATACGTGTTCATATTTTTTTTAGTAAAGAAATTCACATTTTTTAGTTTTCCTTTTTCAGATATTTTTGAAATAATTAATTTTTTTTTAATACATGTTTTTTTATTTATTGTATCTTCAAATATGAACTAACAATAAGTATTCAAATCTTAAATCTATAAAAAAAATTATTAGGCCCGACCAATGTCGGACATAAGCTTAGTGATAGTTATTAATAATACATAAGTAGTGATAAGCAACAAAAAAAAAAAAAGTGTTTTCAAGCAGCTTCATCATCTAGAGTGATGAATATTAGAGCCCGTGTATCTCTCTTTTTTAAGCGGATGTGCCCAGTAAAGTTCAAAATATTACGAGCAAGCGGATTAGGATGTGACTCGAGTTTTGTTAGATATTTGCCAGCGTATTTTACAATTTCTTCAGTCACTAGTGGCATATTCAAATCGCGATGTATATTTGAATTTTTGATGTACCATGGAGCCGATGTTATCATGCGTAAAATTTTATTTTGCCTTCGTTGAATTTTCTCTACATTTGAAGCTGAAGCAGTGCCCCATAGTTGAATTCCGTAACACCATATTGGCTTTAAAAGCGACTTGTATATTAAAAGTTTGCAGTCTAGGCTAAGTGTTGAATTTCTACCAATCAGCCAATGTACCTGAGTTAATTTAAGTTTCATTTGAGTTAACTTAGAGTCAATGTGATGTTTCCATGTAAGTCGTCGATCAAGGTGTATACCAAGATATTTCACATGTGAATGTTGAGGAACAACTTGATTGTTAATCCGAATGGGGGAGCAAGTATCTCTTCTTAGGGTGAACGTTATATGGACATACTTTTGTTCATTGACATTAATTCTCCATAAGTTTAACCAAACCTCCATCTGGCTAATGTGTTCCTGGAGTTTGCGGGATGCCTCATCAGGGTTTTCGTTCATACTAAGGCAGGCTGTATCGTCGGCAAATGTGGAAGTATGGATACTACAGCTCACAGGCATATCACAAGTATAAATCAAATATAAAACTGGTCCCAGTATGCTCCCCTGTGGCACACCGGATGAAATAGTTTCAGGCCTACTCGTAAAGTCTCCTTCCACAACAGTGAAATTACGGGAAATAATGTAACTTTCCAAAATATTTGAAATGTTTATTGGTAAGTAAGTCTTCAATTTTGAAATTAGGCCTTCATGCCACACTTTATCAAATGCCTGGGAAACGTCAATAAAGAGCGCAGAACAATACTCTTTTTCCTCAAAAGTTCTTCTTATAAATTGAACCAGTCTGTGAGTTTGTTCAATGGTGCTATGCTGACTTCTAAAACCAAATTGATGGTCTGGTATGCACCCACTACTAATTAGAATTGGGGACAATTTTGTTTTGAGCAGTTTTTCGAAAAGCTTTGACATAGTTGATAGTAGACTTATTGGCCTATATGACTCAGCCTTGGTTAGATCTTTGCCCGGCTTTGGAATCATTTTAAACTTGGCAAGCTTCCAGCTGTGTGGATAATACTCCAGTCGTAAAATGGCATTAAATATGAATAATAGGATTCTCATTGCAATACGAGGCAAGTTCATAAGCATCTGGTTACTAATTCCATCAATACACGGAGCTTTCTCCGGGTTGAGTTCGGCAAATAATTTTTGTAAATCACGCGTCTTAAACTTTATGTGTTGAGGGGGTAGAGCGACTACATTCGGCAAATCAGCAACACCAGTACATATGTTTGGCGTAAAAACGGATTTTAAGTGATCAGCAAATATTTTACCTTTTTCAGTATCGCTTGTTGCCCAACTTCCGGTAGATGTGCGTAGAGGTGGCTTATACTCAATGGGTGTTTTAAGCTTTCTAGCAGCGCGCCACAAAGAGTAATTAGACGCTGGTGTGACATCAAGACCTTCCAGATAATTTTTAAGAGATGCAGTTTTTTCAGACGCAAGCAACTCTTGGAGTCGTTTAGTGCACTCTTTAAATCTGATTTTATTTTGTGGTGATCTGTGCTGTTGCCATTTCCTTCTAGCTCTTCTTTTTTCACGTACGAGACGTTCAATGTCTGTAGAATAAATTTTATTAAACCCAGTCTGCGGATGGGAGATAATGGCATGTTCAGCAGCCTGTTTAATATTCTCGCTGAGATTGGCAATGTTAGATTCAATATCATCGGATGTTCTAAGCGTAATGTTTTCCGTACAATGACTACTGAGATATTTTTTGAACCCCAGCCAATTAACACGATTGATCATCTTCACATATGGGTCAGGTAAGTTACTTCTTAAGGGACTACAAATTGTAATGATCGTCGGAGAGTGATCGGACGAAAGATCAAGAGAAGCTTGAACTTGAATTAAATCCCTAGAGATATTTTTTATGACGCCAAAATCTATAACATCCGGAATTTTTTGTATGTCAGTAGGCCAATAAGTGGGCTCCCCACTCGAAATGACATCCAAGCCCATTTTTGAAATAGTGTTGAACAATGCTCGACCTCTGGGGGTAATAAGACGCGAACCCCAGAACGTATGCTTAGCATTGTAGTCGCCAGCTGCTACAAAACAAGGTCCAAGAGACTTGTAGAAATCCTCATATTGATTCTCAGTGATTGAAAATCTGGGAGGGGAGTAAATTGATGATATAACAAAATTTGTACAAAAACTTTCAATGCCAATATTTGTTGCTTGTAGGTGTTCTTCACAAATGTTATCAAGAACATAGTGCTTGAGTCTTGACTTTATTAGAATTGCTGATCCACCGCAAGCCCTTCCTCTAGGGTCCTTTGTATCATATATAGTGTAGCTATAAATTTTAAAAAGACTTCTCGAAGTCAAATGAGTCTCAGATACTAACATTACATCAATATTTTTTTCCGTGAGGAAGTGCTCAAGTTCATTTTTATGTTGGCGAATGCCGTTTGCGTTCCAGAAACATATTGTTAACGTGTTCATGGCTTATTAATTAATGCTTGAAGCAGAGTATTCTGCATTGCAGCATTTCTTTCATCATGCTAGTCATATTTGTTGTAAAATTATTTATAGTTTACACCAGATTTTCAATAGTAGCTTCAAGGCGATTAAAATTAAAGCTTGCGTCAGTAGTTTTTGAATTATTTGGCGGGGAAACATTTTGTGTGGGAATTGAATTTGTCTTAGCAGCATCTGCATACGATACACGGGAAGTAACTGGTTGGCTCATTTACGCAAAAGTGGCAGAGTAAGCGTTTGCTGATTGAGCTGGAGCTAATTTAGGTTTGTGCACCATAGTCTTCTTTACGAAAGAGTACACAGGACAACCTCTGTAGTTAGCGGTGTGATCACCTCCACAATTAATGCATTTTTTATCACTTTGATCTTTTGGCTTATTGCAACTAGCAGTGCCGTGTAATTCGCCGCACACAACACAAACAGAGGGTAAATTGCAGTATGTTTTTGTATGGCCATATTCTTGGCAATTATGGCACTGTACAGGACCTGAACGCTTATGTGGCTCTTCAACTGTGATTTTTCGGTACAAGAGGTATTTCAAATTATAAATTGGATGCGTCTCATTTTTTTTCAATTTTATATCATTAGGCTCAAGTTCAACACGAAATAGGGGTTGGGGAATCTTCTCTCTGTTTATTATATTGGACACATTTTTTACCTTAAACCCCTGGAGGACGAGTGCATCTTTTATTTCTTCGGGAACAACATAAGAATCTATGCCCTTCAATACGATCTGCATGCCTTTAGCGCTCTTAAGCTGGTATGTGTAGAAGCTTGTTTTATTTTTTTCAAATTCAGCAACCATTTTGCGGAAATCTTTTTCGTCATAAATTTTGACTTTAGTTTCATCTATGTTTCCACGTTTTATTGGAACAATGTGAAATTTATTCTCACCAATGACCGAAATTAATTTTTTAATAAGGGCATTTGAATTTTTTTGTCTCAAATAGATTGGTGGCGGCTTGGATATTTTATTCGAGGATACCTCGGGTTTGTCGTTGTCATCTTGCAAAATTTCGAAGCGGTTTTGGCGATTAGTTGAGGCTGCGCTGTTATCCCTAGACATTTTTGGAGCAGATGAAATTTTTGAAGAATTCGGGCTTCGCCCACGCTTTACCACGGTTATATATCTGTCCATTCCGACTTGTACCTTGAGTTTCGAGCCGCTGTTATCTGTAGTGATAACTTTGTTAAGTGATGAACACGAGCCTGAAGGAAATAATTAATTTGACAACAAAATAAACAACAGGTGGTTGGATAATTCTTGCAAGTAAAAATTTAACTAGTAATAATTTGTAAGAATATTTTAGTTTATCTCTCTTTCCTTGGAAACTTTTTGAGTTAATGAACACTTTCCAGTAACAATTCTTACAAATTCGTAGCAATTTTTAGTAAATGAACAAAACTAATGATTGGAAATTTTCATATTGTTTTTGTAAATATTGTATAACTGCAACCATCAACTAACGGATGGTACAGCAGAACCAAAAACATAATAAAAAAAACCCATAAAAAGTTATATTTTCTAGTAAAATTACAATTAAATAATAAAATGTTTTCTCCAAGTTTTAGTTTTATTAAAACACAATTTTGAAATTTTTTGATATTAACTCCGCAGTTTAATATCTTTACTTGCATTTTACTTACAGTATCTGTGTTAAAAATACCTACAGCAGACTTTTGTTCTCGTTTTTTAACACGGTCAGAATTTCATAATATTTTGATTCTACAAAGTCGTAATACTTTGCATTACCATGTAAGAACACCTTAACAAACAGTAATGACAATAGAAGATTTGATATGATAGTATATAATTAACGTGACCATATTATGGTTTCTTTAATAAGCGGCACACAATCGACCAAAAAGCGGGATTTCGAAGAAAATACCGCGAAAGAGCGTGATTTTAAAATTAATATTTAGAAAGCGGGATGTGTAATATGTACATACATAGTTTCGTTTGTACTTGGGAAATACAATTTTAATCTATAAAATGCTTTTAAATTGTAATAAACTCAGCTTGTAAAAATAAGACAATGAGTTTATTATATTAAAGGTACATATGTATTTATTATTTTAAGTTTTCTTTACGTATATTAATATTTGGACGTTTTATTCCTTGCACACTTGTAAGTAACTTAAAATATAAATTATACAAATTAAGTATACGGTAGAATATTTACACAGAAAAAAATATCATCGAAATGCAACCAACAAAAAAAATTGTTAGCATTTAATTCAAAAATTAACAATCATCATTGTTGATATAACAAATTTAAATTTTTGTAGTCAATTAAATTACTCAACAAAATTATTTATTAAATTATATATAATGGAATGCGCACATGTAGAAGAAACAAGAAATCATATTTTGTGTGTATTCATCATTTGTGTATTTAATAAAGTGTTGCTCTTTAGCTGAGAGGTAAGTGTGTCAGTTTATTAGTGTTGGTGTTGCCGGTTCAACTCCGCCCAAAGACGTTTAGTGTTTTTCGCAGACAAGCAAAAAATCGTTTCGAGGATTGTGATTGTGTATAAAAAGCTTGTTAATATAACAATTATGATACAGAGATTCAACAATTCACATTGTTAATATAACAATAACTTTAATTGAAATAACTTTGAAATCTAACAAAAATAAATGTTAAAAAAAAATAAGTTGCAACAAATTAATTGTTGATATATTTAATTGAAAATATTTTTAAGATTTTCCTTCAACTTACAATTTCGTTAATTGTATTTACAAAAATCGTTGTATGTTCAAAATCCATTAATTATTTAATTGATATAACAAAAAAATTAATTGTATTTACAAATCATTTTTTTCTGTGTATTACAGTAATAATAATTGAAAGTAATGATAATATTAATATTAATATTAATTATAATAATTCAACATCCTACATAAATAAACAAAAATATTCATCTAAATACATATGTGAATAAAAATCAAATGTCGTTCGTTGGTAATCTCATCAATTAAGAGCGGCTGCACCGATTTCGCTATTTTTTTTTTTTTTTTTGGAAGAAACGTGAAATTTCGTGTGAGTAACGATTTTTGTTTTTTCTCTTAAAAAAAAAGTTCGAGTTAAACATGTGGGTATGAAACCTAACATAAAGAAGAAATATTTACTTTGAGATATCTGGAAAAGTAATATAGTGCGATAATCATTGTACTGATATTGCAGATTTGCCCACAGCGTATTACTGATGGTCTAGAAGGAGCAACAGTCTATTAATTTTTTAATACCTAAAGTTGTCGTGGCACTTCCTATAGAGAAGCAACGTTTACTTCACAATATCTTGGGAGCCAAAACAGTAAAAAAATTTAAATATTTTCGTAAAGATAGTATTACAAAAAATAGTCAATAATGGAGCAAAAATTGTGTCACCTCCTAATGTCCTAGTAATTTGAAATTCTGCTGGTTCTGCCGATGATAGAAAATAATCGGGATTGGACAAGTGAGCATCAAATAAGGAAAATGTTTAATTAAAAAAATATCTTGGAAACGAATGACATTTATGTTAACAAATATTGTACAAAATAGTGAAGGTTGGGCCGCAAGCGTGAAACTTGTAATATAAAAAAAATTTTCTTTTCATCTTGAAACGTTTACAAAGCACACAGGGCTTCGGATACTTAATAACTACACTTAAAAACATATTTGGAATAAATTTTTGTGACTGATATTTTAATAAAAATAGAACAAGATATTGAAAAATTTCAAAACTCTAAAAAGCGGGATGAAGCGGGATAGAAATTCGAAGCAGATCAATCTACAAAAAGGGAATTATATTATATTATATATCAAGGGAATTATAATTAGAGATAAAAATACGTCCAAATCAGTGATGCAAAATGTGGCACAATTGGGCTATTTTTGATACTTAATGGCACTGTGGAACTCTTTAGGCTTTTTTGAGATTTTCAGCTCAAAATTCAACTAATTCCTTCTAACCTTTAAAAACGCTTTTTAATGGAGTTTTCTCCGTTTTAAAAACTATTTTTGTATTTAAGAAATTTATTATTCGACACATGGTCAGAAGTTTATTTTAATTTGAAATTTATTTGCCACGGTTCAGTGTTGTCTATATGCATTTCATTGTTGTGTGTTGAAGTCTACTGATGATTTGTGACAGCAACAATGTAATGCATATAGACAAAGCTGAACCGCCGGCAAATAAATTTCAAATTAAAACTATTTTTATACTTAGAGTTTTTTATTTAAACTGGTTTCCGAAACCTGCGCCAGATTATGTTTTAAGTGGGGAACCCAATAGTATTGTACGACTTTCTATTAATCTTTTTTCAAAGCAAACAGAACAAATACATAATGTATATACATATGTATGTATGTAGGGCAAAACTGTAAGTTCCTCAGCATGTGTGGAAAGAATCTTTTCTTTCCAAAATATGGTTAAGACTAATTGCCTGTTTCACGATATCGGAAAAAAACTTTAGACTAAAAACTTATATTAAAAAAAACAATAAAAAATATAAATTTTGAGTCGAAAGTATTCTTTCGATATTTTGAAACAGGCCGTAAAAATTACTGCGTCATCTTAAACACAATTGAAAGATTTAATGAAATCTAATTCTAATATTTGTTATAAACACGAGCCAATTGAGGAACTATTGGACTACGAATTTAGGGATTATGTATAATTAAATAAGAATTACATTTTTAACTAAACCTAAAAAAAACTTTATATTTTAAGCTTTTAAGTGTTGCCCTATTTGCGTAAAACATTTTCAAGAATGCCTTATTATTTGCAACCGTAGGCTTACATTGCGTTGCGTTCGCAAATCGACCCTACGGTATATATTCTTTACCAGATCAAATCAATTAAATTTTAAAATTGTCCCTTTTTAATATATATATTTCTTTTATTATATTGTTTTTTTTTTAAAGAAGCTCTTTGAGGATAACACTTTTTCTGTAAAATTTATTTTGCAGGTTTAGTTGTTACTAGGAATGCCAATCGGTATCGATTTTTGGAAATCCCGGGATTCGGGATTTTGTAATCTCGGGATTTTCGGGATCCCGGGATTTTTCGGGATCACGGGATTTTCGAGATTTCGGCATCTAAATATTTTTCGTAAAATAAATTATTTTTTTAAATAAATATTACTTTAATAACAATTTAATTCATTTTAAAAGGTTTTATGTTCATAATTTATCATTGCACAATTGTCTTTAAAGTGAACAATTTTCTAATACGAGTATGTAATAAAAATCAAAAGAATTTTTCTAATCTATTTTTAAGTTGATTAATCACATTTGATGTTAGAGAATTTATAGTGGAAACAATAACTAGCAGCCTTATTCAAAAAAATATTTTACTTGAGCTTTAATGTTCATAGTACTAACAAGCACTTTAAGGCTAATATTGCTTTGTTAAGAAATTGTATTCAAAAGACAACTTTAATTATTTTGTGATTTAATAATAAATTCTGGTAACACCATCATGTTCAACAACCATTTCACAGCTTATGATGTACAACATCGAATACAATTTCATTCGAGTATTCAACTAATTTTTTATTTTATTAAATACATTTTTATTATCTTGAATTTAAGCAACCTAATTTATAAAATATAAGCTTCTGACATGAAAGCAAAATAGATAAACATTTTTATGAAGTAAAAGTAAAAAAAATATAATGAACATAGAAAAATTATCTCAATTATTTTATTCGAACGAAATGAGTATTTAAATATCCAGCTTTTTTCGATTTGTTTTGTTTGAATGTACATCACTAAAACATTTTTGTATAATTGTATTTATTTTAATATTTTTTTATGGATTTTGCTATGTATTTCGAATCAGTTGGATAATTTAGTTATATTTTCCATCACATGACAAAAATAATAAATTTAAAATAAGAGCTAGCACTTCTAGCTTCATTTTCAGATGTAACATGAATCAATATGTGCTATATTAACAAAAATATTTGAAGTACAAAATACACATTTTGGAAATATCAACTTAAAGTAGCCTTAACAAATGTAGGTGCCTACTTTAGAATTTTGATATAATAATTTTTTTTGAATACAACTTTACTTAACATTGCTTTTCAAAGCCTTGTTAAGTTTTTTTGAATACGACCCTAATAAATATGAAAACTTGTTTTTGTTTTCAATATAAATGTTTTTCTATTATCTAAACCAAAACGAATATACATATCGGTGGACTTTTAGCACTACCGCTTAAGTTGACTTACGAAAATTTTTAGATTCACTTTCATACAAATAAGTTGCAAAAACAATATTGTTTTGTTAAAAATATATCTACTAACGTTTTTTTAATTGCGATTGATAAACAACAAGTATAACGGTTGTTACATATGTATGTATACCAAGCATTATCTAATTTTTTTTTAGCGATTTCGTTACGACTATGACAACGATAATAAGGCTGAATGAATATGTCGAAAAATTTAAAGAAATGTATACACTATTCTAATCAAATTCGATTAATTACGTCTAAAGATCACATTTTTATAGGCACTACATTAAAAGTTTGCCTGAGCACTTGAACAGTATTTTTGCTCTACTGAAAAATTTTAAATTCATACATAAGTTGTTTTCTACAAGTTCAACAGATACATATGTAGTATTCATACGTTCGCTAAGAGGAGTATGGTTTATTAGTGTCCTGGCCTTCTACTCTGCAACTCGAATACAACTATAATTGAGCCAAACTCATTCAGTCGGTCGTTTTTGACTAAAACTATTTATCAAATCCATGTAATTTAAATGGGTTTGATCTTAGGTTTGTATCAAAAACGACCTAAACGGTCTAAATAAAAAACAAAATAATTTTGAACTGCAATGTAAAAAACATACATACACACTCGAGCAGTTTTTCAGACAAAATACTCCACATTATTCTATAAATATTTCACGCTTTTACGTCAACGCGACAACAAAAAGTTTTCACTTGCCTTGTATTGTATTCTACTCCAATTGTAAGGGTCAATAGTACTCAATTGTTACCGAAAAGTAGATAAGTGCCAATTTTTTTTAGCGTTGAGGAGTCGACGTACAGATAGTTATACACTGCAATTATGAATAAATTTCCACAAGAAATTTCTCCCTTTTCAATTACAGAGAAAAAAATATAATCGAAATGCAACCAACAAAACAAATTGTTATTTTTTTATTTAATAATTAACAATCATCATTGCTGATATAACAAATTTAAATTTTTGTAGTCAATTAAATTACTCAACAAAATTATTTGTTAAATTATATCATAACGAAATGCGCACATGTAGAAGAAGCAAGAAATCATAGTTGCTCTTTAGCTGAGAGGTAAGTGAGTTAGTTTATTAGCCCTTATGTTGCCGGTTCAACTCCGCAGAAAGTCGTTTAGTGTTTTCCACAGCTAAGCAAAAAATCGTTTAGAGGATTGTGATTGTGTATAAAAAACATTATTAATATAGCAATTATGATAATCGAAATTTATTTGGAAGTTCAACAATTCGAATTGTTAACATAACAATACCTTTAATTGAAATAACTTTGAAATCTGCCAAAAATAAATGTTGAAAAATAAATAAATTTCAACAAACTATTTGTTGATATATTTAATCGAAAATATTTTTAAGATTTTACCTTAACTTACAATTTCGTTAATTGTATTTACAAAAATCGTTGTAGGTTCAAAATGAATTAATTATTTAATTGATAAAAAAAAATTAATTGTATTTACAAATCATTACTGTTTGAAACTATTCCCCGGGAAGAATGTCTCGTGGAATTTGAATTATATTTGCCCTCATAATATAGAATAAGACCCCAGCAAAAATTAAAAAAAAAGGTAATCGAGTTTGGAATTAAGCATTTTTGGTGGAAGCTGTTCCTTACTGGATTACCAACTTAATGATTTTAACAAGGCGTGAGAGTAAAATAATCGATTCTTGAGAAGTACTTACCTTTTTTATTTGGAAACTTGTTCACGTAATCTATTTAATCTAAAAACATCATTCTCTTCATTTAGCAACTTGTACATAATTTTTTTACATTTTAGGTAATGAGATTTGTAAGCGAGTAATGAAATTCGGCAATCAGAAAAGTAAGTCATTATATGTCAAGTAATTCTTATGGTAATGTGTAATTTTTTGATGGGACGGAATAAATTTGTCAAACTTATGAATTTTTCAAATGTTATTTCCCTTCCAAAGGTAATATGTTTCTTTTGTTTTCAAAATAATTCTAAAATGTACATATATTGTACAGTAATTTTGACTTAGCTGCACAATCAACTTTGCACGACTTTTTGTGCAGATAAGTCAAAAATGCTGTTATCTTAAATGCACTTACCTGCCTCAATGTGCAGGTATTCAATTTTTGACTTAAGTTTTATACACATGCATGGTTGCATATTTATGTGGCCACATATTTTTAATGTGTGCAGCTAACTTAAATTTGTTATATGAGAATAATTTAAAACTACCAAAAAAAATATGTTAAATGCGCAGGTATACAAAGTGCACTTAAAAAAGGATTTTGAACAATAATTACAGAAAAAATATATTTTGTGCAGTTAAGTCAATGTTAAGTTGCTAACATTGATTTTTTGTATGAAAATATTTTATAATTACCAAAAATTTAGGGCACTTATCTTAAATGTGCAGGCATAGAAAGTGCACTTAAAAAACGATATTTTATGGGATTCTAAAGAAAAGTTTTTTTTTTTTTTTTTTTTTTTTTAATGCATGTATTTATTTATTGTATTTTCATATGTGAACTAACAATAAGTATTCAAATCTTAAATCTATAAAAAAAAAATTATTAGGCCCGACCAGTGTCGGACATAAACTTAGTGATAGTTATAAATAATACATTAGTAGTGATAATCAAAAAAGGGGGGGGGGAAAGTATTTTCAAGTAGTCCCATCTGGAGTGTTAGGTATAAGAGCCCGTGTGTCCCTCTTTTTTAAGCGGATGTGTCCAGTAAAGTTCAAAATATTACGAGCAAGCGGATTAGGATGTGATTCGAGTTTTGTTAAATATTTGCCTGCGTATTTTGCAATTTCTTCAGTCACTAGTGGCATATTTAAATCACGATGTATAATAGAATTTTGGATGTACCATGGAGCCGGTGTTATTAACCGTAAAATTTTGTTTTGCCTTCGTTGGATTCTCTCGACATTGGAAGCTGAAGCAGTGCCCCATAACTGAATTCCGTAGCGCCATATTGGCTTCAAAAGCGACTTGTATAATAAAAGTTTGCAGTCTAGGCTGAGTGTTGAGTTTCTGCCAATCAACCAATATATTTGAGTTAACTTAAGTTTCATCTGAGTTAACTTAGAGTCAATATGATGTTTCCATGTAAGTCTTCGATCAAGGTGTATACCAAGGTATTTCACTTGGGAATGTTGAGGAATATTTTGATTGTTGATTCGAATGGGGGAGCAAGTATCTCTTCTTAGGGTGAACGTTATATGGACACACTTTTGTTCATTGACTTTAATTCTCCATAAGTTCAACCATATTTCCAGCTGAGTGATATGTTCCTGGAGATTGCGGGATGCCTCATAAGGGTTTTCGTGCACACTCATACAGGCTGTATCATCGCAAAAGTAGAAATATGGATATTATTGCTCACAGGCATATCACAAGTATATATTAAATACAAGACAGGACCCAGAATACTACCCTGGGGCACACCAGAAGATATAGTTTCGGGCACACTCGTGAACTCTCCTTCCACAACAGTGAACTTCCTATCAATAATATAACTTTCCAAAAGCTTTTGAATGTTTATTGGCAGATATGTCTTCAATTTTAAAACTAGGCCTTCGTGCCATACTTTATCAAATGCCTGAGAAACATCAATAAAGAGAGCAGAACAATACTTCTTTTCTTCAAATGTTCTTCTTACAACTTGGACCAGTCTATGCGTTTGTTCAATCGTGCTGTGCTGACTTCTAAAGCCAAATTGATGGTCCGGGATGCACCCATTATCAGTTAAAATTTTGGACAATTTAGTCATGAGCAGCTTTTCGAAAAGCTTTGAGATTGTAGATAGTAAGCTTATAGGCCTATATGACTCAGTCTTGGTAAGATCTTTGCCCGCCCTTGGAATCATTTTGATCTTGGCCAGTTTCCAGTTATGTGGAAAATACTGCATTCTTAAAATAGCATTAAAAGTAAATAGCAGGATTCTTATTGCAATATGAGGCAAGTTCATGAGCATTTTGTTACTAATGCCATCAATACCTGGAGCTTTCTTCGGGTTGAGTTCAGCAATCATTTTTTGTACTTCACGCATTTTAAACCTTAAGGGACGAGGGGGTAGAGAAACTACACTCGGTAAATCAGCAGCACCCGTACATGAATTGGGAGTGAATACAGATTTTAAATGCTCAGAAAATAAGTTACCTTTCTCACTATCACTTCTTGCCCAGCCTCCGGTCGCAGTACGCAATGGTGATTTAAGATCAACGGGTCGTTTAAGATTTCTAGTAGCGCGCCATAAAGAGTAATTAGATGCGGACGTTACATCAAGACCTTCTAAATACTTTTCCAGTAGTGCAGTTTTTTCCGACGATAGCAGCTCTTTGAGTCGTTTAGTACATTCTTTAAGTCTGATTTTATTTAGGGGTGATCTGTGTTGTTGCCATTCTCTTCTAGCTCTCCTTTTTTCACATACAAGACGTTCAATTTCCGTAGAATAAATTCTGTTAAAGCCGGTCTGCGGATAGGAGGTAGTGGCGTGTTCAGCAGCCTGTTTAATATTTTCGTTAAGATTGGCAATATTAAATTCAATATCATCGCATGATCTAAGCTGAATGTTTTCTACGCAGTGACTACTAAGATATTTTTTGAATGCCATCCAGTTGATTCCATTAATCATCTTCACATATGAGTTAGTTAAATCACTCCTTAGTGGGTTGAAAATTGTAACTATTGTTGGAGAGTGATCGGAGGACAGATCTAGAGAGGCCTCTACATGAATTAAGTCCCTATGAATATTTTTCGTGACGGCAAAATCTATAACATCTGGAATTTTTCTTACGTCAGTAGGCCAGTAAGTAGGCTCCCCACTCGAAATGACATCTAAGCCCATTTTTGAAATTGTATTGAACAAGGCTCGACCTCTAGGTGTAACAAGACGCGATCCCCAGTAGGTATGTTTTGCATTGTAGTCACCAGCTGCCACGAAACAAGATCCAAGCGATTTGTAGAACTTCTCATACTGATCTTCGCTAACTGAAAATCTGGGAGGTGAGTAAATTGATGATATCACGAAATTCGCACAAAAATTTTCTACGAAAATATTCGTTGCTTGCAAATATTCTTCACTAACGTTGTCAAGGACATAGTGCTTGAGTCTTGACTTAATCAGAATTGCTGATCCACCACATGCTCTCTCTCTCGGGTCCTTTGTATCATATAAAGTGTAACCATTTATTTTAAATAAGCTTCTTGAGGTCAAATGAGTCTCAGAAACCAACATTATATCAATATTTTTTTCCATGAGGAAGTGCTCAAGTTCATTTTTATGTTGGCGAATGCCGTTTGCGTTCCAGAAACATATTTTTAACGTGTTCATGGTTTATTAACTAATGCTTGAAGCAGTGTATTCTGCATTCGCAGCATTTCTTGCATCATACTTGTCATATTTGTAGTAAAGTTGTTTATAGTTAGCACCAGATTCTCAATAGTAGCTTCAAGGCGACTAAAGTTAAAGCTTGAGTTTGAATTCGTTGAATTATTTGGCGGTGGAACATTTTGCGTGGGAATTGAACTAGTCTTAGCAGCATCAGCATACGATACACGTGAAGTAACTGGTTGGCTGATTTGAGCAAAAGTGTCGGAGTTCGCGTTTACTTGTAGCGCTGGAGTTAGCTTGGGTTTTTGACCCATAGCCTGTTTAACGAAAGAAAATACAGGGCACCCTCTATAGTTAGCTGTGTGATTACCTCCACAATTACTACATTTTTTTCTGCTTGATCTTTTGAATTAGTGCAGCTAGCAGTATCATGCAATTCACCGCAGATAACACACACTGTAGGTAACTCGCAGTAAGTTTTCGTATGGCCATATTCTTGGCAATTATGGCACTGTACGGGACCTGAACGCTTACGTGGCTCTTCAACTATGATTTTTCGATGTAAGAGATACTTTACGTTATAAACTGGATGGGCTTCATTTTTTTTTAATTGTATGTCATTCGGCTCCAGTTCAACACGAAATAGGGGTTGGGGGACCTTTTCTCTATTAAATATGTTGGTAACATTTTTTACCTTGAATCCTTGGTCGACAAGTGCACATTTTACTTCTTCGGGTTCAACATATGAATCTATGCCCTTTAATACTATCTGTAGGCCTTTAGCACTCTTAAGTTGGTATGTGTAAAAATTTGTTTTATTTTTTTCGAATTCACTAACAATTTTTCGTAAATCTTTTTCATTATATATTTGGATTTTAGTTTCATAAATATTACCTCGTTTAATTGGAATGATGTGAAAAGTATTTTCACCAATGGTCGACAGTAGTTTTTTTATAAGCGCGTTAGAATTTTTTTCTCTCAGATAAATAGGTGGTGGCTTAAAAGACTTTTGCGATGATGTAGAGGGCTTGTCGTCGGTGTCTTGCAATAATGAAAAACGATTTTGACGATTGGTAGATGATGCGCTGTTATCCCTAGACATCTTTGGAGCAGATGAAATTTTTGAAGAATTTGGGCTTCGCCCACGCTTTACCACTGTTATATATCTGTCCATTCCCACTTGTACCTTGGGTTTTGAGCTACTGTTATCTGTAGTGATAACTTGGTTTAGTGATGAAGGCGAGTCCGATGCGGATGATATCGCAGACTTAAATGAAGAAGTACTAGGCAATGGTAATATTAACGATTCACTAGTTGGCATTGGACAAAGCGAAGTTGATCGCTGACGAAAAATTGGCTTTGCCGTTAAAAAAAGATTTTCATCAGATTTGTTATTTATATTTTTTTCATTAAGAGTTTCAGAACTCACAGTAAAATAAGCATTTCTGCCGTTAGAACTCACTTCAAAATTTTTTTCCTTTGAGGTACTCATACAGAGTATTATTCCTCAAGGGAACTTTGTTTGTGTTTACGGTTTTTTTTTGTTTTTGCTATTTCTTGCTATGTAAAAAATATTAGTAAAGCCAATAAGCTTATTTATCAAGGTGAATATGTATTACGAATATTTTTTGTATAATTTTTGATTTTGTTGTTTTTTATATTTGTTTCGTATGTATGTATGTAAAAAAAAATCCGCTTTAATGTGTGATAGAAATTTATAGTTTTGGGCAGTTAAGTCCAAAGTGCACTTAAACAAAAGGCAGCTAAATCAAAACTACTGTAGCATCTTTGATGAAAATAACCGTAAGAAAGTAGTTTATTTATTTTGATCTTATTGTTAATTTATAAGAAATATGTCACGAATAGTCATTAAATTGTTAAAACTGTACGTATAAAATTGTATGGGACGAAAATGAAATCCCGGGATTGAATTTTACAAATCCCGAAAATTCCGGGATTTTCGGGTTCGGGATTTCCCGTTTGGCATCCCTAGTTGTTACTTTCTATTTCCGGTTAAGCCTTAGTTATCTCTTTGTTTTATTCATTTGCTACTGCCCTCTATGGGAGAATAGTTAAAACACACAACAGAATAAATCTAAGTGGACTTTTAGGCTAAAGAGCTACAAATATCTATCTAGATACATGCAATCACTGTTGCCAGAAAATTTTACCAAAAATCTCCAAAAATGTGCTAAAAATCTGAAAAATAATTTAAAAATCGGCAAAAGTATGGCATTTCTAGCTAATCCTTCACTGAAAAACAGCATGGGGTGTTAAATCCCGTTTAAAGATATACGTACTCTGCTGCGTATTTTCAGTACATTTAAACGTATAAAATATTATTTGAATGTACTGAAAATACGTACCCTACCGCTAACGCAACGCTTAACGCTCTAATTAAGGTTGGAATCAAAGCTAACTCCACTTTTTTAAGAATTCATCATCGTCCACGTGGAGATTACATGCTAATTCCACAAATTTTCCAATTGAATTATCAAATAACAAAGAAATATACAATATCAAACAGAATTAAAATCTACACTTAAGTCATGTCATCATGGCTCTTAAAACGATATAAGATATGAAACGATAAAACATTTAAGCTAAAGCTCTTTAAAACATATTTTAGATTTTTATAATATTATCTGGAAAAAAGCAATTAGAAAATGTAAATCTTTTCTTTGTAAAGCGATGTAGTTCTTAGAATGTGTTTAATGATAAATTGACAACCTGCTTGAGTGATTTCGTGTACTTTACATAAAATTATATTTCAATTATTTTTGACATAACATGTTTTCTATACATTCTTCTAGATAAAATTCTCAACATACACGGCAGAACAGAACAACCTTGTTTTTGGAAAATTTTTTATTGATGCTGTGTAATTCTTTTTAACTTTCGCGTAATAAAATCATTTGGATTCAAAGGCAAGTTAGTTCGAAATGATCACGCCAAAATATAAAATTCGCTGTTTCAAGTAGAGAGCTGCATATGTAATTAAAATTAATGAACAGTCGTCGCGAAAATTTTTAATTGTCGCAAAATTAGCCTTGGCTAGTTTCATTGTGAAAAATATGAGCCATTAAAGCAAAAAATTGTATCCAAACGAACAAACAAGCATGCGTTATGTTTAAGGTAATTCAATAAAACCTAATACAGGGTGGGCCAAAAGAAACCAAGGGGTGTAAAAGTTTAATAACTTTTTTGTTTATTAATTTTTTTTTTATTTTTTCTTTCAGATTATATAGACAACACTTGGAGAATTTATAATGGAGAGGTTCACAACTGAACAGAGAACCAGAACAATAGAATTTTATTATTTAAACCAGAGATCAATTATTATGAAAATTTGATTATGAGTGATGAAGCTCATTTTCATTTGAATGGCTTTGTTAATAAGCAGAACTGTAGGTTCTGGGGTTCTCAAAATCCAAGAGCCATTCATCAACGCCAATTGCACCCATCAGGTGTACAGTATGGTGTGGGATCACATCTGAAAATGTCATTGGGCCCTACTTCTTCGAGAATGAAGATGGAAGTGCTGTAACCGTAAATGGAGAGCGGTATCGGTTTATGATAGAAAATTTTTTACGTCCTGCTCTTGAAAACAGACCTGGTATGTGGTTTCAGCAGGACGGAGCCACTGCCCATACTGCCCGAGACACAATGGCACTTTTAAGTCAAATTTTTGGAGAGCGAATAATTTCTCGAAATTCGGAAATTATTTGGCCAGCGCGATCGCCAGATTTGACAGCACCCGACTATTTTCTTTGGGGTTTTTTGAAGGAGCGAGTGTATGTGAACAAGCCAGAGACAATCCTTGAACTCAAGGCAAACATTGTTGCAGAAATTCGAACGCTACAGCCACAAGTTTTGAAAGATGTTATGGAAAATGCTCTAAAAAGAGCCCATCAGTGCGAAGCTGAAAACGGTGGTCATTTAAGAGACATAATTTTTCATACTTAGTGTAAAAAAATTTCCATTTTGTATATTATATAATCTGAAAGAAAAAAAAAATAATAAACAAAAAAGTTTTTAAACTTTTACACCCCTTGGTTTCTCTTGGCCCACCCTGTAGTATGTTTCCACTGGCATGATTTAGACAAATCATGATGATTTGTGCAAATCATGTTAATTTATACATGATTTACCATGCATTTTGCATATGGATAAATCACCTCAAAGTAGTTGATTTATTATAAATAATGTCGAAAATACTATTTTTCGAACTCAATTTATATATGCAACCCTGCGTTGCTTTTAAAATTACAAACTCCATCCCTGGGTCATCCATCAATAGTGATTGACAATTGCGAAAAAATGACATTCAGGAATATTTAATAAATTTTAAATGTCAACTACATGTGAATAAAATTCACATTACAGCTGCTGCGCCCACCTCATAAAGCACGTGCATAAATTGAACACGAAAATTCGAAGAACAAATCACTCACAAGCTCGGTGGAAACACTTTAAAGTGATTTACTTAAACCCACTTGATTTAAGTGGGGTACACATTATCGAACATGAGTGACAGTCAAAAATTCATCAGTTTTGAATGATAGTGTTGGCTGTTCAGACTATCGATCATGTTCGACACTCAAACCTTCATTCAAGAAAAAAATTGGACACACAAACACAGAAAAAACACAAATTAAATGCGCATTGTTGCTAACAAAATTTTTTATAATGCATTATTTTAATGTTTTCTTATCTCAAACAACTCCTCGTACGATTTTATTTTAACATTTTGTCTTTAACATCACATACAACCTTGCACTTCATAAAATTATGTAAATTTCTTTAAAAAATAATTTTCCGCGTCCATCTTGTGTTGTTTATGCTAAAAAAATATCACTTGACTGACGGTTTTTGGTTCACACTATCAGTCAAAAACAAATATGGCCGCTGACTGTCACTCAACCACAAAAAATTCTGTGGTTGATTGTTGACTGACGAAACTCGTGTTCACACTATCGATCATTGTAAAATTTGAGCAAAACTGTCAGTCATGTTCGATAGTGTGTAACCCCTGCACAAGACCACTTACAAGAACTTTTAAGATATAAGAGATTTTTAAAATGCTTTACTACAGCGAAATCTTCTAAAACAAACGCTAAACAACGCATGGGCGCGTATACAAAAGTTATGCATGTACATACGCACACACGATGTGTGTATGATCCTTTATTTTTCTGCGCACATACAATCGCACATATTCATTAACATTAAGTCTTGTAAAAATCGGTAAAGTAGAACCACTTAAAATAAAATATTAAATTTTAATGGGCGTGACTCCACCCATTTTTTTAAATAGAGGATTATTTTAGAGTACAGCATGTGTGGTAAGTTTCGTAAAAATCTGTTAAGTAACATTAAAATTGTGTATTTACAAGAACCAAAGGAAACTATACCCTCTCGGACAAAAAAAGAATTTTTACAATCGGTCTAAAATGTACTGAGTGATGAAGTAACATAAAAAAATAAAATCAAAAATAGAGACGATTTGTTAACCTCCTCCTGTTTTTGAAGTCGGTTAAAAACAATAACAATAATTAAATTAACTAAAAAAGACGTATTTACGTTTCAAGACTTTATAGAGCCCTCTAATATACATACATCAAAATCAAAGCAAACAGTACTCAATATTAAAGAAATATTTCGTTTTAAAATAAAAGGAGTTTAGAACAAAATTTAGAAATTGTGCATTACGATTTTCTTGCAGTTAAGGGTCGATATAAAGTATGGGATATCGACGGTCATACATTGATAACTTGTAACTGATTTTTTATTATTTTTCACGAAGAATACGTTATAAAAATCGCTAAAAATCGTTCAAATCCTCAAAATAAAATAACAGGAAATACGAGTAGTTAAGAGTATCTACTAAATAATATTCAGATATTTTATTTCTCATTCTAGTAATGCTTTCAGCATATTTATTTTTTAATTTTTTTTAAGACATGTTTTTTATTTATTGTATCTTCAAATATGAACTAACAATAAGTATTCAAATCTTAATCTAAAGTATAATTATTAGGCCCAACCAATGTCGGACATAAACTAAGTGATAGTTATTAATAATACATAAGTAGTGAAAAATATTTTCAAGCAGCTGCATCTGGAGTGTTGTTTATTAGAGCCCTTGTTTTTAAGGGGATGTGTCCAGTAAAGTTCAATATATTACGAATAAGCGGATTAGGATGTGATTCGAGTTTTGCTAGGTATTTGCCTGCGTATTTTGCAATTTCTTCAGTCACTAGTGGCATATTTAAATCACGATGTATATTTGAATTTTTGATGTACCATGGAGCCGACGTTATCAAGCGTAAAATTTTGTTTTGCCTTCGTTGGATTTTCTCAACATTTGAAGCTGAAGCAGTGCCCCATAGCTGAATATTGGCTTTAAAAGCGACTGGTATATTAAAAGTTTTGCAGTCTAGGCTGAGTGCTGAATTTCTACTAATCAGCCAATGTACCTGAGTTAATTTAAGTTTCATTTGTGATTGCTTAGAACACACACACGCACACCGGATGAGAAAGTTTCAGGCATACTCGTAAAGTCTCCTTCCACAACAGTGAACTTACGGGAAATAATGTAACTTTCCAAAAGATTTAAAATGTTTATTGGTAAGTAAGTCTTCAATTTTAAAATCAGGCCTTCATGCCACACTTTATCAAATGCCTGGGAAATGCCAATAAACAGCGCAGAGCAATACTTTTTTTCCTCAAAAGTTCTTCTTATAAATTGAACCAATCTGTGAGTTTGTTCAATGGTGCTATGCTGACTTCTAAAACCAAATTGATGGTCTGGTATGCACCCACTACTAATTAGAATTGGAGACAATTTTTTTGAGCAGTTTTTCGAAAAGCTTTGACATTGTTGATAGTAGACTTATTGGCCTATATGACTCAGCCTTGGTTTGATCTTTGCCCGGCTTTGGAATCATTTTAATCTTGGCAGGCTTCCAGCTGTGTGGATAATACTCCAGTCGTAAAATGGCATTAAAAATGATTAACAGGATTCTCATTGCAATACGAGGCAACTTCATCAGCATCTGGTTACTAATTCCATCAATACCCGGAGCTTTCTTCGGGTTGAGTTCGGCAATTAATTTTTGTAAATCACGCGTCTTAAACTTTATGTGTTGAAAGGGAAGAGCGACTACACTCGGCAAATCAGCAACACCAGTACATACATATGTTTGGCGTAAAAACGGATTTTAAGTGCTCAGCAAATATGTTACCTTTTTCAGTATCGTTTCTTGCCCAACCTCCGGTAGATGTGCGTAGAGGTGGTTCAAACTCAATGGGTGTTTTAAGCTTTCTAGCAGCGCGCCACAAAGAGTAATTAGATGCTGGTGTGACATCAAGATCATCCAGATAGTTTGTAAGAGATGCAGTTTTTTCAGATGCAAGTCGTTTAGTGCACTCTTTAAACCTGAGGTGATCTGTGTTGTTGCCATTCCCTTCTAGCTCTTCAATGTCTGTAGAATAAATTCTACTAAAAGCAGTCTGCGGATGGGAGGTAGTGGCATGTTCAGCAGCCTGTTTAATATTTTTGTTAAGATTGCCAATGCTAGATTCAATATCATTGGGTGTTCTTAGCGTAATATTTTCCGTGCAATGACTACTGAGATATTTTTTGAACCCCAGCCATTTAACACGATTGATCATCTTCACATATGGGTCAGGCAAGTTACTTCTTAATGGGCTATAAATTGTAGTGATCGTCGGAGAGTAATCGGACGAGAGATCAAGAGAAGCTTGAACTTGAATTAAATCCCTAGAGATATTTTTTATGACGCCAAAATCTATAACATCCTCCCCACTCGAAATTACATCCAAGCCCATTTTTGAAATTGTGTTGAACAATGCTCGATTTCTGGGTGTAATAAGACGCGAACCCCAGAACGTATGTTTTGCATTGTAGTCGCCAGCTGCTACAAAACGAGGTCCAAGAGATTTGTAGAAATTTTCGTATTGATCTTCAGTGATTGAAAATCTGGGAGGGGAGTAAATTGATGATATTACAAAATTTGTACAAAAACTTTCAATGCCAATATTTGTTGCTTGTAGGTGTTGTTCACAAATGTTGTCAAGAATATAGTGCTTGAGTCTTGACTTTATTAGAATCGCTCATCCAACGCATGCTTCTCGAAGTCAAATGAGTCTCAGAGACCAACATTATATCGATATTTTTCCGTAAAGAAGTGCTCAAGTTAATTTTTATGTTGGCGAATGCCGTTTGCGTTCCAGAAACATGTTTTAACGTATTCATGGCTTGTTAATTAATGCTTGAAGCAGTGTATTCTGCATTCGTAGCATTTCTTGCATCATGCTAGTCATATTTGTTGTAAAATTATTTATAGTTTGCACTAGATTATCAATAGTAGCTTCAAGGCGATTGAAATTAAAGATTGAATTTGTATTTGTTGATTTATTTGCCGGTGAAACATTTTGTGTTGGAATAGAACTAGCCTTAGCAGCATCTGCATACGATACACGGGAAGTAAGTGGTTGGCTCATTTGCGGAGAAGTAGCGGAGGAAGCGTTTGCTGTTTGAACTGGAACTAATTTAGGTTTTTGCACCATAGCCTGCTTGACGAAGGAGTACACAGGACAACCTCTGTAGTTAGCGGTGTGATTACCTCCACAATTACTGCATTTTTTTCTGCTTGATCTTTTGGTTTAGTACAACTAGCAGTACCGTGCAATTCACCGCAGATAACACAAACTGTAGGTAATTTGCAGTAAGTTTTTGTGTGGCCATACACTCAAAAAAAAAAACTAACTAAAGCTTTGGAAAATTTTCTAAATTTGAATAAATAAAAGTTGTCGTATGGCGCCAAAGCTGTTTTTTACTTGTAACCAGTAAAAGATTTACTAAGTTTCTAGTTCATTAAAGATCTAGTTTATAATAATTATATTTTCATATTTCAGTAAAATTTTACTTAAATTAAGTAAAATTTTCCCATAAAATTCGGAGCTTGCAAAAATTTTTTTTAATCTTTGATCTCAAATTTAGTAAATTTTTTAAAGTTTTTTTGTGTCCTTAATTCTGGTTCTTTTTTTTCAAGTATTGAACCAGCAACCTTCTGACTGATAGGCAAGCACTCTAACCAATTGCCTAACAGAGCAGCCTGAATAAGCATTGAAATTTTTGAGTTTTAAAATAACTCAAAAAAATATGAAACATTTACTTGGATTTTTTGCTTAATGCAAACAAAAGATATATTCTATAATTTGAAGAAAGAAAACTTAAAACTAGTAAATATTTTCCTACAAATTTCGAATACCTTTTTATATCTTTCAAGTAAGTCAAATTTGATGAACTAATCAGGAATAAGTCATTTCCTAAAATTTATTTTTTGATTTAAAACAAGATTGACTAGTTCTTAGGACACATTTTCCGTAAACTTTTGAACCATTTTCCAATTTTTGGTAAATATTTCCTTTAAGCCAGTAAAGTTGTCCTTGAATATGAGAGTTTTTGTGAGTATTTTTATGAACTGTTTTTAAGGATATGAACTTTTTATTTTTACTCATATTAAGTAATTTTTCTAGATTTTTGTAAAAATTTACTCAAACCTAGAAAAAATTACTTAAAATTAGAAATTTTTTTTACTTTAATTTAGAAACTTTTTTTCCTTAATAATAGTATATGTCTTTTTTTGAGTGTATGTAAGAAAAACTCTGCTAATCGTCTGTTCACTATGAATGCACAACGAGAACTCGACTCTCTGAGGCTGATGAATCAGAAGATTTTGATTCTGAAGTTTTTGAAATGGTAAATTTTGGTTAAATTTTTTTTAATACTTTTATGTATTAAACTACCCACGCAGAAAAATACAATTGGGTTAACGTTGGCAAAACGTCACAAGTTCTACTTTTGGAGTTTTGTGCTAACACAAAAATGATAACCTCATGATGGGGTTGAACAACTATTTTTTACGCCGTTGGATAAACACTATGAAAACCACAATTTAAGTCTTTTCCCAACATAATGTTTTTGTTAAGTGTAACATATTCCCAATACTTAGGAATAAAAAATCACTGTGTTTTCCCAAAGTACCAAAAACTAATCGTTAGTTTATTCCTCAAACGACAGGTGATGATCGGAGTAACTTAGAAAATCTGCCTTTAGAAGATAAAATAAAAAGTTGGGGTTTGAGAAATACTCAAACTATCATACAAAAAGCAATCTATGAGGTTCTCATCATATTTAGATCCGAAAATTTTACATCGCTGCCAAAATCCTCTAAAACCTTGCTAGGAACGTCAGAACACAGGAGCGATGCAAAATTAATGAAAAGTTCTGACGATAACTTTGGGAGTTTTCAGCACAAAGAATAACAAATAAATATCTTAGTACATGTTGATGGCATGGATATTTTCAATAAATCGAAAAAAGGATTCTGGTCGATAATGGGAAAAGTATATTCCAGTCTTTATAAGTCAAAACCAGTTCTAATAGCACTTTCCTTGGGAAATTAGAAGCCTTCTTCAGCTAGGCAGTTTTAGCAGGGGGTCTTACTCTGTAACTCGAAATGGATGCAAATGTTTTCGAATTGCAGTTTTAATAACATATAAATTCGAAAGCATTTTCTTTCGTTTCGAAATACAGAGTAGACCCCCAGAATTCGTTTTAGAGGCCAATAATTTCATTAAGGCAGGTATAAAGAAAAAGTTTCAAATGTTAAACATGATATGTATGTATTTTTTACTTCCTATATAAAACTTTTAAAAATTTAAATTTTAGCTTTTTGTTGAGATATGCCAGCCCGAGCATTTATGAAATGCTTCAGAGGTCACACTGAATTTTTTTCCTGCGAAAGGTGTAATGTTAAATGCGAGACATTATTAATATTGATCCCATAAAACACGTCGTTATTGATGAAATGCATATGATCTACCTCGGAATTAACAAACAATTACTTCAAAAGCTAATTGTAAGGAATTCGTTCTCAAGAAAATGTATCAGAGCTTCAAAAAAACCTACTAATGGTATCTAAAAATATAGCTTTTGAGTTTCAAAGAAAATCATACGATTTAATGAATTTAACAAACTGGAAAACTACATTGTGTAGTTGATATATGATGGTGCAATTACTGTAAAAAATCTATTATATGTTAAAATTTACAAACATTTTTTAATTTTATTTACTTCCTGTCGTATTTTGTCGTTAACCTAGTTAGCCACATTTAAATCAGTTTACGTTCAAGAATTATTAAAATCATTTTTTGAACTTATGCCTCGATATTACGGCCCTAATTCGCAAACTATGAATACACATAATCTATTCAGTTCTCGTTGTACATTCATAGTAAACAGACGTCTTAACGGAGTTCTTACATACTAAACAAAAAAATTATATCGAAAAATATTCGGAATACATATTAACAACATTGATAAATAAGCTTTAATTGCATTGCTAATATTTTTTATATAATATAAATAACAAAAACAAACGCAAACAAAAAAACACAAACAAAATGCCCTTGAGGAATACTGTATATGAGTACTTCAAAAACAAATAATTGTGAAGTGAGTCATAACGGCAGAAATGCCTATGTTACTGTGAGTTCTGAAGCTCTCAATGAAAATAACAAAAGTAAAAAATCTGATGATAGACTTATTCTGAGTTCTGAAGCTCTTAATAAAAATAAAAAATCTGATGATAGAATTTTTTTAACGGCAAAGCCACTGTTTCGTCAGCGATCAACTTCGCTTTATCCAATGCCAACTAGTGATTCGTTATCATTACCCTTGCCTATTACTTCTTCATTTAAGCCAGTAATATCATCTGCTTCGGGCTTGTGTTCATCATTCAACCAATTTATCACTTTAAGCCTGGTACTCTGTTCACAATTTCGTGCGAAATGCTGTCAAACTACGTATAAAAGTATTTGGTATGAAATATTTGCGAAATAAATTCGCAAAAGTAGTACTCTGTTCTTGTTGTGAAAAATACGTAAAATCATGTCTTTCCATGCAAAATTAGTCTGGCATCATTTTAGTTTAGCTGCGAAACAACATGAGCAGTGCTTTTTTCGCACGGAATTTTAACAATGTTGCATACTTTCAAGCAATAAAAGCGAGAAATAATCAATGGTGCTGAAATTTTTTTCACAACTTTGAACAGAGTACCAGGCTTTAGACAACAGTAGCCAAAAACCCAAGGTTCAAGTCGGGATGGACAGATATATAACTGTGGTAAAGCGTGGTCGCAGCCCAAATTCTTCTAAAATTTCATCTGCATTTTTTGCCCCTTTTCGCGTTTAAATTTCCGAAAATCCGTTCTTATTGGATCTAAACATCGGAAGGGGATCCTACAAACCAAATTTCAGCTCTCTAGCTATAGTCGTTAATTATAAAATCTTCTTAAAAAAATTTAGTCTTTTCTTCGGATTATTTCTTTTTTTTTAATTTAATCGCGAATTCTATTTTCTTTTCGTTTTCGAATTTAATTTTTAAATTTGCGAGAGGAATTTTATTTTGCATTCTTGGATTATTTTTTTCGTTCGCAAATATTATAAATAAAAAAGAATAATTCTTTACAATATGGAAATTAAAATTCGTTCGAATTAAATTTGTTTCCGAAAGAAATTAATTCGAGCACTCTTCCTACCCTGCTAAGTATATACTTTCTGTTGTTTGTTTTAATTATTGTACTGAAAATACTTAATAGCAAACACACTATAGTTGTTCCTTCTTTAACAGTGATCAAATCAGCGGATTTTAGCCTTTTTCATAAGTAATTTTTGCACAAATTTTCATAATTTATTGTTTAAAAATAACAATAATGTTAAGTATTTGCCGTTTCCATTTTTTCTTATAAAGTTTTCAAAACGAATAAAAAATTAAATTTTGCTCTTAAAATATTTTTTTTCGCCACTAATTTCTGAATAACTTCGCAGCCGTTGAAAATCGAAATAAATTCAGTAAAGTGCGACTCTGACTCGCGCACGAAGGGTTCCGTACAAACACTAGAAATGTAATTTAATACAAACTTCATCCTATATAATACATAGTTTTGGCATTTTTTTTCGTTTTTGGGATCTTTTCGGTTTTTTTTTGTTTTAGCGGTTTTTGCGTTTTTTCGGTTTTGGCAAATTTTTTAAGTTTTAGCTTTTTTTTTAGTTTTAAGACTTTATTTTCTTGTTTTGGCGATTTTTTTCGGTTTTTGGCGTTTTTTCATTTTAGCGATTTTTTTTTATTTTTGGCGATTTTTTTCATTTTTGCGATTTTTTTTACTTAATTTTTTTTTAGTTTTGGCGACATTTTCGCGTTTTGGCGATTTTTTAGATTTTTTGGCGTTTTTTTTTCATTTTGGCGTTTTTTTCATTTTGGCGATTTTTTCGAATTTGGCGATTTATTTTAGTGTTAGAATTTTTTTTTAATTTTGGCGATTTTTTTTAATTTTTGGCGATTTTTTTTTTGGTTTGGCGATTATGTAATTTTCGGTTTTTTTAGTTTTACCGTTTTTGAAAATTTCAAGACCACCCTTTAATTTTAATTTGTTTAAATTTTAGTGTTAATTGTTGTAGTCTGTATAAAAATACACTAATTTTACAAATTTCAAGTTTCAATACACAATTGTATCTATATTACATGGGAGTTTAATATTTTTCGTTACTCGTTTTGGAACATCCTTTAATTTTTAATTCTCATGTATTTGTTGTTGTAGCGGCCAAGGTTCTACATACTGTGTCCAAATTTCAGGTCCGTAGCTCTTACGGTTCCTGAGAAAATACCGTGTGACGGACAGACGGACAGCGTAGCGAAAACAATAGGGTTCCTTTTCACCTTTGGTGTACGGAACCCTAAAAAAAACTATACTTCAATTTAAAGGTAATTTTATTCTTTATCTTTCAATACGAGTAGAATAACCCGTTATCGAGTTATATTGAGATAAGTTAGCATAAGTGCTTTGTTTATGGGTTAATATTAGCCACGCTCATTAAAAAAATTTTTACGTGATAGATAAAATCTGAAAACGGATATAATACACATATTTTTATATAAAACAAATATTTTTCAAGAGCAATTAAATGCATAGCTAACAACTTATTAAGAACTTTTGTTTAGCAAGTTAATAGATCAAAGAAGTTAAAATAAAACCAGTGCTTCCAGAATTTGTAAGGATAAAATATGCAATATTTAAAAATTTTTCACAAAAAAGTCTTCAAAATCTGCATTTTATTTTTAAAATCTTCAAAGCAATTTTTAAAACAATTTTTTTATATTTTATTAAAGAAATTTACATAAATGTGGATGTACATGTGCAACATAAATATTTGTTCGATAACTTATATTGATACTGCCTTATTCATAAAAAATATTTCAGGTTTATTAAGCGCTTATTTGACATATTTCTATGGGAAATTTGTCAAATAAACCTGTAATAAACCTAAAATATTTTTTATGAATTAGACTGATAAAATTTAAACTCGGCTTATTTATGTATGTATTTAATATTTTTTAGAAAAAATATTCTTAAAATAACGTTCATTCACCACTCTTCCTAATAATATAAAATGAATGAGAAAAAAATCGGATATGAGCATTTCCAGGGTGACGAACGTTACTGTCGTACGTCTTAAATGGGGAAGAAAAGCTAAAGCAAAAATATTATTTTGCTCATTTTGTAATTTTTGAACAGTATTGGGCTGGTTTTGTATTTAGTGGTCATGGTTTACCTTTTATTAGGTATGCCCATATATAAAAAATTATACAAAAGGTAAATTTTACTTGATTGAAAATTCTTTAGACATTTGCAAATTAATGTGGTAAGGACATTACATTTGGAATAAACTTAGGGAAATCGTTAAACAGAATAAGCTCGTTTTATATAGTTCTCCTCGTTTACACATTAAGGAAGTAGTAGTAGTTTTAGGATAAAATGCAGTATAATTGGGGTTGAAAAATCTGCGTTTTTAGGCCAAAAATCTTCAAATCTGCATTTCGTCTCTTTGGAGGGTAAAAATCTGCAAAATCCAGATAAATCTGCATTTCTGACAACCGTGCTCTTAACGCTTTCAACATATTTTGTCTAGTTAGTGGTGGATTGTGGTGTGAACAGCTAGGAAAGTCTAATGTAAAATCACCGTTTACTGATTATGAGCTTGTTTCTGAGTCATTCCAACTCTATCGATGCACAGAGAAGTCTCAGTTGGAATCAATAATAATTTCCTGATTAGACGTGCAGATACGATATTTACTTGCGAGCCTGAATCCAGAATAGCTCGAAACTCATTATTATCATTTGGCGCCCTTAGAATTACTTTCGCTGCGGCTAACATGACTGTTATGTTGTTGCTGATGCTGATAAAACAGCTGCTGTATTGCTCTCTGAATCTGGTTGAGGCAAAAGCAATATAGTATTATGTTTTTTATTGAACCTTCTACAAACACTGGAAGTACAAATTTTTAAAATATCATAAAACTTCAGGCAGTTAATGCATAGTTTTTGTTTCTGTAACCACTTCAACCTGTCATGTTTAAGAATTGTTTGCACCGATAAATATGATGGTCCCCAATGCTGCAGAGCTTACAGTTTTCATGTCTAATTATTCAGGTTACGAGGAGGTGTTTTTTTTTTATTTTGATGAGTAGATTTCTCTTTATAGCCAATAGAGTCCATAGACTGAAATTAAATAAATAAATGCAAAGTTAAACAACTTATTAAGAATGTTTTGTAAGTCATTAAATAAATAAATGAAAATAAACAGTAAATTACATAATAGTTGCAATTTAATCGTCAGAGTCCCGATCACCTTTGTATATTTATTTAAGTAAATAATTAAATGCAGAGTTTTTTTGCTGATATTTATTTATTGTATCTTCCAAAATGAACTAACAATAAGTTTTCAAATCTTAAATCTAAATGTAATTAATTAGGCCCGACCAGTGTCGGACGTAAACTTAGTGAGAATAATTAATAATTCATAAATGTCGTATTAAGCACAAAAATATGTTCAAGAATGTGTCCAGTAAAATTCAAGATGTTACGAGCAAGGCGATTAGGATGAGACTCGAGTTTTGTTAAATATTTGCCTGCGTATTTTGCAATTTCTTCAGTCACTAGTGTCATATTTAAATCACGATGTAAATTTGAGTTTTTTATGTACCATCGAGCCGATGTTATTAACCGTAAAGTTTTGTTTTGCCTTCGTTGAATTTTTTCTACATTTGATGCTGAAGCAGTGCCCCATAGCTGAATTCCATAGCACCATATTGATTTTAAGAGCGATTTGTATATTAAAAGCTTACAATCTAAACTGAGGGTTGAATTTCTACCTATCAGACAGTGTATCAGAGTTAATTTAAGTTTCATTTGTGTTAGCTTTGAGTCAATACGGTGTTTCCATGTAAGCCGAAGATAAAGGTGTGTACTAACTAGAGATGCTAAACGGGAAATCCCGAGCCCGGAAATCCCGGGATTTTCGGGACTATGCAAATCCCGGAGCCCGGGGTCTTATAATTTTAAAGCCCGGGATTTTCAGGATTTTTTGAATCCCGTTTTTGCATAAATAATATTTTTGACTGTCATCTTCTGTATTAAATATTATTACAAACTCCCTGTTATAAAAAGTTAAAATAAAAAATTTGCGTTGAATAAATATTTTAGTAGATAATATTATATTGTGTATACATAATACATATACAGGGTGGGCCAAAAGAAACCAAGGGGTATAAAAGTTTAATAACTTTTTTGTTTATTAATTTTTTTATATTTTTTCTTTCAGATTATATAGACAACACTTGGAGAATTTATAATGGAGAGGTTCACAACTGAGCAGAGAACCAGAACAATAGAATTTTATTATTTAAACCAGAGATCAATTATTTTAACGCAAAGAGCATATCGTCGACATTTTAACGTCAGAATTTCGCCCTCTGAAGCGATGATTCGTTGCTTAGTTAATCGTCATCACCAACATGGCAGCGTAAGAGATTTACCTCGAACCGGTAGACCACGTTTAAGTCGCTCTGCGGAAAATATTGAACGAGTACAGCAAAGTGTTAACAAAGCACCAGAAACATTTGGCAGAAGGCGTTCTGCTCAGCTAGAAATGTCTCGTACGTCACTACGGCGCATTTAAAAAAAAGGATTTACAGTTATACCCATATAAGGTGCAATTGGTCCAAGAATTAAAACCCGCAGATCATCGTCAACGTCTAAATTTTGCAGTTAAATTTCAAGAGTTGGCCAGAAATGAAATCAACTTTATTGAAAATTTGATTATGAGTGATGAAGCTCATTTTCATTTGAATGGCTTTGTTAATAAGCAGAACTGTAGGTTCTGGTGTTCTCAAAATCCAAGAGCCATTCATCAACGCCAATTGCACCCCATCAGGTGTACAGTATGGTGTGGGATCACATCTGAAAATGTCATTGGGCCCTACTTCTTCGAGAATGAAGATGGAAGTGCTGTAACCGTAAATGGAGAGCGGTATCGGTTTATGATAGAAAATTTTTTACGTTCTGCTCTTGAAAACAGACCTGGTATGTGGTTTCAGCAGGACGGAGCCACTGCCCATACTGCCCGAGACACAATGGCACTTTTAAGTCAAATTTTTGGAGAGCGAATAATTTCTCGAAATTCGGAAATTATTTGGCCAGCGCGATCGCCAGATTTGACAGCACCCGACTATTTTCTTTGGGGTTTTTTGAAGGAACAAGTGTATGTGAACAAGCCAGAGGCAATCCTTGAACTCAAGGCAAACATTGTTGCAGAAATTCGAACGCTACAGCCACAAGTTTTGAAAGATGTTATGGAAAATGCTCTAAAAAGAGCCCATCAGTGCGAAGCTGAAAACGGTGGTCATTTAAGAGACATCATTTTTCATACTTAGTGTAAAAAAATTTCCATTTTGTATATTATATAATCTGAAAGAAAAAATAAAAAAAAGTTAATAAACAAAAAAGTTATTAAACTTTTACACCCCTTGGTTTCTTTTGGCCCACCCTGTATATCTGTGGCAATAAGGAAAAAGTGCTTAAGTCATATTCTCTGTTAACCGTTATTTTTTAAGCAAACATCGTTCTTCACACTATAAGTAAAACATTAAAGTTGAAATATACTCAAGTATAACCTAAATGATGCTAATGTTCCAAATGAGATTATAAGTCTTAAAAAGATAAGCCGCAAGACATAGCGCTATAACTTCCTGAAAAATCACAAAAATTGCTTGAGATTTTGACCAGGACTACTTTCAAATATGCAGTCAGCTTATCTCGACTTAAGCACTTTTTCCTTTTTGCCACAGATATTATGGCGTTTTCTTTTCTAGGAAAAAATATTACATGAAATGAAAATTTGCAATAAAATGGTTTTTTGAAATAGAGAGTTTATTAGAAATTATTGTATCACACCTTACGAACGTAAATTTTTGCTTAAAACGAACGCCAAATTTTATAGCAAAAACGCTGCAGGAGAATAGGCTATCATTGTCTAAAAGCTACTAGTATAATTACTAGAATAACAAGAACTAGTGCAAAAAGGGTTAAAGTTGTTGTGTAAAATTACTAGTGCTGATGAGTACTAGTATATAAAGTAGTTCCAAGGCACCACATTGCAAAATAAATTTTGACTGTCTAACAGAGCCCTTGCGCTGTATGAAAATTGGTATCATATAATTACTAAAATTTTAGCTTGATTTAAAAATAATTATAATTACCCTTTTGTGTATCTGAATTTTGATAAATAATTGCTAATTTTAATTAGCAGCTGTCACTTTGTTGTAACATAGGAATAAAACCACAAATTTTATAGAATTTTTCTTTGCAAAAGAACTGGTAATAAACTAGTCCTAACTAGTACTAATGGTACTAGTAGTTTTCTAAACACACACAATGCTAATTTGAGCATTAAGATAGTATAGGAAAGTTTATAGTTGGGAACTAGTGGTGGTGATTTCTGTACTAGAAAAATACTAGTTCCCTGCAGGGAAGTAAAAAATGTGAAACCTTTTCTAGAAACGAAAACGGCATTAGTATTTAATATTTTAATTAAAAGTCTGAATTATATAAGTGCATACATACCATGATACAATAATATAAAGGTACAACCACATTTGACGTACAAAATTAATTATGACTTTTTTCCCGATTATTTGCTTACTATTTTTTTGTAAACAGAGAGGAGAACGTTGCCGTTTCATTTAGGGATGCTTTTGGAAATGCTCCGACATTTGTATTTAAGGTAAAAGGCTTTGAAAGCCCTTGAATTTTGTCTTGTTTCTTTTCAAAATAAGAGCAAGCATTGCAGTCATCAAGATCTTATTGGCTGATGTGATCTCTTCTGCTCCTGTCGGTGTGAAAGCACAAAACCTCCTTTTTAAAAGTTTGCACATTGTGCATATGCCTTGGACGGACGTACCTGGAGGTCTAATCTGTAATTCAAAACGAAAGAAAAGGCTTATGTAAGGCAATAACACAGTGAAGCACGAACACGAAGTCCCGTCTATGATTCTTAAGTGGAGCAGATGCTGTTCAGTTAGGAATTTCCTTGCAGCTGTTCATTTCCTTGCTGTTCTATCTTTGCTGCTGCCGTTGTTGGTCCTGCTGTATTTTTTATTGCTGTTGTTTATAATGAAAAAATTTAAATATTTTTCAATTCTTTTAATTAAATAAACAACAAAGTCAAACAATTAATCAAAAACTCGGATTTCATAAACTAATAAGGTAGCATTAATTTTGAGAGTAAAAAATAATCGGGACAAATGTCAGAATGTTAATATGGCGACCAAAAGAGAGAACAGTTTTACCTTTATTGTATTATGATGCATACATACTACATAGGTACATGTGTTCGTCTGTATGCACCTTTTAAATATGCAAAAAAAATAAATTGTTAAATAAAAATATTATTTTTAATATAAAGACGCAAATTTGTCCATAATGTTTTCGGGATTTTGTAAGTCCCAAAAATCCCGGGGTCCCAGTTCGGGATTTCGAAACTCCATCACTAAATCCCGAAGCCCGGGATCTCTTAAAACCTGTCCCGATTAGCATCTCTAGTACTAACCCAGCAAAAAATTGCACATTACCATCAGAACTAGTTGCCATATAATGTCTTACTTTTCTGATTGCCAAATTTCATTACTCTCTTACAAATCACATTACCTAAAATTTAAAAAATTCATGTACACGTTGCTAAATGAGGAGAATGATCTTTCGTGTCACTACCAGCGTGAGAAGGTTTAAATCGAATTTCCACAGGCACTACACCCTCTATCCCCCTCCCCTATATCCTATTTTCCTAGTTCTACCACAATGCATTGCATGAGTAGGGGTTATCCCCTGAGTACATTAACAAAACTCTAGTCATGTTGGAATTTCTTATTTCAATGTGGTAAAATATTAATTTACTGTATTAATTTATTAATTTTATTTATTATTAAGTATGTATCTCAATATACATTTCCTATTATATGGAAAATTATTGGATTAACATGAAGCGTTCTTATTTTTAATTTGCAGCTTTCCCCTGAGTGCAGGATTATAATTACAATACGAGGCAAATTCATCAGCATTTTGTTTCTAATTCCATCCATACTTGGAGCTTTATTAGGGTTGAGCTCAGCAATTAGTTTCTCAAATGCTCCCCAAATATGTTACCTTTTACAGTATCGCTTCTTGCCTACTTCTTCTTTCAGATGCAAGCAACTCTTGGAGTCATTTAGTGCATTCTTTAAGTCTTATTTTATGTTGAAGTGATCTGTGCTGTTGCCATTCCCCTCTAGTTCTTCTTATTTCACACACGAGACGTTCAATATCCCTAGAATAATTTCGATTAAAACCAGTCTGCGGATGGGAGCTAGTGGCATGTTCAGAAGCCTGTTTAATATTTTCATTAAGACTGGCAATGTTAAATTTAGTATCATTGGTTGCTCTTAGCTTAATGTTTTCTGTAAAATGACTGCTGAGATATTTTTTGAACCCCACCCAATTAACACGACTGACCATCTTCACATATAAGTGAGGTAAATCACTTCTTAGTGGGCTACAAATTGTAACGATCGTGGGAGAGTGGTCGGAAGAGAGATCTAGAGAAGCTTCAAGATGAATTAAATCCTTAGAGATATTTTTCATTACGCCAAAATCTATAACATTAAGTGGGCTCCCCACTCAAAATGACGTCCAAGCCTATTTTTGAAATTGTGTGGAATAATGCCCAAATTCTACGTGTTATAATACGCGAACGTATGTTTTGCATTGTAGCTACAAAACAAGGTCCAAGATATTTGTAGAAATTCTCCTACTGATTCTCAGTGATTGAAAATCTGGGAGGGGAGTAAATTGATGATATAATGAAATTTGTACAAAAATGTTCGACACAAATACTAGTTGCTTACCATGCTCTTCCTCTTGGAAGAATCGTATAAGGTGTAGCAATGAATTTTAAAAAGGCTTCTTGAAGTCAAATGAGTCTCAGAGACCAACATTATATCAATATTTTTTTCCGTGAGGAAGTGTTCAAGTTCATTTTTATGTTGGCGAATGGCGTGTGCGTTCCTGAAACATATTTTTAACACGTGTTAGTGGCTTATTAACTAATGCTTGAAGCAGTGTATTCTGCATTGGCAGCATTACTTGCATCATGCTAGTCATATTTGTAGTAAAATTGTTTGCACCAGATTATCAATAGTAGCTTCAAGGCGAGTGAAATTAAAGTTTGAGTTTGTATTTGTTGAATTATTAGGCGGTGAAACATTTTGTGTGGGAATAGAACTAGCCTTAGCAGCATCGACATACGATACACGGGAAGTAATTAGTTAAATCATTTGCGCAAAAGTGGCGGATGAAGCGTTTGCTATTTGAACTGGAACTAATTTAGGTTTTTGCACCGGCTTAACGAAGGAGTACACAGGACAACCTCTGTAGTTAGCGGCGTGATTACCTCCACAATTACTGCATCTTTTTCTGCTTGATCTTTTGGTTTAGTACAACTAGCAGTACTATGTAATTCACCGCAGATAACACAAACTGTACGTAATTTGCAGTAAGTTTTTGTGTGGCCATATTCTTGACAATTATGGCACTGTACGAGTCCTGAATGCTTGTGTGGTTCTCCAATTGATAGTTTTTGGTATAAGAGATATTTTGAGCTATAAAATGGATGGGGCTCATTTTTTTCTCAATTTTATATCATTTGGCTCAAGTTCAACGCGAAATTGAGGTTGGCGGATCTTCTCCCTATTTGATAATGTTACGGAAAAGCGTTTTTAAAGGAGTAAAAACGTAACAATATGTCCCTGGGGGACGAGCGCACCTTTTATTTCTTCGGGAACAACATACGAATATATGTATGCCTTTCAAAACGATCTGCTGGCCTTTATAACTCTTAAGCTAGTAAGTGCGAAACTTGTTTTATTTTTTAAATTCAGCAACCATTTTGCGCAAATCATGTTCTTCATAAATTTGAATTTTGGTTTCATCAATGTTACCGCGTTTTATTGGAAGAATGTGAAAATTATTCTCACCAATGACCGAGATTAGTTTTTTTAATAAAGGCGTTTGAATTTTTTTCTCTCAGATAGATTGATTGGTGGCGGTTTGGAGGTTTTGTTCGAGGATACATCGGGTTTGTCGTTGTCGTCTTGCAATATTTTAAAACGGTTTTGACGATTAGTAGAGGATGCACTGTTATCCCTAGAAATATTTGGAGCAGACGAAATTTTAAAAAGTTATATATCTGTCCATTCCGACTTGGACCTTTGCTTTTGGGCTACTGTTATCTATAATGATAAGTTGGTTAATTGATGACCACGATCCCAAAGCGGATGATATCGTTGACTTATATGTAGAAGTACTAGGCTAATGTAATGTTAACGAATCACTAGTTGGCATTGGACAAAGCGAAGTTGATCGCTAGAGCTGTGTAGCTCATGAAAGAACGGGTTAAATTGAACGAATCACTTAATTGAACGAACTGATCCAGTGAATTTACTGAACGCTTTTGGATCAGTAGTGTACCGCTCGATGTTTTCGTTCATTCAGTTTGTGTTTCAAGTCTTTTATGTCAAATTTGCTTTCGTTCATGTTTGTTATTTATGTTATGTCTTTTTGTTTAAGTTGAGTTTTTGTGTTGTGTGTTGTGTTGCCATCATTCTTTTTATAATTTGATTTAATAGTCTTTTCACAAGAAGTATTTTTACTAGTGTTTTTTATAAAGTGTTTTTACAAAGTAAAGATGTTAGACCTTAACTGTATATATGTGTTTATACATACATTTCATTACCTCAATCTAAAATGAATTTGTAGTGCTTGAGATATTTTTTTTGTATCCGGTAAAATATTTTTGAGGACAAAATTTTAACTTAAGCTTTGAGAAGTAACATTCAAACATTGATGCGCTGTTGATATATAAATAACGATAAAAGGGTTACAATGCTTTTATTAATTATCGGAAGAAAAAATATAGTAAAACCAAACAAAAGTACATTTCTTAATCTTAATATTAAACTAAATATTAAGCCAAAATAAAATGTACAATATTCTAGTCGAAAGAACAAGAAATTATTTATAAAATGAATTTAAATATAATTTTTTAAATAAATAATTCAACTTTTTTTTAAAATAAATTCTTCAATTATAATTCATTCGCATTATTTAAATACTCGTATATACAACCGATTTTGTTATTCTTACAAAATAGTATTGTTTCATACTTTCGTTCAAAAGTGAACGATTGAACAAACGGGTCAATTTTTTGCGAATTGAACGAAAATCACCGGTCACTGAAAAGAACGATTTGGCACAGCTTTATTGATCACTGACGAAAAAGTGGCTTCGCCGCTAAAAAAACTATTATCAGATTTTTTATTTTTATTGTTTTCATTAAGAGTTTCAGAACCCACAGTAAAATAAGCATTTCTGCCGTTATAACTCACTTCACAATTTTTTGTATTTGAGGTACTCATATAGAGTATTCCTCAATGTCACTTTGTATTATTTTTTATTTGCGGTTTTTATTTTGGTTTTGTTATTTCTACTATGTAAAAAATATTAGCATAGCAAATAAAGCTTATAAGTCTGATGAAAGTCTTTTTTTAACAGCAAAGCCAATTTTTCGTTAGCGATCAACTTCGCTTTGTCCAATGCCAACTAGTTAACATTACAGTTGCCTAGTACTTCTTCATATAAGTCAGTAATATCATTCCCTTCAGGCTCGTGTTCATCACTTAACAAAGTTATCACTACAGATAACAGTAGCTCAAAACCCAAGGTACAAGTCAGAATGAACAGATATATAACCGTGGTAAAGCGTGGGCGAAGCCCAAATTCTTCAAAAATTTCATCTGCTCCAAACATTTCTATGGATAACAGCGCATCTTCTACTAATCGTCAAAACCGTTTTCAAATATTGCAAGATGACAACAACAAATCCGATGTCTCCACGAACAAAACATCCATGCCGCCACCAAACTATTTGAGAGAAAAAAATTCCAACGCTCTTTCAAAAAATTAATCTCGGTCATTGGTGAGAATAAATTTCATATTGTTACAATAAAACGTGGCAACATCGATGAAACAAAAATTCAAATTTATGAAGAAAAAGATTTCCGCGAAATGGTTTCTGAATTTGAAAAAAATAAAACAAGCTTCTGCACATACCAGCTTAAGAGCGCTACAGGCCTGCAGATCGTATTGAAGGGCATAGATTCTTATGTTGTTCCCGAAGAAATAAAAGATGCACTCGTCCTCCAGGGGTTTAAGGTAAAAAATGTGTCCAATATAATAAACAGAGAGAAGATTCCCCAAACCCTATTTCGTGTTCAACTTGAGCCTAATGATATAAAATTGAAAAAAATGAGACGCACCCAATTTATAGCTTAAAATACCTGTTATACCGAAAAATATCAGTTGAAGAACCACACAAGCGTTCTGGGGCCGTACAGTGCCATAATTGTCAAGAATATGGCCATATCAAAACTTACTGCAATTTACCTACTGTTTGTGTTGTGTGCGGCGAATTACAAGGCACTGCTAGTTGCCGTGATTGGTTCAATTTATAAGAAGAACTTTTGAAGAAAAAAAGTATTGTTCTGCGCTGTTTATTGACGTTTCTCAGGCATTCGATAAAGTGTGGCATGAAGGCCGAATTTTAAAATTGAAGACATACCTACCAATAAACATTTTAAGTCTTTTGGAAAGTTACATTATTTCCCGTAAGTTCACTATTGTTTAAGGAGACTTTACGAGTATGCCTGAAACTATCTCATCGGGTTTGCCACAGGGGAGTATACTGGGGCTAGTTTTATATTTGATTTATACTTGTGATATGCCTGTGAGCAGTAGTATCCATACTTCCACATTTGCCGACGATACCGCCTGCCTTAGTATGCACGAAAACCCTGATGAGGCATCCCGCAAACTCCAGGAACACATTAGCCAGATGGAGCTTTGGTTAAACTTATGGAGAATTAAGATAAATGAACAAAAGTGTGTTCAAGTAACATTTACCTTACGAAGAGCTACTTGTTCCCCCATTCGGATTAACAATCAAGTTGTTCCTCAACATTCACATGTGAAATATCTTGGTATACACCTTGATCGACGACTTACATGGAAACATCACATTGACTCTAAGTTAACTCAAATGAAACCTAAATTAACTCAGGTACATTGGCTGATTGGTAGAAATTCAACACTCAGCCTAGACTGCAAACTTTTAATATACAAGTCGCTTTTAAAGCCAATATGGTGCTACGGAATTCAGCTATGGGGCACTGCTTCAGCCTCAAATGTTGAGAAAATTCAACGAAGACAAAACAAAATTTTACGTTTGATAACATCGGCTCCATGGTACATCAAAAATTCAAATATATATCATGATTTAAATATGCCACTATTGACTGAAGAAATTGCAAAATACGCAGGCAAATATCTAACAAAACTCGAGCCACATCCTAATCCGCTTGCTCGTAATATTTTGAACTTTGTTGGACACATTTGCTTATCACTACTTATGTCTTATAAATAACTATCACTAAGTTTATGTCAGTCATTGGTTGGGCCTAATAATTATATTTTAGATTTGAATACTTATTGTTAGTTCATATTTGAAGATACAATAAATAAAAACATGCATTAAAAAAAGTGTGTACTTCACTGTTATCAGCTGGTGTTATTATTTCGCAGTGAGCAATTTTAAAATCATATAGCAGTTTCGCACAAACTATACTACTTTGTCTACGTGAGAGGATTTCCAAAGATGAAATATGACCCTAAATACACTATTTGTATATTTACATAATGCTTGTTTTCCGAAATATTGCGAATATATAAAATATTCGTCAAAGTCTAAAGACTTTGCTATGCAGCTCCACACTAGACTATTTTTTATTGTAGAAAATAAAACAATTGAAAGTGAATTAGACTATGAAGATTTTGAAATTTTATCAAATTCCGAAAGTCCCAAAATAAAACAAACTGCACCTGTCGCATATTTTGTATCAATCGTAATGAAACTTTTGAGATATTACGACGGCTTTTTAAATAAAATTGGGAGAATTAGATAAAAAAAAATAATAAATTTAATAAGTGCTTAATTTGGATTTCAACTATCGTTTTGTCCAATAATATTTTTATTGTATTAAGGTGTAGCAAAAAAAAAAAAAAAAAAAAAAAAAAATAGATGTACATCGATTATAAATCGTTTTTTGTGTTTTGTATAAGTTTCTGAGCCTACTTACTTATTCTATTGGAACTTCCAAAAAGCTTATGTAAGTTCCTGAAAGTATGATTGAAGTCTACTGATGATTTGTTAAAGCGCAAATGAAATGCAAACATAATAATGGTTTTCATGAGAACTCTTAAAATTCCCATTTGTGCAATTGGGCAAATATGCGAGACTTGTTTCACGAAGCCCCTTTTCAACTTTTGCGCAAACAGTTAAGTAAATTTGAATGAAATGTCGAAAAAATCAACATAATAAAAATAAAAAAATAAAATTTCAAGCAGTTTTTAAATTAAATGCATATCTATGTATATATTTCTATAGAAATAAAAAGTGCCTGTGTGTATCTAAAAATGCCTCAAGGAAGCAAAATAACCAAAAAGTTATTGTTTAATAAATGCACAATTGCACAGCTTAAGTTTACGAGTGAAAATTGTTGGGCAAAGTTAACAGGTTTGTGTAAATAAATTTCCATACAATTTTTGACATTTTATTTCCGAGAGTGTAAAAATGCACACTTGCACAGTTTGCGAGGCTTTTGAACATTCTCATGAAAACCCTTAATGACATGTTTATTCCAAATGAATATATTTTGTATTAAAAATTTTAATTTTAATTTTTTATGAGTTGAATTTGCTCGCTATGTAAATTTGGCATAAATTATTTGCTTAAAAAAGGGAAAATAATTTTAATCGTAGTCGAGCGATTAATGGGTTCGATTACGATTAAAAGGTGCGATTAATCGCGATTACGATTACAATTATAATCACTGTGCAAACCCTACTAGGTAGTGAATTCATAGTTCTTATGGGAACATGGAGACATTTACTGGTACATTTCTATACCTTACGTACATATACATATATAGATTTATGTATGTTGACAAGTTGTTGCAAAATCCACCAGAAATACACCACATCTGTTTTCTCTCTTTCTTTTATACTGACGAATAGAAAAGAAATTGAAGATATTGTAACTTCTACTACAGCTTTAGTGTTGACGTAGAGACACTTGGCAACAGTCTGACTGCAGGGATCATACACACAACGTGTGTGTATGTACATGCATGACGTTTATGTACGCGTCCATGCGTAGAAAAAATCAAGCATCACAAATTCTTCCGTCACGAAGTATTTTCTTCTTTACTCCTATACCTACAATACTGAAACAAATCTGTGGCAAAAAGGAAAAAGTGCTTAAGTCGAGATAAACTAATTTTGAGTTAATGGTGCCTCCGTAATATCTGCATACTCGAAAGTACACCTGGTCAAAATGTCAATTAATTTGTGTGATTTTGAAGGAATCACTATGGCTTGCGACTTATCTTTTTTATACTTCTAATCTCATATTTTTTATACTAGATGTTTGCTTAAAAAAATTAAGTTAAACTGAGAATTTCTCAACTTAACTTTAAAAGAAAAATAATTCTGAAAATCGATTTGAACGCTTAAAAGTGCTTTCCTGCAAAACAGTAAAATATGACTTGAGCACTTTTTCCTTATTTTCACAGAAATTTCTTGCAAGCAGTGTTGTTTATGTTTGTTTGAGAAGATTTCGCTCGAGTAAAGCATTTGAAAAATCCCTCATGTCTTAAAAGTTCTTGTAAGGGGTCTTGTGCAAGACTTTAGTCTATATGCATGTCATTGTTGCCATAACAAATTGCCAGTAGACTTTAACCACACACTTGGAATAGTCACAAACCTCTTATCTTTAGCTATAGTTACACGACCAAGATTTGCTTTCAAGATTTTTACACATACTGGTTGTCAAAAGTCGTTTAAATTGAAAGCTGTGACGTAGGCTGCACGCAATTTCCAAGCAAATTTATTTTCAATATGCCGTTGATAAAAAACAGATTAAGACAACAAAACTTCATGACTTCTATATAGATCTATAAACCTCTACACGTCATTATACCTTTTATTTTTGTTCCTAAACATATGTATTTATTTAAGTGTAATTTAAAAATTTCGGTCGAATATAACATTATTTGTAATAAAAGAACACAAAAATACTATGTCGGCAAAAAATTTGAAAAAAAAACCAAAAATGTGCTCATTGAAATTGCTGTCAGTTTTTTTTTTTGCCTATAAATTGAACACACAGTTTGAAAGAAAATTTGAAGTCAAAGTTGAATCAAATTCTAAAATTATGAATGCATTAGTGAAAAATTGTGAATGTATTGAAATTTGAAAGGCAAAACTTGATCGTGTAACCCTCAAGTTATGCACAGACTTTCAAGAACAATTTAAGAATTCACAAATAATAATATTTTTTAAAATCACAAACGAAAATAAGCGTAGTAGGCTTAGAAACTTAAAAATGGCAGTTAAAGTGAATAATAATTGTTCATTATGAATAAAAAAATTATTCATACGGGCTAAATTCATTACTTCAGTTGGAAAAAAATTATTCAAAACAAATAAAAAATCTTCAAAATAACTACATTAATTAGTTTTTATAAATAAAAATTCAACTAAAATTTAGTAATATAAATAACGAAACAATAACAGTCAAAATGAAGAAATTTTCTCTATTTAACTATTTACTAAAATTATTCTCTTTAACGAGAAAAATCCGTAGACTTGAATAACGAATTTGTTAGCTGTATAATAAAAAATATTTCTTCATTTCTACACCCCATTTTGCAATATTTAGGTAAACTTTTTGCTCAGTGTACATACATATGTACCTCTAATTACCTTGTATACAATATAAAAGCAATTATTTTAAAAGCCTTTTTCATCATTATAAATCTGAAAACGATAAAAAACTTTCATCTTGCCACAGATTATATACATATAAATCACTTAGAAAAAGTTTGAGCAAGATACTTATTGATAAACAATATCTTTCACATTTATGCATATTTACATTAATACATATTTACATACCAATTGTTTAACAAACTTCAAAATTTTCATAATCCTCTAGAGACGACGAAGAAAGGGATGAACGAAGCAACAATAGCGGCAGCAACTTGAGTAATACAATAGAGACGAAGGAAATGAAAAGTGTAACAAAATTTTATATATAACGTCGGGTGAATTATGAGTTCTTCAAAGATTTATGAATGACAAAGCGATGTATGTATTTGTGTGTTTTTTAAAATCTTAAAAATTCAAGCCAAAAATCTCCAACCCGCTAATAAATCTTTGCTATTAATTTTTTGCAACCCTAGATTTATAGGTTGTTACAGGGGTTGGCCATGGGAATGTTAATATTCAACCTGTTAATAGAATTCTATATGGATTTATTTGCACCACGTGCACATTTGTGCTTTAAATGAATTTAAACTGAAGAATTTCAATTAGGTAACTTTGAAATTTTAGACTTGTTTGTTGAATTAATATTATAATGAAAATAGTAATATTTCCTTCTGAAAATTATTTAAATTCGAAAGGGAGTGGCGGTGGAGGCGAAATAAAAACTACAGATGTGCAAATGTCGTGATTTTATCGTGTCACGCGTGAGTCACGCGTGATTCATGATCAAATATTATAACTAATCACGCGTGAGTGCGTGAGCGTGATTGAAAAAAGTTTAATCGTGCGTGAGCTTTTTTTAAATAATCACGCACGAATTCTCACGCTATCACGAGATAACATTCCTGCATAGGTACATATGTAACTGTATTCAATCATTTGAAATAAATTATTTTATAATAATAAATGCATATACATATGTATGTATAGTAATATGTATGGTAGTATGAGCTTATAAACATAGTGAATACCCCCAAACAAAATGTGTCGACTTTTTCTGAAGTCAGACTTATCCTACCGAATTCGTTAAGACATTTCGGTAGTTTCTCTGAACAATTTTTTTAAACATTAAAACTTTGATTTTTGAGTACATAAGTAAAAGTTTGTGATTTTTTTTTAAATAAATATGTATATGTTGATAAAAAAAGGATTGCAACAAGTATTAAAAAACGTGAGTATGTGCAAATTATTTCGACAATAGCAGCAACATAACAGTGAAGTGGTACTCTGCTATAAAAGCAAAAAGAAATTGTACCTAAATGTCTTTAGGAATTCGTACCGACTTATCGTAACGAATTCGTACCGACATATCGTTACGAAGTCGTGTCAACCATTTCATAAAAAAATTGTTACGATTTCGGTAATATTTCGGTGCCGAAATCGGAAGATTTTGTCGACCAATCGTTACGAATTCTTTACGAATTCGGAGCATTTTGTTTTGTATACATACACCTTTGTAAGTATGCATGTATGTTTCTTAGATACCCTTTAGGAAGTCTCAATTGAGAAACACTACTGATTCAAACGTGCCTTTGTCAACAATACTACTGACGAATTGTACCGCAGAAAATGTTTTTTTGCTTTAGGGGCTGTCCATATATTAAGTAACGCTGTAGGGGAGAGGGGTGGGGTTCGAGTTTTGTTATGATTTGTTATGGTGGGGGGAGTCTTTGAAAATGTTACGTAATAGAAAAATTTTAGTAATTTGTATGTTTTCTCATTTATTTGATTATAATGTATTTAATTGATCATACGTCCTACCTTCACATTTATATTATGTATGTATACATACATACATGTGCGGAATGTCAATTTTTGATATACGAGAATTCGAATTCGAATTGTTAAAATGATATCCGCGAATACGAATATTTAAAACGATATGAAATTAACTTTGCTTTATTTTAATTTACATTGTAAATTTTACAAAAACACGAGCATACATATATATATACATAGATATGTATGTACATATTTATAATATACATATTATATAAGAATCTATTTTTCAACCAAAAAACATGAAAATTATATTATACATATACTTTTTCGTGAGCGTGCGTGATCTTGATAAGTTGTAAAGCACTCGTGCGTAATTAAAAATATTTTATTCGTGAGCGTGCGTGATCGTGAAAATGTTCAAAATCATTCGTGCGTAAAAGTGCGTGAGTAAAATATTTTTCTGCGTGAGCGTGCGTGTCGTGAGTCAGAAAACACTCACGTGCACATCTCTAGTAAAAAACTTAAGTTGTGTGGGATAAGTCGGATTTGTGTTTAGATTTTATTTCGCAAATTTTGACACCAATGAAAAAAGTTTTTAGTTAGTGTTTTTTATGGGAATTGTTACAATTTAAGATTACAATTTTTAAACCCACTAATAATCCCAAATTAATATTTTACATACTCTTACGACTGAAAAAGTCAGCCAATGTAGTAATGGTAAAGTAAGAAAATAAAAAACATGTTGATTATTGAGTTCTTGTTTCAACTTTGTTATTTGTTGTTGAGCTTCTCATTTGTTTAAATGAAGGTTTATAACATAATAACTAGTTGTTCTAAGAAACTTTGGGTAACGGTTCCCTGATGATCTGCATTAGCAACAGTGAAATGCACATAGGATCCAGATAAACATCTCAATAATCAATTTCAATGTATTTTTAATAAAAAAAATATTTTACTTAATAAGTAATATATTAATTATTAGTGTGTTTAAAAATTTTAAACGAAAAAAGTTTTGATCCAGACACTTGTTTATCATATTAAACAGTTTCGAACACAATTAATGGACAATGTCATAGAATCCAACAAGATTGGCTAATCCTTAACTTGACAAACTTTTGTCTGAATTGAAAGATTTTTCATTAGCATTTATTGGTTACGCTTTTTTGGACAAATGCTTGACAAGTGTGACCGTACCTTAAGTATAAGACCGTTTCATGTACGACTTTTATATTTTAGTAAACCGCAATATAAATTAGAATATTAATCTGTGATCCATATATGAAATACTTTACTTAGTAGAAGAAACACTCTCCCTGTTGTCCTTAAAACAATGTCCAATTTCTGTACATTCATCTTAAGCCAACAAAAAAAAATGACAAAGTAGATACTACAAGACAATAGTTGACTGACGAAACAGCCTGTTCGAAAGTAAGATTTAAGTACGAGATGGTTATAAATTTAACGCAATTAGGTTGGATTTCAATTTTCTATAAAAGCCACTTAAAAAATGAAAATATCTAAATAATTGACGTTAACTTACTATGCATAACAGTATTGTGGTCTAAAGTGAAAGCTGTTGTTTGTGATGGGGTGGGGGCGTGAAAGAATATGGTTGTCCAAATTATATAATAAAATAAAACTTTGTCATTATTGTGATTACACAAGAAATTTTAATAAATTCTTAATTTATACGACTGCTTTAAATTATGATTTTTATTTTATTTTAATTTTTTGTAACACAATCATACATACACGTCCACAAATATTCATTTTATCGAACTTAATACCAACATTGCAGTTTTTCTGCTTGAATACATTTAAATGAAATCGATCTCATTGTTAAGTCAAAGAGTTGGTTGTTCTACGGTATTTGCCTGTTTTTCACAAAAGGTTTCATATGCAAAACTAACGGGTGTTTTTTTAGTTTGACATAAAAGTTTGATTGCTTTGCAGTAGCAAAGTTTGTTAATTGTTAAAATATATTTTTCAACATGAATACACTCTTCTCTAAACCGTGTGAATTCAGCATAGCAAACAATCTGCGGTAGAACAAATTTACTGTAATGGATACTGTTTAATAGTTGTAGAGCTGGCGAAAAAACCAGACCTAGTCCCATTAACTGTTTTTTACAGGAGAGGCAAATAACTGAACTACTTAGATAGAGACTAGCAAGGAAAAGTCAGTTTTATTTATTTTTTTAAGGCAGGATCAAACTGGTTTTGAATGAAAATATTTCGTGACATCATAGATGTGTACGAGTACTTAGAGAACCCAAAAAAATTAAAAAAAAAAATCATGTACTGAGGACATGTCTAGTTTTGTTCGCCAGCTCCTCAGTTATTTTTTAGGTGCTTAAAAAATAATAAACTTCTTCATATTACGCCTCATATTACTTCTTCATATTAGCCACGTATAAAGTCATATTCAAACAATATCTTTATAAAGGGACTACGTCGCGGATATTAAAAATGTTTCATTCAAAACTTTAACATATTAGAAAACACCCTTTATAAAATATATGTATATGAACTGAATACAAATTAAGGCATTGAACAGATTATGCTATTTATTTTTATTTTCTATAGCGCTACCATTCAGTTCATTGTGATCACGATCCTTATATCTTTTTAGAAACTTGCGAGAGAATAGATAACAAACAGTTCCACATCGTTTTTACATGTTTTCTTGTGAGTTCGGATGTTAAAACACATGCTACGAATGTTTAAATTAAAATTTAGAAAATACAAATTAATAGTATAAGTGTGTTTGAGAACTCAAAAATTTGTAAAAATTTTGATTAGGTTTTTTCCAGTAAATGAAAGGGCGAATTGAGAGGACAGTTAATTTACTGAGTAAATGCAAATTTTTACTGGACAAATTTTTTGCCAGTAAAATCCAGTAAAACGAAACCATATATTTTCAAATATAAACAAACAAAAGCAAAGGGAAACAAAAACTTTTACTTTTTGATATAAAACAAATGTATTAAGTTATAAACATTGTAACATTTATTTAAGCTTGATGCTACAAAAATGTTAGGGTATTTTATGTATTTCACGCGAAATTTAAAGGTGTGGAATTTTCATAAAATTGTTGGAAAAACTTATGTATTTCTAACAACAATTTCCGAACGATGTAATATCACATGGAATACAGAACATAACCGATTGTTTTTAAACGTGAATATAGTTCATAGGTTATTATAGTGACATTTATGTTTATGCACGTCGTCGGATGGTTACTAGTTTGCCGCGTGGAACATTAAAAAAAATTGAGGTATTGATCGATTATATGTGATTAATGTGTACATTTCTTAAATTACTTCCCAGTTTTTTGATATCTTGAATATATCAGGAATATATTTCCCTTAATAAATGCCACTCATTTGACATACTTGAAAGGAATTGAAAAATACAACAAAGATTTTTGTCTTTTTCTGTACATCCTAATAACTTTTCACGTTGAGGGTAAAAAGCTTGGAAACTGTAACGGCCTGACCTCCGATGTAGATGTTGTTTCTATCTATATATACATATATATAAACGAGGATGTGTGTATGTATGTATGTAACGTATGGACTCCAAAACGGCTGGGCCAATTTTAATGAAATCAGGGAATCTTGCGGGCGGAGGGGCATGGGAAAATGCAATTTTTAAGAAAGCTTGTTTTTGTTTTCAATATCTGTAAGTCCTAGGTTACACTATGCAAGTCTTATTGCTAAGCTGATTAGTTTGTTAGGAGAGAAAGAGACGAGGGGAACATAAATGTTTCTTTTCCCCTTAGCAATAAGACTTGCATAGTGCAAACTAGGACTGAGTACGCTAAAGAAAATTTATTGTCGGCATCGTGGGCCAGGCCCGTAATTTTAAATAAAAACATATGTATCTATTACTTTTATTATTAAGCAAAATATTCTATAGTGTATTTTTATTAAACAAATAAAAACATTCTTCACCGATTTTCTCGAAAACACATATTTGTTCCATGCGCCTAAACAGTAACTACCCGACGATATGTATATTTTTGGCATCTATCTACATCCAAACATGTCTATAGCCTTGTATATTTTTTCTGCATATACATACATACATATGTATGTATAATTTTTTAGTGCCAAAATAGGCAATGAGCTGTTGTATATATTTTACTGTACTTCAAAATTTTTCCGTTCGCGTACTTTTATATGCAAACTTTTTTATTGATAGTTTTTTATTGATAGGAAAAGTACTCAAACGCACCCTTTGTGTGTATGTATTTATGCTGTTCTAGCATCCGAATTTGGAAGAAAACAATTGGGAAATGGAAATATCTGGAACTCGAAAAGTTATTAGTAAGTTATGCTGAAAAAAGTGAAAAGTAAATATTCTTTTCTCTATTTATTTAAAAAAAGTGCTAGAAAAAAATTTATTTTTTTGTACAAAGTGTTACTCAGGGCCAAACTAGACTTGTATCTAGACTTGTATCGAACTCTTACAGTAGCTCGTTTTTGACACAAACCTATTATCAAACCCATTTAAATTACATGGGTTTTACATGTAGACTTAGGTCGAACTCGTTCACTAGTTAATTTTTGCACAAACCAATGATCAAACCCATGTAATTTAAATGGGTTTGATCAGTGGTTTGTGGCAAAAATGAACTAGTGAACGAGTTTGACCCAAGTCTACATGGGTTTGATCATTGGTTTGTGTCAAAAACGAGCTACTGAAAGAGTTCGATACAAGTCTAGGCCAAACCCACGATGTCTAAACGTTCAACTTGTTGCACACTTACATTCAAAACAAATTGTAATATTTTGTTGTTGTTTCAAATCTAATTATGCGACAAATCGAACGTTGTCGATATCGTGCGTTAGGCCCTTAAACTCAACAGAGAAGTGTGCAAATGACTATATTATTTTGGAAAAAAAATTTTTTAGTGTCTAAAAATTGTCAAAAAAGGAAATTTTTTAAGTAAAGAGTGGTCCGTATGAGCTATTAGGGTGCCTAGGCACGTCCATGTTATATTGATATTTTCACAAAAGTTGTCCAACTTCACTGTAGCTACAACTTTTCCAAACATTGTAAGCATAAAATAATTTAGTTATTCTAAAAAAAATATATATTTTTCTTTGCTTTTGCAAAAGAAAGTGCACAAAGAAATAATTTTTTTTTTTAGTTAATTTTAATTATTATTATTCGAACTCCATTTGTTTTTATATTTATGATTTTAACAGGCTAAAGTTCGTATCGCTTTTTAAGCTAAATTACATGTGATAATTATTAATGAACAAATAACACCAAAGTTAGTTGTAAATATTCTGGCAACACATAGTTGAACGGAACAGCCAGCCGTTTTCGAAGGCCACTAAACCTTCATCATCAGCGTTCTTTTGTGTTTGGTCCACTGTGTGTAGTGTCAGTTGATGGAGATTTCTGCTTTATATACTTAGCATTATTGCAAATGTAATATGTGAATTGTTTGATTCATCGTATTTCAATTTGCTGAAAGCTTTTTTGTATTGTAAGCTCAATTTTACCATCTCTATATTTACAACAGTCTTACCATTGTCGTTTTGTTCTTTTACTAATTATACACATGTTAGTTAATTTAGAACACATGTTAGTTCAGTAGAACAAAAAATAAGCAAATTAACTAGCATGTGTATAATTAGTAATAGAACAAAACGACAATGGTAAGACTGAACTTTAGCCTGTTAAAATCATAAATATAGAAATAATTTTTTATCGGGAAATGTTATCAAGATTTATTTAGTTAGGGTTGTTATCGCTTAATTTATAAAAAGAGGATAGCAGAGGGACAAAACCCGGACATTTGCTTAAAAAAGTAGGACTTAAAAATAAAAATAAATTGTTTTTTCCAATAATATTCTCCCCTACCGTGAACAGTTTTTCCCTCGAAATATTTTCCCTTTTCCCTAGAAATCCGTTCTCTTTTTTGATTCCTCTCTTCGTGAATAATATTTTTCATGGGGATTTTTTCACTTTTCCCTTGGTTTTATTCATTTAGTGAATGCAATTATAGAAAAAAAAATTCCACGAGAAATTTCTGCCGGGGAACAATTTCAAACAATAGCAAGTAATAGGGAAAATAAAAAAAAAATCGAATTGGGAAAGGGAGCAACTTTATTCATAATTGCCGTGTATGATTGCAGGCGGACTGACTTAATACATCTCGTAATTTCAATATTATACTTCTAATTGTATATTAAAAGCTATAAATAATTTATTGTACGATAAAAGCAGTAAATATGAATATGAACCTCTTTGGTTTACATTCAGTAAATTTTATGGTGATGGTATATTAAATCATTTTTTCGACGGCGCTTAAAAAACTTGAAAACATTTCTGTTTCTTACAATTTCAGATTTTCAAATAATTTCTAAGATTTACAAGTCTTCTTCCCGTTTTTTACATTCACCATTAAATTCGATATAGAAAATTTCTCTTATTATTCAAGATAGGGGTGATTAGTAACACTAAAATCTTAGATAGATATCGATGGTGTTCTGTAAAAAGTGAAAACCGCGCACAGTTTTACATAGAATATTGGATCTTTTTACCCAACAACATCGATATGTTTAAATTATAGTGTACCCACATAAGTATTTACACATTTAAGAATATTTACATTGATAAACGTACAGAAATAGCACTTCAAAAATCAAAGTGCAACCGAATACACATCAAATGATAAGGCTACCGACTTAAAATAAATTTTCATTGTTGAGTTAAAATGTCTTGTTTGTTCATAAAATAAAGATATTGAACTCATAAAGCTTAAAGCAATGTACTATATTATTCTGGCCATTTTTACACAACTCCATACATATTTTAAATAATTCTTAATAATTCTACGTCTTAAAATCACATACCATGACCCTCATGAACAGTATTATTTATTAGATAAACTGAGCATACAATACCAATTACTTCCCTTTTTAGTTCAGCTTTTAATAAATACAATTTGTCAAGCAATGCAAAAGCGAAAAAATTTCTTTAAAAAGTAGGATTTTCCCGGACGCTAATTTTTTTCGAGGACAGAGATCCCAAAAAGAGGACAGTGTCCGGGAAAAAGAGGACAGTGTCCGGGAAAAAGAGGACAGTGTCCGGGAAAAAGAGGACTGAAAACAACCCTAATTTAGTGAACTCTTAGCTACATTATTCTCATATATACTTAAGCGTTTTCACCAAGTCTGAATTAGTTGTTGGCCATGACTGATGGCAGCATTTTTTAAGGTCGCGCTGATTTTCGAAAAATTTGGTTACCAAAGTGCCAAACTGAGTATAGAGTTTTACTACAATTTGGTAGTACTATCAAACCTATTCTGCTGCACAGTGATATTATATCAGATATGTTACAGAATCCGATTGAAATGCGCTTGATTTCGTACTTGTAATTCCGATAGATTTTGCTTTAGGTCAGGGAAGCCCAAAAATGTTTTGCAGTTGTATACAGTGATACGAAATAGTAGGCACAAGGACTTCATTAAAATTTAACCGCATGAAATTGTTTTGGTTGTAAAAAATTCAGTTCAACTGAATTCGATATGCTGCCATCGATTAATACTTGAAAACAATCGATATTTTTTAGTCACTATTGATAGTAAATGATAAACCACTAAAACAAAAATATGTAAATATGTTCCTTTTCATAAACAAAAATAACTGAATGACGGGAAAATTTCTTCCGCTGATCTCACTTATTTTTCATACAATTATTTTAGTTTTTAATTCTATTTTATTTTGTGTTGTTTTGTTTAAAAATATTTTGTTTTGAATTTTTAGTGTAAATAAATACATATGTACATTATACGAGAACCATAAAACTTCGATACTATCACGAAATTAGTCGATTAAATAAATCAAAATTTTCTATTAATTGAGTAGCTGCTTTAAGAAGAATTCAAAAAAAAAAAAAAAAACGATATGCTTTTTCTTTACATAGTGTTTTCGGGAATTTTTTTTATTAAATATCATTTAGAACTCATTTTGGCTGTAATAATTTTTGTGTAAACGCTTGCAATTTCTCATCGTATTAGTATGCAAGTAGCTATAATAGATTTCGGTTTTTACCAATTGCGCAGCTTTACTTTCAGCTTAATTCTTCTTTTGTTATATCTACAACTTCAGTCTGTTTTTGCTTATTTCGCATATTAACTGTGGAAATCAATGAATGGTGTAAAAATTAATATCCTGGAAAAAAGTCAGCGACGACTGTGAATGGATGTTTGACTAAGTTAAACCACCATTCAAACCATAATCATGCTCCACAGCAGCATAATTTTCATGCATACATACATGCATACTTACATACATATGTATGTATGAACTAGGTGACAGAACAGCCAAAAGCAGTTTTAATATTTTCTTCATACATACATACATATATTTTATTTGTTTTTTGGTTAAAATTTTTTTGCTCTTCTTTTTTTTTCAATTTAACACCACAATTGTCATCAATGGTGGATGGATCTATCTATCATCTCGCATCTAGCAATTGAAAAATGCCTCGCGGTTAAGGACGTCATACGCCTGCCAGGCCAGTCCGGCTTGTAAATGATTTATGAAATCACTTTTTAGGCTGTTCTACAGTGAATTGTTGTCGTCTTCGTTATTGTCAATTAAATACAATCGCGTTTTGTGAAACCACATTTTGTTTCAGGGGGTTTTCTTTATTTTTTTTAATTTACACTTTTGTAAATTTAAATTATGTTTTTTTAAATACCGTAAAAGGAAAAAATGATGGTTCAGTTCTTCCTGTCAAAGCTGACAACATCAACCCCCTTCTCCTTCCAGCCGCAAGTTTTTATACTTTTGCTGTGTTGATTCATCAGCAATACTTGCAACACCTGGTATGGTTATTATAGCTTATTATTAAATTTTTCTTAAGAATTTTAATAACATCATATTTACACAACTTTATTATTTTATTGCATGCAACAAATTGGGAATTAGTATACGCAGATTGGAAGAGTTTGTATGAACATGTTTTTTCTAATTAATTTTCCAATAACTGACAATAGGTACGTATTAGCGATGTGCCGTATGTCAAATTTTAATATTCGCAAATACGAATACGAATATTTGAAACGATATTTGTGAATACGAATATTATATGTTGTCAAGAATATAGTGCTTGAGTCTTGACTTTATTAGAATTGCTGAGACACCGCATGCTCTTCCTCTCGGGTCCTTTGAATCATGTAATTTATTTATTTATTTATATGTACATATCATTCAAAGTATATTTGTATGCCAAAGATGTTATTAACAATATTTTTAAAAAGTTTTGTGACTGACTGTACACGACCTATGCCTTCAAGTAGCAACGTGGTTGTTAAAGAAATTCCACAAAAGAACCGCAGTCAACCAGTTCGAGCGAGACGAAAAACTTTTGAAGGTCAAATAACACGCACAAGCCTGACCGCACTTAAGAAATAATTACGATGACGCAAGACGCTGTTCTCCAACCTAGAGCTGCTTAACGACTGTTGTATCATATAAGGTGTAGCCATAAATTTTAAAAAGGCTTCTCGAAGTCATATGAGTCTCAGAGACCAACATTATATGAATATTTTTTCCGTGAGGAAGTGCTCAAGTTAATTTATATGTTGGAGAATGCCGTTTTTTCCAGAAGTAAAAATGTAACGGTAGTAAAATGTAATGGTATGAGGAAGTAAGAATGTAATGGTATTGGCATAAGAAAGTCATTTTGTCAATCTTTTTTAATGTTGTTTTTAATAGTTTTTGCAATAATTTTTGATAATTTTTTCACATCCCTACTATATTGCTTATGGCCCGGCCCCTATTATGATTTACAACTAAATGGATAGTTTAGTTGTAGTTATACAATTTTTATTATGGATTACAACTTTTTTTTACCATGAGACAACTGCTTTTTATCAGTTGTATTTTGGTTTTTATTTCGAGTGTTTTATTAGGTTTGCTTCATTTGCTTCCAGACGTCAACCAATCCCATTTGCCAACCAATATTGTTGCTATATTCATAAAACATAAAATCTAAAAATAAAATACTAGGCCAAATCTTAAAATATTCAAAATGTTTTCTAATCAGAAATAATTTTTAGTTCAGTAATTTCAATTCTTTTTATTGAATGAAATATTTCTATTAATTAATGTGAGTTTCTAAAGAAGAGAAGAAAAATGAAATTAGACTTTTAAGCTGGGGGAAATACCGATATTTTTCTGTGCAGCAACGCACTTCATCAGCACCCTAGTCTATCTACTTGGGTAGAGATTGTTATTAACATCAGCTATTTAACGTAAATTCTAATGAAACGGAATGTGAGAAATGATTGTTGTATATAATTATTGATTTACCTTTGGTAAACACATATATAAGTATCACTATTTATTTCCCCTGTTTTTCTATATTTTCATTTTTCTACATATTTAGGTTAGCACGAAGTTATAAGAATTAAAATTACTGAACTTAAGCCTGACTAAAAATTATTTCTGATTAAAAATTCACTATAGTTCAATTAAAATCTAAAAATGACTCAATATTCAAAATGTTTTGTGATGGCTTTTATGTTTTCATATGGATGGATGGCATATATATAAACCTATTCTTTTCGAACAATGTTTCGAATGCAACTAAAATTAGTTGTAATTCAGAATGCCAAAAAATAGTTAAGTTGTTTTAAAGTTAAGTTGTTACAATTTGAACTAAACTTGGTTGAGTTGTAAACCGTAATAGGGGCATATATTTTGTCTTCTAGTATGGCTTTTAAAATTCAGTAGCTTAAGATTGATTTAAATATGATACATTAAATCAAACCGAATTCCTCACACCCTTTCAAAACGACCGGTTTGAAATCGTTTTGAAAACGATCATTTTCCATCACATACCTGACTAAAATACTTTAAATTAATAGTTTTGAATTTCAACTTAATATTGATTCAAATTATTTATTGGATTACATTGAATCAATAATGTTTAAAAGTCTAAACATACGTATTATTTTAAGACTTTTATTTGATTAAATTAAAATATTGAATTAATAAGAAACATATTAAAATCTAAAGGACACCACTTTAAATGAATGTGTTAAACATGTAATATCAATTAGATAAGAATGCTATTTCATAAGAGTTCAATATTAATTCAGTGCCGAAAAATAATATTTCTATATTTAATTCCATATTAAAATTATCAAAATAAATTAATATTGTATAATATTGAAATAAAAATTTTCATCATGACTAGATTTTTGTTAATGTGTTTTATTGAATCAATGTGGATTTTATTAATTTTAAATTATATATTCTATTGGTGTACAATAAAAATATTGCACATTTGATACAACTCGCACATTTGACACGACGCTGCAGCTTCAAGTGACCCAACAAAAGTTTTAAAATTAAATAATTTGATATTGAAATATACATATATCGAAGAATACATTTTTTGAAAGGACACTTTTTTCTCCATGAGAATTGAGACACATATTTTTATAAACTTCTGCAAGACCATTTCCTTCTACATACATATTTGTTAATGCTAACAAATGTTGTAGTTTGATATGGAAATATGTATGTAAGTTTGTATGTATGAATATTAAGAATATTTAAAAATGTAAAAGGAAAACGGATGAGGAAAGGAAAACTATTTAAACAGCTTTTATTATTTATTTTGTATTTCGTACAGACTTCGAGAAGCCTTTTTAAAATTTATGGCTACACCTTATATGATTCAACAGTCGTTAAGCAGCTCTAGGTTGGAGAACAGCGTCTTGCGTCATCGTAATTATTTCTTAAGTGCGGTCAGGCCTGTACGTGTTGTTTGACCTTCAAAAGTTTTTCATCTCGCTCGCACTGGTTGACTGATAACCGTATATTCCTTGGGCATACAAACTTACTTTGAATACTATGTACATATAAATAAATACATAAATTATATGATTCAAAGGACCCGAGAGGAAGAGCATGCGGTGTCTCAGAAATTCTAATAAAACATTTGCGAAGAACATCTATAGGGTGTTTTTTTGAGGGGTATAGAACTTCGAATTGAAATAAAACACAAGAAAATCGTTTTAATGTCCATCAATTTGGCTTTATTGGAAGGATAATTTTATGCCATTAATGTTTAAATATGATTTCGGGCATGTGGCTGCCGCGGCTGGCTCGAATAAAGCCAATTCTACAGGTCCAATTTTCAACCACTTTTTCGAGCATATGGGGCCACATCCACATTCATGCCATCCAATTCGGGAACAAAATAGTCGGTTAGTCGGCTCCAATTGCTGTGCACGGTGGCGAATCGATTCATTCGGGTCCTCTTCAACACTTTGCTCTACAGCGGCAATTGTTTCTTCGGTGCGCACTGTTCGACGTCTCTGCGGATGCGTATTATCGCATAGAGTAAACGTAGTGCGAAAACGATCCATGGTTAACCGAATTAATTGCTCTGATGGACGATTATGTCGACCATAAAATGGACGGAGCTTGCGGTAAACTTCGCGAACTGAACCATTATTTTCGAAATAAATTTGCACGATTTGCAAGCGTTGTTCTTTTGTCAACCTGTTCATGATGAAATGGCAAACCAAACTAAATATTAATCACTTGACAGCTGACAAAATGGCCGCCAGTTAAAAAAGTGATGCCAACTTAAAGTTCTATACCTCAATAAAAAAACACCCTTTACAAGCAACAAATATTGACATTGAAATTTTTTGTACAAATTTCGTGATATCATCAATTTACTCCCCTCCCAAATTTTCAATCACTGAGGATCAATACGAGAATTTCTACAAAATCTCTTGGACCTTGTTTTGTAGCAGCTGGCGACTACAATGCAGAAGATACGTTTTGGGCTCGCGTCTTATTACACCCATAGGTCGAGCGTTGTTCAACTCAATTTCAAAAATGGGCTTGGACGTTATTTTAAGTGGGAAGCCCACTTATTGGCCTACTGACATACAAATAATTTCGGATGTTATGGATTTTGGCGTTATGAAAAATATCTCTAGACATTTAATTTAATCTGAAGCTTTTCTAGATCTCTCGTCCGATCACTCTTCCACGATCGTTATAATTTGTATACAGCATATTATTGCAGAATTTTTTGAAATTAGCTTTGAAAAATGATATCCTGTAAGCGATGTCCATTTTCTGATTCGCGCATACGTGCTCTTTTTAGCGAGAGACAGTATACATCTTATATTTTCCATAACTTTTCGCAAAATTTCGGGTGTAATGGCCATGATATCATTTCGAATGTTGGTATTAGTTGGCTCTTGGTTTATTAAGGTATAATCAAATATCCAATAAAAAATGACGACGATATGCACGCTGTGTCAACACAATAGACTGTTGGTTTGAAAAATAAAATTCAATTATTTTTGTACGTTGTTCGATCGTGTAATGATTCATAATTAATTCCACAAGTCTTGTTCACAAAATGCCGAAAAAAAGGAAAGAATATTAATTAAAAAAGTTATAAATAATTCAAACCATATAGCTCATTCTGCGCCACACTGTATATAGTGTTGTGATACGAAAAAGACCAAGTATTGCCGAAACAAAACATTAAAGGAAATAAAAAAATTTTATACGGAAATACAAATGGTTGGTTGTAAATTTACGAACTAAAATACTTTCAAATCAAATGAAAACGTTTCAGTTGCATATGAAATAATGTTGGTCCAAAAATAGTTCTGGAAAATTTTTTTGTCCCATTTTTGGATAATTACACAGAAATCGGCAACGCTGGAATGCTCATGGAATCTGCCGTTATTTTTCTTTTACACATAAACATACACAGAAAAAATTATTCCCAAAAAATTTTGAAACAAACGTTTTTTTTTAAATATAATTTAGTTTCAGTAAATATTTTTTACTGTTCCAGTAAATTATTTGTTCCAATTTTATTTTATGTAAAAAACTGTATAGAATGAAAATTATCTATATAAAGTAAAATTTGTAACAAAAATTGTTGGATTTATTTTTTAACCCCCGACAAAAAAAAGGGGTGTTATAAGTTTGTAGTGTGTGTCTGTGTAACTGTGTGTCTGTCCGTGTCCACGTACAGGCCAAACGGCTGGACCGATTTTCATTTAGTTTTTTCTGTTTAAAAGATGACTTGAAAGAGAGGGTTCCTAGCTATGTTTGAAGAAAATCGGTCCAGCCGTTTAGAACATCTTTTCTGAAAAAAGTCGGGGGTTTTTAAAATTTTTAATTTTTAACCCCCGACAAAAAAAAGGGGTGTTATAAGTTTGTAGTGTGTGTCTGTGTATCTGTGTATCTGTGGATCTGTGTATCTGTGTGTCTGTCTGTGTTAATTGTTAGATTTATTTTTTAACCCCCGACTAAAAAAAGGGGTGTTATAAGTTTGTAGTGTGTGTCTGTGTGTCTGTGTATCTGTGTGTCTGTCCGTGTCCACGTACAGGCCAACCGGCTGGACCGATTTTCATTTAGTTTTTTCTGTTTGAAAGATGACTTGATCGAGAGGTTTCTTAGCTATGTTTGAAAAAAATCGGTCCAGCCGTTTAGAAGATATAACATCTTTTCTGAAAAAAGTCGGGGGTTTTTAAAATTTTTAATTCTTAGCGCGTTTCGCGTTAGATTTAGCGAGTTTTAACTATGCCAAACGCGCTTTTTTCCGTCTTAGCGCGTTTAATAAAAAATCGCTAAATTAGCGCGTTTTGAACAAAGTCAATAATATCATTTCAGTTCAATATTTTTTAATTTTTTTTTGTATAAATTTAATAATTTTCTAATATCCAAAACTCCGATAAATTTATTTAAATTAGTTAATGTTTCAGCTGTCGGAAACAAAATTCGCTTGACTGTGGTTACAAAGCATCTATTATAGCTGAAGTACAAAAAGCATTTGAATCGCAAAACTATTCGACAATTTATATGTTGCTACAAAGTTTTACAAATAAATTAAAAGTAAAAACTAAGCATTTCGATTATTGGAAGGCGATTCTGATTCTGTATTAAATGATTTTAGTTTATTAAAACATAATGTCGAGGAAGCAATATTGCAATATTACATCGACTTTTATTGAAATTTAATTTAGCGCGTAGAAAATAGCGCGTTTTTGCTATAAATATTTGACAATGCTGTAACTTAGCGCGTTCTAGCGCGTTTTGAGAAGGGTAGTAGCGCGTTTGGGTTATAAATAGTTGGCATCGCTGGTTAAACGATCGACTTATTTCTCTGAAGAGCAAGACAAATAAACAAAACAACAAAATTCTCAATTCACAGCTGTGACACAGCAATAAAGTATACGTATAAAGCACAAAAAGATGCTTTTTAAAATAAATTAAGAAAAGTGGTGTATGCAGTACAAAACATATTTTTTACTTTTACAATAAAGTAATATTAAGTTCTAACTTCACAAAAAAGTTCAAAAAAACTTAAAATTTTCTTTAAAATATTTGTCGGAAGTAGTGGTGCCATACAAAAGAAATCAATCAGGTATATTTAGAAAAACTTCATGTAAACCTTCTTTGTCGTTTTTCTCCACTCCAACTTTGTTTCATATGCGCTACGAATTGTCAGTCCAGTGGGAAAAGGTGATGAATAGTAAAAGAGAAGGTAATGCACAGCATGTATAATTTTCATTCCAGAATTCATTACTGTTAACACAGAACATGTAGTAAGAAAGTAATGAATTATTTTAATGCGTACATTCCTTCTTTGACAGATATGGTAATGCACGTTGTAATCAATGTGCATTTATTGTGTTCGATCAAATTACCCTCTCGTTTCTAAAGCTTGAATTAAACGTTACATAGCCATAATGCCATAACCAAACCAAAATTCAATTGGTTTCAATGGTGAGAGTTATGGCGTTATGGTGAGTCATCTATAGTCAACTACAGTGTTGCCCATTAGTTTGGTTCAAACGGCTGTTCTCCTTAAGCCTTAAGGAAATCCATTGTCTTGCTTTAGAAAATAATACAATATTTTTCCTATTGTTATGTAAATAATGATCACTTTTCCCGCTGGGTAAATAATGCCCTTGCTTGGCAGATAAACAAATGCTGTTGCATGCTTTTAATAAAAGGAAATACGAGTTTTAGTGTTCTCATAAAATTAAGAGCACTAAAAAGAGAGAACAATTCTAGAGTTGGGCATAGTTATTCCTTTTGCGGATTGTTCGTTTTTGTTCCCAACAATAAAAAGAACTAGTTCGTTCTTTTCGTTCAGTCGTTCTTTTCGGTCAGTTGTTCAGTGAACAACAGTACAGAGATTGTAATCGTCGAATCCTCTTCGTTGCGTAGTTTTTATAAGTAAATAGTTAAAATTAATATTGTTGATTGAAAATACTTAAAATGAAGTCAGTGGTCATTTGAAAGAAAATTTTAATCACTTTTTTAATACTGATTCATATTCAACACAACAAATTCTTTTTTTTTTAATTTAGTAAAACTGTTTCTTGTTCATCAGTATTTTTATTTGCACTTTGTGCTATCATTCGCAAGTAAGGAAAGGGTAAAAATTAATATTTTTGAACGAAAATTTTTTAAATGAAATCCGTAATCAGTTTAAAACAAATTTTAATCACTTTTTTAATTCTAATAATCTTTTTCACAATCTGTTTTTTAATTCAATACTACAAATTATTGCTTTAATTTTGTAAAACTCGCTTGTATATTTCACTTAGTATACATTTTCTGTTGTTTGTTTTGATTATTCTGCTAAAAATTTAATAGGCACACTATATTTGTCTCTTGTAAATGAAATGTTTTGCATGTGTATTGGCCAGGAACAGAGAATAAGATAAACAAAACGAAATAAAGACCAAAAATGAACGAAGGAACAAAAACGAACGAAAGAACAAGAAAGACCAAAATAGCAAGAAGGACCAAAAGAACAAAAAGGAACAATTAGACTGAACTAGTTCACATCGATCAGTTATGGGAATAGTTCAATTGAACTAGTTCGTTCTTTTACAGCACAAGTCTAAACAATTCAATAATGCACATCATAAGGATTAAGCAAGCAAACAGTTTGTACTCAGCTCTAGTACATACATATGTATATGCATCAGAAGATTTTTCTCATCTAGGTTGTCAAATGTATTATACACTCACATGCTTGCATACAAAACACAACTGATGAGAATTTTAGTTAATGCAAGTACCTGTAAATGAACAAAATCCAAAATCCTGTCTCACCAACTTATTCAAATATCAATTCAGATTTAATGCCCTAATTCAGTAAGAAGATTTAGGACGTTTTTGTTTGAAAGTACTTTTGAGTTCTTGTCATGGTGTAATTATACAGGTGACTGCGTAAGGATTTCTTATACAAAAATACGGCAATCATAGCTGTATAAAGAACCGAAGAATGTCAAAAGCACAAAAATAATTTTACGAAGACCAAAACAAAACGAAGTTTTTGACATTCTACAGCTATAAAGCACACAGAGCAAAAAATTATTATCTGAAGGAGCGCTGCCACCTCGTTAGATACACCTTGGTTCTTGTCTTTGAACTCTCTAAATTATTTTCTTCAAAAATTGTTGTTGTCTTTGATAATGAAAAATTAGAAAATTATTACCATGTTTTTAAAACATAAAAATTAAATTTAAGTATTATACAATAGTTTGAAAAATATATGAAAAAATGCGTTGGATATAATATTTGGAACAAAATCACAAAGCAAATACACGAACCTATTAGCATAGACAACAAATAAAATTGTTTTAAAGAATCACAACTGCAGTTTTTTTCCGTCCATAGATAAGACGGCACAATCGTCGAACAGAATAGGGCATAAGTTATTTTTCCACACAAAAAATAATAAAAATTGACATGTAATTGCTATGTTTGCGTGTTTTATTATATTAAAAAAAGCGCTTTTGTGCGCAAAAATATAGTACTCCAAACGGGTAATTCGCCATGAAATCAGCAGCGTTATCCGCAGGTTTGTAAGTGCTTCTTTTATTCTATAATAGTAGAAACCTGCTTTATTTGACGAAATTTACTGGATGTGTTCACGCGTGTGAATTAAAATAGTAAAATCGTTGCTTTAAAAGTGAATGACAGGAATTTCTGATAAGGTATTAAAAAATTGATCCAGAAAAGTCTAAAAGCGTTTACTTCTTTGCTTTAAGTTGCAAAAATGTTGATTATTAAAAAAGCACTGTGAGAAATTGTAAAAAGCATTATAAATACCCATTTTTCTGAAACAGGTATTTAACGAAATTTCGGGTGCTTAGAATGGAAAAAAGCACAAAAAATACCCGAAAAGCACGAAAATGGCAACGCTCATACAGAACAACAACATCTATTCAAGAATAGAGTGTTGCCACACAAGCATTTTTGACTGGTAATATAATAATAATTAGAGTTTTTTTAGTTAATTTTAATTATTATTCGAACTCCATTTGTTTCTATATATATGATTTTAACAGGCTAAAGTTCGTATCGCTTTTTAAGCCAAATTACATGTGATAATTATTAATGAACAAATAACACCAAAGTTAGTTGTAAATATTCTGACAACACATAGTTGAACGGAACAGCCAGCCGTTTTCGAAGGCCACTAAACCTTCATCATCAGCGTTCTTTTGTGTTTGGTCCACTGTGAGATTTTTTTTTTTGGAATTGTCACAATTGAAGTATAATATTTTTTAACATTGATTATTGAGGGGATTAGCTGAATCCTATGCGCATTTCACTGTTGCTAATAAAATCATTTGTCATATTTCATTTCATTAAAAATTTATGTTAAATAACTGACGTTAACATTCAATTTCAGCACAAGTATATAGACATAGGTGCTGATTAAGTGCGTGGTGTCATAAAAAAATGTCGGCACTTCGCCCAGCTAAAGTTTATCAATAAAAATATTTCATTCTAAAGAATTGGTAATATGTATATACTTAGCTTGAGCCCAATTAAGAAATTATTCTTAATAAAAAATGCATCCAGTTCAATTAAATAATAATATACATATGTATATGTATCACGTAAATCAAAGGCTCTTCAATTTTTTTCTTTAACATTTATGAATACTGTAATTATTAAATTCGTTCTGATTTTCATAATTTGTTTTTATTTAATCAATTTGCGTGATTGAAGATTCATCTGGACTCGTACAATGGCTGCTGTTACCGTCCGTACGATACTTAATAGAATCAATAATTTCGACATCTATTTCACGTTCACGATTTAAGCTTTCGTCAAGATCATTTTCATCGGAATTGGCTAAGGAATGCCGATCATCAGACTCGGCCTCACAGTCATTGTCAGATTTGTTATCGATTTCGAGGGCTTCACTATTAATGTGATTGCTTAGACTTTCGTGTTGAGTTTGAGCAAATAAATCTCTGGCCGCAAATTGACTGTATAAACGAGGCAGATGTTGCAGCATATAGTTGGCATTACATTTAGCAATGTTGGGTTGATTTTCCTTACTTTCCCCAAAATCATAATATTTGGCGTAGTTTTCGAATTTGTTTATGGTCGAAGCGTTTATTCCACTGCCACTAGAACTGAGATTTATGGCATCGGAGGCAGGGGTAGCACTGGTATGATGCAGGGAGGATATTGCTTTTAAATCACTGCAGCGGGGGGTTGGTACTGTAAATGCCGACCCGTGACGATGTTTGTTCGGCAATGTTATAGTGTGGGAAGCAGGTGGAGAATTATTGGCATCGTTGGCAGTTGTATTTTCAGCGCTGGCCAAAGGTGATATGTTTTCTTTTTTACGGTCGTAAATGTGACCGGAAACTCTTAAGTCTATGAAGAAGTGCAAAGGATCAATGCCATATGGTGGATAAAGAGGTGGGTACCAAACTGGAGGAGGAGGAGGCAGTACCAGGTCTTGCGGAGGCAGTGAAGCGGCAGGTGGTGTAGTTTGCAATGTTGTGTCTACTGTGGCGCCCTCAAGAGTTGAGTTTGTAGTATTACTGATATTTTCATGTTCATGATCTGTTTCATTGTTTTTGGTATTAAGCAAAAGTTGTTTTACGTCTGCACACTCTTTACTTGCCACTGTTTCCAATTTGCGATATTTGTTTGATAAATGCTGTAAATATGGCTTGTGAGTGGTCAATTCTAAAGGTTTTTCAGCCGTCGTCAGTTGTGATTGCTGTTGATGTTGTTGAGATTTTTCGAATAAGGTTTCATTTTCTTTAAAAAATGCCCGTTGTTGAGACCAAGTGCGTTTTCGGGGACGTCTAGCTAAAGCGGCCGTATGCTGTAGTTGCAAATTGCGTACATTTTCTTGATTACGTGCTGCTACCAAAGAGCGCAGCATATCGCTAAAGAAGAAATTGTTGGGACCCATTGGAGCTGAGTAGAGATACGGCGGTGTGGCTGCCATTAGACGACTTACAAAATCTTGATTTCTCATTTCATGTATATTCGACTTTCTTGTTGGTGTGTTTTGGGTGGTGTTATTATTATTCGCATTTGAATTGTTTGTATCCTTGGGGGATTTAATTTGTGGTTGTTGTTGCTGCTGCTGCTGTTGTTGCATTTGCTGTTGTCTCTGTTGCTGCTGCTTTTGCTCCTCAGACATATTTCTTGTTGTATTTATGTAGCTAGAAGCTGCCTCTTTTCCCTGTTATTTATTTTGAACAATCTGCAATTAAAACCACAAATGGAAAAATCTGTTTAAAATGTCTTTTAAATGAATTTCTTGTAAAATGTTTGAATTTTTTATATTTTTAATGTAAATGAAAAATGCAAACAATAGACAAATACACTTATATTCACTTAATTCCATTTGTCTTACAATTTCATATATTTTTTTTAAATCTTGGGATGTCTTAAACAACACGTAGAAGGTGGTTCTTGAAATTTTAAGTTTTGCGCTTGGGTTTTATTTGTTATTTTCATAAAGAAGAACTTACTTAGCATGTTGTTATAATCTCTTAAAATTTTGTATATGAAAATTAAGTAAGCTTTAGTAAGGGAGAATAAAAAATAAAATTTTTGTGTTCTGTGTTGAATATTGCTAATCTTTTTTTAAAGTTAAGAGTACATATACATAAGTATGTATGTACATTTAAATATTGTAAATATTTAAATATGGTAAATATTTGGCAAAATCAAATGAGATAGTATTCTTAAGTTGTCGTGGTCATACCTTAGAATGAAAAATATCTTAATGACAATTCTAAGACTGCAAAAAGTATTTTTCTGTGATATCTCAAAATAAGTTCATCTAGTTTTTTATACATTTTGTCGTCATTTTTAACAGGAATTTTTTGTTTTTCGTGTCGCCTAGCACAACATATTGTTACTCTACGTCTCCATCTGACATGATATTTTGCTGTAACTTGAAGTTATAATTGTGTTGTTAAAATAATTGCACTAACAATAATGTTATGACTTGAAAAATGCATAAACTTTAGCATTCTACAATATAACATTAACTTGAACTTAATGTTAAAGTTAGTCATTTCACGTCAGGTGGAGGCCGCAACTAATGATTCCATATCATTTTTATAACAGAACAAAATTCTTGATATTACTTCTCGTGTCCCTCCTGATTTGTAATTATTTACGGTTTTATTTAAAAAACTTATAAAGGGTTTTTGAAACGAATTTTCATACAAAATTTTTCTTGAAAAGCCGTTATAAAGCCTTAATAATTTTTATAAATAAGGCTGTTAGTCCTTTAAAATTTTAACCTTTTTTAATTGTTGCTAATCAATTTATAATAAAAATAGCATAGTGTCCGCTACTTTGATATTGATTATTTGAAATGTGCTACCCAAGCTCTTTCGTTTTAAACCCACATATATAGGGTTTAAATGTAAGTGGTACACGCAACTTGTCATTTGGATATTGTGTTTAACTAAGGATGAGTCTGTCATCTGACATTTCTTGTGTGTCATGTGCCCAAAAAAACATAGCCAGTAATTACTAATGTAAAACTGTTTGATTCAGACATGTATTTTTTGATTTAAATTGTTTCCAATCATGTTGGATTCTATAAAATCCCAGCTAAAAAATTTCAAACTTGTATTTCCTACTGGATTACCAACTTAATAATTTTAACAAGTCGTGAGACTAAAATAATCGATTCTTGAGAAGTACTTATCTTGTTTATTGTAGGAACTAATTATTTTTTTCGTTGTGGGAAATAGTTATTTTTTTTCGATGGAACTACTTTTTTTAGTCGAAAAAAATTATTTGTTTTTAAATATGACGTTGTTTGAGTAAATGGAAGGTCTTGATTAAAAACTCAGTTTGATTGAATAAATAATAACTTTTTAAGAAATATATAAATAAATTAAAAAAAAACTACGAGTATTGTTTTAGTACGAAGTTAACCATTCTGTAAATTTTTTTTTATAAACTCAATCGAAGGGGGTTATATTTTATTCTAATCTGCGCCTTTGTTGCACAGTGGAGAATTTTGCAAAATAAATGGTAATAAATCTGGAACTTCTGATTGGATTTATATGAAACTTCGAACATCAATAAAAAAAGGACATAGACCTTATAACACATGTCTTGGCAACCGTCTGGCTTTAGCTGGACAGGAGTTACAGTGGGCCTAAGTTGACCACATGGGACTAAAAAAAACTTCTGAGGCTTGTAACTTTTAGAAAAATTATCCGATTTTTATGGCATAAAGCATTTTGAGTTAAACTCAACATTTTCAAAAAATAATGTCCCAAATATGTTTTCGTATCTCTCATAACTTAGAAGACATTTGACTTTAGACAAAAAAATTTTTTTTTTGCCTTGACTTTTTTTAGTATTTCACCTATGACTTTTTAGTATATTGTTGGATTTCAAATTAAAACCCAGCATTAAGTTTTTTATAAGATTTTATATAGAACAAAGTAAAAAAATTGATTAATATCTGCATTGGTGAAATCTTGAAAATGCTAAGAATTCAAAATTATAAAATTTTCCTGAAAAAGGCATGTTTTTCTAAGAAAAAGTATGTTCATTAGTTTAAATTTTGTGAAAAACTTTGTTTAACACATGCACTTTTAAACCACATAGCGCTAAAGACAATCTATTCAGAATGTGCTAAAAGCCAATTATTTTGTATTTTGGGCATGCACCCTACATTCAGCAGTGTACGAAAATCTCCAATTTTAAAAATATATTTTTTTTTGTATTTAAGCGCTTATAAAAAGTTGTGACGGAAGATTCTGAAAGTTTCAACTATAACATTTGATAATGTGGATAGTTTTCAACATGCTTAAATAAAATTTAAGAGAGCCTTTTCATAAATGCGGACAAACACGCAGATTTTCTGAAAAAAAACGAAATTTTGGTCAAATAAATGTTTTGTAGCAAAAAAAATATATAGTAAAATAATTTTTTTTCTTATATTGGCCTTTTTGACTTTTATATGAGCCTTTTTACTTGGCCTGAAAAAATTATTCTAATATAATTAACTGATCTCGAGATATTCCGATTGCAGGGTGCAATTCAAAAAATATATAGAATGCGCTTAACTTTTTTTCCCTTTATTCACACATCAATCAGCTGTTTAAAACTTTTATGAATTCTGAAATTCAACCTAAATAAAAAATTAAAAATAAATTTGGAATGTCATACAATAAGTCTATGTACACTTTTCCCAATAAAAAATATTTATGGTAATTATACGATATGTTTTATCATGTAAGTGTAGTTAATGCTAATCACAGGTAAGCATTTAACGAATAATAACACACATTTTTAATGGATTTAAAAAAAAGGTTTTCGCGCATTACTTTACAGCGTCATCGGGAGGGAGGTGCTACCTGATTATGCTACTACTTAAAATAAGTAACACTTCACAGTACCAGGTAATTAGACAAAATTAGCAAAAGTGCTTATAAAGTATGCTTTACTGTATAAAAGCGCAGGGTTCTTTTATAAGAATAATCACTCTATATTGAACTGTTATGGAGATTAGTATTAAATATAACGCCGTATGTAAACTTCTATAGGAATACGTTCCTGTTAGTTTATTGCACCAAGAAAACTTTTTAAAATCATAGATATAATTGACAACTCATTTGGATTAAAACTTAATGAAGATGCTACTAAAAAATAGAGAATTTTTTGGTAGTCTACGAAAGATAAATGAAAAAATTAAAGTATAACAAAATTAAGTTCCAAAAACAAAATGAACAATGGCTAAAAACCGAGATAGTTACATAGATTGATATGAAAAAATTGGGAAGGCCTAATAAATTATAAAGAAGCCAGAAGAGAAAAGCAAGAAGACCTCATTGAAAAACACTTTTTTGGCCCATAGAAGCGCCTTAACCGAAAACAAACCGAAGGAAGTTGGCTAAATTGTAGGTGCTCTTCCAAAAGCATCTCCAAAGAGAATACAACGTATGGTGGAAAGCATACCAACGCCTAAATCTAAAACGGATTTTACTAATGAAGATGCATTAACCCTTATTCTAAACTTGAGTCTAACAAGGAATAAATGTGAAATATTAAGAAAAGCTATGACTGAAAAGAAATGGGGAAATTTGCCATATACAAAGTCATTGAAGGTAACAAAGAATGTAATTTTGCCATCGGTTTCGAACGTTAATAGCATGGGTGCCACTATTGAGTTATCCAGTCTCCCCGAAAATACTGCTTCGAGGATAATTTCAACCTCTAGCAAAAAAGACATAAGTAAATGCCACAAGTCCGAGCTAGTATTAATTTGTAAATGGGGTTATGATGGGACTACTGGATTTACTAAATATAGACAACAAAGCAAAGATAATACGAGTATATCTTTTTCATCGATATTTATGTCTACGTTGGTACCTCTACAAATTCATCATTATCATCCACTGTACCTGCATATGAAGACGTATGGATAAATAGGACGCCTGCATCAAAGTTATTATGTCGACCAATAAAATTTGAATATATGAAAGAAAATAGAGATGCAACTCAAAATATTGTGGTTTCTATATCAGAAGAAATAAGGAACTTACTAAGAATTGCAGTAAAAATTTCTGACTGCATTATAAATGTCACATTTGATTTACAATTGATTATGAAAAATGGAAAAGTTGCCAATGCCATAACGGATACCAAGTCATACTGGAAGTGAAATACATGTGAAAAAAAAGCTCCGAGTTTGAAGATAAATCTAATGAAACTATAAAAGAGGAAGTCCTTACATTTGGAATTTCCCCACTTAATGCTCGCATTAGATTTATGGAGTAGTGCTTGCATCTATCATATGATATAAAATATAGAAATATGAAAGCTAATGAAACTGTCTCCTCACTAAACAACAAAGACTTAGCAGAGACACGAAGAACTGAGAACAAAAGGATACAAGAAGAATTTAGAAACCATGGGCTTATAATTGATAAGATAATTAACGGTTATGATGGCTCAAATAATGGAAACACTGCTAGACGCCTTTTTGAGGATCCTAATTACCTGGTACTGCGAAGTGTTATTTATTTTAAGTAGTAGCATAATCAGGTAGCACCTCCCTCCCGATGACGCTGTAAAGTAATGCGCGAAAACCTTTTTTTAAATCCATTAAAAATGTGTGTTGTTATTCGCTAAATGCTTACCTGTGATTAGCATTAACTACACTTACATGATAAAACATATCGTATAATTACCATAAATATTTTTTATTGGGAAAAGTGTACATAGACTTATTTTATGACATTCCAAATTTATTTTTGTTTTTTTTTATTTAGGTTGAATTTCAGAATTCATAAAAGTTTTAAACAGCTGATTGATGTGTGAATAAAGGGAAAAAAGTTAAGCGCATTCTATATATTTTTTGAATTGCACCCTGCAATCGGAATATCTCGAGATCAGTTAATTATATTAGAATAATTTTTTCAGCCCAAGTAAAAAGACTCATATAGAAGTCAAAAAGGCAAATATAAGAAAAAAAAATTATTTTAATATATGTTTTTTATGCTACAAAACAATTATTTGACCAAATTTCGACTTTTTTTCAGAAAATCGGCGTGTTTGTCCGCATTTATGAAAAGGCTCTCTAAAATTTTATTTAAACATGTTGAAAGCTATCCATATTATCAAATGTTTTAGTTGAAACTTTCAAAATCTACCGTCACATCTTTTTATAAGGGCTTAAATACAAAAAAATATATTTTTAAAATTGTTGATTTTCGTACATTGCTGAATGTAGGGTGCATGGCCAAAATACAAAATATTTCTCTTTTAGGACATTCTGAATAGATTGTCTTTAGCGCTATGTGGTTTAAAAGTGCATGTGTTAAACAAAGTTTTTCACAAAATTTAAACTAATGAACACACTTTTTCTTAAAAAAACATACCTGAGCTTTACTCAAAACGCCTTATCCCATAAAAATCGGAAAATTTTCTTGTAAGCTTTGCACAAAAGAAAATAAAAAAAAACTTAGAGAGCCTTTGAAGTTACTGCCGTAGATTTTATTATCAGCTTTGTTAATTTGATAGCGATTTTCCGGAAGTTGCGGGCTAATTCTGTTTGATCAATAAAATTACTAGTACTGATGAGTACTAGTATATGAAGTAGTTCCAAGGCACTACATTGCAAAATAAATTTTGACTGTCTGACATAGCCCTTGCACTTCATGAAACTTGGGTATCATACAATTATTAAAATTTTAGATTCATCTTAATTACATATAATCAAATAATTGTAATTACCCTTTTGTATATTTGAATTTTGATAAATAATGACGAGTTTAAACTAGCAGTTGTCACTGGATAACAAAGCTAAAACTACCAATTTTTTAGAATTTTTCTTTCAAAAGAACTGGTAATAAACTAGTCCTAAACTAGTACCAATGGTACTAGTAGTTTTCTCAGCACACTCAATGCTAATTTGAGCATTAAGATGGTATAAGAAAGTTTACAGTTGGGAACTAGTGGTGGTGATTTCTGTACTAGTAAAATACCAGTTTTAAAATAATTCGATCTCCTGCAGGGCTCTTTTCACTAGTAGCAGGACAAGTACGTTTAGATAAAATTACTTAAACATACCACAATATATAAGCTATGTAGACAGGCATGCTCATTGGCTGTAGATCAATCGGAATACTAAAATTGTCTCAAAGTCCAGTATGTTTTTGTACTATCAAATTTAAAATAATATATTTCCTATACATAGTGGCGCAGAATGAGCTATATGGTTTGAATTCTTTAAACTTTTTCAATTATTATTCCTTCTTTGTTTTTTTCAGCATTTTGTGAAGAAGATTTGGGAATTAATTATGAATCATTACACGAACGAACAACGTACAAAAATAATTGAATTTTATTTTTCAAACCAACAATCTATTGTGTTAACACAGCGTGCATATCGTCGTCCTTTTAATGTCCGCATTGCACCCACAGTTTTCTTTGGGGATATTTGATTATACGTTAACAAACCAGGAACCATGTTCCAACTAAAAACCAACATTCGAAATGCTATCATGGCCATTACACCCGATATTTTGCGAAAAGTTATGGAAAATATGACATGTACACTCCCTCTCGCTAAAACGAGCACGTACGTGCGAAGCAGAAAATGGACATCACTTACATAATATCATTTTTCAAATCTAATTGCAAAAAAATTCCCCAATAATATACTGTATTTAAAAAAATATAATAATCGCATAAATAAAAAGATATAAACTATTTAAACCATATAGCTCATTCCGCGTCACCCTGTATATATTAAAATTTTTTTTCAAACGAAAATTTTATTAAATAGTAAACCAAAAATTTATTTTCTAGGAAGTTATTCTCTTAACCCGAAATATTTTAAAAATTTTCGATCATTACCATTTATTTTCTTAGCAAAATATCATTCAACAATTTTCAGTGCAGTAAATGATATATACCTATGGTCATTAGCAGGGAAACCAGAAATATGCTCTAAATATAATAATAATAATAATAATAATAATAATAATAATAATAATAATAATAATAATAATAATAATAATAATAATAATAATAATAATAATAATAATAATAATAATAATAATAATAATAATAATAATAATAATAATAATAATAAAATAAGTTGTTTTTTTTAATTAAAAATTAATTTTTAATTAAAAAATTCAACAAGATTTGCACATAAAATAAGACAAAAATAAAATAATAAAAAAAAAATAATAATAATAATAAGGAATTAACTGCAGCATTAAAAACAATAGTTTTGGTTTGAAGTGCACGTTAAAACAAAATTGTGATACAAGTTTTGACTAAGCAAATAATACAAATTAATTTTTTTTGATACTCTCGTAAAAATTTAACTTCAATTTCAAAAGAGATCACGATATCGGAATTAAAATTCTGGAGCTGTATTTTGGATAAATAATACAAGCTTTTTATTTATATTTTTTTTAGCAATAAACAACAAAATATTGAACTAGCAAACCGAATTTTTATTGAAACTAACTTCCATAATAACTAAATATAAGAAAAATGTACATACCCCCCAAAACCAAATGTTTTGACTTTTTCTGAAATCAGATCGTTAAGATATTTCGGTAGTTTGTCTGAACTCAGACTTTTCGTAGCGGTAGTTTCTCGGAACAATTTTTTCTTAAACATTAACGGTCTAATTCATAAAAAATATTTTAGGTTTATTACAGGTTTATTTGACAAATTTCCCATAGAAATATGTCAAATAAGTGCTTAATAAACCTGAAATATTTTTTGTGAATAAGGCAGTAAAACTTTGATTTTTGAGTACATAAGTAAAAGTCTGTGCAAAATTGTTTTTTAAATAAATATTTATATGTTGATAAAAAAGGATTGTAACAAATATTAAAAAAATATGAGTGTATGCAAATTATTTCGACAATAGCAGCAAGATAACGGTGAAGCGGTACTCTGCTATTAAGGCAAAAAGAAATCGTACCTACATGTCGTTACGAAGTCGTACCGACATATCGTATCAATTTCGTACCGACGTTGCGAAGTCGTGTCTACCATTTCATACAAAAATTGTTACAATTTCGGTAATATTTCGGTTCCGAAATCGGAAGATTTTGTCGACCAGTCGATACGAATTCTTTACGAATTCGGAGCATTTTGTTTGGTGGGTACACATGGAACATTGGAAAATAAAAATATTTACCAACACATAAGCTTGCAAGTATTTATATTAAAATTAAAAAATATCTATAAAGTATCAGAATATGCCCTAAAAGCGTAAATTATGCTCTAAAAATTAGAAATATGCTAAAAATATGTGTTTAAGACTGATATATGCAAAAACATGATTTAGAGGGTAAAATATGCAAAAATAAGCAATAACAAAAAATTCATAAAAAGTTATAAAACGGATAAATATATTGTACCCGCAATAGTACGTCATACAAGAAAAAACATGCAATTGCATATTTGCGGTTTCCCTGGTCATAAGCGATAACATTTTAACTCAACATAAGAAAGAATTGACTCATGTATGATGTAATATTCTTCTAAGACGACTTAAAAAAATCAATGTGAGTCCGATCACAGAGGAGATGTGTAAACATCTAGTAATGAATTTTTTTTTTTTAAGTTGGAAGTACTTATGCTTTTAGTATCTTTTTTTAAATTAATTAATTAAAAGTATCAAAACTTTCAATATTGTAAATAAATACGAATTTGTTGGTTTTTGTTTGTTTTATTAAACTTATTTGGTTAGTAAATGGGCACACTGCAGTATATGTATATGTACTGCATTCAAAATTGCAGTAAGCAGTAAATTTACTGATTACTAAAAAAATTCAGTAAATTTTTACTGCTAATGAAATTTAATTTGCATTACTAGTAAAATCGTAGGTCCGTAGCAAGTGGCAAAGTTTTTTCATTCAAATTTTGAAACTTTTGTATGAAAACCATTTAGCCACTTGGTAGAATTTCATTATGAATACGGGCATTACTGATTACTGAAAATTCAATGCACCTCATCATATAACAAATCATTTAGGCAATTTATAAAAATTGTAGAAAAAATTTTTAGTAATCAGTAAAATTTTTTTTGTTTTTGCTAAAACTTTAGTGGTACTGCAGTGCTCATCTATGGTTAATGCCTTTACTTTTACTTTTTAATTTTTAATTCCTGTTGTTCATCGTTTAGTTGTTGCTGTTCTTGTTGTTGTATACGCATTGCAATTAAAATAAATTCAGTAAGGTGCGACTATGACTCGCGCACATTCGGTTTTGATAATTTTTTTTTTTTTTTTGATTTAGCTTTCTTAATTTTTTAAGTTTTTTCAGTTTAAACGATTTTTTTCAGTTTTATCGCTTTTTTCTCGTTTTGGCGTTTTTTTCTCTTTTCGGGTTTTTTTAATTTTCGCATTTTTTTTAATTTTTGGCGATTTTTTCATTTTGGAGATTTTTTCATTTTGGCGATTTTTTTTTGTTTTTTTTTTGGGTTTTTTTCATTTTGGCGATTTTTTTCTGTTTTTGGGGTTTTTTTATTTAGGCGATTTTTTCATTTTGGCGATTTTTTCATATTGGTGATTTTTTTGATTAAGGGTTTTTTTAATTTTGGCGATTTTTGCGGTTTTTCGCGATTTATTTTAGTCCTAGAGATTTTTTTAATTTGGTGCTTTTTTCGTTTTGGAAATTTTTTTATATTTGGCGATTTTATATTTTTTTGATTTTTTTAGTTTTACCGTTTTTGAAAATTTCAAGAGTTTTACTCTTACGGTTTCCAAGATACAGCAAGTTGTCAAAATTACAAAGTCAAAATTGCATTAACTGATGGAACACCCATTGATTTAAATTTTTTAAATTTAGTGTTAATTGTTGTAGTCTGTATAAAAATACTCTAACTTTTAAAATTTCAAATGTATGTATGTACATATTTACAATTGTATGTATATTACATGGGATTTTTCGTTGCTCGTTTTGGAACACCCTTTAGTTTTTAACTCTCATATATTTGTTGTTGTAGTGGCCAAATGTCTACATATTGTGTCCAAATTTAAAGTCCGTAGCTCTTACGGTTCATTTTCACTTTTGGTGTACGGAAATATACAGAAAAATAACCGGCGGCGGCGCACCGTCGGCTTCGAGCGGCTTGTTTCTCTGCTTGGTATTGCTTCTTTCAAATACTAATACACTCATACATAGCTCACACCCATTTGAGAATGCAAAGCAAAAGCAAAAAGCAAAGAAATCTCAGCAAAGAAATCAAAGTCAAAAGATTTTTACCCCCTAGCTTATAGATGCTTACACATCAAAAAGTAAAATTTAGACAATGAATGCCTACTACTATTACTATGTGTTACCTTGTTTAGGAAAGGGATAGTGATATAGAAGACAGGCAGTGAAGGAAAATATAGAGGAAAGCTTCATTCTCTTACAGCTCTGCTTTTTGCACTTTTTCTAATAATGCAGTGTTGCAGCGCCTCTGGTGTCAAGTGAGGTGCATTAAATTTTAGAAGTTGTTTTAGTAGCAATTTTATTGTTTATTTTACTTCGCCGATGATTCTGCTACACAATACCAGCGAAGGAGGACGCTCTGATGTTACATTAGGATCAGCAGTGTAGTTCAGTGACCAGTGTCTATGCCTTCATCACATGAACTTTCCTACAACAACTGATAAAAAATTGGTACTTGTACTTGGTTTTGTAGTCAACGTACTAACTACTCCAGCTAACGCCACCCGCAAAACTTCATATGTATTTAACTGAAATTCCCATTCATTATTGTTAAAAATATATTAAGTCGTATCAAAAGTCAAACCAAATATGCAATGATCCTCATAAAATACTTTTTTTAATAACAATTTTGATAAAAAAAAAACTTTCTTATATTAATATTGACTATTTTTCGAAACTTTGTTTTTCGACTTATGGCATTATTGCTTGCGACTTCAGATATGCATTTAGATACATAGCTATTTCAATTTAACATTGCCTCTGCTTAAGACAAATAAAATAAATATTAATAAGTTTGTTAGTTTACTTTTTTTGTTTGATGTTATAAAACTAAGAGCATATTTTTCAAAGTGCCAACAAAGAAAGAAATTATTATTTGTCGGTAATAAAACTTTTATGCAAGAAGTTGTAAGAAAAAAGTAAAGAAAAATAAGTCGTTGGCAATAAAGAATTAAGATTAAAGGAATGTAAATATATATATATATATATAGTTTTTTCCACAAATATGGATTAGAAAATGTTTAAGAAAAGCACGTGAAGTATATAAATGACAGCAATTTTGATTTTTTTTTTCAATCTTTCACTCATATGCGATTTATTTATGAAATAAACTTTTATTTTCCAGTCAGTCCACTATTATTGAAGTTTTATTTTATTTTAAATACCTTAAAAATATGTGCGCCCGTAGCGTCATCTCCTTTGGTTTCTATAAGAGTATTATCAATATTAAATTTTTTTTTTTTTTTTTTTATAATGCATGTATTTATTTATTGTATCTTCATATGTGAACTAACAATAAGTATTCAAATCTTAAATCTATAAAAAAAAAAAATTATTAGGCCCGACCAGTGTCGGACATAAACTTAGTGGTAGTTATAAATAATACATTAGTAGTGATAATCAAAAAAAAAAAAGGGGGGGGGGGAAAGTATTTTCAAGTAGTCCCATCTGGAGTGTTAGGTATAAGAGCCCGTGTGTCCCTCTTTTTTAGGCGGATGTGTCCAGTAAAGTTCAAAATATTACGAGCAAGCGGATTAGGATGTGATTCGAGTTCTGTTAAATATTTGCCTGCGTATTTTGCAATTTCTTCAGTCACGAGTGCCATATTTAAGTCACGATGTATAATAGAATTTTGGATGTACCATGGAGCCGATGTTATTAACCGTAAAATTTTGTTTTGCCTTCGTTGGATTCTCTCGACATTGGAAGCTGAAGCAGTGCCCCATAACTGAATTCCGTAGCACCATATTGGCTTCAAAAGCGACTTGTATAATAAAAGTTTGCAGTCTAGGCTGAGTGTTAGTTTCTGCCAATCAACCAATATATTTGATTTAACGTAAGTTTCATCTGAGTTTATTTAGAGTCAATATGATGTTTCCATGTAAGTCTTCGATCAATGTGTATACCAAGGTATTTCACTTGGGAATGTTGAGGAATATTTTGATTGTTGATTCGAATGGGGGAGCAAGTATCTCTTCTTAGGGTGAACGTTATATGGACACACTTTTGTTCGTTGACTTTAATTCTCCATAAGTTCAACCATATTTCCAGCTGAGTGATATGTTCCTGGAGATTGCGGGATGCCTCATAAGGGTTTTCATGCACACTCATACAGGCTGTATCATCGGCAAAAGTAGAAATATGGATATTATTGCTCACAGGCATATCACAAGTATATATTAAATACAAGACAGGACCCAGAATACTACCCTGGGGCACACCAGAAGATATAGATTCGGGCACACTCGTGAACTCTCCTTCCACAACAGTGAACTTCCTATCAATAATATAACTTACCAAAAGCTTTTGAATGTTTATTGGCAGATATGTCTTCAATTTTAAAACTAGGCCTTCGTGCCATACTTTATCAAACGCCTGAGAAACATCAATAAAGAGAGCAGAACAATACTTCTTTTCTTCAAATGTTCTTCTTACAACTTGGACCAGTCTATGCGTTTGTTCAATCGTGCTGTGCTGACTTCTAAAGCCAAATTGATGGTCCGGGATGCATCCATTATCAGTTAAAATTTTGGACAATTTAGTCATGAGCAGCTTTTCGAAAAGCTTTGAGATTGTAGATAGTAAGCTTATAGGCCTATATGACTCAGTCTTGGTAAGATCTTTGCCCGCCCTTGGAATCATTTTGATCTTGGCCAGTTTCCAGTTATGTGGAAAATACTGCATTCTTAAAATAGCATTAAAAGTAAATAGCAGGATTCTTATTGCAATATGAGGCAAGTTCACGAGCATTTTGTTACTAATGCCATCAATACCTGGAGCTTTCTTCGGGTTGAGTTCAGCAATTACTTTTTGTACTTCACGCATATTAAACATTAAGGGACGAGGGGGTAGAGAAACTACACTCGGTAAATCAGCAGCATCCGTACATGAATTGGGAATGAATACAAATTTTAAATGCTTAGAAAATAAGTTACCTTTCTCACTATCACTTCTTGCCCAGCCTCCGGTCGCAGTACGCAATGGTGATTTAAGATCAACGGGTCGTTTAAGATTTCTAGTAGCGCGCCATAAAGAGTAATTAGATGCGGACGTTACATCAAGACCTTCTAAATACTTTTCCAGTAGTGCAGTTTTTTCCGACGATAGCAGCTCTTTGAGTCGTTTAGTACATTCTTTAAGTCTGATTTTATTTAGGGGTGATCTGTGTTGTTGCCATTCTCTTCTAGCTCTCCTTTTTTCACATACAAGACGTTCAATTTCCGTAGAATAAATTCTGTTAAAGCCGGTCTGCGGATAGGAGGTAGTGGCGTGTTCAGCAGCCTGTTTAATATTTTCGTTAAGATTGGCAATATTAAATTCAATATCATCGCATGATCTAAGCTGAATGTTTTCTACGCAGTGACTACTAAGATATTTTTTGAATGCCAGCCAGTTGATTCCATTAATCATTTTCACATATGAGTTAGTTAAATCACTCCTTAGTGGGTTGAAAATTGTAACTATTGTTGGAGAGTGATCGGAGGACAGATCTAGAGAGGCCTCTACATGAATTAAGTCCCTATGAATATTTTTCGTGACGGCAAAATCTATAACATCTGGAATTTTTCTTACGTCAGTAGGCCAGTAAGTAGGCTCCCCACTCGAAATGACATCTAAGCCCATTTTTGAAATTGTATTGAACAAGGCTCGACCTCTAGGTGTAACAAGACGCGATCCCCAGTAGGTATGTTTTGCATTGTAGTCACCAGCTGCCACGAAACAAGATCCAAGCGATTTGTAGAACTTCTCATACTGATCTTCGGTAACTGAAAATCTGGGAGGTGAGTAAATTGATGATATCACGAAATTCGCACAAAAATTTTCTACGAAAATATTCGTTGCTTGCAAATATTCTTCACTAACGTTGTCAAGGACATAGTGCTTGAGTCTTGACTTAATCAGAATTGCTGATCCACCACATGCTCTCTCTCTCGGGTCCTTTGTATCATATAAAGTGTAACCATTTATTTTAAATAAGCTTCTTGAGGTCAAATGAGTCTCAGAAACCAACATTATATCAATATTTTTTTCCATGAGGAAGTGCTCAAGTTCATTTTTATGTCGGCGAATGCCGTTTGCGTTCCAGAAACATATTTTTAACGTGTTCATGGTTTATTAACTAATGCTTGAAGCAGTGTATTCTGCATTCGCAGCATTTCTTGCATCATACTTGTCATATTTGTAGTAAAGTTGTTTATAGTTAGCACCATATTCTCAATAGTAGCTTCAAGGCGACTAAAGTTAAAGCTTGAGTTTGAATTCGTTGAATTATTTGGTGGTGGAACATTTTGCGTGGGAATTGAACTAGTCTTAGCAGCATCAGCATACGATACACGTGAAGTAACTGGTTGGCTGATTTGAGCAAAAGTGTCGGAGTTCGCGTTTACTTGTAGAGCTGGAGTTAGCTTGGGTTTTTGACCCATAGCCTGTTTAACGAAAGAAAATACAGGGCACCCTCTATAGTTAGCTGTGTGATTACCTCCACAATTACTACATTTTTTTCTGCTTGATCTTTTGGCTTAGTGCAGCTAGCAGTACCATGCAATTCACCGCAGATAACACACACTGTAGGTAACTTGCAGTAAGTTTTTGTATGGCCATATTCTTGGCAATTATGGCACTGTACGGGACCTGAACGCTTACGTGGCTCTTCAACTGTGATTTTTCGATGTAAGAGATACTTTACGTTATAAGCTGGATGGGCTTCATTTTTTTCAATTGTATGTCATTCGGCTCCAGTTCAACCCGAAATAGGGGTTGGGGGACCTTTTCTCTATTAAATATGTTGGTAACATTTTTTACCTTGAATCCTTGGTCGACAAGTGCACATTTTACTTCTTCGGGTTCAACATATGAATCTATGCCCTTTAATACTATCTGTAGGCCTTTAGCACTCTTAAGTTGGTATGTGTAAAAATTTGTTTTATTTTTTTCGAATTCACTAACAATTTTTCGTAAATCTTTTTCATTATATATTTGGATCTTAGTTTCATCAATATTACCTCGTTTAATTGGAATGATGTGAAAAGTATTTTCACCAATGGTCGACAGTAGTTTTTTTATAAGCGCGTTAGAATTTTTTTCTCTCAGATAAATAGGTGGTGGCTTAAAAGACTTTTGCGATGATGTAGAGGGCTTGTCGTCGGTGTCTTGCAATAATGAAAAACGCAGATGAAATTTTTGAAGAATTTGGGCTTCGCCCACGCTTTACCACTGTTATATATCTGTCCATTCCCACTTGTACCTTGGGTTTTGAGCTACTGTTATCTGTAGTGATAACTTGGTTTAGTGATGAAGGCGAGCCCGATGCGGATGATATCGCAGACTTAAATGAAGAAGTACTAGGCAATGGTAATGTTAACGATTCACTAGTTGGCATTGGACAAAGCGAAGTTGATCGCTGACGAAAAATTGGCTTTGCCGTTAAAAAAAGATTTTCATCAGATTTATTATTTATATTTTTTTCATTAAGAGTTTCAGAACTCACAGTAAAATAAGCATTTCTGCCGTTAGAACTCACTTCAAAATTTTTTTCCTTTGAGGTACTCATACAGAGTATTATTCCTCAAGGGAACTTTGTTTGTTTTTACGTTTTTTTTTTGTTTTTGCTATTTCTTGCTATGTAAAAAATATTAGTAAAGCCAATAAGCTTATTTATCAAGGTGAATATGTATTACGAATATTTTTTGTATAATTTTTGATTTTGTTGTTTTTTATATTTGTTTCGTATGTATGTATGTAAAAAAAATCCGCTTTAATGTCTCTTCACTATGAAGGTTCAACGAGAACTGACAAATATTAAAATAAAATAAAATCAATATTTTTTTTTATCTTTTCTATTTTTATTTGAATTTTTAGCTAATAGATCTGCAATAGAGATATCCACGACTTTGTCAGCTTGAATCATGCTAATTCTACTTCTTACAGTTCTCGAAGTCAATAAATAAATAAAGAGTTATATGTTCTTGCAAATGAATTTACCAATGGTAAATCATTAATTGTATACACAATATGATCAGTTCTCATAGTACATTTCATTAAAAATGCATATTAAATAGCTGGTGTAGATATACATTGTTGCTGATGAAGTGCGTGGTGGCACAGGAAAATGTCGGCATTTTCCCCATTTTCACATTAATCAATAAAAAAATATTTCGTTCTTTCTATAAGGATTGAAAGAAACTGAACTTAAGCCCGATTAAGAAATTATTCCTGATTAAAATCTTATTTAATTTAAGTATAAAATATTAATATGAAGAATTCCTGTTTGTTTTTGGTTAAGCATGTTTATATTTTTTTCGTTTAATAATGAATAAAGTTCGATCAACCTATTGAATAATACTTGCACTTTCTCCCGTTTAATTCACAACCAATGTCGAAGTCGAATAAAGTTGTATGGTTGTCATTGAATTTTATCTTCAGATTATGCCATCTTTATATCTGTGGCAATAAGGAAAATTGTTTAAGTCAGGAGAGTGTTTTGGAGGAGAGCACTTTTAAGCGTTCAGGTCGATTTTCAGAAATTTATTTCTTTTACAGTTAAATTGGGAAATTCTATGGTAACCTCTATTTCTTTTAAGCAAACATCGTTCTACACACTATAAATAATACATGTAAGTTGAAATATACCAAAGTATAACCCAAATTAAGTTATTATTCCAAATGAGATTAGAAGTCTAAAAAAGATAAGTTGCAAGTCATAGTGCTATAACTTCCTGAAAAATCACACAAATTAATTGACATTTTGACCAGGGGTACTTTCAAATATGCAGATTACGGAGGTACTATTAACTCAAAATCAGCTTTTCTCAACTTAAGGCAATTTTTCCTTTTTGCCACAGATTTGTTCTAGTCAAGGCAACATAAACTCAATTTCAGGGGTATTAGAAACACTTGTAAAGTGTTTTACCATGCGTAGCAATTAAGAAAGACCTTCCTCTGGTAATCAGGTCTGATTTTCCCAACTATTTCACTAGCGCATTAATTTTTTTTTTTGGGATAAATTATCGCATTTAAAGCAAAAGTATGCTTAATAGATATGTATGTATGTATGTATGTATGTATGCACATCTTGTTTAAGCTTAAGATCCTTCAAATTGTTTGAAAATGCTTAATTAGCATAATCTAATTGAAATTGTAAAGTGTCTATGGAAATTCATCATGAAAAATAACAAACAGCATCATCTAACGCTTCTAACGTTCTCTGAAAGTTTATTTTACTTAGCCAAATGAAAAAACAATAAAAATTTGAATATTTTAAAATTGTCAAAAATAGACATCGTAATTTTTTTTTTGGGTGTAGGGGAATATATATGTAAGTGAGCAAATTGCAGAGATTCTTAATTGTTGAATTTGTTTTTTTTACCATTTGTAAGTTATAAATAATTCTTTCTGCCAAAAAACCGACTTCAATGCAAAGATCTGATAAAAGATAAGAAGAAGTAAGTGAAATATGAAATTAAATTTTAATGGGCGTTCGTCCATTTTTTAAATAAAAGATTGTGTATATATTAGAGCTCAGGGTGCGTGTTAAGTCTTGTAAAAATCGATGAAGTAGAAGCACTTAAAATCAAATATTAAATCCCCTATTTGGTGCCACTTTTTTTTTTTTGGCAGCATTTCGAATTGTGTAATTACAAGAAACAAAGGCTTTTTATAGGTTTAGCAGCAATCCAATAAGTAGAAAATCATAAAATTAAATTAAAAAATTTGTGGGCGTGTCTCCGTCCACTTTTTTACAATGGGACCAATTGGAAGCTATACCCTCTCAGCCAGAAAGAGAATTCGTACAATCTGTCTAAAATTTACCGAGTAAAGCCTGGTACTATGTTCAATATTTCACGCGAAATGCTGCCAAAGTACATATGTACAAGGTGACCGATGACATTTTTCAAAAAGTGGCACCAAATAGGGGATTTATTAGTGTTGTTAATTATTCGTCTTTTATATATGTTCGAATAAAATTTCATGATTTTTTTCTTGTTCGAACAGACGAATAATTTTGAACTTTTGTTCGAATATTCGAACAAACAAAGAATAAAAAAATATATTCGAATAATCTTAAAAAAGTTTGCAAAAAACGACACGTATGTGTATTAGTTTAATTTTTTTTTTATTAACAAACGAAAAATTATTCATTACACAAGAAAAACATATGATTTCAATAACAGATTTAGAAATATTAATAACAAAACTTAAAAATTTTAAGAACCTTTGCCGCAGTTGACGCTATAGTATAAGTTAAGAACTCTGTGTTCCACTTATAGTATTGAAGTAGCAGAACGCAACAAAGAAGAGAGTAAATTAATATATAGAAAATTTAAGATAACTTCCAATCGACTAAACCAATTTTCTTCAAGTATAAATTAGAAGATATACGACCACCTTTCAAACGAAAACAAAGCAAATTAAAATCGGTCAAGCCGTTTGCGAGCTACGGCGTCAAAGACACGCAGATCTAACAGAATATATCTAAAAACGATGTGATACCTTCTAAGCGGCTGGACCGATTTTCTTCAAACATAGCTAAGAACACTTTCGATCAAGTCACCTTTCAAACAGAAATAACTAAATCAGAATCAGTCCAGCCGTTTGGTCTATAGATGGACTCGTAAAAACAAACAGATACACAGACACACACTTATAAATTTTTTTCTCTTTTTGTGACGTATTTTAAAAAGTTGGTATTTAATGCTTTTTTTACGTCGTTCAATAATTCAATTTTTAACGCTTTTGATTAGAGAAAATCAGTTTTCTTCTAATCTCTTTATCAGAAACTATAAGACACCTTCTAATTCAATGAAAGAAGCATTACCTTTTCCCAGAAAGAAAAAAGATGAGTTCAGCGAACATATGTATGTTTATATATGTATATACAAACAAGCTTACACAAGTATTTATAATTTGGAGTAATTTGATTATCATAGTGTTAACAAATTAAAAAGTAATGGAATGTAAAATACTTTTTATATAAAATAGTTAAGGAAATTGTTCGAATATTCGAATATTCGACAAAAATTATTCGAATAATTTTTTATTCTAAATTGAATATTTTTGTTCGTTCGAATAAAAATGATAAAAAGTTGTTCGAATATTCGAAAAATTTTTGTTCGAATGACAACACTAGGATTTATCAAAAAAAAAGGGGCAAAATTAAAAAAAAATTTGAAAACTACAATACACTTTTTATTTTTAATGTATTTTCATATAACTCACCCAAAAAACGGGAGACAAAAAGTGGCAAAGCAGTCGAAAAAGAAGAAATGTAATTCAAAAAGTGGCAATTTGCCACTTTATTTTTTATTTATTTTTATTTTATTTGTTTTCTTTTCGATGTCCCATACACAAGACTAAGTCTCATATTGCAGTATGGAACTCAGTACAAGTACATACAAAAATAAAATTAATATACAATGGGATATACATAGACAAGTTGGTAAATAATTATAAATAGATATAACCAACATAAAATGAAGGTTAAGAAAAGAAATGAAATAATAAAAACGCAATTATCAAACAAAATTAAGTTAATCTCAAAGTAAAGTAAAATTAATTTAAAAATTGACAGATAATATTTCTCGGTCAAACGGTCACGCTGCATATGTATGTATAAAAAAAGTTGACACGAATTGTTCATGAAAAAATGCAGAAATAGTACTCTGTATATATTGGGAAAAACATTTGAAATGTATCTTCAACATTTTAAGCTTTCATGCGAAATAAACACATCAGGCGCCATTTAATGTTGTTTACATGTCAAATTTTTCGCACGAATTAATCCATGTTGATAAACGTTTTTCACAAATTTGAACAGAGTACTATGCTTAACAAGTGATGCCCATTATGCTTTTTCGGAAAAAATGTTCGTATTTATTAGTTTGAAGTAGGCAACACTGATCGACTTTTGTTAACAAAAATACGCACGAAATAAATGCAAGTCTCATTATTTCACAGATAGCAAGAAAATGTTGTTTTTTCACGAGTTGAACAGAGTACAACTTTTGCAACATTATTTCATGTAAATTTCACGTGAACTTTTTTTGTATGGATTATGTCAACATTTCGCGTGAAATTTTGAACAGAGTACCAGGATTTGCGTGTCAAATTGTTCACGCGAAATAATCAATGTTACTGAAAATTTTTCACAACTTCGAACAGAGTACTAGGCACTAAAAAGCGTAAATTTCGTAATCCAAACGAGTGAAGTTTAATAATGTTTAATGTTTTCTAAGCTATTCTCTATTAAATGAAATATATCACAAGGAAAATGTATGCCCTATACTGAAAAAATAAATACATCAAGTTTTTATATAAGTAATATTAAGAAATACCCAAATTTCCTTAAATCACTTACTACACTACGTACCAATGAGTTAAAAACAGATTAAATAGTTTAAAAACTTTTCATTTAAGAAAATTTAATTTAACTCATTGTATTACATTCGTTTGTTAGACTAGCACAGTGCGTATACAAAAATTAAAGAAGCTTACTTATGAACACACTAAAAATATTGGCAAAACTATTTTTTAAATTTCTTCCCAAGTGTCCTCAAACTCCAATATTGTGGTTTTATGGAGAGGTCATTCCGAAACTGAGTGTACATATGTATTATTGATGCGTATTCGAATTCCCAAATATCTTGCCATTTTTCGATATTCGTATTCGTTTAAAAAAATATATAAAGAAAGTCATAAATCCAAAACGAAATTTAAATGCCTGTCACACAAATATTATTTCGTATTAATTTAAAAAAATTTATTTATTTCTATTTTTTTGCTATCCATTTTTCCGCCAAATAATCTGCTATAGTTTTCCGTATTGATGACTGAGCAGTATTTGAAACACCAAGATGATAATTGGCATTGCCTCTTAGTCACTTTCACTAGTGCGTATAAGTGAAGTCATAATGTATTTCAGAGGTCCGCATTTCTTTAATTTCGGAATCTTTATTTTCATCTAATCTTGTAGGTTTCGGATTTTGATTAAGAGAGCTTGAAGATGACTGTTTGGCCATCTTCAAATAAATTTAAAATGTGCGTGAAACTATAAAATACTTAAGTTTATATCTTGGATAAATAAAGGTTGGCGTGGTGAAAAATATTTCACTTTCTAAAAGTGAAAATTTTTTAACCAGTGCAGTTAGCTGGCGGGCTTTAAACATACACATTATTAGGGTGTTTGGGAGATCAAATAACTCAAAATGATGTCCATTACGAAAGATATGTAATTTTTCCCTTCTACAACGTTACATTTTTAATAGATAATAAATGCCCATCTAAAAACATTCCTTAAAAATATCTTCAAATTAAAGTGGCACACAATCTAGTTCCTAGACGCATTTCACTGTTGTTTTCTAAATATATTTTTTTAAAGTTCGGTTGTATAAAAAATTTAAATAATCAGCTCTATTCGGGAAGTCACTTTCACCACAAATACGCGCATCTTTCACTTTTTGCCATTCTAAAATACTACGTTGGAGATGAGTGATGGAAAACATATGTTTTCTTTCACTTTGGAGGTATTCTAAAATACTTCGTCACCATGGTCAATGCCACATTCGATCGACGCCAATTTTAGCGCGTTTAGTTTAAGTAAATAAAGAAAAAAGAGATACGAAGTGTTTGTATGGTATCTACCACTGTTAATTAAGCTTTAATGGCGTCCGGCCAGGCTCTACAAGACAACTAAGTTTTCTTAAATTCTTCAAAGATGTAAACACGTTTTTAAAACAAATAAAAGAAGTAACTAATTTTACTTTTACTGTTTATTGTTTTTTTTTTAAGGTTACTTAGCACTTGTACTGTTAAATTTTTTTTATTAATTATTTCTTTAAATTACTTCTTACATCCCTTTTTGTTTTCAACTTTTTCTGCATACAAGTCAGCTGTTTTCAATATTGTTGATGTTTTTATAAGAGATAACATAATATCGATTACTGAAAACGATATTTCTTCGCACGTATTTTAGAATCTGTCGACGTCGAACTGTCGAAAGTGAACGTTCGACGATGAAGAAGTGAAGCGCGCATTCTCGAATAGACCTGAATATCCTTATGAAAACATGTCTATTATGTATGCAAGTTTCCATTAATACATCTACTATTAAAACTTAACCATTATAGCCTCAAGTTGACCATTTGGTGAATTTAATGTTAAAATATGTTGCAATTTCATCATGAAAGAAGTTTTTGTGTACATACTAGAGAGCTGCGTAAACAGTCTTGAAATGTAAAAACGTCATGATTTTTAAATGTATTCACGACGCATGTATTATACTAAACCAATAATAAATCCTGTCGTACTATAAGCGAAGCACGATGGATGTATTGGTGTATGTGTATATCAGTTGTAACAAGCAATATCGCAGCTTGTTTGTAACAAACACTCAAAAGAAGTACTGTTGATTATGTAGTGTATGCTTGTTATTTTTCATATTGTACGTTTGAGTGTGTGTGCAATATGTAGATGGTAACCCTGAAGGAAATGTCGATGGTGAAAATGTACTGAGTAGCTTTTGACTTTGTCACCAGTACTCCTCTACAATTATTCCCCATATAATACTTTGTGCTATAGACATTTAGCATGTGCTTGTCATTGAAATTCTACTAGTAACACTAAAACAATTGACTAGATAGTGAATTCATAGTTCTTATGGGAACATGGAGACATACCAACCAGAAATTTACTGGTACATTTCTATACCTTAATTTATGTATATTGACAAGTTGTTGCAAAATCCACCAGAAATACACCACATCTGTTTCCTCTCTTTATTTTATACTGACGAATAAAAGAGAAACTGTAGACAATGTAACTACTACTAGAGCTTTAGTGTTGACATAGAGACACTTGGCCCCAGTCTGACTGCAGGGAAGCTATTATGTGATTAACCGCATACAACTAATGTTAATGCATGTGTGTGCCTTTGCATGTGCGCAGAAAAATAAAAAAATCATACACACATACATGCATGACGTTTGTACACGCGCTCATTGGTAGAAAGAAGCAAGTATCACAAATTCTTCCGTCACGAAGTGTTTTCTTCTTTACTCTTATACCTATATATAAGATTTCGCTGTAGTAGAACATTTGAAAAATCCCTCATGTCTTGAAAGTTCTTATAAGATGTCTTATGCCGGAGACTAGTACATACATATATTTAGAATATTTAAAAATTTAAATGAATAAAGATGATAAATTAGGAACCATATAATCAGTTTGACTACAATTTATTTAATTTATTATAAAAATTTTGTATAATTTTCAATTGTTATTTAACAACCATTAAATTTTTGGATAGTTTTCCTAAACTTTAATGTACGCGGACAGGAGTATGAAGGTCTTTTCCAAACAAATTTTTATACCCTTTACCAAAAAATGGTAAAAGGGTATATATAGGTTTGTCATTCCGTTTGTAATTTCTAGAATATTAATAAGCGAGTCATAAAGTATATATACAGGGTGGGCCAATAGAAACCAAGGGGTGTAAAAGTTTAATAACTTTTTTGTTTATTATTTTTTTTTCTTTCAGATTATATAATATACAAAATGGAAATTTTTTTACACTAAGTATGAAGAATGATGTCTCTTAAATGACCACCGTTTTCAGCTTCGCACTGATGGGCTCTTTTTAGAGCATTTTCCAAAACATCTTTCAAGGATTGTCTCTGGCTTGTTCACATACACTCGCTCCTTCAAAAAACCCCAAAGAAAATAGTCGGGTGCTGTCAAATCTGGCGATCGCGCTGGCCAAATAATTTCCGAATTTCGAGAAATTATTCGCTCTCCAAAAATTTGACTTAAAAGTGCCATTGTGTCTCGGGCAGTATGGGCAGTGGCTCCGTCCTGCTGAAACCACATACCAGGTCTGTTTTCAAGAGCAGGACGTAAAAAATTTTCTATCATAAACCGATACCACTCTCCACTTACGGTTACAGCACTTCCATCTTCATTCTCGAAGAAGTAGGGCCCAATGACATTTTCAGATGTGATCCCACACCATACTGTACACCTGATGGGGTGCAATTGGCGTTGATGAATGGCTCTTGGATTTTGAGAACCCCAGAACCTACAGTTCTGCTTTTTAACAAAGCCATTCAAATGAAAATGAGCTTCATCACTCATAATCAAATTTTCAATAAAGTTGATTTCTGGTTTAAATAATAAAATTCTATTGTTCTGGTTCTCTGTTCAGTTGTGAACCTCTCCATTATAAATGCTCCAAGTGTTGTCTATATAATCTGAAAGAAAAAATAAAAAAAATTAGTAAACAAAAAAGTTATTAAACTTTTACACCCCTTGGTTTCTTTTGGCACACCCTGTATTATGGATCCTTATGCATAGGAAAGACAAATAAGCGATGTCCGTCTGTCCGTCTGTCTGTACGTGAAATCGGTTTTCCGAAGCTCCCAGAAAAGATAGAGACTGGTGTGTCAGAAATAGTCTACAAAAGATTGGTATTGAAAATCAGCAAAATCGAGCAGACGGTTTCACAGCTGGGAAACTTAAACTTCATTTTGCCATACAAAATAACTACCGAAAAGTAGTTATTATTATTTTTTTATTAATAAACTTATTTTATACTTCAGTATGAATAAAATTAGTATTTTTAATTTGAAAAAAAATTAAAAAAAAAATTTTTTAAAAATTAAAAAGACGTTTTTTCCAGGGTTGGAAAACCTTAACTTTTTTTCTTATACAAAAGTAACTTACTAAAACAAATTTTTCCTTTTTTTCTATAAATTAAGCATATCTTATGTTCTTAAAAAAAAGAAATTGATGCAAGAAATCAGAAAAACAAAAAGGATGATTCCAGGATTGGAAAACCTAAAATTTTTGTGAAGTATAAAATTAACTACCGTAAATTAATTTTTTATTTATTTTTTTTAAATAAACTTATTTTATACTTCACCACAAATAAAATTAGTATTTCAAATAAAAATAAATTTAAAAATACGTTTCCAGGGTTGAAAAACTTTACCTTTTTTTCTTATACTAAAACAAATTTTTCCTTTGCTTTATAAATTAAACATATCTTATATTCTTAAAAAAGATTGGTGTAAGAAATCAGAAAAATCAAAAAGGATGATTCCAGGGTTGGGAAACTGAAACTTTTTGTGATATAAAAAATTAACTACCGAAAATTAATTTTTATTATTTTTATTAAATAAACTTATTTTATGCTCAGTACGAATAAAATTGTTATTTCAAATTAGAAACTAAGCTTCAAAAAATTTAAAAGATGTTTCCAGGGTTGGAAAACTTTAACTTTTTTTATACAAAAGTAATTTACTAAAATAAATTTTTCCTTTTTTTCTATAAATTAAACACATCTTATATTCTTGAAAGAAAGAAATTGGTGTAAGAAATCAGAAAAATCAAAAAGGATGATTCCAGGGTTGGGAAACTGAAACTTTTTGAGATATAAAAAAATTAACTACCGAAAATTAATTATTATTATTTTTTATTAAATGAACTTATTTTATACTTTAGTACGAATAAAATTGGTATTCCAAATTAAAAATTAACCCTCAAAAAATTAAAAATATGTTTCCAGGGTTGGAAAACCTTAACTTTTTTATACAAAAGTGATTTACTAAAGCAAATTTTCCCTTTTGCTCTATAAATTAAAGATATCTTATATTCTTAAAAGAAATAGATTATTGTAAGAAATCAGAAAAATTAAAAAGGATGATTCCAGGGTTGGGAAACCTACTCTTTTTGTAATAAAAAAATTAACTACCGAAAACTAATTTTATTTTTTTTAAATAAATAAAATAATTTTATACTTCAGTGCGAATAAAATTGGTAGTTGAACTTAAAAAAGTTTAAAACACGTTTCCAGGCTTGGAAACCTTACCTTTTTTATAGAAAGGTAGCTTACTAAAGCAAATTATTCTTTTTTCGCTGTAAATTAAAGATATCTTATATTCTTAAAAGAAAGAGATTAGTATAAGAAATTAGAAAAATCAAAAAGTTTGATTTCAGGGCTGGAAAACCCACACTTTTTGTGATATAAAAAGTTAGCTACCGAAAACTAATTTCTATTTTTTTTTATAAAATAAACTTATTTTATACTTCAGTACGAATGAATTTGGTATTTCAAATTAAAAACAAAAATTAAAAAAATTAAAACGACGTTTCCAGGGTTGGAAAACCTTATTTTTTATACAAAAGTAACTTACTAAAACGAATTTTTTCTTTTTTACTATAAATTAAACACATCTTACATTCTTAAAAAAAAGATTGATATAAGAATCAGAAAAATCAAAAAGGAGGATTCCAGGGTTGGGAAACTTACACTCTCTGTGATATAAAAAATTAGCTACTGAAAACTAATTTTTGTATTTTTTTATTAAATAAATAAAAATAAAATTGGTATTTCAAAAAAAAACAATTAAAAAAATTAAAAAGTCGATTCCAGGGTTGGAAAACTAACTTTTTTCGTGATATATAAGAGTAACTAAGTCTAATTAATGTTTATCTTTTCCTTTATAAATTATATATATTTTACGTTTTGGGAAGAACACTTTTGTGTATAAATTAATAAATTATAATTATCAAAATGCCAAAATTGTTGATAACTTTTAAGATACAGGCTATATAATTTTATCGTAAGCGACAATTTACATACAAAAATATATTTAAATATTTAAAAAAACTTTCTCCTGAAAAATTTAATTTTTGTCGCTTACGATTGCATCGAAAATAAGGCTCGATATAAAATATCGGCGATATACATATGTATGTATATCGATTATGTTTTTTTTAATATCGATATTTTTATCCACGCCAAGAAGCAACGTGGAAAAAAGTTTCAGCGCCACTGATATTAAGCTTTCAGCATTACCACAGGATATTCGCTGTAGCAACGTTAAGAAAAATCAACAAAAGTTTTTTTTTATATTTATATTACATATTAATGCGAATATAAAAGAGAGCTAAAAATTCCAGTGTGGCAACAGATTGTTAGGAAATTAAAACATATTTTTTCGTTGTTTGTTTAATTGAAACTTGGCAGTTGGAGTGTTGCAGATACATTCATACATACGTTAAAAGGAGATTGTTCCTAACTGTATTTAAAATGAAAAATAAATTTTGAATCTAGTGCATTATTATTATCAGTAATTCAGCCGATATCATAGCACAGCTGTCAAAAGTTTTAATTTTTCTTGTTTAAATGCTTTTTTTTGTTCAAACGGAAAGGGAAACTAGTGACAGTATGTGAATATAGTATTTAAAAAGTACATGTATTACATGCAAATATGTACATACATATGTATGTATGTATATGTCAAATTTCAACACTTTACCTTCGGTAATTGTTAAATAAATTTCTGTTTTTATTTTTATGTTAAAAAATGTTTACCTTAATTAAGCATGTCGTGTTATTCAAATTTAGAATGTTTTCTTTTTACTTTTTTGGAAAAAGGGATATAACATTTTGACCAAGAGATATATAATAGAGTGTGCAAAAAGTGATATGCAGATATTCCTAATTATGTGGTAGACATAATAATTATACATCAGATTTCAGTAGCGAATAAGGAATAATTACACAGTTCTGCAAAAAAATTTTCTTAAAAAAAAAGATATGTATTAGAAAGTACCCTAAATTCAAACCCGTTTTCAGTCTTTGTCTATCACGCACAGATTTTTTTATATGGACGTGACTAAATTAATCCATAAACGAGGCAGTCACATTAACTTCTTTTAATATAACTCGATAACGGTTTGCTTTATTTTAATAAGTTAAGCACCGAAAGGTAAAAACTAAAATTACCTTTAAATCAAATTCAAATCGCATTTTTCGATTTTCAACGGTTTTGAAGTTGTTCAGAAATTAGTGGTGAAAAAATATTTTTAGTGCAAAATTGAATTTTTATTTGCTTTCAAAACTTAATAAAAAATAATTTACATTTTCGTTATTTTTCGGAATTTTTACATTCATAATACATTTATCCGTAACATTTTTGCACCTTTTGGTTCAATTACAAAGCCATATCAAGTAAAGGAATTATTTTTTATGGTTCCTGAAATTAAAAAAAATTAGTAATAATATGTATCCAATGGCTCGGAAAGCAGTGTGGTTACATAATGGAAATCAATATCCGTCCGTACCATTAGCTCACGCAGTAACTATGAAAGCGAGGTATCAAAACATTAATTTTTTGCTCAGTAGAATTCAGTACGATTGCTATTTTTGGAATATACATATGTATGTGCCAATTTAGAAGAAATGGCTATGCTAGGAGGATATTTATAATATTGTTGCTTTTTGAACTGGTCCTTAAGAACACATGCGATTCCGGAAAGGAAAATCATTGCAAATGAGCCTTTAGTTATGTTTTTAGTTTATGTTTTTGCCAGCACTGTGTATCAAATTAGGCTTAATAAACGATTTGGTATAAACTATGAACAGAGATGGAATGTTATTCAAACACGTGGAAAGTATAGTTCCACGTGTAAGTGAGATGAAATCGAAGGAAGGCTTAGTTGTTGGTACCCAAATATGAGAAATCTTTAAAGAATTATTCAAATCTAAGTTGATCAATCAAGAAAGAAGAGCATGGATAGCTTTCTTAAGAGTATGACACAATTTTCATGGAAATAGGAGGTGTGCAAATTACGAATAACTGGTACAAGAACTTCGTTTTTCATATCAACAACTCGGATGGAACTTGGAAAAAAGCTCTCGTTGTATCTTCATAGTGAACAGACGTCTTAGCGGAGTTTTTCTTACACACATACTAAACAAAAATATCATAAAAAAAAATACAATTGTGAAGTGAATTTTAACGGCAGAAATGCATATTTTACTGTGCGCTCTGAAGCTCTTAATGAAAACAATAAAAATAAAAAATCTGATGATAGTTTTTTTTACGGCAAAGCCACTTTTTCGTCAGCGATCAACTTCGCTTTGTTCAATGCCAATTAGTGATTCGTTAACATTACATTTGCCTAGTACTTCGTTATTTAAGTCAGCGGCATCATCCGCTTCGGGCTCGTGTTCATTACTCAAACAAGTTATCATTATAGATAACACTAGTCGGAAATATAAAATTCAAGTCGTAATGGATATAGCGCGGGCGAGGCCCACATTCATCAAAATCTCATCGGATCCCAAGATATCGAGGGATAGATTAGTCTCGGCCATTGGTACGAACGCATTTCACGTTAGTCCAATAAAACGTGGTAACATTGATGAAACAAAAATTCAAATATCCGAAAAAAAAAGATTCCGCAAAATAGTAACAGAATTCGAAAAAAATAAAACAAGTTTTTATACGTACTAGCTTAAGAGTGCTAAAGGTCAACAGATCGTATTGAAGAGCATATATTCTTATGTTAGTCCCGAAGAAGTAAAAGATGCACTCATCATACAAGGATTTAAGGTAAGAAATGTTAAGCCTATAGTACACCGCATGTAAATGCCAGCAAAATCCAGTAAAACGAAACCATATGTTTTCAAATATAAACAAACAAAAGCAAAGGGAAACAAAAATTTTTAGCTTTTGAATAAATTTTCAAAGTAAAAAATAAATGTATTAAGTTATAAACGTTACAACCGGGGCAGAGGTTTCATTCAAATGCATGTTTTTGATGTGTAAACATCTATACGCAAGGGGGTAAAAATCTTTTGACTTTGATTTCTTTGCTGAGATTTCTTTGCTTTTGCTTTGCATTGTCAAATCGGTGTGAGCTATGTATGAGTGCATTAGTGTTTGAAAGAAGCAATACCAAGCAGAGAAACAAGTCGCTCGAAGGCGACGGTGCGCCGCCGCCGGTTATTTTTCTGCATATTTCCGTACACCAAAGGTGAAAATGAACCGTAAGAGCTACGGACTTGAAATTTGGACACAATATAAAGACATTTGGCCACTACAACAACAAATACATGAGAGTTAAAAACTAAAGGGTGTTCCAAAACGAGCAGCGAAAAATGTTAAAATCCCATGTAATATACATACAATTGTATGTACATATATACACTTGAAATTTTAAAAGTTAGTGTATTTTTATACAGACTACAACAATTAACACTAAATTTAAAAAATTTAAATCAATGGGTGTTCCATCAGTTAATGCAATTTTGACTTTGTAATTTTGACAACTTGCTATATCTTGGAAACCGTAAGAGTAAAACTCTAGAAATTTTAAAAAACGGTAAAACTAAAAAATCAAAAAAATATAAAATCGCCAAATATAAAAAAATCGCCAAAACGAAAATAGCACCAAATTAAAAAAAATCGCTAGGACTAAAATAAATCGCGAAAAACTGCAAAAATCGCCAAAATTAAAAAAATCCTTAATCAAAAAAATCGCCAATATGAAAAAATCGCCTAATAAAAAAACCCCAAAAACAGAAAAAAATGGCCAAAATGAAAAAAACCCCCAAAAAAACAGAAAAAAAATCTCCAAAATGAAAAAATCTCCAAAATGAAAAAAATTGCCAAAATGAAAAAAAAAATTGCGAAAATTATAAAAACCCAAAAAGAAAAAAAAAACGCCAAAACGAGAAAAAGCGATAAAACTGAAAAAAAAATCGTTTACACTGAAAAAACTTAAAAAATTAAAAATCAAATCAAAAAAAAAAAAAAAAAAATTATCAAAACCGAATGTGCACGAGTCATAGTCGCACCTTACTGAATTTATTTTAATTGCAATGCGTACACAACAACAAGAACAGCAACAACTAAACGATGAACAACAGCAATTAAAAAGTAAAAGTAAAGGCATTAACCATAGATGAGCACTGAACTACCACTAAAGTTTCAGTAAAAACAAAAAAAATTTTACTGATTACTAAAATTTTTTTCTACAATTTTTATAATTTGCCTAAATGATTTGTTATATGATGAGGTGCATTGAATTTTCAGTAATCAGTAATGCCCGTATTCATAATGAAATTCTACCAAGTGGCTAAATGTTTTTCATACAAAAGTTTCAAAATTTGAATGAAAAAACTTTGCCACTTGCTACGGACCTACGATTTTACTAGTAATGCAAATTAAATTTCATTACCAGTAAAAATTTACTGAATTTTTTTAGTAATCAGTAAATTTACTGCTTACTGCAATTTTGAATGCAGTACATATACGTATACTGCAGTGTGCCCATTTACTAACCAAATAAGTTTAATAAAACAAACAAAAACCAACAAATTCATATGTATTTACAATATTGAAAGTTTTGATACTTTTAATTAATTAATTTTAAAAAATATACTAAAAGCATAAGTACTTCCAACTTAAAAAAAAATTTCATTACTAGATGTTTACACATCTCCTCTGTGACCGGACTCACATTGCTTTTTTTCCCCTCAACACTGATAATGGCAAGAACAAAATATCTTTACGAAAAAATAAATTTGTGTAAGAATGGCATTGATTTGTTAGTGCATATTTTTTGCATATTTTGCTGAAAATTCATATTTTTGCATAATTTGGTCATAAATGCACATTTTTGTGTCATATTTTGGTATAATTACATGGTTTTGTGTCATATTTTTTCAAAAGTTCAAATTTCAAAGAAAAATTTAGTGTTGACAAATATAATAATGGAATAATAGAAGGCTGTTTTTTTGACAAATTAATTCGCTAACATTGTTGTAGAATTGCAGAAGGATTGTACAAGCTAACACACCTACAAAACTTGATTAAAGTTGTCATTTTGTTGATTTCAAGAAATTGTCCGTTATTAAAGCCGAAAGTAGGGAAACAATTCTGCGGAAACTTGATATTATTTTTAAAAATTATAACAGATTTAAAAAACAAATTTAATAGCTAGTATTCAACTCATTGTAATTAGAGATGGGTGCGTGTCGAATTTTTCCAACACCAATACCAGACGCTCAACACGTACGAAACACGCACGCGAAAACTTTCGTCAACACGATACTGCACAACACGCACGAAATATTAGTGGTATGGCATTGAAGATCAGAAAATTTAATAATATCTACCACCTTAACCTTCAGAGGCCCATTCAATATCAATAATAAATATGGTGTTGTGTGTTTGACGATACAAAATATTAAATTTTTTCTATACTGGAAATTCATTTATTTTACATCTCAAATATTTTCATGTTCTTCGTGCCAATTTTGCTCAACACGAAATAAACCGGACACGCACAAAATCAGTTTTTTTGTTACGAACACTTCGTGTTGAGTCGCGCGTGTTCGTGTCACGGAGGAAATCACTACACGCGCCCATCTCTAATTGTAATGGTTGACTTAAATAATTACATAACATTATATAAAAATAATCATTTAAATTTAAGCCGATTACATCCATATACAATTTTCAATGCACAAGAGCTTTCTAGGAACAAATTGATTGAACTTCGCATTCGAAAATATAAAAAATATAAAATTTTTATGTGAAAAAAATAACACTTTTATTTCTTTCTTTTTCTTTTTCTATTTACATACGTATCACTCCTTTGCTGCTATATAAACATATCTCGAAAAATGCATTTCTGGAGTTAATAATCCAGAAAAATTCGTTTTATCAAATTTAATTTTGTGTAAAAATTTAATGAAAAAAAAGCTTACACACGCACTTCTTCGAGACGCTAAAATATTTTTATATCCATATTTATGCCCGTTATTTCTAGCCATAGATATCTATTAGTCTACATATATCTATCGTGTACGTTAAAATTTACAAGACAAACTCGTAGGTAAAAACATTACGTGAATTACCTGTTTGTAGAAATAACGGACATTAGTTGCATGTAAATTTAAAACTTTTCTTTTCAATCAAAAAATTTTAAAATGTGTGCATATTTTATTGTTGTTAGTGCATATATTTCGTTTTTGATGTCATATTTTAGGCGCATAAATGCATGAAGTTCTTGTCTCAGATTATAACAATTATTTAAGTTTGATGCCAGAAAAATATTCGGGTGTGTTATGTATTCCACGTGAAATTAAAACGTGCAGAATTTATTTAGAATTGTTGGACATTTGTATTTATGTATGTATTTTTTTTTTTGCATGAATTTATTTATTGTATCTTCATATATGAACTAACAATAAGTATTCAAATCTTAAATCTATAAAAAAAATTTTATTAGACCCGACCAGTGTCGGACATAAACTTAGTGATAGTTATAAATAATACATTAGTAGTGATAATCAAAAAAGGGGAAAAAATATTTTCAAGTAGTCCCATCTGGAGTGTTAGGTATAAGAGCCCGTGTGTCCCTCTTTTTTTAGGCGGATGTGTCCAGTAAAGTTCAAAATATTACGAGCAAGCGGGTTAGGATGTGATTCGAGTTTTGTTAAATATTTGCCTGCGTATTTTGCAATTTCTTCAGTTACTAGTGGCATATTTAAATCACGATGTATAATAGAATTTTGGATGTACCATGGAGCCGATGTTATTAACCGTAAAATTTTGTTTTGCCTTCGTTGGATTCTCTCGACATTGGAAGCTGAAGCAGTGCCCCATAACTGAATTCCGTAGCGCCATATTGGCTTCAAAAGCGACTTGTATAATAAAAGTTTGCAGTCTAGGCTGAGTGTTGAGTTTCTGCCAATCAACCAATATATTTGAGTTAACTTAAGTTTCATCTGAGTTAACTTAGAGTCAATATGATGTTTCCATGTAAGTCTTCGATCAAGGTGTATACCAAGGTATTTCACTTGGGAATGTTGAGGAATATTTTGATTGTTGATTCGAATGGGAGTAGTAGGGAACTGCCGGTTCTGGATCAATTAAAATTGTTAAATTGTTGCTGAAATTGTTAAATTGTGGGCTGAAATTGTTAAATTGTTGCTGAAATTGTTAAATTTGGGTAATTAAAATTTGAAAATTGTTAAATTCTTGGAAATTTGTGTTTTCGGCGGCGCTTTGATGTTTTTTGTTTACATTAGGAGTTTTTTGTTTACATTAGGAGTTTTTGTTTACATTAAGTGTATGTCTGTCTGTCGGTCTGTCTGTCTGCCTGCCTGACCGTGGGAAGTTTGTGTGTGGAATATTTTGTGTGAATGTATTAAGGCGGTTCATAGTTTGGCGGTTTTTATGTGTGTATGTGACGACGGGGAAAATCATGAAAATGGTTTTTCCTAATGCATACGGCATGCATGATAATTTTTCCTAATGCCTACGGCAATGCATGATAATTTTTCCTAATGCCGACGGCAAAACATGATTATTATTTTTTTCAAATGCCGACGGCAAAACGTGATTATTAATTTTTTCAAATGCCGACGGCAAAACGTGATTATTAATTTTTCCTAATACCGAAGGCAAAACATTATAATTTTTCCTAATGCCTACTGCAATACATGATAATTTTTCCTAATGCCTACTGCAATACATGATAATTTTTCCTAATGCCTACTGCAATACATGATTATTATTTTTTTCAAATGCCGACGGCAAAAAATGAATATAATTTTTTCAAATGCCGACGGGAAAATGATTTTTCCTAATGACGACGGGAAAACGTGAAAGTTATTTTTTCTAATGCTAATGTAGGTGTTGCTAGACTGTGGGAATTTAAGGCTGACCGTGATTTGAGTGGGCGGCGTTGTTGCCGTAATATGTAACCATAGGAATTTGTGGATGTGTCTGTCTGTCTGTGAGAATTTAGGTGAAGGTTTGATTGGCAGGGGGCGGGGTGTAGTTGAGGTAGATCGATTGCGTGTGTAGTTGTGTGTGAATGTATGTGCATGTGTGTGTGTGTGTGTGTATGTGTATGTTTGTAGGAATTTCAATGTGTGTATTTCTGTAGGAGCTTAAGGCTGATTGTGATTTATGAGGGGTGAGGTGTTCTAGTAATATGCAACCGGGGGAATCTGTGTGTTTGTATGTCTGTAGGAGTTTAAGGCTGACCATGATTTGGGTGGGCAGGGTTGTTGACGTAATATGTATCCATGGGGATTTGTGGATGTGTCTGTCTATAGTAGTTTAAGGCTGATCGTGATTTGAGGTGGGTGAGGATGTTGTTGAGGTAAATTGGTTATGTGTATGTATGTATATATGTATTTTTGTAAGAATTTAAGATGATTGTGATTTATTAGGGCCGAGGTGTTCTTGTAATATGTAGCCGTGAGAATCTATGTGTATAGACGTCTGTAGAAGTTTAAGACTATCTGTAATTTCAGGTAGGTGAGAGTGTTGTGTTGTTGAGATTAATCTTATATATTGTATATGTATGTATGATCATGGGAATTTGTGTATGTATATCTGAGGGAGAATTTAAGGCTCGTCATGATTTGCAAAAGGTGGGGTGTTGTTGAAATTTTCTTGGATATTTCTTATATGAATTCTGCTATGTGTGTGTATTTGAGCTGGTATTTATGTGTAGGTAGAAATAAATTGTTTTCAATATCGACATATGGTACTATAAAATACTATCATATATCTGGACTTCCCTAATCCTAGTATGCTTTTATACTTACGATTGCTTTATATTTTCTCATGCTTAAATTTGTCTCGCGTTGAAGTCAGTCTGTGTGAAATTTGTTTATATTACAGATTTTGTTTATTTAACTACATTCGTCTTCTTTGACTGAAAGAGTTATCTACACACAGAGAAAAACCAACTTGAAATCAGTAAGAACCATGCTGAATTAATAAGAACCATTAGCGAAGGTTTAGTCATATTGAAATTTCTTATTTCAATATGGACAAAATATTAATTTACAGTATTCATTTATTAAACTCATTAGTTTGTAGATATCTCAATATACATTTTCTATTATATTAAAAATTATTGAATTAATGTGATGAATTCTTATTTTTAAGCTGCAGATTTTCCCTGAGTGTATGGATTGTTTATATTTGCATTGTGCTTTAACTAAACGACGCTTCATATATTTTCATGATGTAGGTCTAATAAATACTTAAGCATTGATAAGAAATTTGATATGTATACATACATATCTACAAATTGATTTTATGTATGTATGTATGTATGTATGTATGTACATATATATGTACATACAAATAAGTGTTCAATTCAATCTTTGAATACATTTTTTATTTTATTTTTTGTCATGTGATGTCTGTTGTTGGTGAAATTAAAAACATTTTAATTTTTATCTGCGTTTACTTAAAAGTTTGTGAGGATTTTCTGTTGTAAGTAAAACTGAATTCTTGAAGATATGTGCTTACATACTCTATAGTAATAGTAACTATAATAGAAATATTTCTTATACTTAATTTACAGTTTTTTAAAGTATAGGGTATAAAATTTTTTCTAGCTATAGCCTTCTACATTTATTTTGGAAAGCTTGCTTTGCTTTTTGAAAATGTATAAACATTTTTAAATGAAACTGATCCGGCACTCCAGCTTAGGTACTGATAGTTTTTTTTTGTTGTTAGTTAACTTACTTATTTTTTATTTTTTATTGATAAACATTGGAAATCAAAAGGGAGTTTTATATTGCAATTATTATTTTCATAATTGTTGAAAACAATCGCTGCTTTTTGTTTGTTTTTTGCGATGAAATCATTTGAATTACTTTTGCAACTTTACGCTTTTTTAAAAATTATGTTATTTTCTATATTTCTTAATTTATAAGACTTTTAGACTTTGTCCTTTAGGGGTTATATATTCTATTATACGATTATGAATAAGAATGCAGTAAGCAGATGTATTTGCTTATTGCTTCAAATTAAAATTTTATTAAATTGAATAAAAGGAGTTTTTTTTTTTCTTAAACTCTGATGCAGTTAGAAGCGCTGGAGATTCTTTCATATAACAGCTTTTTTGAAATTTTTGATACATAGTATAATATAGAATTGGATAACATTTATTTTTAATTTTTATGTTAAGAAGTACGGGTATGAGACTGAATTTAAATGTACTTTTAAATTAGTTAAATCATAATGAACAAACATATTTTCTTCTTTAATAGCGATCAACAGAAAACGAACTCGTTTTCATATAATTTAGGTATACCCTTTCGACGGCTCCTCTAGGATACAAGATGACTTTGTATGACGAAATTTCTGTTGCTTTATACTGATAATATGTTTACATTAATAAGATACATATACATATGTTTATTTTATGAACGGTGAGCACCTATGGCTTTTATTTAATGTTCTATATGACTTTTTTTTTTTTTCATTTTCTTTAATAATTTTCTCCCCATAATAGCATTCTAAACATTTCAAGGGCTCAAATGCTGTGTAGTCTTCTTCTGCAAACTTAACTAAACGTCTAACTTCTTCCAATGCTTCTTTATAAGAAGATATTTTGTTATGGTCTTCTTCTACGATACGTGCCCATCGGGCAGAGTGTACGTATTAGTTGGTCAGTCAGTCTCTATTTTTATTTATTTTTTTTTCTTCTAATGTGCCACTCCTTTTTTAGATTTTACTACTTGGAATAGAGAATTTTTGTCTAATTTTTTGGTGGGTATATACATTAGGTATGTAGAAATTAGTTTAGATACAAAGAAATGCATGTTTAATATACAACTATTGTATCAAATCGATCTCAAATAACTCAGTTACCTCTACCAGCAATTCACCGTTGGTGTATTCATAAAGTGTTAGAAACAATGAAATATCTATGTTTTGAGAGAATTTTTCCCCTCAAGTATTTCTACATGAGGTTTGAGGGGTCAATCACTATCGCATTCATATGTAATGATTATTCACTTAAAAAACGTCATCATCACCATCAATCATCTCCGTATACAATACATTCATGAGTTGGGTTGATCCAGATACAATTGCTGTCTCATCACCTTCTAACAGCTTTATATATTTTGCTAGTATGCATGCCTTAGCATGCTTCTATCGATAGTGACGTAAGAGTCCGAGATGTAGAGTGTTACAATTAAAAATCTTTACTATTAGAATATACCAGTTCGCTCTTTTGAATTTTTACAAAGTAGATACATATGTATGTATTTCATTGACCACAAAATCATAAAATTTCTTTGCTTACAAAATTGTATGACGTGAGGATTTTTTTTTTTTAAATTATACATGCTTCGGCATGCTTTCATTTTTTTTTCTATAAATTTATGTAATACTCATACAGATACAGATATAAAGTAAGATCTGTTTACTGTACATTTTTAAATTTATGCATGCTTCAGCATGATTCTAGTTGAAGCGTATATTCATTCACTAAGTTTGTTTGATACTTATTCATACACATGTACATTCTTAAAGATTGGATATCAAAGTCCAATTTCCGTAGTTTATCTATATTTTCTAAAGATCTGATAGCTAAAGAAATAAATAGAGTGAAGATCTTCTATAATAATCCCATTTTCATATTGTAAAATTTTGCGTGCTAGCGCTTTCGATGGGAAAATATACATACAACTTTATAAAAAGTGATAATATGATGTGCTGCTGAATATTGCACTATGTTATAGTTCATTTTAAACACTGAAGTCTTAGCAATATTTCATTCCGACCAGAATTCCACTACATTTAGTTAATTATCTTTCTTAAGACTCATCATTCCTAATCAATCCTGCAAAAACAACACAAACTAGATTTTTCGTTTTAATTTTATTTTTATTTTTATTTTTATTAAAATCAACATTCATTCTTCAAATTACTTTATACTATATTAAGTAGCTTTTCCTCATTTGTTGAGTTGACTTTAATAGGAGACATTTTAATGGTACGATGAACTTTTCTATTGCATGCATTGAGTAAATCTTTATACATACCAATCCACTTATATGAACCATTAAAGCTAATTCTTTTCACATCATACCTTTCAATGATCTATTAAATCATTCTAATATTGATGCTTTCATATTAAGTAATGTTTAATCTTCTATTTATGTATGAGTTTTCCCAAGTATTTATTAAAAAATTCTTTAGAATCATCTGTTTGTAAGTTTTTTGGTACCCGTACCACTTCAAAAATATTTTCCATTGCCTTGGTTTTTAGAGTGCAGCTTTTATTTTCAGCTGTACTTTGAGAATGTGTCAATTACAGTCTTCAAAAATCAACAATTTCTATTTTCTGTAGAATAGTTCTACATTTCACCTAACTTAGCTCCATAAAACATCATATATTCCTGTCATTACATCTCTACAAGCACAAACAGTTGTTGAAATTTAATATGGACTTCGTTAACTAAATTCCTTTTTAAAGACATTGAATTGTTTCACAGATTTTTTCGAAAGTGTTGTGATCTACATCTTGCACTTTCAGCTATTTATACTAACATGAAGTTAATTTTCTAATCTATATATTTAACCGTAAACTCTTCAATTTGTTTTTAATTATTTACTTTTTAGAATTGCTTTTTCAATTTTATAACTGTCTTCTTTCTCTAATTTTATTTCACGTTGTAGTTCCTCAATTTGCATTTAAATATATTCTTGAATATTAATGCTTTAAGCTATATTATTAATTTGTCTTGTATTTTATCTTCATTCAGTTTAATGTAACTATCAACAATAGTCTGTATCTAATTTATTTATGCCTTCCAATACTGATAAGTCAGTATAAATGTCTTCAGAATTGGAAGTCTATGAGTAAAATCATCGTCATCATCATTCTCAGTATTAGCATCATTAAATATGATGGTATTATCAAATATTGTTCCTTCTACTAGTTTCTTTTGGGGTACTTGTCTATATCTTGAGTGAAGGTTTCTCAGGCTTTAAACTTGTATATTTTCAACTTCTGTCTTGATTTTACTTTCTTCTTTCATAAGAATTCTTTTAATATTTTTAGAACTATTTATGAATTCTTCTGCTATAGGTTTAAATGTATCTTTTAGTTGTTCACTTGTATCTATTTCACCAGTTTTTATACTACGAAGCTTTTTCTTCAACACATTTCTTGTCAACACCAACTGTTTTAAAATTTTCTCATCCAGGGCAAATAACAGGTATCAGCAATCATATCAGCTTTTCAGGACCTGGTCTGGTTTTCAGATCAGCTTTTCAGGACCTGGTCTGGTTTTCAGATCAGCTTATCAGGACCTGGTCTGGTTTTCAGATCAGCTTATCAGGAGCTGGTCTGGTTTTCAGATCAGCTTATCAGGAGCTGGTCTAGTTATCAGATCAGCTTATCAGGAGCTGGTCTGGTTTTCAGATCAGCTTATCAGGAGCTGATCTGATTTTTAGATCAGCTTATCAGGTAACAGATCAGGCTATCAGGAGCTATTCAGATTTTCATTTCAAGATATCTGAGTTAGATTTAGTTATCAGTGTACAAGTAGCTAGCCATTTATAACATTTATATACATGAAGTTTAAAGTCAGATGAAATACGAAAAAGTAAAGTTTTATCTAGTAAAATTATTTTCTATAACGATCATCGTTTAATTCACTATCTTTGCTTATAATCAAAAATCCATATTTATCCTTTCAACATGCTTTTTATTTTTCTCACCTAACTTAAACATTAAATATACATTATGATGATCTCTTATTAAATGTTTGGTGATTCTGGTGTAAGTTTTACATAAGTAGAATGAATCAACATTCTTATCTCTCCCCATACAAAAATATGCTTCCCACACGCATCATCGTTAAATATCATATTGGAACTACTTTGGACTGAAATAACAGATTCACTATCGGTAAATTTTGTAATATATTATTATTTTAATTGATGTAATTAATTTCTTCAGATATTTATATCTGGGACTTTCTAGCAAGCCAATCATAGCGTTTTTTTTCGTAATTTGACAGGTCAACTATTGTTGCACGAATAGAATTTGATATAAAGGAACTATGATTTATTTTTGAACTATCGTTCGATGATTCATCAATATTTCGTACCAAGAATTATTTATGTTGTTTTGACTAAGGCTATGAGTCAATATTTATTAAATCCATTTCATAAATATCAACTCATGCTCATAGTCAAAACAAAGTATGCTTTAAGTGTTTAAAACCGCTATTACCATAAAAATGGTGGTTTTAAACACTTAAAATATACTTTGTTTTACTAACCGCATTTTATAACTAAATGCATTTCATAAATATTGACGCATACTCATAATCAAAACAGCATATAAATATCCTTTGTTTTGACTATGAGTATGAGTCATTATCTCTTATTATAGAAAAATAAAATAGTATGATTATATGATATCAGAAATCATGTTTTCTAATATCATATAACCATACTATTTGATTCTTTCTATAATAATAGATAATATTTATGAAATGCATTTATTTACAAAATGCGATTAGTAAAACAACATAAATATAGGATGGTATGAAATTTTGATGATTCATCAATATTTCGTACCAAGGTATTTTTAGGTTGTTTTTACTATGAGTATGCGCCAATATTTATGAAATGTATTTCATAAATATTATCTCTTATTATAGAAAAATTAAAAATGTAGCTATACGATATCAGAAAATATTTTCTGAAATCGTATAGCTATATTATTTTATTTGTCCTATAATAAGAGATAATGGCCCCTACTCATAGTCAAAACAAAGAATATTTTAAGAGTTTCAAATCAGTATTATCATAAAAAATACTGATTTTAAACTCTTACAGCCTTATTTATAATACTTATTAAGGCTTTGGAAAGGCTTTTTAAAACAAATTTTTTATAAAAATTTTTTCTTAAAAAGTCTTTATAAAGCCCTAATAAGTGTTATAAATAAGGCTGTTAAAATATACTTTGTTTTACTAACCACATTTTTGTAACTAAACGCATTTCATAAATATTGATGCATACTCATAGTCAAAAAAAGGATATTTTTATGCTGTTTTGATTATGAGTGTGGATCATTATCTCTTATTATAGAAAAAATAAACTAATGCAGCTATACGATTTCAGAAAATATTTTCTGAAATCGTATAGCTGTATTAGTTTATTTTTTTATAATAAGAGATAATATTTATAAAATGTATTTAGCTACATAAATGCGGTTAGTAAAACAACCTAAAATACCTTGGTACGAAATATTGATGATTCATCGAACGATAGTTCAAAAATAAATCATAGTTCCTTTATATCAAATTCTATTCGTGCAACAATAGTTGACCTGTCAAATTACGAAAAAAAAACGCTATGATTGGCTTGCTAGAAAGTCCTAATGGACTTAAATTTTGAGAACATTTATTTATACTCAAAATCTTTATATCACCCCAGATATAAATATCTGAAGAAATTAATTACATCAATTAAAATAATAATATATTACAAAATTTACCGATAGTGAATCTGTTATTTCAGTCCAAAGTAATTCCAATATGATATTTAACGATGATGCGTGTGGGAAGCATATTTTTGTATGGGGAGAGATAAGAATGTTGATTCATTCTACTTATGTAAAACTTACACCAGAATCACCAAACATTTAATAAGAGATCATCATAATGTATATTTAATGTTTAAGTTAGGTGAGAAAAATAAAAAGCATGTTGAAAGGATAAATATGGATTTTTGATTATAAGCAAAGATAGTGAGTTAAACGATGATCGTTATAGAAAATAATTTTACTAGATAAAACTTTACTTTTTCATATTTCATCTGACTTTAAACTTCATGTATATAAATGTTATAAATGGCTAGCTACTTGTACACTGATAACTAAATCTAACTCAGATATCTTGAAATGAAAATCTGAATAGCTCCTGATAGCCTGATCTGTTACCTGATAAGCTGATCTAAAAATCAGATCAGCTCCTGATAAGCTGATCTGAAAACCAGACCAGCTCCTGATAAGCTGATCTGATAACCAGACCAGCTCCTGATAAGCTGATCTGAAAACCAGACCAGCTCCTGATAAGCTGATCTGAAAACCAGCCCAGGTCCTGATAAGCTGATCTGAAAACCAGACCAGGTCCTGAAAAGCTGATCTGAAAACCAGACCAGGTCCTGAAAAGCTGATCTGAAAACCAGACCAGGTCCTGAAAAGCTGATCTGAAAACCAGACCAGGTCCTGATAAGCTGATCTGAAAACCAGACCAGGTCCTGAAAAGCTGATCTGAAAACCAGACCAGGTCCTGAAAAGCTGATCTGAAAACCAGACCAGGTCCTGAAAAGCTGATCTGAAAACCAGACCAGGTCCTGAAAAGCTGATCTGAAAACCAGACCAGGTCCTGAAAAGCTGATCTGAAAACCAGACCAGCTCCTGAAAAGCTGATATGATTGCTGATACCTGTTATTTGCCCTGGATGAGAAAATTTTAAAACAGTTGGTGTTGACAAGAAATGTGTTGAAGAAAAAGCTTCGTAGTATAAAAACTGGTGAAATAGATACAAGTGAACAACTAAAAGATACATTTAAACCTATAGCAGAAGAATTCATAAATAGTTCTAAAAATATTAAAAGAATTCTTATGAAAGAAGAAAGTAAAATCAAGACAGAAGTTGAAAATATACAAGTTTAAAGCCTGAGAAACCTTCACTCAAGATATAGACAAGTACCCCAAAAGAAACTAGTAGAAGGAACAATATTTGATAATACCATCATATTTAATGATGCTAATACTGAGAATGATGATGACGATGATTTTACTCATAGACTTCCAATTCTGAAGACATTTATACTGACTTATCAGTATTGGAAGGCATAAATAAATTAGATACAGACTATTGTTGATAGTTACATTAAACTGAATGAAGATAAAATACAAGACAAATTAATAATATAGCTTAAAGCATTAATATTCAAGAATATATTTAAATGCAAATTGAGGAACAACAACGTGAAATAAAATTAGAGAAAGAAGACAGTTATAAAATTGAAAAAGCAATTCTAAAAAGTAAATAATTAAAAACAAATTGAAGAGTTTACGGTTAAATATATAGATTAGAAAATTAACTACATGTTAGTATAAATAGCTGAAAGTGCAAGATGTAGATCACAACACTTTCGAAAAAATCTGTGAAACAATTCAATGTCTTTAAAGAGGAATTTAGTTAACGAAGTCCATATTAAATTTCAACAACTGTTTGTGCTTGTAGAGATGTAATGACAGGAATATATGATGTTTTATGGAGCTAAGTTAGGTGAAATGTAGAACTATTCTACAGAAAATAGAAATTGTTGATTTTTGAAGACTGTAATTGACACATTCTCAAAGTACAGCTGAAAATAAAAGCTGCACTCTAAAAACCAAGGCAATGGAAAATATTTTTGAAGTGGTACGGGTACCAAAAAACTTACAAACAGATGATTCTAAAGAATTTTTTAATAAATACTTGGGAAAACTCATACATAAATAGAAGATTAAAGATTACTTAATATGAAAGCATCAATATTAGAATGATTTAATAGATCATTGAAAGGTATGATGTGAAAAGAATTAGCTTTAATGGTTCATATAAGTGGATTGGTATGTATAAAGATTTACTCAATGCATGCAATAGAAAAGTTCATCGTACCATTAAAATGTCTCCTATTAAAGTCAACTCAACAAATGAGGAAAAGCTACTTAATATAGTATAAAGTAATTTGAAGAATGAATGTTGAATTTAAAAAAAATAAAATTAAAACGAAAAATCTAGTTTGTGTTGTTTTTGCAGGATTGATTAGGAATGATGAGTCTTAAGAAAGATAATTAACTAAATGTAGTGGAATTCTGGTCGGAATGAAATATTGCTAAAACTTCAGTGTTTAAAATGAACTATAACATAGTGCAATATTCAGCAGCACATCATATTATCACTTTTTATAAAGTTGTATGTATATTTTCCCATCGAAAGCGCTAGCACGCAAAATTTTACAATATGAAAATGGGATTATTATAGAAGATCTTCACTCTATTTATTTCTTTAGCTATCAGATCTTTAGAAAATATAGATAAACTACGGAAATTGGACTTTGATATCCAATCTTTAAGAATGTACATGTGTATGAATAAGTATCAAACAAACTTAGTGAATGAATATACGCTTCAACTAGAATCATGCTGAAGCATGCATAAATTTAAAAATGTACAGTAAACAGATCTTACTTTATATCTGTATCTGTATGAGTATTACATAAATTTATAGAAAAAAAAAATGAAAGCATGCCGAAGCATGTATAATTTAAAAAAAAAAAAAAAAAAAAAAAAAAAAAAAAAAATCCTCACGTCATACAATTTTGTAAGCAAAGAAATTTTATGATTTTGTGGTCAATGAAATACATACATATGTATCTACTTTGTAAAAATTCAAAAGAGCGAACTGGTATATTCTAATAGTAAAGATTTTTAATTGTAACACTCTACATCTCGGACTCTTACGTCACTATCGATAGAAGCATGCTAAGGCATGCATACTAGCAAAATATATAAAGCTGTTAGAAGGTGATGAGACAGCAATTGTATCTGGATCAACCCAACTCATGAATGTATTGTATACGGAGATGATTGATGGTGATGATGACGTTTTTTAAGTGAATAATCATTACATATGAATGCGACAGTGATTGACCCCTCAAACCTCATGTAGAAATACTTGAGGAGAAAAATTCTCTCAAAACATAGATATTTCATTGTTTCTAACACTTTATGAATACACCAACGGTGAATTGCTGGTAGAGGTAACTGAGTTATTTGAGATCGATTTGATACAATAGTTGTATATTAAACATGCATTTCTTTGTATCTAAACTAATTTCTACATACCTAATGTATATACCCACCAAAAAATTAGACAAAAATTCTCTATTCCAAGTAGTAAAATCTAAAAAAAGGAGTGGCACATTAGAAGAAAAAAAAATAAATAAAAATAGAGACTGACTGACCAACTAATACGTACACTCTGCCCGATGGGCACGTATCGTAGAAGAAGACCATAACAAAATATCTTCTTATAAAGAAGCATTGGAAGAAGTTAGACGTTTAGTTAAGTTTGCAGAAGAAGACTACACAGCATTTGAGCCCTTGAAATATTTAGAATGCTATTATGGGGAGAAAATTATTAAAGAAAATGAAAAAAAAGTCATATAGAACATTAAATAAAAGCCATAGGTGCTCACCGTTCATAAAATAAACATATGTATATGTATCTTATTAATGTAAACATATTATCAGTATAAAGCAACAGAAATTTCGTCATACAAAGTCATCTTGTATCCTAGAGGAGCCGTCGATAGGGTATACCTAAATTATATGAAAACGAGTTCGTTTTCTGTTGATCGCTATTAAAGAAGAAAATATGTTTGTTCATTTAATTTAAAAGTACATTTAAATTCAGTCTCATACCCGTACTTCTTAACATAAAAATTAAAAATAAATATTATCCAATTCTATATTATACTATGTATCAAAAATTTCAAAAAAGCTGTTATATGAAAGAATCTCCAGCGCTTCTAACTGCATCAGAGTTTAAGAAAAAAAAAAACTCCTTTTATTCAATTTAATAAAATTTTAATTTGAAGCAATAAGCAAATACATCTGCTTACTGCATTCTTATTCATAATCGTATAATAGAATATATAACCCCTAAAGGACAAAGTCTAAAAGTCTTATAAATTAAGAAATATAGAAAATAACATAATTTTTAAAAAAGCGTAAAGTTGCAAAAGTAATTCAAATGATTTCATCGCAAAAAACAAACAAAAAGCAGCGATTGTTTTCAACAATTATGAAAATAATAATTGCAATATAAAACTCCCTTTTGATTTCCAATGTTTATCAATAAAAAATAAAAAATAAGTAAGTTAACTAACAACAAAAAAAACTATCAGTACCTAAGCTGGAGTGCCGGATCAGTTTCATTTAAAAATGTTTATACATTTTCAAAAAGCAAAGCAAGCTTTCCAAAATAAATGTAGAAGGCTATAGCTAGAAAAAATTTTATACCCTATACTTTAAAAAACTGTAAATTAAGTATAAGAAATATTTCTATTATAGTTACTATTACTATAGAGTATGTAAGCACATATCTTCAAGAATTCAGTTTTACTTACAACAGAAAATCCTCACAAACTTTTAAGTAAACGCAGATAAAAATTAAAATGTTTTTAATTTCACCAACAACAGACATCACATGACAAAAAATAAAATAAAAAATGTATTCAAAGATTGAATTGAACACTTATTTGTATGTACATATATATGTACATACATACATACATACATACATACATAAAATCAATTTGTAGATATGTATGTATACATATCAAATTTCTTATCAATGCTTAAGTATTTATTAGACCTACATCATGAAAATATATGAAGCGTCGTTTAGTTAAAGCACAATGCAAATATAAACAATCCATACACTCAGGGAAAATCTGCAGCTTAAAAATAAGAATTCATCACATTAATTCAATAATTTTTAATATAATAGAAAATGTATATTGAGATATCTACAAACTAATGAGTTTAATAAATGAATACTGTAAATTAATATTTTGTCCATATTGAAATAAGAAATTTCAATATGACTAAACCTTCGCTAATGGTTCTTATTAATTCAGCATGGTTCTTACTGATTTCAAGTTGGTTTTTCTCTGTGTGTAGATAACTCTTTCAGTCAAAGAAGACGAATGTAGTTAAATAAACAAAATCTGTAATATAAACAAATTTCACACAGACTGACTTCAACGCGAGACAAATTTAAGCATGAGAAAATATAAAGCAATCGTAAGTATAAAAGCATACTAGGATTAGGGAAGTCCAGATATATGATAGTATTTTATAGTACCATATGTCGATATTGAAAACAATTTATTTCTACCTACACATAAATACCAGCTCAAATACACACACATAGCAGAATTCATATAAGAAATATCCAAGAAAATTTCAACAACACCCCACCTTTTGCAAATCATGACGAGCCTTAAATTCTCCCTCAGATATACATACACAAATTCCCATGATCATACATACATATACAATATATAAGATTAATCTCAACAACACAACACTCTCACCTACCTGAAATTACAGATAGTCTTAAACTTCTACAGACGTCTATACACATAGATTCTCACGGCTACATATTACAAGAACACCTCGGCCCTAATAAATCACAATCATCTTAAATTCTTACAAAAATACATATATACATACATACACATAACCAATTTACCTCAACAACATCCTCACCCACCTCAAATCACGATCAGCCTTAAACTACTATAGACAGACACATCCACAAATCCCCATGGATACATATTACGTCAACAACCCTGCCCACCCAAATCATGGTCAGCCTTAAACTCCTACAGACATACAAACACACAGATTCCCCCGGTTGCATATTACTAGAACACCTCACCCCTCATAAATCACAATCAGCCTTAAGCTCCTACAGAAATACACACATTGAAATTCCTACAAACATACACATACACACACACACACACACATGCACATACATTCACACACAACTACACACGCAATCGATCTACCTCAACTACACCCCGCCCCCTGCCAATCAAACCTTCACCTAAATTCTCACAGACAGACAGACACATCCACAAATTCCTATGGTTACATATTACGGCAACAACGCCGCCCACTCAAATCACGGTCAGCCTTAAATTCCCACAGTCTAGCAACACCTACATTAGCATTAGAAAAAATAACTTTCACGTTTTCCCGTCGTCATTAGGAAAAATCATTTTCCCGTCGGCATTTGAAAAAATTATATTCATTTTTTGCCGTCGGCATTTGAAAAAAATAATAATCATGTATTGCAGTAGGCATTAGGAAAAATTATCATGTATTGCAGTAGGCATTAGGAAAAATTATCATGTATTGCAGTAGGCATTAGGAAAAATTATAATGTTTTGCCTTCGGTATTAGGAAAAATTAATAATCACGTTTTGCCGTCGGCATTTGAAAAAATTAATAATCACGTTTTGCCGTCGGCATTTGAAAAAAATAATAATCATGTTTTGCCGTCGGCATTAGGAAAAATTATCATGCATTGCCGTAGGCATTAGGAAAAATTATCATGCATGCCGTATGCATTAGGAAAAACCATTTTCATGATTTTCCCCGTCGTCACATACACACATAAAAACCGCCAAACTATGAACCGCCTTAATACATTCACACAAAATATTCCACACACAAACTTCCCACGGTCAGGCAGGCAGACAGACAGACCGACAGACAGACATACACTTAATGTAAACAAAAACTCCTAATGTAAACAAAAAACTCCTAATGTAAACAAAAAACATCAAAGCGCCGCCGAAAACACAAATTTCCAAGAATTTAACAATTTTCAAATTTTAATTACCCAAATTTAACAATTTCAGCAACAATTTAACAATTTCAGCCCACAATTTAACAATTTCAGCAACAATTTAACAATTTTAATTGATCCAGAACCGGCAGTTCCCTACTACTAATGGGGGAGCAAGTATCTCTTCTTAGGGTGAACGTTATATGGACACACTTTTATTCATTGACTTTAATTCTCCATAAGTTCAACCATATTTCCAGCTGGGTAATATGTTCCTGGAGATTGCGGGATTTATGTATAACATCAATGTTATGGCATTTCCGAATGATTTTATTTCTTTTGAATTATGGTTAAAGTTTCTCATAAGTCCATCATAAAAAAAAACTAATGGCCAGATTTTGCGAAAAATCCCTAATTATATGTATAATACTTAGCATAAGGGCTTTATGGTACCTAATTATATTTTAAATATTAACATTACATACTTATTTTTATATATGTATACTCAAATAACCAAAAGAGTCTAGAATCTATTAATGACTAAAAAAACTAGGCTTATGTATTAAATTTTCAAAAACTTACTTTATTGTTTTTATAAAAATGATTTAAGTTTCATTATAAAGCCTTTTTTCAACAAAAATAAAAAAATAAAAAGCGCGCATTTCTAAGCAAATTAAAAAAATTGAAATTTCAACTTTAACCTTATATTTCTGCACAATCACTGTACTGATTTTAATAAAACTTAAACTGGATAAAAGTTTAAGATGTTGTCTATCCACGAAAAAAAAATTAAAAAAAGGCTTCATTAGTTGAACAGTTACAGAGTTTTGGCCGATGAAAAACGATTCTGAACCACTGTGCGTCGTTCATTATGAGTTTTGATAAGAAATCATCCTCTTTTTGTAGTATGGCAGTAAGTTAACCTTGTCCGAATGTCAACAAGCAGCAATTCGTGAATAGTTTGCACCAGGGAAGGCATTGAGAATTTTAAAATTGTACCAACAACTTTCGAAAATTTTACTTTTTTGACCTTAATTATACTAAAAGATATTTTTTAGTTCAAATTACATATTTTTATTTGTTTTTATTGTTTTTAATCAACTTTGTTCTGACTACCGAATCGTTTTCACAAATTTGCTTGTAAGTTGGGATGTTAAAGCATATGGTTACACTTGTTTAAATTGAAATTTAAAATTTACAAGTTAAAAGCATTTGCTCTAGCATCCGAATTTAGAAAAAAATTATTTGTAAAAGAACAAGTTCACTCACATTTTTTGATTTGCTAGCTGAGTTTTGCTTCACAGGGCTGTTTTCAAATGAGAATAATATGAGTTGCATAGTTCAAAAGTGAAACTGAGGAGATTATTTAAATGTACTTAATTAGTCATTGGTGTACTATTGTACTTTCCGAGTTTGAATAGTACCAAAAAAGGTACAATTGTACCAACTTTGCCATCCCTGGTTTGCACTGATGCCTAATTATGTGCATTGTAGTCTCGTTGATGTTTGTGCTTTCTCTCTGATGTCGTCGGGAATATCATCTATAGTGAACACAATTTTCACGACGCGCTCTGCCAAACGCTTAATTGGAACACGACGACGGGAAAAATGATCACAAAATTCACGGTGCATTGAAGCAACAGATTGAAAATTTGTCTAATAACCAGGGACAGGGGCTTCATGCAAATGCATGTTTTTTCCCTTAACTCTGATAATGGCGAGAACGAAATATCTTTACGAAACAATGAATTTGCGTAAAAATGGCATCGATTTGTTAGTGCATATTTTTGCATATTTTGCTGAAAATTCATATTTTTGCATAATTTAGTCATATTTTTGTCTCATATTTTGATATAAATGTTGATAATTTCAAATTGTCTGCTATTAAAGCCGAAAGTAGTGAAATAATTATGCTGAAACTTGATATTGTTTTTAAAAGTTATAATGGATTCAAAAACCAAATCTAATAGCTAGTATTCAATTCATTGCATTGTTTGAGTTAAATAAGTATACAGAAAAAAGAATCATTTGAATTTGAGCCGATTACATCCACAGACGTTACAAGGCCTTTTTCAATGCACAAAGCTTTCTAAGAACAAATTCATTGGACTTCACATTCGATAATACATATGTGTGAACAATAAAAAAATTTTTTATGAAAATAAATAAATAACTACACTTTTCTTTTTCTATTTACGTATCGCTCCTTTTCTGTAATATAAACATACATAATAATGCAGAAAAAAACATTATACCATATTTAATCTTGTGTAAAGATTTAATATAAAAGGCCTGTACACGAACCTCTTCAGAAAAGAAAATATTTTTATATCTTTATTTACTGATATGTAGATTGAAAGCTTTACTTTTGAATTTTTTTTTTAAAGATATGTGCATATTTTATTGTTTTTAGTGCATATTTTGCGTTTTTGATGTCATGTTTTTCATGATGTTTTGTACCGCAATAGTGTGTACCTGTGTCAACGTTTGTCGCTTCGGATATTTTTCGGTTTGTGGTGTTGCCTTACAAACAAAAATTATAATATGAATGGCATTGCACAGACTTCGAAAATTACACCTCGAAATGACAACAAAAGATATACCAAAAGTGCACTCAGCATAATTCTCAATATATCTACATACATCATAAATGTCAAAGCACAGTGGCATTTGCAAAAATGCCAGTCAATTCAATTAATGGCATTACTTTTGCGTAATAAATTTATATACATATAAATTTATATACATACATATTTATATATATATACTTGGTGATTTGATTTAGTTTGCTTTTCAATTCCGTCTGTTTTTTAACTTTCTATGCATGTGTTAGTGACCCTCGAATATTATTAATTTTAATATCAACCAAGTGAGAATTGTATGGTGCATTATTACACAGATTGTATTTAAAATTTTATACCTTCAAAATTAATTTCAATATAGTCTGTAAGCAAATTGCAGTTTTCGTATTTATATGATAAAACAGCTTTAAAAGTTAAACACTGTAAAAAATACATATCTCACACTTATATCACTCAAAATTATCAAAATGGTTTTATTTTTTTCATAAAACAGTTGTCTGAACAAATCTCTAACGGCCGCAAAAATGTCTTTGCAATACAGTCTTCTCGTATGTGAGTTTTAAATCGCCAAACTTGATTTTAAAGGTTCTGTAAATCACAAATTTTGCTTGCGATTTGCCATATTAATTTAGGTCAGCTGTTTGTTGAAATTGTCGGTGTATTTGTAATAGTGGGTTAACATCTTGTATTTACGAGATTTCGAGTCAATATATAGTAAAATTCGAGTAGATTACCCATATGAAACAAAATATACTTCGTCTCTAGATTTTGTCAAGATCTACTTAAAATCTAGTAGTTAGTACTAATGCCGCTATGGGTTTTTCAAAATTATTCTAGAAACTTAAAAGGGTTTGTTGGTTTGTAGTTAGTAAAAATATTTGTCAATGATTTTTGTTATGGATGCGAAATTTTGATAGATGTCCAAAAAAATTGGTGTAAACGGTATAGATTTTGATCAAGATTTCAATTGAAATCTACTTGATAATCAGATGTAAATAGATCCATTTTTTTAATAAAAATTTCATGAATCTATTACTATTTTTGACTAAAATTAAAATGAAACATATTCAATTTGAGTTAATTTAATTATTATTGTTTGAACTTCATTTCTTTCTATATTTTATGATTTGAACAGGCTAAAGTTCGTATCGTTTTGTAAGCCAAATTACATGTGATAATTATTAATGAACAAATAACATCAAAGTTAGTTGTAAATATTCTGACAACACATAGTTGAACGGAACAGCTAGCTGTTTTCGAAGGCCAACAACAGTCTTACCATTGTCGTTTGTGCATAACAGTAAAGAACAAACGACAATGGTAAGACTGTTGTAAATTTAAAGATCGTAAAATTGAGCTTTCATTAAAAAAAATCTTTCAGCAAATTGAAATACGATGAATCAAAACAATTCACTTATTCCGTTTGCAAAAAAGTTGCGTATATAAAGCAGAAATCTACATCAACTGACACCACACACAGTGGACCAAACACAGAAGAACGCTTATATAATAAATTAAATACAAAAATAAATAAACAGAGGTCAAAAAACATAGAATAAATAATTAATTAATAAAACATTTAAATAAAAAGTTTGTTTAGAGAAAAATTTTTCAATCAAATTATTTTACTGTTTCGAATAATTATTTCGTAAGTTTTTGAATTACAAGTTCAAAAAAATTGCAGTAGCACGAAAAGTACGTCCTATTTCTACCATTCTAAAAAAATAAAGTATAATAAAAGTAAATATAATAATTTTTTCTGCTAAAAAAACCGACTTCAATGCAAAGATCTGATAGAAAAAGATAAGAAAGCGTACGTGAAATATAAAATTAAATTTTAATGGGCATGCCCCCGCTCAGTTTTCAAATACAATATTATGTGTTTTTCAGAGCTCAGGGATCGTGTTAAGTCTTGTAAACATCGATAAAGTAGAACCACTTAAAATAAAATATTAAATTTTAATGGGCGTGACAACTCCCATTTTTTTAAATATAGTATTCTGTCAATTTAAGAGCTCAAGGTGTGTTGTAAGTTTCGTAAAAATCGGTTTAGTAGAACCACGTGAAATATTATAATAAATTTCAATGGGCGTAACCGTGCATATATTTTCACTTTCAAATTGTGTAATTCCAAGATCAAAAGGTGTTTTATAGGTTTCGCAGCAATCAAATGAGTAGAATATCATAAAATTAAATTTAAAAAAGCAATGCGAGTCCGATCACAGAGGAGATGTGTAAACATCTAGTAATGAAAAAATTTTTTTGAGTTGGAAGTACTTATGCTTTTAGTATATTTTTTAAAATTAATTAATAAAAAGTATCAAAACTTTCAATATTATAAATACATAGGAATTTGTTGCTTTTTGTTTGTTTTGTTAAACTTATTTGGTTAGTAAATGGGCACACTGCAGTGTATATGTACTGCATTAAAAATTGCAGTAAATTTACTGATTACTGAAAAAATGCCTTTACTTTTACTTTTTAATTTTTAATTCCTGTTGTTCAGCGTTTAGTTGTTGCTGTTTTTGTTCTTCTATACGCATTGCAATTAAAATAAATTCAGTAAAGTGCGACTTTGACTTGCGCACGAAGGGTTCCGTACATTCGGTTTTGAGCATTTTTTTGATGTGGCTTTTTTCCTGTTTTTTAAGTTCTTTCAGTTTAAACGATTTTTTCAGTTTTGTCGCTTTTTTCTCGTTTTGGCGTTTTTTTATCTTTTTGGTTTTTTTCATTTTCACAATTTTTTTCATTTTGGCGATTTTTTCATTTTGCGATTTTTTTCTGTTTTTTTTGGGTTTTTTTCATTTTGTCGATTTTTTTTATTTTTTACGATTTTTTTTCTCTTTTTTGGGCTTTTATTTTAGGAATTTTTTATTTTGGCGATATTTTCATTTTGGCGATTTTTTTGTTTAAGAGTTTTTTTCATTTTGGCGATTTTTCCGGTTTTTCGCGATTTATTTTAGTCCTAGAATTTTTTTTAGTTTGGTGCTTTTTTCGTTTTGGCGATTTTTTGTTTTTTTTTGGAAATTTTTTTTATATTTGGCGATTTTATATTTTTTTGATTTTTTAGTTTTACCGTTTTTGAAAATTTCAAGAGTTTTGCTCTTACGGTTTCCAAGATACAGCAAGTTGTCAAAATTACAAAGCCAACATTGCATTAACTGATGGAACACTCTTTAATTTAAATTTTTTAAATTTGGTGTTAATTGTTGTAGTCTGTATAAAAATACAATAACATTACAAATTTCAAGTGTATACATATATGTACATACAATTGTATGTATATTACATGGGATTTTAACATTTTTCGTTGCTCGTTTTGGAACACCCTTTAATTTTTAACTCTCATGTATTTGTTGTTGTAGCGGCCAAATGTCTACACACTGTGTCCGAATTTCAGGTCCGTAGCTCTTACGGTTCTCGAGAAAATACCATGTGACAGACGGATGGACAGACGGACAGACGGACAGCGTAGCGAAAGCAATAGGGTTCATTTTCACCTTTGGTGTACCGAAACCTAATAAAGCAATTATCAAGTTAAATAAAACAAACAAAAACCAGCAAATTCCTATGTATTTACAATATTTTAAATAAGTTTGTATTGCTTCTTTCAAACACTAATACACTCATACATAGCTCACACCGATTTGAGAACGCGGTGTGCATCTCACTCAAAATTTGTGATTGTATTGCGAAAAAGATTTTTACCCCCTAGCGTATAGATGTTTACACATCAAAAAGAATAATTCTTTACAATATGGAAAGTAAAATTCGTTCGAATTAAATTTGTTTGCGAAAGAAATTAATTCCCTTTTAAACAGTGATAAAATTAGCGGATTTTAGCTTTTTTGATAAGTAATTTTTGCACAAATTTTCATAATTTATTGTGTAAAAATAGCAATAATGTTAATGTTAAATATTTGCCGATTCCATTTTTTTATAAAGTTTTGAAAACGAATAAAAATTAAATTTTGCTCTTAAAATATTTTTTTTCGCCACTAATTTCTGAATAACTTCACAGCCGTTGAAAATCGAAAAAACTATACTTCAATTTAAAGGTAATTTTATTTTATTTCTTTCAATAGAAGAACCCGTTGTCGAGTTATATTGAGATAAGTTAGCATAACCGTCTTGTTTATGGTTTAATATTAGCCACGCTCATTAAAAAAATTTGTACGTGATAGACTAAATCTGAAAACGGATTTGAATTTAGGGCTCTAATTCCATATAATGCACATATTTGTATATAAAAGAAATATTTTTCAAGAGCAATTAAATGCATAGCTAACAACTTATTAAGAACTTTTGCTTAGCAAGTTAATAGATCAAAGAATGTTAAAATAAAATAAATAATTAACCCTCTTAGCCAGTGCTTCCAGAATTTGAAAGGATAAAAGAATGCAAAATTTAATAATTTTTCACAAAAAAATCTTCAAAATCTGCATTTTATTTTTAAAATCTTTAAAAAATCGTCAAAGCAATTTTTAAAACAGTTTTTTTTATATTTTATTCAAAAAATTTACATAAATGTGGATGTACATGTGTAACATAAATATTTTTTCGATAACCCATATTCATAAAATTTAAACTCGGCTTAAAATTTATTTTATTAAATTTTTTAAAAAAAAAATATTCTTAAAATAACTTTCATTCACCACTCTTCCTAATAATATAAAATGAATGAGAAAAAAATCGAATATGGGCAAAAATATTATTTTGTTCATTTTGTAATTTTTGAACAGTATTGGGCTGGGTTTGTATTTAGTGGTCATGGTTTACCTTTTACTGGATATGCCCATATACATATAAAAAATTATACAAAAGGTCAAGTTTACTTGATTGAAAATTCTTTCGACATTTGCAAATTAATGTGGTAAAGACATCACATTTTGAATAAACTTTGGGCTGCAAAATCGTTAAACAGAATGAGCTCGTTTTATATGCTTCTTCTTTTTCTTTTATGACGTCTTCTAAGTTACAAATTGTAGCTCTCTAAATTATGAGTCGTTCACACATAAAGGAAGTAGTAGTAGTTTTAGGAAAAAATGCAGTATAATTGGGATTGAAAAATCTGCGTTTCGTCTCTTTGGGGGGTAAAAATTTGCAAAATCCAGATAAATCTGCATTTCTGGCAACCGTGCTCTTAACGTGTTCAACATATTTCGTCTAGTTAGTGGTGGATTGTAGTGTGGACAGCTCGGAAAGTCTAATGTAAAATCACCGTTTACTGATTATGAGCTTGTTTCTGAGTCATTCCAACTCCATCGATGCACAGAGAAGTCTCAGCTGGAATCAATGGTAATTCGAGCCCTTAGAATAAAAGGGTTTTGGCGGAATCGCCGTTTTCAGTTAAAAATAGTCCCAACTACGTCCCACTACCAACAAGTTTCACATGCTATCTTAAAATGAAAGTACTAGCTAAACTTAGTTCTAACTCAGATATTTGGTGAATCTTTTGATTTAAAAAGGTTCTATTTGGCAGTTAGAACTTTGTTTTACTTTATTTTAAAATGAGACGATTTTGAATGTGTTAAATAAGTTCCATTTGGTCATATAAACACATATCATATTCAACTTGTTTAGTTAGATTGGCTTTGACTTTTAAGTTAAAGTTTAACTGTCAGATTGTACAAAGCACATAAGCGAGCAGATCTTAAAACGTCGTTAAAAAATTGGTTACAAATAAATTCGTTATGGCAAGTGCTTTTAGTTATATGTACCCCTTTGGGAGTGAATCGTCTTGCTCATATTACAAACCTAGTGAAGCAAGCGGAAGTGATTATGGATCTCAAATGGATGGGTATGTACCTACTACCTATGAGGAATATCTTTTAAGGAATTAAAAAACTATCAAACAAATTTCTGACTCGGAATGGCTGCTCATTTTTACAAGTTATTACAAACTAAGAAAAAAACAAACATTGTTCTACAGTCAGACCAAATAAAAACTTAAATAATTCAAAAAGAAAATATAAATAACGAAAACTAAGTTTGCAAAAACTTTTATTTGGGTAATCAAGGTATATATCAGAAACCGGTATATAATGTTCACAATGGGAAATATAGTGCTAATACCCCAAAAGCAGGTGGCAGGGGTAAAACCAGTAGCCGTAAAATTCCATAAAATAAAGCAAACATGTATACAAGTTTTGTTTAAGCTTTAGGTCCTTTTTGTAAATAATTGATAACAATATTTATTATTTTATCGATATTTTGCTGCAACGTTGTAGCTTCTTCAGGAAAAAAAGCAATGTGAGTCCGATCATAGAGGAGATGTGTAAACATCTAGTAATGAAAAAATTTTTTTAAATTGGAAGTACTTATGCTTTTAGTATATTTTTTTTAAATTAATTAATTAAAAGTATCAAAACTTTCAATATTGTAAATACATAGGAATTTGTTGGTTTCTTTGTTTTATTAAACTTATTTGGTTAGTAAATGGGCACACTGCAGTATATATGTACTGCATTAAAAATTGCAATAAGCAGTAAATTTACTGATTACTGAAAAATTCAGTAAATTTTTACTGCTAATGAAATATAATTTGCATTACCTGTACTTTATGGAAATTGTAGAAAAATTTTTAGTAATCAGTAAAAATTTACTGGTTAAAAATTTTCTATTATTTTTACTGAAATTTTAGTGGTACTGCAGTGCTCATCTATGGTAAATGCCTTTACTTTTAATTTTTAATTCCAGTTGTTCATAGTTTAGTTATTGCTGTTCTTGTTGTTGTGCACGCATTGCAATTAAAAGAAATTCAGTAAAGTGCGACTTTGACTCGCACACGAAGGGTTCCGTACATTCGGTTTTAAGCATTTTTTTGATGTGGCTTTTTTCTTTTTTAAGTTTTTCCAGCTTAAACGATTTCTTTAGTTCTTTGGTTTTTTTCTATTTTTGGCGTTTTTTTTTCTCTTTTTGGGTTTTTTTAATTTTCGAATTTTTTTTCATTTAGACGATTTTTTTGATTTTGGCGATTTTTTTCTGTTTTTGGGGTTTTTTTATTTAGGCGCTTTTTTCATTTTGGCGATTTTTTTGTTTAAGGGTTTTTTTTAGTTTTGGCGATTTTTTTTTTATTTTGCCGATTTTTTCGTTTAAGGGGGTTTTTTAATTTTTGCGATTTATTTTATTTTGGCGTATTTTCCGGTTTTTCGCGATTTGGTTTTTTTCTATTTTTGGCGTTTTTTTCTCTTTTGGGTTTTTTTAATTTTCGAAATTTTTTTCATTTAGGCGATTTTTTTCATTATGTCGATTTTTTCTGTTTTTTTTTTGGGTTTTTTATTTAGGCGCTTTTCATTTTGGCGATTTCTTGTTTAAGGGTTTTTTTTAATTTTGGCGATTTATTTTTGTTTTTGGCGATTTTTTTATATTTGGCGATTTTATAATTTTTAGTTTTACTGTTTTTAAAAATTTCAAGAGTTTTGCTCTTACAGTTTCCAAGATACAGCAAGTTGTCAAAATTACAAAGTCAAAATTGCATTAACTGATGGAACACCCTTTAATTTAAATTTTTTAAATTTACTGTTAACTGTTGTAGTCTGTATAAAAATACACTAACTTTACAAATTTCAAGTGTATATAATTATGTACATACAATTGTACGTATATTACGTGGGATTTTAACTTTTTTCGTTGCTCGTTTTGGAACACCCTTTAATTTTTAACTCTCATGTATTTGTTGTTGTAGCGGCCAAATGTCTACACACTGTGTCCAAATTTCAGGTCCGTAGCTCTTACGGTTCTCGAGAAAATACCCTGTGACAGACAATGTCAATGGGACCAATGGTACGCTATAGCCTCTCAGACAAAAAAAGAATTTTGACAATCGGTTTAAAATGCACCGAGTTATGAAGTAACACCCCCACGAAAAAAATAGAGACGAATTGTTAACTACTTCCTTTTTTTGAAGTCGGTTAAAGATTATTGATTGAATATGTAAAAATTTTTAGTTTCAGTTAATTTTTGTCTAACTACAAAATTGAATTGAAGAATTTAAAAAAAAATAATTTTTAATTTTTAACTTTTTCTGTGTATATATACATATATTATAAAAATCACCAAGTTTAATGATTCCAAATTTTAAATGAACATTTCTTTACTATTTATCTCACATGAGTCTCCTCACATGATGCCTTTCAAGAATAATATCGTTATCCTCTTGTAGGGTGGATATAATAAAATAATGTGCCACTTGTGGCATTTATTTCCAATTTTAATCTGCCAGTTTTTTAAATGTATACACATTTTTTAAATGTTTTTATTTTAACATGATTTTCGGTATTTGTTTACTCATATGTGTTTTTTAATTTTAGAATAGTGGTTGTTAAAAGTAGCAGCTTATTGTAAAAGACAACAAATCATCTAATATTTTAGACTTAACTCTGGTTAATACAATAGCTTCCACTGTTAAAAAGCTAGAGTCAAACATACAGTTGTGTATGGATTCGTATGTATTTACATACAACGCATACATATTTTACTGCACTAAATATTCTAAACGATGTATGGTAAAACTCTTTATTTAATAAAGGCGAACTTTTATATTTTGCAGTTACCCTTAAATCAAATTCAATTTTAAAGTACCCTTTCGGTAACAAATTACTTGTGCCAGCCACAATGCACACATGCATACATCCATACACATGGAAACAGGAATAACTTGACAGGATAAAGTGCGTAAATATATGTGTTGAATGTGTTTAAATCACCATGTTCGTACATACACATGTAAATATACACATACATACATACATATGTACATGCATGCATAAGTGTATGCACGCATTAGTAATTTTGAAGTACTCTATCATTTTGTAGTTAAGCCTTTGGCCTTGATATCATTAACGTATGAGTACGAGTTTAAACGGATATACATAAGTTGGTAGTTCTTGTTCAGTTTATTTGCTAGATACAAAGAGTTTATTAAACATGTTATACGCAATTGGTCATGTGAGTGCGTTTGTGCGACGACTGTAAACTTGTGTATGTAGTTAACACTAAATGATTGATGACAGTTTCGTCACACATTGAATCTCTAAAGGTCTAATAATGTTAACGCAAACAACCATTTACAATGTAATTATTTTTGCGACATGTTAACAATTTCTTGTTTTGTATGTAGTTAGGTAAGACAGTTTATGTAAAAATATAATATTTTTTATGCATTAGTCGTACTAATTTTTGCCTATTAGTTTTAATAGAATTTTCAATTGTTCAATAATCAAATAACCGAATCAGAGGTTTTTAACTAATGCGAACAAACGAGTAAAGATTTTATTTCGTCTGAGTTACTCGAGAAATTTTTCAACCATTTCTAATATCGAAAATAAAATATTTGAATCAAATTCTTTAATTAAAAATATGTACTGAGAGCTCACTTACTAAAAATTGCACTAGACTCTAGATCGGCAACCCATACCATTACATTTTACAATTGTGTGAGTTATACTCTTACCACGAGTCGGTGTTGCCAGTTAAATTTTCGTCTCAATTCCCTAACTTGAAATTTTAAATCTCCAAAACCAAACTTGTTTTTATTATGGTCTGAAGAAACACTCAAATTTTGTTTATGAAGAAATACATCTTCTCTTGTTGCTACGTCAATGTAAAGACGAGTAAAGAGATAGTTTTGTAGAAAATTTTCTTAAAATAATTTAAATATATGCTTGAAAATGCCTTTACATGTCATATTTTTTCATGCATGTCAATGTACGTTGACAAACCAAATTTTCTGGTTTGCCATAATAATTTTCTGAAAATAAAAAATTTAGTAAATTCTCATCACACATATTTTCTTATTGTTGGGAAAAAATTGTTCTCTCGTAACGCTGATTCTTAAGAGTATGCGATACACCACGGCTGCCAGATTTGACGATTTATCGTCATTTTGACGATTTTCGGTGCCGAAAATAGCAAAATGACGATTTGACGATTTTTGCCTAAAAATTTACGATTTTTTAGAAGTCCAAATATTGCAGTTCTTTTATAAAAAAGCGACTATTTCAATTCATGTGTAACTTATCTTCTAAAAGATTTTAGTGTAATTTTGCTCACTCTTTATTTAATATTGATAGTCTGTAAATTTATATTAAAAAAAATAAATGTGGAAAAAGGCCCAGCAAGTTCCTATAAAAAATTTCGGGCATCAAGACTACTGACACCAAGACTTGGATATAACTTGGCAATATTTTTCATAATTTTACCACTGAGAGGAAAAAAGTTATAAAGGGTTAAAAGAGGACAATGGTTTCAATTTCCCAATAAACATGTAAAATAAAATATATGTACATATACACTAGGGCATGTCGATTTTGTTTTGCAAAAATCGTATAGCAAAAATGTAATCTACATGAAATTTTGAGAAAATTCTCCGAAAAAACCACGTGTCTTAAATCAATCCTTATCTTGCGCCTCTCGACATGAAAATGTATTTCCTCTTCTTTAAAACAATTTTTTTAAATTAAAATTGTTATAAATAAAAAAATTTATCTACTTAAATAAATGCTACTAAACTCGAATCATTATCCATGTACTTCCTGCATTTAATTTTTTCGCGAGCTACCTTAGAATTATCCATAATATTTGGTTCCCCATTTTCATCTTTAAAGTCAATGTCTTCAAATAAGGCAGGCAGTAGATAAACTCAGGAAGAGGAAAAAAATTTTCATGTCGAAATCTAATGTATAGAAAAATGTAAAAATCACGATTTCAAAAAAATAATGAGTTAGGGAATTTCTATATAAAGGTAGCGATTTGTAGATTTAGATTTGACCACACGATTTTTTAATTTTTTCTATCCACACTAATCGACCCGGCCTAGTATACACGTTAACAAATTCATTTTGATTTGTCCGATTTTTTTTGACTATTTTTCGAGTATAAAAGGACGACTATTTTATAGTTTATCGGGATTTCGACGATTTTTCGATAATTTCATCTGGCAGCCCTGTACATAGCCAATATAACACTCTTACTTGGTTTTTTAAAACTTATTTCCGTGTAAAAAATTTAAATGAACATTTTTAACCTTAAATTCATTGGGTTTGGTAAAAAATAAAATATTTATAATTATAATTAATATGAATAATTCTGCCAAAAATAAAACTGACTTCAATGCACAGATCTGATAGAACATTTTCGAAAAAAGTGTATGTGACCAAAGTGGAAGTAAATTCTTTCAAACAAAAAAAAATTTTAAAAATCTTTTGATGAAGAAGCACGTGAAATATATAACTAATTTTTGATGGGCATGCCTCCGCCCATTTTTTAAAAGGGAAGATTGGGTGTTTGTCAGAGCTCAGGGTGTTTGTTAAGTTTCCTAAAAATTGGTTAGGTAGATTCACGTGAAATATAATAATACCTTTTAATGGGCATAGCCCCGCCCATGCTTTCAACTTTAAAACTTTATAATTACAAGAACTAAAGGTGTTTGGTAGAATTTCATAAAATCAAATAAAACAATTTATAAGCGCGTCTACGCCCACATTTTATTTTGGACCAATTGAAAGCTAAACCCTCTCAGACAAAAAAATAATTTTTACAATCGGTCTAAGATGTACCGAGTTATAAGTAACAATGGGTAGTATGAATAAAAAAAGTATTTGCTTTTTACTTAAAAATTTGTTTAAGAAACAAACAACACATAAAAATTTGGGGTTTTAAAACAAATTTTTAAGTAAAAAGCAAATACTTTTTTTATTCATACTACCCAATGTAAAAAAATACATACGAATTGAAATTTTTTCTCAATCTTTGAAATCAAAATTATTTATTAAAACGCATTTATAGTTTTCGGGCCCAAAATAGTTTCATCGCGAATAAATGTCTCAATAGTGCTATGTATAGAATACACGCGCATCATAGTATGCCCAGGCAATAAATACATTATTTTTATGCATTCCACTTATTTTGCTGGATGTGATTCCAGACTGGAATGAATTTTTCGTAGTACTCATATCGTTACCCGGGAATTCATGGGCTTCATATGCCACTTTCGACCCCAAATTTTTAAAATCTACAATCCGTTTTTTCGTTGCTCAGGTAAATCGTGTTAATTTTCCTCTATATCTTTCAAAACAGAACTTTTTGTGCCATATAATGACGTATAGAGAAAAATTTCAGTACAAAATCTTGAAATTGATTATTGATAGACATTTTGCTCTATGTGTAGTTAATATTGTTGAATGCTGATATCTGTGGCAATAAATAAGCCAAATTCAGCACGTTTAAACTTTAAGTAATTTGTTTGAAACTATTTCTGTAAAATATGTTACTTTCTTACGGGATTATATTACTTGAGGGATCTTACGAGTAAATATAAATTTAAATATATTAGATGAAAAGTCAAGTAAAGTTTTTATTCGAAAAGAAATCGAATATGAAGCAACAACCCTCCAACGCCGTTTCGGAAAGATTTTATGTAGAGTTCAACCAAAATTTTAATTTGTCCTTTCCAAGGCCTATAAAAGACACATTCAACCGTTTCGTAGGATGAAATGGAAAAATTCGTTATTCGCAGAAATAAAACGATTCGCCTGAATGTGGAACGTAGCGTGGATTGAAGAAAACAAGTCCTTTTTTGTATATGTATATGATTCGATTAGCCTAAAGTTCGTATCGCTTCGTAAGCCAAATTATATGTGATAATTATTAATGAACAAATAACACCAAAGTTAATTGTAAATATTTTTTTTAATGCATGTTTTTTTATTTATTGTATCTTCAAATATGAACTAACAATAAGTATTCAAATCTTAAATCTATAAAAAAAATTATTAGGCTCGACCAATGTCGGACATAAGCTTAGTGATAGTTATTAATAATACATAAGTAGTGATAAGAACCAAAAAGAAAAAAGTGTTTTCAAGCAGCTCATCTAGATGAGTGAATGAATATTAGAGCCCGTGTATCTCTCTTTTTTAAGCGGATGTGCCCAGTAAAGTTCAAAATATTACGAGCAAGCGGATTAGGATGTGACTCGAGTTTTGTTAGATATTTGCCTGCGTATTTTACAATTTCTTCAGTCACTAGTGGCATATTCAAATCGCGATGTATATTTGAATTTTTGATGTACCATGGAGCCGATGTTATCATGCGTAAAATTTTATTTTGCCTTCGTTGAATTTTCTCTACATTTGAAGCTGAAGCAGTGCCCCATAGTTGAATTCCGTAACACCATATTGGCTTTAAAAGCGACTTGTATATTAAAAGTTTGCAGTCTAGACTAAGTGTTGAATTTCTACCAATCAGCCAATGTACCTGAGTTAATTTAAGTTTCATTTGAGTTAACTTAGAGTCAATGTGGTGTTTCCATGTAAGTCGTCGATCAAGGTGTATACCAAGATATTTCACATGTGAATGTTGAGGAACAACTTGATTGTTAATCCGAATGGGGGAGCAAGTATCTCTTCATAGGGTGAACGTTATATGGACACACTTTTGTTCATTGACTTTAATTCTCCATAAGTTTAACCAAAGCTCCATCTGGCTAATGTGTTCCTGGAGTTTGCGGGATGCCTCATCAGGGTTTTCGTGCATACTAAGGCAGGCTGTATCGTCGGCAAAGTGGAAGTATGGATACTACTGCTCACAGGCATATCACAAATATAAATCAAATATAATACTGGTCCCAGTATGCTCCCCTGTGGCACACCGGATGAAATAGTTTCAGGCCTACTCGTAAAGTCTCCTTCCACAACAGTGAACTTACGGCAAATAATGTAACTTTCCAAAATATTTAAAATGTTTATTGGTAAGTAAGTCTTCAATTTTAAAATTAGGCCTTCATGCCACACTTTATCAAATGCCTGGGAAACGTCAATAAAGAGCAGAACAATACTTTTTTTCCTCAAAAGTTCTTCTTATAAATTGAACCAATCTGTGAGTTTGTTCAATGGTGCTATGCTGACTTCTAAAACCAAATTGATGGTCTGGTATGCACCCACTACTAATTAGAATTGGGGACAATTTTGTTTTGAGCAGTTTTTCGAAAAGCTTTGACATAGTTGATAGTAGACTTATTGGCCTATATGACTCAGCCTTAGTTAGATCTTTGCCCGGCTTTGGAATCATTTTAACCTTGGCAAGCTTCCAGCTGTGTGGATAATACTCCAGTCGTAAAATGGCATTAAATATGAATAATAGGATTCTCATTGCAATACGAGGCAAGTTCATAAGCATCTGGTTACTAATTCCATCAATACCCGGAGCTTTCTTCGGGTTGATTTCGGCAATTAATTTTTGTAAATCACGCGTCTTAAACTTTATCTGTTGAGGGGGTAGAGCGACTACATTCGGCAAATCAGCAACACCAGTACATATGTTTGGCGTAAAAACGGATTTTAAGTGCTCAGCAAATATTTTACCTTTTTCAGTATCGCTTCTTGCCCAACTTCCGTTAGATGTGCGTAGAGGTGGCTTATACTCAATGGGTGTTTTAAGCTTTCTAGCAGCGCGCCACAAAGAGTAATTAGACGCTGGTGTGTCATCAAGATCTTCCAGATAATTTTTAAGAGATGCAGTTTTTTCAGACGCAAGCAACTCTTGGAGTCGTTTAGTGCACTCTTTAAATCGGATTTTATTTTGTGGTGATCTGTGCTGTTGCCATTCCCTTCTAGCTCTTCTTTTTTCACGTACGAGACGTTCAATGTCTGTAGAATAAATTTTATTAAACCCAGTCTGCGGATGGGAGATAGTGGCATGTTCAGCAGCCTGTTTAATATTCTAGCTGAGATTGGCAATGTTAGATTCAATATCATCGGATGTTCTAAGCGTAATGTTTTCCGTACAATGACTACTGAGATATTTTTTGAACCCCAGCCAATTAACTCGATTGATCATCTTCACATATGGGTCAGGTAAGTTACTTCTTAAGGGACTACAAATTGTAATGATCGTCGGAGAGTGATCGGACGAAAGATCAAGAGAAGCTTGAACTTGAATTAAATCCCTAGAGATATTTTTTATGACGCCAAAATCTATAACATCCCGAATTTTTTGTATGTCAGTAGGCCAATAAGTGGGCTCCCCACTCGAAATGACATCCAAGCCCATTTTTGAAATAGTGTTGAACAATGCTCGACCTCTGGGGGTAATAAGACGCGAACACCAGAACGTATGCTTAGCATTGTAGTCGCCAGCTGCTACAAAACAAGGTCCAAGAGATTTGTAGAAATCCTCATATTGATTCTCAGTGATTGAAAATCTGGGAGGGGAGTAAATTGATGATATAACAAAATTTGTACAAAAACTTTCAATGCCAATATTTGTTGCTTGTAGGTGTTCCTCACAAATGTTATCAAGAACATAGTGCTTGAGTCTTGACTTTATTAGAATTGCTGATCCACCGCAAGCCCTTCCTCTAGGGTCCTTTGTATCATATATAGTGTAGCCATAAATTTTAAAAAGACTTCTCGAAGTCAAATGAGTCTCAGATACTAACATTACATCAATATTTTTTCCGTGAGGAAGTGCTCAAGTTCATTTTTATGTTGGCGAATGCCGTTTGCGTTCCAGAAACATATTGTTAACGTGTTCATGGCTTATTAATTAATGCTTGAAGCAGAGTATTCTGCATTCGCAGCATTTCTTGCATCATGCTAGTCATATTTGTTGTAAAATTGTTTATAGTTTGCACCAGATTTTCAATAGTAATTCAATAGTAATTAAATTAAAGCTTGCGTCAGTATTTTTTAAAATATTTGGCGGGGAAACATTTTGTGTGGGAATTGAATTTGTCTTAGCAGCATCTGCATACGATACACGGGAAGTAATTGGTTGGCTCATTTGCGCAAAAGTGGCAGAGTAAGCGTTTGCTGATTGAGCTGGAGCTAATTTAGGTTTTTGCACCATAGTCTTCTTTACGAAAGAGTACACAGGACAACCTCTGTAGTTAGCGGTGTGATCACCTCCACAATTAATGCATTTTTTATCACTTTGATCTTTTGGCTTACTGCAACTAGCAGTGCCGTGTAATTCGCCGCACACAACACAAACGGAGGGTAAATTGCAGTATGTTTTTGTATGGCCATATTCTTGGCAATTATGGCACTGTACAGGACCTGAACGCTTATATGGCTCTTCAACTGTGATTTTTCGGTACAAGAGGTATTTCAAATTATAAATTGGATGCGTCTCATTTTTTTTCAATTTTATATCATTAGGCTCAAGTTCAACACGAAATAGGGGTTGGGGAATCTTCTCTCTGTTTATTATATTGGACACATTTTTTACCTTAAACCCCTGGAGGACGAGTGCATCTTTTATTTCTTCGGGAACAACATAAGAATCTATGCCCTTCAATACGATCTGCATGCCTTTAGCGCTCTTAAGCTGGTATGTGTAGAAGCTTGTTTTATTTTTTTCAAATTCAGCAACCATTTTGCGGAAATCTTTTTCATCATAAATTTGGACTTTAGTTTCATCTATGTTTCCACGTTTTATTGGAACAATGTGAAATTTATTCTCACCAACGACCGAAATTAATTTTTTAATAAGGGCATTTGAATTTTTTTGTCTCAAATAGATTGGTGGCGGCTTGGATATTTTATTCGAGGATACCTCGAGTTTGTCGTTTTCATCTTGCAAAATTTCGAAGCGGTTTTGGCGATTAGTTGAGGCTGCGCTGTTATCCCTAGACATTTTTGGAGCAGATGAAATTTTTGAAGAATTCGGGCTTCGCCCACGCTTTACCACGGTTATATATCTGTCCATTCCGACTTGTACCTTGAGTTTCGAGCCGCTGTTATCTGTAGTGATAACTTTGTTAAGTGATGAACACGAGCCTGAAGGGGATGATATTACTGGCTTATATGAAGAAGTACTAGGCAACTGTAATGTTAATGCATCATTACTATTTGGCATTGGACAAAGCGAAGTTGATCGCTGACGAAAAATTGGCTTTGACGTTAAAAAAAGACTTTCATCAGATTTATTATTTATATTTTTTTCATTAAGAGTTTCAGAACTCACAGTAAAATAAGCATTTCTGCCGTTAGAACTCACTTCAAATTTTTTTGTATTTGAGGCACTCATACAAAGAATTCCTCAAGGGATATTCGTTTGTGTTTTTTTATGTTTTCGGGACAAACACTTTTTCTTTTGTGGTATGTTTTGATTTGTAAAGCGTTTTCAACATTCCTAAAGGCTTTGTATCTTCATTTTATTATAAGCGAAAAATAAATGTTTATAATATGACCGCTACAATTATTTTTCCCAATAAGGAAAAATTTACATCTTTTACATCTTTTTGAAAAATTAAATATCAGTCGTCTCGTATATACAAAATAGTATATATTATCAGACTATTTATTTATTCACAAAACCGAGAAATCTATTGCATTCACAGTGCTTTTGACAAATAGTTATCGAAGTATAAATTCATACGGCCTTATGTATAATCAAAAACTGGCATGAAGTTAGCATAAGTGGCAAAATTTAACATGTTCTTAACGTGTTTTGCCATACAAGCTTACATTAAAAATCATGCCAGGATATTATCGTGTGTTGAAACTACATTATGCGGCGATTTTTAATGTCAAATTGTATAGAGGAACTCGTCAACACGTAGTTAAATTTTGTCATTTACGCTAACTTCATGCCAGTTTTTGTTTATACATAGTATTTTGTTAATTATTTGAAAATTTTTAAAACAAACATAAGGAGCTTAAGGTTATAGAAATGGAATTCTCAGATTTTAAGAATTTTTCTAAGATTAATTAAAATTACTATTCTTCTATTTACTAAAATAAAATTTCTTCAATGTATTCAAAATAACTTATTCACAATAAAATTTAAAAAATCAGTTTTGTAGTCTCATTTCCAAACAGCAAATATAATAAAAACGGTTGTCGAAATATATTATCAACACCGTTAAATATTTTTAAAATTGAGTTAAGTATCGTTATAGAAAAGCAAAAACTCAAAACTAAAAAATTTCTGATTTAAAATTGTTATTCAGTTTTATATCTAAAACAGACAAAAATTATTACCTAACAATAATAAATTAAAATGTTCGGCCCTGTTCTGTAAACCGATCGATTTGAAACCGCACGATTTTAGAAAACTAACCCCGACAATAGAATTATTTTTGTACATTTTTTTTTTAATTTTTTGTTATATAGTTTCCCAAATATCACATCTGAAAGAAAATGATCGTGTATGATTTTAAACATGTCTGCAGGACCATTATTAATTTTTTGAAATCGAGAAATTTACTCGAATTCGGTGTAAACCTTTCGGTCGAAGGCTTTTATTTTTGTTTTTTTTTTATAAATGAATATATACGCGCATTCTATGCAAATAGCTAGTCCGATTGCGATAAAACTTTGTTTGGCGAAGGTAGATTTTGCGTTTCGGAACGGAAGTAGTGCATAAACTTTATGACATGTAAGAAGCCACATGACGCATGAGAATTTTAAGCAATTTGGTTGCATTTTTTAATGAGTAGTAGTGGCTACATGCCGTAAAATTTTGATAGCATTTTCGTCCAAAATTCTTATGTGACACATGAAGGCGAAACGAAAAATTACCGGAGGTCCTTGTTACTCTTTTATAAATTTTTATTTCAAAATTCGTCATAAATGCATATAATAATTTTTAATCTTCTTTTAATTTCATTTAAATTCAATATGAAATATTTGTATTCCTTTTAATTGTTGTTTCTCATAGTTGTAAATTTATTCATTTTTTAAAAAAGTAATTTTAGTAAAGAAAAGAGTTGTATATTGTAATTTCTTATTAATTTCATCGAAATTAAGTAAAATAAGTTAATTTGGAATATATCAAAATATATGGAAAATTACTTAATTTGAACTTGATTTCGGTTGAAATCACGAAACTACTTAGTTTGGCGTCAACCTGAATGGGCTATTAACAGATTTTAAATTATTTGTTGGAACACTTGAGGCAACAACGTATAAGTTGTGGGAGATATATTGATTTAAACTTTCATATATAGACGTATTTTCAAAATTATATTATTTTAACTTTTTAAATAGCCGAACTTCACAAAATATTTTTATAAAACAACAGTGAAATGCCCATAGGAACTGGAAAATTTGTACATATTTTAATGTGGAAAATTAATTTTCGAACAAATATTATCCATTAAAAATTCAGTCAAACAAAATATTAAGAAAAGTAAAATCAGATCTGTATGGCTTTACAGGAAGAAGTTGTCGTTGGAGGAAGTGGTCAGACCGACCTTAATATAATAAATTAAAACAAAAACGGTTATTAATGAGCAACAATAATAAATCACATTCCTGTCTTTCGTAATGAACATTATTTTGAGTAATTTCATCTCCCAAACCATCCCAACAATTTGTATATTTAAAGCCCTCACGCTGAGTGCAGTCGTTAAAAAATTTTTACTTTCAGAAAAGGAAATGTTTTTTACCATGGTATTTTTTATTGATCCAAGATATAAAATAATTTTTTTTAAATAATTTCCCCTCTCATTTAAGATTTTCTTGAAAGTGGCCAAACTGAGAAATCTTCAAGCTCTTTTATTCAAAATCCGAAACGTATAAGATTAGATAAAAGTAAAGATCTCGAAATTAAAAAAAATGCGCATCTATGAAAGACACAATGGACACCAGTGAAAGTGAAGCTGAACTAATGACAATTCACATCTTGTGTTTAAAATTCTGCTAATTCATTAATACGAAAAATTATAGCAGACTATTTGGCGGAAAAACGGATAGAAATTGATATGATTCAAATTAAATTGGCAAAAGAACAGGATATTTTTATTGCCTATTCAGTCAGTGCTTGCGTTGGTTTTGCTTACGCACCTCATAGGAAGGATGGAGGAAAAGCATCTAAACTTTTATTTTTGAAATAAAAAAATTCCTCTCTTGACTTTTTTAATGTTAATTGTACAAGAAGTTTGTTTTGTTTGTTCTTAAGTTGTGTACAAAAATTTAATTGAACTAAACTTTTTTCAATTATGTTTTACAAACTAATATTTATATTTAAATATTTTTTATTTATCTTTATGCATTTATTATATTTAATTTTTTTTTAATATTCGTATTCGTACTCGTCTGAATTCGGCAAACACGAATATCTAAAAATGGCCGAATAGTCGGGAATTCGAAAACGAATACGAATATTAGTTCATCTTATGTATAAACCTGGGTAAATAGTTAAAGAATTTAAATGAAAATTGGTTAATAAATAAAAAAAATCGTTTTTTTTTAAAAGCATCGTGAGTATTTTTTGAAACTATAATTGAATTACAAATGTTTGTACGACTAATATAAAGTTTTAAATACTTGCTTTTCTACTAATTGTGTATATTCACATTTTTAACATAGATTCCTTAAAATCAATGAAAATGTAGTTCCTTAAAATTACGTAAAATTTTTTTCACTAGTGCTTCCCTGAAGCTAAGGTCCAAACCCACGATGTCGACAACGTTCGACTTGTCGCACATTTACATTCAAAGCAAAAACAAATTTACATTTGATTTGATGTTTCAAATGTAAGTGTGCGACAAGTCGAACGTTGTCGATATCGTGGGTCAGGCCCTAAAAAACCAGATTCGAAGAAACTTAAAACACAGAATTTTTTAAAGATGTTGCTGAGAGTCCAGATAAGCCTTAGGTAAAAGCAAGTGAATATTAATACAATAGACCACTAAAAGATTAAATTTCTCTAATTTGTATCTCGCTCATACAATCGAAAATAAATTTTTCTGTACATTTAACTATATTTTGAAGAGGGACAGTGAAATTATAAAAAAAAAAATAATCAATAAAGTATCTAGGCGCACGGCAGTGCGCCAGGCCAAGTTCCGGCCAATGCACGCAGTGTGTATATTTACAGGAAGCCATTCGAGCTGTTTTTACCCCCCTCATAACTTTGTTCCTCGCAATCGTAAAATTATGATATTTGAAACATAATTAGAATAAATTCATGTTACCTCACATGCGAAGTTTGAAAGTTTTAAAATGAAAGGCTCCCGAGATATGAAGATGCAAAAAGTGCATATTTTAAGACATACTCACTGACTCACTGATTCACTGAGTCACTGATCACTCATCAAATTGATGAAGCACTTCCGCTATAGCTAGAGAGGTAAAATTTGGTACACGAGTAGATCTAGGTGAGCAATGAACCAGAAAAATCTGAAAACCGAAAATTGTAACCAGGAGGGCGGGGCTACGCCAAAAAAAATTAAAATTTGCGCTATTGAGCTGAAATTCGATACAGAACTAGGTCTAGTTGAGAAATAAAATAAAAGAATCTGAAAACCAAAAAATTTTGTTCAGGAGGGCGGGGCTACGCAAATAAAGGTTAGAATTAAAAAGCAAATCTAAGGCACTTAATGAAAGCTATTTTATTGGAATTTGGCATATATATTACGTTAATGCAAGGCTATAAATTTTTCATTATAAAAGTGGGCGTTGCCACGCCCATACAATCTAAATCTCATTTTCATGTACTGCGGCTCAGCATATTTCGATATACTATTTATGTATGTATTATGTACGTTTGCAACAAAACTTGACACGAATAATAAGCAGTGGCTTAAAAAATGCTTAAATTTAGAAAAGTGGGAAGGGTTACGCCCATAAAAATTAAAAACTAAAAGTTGCGCTAATGAGCTGAAATTTGATACACAAGTAGGTATGGGTGAGAAAACGACAAGAAAAACCTGAAAACCTGAACATTTCAGTCAGAGGGGCGGGGTTGCGCCCATAAAAATTAAAAATTAAAAGTTGAGCTTATGAGCTGAAATTTGATACACAAGCAGGTCTAAGTGAGAAACCAACTAGAAAAGTCTGAAAACCCAAAAAATGTATCAGAATGGGCGGGGCCACGCTAATATTGTTTGAAACTGAAAACTTTTAAGAAAAATTTTGCATGAAAATTTGTCTTAAAGCCCCTCTATAAAGCCTTAACAAGTTATACAAATAAGGCTGTTAATATACAGCTTTTAACTTGAGCCATTTTAGTGAAACTTTGCATACACGTTGCACGTGTATAATACTTTAAACTACCACCTAAAAAAGTGGGCATAATCACTCCCATAAAATTTTAGTCTTGTGTTTAATCTATTTCGTTCTAGCATACTTTAGAAGAAAATCAGCATGAATTATAAGCGCTGCTCACAACAAAATTTTGAGTTCAAATAGTGGGAGGGGTAAGACTCATAAAATTTAAAGTTATAATTCGCGCTAGAGAGCTGAAATTGTATGCACAAGTGTAGATGAGTAAGCCAATGGGAAAATCTTAAAACCAAGAAGATTTATCCGTTAATACTCTTATTTGTAATAGAAAGCTGAAATTTTATACACAAATAAATCTAGATCAGAGATCACTATGGGAACAAGCACTGTTAACTCAAAATTAAGTTCAGTTTTATTGAAACTTTTAATCCTCACAAAAACATTTATGTGAAAAAAGGCCAAGTTCCTATCAAAAATTTCGGCTATTAAAATTAGTTAGATATAAATTTTGACCAAGTTCTTGCTTGGTACAACACCTTTCACTGAAATATGCTATGCATTAATTTCTAGATAATCTGCTAACTTGACAACATTTTTACCGATATAAAGAAATGAACAAATAAACATTATTTTCTCCTTTTTTTAGAAAGGTAAAAATATTGCCAAGTTAGCAGATTATCTAAAAATTATATAACACCTTTACGATTACAAATGTATATAATACATAGCATATCTCAGTGAAAGGTGTTGTGCCAAACAAGAACTTGGTCAAAATTTATATCTCACTACTTTTAATGGCCGAAATTTTTGATAGGAACTTGTCCTTTTTTCACATTGATGTTTTTGTGAGGATCTGAATACTTTTTGAAAAATGTTCTATGATAACACTTTTTAAACTTAAAATTTCCAGGATGTTTTATTTCTATTCATGATCACTGTACCAGTTAAAATTTTCATATTTACATAAAATGATGCGTTAGAGCGTGGATTGTACACCCTAAAAATGAATTATTGTGTTATTACAACGGGTCGCCAGTGTGTACGCAATTTGTTAAGAGTCGTCTGAAAAGAAATATGTAAAATACAACGCCTTTAGTGGGCGTGATCCCGCCTATTTTCTCAATATATCTACATATTAAAGTCTGCTTAGCCAAAGTACATAAATTAAAAGGATATGCCCAATGTGCATACAAAGTTTCAATAGGGTAGCTGGTACTTTAATTTTTGGATTTTCTGATTGAGTAAATCAATTAGGAGTATTTGTCTAAAAATTTCAGCTCTCTAAAGTATAATATTACGTATAATTTTAATGGACCTGGCCCCGCTGACTTTTATATCTCCTAGTGTTTATGGTTCATGGAAAATTTCGTAGGAAAACGCCATTGAGAAATACATGACTGATAGACTAAAAACTTTTAAGCCGAAGTACATTAAAGAAAAATCTAAGAGTTATGGTTGGAGTTACGGCCACTTTTCAAAACAGGAAACTTTTACTTTGAATAAGTGCAATCTTTATGAAGAGTTTCAATAAAGTTTAACTTAATTCTTAGTTTACAGTGCTTGTTCCCAACCCCTGAGTGAAACTTCTAGTTTCTTAGATTTTTCTTAGTTATCTCTGATCTAGATTAATTTGTTTACCAAATATCAGCGCGCTAGTGCGAATTGGAGTTTTAGCGGATAAAACTTCTTGGTTTTAAGATTTTCCTATTGGCTTACTCATCTACACTTACTTGTGTATAAAATTTTAGCTCTCTAGCGTGAACTATTCCTTATAATTTTATGAGCATTATCCCTACCAATATTTTAAACTCACAATATTGTTGTGAGCAGCGCTTATAATTCATTCTAATTTCCTTCTAAAATATGCCAGACCGAAGTAGATTAAACAAAAGGCTAAAATTTTATGGGAGTGATCACGCCCACTTTTTTAACTGATAGTTTAAAGTATTGTATACGTGTAACGTATGCAGGGTTTCACTAAAATGGCTTAAGTTAAAAGCTGTATATTAACAGCCTTATTTATATAACTTATTAAGGCTTTATAAAGGTATTTTAAGACAAATTTTCATAAAAATTTTTACTTAAAAAGCCTTAATAAGTTTTATAAATACAAGTTTTCAGGTTCAAACAATATTAGCGCTGCCCCGCCCATTCTGGTAAAATATTTTAGTTTTTCAGATTTGTCCAGTTGATTTCTCACCTAGACCTACTTGTGTATCAAATTTCAGCTCCTTTGCGCAAATTTGAATTTTTAATTTTTATGGGCGTAACCCTGCCCACTTTTCCAAACTTAAGATTTTTTTCGGCCAGTGCTTATTATTCGTGTCAAGTTTCTTTGCAAATGGATTATAATACATACAGAAATAGTATATCTAAATATGCTGAGCGTGTAGTACAAGAAAATGAGGTTGGCATTGTGTGGGCGTGTTAACGCCCACTTTTTTAAAGAAAAATTTATAGCCTTTCATTTTCGCAGTATTTCAATAAAAATAGCTTCCATCAAGCGCCTTAGATTTGCTTTTTTAATTCTAGCCTTTATGGGCGTAGCCCCGCTTTCCTGACCAAAATTTTCGGGTTTTAAAATTTTTTTTAGCTTATTGCTCACCTAGACCAAGTTCTGTAGCAAATTTCAGCTCACTAGCACAGATTTTAATTTTTAAGGGCGTAGCCCCATTGGTTAAAATTTTCGGGGTTTCAGATTTTTCTGGTTCATTGCTCACCTAGATCTACTCGTGTACAATTGCGGCGAACAAAGTTATGAAGGGGGTAAAAACAGCTCGAATGGCTTCCTGTAAATATACACACTGCGTGCATTGGCCGAAACTTGGCCTGCCGCACTACCGTGCGCCTAGATACACATTGCACTTGTCCAAAGTAAAAATTTCCTGTTTTGAAAAGTGGTCGTGACTTCACCCATAAATCTTAGCTTCTTCTTTCATGTACTCCGGCTTAGCAGTTTTTAGTCAATTACTCATGTATTTCCCATTAGCTTTTTCATACTAGCAGATATAAAATTCGGCGGGGCCAGGACCATAAAAATTTTACGTAATATTATACTGTAGAGAGCTGACATTTTGTAGACAATTAGTCCTAATTGATTTACTCAATCGGAAAATCCAAAAATTAAAGCACCACTTACCTTATTGAAACTTTGCATGCACATTGGGCATATCCTTTTGATTTATGTACTTCGGCTAAGCAGACTTTAATATGTAGATATATTGAGAAAATAGCCGGGATCACTCCCGCTATCTTTTACATGTTTCTTTCCAGACGACTCTTAACAAATTGCGTACACACTGGCGACCCATTGTAATAGCGCAATAATTAATTTTTAAGGTGTAAAATCCAACATTCAGCATGTTCCAACCCATTATTTTATGTAACTATGCCATTTTTAACTCGCACATTGATCATGAATAGAAATAAAATACACTAGAAATTTTAAGTTTAAAAAGTTTTATCATAGAAAATTTTTTAAAAAGTAGTCAGATCCTCACAAAAACATTAATGTGAAAAAAGGCCAAGTTCCTATCAAAAATTTCGGCCATCAAAGGCAGTGAGATATAAATTTTGACCAAGTTCTTGTTTGCACAACACCTTTCACTGAAATATGCTATGCATTATATAAATTTGTAATCGTAAGGTTGTCATATAATTTCTATATAATCTGCTAACTTGGCAATATTTTTACCTTTCTAAAAAAGGAGAGAAAAATGTATATTTGTTCATTTCTTTATATCGGTTAAATTGTTGTCATGTTAGCAGATTATCTAAAAAAATTATATGACACCCTTACGATTACAAATTTATATAATGCATAGCATATTTCAGTGAAAGGTGTTGTGCAAACAAGAACTTGGTCAAAATTTATATCTCACTGCCTTTGATGGCCGAAATTTTTGATAGGAACTTGGCCTTTTTTCACATAAATGTTTTTGTGAGGTTATGTTATTTCCCGAAATAATTTTTGAATGCCTTTATAAATTCACTCGCATAAATTTTTTACTGCCGTATTTTAAAGAGGTAATATGAGTTTGAATAAACGTTAAAACAAAATTTCTTTGCAAATTTTGACTAAAGCACACTTGAAGGCAAATTTTATAATACGGCCATTAATATTTATTTGATTATGCCGTCTGAAAGTTCTCTACAAAAGCCATTCTGCATCTCACATAGTTTGCATGATTTTAAATTTATTTTAAATATAGTATTTGTGTTGAAACCGACGGGGTTTGAAAAACGATAACATAAATTTGTGATTGATGTGTTTTTAAAATTCACACTCCTTTCAGCGATAATTTCTTACTAATTTTGAAAACTGTTTTATTATTTTATCTATTTTATCACTAAAAAAAGTTAACTTACAAGTTAATTTACTGTTAATCTTAAGCACTTATAGTTGTATTTGATTTAATATTATAATTTTTGGCATACTAAACACGTCATTTTATTTTATAAAAATTAAAATTTTTTCCACACATTTTTTTAATATCAGTAAATAATATTAATTCTGTCTATAATGTGAAATCTCTGTTTATAATATCAAAGTGCATTCATAAGTTTTCAATAAAAATTATTTATTTTCGAAATCGACCGACTTAATTCTACCGTTTTACAACCGTTTTACTGCTGTTGTTGATGACAGTTAAAAATCAAATGAGATGTTTGCAAAACAGATTCTACCACAATTTAAAATTATGAAAAATAGAAAATATTGAAACAAACGAAAACAGAAAAAAATACGGCGCAAACAAAGTGCCGGTGGTATAAAGGCGCAACCAAGGCAGAAGGCACACAAAGCACGCACATACATCTAACCAGCTATCCAGCCAGCCAAAAGCACTGTAAAGTGTTAATATAACAACAAAAGCTAAAAACCCTGCCAACCACCATCATCATCATCAGCAACAGCAGTAGCTTTAGCACCGCACGTGGGTGTTTGTTGTGGATGCACAAGCAACAAATACGAAAATAATGAAAAAAAAACTTCATAAACTTGGAATACAAATAAAAAAGAGACATCCTGAAACCAACCCCAATACCGGAAATTTTAAGAAGAAGAAAAAACAGTAAACAAGTGTTGAAAGATCCTTTACCAATTCTATGGCAACATTGCAAGCAACATCAATGGTACTCATATACTCATACACGATACAATTGTAATAATAGTGCTTTTGGCGCGCAACATTATTTATGTATATGCATGTGCTCTGAACTTGGTGTTATTAGATATTCGAATTGTGAAGAAAATTCAAAATTGTCAATTATTATAATTAAATGAATACATATTTTCTTATTCGGGCTTAAGTTCAGTATTTTCAATTCTTATTGAATGAAATATTTTTATTAATTAATGTGAGTTTCTAAAAACCACTTTCATAATTAAGGCCACATTCTCATCACACAAGAGGTGTATTTTTAAGTAAACATTGGCAGCATTAATGGTATTTATTGAAGGTGTTAACACTTTTACAAAAAAGCAACTTACACTCAGAAAATTTTACTGCCATTTTTACCCGACTACGCAACGCAAAGAAGGGTATTGTGTTTATCAGTCTATGTCCAGGCTGCCCAGAGAAGCGCTAGAGTGCCGAACATCAATCGGCTTTTTATACAAATCAATACACATACGCTTACACATTTCTCTCGGTTTTCTCTCTGTGGGCAGCTCTGGTCTATGTATATGTATGTATGTATGTATGTATGTATGGATGTATGTGTGTATGTATGTATGTATGTATGTATGTATGTATGTATGTGCGTTCCTTTGTGGCACTATATAAGCCGAACGCGTGGACCGATTTTGATGATTCTTACGCCAATCGATTTGTCTTAATCCCGGGAGTATCACTAAAGATATGTCAGATCAAAATTCAAAATGGCGGCCAACAAAAATGGATGTCATTCGACAGGTATTTTAAAATCATCTTGAGGTTTCTCTTATGATTTGTCATTCCGAATGACTATTTAGGATATTTAAAGGTTCAAATCTAGTTGTGGTCGGATTTTTTTTTTCAATAAAACCCTTATTGATAAGAAATATTAACGAAAGCCAAGTCATGTTGAAATTTCTTATTTCAATATTGAAAAATATTAATTCACAGTATTCATTTATAAATTTTATTTATTTTTAAGTATCTCAATATACATTTTCTATTATATTCAAAATGTGACGCGTTCTTATTTTTAAGTTCCAGCTTTTCTCCGAGTGTACAATTGAAATGCTGAAAGTTCCCATAGTATTTCTCAAATTCAGCCTTGGTTTGATGGATCCTAATTTGTTCCCCCAAAAAATGGCGCTTAATAAGCACATTAAATTCAATATATTTATTTTGTTCTCAAATTACGCGTAAGTCTGCTACCAATAGCTGTAAAACACAGCTTATTTCGTATAAGCCTTTTATAAAACAAAACTACGAGTAGCTATTTTTTTATGAATAAGGCAGTTATAAATTAATACAGATAATTGGAGCATCTTAACTTTTTAAGAGGATTTTAAATCTATGATAAATTCGCAAGTCGTTTTTTAGGACAGTTTTGTAAATATAAACAATAACATTTAATAGCTTCTTTTAATTTGCGAAAAAAATAAGCCGCCAAAAAGTAGTGGATCATTTCTTTTTTTCTTTCTTTAGTCCAATTTTTATCCATACATGATCTAAAAACTAAATCCGCTATCATATTAGAGTTACCACAAAATTGCATTTATGTATATTCCAAAGCACCGTGTAAAATGCACATAATTTGCAGAAATCTAAAATATTTACATACAAAGATGATGTACTTCGCAAAAGAAAAAAATTTGATACCCATATTGCCCGATTTAAAACGATTTTTGTGAAAACGCGAACTAGCGCGAATTTCAAAAAAAAAAGCTGAGACCCGTATATAATTAAATCGACCAAAGATTAAAATTTGTTAATTTGGCATTTTTATTACAAACAACCCCGAACAAAAAATTCAAAAGCCGTTTTTTTTACAGAATATCCTTAAAAAAAGGACATGGATGATCATTCTTGGACAAATTGAATATACAGTTGGACGCGACTTAAAAAAAGCTTTATTCTGATACCCATATTGTATATGTTGGTAAGGAAACAGATTCTCAAATTGACAAAACATGCAAAAATATACCCTTTTTCAAAATGATCCAGCTCATGAGAGGTCAAAGCTGGGACCGAAATATTTTAAATTTCATCTTAAAAAGTCAAAGGTTCTTTTTTAGGAGGGTACATCGAGCACTTTTTTTGGTGAGTCGCTCTTATGTACGTTGGAGTAGCCGTTAGTTGTATGGAGAATTTTTTTTGATTTCTATTCTCTCCCTCCAAATCGGTTCAGTTTTATGTAAAAAAAAATACAAACAAATTTCATAGCGATAAGTTGTGTTTTAGGGAGTGCGTCCGCCCCTCAAAGTTGGCTCTCAAACACATTTATTCAATGTAATTTTTTTTTTGCTTTTTTTTTTAGTTGTCAGTTTGCTATGTGTATATGTATGAAATAGATAGATTTAATAGGAAATTTCGATGGTGAAAATGTACTGAGTCGCTTTTGACTTTGTCACCAGTACTACTCTACAATTATTCCCCATACAATAGTTTCTGCTATAGACATTAGCATGTGCTTGTCATTGAAAATCTACTAGTAACACTAAAACAATTGATTAAGTAGTGAATTCATAGTTCTTATGGGAACATGGAGACATACGAACCAGACATTTACTGGTACATTTCTATACCTTACGTACATATAAATTTGTGTATATTGACAAGTTGTTGCAAAATCCACCAGAAATACACCACATCTGTTTTCTCTCTTTCTTTTGTACTGACGAATAGAAGAGAAATTGTAGACAGAAATTTAGTGTTGACATAGAGACACTTGGGCCCAGCCTGATTAGAGGGTACTACCATACACCAAACGGACGACATAGTCATCCGCATTCTAGAGGTAAGTATTTAATTGTATGAAGATTCAAAGAAAAATTATCTAAACGTCTTAAAAGACTCGGGCCTGTTGGGAAACGCATCATTGTGCTACAAATGGAAATATAAATATCCTGAAGTATATAACACACAAATAAATGTCATAAATGGCACAGGCGTGGTTACTACTAAAAACGATTATCACTTAACTTGAAGCACATTTTAATTTAAAGTTTGCTCGTATGGTGCAGAGCGCTTCTGAAAACTTTACTAGTTCTATTTACAAAATATATATTGTGACACCACACACAGTGGACCAAACACAAAAGAACGCTGATGATGAAGGTTTAGTGGCCTTCGAAAACGGCTGGCTGTTCCGTTCAACTATGTGTTGTTAGTCAGAATATTTACAACAGACTTTGGTGTTATTTGTTCATTAATAATTATCACATGTAATTTGGCTTAAAAAGCAATACGAACCTTAGCCCGTTCAAATCACAAATAAACATTTTATATTAAAGAAATTCAGAAAGCATCACAAAAAATGTCTAAAGTCGAAAAGGGCAGACCAAGGCATATTGATTTAAGGCAAGGTGAATCCATATTGGCTGGTCTCAACTACTCAGGCAACTATTTTCGCCGCTTTTAATTTGAATATCCGCTAGATGTCAACACACATTTTTCATATAAGGTATACTCTGCTCAATTAGCTTTGATCAATTTATACTTTTGATGTAACAAAAATTTACTGAAAAATGTGTGTTAAAATCAAAGGGGCTATTAATATAACAAGCGGTGAAAATAGTCACCTGAGGAGTTGAGAGCACCTGATATGAATTCGCCTTGGGCTTCACCAAATAAAGTATTATGGACTGAACTTTGAAATTCATGTGCCTGTATTGGTGATGGGGAATAATCGGGGCTACCAGTTACTTTTTTCGCTGCCCTTAAGTATCAAATCAATCCCCAATGATCAAACGTATCACTTTTTATTCAATAATACAAAGTTTTTTTGTTCAAAGGCCTAGTCCTAAACCTTTCCTAGTTTTCAGTTATATTCGAAATCTAGCCGTAAATGCAATCTTAGGAAAAGGTGAAAACATATTTTGGGTATTTACAAGGGTGTCTTAAGTGTCATAAAATCATAAAGTCCTAACATTTTAAACCAGTTTAAAATTATTTTTATTTTCTTTCATATAAAAGGAGTACTATATTAATACAATTCTTCACTCTATGTATTTGTTACTGTCGTAACTAATTATTTTGCTTTTTAATTTTCTTTTTCGACAAAATGTTCTTTTACGTTTAAATACGTGACGTTTTTCTTTAGCAAATTTCTACTCAAATCATATATTGCAAAAAAGTTTAAAAATTCACAAAGGATTAAAATAATATAAACAATCTCCCAAAGCTGATTATATAGACCACAAAAAAAAGTAATAACTCGAGTATAGACTTAGAGCATATAAAACGCGAAAACTTGCAAAAATGCCAATATCTTCAAAAAAATTTCAAAGCCTCAAAAACTGTAAACGAGCAAACTCAGTAAATTTTATGAATCAAAAATTATCTCACGTGCAAAAAATTTGCGAATAATTTTTTAATTAAAAAAAACCCTAAATTTATTTAAAAAAATGCTTAAATTGTAATGAATGCAAAAAACTTTTAAAAATCCGCAAAAATTACGAAAATTCGCAAAAACTTGGCAACATTAAAAATATATTAAAATCTGATAATTATTAAAAAAAGTTTAAAACTGTAAAAAAAACAAAGAATTGGGAACAATCACTTTTATTGCAAAAATTCGCAACAAATTGCAAAATTGCAAACAAGCTCCAAAATTACTTACAGATACCTAAAGATTTAAGAAATTCCAAAAATCGCAGAAAATTGACAAAATGATGAAAATTCGCACAAATAGATAGATGTATTAAAAATCGGTAAAATGGTAAAAAGGCAAGATTTGCCTAAAAAATCGTAAAAATAGCGAAAATTGGCGAAAAATTGCAAAATTATAAACAAGCCCTAAAATAACACATAAAAATACCTAAATATACAAGAAATTCCAAGAAATCGGAAAGATTCGCGAAAATTAAAATTTGCAAAAACTTGCTAATGCCAAAATGATAGTAAAGTGTGATATAAAACAAAAGTCGCCAAATGTGTAAAAAAGGCAAAAACTGCAACAACAAAAAAATACTTCAATCAGACAATGACGTGGATTGATTCAATCCTAATTTGTTGAAATTACACACAAGAGCAATAAGTTTTATCAAAAATTACCTGATTCGCAAAACTTAAGAAAATTTGCAAATAAATTCCAAAGCCTTACAATTTTAAAACGATAAATGCTCGAAAAAACTTTGTGTTACATATTGCAAAAATTCGAAAATAATTTTCGGAAACAGATAGAAGCCGTTAAATAATTTTCTTATAATTTTGCATATTCGTACCAAATATTATTTAATTTTTGTAATATTTTTTCTCATTTGTTTTGTATCATATTGTTTATGTTTCAACTAACACACTAAAATATGAGGGGTTGCTCACAGCTCACAGTTTAAAAGTTTAGAACATTATGACGTTATGACTTTAACACTACCGTTTGAATACCCCAATTATATACTTCTTGGTATGCTGGTAATGAGGATGCTGTTGGCTGAAGTGGTTAGTGCGTTGACTATAAAGCAAATGACGCACTTCGAAAGCACTTATTCGATCCGAGGGCAGATGCAGTCATATCAAACATTATAGATGTTCTAATAGGTATAGTGTCTATACTAATGTAAAATAACTAACAAAATGGTTACAAAGCTTAAAGTGGCTAACACAACAAGCGCTGCAACTATGCAATAAAAATTAACGAAACGCACATTAGCTAAGTTGTAAAAACGAACTATGCATCTCTTTCTATCCATCGCAAGCAAAACTATAAAATGGATAACTCAAAAACTATAAAAAATATTAAAGTTAATTTAATAGTGGCCCTTAAGGACCATTATTACAACCTGCCGTTAATTAAAGTAGAATTTTGTCTGCCCTATTAATAATAATAATATTTAATTGATGAAAAAATAATAAATGCAAGGCCATTTATCAGTCCGAAAAAATCCTGCCTTTAACTAACGGCAAGTTGTTATAATGGCCCTTAAAGTTTAAATTTGCCATGAACGCTGATTTGCTTATAAATCCCAAAAGAATAAATTGCTTTCAATAAACATTTGACAAGTATCAATTTGCTGTAAATATTTACATAAGAACATTTTATCTAAATTTTATTTGTTATTTGCATATGGCACTAAATGAAGTGAATTGAAAATTGAATTTTAGAATATTCAGAAACAAAAACAATGCGACATATATTCCTACCCTGTAGGCAGCTTGGGTCTTCAAGTCATAACTCTCGTCGACTATTTATTTGACTTGTTGACATTGTCAACGCAGTGTCTACAGATATATATTTGCTTTTGATGAGTAGAAAATATTTTGTCATATTGGTCCCAAAAGAACTACCTACTCAAGAGTAGCAACTAGAGATGGGCAAATGAAAAAAATTTATCGATATTTTTTGACCATATATATTTTTTTAAAACATCGATATTTCGATATATAGATACTTTTGCCTACAAATGTTGCCAAAATATTCCTATTAATCATTGTTTAATGAATGCCCAGTATTGAAAACTTCAAAGTTCATCGTTGCGAAATACGATAAATATCCACAGGGCATCCATTCATTAAACAATGATTTAATATTTAAAGAAATTGCGAAACACTTACCTAAAAAAGAAAAATTTATATTTTTTCATATCTTGTTCTCAAGTTAGCAGATTATCTAGAATTTATATGACACCCTTACGATTACAAAATTTATATAATTCATTAGCATATTTCAGTGTTAGGTGTTTTGCCAAACAAGAACTGTGTCAAAACTTATATCTCACTACTTTTAGTGGCGGAAATTTTTGGTAGGAACTTGGCCTTTTTTCACATTTATTTTTTTTTGAGGATCTGATTACTTTTTGAAAAAATTTTCTATAATATCACTTTTTAAACTTAAAATTTCTAGTTTGTTTTATTTCTATTCATGATCACTGTGCCAGTTGAAAATGGCATAGGTACATAAAATAATGGGTTAGATAGAGCGTGATTGGTGTTGGATTGTAGACCTTAAAAATGCACTATTGTGTCATTACAAGGGGTCGCCAGTGTGTACGCGATTTGTTAAGACTCGCCTGAAAAGAAACATGTACAATGTAGCGTAAATTTTAATGGGCATGACCCCGCCTATTTTCTCAATATATTTACATATAAAAGTCTGCTTAGCCCGAGTACATAAATCAAAATTGGGCATAATCTTCATGCAAAGTTTCAATAGGGTAGCTGGTGCTCCAATTTTTGGATTTTTAGATTTAGTAAATCAATTAAGACTATTTGTCTACAAAGTGTCAGCTCCCTAAAGTATAATAATACGTAAAATTTTTATGGGACTCTTATATCTGCTAGTGCTCATGTGGTTCATGTAAAGTTTCGTAGGGAAAAGCTATTGAGAAATATATGAGTAATAGACTAAAAACTGCTAAGCCGAAGTATATGAAAGAAAAAGCTAAGATTTATGGGTGTAGCCATGGCCACATTTCAAAACAGGAAATTTTTTACTTAGGATAAGTGCAATGTGTATCAAGTATCAAGTTTCAATAAAATTGGTCTTAATTTTGAGTTTAAAGTGCTTGTCCCGCCCCGTGATTGAAATTTCTGGTTTTTTAGATTTTTCTTTGTGATCTCTGATCTAGATTTGGTCCTTGATCAAATTTCAGCTCCCTAGCGCGAATTGGAGTTTTAAAAGCGTGGCCCCGAATACCGGATAAAGTTTCTTGGTTTTAAGATTTTTCCATTGGCTTACTTACTCATCCACACATACTTGTGTATAAAATTTCAGATCTCTAGCGCGAATTATACCTTTAAATGATATGAGAATTATCCCTCCCAATAATTTAAACTCACAATTTTGTTGTGAGCAGCGCATATAATTCATACTATTTTTTTCTAAAATATGCTAGGCCGAAGTATATTAAACTCAAGGCTAACATTTTATGGGAGTGATCACGCCTACTTTTTAAGGTGATAATTTAAAGTCTTGCAACGTGCAACGCGTATGCAAGACTTCACTAAAATGGCTTCAGTCAAAATCTGTATATCGAGCCATAACCGTACAAAAAGCTTAAGTAACAAAAACAAAATTTTATAGGAGAAGGTTTTTTTAATTATCTTCGCTGTTATTTCAGTTAATTCATTGAATTTTAGTATTTAAGTGTTATTATGCCAAATATAAGTAACGCAATGAATTTTAATTAAATATTAGCATAATAACGGTATTTTTTGTCCCTTAAGCTTTTTTTGCTGTCTCCCAAATAACCTCCTGTGTATATTTTTGTGTTGGTTACACTAAAATTTTTTTTTAAGAAAAAGTAAATATCAGTTTTTTTTTAACAAAATTTGTCTCTAAATTGCTAAATTATTGTCTTCTTGATCGGTTCCATGTAGTGAATCTTCTACAGACTTATTACTTTTAAAATAAAAGAGTTCGCTATTAATTTTTTTGTGTATAGTTCTGCCGACGGAAAGTATTTTCAAGTCCGTATACTTTTGTGAAGAAATTTTTAATAAATTGCTTTGTACCGGAACTGAACTGGCGACTATCTCATTTTTTCATAATAAATTATTGCAGAGTTATCCAAATAACGATATTTAAGACTTATAGGTGATTTTTTCAAGTTGGAGAACATAGCCTTTAAAACAATGGTATGGAATTGAATGGAATTGAATTGAGTGGGCCTTATCGTGGTTCGCGTATTTTGACTTCGACTACAAACAAACAACAAAACAACAAACTTTTTGTTCTAGATTAAAAATTCTGTATTTATTTATTTTTAATTTTTTGTTGGAAGAATTCTAATGACTTTTTCGTGAAGTTACATAATATATACAAGTATTTTATGCGAAAATATGTTTTCCTCTATCGTTTAAATTTGTGTGTAGTTGTTGAGATATACTCAATGGTTCACGAGCTGTAGGATAATTTCCAAATACATAACAAAGCTTATAATAAACTGGTATGTAATGTTTCTTACCTTATAAAATTATAAAAACGAATCACTACCCATTTTTTAGCGCAAGCCGTTGAAAAAAATATTTCCAAAAAAACTTAGTTTCATAACTCAGTTTCATCCCATTAAAGGGCCATGATAGCTAATTTTTAGGGGAAAATTATATAGAAGAAAAATGTTGTGGTATTTATTCTAAACAAAAATGGATACAAAAGTTTTTCCGAAAAAACGCCGCATTTAAAAGTTATGGTGCCAAAAGTATTTATATCCAAGATAGGTTATTTTTTTAGGTGAAAAATGCAATGCGCATGATCGGTATGCAAGCTATTAGTGCAATTTTTACACACATGTGATTTTTTATGGCCGGTTTCTCAGAAGCTGCAGGTGGAGCGAATAAAATAAATACTTTCGGAAATTTCGGTGGTCTAATGTGTATTCAAGTTTTTTATAGGTGGGGAAATAAGTTGCTATCAGAAAGTGCTGATCTAGTTAATTATTTTAAAAATAGATCATTTATGTAATATCGTATGTATGCATATACTTCATACGAAGTCGATGGAGGGTATATTATATACGGGTAATCCGAATATTATATAATAATGGGTGTTTTTTATTGAGGTATAGAACTTTAAGTTGGCATCACTTTTTTAACTGGCGGCCATTTTGTCAGCTGTCAAGTGATTAATATTTAGTTTGGTTTGCCATTTCATCATAAACAGGTTGACAAAAAAGCAACGCTTGCAAATCGTGCAAATTTATTTCGAAAATAATGGTTCAGTTCGCGAAGTTTACCGCAAGCTCCGTCCATTTTATGGTCGACATAATCGTCCATCAGAGCAATTAATTCGGTTAACCATGGATCGTTTTCGCACTACGTTTACTCTATGTGATAATACGCATCCGCAGAGACGTCGAACAGTGCGCACCGAAGAAACAATTGCCGCTGTATAGCAAAATGTTGAAGAGGACCCGAATGAATCGATTCGCCACCGTGCACAGCAATTGGAGCTTTGTCCATCAACTTTATGGAAGATTTTGCGCAAAGATCTTGGCTTGCGACCTTACAAGATCCAGCTTGTGCAAGAATTAAAGCCGCGAGACCATGCAATGCGTCGTTTTGGTTGAATGGCTACGTCAACAAGCAAAATTGCTGCATTTGGAGTGAAGAGAATCCACATGAGACCCTTGAGACGCCATTACATCCACAAAAACTGACTGTTTGGTGTGCTCTATGGGCTGGTGGAGTCATTGGGCAATACTTCTTCCGAAATAATGCTGGAGAGTCAGTTATAGTTAATGGAGACCGGTATAGAGCCATGATAACCTACTATTTTGTTCCCGAATTGGATGTCATGAATGTGGATGAGTTGTGGTTCCAACAAGATGGCGCTACATGCCACACAGCGCACGTCACAATCGATTTATTGAAGGAAACATTCGATGAGCGCATAATTTCGCGGAATGGACCTGTCAATTGGCCACCAAGATCGTGTGATTTGATACCATTGGATTATTTTCTTTGGGGATATGTGAAGTCGCTCGTCTACGCGAACAAACCAGAAACGTTAGGGGACTTGGAAGCCAACATTCGTGGCGTTATTGCCAACATACGGCCCCATATGCTCGAATAAGTGGTTGAAAATTGGACCTGTATAATTGGCTTTATTCGAGCCAGCCGCGGCGGCCACATGCCCGAAATCATATTTAAACATTAATGGCATAAAATTATCCTTCCAATAAAGCTAAATTGATGGGCATTAAAATGATTTTCTTGTGTTTTATTTCAATTCGAAGTTCTATACCTCTAAAAAAAACACCCTTTATTTGTAATATTTGCTTTATTTTCAAAAGGAAATTTTAGCTTAAATAACAAGTTGCTGTTACAAAAACTATAAACAAAAAATAGATTGTACTTAAGCTTAAATTATTTTTGCTATAAAATTGAAACGGTATATCCTGTAGTTATAAAATTTTAACAGATAATGCCGATGCTAACAAATTAATGATTTTTGTAAAAAAAAAACGCATTTCGAAAATCATGTTGGTTAAGCTTCTTTGGCGGTAATGGCTCGATATTAAGTTTTTAGTTCCAAACAATATTAGCGTGGCCCCACCTATTCTAGTAAAATATTTTGTGTTTTCAGATTTTTCTAGTCGGTTACTCACCTAGACCTACTTGTGTATCAAATTTTAGCTCATAAGCGCAACTTTTAATTTTTAGTTTTTATAGGCGTAACCCTGCCCACTTTTCCAAAATCAAAATTTTTCTTGGCCAGTGCTTATTATTCGTGTCAAGTTTCGTTGCAAACGGATAATAATACCTACATAAAAAGTATATCGAAATATGCTGAGCCGCGTAGTACATGAAAATTGAAGTTTAAATTTTTTTTTAACAAACACTTTATAGCCTTGCATTATCGCAGTATTTATGCCAAATTTGATCAAATAGCTCCCATAAGCACCTTAGATTAGCTTTTTTAGTTCTGACCTTTATGGCCGTAGCCCCGCCCTCCTGGCCAAAATTTTCGAGTTTTCAGATTTTTTTGTTGAGTCCGTACCTGGATTTAGCTCTGTAGCGAATTTAAGCTCACTAGCACAAATTTAAATTTTTATGGGCGTAGCCTCGCACCCTTAGTTGAAATGTTTGTGTTTTCAAATTTTTCTAGGTGGTTGATCACCTATGTCTACTTGTGTACCAAATTGCAGCTCTCTAGCTATAGCGGAAGTGCTTCATCAGTTTGATGAGTGATCAGTGAGTCAGTGAGTATGTCTTAAAATATACCTTTCATTGTAGAACTTTGCATATGTGGTTACATGAATTAATTTTAATTATAATTTAATTTCATAATTTTACGATTGCGGGGAACAAAGTTATGAGGGGGGTGAAACCAGCTCGAATGGCTTCCTGTAAATATACACACTGCGTGCATTGGCCGGAACTTGGCCTGGCGCACTGTCTTGCGCCTAGATGGCAAATTCGTTAGTAGTAGCAGTGACAAAGTCAATAGTGTACCAGTACTGTTTTACTATTAGCACTTCCTACAGGATATTATATGTGTGATTCTGCATGTGCAAACGTAAATATGTGTATGTGTAAATAATTGGAAGTGTATGTGTAAATTTTGTTATTGTTTCCCTTTTGATATTCTATTTGATACTTAAATCTACCACATCATGATTACAGTGCTGTGACAACACTTGCAAATAACGGCAAATATCTAAACGTTTGAGTGTATGCGTAATATTAAGTGTAAGTTTGTGTGTTCTATTGACAAGATAAATGAGGACTAAGAAAATAACTAAATAGGCACCTCTCTAAACAGTAATATGGAGCCATAACTGCAAAAAAAGCTTAACCGACAAATTTTTTGGAAATTGTTTTTGCATATTTATTAAGTTAATTTTATTAAAAACAAACAATAAAAATAAATGTTTCATGTATAAGAAATAAAAAAACATTCATTTTATGAGAACTCATATACTACGTTTATACGCACGTGTTATTTGCAAGTAAAAATTCTAACTTACTCAACTCAAGAGAACAATTATAATTGCTTATTTGACGACTTTGAATATATTTCAGTAATACCAGCTGTTTAAGTAGCTAGTTGAGTATTTGCAAATACAGTTTTTTTTTATTTACAAGTAAGACAAGTAGTGTATATAGCTACAAAATATAGTAAAAATATCATAAAATTTATGATAATAATAAGACAGCGGTCAAATTGCGGCATTTGATATCGATCGAAATTCCAATAGAAAATAAATGCAAATTTCATTCGATATTGAACGCCGTAATTTCCCCCAGTTCTCTTGATTCACAAAAAATTAAAGAATACATAAAAAATATTCTTGACATTTTTTGGTAAGTGGTTCATATCACTTAACGATTTAAAGTTCTGATTAAAAATTTAAAATTCGATTCTGAAGAGGATAATATAGTTATGCTATTCTTTTATACAGAGTTGTTAAACACCTTAAATACCTATTCTTTTGAAATTGTACATCTGTATTTATTAATAAGTTCTTCACTTCAAGTCGTTTTGAAATAAATTTAAAGCAGTCAGCATGGACTGACAAGTCTCTACTTTCTATTCGATTATTTTTAGGTAATGCTAATTTATGTTTTTTTTTTTTGTAAATTTTACTTTATAAAGATGAGGGAATAAAGTGTAACTCATCGATCTTGCATATATTTTGGCGTTTAGTTTAGCCAATTTGTTAATTGTCTTAAACGAGTAGTTGCAACTTATTATCCCTAAAACAGGCTTCATTTCAGCAGTAGCGTCTTTTCTCCGAAAATCGTTATTTTTTTTTTTTTTTTTTTTTTTGGTAAAAACTAGAATATTTTTAGATTATTTGTTTTTGGGAATTGGCCACGTGTTTGGCTCTTTTATTTTTATATAATCGATCAGTTTACAGAACAGGGCCAGATATTATTTCCTTTGTCATAAAGTTAAACACTTTTTTCTCACAATTGATATTATTACTTAGTTATTGTTGAAATGTAGAAATAAAATTTTACCGACATTGAAAGAAATTAAAATATTTTTCATGTTTGTGAGGACCTGACTTGCTGGTTATATTGTATCACGTGCCTTCCTTCCACTATTCTAAAGGGTCAATTTTTCTGTCCAATAGTATTTGTTAATGACTGAAGTAGTTTAATAATGCATTTTCTAATACTTTTTTTTAGTGGCTGTTTGTTACACTAACTCCATGAGGTTCAGAGTCATATTTATTTGTATCAAGCTCACAGAGTTGTATAATTCTGATGTATTTTAAAGGAAGACTTTCGCTTGAATACTACAAAATGCAACCCTGAAAGTATTGAGTAGTTATTTTTGTCTATTGAGTACCGGCAAAAACTCCCGGTATTGAGTACTCAGTACTCAAATACTCAATACTTTTACAACACTAGTAGGAAATACGAGTAAGATCTTGTTGTCGAATGTGGTAAAATCTGTACGAATCTGCGTACATTTATTGTCAAAATGACAACGCAAGTTGACTTTGAACAAAAATGAGCAAACGGGGCACAAAATAATGTAAATGATACAAAAAGGGGATTTAAAAGTAAGAGGCATAAAAAGTGGCAGTCAGTTGAAAAAGAGGCAAAATGCGACTTTAGTCGCACAACGGTAACGCTGTTGGTGATTTAAACTCTCCGTAACTCACGATGCAAAATTAGGTATGAGGTATAGTCGTTGTAATGCTTGAGTCTGGACTTTCGTCTTAACTTGATTGCTGATCCATAGCATGCTCTTTCTCTCGGGCCCCTTATATCATAAAAGGTGAAATCATTCATTTTAAAAAGGCTTTCGAAGTCAAATGAGTTTCAGAGACCAACATAATATCAATATATTTTCCGTTAAGAAGTTAATTTTTGTGTTGACGAATGCCGTTGGCGTTCCAGAAACAGACTTTTACTGTGTTCATGAAGTATTTACTTTTGCTTGAAGCAGTATATACTGCATTCACAGCATTTCTTGCATCAAGTTAGTCATATTAGTTGTAAAGATGTTTATAGTTGGCACCAGATAGTTAATAGTAGCTTCAGGGCGACTGAAATTAAAGCTTGAGCTTGCATTTGTTGAATTGTTTGATGCTGAAACCAAATGTGTAGTAATTGGTTGGGTCTTTTGGGGATAATTGGCGGAGTAAGTATTTCCTGCTTGGGCTAGGGTTACGAAAGAGTACACAGGACCTCAAAATGTCGAAATATGATAAAACCTCGATTTGTCCCAATAACAAATAGAAAGTGCATGCAAGTTCTGCATTTCTTATAATTTTCAACTTAATAAAGTCAATGAATTGGCTACTGTACAACTGTTCTAAGAGAGCAAGGCCCAGGCGGTAAATTATGGCTCTCGATATGGAACGAAATTTCAAAACATTTCAATAGAATTTGTTTGAAAATATTTAAAAATTTCGATTTATATCGAATGCCATAATATGCCAACAGATATAAATGTAACTGAGAATTACAGGAAATATGGAATCAAATAAGTCCTACCCCGTATTCCGTAAGTCAGTAAAGCTAAAGCTAAATTCGATCGCTAAAATGCTGAACAAATAGAATATTAAACTTTTTCGGTGGTGACATAAAACACTAAAATTTCGGCGAGTTCAATTATTAAGGCGTTGCCTGATTTAGCAATACACGTTTGAAAATTGCATTCCTAGCCGAAAATCGAATTTATAAATTTTTAGCGATAGAGATTTAGCTTAAGCGAGTCACAGAATGCGGGGGCTGATTTATTAAAAAAAAACTAGCCAAGTGCATTTCAAAACACTATATATTGTCGAAAATCGAAATGAACATTCAACAAAGTGCTGAATGCTTCCCCATATATCATGAAATAAATAGTCTTCCCGATTTTCAGTGTGATCATAGGCCCTTATTATGAGCAACTTTCGATCTTCGACTGTAGTCGAAAGTACTGATCGAACGAATTTTCATTTGGAATTATGACGCGCATTCGACAACGAACGTCGTTATTGTGAATAAAATCGACAAAAAAAAACAGCTCAAAATTTGTGTTTGTTTACTTAAAAATAAAGATTGTTTTACACTTAGATTTCTTAACAATTTTGCATATTAAAATACTTTGTCGGAAGCTAAATTCTGTTCGATAGAAAATTCGTTGCTCAGCGAAATTTTCGATGCTCATAATATGAATTTAACATTAGATTTTCGATGTTCGATGCCCAGCGAAGATCGAAAATCGAATGCAACTCATAATACGGCCTATAGTTTTTAATTTCATGTGGATTTTTTGTTATTTTTTTTACAGTTGCAAAGATAGTTTACTTTATTTTTATTTATTTATTTCTCAGATCAAAGAGGAAGTTTTAAAATCTGCGTACCTTTCGTACTTTATACCCACTCACATAGCCCGATTTTAATCGGAACTAAGAAAATGGAACTAACACAAGACTATTCACGTGACCGGTCCCCAAGTGATAGGGACCAGTCCGAGTTCTAGCACTGGGGTTAGTTGATAATTTGTATGCACCTCGTGACTTGTCACTGAAATATCTTATGGGGATCTAATCGGTGTACAATAAAATAAATTATATATAAATGTCATTCCGACATTTAACTGTATGTGAATGCTAATAAATTTTGTTATTGTTATAAATGCAATTATATATTTTATTTTTAAGCAGAGAGTTTTTTGGATTCGAACTGGAAACCTCCGAGATAACACGCTTGCACACTACGGTAACCAGTACCCCATTTCTGTAACTTGTGAGAAGTTCTCGCATCGAGATAAATTAAATAATTATATTGGCTGTCCTATTTTACACAGGGTTACTCACATAAAAACTTATACAAACTTACAAAAACTATCAACAAATACAGTTTTTTTCTTACTCACCCTGTGTTTCACAGAATGGTAACAATTTTCTCGACTCGAAAAGTTCTCACATTCCTTACAGAAACGAGGCACAGAAATGATTTTGATAAGGATTTTAATTGAAATCTGCTAAATTTTGTGTAGGTGTAAGTGTTCTGTTAGGGACATGTTGTTTGAAAATTTCTTTTCAAATACAACTTCAAGCAATACTTATTGCTGTACAGCAAGGCTTAAGGCAGAATTAGTTTTTACTTTCTGTTCTGTTACGAATCAGCTGACTGGTTTTGTTCATAGAAATCTAGTACAAGTCGTTAGTTTTTCTGTTTCGTTCTGGGGGCAAATCACGGCATTCGAAATCGAGTGCACGTTCGTGTAGAGAAATATTTCGATGGCTGCAATTTTTTGGATCACGGTATTCGATCGTATTGCATGTTACCTACTACTATTTTTTACATTGCTGTTAGCATATGAAAATAAGGAAAACAAAACGAAACATGATGCTCCATCATAAATAGCTTCAATAATTCTTTTTGTTTCTCATTTACTTTATTTGTATTTGTTCTAGAAGCGATTTTTCCTTATTTATTTTTGCACTGTCTATTGGGCAATCTTTGTATTCATATTCACTTTCCCTAAAAAAAATTAAAATTATATTTTCTAAACTAATTGTGCGAAAATATCAGAAAAATACTTATATTATTATTACTTCTTTATTTTTTTCCTTTGTTTTGTTTCTTTGGTTTGTTTCGGGGCAAAAAGCTAGAGTTTACTTGTTTTCGATAGTAGATTACCAATTGAGTGCAACTTCGAGTAGATATGTTTCGAAAACGATTGCCGTGATCCACGTTAGCAACATTTCGATGACAAAGTACTCGATTTCGAATGCGGTGATTTGGCCCCTGTTCTGTTACGGTTCAACCTGTGAAAACCAAAAAATTTTTAAGTAATTGTAAGTGACAGCGTAAATTAAATAAAAATATTTTGAAATAAATTGTGATTGTACTTTTAGAATTAAAAAAAAAATAATTTTTAAAAGAAAAAAATTAAACTATATTGAAACTTAACAGTGGCCGATGCAAAACTCACCGCTTTAGTGAAAAACTGCGACCTTTCTAGTCAGAAACAGCTGATTAGTTACTGCAGAATAAGTAAGTACTTAAATTTGAAAGCAGAACGGCACAGCACAGAACAGCAACAGAAAGTAAAGACTAATGAAGCCTTTATGAATTAAATTATTAAAATTTTTTCAAGAACCATTTTGATTTTGGTGTAAATATAAGAAAAGTTAAATTTAATAAGCTTCCTAATGCATGTAATTATGTTGAAATCCATTGAGAACTGCTTGAGTTAGATGAAAATTACCACAGCAAGATTTTTTAACATTTTGGAAAAATGCATTTTCCTCAAAAAACAAAAAAAAATTTTGATTATGTACAGTTGTGCGCTGTCTAAAATATGAGGTTTGCTGCAATAAATACGGTCTTAAATTTTAGTTCGAGCCCTCTGGTGCCTAGTGGCGCCTAAAGTATTTTATTTAAAAAAAATTAAAATAATAATTAATGAAGTTTCTAAACAGACCGTTCGATTGGTATGAAATTTCATACGGCATTTGAAGAGGTATAACAGAGCTTAAGTCTTTAATTTGGGCTACATATATTTAAAAGGGGCGGAGCCACAAAGCCCCGAATTGCGCAACCTCGGGTAATGAAAAATTCAAACCGATGCCAAGCTGATGTTTTTCATCTAATAAAAAACATTTTTTTTGCAAGTTTTGTTTTAAATACAAAAATAAAATTATTTTACCTTATAATAAAACACAGTTTATTCTTTTTCCCGGAATTCCAGGGTTTTTAAATTTCCTAATCCAGAATACAGTGATTCATAAACACCCGTCCTGTTTGGCATTCCTAGTATTTATATTCGCTTAAAAATACCAGAAAACTGATTCTGTGTTTTGATTAGTGTCATTGCTGCAATGGTTTTAATTCGATTTGGTTCTATTTTTGGGATCACAACTGTTTTTGGGTGCAGTAAAACAATTTTTTTAAGTAGCCAAGGACTTAATTTTCTGTGTTTACTCCACATGCTAAAAAAATCGAAATATCACTATAAGGCTTTCAAACATTTGTAATAATAACCCAGCAAAGTTTATCTTAGAGTCATTAACAAAATTCAAAAACTTTCTTTCAATATATGAAAAGTGTAGGCATCTTCATTTTGTTACAAAACCAACAAAAGTCGTTGGAAATTAATTTTAACATTATTGTATTCTTAATTCTTAAAATTTTCATTACTATAAAGCGCTGATCTTTATAGTAATGAAAATCATTTTAAACCTTCATTGGGTCATTTCAGAATTTTATAGTTCTTTTATAACAACAAACTGTCTGCATGTACTCGTTCCTATCTCACACCTTCTATCGCACACAATCAACAACACATTTCAATCAAAACTGTAATACATCCTTTTATACAGCAATATAATGTGTGAGTAAGAAGGTTTGAATAAAAAATATATGTAATATAGAGTGTTTCATCACGAAATGGATACAATATTAACAATAGAAAGAGAAAAAATATTAAAAAAAAAGAAACGAAAAAGTGTTTTAACAATAAAAAATCATCTCTAACCATAAATATTCAAAACTCACTTGTTGTGGTTGTTTAGTGCGATGTAAATAAATTCATATGTATGTATATACATATGTACATGTACCCTCTAGCCAGCCTAGAACCATATGTCTCTATGTCAATACTATTTCTCCAGCGACAATTGCACTGTTAAAATGTCGACAACTTTCCTTTTATATGCGAGTAAAGATACATTAGAGACAACAGTTCTAGTGTAATTCTGGCGATATTGTCAATGAACGCGTCAATATATTGTTTTTCTTTTTTATTGTACTGTGCAATAATATTAAAAAAATTTATGTAGGCGAGGGTTACTAAAATCTACTAGTAAATCTTTGGTTCAAATATCTTCATATGGTCGTAAAAGAAGTGTGCACCTAGTCAGTAGCAATGTTGACAATGTCACTAGAAAATCACTATAATTTTACTATTGACAACGAGCGAGGAAATATCGATATTGAACACTAGAGCCCTTAAAATTTACTAGTGAATCTATGGTGTCAACGTCTTCATGTTGACCCAAAAGAACTATTTAGTCAGTAGTGATACAGTCTAGTGGTGGATTTTCAATGACAAGCTAATGTTAAATGTCAATAGATGATTACATTGGCTGGGGTACACCTGGTCAGTAGTACTACTGACAATGTCACTAGTAAATCATTACAATTTCACTATTCGCACTTTCTGCAGGGTACATACACGCATATGTATTATGATGTAGTCAGTGCCACAAAGAAACTCATGTAAAAATTTCCATAACAACTGAAAAGAGTCTTTAATAAAAATTTTCAAAAAGTGTAAACAATATGCAACAAATCCCAGCGCATCACAATCAAGTTTAAAATTCCAGGATGTGATTACATCACCCTTCTATCAATTTTTTATTTTTTTTTTCATTTAAGAAAAATTCTTATTTAACAAAAAGAGATTAAGATTTTTTTTTGTATTTTCGCATGGGATGCTTAGAATTTGAAATATACATACATATATGTATACATAGGTATGTATGTACATACTAATGATGCACGATGCAGGCGAATACGAATACGAATATTTTACAAAAAACAAATAAATAAATGCATAAATCCTAAACGAAATTTAAATAAATGGCTAAAAATATTAGTTTGTAGTATATAATAAAAAAAAATTATTTCAATTAAATTCTTGCACCCAACTTAAAAACAAATAAGGCCTAATAAATTAGTTAAAGTTTAAACATTGGGTTAGCTAAACTAAACTCAAATTTATTTGCAGTTTAAACTAAACAGGAGTAAATCAATGAACCATACTTTATATGTAGTTAAAAAAATAATATTGTGGTAGCACTAGAATAAATGCCAAAAACAGCTGTTTTGCAGCAGGCTATCAATTCTTTGCACAATCAAAAGACAAAAAAGTTAAGAAAATTACAATTATATGTCACCAAATTGTACCAAGGAAGGAATTATGTATATGCTAGCCGAAGTAGAATAGTATAAAAGGATACTAGAGTGTAAGCAAACAGGTCGAACAAGATCTGAAAAAAAGTGGAGGCTTGGAAAAAAGTTGAAAGCTCTTTCAATGCAAAACATATGGTCTGTAAGTAACAAAACAATATGGTCTGTATTGGTAGTTTAAATGCCCAGTTTTATGCGTTTACAGATGGTTTAAATACCAGGGACCGAAAATAATTGTTATTTTCTTATTTGAAATGAAAAGATTAGTGCAAAATGTGTTTTATTTGGTTTGGGTTATTTTTAACTTTAATTGTAAGAGATATTTTGTTTTGGTTATTGTAACCAATTTAAGTGAGAAATATTTTTTTTTTGTTACGAATAACAATTATAGCAACCAAAAAAAATTTATTGCAATACCAATAACTATTATCTAAAGAATTTTTTTGGTTGTTGCTACCTAAAATATGTAATTTTAGATGTAAAAAAGAGGTATGCAGGACAAGAAATTTATAAATTTTTGTCAAAGTTGACAAAACGGGGAGTTTTATAATAAATATTTATCAATTTCATAAATATAGTAATTGAGTTATTTAAACTAGTTACTTGCTTTTTACTTTTCTTTTCGACAAAATGTCCAATGATGTTTAAATATGTGGCTTTTTTTTCTTTAGCAAATTTCTACTTAAAGCATTGTATATTGCAAAAAATATTATAATTTGCATGGGATTAAAATAATGGAAAATATCTTCCAAAACTGATTATATAGACCGCAAAAATGGCAATAACTCGAGAATAGGCTTACAACATACATATATTTAAATTGAGAAAACTTGCAAAAGTTTGAATATCTGTAAAAAATATCCATAGATTTTAAGAATCAAAAATAATCTCATGTGCAAAAAAAATGCCGAAATTCGCAAATAATTTTTTAATTAAAAAAACCTTAAAATGTATTTTTAAACGCTAATATTAAAAGGAATGGAAAAAACTTGCAAAAATTCGCAAAAATTGCGAAAATTCCCAAAAACTTGGGAACATCAAAAATATATTAAAGTCTGATACTTATTAAAATTAGTAAAACTGCAAAAAAAAACAAAGAATTGTGAACAATCACTTTTATTGCAAAAATTCGCAATAAATTGCGAAATTGCAAGCCACCCCTGTTATACATGTAAATACCAAAAGATATAAGAATTTTCAAAAAATCGGAAAAAATTGCCAAAATTATAAAATTCGCACCAAATTGCTAAAATCAAATAGATAGATAGATTAAAAATCGGTAAAATTGTAAAATGGTAAGATTTGGCTTAAAATCACTTTTATCACGAAATTTGGCGAAAAATTGCAAACAAGCCTAAACATTTTTTAAAATTTTGCAATAAAATCAAAATTAAAACATTGAAATTATGCACAAGAGCAATAAGTTTTGATAAAAATTACCTGATTCGCAAAACTTACAAAAATTTGCAAATAAATCCTAAAACCCTAAAATTTTAAAAGGGCTTGAAAAAATTTTGTTTTACATATCGGAGAAAGGTAGAAGCCATTCAATAATTTTCTCATAATTTTGCATTTTCGTACCAAATATTATTTTGCATCTTTACATCTAAAATAAAGTGTTCTGGGTAGCAATAACCAAAAAATTAAAATTCTTTAGATAATAGTTATTGGTAACCAAAAATTTTTTTTTGGTTGCTATAAGTTATTTGTAACCAAAAAATATATTTCTCACTTTAATTGGTTACAAAAACCAAAATAAAACATGTCTTACAACAATCGTTGATTATAACTATTATTTGAATTCATCAATTTTAATGGGTAAATATAACCTTTTTGCCATTTCTTTTATAACTGTTATGTCCCTGTTAAATACTGTATTGATTTATAGATTTGCTAGTTTAAACACATTGGGCGCGTAGCAGTTGAGCACAACAGTTGTGAAACTGTTGGCCCCAACAGTTACGTCTTAGAAACGGCTTGATGGATATATGTAATTTAATTTGATATCTTTATTTCGTTACTTCATCGCATTTATAATATAAAATTTAACAAATACTCGCTCCTTCCGCCTAACAAAGCATATAAAAGGCATAATTCTATTCGATCAGCTTTTTAGGCTGAGCACAACCCGTTGACTATAGGTAGCGAAAAAATTTTATGATGGAAAATTACTCAACAGTTGAGTGGAGCGGAATTACTCAACTATGCGTTTCTAAGACAAACGCTCAACGGTTGCGCAACAGCTACGTCTTATGAATGCACCCATTTTAAACCAAAAATGGAGATTAACTTGCAGTGATTTATTAGCCCTTAAACAAACTTCCTGTACAATTAACATTGAAAAAGTTAAAGTACTTTTATAGATAATATATGTCCAAAAAGTACTTCTCCATTTTAAAATAATATAAAGTATTATTTTAGTTGGATGGACCAACGGTCTAGTTCCTAGATAACTGTTGTTTTATAAAAATATTTTTTTCAGTTAGTTCAGTTAAATAAAAAATTTAAATAATATATAACACATCTATCAAAACTTATATGATGTAGCCTCAAGTGTACCAAAAATATTTTAAAACTTATAATTTGAGATTTTATTATCCATGTTAGAATAAATTTTTTGAAAGGACACTTTTTTGTCTTTGAGAATTTAAAGAAATATTTTCATAATTATTAAATATGTATATGTTACCTTTATTGGTAATAAATGTTGTAGTTTCATATCGACGGTCCGTTGGGAATAGCATTTCTAAATTCATCGCTTATTAACTTAGATTCTGTTAAATTTTGAAAGGCAAAACAAAATTTTACGGTTAATAACACCGGCTCCATGGTACATCCAAAATTCTATTATACATCGTGATTTAAATATGCCACTAGTGACTGAAGAAATTGAAAAATACGCAGGCAAATATTTAAAAAAGCTCGAGTCACATCCTAATCAGCTTGCTGATAATATTTTGAACTTTACTGGAGACATCCGCTTAAAAAAGAGGGGCACAAGGGCTCTAATACTCATCAATCCAAATTATACTTCTTGAAAATAATTTTTGTGCTTAATACAACATTTATGTATTTCTAATTACTGTCACTAAGTTTATAGTCGATACTGGTCGGGCTTCATTATTATATTGTTACGTTTTTCTCTCTATAAAAACGCTTTTCCGTAGATCCGAAGATTTGCAAATGAATACAAGAGCCGAGTGTAGTAATTAGGGTTAAGAATGATACAAGTTTTATTTACAAATACACTTATACTAAATTACTCAAGAGCTTAAATACCTAATTCAACTTAAACTAATAAATTACACATAAATATTCACAACTGGTTACCACTACGCCTTCCTCGCTGTAGTTTACACACGTCTCTTAGCTGGCTGCGCAAGTAATCACGTGACACCTCTTTGTCTACTGCTCGTCACTTACGAGACTCACTCTGCCGTCACTCACAGTTGATACACCAATACTTCTTTGTCTGCTGCTTGTCACACACGGCACTCACTCTACCGACACTCACAGTTGATACACCAATAAAGACTCACTGGCTTTACTTACACCCTTATACACGTCTATTCGCTGCGCTGTTCCCTTTACTCCAGTCGACACGATAGACTCCACAATAATCTCAATTCCACGACAGACTATTATTAATTCACAACTTAATTATCAACTGACTAACGAGTTCTTAACTTCACTACTTTCTGATTAGCACTAACTATAACTGTTCGCGACTGACTTACAACTGCAACTGACTCACCATTGGATGCGTCACCTCTATTTATATTTCACAGAAATTCCACTAGAAGTTTCAAGCAATGTCTAGACGATCATTATCATCTTATATGCTGCCTAATTAAGTTCATGTGGTAACTATGTACATACATGTGTATATGCGTACGTGTGTACATCATTAACTAAGCAACACACGGTGGTTGTTTATCTTTTGCTTTTCGTTTGAATTGGCATGTATGTATGTGTACAAATATGTGAATCTTCATAATAAGCAGACGCTTTTTTTTGTTGTTGTTGCTTTTGCTTGTTTAATCAAGCTAGGCATGCTTATTTAGTTGTTGGCTACTTTCTAGACTATTCTTTGCTTTGACCCTGTAGGAATATTTTCGCGTAGCATTTACATTAACCCTGTTGGAATATTTTTGTGTAATGTTGCTTAACATTGTTGACGGCTATTTTCGTAACACTGCCGCCCACTTAAGCCTATTCGTCCCGAATAGGCACATCATCGCCTATCTTTTTCTGCGTTTTCTAAACGCCTTGTAGTTACGCTCGAGACGACTACCTCTTCCATATTTGTCGGCTTTAGTTCTGGCTCTGCCTCGTTTCTCAACTGGAACTTGTATTGCCATACGCTGGAGATGACTACTTCGTTGACATTTGTGGCCCCTGGTACTGACTCTGCTTCCTCTTTCCAATACAGCTTGCCTTACCTTGTGCTGAAGATGACAAGTTCTTCCACATTTGCAGCCCATGGTACTGAATCTGCCTGGTATTTCTACTACAGCTTGCCTTGCCGTACGCTGTATATGACAACTCCTTCCACATTTATGGCCTTTGGCTCTGACTCTACCTTGTCCCTTGACTAGAGCTTGCCTTACCATTCCACATTTATGGCCCTTGGCTCTGACTCTGCTTTGTTCCTCGACTAGAGTTTGCCTGACCACACGCTTGAGGTTCTTTATAGAAGTTGTCTTCCTCTTCCTGACTGCTTTTATGCTGCGCGCTTTGTATACTTTAGCAGTTTCTTTACACTGAGCAAGCGAGACCATTTCACCCATAGGTTGTTCCGCTGTTTCACAGACCACCACATCTTCTACGTCTCTAGCTTCATTTTCTTTACTGGAAACTTCTGGCTCACGTCCAACTTGTTGACACTGACCACTGCTAATTTCATCTTCTGCCTTCAGTCTTTGGTCAACGTTTTCCTCTGTGCCAGAAACGTCTTTGTTGACACTGTTCCCCAAGTCAGAAATCTCTTCGTGTATCTCTTTGTCTGAATTACTGACTTGTATTTCTTCACCATCTGCTTGTCTGTTTACGGGTTCAGCAATTTCTTGAACTTTCTCATTTCTGGCTCTAGGGGGTTCTTGAACGTTAGTCACAATTTTCGCTTTCCATTTGTCAAGTATGTCGTTTGTGGCCCAAACTTCAGCTAAAACTCTCTCGTTGTTGGCTTTAGAAGTTTCTTGAAAATCAGCCTTCATAGCTCTAGAAGACTCCTGAATTTCAGCCTTCATTGCTCCAGAAGACTCCCGAATTTCAGCCTTCATTTTCTCATTGTTTGCTTCTATTTTCTCATTGACCGCTTTTATTTCGCTCATCATGGCAGCAAACATTGCTCCGATGTCTGTACTGGTTGCTGCTGCACGAGTACATACCTCAATTTCTTCTTTTTCATCGAACTCATAGCTTTCTATGTCGATGTTGCGCCGCTGGAACTCTTCCAACAATCTTTTCTGTAGTTCGACCTTATTACCAGTTGTTGGCAAGTACAGACTGTTCAACTCTTTCTTGAGTTGCTCCACCTTAAGCTCTTGAAATTTCATTTTCCTCAAAAACCAATTACTACGTTTAACCTTTTCAAACGTATGTGGTTTTGTTCACGTTTAACCTTCTCAAACGTGTGAGGTTCTCCTTTTCTTTTTCCTCTTGCCTTTCGCTTAACCCTTTTTAAAAGTATCGCTTGTATTTGCAAATCCCACTTCTGACACCAAATGTTACGTTTTTCTCTCTATAAAAACGCTTTTCCGTAGATCCGAAGATTTGCAAATGAATACAAGAGCCGAGTGTAGTAATTAGGGTTAAGAATGATACAAGTTTTATTTACAAATACACTTATACTAAATTACTCAAGAGCTTAAATACCTAATACAACTTAAACTAATAAATTACACATAAATATTCACAACTGGTTACCACTACGCCTTCCTCGCTGTAGTTTACACACGTCTCTTAGCTGGCTGCGCAAGTAATCACGTGACACCTCTTTGTCTACTGCTCGTCACTTACGAGACTCACTCTGCCGTCACTCACAGTTGATACACCAATACTTCTTTGTCTGCTGCTTGTCACACACGGCACTCACTCTACCGACACTCACAGTTGATACACCAATAAAGACTCACTGGCTTTACTTACACCCTTATACACGTCTATTCGCTGCGCTGTTCCCTTTACTCCAGTCGACACGATAGACTCCACAATAATCTCAATTCCACGACAGACTATTATTAATTCACAACTTAATTATCAACTGACTAACGAGTTCTTAACTTCACTACTTTCTGATTAGCACTAACTATAACTGTTCGCGACTGACTTACAACTGCAACTGACTCACCATTGGATGCGTCACCTCTATTTATATTTCACAGAAATTCCACTAGAAGTTTCAAGCAATGTCTAGACGATCATTATCATCTTATATGCTGCCTAATTAAGTTCATGTGGTAACTATGTACATACATGTGTATATGCGTACGTGTGTACATCATTAACTAAGCAACACACGGTGGTTGTTTATCTTTTGCTTTTCGTTTGAATTGGCATGTATGTATGTGTACAAATATGTGAATCTTCATAATAAGCAGACGCTTTTTTTTGTTGTTGTTGCTTTTGCTTGTTTAATCAAGCTAGGCATGCTTATTTAGTTGTTGGCTACTTTCTAGACTATTCTTTGCTTTGACCCTGTAGGAATATTTTCGCGTAGCATTTACATTAACCCTGTTGGAATATTTTTGTGTAATGTTGCTTAACATTGTTGACGGCTATTTTCGTAACAATATTTAGATTTAAGATTTGAATACTTATTGTTAGTTCATTTTTGAAGATACAATAAATAAATATATGTAAAAAAAATAAAAAAATAAATATTAATATGTAAATAAATATATGTATTAATAATAACAATAACAAAAATTAAAAATTTTTAAAACCCCCGACTTTTATCAGAAAAGATGTTATATCTTCTAAACGGCTTGACCGATTTTCTTCAAACATAACTAAGAACTCTCACGATCAAGTCATCTTTCAAACAGAAAAAACTAAATGAAAATCGGTCCAGCCGTTTGGCCTGTACGTGGACACGGACAGACACAGAGATACACAGACACACACTACAAGCTTATAACACCCCTTTTAGTCGGGGGTTAAAAATTAAAAATTTTAAAAACTTCCGACGTTGTTGACGATGTATACAGAAAAAAATATTCCTGCAATAATCAATTTTAATTGAAATAAAAACCAAGAATCAATAAAAACGCATTTATATATGTAAGTCAATTAAGCCTTTGCTTAGAAAATTTTCACTTCTTCAATAAACAACTGTAATTGAAAATAAAGTCAAAAATCCATTAAAAATGTATTTAAGTGAATTAAACATTTGCTTAAAAATTTCATTATTTTTATATTATATTTATTTATTTAATTGACTCAAATACATTTTTATAGATTTTTGGTTTTAATTTCAGTTACAGTTGTTTATTTGAAAAAAGAAAAAATTTCTAAGCAAAAGTTTAATTGACTTAAATACGTTTTTAATTGATTTTCGGCTTTAATTTCAATTAAAATTGTTTATTGCAGTAATATTTCTTTCTGTGTACCATAAGTTAAGAACTCTATGTTCCACTTACATATATAATTGAAGTAGCAGAATCGCAAGAAAGAAAAGAGTAAATTAATTTATAAAAAATTTATGATAACTTTCAATCGACTGGACCGATTTTCTTCAATTATAGACTAGAAGATACAAAATCAAAATCGGTCAATCCGTTTGGGAGCCTTTGACAAGGCCCACAGATTCAACAGAATATATCTAAAAAAATTTGATATATTCTTAACAGATGGACCGATTTTCTGCAAACACTCTCGATCAAGCCATATTTCAAATAGAAAAACTAAATCAAAATCAAAATCTGTGTGTGGACTCGTACATACAAAAAGATACACAAAAACACACTGCAAATCTATAATACCCTTTTTTGCTCGGGGCTTAAAAACCGAAACGAAATTAAGTAAAAAGTACACATTTACAAACATTTTTAATATGTCATTGATTTCTTTTAAAAAATAATTAAAAAACCTCTGATAATTCCACATTTTATTCGTAGCTTGCAGATGATTCTTTTTTACTTTTAATTAAAGAACAAGTAGAAATGTTTATTTCGAAAATTGTTAATGTTGATGATATAGTTAAAATAGTATTAAAAAGTATATACAGTTTCTGTAATCTTTTCTATTACTACGTTTATACGCAGGGCTTACAAGGCACATCAATCAGGTACCCGCGATTCTACAACAAATATTACAACAGCAACAACCACATGTACTTTTTTGGTATAAATTACCTTCTTACTTTTCAAAACAGGGTAGCATCGTCAGATTGCATCTTTCTTATAGGAAATGTCAAACACCATACAAAACTGAATACTCGAAAGGTGTTTATGGATACCCAAACAAAATCATGCTTTTAGGCTTTTGCCTACACAATCCAAATTTGACATTTAGATTGGTATAATGACATTAGTCACCTGGTGTAGTGCTGCCACCTAATAAATGCGCCTTGCAGGGCTTATTTGCAAATAAAACTGTAAATTGTTGCCATATTATTGTTTTTATTGCGACTTACTAATTCAGAAAACTATTCACGATTAATGCACTATTTGCAAATAAAATGCTTGAGGTTGCAACGCTTACAAATGTTTGATAACAAAAAACAATAAATGGATTAATATTGCACAAAAAAATTAAAAGAAGCAAATAATGACTATTTTTGTGTGAAAAAAGTAACTTTTCTATAGAAGTTCTACCAAGTTTGTGTACTTTTGCTATGTCGTATAAACAGTGAGTTAATTTATTTGCGAATATTTTTATTTGCAAATAGAGCGTGTATAAACGTAGTATATGCTATTTACAAATAATTTAAATCAATTTTTTACTTTATTCATAAAATTTTTTAGATCAGTTAATAAAATATTATCAGTTACTTCAGAAATGTCACCTAATACTTCATTGTATATATTTGACATTAGTTGCGATATTTTTATTACAAAATAATCATGAAAACAAAGTATTTGCGTATTATAAAAAGTTAGTATTGGATAAGAAAGCTGAAGAATAACATTAAGGCATTTAATGCTTTTTTACGTCGTTTAATAATTCGATTCTTGAGGCCTTTGATTAGAGAAAAGCAGTTATTTTTTTCTAAACTCTTTATCAGGAATTGTAAGACACATTCTAATTCCATTAAAGAAGCATTATCTTTTCACAGCAACAAAACAAAAGATGCGTTTAGCGACGATATAAATACAAACAAGCTTACATAAGTACACAATTGCCAATTGAATTTTGGTGGTTGCAGCAACTATCATAGAATTCTGCTATAGCGAATATAATTATAACCCTCAGCAACAAGAAAAAATTGGTTGACAGTATGGAATTTGAAATAAATGTTATTCTTGCTACCGAAAATTTGGTTAATATAATTAAAACAATATCATAATTGGTACCTGTAAAAGAAAAATTGGCCTTCCTTGCTGAAATAAAAATGAACAATAAACGCAAATAAAAATACACAATTTAAGAAATTTATTATTTGACATATTGTCATAAGTTTATTTTAATTGAAATTTATTTCCTAATGGCGAAGCATGTCTATATACATTTTTTCAACCACACATTTTGAAACGCCACAAACCTGTTATCTTATGCACAGACTTTCAAAAACCATTTGAGAATTCATAATATCCTTGAAAGTCACAAAAGTTAATTTTTTAATTTGCTGTTATAAACTATGATAGTAAACACGCTCTCTAGTTAGTTGCAGCAACTGATTGAAAGTTTTTATTTTAATTTTAATATAGAACGACAATTTTTTAGTTGCTAATACCAAAAGTTGGTAGTAAAATCCAATTTGTAATATTTTATTCGGTTGGGTTAACCAATCAGTTAATTAGTCACATGACAAAAGCATACGCTCGGTTGATGCAATCAATTTAAGTATTGTCACAATCATATCTTTGTTACAATTATGCCCTTATGGCAATGAACATGGATTGTTTTTTGGATTAACAGAAAATTTATAGCGTGAACTGAAATATAGTTAATGCAAATTATATTTTATTGGGATAACCGTTTTCCAACCAATCTTTTTTCTGGGTGTATTTAAAATTTGGAGCCATTTGATTGCTTTACATCCTATTGTTAATAAATCATAAAGTTATGAACTGTAAAATACTTTTTGTACAAAGTAGTTAAGGAAAATTTTAGAATATTCGAATATTCGATATAAGTGATTCGAATAATTTTTTATTCCATACTCATGTTTTAGACTCGGGAGTTTTTCTTGAAGCAAGTCTGAGTTTATGGGAGAGAGAGGAAATAAGAAAGAAGAGGGGTACTGACTTGCTTGTACAGAAATGTTACTTCAATTCTCTTTTGTTATTTCATTCGCAGCATTAAAATAATAGGAAAATTGAACAAGAAACCGTCTGAGTGTAAGCAAACGAGCAGTTTTAAAAGAGAATTGAAGATAACTGCTTCAAGAAAAACTGCCAAGTCTAAAACAAGACATATGGAAAAAAAAGTACAGAAAGTACTTCCATTCTCTCATTTTCTTCTTGACATTCACCATCTGACAATATAAGTACGAGTATTATGAAGTTTCCGGTAGCATCGTGCTACCGTATTAATCTAATATTTCCCCTCTGTTTCCTGTTTGTTTGAAAATTTTGATAAAAAATTATTTCAGAAGTTTTTTATAAATTCAAACAATTAAAAAAAATTGTGATCCCAGCTAAAAAAATTATATATGGTCCATATGTATGAATTCATGTATGGAAATATATGGGATTATACATTGCACAACTATTATATATGAACTAATATATGGACTAATATATGAAATGTATTATAATATATGAGCTCATATATGGAAATTTAATTGTGAAGCTCTTCATATGTAGATCCATATAAAGATATATTATTTAATATATGGAGCCATATAAGAATGTATGCATACGTGATATCTCACATAAGATCGTTTTTGCAATCAAAAAAGCTTGGTATTTTATCACTGGTGAATTGAAAATTCATTAGAAAATAGATACGGTATGCAAAGTTGTTTATATGCGTACACCCTCAACCTTTAAAAAAGAAAAACTTTTGTTAAAAAAAAAAAAAACCATTCTTGTACGATGTTATACACTGTGGCCCCATTTAATATATCAAATAATCAAAAGAATAATCCAGTCATTAATTTTATAGAAAATAACAAAATTCTCTAGATAAGAAACAAAGTTTATATTACTGCAAAAAATTATATTGAAATTATATTGTTAGACGGATTATTTTTTCTTTTATAATTAATTGCATTAGTTTGTAATCTGATTTCTTGAATTAAATATTGTGTACGAATATGATTTTTGAATCCATTTATAGAAATAAGATGTAATATATGGAGATATATAAAAATGTATGCATACATAATATCGCACATAAGATCGCATTTGCAATCAAAAAAGCTTGAATTTTATTAATTCGATCTTTTTCCATCTTTTTTATCACTGGTGAATTGGAATTCTGTTAGAAAATACATACGCATATGCAAAGTTTATATACGTAGAGCCTCAAGGTTTAAAATATAAAAACTCAAAAAAATCTTTTTTGTGGATTTTATATATTGAGGGGCTATTTAATAAATCAAATAATCAAAAAGATAATGAATGCAGCCATTAAACAAAATTCATATAACGGCCAAAAAATAATATTGAAAACTAGTGTTAGTAAAAAAACGGTTTATTTTTCTTTTATAATTGCATTCGTTTTTAATCTGATTTCTTAAATTATATGTTGTGTACTATTGTGTGTTTTATTTTTTTTTAATAATCGATTCACATTTTCTCTTAAAATGTCGAATGAAATGTCTTTTAGTTTGTTTTGAATTATTTTGTTCGAACAAATGTTTCATTAAACACAACCTTTCTCCACAAAATCTTACAAAAAAATAATTTTAATTTTTTAGTTTATTGCACAGCAGTGCGCTTTTTGAATCAATATGAACTTTGCATTCTATATAGGGAATACACATCATGTACGAAAATGTATGAATATATATTACCATATATGTATGTCCATATACCCTCATTTTTCGGATCCGAACCATATATGGGATATCATATATGCTGCCCAGCTAAAAAAAAATATGGAGCATATATAATATCCCATATATGGTTCGGATCCGAAAAATGAGGGTATATGGACATATATGATTATATATATATTCATACATTTTCATACATGAATGTGTATTCCCTGTATCGTATGCAAAGTTCATATTGATTCAACAAGCGCACTGCTGTGCAATAAATTATATTATTAAAATTATTTTTTTGTAAGATTTTGTGGAGAAAGGTTGTGTTCAATGAAACATTTGTTCGAACAAAATAATACAAAACGAACTAAAAGACATTTCATTCGACATTTTAATAGAAAATGTGAATTTAAAAATGCATAAATAAATTAAAATTTCTTATTAAAGTAATATTTATAAAAAAAAAAATAATTTATTTTACCAAAAAGTAATAGATCCCAAAATCCCGGGATTTACAAAATCCCAAAGCCCGGGATTTCCAAAAGTCGATCCCGATTGAGAAAATTTAACTTTTCGACAGAACTTTAAAGTATGCCAACATTCGTATGAAGTTCTTTTTCATAAAATTTTTTTTCATATTTCCTTTTATGTCTATAAATTTCATATATAATGCTCGTATTCGCGAATATCGTTTCAAATATTCGTATTCGTATTGGCGAATATCAAAATTTGACATTCGTTACATCACTAGTACATTCATATCTATTTTTAGGGTTCCGTACACCAAAGGTGAAAAGGAACCCTATTGTTTTCGCTACGCTGTCCGTCTGTCCGTCTGTCCGTCACACGGTATTTTCTCAGGAACCGTAAGAGCTACGGACCTGAAATTTGGACAGAGTATGTAGAACCTTGGCCGCTACAACAACCAATACATGAGAATTAAAAATTAAAGGGTGTTCCAAAACGAGCAACGAAAAATGTTAAAATCCCATGTAATATACATACAATTGTATGAACATATACATATATGTCTATATAATCTGAAAGAAAAAATAAAAAAAAATTAATAAACAAAAAAGTTATTAAACTTTTACACCCCTGGGTTTCTTTTGGCCCACCCTGTATATTGAAACTTGAAATTTGTAAAATTAGTGTATTTTTATACAGACTACAACAATTAACACTAAAATTTAAAACAATTTAAATTAAAGGGTGGTCCATCCGTTAATGCAATTTTGACTATGTAATTTTGACAATTTGCTATATCTTGGAAACCGTAAGAGGCAAAAACTTGAAATTTTCAAAAACGGTAAAACTAAAAAAAAAACCGAAAATTATAAAATCGCCAAACCAAAAAAAAAAATGCCAAAAATTAAAAAAAAATCGCCAAAATTAAAAAAAAATTCTAACACTAAAATAAATCGCCAAATTCGAAAAAATCGCCAAAATGACGAAAATCGCCAAAATGAAAAAAAACGCGAAAAAGCGAAAAAATCGCCAAAACGCGAAAAAGGCGCCAAAACCAAAATAATTGTTTATATGAAAAAAAATCGCAAAAATGAAAAAAATCGCCAAAAATAAAAAAAATCGCCAAAATGAAAAAACGCCAAAAACCGAAAAAAATCGCCAAAAACGAGAAAATAAAGTGTCAAAACTAAAAAATAGCCAAAACTTAACAAAATCGTCAAAACCGAAAAAAACGCCAAAACAAAAAAACCGAAAAGACCCCAAAATCGAAAAAATGCCAAAACTATATATTATATAGGATGAAGTTTGTATTAAATTACATATCTAGTGTTCGTACGGAACCCTTCGTGCGCGAGTCAGAGTCGCACTTTACTAAATTTATTTAAAGTATAATATATAATAACAAAAATTAAAAATTTTAGAAACCCCCGACTTTTTTCAGAAAAGATGTTATATCTTCTAAACGGCTAAACCGATTTTCTTCAAACATAGCTAAGAACCCTCTCAATCAAGTCATCTTTCAAACAGAAAAAACTAAATGAAAATCGGTCTAGCCGTTTGGCCTATACGTGGACACGGACAGACACACAGACACACAGATACACAGACACACACTACAAACTTATAACACCCCTTTTTTTAGTCGGGGGTTAAAAATAAAATGCTTTAAACGAAAAACCGTAAAGAAATCTTTTCAGTGTAATCAATAATATAATTAAAGTGGAATCGGTGGTTCAGTTTATGTTTTGAGTTTTTGAGCCATTTTTCTTCTGAGTTTTGACCAATAGTCGAAATGCAGTAAAATGTCTCAGTTAGTCAGCATTAAAATCTTGCATTAATTTCATTTAGCTGAAAATTGTTGTGATGTACAAACGCCAGATTTTTCTATGTTCATAGTGTTTTATAAGCACATTAAACCACGCAAGCGCCAATAACTAATTTTTCAGAAAACTTTTTTAACTTTTTAAATATGGGTTTTAAAACAATTTTTTATAAAACATAGACTTGCGAATCTTTGGACGGTGTAGAAATATTTTTGAACAAATTTGTTACTAACAACTAACTGCAGCCAAATCTGTCGCTTACGTATTTTTGGCGCAAACAGCAAACTCTAAATTTCTAAATTTCTAAAATTAAAAAATTCAAGCTTCGGTGGGTGAATTGAAATTTATTCTTATATTAAAAAAATTATATTTAAAATGTTATACATACAATATAAATTACCGTATTCATAAAAAAATATTTTTTTTTTGCATTGGGGCTTTATAAAACGAATTTTGTATGAAAAACTGTTTTATATACTATGTTTATACGGGCGACTTATTCGCAAGCAAAAATATTGCAAATAGAGAATTTTGTGGCATAAACGGCCAATTAATTTTTTATTTCCAAATAGCTAACTCAAAAAAAAAACAATTCTTGATTAATAGTGTTTTCACACTGAGATGATTTTAATGAAAGTTGGGTTTAACGTTAAAACCAACTGTTAAAACCTGGTTTTACTATACAAATTGTTTTTGTTAAAACCAACTTAAAACCATTTTAGAATTGGTTTTAAGTTGGTGTTATGAAATGCAACTTTGTTTTCGCTGTGCTGCCAAGTTAAAATACCGGAAGCTTATGCCATTGAATAACAATAGATGTCGCATGAAAGATTTTCAACTTAAAAATGGATGAAGCAGCAACAATATTCAAAAAATTATGGGAAAGAGAGATTTTTTGGAAGGAAAAGAACGAAAACATTTTCATTGACCTCTGGGAATTGAAAATAGACGATATGACTGATATCGACCCGCCGATAAAAAGTTTTATTTAGTGATGTATTTGTGCATTTTTGTATATACAATAACTTGATTTCCAAGCACTTCTTCACTTTGTATTAATAGTTTCGTAATTTTAAAAGAGTTATTTACAATATATAAAATAATTTCCATTTTAGAGCGCATTGTGAAATATCTGAGTTTTTTTTTATACAAACAAAAGCAGTTGTACATTTTGTCAGGAGTTTTATTTTATTTTGAGCAAAGTTATTACACAGTTTGTGAGTAGGGTTTCTAATTTCTCGGACTTTTCCAATTCCCTGGAATCGAGAAAAAAAATATTATATTCCCGAGAATTCCCGGGAATTTCGAAAACATATGAATTTAATTAATTAAATGGCCTCAATAAAAAATATAATTTTATGAAAAAAAATTGTACAACATATAACATTTAAGAAATTTATTACTTGACATATTGTCATGTTTGTTTTAATTTTAATTTATTTACTGGTGGTTAAGCATTGTCTTTGATTTTCAAAAATATTTTTATATATGAAATCTCAAATAGTTTTTAAAAGTCTTTGCATAACATAAGAGGTTTGTGACTGTTCAAAATATATGGTTGAAGTCTACTGATGCTTTGGCTAAGCACCAATGAAATATATAGACAATGCTTAACCACAAGCAAATAAATTTCGATTTAAATACAACATTTAAATTAAAAACAAAACAACTTCATTCGTTCATATCAAGAACCAGTGGTGCCAACTTTTTTGGCTCTTAAAGCACATCAAAATTTTAAAACAGCACTAAAAAGCGTAATTTTGAGATCTAAAAAGCGTAAAAAGCACTAACATGAAAAACGAGTGAAAATTCTAGCGAGCGAAGTTTAATACTGTTTAGAAATGTTAAATCTTTTCTAAGCTGTTCTCTATTTAATGAAATATATCAGACGAAAAAGGTACTTAGTGCTTTTTCTAAGTTTGGCACTAACGCTCAAAACTTTGGCTTTTTTAGTCTTCAAAAACCACCAAAAATAGTGCCAAAAGCACCAAGTTGGCATCGCTGTCAAGAACAACAATATTTCAAAAACAAAACAAAAACAAATAAATTCATATGCTGTGAGTTATAGCGTGGATGGAAATTCCATCTACATTTGCCAACCTAGATACTATTTCCCATAAAGAGTTTTTGGGTTGAAAATATTTCGTAACTCTTGGAGTTGTTGGAATCACCTCGAAAACGTCTATTACATCTGTTTCCATGTTTATACGAGTATTATGCATCGTTATAGTGCTTTCACACTGAAAGTTAAAACCTGGTTTTAACGTTGAAACCATAAACAGTTGATTTTGCTTTCACACTGCAAGTTTGTTAAATTCAGGTTTTAACTCACGGGCTGTCTAATAACTTTGCTCAAAATAAAATAAATTTCCTGCCGAAATACGTGTATTTGTTGCTGCATTTTTTCTGCTTTTTAATAACACTTGTTGGACATACTGTTCAACTGTCTTTGTTAGTGTGAAAAACTGAGGTATTTCACAATGCCCTCTAAAATTTAAATTATTTTATATTTTGTAAATAATTTTTTTTTAAATTATGGAACTTCTTATACAGATAGAAGAAGTGCTTGGAAATATTTTTAATAATATAAAAATGTACAAATACATTATAAGATAAACCTTTTTTATAGGCAGATGAATGTCAATCATATTGTCTATTTTCACTTTCCACAGTTGAATTTAAAATATTTTCGTTGTTTTCCTTGTAAAAAAAAAACTCTTTTTTCCCTTAATTTTTTGATTATTGTTGCTGCTGCATCCATTTTTAAGTTGAAAACTTTTCAAGCGCCATCTATTGTTATTCACTGGTATAACATTATCAGCTGCTGTCGGTCATTTTAACTCGGCAGCACTAAATTTATCACAGCGAAAAGAAGGTTGCATTTCATAAAACCAACTTAAAACCAATTCAAAAATGGTTTTAATTTGGTTTTAACAAAAACAATTTGTATGGTAAAAGCAGATTTTAACAGTTGGTTTTAACGTAAAAACCAACTTTTGTTAAGACCATGTCAGTGTGAAAACACTATTAAGTAATAAAACAACGAAAGGCAATGTAAAAAAAGAAAATTCCTGTTGAAAATTTCCCGAGATTTGCAAAAAAAAATTAATTCCTGGGTAATATGAACTTTGTTTCTTATCTAGAGAATTCTGTTATTTTCTATAAAATTAATGAATGGATTTTCCTTTTGATTATTTGATATATTAAATGGGGCCACAATGTATAAAATCATACAAGAATGTTTTTTTTTGTAACAAAAGTTTTTCTTTTTTAAACGTTAAGGGTACGCATATAAACTTTGCACACCGTATGTATTTTGTAATGGATTTCCAAGCAACGTTTGTAATTTTAGATATTTTTCGTTGTGTGACATTGCTTTCCATTTAAAAAACATAATGTGCACGGACTTGCACACATTTTGAAAATGACACCTTAAAATGACAACAAAAGAAATGTCAGATGTGTACTCAGCATCAGAAATCTTCAATCAAAACACTTAAAAACTAATGGTATCAACATTCTAAAGGAACCAACAAACGAAAACACTTGCCGTATTACAACTTTATACCATAAAAATTAAAATGCAATATTATAAAAATATTAGTCGATGGCCTCAATAGCTAGTCCTTTTAACCCTCTAATCTTCATATTTTATTTAACTATAATATCAATATTAATAAATAAATACATAATTTAACAATAAATTAATCGGATATAAAGGGTGTTTTTTATTGAGGTATAGAACTTTAAGTTGGCATCACTTTTTTAACTGGCGGCCATTTTGTCAGCTGTCAAGTGATTAATATTTAGTTTGGTTTGCCATTTCATCATGAATAGGTTGACAAAAGAACAACGCTTGCAAATTGTGCAAATTTATTTCGAAAATAATGGTTCAGTTCGCGAAGTTTACCGCAAGCTCCGTCCATTTTATGGTCGACATAATCGTCCATCAGAGCAATTAATTCGGTTAACCATGGATCCTTTTCGCACTACGTTTACTCTATGTGATAATACGCATCCGCAGAGACGTCGAACAGTGCGCACCGAAGAATCAATTGCCGCTGCAGAGCAAAGTGTTGAAGAGGACCCGAATGAATCGATTCGCCACCGTGCACAGCAATTGGAGCCGACTAACCGACTATTTTGTCCCCGAATTGGATGGCATGAATGTGGATGAGTTGTGGTTCCAACAAGACGGCGCTACATGCCACACAGCGCACGTCACAATCGATTTATTGAAGGAAACATTCGATGAGCGCATAATTTCGCGGAATGGACCTGTCAATTAGCCACCAAGATCATGTGATTTGACACCATTGGATTATTTTCTTTGGGGATATGTGAAGTCGCTCGTCTACGCCAACAAACCAGAAACGTTAGGGGACTTGGAAGCCAACATTCGTGGCGTTATTGCCAACATACGACCCCATATGCTCGAAAAAGTGGTTGAAAATTGGACCTGTAGAATTGGCTTTATTCGAGCCAGCCGCGGCGGCGACATGCCCGAAATCATATTTAAACATTAATGGCATAAAATTATCCTTCCAATAAAGCCAAATTCATGGACATTAAAACGATTTTCTTGTGTTTTATTTCAATTCAAAGTTCTATACTTTAAAAAAAAACACCCTATACTTACTTGCTATCAATTTCGTATAACGGCTTTTTTAAACCATGCAAACTTTTAACGATATTCCTACAGAGTAGTGATTTGAAAATGGCAGTATCATATCATCCTAAAATGTTTTCACTGGCAGCTGTGCTCACTGATAATTACTATTGTGAATGCAAGACTCTGGTCGCTGTTATTGTGAATAGTGGAATTATTTTCGAAAACGGCTGGCTGTTCCGTTCAACTATGTGTTGTTAGTCAGAATATTTACAACAGACTTTGGTGTTATTTGTTCATTAATAATTATCACATGTAATTTGGCTTAAAAAGCGATACGAACTTTAGCCCGTTCAAATCACAAATATAGAGAAAAATCTTTGTCAACGCATGCCACAATCATAAAAACAATATTTTTCACTATTAACGAGTCTTGTTCAAGTAGGTTAAAAAAAGTGAAAATATCAGTTTTGTTCATATGACTTTTAGAGGAAAAACAAAGGAAGAAATAAAAGAAAGTGAATATATATAATAAAAGAAATTTTATTAATAAAAAATAAATATCAATTCATTTTATTCACAATAATTAAATTTTTCTACTTTGCTTTGATTCACGTTCATTGAGTAGAATATGCATTGATATGCATTATAACAGCTGCGAATAACTATAGCCCAATTCACAAACTTGTGCAAATGGTATTGCATCGTAGCATGTGCAAAATGGATAGTATATTTATACTGACCACTTAACAATTCTTAGTGGTGAGTATCAATATACTGTTACGAAAATAGCCGTCGACAGGTTTAAGCAGCATTACACAAAAATATTCCAACAGGGTTAATGTAAGTGCTACGCGAAAATATTCCTACAGGGTCAAAGCAAAGAATAGTCTAGAATAGTAGCCAACAACTAAATAAGCATGCCTAGCTTGATGAAACGTAAACAAGCAAAAGCAACAACAACAAAAAGCGTCTGCTTATTAAGAAGATTCACATATTTACACACATACATACATGCTAATTCAAACGAAAACCAAAGGTAAACAACCACCGTGTGTTGCTTAGTTAATGATGTACACACGTACGCATATACACATGTATGTACATAGTTACCACATGAACTTAATTAGGCAGCATATAAGATGATAATGATCGTCTAGACATTGCTTGAAACTTCTGGTGGTATTTGTGTGGAGTATAAAAAGCGGTGACGCAGCCAATGAGTTCGTTAGTTGCAGTTGTAAGTCAGTCGCGAATAGTTATAGTTAGTGCTAATCAGAAAGTAGTGAAGTTAAGAACTCGTTAGTCAGTTGATAATTAAGTAGTGAATTAATAATAGTCTGTCGTGGAATTGAGATTATTGTGGAGTCTATCGTGTCGACTGGAGTAAAGGGAACAGCGCAGCGAATAGACGTGTATAAGGGTGTAAGTAAAGCCAGTGAGTCTTTATTGGTGTATCAACTGTGAGTGTCGGCAGAGTGAGTGCCGTGTGTGACAAGCAGCAGACAAAGAGGTATTGGTGTATCAACTGTGAGTGACGGCAGAGAGAGTCTCGTAAGCGACGGCAGCAGACAGAGAGGTGTCACGTGAATACATGCGCAGCCAGATAAGAGACGTGTGTAAACTACAGCGAGGAAGGCGTAGTGGTAACCAGTTGTGAATATTTGTGTGTAATTTATTAGTTTAAGTTGTATTAGTGTATTTAAGCTCTTGAGTAATTTAGTATAATGGCCTATTTCCCACCTGCGAAAGAAAACGTTCGACTCACAATTTATATTGAAAACAAAAACAAATAAATTTTCGTATTTTATTGTTGTTTTCAATACAAATTGTAAGTCGAACGTTTTCTTTCGCGGGTGGGAAATAGGCCATAAGTCTATTTGTAAACAAAACTTGTATCATTCTTAACCCTAATTACTACACTCGGCTCTTGTATTCATTTGCAAATCTTCGGATCTACGGAAAAGCGTTTTTATAGAGAGAAAAACGTAACAATACTATACCATTTTGCAAATGCTACGATGCAAGGCCATTTGCACAAGATTGTGAATTGGGCTAATATTAATACATTTAAGTGGGAAATGTGCCACATACCAAAAAACAAAAGCAATGTGAGTCCGATCACAGAGGAGATGTGTAAACATCTAGTAATGAAAATTTTTTTTAAGTTGGAAGTACTTATGCTTTTAGTATCTTTTTTCAAATTAATTAATTAAAAGTATCAAAACTTTCAATATTGTAAATACATATGAATTTGTTGGTTTTTGTTTGTTTTATTAAACTTATTTGGTTAGTAAATGGGCACACTGCAGTATATGTATATGTACTGCAATCAAAATTGCAGTAAGCAAAAAATTTACTGATTACTAAAAAAATTCAGTAAATTTTTACTGCTAATGAAATTTAATTTGCATTACCAGTAAAATCGCAGAGCCGTAATCATAATAAAATTGTAGCAAGTGGCAAAGTTTTTTCATTCAAATTTTGAAACTTTTGTTTAAGTGCTTTTTTTTTTTTTTTTTTTTTTTTTTGCCACTTGGTAGAATTTCATTATGAATACGGGCATTACTGATTACTGAAAATTCAATGCACCTCATCATATAACAAATCATTTAGACAATTTATAAAAATTGTAGAAACAAATTTTAGTAATCAGTAAAAATTTACTTGTTAAACATTTTTTATTGTTTTTACTGAAATTTTAGTGGTACTGCAGTGCTCATCTATGGAAAATGCCCTTACTTTTACTTTTTAATTTTTAATTCCAGTTGTTCATCGCTTAGTTGTTGCTGTTCTTGTTGTTGTGTACGCATTGCAATTAAAATAAATTCAGTAAAGTGCGACTTTGACTCGCGCACATTCGGTTTTGATCATTTTTTTTTTATTTAGCTTTCTTCCTTTTTTAAGTTTTTTTCAGCTTAAACGATTTTTTTTCAGTTTTATTGCTTTTTTCTCGTTTTGGCGTTTTTTTCTCTTTTTGGGTTTTTTAGTTTTCGCAATTTTTTTTTTCATTTTGGCGATTTTTTCTGTTTTTGGTTTTTTTTTATTTAGACGATTTTTTCATATTGGCGATTTTTTCATATTGGCGATTTTTTTGTTGAAGAATTTTTTTTCATTTTGGCGATTTTTACGGGTTTTCGGGATTTATTTTAGTCCTAGAGATTTTTTTTAATTTGGTGCTTTTTTCGATTTGGCGATTTTTTTTTTTTTGTTTTTGGCGATTTTTTTATATTTGGCGATTTTATATTTTTTGATTTTTTAGTTTTACCGTTTATGAAAATTTCAAAAGTCTCCAAGATACAACAAGTTGTCAAAATTACAAAGTAATAATTGCATTAACTAATGGAACCCCCTTTAATTTAAACTTTTTAAATTTAGTGTTAATTGTTGTAGTCTGTATAAAAATACACTAACTTTACAAATTTCAAGTGTATATATGTACATACAATTGTATGTATATTACATGGGATTTTAACATTTTTCGTTGCTCGTTTTGGAACACCCTTTAGTTTTTAACTCTCATGTAGAAAAATTACCGAAAAATGACAGAAAAATAACCGGCGTCGGCGCACCGTCGGCTTCGAGCCGGTCGACTTGTTTCTCTGCTTGGTATTGCTTCTATCAAACACTAATACACTCATACATAGCTCACACCGATTTGACAATGCAAAGCAAAAGCAAGAAGCAAAGAAATCTCAGCAAAGAAATCTCAGCAAAGAATCAAAGCCAAAAAATTTTTACCCCCTAGCGTATAGATGCTTACACATCAACAATTGTTGATTGCCGTAAAACAGACTTTACAATGTTCAACAATTGTGGAAATGGCGCAAACTTCCACATCTATATCTCCAGATATATTCAAGATATCGGAAAACTGATAAAGGATTTGGAAAGAGGACACATTATTCATAGGGTTGCCCAACAAGAACGCAAGATTTAAATTTTAAATAAAACAGATATTTAAAAAAAATCGTGAAACTTTATTAAATCGCAAAGTAGACAGAATGAGGTTATGTGTGGAACAACATATCGGGCAGATGGTCACCGCGGCTTTGCTGGCACACATGCGATCTTTTAATGAAAATTTCAATGACCGTTTTGCATAAACGCTGTGGTATTTCAATAATGCAGCGTCCAATTTCCTCTTTTAAGGCTTGAGTCCTCGTCGGCCTATTCGCGGAAACCATCAACCTCAAAAAACCCCAAAGAAAAAAGTCTAATGGTGTTAAATTACACGGTCTAGGCGGCCAATTCTGGTCTCCAAAAAGCGAAATAACACGACCGGGAAATGACTGATGCAGCAATTGAATTTTTTCTCTGGCTGTATGACATGTGGCGCCGTCTTGTTGAAACCACATGCCCTCCACATTAATTTCTTCAATTCTAGGCACGAAAAAACTGGTTATCATTTCACGATACCGAACACCATTGATTGTTTGCGCTTGACCTGCCTCATTTTCATAAAAAAAACTTCCAATGATTCCTCCAGCCCAAAATCCACACCACACAGTGTAACGTGGGGAATGCGTTTGCTTCTCGTGAATCAGTCGAGTATTTTCCTCACCCCAAATGCGACAATTCTGCCTATTGACGAAGCCATCAAGATGGAAATGGGCCTCGTCACTGAAGATGATTTTATCGGCAAAATCAACATTTTCATGTTGTCTCTCCAATACCCAATTAACGAACTCCCTTCGCTGTCCATGGTCAACTGGCTTCAGTTCCTGAGTCAATTGAACTCTGTATGCATGAAGATAGAAATCTTTCTTCAAAATTCGCTGCATAGTGGATTTGGGGACACCATTTGTTGTCTTTACATCACTAACAGACCCAGTTTCGGCAAATTCACAGTTGACTCTTTTGGAGCATTATTGTGGCCCCAAATTGATCGCAATTTGCGAACTGTAGCCGCAAAACTTTCACCACTTTGGTAAAACAGTTTCACAATGAGAACACATTGTTCATTTTACAATCAATCAATAACTCAAATTGTTTAAAAATTTTTCATACATCAAAGCAGAAACAAACCGACGATGTATACATATACTTACAGTCTGTTTTTAGAACACCACATAATTCTTAGTCTATATAGATCACGAAAAAATTAAACTCGACGAGCCGATACATAGATGACCACGTAAGAAATAGCATTCATAGAACGTGCCATTATTATGTCATGCGACTTACGTTGTCTCTCCTCCACGCAGTGGCAAAACGTTATGTTGCCAACATGTCCAAATATATTGTTACGTAAAAATATTCCTACAGGGTTAATGCAAAGAACTATCTAGAAGTATTTAACTAAAGCACTAAACGTACACACATATTTACGTACAAACACTACAGCAACAAAAATAATTGTGTACATACATACAGACATACACACATGAAAATAAAAGTGCGAGCACTTATGGTAACCACTCTGTACTACCAGTGGCACACCGCATTGCCAACATAAGAGTCGTTACTTTGAAATTCAAAAATAACGGCCAATCGAATTATCTACAAACGCCTAGAAGAAGCAACATGAATTTTCCCGATTGTGCTAGAGGACTATTTGAACATCTGGCTACCAATAGTAAATGCCAATACAGATGGCAACATGCATAGATGCCATTACTAAGTACAGACATGTTATTACGCCATATATCGGGCGAACATTCGAGAACCGGTTCCTGTACTATAAAAAGAGGCAGCATGTGAGTTACGTATAATAATAATATAGATACTATTGATGACTTTTTAAACAAAATAGGTAAATGAACTTTATTTGTGCTTACTAAAGAATATTGCCAACAAACTGTTACACTTATATTTTTTAAACATTTTTTGCAATACTTGCATTTCCTTTTTACTTTTGCATTTCGAAACTTTAAAGTTCATTTACTTAATAAATTTATCAAAATCAGCAAATTATTGTAAAGAACTAATTTTTTATTTTAATAAATATAAAAAGTAAAATCAGCAAACAATCAAAATATAAAGTAAGAATAAATGAAAATTGATGGTCTTTTGTAAAAGTTAGTCAAAGTGAGCTGTTTTTTATTGAGGTATAGAACTTTAAGTTGGCATCACTTTTTTAACTGGCGGCCATTTTGTCAGCTGTCAAGTGATTAATATTTAGTTTGGTTTGCCATTTCATCATGAACAGGTTGACAAAAGAACGACGCTTGCGAATCGTGCAAATTTATTTCGAAAATAATGGTTCAGTTCGCGAAATTCATCGCAAAATTTTGTTCAGTGATGAGGCTCATTTTTGGTTGAATGGCTACGTCAACAAGCAAAATTGCCGCATTTGGCGTGAAGAGAATCCACATGAGAGCCTTGAGACGCCATTACATCCACAAAAACTGACTGTTTGGTGTGCTCTATGGGCTGGTGGAGTCATTGGGCCATACTTCTTCCGAAATAATGCTGGAGAGTCAGTTACCGTTAATGGAGACCGGTATAGAGCCATGATAACCGACTATTTTGTTCCCGAATTGGATGGCATGAATGTGGATGAGTTGTGGTTCCAACAAGATGGCGCTACATGCCACACAGCGCACGTCACAATCGATTTATTGAAGGAAACATTCGATGAGCGCATAATTTCGCGGAATGGACCTGTCAATTGGCCACCAAGATCGTGTGATTTGACACCATTGGATTATTTTCTTTGGGGATATGTGAAGTCGCTCGTCTACGCCAACAAACCAGAAACGTTAGGGGACTTGGAAGCCAACATTCGTGGCGTTATTGCCAACACACGGCCCCATATGCTCGAAAAAGTGGTTGAAAATTGGACCTGTAGAATTGGCTTTATTCGAGCCAGCCGCGGCGGCCACATGCTTGAAATCATTGTTAAACATTAATGGCATAAAATTATCCTTCCAAGAAAGCCAAATTGATGGACATTAAAACGATTTTCTTGTGTTTTATTTCAATTCGAAGTTCTATACCTCTAAAAAAAACACCCCTTATTAATGTATTTTTAAAATAAAATTGTAATTCATTAAATAAAGTTTTTTTGTTTTTTTTTTTAAACTCCAATAAGAAAACGAATTACGAAAGTGGCGCAGTCGGTAGGATCCAAAGTCAGTGAACAGGATCCAGTGGTCGAATAAACGAAAATTTCTAATAACAAAATAAGAAAAAAAATCCTGCGAGTCCTACGGGACCCTCCAGTATTCTGAAATAATAAAACACAAATATTAAATAAATATTAATTCAGTGAACATTAAAAAAGATTAGTGGACGCAATTAAAAAATAAAATCTTAATTCAGTGAACATTAAATCAGATTAGTGGACGCAATTAAAATCTTAATTCAGTGAACATTAAAAAAAAAGAAAGATTAGTGGACGCAATTAAGGAAATAAACAAACAAAAAAAGAAATCTTAATGCAGTGAACTTTAAGCATATTGGACACCATTAAGTAAAAAGTATATTTTAAAGTACATTGATCAAAACAGAAAAATTCCGTGGCTCACAATAAAGAAAAACAAAGCCCATCGCTTTGACCAACAAAGACCAAGAATGGAGGAACACTCTAACGCACAACTAAATCTGGCAGAGGAACTGACCAGAAAAGACCAACAACTCGATCGTTTAAGACAAGCTTACACAGAATTGCAACAACAATTACAACAAATTCAACAACAACAACAAATCCAACAGATGCAACAACCACAGCAAAATCCATCTTTACGCAACAGTTCCAGAGAGAACATACTCCAGACTATCAATCATTTACCAGTATTCACAGGAATGGGAGACGTAACTGTAAATAGCTTTTTCTGCAGTACAGAATATTTGTTATCCACAATTCAGGATGAAAATTCTCGAAGAGAAGCAGTTAAACTAATATTCCATAAAACAATACAAGGACAGGCAAAAGATGCAGTAATAAATATACCAGCACCAGATGATTGGACATTGATAAAAGAAACCTTAAAATTGCGGTACAGACCTAATGTGGAACCTCATCAAATATATCGAATGTTATCAAACCTTAGAGTAAATACGGCAAGCGAGCTTATTATAGAAATACAAAATATTAAATATAAAGCGGACGAACTCACTGTATACTACCACAACGACCATTATATTGACTTATCAAACGTAGACAGCCTTTTAGTAAACACTGTAAAAGAGATGACGCAGGATATTCTTTTGGACAAAATATATGATGAAAGAAACATAAATGACATACTCAAAATACTGACTAGAAGACGTTTTGAAGATACTTGTATTAGAGAGGAGTATAGGAAATCTAAAATTAATAAATTTAACAACACAAATTCAAATAGAAAACCAAATTATAGAGGACAAACAAATTTTAATAATTATAACCACCATAATTACAATAATAACCATAATCAAAATAATTATAACCCTAATTATAGGAACAATCAAATAAATAGTTCAGGGCGATATAGATTCCAAAACAATTCAGGACAATACAGGGTCCAAAATAATTCAGGTAATTTCCAAAGGTTTTCACAGCCAGGAAACCCTAGGCATTTCGTTAGCCAAAATCGCTTTACGCATCCTAGGCAAGGGCAAGAAGAACCTATGGAAGTCGATAACATACAAATAAATAACGTTCATGAATTCTCGCAACAGGTAGGAAACCCTAAGCAACATTGCAGTCCAAATTACTGTAATCAATTTAGGCAAGACCAGCGGAGATTAGTGGATAATAAAGATATAGAAAGTAATTATAATCAGACGTTAGAAAATGTAGAACAAACAACAAAGTCAGATCAAAATAATGGATATAAGTTTTTTCAGAAACCGCCTCTGACTATTTACCCATCATAAAGATAAAAATACAAGGAAAAATATATACTGCCTTAATAGACACAGGCGCGAGCATTAGCCTAATAGATAATAACATAAATGAGTTTCAGAAAAATTTATTGATAAAACCAATTCCATTCAGTACCATAAATAAGAAAGATGTAATAAAATATGAAGTTTTAACAGATGCTCCTGATGAATTTAATATACCACATTATTCAAAGATTAGATGGAAAGTAACCGATTTAAAAGGAAGACATTATAAATTTATAATAGGGATTGATTTACTAAATTGTTTCAAAACCATGATAAATATAGATGAGGGATATATTTCAATTAATGGCAGAATTATAAACTTTTTGATAAACCCATATAAAAACTTGGAGATTTGTACGTTGGAATCAACCGAAGTTGATTGGGATAGATTTTCATTAGATCATCTTAATAATGAAGAGTGTAAAGAAATAAAAAATATTTTAAGAAGATTCAAAAAATTGTTTTTTAAAGAAGGTGATCAACTTACCAGCACAACAAGTATTCAACATGAAATAAAGACAATAACAGATATTTGTTGATCTGCTAAATTATATAGATATCCTCCACAGCATGAAGAAGAGGTAAGGAGACAAATAAAAGAGATGGCACAGCAGAAAATTATTAGAAAAATTAACTCCAGGTATTCAAGTCCTTTAATAGTAGTTCCCAAGAAATTAGATAATTCAGGACAGAAAAAATACAGACTAGTAGTGGAGTATAGAAAACTTAATGAAGTGACAATCGACGACAAATTTCCACTTCCAAATATAGACTCTATCTTAGACAAACTAGGCCGAGCCCAATACTTTACGACAATAGATTTAGCAAAAGGATATCACCAAATTTTAATAAAAGAAGAAGATAGACATAAAACAGCTTTTGTAACACCTCACGGACTTTATGAATTTATACGAATGCCGTTCGGGTTGAAAAACGCACCGGCGACATTTCAACGATTAATGAACGAAACTCTACGGGACTATATTAATAAAACTTGTGTCGTATATCTAGATGATATACTAATTTTTAGTACATCTTTGAAAGAACATGTTAAGGCCATAAAAGATATATTTACAGTGCTAGAACAAGCCGAGTTAAAAATCCAAATTGACAAATGTAACTTTATGAAAAAAGAGACCGAGTTTTTAGGGCATATTCTTACAAGTGAAGGACTTAAGCCAAATCCAGAAAAAATTAAAGTAATTCAAGCAGTAGAGATCCCCAAAACAGAAAAACAAATAAAAAGTTTCCTAGGGCTTACGGGATACTATAGAAAGTTTGTAAAAGATTACGCCAAGGTGGCACAGCCCATAACAAAGTATCTAAAAAAAGGTGTAAAAATAAATATTAAAGATCCAATGTATATAGAAGCATTCGAAAAATTAAAAACTCTGATAACTTCACATCCAATTCTTAAATATCGAAATTTTGAAAAAAAGTTCACTTTAACCACAGATGCATCTAATTATGCAATCGGTGCTGTCTTGTCACAAGAAGGACATCCGATATGTTTCGCATCTAGAACATTAAACAACCGTGAACGAAATTATTCAGCAACGGATAAAGAGTTTCTTGCAATATTATGGAGTGTGAACTATTTGCGACCATACCTCTACGGAAGAAAATTTAGCATCTTGACAGACCATCAACCAATTAAGTTTCTACATTCAAAATATAAAGGAAAAGATATGTCTCCCAGACATCAGAGATGGCTATTGAAATTGGGAGAATACGATTTTGAAATAGACTACATAAAAGGGAAGGAGAATAGAGTAGAAGATTTTTTAAGTAGACTAGAAAATACTGATATAAAAACAGAAGATGAAAAAACTAATTTTCAGGAAAATTCAAATAAGGAAAATAGTTTCAAAATAAATAATGTGGAAGAAGATAATGTATCTCTATTGACAATTCACTCAGCCGAAGAAAATCTTTTGGATCATTTTTATATTAAAGATGAAATAGTTAACAAGTATAAAACCCAAATTATATTAACCAACAATAAAGTAGAAGAAATGAAAACAATAAATGGAAAAAGAATTATTTTTGAAGCTGAGGCCGATTTTAGCGAAATGGGAAATATATTCAGAAGATTTATTACTAAAGGAAAAATAAGTATATTTTTAGAAATATCAGAACATAGTTACAACGTAGTATAAGAAAAACTAATAGAAATGTATTCAAATGACAAGCAAATAAAATTCATTAAATGTACTAGAAGAGCTCAGGACATAGAAACCGAAATAGAAGCAGTAAGGCAAATTTCTTTTTATCACATTAGAGAAAGTATACACTCTGGCATACAGGAAACATACAACCAAATCAAATATAAAATTTATTATTCAAAATTGTTAGAATTAATTCAGATAGTAATTAATCAATGCGAGATTTGCAAAGAAGTAAAATATGATAGAAATCTGATAAAACAAAAATTTAAGCTTACAGAAACGCCGACAACTAAAAATCAAATTATACATGTAGACACATATGTAATGAAAAGTTTCCGGTTTCTAACAGTGATTGATAAATTCTCAAAATTCGGGGCCGCTTATCATTTAATAGACAGAAATCCCATTACGATAATAGAACAATTGGAAGATAATTTTTCAAAAATAGGCAAACCAGAGAAAATTGTAGCTGATGGTGAATTCAATGCAATTCAAATTAAAGAATTTCTTAACCAAGAAGGAATTCAATTACACATTACAAAGCCAAACAGTCACACGGGAAACGCAGATATCGAAAGATTACACAATACATTAGCAGAAAAACTTAGAATCTTATATAAAACTAATAAAGAAATTCCAATAAAATAACTTATTCAAAGGGCTATGCGGAATTATAACGAACGATATCACTCCAGTACTAAATATACACCAAATGATATACAACAAGGAAAAATAGATGAAGAAAAAGTTAAAAAGAATTTAGATGAAAATAAAAAGAAAGTAATAGAAAAATTAAATAAATCTAGGGAGGATAATGAGGAAGTTAGGAACGAAGGTTATATAAAAAATTATAAGGCTTTAAGACATAAGGAACAACCAAGATATAGAAAAGAAAAATTAAAAAATATACACCCTTGTAATATAAAGAAACCTCTTAAATTCACAGACTCTGACAATATTGACGATACTGATATGGATTCCGCTGATTACAGGACTAATGACAACTAAACTATTGACAGAACAAAAAGGATACATAGACATTTACACAAGAGAACAGGAAATTGTTAAAGAAACAGACATAATCTTACATATTATTAATCTACAAGAACTTGAAGAAATTTTAGGCAACATAACATATAACATTAATTCTATGAATATTGATAATAAGGAAATATTAAATTTTGAAATAAATGACGTTAGAAATAAACTAATGACGCTATTACCAAGACAAACAAGAGAAAGACGCGGACTAGTTAACGGTATAGGTAGTATATCTAAATGGTTATTTGGAACTATGGACGACGAGGACAGAAAAACGATACAAAACCATCTTTTTAAAATTAATGAAATAACAGAAAACAATAACCAACAGATTGTAATTAATGATTATTTCAACACCACTATAAATCATTTAAAGAATGTAATAATAAATGATAGAAAGAAAATAGAGAAAGAAATTAATTATATACATAAATTTGTAGAAACAGAACATAATAAAAATTCGTACTTGGAACAATTAACCAATATTCAATTGATAAAAAATAAAATAGAACAATTACAAGATAATGCTATTTCAGCAAAATATGGTATGATACATCCAAGCATCTTAACTAGCAATGAAATTCAAACATATGAAATAGATTGCAATAAACTAAAGTACATTCAGCTAGGTACAGCATATTTTAATAATTCATTTTTAATTTTTGGTATAAAAATTCATAAGAAATTCATAACAGTTGCATTAAAAACAATAGTACCATTGCCAAACAATAACAGTAACGAAATAGACTATGTAACAGAAATATATTTTGAATTAGAAAACAAAATCTATAAATTTGAAGAAAATAAACATCTAAAAGAATTAAAATTAAGTAATCATTGTGTTTAAAAAAATAATTGCCAACTTATAAGTAACACAGATTTGGAAGTTTTACCATTAGACATAAATACTATTTTAATTAAAAACGCAAATAACGTCACAATAAACCAAACTTGTAATAAGGATTATGATGTATTAAATGGAAACTATTTAATAAATTTTAATAATTGTACGATTAGATTCAAAGATTATTATTTTTCAAATATACTGGAAAACGCTGAAGAAAAATATATATATATAAAAATACCAATATCATAAAAAATTTTACTCATAAAATAACGCTTGTAAAAATTAACATAGAACATCAAAATAATATTAAAAATATAAAAGAATTAAAATATGATACTAAATTAACATATGGATACAATACTTTAATTGCAATCACACTAATAATTTTCATAATTTTAATTTGTACAAATCATAAAACCATTAAAATAAAATTAAATAACAGAATTCAGGAGAATTCTAATTTAAAGGGGGGAGTAGTTACATATAATGATAATATAGATACTATTGATGACTTTTTAAACAAAATAGGTAAATGAACTTTATTTGTGCTTACTAAATTTAAATATTACCAACAAACTGTTACACTTATATTTTTTAAACATTTTTTGCAATACTTGCATTTCCTTTTTACTTTTGCATTTCGAAACTTTAAGTTCATTTAATTAATAAATTTATCAAAATCAGCAAATTATTGGAAAGAACTAATTATTTATTTTAATAAATATAAAAAGTAAAATCAGCAAACAATCAAAATATAAAGTAAGAATAAATGAAAATTGATGGCCTTTTGTAAAATTTAGTCAAAGTGAGCTGTTCATTGTAACGGGTGTTTTTTTAGAGGTATAGAACTTCGAATTGAAATAAAACACAAGAAAATCGTTTTAATGTCCATCAATTTGGCTTTATTGGAAGGATAATTTTATGCCATTAATGTTTAACAATGATTTCAGGCATGTGGCCGCCGCGGCTGGCTCGAATAAAGCCAATTCTACAGGTCCAATTTTCAACCACTTTTTCGAGCATATGGGGCCGTGTGTTGGCAATAACGCCACGAATGTTGGCTTCCAAGTCCCCTAACGTTTCTGGTTTGTTGGCGTAGACGAGCGACTTCACATATCCCCAAAGAAAATAATCCAATGGTGTCAAATCACACGATCTTGGTGGCCAATTGACAGGTCCATTCCGCGAAATTATGCGCTCATCGAATGTTTCCTTCAATAAATCGATTGTGACGTGCGCTGTGTGGCATGTAGCGCCGTCTTGTTAGAACCACAACTCATCCACATTCATGCCATCCAATTCGGGAACAAAATAGTCGGTTATCACGGCTCTATACCGGTCTCCATTAACGGTAACTGACTTTCCAGCATTATTTCGGAAGAAGTATGGCCCAATGACTCCACCAGCCCATAGAGCACACCAAACAGTCAGTTTTTGTGGATGTAATGGCGTCTCAAGGGTCTCATGTGGATTCTCTTCACTCCAAATGCGGCAATTTTGCTTGTTGACGTAGCCATTCAACCAAAAATGAGCCTCATCACTGAACAAAATTTTGCGATGAAAATCAGCATCGAGATCAATCTCATTTTCGGCCCATACACCAAAATCACGACGCATTGCATGGTCTCGCGGCTTTAATTCTTGCACAAGCTGGATCTTGTAAGGTCGCAAGCCAAGATCTTTGCGCAAAATCTTCCATAAAGTTGATGGACAAAGCTCCAATTGCTGTGCACGGTGGCGAATCGATTCATTCGGGTCCTCTTCAACACTTTGCTCTACAGCGGCAATTGTTTCTTCGGTGCGCACTGTTCGACGTCTCTGCGGATGCGTATTATCACATAGAGTAAATGTAGTGCGAAAACGATCCATGGTTAACCGAATTAATTGCTCTGATGGACGATTATGTCGACCATAAAATGGACGGAGCTTGCGGTAAACTTCGCGAACTGAACCATTAATTTCGAAATAAATTTGCACGATTTGCAAGCGTTGTTTTTTTGTCAACCTGTTTATGATGAAATGGCAAACCAAACTAAATATTAATCACTTGACAGCTGACAAAATGGCCGCCAGTTAAAAAAGTGATGCCAACTTAAAGTTCTATACCTCAATAAAAAACACCCATTATTAATGTATTTTTAAAATAAAATTGTAATTCATTAAATTTTTTTTTTTTCTTTAATGCGTGTTTTTTATTTATTGTATCTTCAAATATGAACTAACAATAAGTATTTAAATATTAAATCTATAAAAAAAAATTATTAGGCCCGACCAATGTCGGACATAAGCTTAGTGATAGTTATTAATAATACATAAGCAACAAAAATAAAAAAGTGTTTTCAAGCAGCTTCATCATCTAGAGTGTTGAATATTAGAGCCCATGTATCTTTTTAAGCGGATGTGTCCAGTAAAGTTCAAAATATTACGAGCAAGCGGATTAGGATGTGACTCGAGCTTTGTTAGATATTTGCCTGCGTACTTTACAATTTCTTCAGTCACTAGTGGCATATTCAAATCGCGATGTATATTTTAATTTTTGATGTACCATGGAGCCGATGTTATCATGCGTAAAATTTTATTTTGCCTTCGTTGAATTTTCTCTACATTTGAAGCTGAAGCAGTGCCCCATAGTTGAATTCCGTAACACCATATTGGCTTTAAAAGCGACTTGTATATTAAAAGTTTGCAGTCTAGACTGAGAGTTGAATTTCTACCAATAAGCCAATGTACCTGAGCTAATTTTAGTTTCATTTGAGTTAACTTAGAGTCAATGTGGTGTTTCCATGTAAGTCGTCGATCAAGGTGTATACCAAGATATTTCACATGTGAATGTTGAGGAAAAACTTGATTGTTAATCCGAATGGGGGAGCAAGTATCTCTTTTTAGGGTGAACGTTATATGAATACACTTTTGTTCATTGACTTTAATTCTCCATAAGTTTAACCAAAGCTTCATCTGGCTAATGTGTTCCTGGAGTTTGCGGGATGCCTCATCAGGGTTTTCGTGCATACTAAGGCAGTAGTGCTGTAAAAGTATTCAGTATTTGAGTACTGAGTACTCAATACCGGGATTTTTTCGCGGTACTCAATACACAAAAGTAACTACTCAATACTTTCAGGGTTGCATTTTATAGTATTCAAGCGAAAGTCTTCCTTTAAAATACATCAGAATTATAAAACTCTGTGACCTTGATACAAATAAATTTGACTCTGAACCTCATGGAGTTAGTGTAACAAACAGCCACTAAAAAAAAGTACGACAAAATGCATTATTAAACTACTTCAGTCATTAACAAATACTATTGGACAGAAAAATTGACCCTTTAGAATAGTGGAAGGAAGGCACGTGATACAATATAACCAGCAAGTCAGGTCCTCACAAACATGAAAAATATTTTAATTTCTTTCAATGTCGGTAAAATTTTATTTCTACATTTCAACAATAACTAAGTAATAACATCAATTGTGAGAAAAAAATGTTTATTAAAAATATTTAGAAAATAATTTAAGAGATTAATGCACTAGAAGTGTTAAGAGTACGTTAAAAAATTTGTATGTACAAAAACTAATCTTCAAACTTATTTATTTTCATTTGTTATAAATTAATTTAAATATACTTGTATTTAATCTTTGTTTTTCCATGTTGCATTATCAATAAAATAATATATGTAAATAATAATTTTTAACTTCCCATATACATACATATATAAAGTATTGAGTAGTATCGAGTACCCAAATTGAAAAAGTATCAAGTAGTTTTGTTTATTGGTAAGTAAGTCTTCAATTTTAAAATTAGGCCTTCATGCCACACTTTATCAAATGCCTGGGAAACGTCAATAAAGAGCGCAGAACAATACTTTTTTCCTCAAAAGTTCTTCTTATAAATTGAACCAATCTGTGAGTTTGTTCAATGGTGCTATGCTGACTTCTAAAACCAAATTGATGGTCTGGTATGCACCCACTACTAATTAGAATTGGGGACAATTTTGTTTTGAGCAGTTTTTTTTGTTCAACACTATTTCAAAAATGGGCTTGGATGTAATTTCGAGTGGGAAGCCCACTTATTGGCCTACTGACATACAAAAAATTCGGGATGTTATAGATTTTGGCGTCATAAAAAATATCTCTAGGGATTTAATTCAAGTTCAAGCTTCTCTTGATCTCTCGTCCAATCACTCTTCGACGATCATTACAATTTGTAGTCCCTTAAGAAGTAACTTACCTGACCCATATGTGAAGATGATCAATCGTGTTAATTGGCTGGGGTTCAAAAAATATCTCAGTAGTCATTGTACGGAAAACATTACGCTTAGAACATCCGATGATATTGAATCTAACATTGCCAATCTCAGCTAGAATATTAAACAGGCTGCTGAACATGCCACTATCTCCCATCCGCAGACAGGGTTTAATAAAATTTATTCTACAGACATTGAACGTCTCGTACGTGAAAAAAGAAGACACAACACAACATAAAATCAGATTTAAGGAGTGCACTAAACGACTCCAAGAGTTGCTTGCATATGAAAAAACTGCATCTCTTAAAAATTATCTGGAAGGTCTTGGTGTCACACCAGCGTCTAATTACTCTTTGTGGCGCGCTGTTAGAAAGCTTAAAACACCCATTGAGTATAAGCCACCTCTACGCACATCTACCGGAAGTTGGGCAAGAAGCGATACTGAAAAAGGTAAAATATTTGCTGAGCACTTAAAATCCGTTTTTACGCCAAACATATATACTGGTGTTGCTGATTTGCGGAATGTAGTCGCTCTACCCCCTCAACACATAAAGTTTAAGACGCGTGATTTACAAAAATTATTTGCCGAGCTCAACCCGAAGAAAGCTCCGGGTATTGATGGAATTAGTAACCAGATGCTGATGAACTTGCCTCGTATTGCAATGAGAATCCTATTATTCATATTTAATGCCATTTTACGACTGGAGTATTATCCACACAGCTGGAAGCTTGCCAATGTTAAAATGATTCCAAAGCCGGGCAAAGATCTAACCAAGGCTGAGTCATATAGGCCAATAAGTCTACTATCAAATTCATTAAATAAATTTTTTTTTTGTTTTTTTTTTAACTCCAATAAGAAAACGAATTACGAAAGTTGTGTGAGAACAGTTCAGTGCTAATCAGAAAGTAGTCGAGTTGAGATCGTTAAGGCAGTGCTAATCAGAAAGTAGTCGAGTTGACATCGTTAAGTCAGTGCTAATCAGAAATTAGTCGAGCCAGCTTCGTTGAAAGTGGATAATAACGGTAAGAAGTACTTAAGTAAAGACAAGTTGTAATTTGCTCAGTTAAGAATAAAAGGAAAAACAGTAGCAAATAAAAATTGTGTGTTATTTATTTTTGTTTTTGAGCAATCAAAAGAACTCACACGTTTAATAAAATTTAAACGTAACAATATATTTACTTTTTGTTTATCTCTTTTCATAGAATATTATCCCCCTTATGCAAAAAAATATTTTACTTTAGCTTTAAAGTTCATAGTAGTTGATAACCACTTTAAGGCTAACATAGCTTTGTTAAAAAATCATATGTAAAAGACAACTTTAAATATTTTTTGATTTAATAATTAATACTGGTAACACCACCGTGTTCAACAACCACTTCACAGCTTATGATGTACAAAATTGAATACAATTTCATTCGGATATTCAAATATTTTTTTATTTTATTAAATAAATTTTTATTATCTTGAAGTAAAGCAACCTAATTTAAAAAATTTGAGCTTCTGACATAGTAGGAAAACAGATAAACACAACCATGAAGTAAAAGTAAAAAAATGTGAAAAATTATCACAATTTGTTTTATTCGAATGAAAGGAGTATTTGAATATCCAGCTTTTTTTCTATTTGTTTTGATTGTATGTACATCACTAAAACATTTTTTTATAATTGTATTTATTTTAATATTTTTTTATGGATTTTGCTATGTATTTCGAATCAGTTGGATAATTTGGTGATGCTTCCCATTACATGAAAGAAATAATAAATTTAAGATAAGAGCAGGCACTTCTAGCTTCATTTTCAGATGTAACATGAATCAGTATGTGCTATATTAATAAAAATATTTGAGGTACAAAACACACATTTTGGAAATATCAACTTAAAGTAGTCTTAACAAACGTGGGTGCCTACTTTAGAATTTTTATACAATAATTTTTTTTAGAATACAACTTTACTTAACATTGCTGGGCAAAGCTTTATTAAGTTTTTTTGCATAAGACCCTATATCTTCAACTTGAAATTCTATTCTTATGGTAAAAAAAACACAAGTATACCTGGACCCAATAACTTTTTGCGAACGGAAAATCGTAATCTTTATTGATATTTTTATTCGTTTGTGTAACGGTAATCTGATTCTGTAATTACTTTTTTACGATAGTGTACATCTGTGTTTTACTCGCCATTTAATTGTATATCATGAGCGAATGTCAGCTAAATTTTTTTCTTTTAGTTGAAATTTGACTAAAACGTATAAAATATTTTGCTAAAATACATATTTGACTAAAATCTTAATAATTGAATGTTCATTAATAAATCGTGGCAAGTCATTACAAATTGAAAGCCATCCGATTGTAAGCTATTATGTCAATATGGAAAATAAAAAGGAGAAAAAACTAAGCGCATACAACTAGCATCCGATTCAGATTTGTCTTTCTGCTATAATATTGTAAAATTAAATGTTAATTCGAAGCAAAGAACAAAACAGACACAAATAAAATTAGTATCTGATTTGGATGGATTAGTAATAGGTCCGTTTGTTTACCCCAAAATTTGTGCAATTTTGTGCAAATTTATACTGGATTTTACTGAAATGCGTTCGTTTACACATAAAATTGCAAAAGAGAGTGCCAATTGAGAGAGTAAATTGACAGTTGTTGACTGAGAGTCTGCAAATTTTTACTGGACAAATTTTTGCCAGTAAAACCCAGTAGACGAAAAAACATACATAAACAAAAGTAAGCAAATACAAAGTATAATTTTTTTTTAATAAAAACATTTAAAAGAAGAAAAGTTGAAGTAAAAGTTTAACAATACAAATCTAAAAATTTTTATGTTCAAGATGAAACAAATTAAAGAACAATAATCGTTAAATATATCAGTTTTCAAATTTAATTTCATTGTGTTATTTACTTTAGTTTTTTAGAGATGTAAGGTTTATATATAAGTGAATACTGATTTCTGCATACTATTCAGGGTACCGACTATCAGAAATCAAATATTGATATATTTTCCTGTGCCATTTACCCAGAAAAAATAAAACTAAAAACCAAATACAAGCTAAAGCTTTCACACAATTTCTATTTTAGAAATGTGTATGTATATATCGCTTTAAATTTATAATTATAAAAATGTATGCATCAATTACCAAAAATATGATGCGTTTCAAAAACAACAAAAACATACAACAATATTATTAGCTGTTTTGATTAATCTCCAAACTTTTGTAATTTTTCCGTTCGCGTACTTTTTTGTGCAAGAGACATTCTTGAGAGTTAAATTTTCAAATTACCCAAAATTTACTCAACTACTGGATTTTACTGGAAAAGTAAACAAACGGACCTAATGTATCCTAATGTTTAAAATTTTCAACTATAAATTTTGTTTATTTTCTGTAGTTTTTGTTTCCTTATTTTTTGTCAGATTATTTCAAATTGACCTTAACTGTTTGGGGCAAAATTTGAAAAGACTGGTTTATTTGCCCAATTGCTCAAATACCAATTTTATGAGCTTTCATAAAATCCTTAATGCTTTACTTAAGAATAACAATAAATATATTATACAGGGTGGCGCAGAATGAGCTATATGCATTATGACTTTCTTATTTATAATTTGTAATTATAATTTTTTTAAATACAGTATGTTATTGGGGAATTTTTTGCAATTGGCTTTGAAAAATGATAAATAAGTGATGTCCATTTTCTGTTGTGCACATACGTGTTCTTTTTAGCATATTTTCACTAACTTTTGGCTAAATGTCACATGTAATGGCCATGAGTTCATTTTGAATGTTGGTTTTAAGTTGAAATATGGTTCTTGGAAAGAAAACTGTCAGGAGCTGTTAAATCTGTTGAGCATGCGTTACAAACGGACGATATGCACGTTCAATTATTTTTGTACATACGTTGTGCGATCGTGTAATGATTCATAATTAATTCCCCAAGTCTTCTTAACGAAATTCTGAAAAAAAGCAATGTGAGTCCGATCACAGAGGAGATGTGTAAACATCTAGTAATGAAATTTTTTTTAAGTTGGAAGTACTTATGCTTTTAGTATCTTTTTTTAAATTAATTAATTAAAAGTAACGAAACATTCAATATTGTAAATACATATGAATTTGTTGGTTTTTGTTTGTTTTATTAAACTTATTTGGTTAGTAAATGGGCACACTGCAGTATATGTATGTATATGTACTGCATTCAAAATTGCAGTAAGCAGTAAATTTACTGATTACTAAAAAAAATTCAGTAAATTTTTACCTCTAATGAAATTTAATTTGCATTACTAGTAAAATCGTAGGTCCGTAGCAAGTGGCAAAGTTTTTTCATTCAAATTTTGAAACTTTTGTATGAAAAACATTTAGCCACTTGGTAGAATTTCATTATGAATACGGGCATTACTGATTACTGAAAATTCAATGCACCTCATCATATAACAAATCATTTAGGCAATTTATAAAAATTGTAGAAAAAAATTTTAGTAAACAGTAATTTTTTTTTTGTTTTTACTGAAACTTTAGTGGTACTGCAGTGCTCATCTATGGTAAATGCCTTTACTTTTACTTTTTAATTTTTAATTCCTGTTGTTCATCGTTTAGTTGTTGCTGTTCTTGTTGTTGTGTACGCATTGCAATTAAAATAAATTCAGTAAAGTGCGACTTTGATTCGCGCACATTCGGTTTTGATAATTTTTTTTTTATTTAGCTCTCTTCATTTTTTAAGTTTTTTCAATTTAAACGATTTTTTTTTAAGTTTTATCACTTTTTTCTCGTTTTGGCGTTTTTTTCTCTTTTTGGGTTTTTTTAATTTTCGCAATTTTTTTCATTTTGGCGATTTTTTCATTCTGGCGATTTTTTTAATTTTGGCGATTTTTTTTTGTTTTTATGGAATTTTTTTCATTTTGGCGATTTTTTTCTGTTTTTGGGGTTTTTTTATTTAGGCGATTTTTTCATATTGGCGATTTTTTTGATTAAGGATTTTTTTAATTTTGGCGATTTTTGCGGCTTTTCGCGATTTATTTTAGTCCTAGAGATTTTTTTTAATATGGTGCTTTTTTCGTTTTGGCGATTTTTTTATATTTGGCGATTTTATATTTTTTTGATTTTTTAGTTTTATCGTTTTTGAAAATTTCAAGAGTTTTACTCTTACGGTTTCCAAGATACAGCAAGTTGTCAAAATTACAAAGTCAAAATTGCATTAACTGATGGAACACCCATTGATTTAAATTTTTTAAATTTAGTGTTAATTGTTGTAGTCTGTATAAAAATACACTAACTTTTAAAATTTCAAGTGTATATATATATGTACATACAATTGTATGTATATTACATGGGATTTTAACATTTTTCGTTGCTCGTTTTGGAACACCGTTTAGTTTTTAACTCTCGTGTATTTGTTGTTGTAGTGGCCAAATGTTTACATATTGTGTCCAAATTTCAAGTCCGTAGATCTTACGGTTCATTTTCCCTTTTGGTGTACGGAAATATACAGAAAAATAACCGGCGGCGGCGCACCGTCGGCTTCGAGCCGGTCGACTTGTTTCTCTGCTTGGTATTGCTTCTTTCAAACACTAATACACTCATACATAGCTCACACCGATTTCACAATGCAAAGCAAAAGCAAAAAGCAAAGAAATCTCAGCAAAGAAATCAAAGTCAAAAGATTTTTACCCCCTAGCGTATAGATGTTTACACATCAAAAACAAAGAAATAATAACAATTAAAAAATGTATAAAGATTTCAAATCATATAGCTCATTCTGCGCCACTTTGTATATTAAGAGCCTTATTTTTAAAAATTATTTAGGCTTTATAAAGGGTTAATAAGAAAAATTTTGTATGAAAATTTGTCTTAAGAACCCTTTATAAAGCTGTAAATGAATAAAAAACATTTTCAGGAAAATGGAATCGAGTTTCTAGTTTAATTAATAGTTTAAACCCAGCCCATAATCGGTCTCAATCGGGCCTGTCTAATATTAATATCATGTCTGCTAATAAAGACTAATTGCATTCAGACAAATCTTAATGCCCTTTGAATCACCATAACAGTTACAGTCATCCAACCTTCGCTTTCAATGAATACAGTGTTTGACACATATTAGGTGCGTTTGAGTACTTTTCCAGTAAAATCCAGTAACAGTAAATACTGAGTAATTTAAAGAAATTACTCTCAATAAAAAAGTTTGCAGCTAAAAGTACGCGAACGGAAAAATTGTAAAATCCAGTAAAACATACAAACAGCTGATAGACAATTTGGCGCTAAAAAAAATTATACATAATTAAATATGTACATATGTATATGCAAAAAAAACCTGAATATAATATTGTACTACGTGATCCAATCGAGATGAAATAGACTAGTTACATTATGGTCCATGTAATGCAGTCATGGATCATGTCGCTTTCACACAAGCACTAAATGCAATATGGAGTAGTTTTGGGGTTAGGCCGATGTAATGCAAATTTGGACCATTTAGTCCAACCCTAGGACATAAACCTCCTTTTTTCACATATTTGGAGTTTTGGCGTACTCCTACTCCTCTTTGGAGTATTTACATACATGTATGGAATAGTCGCATTATCTGCAAACAATATACAAAACTATACATACATGAGTATATATTATTGCTTCTGTGAAGCACTTTGGCAAGGCAAAAAATTATGGCTTTTTGGAAGCTGAATAAATTGGTTCTAGCTGGCTCATCTCGCACAAAAAAAATCTTATTCATGCGCAACACCAAGTGATTCTCTAACATTATCTCCCTTACTCGCGGTCTCCACCTGACATAAAATAGCTAACTTTAACATTAACTTCTAAGAATTGTTAAGTGGTGAGTATCAATATACTATACAATCTTGTGCAAGACCATTTGCACAAGATTGTGAATTGGGCTATAGTTTTTATGTACTCAGATGCAAAAGTTACTAGCTTGCAATTTTTTTTTTACTTTTTCCTCTATTTTGTTAGAGAGCCTGCCTTATGTTAGTGCTTTTCAAAAGCAGTTTTCGAAGCTTTTGTGATCAAGTAAACAGTACATTGCTTCCCTCAGTTGTTAGTGCTTCAAATCAGATTTTTTTTTCTGGGTAGTTACTGGCTAGCCGCATGGAAAAATTATATGGTTTTGAGAAAATCGATGAAGAATGTTTTTTTCATTTGTTTTATAAAAATACACCATAGTATATTTTCTTTAATAATAAAAGTAATAGATACATATGTTTTTATTTGAACTTACGGGCCTGGCCCACGATGTCGACAAGAAACTTTCTATAGCTTACTTGCCGACATCGCGCGTCAGGCCGTTAAAGTTTCTAAACGTTTTACCCTCGACGTGAATAATTAGGATGTACAGAAAAACACAAAAATGTTTGTTGCCGCTTATACCAATCATCACAACAATATTGTTCACTTCCTTTCAAGTAGTTCCAATGAGTGCATTTATTAAGAGAAATATACAATGAGAAAAGAACTTTATATATCCTAATATATTCAAGATATCAAAAAACTGAAAACAAATTTAAGAAATGTACACATTAATCATATTTAATCGATCAATAACTAAATTTTTTGAATATTCCATACGGGGAACCAGTAACCGTCCGACTATATGTATAAACAAAAATTAAACTATAAAAATCTATTAACTTTATTCACGTTTAAAAACAATCCGTTATGTTCTGCATTTCACGTGAAATTACATCGTTGGGAAATTGTTGTTATAAATACATATTTCCAACAATTCTATGAAAATTACACACGTTTTAATTTCCCGTGGAATACATAAAACATACCCTTATATTTTTCTGGCATCAAACTTAAATAAATACAATATTGTTCATAACTTAATACATTTGTTTTTTGTTATTTTTAAAATTTCATCAAAAACCAAAAACTTTTGTTTTCATTTGCTATTGTCTGTTTATATTTAAAAACATATGGTTTCATTTTACTGGATTTTACTGGCAAAAAATTTGTCCAGTAAAAACTTGCATTTACTCAGTAAATGAACTGTCATTTTTCTCTCTCAATTCGCCCTCTCATTTACTGGATTTTGTGTACTCGAACGCAATCCAGTAAAAAATAGTAAAAATTTGTACAAATTTTTGAGTTCTCGAACGCACTTATTATTACCTAGGCCAACGCTTCGTAAATGTAGGTAGAAATTGTATACAGACTTTGGATGGGTCGCACCAAAGAATATAAATCATATCAAAATCAAATCAAATCATATCATATAAATCAATTTATATTCTTTGGTCGCACTTACATTGTCAGTGATCTCAGATCGGAGGTGTATGTAACAAAATTTTTACTGGGAATACTTAATGGAAGACAGTTTAATAATGTGAATTTGCTTGGTTAAAGGGGATGAAATTATGTTTTTTTAATTTCATGCATATCTACTTATGTATGTTAGTATGCATGTATATTGTCTGGCTGTGTTGTAATGAATCTTTCATTACATTTAGAAAATTTTGTGAAATTTTATTAAAATTATTTAAATTATGATATTTAAGATTATATGTAATAGAAAAATTAAAAAGTAATAGTTAGTTTTCTTAAATCGTGCGATTTAAAATCGTCTAGTACATATGTGTATATATACACAGTGAAATCTTTCGTAAAATTGCGAAGATGTAGAGTTGTGTATTTTAACAATTCATATTGCTACATTTCTTATACAAATTGCACGTTCGAAGCGTTGTTACATTCCAACAAATGAAAATATTTGAAACCCATAAGCTGGATTTATATTAATTTAAGCTGAAGCAGCCTACTCTAAATATAACTTTTCAACTACAATAAACTATCAAAAAATGTGTACCTCTCTCATAAGCGGACACCTTTAATAACCGGACAAAACATTGTGACGGTGATTGTCCATTTAAGAGAGGTTTCACTGTAATAGTTTTAAAAATACAAATAATTTTATTACATTGTTTTTAACACATTAAATTTGTTCTATGTATATAGCTGAGACGCAATTTACACTGTTCCTTTTCCGTTTGCATTTGCAAGCAGGCTTTTTGAGTTTGCTGTTAAGAGTTGAGAACAGTGATGGGAATTGGAAATCTTGATTTTGTGCCAAATCTGCTTTTAAATAGTACCAAAATAACTTGAATAGTGCCAAATCACTTTTTATATAATTTTAATGTTGGCACTTGATGAATGATAATTTATTGCGTGTATAACTAGAATATCACAAAAAACACGGTCTAAAATTAGTTGTATGTATATACACATTAAAATTGCAAATTGTAAAATTTATAGTAAGGTACATTTACTTATGTTCTCGTAAAACATATTTGAGTATTAAAGAAAACCTTCTCCTAAATCGCAAATAATGCTCGATATTCATACATATATAGACATCATAAGAAATAAAAATATAAAACATTGTTTACTTTATAGTAATGATATAAACGACATACTTAAAGACTATAATAACCCTAAACTAAGACTATAAGCCTAATTTTTTTATATGCCACACAAGGTATATAAAACAATTTCCATACAATCCAATTATGTCAATTACAAAACAATGTTGTATTTAAAAGGCAGATTTGTGTGGCCTTTTATGCAACAATTTTTTGTTCTAAAGACATGTTCTTGTACTAAACAGTAGATGGAGGTTGAAATTTAGATTTACTTTTTGGTTTATGACTTAAATAAATAACAAAAAAATCTGTTGAAAATTTTTGTGACTAAAACGCGAATTGTTTGCATACAATTTGGATTTGGCTACCACAAAGTTGTTGCATTAGTGTCAAATATGACTATATAGTAAATGGACTATATCGTAAACTTTTTGAATGAAATTAAGTTCAAAAGTCATAAAAAACATTAAATATGGACTATATCATTAATGTAACAATAAGCGGTAGTGCCTATAAACGAAAACTACTGTATAGTGACAATTATAATTTGTAATTTTTGTTGCTGCAATTTCTTAAAATTCTGCTTTCAAATTGCATAAGTGTCCACATTATGAAAATCTAATATTGCAATTATGCACTGAAAAAATTATTAGACCACAAATTTTCTTGAAAAATTAATAATTCTATTTTTTGTTTTTCATACAACTGAAGAAATAATATAAAAAAAATAATAATATTACGTTTTTCTCTCTATAAAAACGCTTTTCCGTAGATCCGAAGATTTGCAAATGAATACAAGAGCCGAGTGTAGTAATTAGGGTTAAGAATGATACAAGTTTTATTTACAAATACACTTATACTAAATTACTCAAGAGCTTAAATACACTAATACAACTTAAACTAATAAATTACACACAAATATTCACAAATGGTTACCACTACGCCTTCCTCGCAGTAGTTTACGCACGTCTCTTAACTGGTTGCGCAAGTATTCACGTGACACCTCTCTGTCTGCTGCCATCACTCACGAGACTCTCACTGCCGTCACTCACAGTTGATACACCAATATTTCTTTGTCTGCTGCTTGTCACACACGGCACTCACTCTGCCGACACTCACAGTTGATACACCAATAAAGACTCACTGGCTTTACTTACACCCTTATACACGTCTATTCGCTGCGCTGTTCCCTTTACTCCAGTCGACACGATAGACTCCACAATAATCTCAATTCCACGACAGACTATTATTAATTCACAACTTAATTATCAACTGACTTGTTTACTTGCAAATGACTGACTTGTTCGCGACTGACTTGTTCGTAACTGACTCACAACTGCAACTAACTAACTCATTGGCTGCGTCACCGCTTTTTATACTCCACACAAATACCACCAGAAGTTTCAAGCAATGTCTAGACGATCATTATCGTGCCTAATTAAGTTCATGTGGTAACTATGTACATACATGTGTATATGCGTACGTGTGTACATCATTAACTAAGCAACACACGGTGGTTGTTTATCTTTTACTTTTTCATTTGAATTAGCATGTATGTGTGTGTGTAAATATGTGAATCTTCTTAATAAGCAGACGCTTTTTGTTGGAATATTTTTGTGTAATGCTGCTTAATCTTGTCGACGGCCATTTTCGTAACAATAATAACTGTTACCTATTTATTTTAATCAAACAAATATTCGTCGGTATAGTAGAATTTGTATTGTTGTTTTTGGTTCATCATTTTATATGTACTCGGATCGCCCGGTGGTCTAAATTAGACCACTTGACACCTAGTGTGTCTTTATTTATTATAAATACATGTGTACAAAACAAACACAAAGGAGAAAGTTGTCTTTTTTCAAACTCATTTTAATAGCTTTTTACTGCTTTTGAACCAATGATTTGAAAAAACAATCTTTACATATATTGTGCATATCTACAGAAAAATACCTTTTAAACCATATATGTTTCACCAATATTGGTGGACAGATACTTAAATGTGTATGACAAAAAAACGTGTGCCATATTTATATATAAGATTAGGATTAAAACAAGATACATATGTATATTGTTAGACTTCAAAAGTCTTTACCATGTATTAAAGATGCTAAAGTTTATAATTGCAGTCCATTTAACATTTTACTTTTGATAAAATTTCGAACAAAAAATATACTTTCCACGCTTGATGAAGAGTAGAGAATAAAAAGAATACCTAGAACGATTATATAAATATTACTTGAACATTTTTTATTCAAACTATCGTTTACGTCTCCATGTCTTTCAAAAGTTCGCTCACACTTAAGCTCTTGAATTTTTTTTAAATCTTCAAAGTCTAATATGGATCTGTATTCACTTTTAATTGTTTCATTTTTATCAAAAGGAACAGTATTATTTGTGTCTCCACTTAGAACATATTCTGGCGCATACTTTAGAAAACAATTCAAATAATAATCCTTGGAATAATATTTAGTTTTCAAATATAACACAAAAGAAACATAAGAAGACTTTAATTCTATTTTTGAATTATACAACTTTATGCTGGGAAAACTAATTTTTGATTATGAGTAGTTTCATTTCAGTGCAGCAATAATTTTCTTCCGTTGGAAGGTGGTTAGAATTTCGAACTATATTGTCAACATGGAGATCATTAATATAAATAAAAAAAGCCCCTTGAAAATTAAATGTAGTCTCACATTTTTAGATTGCATTGCGGTAATTTACTATCTCAAGGATATAAGCTAAAAATAAAAATACATTTTGCTTATATAATCCGTTAAACTATTTAATATGAATAAAGTTTTATCATTGCATTATGACTGAAAATTTTATAGTGTGAATAAATACTTCATGGGCTCCCACTGTTTAAAGACTCTATCTGCAACAACTTGACGAGACAACCAACTTAAGAATTTCATAAATTTCAGAGTTGAAATATTTCTAAAAATTTATAAAATCATCTCTACGACATGAGCTGTTACCAGCAAATTTATATATTCATTTTAATAGATCGTCAGAACCGAACAGTTGTCAGCCTGAAATCCTACTAAGTTTTCATTACTTAAAAACGTAGAAAGAACAAGACGAGTACTTATTATTGCAATAAGAAAAGTGTCCATACTTAATTATCAAAAAGTGCCAGAAAAGGAGCGAGAGTGCCACAGTGCCATGCAATATCCAATAGTGCCAAAAATGGCACAATTGTGCCAAATTTCCCATCACTGGTTGAGAAATGAAAGTTAGACTGGTTTTTGGATATTTCTCTTTGTTTTTTCGTACTCTCAGCATTAAGCGTGTATATAAATCAGTGGTGGGCCTGTGAATGCGTTGGTGAACTACCAATGTATTGAGCATGCGATCTACCCAACAAACACAAAGCCACACAGTTAAAATATTAATTGAAAACAAAACATTTTGGCCAGCGTTTAGACACGAAAACATTGGGAAGGGAAACATTTCGTTTGGTAGCTATTTACGGCTGGGGAAGAGAAAATCGTTTTTGTGTTCGGTAGTCGGCAACACGCTTTGTTTTCATATTCTTTGCTACATACACACACATACATACATATTAGAGAGCTGCGTAAACAGTCTTGAAATGTAAAAATTTCATGATTTTTAAATGTATTCACTTCGCATGTATTATACTAAACTAATAATAAATGATGTCGTACTATAAGCGAAGCACGATGGATGTATTGGTGTATGTGTATATCAGTTGTAACAAGTGATGTCGCAAGACAGCTTGTTTGTAACAAACACTCAAAAGAAGTACTGTTGATTAGTGTATGCTTGTTATTTTTCATATTGTACGTTTGATTGTGTGTGTAATATGTAGATGGTAAGCTATTATGTGGTTAACCGCAACCAACTAATGTTAATGCATGTGTGTGCCTTTGCATGTGCGCAGAAAAATAAAAGATAATACACACATACATGCATGACGTTTGTACACGCGCTTATGCGTAGAAAGAAGCTAGTATCACAAATTCTTCCGTCACGAAGTGTTTTCTTCTTTACTCTTATACCTACAATACTCAAACAAATTTCTTGCAAACAATGTTGTTAACGTTTGTTTTATAAGATTTCGCTGTAGTAAAGCATTTGAAAAATCCCTCATGTCCTGAAAGTTCTTATGAGATGTCTTGTGCAGGACACTAATACATATACAAATATGCTTCAATAATTTGCAATGTCGCCGGCGATATTTTCATCTGTATGAACGCGAGTGAAATAACAAAAGAGAAGTCATACTTGTCAGTCAATAGAAAACAGTTTTTTTAACTTTACTTTAGCATGGTCCATTGAAAGCAACCTTTCTTCAATTTTTTTCCAAATAAATGATTTTATTTTATTTTTAAAATATTTTCTCTTTCCCTACAATTAAACTTATAAATATCGATGTGAAAAGCATCATAATTTCTTTTAATTAGAGATGTGCACGTGAGCGTTTTTTGACTCGCGTAACGCACGCTCACGCAGAAAAATATTTTACTCACGCACTTTCACGCACGAATGATATTGAAAATGTTCACGATCACGCACGCTCACGAACAAAATATTCTTAATCACGAACGAGTGACTTACAATTTATCACGATCACGCACACTCACGAAAAAGTATGTAATCCAATTTGCATTTTTTTGGGTTGAAAAATATGTTTACACATATGTACGTATTCGAGTTGAACTTGAGCCTAATGATATAAAATTGAAAAAAAATGAGACGCATCCAATTTATAATTTGAAATACCTCTTGTACCGAAAAATCACAGTTGAAGAGCCACATAAGCGTTCAGGTCCTGTACAGTGCCATAATTGCCAAGAATATGGCCATACAAAAACATACTGCAATTTACCCTCTGTTTGTGTTGTGTGCGTCGAATTACACGGCACTGCTAGTTGCAATAAGCCAAAAGATCAAAGTGATAAAAAATGCAGTAATTGTGGAGGTAATCACACCGCTAACTACAGAGGTTGTCCTGTGTACTCTTTCGTAAAGAAGACTATGGTGCAAAAACCTAAATTAGCTCCAGCTCAATCAGCAAACGCTTACTCTGCCACATTTGCGCAAATGAGCCAACCAGTTACTTCCCGTGTATCGTATGTAGATGCTGCTAAGACAAATTCAATTCCCACACAAAATGTTTCCCCGCCAAATAATTCAAAAAATATTGACGCAAGCTTTAATTTTAATCGCCTTGAAGCTACTATTGAAAATCTGGTGCAAACTATAAACAATTTTACAACAAATATGACTAGCATGATGCAAGAAATGCTGCGAATGCAGAATACTCTGCTTCAAGCATTAATTAATAAGCCATGGACAAGTTAACAATATGTTTCTGAAACGCAAACGGCATTCGCCAACATAAAAATGAACTTGAGCACTTCCTAACGGAAAAAAATATTGATGTAATGTTAGTATCTGAGACTCATTTGACTTCGAGAAGTCTTTCTAAAATTTATGGCTACAATATATATGATACAAAGGGCCCTAGAGGAAGGGCTTGCGGTGGATCAGTAATTCGAATAAAGTCAAGACTCAAGCACTATGTTCTTGATAACATTTGTGAAGAACACCTACAAGCAACAAATATTGGCATTGAAAGTTTTTGTACAAATTTTGTTATATCATCAATTTACTCCTCTCCCAGATTTTCAATCACTGAGAATCAATATGAGGATTTCTACAAATCTCTTGGACCTTGTTTTGTAGCAGCTGGCGACTACAATGCTAAGCATACGTTCTGGGGTTCGCGTCTTATTACCCCCAGAGGTCGAGCATTGTTCCACACTATTTCAAAAATGGGCTTGGATATCATTTCGAGTGGGGAGCCCACTTATTGGCCTACTGACATACAAAAAATTCCGGATGTTATAGATTTTGGCGTCATAAAAAATATCTCTAGGGATTTAATTCAAGCTCAAGCTTCTCTTGATCTTTCGTCCGATCACTCTCCGACGATCATTACAATTTATAGTCCCTTAAGAAGTAACTTACCTAACCCATATGTGAAGATGATCAATCGTGTTAATTGGTTGGGGTTCAAAAAATATCTCAGTAGTAATTGTACGGAAAACATTACGCTTAGAACATCCGATGATATTGAATCTAACATTGCCAATCTCAGCGAGAATATTAAACAGGCTGCTGAACATACCATTATCTCCCATCCGCAGACTGGGTTTAATAAAATTTATTCTACAGACATTGAACGTCTCTTACGTGAAAAAAGAAGAGCTAGAAGGGAATGGCAACAGCACAGATCACCACAAAATAAAATCCGATTTAAAGAGTGCACTAAACGACTCCAAGAGTTGCTTGCGTCTGAAAAAACTGCATCTCTTAAAAATTATCTGGAAGGTCTTGATGTCACACCAGCGTCTAATTACTCTTTGTGGCACGCTGCTAGAAAGCTTAAAACACCCATTGAGTATAAGCCACCTCAACGCACATCTACCGGAAGTTGGGCAAGAAGCGATACTGAAAAAGGTAAAATATTCGCTGAGCACTTAAAATCCGTTCTTACGCCAAACATATGTACTGGTGTTGCTGATTTGCCGAATGTAGTCGCTCTACCCCCTCAACACATAAAGTTTAAGACGCGTGATTTACAAAAATTAATTGCCGAACTCAACCCGAAGAAAGCTCCGGGTATTGGTGGAATTAGTAACCAGATGCTTATGAACTTGCCTCGTATTGCAATGAGAATCCTATTATTCATATTTAATGCCATTTTACGACTGGAGTATTATCCACACAGCTGGAAGCTTGCCAAGGTTAAAATGATTCCAAAGCCGGGCAAAGATCTAACCAAGGCTGAGTCATATAGGCCAATAAGTCTACTATCAACTATGTCAAAGCTTTTCGAAAAACTGCTCAAAACAAAATTGTCCCCAATTCTAATTAGTAGTGGGTGCATACCAGACCATCAATTTGGTTTTAGAAGTCAGCATAGCACCATTGAACAAACTCACAGATTGGTTCAATTTATAAGAAGAACTTTTGAGGAAAAAAAGTATTGTTCTGCGCTCTTTATTGACGTTTCCCAGGCATTTGATAAAGTGTGGCATGAAGGCCTTATTTTAAAATTGAAGACTTACTTACCAATAAACATTTTAAATCTTTTGGAAAGTTACATTATTTCCCGTAAGTTCACTGTTGTGGAAGGAGACTTTACGAGTAGGCCTGAAACTATTTCATCCGGTGTGCCACATGGGAGCATACTGGGACCAGTTTTATATTTGATTTATACTTGTGATATGCCTGTGAGCAGTAGTATCCATACTTCCACATTTGCCGACGATACAGCCTGCCTTAGTATGCACGAAAACCCTGATGAGGCATCCCGCAAACTCCAGGAACACATTAGCCAGATGGAGCTTTGGTTAAACTTATGGAGAATTAAAGTCAATGAACAAAAGTGTGTCCATATAACGTTCACCCTAAGAAGAGATACTTGCTCCCCCATTCGGATTAACAATCAAGTTGTTCCTCAACATTCACATGTGAAATATCTTGGTATACACCTTGATCGACGACTTACATGGAAACACCACATTGACTCTAAGTTAACTCAAATGAAACTTAAATTAACTCAGGTACATTGGCTGATTGGTAGAAATTCAACACTTAGCCTAGACTGCAAACTTTTAATATACAAGTCGCTTTTAAAGCCAATATGGTGTTACGGAATTCAACTATGGGGCACTGTTTCAGCTTCAAATGTAGAGAAAATTCAACGAAGGCAAAATAAAATTTTACGCATGATAACATCGGCTCCATGGTACATCAAAAATTCAAATATACATCGCGATTTGAATATGCTACTAGTGACTGAAGAAATTGTAAAATACGCAGGCAAATATCTAACAAAACTCGAGTCACATCCTAATCCGCTTGCTCGTAACATTTTGAACTTTACTGGACACATCCGCTTAAAAAAGAGAGATACACGGGCTCTAATATTCAACACTCTAGATGATGAAGCTGCTTGAAAACACTTTTTTCTTTTTGTTGCTTATCACTACTTATGTATTATTAATAACTATCACTAAGCTTATGTCCGACATTGGTCGGGCCTAATAATTTTTTTTATAGATTTAAGATTTGAATACTTATTGTTAGTTCATATTTGAAGATACAATAAATAAAAAACAAAAAAAACAAAAAAAAAACATATGTACTTATGTATGTGTGTATGTCCAGGCTGCCCAGAGAAGCGCCAGTGCCGAACATCAATCGGTTTTCTATACAAATGAATACACATACGGTGGGCAGCTATGATGTTTGTACATATGTATGCACGTGTATATGTAAAATTTACATTGCACAGTGAGGACTGTTACAAAGTAAATGGCAATAAATCTGGAACTTCTTAACTACTGATTGGATTTATATGAAACTCCTAACATCAGCAGAGGCTTTATAACACATGTCATGACAACCTTCTGGCTTGAGCTGGACATGGGACATGGGACTCAAAAAAAACTTCTGAGGCTTGTAACTTTTTTAAAAATTATCCGATTTTTACGGGATAAAGCATTTTGATATAAACTTGAAATTCTTAAGAAATAATTTCCCAAAATGTGTTTCTCGTAAGATATTTTACTTAAGCCAAAAAAATTTTTTTTGCCTTGACCTTTTTTAGTATTTTGCCTAATACTTCTTAGTTCATTGTTGGATTTTAAGTTAAAAGACAGCATTAAATTTTTGACAAAATTTTTAATAAACATAGGAAAAAAATTTATTAACATATTCATTTGTGAAATCGGGAAAATGCTAAAAAATCCAAATTTTAAAATTACCTTGAAAAAGGCATGTGTTTTTTTAAGTATCTTGATTATTTTCAGTTTTGTAAAAAACTTCGTTTAATACATTTTTAATTTTTTCATTACATAGCGTTAAAGACAATACATTAAGAATGTACTTAGAGCCAATTATTTTGCATTTCGGACATATACCCTACATTCAACAATATCCTAAAATAGTAAATTTGAAAAATATTTTTTGTGTTTAAGCGGTTATATAAAGTTATGACGGTAGATTTTGAAAACTTCAACTATAAGATTTTATTATGTAAATAGTTTTATACATTTTTAACTAAAATTTAAGAGTGCTTTTTCATAAATGCGGATGAACGCATAGTTTTTCTGAAAAAAAGTCAAAATTTAGGGAAAATATGGTTGTGTATCATAAAAATATATATTAAAATAATTTTATTTTTCTACATTGGTATATATTAATTTCATATGAGCCAGTTTACTACGTCTGAAAAAATTATAACAATAGCGCAATACACGATCTTGTGTAAATGGTCTTGCATCGTAGCATGTGCAAAATGGTATAGATTAATGATACTGACCTATTCAGGAATGATAACTCGTGAGAGCGTGATAATTCGTGCGTGATTATTAAAAATAGCTCACGCACGATCACGCACGAGTAATTTATTTTTATATCACGCACTCACGCATGATTAATTATAAATTTGATCACGAACATGCGTGATTCACGCGTGACACGATAAAATCACAACATTTGCACATCTCTACTTTTAATGATGTATTTTCTTTGTTTCTTAAATCTTTGGTAATTGTAGCCAGATGTTCAAACAGTCCTCTAGCACAATCGGGAAAATTCATGTTGCTGCTTCTAGTCGTTTGTATATAATTCGATTGGCCATTATTTTTGAATTTCAAAGTAACGACTCTTGTGTTGGCAATGCGGTGTGCTACTGGTAGTACAGGGTGGTTACCATAAGTGCTCGCACTTTTATTTGTATGTGTGTATGTCTGTAGCTATGTGCACAATTATTGTTGTTGCTATAGTGTTTGCACGTGAATATGTGTGTGCGTTTAGTGCTTTAGTTAAATACTTCTAAATAGTTCTTTGCATTATTTTTACGTAACACTGCCGCCCAGATAATATGCCTATTCGTAACGAATATGCATATTATCCGGCTTTCCATAGTTTGCGAGTCGTTCTAAGTGTACAACTTTCATTTTTGACCTTGGGCTATTGTGTTTTTGTATTCTGTAGACGACATCGTTTAACTTTTTTACCACCATATATGGTCCCTCCCAGTGAGTCGGAATTTTTGGAGACAATCCTATTTTTCGCTGTGGGTTGAAAAGTAGAATCAATTGACCCTCATTAAAGCCTTTCGAGCTTGCAGCGCGGTCGTATCTAACTTTCATTTTATTACTGACCATTTTAATTCGGCTACGTACAAATTCATGTAGCTCATTTAAATTTCTTGCCTTTGGAAAGGGCCAGTATCTGCTTCATTTGTTTGTGTAGGCCTGACGCCAAGCTCTAAGTTTCCTGGTAACTTTAACTCAGCTCCAAAGATAACTTTTGCAGGTGTTCGCGATGTTGCGTCATGCACAGTTGACCTGTATGCTAATAGAAACTCCGGAATGTGCTCGTCCCAGTTCTTTTGATGCGCGCTCACCACTTTTCGCAAATATTCTTCTGATGTACGGTTGAACCTCTCTACCATGCCATCAGACTGTGGGTGAAGTGGTGTGGTTCTGGTTTTCTTTATCCCATATCGCTCGCACATGTCTTTAAATATGGCAGACTCAAAATTTCTACCTTGATCAGAATGCAGTCCAATAGGAACTCCATAGCGACATACCCAGTTGTTTACAAACGCGTCCGCAACCGTTCTGGCTTCCTGGCTGGGTATGGCATAAACTTCTGGCCATTTGCTGAAATAGTCCATCACTACAAGAATATAATGATTCCCAGCGTTGCTGACTGGAAATGGTCCTGCTACATCCATTGCTATCCTCTCAAAGGGTGCTCCCAAGTTATATTTTTGCAGTAGACCCCGACTTTGTTTTGCTGGACCTTTAGCCTTCATACACTGTGTGCAATTTGCTATCCATTCGGCTACGGCTTGTTGACATCCAATCCAATAAAAACGCTGTTTTAACTTTTCGAGCGTTTTTGTTACGCCCAGGTGACCACCGCTGGGACCATTACGGAAGTCTTTAAACACCTCGTTCCTCTTGGATGTTGGGACCACGATCAGATTGGAAACCGTCTTACCATCTACACTTTCCCAGGCGCGATACAAACAACCATTTATCAAATTCAGGCTATCTCACTGGGCCCAATACGATTTTACCAGTGGACTTTCAGTTGATATCTCATTACGGGTGGGTCTTCTATCCACCTCTTTAGCCGCTATAATTTTTCCCAGTGCAGGATACATCAATGACACATTCCTTTGCCTCGACTTTTGAACAATATCTGCACTCTAAGCTAAAGGGCCGCCGTGACAGAGCATCAGCATTATTATGCTTTGCACACTTTCTGTGTTCAATGCAGAAATCGTAGCTCTGAAGACGTTCAATCGAGCGTGCTAGCTGCCCTTCAGGCTTTTTAAACTGCAGTAGCCACCTGAGCGCAGAATGGTCAGTTCTTAAAGTAAAGTGTTGGCCGTACAAGTATTTGTGAAAATGCTTAATGCACTCCAACACTGCCAGAAGCTCCCGTCGTGTCACACAGTAGTTGCTCTCAGGTATCGGAAGTATTCGGCTGTAATAGCCCACTACTTTTTCTGTTCCATTAATCACCTGCGATAGCACACCTCCTATTCCATATCCACTTGCATCGCTATCTAGCACAAATTTTTCCCCAGAAACTGGATATGCTAAGACTGGTGATGTGCACAATAAATCTTTTAGTGTCTGGAAAGCATTCTCCTGCAATTCACCCCAATCGTATGGTTGCGACTTCTTTGTTAGCTCATGCAAGCTTGCAGCTACACTGGCAAAATTTGGCACAAAGCGTCTGTAGTATGTGCAAAGGCCCAAAAAGCTGCGCAATTCGTGAAGGTTTCTTGGAAGAGGCCAGTCCTTTACTACTCGTATCTTATCTTAATCTGTTGAAATGCCATCTGCAGTAACTTTATGGCCCAGATACTTCGCCTCTTTCTGGAATAGTGCACACTTTTTGATGCTGAGTTTGAGTCCAGCCTATGATATGCGCTGAAAGACTTCAGTCAGATTTTTAAGGTGTTCATCAAAAGTCTTCCCCATTACAATTATGTCATCAAGATACACCAAGCATGTTTTCCAGTGCAGTCCCTTTACCACTTGCTCCATGAGCCGCTCGAAAGTAGCCGGAGCATTGCAGAGCCCAAATGGCATAACATTAAACTGCCACAGACCATCGCATGCGCTGAAAGCAGTTTTCTCCTTGTCTTTCTCTGCAATCTCCACCTGCCAATAGCCGCTTTGTAGATCCAATGTGGAGAACCATTTCGTTCGTCAATTCGTCACGTCATTTAGTTTTCTGTAATCGACACAAAATCGAGTTCTGCCGTCCTTTTTCTTTACTAGCACTACCGGTGAGCTCCAGGAACTTGAAGATGGTTCGATTACACCACACCGCCCCATTTTATTGACGAGCTCTTTTACCTCAGTTCGCTTAGCCAGTGGTATACTTCTGGGAGCCAGTTTTATTGGTCTTGCTTCTCCAGTATTCATTTCATGAAATAAGAGCTTTCAGGTGAAAGCTCTGCTACCCATTGCTCCACATGTGCCTGAAAGTCTTCACGTTCCTCTGCAGACATATTGGCAGGTTCTGGCTTTTTATCGCAGTTTATTATTGCCGCTGCTGGAGCACATTGACCTATTTCAGAACTCGTGTGTTGTTTGTTGGTACACCCGTTTACTTTTCCTTGATGGCGAAACAGATCTGGCTCTCTTTCTTGGCGACTTGCAGTTGCGCTGGTAATGACCAACTTTGCCGTAGTTATAGCACTTATTGTTAGCTTTGTGTTCTTTCTCCGCCAATGCTTGTCTCACGGCCTCCTTAATGCTAGAGACTAGACTAGTCTCATTTTCGGCAAGGACTTCCATGTTCCGCACCTTGCACACCTGTGGCTTCAAAATCACCCTAGCAGTCTCCTGAGCTAGTGCAAATGAAACCATTTCTGCGAAGGTTGCCTTTTGCGTAGCACACACTACAAGTTTGATATCAGGGTCGCGGATCCCATTAACAAACGCCTCCGTTTTGACATGATCCAGGAATGGATGGTTTTCGCCTGGATACGTAAGCTGCACTTCTCTCATTGGGCTTTTGTCCTCTACATCGCAATTCGATGCGGTATATGTCACGCTTGTGCTCACCACCATATTTGCGTTGCAGTGCCGCCATTATGTCATCAAAACTGTTTCTGCAGCCTACCGGTACAGTTTCGAGTACTTCTGCTGCCACACCCTTTAAGGCCAAAACTAGCTCTATGGCCTTTTCTTCACTGTCCCATCCATTTCTGTTATCCACTGTTTCGAACTGAAATTGGAAGATGTTCAGTGGTGCACTGCCATCGAAACAAGGCGTCTTTATCCTGTTGGAAACCTCTGGAACAAATCGCACTGGTCCGCCTTGGCGCTGGAGATTGACGATTTTTGCTTCCAGATCGTGCAATTTCTCGTCTACATCTTTCACTTGTACTGCCACGCCACCAATTTCTAAGCTATGGACTTTATTCTCTAGCTCTGATATTTTCTCGTCAAACTTGCTGACTTGTACTTCAATGCTATCTACTCTTCTATATAAGGCCTCAGAAATTTCTTGAAGTTTCTCATTTGTGGCCTTAACTTCAGCTAAAACTCTCTCGTTGTTGGCCTTAGAAGTTTCTTGAAAATCAGCCTTCATAGCTCTAGAAGACTCCTGAAGTCTCTCATCCATTTGGCCTAGAAGTTTGTCATTGTTTAGCTTAGAAGACTTCTGAATTTCAGCCTTCATTTCCTCATTGTTTGCTCGAGAAGTTTCTTGAAGCATTGTTTCCATTTTCTCCATCATGGTGGCCAACATTGCGCTGATGTCTGTACTGGTTGCTGCTGTCGATGTTGCGCCGCTGGAACTCTTCCAACAATCTTTTCTGTAGTTCGACCTTGTTACCAGTTGTTGGCAAGCCCAGATTGTTCAACTCTTTCTTGAATTGCTCCACCTTAAGCTCTTGAAATTGCATTCTTCCTCGTATTAAAAATTAATTATTTTCTAATTAATTTATTATTTTTATTTTAATTTTGCAATACCACTTCTGACGCCAAATGTTAAGTTTAAATTTTATTAAACGTGTGAGTTCATTTGATTGCTCAAAAATAAAAATAAATAACACACAATTGTTGCTACTGTTTTTCCTTTTTTAAGCATTAAACACATTCACCACAGGCTACACGAACACACGACTTCAAATGCCACTAGCAGCATTTGCCGTGTCGTAGCCGGCTAATTAATTATTTTGGAGACGGCAGCAGCACCATCTGCAGCTGATATTCAAGTACAAATACATAGTTCAGTATTGCTACTTTTATATATGTATTTTGCATTTATAAAAATTAATTACCCTTTTAATATGTACTTATTTCACGTAAAAGTACAAAAATTAATCAATTTATTCTTTACATCAATTTTTGGATATTTTTTCTGTTAAATAATATGAAATAATTGTACAAAATCATTCATTCAACATTTTTATTATACTGGCAACACTGAATTTTCTCATTGTAGCCAACGAAATAGAAATTAGTTTAATTGGACTACAACGACAAAATCAGCATAGCCAACAACCTGCCGCCATGTTGCCTTGCTGTCTTCAAAAGAATTATTCTCATATAAACATGTGTATTCTATCCTTGACATTTGCTAGTCGGTAGCTTGCTGTGGTGAATGTGTTTAATGCTTTATTCTTAACTAAGCAAATTACAATTTGTCTTTACTTAAGTACTTCTTATCGTTATTATCCACTTTCAACGAAGCTGGCTTGACTAATTTCTGATTAGCACTGACTTAACGATCTCAACTCGACTACTTTCTGATTAGCACTGAACTGTTCTCGCACATGCTGCCTCTATTTATTTTATGGTAGCCAGATGTTCAAACAGTCCTCTAGCACAATCGGGAAAATTCATGTTGCTGCTTCTAGGCGTTTGTAGATAATTCGATTGGCCGTTATTTTTGAATTTCAAAGTAACGACTCTTATGTTGGCAATGCGGTGTGCTACTGGTAGTACATGGTGGTTACCATATATGCTCGCACTTTTATTTGTATGTGTGTATGTCTGTGGCTATGTACGCAATTATTGTTGTTGCTATAGTGTTTGTACGTAAATATGTGTGTACGTTTAGTGCTTTAGTTAAATACTTCCACATAGTTCTTTGCTTTAACCCTGTAGGAATATTTTTACGTAACAATATGTATACATATATTGAAAATAAAAATTAACAAATTATTATATATAAATGTCAGCGTTGTCAACTTGGTGAGTTTCGCACCATTTTGGGTGCTTTTTGAAATGTTCTGTGCGAAAAATTCCTTAGTTGGTGCGTGATGCGCTTTTTTTAATTTCGGTGCATTTTTTTAATTTCTGGTGGCACCAACGCAAATTTAACACAGCAATGGGTTAAAACCGGACAATTCTTGTTGTGAAACTTACCAACTTCCTGATAGTGTTTAATACACTCAAAAAAGTTATACATTAACTGAATGTAAGTTATTTCAGAAGTTTTCCGTGAAGTTTAAATTTAAGGAAAATTTAGTTAATTTACTAAGGCATACATATTTTAACTTTTTGTGTATGTTGTTTATTAACCAAACTACAACATAATAATGATATTCTGTGCAGTCAACATATGCTGGGAACACAATTGGGACGAACGACGAATTTCGTCCACGTCGACAAATTCGTCGATAAGAATTCGCTGCGTAAATTCATTGTGTGAAGCACAATGACGACGGATTTACTCAGTGAATTCTGCTCTTATAATTGATAAAGTTGGTTATTGTCAGTGTGACCATATAAGCTAATTTTGGCTAAATTTAGCTTATTTCTTCTGGATTTAAGGTGGAGGTACATAACACGCGTTCAATGCGCTAATGCGATACACGCCTGTCAAAAAAGTTTAAATATGTTGTGTGTTTTCATAAGGCAAGTTACATAGAGAAGTTCGCGACGCGCGTACCTCGCCAAAAGTTGAACATTCTTCAACTTTCACGCGTTGTATACAAAATGACAGCTAGTGTTGCCAGATTCATAAACTAACATACACAAACATGATTAGAAATTAATTTTTTTATTAAACAATGGATACAAAAATGAATTAAATGTTTAAAGAAAAATGCAACGTAAATGCAAAAAAAAAATAGCCGGCAAAGGATTTAAATTTTACAACTAAAAAAGCTTCAAAAGCGTGGTGTGTAACCTTCCATTTGTGTAGCGTTGAACGTTTAACAAGCCAGAAAAGCGTTGCCGCGTAACGCGTGGTATGTACTTCCACCTTTAGCTTTAAAATTTTCATTAAGCTCTTAGCTTATTTTTTTAGCTTTTTTTTAAACAGATTTAACTTTTTTAGCCTTTTTTAATTCAAATTGCGTATTCTCTAAAAATATATTAAAAACATACGTGATTTAGCTTAATTTTATTTTAAATTCTGGTCACACTTGTTATTGTGTATGTAAAAAGATTGGGAGAGAATATTGTTTTTTCGTCCTTCGTCGGCATACGAAATAGAAATAAATCTATCTCAGAGTTCGTCACGCACGACGAATTTCGTTCTACGGCGGTGTTGTGTTCATTTTCATATGAACAAATGTGTTTTATTTTTTGTGACGAAAGTTCGCACCAAAAAATTCGTCGTTCGTCCCAATTGTGTTCCTAGCATTAATCAGTTATGCTAGGAACACAACTGGGACAACAACAACAACTACAATATGCAAAATATTCTTCATTGGCAGATACGATAAAATCGCTCACAAGAAAAAATGGAGTGTAACATACGATAAAGTATTATATCAATTTTTGAGGAACGAAGTGGAATTCGCCTACAATATTTTCTCAGGTGACGTATCTTTGAATGTAGAACAAGATTACATCAAAAACTCAATTTCAAACAAATTGGCATATACGATAATTTCGCGCAAAGGGGTCGATATATTGTAAAAGGCTGTTTATTTCTATTGTTATATTTTTAATATGGATATATTAAACTTCTGATAAAATTTTTTTTTAAATATTTGAATAAAATGATAAATGAAGAATTTTTATTAGTTTTGAATCCTTTCTATTAATCCTAGATCTCTTTAAAAAGTTTTGTACAGAATTTATGAAATTAAAAAAAAATATTATCTATTTAATACAAATGAATATAAACAAATTTGCTAAGATTTTTTAGGTTTTATTTCTTTAACCCTGAACTGTAAAATCCTCTTTTGGGGCCATTATTACTACCTAAAGATAAAGTTCCTGATAGTTAACCTTAACATTAGCTAACGTGAACGATAAAGTGACGATTAATTTTTTTCATTATTACAACCAAGGCGCATTTATTAGGTGGCAGCACTAGACCAGGTGACTAATGTCATTATACCAATCTAAATGTCAAATTTGGGTTGTATATGTATAAGCCTAAAAGCATGCTTTTATTTGGGTATACATAAGCACCTTTCGAATATTCAGTTTTGTATGGTGTTTGACATTTCCTATAAGAAACATGCAATCTGACGATGCTACCCTGTTTTGAAAAGTAAGAAGGTAATTTATACCAACAAAGTACATGTGGTTGTTGCTGTTGTAATATTTGTTGTAGAATCACGGGTACCTGATTGATGTGCCTTGATTACAACTGTCCGATAAAATAATTAATACAAATGATGTATTGTGGCAACACTGGTGTACATACAGGCTACTTTGACTGTTAAAATTCTTAAAGTTCACTTTGAAAGTTACCATGAGGATAAACCTGCTGTTAGCTTATCAGTCACTTTTACATTAATGGTTACTTGTAATAATCAAAATATATTTACCTGTCAGATAACATCCTAAAATTAACTATTTGTAAGTTGTAATAATGGCCCTTATTAGTGTTAAATTTTTAACACAAAAAACTAATGTACTTTTATGCATAATTCAATAAACATTTTAAACTAAAAAAATAAATTCTAAATTTTTTTGTAAATGGCGCGTTTTTTCTCCATTTTGGTGCGTTTTGAAATTTCAAAGTTGACAACGCTGATAAATGTACATAAGTATGTATGGTATTATTTCATGGTAAATAAAACCTCTTTTCAGCTTTCATATTCCTAACGAAGCGCAATGTTTCTTTTATATGGAAAATTATCTTTGCTATCAAAACATTCAAACATGTTTTGAATGTTCTGTGTGAATTTTGATGTTCTATTTCATTTTTATTTTGAAAGGCTTGGTTTTACTTCAATATTGTTCTATTGCAGTTTTGTTCTGTACTGCAGTATTCTTATGGTAAAGCAAAACACATCTCTTTTGAAAGTTTTGTTTTAAAATAACGGAGCAATATACACACATATTTTGAAATTAATGAGAGTGCTTGTAAGCCTTTTTTTAGGGCTTGTGGCACGCTCTACTAAACAAGCACTAAGCAGCAAAGCTGTAACCGGGTGTCCTAAGACTCCTCTCTTCTTTTTTTTAATTTTATATTGAAGGCATAAAAGGTCAAATTTAAATAAAAAAAATTTATTAAGAGTGCGTAAGGCTACACCGATATACTCTATGAATTCTAGTAATATACATATGTATATATCATTTAAGAAATCTTTTATTCGACATATTGTCAGAAGTTTATTTTAATTTTAAAAACTTATTTGCTGGCGTTTCAGCGTTGTCTATATACATTTCATTGTTGCAGTAACAAATCATCAGTTGACTTTAACCACACATTTTGAACAGTCACAAATCTCTTATCTCATGCAAAGGTGATGCAAAGACTTTCAAAAACTATTTGAAAATTCACAAATGATAATATTTTTGAAAATCACAAAATAAAAATAATCGTAGTAGGCTTAGAAACTTATTCAAAACTCAGCAAATAACTTATATCTGATATGAATCAATTCTATTTTTCTACACTTTTATATAATTAGAAATCCATTGCATTACAATAAAAGTAATAATGAGGCAAAATGAAAAATAAAATCTAAATTCAACATTTAAAATCTATTATTCGACGTATTGTATAAATAAAAAGGATATTGAGAAATGACATAAAAGCAAATTTTAGAGCTAAGTTTGAACACAGCCTTCATGTTATAATAAATGAAATATAAAGTTCAATATTGACTACTTTGCAACACTGTACTAGCAGTTGAAGTAACGCTATGTTCCCCTTTACATAGTGTCCACTCCTAATGATTTTATATCAGACCTCGTAATACGACGCCGGCAGAGCAACTGTCATTTTTTCATTGCGCTGATTTACACGGGCATAATTGTGCTGGCATAAGATGCCAGTTTGTTGGTGAAGAGGCAAAGAGAGTGGTTTTGCGGTTGGCATAACTTTTCAACCAGCTACAACCCCGCATTAGCAGCATAAAACCAATACACACACAACTTAAAAAACAACAAATGTTAAATGAATACTAAAAACACTAACACACAAAGCTGTGTATACGTATACATTTTGTGCCAGATGAATTAGTCTCGTGTAATTTGGAAAAGAACAAAAATTGTGCGGCTTAAAAATTGTTCTCGTCTAAACTACCTCATTAATATCAACACAAAGTGGTAGACGTTGATGATTTTATATTATGATGAATCAAACAAATATTAGAAAAATACTTGCCAAAAATAAATAATTTGCGTGTTGTTTAATTTTTTGGTCACAAATAATTGTTATGTCGCATTTTTTAAACGAAAATTGTTTAATAAATAAACGTTAAACTCACAATAACACACAAAATGACATTTGATATCAAGATGAATTCATCAGGCCGTGAGCTCCGATGATTATATCGCTCATTTGCTTCAATAGTGGTATAACTCCAAAAATGAGTTTTTTGAGTTAATAATGCAGAAAGATGCGGCATTTTGTATTTTATCTTGTGTAAAAATTTCATATAAATAGCTTGTACCATCACCTCCTGAGAGAAGATTTTTTTTCATTTCTCCATTGAGTTGTATGCAAAATAAAAACTTAAAACGCGTTTTCTGCAAAATCGGTTTTTTTGAGTTGTACCACTATTGAAGTAAATGAGCGATATCACAATGCTACCATAATAATAAATTGAGTCTATACGTGATGAATTTTCATCATGATATAAATTTGACATTCAGGTGTGGACACTATGTTAAGGCTCAGTTAGCCGACTGTAATGTAATGTAACTGTAATGTAGAAAACAGCTGATCGATATTTTTATATGAAAAGTAGGTTACGTTACATTACATCTCTATAACCATTTTCATTAGTTTTCACATAACAAAATCGATCAGCTGTTTCTTACTGTTGCAGTTACATTACATTACAGTCGGCTAACTGAGCCTTTACAGTGAGTCTATTACCTCGTTTACTTGAGGGTTACACGATCAAGTTTTGCCTTTTAAATTTCAATACATTCACAATTTTTCACTAATACATTCATACTTTTAGAATTTGATTCAACTTTGACTTCAAATTTTCTTTCCAACTGTGTGTTCAATTTATAGGCAAAAAAACAACTGACAGCAATTTCAATGAGCATACTTTTCATTTTTGTTTTAAAATTTTCTGCCAACATAGTATTTTTGTGTTATTTTATTACATATAATGTTATATTCCACCGAAAAATTTTAATTGCACTTGAGTAAATATGTTAAGGAATAAAAATAAAAAGTATAATGATGTGTTGCAGTATATAGACCTACATATATATTTTTTTTTTTTTTTTTTTTTTTTAATGCATGTATTTATTTATTGTATCTTCATATATGAACTAACAATAAGTATTCAAATCTTAAATCTATAAAAAAAATTATTAGGCCCGACCAGTGTCGGACATAAACTTAGTGGTAGTTATAAATAATACATTAGTAGTGATAATCAAAAAAGGGGGGAAAAGTATTTTCAAGTAGTCCCATCTGGAGTGTTAGGTATAAGAGCCCGTGTGTCCCTCTTTTTTAAGCGGACGTGTCCAGTAAAGTTCAAAATATTACGAGCAAGCGGATTAGGATGTGATTCGAGTTTTGTTAAATATTTGCCTGCGTATTTTTCAATTTCTTCAGTCACTAGTGGCATATTTAAATCTCGATGTATAATAGAATTTTGGATGTACCATGGAGCCGATGTTATTAACCGTAAAATTTTGTTTTGCCTTCGTTGGATTCTCTCGACATTGGAAGCTGAAGCAGTGCCCCATAACTGAATTCCGTAGCGCCATATTGGCTTCAAAAGCGACTTGTATAATAAAAGTTTGCAGTCTAGGCTGAGTGTTGAGTTTCTGCCAATCAACCAATATATTTGAGTTAACTTAAGTTTCATCTGAGTTAACTTAGAGTCAATATGATGTTTCCATGTAAGTCTTCGATCAAGGTGTATACCAAGGTATTTCACTTGGGAATGTTGAGGAATATTTTGATTGTTGATTCGAATGGGGGAGCAAGTATCTCTTCTTAGGGTGAACGTTATATGGACACACTTTTGTTCATTGACTTTAATTCTCCATAAGTTCAGCCATATTTCCAGCTGGGTGATATGTTCCTGGAGATTGCGGGATGCCTCATAAGGGTTTTCGTGCACACTCATACAGGCTGTATCATCGGCAAAAGTAGAAATATGGATATTATTGCTCACAGGCATATCACAAGTATATATTAAATACAAGACAGGACCCAGAATACTACCTTGGGGCACACCAGAAGATATAGTTTCGGGCACACTCGTGAACTCTCCTTCCACAACAGTGAACTTCCTATCAATAATATAACTTTCCAAAAGCTTTTGAATGTTTATTGGCAGATATGTCTTCAATTTTAAAACTAGGCCTTCGTGCCATACTTTATCAAACGCCTGAGAAACATCAATAAAGAGAGCAGAACAATACTTCTTTTCTTCAAATGTTCTTCTTACAACTTGGACCAATCTATGCGTTTGTTCAATCGTGCTGTGCTGACTTCTAAAGCCAAATTGATGGTCTGGAATGCACCCATTATCAGTTAAAATTTTGGACAATTTAGTCATGAGCAGCTTTTCGAAAAGCTTTGAGATTGTAGATAGTAAGCTTATAGGCCTATATGACTCAGTCTTGGTAAGATCTTTGCCCGCCTTTGGAATCATTTTGATCTTGGCCAGTTTCCAGTTATGTGGAAAATACTGCATTCTTAAAATAGCATTAAAAGTAAATAGCAGGATTCTTATTGCAATATGAGGCAAGTTCATGAGCATTTTGTTACTAATGCCATCAATACCTGGAGCTTTCTTCGGGTTGAGTTCAGCAATTACTTTTTGTACTTCACGCATCTTAAACCTTAAGGGACGAGGGGGTAGAGAAACTACACACGGTAAATCAGCAGCACCCGTACATGAATTGGGAGTGAATATAGATTTTAAATGCTCAGAAAATAAGTTGCCTTTCTCACTATCACTTCTTGCCCAGCCTCCGGTCGCAGTACGCAATGGTGATTTAATATCAACGGGTCGTTTAAGATTTCTAGTAGCGCGCCATAAAGAGTAATTAGATGCGGACGTTACATCAAGACCTTCTAAATACTTTTCCAGTAGTGCAGTTTTTTCCGACGATAGCAGCTCTTTGAGTCGTTTAGTACATTCTTTAAGTCTGATTTTATTTAGGGGTGATCTGTGTTGTTGCCATTCTCTTCTAGCTCTCCTTTTTTCACATACAAGACGTTCAATTTCCGTAGAATAAATTCTGTTAAAGCCGGTCTGCGGATAGGAGGTAGTGGCGTGTTCAGCAGCCTGTTTAATATTTTCGTTAAGATTGGCAATGTTAAATTCAATATCATCGCATGATCTAAGCTGAATGTTTTCTACGCAGTGACTACTAAGATATTTTTTGAATGCCAGCCAGTTGATTCCATTAATCATCTTCACATATGAGTTAGTTAAATCACTCCTTAGTGGGTTGAAAATTGTAACTATTGTTGGAGAGTGATCGGAGGACAGATCTAGAGAGGCCTCTACATGAATTAAGTCCCTATGAATATTTTTAGTGACGGCAAAATCTATAACATCTGGAATTTTTCTTACGTCAGTAGGCCAGTAAGTAGGCTCCCCACTCGAAATGACATCTAAGCCCATTTTTGAGATTGTATTGAACAAGGCTCGACCTCTAGGTGTAACAAGACGCGATCCCCAGTACGTATGTTTTGCATTGTAGTCACCAGCTGCCACGAAACAAGATCCAAGCGATTTGTAGAACTTCTCGTACTGATCTTCGGTAACTGAAAATCTGGGAGGTGAGTAAATTGATGATATCACGAAATTCGCACAAAAATTTTCTACGAAAATATTCGTTGCTTGCAAATATTCTTCACTAACGTTGTCAAGGACATATATATAAGTCATGAAGTTTTGTTGTCTTAAGCTCTTTTTTTTATCAACGGCAATTTGAAAATAAATTTGCTTGGAAAATGCGTGCAGCCTACGTCACAGCTTTCAATCTAAACGACTTTTGAAAACCAGTATGAGTGAAAAACTTGAAAGCAAATCTTGGTCGTGTAACTGTAGCGTTATACAAAAATCTTATTTGCAAATACTGAAATCACCGTTTATACGTAGATAGTATACATTACTATCTGTGAATGATATTGCCACACATTGTTAAATATGTATTACATTTCTTACAAAACAAAAATAATTGGCAACATTTTACACCTTATTTGCAAATTGTGTGTTAGTCCCTGTCCATACTTGCAATTTTTGTTGCAGGAATTCTTGAGTTTATTGAGTTTGTGCTGCCGACGTTTTGTTAGTTGTTATGATAAATTTTTATCAGGTATAGACGCTATGTTACAATTGAGAAATTGAAAGGCAGACAGACGAAGTTTTTATGACGAGGGGTTGAATAGAATGCGTAGTGGACGAACTTCTGTACCGGACATTTTTAGTTTATCTTTTCTACTTTTCGTAATTTATTCTTGTTGATTCACATGCTTTTTCTCCTTTCAAGGGCTGTATGCATACTTGATGTGTTTCAAGGCATATGTAAGTATTTATGTGTAAGTGTATGTGAGTAGTAAACTCGAAAAAGTAAATAAACTACAAATTTTCTGATGTCTGTTGATTTCCGTATTGTAAAAGGTTTAGCTAAGTTCAAAAGAGAATGAGAAAAGTCTACCTTTCAATTTCCCAATTGTAAGAGCGGACTATGTTAGCTAGAACTTTTCTTGTTGACGACATTTTTAAATGAGCTTGCACTGTGCTGTGTAGCCACTTAAAAAATTGTAGTGTTTTTTTTTTTACATTTCTCCTTATTTTCGTTAGTAATACATAAACACTACTTTTATGTGACTGCAGTAACTACTAGCATGTGACAACGGTCGATTAATTACATTGAAAAGTTAATTTGATATTTTTTTTCTTAAAAGTTTATAAATCAAGCAATTAATGAATTTTTGAGACATAAATATCATTGAAACAATACGAATAAGGTTCAATACTATCTGGTTACCTTCAAACTAAACTTTCATATGTTATGGACAACTCTGCACTAAAAAGTAAACACGCAAGTTGCAAGACAAAAAACACATACATATTTTAGTTTTAAAACAAATTTTTAAGTAAAAAGCCAATGCGTTTTTCATTCACTTTGCCCAATACAACAATCAAACTTTTTAAATTGAAAACTAGATTGATTTCAAATTCACCTATCCATTTATATGGCAATTTAATTTTCAATTTCAACGGATGGTCAGAAGAGAACGAAGCCGACCGGTTTTCAGCCGCGGCTAAGCCGCCGCTGACTTATTTGCAGGTATTTCAGCCGCCGCCGGTCCTGGTGGCTGCTTTCGGCTAAAAATTGAGCCGACTATTTCCCGACTTCATGAAATTCCATTATACGAAGCCGATTGAAGTTCCGTACTCTGAGGCCACTTTGGCCTCAGATTGATTTACAACTTTAAAATTTAAAAAGCCAAAAACTAGTGCTTAATTTACGAAACTGATATCAGCGTTTCATAGCATTTGTAGATCAATTTATATATTACACGCGTCATTCTAAGATGTGTCAAACATATAAAATGTGTAAAATTACGTTAAGGTGAATATCGAGCCTTATTTACGATTTTATCGTAAGTGACAAAAATTAAATTTTAAGGAGAACGTTTTCAAAAAATATTCAAATATGTTTTTGTACGTAAATTGTCGCTTACGATACATCTTAAAAGTTATCAAAAGTTTTGGCATTTTTATAATTCTAAACTATGGACAGGCCCATAAAATTTCAATTTCAATTAAAAAGTGTATTTTCTATAACATGTCGCATACGATAAAATCGAAAATAAGGCTCGATATATTTCGGGAGCATATCTTAAAAGAATATAAAAAATCCCTTTTTCTAATATTTCAAACAAAAATTCATTGGACGTATCTGATACAATATGACAAGCCGATTTAAGCCGATTTTTAGCCGCTGCCGGTTCATTTTGTGCTCAGCCGCTGCCGCCGACTTTTTTTCGTCGGCTTCGTTCTCTGATGGTCACAGCACACATTGATTGAAGCTACAAATTTGAGTTGTTTCTTCGTCGGTGGCATTTAAAAAAAGAAATTGATTATCAATTTGTGTCAGGGCTATCAATTTCAAAGAATTTTTTCACACAATATGTGTAATTGAATTGAAAGCCACATATTGAACGTGTGGCTGCAGCGTATATCCAGCATTAAAAATCGTCAAAATGACGATAAATCATCCTATCTGGCAGCCTTTCTTGAATGTCACACAAAGCAAAGAGAAATTATTGAAATTTTCTTTGACAGAAATCTGCAAAGAAATTCGTCAAACGAAAGAAAGCATTTTGCCTGTGTAGCAAAATATAGAAATTTAATTTTTATTGTGAAATAAACGAATTTGTGCAGAAAGATAAAGTAATTTATCTATAAAAACTTCATAAGAAAATGAATCGCAGACGTCATCATGATTGTGATGAAGATGGCTACGGTAAGTACGCAAAAGCATTTCTGGCTATAATAACGTGGACAACGTTGAAAAGTTAACAACAAATCAAATTTCTTTCAGACCACCGCAATCGAAAACGTAGGAGGGTATCAGAAAACCAAGAAATCGAAGATCGTTTGGAGTCTCTGATATTGCGTGTGGGCGAACGCAGTACTTCATCTGTAGAATCGAATTTGGAAGGACTAGTTTCTGTACTGGAAGCAGATTTAGGCACGTTCCGTTTAAAAATTTTGCGCATTCTATCTGATTGTGCAGTGAAAATGCCGGAAAAATGTACCATATACACAACATTAGTGGGTCTACTCAATGCCAAAAACTATAAATTTGGGGGTGAATTTGTTGATCACATGGTGAAGACCTTCAAGGAGAGTCTTAAGCTCTGCCGCTGGGATGCGGCACGCTACTCTTTACGTTTCTTGGCCGATTTAGTAAATTGTCACGTAATTTCGGCATCTTCATTGCTGCAACTAATGGACACTATGATTGATGTTTCAAATGAAGACCCTGTACCACAAGTTCGACGTGATTGGTATGTTTTTACAGTGCTTTCAACACTACCCTGGGTAGGTAGAGATTTGTACGAAAAGAAAGAATCATCTTTGGAATCATTACTTTTACGTATTGAAGTGTATTTAAACAAGCGCTCTAAAAAACATCACAATGCTCTGCGTGTATGGTCAGTGGATGCTCCACATCCTCAGGAGGAATACTTGGATTGCTTATGGGCCCAGATACGTAAATTAAGACAAGACAACTGGGCAGAAAAGCATATTCCCCGCCCGTACTTGGCATTTGATTCGATTTTGTGTGAGGCCTTGCAGCACAACTTGCCACAAATTGTACCACCTTCTCATCACGAGTCTTATGAATATCCCATGCCTTGGGTAGTCTATCGTATGTTTGATTACACTGATTGTCCGGATGGGCCTAATTTACCTGGTGCTCATTCGATTGAACGTTTCTTAATTGAGGAGCATCTTCATCACATCATTGAAATGCACCATGGTGAACGTAAAGATTGTGCAGCCCAACTTTTAGCATTCCCTTACAAAAATAAGATACCTCTCGAATACTGCATTGTGGAAGTTATATTTGCTGAACTCTTTCATATGCCTACACCTCGCTATATAGACATTGTTTATGGATCCATATTGATCGAGTTGTGCAAATTGCATCCAGCTACGTTGCCTCAAGTTTTGGCACAGGCAACTGAAATTTTATTCATGCGTATAGATTCGATGAATACTTCCTGTTTCGATCGTTTCGTTAATTGGTTTTCATATCATTTGAGTAATTTTAAATTTACTTGGTCATGGGAAGAATGGGATAGTTGTTTGTTGCTGGACATTGAACATCCTCGACCTAAATTCATACAAGAAGTTTTGCAAAAGTGTTTGAGGTAACATTACTTATTTCCTATCTCGTATGGTGTTAAAACTATAATTTTATATGTTTGCTCTATTTCTCAGGTTATCATATCACCAACGTATAGTTGAAATGATGCCGGAGGCTTATGTAAAATTATTACCCGTATCACCTCAACCCAAATATAAATATGCATCAGAAGAAGCCGGTAAGTTTTTGCTTATGTTATATAACAATTAATAGAAGGAATGAGGTGTGTTACAACATAACCCTCCCTAGCCTAAGATAACCTAGCAATAATAATAATGTGGATAAATAAACAGAGTAATTCTATAGAAAAACGTACATACGGATTCAACTTTGAGGTATGGGTATACTCTCTAAATCGAAATGAATGAAAATGCTTATAAATTTGAGTGTTAATAACATGTAAATTCGAAAGTTTTTTCTTTCGCTGCGAATTACAGAGCAGAAACTCGTATTGCTTCAACAAAATAGAATACAAGAGATCTCCATTTTTATAATCATATACATATATTTTAAGCAATTACGACTTCAATAGTCAACTTTTTTACATTACTCGACAGCACCCAAGTTAGACAGATTCTTTGTAACATCCTTTTTACCAAAATCTGAATATATGTATATATAACATTAAAATGCAGTCCTCCCACTCTTATTTTCAATGTTTCCGCAACATAAGATTCAAATTTACAATAATGCATTAAGAACTTCACATTGGGAAGTTTGTAAATATAAAACGAAAATTGGTAACTATTAACGTTAATCTGATGTTGATAAATTAAATATGCATTTAGGGGACTCAAACGGTAGTCTTAAGTGTCATAATGTTTTACAATTTCCGTTTGACAAAAAAGCAATATACAATATTGTATACTTATTTGAAAATGTAATGCCCTAGGTATACGCCACTTGCATACATATGCGTGTATGTATGTATATACATATATAAAAAAAAGTTCTATACCTCTGAAAAAAACACCCTATAGAAATTATAATAGCGGACAATGATGATGAGGAAATATTATTACATACTTTATGCGCAAGGATTTCACGTCCGAGCAGCTTGTAGACATTTGCAACTACATACTTTTATGTAAATTATTTCGATTTATTATATAGGGTGTTTTTTTCAGAGGTATAGAACTTCGAATTGAAATAAAACACAAGAAAATCGTTTTAATGTCCATCAGTTTGGCTTTATTGGAAGGATAATTTTATGCCATTAATGTTTAAATATGATTTCGGGCATGTGGCCGCCGAGGCTGGCTCGAATAAAGCCAATTCTACAGGTCCAATTTTCAACCACTTTTTCGAGCAAACGGGGCCGTATGTTGGCAATAACGCCACGAATGTTGGCTTCCAAGTCCCCTAACGTTTCTGGTTTGTTGGCGTAGACGAGCCACTTCACATATCCCCAAAGAAAATAATCCAATGGTGTCAAATCACACGATCTTGGTGGCCAATTGACAGGTCCATTCCGCGAAATTATGCGCTCATCGAATGTTTCCTTCAATAAATCGATTGTGACGTGCGCTGTGTGGCATGTAGCGCCGTCTTGTTGGAACCACAACTCATCCACATTCATGCCATCCAATTCGGGAACAAAATAGTCGGTTAGTCGGCTCCAATTGCTGTGCACGGTGGCGAATCGATTCATTCGGGTCCTCTTCAACAGTTTGCTCTACAGCGGCAATTGTTTCTTCGGTGCGCACTGTTCGACGTCTCTGCGGATGCGTATTATCACATAGAGTAAACGTAGTGCGAAAACGATCCATGGTTAACCGAATTAATTGCTCTGATGGACGATTATGTCGACCATAAAATGGACGGAGCTTGCGGTAAACTTCGCGAACTGAACCATTATTTTCGAAATAAATTTGCACGATTTGCAAGCGTTGTTCTTTTGTCAACCTGTTCATGATGAAATGGCAAACCAAACTAAATATTAATCATTTGACAGCTGACAAAATGGCCGCCAGTTAAAAAAGTGATGCCAACTTAAAGTTCTATACCTCAATAAAAAACACCCTTTACATAGCGCACATTTACTTCAATAGTGGCATTACTCAAAAAATGAGTTTATTGAGTTAATAATGCAGAAAGCTGCGGCATTTTGTATTTTATTTTGTGTAAAAATTTCATATAAATAGCTTGAACCATCACCTCCTGAGAGAAGAATTTTTTTTATATCTCCATTGAGTTGAATGCAAATTGAAATCTTAAAACGCGTTTTCTGCAAAACTGGTTTTTTTGAGTTATGCCACTATTGAAGTAAATGTGCGATATGTCACGCAAATATTTAGACCTCTGACATAAAAAATTACGACTTTATTAAAGAAATTCAAACGTACATAATTACGAATGCATCTATTTTTTATTGCAAGGAACGTAACTAAGATAAAAAGTTAAATATATATAAAAAGGAAATAAATGGTTAAAAACATATAAGTATCTATACTACAAGTAAATTTCGAAAAAAAATTTCAAGAACACTTTATTATTAGGTGTGTTTTATTCGAACTTTATATAAATATTCAGAACAAATTTAAGTGTGTATAAATTTATTAAGTAGCTATAGCTGCTTAAAAATTAAGTAGGTATATGTTTCGAATAAAACATACCTATTATTGATTTTTAAACGTCTTTTGCTTCTCGTGTAAAAAGTATAAAAGTGTAGTTACATCCGTTTGCATTTAAGGTGACGATATGTATATATACCTAAATACATATGTACATACAATGTATGTATACTAGAGTGGCCGTTATTTATTTATTTTTTGATTTCTTTTATTCTCACCAACAAATCGGTTAAGTTTTATGTAAAAAAATCAGAGTTCGCAAAATATGCTCAACCAAATTTCTCTGTGCGGTCTTCTCACTAAAAAGACCTAAAAAAATGAGACAGAATCACTCAGTGTCTGAACAGCAACCATTTTTTTCGCTTCAATCGTGTTCTCGCTCACGGGTTATGGATTGAGCGTAACACATGAATCGGTCTCTTATTGACCGCATGATACGAACATAATCATTATTTGCTCAGCTACTGAGGATCAGTAAGTGAGCCAAACAAGCAAAGTGTTTGCAAAAAAGGTCTGTATTTTTGTTGTTGCGTTTCCTTTATGTTGTTGCCTTAGCTATTTCGTCACTGGCAAAGCATTAAAGAGGAAGGGAGAAGATAATAATAAATAACAATAAAAATATTTGTAAATCAAACTATTTGTCAACGAAGTGTAAATGTAAAATAAAAGACAGATATGTGTACAACAAAAACAAAACTATACGTCATGTATTTTGTTAAATAATGTTTATAAAATAAAATAACAAAAACAACAAATCTCCATGACGTACATAGTATGTATGAAAATATTTACTTATCCACACTCGCAACACATACATGCTCAAAAGACCATTTGCAGAGATTTTACGACATAAAGGTCTTGAGTGAACACATGAGTCGAGCGATTGAAAAAAACGGTCGTTGGTTGAGCGAGGAGCAAGCCAAAGAAGAACGAAGTTTGAGGGTTTTTTCGCGACATAGTGTCGCATAGTGTCAGTGGATGAGTGTTTTTTTCTGACAACAAGCACGACACAGACCAATTATTGTGAGCGATAAGTTGTGTTTTAGGGGGTGCGTCCAAGCCCATTTTTCAATGTAATTTTTTGCATATACTATCTTTTAAAAAAATCATTTTACAAGAATATGATATATGGCAATATTTTAGCTCTTTTAGTCTACAACATTAGTCTCAAAGAAAGTTTTTTGCTAAAATTAATATTTTAGGAAATAATGGAGAAAATGACCAACAAAATACCAAAAATTATACATACCAAAATTACATTTATATGGAAATTATTTTACTAATAGTATTTTCACACTGAAAGTTAAAACCTGGTTTTAACGTTAAAACCATAAACAGCTGATTTTGCATTCACACTGCAAATTTGTTAAATTTAGGCTTTAACTCACAGGCTGTCTAATAACTTTGCGCAAAATAAAATAAAACTCCTGCAGAAATGCTGTATTTGTTGTTGCATGTTTTCTGCCTTTTAATAACACTTGTTGGACAAACTGTACAACAACAGTTTTTGTTAATATGAAAAACTGAGATATTTCACAATGCGCTCTAAAATGGAAATTATTTTATATTTTGTAAATAAATTTTTTTTAAATTATGGAACTTCTTATACAGAATAAAGAAGTGCTTGGAAATAAAGTTATTAAAAGTATTCACGTCAACTCTTGCAACTGTGCAAAAATGCATAATTGCACTTTCTGACGTGAGCAACCCATTTTGTTTAATTGTCTATAAAGCAACACAATATGTGCATAGATATATTGTACTCGTATGTTTGCTTAAATGCTGAAACGAAGTGTTGGAACTTCTCTGATTAATTTTGTAATCAATTCACTAATAAAAATATCAATATTAATAATATTGGTATTATTTACCAAAATTCTAATAACTATTTGAGCCACAGTCTTTTGAAAATAACAAAATTATGTATTTCTTATCTTAAAATCGAATTTGAAGATTTCTTTATAATTTCTAGCTAAGAATTTTTAAATATTTTTTTAATTTTATAATTTTTTAATTAATTTATTTTTATCGAAAATATCTTCAACTTGTTTTTTCATTTAAAAGAAAAACATTTCTGCCTTGTAATTTGGTGTATCGTTAATTTTATAAGTACTTTTTGTCAATTTTTTTTTGGATTGGCAATGCCATAAAAAGTTGCACAACTTTGCAAAATTTATCCTGATAGTATTGCACTTACTCAAACCCTGACAATTTTGCATCATTTGTGCAAAATAATTTTCTATGTGGTTGTTATATTTTTTTGAAAATTTTGCAATTTTGCTTTTCTGCAACAGTGCAACTTTTGACGAGAATACCTTTATTATATATAAAAAATGAACAACCACATTGTAAGACAAACTTTTTTTTATAGGCAGATGAATGGCAGTCATGTTGTCTATTTTCACTTTCCTGAGTTCAATGAAAATATTTTCTTTGTTTTCCTTATAAAAAAAAACTCTTTTTTCCATAATTTTTTATTATTGTTGCTGCTGCATCCATTTTTAAGTTGAAAATCTTTCAAGCGCCATCTATTGTTATTCACTGGCACAAACATTATCAGCCGCTGTCGGTCATTTCAACTTGGCATAAAAGAAAATATCACAGTCGAAATTAAAAACTAATATCACAGAACTTTACTTGTCAGGTTATTGCAATGGAATATTGTAGTTTGGGGTTTGTCTGGTCTTTGTCGTCTTTGGTGTTTATAGATTTCTTTATGCGTTGTTGTATCCGTAGGCTTTCTAGTGTATACCTTTTGTTCGTTTTCTTTTCTCTGTCTAATATTTTCACTCCTTTAAAATCTATTTTATGTTTAGTTTCTTTCGCATGTTGGGCTAGAGCTGTTGTCTCCTTTCCTTTATTTATATCTGCTTCATGTTCCTTGTTTGTCGGAAAAAAATATTATTTTTTTGGATATATTTATTTTTTAATCAATTTGTGAAATCTTTTACTCAATACTAGACATAAGAATTGAAAAGCTACAACAAAAAACCTAAAATACCATAAAAAAATAACTTAAGCCTGACTGAAAGCCTCTTCCATCTCGAGGTGGTCAGCTTTACCACTCTCTAACTCACTCTGTAGTGTAAGAGGGTTATTCCAAATTATTAATTCTGAAGGCTTATGTCATTGACTATAGTCCATACTTCTATCATACTTTCTATCGGATTAACAGTTTAAAAGTTATACATTTATCGGGGCCCCTCTGTACTAATATATTAAAAGTGACCATATCTCAAAAAATAGCCATAGGATATCAAAATCCTTACCAGATTCGTGTTCAGTATGCCAAATGCAATAAGATATGAGTTAGATTTATAATAAATTACTAATTTTTTAAAAATATTGGAAATTTAAATGTCTCTAAAAAGTCACAAAATTCTTAGAGACAGTTTCTAAACTAGGAAAATTTGAAATCGATTTTAATGAAATTTAAAGCATAGGTATCCCTTCATTTAAAAGAAGACAGAGGCTATGTACCTAATTTCTCCGGCTCCATGAAAAATCGCCCAAAACCAAATCGCCCAAAAATTAAAATGAAAAATTGGCAAAAATTTCAAAATGAAAAATCACCCAAAAATATGAAAAATCGCCCAAAAAAATGAAATATCGCCCAAAATTAAAAAACACCAGAAAAAAATTTAAATTATAGTAATTTCATTTTTATATTAAAATGAAAAAAGAAAAGTTATAGAGAAGCGTAAATAATGTTCGTTCGTTCCCGAATTTTCTACACCATAGCGTTTCTCGACACGGCGCTGCCTAATAAAAATTTTCTGCCTTGCAAAGTTTTCCTGCTTAAAAGAAAGTTTTTTTGCACTGCCGGCCTTCGGCAGGGCTCAAAGGTTTTCTCCACCATGGTGTTTCCCGACAGGGCGTTGCCTAATAAATATTTTCTGCCTTGCAAAGTTTTCCTGCTTAAGAACGTTTTCTTGCAGTGCCGGCCTTTGGCCGGGCTCAAAGATTTTTTCCACCATAGTGTTTCCCGACAGGGCGCTGCCTAATAGAACGTTTTCGTGCACTGCCGGCCTTCGGCCGGGCTTAAGGATTTTCTCCACCATGGTGGTTCCCGACAGGGCGCTGCCTAATAATTATTTTCAGCCTTGCAAAGTTTTCCTGCTTAAGAACGTTTTCTTGGACTGCCGGCCTTCGGCAGGGCTCAAAGGTTTTCTCCACCATGGTGTTTCCCGACAGGGCGCTGCCTAATAATTATTTTCAGCCTTGCAAAGTTTTCCTGCTTGAGAACGTTTTCTTGCACTGCCGGCCTTTGGCCGGTCTTAAGGATTTTCTCCACCATGGTATTTCCCCACACGGCGCTGATTAATAAAGATTTTCTGCTTTGCCAAGTTTTTTTGTTTAATAACATTTTCCTGCACTGCCGGCCTTAAGAATTTTCTCCACCATGGTATTTGGGTGTGTTTTTCCCTTTAATTTTTAAATGTTTGAACTATTTTGGGCGATTTGGTTTTGGGCGATTTTTCATGGAGCCAATTTCTGCCCCTCCGACACTTTCAAATCAGTGTAAATGAAATTTAAAAGTCTATGGTGGTAAATTTTAACGATGATGAGTGTAGCGAAGCACATCGGGTAGCTAGTGTTTTATAAAAAGCACATTTTAAACGTTATTGCTTATAAATGAAATATTTATAAGAACGAAAGGGCTTATGTTTTCTAAAAACTGGCTGTAAAATGAGATAACAAAACACATGTTTAAAATAAGTCCCTATTTACACTATGCAAGTCTTATTGCTAAGCTGATTAGTTTATTAGGAGAGAGAGACGGGGGGAAAGAAACGTTGCTGTTCCCCCGTCTCTCTCTCCCTGAAACTAATCAGCTTAGCAATAAGACTTGCACAGTGTGATTTGGGACTAAGAAATTTTTAAAATAGTAAAAAAACATTTTTTGTTTGTGTGCCATTGTAAATCTGCTCCTGACGACGTTCGTACTATTGACTAGAGGTCTTATGCAAAAAACTTAATAAAGCTTTGCCAAGCAATGTTAAGTAATGTTGTATTCTAAAAAAATCATGTTATAAAAATTCTAAAGTAGGCACCCACGTTTGTTAAGACTACTTTAAGTTGATATTTCCAAAATGTGTATTTTGTACCTCAAATATTTTTACTAATATAGCACATACTGATTCATGTTACATCTGAAAATGAAGCTAGAAGTGCCTGCTCTTATTTTAAATTTATTATTTCTGTCATGTAATGGGAAACATCACCAAATATTCCAACTGATTCGAAATACATAACAAAATCCATAAAAAAATATCAAAATAAATACAATTATACAAAAATGTTTTAGTGATGTACATACAATCAAAACAAATCGCAAAAAAGCTGAATATTCAAATACTCGTTTCATTCGAATAAAACAAATTGTGATAATTTTTCACATTTTTTTACTTTTACTGCATGGTTGTGTTTATCTGTTTTCCTATTAAGTCAGAAGCTCATATTTTTTAAATTAGGTTGCTTTACTTCAAGATAATAAAAATTTATTTAATAAAATAAAAAAAATATTTGAATACCCGAATGAAATTGTATTCTATTTTGTACATCATAAGCTGTGAAGTGGTTGTTGAACACGGTGGTGTTACCAGTATTTATTATTAAATCACAAAATATTTAAAGTTGTCTTTTGCATATGATTTTTTAATAAAGCTATGTTAGCCTTAAAGTGCTTATCAACTACTATGCACTTTAAAGCTTAAGTAAAATATTTTTTTGCATAAGGGGGTAGGTATTTATTTTGAGAAGAAAATGACAAAATGTTATTAATATGCAGACACTCCACTGACAATGTTATCAAAATAGTCGACAAAATTGGTACATTTATGGCTCGATTATGGATGGCAACCGAACTTTGGTTGCGTTGCTAGTTGCCGAAATGATATTACAGATGGCAACTGGCAACTAACAGCTGGTAATTTCAGTTGCCAAATTGGCAACCACGAATTTGTAGTTGCTACATAGTTTAAAAGCAAAAAAATGGATAAATTAAACAGTAATTGCAATATTATTGATATTTTTGAATTTCTTCTATGCATATTTAAAAAAAAATATGCTTTACAGATAAAAAAGAGATTGTTCAAACTCATTTTAGGCAACAAAATTTACTCACAGTAGAGGCGGGAATTCTGAAGAGTTGTCTAATAATAGATTCAACTTTTGTACTTCCTTCTCTTCACCAATAATTAATTCCACTTAAATAATTTTCTTAAATATTTGTTTATATTATTTTCAATTGCCAATCTGCCATAATCGTATTTTCGATAACTTTTTGGCAACTGGAGGAAGTTGCCATACATAATACAAATTTTAAGTTGCGTTGCGTTGCTAGTTAACTCGGCAACTGAAGTTCGGTTGCCATCCATAATCGAGCCATTAGAGACACTTACGGCCTGTCCCACCATGTCACCAGCAAACGTTCGATCGACAACTTGTATTGCAAACAACAATAACATTAGAAAATTTGTTGTTGTTTTCAATATCAGTATTCGATCGAACGTTTGCTGGTGACATCGTGGGACAGGCGTTAAACTCAATCTTCCGGCCAGGCCCACGATGTCGGCAAGAAACTTTCTTTTGCTTACTTATATAGAAAACAAAAACAGAAAATTTACTGTCGGATGTATCTTCCTAATTTAAAGTTTTCGTTTGCTCTTCTGACGAATTTGGTTCCTGTGATGCACTTGAAAATCTAAAATTTTAAATTTTATCAAATAATTGCATTCGGATTTCGGCCATTAAGCCAATAGTATTTTGAGAACGTACAGCTAAAACTTTATTTATAAAAAAAAAAAAAATAAAAAATCAAGCAAAATAAATCAATAACAAGACACATATAAAAATTAAAAACTAAAGTCCTATTTACACTTATAAAATATTTGGTTAACAGTAAATAGAAACAAAACGTTATTCCCATTCCTCCTTTTAAACTTTCTTGACTTCATTTTCTTCGTCGTCAATAATTACGGGAATTTCCTCACCATTTTTGCCTACTTTCAAACTAACAGATTTACTAACAGACTTTTGAGTTAAAACTTCGTAAATTTCTGTTTCTGATTGTGATGTATGTGAGAGCAGTGGTGAGAGCGTCTGTGGTTCTGCTTCTATTCCTGCTGCTGCTGATAATGATGATGATAACTTAGATATGATACTGCTTATGGTGGCATTATTATCATTAGACATTTGTGTTGTTGTTTCCACATCAATATCGTTGTTAGTTGTAGGCAAAATAGATGATTTTGTTTTCACTAGATTATTACTTTCGTTGGTCTTAAAATCTTCATTTTCGTCATTATCTTCTTTGTCATCAGTTTCATCGGTTTCATCGGTTTCATCACTTTCATCTATTTCTTCTGTTTTACTTTCATAAGCTGGCGTTGTACTTCTTATTGCCATAAATTTAGTATTAATGATTTTACGTTTAGGAGCCCATTTTAATACTGGCTTTTCTGTTGTAGTTGTGCTTGTTCTACTGGTTGAACTGGTACGAGCATAAGAATTTCGGTAGCGACTTACTGTTCTTAGAGGAGATTCCGTTGAAGACGTGAAAGCGAAAGTTTTTGTAGGTTTGGAAGTTGTAACAGACCTTACGTTTTCAGTGGTTATCGGCAGTGGGGAGGTAGGCGCAAAAGTTGTAGGCTTCCTTGTGGTGCTGGTAGTAGTAGCTGATGTAGTTTCAGTTTTAAGCGTTATTCTTTTATTGCGTAAAGAAAATATTTTGGGTATTTTTGTTGTAGCTATAATAGAATTGGAGGCTTCTGTTTTGATGGACTTTACTGTAGTTTTTTCGTTTGATAATTGCATTGGGCTGGATGATTGACTGGTACTTTGCTCGTGTATATTCTGGTTGGCAACTTCTAAACTTGTTGTTTCGTCCGTAGCATGTTTATCATAACTCGGGGCAGGTAATTGTGCTTCAACTGATTCACTATGTTCTTTTTTATTATCTTCTTCAGTGTTTGGCTGTTGGTTCCCTTCTGAATGATCAAACTGTAATAAATATATGAAATTGGGTTTGAAAGCAATTTTCTAAAGTTCTTAAAATATTTTAACTTACACGATCTGGCGATTCTAGTTGAGGTTCCTGACTCTCATGTTGTTGATGCTCTCCAAGAGAAATAAACTTACTTTCATTTTCGCTCTCTTGATTTGCATTGGCGTAGAGTGGATCTGGTTCAGAGTAATGTATAGAGTCGTCTATAGGATCACTTTGTACAAATGGCTTGTTGCGAGGTGTAGGCACATCAGCCTGTTTTTCCTCATTGGTTGAAGCCGGGTAAGAAATCAGCAAAGGTATATGTACTGTTGTGTACTCTAGGGAGGACGTAAACGGACGGTTTTCATAGTGTTGTTGTTGATCTTCTGTATGTTGTATATATTGGGGCTTTCTTAAAGGTGGCGCTGGTGTCATATGCACCACCTGTTGTTGTTCAATCTGGGTATTCGGAAAGATAAACTTTTGTGGAGCAGGTGGAACTTCATGTTGAATATTATAGTTTGGGATATAGTTTTGATTCATATTTGCTTGTTCAATGTTTGGATAATATTGTGTTTGGACCTGATGCTGTATTTGAGAGGAATAAGGGTGTGTCAAGGTTGTTGTTGCATGTGGTCCTTCATTGTAATTTGTAATGTAATTCTGATGTGCGGCAACTTCTGTAACTTCATAAAGTTGACCAGAAGGATTTTGATTTTGTTCGCCATGATTTTGGATGTCTTTTTCAATTGTTATTCCACTGTTGTTGTTCATAAAGAAATGATGATGATGATAATGATGTGTCACAATTGGAATTGGGGACGGTGTTTTTTGGTTAAATTGTTCTTGTGAATCAAAAGATGGAGGAGATTGTTGATAGTCAGAATAGTTCGGAAGTTCTTGAGTTTGGTGCTGATGTAGAGTATAAATTTCCGGCCTTGGAAATTTCATTTGATAAGTAGGCGGCCGAAATGTGGTAGGTGGAGGTAAAGAATGAGGTCTTCCCATAAACATGTTCAACAAATTGGGAAATAATTCTACTTTGGAAGTTGTTTTTGGTACGTAGTTTCCTTTATAAAACTCCCCAGTATTCAAACGTTCTGGTAAAGGTAATTGTTGTTGGCGACGATGATTAAGCTGCAGCTGGGAATGTTTATTTGGAGAATGCTGTAGAGGTATGTTTTGGTGTAACTGCATAACAGCAGATTGCAGTGGTGGTGGATGCCGATAAACACCTCTCAGAAATGTACTTTGTGGTATAGGTGTTACCTGCTGTTGTGTTTGATAATGTGAACTAACCTGCCGAAAATTTCTGGCAGCATCGTAACGATTTTCTAAAAAATTCTCATCTTTATCTGATACAATTGTACTAAAACTTTGCGGATAATCATCCTCTTTTTGTATAAATGTCTGGACATTGTTTCGTCGTTCTTCCAATATGGTTCGCTTGTTAGGACCACCTCGTACCACAGTTTCTGTTGGTGCTTTAGCGGTCATCGGGCTTACACTAAATTTCATTTCATAGTGGTATTTACGATCCGCGGTGTCACGATGTCGTATCTTTTGGATGTGCCACATGGCAACGATATTGCTATCGCGTGCACATTCATAGTCACAAGTGCCTTCCATAAATCGGTAGGAACCATTTGAGATTGCTTCTAGGCGACCTTGAGCCAGGCTCACAATATCACCAAAACGTGAGTCTGTAGATTTATTAGAGCGTACGTATGCGGATGTTAAGAAATCATTATATTCTCTAACTTTGCTGCAAAACATGGAGAAAAAAGTAAATTTTGTAATATAAATAGTGGGTGAAATAATGTATAATAATTTAATAATTTTTAAAAGCAAGATAATGCATTCCCTTGGAAACGAGAGGGTAATTTGATCAAATACAATAATTACACATTGATTACTACTGGCATTAACACACCTCCAGAAGAAGAAATGTATTGTTTTTCCTTGTGGTGAGTGTTCGTGTTTTCCTTATACATAGTTTGTTTAAAAAATAGTAATTCGTTATTTTACCACTGGGAAAAGGTAATACATCGCACATCTACTTCAATAGTGGCACAACTCAAAAAACCAGTTTTGCAGAAAACGCGTTTTAAGTTTTCAATTTGCATACAACTCAATGGTGAAATGAAAAAAAAATTCTTCTCTCAGGAGGTGATAGTACAAGCTATTTATATGAAATTTTTACACAAGATAAAATACGAAATGCCGCATCTTTCTGCATTATTAACTCAAAAAACTCATTTTTTGAGTCATGCCACTATTGAAGTAAATGTGCGACATAGTAAAGGAGAATGTAATGCACAGTATGTAATTATAATTTTTCATTCCAGAATTCATTACTGTTAACGCTGAGCAGTCCTAGGAAATTAATGTATTATTTTAATGCTTCCGAGGAATGTATTCTATTATTTTTTTGAATCAAATGTATAATTCATTGTATTATATTACTTTAATTATTATGAGTAATTATATCTATATTATCAATAATTTATTCATTAATTAATGGAATCAATATTTGTTCTTTTGTATTTTGCTATAAATCTCCAATGCATAATTTTTAAGTAAAATTTTTCCAAAATACAATTTTACTTCCAATGAACTGTGTCTTCGAATAAAAATAACATAGTTTGTATGCAGCAAGAAACACGAAGAGTGAATTCCGCTTATACTTATGAAAATTATTTAAAGTTTATTTATTTTTATTAATGTTATGCACCCCATACACCTTTCAATCCAATTGGCAACTGAATCGGTTGTTGTCCAAATCAAAGCGTGTATGGCTCTGTCAATTGATTAGTTTGGCAGTTGCCGAGTTGGTTAGAGAAAAATCAAACGATTTTGATTTTTTCAAGTTGGCTAGTAAATCTTTCAATTCGATTTTGCTGTGTGTGTTCGAGTGTTTGATCAGCTGTCAAAATTTCTGTTTGTAGTTTTCTTTTGCAAAGAAATGATTAAGTATTTGTAAATTCGTCTTTAATTTGAATTGAATTGAATGAAAATCTTGCAATTCAGTTCAAGAAGTGTGTGGCCAAGAATCAATTCAATTGAAAGACGTTTTGTATCTGTATTCCACGTGAAATTAAAACGTGCGGCATTGCCATAAAATTGTTGTTGGAAATATGTTTTTTCACATGGATACAGAACATGGCCGATTATTTTAAATTAAATCGAAGTAGCACCCAAGTTTCAGAGAAGTGAAGATTAATACTTTTATCAACCTCTTGGACCTAGTTCTAAGAAGATAACAATCTTATTTTTTCAAATACATATACCATTTAAGTTTGTTTGAATTCTTTACTCGCGCGCAAATGGAAAGTTGTCGACATTAAACTAGTACAATTTTTGCACAAAAAATTTCAAAAAGCACCCAAAATGGTGCGAAACGCACCAAGTTGACAACGCTGGCGCTGCTTTTGCTTTGCATTGTCAAATCGGTGTGAGCTATGTATGAGTGTATTAGTGTTTGAAAGAAGCAATACCAAGCAGAGAAACAAGTCGACCGGCTCGAAGCCGACGGTGCGCCGCCGCCGGTTATTTTTCTGTATATTTCCGTACACCAAAGGTGAAAATGAACCGTAAGAGCTACGGACTTGAAATTTGGACACAATATGTAGACATTTGGCCACTACAACAACAAATACACGAGAGTTAAAAACTAAACGGTGTTCCAAAACGAGCAACCAAAAATGTTAAAATCCCATGTAATATACATACAATTGTATGTACATATATACACTTGAAATTTTAAAAGTTATGCCCATTTTTTCAGTTGGTAATCAAACCGTAATTATTTTTAAGTTCTAATTAAATACGAAATTGCTTTTTTGAGTGCTTATTTAAATAATAATTAAATGCCCAACCTTGCGAAATTAAACACTACTTAAGTTTTATGATTGTACCATATGTTTTTATGCGTGTGTGTGTTTACTGAAAACATGCACATGAGCATCATGCGGTCGCATTAAAAAGAATTTCGTTTAAATTTCATAAATATATAACATATACAGTACAAAGTTTCATATCATGGAATAAAGTAATATAAAAAGTCATTATGATGTTCTTTTGGTCTCATAACATGAGTTTTTATGCAATTTAGTTTTCTACATGTTGATAACCTAACATTTTTGTTTACATTAAACAGCTGCTGTTTGAAAAGCCTTCAATAATACTGGGAAATTTTGCAGTGCTACCGTACTTTCAACGTAATTTAATAAGAACTTTAAATAACCACTGAAAAAATGAAATCGTATTTAATTACAACTTAATTTTAAATAAAAATTAGCTAATTACGTACTTAATTTTTAAGTTAAAAACTGGGGGTTAGTGTATTTTTACACAGACTACAACAATTAACACTAAATTTAAAAAATTTAAATCAATGGGTGTTCCATAGTTAATGCAATTTTGACTTTGTAATTTTAACAACTTGCTGTATCTTGAAAACCGTAAGAGCAAAACTCTTGAAATTTTCAAAAACGGTAAAACTAAAAAATAAAAAAATATAAAATAGCCAAATATAAAAAAAATCGCAAAAAACAAAAAAAAAAAAACGCCAAAACGAAAAAAGCACCAAATTAAAAAAAATCTCTAGGACTAAAATAAATCGCGAAAAGCCGGAAAAATCGCCAAAATGAAAAAATCGTCTAAATAAAAAAACCCCAAAAACAGAAAAAAATCTCCAAAATGAAAAAAACCCCAAAAAAAGTGAAAAAAATTGCGAAAATTAAAGAAACCCAAAAAGAGAAAAAAAACGCCAAAACGAGAAAAAAGCGATAAAACTGAAAAAATCGTTTAAACTGAAAAAACTTAAAAAAATGATCAAAACCGAATGTGCGCGAGTCAAAGTCGCACTTGACTGAATTTATTTTAATTGCAATGCGTACATAACAACAAGAACAGCAACAACTAAACGATGAACAACAGGAATTAAAAATTAAAAAGTAAAAATAAAGGCATTTACCATAGATGAGCACTGCAGTACAAAACGAGCAACGAAAAATGTTAAAATCCCAAGTAATATACATACAATTATATGTACATATATCCCCTTGAAATTTTAAAAGTTAGTGTATTTTTATACAGACTACAACAATTAACACTAAATGCAGTTAATGCAATTTTGACTTTTTAATTTTGACAACTTGCTGTATCTTGGAAACCGTAAGAGTAAAACTCTTGAAATTTTCAAAAACGGTAAAACTAAAAAATCAAAAAAATATAAAATCGCCAAAACGAAAAAAGCACCAAATTAAAAAAATCTCTAGGACTAAAATAAATCGCGAAAAACCGCAAAAGTCGCCAAAATTAAAAAAATCCTTAAACAAAAAAATCGCCAATATGAAAAAATCGCCTAAATAAAAAAACCCCAAAAACAGAAAAAAATCGCCAAAATGAAAAAAACCCCAAAAAAATCGCAAAATGAAAAAAATCGCCAAAACGAAAAAAAAAATTGCGAAAATTAAAAAAACCCAAAAAGAGAAAAAACGCCAAAACGAGAAAAAAGCGATAAAACTGAAAAAAAATCGTTTAAACTGAAAAATCTTAAAAAATTAATAAAGCCAAATCAAAAAAAAATGATCAAAACCGAATGTGCGCGAGTCAAAGTCGCACTTTACTGAATTTATTTTAATTGCAATGCGTACACAACAACAAGAACAGCAACAAATAAACGATGAACAACAGGAATTAAAAAGTAAAAGTAAAGGCATTTACCATAGATGAGCACTGCAGTACCACTAAAGTTTCAGTAAAAACAAAAAAAAATTTACTGTTTACTCAAATTTTTTTCTACAATTTTTATAAATTGCCTAAATGATTTGTTATATGATGAGGTGCATTGAACGTTCAGTAATCAGTAATGCCCGTATTCACAATGAAATTCTACCAAGTGGCTAAATGTTTTTCATACAAAAGTTTCAAAATTTTAATGAAAAAACTTTGCCACTTGCTACGGCCCTACGATTTTACTAGTAATGCAAATTAAATTTCATTAGCAGTAAAAATTTACTGAATTTTTTTAGTAATCAGTAAATTTACTGCTTACTGCAATTTTGAATGCAGTACATATACATATACTGCAGTGTGCCCATTTACTAAGCAAATAAGTTTAATAAAACAAACAAAAACCAACAAATTCATATGTATTTACAATATTGAAAGATTTGATACTTTTAATTAATTAATTTAAAAAAGGATACTAAAAGCATAAGTACTTCCAACTTAAAAAAAAATTCATTACTAGATGTTTACACATCTCCTCTGTGATCGGACTCACATTGCTTTTTTTTATTCGTTTGAAAGACCATTTTAGAATTGGTTTTAAATTGGTTTTATTAAATTGCAACATTGTTGTCGCTGTGCTAAATTTAGTGCTGCCAAGTAAAAATGACCGGGAGCAGCTGATAATGTCTGTGCTAGTGAATAACAATAGATGTCGCTTGAAAAATTTTCAACTTAAAAATGGATGCAGCAGGAACAATAATCAAAAAATTATAAAAAAAAGAGTTTTTTTGGAAGGAAAACAACGAAGTTATTTTCGTCGACCTCTGGAAAGTGAATTTGTGCATTTTTAATATACAATAATTTAATTTCCAAGCACTTCTTCACTTTGTATTACTAGTTCCATAATTTCAAAAATTTTTATTTAAGGAATATAACATAATTTTCATTTTAGAACGCATTGTAAAATGTTCGAGTTTTTCATACAAACAAAAAAAGTTTTACGGTTTGTCAAATAACTGTTATAAAAAGCAGAAAAAATGCAACAACAAATACACGCATTTCTGCAGGAGATTTATTTTATTTCTGAGCAAAGTTTGTGAGTTAAAACCTGAATTTAACAAATTGCAGTGTTAATGCAAAATCAGCTGTTTATGGTTTTAACGTTAAAACCAGGTTTTAACTTTCAGTGTGGAAACACTATTATTAATTTTTAGTAAATGGAAATTCATTTTTTTGTTTGTTTATTTTTTGTAAACAACTCAACAAGAGCGAGTAAACAAGACCCAATTTTTTGGTATTGTATTGACGTGACGTCGATGTTGACAACTGGAATAAGGGTGAATGTAAAATATTTCTTAAATACAGAGTGTAGAATAAATTTTTCAACTATTACTAATATCGAGAATAAAACATTTGAATCAAATTCTTTAGTGGAAAAACACCGAGAGGTCACTTATTAAAAATTGCTTTAGAAAAAAAATTATAAATTTTGCACAAACCCAATACATGTGTACATAGTATCTATACGTACGTCGGTGAAGGGTATATAAGATTCGGCACAGCTGAATATAGCACTCTTACTAGTTTGAGTTAGGGCCTTTCTGCTTGTGACCAACGATATGTATGTGTATCTGATAAAATGCTTACTACGCATCAAAAGTTAAATTGATATTTAAACGCGCCGTTGCCAATGTCATCAAAAAGTAACCAAAATAGTGGACAGAAGTGGTGACCGATCGATTGCCGCATTTGAAAGATCTGGAGATGAGAAAGTGAATCGATTCGGTTCGGTAGGTGTCGAAAATTTTCTCAAAACTATTTTTTTAACTACTACACCGATAAATTTAAAAATCTAATCAGCTCTTAACCTTAAAAATGCATCGTCGTGCTGCCAATTTGACTAAAATCTGTTGATTCGTTGACGAAAATTGTATTAACTTTCTTAGTTCATTTTTAACATATTAATTGTTGTACACCGTTCGCTTGCAATTGACACGATAAGAATAATTTTATTATTTTATATATTATATATTATATATATTACTTGAAGCTTGTGTTACTAATATAATTTATTAATGTTGCTTATCATTAGATAACACCAACGTCGCATGGTACACACCCTGTCGGGATTTGAGCTAACTTAAAAGTAACTAATGGTTAATCAGAGACGAGTGACAACTGACTCTAAAGCTAAATCATTTTACATCTTAACGCTATTCAGTTTTTCAACGTAATGTCCTCAGAACGAGTCAGTACTCACTCATGCTGCATAAGTTTCAAATAACCACAAGTTAGTTCATTTCGAGTGAGTTTTTTGCTGATAAAATGCAAATGCACTATTAGTTAGCTGCTAACTGAGCCACATAGTTTGTGGCGCATCAAAAAAAAAAAAAAAAAAAAAGGTCTTTGTTTAGCTAACCATCATATTTTTAACTTACTAATGGTTAACATTTTTATTTTTAGTCAACTTAAATTTGAAACAAGTTTAAATTTTTTTTGACAGGAATGAGTATCGAACCGTGATCACTTTCTATGTCAGCCATCATACTTAACACTTTGCTATTGCGTCATATAAAATATAGACGGCACAGAGTTATTATAAACATGAATTTTATGCTGACATCTTCTCGCTGAACTTTAACTCATCTCTGTATCAGCTTTGAGTTAGCTAAAAGTTAGTTCAAAACTTATCGAGGAGATGTTAGTTGTACAAAAACAACTCACTAATCACTGCATTAGTCTTGAGTTAGCTTAAAATTAGCTCAATACTTATCGGGAAGAAGACAGTTGTGCAAAAAATAACTGACTCACATCTGTATCATTTATGAGTTAGTTCAGAAGCTAGTTGTAAATAAGTTATCAAAAAGTCACCCATATTTTGAGCTAGCTAATAAAAGTCCGACAGGGCACATTTACACACATATACATACATACAAACATATGTATGTATGTATATACGAGTGAATATTTGTTGTGCCAACTTTAAGCCAACATTAGCATAACAAACCATTTCCGTATAATTAGTTGGATGCTAAACGAAAAGAAGATGAAGAAGAAAAGAAAAAAAACGCTTACCTAAAATTTCCCGTGATAATACCATTTGCAGCGTTTGTAAAGAGTGTTAAATATGTAACATGTTTTAGGGTACGCTCCCAGGGTCGTGTCCCCGTCACAGCCGCTGAGTCATTATGAGTTGGTGGATTTTTCTCACTGCCGAAGCTTTCCTCATAAAATATACGCTTGCCACTTAATTGTAAGCCTTGTTTGGGTGTTAAAACTAAATCACGATTTACTATGCACAAACCATAAGGCAACTGCAAAATTTCGTTTGAAGATGAGAAAATTAAGATTAAACACATTTTAATTTTTCATTTTCATACAATATTAATTTTATTATATAATTTTACTTTTAGCAATATTTCTTTTTGTGGAATAGTATGAAATTTTATAAATATCAAAACTTACTAAAGAAAATATTAAAAAGCTAATAACAGGCATAAAATGTTTGTTGTTTTGGGTTTTTGGCACAATTTGGTAATCCATTGTCCAAATTGTGCATGAATATTTAATAAAACGATACGCGCGAGTAAATATAATAAAAAAAAATTATTTGTCGCCTATTTGGCTTTAATAATCACACTTTTTACTAAATTTAAAAGCATTGGTTAATTAAATAATATGTAATTTGAAAACCTAACGTTTTTTTCCTGATGTAATTTTGAATTTCAGTTACGGTTAATTTTTATTTACAACCGCTCTTTACGCGTAAAAATACACAACTGAAACATTAAATCAACAAAGTCTACTTAATAAAATGTTTATTTTCAGTAATTTTCATTCAACTGTGTGTTTTTTTTTCTTTCTTTAAGAGCATTTTGATGAGCTTTTCTTTTTCTAGAGGGAGGTGATGGAAAATATAAAATACACACATGCTCTATTGTTGTTTTTGTTTCAAAGAAAAACATAAATACATTAATTGCTTTTTTGTTTGGCTTATTCATTCACTGCTTCAGCGAAGTGAAACATAAAATAAAGCTCGCAAAAATATACTCGCAGCTAATGTTTCGCAACAAATGTTGCTGTCGCAGTCTTGTTCATTAGGGAGGATCATAAATTTAATCTTAAATTAGACGTGACATAGCCATAATGCCATATCCATAACCAAACCAAAATTCAATTGGTTTCTATGGTAATAGACAGCGTTGTCAACTTTTAAATTTCAAAAAGCACTGAAACCAGGAAAAAAACGTGTAATTTAAATAAAAAAGCACTAAATTAAAATTTTTTTGTTTTATAAAAAAAAAATTTTGTATATAAAAAATATAGAAATCGGTTGACCTTGCATTTTATCCCTAAAACTTCAAATTTGAAGCATCCGATACACATTTTGATTCTATGAGAATCAGTGAATTCTAAAATCAATTTGATGAAACCTTTTTAAGTTATAAAAAATTAAATTTTTTTTCGTCAACGAAGAAACAAATCACATGAAATTAGTCAAATTAGTAGCAATTGGCAAGTCTTTTTGACTTGCTGATTAGATTTTGAACTCGATGGGAGTAGTAGTTAATTTTTTTTTTAAATCAAGACTCAAAATTTAATTTTTATTAAACAATGCTATGGAAGCATTCTTTCACAGCAAACGCAATATTAATAACAAAGTTACAAAATTAAAAAAAAGTAATTTGAAAGTTAAACAAGTTATATAAACTTAAATTATATGTACTATTATTTTAGAAAAAAGGAACGAAGTAGGTTATAAATATGTAGCCTAAAACGGCAGCTCTATTAGCAAGAAAATGTTCTCGTTTCAGACCGCTTTTATATAAAGCCAAGTGTAAGGACAATTTTTTACGTATTTTAAACTTAAATAAAGTAGTAAAGGTAACAACGTGATCAACTTCTGCGTTTAAGCATGGAAGTTTGATGGGTATGCAATTTCGATAATGCCCCAAACGAGTTTATATCAAATGAATCGTTATGACTTTATTTCTGCCCAAAACTCGATAGCGACCTCAAAGTTTCTCCATTGGATTAAGTCAATTATTCTCTATTTACACTATATACTAGAAAATATTTCGCTATTAGACTATACTACATAACATTATGTCTTCTTTGTCGTGTGGCAAAACACTGTTTCCATTAATTGTGCTTAAAATGTGAAAGTTTGAGAATAAAATGCACGTATTTCTTCAACCAAGTATTGTACTATCTTATTAGAATATTTTGAAATGTTTCATTTAACTTCAGTGCTTATGTTTTTTGAATGTTAGACTTCTTCAAAAAAAAAATATATATAGTTATTATATAAGGAAAATTCTTTTTGAATTTTGGGTTTAGTGCCACCGCCAAGAAATAAAAAGCACCAAAAATTAGTTTAAGAAAGCACCGAGCACTAACTTCAAAATTTTTAGCGTCGAAAATTTCAAAAAGCACTAAAAACGGTGCGAAAAGCATCGAGTTGACAACGCTGGTAATAGATATGGCGATATGGCGAGTCACGTATAATCGAATACAGTGTTGCCCATTACTTTGGTTGAAACAGCTGTTTTCTATGGTTATGGTTATGTCACGTCTGATTGCAACTTTATGCATTTAAATCAATGTTTTCTTCTGTAAAACGACTTTGAGTAAATTTTAGGAGTCAGCATGTATCCCGATAAAATATACCCACGATCTTATTATTATTATTAAAATTTATAATTTCTTTTTTAATTTTATCTTGAATTTGTAATTACTTTCTTAAATATTATTTTAATAACGGTTCATACATATATTCTTTCTCACTGCGCTGATTAAAAGGAACCAAAAAAAAAAAATATATATATATATATATATAAATTATGCAAACAATTCACGTTCATATCGCCCTCCAAAACCCACCGACAGAGTAAAATATGTATTTAATTATTCGATCGCTAAAACAAAATCAAAAATAAAATGTGCGGTCCAAATTAACTATCAGATAGGGCAAACCATAACACTAAAGTTAAATATGATGCTGGATATTTTATGGTATGGCGATGTTTGGTCGCAAATTTGTAGTCTGAGATATATAGTACATATGTATGTACATATATACAGTAACAATTCATAAAACCAAGTATAGTATGGTGCAAAAATGAACCAATATTTAGTTCCTATACATACTAGTGATGTAACGAATGTCAAGTTTTGATATTCGCGAATACGAATGCGAATACGAATATTTGAAACGATATTCGAGAATGCGAATGCGAATGCGAATACGAACACGAATATTTCATGTGAAATTCATAGACATTAAATTAGGGCTCTATTTACGCCTGCAATATGAAATATTAAAAATTTGTTATGAAAAAGAACTTCATACTCCTGTTGGCGTACTTTAAAGTTAATAAAAACTACCCAAAATTTTAATGATCGTCAGTAAATAATATTTGAAAATGATACAAAGCACAAATTTATATAAAAAATTTAATGGATTCATTCTAACTAATATTTTTATCCATTTATTTAAATTTCGTTTAAGATTTATGCATTTATTTATTTAATTTCTTTGGAAAAATATTCGTATTCGTATTCGCCTGAATTAGACGAATACGAATGCTTCGAATTCGCATTAAAAATGGTCGAATATTCGTGAATTCGAATACGAATACGAATATTCGTGCATCACTAATACATACCAACAACCTCTTATTATACCCTTCACCAAAAACGGTAAAGGGTGTATATAAATTTGTCATTCCGTGTGTAATTTCCACAATATTAATATGCGACACATAAAGTATATATGTATATTCTGGATCCTTATGCATAGGGAAGACGAATAAGCGATGTCCGTCTGTCTGTACGCGAAAACTGTACTAAACTAATTTTACCTTTTTCTCTATAAATTAAAAATATCTTATACATTCTTAAAAAAACAGATTGGTGTAAGAAATCAGAAAAATCTAAAATTATGATTCCAGGAGTTTCCCAACCCTTTTTGTGTTATATAAAAGTAACTAGGTATAATTAGTTTTTTCTTTTTGTTTATAAATTAAATAAATTTTATGCTTTTGAAAGCAAAGGTTGGTGTAGAAAATTAGAAAAATGAAAACCGCAGCTCCAGAGCTGGAAACTTTGAACTTTTTTTGATATTAAAGTAACTAAATAAAACTATTTTTTTCTTTTTAACCCCCGACTAAAAAAGGGGTGTTATAAGTTTGTAGTGTGTGTCTGTGTGTCTGTGTATCTGTGTGTCTGTGTGTGTCCGCGTACAGGCCAAACGGCTGGACCAATTTTCATTTAGTTTTTTCTGTTTGAAAGATGACTTGATCGAGAGGGTTCTTAGCTATGTCTGAAAAAAAATCGGTCCAGCCGTTTAGAAGATATAACATCTTTTCTGAAAAAAGTCGAGGGTTTTTAAAATTTTTAATTTTTGTTATTCTTATTATGTTCACTTAACAAATTTTATATATTTTTTAAAGAATTAGTTTTGTATAAGGTATCAGGAAAACCTAAAAGGATGATTTCAGGGTTGGTAAATTAAATTTTTATGACATAAAAGTAACTAGGTCAAATAATTTTTTTTTTGTTTGCAAATTATGTATATATACTTTATGTTTTAGGCCGGGTTTACATCTGTGTGCCATGTGCCACACATGCATAAAAAAATGTAACCACTAATTACTAATGAAAAACTGTTTGATTCAACATATCATACCTCTTTGCGCCGACTGCATTAATGATGAATCTTCCCAATGATTTTTCTTGTTTTTTATAAACATTAATTAGTAATAAAGGCATAAAAATGTCGCATTTGAGCCCACCGTATAAATACTCTATGTGGTCTAATTGACGCAATTCTGGATGCTGCCAGTTAAGGGTTTGCAGAGACAAAATATAGTCCTTAGCCTTCTTCTTATACCCTTGTTTTCGATGATATATTTTGTCTTTTATGTGCGCCAGTTGACGTTTAGGTAGAAAGAAACGGAAGAAGTTGTACCATGTCGTCGTTCCACTGCAGTGCTGTCCTTAAGGATTTCCTCAGTGGCAACAACAATTGACTGCCGCCAAAACTGTAACAGTCCGCGAGTTCTGATATTTCTACAAAGTCTATGAAAACACCTCCCCCATTATATGTTAGATTCCACCGGCCAAAATTTCGGTATCAGTAGCACTGGGAACTGTGACATGATTGGTATTCAGGCTTATGAACAGCAACGTGTGGTTGATAAGAGAAATTTTTACAACAAAGTTGATAAATCGGTATTACGAAATGTTTTCGGTTGAAAAGAGGTATCAACCATAATTTATCAACCATCCATCAACTACAAAATCACTATTGTGAATAGCTATCAACGGAAATTTATTCTCTTTTTCAACTACAAAATATTAGGAGAAAAATATTCAATCGAACTTACATATTTTGGAAATAAAATTTGTCTACTAATTTTTATTTTTGTTATTTGATAGCTGTTATATTTTTTCCTTCAAATGCATATTCACAATAGCGAATACCTACCTAATTATTCACAACTTTATCAACTGGTTTTGGTAATACCTATTTCAACCATAGTTGACAAATTTTTTCACTTTTCAACCAGTTGATGGTTGCTGTTCATAATAAACCTGATTGACTGGTACTGGCATTACTATTTCTCTAATGGTACTATTTAAAGCTAGGCCACATTACCCATCTGGTACTTCCGCCTCTAAAGCCTATACTACATGGCATGTAAAAAACCACATGTGCATGTGGTTCTGATGTAATTTTGACGTCATCACGAAGCTACATGTACACTAGACCGTCTCACTTTTTATTTTTTCTTTGAAACTCCTTGATGAACATCGGTTTTCTTAATCTACTCTAAAAACCAAGAATTTTGGTATATAACACTCAAATATTGATGAATCGGAAGTGCCCTCTCAAATCGTTTTTTTTTTGTTTTTTTTTTTTTTAAGAAAAATGCCTTTGCAAAATACTAAAAAATCTTGCTTTAGTAATTTGCCTCTAACTCATGCAGTTCTTAACAAATTTGAACCTGATTACATGTATTTGAAAGCTTATTAAATTTTCTAAATCTCTTTTAAAGCAACGTTGCCATTTTGTTCGATGGTTTTTTATTCATAGCATTACCAATTTAGATTTTCAAATACGAACTTATACTTTTTTTTAATTTTTGCTTACCTTTTCTTATATAAAAATTGAACGAGACTAAATTTTTACATTCTATGAATTTAGTATGGTAGGAAATTTTAAGATAAAGATTTTGGTATAAATAACAGTAGCATTTTAATCAATTTAAAATAAAAGAAAATTCAAAAAGCTGTTATACGAGTATATATGCTACCACTTAATTGTGAATAAATTCAGAAGTAATGGAATGATTTTTAATAAATTTGGCTAATTTTACTTATAACATGCGAAGGTATCACAATTAATAATAAAATATAAGATTTTCTTCAGTTTAAAGTTTTAATGAGTCTTTTAAAAACCGAAAGTCTTAGTTTTTTGAAAAAATTTATTTTTTTTTATATAAAACTTTCTGAATATCTCCGAAACTATAAGACTGTTAAAAAATAAAGGTCAATTTGTTTTCTAGCCTTCTGTGTATTCTGTTATTTGATCAAAGAACTGGTTCCCAAGTAAATGCAAATTATGTGATGCAGCATCCCCTTTTTTCTCTCAAAAAAGTAATTTATAGGAATTGGAGCTCAGTATCATATGCACGAAAATTTAGTATCAAAGTACCGACCTCAGAAATCGTGTTGACCTGTGTAATGTACTTATCCTCACAAAAGCATAAATGTGAAAAAAGGCCAAGTTCCTATCCAAAATTTCGGCCATTAAAAGTAGTGAGATATAAATTTTGACCAAGTTCTTGTTTGGCACAATACGTAATACAGAAATATGCAATGTGCTATATAAATTTGTAATCGTAAGGGTGTAATACAATTTCAAGATATTAAATTAATTTAATTAAATTTATTTTAATTTTCAATTAAAAGTACTTGTTCCTTCTCTTGTTTTAGATTTTTTTTGTGATCTCTGATCTATTTGTGTATCAAATTTCAGCTGATAGTTTAAAGTATTGTATACCTGCAACGCGTATGCAAGGTTTCACTAAATTGGCTTGAGTTAAAAGCTGTATATTAAGTTTTTAGTTCCAAAAAATATTGGCGTAGCCCCGCTCATTCTGGTAAAATTTTTTGAGTTTTCAGATTTTTCTAGTTGGTTTCTCACCTAGATCTACTTGTGTATCAAATTTCAGCTCATAAGCACAACTTTTAATTTATAATTTTCATGGGCGCAACACCGCCCCTCTAACTAAAATTTACGGGTTTTCAGATTTTTCTAGTTGTTTTCTCACCTAAACCTACTTTTATATCAAATTTGAGCTCCTTAGCGCAACTTTCAATTTTAAATTTTAATGGGCGTAACCCCGCCCACTTTTCTAAAGTAAAATTTTTTTGGGCCAGTGTTAATTATTCGTGTCTAGTTTCGTTACAAACGCATAATAATAGCTAGATAAATACTATATTTAAATATGCTGAGCTGCAGGGCATTAAAATGAGGTTTAAATTGTATGGGCGCGTAAACGCCCACTTTTTTAATAAAAAATTTATAGCCTGTATCTGTATCGAATTTGAGGTCAATAGCACAAATTTTAATTTTAATGGGCGTAGCCCCGCCCTTCTGGTTAAAATTTTCGGGTTTTCAGATTTTTCTGGTTCATTCATTGCTCACCTAGATCTTCTCGTGTACCAGATTTTAGCTCTCTAGCGATAGCGGAAGTGCTTCATCAATTTGATGAGTGTGTCAGTGGTCACTGGTCAGTGAGTATGTCTTAAAATATGCACTTTTTGCACCTCTATATCTCCGGAACCTTTCATTGTAAAACTTTCAAACTTCGCATATGAGATTACATCAATTTATTCTAATTATGGTCTAAATTTTATAATTTTAAGATTGTGGGGAACAAAGTTATGAGGGGGGTAAATACAGCTCGAATGGCTTCGTGTAAATATACACACTGCGTGCATTGGCCAGAACTTGGCCTGGCGCACTGCCATGTGCCTAGATGTATGAAATTGAAGCAAATTGACAAATAAAAAACTTTAGTCATTTTGGCATTTCGCCTAAAACTGAAGTGTGTTTTAACAAAATGCTACTGTTATTTATAGCAAAATCTTTATCTTAAAATTTCCTACCATACTAAATTCATAGAATGTAAAAATTTTGTCTCGTTCAATTTTTATATAAGAAAAGGCAAGCAAAAATTAAAAAAAAAATTATAAGTTCGTATTTGAAAATCTGAATTGGTAATGCTATGAATAAAAAACCATCGAACAAAATAGCAACGTTGCTTTAAAAGAGATTTAGAAAATTTAATAAGCTTTCTAATACATGTAATTAAATTCAAATTCGTTACGAACTGCATGAGTTAGAGGTAAATTACTAAAGCAATATTTTTTAATTTTTTGCAAAAAGGCATTTTTCTTCCGGTTCATCAATATTTGAGTGTTATATACAAAAATTCTTGTTTTTAGAGTAGATTAAGAAAATCGATGTTTATCATTGAATTTCGAAAAAAGTATAAAAAGTGAGAGGGTCTAATGTACACGTAGATATTTACATGGCTACAGATGTTTTGCCGCAGAAAATCCGTTGGGTTCGGCTACGTATGCCATATTTGTATTTTGGAACAAAAATACCATCAAAATTTTACGGCATGTAGGCACTACCAGTAATTTTAAAAAATGCAACTGACATGCTGAAAATTCCCGTGACGTCATCTCCACATACGCGTGTGGCTTTTTACATGCCGTGTACTATGGGCTTAAGGATCGCAGAAGGTTCTCTGCTTCCTGACGCTTCGTTCGGACAATTTCGCTTAATTGACGACGAAGATGACGTTTTATCAGTGATAGGGATTCCGTGCTGTCGGCACAATTCAATTAATTTGTCTTTTCAATGAATATATCCAACCCTTAGAGTAGTTTCGTTGCTGTATTTATGGGCCGATCCAAGTTCGTTCGTGGTTGGAGGCATAATTTTCTTACAAGATTCGTCCTTGGAATCGGGTTCCTGCTCGGGCGCCATTTTGTAATGCAGTTTTGTTTTCCGGCTGAGGTAGGCGTCAGCTGTTCCAGGATCTTACCAAATGTCTGCTTTCTTTGTAAATAAAAACAGAGATGTCGTGTGTTTTATTATTTAATTTAACACAGTATTCTTTGTTTACGAAACTAAACTAACTTAACTAATTACATATATTTAAATGTATTTTGAACTACAATTATATCAAACTCGATGATTTTTCGCCACTCGGCTTCTGTTGTTGTCGGGATGCAAATATGAGCCGCCTTCTAGCTTCAGGTTGACGTTGATCGTGTGTTTCTTAAATGGGCAATAAATGATTAAACAGAATACCGCCTTAAACACATTTTCCATACAAATTGACACAAAAAAACAGCCGCAGAAACCAGTCGTGAGATAGAATCTATTTTATTTTGAGAGCGTTTTTTCTTATGCTCTCACATATCAATATATTGATGAATATGAATATATTCATTCTTACAAAGATGTTACTTACCATACATGCTTTCAATAAATTTCATACATTTTGTAAACAAAACTACAAAGAAAAATAAGCACAAAAGAAAATTAAACAAAAATTAGAGAGCATTTGAAGTTACTGCCGTCGATGTTATTATGGGCTTGATTAATTTGTCAGCGATTTTCCTCAAGTTTCAGACTTTATTCTGTTTCTTCATTAAGAGTTAATAATTACGACTGTGGATGCACGAATAATTCGGAAGATCATACACTCGGCTAAATACAGCGTTAATTACTACGACTATGCATGCACGAATAATGTGGCAGATCGTAAACTCGGCTACATACAGCCTTAATGACTACGATTATGAATGCACGAATAATGCAGAAGATCGTACACTCGGCTAAATATGATTTTAATAATAACGAATTTGAATGCACGAGTAATTCTGAAGATCGCACACTCGTGTAAATACAGTGTTAATAACTACGAATGTGGATGCACGAATAATGTGGGAGATCGTGCACTATGTTAAATACAGCGTTAATAACTAAAGGGTGTTTTTTATTGAGGTATAGAACTTTAAGTTGGCATCACTTTTTTAACTGGCGGCCATTTTGTCAGCTATCAAGTGATTAATATTTAGTTTGGTTTGCCATTTCATCATGAACAGGTTGACAAAAGAACAACGCTTGCAAATCGTGCAAATTTATTTCGAAAATAATGGTTCAGTTCGCGAAGTTTACCGCAAGCTCCGTCCATTTTATGGTCGACATAATCGTCCATCAGAGCAATTAATTCGGTTAACCATGGATCGTTTTCGCACTACGTTTACTCTATGTGATAATACGCATCCGCAGAGACGTCGAACAGTGCGCACCGAAGAAACAATTGCCGCTGTAGAGCAAAGTGTTGAAGAGGACCCGAATGAATCGATTCGCCACCGTGCACAGCAATTGGAGCCGACTAACCGACTATTTTGTTCCCGAATTGGATGGCATGAATGTGGATGAGTTGTGGTTCCAACAAGACGGCGCTACATGCCACACAGCGCACGTCACAATCGATTTATTGAAGGAAACATTCGATGAGCGCATAATTTCGCGGAATGGACCTGTCAATTGGCCACCAAGATCGTGTGATTTGACACCATTGGATTATTTTCTTTGGGGATATGTGAAGTCGCTCGTCTACGCCAACAAACCAGAAACGTTAGGGGACTTGGAAGCCAACATTCGTGGCGTTATTGCCAACATACGGCCCCATATGCTCGAAAAAGTGGTTGAAAATTGGACCTGTAGAATTGGCTTTATTCGAGCCACCCGCGTCGGCCACATGCCCGAAATCATATTTAAACATTAATGGCATAAAATTATCCTTCCAATAAAGCCAAATTGATGGACATTAAAACGATTTTCTTGTGTTTTATTTCAATTCAAAGTTCTATACCTCTAAAAAAACCACCCGATACTATAAAGCATGCATATACATACATAACTACTTCGGAACAAGAAACATTCGTACGATATCGTGTCTTGTTCGATGACTGTGTATAAAACTTGAAACGTTATACTGTTTGGCTTAGTAACTTGATGAGACTTTTAAGGTATATTTTGTCAACATGTATGTTAACCACAAAAAATGATGTACGATACATTAATTGGGTTGGTATGTACCTCGCAGTCATCATGTACGTAACACAATATATGTATTTTGGTATTGATACAGGTGTTTAATCAATTTCCAGAGAAAGAAAGCCACTACCCCATGTCCTTAAACACAGTGGGGATAAAAGACAACCTACCTTCTTTCCTCAGAAATAGAGCCAAGTTAGGTATAGATCATTACAAAGTACAATGTTAATGCTTTGTGGTATATTAATTTATTAATATATGTTTTAAACTTACATATCACACTTGATCAACAAGGGGGTATTAACTAAAAATTTTTAGTAGCGACGAAAAACTGTTTGTGGTTACATTTTAAGAGAATTTGAAAATCCGAATCCATCATAGTAAGCAAATTCCATTTGAAAATATATTTACATTGTTTTGATTTTAAAATCTTGAGAGTCGCAACTCAAAAAAAAAAAAAAAAAATTGGAGCACTTTTATCATATAAACAGTAACATATCGAATTAAAATCACAAAATAAAACAAATTTTATCAACAACACAGTATCAACTCAAAATATAACAAAATTTAATGGCCTGATTTTGTAAAATAAAACGAATTTTCGTTTTCGTTTCTGGTTGGAGCGTAAACGAAAATATTTTAAATTTTGTAAAACGCTACGTTGTTTTCGTTTCATGTCAAAATATTATAACTGAAAAATATATTATTCCTCATAACAAAAATTAATAAAAATATGTTTTCAAAATCAAATTTTATTTCATTAGCCGCGGTAGTTAAGGACCCATAATAACTTATTGGATCTTTCTGAAACTTAGAAACATTAATAATGTTTCAGTGTTGGAGTAAAATGCTATTGTGGATGGATGAAAAACATCATAACATACATGGATTTAGTTTAGGTAGCTTGTCAAGGTCAAGTCCTATCCAAAATCTCAGAATTGCAAACGTCAAGGTCTCATATCATTTCTAGGCAACCTGCTTACTTCACATCATTTTTTCTTACAGAAAGAAATAAAGAGATGTCCGTTTTATCATCTGTATTAAAAGGATAAAAATATTGGCAAGTATGCAGGTTGCATAGAAATAATATGACACCCTACCGATTACAAATTAATATAATACTGCGGTATACTGTGATAGCTATTCTGCCAAACAAGAATTTGATCAACAATTTTATCTCACTACTTTTCATGGCCAAAATTTTGAATAGGAACTTGGCCTTTTTTGACATTTATATTTTTGTGAAGTTCTAACTACTTTTTGCCGTCTTTAATAGTACTTGGCAAATTTAAGGTTTCTCATCTGTTATTTTATTTTCTATTAATGATCACTGCGCCAGTTTAAAAATGCAGAATGCAATAATATAATGGGTTAGAGAGTGATACATAATAGTATAACATTATTTTAAATTTTTATGAGCACTGCCCCGCCTCCTTGGTTTGACAATCGATGCTTTCGAATTATTCTTGTTCGTAGCTCACCTAGGTCTACTTGGGTATAAAATTTGAGCTCTACAGCTAGAGCTCAATTTGATGACTGTGTCAGTGAGTTTGTCTTAAAAATGCAATTTGCATCTCCATTTATCAGGAAACTTTCATTAGAAACTATCAAACTTCGCATATTGGCGAGAACAAAGTAGTTATTAGGGTGTTAAAACGAATGTATGTGTAAATATAGACACTACGTGCATAGGCCGAGCTGGCCTGGAGCTCTATCGTGCACCTAGATACTAATATTTACTCTTCATTGCAGCAAAACCAATGCAATAATGTTGTTAAAACTTTTAAAACGAATACAATTTTATGAACGTTCTCATATGACATTTAAGTTGTTTGAAAACGTTTGATACTGTTTTATAAAATACATTTATTTTACGTTAAATAGAATTTTCGTTTTAAATTTTTTTGCAAAATTCAAAATTAAAAATAACCCAAAATTTTCCGTTTAAAACGTTTCGTTCTGTGTTACAAAATTTGGCCATAAATCAAAACAACTTGATTGTTTTTAACTTGAATAAAGGCTCAAATTAAAATAATAAATTTTTTATGAAAATATACGATACATTTCTATGGGGCATGTTCTGCATTCCACGTGAAATTAAAACGAGTGAAATTACCATAGCATTGCTGTTATAATTACATATTTCCAACAACAATTTTATGGCAATTCCACGCCTTTTAATTTCACGTGGAATGCAGAACATACCTGAATGTCCAATTTCGTATTAACTCAAAATAATATCTTTTTGGTGATATAATAGCGGTGGTCACTAAACTATCACAAAAATGGTCTCAAATGTGGTTTTCGAGATGAAAGAGTAATCGGAATACGTTGAAATTTTTACAGTACATAGATATTTTTGGTGTTAGTTGATTTCTTGCAAAAAGTGAAAATTCAGAAATTTTGAGTTAATACTAGAATTTTTCATTTCCCGGACTTTTTCATTTCCCTGGAAAGCGAGAACAACTTTTCTGTTTCTCGGGAATTCCCGCCCAATGCTAATACAAAATATTTTTTAATTCAAACTATTCCAACAAAAAACAAATTATAGTTCATGGGATCGATTAAATAATAACGTTTTATAAACACGTTACGTCGGGTTGTTATTGGTTTGCCGCACAATGTATTTAAAATATATTATTACTATAGATGTGCAAATGTCGTGATTTGATCGTGTCACGCGTGCTCAAATTTATAATTAATCAAGCGTGAGTGCGTGAGCGTGAATTAAAAAAAATTACTCGTGCGTGAGCTATTTTTAATAATCACGCACGAATTCTCATGCTCTCACAAGATATTCCTGTATAGGTGAGTATCAATATACCATACTACTTTGCACATGCTTCGATGCAAGACCACTTGCACAAGATTGTGAATTGGGCTATTGTTATAACTTTTTCAGACGTAGTAAAGTGACATATGAAATACCAATATGGAGAAATAAAATTATTTTAATATATGTACACAACTATATTTTCCCTTAATTTCGACTTTTTCAGAAAATCTGCGCACATATCCGCACTTATGAAAAGGCACTCTTAAATTTTAGTTAAAAATGTTCAAAACTACCGACATAACAAAATGTTACAGTTGAAACTTTCAAAATCTACCGTCACAACTTTTTATAAACACAAAAACAATTTTTAAAATTTACAATTTTAGGATATTGCTGAATGTAGGGTACATGTCCAAAGTACAAAATAATTGACAAGCACATTTTTAATGCATTGCCTTTAGCGCAATATAATTAAAAAGTGATTGAACTGAAAATAATGTAGATACTCGTACTTAAAAAACACATGTCTTTTTCAGGCAAATTTTAAAATTTGATTTTTAGCATTTTCCGGATTTCATGAATGGAGATAAAAAATTTTTTCCTATTTTTATTTAAAATGTTGTCAAAAATTTAATGACAGCATTAATTAATTTATTAATTTAATTTAAAATCCAACAGTAAGCTAAAAAGTAATAGGCGAAATATTAAAAAAAGTTAAGGCAAACATTATTTTTATCTTGAGTAAAATATCTTATGAGATATACGGAAATACATTTTGGGAAATTATTTCTCAAGAATTTGAATTTTATCTTAAAATGCTTTATCCGGTCAAAATCGCATAATTTTAAAAAAAGTTAGAAGCCTCAGAAACTTTTTTGAGTCCCAGGTAGTCAACTTTAGCCCACTGTAACTCCTGTCCAGCTGTCGTGTGTTGCAAATGTTAGGAGTATCATATAAATCAATCAGTACTTTAGAAGTTCCAGATTTATTGTCATTTACTTTATAAAAGTCCCCTATGTGCAATGTAAATTTTACATATACACGTGCATACATATGTACATACATACATACTTACATATTGATGTGTAAAAACTTATTTTCAACCCCAAAAAAAAAATACAAATTGGATTACATAATTTTTCGTGAGCGTGCGTGATCGTGATAAGTTATAAACTACTAGTGCGTGATTAATAATATTTTATTCGTGAGCGTGCGTGATCGTGAAAGTTTTCAAGATCATTCGTGCGTGAAAGTGCGTGAGTAAAATATTTTTCTGCGTGAGCGTGCGTGTCGTGTGTCGAAAAACGCTCACGTGCACATCTCTAATAATTACTGTGGCAAACCAATAACCACCCGGCGATTAGTAAAAAAATAATATCATTTCAGTTTTTTATATAGTAGTAATGCATAAATATCAATATTATATGTATGTATATGTAAAGCCAACGGGATTTCATTCCCGGAAAATGTGCGTGATCTCGGAAAATTTTTCCCGGGAAATCCCGTATGAAAAACACTAGTTAATACCCTATTGTAGATTAAGTGCGATATACATTTTAAAGTTAAGTTTATGTACTGCCCTATTAATTACAAATTGTTTTGGAAAAAATTTGTTACGTATTTGACTTGTTTTTATAAGTCTTTCAAAAAAAAAAAAAAAAAAAAAAAAAAAAAAAAAAAAAAACTAATTATAAACGCATACTATTGATTTATAACTTACTTATTCATTCGAATTCAATGCAGCAACTGAAAAGGTTTATACTCGTACCACTTATAAGTTTTAAAATCACGTAAAGGGCAATTTTTTCTATTTCCTTAATGCGCATGATTGTGTAATATCTTAAGTATTTAAGTGCCAAAAATGCTTTAGGAAAATAAAAAATTTTCGTAACAAATAAATTTAAGAAAATTGATTACTTTAAAAACACTACTTTCATTTAATTTTGTCCGAAAACGATATTCATACTTCTTTGTATGTACATATGTATAAGAATATGTAATTTTTAAAGAAATGTTTATGATTTAGTTTCAATTTTGAAAAGTGGTTGGGTTGTCATGAATAAAATTGGCTGTATGCCAAATAAAGCTAAACTTTTTCTAAATTTCTACCTCGAAAACTTAAAAAAAATTAATTGAATAATTTTTGAAATATGTATGTACATAAATTAAAGCATTGAACTTACTTTAATGCTGTCGAGTAGTTTTGATTTATAAGTAAGTTCTTTATAATTTTTTTCTTCTTATATTAGCCATTGTAATTCTATTCTCAATGTGGTTTAAATTAAACATAAAATTTTGACTTTTATGCAGTTTTAATTTTTCACTACATTTTGTACGTGTGTGTGCGCAAATGTATTAATTTTTCTTTTATTTCCAACCATAATTATCTTCTGTTCATTCTACGATTTAAAATATGTGTATATGTATTTAATTTCTGCTTCTTGTGGCATATGAATTTTTCGTGAGATTTTAATTTGAACAAAATAGTGAAGATTTGTTTTCCCAAAACCTTAATCTTTGCCACCACTTTTTTTTTTGTAGCCTTCGAAATGTATGAATGAATTAGCATATTTAAAGATTTCTTAGGCACACTCAGAAAAACAGAAGGGAAAGAAAAATAAATAAAAATTAATAAATATCGTTTTTTTTTTAAACTAAGGAGTGCTTACGAATAAAACTAGACTTACTTTGCTTTTCTTAACCACCTGATTTAGTAACCACACAGAGAAAACAATTTCTTTGTGACAACCGAATTTGTTGCCAATTGAATTTTGGCGGTTGCAGTAACTATCATAGAATTCTGCTATAGCGACTGAAATTTTCTTGTGGTACCACTATATTTTAATTATAACCCCAAACCCAATAGTTGCAGCAACAATAAAAATTGGTTGACAGTATGGAATTTGAAATAAATGTTATTCTTGCTACCGAAAATTTGGTTAATATAATTAAAACAATATCATAATTGGTACCTGTAAAAGAAAAATTGGCCTTCCTTGCTGAAATAAAAATGAACAATAAACGCAAATAAAAATACACAATTTAAGAAATTTATTATTTGACATATTGTCATAAGTTTATTTTAATTGAAATTTATTTCCTAATGGCGAAGCATGTCTATATACATTTCTTCAACCACACATTTTGAAAAGCCACAAACCTGTTATCTTATGCACAGACTTTCAAAAACCATTTGAGAATTCATAATATCCTTGAAAGTCACAAAAGTTAATTTTTTAATTTGCTGCTATAAACTATGATAGTAAACACGCCCTCTAGTTAGTTGCAGCAACTGATTGAAAGTTTTTATTTTAATTTTAATATAGAACGACAATTTTTTAGTTGCTAATACCAAAAGTTGGTAGTAAAATTCAATTCGTAATATTTTATTCGGTTGGGTTAACCAATCAGTTAATTAGTCATGTGATGTTGGTAGGGAGTTTTAGGAAAAATGTCAAGAGCTCTGCCTACCCGTGAAATCGCCGGCGCTGATAAACGCTGATAATGCCTGGACGGAAAAGCAGTTGAATGCTTTTAAATAAAACTCAATTGTTTAGTGCCGATTCACACGATTGACAAAGCATACGCTCGGTTGATGCAATCAATTTAAGTATTGTCACAATCATGGATTGTTTTTTGGATTAACAGAAAATTGATAGCGTGAACTGAAATATAGTTAATGCAAATGATATTTTATTGGACTAACCGTTTTCCAACCAATCTTTTTTCTGGGTGCATGTGTTAAATGTAGAGTTTTTATTTTCCCGGACTTTTTCATTTCCCGCCAAAAAAGCTAAGTGATGTCATACGAATAATGTTTTTATGTACCTAAACAAGCTAATCCTTTAAATTGCCCAGAACTCCTCTGTATTGAAAAGTATTTGCCAATAGTGAAAAACCTTATGAACTACATAAAAATCTTAGTTGAAAAAAAGTTTTATGGGAAGTTGAGTACTGATAGCAAAATGGTAACAAACAACACAATAAAAGCCCATAGTAAAAAGAATTATAAAAAATAAAGCATAAATAAGGACTTTAATATTATTATCTTTCATTCAAATATAAATTAAAAAACTCCCTACTCAGTTTCGTTTCTATAAAGTTTTTTTGTGCGCACTTCTTAGGCCCAATTCATACGATGATTTAAAAATATTGTTTTATTTTTGATTCTCTTTTAAAAGTTGCTTCCAAAAACATTTTACATTCATACGATGATTTTTTCCATGTTTCTAGTTTTTATTTTTTTTTCTTCCAAAAATTGTATCAGTGTTGCCAGTAGATTTAAAAAACCCCGTTTTTCCTTTCCCTACATGTTAAAAAATTTCCCCCATACGAAAATCTACAAATTTTAGTAATTTAATTTAAAGAAAGATAAATTAAAAACATTTAATGCCTTAATGATCAAACAGAATTACGGCATAAACACATTTTCCATACAAATTGACACAAATTAGTATCGCCAAAAAGCAGTCGACAGATTTTTTTTCTTATCCTCTCACATATAAATAAATATTCTCTCATCAATGTTACCAAAGATAGCCACTGTGACACCAAAATAATTGGATAAAAGTCTATGTAATTTCGAGCAAAATCAAATTTTGAAACGGTTAATGAGCAAAAATGTATTTTTAATATAGTTATTTTTACATATATGCACAAAAAATGCAATATGAGAATAAAAATACCTACACTTTGTCCAAAATAAAATATTTTTCCGATATTCCCTATACTCATATATTAGTGACAAAAATACCTACAGGTAACACTGTTTTGTATTAAAAAAAAGCTGTAGTCGCATTCAATGAAAAAATAAAATAAAGCAACATGAAAAAATTAAAATATGTGTAAAGAAAATTTGAAAAAAAACTGGTAGAAAATTGTGTTTCAAAAAATCATTGAAAAATCAACGTGTGAATTACGTGTTAGATAATAGAACTTTAACCCCCGTATGCAAAAAAATTACGTGTTCCTGAACTGTACATTAAAACAGAATTTCCATAGAAACCCCGGGTTAACGTACACTTCAAGCACACGCTATTTTTTATTTTATTTTTTTTTTGCATATGGGGATAAATGTTTCACTTTGCTTCTAATTGTGTCAGCAGTTGGGCTCGAAGTTTCCATTGTTATTTCATGTACAAACATTAAGGGCCAATTTCGCCAATTCTATTTAAATATCAATTCATATTTTATTCATATCATAACTTAATTTTTAAACGAAAAGAGTAACAAAATTTTAACTTCAACAGATGTACCATGTGTTTTAACATTCGAACTCACAAGAAAATTTCTAGAAACGATTCGGAAGCCAGAACATAGACTGCATTAGTCTTCAAGAAATTTTTTAAGTAAACATTTTCTCTATTTGACAGAAGCCAGCTTGTCGTGGTATCATAATTTCAAGCTTTTTTTTTTTTTTTTTTTTTTTGGTCAATTATTGACTCCTTTTTATAATACTATTTTCTTTAATTAACGCCAATGCGTTACTGCTTACGAAAAAATTTCAAAATTTTTAATGTTTTGGCTTCCAAATTTTTTTTTTTTTTTTTTAATGCATGTATTTATTTATTGTATCTTCATATATGAACTAACAATAAGTATTCAAATCTTAAATCTATAAAAAAAATTTTATTAGGCCCGACCAGTGTCGGACATAAACTTAGTGATAGTTATAAATAATACATTAGTAGTGATAATCAAAAAAGGCGAAAAAATGTCTTGAAGTAAATTTTGCTTCTATGTGCGAAGTGCCACAAAAACTCGGTATACAAAAAGTTCTAGACAAGATCGGTACGCTGGTATTATTTTTGTAGATAAACCAAAATTTGCAACTATATGTGAGGCACCAGACCTTCTTGTTAAAATAATATCAACAAAGTTATTCCTACAAAATTTCAATGTTCTCCCTATATTAGTTTTCCAGATATCTCAAAGTAAATATTCAGGTATGTGATGGAAAACGATCTTTCTCAAAATGATTTCAAGCTAATCGTTTTGAAGAGGTGTGATGAATTCGGATCGATTTCATGTATAACTTTTAAGCCAATCTTAAGCTACTGACTTTTGAAAAGCACATTAAAAGATAAAGTATAAATAATATAATAGGGCTGTGAAAAGAAATTTATCAAAAATTACTAAAAAAAACTATTAAAAACAAAATTTAAAATTATTTACAAAACGACTATAGCAAACACATCACACCTTTTATCGTTTTCAAATCGCTTTTGTGTCTAAATCGTTTTTCATCACACACCACATTTCCAATTCGAACTTTTTTGTCAGATAAGCACATTATTAAAATCGTTGTATACAAAAAATTTCACGTTTCTTGTTGCATTAGAAGCAAAGGTATTCCAAAATAAAAAAAATGTATATGGGAGGTACCACGACCACTTGTTTTATTCCGACTTTTTCTTTTTTAACAACTTATAAAGTCAATCGAGTAACTCCTACACAATCTCAGGTGTTTTAGCGTATTAGTTCGTAAGATATTTCAAAATAAATATTTGACATATATGGGAGGTGCCGCGTTCACTTCTCCACTATTTAATATAATTTCGCAGGGGTTCTTAATTGATGCGATTACCAACCAACGACATAGATAAATAATTTTAGTTGAAATGTATATGCTGGTGGTCGTGGGTTCGATTCCCACCATAGACTCGGGGTGTTTTTCGCAGACAAACTAATCGCTTTGCGAGTTGTGTGTTGTTTTTGTTATGTTATGTTTATGTTTTATATTTATGCATTTCGTTGGTGCTTTGCCATGAGTATAAGTACAGGGTGGCGCAGAATGAGCTATGTGGCTTATAACTTTTTTATTATAACTTTTTTTTTTTAAATACAGTATATTATTGGGGAATTTTTTGGGGAATTTTTTGCAATTAGCTTTGAAAAATTATATCCTGTAAGTGATGTCTCCTTTCTGCTTCGCACATACGTGCTCTTTTTTAGCATATTTTCCATAACTTTTCGCAAAATTTCGGGCGTAATGGCCATAATTTAAGTTTGAATTTTGACTTTTAGTTGGAATATGGTTCTTGGTTTGTTAACGTACACTCTTCTTTCAAATATCCCCAAAGAAAAATGTCAGGAGCTGTTAAATCTGGCGAACGTGGAGGCCAGGTTAAAATCGCTTGTGCGCGAAATAATGTGTCAACACAATAGACTCTTGGTTTGAAAGATAATATTCAATTATTTTTGTGCGTTGTTCGATCGTATAATGACTCATAATTAATTCCCCAAGTCTTCTTCACAAAATGCTGAAAAAAACACAGAAAGAATAATAATTAAAAAAGTTATAAAGAATTCAAACCATATAGCTAATTCTGCGAAACCCTTTATAAGTTTCTAAGCCTACTACGCTTGTTTTGTTATTTTGTGATTTTAAAAAATGTTATTATTTGTGAATTCTCAAATAGTTTTTGAAAGTCTGTGCATAGGATAAGAGGTTTGTGAATATTCAAAATGAGTGGAGTTTACTGATGATTTGGCAAAACATCAATGAAACGCATATAGACATGCTTGACCACCAGCAAATACATTTCAATTAAAATAAATTTCCTTCCAATAAGTAAAATAATAAATTTCTTAAATATATTTCTCCATTTAAATTATTTTTTTTTATTTGAAAACTGTGTTTCCTAAGTAGACATCCCGCTTTCAAAAAGGTAATTATTTTAAAATCCCGCGATATTTTCTTCAAAATACCGTTTTTCGATGGATCGTGTCCCGCTTTTTGCCAAATCCATCTGGTCGCGTTATTCATAACAAAAAGCATATGCAATCTTAAACTAAAAAGCGTTCTTGTAGTCGTTATAAAAAATTTTCCAAGTGTACTATAGTGTTTATAGGTAAAGTTGTAAAGTTTATTGCGTATCTTCATGAATTCATCACAAAGTATAATTTACATTTTAGTTTAAAAAAAAATTGCAATTGACATTGTCTTGTTAAGAAAAATTTCTTATCATTTGGCTGCTATGGGAAGTGTGTTTGAAAAGTTTAAGTTTTAAAGGGCATTTTAGCTTTAAAGTCAAACCTTGACTTGTAATGAAGATAATAAAATAACACTATGCAACAAATAAGGCTTTTGAAAAAACACACGGACTGCACAGTAAGTATACCAAAGAGTAGTAAAACACTATACTCAGTTTGGCGATTTTGGTGACCAATTTTTTTTACGGACCCCCAAAGATTTTGAAGATCAGTGCGTCCATAAAAAATAGTGCCATCAGGTTTTGGCCAAAAGCTAATTCAGACTGGGTGATAGCGCTCAACTATATATGGCAATAATGTAGTTAAGATTTTTTTTAATAAACCTTAAAGGTATTCACGCCAAAAATTGCACTGTTGCGGAGAAGTAAAATTGCAAAATTTTCAGAACATATAACAACAACGACGTCGAAAATTGTTTTGCACAAATGATGCAAAATTGTCGGGGTCTGAGTAAGTGCAAGATTATCAGAGTAATTTTCCAAATTTGTGCAACTTTTTATGGCATTGCAAAAAAATGGAGAAAAAGTACTTATAAAATCAACTAAACACCAAATTACAACGCAGAAATATCTGTTTTATGTATGTATAGGAAGTGTGTTTAGCCAAAAAATGATGACACCATTCTTTAAAAATGGTCACTAAAATTGCCAGAGCTAAATTAGACGTGTCATAGCCATAATGCCATAGTCATAACCAAATTAAAATTTAATTGGTTTCTATGGTAATAGCTATGGAGTTATGGCGAGTCACATGTAATCAAATACAGTGTTGCCCATAAGTTTGGTTCAAACAGCTGTCTTCTATGGTCTTCTTTGGTAGTACTATCGTACTAGAGGCCTGCGTAAACAGTCTTTAAATGTAAATACGTCTTGATTTTTAAATGTATTCACGTCGCATGTAATTATTATACTAAACCAATAACAAATGCTGTCGTACTATAAGCGAAGCACGATGGATGTATTGGTGTACGTGTATATCAGTGTTAACAAGCGATGTCGGCAAGACAGCTTGTTTGTAATAAACACTCAAAAGAAGTACTGTTGATTAGTGTATGCTTGTTATTTTTCATATTGTACGTTTGAGTGTGTGTGTAATATGTAGATGGTAACTAATGTTAGTGCGTGTGTGTGCCTTTGCATGTGCGCAGAAAAATAAAAGATCATACATACATACATGCATGACGTTTGTACACGCGCTCATGTATAGAAAGAAGCAAGTATCACAAATTCTTCCGTCACGAAGTGTTTTCTTCTTTACTCTTATACCTACAATACTGAAACAAATTTCCTGCAAACAGTGTTGCTAACGTTTGTTTATTAAGATTTCGCTGTAGTAAAGCATTTGAAAAATCCCTCATGTCTTGAAAGTTCTTATAAGATGTCTTGTGCAGGACACTATATCGTACCTATACTGTCAAGACCGTGAGGATTTTGCTCTGTTGCACAGTGTAATTCTTTTATGTTTTAGATGACCATAAAATTTTCATAAATTATTAGTAAGGAAAATTTTTTTCTGATAACTGTTTTTATATTTTGTTTTATCATTAATTATTCAATAAATTGAGACCTTGAAGTAACATATAGCATCATCTCAACTCCATAAACGCCATATTTTCAAATAAATTTTTTTTATACCTTTTAGCCATTTTTTGACATTTGTATTTTATTATAATATCTATAGTTATAACGATACAAATTATTAAGTCCAATAATATTTAAATGCACTGTTGCACTACAAATGTACATAAATACGAAGCTAACTACAACACATAAATGTGTCTTCATTAAAAATTTAATATGTGATAAGAAAATAAGTCTATTACTTAATATTTATAAAATATTTTATAGCGTTTGTATATAAATTTGTATTTTTTTTTTTTTTTTTTTTTTTTTTTTTTGTTAAATTGTTACAAATTGTTCCAGACTAATGAACTTACAGCGAAAGACAGACGTTTTTAAAACGAAATTCATAAAGATTGGTGCGCAAGTGCGTCGTCAACATGATTTTCAAACACGTACCATTAAATGATATTAAAAGTGAAGGAATGAGTGAATGTGTAATAAGTATTGCGCACTAATGTTGAACGTGCATTGTCCCCCTATTGTCACATAAATTAATAAATAACTTTCAAACAGAGTTGTTCGGTAAAAGTTTAATAAACCTTATTATTTATTTTTTGGTTGAAAGGTTTATTTTAATTAGAGCAGTAAGAGCTTCACAATTGCTCAGGTTCACTCAAAACTTATTACCCAAAGACGCTCAAAATATACTGCCGAATCTTTTATTATCTGCATCAAGTAGCGGCGTAATTAATATATACAAATGAAGTTTAATTTTTTTCCAGATTTATTTTTATCTTGCCTTGCAGGGTGTTCCAAAAAGAAAGTTTGTAATTGTTTAGCTTGAACGCATCGAATTTTAAATCGGTGTGGTGTGAGGTGTAACTCCTAAGAATTCGGTCGGCATAGAACGTTTCTCGGATACGGAAAACGTATTGTGCGTGAGAGAGTTTTACAAAAATGGTAATTTGGCAACTGTGTTTATCTTAATGGACACGTAAATAAGCAGAACTGCGCCGACTGGAGTGTAACGAGTTCCAAACGCAATAACACAGTACAGAAGTCTCGATTATTTTTTTTTAAAGGTTTTGCCCAACAGACATCTTATATTTTTGTTCTTTCCGTGAACCTTCCATTATTTTAAATTTTGGTTCCGTACAAAAATGCGCCCTATGCTCCAATGGGAGTTAAAACAACATATACATATATACATTATTAGGAGTTTGTCAATTCTATCTTGGACGTCGTTCCACGTGTTTAACCAAGAATATGTCAATGTAAAAATGAAACGCCGTGCTTAATTGTCAAAATGTGACTGAATTTTTTATTTCATTTCTATCATGGTAAAATTATACTAGGTACTTGCATGACTACAACAAAATTGCAACACCAAAAAACACATGCGTTGTGTTGATATAAACAAACGAATAATTGTCAGAAACAAATGTCTTTTGTTTTAAAATATAACAGTTACAGGAAATCCTTTATTTTGGATCACAGCAGCGTATCTCCTGGGTAAACTTAGTGCTTAGGGCCATTATCATTCATAAATGTCCACAATAGAAGCATGTTATCCTCAGCGAATGGTATCATAATGCATATCAGTATGTTTTTGTAAATGTACGAGTTCATTTTAGTGATAATCTTGTAAATGGCTCTACACCATGTCAGGAAAATGCTGCATATACCATGACATTGCCACCATCATGCTTAACTGTTTTAAGGGTGTACTTTAGGTGATGCTACAGGTTTGGAGGGCGCCCTATGGACAATTTTGCATCAAAAGCAAAACGGCTGAACTTCTACTCGTCGCTCCAAAGAATATTTTTCCAAAATATCGTCAGTTTATTGAGATGTTCTCTTGAAAACGCTAGTCTAGATTGAATTTTTTTTTGGCACAAGTGGTTTGCGTTGTGTATTGCACCCACGCAAATTTTTCTCATTCAGACGTCTTTTTATTGTCCTGAACGATGTATTAGTACCAAAAAAGTAATGAAAAACATTATGATACCATTCGCTGAGGACAAAATGCCTCTATTGTGGACATTTATGAATGATAATGACGCTAAGCACTCTTCACGCCTAGTGAAGATGTGCTTACAAGAAAAGAATATCACTGCGTGGAAGTGGCCAGTTCAATCATCGGACATCAATCAAATTGAAAACTTGTGGAATGATGTTGAGGAGCAGGTAAAAGCAGTAAAATTAAATTTTTTTTTAGCGATTTATGGGAAGAAATCCAAAAAAAATTGGTATGCCATTCCAAAGGAACGATGTATGGCATTAGTTGAAAGTTTACCCAGGAGACGCGCTGCTGTGATCCAAAACAAAGAATTTCCCACCAAATACGATTTTTTTTATGAAACTGAATTAACTTTTTTATTTTGCCTATGTCCTAAATTCATGACCAGACTAAAACTTGTATTAATCTGTATAATATGTAAATAAAACTTCCTAGGAAAATAAAGCTAACAAACAATAGTTATTTTTTTTCATAGCATTACTAGGATCTTGGAAAAAATAACAGGGATCTAAAATTTTTTCGATAAGATGTAAAAATTATCAGAAATATGTGAGTGAAATGTCGTGTCTTAAATTCGTGGCCACCACTGTATTTGTTACTTTTAATAAGTCGTCAAAGTCTCTAGAAAAACATTCATTCGACATCGTTACTCTGCCCATTTTAACCGAATAGTTGTCAGTCATTTCCTACTAACTTTTCAATACTTCAAAATGTAAATAGTATAAGAAGACTACTACTTATTACTTACTACACTGTGGAACAAAATTTCAACAAAGTCGTGACCAAATGAATTTGACGCATGATATTAATGTACAATTTTTCACCAAATCCGAATCTGAATTCAGAATGGTCAAAAGTAGAACAGATTTCGAGATATTGCAAAATTACCGTTATTTGAGTTTTTAAAAAAGATGATATCACTTTAATAAAAGAATCTTGGTAAGTATTAAATAAATTTTTTATTTATTTTTTCCACTTGAAATAAAATTGTTAAAACAATAATGGGTTGCATGTAAAAATTAATCAAGAAATGACTGAACTACAGTGGAACAAAGTTCAAATTTCACAAAAAATTTATTGATTTTTTGCAATTTTGGTTTTTTCAACTTAGTTTTTTTACACTAAATAACTTATTTTTGCTAAGTTTTGTCACTTGTCACGTTAGATTATTTTAATAGAAACATTATGTACTCAATAGAATATAGATCGGTGAAAAAGTGATAAAGTTACAGAAGATTAATTGAATTATCCCACTTTTATAAAAAAAAACAAGTAAATATAGAAATATTTATATATAGGTAACAATTAAATTAAAAATGCTTAAAACTGTTGAGTTGCTTTGTGTGTTGTAATTATTTTCTACGTCTCGCACAAGGAACAAACAATAGTCGCCCAACATACGCCCCTTGATACCGACGTTCCATTTCTTGTATTTGTTGGTGAAAACGCTCACCATGCTCGTCGCTTTCATCGCCAATGTTATTTGGGAAGAAATTTAAATGTGAATGCAGAAAGTGTATTTTTAAAGACGTATAAACTCCTTTTTTAAGAAAGACATTAAAATTACTGTTAACATAAATAAACACAAAATCGTGTGAAAAACTTTACCAATTTTCTCATAATTTTTTAACAAGTCTTGTATTATATCTTTATAATTTGGGCTCCTGAAATTTCCTAAAAAGCCAGATACAACTAAACCAAATGACCTCCATGCTTTTAATTCATCTTCTGACAAAATCGAATCAAATTTGGAATCTTTAAGTAGCTTAGTAATTTGTGGTCCTGATATGTTGGAAAAACGGTTTTCAGGTATTCAAATGCTTCACGGTTTCCTCTTTTTAGCAAAGCTTTGACGAAATTTTTGATTAAGCCAAGTTTAATATGTAGCGGGGGCAAAATAATGGTTTCCTTTTTTACCAGTGCTTTGTGTTTGATATTATCTTGGCCAAGCGTAAAATTAATTCTATTCGTCCAATCTTTTTCCATTTGCACAAAAAACAGCAATATTTTGTGTAGCCTTGTTCGAAACCAGTCACCATCAGTCACCATAGATCGGCACAGATTTTCCAGTTATGCTGTTCGTACTTTATCAGACCCAGTAATTTAGACATGGACTCATAGGATTCTTTAACATTAAATGCGTGCACCACTGGAATTGACGGCTTTTTATTACCTTTGTGCTCAAACTGCTGCGTATTTCTTTCCTTTGGGTTTTTGATTTAATAAAACCGAAAAGTGGGTTAATTCACTACATCTTCTGTAGCTTTGTCATTTTTGCACCAATCTAAACCTTGTTAAATAGTTAATGTCCTATGGAAAAAAATCTTAAAGTTTTTAATTGTTTGGTTAAAAAAAACTTGAAAACAGCAAAATTGCAAAAAATCATAAAATTTTTAAGGAAGTTTGAAATTTTGTGCATTCATCATTTCTTGACTAATCTTGACATGCGATGTCTGTTTATTTTAGTAATTTTAATATCTTTTAATGAAAAAAAAAGGTGAATAAAACGACGAATATTTTTTAAGATATTTGCATTTTAGCCACATCATCTTTTTTAAAAACCGAAAAACGGTAATTTGGCTATATCTCAAAAACTGTTCTACTTTCGACGATTTTGACTTCATATTCGGATTCAGCGAACCATTCTACATTAGGATTGGGTATCATACATTTGGTCAAAAAACTGTCACGTAGTGTTATTGCTGTTCAACGAATGTGCTGCCTACCCATGAATCAAAGAATACAAGATTACGCATTCAGCTTTTGAAAAAATTCTTTTTCTGCACATGTACGTCACATCAGCCGATAAACATAAGCACATAATCACCCAAACACTTGTATTTGTTATAGGGCAATTTTGTTTACATATCAATTTCTACGTCATTTTGACGTCACACCAGCAGACTCAATTTAACAAACATGCGCAATGCGTAGTCTTGTATTATTTCATTCATGCTGCCTACCTATAAGTGGTGATATGAGAACTATGTCCACCAGGGCATTGGACACCATTCTTTACGTCCAACCTATAGACATTCTTTTTAAATACGAACCAGCTCTTGCTACAAAATGTGTACAATTGATGGGGGAATGGATCGGACAAGACAACATACCACACCATCAGAACATATGGACGCCACTGAACGGATACGACCACACCGGGTACGTGAGACTAGTTTTATAACTGAATGCTAGACATTGGTACGAGAAAGACACTCCTGGGTCAATCAAACCCTAGAACAAACACCCGTGGGAGTTTGCTGCTACACGTATGACTCGAAGCTAGGGGAAAGAACGAGTCTAGGTTTCTTCACAGAAGAACCGTAGACCGAAATTTACTTCCGCTTGCCTGACCATATCACAACAGAGGTTTTAAAAAGGATCAGTGTTAATATTAGATCCACAGAGGTCAGTATATTTACCGACAGCAAGTCAGCAATTAGGGTAATCACAACCGAAAGAGTAAAATCTATAACCGTTTTAGATTGCAAAAGTAAGATAAACTATTACGCAGTACATGGCAACATTCGTCTGGCGTAACCAGAAATGAACGTGCAAATAAACTAACGAAAAAGGCCAGAACGTTATGAACAGTAACTGTAACTAATGCAAAGCCTTTCAAGGCAACGAAAATTGAGTTACAAAATTGGGCGAAGATGGCCGACAGGACACGATGGAATTGTGACACTGTGGGTAATCTAACCAAGGTTCTATGGGGCGACCAGGACGAAGACAAAACAAGGGGAATGTTGAAACTAAACAAGCCCGAGCTAAGAAAGTTGACCGATATCTTATCGGGGCACTCTAATCTACGAGAGCGCGAATGACAATTAATGCATGGGATGCGTGGAGGACATGGAGACAATGGAGCACTTCCTTTGTCGCTGTCGAGCTTTCGCTCAGCCGAGATCCCGTTATTTTGGGGATGACACCTTACCGGACATTACCCACCTCAGAGTTATTGACTGAAAAAGTTTGAGGGACTACGTGAACGATACTGAGTTCCTATAAAGGTGGGGTTCGCTTTTAATTTAGATGAGAGCGCACAAAAGGCCTGTGCTCTTTTCAATCTAACCTAATGTAACGTAGCTTATTAATTGCAACAAGAAAAGATTTCATATTAAGACCTATTTTAGGTGGAAGATAGACAACCAGCTGAATTAAGACTTTGCAAAGTCAACTTTGCTTGCCTAAAGGGGTCTAATGGACAAAAAGAAGGAAAGTGCCACAGTACCAGCCAACATCCAATAGTGCCCAAGATGACAGAATTGTGCCACACATTTCTCATCACTGATATGGGGTGTAGCGAAGCACGCAGGGTTTTCGCTAGTTAAGCAATACCTACACTTAAAAAATATTTGGAATGAATTTGTACCAGTTACATTTTAATAAAAGTCGAATAAGAGATTTAAAATTTCAAAACTCTAAAAAACTTTAACACATTTCATGACTTTGGTGAGGTGATTATACCCTCAAATGAACGCCTGGGCTTACAAAGATTGTTAAACAATAAACATTAAACTACAACAACTCAGCGTATATGATTTTTATACCGGAAAGTTTAATCTTCGCTATAGATCTCTGATATTAATAGCTATTTGCCGAATAATTTTTGTCTTATTCGGACGTCAGGGCTCTCTGGATATTGCACGTCTAATATTTTTCACTTTATCGAACTGTATCTTGTGCATCACATAGTTGAACATATAATGTTTCGAATGGCTTTATTATATAGGGTGTTTTTTATTGAGGTATAGAACTTTAAGTTGGCATCACTTTTTTAACTGGCGGCCATTTTGTCAGCTGTCAAGTGATTAATATTTAGTTTGGTTTGCCATTTCATCATGAACAGGTTGACAAAAGAATAACGCTTGCAAATCGTGCAAATTTATTTCGAAAATAATGGTTCAGTTCGCGAAGTTTACCGCAAGCTCCGTCCATTTTATGGTCGACATAATCGTCCATCAGAGCAATTAATTCAGTTAACCATGGATCGTTTTCGCACTACGTTTACTCTATGTGATAATACGCATCCGCAGAGACGTTGAACAGTGCGCACCGAAGAAACAATTGCCGCTGTAGAGCAAAGTGTTGAAGAGGACCCGAATGAATCGATTCGCCACCGTGCACAGCAATTGGAGCCGACTAACCGACTATTTTGTTCCCGAATTGGATGGCATGAATGTGGATGAGTTGTGGTTCCAACAAGACGGCGCTACATGCCACACAGCGCACATCACAATCGATTTATTGAAGGAAACATGCGATGAGCGCATTATTTCGCGGAATGGACCTGTCAATTGGCCACCAAGATCGTGTGATTTGACACCATTGGATTATTTTCTTTGGGGATATGTGAAGTCGCTCGTCTACGCCAACAAACCAGAAACGTTAGGGGACTTGGAAGCCAACATTCGTGGCGTTATTGCCAACATACGGCCCCATATGCTCGAAAAAGTGGTTGAAAATTGGACCTGTAGAATTGGCTTTATTCGAGCCAGCCGCGGCGGCCACATGCCCGAAATCATATTTAAACATTAATGGCATAAAATTATCCTTCCAATAAAGCCAAATTGATGGACATTAAAACGATTCTCTTGTGTTTTATTTCAATTCGAAGTTCTATACCTCTGAAAAAAACACCCTTTATTACATGTTTGACATAATTATAATCGCAAACATTTATGATATTTTGTGATTGTGATTGTACTAACTATGTTTTTTCTTTGCGTGCTTAAAAGCGTTTCTTTTGAATTGAAAACTGTGTTTCCTAAGTACATACAAAACTGTGTATGCGCATTAGACTGGTCGCAGCTTTTATGGGATTCCGTAGGATATTTCAAAATAAATATTTAATATATACTGCGATTATTAATAAACATTAGACAAATCGGTCCAGCCGTTCTCTGATTTTAGAAAAATTAAAAAAAGTGGGCGTGGTAAATTCATCTTTCCATAAAAACCCAAGCGAGGGGTCTAATCGTCGCTTTCGATAACGTGCTGATTCGATCACGTTTTTCGGTTTGAGATTATGACATTCGCTATCGAACAATGTAATAATATGGTACGATATCGAATGCCATAAGCTCAAACGTATTTATATACATCGATATGTACATATTTTTATTTATAAATAATTTTTTTTATTTAAGTACACATGTTCATATTAGGTATGCAGTATGTTCTAATAAAAACTAAAATTTTAGCAGGAATTTTGACAAATATTTAGGGGCTAATTTTGTAAAACGCAACGCCAAACGTTGACAAATTTTATATGAAAAAAATTTAAATTACAAAAACAAAATACTTACATATAAAATTTGTCAACGCTAAGCGTTGCGTTTTACAAAATTAGGCCCTTAGTAAAGTTTTAATTTTAAATTCATCAAAAAAAAAGCAATGTGAGTCCGATCACAGAGGAGATGTGTAAACATGTAGTAATGAAAATTTTTTTTTAAGTTGGAAGTACTTATGCTTTTAGTATCTTTTTTTAAATTAATTAATTAAAAGTATCAAATCTTTCAATATTGTAAATACATAGGAATTTGTTGGTTTTTGTTTGTTTTATTTAACTTATTTGGTTAGTAAATGGGCACACTGCAGTATGTGTATATGTACTGCATTCAAAATTGCAGTAAGCAGTAAATTTACTGATTACTAAAAAAATTCAGTAAATTTTTACTGCTAATGTACCAGTAAAATCGTAGGGCCGTAATCATAATAAAATTGTAGCAAGTGGCAAAGTTTTTTCATTCAAATTTTGAAACTTTTGTTTGAAAAACATTTAGCCACTTGGTAGAATTTCATTATGAATATGGGCATTACTGATTACTGAAAATTCAATGAACCTCATCATATAACAAATCATTTAGGCAATATATAAAAATTGTAGAAAAAAATTTTAGTAATCAGTAAAAATTTACTTGTTAAACATTTTTTATTGTCTTTACTGAAACTTTAGTGGTACTGCAGTGCTCATCTATGGTTAATGCCTTTACTTTTACTTTTTAATTTTTAATTCCTGTTGTTCATCGTTTAGTTGTTGCTGTTCTTGTTGTTGTGTACGCGTTGCAATTAAAATAAATTCAGTAAAGTGCGACTTTGACTCGCGCACATTCGGTTTTGATAATTTTTTTTTTGATTTAGCTTTCTTCCTTTTTTAAATTTTTTCAGTTTAAACGATTTTTTTTCAGTTTTATTGCTTTTTTCTCGTCTTGGCGTTTTTTTTTCTCTTTTTGAGTTTTTTTAATTTTGGCAATTTTTTTTTATTTTTGCGATTTTTTTATTTTGGTGATTTTTTTCTCTTTTTGGGGTTTTTTTATTTAGGCGATTTTCATTTTGGCGGTTTTTCATATTGGCGATTTTTTTGTTTAAGGATTTTTTTCATTTTGGCGATTTTTCCGGTTTTTCGTGATTTATTTTAGTCCTAGAGATTTTTTTAATTTGGTGCTTTTTTCGTTTTGGCGATTTTTTTTGTTTTTTGCGATTTTTTTATATTTGGCGATTTTATATTTTATTGATTTTTTAGTTGCACCGTTTTTGAAAATTTCAAGAGTTTTGCTCTTACGGTTTCCAAGATACAGCAAGTTGTCAAAATTACAAAGTCAAAATTGCATTAACTGATGGAACACCCATTGATTTAAATTTTTTAAATTTAGCGTTAATTGTTGTAGTCTGTATAAAAATACACTAACTTTTAAAATTTCAAGTGCATATATGTACATACAATTGTATGTATATTACATGGGATTTTAACATTTTTCGTTGCTTGTTTTGGAACACCTTTTAGTTTTTAACTCTCATGTATTTGTTGTTGTAGTGGCCAAATGTCTACACATTGTGTCCAAATTTCAAGTCCGTAGCTCTTACGGTTCATTTTCACCTTCGGTGTACGGAAATATACAAAAAATATACAAATATACCGGCTTCGAGCCGGTATATTTTTATATTTTCAAACACTAATCATTTTCAAACACTAATACATTCATACATAGCTCACACCGATTTGACAATGCTGTGAAAGAAAAGCAAAGAAATCAAAGTCAAAAGATTTTTACCCCTTAGCGTATAGAAAAAAAAAAAAAAAAAAAAAAAAAAAAAAAAAAACATCTTTAAATTTTATGAAATCTAATATCTAATTTTCTTATCCACTGTACTAAACTTGCTGAGTTAAGAAGTTACGAGAAAATAATTTAAATACAATAATAATGACATAAACAGACATACTTTCAGGTAATTAGTACAGACAGACATGTTTACGTACAAACATACGATTAACATTAATACACTTTCGACTGCAACGAAAGTATTCAAACATAAAAAATATATCGTAGTTGCTGTTGTTGACAAAATATTGTTGCAAATGAGTACAATAAAAAAGAAAAATTTCCTTATTACCGGCACATTATATACATATAAATACATACATGTACATATGTATGTATGCACAAATGTACATATGTATAACTGTAAATAATTTCTTTGTTTTGTACATTATAATTAAATTCATAAAAAAAATAAAACTTATGTAATCAAATTTTGTTTAATTTATTTTTATATTATAAAAAAAATAGCTTCATTGGCTGGTACCCAAGTAGCCCATCAGTTGGTGGTGGCCATACGCCAAAAATGTACACCAGAAGAGGTAATTAATATACTAAAAGAACTGCCAAATTCAGGTGAAAATGCTGATCAGGAAATGTCAGAGACTTCATTTAATCCACTGAAAATAGATGTGTTTGTACAAACATTATTGAATTTGGGCTCCAAATCATTTTCGCATAGTTTTGCTGCAATATCAAAGTTTCATTTAGTTTTTAAGGTAAGATTAAATGAGATTTTTTTCTTTGTAAAACTTAATTGTTTAAAAATCTAAAATAATGTTTTCTTGCAATCGTTTTAGGCTTTAGCTGAGTCCGAGGAAGCTCAAATTTGTGTACTTCATAATGTTTTTGAATTGTGGCAAAATCATCAACAAATGATGGTGGTCATTATTGATAAATTGCTTAAGACACAAATTGTTGATTGTTCGGCTGTGGCGACTTGGATTTTTTCAAAGGAAATGACGGGAGAATTTACGAAAATGTATCTGTGGGAGATACTGCACTTGACCATAAAGAAAATGAATAAACATGTTATTAAATTGAGTAAGTATTATTAAAAAAAATTCATTGCAAATTATTTTTTATATTAAACACGATTATGGCGGCAATAAATAACTCCCCACGAAATAAGTCCCCAAAAACAAAATGAAATAACTCCCCCAGAAAGAAATAACAACGTTTTTGGTTACTTGTTTCGTTATTTTGGGGACTTATTTCATTTTTGTTTTGGAGACGTATTTCATATGAAATAAAATATAATATGTAATATACAAATTTACCTACACAGAGAAAACAGATTCGTTGTGACAACCGAATTTGTTGCCAATTGAATTTTGGCGGTTGCAGTAACTATCATAGAATTCTGCTATAGCGACTGAAATTTTCTTGTGGTACCACTATATTTTAATTATAACCCTAAACCCAATAGTTGCAGCAACAGAAAAAATTGGTTGACAGTATGGAATTTGAAATAAATGTTATTCTTGCTACCGAAAATTTGGTTAATATAATTAAAACAATATCATAATTGGTACCTGTAAAAGAAAAATTGGCCTTCCTTGCTGAAATAAAAATGAACAATAAACGCAAATAAAAATACACAATTTAAGAAATTTATTATTTGACATATTGTCATAAGTTTATTTTAATTGAAATTTATTTCCTAATGGCGAAGCATGTCTATATACATTTCTTCAACCACACATTTTGAAAAGCCACAAACCTGTTATCTTATGCACAGACTTTCAAAAACCATTTGAGAATTCAAAAATCATAATATCTTTGAAAGTCACAAAAGTTAATTTTTTAATTTGCTGTTATAAACTATGATAGTAAACTCAACCTCTAGTTAGTTGCAGAAACTGATTGAAAGTTTTTATTTTAATTTTAATATAGAACGACAATTTTTTAGTTGCTAATACCAGAAGTTGGTAGTAAAATTCAATTCGTAATATTTTATTCGGTTGGGTTAACCAATCAGTTAATTAGTCATGTGATGTTGGTAGGGAGTTTTAGGAAAAATGTCAAGAGCTCTGCCTACCCGTGAAATCGCCGGCGCTGATAAACGCCACTGACAAAAAAAGAAATAAAAGTGTATGCTGGCAGTTAATAATGCCTGGACGGAAAAGCAGTTGAATGCTTTTAAATAAAACTCAATTGTTTGGTGCCGATTCACACGATTGACAAAAGCATACGCTCGGTTGATGCAATCAATTTAAGTATTGTCACAATCATGGATTGTTTTTTGGATTAACAGAAAATTGAAAGCGTGAACTGAAATATAGTTAATGCAAATGATATTTTATTGGACTAACCGTTTTCCAACCAATCTTTTTTTTGGGTGTACGTTTCGTTGTAGACGTGAATATTTTGATTTACTTTGCACTTACAAATTAACAGCCTTATGTGAAGTGGTAACAACCCTTTATATGGAGCGATATACATGGTTAAAAATAAATGTATTTAAAAGGTATTTTTTAACTTTTTGCAAATCATAGTCGAATAAGGCCATGATTAAAAAAATAGTATTCTTATGTGTACTTTTTCGCAGTTGTCAAAAAGTTCACACACAAAACGGGTTCCTTATTTATACCAGTTGTCTATATCTTGGGAACGAGCATTCGTAGTTCTTTCAGACTGCCGAATGAATTTAGTGTTTTCCAGGCTGAAATCTCGGCGATCCTTAGAGCCACGGAGCTGGTGGCCAGGAATGTAGCTGAAGGTGAGAAGGTAACCTTCTACGTCGACAGCCTAGTAGCGCTAAAAGCTTTGAAGGCACACAATGTCAAATCGAAACTTGTTAGTGACTGAAGGAAGGCCCTCAACTTGCTTATGGAAAAGTATAGTGTCAGACTACACACAAAAAAAAAAAAATCATAGGTTGCATTTCCTAAAATAATGGTATAATTTTAACTAAGTGAAACGGTAGAATGGCATTTACAAAGTTTTTTAGGTAATTTGACAAAAATTTTAGTTGATTTCTATGTTCGAAAAATCAACTAAAATTTTAGTTGAAACTCCTTAACGACTAGGTAAATTCATGCTTTTGTTTTCTGTGAAATTTCTAGATAGCAAAGTAAATTTATACATATATAATGCGGCAAATTATCATGGATTTTAGTTGTATTAACTATTTATAGTCCGATAACTGTCATGGATTTAAAGCATTTTTGAATTTTAAAAAAAATTTATTATTTATTTATTAATTTATCTATCTACATACATATATATAAAATCGAAAAAAAAAACACCACGAAAATAAAACATTTAAAGGTAATGCTAGGAACACAACTGGGACGAACGACGAATTTTGTCATAAAAAATAAAACACATTCATGCATGTACAAATTAACACAACACCGCCGTCGAACGAAACTCGTCGTGCGTAACGAACTATCCGTTATATTTATTTCTATTCTCTAAGCCGAAGAAAGAACAGTTTTCTCTCTCTTTGCACAAACACTAAGCAACTTTATCAATTATAAGAGCTCTTATTTATTCGTCGTTGTTGTGCTTCACACGACGAATTTACTCAGCGAATTATTATAGACGTATTTGTCACCGTCCACGAAATTAGTCGTCGTTTCGTTTCAGTTGTGTTCCTGGCATAAGACCACGTTTGCCGGCAATCGTAAAGCAGCTCTTAGTTGGTAGAGACTATTAAAACATAGGATGGGGATCTTCCTATGCGAAGGTATAGGTCGTCTGCAGCTTCTGAAGGAAACACCTATGTATATACAGGACACACTGGCAATTCGCGTACTTGCTTCTATACCATTAAAAGTAAAAGCGAAAAGCAAGGAAGAGAGAGGACGTTTGCCGGCCAAAGCTAGTTTATCTATAATAATTAAAAAGAATTATTTTACATAAATTTAAAAATTTTAAAAATTTACATACCTTCTTGCTCAAAAATTTACTTTTGACAATAAAAAAGAAAACATTTCAACAAAAATTATTTCGAAAAATATATGTATGTATGTACCTTATTCTAATAGTTTATATTAATTTGGATTTTAGGTAATGTGTAATGTACAAATTACCTAACTGCATAGTTAATAAAACCCAAGTTTTTTACTTTCATATTAAAAAAAGTTACCTATGCAAGCTTAGTTAATATTACCTCTTATATTTTTTTGTGTGTATGTTGGGTTCCTGTCCACAGCAGTGTTGAGGGAAATGAAATTGTCGATGAGCTGACAAGATTAGGCTCGGCGTTGGATGAGGGAATGTCGGACAGATCGGTGAAATTACCGATACGTCATTACTATAAACAACTCAGTGATTGGGTAGCATTGGGAGACTTGCACTCCAGATTTTTGTAGGATGTGCGGGTATGAAGAGGAACCAGAAACCATTGAACATATTCAGACTTATCATGAACAAAATTTCACATGGAAATTTTCGAACGTGTGAACAATTAGTGTCAAAAAACTTCATAAGATTGCGAAATATTTTGACAATTTATGAAGGAAATCATTCACAAAGATTTTACTGTTGGAAAAAGTGGAAATATGTTAGCTTTTAATTTTATTCGAATTGATGATATGAAATTAAAATCCATGTGAACGAAAAATTTGATTCGGATATTTTCACATGTGGAATTCATGATAAGGGTGATTATCTGTCATTGGCCGAAGCTGCAACGTGATAGGCTAAGATGGCTGAGCAGACGTTTCCATGAAAGCATTATTGAAGTAGGGAATTGTAAACTAGAGGACATCAGGGGCTTTATTATAGGAATTCGGTGGCCTAGTGATGGATAATAGTGTCACTTCTGGTTGCAAATGGGAAGGTGAATATAACTTTTTATGGGCAACAGAAGGGAATCACAATGGACCCAATTGGGTCTCCGAGTGGAGGTGCGGTAAAGCACCACCCTTCCTAACCTAACCTATACCAGTTAAAAAAAGTGGTCCATATATTTGTAATATATAATTGTATATATTGTAGTGTACACTGTATCATAGTTTAATTGGAATGCAATACAGTTCCTTGCATAGTTCATTCCCAGCTAAAAAAAAAATATGTATGAAGCATATATGATATTCCATATATGGTTCGGATCCAAAAAATGAGGGTATATGGCCATATATGATTATATATATTCATACATTTTCATACATGAATGTGTATTCCCTATATAGAATGCAAAGTTCATATTGATTCAAAAAGCGCACTGCTGTGCAATAAACTAAAAAATTAAAATTATTTTTTTGTAAGATTTTGTGGAGAAACATTTGTTCGAACAAAATAATTCAAAACGAACTAAAAAACATTTCATTCGACATTTTAAGAGAAAATGTGAATCAAGTATTAAAAAAACATAAAACACTCAGTCGTACACAACATATAATTTAAAAAATCAGATTAAAAACTAATGCAATTATAAAAGAAAAAATAAACCGTTTTTATACTAACACTAGTTTTCAATATTATTTTTTGGCAGTTATATGAATTTTGTTTAATGGCTGCATTCATTATCTTTTTGATTATTTGATTTATTAAATAGCCCCTCAATATATAAAATCCACAAAAAAGATTTTTTTGAGTTTTTATATTTTAAACCTCGAGGCTCTACGCATATAAACTTTGCATATGCGTATGTATTTTCTAACAGAATTCCAATTCACCAGTGATAAAAAGATGGAAAAAGATCGAATTAATAAAATTCAAGCTTTTTTGATTGCAAATGCGATCTTATGTGAGATATTATGTATGCATACATTTTTATATAGCTCCATATCGATGGTCTCAAGTAGAAAGGCCTAACTCGTATTTTTTTTCAAAATTTAGTTTTTCAGTGATTACAATACATTTCACACAAATACCCATCGTCACAAAAATTTATTATAATAGTGTAAAAAATAACGATTTTTTTAAGTTGCACATTGAATATTACAGTTTGTACTATGTTTTTACCTTCTCCTGTAAAGTTACAATTATAATTGTAACTCAAATAATTATTTGAATTAGGCCCTTTGTATTTGGGACCATATATGAGCTCATATATTGTAATATATTTCATATATTAGTCCATATATTAATTCATATATAATAGTTTTGCCATGTATAATCCCATATATTCCATACATGAATTCATACATACTCATATATAGTTATATACATTCATATATTAAAAATATATGGACCATATATAATTTTTTTTAGCTGGGTTGTAATAATTAACAGAACGCTTACTTCATAATATTTAAATGACACACTTATTTTTATTAATAAGTTATGTTGTTATAGCAAAATTAATGACATAAAGATACACAAAAATTGAAGAATGTAAAATAGTATATAAGCAGTCAAAATGTTGAATAAAATTATACTTTAATTTCTAACACTGCAATTACACATGTAAGTGATTACGTGTAAGTTGTGTATACCTATTATCAACGAAAATTTCGAAGAAATCACCGAAAGTCTTGCAACTTACTTGAGAGTTTACACAGTCAGTTGTAAGTTAAATTTTCAAACTTTTTCGAAGCGTACACGTCTTATGAAAATTTATTTGCTTTTGAATGAAAAAACTGTTTATTTCAAAAATTGTCAAAATGCATGAAATTCATATGTAAAAACATAATTAAGATGCGTTGTTGCATAGTTTTGTTGTTTTTATGTATTATTTTCTTATAAATACGCAGGAAATAAGCAATAAATATAATTTTTATTACACGAAGTACTAAAAATGTAGACAAAACTCATTCTCGGTAACACTGTTTCTTCATTTGTCATTTTACTTGCAGAAATTACTTACAAGGAAATTGTGTTGTAAGCTGAGCAGTAAGTACAAAAAAAATAATTGTATTAGTAAAAAAGTGTGAGTGTATTGAGTTTTTCGAACTTGCACTTACATGTGTAAATGCTAAGTAAACGCAAAGTGGCAATAACTTGCCTTGTTTTTTAATTAAATTCTCCAAATATTTTGGCAACTCTTTTGAGCGCCTACTGACAAGGTGGTCTCCCTGACAGCTGCAAAAACTAAACATGGGGCTATAGGGCCACATACGCACACTGACTACTACACGTTAGGACTAACCTTTGAATCCTACACCTTCACACATTACATGGCGATCCTTCCTTTGTAACATTACAATATGTATGAATTCATGTATGGAAATGTATGGGATTATACACGGCAAAACTATTATATATGAACTAATATATGGACTAATATATGAAATTTATTGTAATATATGACCTCATATATGGAAATTTCAATATGAAGCTCTTCATATGTGGATCCATATATAGAAATAAGATTGAATATATGGAGACATATAAGACCGTTTTTGCAATCAAAAAAGCCTGGTATTTTATCACTGGTGAACTGGAAATCTATTAGAAAATACAAACGGTATGCAAAGTTTATATGCGTACCCTCAACGTTAAAAATTAAAACTTGTTACAAAAAAAAACCATTCTTGTATGATTTTATATATTTTGGCCTAATTCAATATATCAAATAATCGAAAGGATAATCCAGTCATTAATTTTATAGAAAATAACAAAATTGTCTAGATAAGAAACAAAGTTCATATTACTGCAAAAAATTATATTGAAAATTATTGTTAGACGGATTATTTTTTCTTTTATAATTAATTGCATTAGTTTTTAATTTGATTTCTTAAATTTAATTTTATGTACGAACATGAGTTTGTGTTTTTAAAATAATTGATTCACCTTTTGACTTAAAATGAGGAATGAAATGACTTTTAGTTCGTTTTGAATTATTTGTCCAAACAAATGTTTCATTAAATACAACCTCCCTGTTCAAAATCTAAAAAAAAGTAAAATAATTTTTTTTATTGGACAGCAGTGCGCTCTTGTAAATCAAGAGAGTATGAATATGAACTTTGTATACTGTAGAGGGAATATTTACACATCAGAGATCAGATTGAATGCCTAATTTTGCTGTTTTGAATGCAATCACAAAAAACCTGCATATTGTTGTCAATCCACAACATTTAAAAAAAAGCAACGCATGGCACAATCAAAAGAGATGAGTGTGGCGAATTTTATTGCCTGCATTGCTTGTTTTACTTGGGAGCCACACGTTCAATTTTTGACTTTCAATTCCATTCAATTTTCAATACACTCACACTTTTTTCACTAACACAATCAAACTTTTTGAATTGAAAACTAGATTGATATCAAATTCACCTATCCATTTATATGGCAATTTAGTTTTCAATTTGAACGGCTGGTCACAGCACACATTGATTGAAGCTACAAATTTGAGTTGTTTCTTCGTCGGTGGTATTTAAAAAATGAAATTGATTAGCAATTTGTTTCACAGCTATCAATTTCAAAGAATTTTGACACACAATATGTGTGATGGAATTGAAAGTGATTTATTGAACGTGTGGCTGCAGTGTTATACATATAAATGTTCACTGGTCTTGTCAAAAGCAGCGAATACTCAGTGAATGGTGCGAATACTTTTTATTGTGATTGAACACAACGTAATCTTGTATAAAACGTACATATGTATGTATATATGTATGCTCTTACATTGGTATTCAATGTATGTATTTATATGTATGTATGTATTTACATGTGTGTATGTATGTATTATGCAAAATATCAACGAATACTCCAGTGAATGGTATGAAAGAAATACATAATTTCATGCTGCATCATTTCATTTCGCTGCTTGTATTATAACGGCATTGCAATAATAGAGTGTGTCAGAGCAATCAACAAAAACAACGAGTTATAGCAAGGCAACTACATTTGTTATTGTTGTCGAATAAATGCATGGCAAAAGCAACGAATTTATGAATAGTTAGCAAATGTGAATGGTCTCACTCTGTTCACTGTTAAACATGCATGTATGAAAATGTATGAATATATATAATCATATATGCCCATATACCCTCATTTTTCGGAATCGAACCATACTTATATGGGATATCATATATGCTCCATTATTATTTTTTAGCTGGGATGAAAGAGAGAGCTGAATTTGTAATAATAAGATTTGCTACTTCTTTTTTATAATCGTGGTAATGTCGTTGAAAGTTGTTGGGTCTTGTGATATCGGTAAAACCATGGTTGTCAGATTTTTTCCGTAGCCAAAATCAATTTTATAAAGTTTTTCTTAATTAATATACATATATATTTGATAACCAATTTTTTTATATAACACTTTTTTATATAAATTTTTATAAAGTAATCGTATAAAAATTTAGCGAAAAATCGCAAAAGTAGAAATAAAATCGAGAAAAATTATTTCGTGTAAATTTATATCTTCACAAAAATATCAATGTGAAAAAAGGCAAAGTTCCTACCAAAAATTTCGGCCATCAAAAGCAGTGAGATATGAATTTTGACCAAGTTCTTGTTTGGCATAACCAACACCTTTCACTGACATATACTATGCGTTATATACATTTGTAATCGTAAGGGTGTCAATTTCAATAAAATATCTCCCACTAAGCGCCTTTGATTTGCTTTTTTAATTCTAGCCTTTATGGGCGTAGCCCCGCCCTCCTAGCCAAAATTTTCGGGTTTTAAAATTTTGTTAATTGTATTGCTTACATAGACCTAGCTCTGTAGCAAATTTAAGCTCACTAGCACAGATTTTAATTTTTATGGGCGTAGCCCCGCCCTCTTGGTAAATTTTTTGGGGTTTTCAGATTTTTCTAGTTCATTGCGCACCTAGATCTGCTCGTGTACCAAATCTTACCTCTCTACCTATAGCGGAAGTGCTTCATCAATTTGATGAGTGATCAGTGAGTCAGTGAGTATGTCTTAAAATTTACATTTACACCTCTATATCTCCGAAAGCTTTCATTGTAAAACTTTTAAACTTCGCATATGAGGTTACATGAATTTATTCTAATTATGGTTTAAATTTCATAGTTTTACGGTCGCGGAGAACAAAGTTATGAGGGGGGTAAAAACAGCTCGAATGGCTTCCTGTAAATATACACACTGCGTGTATTGGCCGGAACTTGGCCTGGCGCACTGCCGTGGGCCTAGATCATTCAAATTCAAATCTCATTTATTAATATAATTAATATAAGAAAAATCATCAAAATCAAATATTAATTTCTTGCAGACAAATTTATTTATCGCCAGAAAAATCTCCTTGTTGTCAAATCAAAAATTTAGACTCCAAACAAGTTGAAAAATCGCCACGCTAGGCGAGAAATAGCGGCATCTGACAACCCTGAGTAAAACATGTCTCATGTTTGCTTTATCTAATGGCGATTTCTTTTCTGAAAAAAATATGTTACACTATATATACATATGTAACATTTATAAATGTTACCTAGAATCACTCAAAGTGCTACATATTCTGTTCTACAATCGAACAAAGTTAGTTCCTTTTATTTACAACGGTTACATTTTATCATTAATGTACTGTAATGTAGCGGTTTTTAATGTTATTTGAGAGGTTTTGCGCACACTTTTATGATTTTTAAGCACACATTGACATCACTAATTACGTCTAAAAACATGAAAGCAGCCACAATATTTAAATAAATATATTTTTTTATTAATTTTCATAATTATAATTTTTGTAGCTATGCTACTTATGGGACGATACAGGGGTTAGAAAATAATTTTCGTAACATAAATAATCGACACTTTTACAGTTATAAATTTATTTTTGTTTTGATTTCTTTGTACTTAAACCAGAGCACGACAATAAAAGAATCAAATTTGTTTGATTTTGTTTTGTTTAATTCTTTTAAGTGAGAGAAACAGAAACCATGAGAACGATTGCTTCATTTTTTTTTGTTTTGATTACTTTGTACTTTTGTTTTCTTTATTTTTTAGATATTCTATAGATTATCTCAAGGGTGTCGAAAAGTTCCTTATGGAAGAGTAAACACCAATGCATTTAAAGAAAAACTAATTTATATTCAATACTTATTTCTTGTTGTAAAAACCAATATGTGCATACATACATACATACAAAGAAAAAATATTGTTGCTTTGCGCTTGCGTATATACAGTGAATAACGACAAAAAAACTACTAATAAGACAAAGTTGTTTGTGTATTTCGTATTGCTAGTGCTGACTGCTGCAAGTGTGTATGTGTATTTCGTTTAGCTAGTGCTGAGTGCAGTGATGCAAAATGTGGCACAATTGGGCCATTTGTGGCACTTTTGGATGTTTGATGGCCCTGGGGTACTCTCTAGGCTATTTTGGCCCTTTCAGCTCAAAATTAAACTATTGGCCTATTTCCCACCTGCGAAAGAAAACGTTCGACTTGACTTACAATTTATATTGAAAACAACAATAAAATACGAAAATTTGTTTTTGTTTTCAATATAAATTGTAAGTCGGACAATTTAAAAATCTCAAAGATTTAAGTAGAAGTATATTTTGGAAAAAGATTTCTACAATTAAAAATCGTGTGGGTAAACAAACCTTTGCATAGAAATTTATACAGAATTTAATAAAATTGAATTTCATAAAATATGAAAATTTGTTTTTGTTTTCAATATAAATTTTCAGTCGAAAGTTTTCTTTCGATATTGTGAAACAGGGCATAAAACAAGAAATCGTCTTCATGTAAAAAACATTGTGTCATTTTTAATACAATTGAAAGATTTAATGAAATCTAGTTCTAACAATTGTTGTGATAAAGATATTTTAAAAGTTAGCACACAAAAGTGTTGGAAACAAGAATAAATGGAGGAACTGTTGGACTAAGAATTTAAAGATTATGTACACCAAAATTATAATTACATATGGAATATTTGTAACTAAAATTTTATTTTATTTAAGCAAAATTTTTTATTTGTTTTTGCTCTATTTTTTGTTTGTATTGTATTACTAATACATACTTTTGTTTTTATTTAAATAAAAATATTGTAGTCAAATACATTAAAAATTTGTTTGGCCCTTTCAAATCTTTAATTTGGCCCCCCCCATTGTTGCCATTTTCACATTTTCACTACCAAATCTGGCATTTTCATTAGTTAAAAAGCATTCAACTTTTAAAAATTCTGCTAAATGCTTTCTGGAAGATTTTGTTGAAAATATAAAATTATAATTTATTAAAAAAATTCTTCTGTATAGAGGATTCTACTCATAAATTACATGCATTGCAGTCTAAAGGTTCCCTGATGATCTGGACTAGCAACAGAGATATGCGTAGCAAACACCTTATTAATCAATTTTAGTGTATTTATAATGAAGAAATATTTTACTGAATAAGTACAATATTAATTTGGGATTATTGGTGCGTTAAAAAGTTTTTAAACGTAATTGTAACAATCCCAAAAAACACAATTATTTACTAGTTTATGTTTGTGTGTGCTATAAAAATATCTGTAAACCCTAATAAGTTTGTATAAACATGAAATTTGTTTTAAATTTAAATCTAGCATTATACTTTTCTTCTGTAGAACATTTTAGCAGAATTTTTTTACCGATTTAGCATTCTCTCATCCTCATTTTCTGGCAACACTGTTTGGCCCTAAAACAAAAAACTCAAAATGCATCAATGGCTGATTGTGTGCTGTGCAGTGTTGCCAGAAAATGATGATGAGAGAATGCTAGATCCGTAAAAATATTTGCTAAAATGTTCTACGGAACAAATGTATAATTTTTTTTTAAAGAGAAGTAAGACTCAGGCAATCAATGCCTACTACTATTACTAGGTGTTACCTTATTTCAGAAAGGGAAAGTGATAGAAGACAGGTGGTGAAAGAAGAGATAGAAGAAAGCTTCATTCTTTTTACAACTCTGCTTTTTGCACGCATTTTTTTGTAATAATGCAGTGTTGTAGCGCCTTCTGGTCTCAAATTAGCCGTATTAAATTTTGAAGCTGTGTTTAGCAGCCATTTTATTGGTTATTTTACTTCGCCGATGATTCTGCTACACAATACCGACGAAAGAGGGCGCTCTGATTTAACATTAGGATTAGCATCTGTTGAAGTCGGTATAGTTCAGTGACCAGTGACTATGCCTTCATCACTTGAACTTTCCTACAACAACTGATACAAAGGGACACTAATGCACATCAGAAAAATGCGTGCTGCTGTTATTTAATGACTGTCGGATACGGGGATTGAACCCAGGATCTTCGGTTTTGTAGTCAACGTGCTAACTACTTCAGCCAACGATGAAAGCTTTGAATTTCATGTTTATACAAAGTTATTAGTATTAACAGGTATTTTTATAGCACACACATATGTATACAAGTACATACATACATATGTATGTGTTTGATGTTATCCGTAGATATGAATATTTATGTTTTTTAAGACTGAGGCCAAGTGTCTTCATGTGAACACTAAAATTCTGGTCACAAGTTTATTAGTTACATTGTCTACAGTTTTTCTTCTATTCATCAGTGTAAAGGAAAGAGAGCAAACAGATGTATTTCTGGTGAATTTTTGAACAACTTGCCAATATACACAAATTTGTATGTACGTAAAGTACAGAAATGTATCAGTAAAGTCTGGTTGGTATGTCTCCATGTTGCTATAAGAACTACGCAGTCAGTACCTGGTTAATTGTTTTAGTTACTAGTAGATTTCCAATGACAAGCACATGCTAAATGTCTATAGCACAAAGTATTGTATGGGGAATAATTAGAGAGTAGTACTGGTGACAAAGTCAAAAGCGACTCATTACATTTTACCATAGACATTTCCCCCAGGGTATATACCTACATATAATATATGTATGTAGGTATATCGAGACCTATTTTCGGTTTAATTGTCAGCAAGATGTTGTAAAAAATAAGCTTTTTAATTGAAATTAAAACTATGGCCAACCCATAGTTGAGAATTATCAAAATGTCGAAATGTTTGATATTTTTTAAAATATAGGCTGTACAATTTTATCTTAGGCGATAGTTCATGTATGGTAAAGTATATTTGGATACTATAAAAACCCGTCCTCTGAAAACTTTAATTTTTGCCCCTTAAGCGCCGTTCAGACTATTACACAAGTATTAATACTTTCATCACATTTTACGATACAGAAATCTAAATACATTCGTTGCGACTGTCAAAAAATCTAACGTAAAATCGCATATTCTGTTCAGACCATCACACTTCAAATAAAATGTGTAATACAAGCAGAATACAAAACAGCTGTTCAATGAAAATGTCTGTGCTATTCATTGACTAGCGGCGGCAAAGCGGTTTCGTGTAGGCGGGGACGTGCCGGCACTTGAAAAAATTCAGCAGTTAAAAATATTCTATGTAAATAACAAAAAAAATTTAAGAAAATATATTACAAAAACGTTAAAAAATTACGTCAAAGAAAAATATACTTCCATACGATTCACTAATTCAAAATTTTGAGCCGATATAAATATGACAAAACATTACATCAATGACGACACGCTATCTGCGGCGAAACAGCCGACTTGGAAATTTGGTTTGTGTGAAAATGCAACCCTGATCTAATGAAATGTATTATCGTTTAGAAAATTTTCTAAAAACGAAAAAGTCTTATGGGATGTCAAAATTTTCATCGTATTATTTGCCACTTTGATGCAATTTTGCGTTCAGACTATCACACTTGCACGTATTATTTGAATTTTTGACAAGTATAAATACAAAGTATAATAGTCTGAACGCGGCTTTACGGATAATTAAAAATAGGGCTCCATATACATACATATGTATACAATACACGACATATGATACATAGGTATTCGTTGTATCTACATTACGTAGGAAACAAATAAATGTAAACAAATTTATATTTATGAATAGAATTACTCTCAACACTAAAAAAAATTTAACAAATTAAATTTTTTTATTTTAAGCAAATTCTGCCAAAAAGCATTTGGCAGAATTTTTTTTGATAGGAGAATGCTAAATCTGTAAAAAAAAATCTGCTAAAATGTTCTACAGAAGAAAAGTATAATGCCAGATTTAAATTTAAAAAAATTGTTTGAAATAGTTTTGAATTCATTGTTTTTATACAAACTTATTAGTATTTACAGGTATTTTTATGGCACATACATATTTGGGGTATTCACAAGGGTGTCCTAAGTGTCATAAAGTCTTAAAGTCCTAACATTTTAAACCAGTTTAAAATTATTTTTATTTTCTTTCATATAAAAGGAGTACTATATTAATACAATTCTTCAATCTATGTATTTGTTACTGTCAACTAATTATTTTGCTTTTTACTCTTCTTTTTCGACAAAATGTCCATTTACGTTTAAATACGTGGCGTTTTTCTTTAGCAAATTTCTACTCAAATCATATTGCAAAAAATATAAAAATTCGCAAAGGATTAAAATAATGGAAACAATATCCCAAAGCTGATTATATAGACCGCAAAAAAAGTAATAACTCGTGTATAGACTTACAGCATATAAATCGCGAAAACTTGCAAAAGTACGAATATCTTCAAAAAATTTCCAAAGCCTCAAAAATTGTAAACGAGCAAACTCAGTAGATTTTATGAATCAAAAATTATCTCACCCTAAAAACCCAAAATTTATTTAAAAAAATGCTTAAGTTGTAATGAATGCAAAAAAAAATTTCAAAATCCGCAAAAATTACGAAAATTCGCAAAAACTTGATAACATCAAAAATATATTAAAGTCTGATACTTATTAAAAAAAGTTTTAAAAAAACAAAGAATTGGGAACAATCACTTTTATTGCAAAAATTCGCAACAAATTGCAAAATTGCAAACAAGCTAAAAAATTACTTACAAATACCTAAAGGTCCAAGAAATTCAAAAATCGCAGAAAATTGACAAAATGATGAAAATTTGCACAAATAGATAGATGTATTAAAAATCGGTAAAATGGTAAAAAGGCAAGATTTGGCTAAAAATCACTTTAATCGCAAAAATTACGAAAATTGGCGAAAACTTGCAAAATTATAAACAAGCCCTAAAATAACATAAATACCTAAAGGTGTAAGAAATTCCAAAAAATCGGAAAAATTCGCGAAAATGAAAATTTGCAAAAACTTGCTAATACCAAAATAATAGCAAAGTGTGTATAAAATAAAAGTCGACAAATGTGTAAAAAAGGCAAAAACTGCAACAACAGAAATACTTCAATCAGACAATGATGTGGCTTGATTCAATCATAATATGTTAAAATTACACACAAGAGCACTAAGTTTTATCAAAAATTACCTGATTCGCAAAACTTAAGAAAATTTGCAAATAAATTCCAAAGCCTTAAAATTTTAAAAGGATAAATGCTCGAAAAAATTTTGTTTTACATATTGTAAAAATTCGCAAATAACTTTCGGAAACAGATAGAAGCCGTTAAATAATATTCTCATAATTTTGCATATTCGTATTTTATATTATTTAATTTTTGTAATATTTTTCTCATTTGTTTTGTATCATATTGTTTATGTTTCAACTAACACAGCAGTCGTATTTTAAACTAGTTTAAAAAGTTTAGAACATTATGACGTTATGACTTTAACACTACCGTTTGAATACCCCAATTATATATTTGTTATAATACATAGGTATGATTTTTTATGCATTTTCAAACATTAAATATATATACATACATAAATAAATGTTTTCGATTGAAATTAAAGTTTTGAATTGAATTGAAATTAAAGTTTTATTGTCCTACATCCTATCTATCGAGCCTTATTTTTTATTTAATCGGAAGCGACATAAATTAAATTTTTCAAGAGAAGGTTTTTTTATGATATTCAAATTGTTTTACATACGTAAATTGTCGCTTACGATAAAATTTTACAGCCCGTATCTTAAAAGTCAGCAACATTTCAGCGGCATTTTTATAATTCTAAACTATTGGCAGACCCATAAAATTTTAATTTCAATAAAAAAGTCTTTTCGATAACATGTCTCTTACGATAAAATCGGAAATAAGGCTCGTTTGTATGTTGTAAACCATATTTGAATACTAAAAAAACCGTCTTCGGAAAACTTAAATTTTTGTCGCTTATGGATAATTAAAAATAGGGTTCCATACACATATGTATATGATACGTAGGTATTCATTGTATTTACATTACCTAGGAAACACATAATTGTAAAAAAATTACGTTGATGAAAAGAATTATTCTAAAAACTGAAAAAAAATTAACAAATTAATATTTTTTTTTATTTTAAGCAAATTCTGCCAAAATTTTTTAAAAGTTGAATGCTTTTCAACGAATGAATCTGGCATTGATTGAAACACACAGCCACGCTCCCAGACGTAACGATTTATCGTCAGTTAGACGATTTTTTCCTTAAAATTTACGATTTTTCAATTGTTCAAATATGGCAGCTTTTTATAACCAATATATTTAACACATTGTTTTTCTTTTATATAGCTAAGCAGCATAGCTACAACCGGGTGTCCTAAGACAAATCTCTTTTTATATTTTGTATTTGAATAAAGTGAGGGTAAAATATGTAACATATTTACATGTTTTTCATGCAACATATTCAAAAAAGAAATTGAAAATTTTTCCCACAGTTGTATATTGTGTATAAACGAACACAGAAATGTAAAACATGTAACATGTATTTATATGCAACATGTTTGTCAGAAATGAAATCGCTATAAGTAAAAATAAAATTTAAATTAAAGTTGAAATAAAAGTTTAAAAAATAGAAAATGGATCAAGTAGGTTATGATTGAAAATATTAAGCAGTTGTTGCTACGACTATGAAAATTCTGAGTTTCTTAAAATTTATTAGCGCAAACACGGCAGCTATGCCACAAACAACAACCAAAAATTATATATTTCCGTATTTTTGTGTTCACTTTTTTTGTTTGCTTCATGAGGACCTGAAGAAAAATTATTTGATTTATTGTTTTAATTTATTATTTTTACTTTTATTTGCTTTAAAAATTTTCCCCATTTGCTGCAAAAAATATAATATGAATTATCCTTTTATTTTTGTTTAATACTCATGATTTTTTTTGCATTCGATCTCGCTTAGCCATTTTTTTTAGCTATTTTGACTACATTTAGCCATTATTGGTGGAAGAATTCTTGCATCACTGGCATCACAGGACATAAATCAAAGCGTAAGTTAAATTTGAAGTTTAAACCCCATATGCAAAAAGTACCGTGTGCTTGAAGTGTACGTTAGAACCGGGTTTTCTATGAACATTTTGTATAAATGTACACTGCAAGCTCACTTTATTTTTTATTTTTTCATATGGGAGTTAAATTCAAATTTAACTTTCGCTTTGTTTTGCGTAAAAGCCTTTTTCATAAAAATATTTTATGTTTATAAAATATTAATAAAACAAATTTCATATAGAAATAAGTTTATAAATTTTCAATTATATTTGTTCACATGGTTATTGCTAATTATTGAAATATTTTAAATTTTCAGATAATGAACTAACTGAAGCTAAGGAAAAATTGGCAAAGGCCGATTCTTCTTCAAGTGAATCAGAAGATGAAACTGCTGCCAAACGTAAAAAAACTGTTACAACTGTTGATAAACCAACTGAGGAGGTAAATGCTTGCTAAACTAAAATTTATGATTTTCACTACTTTTTGGGTATTCTGCAAATTTAATTTATTCTTTAGACAGTTCAGGGAAAATGTTAATTATAATTAATAATTATTTTGAATCTTATTTTCTATAATTAAAATTATTTCTTCATAATTTTAAATGATTATTTTGAAAACATTTTAAATTATGTGCAAACTTTTCATTGGGCTTTAATTATTATGTAATTAATGAACATAAACACACATTTTTGGTTGTGGTTAGTTTAATGCAGTAATAAAAAAGAATGCAAACATTATAAACTAAAAGGTATGGTAGGGAACAAAAACTAATCATTTACGTCATGAAGTTTTACATGAAATTTGTTGCTAATGGAAGTGGTAGAGAAGAGAGTGAAAACGAAAAAATTACGAATTTTTATTAACTCTTGATCTAGTTTGCTTCGTGTTAAATGAATCCTCACAAAAACATTAATGTGAAAAAAGGCCAAGTTCCTATCAAAAATTTCGGCCATCAAAAGCAGTGAGATATAAATTTTTACCAAGTTCTTGCTTGGCACAACACCTTTCACTGAAATATGCTATGCATTATATAAATTTGTAATCGTAAGGGTGTCATATAATTTCTATATAATCTGCTAACTTGACAACATTTTTACGGGTGTAAGGAAACGCACAAATATACATTCTTCCATGATACAATAATATAAAGGTAAAACCGTTCTCTCTTTTCGTCGCCATATTAACCTTCTGACGTTTGTCCCGATTATTTTATACTCTCAAAGTTAATGCTATCTTATTAATTTATGAAATCTGAGTTTTTTTTATTAATTTTTTGACGTTCTTGTTTATTAAATTAAAAATAATGGAAAATATTTTAATTATTTCATAAATTTATAAAAAATAAACAGCAGCACCAAGAACGGCAGCAAGCAAGATACAACAGGAAGGAAATTTCCAACTGAATCAAGGCGGAACTTTGTCTTTATACTCTTTGGTCTATTGCTTTACATCAACTGCGTCCAAGCTATACGCACTATGTGCAAAGTTTTACAAAATACCTTTTGTGTTTTCACACTGACGAGAGCACAACATCCAAGCACGGGGCAAATCGCAGCAATCGTTATCGAACGTAATTACGAAATATTTCAATAGAATTTATATGGAAATATTTCGTAATTCGATAACGAGTGCCGCGATTTGCTCCCAGATCTCGGCGAAAGAAACAATAACAAAGCAGTTTATCTGAAATACATACATACATATATTAGAGTATGTGTGTTTGGACGTAGCTGCCTTACATTATTCGGATGAAATTGTTAACGGGTTGTAGCATCCTTACGGATATTATTAGACCACGTGGTCCATTTTAAGGAGAAATGTTATAATTACATGTTCCTAGTCCAATCATAGGGCATGTCTTTTGCAAACAAAAAAGAAGAACAGTTTTTGTTGTATATATCAACAAAGCATTAACTCTTATTCAGCTACGTCCAAGCCATGCACAATGTGCAAACTTTTATAAAGAGCTTTTTGTACTTTCACACCGACAAGAGCACAACAGCCAACCAGATCTTGGTGACAACAATGATTACTGTTACTTTGCAAAGAAACAAGAACAAATTTAAGAGCTTTAAAAGGTGCTTACCTCAAATGCAAATGTCGCAGTATGTGTGTTGTGCTTGATGTAAACCAGCGATAAATTTTCACACGAAGTATGTATATGCAAAGAATATAAATTATATAGAATGCGCATCTGAGCTAAAAAATTAAACATTTTTTGCTTACGCTTTTGTTGCGTGGGGAAAGTATAAAGCGCAAGCAAACACACACTGAGAGCATTATATTCTTTGCTCTTATCACCAGTGTTGCCGTTGTGCGACTTAAGTCGCATTTTTATACTTCTTCAACAGCAAAACATGCGGCCAATTGCAAAAAAACTATGTAAAAATATCCAAGTTTTACCACAAAAAAATACCGATTTTCGGATGAAAGTTGCTGTTGCTGAAATAAAGCTTGTTTTAAGGATGATAAGTTTCCAAATTATGCAGTTGTAAAGTCAGTGAATTACACCTTATTTCTTCATCTTTATAAAATATAATTTACAAAAAAAAAAAAAACATAAACTATAAACATGAATTAGCGTTAATAAACAATTATCAAATAGACTTAAAGTAGACACTTGTTATTAAGAAATAAAAAATTTCAAAACGCACCAAGTTGACAACGCTGGTATTTATGTTTTTACAGTCTGTAATTTTTGTTTATGAATCTTAAGTAATTGGGTTAATTACGGCATTCGATATCGAACGAAATATGCATTTAATTTCGATTGGAATTTCATTCGATATGAAATGCCGCAATTTGACCACTCTTTTTTTTAGATTTCATGATTTTTTTATATTTAGTAGCTATCTATAATACGTTTCTACTCGTTTTATTTGCAAATAAAAACTGTATTTGCAAATACTCTACTAGCCGGTATTATAGAAATATGTTCGCAGTTAATTAATTAGGTATTTGAATTATTTTTACTTTTTTCATTTGTAAATGAAAAATTATAATAAAAATAAAATGAATTATCTTCAGTTTTTCCATCTATATTTTACTTTACTTTTTTTGATGCTGATCATTTATTTACATACATGTATACTTTAAGGCCCCGATTTTGGCTTCCAAATTTACTTCATTTGAACCTTTTTTAACTTATAAACATTTTATATAAACTTACTAACTTATAAACATTTATATAAAGTTTTATTAAGATTAAAGATGAAAGTAAGTTAAAATACATATTTTTTAATTGTGATACTACGAGAAATAATTTGCAATTTTAATCAAGGATTTGGGTGTCAGATTTTTTGCAATAGTTTCACCATTTATTGGCTTTTCATCGACCAAAACAATAAAATTATCGACATCATCGAGCATAAACTCTGTTAAAATGATACAAAGGGATAAATTGAAAAAAGGGTCATAAAAAGTGTCATTGGCACGAAAAAGGGTAAAAAGTGATACTTTAGTGTCACAACGGCAACGCTGCTCTCAGCAATGCGAGCGTAGCATACACTGGAGAAAGAAATGAGAGTGCGTAGTACTGGTAATACCCGTCATAGAAAATTTTAGCTTGTATGAGATACGCATTCTATATGATTTATATTCTTTGGTATATGCCAATGTGTATCATGAATCAAAGAATACAAGATTACGCATTGCGCATGTTTGTTAACCTGAGTGTGCTGGTATTTGGCTGGTGTGTCGTCAAAATGACGTAGAAATTGAAATGTAAACAAAATTGCCCTATACCAAATGCACGTGTTTGTGTGATTGTGTTATTTTTATCGGCTAATGTGACGTACATAGGCAGAAAGAGAATTTTTTCAAAAGCTGAATGTGTAATCTTGTATTCTTTGATTCATGAATGTGTATTATATATGTATATGAAACAACCAAGAATGATAACTACAAGATTACGCCAATCAGAGAGTTTACCATTAGACGTGACGTCACACGTCTATTGTAAGAGTTGCCATAAAGGCTGGGAAAAATCAAATGAAAGACTTAAAGCATAAGTATGGGAAACTAAGAAATTTAAACAAAGAAATCGCAACAATCAAATTATATTCTATATTTATAATTTGAACAGGCTAAAGTTCGTATCGCTTTTTAAGCCAAATTACATGTGATAATTATTAATGAACAAATAACACCAAAGTTAGTTGTAAATATTCTGAAAACACATGACAAATTATATTCTATTATTTTATTTTCTCTACAAACATTTTTCTTATTTGTTGTTGAGAGTTTCTTTTAATTTTTGAAATTAAACTTGTTTTATTAATCTTAACAAAGCGCCTAATTTTGAATTTTATTACTTATTTAATATTTTCTGTGTTAATACATATGTAGCATCAAATCGAAACATACCAAAACTAAAGACTCTAACTATGATATATTTTTAAATAGCTATTTTTTAATATACATACATAGTTCACACTGAATTTCTGGGAAGGATACCAAGAATTTTTAATGTAAGCGACTCTAATGTACAAACTTATGTACATTTGTATATGTATACATACATACATACACATATGTATGTATATTTCAATATATAAAACTTAAACTAGTTTTTTGTGGTTATAAATACCCAATGTACCAGCTTTGCATTGCATACATACTTACATATATCGTCGCTGTTTTAACTAACTGACCTAACTTACATTTTAAAAATCTAACAGGAGAGCAGCTTTTAAGGTTGTTTTACAGTGTTGGTATCTCTACGAAGAGCAAAAGCACATTAAGCTCTTACAAAAAGGGTAAAAAGCGCAATAAAATACGAAAAAGAGGGTAAAAAAGCTCGAAAATATTTTTTTTTTAATTTTAATACATCAAGCCATTTAAAGAGGAGAATATAATTTCAAATTTTTGTTCAAAATAAACAAAGTATTTGAGATGTAATAACAGAATTAATTAACATATTAATTAAAACAAAATCTTGATTAATTTAATAAAAATAAGTATGTAAAAACAAATAATAAAAAAATCAGGAGTCAAATAATATAGTAACATATACACACATACAGATGTACATACATACAATAGTAGGTGAAGCTTAGGCTTATATTAAGATATGTATGTTACTGAAAAATCATTTACACGTAAAGAATGCATTAAAAGCGTCACTCTTTTCTTAAGTACTCTTAACTTAAAAGTTTTTGTTTTTTTTTCGATATTTACCTTTATTCCAGTATTTACGATATGAAAAAATTGGGGGTTGGCTACTCGTTGTCTAAAACAACTGACTGCTATTGATAACCCCATGCTTTCAATCGAAATCGGCCCTTAAAATTTAACCACTCTTGTGCGTTGAATACAAATTTATCTACATTTTGTTGTAGACGTGAGCATTTTGATTTACTTTGCACTTACAAATTAACAGCCTTGTGAAAATTCCGAAATCGGCCCTTAAAATTTAACCAGCCTATGGTATGATTAAATAGTTGTGTAGCTTTAACAAATGCTTATTGCATACTACTTTCAATCACTTATTATGTAGAGAATTATATGGTACTTTCCAGTTACTTCCGTTTTTTATTTTGCAAAAAAAAATAATTTTTTAATCCCAATTATGAAAAGTTTTCTACATTGTTTTTAACATACACGTAAATTCACACGTTGATTTTTCAATGATTTTTTGAAACACGATTTTTAGAGTTTGTTGGCGAAGGATACAAAAAAGCAAAAAGGTAGAAAAAAATCACATTTTCCGTTCTACGAGTTTTTTTTCAAATTTTCTTTACACATATTTTAATTTTTTTATGTTGCATTATTTTATTTTTTCATTGAATGTGACAACAGCTTTTTTTAATACAAAACAGTGTCACCTGTAGGTATTTGTGTCACTAATATATGAGTATAGGGAAGATCACAAAAATCTTTTATTTTGGACAAAATGTACATATGTAGGTATTTTTTATTCTCATATTGCATTTTTTGTGCATAAATGTAAAAATAACTATATTAAAAATATATTTTTGCTCATAAACCGTTTCAAAATTTGTTTTTGCTCGAAATTACACAGACTTTTATCTAATTATTTTGGTGTCAAAGTGCCTGTCTTTGGTAGCATTGGTGAGAGAATATTTATTTGTATGTGAGAGGATAAGAAAAACGCTGTCAAAATAAAATAGATTCTATCTCTCGACTGCTTTCTGGCGCTACTTTTTTGTGTCAATTTGTATGGAAAATGTGTTTATACCGCGATTCTGCTTGATCATTGAGGCCTTAAATCTTTTTAATTTATCTTTCTTTGAATTAAATTACTAAAATTTGTATATTTTCGTATGGGGTAAATTTTTTAACATGTAGGGAAAAAACGGATTTTTTAAAAATCTACTGGCAACACTGATACAATATTTGGAAGAAAAAATAAATAAAAACTAGAAACATGGAAAAAATCATTTTAGGAATGTAAAATGTTATGGCAACCAACTTTTAAAGAGAATCAAAAATAAAATAAGATTTTTAAATCATCGTATGAATTGGGCCATAGTTTCCGTTATTGTCATTGAAAATAATTTAAGAAGCCTCAGTTAAAAGGTGCTGCTATTAGCGCTTAAAAGTATTTTAGTTTTGTAAATTAAAAATATTTTTATTTAACAAAAAAGCACCAAAAGCACTGCAAGAAATTGTTAAAAGCACTTTAAGTACCCGCTCTTTAAAAAAGGATATTAACCAAATAAAAAAATGCCATCACTGTTGTTTTATACATTCATTCTTATGGCTGCGTCAGAAATCTTTTTACTTGTGTATATAGGCACAAAAGTAATGCTCAAAGTCATGTAAACTGTAGACAATGTATATTATGACTTATAAAGTCTAGTAGAGGACCTAACTCTTTTTTCAAAAATATGTCAGTTAGGTCAGTTAGTTAAAACAGCGACGATATGTAATGGGTGTTTTTTTAGAGGTATAGAACTTCGAATTGAAATAAAACACAAGAAAATCGTTTTAATGTCCATCAGTTAATTTTATGCCATTAATGTTTAAATATGATTTCGGGCATGTGGCCGCCGCGGGTGGCTCGAATAAAGCCAATTCTACAGGTCCAATTTTCAACCACTTTTTCGAGCATATGGGGCCGTATGTTGGCAATAACGCCACGAATGTTGGCTTCCAAGTCCCCTAACGTTTCTGGTTTGTTGGCGTAGACGAGCGACTTCACATATCCCCAAAGAAAATAATCCAATGGTGTCAAATCACACGATCTTGGTGGCCAATTGACAGGTCCATTCCGCGAAATTATGCGCTCATCGAATGTTTCCTTCAATAAATCGATTGTGACGTGCGCTGTGTGGCATGTAGCGCCGTCTTGTTGGAACCACAACTCATCCACATTCATGCCATCCAATTCGGGAACAAAATAGTCGGTTATCATGGCTCTATACCGGTCTCCATTAACGGTAACTGACTCTCCATCATTATTTCGGAAGAAGTATGGCCCAATGACTCCACCAGCCCATAGAGCACACCAAACAGTCAGTTTTTGTGGATGTAATGGCGTCTCAAGGGTCTCATGTGGATTCTGTTCACTCCAAATGCGGCAATTTTGCTTGTTGACGTAGCCATTCAACCAAAAATGAGCCTCATCACTGAACAAAATTTTGCGATGAAAATCAGCATCGAGATCAATCTCATTTTCGGCCCATACACCAAAATCACGACGCATTGCATGGTCTCGCGGCTTTAATTCTTGCACAAGCTGGATCTTGTAAGGTCGCAACCCAAGATCTTTGCGCAAAATCTTCCATAAAGTTGATGGACAAAGCTCCAATTGCTGTGCACGGTGGCGAATCGATTCATTCGGGTCCTCTTCAACACTTTGCTCTACAGCGACAATTGTTTCTTCGGTGCGCACTGTTCGACGTCTCTGCGGATGCGTATTATCACATAGAGTAAACGTAGTGCGAAAACGATCCATGGTTAACCGAATTAATTGCTCTGATGGACGATTATGTCGACCATAAAATGGACGGAGCTTGCGGTAAACTTCGCGAACTGATCCATTATTTTCGAAATAAATTTGCACGATTTGCAAGCGTTGTTCTTTTATCAACCTGTTCATGATGAAATGGCAAACCAAACTAAATATTAATCACTTGACAGCTGACAAAATGGCCGCCAGTTAAAAAAGTGATGCCAACTTAAAGTTCTATACCTCAATAAAAAACACCCGTTATATTTACCTATGAAAAGGCGTATGTATGTAGTGTGTATATCCATACAAACATAACATCTACATACATACACATAGCGGTCAGTTAATTATTAAAACAATATTTTAGCATTTTTCATGGAAAAGTTGTTACAAATACTTTTGGTTACCTGCTAACAACACACACAAACTGGGGCCTAATTCCCGCATTCGATTGCGAGCGAGTTATTACTCGAATGTGCGAGTTTTTTAACTTTTGGGATTTTCACATTCGGTTTCGAATAACACATATCGAAATTTCTAATGACAGCATTCGATAACGTGCATACATTCGAATGCAACCGTTCGTGTTTTTACTCGCAAGCAAAAAGGCATTCGAAATCATGTTTAACATAGAGAAAAAGCGAAGAAAAAGAAAATGTATGTTCAATATTTGACTTACTTTTTTATAAATGAATGAATGCACAAATGTACGTATAAAAAATACAAATTAAAGAATTTCTAGTTGACTTTAAATGTAACAAAACACACTGACTTGGCAAATAATATTTTACCTAAGAGTTGTCGGGGAAAATAAAAAAAATCAACCAACTCTGGGAGCATCTAAATAACAAATCTAATAACTGCTCCTAGCCAACCAATAAAAGAATGGAAAATGTGAGTAGTGCTCTATTCTCTAACCTTACACTAATTTATTATTATTAAAGTATTAATTAAATTAAAATGAAAATAACATTTATATATATTCGTTTCTTTTTTCTGCATATACGTGTGTATGTACGCGTACATACATATGTTTTTGCACACATACATATATACAAACATATGCTTTTGCTTACAATTTATTCAGTGTTGTGAAATAAATTTATATATAAATATATTTGCCTTTTTCCAACACTGAAACAAAAACTCGATTCGCTTGGTAACTAGTGACATCATCAGAAAATTTCTTGCCATCGAAATTAATTTCTATTCGAATGCAATTCCGATCACGAGTGCAGGAATTAGGCCCCTGAACTGCTTAAAAGTTCACAGAATAATATTAAAAAAATGGTAAATACCTACAACAAAAACAATCACGCCTATCGGGAATAAAATATGAAATTTTTGTTCCCATGAAATTTTCATTCCCCATGAAGGGGAATTTGCAATCGTGAATTTCATGGGAACGTTTGTTCCCGCTATCAATGCGTAGTGAATGTAAAAAACGGGAAGAAGACTTGTGCTTCAAAATTAATTAAAAATCAAACAAATTAAATTTAGTAATAAGAAATACACATATTTTGGGTTTTAAATGAAAAGTTATAGAGTGTAAAGTTGTGTTTTTAATTGTTTTAGGCGCCGTACAAAATTTTTTTTTAATATACCACAGCTATAAAATTTACGGCATGTGAACCAATGAGATTCGTGTTCAATGAAAAAAGGTGTTCCAAGGAATTATTGTTATTAATCGTGGGCATTATTTATTGAGCTTGCCGTAAAAATAATTATTTATAAGTTTTTATATAATTGCAAGTATAATATTGAAATTACGAAGTGTATTAATTCAGTTCGCCTGCAAAAATAAAGTGAACAAAACGAAGGGAAAAGTGAAAAAATCCATGTGAAAAATATTATTCACGATAAGGGGAATCGAAAACGGGAACACATTTTATGGGAAAAATTATTCACGATTGCAATTTGGGGAAAAGGGAAAATATTTCGAGGGAAAAACTGTTCACGATAGGGGTGAATATTGTTTTGTCTTCTTGTTCGTAAGTAACTGCAAAAGTAAAAAAGTGGGATTATTATATGTCCACTTTTCTTCACCGAACTTAGCAAAACCAGTACTTGTATAGCGGTTGGCAATTCTGCAGTCAAAATAGCTTTAAAGAGTTTTATAAAAAAAAATAAACCAAATTATCAGCCAATAGAAACGCAGTGTGCGTGATGTCACACGTCTACTATTTTTTTTTGCAGTGGCGTAATCTTGTAGTTTATCATTCTTGGAAACAACCGTGAATTCCGCTAATAAAACATCGATGCATCGCTTCTATTTACGGCGTTTCTTTATATCGATGTTTTTAAGAACGAAGTTGCATCCCAAGCCGTGAGGCTTTTTTTGTTAACTATCGAATTAAATTAAAAAAATTAATCAAATATTTGCTTTTGTAGGTCTTATTACACACACATTTCGTTAATCTCATGTTCAATAACATTAAAAAAATATGTGTTGTAACTACATTTTCTAAACTCAAATTACACATTTCAAAAAACATTCCTAAATAAAAGTTGCCATTATATGTGTGTGGCAACGCTTTCCTCTCTGTTAACAAAAAAAAAAAAAAAACAGTAATCAAATAATTGGGACAAAAGTCAGAATTAATTTTATGCGTCAAATGTGGTTGTACCTTTATACTATTGTATCATGCATTTTTTCTCTCCTTTTTTAGAAAGATAAAAATATTGCCAATTTAGCAGATTATATAAAAATTATATGACACCCTTACGATTACAAATTTATATAATGAATAGCACATTTCAGTGAAAGGTGTTGTGCCAAACAAGAACTTGATCAAAATTTATATCTCACTGCTTTTGATGGCCGAAATTTTTGATAGGAACTTATCCTTTTTTTACATTAATGTCTTTGGATCTGACTACTGTTTGAAAAGTTTTCTAAGATAATACTTTTTAAACTTATAATTTCTAGTGTGTTTTATTTCTATTCATTATCACTGTGCCAGTTAAAAATGAGTGTGATGGGTGTTGGATTGTACACCTTAAAAATGCAGTATTGTGTCATTATAGCGTAAATATCAGTGGGAGTGAACCCGCCTATTTTCTCAATATATTTCCATATCAAAGTCTGCTTAGCCGAAGTACATAAATCAAAAGAATATGCCCAATGTATTTGCAAAGTTTCAATACGGTAGCTCGTGATTTAATTATTGGATTTTCCGATTGAGTAAATCAATTAGGACTATTTGTCTACAAAATTTCAGCTCTCTACAGTATAATATTACGTAAAATTTTTAATGGGCCTGGCCTCGCCGACATTTATATCTATTTGTGCTTATGGTTCATGTAAAGTTTCGAAGGAAAAAGCTATTGAGAAATACATGAGTAATAGACTAAAAACTGCTAACCCGAAGTACATCAAAGAAAAAGCTAAGATTTATGGATGTAGTCACGGCCACTTTTCAAAACAGGAAATTTTTACTTTTTAAGAGTGAAAAGTTTCAATAAAATTTAACTTAATTTTGAGTTTACAGCGCTTGTTCCCATAGTGATCTCTAATCTAGATTTATTTGTGTATCAAATTTCAGCTCTCTAGTACAAATTGGAGTGTTAACGGATAAAACTTCTTCGTTTTAAGATTTTCCCATTGGTTTACTCATCTACATTTGTGCACACAATTTCAGCTCTCTAGCGCGAGTTATACCTTTAAATTTTATGAGTCTTACCCCTCCCACTATTTCAAACTCACAATTTTGGTGTGAGCAGCGCTTATAATTCATGCTAATTTTCTTCTAAAATATGCTAGACCGAAATAGATTAAACACAAGACTAAAATTTTATGAGAGTGACTATGCCCATTTTTTTAGGTGATAGTTTAAAGTATTGTACACGTGCAACGTATATGCAAGGTTTCACTAAAATGGCTTAAGTTAAAAGCTGTATATTAACAGCCTTATTTATATAACTTGTTAAGGCTTTATAGAGGGGTTTTAAGACAAATTTTCATACAAAATTTTTCTTAAAAGTTTTCAGTTTCAAATAATATTATCGTGGCGCCGCCCATTCTGATAAAATTTTTTGGGCTTACAGATTTTTCTAGTTTGTTTCTCACCCAGACTTACTTGTGTATCCAATTTCAGCTCATAATCGCAACTTTTAATTTTTAAGGGCTCAGCCCCGCCCCTCTGATTAAAATTTCCGTGTTTTCAGGTTTTTCTAGTTGTTTTCTCACCCATACCTACTTGTGTATGAAATTTCAGCTCATTAGCGCAACTTTTAGTTTTTAATTTTTATGGGCGTAACCCTGTCCACTTTTCCAAATTCAAGAATTTTTTAAGCCAGTGCTTATTATTCGTGTCAAGTTTCGTCGCAAATAATAATAATACATACATAAATAGTATATCTAAGCATGCTGAGCCGTAGTACATGAAAATGAGATTAAGATTTTATGTGCGTGTCAACGCCCACTTTTTTAATGAAAAATTTATAGTTTTGCATTATCGCAGTATATATGCCCAATTTTAATAAAATAGCTTTCATTAAGCGCCTTAGATTTGCTTTTTTAATTCTAACCTTTATGGGCGTAGCCCCGCCCACTTGGCCAAAATTCCCGGGTTTTCAGATCTTTTTATTTTATATCTCACCTAGGCCTAGTTCTGTATCGAATTTCAGCTCAATAGCACAAATTTTAGTTTTTATGGGCGTAGCCCCCGCCCTCCTGGTTAAAATATTCATTGAATGTATTCTATCTTCGTATAAACGGTAATTTCAGTATTTGCAAATATTTTTATTTGCAAATAGTTTTATTTGCAAATAAGATTTGCGTATAAACGAGGTAATAATAACAATTAGCAAACATAAGGTTGCCAGATAGTTAAGTATAAAAGTTTCATGTGAAAGTTACAACATCAACTCAACTCAACTCAACTCAGTTTGGTCGTCTGAGGGTCAAAAAATTTTCACTTTGGTATTGTCACAACTTAAATAATGGTTCAGTTTGTAGTTGTCTTGTGACAAAGCAATTGTACACACTAAAAATACTTTTCAGTTTCAGTAACAACAATGCCGGTATTCAACAACTTGTTTTTAAATTTCCTGTGTAAAAAATGTTTCCATAATTCATAAGTACAATTACAAATGAGTTATTAGATATTTAGTTAAAAAAAAAATAAGTTATTGAGGGCAATTATGAATAAAATTCCGCGAGAAATTTTTCCCGAGGAACAATTCCAAGTAATAGCAAGTAATAAAGAAAACAAAAAAAAGGCAGAAATTTCTCGCGAAATTTTGTTCATAATTGCCCTGATTGAAACAGAGATTTTTTTTTAAACCGAAGAACTTTTAAATCTTTTTTTTTTTTTTTTTTTTTGTATATAGAATTTGATAAATTTTATTCTTGTTGTTGTATATGTTGTTGTCAAGTCCGTATTTATTTTTTTGATTGCATGAATATATTTTATAATTTAACTATCAAATAGTTTTTTTTGAGTTGTACTGTAAAAACTCGCTGTATTGATAAATATTATTCAGGTCTATTCGTGAAGTCACTTTCACCACAAATACGCGCATCTTTCACTTTTTGCTATTCTAAAATACTACGTTGGAGATGAGTGATAGAAAACATATGTTTTCTTTCACTTTGGAGGTATTCTAAAATACTTCGTCACCATGATCAATGTCATATTCGTCCGACGCCAATTTTAGCGCGTTAAGTTTAAATAAATAAAGAAAAAAAAAGATACGAAGTGTTTATATGGTGTCTACCACTGTTAATTAAGCTTTAATCGCGTTCGGCCAGGCTCTACAAGACAAGTTTCCTTTAAGTTCTTCAAAGATGTAAACACGTCTTTAAAACAAATAAAAGAAGTAACTAATTTCACTTTTACTGTTTATTGTTTCTTTTTATGTTGCTTAGCACATTTACTGTTAAGTTTTTTATTAATTATTTCTTTAAATTACTTCTTAAATCCCTTTTTGTTTTCAACTTTTTCTGCATACAAGTCAGCTGTTTGCAATGTTGATGACGTTTTTATAAGAGATAACATAATATCGATTACTGAAAACGATGTTTCTTCGCACGTATTTTAGAATCTGTCGACGTCGACCTGTCGAAAGTGAACGTTCGACGACGAAGAAGTGAAGCGCGTATTCTCGAATAGACCTGATTATTGAATTAATTAATTAATTAATTAATTTAGAAAATGACTTAATTGATTTCGATGACAGCCTTATTGGCAAAAATAATACTTTATATTTTGAAAGCAAAAGAAAATCCTTTCGAATTTGTATGTTATCTTATATACATATAAATACGGCACACATTTTTTGTCGTACACTTTTAAGTATCTTATCGTCCACCAATATTAGTGAAACATATACGTTTTAAAAAGTATTTTTGTGTAGATATGCACAATATAAATGTTTTTTTCAAATTTATTGGCTCAAAAGTAGCAAAAAGCGATTTAAATTTTCTTGAAAATGGCAACTTTTTCCTTTGTGTTTGTTTTGTACACCTGTATTTATAATAAATAAAGACATAATAAGTGTCAAGTGCTCTAATTTAGACCACCGGGCGATTCGAAAGCATTTGCTTTCGTTTCGAAATAGCGAGTAGACCCTAAGGAATTCCAAATACTTACCACGACAATTAAAAATTAACTAAAATTTAATTTACATTTAACAAAAAAACAAGTGAAACAGGCCTGTGAGTTCTTAAACAACTAATTCCATTATTCAGGTCAAAAAGTGATATTTATATAAAAAATTAGAATTAAAAATTTTTTTTTCTCGTTTTTTGTATTTATATATTTGTTCATTTCTTTATATCGATTAAATTGTTGTCATGTTAGCAGATTATCTAAAAAAATTATATGACACCCTTACGATTACAAATTTATATAATTCATAGCATATTTCAGTGTTAGGTATTATGCCAAACGAGAACTTGGTCAAAATTTATATCTCACTGCTTTTTATAGCCGAAATTTTTGATAGGAACTTGGCCTTTTTTCACATTGATGTTTTTGTGAGAATCTGACTACTTTTTGAAAAATTGTCTATGATAACACTTTTTAAACTTGAAATTCCTAGGGTGTTTTATTTATATTCATGATCACTGTGCCAAAAGAGTAAAAGGATCTAACTTCAATCTTTGCTTGGCCTTTCACGATTTTAAGAACTTGTATGAAAATCAACAACAAATTCTCAAAATGTTTTTGTTGTCATGTAAATACTCGTATAACTTTGGTACAGTGATGATACGATGTTCAAATTTATGTTTTAAAATGTGACAACTGTTTTAAGCACTAAGAGCAACAATTCACATTATACTTCATATATGTATTTAAGATTGAATTTTTTTTTAGTAAGTTATTGGCCTTTATTATGAGTTGCGTTTGATTTTCTATCTTAGCTGGTTATCGAACACCTAATGCGAGCAACGAATTATCTATCGAACAGAATTTTGCTTTGCAAACGCAACGATGCAAGATCCTAACTACAAGGTTTTCATGAAATGTAAACGCACTGCAAAGAAATCTTATAAATGACTTACAAGTGATAATTTATAATAGCCCAATTTACAATCTTGTGCAAATGGGCTTGCATCGTAGCATGTGCAAAATGGTATAGTATATTGACACTCACCACTAAGAATTGTTAAGAGGTGAGTGTCAATATACTATACCATTTTCCAAATGCTACGATGCAGACCATTTGCACAAGATTGTGAATTGGGATAATCATTTAATAGCTTTAAACCTCTGGCTAGAATACATAAGCAAAAAGTGTGAGCTAAATTTGTTTGCTAAGTATTTTATAAATTCATGTTAGCAGAGCTTACTTTACCCGTCATGCTTCGTTAACCATTGAATAGACCTAGATCATCGTCAAAAGATTTCATTTGCAATTAACATTTGTTTTTAATCAGTTATTTAACAATGAAATGTAGATTAATGTATGAATTTATGTATACCGCAAGTTTTAAAAAACTTTTGTTTATTTTTTGTTTAATAAAACTAAAATATGTAGCAAATAACGGAAGATAAAATTGCTTCAGGCTGGCTCGGCTGACTTACTGAGTTATTCATTGTATAATGTGAAAATTTCAAGGTTTAAGTCTAGAAATAAAAACAAAACACAATTAATATTAAGAATTATTAATGGTTTAAATTGGTGAAGAAGCTCAAATGCAGAGGAAACAATTTGTAAACTTTCGATCTCATATGTTCACATGGAATTAAATATGAATAGAAAAAGTAAAAACTTTCCTTAACCCATTAACGACGACTAGGTAGAAATATACCCAAAAATGCAGCTATAAAATAATTTTATTTTATTAAATTTTTAAAGCTAATATAGTGAAATATTCGGGGGAGAAATTTAATTTTTCATTGAAAATAATCGTCAACTAGCTTGGTCCGCTCACTAGCTTTATACATACATACATATATTTTTAACGACCTGAGTATTTAAATACCCACTTCAGTATTGACGTGTTCTAAAAAATAAATACTCGTATGTATACCAGAGGTGGCCATAACGCTGCTCGCAAGACGCATGCAGCTCTTGAAGTCGATTGGAGTGGCTCTTCTGCACAGTATTTAACAATTCCATGAAAAAAATGTAGAATAAATTAAAAAATTAAATTTTATTCCATTTTTTTAACAAATTTATACAAACCATAAAAAATTAATAAAGAAAATATAAAAAATATTACATAAATAGAAACTGTTTAGAAATTTGATTTGCTTGCTTATGGATATCGTTCATTTTAGCAGTTAGCTAGTAAGATTTGGTTAATGACCTGGGGGTCGATTCTGGTTCTGTGATAATGTGAAATGAAAACATTTTTCATCTTTTCATAGTGTTTCTGATTCTAGTTCAGTGAAAAAATTAAAACAAAATTGAAATGATTTCATATGAAAAAAACAATTGGAATGAAACAAAACGTTTTCACAGTTACACATCATTACTGATTCTCGGTTTATGAAAAAGTGTAAACAAATGTCAAAACCTTTTCATATGAAAAGTTTTTGTACACACACAATTCATTAGTGAAAAGCATGGAAACCCATTAAAAACCCATATTAATACTACTATAACACTTTTAAAATATTTAATTTACTTATCCTCATCCCTAATTTCGTCTAATAGTTCCATTAAAACATTTTATCCAGACATTTTCTATTTTTATTCATCTTCATATTTGCATAATTTGGCAATTGATCAGAAGCCGAGGGAGGCATAAGTTAAGTTATTATCGGTGGCAATGCTATGAAAACGAAAATGAAACGTTTTTTTTTTCACTTCACATTATCACAGAACCAGAATCGACCCCCTGTTATGGCAGTTTGCACCAGTAGGGATAGGATTTTAATGCATTAACGGTCTGTCCGACGATGTCACCAGCAAACCTTCGATCGACAACTTGTATTGCAAACAACAATAGCATTTTCCTTAAGATAGCCTTGATAGCTTGAAGTATAGTGAACTTTTTAATGTTTGGATTTGTGAAAATAATAAAATGGCTACAAATGATGCTCATTACAATTTTATTGTCAGTAAAGTTGATTTAAATAATGTCTCAAAACAAGGTTTGACTTCGTTGAAGCAAAAGCTACACACTTTTTGTAAAAAAAAATTTATTTTGTTTCTTGTGAACTACTAAAAGTAAAGCCAAATAAAACAAAATATTTACTGTTTAGAATATGTGTAAGATCATTATAAAGCAAATCAGAAAATTTTTAAAGTAGTTTAGTCAAAAAATTCCTCAATAATATATTAAAAGTGTCAAAAGTAAAATTTTTAAAAATCTTATTTTTAAATAAAAAATCTTTTTTTGTCGTTTTAACATGTCTAAAAACTTCAAAAATAAGATAAATCTTCACATATGGTAACACTGTTTGGGACTAATGAAAGAGACCTCAGTCATATAGCGTTGCCGTTTTGGTTGCTTGTAACCAAAATTGGTTACTTTTTTTCCAATGGGAAATGGGTTACTTTTTTTCAACACAAAAATAACCATTTTTTATGCATAATGTACATATGTGGTATGTTAAATTTGCACATAACTAATTATCTTGATAAAGACAACACTGGATAATCAACATAGCGTTTAAAAAAAATACATGTCTGTCTCTGAACATAACAAGCCTTGTTTCAAAAATCAGATGCATTTATGGTTGCAAAATCTTTAAACGTCAAACACTATGTAAAAAGTTAAAAGCGAATTTTTTTTAATTTAAGTTTGAGATCGTAACAAGCAGGCAACGAAGCCGATCGGCTGTGAGTCGGCTAACAGCCGCCGCTGGCAAATTTTCTAAATTAGAAGTAAGTGCTGATATGGACATAGTTGAATTTTGGGACGCGGTTTCAAAACATACAAATGGATTGAACGAAAAATGTTTTGTGCCACACAGTTCGGCTGCTGCTGAAAGGATATTTTTGCAGCTAAGTCTAGTCAAAACTAAATATAGGAATAAGCTCGATTTTAAGACTGTAAACTCAATAAGGCAATCTAAAGAATTGTGTATCAATCGAAAAAATTCCCATTATGTTTGGTCTGCCAAAGATTTGTTTTAATATTAACAAACTTAATACCTTATATATAAAGTCTTGTGTTTTGAAAACGAATGTAATTAAATTACATATTATTTGTTGTTACTAAAAATATTTTTGGTTTGGAATTTCTAACAAATAAAATAGATGCACAGTTGAATAAAGATGCTTGTTTTGTAAAGATTTTTGTTTGAGGTTTTCAAACTCATTATGTTTGTATATTGTGGTTTTCAATATAGTATTAAGAGCCTTACTATAAACATACGGAGTTTGTTAAATAAATTCAACAGCGGGAACGACATGCATATAGACAATTGCTTAACCATAAAAAGAAGCCAATTTTTGAAATTTCTAATAATTTACCTGAAGTATTTTTTTTTTACAAAATTGATTTTATTGATTGTTAATTATAATAAGATGCACTTATAAAACTGAAGTACAAATTTAAATGTAATGTTCCATTTATATTATATGACTTTCTATATTAATATATGTATGTATATTTTTCAACTGAAGTACAAATAAAACAGTATTTTGAATACATGAAAATGTTGATTATTTTTTTTTGCATTTGGTTACTTTTTTTTTGTATTGTGGTTACAAAATTTTTTTTGGCCGTGGCAACGCTGCAGTCATACATATTTTTTGTGACTCAATCTGCGTTATACATATAATCATGAAATAAAGTAGCTTGACAATTAACGAAGAAAATCCAGACTCCTGAAGCAGGATCGTCAAAAATAAGATTTAAAACATATGATGTCACTAACGCAGACAAATTTCATATTTTAAGGAAACAAAACTCATATTGTTTCTGTATTTTTATAGAACTGTGGCATTTGCAGTTAATATAAAAAGGCCTTTTTCAATGTTGATTAAAACAATATTGTTGCAGAAACTGCGTCAATTTTTTAAATGCAGTTTGAGTCATGAAAATACAGAACAAAGTGCTAATTCACACGGTGAAATTTATGACGTCTATTTTTCTTAATTCTCTTTTGAAGTTGCTACCAAAAATTCCTTGCATTCATACGATGTTTTTTTTTGGACGTCTTATTTTACTTCTCTCCACTCATATAGCCAATAAGCTAGAAGAGTAACAATAAAAAATAACAATAAGATAGAAGAGTAACATTGAAACGTAACAACAATAACAACAAGAGCAATGTAAAGAGAAATATGAAAAAAACCATGGAAAACAGAAATCGAGTCATTTTTTCTACCCCTCTTTCTTCTCTACCCCGTTCGCTAACAAACAAAAAGTGACGTCGAAAAATAGACTTCATAAAAGTCTTCGTGTAAATTAGGTGAAATACTGAACAGTAAATAAAATACAGAACATTTCAACGTTATTTCGTAACACAGCAAAAAATTTCCAAAAAGGTAATCGAGTTTGGAATTAAGCATTTTTGGTGGAAGCTGTTCCTTACTGTATTACCAACTTAATGATTTTAACAAGGCGTGAGACTAAAATAATCGATTCTTGAGAAGTACTTACCTTTTTTATTGGAAACTTGTTCACGTAATCTATTTAATCTACAAAAATCATTCTCTTCATTTAGCAACTAGTACATAATTTTTTTACATTTTAGGTAATGAAATTTTTAAGCGAGTAATGAAATTTGGCAAACAGAAAAGTAACTCATTATATGGCAAGTAGTTCTGATGGTAATGTGTAATTTTTTGCTGGGAATGAATAATTTATACAGATCGGATGGTCACCGTATATATATAATATGTATACTCATCAGGGATTACAATCGGGACTGGTTTTCAAAAAATCAAATCAAATCGGGATTTCAAAAACTTAAATGCAGTTCAAACTGCAAAGTCAAATGAAAAAAAAACTCACAACATATCTATTGCTTTAACTTCCGAATTTATTAAAACCAGAGGTCTAATCGTCGCTTTCGATAATGAGCTAATTCAATCACGTTTCTATATTTTGAGATTATGGCATTCGATATCGATTAATATTATTACAATGCCATACTCTCAAAATCAAGAAACGTGGTAGAATCAGCTCGTCATCGAAAGCGACGATTAGATCCAAGCAGTCGAACGTGTTCACTGCTGAAGTGCTTCTTTGTGTATAACTCAGGTTTTTGCTTTTGCTTTGGCTGCAACTGTTTACATTTTATGAAGCAAAATAAATTACACAAATAAGAAGTTTTTCAACGGTGGTTTTATTAAATTGAATTACCATAGGGGAACTCCCTAATTGTTACTCAATAGTGATGCTTCATACTGTTTTTACTAGACAAAATCCTAAAAAACATAAACGCGCTGATTTGTATATTTTTTAGGTTTATTTAGTTAGAAATAAACTTGTCGTTTTGAACATATGCCGAAGTGGCTGGAAAAATACCCATATGCTATAAATTCGGACTAAGACTAGGGTTGATTAAATGTTTATCTTAACTTACATTAAAATGTAAATGTAAAATGTTAAAATGCATTCCTAATATAATAAAATTCCTTTATACCAATGAAATTTGCAATAATAAGTAAAAAAAAATAATGTAAAATTTTAAAATTTCAGGTGGTTGAGCGTATGGAAGAAAAGCTGGAAGCGGCCAATGTGGACCAGAAGCGTCTTTTCCTTATTGTATTTCAAAGATTTATTATGATTTTATCAGAGCATCTTGTACGTTCGGACACAGATGGACGTGATCCAGATACCGATTGGTATCGTTGGACAGTTGGACGCTTGCAGCAAGTTTTCTTAATGGTAATATTGTATAAAATTATTTACATCGTTATGAATAACGAAACATTCACCCTTATTGCGAATGTCAATTTTGACAAAAGTGGCGTCGGCAGCGCACTGATTGCAATGCAGTCGCCAAAATTTAGCGTAATTGGCAGTAATCGAGTTGGCTTTGTTTTTGTCAACAAAGTTTTCGGCATCGACGAGAAAAAATTGTGTTGTTGAAAACTAAAAATATTTTGTTCCCTCTTATTGTAAATGGCGTCGTCGACGTTACATCGAGACGACAGTAAAAATTGTCACTTGGCTACTCTTGACGACAACAATGGATAACATGCACCATTAATTTACAAAGTCTTAGAGATTAGTAAGAGGTTGTCAATAAGAGCCAATTGTTGCTGATAAATAGTAGGCAAGTGACAATATTTACTGTCGTCTTAATGTGACGTTAACGACGCCATTCAGAATAAGGGCGATTATTTCTGGATTTTTATTTATTCCTCAGAAAATAAAAGTTATTTTGTGAGTTTCATTTATTTCTCACAAAATAACAGTTACTTTTTTATTTTTTTGCTTAATTTTTAAAATTTAGAAAGCGAATTTTTGTGTTAAAACTTATATTAACCGATTTAAAATTGAATTTATCGCCAAAGTCTGTAAAACTCTTATATGTTAATTTAAATTTACTTTTTTACATTTTATTCAGTTAAAAAATTGAAATTTTTTGAGCAAAAAAATCAAAATCAAAAAGTAACTGTTATTTCGTGAGGAATAACTTTTATTTTGTGAGGAATAAATACAAACCAAGAAATAACTGCTATTTTCTCAGAAATAAATAAAAATCAAGAAATAATCGGTAAAGTTCAGTTTTTTAATAAAAATTTATGTATCTATAGGTAGTCCATGTAATGGAGTATCTTGGTGTATTCCTTGTGCCCGTATCACTTCTCTATTACGGCCCTTTTCACAATGTACAATTAAAAGCTAACAGGGACTTTAACGGAAACTTTTGTATGAAGAACTATCAGTTAAAGTTCATATTATCTCTTAACCATACATTGTGAAAAGGACGTTAGTGTGATTTTTTCTGTTGAAATTTGGAAAATAATCGTTATAACTATTATAAATTATTTTGTGTTTCTATATTGCAATCGATTTGTATGAGCCAAGGTGTATCTAACTAGGTGACAGCGCTACTTCAGCTGATAATCTTTTGCTCTATATGCTTTGTAGCTGAAGAATCTCAAAAACTTCGACTTTGTTTTGGTTTTAGTTCATACCATGGTGTAATTATACAGGTTACTGTATAAGGATTTTTTAAACAAAAATACGGCAACCATAGCTGTGTAAAGAACCGAAGAATGTCAAAATCACAAAAATAATTGTACTAAAACCAAAACAAAATCGAAGTTTTTGACATTATTCAGCTACAAAGCACATAGAGCAAACATTATCAGCTGAAGTAGCGCTGCCACCTAGTTAGATACACCTTGGTATGAGCCTTATGCCCAGTTTACATGTGGCACACATTTGGCCAAAAAATCGTAACCACTAATGAAAACCTGTTTGGTTCAGACACGTATATATTAAATTAAAAAGTTTCATACATAACATAGCAATAACGCCGGCAGAATAGCGGAACAATATTGCTTATTGCTTTACTTATGTTAAGGCTATGGGAAATCGTAGCCACAATATGGAAAAAGTTAACAGAGAAGGTGCAGAATAAAAATATAACTCACTTGTAAATATCTGGTTAATCAAACATTTTTTTATTTTTAAAATCTTATAACAATACAAATTATTTCAATACTCACGTTTTTAAGAGACTATTTTCCTTTTTTTAATAAGCATACATATGAATATTTTATAAATTTCAATAATACTAGCGAAATGCCAAACGCAATACAGAAAAGTCGAACATAAATTAACGCCGAGTTTGACGTTTCATGTTCGCAATAATTGTCAACGAAAAACTGCTGACAATTATTGCCGCAATTATTGCAAGTACTGGCAATGAGCTGTCTCCATTGGCAATAGCAATATTTTGACATTTGCTGCAATATATGTTAATGAATTTATTGCCAGTCTAGACGGGAGGTAAGGAATGACAAGCACACGGAACGAGTATCAAATTTTTATTTGTTTTTAGGTCTTGAAGTTTTTTGTGTACGCTATTAAGTACTCCAACCATGACCTTTGCGTTATCCGTTCCCAAGCCCGACAAATTATTTACATCTAAATTAAAACTATTTGGAACTTTTTTAATGATAGCAACAATTCCATCTTCGCACTCTTCAATTGTCAAATATGTAGTAGTTATTCGGTTTCCCTTTGCACTAAAGTACTTTATTGTTATTCCAATATATTTTAAATTGGAAATATCCGTTGATTCATCTATTATTAAGCTATATGGGCTATTCATTAAATCCAATTTCAATTGTTCCTTAAAGTGAATTGCCCAAACGTATTTTATGATTGCGGTGCATTTTGTCCTTGCCAAAGAAACTTCAGTTGAAACTAAATCATTTTTATAATTTTTTTTTCACATCCAATTAAATGATTTACCGGATTTATAGATGAGTGACACGCTATGTATAAAGAAAACCTTCCTTCACACATTCTTGCTAATACTTTGGTTTCACTTTGTTCCGTAAAGTTTAACATTTTCTGCAGTCCTTGAAAAGGTTCTGAATTAATTTTATGGGTTTTACTTAAAACATGGGCCCTCAAAGTTGATAATTTGGATTGTAACTTTTTATTGCAGTATTTGCATTTCATAAAACGCGGGTCTTTTTCATCGATAATTACCCAGTCTTTATAAAGTGTATCATGTAGCCAATTTTTCCTAGCTTTTTGTGTATAGTTTTTTTTTCTATAAAAAATACAGATGTTTATGTAAAATTAGTAAATACAGTAAAAACGTATGTACATACGTTATGTATGAAGAGTTTAAGAAGCTACTGTCCTGAAAATACATACTTTTCTAGAGTCGTATACCCTTTATCACCTTCGACATCTAAAAAACTGGACTCCCCAGCAGAACTGGAATCATTTAGTTCCATTAGTTCATTGCTTTTTGAATTTTTAAGCAGATACCTAGAAATATACATACGCATTTATATAGTTATGTACAATGTACATACATATGTATATGCACACACATATGTATGTATGCATTAATATATTGCTTTGCTTTTTCATGCAAATAAAAATTACTTGACTTTCAAACGAAAAAGTTACTTTTCCATAATATTATTTATGTATTTGGTCGGGCAATGTTTTAAACTATGTAAAACGCAAATTTACTTTTTGTAAAATCACTTTTATATTCACAATTCAATATATCAGTTCAATGCATTATGTGCATATGAACTAAATTATAGTATGAAAAAATAACTGTATTTTGTTTTACTTCGTATTTATTGCAAATAGTGCAAATAAGCGCGCCTCTTTTTTATATACGTAATTTGACATTAAAAATAACCAAAGGAAAAAATCTGAGCTGTATTAGTCACAGTTGTTGAAATACGTAGGAAACACATAATTGTAAAAAAATGTACATTCATGAAATAATTATTCTTAACACTGAAAAACTATTTTAACAAATTAACATTTCTCATTTTAAACAAATTCTGCCAGAAAGCATTTGGCAGAATTTTTAAAAGTTTAATGCTTTTCAAGGAATGAATATGCCAGATCTGGAAGTGAAAATGCCAAAATGGCAACAATGGTCCAGGCATGAATGATTTTTTCTTCTGTATTGTAAAACACGTTTATTATTCAATTCAAAGAGACTCTCTGAGAGAATTTGTATGTAGCTTGTTCTTCTTTTGTACAAACTCTGGTAAATAAATTCAGCTACAACCAGGGTGACCCATGACATTTTTCAAAAAGTGGCACCAAATAGGGGATTTATCAAAAAAAAGGGACAAAATTAAAAAAAACAGGAAAACTGCACTAAACTTTTTATTTTTAATGTATTTTCATATAACTCACCCTAAATAAAGGCGGTCAAAAAGTGGCAAGGCAGTCGAAAAAGGGGAAACGCAGTCGAAAAAGTTGCAAATTGCCACTTTAGTCGGTCAAATGGTCACGCTGGCTACAACATCTACTACAGTTTTTAGTATAGTAGATGGTGTAGGCATAGTTAATTAAAAATGTATGCATTTTGTTGTTGCCGTGTTTTAAATTTGCCACGATTTAACAAAACTACAATATGTAAATGATCTACAATAGCCAACCGTGAATATCGCTAATATAAATATAAGAAGACTTTAATACTACAACGTTGTGCTGGTAAAATTAGTTTTCGATTATTTATAGTTTAATTTCATTACGGCAATAATTTTCTTCCGTGGGAAGATGGTGAGAATTTCAATCAATATTGTCAAAATGAAAATCATCAATATATTTTTTGCTCAAAAAACTTCGACATAAATGGCGAAATAAAAAAGCCCCTTTAAAATTAAATGTAGTCCCACATTTTTAGATTGCTCTGCATTGCATTTTGCAAACCGTTACTTTTAACTATCAGAAATTAACAGTTGTCAGCCGCAAATCCTGCTAAAGGCTTCATTAGTTTTTACTTTCTGTTGCTTTTATGTGCCGTTCCTTTCTGTATAAAATACTTTGCAATTACTTTGTCTGTGAAAAAAAATCAGCTGGCATCCTATAGAATTGATTACACTTGTACACAAAATATCACAAAACACTAATACATACACACCTTTGGCTGTCACTTAACGCTGAATTCTATTTTCTACAGATTTGTCCGCAACAGAACAGAACGAAAAAGTAAAAACTAACCACACATACAGATTTTCAACTCAACAGAAACAAAACAGCTGATTCAGAACATAACAGCACGTACAAACTAATTCTGCCTTAAGTTTTCATTACTTAAAAATGTAAAAAGTACAAGAAGAGTACTTATTAAGTGTGTTCGTTTACTTTTGCAGTATAATGCAGTAAATTAGTAGTTACTGCGAAAATTTTTAAATTTACTCTCAAAAAGAGCTGTTGCCGAAAAAAGTACGTGAACGGAAAAATAGTAAAAATTAGTAAGATTAAAGAAACAGCTGACTCTAACTCCACATAGTGTTGAAACATATATAACCTTTTGACTATGCAACTCTTTCAATTATTGGTACTCGATACAAATACCGAGCCTTATTTTCGATTTTATCGTAAACGACATGTTATCGAAAATAGACTTTTTTATTGAAATTAAAATTTTATGGGCCTATCCATAGTGTAGAATTATCAAAATGCCAAAATTGTTGAAATTTTATCGCAAGCGACAATTTACGGACAAAAACATATTTGAATATTTTAAAAAAACCTCCTGAACAATTTAATTTTGATCGCTTACAATAAAATCGAAAATAAGGCTCGATATTATTATAATACGGAGAATCTAAGAATAAATTCTGTAATTTATTTCATGAAATATTTGTAATTAATTTATTTTTGATTTCCTTTTTTTATTGTTGGCTAAATCAATAAAAATTACATGACTATTTGTTAATGTGACTGATTACCTTAAAAGCAAGTGGGAAAGCTAAGTACCCAGATACTTTACAGTTTTACAACTCTGAGTAATTAAAATAAATTGCAAAACAAAAGGATTAATAAAATATATTACAAAATATGTATATTAACAGCTATTATTATTATGATTTATAAATTAATTATTTTTTTAATGACTTTCACGATTTTTATTTAACCTTTTCTCAAGTTTTTACATTTTTCATTTGCTTTTCATTTGTTTACATTTTGAATCATATGTTTTCATCTTAATAAACTTTACTACGACAAATTTCTGCAGTAAAAATTTGCAAAACACTCAGTCAAGAACTGTCACTACTCTCTCAATTTGTGTTCTCATTTACTGTATTTTGGGTAAACGAACGAAATTTAGTTTAGAAAACAAAATCGAAGTTTTTGACATTATTCAGCTACAAAGCACATAGAGCAAAAATTATCAACTGAAGTAGCGCTGCCACCTAGTTAGATACACCTTGGTATGAGCCTTATGCCAAGTTTACATGTGGCACACATTTGGCCAAAAAAATCGTAACCACTAATGAAAACCTGTTTGGTTCAGACACGTATATATTAAATTAAAAAGTTTCATACATAACTATGTAATAGAGCTGCTCGATGTTAATCGATGCATCGTAAACATCGATGTTTTGGTTGTGATACATCCAATAAATGCCGATGTATCGTATCATACGATGTTAATCGATACATCGATGTTTTTATTCGATGTATCGAAAAGACGACTTTTTGTATATATTGATGCTTGCAACTCATTTAATGTAGTGATAAAAAAAACCCCTCCAAGAATGACGTTTTTTAAATATTAAAATTGTTTTAAAATCGTTTGATGTAACAACACAATATTAAAGGTATTTTTTTTGTCAATATACAAAGCGTCATCGAAGCAACAGCTTTATTTTACAGCATCCAAATATTTATTTTTATTGTGAAAAAATTGTCAAAATATGTATGGTAATAATCAGCAATGTAAGTTCATTTTCCATGTTTAATGTTAAAATTAATAATATATTTGGCTTAAAATTACTGTTACAGAAGGTTTTAGACATCTAGTGAAAGTTATATCACTGCATTTTAAAGTTCCAAGTAGAGCTACTGTGACTCGTTGGGTTGATAAAAAATATGACGCTTTGCCAAGAACATTGAAAACTAAATTACACACAATGGAAAATATTACTTTGACAACTGACATTTGGTCCGATTTGCAAAGCTGTAGAGTAGAACTGGCCTTTGAAAAAAAAGCACATACCGTGCTTTGCACACATGCTTTTCTTAATCCTTATGAAATTTAAAATCGACTTTTATTTATTTAATAAATTTTCTTGGTTCCAATTAATCAATACGATGTGTCGTAAACATCGTTGTTTTTTAAATTGATACATCGATTAACATCGAACTAATAATGAATCGAATAAGAAAAAACATCGATGTTTTTTTTTACGTGAGCGGCTCTAGTATGTAATAAACAATTTAATAGAATAAAACATGATTGGAAACTGTTTAGACTTGCGTCCAACAGTTCTTTTTGAACTAGTTCTTTCAGTTGGACCAGCGTTGCCACCAGTGGAACAAAAAGTTACACAGGTGCAAGTCTAAAATAGTGCAAAACCGAATGAAACAGTGCAAAAAATTTAAGTATATATGTTTTTTTTTATTATTTTTGGTAAGCTTTACATTTAAAGTTGAAATATAAAAGGAGAGAATTTTTTGCTAATTCAAAAATAGTTAGGTAAATATATACATATGTACATATTTATGTCGCTTATATACTTCAACTTAAAATCATTGCCACCTTCCTCTTTAAATTGTGTAAAAATTTCATAAAATATTTATTTAAACCAGGCGTTTGAGAAGAAAGTCCTCAACCTCAAAATTTCACGAAAATTTTTTAATTTCATTTGCTTGGAAATTTTTCCATTTTTCGGCTACCTAAGCGCTACCTAAACGGTGTTAAGAATCATTTCTAGGAAGTTCATATGTTCTAGAAAGTTGTTTATTGAGATCTTGGGTACATTCTTGTAACGGATTGTTCCCTTGAATTTTGGACGGTTGGCTACCTATGGACCTTAAAAGAGGAAAAAAGTACAAAAAATCGATTTAAAAAAAATTTTTTTTTCGATTTTGATCTTGACGATGAAGTTTTCTTGATTGTATATGTTCACAATTGTTGTTCTTTATGGCAAGAGCTACATTTTTGCCTCAGAGTAAATCAAAATTCTGATCGGTTTGCAAGATATGAGCCTGAGAAAATGCAAAAATAACACTGAGAGCCTAAATCTTTGGGACTCATAAAAAAGTGCATGACTAGGAACAAAACTGGGAGACACAGTCCTTTTTTTGCCTTTTATCAAGAAGTGGTGTCCGTATATGGTTATACATATTTCCATGACTTGAAATATTACACACAGTGTAATTTTTATTTGGTATCTCCTCAATATTAATTATCAAGCGCGCTCAACATGCTATAATAGCATAGTTAGGTATAGTCCGAAACAGATTCGGCGAATTTTTACTGTCCCTCTTTCAACCTTACCTAACTTAACGCCACTCATTGTCTAATTTTTTATAATCAAGCTCAATGACTGTGAAAATTTTGGGTCTACTACAACAAATTTAATTTTTCTGTAGAAAAAGTTTCTCGTTTTTATTTTTAAATAAAAATAACTAATTTTGTTTGAAAAATCAACTTTTATGTAACTATACTTTAATTAAAGTTAGTTAAAAGTCCAAGCGAATGTGAAAGAAGCACCAAATGACATTTTGTAGATTTTACATCAAATGATATTAATACTCAATTACTATTGCGCTATAATAGGTGATAAAATATTATGGTTCCCTACTTGGAAATATCGTTGAAAATCCTGAAGTTTACATTGCCTTAAAACAACTGAGGATGAAATGGAACCCAACATTTCTTAGCAAATCTTATAAATCTCTTTAGTATAATTTGGACCTTATTACAGATTTTATTGATTTTAAACTGATTTAAGTCAATATTGAATTGTTTTTATGTATCTTCATAATAAACTTTGTTAGAGACATTAGTTTTTCACGCAAGTACGAAGTTTCGTTTGCAGAACTTTTTAGCATTTCGATGGTTTATTAACGCAACCTCGTAACTTAAAAACTAGTACTTTTCAGGAGAGACAAAAAATTCTTTATAACAAGTATTTAATTTTTTTAATATATGTTTTTAATAATCTAATTACTTGGATGATTTTTGTGAAATTTGCAATACAAAAGCTGTGTTAAAAATAATCTACCATTATTTATTCGCATTTTTTTGAGATACGTGTTTTCTGCACTGTAAAATTTATATAAAAGTTAACATACGATATTGTGTTATTTAACATGTCATCTTTTATGATTATTAATCCCCTACTAAAAAAGGGTTGTTATAAGATTGTAGTGTGTGCCTGTGTATCTGTGTCTGTACAAGTACTCGTACACATATCACATCTTTTCTGGATATATCGGGGGTTTTTAAAATTTTTAATTTTTGTTATTATTCTAATGGGTGTTTTTTATTGAGGTATAGAACTTTAAGTTGGCATCACTTTTTTAACTGGCGGCCATTTTGTCAGCTGTAAAGTGATTAATATTTAGTTTGGTTTGCCATTTCATCATGAACAGATTGACAAAAGAACAACGCTTGCAAATCGTGCAAATTTATTTCGAAAATAATGGTTCAGTTCGCGAAGTTTACCGCAAGCTCCGTCCATTTTATGGTCGACATAATCGTCCATCAGAGCAATTAATTCGGTTAACCATGGATCGTTTTCGCACTACGTTTACTCTATGTGATAATACGCATCCGCAGAGACGTCGAACAGTGCGCACCGAAGAAACAATTGCCGCTGTAGAGCAAAGTGTTGAAGAGGACCCGAATGAATCGATTCGCCACCGTGCACAGCAATTGGAGCTTTGTCCATCAACTTTATGGAAGATTTTGCGCAAAGATCTTGGCTTGCGACCTTACAAGATCCAGCTTGTGCAAGAATTAGAGCCGCGAGACCATGCAATGCGTCGTGATTTTGGTGTATGGGCCGAAAATGAGATTGATCTCGATGCTGATTTTCATCGCAAAATTTTGTTCAGTGATGAGGCTCATTTTTGGTTGAATGGCTACGTCAACAAGCAAAATTGCCCAAAATGAGACCCTTGAGACGCCATTACATCCACAAAAACTGACTGTTTGGTGTGCTCTATGGGCTGGTGGAGTCATTGGGCCATACTTCTTCCGAAATAATGCTGGAGAGTCAGTTACCGTTAATGGAGACCGGTATAGAGCCATGATAACCGACTATTTTGTTCCCGAATTGGATGGCATGAATGTGGATGAGTTGTGGTTCCAACAAGACGGCGCTACATGCCACACAGCGCACGTCACAATCGATTTATTGAAGGAAACATTCGATGAGCGCATAATTTCGCGGAATGGACCTGTCAATTGGCCACCAAGATCGTGTGATTTGACACCATTGGATTATTTTCTTTGGGGATATGTGAAGTCGCTCGTCTACGCCAACAAACCAGAAACGTTAGGGGACTTGGAAGCCAACATTCGTGGCGTTATTGCCAACACACGGCCCCATATGCTCGAAAAAGTGGTTGAAAATTGGACCTGTAGAATTGGCTTTATTCGAGCCAGCCGCGGCGGCCACATGCCTGAAATCATTGTTAAACATTAATGGCATAAAATTATCCTTCCAATAAAGCCAAATTGATGGACATTAAAACGATTTTCTTGTGTTTTATTTCAATTCGAAGTTCTATACCTCTAAAAAAACACCCGTTATTAGTGTTTATATGATATTTTATTTAATTTTTTTTTTCAATTATAACAAAACGGTTCTTTTTCATAACTTTTTTTTGGATAATAGAATAATCCCTTAATTCATAATATTATAACTATTACTAAAAATTTGATTAATTTTTATAAATATAGATTAGGGTTGTTATCGCCTAATCTATAAAAAGAGAACAGCAGAGCGAAAAAAGCCGGACATTCGCGTAAAAAAGTAGGACTTAATAATGAAATAAAATAAAATAAAATATTAAATACATATCGGTGGTGTTGCGTAAAAAGAATATTAAATATTTTACCCAACGCCATGTACCTACATACATAAATATGTACACATTTTAAAATATTTGCATACATAAACGCACAGAAATATCACTTAAAATGTTGGAAATTGAAAGTTTATAATACAAGAATTCATTAAAAAGTAGTTATTCATCAACTGAGAACCGAAACTTATTTGATATTCAACCGATTACACATGACATATAACTAATGGTAGGGCTACCGAGTTTAAATAAACTTTCATTGTTGGGTTGGGAAGATTAATAAAGTGCGTACGTACATCGGTGAATTCAACAAAATTTACTTTCATCCATATTTCAAAAAGAACCCATAACGTTTTAGTAATAAATTTTTGATATATGAAATGCCGAAGTATATTTATTTGACAAAAGCGGGACCGAAATGCATATAGACAATTGCTGATAATAATAATGTTCGTGGAAATATTTTCTAAAATATTTGTATGAATATATTTTGAAACTCTTGTTAACAAAGGGTTAAATTTTGTTTTCGAAATGCCAATCTAATAAAAAATCAAAATATTAATATTCTCTAATTTCTTGAAATAAAACGCCATGCATATGATTTTTATTGGACACTAAAATAATATGTACTCTTCCATATTTATGGGAAAAAGTTGGTTTTTTTGTTGATTTTCTACAATAAATTATTATTGTAATGTGCCTGCTGTTATGTATATAATAACTTTCCTTACAAACTAATGCAAAAAGCTTTTATTTGAAATCCTGAATAGCTTTTTGTTTATTATTGTCGCAAATGTTTTTACTATTACAAAAATTTTGTTACAACTAGTTCAAAAATAGCACTGTAAACCTAAAGTATTGTCATATTTTACTATGCACAACATGTTTTCAGCAGCTGAAATACGCGTTTGCATGTTGTTGAATAAAAAGTTAACTAACAAATGCTTACGCCTAAGACTTTGCTAAATTGTGAAACGGCATTCACTTATTACTTTTCCGGTTAAAACACAAAATCGTAAAAAATCGAGTTACGAGGTTGCGTTATTAAACCATCGATATACAACTCGAATTTGTCCTAGGTCATATTATGCTGTTGTCGCTTTTAACCACGGAAATATAAATGCCGTTAAAGTCAAATAGTGCAAAATTACACAAAAAATTTATGGTGCAAAAATAGTGCAAAGAATTTGAAATAGTACAAATTTTTAGACTTGTATCGAACTCTTTCAGTAGCTCGTTTTTGACACAAACCAATGATCAAACCCATGTAATTTAAATGGGTTTGATCATAGGTTTGTGTCAAAAACGAGCTACTGAAAGAGTTCGATACAAGTCTACAAATTTTGCACTATTACATAGAAAGTGGCAACGCTGAGTTGGACACAAGTCCGATTAAAAACATCAATGTAAATTAAATGGCTTTGAAACAACATATGATTCAAACGCTCTCAAACTATTTCAAAAAGAACTGTTGGACACAAGTCGAAAACTGTTTAAAGCAATAAATAAATGTCTGAATCAAACAGTTTTCATTAGTAATTCGTGGTTACACTTTTTTGGGCACATGTGTGCCAGAAGTAAACTAGGCGTTAATATACTTGGGTCGAACTCGTTCACTAGTTCATTTTTGCCACAAACCAATTATCAAACCCATGTAATTTAAATGGGTTTGATCATTGGTTTGTGGCAAAAATGAACTAGTGAACGAGTTGGACCCAAGTCTAGGCGTTAAGGCTAAATTAATTTTTACTTCCTGTTTTGTTACGAATCAGCTGACTTTTTTTATTTATAGACATCTCATTCAAGTCGTTAGTTTTTCTTTCGTTCCGTTCTGTGTCGGTTCAACCTGTGTAAATCAAAAAATTGTTACGTAATTGTAAGTGGCATCATAAAATAAATAAAAGCAAATATTTTTATCCAATTTTTCGACCTTTTTTTCATATGTTAAATTAAATTATTTTCTTGAGCCTTAGGTCAGTTTATGTTTTGAATTTATTGGTTCAATATTTCGTTAACCTTTGGTTAATATATATTTTTTGGTTTTTATGATATGTAATTTTTTCTTTTCGGGATGTATATTTTTTGGTTTTCATGATATCTAATTTTTTCTTTTATTCTTTTTTTAATTTGAAAAAAAAAGAAAGAAAAAAATAGTTTAATTATAGTAATTTAACATAAATAAAAACATTTTGAAAATGTCGCCTCGTAGTTAGCTACTTATTTTTTTTTTTTTGTGAAGAACGGCAGCATCACACTCAAAACGTATTATTGAAGTACAAACATATCTGTGGCTAAAAGGAAAAAGTGCTTAAGTCGAGATAAGCTGATTTTGAGTTAATCATACCTCCGAAATCTGCATATTGGAAAGTACCCCTGGTCGAAATATAAATTAATTTGTGTGATTTTTCAGGAAGGTATAGCATTATGACTTGCGACTTATCTTTTTTAGACTTCTAATCTCATTTGGAATAATAGCTTAATTTAGGTTATACTTTGGTATATTTCAATTTAAATGTATAACTTATAATGTGTAGAATGATGTTTGCTTAAAAAATAAAGGTTAACAGAGAATATCCAAATTTAAATGCAAAAGAAATAAATATCTGAAAATCGGCTTGAACGCTCAAAGGTGCTCTCCTGCAAAACAGTAAAACATGACTTAAGCACTTTTTCCTTATTACCACAGACATATCGAGCTATAACCGCACAAAAAGCTTAAGTAACAAAAACAAAATTTTACAGGAGAAGGTTTTTTTTTAATTTTCTTCGCTCTTATTTAAGTTAATTCATTGAATTTTACTATTTAGGTGTTATTGTGCTAAATATAAGTAACGCATCGAATTTTGATGAAATATTAGCATAATAACGCTGTTTTTTGTCCCTTAAATTTTTTTTTGCTGTCTCCTTGATAACCTCCTGTGTATATTTTTGTGTTGGTTAAGCTAAAAAAAATTTTTAAGAAAAAGTAAATATCAGTTTTTTTACTTAAACTTGTCTCCAAATTGCTAAATTATTGTCTTCTTGATCGGCGCCATGTAGTGAATCTTCTACAGACTTATTACTTTTCGAATTAAAAAGTTCGCTATTAAATTTGTTGCGTATAGGTTTAACGACGGAAAGTATTTCCAAATCCGTATACTTTTGTGAAGAAATTTTTAATAAATTGCTACGTACCGGAACTGAACTGGCGACTATCTCAGTTTTTCGCCAGGACCGCGTAATCAAATTTAAATCATAATAAATTGTTGCAGAGTTATCTAAATAACCATATTTAAGACTTATAGATGATTTTTTTTCAAGTTGGGAAACATAGCCTTTAAAACAATGGTAACTCACTTGAATACAATCATACATATTTTTTTGATTAGGTGTAGAATTCAATTGAATGGGCTTTATCGTGATTCGCGTATTTTGGCTTCGACTACAAAAAGTTGGTTCTAGATTAAAATACTGCATTTATTTATTTTTATCTTTATTTTTTGTTGGAAGAACTCTAATGATATGTCCGTTTTGTTGACATATACTCAATGGGTTACGAGCTGTAGGATAATTTCCAAATACATAACAAAGCTTATAATAAACTGGTATGTGATGTTTCATTCTTATGTTATTAGATGACACATATTTGGTCCAAATATAATGAGGCTATATAGTATACAGATCTTACCTTATACTATTATAAAAACGAATTATAATTATCACTACCCATTTTTTTTAGCGCAAGCCGTTGAAAAAGTATTTCCAAAAAAAAATTTGTTTCATAACATAGTTTCATCTCATTAAAGGGCCATGATAGGTAATTTTATGGGAAAATTATGTAGAGGAAAGATGTTGAGGCATTTATTCTAAACAAAAATGGATACAAAGTTTTTTCCGAAAAACGCCGCATTTAAAAGTTATGATGCCAAAAGTGCTTATATCCAAGATAGGTTATTTTTTAGGTTGAAAATGCAATGTGCATGATCGGTAAGCACGATATTAGTGCAATTTTAACACATATGTGATTTTTATGGCCGGTCTATCAGAAACTGCCGGTGGAGCGAATAAAATAAATACCTACTTTCCGCAATTTGTATGGTCTAATAATGTGCATTCAAGTTTTTTATATGTGGGTGAATAAATTGCTATCAGAAAAGGCTGATCTAGTTAATTATTTTAAAAATAGATCATGTATGTAATATTGTGTGTATGCATATACTTCATACGAAATCGATGGAGGGTATATTATATACGGCTAATCCGAATATTATATCATACTTGCTTTATTTTCAAAAGGGAATTTTAGCTTAAGTAACAAGTTGCTGTTACAAAAACTGTAAACAAAAAATAATTTGTACTTAAGCTTAAATTGTTTTTGCTATAAAATTGAAACGGTATATTCTATGGTTATAAAATTTTGACAGATAATGCCAATGATAACAACGATTTTTATAAAAAAACGCATTTCGAAAATCATGTTGGTTAAGCTTCTTTGGCGGTAATGGCTCGATATATTTCAGAGAATTGAAATATTTTATTTAAAATTTAATAATATCACGTAAAAATATAAAAATTAATCAATTTTTTTCATTAATAAAAATCGCGGAAACGGCGAAAATTAGCAAAAACTTACCTACCGCGAGATAATAACACAGTATAATATTGTTTCAAAATCGGAAAAACTGTTAGGAGGCTGAAAGCGTGCAAAAAATCGTTTTTGCTTTGTAGCCGTCAAAAATAGAAATTACTTTAATTTGACTACAACGACAAATCGTCGGTTGGTTATTGGTTTGCGGCACAGTATATTCAAAATACGTTATTATTACAGGAAACCAATAACCAACCGACGAAATGTAACACGAACACCAACCTGTAGCCTGTTGCCATCAAAATAATTATTCTCATATAAACATGGGTATTCTATCCTTGACATAGACGTCGAACAAATTGCGCTCTCCAGTAAAGTACTTTCTTCTGAAGCTTAAGCATTTCGTTACCTTCTTCATCACTACATTCAAAAATAAATAACAAATTTTAAACGAAAATTTAAAAACCAAATTGAATTACTGTCAAAATGTATGGGGATTATGTATATTTCTTCAAAATTATCAATAACATATCGACATCAAGACATGCTCCCAAATTACTACGGCTCTAATTCGCAATATTTCAGATGAAACTTCTTGAACATATTTTAGTGCTTAATACGACATTTATGAATTAATAATTACTCTCACTAAGTTAACGTCCGACACTGGTCGGACCTAATTAATTATATTTATACTTAAGATTTGAATACTTATTGTTAGTTCATTTTTGAACATACAATAAATAAATATCAGCAAAAAAAAATTAATACCGACGGCAGTCGGTACTACTGCATCTAAAAATTGAGGTAGACGGAGATAACGACTTTCGTAATGAGGGTGATTGATAGCATTCAGTTTAATGTTACTAATTTTTTGTTGTAAATAAGGCTGCTAAACTAAAATATTTTATTTCTATATTTCAGCATCATGAACAAGTTCAAAAGTACAGCAGCACTTTGGAAACATTACTTTTCACTTCAGATCTGGATACACACATTTTAGAAATTTTCCATCAATTTGTGGCTCTCAGAGCTTAAACATACAAAACAATAAACTACCAGCTTCATAATTGGGCAATTCACAAAGGGTTCTATTGTCTAATAGTAATGCTGTGCTACAATTTTTGTTTGAGAGCAAAAAAAAAAAAATAATTGTTGAAATAACTTAAGAGTTTATGACAATATGACATAAAGAACACCCTGTAAATTGGCCAAATGTTTAAATATCTACATTTTATTTTCATTTTATATATTTTTTTTAAATTAAACCTGCATATATTTTCAAATTTAAAATAATTATTGAGCATAATTATGAGTGTCTTATTTTGACTACGACTACGACGATTTCGTACTAGATTAAAGAAAAAATATTGCAATGTTCTTTAGTCTTCTGCAAATTCGTCGTAGTCGAAGTCGTAACACCACACTCGTAATAAGGCCCATTATAATTGAAAGAGGTCATTATTGTAAAGAAATAAACGTAAATAAATAAATTAACATTCAAATCAACAGGAACAAAAATTATAGTATTCTTATTTTAATAATCAATTTCAATGTATTTTTATTAATAACAATAATTAAAAATTTTAAAAACCCCCGACTTTTTTCAGAAAAGATGTTATATCTTATAAACGGCTGGACCAATTTTCTTCAAACATAGCTAAGAACCCTCTCGATCAAGTCATCTTTCAAACAGAAAAAACTAAATGAAAATCGGTCCAGCCGTTTGGCCTGTACGTGGACACGGACAGACACACAGACACACACTACAAACTTATAACTTTTTTTAGTCGGGGGTTAAAAACAAGATCTTAATGAGTGGTTCTGGTTCTGTATGGCTTCGAAATTTTCTCAAGGTGTGACACAAAAAGCAAATTAAAGCTTAACATAAGATTCAATAACAACGAGATATGGTTTTGGGCTTAAATCTTATGGAAATCACCATCATATAAGCTTCTACTCAAGGAAACTTTTAGTTTTCCGGTTTGAAGATTTAAAGAAAATAAAAGCCTTGATATTCCTACACAAAATAGTAACTTCCCGTCAACTGGAGAAACTGTATAAGCGACTCAGTTTCAGTCGTTTCTTAGAAACAAAGCAATAATACCACTAAGAAGTCAAACATTCCCCATTATCGTGGTTGGCGTAATTCGACTTCGACTGCGACGACTTTGTAATAGATTAAACAATCCCCCATATGTGAAGATTTATCTTATTTTTGAAGTTTTTAGACATGTTAAAACTACAAAAAAGATTTCTTATCTTAAAATAAGATTTTTGAAAATTTTACTTTTGGTACTTTTAATAGGTTATTGAGGGATTTTTTGACTAAACTACTTACAAAATTTCTGATTTGCTTCATAATGATCTTGCGCATATTCTATACAGTAAATGTTTTGTGTTATTTGGCTTTACTTTTAATAGTTCACAAGAAACAAAATAAATTTTAACTCATTTTCATTCAATAAAATAACAAAGAAGATTTTTGGTAAAAAAAAAAAGATTTTTTTTGCTCGACTTGAAGATTTTTGAAAAAGAAATATGGCAACACTGGTTAACAGTAATGGATTCTCTAATAAAAAATTATACATGCTGTGCATTACCTTCTCCTTTACTATTCATTACCTTTTCCCACTAGGTAAAAACTGAATTCGCTGAGTAACTTCGTTGTTATTGTGCTTCACACGACGAATTTACGCAACGATTTCTTATCGACGAATTCGTCGACGTGGACGAAATTCGTCGATCGTCCCAGTTGTGTTCCTGGCATAATAAAAAATAAAATTAAAACCAGGATAACTGTCCATACATCTGGTTTAAAAACCAAAGAAAAATTTTTGACATAAAAACTACACTGGGCACAGGCAAACCATAAACTTAACTTAAACGGAGTAGAGATTTTACAAAAGCCAATTGCAACAACCGTTACTTATTGGAAATGCACACTTATCTTCTTCTGAGGATAACGACCTAGGAGAAGGTGTGGGTGTCTGTCTCTCAGGGCATTTTTCTCTCCGCGGGCCAAACCAGATAGGGGGTAGTTCCCTCAAAAATTAAACAAACCAAATGAGAAGCGAACTAAAAGAAAAAAGTTATGGTACAGGGAGTACCGGCGACAACTGTCCCGTCCATGAGGCAGTTGGATTCGAGATCAAGTAATCGTGGTACGTCCACGATTGTTTTGCAATGTAAAAGTGGCAAGCACCAAATATAAGGAGAAAGATAAGGAGGGACGATTGGGTGTCGTTAAGTTGCCCCAGAATTCAAACCTAATGGGAACGCTGAGTCCGGCTCCTTAAATAAAAGAATACAGGAAGGCATCGCTAAAAGAAACGACTTTCTGGGGGCACAACGCAGCACAGTGGCGTGAAATAAAAAAAAGTGGCAAAAAGTCCGCAACTTTTGAACTAGTAAACCGATTTCGATGAAACTAACTGTTTTGGAAAGAAGAAGTGTTGAAATTTCAGAAAGTATATTTGCAGGCACCCTGTTGTAAGACAGGGTAGCTCCAAAGAGCCTCTAAGTGGGAAACTGCGGTTGTCGAAATTCTTTCGGAGCTTGTAACTTCTGTAAATATCGACCGATCTTAATAATTTTTTCAGCGGGACAATCAACGTTAAGAAACAAAAATGAAACATGCTTAGAGCACCATTTTATCTCTGACTTGAATTTTTTTTTTTTAATTTTTGGCCCTGACTTTTTAATAGTTGGTACATAACTTCTTTATTACTTGGCAAAAATCAGTTGGTTTTATTGTTTTTGAAAGAAAAATATATTACAATTTACATGAAAGAAGAATTTTTTTGATATCTCAAAAATTGTAGCAAGGAATAATTTTACATTTGGATTTTTGAAAATTATGAAAAAATTTTGTATATTTTGTGAAAAAAGTATTTTAAATTTTTTTCGAATATTTTTAAAAATCATTAAGTATTTGTTAAAAATTTTGATTGTTTCTGAGAGAGGAGGCATCAAGAAAGTCTGTGAATTAGATTTTAGAGATTTTTGATAGTGCACCCTACATCCAGCATTGGTCGAAAAACAGCATTTTTTTTGCAAAAAATCTAATTTTTGGATGTGGCAAAAAAATTGCACGCTCGTTTTTGTAAATTTTTTGACTTTTTATTATAAATAAAATTGTAAGAAACTCTTGACATTTTATACATAAATGTAGGCAGGGGAGGAAATTTTCTAAAAATGCTAAAATTTTTAACACAATTTTTCCCAATAAAAAAAAGTTTATAAAATTATAAATCGGGAAACATTTTAATTTAGTTCAATAGCATACATTTAGTTTTGCAAACAGAAAAAAAATATTGTCATACCTTCAATACTTTTCGATATATTCAAAATCCAATTTTGATTACAAAATTAAATTTTCTAAATTTTTTTATTTTTGCTTTAATTATTGATCTAATTTTCTTTGCTTCAAATGTGTCTAAACTTTTTTTTATGATATCACAATAGTAGACATAATTGTCTATTGAACGGTATATAATATGTATACCTTTGCCATTACATCAGTCTTAAAATGTATACACAAATATAACACCTCAGGCGAAAATTTACGTGTTTTTCCTGATATTCAAACAAACCCACACACAAACAAACCAATATTTTTTTGTAACTAATTACTTTTATTTGGCTCAAACATATAAAAATTAATGTACATAGACAGTATATACCCACAATGGCAAAGGAGCCTGCGCGCACACCCCTATTATGGGTATGTTTTTACCTAATATTTGTATCGCTTTTGTATCCGTTGTTTGTAAAATACATACCTATACACTTAAGTTGCGAAGGATTCAATTTTATTATTTCAGTTATAGATATCATGGAGATAACAATTAAAAATAAATCGCTCTGTAAATTAACATGGGAAAGATTCAATGATGGGACTACTCGGTCGGACAAGGTTGACCAAATGTCGAAATATCGATTGAAATTTGTTTAAATTATATGAAAAAAAGATAAGTGAATGCAATAAATAAATTTCTAGATGTCAGAATAGAAATAAGGATTTGTTATATGTATATAGAAAGAAGTTTGATCGGCCAAGTTCAAATACATAGGCAGTAACCCAAAGCCAATAAATGAAGGAGAGGACGAACAGCCTTCCAACTCTCAATAGGATAACTTCTAGAAGGCTAATGGCACGGGAAGTTATCCAAATTAATTGATATCGGAGAGAGATGCCAGCAATCGCTCTGATGGAAGAAATAAATAAGGGTTGTACACCATAACTTCGAGGTACATAACAACTAGGGTTTGGCATTTCCCTGACTTTTGCACTTCCCGGGAAACGGGAATGAAAAAATCACGTTCCCGGGATTCCCGGGAAAAGATAATTTTCTAAATTAAGTATATTTATTGAATGAAAGTTGGCAAAATTTCGATTGTTTTATCAGTAAGCATTCTTTTTTAATAAAAGTTAATACAAAAGTAGTTCTAAGACAAATTTTTAAGAATTTTTTAATGAATTCAGTAGCCAATAGCTATTACACAGTAAGAGATCATATTAAGACTAATTGACGACTGTTATAATTAGTAAAATATTTTTTAAGGCTTCCAAATTGTTTTATTATTTCTCATTCTTCTTGAGAATTTTACAGGAGGGTTCTTATCGTTAAGTATGAGCTTAAAATTTTTACTACAATTTCCAAAATTTGTTCACTAATTCGACAAAAAATCAGTTCCAATTAGTTTAACATCGAATTATTTACTTTATAGCCCATTCAGGCTGACGCCAAATTAAGTAATTTCGTGATTTCGGCCGAAATCAAGTTCAAATTAAGAAATTTCCCATACATTTTGACATTTTTCAAATTAACTTATTTTACTTAATTTGGATGAAATTAACCAGAAATTACAATATACAACTCTGTTTTTGTACTAAAACTACTTTTTTTCAAACATGAGTAAATTTACAACTATGAGAAACAACAATTAACTTGGGGGCCACACGTTCAATTTTTGACTTTCAATTCCATTCAATTTGCAATACACTCACACTTTTTAACTAACACAATCAAACTTTTTAAATTGAAAACTAGATTGATTTCAAATTCACCTATCCATTTAAATGGCAATTTAGTTTTCAATTTGAACGGCTGGTCACAGCACACATTGATTGAAGCCACAAATTTGAGTTGTTTCTTCATCGGTGGCATTTAAGAAATGAAATTGATTATCAATTTGTATCACAGCTATCAATTTTAAGGAATTTTGACACACAATATGTGTAATGAAATTGAAAGCCATTTATTGAACGTGTGGCTGCAGAGTAAAAGAAATAAACATTTTGACATTCAATATCAAATTAAAAAAAAGATTGAAAATTATTAAATTTATGAAACATTTTTAAAGAAAAATGTGCATAAGTGTAACAAAGAATTTATTCAACTGGAAAAAGTACTTCAATGTCTGCCGCAGTAAATACGGTGTTTGCGAAATCAACTCAAATGTCATTCAGTACCTGCATAAACACCTTTCATTTCGTTCGTAATTTGAACTTGAAATTACTTAATTTCGTGCCAGCCTGAATGCGGTATTATAGTGATTAAAAGACAGTCATTAAAGCTATTAATACTTTTGATTAAAATGCCTCGCTGATCTAATTTCTATTTCAAAAATTTCAAAAAACAACATAAATTCAGAATGTCAAAATTTAATTTTTTACAAAAGTTTTATGTGATCCAAGCTTAAAAGACTTCCAGTTTTAAAATAGTGCCCATATAATAAAAAACGGCCGACATCAAACTGAATTAGGCGGCTCATATTTGTATCCCGACAACAACAGAAGCCGAGTGGGGAAAACCATCGAGTTCGATATAATTGTAGTTCAAAATACATACATACATCTAGGCGCACGGTAGTGCGCCAGTCCAAGTTCCGGCCAATGCACGGAAGCTATTCGAGCTGTTTTTACCCCCCTCATAACTTTGTTCCCCGCAATTGTAAAATTATGAAATTTAAACCATAATTAAAATAAATTCATGTAACCGCAGTGGCGCGCTGCTAGAAAGCTTAAAACACCCATTGAGTATAAGCCACCTCTACGCACATCTACCGGAAGTTGGACAAGAAGCGATACTGAAAAAGGTAAAATATTTGCTGAGCACTTAAAATCCGTTTTTACGCCAAACATATGTACTGGTGTTGCTGATTTGCCGAATGTAGTCGCTCTACCCCCTCAACACATAAAGTTTAAGCCGCGTGGTTTACAAAAATTAATTGCCGAACTCAACCCGAAGAAAGCTCCGGGTATTGATGGAATTAGTAACCAGATGCTGATGAACTTGCCTCGTATTGCAATGAGAATCCTATTATTCATATTTAATGCCATTTTACGACTGGAGTATTATCCACACAGCTGGAAGCTTGCCAAGGTTAAAATGATTCCAAAGCCGGGCAAAGATCTAACCAAGGCTGAGTCATATAGGCCAATAAGTCTACTATCAACTATGTCAAAGCTTTTCGAAAAACTGCTCAAAACAAAATTGTCCCCAATTCTAATTAGTAGTGGGTGCATACCAGACCATCAATTTGGTTTTAGAAGTCAGCATAGCACCATTGAACAAACTCACAGATTGGTTCAATTTATAAGAAGAACTTTTGAGGAAAAAAAGTATTGTTCTGCGCTCTTTATTGACGTTTCCCAGGCATTTGATAAAGTGTGGCATGAAGGCCTAATTATAAAATTGAAGACTTACTTACCAATAAACATTTTAAATCTTTTGGAAAGTTACATTATTTCCCGTAAGTTCACTGTTGTGGAAGGAGACTTTACGAGTAGGCCTGAAACTATTTCATCCGGTGTGCCACAGGGGAGCATACTGGGACCAGTTTTATACTTGATTTATACTTGTGATATGCCTGTGAGCAGTAGTATCCATACTTCCACATTTGCCGACGATACAGCCTGCCTTAGTATGCACGAAAACCCTGATGAGGCATCCCGCAAACTCCAGGAACACATTAGCCAGATGGAGCTTTGGTTAAACTTATGGAGAATTAAAGTCAATGAACAAAAGTGTGTCCATATAACGTTCACCCTAAGAAGAGATACTTGCTCCCCCATTCGGATTAACAATCAAGTTGTTCCTCAACATTCACATGTGAAATATCTTGGTATACACCTTGATCGACGACTTACATGGAAACATCACATTGACTCTAAGTTAACTCAAATGAAACTTAAATTAACTCAGGTACATTGGCTGATTGGTAGAAATTCAACACTTAGCCTAGACAAGATACAATAAATAAAAAACATGCATTAAAAAAAGAAATAAAAAAATAAAAAATAAAAAAAATGTAACCACATATGCAAAGTTTCACAATGAAAGGTTCCGGAGATATGGAGGTGCAAAAAGTGCATATTTTAAGACATACTCACTAGGGTATTCATTTAATCGGGGTTTTGCTTCAATCGGCTAATCGCTCGATTAATTAATCGAGGTTTTGGCTTAATCGGTTAAAATCGGTTAATTTCGGTACTAACCGGTTAACCGATTAATAAAGTTTTTTCATAAATCAAGTAATTTGAACAAGTAAAAGTGCATAAATTATTTATTGATTTGAGTTTATTAGTAAAACAAAAAAATACAAATAAGAATTCTTAAACTAAATCAAGCAAAAAAAATCATATATATGTTAATATACTTTAATAGTTTAAAGAGATTTTCTAACACAATAATTTTCTAACACAAGAAAAATAATTTGGTTTAAGTGTTAAGGATTTAAGCGAATAAGTTTTGATAAAACTTGACTTGAAAAATCGTTTCATTTATCGTAGACGTTGAGGAAATTGAAAGCAATCCATAATACAGAATATCTAGTTTCTCAGACCTTCTCCTGGATTTCTCTAAACATATAAAATCCTGCATTATGCCAATACAGTCCTGTTTTTTTTTTCAAATTTTGTTAATTTCTTGTATTACTATCAATATTTTTGTCTGTTGGCCTGTCCTCATCTGACTCAGCGACGAACATTCTGCGGAAAAGTTTATTTCTGAATTTCTTTGTTTTCATTTTTGTACTTTAAAACACTGTTGCTAGAAGAAAATATTTTAGAGAGTAGGTATAACATAATTGAATTCGTCTCTTATTAAATCTAATCATTAACTAAATCGTTGGCAACATTACTATTAGCTTTGCATTTTTTTTTAATTATTAAAAAAAAGTTCAATTAAAGTAGCAGAGTCTTCAGAAAACCCTTTTATAGCCACGTCCAAAGTTTTTTAATTTTTCTTAAGTTAGAATCACTAAATATACTTCTTTGTTTGTATGAAAAATAATTTCTAAACACTTACCTTTTGTATATGAGACGAAACAAATAATTAAACACACAAAAACTACGTTGTATAGTACAAAATATTAAAAAATTTGTTACTTCGGTTAATCGGCTGAAACTAACCGGTTTAACCGTTGATCGAAAAAAGGCAATTTTTAATTAACCGATCAGTTAATCGGGTATTAATTGACCGGTTAACCGATTAACGGTTAACCGGTTGAATACCCTAATACTCACTGACCCAATGACTCACTGATCACTCATCAAATTGATGAAGCAATTCCGCTATCGCTAGAGAGCTAAAATTTGGTACACGAGTAGATATAGGTTGCTCACCATAAAAATGTGAAAACACGGAAATTTTAACGATAGATATACTATTTATGTGGGTATTATTATCCGTTTGCAACGAAAATTGACACGAATAATAAGCACTGGCCGAAAAAAATCATATGTTTGGAAAAGTGGGCGGGGTTGCGCCCATAAAAATTAAAAATTAAAAGTTGCCCTAAGGAACTGAAATTTAATACACAAGTAGGTCTAGGTGAGAAACCCACTATAAAAATCTGAAAACTCAAAATTTTTTACCAGAATGGGCAAGGCCACGCTAATATTGTTTGAAACTAAAAACTTAATATACAGCTTTTAACTCAAGCCAATTTAGTGAAACCTTGCATACGCGTTGCACGTATACAAGACTTTAAACTATCATCTACAAAAAATGGGCGTGATAACTCCCACACAATTTTAGCCTATGATAGTGCTCATAAAATTTAATTCTTGCTAGAGAGCTGAAATCTTATACACAAGTGTAGAGTAAGCCAATGGGAAATCTTAAAACCAAGAAGTTTTTTCCGGTATTATGCGGGGCCACGCTTTTAAAACTCCAATTCGCGCTAGAGAGTTGAAATTTGATCAGAGATCAAATCTAGATCAGAGATCACAAAGAAAAATCTAAAAAACCAGAAATTTCAATCATGGGGCGGGAACAAGCACTTTTAATTCAAAAATAAGATAAATTTTATTAAAGCGTTTCATACACATTGAATATATTAAAAAAAATCCTATTTTTAAAAGTCGCCATGACTACACCCAAGATTTTTAGCTTTTTCTTTCATGTACTTTGGCGTAGCAGTTTTTAGTCTATTACCCATGTATTTCTCAATAGCTTTTTCCTACGAAACTTTACATCAACCATAAGCACTAGCAGATATAAAAGGTAGCAGGATAAGACCCATAAAATTTTTTAGTAATATACTATAGAGTGCTGACATTTTGTAGACAAATGGTAATTGATTTACTCAATCGGAAAATCCAAAAATTAAATCACCAGCTACCCTAATGAAACTTTGCATGCACATTGGGCATATCCTTTTAATTTATGTACTTTGGCTAATCAGACATTAATATGTAAATTTATTGAGAAAAAAAGACGGGATCACGTCCACTAAAATTTATGCTGTATTTTACATGTTTCTTTCCAGAGGACTCTTACCAAATTGCGTACACACTGGCGACCCGTTGTAATGACACAATAGTGCATTTTTAAGGTCGACAATCCAACACCCATCACGCTCTAACCCATTATTTTATGCAACTATGTCATCTTTAACTGGCACAGCGATCATTAATAGAAATAAGACACACTAGAAATTTTAAGTTTAAAAAGTTTTATTATAGAAAATTTTTTCAAAAAGTAGTCAGATCCTCACAAAAACATAAATGTGAAAAAAGGCCAAATTCCAAAATTTCTGACATTAAAAGTAGTGAGATATACATTTTGACCAAGTTCTTGTTTGGCACAATTCCTCACACTGAAATATGCTATGAATTATATAAATTTGTAATCGTAAGGGTGTCATATAATTTCTAGATAGTCTGCTTACTCGGCAATATTTTTACCTTTCTAAAAAAGAAGATAGTAATGTATATTTGTTCATTTCTTTATATCGGTAAAAAAATTGTCAAGTTAGCAGGTTATCTAGAAATTATGTGACGCCCTTACGATTACAAATTTATATAATTCATAGCATATTTCAGTGTGAGGAATTGTGCCAAACAAGAACTTGGTCAAAATGTATATCTCACTACTTTTAATGGCAGAAATTTTATATAGGAACTTGGCCTTTTTTCACATTTATGTGATGAGTGTGTCAGTGGCCAGTGGTCAGTGAGTATGTCTTAAAATATGCACTTTTTGCATCTCTATATCTCCGGAACCTTTCATTGTAAAACTTCCAAAAATTTGCATATGAGGTTATATGAATTTATTCTAATTATGGTTTAAATATCATAATTTTACGATTGCGTGGAACAAAGGGGGGGGGGGGGGGGTAAAAACTGCTCGAATGTCTTCGTGTAAATATACACACTGCGCCTAGATTTTTTTTAAGCAATTATTGTATGGTTGGGCAATGAGCAAATGAAAACAACACATTTATTTGTATTTGTTTTTCTAAAACAAATAAGATAGATAAAACTGCTTTTGCCATAAGTGCCTTATGATGTGTTGAGAAAAGATATACATTAATGTCCTGCACAAGATATCTTATAAGAACTTTCAAGACATGAGGGATTTTTCAAATACTTTACTACAGCATTTATAAAAAAAAAACGTTAACTTCACTGTTTGCAAGAAATTTGTTTCAGTATTAGGTATGTTTTATTCGAAACATATACATATCTATATCTATAACTACATCAAATAAAACAATATTACTGCTTAACATTTTAAGCTTGGCAGCACTCATAATTTTTAAACAATTCCTTCTTTCATTTTTTGTTATGTCAAAAATATATAAAAAATAGTAAATTTAATTCAAAGAAAAAGGTTTTTTAAGCATTTTGTTTATTGTTAGTATATTTTAAATTAAAAATTATTTATTTCTGACAGGAAATATTTTTTGTATTTTTATTTTTCAGCGATGATAAACGTAATATATTAGAAATTTTATGCCTTAGCAGCATTTTTATACCTACTTAATTTTTAAGCAGCTATAACTATAGCTACTTAATAAGTTTATACATACTTAAATTTGTTCTGAATATTTATATAAAGTTCGAATAAAACATACCTATTGTAGGTATAAGAGTAAAGAAGAAAACACTTCGTGACGGAAGAATTTGTGATACTTGCTTCTTTCTACGCATGAGCGCGTGTACAAACGTCATGCATGTATGTGTGTATGATCTTTTATTTTTCTGCGCACATGCAAAGGCACACACATGCATTAACATTAGTTACCATCTACATATTATACACACACTCAAACGTACAATATGAAAAATAACAAGCATACACTAATTAACAGTACTTCTTTTGAGTGTTTGTTACAAACAAGCTGTCTTGGCGACATCGCTTATTAACACTGATATACACGTACATCAATACATCCATCGTGCTTCGCTTATAGTACGACAGCATTTATTATTGGTTTAGTATAATACATGCGACGTGAATACATATAAAAATCATGACGTATTTACATTTAAAGACTGTTTACGCAGGTCTCATACATATGTAAGTAAATGATACATGAAACACATGAGATGCAAATACAAAAAAAAATGACACACGATATGCATGTGTAATTACTCTCAGAGCGAAATTGTTTCTCTCTTTATACTTTGCTGCCCCACAAAATAACATAACGAACGTCCGCGCATACTTCTGCTTATCATCAGAGGTTCATGTCAATTTTCGTTGACAAATCCGCCGCCGATGCATGCGGCTGACATCGGCTGATGGCTGAGCCGATTTTAGAAATTAAAGTTTTTGTTTTGTCCTACTGTGTGCAACAAAATAAAGGTTTTTTTGTTGTTTAAATAAAAATAGCTGATTTTTATGTATTTTTATCTTCTCATTACGATGGCGTTATTAGTTTTTTCCTAGCAGGTATAGTTTTAAAAATATAGTGACATTTACCAATTGCATAATTTACACCACTTTTTGTATCATTCGCTTGATATTTGGTACGTTAGTCAAATTGTTTGTTTAATAAACAGGTTGATGCTTATTGAAAATGTATTGGCAACGTTTGCTAAGTAAAAATCTACAGAAAATAGATTTTTCTGTAGCCAACTTCAACTTCTGGCTTACATACATACACACAAAAGCAAAGAGAAATACAATGACAACTGACACATTCGCTGTCAGCCTGGGACACTATACAATGACGATTCTTACACTAATCGATTTGTCACTAAGGATATGACAGTAGTCAAAACTCAATATTGCGGCCAACAAACGCCATTTTTTGAATACGACGGGTATTTTAAAATCATCCTTAGGTTTCTCTTGTGATTTTTCATTTCGAACGACCATTTAGGATATTTAACTGTTCAAAGTTGGTCGCAGTCGGGTTTTTTTTTATTTTTTTTAAATTACTACTTGCTTACTGTGTTTTTTACTAACTAACATCCAAACTTAAACGATACGACAACTTCAAAAGTAAGTTCAGTCCTTAAACCTTTTTTTATTATAGTTTTTTGACAAAAAAAAAACTAATCCTTATGTACTTTTGTCCGCTAATTGGGAAAATAGTAATGACTTGTAAATTGACAAATACTATATAAAAATCGATATTTTTGGATGGCGTGAGAAAAGAAATATTTAAGGTATTTTATTTTTTATAAAACTCACAATATCTCTGAAATTAGAAAAACTATAAAGCTATTTTCGTAATTAACGGACAAAAATACGTAAGGATCAGTTATTTTAATTCCAAACATTTTTAATAAAAGAAAGTTTTAAGGACTAAACCAAAAATATGTACATGATTTTTGACATTTTTGTAATAACAGTAAGGTATCCTGATACTCATCAATATGGCTCTACTGAAATGAAAGAAAATATGTAGATGAATAAACCAAAAAGAATTTTAAAGTTTGGGGTACCAATCGGGAAAGCGAATAATTCAAAAAATGGTGTATATTATACAAATGCTAAAGGACATTATGCCTTTAAAACTAGACCTGCTGGAGAATAACTAATGATGCCATTGGAATCAGCAGATTAAGGTACGTAAGGATCGGCTATTTTTAACTTGCAGTATATACCAATGCCTTAGTAAATACATACGAAACTTATGTAAAAAAATCGTCTCCAACCGGCTAGCCGCCGCCGCCGGTATATATTTCCTCAGCCGCCGCCGCCGACAATTTTGTGACGAATTGAACCTATGCTTATCATGTATTTGTTTCAACAATGGTTTTTTTCATATATTTGTATTACAATATGTATTTTTGAGCAAAAGCAGATACAAACAGTTGCTCAGCAGCAATACAATAAGCAATTGTTTATTGTTTTTAATTGTATTGTAATTTGGAAAAGCACGCACACACAATAACTCTTATAGTTACTAGTTCTGTCGCTCACACTAAAAATATATAGTACATACCATGGTATATTTGTTTTGGCTATACGAACAAGTATACAAATGCAACCCTTTATTGTCTATATGCATTTCATTGTTGCTGTAACAAATCATCAGTAGACTTCAACCGCACATTTTGAACAGTCGCAAACCTCTTATCTTATGCAAAGTCCTTAAAAACTATTTGAGAATTTATTTGATGATTTGTTACAGCAACAATGAAATGCACATAGACTACGCTGAACCGCCAGCAAATAAATTTCAAATTAAAATAATCCTCTGACAATATGTCAAATAATAAATTTCTTAAATCTTAAATTTAGATTCTATTTTTCATTTTGCCTTATAATTACTTTTATTGTTATCCAATGGATTTCTAATTCTAACAGAAAATAAAATTGTTAAAACAACCACGGTTTGCTTGTAAAAATTGATCAAGAAATTACTGAACTACAGTGGAACAAAGTTCAAATTTCACAAAAATTTTAATAATTTTTTTGCAATTCTGCTTTTTTCAACTAAGTTTTTTTAAGCCAAATAATTAATTTTTTTTAATTTTTGTCACTTATCACGTTAGATTTTTTTAATAGAAACATTTTGTGCTCAATAGAATACAGATCGGTGCAAAAATGATAAAGTTGCAGAAGATTAATTGAATTATCCCACTTTTATAAAATAAAAAAACACACAAGTAAATATAGAAATACATATGTACATATTTAGGTAACAATAAAATCAAAAATGGCTTAAAACTGTTGAGTTGCTTTGTCTGTTGTAATTATTTTCTACCTCTCGCACAAGGAACCAACAATAGTCGCCCAAAATCTCCTCATCATACACCCCTTGATACCGACCCTCTCCATGCTCGTCGCTTTCATCGCCAATGTTATTTGGGAAGAAATTTAAGTGTGAGCGGAGAAGGTGTAGTTTAAAAGGCATATTAACTCCTTTTTTAAGAAAGACATAAAAATAAATGTTAACATAAATAATAATAATAACAAAAATTAAAAATTTTATCTTCTAAACGGCTGGACCGATTTTTTTCAAACATAGCTAAGAACCCTCTCGATGAAGTCATCTTTCAAACAGAAAAAAACTAAGTGAAAATCGGTCCAGTCGTTTGGCCTGTACGTGGACACGGACGTACACACAGACACACACTACAAACTTATAACACCCCTTTTTTAGTCGGGGGTTAATAAAATCGTGTTAAAAACTTTACCAATTTTATCATAATTTTTTAACAAGTCCTGAATTATATATTTATAATTTGGGCTGCTGAAATTTCCTAGAAGACCTGATAGAACTAAAACAAATGCATGGAAGTTTTTTAATTCATCTTCTTACAAAATCTAATCAAATTTGGAATCTTTAAGTAGCTTAGTAATTTGTGGTCCTACAAAAACACCTTTTTTAATTTTGGCATCTGATATGTTGGAAAAAACGTTTTTCAGGTATTCAAATGCTTCACTGTTTCCTGTTTTTAGCAAAGCTTAATATTCTGAAGACATACTTTTTAAACGCAAAATTAAGAAATGCATACTTACTTTGCTCCCGACATCCACATAGTTAAACGAGTTTTGCATGTAGTATTTGGGGTCCAAGATTTCAAAATGTTTTCCGGATTGACTAGAATGCATTTTGTAATTGGCTTTAAAAATTTGACGGCTGCCCAAAACAATATACTCCACAAGCATAGCAAAACTTGTTCGGATTGTTCTGGCAAAAAAATTCACGTTTTGCACTATGAATTTTACTTTTGTTAATATGAATTCTGCGTTTACTTCCTTTGTGTTTTTGATTTAATAAGGCCGAAAAGTTGGTTAATGCATTAAATCTTCTGTAGCTTTGTCATTTTTGCACCAATCTGAACCTTGTAGGGCTTGCAATAACTTTTTCCAATTATTTTTGATGCTGTTTTTGTTGTTGTTTAAAGTTCAATATTTTTATCAGCTGTGATTATTAGTTGTGTTTAAATGATTATTGCTAATTAGTTTATTATTTTTCATCTTTTATTAGATTGTGATTGATATAGTTTGCGAAATTATTTCAACAAATAATACCAATTTATCAATTTTTAATGTAGATAAATTTAAAAAATTTTTAAATAAACATTTTTTTACCAAAATTAACAACTATCATACAAAGTCGTGCGATCTACGAAAATATACAACCCTGGTGTGATGAATTGTTATTGTCTTCTGAAAATTTTCATAAACTCTATCATACCAGCGTTGTACTTTTTCGTAGATCGCACGACCTTGTATGATAGTTTATCACGGCCTTAAGTGGGCCAGTGCAAAACGTATGAAAGATACACATTTGTGGAACGAAACGAAGTTTGATTGGAAAGTATATATTGTTTTGGTGAAGATCTTCAAGAATGTGAAGAACCAATGTGGTCGGCCTTCAAAAGTTTTTAAACTTTGCCAATCTCGTGCTAAAAGAAGTAAATTAAAGCAGTTATGTGTTAATTATTTGACAGAACTTATTTCATCACCTGCAAAAATAATTAATAAGGATGAACAATTTTTAAAAATGTTTAGTGCAGAAAAAGCACTTAGCCTCATTATTGATGCTTGTTTATCAAAACAGTGTACATTATTAAGATGGGTGCTAAAGAAATTGGATGTGATATTTTCCCCCTAATAATTAAGTTCTTGGTATTAAAAAGAAATGTGATCTTAAAAAATTGAATTATAGTAAAGTCAGTATGCAAGATTGACTCGATCATACTGTATCCAGAATATTGAAGGCGAAAATGAAAGCAGAGACAGATGTACTTCCAAATCATCTACAACTAATTTCTAAATGGGCTTTTGATAAATCTGCAGGACATAATGAATACCATAAAAAATTCAATGATCCAAAATTAAATGACACAAAACATTTTTTTTTGAAAAGTTTGTTCCTCTCTTGTGAAATACAAGGCCATCATTAACAACTTTTTGTAGGCCAATAAAATTTTATTTTGTAAAAGGAACGGCAAAAGTCATTTCTAAAGAAGTTGAAAAATAAATTTAAAGATAAAAAAAAAAAATATTGTTATTATTTATGACAAAAGTTTTGAAATTTTGCATACTCCTGTTTTAATCATGATTGATGAAGAGGTTGCGAATGTACTCATAATCACTCAAACATCAGGAATTACTGTATGTTTTATATTGCAAGCTAAGCCTAGCAAAATAAACAGTTTGGAACTATTAAGGACAAGCCCAGTTTCAGAGGAAATACTTCAATTTGGAACTTCCCCTTTACACGCGAGGATAAAATTTATGGAGTGCAAATTGCATATAAATAGCATACTACAAAATTTTTTCAAAGTGGAGAGTAACTAAAGATACAAAACATTAAAGAGAAGAAGCAAAAGCAGAAATACAAAGAAATTTAAAAGTGGTTCTAGGCCAGTAAAGGTAGAATTAGTAAAATCGTATCATTCTACTTTACAGCTTGACGTATCGTTCAACTTTGTGCACAAGTTATAGAAAATGTAACAGTTTGCACAGCACATTTTTTTTTGTCTGGCATTAAATATGGCGTTTTTGACATTCGCTACAGAAAAATCTGTTTTCTACAGATTCCTACGTCAGCAGTGCTACCACCACATATTTTATAACTAGTAACATGCATTATATATCGTACGGTTTTTGTCAGCTGATACGCAACATCACGATACGATTTTACTAATTCTACCTTAACCCGCAAGCCATAGCACAATTGTGCGGATGAAAATCACACACATGCTTATGCTCTTTAATTTAGTCGTCACTGAGCAAGCGACGAATTAAGTTGTGCACGCATGTGTTAATTTTTTCCTGGTTTTTTGTTTAGTTTTTTTTGAGCACACGGAACGAAATTAAAGTTAAAATTTAATAAATTTCTACAGACAAAAAATTGATAATATAATTATGGAAGCTGGGAAATATTTCGTGATTAAAAATGTTTTTGGCAATATGCAATGCATTTTATGTTATGAAACATTAAAAAATAATAGGGAAAATAGATTAAAAAGGCATTTTAATAGTATCCACAGCTCTGTGAATAAATTTAATTTTGAATTTACACAAAATTGTTGAATGGTTATTAAATTTTTACTTTTTATTTAAGTTTTTATTAAATTGCTTATTTACAAACAAAAAGATTCAAACAACTAATAACCACATGTATTTTATATTGCAAAAGTTTTCTTCGAGTGAAAGTTTATTTTACTCTCATTTTTCTCACCAATACAAACATATTTAATTTTGCGGGACACTGTTCTAGGCATAAATGTTGATATGGTTAAACAAGGAATTGGCACAACGAACGATGGTAATATTTCTAGACTTTTTTTTTTGCAAATCCTTCAATAACGGCAGATTTTCTTGGTGTTGATGAAAATTTAATTCATCGCTTTAGTACATTTTCAACGATTATTAATACAGGGTTGCGCTGAATGAGCTATATGGTTTAAATGGTTTATAACGTTTTTATTTATGCGATTATTATAATTTTTTTTAAATACAGCATATTATTGGGAAATTTTTACCAATTAACTTTGAAAAATGATATCCTGTAAGTGATGTCCATTTTTTGCTTCGCACATACGTGGTATTTTTAGCGAGAGATTATACATCTCACATTTTCCATAACTTTTCGGAAAATTTCGGGTGTAATGGCCATGATTTCATTTCGAATGTTGATTTTTAGTTGGAGTATGGTTCTTAGTTTGTTAACGTACACTCTCGCTTTCAAATATCCCTAAAGAAAACTGTGGGTGCAATGCGCACATTGAAATGACGACGATATGCACGCTGTGTCAACACAATAGACTGTTAGTTTAAAAAATAAAATTAAATTAGTTTTAGTGTTGTTTGTGGGAATTGTTAAAATTTAAGTTTAAAATGTATTAAACGCACTAATAATCCCAAATTAATATTTTACTTACTAAGTAAAATATTTTTTTTTTATTAAAAATACATTTAAATTGATTATTGAGGGCTTAGCTGGATCCTATGCTCATTTCACTGTTGCTAATGCAGATCATCAGGGAACCTTTGCCCAAAGCTTCTTAGAACAACTAGAGTTATTATATTATAAACTTTCATTTAAACAAATGAGAAGCTCAATAAGCGCCACCCTGTTTATAGCAAAACAATTTTAAATTTTCCAGCTTTGAAACTGTCTTTTCGCTTTTGGTGATTTTCAGTACCAATCTATTTCCGAACATTTCTGAGACATCAGTTCAAAACCGAAGTCGCTAGCTTCTCCGGGAGCTCCGGAAAACCGATTTCACGTACAGACAGGCGGACATCGCATATTCGCCTTTCCTTTGCATAATCCACAATGTATGTATATACTATATGTGTCGTATATTAATGTTGTGGAAATTACACATAGAATGACAAACCTACATATATGGTGCATTCTTTTCTGGCGTTACGTGACATTCGTACGACAAAATGTTGAAAAAAAAAATAATTTAAGAACGTCTGAATTTTTTTTTTGCGTTTGAGAAGTGACTAAATAGCTATATATTCAGTAAAAAAAAATGAAAGCAATCAAACCCACAGATTTCAAGATATGATCAAAATATGAGCTGGCGTTACGTTACAAAAAACTGAAGTGGGGTTTGACTTGAATAACAGAATTGCTTATTTCTGCGAATTGGGCAAGCCTTTTTAGATAAAACTTTTTTTGTTAGGACTTGGACTGGTATACATTTATTTTCCAAGCTTCTAGATTTAAAAATCTTTTTTCATTTTTTATCTGTTAGTCTTATTATCTGGCGTCACGTTACATGGCGTTTCGTTACTTAAATTTCCAGTTGATATTTTTTTGGTTAAAATATAACAAGAAAGATATAAGTATAAGAAGACTACATTTGTTATCTATCTACATACTTACTAGCTTTAACCCGTGGCTCACCTCAGTTTTTATTTTGGAAACTATACTTAAAATTTATGAATATCATCGTATTATAATATTTTCCACTCACTGATAAAGGCGATAAAAAATGAAAAATAGAATAAAAACCGGTTTTAAAAATAGTTTAACAATCCAACCCAAATCGAAAATTACCCTGTCTAGCCCAAAAATGTACTGTTCGGAATAAAAACCGCATCATATATAAAAAACGGTTCTGAATCGGATACAAAAAATAGGCTGTGTTTCACGCTGGTAATGCAGCATTCGATTGGCGAAAGAATTTTGAAAATCGATTAAGCGCATCAAACAAACAAACAAACTCACTTTCACATTTATAATATTAGTAAGGATGTAAATATGTAATCCATACATTAGGGTGGGTGTTAGCTATATGGGAAATATTTTTTTCCAACTTTTCCTTACTCTCACTCAAATTGGTGACTGTGGACAAAAAATATGACCTACAAAATTCCAAGTCAATTGGGGAAGATTAAGGCGTGATTCAAGCCAACTGAAATTCGGGGCAAGCCCTAATATCTCTGAAAATCTGTCCTTATTATATTGGACCTAGAAAAATATTAATTTTGCAACAAAATTTTGTAAGAGAAAACAAAAATTTCAAGTAAATTTTAAATTAACATTGTACTATGAAAAAATAATGCTCACAATCTGGCGTTACGTACGTTACACACTTTTGAAAATTAATATTAAATTAAATATTTGTTTTATAAACGATTTTTTTATTATTATCATATAAGCTAATAAGACTTTGTTAACATATATAAAACATACTAAAGCGAGATGCCTAACTTTGTAGGCCGTTATTTCGCCATCACAACTAATGAAAGCTTCGAACTCTTAAATTTAATTAATATTAAATACTTCTCATTTATAATACAAAAAATCAAATCTGTTGGTTAACTTTAAATTTTTCCATCATAGTAGACTTTTCTTTGAAAGTGCCCATATATAACCTTTACGAATTTTGTCTGAAGGGTATAAAAAAGTTAATCTCTGCAAACGAACATTACAGTAGTTTCACGTTTTACCAACATTGTTTTTGAGTAATTTATAGGGTTTGGGAAACGGGAATTCCCGGGCGGGAAATCCCGTGAAATGTCTACCTGATATTCCCGGGAAATTTTTACATTTTCCTGCGAAAATGGAAAATTAAAAGTACACGTTATTTCATAAATATATACCCCCATATTCATAAAATTTTAAACGAATTTGAAATGTATTTTATTTCAAATTTTCCATACAAAATTTTCCTAAAAAGAATTTCAAATTCATTTTATTTTTTTATAAATATGGGGGATAGACTTTTGTGACACAAATATTTATAAAATGGCCTAAGTGAGAGTAAAATTTGTTTTCATTGTTTTTTTTATATTACGAAAGTTCGATGAAATTGTTTCAAGTTATCTTTTAAAGTTGATTCTGATATTTAAACACTAATACTCTGTTTATCGATGTCGAAGGAAATTTTACATTGGAACAATTTCATTTAAAACAAATTCTAAAATTTTATTATTTATTATTTTATTATTATTTTATTTATTTTAAATTTCTTCGACACCGATAAACAATCAGTAAAATTCCCATTAAATATTTTTTTAATATAAAATAAAAATGTAAGCTGTTCAAATTTATAGGGAAATTTCATAAAATTGAAGTCATACTATTTTTCCTGATTCGTCTAACTACGAAAAAAATTATTGTTCTATATGAAAACTACCAGTACATGCGAGATGCATTTAGTAAAGAATGTTTCAGACTATAATACAAGTATTAATACTTTTGTGGAAAATGAAACTCTGACACATTGAGTTGTTTTTTTTTGTTGAGATTTTTGAAAGAAAAACTAAATCAGGGAGGCATTTTCGTCAAAAGTGTTAGTACTTGTAGTAGAGTCTGAAACAGTCTTAATGACTATCTTTTAAGCACTATAACATAAGAAAGTGGAATAGTTTGTATGAATATCAGTGATTCCAATGATCAAATCATTTCCTTAAGTAAATAATTCGATGTTAAACAAACTTGACGTGATTTTCCGACGATTAGTGAACAAATGTTGGAAAGTGTACTGACAATTCTAAGCTCATAGAAGTTGTAAGCACAAAGTAGACCAGAGTTGTAATAACTGACGTAAGGAAAAAGCTAAAATCATTTGTGGTGCAGGAACTGCGAGAAAGGGACAAATAGTGTGTGTTTGTTATGAAAATTGCAAACAAAACAAACAGAAAATATAATAAAGAAATTAAATTTTACAATATTAAATTAAAGTAATTTAAATTAAAAGTATTTATTTGTTTCTAATTGGAAAAATATAATGTGGAAAAGATTATTTGCATTAAAATGTGTACATACGTATTAGATTTGTGTTTGAATAGTACATGGTGTGTGTGTGTGTATATAAAAAAATTAAAATGCCACAATTAAGTCCCTGCTTAAAAGAAAAATGTGGCCAATATATAAAAAACATGAAATTTATAAGAAATATCAGTGAAAATGAGGAGCAAATAGATATATTCAATCATTGAAGGACTAATATTTGCTCCAGCGTACGTCATGTGTCTTATTTGGATTTGGGGTTGCTAGCTTCCAGACATGCATCTGATGATGATAATACGATATCTATTGCGAAGGTAATGAACCAGTATTTTATTTATTTAAAGAAAATAATGATTTGGTTTCTTTTCATCATTCAGTGCGTTTGAAACATGGTGTTCTAAACATCCGGATGTTATGCTATGTCCATTGATCTAACTTTTCAATTTCGGAAAAATAATGAAATTGATTTATGGAAAGATGGAGCTATTATTCACCCTTATCGGGAATGAAAGTTCGCTTGGAATGTGTTCCCTTTCCCTTTGTGATCGCCAATGTTTGCGTTGTGTCAGTATACTATTTTCCATTTTGTCCACCACTTGTTCATGGGAAATATTTCAGGTGAACAAATTGTTCGCCTTTTATTCCCGATAAGGGTGATTATTTGTGTACAGACGCTTAGATTTTTCTTTATGTAACTAATTAAAAACAACATATTTTATTTTGCAAATAAATTTATGCATTTTATTTTTCTATTTTGTCTTGAAATTTTAATTATAAGCATGTAAAGAAAGTGTGTTGAATTCAATTTATATTATTACTTAATATAATTTATTATTGTTGTCAAAATGTTTGTTTAAAAAATTTAAAACTGGTAAAAGGTGTCAAGATTTTCGATCAAAGTAGCCTGCAACAGGTCTTCTGCATCATTGTTGGCCGTGTACTGTTTGGTGCTGGTTACAGTTGCTGTTGTAGTATTTTTTAATCTTATCCGCTGCGTGCCCGCTGAAATAAAGTCAAAGTTAAAATTAGATATTATTTTACTTCAAAAATTTATAAGTATGTAAGTCTAGTTGTAATATACTTACAATTTTTTTTTGTTGTTTTTGCCGATGTAGTAGGTGCATCTCCAATCTTGGTGAAAGCCTGTATAAGTGCACTTTCAAGCGATTTGATTTGTTGCTGCCTTTGGTGTTTCGCTTCGAAATGTTTTTGTTAGATTTTGCGTTGCATTTCCACTTGTGCCAATTTGTCAAGTTCCCAGGCTGCGTCGTACAAGTGAGTTCACAAAAGCGACGTCCATAATTAGTGACTCTCTTGGTGTTTCTGAGAAAAATTGGGTTAAGTTTTGCCACGGCAGCTCATGTTGCCGCGCATACCCTTGACTTATTAGACAGTAAAGCGGATAAGGCAGTAGGATTTCTGCCTGTCGAATTAACGTCATCGTCATCAGATTCGATACAAATGGGCGAGTTACGCGTCTCAACAAATCATTATCCTCATATCATATAAATCATATGCCTCCGGCAAGAATCCTGTTTTAACTGATTATTTTCCCACAATTAAATTACTGTTCCAAGGGATCCGGAAGATCTGCCAGGCGGGCAGCCTTTCTTGCATTTGTTGCTCCTAAAAAATAAAATGATTTAAATTAATATACGTGTATATTAGATAAAATTAGTTTTTTTACTCACATAGGTATTTTTCTGTTTTGCCAAAAATGTGCTTCTGAAAATATAGAGAAAAAACTAGCTATTATGACAATATACAGACATAAATTATCAATTTCAGAAACTACTCACCGTTAGTTTCAACCAAGATTATGTTTTTCTTACAAAAATCTGCAAATAAATAAAATTTAAAGCATATTTCTTTAAAACTAATAAATTTTCACATTGTACTTACCAAAATCACAAGCGAATGAAAAACACAAAGCACAAAGAAAAAATGCCACCACGAAAGAAGCTTAAAGAATACGCAGTGACTGAGTGAGCGAGACCTCCGAAAACACTAATTATCTTCCGTCTCGTGTCATCTCTGTATATCCTCTGTGGTTGTAAGAACTCTGAGTTGACAGTACTTAAATTCATTATAAGCTGACGCTATTATTAAAACACTGAAGGAAATATCTTAGGAGAAATAAAATTATTAAGATTAAAAACATTCAGACAGACTGTGACTCAGGGTGCAGCAGGATATACTACTGTAAGTTGCTTGTGTAGTACACAGCGATAAGAATTCTCCTGGAAAATTTTCAAGAATAATGAGAAACATTATTTAAATGCATGTATTTTATTTAATGTATCTTCAAATATGAACTAACAATAAGTATTCAAATCTTAAATCCAAAGTATAATTATTAGGCCCAACCAATGTCGGACATAAGCTTAGTGATAGTTATTAATAATACATAAGTAGTGATAAGCAACAAAAAGAAGAAATAATTTAGAAGCCTTATTATAAAATTGTTTACTACTTACGGTAGTACTGTGTAATAGCTATGTATATTCTATTTGCTTGAATTCATTTACAAATTCTTATAAATTTACCTTAGAAGTGCTTTTGTATTAACTTTTATTTAAGAGAATGCTTAAATTAATAAAACAATCGAAATCTTGCCAACTTTTATTTAATACAGGGTGGGCCAAAAGAAACCAAGGGGTGTAAAAGTTTAATAACTTTTTTGTTTATTAATTTTTTTTATTTTTTCTTTCAGATTATATAGACAACACTTGGAGAATTTATAATGGAGAGGTTCACAACTGAACAGAGAACCAGAACAATAGAATTTTATTATTTAAACCAGAGATCAATTATTTTAACGCAAAGAGCATATCGTCGACATTTTAATGTCAGAATTTCGCCCTCTGAAGCGATGATTCGTTGCTTAGTTAATCGTCATCACCAACATGGTAGCGTAAGAGATTTGCCTCGAACCGGTAGACCACGTTTAAGTCGCACTGCGGAAAATATTGAACGAGTACAGCAAAGTGTTAACGAAGCACCAGAAACATCTGGCAGAAGGCGTTCTGCTCAGCTAGAAATGTCTCGTACGTCACTACGGCGCATTTTAAAAAAAGATTTACAGTTATACCCATATAAGGTGCAATTGGTCCAAGAATTAAAACCCGCAGATCATCGGCAACGTCTAAATTTTGCAAAATTTTGAAATTCGGAAGTTATTTGGCCAGCGCGATCGCCAGATTTGACAGCACCCGACTATTTTCTTTTGAAGGAGCGAGTGTATGTGAACAAACCAGAGACAATCCTTGAACTCAAGGCAAACATTGTTGCAGAAATTCGAACGCTACAGCCACAAGTTTTGAAAGATGTTATGGAAAATGCTCTAAAAAGAGCCCATCAGTGCGAGGCTGAAAACGGTGGTCATTTAAGAGACATCATTTTTCATACTTAGTGTAAAAAAATTTCCATTTTGTATATTATATAATCTGAAAGAAAAAATAAAAAAAAGTTAATAAACAAAAAAGTTATTAAACTTTTACACCCCTTGGTTTCTTTCGGCCCACCCTGTAAATATTCTTAATTTAGAAAATTAGCATTTCCCGGGTATCGCGGGAAGTGCAAAAGTCCGGAAAATCCTAAACCCTACTCTTATAATATCTTCGTATTATCAAATTTATTTACCACCCAGCTAAAAAAATTATATACGGTCCATATATTTTTAATATATGAATGTATATAACTATATATGGATTCATGTATGGAAATATATGGTATTTATACATGGCAAAACTATCATATATGAACTAATATATGGACTAATATATGAAATGTATTATAATATATATGGAAATTTAATTATGAATCTGTTCATATGGGGATCCATATATAGAAATAATATTTAATATATGGAGCCATATAAGAATGTATGCATACATGATATCTCACATAAGATCGTTTATGCAGTCAAAAAGTTTGGTATTTTATCATTGGTGAGTTGGAAATCCATTAGAAAATAAATAGATACGGTATGCAAAGCTTATATGCGTACCCTCAACGTTAAAAAAAGAAACACTGTTGTTAAAAAAACCATTTTTGTATGATTTTAAACATTTTGGCCCCATTAATGTATCAAATAATCAAAAGGATAATCCAGTCATTAATTTTATAGAAAACAACAAAATTCTCTAGATAAGAAACAAAGTTCATACTTTCATTAAATACAACCTCCCTGTTCAAAATTTAAAAAAAGTAATTTTAGTAAATTTAATTATTGCACAGTAGTGCGATTTTGTGAATCATGAGAGTATGAATATGAACTTTGCATACTGTAGAGGAAATATTTACACGTACATGTATGAAAATGTATGAATATATATAATCATATATGCCCATATACCCTAATTTTTCGGATCCGAACCATATATGGGATATCATATATGCTCCATACATATTTTTTTAGCTGGGCACTTACAGCCGTATTCATAAAAAAAAGTTGATTGAGGTTTAAAATTCATATTAGTTAAAAAACGTTTTAAGGCTAAATAACGTTTTTTAAATATTGGTATTCATAATCAGTTTTTAACTAAAAATCAATTAACCAGATTTTTTTAAAATATCGTGGCAACACTGTATTCTTTATTTGTTACTTGCATATTAGTTCTGCAAAACAACGATTGTTAACTCACAAAGTACTCGTGTCTATTTTGTTTATTTGTCGGTTTTTAGAGAAATATTGTTTCTATAAAATAAAAGATATGTTCCATCTTGTATTTAATAAAATAATAAAAAAAGTTCACAACAAATCTTTGTTAAAAGTGCTTTTTATATTATTTATTTTATTGCAGATAAGGAAGCACTAGAATAACGAGCTTTATTTTGTTTGTTTTGAGTGTTTATACATCACTAGTTAATTTTCTACAATTATACTATTTTTGTTAACACATAAAATGAGAAAACAATGACTGGGAATGGAAACTGGATCGCTCCTTTTCTTTTAAATATTTTTTTGGAGTATATTTGTTATTTCGGCAATAGTTTCTATAAAAAAAAATTACATTGTTTTCTTCTAAATAACACTGGCATATGCATACATACATGCATACATAAGTACATACATACATACACACATATGTACATACAGGTAAAGTTCAAAATGTAAACAAAACCGAAGCAAAATTACAACAACGTCACCTTAAAATTGGTTTAAACATGGGGGCAGTCAATTTTAAAATTTGCTGATTTACGCAAGGTTTAAAAACCGCTTTTTAAGCTAAAATTCTATTATGAATACAATTTTAGCGAATTTTGCTTAAACAATATTTGAAACGCGGTTTAAAATTTCTATGAATACGGCTGTTACAATTTTGCATATAAGTACGTATTAGTAATATATTCTTCTTCATCGGCATTACTCATACGTACTAATAATGCAAAAGGGTAAATGGTGAATAAATTTGATAAAAGAGCATATTTGAAGCTATTTTCTTATTTCTTTAAAACAATGCATATATACATATCACTGGTCACAAGTAGAAAGTCCATCATAAATCATATAATTTTAGCTCTACAGGAGCAGGTAAAAACAAAATAATAAACAGTACATGTGCTTGCCCAACTGCTTTGTAAAACTGCTTGCAAAAGCGTTATTTTTTACACTATTGCAATAAATTTTTGTGGCGAGGTGTAATTATGTGAAATGTGTTGCAGGGATGCAACGAATACCAGTTTAGCGAATGCGAAAGCGAATAATACATTTTAATTTCTGCGAAAGCGGAAGCGAATGCGAAAGCAAATGCAAATATTACAATACGTTAAAAATTACATGAAAATAAATTTGTATGAGAACATGAAGTTGTATTATATACATAGATCTACTACATATATCATTTTATTTAGTTTTTAATTGAGCAAATATTTTTAATTTAATAAAAACATAAATTCTTAAAAGTCATCTTGAAATGAAATGAAAATCGGTCTAGCCGTTTGGCCTGTACATGGACACGGACAGACACACAGATACACAGACACACACTACAAACTTATAACACCCCTTTTTTTAGTCGGGGGTTAATAAGTATAGATAATAATTAAAAATGTTAGACAATCAACCCATTGGAATGAATTGTTCATAAAGAAATGTTGCAAAAGTAGTACTCTGGTCATATTGGGAAAAACATATAAAATATATCTTAAACATTTTAAGTTTCATGCGACTAGTTAACATTGCTTGCATTTCGAATTTTTTGTACGAAGTAATGAATGGTGTTCAACAATTTTCAAAAGTTTGAACAGACTAGTCCTAGGTAGAAAATATGTTCACACAAATCAAACACTGCCTTTTCTTTTTCAAAAGTTTCAAGAAATTTCCAAACACCGCTGGATTTTTGAGTGATTTTATACTTATGAGAACTTATTTATAGAAAAGCTTTCCGCTAAAATTTTAAAGCTTTGATTAGAATGCTTTAATTGTCAGTATATGTATCCTTTTCATGCTGGCTTATAAAAAATTTTCGAGCTTTTGACGTTTGTTAATCGCAAACTATTTTCGTAAAAGAAGTACAAAATTTTTTTTGTCTTTAGTATTCGCTTAAAATATTATCATATTTTAGCAAATGCAAAAGCGAATGCAAATAGCAAAAGTAAGTGAGCAGTAAAGCGAATGCAAACATTCGATACATCCCTAATGTATTGGAATCACTGAAAAACACAATTTCGTGAAAATACGAATTAGGGCCATTCTACTTGTGACCACCGATATTGATATATACATAGTATATCACTGAATAGGTAATTAAGTTAATTTCGAATTTTTTATAAAATTTTAGTGATATTTCGAAAATGAAATTTATTTTGCTACTAAAAATTTTAAAAATTTGTTGCTGATGTCGTATCCATTTAAATTTTAGTTTTGATAAATTCAGACAAAATACTCTTAGCTTGCACAGTAAAATTTGAAATAGCAACAATTAAATGTGAATTTAACTAGCAGAGATAAAAACCAAAATCTTTAGCACAACCAATTTTGCAGCACATGTTAACCACTTAACAGAGCATTTCTAATCACACCTAGTTATTAACAATTTTGACTAACATTTTTAACACAAACTGATGTCACGCTTTGCAAAGAAATGAAACATAAAATAACAAACATATTCGACAAAATAATTTATAAAACAAAGGGAATTAGCGGACACTAACAAAAAAATATGTAATCATGTACAATAACGAAACCAAGCATGCATAATCCCTGCAAATATTACAACAATAAAGTAAAGGGGATAATGAGTATAAAAGGTAGACGATTTTGCAAACAACGATCATTCGTGTGGTAGACACAGTGGATCAGGATTAATCAGGGTAAGTCAGTATTCAATTAGTAATTAGTGCTAGCGATTAACCAAGTCCCGAAGCAATAAGCGTATTCGTATTCGCCAAATTCAGGCGAATATGAATATTTAAAATAAAAATTAATCCTAAATGAAATTCAAATAAGTGACTAAAAATTAGGGACCAAAAATAATTATTATACTTGAATTTTTAAAGAAAAAAATCAAGTACAAAGAATCATCGTAGAACCTAGGCAATCACACCATTTTGATTGTATTCAATTAAATTTTTCAAATCTCAAATAACTTAAAAATTTTGGATTTTTATTTTTTTGGGCAGTAATAGTTGTTATTTTCTGGTTGTGTTCAGTTTCTGATTTTTATTTTTCTGAGCAGAAATAAAAGTTATTTCCTTATTTTTACATTATATGTAAAAAATAAATTTGTATATGTATGTACATACATATGTATATACATATATAGCTACTACGATGAGATCAACCTGTGGACATTTCGCTGACGACAAAAAATGGTGGACACCAAAAAGGGTCGTATTATTCTTTTTATCACTTTTATGATATGAAAGGGATTTTCGAGAAGATGACCAAAAATTATATGAAAAAAATGGCGGAGGCGCCAAAAAGTCGACATCTGTGTACATTTATAACGTTCATGATATGGGTATCAAATGAAAGGGATTTTCGAGAAGATGACAAAAAATGCAATGGATAAAATGGCGGAGGCGCCAAAAGGGCGGAAATCTATGTACAAAAATTCCACTACGACATATAAAAAAATAATTTCTGAGGCGCCAGAATTTAATTTTTTTGAATTTTTAGTTGTTTTAAGGTTGTTTTAGTAAGTATAGAAAAACTCGGCTGATTAAATTTTTTAAATAATCATATGTATAAATATTTTTTGTTGCGGTGAAGTTAAATTGATACGCTATAAAGTAATATCATGCAAAATAATTATTTTAAATTTATTTGCGGTATAGAAGAAATGTGCATATTACTTGAGAGATCGACAAAACTTCTACAGAGATCGTTCGTATCTTAAGTCCTTTATTTGAAACTGTTAAAAAGTAAAATACTCGAGTATGGTTGTTAAAAAAATTGGAGCTTTTTTATAGTAACAAAGAACATAGAAAGATCTACGATTGAAATACTTTTGTAGATTGCAAAGATCCTTTTCACATCAAAAAGATCCTTAGTACTTAAGTCTAAAATTTAAGTTGAAGCGTCAAAGTTACCATAAGAACTCACTGTAGATATGATATATTTCCCAAAAAATAATTAAATTTTTTAAAAGAATTTAGAGTATTTTTAAAACATTTAATCAAGAAGTATCCTTTTTTAGGGACAAATTTTTCGTTTGGATTTTCTCAACAACAGACAGTATGCATTGAAAGTTTTATGTGCGCAAGCTGCCCCTATATAAAATTTTTGCAAATAGTTTTTGAGATTCTTCCACTACCTTGGAGTCAAAGTGGTAGTTCAGGTCAAGTCAAGACTCAAGCGCAGACAAGTGAAGACAATTTTTGTACAAATTTCATTATATCATCAATTTAATACCTCCCTGATTCTTAATCATTAAGGATCAAAACGAGGATTTCTATAAATTGCTTAGATCTTGTTTCGCGTCTTATTACACCCAGAGGTCGGGCGTTGTTCAACACAATTTCAAAAATGAGATTGTACGTTATTTCGAATGGGGAGCCCATTTGCTGGCCTACTGACATACATAAAATTCCGGATGTTATAGATTTTGGCGTCATGAAAATTATGTCTAGGGATTTATTTCACGTTGAAGCTTCTCTAGATCTCTCCTCTTATCACTCTCCCATGATTGTTACAATTTGTAGCCCACTAAGAAGTGACTCACCTCAAGATCAATTGATTGAATATGATCAATCGTCTCAATTGGATGGGGATAAAAAAATATCTCAGTAGTCATTGTATGGAACATATTAAGCTAACAACATCCGATGATATTGAATTTAAAATTGCCAATCTTAATGAAAATATTAAACAGCCTGCTGAACATGCCACTACCACTGATGCCAACTTTTTTGGCTCTAATAACACATCAGAATTTTAAAAAAGCACTAAAAAGCGTAATTTTGAAATTTAAAATCGTAAAAAGCACTAACGTAAAAAACGAGTGAAGTTTAATAATGTTTTCTAAGCTATTCTCTATTTCGGCAATATTATCAAAATTTTTAATGAACTATATCAGATGAAAGGGATGTGCTTTACACTAAACAAATAAATACATCAAGATTTTATTAAAATAATTTTAAGAAATACGGAAATTTTTTAAAAGCACTACTTAGTGATTTTTCTTAGTTTGGTACTAACGCTCAAAATTTGGCGTTTGAAGTATTCCAAAAGCACTAAAAATAGTGCCAAAAGAACCAAGTTGGCATCGCTGGCCATTACCTCTTATCCGCAGACTGGGTTTAATAGAATTTAGTGTAAACAGAAAGAAAAAAGCCGTACTAAATTAAAGCTTTTTCTACTTACTTTTAGTACGAATCATACTTAAAAATTTAAGTACGAATAGCACTAACATTTACTTAAAACAAACCGAAAACAGGATTAATTTAGAAAACCAATCCTGGAGTTTCTTAAATTGAGTATGAAGAGCTTAAATTATGTAAAAAATTTAAACCAAGTACAAAGTTCTTAAATTGAGTCAAAAACTTATTTAAAGTACAATTTTGTGTACATACTTTATATACATATGAAGAGAAGAATAAAAAACCTTTTACGCTACATTTACACATGAAAGTACTTTCTTGAAATTTCTGTATACGTATTATGAATAATAAATAACTTTCATGAACATTTTTTGTTAATTTTTATAGGAAAGTGAAAGTTCATTTTAAAAATTTCGTCGAAAAGTAAAGTTGAAAAAAAATGTCTTGTTCACTTGTTAACTATAGTTACCCAGAATATCACCTACACAAATTTATATGGCAATTAATTGGGAATAAATATTATTGTTAATATTTTAATAATATAATTGTTTTCAAAAGGCATGAATTGTCTTCTTCATGTACATTTGAACGCAAGATATTATAATTTTTTAAATATTTATACAAAATAAGGATATTTTATAATAACTATTTACCACAATCCTGTATATTTGTACAAATCTTTAAAGGGGGTAACAATGTTAAACTTTTTTCATATTACTTTCTGAAAACATCAAAAATTTACTTTCTTAAAAAAATCGTTGAAAGCTGACTGGAAATTAAAAACAATGTGAGTGTGGTAGTAAAAAAATTTAATTGTATTGCTACTTTCTTGCAATTCGTTTCATGTGTAAATGGTAGGTTAACTAAAAAATTTCAAGTTCGTTAGTGTGCTTGTGATTGAAATGCAATAAAATAAAAAAATTAATATATTGAAATAAAAATAATAATTGTACTTTTTAACGGAAAATATTTTATTTAAAAGTGACTAGGCGAGGTTGATCTTGCTCGTATGCAAAAGTGTTTTTAATAATACAAAGTGAACAAAATAAGACTATAATATCAATATTAAAATGTAAATTAATAAATAAATAAATAACACAAAAAGCGAAAAAGGACGACTCCAAACTGCTAAATCTTCTGAGGGACTTAAGCACCCCATACACGTTTCAATTCAATTGTGAATTGAGTCTTTCAATTGAATTGATTCTTGGCCACACACTTCATAAACTGAATTGAAAGATATTCATTCAAATGTCAAATTTATATTTTTTTCACAAATAAAAACTTAAGACTTCTATTGTATTTATTCATTTATTTTTATATTTTATATTTAGAATTCAATCAAATTAAATACAATTTTAAAAATACATAACTTTTTCTATACAAAATAAAGCTACAAACATAAATTTTGACAGCTAATCAAGAGACTCGAACACACACAGCACAATCGAATTGAAAGATTTACTAGTCAACATGAAAAATCAAAATCTTTTGATATTTCTTCAACCAACTCGACAACTGCCAAACTAATCAATTGACAAAGCGATACACGCTTTGATTTGGACAACAACCGACTCAATTGAAAATTGAATTGAATCGTGTATGGGCTGCTTTAGATTGCGAAGTTGTTTCTGTTTAAAGAGTAAGTAAAAATATGAGTTTTTGTTATTGATTGTGCGTCTTGTTTTTAACAAGTCCCGTTTCAAACACGGTAATTTTAGTTGAGCAACTTTTTAGTTCATAAGCGGGAGAGAAAAATATGATAGTTCCCATTTTCATTATCTTCTCCTTAATTTTTAATAAAATCAAAAGTTGCTCAACAGAAATTGTAGTCTGTGAACCCAGTATAATAATTGCTTCTGCTCACGTCTTTGCAAATAATAAAAAAACCAAAATACACACTTTGTTAACATTATGAAAATGTCAGTGAAAGATTTGTATATAGAAGTATATTTTAATCTGTAGTTGTTTTTATACTATTTAAATATACATACATATCTACATAGTATGTAATATTATTAGGTAAAAAATAGTAATATGTACGAAAACTTTCTGCAGCGCATGCCTCATAAGTTCTCATTGATAATTATTTTATTTCGCTCAACTCGCTGTAAGACCGGAGTCAGAAATATGTTATCGCTCAAGGTGACCAAGAACCAGTGTGCACACTTAATTTTTTTAAATTCGGTAGAATAGACAAATAAAATCGGCAGATTTGAATGAAATTCGGTAGAAAATTTTTTTTATTCAGAGAAACATAAAAAATAACAATTCAAAGCAGTGATGCCAATTTAGCCATTTTCTGGCTAAATTTAGCCATTTTCCATCCCATTTAGCCGGAAGAAAATTGAGTTTAGCTATTAGCTATATTTTTAGCCATTTTTATTTTAATCTAGCTATTTTTCCAAACATGAAATTTGTGTGTGATTTTTCAGAAAAAATTTAAACTCGGAACATGGGAACATTAATTAACTACCAAAAAAACACAACAGAGTAATATGTTATTGTTTTCGCATTAATATCTATAAATCCCGGTTCAAACTTGCCATTTTTGTTGCAGCAGTCTAAAAGTGCTTATATGAAAGAGATGGCTCAATTGTTAACAATAAGATTTTGTACTGCATTCTTATAATCGTTGCAAGGTGTTTATAAGTTGTCGGGTCTACAGTGAAACCTCTCATAACGGACACCTCCTATAACCGGACACCTCTAATAACCGGACAATTTTTGTGGATCCAACACGTTCATTCGTTTTTCCATACAAAATGCACTCCCACAACCGGACACTCTCATAAAAGCACTGAAGCGGTGAAACGCGGCAACAAGAGGTGAATTTAAATAGTAGGTCTTTCTTTATTCAACTCTGATTCATATTTATATTACTGTCAATGATATTGCTGGTTCCCTGGTTAAATATGTAAATACTGATGCGTTCGAGACGCAAAGAAATTGCTGTTTATATGAAGAAGTTGTTTGCTTAGCTGGTGTCCCAAAATGGCAGTGAAAAAATTGTTTTTATCAATCACAGAAAAAAAATTATGTTTTAAAGGAGTTTGAAAAAGGAAAATACTCGGTGCACGAACTTGTGAAGATATAAAGTTTCTTGTGTATTTTAACAATTCATATTGCTTCATTTCTTATACAAACTGCCTTTTCAAAGCATTTTTCTAGAGATGACTTTGAGTTATTCCAACAAATAAAATCATTGAAAGTCATTAGAAACCCAACAGCTGAAATTATACCAATCTAATTTGAAGAAGTCTACTTTTAAAATAATTTTTCAACTACAATGAAATCCAAAATATGTTTAACTCTCTCATAAGCGGACACCTCTAATAAACAGACAAAAACAGGGCGACCGTGAGTGTCCGGTTATGAGAGATTTCACTGTAATTGGTGGTTTATGATATCAATCAAACAAGGGTCATATTTGTTTTACACGAGTGAAAATATCAAGAAAAATCAAAGTTTAAATGAAAGTTTAAAAAATAGAAAGTTAATAAAAAGTATAAACAAAAATTTCGCAAGGAATGGATTAGTAACCCAAAAATTTAAAGACTTAATAGCAGAATGAACAAATGAATAGAAGGCGTAATGCAAGTATTGTAAGTTAGCACTATATGCGCAGTTTTTTTATTACCTGAGGAAAAATTATTTTTATTTATTACTTCAATTTATTGTTTTTATTTACTTTAAAAAAGTTTCCGATTTGTCTTAAAAAAACAATATATGAAATACCTTCTTGTTTTTGCTAAAGTTCATGATTTTTGCATTCGATTTTGCTTAGCCATTTCTTAGCCATTTTTTGTCTACATTTAGCCATTTTTGGTGGAGGAATTCTGGCAACACTGATTCAAAGAAACATAAAAAATAAAAAAATATATGTACTTATATATCGGGTGTTTTTTAGGGGTACAGAACTTTGAATTGAAATAAAACACAAGAAAATCGTTTTAATGTCCATTAATTTGGCTTTATTAGAAGGATAATTTTATGCCATTTATGTTTAAATATGATTTCGGGCATGTGGCCGCCGCGGCTGGCTCGAATAAAGCCAATTCTACAGGTCCAATTTTCAACCACTTTTTCGAGCATATGGGGCCGTATGTTGGCAATAACGCCACGAATGTTGGCTTCCAAGTCCCCTAACGTTTCTGGTTTGTTGGCATAGACGAGCGACTTCACATATCCCAAAAGAAAATAATCCAATGGTGTCAAATCACACGATCTTGGTGGCCAATTGACAGGTCCATTCCGCGAAATTATGCGCTCATCGAATGTTTCCTTCAATAAATCGATTCTGACGTGCGCTGTGTGACATGTAGCGCCGTCTTATTGGAACCACAACTCATCCACATTCATGCCATCCAATTCGGGAACAAAATAGTCGGTTAGTCGGCTCCAATTGCTGTGCACGGTGGCGAATCGATTCATTCGGGTCCTCTTCAACACTTTGCTCTACAGCGGCAATTGTTTCTTCGGTGCGCACTGTTCGACGTCTCTGCGGATGCGTATTATCACATAGAGTAAACGTAGTGCGAAAACGATCCATGGTTAACCGAATTAATTGCTCTGATGGACGATTATGTCGACCATAAAATGGACGGAGCTTGCGGTAAACTTCGCGAACTGAACCATTATTTTCGAAATAAATTTGCACGATTTGCAAGCGTTGTTCTTTTGTCAACCTGTTCATGATAAAATGGCAAACCAAACTAAATATTAATCACTTGACAGCTGACAAAATGGTCACCAGTTAAAAAAGTGATGCCAACTTAAAGTTCTATACCTCAATAAAAAACACCCATTATAAAGGGTAAGCGCAAGGAGTATCAAACAAAACAGGTTCCAAAAGCGCATTTAAAACTTCACATGTGATTGGAAATTAAAGTGCCATAAACAATGAAACATTTCCAAAAAAAAAAGTGTCATCCCCAGTTATTTGCCCTTACCCTTTACATAAATATGCTATGCATATATAAAATAACATATATATATATATATATATATATATATATAATATATATAATATACATAAATAATAAATATTTCATTCCCAAGGCACAATTCTTTGGCAAATATTAGGTTACTTATAGTTTCAGTTTTTTATTTATTTATTTATTTAAGTCTATAGAACAATGTTCCTTACAGACTATAATAACTTAATTAATATGTTATATTAATTAATTCATGCGTTAATAAAACTAATTTAATCTATTAATAAGGTATAAAATAGAGTTTTTAAAGTTTTGTTAGGATGCATTAAATTACCCGATTTCTTTGTTCTGTTTCAATGATTTTCATGATAGAAAATTACCAATCTGCGGCCGCACTTCTATGTGGCAAAATAGGCAATTTAAACATATATCGACTTAAATTACTAAATAACAATATTCTGTAGATTTCAGGCCTTGTTCGGTAGAATTGGTAGATTGTTAAATTCACAAACATATTCGGTAGAATCTACCGAATATCGGTAGAAGTGTGCACACTGCCAAGAACCCCTAGCTTCTTAATGACATAGTTTCGCTTAAAGCACTGATGGGGTTGCACTTTTGGAGCGATGATGATTATAAATGTAATCAGCTTAGAAACGTGGGCTATAGTTGCGAGCAAAGCAGATAATTTATTCATTGATGATAAAGAGGCAGCATTGTGCAGGCCAAGTGCCTATTATTATTTAGTAGGAAAGCATTCAGCAAATAACCTACATATATAAATTTAAAATCTAGTATTTTTTCTTCCACAGAACAGACATCTTGGACTCACTTAGCATTCTTAAGTCATAATTTTTTGGCAACACTTAGCGATGCATGTAACAGAGGACGGAAACAATACCCGCTTTTGGTCTTTTGCATTAAATTTAATTGTTATTACCATAGAAATTCAATAAAAAGCTAATTAAAAATTATATTAAATCTTTTTATTCAAACAATCAAGTTAGCATTTATTAAAACAGGCGCATTTTGAGATTAATTCAATCTAATTGTTTCTTAAATGAATCTCGTTTTTGGATTATTTCAACTAAGGATTCGGAATTAAATCAACACCATTTTTAGATTAATTCAATCTCAGATTTTCTTAAATCAATCTCGTTTTGGGAGTATTTCTTGTACGGATTCGCATTAACTCAACTAAGAAATTCTTGAATCAAACGTATTTGGAAATTAATTCTATCTCAGGTTTTCTGAAGCCAATCTGGTTTTGGATTTAGTTCAAGTACGGAATCGGGATTATATATGGATAAAATTAAGTATTTAGCTCTTGAATAGTCCGTACTTGAATTGAATAAATTCGTACTTACCGTACTTATGACACCGCTTTTGATTTATTTAAGTACGGATGGATTGATTTTTATTTTGAGTGTACGGACGTTGAACGTCTCGTGTGTGAAAAAAAAGCTAGATGGGAATGACAACAGCACAGATCACCTCAACATAAAATCAGATTAAAAGAATCCACTAAAAGACTCCAGGAGTTGCTTGCATCTGAAAAAACTGCATCTCTTAAAAACTATCTGGAAAATCTCTCTCTCACACCAGTATTTAATTACTCTTTGTCTCGCGCAGCAAAAAGGCTTAAAATACCCGTTGAGTTTATACCACCTCTGCGCACTTCTACCGAAGGTTGGGCAAATAGTGATTCCGAAAAAGGTAACTTGTTGGCTGAGCATTTAAAATCCGTATTTACCCCAAAAACAAGAACTGGTGTTGTTGATTTGTTTAGTATAGTCGCTCTGCACCCTCAACCCATAAAGTTTAAGACACGTGATTTACAAAACTAATTCAAGAACTCAACCCAAAGAAAGCTAGGGGATTGATGGAATTAGTAACCAGATGCTGATGAAGTTACCTCGTATTGCAATCAGAATCCTGTTATTAATTCCAAGGCCGGCCAAAGATCTTACAAAGGCTGAATCATACAGGCATTACAAAATTTTCCCCAATTCTAATTAGTATTGGGTGTTGTAACGACACGAATTCGCTGGTGGCAAGGGTAGGCTCAGCGGAGTCCAGAGTCGTGTATATTAAGTGGAATATTCAACGTACCTTCTCTTGGTTACTTGGATGCAAATAAAACAAGTACACCAGGTCCGTTTAATATTAACCAAATTTCTTTATTTACTCAAAAATAAGAAAAATAAATTATAGCTATTTAATTGCGGAACAATTATACAATAGAATAATATAAAAAAAAGAAACAAAAATTTCTTTTAAGAGAAAAAAACGCGGTTATACTAGAATAACTTACCTTTTATTTATAAGAGTATTGATTCACCTTTTGGGAAAAAGTGTCCTAATTCCCAAAGGCAGCCTCTCCCACTTATAAATAAAAGAAATATTCAAAACAACAAAAAAAAAGCAATGTGAGTCCGATCACAGAGGAGATGTGTAAACATCTAGTAATGAAAATTTTTTTTTAAGTTGGAAGTACTTGTACTTTTAGTACCTTTTTTTAAATTAATTAATTAAAAGTATCAAAACTTTCAATATTGTAAATACATATGAATTTGTTGGTTTTTGTTTGTTTTATTAAACTTATTTGGTTAGTAAATGGGCACACTGCAGTATATGTAACTATATGTACTGCATTCAAAATTGCAGTAAGCAGTAAATTTACTGATTACTAAAAAATTTCAGTAAATTTTTACTGCTAATGAAATTTAATTTGCATTACCAGTAAAATCGTAGGGCCGTAATCATAATAAAATTGTAGCAAGTGCAAAGTTTTTTCATTCAAATTTTGAAATTTTTGTATGAAAAACATTTAGCCACTTGGTAGAATTTCATTATGAATACGGGAATTACTGATTACTGAAAATTCAATGCACCTCATCATATAACAAATCATTTAGGCAATTTATAAAAATTGTAGGAACAAAATTTTAGTAATCAGTAAAAATTTACTTGTTAAACATTTTTTATGGTTTTTACTGAAACTTTAGTGGTACTGCAGTGTTCATCTATGGTAAATGCCTTTACTTTTACTTTTTAATTCCTGTTGTTCATCGTTTAGTTGTTGCTGTTCTTGTTGTTGTGTACGCATTGCAATCAAAATAAATTCAGTAAAGTGCGACTTTGACTCGCGCACATTCGGTTTTGATAATTTTTTTTATTTAGCTTTCTTCCTCTTTCAAGTTTTTTCATTTTAAACAATCTTATTTCAGTTTTATCGCTTTTTTTCTCGTTTTGGCGTTTTTTGTCTCATTTTGCGTTTTTTTAGTTTTCGCATTTTTTTTTTATTTTGGCGATTTTTTTCATTTTGGCGATTTTTTCATTTTGGCGATTTTTTCATTTTGGCAATTTTTTCTGTTTTTTGGGTTTTTTTCATTTTGGCGATTTTTTCTGTTTTTGCGGTTTGTTTTTATTTAGGCGATTTTTTCATTTTGGCAATTTTTTCATATTGGCGATTTTTTGTTGAAGGATTTTTTTCATTTTGGCGATTTTTCCGGTTTTTCGTGACTTATTTTAGTCCGAGAGATTTTTTTTAATATATTGCTTTTTTCGATTTGGCGATTTTTTTTTTGTTTTTCGCGATTTTTTTATATTTGGCGATTTTATATTTATTTTTTTTTTGATATTTTAGTTTTACCGTTTATAAAAATTTCAAGAGTTTTGCTCAAGATACAGCAAGTTGTCAAAATTACAAAGTGAAAATTGCATTAACTAATGGAACACCCTTTAATTTAAACTTTTTAAATTTAGTGTTAATTGTTGTAGTCTGTATAAAAATCCACTAACCTTTAAAATTTCAAGTGTATATATGTACATACAATTGTATGTATATTACATGGGATTTTAACATTTTTCGTTGCTCGTTTTGGAACACCCTTTAGTTTTTAACTCTTATACATTTGTTGTTGTAGTGGCCAAATGTCTACACATTGTGTCCAAATTTCAAGTCCGTAGCTCTTACGGTTCATTTTCACCTTTGGTGTACGGAAATATACAGAAAAATAACCGGCGGCAGCGCACCGTCGGCTTCGAGCCGGCCGACTTGTTTCTCTGCTTGGTATTGCTTCTTTCAAACACTAATACACTCATACATAGCTCACACCGATTTCACAATGCAAAGCAAAAGAAAAAAGCAAAGAAATCTCAGCAAAGACATCTCAGCAAAGAATCAAAGCCAAAAAATTTTTACACCCTAGCGTATAGATGTTTACACATCAAAAGAGAATCTTAATTATGGAATAGTTTGCTTCAAATTTGCAACCAAGAGAAAAACAAAGATGTAATAATAGAGCAGTGTCCTATCTCTATTATTACCTGATCTTGCTCAATTTTTATTTATAAGAGTATTGATTCACCTCTTGGGAAAAAGTGTCCTAATTCCTAAAGGCAGCCTTTCCCACTTATAAATAAAAGTATTAAAAAAAGAGAACTTAATATCTTAGTGGTTTGCCTCAAATTTGCTAACAGAAAGCTTTAATAGTAGAGCAGTGTAGTATCTCTACTATTACCTCTTTCGCCAGCGCTTGCTGCCAACCAACTAATCCTCGATACAACGATGGCTCGCCTTTTTATAGTTGTGCCAAACAATACACATAAGTACACAACCACACAAACGATTGTATTAAATACGCCATATGTTTTACCATGCCATATGATCGCCAGGGCTGTCAGATGTGGCGATTTCTCGCCAAACGTGGCGACTTTAAAGCTAGTTTGGCGTCCTAATTTTCGGTTTGGCGATATGGCGATATTTTGGCGTTTTATAAAAAAGTTGGCGATTTTGTTGGCTATTTTTGATGAGCCATGATTTAACTTGAAAATCGTTAAATATTATTTTTATTATGGTATTTGTCTCGTGTAGATAATGTGCTAAGAACATTTAATACTGGTATTAACAGCAACCGTTTTAGAAAACTTGGGCAAGTTTCTGCAACTCGTTGGTTGTTTTATGGAGCGGGTATAAGACGAATTTTGGAGTAATGGGTAGAGCTTAAACATCATTTTTCACTTATTTCAACAGCCGAAAATGATGAGACTGCCCCAAACATATACAAAGAATTATGTGACGAAAAGACAAGACTTTTTTAGATATTTATAAATCCAATAGTAAATGAAATAAACCATTTAAATCTTGAAGTTCAGTCAGATAACATGCATGCAGGCAGTATGCATCAGAGGCTATATTCTACTCTTCTTTCATTTTCTTCAAAAGTTTTCAAGCCAACAATTTCGAATGAAACTCATAATAACGAAAAATTGATAACCAATGAATGTTATTATAGCTATTGATATACCAAACACTTTTCTCCCACTAAATGCAATCGATTTTGGGTCAGCATTTGAAACTGAATTAAGCAATGTTGAAATGGCTGATGAACATTTTGAAATACTTGGAGAATATTGTTTTTCGTATTTAAAGTTGCTCGTGAAAGAATTAATAAATAGAATACCTGAAAACATGAATATATTTAAAGTTTACGAACATTTTTCCATTATAAAATGTTGCAATCCATTATGACAAACAAAATTTGTTTTTGTTAAAGATATTTTTAATATTTTTATGAATCCTAACATGCCGCTAGATGTTTATGAAACACAATGGACAAAATTACCGCTTGTGGATTGGACAGATTATTTTAATGGTGATATTCCATCTAACTTAAATCAGTTTTGGCCAAAAGTTTATGATTATAAGGATACGGTAGTCACGTACCATTTTATAGAACTTGCTTTGGCTGTACTTTACATGCTGGCAATTCCAACAACTAATGCATGCGTTGAAATGGTATTTTCAATAATGAACTCAACTAAAACGCGCTTCCGAAATATCATGCAATATTAACTTCTTGACGCGTTATTACGAGTTATAAATTATATGAATGTAAATAGCACATGTTGCACTTCTTTTATACCTTCGCAATATATGTTGAAAGAGTTCAATTCTCATACGATGTATTCAAAAGAAGAAGACATTATGGAATGTCTTGACGATGAAGTATACATATATCGTTTTAGATATGTCATAGAACTGCCACTACATACAAATGTACATACATATATCTAATATTTGATGAATACTAAGCTACTTTACATTGTACCTTTTTATGTTCATAATCATTTTTACATTGTTATAAATAAAAAATAAACAAAATATATATAATGGCGATATTTTCCCCATTTTTGGCGAATTTAGCGATTCGGAACAATTTAATTTTTTATAATTTATAAAATAAATTTTTAATAATTTATAAAATACATATTTATTTCATTGTCAAAAACTAAAAAAATGAGACTTTGGCGATTTGGGCGATTTTTGACATTGGATTTGGCGAAAAAGGTGAAAATAAATTTGACTGCCCTGATGATCGCACGTTCATTATGCATGGTCGTTCATTCAGCGTTGTATAGTTGTGTAATGTACTCGTATGTTGTTCTAACATTTCCGTTAATTTTAAACAACAATTTAAAATTTTAGTTTCATACACCTGTGTACAATAGTATACATATGATGATTATAATAATAATATAATCGTAGAAACAACATGTAACTGGGTAATTCAATAAAATTAAGATTAATAATTTTTAGGAAGTGAATACTATATGATAAAATAATAAGTTAAACCAACCAATTCTTTAGGAGTTGTGGACCAAAACGAGCTAGTGACTTTGGTCGTCACAGTGTGTACTCATAGATTGGATCAATTTATAAGAGGAGCTTTTGAAGAAAAAAAGTATTGATCTGCACTGTTTATTGACATTTTTCAGGCATTTGATAATGAGTGGCATGAAGGCCTAATCTTAAAATTGAAATCATATCTACCAACAATTTTTCTAAATCTTTTGGAAAGTTACATTATTTCCCGGAAGTTCACTGTTGTGGAAGTAGAATTTATGAGTATACCTTAAACTATCTCATCCGGTGTGCCACAGAGGAGTATACTGGGGCCAGTTTTTTATTTGATTATAACTTGTGATATGCCTGTGAGCAGTAGTATCGACACTTCTACATTTGCCGATGATACAGCCTGCCTTAGTATGTACGAAAACCTTGATGAGACATTCCGCAAACTCCAGGAACACATTACCCTAATGGAACTATGGTTAAACTTATGGAGAATAAAGGTAAATGAATAGAAGTTTGCTCAGGTAACATTTACCCTACGAAAAAATACTTGTTCCCCCATTCGGATTAACAATCAAGTTGTTCATCAACATTCACATGTGAAATATCTTGGTGGACACAATGATCGACGGCTTACATGGAAACACCACATTGACTCTAATCTAACACAAATGAAACTCAGGTACATTGGCTGATTGGTAGAAACTTAACCCTCAGTCTGGATTACAAACTTTTTATATATATACAAGTCGCTCTTGAAACCAATATGGTGCTACGGAATTCAACTACGTGGCACTGCTTCAGCTTCCAATGTCGAGAGAATCGGTTCTATGCTCCTTGTAGGAGTTAAAAGGATTAATATATAACATCGGCTCCATGGTACATCAAAAATTCAAATATACATCGTATACATATGACACTAGTGATTGAAGAAATTGCAAAATTCGCAGGCAAATATTTAACAAAACTCGAATCACATCCTAATCCGCTTGCTCGTAATATTTTGATCTTTACTGGACACATCCGCTTAAAAAGGAGAGATACACGGGCTCTAATATTCAACACTCTAGATGATGAAGTTGCTTGATAACACTTTTTTCTTTTTGTTGCTTATCACTACTTACATATGTATTATTAATAACTATCACTAAGCTTATGTCTGACATTGGTCAGGCCTAATAATATTTTTATAGATTTAAGATTTGAATACTTATTGTTAGTTCATATTTGAAGATAAAATAAATAAAAAAACATGCATTAAACAAAAATATATAATAACTTACTTTTCTGATTGCCAAATTTCATTACTCGCTTACAAATTATGTTACTTAAAATTTACAAAAATGATATACAAGTTGCTAAGTGCAGATTATGATTTTTTTAATCGAGTTTGGAATTAAGCATTTTTGGTGGAAGATCTTCCCTACTGCATTACCAACTTAATGGTTTTAACAAGGCGTGAGACTAAAATAATCGATTCTTGAGAAGTACTTACTTTTTTAATTGCCTACCTGATCACATAATCGATTTAATCTAAAAAAATCATTCTCTTCATTTAGAAACTTACATCATATGTTTAAATTTTAGGTAATGTGATTTGTAAGCGAGTAATGAAATTTCGCAATCAGAAAAGTAAGTCATTATTATATGGCTAGTAGTTCTAATGGTAATGTGCAATTTTTTGCTGGGTATATTTTAAATTTAAGACTTGAATACTTATTGTTAGTTCATATTTGAAGACACAATAAATAAAAAAAAGATGTATTAAAATAAAAAAAATAAAAAATGATTACAGGCTTAATTTTTGAAATGTTTATTCAACGCAACGAATAAGGTCACTAAGTATAAAATATAATTACTTTGCAAATACACACGAAGAAAACATTAAAGAGACTTTAATGACTGCACAGAAAAAACAAAATTTCGTTTTCAGTAACCAAATTCATTTAATCAGTAAATATTTTGTATGAATGTGGACCTACAAAGAAATTTGTAGATTCTGATAACAACTTTGTAAAAATTTAACTGAAAAAAAGTTTTTATTTTTATTTAACTTATTATGGCATTAGAGAAAAAAGTTAGCTTAAACTCGAAATATTTTCAGTCAAATGTATTAATAGGAACAGAAAAACATTTTTGTCGTTTTTTTATATTATTCAGCAATTTTTTTTTATAATTTACAAACACATTCATTAAAATTTTTCGTATTATCAGAAAATAAATTAACTGAATCAATAACAATTCTTACCAATTTTTATTGTTTTATTTGATACTGCAAAAAAAGTTTGCAAAAATTACTTTAAGTATTTCAGAAAAAATAACTGAATCAAATAAAAGGTTCAACTATTTTTTTTACTTTAAAAAGTTAGCTTGTTCTTATGGTTAACCATTTCGTTCCCGCTTTTGGAACTAGTCAATAGACTTCAACCCAAAAAGATTTTGAATTTAGCTAACAAACTCCGTATGTTTATAGTAAGACTCTTAATAAAGGGTGTCCCAACAAGAACGCAAGATTTAAATTTGGCGCCATTCGAATTGTCATTGTTTGACATTTGAACAATTGTTATTGTTTGCTAGTAGGAGGTACGAGGTTAGTAAAAATGGAGCGCTACACGAATGAACAACGCATTCTCATTGTGAAATTGTTTTACCAAAATGGTGAAAGTTTTGCGGCTACAGTTCGCAAATTTGCGATCAATTTGGGGTCACAATAATGCTCCAAAAGAGTCAACTGTAAAGACATTAATGGATAAATTTGCCGAAACTGGGTCTGTTAGTTATGTAAAGACAACAACGCGCCTTCGAACAGGTCGATCGACCGAAAATGTCGCAGCTGTACGTGATGATGTCGCTCAAACGCAGGTCAAGCGCAAACAGTCAATGGTGTTCGGTATCGTGAAATGATAACCTGTTTTTTCGTGCCTAGAATTGAAGACATGAATGTGGAGGGCATGTGGTTTGAACAAGACAGCGCCACATGTCATACAGCCAGAGAAACAATTCAATTGCTACATCAGTCATTTCCCGGTCGTGTTATTTCGCGTTTTGGAGACCAGAATTGGCCGCCTAGATCGCGCGATATAACACCATTAGACTTTTTTCTTTGTGGTTTTTTGAAGTCGATGGTTTACGCGAATAAGCTGATGACGACTCAAGCCTTAAAAGAGGAAATTGGACGCTGCATTAATGGAATACCGCAGCATTTATGCAAAACGGCCATTGAGAATTTCATTAAAAGATCGCGTGTGTGCTAGCAAAGCCGCGGCGGCCATCTGCCCGATTTGTTGTTCCACCCATAACCTCGTTTTGTTTGCTTTACGATATAATAAAATCTTACTATTTTTTTTAAATATCTGTGTTTTATTTAAAATTTAAATCTTGCGTTCTTGTTGGGACACCCTTTACTATATTAAGAATCACAATATACAAACATAATAAGTTTGAAAACAGCAAACAAAAATCTTTACCATTAGCTGCCACATTGGACAACAATAAAAGTATTTAAAAAGCAAAAAGAAGAATAAAATATGTATTTTTTGATTTACTAAATAAAATGTTTTTTATATACATATATAAAATAATTTGTGGAAAAAATTAAAAAAAATCAGACAAATTTTTTACAGTATATAAAAATAAATTTAACTGAAAAATAACAAATTTAAATATAAAAAAAATAAATCTAAAAAATTTTGTTAAAAATTTTACTTTATATAGATATTTTTCATTCTATTCAGTTTTTTTTACATAAAATAAAATTGGAAAAAATAATTTACTGGAACAGTAAAAAATATTTACTGAAACTTAATTTTATTTCAAAGCACACGTTTGTTTGAAAATTTTTGGGAATAATTTTTTCTGTGTGTGCTTTCTCTGTTCTGTTGTACACTGAACAATTGAACCAAAAGAACAACTGAACGAAAAGAAAGAAATAGTTCTTTCAGAACTATCACTCCACAAAAAGAACCACTTTGTATGTGCAACTCTAGTTCCTGTAAAAACCTGTAAAATAATTGAGAGTTTACCCTAAGGTACTTTTGAATATGCCATTAACTCAATATAGGAGCATTCGCTAACGCTAATTTTTCAAATATTTTTGCGACTACATAGTGAAATTATGTTCTCGTCTAAATATTATTATTCTTGTTCATTTATTTTATCTGCAGAATAAATTCTAAGACTAAATTTATATATATGGGCATTGGCTGATTTAGCCATCAGCTCTTCATCTAAAATAATTTACTGAAATTATAACGAATATGTTAAATTTTTTTTTTCAAAAAAACCTTTAATTTTTTTGAGACTAACAGCAAGTATACTTTTCAATTTACTTCTACAACTTATTTTGCTACGTGACTGCAAGTGAGTAGTGAGCAGGGTGCAACTACATAATAATTTTCTTTGTCAAGCGCTCTTTTGAGGAGAAATGTCAGACACATGACGCATAATGCCTTTTTATAATGATAATTATAAACACAGTCATGTGTACATATTGATTTTTTTTAGAGGTCTAAAAATTTAACGATTTTTTTTTATAAAATCAGTGTAATAGTAGTTGATCCTTGATGATTAAAAAGTGATTACTCCCTACTAATTTTAAATAACACAAATATGAGTGGCAAAGAAAATTCTACCAACTCTAGCCACATGCGAAAATTTCGCGAATAGCACAAGGAAGAATATCTGAACATTATCAGGAATGAAACTAAAATAATATGCAAGCGAATAAGAGAAAATATTACGGAAAGTGAGTTAAAAGCTTCAAGGAGTAACAAATACGTAGAAAGGATATTCTGGTGGGGAATTTCTGCCCCCCAAGAATTGATTTTGCGCCCCTCTAAAACTATTAAAAATTGCCTGTAATTATCTATTTTAATATACTCATGAAAATCAGCAGTCGTTATGCCCCACCCCCTCAGGAACATTTTTCAGCTATTCCAATGATTATTACAGAAAGATATAAGAACACGCAAAGAAAAGATATGGTTGTAGAATGGTTGAGAAAACAATATTGTGTTCTCTGAAACAAATGTGTGGTCGTCGAAAACTAGTTATTGTTATTTTAAACATTTATTTCGTTACGATAAACAGAGTAATGTTTGAATTTAATATTTACATTATCACATCCATAAAAAAGTGTGATATAGATAGATAGTATGATAGAGTTTAACAATATAGTTTTGTTAAAAATTTATGACTACAACATAATTTGTATTATTATTTAAAAATAATATGATGTAAATAACAATATAAGGTCATCCAAAACCATACAATGTTAAGTTTTAAAAAAAAACTTTTTCAGAAACATCTGTCAGTTCAGTATTTCGTTTGTAAGCTATCGGTAGTGCATGGGTGGTGTTAAATAAATAAAGTATAAACAAAAGGGTAAAAATATATGAACATTTGTGTATCTCTTTATACAGACATGTCTGTATGTCGCGTAAGTATACATTTCTATATATGTACATATACATTTTATTTCAACAATATTAATTTATTTTTATTTCGAATTTAACGCACAGCTGTTTCTACAATAAATTTATGATTAAAAAATAGAATAGTATTATTATATTAAATAATACTGTGGTCGTATTTAACAATAGTAATATAATATAAGAACATGGTATGGTGAGTCTCAATTATATTTTAGTCACATCTAACAATAGTGTTGTCATATTTACAATACTAAGATTAGGTGTAACAAAGTTCATTGTTTTTGTAGATAATATTATTATTAACTCAGATAATAATATTATTAAAGTTTCGTTTTCTATTAACAATAATATGATTTGACTGCAAAAAGTCGCGATAAGATTTCCAAAGTTTTGTAGTCTAAGACCGGAAGAAGGTGTTGCTTATGAAAGACAGATCGGGGCAAATAAATACCTTGAAGCAATGGTTAATCACCACAATTTAAGAACCGTTATGTGGTAAAACTAACACAATGTTGAATGAAGATTACTAAAAAAAATTTGCATACCAATGAATAGGTGTGATAGATATAATTGGCGAAAATATAAAAAGATTAGTTAGATACGATGATAAAATTAAAAAGTCGTGGAATGCAGAAAAATAGCTTATCGGTATTTAACTATTTATTATACATATAAAAATTTAACTGTGCCCCGTACGTGACTCTATTTGTTTGTACGTGACAAAATATACAAAACCAATTTTTAACCCCCGACTAAAAAAAGGGGTGTTATAAGTTTGTAGTGTGTGTCTCTGTGTCTGTGTATCTGTGTGTCTGTCCGTGTCCACGTACAGGCCAAACGGCTGGACCGATTTTCATTTAGTTTTTTCTGTTTGAAAGAAGACTTGAGAGGGTTCTTAGCTATGGTTGAAGAAAATCGGTCCAGCCGTTTAGAAGATATAACATCTTTTCTGAAAAAAGTCGGGGGATTTTAAAATTTTTAATTTTTGTTGTTAATTATAAATATGTATTTTAATTATTTTTTTTTCGCCAACATCAAGCTTTCTTCTCAGTTATAGTTTGCTCTTTAAACACTTTTTCTCCATGTGGTAGAGTTTCGCTGGAATTTGCACTTGACGATATTAATTTCAAACGTTGGTTGACTCGACCTGTCCCACACGTGACGAAGTGTATTTTCCTTTTTTCTTTCATTAATTCTTAAACCATTGAAAAACTTACTATGTAGGATTGAGGACTAGTATGCAGTCTATTAAATTTTCTGTTATTTAATAAAAATTATACAAGTGTGTTATCATTTAAGAGCTAGATGTAATATAAGCGCCTAGAAATAGTTGAATTTGCCTGAACGTGACAGTAAAATGCTTAATTAGGTTATGTCGACTTAAGCACTTTAACCCTTTTGCCACAAATATTAGAAAATTGTATAAAAAAGAATCAAGTATACCAGTGGAGCATGAATCAAAATAACAAGATTGCGCAGGTCCGTTATATTATAATGTGACGTTGATATAGAATATGAGTTAGAAACAAAGTACATTTATATGGAAAGTGCTCTCTCTCTCCCTTTCTCACACACTGTTTACAACAAACGCTCATTTGTATTCAATGATGACGTAGACGCGCCATGAATCTAGAAAATAAGATTGCGCATTACGCAGGTCCGTTATTTTATTTTCTGCCTGTGACGTAGATGTAAAATTTTGTTGTACACAAAGTACACACATTTGTTTGCGGAATGTGCTCTCTCTCTCTCTCACACACAATTTTTACAACAAACTCACGTGTGTATTCTATATTGACGTAGATGCGCAGTAGAAGATTTTTTGTATGGCTGAGTGCGCAATCTTGTTTTCTTGATTCATGTAGATGCGCCATGGAAATTCGTGTTCTACGGCTGAGTTCGAAATCTTTTTTTTTTATTCATGGATTTGCCAAAAACCGTGGAAATTAGAAAACCGCGGTTTCCGATTTTAAGCTACTAAAACCGTGGTGCGCCACCATGAAATTTACTGAAAAAATTTGTTGTAGGGAATTATTGTTAACAATCGTAAGCTTTACTTAATAATCTTGTCCCAAAAATGAGTAATTTTAACTTTTAATAGATAATGCGAAGAAAAATATCGAAATTATTCGATGTAATAGTTCAGTTCGCCTGCAAAAATAAAGTGATCAAAACCAAGGGAGTAGTAAAAAAATTCAAGTGAAAAATATTCTGCCTTATCGTGGTTGGCGTATTTCAAATACGACTACGATTGTTTGGTAATAGATTAAAGAAGACTTCAATAGGCAGATTTTTCATGATAAGGGGAACCAAAAAATGGAAAATATTTCTGGGAAAACTTTTCGAGGAAAAAAATTGTTACTAGAGAGGAGATAAAGTTTCTCTTTTTTTGCATTCAATTCAGTAAAAAGAAACATTTGGTATTGAGTATGTGTATAAAAAGCTTAAGAATAAAAAATTTATATATAAAGAAAATCCATTATTTGACATATTGTCAGAAGTGTACATAAAACAATCGAAATAATGGATTTTCTTTAGGGTTCGATTAATGTTTTATTTTTCATTTAGCCTTGTAAATACTTTTATTGTTATCCAATGGATTTCTAATTGTATAAGGAGCTTATTTTTTCTTTTGTGATTTTCAAAAGTATTATTATTTTATGAATTCTCATATAGTTTTTGAAAGTCTATGCATAAAGTTAGAGGTTTGTGACTGTTTAAAATTTGTGGTTAAAGTCTACTGATGATTTGGTTCAAGCGCCAATGAAATACGTATATAGACATGCTAAACTACCAGCAAATAGGTTTCGATTAAATTTATATTTAATTATCCAAGTAACAAAATTTTTCGAAACGTTAAAGCGTTCAATGTAGATTCGTTGAAATGAAATCTTATTTTTGTGCAGAAGTTACCAGCGACAGAAAACACTATTTCGCTTTTATTTGAATAGGGCTTTATTGTGTAATTGTCTTGCTCAGCAATAATATGTTGGTTGTTTTGTTGTTCGTTTTTTTTTTATTAATTACAAATTCTTGTCGAAGAACGTTAAAATTATCGCATTTTTACTTTACATCTGCTAGAGCTTTTTTGATAACATATTACAATTCTTCCTGCAAAGAATTGTTATAATTTTCTTAAAATTTTACAATTTTCTTACCTTTCCTTGTTATAGAATGCTTAATAATGTATAAAACTCTTCTTCAATGTAAAGTACATTTGCTGTATTTTTAAAGTTAAAGTAAAACTTAAAAACCGACGCTTTTTTGTCGGTTTCGGTTTTTATGGGTTAAAAACCGCGGTTTCGGGTTCGTTTTAAAACCGTAGGGCAGTCCCTACTGCAAAGTACCATTTAACTAACGATTGTATGGATGTATAGACAAAACGTCTAATTATGATAGAAAAAACTACACGTTGCTTCTGATTTTGTATTTTTATTTGCTTAAATAAATTTACATTATCTTCATATTAGTTATTTATTAGTTTTTATATATTTTAATATACAATTGTTCTTTTATTTTAAACAAAATATTATTACTTAACTTAACGTTTTTGTATTTTCAAAAGTGTTATTTAGAGTTATCAGCGATTTCACAAAATATGTATTTACGTACATTTATATTGCGAAGGTATAAGGTATAAAGGGCATAGTATATAGAACAAAATAGAAAAGCTTTAAAAAAGAAATAATTAATTATACCTTTAACACAAAATTACTTATATAAAACATTATAGCAAATCAAACGTTCAGAAAGTATCTTTAAATTTATTTGTCCATTTATTCATGTGAGGAGGTTAAAGTACAAGTTAGAGTCTTTTTTAGTTTATTTATTTCTTGTTATACATATTTCTCAGTGATACTAGAAAATTTTATAGTGCTGCATATTTTTTTTTGTATATGTATAAACTAAGTTTTTTAGGTTGTCCTTATTTTGCACTAAAGACTAGAGTTATAGCTATATACAATATAAACTCTAACTTTGGGATTCTTTTTTAAACTTAAATTATAATTTTTTAATTAATAAATATACCATGAAATTTAATTATATATATATATATATATATATATATATATATATATATATATATATATATATATATATATATATATATATATATATATATATCTTGTTTTTATAGCTTTATAGTTAAATTATTTCTATTCATACATTTTATAAATTTCGGTTTTGTATCGAAAGTTTTTTTCATTAGATGAAATGGAACAATGTAAAATCATAAGAAGAATGTGCAATTTTTGTTTTAAAAAAAAACTGTGTTTGAATACATTTATAATAAAATTTTATTTTATTACCCGACTTCCAAGAAGGGTTATGTTTTTAATAGTAAATAGTTTATCATTTATTGCTTTTTAATTGCTGTTTTAACTTATATTTGCTGCTAAATTACTTATTATTTAACAAACGTTGTTTACCTATACTTTTGCAAATCTTTTGTTGCGAATATTTATTTATGTATTATTCATAGAAAATGTTTTGCTTAATTTTTAAAGATTTTTCAGAGTATAAAGTGGGTGACTGAATTTAGTATGTCTTGTTACTTCTGTGTTGTTGTTGTATGTTTAATAATAGTGTGTGTGAAAGCGAAATGTTTAAAAGTTTATTTCTTCAGTGTAGCTGTAGTTTTTTTGTTTCAAAATTTTTATATCTTTATCACAGAAATTTATTTAAGTAAAAAGTCTGTATGTGAGTGTATGCCTCTGAGTTTTATTTGATCAGTGAGATGGCGGAGTTAAGGCTCAGTTAGCCGACTGTAATGTAATGTAACTGTAACGTAGAAAACAGCTGATTGATATATTTATATGAAAAGTAGGTTACGTTACATTACATCTCTATAACCATTTTAATTACTTTTCACATAACAAAATCGATCAGCTGTTTCTTACTGTTGCAGTTACTTTACATTACAGTCGGCTCACTGAGCCTTTAGAAACTACAACAATTAAAACCGCAGCTACATTTAGTTTTCAAGCAATATATACTGCATTTAGACAAGAAGGTAACTTGTTACGTATTAAAAATCAATACATTACAGGAAATAATGAAAACAATTGCAATTTGCTTATGAAGTTATGAAGAAAATTGCTTAAGTACTTTATATTTGTCTACATGAATTTTTAGTACCTCTACCCCGTTTCTGTAACTTGTGAGAAGAAAAATTAAATAATTATGTATATTGGTTGTCCTATGTGAGACCGGGTTATTCATATAAAAACTTCAATAAATTTAAAAATTTTTGTCATGATATAAATATAGAAGGTACTTCCATTCTCTCATTTTTTCTTGACATTCACCTTCTGACAAGGATAGGTATTATGAAGTTTCTGGTAAAATCGTGCTACCGTATTAATTTAATATTTCCCCTCTGTTTCCTGTTTGTTTGAAAATTTTATTGAAAAATTATTTTAAAATTGTATACATAGATACTTCAAAAAATACAAAATTATAAATTGAAATAATTTAAAATTTAGAAAACAACGTACATAGTTGAAAAGGTAAGGAATGAATTAGATTGTAATAAGATTAAATTTAATGTGTGTTGTATTAGAGAAAGCGAAAATGAGCTGTTTATTTCCAAACTGTGGACAAACTAAATGTTTTAAAGATACGAATGATGCATTTTTCAAGTTCCGTACATCACCTGAAGTTCGCCAACAGTGGCTATGAGCTTGCTGCTTTAGAATTGCAATTAACTTTATTAAAAAAACAGGAAAAAGACCCATTATCAAAATTAAGTGCATCGAAAAATTCGCCCATTCAAAATATATTAAATTTCATTCAGTGTATTGATCTACTAAAAAATTTAATATTGCATCTATTGTTTTCCAAAAATCCACAGATGTGTAGAGTTATATCACTTTATTTATTCTCAAAATTTTGTTAAGACAATTACACATTTTGGTAAAAAATTTCTAGGAATAAATTAAAATTGTTCATAATGTGGGAACGTTTTTTTTTATTTCTCCTAAAATACTAACTTCAAAAATACATATTTTTAAAAACAAAGGGAGAATGGAAGTACCTTCTATAATTATATCATGGTTTTTGTCTTTCTGACCCTGAATTTCACAGGATGATAAGAATTTTTTGACATTCCTTACTTAGCTTTAGTACAGGAACATTACATAAAAGGACATTATATCAATAACCTTTTCAGAAAATAAATAATAAATAAGTAATATTTGATTATATGTCTATACGTTTAACCTTATTTTTTCGTAACATAACAATTTATTATTTTTTTAGTAATTTATTAAAATTAAAATAAAATTTTAAAGGGGCAACACTAGGATATTTACTTTTGACAATTTAATAACATGCAAGTACAATTAAAATCCACGTATCCACAACTTATAGAAGTATAAAAGTGCGGTATTCCGTGTTTGATGCAAATGGTAATTGTTAAAACAAAATATCGTAGCTTTTCTTTAAAATCTACAGCAAAGTACACATTCCGAAGAAAAGCTATGATATTTTGCATTTGGAGTTGTGTAAACGTTAAGTCAGATTCAGAGAAATGCAAATTAAGAAGAAATGCAAAATGTGGACTGCAATATTAGTATTATATTAATATTATATCAGATATAATAATAATGTATTTAAAATTTATTTTAATTTGTTTTGTTTGTTTTATATTTATAAGAATAAGAAATTAAATTAATTTAACATGTCGATCCTTATTTTCGATTTTATCGTAAGCGACAAAAATTAAATTTTTCAGGAGAAGTCATTTTATATCAAATGGAGACCCCAAAGTACCCCTGTAGTAAATAAACTAATCAGTTGACAAGAAACACTAATTTGTAAATTAATTATTTTGCAAGTGACTACAAATTGGTTTAAATCTCATGCAGATATCAACCAAACATATTAAATAAAAACACACGTAAGAAATAAATAAAAGCAAAATAAGTAAATGAAAAGGAAATAGAAAAACAAAAAAAGCATGTCATGAAATCAAATGTCAAATGTTGAAAAAAAAACTAATATTTTTCAATACTTAATATGTATAATATTTTCTAATTATGAGCGGTTCGTATGTGAATTAGTATTTTAGTGAATATAATAAATATATATATATATATGAATATATACATACATATATCTCTATAGTATATAATATATGTATATCATATAAATATACATATGAATATCTTTTTTTTGCTATAATATTAATTAACTACAAATTGGTTGGAAAATAAGTAGTTAGTAGTCAATTAAAAAGTCATGCAGAGATGGCCAATTGACTACCTATGATATGCCTATGTTAAAATAATGAGTCGGTTACAGGGAAAAAGGTCACTGAATCAACCAGATGTCGTTATTAAAAAACCAGTTTGAAGTTACTTACAAATGGGTTTGAGTTCCTATAGGGATGTTTCAAATATACATACATATGTATATACATAATATGATGTACATATGCACGTATATCTTTTCAAAATGTCTTTTTAGAACAGCTGGCACTATATCACCTCAGAATTAATAGAAACTGGTATGTTAAAACATTTATTGGGGAAAGCGTATTCCGCAGGAATGAATAATTGCAATTTGCATGTCGATCGATATTTATTTCCATTGAATTTTCCTTTCCGTGCGGAATCAGCAATGCCATCCATTATGTTGAACTACAACTTTTTCATACTCATGGCTTGATTATGCATGGCAACCGAACTTCTGCTGCGTTGTCAACTGGCAACGCAAATGAAACTAAAATTAGGATTTTGTATGGAAGGAAACTTTCTACATTTGTCTAAAATTTATCGAAAATATGATTATAACAGATTGGAAACAGAAAATAATATGAAAAAAGCTTATAAATATAAGAAATATTATTGTCAAAAGGAAAATCGATACATTAAATTTTTTTAAAAATTTCTTCGCATAGATATGATGAAGTCAGTGAAATTATTGTTCAATGAAAAGAAAGTTCCATTAAACGGAACTTAAGGAACAATTAAATTCAATTAGAGCCAGTGTCTCTACTGAGAGAAAATGTTATGGCCTTAGTTAGTTTAAAACTAACAATTTCCCCCCTTACCCTACGTCTCGACTAGCAATAAATATGTCGACATATATTGCAGCAGTTGTCAAACTCGATGTTCATTTACGTTGAACTTTTCTCTATTGCATTTGACATTTTCATATTATTAGTGAAATTGGGAAAATAAGTTGGAAAAAAAGAAAAATAGTTTCTTAAAAACGTATGTAGTAAAATAATTTCTATAGTAATAAGTTTATGTAAATAAAAATTTGTTCGATTAACCAGATATTTACAAGTGAATTAATTATGTTCTTCCTATGCACCTTTCCTAATGACTTTCCCCATATTTTGAGCTACGATTTTCCATAGCCTTAACATAAGCAAAGCAATCAGCAATATTGTTCCGTAATTCCGCCGGCGTTATTGCTATATTACTTACATATTTATTGCTAGTCGAGAAGGGGGGTTACGCAAAAACGTTTGTGAAAGTTAAAGCATGTGTAAAAATTGGTTTTGCCATACAAAATTCGTTTGTTAAACCAACTTTAAGTTTAACAATCGTTTTTGCATAAGAGGGTTCATTTTTAGCTTTAAAGCATGTTTTCGCTTTCCCAAATAATGAGTACTTTATTTAGTATTTTACCACCTTATTGCTTTAAAAACTATGCAGCAACTAAAAATTTGAGGTTGCCAATAAAAACGATAGCTCTGTTCATTTAATTTTGTTGCAGAAACTAGCAACGATAGAGTGTTGTAGAAATTTACAATTATTATTTCACATTTAAGTGCTTATTGTAATAACATCATATTCCACAAAAAAATCTCAGTTTCCAAAAATTAATGCGGCTTTTAAGTTACTGCAGAAGAAATTCAAACTTTTTTCTAAACTAAGAAATATCATGTATCTTCTTTAAATAAATTATTACAGTTTTCACAGAAAAAACATCATGAGCAATATGAATTAAATTACTAAATCTGTGCAATAACATCATAAGCCAATGGTTTTCCACAAAACGTCTTTGCATACCACACACACTTACGTGTGATTAAAAAAATCATGACTTTCATACATAACTTCTTTAAAATTCAAAATTTTGATATAAGCTTTGAAAAATTGGTGTGGCCTACGAAGTTATTACGAAAAAGAAGTTCTAATAAAACATTGATATGTAAAAACTTAATTATAGCCTAGATCAAAAACTAAATGGAAAATAGCTTAAATCTTTTGATAAGATATCAGGATGGTTATGATCAATAGGAAAAACACATTAAATAGTGACCAGATGGTTTTTACAAAAAGCGGGACGTGACCGGTCAAAAAGTGGGAATTTGAAGAAAATACCGCCAAATAGCGGGATTTAAAAATAAATATCTGTTAGAAAACACAGCTTCTAAGACAAGAAAATGTTAATATAGTATATATCATAATAATATAATAGAGTAGGACAAATTTAGTTTTCGAAGTACTCCTGAAAACTCAAACTTCAAGAAATTCTGAGAATGAACGTTTTTATAATACAATCTGGCCCATAAATGTACAATAATAATAGAACACCTTGTCTATAAATTTGCATTAGTTTTTCCATCTCAGTTGCCTCATTTACTGGAAAAGTTCTGCCTAAATGTATTAATCGAATTCTTGTGGAGTTAGGCTCTGTTAGAGAGCTTTGCGGAAGCCTTATTTGTATAAAGGGTTATAAATTTTACACAGACTAATTTTTTAATATTTTGGTATCTGTTACAAACCAGAGCTCGCAATAATTGGTCTCTGTCGTGCTTGTTGTCAGAAAAAGAACACACGTTAACTGACACTATGCGACACTGTCGCGAAAAAACCCACAAACTTCCTCTTCCTCTTTGGCTTGCTCTTCGCTCAACCAACGACTGCTTTTGTTTGATAGGTCGGCTCACGTGTTCACTCAAGAGCCTTTATTTCGTAAAATCTCTGCAAACGGTCTTTTGTGCATGTATGTGTTGCGAGTGTGAATAGGTAAACATTTACATATATACTATGTACGTCATGGAGATTTGTTGTTTTTATTATTTTATTTTATAAACATTATTGAACAAAATACATGAGGATTAATTTTGTTTTTGTTGTACACATTTTTGTCTTTTATTTTACATTTACACCATGACCAAGATAAATTTAAGGTTGTGTAGGTGAGTGAAAAAGATAAACACACAGGCAGAAACAATTAATAAAAATAATTCTAATATGATTTTTTTATGAAACAATTTTTTCCTAGAAAACCGTTTCAACAAAAAGTAATAAATAAACATTATTATTCACTTTAATTCTGACTAAAAACCAATTTGTAAGAGAAAATAATTTTTAATTTTCATGTAAGCAAAAGCATTATTAAACATAAACAGCATTCATAATAAATTTCTCGCAGTGCGTTTGAGAAAAATGAGTAAAAAGATAAGCAAAAATTTATCTCAGATAAGAGAAAATGAAAGAGAATAAGAATACGTGTGAATTCGATTTGCAAAAATTTGCTACACGATGTTCACCCATGATTTACACTTCGTTGACAAATAGTTTGATTTACAGTATGGGTGAACATCATGTAGCAAATTTTTGCAAATCGAATTCACACGTATTCTTATTCTCTTTCATTTTCTCTTATCTGAGATAAATTTTTTCTTATCTTTTTACTAATTTTTCTCAAACGCACTGCGAGAAATTTATTATGAATGCTGTTTATGTTTAAAAATGCTTTTGCTTACATGAAAATTAAAAATTATTTTCTCTTACAAATTGGTTTTTAAGTGAATTTAAGTGAATATTAATGTTTATTTATTACTCTTTGTTGAAACGGTTTTATAGAAAAAAATTCTTTCATAAAAAAAATCATATAAGACTTACTTTTATTAATTGTTTCTGCCTGTGTGTTTATCTTTTTCGCTCACTTACACAACCTTAACTTTATCTTGGTCACCCATGATTTACAGATATTTTTATTGTTATTTATTATTATCTTCTCCGTTCCTCTTTAATGCTTTGTCTGTGACGAAATATCTAAGGCAACAACATAAAGCAAACGCAACAACAAAAATAAAGACCTTTTCTGCTAACAATTTTCTTGTTTTGCTCACTTACTGACCCTCAGTAGCTGAGCAAATAACGATTTTGTTCGTATCATGCGGTCAGTAAGAGACCGATTCGTGTGTTATGCTCAATCCGTAACCAGCGTGACCGTTTGACCGACTAAAGTGGCAATTTGCCACTTTTTCGACTGCTTTTCCCCTTTTTCGACTGCCTTGCCACTTTTTGACCCGCTTTATTTAGGCTGAGTTATATGAAAATACATTAAAAATAAAAAGTTTAGTGCAGTTTTCTCGTATTTTTTTTAATTTTGCCCCTTTTCTTTGATAAATCCCCTATTTGGTGCCACTTTTTGAAAAATGTCATCGGTCACCCTGTCCGTAACCCGGGAGCGAGAACACGATTGAAACGAAAAAGAGGGTTGCTGTTCAGACACTAAGTGATTCCGTCATTTTTTTTAGGTCTTTTGAGTGAGAAGACCGCACAGAGAAATTTGCACAAACACAAACTTGATATTCTGCTGATGATAGAAAATAATCGGAATTGGACAATTGAGCGTGGTCCTCTCAAATAGAGAAAATGTTAAATAAAAAAATATCTTGGAAACTCGTGCAGTGAAAATTTTTAAATATTAAAATACCCAGCAAAAAAATACACAATACCATCAGAACTACTTGACATATAATGACTTACTTTTCTGATTGCCAAATTACATTACTCACTTACAAATCACATTACCTTATATTTAAAAATATGATGTAGAAGTTGCTAAATGAAGAGAATGATTTTTTTAGATAAAATAGATTACGCGAACAGGTTGCCAAATAAAAAAAGTAAGTATTTCTCAAGAATGGATTATTTTACTCTCATGTCTTGTTAAAATCATTAAGTTGTTAATTCAGTAAGGAAGATCTTCCACCAAAAATGCTTAATTTCAAACTCTATTAGCGTTTTGAAAATTTTTTGCTGGGTATTAAAACGTATGAAAAAGCAATTTACCATCCCTGATCTGAAATGGAAATAAAGTTTACAACAATTATACTTCATTGAACATAAAATTGTATTTATATGGCCAAATTAAAGAAAAAAAATAAGTAAGCCCAGTCCACACTTACAATTTTGTTGCAGCAACTTTTTATTTTTTGATGTGTAAACATCTATACGCTAGGGGTAAAAATCTTTTGACTTTGATTTCTTTTCTGAGATTTCTTTGCATTGTCAAATCGGTGTGAGCTATGTATGAGTGCATTAGTGTTTGAAAAAGCAATACCAAGCAGAGAAACAAGTCGGCCGTCTCGAAGCCGACGGTGCGCTGCCGCCGGTTATTTTTCTGTATATTTCCGTACACCAAAGGTGAAAATGAACCGTAAGAGCTACGGACTTGAAATTTGGACACAATGTGTAGACATTTGGCCACTACAACAACAAATGCATAAGAGTTAAAAACTAAAGGGTGTTCCAAAACGAGCAACGAAAAATGTTAAAATCCCATGTAATATACATACAATTGTATGTACATATATACACTTGAAATTTTAAAGGTTAGTGGATTTTTATACAGACTACAAAAATTAACACTAAATTTAAAAAATTTAAATCAATGGGTGTTCCATCAGTTAATGCAATTTTGACTTTGTAATTTTGACAACTTGCAGTATCTTGGAAACCGTAAGAGCAAAACTCTTGAAATTTTCAAAAACGGTAAAACTAAAAAATCAAAAAAAATATGAAATCGCCAAATATAAAAAAATCGCCAAAAACAAAAAAAAATCGCCAAAACGAAAAAAGCACCAAATTAAAAAAATCTCTAGGACTAAAATAAATCGTGAAAAACCGGAAAAATCACCAAAATGAAAAAAATCCTTAAACAAAAAAATTGCCAATATGAAAAAATCGATTAAATAAAAAAAACCCCAAAAAGAGAAAAAATCGCCAAAATGATAAAAACCCCAAAAAAAACCGAAAAAAATCGCCAAAATGAAAAAATCGCCAAAATGAAAAAAAAAATTGCGAAAATTAAAAAAACTCAAAAAGAGAAAAAAAAACGCCAAAACGAGAAAAAAGCGATAAAACTGAAAAAAAATCGTTTAAACTGAAAAAACTTAAAAAAGGAAGAAAGCTAAATAAAAAAAATGATCAAAACCGAATGTGCGCGAGTCAAAGTCGCACCTTACTGCATTTATTTTAATTGCAGTGCGTACACAGCAACAAGAACAGCAACAATTAAACGATGAACAACAGGAATTAAAAATTAAAAAGTAAAAGTAAAAGTAAAGACATTTACCATAGATGAGCACTGCAGTACCACTAAAGTTTCAGTAAAAATAATAAAAAAAAAATTAACAAGTAAATTTTTACTGATTACTAAAATTTGTTTCTACAATTTTTATAAATTGCCTAAATGACTTGTTATATGATGAGGTGTATTGAATTTTCAGTAATCAGTAATGCCCGTATTCATAATGAAATTCTACCAAGTGGCTAAATGTTTTTCGTACAAAAGTTTCAAAATTTGAATGAAAAAACTTTGCCACTTGCTACAATTTTATTATGATTACGGCCGTACGATTTTACTGGTAATGCAAATTAAATTTCATTAGCAGTAAAAATTTACTGAATTTTTTTAGTAATCAGTAAATTTACTGCTTACTGCAATTTTGAATGCAGTACATGCAGTGTGCCCATTTACTAACCAAATAAGTTTAATAAAACAAACAAAAACCAACAAATTCATACGTATTTACAATATTGAAAGTTTTGATACTTTTAATTAATTAATTTAAAAAAAGATACTAAAAGCATAAGTACTTCCAACTTAAAAAAAAAAATTTTCATTACTAGATGTTTACACATCTCCTCTGTGATCGGACTCACATTGTTTTTTTTTTTTAATTAAAGAGAGCAATAGAGGAATACAATATAAATATATATTTATTTTAATACCGTAATAAGAATATACATATTTTTCATAATTTTTTAGAAGTTAAAGAAAAAATGGACTCTCTCAGTTTAAGTGGACATTAAGTTATTAATTGGGCTCAACTAAGCAAAGATTTTAATATTATTTTAAATATTGAATAAATGAGCATTGCGCATTGATGCGTCTCAGAAGTTATGTACGAATTACTTCTGCTTACATTTTTGTAGCTGTTGGTTTTGCGCTTTCGTTACAGATGTACAAATATCAGAATTTGTAACGCGTGAGTAACGCATTAATCACGCTTAAAACACCTGTGATTTTGGTTGTATTTATATATAATAATGATTAAAAAAGTAACATTCGTGATTTTAGCTAATTTTTTTAAGCTTGTTAAAAATTATTTTTGGCTAATTTGTATTCGAAGTCAATCAATGGCACCCAATTTACTAGGAGCGTCCATGAATAAAAAGCGACGAATTTTGGCTTGTTTTGTTGGTTAAGCCACGTTTATATGATATTTTTTCTTGTTTCGGTATTTCTTATAGTGAAACATGTAGCATATTCTATGAGTTATCTATCCACATCAAATTTAATGTGTTTAAATTTTATATTTCTGAGGATATAGAAAAAATAATAATTACTTTATATGGGGGCACTCGTGAACATGTAGCTTATTGCTAGATCTACCCATATGCAATTTAGTGACCTTCACCATTATAGTTGTGGAGATATGAATTGGTCAGCGAAAAAGGGTATTTGGCCCCACTGTGATATGTAGGCGTCGAGTTACAACAAAAGATCTTTCATAAGAGCTGCCCCCGATTCCAGTGATTCTGGTACAAAAATTACACAAAAAACGTTTGCTTAAAAAAAATACCTTTAAATAGTACTCGTACGACAAAACGAATCCAGTAGGCACGAGATTACCTGGCATCGTTTATTTTTTTAAAGACCGACTCGGACGTTCCAGATGGATACAATTATTATGTCTATGATCTACGTAAATCCTCATCCAGACTTGCAATTTTTGTTGCTGCAGTTTCTTAAAATTCTACTTTGAAATTGCATAAGTGTCCAATGTTAAAATACATTGCTGAGCAAAAATCTCTTAACACATGCTGTCAAACACAAATTATATTAAATTTTCTTCAACGTAAAAATAGAAAACAAAAGTTTTAACTGCATAAACCCAATAAAAGTTCAATCCAAATTAGAAAAGGATAAATATATTGACAATTTAAGTATTTATGTGAATAAAAAGCAAATATATTTGAATATATTTACGTGTTCGCCACCAATAAATACATTGTTGAACACAAGCAATTTGACGTCATCATTCTGCCGGCGTTATTGCTTGTGTTAAGACACATCAAATTGCTCGTGTGGTTGTAGTTTTATGAAATTGCAATTTATAAATTTAAAAATTCTATTATACCACAAATTTCCCTGAAAAATTAACAATTATATTTACTTTTTGTTTAATTTTTTTGTTTGTTTTTCATACAAGTGAAGAAATAAAATTATAAAAAACGTCAAATACTAGTAACAATTTGAAATTAACAATTACGAATTTCAAATCAAAAGAGAATTGCAGAGCAGATGAAACCGTGTACCCCTCCCCAATCTTCTCACCTTTCTCACCAATAAACTCAAAAATTGCTGCAATAAAAATTGCAATTCTGGACAGGAACTAACGAAGGACGTTATCTTAGTTGTTTCTATGGGTGTGAAGGTAGTGTGATGGTGTGGATGGCGATTATATGATAAGGTACAAGTGAGATTAAATTTCTGACATCTAAAATGAAGACGTATTGTTACAAAATTTGTTGTTTATATTACATTTCATCGGGTGATTACTAGTTTACCGCACATTATATTAAGAACACATTATTACATCGGCAAACGAGTCGCCACCTGACGATGTGTCAATTCACAAGTCGTTAATGCAATTATTACGCAAAAAAATATTGTTTGTGTTGTTTGTACTTATTATAATAGTAATATAATTTTTCTTTAAAATTGTTTTCTTTATTTCTTAAAAGCTGCAACAATTTTAAAGAAAAATATGAATTCTTAGTACAAAATTATTAATATACATATATAAAACCACACTATATCAAAAAATAGAGGATAAATTTAAAATCAGCGATCTGGTAATATAAAAAATATTTATTTTTTGGGTGGCGTAACAAAAAGTTTAAGTATATTTTTAATATAATGCACAATGGGCCATAGCCATAGTCCCAAAAAAGGAAACAACTTAAAATTAAAAATCTGTATCTACATATTTGTCTACTGTAGTCAAAAACAAAGTGTGTGTTAAGTTGAACCGACCTTAACTGGGTGCCACAACAAATTATTGAAATTCTTTCATATAATCGAAAACAAAATATAAGAAATATAATCAATGTTTCCATCAACCAATAGCAAATGTTGAAAACTTTGCCACTACCACACACTATTGTGGTGTCACAAAATGTCATAGTGTGTACGCGGCACAAGTTTTTTACATGTATCCCTTGAAGTATGCAAAGTTTTAATTGTTGTAAAAATTTGGGGTATTCAAACGGTGGTGTTAAAGTCATAATGTCCTAAACTTTAAACTAGTTTAAAATATGATTGCTGTGAGCAACCCCTTATGTTTAAGTATGTTAGTTGAAGCATCAACAAGATGATACAAAACAAATGATAAAAAATGTTACAAAAATGAAATGATATTTGGTACGAATATGCAAAATTATGAGAAAATTATTCAACGGCTTCTATCTGTGTCCGAAAATGATCTGCGAATTTTTGCAATATGTAAAACAAAATTTTTTCGATCATTTATCCTTTTAAAATTTTAATTTTGGAATTTATTTGCAAATTTTAGTCAGTTTTGCAAATCAGGTAATTTTTGATAAAACTTATTGTTCGTAGTGTGCGTAATTTTAACAAATTAGGCGTGAATCAAGCCACATCACTTTTGTATTTAGAAGTATTTTTATTTTTGCAGTTTTTGCTCTTTTTACAGTTTTGGCGACTTTCAATTTATATCACACTTTGCTATCTTTGTTTATCAAGTTTTTGCAAATGTTCTCTTTCGCGAATTTTTCAGATTTTTTGAAATTTCTTATATCTTTAGGTATTTGTAAGTAATTTTAGAGCTTGTTTGCAATTTAGCAATTTATCGCAAATTTTTCCAATAAAACTGATTGTTCCCAATTCTTTGTTTTTTTTTTTTTGACAGTTTTAAACTTTTTTTTTATAAATATCAGACTTTAATACATATATTTTTGATGTTACCAAGTTTTTGCGAATTTTCGTAATTTTTACGGATTTTGCAAGTTTTTTGCATTCTTTACAATTTTAGCATTTTTAAAATAAATTTTAAGGTTTTTTTCAATTAAAAAACTACTCGCGAATTTTCGAAATTTTTTGCACATGAGATAATTTTTGATTCATAAAATCAGATATTGTTCGTTTACAATATCTGAGGCTTTGGACATTTTTTGAAAATATTCGCATTTTTGCAAGTTTTCGCGATTTATATGCTGTAACGATATGCTCGGGTTATTGCTTTTTTGCCGTCTATATAATCAGCTTTGGGAGAAATTTTCCAATATTTTAACCCCTTGCGAATTTATATATTTTTTGAAATATTTAATGATTTTAGTAGAAATTAACTAAAGAAAAACGTCACGTATTTAAATATAAATGATAATTTTATCGAAAAAGAAAAGTAAAAAGCAAAATAATTAGTTATGACAGTAACAAATATATCGATCCTTATTTTCAATTTTATCGTAAGCGACATGTTATCGAAAATTTACTTTTTTATTGAAATTAAAATTTTATGGGCCTACCCATAGTTTAAAATTATCAGAATGCCAAAATTGTTGGTAACTTTTAAGATACGGGCTATAAAATTTTACGTACAAGAACCAATTTGAAAATTAAAAAAAAAAACCTTCTCCTGAAAAATTAAATTTTTGTCGCTTACGATAAAATTCAAAATAAGGCTCGATATAGAGTGAGGAATTGTATTAATATAGTACACCTTTTTTATGAAAGAAAATTAAACTAATTTTAAACTGGTTTAAAATGTTAGGACCTTATTACTCTATGATGCATAAGATACCCTTGTGAATACCCCAATTATGTATAAATAATATTGTAAAGTACAAAAGAGTAATATAATACGTGTTTTAATATGAAAAATTTAATGGCATTTTTAGGTTAATAAGTTATGAATTTTTTCTTTTCATTTTAGTAATACGAGTAACATATCATGAAATAAAGAATTAAAGATAGCGCATTCAAGTTGTAAAAATTTTTAGCTTCTGTGCATCTACGTCACAGTAGTCGATTAGCACAAACACCATCACAGAAACATGTGTATTTGGTATAAGAAAATATTGTTTACATTTCGATATCAATGTAATTTTGTTAATGTTTTCTTGTGCCTGCCGCGAAATTGCTTTTTATTCATTTCCCAAATTTTTTTTTTTTGATTGCAGGAAATGAATTTTTAAGAAGTTTTAGTTTTGAGTCCATTTTCTTCATGGAATGTTGCGAAAATTGCTTCATGTATGTACATATGTACTCGTACGTCATCATTGACTACGTTATCTTACATAATCTGTATTTGTTAAGATGATCTACCCATGCATATATTAAAAGGTCCTTGTCACAGCAATATTTGGAACCGTGTTTACAAATTATTGCAGAAGCTAATCAATATCCTTAGCCGTTTCGGCCAGAAATTGCAAAAAAAAACTGCAGGCAGTAGTTTTCTCTTCATCATCATTTTTAATAAATTTTTATTTTGTAGTTATGTATTTAGGAATTTATATTCGCTTGTTGGTTAATGTATTTCGATTCTGCTCAAGACTCTCATAAGCAGACTTCAACCGAGATTTTTGAAATAAGCTAAAAAAGCTTCATATGTTCATAAAAAAAACTCTCAATATATCATTGAGAATTATATATGTACGTACTAGTGATGCGCGAATATTCATATTTGAATTCCCCATATTAAATATAATAAAGTGTTCTTTAAATACATTGGAGGGGCACACTGTCTGTTTCCTAGATAATAATATCCCTTTGAAAATACGTCTATGTATGAAATTTTCCACTAATAAATCTGTCAAAACTTACACCTAGTGGTCTCAAGTGGCCCAACAACAATTTCAAAACTTATAATTTGATATGGTCATATCCATGTATGAATTTATTTTTTGAAAGGACACTTTTGTGCCCATGAGAATTGGAAGAAATATTTTCATAAGCTTCTGCAAGATTATTTCCTTCTATGAATGTATCAGAGAATAGAAATGAGTAGTGTAAAAGTGAGTTGAGCTAAATCATGACTTATAATTTCTTGTGCTTACATATGTATGCGCGCTCATACTTATTGCAATGTTGTCTATAAATAGAAAGTTTGAAGTGCGCATCGAACTCATATTTAGCAACATTCATGACGTTGTTGATTTCGACTCTCCTTAACTCCATGCCTATGGACGATGCAAAATAATTATGATTAACATTTAAGTTCTCAATGAGGTAGTTTAGACGAGAACAATTTTTAAGCCGCACAATTTTTGTTCTTTTCCAAATTACACGAGACCAATTCATCTGGCACAAAATGTATACGTATACACAGCTTTGTGTGTGTTAGTGTTTTTAGTATTCATTTAACATTTGCTGTTTTTTAAGTTCTGTGTGTATTGGTTTTATGCTGCTAATGCGGGGTTGTAGCTGGTTGAAAAGTTGTGCCAACCGCAAAACCGCTCTCATTGCCTCTCTCACCTACAAACTGGCATGTTATGCCAGCACAATTATGCCCGTGTAAATCAGCGCAATAGCCCAATTCACAATCTTGTGCAAATGGACTTGCATCGTTGCATGTGCAAAATTGTGTAGTATATTCTACTCACCACTTAACAATTCTTAGTGGTGAGTATCAATATAATATACCATTTTGCACATGCAACGATGCAAGACCATTTGCACAAGATTGTGAATTGGGTTATAATAAGATTATGTGTTTCTCTGTTGCTTTTTTTTGCAGGAATTCAAAAAAAAAACTTTTTGCTACTAATGTATACTACTTGCAAACTATTTAATGATTAACCTCCATATGCAAAAAGTAACGTGTGCTTGAAGTGTATGTTAAAACAAAATTTCCATACAAAAAGCGGTTTTAACGTACACTTGAAGCACACTTTATTTTTTCGCATATGGTGGTAAACTTTTAAAAAAACATACATGCATGAGTTGAGTGAGCTGAATCAATGTGAGTAGACGAAGTATTTTCGTGAAATTAGAAAACAAACTGAGGTGATGTAAGAGTGTGAGTGTGGTATGACTATAAATCATACCCTGCAGAAAGTGCGAATAGTGAAATTGTAGTGATCTACTAGTGACATTGTCAGTAGTACTACTGACCAGGTGTACCCCAGCCAATGTAATCATCTATTGACATTTAACACTAGCTTGTCATTGAAAATCCACCACTAGACTGTAGCACTACTGACTAAGTAGTTATTTTGGGTCCACATGGAGACATTGGCACTAAAGAATCATTAGTAAATTTTAGGGGCTCTAGTCTACAATATCGATATATCCTGTTTCGTTGTCAATAGTAAAATTATAGTGATTTTCTAGTGACATTGTCAATAGTGTTACTGACTAGGTGTACCCAAGCCAATGTAAATGCCTATTGACACATAAAATAGGGTTGTCATTCAAAACCTACCAGTAAACTTAAGCACTATTGAGAAGTCAGTTCTTTTGCGACCACATGGAGATATTCGTAGATTCTAGTGACCCTCGTCTACATATATTTATTTAATATTATTGCACAACATAATAATAAAGAAAAACAAACTATTGACGCGTTCATTGACAATTTCACCAGAAATACACTAGAACTGTTTTTTAGCTAGCGAAATTGTCGCTAGTGAAAGAGTATTGACATAGAGACATATGGTTCTAGGCTGACTAGAGGGTATTTATTTCAACTTATACGTATAAATCAATGTTATCGTGATTATACGTAAATCAGAATAGTTGAGTCAAAATCATATCTACTCAGTTATATTTAAAATTTCATGAGTCAGTATGAATATCGAAAAAATGATTCATTGCCGATCACTGGTAAGTATTTGTTATCTTTATTGGTAATAAATGTTGTAGTTTGATATGGAAACAAGTTATTTCTGTCTATTAAAAATACTTAAAAATGTAGACGAAGAGAATGAAGAAATTAAAGCCATTTAAACAGTTTGAATATAATTCGTCTCTAGATTGTTTGGCATAAAGTGACTTTTCTGCAAAAATTAAAAATTAAGATTTGTCGTACTGTGTAGGAATATGTTAAACTTTTACGGTCTTATTCATAAAAATTCCTTATTTAAGCTTTAATCTGTACATTACTTTTGAAACAGATTTTACTTTATTAAGCTCTAATAAACATTTGTATTCATAACTGATTAATATCAGTGAATTAACTATTAAACGATTTTGCTTCTTTTGTAATTTTATGTTGGCAACATCATGCTACTTTCGCTCTCATTTTATGTTTAGTGATGCATACAACGCAGTATCGATTATCTAGGTAGTCTGTTTGAGTCGAAAAAAAGTAAATCATTACGCATAATGTTATTAAAAAATAACTTAAAAAGTAGGCGTTTCACTTTTTATTAATAAACAAACCAAAAAATTGTATATGTTACAAAAAATTGTATTTAAACACATTTATATTCGGCTGAGTACAGAGGTAGGCAAATACCCATTTTATTGCTGTCGATTATGCATCACTATTTTATTTTAATTTTAAAATGTTATTGTACATACATACATACATACATATGTAAGCATGCGGTACCATACAAACATGCGTATGCTTGTACTTGCATATGCCCTTATGTTTATAATTCTATTTTTCTTTTTGCCAATGAATGAGGTAGTTTAGACGAGAACAATTTTTAAGCCGCACAAGTTTTGTTCTTTTCCAAATTACACGAGACTAATTCATCTGGCACAAAATGTATTCGTATACACAGCTGTGTGTGTGTTAGTGTTTTTAGTATTCATTTAACATTTGCTGTTTTTTAAGTTGTATGTGTTTGGTTTTATGCTGCTAATGCGGGGTTGAAGCTGGTTGAAAAGTTATGCCAACCGCAAAACCACTCTCTTTGCCTCTCTCACCCACAAACTGGCATGTTATGCCAGCACAATTATGCCCGTGTAAATCAGCGCAATGTGATTTCTTTAATTTTCAACAATGTTTATATGTATGTATTTTTCTTTTTGTACAATTATGCATACATACATACATGTACCGACTTACATAAATTAATACATTTGTCCAAGAACATGATTCAGGAGACATGCATAAGAATAAACAAGAAACATAAAAGTGAGAAACCACAGAAAATCTCACATAAGGGATAAAAAAATCAAGAAAATATTATTTATAATTGTTTATCAAATGCTCAAATTAGCATGGAGGCTACATTAAAAATCTCTGAGTTATGACGCGTTTATTAAACGTCTAATAGGCTATTAAGCATTTATGAATAGTCTTTTTTCGATTTTTTTCTTTTTTAAGCTGTTATGAAGAGTTTATGAATAAGACGGTTAGAAATTTGATAGTTTTTTTTAAATAACTATAACTATAATAAAATATTTTCATATATCATTTTGCAGCCATTAATAGAACCCCAATCTAAGCGAATATCGTTTCAAATATTCGTATTCACGAATGTCCAAAAATTGACATTCTGCACATACCAAGTACCTAAGTACACAAACATAATGGCGAATATTCCGAAATCCTAACCAAAGTCGAAACTAATAAAACAGAAACTAAAATATAGTTCATATATAGTTACAGCTCTTATTCACAATTCATAACTAGTGCAGCAACTGCTTTCAGCTGGTAAACGAAATGCAACCTTGCATATTGTTATGAAGAGAGCATAAAATTTCGATAATATTTTGAACGATAAATTCTTTAATTAATTAAAGAGCTTATGAAGCTATTAAAAACAGTCTTATTTCCTTGAAAAATTTTACAAATTCTAAAAAAGAAATTTTTTGGTTATAGTCTATACATATGTAAATCAATTAAAATAAGGGCCTCTAAAAATAAAGTTATTCAATTGAATTTTGTTGACCAAAAACTCATCTCTAATTTATTTTATTGTTTTATGTGTATATGTAGATATTTTGTTGGACGGAATAGAAATGAATGCAAGAAGTAAGAATTAAAAGCAAAGCTTATTATATAGGAAATTGTTAGAAAATAAAGAGTATTTATTGTTCTGTGCATTTTAAAGAGCCGCAAAATAATTTTACTTTGCAAACAAATTGTAAATGAAATCAATCAGCTATTCTTTAAATGCATTAGTTAGTTGGCATTTAGTTATAGCTATACACATAATTAAGTGTATAACTTAAATAGGGACTTAAAAAAGTTAACACTTAGTGGTAATTTCTAAATATGCGCCAATAAGTTTAAAAACCTCACAAAACAAACAAATACAAACTGTTAATACACTAACCCCCATATTCATAAAAGAAAATAAAATGAATTTGAAATTCATTTTAGGAAAATTTTGTATGGACAATTTGAAATAAAATACATTTCAAATTCGTTTAAAATTTTATGAATATGGGAGTAAATACTAAAGAACTTATTCATAAAAAATTTTCGAATGTCGAACAGTCTGCTTTTTTTACAATTTAAAAACCGGCTGAGTCGAATACTTTTCGATTTGTACATTTTGCAATAAACTTAGTTTTTACTATATTAAAATTTAGACCAACGTGTTCTGTTGATTTTACTAAGTATTTTTTTTCAGTGTAAAAGCTCTAAGCGTTTTTTGATCATGGCGACATTTATTTAAACATGAAATTCAAGCAAAATTATTTTATGACGTAATAGCAGAGGTGAATTTAATTGGCCTTATGGTGTGGAAATTCGAAATTCAGTTGCAAAAATGTGTTTTAGTTTTGTTAACATTTTACTTCATATTGTTCATACATTCATAAGTATATACCATTAAGGAATAAGCTCTACATACACCCAATATTTTTGGGGTTTGGGGAAACTTGGGAAGAAATTCAAAAAATTCATTATGCCAATATTGAAGGTGATAATAAATATGTTTATAAAAGAAATAAAAAAAAATAATTATAATAACAACTACAATGGCAGAAATAATCAAAATATATAGGAAAAAAGTCTACATACAGGCATACAATACATAAAAAAAAAATACGTGCAAAATGTTTGAGGACGTCAACTTGTTTGAAAATTCTATGATTTACGGTACCAAGCCGTCCAAATATGGTCTTATATGTTCTTAAAAAAGCAACAAGTGATATTAACCTCGAAAGAATCTAAAACATTTACCGCAAATGGCGCTATTGAATTTGAGTTCACTTTATGTGTAATAATTACTTAATTTAATCTCTATTTAAGCATGGTTAAGGTTTTAAGGGCAATGCCGTCATTTGTGGCAAATGTTTAGATTCTTTCAGAGATATTTTCAACGGTTGTATTTACATGAACTGTTAACTAAAATAATAATAAATCAATTTAAAATCCAAACTTTTGTACAATAATTTTCTTACTTAAAAAACCGGAAACCGGGTTTTTCATAATTTCAAATATTCGAACTATTCGAAACCCGGTTTGTCAAAAAATTCGAATAATCGATCACCCTAATCATTACTCAATTTGTTTTTGCATTAATGCAAACAATGCATTAATTTAATCGTACGACACTAGAAAAGAAAATGGGATATAAATGGAAACGTTTTGAAATATTTGCAGAGATTTTGACATCATCATAAAATGTAATTTTATTGCATTGTTATTTCGTACATGGAATATGTTTTATATACATAACTAAGCAGCAAAGCTATAAGACGCCTAAGACACCTCTCTTCCTTTTTTTTTAAATTAATTCACTTTATGTACCATCATCGATTTTTTTAGTTTAAATAACGCACAAGACAAATAACTATTTCACAGTTTATGTAATTTTTTTTGTGACTACTGTGGCGTCAGCAAAACCAGCTGAGTTGGGTACAAAGTTAACGGACCAGTGCAATGCACCGTCTTTGTATTCTTTGTTTCATAATAATATGTGTATGTATGTCTGTACATATGTATGTATATTTAACAAAAAACTTTTCTATTTTAATTATAATAGCCCAATTCGCAATCTTGTGCAAATTGTCTTGCATCGTTGCATGCGCAAAGTGGTATAGTATATTGATACTCACCACTAAGAATTGTTAAGTGGTGAGTATCAATATACTATACCATTTTGCACATGCAACGATGCAAGACTATTTGCACAAGACTGTGAATTGGGCTAATATTTTGTAGTGCAAAATACAACATACGAGTATTTCTGGGTTTTTCTTTATATTTCATCATTGTAATAAGTAAATAAGTTATTTTGATTTTTTTAAATAAATTTTTATATAATATTTTTGGTTATACATATATTTTAATGTTAATTATTTTATAAAATCAGTCTCAATACAAGCCATCTTAATAATTTTTATTTTTTGTTTATTTCGCCTAACGTAGTTATATTTGAATATTTTATTTATTTATATCTAAATTTAGTTCTTTATGGTTTTTTTTCATCTGATTTGTTCTTTTAAAAATTTATTTTATTTTGGTTTTGAAAGCAACTAAAAATTTTGTTTTACATATTTTCTTTCATTTATCGATATAAGCAGTATTTATTTATATAAGCAGTAAGTTTATTTTTTCATTATTTGAATGCAATAGTATATTTTTATTTTAATTTTTAAACAATTAGTGCTAGTTTTTTTTAGAAATATTGTGCATTTTAAATATTTTAGTTTTCGTTTTATAATTCTACAATATTGCTTTTAGAGTTTAGAATGACTGTTTGGTATTTCTTTTAAAGTTCTAATATGAAAGTGATTATTTTTCATTAAGTTAAAGTAAAAACTCTAGAATTTGTTTATGTTGTAAAATAATTTTTTAAGCGACTGGTGTGTGATTCCGAAATAAATTTTAAACACAGTGTTAAAAAACTAACAATTTTAATGGCTTTGATAGAATTTTTTTTTCATAATAATACGAACAACAACTGCGCGCATATTTTAAATCGCTAGTTGCTTAAACCCGCTATCGTTATTTGTGGAGTTTTTCTTTTGGAAAAGCTTTTCTAAAATGTATATATAGTTAATAATGTATATATAGCTAACCAGTACTTCACTTCCTAGATCGTGACACAGGTAAGTTTATTTCAAAAAGGAGGGACGCACACAGGGACAAATTGAAAATTTAGTGCGACAAAATTATTTACTTCATATGGACTCAATAAATTTTAATAAAACTAGGTACCTCAAAGTTTTTAGAGTCGTTGATTACGAATATGATGTCAGTTTTTAAAAATTTAAAATTGCGGATCCAATATGGCGGACAATTTTTGAAAAATTTATCGAATTCGCTTTAAACTCATAACACGGGGTTTTTGGGGTCGCTGATTACGAATCTTATATTAGTTTTGAAAAATTCAAAATGTCGGATCTAATGTGGAGAACAATTTTTAAAAAATTTATCGAATTCGCTTAAAACTTATTGCACGGGAATTAGGTGTGCTATCTGAGGAAAATATGCTCTATTTATTGAAGGGGGAAACGGGGGGACCACCACTTGACTTTTTTTTACTTAATAGTAGTTATGATTTTTAACTTATAAGGAAAAGTCGTGGAACTGTTTGGAACTTTTTTTATAGCTCTAGCTTAAATAATTTTTTCAATATATTTCATAATAAAAAAGGACACTGTATCTACACTACACATAATTGCTGTTTTTATAATAACTGCAAATTAAATTAGTTACATGGTGCTTAAAAATATATTTAAAGAACTTTAAACTATAAATTTACAAAAATCTGTCGAGTTTAGCAACAATAAACGCTGTAGGTGCTGCTGCCAGGTATAAGTGCGTGTAGCAGAAAATAATACTTTGCACGCACGTACAGACTAATACAATGCGTTGAAAAAAATAAATGTTTATAGGTTAATTGCGTACTGGTATATAGAACATATTAAGTGCAATTAGTAGTTACATTTAACAAAATAAAAATCCCACTTTTGTCGTCCTAATTCGGTCATTTGTCCCTGTGTGGGACGTTCTGAGTTTGGTTGTATTCCTAATTCACTTCGAAAAATGACTTCATAACTACATCATTTGTGCACCGATTGGAAAAATTCTTTTTTTTTCTCACAAGGTTCAGTTTCCATTTATGTATTTCCTTTGCCAGTGGAACGGCACCATGCTGAACAAATTTTTTTATATATTCTTTGTGCATTTACTTATCCGATTGCTACGAAATTTAGCACACACTCGTGGTCTTGTAATAAAATAATATAGAGCTTAAGCCAATGGACAGGGCACGCTCACTAAATTTTTTTATTATATTACACGTGCTTCTACTTAACCGAATCATATACATATATCATGGCACAAACCCTAAGGTCTAAAAGTGACTCAATCTTCTTTAAAAAAAAGTGGGCGGATTCACGTCCTTTAAAATTTTGTCTTATATTGTATGTACTTTTACTCAACCGATTCTCACAAAAATGGGCAATCTGGTATTTGCACAAATGGGAGGGATCACGCCCTTATAATTTAATTATATCGGCATTTAATCATAAACCGTCACAAGCCAAGAAATCCCAAATTTCATGAGTGGCAAAAAACTGTTGATAGTAAAGTAGTTTTTATTTAGCTGCCTTTGGTTTAAGTGCACTTTGGACTTAACTGCCTAAGCTGATAAATTTCTGTCACTATTCTTTAAAATCCCATACAAATGCGTCCTTAAGTGCACTTTCTATACCTGCACATTTAAGATAAGTGCTCTAAAGTTTTGGTAATTTTAAAATATTTTCATACAAAAAATCAATGTTAGCTGCACATTGACTTAACTGCACAAAATATATTTTTTCTGTAATTATTGTTCAACTCCATTTTTAAGTTCACTTTGTATACTTGCGCATTTAACATATTTTAGCTGTTTTAAATTATTCTGATATAAAAAATTTAAGTTAGATGCACACATTGAAAAAATGTTGCTACATAAATATGCAACCATGTATGTGTATAAAACTGAAGTCAAAAATTGTATACCTGTACATTTAGGCAGGTAAGTGCATTTAAGATAACAGCATTTTCGACTTATCTGCACAAAAAGTCGTGCAAAGTTGATGGTGCAGCTAAGTCAAAATTACTGTATTATACAAATGTGGCAAGTATGTTGCAAAAAAAAAGACCTAACCGTATTTTAACTGTGCCCGAAAGCTATTTTTGCGGTCGTTGTGGTTTTTGTGTTTCGGGTAAATCAATTTGATTTTAGTATCAAGGCGACAAACCTTACTGGTTGCAATTAGTTAAATTTGAACCAAATTACATAAAACAAAAGAATTTAAACATTTTCTACAAGTGTTATCTTTTATCATCATATTGCAGCAAATTTTTCGAAGTTTTCAGCCAGCAACTTCACGCGAAAATTTTTACATGTTTTAGAGCAAAACAATTTACTTGAGGTGTTTTTCTCATATTGGCTCATATTAAAAATGCATAGAAAAACGTGTAGTAAATCACTTTTGCTGTACAAAAAATATATGCCACTCTTCTGTAAAATCCTCACTAATCTTTACTTTCTTTTGCTGTTCTGTGCTGTGCCGTTCTGTTGCTAAATTTTAATAGTTATGTACTTCTGTAATAATTTATCGGCTATTTCTGACAAAAAAAGAAAAAATTATAAGGTTTGCATCGTCTTTTATTATGTTTCAATATATTTGTATGCTTTTCGTTTCATATAAGCTTGTAAAAATCAAATTTATTTAATTCTAAAAGCACAATCACAGTTTATTTCATAATTGTTTCATGTATTTGGATTTCACTTACAACTACTCAAAAAATTTTTGATTTTCACAGGTTGAATCGAAACAGAACATAAGGGAACAAAAAACTAACGACTGTTTAACTGTTTGAACAAAAGTTTACAAGCGGCTTAATGAAACAAATCTCACGAATTTGCCCAATTGCACAAATGGCAATTTTGAGAGTTCTCATGAAAACCCTTAAAATTATTGAAATAACTCAGAAACTTTAAGGAATTGAAGAATATTTTAAAGGGATAATTTACGGAAGTGAATGTAAAAAACGAGAAGAAGGCTTGTAAAGCTCCAAAATTAATTGAAAATTAAACAGATTAAGTTTAATAATAAGAAATACACATATTTTGGGTTCCAAATGAAATGTTATAGAGTGTAAGGTTGGGTTTCTAATTGTTTTAGGCACCGTGCAAAAGATTTCTTAGTATACCACAGGGATTCATGTTCAATGAAAAAAGGTGTTCCAAGGAATAATTGTTATTAATCGTGGACATTATTTATTAATCTTGCCCTAAAATATAATTATTTATGAGTTTTAATACATAATTGCAAGTATAATATTGAAATAACGCAGTGTATTAATTCAGTTCGCCTGCAAAAATAAAATGAAACAAAACCAAGGGAAAAGTGAAAAAATCCATGTGAAAAATATTATTCACGAAAAGGGGAATCAATAAAGGAAACACATTTCAGGGGAAAAATTATTCACGATTGCAATTTGGGGAAAAGGGAAAATATTTCGTGGGAAAAACTGTTCACGATAGGGGTGAATATAAAGTGTAATTTTCAACATCTAACTTTTTAAGTACAACTGCTTGTAAAAGCGTAATTTTTTACAATATTGTAATAAATGTTTTTTGACGATGTGTAGTTCTGTAAAGTGCATTGGAATCATTAAAAAACTCAAGTAAAATAAAAAATATGAATTAGGGGATTTCAACCTGAAACCATCGATATAATTTTGAACAGCTGTGTATCAATTTTCTAGTGATAACACAAAAATAATCGAAATATGTTGAATGGAACAAAGAAACATCTTTTAAAGGAGTCGAACAGTATAATTCTGTATAATTCTTATGCAAAAATGTCAACATCTTGGTAAGCTAGAGAAAAATGTGATCAAATGTAAAAATGCTATAAGGCCAGCTAAATATATTTTAACCCAGTAACTCCGAAAGAAAGAAAGTGCGCGAAAAAAATTTTTCTAGAATTTTTAGGATAAAATGTTATATGAAGTAAGATCATGATTTTTTTCCATTATTTTCATTATACAGACATAGTTTGCATTGATGTATATAAGGAGAGAAAAAGTAATAAAGGCTCATTACGAAAAAGCTTTCAACAAATTGAAATGAGATGTATCAAACCAATTCACATATTCCATTTGCAATAATGCTAAGTATATAAAGCAGAAATCTACATTAACTGACACCACACTCAGCGGACCAAATACAAAAGAACGCCGATGATGAAGGTTTAGTGGCCTTCGAAAACGGCTAGTTGTTCCGTTCAATTATGTGTTGTCATAATAGTTACAACTAACTTTGGTGTTATTTGTTCATTAATAATTATCACATGTAATTTGACTTACAAAGCAATACGAACTTTCTGTTGCCTGTTCAAATCATAAATATAAAGTTATTGTGTTTCGGCTTGTTCGAAAGAAAATTTAATAAGCTCTCGAAAGCTGATTAGATAACTAAACAATTTTGATGTCTAGGTTAATTTAAAAAAACTTTTAATGAAAATTGACATTAAATCATGACTTGAAGGCCTACCTTGTGGGCGGACGCACTCTCTAAAACACAGCTTATCGCTATGAAATTTTTTTATATTTTTTTCTAAATAAAACTGAACCGGGGGAAGAATATAAGAAATAAAAAAAAATATATATATATAACGACCACTCTAATGCATATACACACTGTTTTAAGAAAAATTATATAGCTGTATAGATTCACTGAGGGAAGATTTTGTGAAAGCATTTAGCTAAGGGTATAAAACATTTTAGTAAATTCCAATATCTAAAGGGCAATAATTGAGGCTCTCGTTTTGATGTGAAAAAACTCACTAAATTTCAATTTATCAGCCGTGTCACAGATTTCGTTCGCAATGGTTTTGATTCCATATTAAACATTCCATTCAAACTTCATTTTGGTTTTCACATTCCGATTGTTTTCATCAATCCGAAAAAAAAATGGTTAAATAGTTTTTATATTACAAGTGTGGCAATATAATTTTGTAGTAAATCATAATGTGGCATATGATTTTATATCACACCTCGTAATATGACGCCGGCAGAGCAACTGTAATTTTTTCCATAATATCAACAGAAAGGGGTAGACGGTGATGATTTTATATCATGAATAATCAAAGAAATATTTGAAAAATACTTGCCAAAAATAACTAATTTGCGTGTTGTTTAATTTTTTGGTCACAAATAATTGTTGTGTAGCATTTTTTAAATGAAAAGTGTTTAATAAATAAACGTTAAATGCACAATAACACATAAAATTATATTTGATATCAAGATGAATTCATCAGGCCGTGAGCTCTGATGCTTATGTCATCACGCTACCATAATATATATTAATAAATTGAGTCTATACGTGATGAATTTTCATCATGATATAAATTTGACATTCATCATGATATAATCCTCACCCCCATTAGAATCAATAGTCAAGTTATTCCTCAACATTCACATGTGAAATATCTTGGTATACACATTGATCGTCGGCTTACATGGAAACACATTGACACTAAGCTAACACAAATGAAACTTAAATTAACTCAGAGATATTGGCTGATTGGTAGAAATTCAACTCTCAGTATATATTGTAAACTTTTAATGTACAAGTCGCTTTTGAAGCCAATATGGTGCTACGGAATACAGTTATGGGGTAATGCTTCAGCTTTCAATATAGAGAGAATTCAACGAAGGCAAAACAAGATTTTAAGACTAATAACATCGGCTCCATGGTACATCAGAAATTCAAATTTAGATCGTGATTTAAATATGCCACAAGTGACTGAAGAAATTGCAATATACACATCCGCTTAAAAAAGAGGAACACTACGGCTCTAATACGCAACATTCCAGATGAAACTTCTTGAAAATATTTTTGTGCTTAATATGACATTTATGAATTATTAATTACTCTCACTAAGTTTATGCCTGTCAGTGGTCGGGCCTAATTAATTATATTAATCCTTAAGATTTGAATACTTATTGTTAGTTCATTTTTGAAGATACGATAAATAAATATCAGTATAAAAAAAGAAAAAATCATGATATAAATTCATGAGGTGTGGACACTATGTTATGCGATTTATTTGTATGCATATTTTAAATCTACCTTGTATTTTTCTGTTTTGTGTGCTGCCAATATAAAGATTTTGATACACATAAAAATGGGTATGGCAATACTAACCCTGCGTTTACACATGCATGTGCCTTTCATACAAGCTCTGTGTACGTATTATCAACAAAAATTTCGCACAAATGCCTGACTGTCTTGCAACTTGCATGTTGATATTATTGAACTTTATTCGTATTGTTTCAATGTTATTTATGTCTTAAAAATTCATTAACTGCTTGATTTGTGAATATTTAAAAAAAAAAATATTAAATTAGCTTTTAAATATATATAAAATTATGGCCTAATTTTGTAAAACAGAACGAAACGTTTCAAACAGAAATTTTTGGTTTGTTTTTAATTTTGAATTTTGTAAAACATTTGAAAACGAAAATTCTATCTTACGTAAAATAAATGTATTTTATAAAACAGTTTCAAACGTTTTCAAACGACTTAAATGTCATATGAAAACGTTTATTAAATTGTATTCGTTTTAAAAGTTTTAACTGCATTATTGCATTAGTTTTGCTGCAATAATGAGTAAATTAGTATCTAGGTCAAAGATAAACAAAAGGCCACCCGGGGCTACTTCGTTATGATATTTTTTACACGCACATTCGTACAAGCATGCATTTTACTCTCTTTTTTTTATATATGTATGCGTTTGCCTGATTTTGATCTAGGTGCACGATAGAGCTCCAGGCCAGCTCGGCCAATGGACGTAGTGCCTATATTTACACATACATTCGCTTTAACACCCTCATAACTACTTTGTTCCTGTCAATGGTAAAATGATAAAATTTTATGCGAAGTTTGAAAGTGTGTAATGAAAGTTTCCTGATAAATGGAGATGCAAAAAGTGAATTTCTTAAGACATACTCACTGACACTGATCACTGATACAGTCATCAAATTGATGAAGCACTTGAGCTTTAACTATAGAGCTATGTTTTGTTACACAATTAGGCCTAGGTGAGTTACGAACAAGAAAAATTCGAAAGCATCGATTGTTAAACCAGTGAGACTGGGCCGTGGTCATAAAATTTAACGTGATGTTATACTATTATGTATCTCTTTTTAACCCATTATATTATTTAACTTTGCCCTTTTAAACTGGCGCCGTGATCATTAATAGAAATATAACAGACTAGAAATCTTTAATTTGCAATGTTTTATTAAAGAAAACAAAAAGTAGTTAGATCTTCACAAAAATATAAGTGTGAAAAAAGGCCAAGTTCCTATTCAAAATTTCGGCCATCAAAAGTAGTGAGATAATTTTTTTATAAACGTGTCTGTCACGACTTTCGAACGTTTTCAATTAAAATGAAAATTTCCCCTTTTCTATGTATTAAAACCAAATATATATTGGTTTAAATTTCCGAATTAGGTAGATGAGATATCAAGCCTAATTTTAAAAAAGATTTCGTTTAAATTAAATTAATTTTAATGTGGAAAAAGGCGATTCTATTTACTTTCACATTGCTTGGTGCAGTCGAAAGTAAAACGAAAAAATTATTCGGAAGTGAATGTCAGGACACCAAAACATGTGGAAAAGATTCACTTTCACACGGATGTGAAAGTCATGACAGACACGAAAGTTCTTGTTTGGCACAATACTTATCACAATTTTACAATTTTACATTTTACATAATCGTTAGGGCGTCATGTTATTTCTATGCAACCTGCATGCAATATTTTTACCTTTTAATACAGCAGATAATAGCGGATATCTCTTTATTTCTTTATGTGGGGAAAAATGTTGTGAAGTAAGCAGGTTGCCTAGAACCGATATGAGACCTTGTCGATTGGACTTGTGAGATTTTGGATAGGAACTTGACTGAATTGATGTGTGTGATGAAAAACATATCCATATATATATATATATATATATATATATATATATATATAAGTACATTAACATTTCACTCCAGCATTGAAATATTGAACGTTTCAAAGTTTCACAAACATTCCAATAAGTATTTATGGGCCCTTAACTAACGCCGCTCATTTAGAATTTCTTGTTTCGTTGGTGCATATTCCATAATTTAATTAAATTTGACTTTGAAAATATTTTTATATTCAGCTTTTTATAATGAATAATATATTTTTCAATTATTATATTTTGACAAGAAATGAAAACAACGTAGCGTTTTATAAAATTTAAAATAATTTTGTTTTCGCTCCAACCAGAAACGAAAACGAAAACGAAAATTCGTTTAGTTTTACAAAATTAGGCCATTAGTAAAAACTCAACACATTACACTGAAATCCAGTTAATTTGTGTTAAAGTATTAATAGGGCAACACTGTTAGCTAACTTTTCATTTACTTGCCACAAGTGAAACCAGTCACTGTCTTGTAAAATTTCTTGGCAGTTGAGTTGGAACATGATACAATTATAACAGGTACATGCACAAGCCCAGCCTGTTAATGTATACAATGCAAATAGTTGTCAAACTTTGTTTACAAGCTGCGAAAATGTTAGTGTATGTGTTTGAATAAAATGATTGCAGTGTTGCCAATGAATTTACACATCGCTGTGTCTCCAATTACACATCGAAGAAAATTACACTACACATCTTTTGTGTAGGTTAAAATTAAAACAAAAATAAATAAAAATAGAACCCAAAGTAGAATTACACACAGATTATACAAGAATTTAATTACATGGCCTACACATGTGAGTAGAAATTACACACTGTCTAACTACACACAGATTGGCAACACTGAATAACTATAATCATGCAGGAATGCCGCGTCTGCAATTGTACTTTAGTTATTTAGTAATTGTTATTTTTAAAAACAAAAGGCATCTGTTTCTGACAGTTATTCGTTTGTTTATACCAACAAAATGAATGTGTTTTTTGGTGTTGTAATTTTGTTGTAGTCGTGCATGTACCTAGTATAATTGTACCATGAGTTGGAAGTAGACTGCAAGTGTCGAAAGTGTAGTTGTGTTAGTAAATGAGTTTGAGTGTATGGCGTTTTTCGAACTTGCACTTGCACGTGTAAACCCTAGGTAAAGAAACCAATTGCGTACATTCAGTTCTGTTGATTTTATTTTTGTAACATAATAAATAAATAAAAACTAATTAATTGTAATCCAACTTTGAATAAATAAATGAAAAACATTATTCTTTATTGAAAAACATTTTTTAAAATATTATTTTTATACTTTAACATGCAGAAAATGTCAATTCCGTTCATGAAACTAAAAGTGATTTCCTTCCGAAATTTGTTTTCGTTTTTCGTTTTCTAAAGTACCAAGATACGCATTGAATTCCCTTTCCGAATGGAATCGAGCTCTGTGACATGGCTGTATATAAAGTATATACAATAAAAACGTATTTTTTCAAAAATATATAATTTTCACATTTTTTCATATTTACCCTTTTCGGCTCATTTTGTATCCTCTTTAAAAGACAGTCATTTTATAACTTAATTTTGTATTGCTTGGAAGGCATATGCATACAAAAAATAGTTCTGCACCAAAAACTAACCTAAAAGATCTAAAATTCTTACGCTGTACTATATATTCGAATTTCCAAAAAGTACCAAAATATGTTTGAACGCTTTTTTGGGAGAGAAGAATACAAATTAAATTTCATTTATAACTTTATTATATATTTGAAGGTCTTTCAAACAAAAGTGTCAAAACCATATTTGTACCCTATTTTTAAATGTACAAATTTCATAAATGCCCAAAGTTCCCGAATGGTCCAAATCAGTTGAGCTCTGTCTTTTTATAGTTTCTGACAGTAGATACATTAGCGCAACATCTTTCTTTTTCCCGGCGTTAAACACACTTCCAAACATGTTGTATTTTTTCATTATTTTCCCCACCGTCTAAAATAAATAAGGATGCTGATCTACACATGACAAATTTATGCTAAAATTTCTTGGAATACAAGTTTTTGTATTTTGACGCTGTTATTAAATCCATATATACATATGTATGTATTTTGTTTGAATTAAGTGTAATCGCATTGAATGTATGTACTATGTTCGTACGTTTTCCGATGCGTGCACATCGCTATTTGATTGCTGTTTCGAAAACAAAAATAGTCAAATAAATGTAAAAAACAAATTCTCCTTAGTATTGAAAAAATTTCATGAAAATATGGAAAATCATATCGAGCTATAACCGCTCAAATAGCTTAAGCGACATAGTTTTTGCAATTTCTTCTTTTGACAAAAATCTACTATATTTGAAATGAAGTTCGAAAATTAATTATGTCGCTTAAACTTTCTTTGCGGTTATGGCATGATATTTTATCAAATGTTTTCTTAATGTAAAATTTTATGGAAATATCGAAAACCATATTTCATCATGATCAATCATATGGAGCCTTTTTTTCAATTTTATCGTAAGCGACATGTTATCGAAAATAGTATTTTTTATTGAAATTAAAATTTTATGGGACTATCCATAGCTTAGAACTATCAAAATGTCAAAATTGTTGATAACTTTTAAGATAGAGGATGTAAAATTTTATCGTAAGCGACATTTTACGTACAAAAACATATTTGAATTTAAAAAAAACCTTCTAAAAAGTTTAATTTTTATCGCTTACGATAAAATCAAAAATAAGGCTCGATATGATTTTGAATAATATATTGTATTACGTTGGCACAAATTATTTCGGCCTTATTTTGCAAAACTTAAATGATAAATTTTTTATTGATAAAATGTAGATTACAGAAACAAAACATGTACATACATATGTACATATAAAATTTGTTAGCGCTTTTTTGATGACATTGCCGACGGAGCGTGTACATATTAATATTGTTTTTGATGCGAAGGAAATATTTTTTCAGATACACATAATTATGTTTCTTCCTAATGTTTGATTGGTTTGTTGAAAATAAAAGTGGCGTGATGCAAATTTTAAATGTTTACAAAAATGAGTTTAAGAAATCAAGTTAAAAGAGTAATACCTACATATAAATGTATTGAAAAATTCATATTCATATTGCATCAAAATAAAAATGAACTGATTATGGAAATTTTTTTTTTGACTCTGTGGAAGGTTTTTGCCATCAGTTAAAGATTTTTCACACTTTCAGATCCATATGTAAGTGTTTGACTTTACTAATTCAGCGAAACATACAATTTAAATTAGGTTAGGTTAGGTAGGGGTCCGTTTTTGGTCCATTGTGATACCACGGAGACTCTGCTTATGCGGAGTCTCCACCGTCGAACTAACCAGAGCTCAATTTAAAGCTACTAATACGTTGAAGTTCAACACTAGCAACGTCAGAAAGTTCCCTGAACTCAAGACCGCCCATTGTGGCCATTCTCTTTCCTGCAAGTCCAGGACAGTGAAAAAGAAAATGCTCTATGCTTTCCTCTTCACCGATATCCTGGCAGTTACGGCAAAAATCATTGTGTTCAACCCTTGGCCTTCGTCCATGCCTACTAGAGCTGGGTCCAACTCGTTCAATCGTTCATTTTTGCCACAAACCTATGATCAAACCCATGTAATTTAAATGGGTTTGATCATAGGTTTGTGGTAAAAATGAGCGATTGAACGAGTTGGACCCAGCTCTAATGCCTAGCTATGAGACATTATTCGGTTAACACGGACACTAGAAATACAATTTAAATTAATAAGTACAGTTTTAGTACGGACATTTTCCACAGTGTGCTGATATCGTCAATAGTAAGTCAGTACAAACTTACTATTGACATTTTTGCAATATGGTCCCACAAGAACTATTTACTCAGTATTGACGCAGTCTACTGGTACATTTCGTAGGACAAGCATATGATAAATGTTAATGGTAGATATCATTAGTTGGGGTATAGTCAGTAGTACTGGTGACATCGTCAATAGATAGTTATCTATATACTATTACTATCTAGGCGCACAGCAGTGCGCCAGGCCAAGTTCTGGCCAATGCACGCAGTGTGTATTAACATTACATTAACATTTTCTGTAGGGCGAATTACTGAAACTAACACAATCAAAATTTTTGGCTAACACATTTGCAACAATTTTACATTGAAATCAGTACCGACAGTCATTTGATCGGAAGTGATGATGGATTGAATATACATATTTATTTTTTAATCAATTTGTCAAATCTTTTACTCAAGAAAAAACTTAAAATACCATAATAATAACAAAAATTAAAAATTTTAAAAACCCCCGACTTTTTTCAGAAAAGATCTTATATCTTCTAAACGGCTGGACCAATTTTCTTTAAACATAGCTAAGAATCCTCTCGATTAAGTCATCTTTCAAACAGAAAAAATTAAATGAAAATCGGTACAGCCGTTTGGCCTGTACGTGGACACGGACAGACACACAGACACACAGACATATACTACAAACTTATAACACCCCTTTAGTCGGGGATTAAAAAAATAACTTAAGCCCTCTTCCATCTCGAGATGGTCAGCTTTAACACTCTCTAACTCAACCTCCGTTGTAACAGGGTCACTCCAAATTTTAAATTTCGAAAGCTCATATCATTGACTATAATCGGTTAATACACAATCAGCCTGGCCCACGATCTCGACAAGAATATGTCGATCGATAAGTTGTATTGAAAACAACAATAAAATAAGAAAATTTGTTTTTGTTTTCAATGTAAGTAAGCGACAGAAAGTTTCTTGTCGACATCGTGGGCCAGGCCGATTAAACAGTTTAAAAGTTATACAATACCAATTTTTTCTTATCGGACCCCTATTTACTAATATGTCAAGAGTGACCATATCTCAAAAAATAGCCATATGATATGACCAGGTGCCTAATTCTCGCATTCGATTGCGAGCGAGTTATCACTCGAATGTTCTTGTTTTTTTAACTTTTGGGATTTTCGCATTCGGTTTCGAGTAACACATATTGAAATTTCTAATGACAGCATTCGATAGCGTGATACATTCGAATGCAACCGTTCGTGTTTTTACTCGCAAGCAAAAAGGCATTCGAAATCATGTTTAACATAGAAAAAGCGAAGAAAAGGAAAATGTATGTTCAATATTTGACTTATTTATTTATAAATGAATGAATGCACAAATGTACGTATAAATATACAAATTAAAAAATTTCTAGTTGACTTCAAATATAACAAATCACACTGACTTGGCAAATAATAAAATAAAATATAAAAAAAATCAACCAACTCTGGGAGCATCTAAATAACAAATTAACTGCTTCTGGCCAACCAATCAAATAATCGAAAATAAATCTAGTGCTCTATTCTCTAACTTTACACTAATTTATTATTAATTAGTTATTAATTAAATTAAAATGAAAATAACATTTATTTATATTCGTTTCTTTTTTCTGCATATACGTCTATATGTACGCGTACATACATATGTTTTTGCACACATACATATATACAAACATATGCTTTTGCTTACAATTTATTCAGTGTTGTGAAATGAATTTATATATAAATATATTTGGCTTTTTCCAACACTGAAACAAAACCTCGATTCGCTTGGCAACGAGTGACATCATCCGAAAATTTCTACCCATTGAAATTAATTTCTATTCGAATGAATTCCGATCACGAGTGCAGGAATTAGGCCCCAGATTCGTGTTCAGTATGCCAAATGCAATATGAAAAGAGGTAGATTTATAATAATTTACTTATTTTCAAAAAATGTTGGAAATTTACATGGGAGTTAGAATTTATTTTTACCAAAAAAATATTATACTTTGAGATAGCAGAATAAAAAAATTATATAAAACGAAATTTTTTATTTTATTTTTTTATTTTTTATTTTATTACAATTGAATATTGCATATATGAGCTATTTTCCATCTTAAACTAATTTTGACCAAATTTGAGTTGATGTAGTTTTAATATAGGCTCTCGATGTATTTCTTCAAAATTTTAGATATTTGTAAAAAGCAAGATGAGTTGGGGGTGAAAAGATGTGAAGAGGGCTAGATACCGCCTAGGCTATTCTGTTTTTTCTGAATTATATCTTTCATTTGAAATATATTATTTACTTTTATATTTTTAACTAACTTTTTATAATAAAAAAACAATTAAAATAAGAAAAATTAAAAATTTTAAAAACCCCCGACTTTTTTCAGAAAAGATGTTGTATCTTCTTCTCGATCAAGTCGTCTTTCATACAGAAAAAACTAAATGAAAATCGGTCCAGCCGTTTTGGCTGTACGTGGACACGGACAGACACACAGATACACAGACACACACTACAAACTTATAACACCCCTTTTTTAGTCGGGGGTTAATAATAAAAATTATATTTACTGCCATTATATAAAACATGTATAATTGTTCAATTGTGGGGGTATATTAGTCAATTATGATCAGTCAAAGTTGACTAATATTTATGCTATCATTGATTAGTAAAAAGCAGTAGAGTGAGCAGTGGGACTATATATATTATAGTCGTTAGAGTGAAATGCAACATCACACGTAAACAAAAGTTTCCATCACATATTTCACTTTGTCCTTAATAATGTAATATAAACTTTTCTCTAGGCTATGATGAATATATCCAGCATGACTTCCGATCAAATGACCGGTCAATTGACTGATTCTACTCTTGTAGAGTTGTTTTTCACAAATTTGCCTTTCCACTATTCTAGCCATTAAAATTATTAATTAAGTAAAGTGAATAAAAAAAAGCATTTGCTTTTTACTTAAAAATATGTTAAAAAAAAAAACAAAAAACACACGCATATTTTAGGTTTTAAAACAAATTTTCAAGTAAAAAGCAAATGCTTTTGTTTTATTCACTTTACCCATTGCTTCATGGGTATGATTGAATACACATGTATTTGTATGGACTTTTATGTTTTCATTTCCTATTTAATAAAGATTTGAATAATAAAATAAGGATTTTGCATATACTTCTTATATCTTTTGTTTTGTTTTTATTTAAGTAACAACACAGCGCACATTGTTGAGCACATAATTTTTGTTTTTTATTTGATTACATACTAAAAAGTAAAACTATTATCATTTCTAAACTATTTGTTGTAATTAACGATTTATTCTGATGATTACACGAGCATTTATTTAAGAAAGAAAAAAAGTAAAAGTTTTAAGTGCTTACGTAAGAAGTGTATAAGAATGAGTGGTCCTTTTTGTTTAATCACGACATGAACAATATAAACATTTGTTTTATGTTAACAAGGAAGAGTTTTTCATTCGATTTTAAGAATATAAGCATTGGTAAATTTATGTATACTAATTTGATCTTTAAATTATTTCTTAAGGTAAAGAAAATTGAGGAAAAACTCCAGGAATTTTTTTTCAAATATTGTTTAAATAATATTATTTTTGAAAAAGATTTTTAGTTATTCCAAATCGCACTTCAAAAACGATGTCAAAGATGATCAGAAGCAACTGCAGAAATAAAATGTATTAAATAAAGTGTTTCTTCTTCTTTTTTTTTTAATATAAAAAAATCACAAAGATGCAGTGATGTTAACTATACAGTAATTGCTTTAGGATCCCATACTAACCATACACCAATTAGGCTAAAAATACGACAACTCCGTTTCTAAAGGACTGTTCTGGAAATCACATGATTGCAAATCATTTGTTGTCTTAAGATCACAAACGCTATTTTAATCTCATTTCTATTAAAGTAACGAAACTAGCCAAATGTACTTTAGTGCAACTCATCTAAAATAAAATTTTTAGCGAAATTTTAAGGTTGTCGACACCATTTTGAAAAAAATTTCCAGAAATTAATTTTCTTTCATATGAAAAAGAAAATGTACTACACATGCTTTTACAGCTTAAATTGTTAAAACAAATTGTGAAAAATGGATAAAAGACAAAAGCTTCTTCTAAAAGCAATTGAACTCAATAAAGGCCAATTAAATTTTTTACCCGACTGCGCGATGCCACGAAGCGTATTGTTCAGAGAATTGTAGCGCAAATAATTTGTACGCTCATAGTTATTGTATATTATCTCGTTCATGAAAAATAAAAATAAAAAAAATAAAAAAGACCGCGTTTAGACACGAAAGCATTTTGAAGGGAAACATTTAGTTTGGTAGCAATTTACGGGTGTGGAAGAGATAATCATTTTAGTGTGCGGTAATTGGCACCATGCTTTGTTTTCATATTCATTGCTACAAACAGGGTTGGGCAGTATTTGAAATACATGTATTTGAAATACGTATTTAAAATACAAATACGTATTTTGTATTGAGGTAGAAGCATTTTGTATTTTAAATACATGACTTGCAAGTATTTTGTATTTTCTATTTTAAATACGTTATTTAAAAAATACATTTCCTATTTAAAAAATACATGTGTTGGTACTTTGCATTTTGATCAATTTATTGTACATTACTGCATTAAAATCTCAATTTCTGAAGAAAGTGGGCTTGGAGCCTTTGTATGTTAAGCCAGCGATATATTTTTATGAAGCAAATAATTGTTCCTGCCCGTAAGCAAAAGGCATATGTGACGCGCAAAATAGAAAGGGACCTAAGGTTAAAAACTGGCTTTGTTTAGGAGAGCCATTTTAAAGATTTAAATACGTGTATCTTTGGTGTACACGCGCATGGTGTAAACGCGCATATCTCTGGGAGGGAACACTTTTGGGGCATGGGTGGACAACATCTGTGCATCGAATGAGACCGATATTCGATGCTCAGATGTTGTCCACTTCAAAAAAAAAAAGTGAAAATTGATTTTTTTTACCCTTAGGTCCCTTTCTCTATGCGCTGTCACATATGTTGTCAGCTTGATTTTCATACAAACAAAGAAGCATTTTCAGTTAACACTTTTTTCTTCCATTTAATTTTGAGCCATTACATCGAGCCTTATTTTCGTTTTTATCGTAAGCGACATGTAATCGAAAATATACTTTTTTTATTGAAATTAAAATTTTATGGGCCTAACTATAGTTTAGAATTATCAAAATGCCAAAATTTTTGGTAATTGTTAAGATACAAACTTTAGAATTTTATCGTAAGCGACAATTTACATACAAAAACATATTTGAATATTTTAAAAAAAACCTCCTTTAATTTTTGTCGCTTACGATTGAATCAAAAATAAGGCTCGATATATATACATATGTATATTATAATAAAATTAAAAATGGAACGAAAAATAGTTTTATTAAAATTAAAGAAAAAATCGTTTAAAACCTAAACATTTGAATCATATTTCTAAAAGCTGTTTTTTTAATCTACAGATAGTATATAAATTTATCCTCATCTGATTTAGTTTGAAAATTTTTATTATTGTTATGTTATCGTTTTTTACTAATAAAATCTGAAAATACTGAATAGTACATGTGTTTTTATTATTGGGAATTAATAAATTTATAAAAAATTTTAATCAGAAATAATTTCTTATTCGGGCTTAAGTTCAGTAATTTCAATTCTTATTGAATGAAATATTTTTATTAATTAATGTGAGTTTCTAAAGATTATCTAGAAATTATGGGACACCCTTACGATTACAAATGTATATAATGCATAGCATATTTCAGTGAAAAGTGTTTTGCCAAACAAGAACTTGGTCAAAATTTATATCTCACTGCTTTTGATGACCGAAATTTTTGATAGGAACTTGGCCTTTTTCACATTTATGTTTTTGTGAGGATCTGACTACTTTTTGAAAAGTTTTCTATGATAACACTTTTTAGGGCCAATTTCACCAACTTATTTAAATATCAATTCATATTTAAAAATAATTTTTCCATACAAAATTTCATCAAAATCGACATTAAATATGAATGATATTTAAATAGAGTTGGTGAAATTGGCCCTTAAACTTAAAATTTCTAGTGTGTTTTATTTCTATTTGTGATCACTGAGCCAGTTAAAAATGGCATAGTTGCATAAAGTAACAGGTTAGAGTGTGATGGGTGTTGGATTGTACCCCTTAAAAATGCAATATTGTGTCATTACAACGGGTCGCCATTGTGTAAGCAATTTGGTAAGGGTCGTCTGGAAAGAAACATGTAAAATACAGCATAAATTTCAGTAGGCTTGAACCCGCCTATTTTCTAAATATATTTACATAATAAAGTCTGCTTAGCCGAAGTACATAGATCAAAAGAATATGCCCAATGTGTATGCAGGGTTTCAATAGGGTAGCTGGTGCTTTAATTTTTGGATTTTCCGATTGAGTATTATTGTATTAAAAGTTTCAGTAAAACTGAACTTAATTTTGAGTTTATCAAATTTCAGCTCTCTATTACGAATTGGAGTTTTAACGGATAAAACTTCTTGGTTTTAAGATTTTACCATTGGCTTGCTCATCTACACTTACTTCTGTATTAAATTTCCGCTCTCTAGCGCGAATAATACCTCTAAATTTTATAAGCCTTCTTACCTCTCCCACTGTTTTATACTCACAATTTTGTTGTGAGCAGCTCTTATAATTCATGCTTATTTTCTTCTAAAATATGCTAGACGGAAATAAATTAAACACAAGGCTAAAATTTTATGAGAGTGATCACGCCCACTTTCCACTTTTTAGGTAATAGTTTAAAATATTGTATACGTGTAACGTATATGCAAGGTTTAACTAAAATTACTTAAATCAAAAGCTGTATATTAGCAGCCATATTTATATAACTTATTAAGGCTTTATAAAGAAAGGGGTTTTAAGACAAATTTTCATACAAAATTTGTCTTAAAAGTTTTCAGTTTCTAACAATATTAGCGTGTACCCGTCCATCTTGGTTGAAATTTTTGGGTTTTCAGATTTTTCCAGTTGGTTTCTCACCTAGACCTACTTGTGTATCAAATTTCAGCTCATTAGCGCAACTTTTAATTTTTGTGGGCGTAACCCTGCCCACTTTTCCAAATTCAAAAATATTTTAAGCCAGTTTTTATTATTATCTAAATATGCTGATCGTGTAGTGCAAGTATATGAGGTTTAAATTAAATGGGCGTGCCAACGCCCACCTTTATTGTAAAACTTTCGAACTTCGCATGAATTTATTCTAATTACGGTTTAAATTTTACAATTTTACGATTGCCGGGAACAAAGTTATGAGTTGGTAAAAACAGCTCGAATGGCTTCCTGTAAATATACACCTGCGTGCATTGGCCGGAACTTGGCCTGGCGCACTGCCGTGCGCCTAGATATTTATATGACATTTTTACATAACATAAATAACTTTATGAGGATTGATCCCGCATTATTAAATTAAAAATCCTATTTTTTCGGTTATGACGTTGTTCGAGGAAATGAGCGATATGTTTTTATAGTGAAAGTTTATGTAATATAACAGTATTCTTAACTTCCTATTATAACTGATTAGGAGATTATTAGTGTTATTTTATTACGTATACGTTTGAGCTTGAGGTGGAAAGCTATCGAAAGTTTTCGATAGTTTGAAAAAATTTATCGATATATCAAATCCAGACTATCAAAAGTTAGAAAAACCATCGGTATACCGACGATACTACCGTGACTACCGATACTAATAACGTTGTATGGTTCTCGTATAATGTATTTAGTACCACTAAAAATTCAATACAAAATATTTTGTAAATAAAACAAAACAAAACAGAATTTTATCCCAACGTCTATATATGACATATTTTTATCATTACAAATGTCCAATTCCATATAGGAAAAACAGCTAACATAAAAAAAATAATTTTTAATATAAAGTTTGACTTTTGTCATGATAAGAATATATCAGTTATACACTCAGTTCAATAAATAACAAAAGTAATATAGTTTTATGAAAAATAAGTGAGTTTAGTGGAAGAGATTTTAAGTCATCCAGCTCTTTTTGTGAATGAAAAGCAGCATAGTCGTATTTAAAATTTTTTATTTTATTGGTGTATCATTTACTATCGATAGTGACTAAAAAATATAGATTGTTTTCAAGTATTAATGGATTGCAGAATAAAAATATCGATAGTCACAAGAAGCAATAGCTATCGATAGTGCCATCGATAGTTTTTCACCTCTAGTTTGAGCAAGTGAATATCAAAAGTGTGCAACACTTTTTATTTAATTTTTAAATGGATGTGTGTACACTTACTGTTCACGGAAACAGTAACTAGCTTTGAACAAAATCGGAAAAAATAAAAAAGCTTCTGTTTATAAATGAAAAATATATAAAAAAAACTTAAAAAGGCATTCAAGTCGAATATTTGTTCGCGTGAAATTTTTATTCCCCTCGAAGGGAAAAATGCTATAGTGAATCTCCCGTGAAATTCATTTCCATCTATCAGTCCCAGCGAATGTAAAAGAAGATTTTTAATGCTTAAAAATTAATTGAAAATCAAATTTAAGTTAAAGAAATAGAAATACACAAATTTTAGGATCCCAATGAATTTTTTTTAACTTTAAAGTTGTGTTTTTAAATATTCTAGGTGCAGTGGAAAACAATTTTTTAGTATACCACCGCGGTGCACCATCATAAAATTGATTGTGTGCGAAACAAAGATATTCATACTCCATGAAAAAAGGTGTTGCAGGGAATTCTTGTCAAGAATCATGAACTTTACTTACTAATCTTGTCCTAAAAATAAATATTTATAACTTCTAATATATAATTCAAAGGAAATATCGACATTATTCAATGTAATAATTTAGTTCGCCTGTAAAAATGAAGTGAAAAAAACGAAGCGAAAAGTGAAAAAATTCACGTAAAAAATATTATTCACGATAAAGGGAATCAAAAAAAAGGGGAAAAATATCGAGCAAAAAACTATTCACGATTGCAATTTGGTGAAAAGTTTAAATATTTCTAGGTAAAAAATATTCACGATAGGGGTGATTAATTATAACTATTATGATATGAAGACGCATTCTCAAAAAATTATTCGAAAAAATTGTGTGCAAGATAAAATAAAAAGAAATATTTTTTGGTTCGAGATTAAGATTAGTTTATTTCTCTAATTAACTAAACCGAAAATTAAATTAATCTCTCTTAATTGAGTTTGATGTTTTTGAGTGTTAGTTTAAACTTCTTATTATTTTCAATATTACCGTATTGTGAAACAAAATAGTGGCAACATTTTCTGTGCAATAGCCATACATGTAATCGACACACTTTGATTTTTTGTGGGAAGAAGAAGAAACTGCCAAATTTTGTTTTTGTTTTTTACAAGTAAAATATTGCGCCTGTTAAAGGAAATAGATAAATAATATAAAATATAGTAATTTATTTATGTGTTTTTTAATTATTTTATAATATAATTTTTACAAAAAGTTATATGTTTCTCAAGTGTAGGTTGTCAATATTTATGTAAGATTAAACCACCACGATTGGCCGCTTAAACTATCAAGTAAAAATTTAATCGGCTTCCCAGAAATCTCAAATGAAGATTAGAGTTAATTTAATCACTTGATATTAAAAAGTCGCCCTAAGACTATCAGCTGGCAACGCTGCTCATAATTTATAATGAATATTGGTCATGTAGTGGCAAAAATTCGATCGAACTTTTTCGTTTTTATCAAGCGAATAAAGTCCCTTCAACCAAAGTGATTTAAGGTTTTGCTTTGTTTGTTTATTTTTTGTCTAAAAAATATTATTTGGTACGGAAATTCCATTCTTTTACAAATTTAGTTTAATTCGAACATATTTCATTTGATTAAATGTTATCGAAAACTAAAAATAGCGATAGTATAAAAGTTTATAAAAGGACACTTCTTACTAGGGCCTAATGCAATTTGAAACTATGTTTATTACATACTATTGGTTTTAAATATTTTTCAAGATTCTCAATTTTTAATGAATGAGTGCATACCTATTTGTTTTTTTTTCTCACAACATTTAAGGTTATTTATGTTTCTAATAATTTTTATACACACAATTAAACATTAAGATTTACAAACATATTTTAAAATTGATTTATTTTCCTAAAAAGTGCTTTTTAAAAAATATGTTCTTTAATATATTTAACTACATGATTAAAATTATGGTTCTAAAGAACTTTTTTTTTGTATGACATAAAGCAATAAACAGATAAAGTTTTAAAAATTTAAAGAGAAATATCAATTCCGTTACATAAGTGTAAGTGCCCTGTCGGATTTTTCTTTGCTAGCTCAAAATATACATAGGTGACTTTTTGCTAACCCATTTACAACTAGCTTCTCAACTAACTCATAAATGATACAGATGTGAGTCAGTTGCTTTTTGTACAACTGTCTTCTTCCCGATAAATATTGAACTAACTTTAAGCTAACTCAAAACTGATGCTGAGATTAGTGAGTTGTTTTTGTACAACTAACATCTGCTCGATAATTTTTGAACTAAATTTTAGCTAACTCAAAGCTGATGCAGAGATAAGTTAAAGTTTATCGAGAAGATGTCAGCATAAAATTCATGTTTATAATAACTCTGTGCGGTCTTTATTTTATATGGCGCAATAGCAAAGTATTAAGTATGATGGCTGACAAACAAAGTGATCACGGTTCGATACCCATTCTCGTCTCCAAAAAAATTTAAAATTGCTTCAAATTTAAGTTGACTAAAACTGTTAATTATTAGTAAGTTAAATAATGGCTAGCTAAAGAAAGATCGGTTTTTTCCTCTTTTTTGATGCGCTACAAACCAAGTCATAAAGGGCCAACCATTAGTTAGTCAGTTCGCAGATAATTAATAGTGCACTTGTATTTTATCAGTCAAAAACTCACCCGAATTGAGTTAGATTGTGGTTATTTGAAACTTATGCATTAAACACATAGACCACAACAGGCTACATGGCTACACGACCACAAGTGCAGCTGGCAAAAAATGTTGCCTGGTAGCCAGCTACTTACCTAATCATTTTGAAGACGGCAGCAGCACCATAAATATATGTTTTAGTGGTGCCGCTTTCAAATATTTCACATTTATAAAAACAAAATAGTTTGTTCAAAAATATAAAAACAAATCAAATTACTTCTTTATATTTTTTTTTGAGAATTTTAATATTTATAGGTTTAGTAATTTCTTCAATACATTTAGCAATTTTTTTTTCGCATTTTTCGCGTTTTTTCCAAACTTTTTATATTTTTAATGGCTTTGGCGATTTCTAATCAATTTTACCGCTTGTTTCCGATTTTGCTTAGATTCCTAAGAGTTTTACCGATTTTTAAACAATATTAGAATTTGTTATCATCTCGCTATAAGTAAGTTTTTGCAAATTTGCGCCGTTCCACGATTTGTGGAGAATTTTTTGCATTCCTTACAGTTTTGACAATTTTCGACCAATATTATGGCTAGTTTAAAATTTTGCAACTTCTCGCGATTTTTTTTGCAAACTTGGCGATAAAAGCTTTAAAAGCAATTTTTGCAAGTGTTTAGATGCCTAAGAGTTTTGTTGATTTTTAAACAATATTAGACTTTGTTATCATCCCGCATTTAATACGTTTTTGCAAATTTTCGTAATTTTTGCGATTTTGCGGAATTTTTGCATTCCTTCAAATTTTAGCGATTCTTAATCAATGGAAGGGCTTTTTTAGAATTTTGCAAATTTTCGCGATTTTTGCAAAGTTCGCGATAAAGGCGGCTTTTTGCTTGTCTTTTAGCTTCTTAACAGTTTTGAAGATTTTAAAACATTATTAAACTTTGTCATTATCCCGCTGTTAGTAACTTTTTGCGAATTTTCGTAATTTTCGCGAATTTTTTGCATTCCTTACATTTTGCAATAAAAAATATTTCTTGGCAATAATTTTTTTTTACATATTTTGCTATATTGTCAACACTGTTTTTGGTTTGTAGCCATAAAAAATAGAAATTAGTTGAATTTGACTACAACGACAAATGTAGCACGGACAAAAATCTGTAGTCTGTTGCCTTGTTGCCTTCAAAATAATCATTCTCATATAAAGCCTGGTACTCTGTTCAAAGTTGTGAAAAATTTTCAGCACCATTGATTATTATTTGACATGTCCTAAATGTAGTCGCGGTTTTTTCATAACTTTTTCGCTTTTATTGCTTAAAAGTATGCAACATTGTTAAAATTCCGTGTGAAAAAAGCACTGCTCATGTTGTTTCGTAGCTAAACTAAAATGATGCCAGACTAATTTTGCATGAAAAGACATGATTTTACGTGTTTTTCACAACAAGAACAGAGTACTACTTTTGCGAATTTATTTCGCAAATATTTCATATCAAATACTTTTATATGTAGTTTGACAGCATTTCGCACGAAATTGTGAACAGAATACCAGGCTTAAACATGTGTATTCTATTTTTGACATTTTGTAGCCAGTAGCTTGCTGTGGTGAATGTGTTTAATGCTTTATGCAGCGTGAGTGAGTACTCGTTCTGAGGACATTACGTTGTAAAACTGAATAACGTTCAACATGATAAATGAGTTAGCTTTTGAGTCAGTCATACGTCTCTGAGTAAACATTAGTTACTTTTAAGTTAGCTCAAATCCCGACAGGATGAATTAGCTAATCTATGTGTGTTTGTATGTATGTGTATCTGTGGAAGAAGGTTTTTTGTGAATGTAAATCGTTAAAGGCTTAATATTTCGTTCTTATACATACATAAGTATATAAAAAAGTTTAATCTATATACAAATTTACAAATGTATTTTAATGCAATATTTACGATTTTTCGTGCTTTAAACACTATGTAAGTGTTTCTGTTAGTTGTTTCTTCAAGTTTAATCACTATTTAAGTCATCTCCAATCAAACTACGATCCATGCCCTTCCAGTTGCTGGAGTTTAATGCTGCGGCTGTAATGCCATAGGTCCCACTTGGAAGACGTTTTTGCCGACACAGTGGCAAACGGCTTTTATTGGGTGAAGTTGGTTGCAGTAGAGGTGATGAAGCTAATGGTGAGTCCATATCATCGGTATTTTCCTCTGGACAACTATCTGAAGGTGACACCATACGCCCGCGGGTTTTTATAGATTTTTCTAAGCGTCTCAAAAATCTGCAAGAGAAGTATTCCTGTATTCATAGCAGAGTACGCAGATAAATAAAAGGAAATATTTTTATTTGATGTTTGCGGTGTGTACAATATAAACAAAAAACAAAAAAAAACATTGAACTTTGTATCGTGTTTATTTTTTCGATAAGAATAGGTACCATGAAATAAGCCCCAAATGATATAACTCCCACGAAAAAAATTTGTGGGACTTGTTTAATATTTATTATTGTTGGGAGTTATATGAAATAACTTCCAGCGAAAAATCTGTAGTAATTGGGAATTATTTAATTTCTCAATAGAGTGTTATTTCATTTTTGTTTGGAAGTTATTGCATTTTTATTGGGAAGTTATTTAATTTTTTTTTGGGAGTTATTTCAGTTGTCTTACTATTGCATTTTTCATATTATTGTCATCTTATAACAGTTCGTTAAAATGTAGTAAATATCTTCTTCTACCCGAAGGCATCAGCACTATATTGGAAAATGCAATGGTGGAGAACATCCCTAAGTCCGGTGGAATGGCGGCTATGCAAGAAAATCTTCTGTTAGCTGTGCCGTTATTCGTAATTCTATGAAATGAGAAAGGCCGTTGATGCAAAAGAACCTTAGATCGAGTTGCAGGCTATGGAAAAAAACCAAAGGCAATGGCTACCCTGCAGGAAATGGAACTGACACAAAACTAGTCACGTGGCTGGTCCCCAAATGATAGGGACCGAACCAGTCCGTGTTCTAACACTATCTATGAAGTGTACCACTTTTACATGGGGATCGCTTAGGATGTGGTTAATGAACTGTTTTACAGGGACCTATTCGGTGTAGAATAATATAGACTATATATATATTTCATTCCGACATTTAACTGTAACAATGAAAACTCATAAATTGTTTTGTTGTAAACGTAATGGTATTTAATTTTTAATCTGAGATTGTTTTCTGACTTAAACTGGCAATCTCCGGTGTGACAGGTTTGTGCACTATCTCAGTCATACTGGTATTTCAAAAGGAAAAAAAAACAATTAAGTTTGGGTTAATAGCTAAGAATAGTTACAGGGCTTGTTCCAGAGTATCATTCAAGGGATCAATTAGCATTATTTCTATACGATTTGACAGCTCTTGGATTCAACCACATAGAACATGTTCCGTGCCATTTGCTAAAACGCTAGGCCGATTCCCAATTAAATTGACCAAATATAAAAACGATACATAACGAAAATGGTGAATATGTATGTAACCATTTGCACGATAAGTCTTTTTCTCAATTCTCTCTACTTTTGGTAACACTCCAATTTTCTCAAGTCATAGGAGGAGTACGTTTGGATCAATTATCAGCAAATTTTCTGCAGGGTAGTTTTCCGCTAATAGCGTGTAATTTTATTTTTGCTTTAGGAATTATTTCATTTTGCTTGGGATTTATTTCATTGAAGGCTATTAAATTACTGTTACCGGCTCTGAGCCGATCGGTTTCGTTCCCTGATTATTAGTAGTAAAATTTTTACTTGCAAGAATTATCCAAACAGCTGTTCTGTGTTTTGTTACCAAATTAATTAATTGAAAAATATATGAAAAGGGAAAACTCTAAAATGTGAATTTCTTTATCTAAAAAACATGTGAAGGTTTTTTTATTTTCTTAATTTATTGTTTTTCTTTGATTAAGCCACATATGTAGGTAAATACAATTTTATGGTCAAAGAATTTTGTCTGATCAGAGATTGAAAATGGGGTTTTTATATTTGTTAGGTTAGGTTAGGTTAGCAGGTTGTTATTAAGGAAGGGCGAAATTTAGAGTCAAGCTCACTTGAGTCCAATACAATGCACCCTTTGTGATACCAGTGTGTTGAATATAAGTTAGTGAGAGAGGATGATAGGTAAAGGATAGTGATAGAGAGAGAGGAAAGCTTCATTCTTTTACAAAGCTTTTTAGCGCCTTGTGGTGTCAAATGAGGAGTATTAAATTTTTGAAGCTGTGTTTAGTAGCCATTGGTTATTTTACTTCGCCGATGATTCTGCTATACAACGAAGGAGGGCGCTCTGATGTTACATTAGGACTAGCATCTGCTGAAGCCGGTGTAGTTTTAGCTACGCAGTGCCTTATACCTGCATCACTTGAACTTTTCCCACAGCAACTGATACAAAGGACACTAATGCATATCAGAAAAATGCGTGGTATTGTTATTTTAATGACTGTCGGACACCGGGCTCGAGCCCAGGATCTTAGGTTTTGTAGTGAACGTGCAAACTACTTCAGCCAATGCCACCCTCTTGTATTTGTTAATAGAATAACAAATAGTGACAATGTAAAGTATTTCATATTCAATGTCAATTTTTAATAATTATGTAATTTAGAGTACATCAGAAAAGGACAATTGCATTGTGATTTTAATCCATGGCTCTGATATGAATACAATTTTCTAGCAAGTTTTTAAAAGTAAAGTGTTTATTTGCTCTGGGAGAGTAATTTAGTAAATTTCTGCCTTACTATCTGGTTGCTGGTTTGCGTCAGGAAAGTAAATAAACAGATCTAATAAAATTTGTTCCTCATAAATTACAATTGATGCTTTCTGAATTTTAATTGATAAATCGAAATTACAATTGATCCTTTCTGAATTATAATTGATGCTTTCTGAGTTATAAGTGGATGAATGCGTACCTTATTTGATTTCCTATGGCTTTTAAACGATTTATTTTACACTTTGGTCTGATGGACTCATCTTCTTTAATAATGCTGGGTGAAATTCGCCTTAAAATAGACTAAAAATACAAAAAATGTATTAACAAAAGCTTAGCATCTTATTTGTTTAAAGATCTTACATCAGCCACTTCATCCTCACTTAGGCTTTCTACTTTACGGGGTGATCTCTTCTCTCGGTTGGGAGAATTAAGACCTTCAAATAAAAATTAAGTAAATTCGAAATAAATAAAAGTTAGTCATCAACTTACGTCTCGGTAATGGCCTAACAGTTAGGTCTTTGGCCGAGTTCAAACTTTCCGATGACGAAGAACTACTTGCCACCTGGTGGCGATTTGGTAAACGTCTTTTGGGACTTTTACGCGTAGTGACGGTAATGGCAGGGCATGGATGGTGATGTGAATGGCAATGCTTATTACATGTATGTGTTATGCTGCTTGGCGTGGATGAAGTGTTTACCGATTCCTTGGATGGCATATCCAGTTGCTGTTTCGTGGGCGACTGTGTCGACGAGCACTTGGAAGATTTGCGTTCACGTTTTTTGCTACTACTGCGGCGTTGATGCGAAAACATGTGCATTGAAGTGCCTTTGCCATCGGACGAGGGAAAATCGTACAGACCATCAGAGTCCGTGAACGGAAGTTGGTCCTTACGTCCATAGAAATGCGGCGAGAAGCGACCTATGCTGGCTCGTTCACTTAATGGACTTTCGGAGCGTGAAGAAACCGGTGACAGGGCTTTATCACCACTACCATCGATTTGTATTACAATAGAGGGCAGTTGCAGCTGTGCCATTTGAGGAACGCAGCTGGTACTAAGCATGTTGCTGCTACCTTGAGGCGATACTGAGACTGATGGCAGGCTTGTCGCAGCAGTTTCATCTACTTCAATTAGAATCTCATCGTCCAGAAACATATCAAAACGTCTTGAGTTTAAGCGGGTCTCATCTAACTTCTCGTCAATATGATCCGTACCTATACCTTCATCATTAGACTCTATCAGTATGTCATCTGAAAAGGTTTCCGAGTCCGAACGAGGACGAGTCGATTGTAAGCGATCAGTACTGCCATCAGATGTGGCACTGGCACACTTGCCATTAGTAATGTTCTCCTTGCAGCTGGGAAGCACTGATGATTTCCGACGATTCATTAGATTAACATGCAAGGACAGGCCTGGACCCGAGTGACCACTTCCCGGCTCATCCATTTCATTGGGGTAAAGCGGATTACTGGAGCCACAACGGCTTGGTCCCGGACTAGCCATGCTCGAGTATCCCGATGAGCTCAGATTACTCTCGGATATAGTGCGATCCGCTCGAGTACACATGGTAAACGGACTTAGGTAACACATACCTACAGGATTGGAAGGCATTAAGCCTCCACTGCCAACAGTTTTGGGTGCTGGCGACAGTGGCTCTGTGTCCGATTCCAGTTCGCTCATATTTGCTGTGACTGTTATTGTTGGTGGCACAAAAGGAAATTCCAAAGATGTTGGCTTCTCAAACTGTTTTAAGAGCCTGCAAGATAAAGATTTTAGCATATGACTAATTGAAAAATTTTAAAAAATACTTAAGCTGAAAGCGTAAGAAGTATGTGCAATTGAAATGCAAAAATTGCACTAAATATTTATGTGCTTATTAAGTAAATACATATAAAATTATATACAAAGAGGAAACACAACATGTTGCTAGTACAATTGTTTGTTTGTTTTAATTTGTAAGTATGTTGTCTAAATTTCATCTAGGCTCTACGAGAGCATGTATGGAGCTACAAATACAAGAAGTTTCAAAAACTAAATAATTAACAAAAATAGTTTAGATAATAAAATTACTCAAGCAATTTCTAATTTTGGATTACATTTTCTCAAAATATTACCAAAAACCAATATCAAAAGGTTACAAACGTTTGATTAATTACATTATTTCATTCTACAGTAATTAATAAAAAATAAAATAAAATATTTAAGAGTAAATGTTTTCTCAGCACCATACAAAACAATCTAGAGTTGTGATCAGTTAATGTGGTACCATTGTGTCTCTACTTGTATACCTTTTTTGTTGTTGCTTATTTGGAAACATAAAACTGGTTTCACCTATGCTGGAACGTTGTGGTGGTGGTGATCCCGGGCATATTATTATTGGCTGACGGTTCTTCGTTGGACTGGGTTGTTCTACGGTCAGTGTGGGTATAATTAAGTCTCTGGGCCGGACTTGTTTCTCTTCTGGGGTGGGGGGTTCTATGTCAATGGTAATGGCGGGTGCTTGCATGGGAGCAGCTGCAATAGCTGGTGTAAAACTCAGTTTTGGTAGCTTATAATTCATGCTACCAACAGGCTTATTCAACTTCGCCACCGATGTTGTAGTTGTATCAGTGGGTGTCGTTTCTACGTCAGAATCAATTAAGCGAATTCTTTCTCGCTGCAAGCCAAACCTTAGTTTTTCCTTCGGAAGAGAAAATAATTAAAAGTGTTAATAAAAACTATTCCTCAAGGCTGATATTACAAAAGAAAATGAATTTATAACTTTAAAGCATGTAGTGTTACTATCTTTTTAATATATCTAGCTTTTGGAAAGATATTTGCATGAACTTTCTACTTGAAAAAAAACTTTTAACAAAATAACACATTTATTGCCTTTCAACTGAACCATCTTCGCTTTTCATGATTTTTGCCAAACTCTATTACAATACCACCATCAGAATCAACCTAAGAAATATTAAGTAAATTTATTAAAATTATATAACAGGCGTAAAAAATATTCTTTTAATGGAGTGGAATGAATGGAAAAGCAGAAAGCATGATACAATAATATAAAGGTAAAACCGTTCTCTCTTTTTGTCGCCATATTAACGTTCTGACGTTTGTGCCGATTATTTTTTACTCTCAAAATAAATGCTACCTTATTACTTTATGAAATCCGAGTTTTTGATTAATTGTTTGACTTTGTGGTTTATTTAATTAAAAATATTGAAAAATATTTAAATTTTTTCATTATTTGATAAGAAATAGCAATAAAAAAAATAAAGCAGCACCAACAAGGGCAGCAGCAAAGATAGAACAGCTGCAAGGAAATTCCTAACTGAACAGCATCTGCTCCTCTTCCGAATCATAGGCGGGACTTCGTGTTCGTGCTGTATTATTTATTGCCTTACATCAGGTACGTCCAAGGCATATGCGCAATGTTCAAACTTGTAAAAAGGAGGTTTTGTGCTTTCACACCGACAGGAGCAGAAGAGATCACATCAGCCAATAAGATCTCGGCGACAACAACGCTTGCTCTTAGTTTGCAAAGAAACAAAAATAAATCAAGAGCTTTCAAAGTTTTTTACCTAAACTACAAATGTCTGAGCATGTGTTTTTTGACGTAGTTGCTGTAAACACAACTGGAACCAACGACGAATATTCTTCGTAATATATAAAAACACTTTTGTGTATATGAAAATACACAACATCAGTACGTTGGACGAAAGTTTCCCTGCGTAACTAACTGGCGATAGTGTATTTCTTACGTCGTCGAACGATGACCAACTTTTTGAATGTTTATGTCCATTGTAGTTTCATTACGACATCAAAATTATACAAAAACGTTTACTAGCCATTGCAATTTCTATAATGTTAGGATTTTTTTTGCGATTTATCTGATTTTCTGGGATTCTGTTATTATTTGCAGTGTAAGTTATTTCTTCAATGCATTTAGAAATTTTTCGCGAACTTGCGATTTTTTTCGCGTTATTTGCGAGTTAGTTTTCTTTTTAACAGTTTTAGCTATCTCTAAGTCTTTTTTTTCGATTTTGCAACTTCTCGAGTATTTTTGTTCGCCATGTAAGCGATTTTTTTTTCAAGTATTCAGCTTCCTAACAGTTTTCAGTAATTTTAAACTTTGCTGTTATGCTGTTTTAACATAAACTTGCGTTTTCAGACATCGATGTTTTAAGAATGATGTTGCATCCCTAGTCATGAGGCTTTTTTATTATGTAGTGAAAAAAATAATAAATCAAATATTTGCCAACTTTTGAAGATCATATTACACACAGATTTAGTTATACTCATGTCCAATGAATACAGCATTTAAAAAAAAAATGTGGATTAAACTAAAATTTTTAAGTTCAAATTACACATTTCAAAAAGCATTCCTAAATGAAAGTTGCCATTATATGTATGTGGCAACGTTCTCCTCTCTGTTTACAAAAAAAAAACAGTAATCAAATAATCGGGAAAAAAAGTCATATTTAATTTTGTATGTCAAATGTGGTTTTACCTTTATATTATTGTATCATGGCAGAAAGTAGTGATGGAATATTTAAAAGCCTTGTTAACCCCCGACTAGGGTTGCTAGTTTTGAAATCGTAGAAATCAATACATAAGAGAAAAAAACAATCAGTACAATTGGAAAAAAAGACAGTGCAATACCTTTTCAATATAAAATTATATTTTATTGCCAAGTTAGCAGATTATCTAGAAATTATGTGACACCCTTACGATTACAAATTTATTTAATGCATAGCATATTTCAGTGTTACATTTTGTGCCAAATAAGAACTTAGTCCAAATTTTTGTCTCACTACTTTTGATCGCCGAAATTTCTTAAAGAAATTTGGACCTTTTTCACATTTAAGTTTTTGTGAATATCTGACTATTTTTTTTAAAGGTTTCCCTTAATAAAGCTTTTTACTCGTAAACTTAAAATTTCTAGTCTGCAAAAATTCTATTAATAATGACTGCGGCAGTTGAAAAGGGCAGAGTTATATAAAATAATGGGTTAGAGTGTGATGAGTGCACTATTTTGTTATTACAAGGGCCCAATAATGTACGAAATTTGTTAAGAGTCGTCTGAGTAGAAAAATGTAAAATATAGCGTAAATTTTAGCCAATTTTTCTAAAGTCTGCTTAGACAAAGTACTTTTGAAAACGCGAAATTAAAGGCTAGCATAAGTGCAATGTGTATGCAATGTTTCAATAGACTGACTCCTTGTGTTTTTTTAATTTTTTCTAAGTGGTTACTTACCTAAGACTATTTTTTTTGCAAAATTTTAGTTCTCTACCCTATAATATCACGTTAACTTTTTGTGAACGTGGCCATACCTATCTCATTTATTAATCAGTGCTTTCGGATTTTTTAAGCTCGTAACTCACCCCTTAGCTTAAATTCTTAATTTCGAGTTTAAAGTGCGTGTCCATGTCCATCGATTGAAACTTCCAAGATTTTGTGTTTTTCTCGGTGATTTCTGATTTAAATTTATTTGTGTATTGAATTTAAAATGTCTAGTGCAAATTCTAGCTTTAACTGTTATGGACGTTACCACCCACTTTTTAAGATGATAGTTTCAAGCCTTACATACGTGCATACAAGTTTCAATAAACTGGCTTCAGTTAAAAGCTGTATATATTATTTTTAATTCAGTAAAATATTAGCTTGGCCCTGCCACTCCTGGTTAAATTATTTGGGTTTTAAGATTTTTCTAGTTGGTTTCACATCTTGACCTAATTGCGCATCAAATTTTAGATCTCTAGCGCAAATTTAATTTTTTTGTAAATTTTTATGGACGTATTTCCGCCCACTTTTTTTAAAGAAAAAAATTGTTGGCCAGTGCTTATTATTCGTGTCAAGTTTCGTTGGAAATGGGTAATAATATCTACGAGTACATAAATAGTATATTTAAATCTGCTGATCCGAAGTACATGAAAAAGGAGGCTTAAATTTGATGCGCGTGTTAACGCCCATTTTTTAACGAACATTTATAACCTTATATTATTGTAACATGTATACCAAATTTCAATAAAATCGCTTGGGTTAAACGTCTTAGATGTGTGAATTTAGTTCTGAGCTTTATAGGCGTAGCCCCACCCCCCAAGTTTAAATTTTTGTGTTTTCAGATTTTTATAATTAGTTACTAACCTAGGCCTATTTGTTTATCAAATTTCAGGTCACTAGCGCAACTTTTAATATCTTATTCTTATGAGCGTGATCCCACCCACTATTTTAAACTCTAAATTTTCTTTGTCCAGTGCTTATCTTTACTGTTGAATTTCGTTGGAAACGCATAATAGTAAATACATAAATGGTATATTTAAATGTGCTGACCCGAAGCACATGAAATAGGAGGCTTAAATTGTATGGGCGTATTATAACCTTGTATTATTGCAACATGTATACCAACCCAGCAAAAAATTAGACATTACTACATTACTTAAACTTTTAAAAATAGGAAGCAGAAGTTGGATTTGGGTTTTAAAAGATGACGACGTGAAAATATTGCCAAAATATTTAGTTATTTTAAATAAATTATATATATTGTCCTCTTATTTATTTTAAACTAAATAATAAGTACTTACATATTATTATTTAAATATAAGTAGTTCCAAATGATTTTGTTCATTTTCAGTTTTAATAAAAGTTCATCAATAAAAACAATTGAAATTTTTCTAAATATAGTATTTATAAGTAACAATACAGGCACGGATACGAATAAAACATAACCCATTTCAATTGAGTTTATAAAAGAAATGTTACAAAATGGTGTATTTGGTAGTAAAGCAATAGTTTTTTAATCTATTTATATTTTTCTTAAAAATTTATTATTAATTAAATCAAACTGAGTTTTTAATCAAGACATAAAACTAATTTTTTTTTTCGACTAAAAAAGTAGTTCCATCAAGAAAAATAGAACTATTTTTTTTCAACAACGAAAAAAATAATTAATTCCTACAATAAACAACATAGCTACTCCTCAAGAATCGATTATTTTAGTCTAACGCCTTGTTAAAATCATTAATCATCCAGTAAGGAACAGCTTCCACCAAAAATGCTTAATTCCGAACTCGATTACCTTATTTGAAATTTTTTGCTGGGTTATAATAAACTGGTATGTGATGTTTTGATACTTTTGTTATTAAATGATACATATTTGGACTAAGTGTAATGGGGCTATATAATCTACAGATCTTACTTTATAAACTAATGAAAATGGATTATAATTATCACGGATTATAACTTTTCCGAAAAACGCCGCATTTGAAAATTATGGGGCCAAAAGTGTTTATATATTTTTTTATGGTGAAAAGTGCAATTGCGCCTGGCCGATTTGTACTCTATCACTACAAGTTTTACGCACATGTAATTTTTTATCGCCAGTCTATGGCCGCGTTTACATCTGTGTGTCATGTCCCAAAGAAAGCGTAACCACTAATTACTAATCAAAAACTGTTTGATTCAGCATGTATTTATTGATTTAAATAGTTTGTAATCATGTTGGTTTCTATAAAATTGTCTATTAGCTATATATGAAACTGTTTAGAATTTTTGAATTTTTTTTGCTGGGATGCCTTAAAACATGTGTTTTCGAGCTTATCGCTTCACGTCGCCTTCGTTTGGGGAGTCGGTGTGCAAATAATGCTTACAAGTCCAAGTTTTTAAAAACCGATGCAAATAATTTGGTATTTAAAAACTTATTTCGATCTCAACAATGTATCTGGCAAGTTAATACTAACTATTATTCGCATATGCATCTTTTAACTATTTAATGTAGTACATGAAAACTATAATGAATGCCAGATAAAAAAATTTGGTGTAACAAAATTTAATTTTTACCATCTAAATACTGAGTATGATAATTTTGCTAAAAATGTGCTGGTACGTCTCTCATTTCTTCTAAGTTATCTAAAAGTTTTTTCTTCTCGCGATAATGAAATAATACGAAAATAGTTTTGTAAGACGTATTGAACATATATTTTTTTTGTAAATACGAAAATAAGAAAATATTCGTACACTTACCGATAGTTGTGTGTCACTACGATCACTTTTGCCATCATCGTCACTAGAATCTGCACCTGATGAAGGATCTTCTTGGAATATCGGACTATTTGAACGTTGAGGTCGTGACATTATCGGCGTTAAAGCGGGCGACGGTATTGGTGTAGGCATCTCACGTATGGGCGAAAGACACTTATTGTTAATGCTCGGTATTTCAAGCAGTATTGTCGGTGGGTGCAAAAGATTCGACGATGATGATGACGAGGATGCTGAGGTCGTTGTTGATCTGTGCGCATTTAAAACATCTAATACAGGCACTTCTATGGTGGTAGTTTGACGATAGAACACCGGTGAATCGGGAGCGCCACTGGAGAAGCTAACGGGTGTGTGCATAGACGATGAGGAGGACTCGTCATCACCCGGTGCATCATCCTGTGGACTCGAGACGGTGGGCGTTGTTGAGGGTGACACAAAGATCGAAGTTGTTGAAGGCATTGTATTAGTGGTTATGTTAGATGAATTTCCAGCCGAATTGGCAAAATTGCGAAACATGGCAAGTATTGAATCAGCACTAGAAACTTTAGGACGGGCAGGAGAACCGATGCGACAGCGCATTGGTATACCTGCAGGCAAACCACTTAGCTGGTTGTTATTCGTACTGCCCATTTCGCTGCCACTGGTTTGTATTGAACGTAGACCAAAATCGGTTAGCGCCAAATCTGAACTTGAGAACGATTCACTGCCATGTGTCGATGATGTACTATGAGGTGAACGTATATCGTTCGTACAGGGTGATGGTGGCATAGAACTTGCTCGCATCTGAATGTCAGTCGGCAGGCTAAGAGCACTAGAGTTGCGAGTGGCCTGTTAAAAAAACCGTTTATTAAATGACAACTTATTTAATTTATTTATTCATTTTAGTTTGTTTGTTCCTGAGTAAAATATGCTTAAGAGTACACAGAAAAAAATGATTTTCATATTTGAATACAAAAGTTGTTGATTCAATAAAAAAATCTTTTTATTTTTTTGTGATGACGATTTTTGTAAAGTGTCCGCAAGATAACTTTTTTTTTTTGAAAATGCTATAAAAAAAACTACTGCAGCTTCGGCTGTGTGGCACGTAGCGCCGTCCTGTTGAAACCAAATGTTGCCAATATCCTCCTCTTCAATTTTTGTGAATAAAAATTCGTTCAACATGGCCCGATAAGGATCGCCATTGACTGTAACGGCCACTCCTTGCTCATTTTCAAAAAAAATGGCCCAATTATGCATCTGGACCAAAATCCGCACCAAACAGTGACTAGTTTTGGGTGCGTCGGCTATTCAATGTATGCATGCGGGTTTTCTGTGTCCCAAATGCGACAATTTTGCTTGTTTACATACCCGCCAAGATCAAAATGAGCTTCATCTGAAAAGATGATTTTTTTTGGCAAAATCGGCATCTTCTGTAAGTCGATCGCAGGCCCACTTAGCTAAGCGAAAACGCATTGGATGGTCAGTTGGCTCGTTCAGCGGAAGGATAAAACTAATTATCTGTCAAATCAGACATGAGCTAAGTGTTACCATTCACGAAATAAGCACTAGTTGAAAAAAAACGTTAGATGGCGGACCCTTTATTATTGAAAATAAAGCCAATGAAAAAATTTAATGAATTAAAGAAACAAGTTGTTGACTGAAATTTTATTTTCAGTGATAATTGTTATTGTGTGTGTGCGTGTGGAAGAATGTCATATTTTTCAACCCCTTTTTATTTGTTTTTGCTTGACTGCGATTAAAACTAAATGTGTTTGGGATGAGTCGAACCGGCAACCTCTTAATTAATAGAGTAACGTACTTACCGTTATCCGATAAGCATATAATGAATACATGTAAAACATGATTTTTTATGTTTCTTCTATGTGTAACGCAGTGCGCATAAAAAAAATAACTTTGTTAAGAAAAAAAAACCAGCCACAACGTTTTTCGGCTTCTTGTCGGAATTCACACGCATACAACACGAGCAATCAAAATAAACAAAAACAATAGCACATCAGCGCCCTCTAGTCAGTGTAAGACCATATGTCTGTATGTCAATACTCTTTCTCCAGCGACAATTGTACTAGTTAAAAAGTCGACAACTTTCCTTTTATGCGCGTAGTAGAGATACCTTAGAGACAATAGTTCTAGTGTATATCTGGTGATATTGTCAATGAACGGATCAATAGTTTGTTATTCTTTTTTTTATTATGCTGTGCAATAATATTAAATAAATATATGTAGACGAGCGTCACTAAAATCTGCTAGTGAATCTTTGGTTCAAATATCTCCATATGGTCATAAAATACGGAGATAGCACAAAATAGTGCTAAAGTCTACTGGTAGATTTTCAATGACGTCCCTATGTTATATGTCAATAGGAGATTACATTGGCTGGGGTATACCTAATCAGTAGCACTATTGACTATGTCACTAGAAAGTCACTATGATTTTACTATTGACAACTAGCGAGGATATATCGATATTATATACTAGAGCCCCTAAAATGTACTAGTGAATCTTTGGTGCCAATGTCTACATGTGGTCCTAAAAGAACTACTTATAAGTAGTGCTACAGTCTAGTGGTGGATGTTCAATGACAAGCTAATGTTAAATGTCAATAGATGATACCATTGGCTGGGGTACACCTGGTCAGTAGTACTACTGACAACGTCACTAGTAAATCACCACAATTTCACTATTCGCACTTTCTGCAGGGCGCGTTGAATCAATCAACAAGCAAGATAAATACCAACATAAAAAAAATTAAATTAAATAATATTTTAAAATGCGCCGTATTGATAAATGCAATATTTAAGTTAATGGCAAATATTATTAAAATTAAAAATTTTTTTCGGTAAAAATTTAATTTAATTTGGTAAACATTTACAAATTTAAAATAAGAAAACGCTTAAACACTTATTTAACCCCAACTCTGATTTGCAAAATTCAAACCAAATGTTACTTATTAAAATTTTTGAAAAAACTTAAGCTTTTGGGCCTGAAATACTTTAAGTTTATGAAATATAACGTTCCGAAAATTAAAAAAATAGTTGCCATGAAAATTTGATGCTTTTAAACCGAACTACAAACATAAATTTTGACAGCTAATCAAGATAATCGAACACACATAGCACAATCTTTTGATTTTTCTTCTACCAACTCGACAACTGACAAACTAATCAGTTGACAGAATCATACGCGCTTTGATTTCGCCAAATTGAATTGAACGGTGTATGGCGTGCTGTGTGATTAAAATAATAATATGATTTATTTTTTCAGTTTTACCAAAATAAATTTAATTAAATACTCGATCAAGGCAAGAACATTTACCTCCGAGCCAGAACTCATTTCTGCTGAAACTTTATTTAGCAAACGAGCAAAGGTCACTTTCTTTTCCAGCTTAGGGTCATTAATAGCTCTTTCCACAGTGCCGGAAGTCAAAGATCCGGTGTTTTCTGAGAAAGTGGTTTCTTTAACATCACTTTCCGAGTCCACATTATTGGCTTTCAAGCGGGTCTCCGACATTGAGATCAATTCACCCAAACTAACTTTAGGCTTGGCCGGTTGAGCTGCAGGTGAAACTAATTGCTGCAAAATTTGTTTCTTTTCTGCAGCATTTTTCTTAACCGGTGTAGAATTGTTGCGCTTTTTGCGAGGTGAAGGTGAACCTAGGGGTTTTGAAGGAATAAAAAAACAAAAAAAAAAAAAAAATGTAAGTTTTCATTGTTGTAGTTTGATAAAAGGATTTTTTTTTATAATATTTTCTAGATTCTTTTCTCGAAATTATAATTAAAACATTTAAGTTATATTAGTTAAGGAAAGAAAGAAAAAACACATAAAAATAGATAAGTGTTTGGAAAGAGCAATATATCTTAGAATTTTAAATTTTGTTACATTGTATCTAACTAAAGCGTTTTACTAAAAAGTGATTTACATGAAATAAAAGAAAATAATATAGTTTGGGAAATTAAACTACAATCAGTACAAATCTAATAAATACGTTTTAAAATTAATACAATAAATAAATGTTGTTTTAACATGCAACTTAGGTTTACTTTTATACAATTAGACCGCTTTAGAAAGAAGTATACGTGATTTGGTTTCTATGGTTTTGAACGGAGATTACAGTTCTCAATTAAGCTATCAATAAATATAAAAGGAAAGTAACTGGTAGTTGGTTTATTATCATTTTTATTCAATTTGTTGTTCACTCATGCAATAAATTAGAGAATCTTAATGTACTTTGTTGATAGAATTATGCTTAAATACCCAATTAGTTTGAGTATAATGTGTTTCCTAAAATTAAGGCTGATACTGGCTTGTCCTTTTGACATGTTTATTTATATAAACATCCTGTCAGTAGTCGTATATACCATCTTTGTAACAACACATATTAAATTCAAGTATGAGTATATTTAGCATGAACAGAAATATTAGATGCTCATATTCGAGAACATATATTAACGTTAATTTAGAAATAAAAGACATAAGAACTTTAAATTAGTTGTAATTTTCTAATTGCCTACAAAAATACCCAATTTGTTTACATATACTGTCCCAATTAAATAAAATTGTATAAGCTAGGGCGATATATTATTGTTTCACAACTTTTTACAAATACCATGACCGATAATTATTTGAAAAATAATTTCAGTTGAAAGTTGCTTGAGAAATTTACCAACCAAAACTTTCGTACGTTTTACGTACGTACCAGTTCTTATCGGAATCTGACATATAATATTATAAACAACTTTTTTTTAAATTTCTTTAAAATTTCGACTAAAATGTTTATACCCATTTGATGAGTTGTACTAAATTATCTCTATGTGGCCTTGTTATTATAATGGAAATAAGAAATAAGTAAATCAAAGTTATTACTGTACAGATAATAACATCACTGCATGGGACGACTGATTGTAATCAATATGAAACAACGATATATCATATTCCACTTTACTTATATGTGTATGTATATACATATGTACTTATATATTACTCTAACTCCCACTAGAGCATAGGGCGCCACTTTACTTACTAATTATTTTATATGTTTATGTACTCGTATTCTTCGTGTATAGAAAGGTTTAAAGATTTTAGTACATTTTACTTTTACCATAACAACGAGACGTGAAAGCGATGGGAATTGAAATTGCATTAAATACTATAACTGAAATACACCTATCCCTCGATTTACACGATATATACGTTCCTGAGAAACTCGTGTAATTCGAAATTTTAAATTTTTGTATGAAAAATCTTGTAAATCGAAAATAACATCGCGTAAAAATTGATTTTATTAAGAAATTATATATGTATCTATTTCAACTTAGTTTTCAAAATATCAGAAGCGTTTACTCAAAACACATAAAAATAAACCTTTATTCATTAAACAAAATATATGCTATTCATAAAAATAAAAACAAAATTAAAAATATCAGAAGCCTTTACTCAAAACACATAAAAAATCGTGTAAATCGAGGTATTTCATAAATCTCTCAATTCACACGAAAAGAAAAATAATCGTGTAAAAGTGAAATCCTTTAAAAAAAAGTATCGTGTATCGTGATTATTGATAGTTACTTCTACCCGTAGATATCTGTTAGTATACAAATATCAATCGTGTAAGTTCAATTTTATAAGCCAAACCCATTAGTAAAAAAACGTCAATCAAACGAAAGAAAAGTTCGATAAATACTATGGAGACTCTGCACCATCGATTTCAATGGTAAAAAAAAAAGTGGTTTACTGACTTTCGTTGTGTGTCGCAAAAGTAAAAATGTCGCTGAACATTCTAGACGGCCAATTGAGGTCAGTACACCCGAAAATGTCGGAAAATCCACACTGGCCGATCGAAAAGTAAAAGTGTGTGAGATTGTTGATGCCATAGGCATTTTATATGGCGGTGTGGTTTCAATTTTAAATGATCGGCTGGGCTTAAGAGAGTTGTCTGCAAGATGGGTGCCGCGTCTGCGCCCATCTTGCAGACACGTCACGTAAACGTGTGACAACTTCAAAGGATTGTTTGGATTGTTGTTTAACCGCAATCCGAATGAGTTTTTGCGGCGTTTTGTAGCTGTGGATGAAACATGGATACATTACTGTACTCCGGAGACCAAGCAGCAGTCTGAACCTGCTCCGAAGAAGGATAGCTTCGCAATAAGACTTGCATAGTGTAAATCTACATCTAATATACATATGTATATATGTATATATACATAAAATTTTTTTCTACGTATACTTCTTTCATTAAAAAAATAAATTTTTAGTTTTCGTAATATAGGTACATATATTATTCAACCAATATGCATAACTCAGTGCTAATTTAAAAATCAAAACACAAAACATCAAGTTATAAATAAATAAATAATTGAAAACACTACATAAATTTCCTAGCTATTTTTCTTAATATTAAAATTTTTTAAAATAATGTTTTTCTTTGAATTCGCCCACCAGCAGCCACAAAATATCTTGTTCTATTCGCATGAAAAAAGTTGAAAATTTTTAATTATAAGTAGTTTATATATTTTAATATTAGGAAATTGTCAAATATTTAAAAATCAAACATTTTTATTTCAACGTTCTTCTTTCTAGTTCTTTGTCGTTCTTTTACATTTTAATTAATTCTTTTAGTTTTTGATGTGTTGTTTTAATTAAAGTATTTAATATCTAGTATTATTTACAACTTAATATACAAAGTAAAATAATAAATATAAGTTTTTTTATTTATTATAATTGAGTTTTTCTAGCAGAGTCCTAAAGATGTACATAGTATGTATGCCAGCAATAATAATAATAATAATAATAATAACGTAATACTTATTTCAGGGTTTACTTGGAAGTTGAGCGGAAATATGTAATTCAAAAACTTATTCTAAATAATAATTTCTGTAACGCATCGTTACACGCACAAAATCTCATTTTACATTGAATTATTAAATAAAAAAAAAAATCAAATAATATTTTTATTTAAATTGGGCCCAACACAGAATTCGTAAAGCCAAATACCAAAATTCTCAAAAATTTTAATAAAATGAATAACGCATTTCAAAAATAGTTTAAATAAGTAAGAGTGTTATATTCGGCTGTGCCGAATCTTATATACCTTTTACCAAAGTGCTTTTATGTAGTAAAGAGATACATATATAAGCACATACATAAAGTATAAACAAAAAGAAACACAATAATTTGACCTAGTTACTTTATGTACAAAAAAAAATTTATTTTCGAACTCTAGAACCATCATATTAGATCATTTTGATTCCTTTTATCAATATAGTAGTTCTTAAAAAAATTAAGAAGGTTTGTTAAGTGAAAAAAATGTTTTATTTAGTTACTTTAATATCCAGAAAAAAAGTTCAAAGTTTCCAGCTCTGGAGCTATTGTTTTTATTTTTATAATTATAATTCTACACAAAACTTTTCTTTCCAAAACGTAAAATATATATAATTTATAAAGGAAAAGATAAAAATTAATTAGACTTGCTTACTTTTATATATCACAAAAAGTGTAAGTATCCCAACCCTGAAATCATCCCTTTTGATTTTTCTGATTTTTTATACCAATCTCTTTCTTTTAAGAATTTAAAATATGTTTAATTTATAGAAAAAAAGGAAAAATTTGTTTTAGTAAGTTAATTTTGTACAAAAATAATTAAAGTTTTCCAACCCTGGAATCGAATAATAATTATTTTAATTATTATTATTTTTTATTTGAAATACCAATTTCATTCGTTCTCAAGCATAAAATAGGTTTATTTAAAAAAAAATATATAAAAATTAATTTTCGGTAGTTAATTTTTTATATCACAAAGAGTGTAAGTTTCCTATCCCTGGAATCCTCCTTATTGATTTTTCTGATTTCTTATACCAATTTTTTTAAGAATATAAGATATGTTTAGTTTATATTAAAAAAGGAAAAATTTGTTTTAGTAAGTTACTTCTATATAAAAAATAAGGGTTTCCAACCCTGGAAACTTCGTTTAAATTTTTTAATTTTTTTTATATTTTGAAATACCAAATTCGTTCGTACTGAAGTATAAAATAAGTTTATTTTATAGAAAAAATAAAAATTAGTTTTCGGTAGCTTATTTTTATATCACAAAAAGGGTTTGTTTTCCAACCCGGAAATCATACTCTTTGATTTTTCTGATTTCTTATAGTAATTTCTTTCTTACAAGAATATAAGATATCTTTAATTTATAGAGAAAAAAGAAAAGTTTGCTTTAGTAAGTTACTTTTGTTTTCAAGTTTTCCAACCCTGGAAAGGTGTTTTAATTTTTTTTAAATTGAAATACCAATTTTATTCGTACTATGGTATAAAATAAGTCTATTTATTTAAAACCAAATTAAAATTAGTTTTCGGTAGTTAATTTTTTATATCACAAAAAGTTTCAGTTTGCCAACGCTGGAATCATCCTTTTTGATTTTTCTGATTTCTTACACCAATATTTTTTTAACAATATAAGGTATATTTAATTTATAAAGAAAAGGAAAAATTTGCTTTAGTTTGTTACTTTTGTATAAGAAAAAAAGTTAAAGTTTTTCAACCCTGGAAACGTGTTTTTAAATTTTTTAATTTTTTTTATTTCAAATACTTATTTTATTCGTGGTGAAGTATAAAATAGGTTTATTTAATAAAAATAAATAAAAAATTAGTTTACGGTAGTTAATTTTACATATTACAAAAATCGTAAGCTTTCCAACCCTGGAATCATCCTTTTTGTTTTTCTGATTTCATACATCTATCTCTTTCTGTTAAGAACATTAGATATGTTTAATTTATAGAAAAAAAGGAAAAATTTGTTGTAGTAAGTTACTTTTGTATAAGAAAAAAAAATTAAGGTTTTCCAACCCTGGAAACGTCTTTTTAATTTTGAAAATTTCCAAGAACGAGCTTCTGGGAGCTTCGGCAAACCGATTTCACGTGCAGACAGACGGACAGACGGACATCGCTTATTCGTCTTCCCTATGCATAAGGATCCTGAATATATATACTTTATGGCACGCTTATTAATATTCTGGAAATTACAAACGGAATGACAAACCTATATATATCCTTTTACCATTTTTTGGTAAAGGATATAATAATAATTTATTAAAAAAATTTACTATATATTTATCAACCCAAGTAAAGAAAATAATAAATCTTAAAATCATTTGAAAGAACATGTTTGTTACATATGTATGTATGCTATAAAAAAAGCATTTGCTTTTTACTTGAAAATTTGTTTAAAAAAAACATACATATTTTAGGTTCTTAAACAAGGTTTTAAGTAAAAACGAAATGTTTTTTTGTGATTCACTTTGCCCAATGTCTGGTATAAAATATTTATTTGTTTTGCGTGGTTTGATAATACTGATTTTGCGGTATACGCCGATACAACTCTCATGTTAATAACACTCTCTATCCAAGTATATAGACTAGGGTGCTGATGAAGTGCGTTGCTGCACATAAAAATATCGGTATTTCCCCCAGCTTAAAAGTCTAATTTAATTTTTCTTCCCTTCTTTAGAACTCACATTAATTAATAAAAATATTTCATTCAATAAAAGAATTGAAATTACTGAACTTAAGCCTGACTAAAAATTATTTCTGATTAAAAATTCACTATAGTTCAATTAAAATCTAAAAATGTCTCAATTATTACTATTAAAATTTTTACTTGCAAGAATTATGCAACCACCTGTTATGTGTTGTGTTGTCAAATTAATTATTTCAAAAATATCCGAAAAAGGAAAATGGAAAAAAGGAAAACTGGAAAATATGCTTTTACTGGTCAAAAAAACATGTATACGTATGAAAAAAGAAAGTATGTTTTCTTAATTTATTGTTTTTCTTTCATTAAGCCACATAAATTAAATTTTAATGGAAAATAATTCTGTTTATTTCTCATATATAATCAGAGATGGAAAGTGGCAGTTTTGTATATGTTAATGAACAAAATTAAAAAATTATGTTATGTGTTTATGTTTTATGACCAATTTCGTTTGTTTACGTTATTTATTGTGTCTAACATTGGCTAAAGGGTCCGCCATATAACATTTTTTTTTTTTTTGAAAATGCTATAAAAAAAAACTGCTCAAGCTTCGTCTGTGTGGCACGTAGCGCCGTCCTGTTGAAACAAAATATTTGAGTATTTTTTAACTAATTACTTGTTTACAAAATAATTTTTGACGTGACGCCATTTAACAACAACACAAAGTTGCCAGAGTATTCAAAAACGGACTGAGCATACTACATTTGCGTGTAGTGAAGTTGAAGTGTTTTAATTTTAAACACATCATTTGAGATGTTTAACAAAACAAATCAATGTATGGTGAAACACTTCAAAATCGTCGTTTTAAGCTTTTAAACACGAATGAGGCGTTAAACACATAAGTGTGAACTTGGTATAATTCGGGAACAAGATGCGACACCCTACGAGTGGTAATTGCTCAGAAATTCTTTTATGTGTGTTGCATTGTAGTTCAGTAATTAAACGCGTAGTTAGCCAAATATTTCGTGCATTCGTAATCCTCAACTAGTCGTTAGTCTAACATTCGATCCTTTACTTTTTCATGCTCGACTAACTTTCGATCGATTAAAAACAATGTTGCCAGAATATTTAGGAAAAAACACCCGTAGAATTTAAAAATGGTTCACGAAAAAATCTGAAAAATATATGTACATGTTAGTTTTAAAACCTGCAAAAAATCTTCAAACCAATTTTTAACACAACTTTTTATATTTCATTCAAGCAAATTAAAATTGAAGTAAGAAAAATACATAAATATATATGTGCCCTTAATTATGAAAGTAGTCTAAGTCATATGCATTTTTGCTTGGAAATATTAAATAGATCTTGAAAAAACTTTAAAAAATGTTTAATAAATATTAAATAAATGTATATTAAAGGAGAATAGAAACACTCAAAATTAAAATCTTGCATCATATGAAAATATTTTTTGATTTGTTCAAATGTAATCCACTATATACCTCGACCAAAAAAAAAATTTTGACTTAGACTTATAGTAGAAATTTGCAACCGTTTATGGCCTGCATTGGCTAGGTTATTGGTAATAAATAAGTAAATAAATAATAGACCTTCATAATTAAGGGCACATATATATTCATACATGTTTAACATGCATATTTTTTCATAAAAAAAACAAATAAATTCAATAACCAAACAAATTTCAAATTTAATTGTATATAATACATACATATGTATAAATGTAAGATATAAATCTAAATTTTTACATACGTTTATGTAAATTATATACTTGACGTTTACACTAGGGGTGCAAAACGCAACCCCGAAATCTCGGGATTTCTTACTTAGCAATTTTTATATAAAAACTATTTATATATTTAAATTTTCGTTAATTTTATGGTATTTTTTATAATATTTAAAAGACCGCTACAATTTCATACATGTACTTTTAACAATATACTGACTATTCGTAACAAATTGTTTAACAACAAGAGCAAAATAAATTAGTTACTTTCTTACGATTACTTTCAAGCGTGCTATTACAATATCCAACTAAGAATGGTTTAATACGGAAAGAAAACTATGAGCTTTGTAAGAAATATAACATTTCGAAAAAATCACTTTGTTTCGTTGTTTTTAAAATAAAACTTCATTTAAATTAATATGAAAAAAATATTGTTTGGATCTCTAAAAAATTGTAGCAAGGATAATTTTGCAATTTGAATTTTTGAAAAATATGAAATATTTTATATATTGTGAAAAAAGTATTTTTAATTTTTTTTTCTAATATTAAAAAAAACCAAGTATTTGATAAAACCTTTGATTTTTCCAGGAGAATAGGTCTTATTAAAGATTGTGAAATCATTAGTATTTCTTTGCAAAAGATTTAATTTTTGGATATGGCAAAAATATGTTATAAATTAACTTATTGCTAGTTACTTGTGAGAAAGTGTAGACATCCCACACATAAATGTAGGCAGGAGTGCAGATTTTCTTAAGATGCTAAAATTTTTCTAAGGAAATTTTTTCCCAATAAAAAAAAAGTTTTATAAAATTATATGTTACGAAAAATTTTAATTTTATTCAATAGAACACAGTTATGTAATTCAGGAAAAAAATATTATTATAATTACCTTCAATTATATTTAGGTGACTGAGTAAGGATTTGTTATACAAAAATATGGCAACCATAGCTGTGTAAAGAACCGAAGAATGTCAAAAGCACAAAAATAATTGTACTAAAACCAAAACAAAACGAAGTTTTTGACATTCTACAGCTGCAAGGCACACAGAGCGAAAAATTATTATCTGAAGTAGCGCTGCCACCTAGTTAGATACACCTTGTCTTCAATGCTTTTTGAAATATTTAAAATCAAATTTTCATTATAAAATTATATTTTCAAATTTTTTAAATTGTTGATCTCTTTTTCTTAAATGGAATGGAAAATGTTGGCTGTTTGAAGACATGCTTTATGTGTGTGTGTAAATAAAATACCTCCCCAGTTGACCACGGCTCTCGTTAATGATATCGACATGATATCGATTTCGGATATACCTCGAACATTTATCGTGTAAAACTATCGAGAGTGACACTCAAAAATGAATCGAAAAATGTTTACCCGTCGCTCAGTTTTGTCCCAAAAAACCTTACATATCGGATTTCGTTAGCAATTTCAAAAGTGAGAGATTATCGAATTAATTTCGATACCGCAAAAATGCATCAGAGAAAGAAAAAAGTAATTTTTTTAATTATTTATTTTAACTTACTTATTTTATTTTATTATTTGTTTATTAATTCCGTAACTTACGCTGCAGGCGTTGAACATGGTACCTCGATTTTAACAGACTAACAAACACACATCCACTGGGCTATCGTGGCAAATTTCTTTTCGTTCAATTATTGCACATATGTATGTAAGTGTGTGTTCTTATCTTTTTTTAACTTACAGTGCTGTCATGCATTGAACTTGGTATCTTTAGACTAACAGGCTGTCACACTCCCATGCAGCTGCCGTCACACATTCGAAAAACTATCAAGAGAAGTGTGAAGTTCGGAGCTTTAGCGAACATTCGATTTTTTTTAAATTTGCGAACAAATATCAAACAATTTTTTTTTCAAAATTTCTTCTCTTTAGTGAGCATTCGTTTTTATCGAATCTCAGGTCAAGAGGGTCTTTATTATGCTAGGAATACAATAGGGACGAACGACGAATTTCGCTACGTAAATTTGTCGTGTGAAGCACAATAACGACGAATTTACTAAGCGAATTCAGCTCCTATAATTGATAAAATTAGTTATTTTCAGTGTGACCATATTAGATAATTTTGGGCTAAATTTAGCTCATTTCTTCTGGTTTTAGTTCAGTGTCCCGCAAAATAAAATATGTTTGTATTGGTGAGAAAAATGAGAGTAAAATAAACTTGCACTTGAAGAAAACTTTTGTAATATAAAATACATGAAGTGGTTATTAGTTGTTTGAATTTTTATTTTTTTTGTAAATAAGCAATTTAATAAAAACTTAAATAAAAAGTAAAAATTTAATAACCATTCAACAATTTTGTGTATAAATTCAAAATTAAATTTATTCACAGATCTGTGGATACTATTAAAATGCATTTTAATCTATTTTCTCTATTATTTTTTAATGTTTCATAACATAAAATGCATTGCATATTGCCAAAAGCATTTTTAATCACGAAATATTTCCCAGCTTCCATAATTATATTATCCATTTTTTGTCTGTAGAAATTTATTGAATTTGAACTTTAATTTCGCTCCGTGTGCTCAAAAAAACTAAACAAAAATCCAGGAAAAAATTAATACATTCGTGCACAACTTAATTCGTCGCTTGCTCAGTGACGACTAAATTAAAGAGCATAAGCATGTGTGTGATTTTCATCCGCACAATTGTGCTATGGCTTGCCTTGCGGGTTACTGATTTAGTTTTAAAATTTTTAGGTAGCTCTTAGCTTATTTTTTAGCTTGTTTTTAATGATTTAGCTTTTTTAGCCTTTTTTAATCCAAATTGTATTCTCTTAAAATGTATTAAAGGCATACGTGATTTAGCTTAATTTTATCTGGTCACACTGGTTCTTGTGAATGTAAAGAGAGTGAGAGAGAGAAAAATTTGTTTTTTCGTCGTTCGTCGTCGTACAAAATAGAAATAAATTCATTTCAGAGTTCGTCGCGCACGACGAATTTCGTTCTACGGCGGTGTTGTGTTCATTTTCGTATGAACAAATGTGTTTTATTTTTTATGACGTAAATTCATCATGTGAAGCAAAATAACGACGAATATTGCTAGGAACACAATTGGGACGAACGACGGATTTCGTCCTCTTCGACGACTTTGTCGATAATAATTCGTTACGTATATTCGTCGTGTGAAGCACAATAACGACGAATTTACTAAGTGCATTCAGCTCTTACAATTGATAAAGTTGGTTATTGTCAGTGTGACCATATTAGCTAATTTTTGGACTAAATTTAGCTAAATTCTTCTGGATTTAGCTTTAAAATTTGTATATAGCTCTTAGCTTATTTTTTAGCTTTTTTAAAAAATGATTTAGCTTTTTTAGCCTTTTAATCCAAATTGCGCATTCTCTAAAAATGTATTAAGGACATATGTGATTTAGATTAATTTTATTTTAAATTCTGTTCACACTGGTTCTTGTGTATGTAAAGAGAGAGAGAGAGAGAGAGAGATAGAGAGAGAGAGAGAAAATGGTTTCTTCGTCGTTCGTCGGAGTACAAAACAGAAATAAATCTATCTCAGAGTTCGTCACGCGTTGTTGTGTTCATTATCATATGAACAAATGTATTTTATTTTTTTGACGAAAGTTCGCACCGAAAAATTAGCCGTTCGTCCCAGTTGTGTTCCTAGAATTGCGCATTTGTATTCAGTTTAATATTCAGGATATTTTTATATTCACACAGTCTATAAATTTTAGTTGTGTTTGTGCTGGGTAATTTAAAAAATGTGTATACACATAAATATAATGCGTGTGTTTGTATTTTGCGTGTTTTTTATTTTTACCTGCACGCAATCGTAGTTGTTTGACGGCCAACAATCAAAAAGTACTTAAAACGATACTTTTGTTATTTTCTGAGCTTTAGCCATTATATTTATTTTAAAACTTATAGACATCATGTACAAATTTACGTGTTTTATCTGCTTTTCAATCAAACCCACATTTTTGCGACCTCTTGAAGCTGGTATTAAATATTTTTTTAAATTAAATACTTTTATATGTACGTATGTATACTAGGGTGGCCGTTATTTTTTTTTCTTCTCTCTCACCCCCCCCCCTCCCATCGGTTCAGTTTTATGTAAAAAAAGAATACAAAAAAATTTCATGCCGATAAGTTGTGTCTTAGGGGGTGCGTCCGGCCCTCGAAGTTGGCCCTCCAGCCCATATATTCAATGCAATTTTTTTTTTGGTTTTTTTGTTTAGTTTTATTTAGACTATATGTATATGTATGAAATAATTTAATATTTAAAAGCTCTTATTGTACATGCTCAAAATAAAAAATTTCTATATAAATATAATTTTGTTACATAAAATTGTTGTTATTTTGTTGGTTATTTTCCTCATTATTTTCTAAAATATTAATTTTAGCAAAAAACTTTCTGTGAGACTAATGTTGTTGACTTGAAGACCTAAAATATTGCCATATGTCATATTCTTGTAAAATGATTTTTTAAAAAGACAGTCATATGCAAAAAATTACATTGAAAAATGGGCTTGAAGGCCAACTTTGAGGGCCGGACGCACCCCCTAAAACGCAACTTATCGGGATGTAATTATTTTTTATTTATTTTTTACATAAAACTGAACGGATTTGGGGGGTGAGAGTAGAAGAAATAAAAAAAGTCTCCATACAATTGACGGCCACTCTAATGTACATATGTATCTATTCAAGTGTATATGTAAAATTTACATTGCGCAGTGAGGACTTTTACAAAGTAAATGGCAACAAATCTGGAACTTCTAAACTACTGATTGGATTTATATGAAGCAACTAACATCTGTAGAGGCTTTAGAACACATGTCATAACAGCCTTCTGGCTTGAGCTCGACATGAGTTACAGTGGTCCAAAGTTGACTACCTGAGACTCAAAAAAACTTCTGAGGCTTTTAACTTTTTTAAAAATCAACCGATTTTGACCGGATAAAGCATTTTGATATAAACTTGAAATTCTTAAAAAATAATTTCCCAAGATGTGTTTCTCCTAAGATATTTTACTTAAGCCAAAAAGATTTTTTTGCCTTGATCTTTTTTAGTATTTTGCCTATTACTTTTTAGTTCTTTGTTGGATTTTAAGTTAAAAGACAGCATTAAATTTTTGACAATATTTTAAATAAAAATAGGAAAAAAATTTATTAACATATCCATTTGTGATATCGGGAAGAGGCTAAAAAATCCAAATTTTAAAATTTCCTTGAAAAAGGCATGTTTTTTTTAAGTATCTTCATTATTTTCAGTTTTGTAAAAAAACTTCGTTCGTTTGTTTTGTATTTCGGACATGTACCCTACATTCAACAATATCCTAAAATAGTAAATTTTAAAAATAGTTTTTGTGTTTAAGTGGTTATAAAAATTTGTGACGGTATATTTTGAAAGATTAAACCATAAGATTTTATTATGTAGATAGTTTTATAAATTTTTAACTAAAATTTAAGAGTGCATTTTCATAAATGAAGATGCACGAATAGTTTTCTGAAAAAGTCAAAATTTAGGGAAAATAAAGTTGTTTACCATAAAAAATATATTAAAATAAATTTATTTTTCTACATTGGTATATTCGAATTTCATATGAGCCAATTTACGACGCCTGAAAGAATTATAACAATAGCCCAATACACAATCTTGTGCAAATGGTCTTGCATCGTAGCATATGCAAAATGACATAGTATATTGAAACTCACCTATGCAGGAATGGTATCTCGTGAGAGCGTGAGAATTCGTGCGTGATTACTAAAAATAGCTCACGCACGATCACGCACGGGTAATTTACTTTTAAATCACGCCCAAGCACTCAGGAGTGATTAATTATAAATTTGATCACGATCATGCGTGAGTCACGCGTGATTCACGCGTGACACGATAAAATCACGACATTTGCACATCTCTAACATATATCCACAGGAACAAGGCACCTGCGCGCACATCCCATATTTGAGTTGTCATACAAATAGTTTGAGTTGTTTTTGCCACAATATCGGCCATTTGTTTGTATGAATACAAGTACTTATGTATCCATGGATACATGTTTGTATGAATATGAAAAATTACAACTAAAACTCTGAGATATCATGGCCCGGTAAGCTATTGATGACGCATTATATTATTATTTTGAGCAGCTCTAGAGCATTTACTTGTCGATGTTCTTTAACATATCTATTTCTAGCTTCTTGGTATTCTTGGGTTAGTTCCACCATAGGAAGAATGTTGCTTTCTTTTATTTATTTTGTATGCGCTACCACTTTATATACGATTGGGCTTATTGATTTCCATAGATATTTTTTTTTTTTTTGTAATGCATGTATTTATTTATTGTATCTTCATATATGAACTAACAATAAGTATTCAAATCTTAAATCTATAAAAAAAAATTATTAGGCCCGACCAGTGTCGGACATAAACTTAGTGGGGGGGGGGGGGGGGGGGAAAGTATTTTCAAGTAGTCCCATCTGGAGTGTTAGGTAAAAGAGCCCGTGTGTCCCTCTTTTTTAAGCGGACGTGTCCAGTAAAGTTCAAAATATTACGAGCAAGCGGATTAGGATGTGATTCGAGTTTTGTTAAATATTTGCCTGCGTATTTTGCAATTTCTTCAGTCACGAGTGCCATATTTAAATCACGATGTATAATAGAATTTTGGATGTACCATGGAGCCGATGTTATTAACCGTAAAATTTTGTTTTGCCTTCGTTGGATTCTCTCGACATTGGAAGCTGAAGCAGTGCCCCATAACTGAATTCCGTAGCGCCATATTGGCTTCAAAAGCGACTTGTATAATAAAAGTTTGCAGTCTAGGCTGAGTGTTGAGTTTCTGCCAATCAACCAATATATTTGAGTTAACTTAAGTTTCATCTGAGTTAACTTAGAGTCAATATGATGTTTCCATGTAAGTCTTCGATCAAGGTGTATACCAAGGTATTTCACTTGGGAATGTTGAGGAATATTTTGATTGTTGATTCGAATGGGGGAGCAAGTATCTCTTCTTAGGGTGAACGTTATATGGACACACTTTTGTTCATTGACTTTAATTCTCCATAAGTTCAACCATATTTCCAGCTGAGTGATATGTTCCTGGAGATTGCGGGATGCCTCATAAGGGTTTTCGTGCACACTCATACAGGCTGTATCATCGGCAAAAGTAGATATATGGATATTATTGCTCACAGGCATATCACAAGTATATATTAAATACAAGACAGGACCCAGAATACTACCCTGGGGCACACCAGAAGATATAGTTTCGGGCACACTCGTGCACTCTCCTTCCACAACAGTGAACTTCCTATCAATAATATAACTTTCCAAAAGCTTTTGAATGTTTATTGGCAGATATGTCTTCAATTTTAAAACTAGGCCTTCGTGCCATACTTTATCAAACGCCTGAGAAACATCAATAAAGAGAGCAGAACAATACTTCTTTTCTTCAAATGTTCTTCTTACAACTTGGACCAGTCTATGCGTTTGTTCAATCGTGCTGTGCTGACTTCTACAGCCAAATTGATGGTCCGGGATGCACCCATTATCAGTTAAAATTTTGGACAATTTAGTCATGAGCAGCTTTTCGAAAAGCTTTGAGATTGTAGATAGTAAGCTTATATGCCTATATGACTCAGTCTTGGTAAGATCTTTGCCCGCCTTTGGAATCATTTTGATCTTGGCCAGTTTCCAGTTATGTGGAAAATACTGCATTCTTAAAATAGTATTAAAAGTAAATAGCAGGATTCTTATTGCAATATGAGCAAGTTCATGAGCATTTTGTTACTAATGCCATCAATACCTGGAGCTTTCTTCGGGTTGAGTTCAGCAATTACTTTTTGTACTTCATGCATCTTAAACCTTAAGGGACGAGGGGGTAGAGAAACTGCACACGGTAAATCAGCAGCACCCGTACATGAATTGGGAGTGAATGCAGATTTTAAATGCTCAGAAAATAAGTTACCTTTCTCACTATCACTTCTTGCCCAGCCTCCGATCGCAGTACGCAATGGTGATTTAACATCAACGGGTCGTTTAAGATTTCTAGTAGCGCGCCATAAAGAGTAATTAGATGCGGACGTTACATCAAGACGTTCTAAATACTTTTCCAGTAGTGCAATTTTTTCCGACGATAGCAGCTCTTTGAGTCGTTTAGTACATTCTTTAAGTCTGATTTTATTTAGGGGTGATCTGTGTTGTTGCCATTCTCTTCTAGCTCTCCTTTTTTCACATACAAGACGTTCAATTTCCGTAGAATAAATTCTGTTAAAGCCGGTCTGCGGATAGGAGGTAGTTGTGTGTTCAGCAGCCTGTTTAATATTTTCGTTAAGATTGGCAATGTTAAATTCAATATCATCGCATGATCTAAGCTGAATGTTTTCTACGCAGTGACTACTAAGATATTTTTTGAATGCCAGCCAGTTGATTCCATTAATCATCTTCACATATGAGTTAGTTAAATCACTCCTTAGTGGGTTGAAAATTGTAACTATTGTTTGAGAGTGATCGGAGGACAGATCTAGAGAGGCCTCTACATGAATTAAGTCCCTATGAATATTTTTCTTGACGGCAAAATCTATAACATCTGGAATTTTTCTTACGTCAGTAGGCCAGTAAGTAGGCTCCCCACTCGAATTGACATCTAAGCCCATTTTTGAAATTTTATTGAACAAGGCTCGACCTCTAGGTGTAACAAGACGCGATCCCCAGTACGTATGTTTTGCATTGTAGTCACCAGCTGCCACGAAACAAGATCCAAGCGATTTGTAGAACTTTTCATACTGATCTTCGGTAACTGAAAATCTGGGGAGTGAGTAAATTGATGATATCACGAAATTCGCACAAAAATTTTCTACGAAAATATTCGTTGCTTGCAAATATTCTTCACTAACGTTGTCAAGGACATAGTGCTTGAGTCTTGACTTAATCAGAATTGCTGATCCACCACATGCTCTCTCTCTCGGGTCCTTTGTATCATATAAAGTGTAACCATTTATTTTAAATAAGCTTCTTGAGGTCAAATGAGTCTCAGAAACCAACATTATATCAATATTTTTTTCCATGAGGAAGTGCTCAAGTTCATTTTTATGTTGGCCGTTTGCGTTCCAGAAACATATTTTTAACGTGTTCATGGTTTATTAACTAATGCTTGAAGCAGTGTATTCTGCATTCGCAGCATTTCTTGCATCATACTTGTCATATTTGTAGTAAAGTTGTTTATAGTTAGCACCAAATTCTCAATAGTAGCTTCAAGGCGACTAAAGTTAAAGCTTGAGTTTGAATTCGTTGAATTATTTGGCGGTGGAACATTTTGCGTGGGAATTGAACTAGTCTTAGCAGCATCAGCATACGATACACGTGAAGTAACTGGTTGGCTGATTTGAGCAAAAGTGTCGGAGTTCGCGTTTACTTGTAGAGCTGGAGTTAACTTGGGTTTTTGACCCATAGCCTGTTTAACGAAAGAAAATACAGGGCACCCTCTATAGTTAGCTGTGTGATTACCTCCACAATTACTACATTTTTTTCTGCTTGATCTTTTGGCTTAGTGCAGCTAGCAGTACCATGCAATTCACCCCAGATAACACACACTGTAGGTAACTTGCAGTAAGTTTTCGTATGGCCATATTCTTGGCAATTATGGCACTGTACGGGACCTGAACGCTTACGTGGCTCTTCAACTGTGATTTTTCGATGTAAGAGATACTTTACGTTATAAACTGGATGGGCTTCATTTTTTTTCAATTGTATGTCATTCGGCTCCAGTTCAACCCGAAATAGGGGTTGGGGGACCTTTTCTCTATTAAAGATGTTGGTAACATTTTTTACCTTGAATCCTTGGTCGACAAGTGCACATTTTACTTCTTCGGGTTCAACATATGAATCTATGCCCTTTAATACTATCTGTAGGCCTTTAGCACTCTTAAGTTGGTATGTGTAAAAATTTGTTTTATTTTTTTCGAATTCACTAACAATTTTTCGGAAATCTTTTTCATTATATATCTGGATTTTAGTTTCATCAATATTACCTCGTTTAATTGGAATGATGTGAAAAGTATTTTCACCAATGGTCGACAGTAGTTTTTTTTATAAGCGCGTTAGAATTTTTTTTCTCAGGTAAATAGGTGGTGGCTTAAAAGACTTTTGCGATGATGTAGAGGGCTTGTCGTCGGTGTCTTGCAATAATGAAAAACGATTTTGACGATTGGTAGATGATGCGCTGTTATCCCTAGACATCTTTGGATCAGATGAAATTTTTGAAGAATTTGGGCTTCGCCCACGCTTTACTACTGTTATATATCTGTCCATTCCCACTTGTACCTTGGGTTTTGAGCTACTGTTATCTGTAGTGATAACTTGGTTTAGTGATGAAGGCGAGCCCGATGCGGATGATATCGCAGACTTAAATGAAGAAGTACTAGGCAATGGTAATGTTAACGATTCACTAGTTGGCATTGGACAAAGCGAAGTTGATCGCTGACGAAAAATTGGCTTTGCCGTTAAAAAAAGATTTTCATCAGATTTATTATTTATATTTTTTTCATTAAGAGTTTCAGAACTCACAGTAAAATAAGTATTTCTGCCGTTAGAACTCACTTCAAAATTTTTTTCCTTTGAGGTACTCATACAGAGTATTATTCCTCAAGGGAACTTTGTTTGTGTTTACGGTTTTTTTTTTGTTTTTGCTATTTCTTGCTATGTAAAAAATATTAGTAAAGCCAATAAGCTTATTTATCAAGGTGAATATGTATTACGAATATTTTTTGTATGATTTTTGATTTTGTTGTTTTTTATATTTGTTTCGTATGTATGTATGTAAAAAAAAATCCGCTTTAATGTCTCTTCACTATGAAGGTTCCAAGAGAACTGTTATCTTTTCAATTACAAAATTGTTAGAATTTAAAAATTTTGGTATGTACTTTCGTGTAGAAATATTACACTTGAAATAATTTGTATAAGTGATCGTAAATTAAGTGAAATATAATGAATTCCAATTGCAAAAATATTCCTAAAAACAATTTTTAAAATAGAGGCTTGAAAGCAAACAAAAAAGTAATGAATGGAATGAAATGAGAAGGTTTGTCCAAAAAATATTCTGCCATGGCAGATGGGAAGATTCTCCCTTGTACAATTTTGTATGAAAAATTAAGTAAGGAAATATTCGTGTCCGTCATTAGTTTCACATCCGCATATTTTGATGATAAGCATTTCCACAATAGCAATCTATTTTGCAAAAATTTTCGAAAAAAAATATTTGGGAAAAAGAAACAAAATATCTTTATACATTGAGTTTGACACTTATCTTGTGTACATAATAGGGTGATCGATTATTCGACAAACCGGTCAACCGGTTTTTTTTAGTAAGAAAATTATTATACAAAAGTTTTGATTTTAAATTGCTTTATAAAAAAGGGTTAACAGTTCATATAAATACTATAAAACAATACAGAAATTAAGGGTAAAACATAAAAATTAACTTCATATACTTATATATAGTACATAAATATTTATATATAATATACAGTTGAGGAATAAACTCTACATACAACCATCATATTTTGGGTTTGTGGAAACTTGGGAAGAAATTCAAAAAATTAAATATTACCTGACTTACATTAAGCATTTTTTCATGAAATTTCATGAATTTTGTTTAACGTAACTTTTTCTATTTGCTAATTGCAGCGCTGTAAAAGAGAATGTTATATAGAAAAGGACGTATAATGAATCTCTAATGCAATTTTGGCTACTTTTTTGATATGAGCTGCTTCTCCAGGCCTCCTATTGACAAATAAAAAATTTTCGTGCAACTAATTTCATGAAAAAAATGTTTAATGTAAATTAGGTATATGCCAATAATAAAAATGTTTATACAAAAAATAAAAAAATATTTATAGCACCTTTAGTAGCAAAAATATTAAAAAATACATGGGAGAAAAGTCTGCATACAAGCATAAAATACATGAAAAAATACGTGCAAAATGTTTGATGTCGTCAACTTGTTTGGCATCCAAATGTGGTCTATTATGTTGTTGTAATTATAATTATTTTTTAATTTTTTATTTTATGTATAAACATATATATTAGCAACCTAAATATTGACATATTTAATTTTTTGAATTTCTTTCCAAGTTTCCTCAAACCCCAAAAATTATGGTTGTATGTAGAATTGATTCCTTAATTGTATATACATGTGAATGTATGGTCAAGGTGGATATCTACCTCTATATAAAATATGAAGCAAAATGGCAACAAAACTAAAAAGCACTTTTTGCAACTGTATCTTGACATCCATCGCACACCATAAGGCCAATTAAATTCGCCTCTGCTATTACCTCATAAAATAAATTCACTTAAATTTCATGTTTCAGTAAATATTGCCATGATCTAAAAAGCTTAGAGTTTTTACAATAAAAAAAATACTTACGAAAATCAGCAAAACATGCAAAATGTACAAATCGAAAAGTATTCGACTCAGCCGGTTTTTAAATTGTAAAAAAACCGGACTATTCGACATTCGAAAAATCACCATTTTAAAAAAACCGACAGCCGAATTTTAAAAAAACCGGATTTTACTACCGGTTGAAAAACCAAATCGATCACCCTAGTACATACCCATTGCATTCTCGCCTTTCGAAACAGTTAAAAAAATTGGGAAAATTTCATTCTGATTGAAAACGTTCGAAACTCATGCCAGACACGATAACTCTTTTTTTTTTGGAACATGAAATGTGAACAGGAAAAATTCTACGTAATAAACATCGTCGAATGTAAAAATAAAAAACGTGTTTGTGTAGAAAATTTTAGACGATCGCAAAAAATAAGTTAGATTATAAATAAGTATAGGTGAAATAATTTTTATACTATTTTTATTAAAAACACTTGAAAAGTTTACTAACATAACAATAATGTTCTAATTTTTGTGTCATTAATGGTTGCACATCTAAAAATTACTTAAATGTAGTTGCGTCTTCTTGTTTCAGGAAAAAGCCAGTGAAACGGACGTAACTAACATAAAAGTAAATTTTAAAGAACATTTTCAAGAACAGTTTATTATTATTGATTTTGTAATGTTTTTTGGTTCTCCTTTAAAAAAATACAAAAGTGTAGTTACGTCTGTTTGCATTTAACGTGACGATGTGTAGAGTCACAAAACCAGTTCACTGATACTGATCAAATTTCAATCAAATATACATATGTACATCGTTCACATCTGTACAGAAAAAGTTCTAAAATCCTACTCGTACATATGTATATTTCAAAATCGATGCAGTAGTACCAGCGGAAAAGGGATTACAAAAATCATTTATGTCTATTAATTATAAAAAAAATTTTTTTTACTTTTTTGAAGGAAGATTTGTAAGGGTTACACTTTAAAGTTATTAATACTTTTGATTAAAATGTCTCGCTGATCTAATTTCTGTTTCAAAAATTTCAAAAAACAATACAAATTCAGAATGTCAAAACCCAGCTAAAAAAATTATATATGGTCCATATATTTTTAATATATGAATGTGTATAACTATATATGAATTCATGTATGGAAATATATGGGATTTATACATGGCAAAACTATTATATATGAACTAATATATGGACTAATATATGAAATGTATTATAATATATGAGCTCATATATGGAAATTTAATTATGAATCCCTTCATATGTGGATCTATATATAGAAATAATATTTAATATATGGAGCCATATAAGAATGTATGCATACATGATATCTCACATAAGATTGTTTATGCAATCAAAAAAGCTTGGTATTTTATCACTGGTGAGTTGGAAATCCATTAGAAAATAGATACGGTATGCAAAGTTTATATGCGTACCCTCAACGTTCAAAAAAGGAAAACTTTTGTTACAAAAAAAAATCCATTCTTGTATGATTTTATACATTGTGGGCCCATTTAATATATCAAATAATCAAAAGGATAATTCAGTCATTAATTTTATAGAAAATAACAAAATTCTCTAGATAAGAAACAAAGTTCATATTACTGCAAAAAATTATATTGAAAACTATTGTTAGACGGATTATTTTTTCTTTTATAATTAATTGCATTATTTTTTAATATGATTTCTTAAATTAAATTTTATTTACGAATATGACTTTTGCGTTTTTTAAATAATTGATTCACCTTTTGACTTAAAATGATGAATGAAATGACTTTTAGTTCCTTTTTCATTATTTGTCCAAACAAATGTTTCATTAAATACAACCTCCCTGTTCAAAATCTAAAAAAAAGTAATTTTAGTAATTTAAGAAATTTATTATTCGACAACGCTGAACCACCAGCAAATAAATTTCAAATTAAAGTAATTTTAGTAATTTAATTTATTGCACAACAGTGCGATTTTGTGAATCAAGAGAGTATGAATATGAACTTTGCATACTGTAGAGGGAATATGCACATACATGTATGAATATATACAATCATATATGCCCATATACCCTCACTTTTCGGAATCGAACCATATATGGGATATCATATATATATTTTTACATATTTTTTTAGCTGGGAATTTAATTTTTTACAAAAGTGTTAATACTTGTATTATATTCGGATACGGCCTTGACGAAATGCATTTTGCATGTACTTTTCGAGTCAAGCAGTAATTTTTCTAGTAGACGAATTAGGGGAAATGGTATGACTTTTATTTTATTCCATTTTTATGAAATTTCCGCATAAATTTCCGTTTTTGTATCACAAAAGTCTATATATTTGTAAGATAACGTGAACTTTTAATTTCCCATTTTCCCGGGAAAATCTCAAAAATTTTCCGAGAATATTAGGTAGACATTTCCTGAGATTTCCGAAACCCTAGTAGGCAAGCAAAGTATTTGCTGGGTTATTTCTTTAGTTTTCCAAAATTTAGTTTGATATCTCGGCAAGAATATCGCGAAGATTTTTTAGTTTTATTATTTTTTATATATAAAATATATAACTTCTATAAGCATTGAGTAAAAAATTTTGTATTTTGATATACTCGTATTTCAACTTCCTGGTAAACCCGAGATAAGTATGTTTTAACAAATAAATAAATAAAATTTAAATCATAAGAATCATTTTTCAAGTAAGGACTCACATTTTTAATGGCTTTATTGTATTCAATACCACTTAATTATTATATTTTCTTAGTGAAATTTACAAAATGAAATTATAAAAAATATTACTTTTTAAGCAGGTGATGTGAAGCTTAAGCTTTTATTGAATTAATTTATTTTTTGGGATATACTTTTGGTATAGATATAAAAGTGCAATATTTCAACAATATATACAATTTCAAATTAGTTTGAAAATATGTGGAAAGGATCTTTACACAAGCAGGGACATATAAAGTGCATTAGCTGTTAAATACTCGTAATGTTACAAATCGGGAAGTGGTGATGGGGTTAGTGTGGATTATTGTGATAATGGCACTTTGAAGAGATTGGATTTTTACTTCTTTTAATGCCAATATATTTTATGTTAACTGTTATACAACATTTTTATTTTTGTTTGTAATGTTAAGTATTGGGTGTAAGACATTTAGGAATAAAGTGTGAAAGATTTTTGGTTTTGAATTTTTTTTAGGTGTACAATGTTTTTAATTTTGCGTCACTTTTGAAGTAAATCAAGGGTCCAGGTTTTGGCACTAACTATCAAATGAAGTTTGAAAACATTTTAATGGAAGTTGTATGTATGTAAATATTTAAAAAATCAAAAAAGATTTAACAAAAATATCTACGAAGAAAGATCTGATAATTTCTAACATAATTACTCTTATTGCGGTTGGCGTTTTTGTGGCAAATTGCATGCGTTTTTATTAAATGTTACCGTGATTGGCGAAAACGCCTGCATATACACGACTGTTCAAAAATCTATTACTAAACAGTCGATTAAACAAAACCGCTTTTGACGTATTGTATTTGTCTGTCAAAGTTGCAAAAAGTTGTCGTTAAGAATTTTGTCATCAAAAGGAATAGCTGCAAAAAATAATTGATTTTATTAAAAAATTAATTCTTTTTTCTTACGACCTGTCCCACGATATAATCAGAAATCGTTCGATCGAATACTTATTTTGAAAATAACAACAAATTTTCTAGTGTTATTGTTGTTTGAAATACAAGTTGTCGATTGAACGATTTCTGGTGACATCATGGGACAGGCCATCAATTTTAAAAATTTTAGGATAAGAATTGCTACCTAAGAACAATTTACGAAAATATATTTATTTGTGTCTTAACTATTTTCTTCTACAATTTCAAATTCAGCTACGCCTACTCCACACAGTGGGGTGAATGATAGAGAAAGTGGCGATTAATTCATAGAAGTCTTAATTTTAAAGTGTTGTTATTATTTATTGATGAATATTAATAAATACATAAAAAACAGCATTTAAAAAAAATTGAAAAAAAACATTTTTAACCTTTTATGGGCTTTTTTGTATTTTGGAGAAAATGGTCTTATTTGACTATTTTTACTGTAACTTTGGAATGAAAAGAGATAAACTAGTAAATTAAATTGTAAATTAGAGCATGCTTTATGTGTATTAAAAAAAATATTTTCTTTTGTTTATATAAAAATAATATTTATTTTGTTTATATATAAAAAAAAATATTTAATATCGAGAGCCTATATTCAAAACACGTCAACTCAAAAAAGCTAACTTTTCAGTAGAGCGAAAAAACTAGTTAATTCGCCTAATATAGTAAAAATAAATGATGTGCCTTCCAAAATATGGTTTAAATATACTTACTAATTTATAGGTCTGCAAAACATATTTTATTTTGCACTGGTTGGCGTATTTTTGTGAGAAAGCATGTTTTAGTCGATCAAAAAACAAATATTTTCTTAGAGTTAGCATATTTTGTCCGAAAATATATGATTTTTTTTAATATATTTATTTTTAATCAATTTGTGAAATCTTTTACTCAATACTAGATATTAGAATTGAAAAGCTACAATAAAAAACTTAAAATACCTTAAAAAATAACATAAGCCTGACTGAAAGCCTCTTCAATTTCGAGGTGGTCAGCTTTAGCACTCTCTAACTCACTCTCTAGTGTAACAAGGTCACTATAAATTATCAATTTCGAAAGCTTATGTCATTGACTATAATCGGTCCATACATAATGTTTCTATTCGATTAACAGTTTAAAAGTTATACATGCAGTACCAATTTTTTTTATCGGAACCCCTCTGTACTAAAATATCAAAAGTGACAATATCTCAGAAATTTTTTTAAAAATATTGGAAATTTACATGGGAGTTAGCATTTATTTTCACAAAAAAAAAATATACTTTGAGATAGCAGAATAAGAAAAATCATATTTTTGATTCGAAATTTATACTAAAGATGAATATTGCATAGGGAAGCTATTTGCCATCGGAAACTCATTTTGACCAAATTTGAGTTGACGTGTTTTGATATTTTTCGATATGTATTTTTCACATTGATTTCTTAGCAACTGGAATTCTCTCACAAGAACCTTCATAACTCAAAAATCGCACAAATGCGCAAATAGGTATTCTGGGATTAATTAGCTAAAATCTTATTATTTAAGAGCATAAAAGCATTTTTCCCTGCGCTCATCCGCAAAGTTGTTGAAAATCAATATATATATATATATATATATATATATATACATATATATATATATATATATATATATATATATATATATATATATATATATATACATATATATATATATATATATATATATATATATATATATATATATATATATATATATATATATATTGATTTTCAACAACTTTGCGGATGAGCGCAGGGAAAAATGCTTTTATGCTCTTAAATAATAAGATTTTAGCTAATTAATCCCAGAATACCTATTTGCGCATTTGTGCGATTTTTGAGTTATGAAGGTTCTTGTGAGAGAATTCCAGTTGCTAAGAAATCAATGTGAAAAATACATATCGAAAAATATCAAAACACGTCAACTCAAATTTGGTCAAAATGAGTTTCCGATGGCAAATAGCTTCCCTATGCAATATTCATCTTTAGTATAAATTTCGAATCAAAAATATGATTTTTCTTATTCTGCTATCTCAAAGTATATTTTTTTTTTGTGAAAATAAATGCTAACTCCCATGTAAATTTCCAATATTTTTAAAAAAATTTCTGAGATATTGTCACTTTTGATATTTTAGTACAGAGGGGTTCCGATAAAAAAAATTGGTACTGCATGTATAACTTTTAAACTGTTAATCGAATAGAAACATTATGTATGGACCGATTATAGTCAATGACATAAGCTTTCGAAATTGATAATTTATAGTGACCTTGTTACACTAGAGAGTGAGTTAGAGAGTGCTAAAGCTGACCACCTCGAAATTGAAGAGGCTTTCAGTCAGGCTTATGTTATTTTTTAAGGTATTTTAAGTTTTTTATTGTAGCTTTTCAATTCTAATATCTAGTATTGAGTAAAAGATTTCACAAATTGATTAAAAATAAATATATTAAAAAAAATCATATATTTTCGGACAAAATATGCTAACTCTAAGAAAATATTTGTTTTTTGATCGACTAAAACATGCTTTCTCACAAAAATACGCCAACCAGTGCAAAATAAAATATGTTTTGCAGACCTATAAATTAGTAAGTATATTTAAACCATATTTTGGAAGGCACATCATTTATTTTTACTATATTAGGCGAATTAACTAGTTTTTTCGCTCTACTGAAAAGTTAGCTTTTTTGAGTTGACGTGTTTTGAATATAGGCTCTCGATATTAAATATTTTTTTTTATATATAAACAAAATAAATATTATTTTTATATAAACAAAAGAAAATATTTTTTTTAATACACATAAAGCATGCTCTAATTTACAATTTAATTTACTAGTTTATCTCTTTTCATTCCAAAGTTACAGTAAAAATAGTCAAATAAGACCATTTTCTCCAAAATACAAAAAAGCCCATAAAAGGTTAAAAATGTTTTTTTTCAATTTTTTTTAAATGCTGTTTTTTATGTATTTATTAATATTCATCAATAAATAATAACAACACTTTAAAATTAAGACTTCTATGAATTAATCGCCACTTTCTCTATCATTCACCCCACTGTGTGGAGTAGGCGTAGCTGAATTTGAAATTGTAGAAGAAAATAGTTAAGACACAAATAAATATATTTTCGTAAATTGTTCTTAGGTAGCAATTCTTATCCTAAAATTTTTAAAATTGATGGCCTGTCCCATGATGTCACCAGAAATCGTTCAATCGACAACTTGTATTTCAAACAACAATAACACTAGAAAATTTGTTGTTATTTTCAAAATAAGTATTCGATCGAACGATTTCTGATTATATCGTGGGACAGGTCGTAAGAAAAAAGAATTAATTTTTTAATAAAATCAATTATTTTTTGCAGCTATTCCTTTTGATGACAAAATTCTTAACGACAACTTTTTGCAACTTTGACAGACAAATACAATACGTCAAAAGCGGTTTTGTTTAATCGACTGTTTAGTAATAGATTTTTGAACAGTCGTGTATATGCAGGCGTTTTCGCCAATCACGGTAACATTTAATAAAAACGCATGCAATTTGCCACAAAAACGCCAACCGCAATAAGAGTAATTATGTTAGAAATTATCAGATCTTTCTTCGTAGATATTTTTGTTAAATCTTTTTTGATTTTTTAAATATTTACATACATACAACTTCCATTAAAATGTTTTCAAACTTCATTTGATAGTTAGTGCCAAAACCTGGACCCTTGATTTACTTCAAAAGTGACGCAAAATTAAAAACATTGTACACCTAAAAAAAATTCAAAACCAAAAATCTTTCACACTTTATTCCTAAATGTCTTACACCCAATACTTAACATTACAAACAAAAATAAAAATGTTGTATAACAGTTAACATAAAATATATTGGCATTAAAAGAAGTAAAAATCCAATCTCTTCAAAGTGCCATTATCACAATAATCCACACTAACCCCATCACCACTTCCCGATTTGTAACATTACGAGTATTTAACAGCTAATGCACTTTATATGTCCCTGCTTGTGTAAAGATCCTTTCCACATATTTTCAAACTAATTTGAAATTGTATATATTGTTGAAATATTGCACTTTTATATCTATACCAAAAGTATATCCCAAAAAATAAATTAATTCAATAAAAGCTTAAGCTTCACATCACCTGCTTAAAAAGTAATATTTTTTATAATTTCATTTTGTAAATTTCACTAAGAAAATATAATAATTAAGTGGTATTGAATACAATAAAGCCATTAAAAATGTGAGTCCTTACTTGAAAAATGATTCTTATGATTTAAATTTTATTTATTTATTTGTTAAAACATACTTATCTCGGGTTTACCAGGAAGTTGAAATACGAGTATATCAAAATACAAAATTTTTTACTCAATGCTTATAGAAGTTATATATTTTATATATAAAAAATAATAAAACTAAAAAATCTTCGCGATATTCTTGCCGAGATATCAAACTAAATTTTGGAAAACTAAAGAAATAACCCAGCAAATACTTTGCTTGCCTACTAGGGTTTCGGAAATCTCAGGAAATGTCTACCTAATATTCTCGGAAAATTTTTGAGATTTTCCCGGGAAAATGGGAAATTAAAAGTTCACGTTATCTTACAAATATATAGACTTTTGTGATACAAAAACGGAAATTTATGCGGAAATTTCATAAAAATGGAATAAAATAAAAGTCATACCATTTCCCCTAATTCGTCTACTAGAAAAATTACTGCTTGACTCGAAAAGTACATGCAAAATGCATTTCGTCAAGGCCGTATCCGAATATAATACAAGTATTAACACTTTTGTAAAAAATTAAATTCCCAGCTAAAAAAATATGTAAAAATATATATATGATATCCCATATATGGTTCGATTCCGAAAAGTGAGGGTATATGGGCATATATGATTGTATATATTCATACATGTATGTGCATATTCCCTCTACAGTATGCAAAGTTCATATTCATACTCTCTTGATTCACAAAATCGCACTGTTGTGCAATAAATTAAATTACTAAAATTACTTTAATTTGAAATTTATTTGCTGGTGGTTCAGCGTTGTCGAATAATAAATTTCTTAAATTACTAAAATTACTTTTTTTTAGATTTTGAACAGGGAGGTTGTATTTAATGAAACATTTGTTTGGACAAATAATGAAAAAGGAACTAAAAGTCATTTCATTCATCATTTTAAGTCAAAAGGTGAATCAATTATTTAAAAAACGCAAAGTCATATTCGTAAATAAAATTTAATTTAAGAAATCATATTAAAAAATAATGCAATTAATTATAAAAGAAAAAATAATCCGTCTAACAATAGTTTTCAATATAATTTTTTGCAGTAATATGAACTTTGTTTCTTATCTAGAGAATTTGTTATTTTCTATAAAATTAATGACTGAATTATCCTTTTGATTATTTGATATATTAAATGGGCCCACAATGTATAAAATCATACAAGAATGGATTTTTTTTTGTAACAAAAGTTTTCCTTTTTTGAACGTTGAGGGTACGCATATAAACTTTGCATACCGTATCTATTTTCTAATGGATTCCAACTCACCAGTGATAAATACCAAGCTTTTTTGATTGCATAAACAATCTTATGTGAGATATCATGTATGCATACATTCTTATATGGCTCCATATATTAAATATTATTTCTATATATAGATCCACATATGAAGGGATTCATAATTAGAAATTTCCATATATGAGCTCATATATTATAATACATTTCATATATTAGTCATATATTAGTTCATATATAATAGTTTTGCCATGTATAAATCCCATATATTTCCATACATGAATTCATATATAGTTATACACATTCATATATTAAAAATATATGGACCATATATAATTTTTTTAGCTGGGTTTTTGACATTCTGAATTTGTATTGTTTTTTGAAATTTTTGAAACAGAAATTAGATCAGCGAGACATTTTAATCAAAAGTATTAATAACTTTAAAGTGTAACCTTAGCAACTGGAATTCTCTCACAAGAACCTATCATAACTCAAAATCGCACAAATGCGCAAATAGGTATTCTGGGATTAATTAGCTAAAATCTTATTATTTAAGAGCATAAAAGCATTTTTCCCTGCGCTCATCCGCAAAGTTGTTGAAAATCAATATATATATATATATATATATATATATATACATATATATATATATATATATATATATATATATATATATATATATATATATACATATAATATATATATAAATATAGATATAGTATATATATAAATATATATATATATACAGTATATTATCAAAAATACCAAATTTTTAGAGCAATTAAATTTTTTAATATTTCTAAAACATTTATCTAAACAAAAAATAATTTTTTAAATGCTCATATACCTGAAGTTGACGGTTACATTATAAAACTTTTACTTATAGAAGTCTTAACAAAAACTATAATCACTTGAAATATCAAAATTTTCTCTTTTAATCAATGCGCGCAGAAATAACTAAAATGATTGAACTTTGAACACACACTGCAAATAAAGTAAGCTACCAAGAACTTTTGTTTTTGCATTCAGTGATGTAGAGTTTTATCTACTTTCATATGGTACCAAATACGGTTGTCAAAGTTAAAGTTCATATTTTGAATTAATCGCCACTTGTGAAGGCTTTCACCCCACAGTGCGCCAGTCATAAAAACGCAACCGCCAATCACGATAAGGGTGAATAACTGCGCAAAGGTATTGAAACTTCATAAACAATTTTGTTAACATGTATTTAAATAAAATTTGAAATTTATATTCTTTGGTTTGATTCAAATAGATTTTGTAAGGCAGCAACTTCTGAGTGATCTCATTAAAAATTTTGTAAACGAGAACACAAGCAAACATAGACAGAATGAAAGTGGCATTAGTATTTTTTAAATTTATCTCGTTTTACCCTCAAAATGAAAGAACAGAAATCAAGACAAGCAAGACGGAAATGACATTTAAGGTTTTTAAAATGTATCTTATTGTATTCTTAAAATAAGTATCTACTTGAAAGAATACGCTATCCAATCAAAATTTTGTTGGTGGTGAATTTTTCTTCAATGAGATTGAGATTGAGATTGATATTGACAAAAGTGTTATTATTTTGATATAATAAAATTTCATATTACAAATCTAGTGCAATTAATATCCATGTCGTGACTGTAAATGGTTTTTGTATGCATTTATGTATATTTACATAAATACAGTTATATTTAAACTGCATTTAATCGTTAATAATTAAAAATAAGTTCTATATGGTACAGTACATACATAACAAAAAAGGGGAATAATCAACCAGGCAATTAGCTGTAGATGCCATGATCTGGAAGTAGTATAGATTCATATAAGCCTAATTCACAATAGCCCAATTCACAATCTTGTGCAAATGGTCTTGCATCGTTGCATGTGCACATTGGTATAGTACATTGATACTTACCACTAAGAATTGTTCAGTGGTGAATATTAATATGCTATAATATTTTGCACATGCAACGATGTAAGACCATTTGCACAAGATTGTGAATTGGGTTATAATAGTGTTTTGTAGTTTTGCTTTTCGAATGCGAGATTTGGGTAAATTTTATTGTCTAGAAATGTATGTTTTAGGTTCATGATTTCTAACTGTTTTTCGTTTCGATTTACTACAAAAAATACTAAATTAACTAGTTGATTTTTGTTAAACCATTTGCGACTGCTGTGCTAATTTGGGAACACTTGATTATGATTATTTTTTTAATACGTAAATATATATGCACATACAGATATCCTTATGTTAATATATAAGTAAAATATTGAACTTATATCGAGCCTTATTTTCGATCTTATCGTAATCGACATGTTATCGAAAACAGACCTTTTTATTGAAATTAAAATTTTATGGGCCTACCCATAATCCAGAATTATCAAAATGCCAAAATTTTTTATAAATTTTAAGATACGTGCTGTAAAATTTTATCGTAAGCGACAATTTACGTACAAAAACATTTTTGAATATTTTGAAAAAACCTTCTCCTGAAAAATTTATAGCCAAACCCACGATATCGAACGTTGTCGTTCGCAATAATTTTTAACGACAAACAGCTGATTTGGGACCCACTAAACTTGTTCAGCACGACAAGTCGATCGACAATGCATGCGAACCATGACGTAACCATTTCCATACAAATTTGGTACCCACTATGAAAATTCAAACGACAACAAATGTCAAAATCAGTCACTCGGTGTGTGCTTGTCGACAAAACAAAAAAAGTACACATAAATACCAAATTTTTAAACAAATTTACATTTATGAAAATCAAAAATAAAAATGCTATTTTTTTGCGTTTATTTTATTTATTTAACTCACAAACATGCATTTTTGTCACATAATTCTTTTTGAATTACATACATATATACATACATATATATGTATGTATGAATGTGTATACGTGCAATTTATCTATCCAATTCTAAACACTCAATTAGGCACATTACTATTTCCACTTCAATAGATTGCTTGTCCCATTGGTGCTACTCCCGTCCATTCTTCATTACAATCCGCTTGCATTATTTTAGGAGTATCTACACATTTCAACTTATATATTTATTTATATTTAACACACAAAATTTTGAAAACAACTTTTTAATTTTTTTTGTATTGTCTTATGATTATTATTGTTGTTATTTTTATTATTAATTTGTAGAAACTTTAAGTAGCATAGAGTTGCATTTTTTATGGAATATTTTTAACATTTCAGCGCTTTTTATTTGTAAAGTAGCGTTTTATTTGTGAAATTTTCGATGTGGCAATATGCTAATTTGACAATAAGTAAATGCATTACGTTAACAACGTATAGCCTGACGACCGGCAAGTCGATAGTTAGTCGGTTGCTCAAACGAACTATAATGAGTGACTTGTCGTCAGTCGATCGAGTTGTCGATCGACACCGTGGGTTAGGCTGTTAATTTTTGTCGCTTACGATAAAATCTAAAATAAGGCTCGATATTTTCTTTTCTTTCACTTTTTGTATGGTAAACGTTACTTCGATTGCCTTTTTGCTTTCGAGTAAAAATACGTATGGTTGCATTCGAATGGCTGCTCGTTATCGAAAGCTATCGTTAGAAATTTCGATATGTGTAAATTGAAATCGAATGAGAAAATCTCAAAAGTTAAAAAACTCGCACGTTTGAGTAATAACTCGCTTGTAATCGAATGCGGAAATTCGGGCCCAGGATAAAGCTTATAACATCTTCTTATAGCGATATATTCTGATGTATGTATGTAGAATATCGAATACCATTATCGGTACTGATATCACTACAAATTGCATTGTTCATTGACAACCTTGATTTCTTTTTCAAAAGAGTTTACTGTATTCTATTCGAAGGTCACACATGCCAGGAGCCTCGGAAGCTTTTATAGAAAATTGTATAAATTAGATTATGGGTACATACATATGTATCTTTATATAAAGTATTTTTTGTGTGAACACACAACATCAAGATTATTTTGATTAAAAAAGTTTTCACAGGAAGGAAAGTTAAATACAAGTGAATGGTGAGTAGTGGTATTTCAAAAAGGGGAAAAGATACAAATGGTCAAATTCGTATACCAATTAGAAAAACTTTTTTACATAGAAAAAAAAAAAGAAATAGATCAGAGAGTAAAAGTGACAGTAAAAGGAAGAAGAAGAAGAAAAAAGTCAGCTTTTGAAATAAAAATAAGTTACAAAAACTAAAATATTTTTCAAGTGTGTAAACAATCGTACGTTAAAATTAGCAGTGATAGGAAAAGAGAACAATTTGTTTTTACTTGTGTTTTTAGAAAAACAAGAAAATAAAATAATTTTAAAAAGTCTTCTTTTTCTTTGTTAGATTTGTTGTTTTTGTTGTTATTGTTTTCAAAATTGTTTAATTGCTTTGTTAAGTTAATTGGTTAATTTTTCAATTTTGAATTTAGCCTAATCTTACGTCGGGGAGGCGGTCGTAACAAATCGTCAAGAGAAAATGTACGTGCTGCTGCCCCTCCCCCTCCAGGTATTGGATTGGGGCTGCTGAGGCTCAATAATGATGGTTTTCTTATACCCAATCTGTTGAATATGGAACGAGGTGCACCGGGTGCGTTATTGACGGTCGTTTGTGGTATGGCAGTTGTAAACTGTAATTGTTCACGCAATGATGTGTGGTGATGATGTCCATGTATAGAACCAGGTGCTGTTAATTTCAAAGAGATTATTTTAGTAAATTTTATATAAAAATATTTTTTAAACATTTCCATTTTCATTTTCATTTCGTTTGAATATATTTAATTTTTTTCACAAAAAAAAAAAAAAAATAAAGAGAGATAAAAGTACAAAAAGAAACGGAGAAAAAAGTAAAAAAATGGCATACAATAAAGAAATATCCAAAATGGTTTCTTTAAATTTAGCAAAGTGAAAAAATTGTATAGTTTTGAAAAAAATAATTAACAATAATATAAATGAATAAAAAATAATCTTCGTGAATGAAGATATTTCAATAGTATATTTTTAAAAACTAATATTTTGATAGGAAATTCCAGTCAAAGCCAGATCGCATTTATTGCTAAATTGTGCTTTAGTTTTCTAACTTTCGTTTGCTTACATATTTTCAATTAATGATTCATTTGAACTGAATTAATATTGAACCTTATGAAATAAATAAATTCAAAGCATATGTATGTATGTATGTACTTATGTATATGCATGATATAAATATAGAAGGTACTTCCATTCTCTCATTTTTTCTTGACATTCACCATCTGACAAGTATAACTATTGTGAAGTTTCAGGTAAAATCGTGCTACCGTATTAATTTAATATTTCCGCCTCTGTTTCCTGTTTGTTTGAAAATTTTGTTCAAAAATTATTTCAAAATTGTTTTTATAAAATACAGAATGTATAAATTAAACAATTAATGCCCAAATTCTGTTCGACGATTGTATCGTCTTGTCATGGACGAAAAAAAGAAGTAGAATCTTTAAAACAATTATTAGTTATTGTCTATGCTATTGTCTATGGTTCGTGTATTTGCTTTATAATTTTGTTCCAAACATTATATCCAACACATATTTTTTTCTTTATTTTTCAAACTTTTGTATAATAATTTCATTTTATTTTTATGTTTTAAAAACATGGTAATAATATTTTAATTTTTCATTATCAAAGACAACAACCATTTTGATGAAAATAATTTAGACAATTCAAAAACAAGAAAATTATTTTAAAACAAAAAAAAACGTCATAAATCTTCGTACTTAATTATGGCATAAGCAAAAAAATAAGAGTGCAGCATTTTTTAAATTCCCTGCATTTCCTGGTGTTCGCCAACAGTGACTAAGAGCCTATAAGATCTGTGAAATAGACTTGGTAAATGATCTGACCGATTATTACACCAATTTTTTTAGAAAGAGATGTTACAATCTACAAGAAATATATTGTGTAAATTAAACAGAATGCAATATCAATTACTATTAGTTAAACTTAATGAAAATGCGTTGTCAAATAATCCAAATCATCAATCAATTTGGTTTCTCAGCGTCAAATTTAGATGAAAATATAGTTAAAAGATTTGTATTAAGCAGAAAACTTAAAAATATGAGATAAGTTATTACATAATCACTTTTTAAACTTCACAGATATGTAGTTATGTATATAACTTTATTTATTCCCAAATTTTTGTTAAGAAAATTACACATTTTTGTAAAAAAAAAATTCTAGGGGAAGACTTAAATTTTTTACTATATGGGAACATTTTTCTTTATTTCTCTCAAAAAACAAACTTCAAAAATACTTATTTTTAAAAACAAAGAGAGAATGGAAGTACCTGCTATATTTATATCATGCTTATATGTATATAATCAAATGTGAAAGATGAAATTATAGTATCTAGCGAAACCTATTTTAAAAGACTAAGTCAACACATTAACCCATTAGCTATAACACTCCTCGATGATAAAAAAGACATCAGAAGACTTGCTGTTCAGAAATTACTTTATTATATTCTTTTTATTAATATTGTTATATTAATATTGTTAATATTGTTATTGTTATAGCACAAATGAAATCTACACAAAATTCTAAGAATATTACCTTAAGAAACTATTTAGGAGTCTAAAATCATAACCTAGCTCCCGCCGAGAGGCATCAAAATTAAACCTTTTCGTTGGGTAAAAACATTTATAGCCAACTAAAAAAAGAAACATTTTGAGAATTTTCGCTTCGGACTTTGATGAAATTTTGTACGAATGATGCCTCTGACAAAATCTTGAATTCTTGTATGTTCAAGTTTGCGAAATATAGCGAGTTTGTCAAATCTTCCCATTTTGAATTCGCTATGTTTCTCAAACTACAACGTATAATGATTCCAGATTTCGCACTAACGGTAGTTGTGCCAAAATTCGTACAAAATTTCATAAAAATCGGAAGCGAAAATTTTTAAAATGTTACTTTTGTTATTTGGCCAGAAATGTTTTTTTTTGTTATTTTAGACCCCTAGTTTATTAAAGTAATATTCCTAGAATTTTGTGTAAATTTCATTTTTGCTAGAAGCTTGTTGACAAAAATTGCCCCACTCTAATGTATATAACCCTAAAAATAAGAGCCCTAAAATGATAGAATAATTTGAAATTGATAATTTTTGTGGATTAGTTTCGCTTTATATCAATCAGGAATTTAGAATATAATTCTGACTTTACCCGTTAATTTATCGGTGCCATTTTAATATCTTTTAGATTTATATGAAATTTTAATAGAGCTGTGTCCAACTCGTTCTATCGTTCATTTTTGCCACAAACCTATGATCGAACCCATATAATTTAAATTGGTTTAATCATAAGTTTATGGCAAAAATGAACGAATGAAAGAGTTGAACCCAGCTATCCCTACAAGAACAATGACATTGGTCATTTGATGCAACATCTGATGGCCATTTCTGATGGGTATATGCATCAGAAGTTTCTATCATTTCTATCATACTGATGTAAACACTCGTGTACTTGTGATTTTGTTTCTCTATCATACTTGTGAACTTAATGAACTAGTAAAACATATATCTGAACTGCTCACTTCACAGTATTTCACTAATCAGTACTGATATAAAAATCGTCAGATCTGAAGAAACGAATACATACATATGTATGCATATTTTAAATTTAACTTTATACAATTTCTTTTGTAAATTATTGTTCTTGTCTTACTTTTCCACAAACATTACAATTTTCTCACCACTTTTATACATTTTAATATTACAAACCGAACGAACTATAAATTATTTTCCGTAAAATTTTATATTTTAGAATTTTTGACATGTGTATGTACATTAGATGTTCCACTCTAGCATATATGTTAGACTAGAGCAACTATAATCGCTGTTGAATTGAATGTTAAATTGTTGCAAATGTGTTAGTAAAAAATTCTTGTTTGTGTTAATTTCAGTCATTCATTTCTTGTAGGGTATAATTCTTAAGCACTTGAGTGAACCAACACAGAACATCAGCAGCGACATGTTCGAACAGTTTTCGGTATAAATAAAATCTGAAGATAAATTTCCGTTTTTTACTAGTTAGACTATATACTTTTTTACAGCTTTCTTTTTTTATTGTTGAATTTCTTGTGTTGCCAATTTTAGTATTCACTTTTAAGGATTTGTTGTTGCTTTGCCAAATATTGTCAGTGAGAAATCAATAGTCCTTGTAAGTTATGCTGAAAAAAAAACTATAAAATATTCAGGTCTATTCTAGAATACGCGCTTCACTTCTTCATCGTCGAACGTTCACTTTCGACAGTTCGACGTGGACAGATTCTAAAATACGTGCGAAGAAATATCGTTTTGAGTAATCGATATTATGTTATCTCTTATAAAAAACATCAACAGCATTGAAAACAGCTGACTTGTATGCAGAAAAAGTTGAAAACAAAAAGGGATTTAAGAAGTAATTTAAAGAAATAATTAATAAAAAACTTAACAGTACAAGTGCTAAGTAACATAAAAAAACAATAAACAGTAAAAGTAAAATTAGTTACTTCTTTTATTTGTTTTAAAAACGTGTTTATATCTTTGAATAATTTAAGAAAACTTAATTGTCTTGTAGAGCCTGGCTGAACGCCATTAAAGCTTAATTAACAGTGGTAGACAACATACAAACACTTCGTATGTCTTTTTCTTTATTTATTTAAGCTAAACGCGCTAAAATTGGCGTCGAACGAATGTGACATTGATCATGGTGACGAAGTATTTTAGAATACCTCCAAAGTGAAAGAAAACATATGTTTTCTATCACTCATCTCCAACGTAGTATTTTAGAATGGCAAAAAGTGAAAGATGCGCGTATTTGTGGTGAAAGTGACTTCCCGAATAGACCTGATTATTTTCTCTTTTTTCGAAAAAAGTGCGGAAAGTGTTACTGAAACTCAACAAAGATGTTTGCATTAATTATATGATTTAAAAAACAAGGAATTTTTTTTGCCGTCGAAAAATTGTGAAACGCTAAAAATTTTTAGCTAAAAAGTGGTCTGTATGACCTATTAGGGTGCCCAGGTACCAGTGATGCCAGAATTCTTGCACCAAAAATGGCTAAATGAAGACAAAAAAATGGCTAAAAAATGGCTAAGCGCCATCGAGTGCAAAAATCATGAACTTTAGGAAAAATAAGAAGGTATTTCATATATTATTTTTTTAAAGCAAATCGGAAACTTTTTTAAAGTAAATAAAAACAATAAATTGAAGTAATAAATAAAATTATTTTTATTCAGGTAGTCAAGAAACTGCGCATATAGGGCAAACTTGCAATACTTACAGTACGCCTTCATTCATTAGTGTTTTCTGCTATTCAGTCTTTAAAATTTTGGGTTACTAATCCATTCCCTGCGAAATTTTTGTTTATACTTTTGATTCATTTTCTCTTTTTCAAACTTTCATTTAAACTGAAGTTTATTTTTGATGTGTAAACATCTATACGCTAGGGGGTAAAAATCTTTTTCGCAATACAATCACAAATTTTGAGTGAGATGCACACCGCGTTGTCAAATCAGTATGAGCTATATATGAGTGTATTAGTGTTTGAAAGAAGCAATACAAACTTATTTAAAATATTTGGGGTATTCACACGGTAGTGTTAAAGTCATAACGTCATAATGTTCTAAACTTTTAAACTACATAGTTTAAAATGCGACTGCTGTGAGCAACCCCTCATATTTTAGTGTGTTAGTTGAAACATAAACAATATGATACAAAACAAATCAGAAAAAATATTACAAAAATTAAATAATATTTGGTACGAATATGCAAAATTATGAGAAAATTATTTAACGGCTTCTATCTGTTTCCGATAATTATTTGCGAATTTTTGCAATATGTAAAACAAAATTTTTTCGAGCATTTGACCTTTTAAAATTTTAAGGCTTTGGAATTTATTTGCAAATTTTCTTAAGTTTTGCGATCAGGTAATTTTTGATAAAGCTTATTGCTCTTGTGTGTAATTTTAACAAATTAGGATTGAATCAAGCCACATTATTGCCTGATTGAATTATTTTTGTTGTTGGAGTTTTTGACTTTTTTACACATTTGACGACTTTTATTTTATATCACACTTTGCTATCATTTTGGTATTAGCAAGTTTTTGCAAATTTTCATTTTCGCGAATTTTTCCGATTTTTTGGAATTTCTTATATCTTTAGGTATTTATGTGTTATCTTAGGGCTTGCCTTTTTACCGATTTTTAATACATCTATCTATTTGTGCGAATTTTCATAATTTTGCCAATTTTCTGCGATTTTTGGAATTTCTTAGATCTTTAGGTATTTCTAAGTAATTTTGGAGCTTGTTTACAATTTTTGCAATTTGTTGCAAATTTTTGCATTAAAAGTGATTGTTCCCAATTCTTTGTTTTTTTTTTTAAACAGTTTTAAACTTTTTTTTATTAAGTATCAGACTTTAATATATTTTTGATGTCACCAAGTTTTTGCGAATTTTCGTAATTGCGGATTTTTAAAAGTTTTCTGCATTCCTTACAATTTAAGCATTTTTTTAAATAAATTTTAGGTTTTTTTCAATTAAAAAATTATTCGCGAATTTTCGCAAATTTTTTGCACGTGAGATAATTTTTGATTCATAAAATCTACTGAGTTTGCTCGTTTACAGTTTTTGAGGCTTTGGAAATTTTTTGAAGATACTCGCATTTTTTCAAGTTTTCGCGATTTATATGCTGTAAGTCTATACTCGAGTTATTACTTTTTTTTGCGGTCTATATAATTAGCTTTGGGATATTGTTTCCATTATTTTAATCCCTTGCGAATTTTTATATGTTTTGCAATATATAATGATTTGAGTAGAAATTTGTTTAAGAAAAACGCCACGTATCTATTTAAACGTAAATGGACATTTTGTCGAAAAAGAAGAGTAAAAAGCAAAATAATTAGTTATGACAGTAACAAATACATAGAGTGAAGAATTGTATTAATATAGTACTCCTTTTATATGAAAGAAAATAAAAATAGTTTTAAACTGGTTTAAAATGTTAGGACTTTATGACTTTGTGACACTTAGGACACCCTTGAGAATACCCCAATTGTAAATACATAGGAATTTGCTGGTTTTTGTTTATTTAACTTGATAATTGCTTTATTAGGGTTCCGTACACCAAAGGTGAAAATAAACCGTAAGAGCTACGGACCTGAAATTTGGACACAGTGTGTATACATTTGGCCGCTACAACAACAAATACATGAGAGTTAAAAATTAAAGGGTGTTGCAAAATGAGCAACGAAAAATTTTAAAATCCCATGTAATATACATACAATTGTATGTACATATACATATATACACTTGAAATTTGTAAAGTCAGTGTATTTTTATACAGACTACAGCAATAAATACTAAATTTAAAAAATTCAATAATTAGTTGTTTTTTATGGGAATTGTTAAAATTTAAGTTTAAAATTTTTTTAAACGCAATAATAATCCCAAATTAATATTTTACTTATTAAGTAAAATATTTTTTTATTAAAAATGCATTGAAATTTATTATTGAGGGATCCTATGCGCATTTCACTGTTGCTAATGCAGATCATCAGGGAACCTTTACCCAAAGTTTCGTAGAACAACCAGAGTTATTATGTTATAAACTCTCATTTAAACAAATGAGAAGCTCAGCAACAAATAACAAGAAACAAACAAACAAGAACTCAATAGTCAACATGTTTTTTATTTTCTTACTTTACCATTACTTAATAAGTAAAATATCAATTTGGGATTATAAGTGCGTTTAAAATATAAAAAAAATTTAAACTTAAAAAATTTTAATTAAAGGGTGTTCCATCAGTTAATGAAATTTTGACTTTGTAATTTTGAGAACTGCTGTATCTTGGAAACCGTAAGAGCAAAAGTCTTGAAATTTTCAAAAACGGGAAAACTAAAAAATCAAAAAATTATAAAATCGCCAAATCAAAAAAAATCGCCAAAAACAAAAAAATTGCCAAAACGAAAAAAGCACCAAATTAAAGCAAATTTCTAGGACTAAAATAAATCTCGAAAAACCGGAAAAATCGCCAAAATGAAAAAAACCCCAAAAGCAGAAAAAAAATCGCAAAATGAAAAAAAATCTGCAATATGAAAAAAAATGCGAAAATGAAAAAAAAACCAAAGAGAGAGAAAACGCCAAAACGAGAAAAAAGCGACAAAACTGAAAAAATCGTTTAAACTGAAAACACTTAAAAAACAGGAAAAAACCACATCAAAAAAATACTCAAAACCGAATGTACCAAAGAAACCCTGCGTGCGCGAGTCAAAGTCGCACTTTACTAAATTTATTTTAATTGCAATGCGTACACAACAACAAGAACAGCAACAACTAAACGCTGAACAACAGGAATTAAAAATTAAAAAGTAAAAGTAAAGGCATTTGCCATAGATGAGCAATTTGCAGTACCACTAAAATTTCGGTAAAAATAATAAAAAAAAGTTTTAACCAGTAAATTTTTACTGATTACTAAAATTTTTGATGTGTAAACATCTATACGGTAGGGGGTAAAAATATTTTGACTTTTATTTCTTTGCTGAGATTTCTTTGCTGAGATTACTTTGCTTTTCTTTCACACCATTGTCAAATCGGTGTGAGCTATGTATGAGTGTATTAGTGTTTGAAAGACGCAATACCAAGCAGAGAAACAAGTCGACCGGCTCGAAGCCGACGGTGCGCCGCCGCCGGTTATTTTTCTGTATATTTCCGTACACCAAAGGTGAAAATGAACCGTAAGAGCTACGGAGTTGAAATTTGGACACAATGTGTAGACATTTGGCCACTACAACAACAAATACATGAGAGTTAAAAACTAAAGGGTGTTCCAAAACGAGCAACGAAAAATGTTAAAATCCCATGTAATATACATACAATTTTATGTACATATATACACTTGAAATTTTAAAAGTTAGTGTATTTTTATACAGACTACAACAATTAACACTAAATTTAAAAAATTTAAATCAATGGGTGTTCCATCAGTTAATGCAATTTTGACCTTGTAATTTTGACAACTTGCTGTATCTTGGAAACCGTAAGAGCAAAACTCTTGAAATTTTCAAAAACGATAAAACTAAAAAATCAAAAAAATATAAAATCGCTAAATATAAAAAAATCACCAAAAACAAAAAAAAAGATTGCCAAAACGGAAAAAATTAAGCACCAAATTAAAAAAAATCTCTAGGACTAAAATAAATCGAGAAAAACCGGAAAAATCTCCAAAATGAAAAAATCCTTAAACAAAAAAATCGCCAATATGAAAAAATCGCCAAAAAGCAAAAATCGAAAAAAATGAAAAAGATTGCGAAAATTAAAAAACCCAAAACGAGAAAAAAGCGATAAAACTGAAAAAAAAAATCGTTTAAACTGAAAAAACTTAAAAAAGGAAGAAAGCTAAATAAAAAAAAATGATCAAAACCGAATTTGCGCGAGTCAAAGTCGCACTTTACTGAACTTATTTTAATTGCAATGCGTACACAACAACAAGAACAGCAACAACTAAACGATGAACAACAGGAATTAAAAAGTAAAAGTAAAGGCATTTACCATAGATGAGCACTGCAGTACCACTAAAGTTTCAGTAAAAACAAAAAAGCAATGTGAGTCCGATCACAGAGGAGATGTGTAAGCATCTAGTAATGAAATTTTTTTTATGTTGGAAGTATTTATGCTTTTAGTATCTTTTTTTAAATTAATTAATTAAAAGTATCAAAACTTTCAATATTGTAAATACATATGAATTTGTTGGTTTTTGTTTGTTTTATTAAACTTATTTGGTTAGTAAATGGGCACACTGCAGTATATGTATATGTACTGCATTCAAAATTGCAGTAAGCAGTAAATTTACTGATTACTAAAAAAAATTAGTAAATTTTTAATGCTAATGAAATTTAATTTGCATTACTAGTAAAATCGTAGGGCCGTAGCAAGTGGCAAAGTTTTTTCCTTCAAATTTTGAAACTTTTGTATGAAAAACATTTAGCCACTTAGTAGAATTTCATTATGAATGCGGGCATTACTGACTACTGAAAATTCAATGCACGTCATCATATAACAAATCATTTAGGCAATTAATAAAAATTGTAGAAAAAAATTTTAGTAATCAGTAATTTTTTTTTTTGTTTTTACTGAAACTTTAGTGGTACTGCAGTGCTCATCTATGGTAAATGCCTTTACTTTAACTTTTTAATTTTTAATTCCTGTTGTTCATGGTTTAGTTGTTGCTGTTCTTGTTGTTGTGTACGCATTGCAATTAAAATAAATTCAGTAAAGTGTGACTTTGACTAGCGCACATTCGGTTTTGATCATTTTTTTTTTGATTTAGCTTTCTTAATTTTTTAAGTTTTTTCAGTTTGAACGATTTTTTTCAGTTTTATCGCTTTTTTCTCGTTTTGGCGTTTTTTTCTCTTTTTGGGACTTTTTAATTTTCGCAATTTTTTTTCATTTTGGCGATTTTTCCTTTTTTGTTTTATTTTTTTATAAAATTAACAGTTTTGTTCTAAATAAATTTGCATCTTTTTCGGAGGCTAAAAATTTTATATAAAAATCAAACACAATTAATTTTAGACAAAACCCTTAATATCTCAAAACATGAAATTTCGACTTAAGCCATTATTATTTATTGGCACAGATATGTACATTTGTATGCACGTGTACATGTAAAATTTACATTGCAGAGTGGGGACTTTTACAAAGTAAATGGCAATAAATCTGGAATTTCTAAACTACTGATTGGATTTATATGAAACTCCTAACATCCGTAGAGAAGGATTTAGGCTTTACAGCACATGTCATGACAGCCTACTGGCTCGAGCTAGACAGGAGTTACAGTGGGCCAAAGTTGACTACCTGGGAGTAAAAAAAAAAACTTCTGAGGCCTGTAACTTTTTTAAAAATTATCTGATTATTACCTGATAAAGCATTTTGAGATAAACTTGAAATTCTTAAGAAACTATATCGCAAAATGTGTTTCCGTATATCTCATAAGATGTTTTACTCAAGATAAAAAAAAATTTTTGCCTAAACTTTTTTAGTATTTCGCCTATTATTTTAGTTTATTGTTGAATTTTAAATTAAATTAATAAATTAATTAATGCTGTCATTAAATTTTTGACAAAATTTTAAATAAAAATAGGAAAAAATTTGTTATCTCCATTCATGAAATCCGAAAAAGGCTAAAAAATCGAAATTTTAAAATTTATCTGAAAAAGCCATCTGTTTTTTTTTAGTACGAGTATCTTCATTATTTTCAGTTCATTCACTTTTTAATTACATAACGCTAAAGGCAATGCATTAAGAATGTGCTTAGGGCCAATTATTTTGTATTTTGCACATGTCCCCTACATTCAGTAATGTCCTAAAATAGTAAATTATAAAAATATTTTTTGTGTTTAAGCGCTTATAAAAAATTGTGACGGTATATTTGGAAAGTTTCAAATATAACATATTATTATGTATATAGTTTTAATCATTTTTAATTAAAATTTAAGAGTGCGTTTTTATAAATGCGGATATACGTGCTGATTTTCTGAAAAAAGTCTAAATTTAGGGAAAATATAGTTGTATATCATAAAAAATATATTAAAATAATTTAATTTTTTTATATTGGCATTTTAGAATTTCATATGAGCCAGTTTACTACGCCTGAGAAAATTATAACAATAGCCCAATTCACAATCTTGCGCAAGTGGTCTTGCATCGTAGCATGTGCAAAATGGTATGGAGTATTGATACTAGGGTGATCGATTATTCGACTTTTTCCAGAAACCGGTTTTCGAATAGTTCGAATGTTTGAAATTATGAAAAACCCGGTTCCGGTTTTTACATTCAGGAAAAACCGGTCAACCGGTGTTTTTAAGGAAGAAAATTATTACACAAAAGTTTTGATTTTAAATTGCTTCATTGAAAAATATAGTTAACAGTTAATGTAAATACTATAAAACAATAGAAAAATTAAAGATAAAACATAAAAATTAACTTCATATACTTATGTATAGTACATAAATATTTATATATAATATACCATTAAGGAATAAACTATACATACAACCATAATTTTTAGGGTTTGTGGAAACTTGGGAAGAATTTCAAAAATTAAATATGTCAATATTTAGGGTGCTAATAAAAATGTTTATAACTACAAAAAAAAAATATATATTATAATAACACCTACAGCAGCAAAAATATTCAAAATACCTAGGAAAAAAGTCGTATGTAGACTTTTAGGTATAAAATACATAAAAAAATACGTGCAAAATGTTTGATGTCGTCAACTTGTTTGGAAATACTGTGATTTCTGGTACCAAACCGTCAACAAATGGCATCCAAATATGGTCTGTTATGTTGCTGTTTTTATAATTATTTTTAAGTTTTTTATTTGTTGTATAAACATGTTTATTATCACCCTAAATATTAGCATACTTTTTTGAATTTCTTCCCAAGTTTCCTAAAACCCCAAAAATGATGGGTCTATGTAGATTTTATTTCTTAATGGTATATACATATGAATGTATGGACAAGGTGGATATCTACACCTATATAAAATATGAAGCAAAATGTCAACAAAACTAAGAAACACTTTTTGCAACTGTATTTTGACATCCATTGCACACCACAAGGCCAATTAAGTTCGCCTCTGATATTACCTCATACAATAATTTCTCTTAAATTTCAGGCTTCAGTAAATGTTGCCATGCTCCAAAAAAAGCTTAGAGCCTTTACACTAAAAAAAATACTTACGAAAATCAACAAAACACGCAAAATGTACAAATCGAAAAGTATTCGACTCAGCCGGTTTTTAAATTGTGAAAAAACCGGACTATTCGACATTCGAAAAATCAACATTTTAAAAAAACCGACAACCGTATTGTGAAAAAACCGGCTTTTAAAACCGATAGAAAAACCGAGTCGATCACCCTAATTGATACTCACTTATGCAGGAATGATATCTCGTGAGAGCGTGAGAATTCGTGCGTGATTATTAAAAATAGCTCACGCACGATCACACACGAGTAATTTTTTTTAAGTCACGCTCACGCACTCACGCGTGATTAATTATAAATTTGAGCACGATCATGCGTTAATCACGCGTGAAACGATAAAATCAGGACATTTGCACATCTTTAGTTGACACAATTAATTGTTTTCAGTTTGTGGCACTATTTAGTCTAATTTTATCAATTATATTACACAATAGCACAATTCACAATCTTGTGGAAATGGTCTTGCATCGTTTCATGTGCAAAATGGTATAGCATATTGGTACCCACCACTAATGATTGTTAAATATTAAATAGTAAAAAAAATTAAAGGAATTGTGCTAGCCGGAAGGTGGACGGCCATCATCATAAGAGTTGAATTTCGACAAATAAACAAAAGCTAAAGTTATTTCAAAAGGGATTTTAATGTTTTCCACTTAAAATACAAACAAATCGCTTAAGAGACAATGCAAAATTATGCAATGCAATATCCCAGCAAAAAATTACACATTACCATTAGAACTACTTGCCATATAATGACTTACTTTTCTGATTGCCAATTTTCATTACTCGCTTACAAATCACATTACCTAAAATTTAAAAAAATGACGTGCAAGTTGCTAAATGAAGAGAATGATTTTTTTTAGACGAAATAGATTACGTGAAATGTTGACAAATAAAAAAAATGTAAGTACTTCTCAAGAATCGATTATTTTAGTCTCACGCCTTGTTAAAATCATTAAGTTGGTAATCCAGTAGGGAAGTGCTTCCACCAAAAATGCTTAATTCCAAACTCGATTACCTTTTTTGAAATTTTTGCTGGGATCTTTCAAACCCAAATCTTCCAAAACGGGGTATGAAGCTGTGTTCTACCGACCAAAATTAAGTTAAGATGTTTCGGGATTTTTTGTGTCATTTGGAAAGTGAAAATTTTACTTACAGTGTAATTTTTGTCTGTTTCGGATTTGCTCGTTTTGGATTTTTTTCCTTTTTACTTGACCTGTTTCAAAAATATTAAACGGTGTTGGTAATTGATTACGGTAACCGTTTTCTTAATCATATTTGCTGTTTGTAAATGAGGCTGAAAAATTGAGTTTTTAAGTTTTATTGTGAATAAGTTTCTCTGAATATATTGAAGAACTTTCGTTTAAGTAAATGGAAGAATCGAAGTTTTAATTGCACATTATGCTAGGATTTAATGGTGGTTCAAAACTGCATTATGCACCAATTTTTATTGTAAAATTGTATGGAGAAACACCTAGTTAAATTTCGTCACTTATGCTAAATGTGAGAATTCCATTTCTACCACCTTTGGTTTTATTTATTTTATTTGTCTAAAATTTATCAAATAATTAAGGAGTGACAAAATACTGTGAATTTTTAAAGGTTTCAGGTGCACGGTGAACCCAATCGATTTTGGGACTTGTCAATAAGCAAACTCAGAAAATTTATGGATGTAAATGGTCTGCCAAAATTGTAAAACTGTCGTGGACATAATTTGATTCTTATTTTGGGTAACGCACGGACCACTCCACAGAACTACGTATATTTTTAAAAGTTTAATGTTCTAGCATCAGAGTGTATTGTATATAAAACTACTTATTACGTTACTTTCACAACTTTCCCAAACGCAACAATAAGTAATTTTTTTTTCTTATTGGAAAAAAAATAATTATAGTATAGCTGGGTCCAACTCGTTCAATCGTTAATTTTTGTCATAAGCCAATTTAAATTACATGGGTTTGATCATAATTTTATGGCAAAAATGAACGATTGAACGAACGGGTTGGACCCAGCTTTAAATTTTTTGCGGTTAGGTTAGAGAGAAGAGAGAATAAGTTTCCAGTATTTATATAATCCCAAAATCATTCGAATAGTACCAAACCACTTTTTATGGTATATGCTGACTTAGCAACGTGTTTATGCAACCAGGCAGGTTGCATTGTCGGTCGCATAGTGTGTAGCTTTGTTTAGGGTTGCGTTCGAAGTTGCATTCGAAGTTTCAAATAAATATATCAAAATGTTTTGATGTTTATAGGTTGCATTGAAGGTTGCATTGTAGGTTGCAGTGTAGACTTGTGTCCAACAGTTCTTTTTGAACTAGTTTGAAAGAACTGTTGGCCGCAAGTCTATTGCAGTGTCTGTGTCTGTAATATAAACGTGTTGCGTAAACACGTTGCAAAGTGTGTACCCACTAATATAAACACATTTTAAATGTTTAAGCTTGATGTTCATTTATAGTATACATTTTATACTATGGTTCTTGAATGATACTTTATTGTGGTATTAACTTGAACATTCCATGAATATCACGAAATACATGGCCTATGTCAAGTTTATAAATTTGTACATACTAAAAACAATAATTATTGTTAACCATTTATTTTAATCCAATAAAGGTACTGTCGATATAACAGAATTTGTTAGACTTCAAAAAGTCCTTACCATGTATTAAAAATGTTAAAGTTTCACATTGCAGTCTATTGAACAATTTTGTTTTTATAAAATTTTGAACTGTTGTCAACATCAACGTCACGTCAATACAATACACAAAAAATTGAGGCTTGACGACTTGCTCTCGAAATTAATTATTTTCTACTGATGTTCGTACGCTTTAAATGTACAAAAAATATAAAAAACAAAACCTTTGCAAGCATTTTTTTCGCGATTTGATAGCATTTTGGTAGCTCTATGTTTAGTGCAAAAGATAAATTTCATCGAGTTTAAGTTTTCATATTGATAGTTATATATAAACATGTGGTCACGAACGTACGCAAAATAGAATTCAACTTTGGCTGACAGTAGTGAAATGTAAAAATCTGCGAACTGGAACGGAATAATGAAAAGTGATTAATATATTTTAAAAGTGTATTAATCTAGGTATCTATCCAGTATTTACACAATAAAATATCTCTATTTGTTTTCGTTTAATTGGCTTGAGTAGCGGTCGCGAGCTTACGGGTCACGAACGTACGATTTTTTAATATGTTTTTATTATTATCACCATGCATTTTCCCATAAATATCTTCAAATTTCCGTAACAAAAAACTTAATACTCATTTTATAGTGTGTAGTAACACTTTTAACAAGAAAAATACCATTTTATTTAATATAAAATAATAAAGTTTTAACAAAATTAATTTTTAACAAAATTTATTTTTTACGTAAAATTTTTAGTTTTTATGGATCGATTTTAATGTTGTCAATATAACGCTCTTGTTTTTTCATTTTGCGATTTATCAGATGTTTTACCCATCTACGAAAGTACATTTGCGTGTTAAGAAAATAAATGCATTATTTATGAAAAAAAGCAATGTGAGTCCGATCACAGAGGAGATGTGTAAACATCTAGTAATGAAAAATGTTTTTTAAGTTGGAAGTACTTATGCTTTTAGTATATTTTTTTTAAATTAATTAATTAAAAGTATCGAAACATTCAATATTGTAAATACATATGAATTTGTTGATTTTTGTTTGTTTTATTTAACTTATTTGGTTAGTAAATGGGCACACTTCAGTATATGTATATGTGCTGCATTAAAAATTGCAGTAAGTAGTAAATTTACTGACTACTGAAAAAATTCAGTAAATTTTTATTGCTTATGAAATTTAATTTGCATTACCAGTAAAATCGTATAGCCGTATTCATAATAAAATTGTAGCAAGTGGCAAAGTTTTTTTCATTAAAATTTTGAAACTTTTGTATGAAATAAGTAGTAGTGAAATCCCACTCCGGCCCCAATTAAAATTGTTAAATTGTTGCTGAAATTGTTAAATTTGGGTAATTAAAATTTGAAAATTGTTAAATTCTTGGAAATTTGTGTTTTCGGCGGCGCTTTGATGTTTTTTGTTTACATTAGGAGTTTTTGTTTACATTAAGTGTATGTCTGTCTGTCGGTCTGTCTGTCTGCCTGCCTGACCGTGGGAAGTTTGTGTGTGGAATATTTTGTGTGAATGTATTAAGGCGGTTCATAGTTTGGCGGTTTTTATGTGTGTATGTGACGACGGGGAAAATCATGAAAATGGTTTTTCCTAATGCTGACGGAAAATCATCTAATGATTTTTCGTTATTCCGAAGGCAAAACATGATAATTTTTCGTAATACCGAAGGCAAAACATGATAATTTTTCCTAATGCCTACTGCAATACATGATAATTTTTCCTAATGCCGACGGCAAAACATGATAATTTTTCCTAATGCCTACAGCAAAACATGATTATTATTTTGTTCAAATGCCGACGGCAAAACATGATTATTATTTTCTAATGCTCCCAGTGTTGCCAGACTGTAGAAATTTGATATCGTAATACTACATCAGTAATATCAGAGAAAGAAGGTTTGATGACTATTAGGCGATTCTCATATGAATCGTGAGAATGTGCTTGTGTGATTTCCTCACGCTAATAAATTGTTATACAATAAAATAATTAAATAACTGAATAAAATAATTAAATAAATGAATAAAATAATTAAATAAATGAATAAAATAATTAAATAAATGAATAAAATAATTAAATAAATGAATAAAATAATTAAATAAATGAATAAAATAATTAAATAAATGAATAAAATAATTAAATAAATTATTTTATTTATTTATAAAACGTTCTCATGTATGTGAGCACTCCTAATGCTTGTGTGTGGGGGGTCCAGCTTGTTTGTCGCTGGTAAGCTTATATTCTGTTTATTTGTTTAAGAAATATATTTGTATGTAGGTATGTATGTGTGTATGATGCATGCATGCATGTATGTATGTATGTATGTATGTATGTGCGATCGAAAGAACTTGTGCGTGGAATATTTTGTGGCTGTGTAGAATACATTTATATTTTGCAACGTAATCATTTTCTTTGGCTGCGATTATTTTAAAGCAGCAAAGTTTCAACCTGGTACAGTCATCAGCAGAGAAACAAAAAGTAAAACTGTGAATGCTGCAAGGATACTGCTACTAATTTTCGTATAAATACGCTAACTTTTCTAACCAACACATCAGTACTTTATTGTATTTACAAGTAGTATCATCAGCAATTGTGTTAAAGTTTTATAATAATAAAATAATTAAAAATGAGTTATACAGGTTATCAGTGTAATAGATGCCATAAGGTATACAAATACCAAAAGTCCTTTTTGGATCATGTGAAAAATCATAGCGTGCAGGATCAAATGGTCGTAAGTCGGGGTACAAATCAAGAGCAACCGCAGACATTTGTTCAAAATCCTCAACAGCAGATAAATTCATTTCATCACCAGCAGCACCCTTCTCTACAGTATCCCCAATATCAACAATACGGTATGGCTAACTGTTACCCTACACCAATGTCATGGAGTAATCAGTTTTTGGCATCAGGAGTACCAATGCAATCTGAGTATCCAAGTTACAATTATAATCCCGTCACACCAGTTAATCAAATGGAGCAGTATTCCAATTTGATGCAATGGCAACCTCTTAATTATCAGCAACAAGAGCAGCAGCTACAACAACAAGCTCATCAACAAGGTGTGGATATCCTTGGAGGGACTTTATACAACGATGCTATGGACATAAGTTTACCGGAAAGTGATGGAGAAGTAGAAGAAAAAAGAGCAAAAACTCTGCCAACTCCAATGAGTACTTCGCATGCTAGGAGAGAAGAAGAAGTCGAAGAGAATGTGAGATATTACAAAATATCGAAAGCCTTCAAAAACCATATCGCCACATATGTAATACTAAATAAAAAGGACCAACTTCTCTTGGAAGAATTTATTAAAGAAAACATGAATATTTTTATTGAGAGACTTCAAATGTCTTTGTCTAAGCATATAATAATTAAATTTCATGTGAGTATTGTGGCGGAGTACATCAAAATTGTAGAAGAAGAATTGGAGTTGTGTGTTATAACACATGTAGCCAAAATGAGTTTGCTGACGAAGGCAGATAATATTGAAGAATTCTTCCGTAAACAAGTTGAGGAGATTTCAACAAAAATGTCCGAATTTGAAGAGCGAGATTCTGGTTGGACTTTGTCACGCATAGTTCGAGCAGAAATCAACATCAACAAATCTTCGCTAGTCAAAGGATCAAGTTGGATATCCACACCCACAAAATTAGTAAGAAAATTTGCATGCATCAATATTGAAAATAGTGATGAATACTGCTTCAAGTGGTGTATAATCGCTGCCATGGATACTACCAAACACAACCATATAGAACGTTGCAGTACTTATAATATTCAGGACATTTCTGCAGACATTATTTCTACACGAAATGGTGTAACACTAAATTTCAAAAACTTAACTTACCCATTAGCACTAAACAAAATTAAGGAGTTCGAAGTAAATAATCCAGCAATAAGTGTTAATGTGTTTGGGTACGATGAGGGAGCAGATCAAATCATCGGTCCCTATTATGTGACGAAGGAGGAGAAAGTAAAGCATGTCAACTTGTTGCTTTTGGAGAATGGTGAAGTTCATCACTACATATTGATAAAGAACATATCAAAGTAAGTTAGAAAATTATACTAATACTCTTTAATTTTAATGATACATTTACTTGTTTTATATATTTTATAATAGAGACATTTTACTAATAAACTTTTATATATTTTTTGTCATTCACAGACTTTTGACGAATCAAATAACCACCGATAGACATAAATTACTTTTTTGTAATAGCTGTCTACAGTATAGTCATAGGGAGAACGTCATGAGTAATCATAAGGCGGAATGCGGCAAAATCGTGACAACTATGCCGTCAGGTCCAGATGCAGTTCTAAGTTTTAAGGGGCATCAGAGGAAAATGGATGTCCCCTTTGTGGTGTACGCAGATTTTGAATGCATCCTGGAAGACATTAGTAATAACGTGAGTAGTAAAACCAGTCTTGTCAAAAAGCACACTCCTTGTGCTTTTAGTTACTACATTAAGTGTCTCCATAACAATAAGTTAGATAAATTAAGGGTTTATACAGGGAAAGATGCTTCACAAAAATTTGTTTCGTTTTTAATTAAAGATTGTGAGGATATTTATAATAATCATTTAGTAAATAATAGGCAAATGGATATTTTATCCCCTTCTGATATTTATAATTTTTATAGTGCGGTGAATTGTCATATTTGTCAAAAATTTCTAGGTAAAGATCGCGTTAGAGATCATTGTCATATTAGCGGTAAATATAGAGGTGCAGCCCACAATAACTGTAATTTGAATTACCAAATTCCCAAGTTTATACCAGTTTACTTTCACAATTACTCAAATTATGACTCACATCTTTTTATTAAAGAACTAGGTGAAATTTCTATGCAACTGAAAGTACTCCCTCTCAATAAGGAGCTTTATATATCACTCTCGCAATTTACAGAAATGAGCGATGGTCATAATCTTGAAATAAGATTTCTTGATACATTACGCTTTATGGCTGAGAGTTTAGAATCATTAGCCTGCAATTTGTCGGATAATGATTTTAACACTATAAGGTCCTTATTTCAATCAGAAAAAGAATTTCAGCTTATTAAGAAGAAAGGCATTTTCCCCTATGAGTACCTAAATTCATTTCAAAAATAAGACGAGTGCCAGCTGCCTTCACGCAGTGATTTCTTTAATAAGTTGAACAATAAAGAGTGTTCTTTAGAGGAATACTCACATGCTGTAGAGGTATGGAATACTTTTGGGTGCAAAACAATGAAAGATTACATGGAACTTTACTTAAAAACAGATGTCCTCTTACTGACAGATATTTTCGAGAACTTTAGAAAAGTTTGTAAAGGTATTTATGAGCTGGATCCATGTCAATACTATACCGCACCTGGACTTTCCTGGGATGCAATGTTAAAATACACAAAAATTGAACTAGAATTATTGACGGACATAGACATGTACAATTTTATGAAAAAAGGTATACGTGGGGGAAGATATTCGAAAGCGAATAACAAATATTTGGAAGATTTCGATAAAGAAAAGCCCTCGGAGTTTCTTGTCTATTTAGACGCAAATAACCTTTACGGTTGGGCAATGTCGGAATATCTTCCTCATGGGGGGTTCAGATGGTTATCGCAAGACGAGCTGAATCTGGATCCAAACAGCATATCTGACAATGGAACAGACGGTTATGTTTATGAGGTCACTTTAGATTATCCTTCTCACTTACATGACTTGCATAATGACCTACCTTTTTGCGCTGAAAATAAAAAACCACTGCAAGCGAAGTATAACAAGTTGATAACCGATTTCTCTACAAAGCAATCATACGTGATACACTTTAGAGTTCTTAAACAATGCTTAGAAAATGGCTTAGTTTTAAAGAAAACACATCGTATTCTAGCATTTAAACAATCTCCATGGTTAAAAGGCTATATTGACCTTAATACCAGACATAGAGCCACTGCTAAAAATGCTTTTGAAAAAAACTTTTTCAAACTACTTAATAATGCAGTCTATGGTAAAACCATGGAAAATGTGGATAAGAGGAGAGATGTTAAAATTGTCAATAATTGGGAGAGAACGAATCGGAACCATTTGGGGGCTCAAGATTGGATATCAAAACCAAATTTTCATAGTTTATCTATATTTTCCGAAGATCTGGTAGCAATCGAAATGACTAGAGTCAAAACCTGCTACAATAAACCAATTTACTTAGGATTTTGTGTACTTGAATTGTCCAAATGGAAAATGTATAATTTTCATTACGGGTACATGCAACCTAAGTTTAAGACAAAACTCTCATTGAACTATATGGACACGGACTCTTTTATATATTCAATAAAGACGGATGACTTTTACGCTGACATAAAAAATGACATAGAAGAACATTTTGATACATCGGACTATCCCACGGACAATACTTATAATTTCCCATTAATAAATAAAAAAGTTTTAGGCATGATGAAAGATGAAAACTGCGGTAAGATAATGACAGAATTTGTTGGGCTGCGATCAAAAATGTACTCATTCAGTGTACAAAATCAAAATGACGTTAAAAAATCAAAGGGGGTAAAAAGATCCATATTAGATAAATATAGTTTAGCTACTTATAGAAACTGTTTATTCAATAAGACTAATGTATACGATAATATGTTAACATTTAAATCTAAGCTTCACCATATATATACTAGTAAATTAAATAAGGTAGTCTTAAGTTATGGAGACGATAAGAGAAAAATTAGGTCAAATAATATTAACACATATGCATGGTATCATTTTCGTATTAAGGAAACTAACCCTGAATACGAACCTGATATGTTGCTAGATGAAATTGCTAGAATGCAAGAAAATAGCTAAAATTAGTTAATTTTTAGTTAAGTAGTTAATTTTTAAATTGTATATAAAATCTTAGTTATTAAGAAACATTATTGTAAATAAAATCCTATTTATTGTTGTTAAAATGATTTTAAATAAAATCCTATTTATTAAGAAAAATTATTGTACATAAAATCCTATTTATTAAGAAAAATGATTGTAAATAAAATCCTATTTATTAAGAAAAACTATTGTACATATGTATATGAGTTTTTAAGAAAAAATTTGAAATAAAATATTGAAAAAAGAATTAAATGTGTGAATGACTTTTATTTCTTTATTGGCTTTACTTCGTTGGTTAAAAAAAAAATGATATCTTCCATATCGCTTAAACATGCACAGTCTTGATTTCCTTAAGAGGATCTGCACAAGAGAAATTGAATTTCACAATATTATGAAATTCCATTAAATTTCATTAGATATTTTCATAAAGAGAAACAATTAAGATAATCGGATAAGTCCTTATATTTTCCACTACATACAAGTTTCTCTTATTTTCTAATCGAAAAAGCTTAATCGGTGAGAGCGAGCTGAGTGAATTTCTAATTCCAAATTCCCAATTTTCTATTTGGCAATGATATGTATTAATTATGTATTTTAAATTATAAATAAAAAGACATTAAAGAGTTTGTAAAATATAAATGTTTGTGTTTTTTATTTAATATTTTCAGTTATTTCATACAGAAATTGAAGACATAAATGACCACAGGTAAATGTATTGAAATTCTGATGTTGATTATAGTTGTATTTTATATTTGTACCAAGATATTTGACTGCTTCCGAAGGAGGTTGTAAGTTTCCAAAGCTGTCGAAATATTCTTTTTCATTGTTGTTTTTATAATATGCTACCCAATGTGTACCAGGTCCTGTTGATATGTCTAAATTGATTATTCCACATTCTATTTTCTTTGTTCGTTTTGGTAGAGTATTCAACATGAAAACTCCTCTAAAATATGGAATATTTATAGAGAAACGGTTTAGGTCCTCATCAGATAGTGGTCTGTTGGGTAGCATCTCTAATAGTTTTTTGATTCCTCTTTGAAAACTAAACCATAACCCTTTTTATATGGTTTTAAGTAAAGTCCCTTTCCAACTGCAATAGATTCCATCGCTTTATTATGTCTAGTTGCTTCATCAAGTTGATTTTTTGCATTCTTTGTTGCATTTACAGCTTTAGCTATAGCAGCACCTCCAGTTGTTAGACTACCAATTGCACCCAGAGCAGTTAAAATCGGTATTAGAGGCAAAAACCCACCAATTTTTGGGACACGTATTACACGTGGTACTATAATTTGAGATTTTCTTCCTTTTAATGATTTGTTGATAGTTTTTCGGGCAATTTTAATTGCTGAGTTAATATCTAATGGTTTTTCCTTCTTTAGTATTTTTGTTGCAGCTCTAATTGATGTTCTAAACAGTTTTTTATCATTTAGCTTGTTCTTTTTAACATTTTTCTTTTTCTCCACACCCATACCAAATTTTTTTTTGGCTTTCATTGCGTTAGTAACCATATAGGCAAATGATTTTTCACCAATACTACTATCTTTTGATAAAACTCGATCCCAAGCTGAATTTTCAAGTATTTTATCAGCCTTGTGTCTAGTGCTTAAATCCTTATTTTTCGAATAAGCTATATCGTGATCTTTACAAGCAGAGTCCAATAAATTAATTCCTTTATCACCTCGATTTAAACGTTTTTGTAGTTTTGTTCCAGGTCCACAGTACTGATATCCAGGAAGATGAAGTTCAACAGGTAGAGAGTTTATTATTTTATCTACTATACCTCCTCCAACGAAGGTGTTTTTATGACTAAACGTTTTCTGATATCGTATAACCATATTATCTGATTTTTTCTATAATAAGAGGTAACATTTATGAAATGTATTTAGTTACAAAAATGCAGTTAGTGAAACAACATAAAAATATTTTAGTTCGTAATATTGATGAATCATCGAACATCACTTCAAAAATAAAGCATAGCCCCCTCTTACCAAATTCTATTCGTGCTCTAATAGTGGGACCATCAAATTGTGGAAAGACTAATGTTATGATCGGCTTACTAGAAAGTCCTAATGGACTCAAGTTTGAAAACATCTATTTATACTCAAAATCTCTTTATCAACCCAAATATGAGTACTTGAAGAAACTAATTTCACCAATTAAAGGAATGGGATATTATACATTCACCGATAATGAATCAGTTATTCCACCTGACGAAGCTAAAACTAATTCAATTATGATATTTGATGATGTTGCATGTGAAAAGCAGAATAATATAGGTACATATTTTTGTATGGGGCGACATAGGGATATTGATTCATTCTACTTGTGTCAAACTTATACTAGAATTCCCAAGCATTTAATAAGAGACAATGCAAATGTTATTATAATGTTTAAGCAAGATGATACAAATATGAAGAATGTTTATAGGGATCATGTTGGCAGCGATATGAGTTACGAAAAGTTCCAAGAAATTTGTAGAGAATGTTGGAAGGATAAATATGGCTTTTTAGTGATAAGCAAAGATAATGAATTAAATGATGGTCGCTACAGAAAGCAATTTGACTTTTTCATAACTATATAAACTACTTCTCATAAAAGATTGACTTTAGTTATTAATCTAACTTTAAACTTGATACATCTATTTGCTATAACCTCATCCGATACCTGATAAGCTGATCTCCAAACTATACCAGCTACCTGAAAACCAGACCAGCTCCTGACAAGCTGATCTAAAAACCAGACCAGGTCCTGATAAGCTGATCTGAAAACCAGACCAGGTCCTGATAAGCTGATCTGAAAACGAGACCAGGTCCTAATAAGCTGATCTGAAAACCAGACCAGGTCCTGAAAAGCTGATCTGAAAACCAGACCAGGTCCTGATAAGCTGATCTGAAAACCAGACCAGGTCCTGAAAAGCTGATCTGAAAACCAGACCAGGTCCTGAAAAGCTGATCTGAAAACCAGACCAGGTCCTGAAAAGCTGATCTCATTGCTGATACCTGTTATTTGCCCTTAGCAAACATGGATGAGAAAATTTTAAAACAGTTGGTGTTGACAAGGAATGTGTTGAAGAAAAAGCTTCGTAGTATAAAAACTGGTGAAATAGATACACGTCAACAATTAAGAGATACATTCAAACCTATAACAGAACCTCTTAAAGAATTCATAAATAGTTCTAAAAATTTTAAAAGAATTCGTATGAAAGAAGAAAGTAACATCAAGACAGAAGTTGAAAATAATACAAGTTTAAAGCCTGAAAACCCATCAGTCAAGATAGAGACAAGTACACCAAAAAAATTAGTAGAAGGGACAATTTTTGATAATACCATCTTATTTAATGATGTTAATACTGAAAATGATGATGATGATGATGAAGATGATTTTTACTCACAGAATTCCAATACAGAATATACTTATACTAATTTATCAGTTTTGGAAGGAAGAAATGAGTTAGATACAAACTATGGCCCACATAAAGATTACAATAATGAATGGAAATTTGGTGATAGTAGCCTAAAACTGAATGAAGATAAAATACAAGTTGGTGGTCAAATATGGGCTCTAACACCAGGACTATTTTCTCTAATGTTTCATAAAATACCAAAAATTACGATAAATTTGAACTTGAAATCTATAAAAAGATTTTAATTACTACTAATGCATATAGAAGAGACTTTAAATCTGATGGTCAAATTAAGGGTACTAGAGGATATAAATATAAATATATTATTAAGAAATTTATTGATGAGAAAAACCAGAAGAATTTACCTGAATCAACAGGGTCTAAGCCCAAAGGTAGCTATTTAGGTGAGGGAATGATGCTCGCATCACAAGGTGCAGGTCATACTAATCACAATAACGAAATTGTATCAATTATTGAAGAACTACGTGAAGCGAATATAATACACTAACTTTAATAAACTAAATAGAGTATGTCTGTTGATAAATTTGGACACTATTTAAACGATACTAGCAGCACAATTTCTTTGAAAAATGCACCTAAACTGCTGGGGTTCTTTGTGGATACGAACAACAACATTGATGTCCAAAACAAAAGGATCAAAAATGTTGCAAAAGCTCTGGAGGAAAACGATGTTATCAATAAATTGTTTTTGCAAACTCAAATCGAAAAATTAGAAGAGAAATTATTAACATACTTTAAGGGGGATAATACTATAATACGAGAAGATATTCAAATGCAAATTGAGGAACTACAACGCGAAATAAAATTATATATAGAAGAAAATTATAAAATTGAAAAAGATATTCTACAAATTAAAACATCCTTTGAAGAACAAATTGAACAGCTTAATGAAAAAATTTATAGATTAGAAAATTATATGTTTGTATCAATAGCTGAAAGTGCGTCAAGCAGATCACAACACTCTGCAAAAAATCTTTAAAAACAACTTAATGTCTTCAAAAAGAAATTTAGTAAATGAACTCCATAAGCAAGCACGAAAACAATTTGTGCGTCGCAGAGTTGTAATGAAAGGAATAGATGATCTTTGGCAAGCTGATTTAGTTGAAATGGGGAACTATTCTAAAGAAAATAGAAATTATCGATTTTTGTTGACTGTAATTGACACATTCTCAAAATTTGCATGGGTAGTACCGCTAAAAACAAAAACAGCACTCGAAACAACCAAGGCAATGGAAGATATTTTTGAATTGGGACGAGTACCAAAAAACTTACAAACAGATGATGGAAAAGAATTTTTCAACAAACACTTTGGAAAATTAATGCATAAATACAACATTAATCACTACTCAACATATAGCATTATGAAAGCATCAATAGTAGAACGATTTAATAGAACATTGAAAGGAATGATGTGGAAAGAATTTAGTTATAATGGTTCATATAAGTGGATTGATATATACAAAGATTTACTCAATGCATGCAATAGAAAAGTTCATCGTACCATTAAAATGGCTCCTATTAAAGTCAACTCAACAAATGAGGAAAAGCTGCTAAATACAGTATACAGTCATTTGAAAATGTATAAAATGTCAAAATTTAATGTGGGAGATCATGTTCGCATAAGCAAATATAAGCACACATTTGAAAAAGGTTATACTCCAAATTGGACTACAGAAATTTTCACAATTACAAGAGTTCAAAATACAAATCCTGCAACATACATATTAGAAGACTATCTTGGCAATCCTATTAAAGGTGGCTTCTATACTGAGGAACTTTCAAAAACTAGATTTCCAAATACATATCTAGTTGAAAAGGTTCTTAAAATTAAAGGGAAGGAGGTATATGTTAAATGGCTGGGATTTTCTAATCAACACAATTCTTGGATAAGTAAAGATGAAATATTATAGTTGGAAGAAAAACTAAATTAGAAACAACAACAACATCAATTGCAACAACAACAATAGCATTAATATTAAGAAACTAATGTTAATTTTAAAATGAGAAAAAGTTTTAAATAAAATATGTAAATCATACTTATAAACCATACTGTGTACTAAACATTATTTAATTGTAATCAGACTGTTATAATGTCAATAACACTTACTCTGAGCTCTAACTCATCAGAACTATCTGCTAGTTACTTTCCTCCTATTGAATTACATGGTGCATATGAGTGTGCTCTAACTGATTTTCATTCATACAACAGTATTCCAAATGTAGACACCTACAACAATATGTTTCATATAGGGGAACATATAATTGAAATACCAATTGGATCTTACGAATTAAATAATATAGTTGATTTTATAGAAGAGGAATACAAACGACTCTGCCCAGCAAATAAGATTTTTATTGAAGCCAATAACAATACAATGCAAGTTAAAGTTAATAGTTCCAAGGATCCTGTATATTTTAATAAAGACAATACAATTGGAAAACTTTTAGGATTCAATAGCAAAATCCTAACACCAAACAAATATTATTATTCAGATCTTCCAGTTAATATTTTTAAAGTGAATCTCTTGCGAATTGAAAGTAGTATCGCTATGAACACATATATGAATAACTCGAAATCGCATACACTTCATGAATTTCCGATTAATGTGCCTCCAGGCTATAAAATAGATGAGGTTCCAAGAAATCTTATCTATTTACCTGTAAACACCAGAGAGATAAGTTCACTAGCGCTGCGCGTACTGGATCAACACGGTGATTTAATTAATTTCCGAGGAGAGGAAATTACAATACGAATACATTTAAGGCCAACTAAATAATGCTAATATACAACACAAATACATTGAAAAATATAGCAGCAGCAAGAACAACAACAACAACATTAAAGCGACCAGCTCAACAAAAAGCTCTAACAACATCAAATAAAAATTTTCTAAAGTCCTTGAATTTTAAATTGAAGACAAAATGAGTTCAATAATAGATGTCTTAGATAAACCCTTGTCTGATGAGAATATAATCAAAAAGGACTATCATACATATGTACCATACTTACAATCTTACAACAATAATGATGAAATTAGAATTCCAATACAAAATCAAGATTTGTATGTGCTACCCAGTGAGAGCTACATTTATGTAGAGGGGTTTTCTGCCGATGATAATAAGGCCAAATCTTCTTCTGAGAACTTTTTATTAAAAACCAACTTTGTGGCATATCTATTTAATGAAATTCGCTATAAGCTCAATGGAATTGAAATTGACCATACAAGATATTTAGGAGCCACAAGAACCATAAAAAATTTGGTTTCTCTGTCACCAACAGAAAGCAATGTGATGCAAAATGCAGAATGGAACAAAATTGACGATGTCACTCTTGAAAATGGATTTTTTAATTTTTATGTACCTCTAAAAATGCTTCTAGGATTCGCCGAAGACTACAACAAAGTTATACTAAATGGAAAACATGAATTGATACTCTTGCGCAATAAGAATGATGAAGATCTTGTACGCTCGAGTGTTTCTACTGAAAAAGCTAAACTTACAATTTCACTCATCTCATGGAGAATCCCACATGTACAATTATCCGACTTTAGCAAATTGAATATGATAAAAATTATTAACAATGGTGCTTCTATACCTATGGCATTTCGCAGTTGGGATTGTCATGTTAATCCACAATTAAACACAGGTACTAGCCATATCTGGAATGTTAAACTGGCTGCAAATAGAGAACGCCCCCGTTTTGTATTGATTGCTTTTCAACAAGAAAATAAGTTTGTTCATTGTGATTTGACTAATTTAAAAGTACATTTAAATTCAGTCTCATATCCATATGATGATCTTAACATAAAGTTCAAAAATGAACGATGTGCAATTCTATATGATATGTATCTAAGATTCCAACAAAGTTACTATATGAGGGAATCTCAACCGCTTCTATCTGCATCAGAGTTTAAGACAAAAGCTCCTATTATTGTAGTAGATGTCAGTCATCAGAATGAATCACTCAATAATGGACCGATTGATATAAAAATAGCATTTGAAACAGCAACTAATATTGCAGCAAAGACATCAGCTTACTGCATTCTTATTCATGATCGCATAATAGAATATATACCCATCAAAGGACAAGTTCGAAAAGTCTTATAAATTGAGTAATATGGAAAATAACACAATTTTTATAGACGTACAAGGTTTCAAAAGTAATTCAAATGATTTCATCGCAAAAGAAGTAGCGATTGTTTTCAACAATTATGAATATAACAATTTCATTATAAAACCACCTTTTGATTTTAAATGCTTATCAATAAAAAAGCAAAGAGAAGCAAAGTGGCTAACGAAAAACTATCATCACCTCAGCTGGACTGCTGGATCAGTTTCTTTTGAAAGCGTTTGCAATTTTTTAAAAGCCAACGCAAGATGTTCTAAAATTTATGTAAAAGGTGAAGAGAAAAGACGATGGAGATTAAGTATCCAGAATATTTTTATTGTAATTATCATAAACTTGGTGTTTGCACATTAAAAAATGCTATTTTACTAACAAAAGAAATATCTTGCTTTAAATGAATTTTTTCACTCTTTAAAATATTAATGTATGTATTATTATAAAATTTTAAAAAATTTTAAGCAATAAATGTATAGAAAAATAAAAAATCTACAAGTGTTTTCTTATTTCAAATACAAACTACATAAAGGAAAGAGAAGGAAGTGGGAAGGAGGAGGAAAAGTTAGCATTTTTGCTAACTTGCAAATTTTTACTTTTTGTTTCTCTGCTTATGACTGTAGTTAGTTGAAACTTTGCTGCTTTAAAATAATCGTAGACAAAGAAAATGATTATGTTGCAAAATATAAATGTATTCTACACAGCCACAAAATATTCCACGCACAAGTTCTTTCGATCGCACATACACACATACATACATACATACATCATACACACATACATACATACATACATCATACACACATACATACATACATACATCATACACACATACATACAAATATATTTCTTAAACAAATAAACAGAATATAAGCTTACCAGCGACAAACAAGCTGTACCCCCCACACACAAGCATTAGGGGTGTTCACATACATGAGAACGTTTTATAAATAAATAAAATAATTTATGTAATTATTTTATTCATTTATTTAATTATTTTATTTTATAAGAATTTATTAGCGTGAGGAAATCACACAAGCACATTCCCATGATTCATATGAAACCATATGACCTAGTAGTCATCAAACCTTCTTTCTCTGATATTACTGATATAGTATTACGATAACAAATTTCTACAGTATGGCAACACTGGGAGCATTAGAAAATAATAATCATGTTTTGCCGTCGGCATTTGAAAAAAATAATAATCATGTTTTGCCGTCGGCATTTGAAAAAAATAATAATCATGTTTTGCCGTCGGCATTTGAAAAAAATAATCATGTTTTGCCGTCGGCATTAGGAAAAATTATCATGCATTGACGTAGGCATTAGAAAAGAATAATCATGTTTTGCCGTCGGCATTTGAAAAAAATATCATGCATTGCCGTAGGCATTAGGAAAAATTATCATGCATTGCCGTATGCATTAGGAAAAATTAATAAACATGTTTTGCCGTCGGCATTAGGAAAAATTATCATGCATTGCCGTAGGCATTAGGAAAAATTATCATGCATGCCGTAGGCATTAGGAAAAAGACAGACTTATTGAACCACCCTCGAAAAATATTTAAAGGACTTATCGAACCACCCTCGTAGGTATCAAATTTCAAGAATTTTAAAATTTTCAAATTTTAATTACCCAAATTTAACAATTTCAGCAACAATTTAACAATTTTAATTGCCACAGGATGAACAGTTCCCTACTACTGAAATACATTTAGCCACTTGGTAAAATATCATTATGAATACGGGCATTACCGATTACTGAAAATTCAATGCATCTCATCATATAATAAGTCATTTAGCCACTTTATAAAAATTGTAGATAAAATTTTAGTAATCAGTAAAAATTTCCCGGTTAAAAATTTTTTATTATTTTTAGTCAAATTTTAGTGGTACTGCAGTGCTCATCTATGGTAAATGCCTTTACTTTTACGTTTTAATTTTTAATTCCTGTTGTTCATCGCTTAGCTGTTGCTGTTCTTGTTGTTGTGTAGTACTGCAATTAAAATAAATTCAGTAAAGTGCGACTTTGACTCGGGCACGCAGGGTTCTGTACATTCGGTTTTGAGCATTTTTTGATGTGGCTTTTTTCCTGTTTTTTAAGTTCTTTCAGTTTAAACGATTTTTTCAGTTTTGTCGCTTTTTTCTCGTTTTGGCGTTTTTTTTTTCTCATTTTGGCGATTTTTTTCATTCTGGCGATTTTTCCGGGTTTTTGCGATTTATTTTAGTCCTAGAAAATTTTTTTAATTCGGTGCTTTTTTCATTTTGGCGATTTTTTTTGTTTTTGGCGATTTTTTTAGATTTGGCGATTTTATAATTTTTTGATTTTGTAGTTTTACCGTTTTTGAAAATTTCAAGAGTTTTGCTCTTACGGTTTAAAGGATACAGCAAGTTGTCAAAATTACAAAGTCAAAATTGCATTAACTGATGGAACACCCTTTGATTTAAATTTTTTTAATTTACTGTTAATTGTTGTAGTCTGTATATAAATACACTAACTTTACAAATTTCAAGTGTATATATGGATATCTACATAACATTGTAAGTATATTACATGGGATTTTAATATTTTTCGTTGCTCGTTTTAGAGCACCCTTTAATTTTTTAATTTTTAACTCTCATGCATTTGTTGTTGTAGCGGCTAAATAAATGTCTTCACACTTTGTCCAAATTTCATGTCCGTAGCTCTTACGTTTCTCGAGAAAATAACCTGTGACAGACGGACGGACAGACGGACGGACAGACGGACAGCGTAGCGAAAAAAATAGGGTTCATTTTCGCCTTTGGTGTACGGAACCCTAATAAAGTAATTATCAAGTTAAATAAAGCAAACAAAAACCAGCAAATTCCTTTCTACTTACAATATTTTAAATAAGTTTGTATTGCTTATTTTAAAGACTAATACACTCATACATAGCTCACACCGATTTGATAACGCTGTGTGCATCTTACTCAAAATTTGTGATTGTATTGTGAAAAAGATTTTTACCCCCTAGCGTATAGATGTTGACACATCAAAAATTTACTTACGGTCGCGAACGTACGAAATTTTGCAAATAAAAAAAAAATGTTATTTAATTGTAACCCAAAACTTTTTTTATTTACAAATTAGTGACACCGAACTTAATGAAATTGTGTTATGTCTGGCACCTGTTGACGTTTAATGCAAAGCAATTACAATAAAATTATGTTTTTGGTCGCGAACGTACGATTAAAACATAGATAAGATACAACGTAAAAATTAACCATTAATCGAATTTTTTTTTATTCTCTTTGCACTTTTCTCTTCTTAATTGATTTTAGCAAAAACGTTTTGAAGAAAAAGTGCAAACATAACATATATTTTGCATGTAAATTATTAAATATAAAATTATCTTTAGAAGTAGCTTAAAATGAAAATATAAAATTTTCCATTTTCCAGCCCAATTTCCTCAAGTAAACAAGTGCTATGAAACCATTATATTATAAAACAAGTAAGAGTGCTATATTCGGCTGTGCCGAATCTTATATACCCTTTACCAAAGTGCTTTTCTGAAGTATAGAGATACATACATAAGCACGTACATAATGTATAAACAAAAAGAAAAAATAATTTGACCTAGCTACTTTTATGTACAAAAAAAATTAGTTTTCAAACCCTAAAATCATCATTTTAGATTTTTATGATTCCTTATACCAATCTAGTAGTTCTTAAAAAAATATAGAAAGTGTGTTAAGTGAAAAAAGAAAATTCAAAAAAATGTTTTATTTATTTACTATAATATCCAGAAAAAAAGTTCAAAGTTTCCAGCTCTGGAGCTGTGGTTTTTATTTTTATAGTTTTCTACAAAAAACTTTTATTTCCAAAACGTAAAATATCTATAATTTATAAAGGCAAAGATAAAAATTAATTAGACTTAGATACTTTTATATATAACAAAAAGTGTAAATTTCCCAACCCTGGAATCTTCCTTTTTGATTTTTCTGATTTCTTTTATTTTATTTATTTTTCTTTTAAGAATATAAGATATGTTTAATTTATAAAGAAAGGGAAAAATTTGTTTTAGTAAGTTACTTTTGTACAAAAAAAATTAAAGTTTTCCAACCCTGGAATCATCTTTTTCATTTTTGAATTGCTTTTTTTTTATTTGAAATACTAATTTTATTCGTACTCCATCATAAAATAATTTTATTTAATAAAAAAAAATAAAAATTTGTTTTCGGTAGTTAATTTTTTATACCACAAAGAGTGTAAGTTTCCCAACCCTGGAATCCTCTTTTTTTATTTTTCTGATTTCTTATAGCAATCTTTTTTTAAGAATGTAAGATGTGTTTAATTTATAGTAAAAAAGGAAAAATTTGTTATAGTAAGTTACCTTTGTATAAAAAATAAGGTTTTCCAACCCTGGAAACGCCGTTTTAATTTTTTAATTTTTGTTTTAATTTGAAATACCAAATTCATTCGTACTGAAGTATAAAATAAGTTTATTTTATAAAAAAAAAATAAAAATATGTTTCGGTAGCTAATTTTTTATATCACAAAATGTGTGTTTTTGATTTTTATGATTTTTTTTTTGATTTTTATGATTTCTTATAAAGGGTGTTTTTTATTGAGGTATAGAACTTTAAGTTGGCATCACTTTTTTAACTGGCGGCCATTTTGTCAGCTGTCAAATGATTAATATTTAATTTGGTTTGCCATTTCATCATGAACAGGTTGACAAAAGAACAACGCTTGCAAATCGTGCAAATTTATTTCGAAAATAATGGTTCAGTTCGCGAAGTTTACCGCAAGCTCCGTCCATTTTATGGTCGACATAATCGTCCATCAGAGCAATTAATTCGGTTAACCATGGATCGTTTTCGCACTACGTTTACTCTATGTGATAATACGCATCCGCAGAGACGTCGAACAGTGCGCACCGAAGAAACAATTGCCGCTGTAGAGCAAAGTGTTGAAGAGGACCTGAATGAATCGATTCGCCACCGTGCACAGCAATTGGAGCCGACTAACCGACTATTTTATTCCCGAATTGGATGGCATGAATGTGGATGAGTTGTGGTTCCAACAAGACGGCGCTACATGCCACACAGCGCACGTCACAATCGATTTATTGAAGGAAACATTCGATGAGCGCATAATTTCGCGGAATGGACCTGTCAATTGGCCACCAAGATCGTGTGATTTGACACCATTGGATTATTTTCTTTGGGGATATGTGAAGTCGCTCGTCTACGCCAACAAACCAGAAATGTTAGGGGACTTGGAAGCCAACATTCGTGGCGTTATTAACAACATACGGCCCCATATGCTCGAAAAAGTGGTTGAAAATTGGACCTGTAGAATTGGCTTTATTCGAGCCAGCCGCGGCATGCCCGAAATCATAGTTAAGCATTAATGGCATAAAATTATCCTTTAAACAAAGCCAAATTGATGGACATTAAAACGACTTTCTTGTGTTTTATTTCAATTCGAAGTTCTATACCTCTTAAAAAAACACCCTATACTAATCCCTTTCTTTTAAGAATATAAGACATCTTTTATTTACAGAGAGAAAAGAAAAATTTGCTTTAGTAAGTTACTTTTGTATAAAAAAAGTAAAGTTTTCCAACCCTGGAAATGTGTTTTAAATTTTTTTAAATTGAAATACCAATTTTATTCGTACTATAGCATAAAATAAGTTTATTTATTTAAAAAAAAATTAAAATTAGTTTTCGGTAGTTAGTTTTTATATCACAAAAAGTGTAAGTTTCCCAAACCTGGAATCATCCTTTTTGATTTTTCTGATTTCTTACACCAATCTCTTTCTTTTAGGAATATAAGATATGTTTAATTTATAGAAAAAAAGGAACAATTTTTTTTAGTAAGTTACTTTTGTATAAGAAAAAAAGTTAAAGTTTTCCAACCCTGGAAACGTCTTTTTAATTTATTTTTTTTTAATTTTTTTTTAGTTAGAAATACCAGTTTTATTCATACTGAAGTATAAAATAAGTTTATTTAATAAAAAATTATTAAAAACTAGTTTTCGGTAGTTATTTTGTATGCCAAAATGAAGTTTAAGTCTCCCAGCTCTGAAACCGTCTGCTCGATTTTGCTGATTTTCAATACCAATCTTATTTCGACCATTTCTGACCCACCAGTTCAAGAACGAAGTAGCTAGCTTTTCTAGGAGCTTCGGAAAACCGATTTCACGTACAGACAGACGGACAGACGGACATCGCTTATTCGTCTTCCCTATGCATAAGGATCCAGAATATATATGCTTTATGGCTTGCTTATTAATATTCTGGAAATTACAAACGGAATGACAAACCTATATAGGCTTTTTTATAATTATAATAAACATTATATTTTTCCATCCTGGTAGACCATTCGGGGGAAATGCCCATATATGATTTATTTACATGTGATAATTTTTAAGGAACACCAAAGTTAATTGTAAATATTCTGACAAACACTAGCAGAACGGACCAACATTTTTTAGAAGGCCGCCACATCTTCATCATCAGCATCCTTGTATTTTGGTCCACTGTGTATGGCGTCTTTATGCATATTTTTTCAGTGCAAATGGAAGATATAACGGTATTTTGTGAATTTCAGATCTATACAGCTAAGGACTAAAGTATCCTTACACCAATAACTTTAAAAGTTTTAGGACACTTGGAAAGAAATTTAAAAAATAGATAATGCCAATATTTACTGTGCTAATAAAAATGTTTATACAAAAAATAAGAAAATTGTTCATAATCATAATAACAACAATAGTAACAAAATAATTTCAAAATTCAGTGATTTCTGGTACAAAACTATCAGAAAATGGCATTCAAGAAACAATTACATTGAACTAATATAAACCATTACTGCTATGACACTTAAGACCCCCAGATATCTTCTTATGTATAAATACGGCACAAATTTTTTTGTCATACACTTTCAAGTTATCAACCACTATTGGCGATATGTTTCACCAATAGTGGTTTATATAAGTTGTAATAATGGTCCTTAAGTATCAAGCTAAAAAAGTGTGTCTTAAATAAAATAAAAACAAGTAAGTCAACACGCAGGTGCAAAATTAGTAAAGAATAACAATGGCAAGACTATTGTAAATTAGAAATGGTAAAATTTAGCATTCATTAAAAACTTCAGCAAATTGCAATACGATGAGTTAAAGAAATTTACATATTCCATTTTTACCGAAAACTATATAGAGCTGAAATTTGTGTTGACAGACACCACACATAGTGGACCAAATTCAAGAATGCATTCTCCTAGTGTTTGCCAGAACATTTAAAATTACTTTTGGTATTATTTATTCCTTAAAAATTATCATATTTACTGCCGTTTTCTAAGCTCTGTGACAAAATAAAAATTATAACAAATGACAATTTATAAATTTCTTAAAATATAAATATTTTCATTTGTTATAATTTTGTTATTTGTCACAAAGTTCAGAATAAGGAGGTTAAACCTGGATCACACTATCGGCAGAATGTATCGATTTTCGTCGGCTCATTGAAATGAAGTCATAAGTAAAGAATAAAATAGGAGAAAGATCTGGTCCAAAGACCGGCATTGCAACACCTGATGGATCTTTTGTGCCATAGATCTGTGAATTAGATTAAATTAATCTATGTATGACTCTCCTTATGAAAGTCAGTACAGATATTGGAGGAGCCCGCCCAATATCATCTGAACACAGAAACTCAGAATGAAAAACACGCCTTTTACTGTCACACAATACGATACACTCACAAAAAATATGTATCGTCGTCTCGTCATCTTCCAAGCATAAGCGACACAAAGGCGAACGAACTTGGTCACTTTTCCACAGAGGATAGTTCAGTCCAAAGTGACCTGAAAGAAATCCAGTAACAAGCTGTAAATTATTCCTGTTGGGGTTCAGGATGCCATTATATGCAAATCGCTGCATCAAAGCTTTGGCCTGGCTTAAACCAGAAGAAGACAGCCACATTTCCTTAGCGGTCGAAAAGGAAGAGAGATCGGAAGAAAAGAGAATCTAGATTCTACTTGAATGCCTGCGTGTAGTAGGCAGCCACGTAAACTTAACCAATCAGAAGAGATAGCTATATGCGCACGTCTAATGCCCCTATTTAAATTAATGTTAACGCATTTGGTAATTGCCTGTATTTCTGCCTGAAATACCGTAGGTCATTCGCCCATGGGAAGAGAGGTTTTTACGTTGCGCCCAAAAACTCCAGCACCAATTCCATTATCCGTTTTGGATCCATCCGTATACCAACATAAACTTCTGGAATCCACATCCGGACCGTTTTCGTCCCACACTGCCCTGCGTGGAATTGTGACATTGAATCTCCTGTCTAACCTCAGTTTACGGTTTACCCTGTCACTATGCATTCCAAAGCTGGGCATTTTACTCAGGACGGACGAGTGCCCGTTGCCAACACAACGAGGGGATGTCCCGAGAACCATCCTATAAGCGGCAATTGCCGCAGATGATTTATTAAACATTTGTATGGGTGGTAGTCCAATCAAGACCTCAATGGCTATGTTTGGACATTGCGCCTGTTGCAAGAAGGCACGCCAATCTCTGAACCTTACAGAGTTTAATTTTCGCCACAACCTGGCGAGTTCGGTTTGATAGTTTGGTGGCAAATATCACACCGAACGTTGTAATTGTCCTAACAATCATTGTGTAGATCCACATAATTATTTTTGGGCCCATGCCCCAGGTACACCCATCAAAACTATTCACCGCCCAGATCGCCCTAGTGGCTTTTTGTGTTACGCATTCAACAAGTCGGTTCCAAGTTAGCTTTCTATCAAGAGTAATCCCTAAGTATTTGACATCGGTCATATAAGGAATATTATATGCATTCAACGACACCAGAATAGTCTTATCAGAGTTGACCGCCATGCCATGTCTCCCACACCATGTCATTACAGTGCACAAAGTATTGTTTTTAACGTCTGAGATAATGTTGCTAACTTTTCAGTTGCCATCACAACCAGGTCATCAGCATACCCTATTACTTCGTGTCATTGTTCACTAAGAACATCATAAAGCACCACTGACCAAAGGAGTGGTGATAAAACTCCACCTTTGGAACACCCTTTGATTGTCTTAATAGTAACCATATCATTACCCATAGGATCAGCTATGTCCCTTCTCTCGAGCATAGACATAATCCATTTCACGGACGCGTGACCAGGACCTTTTTGTCTAAGAAAGCACTCTATTGAGTCATATTCTGTATTATCAAATGCGCCATTAATGTCTAAAAAAGCACACAACGCAATGTAACAAGATTTTTCAGAGCATGTTCGGTCGATTTACCCTTAGCGTACGTATATTGATTTCCATTATTGATATCATTACCCTTGCATGCAAAGATTCAGTATTCAAAACCATCGACTTAATGTGCAGATCAATTAGTCTCTCCATAGTTTTCAACAAAAACGATGTTAGGCTAATTGGTCTGTATGATTTGTAGGGGAATGTGTTCGAAGATAAAACTAGCTCTAAATAGCACGGTGAGGACACAAGGCAGTGTATCAATGCACCTTTGCAAAAGTGCTGGAAATATACCATCCCCACCAGGAGCCTTAAAAGGCTGAAAAAAAGCAATAGCCCGTTTATCTTATCCGGATTAAAGATGACTTAAGACAATTTAAGATCTGTTTTGTATGAAACAGGAGAGCAAATTGTCAGGTCATCACCACTTTGAACCTTGGGAGTCGACTCACAGCCAATAAATGTTCCAAAGCTTCTCTTTAGTTCTTGTAATTATCATCAGCTTAGAAGGCTGATTTGGCTGACTTTAGAGCGGGAGAGAGTCTTATGCAATCTCGCTGCTGTTGTGGTATTCTAGATATCCTCGCAGAATTTTTTCCAGGACTCCCTTTTGGACTTCCTAATTTCTTTATTGCAATTGGTTAGGTACCTTGTGTACACTTCCCAATTACCTGAACGCTTTAAGTAATTTAATAGTCTTCTAACTCCTATGCATATATCATCAATAAGGTCACTCCACCATGATACCTTTCGTATCATTTTTCGGTTTCTCAGACTACAACTATCATGATATGAGGAATTAACCACCTGATTAAGCTGATCTGCTGCTACTTCTAGTTCTTCGACAGAAGAAATATTGGAAGTTAGCAGATTGAATCTCGAGTCTACCATTTTTTTTAACCCAGTTAATATGTTTGCGACTCGTTAATAGTTTGGTAACGGACATGTCTCCTGGAAAATCAAACCTTATGTATCGATGATCCGATACGGAGACATGGTCAGAGACTCTCCAATCGGATATGTAGTTAGAACTTGATGAGCTAGATAGAATGAGATCTAATACCTCTTCCCTGATGGCATTAAGAAAAGTTGGCTCTGATCCCCTATTCCAAATCTCTATACTCTCACGGCGAATAAATTCTAAAACAGTCTCACCCCTTCCATTAACGTCACTTCTACCCCATACCCATTATTCTCATGACAGTAACTTGCCAGTTCCTTCACCCCAATGGGTGGTATAGGTAAGTCACCTGTTCCGTTGGGATCTCCAAAATTGCAGCCACCAAGTCCCTTCGGATAAATTCTGGAATGAGCATGTAATAAATATACTTATTTATTAGCATTGCCGCTCTAGGAACACAATTGCCTTTATGAAATATTGAACTAACTGGTTCTTGTTGAAGGCCTAAAATTTTACCTTCGATAGCCCATGGTTCTTGCACAAGAACCATCTCTATCAGCCTTTCGGCGAAAACTTTGCACAATGTGGCCGACGCTCCTTTAGCGTGGTGCAAGTTCGCCTGTAGCACCTGTATGGCGCTCACACCTCCTCAGTGTTCTTAGAGGATGCAGCAGCTACCCTTTGTAGCTGCGCTCTTCTTGGCTCTTTATTCGCTCTGACATGGGTATTATTTTTGTTAGGTCCACTTGATGTACTAGCGGTTTTACCGGCTATCACAGCTGCAGCCTTGACGGCGGATGGACCAACATTCCCAGAAACACCAAGCTTCTTTCCGTCGGTTTTGGCCTGCTTCGAAGCCACGCTAATGAACTGCTGGATCAAACCTGGCTTTGGCGTTTTTTACTAGCATTCACTGCCGCAGCCTTACTAGTGGATGGACCAACATCCATAGGAACATTTAGTTCCTTACTACTAACTTGGGGCTGATGACTTTTACATTTGTCGTTATTAGCATCTTCCTTTTGTGTGACCTTAATTGACAGTTTCAGGTGGGTAAAGTAGTAAGTAATCTGACCATTAGACTCCAGGACTTTGGCCCAGTAGTTGTCATCTACAGCCATTATCAAATGAAGAAGGTGACCATCGTTACCTTCCAAAGGTTCGCAGTCAGGTTATTCTGAGCAGCGATGATTGCCAGAATCTTTTCGTTGCTGATATATATCCTGGCTGTGCAGGAAATAACCTTGCACGTAGTGAGACCTGAATAAAATCAGGCTCTTCCACTAATCTTAACCCGAGGTTACATTTTTTGACAATAGCGCTTGTGTTGACCTTAAGCCAATCAGCAGTTTTCCTGTTTGTGCAGATGACCGTAAGCCAACCTGTTCTTGGAGCACAGCCATCGAATTCAGGGCGAACGTCTCCTCCCAGTTCAATTGTTGTATCAATTATAGCCTCTTTCAGTCTTGCCATTTGGTCAGATGTCAGAGGATTTGCCGTGGTATCATTAGTCATGAAACGAAACCCTAAGCATTCCAACGATATGGTTATAAGCAGGCTTCGGACGAATTTGTGGGTCGTGTATTTTGTGTGCAGGAACGTAGATACCCGCAGGCTAGAGTCTCTTACCTTCCGAGATCTGTATCTCGTCAGATTGCGCACGTTTTGTTGCTCCTTTTATTTTGAACAAACAATTCAATTTTCAACGCTTTTTTTTTGCATAACAACTGAGGGAAATAACATATTAAAAGCTTTGTACCATAATAGTGAAATGTCCTCTCAAGGCTTAATCATTTATCTATGTATTTGTTAAAAATAATTTGTTTTTTGTTAATTTCAGAATGAATTCAAATATCAATTTTAAATATTAATAATCTCTTACACTGTAATTTTGTATAATAAAAGAATTATTTTACTTGAATTTTGATAATTTTAACTCAACTTCAAATTCAACATGTGTATCAGTATTGGAATCGGTGTCGGCGATATTTCTTTTTGAGTATCGGTATCGGAACGGCGAAACGGCGTATTTACTAGAGATGTGCACGTGAGTGTTTTCTGCCTCACGACACGCACGCTCACGCAGAAAAATATTTTACTCACGCACGTTCACGCACGAATGATTTTGAAAATTTTCACGATCACGCACGCTCACGAATAAAATATTTTTAATCACGCACGAGTGGTTTACAACTTATTACGATCACGCACGCTCACGAAAAAGTATATGTACTATACATATACTTTTTCGTATTCATGTTTTTTGGGTTGACAAATAGGTACATATCTATGTATATATGTATGCTCGTGTTTTTGTAAAATTTATAATGTAAATTAAAATAAAGCAAAGTTAATTTCATATCGTTTTAAATATTCGTATTCGCGGATATCATTTTAAATATTCGAATTCGAATTCTCGTATATCAAAAATTGACATTACGCATATCAATGTATGTATACATACATAATATAAAAGTGAATGTAAGACGTATGATCAATTAAATAAATGATAATCAAATAAATAAGAAAAGCATATTAAATGAGAAAACATAAAAATTACTAAAATGTTTCTCTTACTTAACATTTTCAAAGACTCCCCCGACATTTAACTGTGTAGTAATGAACACTTATAAACTTTTTTATTGCTTCAAATGCAGTGAGATTTTATTTTTAATCTGAAAATTTTTTGTGATACGAACCGACAACCTCGTGCATGACAGGCTTGCACACTATCCACTCGACTACAGGGCCACTCATATTTCAAAATTGTAAATACCGGTTAAGCTTAAGTTAATATCTAGGTATAGTTGTGGGACTGGTTCCAGAGTAAAATTGGAGAGAGCAATTAACATTATATTTACACTTTTTGATAGATCCATGTATTCAACCACATCGAACATGTTCAGTGCGGTTTACTAGAATACTAGACCGAGTACCAATTAAATTGGCCCAATATGAAGACGATACATCACGAAAATGGTGAATATGTAACCATTTACACCATATGTCTTTTTTCACTATACACTATTCCGTACTTTTGATAACACTCTCATTTTCTTATGTCATAGGACGAGTAAGTTTGAATCAATTGTCACAAAATTTTCTGCAGGGACCATATATGTACATACACCGAAAGGATTTTGCTTCACAAATCCAACGAAGCAATTTCATTAGTTTTTTTTTTATCTAATCTAATCAATCTAATGATAATTTCACAAATCTAATGAAAATTTCTCGAATATTGCGAAATAATTTTATTGGAATTGCCTTGTTGGTTTTCTAGTTTCGTAGCAACATTTCATTGCATTTATGACAACAATATTTTCTATTTTTTAAGAAACCCTTTCTATTTAAGAAACATTTACAGTTGTTACTTGAAATAAACACATATATAATTACATACCTTAAAGAAATTAAATTATACATTAAATTCTTTAAAAATAAAGAAATAAGTAAAATATACATCAATTTAAAATTTCATTAAAATATACATCAATTTAAAATTTCATTATAGCTATGAAATGTATTCTTTGTCCCAATGAAAATTTCATTGTAGTTATGTAAATTAAATATATTTCAACAGTTGTCAACCAAAGGCTTGCATCAAAAGTAGTTCTGTATGATTGTTTTTGTACTCCTTGTATCCTTATTTACACATACAATTTAACATATTGTTTGTTTTTATACATACATATTGTTCTTTTTAAACATGCATATATTTCCTTATTTTAATTATTTCGTGGTTTTAATGAAACTATTTCGTGGTTTGAATGAAATTATTTCGTCGTTTTAATGAAATTATTTCGTTGTTTCGATGAAGTTATTTCATTGCATTGATGACACTGTTTAATACATTTGACGAAGTTTTCATTAAAATAATTTTAACGAAACTGGTTACATTAATCAAACGAAGCGTGACGTTGGTTGAATTTTAATGAATTTTTTCATTGGATTAATATCGAAATTCATAAAACTTATGAAAAAAATTCTTTCAGTGTATGTATGTTCATATACCCACAGTTTTCGGATCCGAGCAATATATGGGATATAATATACGCTTCATAAAAAATTTTTTATTTTCGAATTTGTTTTTTGATAATTTTTCTACATTTTTTAATTTTTGCCCATTTTTGACGTATTGTTAGTCTCAAGTGGAAAGACCCTATCTCAAATAATTGCAACCTTACAGGAGTAGGTAATAAATAATAGAAATTGTACAACTGCTTGTAGAAATGTTTGTAAAAGTGTAATTTTTTACACTATTGCAATATATTTTTGTGACGAGGTGTATTTGTGTGAAATGTATTGAAATCACTGCAGAATTCAATTTCGAAAAAATACGAGTTAAGGATCGATATGTGTTTTAGTTTCATTATAATGAATATAGGAATGATTCTTAATACTGTGTAGGTAACGCTTAGGTAGTTGCAAAAGTTAAAAATTTCCGAATATATTGGGAAATTTTTCACTTTACGGCTACCTAAGCGCTACCTAAACGGTGTTAAGAATCATTTCTACGAAGTTCATAAGTTCCAGAAAGTTGTTAACTGAGATCTAAGGTACATATTTGTAGTTGATTGTTTCCTTAAATTTTGAACGGTTTGTTACCGCCCAGCAAAAAATTAGACATTACCATCTGAACTACTTGCCATATAATGACTTACTTTATTGATTGCCAAATTGAAGTACTCGCTTACAAAACACATTACATAAAATTTTCAAAATAGGAATCAGAAGTTGAACATATTCTTTGGGTTTTAAAAGATGACGTGAAAATATTTCCAAAATAAGTAGTTATTTTAAATAAATTATATATATATCTAAATTGTCTACTTATTTATTTTAAACTAAAATATAAGTATTTACATTTTGGAAAATTATTATTTAAATATAAGTAGTTCCAAATAATTTCTTTCATTTTCGGTCTTAATAAAAGTTCATCAATCAAAACAATTGAAATTTTTCTAAATATAGTATATATAAATAACAATACAGGCACGGATATGAATAAAATATAACCCATTTCAATTGAGTTTATAAAAGAATGTTTACAAAAGTAAGCAATCGTTTTTTTAATTTATTTATATTATTCTTAAAAAGTTATTATTTACTTAATCAAACTGAGATTTTAATCAAGATCTCCCATTTACTCTAACAACGGAATGTTAAAAAAAAATTTATTTTTCGACTAAAAAAGTAGTTCCATCAAGAAAAAAATAAGTATTTCCCAAAAGTAAAAAATAACTAGTTCCTACAATAAGCAACATAACTACTTCTCAAGAATCGATTATTTTAGTCTCACGCCTTGTTAAAATCATTAAGTTATAATCCAGTAGGGAAGTGCTTCCACCAAAAATGCTTAATTCCAAACTCGATTACCTTTTTTGAAATTTTTTGCTGGGCGATGAACATGAACAGGTTGAAAAAGGTAAAAAAAATTGAATTTTCTAAAATTTTTTGCAATTTTGATCTTGAAGATGAATTTTTATTTTTGATTTTATATGTCCACGATTTTTGTTTTTATAACAAGAGTTACAACTTTGTCTCGGAGAGTAAATAAAAATTCCCAACAGTTTGCAAGATATGAGTCCATAAAAAAGTGCATTACTAGGGGCAAAACTGGGAGACTCTGGTCTTTTTTTTTTTTTTTTGGTATTTTATCACGTAATGGTGTCCGTATATGATTATATTTTTTGTGTTGCACTGTGTTATCAATAAGTATATCCGTGGCGCAATATAAAACAAAGAGTTTCCCTCTCTCTTTCGGTTACATCATATGTGTCAACTTTTAACTGTATAGTCTGCATATGATATTGCTGACTCCAAGGTAGTGGAAGAATCCCAAAAACTATTTGCAAAAATTTTATATTGGGCAGCTTGCGCACATAAAATGGAACCTTGAATGCATACTGTCTGTTGTTAAGAAAATTCAAATTAAAACTTTGTCTCTAAAAAATTATACTTCTTGATCAAACGTTTTAAAAATACTCTAAATTCTGTTGATTCTTTTAAAAAATTTAATTATGTTCTGGGAAATATATCATAATTATCTACTGTGAGTTCTTATGGTAATTTCGTCGCTTCAACCTAAATTGGAAACTTAAGTACTAACGATCTTTTCGATGTGGAAAGGATCTTTGCAATCTATGAAAGTATTTCAATCGTAGATCTTTCTATGTACTTTGTTACTATAAAAAAGCGTTGAATAACAAATAAATTTTAAATTTCTTTTTTCATACCCTTGGTTAATCTTTAAGTGTTTTTATGGTTATTTTTAATATTTTGCAGCATACTTTTTTAAGAGATGTAACACTCAGACAATGAATATCTATTATTAGGTGTTACCTTTTTTAGGAAAGGGATAGTGATCGTGAAGACAGGTGGCGAAATAAGAGAGAGGAAAGCTTTATTCTGTTAAAACTCTGCTTTATGCACGTTTTTGATAAGGCATTAAAATCAGAGCTCACCAAATAAGTTTTCTTCTCAAGTTGGATATTTAGGTTGTTCAAACAAGGAGTTATTTCTTGCAAAAAATTTTGTGTTTAATGTAGGAGAAGAGATATCATTAACTAATATGCAAATGAACAATTACATAATGAAAAGCAATTACCTGGCAGTAGTTACAAATTAGATAAGTCTGGCATAAAAATTTTAAACTATTTCCACTTTGTGACCAAACACAAAGTGGAAATAGTTGTTTGTTTTTATATCAAACTTAATTTTTATATACATGATGATATAAAAAAAATTTGTGATTATAAACTAAAGCACAATTTGGCATATGAAATTACTTGGCTTCAAAAGCTCCCGATAGCCAGATCAAATAAAAAATACAAAGGCTAAGACTATTTTCATATTTTCCTTTTGTAAACTTACGCCTATTACGATCAGCTTCTTCAGCCAATATTTTTTCGATTTTCTCTGGAAAATGTCGCTTCGCACACCAAACCAAACCTATAACAGCTAAGACCACAAATACAGTAATTAGACCCAACCAAAAGGGTTCCTGCAGCATACGCTCCGATAAAGGTTTGTAAGGTATGTGAAGCATACGTTTTTCACAGCGTTGGCCCTCCCACCAAGCATAGCAACTACACAGTTTAAGACCGGAATTTGTATGAAGGAAGATTAAGTTTATAAAACAAACAATATAATATTATTTAATTAAACTGACATACGCTTTGGATAACAAAATATGTATATTAAAATAAAATCATCTGTCCAATCCAATAAATACACATACATTTATAAACGCACACAAATACTTACCGACAAAAGAAACCGCCATTTTTCTCAATACAAATACCACGTCCCTCACAAGGATTCTCAGCACAAGGTTTTTGTTTCTGTTCACAGGTTGCACCCATATAACCAGGATTACACAGACACTGTAATTTGAAGTGTGATTTTTATTTTTGTTTTTTTTTTTGTGTAAGTAGTGTGTTAAATGTACCTTAAAATTATTCGTAGTTAATTCACATTTACCAAACACACAAGGCTCCAATTCACACAAATTCAAGCCACAGAATCTAACAGTTTTTGTAAAAAAAAATGTTTTTTGATGACTTCGTCTACAGATGTGTTCAATAAAGATGCTTCAACTTACCTGCCAGTAAAATGTCCCAGACACTGGCAATAGCTGGTGCCATTATTAACCACACATTTACCATTGTACTGACAAGGATTTGGTTGACAAGACTCGACACTTTTATCCCCAGATGCTAATTTCATTTTGTAATTATTATCTGAAAAGCAGTAAAATAACGGTGTGCATAAATAAAGAAGTTTTTGGTCAGTTCAAACCCAAATAACACAAATGTTGGGGTGGAATTTTTGTGGTTATTTTAAATTAATTGTTTTAGTTGCAGTGGCATACATATGTACATACATACACTCTTGCCAGAAAATTTTACCAAAAATCTGCTAAAAAAAACTGAAAAAAAAATTGTCAAAACTCTGCAACAATAAAAACACCTTCGTTTTGAAATGTTTTTAATTTTGTTTTCGAATTAACATAAATTATCTCACTATACAAAAACATACGTTGATATAAAAATTAACAAACTATAGTTGAATAAACGTAAGCATCAACAAAAGGATAATGACAAATATAAGTTCAAGTTAAAAAAATCCTAAATGCTTAGGAGTAGCAAAAAACTGTTCAAGAAGACTTTGATGCTAAAGAAATTTTTGCGGTGCATGAAAAAACAAAACCATTTTCATAATTTTGAGTTATAACTATTTATAGTTCACTGTGCTATATAATACATATATACTATGTATCTAGGCGCACGGGAGTGCGCCAGGCCAAGTTCCGGCCAATGCACGCAGTGTGTATATTTACAGGAAGCCATTCGAGCTGTTTTTACCCCCCTCTTAACTTTGTTCCCCGCGACCGTAAAATTATGAAATTTAAATCATAATTAGAATCGAAAGTTTTACAATGAAAGGTTCCGGAGACATGGAGGTGCAAAAAGTGCATATTTTAAGACGTACTCACTGACTCACTGACCTACTGACTCACTCATCAATATTATGAAGCACTTCCGCTATAGCTAGAGATCTGAAATTTGGTACACAAGTAGATCTAGGTGAGTAATGAACTAGAAAAATCTGAAAACCCGAAAATTTGAACCAAGGGGGTGGGGCTACGCCCATAAAAATTTAAATTTGTGCTAGTGAGCTGAAATTTGCTACAGAACTAACTAAAACTAAAAGAATACTCCCTTAAAGGCTAGAATTAAAAAAGCAAATCTAAGGCGCTTAATAGAAGCTATTTTATTGAAATTCGGTATATATACTGCGATAGGACAAGCCTAAAATCTTTTCATTAAAAAAGGGGGCGTTGACACGCCCATACAATTTCAACCTCATTTTAGTGTACTACGGCTCAGCATATTTAGATATACTATATCTGTATGTATTATTATCCGTTTGCAACGAAACTTGACACAAATAATAAACACTGGCCGAGAAAAATCTTGAGTTTGGGAAATGGGCATGGTTACGCCCATAAATATTAAAAATTAAAAGTTGCGCTAAGGAACTGAAATTTGATACACGATTAGGTATAGGTGAGAAAACAACAAGAAAGGCCGGAAAATGCAGAAATTTTAGTCGGAGGGGCGGGGCTGCGCCCATAAAAATTAAAAGTTGAGCTTATGAGCTGAAATCTGATACACCAGTAGGTCAAGGTGAGAAACCAACTAGAAAAACCTGAAAATTCAAAAAATTTTGCCAGAATAGGCTACTATGGGCTCCTATTGTTTGAACCTGAAAACTTGCAGCATTATTTATAAAACTTATTAAGGTTTTTTAAAAAAAATTTCTTATGAAAATTTGTCTTAAAACCCCTTTATAAAGCCTTAAAAATTTATAAATAAGGCTGTTAAGGCTGTTTCATACGCGTTGCACGTGCACAAGACTTTAAACTGTCACCTAAAAAAGTGGGCGTGATCACTCCCATAAAACTTTAGCCTTGTGTCTAATCTACTTCGATCTAGCATATTTTAGAAGAAAATTAGCATGAATTATAAGCGCTTCTCCCAGCAATATTGTGAGTTTAAAATAGTGGCAGGGGTACTGCTCATAAAATTATAAGGTAAAGTTCGCGCTAGAGAGCTGACATTTTATACACAAGTAAGTGTAGATAAGTAAGCCAATGGGAAAATCTTAAAACCAAGAAGTTTTATCCGCTAAAACTCCAATTCGCACTAGAGAGCTGAAATTTGGTGCACAAATTAATCTAGATCAGAGATCACTAAGAAAAATCTAAGAAACCAAAAGTTTCAATCAGGGTTTGGGAAGAAGCACTGTAAACTCAAAATTAAGTTAAATTTTATGGAAAATTTTCATACACATTGGACCTATCAAAAGTAAAAATTTCCTGTTTTGAAAAGTGGCCGTGACTTCACCCATAAATCTTAGCTATTTCTTTCATGTACTTCGGCTTAGCAGTTTTTAGTCTATTACTCATGTATTTCTCAATAGCTTTTTCCTACAAAACTTTATATGAATCATAAGCATATAGATATAAAAGTCGGCGGGGCCAGGCCCATAAAAATTTTACGTAATATTATACTATAGAAAGTTGACATTTTGTAGACAAATATTCCTAATTGATTTACTCAATCGGAAAATCCAAAAATTAAAGCACCATCTACACTATTGAAACTTTGCATGCACATTGGGCATATCCTTTTGATTTATGTACTTTGGCTAAGCAGACTTCAATATGTAAATATATTGAGAAAATAGGTGGGATCACTCCCACTAAATTTGACACTGTATTTTACATGTTTCTTTCCAGACGACTCTTAACGAATTACGTACACACTGGCGACCCGTTGTAATAACACAATAATTAATTTTTAAGGTCTACAATTCAACACCCATCACGCTTTAACACATTATTTTATGTAACTGGCACAATGATCATGAATATAAATGAAACATCCTAGAAATTTTAAGTTTAAAAAGTGTTATCATAGAAAATTTGTCAAAAAGCAATTAGATCCTCACAAAAACATAAATGTGAAAAAATGCCAAGTTCCTATCAAAAATTTTGGCCATTAAAAGTAGTGAGATATAAATTTTGACCAAGTTCTTGTGTGGCACAACACCTTTCACTGACATATGCTATGCATTATGTACATTTGTAATCGTAAGGGTGTCATATAATTTTTAGATAATCTGTTAACTTGGCAATATTTTTAACTTTCTACGAAAGGAGAGAATAATGTATATTTGTTCATTTCTTTATATCGGTAAAACAGTCTCAAATTTATATGGTTTAATTTTAAATAAATTTTTGGGACTCAAATGGTAATCTTAATTGTCATAGTGTCATAATGTTTCCAAATTGTTGTATAAAAAATGCAAAAAAAAATTATATTAAAATAACGGCACTAAATTGTATATGAGTCTGATCATACATTTCTTTAATCTGAGCTTTTAAAGTTAAGAAAAATTAAATTTTCTGCACAGCTAAACAGGATAACCAAAAATAAATTGCCAAATTTAGTTATATGTTATGATTTTTAGAGCGTTCTGGTTATAAATTAAATTAAAAATAATAATAACATTTGAAATTAAGTATATGTGGAAGATAAGTACGTCCTTGCACCGATTATTGCGAAATTTCGTTCATCCTTATAGGGAGTAATTGTACTAATTTTTATTTAATTTTGATCATAGTCGCGTATAATGATCACTAGTTCATGTATGGGATTTAAATCTGTCATTGCATGTCAAAAGCTATTGAGCACAAATTTCATATTAGTAACATAACGCCTCTAATAGCATCAGTTTCTTGAGTGACACTTGACTAGTTCTCATCTCTTCGAATAGAATAATAAGCAGCACTGCTTGGCGCAATGCAAGAAAGCTACATGAAAAATTATTCATCGAGATTTTAGATTTAAAATATGAATATTTTTTTCTGCAGATGAAAATTATAGAAATATTTCTTCTAACGCTTAATAGCTAAAATGTACCATAATATGTCTGTATATTTAGCCAGAAAACAATCCTCCAACCGTAAGGAAATTTTTCATACTAATCTTAAGAGCTACAATTTAAATTATTATCATAATTTGCTAAATAGAATTGTGTCTTCTTTAAAACTCTCCCCTAACAATATAAATGTACAAACAGGACATGTTTTGAAATAATTTAATATGCAAATTAGTATATTTCGTATTAAACTTGTTTCATAACTTGTGTTCTGTTTTTTTGATACCTTGCAAGGACGGAAGGAAGCAAAAGGAAGGATTTAACGGAAATATTATGCATATGTTTTGTGGTTATGATAAATATGCTAACAGTATAAATATTATGCTGATAAGAATATTAAATAAACTACGGTAAATGTGGGGACAATCGTTTTATGTTTTTCAAATTTCATGTTTACAAAACGAGACGAAAGAAAATGTGGGAAGATATATATTTTCTTATATGAAATTCGTTTAAACTTTGACTTTAATATTTATTGATTTATATGAGTAAAAGACTTTGCAGTGTTTTTTTTTAAATTATATAGACTAACTCAACCTAAAGTTAATCATTTATTTAAAAAAATTTTTGATTTTGACTATATCAAAGCAAATTTCATAGCAATTTCAAAATTACTTTTGTAACAAAGAACCATCAGTTTTGTGAATTCATTATGAAATATTCTAATTGTATTAGGGAATTCAAAAGTTAAATTAAAAATTAACATTTTAAAGAGTTTAATATTACAGTAGTTTTGATTTAGCTGACTTTTGTTTAAGTGCACTTTGGACTTAACTGCCTAAGCTGATAAATTTCTGTCACTATTCCTTAAAATCCCATACAAATTCGTTTTTAAGTGCACTTTCTATACCTGCACATTTAAAATAAGCGCCCTAAAATTTTGGTAATTTTAAAAGATTTTCCTACAAAAAATCAAGGTTAGCTGCACATTGACTTAACTGCACAAAATATATTTTTTCTGTAATTATTATTCAAACTCCATTTTAAAGTTCACTTTGTATACTTGCGCATTTAGCATAAACATATTTTAGCTGTTTTAAATTATTCTCATATAAAAAATTTAAGTTAGATGCACACATTGAAAAAATGTTGCTACATAAATATGCAACCATGTATGTGTATAAAACTGAAGTCAAAAATTGTATACCTGCACATTTAGGCAGGTAAGTGCATTTAAGATAAAAGCATTTTCGACTTATCTGCACAAAAAGTCGTGCAAAGTTGATGGTGCAGCTAAGTCAAAATTACTGTATTAGCATAGATAGATATTTATTCTGGAATGAATTTTCGTCAGCATACACTCATTCTACACTGCAGTCTGCTTCCGTTGAAGGCTATTGAAAAATGTTCTTATAAAACTTCATATCCAACCAAGAGGGATTTAGAGCTTGCAAATCTTTTATTTTTTCACATTTAGTGGGATCTACACTCTAAAACACTTTTGTTGAAAATTACGTCAATGATAGTAGGCAACACTTTACAGACTACTTTCGACCTAAAATTACACAACTATATTTTTTCAACGTTTTTTTTTTTTTTTTTTTTTTTTTGAAAGAGAAGTAACACTCAGGCAATTAATGCCTACTACTATTACTAGGTGTTACCTTCTTTTAGGAAAGGGATAATGATAGAAGACAGGTGGTGAAGGAAGAGATAGAAAGAAGAAAGCTTCATTCTTTTTACAACTCTGCTTTTGCACGCTTTTTAATAATGCAGTGTTGCAGCGCCTTCTGGTGTTAAATGAGGCGTATTAAATTTTGAAGCTGTGTTTAGTAGCAATTTTATTGGTTATTTTGCTTCGCCGATGATTTGCTACACAATACCGACGAAGGAGGGCGCTCTGATGTTACATTAGGATTAGCATCTGCTGAAGTCGGTATAGTTCAGTGACCAGTGACTATGCCTTCATCACTTGAACTTTCCTACAACAACTGATGCAAAGGGACTCTAATGCACATCAGAAAAATGCGTGGTGTTGTTATTGTAATGACTGTCGGATACAGGGATTGAACCCAGGATCTTCAGTTTTGTAGTCAACGTGCTAACTACTTCAGTCAACGCCACCCTTTTGTTGATTTTTGAGCACTATATGTTTAATTTTGAACAACATATGTTTAACAATTTTACGCAATTTGTGTTTAGTTTCCCCTTGTGTTTAATTTTAAAATATGTTTTTTTTTTTAATAAAAATGCATTTAATACATGTGCTTAATTAAATTTATTGATAAAAAGGTTTACTGAATTAACATAAAAAATTCACGTTTTGCTTTAAATTTTACATGTAATTTTTAGAATTTGAATAAAAATGAAAAATAAATTTCTAAAATTTGAATAATTTTGTTTCTAACATAAGTATGTATACATATCGCACTTGTTTAACAATACTGTCTTAACTCAAAGCTTTAATTTAATAATTTTTTACTCGATTTGTGCATTATTTACAATATTAACTTATCACTATTTTTATAAAACACATACAATTATTATTTAAAAATAGCTTTATTTTAATTTTAATTAATTTTATATTAATATGGCGTGCTTCTGTTAGAACATGTGTACTTTTGAGCTTCTTCTTTCCTCTTTCTTCTTGTTAAACATATTTCTGCTGCTTTACGCACATATGTTTAGTTTTCAACATTTTGACGTTATTTATGCATATGTAGCTGTTTTTAAGCACACTTTGTTTAAAAATAAACACATCTAAAAGCAGATTTATATTTTTGTGTAAAATGAGACAAATTTTGTTTTTTTGATACAAATAACTACACAATTGATATAAATTTAGACAATAAGAGTATTTCAACAACAATTTAGACAAAATATGATCCTAAATTTGGGCTAATGTTTTAGAGTGTAGAAAAGTATTACATAGTGAAATATAAAATCGTATAATATTTTTTTGCAGGTACATAAGTCAGGAAGAGAATGTATTTTTATCAAAGTTAATGTTGATGGTAAAAATCCACCTTAAAATTATTTCCTTTGTTCACTTCTCTCAACTTTTAAGGTGGTCTAACTCACAATAATTTTGTTATGTATCATAGACCACTTTAGTGTTCAAGGCTAGTGATATACTTGTAAACAACTAGCGCGACGTCAAGAAACTGTCGTTTTTGAGCAGAAACCAGTAAAGTAACGACGCCCGTTGGGAAAACCTGGTACAAACCCTTGCATTAGACCTAAATCAAAAGTTACGGGCAAAATTTTGTTTCATAATTTTTGCTAATCTATATATATTAAATATATGAGAAACATATTGTTAAAGTCAACTAATCTCTCCCCGAATGATCTACAGCCTCACAAAAATGGCACTAAAAAATTTAATTTTTTATATATACATAATATTATTATTATTTTTATTGAAATGAGCTTTGGCATTTATAGTAAGCACAACCATATCATTATACGATAGTTAAAATTTTGTTCTTACTATCTATATATCTAATATTATCAGCACTTCAAAAATATGTTATTTTTATAAGTTTTTAATATATTTTTGGATTTTTATTGGAAAAAAACTTTCTATATATTTCTATATAGTGATAATGTTGAATGCTTAACATAACCAATGGTACCTAATTTTCCTGCGCCTTTTTGAGATTTTTCGGTTTCATTGCGTTATAGTACTTTTTGGAGTAAACTATCGTAGAACTAATTGATAGTGTATACTAAACTTAAAACGTCAAATATTCGTACATTAGACTTCTAATTTAAAATTCTAAGTGATTTGCAACATTAAACCGTTTTCTTAAAAAAAAAGATACACAATGACTCAAGAGAGTAAGTAAAACAAATTTTTCCGTAGCAATAAAACATTAAGATGTATAAATTTTAGTCTTAAAAAAATAAGTATGTTGCGAAGACCTTTTGAAAGACAAATGCTAAACCTTTTTGGAATAGGTCAAGGCAATTCAGAGTCTTTTTGGAGAATGTGGAATGTTAGTGCTTCGAAAGAAAAAAGCATCCACCTTTCGCAAGCAAGGATGATTTAGCATCATATTAATATCCATTTATATTCACGGGATATTAAGGTAGATGCCGAAAAGTTTGATCAATTAGTTAAGGAAACTGCGGTGATCCTTGTTCAAGCATGATTTAGCATCATATTAATATCCATTTATATTCACGGGATAAATGTACACCCAGAAAGAAGATTGGTTGGAAAACGGTTAGTCCAATAAAATATCATTTGCATTAACTATATTTCAGTTCACGCTATCAATTTTCTGTTAATCCAAAAAACAATCCATGTTCATTGCCATAAGGGCATAATTGTAACAAAAATATGATTGTGACAATACTTAAATTGATTGCATCAACCGAGCGTATGCTTTTGTCATGTGACTAATTAACTGATTGGTTAACCCAACCGAATAAAATATTACAAATTGGATTTTACGAAAAACTTTTGGTATTAGCAACTAAAAAATTGTCGTTCTATATTAAAATTAAAATTAAAACTTTCAATCAGTTGCTGCAATTTTCTTGTGGTACCACTATATTTTAATTATAACCCTCAACCCAATAGTTGCAGCAACAGAAAAAATTGGTTGACAGTATGGAATTTGAAATAAATGTTATTCTTGCTACCGAAAATTTGGTTAATATAATTAAAACAATATCATAATTGGTACCTGTAAAAGAAAAATTGACCTTCCTTGCTGAAATAAAAATAAACAATAAACGCAAATAAAAATACACAATTCAAGAAATATATTATTTGACATATTGTCATAAGTTTATTTTAATTGAAATTTATTTTCTAATGGTGAAGCATGTCTATATACATTTCTTCAACCACACATTTTGAAAAGCCACGAACCTGTTATCTTATGCACAGACTTTCAAAAACCATTTGAGAATTCACAAATCATAATATCTTTGAAAATCACAAAAGTTAATTTTTTAATTTGCTGCTATAAACTATGATAGTAAACACGCCCTCTAGTTAGTTGCAGCAACTGATTGAAAGCTTTTATTTTAATTTTAATATAGAACGACAATTTTTTAGTTGCTAATACCAAAAGTTGGTAGTAAAATCTAATTCGTAATATTTTATTCGGTTGGGTTAACCAATCAGTTTATTAGTCATGACAAAAGCATACGATCGGTTGATGCAAGCAATTTAAGTTTTGTCACAATCATATATTTGTTACAATTATGCCCTTATGGCAATGAACATGGATTGTTTTTTGGATTAAGAGAAAATTGATAGCGTGAACTGAAATATAGTTAATGCAAATGATATTTTATTGGACTAACCGTTTTCCAACCAATATTTTTTCTGGGTGCACGTATATGGTTATATTTTTTTTCGTGTTGCACTGTATTATTTAATTTTTTTATGCATGAATTAATGTATTTAACTTTATAAAACTATAACCGCCAGATTTGTTGTTGTTTGACTGGTTTCTGAAATAAATGATTTAATTAGAGTTTGTATTTTCATCTTTTTACGCAAAGCTTGACGCTCTAATTCAGGTTTGGCTTTGAGAATAAAATACTTTACTATCACTAATTACTGAATGAATGTAGAAAGTTTAAATTTCATTGTTCGTTTATTTGAATATGAAATTTTCTCTTGTTTCTTTTTTAAGTTAACGAATAGACTGCAGCATTAAAAATGCAATAGCATTAATATGCCAACATCAATTAAATGCAGGGATGATAAATGAGAAAACTAATTTGGTACCAATTAGCTTTTAAAATGTACTTTTTCGCACCCAATAGTACTAAAATCGGTATTTTTAATTTTTTTATTATATTTTTGGAAGATGTCGCTCATTTACTCAAATAATGCCATAACTCAAAAAAATTATTTTGCCAGATCACAAATTTCAAGTTTTCAATTTACACACGTCTTAATGAAAAATGAAAATTTTGTGTTTGTTTAAAAAAAGAACTATGAGGATTAATCTGCACCATTAACTGAAATTTTATTAGACTTAGAGACAGTGGAACAGGCAGTAAATAGATATCGTTGGTCTCAAGTAAAAAGGCCCTAACTCAAATAATTGCTATTTTACAGGAGAAGGTAAAAACACAATAGAAACTGTAATATTCTTTCTTTTGTACAACTGATTGTAAAAGCGTTAGTTTTCAAATTATTTTAAATATATTGGAATCACTGAAAAACTCAATTTCGTAAAAAAAATATGAGTTAAAAGCCTCTCAATAAGTCCTTTGTTTGTGTTAGACTTTCAAGTTTTCGTTTTGATTATGAAAATACTCTTTCCACATTCGCTGATTAGTGAAGAATTGACCAATTCTCCTCATAAGAGAGATACTATACTACTAACATATTCGGGAGTGAATTTTGTTAGCCAGGTTAAAATTTCGTCATGAAAATTAACTTTATTTAGTTTTGCAAAGTTTCTATAAAATTTATTTTAAAATCCGGTTTTTTAACATTTCTTTTAAAATCCGTAACTATAAAATTTTTAATTTTATTTCTAGATATATAAAGTTTTTAATATCAAAGAAATTTTAATCAAAATTATAAATAATTTTATTCGTTTACATATGTACTTATGTAGCATACCTAGCTTCATTTCATTTCATCACTTAAACGATTGATATACAAATAATATAGCAAGTTTTTTATTTCTTACAAATTTTATATTAATACAATAGATAAAATAAATGAAGACGGTGCTATCATATTGAAAACGAAACACCGGTGAAGTTAAATGTAGTTCTTTATAATAAACCAATCAAGAGTAATGCACATCTAACAAGGTAGTCGCTCCCAACAACAAATCAAATTCGCCACTTTTCTCTCAAATTGATTATACTTTAAATGATCGCGATTAATTATTTTAGTGAAAATAAAACAAGGGATAGTCTCTCGTAAATTTTTCAAATAGTACCAAATGAGTCACGGGGGTACCAACGTACTTTTAGGGTTTGAATAGTACCAAAAAAAGTACAATTGTACCAACTTTATCATCCCTGATTAAATGTCACAACTGGCTTTTAAAACAATATGAACTATGTATGTATGTGCTCATCTATCATTTATGTATGTATACGTACACATTCATATATATATATATATATATACTTATATCCATACAACTGAGGAATATATAATGTAAATTTTACATACATATGTATATACGTTTGCTATTTTTCACAACAAAAAAAGTGGAAAAGGCTAAAAGAAATGTCAACTGAACATACAAAACTTGCCAGAAGACATAAAATAATACTTCCCTTGAATGCCAAAAAAGGAAAAAGTTAAGAATAGAATAAATAATTTTAAAAGTATGTAAATTGTTTTTAGCAGCAAATGAATTGCATAAATAACTAATTTGTTATTTATGCCGAGTACACACTATGATATCGCTATAGCGTGTACTGGTGGCAAAGATGTTTAATTTTTGATATTTTTCGTTGTGTGGCAATTATGGTGATCGATTATTCGACTTTTTCCAGAAACCGGTTTTCGAATAGTTCGAATATTTGAAATTATGAAAAAACCGGTTTCGGTTTTTACCATTCAAGAAAAACCGGTCAACCGGTTTTTTAAGTAAGAAAATTATTATACAAAAGTTTTGATTTTAAATTGCTTTATTAAAAAAAAGAGTTCACAGTTCATGTAAATACTATAAAACAATACAAAAATTATAGTACATAAATATTTGTATATAATATACCATTGACGAATAAACTCCACACACAACCATCATTTTTACGGTTTGTGGAAAATTGGGAAGAAATTCAAAAAAATTAAATATGCCAATAATTAGGATGCTAATAAATATGTTTATACAAAAATTAAAAAAAAAAAATAATTATGACAACTACAGTAGCAAAAATGTTAAAAACAACATGGGAGAAAAGTCTACATACAGGCATAAAATACATGAAAAATACGTGCAAAATGTTTGATGTCGTTAACTTGTTTGAAAATTCAGTGGCATCCAAATATGGTCTATTATGTTGTTGTTATTATAATTATTTTTAATTATTTATTTTTTGTATAAACATATATATTTAAATCCTAAATATTGGCATAATTAATTTTTTTAATTTCTTCCCAAGTTTCCTCAAATCCCAAAAATGATGGGTGTATGTAGAGTTTATTCCTTAATTTTATATACATATGAATGTATGGACAAGGTGGATATCTACCTCTACATAAAATATGAAGCAAAATGTCAAAAAAACTAAAAAACACTTTTTGCAACTGTATTTTGACATCCATTGCACACAATAAAGCCAATTAAATTCGCCTCTGCTGTTACCTCATAAAATAATTTCTCTTAAATTTCATGTTTCAGTAAATGTTGCCATGATCAAAAAAAGCTTAGAGCTTTTAAACTAAAAAAAAATACTTACGAAAATCAACCAAACACGTACTCGACTCAGCCGGTTTTTAAATTGTAAAAAAATTTGTAAAAAAAATTGTAAAAACCGACAACCGTATCGTGAAAAAACCGGGCTTTAAAACCGGTTGAAAAACCGAGTCGATCACCCTAGTGGCAATGCTTTCCATATAAAAAAACATTAAGTGAATGTCCTTGCACACAAAGTTGAATTTATAGCACCCGATCATAAAAAGGGGTGTTAAAAGATAGTGTTGTGTGTCTGTGTATCTGTTCGAGTCCACGTACAGACCAAACGGATGGACCGAATTTGATTTAGTTTTTTTTTTTTTTGTTTGAAAGGGGATTTATTCGAGAGTGTTCTTAGTTATGTTTGAAAAAAACCAGATACATTCTGTGTAATCTGTGTTTCTTCGGCACCGTAAGTCCCAAACGGCATGACCGATTTTAATTTGGTTCCTTTCGTTTGAGACGCGACTTGATCTTATGTATATCTTTTAGTCTTGAAGAAAATCGGGGGATTTTAACATTTTTAGTTTTTTATCCGAAATAATTTCTTAATCGGGCTTAAGTTCGGTATTTTCAATTATTTTTGAAATTAAATATTTTTATTAATTAATGTGAGTTTCTAAAGAAGAGAAGAAAAATTAAATTAGACTTTATTAGCTGGAGGAAATGCCGATATTTCTCTGTGCAGCCACGCACTTCATCAGCACCCATGTGTATCTACTTGGGTAGATATTGTTATTAACATCAGCTATTTAACGTAAATTTTGAATGTAATGGAATAAGAGAAATGATTATATTGTGTATACAATTATTGATTTACCTTTGGTAAATACATTTGACTTCACTATTCATTTTCTGTTTTATCGTCTATTACTAGCAGTGTTGCCATAAGCTGTAAGAGGAAAAGTGCTAGATTGTTCTAAAGCACACACATCAGAGTGCTAAACTAAGTGAACATTTTCAGTGTCTCTTATTTCATACCCATATACTTGCAATATAATTGTGAATTTTTTGTATTCTATAACATTGCAAACGTATATATCATATTCACATTGGCGTAGCTAGACATTTTTTCTGGGGGGGGGGGGGGGCAAACACATTTTTTTTAATTAGTGTTTTTTATGGGAATTGTTACAGCCGTATTCATAAAAAAAAGTTGATTGAGGTTTAAAATTCATATTAGTTAAAAAACGTTTTAAGGCTAAATAACGTTTTTTAAATATTGGTATTCATAATCAGTTTTTTAACTAAAAATCAATTAACTAGATTTTTTAAACAATCGTGGAAACACTGTATTCTTTATTTGTCACTTGCATATTAGTTCTGCAAAACAACGATTGTTAACTCACAAACTACTCGTGTCTATTTTGTTTATTTGTCGGTTTTCAGAGAAATATTGTTTCTATAAAATAAAAGATATGTTCCAACTTGTATTTAATAAAATAATAAAAAAAAGTTCACAACAAATCTTTTCTAAAAGTGCTTTTTAACGGGTGTTTTTTAGAGGTATAGAACTTCGAATTGAAATAAAACACAAGAAAATCGTTTTAATGTCCATCAATTTGGCTTTATTGGAAGGATAATTTTATGCCATTAATGCTTAAATATGATTTCGGGCATGTGGCCGCCGCGGCTGGCTCGAATAAAGCCAATTCTACAGGTCCAATTTTCAACCACTTTTTCGACCATATGGGGCCGTATGTTGGCAATAACGCCACGAATGTTGGCTTCCAAGTCCCCTAACGTTTCTGGTTGGTTGGCGTAGACGAGCGACTTCACATATCCCCAAAGAAAATAATCCAATGGTGTCAAATCACACGATCTTGGTGGCCAATTGACAGGTCCATTCCGCGAAATTATGCGCTCATCGAATGTTTCCTTCAATAAATCGATTGTGACGTGTGCTGTGTGGCATGTAGCGCCGTCTTGTTGGAACCACAACTCATCCACATTCATGCCATCCAATTCGGGAACAAAATAGTCGGTTATCATGGCTCTATACCGGTCTCCATTAACGGTAACTGACTCTCCAGCATTATTTCGGAAGAAGTATGGCCCAATGACTCCACCAGCCCATAGAGCACACCAAACAGTCAGTTTTTGTGGATGTAATGGCGTCTCAAGGGTCTCATGTGATTTTCTTCACTCCAAATGCGGCAATTTTGCTTGTTGACGTAGCCATTCAACCAAAAATGAGCCTCATCACTGAACAAAATTTTGCGATGAAAATCAGCATCGAGATCAATCTCATTTTCGGCCCATACACCAAAATCACGACGCATTGCATGGTCTCGCGGCTTTAGTTCTTGCACAAGCTGGATCTTGTAAGGTCGCAAGCCAAGATCTTTGCGCAAAATCTTCCATAAAGTTGATGTACAAAGCTCCAATTGCTGTGCACGGTGGCGAATCGATTCATTCGGGTCCTCTTCAACACTTTGCTCTACAGCGGCAATTGTTTCTTCGGTGCGCACTGTTCGACGTCTCTGCGGATGCGTATTATCACATAGAGTAAACGTAGTGCGAAAACGATCCATGGTTAACCGAATTAATTGCTCTGATGGACGATTATGTCGACCATAAAATGGACGGAGCTTGCGGTAAACTTCGCGAACTGAACCATTATTTTCGAAATAAATTTGCACGATTTGCAAGCGTTGTTCTTTTGTCAACCTATTCATGATAAAATGGCAAACCAAACTAAATATTAATCACTTGACAGCTGACAAAATGGCCGTCAGTTAAAAAAGTGATGCCAACTTAAAGTTCTATACCTCAATAAAAAACACCCATTATATTATTTATTTTATTGCAGATAAAGAAGCACTAGAATAACGAGCTTTATTTTGTTTGTTTTGAGTGTTTATACATCACTAGTTAATTTTCTACAATTATACTATTTTTGTTAACACATAAAATGAGAAAACAATGACTGGGAATGGAAACTGGATCGCTCTTCTTCTTTTAAATATTCTTTGGAGTATATTTGTTATTTCGGCAATAGTTTCTATAAAAAAATTACATTGTTTTCTTCTAAATAACACTGGCATATGCATACATACATGCATACATAAGTACATACATACATACACACATATGTACATACAGGTAAAGTTCAAAATGTAAACAAAAACGAAGCAAAATTACAACAACGTCACCTTAAAATTGGTTTAAACATGGGGGGCAGTCAATTTTAAAATTTGCTGATTTACGCAAGGTTTAAATACCGTTTTTAAGCTAAAATTCTATTATTAATACAATTTGAGCAAATTTTGCTTAAACAACATTTGAAACGCTGTTTAAAATTTTTATGAATACGGCTGTTAAAATTTAAGCTTAAAATTTTTTAAACGCACTAATAATCCCAAATTAATATTTTACTTATTAAGTTAAATATATATATTTTATCAAAAATACATTAAAATTGGAAATTAAAAAAATATATTTTACTTAATAAGTAAAATATTAATAAGTAAAATATTGGTTTGGATTAGTGCGTTTAAAAAATTTTATACAGATTTTTTTTATTTTTTATTTTTTTTTATAATGCATATATTTATTTATTGTATCTTCATAATTTAAGATACATTTTTTTTATTTAAGTTAAAACATAAATTAACAGTCTAGTTTCAATAACAAAAATTAAGTTATAATTAAAACTAGAAAAACAAAACATTCAAAACAAAAACAATATATAGACAAAAAGTAAAGTATGTATTAGAAAAGTTTATATGTTCATATGGAAAAATTATTTATGTATTTATATACTATATTTGAATACAATATTTTGAAAAGATACAAGCAAGAAATGATTTCATTCAGCATTCATGATTTCATTTCTTAATAATTTATTATTTAATTTAAAAAAAATTTATCTGTTGGTGCATAAATAAAAATAGAAAATTGCCATTGATTATTTAGTTACCCTTCCAATATTGAAGTTCTGAATCAATACTATATTGTTGCGATGAATGAACATACATACATAAGTAAGTACAAACATATGTATGCAAGTATGTATGTATACGTGTTCAATTGAAAAAAATTTTATGTGCATATACGGGTGGGCCAAAAGAAATCAAGGGGTGTAAAAGTTTAAAATGTCGACGATATGCTCTTTGCGTTAAAATAATTGATCTCTGGTTTAAATAATAAAATTCTATTGTTATGGTTCTCTGTTCAGTTGTGAACCTCTCCATTATAAATTCTCCAAGTGTTGTCTATATAATCTGAAAGAATAAATAAAAAAAAGTTAATAACCAAAAAAGTTATTAAACTTTTACACCCCTTGGTTTCTTTTGGCCCACCCTGTACATATATACATGCATACATATCGATAGTTGAGTTTTTCAGTGATTTCAATAAATTTCACACTAATACACCTCATCACAAAAATTTATTGCAATAGTGTAAAAAATAGCGCTTTTACAAGCAATTGTACAAAAAAGTTACATTTTGAATATTACACTTTCTATTATGTTTTACCTTCTCCTGTAAAGTTACAATTATTTGCGTTAGGGCCTTTCCATTTGAGACCAACGATATATTGACCTGTGTAAGTTGATATCCTATCAAAAATTTCGGTCATCAAAAGTACTGATACCAAAATTTGGACCTAGGAATATTTTTCACAAGTTTTCCACTAGTCTAACAAAGTTGTATATGAACATGAATTGTTTTGTTTTGTTTCCTAATAAAAATAAAACATATGTATACATGTTTAAAGAGGAAATTTTGATTTGTATGATTTTCTGACGATTTTTCGGACATGAAATGACGATTATTTTATATTTTATCGGGATTTCGGGGATTTTTCCATCATTTTATCTGGCAGCCCTCGATTGAACCATAAATATGCATACATACATACATGTGTGTACGAGTATATATAGTATATGAATATATACAAGGTATTTGCAGATCATAATTTTTCGCATTTTTTTTAATTTTACTCTAAATAAAAATTGGTGGCTATTGTTACAAACAATTTGACAGTAGAAAATCTTAAGAACACCTTAAAAGAACTTGTCTTGCTACTAACTACGTACACTAATACAATTTTATTAAGAATTTGTTGAAACCCTGTAGTCAACCTAGAACCATCAGGCCTGTTCTGAAAATCACGGTGATTTCAAATCACGTGATTTGAAAAGTAAACTAATAATAGCTGACTTGATAGTGGGTTTTTATTGTATTTTAAGTTTTTGTCATTTATAATACAATATTTTCTTCTAACTTTCAACGCTATAAATCGTGCAATTTACAAAAGCATTGATTTAGCTTTCATTAATTTCTTCAAATCACCGTGATTTGACATGTCGTGATTTACAGAACATGCCCGCATATGTCTCTATGTCAATACTCTTTCTCCAACGACAATTGCACTAGTTAAAATGTCGACAACTTTCCTTTTATGCGCGAGTAGAGATACGTTAGAGACGGCAGTTCTAGTGTATTTCTGGTGATATTGTCAATGAACGCGTCAATAGTTTGTTTTTCTTTTTTATTATGTTGTGCAATATTATTAAATAAATATATGTGACGCGCAAAATAGAAAGGGGCCTAAGGGTCAAAACCGGTTTTGTTCAGGAGAGTCATTTTAAAGATTTAAATACGTGTATCTTTGGTGTACCATCACATCTTAAAACGCGCATATCTCTGGGAGGGAACACTTTTGGAGCATGGGATCGGTCTCATTCGATGCTCAGATGTTGTCCACATAAACAAAAAAAAAAGTGAAAATTGCTTTTTTTACCCTTAGGTCCCTTTCTCTATGCGCTGTCACATATGTAGGCGAGGGTCACTAAAATTTGCGAGTGAATCTTCGGTTCAAATATCTCCATATGGTCGTAAAAGAACTACCTTTTCAACAGTGCTAAAGTCTACTGATAGATTTTGAATAACAACCATATGTTATTTGTCAATAGGCATTTGCATTGGCTGGGGTACACCTAGTCAGTAGCACTATTGACAATGTCACTAGAAAATCACTATAAGTTTACTATTGACAACGAGATTGGATATATCGATATTGTAGACTAGAGCCCCTAAAGTTTACTAGTGAATCTTTGGTGCCAATGTCTCCATGTGGTCCCGAAAGAACTACTAAGTTAGTAGTGCTATAGTCTAGTGGTGGATTTTCAATGACAAGCTAATGTTAAATGTCAATAGATGATACCATTGGCTGGGGTACACCTGGTCAGTAGTGCTACTGATAACATCACTAGTAAATCACCACAATTTCACTATTCGCACTTTCTGCAGGGAAGCTACATACATGGAGTTTACTATTTGTGATGTTTTGAAGTGCTGTAAACTTATAGTTTTTTGGGTATTTGTTATCTAATAAATATATGCATATTTAGCGATTATTCGAAAAGTTTGTATAAAAATTACTGGTGATTTTCATGAGTAATTTTAAAATAAATAAAAAATAGAATTTTTTAATATTACAGGCAAAAGAATATGTTTTAAAAAGAATTTGTAATAAATCCTGGGGGGGCAAAATCAAGTCTGGGGGGGCATTGCCCCCCCCCCCAGAAAGGCCTAGCTACTCCTATGCATATTCATAGGCGCACAATAAATTTTTTCATAAGAAAGAATAGAATTATGTTGTATTTTGGTAAAATTATATATGATATATATACACATAAGGATATATATTTTTTTTCAAGAGCTGTAAAACTCATGCAATGAATGCCTACTACTATTACTAGCCTTTAATTAAGCGCATGGGGTCAGGAGAACTTAAAATTTAAAAATTGATACGTTAAAATGTTCGGATCGAACTTGTTTTTTCTATAGCTTCATATATTTAAAAAGAGAACATAAATTAGTTGCGATTAGATCGTTAAAGCGTACATACGTGTCACTTTACTAATACGTGTTGACTAGACTTGGGTCGAACTCATTCACTAGTTCATTTTTGCCACAAACCACTGATCAAACCCATGTAATTTAAATGGTTGTGTTGGTAGTGTTGACCCCATACGACTAATAGTGTAGCTTTTTTGATCGTGGTAAGTATTTATTTTTGTGATTTTATTTACCGTTTTTATTTGTTTCTTCAAGTATTTTCGTAACAATAATTGTGCTTTGTACACTTTTTTGTGTTCAGTTTTGAAAATGGATTTAGAAAAAAAGATACTGCAATGGATACAAGAAGTGTGCGATGAGTTGGATATAGCTGGATCTGATTCAGAAAACGACGTTATTAATGACATAGAGGAGGTTGTATCACACGATTCGGAGAGTGAAATAGAAGACATGGCAGAAGGACATGTCATTGTTCCTGAATTATCAGACAACAACTATTTTTTATGCAGACATACGCAAAAGAATAACCAAAAATTTAAGTGGTCTAAGCTTCCATCATCAACATCTGTAAGAACACGTGCGCATTAGTCTCCTGCATAAGACTTCTTATAAGAACTTTCAAGACATGAGGGATTTTTCAAATGCTTTACTACAGCGAAATCTTATAAAACAAACGTTAACAACACTGTTTGCAAGACATTTATTTGAGTATTGTAGGTATAAGAGTAAAGAAGAAAACACTTCGTATGGAAGAATTTGTAATACTAGCTTCTTTCTACGCATAAGAGCGTGTACGAACGTCATGCATGTATAGGGTTGCCATATACCAAAAGTCAAATACCTGGACAATGGAAAAAATTCAACTGGATTTCGAAAAAATAACTGGACAATTTAAAAATAAGCTTAAAAAGCAAAGTGTTAATGCTTTTTGAAAATATTGTTTTGGTTGTAAATTTCCAGTGATGTACAAAATAGAGGAACTAATCAGTGTTAGGGAAAATTACAACTGGTTGTACATTTACAAGCACTATTGTTTCTTTTTATTTAGTATTAAAAATTTTTCCTTAGAAGATATAAAAACACAACCAGAAAACTGAAATTTTTGCCTTGTTTTAATAAGAAAAGCTGATCCTTATGTATTTTTATCTCCTGATTGCGATTCCGTCATTAGTTTTAATCTGTTAAACAATTTCCTTTATTTCCATAAAATTTTTTATTATATTTTTTACTTAAATAACTAGTCGTTATGAATTTTTATCCGCTAGTTACGAAAAAAGATTTCTTATAATCTTATACCCTCTAGTTTCAGAGATTTGTGTATTATATTTAAAAAATAATATCTCGAATCTTTCTTTTCTTCCGCCATAAAAAAATATTATTTCTAATAATATGATGTCGCTGATTTTCAATGTAGCCTCTATTTTTTGATAAGTTCTGATTATTTTAGTGAGCCTAATTACGAGTGTCGTATTTCGAATACGAAGAGTTTCTAAAGCAATATTCTTTAGTCTTGTAAAAAATAGTCGTAGTAGAAGTCGAAATACCACACTCGTGATTAGGCCCAATAATTTTGCATTAAAAATTAAAATTTTTCTTTAAAATTGTTTTTTTTTCTGGTAAAAGCTGCAAATTTGGATATAATAACTACAAATAAAACAAAAATTTTCTGGACTGGTCAATTCAACATTTATTTTACGTAATAATTGAATTGATCAGATATGTGATACAAAAAACAAATTTTTTTGGAAGGCATGAGAGAGCAAAAATTTTATTTTTTTTTTGTGAGACTAGAGGTGATGGATAAATAATAAAACTATATTCGTAATCAGCGGACAAAAATACATAAGAACCAGTTAATTTAATTTCAAAAATTTAAATAAAAAAAATTTAAGAACTAAACCAAAAAGACACGATTTTTAACATCCATGTAATAAGAGTACGATATCATGATATACTCAGTGTTCATCTACTCAAATAGAATTTAATGAAACTTAATAATCCAGAAAGTATTTTTAAGTTTGGGGGACCATTCGTGATATACTAAGTGAATTATAAAAAAGTGGCATAAATTAAGCATATGCTAATTGTCACTATATCTTTAAAACTAGAGCTGCTGGGGAAAAACTAATGATGCCATCGTAATCAGCAGATAAAAATACATTGGATCTGCTATTTTAAATGAAGCAATAAAACCACTGCTCCGCTGTGTAATTAATTAAAAAATATAATTAATAAAGAAATTATTTTTCAAAATTTAAGAAATAATTTTTAACTGGATAAATTTTATGTTAGCTGGTAAATGGATAAGGCTCTAAAAAACTGGAAAATCCAGGCCATTACAGGCCGTCTGGCAACCCTATGCATGTATGTGTGTATGATCTTTTATTTTTCTGCGCACATGCAAAGGCACACACATGCATTAACATTAGTTGTATGCGGTTAATCACATAATAGCTTGCCATCTACATATTACACACACACTCAAACGTATAATATGAAAAATAACAAGCATACACTAATCAACAGTACTTCTTTTGAGTGTTTGTTTTGTTTTGCTGTCTTGGCGTTTTCGCTTGTTAACACTGATATACACGTACACCAATACATCAATCGTGCCTCGCTTACAGTACGACAGCATTTATTATTGGTTTAGTATAATACATGCGACGTGAATACATTTAAAAATCATGACGTTTTTACATTTCAAGACTGTTTACGCAGCTCTCTAGTGCGCATAATATTGTGATTCATTTACCAGGAGTCAAACGGTTTGCAAAAAAGGCAAAATCTTGCATCGAATGTTTCCAACTATTTTTTGACAAAGATGTAACAGAGCTTTTGGTCATGAACACCAACCTATACATCGAAAAAATAAGGGATAGGTTTCAATGAGATAGAGATGCTCTTTCGACTGATATTAATGAAATGAATGCATTCTTGGACTTGTTGATAATGGCTGGCGTACTAAGAGCTTCCCACTTAAATTTTATTGATTTGTGGGCTCAAGATGGATCTGGAGTTGAAATATTTTGGCTGACAATGACTTAAAAACGTTTTTCTTTTTTTGTTAAGATGTTTGCGGTTTAATAATACTTCGGGCCGAGAGGAGAGGAAACTATTTGATAATTTAGCTCCAATAAGAAACTTGTGTAAAATTTTAGAATCAAATTTTTGGCGGCTTATTTTCAAGGTAAGAATTTGACTATTGACGAGCAGTTGGTAGGATTTCGTGGTCGTTTCAAATGGAAAGTATACATGCCCAATAAACCGAATAAATACGGAATAAAAGTTCAGGCCATGGTTGACTCAAAGACGAACTACTTATGTAAGTTTGAGGTTCACTCTGGAAAGCAACCAGATGGAGAGTACCAAGTATCCAATTCACCTGATGAAATAGTAAAACGTTTGGTTGAGCCCATAAAAGGTAGTGGCCGTAATATTACTACTGACAATTGGTATACCAACATAAAACTTGCACAAGAGCTACTTACAAGTGAATACAAAATCAGTCTAGTTGCTACATTAAATAAAAGGAAACCTGAAATCCCACTTGAATTCTTGCCAAATAAAACTAGAGAGCAATTTTCCTCACTTTTTGGATTTTATAAATGGTTTTTTACGTTCCTTAGCCAAAAAAGCGCTAGTTCTACTTTCAATAATGCAAAATGATAATGCTATTGATGAAGCAACAGGTAGTGCTAGGAAACCTGAAATTGTGACATTTTATAATGCCACAAAAGGCGGTGTTGACTGTAATGACAAACTTTGTGCGACTTATAATGTTGGAAGAAGAACAAAACGATGGCCGCTTGATTTTATTTTTTCATCTTGTAAATGTATCCAGTATCAATGCCTTAAGGCTCAGTTAGCCGACTGTAATGTAAAGTAACTGTAAAGTAGGAAACAGCTGATTGACATTTTTGTATGAAAAGTTGGTTACGTTACATTACATCTCTATAACCATTTTCATTACTCTTCACATAACAATATCGATCAGCTGTTTCCTACTGTTGCAGTTACATTACATTACAGTCGGCTAACTGAGTATTTAGTCATTCACCGTTCAAATAATGAAAAGAGTGACACACACACGTAAGACGCATTTTTTTGAAAAAGTTGGCAACAGAGCTTGTTCAAAAGCACTAGAAACGAAAAATTCAGCTACGGGCTGTATCTAGCACAGTAAAAAAAACGTATTCGTGAGGTTCAAGATAAACAGGACGAGGTATATCAATCAACATCAAAGCGTGGGCGCTGTTCTTTATGCCAAAGAATAATTGACAAAAAAAGTTTCAACCAAATGTTATAAATGTGCTAAATTTATTTGTCAGCAACATGTTTTCATGTTCTGCGCTGGATGCAGAACATCACAACCTGCTGATGAGTCTGACTGATTTTTTTATAAATAACTGTTAAAATAGTTGTAAGAAACCAGTGCTGAATTCTATTTATGTTTATGTTTTTAAATGAAAAAATGTAATGTTTTTGTTTTTTTTATACATTATTAAAATAAATAACTCTGAAAATTTAACAAAACATACTAATTTTTAGTTTTTGTAATCCAATACTTTCAATAAACTTTTGGGTAACGTGAGACCTGTAATGATTGCTATTGAGGATGGAAGATAATGGAAACGGGGCTACCTATTAATATCGGCCGTGCTCGTCGCTGGGGTGGTTAATTTTGCTCCCTATAAAGATAGTTAAATCAAAATTCAGTCGTAATAATGAGATTTTAAAAATTCAGGTAGCTAATAAACAAGGTGACAATACAGAAAAATAAACAAAAGAAAAAAAAAAGAATGTAGATGATTGATGTGTAACTTATGGTGTTAGTCGCTACACATATTCTGACCCACCCACCTTGCTGACTTAATCGATTTTGTCTATTGTCAGCCCAATCCAAACTCTACCTTTACCTAAACTTTGTCCATATGTATAACTTCACCTTTCACAATAAAGAAATGTCAAATTAATAACCCATTTTCAATTTTAAGATTAATAACTTAAATGAGTCACATTTATTGTTTTATAATTTTAGAAATTAACAATAAAAAAATATTAAATGAATTAATATTTCGTTTAAATGAAAAAATGTAACATTTTTTTTTATAAAACGAAAAGGTAAAAAAAATGTATATAAATGTTGTCAAAATCAAAGAAAATTCAATCATAAATTTGAGCTAATGGTCACTTGAGTAAATTAATATGTTTAAATTTCTTTTCATAAATTGAAAAGTAACTTATTCAAAGTTTAACTGATTTTATAAATAATATGAGTATATTTATATTTTAGTTTTTTTTTTGTATTTCAATTATGTTGAACTTGATATTTATCAACGTAACGGATGTATAGATTCGCAATGTATTTAAAAGAATGTAAATAAAAACTTACTGTTTATTTATCAATCGTAGTCGACAGGCGCCGGAAGACGAAGAGAGTGTCTGAAATAGATATTTAAATTTGTGCCGGAATCGTGCTTAAAAAAACCAATTGCAGTTAAATTAATAATTAATATAAAGAAAAGTTTATAAGACAATATTTAAGTGACCACTGTTAATTTATGAAAGGTTAATATTTAATTTTTGATTTAGTTTGTTGCAAAAGAATATTATATGGAGATAAAAAAAAATCAAAAACTAGTTAGAACCAGTAAAAAAAAATAAAAAAAAACAGGCAATGGTCACTTTACTAGTCTTTCGCACATTCATATTTTCCATATTCGGAACTCCAAATTCGGGAACTGAACTTTATGTCTGATGGTTGTTTCTTTAATTTGTTGAAATATTTAAGTCAAAAGCTGTGATGAAAAATAATTTGAAAATTGATCGTGATCTTGTCTCCAGAGTCGTGTTATAGGAACTTGCTTCAAGAAAGGATTCTCATTTGGATCCCAATCGGTTGCCCACAGAGTCAAAATTGGATTTCTTTATGATAAAAGATTCATACTTTTTGAGAAAACGAGTCAAAAGGGCAGAAATTTCATGATGGTGTTTTCGCTTATAATTTCTTTTGTTTCACAAATAAATTTTTGTTTATAACACAAATGTAGATTAATAAAGAATTTAGTTTTACATATATTTATTTTTATTTTTGTTTTCAAATTTTTATTTTCATATAACTATGACTTTCTTTTCAAAAAAAAAAAAATTTTATTCTCCTCTTCAAAGAAAATTTTTAAAATTTTTTATTATCATAAAAAACATTGTCTAGTTGATTATAAAAAATATCTTTTTAAAGAGTTGAAGTTGTTCAAGTATATATATATTTAAAATGAGTATATTAAACACTAGGCCGTGTCACAAAACAGTTTAAGAGATAAGCCTGCTGCAGCTCTTAAACTGAAAAACCGGATATGACCCATCAGTAATATTGATCATTAATCCCATATATCTTTGATATGGTATACACCAACATGTTTTCCAGTAACATCTTCAAGCTCATAATTAACGTTTCCTAATTTTGTTTTCACCACTGCTTTCACTCCAGTAGGAGCAAGTTTTGCGTTAAAATTATTTATATGTGAACTTTGAGCAAAGTTACGTCGTATCACTGTTTGACCAATATTGTACTCACGATGCCTTGTTCGTAAGTTATACGATTTGCAATTACGAGCGTATGCCTCTTTTATCTTTTTCTGTATTGAATCGCGTAAAAGTGTGAATTTATCTTGTCTTTCAATTTCCGTATTCGCTTCAGCCAAAATTTCTAAATTCCTCAAAATTGCAAAGTCTTTCCCATGTGTAATCATGGACTGTCCGAATACAAGTTCGTATGGTGTGCGTCCAGTTGTTTGGTGAACACTGCTACGCAACGCACAATTAATGCTCGATAAATATACATTCCACTGACGTTGATCGTTGGATACGAATGTTCGGAGGGCTTCATTAATATACCGATTGACCCTTTCACTTGCGTTTGACTGAGGACTGTGGACTGCAGTAAATTGATGGACAATACCAAATTCCTCCATTAATTTTTTAAACTCCTTTGATTTAAATTGGCTACCATTGTCGGATACAATAGTCTCTGGTACCCCATAGCACGTAAACATTTCATTCTTCAGATAGTCAACAACAGGTTTAGTTAATAATTTCCTTAGAGGTCTTAAAAAAGTAAATTTGGTGAAGTGATCGAGAATGATAAATATTCCTATGTTTCCTTTTTTGGTCCGTGGAAAAGGACCAATAAAATCTAAATATAGACGCTGAAATGGCCTTTCTGTGTTGACCATTTGTCCCATAGGTGGTCTGAGAGAGAAAGTTGGAACTTTAGAAGTTTTACAAGAAACGCATCCAGTTACATAGTTCTTTACATCGGATACTAGCTTGGGCCAAAAGAAATATTTTCTTATTGCATAAACTGTTTTGGCTATTCCACCATGTGCAGCATTAGGCACGTCATGCGCAGCATAAATAACGTTCTGTCTTAGTTCTAGTGGAACGAATAGTTTCCACGATTCATCATCTCTTCCGTTTGTAAAGCTGGTTCGTTTATAAATAAATTTATCTAGTACTTTCAAATCAGGTAACTGGGATTTAGCAAACTCATTTCTCAAACGCGTGTACTCAACACTGTCAAAGGCGTTAGAATTAAGGTCAATAGATGGGAGAATTTCCAAATCTAGTTCAGCCAATGATGTTTCGGTTTCAAAACCCCGGGACAAAGCATCAGGTACAACATTTTCTTTTCCCTTTCGATGTTCGATTGTAAAGTCAAAGCCTTGTAGCTTAAGTGCCCATCTAGCCAGTCGTCCAGATAAGTCCTTTTGCCGCATAAGCCACTTAAGGCTTGCGTGGTCGGTGATAACTTTAAATGCATGTCCCTCTATGTAAGCTCTGAACTTTTTTATTGCCAAAATTACCGCTAAGCATTCTAACTCAGTGATTGAATAGTTTCTCTGAGCTTTATTTAATTTTTGAGACATGAAAGCGATCGGTTTCTCAAGTCCTTCTTCGTCTAGCTGAGCCAAAACTGCTCCTACTCCAAACGTACTAGCGTCACATTGGAGTATAAATGGGTTCTCAAAATTAGCGTGAACCAATATGGGCGCAGAAATTAATTTCTGTTTTAAAATTTCAAATGATTCTTGAGCTTCCTTTGTCCATGTAAACGCTTTTCTCTTAGTTAATAATTCTGTCATATTAAAAGTTATCGTGGCATAGTCATCGATAAATCGACGATACCAACCTGCCATCCCTAGAAACTGGCGAAGTTGACGTACGGACTTCGGTACGGGAAATTGAGATATAGCTTTCACCTTCCCAGGATCAACTTTCAACATACCTTCGCCGACAATATAACCCAAATATTGCACTTGCTTAATACAAAAACTACTTTTCTTTACATTGATGGTCAAATTCGCTTTCCTGAGTTGAGTAGACACTTCCTGAAGATGTTTTATGTGTTCGTCAAAGTCTTTCGAAATAATAAGTAGGTCGTCAAGATATACGAAAACGTTGGACTTTAAGTAATACGGAATGACTCGGTCCATCAGTCTGCACATTGTCTGCGGTGCGTTACACAATCCAAACGGCATTCTCGTAAATTGATACAAGGGCCGGTTAGGGACGGTAAACGCAGTCTTAGGTCTGGAACTTTCATCCAATTTAATCTGCCAAAAGGCATCTTTCAGATATACTTTAGAAATGTAGTAAATGGGAGGAAGTCTCGAAATAAGTCCTTCAATGTTTGGAATCGGGTATGCGTCTTTTGTCGTAACGGAATTTAATTTACGGCTATCCAAACAAAATCTTACTTTCCCAGGCTTACCAATTAAAACACCAAGAGAAGACCATGGATATGTTAGGCACTCCTCAATAACCCCTAACTTTAACATGCGGTAAATCTCACCACACAAAAGTTTCTCCCTTGCTGGAGAAATAGGGTAGTATCTTTGTTTAATGGGGAAAGCTATACCTGTATCAATTTTGTGTTCCAAAAGTCCTGTGCAACCCAAACCGTCTTTCTCTGAATTCGGAAAACATTCGACTATTTTATGTAATTATTGCCTTTGCAACGATGTCATAGAAATTCCTCCTATATCATCTTGCGAAACAATTTCATCAACTTGGTTGACTACTATTTGTATATCAAAATCCTTCCAAAAACTCATGCCGCATATAACATCCTGAGTGATTGATGGTGTTAACAACAACTCATTGGGCTTAATCTGACTATTATATTCAATCCCCAAAATCACAGTTCCTAAAACTTTTTGTCGTTGTCCATCTGCTGTTTTGACCATTCCCGCACCACTTTCATATACTTTAGACCCCACAATTTCTGAGCAGAGTTTACCTCCTATAACATTGACATTTGCGCCGCTATCTAGTAACGCAAAGTGCACGGAATTCAGTTATGGGGCACTGCTTCAGCTTCCAATGTCGAGAGAATCCAACGAAGGCAAAACAAAATTTTACGGTTAATAACATCGGCTCCATGGTACATCCAAAATTCTATTATACATCGTGATTTAAATATGCCACTAGTGACTGAAGAAATTGCAAAATACGCAGGCAAATATTTAACAAAACTCGAATCACATCCTAATCCGCTTGCTCGTAATATTTTGAACTTTACTGGACACATCCGCTTAAAAAAGAGGGACACACGGGCTCTTATACCTAACACTCCAGATGGGACTACTTGAAAATACTTTCCCCCCCCCCCTTTTTTTTTTGATTATCACTACTAATGTATTATTTATAACTATCACTAAGTTTATGTCCGACACTGGTCGGGCCTAATAATTTTTTTTATAGATTTAAGATTTGAATACTTATTGTTAGTTCACATATGAAGATACAATAAATAAATACATGCATTATAAAAAAAAAGTAGGGAAGTTCAAATAAAACGTGTTAATGCAAAAATTAATAAAAAAAAATTATAATAATAATTACAGTAAGTAATGTATGTATATTTCGTCTAACAGTTACACAAATTATATTTATTGCTACTCGGTGAAGTATATATATACAAATGAACATCAGTATAGATTGGTAGTAAAATAAACAAACAAACAAAAAATCCGCGAAAGAAAAGAAAAAAATGAAATTTATAAATCAAACACAAAAGAAATTAATAGACGAATCATCAACATATGAAAATAAACTAAAGAGATCAAATAGGAAACTCCATTCTTGCTGGTAACATTTCGACATAAAGCCAAAATGAAAAATCCAAAAGAAAAATTGAACCATATATAGGGTGTTTTTTTAAGAGGTATAGAACTTCAAATTGAAATAAAACACAAGAAAATCGTTTTAATGTCCATCAATTTGGCTTTATTGGAAGGATAATTTTATGCCATTAATGTTTAAATATGATTTCGGGCATGTGGCAATTCTACAGGTCCAATTTTCAACCACTTTTTCGAGCATATGGGGCCGTATGTTGGCAATAACGCCACGAATGTTGGCTTCCAAGTCCCCTAACGCTTCTGGTTTGTTGGCGTAGACGAGCGACTTCACATATCCCCAAAGAAAATAATCCAATGGTGTCAAATCACACGATCTTGGTGGCCAATTGACAGGTCCGTTCCGCGAAATTATGCGCTCATCGAATGTTTCCTTCAATAAATCGATTGTGACGTGCGCTGTGTGACATGTAGCGCCGTCTTGTTGGAACCACAACTCATCCACATTCATGCCATCCAATTCGGGAACAAAATAGTCGGTTAGTCGGCTCCAATTGCTGTGCACGGTGGCGAATCGATTCATTCGGGTCCTCTTCAACACTTTGCTCTACAGCGGCAATTGTTTCTTCGGTGCGCACTGTTCGACGTCTCTGCGGATGCGTATTATCACATAGAGTAAACGTAGTGCGAAAACGATCCATGGTTAACCGAATTAATTGCTCTGATGGACGATTATGTCGACCATAAAATGGACGGAGCTTGCGGTAAACTTCGCGAACTGAACCATTATTTTCGAAATAAATTTGCACGATTTGCAAGCGTTGTTCTTTTGTCAACCTGTTCATGATGAAATGGCAAACCAAACTAAATATTAATCACTTGCCAGCTGACAAAATGGCCGCCAGTTAAAAAAGTGATGCCAACTTAAGGTTCTATACCTCAATAAAAAACACCCTTTACATTAATAATTATCAATACTTAACTGTAGGAAAGTAAACGATTCAAAACCATAATACTTTACATCCAAACAGAAAAAAAATCATTCCTAATAAAAAAAGTAAAAAGAAAATAAATGAAACAAATATATATAGTAAGGTTGAAACGAACATTACACCGATATAAATAAACCAGTATAATATATTGAGTTCCACACCAAACAAGGCAATGTTTATCAAGGAGTTGCATATCATGTCAGTAATAAGCAACTATGTCCAAGATAACAAGTAGTATTAGAAGAAGTCAATACCAATAAAATTAAAAAGAAAGAAAAAAAATATCCGTAAAAATCACTATCCACAGCAGATTCTAAGGCCCACAGCATCTAGATGTGATTGCAATATAAAAATTTTAAAAATACGAATGCTGAGGCCCCACGTTGGGCGTCAAAAATCTCTGTAATGATTGCTATTGAGGATGGAAGATAATGGGAACGGGGCTACCTATTAATATCGGCCGTGCTCGTCGCTGGGGGGTTAATTTTGCTCCCTATAAAGATAGTTAAATCAAAATTCAGTCGTAATAATGAGATTTTAAAAATTCAGGTAGCTAATAAACAAGGTGACAATACAGAAAAATAAACAAAAGAAAAAAAAAAGAATGTAGATGATTGATGTGTAACTTATGGTGTTAGTCGCTACACATATTCTGACCCACCCACCTTGCTGACTTAATCGATTTTGTCTATTGTCAGCCCAATCCAAACTCTACCTTTACCTAAGCTTTGTCCATATGTATAACTTCACCTTTCACAATAAAGAAATGTCAAATTAATAACCTATTTTCAATTAGTCACATTTATTGTTTTTTAATTTTAGAAATTAACAATAAAAAAAATATTAAATGAATTAATGTTTCGTTTAAATGAAAATATGTAACAGTTTCTTTTATAAAACGAAAAGGTAAAACTCTTTGAAAAAAAAATGTATATAAATGTTGTCAAAATCAAAGAAAATTCAATCATAAATTTGAGCTAATGGTCACTTGAGTAAATTAATATGTTTAAATTTCTTTTCATAAATTGAAAAGTAACTTATTCAAAGTTTAACTGATTTTATAAATAATATGAGTATATTTATATTTTAGTTTTTTTTTTTTTTTGTATTTTAATTATGTTGAACTTGATATTTATCAACGTAACGGATGTATAGATTTGCAATGTATTTAAAAGAATGTAAATAAAAACTTACTGTTTATTTATCAATCGTAGTCGACAGGCGCCGGAAGACGAAGAGAGTGTCTGAAATAGATATTTAAATTTGTGCCGGAATCGTGCTTAAAAAAAACCAATTGCAGTTAAATTATGAATTAATATAAAGAAAAGTTTATAAGACAATATTTAAGTGACCACTGTTAATTTATGAAAGGTTAATATTTAATTTTTGTTTTAGTTTGCAAAAGAATATTATATGTTGATAAAAAAAAATATATTACTAATTACAAAATCAAAAACTAGTTAGAACCAGTAAAAAAAAAAATAAAAAAAATCAGGCAATGGTCACTTTACTAGTCTTTCGCACATTCATATTTTCCATATTCGGAACTCCAAATTCGGGAACTGAACTTTATGTCTGATGGTTGTTTCTTTAATTTGTTGAAATATTTAAGTCAAAAGCTGTGATGAAAAATAATTTGAAAATTGATCGTGATCTTGTCTCCAGAGTCGTGTTATAGGAACTTGCTTCAAGAAAGGATTCTCATTTGGATCCCAATCGGTTGCCCACAGAGTCAAAATTGGATTTCTTTATGATAAAAGATTCATACTTTTTGAGAAAACGAGTCAAAAGGGCAGAAATTGCGTGATGTTGTTTTCGCTTATAATTTCTTTTGTTTCACAAATAAATTTTTGTTTATAACACAAATGTAGATTAATAAAGAATTTAGTTTTACATATATTTATTTTTATTCTTGTTTTCAAATTTTTATTTTCATATAACTATGACTTTCTTTTTCAAAAAAAAAAAAAAAATTTATTCTCCTCTTCAAAGAAAATTTTTAAAATTTTTTTATTATCATAAAAAACATTGTCTAGTTGGTTATAAAAAATATCTTTTTAAAGAGTTGAAGTTGTTCAAGTATATATATATTTAAAATGAGTATATTAAACACTAGGCGTGTCACAGACCCCATGCGATTAATTGTGTGATTTTCTTAATGCGCCTAATTAAAGGCTAGGTGTTACCTTCTTTAGGAAAGCGATAGTGGTAGAGAAGACATGCGGTGAAGGAAGATACAGAGAAAAGCTTCATGCAAAAAGCAGTGTTGCAGCGTTCTGGTTTTAAATGAGGCGTATTAATTTTTTTGAAGCTGTAGTTAGTAGCCGTTTTATCTGTTGTTTTATTTCACCCATAATTTTGCTACACAGGCGCTCTGATGTTACATTAGGATTAGTATCTGCTAGTGTTATGAAGAAACCCACTGTAACGAGTATATCACTCATACATATTTTCTTTGATAAATTTTTTCCACAGCGAATTCGGTTGACTATTTTCCACAGCGGCTTCGGCTGACTGTATCATCACAGCAACTTCGGTTGACTGTTTTCCACAGCGGCTTCGGCTGACTGTATCATCACAGCAACTTCGGTTGACTGTTTTCCACAGCGGCTTCGGCTGACTGTTTTCCACAGCGGCTTCGGCTGACTGTTTCGTCACAGCAACTTCGGTTGACTTTTTTCCACAGCGGCTTCGGCTGACTGTTTCGTCACAGCAACTTCAGTTGACTCTTTTCCACAGCGGCTTCGGCTGACTGTATCATCACAGCAACTTCGGTTGACTGTTTTCCACAGCGGCTTCGGCTGACTGTATCATCACAGCAACTTCGGTTGACTGTTTTCCACAGCGGCTTCGGCTGACTGTTTTCCACAGCGGCTTCGGCTGACTGTTTCGTCACAGCAACTTCGGTTGACTGTTTTCCACAGCGTCTTCGGCGGACTGTTTTCCAAAGCGGCTTCGGCTGACTGTTTCGTCGCAGCAACTTCAGTTGACTGTTTTCCACAGCGGCTTCGGCTGACTGTTTCATCACAGAAACTTCGGTTGACAGTTTTCCACAGCGGCTACGGCTGACTTTTTATTTAGCATAAGATTATATAGATTTAAACATAGTTATAAGAAAGATTGTGTGTATTTTAATAATTAGTTATGAAGGTAGAATAACGCCGATCACCCGACTCATCTCGAGTGTTCCCGACCGATTCCCGACATCATCGTAGGTGCCAGCGACACCGCCGAGCTACCGTAACCGTAATTATAACCGATTGCTGCCACTGCCCTGACGAGGATAACTATAAAAGGTAAATACTATTATAATATCGATTATCACCGATCGAATTTCATCTTCATTTTAGCTATTGCTATATTATATCCAACTATTAAAAATGTAAATAAAGATAGAAGTATATTTTAACCCCCAGGAAGGGTAAATAAATATTGTTATTACTTAAGGTTTGTGGATCCGTAAGTAAATCCTGGACACGGCTAAGCTATCCAAGCCAACGATAAAACCACGTTACTTTTTTTAAAACCGATTTTTGGGTTACCCGAACTCAAAAAAAACCGGTTAATCAATTATATGTAAAACAGAATTCATTTTAAAAAACAACAAAAATAACTTAAAAAATATTATTTGTACACAAAATTTGTAATTTGTTGTAATAAAAACGATAATAGTGACTAAAAAAATTTGTAAAGACCAAATGCGAATTTTATGAAGTTTTTTAAAAGTAAATTTCAATAACAAAACATAATCCAAATGTTTAGAAGACATTCTCTTTTTCAATTTAGTTTTAATTAAAGAGAAGAGAAGATTCTTTTACTGACAGTTGATGTCGGATTAATAGTAAGAAGAGCATCATATAGCACAAAGCATATTTATATAAAGTATATGCAGGACTACAACAATTAAGGAAATACAAAAACAACACCCGTTTTGTTTGTGTAAAAATAATGGATGAATGTCAAAAACAGATGAAAACAATCAGACCTGGGTAACTTGTGTTGCTTTTGCACAAGCACTAAATGAAAAACTAAAATTTTTGTGCAAATTTAAATTTGATGAATATAGTGCACTATTTTTTGAGCAAAAATAAAATCTCTTAAAAAGTAATGCATTAACATTGCATTAGCAGCAGAATGAATGGCAAAAAAAATAGTTTACATTATCGCATATTGCAGTATAATTAGATAAAATATAACCATTTTTTTTATCAGTTAGCACAAATAAATAATTAAAATATACACTTAAGTTCACATTGAGGGCACCTATATACCTCCAAGATCAAATGTTTCGAGATTTTCTAAAAATTTTAAAATAATTAAAACAGTTATATCTTGAAAAATTGTGATTTTATAAGCGAAAAATACTACTGCTTGGAACAATTTCAACGAATTATTTTCTTTCTCTTGAAAATTCTAAAAACGTTGTACGATTTTTCGTCTTAGGTGACGATATTGTCATAGCTAAACATGTATGTATGTACGTATGTTTTTATGTATGTATGTACATGTTCACGTTTTATCTGATTTTATTGCGCACTATACGTTTCAGTTATAATGCAATAATATTCATCATAATGTACTACTTTGAGGAGATTTTACTTTAGTGCAAAAAATATTGCAATAAAAACATAAAGGATAGTGCCAACGCAATAAATTTTCATTTGCATTGATTTGATTTAGTGTGAGAAAATGTTCAATGCATTTGCATATATAATGCAATACTCCCAGATCTGCATACAACAAAAAGGAAATGTATGGATAAAGAAATCCAAAGTAAATTTATTAATTGATAAACCTTTAATACGTTAAATAAGTATAACAAAATATACATTTACATTTTAATGATTATTTTAAAATGTCTTGTACACCTTTTTTAAGGAAAAATTTATTTAAACTTTTTAAAATTTTTTTTTGCTACACACAATTGTGTATAACAAACCAAAACAAAACAAAATGGCGTATGAAAATTGTAAACAACTTTTGGCAGTCACGCATTTCCACTAAACGAGAAAAAAATTAATCACCTGATGACTTGCATATACTTTATATAAATTTACTTTGATATAGCATATTTAATTTTTCCGTTCTCTTGTTGTCGGATTCATTTTTAAGATTATTGAGATTAAGACGCTTGCATTAATTACTTAAGTATTGAATAGATTTTAACGTCAAGTTTAAACTTTCAGAATTTGATAAAATTTCAAAATCTTCAGAGTCTAATTCACTTTCAATTGTTTCATTTTCTACAATAAAAAATGGTTTCTTGTAGAGCTGCATGGCTTTAGTCTTTAGTGGTAGACTTTGACGAATATTTTATATATTCGCAATATTTCGGGAAAAAATCATTATTTAAACATAAAAATAGTGTACTTAGGGTCATATTGCTTTTTTTTTGGAATCCTCTCACGTAGTCAAAGTAGTAGAATTTGTGCGAAACTCCTATACGATTTTCCAATTGTGTTGAACACAAATTTTAAAATTGCTAACTGCGAAATAATAACAACAGCTGATAACAGTGAGGTATACACAACACTAAAATAAAAAAAATTTAAAATTTTTACAGATATAAAAAACTGGTTAACCGGGTAGGAAAATCCGGTTTCCTAAAAACCGGAAATATACCCAAAAACCTGGGTTTCGGTTAACCGAAATTTAAAACACTAGTATCTGCTGAAGTCGGTATAGTTCAATGACCAATATACACAAAGGGATACTAGTGCTTATCAGGTGTTGTTATTTAATGACTGTTGAATACAGGGATTGAACCCAGTACCTTCAGTTTTCTAGTCAACGTGCTAACTACTTCAGCCAACGCTGAAATACATAGCAAAATCGATAAAAAAATATTAAAATAAATACAATTATACAAAAATGTTTTAGTGATGTACATAAAATCAAAACGAATCGCAAAAATATTCAAATGCTCATTTCACTCGAATAAAACAAATTGTGATAATTGTTCATATTTTTTTACTTTTACTTCATAGAAATGTTTATCTGTTTTCCTACCATGTCAGAAGCTCATATTTTTTAAATTAGGTTGCTTTACTTCAAGATAATAAAAATTTATTTAATAACAAAAATTAAAAATTTTAAAAACCCCCGACTTTTTTCAGAAAAGATGTTATATCTTCTAAACGGCTGGACCGATTTTCTTCAAACATAGCTAAGATCAAGTCATCTTTCAAACAGAAAAAACTAAATGAAAATCGGTCCAGCCGTTGGGCCTCTACGTGGACACAGACAGACACACAGATACACAGACACACAGACACACACTACAAACTTATAACACCCCTTTTTTTAGTATTAATAAAATAAAAAATTATTTTAATACCCGAATGAAATTGTAGTCAATTTTGTACATCATAAGCTGTGAAGTGGTTGTTAAACATGGTGCTGTTACCAGTATTTATTATTATATCACAAAATAATTAAAGTAGTCTTTTGCATATGATTTCTTAAGAGAGCTATGTTAGCCTTAAAGTGCTTGGCAACTAATATGAACTTTAAAGCCAAAGTAAAATATTTTTTTGCATAAGGGGGTAAGAGTTTAATTTTCGTGAGGAGATATTTGCTTGATTCTACTCCCACGACGCATTCCTGTCAGTGGTAAGTGGGCAAGGGTTAGGGAGCACTATTAGCAGCTTGAGTTGAGCTGAGGAACTATGCACCTTGATGCTTCGGAACTCTTCCCATCATGGGCTACTAATGGTCTACATTACCTCAAGACGTAAGGTTTCTTCAAATTTCCCACGGACCAAATTAAATCAAGCTAGGTTGGAACCCAAAAAAAAAAACAAAATATGGAAATCAAAAATAATGAAGGAAAGGTTACGGTGCAGAGTTTAAATAACTATATACTAGCAGCTACTGCTGGTGTGTAAAGAGGCCTTCAGTGGTTGTCATGAACCGTCTGTAAGAAAACAACTTCGGAGGTGGGAAATTTAGCTTTCGTAGATTATAAAATGTCAGGGAACAAGATATGCGAGTTCTCCGATTCTTTGCCGCAAATAAAGAAGAAGATTCCGCTGGAGTAGATTAGGTGGTCGAGGAAGTATGTAAGTGATAGCATAACAAAACTCACCACGAAAAATAGGAGTCTATCCGGTGCACAGCGAAAGAAAGCAACCAAATTAAGCAAAAGGAGCTTAATAAAGGCATACAATTAAATTCTTCGAAGGAAACTGTTTCTTCGAGAAAGGAAGAAATCGGTTTTCGGAGGAGCAGAACACCGTTGATCACAAAAAAAAATTAAAACTAAAATCTCCCCGCATGTAGGTGGTATAGCATCTGGTGGTCCCCCACTCTCTAACCGGGAACTCCTCAGGGGGCTCAAAGGATAAAAGGAACTTATCAAAATAAAATACCTCCAAACTAGTGATGGCGTCGGCGAAATCTTCAGTTGCTGCAGAAGCTTCCAGTAAGAAAGAGCAGGCACAATTCCAAGTGGCCCTCAGGTAAATACCGATTTCACACCATATTGGCTTGCAGAATACTATAAACAAAAAAAAATTGTGGAGTACGTTCTAGCAGCTGCTAAGAATGCTTCACAAATCCATATTGAGAGCAGCAAATTTAGCAGGGACGTGACTACAACTAGAGTCCAACTCTTGGGTAGAGACACTACGATAAAAAGCATAAAACCAATATGGGAAGATGGCAGTCAGTGCCTAGTAAAGAAGGCTGACATACCAACCCTACATAAGGAATTTTTTATATAAAAGGATGGAGAGACAATCTAAATTCTGAGGCTATCAGAAAAAATTATTGATAAACAAAATAAAGGTATGGATGTGGAGAAGTTGGAGATCTTCCAACGCAAAAAGGCAGAGGACGGCACCTTGCTTGTAGTAGGCCTGGGCAAAGTGTCCATGGCATGCATAGCTTGAAGAAAGAAAAGGGAAGGCCTTATTTGCCACCACAGCTACATATTTTAAAGTCGGTAAAACTTCCAATGGGTGGTATGTGGGGCCGACTAAGGATACAAAAATAAAGGGAGGGAGGAGTCTAATATCACTCAATTTCAAGAAAACTGCCTATTAGCCGCATAAAATGATGCTGGTACCGAAAATTAACCTCCGTCGGAGTAAAACGGCAACTGAAGCTCTGCTGGAACAAATACCGATTGCAATTATCCACTTTTTTTATGCGATGTCTTAGGCCATAACCAGAGCATGCATACTATGTCAGAAGGGATGAAACTTTCTTTTTTCTCCAGAACTATCAACACCAAACGCCATAATATTAAACACAGCAGTCGGCATTAGTGTATCTATTTTAATAGGCTGTTATGCAAAATCCCATTATTTCTCTTGAAGCAACTACAACAGCAAAAAAGAGGTGATGAATTATTTGCATTCATAAATTAAAATAACTTTTTCACTTTAAACACTAAAAATAAGCCAACATTTATTACAAGAATAAGGGAAGAGGTTATTGATATTACTTTATGTTCAGAAAACTTAATTGATGAAATTGGCGATTGGCACATGTCGCACTCTTGTTCCTTCTCGGACCATTGCTACATAGACCATAACTATAGACTAACCTTCCCCAAACCGTATAACTTTTAGAAATAGGGCCCAAACTGACTGGTCAAGATTAAGGTTAAGTCTAATACACAAACTCGAAATACATTTAGCACCAACTGACAGTGAGGTATTGATAGATTCAGTAAGGACCTTGGGAAAACCTTTGTATTGCCACAACAAACATAATTATCACCACTGAAATGAAAAAAAATTTAATTAGAAGCCTTTCGCCATTTAAAGAAGCTGAGCTTGATGAAATTTTCCCATCTCTCCCTCCGAAAAGCATTGACTTAATAGAATATAGGTTGGCAACCATCTTTGTCATCTGTCTAACACATAAATGCATCCCAATGGCATTGATAGAAGCAAGAGTTAGTTGTCGTCATAAAAAAACCAGGCAAGGAAAGCTATGCAAACCAAAAAGCGTACAGATAAATGTGTTTTATCTCATTCCTCTGTACTGAAAACATTGGAATAAATTGTGCACACAATGTTGAAGGAAAAAATACATGCCATAATAAAAAAAGTTGTATATCACTTTGAAAGATCTTTTTATCTAATCATTAAACCCAAACTATAATTATTGATATAAAAGTTGCTTTCAACAATGTTCAGATTACGAGTCTTATCGAATTCCTAAGCATATTTGACTTAGATCAAGGATTAACCACTGGGATAAGTAATATTCCTAACAGCAGGTGCATAAGTTGCATGGTAAACGATACAAAAATAACAGGTCATGTATGTCACAAAACACCACAGGGGGATCTATTATCTCCTTTAATGTGCGCTATCACCGTAGGCAGCCCACTAAAACTTCTATCTGAATAAGGGATCAAGCAATGCAGCAATGCAGCTAACGAGGTAATTTTAATTAGGGAATACAAATCTAGAATATTAATTGAAAGAGGCTCTTAACTTATCTTACAACTGGGCTAGAGAGTACGGTCTTGGTATTAACCCGGATAGAAATTTGTTTGTTCACGAAAGCGAAAAATTCCACCATTTTAATCTCCCGTATTTTAAAACAAAACAATACAAATTACCAAAAATTTAAAATTTCTAGGGGTGACAATTGATTGGTGATAACTCTGGAAAGACCATACAGAAAACTGAGCGGTTCAGGGTCAATGATTTTTTTTCCTTTTGTAGCGGACCTTTTGTATCCGAATAGGGATTAAATCCTAAGGTGATACTGGCTTTACAAGGGTGTGGTTCGACTAATGATAACAGGCGCATCGATAGCGTGGTGAACATATTTTGAAAAGAATGTTAATGTAAAACCCCTCCAAAAACTAAAGAGACAGAGCTGTATAAGCATCAGTGGCGCAATAAGAACCACATCAATTAAGGCGATAAAAACATTTTTATAAACGTACCAATTGATATACAGGTTAAATATGAGGTAGCTTTGGTCGCCACAAGACTGATGGTAATAGATGAATGGATAACAGGAGAACATACAACCAAGTACCAAAGTATAATACATACCTTATCCAGGAATCATTACTGAATAATATCACACTAGAAACTTACAAACTTTTTAAAAATTTAAAAAGTAATGGAAACAATGGGCTATAGAACAACACACCAGAGTTTGGTAGAACTCTTCTGTTGGAAAAGTGAGTAGGAAACCTAAATAGTGAAAAGACGATAAGAGAAAAAGGCCAACACTTTGGAACTTGGTTTGCATAATAACATGACATACAGAGTTAAGAAGTCACCTAACTAGCATGGATGTTATTGACGATAAGACATGTAGAGCTTAACAAGAGGATGATGATGAAGTTCTTAAACACTCTTGTGTCGCGGTCTTGTAGAGAAGAGTGATATTTCTATACCTGTTACTTTTTCACAATTATTGAAAAATTACTTATCACAACTACGACTGAATTTTTCAAGTAACAAGTTTTGGAAACATAGTTCTTTCATACAAACTGTGAATGTTCAGTAAATAAGGCTACCACATTCATTTTATGTATACCTTAGCTTTGTAGAGAAAAGATCGTAAAATCATCTCAAACCGGTTTTTGTGGCAAGTATATATATATATATATATATAGTTTTCACAATTTTGTACTTGCAAATTTATTGTCTCTTCACCCCTTTTACGACAATATTCAATATTTGGAAGATTTGGATTGCTAATTGTTTGTTCTTGTCGCTCTTCTTATTAGTTTTTCAAAACTAATACTAATACACACTTTTAAAGTAGAACTGCTGAAATGTGTTTAAACGTGATCACGGCCATAGTTTAGTTTCACTGCTTCTGTGTTTATAGTAGCCCAATTCACAATCTTGTGCAAATGGTCTTGCATCATTGCATATGCAAAGTGGTATAGTATATTGATACTCACCACTAAGAATTGTTAAGTGGTGAGTATGAATATACTATACAATTGGGCTAGTATTTATGTGTATTTTAGTGCTAAACTGTGATCACAGTCGATTTAGAAATCATGTTCACTCGCAGCAACATTATTGAAAAATCTCGGGATAGCTCATCTCTGCTGTACATCATTCAGTCAAATTATAAGACAAATATTCCATCTGGAAATGATCTTAGGTGCTCAGACTGGAAAAAAATGAGAAAGTATATTGAGGAGACTAGCTTCATAATCTGAATAAGTTTAATAGGCTCTCATGGCTTTTATTGGAAATCTCCCCAATATTCCTTATCAAGAGCGCACAACATGCTATAATAGCTTAGGTGTAGTCTGAAATAGATTAGGTTAATTATTACTGCCTCTCTTTCAACCTTACTTAAGATTTTAATTCTACATAAATAGTTAACGAAAAGAAAAAAAAAATTAATTCATATTGAAATAACAATGCAAAGTCATAAAAAACATATTCAGGTCCATAAGCTAAACTAGATTAAACTTTCAAGATTTGGTTTGTTTTTCATTTGCATTCAGCACTGCACTGAAACTCCTAGGTATTGATTGTACAAGGTTTTTCGTTATATTTGGAAAGGTTTTCCTTCATTCTGCACGTATAGCCGTTTTCAAGTCGTTCTTGTTGGAAATTACTCTCTGTCTGAGGTGCTCAGACAAATGTTCGATTGAATTAAGGCATGCGATATAACAACCATTCCTTAACAACTATTGATGTATTTTTCGGGTTGTTGTCATTTTGAAAGACAACGACCCGAACGAACGAAGTTCAACATTTTTCAACAATGGATGCAACATGCAACCCCTGATCATAACCGAGTCTCCGCCGTTTTCGGCTGTGCTTATAACACTCTTTTCAAGAAAAGCTTAAATAAATTTTGGCGGCTTTTTCACTCCAAATACTTATATTGATTTCACTTTCATAACTATATAAAACCTTTTTGCAGGCTCGTGCCATTTTTGCGATTTCCACGCATTTCTGTTGGTTCACTTAAGTTTGTAAGGCTTTTTCCGTGACACTCTGCCATGTAGTCGATTTTTACAGAGTATTCTTTTAAATACTGGCATTAACTGGTTTTCCAGATGTACCTGGTAAGTTTTTTGCTATTTGAACAGCACTTGATAATGCATTGGTTTTTACTTCTCGTACTACTGCTTGTATTTACTTCTGTGCCACTAAGCCGTTACGGTCGTCCTACCGGGGTAAATTTTGTACCGTGTGATGCTTCACATATGCATCTATAATTTTTATATTTAAAAATATTTTAAGGCTAAAAATGTTTTTTTTTATATTGGTATTCGTAATCGGTATTTTAACTAAAACCAATCAACTTGATTTTTTTTAAATATTGTGGCAACACTGCATGCTTTATTTGTCACTTGCATCTTAATTCAGCAAAACAACGATTATCAATTCACAAAGTACTCGTATCTATGTTTGTTTTTTTATCCTTTTGAGAAAACTATTGTTTTTATAAAATAAACTTGTATTTAATAAAACAAAAAATAAAAATAGTTAACAGCCGAATCTTTGTTAAAAGTGCTTTTTGAATGTTTTTTTTTTGCAGATTAAGAATCACTTGAATAACAAGTTTTATTTTATTTGTATGGAGTGCTTATACATCACTTGTTAACAGGGAAACCAGAAATATGCTTTAAAAATGTGTTTTATGCGCATTCAATATGCACTAAAAACTTGAAAATATGCACTAAAAACTCAAAAATATGCTCTTAATTCAAAAGTTGAACAAAATTTTCATATAAAATAAGACAAAAATAAAATAAACGAAGGAAAGAAAACAATAACAAAATTAACAAAGAATAACTGCCGTATTATAAACAATAATTTGGGTTTGAAGCGCACGTTAAATCAAAATTGTCATAAAAATTTCGACTGAAGCAAATAATATAAATTTTTTTTTTGATACAAGTAAAAATTTAACTTCCATTTCAAAAGAGATCACGATATCAGAATTAAAACTTTGTAACTGTACTTTAGATATATAAGACAAGATTTTTATTTAAAATTTTTATTGCAATAAACAGCAAAGTATTGACCTAGCTTTTCAAATAAAAATCATTGCCTGCCACATATAAGTAATCTTTTACACATTGACAATGTTCCTTTAACGTCTACTCGGGGCAGAGTCCGTCACAACTAGCAAATCGAATCTTTATTCAAACAAGCGTCCATAATAACTGCGTAATATAAATATAAGAAAAATTTATATACACGTGAAACATTGGAAATGAGATTTAGATGGTGAAAAATAAAAATGAAAATGTTGACATGAGCTTGAAGGCATATTAAGATAAAAAATCTATCAAGTATAAAAATATATTTGCGGTTTCCCTGCTTGTAAATTTTTTACAATAATTGTCATTTTTATTTTTTTTTTAACACATAAAGTGAGAAAAGATAAAATGATAGATTTTATTAGCAGGACCATTGTTAAATGTAATGGTTGTTTTTCTTCATTGATTTTCTTGCAGACTTTCATCTGTATTAAATTATTCAAAAAGCTTGCCATACTGTGAGAGTTTTTCATTGAGCTTCTCTGCTTCTTATTGATATTCAGAAAAACAATTTTTAGTTCCTTGGAAAAAATTGTAGAAATGAACTCCAATTTTTCTACATTCACTGCAGCATCATGAAAGCCCAGCTGCAAGTACTCAAAGGCTGCTACATTTAAAGTGACGAAGCCCATGACAAAACCAAAAAGTGATCATTCTTGTTTTATTACTAATAATTTTACAATTTTAAATAAAAATGCCAATTCATGAGTTTGAAATAGTTTTGTTGACTGGGTGAAGGTGAAAAACTCTCCGTAAGATTAAACCAAGTGGATTTGAGTAAAATATTTCGAAGCGCTTCCACCGAACTTGTAACTGATTTCGTGTTTGAATTTTCGCAGTCAATTAATGAACTTACTTTATAGGGTTGCCGCAGAAGCTATAATTGATTTTTATCCATATGTGGTTGACATTTAAAATTAATTAAATATTCCTTAATGTCAGCTTTTCGAAGTTGTCAATCACTGATGATTCAGGGATGGATATTATAAATTTAAAATAAATCAACTACTTTACGGTGATTTTGCCACATGCAAAATGTATGGTAAATCATGTATAAATTAACATGATTTGTCTAAATTATGCCGGTGGAAGCGTACTATAAGCTGCAATTTGTTTATTCACCAAAACATGAATTCAGAAACTGAAGCGTTTGTGTAGATTGCTCAAGAGTATGTTATATTATAATTATATACGATCTGAAAACATGTCTAAGCAAATCCAGAAGTGAGAGTTTGAAAATCGAAAATTTTGTAACACCCCAATATCTGGTTTACAAATATATATTCCTTCTCATTTCTCTCGGATTTATATCAACTTTGAACTTAGTTCGTTTAAAATAATTTTTTTAATAATATGGGATTAAATCCTTTTTAACTAAAAAAGCATAAAACGTGCAGTTTTCCTTCTTTAATTTAACCCCAATCTTACTAACATGTGTCTGTGAGACACATTTGGATGTTCCATTCAATTTTACTACAGAAATATATAACATATCGCAACCAAACTTCATGGCTTTTATTTGACATATGTTTTGTATAATTTAATAAAAAAAAAAGTTAAGTATTGCCTTCTTACATCTTTTATATATGCCAAAACATAAAAATGTAGCAGTAAATACTGACATGTGTCTCAGAGACACATACATGCAAAGAAAGCTCGAAAACTCTTTTTACGAGAAGTCGCTGAAGGGCTTGTTACACTCAAATACGACAAAGATCGAAGAATAAATTGCAACGATCTATGGTTCAACTAATGGAAGAAGTCCTTCAAGAAGGAATTGCACCTACTAATACCCAGAGTGCAACAAATAAACGCAAGACTAATAATGACTATAACTATACATATGACTGAAAGAGGAAAACAGATGTCTATAGAACAGTGCGGAATATGTATTTCTCAGTTGGTCCTTTGAAGATTTTTAGCAATAGCTGCCATGTCTCGAATATATCGAGAACAATTCTTTAAAAAAAAAAAAATTAATCTCAATTTTATATAATATATTAGCCAGTTTTACCTACACTCAAAATATTTCATAGGTAATAAAAACGGAAAAATGTGGTTCATTTCACGAAAATATTAATTATTTTTAGATAGTAGAAATTGCATTTGATTATTTTTTGAAAAAAATTTTTGTCTGTAAATATCAAAATTTTACATTTAATTTTTTTTTTTTTTTTGTAAATTTACGAAAAATGATGTTGAGATTACAAAAGAAATTCCAGAATCATAAAAAGCATTTTTGTGTACAAAACGAAAAAACGATTTTACGAAATGTACAAATTTATAAAAATGTTTTATTTTCTTTTAAATTCAATACAATAAACAAAAAATACTATATACAAAATTAAAGAAATTCGTAATATTGCGAAATCTTCTTAATGCACAAGCTAACGGGTGTTTTTTTTAGAGGTATAGAACTTCGAATTGAAATAAAACACAAGAAAATCGTTTTAATGTCCATCAATTTGGCTTTATTGGAAGGATAATTTTATGCCAGTAATGTTTAAATATGATTTCGGGCATGTGGCCGCCGCGGCTGGCTCGAATAAAGCCAATTCTACAGGTCCAATTTTCAACCACTTTTTCGAGCATATGGGGCCGTATGTTGGCAATAACGCCACGAATGTTGGCTTCCAAGTCCCCTAACGTTTCTGGTTTGTTGGCGTAGACGAGCGACTTCACATATCCCCAAAGAAAATAATCCAATGGTGTCAAATCACACGATCTTGGTGGCCAATTGACAGGTCCATTCCGCGAAATTATGCGCTCGTCAAATGTTTCCTTCAATAAATCGATTGTGACGTGCGCTGTGTGGCATGTAGCGTCGTCTTGTTGGAACCACAACTCATCCACATTCATGCCATCCAATTCGGGAACAAAATAGTCGGTTATCATGGCTCTATACCGGTCTCCATTAACGGTAACTGACTCTCCAGCATTATTTCGGAAGAAGTATGGCCCAATGACTCCACCAGCCCATAGAGCACACCAAACAGTCAGTTTTTGTGGATGTAATGGCGTCTCAAGGGTCTCATGTGGATTCTCTTCACTCCAAATGCGGCAATTTTGCTTGTTGACGTAGCCATTCAACCAAAAATGAGCCTCATCACTGAACAAAATTTTGCGATGAAAATCAGCACCGAGATCAATCTCATTTTCGGCCCATACACCAAAATCACGACCCATTGCATGGTCTCGCGGCTTTAATTCTTGCACAAGCTGGATCTTGTAAGGTCGCGAGCCAAGATCTTTGCGCAAAATCTTCCATAAAGTTGATGGACAAAGCTCCAATTGCTGTGCACGGTGGCGAATCGATTCATTCGGGTCCTCTTCAACACTTTGCTCTACAGCGGCAATTGTTTCTTCGGTGCGCACTGTTCGACGTCTCTGCGGATGCGTATTATCACATAGAGTAAACGTAGTGCGAAAACGATCCATGGTTAACCGAATTAATTGCTCTGATGGACGATTATGTCGACCATAAAATGGACGGAGCTTGCGGTAAACTTCGCGAACTGAACCATTATTTTCGAAATAAATTTGCACGATTTGCAAGCGTTGTTCTTTTGTCAACCTGTTCATGATGAAATGGCAAACCAAACTAAATATTAATCACTTGACAGCTGACAAAATGGCCGCCAGTTAAAAAAGTGATGCCAACTTAAAGTTCTATACCTCAATAAAAAACACCCATTACAAATATTTTCGTAAAATATAAAAAATTATCCCATATTGTACAAAAATTATATTAGGAAAATATACATCTTATTTTTAAAGATATGGTGATAGTTATTTTCGTTTGCTTAAACATTTATTTACTCACTTCTCTTTTTTACTTTTTAAATAAATAACTATTGTTTTTCTTAAAACGGTATTGTCCTTCATTTATGAAACTAACAAATTTCGTATTTAGAGACCCTGGATTAACTAAAGGCGAGCTTCCTCTTGGTAAGCTGTAGTTATCATTATCGTTATTTTTTCAGAAGGGAAACTGTGTCCCCGTAAAGTATTTCCTTTGCATTAAATAAGCATGCCTCAATAAAAAATAAATAAAAATTTGTACCCCATAATATAAAGCTACTCAAGAACATTATTTTGATTTATTGTAATTAAAGCCATTAAGTTTAAACTAGAGATGGGCGCGTGCCGAATTTTTCCAACACGACACCAACACGAATACCAAGATGGACAATACGTACGAAACACGCACACGAAACATTTCGTCAACACGATACTGCACAACACGCACGAATTATTATTGGTATGGTATTGAAGATCAGAAAATTTAATTGATTTTGTTCAAGAGCCGCTTTTAGAAATATGGCACCGAGTTGGCACTGCCAGCTGATTCTCTCTGCCACCACAGCTGATACTATCGGTTTACGTACAGAACTTTAAGCTTCAGAGGCCCATACAATATCAACAAACATGCTGGTGTTGTGTGTTTGACGATACAAAATATTAATTTTTTCTCTACTGGAAATTCATTCATAGGCCGGGTTTCCATCTGTGTGCCATGTGCCACACAAGCGTAAAAAAAACGTAACCACTAATTACTAATGAAAAACAGTTTGATTCAGACACCTATTTATTAAGTTAAGCAGTTTCATACATAACTAATAGACAATTTTATAGAATCCAACATGATTGGAAACTTTTTAAATAAATAAATATACATATGTCTGAATAAAACAGTTTTTCATTACTAATTAGTTGGTTACGCTTTTTTGGGCAAATGACACACAAGAAATGCCAGATGTAAACTCAGCCATACATATTTTACATCTAAAATCGTTCCGTGTTCTTCGTGTCAATTTTGCTCAACACGAAACGACTCGAACACGCACAAAATCAGATTTTTTTTTGTCGCGAACACTTCGTGGTGAGTCGTTCGTGTTCATGTCACGAAAAAAACACGACACGCGCCATCTCTAGTTTAAAGTCTTTTAGTATTGTGGTTGGTGTTATTTTTTCTACTTGGCTAAAGTGCTGTCGTCATTGATCAAACACTTGACGCTTAAGTGGCACAAATATTTATATATGCCTGTATGTGTACATATCCATACATAGATACTTGTAATTACATACAAATATAAGTAAGAATTTATATATGTATGTATTTGCTACCAATTTATGCATATATCGCACATCCAGTTCAATAATGGGCGCATTCATAAGACGTAGCTGTTGAGCTCAACAGTTGTGCAAATGCTAGCAACTGTTGGCCCCAACAGCTACATCTTAGAAACGGCTTGATGAATATAATTTAATTTTATATCTTTATTTCGCTACTTCAACGCATTTGTAATATAAAATTTAACAAATATTTGCTACTGCCTCCTAACAAAGCATATAAATGGCAAAGCTCTATTCGATCAGCTGTTTATGCTGAGCAAAACATGTTGACTACAGGTAGCAAAAAAATTTTGTGATGGAAAACTACTCAACTGTTGAGTGGAGCGGAATTACTCAACTGTGCGTCTCTAAGACAAATACTCAACGGTTGCGCAACAGCTACGTCTTATGAATGCACCCAATGTCATAACTTAAAAAAAAAACTAGTTTTGCAAAAAACACGTTTAAAGTTTTCAATTTACATACAACTCAATGAAGGCATGAACAAATATTCTTCTCTCAGGAGGTGATAATAAAATCTATTTATATGTAATTTGTATATAAGATAAAACACAAAATGCACTATTATTCTTCATTATTAACTCAAAAAACTAATTTTTTGAGTTATGTCACTATTGAACTGAATGTGCGATATGTAGATTTTACTCACCCCATTGTAGGCGTATGGTGCAATTGAGATTGGCAATGGATTTGGCAGTGGTGCACTGACTTATATACAATGTATTTAAATATGAGTATAGGAGGAGAAGAAGGACTAAAGAAGACAATACTTCGTGGCGGAAAAATTTGTGATGCTTGCTTCTTCATACGCATGGTCGCGTATGACCTTTTATTTTTCTGCGCAAATACAAACTCACACATGCATTGAGATTAGTTGTGTGCTTTTAAACCACCTTTAAACACATAGTAGCTTACCATCTACATCTTACACACACACACACACACACACTGCAACGTACAATATGCAAAATAACAAGCACATGCACATACGCATCATCACTCCTTTTTTGAGTGTATGTTACGAATAAGAAGTCTTCGCGACATCGCTTGTAATAACTCATATACACGTACTTGAATGCATCAGAGCTGCCCGCAAACAGAAAACCGAGAGAAATGTATAAGCGTATGTGTATTCAATTGTATAAAGAGCCGATTGATATTCGGCACTCTGCTCTGCAAATAATATTGGAGTACGTGGTCCAATCTAGATAAAACAGACTAGTTACATCATGGTCCCATGTAATGCAGTCATGGATCATGTCGTTTTCATACAAGCATTCAATGCTGTACGATAAGTGCTCGTGTTTCAACGATTATGATCGTTCTTCTTAGGCACTCACAACTTGTATGAGACTAGTCTATAGCTATTCCATATGGAGTAGTTTTGGGGTTAGTCCCATGTAATGCAAAGTTAGACCATGTGGTCCAACCCTAGGACATCGCAGTGTTAAATCGACCACCTTTTTTCATATATTTGAAGTAGTTTTGTGGTACTCCTACTCCTCTTTGGACTAGTCTTTACATGCATGTATGGACTAGTCGCATTATTTGCAGGGTGGCGCTTATCTGGGCAGCCTCGCAGTACATACACCGTGTCGTTAAACGACAATACATGCTACGACAATACATTTAAAAAACAAGACGCATTTACATTTCAAGACTGTTTACACAGCCCTCTCACACACACTATTAATTGTTTGATAATTGGCAACAAAGTACCACAACTTGCCAAATATATATATAAGGGTATCTAAAAAAATAAATTTTCTACCTCTAATTTTGTTGGAATGATTTCAAAACAATTGTAAATAAAGTTTCATGGACATATAACCAAGATAGCTCGTGCCGACTTTCATAGCAACATTTGAATGAACGCGGAAACTAGTGTTTATTTTCGCTAGTTTTTGTTGAAATAAGAGTTTGAAAGTGTTAAATTTTTTTATTTCATTCGTCTTGACTGTGCTATGACTGCTAGAAATTTCCAAACTGACAGCAAAACGAAAAAAAGTTTAAGTTAGCTGTTGCTGTGCTGTGAAGATCTTCGCAGCTATAGCCAAAGTAGCAGCAACAGAATACGAATTTTGAAAGGCGCTTTTGCTCTCACTTTGTTTAAGCACAGCAACAAAAGTTTATAAAAATAAATATATTTTTTTCGCAGCACAGCAACAGTAGATTGTGTAGTTCTGTTAATCTTTTATTTTTTTAGTAAGAGCATTTGTTTCATACAGTCAACATGTCAAGAGAGTTGAGCAGTTCTAAAAAATGACTATTTTTAATAGGGGACGTACAGTGGGTACTTTTGCAAAATAAATGGTAATAAATCTGGAACTTCTAATAACTTCTATAACTTTGTATATATATGAAACTTCGATCATTCATAACAGAGGACCATGTCTTATTATCCATCACTAAGCCACCGAATTCCCATAATAAAGCCCTTGATGTCCTCTAGTTTACACTTCCCGACTTGAGTAATGCTTCCATGGAAACGTCTGCTCAGCCATCTAAGCCTATGACGTTGCAGCTTCGGGCAATGACAGATAATATGTTCAATGTTTTCAGGTTCCTCTTCATCCCCGAACATCCTACAAAAATCTGGAGTGCCAGTCTCCCAAATGCTGGTTCTTGCTCTGACCGAGCAGTGACCAGTCAGCACGCCTATCATGATTCGCATCACCTTCCTATTCATGCTCAGTAGTAGTTTAGATCTTCTTGAGTCTAGTTTTGGCCAAAAACTCGTCGAGACTCTACAATCCTCCCTACTTCGCCATGAATTGTTGGTCCTGATTTCTACCCAATCACTGAGTTCCTTATAGTAATGACCTATCGGTAATTTCACCGATCTGTCCGACAATCCTTCATCTAACGCCAACCCTACTCTTGCCAGCTCATCGGCAATTTCATTTACCTCAGTACTGCAGTGGCCTGGAACCCAACATAGTCCGATACTATACTTTTCCATAAGCAAGTTGAGGGCCTTCCTACAGTCACTAACAAGTTTCGATTTGACATTGTGTCCTTTCAAAGCTTTAAGCGCTGCCTGGCTGTCGACGTAGAAGGTTACCTTCTCATCTACAGCTACATTCCTGGCCACCAGCTCCATGGGTCTAAGGATCGCCGAGATCTCAGCCTGGAAAAAACTACATTCATTCGGCAGTCTGAAAGAACTACGAATGTTAGTTCCCAAGATATAGACACCAGCCCCTGTGCCTTCCCCCATTTTTGATCCATCTGTAAAGACTGCACTACCCTCATACAGCCTATCGGATTTGACCCAATAGTCCCTATCCGGTATTACCATTAAGGGTGTTCTACTAAAATCCATCTCAGCGACCTTATAGTCCGTAAGCCCGGGTTACGGATTCCTGGTCACCAAAACCGATTTTATTTAAGATTGATGTGTGACCTGATATTCCTGTCTCCACCAAACCTGTTTCCACGAGTCTAAAGAGACTTCTAGCCGCCGTTCCCATCACAAAGTCCTCTATAGGAAGTAGATGAAGAATGACGTCCAAGGCAACCTGAAGTGTGCTCCTCTGCGCACCTGTGATGCCCATCGAGGCACATCTCTGAACCTTAGCTAGTAATCTCCTGTGACTTTCCTTCCTCAATGCCTCCCACCATACCACACAACCATAGGAAATTATTTGACATATGTTTTGTGTAATTTAACAAAAAAAAAAATTAGGTATTGCCTTCCTACATCTTTTATATGCCAAAACATAAAAATGTAGCAGTAAATACTGACATGTGTCTCAGGGAAACATGCAAAGAAAGCTCGAAAACTATTTTTGCGAGAAGTCGCTGAAGGGCTTGTTACACCCCAAATACGCCAAAGATCGAAGAATAAATTGCAACGATCTATCGTTCAACTAATGGAAGAAGTCCTTCAAGAAAGAATTGCACCTACTAATACCCAGCGTGCAACAAATAAATACAAGAGGCGCTATTTATTAATGACTATAACGATACATATGACTGAAAGAGGAAACAGATGTCTATCGAACAGTGTATGTTCTATATGTACAGGGTGGGCCAAAAGAAACCAAGGGTGTAAAAGTTTAATAACTTTTTTGTTTATTATCATTTTTTTTTAATTTTTTCTTTCAGATTATATAATATACAAAATGGAAATTTTTTTACACTCGCTCCTTCAAAAAACCCCAAAGAAAATAGTCGGGTGCTGTCAAATCTGGCGATCGCGCTGGCCAAATAATTTCGAAATTTCGAGAAATTATTCGCTCTCCAAAAATTTGACTTAAAAGTGCCATTGTGTCTCGGGCAGTATGGGCAGTGGCTCCGTCCTGCTGAAACCACATACCAGGTCTGTTTTCAAGAGCAGGACGTAAAAAATTTTCTATCATAAACCGATACCGCTCTCCATTTACAGTTACAGCACTTCCATCTTCATTCTCGAAGAAGTAGGGCCCAATGACATTTTCAGATTTGATCCCACACCATACTGTACACCTGATGGGGTGCAATTGGTGTTGATGAATGGCTCTTTGATTTTGAGAACCCCAGAACCTACAGTTCTGCTTATTAACAAAGCCATTCAAATGAAAATGAGCTTCATCAATCATAATCAAATTTTCAATAAAGTTGATTTCATTTCTGGCCAACTCTTGAAATTTAACTGCAAAATTTAGACGTTGCCGATGATCTGCGGGTTTTAATTCTTGGACCAATTGCACCTTATATGGGTATAACTGTAAATCTTTTTTTAAAATGTGCCGTAGTGACGTACGAGACATTTCTAGCTGAGCAGAACGCCTTCTGCCAGATGTTTCTGGTGCTTCGTTAACACTTTGCTGTACTCGTTCAATATTTTCCGCAGTGCGACTTAAACGTGGTCTACCGGTTCGAGGCAAATCTCTTACGCTGCCATGTTGGTGATGACGATTTGCTTAGTTAATCGTCATCACCAACGAATCATCGCTTCAGAGGGCGAAATTCTGACGTTAAAATGTCGACGATATGCTCTTTGCGTTAAAATAATTGATCTCTGGCTTAAATAATAAAATTCTATTGTTCTGGTTCTCTGTTCAGTTGTGAACCTCTCCATTATAAATTCTCCAAGTGTTGTCTATATAATCTGAAAGAAAAAATAAAAAAAAATTAATAAACAAAAAAGTTATTAAACTTTTACACCCCTTGGATTCTTCTGGCCCACCCTGTATTTCTCAGTTGGTCCTTTGAAGATTTTTAGCAATAGCTGCCATGTCTCAAATATATTGAGAACACTTCTTTAAAAAAAATAAATGAATCTCAATTTTATATAATTTATAATATATTAGTCAGTTTTACCTACACTCAAAGTATTTCATAGGTAATGTAATGATTATTTTTTGAAATTTTTTTTTGTCTGTAAACACCAAAACTTTGCATTTAAAAATTTTTGTTTGTAAATTTACGAAAAATAATGTTTAGATTACAAAAGAAATTCGTGAATCATACAAAGCATTTTTATGTATAAAACGATTTTACGAAATGAACAAATTTATAAAAAGTTTAATTTTCTTCTAAATTCAATACAATAAACATATATAGCAAAAATTAAAAATTTTAAAAACACCCGAATATTTCTAGAAAATATGTAATAGATAAGAACCTTCTTGATCAAGTCACCTTTGAAACAGAAAAAACTAAATTTAAATCGGTCCAGCCATTTGGTCTGTACGTGTACTTGTACAGACACACACTACAAACTTATAAAACCCCTTTTTTTAGTCGGGGGTTAAAAATACTATATCCAAAATTAAAAAAATTCGTAATATTGCGAAATCTTTTTTCCTGCACAAGCTACAAATGTTTTCGTAAAATATAAAAATTATCGCACATTGTACAAAAATTATATTAGGAAAAAAATGCATCTTATTTTTAAGGATATGGTGATAGTTATTTTCGTTTCTTTAAACGTTTTTTTACTCACTTCTCTTTTTCACTTTTTAAAAAAATAACTATTGTTTTTCTTAAAACGGTATTGTCCTTCATTTATGAAACTAACAAATTTCGTATTTAGAGACCCTGAATTAACTAAAGGCGAGCTTCCTTTAATTGGTAAGCTGTAGTTATCATTATCGTTATTTTTTTAGAAGGGAAACTGTGTCCCCGTAAAATATTTCCTTCGCAATTAATAAGCATGCCTACTACCCCAGTATTATCAATAAAAAAATTAATAAAAATTTGTATGACCCTAATATAAAACTATTCAAGAACATTATTTTCATTCATTGTAAAACTAGAGATGGGCGCGTGCCGAATTTTTCCAACACTACACGACACGAGCACGAATGCAAAGACGGACAATACGTACGAAACACGCACGCGAAACATTTCGTCAATACGATACCGCACAATACGCATGAAATATTATTGGTATTGTATTGAAGATCAGAAAATTTAAAGAGTCGCTTTTCAAAATATGGCACCGAGTTGGCACTTCCAGCTGATTCTCTCTGCCACCACAGCTGATACTATCGGTTTACGTACAGAACTTTAAGTTTCAGAGGCCCATACAATATCAACAAATATGCTGGTGTTGTGTGTTTGACGATACAAAATATTATTTTTTTTCTCTACTGGAAATTAATTCATACATATTTTACATCTAAAATCGTTTCGGGTTTTTCGTGTCAACTTTGCTCAACACGAAAGGCACGAAATCAGATTTTTTTTGTCACGAACATTTCGTGCTGAGTCGTGCGTGTTCATGTAACGAAAAAAAAAACACGACACGCCCCTATCTCTGGTTTAAAGTGTTTTAGTATTGTGGTTGGTGTTATTTGTTCTACTTGGCTAAAGTGCTGTCGTCATTGATCAAACACTTGACGCTTAAGTGGCACAAATATTTATATATGCCTGTATTTGTACACATCCATACATAGATACTCGTAATTACATACAAATATAAGTAAGAATTTAAATATGTATGTATTTGTTACCAATTTATGCATATATTTAGATTTTACTCACCCCATTGTAGGCGTATGGTGCAATTGAGATTGGCAATGGATTTGGCAGTGGTGCGCTGACGTATATACAATGTATTTAAATATGATGTTATGAAGACGGGTGGTGGTGTCGGTGGAGCAGGCATTAACAGTTGGTACTGACGTAAAAGATGTTCAGCAACTGTCATAGCTGATTTCCCCGTCTTTTCCATGGCGGTCTTTCTTTTTGAATTATCACTATTATCACTCGATTCTTCAAAATAATTCTCTATATGCTGTTCATGGATTGTTTGAGTGAAATCTCCTGAAGTGGCAGCGTAAAATTTATCGTTTCCAAATTTACATAGTTGCCACTTTGTGCCATTATTGTAGGCATAATTATCATAGACCTGAAACAGAAAAAAATATGTACATAAAATAAAATGTTATTGTTTTCTGACTAACTATAAATGAATTTTTATTATTTACATGTGCATATATACTTTTTTTGTATAATTATTATTATTAGATCTCCTTAGATTAAAGTGTCAATCTATGTGTGCCAATAAAAAATTGCCAGCACAAGGTAGATTGCCAGTTCACACGGTTGTATCAAATTTTTCAGAATATCTCACAATTTATTGCCAGACCGTTGTATGACAATAAACTCATCTGACAAAATCGCCACTCGAAAAATTGTCAGTTCAAACGGTTGTCATATGCAAAATTGTCAGATATGTTGCTATACGTCGTTGCCAGACTCAAAATAGTTGTCAGAAATTGTTAAATATCAATAGTTTGTGATTGTGTTAAATGTAAAAAATGAAAATATAAATTATTATGGACCATAAAGAAGCAATTGCAATAATTTTCTCTGCATAGATTTTATTATATATTTTTTTTTCTTTAAAAGCTAGCGTGTGCAGTGTTGCCCATAGAAATAATTCTCTTACAATGATGCCATAGTCAGATGCAAAAACTTCGCACATCTGTCAATATTAAAATGTCTGACAAATATCTGGCAATAATTTTACAATGTGTTCACACGATTCTAAGGCTGAGCTTACATCTAGCATTTTTTGTGTGCCATTTGCCCAAAAAAGCTAAAACTAAATACTAAAACTTTTTGATTCAGACATGTATTTATTGATTTAAACAGTTTGCAATCATGCTGGATTCTATAAAATTGTCTATTAGCTATGTACGAAACTATTTAACTTAATAAATACATTTCTGAATCTAAAAGTTTTTCATTAGTAATTAGTGGCACACAGATGGAAACCCGGCCTAAGATGTCTGACAATTTGTTATCAGAGGCTAGTCTTGCCAGTCGTCGTCTGCCAACGACGTCTGGCAAAAATTTCTAGTTCACACGGTTGTAAGAAATTTTTAGCACATTTTACTGACAATATTGTAAAATTTGTCTTTTTACAGATTTATTTTTTTAGGATTTTATCTAGGCGGACGGTAGTGCGCCAGGCCAAGTTCCGGCCAATGCACGCAGTGTGTATATTTACAGGAAGCCATTCGAGCTGTTTTTAACCCCCTCATAACTTTGTTCCCCGCGACCATAAACTATGAAATTTAAATCATAATTAGAATATATTCATGTTACCTCACGTGCAAAGTTTGAAAGTTTTACAATGAAAGGTTCCGGAGACATGGAGGTGCAAAAAGTGCATATTTTAAGACGTACTCACTGACCACTGACACACTCATCAAATTGATGAAGCACTTCCGCTATAGCTAGAGATCTGAAATTTGGTGCACAAGTAGATCTAGGTGAGCAATGAACGACAAAAATCTGAAAACCCGAAAATTGTAACCAAGGGGGCGGGGCTACGCCCATAAAAATTAAAATTTGTGCTAGTGAGCTGAAGATTGCTATAGAACTAGGCCTAGGTGGGCACTAAACTAAAAAAGTTTTAAAACCCGAAAATTTTGGCCAGGAGGGCGGCGCTACGCCCATAAAGGCTAGAATTAAAAAAGCAAATCTAAGGCGCTTAATAGAAGTTATTTTATTGAAATTTGGCATAATTACTGCGATAGGGCAAACCTAAAAATTTTTCATTAAAAAACTGGGCGTTGACACGCCCATACAATTTCAACCTCATTTTCGTGTACTACGGCTCAGCATATTTAAATATACTATTTCTGTATGTATTATTATCCGTTTGCAACGAAACTTGACACAAATAATAAACACTGGCCGAAAAAAATCTTAAGTTTGGAAGAGTGGGCATGGTTGCGCCCATAAATATTTAAAATTAAAAGTTGCGCTAAGGAGCTGAAATTTGATACACGAGTAGGTATAGGTGAGAAAACAACAAGAAAAACCTGAAAACCCAGAAATTTTAGTCAGAGGGGCGGGGCTGCGCCCATAAAAATTAAAAGTTGCGCTTATGAGCTGAAATTTGATACACAAGTACGTCTATGTGAGAAACCAAGTAGAAAAATTTGAAAAACCAAAAAATTTTACCAGAATGGGCGGGGCCAGGTTACTATTGTTTGAACTTGAAAACTTACAGCCTTATTTATAAAACTTGTTAAGGCTTTTTAAGAAAAATTTCTTATGAAAATTTGTCTTAAAACCACTTTATAAAGCCTTGAAAAGTTTTATAAATAAGGCTGTTAATATACAGCTTTTAACTTAAGCCATTTTAGTGAAACCTTGCATATACGTTACACGTATACAATACTTTAAACTATCACCTAAAAAGGTGGGCGTGATAACTCCCATACAATTTTAGCCTTGTGTTTAATTTACTTCGGTCTAGCATATTTTAGAAGAAAATTAGCATGAATTATAAGCGCTGCTCACAGCAATATTGTGAGTTTAAAATAGTGGAAGGGGTAATGCTCATAAAATTATAAGGTAAAGTTCGCGCTAGAGAGCTGACATTTTATACACAAGCAAGTGTAGATGAGTAAGCCAATGGGAAAATCTTAAAACCAAGAAGTTTTATCCGCTAAAACTCCAATTCGCACTAGAGAGCTGAAATTTGGTACACAAATTAATCTAGATCAGAGATCACTAAGAAAAATCTAAAAATCAGAGGTTGGGAACCAGCACTGTTAATTCAAAATTAAGTTGAATTTTATTGAAACTTTTCATACACATTGCACTTATCCAAAGTAAAAATTTCCTGTTTTGAAAAGTCGCCGTGACTTCACCCATAAATCTTCGCTTTTTCTTTTATGTACTTCGGCCTAGCAGTTTTTAGTCTATTACTCATGTATTTCTTAATAGCTTTTTCCTACGAGTTTTTACATGAACCATAAGCACTAGCAGATGTAAAAGTTGGCGGGACCAGGCCCATAAAAATTTTACGTAATATTATACTGTAGAGAGCTGAAATTTTGCAGACAAATAGTCCTAATTGATTAACTCAATCGAAAAATCCAAAAATTAATGCACTAGCAACCCTATTGAAACTTTGTATGCACATTGGGCATATCCTTTTGATTTATGTACTTCGGCTAAGCAGACTTCAATATGTAAATATATTGAGAAAATAGGTGGGGTCACTCCCACTAAATTTGACACTGTATTTTACATGTTTCTTTCCAGACGACTCTTAACGAATTACGTACACACTGGCGACCCGTTGTAATAACACAATAATTAATTTTTAAGGTCTACAATTCAACACCCATCACGCTCTTACCCATTATTTTATGTAACTATGAAATTTTCAACTAGCACAGTGATCATGAATATAAATAAAACACCCTAGGAATTTCAAGTTTAAAAAGTGTTATCATAGACAATTTTTCAAAAAGTAGTCAGATCCTCACAAAAACATAAATGTGAAAAAGGCCAAGTTCGTATCAAAAATTTCGGCTATAAAAAGCAGTGAGATATAAATTTTGACCAAGTTCTTGTTTGGCATAATACCTAACACTGAAATATGCTATGAATCATATAAATTTGTAATCGTAAGGGTGTCATATAATTTTTAGATAATCTGCTAACATGACAACAATTTAACCGATATAAAGAAATGAACATATATATATTATTCTCTCTTTTTGTAGAAAGTTAAAAATATTGTTAAGTTAGCAGATTATTTAAAAATTATATGACACCCTTACGATTACAAATTTACATATATGATTCATAGCATATTTCAGTGTTAGGTATTGTGCCAAACAAGAACTTGGTCAAAATTTTTATCTCTTTTTTTATAAAAGAAATGTGTTATTAAAGCTTACGTATTATATATGCATGTACATTAGGTCACCCAAAAAATGTATGGGATGCCGAAAGTTTTTATTTTAATAAGAAATAATTTGTTAATCGGGCTTAAGCCTAGTAATTTAAATTTTTATTTATTGAACGATTTTTATTAATTAATTTGAGTTTCTAAAGTATGCTTTATTAGCTGGGGGAAATACTGATATTTTTCTGTGCAGCCACGCACTTCATCAGCACCAATATCTATGTAATGCTTTTAGTTTTTCTTCTCTTCTTTAGAAACTCACATTAATTAATAAAAATGTTTCATTCAATAAGAATTGAAATTACTGAACTTAAGGCCGATTAAGAAATTATTTCTGATTAAGTTTTTATTTTATTCACTCCATCGGCAGTTTCTGATAAACTGGCCATAAAAAAATATAAATCCAGTTACTACACATTACAAAAATGGTCTCAAATTTGGTTTTCGAAATGAAAGAGTAATCGGAGTACGCTGAAATTTTTACAGTAGATATAAATTGATTTTGTTATAACAACTATAGTTGATTTCTTGCAAAAAGTGATATTTTAAAAATTTTGACCTGATACTCTGAGGGATTTTTCAAATGCTTTACTACAGCGAAATCTTCTAAAACAAATGCTAAACAACATTGTTGGCAAGACATTTGTTTCAGTTATTGCAGGTATAGGAGTAAAGAAGACAATACTTCGTGGCGGAAAAATTTGTGATGCTTGCTTTTTCATACGCATGGTCGCGTATGCATACGTCATGCATGTCCATACACACACACGTTGTGTGTATGACCTTTTACTTTTCTGCGCAAATACAAACTCACACATGCATTGAGATTAGTTGTGTGCTTTTAAACCACCTTTAAACACATAGTAGCTTACCATCTACATCTTACACACACACACACACACTGCAACGTACAATATGCAAAATAACAAGCACATGCACATACTCATCATCACTCCTTTTTTGAGTGTTTGTTACGAATAAGAAGTCTTCGCGACATCGCTTGTAATAACTCATATACACGTACTTGAATACATCAGAGCTGCCCGCAAACAGAAAACCGAGAGAAATGTATAAGCGTATGTGTATTCAATTGTATAAAGAGCCGATTGATGTTCGGCACTCTGCCCTGCAAATAATATTGGAGTACGTGGTCCAATCTAGATGAAACAGACTAGTTACATCATGGTCCCATGTAATGCAGTCATGGATCATGTCGTTTTCATACAAGCATTCAATGCTGTACGATAAGTGCTCGTGTTTCAACGATTATGATCGTTCTTCTTAGGCATTCACAACTTGTATGCGACTAGTCTATAGCTATTCCATATGGAGTAGTTTTGGGGTTAGTCCCATGTAATGCAAAGTTGGACCATGTGGTCCAACCCTAGGACATCGCAGTGTTAAATCAACCACCTGTTTTCATATATTTGAAGTAGTTTTGTGGTACTCCTACTCCTCTTTGGACTAGTCTTTACATGCATGTATGGACTAGTCGCATTATTTGCAGGGTGGCGCTTATCTGGGCAGCCTGGCAGTACATCCACCGTGTCGTTAAACGACATCATTTATTATTTATTTACATGCTACGACAATACATTTAAAAAACAAGACGCATTTACATTTCAAGACTGTTGACGCAGCCCTCTCACACACACTATTAATTGTTTGATAATTGACAACAAAGTACCACAACTTGCCAAATATATATATTAGGGTATCCCAAAAAATAAATTTTCTACCTCTAATTTTATTGGAATGATTTCAAAACAATTGTAAATAAAGTTTCATGGACATATAACCAAGATAGCTCGTGCCGACTTTCATAGCAACATTTGAATGAACGCGGAAACTAGTGTTTATTTTCGCTTGTTTTTGCTGAAATAAGGGTTTGAAAGTGTTAAATTTTTTTATTTCATTCGTCTTGACTGTGCTATGACTGCTAGAAATTTCCAAACTGACAGCAAAACGAAAAAAAATTTAACTTAACTGTTGCTGTGCTGTGAAGATCTTCGCAGCTACAGAATACGAATTTTGAAAGGCGCTTTTGCTCTCACTTTGCTTAAGCACAGCAACAAAAGTTTATAAAAATAAATATATTTTTTTTCGCAGCACAGCAACAGTAGATTGTGTAGTTCTGTTAATCTTTTATTTTTTTAGTAAGAGCATTTCTTTCATTCAGTCAACCTGTCAAGAGAGTTGAGCAGTTCTAACAAATGACTATTTTTAATAGGGGACGCACAGTGGGTACTTTTGCAAAATAAATGGTAATAAATCTGGAACTTCTAATAACTTCTATAACTTTGTATATATATGAAACTTCGATCATTCATAACAGAGGACCCTGTCTTACAACAGGGTGCCTCCAGGTATACTTTCTCTTTCCAAAACAGTTGATTTCATCGAAATTGGTTTACTAGTTCAAAAGTTGCGCACTCTTTACCACATTTTTTATTTCACGCCACTGTGTGAAGTTTGTAGAAAAATGCCAAGATGCCACAGCTGCCGGTATAATAGATACAAAAAAAAATAGAAATCCAGGTCAATATAAATACCAACTGTGCGAAATTACATCATCATACATAGAAAACAAATTCGTAGGTTAGGCAGTAATGGGTTAATAATGCATGGACAATCACCCGAAGGTATGCTTTAGTTTTTTGTAGTATTCCTTGTTGCAATATGAGATGCGTATGAGCAATATTCTTTTATATTTATAAATTTTATTACACCTTTTATGCTGAGTTTACATCTGGAATTTCATGTGTGCCACGTGCCCAAAAAAGCGTAACCACTAACTACTAATGAAAAACTAACTACTAACTTTCCCATCACTGGTACATGAAGCTGAGTACTCGTTTCTTTTCCCCTCATCTCTCTGTCTATCTCCTACAAACTACTCAGCTTAGCAATAAAACTTGCATAGTGTAAACTAGGAGAATTAGACATTAAAATATAATTACTATAAACTAGTTAATATTCAACGCCATTATAATTAGCATACTTATTAAATTAAAACATTTTTACTCACAGCTGCTCTTAAAATTCACATTTAAAAATTAAAATTTGCTTGCTGTTTGGTTTCAGCAACAATTCCCTTTGCGCATATTGGTCATTTTGCCAGCGAGTTTATAGTGCCACACTTATTTGTTTTTCATTTTGCTAGTGCCAGTGGAGTATTACTGTTAAACTGTGTACATAAATATATACTGACGTTTTCAAAAAAGTAATGTTGGTTTACAAAAGATTTACAAAACAATTTTTTTATGGAAATTTGTTTGTTAAACGTTTTGTAAACCGTAATTACTTTTTTATGAATAAGGCCTATAATGTTTATCCAGTTTGTATTCAAAGTTAATATTGCTGCTGCGTGTACTGGTTGTGGTTCCACTTTTCATATCAAATTAATTTTCCTTACAAAAAAAAACAACAACTGATCTACAACATGAAAGCGAACCTTATTAATTTTTACCTCGAGATGTACTTGTCAATTTATGTGATGCGCTCACAGAAAAAAATTTTTAAGCGAATTAAGGAGAGATACTGAAGACCAAAACAAATAAATAATTAATAGATTATTGTCTGGGGTCATCGAAGTGATTTCGTTTTTTTGGAATGAAAAACTAAACCAAAGAAAATTCATTAACATTTATTTTATAAAACTGTAAAAGATGGAATCATTGTTTACTAAATGCTTTTTTTGTGAGCATAGTTGATAAAGTGTATGTGTAAACTAACATCGAATTCTCTAAGATAAATTTCAACATGTGATTATTTTAACACGCAAGCAAAACAGCCAATATTTCACACCAACACCCACATGTCCTTTAGTTCTTTGTTATTGCAGCGTTATTAAGGATTTACAACTCACATGAAACGGAGCACGCTACAATGCACTACTGTTAATCTTGTTGTTGTAGCTACTGATTAAGTGTAGTTATCGTAGATGCTGGCAGTCAAGAAATATCTTTTAGATGCAATTTAAATTCAGACCCATACACACACATACTTGCTTAATTACGCTTGGACCTACCTCAAGGATATTATTATCCTGGCAGCCATTCTCAGCAAATTCCACACCATGCAATTCCAGCATTATATTATGATTGAATGGTGCCACCAAGTGTTGTGTAAAATCAACATTTTCAGGCATATCATGTGGATAGTTCAATTGATACAAATAACCGGTGTCGTTGCTGGTCAACTTGATGATGCGTTCACGTCTCTCCAGTTGTCCAACTATAAGATACACAGAACAGAACAAAGAAAAATATTTGTATGGTTAAAAGCATTCATGATTATAAATGTGACACCTGAGGTCATGTCTTATTCATGAGCTACGAAATAAAGGTGAATAAACCAATTTGAAAAGGCAATTTATGCTGGATTTAGCAAATCTGCACAAATTAAATTACCTTTCTTTGTTATATTCAACGAATAATACTAACATTTGTAATATACGAGTAGAATGGGAATGGCCATTAAATGGTTTTACTATAAAAAATTAGTTAAATAGAACATCAAAAAAATAAACAAAAGAGGGCTAACTGATTTTTATTTCATAAGTTTACTACAAATTGAATTGAAGGGCTTATTGCAAAAACACGATAAGCCACACGATTTCAGAAAGTGGTTTTATCAGTTCATTCAATTACTTTACAGCATCGGAACGTCCTCCTAAAATATTATACCTATATTCCGCTTAACTTCCGCCTTAGCCGAAAGTGTCATTTTTACATTTTGATTTTATTCAGAATTATTTGTCCCAAAAACTCGATAAGCAATAATAAATTTTAAACTGCCACTTTATTTCAACCAAAATAACAAAACTTTTGATATTCAAAAAAAAAAAAAATATGAATAAATTTCATGCAATAACTGGATAAGCCACAACCTTTTGTGATTTTAGCGATTTCCGAAGATTTCTTGGTGTACAGCGACGGGTATGTGATAGTAGTCTTCCTTAAGCACTAAATAAAAGTATCTGTATCATGATTTCATCAAATCCCTATTTTCTGCATTTATTTTAAACTTCAAAGGCGATTTTCTCAGTATTTTAATTTTGTGGCTTATCGAGTTTTTGCAATAAGCCCTTCAATTCTATATAAATTTTCTGCTGTCAGTCGCATGAACAACCAAGACAAATGAAATTTAGAAGGGTTGTATAATTAAAAACATTAGCAAAAATTTTGTTACACTCATATTAAGATTTATATAAAAATTGATTTAACAATCGAGTACAGGGTCTACGGATTAGTAGCTTTCCTAGTTATGAAAGTGTAGTAAGACGACTACTGACCAATTCCTACACCCAATACAGAGAAAGATACTTAAACGAAACTAACTAATATGAGAGCTCTACATGGGGTAGTTTTATTTCCTTTCCTGTGGAACCCTATCTTGAATTTTTTTCCCAGAGACTTAGGTTCTATGATTTACAAAAATATAGCATTCGCCGATGACAGAGCAATGGCAGTATGCTCGAATAAAGTGTCAAAAAGGCTGCAAGAGTCACTACTGAAAGTCCTGTAATTTGTTGTGAATGTCACGTTGCATTTCGTTTTTAATGTAACAGACGGTATATCACAATTAATTTTATATTTAGTGTATCGATAAAAAAAAGTAAGTCAGCCCCTTATCGAAATTATGTTTATAACATATTCAAACTTAAAATTTTTATGACGCATCGGCAGATAGATACCTGCCATTTCGTGACTGATATTTTACTTGCAAGACGCAAAGGAGATCGGCTTAGTGTCATAAACCCTAGAATTAAGACAACCCTAATAAATTATTCTCTTTTGACGCTCTCTTCTTGCAAACTTTTGAGTTAATGAACACTTTCCGGTAACAATTTTTACAGTTTCGTAAAAAATTTTTAGTAAATGAACACACCTAACGATATTATTTAAAAGAGGAGAGAGGTGTCTTAGAACACCCCACTTAGTTATATAAAACAAATTTCATGTGTGAAATAACAATAACAATATGATGATGCCGAATTCTCTGCAAATATTTCAAAACGTTTCCATTTATTTATTTTCTAGCGGAGTACGATTAAATTAATGTATTGTTTGTGGCCGGATGGTGGTTGCTGTTAGCCGGCTTACAGCCGATCGGCTGAGTTCGCTGACTTGTGCTCATGTGAAAAAACAAATCAAAAGCAAATTGAGCAATCGTTCTCATTGTTTTTGTTTTGTTTTCACTTACTTCTAAAAACGAAACAAAGCAAAATCAGACAATTTCTTTCGTTTATTTTCGTATTCCGTTTTTAAGTACAAAGAAATCAAAACAAAAATAAATTGATAATTGTAATAGTGTCAATTATTTTAGTAACGAAAATCACGTCCTAACTCCTGTGTCGCGCCATAAATAGCAAAGCTACGAGTAGTTTCTTAAATGGGTAAAACATGTAATAAATAGCAAAATTTAAAAACAAAAGCTTTCCACAAAAACTAAAAATTTTAGGTTAAAAATAAATATTGTTAAAAAATAAATATTGCTAAAATTTTATTATTTCGTATTTAATAATACAGTAAGGGTTTTCATGAGAACTCTTAAAGTTGCAATTTGTGCAATTGGGCAAACTTGCGTGACTTGTTTCATGAAGTCCCTTTTGCACTTTTGTGCTAACAGTTTCTGTAAATTTCAAACAAGCGTCAAAAATGTCATTTAATAAAAATGAAATAAGAAAATTTCATGCAATTTTTAATTTAAAAACATATTTATATATATATGTATACTAGCTGAGCCCGACAAACGTTGTAGTTATTACCCTCAATTATGTTACATCTTTTTCAACTACGAATTACTGCACACAGTGGTCGCTTGTTGGGTCAGAAATAAAACAAAACCCTACCGGGTATTGACCCGAACCTGTGGTAAAAATTTCTTTCCCACAGCGCTTATATAGGGTGTTTTTTTCAGAGGTATAGAACTTCGAATTGAAATAAAACACAAGCAAATCGTTTTAATGTCCATCAATTTGGCTTTATTGGAGGGATAATTTTATGCCATTAATGTTTAAATATGATTTCGGGCATGTGGCCGCCGCGGCTGGCTCGAATAAAGCCAATTCTACAGGTCCAATTTTCAACCACTTTTTCGAGCATATGGGGCCGTATGTTGGCAATAACGCCACGAATGTTGGCTTCCAAGTCCCCTAACGTTTCTGGTTTGTTGGCGTAGACGAGCGACTTCACATATCCCCAAAGAAAATAATCCAATGGTGTCAAATCACACTATCTTGGTGGCCAATTGACAGGTCCATTCCGCGAAATTATGCGCTCATCGAATGTTTCCTTCAATAAATCGATTGTGACGTGCGCTGTGTGGCATGTAGCGCCGTCTTGTTGGAACCACAACTCATCCACATTCATGCCATCCTCTTCAACACTTTGCTCTACAGCGGCAATTGTTTCTTCGGTGCGCACTGTTCGACGTCTCTGCGGATGCGTATTATCACATAGAGTAAACGTAGTGCGAAAACGATCCATGGTTAACCGAATTAATTGCTCTGATGGACGATTATGTCGACCATAAAATGGACGGAGCTTGCGGTAAACTTCGCGAACTGAACCATTATTTTCGAAATAAATTTGCACGATTTGTAAGCGTTGTTCTTTTGTCAACCTGTTCATGATGAAATGGCAAACCAAACTAAATATTAATCACTTGACAGCTGACAAAATGGCCGCCAGTTAAAAATGTGATGCCAACTTAAAGTTCTATACCTCAATAAAAAACACCCTTTAGTTCCAGAGATCACGCGTTAGGAACAAACACACACTACGATTTTATATATTTACAGTCAAATCCCGATAATTCGTAATCGCAAGGGACCGGCCATGTCTTACGAATTATAGGGGTTTTAGATTTAGCGGGGTTTCGATTTAACGGGGTTAAAATAAAATAAATACGAATTAACGGGGTTTATCAATTTATTTACTAAAACGATAAAAAAGCATAAAAAATTGTTAAAAATAAAATACAAAATAAAAATTTGTTGTTTTTGTAACACCGACAGTGTCTTATGCGTGCTCACACACAAACAAGCAGAAGCAAAAATCCACGCAAAAAAATAGCGATAAACAAAAAATCATTCTTTCCATGTGTTTGTTGTTTTTATTACGAATTATAAGTGGTAGTTAGCAAACAATTACGATTTATAAGAGGTAAAGAAGATTTTATTTGAAGAAAATGTTACGAATTAGCGAGGGGACCAAAATGTATGGAAATTTTACGAATTAACGAGATTTTTTCAAGGGACCGACAGTTTATTACGAATTATCGGGAATTACGATTTATCGGGGTACGAATTATCGGGATTTGACTGTATATAGATTTCTATAAAAATAAAAAAGTGTGTGTATGTCTTAAAATGCCTAAAGAAAGTCAAAAAAAAACAATAAGGGTTTTCATGAGAACTCTTAAAATTGCTTTTTGTGCAATTGGACAAACTTGCGAGACTTGTTTCATGAAGCCCCTTTTGAACTTTTGCGCAAACAGTGCATGTAAACTTGAAACAAACGTCAGAAATTTCATTTAATAAAAATAAAATAAGAAATTTTCAAGTCATTTTTAATTTAATAACAAAAACTAAAAATTTTAAAAACGCCCGACTTTTTTCAGAAAAGATGTTATATCTTATAAAAGGCTGGACCGATTTTCTTCAAACATAGCTAAGAACCCTCTCGATCAAGTCATCTTTCAAACAGAAAAGGCTAAATGAAAATCGGTCCAGACGTTTGGCCTGTACGTGGACACGGACAGACACACAGATACACAAATACACAGATACACAGACACACAGACACACACTACAAACTTATAACACCCCTTTTTTTAGTCGGGGGTTAAAAATGTATTTATTTATTTCTATAAAAAATAAAAAAGTGTGTGTCTGTGTCTGAAAATGCCTAAAGAAATCCAAAAAAAGCAAGAAATTGCTGACTACAAAATGCACAACTGCACAGATTAAGTTTACGTACGAGTCAACATTTTTGGGCAAATCTAAATTTCGGTAAATTTTTTTACATTTTATTTACGAGAGTGTAAAGATGCACAATTGCACAGTTTGCGAGACTTTTGAAAATTCTCATGAAAAGCCTTAGTATGTTTCTTGTTATAAGTGTTACTACACACTATAAAATGATTATGAAGTTTTTTGATAGGGATATTTAAAGATATTTATGGGAAAATGCATGGTTATAATCAAAGACAAGGACTTTTATTCGAAAGAAAGACTTTCAACTCCCAAATGGGAGGAAGCGAGCCTTAAAATTGATTAGAAATCGCCCAAGCAATCAATACAAAGTTTGGAAAAAACGCGAAAAAAAATCGCAAGTTAGCGAAAAATCATTTAGTATTTTAATTTGTTAAAGAAACTACTTAAACTGTAAATAGTAAAATTCGCAAAAACTAAAGAGAAATAAATTGATTCGTTTTTATATTTTTACTTGGTTTACATAGAAACAAATATTGTTGAATTTTTTTTTTAATGAAGCGATTGCTTAGAATTGCTTATATTAATTGAAATGGTAAATAATTATTAAATATTAACCCCCATATTCATAAAATTTAAAATGAATTTGAATTGTATTTCATTTAAAATTTTGCATAAAAAATTTTCCTTAAATGGATTTAAAATTTTATTTTTTCATGAATATGGGGTAAATCTTTTATTTTATTTAAAAAAATATAAAACTTATTTGTAGGTAAGATATTTTAGTTTTACTTATTAACAATTGCAAATAACTGAAGATTTTGATAGCACGGAAAATCATTGGCGGTATTCGATGTTTGATGCAAATGGTCTTGCGTTAGTGCAAATGCAAAATATCGTAGCTTTTCTTTGGATTATGTGTGTATTTTGTTGTTGGATTTTAAAGAAAAGCTACGATATTTTGCATTTGCTATAACGCAAGAACATTTGCATCAAATGTCGAATACCGCCATTATAATATTGTTGTTGTTTTTTTTAGCAACATACATAAAAGTTAAAATATAATTTTTTTTTGTGGGACAAATGCATTTTCATTTAAGTTTAATTGTATGTAAGCAATATAACTTTTGTTTTTATATGCAAATCGAGCATTTTTTAGAGCAAAAATATTTTAAACTTAAAAATATATTCAATTAATATACTCAATTAGTATTTAAACTGGTTTTAATTATTTATATATGTACATATATGCAAATAATATACACTTAACGTAAAAAAGTTATTATAATCCCACCTATTTTGGCGTGCGTTGGAAACAAATATTAAGATAAAAAACAGAAATTCATTTTATTCCCTTATTTATCAACAAGAAAATGATAATAAGAAATGCAAGCTTATATAGCAAATATGGATGGTCAAGTTAGTACATTGGAAGTATTCAGTGTTCGATGCAAATGGTCTTGCGTAAGTATATGTATGCGAAACATCATATGTATAGGGTGTTTTCTTAAGAGGTATAGAACTTCGAATTGAAATAAAACACAAGAAACTCGTTTTAATGTCCATCAATTTGGCTTTATTGGAAGGATAATTTTATGCCATTAATGTTTAAATATGATTTCGGGCATGTGGCCGCCGCGGCTGGCTCGAATAAAGCCAATTCTACAGGTCCAATTTTCAACCACTTTTTCGAGCATATGGGGCCGTATGCTGGCAATAACGCCACGAATGTCGGCTTCCAAGTCCCCTAACGTTTCTGGTTTGTTGGCGTAGACGAGCGACTTCACATATCCCCAAAGAAAATAATCCAATGGTGTCAAATCACACGATCTTGGTGGCCAATTGACAGGTCCATTCCGCGAAATTATGCGCTCATCGAATGTTTCCTTCAATAAATCGATTGTGACGTGCGCTGTGAGGCATGTAGCGCCGTCTTGTTGGAACCACAACTCATCCACATTCATGCCATCCAATTCGGGAACAAAATAGTCGGTTAGTCGGCTCCAATTGCTGTGCACGGTGGCGAATCGATTCATTCGGGTCCTCTTCAACACTTTGCTCTACAGCGGCAATTGTTTCTTCGGTGCGCACTGTTCGACGTCTCTGCGGATGCGTATCATCACATAGAGTACACGTAGTGCGAAAAAGATCCATGGTTAACCGAATTAATTGCTCTGATGGACGATTATGTCGACCATAAAATGGACGGAGCTTGCGGTAAACTTCGCGAACTGAACCATTATTTTCGAAATAAATTTGCACGATTTGCAAGCGTTGTTCTTTTGTCAACCTGTTCATGATGAAATGGCAAACCAAACTAAATATTAATCACTTGACAGCTGACAAAATGGCCGCCAGTTAAAAAAGTGATGCCAACTTAAAGTTCTATACCTCAATAAAAAACACCCTTTATATGTATGTATAATAATGTACTAAAACTAATAGCATGATTAGTTGTATATTTTAGGATAAGCACTTAAGTAATATTCAGCGATGTCAATGTGCAAATTCATATCATAACATCTTTCCTTTATATTTCTTTAATTTGAATAATAATTACATAAAAAATATTTCAAATTAATTCAGATACTTTTTGGGTGTTTTACAAACTCTACCACTTCGAGTAACTCTTTTGTTGTTAATACTATTTGCATTATCATTTAAATCTGGGTTTTCTTTATATTTTACATTTTCTTCAACATTATTATTAACATTTTGATTATCACTTTCGTTTGCATTTGGATTATCATTTTCATTTATATTTTGATTATCAATTTCATTAGCATTTTGATTGATATGCTGCCTATTTCTTCTATATGTTGACCCCTCCTCATCTTGCAGAATAAAAGACCTTGGCTCTTTACATCTTTCAACTATAGTACCAGGGTACCACATAGACGATGGTGTTTTTTTAAACATAATTTGTTCACCTACTTCTACCTGCTTGGCTTTCCTAGTTATTTTATTATAGTATTTTGACATATTTCGACTTTGTTTATTTATTTGTTTGGCAATTTACTCAGAATCCATAAGTTTTGGTTTTAAGTTCTCATAGTGACAGGGTAATTTAGTTCTTAAGACCCTACCCATTAACATTTCCGTTGGACTTGGAAATTTGCCCTTACTAGTGTTTCTGTACTGTAATAATGCTGTGTATGGGTCAGAAGAGTTATCTATGCATTTGTAAAGCATTTTCTTTGCGGTTTGTATAGTGCGCTCTGCTAGACCGTTAGATCTAGGCATATAGGGGCTAGAGGTGATATGCTCAATTCCCCAACTATTCATTCGAATTGAATGGTGGTCCATTGTCGGACATAAAAATAGCTGGTATACTGGCTGGCATATATCGATTTAAGTTTAATTATAACTTGTTTACTGTTGTAACCAGAACTCAAAATTTCAATTTCAACAAATTTTGAATAGTAGTCCACTACTAACAAATACATATTTTTATTAAATTCAAAAAGGTCACAACCAATTTTGTACCATGGTATGGTGGGAATTTCATGAGGCAATAGCTCTTCTTTTGAATTTGACTTCTTGTATTTTTTAAAAGTTTTACAATTGGATACCATGATATTAATGTCATTATTATTTGGCCAATACATAGTTTGTTTCGCTATGTTTTGGCAACGTTGTACCCCCATGTGCCCTTCATGCGCATACAACAACATCTCCCGTCTCAGATTCTTAGGAATTAATATGCGGTTATTCATCAGCAAAATACCACCCACCTCAGTGATTTCATTTCTGATCTGATTTCTGATTTCTGACCATTTAATTTTCTTTTGTCATTTGGCCATCCGTCCTTAATGCATTCTAATAAAATTTTAAAAACTTCATCTGTTTTAGTTGACTCCTTTATGCTTTGTACCGTTAAGTCTGGCAGAGTATTTTGCGACATTATAAAATTGCAATGTAAATCAATTTCCGTATTCAATTCTTCTAAAGTATTTTCTTTGAGAGGGGCTCTTGAAAGTGCATCGGCTATATAAAGATACTTCCCGGGTTTGTATATTACTTGGACGTTGTATGTTAATAGACGTAACATAAACCTTTGTAATCGAGATGGTATTTTATAAAGAGGTTTCTCAAATAACGATACTAACGGTTTATGATCAGTTTCCACTATCACATGTAAACCATAGACGTATTGGTGGAAACGAGTACAACCGAACAGAATGGCAAATAGCTCCTTCTCGATTTGAACATAGTTAGATTGGCAATCAGTCAATGATGCCGAAGCATACGCGATTGAATTATCTCCATGCAATATTGTAGCACCTACTGCAAATTTAGATGCGTCTACGGATAATTTTAGTTGTTTTTTTGGATCAAAATAGACTAAGACAGGCAAATTGGTAATTTCCTTCTTTAAATTTAAAAACTCATTGTTTTGTTCGGCGTGCCATTGCCATAAAACATTATTTTTTAGTAAATCTCTTAAATGTTTTGTTTTTGAAGACATATTATGTATAAATGGCCCTAAATAGTTAACCATCCCTAAAAATCTTTGTAATTCTGTAACATTTGTTGGCCTTGGCATTTCTAAAATTGCTCTTATCTTTTCATTATCAGCTTTCACGCCATTGCCGTTAAAAATATGGCCAATAAACTTAATTTCGGTTTTTAAAATTTTGGATTTTGCCTTGTTAAATTTAAGACCAACAGCCTTTGCTCTTTCTAAGACTTTCACGAGTATCTCATTATGCTCCTCTAAGCTGGGCGCATGAATGAGAAAATCATCCATATAGATGATTAGACCTTTTATGTCACCAAAAAGGCGAAACATTTCGGAATGAAAGATTTCCGGCGCTGCATTAATGCCAAATGGTAAACGGAGAAACCGATAACGACCCATAGGTGTGTTAAAGGTACACAATTTGGATGAACTCTTGTCCAAAGGGATCATCCAAAACCCCGAATTAGCGTCTAGACTACTAAAATATTTCCACCCGGTAATCTGTGCTCTACACTCATCTATGTTTGGAAAGCTGAACCTAGGTCTAACTATAGCCTTATTCAAGTTTCTGGGGTCAAGACATAATCGAAGACTTCCATTAGGCTTGCTCACTAGAACTATAGAATTTACCCATTCCGTGGGCTCATCTTCCTTTACTATTACTTTCAATTTCACCATTCTATCAAGTTCATTCTTTAAAGGATGTAGAAGACCTATTGGAATACGACGTGGTACTTCTACTACGGGCGAACTATTTTCTTTGATTTGTAGGTGGCATTCTTTTTTCAAATGACCTAATCCTTCAAATACTTCATTGTATTTGTTTAAAACGAAATCTACATTAATAGCACTAACTGTTTTCACTAACTTTAATTGAATAACTAAATCCAACCCAATTACGTTTTTACAGTTCATTTTTAAAAGATAAAAAGTAGCTAAATAATTTTTGTTATTGTAGTTAATATTTAAATAAATTTTTCCTGTCACTGGGAGTTTTTCCCCACTAAATGTAAGTATGTTAGTACAATTATTAGTATTAATTTTATTTAATTTTAAGATTAAGATTTCTCCGACAAAAGATTGGCTTGCGCTCCAGTGTCCACTTGAAAGGTTATCATTTTGTTGTTGACTAGAGCATCAATATTCCACTCATGTGCTGATTTTGTGTTGTTTCTCACTGTGCCGATAAACATATTTTCTTCAGTGAAATTTTCAACCACTTTTACGTATTTGTTGTTGGCGTTATTGTTATTGTTGTTGCTGTTGTGGTTCTTAGCAAAACACATTTTGGCGAAATGGTTAAGCTTGCCACAGACATAACACTTCACACCCTCTGCTGGACATTTCAAACGATGATTTTGTTGACCGCATTTTTTACACTTTTGTGGTAAATTTTGTTTAGCCTTGTGGTGATTGTTACTGCTACTGAATTTTGATTTGTTGCTGTGTTTGTTTAAACCACAAATACTTGCATTGTTGTTGGGCATTTGTTGAATTGTTGAGGCGTTTTCTCGGGCTGCCTCCATACCCTTGGCTATATCTAGTGCTTTGTCCCATTTGAGGTCACCTTCATTAAGCAGCCTTTCTTTTATTTTTATAAAATTTTGGGATAGCCCACAGATAAACATATCTCTAATGAGACTTTCTCTTAGTGAACTAAATTCACATGACATGCTTAGATTTTGTAAATCTGTACCATATTGGGTTATACTCTCACCCTCTTTTTGTCTTCTTAGGAAAAATTTATGACGTTCCATAGCAGTGTTAACTCTTGGAACAAAATATGCCTCAAATTTGCTGAACAATTCCTTATATTTTATGGTATCTATATTGATATCGAATGAGTTACCAATTTGAAGTGCATCACTACCCATGTGGTGCAACATTAAGGCGACCTTACGTGAATCGGCTTCGTCCTCCAGCGCGGACGCTCTCATGTGTATTTTAAAGGCATTGCTCCAATTCTTCCACTCCATACATAGATTTGTGGCATTGGTATTCAATGGTATCACCGTTGTTGTAATATGTGATGGCTTTTTGACTTCGAGGATGCTGTCACTTTCTTTCATCATGATTTTAATTTGGTAGCTTTGACAATTATCTTAAAATTTTCCGCGTTTCTTTTTTACATAACCTCAACTTTACTTTTTCCACTTTTTTCCTTTTTTTCTGTCTTACACACCTGACACCATGTTGTTCTTTCTGTGTCTCTTTATTCTCTGATCTTACAAAACTAACTTATAATTATATTGTATGTATAATAATGTACTAAAACTAAAAGCATGATTAGTTGTATATTTTAGGATAAGTACTTAAGTAATATTCAGCGATGTCAATGTGCAAATTCATATCATAACAGTATCAAGTACCATTTAAACTTCAAAAGCAATGGGATGCATCAGTTAGTATTTTTGTACAATAGACAAATGTTTCCATTTTTGTAAATTTCATCTAACATTATTTTTTAATATTTTTATTATTATTTATTTTTTGGCCTTCGAGAGTTTTTCGTCTCGCTCGCACTGGTTGACTGATCTGCCACGGATAACCGTATAATCTTTCGGTTTTTTGTGGAATTTCTTTAACAACCACTTTGCTACTTCCTATGTGAAGGCATAGGTCGTGTACATTCAGTCACAAAATCTTTTCAAATACTGTTAATACCATCTTGGGAATGTGATCTAGTTACTTCTCCCATACTTGTGCAACTTTACTTTGTATAATATGTATAAATAAATAAATAAATAATATTTTTATACTATTATATTTTTTCTATATTTCAATTAATATTTTGATTGAATGCATAAGCATTTTTGATTAGTTTTTTAATTGAATCTTTAAAAATAATTGAATTAATGTTTTAGTTGAATCTTTAAAAATATTTCAATTAAATTTTAATTGAATGGGTTTATACTACAATTTCCGCGATTGACTGAAAACTTATAAATTTTTTAACTGAGTCTTTGTTTTTTTTTTTAAATTAATCTTGTTTTTTACTTTGTTCTGTGTAAGTAAATTTTAAGTAGGATATTTCATTTTTATATATATGAAATATTTGAATGTGGCACCACTGAAATATATATTTATACTTCAACACTATAGTGTTTTCACACTGAAAGTTAAAAGCTGGTTTTAACGTTAAAACCATAAACAGCTGATTTTGCTTTCACACTGCAAATTTCTTAAATTCAGGTTTTAACTCACAGGCTGTCTAATAACTTTGCTCAAAATAAAATAAATCTCCTGCCGAAATACGTGTATTTGTTGTTTGTTGCATTTTTTCTGATTTTTAATAGCACTTGTTGGACATACTGTTCAACTGTTCTTGTTTGTATGAAAAACTGAGATATTTCACAATGCGCTCTAAAATGGAAATTATTTTATATTTTGTAAATAAAATCTTTTTAAATAATGGAACTTCTTATACAGAATGAATAAGTGCTTCGAAACATTGTTAATAATATAAAAATGGACAAATACATTATAAGATGAATGTCAGTCATATTGTCTATTTTCACTTTCCACAGTTAAATTTAAGATATTTTCATTGTTTTCCTTCCAAAAACTCTTATTTTCCATAATTTTTTGATTATTGTTGCTGCTGCATCCATTTTTAAGTTGAAAAATTTTCAAGCGGCATCTATTGTTATTCACTGGTATAACATTATCATCTGCTGTCGGTCATTTCACCTTGGCAGCACTGAATTTATTATATCGAAAACAAGGTTGGATTTCGTAAAACCAACTTAAAACCAATTCAAAAAATGGGTTTAATTTGGTTAAAAAAAAAAAACAATTTGTATGGTAAAACCAGGTTTTAACAGTTGGTTTTAACGTTAAAACCAACTTTTATTAAAACCATGTCAGTGTGAAAACACTATTAGGTTTTGACTATGCTGCTACGAGTCGACAAATGCAGCCAGCGACATTTGAAGTCGTGTGTTCTTATATACTGCTGTGGTGAATGCATTTAATGCCTAATGTTCAAAATGTTTTTAATATAACAAGTGAAAAAAGTTTCTTTTACAATTCTTTTAAAAGATAAAGTAAATATTTAAGAGGCAAATATTATTGTGACTGTTTTAGAATGTATTTGGTAATTGAGTGGCAAAAAAAAAAAACATGTCGTTACTGTTATTCTAATAGAGTACTTACCAGTATGATAAATAGCCTGAAAACCTTTGCCCCTTGGATGCTGACCCGTACGAAATTGCACACGCAATTGTTCCTTATAGCTTACAAATATGCCATCGTTGAAATGATGCGACAAGCGAAATGGCCTGAATAAACCATTTCCAATGTCAACTTCCAACAAAGCATCTTCTTGAAAATCATACACGATGAACTCCAACCAGACACGTTTGCCGACAGGAGCCTGTATTACATACGCGCAATGTAAATTGTTAAGCAAAAAATGTGGATAATTGGGCGAAGAAATAGAGCCTTCGCGCGAGGTAAGAGTACGTAAGGGACAACCTGAGATATCAATGGCCTTCCAAACAGCCGCAAAGCCCAATCCTGCTATTGAGTAGTCACTATGGAAATTTAACATGACCTCATTTGATCGTGAAATAAAATCAAATTTTGACATATTTGATTCGTGTGAACCACACCATCGCACATAGGGAAGAAACGATTGGGCATTATCATAAGCGGGCAATGAGTCATCACTTAATATTGTGCTGCGGCGATAACGCCTCGAAGTTACAATATTTGCCATATTTATTAAAGGCTTTTTTCGCCGCGTGTACTTTTCTCTTGTTGTTACAATATCTTTTTGGCGTTGATATTTTCTTAAGATATTTCCTCGTTGTTGTATTTTGTTATTACTGTTATCAAATCGGCTTATTGGCTTTTGTCTTTCCCGTTGCTGTAAATTGAGTTCTTTGCCCATCGTTTGATAGTTGCGATAAATTGCTTGAGTCGTTGAATCAGTTGCGATATTGTGAAATTCGTACGAGTTATGATGCCTGTTTCTTTTATGAGTACTTTGCACTTTTTGTTGTTGTTTTTCTTTTTTTAATTTGGCGGTGAAGTTAATTTTTCTTCTTCTTTTGCGATTTTTGTGACTATATCTGCGTCTTTTTATGTTTTTGTGTGTCCCCGAAATACTACGGCGCATTCTGCTGTGTGACTCCTGTAGCTGAAACCTCGTGTTGTTTTCATCTTTGCTTTCTTTATAAAAATTTGTTGTTGCATTATCGTTAGCAGGATTGTCATACTTGTCACCTGCCTCCGCATCATCACTGGTATCATCGTTAACATCTATATGGCCGTCGTTGCCATCAATGTTATTATCACTATCTTCATTTACATCAATACCACCCTCACCATCTCCATCTCCTTCGCCTTCATCATTATCGTTTTCATAAGCTGTAAATTGTTCGTCTGTCATTAAAACTGCCATTGGTATTGCATTTGTGCCCGGCTCTAGGATTATCTTCGATACAATATCATAATCCTGTATGCTTACAAAGTCATACAGACATTCATCCTGTGGCTCCAAATCGATTTTTTGAAATTGTACAATGATCCTTGTACGTTCAGCAGCTTTAATATGTATCCAATAGTCAATGTTTAAAGGATAGGTGTTTGGGTATGCTGCAAGATATTGCAAAATAAAGAAAAAGATATTGAACAAATTTAATGTCAAAGTACAAGTATTTGGTTGTATACAAAAAAAAACCCATGAATGGATATATTTTAAATACAGAAGTGCATTTCTTAGGCATTATTTATGCCTATGATTCGCTTTATATGCTCATGATGAATGTCTTTAATTGCACTTCAGTGTGTATCATCATGTAAATGATTTTTATTCGTTTTGGGGCATAAAAATAAATGTGTCAAAAAGTCATGGAACGTGCTTAAGGAACGTATCAGGAAAATGCAATTACAAACTTGTTCCAGGAGGCAAACAACAAATTATTTGCGTTAGGGTCTTTGTACTTGTGACCAACGATATCCCTACAAACATTTGGATGATATCTTACCCAGAAGATATATATACAATATCTTATTTTCATAATTTAGAAGAAAGTCATCAATACTTTTTAGGGTTCCGTACACCAAAGGTGAAAAGGAACCCTATTGTTTTCGCTATGCTGTACGTCTGTCCGTTAATGGGTATTTTCTTGAGAACCGTAAGAGCTACGGATCTGAAATTTGGACAGAGTATGTAGAAATTTGGCCGCTAAAACAACAAATGAGAGTTAAAAATTATAAGGTGTTCCAAAACGAGCCACGAAAAATTTTAGAATCCCATGTAATATACATTCAATTATATATACCCAGCGAAAAATTTCAAAAAAGGTAATCGAGCACTTCCCTACTTGATTACCAACTTAATGATTTTAACAAGGCGTGAGACTAAAATAATCGATGCTTGAGAAGTACTTACATTTTTTTTATTTGTCAACATTTCACGTAATCTATTTCGTCTAAAAAAATCATTCTCTTCATTTAGCAACTTGCACGTAATTTTTTTTAATTTTAGGTAATTTGTAAGCGAGTAATGAAAATTGGCAATCAGAAAAGTAAGTCATTATATGGCAAGTAGTTCTAATGGTAATGTGTAATTTTTTGCTGGGTACATATATACACTTGACATTTGCAAAGCTAGTGTATTCTTATACAGACTACAACAATTAACACCAAAATGTAGAAGTTTAAATTAAAGGGTGTTTTATCAGTTAATGCAATTTTGATAAATTGCTGTATCTTGAAATTTTCAAAAACGGTAAAACTGAAAAATCCCATAAATTATAAAAACGTCAAAAACCCCAAAAAAAATCGTCTAAACGAATAAAATCGCCAAATTAAAAAAAAATCTATAGCTAAAATATATCGCCAAAAACCGAAGAAATTGCCAAAATGAAAAAATATCGCCAAAATGAAAAAATCCCAAAATGAAAAAAATCGCCAAAATGAAGAAAACCACAAAAACCGAAAAAGTCGCCAGAACGAGAAAAAAGCGCCAAAACAAAAAAAAGAGCAAAAACTAAAAAATTTTCAAAACCGAAAAAATCAAAGATAATGTCAAAACTAAAAAAAAAACGCTCAAAACGTAAAAAACCCAAAAACGAACAAAATGGCAGAAGTATACATATATTATATAGGCTACAGCTTATATAATATTTTATATCTATTGTCCGTAAGGAAGCCTTCGTGCACGAGTCAAAGTAGCACTTTACTGAATTAATTTATTTGATATTAAAATATTTAAATTTTATTGAAACTTTTTGAATGAACAGTTCAAAATGTACTGAATATTTATTTTTTCCTTTAACCATGTATTTTGTGTTATTAAAATGTTGCATTTTGTTCAGCCTGGTGTTTTATCACACGCACAATAAATTTGTAATATATACCTCGTTTATACGCAAATCTTATTTGCAAATAAAACTATTTGCAAATACTGAATTCACCGTTTATACGTATATAGAATACATTACTATCTGTGAATGATATTGCCACACATTGTAAAATTTGTATTAAATTTCTTACAAAACAAAAATAATTGGCAACATTTTACACTTTATTTACAAATAGTGCGCTATTTTTTTTTTTGTAAGGAAAAAATTATAATCTTAAAAATTTGCATATGTACATGCGGGATATAAATGACATAAGACTTAAAATAAGGATAAACACTGTACAAAGTATGTCAAGAAAGGACAAAAAAACAAACACTCAAGTGATTACGATTTCAAAATATCAAAAGATAATTTTCAAACTTGTTCAGATAAAACAACGTGAGTGGCGCTATGATTTTTTGTAAGAAAATAATTCTATTGCAACTCAATGTTTGTCAACATACTACGTAAGTTTTGAAACTTATTTGAAAAAACCTAGAAGTTGTATTGTTGTATTAGAAAAGAATGACATAGGTCCATATTAAAAAAAATATTTGACATCATATACAACGTGTGATAACACATAGTTCGAACCCCAGCAACAATTTTCTTAAATTTACTTACCAGCCCCCGTAACTCGCTAAAGCTAAATCTCTATCGCTAAAAATCTATAAAGTCGGTTTATCGATTTTCGGCTACGAATTCAATTTTCAAACGCTTAGCGCTAAATCAGGCATTGGGTGAAAAATTTAATCCATCGAAATTTTAGTATTTTATGTATGTCATCGCTAAAAATTTATAATTTTCTATTTGTTCTGCATTTTAGCGATGGAATTAAGCTTTAGATTTAGCGAGTTACAGAATACGGGGGAAGGTGACTTAAATAATATCAACTTTAAGTTAGTTGAAAAGTAATACGGAGTGAGACAATTGACTACCGCCTAGGACATCGCAATGTTAAAATAGTTATTTGTTTTCATTGGAAAGTAATCCAAGTGTCAGTCTGGAATAAATGCGAAATAGCTACCTTAAAGTTAGTTTAAAATTAACTTAGTTTCAAACAGGAATGTTTATCAATAGCTATATTGTATAAAGAAAACCGTTTTGTATCAGCTTGTGATATCGTTCGCTTAGTCAGCAAATATGATTTTTATGCAAAGTGAGCTTTTAATGTTTTAACTCAAAACACACCATTTCCAAAAATTAAAATGTCGTTATGTTGTGTTTTCTTGCTGTTATGTAGTGATAAGCAAATATGCTAGGTCCAGAAAAAACACCTTTTAAGTCCAGCGGAAAACAATATGCATCAAATGTTCTTGCATTTGCTTAACAAATAATTTTTGTGTTAATTTTAAATAACAAAATGAATAGTTTCGTTGTCCTCAATAAATTTAGGCAGATTTTTGACCCCTGTGAAAAGGACTTAGCATATTTGCCGACTAAGCCAAGGATTGCTTTGATTCACTTTACTTATCCCTTCTGTGTCTTACATCATCAGCATCATTATTTTTGGCACACACAATAAGAAATTTGATTTTTATATAAATACATATGTGAATTGTTTAAAAAAAATTGAGATTGTGATGATTTTTTTCTTCAAAATATAATTATATTTCCGGTAAATGATAATTTTCTTTGCAAAGCTTCTGGCAGCCCTGCTTACAAAGCCTTTTAGTTTATTTTTTTTTCCTTTTCGTATGTTTCTGCCGATTCATTCATATTTGCAATTATTTAACTGTTCATTTTCCTATGCAAAGTTTTATAATTTTAATATTTTTGGAAGTATGTTGGAAATAGTAACTACTAAAATAATAAATATGTAAATACCTCTGCAAGTAATCACGTTCTGTTAAAACTGTAATTGATTTTAAAGTTGACAAATGAAATAAGAAAGTCAAAGAAGAATCAAAATAATCAAGTATTGCTAATCAATTCAAATAATTTCGGCGTTGCTAATAAAAAATAAGTTAGTAGTACGGAAATAGTTGCTAAAGATCTTCATTTTTTTTTTGTGATAATTAATGAAAAAGTTAGTTTAATTACAATACTTTTCTATAATATAACGAAGAAAAAGTTAGTTCTTTTTCTCAAAACGGGACAAATGGCGTCCCGTTCAGAGTATGACCGGGACACGGGACATTCCACTCCAAAACTGATCTGCCCCGACGAAAACTGGACGGTTGGCAAGTCTAGCTTATATATACATATTAAATTATTTCTTACATACATATACATACATACATATAGTCAAAACAAAACTAAACCAAAAAAAAAAAAAAAAAAAAAAAAAGATTACATTGAATATATGTGCATACATTGAGCATACACATAAGAGATTTTGATATCATCTCATTTTTATACATCTCACCAATACATATTTACATATATGTATGTATATTTGTTTATTATATACATGTATACATACAAATATGTATATATTTATACATATAAATATATATATGTATATATTTATATACATAACTATGCCTATGCAAAAGCATATATGTATATGTATTATTTTAAGTTGTTTTTTTTTTATCGAACATACAATACTACCCAGCGGTAAAACTCAGAAGACCTTCTTGGTGCAGGCCTTATTAAAGGACTCTTTCGCATAAAATATACGATACACATTCCACACTCGCTTCTATGAGAAGGGAGAAGGGAAGGAGTAACATGTTTTGTTTTGTTTATTTACCAAAGCAAAAACAAAATCTATTAGTTTGAAGGCCTTCCAGAATCTCTGGCGAATGAAGCAAGAACAGAAGGCCTGCTGCGCAATGACAATGCGTGTAAAAAAGATATGAGTATGGAATGGAGCGAGCAGGCCTTCTACATCCAAAAGAATGCATACAGAGGCCTTCTAGAAGGCATCCCTACTCCTTCTAGTTCCCGCTGGGTACCATCAATGGTTTACAAACGTTAGAAAATTATATTTAATACAGATTGAGATATGCCGTCGTTAGTGGAAGTGAACGTTCGGCTAATTCTGCGTTAATGGAATGTAGCTGCAACGGTAGGTAATAGAGCTGCAAAACTATCGATAGTCGCTCCACTCGATAGTTTCGATAGTTTCATATAAAACTATCGATACTATCGAATAGTATCGAATAGTTTTATAAAAGTTGCCACATAAACTACATTTGACTCGAAAAAAAATCCAGAGTCCTCAACATTTTCATTAGTATATAAAAATATATCAAGCCTTTTTTTCGATTTTATCGTAAGCGGCATATTATCGAAAATATACTTTTTTATTGAACTTTAAATTTTATGGGCCTACCGATGGTTTAGAATTATCAAAATGCGAAAATTGTTGATAACTTTTAAGACACTAATTGTAAAGTTTTATCGTAAGAGACGATTGGCGGCCGTCGCGATATCAGTACCACCAAAATTTATCTTTGTGTCGACAATGTTGAATTTATTAAGATACTTGTGACTACTATTTGTCGAATAACACTTGGATTAATAAATAAATTCATATACATGCATATGTATTTAAGTACTTATGTATACAGAAGCAGGGATGTGATGTCATATTTACAAATTGTACTAACTTTCAAAAAAAATTTTAATTTTTACAATTTTTAATTTAATTGTACCTAATTCTTTATTTATATTTTTTTAATACTTGTACTTTTTAATTAACTAAAAATCAATTAACAAAACGCCAGAAGGTGCACAAAGAAAGAATATTAGTTGCTGGGATCTGAATATAAAAGTAACATTTACGATATACTAAGTTTATAACCTTTTTTTATTCGATTGTTCACAGTCGATGCAAATAGTCGGCTTCTCTCGTTGGTAGGAAAATAAAATTTCCACATTTGCAGATGAATTTGGAATAAATAACATTCCTCCAGCAATTCTTTAAGTACCGGAAAACATCGTTTGATTTACTTAATTTTCTAATTTTTACCTTCGAGCTAAAGATTAACCCCCTTGTGCAAAAAAATAAGTGAACGTTAAAACCGGGTTTTCTATAGAAATTTTTTTTAATGTACACTTCAAGCACGCATTATTTTTTGCATAAGGGGGTTAATATATTTTAATGCTATTTTTGGCATGTAATATAATATAAAGAGATTCCAGTAGTGCTAAATGGGTCATTGCGGTGCTACGGTACTTTTGGCATTCAAATAGCGCTGAAATTATACAATTGTACCAACTTTTCTATCGCTGTACAAAAGCATAAATCAACTACGGATAATTTGCTTCAAAGCTGCCGGCTACTGTTTACTGACTTCGATTATTTTTACTCTTTTAATTACTTGTTTTTTTGCCGATAGTATCGATAGTGGAAAAAAACTATCGATATTTCATTTACAACAAAACTATCGATACTATCGATAGTACTATCGATAGTTTTGCAGCTCTACTAGGGAACAGCTGATCGAGATTGTTATGTGAAAGTTAGGTTACGGTACATTACATCTCCATAACCATTTTCATTACTTCAAAAATTTTTTATGTATGGTACTTCACAAATCCGCATTTTTTAAGTAATTTAATTTTTTAATTAGTGTTTTTATGGGAATTGTTAAAATTTAATTTTAAAATTTTTAAAATTTTTTTAATTAAATTGACTGAACCTGGTCTTCAAGTGGTTTCCAAATTATTATGTAATGTATGAAAAAATCCAAAATTTTTTTGAAACTGCTTCTATATAACGGGTTATAACTTTTTTAATGTCTAGGCTAGACAAATTATTCAGGCCATTTTTTAAACGTATTATAGATGATGTTTTTCATTATCCGCGATTCATGATTTTTTAAATTTAAAAAAATATGTATGTATGTATACATTATGTATACATTATCATCAAATCTATTTGAAAACATATATTACTAAGATTTAACAAGATTTTGTTATAAAATGAATTTGTTAAAAAAATTAATAAAATAAAGACAAAGTCTCTATTTAATTTCAAAAATTGTTAGCTTAATTCTAACACCCGTTCATAAAATTTTTAAACAGCATTTCAAATGTTGTTTCAGCAATATTCTCTAAAATTGTATTCATAATAGAATTTTAGCTTAAAAAACTTTTTTAAACATTGTGCAAATCAGCAAATTTTAAAATTGACTGCTCCAATGTTTAAACCAATTTTAAGATGACGTTGTTGTAATTTTGCTTTGTATTTATTCACATTTTTAACTTTGCTAATACTACCACTACTAGTCATAACATCAAAATAATTAAGAAAGATAAAATAAACAAAATAAATCCAAGAAGTTATTAAATTTTGTGAAACCAATGGATATGCTATATTTAATAAGAGAAATAGATGTAAGTACATACATATGTATGTATGTGTATACCCAGCTAGCATTTTATATCATAATCGAATATTTTCCGAATCAGCTTGACGAGAAAAATAACCGCATATGAGCTAATTTTTCGATCATAAATGATACTCCTGTTGTGAGAAAATCATGCACTACAGATGAATCATACCAAAGAAACATTTATGATACGATTTGCTGATTAGTTTTAGAGCAATTTTTTGCTAGTATTAAATCACCTTTTTGCGGTTGCTTTGCATTTTGTTCCTGCATTTTCAATAAATCAATATTTAATCATATAGATCAATCATAAGTGAATACTTTTTCAATCGATGTTGAAAAAGGCGAAGTTTAACGTATGACGGATTCATTGTTCCCCGGCCTTTATGCATATGTCATATACATATATACACTACACATGTGTAAACAAAAAATAAAAAAATAGTATTGTAGAAAATTAACTAGTGATATAAATATAAACACTCAAAACCAGTGTTGCCAGAAAATGGTGATGAAAGAATGCTAGATCTGTAAAAAAATTCTGCTAAAATGTTCTATCGAACAAATGTAAATCTAAATTTAAATTTTTTTATTGAAATAGCTTTGAATTTCACATTTATACAAACTTATTAGTATTTACAGGTGTTTTTGTAGCACATACATGTATATGTACATACACATATATATATGTACATCTGTATGTGATTGATATTATCCATAGATATGAATATTTATGTATTTTCAGACTGGGGCCAAGTGTCTTTATGTCAACACTAAAATTCTGGTCACAATTTTAGTAGTTAAGTTACATTGTCTACAGTTTTCTTCTATTCATCAGTATAAAGGAAAGAGAGGAAACAGATGTGGTGTATTTCTGGTGAATTTTTCAACAACTTGCCAATATACATAAATTTGTATGTACGTAAAGTATAGAAATGTACCAGTAAAGTCTGGTTGGGATGTCTCCATGTTGCTATAAGTACTACGTAGTCAGTACCAATTCAATTTTTTTAGAGTTACTAGTAGATTTCCAATGACAAGCACATGCTATATTTCTATAACACAAAGTATTCTATGGGGACTAATTAGAGATTAGTAATGGTGACACTTCCTTCAGGGTATACACATATAATATATGTATGTATGTATGTATATCGAGATCTATTTTCGGTTTAATTTTAAGCAAGATGTTGTAAAAAATAAACTTTTTAATTGAAATTAAAACTATGGCCTACCCATAGTTTAGAATAATCAAATGTCGACATGTTTGATATCTTTTAAAATGCAGGCTATAAAATTTCATCTTAAGCGACAATTTATATATGAACAAATATATTTGGATGCTATAAAAACATGTCTTCTGAAAACTTTAATTTTTATCGCTTACGGATAATTGAAAATGGGGCTCCATATACATATATATTTATACAATACATAGCATATAACATAGTTATTCGTTGTATCTACATTACGTAGGAAACATATATGTAATTGTAAAAATATTTACATATATGAATAGAATTAATTTCCACACTGAAAAAAAATTAACAAACTAACATTTTTTTATTAAAATCAAATTCTGCCAAAAAGTATTTTGCAGAATTTTTTAAAAATTTAATGCCTTTCATCTAATGAAAATGCAAGATCTGGCAGTGAAAATGCCAAAATGGCAACAATGCTCAAAACAAATAGAATAAAACTCGGTATTCCAATGCTTCTTAATCTGCAATAAAAAAAATCATTCAAAACGCACTTTTAGCCAAGATTCTTTGTTAAATCTTTTTATTTTTTAATTAAATACAATTAGAATCGCGAAAATTACGAAAATTTTGAAAAACATATCAACAGAGGGATGATAAAAAAATCTGATATTGTTAAAAAATTGGCAAAACTATTGAGGCTGAAAGCATGCAAAAAGTCGCATCTATCGCGAAGTTTGCAAAAAATCGCGAGAAATTGCAAAAATTTTAAGCAAAAAAATATATATATTATTATATATTATAAAATTTATAAAAAATTGCCAAAACTGTAAGGAATACAAAAAAATCGCTAAAAATCGCGGAAATTCGCAAAAACTTATTAACAGCGGGATTATAACAAAGTGAAATATTGTTTAAAAATCGGAAAAACTCTTAGGGCACTAAAAGCATGAGAAAGGTCGCTTTTATTGAGAACTTTGCAAAAAATCGTGAAAATGTGCAAAATCGGAAGCAAGCGCTAAAATTGTTTAGAAATTGTGAAAGTTTCGAAAAACACGTGGAAAACGCGAAAAATCGCAATTTAGCGAAAAATTGCTAAATGTATTGAAGAAATTACTAAACAAAATTACTACAATAATATATAGAGAAATAAACTGATTTGTTTTTATATTTTTGAATAAACTATTTTATTCTGATAAATTTTAAATATTTGAAAGCGGCACCGCTGAATATATATTTAAGGTGTCGCTGCCATCTTCAAAATGATTAAGTAGCTGGCTACCAGGCAACATTTGTTGCCAGCGGCACTTGTAGTCGTGTAGCCATGTAGCCTTCTGTGGACTATGTGTTTAATGCTTTATAGTTTAATTAAGACAATAATTTTGTAAATTTCACTGGCAGTAATGTATGCAAAAGAAACTACTGCTGCTCCCATATAAAATTTGTTTAAAGAAAAAAGGTAGAATAAGTTGTCCGTACACATAAATATGTAGATATATACGTACATATTAGAGAGCCTATATTCAAAATACGTCAACTCCAAACAACTAACTTTTCAGTAGAGCGAAAAAACTAGTTAATTCGCTCATTATTAAAAAACAAATGATGTGCCTTCCATAATATGGTTTAAGTATGCTAACTAATTTATAGGTCTGCAAAAAATATTTTATTTTGCACTGGTTTGCGCATTTTTATGAGATAGCATATTTTAGTCGATCAAAAAACAAATATTTTTTTAGATTTAGCATATTTTGTCGGAAAAAAAATATAATTTTTTTAATGTACCCAGCTAAAAAAATATGTATGGAGCATACTTATATGATATCCCATATGTATCGGATCCGAAAAATTAGGGTATATGGGCATATATGATTATCAGCCAAAACCCACGATATCGAACGTTGTCTTTCGCAATCATTTTTAACGACAAACAGCTGATTTGGGACCCACTAAACTTGTTCAGCACGACAAGTCGATCGACAATGCATGCGAATGATGACGTAACCATTTCCATACAAATTTGGTACCCACTATGAAAATTCAAACGACAACAAATGTCAAAATCAGTCACTTGGCTTGTGCTTGTCGACAAAACAAAAAAGTACACATAAATACCAAATTTTTAAAAAACTTTTGATTTATGAAAATCAAAAATAAAAATGTTAATTTTGTTTTGCGTTTATTATATTTAGTTAACTCACAAACATGCATTTTTGTCACATAATTCTTTTTGAATTACATACATACATACATACATATATATGTATGTATGAATGTGTATACGTGCAATTTATCTAACCAATTCTAAACACTCAATTAGGCACATTACTCTTTCCACTTCAATAGATTGCTTGTCCCATTGGTGCTACTTCCGTCCATTCTTCATTACAATCCGCTTGCATTATTTTAGGAGTATCTACACATTTCAACTTATATATTTATTTATATTTAACACACAAAATTTTGAAAACAACTTTTTAATTTTTTTGTATTGTCTTTCTTATGTTTATTATTGTTGTTATTTTTATTATTAATTTGTAGAAACTTTAAGTAGCATAGATTTGCATTTTTTATGGAATATTTTTCACATTTCAGCGCTTTTTATTTGTAAAGTAGCGTTTTATTTGTGAAATTTTCGATGTGGCAATATGCTAATTTGACAATAAGTAAATGCATTACGTTAACAACGTATAGCCTGACGACCGACAAGTCGATAGTTAGTAGGTCGCTCAAACAAACTATAATGAGTGACTTGTCGTCAGTCGATCGAGTAGTCGATCGACATCGTGGGTTAGGCTGTATATATAAAGTGAGTTCGTTTACTTTTGCAGTAAAATGCAGTAAATGAGTAGTTACTGCAAAATTTTTAAAATTTACTCTCAAAGAGAACTGTTGCCGTAAAAAGTACGAGAACGGAAAAATAGTAAAAATTAGTAAGATTAAAGAAACAGCTGACTCTAACTCCACATAGTGTTGAAAAATATATAACCTTTCGACTATGCAACTCTTTTAATTATTGGTACTCGATTAAATATTTTTATTACACGGACAATCTAAGAATAAATTCTGTAATTTATTTCATGTAATATTTGTAATTAATTTCTTTTTGATTTCCTTGTTTTGTTGTTGGCTAAATTACTAAAAATTACATGACTATTTGTTAATGTTACTGATTACCTTAAAAGCAAGTGCGATACTAAGTAACCAGATACTTTACAGTTTTACAGCTCTGGGTAATTAAAATAAATTGCAAAAAAAAAAAAGGTTTAATAAAATATGTTACAAAATATGTATATTAACAGCTATTATTATTATGATTTATAAATTAATTATTTTTTTAATGACTCACGATTTTCATTTAACCTTTTTTTCCAATTTTTACACTTTTCATTTGCTTACTTTCCATTTGTTTACATTTTGAATCATATGTTTTTGTCTTACTAAACTTTAATACGACAAATTTCTGCAGTAAAAATTTGCAAAACACTCAGTCAAGAACTGTCACTTTACTCTCTCAATTTGTGTTCTCATTTACTGTATTTTGGGTAAACGAACGGAATTTAGTAAAATGCAGTAAAGTTCAGTAAAAATTTGTAAAAATTTTGAGTACGCGAACGCAATTATATTCATACATTTTAATACATGTAAGTGTAAATATTCCCTCTACAGTATGCAAAGTTCATATTCATTCTCTCTTAATTGCAAAAGCGCAATTTTAATACATGTAAGTGTAAATATTCCCTCTACAGTATGCAAAGTTCATATTCATTCTCTCTTAATTGCAAAAGCGCACTGCTGTGCAATAAATTAAATTATTAAAATTGTTTTTTTTTTTATTTTGAACTGGGAGGTTATATTTAATGAAACATTTGTTTCGACAAATAATGAAAAACAAACTAAAAGTCATTTCATTCATTATTTTAAGTCAAAAGGTGAATCAATTATTTAAAAAACACAAAAATCATATTCGTACATAAAATTTAATTTAAGAAATCAGATTAAAAACTAAAGCAATTAATTCTAAAAGAAAGAAAAAACCGTCTAACAATAGTTTTCAATATAATTAGTTGCAGTAATATGATATTTGTTTCTTATCTAGAGAATTCTGTTATTTTCTATAAAATTAATGACTAGATTATCCTTTTGATTATTTGATATATTAAATAGGGCCACAATGTATAAAAACATACAAGAATTGTTTATTTTTTTTATTTTTTTTTTTTGTAACAAAAGTTTTTCTTTTTTAAACATTGAGGGAGGGTACGCATATAAACTTTGCATACCGTACGTATTTTCTAATGGATTTTCAATTCACGTGTGATAAAATACCAAGCTTTCTTGATTGCAAAAACGATCTTATGTGAGATATCATGTATGCATACATTCTTATACGGCTCCATATATTAAATATTATATGTATATATGGATCCACATATGAAGAGCTTCATAATTAAATTTCCATATATCAGCTCATATATTATAATACATTTCATACATTAGTCCATATATTAGTTCATATATAATAGTTTTGCCATGTATAATCACATACATTTCCATACATGAATTCATACATATTCATATATAGTTATATACATATATATATTAAAAATATATGGACCATATATAACTTTTTTAGCTGGGTAACCATATCTCAAAAAGTAGCCATAGGATATCAAAATCCTTACCAGAATAGTGTTCAGCATGGAAAATGCAATAAGATATGAGGTAGATTTATAATAAATTACTAATTTTTTAAAAATATTGGAAATTTACATGGGAGTTAGCATTTATTTTCACCAAAAAAAGTTATGCTTTGAGATAGCAGAATAAGAAAAATTGATATAAAAAGGGGAAAAAATATTTTTTTTATTCGAAATTTATACTGCAGATGAATATTGCATAGGGGAGCTATTTGCCATCGGAAACTCATTTTGACCAAATTTGAGTTGACGTGTTTTTTTATATGTATATGTGACGCGCAAAATAGAAAGGGACCTAAGGGTAAAAACCGGTTTTGTTCAGGAGAGCCATTTTAAAGATTTAAATACGTGTATCTTTGGTGTACCATCACATCATAAAACGCGCATATCTCTGGGAGGGAACACTTTTGGGGCATGGGATCGGTCTCATTCGATGCTCAGATGTTGTCCACATCAAAAAAAAAGTGAAAATTGATTTTTTTTTTACCCTTAGGTCCCTTTCTCTATGCGCTGTCACATATGCTCTCGGTATATAATTCAATTCCGAATTTAAGGCAAGTTAAGAACTAAATTAGGGTATTCACAATGAGTATATTAAAATTTTAATGTGGCAATATTGTGCCATCTTAATTTATTCATTGTGATCAGGCAACGATATAAATATACATACTGTGCAGGACTGTCAAATATGGCGATTTCTCGCCAAACGTGGGGATTTTTCAACTTGTTTGGCGTCCAAATTTTTGGTTTGGCGACATGGGGATTTTTCTTGCAATAAATAAATTTGCTGGTGATTTTTCTGGCGATAAATAAATTTGTTGGCGGTTATTATGGCAATTTTTTTTTTTAATTTAACTTCAAAAATTTTCTAATTCAGGAAAACCAGTTTGTTGAAAGAGTAGTTTCAAAAATAAATTCTACCAAAACTCATCTGCAAGATATTAAGACAATTTAATTTTGATAATTTTTTTACATTAATTATAGTCATTAATGCGTTTGGAATTTGGATGAGAAATTTTTACAATAAATAATTTTTGGCGACTTCATTTCTAGTTTTGGCGATTTTCTGATAAATATTGATACAATCATTTTAAAGAAATCTATATTTAAAAAAGTGTTATATAAAAACAAATCTATTATCAAATATATACTAAGAAAAACTACAAGCTACATAAAACTGATTTTTGGCGACTTTTGGCGATTTTGGAAATCAATTTGGGGAAATAGGTTTAAAAAAATCTGACAATCCTGATACTGTGTATATCAAAGTCTACAAGTTTCGTGCGTTTGAAAACTTTACCGCATGAAAAATGGCAAGTAAGGCAACACGCGTCATAATTTACTTATTTTTACATTGTAAAATGGACTTGTAACATTTTAAAATCCTTTTTTATCCAATACTGTATGTTTTTCAAACTCTTCAATAAGTTTTTACTCCAGGATTCTAATTTGTTTAATTTTTTTCTTTTTTATTGTCGGCTGATTAGTTGTCAAAACAATACAACGCGTTAAAAAGTTGAAAGTTAACCAACTTCCTGCGGCAAACGCCTCAAAGAGTTTCGTATGTAACTTGTTGCACGCAAAAGCACTGTTTCAACTTTTTTGACAGATGCCTACGGCTCGCACGCGCACTATCGCATTTTATGTACTTTCAGCTTAAGTTCTTTTTACCCGACTTTGCAACGCAAAGAAGGGTATTGTGTTTATCAGTTATGTACATTAGGGTGGCCGTTATTTATTTATTTTTTTTTATTTCTTCTACTCTCACTCCCCAAATGGGTTCAGTCTTATGTAAAAAAAAAAAAAAAATTTCATTGCGATAAGTTGTGTTTTAGGGGGTGCGTCCAGCCCTCAAAGTTGGCCCTCTAGCTCTAGCGGTCAAGTCTTACAGTTGTCCGATTAGGCTCAAATTTTGGCATACGCTTACTGAAGTATTGTTTTATGTAAATTGAGCGTAATTTTTGTAGATTTTTTAAAATTTGAAACTTTACCTCTAGGGGTCAAGGCTCACAGTTGTCCGATTTGGCACAAATTTTGGGAGGATCCGCTTACTGAAATGGCGTTTTATGTAAATTGAGTCTAATTTTGGTAAATTTTATAAAATTGGAATTTCGACCCAAATGTGGCACGCCAGGGTGCTACCCGTCTTGGCTAAAACAAAAATTCCAAAACGGATTTTAATTGCCACCCTAATGTACATACATATTATTGTTTTTAATATTTTAGTGCTAAATACGTGTTAGTATTTTTGTATTAATGTTTTAGTAATTTCCTTAATTGTACTTACCTGGTGATACAAGACGTCCTTCAGTTCCTGTTACGGTAAAATTGCTAAAAGCAAAATTGCCAAAAGACTCTTTCGGTTTCTTACACACATAACCTCCAACTTTTTTGCACTTTTGCGCTTGCCAGTACATACTAGATGGCAGCATTGGCGTGGGTGACATTTTCCATTGCAAGCCAAGACAAGTGGCATCCGAAGGCTTTATTTCAAATTGACCCTGGCCAGGTAGCCAACCCTTAAGAGAAAATAGAAGAGTGTAGAAGTAGTGCTTACATATAAATAAGATGTATACAGAATTAATATAGAAAATAATTATTTTGTATTGCAAAGTATAGGTCAAACGAAGAGCATGAAATGTTTTATTATCAAAAATGCTAATAAAACAAACTAAGGAAATATACAACTTGTACCTAATTAACATTAAGCATTTTTTCATGAAATTAGTTGCATGAAAATTTTTTATTTGTCAATAAGGGGCTGTCCATATATTACGTAACGCTGTTTTCCCCGACTTTTGACCCCCCCCCCCCCTAGTAACAGATCGTAACAAAACTGTGAACCCCCCCCCCCCCCACCCCCAAGGAATAACGTAACAATGAGATAAAAAATAAATTAAACAGCTTAAAGTTTTTATTAAAAAAAATTAAATTTAATTCATTGTTTTAAATTCATTTGTTAGACTAGCACAGTACGTAGACAAAATTAAACAAGCTTACGTATGAAAGTACTCCATATATTGGCGAAATTATTTTTTAAATTTCTTCCCAAGTGTCCAAAAATTCCAAAAATTATGGTTTTATATACTACGTTTATACGCAGGGCTTATTTGCAAATAAAACTGTAAATTGTTGCCATATTATTGTTTTTATTGCGACTTACTAATTCAGAAAACTATTCACGATTAACGCACTATTTGCAAATAAAATGCTTGATGTTGCCACGCTTATAAATGTTTGATAACAAAAAACAATAAATGGATTAATGTACTTTTGCTATGCCGTATAAACAGTGAGTTAATTTATTTGCGAATATTTTTATTTCCAAATAGTGCGTGTATAAACGTACTACGTATATTACTATGTTTATACACGCACTATTTGCAAATAAAAATATTCGCAAATAAATTAACTCACTGTTTATACGGCATAGCAAAAGTACACATATTTGGTAGCACTTCTATAGAAAAGTTACTTTTTTTGACAAAAAAAAAATAGTGTAAATGTACAAAATATCAAATAATTATTTGTTTTAATTGTCATTATTTGCTTCTTTTAATGATTTTTGTGCAATATTAATCCATTTCTTGTGTTTTGTTATCAAACATTTGTAAGCTTGGCAACCTCAAGCATTTTATTTGCAAATAGTGGGTTAATCGTGAATAGTTTAATGAATTAGTAAGTCACAATAAAAACAATAATATGGCAACAATTTACAGTTTTATTTGCAAATAAGCCCTGCGTATAAACGTAGTAATAGAGAGCTTATTCCTAAACTGTATGTATGTATTAGTGATGTGTATTGGAATTCCAAAACATTCGGCCGTTTCTAGATATTCGTATTCGTTAAAAAATATATATAAAGAAATTCATAAATCCAAAACGAAATTTAATTGAATGGCACACAAATATTAGTTTGTAATAATTAAAAAAAAAATAATTTTTTTTTTTTTTTGCTATGCGTTTTTTGCCAAATAGTCTGCTATAGTTTTCCGTATTGATGACTGAGCAGTATTTCAAACATAAAGACGTAAGAGAGCTTAAATATGACTCCGTTTGGCCATCTTCAAATCAATCTAAAATGTGCGTGAAACAAAAAATTATATCTTGGATCAGTAAAGGTTGCCATGGTGAATTATATTTCATTTTCTAAAAGAGATCATTTCTAACCCGCTTTAAACATACAGATTGTTGGTATATCAAATGAGTCAAAATGGTGTCAATTACGAAAGATATGCAATTTTCCTTTTCTTAATTTTTGTCCCTTCTACAACATTACATTTTCAATACGTATTTGCCTTAAAATTAGAGGGGCACACAATCTAGTTCCTAAACACATTTCACTGTTGTTTTCATAATATTTTTTTTAAGTTCTGTTGCATAAAAAATTAAAATAACAATTAAAATAAAATTATGAAAATACGTCTATTTATGCAAGTTTCCATTAACACTAGAGCTGCTCGATGTTAATCGATGCATCGTAAACATCGATGTTTTGGTTTTGATACATCGAATAAATGCCGATGTATCGTGTCATACGATGTTAACCGATACATAGATGTTTTTATTCGATGTATCGAAAATACGACTTTTTGTATATATTGATGCTTGCAACTCATTTAATGTAGAGATAAAAAACCCCTCCTAGAATGACTTTTAAAACGTTTTTTATTGTGAAAAATTTGTCAACATTTTCTTGCTATTGGTAATAATCAGCAATGTAAGTTCTTTTTCCATATTTGATGTAAAAATCAATAATATATATGGCTTAAAATTACTGTTACAGAAGTTTTTAGACACCCAGTGAAAGTTATATCACCGCATTGTAAAGTTCCAAGTAGAGCTACTAAAAATATGAAGCTTTGTCAGGAACATTGAAAACTAAATTACACACAATGGAAAATATTACTTTCAAAACTGACATTTGGTCCGATTTGCAAAGCAATAGAACTGGCCTCTGAAAAAAGAAGTACATACCGTGTTTTGCACACATGCTTTTCTTAATTCTTATGAAATTTTAAAATAGAATATAAAAAATATTAATATATTTAATAAATTTAAAACTTAATAATTTGATATTGTCATGTACATATATAGAAGAATATATTTTTTGAAAGGACACTTCCCAGCAAAAAAATTTGAAAATTTTGTAATGGGTAGTACTCTTTTAATGGCTTACAAAGTAATGAGTGCTACTTATTTATTTAATTATTTTATGTGTATAATAATGACTGTCTTGTAATGAATAAAATAACAACTTATTTATATCATTACATGAAGGTACTTATTGTAGTACTTCCTAGTTAATCCTGAAATCTATCTAAAAAATATTTATTGATTGTGAAAGTCAGCTTCGAAAACATTAAAATAACTTTGGTTTACTACAATATTTATTACAAAATCTAAGTATTTTCGCATATTCTTCAATATACGTATTCATATATTTGCTTTGTAAAATTATGATTTTTAACAATCCCAAAAAAGGTTCAAATTTTATAATTATGTTACAAAATTCTATTTGTTTATAATTTTTTGGCTATTTTATTAAATTTTGCATTTTTGTGAGCATAAAATAACCCATTATATTTTGAATACTTTTAGGCAATCAGTAATCTATTAACTCTTGGATATTTTTAGGCAAAAAGTATAGGGTACCGCATACTTTTTAAACTTCTCATATAAAAATAATGGCCTATTCAGTCAAATTGTAAGTACTCACGACTGGAGAGTACATACACTTTTTTGCATTCTAGTAGGCAAACTTTTTTGGTGGGGTATGATCAATTAAATAAAGAATTGAGCAAAACATACGTACTTTTGTACCAAATTAGTAATTTTTTCTGTTACGTAACATTTTCAAAGACCCCCTCTCCACCCACCATAACAAAACGTAACAAAACTCGAACCCCCCACACCCCTAGAGCGTTACGTAATATATGGACAGCCCCTAAGAGGCCTGGAGGAGCAATTTATATCAAACAAATTGCCAAAGCTGCATCAGAGATTCATTCTACGTCCTTTTTTATATAACATTATCTTTTATAGCGCTGCAATTAGCAAATAGAAAAAATTTCGTGCAACAAAATTCATTAAATTTCATGAAAAAATGCTTAATGTAAATCAGGTATTATTTAGTGAACAAATACGAATATGAGATACTAAATTATATTTGAGTTATATTTATTTTAATATCCATCTATATACAACAGACTCTAAACAACAGTTCGAAGCGGTTTGCATGGTGGTGTTAACATTGATCCGCATTTCTTAAAAAATGAAGCCCAAGCTAGGTTTTCAGTGAATGGAGATAGTTACCACACCATCAAAAATGATATATTGTTTAAAAATGTGGATGACATTGATTTGCACAAGATGTACTTTCGAATGAATGGTACTTCTTGCGACCGCAACCATGAACTTACACCAAAAAAAAAAAAGTTTTAAAATCAAGAAAAAACAATTTGATTTTAAAAACGTAACCGTAATGAAATAGAACCTAGTTTGTTTTCTGTTATTTTAAAAATGTTCACTCTTGTTTTAAAAATGAAAAATAGTTTGAAATCAAAAAAGAATATTTTTTGTTTGAAAAAGACAACAACCTTGGTATAAAGTTGAACATACTCAAATTAAAGGATTATGTTTTTGAGTTAAGAATGGAATATTCTTGAAGTAATAATGAAGCATTTTTATTTTAAAACTTATTATTTTTATATTAAAAATGAAACGTTTGAATTAATAATGGAGATTTAATAAGTTAAGAATGAAAGGTCTTAAATTAATAATGAAGCATTTTTCAATTAAGTATGAAGCGTCCTAAATTGATAATGGAGCATTTTTTAATTAAGAATGAAATGTCCTAAATTAATAATGGAGAGCTTTTATATTAAAAATGAAACGTTTTAAATTAATGATATAGAATTTTCGTTTTAAAATTAAAAATATTATATGGAACGAATTTTCATTTGGGTTATGACGAGTTTGTTGTGCTCCAGGATCATACAGGGTAATGGACATTAATATACACTTGGTCATAATAATAAATTAATTCTCTTTTTTTAACACGACACAAATATAAAATGTTACTCGGTGAAAAATATAATTTCCTTAATTTTTAAAAATTTAAATTCTTGATATAATAATAAAATATTTTTGTTTTTAAATGTTTTAAAAATACATTTTCTTTTTCATTATGACTTCAAAAATTACAATTTTTATTTTACTAAGAAAACATTATTGTTTTTGAAATTTTTAAAATGAAAGCGCTTATTTTTGTTTTAAAATTGTTTCGTTATAAAAATAAGAATATTATGTATTAATATCATACAAGAAACATTATTATTTTAATAATAATTTTTAAAAATGCTGCATTTTTAAAACCAAAACGCACATTTTTGTTTTAGAACTGCTTCGTTATAAACATAAGAATGTTGTTTATTAATCTCATAAGAAACATTCTTATATTAAAAATGATTTTTTAAAATGCTGCATTTAAAAAAAACACACACACATTTTTGTTTTAAAGCTGCTTCGTTATAAAAATTAGAATGTTATATATTAACGTTATAAAAACATTCTTATTTTAACAATTATTTAAAAAAATTTAAAACGAAAATACAAAATTCTTGTTTTAAGAATGCTTTTTTGGTTCAGTGTACTAAATTAAAATTTTTGCCATAAGTTGATTTCGAGAAATTGATCTGTTACTTGGCCTTCAAGATCGTACGATTTGACACCTATCCATTATTTTCTGAGGGAACACGTGAAGTCATTAGCTTAATGCTTATAAACTTGCAATAACTGACTCCTTGGAAGTCAAAATTGTTCGTAGTATTTGTGACATACGACCAGCTACACTCAAAGAAGTTTCCCAAAACTGAAGGTCCAGAATTCGGTTCGTCAAGAACAGCCGTATCGGTCACATGCACGAAATAATTATCAAATGCTTATACCCAAGAATGATAAAATAAAGATTACGCCTTGCGCATGATTTACCGTTTGATGGCGTAGTAGTCCCCTCGCAAAGGTTACCAAGTCTGTATCACATGTGAAATTTATAATTTCTTGCAAAAAATTTATGTATTTTGTTGTAATTGGCAGCAGTGTGCACACTTAATTTTTTTTAAGTTCGGTAGAATCGACAAAAAAAAAATCGGTAGATTTGAATGAAATTCGGTAGAAAATTTTTTTATTCAGAGAAACACAAAAAACAACAATTCAAAGAAACATAAAAATAACAAAATATACATATGTACTTATATATAAAGTGTAAGTGCAAGGAGTATCAAACTAAACAGGTTCCCAAAGCCCATTTAAAATTCCACATTTGATTGGAAATTAAACTGCCATAAACAATGAAGCATTTCCAATAATAAAAAAATGTCATCCTCAGTTATTTTCCCTTACCCTTTATATATGTATGTAGATATGCTATGCGTATATAAAATAATATACATAAATAACAGGAATTCAGTTTTTGTGAATAGGTTTTATAAAGCTACTAAAGTAACTTTTATTTGACAAACACCTAATTCACACGAAGACTTTTATGAAGTCTATTTTTCGAAGTCATTTTTGGTTTGATAGCTAACGGGGTAGAGAAGAAAGAGGTGTAGAAAAAATGACTCGATGTCTGTTTTCTATGGTTTTTTTCATACCCTATCGGAAATTGGTTAACATTAAGCTAACTATTTCGCAAATATTACTGACTGACACTTGGATTACTTTAAATGTAATCAACTGACTATTTTAACATTGCGATGTCCTAGGCGGTAGTCAATTGTCTCACTCTGCACTACTTTCAGCTAACTTAAAGTTGACTTTTTTAAATCACCTGGTAGTAAGTTAAAAATTTTTTCCGGGTTTCGAACATCTAGTTATCATCACACGTTGTGTACTCAACGCGCTACCACTCGGCTAAGGTACCATCTAAAATAACAACAGCAAAATGTTAATATAAAACTGAAATGAGCTTAGTAGCTGAGAATAAATTTTTTTGGCTCTCATCAAATTTGATTACGTACTCAACTTAAGAATTAATTTTGGGTTTGTTCTGGATGACATTGCAGTTAGCTTTTAGTTAGTCTAAGAAAAGTTAACTATAAGTTAACTATTTTTGTAGTCAACAACACATTCTCCGACAGGGTATGTACTGCACATGTGTGTATAAACAATAAAATCAATAATAATCAAAACCAATACAAAAAATTTGACATGTAAAAGTAATCATCGTATGAACGCAAATAATTTTTGGTAGAAACTTCAAAAGGGAATCAAGAAAAATAGACGTCATAAATTTCATCGTCTGAATCCTGTGAAACATTTGTAACTACAAAGATTATATGTAAGATCCATTTATGAATTTAAACCTTTGTGCAAAAATTATTGAATCATTGGTAGGAATAAATATTTCATCCCCAAGGCACAATTCTTTGGCATATATTAGGTTACTTATAGTTTCAGTTTTTAACTGATTTCTTTGTTCTGTTTTAATGATTTTCATGACAGAAAATTACCGCTCTGCGGCTGCACTGCTTTGTGACAAAATAGGTAATTTACACATACATATATCGATTAAATTACAAAATAACAATATTCGGTAGATTTCAGGCCTTATTCGGTAGAATTGGTAGATTATTAAATTCACAAACATATTCGGTAGAATCTACCGAATATCGGTAGAAGTGTGCACACTGGTTGGCAGCCCCGTGATTAATTTACTCAGAGAGATCTCCAAGAAAAAAATTACATGTTGTTGTTTAAAGGTAGCAAAACTTAGAAAAATAAAAAACAAAATAAAAATAAAGAGATAAGAAAAAGAGCAAATATGAAATGTGAGTTTGTGTGCGTGTAATAGTTCTTCAGTTGAATTTTACTAGCCAGGCTGAGCAGTGATGGTAATTGGATATCTTGATTTCGTGCCGAATCTGTTTCTAAATAGTGCCAAAATCACTTGAATAGTGCCAAACCACTTTTTCATAATTTAAATGATTACACTCGATGTTCGTTTAGTATACTATGACCCTTGAATGATACATTATTGTGTGTAGATAAAAAAAATCCATGAATATCACAAAAAACACGCTAAAAAATTAGTTGTTTACACATACGTTTTTTACGTCTCCGATATCTTTCCAAAACTCACTCACACTTGGCATAAGGAATTTTTTAATTCTTCAGGGTATGATACAGATCTGTATTAAATTTTAATTTTTCATCGTGTTTTCTTTTGTTCGGAAACATAAAACGAAGTAAAAATATGCCACTTAAGCTTTTTGGTGGTTATGGCTACGGTGACCTCAATTCTTAAACCAAAATACAGAACAAGGAGATATTTAAAAACAGCAACTATAGTACAATCGACCTTACAGACATATTAAGCATATTGTAGTTTACAGAATGCTAAAATTTTTAAATTATCAAAAAAATTCAAAATGCAACATAACAATGTAATCACATACGCTAATCTACAATTCGATGGTCACAACCGACCTTACCGGTTCTCAACTTGTTCGGCGTCCAAAGTTCTGGTTTGGCTACATTGCGATTTTTCTGGCGATAAATAAATTTGTTTGTTTGTTTATTTTTTTTAACAAAATTGAACATCAAAATTTTTGAAATTCAGGAAAATAGTTTGTTATACTCCTACAAAAAAAAAAAAAAAAGATTCTACCAAAATTCGTCTTTAAGAAATTAAAACAATTTGATTTTGATGAACTTTCTTATATTAATTATAGTAATTAATGTGTTTTGAATTTGGATGAGAAGAATTTACCAAAAACAATTTTTGGCTATTTACTTCTGCTTTTGGTGATTTTTTGTTTTATAAAAATGTATGTAAATAAAAAAGTGTTAAATAAAAACAAATTTATTATCAAATATGTATATATTAAGAAAAACTACATTAAACTGATTTTTCCGACTTTTGAAATCAATTGTTGCAGAAACTACGTTAATTTTTTCTAAAGCATTTTGAGTCATGAATATACAGAACAAATACTGAACAGCATATAAAATACAGAACATTTCAACGTTTTTTCTTCTAATCTAGGTGCACTGGAGCTCGCCACGCCAAGTTCTAGCCAATGCACGCAGTGTGTATATTTACACGAAGCCATTCGAGCTGTTTTTACTCCCCTTATAACTTTGTTCCCCGCAATCGTAAAACTATAATATTTAAACCATAATTAGAATAAATTCATGTTACCTCATAAAATGGAGAGAATAATGCGTATTTGTTCATTTCTTTGCATTGGAAAAAATGTTTTCAAGTAAGCAGGCTGTCTAGAAATTGTATGACATCCTTACGATTACAAATTTATATAACACATAGCATATTTCTGTATTATGTAGGTATTGTGCCAAACAAGAACTTGGTCAAAATTTATATCTCACTACGTTTAATGGGCGAAATTTTGGATAGGAACTTGGCCTTTTTTCACATTTACGTTTTTGTGAGGATTAATAACTTATAAAGAACAGGACTCTCAAATACAGTATTTTTCTGTATAATACAGAACGAATGGTCACCATAGCTATGGCTCGAATGGACAAAAAGTGCCAGAAAAGGAGCAAGGGTGCCACAGTGCCATTTAACATCCAATAATGCCAAAAATGGCACAATTGTGCCACATTTTCCATCACTGAGGCTGAGTGACGTCAGAATTACATCATGCCCAGAAATGTTTTTTTATTCTTGGGCGCTGGCGTAATCTTCAGCGATGCCAACTATTTATAACCCAAACGCGCTACTATCCTTCCCAAAACGCGCTATAACGCGCTAAGTTACAGCATTGTCAAATATTTATAGCAAAAACGCGCTATTTTCTACGCGCTAAATTAAATTTCAATAAAGTCGGTGTATGTATGTATTAGTGTACTCGTATATACAATTAATTTTTCAGATTTTGCAATATTGCTTCCTTGAAATTATGTTTTGATTAACTAAAATCATTTAATACAGAATCAGAATCACCTTTCAAATAATCGAAATGCTTAGTTCTTACTTTTAATTTATGTATTTCTAAAACTTTGTAACAACATATAAATTGTTTTGCGATTCTAATGCTTTTTGTACTTCAGCTATAATAGATGCTTTGTAAGTTATGTTTGCGACAGCTGAATCATTAACTAATTTAAAAAATTTTATCGGAGTTTTGGATATTAGAAAATTGTTAAATTTTTACAAAAAAAGTTTAAGAAATATTGAACTGAAATGATATTATTGACTTTATTCAAAACGCGCTAATTTAGCGCCTTTTTTTAAAAAGCGCGCTAAGACGGAAAAAAGCGCGTTTGGCATAGTTAAAACGAGATTTATCTAACGCGAAACGCGCTAAATTTTCACCGCTGGTAATCTTTATTTTATCATTCTTGCTTATATCAATGTCACCAAGAAGAGAAAACGCTTAAAAGCAGAACAGCACTAATACATGCTTAGTGCTGCTCCACTGAAAAAATCGCTCTTGTAAATGTTTAATTGGGTATATGAAAAATATTGTTATGGTTTAAGTTTATATGAATGGACGTTTGTATTTAATGCTGCCTAACCATGCGTTTTCACATGCAAGTACCTTGCATGCAAGCTCTGTGTACGTATTATCAACGAAAATTTCATACAAATTCCCGACTGTCTTGCAACTTGCATGTTTGCCTTTTATTGCAGAGTTGTCCATAACATAAAAAAGTTTAATTTTGAAGGAACCAGATAGTATTGAACTTAACTCGTGTTATTTTAATGTTATTTATGTCTAAAAAATTCATTAACCGCTTGATTTATGAATATTTAATAAAATAAATATTAAATTAGCTTTTAAATGTAACTATTTAAAATTAGTAAAAACTCATATAACATTACACTGAGATCCAGTTAATTTCTACTAAAGTGTTAATAGGGCAACACTGTTAGCTAACTTTCCATTTACTTGCTGCAAGTGAAACAAGTCACTGCCTTGTAAAATTCCTTGGCAGTTGAGTTGGAAGTAGAGTGCAAGTGCCGAAAGTGTAGTTGTGTTAGTAAAAGAGTTTGAGTGCATTGAGTTTTTCGAACTTGCACTTGCACGTGTAAACCCTAGGTAAGACTGTATGTACAACTAGTACAATCAATTTATTGATACATACTAGACACTCAGCATCTGCAAAAGTATTCAAACCAAATAAAAACTTAGTTTTCAACTCTATATTCCACATATTTTTTCTCTTTTTTATAGCAATAAAAAGTGCTGTTATAAAAAGATTTAAATTAGATAAATCTATATATATAAAAATAAGTCCGTATATGTACGTCGCCAAACTAATCATAAACGCGTCGTGCGATTTCAACCAAACTTATACACTACGTAGGCAGTAGCCCATATATGGTTTATATAAAGTTTGGTTGAAATCCGATACCGCATGTGTGTGCGGTGCGTATGTGAAGTGAATGTGTTTTTGCCTCATTTATAAACTTAATACCATAATGGAATCAGTACGAAACGAAACTGGAGGAATGTTTTTTTTAGACGCTCCAGGAGGAACTGGCAAAACATTTCTGATTTCCTTGCTATTAGCGACTATAAGATCACAGAGTAATATGGCATTGGCACTTGAATCGTCTGAAATAGCAGCGACGTTATTAGATGGTGGTCGGACAGCCCATTCTGCACTTAAATTACCACTGAATATGAATGTAAATGAAAATCCCACCTGTAATGTTTCCAAAAATTCGGGAATGGGCAAAGTCTTGCAACAATGCAAATTAATAGTGTGGGATGAATGTACAATGGCCCATAAGAAATCAGTGGAAGCGTTAGACAGGACATTGCAAGACTTGCGTAGTAATGATCAACAGATATTTGGTGGCGCTTTGATTCTGTTGGCTGGTGATTTTCATCAGACATTGCCTGTGATTCCCCGTTCAACACCAGCAGATGAATTAAAAGCATGCTTAAAGTCATCTTATTTATGGAGACATGTACAAATACTCAATTTGACTACAAATGTGCGAGTACAAATTCAAAACGATCCATCGTCCGACACATTTTCAAGGCAACTGTTGGCAATAGGCAATGGTCAACTTGCTGTTGATCGTGAAACTGGCTTAATCACTTTACCAGATAACTTTTGTAATATTGCACCGACAAAAGAAGAATTGGTGTCAAGTGTTTTTCCAAATATTGCAGAAAATTATTGCAATCATAATTGGTTAGCTGAAAGAGCTATACTGGCCGCTAAAAATAAAGACGTTGGTCAAATGAATGCAGACATTTTAACCCATGTTCCTGGCGAGGTTGTAACATATCAATCAGATGACACGGTTACGAATCAAGACGACGCTGTTAATTATCCGACAGAATTTTTGAATTCATTGGATTTACCCGGGTTTCCACCTCATCGTTTACAATTGAAAGTGTGTGCTCCCATTATTATGCTTTGAAATGTAAATCAACCACGATTATGCAATGGGACAAGATTAGCGGTTAAAAAGGTCATGAACAATTTGATCGAAGCAACAATTTTAAAGGGGAAGTTTAAAGGTGAAGATGTATTGATTCCACGAATTCCAATGATTCCATCAGATTTACCTTTTGAATTCAAAAGACTACAGTTTCCAATACGTCTTGCATTTGCTATTACAATAAATAAAGCGTAAGGGCAATCGTTGGAATCGTGTGGAATTGATTTAGAATATCCTTGCTTTTCACACGGCCAGTTATATGTTTCGTGCTCACGTGTTGGCAAGCCTTCAGTTCTCTTTGTCTACACAACAAATCATGGCAAAACCAAAAATGTTGTCTACGAAAGAGCTCTAAGATAGTTTAAGTGATACATAGTCTAAGATTGTAAGAAACTAGAATTAAAAGTTGAATAATAGGGAACAAAACCAACTTTATTAAAAACAAGTGTGTTTCTTTTCTTATTTTGTTTTGCCGTGCGAAGCAGGCAACGGGCCCGCTAGTTATTTATATAAATAATATAGAAAAAATAAATTAAATCTTTTTGGTAGTGTTTGAATACTTTCGGTGTATTTTTTTTTCATAAAAAATTTGACAGAAATCTGCTCTTTTGGTGTATTTTATGCTCTTGCCTTAGATTTCTGTTAGCAGCGTGACCGTTTGTGCTACTAAAGTATCAATTTGCTACTTTATTACATTTTTGTTACTTTTAGTGACACTTTTTTAAAATCAGCTAAATCTGCTACTTTTTGTTACGTTTTGATATTATTTCTTATGACAGACAGCGTTGTCAACTCGGTGCTTTTCGCACCGTTTTTAGTGCTTTTTGAAATTTTCGTCGCGAAAAAATTTGAAGTTAAGCCTACAGTACACTGCATATAAAAAGCCACATGCGTATGTGGCGATGACGTCACGTGAATTTTCAGCATGTTCGTTGCATTTTTAAATTACTAGTAGTGGCTACATGCCGTAAAATTTGTATAGTATTTTTGTTCCAAAATACTTATGTGGCACATGTACCCGAATCGAAGACATTTTCTTGGGCAGCTCATCTGTAAGCTTTACTGCTCGGTGCTTTTTTACACAAATTTTTGGTGCTTTTTATTTCTTGGCTGTGGAACTAAACCCATAACTCAAAATGAATGTTCCTTATATAATATAGGTATATATGTAAATTTTTTTTTTGAAGAAGTCTAACATTTAAAAAACATTAGCACTGAAGTTAAGTTATTTGTAACCTACTTCGTTCCTTTTTTCTAAAATAATAGTACATATAATTTAAGTTTATATAACTTGGTTAACTTGCAAATTACTTTTTTTTTTAAGTTTGTAACTTTGTTATTAATATTGCGTTTGCTGTGAAAGAATGTTTCCACAGCATTGTTTAATAAAAATCAAATTTTTAGTCTTGATTTAAAAAAAAATTAACTACTACTCCCATCGAGTTCAAAATCTAATCAGCAAGTCGAAAAGACTTGCCAATTGCTGCTAATTTGACTAATTTCAGGTGATTTGTTTCTTCGTTGACGAAAAAAATTAATTTTTTTTATAATAACTTAAAAACGTTTCGTCAAATTGATTTTAGAATTCACTGATTCTCATAGAATCAAAATGTGTATCGGATGCTTCAAATTTGAAGTTTTAGGGATAAAATGTTAGGTCAACCGATTTCTATATTTTTATATACAAAAATTTTTTTTTTTAACAAAATATTTTAATTTAGTGCTTTTTTACTTATATTACGCGTTTTTTCCTGGTTTCAGTGCTTTTTAAAATTTAAAAGTTGTCATCGCTGATGACATACTATTTTTTTATATCAACCTATAAGAAAGCTGTCATTTTTGTAACAAAGTTTGAGTTGATTAGAAGAAATAAGCAACTGTCTTTGATTAAATTTGTTGGAAGTTGATTTGGAAGATTGGAGTTCAACAGAAGATCTTGTCAAGAAATATATAGCCACATTTCCAAAAAATTTAAACCTTAGAAAATTTTTCATATATTATTTATTTAAAGTACAACAATTTCTGATTATATTATACATATGTACATATCGTTACCTTTATATAGAAAGTGATGCTTTTTCTTCCGACGGAGTTTTCTTTAATTTGGAAAGTTTTTCGTCATCCTACGTCAAATCAATATACTTCGGTATTTCTTATACATACATATAAAGTATTCATGAATTGTTAACTAGTTTTTTTATCTATAAATTGTTAATGTTTTTATTATGTTTTTCAATTATTACTTGTAAATAAAATATAATATATGAAAAAATTAACAAAACTAACTCAAAATCGTGTTTTTACTTTAAATTTTTGTTTCTAAAATAGTTGCCCCTTTTTTGAAAAAAAATCACCTTTTTTGTGCCACTTTTATTTCTTAAATCCCCTTTTTGTGCTACTTTTCGAAATTTCTCAACGGTCACACTGTCTGTTAGTAGTTGTGCTGTGTACGTATGCAAAGCAAAATTCTAGCAGAGCCCCCAGGGCAATGGGATGGTGGACACTGGCTTATACCATATATTGATGTATGTTTTTACGTTGAGAACCTAAAATTTTTATTAAGTTGCTTGGAGGAAATTAACTAAAGTATTACAACTTTTGAATACAAATTTCGGAAGAGATTCTTTAAATTAATATATTGTTTCTAAAAACGTCAATGTTATTAAGTTTTACGTTGGATGAATGGTAATTGTTGTTGAAAGTGAGCAAGTGAAGTCTTCCATTGGAATAATGATTTATATATCATTATATTTATGAACTTAGTGTACAGATTTTGTTATAAAGAAAATGAAACAATTTCATTAGCATATTGAATTTGCTTATATGTATATTTATTTCATAAAGTAAATTTGCAAAATAGTACTGTACAAAAATTGACGGAGTGATTGAATCATATGCCCATGATGTTATTACAGGTATTCTTTAAAATGACTGAGTATTCATGACCTATGCCTTGACATACATAGGAAGTAGTGACGTAGTTGTCAACGAAATTCCGCAAAAGAGAAATAGACTATACAGTTATTTGAGACGAGCGAGACGGAAAATTCTCGAAAGCCAAACAACTCACAAAAGCCTTAATTACGATAACGCGAGAGCTTATTCAGCCCAGAGCTGCTTAACGACTGCAATTTCTTATAATTAAGGCCATTGTTCTTGCTTTCAGCAAATTGTAATATGATAAATCATAATAATTCACATATTCGATTTGCAATAAAAAGCTGAGTATATAAAGCCAGAAATCTCATGTTATTTGTTCATTAATAACATTGCGCAACAGTGAAAAATCCACACGGACCTGACAGTTGTAACGGCAAAAGTCGTTGCACTTCTTTTTTTTATATAATTAAATGAATTCCTGTCGACCATACTACGCTGTGTGCATGGATGTTTGTGTGTATCCACCAAACAAAATGCTCCGAATTCGTAAAGAATTCGTATCAACTGGTCGACAAAATCTTCCGATTTCGTAACCGAAATATTACCGAAATCATTACAATTTTTGTATGAAATGGTTGACACGACTTCGCAACGATATGTCGGTACGAATTCGTAACGACATGTAGGTACGATTTCTTTTTGCTTTTATAGCAGAGTACCGCTTCACCGCTATATTGCTGCATTGTCGAAATAATTTGCTCACACTCATTTTTTTTATATATATTTGTTACAATCCTTTTTTTTTATCAACATATAAATATTTATTTAAAAAACAATTTTTCACAGACTTTTACTCATGTACTCGAAAATCAAAGTTTTACACCCTTATTCAAAAAAATATTTTACTTGAGCTTTACCCTGCATTTAGATATGCAAGTGCCTTGCATGCAAGCTCTCACAAATGCCCGACTGTCTTGCAACTTGTATGTTTGCCTTTTAGTGCAGAGTTGTCCATAACATAAAAAATTTTAATTTTAAGGGAACCAGATAGTGTTGAACTTTATTCGTATTGTTTCAATGTTATTTATGTCTAAAAAATAAATAAACTGCTCGATTTATGAATATTTAAGAAAACAAAATTATTAAATTAGCTTTTAAATGTATTTAAAATGAGTAAAATCTCACTTAACACTACACTGAAATCCAGTTAATTTGCGCTAAACTATTAATAGAGCAACACTGTTAACTAACTTTCCATTTACTTGCTACAAGTTCAACAAGTCACTGTCGTGTAAAATTCCTTGGCAGTTGAGTTGGAAGTAGGCTGCAAGTGCCGAAAGTGTAGATGTGTTAGTAAAAGAGTTTGAGTGTATTGAGTTTTTCGAACTTGCACTTGCATGTGTAAACCCTAGGTTAAAGTTCATAGCAGTTACCAAGCACTTTAAGGCTAACATTGCTTTGTTAAGAAATTGTATTCAAAAGATAAAATTGTCTTTTTTTCTGATTTAGGGCCTGTGCCAAACGGTAGCAACAAGCTGCAATAAAAAGCATGGTATCATAAAATTTAAATGCACCGCCGTCGCTTCGAGCCGTCGCCCAATACAAAGATTTTTACGTCTTTTAAGTTTAATTAGACTTTGAAAAAATCATTGTTTATTTTAGTTTGCGAAAAATGTTGCATCATATATACATATATTATATAATTTATTGCTACAAGAATATTGTTTTATATAAAAATGTCCTCTTAAAAATTTGTTGGTAGCCGGCGGCTAGTAGTCAGGCGAAGCAAAACCGCCACTGCAGCTTCTTTCTACCGTTTCATCAGCTTCTTTCTACGCTCAAGCGAATTTGTCAAAATTTTACATTGTAAAAAAAGATATCATTTGGCACAGCAGAAAAATATTTTTGCCCACAGGCAAATATTTTTTCAAAATAGTACTTTTCTACCGTTTGACACACACCCTTAATAATAAATTCTGGTAACACCACCGTGTTCAACAACCATTTCACAGCTTACGATGTAAAACATCGAATACAATTTCATTCGGGTATTCAAATAATTTTTTATTTTATTAAATACATTTTTATTATCTTGAAGTTAAGCAAACTAATTTAAAAAATATAAGCTTCTGACATAAAAGCAAAACAGATAAACATTTTTATGAAGTAAAAGTAAAAAAACATGATGAACATAGAAAAATTATCTCTATTTATTTTATTCGAACGATATGAGTATTTGAATATCCAGCTTTTTTCGATTCGTTTTGTTTGAATGTACATCACTAAAACATTTTTGTATAATTGTATTTATTTTAATATTTTTTTATGGATTTTGCTATGTATTTCAAATCAGTTGGATAATTTAGTGCTGTTTTCCAGAGCTAGCACTTCTAGCTTCATTTTCAGATGTAACATGAATCAATATGTGCTATCTTAACAAAAATATTTGAGGTACAAAATACACATTTTGGAAATATCAACTTAAAATAGCCTTAACAAATGTAGGTGCCTACTTTAGAATTTTGATATAATATTTTTTTTTTGAATACAACTTTACTTAACATTGCTTTTAAAATCTTTGTTAAGCTTTTTTGAATATGACCCTTAATGTTTTTAAAAAAAATTCTTTAGAGAAACTATCGAAATTTCTTAACAAATTCGCTACGAAAAGTCTGATTTCAGAAAAAGTCGAAACATTTTGTTTGGGGGGTATGTACATGTGTATTATAATTGTATAAAATGCAAGACAAAGCAGAAGAAGACAGTCTGCGGACAGCTCGCTTAGCTGTAAGAACTCACTTTGGTGGTGCTGGTTATTCCACTATCAACAGTTTGTGCTTGAGGCTAATCGTGTATTCCAAAACACTACAAGGACCTTATTCTTGTACTGTTTACGGACTCCACTGGGATTCCTTCTACACTGCCCGTGCCTGTATACAGCAAAGCTTCTCTGGGCCTGTATGGGGATATTATTCCTACAGGTCTAGTATCCATTCATCCGGGATACAACAACATGTGTACTGGCCACTAACCACATCCTTTATTAATAATAAATTGAAATAAAATTTTATAACGTTGAAGAAAAGAACTACTGTATTCTTATTCTTAAAAACCAATTAACTAAACGACCCTGGACCCCGCTGATCTTGTCCTGACATCCAGCGGAAAGCGTGTCGTTACAGAGTATAGGTACGATAGTACTAGCAAAGGCTAGTAAAAGCCTATAACCAGTTTGGCAATTTTGGTGACCAATAAAAAATGATGCGCCTCCAAAGATTTCGAAAATCACTGCACCATAAAAAATAGTGTCATCCGTTTTTGGCCAACAGCTTATTCAGACTGACTGATAGCGCTTTACTATATATGCCAATAATGTAGATAAGAGTCTATCAAAGAAATCTTGTTAAAATCTTATGCCGAAACTAATATCATCCTGATTTTTTTTTTTTTTTTTTGCAAAAGTGAAAGAAAATTTTTTTTTTTTACTTTCTTTAGTTGTTGCTTGTTTGTTCACGTAAACCCGATCCTTCAAATTAAAATTCACAAATTTCACAATTGAAGTTCTTTGTTCCAGAGTGTAGCATTCTATGGTTTAAGTTTCGCAAACTAAATTTCAACAATTAACTAAATGTCGAAGGATGACAGCTCAATTCGTGTGTGGGGATTTTTACCCTAAAAAGGTTGCTATACGTTTTTCTATTTCGATAGACAACGGAAATCCTCAGAAGGGGGAGGACCCTAAATACTTTTAAACAAAAGCCAAAAGTAAACTAAAAAACGCCGATACATATGGTTTTTTGTGTCGTCTCTATCGTAATTAATTGCTAGAATCTTTTCACTTTTTTCTGTGTTTCACAGAAGTTACAAGAAGCTGCATCAGAAAAATTCTTATTCCAGTGCTGGACTTAAGTATATGTACAAACTGTACAATGTAATTTTTTAAGTTCCCAAATACAAAATACATATGTATTTTATGAACATATAGGCTAGGTTAAGTTAGGCTGAAAAGAGGAGCAATCAGTATTGACCCAATCTGTTTTGTAGTATGTTTGTTGTACGCTATTAGTAAGACGTATTGAAGATATACCCAATAAACATCATAAAAAACTATTAAACTTATGCCTGTTTTTTCTACACATAGATGTCTATTAGTGTATAGATATCTATCGGGTAAGTTAAATTTTATAAGGCAAACTCGTAGGTAGGAACCCTATGTAAATTATCTGTATGTAGAAATCACGGGCATAAGTCAGGTTAGATACCTAGTCTCCTTAATATACTTTCTTGCAACAGTTGCTTTTTGCCAATATCAGGTGTGTTATTTTATAACGCATCATTTCAATTAATTTTTAATTTCTTTGAATGGTTTGGCGTTTTCTAGTGTGATGTTATCCAGTAACGTGCCATCTTTGCATGCATATCGGCTGTTCGTTTCTAGACATACCGATCATCTCGATCTCGATTTCTCTACAATGCCTGTATGAGTTTTTCTCATTTTTGCAGTGACTTATTAAGGCTTCGATAACTTTTCTACTATCCGTAAGGACAGCTGATAACGGGAATTATTGGCTATTTTGATAAAAAAAAAATATCTACAGTGCTATTGGAAAAATTTCAGAACCATCTGTGGTATTTATCAGAGAAAGTAGTTGCACTTGCCTTTTTTGATCCACATGTAGACTCAGATATAAGGAAAAATATGGTTTTGGCGTTTCATAGTGGCTTGAAATAGAAAAAAGTGGTAAAAAGTCTGCAACTTTTGGACTAGTTAACCGATTTCCATGAAACTATCTGTTTTGGAAAGAAGTGATAAAGTTTTGAGAAAGTATATTTGAAGGCGACTTGTTTAAGATATCGTAGCTCCAAAGACCCTCAAATTGGGAAGCTGCGGGTGTCGAAATTCTTTCGGAGCTTGTGACTTTTGTACGTATTGACCGATCTTAATAGCCTTTTCAGCGGGATAATCAAAGTTAAGAAATAAAAATAAAACATGCTCAGAGCATCATTTTATCTCTTACAGTTTCCAAGTTGTTTGACCTAAAATTCTTTTTTTCTAATTTTTGACCCTGACTTTTTGTAATCGTTATTACAGAACTCCTTTATTACTTGGCAAAAATTATTTGGTTTGTTTGTTTTCGAAAGGAAACTTTTTTTGATATCTTAAAGACATAATTTTGCAATTTGGATTTTTGAAAATTATGAGGAAATTTTGTATATTTTGTGAAAAAAGTATCTTTAATTTTTTAGTACTTTAAAAAATTATTAAGTGTTTGATAAAAACGTTGATTGTTTCTGACAGAGGAGGCATTAAGAAAGACTGTGAAATAAATTTTAGGGATTTTTGATGGTGCATCCTACATCCAGCAATGGTCGAAAATTAGCATTTTTTTTGCAAAACAAATCTAATTTTTGTAAATTTTTTTGGTTTTTTATTATAAATAAACTCGTTGTTTTTCATCACATACATGGATTTAGTTTAGGTAGGTGTGTCAAGGTCAAGTTCCTATCCAAAATCTTACAATTGCAATCGTCAAGGTCTCATATCATTTCCAGGCAACCTGCTTACTTCACCACATATTTCCCTTCATAAAGAAATAAAGAGATGTCCGGTATTAAAAGAATATGCCAAGTATGCAGGTTGCATAGAAATAATATGACAAAATAAGAACTTGATAAAAAATTTTATCTTACTACTTTTGATGGCCGAAATTTTGGAAAGGAACTTGGCCTTTTTCACATTTTTTTTTGTGAAGATCTAACTACTTTATTTAAGGTTTCTTATCTGTTATATTTCTATTAATGATCACTGCGCCAGTTTATAAGGGCAGAATGAAATAATATAATGGGTTAGAGAGTGATACATAATCGTATGTAGTATAACATTATGTTAAATTCTTATGAGCACGGAAGCGTCTCCCTGGTTAACAATCGATGCTTTCGAAATTTTCTTGTTCGTAACTCAGGTCTAGTTCTGTATCAAATTTGAGCTCTCCAGCTAGAGCTTAAGTGCTTCATAAATTTCATGACTTTGTCAGTGGTTAGTGTGTCAGTGAGTCTGTCTTAAAAATGCACTTTTTGCATCTCTATTTTTCAGAAAACTTACATTACAAAGTTTCAAACTACGCATATGTAAACGAAGTCTCCTGAAGTTTTAAGTTTTTTTTTTCATTTTACAATTACTTTCTAGCGCACATTCTAGCTTTAAATTTTATAGCCGTTACCCCGCGTCACCCTCACTATTTATTAATTATTTTTGTAGTAGTCGGCTGTTACGATATACGTAAATAATAGATTTAAATCTGCTAAACAACTTTTTAAGATACTAAGTTTAAAGCCTTGTATACGTGCAACGTATATGCAAGGGTTCAATAAAATGGCTTGAGTTGACAGCTGTATATTTACCCCCATATTCATAAAATTTGAAACGAATTTCAAATGTATTTTATTTCAGATTTTCCATACAAAATTTTCCTAAAATGAATTTCAAATTCATTTTATTTTTTTATGAATATGGGGGTTAGTTTTTAATTCCGAACAACATTAACGTGGCCCACCCATCCTGATAAAAAGTTTTGAGCTTACAGATTTTTCTAGTTGGTTTCTCATGTAGACAGCGTTGCCATAATATTTTTTTGGAAAACTGAAAATTTAGAATAAAAAAAATGATTTTCATGTGAAAAAACTGCTCATAAAACATTTTTAGCATTTTGTATATTTTTGGGAGAAGGGGGTGTTAACCATACGTCTATACCTGGCATATTTTTAGTATCAGTGTTGCCAGTAGCTTAAAAAACCCCCGTTTTTTCCTTTCCCTACATGTTAAAAAATTCCCCCCACACGAAAATCTACAAATTTTAGTAATTTAATGTAAAGAAAGATAAATTAAAAACATTCAAGGCCTTAATGATCAAACAGAATTACAGAATTTTCCATAAAAATTGACACAAAATAGTAGCGCCAGAAAGCATTCGAGAGATCTATTTTATTTTGACAGCTTTTTTTTCTTATCCTCTCACATATAAATAAATATTCTCTCAGCAATATTACCAAAGACAGGCACTGCGACACCAAACTAATTGGATAAAAGTCTATGTAATTTCGAGCAAAAACAAATTTTGAAACGGTTTAGGACCAAAAATGTATTTTTGGTATAGTTATTTTTACATTTATGCACAAAAAAATGCAATATGAGAATAAAAAATACCTACATTTTGTTCAAAATAAAATATTTTTCCGATATTCCCTATACTCATATATTAGTGACAAAAATACCTATAGGTAAAACTGTTTTGTATTAAAAAAAAGCTGTTGCCGCATTCAATGAACAAATAAAATAAAACAACATAAAAAAATTAAAATATGTGTAAAGAAAATTTGAAGAAAAACTCCTAGAACGGAAAATATGATTTTTTTCTTCCCCTTTTGCTCTTCTATACCGTTCGCCTACAAACTCCAAAAATTGTGTTTCAAAAAATCATTGAAAAATCAACGTGTGAATTACGTCTAAGACAGTTCTGAAAAAATGTGTATGGCTTCAAATTCTATGGGCTCTATCCTCTAATTTGGTATATATTTCGTTGTGTTTTAGCTCATTCTAATTATAAGGAATCGAATTATTTCAATGAAGAAAATCGTTTTTCTTTTTCAATAAGACAAGGCGTATTAATATTAATGAACCCAAATTCCACAAAGAAAAACACAACTTTCTTGTGAATTCTCTTCTCTCTTGCTGTTTGAAAAAGTACTAATAAACCTCATTAATATATTAAGGCAAATGGATAAAACTATGGCTTCAGATATCGGAACTAATATAACAAACTTGAGATAAATTAAAAATTAAATACTGCACAATTTATAGAAAAACTTATTTTTAAAGCAAAAAACTGCAAAACTGTTCTATGCTTTAAAAAACTGCTAAAATCAGTTAAAACTGCACATTTGGCAACGCTGCATGTAGACCTACTTGTTTATTAAATTTCAGGCGTATCCCTGCCTCCTGGCTAGCATTTCCGGGCTCTCCGATTTTTCTAGTTGGTTTCTCACCTAGACCTACATGTGTATAAAATTTCAGGTCATTTGCTCAAATTTTAATTTTTATGAGCGTAATCCCGTCCATTTTTTCAAACTCAATTTTTTTCCAGTGCTAATCATTCGTTTCAAGTTTCGTTGGAAACGGATAATAATAACTACATAAATAGTATATTTAAATGTGCTGACCCGAAGTATGTACATGAAATAGGTGGGCGTATAAATGCTCATTTTTTAACAAAAATTTATATCCTTCGATTATCGCAACATATTTATATTTGTTTTTTTAATTGTGAACTTTGTGGGCGTAGCCTCTCCCTCCTGGTTAAAATTTTTCGGTTTTAACATTTTAATGCTTAGGTACGCACTTAAACCTAAACTAGTGTACCAAATTTGAGCTCTCTAGCTATAGCGGAAGTCTTCATCGATTTGATGAGTATGTCAGTGAGTCAGTGAGTATGTCTTGAAGTATGCACTTTTTGCACCTCCATATCTCAGGAATCTTTCACTGTAAAACTTTCAAACTTTCGGGGAACAAAGTTATGAGGGGGTAAAAACAGGTCGAATGGCTTCGTATATATATACGCACTGTATGTAAAGGCCCGAACTTGGTGTGTCGCACTACCGTGAGCATAGATAAAATTAAACATAATAGAAAATGAGACACTAAGGGGATGGTCACACTTGGACAAATATTTGCTAAAAAAAAATGTAACCACAAAATATTAATGAAAAAGCTTTCAATTCAGATACGTATTTGTTAAGTTAAATAGTTTCCAATAATGTTGGAATCAATGACATTGTCTATTAGTTGTTTATGAAACTGTTTAACTTAAGAAACACTTGTCTGAATCAAATGGTTTTTCACAAACATTGAGTGGTTACGCTTTTTTGGGCAAATTTTTGCCAAGTAAATTAAATAACAAAAAACGAATGAATTTTTATTTTTATGATTTTATTACTACCTTGAGCGATAAAATGAAGTCGAAACAAAAAAACTATACCAGAGATGTCGGATATGATAATATAATATATTATGTAATATTAGCAAGAAGAAAATTTATAAAAGAAATGAGTTGAACTTTTTTGCAAAATTCATTTTATTTTCTTGAAAGAATCACATACCTGGAAGCTCATTTTAGTATCATCTGTCCATTCGAATTGGCCACTCTTTACTAATTCAGCCCCCAGCCAATAAATCAATTGTGGCGAATAGTCAATTTGGTTGCGGATATTGGATGTTATAAATCTTAATAGTTTTTTATTTGAGTTTATATTTGGCCACGTGAGTGTGTGTTGGGTGTGCGTATTTGATTTATGTTTTTGTTTTTAATTTGATTAGTTTTGAATTGTTAAAAAAGAGAAGAAAAGTGTATAAAAGACAAAAATAAAATGTTAGTAAGGCAATTGAAGAATTGAATTGTTTAACAAGTTGTAATGTATTTACTTGTTAAAACAAAATTTAAGAAATTAATTTAATCTAACATTGTAGTATGTATACGACTGAAAACAAATATTCATTTCTATTTTCATGAAATATTTTGCCAGAATAAAATGTTTTAATATTTTTTATTTAAAATATCAAAAAGTTTGTTGAAAGTTAAATTTTATTTCCTTTTTTCTTGATTACTCATCTACCTGTGTTCATCTGCTGATGAAACTGATGCCAGTTTCGCTCCCATACCCCGACAGACTTGTTTTGCAGTCCACCAATCAACTTCCGGATATGATACAAATAAATAACATGAACCATTGTAGGGTTTCAAACGTTCATTCGAGCACTCTGATGCAGCTGCAATATAAAATATAAAAGAATCAACAACAACATTTCCAGTCATTTTTTATTATTTTTTCTCTTTTCACTTAACCATCTGCAATCATATTTCACATTGAATTTAATAATTAAACAATTATAGCACACGCACAAAAATTTATAAATATTGAATGGTATTGAAAAGTAATATGGGGCATGCAACAATTTAACTGCAAACAATTAACAAAAAATATTTATTTATAAAAAATAAACTGACATAAATAAAGAACTAAAATACAGAGAAAAAAGCAAATAGCAATTTTATTGCCTTAATAAATGAGGTTGGGAATTTAAAACTAGGAGAATTTAAATATTTATAATTTTTTAACTGCCTTACAGTGCCATAATTGCCAAGAATATGGCCATACAAAAACATACTGCAATTTACCCACTGCTTGTGTTGTGTGCGGCGAATTACACGGCACTGCTAGTTGCAATAAGCCAAAAGATCAAAGTGATAAAAAATGCAGTAATTGTGGAGGTAATCACACCGCTAACTACAGAGGTTGTCCTGTGTTACTCTTTTGTAAAGAAGACTATGGTGCAAAAACCTAAATTAGCTCCAGCTCAATCAGCAAACGCTTACTCTGCCACTTTTGCGCAAATGAGCCAACCAGTTACTTCCCGTGTATCGTATGCAGATGCTGCTAAGACAAATTCAATTCCCACACAAAATGTTTCCCCGCCAAATAATTCAAAAAATACTGACGCAAGCTTTAATTTTAATCGCCTTGAAGCTACTATTGAAAATCTGGTGCAAACTATAAACAATTTTACAACAAATATGACTAGCATGATGCAAGAAATGCTGCGAATGCAGAATACTCTGCTTCAAGCATTAATTAATAAGCCATGAACACGTTAACAATATGTTTCTGGAACGCAAACGGCATTCGCCAACATAAAACTGAACTTGAGCACTTCCTCACGGAAAAAAATATTGATGTAATGTTAGTATCTGAGACTCATTTGACTTCGAGAAGTCTTTTTAAAATTTATGGCTACACTATATATGATGCAAAGGACCCTAGAGGATGGGCTTGCGGTGGATCAGCAATTCTAATAAAGTCAAGACTCAAGCACTATGTTCTTGATAACATTTGTGAAGAACACCTACAAGCAACAAATATTGGCATTGAAAGTTTTTGTACAAATTTTGTTATATCATCAATTTACTCCCCTCCCAGATTTTCAATCACTGAGAATCAATATGAGGATTTCTACAAATCTCTTGGACCTTGTTTTGTAGCAGCTGGCGACTACAATGCTAAGCATACGTTCTGGGGTTCGCGTCTTATTACCCCCAGAGGTCGAGCATTGTTCAACACTATTTCAAAAATGGGCTTGGATGTCATTTCGAGTGGGGAGCCCACTTATTGGCCTACTGACATACAAAAAATTCCGGATGTTATAGATTTTGGCGTCATAAAAAATATCTCTAGGGATTTAATTCAAGTTCAAGCTTCTCTTGATCTTTCGTCCGATCACTCTCCGACGATCATTACAATTTGTAGTCCCTTAAGAAGTAACTTACCTGACCCATATGTGAAGATGATCAATCGTGTTAATTGGCTGGGGTTCAAAAAATATCTCAGTAGTCATTGTACGGAAAACATTACGCTTAGAACATCCGATGATATTGAATCTAACATTGCCAATCTCAGCGAGAATATTAAACAGGCTGCTGAACATGCCATTATCTCCCATCCGCAGACTGGGTTTAATAAAATTTATTCTACAGACATTGAACGTCTCGTACGTGAAAAAAGAAGAGCTAGAAGGGAATGGCAACAGCTCAGATCACCACAAAATAAAATCAGATTTAAAGAGTGCACTAAACGACTCCAAGAGTTGCTTGCGTCTGAAAAAACTGCATCTCTTAAAAATTATCTGGAAGGTCTTGATGTCACACCAGCGTCTAATTACTCTTTGCAGCGCGCTGCTAGAAAGCTTAAAACACCCATTGAGTATAAGCCACCTCTACGCACATCTACCGGAAGTTGGGCAAGAAGCGATACTGAAAAAGGTAAAATATTTGCTGAGCACTTAAAATCCGTTTTTACGCCAAACATATATACTGGTGTTGCTGATTTGCCGAATGTAGTCGCTCTACCCCCTCAACACATAAAGTTTAAGACGCGTGATTTACAAAAATTAATTGCCGAACTCAACCCGAAGAAAGCTCCGGGTATTGATGGAATTAGTAACCAGATGCTTATGAACTTGCCTCGTATTGCAATGAGAATCCTATTATTCATATTTAATGCCATTTTACGACTGGAGTATTATCCACACAGCTGGAAGCTTGCCAAGGTTAAAATGATTCCAAAGCCGGGCAAAGATCTAACCAAGGCTGAGTCATATAGGCCAATAAGTCTACTATCAACTATGTCAAAGCTTTTCGAAAAACTGCTCAAAACAAAATTGTCCCCAATTCTAATTAGTAGTGGGTGCATACCAGACCATCAATTTGGTTTTAGAAGTCAGCATAGCACCATTGAACAATCTCACACACTGGTTCAATTTATAAGAAGAACTTTTGAGGAAAAAAAGTATTGTTCTGCGCTTTTTATTGACGTTTCCCAGGCATTTGATAAAGTGTGGCATGAAGGGCTAATTTTAGAATTGAAGACTTACTTACCAATAAACATTTTAAATATTTTGGAAAGTTACATTATTTCCCGTAAGTTCACTGTTGTGGAAGGAGACTTTACGAGTAGGCCTGAAACTATTTCATCCGGTGTGCCACAGGGGAGCATACTGGGACCAGTTTTATATTTGATTTATACTTGTGATATGCCTGTGAGCAGTAGTATCCATACTTCCACATTTGCCGACGATACAGCCTGCCTTAGTATGCACGAAAACCCTGATGAGGCATCCCGCAAACTCCAGGAACACATTAGACAGATGGAGCTTTGATTAAACTTATGGAGAATTAAAGTCAATGAACAAAAGTGTGTCCATATAACGTTCACCCTAAGAAGAGATACTTGCTCCCCCATTCGGATAAACAATCAAGTTGTTCCTCAACATTCACATGTGAAATATCTTGGTATACACCTTGATCGACGACTTATATGGAAACACCACATTGACTCTAAGTTAACTCAAATGAAACTTAAATTAACTCAGGTACATTGGCTGATTGGTAGAAATTCAACACTTAGCCTAGACTGCAAACTGTTAATATACAAGTCGCTTTTAAAGCCAATATGGTGTTACGGAATTCAACTATGGGGCACTGCTTCAGCTTCAAATGTAGAGAAAATTCAACGAAGGCAAAATAAAATTTTACGCATGATAACATCGGCTCCATGGCACATCAAAAATTCAAATATACATCGCTATTTGAATATGCCACTAGTGACTGAACAAATTGTAAAATACGCAGGCAAATATCTAGCAAAACTCGAGTCACATCCTAATCCGCTTGCTCGTAATAATTTGAACTTTACTGGGCACATCCGCTTAAAAAAGAGAGATACACGGGCTCTAATATTCAACACTCTAGATGATGAAGCTGTTTGAAAACACTTTTTTCTTTTTGTTGCTTATCACTACTTATGTATTATTAATAACTATCACTAAGCTTATGTCCGACATTGGTCGGGCCTAATAATTTTATTATAGATTTAAGATTTGAATACTTATTGTTAGTTCATATTTGAAGATACAATAAATAAAAAAAAACCGTCTTGTTTGCTAAAGAGTCGTTTTTCTTCTTTTTTTTAGAGAAAAAATTAAATCTTTTGGTATATCGGCAACAAAGAATTCAAATAAATGTTATATCTAAAATGTCAAAATATGTATTTTAATAAAAAAGATTACATGCATTATTTGCTTGTATATGTTTTATTAAATTCTGATAAATATCATTAAAATTAATTTTTTAGTGTTTTTTATGAGAACTAGTGCGGGGTTATTAGTGCGTTAACAAATCTTAAACTTAAATTGCAAAAGTTTAAGATTTGTTAACCCACTAATAACCCCAAATTATTATTTTACTTATTTAGTAAAATATTTTTTTTTATTAAAAATACGTTGAAATTGATTATTGTGGGGTTTAGCTAGAACCTACGCGTATTTCACTATTGCTAATCAGGGAATTTTTATCTAAAACTTTTCTTAGAACAACCAGAATTATTATGTTAAACTTTCATTTTAAGAAATGAAATAAACAAATAACAAACACAGAAAAAAATATCATAGAAATGCAACTAACAAAACAAATTGTTAAAATTTAATTTAAAAATAAACAATCATCATTGTCGATATAACAAATTTAAATTTTTGTAGCCAATTAAATTACTCAACAAAATTATTTGTTAAATTATATCCTCACAAAAACATAAATGTGAAAAAAGGCCAAGTTCCTATAAAAAATTTCGGCCCTTAAAGTAAAAAAAAGTCGGTAATATTTTTACAGATATAAAGAAATGAACAAATATTCATTATTCTCTCCTATTTTAGAAAGGTAAAAATATTGCCAAGTTGGCAGATTATCTAGAAATTATATGACACCCTTACGATTACAAATTTATATGATTCATAGCATATTTCAGTGTGAGGAATTGTGCCAAACATGAACTTGGTCAAAATTTATATCTCACTACTTTTAATGGCCAAAATTTTTGATAGGAACTTGGCCTTTTTTCACATTTATGTTTTTGTGAGGATCTAATTGCTTTTTGACAAATTTTCTATGATAACACTTTTTAAACTTAAAATTTCTAGGATGTTTTATTTCTATTCATGATCATTGTGCCAGTTACATAAAATAATGTGTTAAAGCGTGATGGGTGTTGAATTGTAGACCTTAAAAATGCACTATTGTTTCATTACAACGGTCGCCAGTGTATACGCAATTTGGTAGAAGTCGTCTGAAAAGAAACATGTTAAATACAGCGCAAGTTTTAGTGGGAGTGATTCCGCCTATTTTCTCAATATATTTTCATATTAAAGTCTGCTTAGCCGAAGTACATAAATCAAAAGGATATGCTCAATGTGGATGCAAATTTTCAATAGGGTAGCTGGTGCTTTATTTTTCGATTTTCCGATTGAGTAAATCAATTAGGACTATTTGTCTACAAAATGTAGTCTATCTACAGTATAATATTACGTAAAATTTGTATAGCTTGGCCCCACCGACCTTTATATCTGTTAGTGGTTATGGTTCATGTTAAGTTTCGTAGGAAAAAGCTAATAAGAAATGCATGAGTAATGGACTAAAAACTGCTAAGCCGAAGTACATGATAGAAAAAGCTAAGATTTATGGGTGTAGTCAAGTCCACTTTTCAAAACGAAATTTTTACTTTGGACAAGTGCAATGTTTTTGAAAAACTTCTTGGTTTTAAGATTTTCCCATTGGCTTACTCATCTACACTTACTTGTGTATCAAATTTCAGCTCTCTAACGCGAAGTATACCTTTAAATTTTATGAAAATTAGCTCTTCCACTGTTTTAAACTCACAATTTCGTTGTGAGCATCGCTTATAATTCTTGCTAATTTTCTTCTAAAATATGCTAGACCGAAGTTGATTAAACATAAGGCTAAAATTTTATGCTGATAGTTTAAAGTATTGTGTACGTGCAACGTATATGCATGGTTTCACTAAAATGGCTTAAGTTAAAGGCTGTGTAATAACAGTCTTATTTTAAAGACTTATTAAGGCTTTATAAAGGGGTTTTAAGACAATTTTTTATAAAAAAATTTTTCTAAAAAAACTTTTAAAAAGCCTTGATAAGTTTTATATATAAGGCTGTAAGTTTTTAGTTTCAAACAATGTTAGCGTAGCCCTGCCCATTGTTGTAAAATTGTTTGGGTTTTCAGATTTTTCTAGTTGGTTTCTCACCTATACCTACTTGTATATCAAATTTCAGCTCCTTAGCACAACTTTTAATTTTTATGGGCGTAACCCTGCCCACTTTTCCAATTTCAAAATTTTTTTCGGCCAGTGCTTAGTATTCGTGCCCAGTTTCGTTGCAAAAGGATAATAATTAAAAATTATTATTATTATTATTATTATAAATGTTAAAAAATGCGGAGATGACTACAAGTTCCTAAAATACAAACAAAAAATAACAATTTTTTCCGTTGAAGCCATTTAAAATAGATTTGTATTAGTAGTAGTTCTCAAAAAAATAAGCTTGAAAAATTATTATTTTTTTGTTAGATCAAAAATGAACTTTTTGTTTAGTTATTTTTTGTTAACACGATTCTGATGCAAGATCTTAATACAAATTCAAATGAATTGCATTTATTTTATTTATTACTCTGTTTATCATTAAAATAATAATAAAGGCATGCTCCAAATATATTAGAGTTGTTATTTCCATAGCTTTTGAGTAAACAAACTTTGTCATAAATAGTACTCGGTTTAACGAATTTTTCAATTTAACGAACAGGGCTGACATTATATAGTTCGTTAAATCGAAAAACAACTGTACATCCAAATATGCTGAACCGTAGTACACGAAAATGAGGTTTAAATTTTATGGGTGTGTTAACGCCCACTTTTTTAATAAAAAATGTATAGCCTTGCATTACCGCAGTATATATGCCGAATTTCAATAAAATAGCTTAAATGAAGCGCCCTGTATTAGCATTTTTAATACTGACCTTTATGGGCGTAGTCCCGCCCTCCTAGCCATAATTTTCGGGTTTTCAGTTTTTTTTAGTTTATTGTTCACTAGAACTAATTCTGTATCGAATTTCAGCTCACTAGAACAAGTTTTAATTTTTATGGGCGTAGCCCACCTTTACACCTTCATATCTCCGGAACCTTTCATTGTAAAACTTTGAAACTTTGCATGTGTGGTAACAGGAATTTTTTCTAATTATAATTAAAATTTTATAATTTTATGATTGCGGGGAACAACGTTATGAGGGGGGTAAAAACAGCTCGAATGGCTTCCTGTAAATATACACACTGCGTGCATTGGCCAGAACTTGGCCTGGCGCACTGCCGTGCGCCTAGATCATAATTAATGTTGTTAATTTTTCGTCTTTTATGTTTGTTCGAATGAAATTTCATAATTTTTTTCTTGTTCGAACAGACGAATAATTTTGAACTTTTGTTCGAATATTCGAACGAACAAAGACTAAACAAATATATTCGAATAATCTTAAAAAAATTTGCAAAAAACGACACGTATGTGTATTAGATCAATTTTTTTATTAAGAAACGAAAAATATTTCATTGCATAAGAAAAACAAATAATTTCATTAAATAAATTAAGGAATATTAATAACAAAACTTTAAAATTTTAAGAACCTTTGCCGCAGTTGACGTTATGCCATAGATAAGAACTCTATGTTCCACTTATACTATTGAAGTAACAGAATCGCAAAAAATAAAAGATTAAATAAAAAATTATGATAACTTCCAATCGACTAGACCGATTTTCTTCAAATATAAATTAGAAGATATAAGATCATGTCACCATTCAAACGAAAACAAAGCAAAATTCAAATCGGTCACGACGTTGGGGAGCTACGGCGTCAAAGACACGCAGATCAACAGAATATATCTAAAAAATGTGATATATTCTAAACGGCTGGACAGATTTTCTTTAAACATAGCTAAGAACACTCTCAAATAAGTCATTTTTTATTTTACTTTTAAAGACAAGTAACAATCTGGCAATGAATGCCTACTACTATTATAAGTTGAAGCTATAGATAAAGGAATGCTTAATTTTTTTACATTCGTATTAGTATCTCTTGAAGTCGGTATAGTTCAGTGACCAGTGACTATGCCTTCATCACTTGAACTTTTCTACAACAACTGAAAGAAAGGGACCGTAATGCACATCAGAAAAATGCGTGGTGTTGTTATTTAATGACTGTCAGATAGCGGGCTCGATCCTAAAACCTTCGGTTTTGTAGTCAACGTGCCAACTTCTTCAGCCAATGCCCCCTCCAAACAGGAAAACTAAATCAAAGTCGGTCCAACCGTTTGTCTGTACGTCGACTCGTACATACAAATAGATACACAGACACAAACTACATACAAACTTATAACACCCCTTTTTAGTCGGGAGTTAAAATCTGAAACGAAATTATTTAAAAAGTATAGTTATTTATACACATTTACAAACATTTTTAATATGTTATTAATTTTTTGGAAAAATCATTTAAAAACCGCAGATAACCCAAAAAATCTTTTTATACAAGTAGTTAAGGAAATTCTTCGAATATTCGAATATTCGACACAAATGATTCGAATAATTTTTTATTCTAAATTGAAAATTTTTGTTCGTTCGAACAAATATGATAAAAAGTTGTTCGAATATTCGAATAATTTTTGTTCGAATGACAACACTAATCATAATGGAATACAACCATATTTTTATAGCCCATTCAGGCTGACACGAAATTAAGTAATTTCAAGCTCAAATTATAAACGAAATGAAGAGTGTTTATGCAGGTACTGAATGACATTTGAGTTAATTTCGCAAACATCTTATTCACTGCGGCAGACATTGAAGTACTTCTTTCAGTTGAATAGATTTTTTGTTACACTTATACAAATTTTGCTTTCAAAAATTGTCATAAATATATTAAGGGTTTTCATGAGAACTCTTAAATTTGCCATTTGTGCAATTGGGCAAATATGCGAGACTTGTTTCATGAAGCCCCTATTCAACTTTTTCGCAAACAGCGTCATTTCATTGCAAATTTACGTCAAATAAATAGCTGATGTTAATAACAATCTCTACCCCAGTAGATAGACATGAGTCTGATGAAGTGCGTGGCTGCACGGAAAAATATCAGTGATTCCCCCAGGCTAATAATGTCTAGTTTAATTTTTCTTCTCTTCTTTAGAAACTCACATTAATGAATAAAAATATCTCATTCAATAAGAATTCAAATTACTGAACTTAAGCCCGATTAAGAAATAATTTCTTATTAAAATTGACTACAGTTCAATTAAATCTAAAACTGTCTCATTATTAAAAATAACTACACCCAAAGAATATGTTAAACTTCTGCTTCCTATTTTTAAAATTTTACGGAATGTAATATGTAAGCGAGTACTTCAATTTGGCAATGAAAACAGTAAGTCATTATATGGGTTTGATAAATAAGCTTTATTTGCTTTGCTAATATTTTTTACATATTAGAAATAACAAAAACAAAACAAAAACCGCAAACAAAAAACTACACATTAAGGGCGAGGCCCACGATATCGACAACGCTCGACTTGTCGCACACTTACATTCAAAACAAAAACAAATTTTAATATTTTGTTGTTGTTTCAAATTTAAGTGTGCGACAAGTCGAACGTTGTCGATATCGTGGGCCAGGCTGTAAGGAATACTCTATATGATTACCTCAAATACAAGAAATTGTGAAGTGAGTTCTAACGGCAGAAATGCTTATTTTACTGTGAGTTCTGAAACTCTTAATGAAATCAACAAAAATAAAAGATCTGATGATAGTATTTTTTTAACGGCAATTCCAATTTTTCGTCAGCGATCAACTTCGCTTTGCTCAATGCCAACTAGTGATTTGTTAACATTAGAGTTGCCTGGTACTTTTTCATTTAAGTCACCGATACCATCCGCTCCTGGCTCGTGTTTATTACTTAATCAAGTTGTCACAAAGTTCAATTCGGAATGGATAGATATATCACAGTTGTAAAGCGCGGGCGGGCGAAGCCCAAATTGTTCAAAACTCTCATCGGTTCCCAATATATCCAGGTATAATGACACCGCATCAACTAATCGTAATAATTGTTTTTCAGTATTGCAGGCTAATAATGATGGCCCACCCGCTGTCTCATCGACAAAAACCTCCAAACCACCACTAATATATCTGAGAAAAAAAAATTCTAACTACCTTATTAAAAAATTAGTCTCGTGGCGTGGTAAGATTGACGAAACTAAAATTCAAATATATGCAGAAACAGATTTCCGCAAAATATTAACAGAATTCGAAAAATAAAGAAAACAAGTTTTTATACGTTCCAACTTCAGAGTGCGAAAGGTCTGCAGATCGTATTGAAGGGCATAAATTTTTATGTTAATCCCGAAGGAGGATTTAAGTTAAAAGATGTTACGAACATAATAAATAGGGAGAAGATACCCCAGCCTCTATTTCGCGTTGAACTGGAGCCGGATAGTATACAGTTGAAAAAACACGAGACACATCCAATTTATAAACTAAAACACCTCTTATACCGAAAAGTCACAGTTGAAGAGCCACATAAGCGTTCAGGTCCCGTACAGCGCCATAATTGCCAAGAATATGGTCATACAAAAACCTACTGTAACTTACCTACAGTTTGTGTTATCTGTGGTGAATTGCACAGTACTGCTAGTTGTACTAAACAAAAATATCAAGCAGAAAAAAATGCAGTACTTATGAAGGTAATCACACCGCTAACTACAGAGTTTGTCCTGTGTACTCTTTTGTAAAGCAGACTATGGTGCAAAAACCTAAGTTAGCTCCAGCTCAATCAGCAAACGCTTACTCTGCCACTTTTGCGCAAATGAGCCAACCAGTTAGTTCCCCCGTGTATCGTATGCCGATACTGCTAAGAGCAATTCTAAATTTCGTGATATCATCAATTTACTCCCCTCCAAGATTTTCAATCAATGAGGATCAATACGAGAATTTTTACAAATCTCTTGGACCTTGTTTTGTAGCATCTGGTGACTACAATGCAAAACATACGTTCTGGGGTTCGCGTCTTATTACACCCAGAGGTCAAGCGTTGTTTAACACAATTTCAAATATGGGATTGGACGTCATATAATATAAACACCATTTTCGTGTACTACGGTTCAGCATATTAGATACACTATTTATGTTTGCAACGAAACTTGACACGAATAATAAGCACTGGCCGAAAAGATCTTAAGCTTGAAAAAGTGTGCACGCTGCCGCCCATAAAAATTAAAAGTTGCGCTAAGGAGCTGAAATTTGATATAAAAGTAGGTCTAGGTGAGAAACCAACTAGCAAAATCTGAAAACACGGAAATTTTAGTTAAAGTGCGCCCATAAAAACTAAAAATTAAAAGTTGAGCTAAGGAGCTGAAATTTGATACACAAATATGTCTAGGTGAGCAACTAACTAATTTGAAAAATCTGAAAACCCAAAAAAGTTTATCAGAATGGGCGGGGCCACGCTAATATTGTTTGGTACTAAAACCTTAATATACAGCTTTTAACACAAACTAATTTAGTGAAATCTTGCATACGCGTTTCACGTATACAGTACTTTAAACTATCACCTTGAAAAGTGGGCGTGATCACTCCTATAAAATATTAGCCTTGTGTTTAATCTACTTCAGGCTAGCATATTTTACTAGAAAATTAGCATGGGAGGGATAGTGCTTATAAAATTTAATTCTCGCTAGAGAGCTGAAATTTTATAGATCAGCAAGTGTAGAGTAAGCCAATAGGAAAATCATAAAACCAAGAAGTTTTTTCCGGTATGTGGGGCCACGCCTTTAAAACTCCAATTCGCACTAGACAGCTGAAACTAGATACACAAATAAATCTAGATCAGAGATCACTAAGATAAATCTAAAAAACCTGAAGTTTCAATCACGGGGTGGGAACAAGCACTTTAAATTCAAAATTAAGATAAATTTTATTGAATGAAGCCTTTCATACACATTGCACTTATCCAAAATAAAAATTTCCTATGTTGAAAAGTAGCCGTGACTTCACCCATAAATCTTAGGTTTTTCTTTCAGGTACTTTGGCTTAGCAGTTTTTAATTTAATACTCAGGTATTTCTTATTAATTTTTTAATACCAAACTTTGCATGAACCATAAGCACTAGAATATATAAAAGTCAGCGAGGCCAGGCCCATAAGAATTTTACGTAATATATTGTAGACAAATAGTAATTGATTTACTCAATCAGAAAATCCAAAAATTAAAGCACCAGCTACCCTATTGAAACTTTGCATGCACATTGGGCATATCCTTTTGATATATGTATGTACTTTGGCTAATCAGACTTTAATATGTAAATTTATTGAGAAAAAAAGACGGGATCACGTCCACAAAAATGTACGCTATATTTAACATGTTTCTTTCCAGAGGACTCTTACCAAATTGCGTACACACTATAGCATTGCATAGATACATCTGTTTGCACTAGTTTTGCCTATTTTTTGGTTCTGGTATGAACAAATATGTTATTTATCGTTTTCTGTTACTAGTTGTAAATGTTGATTTTTTAAGCAATTATTGTATGGTTGGGCAATGAGCAAATGAAAACAACACATTTATTTTTTTTTCTAAAACAAATAAGATATATAAAACTGCTTTTACCGTAAGTGCCTTATGATGTGTTGAGAAAAAATATCGATAGCTGATGAATGAATGAATGAAAGCAAAATTTCACATACACATGTAAGTAAATGATGCATGTACATGAAATACATGCATGTGTAATTACTCTTAGAGCAAAATTGTCTCTCTCTCTGTATACTTGGCTGCGCCAAAAAAATATAACGAACGTCCGCATATACATCTGCACATTATGTATTTGTTTCAATAGTGTTTTTTTTTTCATATATTTGTATTACAATATGTATTATTGAGCAAAAACAGATCAAACAGTTGCTCAGCAGCAATACAATAAGCAATTGTTATTTGTTTTCAATTGTATTGTAATTTCGAAAAGCACACACACACACAATAACTCTTATACTACTTCTGTCGCTCACACTACAATTATATGGTACATACCATGGTACATTTGTTTTGGCTATACAAACGAGTATACAAATGCAACCCTTTAGTACACACTAGCGACTCGTTCTAATGACGCAATAGTGCATTTTAAAGGTCTACAATTCAACACCCATCACCCTCTAACCCATTATTTTATGTAACTATGCCATTTTCAACTGGCACAGCGATCATTAATAGAAATAAGATACACTAGAAATGTTAAGTTTTAAAAGTGTTATTATAGAAAATTTTTCAAAAAGTAGTCAGGTCCTCCAATAAAAAGATATAAACAAATACGCACTATTCTCTCTATTTAGAAAGGTAAAAATATTGCCAAGTAAACAGACTATCTAGAAATTATGTGACACCCTTACGATTACAAATTTATATAATGCATAGCATATTTCTGTACTAGGTATTGTGCTGAATAAGAACTTAGTCAAAATTTATAACTCACTACTTTTAATGGCCCAAATTTTGGATAGGAACTTGGCCTTTTTTCACATTTATGGTTTTGTGAGGATTTTGTTTGCCTACCACTAGTCTGTTTAGGATAACACCTGTTAGACTTGAAAAAATAAATAAATAAACTCAGTAATTGGGTGAAAAGTTCATGGAGTAGAGACGATTGCAGAGTCTCGAGGTTGATGTGGCCTAAACTTGACTCAGGAAGATCCAAACTGCTACTGGACATAAATAGGAAGACAATGCGAATCGTGATAGGAACGTTGACTGGTCACTGCTTGGTCAGAGTAAGAACCAGCATTTGGGAAATTTTCACTACCGATTTTTGGAGGATATGCGGGGATGAAGAGGAACCAAAAACTATTGAACACTAAGAAGTGAGTTACCTCACCCATATTTGAGAAGTCATTGTATGGATTACATTAAGCTAAGAAAGTCCGATGATATTGAACTTATCATTGCCAATCTTAACGAAAATATTAAACAGGCTGCTGAACATGCCACAACTTCTTATAAGCAGATTGGGTTTAATCGAATTTATTCTACAGATATTGAACGTCTCGTATGTGGAAAAGAAGAGCCATTATAAAATAAGATTTAAAGAGTGCACTAAACGGCTCGAATAGTTGCTTGCATATCTTAGTCAACAAATTTTCGACAACAAGGAACAGTAAGGAACCTTCTTGGTTCCGGCAGACTACGAACTGTCCACACGTTTGACAATATTCAAGTGGTACAAAAGAGTATTCGGGAGGATTCAGAAACATCAATCAGGAGACGTTCGACACAACTTGGCCTCTCAAGAGGGTCGCTGCAGCGAATTTTGCATACCATAAGAATGTTTCCATACAAAATTCAACTTGTCCAAGAATTAAAACCGACAGATTACCAGCAACAACTTGACTATTCAATTTATTTCCAGCAAAAAGCACAAGAGAATCCTAATTTTATTCATAACTTAGTTATGAGTGACGAAGCCCATTTCCAATTAAATGGGTTCGTTAACAAGCAAAACTGTAGGATATGGGCTACGGAAAACCCGAGAGTACTTTATCAACGACAATTACATCCAGTTAAGTGTACTGTTTGGTGCGGTGTTTCTTCAGAAAGGATCATTGGCCCATATTTTTTTTTAAAATGAACGAGGGGTCGCCATTTCCATCAACGGTAATCGATATCGGGCCATGTTGAAAAATTTTGTAAGGCCAGCCGTGGAAAACCATCCGCAAATATGGTTCCAACAGGATGGAGCCACAGCGCACACTGCGAGGGCCACAATGGCTCTTTTACGCGACATCTTTGGTGAAAGAATAATTTCGCGTAGAAGCAATTTTAATTGGCCTCCGCGTTCCCCGGATTTAACTGATCCAGACTGTTTCCTTTGGGGTTATTTAAATGGGAAAGTTTATGTTAATAAGCCTAGGACTATTGAGGAATTAAAAACCAATATTCGAGACGAAATTAACAACATAACACCGGAAGTTTTGCGAAAAGTCATGGAAAATGTGTTGGAAAGAGCACATTTGTGCGAAGCAGAAAATGGCCACCACTTGCGGGATATCATTTTTAATAACTAATCTAAAAATATTCCCTATAAATTTACTGTATTTAGAAAACAAAAAATTAAAAAAATATGTCTTAAATAAAAACTTATAAGTAATTCACACCACTTCCGTCTTTCTGGGCCACCCTGTATCTGGAAGGACTTCATGTCTCACTAGCATTTAATTATTTTTTATGGCGCTGCTAGAAAGCTTAATATACCCGATGAGTTTAAAGCACATCTGCGCACATCTACCGAAGGTTGGTCAAGAAGCGATACTTTTTTTAAAGAGAAGTAACACTCAGGCAATGAATGCCTACTACTTTTAACAGGTGATACTTTAATTAGGAAAGGGATAGTGATAGTGAAGACAAATGGTGAAGCAAAGCTTCAATACTTTGCAACTCTGCTTTTGCACGTTTTATTTCTGAATAATGCGCCTCTGGTGTAAATGAGAAGTATTAAATTTTTTAATCTGTGCTTAGTAGCATTTTATTAGCTCTTTTACTTCGCCGATGATTTTGCTACACAACGAAGGAGGGCGCTCTGATTTAACATTAGGATTAGTGTTATCAGAAGTCGATATAATTCAGTGACCAATGACTATGCCTTCATCACTTGAAATTTCCTACAACAACTGATATAAAGGAACACAAAAGCACACCAAGAAAATTTGTGGTGTTGTTATTTAATGACTGTCAGATGCCGGGCTCGAACCCAGGACCTACGGTTTTGTAGTCAACGTGCTAACTACTTCATTCAACGCCACACTGAAAAAGATAACATATTTGCTGAGCATTTAAAACTCGTATTTACCCCAAATACATGTACTGGTGCTGTTGACTTACCGAGTGTAGTTGCTGTACTTCCTCGACCCTTAAACTTTAAGATACGTGATGTACAGGAACTAATTACTGAGGTCAACCCGAGGAATACTCTAGCTGTTGATGAAATTACTAGCAAGATGCTGATGAATTTGCCTCATATTACAATACGAATCCTTCTACGAGTATTTATTTTTAATGCCATTTTACGAATGTAGTATTTGCCACATAACGGGAAACTTGCCAAGATCAAAATAATTCCGAAGTTGGGCAAAGGTCTTACCAAAGCTGAGTTATATAGGCCTTACTGTCAACAATCTCAAAGCTTTTTTATATTTTCTTCATAAATTTAACCATAACCACGACCTTTTTCACTGTTGAGGAAACAATTTAAATGAAAAATGTCCAAGCTTTATTTTTGTGTGCAAAAACTTGGAGTGTTTGAAATGAATATCATCATTTATATAGCCTACATTAGAATTTTTCGTAATTTTTCCATAAATTTTGTAAATAATGCCTTATAGCTTTTAAAATGTTTATAATAATGAAAAAAAACTAATGACGTGCGTTGAGAGGTGAATTAGTACTTAATAATAATATTTAAAACTAATTGACCTTTTAGCCTAAGGCCATATGCCACACAAGCGTAAAAAAAGCGTAACAACTAATTACTAATGAAAACCTTTTAGATTCAGACATGTATTTATTAATTTAAATAGTTTCGTGCATAACTAATAGACAATTTTATAGAATCCAGCATGATTGCAAACTGTTTAAATCGATAAATTCATGTCCGAATCAAACAGTTTTTCATTGGTAATGAGTTGGTTACGCTTTTTTGGGTAAAGGACACACAAGAAATGCCAGATATAAACTCAGCCTAAATCATTAGCTTTTTTCAAAATTTGAAAAGTTATAAGGCGTTATTAACAAAATTTATGGAAAAATTAAGAAAAATTGTAATGTAAGCTACCTGAAAGAGGAGATTCATTCTAAAAACTATAAGTTTTTACACATAAAAACTAGAGCTTGGACATTTTGCTTTTAAATTGTTTCCTCAAAAGTGAAGAAAATCATGGTTATGGTTAAAGTTATGAAGAAAATATAAAACACGGCCGGTAACTCAATTTTTTGCAAAAAGTCGACTTGTGCTAGAAGTCGCAAAAAATCTGAAAAAATCTCAAATATACTTGTAAAGTTTCAAATTATGCTTGAGCTCAAAAAAATTTTTTTTTGGGACAGCCTAGTGTACAAATATAATTACGATTATTTTCTTAGGTATTTTGCAAAAGTAGGTATTATGCAATTAATACACAGAAAGTAAAACCACACAGAATTTTTTTTTGAGTTCCCGGCAATTCCCAAAAAGATTTCATAAAATCCCGAAAATGGAATTTTTTGGTCTTTCTACTATATTTTTAGTATCTTTCGCCGGTCGTAGATAATATTTTGGGAAATATTTAAAAACACATAATGTCTTAGGGTGAAATGATAAATTTTTCGGTTGTAGCCTTGGAATTTGAGAAGAAATTCCTTGCATTTGATATTTATAGCAAAAATAGGTAAATTTCGAAACGGTCCTGCACCTTTAATAACGAAAGTTTTGAACAAAAATTTTTTTGTGATGTTTCTTGTAGTATTTCCTTTTGAATAAATGAAAATATGGAGTAAAACCTTGCAAAATTTTTAAATAATAGCGAAATAATTAACCCACTTTTTTCTGCAAAAAACCGCAAAAATTAATTTCTTTCAAATATTTAATTTCAATTGCATATATCTTTTTACCTACCCTGCAAATAATGCGACTAGTCCATACATGCATGTAAAGACTAGTCCAAAGGGGAGTAGGAGTACCAAAAACTACTCCAAATATATGAAAAAAGGTGGTCGATTTAACATTGCGATGTCCTAGGGTTGGACACCTAAAAAGTAAATTAAAAAAAAATTTTAAAATTTTTATTTTGTTATGTACTATTCATAAGGTGACAAATTTGTTATATTTAATTCATGACAATATTTTTCAGAATACCAAAATTATACAAATAGTCATTCACATCAGTTTTGTTATAATTTTTGTCACTGTTACAGAGCTCTGCAGAGGTTAGAATGCAAGTATAAGTTTCTATTTTAAAATCAAACAAGATTTGACTTCTCCATTAGCAGAACAGTGAACCAAGGTTGTTAAAAAACTCAAAATTTTATTTTTTTTTCTCGAATATTTCTCAAACTGTACGCGAAACTGCATAAACATAGCAGACTTTTTTTAAATCTTAGATATAGAAATCCAGATCAAAAACATCAGCTTGGCATCGGTTTGAATTTTCCATTAATCCGAGGTTGCACACTTTGGGCTTTGTGTCTCCACTCCCTTTAAGGGTATATAATCCAAATTACATACTTAAGCTCGGTAGCACCTCTCTAAATGCTGTATAAGATTTCATAACAATCGGATTGCACCTTAAGAAACTGCAGAATTATTTCCACTTTTTTTCCAAAATCGCCCACTGTGCGTTAAGCAAAAATTATAAACTTTACAATTGTCAAGTAAAAGTTCACCTGTGGAAATTTTCACTGTAAATAATGCTGACAACAAGCAAAGGTAAAATATATATTTTTTTTATAGTTCTTTACTTTTTTGATATTGGCCTTCATTGAATTTTTTAAGTTTCTGGAACTTAATCTCTTTAGAGATAATTCGTTTTAGTGTGCTTTACTTTATGAAGAGCCTGAAAATTCTTTTGAAATTTATCAAAATAAAAAAATGTATTCTAGTTTCATGTGAAATTCTTAAGCCTAATTTTTTAAATTAATTTCTTTTATGATTTGAATAGTAACTTAAGCTATACATGGTACATGCCCTTCAAATTAAATTCAAAAATCTCTTTTGTAACATCTTAAGCAGAAGATTCTGTTTATAACAATGGCGTTAAAAAAAGCTGTACGCCAATGTGGAGAGGAAGAAGGAAGTTATTTGTTTATTTTTTTCTTTTTCAGGACACAGCGAGATTGTCGCTTTATGTATGTTGTGTTCATTAAGAAATCCTTTGTAAAGAAGAGCTTTTAAATTTTGGCACCTAAAATAGAATAACTTTTAAGATAAATATGAGATTTTACTTATTAAAATATACTCGTATTTAACAGCCGTGCATTTTTGCCGCTGTTGTAACGCTTCGCCTAATTTTTATTTTTGTAAACTACAATGACCAAATAGAGTGCCGAAGTTATTTGTGAAAAATATTAAAGGCCTATTTTTTAATACGAAACCCTTAAGGCTTATTTAGCTTATTTACTTTCTGTTGCTGTTCTGTTGCTGTTCTGTGCTGTGCCATTCTGCTTCTAAATTTTAGTACTTACTTTTTCTGTAGCAATTTATTAACTGTTTCTGACCAGAAGGGTCGCAGTTTCCCACTAAAGCGATGAGTTTTGCATCGTCTATTGTTAAAATTCAAGATAGTTTAATTTTTCTTTTAAAAATTTATTTTTTTAATTATTTCAAAATATTTTTATTATTTTTTTATGCTGTCACTTACAAATACTTAACAATTTTTTGATTTTCACAGGTTGAACCGAAACAGAACAGAACGAAACAGAAAAACTAATTACTTGTATTAGATTTCTATAAACAAAAAAGAGTCAGCTGTTTCGTAACAGAACAGAAAGTAAAAACTAAAGCCAAATTAGTTTTTACTTTCTGTTCTGTTACGAATCAGCTGACTCTTTTTTGTTTATAGAAAGCTAATACAAGTCGTTAGTTTTTCTATTTCGTTCTGTTCTGTTTCGGTTCAACCTCTGAAAATTAAAAAAATGTTAAGTGACAGCATAAATTAAATAAAAACATTTTGAAAAAAAATTACGTTGCGCTTTTTAAATTAAAAAAAGTGAATTTTTACAAGAAAAACACTAAATTATATTTAAACGTAACAAGTGGAAAACTGCGACCCTTCTGGTCCGAAATAGCGGATAAGTTACTACAGAAAAAGTAAGTACTAAAATTTAGAAGCAGAACGGCACAGCACAGAACAGCAACAGAAAGTAAAGACTAATGAAGCCTTAATTCTGACTTTAAGCGTTAAAAAATTTTCTATTTTTGTATTTTATTTTTGTAATTTATGTTTTTTCATATTAAATTTGTCAACGTTTAACGTTTCCGTTTAACAAAATTTTGCCCTAAAATTATTTGATATTTTTAACAGAAACATCACAAAATTAAATTAATTCTTTATCATATATTGTTGCAGATATGTTATAAACCATTAAATCTCTATAATAAATAAATAAATAAAAATAAATAAGTAATAAATTCAGTGAAGTGCGACTTTGACCCGCGCACGAAGGGTTCCTTATGGACACTTTGGGGCGTATGCAAAAAAACTAACAAAGCTTTGCCAAGCAATATTAAGTAATATTGTTACAAGTCGCTATGTTGGCGCTGTAATTGTGATGCCAGCCAGCTCAAACGTACCATCAGGGCAGGTTCCAACCCACAATTACAACCCAGGGACACGAACCAATAAATTTTAACAAACAAAACAAAAAAAAAAACTATTACACAAAAGCAAATAAAACTTTACATTCAAACGGAAACGCCAAAGAGAGAGAACTAGGTGACAGTGTTCTCCACTTCGCCCACCCAACCTGGAACACCTTTTTGTTTGTTAAGAGTACTTTAAGTTGATATTTCCAAAATGTGTATTTTGTACCTTAAATAGTTTTATTATTATAGCATATATTGATTCATGTTACGTCTGAAAATGAAGCTAGAAGTGCCTGCTCTTATCTTAAATTTATTATTTCTGTCATGTAATGAAAAACATCACCAAATTATCCAACTGATTCGAAATACATAGCATAATCCATAAAAAAATATTAAAATAAATTCAAATATACAAAAATGTTTTAGTGATGTACATACAATCAAAACGAATTGAAAAAACTGGATATTTGAGTACTCATTTCATTCGAATAAAAGAAGTTGTGATAATTCTTTTTTGTTCATCATATTTTTTTTGTTTTTACCTCATAGAAATGTTTATCTGTTTTTCTATCATGTCCGAAGCTCATATTTTTTAAATTAGGTTGATTTACTTCAAGATCATAAGAAGTTATTTAATAAAATAAAAAAATTTTTGAATACTCGAATAAAATTGTATTCGATTTTGTACATCATAAGCTGTGAAATGGTTGTTGAACACGGTGGTGTTACCAGTATTTATTATTAAATCACAAAATAATTAAAGTTGTCTTTTGCATATGAATTCTTAACAAAGCTATGTTAGCCTTAAAGTGCTTGGCAACTACTATGAACTTTAAGGCTAAGGTAAAATATTTTTTTGCATGCGGCCGTTTATATATAATTCAATACGAACTTACGGTTCCTGAGAAAATATCCTGTGACGGACAGACGGACAGCGTAGCGAAAATAATAGGGTTACTTTTCACCTCTGGTGTACGGAACCTTAAAAATCAATAACGATGATTCCAGGGCTGGGAAACTTACACTTTTTGTGATATAGAAGATTAACCACTGAAAACTAATTTTTATATTTTTTTTTTAATACAAATATTTTATACTTCAGTAGTAATAAAATTGGTATTTCAAATAAAAAAAAATAAAAAGACGTTTCCAGGGTTGGAAAACTTTAACTTTTTTTATACAAAAGTAACTTACTAAAACAAATTTTTCCTTTTTTTCTATAAATTAAACATATCTTATATTCATAAAAGAAAGAGATTGGTGTAAGAAATCAGAAAAATCAAAAAGGATGATTCCAGGGTTGGAAAACTTACACTTTTTGTGATATATAAAAGTAAATAGGTGTAATTAATGTGTTTTTCTTTTTCTTTATAAAATATTTATGTTTTACGTTTTGGAAAGAAAATTTTGGTGTAGAAAACTATAAAATTAAAAACCACAGCTCTAGAGCTGGAAACTTTGAACTTTTTTTTGGATATTAAAGTAACTAAATACAACTATTTTTTTTTAATTCCTTTTTTCTTTGTTCACTTAACATACTTTATATGATGTATGATGATGATTCTAGGGTTGGAAAATAATTTTTTTGTGTATAAAAGTAACTTGGTCAAATTATTTTTTCTTTTTGTGTATAAATTATTTATACCTTATGTTTTACAGAGAAATAGTTTAGATTAAGAATTATAAAAAAACCAAGCTGGTATATAAAAATAATTAAATAAAACTAATTATTTCTTTGGTAATTAAATATATTACATATTCTTTCATCTAATTTTTCAAACTTTTTATATATTTAAACTATTTTTTTGAACTTTAGGTCTGTTTTTATTCGTATTTTAGTTGACCAATATTTCGTTAACCTTCGATTAACTTCTTCAGGATATACATATATTGTTTTTAATTTTTTGATATATAGTATTTTCTGTTTTCTTTTCTCCTTTCAAAAATAAAAAATAATTTGCAATGGAATAGGAATTGATTACTCCTTAATAATTGCAATAGAAATTTTATCCAAACACCGAAGTATAAAGAGATGAACCGTTCTTTTGCTCCCCTGAAAGAAAGGCATCGATATTCAACTTATTGCTAATATCTAAAAAAATTTTATCGAAAAACACCGAGAGGTCACTTACTAAAAATTTCACTAGAGCAAAAAATTATACATTTTTTCACAAAACAAATATGTATGTATGTGCTTATGTATGTATGTATCTCTATACTACATAAACGGACCTTAGTAAAAGGTATATAAGATTCAGTGATGCCATTAGGGTACGAAAGATACATTTTTCGTATCTTTTGAATCTCTACGCAAAATGTACAGATTTTTTATTTTTTTTTTTGATAACATCCCAATTGAATTTTAATGAATTTGTTTTGATAGCATCCAAAAATAGTTGCATACAATTTAAAGTTTGCTTACTGTATTTTTAAAAGTTTCATACTAGTATTTATGACTTAAATAAATATAAAAATTTACTTATGCCAGCCATACACTACACAAGTTCAGTGCTCAAGTCTGGCACTGCGTAAACTAAGCTTGTGACACACTCTATACAAGTAAACTGTGCAGTTTTTATTTTTCGAGTTCTCGTGGTACCTTCATAGCGAACAGCCGATTAGCGGAATTTTACTTACATACAAACAAAAAATTATACAAAAAAATATTCGTAGTACATATTATTCGTAATAGGTTGCAAATATTTTTTTTACATAGTAGAAATAACAAAAACAAAAAAAGACCGCAAACAAAAAAAAAACACAAATACAAAAAAATTTGAAGTGAGTTCTAACGGCAGAAATGCTTATTTTACTGTGAGTTCTGAAACTCTTAATGAAAAAATATAAATAATAAATCAGATGAAAACCTTTTTTTAACGGCAAAGCCAATTTTTCGTCAGCGATCAACTTCGCTTTGTCCAATGCCAAATAGTAATGATGCATTAACATTACAGTTGCCTAGTACTTCTTCATATAAGCCAGTAATATCACCCCCTTCAGGCTCGTGTTCATCACTTAACAAAATTATCACTACAGATAACAGCGGCTCGAAACTCAAGGTACAAGTCGGAATGGACAGATATATAACCGTAGTAAAGCGTGGGCGAAGACCGAATTCTTCAAAAATTTTATCTGCTCCAAAAATGTCTAGGGATAACAGCGCAGCCTCAACTAATCGCCAAAACCGCTTTAAAATTTTGCAAGATGACAACGACAAACCCGATGTATCCTCGAATAAAACATCCAAGCCGCCACCAATCTATTTGAGAGAGAAAAATTCAAATGCCCTTATTAAAAAATTAATTTCGGTCATTGGTGAGAATAAATTTCACATTGTCCCAATAAAACGTGGCAAAATCGATGAAACGAAAATTCAAATTTATGACGAAAAAGATTTCCCCAAAATGGTTTCTGAATTTGAAAAAAATAAAACAAGCTTCTACACATACCAGCTCAAGAATGCTAAAGGCCTGCAGATTGTATTGAAGGGCATAGATTCCTATCTTGTTCCTGAAGAAATAAAAGATGCACTCGTCCTCCAGGGATTTAAAGTAAAAAAAATGTATCTAACATAATAAGCAGAGAAAATGTACCCTAACCCGTATTTCGTGTTGAACTGGAGCCAAATGATATACAGTTGAAAAAAAAAACCAAACTCATCCTATTTATAGCCTAAAATATTTTTTATACAAAAAAATCACAGTTGAAGAGCCACATAAGCGTTCAGGTCCCGTGCAGTGCCATAATTGCAAGGAATATGGCCATACAAAAACTTACTGCAATTTACCAACTGTTTGTGTTGTGTGCGGCGAATTACACGGCACTGCTAGTTGTACTAAACCAACAGGTCAAGCGGAAAAAAATGCAGTAATTGTGGAGGTAATCACACCGCTAACTACAGAGGTTGTCCTGTGTACTCTTTCGTAAAGAATACTATGGTGCAAAAACCTAAATTAGCTCCAGTTCCAACAACAAACGCTTGCTCAGCCACTTTTGCGCAAATTAGCCAACCAGTTACTTCCCGTGTATCATATGCAGATGCTGCTAAGACAAATTCAATTCCCACACAAAATGTTTCCCCACTAAATAATTCAACAAATACAAACTCAAACTTTAATTTTAATCGCCTTGAAGCCACTATTGAAAATCTTGTGCAAACTATCAACAACTTTACAACAAATATGACTAATATGATTTAAAAAATGCTAAGAATGCAGAATACACTGCTTCAAGCATTAATTAACAAGCCATGAACACGTTAAAAATATGTTTCTGAAACGCAAACGGCATTCGCCAACATAAAAATGAACTTGAGCACTTCCTTACGGAAAAAAATATTGTTGTAATGTTAGTATCTGAGACTCATTTGACTTCTAGAGGCCTCTTTAAAATGAATGGCTACACATTATATGATACAAAGGACCCTAGAGGGAGAGCATGCGGTGGATCAGCAATTCCAATAAAGTCAAGACTCAAGCACTATATTCTTGACAACATTTGTGAAGAACATCTACAAGCAACAAACATCTGCATTGAGAATTTTTGTTAAAATTTCGTGATATCTTCAATTTACTCCCCTCCCAGATTTTCAATCACTGAGGATCAATACGAGAAATTGTACAAATCTCTTGGGCCTTGTTTCGTAGCAGCTGGCGACTACAATGCTCAGCATACGTTCTGGGGTTCGCGTCTTATTACGCCTAGAGGTAGGGCGTTGTTCAACACAATTTCAAAAATGGGCTTGGATGTCATTTCGAGTGGGGAGCCCACTTATTGGCCTACTGACATACAAAAAATTCCGGATGTTATAGATTTTGGCGTCATAAAAAATATCTCTAGGGATTTAATTCAAGTTCAAGCTTCTCTTGATCTTTCGTCCGATCACTCTCCGACGATCATTACAATTTGTAGTCCCTTACGAAGTAACTTACCTGACCCATATGTGAAGATGATCAATCGTGTTAATTGGCTGGGGTTCAAAAAATACCTTAGTAGTCATTGTACGGAAAATATTAAGCTAAGAACACGAAATGACATTGAATCTTACATTGCCAATCTCAACGAGAATATTAAACAGGCTGCTGAACATGCCACTACCTCTCATCCGCAGACTGGGTTAAATAAAATTTATTTTAATGTATTATGAACGTCTCGTACGTGAAAAAAGAAGAGCTAGAAGGGAATGGCAAGAGCACAGATCACCCCAAAATAAAATTAGATTTAAAGAGTGCACGAAACGCTGCTAAAAAGCTTAAAAGACCCGATGAGTTTAAACCACCTCTGTGGATTTCGACCGGTGATTGGGCAAGAAGCGATACTGAAAAAGGTAAAATATTTGCCGAGCATTTAAAATTCGTATTTACCCCAAATACATGTACTTGTGTTGCTGATTTGCCGAGTGTAGTTGCTCTTCCCCCTCGACCCTTAAAGTTTAAGATGCGTGATGTACATAAACTTATTGCTGAGCTCAACCCGAAGAAAGCTCCAGATATTGATGGTATTAGTAACAAGATGCTGATGAATCTGTCTCGCACTGCAACTAGAATCTTACTATTTATTTTTAATGCCATATTACGACTAGAGTATTATCCACACAGCTGGAAGCTTGCCAAGGTCAAAATGATTCCAAAGCCGGGCAAAGATCTTACTAAAGCTGAGTCTTACAGGCCAATAAGTTTACTATCAACAATATCAAAGCTTTTCGAAAAGCTGCTCATGACAAAATTATCCCCAATTCTAACTGATAGTGGGTGCATACCGGACCATCAATTTGGTTTTAGAAGTCAGCATAGTACCTTTGAACAAACGCATGTGTTGGTTCAAGTTATAAGAAGAACATTTGAAGAAAAGAAGTATAGTTCTACTCTCTTTATTGATGTTTCTTAGGCATTTGATAAAGTATGGCATGAAGGCCTAATTTTAAAATTGAAGACATATCTACCAATAAATTTTCTAAAGCTATTCTATCCCGGAAATTCATTGTTGTGGAAGGAGACTTCATGAGTGTTCCCGAATCTATATCTGCCGGTGTGCCACAGGGGAGTATACTGGGACCAGTTTTGTATTTGATTTATACATGTGATATGCCTGTTAGCACTAAATTCCATACATCTACTTTTGCCGATGATACAGCCTTCTTTAGCATGCACGAAAACCCTCACGAGGCATCCCGATATCTTCAGCAACATATTACCCAACTGGAACTATGGTTAAAGTTATGGAGAATTAAAGTAAATGAGCAGAAGTGTGCGCAGGTAACATTTACTCTACGAAAAGATACTTGTTCCCCCAATAGAATCAATAATCAAATTGTTCCTCAACATTCACATGTAAAATACCTTGGTATACACCTTGATCGACGGCTTACATGGAAACAACACATTGATTCTAAACTAACACAAATTAAACTAAAATTAGCTCAGGTAGAAATTCAACTCTCAGTCTAGATTGCAAACTTTTGATATACAAGTCACTTTTGAAACCTATATGGTGCTACGGAATTCAACTATGGGGCACTGCTTCAGCTTCCAATGTCGAGAGAATCCAACGAAGGCAAAACAAAATTTTACGTATGATAACTTCTGCTCCATGGAACATCAAAAATTCAAATATACATCGTGATTTGAATATGCCACTAGTGATTGAAGAAATTGGAAAATAAGCAGGCAAATATTTAACAAAACTCGAATCACATCCTAATCCGCTTGCTCGTAATAGTTTGAACTTTACTGGACACATCCGCCTAAAAAAGAAGGACCCAAGGGCTCTTATACTCAACACTCCAGATGGGACTACTTGAAAATATTTTTTTTTCCTTTTTGATTATCACTACTTATGTATTATTTATAACTCTCACTAAGTTTATGTCCGACAGTGTTCGGGCCTAATAATTATATTCTAGATTTAAGATTTGAATACTTATTGGTAGTTCATATTTGAAGATACAATAAATAAATACATGCATTACAAAAAAAAAAAAAAAAAAAAAAAAAAAAAAAGTTTTTATTTTAAAACTAAAGGGTGTTTTTTATTGAGGTATAGAACTTTAAGTTGGCATCACTTTTTTAACTGGCAGCCATTTTGTCAGCTGTCAAGTGATTAATATTTAGTTTGGTTTGCCATTTCATCATGAACAGGTTGACAAAAGAACAACGCTTGCAAATCGTGCAAATTTATTTCGAAAATAATGGTTCAGTTCGCGAAATTCATCGCAAAATTTTGTTCAGTGATGGGGCTCATTTTTGGTTGAATGGCTACGTCAACAAGCAAAATTGCCGCATTTGGAGTGAAGAGAATCCACATGAGACCCTTGAGACGCCATTACATCCACAAAAACTGACTGTTTGGTGTGCTCTATGGGCTGGTGGAGTCATTGGGCCATACTTCTTCCGAAATAATGCTGGAGACCGGTATAGAGCCATGATAACCGACTATTTTGTTCCCGAATTGGATGGCATGAATACGGATGAGTTGTGGTTCCAACAAGACGGCGCTACATGCCACACAGCGCACGTCACAATCGATTTATTGAAGGAAACATTCGATGAGCGCATAATTTCGCGGAATGGACCTGTCAATTGGCCATCAAGATCGTGTGATTTGACACCATTGGATTATTTTCTATGGGGATATGTGAAGTCGCTCGTCTACGCCAACAAACCAGAAACGTTAGGGGACTTGGAAGCCAACATTCGTGGCGTTATTGCCAACATACGGCCCCATATGCTCGAAAAAGTGGTTGAAAATTGGACCTGTAGAATTGGCTTTATTCGAGCCAGCCGCGGCGTCCACATGCCCGAAATCATATTTAAACATTAATGGCATAAAATTATCCTTCCAATAAAACCAAATTGATGGACATTAAGACGATTTTTTTGTGTTTTATTTCAATTTAAAATTCTATACCTTTAAAAAAAACACCCCTTATAAGTGATGAAGACAACATGTTCAAATACTGCTCTATTTTATTAATTGCTGTGGCAATAAAAAAGAAACAAATCGTGAAAAATTAGGGCAGAAAAACTGAGAAACTGCGCGTTTTCAACATACACTACAAAAGTTCACTGTACAGTTTTCAAACAACTTGAGTAAACATCAAAATCGTTTTGATATTTACTAAGTTCACTGCGTAAATAGTACAACCACCCCAATACATTACACAAACGGACTGTACAGTGCCAGACTTGAGCAATGAACTTGTGTAGTATATGGGTGGCATTACATGCTATCATTTTCTTTACAATATTCATTAAATATGTAATAAAAATGTGATGTTGATAAATGTTAAACGTTAAAAATGTATTTTCAAACTTTTTTCAATAAGTATATTTTTGTGAAAAAATGTATCTTTTTAGAAAATAAAATGTAAGTTTTCGAAATTTCACTGGCAACACTGATAAGAATCGCCACAGCGAATATAGCACTGGTATGCATTAAACCAGGGATCGCAAATAACGATTATTTTCCAAATTTAAACTGAAAAAATCACAGTAATAGAGAAGTGCTACGTGCACAAGGAATGCACCACGATACTCTATGTTACATGGACTACCTATAGATGCAATGATTGTTATATTTTTGATTTTTATTTATTCCTCAGAAAATAACAGTTATTTCTTGATTTTTATTTATTCCTCACAAAATAAGAGTTATTTTTTGACTTTTATTAATTCCTCACAAAATAAGAGTTATTTTGTGACTTTTATTTATTCCGCACAAAATAAGAGTTATTTTGAGACTTTTATTTATTCCTTAAAAACATTTTAATTTTTAAAATGAATAAACTATAAAAAAAGTAAATTTAATTAAACATATAAGAGTTTTTTTTACAGACTCTGGCGATAAATTCAATTTTAAATCGGTCAATATTAATTTTAACGCAACAATTACACTTTCTACATTTTAAAAATTGAGCAAAAAAATAAAAATCAAAAAGTAATTGTTATTTTGTGAGGAATAAATAAAAGTCACAAAATAACTCTTATTTTCTGAGGAATAAATAAAAATCAAGAAATAATGATTAAAAAGTGATTTTTAAAATAAAAATTATAACCGTTACGGTCCTTGCATTAAACACATTCACCACAGCAAGCTAGACGAACACACGACTTCAAATGCCGCTAGCACCATTTGTCGCCTCGTTAATTATTTTGAAGACGGCAGCAGCACCATCTGCACCTCATATTTAAGTATTAATACATAGTTCAGTATTGCCACCTTCATATATTTCGCGTTTATAAAAATTAAATTAATCTTTCGAAATGTACTTATATGACGTAAAAGTATAAAAATTAATCAATTTATTATTTGCATTAATTTTTGGATATTGTTTCTTATAAATAATATGAAATAATTGTACGATATTGTGCATTCAACATTTTGTATTATACTGGCAACACTGAATTCTCTCATTGTAGCCAAAGAAATAGAAATTAGTTTAATTGGACTACAACGACAAAATCAGCATAGCAAACAACCTGTCGCCCTGTTGTCTTGATGTCTTCAAAAGAATCACTCCCATATAAACATGTGTATTCTATCCTTGACATTTTGTAGTCGGTAGCCTGTTGTGGTGAATGTGTTTAATGCATTATGCAGGCTACACGAACACACGACTTCAAATGCCGCTAGCAGCGTTTGTCTCCTTGTAGCCGGTTACTTAATTATTTTGGAGACTGCAGCAGCACCATGTGCACCTGATATTCAAGTACAAATACAGAGTTCAGTATTGCCACTTTCATATATTTTTCATTTATAAAAATTAATTACTCTTTTAAAATGTACTTATTTCACGTAAAAGTACAAAAACGAATCAATTTATGCTTTACATCAATTTTTGGACATTGTTTCTATTAATTAATATGAACTAATTGTACAAAATCATTCATTCTACATACTGGCAACACTGAATTTTCTAATTGTAGCCAAAGAAATAGAAATTAGTTTAATTGGACTACAACGACAAAATCAGCATAGACAACAACCTGTCGCCCTGTTGCCTTGCTGTCTTCAAAAGAATGATTCGCATATAAACATGTCTATTCTATCCTTGACATTTTGTAGTCGGTAGCCTGCTCTGGTGAATGTCTTTAAAGGCTATGTCACGTCTAATTTAAGCTTAATGCATAATGTATTTTACTTATGTTTAAACGGCAAGTTCAGTATTTGCAAATAATTTTATTATATAATAATTTTATTTGCAAATAAGATTTGCGTATTACACATTTATGTGTAAGATTTTTTAACTTTTATCATAACAAATACGTACTCAATATTTCAATACTAGTATTGTATTTATATAAGAAAATCTCAAAAACTTGACGTGCTGGAATCAATCTGTCAAGAAATTTGGATTCAGCACACTAAAGTCCATTGAAACTACATAATGAAATTCTTGGTCAGGAATTTTTTGTTTTATTATTTTTTGCAGAACAGTGTTATACTATGTTCACACTTACGTTTTTAAACGTGTTTAACGCTTAAGAGCTTAAACACGACGATTTTGAGATGTTTTACATTGACTTGTTTTGTAAACATCTCAAATGAAGTGTTTAAGATTTAAACACTTCCTTAAACACGTAAATGGAGTATGTTCAGTCCGTTTTTTTGATAACTCTAGCAACTTTGTGTTGTTATTAAATGGCGTCACGTCAAAAATTATTTGGTAAACAAGTAATTAGTTAAAAAATACTCAAATATTTACATTAATATTTGTTGTTTTAAAATAATACACAAATAAAAAAGCATAATTGTTTGCAATCTTTTGCGAAAAACGTAAACCTTAAACATATCAAATGTAATGTGAACGGTTGTTTTTAGTTTTTTAAAACACTTGCCTTAAACACGTTTAAGACCATAAGTGTGAACATTTTTTCATGAAACTAGTTACATGAAAATTTTTCATTTGTCAATAAGAGGCCTGGAGGAGCAACTCATATCAAACAAGTAAGAGTGCTATATTCGCCTGTGCCGAATCTTATATACCCTTTACCAAAGTGCGGTTATGTAGTATAGAGATATCGGGTGTTTTTTTTAAGAGGTATAGAACTTTGAATTGAAATAAAACACAAGAAAATCGTTTTAATGTCCATCAATTTGGCTTTATTGATATAATTTTATGCCATTAATGTTTAAATATGAGTTAGGGCATGTGGCCGCCGCGGCTGGCTCGAATAAAGCCAATTCTACAGGTCCAATTTTCAACCACTTGGCAATAACGCCACGAATGTTGGCTTCCAAGTCCCCTAACGTTTCTGGTTTGTTGGCGTAGACGAGCGACTTCACATATCCCCAAAGAAAATAATCCAATGGTGTCAAATCACACGATCTTGGTGGCCAATTGACAGGTCCATTCCGCGAAATTATGAGCTCATCGAATGTTTCCTTAAATAAATCGATTGTGACGTGCGCTGTGTGGCATGTAGCGCCGTCTTGTTGGAACCACAACTCATCCACATTCATGCCATCCAATTCGGTAACAAAATAGTCGGTTAGTCGGCTCCAATTGCTGTGCACGGTGGCGAATCGATTCATTCGGGTCCTCTTCAACACTTTGCTCTACAGCGGCAATTGTTTCTTCGGTGCGCACTGTTCGACGTCTCTGCGGATGCGTATTATCACATAGAGTAAACGTAGTGCGAAAACGATCCATGGTTAACCGAATTAATTGCTCTGATGGACGATTATGTCGACCATAAAATGGACGGAGCTTGCGGTAAACTTCGCGAACTGAACCATTATTTTCGAAATAAATTTGCACGATTTGCAAGCGTTGTTCTTTTGTCAACCTGTTCATGATAAAATGGCAAACCAAACTAAATATTAATCACTTGACAGCTGACAAAATGGCCGCCAGTTAAAAAAGTGATGCCAACTTAAAGTTCTATAACTCAATAAAAAACACACTTTACATACATAAGCATATAGTTACTTTTATGTACAAAGAAAAAAATAAAAATTTTCAAACCCTAGAATCATAATTTTAGATTTTTGTGATTACTTATACCAATCTAGTAGTTCTTAAAAAATATAGAACGTGTGTTAGGTGAAAAAAAAGGAAATTAAAAAAAAATGTTTTATTTAGTTACTTTAATGTCCAGAAAAAAATCAGTTTCCAGCTCTGGAGCTGTGGTTTTTATTTTTATAATTTTCTATACCAAACTTATCTTTTCAAAACGTAAAATATATATAATTTATAAAGGGAAAGATAAAAATTAATTAGACTTAGTTACTTTTATATATCAAAAAAGTATAAGTGTCCCATGAACATGAACTCATACTTTTTGATTTTCTGATTTCTTACACCAATATCTTTCTTTTAAGAATTTAAGAAATGTTTAATTTATAAAAAAAGGAAAAATTTGTTTTAGTAACTTACTTTTGTACAAAAAAAGTTAAAGTTTTCCAACCCTGGAATCGTCTTTTTATTTATTTTTTTATTTGAAATAAGAATTGTATTCGTTATCAAGCATAAAAAAAGTTTATTTAATAAAAATAGATAAAAATTAGTAGTTAATTTTTTATATCACAAAGAGTGTAAGTTTCCCAACCACGGAATCCTCCTTTTTTATTTTTTTTTTTTGATTTCTTACACAATCTTTTTTAAGAATATAAGATATGTTTAATTTATAGTAAAAAAAAAATTTGTTTTAGTAAGTTACTTTTGTATAAAAAATAAGGTTTTCCAACCCTGGAAATGTCGTTTTAATTTTTGTAATTTTTTTCTTTTTTTTTTTTTGAAATACCAAATTTATTCGTACTGAAGTATAAAATAAGTTTATTTTATAAAAAAAATAAATAAAAATTAGTTTTCGGTAGCAAATTTTTTATATCACAAAAACTGTGGGTTTTCCAACCCTGAAATGAAACTGTTTGATTTTTCTGATTTCTTATAATTACTAATCTCTTTCTTTTAAGAATATAAGACATCTTTAATTTATAGAGAAAAAGGAAAAATTTGCTTTAGTAAGTTACTTTTCTATAAAAAAAGGTAAGGTTTTCCAACCCAGGAAACGTGTTTTAAACTTTTTTAAATTGAAATACCAATTTTATTCGTACTGAAGTATAAAAAAATTTTATTTATTTAAAAAAAAAATAAAATTAGTTTTCGGTTTTTTATATCACAAAAAGAGTAAGTTTCCCAACCCTGAAATCATCCTTTTTAATTTTTCTGATTTCTTACATCAATCTTTTTCTTTTAAGAACATAAGATATCTTTAATTTATAGACAAAAACGAAAAATTTGTTTCAGTAAGTTACTTTTGTATAAAAAAAGTTAAAGTTAACCAACCCTGGAAACGTCTTTTTAATTTTTTGAAGGTTAATTTTTAATTTGAAATACCAATTTTATTCGTACTAAAGTATAAAATAAGTTCATTTAATAAAAAAATAAAAATTAATTTTCGGTAGTTAGTTTTATATATCACAAAAAGTTTCAGTTTCCCAACCCTGGAATCATCCTTTTTGATTTTTCTAATTTCTTACATCAATCTTTTTCTTTTGAGAATATAAGATATGTTTAATTTATAAAGAAAAGGAAAAATTTATTTTAGTAAGTTACTTTTGTATAAGAAAAAAGTTAAAGTTTTCCAACCCTGAAAACCTCTTTTTAAAGTTTTTAATTTTTTTTTATTTGAAATTCCAATTTTATTCGGGGTGAAGTATAAAATAAGTTTATTTAATAAAAATAAATAAAAAATTAGTTTACGGTAGTTAATTTTATATATCACAAAAATCGTAGGCTTTCGAACCCTGGAATCATCCTTTTTGATTTTCTGATTTCTAAGATCAATTTCTTTCTTTTAAGAACATTAGAAATGCTTAATTTATAGAAAAAAAGGAAAAAGTTGTTGAAAAAGTAAGTTACTTTTGTATAAGAAAAAAATGTAAAGTTTTCCAACCCTGGAAACATTTTATTAATTTTTTGAAGTTTAATTTTTTATTTGAAATATCAATTTTATTCGTGGTGAAGTATAAAATAAGTTCATTTAATAAATATAAATAAAAAATTAGTTTACGGTAGTTAATTTTATATATCACAAAAATCGTAGGTTTTCCAACCCTGGAATCATCCTTTTTGTTTTTCTGATTTCTAAGATCAATTTCTTTCTTTTAAGAACATTAGATATGTTTATTTTATAGAAAAAAAAGAAAAATTTGTTTAAGTAAGTTACTTTTTTATAAGAAAAAAATTTAAGGTTTTATAACCCTGGAAACATTTTATTAATTTTTTGAAGTTTAATTTTTTATTTGAAATACCAATTTTACTCGTGGTGAAGTATAAAATAAGTTTATTTAATAAAAATAATTAAAAAATTAGTTTACGGTAGTAATTGTATATGTCACAAAAATTGTAGGTTTTCCAACCAAAAAATGGTAAAAGGGTATATATAGGTTTGTCATTCCGTTTGTAATTTCTAGAATATTAATAAGCCGAGTCATAAAGTATATATATTCTGTATCCTTATGCATAGGGAAGACGAATAAGCGATGTCCGTCTGTCTCTACGTGAAATCGGTTTTCCGAAGCTCCCAGAAAAGCTAGACACTTCGTTCTTAGACCGGTGGGTCAGAAATGGTCGAAATAAGATTGGTATTGAAAATCAGCAAAATCGAGCAGACGGTTTCAAAGCTGGGAGACTTACCCCCTTATGCAAAAACGATTATTAAACTTAAAGTTGGTTTAACAAACGAATTTTGTGTGGCAAAACCGGTTTTAACACATGCTTTAACTTTAACGAACTTTTTTGCATAATGCCTTTAAACTTCATTTTGCCATACAAAATAACTACCGAAAACTAGTTTTTAATAATTTTTTATTAAATAAATTTATTTTATACTTCAGTATGAATAAAATTGGTATTTCTACCTAAAAAAAAATTTTAAAAAAATTAAAAAAAATTAAAAAGACATTTCCAGGGTTGGAAAACCTTAATTTTTTTGTTATGCAAAAGTAACTTACTAAAACAAATTTGTCCTTTTTTTCTATAAACTAAACATAGGTAATGCTCTGAAAAGAAGGAGACATCAATCAGAAGACAAAGAAATCAGAAAAACAAAAAGGATGATTCCAGGGTTGGAAAACCTACGATTTTTGTGATATATACAATTAACTACCGTAAACTAATTTTTTAATTATTTTTATTAAATAAACTTATTTTATACTTCACCACGAATAAAATTAGTATTTCAAATAAAAATTAAACTTCAAAAAATTAATAAGATGTTTCCAGGTTTGGAAAACCTTAACTTTTTTTTCTTTTACAAAAAACTTACCAAAACAATTTTTTTTTCTATAAATTAAACAAATCTAATGTTCTTAAAAGGACAAGATTGATGTAAGAAATCAGAAAAACAAAAAGGATGTTTCCAGGGTGGGAAAACCTACGATTTTTGTGATATATAAAATTAACTACCGTAAACTAATTTTTTATTTATTTTTATTAAATAAACTTATTTTATACTTCACCACGAGTAAAATTGGTATTTCAAATAAAAAAAAAATTAAAAAATTTAAAAAGACGTTTTCAGGGTTGGAAAACTTTAACTTTTTTCTTATACAAAAGTAACTTACTAAAATAAATTTTTCCTTTTCTTTATAAATTAAACATATCTTATATTCTTAAATGAAAAAAAAAATTGGTGTAAGAAATCAGAATCCAGGGCTGGGAAACTGAAACTTTTTGTGATATAAAAAATTAACTACCGAAAATTAATTTTTATTTTTTTATTAAAAAAACTTATTTTGTAATGGGTGTTTTTTATTGAGGTATAGAACTTTAAGTTGGCATCACTTTTTTAACTGGCGGCCATTTTGTCAGCTGTCAAGTGATTAATATTTAGTTTGGTTTGCCATTTCATCATGAACAGGTTGACAAAAGAACAACGCTTGCAAATCGTGCAAATTTATTTCGAAAATAATGGTTCAGTTCGCGAAGTTTACCGCAAGCTCCGTCCATTTTATGGTCGACATAATCGTCCATCAGAGCAATTAATTCGGTTAACCATGGATCGTTTTCGCACTACGTTTACTCTATGTGATAATACGCATCCGCAGAGACGTCGAACAGTGCGCACCGAAGAAACAATTGCCGCTGTAGAGCAAAGTGTTGAAGAGGACCCGAATGAATCGATTCGCCACCGTGCACAGCAATTGGAGCTTTGTCCATCAACTTTATGGAAGATTTTGCGCAAAGATCTTGGCTTGCGACCTTACAAGATCCAGCTTCTGCAATAATTAAGGCCGCGAGACCATGCAATGCGTCTTGATTTTGGTGTATGGGCCGAAAATGAGATTGATCTCGATGCTGATTTTCATCGCAAAATTTTGTTCAGTGATGAGGCTCATTTTTGGTTGAATGGCTACGTCAATAAGCAAAATTGCCGCATTTGGAGTGAAGAGAATCCACATGAGACCCTTGAGACGCCATTACATCCACAAAAACTGACTGTTTGGTGTGCTCTATGGGCTGGTGGAGTCATTGGGCCATACTTCTTCCGAAATAATGCTGGAGAGTCAGTTACCGTTAATGGAGACCGGTATAGAGCCATGATAACCGACTATTTTGTTCCCGAATTGGATGGCATGAATGTGGATGAGTTGTGGTTCCAACAAGATGGCGCTAAATGCCACACAACGCAGGTCACAATCGATTTATTGAAGAAAACATTCGATGAGCGCATAATTTCGCGGAATGGACCTGTCAATTGGCCACCAAGATCGTGTGATTTGACACCATTGGATTATTTTCTTTGTGGATATGTGAAGTCGCTCGTCTACGCCAACAAACCAGAAACGTTAGGGGACTTGGAAGCCAACATTCGTGGCGTTATTGCCAACATACGGCCCCATATGCTCGAAAAAGTGGTTGAAAATTGGACCTGTAGAATTGGCTTTATTCGAGCCAGCCGCGGCGGCCACATGCCCGAAATCATATTTAAACATTAATGGCATAAAATTATCCTTCCAATAAAGCCAAATTGATGGACATTAAAACGATTTTCTTGTGTTTTATTTCAATTCGAAGTTCTATACCTCTAAAAAAAACAAGTACGAATAAAATTGGTATTTCAAATTAAAAATTAAACTTCAAGAAAATTAAAAAGATGTTTCCAGGGTTGGAAAACTTTAAATTTTTTTCTTATACAAAAGTAACTTACTTAAACAAATTTTTCCTTTTTTTCTATAAATTAAAGATATCTGAAATTCTTGAAAGAAAGAGATTAGCATAAGAAATCAGAAAAATCAAAAAGTATGATTTCAGGGTTGGAAAACCCACACTTTTTGTGATATAAAATATTAGCTACCGAAAACTAATTTTAATTTTTTTTTTTATAAAATGAACTTATTTTATACTTCAGTACGAATTGGAACTTTTTTCTGGATATTAAAGTAACTAAATAAAACATTTTTTTTTAATTTCCTTTTCTCTTTTTTCACTTAACACACTTTACATTTTTTTAAGAACTAATATATTGATATAAGGAATCAGAAAAATCTAATATGATGATTCTATGGTTTGAAAATTAATTTTTATTTTGTACATAAAAGTAACTAGGTCAAATTGTTTTTTTCTTTGTGTTTATACCTTATGTATGTGCTTTTGTACATATATCTATACTACATAAACGCACTTTGGTAAAGAGTATATAAGATTCGGCACAACCGAATATAGCCCTTTTACTTGTTGTTTTTCTGATTTCTCACATCAATCTCCTTCTTTTAAGAACATTACATATGTTTAGTTTATAGTAAAAAAGGAAAATTTGTTTTAGTAAGTTACTTTTGCATAACAAAAAAAGTTAAGGTTTTCCAACCCTGGAAACGTCTTTTTAATTTTTTTAATTTCTTTTTAATTTTTTTTAGTTAGAAATACCAATTTTATTCATACTGAAGTATAAAATAAGTTTATTTAATAAAAAATTATTAAAAACTAGTTTTCGGTAGTTATTTTGTATGGCAAAATGAAGTTTAAGTCTCCCAGCTCTGAAACCGTCTGCTCGATTTTGCTGATTTTTAATACCAATCTTATTTCGACCATTTCTGACGCACCAGTTCAAGAACGAAGTCTCTAGCTTTTCTGGGAGCTTCGGAAAATCGATTTCACGTATAGACAGACGGACATCGCTTATTCGTCTTCCATATGCATAAGGATCCAGAATATATATACTTTGTGGCTCGCTTATTAATATTCTGAAAATTAAAAATGGAATGACAAACCTATAAATACCCTTTTACCATTTTTTGGTAAAGGGTATAAAAAGCTGCCACGAATGCATCAGAGATTCAATCTACCTCCTTTTTATATAAAATTATCTTATATAGCGCTGCAATTAGGAAATAGAAAAAGTTTCGTGCAATAAAATTCAAGAAATTTCATTAAAAATGCTTAATGTAATGACAAAAATCCGTTACAAATTTATTATTACCAAATTACAAGAATAAGGCTGTTAATCGCTTCATGTAATTGAATGATAATGTACAAGCATGGTTTGATAACAGCAAAATCAAATAATAACAGCTCTGTGATGTTCCAGAAAGGACAAAATTCGAACGAATCTGTCTTCTTTGTGTGTAAAATGGGTAAAACTGCAAAAAAAAAACTACTTCTATTAGACAATGGCTGAAATGGCTTTAGTCAGACCTAATTTGTTGAAATTATGCACAAGAGCAATAAGTTTGTTAAAAATTATCTGTTCTTTCTACCAAAACTTTCTAAAATTTGCAAATAAATTCTAAAGCCTTAAAATTTTAAAACGCTATTATATATTGCAAAATTTATAAAAATTCGCAAATAATTTTCGGATACAGATAGAAGCCTTTGAATTATTTTCATATAATTTTGCATTTTTGTAATATCTTTTCTCATTTGTTTTGTATATCTTATTTATGTTTCAAATAGTATACTAAAATATGAGGGGCTGCTCACATAATTTTTTTGTGTTATTATTATTTAAAACATTTTTTTGTAAGACCAGCGTGTGAATGTCCCAATTATAATTGACATAGAGATAAAAATATAGTACAGCCAAACACTCATAAAGAAGAATCATTAATTTTAACAAAAACAATAACAATAACAAAAAAAAAAATAACAAAATCTAATGTAACAGGATAAATAAAACAAGCAATTCATTCATACATTTTTTGCAGTGACTTACCACTAAACGAATGACTTCCTGGATAGATTTTATAGTTGCAATTTTGAGGTTTTAGTTTGAAAAGCAGGAGTAGTAAATACGAGTAGTCATGGTAGTAGAAAAAAGGTAGTAAAATACTAGGTAGTAATACAGCAGTAAGTAAATGAATATTTTAAAAAATTCAAGATATTTTTACAAATTTATTTGTTTTTAAAAGGTATTTTCATTAAATTTTGCAAAAAAAAATTTAGATTCCACAATTGTTTTTTTTATTGTTTGAATAAAATATATTTTCTGTTGAGGATTGGTAGCGGGTTAATTTTACTACCAGTTTCAAATTAATTATTATTATTAGTATATTATTTATTTGGACATATGTACGTACGATTTTCAGCAGATGCATTTTATTTGATATTTTTTTTTATTTGCACATACATAATTAAATAGCAATAGATTTTAAAACATATTATATAATGTAAAAGTTGAAGGTATAAATAATGTATGTAAAGGGTGTTTTTTATTGAGGTATAGAACTTTAAGTTGGCATCACTTTTTTAACTGGCGGCCATTTTGTCAGCTGTCAAGTGATTAATATTTAGTTTGGTTTGCCATTTCATCATGAACAGGTTGACAAAAGAACAACGCTTGCAAATCGTTCAAATTTATTTCGAAAATAATGGTTCAGTTCGCGAAGTTTACCGCAAGCTCCGTTCATTTTATGGTCGACATAATCGTCCATCAGAGCAATTAATTCGGTTAACCATGGATCGTTTTCGCACTACGTTTACTCTATGTGATAATACGCATCCGCAGAAACGTCGAACAGTGCGCACCGAAGAAACAATTGCCGCTGTAGAGCAAAGTGTTGAAGAGGACCCGAATGAATCGATTCGCCACAGTGCACAGCAATTGGAGCCGACTAACCGACTATTTTGTTCCCGAATTGGATGGCATGAATGTGGATGAGTTGTGGTTCCAACAAGACGGCGCTACATGCCACACAGCGCACGTCACAATCGATTTATTGAAGGAAACATTCGATGAGCGCATAATTTCGCGGAATGGACCTGTCAATTGGCCACCAAGATCGTGTGATTTGACACCATTGGATTATTTTCTTTGGGGATATGTGAAGTCGCTCGTCTACGCCAACAAACCAGAAACGTTAGGGGACTTGGAAGCCAACATTCGTGGCGTTATTGCCAACATACGGCCCCATATGCTCGAAAAAGTGGTTGAAAATTGGACCTGTAGAATTAGCTTTATTCGAGCCAGCCGCGGCGGCCACATGCCCGAAATCATATTTAAACATTAATGGCATAAAATTATCCTTCCAATAAAGCCAAATTGATGGACATTAAAACGATTTTCTTGTGTTTTATTTCAATTCGAAGTTCTATACCCCTCAAAAAAACACCCTATATTTATATGTTTTAAGGTATGTATAATTTGTGTTAAAAATAATATTTATTTACTGAAAGCAATGCTTTCTTTATGTCCAATGGCTTTAGCGATACAAAAGATAACAAATTTATAAATGCATAAAAAGAATGAACAACATGAACAGTTGGCCTCTGCTACGTGATAATAATAATTACTATAAATTAATGCAAATTATTATTCAAAAAAGAAATGAATGCAAATGAAAAAAATTGCTTTTAAAATGATCCTAAAAAATATTGCACATATTAAGTAACGCTCTGTGGGGGGGGGGGGGTGATTGGGTTTAGTTACGATTTGTTATGGGGGAGGTGGTCTTTGAAAATGTTAAGTAACAGAAAAAATTACTAATTTCGTACAAAAACACGTTTATTTTTCTCATTTATTTATTTAATTGGTCATACGTGTTACCTTCTCCGAGAAAAGGGACATAGTCTGTCAAAAAGTGGGTTTGGACTTAAGACTGGATTCTGGTACCTAAAAAGATGTAGAATAAGATGAAATGAGTAAGATTTATAACTCATAACTAACCATACCAAATCGTATCTCCCAATTGAAGGTGTGTTCAAAGTGATAATGCGTTATGAAACTTTCAATGCGTTTTTCTCAAAACTTAATTTTCACACACTAGGCCCTTTTCTCGGAGAAGGTCACATACATATGTATTACGTATGTAAAAATACATAAATGTACCAAATGTCAATTTTTGATATTCTCAAATTTGAATTCGAATATTTAAAACGATATCTGCGAATACGAATGTCTATTGTATGTAAAATGTATACACTGAGAGAAAACCCTTCGTAAATGCAATTATATTTATGATTTTATCATTATTTTGCAAGCAATGCAATGCTTCATTCGCATTACGAAAATTGTTTCATTAGCTGGAAAATATCATAGATACAACGAAATATTTTCATTAATGTAACGACATGTTTTTAACTAAGCAACGTTCATTTCCATATTTTAAATGAAAAGTGTAATCATTGCAATGAAACTTTCTAGTTTATAGAATGAAGTGACGTTAGTCTTAATTTTTTTTAACGAATTATTTCAATGAATTGACAAAATTTTTCATGCGTATCATGGCATTATCTTATTACTGCGACGTAACATATAATTTTTTTTTAAAATATCGTATAATTGTGTTAACAGCACATTATTTAATTGATCTAATTAATTCAATATAATTGAATTTATTTGAAAAGTTATAACTTATAAATAAATATATATGTATATTTAAAAAAATACTTTCACCTATCTCCAGGATTCGAACCTGTAACTACAAGGGTAGCACACTGCCTTCTAGCCAGCAGCAGAAAGTTTTCTTTTACTGTAATAACGAAAATATTTCATTAAAATTGCAACAAAACTATAATTTCCAGTTGCTAATTCGGCAAAAATCGGTAAACCAAATTTTTTGTATTAAAACTAGCAAAATGGAAAAAAATCTATAAAAGTGAGAAACCGCAGAAAAAATATAAAACTCAAATTAAATCTGTTACTAAAAAAATGCTAAAACTAGAAAAATACGAAACGGAAAAAATGGCTAAAACGAAAAAGTTTTCAACACTGAATATACGTAAATACGGCATCATAACCTCGCTTGAACCAATAATACATCTCAATAGATCGCGAGTGTACTTTGCTCTTTTCAAATAAAAATAGGGTTTGTGGATTAAAAGTCACGGGCTACACATTGTATATCCCTGTCACAGAGGATAAGGTAAGAACTTGAGCTTTAGCAAGGGAGAAGCAAAGATTAACTATATTTAATTCTTTTAGTAACGGAGACCTTACAGTCGTTATTGGAGGAGCCAAAGGTAAGCAGAAAGTCTGCGTTCACCTTAATAATATTTCAAGTGATTTGAAAATAACACGCAAACGTTTAGTTCAGATTAAATTTATTTTCATATAAATCTTTCCTAAACCCTATATTTTCAAAAATCAATAAAAAAATGTACATTTGTTTTACCAATTTTCATTTAGCGAAATTTAATGTTGTAAATACATAAATATTGCAACAAAAAAGTCTACGTTCAGTTAAAATTCAAGGAATAAGAGATACAGTGTTTTCCAAGAAAATTTAATTTAATATTTTGTTGGATATCTATGCTGCTTTAATACTTCACTTAGGGCCATTATTACAACTTAAAGTTAGTTAAAAGTAGGATTTAATCGGACGTATAAAAAGCTTTCCATTATTGCAAATTGGATTTAACTTACCAGGTAGGATAAACTTGCCTGTTACTTATCGCCCACTTTAGGCTAAAGTAAAATTTTGCTAACGATAAACTTTTTATACATCCGATAAAATACTACTTTTAACTAACTTTAAGTTGTAATAATGGCCCTTAGTCTATTTGGAATGGATATAACACTTCGAAGACCTTCTTTGCTTATTATGACGCGCAAACGATTATTTTGTCTAAGAAACACAGAGGTGCTCAGTGGAATTATGATCCGATAATTGGGGATGCTTTAAGCTGCTTAGGAGCATTGCACAATATCCAAAGTCCAACGAACGCCGCTGTGTGCTTTGGGTCGTTGTCCTGTTGAAACCAAAATGCAGATGTCAAATTAAGTTTTTCTGCACTCACCTTTATATTTCTTTTAAAATGTTTAAATATGATCATTAAACCATTGAAGATTCAATAAACTCCATCTGACCTACACCTGCAGTCACCATATAAACCCACACCATAATTCTACCACCCCCGTGTTTCACAGTGGCAACTTGATTTCGCTTCTCAAGAGCAGACCTTGACTATTTGACGGTCTTTTATGCCAAAAATACAAAATTTACTATCATTCAAAAATTCCACCTGTCCCCAAAACTAAGGCGTCCGATTTATATAGGCGTCATCAAACTGAATACGCTTTTGCAAGCAAATGCATCACCTTATCCGTCATAACTTTTATATTTTAAGCGAATCTGACAGAGTGAAATTACTTTTAGTTACGAAATTTATAATTTGTAAAATAAACATTACATTTAATTTTTTTGGCCTTATAGTTAATGAATAAGCAAGCAATTTAAGGCAGCTTAAATTAAATAAATAATAAATTTGAAATGCATACATATACTAAAAATTAAACCCCATATTTATAAAAAAATAAAATGAATTTAAAATTCATTTTAGGAAAATTTTGTATAGAAAATTTTAAATAAAATACATTTCAAATTCGTTTAAAATTTTATGAATATGGGGATATATATTTATGAAATAACGTGTACTTTTAATTTTCCATTTTCGCAGGAAAATGTAAAAATTTCCCGGGAATATCAGGTAGACATTTCACGGGACTTCCCGCCCGGGAATTCCCGTTTCCCAAACCCTATAAATTACTCAAAAACAATCTTGGTTAAAACGTGAAAAAAAATCTTTAACTGACAATGGAAATAAAAATAAAAATAAAAAATAAAAACGAAACCTTATCTGCCACATGTGGCAATAAGGAAAAAGTGCTTATTTTACTGTTTTGCAGGAGAGCACTTTTAAGCGTTCAAGCCGATTTTCAGAACTTTATTTCTTTTGCTGTTAAACTTTATTTTTTTAACCAACCATCGTTTTACACACTATAAGTAATACATTTAAATTGAAATATACCAAAGTATAACCAAATGAGATTTGAAGTCTAAAAAAGAGAAGTAGCAAGTCGTAGTGGTATAACTTCCTGAAAAATCATACAAATTAATTGTAATTGAGATTTTGACCAGAGGTACTTTAGAAAATGCAGATTACATAAGCACTTTTTAATTTTTGCCACATATATGTATATGAATGTATATATTAGTTGATGATACAAATACGATCACTGTTAAGGACGCTCACACACACACACACACACACAAAATTGTATGAAAAATAACTTCATGTTAATAATCGAAAGCAATGTTAACAAAGTGTTTAATACTCACTATTTTCCATATACGTCTTCGCCTTGTAGCCGCCAAAATGATGTGAGTAATCGGATACAAAATGCAAACCCAAATAGGATCCCGCAGAGATGTAACGCAACAGCTTCAGTTTAGTACTCCAATCGCCGCATAAGCGTCTGGGTAATACTTCCTGGACACTTCTGTTGATATTATTAATATTATGATTGCCGAAATGATGATTGTGACCACTGCCAGAGGATGCTGTATGTTGGAAGTAAGGATTACCTCTGGGATAATCCGGTGTTTGTACGATAAAATTATTGCGTGAGCTATATAGACTAGAATATATTTGTAGCAATTTTTGATAGTTATTTTGTGACAAATCGTAACCATTGTAATCGATTTTTTGTGGAGCATAAACACGCTCAGTCGCTAATGGTGAATCATAAGAATTTCGCATTTGGTAAGGTTTTGTATTAGGATTATTGTAGTTAAATTTACGGCTAAGGTTTGAATCGCTCTGCACTCTGCTATGAGGATCAGAGCGATAGCTGGAAGATGTAGTTTTTGCTGATGATCTAAGAGATTCAGAAATTTTGGGTTCGGTAATCTCTAGATAATCATAAGTACAACTAGCGAGAAAGAAGTAAAACATAAAAAAATTTAAGGGATATGTAGGTGAGATTTTAATTTTCGAGTATTTTCAACTCACCCTTGTTCATTTTCTATAACAAGCTCTTCAAATTCAATAACTATTCGATAACCCGCTGGAGCTGTTATTGTGGTAAAACAATTTGCATTGTCTGGATATTGGCGGGGGAACGATGGGCTCCAAATGGAAGCACGTGGATGTTCTTTGGTTAAAGATACAGTTTTATTGCAATCATTTAGCCAATTGCGCCGTATTGAATCTATGTAGGTTTAAAATTAATTTGAATGTTATTATATCTTCTCAAAATATTAGATGTATGTACATATGTAATAATAAGAAACAGCAAGGAAACAAAAATATGAATTTAAATAATTTTTTTGATGATATCAATAATCAAAATTACAAAAATCGGAAGGAGATAGTTTTTTCCATTTAATAATCTTTTTTAACCCCCGACTAAAAAAAGGGGTGTTATAAGTTTGTAGTGTGTGTCTGTGTGTCTGTCTGTGTCCACGTACAGGCCAAACGGCTGGAACGATTTTCATTTAGTTTTTTTTGTTTGAAAGATGACTTGATCGAGGGGGTTCTTAGCTATGTTTGAAAAAAATCGGTTCAGCCGTTTAGAAGATATAACATCTTTTCTGAAAAAGTCGGGGGTTTTTAAAATTTTTAATTTTTGTTATTAAGTAAAAAAAATATCCGTATGAATTCACTGGAAATATTTCGTTGATAGAATGAAAAATTAATTGAAAGCAAATTCAAATCAATTAATGCAATGATTGATTAAGAATTAATAAATATTTGAACATAACAAGATAGAAATCTTCAACAAAAATAGCAACACACTTCCTTCTAATTAATCGAAAGATTGAATCAATTAATATTTTGAATGAGTATTATTCAAAACTTAATCAAACAGTCTATTGAAAAAAAATAATTTATCACATCAAACAACGCCGGCCATTCAAAAAATCTGATCATAATTTTTTCTGTGTAAGCTTTTGACATTTTTGAGGAATATTTAAATGAAAAGCCAATGATTCTTGAATTTGTATGTATTTGTGAGAAAATTAAAAAACAAACTAAATTTAAATCTGTAAATTGAATTATTTTTTAATTTTTTTAACACTTCTTATTTGTTTGACTTAATTAGGCTAAAGTTCATATATTGAAGGAAGTAAATTACGTCTTGATAGATTTACTAAAAAGTTTGTTTGTTGGCCTCTACTGCAAATTAACTTGAAATGCCAAAATTATAATATCATCAAATTTAAACTGCCTTAAGGTGGAAGTACATAGCACGCGGTCAATGTGCTAGTGCAATACACGCGTCTGTGAAAAAAAGTTGAAATAGTGTGTTTTCATAAGGCAATTTACAAAAAGAAGTTCGCGAAGCGCGTACCTCGCAAAAAGTTGAACATTCTTTAACTTCCACGCATTGAATACAAAATGAGAGCTAGTGTTGCCAGACTCATAAGCTAACATATACAAAAATGATTAGAAACTATTTTTTTATTAAACGATGAATAAAAAAATGTACTAGATAGATATTTAGAGAAAAATAAAACGTAAATGCAAGACAAAAATAAGCCGACCAAGGCTTTAAATTTTACAACTTAAAAACCTTCAAAAGCATGGTGTGTAACTTTCCATTTGTATAGCGTTAAACGTTTAACACCGTTGCCGCGTAACGCTTGGTATGTACTCGTACCTCCACCTCTAATGATCAAACAGAATTGTGGCATAAACACATTTGTAATACAAATTGAAATATTTTACTCTGACAGCGTTTTTTCTTATTCTCTCACACACAAACACTCATTCTTTCAGCAATGCTACCATAATAAATTTAAAAGAAAAACAAGCCTAAAGGAGAATAAAACAAAATTGGGTTTAGTTAATTTCACAGCGGTTTTTCTTGAAGTTTCAGACTTATTCTGTTTGGTCTCTTATACATAAAAAATAATTATGTTTAATGAAGGCTTTATCAAACATATTTTATGTGGAAATTTGTTATATAAACCTTTTATAACTCAAAAATATTTTTTATGAATAAGGTCAAAAGAAAATCAAACATTTCAACATTGTTTTTGGCATATTTAAAACAATTTAAATTTATATTTCCGGTTTCCTCTTGAATAAATTGACATACCATCACTCATGGGCCTTTCGCAGATTAAAAAATTATTGGCACTACAATCTCTATCGTTCCACATGTATTTATTCGTTAAGGGACTGTGATTCGATTGCACACCTGGTGGTGTGCGAAAATAGCGCCTTAGCTCTATGCAGTCCTGACTACTAAGGCCATCATCATTCGGTTGCTTGTTGTAGTGACCATGCTGTGACCAGCCGGGAAACCAATCTAAATTAATTGTCATGATGAAATTAAAAAAATTATGAAATTCACTCTAATTTACTTACTGGTGTATTGATATATCAGACCATCGCTCCAGCGAAAATCTCCCTCATAACTTTTATCCGAACCACCCACCCAATAAGCATTTTGATCTGTATAGCCGGGACTTTTGAGTAACAACTCGCTTATGGTTTTTTGTTGCTGTTCACTGCGTACGGAGACCAAGTGGCCCCCCAACTTGGAACAATACTTTTCCGATTCATACCAACTCATGGATATTTCAATGGCTGCTATACAAAATTGTTCCATAGCAATCCAACCAAAGGCACAATTTGAGACAATGTCCGCTAAAGGTCTTGCCTGATAAGATAAGTATATGGCAGGCATTTGATGTCTATTCAACGATTTGTTAGCAGTAAATTTTCTGACTTCCACACTATTTGGCCTTGAAGTCGCGGATCTAGCATGAAAGAGGTGTACACTTAAGATGTTGCTAGATGACTCCAATATGAAACCACGCATATTTTTAGTGTTGTTCACACAATGCGACCACTTAGAATGGTCGTCTTCAAATACTTTTATTACCACACCCACACAATTGGCTGTGCCAGAAAATGCCATTTGCATATTTGCCTTAGTTGCGGCCAAAAAGCCAAATGAGTCTAAACCCAAACTGGTAAAAGTCTTGTGCTTTAAATCAGCTGCTAACTTATAATTATTTGTGGTATTTACATCGGGAAGTTTAAAATATGGCAAAAATGAGGAAGAAAACGAAGAAAAAGCACCAAAATTATTACCACTATTTACAGTTAAATTTATCACTTGTGCATCTACTGTAGTCCCCTGAATCGTAAATATTGTATACAACTCCTCCTCCTGTACACCTTCAACACCTTCAGACATTAGTGTGGGCATGGGCAAAATATCACTATCATTATTGGTCACAATACGCAGTAGTACACGATTTCCGTATGGTAGATGTATGCGAAAGTAGCACTCCAATGTGTCTTTCATACTTGGCCGTATAAAGAATTCACCACTTACATTGCTCGTACTTACATTATAACAATAATCGACTAATTTGTAACTTAAACTAAACATAGGATTTTTATAGAATTGCACAGACGTCTCCTCATCTTCAATATTGAAATGATAGATGCGATCTGTGGCATCTAGTTCTTCTAGCTTGCCACACAACAACTTGTGGTCGTTGAAGCGCACATAGCCGCCACTGCTGCACGGCACATTTAGTCTTTGTAGCTCCACGAGCATACCGGGTGGTGCTTGTTGGGGATCGGAATCAGCAACTTTGCTGAGATGTTTATAGGAAGGAAAGTGTACTGTACAATCTATGCAGTATAAAGGCAAAATGGTATAGTCCAATGTACCCATAGAAGTTTTACGTAATATTAGATGGCAGTCTAAGAGCGAAAGAACAAACGAAAAACAAATTATTTTCAAATTTGTTTTCTTGTTAATTTTGTAAATTATATTTCGAAAAGGCATATATATTTTCTTTAAATTAAACAAAAATTAGCACTTACCTTTGCGTATTTGAAATTGAAAAGTTTTTCTATATACCACTGTTTGTGCTTCATCGACATTTGATCCAGTCGTATGACCCATAGTGCCGTCAGCATTTAACCAGACGTTATTGCTTGTATTTGATGTGTTGTTGTTGTTACTACGAATTTTGTTGTTTCTTTTAGGTTTCAAGCGAAAGAAAACTCTGAAATTCGGTGGAAGATGTAATTTAAAATTTAATTTTTAAATAAAAATAACGAAAGGATGTTGTTTTTTTAAATTGATATAATGGATATAATAAATATTGGGTCTAATTATTCATTCCGTTGCGCGATCGGGGAAAGCATTTTTTTTGCGGAAGCAAAATTTGCAATTATTCATTCCGTTGATGCGGTATTTTTCTCTATTTTGCTTACGCTCAAATTTTATGACGGAAAGTCTACGGAAAGAACAAAATTGTAAGGAAAATATACAAATTAGCAAAATTAAAGCTTATTTTAATTTAATTTGCTTGTTTTATTTTTATAAGAATATAAAAAAACCAAACAGAAGCAATTATTAATTTAATTTAACTTATATTAAAATTTTTTTATTCCAACTTACTCTCTATGATTAATATGTAACACTTCTTTCTATATTTTGTTGACATACATATTTATGTTCATACATATGTATGTATGTATGTATTTACATATACGTGTATGTATGTATGTATATCTTTTACGTACCTCTCCACAATGTCTGGTTAAAAGATAACAGGGACTTTAACAGCAAGTTGTGTATGAAGAACTTGCAGTTAAAGTTCACGTTAACTCTTAAACACACATTGTGAAAAGGGACGTTAAAATGCTTTTTTAACCACAGCCGATACTACACCACGTCAGAATTAATAAAAACAGGGACGTTGAATCAATTTCATGGAAAGCGTATACCGCAGGAATGAATAATTGCAATTTGCATATCGATCGATAGTACTTTCCGTCGAAATTTCCTTTCCGTGCGGAATCAATAATACCACCCATTAATTTGCGCAGTTATAAAACGTTATCGGAAAATTTGCGTTTTGAAGAAGACATTAGGTGCGCTTGACTACTTTTCCAGTAAAATCCAGTAACTGAGTAAATACTGAGTAATTGAAAGAAATTACTTTCATTAAAAAATTTTGCACATATGTAGGTACTCCTACAAGAAATGAATGACTGAAACTAACAAAAACAACATTTTTTACTAACACATTTGCAACAATTTTACATTCAATTCAACAGCGATTATAGTTGCTCTACTCTAACCTACATATGTATATGTTAGAGTAGAACATTTAATGTATGTACATATCTCTAAAATTTTAAGATATTAAATTTGACTGAAAATAATTTATAGTTCGTTCGGTTTGTAAAATTAAGATGTACCTATAAGAGTGTTAAAAAAATTATGGTGTTTGTAACAAAGTAGGATAAAAGCAATAAAGAACAAAAGAAATTTTATAAAGTTTAATTAAAAATATACATACATATGTATGTATGTATGTATTCGTTTCTTTTTCAATTTTTAGATATTTGGAAAGTGCAAGATGCGTTGGGGATTGAAGAAGGCGGTATCAAAATAGTTTTTACTTATTACTTTCTTTGTTTTGTTTTTAAACATTTATTGTATTTTTCTATACTTTTGATAATAAAAAAAAATATTAAATTACCTATATATATATAAAAATAAGTTACATTGTGTTAGTAATTGATGTTCTCTGGAATGCGTAAACCGATTTTGTTTAGATGAAAGGTGACGGATGAAGACATCATCCATTGTGGGCGCATTAAATCATCTGACATGTTGCCCAGGAGGCGTTTTATCAGCTCGAATCACAATTGCATATTCATCAGATGGCATTTGATCGAGAGCAGTTTGAAAAAGTCGCATTAATTCATTTTCAGCATGCAACATATTCTGAAAACGCTCGATAATATTCTTCCGCAAATTTGATGAGATATCACAACGACAATCGGTTTCCACATTTGACTTACCCACCAAGTATATTTGCAAAAATTGATAGTTTTGATCAGGAAAGGGTAACAAAGAACAAAGTCGATGGTAAACTTGGCCTTGAATCTATTGAAGATTGAAATTTTCGCATCTAAATAAACATCAAAACAAACAAAAATACCTTAAACGTTGGCATAAAATTGTCTCGAACAATATTTGTCGTTCAAAACGAAGTCATTTGAAATCCGGAGTTATACGCTTGTATGTTTGCCAGAAAATGCTTTGAAATTGGTGTGCACTCAGTTATCAAATTATGCAAGGGCTCCGGTGGTGGATTCAATTCTGGTATTTTAACTTGCCCTTTCGAACAACACAATCCAGACACCTCATGTTTAAACTTAAATGCCTTGCAATGACTGCAAACAGTAATCATTGGTCCAATTGAAACCTTCCCATTATAAACGTAATCAAAATTTTGCATCATAATTGAATGCAGCACGCTCCAAAGTACGTCGCACTTACGGACGTGGAGCTGGATTTCGCAGAGCCCTACCACGTGCCATGGCATTTCGAGCAGCCAAAGTATTATTTACACGCTGTTCGTCACTTTGAGATGCTCTAGATGCCGCAACATTTCTAGCATTATGTGAATGACGCCCCAAATTACTGCGCGTTCATACCATTTTGTATTAAAAAATGTGGCTACACCAGTTAAATATGAAGTAATTGAAATCTTATTTATTCGCGAAATTCAAAAAGTGAAACACATACATATGTTAGTTGAATAATACAATTATTAAGAATATAAATAGATCAGCTGATCATTAAATGTCAGTCATAGCAGCGACCTTGGAGAAAAAGTCCGTTACAGCATTAGCGTTAAGTTAACATATAAGAAAGCTCATTGCTGTGCATAATGTATTTAAATATTTAAGTTTTTAGTGATGTGTTTATATGTAATTTATTTCATAGATCCCCGAAGTTATGATTTACAATAGCTAACTATATAAATTAAATTAATGGTTTGACTAAAATTGAATTGTAATGATATATATATATAAAAATATGTTGCATTATGTTAGTAATTGATGTTCTCTGGAATGCGTGAACCGATTTTGATTCTGCAAAGTTTATATGAAAGGTGACGACAATACCAAGGTTTTTATCTACAAACAGTCTCGGTATGTGAATTGGTTCATGAGTTATATTTTAGTGAACACTGCATTCATTTCGAAATATTTGAGTTAATATTTTGAAAAACTGAAATACAATTCGTTTTGTGGGTAACTCAAATGTGGAAATTGATTGTCGTTGTGATATTTCATCAAATTTGCGGAGGGATATTATTGAGCGTTTGCAGAATATGTTGCATGCTGAAAATGAATTAATGCGACTTTTTCAAACTGCTCTCGAATAAATGCCATCTAATGAATATGCAATTGTGATTCGAGCTGATAAAACGCCTCCTGGGCAACATGTCAGACGATTTAATGCTCCCACAATGGATGATGTCGCTTTTTTTATTTTCTTTTTTGCACTACGAAGTGTGCAGGGGTGCGCTAGTACCATATAAAAATGGTTATTTTTGTGTTGAAGAAAAGTAACCAAAATGGAAAAAAAGTACACAAGTACACATTGGAAAAAAAGTAACCAATTTTGGTTATAAGTAACCAAAGCGGCAACGCTGCTCACAATGGGTTATGCATATATATAAAATTTGTTCTACATAAGTTAAATTTTATTGTTTCCCTGTGAAAATATCATAAAATAAAGCCTTTTCAAGATGTTTAAATTTTTTGGTGTCAGTGAACTTTTCAATGGAAGTGTCCATATACATTTACTAAATTAAGTAAAACAATTTAAAACATACTTTTTGGTCGGACGTTGAGTAAAATATATTGATATTTTAAAATAAAATAATTTTGTTAAATGTTTGACATTTACTATTCAATATGGGAATCACTTCAATATGAAACATAATACTTATGTGTTTGAACTAATCAACAGTAGCCCATTCACAAACATTTTGGTGACCCTGACGTGATCTATAACAGGATCAAAATTCAATCAATAACTACATATTAACACAAGGACATCACTAAGCAGTTGGAATTGCTTATATTATCCAATCAGTGGATACCATTTATTCAACTACATCAAAGGTTAAACCAAGTCAAACTCTGGTCCCATAACAAGGCGAAGATGGCGAGTCTACAAGCTCTTATGATCCAGCAGGAGGAAAGGGCAAATGACATAGACAGGATTATTGCTAATATCAAGAAGGCCCCACAGGAACGAAGGAATCTAGAATTTTACAAAAGCAAGTCCGATGAATTAGCGAAACTTTGGAAGGACTTTGAGAAAACAGAGAATGCCATTCGTAGAGATCAAACACTTCCTTACAATGATTCGTATATTGTGAGAAATTCGCACGGGTCCCCTGGAGAAAGGTATAGCTTTGCTATGGAAAATATCGACCTTCAAATCAAGAAACTGACTGAAGGCACAAAGCCATTGCCAGCAGTAAGAACTTCAAAAACTTCAGAATACACTAGTTCAAGGACTAACCAGACAAGTGACTGCCCGTACACGGGCATTACAAACGTTGACAGCATTAGAGGAAGATCAACCGCCAGAGTTTTATATATACAATCAAGGCAGATACAATAAGAAATCTATGGAATCAAGTCCAAACATTGTATGATGAGTTATGGCAACAGACCGAAGATCCTTCAGCATTAGGATTAAATCAAAATGAATACAATGATTTGGAAGACTTAATGCAACATACATTAATACAACTCGCAGTAAATACAAATAAACAAAAGGAAAGCGGTGTTAGCGGACGTAGCGTAGCATGTTCAACACAATTACGAGCAGAGTTATCATCACACAGTCCACTACCGCTTCCTAAAATTGTTATTTCCCACTTAAATGGAGACTATTTGAAGTGGATCCAATTTTATGAACTATTTCAAGAAATGGTACACAAGCAACTGCTTCTAAGCGTACAGAAAATGTGGTACCTCAAAACCAATTTTTCAGGGGAGGCTGGCGAACTCATAAGTCACTTAGCTTTATCAGAAGAAAACTACACCACAGCGTGATCGCTACTTTATGAACGGTACAACAACAAAAGAGTGTTGGTAGCTACATTGATTGAAAAAATTCTGAATCAGCCCAAGGGAAGATTATCTCCTGCATCAATGAAGGCTCTCCATGATACCACAAAGGAATGCTTGCTGGCATTGAACAATTTAAACATCTACACATCGTCATGGGATGCCATACTCATTCAATTATTGCTGAAAAACTCGAACACACCATTTACATTCGATTCATGCAATCACTACAAAAGCCAAAAAAATTGCCTACAATTAGTGAATTATTGTCGTTTCTAGAGAGGCAATTCGAATCAATGGAATCGATTGGGCACAAAGAAAAATCAACCAATCATCAAACTACAAGCAAGGCTATAACTGCTGTAGCATCAGGAGAAGGCAGCATCAAATGTAAGCTGTGCAACAACAGTAACCATCGCATTCACCATTGTAAACAATTCATTGCAATGACAGAATATGACTGACTAAAATGGGTACAACAACACGGATTATGTGTGAACTGTAAATGTAAATGCAAATGTAATATTAACGAATCACTAGTTGGCATTGGACAAAGCGAAGTTGATCGCTGACAAAAAGTGGCTTTGCCGTTAGAAAACGACTATCAGATTTTCTTATTTTTATTGTTTTCATTAAGAGGTTCAAAACTCACAGTAAGATATGCATTTCTGCCGTTAGAACTTACTTCACAATTTTTTGTTTTTGAGTATTCCACAATGTCACTTTCTTTGCGGTATTGTTTTTGTTATTTCTGGCTATGTTAAAAATATTAGCAGAATAAATAAAGCTTATTTATCAAAGTCAATAAGAATTACGAATATTATGTACTACGAATATATTTTTGTAAGAAAAACTCCGCTAAGACGACTTCTCACTACACAGTAAATATTTTTTACTGTTCCAGTAAATTATTTGTTCCAATTTTATTTTATGTAAAATACTGTATAGAATGAAAATTATCTATATAAAGTAAAATTTGTAAAAAAATTTTAGATTTATTTTTTTATATTTAAATTTGTTATTTTCAGTTAAATTTATTTTTATATACTGTAAAAAAATTTGTCTGATTTTTTTAAATTTTTTCTACAAATTATTTTATAGATTTAAAAAACATTTTATTTTTTTAAGATTTTTGTTTGCGGTTTTCAAACTTATTATGTTTGTATATTGTGATTCTCAATATAGTATTAAGAGTCTTCCTATAAACATACGGAGTTTGTTAGGTAAATTCAAAAATGTTTTGGGTTGAAGTCTACTGACGAGTTCTAAAAGCGGAAACGAAATGCTTAACCATAAAAACAAGCCAAGTTTTGAAAGTCAAAAAAAAAAAAATTGTTGAACCTTTTATTTGATTCAGTTATTTTTTTCAAATAAAACTTTTACTAATTTTTTTTAGAAAAATTGGTAAGAATTGTTATTGATTCAGTTAATTTATTTGCTGATAATACGAAAAAGTTTAGTGAATGTGTTTGTAAATTATAAAAAAATAAAATTTGCTGGATAATACAAAAAGCATCTGCAAAAATGTTTTTCTGTTCCTATTAATACATTTGACTGAAAATATTTTGAGTTCCAGTTAACTTTTTCCTCTAATGCCATAATAAGTTAACTAAAAATAAAAATTTTTTTTCCAGTTAAATTTTTACAATATTGTTATCAGAATCTATAAATTTCTTTGTAGATCCGCATTCATAGAAAATATTTGCTGATTCAATGAATTTGGTTACTGAAAACGAAATTTAGTTTTTTCTGTGTATAAAGGAACGAGAACTGCACTGAGAACTTTTAATGCCCTTCTTATTCATTCATATTATAGCGCGCCATTATGTACTAAGGAATTCTAGTACAACAACCAAACTTCGTGCAGATTTTGAACGGTTAGCTCGCACAACTTCGAATTATTCGTTGAATAATATATTCATGGTTGGCTCAACAATACAACAAGATTTAATAACTACTCTGTTTGCATTTCGTTTGAATAGATTTGATCTTACTTCTGACATATCCAAAATGTACCGCCAATTTCTTTTCGATGAACATGACCGCAAATTCCAAATAATTCTATGGAGATCTGATTCGAAGATAAACTTAGCATGTTTCAGCTAAACACCATTACGTATGGGCTCTCAGAAGCACAATTTTTTTCAATCAGAAGCTTGTTTTTCATCTCAGATAAACATCGCTAAACTTTTTCAATTGGCTCAAGATTACTTCGTGAGGTGGCAGTCAAAAACGCTGAAATTACGCAAATTCTCAGCATTCATGATATTCAGCTAGTAAAATCGAAAAGTTATTGCCCAGCTGTCACGCATAGTGGCACGGAAGAAGTTTCAATAAGAACCCCCGAAGACAACAATACAAAAACCCTTAGTATGGCTTGGAGGCCTACACAAGGCTTATTCTTGTTTTGTTTTGATTTGCCTGAACTAGCAAATGCACCATATTATTAATAGTTGCAAACATTTTTTGATTTGCTTGGGTTTTTAAGCCCCATAGTCGTTCGCTGCAAAATTATTCTGCAAGTAATGTGGATGCACGAAAGACATCGGTTAGGATAAAACTTATCAACAATGTGGCTCCAAATTAAACAAGATTTTGAACACATTCATCGCATTGAAATATCCCGCTATGATCGCACATCATAAAGCAGACTTGGAGAAATTCATGGCTTTGAAGATGCCTCTCAACGAGCCTTTGGTTGCTGTCTGTATTATCGTATCTTTGAAAATAATGCCTACACATCAACTGTGCTGATTGCAAAATCAAAGGTAGCTCCAATCAGGGCTCAATCTTTACCTTGCCTCGAATTGTGTGCAGCGGTTCTACTCAGCAAAACTTGGTGCAAGATCAAAATTAAAATCTTTAAATTTGTTTCTTCAGTTTTCTTTTCGACCAATTCGAAAATTGTTCTACAGTAACTAAAACAACACTATTCAACACTATTTCGTTGCAAATCGTATTTCAGAGCTGTAAGAACAGACAAGAGACTTAAGCTACCTAAATACCTAAAGAAGTACCTAAATAAAGAGATGTACTTGTTTTCAAATGTACTCTAATTGTGAAAGAGTCTATTATTGAACAAATTGTTGAGAAACATTATACTTATCGTAAAATTGTTCGAATGACGTATATTTTTCGTATTTTTAATAGATTGAAGATGAATTCGTCCCTAAGAACCAACGACATTTCTCACATTCCAGTACATGAGTTGGATAACACACTTTGGAAAATCGTGTCCCACATACAACAAACCAATTTTTGGTACGGAAATAACCGCACTCTTAAACAATAACTTTGTTTAACCTCATCTGGTTAAATTTTTACACCAAGAGGATATTGATTACAATACTATTCAATATAATTGATGCTCGATTGGCTGCCTTACTTCCCAAAAATCATCGTTTAGTTCATTTCCATGCTGGTCCAAAAGTATTGATACAGTTTTCTAAAGGGTATGGATAATAAATGCAAGAGAAAAAATCCAAAAAGTGGTACGCAACTGAACTTACGGTTTTCACTACAAACCAAAATTAATAAGCCAGGTAATGGGCGATTTACCAGTTGATTGTTTTAGAGTCCAACGACCATTTCCAATAACCGGTGTTGATTTTTGTGGTCCGTTCCTTACTTCATACAGAATTCGTGGAAAGGTACCTTACAAAACCTACATAGCTGTTTTTGTGTGCTTTAGCTCAAACAACTTCATACTTTGCCTCAAACGCTTTATAAGTCGATGTGGCCTGCGACAATGCAACAAATTTTACTGGCGCCAATAATATCCTCATACAACTGAAGGAAAAATTACTCTCCGAACAAACAAAGGCTAATATTAAAACACATTGCTGACAGAATGGGCTCGAATTTTATTTTATTCATGCTTCACATTTCGGTGGACTATAAAAAGCAGCAGTGAAATCTACTAAAACTCTTTTGGTGCAAAATGTGTCTCAAACACGTCTTGCGTTTGAAGAACTGCAAAATCTAATAGCAGAAATAGAAGCCATATTGAATTCTCGTCCTATTACGCCAATGACAGATGACCCTAATGATCATGAAGCTTTGACCCTTGGTCATCTTTTGATTGGTTCCTCCTTAACATCCGTTCCTAAAGCAACATTTAATATAACAAACTTATCAACATTAGACAGATGACAGCAGAATTATTTTCTCAAAAATGAATTTGACAACAGTGGTCTAGAGATTATATTCATTCATTGCAACTACTTTCGAAATGGTCTAAAAAGCAGCCAAATATCAAGATTGGGGATTTAGTCATCATTCATAAAGATACTACACCCCCACAAAACTGGCTGTTAGCACGAGTGACAAAAAAAATTAGCGGTACCGATGGATGCGTTCGAGTGGTCGAATTAAAAACTGTTAATGGCTCTTGTCGACGACAAGACATAAAATTTCTCTCCTTCCAATCTTTAATAATTTTTGAAACATTGGCGTTTCAACGGGATTAGCATGTTGGGGGAGATCATATAAGTCACTGTATCCTCTCTAAAGAAAGTGCGGCCACTGGTATTAATCCCTTTTTATTTTAAAATTAAAAGGTATTAATTCCTATTGTTGCTCGTTTTTATCTCTTTAAAAACGCTTTTCCGTAGACCCGAAGACATGCAAATAAAGGAAAAGCCCCAGTGTATTAATTAGGGTTAAGAATGATACATGTTTTACACTTAAACCAGAGATCATCAAAAGGCAAATGGCAAATATTTTGCCAACTTATTCGTTTGATTTAATAAGGATTTGTCAAGGAAATTTGTTTTTTTTTATCAGGGCAACACAGGGGTGTTCACATGTACAGTTTCCATGGCGAAATTTCATAAATTGAAGTACGAATTACAACCTCATCTACCCTATTCTCTGGATTTTGACCCTAGTGACTATTTATTGTTCTCAAACCTGAACAAATGGCTTGGCGGAAGGCAATTTGACTCCTTTGATTACATTATTATGACCTCGACAAATATTACTTTTGGAAGGGATTTGGATTTGGTTGAAAAATCGTTGGACAATGTGTATAGAAAAATAAAATAATTTTTTTTAATCCAAAAATCTGTTATTGACCTGACCTCGTATTTCCAAAAATATCACATACATACACACAGAAAAAAATACCAATGTAATGTCACCATGCAAAAAGTTTGATTCAAATTCATTCAAATCATTGTTTAATTGTATTGGTGGTTATTTGCTTTGTTCATAGCTGCAATCAGTGTTGCCAGAAGTAGGGAAAATCCCTACATGTAGGTATATTTGATACTAAAATAGAAGCGTAAGGAAAATCGGACAGATTTTTTATTTTCTCCAAAATGTGGGGAATTTTTCGTCATGTCGCATAATTTATGAAATAAATGCAAACATAACTTTTTTAATAATATTTTCTATTTCAAAACTGTTCAAAAATGTTATTTTCGTTGGCGACACTTATAAATACATATTAGTTATAAGACCATAGCTGTTAAGTAATGATTAGTAATCGTAATGATTACTAATTTCATTACTTTTTTTTAAGGTGAAGTAATGATTAAATTACGATTATTTTTAGTTTCGTACTTAGTAATCGTGATTACGATTACTAATAACGTAAAAGTAATCTGAATTACTTCAAATTACTACAAAATAATCAAAAAGAATTAAAAGTATTAAAAAAATAATCCAATTACTTGTAAGGATTACTTTTAATTGTTTTTGATTATTTATTAAGTTTATTGCATTTCACTTATATTAAATTTTAAAATATATAATAATTTGACAAATGAGCAAAATTTTGAGGAAAGCCTGAAAGATATCTGTTGATACATTTTTATAGTCTTTCAAAAAATTGGCGTGTATATGTTTTTTTTTCTTTTGTGATTTTTAAAAATATTTTTTTGTGAATTCTCAAATCATTTTTTAAAAGTCTGTGAATAAGATAAAAAGTTTGTGGCTGTTCAAATTGTGTGGTTTGAAGTCTACTGACATTTTGTCGAAGCGACTATGAAATGCATACATACAAAATGCTTAACCACCAGCAAAAAATTTCACTTTATGTTTTTCTTTATATTTTTTTCTCAGATTGAAATTATTAATGTTATTAAATATTCGAATATGTTAAGAACTTCTTAAGCAAAAAACATCTAATTATATAAATTTCTTTAGAATTTTTTCAAAATAAAGTAATCTTAATTCAGAATGTTTGAAAATAATCAAAAAGAATCAAAAGTAATCTTTGAACGTAATCGGATTACCTTTTGATTAGTTTTGATTCTTTTAGATTATTTTGTAGTAATTTCAAGTAATTCAGATTACTTTTCGATTTTAGTAATCGTAATCCATTATTTATCAGCAATTCTTTTGAAGGCAATTATATAATCATTACAATTCTTTTTAAAATGTAATCTAATTGATTACTAATCGTAATCGTAATTTAACAGCTCTGTATAAGACCAATGTTATATTTTAATATTCGCGAATATGAATACGAATATTTGAAACGATATTCGCGAATGCGAATATTATTAATGAAATTTATAGTCATTAAATTGGGGTTCGGTTTACGCCTGCAAAATGAAATATTGGCATATTTTAAAGTTAATAGGAATTACCCAAAAATTTTATTGATCGTCATTAAATAGCATTTGAAAATGAAACAAAGCCCAAATTTCTAAAATAAATTTTTAATAAATTTTTTATTTAAATTTCGTTTAGGATTTATGCACTTTTTTATGGCCCAATATTCGGTGGCGTTGGCTGAAGTAGTTAGCACGTTGACTACAAAACTGAAGATCCTGGGTTAAATCCCTGTATCCGACAGTCATTAAAATAACAACACCACGCATTTTTCTGATGTGCATTAGAGTCCCTTTGCATCAGTTGCTGTACGAAAGTTCAAGTGAGGAAGGCATAGTCACTGGTCACTGAACTATACCGACGCACGCTTTTTAATAATGCAGTGTTGCAGCGCCTTCTGGTGTTAAATGAGGCGTATTAAATTTTGAAGCTGTGTTTAGTAACCATTTTATTGATTATTTTACTTCGCCGATGATTTTCATACACAATACCAACGAAGGAGGGCGTTCTGATGTAACAGTAGGATTAGCATCTGCTGAAGTCGGTATAGTTCAGTGACCAGTGACTATACCTTCATCACTTGAACTTTCCTACAACAATTGATGCCAAGGGAATCTAATGCACATCCTCAGAAAAATGCGTGGTGTTGTTATTAGTGTTGTAAAAGTATTGAGTATTTGAGTACTGAGTACTCAATACCGGGAATTTTTCCGGGTACTCAATATACAAAAGTAACTACTCAATACTTTCAGGGTTGCATTTAGAATTCAAGTCTTCCTTTCAAGGCGCATTTATTAGGTGGCAGCACTACACCAGGTGACTAATGTCATTATACCAGTCTAAATGTCAAATTTGGATTGTGTAGGTATAAGCCTAAAACCATGCTTTTATTTGGGTGTTTGACATTTCCTATAAGAAACATGCAATCTGACGATGCTACCCTGTTTTGAAAAGTAAGAAGGTAATATATACCAACAAAGTACATTTGGTTGTTGCTGTTGTAATATTTGTTGTAGAATCGCGGGTACCTGATTCCTTTAAAATACATCATAATTATACAACTCTATGAGTTTGATGCAAACAAATATGACTCTGAACCTCATGGAGTTAGTGTAACAAATACAAATTCTGTTAGGAGTTATTTTGATACGAAAACAGCCACTAAAAAAGTACTACAAAATGCATTGTTGAACTACTTCAGTCATTAACAAATACTATTGGACAGAAAAAGTGACCCTTTGGAATAGTGGAAGGAAGGCATGTGATACAATATAACCATCAAGTCAGGTCCTCACAAACATGAAATATATTTTGAATTCTTTCAATGTCGGTAAAATTTTATTTCTACATTTCAACAATGACTAAGTAATAACATCAATTGTGAGAAAAAAATTTTTATTAAAAAATATTTAGAAGATAATTTAAGAGATTAATGCACTAGAAGTGTTAAGAGTACGTTAAAAATTTTTTATGTACAAAAACTAATCTTCAAACTTATTTATTTTAATTTGTTATAAATTAATTTCAATATAACTACTTGTATTTAATCTTTGTTTTTCCATATTGCATCATCAGTAAAATAATATAAATAATAATTTTTAACTTCCCATATACATACATATATAAAGTATTGAGTAGTATCGAGTACCCAATTGAAAAAGTATCAAGTAGTACTGAGTATTCAAAAGTAGCCGCTTTTTACAACACTATTTCCTACGTGTCAAATTTCATACAAAAACATACACTTTTTTGTTTTTTGTGTGAGATTTTTAAATATGAAATTACATACATAAACTCATACTCTGCAATTCTAACTGTATTTTCGTCAGAAATTGTGAAAGCCAAATTTAATAAAAGTACATATGTAATTTCAAAAGGTGAAAAACTTTATGACAAAGGAAATAATATTTGGCCCTGTTCTGTAAAGTGATCGATTATATAAAAATAAAACAGCCAAACACGTGGCCAATTCCCAAAAACAAATAATCTAAAAATATTATAGTTTTTACAAAAAAAAAAAAAAAAAAAAAATAACGATTTTCGGAGAAAAGACGCTACTGCTGAAATGAAGCTTGTTTTAGTGATAATAAGTTGCAACTACTCGTTTAAGACAATTAACAAATTGGCTAAACTAAACGCAAAAATATATGCAAGATCGATGAGTTACACTTTATTCCCCATCTTTATAAAGTAAAATTTAAAAAAAAAACATAAATTAGCATTACCTAAAAATAATCGAATAGAAAGTAGAGACTTGTCAGTCCATGCTGACTGCCTTAAATTTATTTCAAAACGACTTGAAGTGAAGAACTTATTAATAAATACCAAGGTTGGAAACCGAAACAAATAACGGTATCGGTATTGATACCGGTACAATTATTTTCAAAATTTCGGTATCGGTAACGGTAACGATATTTTTTTCATTTCGGTATCGGTATTACCGGTACATACCGTTATCGAGTTTAAAATACCGGTATACCGCTATTACTGTATTAATTCATACAGTGTATATAGCAAAAACCTCTTTTTATTAAGTTAAAAGTAAGTTTACATAAAGTCTTTAGTAAACAGTAACATAAAAAAACTAAGTTTTATATCTTGCACAGATTATTTACACAAGTGTAGTGTAAACTTGTATCTTTGTATAAACATACATACATGCATAAGTATGTTTAGATCAGAGCAGCCCACAGAGAGAAAACCGAGAGTAATGTATAAGCATATGTGTATTAATTTCTATAAAAAGCCGTTTGATTTTCGGCACTCTACGCTTCTCTGGGCAGCCTGGTTATAAATGTTTATACTATTGTTTTTCAAACGGGATTTCCCGGAAAATGTGCGGAAATTCCCGGGATTTTTTGATATTATGGCAACTTGATGAGTGTCGTTATTCATTTTATGAATGCGATGGCGCAATAATAAGGTCATGGCACTAGCACAATAGCTAAAACTTTACAACAATTAATGCCGAGTTTACTTCTGGCACACATGTGCTCTGAGACTAAGAGGTCTGTATTTGCAATAAGCAGAACGCGACGTTCAAAATTTAATTCTACAATTAATAAAATTAACAACAGAAATTTGCAAGGAAATAAAAGAAAAATAACAAAATAATTTCAGATTCTCCTTGGTAAAAAGAACGATTCTATTAATGGTTATTCTGTACTAGTGATGCACGAATATTTGTATTAGAATTGCCGAATATTCGGCCATTTTTATATATTCGTATTCCCATTCGTATTCGTAAAATTCAGGCGAATAAGAATATTTTTCCAAAAAATTAAATAAAGAAATGCATAAATCCTAAACCAAATTTAAATAAATGGATAAAAATATTGTTACGTAAAAATATTCCTACAGGGTTAAAGCAAAGAACTATCTGGAAGTATTTAACTAAAGCACTAAACGTACACACATATTTACGTGCAAATACTATAGCAACAACAATAATTGTACACATAGCTACAGACACACACACACACACAAATAAAAGTGCGAGCACTGTACTACCAGTAGCAAACCGCATTGCCAACATAAGAGTCGTTACTTTGAAATTCAAAAATAACGACCAATCGAATTATCTACAAACGCCTAGAAGCAGCAACATGAATTTTCCCGATTGTGCTAGAGGACTGTTTGAACATCTGACTACCAATAGTAAATGACAATACAGATGTCATCATTCATAGATGCCATTACTAAGTACAGACATGTTATTACGCCACCTATCGGGCGAACATTCGAGAACCGATTCATGTACTATAAAAAGTGGCAGCATGTGCGAGAGCAGGGCAGTACTAATCAGAAAGTAGTCAAGTTGATATCGTTGAGGCAGTGCTAATCAGAAAGTAGTCAAGTTAAGACCTCGTTGAAAGTGGATAATAACGATAAGAAGTAGTTAAGTAAAGACAAGTTGTAATTTGCTTCGCTAAGAATAAAAGGAAATACAGTAGCAAATAAAAATTGTGTATTATTTATTTTTGAGCAATCAAAAGAACTCACACGTTTAATAAAAATTTAAACGTAACAATATTAATTTGTACGAATCCATTAAATTTTTTATAGAAAATTTTTGGTCATTTTGAAATATTATTTACTGACGATCATTGAGGTTTTTGGGTAGTTTTATTAACTTTAAAGTGCGCCAAGAGGAGCATGAAGTTCTTTTTCATAACAATTTTTTAATATTTCATATTGCAGGCGTAAATAGAGCCCTAATTTAATGTCTATAAATTGACATTCGTTACATTACTGTTCTGTACTAAAGTCCTATTTTCAAAGAAATATATTGTAATATTTATTTAATAATATATTTTTTTAAGTGCGGTCAGGCTTGTGTGTATTGTTTGGCCTTCGAGAGTTTTTCGTCCGTATAATCTTGCGGTTTTTTGAAGAATTTCTTTAACAACCACGTTGCTGCTTCCTATGTGAAGGCATACGACGTGTACAGTTAGTCAAAAAACTTTTTTAAAATACTGTTGATAACATCCTGGGCATATGGTCTAGTCAGTCCACCCATGCTTGTTCAACACCATATTATGCAAATTACTTTGTATAGTATGTATCAATAAATAAATATTTTTTTTTTTGGCATTTACATTTAATATTGGTATATATGCATTACTATTATTTAAAGAACTCAAATGATATTAATTATTTTTTTTACTAATGTGCTTATAAGACGTTTTATTTAATCGATCTCATGAATTATGATTTTTTTTTGTTGAAATAATTAAATTAAAAATATTTTGTATTGTTTTGCACTGGGCGGGAATTTCCCGGGAAGCCGAAAAGTCGTTCCCGCTTTCCCGGGAAATGAAAAAGTCCGGTTGTTGTCGATAAAAAGTAGTAATAATAGAGCTGAATAAGAACGTCTAAAGGGGAAAATGTTGTTTCTGTAATTAATTTCAAAAAAAGTTAATTGAAATTAAGTTTTGTAATTTTTTCTTTACGGAAATCGGTATACCGGTACGTACCGGTATAGACATAAACGGTATTGTCGATACCGGTATTTTCTAACCGAAATGAGTTTCGGTATCGGTATTGATACGGGTACCTAATTTCAACGGTATTTGAATCGGTATCGGTATTTTTACGATACCGTTTGCCAACCTAGATAAATACAGATGTCAAGAATATTTTTTATGTATTCTTTAATTTTTTGTGAATCATGAGAACTGGGGGAAATTACGGAATTTCGATCGATATCAAATGTCGCAATTTGACCACTGTTTTATTATTATCATAAATTTTATGATATTTTTACTATATTTTGTACTTGTCTTACTTGTAAATAAAAAAAAACTGTATTTGCAAATACTCAACTAGCTACTTAAACAGCTGGTATTACTGAAATATATTCAAAGTCGTCCAATAAGCAATTATAATTGTTCTCTTGAGTTGAGTAATTCAGAATTTTTACTTGCAAATAACACGTGCGTATAAACGTAGTACATGAGTTCTCATAAAATGAATGTTTTTTTATTTCTTATACATGAAACATTTATTTTTATTGTTTGTTTTTAATAAAATTAACTTAATAAATATGCATGTTGCTTTAATTTTTCTTGATTTTAAAGTTGCCCTTTTTTCCTTAGAAATCCCCTTTTTGTGCCACTTTTTTTAAATCTCTTTTTTGTGTCCCTTTTTGAAAATTTTCAACGGTAACGCTGTTAACATATCGTGCCATAACCGCCAAAATATCTCAAGCGACGTAATTTTGGAACTAATTTTTTTTTTACTAAAACCGATTTTTTGCGATCGTGAACGATCGATTTTCATAAAAAAAAACAATATCCAAAAAATTTGTCGGTTAAGCTTTTTTTTTGCAGTTATGGCTCCATATTACTGTTTAGAGAGGTGCCTATTTAGTTATTTTCTTAGTCCTCATTTATCTTGTCAATAGAACACACAAACTTACACTTAATATTACGCACACACTCAAACGTTTAGATATTTACTGTTATTTGCAAGTGTTGTCACAGCACTGTAATCATGATGTGGTAGATTTAAGTATCAAATAGAATATCAAAAGGGAAACAATAACAAAATTTACACATACACTGCCAATTATTTACACATACACATATTTACGTTTGCACATGCAGAATCACACATATAATATCCTGTAGGAAGTGCTAATAGTAAAATAGTACTGGTACACTATTGACTTTGTCACTGCTACTACTAACGAATTTGCTATCTAGGCGCACGAAAGTGCGCCAGGCCAAGTTCCGGCCAATGCACGCAGTGTGTTTATTTACAGGAAGCCATTCGAGCTGTTTTTACCCCCCTCATAACTTTTTTGTTATTTAAATGACTGTCGGATACAGGGATTGTACCCAGGATCTTCAGTTTCGTAGTAAACATGCTAACTACTTCGGAACTACATAACCGATTTAAGAGTTTGATGTCTCGTTTTGAAAAACGTGACAACAGCTTTCGAAAAAATAAAATAAAATTAAATTAAAAAAAGCAAAAAAGAAATATATGGTGGTGCAATATTAAAAATGGATTTTGCCACGCCCCTCCGCTTGCAGACCGAAAATAAAAATTCAGACTTCACATTGTCACCCGCCGGAATATTCTGAAGATTCCCTGAAAATTTCATCAAAATCGGCCCAGCAGTCTTGGAGTCCATACGTTACATACATACATACACACATCCTGTTTTATTTAGAGGAGATTAATTAAGAAATGTCCATGAAGGAATTTCGAAAAAAAAAGTGTAAAAACTGAGACGGTCTAGTGTATATGCATGCCAAGGTGAATTCACTATCAGGTGACCTTATCAGTACAACAATTTTACAACACAAAAAACAACATGTAGTTTGCTATGCTGCAAACCAATCTGTCAAAAGATTTCTGAGCAAATTTTGACATTTTGCATCAACAGCTGATAATCAGCAGGGCTGATAAGGTCACCTGATACTGAATTCCCCTTGACCCTGTATGAATATTTTCGCGTAACACTTACATTAGCAATGTTGGAATATTTTTGCATAATGTTGAGTTAATCTTGTCGACGGCCATTTCCGTAACAATATATTCATACTTACGTACAAATATGTATATGTTGTTCTTTATAGCAAACGACTTGTTGTTCATAAATTATTTTGTGGTCCCAATCAACAATGTTATACATTGTAAAACTATTCACCCCTATCGTTAATATTTTTCCCTCGAAATATTTCCACTTTTCACCAAATTGCAATCGTGAATACTTTTTCCCTTGAAATTTTTTTCCTTGTTTTGATTCCCCTTATCGTTAATTTTTTCACTTTTCCCTTAGTCTTTTTCACTTTATTTTTGCAGGTGAACTAAATTATTACATTAAATAATTTCGATATTTTCCTTTGCATTTAGGACAAGATTAGTAAGCAAAATTCATGATTCTTAAGCCTTTAACTTAATAGGTGAAATTTTGAGACATACCTTGGGATGTGGTGGTAAATTTTACCCCTTTTAATTTTCTCAAAAATTGTTAATAAAAAATCATATTATTTAAATAATTTTTTTTTAAATATAAGAGTTAGCATTTTTTTTTTCATGGAAAAATATGCAATTTTTTCATTGCCAAGGGTATAGAGTAGAGGAAAATAATAAGGAACTGCGCGTCAACCTGTTACAGGCTTTTATAATTCATTTAAATCTGTATTTGCATAGTGTACGTACATTGCTATATTATATGTAAATTTGATATGTAGTTTTACATTTTAGCCTTTATATCACCATTTTCAGCGCATAGATTTTGTTATGTAATATTTGCGAAATATATTCGCAAAAGTAGTTGTCTGTCCTTGTGCGAAAAACACGTAAAATCTATCTGGCAGCATGTTTTTTCTTGCAAAATGACTCTGGCATCATTCTAGTTTCAGCTGCGAAACAACATGAGCAGTAATTATTTCGCACGGAATTTTAACAATGTTGCATACTTTCAAGCAATAAAAGCGAGAAATTTATTTAAAAAAAAAACGCGAGTTGGGCTACATTTAGTACATGTCAGATTTTCACGCGAAATAATCAATGTTACTGAAAATTTTTCACAACTTGGAACAGAGTACCAGGCTTAACTGTGGACGTGTTGGCAAATTTTACTCCGACTTCAACTTTTTTTAAAAGGATTCTGTTATTGATCAACCGCTGTGTTATGTTAATTCTATTTTATTTACAATTACAAATTGCTATTTACGTAGCTTACGTAGATTTTCTTTAAAATAATTCTTAAAAATAGCAAAATATTTTCTTTGCAAAAATTACGTAATTACATAATATGTACGTGTGGTAATTTTTACCCCATGGTATAAGTATTTTGGCTTAGGCTATAACAACAACCGCCAAAATGCATCTGAGTATGAAGGACAACGATACAGGAAGATACTAAAAAGGCTAAGCTACTGGATAGAGCTGCAAAAATATCGATAGTGGCTCCATTCGATAGTTTCGATAGTATTTTTTGATGCCATCGATAGTTTTTGATTCTTAGAAACACCCCTTTTTCACACGGAAAGTTTACTTTGCAAAGCCTTAATTCAGTGGGCAAATCACGGCAATCGATACGACTCGTAATTTAAAAATATTTCGATAGAGTTTATATAGAAATATTTTTAAATTAGGAGTTGTATCGAATGCCGTGATTTGCCTCCAGGTGTGTGAAAGACAGAGTGATAAATACTATGTCTTTCTGTCTTTCTCCCTGCTGAATTAAGGCTTTGCAAAGTAAAGTTTCCGTGTCTATAAGGGCTAAAACTTATCAATTGTGTATTTTTCTAATATAAAATCTTGAATTTTTTAATCATTCCATAAAGTAAACAGAAAGTTGATTTTTTTTAAATTTTAGTTCCAATGTTTTTAATACACATATTCAACAAACATATATACACAGTTCTATAAAAAAAAAATAAACGAAAAAGCAAACAGATAGATAGATGGATCAATAAAAAATAAATTGAAAAGGAATAAAATAAAAAATATTATAATATTCTGTGGCATCACCTTTTATTTAAAAGTAAAGAGCGGAAACAGTCCAGTAGTCGTCAAATTTAGCCGCCGTCAGGTTTCTTCAAGTATCAAAGCCGTTGGTACATAATAATTGTATTTTTATGCAATTTGCATCTAGTAGATAAAAACTGACATCTTATGTTGAAACAAATCAAAACTAATTAATTTGTTTTCACATTTATATATGTAATGATAAATGCGAAATTTGAATGTTGCATTTTTTATTACACAGTCGCCATCATTCCGTTTTTATTGACTTAGATTTTTCTCTTTTAGTAGAGTGTTTTTGTCGATAGTATTGCTATCGAAAAAAAAAATCGATAGTCCACTTAAAATAAAACCATCGATACTATCGATAGTACCATCGATAGTCTTGCAGCTCTACTACTGGAGCGCAATTGAAAAAAGTAGTTTATAAAAAGTTGAAGCCAGGGTAAAATTTACCACCACCTATAGGCAGTTAAAGGTTAACAATAATTCCCTGCAACACGTTTTTTCATGGAGTATGATAATCTTTGGTTCACACACAGTAAAGTTTATGATTGTGCACCGCGGTGCACTTTAAAGTTAAAAAGAAATTCATTTGGATCCTAAAATTTGTGTATTTCTATTTATTTAACTTAAATTTGTTTAATTTGATTTGCAATTAATTTTTAAGCATTACAAATCTTCTTTCCATTTTGACAATTACTGGGACTGATAGGGGGAAAATTTTCAGGGGAGATTCACGATAGCATTTTTCCCTTCGAGGGGAATAAAAAATTTACGTGAACAAATACTTCACTTGTTATTCACGATATGGGCGATTATGTAGGTATATTGTCGTGGAATAAAGAAGTCATAATTTAAAGTAATTAAACCATAACGCGTTTTAATTTTTAATTTTAAACCTACGATATTTTTGTATGCAACATCCAGCCTAGAGTCCATGTGATTCTCACACACTCTAACCCATTTTAGTTGTATTATTATTAATCATGTTCCAGGGAATTATTATTCTAAAAATAGCCTATTTAAAACTTAAGAAATAGCCACCTTTGCTAATCGCAACATAAAAAATTTTAATTGAATTAAGTAATATTTTTGCTATTTAAATACAAATTAAGGGAGCTGATTTGCAAATAAAAAATTATATTGGAAAAATTCACTTAAAAGAGAGAGTGAAATTGAGAATAACTTTTTAATTCAATTGAAATACTGGAAACGTACTATGGGATTGAAATGCATTTTCAAACAGATGCAGATACACAAATGGCTGTAAATCGCATATTAATATTAATTTAAAATTTTACACTAATTGAAGACAAATTGTAATTCTGCCTGATGTTGACGTGTGTATAAAAAGTCCTGCATTCACCCACTCATATAGTGAGTATTGCTGTGTAGTTGAATTTAAAAGTATTCGTACTTACCTAAATTGAATGGTATCGTCTTGTTCACAAAGCTCGTTTACCAGCCATAAGCCCACCGACTCTGTACTAATGCTGCCAGCAGCATTAATATTGCTTTTGGTCTTGCCCTGCCATGTATTTTCCGACGAGCAGATGTCTGTTGTACTTTCAAGCTCAGGTGATTTTCTTCGTTTACTATTTGCAGCTGAAAACGAAGATGTAGCTGGAAATGGTGCGGCGTTATTGGCGTAATTTGTTTTATATTGTTGACGCTGTTTTAGCTTAAAGTCATTTTTTGTTGCTTTATAAAAACTTTTTTGAGGCACGCTCTCAAAATTTTCTTTTACATCTAGTGAGTCCCTTAACTTTTTATCATCATCCTCTTGGCCGCTTTCACTGCCTTTTTCTTCTTTAATAAATCCAGAACTTAAATTTGTGTTGAAGGACTTTTTTGTTAGCGCATCATTACTTGTGTGTGCATGTGTTGTGGCGTTATTCATCATCTGCCAATTCCCTGTATGATGAGGTGTGGCGAACCATGAAATTGGCAACGTGTTGATAACGGGTTCATCACTGCCATCACTGCGTCTTCTGCTACTACTGTCAGTATTCGAAGTGTTAAAATCATCGTTAGCACCACCAGTGTTCGTAATAAATGTGCCACGTTCTTTGGAACTTAAGAGCGAAACAGTTTCAACAAAGAAATCTCCCGTGTATTGGCGTATTGTGGGATTATGCACTTCTGGCATTGCACTTTGCTGTTCTTGTGTAACTACTGCGGCTGGTAATGACGATGCTGATGGTGTTTTTAATGTTGGCAAACTTGTTGTAAGACGAACTAAAGCACGTGCCGGTAAAAGAAAAATGAAAGAAAGTTAAAGAAGACAAATTTAACTTTAATAACATTTTAATGAAATAACATTTTAAAATAAATATTGCTTTTCGCACAGACACTAGAGTTCCTAAGTTGAATAGGCAAATATTGAAAGCTAACATAATCTAAGCGCACGGCAGTGCGCCAGGCCAAGTTGCGGCCAATGCACGCAGTGTGTATATTTACAGGAAGCCATTCGAGCTGTTTTTACCCCCCTCATAACTTTGTTTCACGCTACGGTAAAATTATGAAACTTAAACCATAATTAGAATAAACTCATGTAACCTCATATGCGAAGTTTAAAAGTTTTACAATGAAAGCTTTCGGAGATATAGAGGTGCAAATGCAAATTTTAAGACATACTCACTGACTCACTGATTCACTGACTCACTGATCACTCATCAAATTGATGGTGAGCAATGAACTAGAAAAATCTGAAAACCCAAAAAATTTTACCAAGAGGGCGGGGCTACGCCCATAAAAATTAAAATCTGTGGTAGTGAGCTGAAAATTGCTACAGAGCTAGGTCGATGTGAGCAATACACTAAACAAAATTTTAAAACTAAAAAATTTTGGCCAGGAGGGCGGGCTACGCCTATAAAGGCTAGAATTAAAAAAGCAAATCAAAGACGCTTAATATGAGATATTTTATTGAAATTCGGCATACATACTGCGATAATGCAAGCATAAAAGTTTTTTATTAAAATAAGTGGGCGTTGACACGCCCATACAATTTAAACCACAATTTTCATGTACTGCGGCTCAGCATATTCAGATATACTATTTCTGCATGTATTATTATCCGTTTGCAACGAAACTTGACACGAATAATCAGCACTGGCCGAAAAAAATCTTGAATTTGGAAAAATGGGCAGGGTTACGCCCATAAAAATAAAAATTAAAAGCTGCGCTTATGAGCTGAAATTTGATACACAATTAGGTCTAGGTGAGGAACCAACTAGAAAAATCAGAAAAACCAAAAAATTTTACCAGAATGGGTGGGGCCATGCTGCTATTGTTTGAACCTGAAAACTTACAGCCTTATTTATAAAACTTATTAAAGCTTTTTAAGAAAAAATTTTTATGAAAATTTGTCTTAAAACCCACTTAAAAAGCCTGAATAAGTTATATAAATAAGGCTGTTAATATTCAACTTTTAACTTAAGTCATTTTAGTGAAAACTTGCATATACGTTACATGTATACAATACTTTAAACAATCACCTAAAAAAGTGGGCGTGATAACTCCCATACAATTTTAGCCTTGTGTTTAATCTACTTCGGTCTAGCATATTTTAAAGAAAATTAGCATGAATTATAAGCGATGCTCACAACAAAATTGTGAGTTTAAAATAGTGGGAGGGGTAACGCTCATAAAATTATAAGGTATAGTTCACACTAGAGAGCTAAAATTTTATACACAAGCAAGTGTAGATGAGTAAGCCAATGGGAAAATCTTAAAACCAAGAAGTTTTATCCGCTAAAACTCCAATTCGCACTAGAGAATCTAGATCAGAGATCACTAAGAAAAATCTAAGAAACCAGAAGTTTCAATCAGGGGTTGGGAAAAAGCACTGTAAACTCAAAATTGTGTTAAATTTTACTGAAGCTTTTAATACACATTGCTCTTAACCAAAGTAAAAATTTCCTGTTTTGAAAAGTGGCCGTGACTACACTCATAAATCTTAGCTTTTTCTTTCATGTACTTCGGCTTAGCAGTTTTTAGTCTATTACTCATGTATTTCTCATTAGCTTTTTCCTACGAAACTTAACATGAAGCATAAGCACTAACAGATGTAAAAGTCGGTGGGGCCAACCCATAAAAATTTTACGTAATATTATACTGTAGAGAGCTGAAATTTTGTAGACAAATAATCCTAATTGATTTACTCAATCGGAAAATTTAAAAATAAAGCACCAGCTACCCTATGGAAAATTTGCATGCACATTGGGCATATCCTTTTGATTTACATATGTACTTCGGCTAAGCAGACTTTAACATGTAAATATATTGAGAAAATAGGCTTGATCACTACTACTAAAATTGACGCTGTATTTTATGTACATGTTTCTTTCCAGACGACTCTTAACAAATTGCGTACGCACTGGCGACTCGTTGTAATAACACAATAATTAATTTTTAAGGTGTACAATCCAACACCCATCACGCTCTAACCCATTATTTTACGCAACTATGCCATTTTTAACTGGTACAATGATCATGAATACAAATAAATCACCCTAGAAATTTTAAGTTTAAAAAGTGCTATCATAGAAAATTTTTCAAAAAGTAGTCAGATCCTCACAAAAACATAAATGTGAAAAAAGGCCAAGTTCCTATCAAAAATTTCGGCCATTAAAAGTAGTGAGATATAAATTTTGACCAAGTTCTTGTTTGGCACAATACCTAACACAGAAATATGCTATGCGATATATAAATTTGTAATCGTAAGGGTGTCATATAATTTTTAGATAATCTGCTAACTTGGCAATATTTTTAACTTTCTAGGAAAGGAGAGAATAATGTATATTTGTTCATTTCTTTATATCGGCATAGCATATGTCAGTGAAAGGTGTTGTGCCAAACAAGGACTTGGTCAAAATTTATATCTCACTGCTTTTGATGGCCGAAATTTTTGATAGGAACTTGGCCTTTTTTCACATTGATGTTTTTGTGAGGATTAAATTAAATTTAAGTCATAAAGAATTTAAGATCTTTATTAATATTTAAACCTTACCTTAAATACATTTATATTTTCTTTGGTGGATTAAATTATTTACTAATGAATATTTTTTAGAAAAGCTTTTAAAACAATTATTTAAATCGTCTTCAAAAATAGAAACTTAAATTAGTCAAAGTTCAGTTTGTAACTAATGCCCTAATTCAGTAAGAAAATTTAGGACAATACTTTTGAGTTCTTGTGTTTGAATTCCCTAAATTATTTTCATGGTGACTGACTGCGTAAGGATTTGTTATACAAAAATACGGCAACCATAGCTGTTAAAGAACCGAAGAATGTCAAAAGCACAAAAATAATTGTACTAAAACAAAATCGAAGTTTTTGACATTCTTCAGCTACAAAGCACATAGAGCAAAAAATTATCAGCTGAAGTAGCGCTGCCACCTAGTTAGATACACCTTGCTTATTTTCTTCAAAAATATGTTGTTTTATAATGAAAAATTAAAATATTATTGCCATGTTTTTAAAATATAAAAATTAAATTAAAGTAGTATACAATAGTTTGAAAAATATATATAATATATATAATGTTTGAATCCAAATCATAAAGCAAATATTTACATGAACCTTCTAGCATAGACAATAAAAAATAATTGTTTTAAAGAATCACAACTGCGGTTTTTTCGTCCATAGACAAGACGATACAATCGTCGAACAGAATTAGGGCATAAGCATAATCTATCTTTCGCACCCCTTTGAAAAATGCTTTTTTTTTCATACATATATTTATTTATTGTATCTTCAAAAATGAAATAACAATAAATATTCATATCTTTAATCTAAATATAATAATTTGGCCCGACCAGTATCGCACATAAACTTAGTGACAGTAATTAAAAATACATAAATGTTGTATTAAGCACATAAATTATTTTCAAGAAGTATAATTTGCTGAGTATTAGAGCTCTTGTGTCCCTCTTTTTTAAGCAGATGTGTCCAGTAAAGTTTAAGATATTACGAACAAGCGGATTAGGATGTGACTCGAGTTTTGTTAAATATTTGCCTGCGTATTTTGCAATTTGAAAAATGCTGAATTTAATTTCTAATATATATATATATATATATATATATTTAATTTGATTTGGAAACCCTTTAATTTGATTTTTGAAAGCATTAATTTGTTTTCGAAAATACAAACTTGATGTTAAATAAATAATGTATATAATTAGACACTATGCATGCGCAATATTTGAAAAATTAATGAGTTAGGGCGTTTCTATATTAAGGTAACGATATGTACAATATATCGTGCCATTACCGCCAAAAAAAAGCTTAAGCCTCATAATGTTCGAACTTATGTTTTTTTTACCAAAATCGATTATTTACGATCCTGAATAATCCATTTTCCTTAAAAAAAATCCAAAAAATCTGACACTTAAGCATTGTTTTTTTACGGTTATGGCTCGATAATGATCAAGCAGAACTGCGTCGTGAACGCATTTTCTAAACAAATTGATATAGAAAACTGTCGCAAGAATCAGACATGAAATAAAAATAAGTTTCTGAAATTTTTGAACCTAAACCAGTGCAATAAAACAATAAAGTTAGAGACCATTTGAAGTTACCGCCGTCGATCTTATTATAGGTTTAGTTAAATTAACAGCGAGTTCTCCTGAAATTGCGACTTGTTCTGTTGGATCATTATGTTTTGAAGTAAAAATCCCTTATCTGAATTTTAAATAAAAATTATATGTTTTAATGAAAATAACAAATTCGTTAGTCGAAAACTTTGTTGGACTATTTTATTTGGCTTTGTACTAATTTTGTTCTGGAAAACTTTAAGATAACGATTGTTGGTAACAATAGTTTCAATATCCGCTTCCGCTCTTATTATTTAGAAATATTAACGCTAGAGCTAAAAATTAGATGACATAGCAGATTATAGTACGAGAGAAAATCTTTGTCAAAACTTTGATTTCAATACCTTTGATGGCCGAAATTTTGGAAAGCAGCTTGGTCTTTTTTCACATTTATGTTTTTGTGAGAATTTTATTTAAGAGTACACAAATTTCAAAAGTTCAACAAACATTCTGATGCTGTTGTTAACAACTCTGTAGAAATAAGGGAAATGTGCTTACGTCATGTTTCACTCTTTTGTAGGAGAGTTCTTTTAAATTTTCAAGCAATTTTTCACAAGTTTATCACGCAGATTCTACATTAAACTACAAAATGAAACTTAAAACGTTTTTGATTACGCAAGGACGGTATAACTGTGTTCTCGAAAGGTAATGAAACTTTTTTCCACACTGATTTGATTCCCAGTTGATTCCAAATCTACGCGCACGGTAGTACGCCAGGCCAAGTTCCAGCCAATGCACGCAGTGTGTATATTTACACGAAACCATTCAGCTTTTTTTACCCCCCCCCCCCCCCCCCTTCATAACTTTATTCCACGCAATCGTAAAATTATGAAGTTTAAACCATAATCAGAATTCAGTTCTCGTTGTACCTTCATAGTGAACAGACAGACGTCTTAGCTAGGGTTGCCAGTTTTGAAATCGTAGAAATCAGTACATGAGAGAAAAAAATCAGTACCATTGAAAAATATCAGTACATTAATTTTTTCAATATAATACTTTCAATACATTTTAATTTTTGCGAAAGCAAATGCAAATATTACAATACGTTAAAAATCACATGAAAATAAATTTATATAAGAACAAGAAGTTGTATTACATACATGGATGTACTACATATAGCATTTTATTTAAACTGAGTCTTGCATTGAGCAAATATGTATTAATTTATTAAAAGCATGAATTCATAAAACAGAAAGATATAGGGTGTTTTTTTTAGAGGTATAGAACTTCGAATTGAAATAAAACACAAGAAAATCGTTTTAATGTCCATCAATTTGGCTTTATTGGAAGGATAATTTTATGCCATTAATGTTTAAATATGATTTCGGGCATGTGGCCGCCGCGGCTGGCTCGAATAAAGCCAATTCTACAGGTCCAATTTTCAACCACTTTTTCGAGCATATGGGGCCGTATGTTGGCAATAACGCCACGAATGTTGGCTTCCAAGTCCCCTAACGTTTCTGGTTTGTTGGCGTAGACGAGCGACTTCACATATCCCCAAAGAAAATAATCCAATGGTGTCAAATCACACGATCTTGGTGGCCAATTGACAGGTCCATTCCGCGAAATTATGCGCTCATCGAATGTTTCCTTCAATAAATCGATTGTGACGTGCGCTGTGTGGCATGTAGCGCCGTCTTTTTGGAACCACAACTCATCCACATTCATGCCATCCAATTCGGGAACAAAATAGTCGGTTAGTCGGCTCCAATTGCTGTGCACGGTGGCGAATCGATTCATTCGGGTCCTCTTCAACACTTTGCTCTACAGCGGCAATTGTTTCTTCGGTGCGCACTGTTCGACGTCTCTGCGGATGCGTATTATCACATAGAGTAAACGTAGTGCGAAAACGATCCATGGTTAACCGAATTAATTGCTCTGATGGACGATTATGTCGACCATAAAATGGACGGAGCTTGCGGTAAACTTCGCGAACTGAACCATTATTTTCGAAATAAATTTGCACGATTTGCAAGCGTTGTTCTTTTGTCAACCTGTTCATGATGAAATGGCAAACCAAACTAAATATTAATCACTTGACAGCTGACAAAATGGCCGCCAGTTAAAAAAGTGATGCCAACTTAAAGTTCTATACCTCAATAAAAAACACCCTTTACATACATATGTTTGTATATGAAATTAATGAGTGACACTTGTTTCGCGTGGACAATGACTAGTTAATATTGTAAGCGATTCAAATTTGTTTGTACGAAGTAATGAATGGTGCTCAAAACATTTTTTAAAAGATTTAACAGACTAGTCTTAAGTAGAATATACTGCTGCCGAAAATACAATGCCTTTTCTTTTTCAAAAAATTAAATATGTATATTTGCAAACACCGCTGGACTTTAGTTTAATTTTGATGCTTATGAGAACTTTTTTATAGAAAAGCTTTCTGATAAAGCTTTGAAGAATGCCTTACTTATAAGTCAGCTACGTCCAAGCCATGTGTACAATCTGCAAACTTTTATAAAGAATTTTTTGTGCTTTCACATCGACGAGATGACAACTTTCTTAAATAAAATTTTTTGCCGGCTTAAAAATTGTTTGCAGTTCGTTCAAAAATGCCAACTATGCACAGATATTGAGCAGTTGCAAAGCATGTGCAACAGTTGATCACGCATACGAAGAAAAAATTCGCAGAACTTCTGCATAAATTTGCTGAATCTACAAACTTACCTTATATTTATCTTTTTCATGCTGCCTTAAAATAATTTTCGTGTTTTTGACGTTTGTTAATGGCAAACTTTTTTCGTAAAAGAAGTACAAAATTTTTTTGTCTTAAATATTCGCATACATTTTAGCAAATACAAATAGCAAAAATAAGCGAAAAATTTGCAAATGCAACCATTCTTAAAACAAAACATGAATTCCATGTATACTTTGTGTCAAGGCATATGTAATTAATAAAAATAATATTATCAAAAAAAATTTCGAAAAAGAAACTTTAAATTCATTATTTACATGTATCAGAAATCACTTATAGTAAATCTTCCTTGCAAATTTAAATTAAAAAAACCTCAATAAAATTAACATTAATATTAACTTAAACTAAAATTTTGTTTGAGCATTATATGGATACCACTTTGAAAATAAATTCGCCTTAAAGCGAACGTAAAGTAAAGATTACTGGTGATTCAAAGAAAATAAATAAACACTATGACAGGCTTTCTCATACATTGATCGTAATTAATATATAAAAACAGTACAAAAACAGTAAATACATGAAAAAATCAGTACATTTTCGTACTGATTTGCTAGTTGTTCATAAATCAGTACTTTAAACAAAAATCAGTACATGTACTTGCAAAATCAGTACGACTGGCAACCCTAGTCTTAGCGGAGTTTTTATTACATACTAAGACCATATTTACACCTTGCAATAAACGCCGCGTTTTTTTTCTATTCTCTTTAAAAGTTGCTTCGAAACTCTTTTTGCTTTTATATTAGATTTTTTTAAAGCATTTATTTTTGACAGTTTGCTTTTGTATGTTTTTCTGTGTTGTTTAAAACGTATGTACATATTTTTATTGTATCAAAGTTTTAATTATGCTAAAATTAAAAATGAGTAAATCCAAGGAGGAAATTATAAAAGATATTATCGATACCACCCATTTAGCCATAGAAAATATGGACATCAGTAACGATACAGACGTTAAAACTATTTTAGAATTGTTGGACTGTTGCGAAACAGCTATAAACCTACCAAATAAGAGGCGAAAGAGGGAGTGGGTCAAACCGTGGAGGCAAGAGCGGCCAAGCATGGGATCGTTTTCCTTTCTTACAAAAGAACTATCAAATGATGTGTCTTCTCTTTTCGGTTACATTCGTTTGAATGAAGCTACATTTAATTACATCCTTGCGGCAATAAAAGACGACATTGTCAAGAAAAATACTCTTCTGAGGCAATCTATATCACCGGAAGAAAAATTAGCAGCTACACTACGATTCTTGGCAACTGGTGAATCGTACACCAGTACAAATTTTCAAACAAGGCTTTCTTCATCATTTCTTTGTTATGCGGTTCCAGAAGTTTGCCGAGCAATCTGGAGCAAATTTAAAGACGAATATTTAAAAGTATGTACATGTTATATATGTACATATGTAGATATTTATACATAAATGTGATAAAAGTTCAATTCAATTAATGAAATATATATATATTTATTTTATATTTATGCAGTTTCCAACAACAAAAAATGATTGGGAACTGATTTCAGAACAATTTGCATTGAAGTGGCAATTTCCTCATTGCTTAGGAGCATTAGACGGGAAACATATCAGTTTCCAAGCCAAACGTGTTGATGGTTCTTTCTATTTTAACTACAAGGCAACAAATAGCATTGTATTATTAGCCCTTGTAGATGCTGATTGCCGTTTCATATATAGGGTGTTTTTTTAGAGGTATAGAACTTCGAATTGAAATAAAACACAAGAAAATCGTTTTAATGTCCATCAATTTGGCTTTATTGGAAGGATAATTTTATGCCATTAATGTTTAAATATGATTTCGGGCATGTGGCCGCCGCGGCTGGCTCGACTAAAGCCAATTCTACAGGTCCAATTTTCAACCACTTTTTCGAGCATATGGGGCCGTATGTTGGCAATAACGACACGAATGTTGGCTTCCAAGTCCCCTAACGTTTCTGGTTTGTTGGCGTAGACGAGCGACTTCACATATCCCCACAGAAAATAATCCAATGGTGTCAAATCACACGATCTTTGTGGCCAATTGACAGGTCCATTCCGCGAAATTATGCGCTCATCGAATGTTTCCTTCAATAAATCGATTGTGACGTGCGCTGTGTGGCATGTAGCGCCGTCTTGTTGGAACCACAACTCATCCACATTCATGCCACATTCAAATCTTCCATAAAGTTGATGGACAAAGCTCCAATTGCTGTGCACGGTGGCGAATCGATTCATTCGGGTCCTCTTCAACACTTTGCTCTACAGCGGCAATTGTTTCTTCGGTGCGCACTGTTCGACGTCTCTGCGGATGCATATTATCACATAGAGTAAACGTAGTGCGAAAACGATCCATGGTTAACCGAATTAATTGCTCTGATGGACGATTATGTCGACCATAAAATGGACGGAGCTTGCGGTAAACTTCGCGAACTGAACCATTATTTTCGAAATATATTTGCACGATTTGCAAGCGTTGTTCTTTTTTCAACCTGTTCATGATAAAATGGCAAACCAAACTAAATATTAATCACTTGACAGCTGACAAAATGGCCGCCAGTTAAAAAAGTGATGCCAACTTAAAGTTCTATACCTCAATAAAAAACACCCTTTACATATATCAACGTCGGATGCAATGGACGTTGCCATGACGCTGGCGTTTTGTTTCAAAGTGACCTCAAAGATGTTATCAACAATGCAGAAAACGATTTTCCCGATGATAAAATTATTGGTAATGGACGATATTTGCCCTCTGTTATAGTCGCAGACGATGTATTTCCTCTTCAAAAACACATCATGAAGCCTTATTCATACAAAACAAAATTAAAAGAACAACAAATTTTCAATATTCGGCTTTCACGTCCCAGACATGTTGTTGAACATGCGTTTGGGATTCTATCTAATAGATTCCGCATATTCCAACAAAAGATCAATTTGTCCGTCGAAAATGTTGAGTTAGTCACAAAGACGTGTTGTGTCCTCCACAATTTGCTTAGCAAAAAAAGTTCAGCATATTTACAATTAACATCGTCTGAAAGCTACGAGGGGAGAGAAATATCGTCATCAGAAAACACTACAAACCTAAGAGGCGCTGCAGAACGTATTAGACAGGGATTTGAGGACTACTTTTGCAATGAGGGAAAAGTTGATTGGCAAGAAAGCAAATTTTAAAACTACATATTTTTAATTAATGAAAAACATAATAAGGGTTTTCATGAGAACTCTTAAAATTGCCATTTGTGCAATTGGGCAAACTTGCGAGACTAGTTTCATGAAGTCCCTTTTGAACTATTGTGCAAACAGTTTAAGGAAATTGGAAACAAACGTCAAAAAGTTCATTAATTAAAAATAAAATAAGAAAATTTCAAGCAATTTTCAATTTAAAAACATATATATGTATATATTTCTATAAAAATAAAAAAGTGTGTGTGTGTGTCTAAAAATGCCTAAAGAAGTCCAAAAAAGCAAGAAGTTGTTGCTTACAAAATGCACAATTGCACAGCTTAAGTTTACGAGTCAACATAATTGGGCAAACTTACCAAGTTTGTGTAAATAAATTTCTGTACAATTTTTGACATTTTATTTACGAGAGTGTAAAAATGCACAATTGCACAGTTTGCGAGACTTTTGAACATTCTCATGAAAACCCTTAATATATTTATTCTGTAATAAAAAGAACTAAAAACAATAACAAATTAGAATTCAACTCGCAAAGCTTCAAAAAAAACAAAATATTTAGCCAATTCATAAAGTCTGCTGAAGTGATATTGATATCACCGTTATGAACGGCCTATTGTAGTGCTATACAAAAGAACGGTCATAAAAGTTAAATTCAAATATATAGAAATTACAATTTGTATACATACTTACGTGTGTATTTCTTGAAGGTAAGAGAATATAATATTGAAAATTACATTTTGTAAATTGGTTAATTAATAGAAAAGTAATAAAATCCTGCAATCATACTCAAATTGAACTTTTTGTTTTTTCTTGAAAAAAATGAGAAATAACTATAAGTAAAAATAGGAATAAAACAAAAATAATTAAAAGAAGGGAAATAAAATGATTATTGTAGACTAAATTGGAAAACATCTGCTTTTGTTTTTGTTTTGTCCTAACGAAACAATGTAAAATAAAAAGTGCTTTAATAGAAACGAACTACAAATACATAAGCAAAATAGAGCATCTCCTCAAAATAAGTTATTAGAATGTTGCCGTTAATTTTATGTGTATATTATTAACTCATAATACATATATACATACATATGTATTCATTTATTTCCGAATAAAGAGCAACAATTGAAAATGCAATAATTATAATCATATACAAACATTATTAGTTGAACACATGCATACGTATATTACTTCGTTTCATAAGATCGTTCCGTTTTTGTGCTCTATTTCTTCTACATTTTACTAACAGTACATAATAAAATAAAAGGAAAAAAAATCAAACAAAAAGATGCCTAAATATACAGAAGTTTGTCCTAATTGCAAAAAGAATATATGTAAAATAAAGGCTAGTGTTGGATGTGCCACATGCGGTATTTTCGTACACGCGGAATGTGCAGGAATTTCTAACTCACAAGTTGACTGGCTCTTTAAAAACCGCGCTGTGAAATATACTTGCGATTATTGCTGCGAAAAAGCCGTATCTGCCAACAACACATCATCTACAAATAATAAGTTGAATACTGCAAATAATACAAGCATGTCCACTGAGCAATCGGGTTTCAGCTCCATCTTATTACACATACAGAAATCGATGGATGAACGATTTAATAAATTAGATGACCGCTTCAATAGTATTGACTCAAAAATTGATACCATATCTCAGAAAATAAAGGAAGAGATTTCATCAGAATTAAAAAATGTTAAAGGTGAAGTTGAAAATTGTCATGTCAAACTTAAGGCTATGGATAAAATATACCATGATAAAATAGGAAGGCTTGAAATACTCAACAATACATTGGAAAGACGATTAAATAGATCAGATATAATTACTTATCTATGGATTACCATATGATATTAAAAACATGCTTGGCATAGTAATAAAACTCGGAAGAATCCTCAATATTAATGTAGGTGAATTGGATATTAACCATTGTTGCTACCTCAAGAATCGTAAATGCTTCTTGATTAAATTCAACTCTGTTCAACTGCGGGATAACTTAATGCAAACATACTTCAAATCTAAAGCGATTTACCTGTCGGGCGTTATGGAAAGTTCAACTGCCACAAGGATTTACCTTAATGACAATTTATCCCAAGCATCTAATAAGCTGTGTTATATATGCCGTAAACTTATCCTGAAGAAAATTATAAAAAAAATTTAAGATACTCAATATGGACTCCCCAAAAGCTGCTATAGTGAAAATAGATGATTCTAATATAACCCTGGATATCACGCAATGCTCCAATTGGCTCTATAAATCCGAGGAACCATTGATTACTAAGTCGTAGTTTGTATTATAAAGAATCTCATTTTTTTTCTTTATATTCATAGAAATAATTATAATAATGGTCTTTATATTAATTTTTCTTTTCCTTTTTAGTAGTTTTTTCCTTTACTTAATAAGCCATGAAGTATAGTTCAACTATTTTTATCTTTTTCTTTCTTTAATTTTATTTTTATTTTATTCCGAATCTCCTTTTTTTGAACTCTAAAGGTTATATATATATAAAAAATTTACTTACCATAGAATAATTTATTTTTTTATTTCTCCTTTTTCTACTTTTCCTATTACCTATCCCTACTCTTTTTACTTACTATGTTCTATAATCTCGGTTCTATAATATCAGATAACTCTTTTCTCCGTAAAATTTCAGTTAACAGAAATAAAAGTTTTAACATTGGTCACATAAATATGCAAAGCATTAATCCAGGACATTGCTCTAATAAATTAAATGAATTGACTTCAATTTTGGATGGTCAAATCTTAGACATAGTTGGGATAACTGAATCATGGCTCAAACCCCATATTTTAGACAATGCATTAAGCATCCCAGGGTACTACTCCATCAGAAGCGATCGTATTGAATCTAGAGGTGGTGGTCTACTTTTTTTATATTAGAAATGGTATAAAAACAAAGAAAATTTTGGGAATATCCGATCCACAAAAATTTGAAATTTTATTAATCGAAGTCACATTGAACAACATAAAAGTTCACTTATGCTTAACATATCTTCCCCATGGCCACGTTGGGTCTTTGGAGGAACATGTACTAGAACATTGTAGCCAATATGTCAATCTGATCCTAATGGGAGACTTCAACTGGGATATATTCCAGCCTAGCAAAGCTACAGAACTAAGAAACATATGCAATAAAAATAGTCTTACTTTTATACATAATTGTCGCCCAACTCATCATGATATTCATTTTGACTCATTTTCACTTATTGACTATTTTATAATATCATCTCAGTTGCTAAACAAACTCCTTATTACAGATCAGTTTTATTGTCCCGCTTTTTCCCATCACGCATTTATTTTTTTTGAGCTTAGATATATCAGCGGAAGTACTGGATAAATACATTGAAACAAGAGACCTTAAGTCTATTGATTTCCAACTCCTGCAAAGGCAATTCAATCATACAGATGTCTCTAATATTTATCATACTAATGATCCAAATGTACAGTTGGACATAATTTATTCCTTTGTAATCAATAGTTATGAGACATGTGTTCCCATGGTCAAACGAAAAATTAATAACACTGAAAAAATAAATGATTTAAGATGTGATAAACTTGTCATGGAAGCCACAAGATTACGTAATACGGCATACAGAGCATACACTGAAAACAAATGCGACTCAACATGGAAAAATTATTGTAGACTAAAAAACAAAGTCAAATCGGTAATTAGAAACCTCAGAAGAAAAGTTGACAATGCTAGGTTTCATAATATTGATTCAAGAAAATTCTGGAGGATTTTAAGATCAGATGGTATTATAGGGGATCGATCGGAACCTGTTGTTTGTGAACCAAATATTCTTAATGATTATTTTATATCAGCTCAAAGTCAATCACGTCTCCCTAATCCAGTTTTTAAACACGATATCCATTTTAACAATTTCTCTTTTCACAGAATAGACTATAATGACCTACGTAAATCGATTTTTGCAATAGAATCAAACTCTCTCGGATTTGATGGAATCCCAATAAAATTTATTAAAATTATTTATAATCTCATTGAAACTCACCTTCTGCATTTATTCAACACAATACTAACAACTTGCACATTTCCTTCATCCTGGAAAGTTGCAAGAGTTGTTCCTATTTGCAAGAACAATAATAAAAAGAATGATGTCAGTAATTATCGCCCTATTTCTATCCTACCATGCCTATCTAAAGCCTTTGAAAATATTATAAGAGATCAAATGTACTCTTTTCTATCCATTAATAACTTAATCAGCGACTGTCATTCGGGTTTCAGACGGCGTTACAGTACGACCACACTCATGACATCACTTACTGACGCTATTAGAGCGGGTTTTAATAACCGCGAGTTTTCAGTATTAGTATCATTGGACCTCTCTAAAGCTTTTGACACTATTGATCACAATATTCTTATACAAAAATTACATGATTCATTTAATTTCTCATCCACCTCTTGTAAACTAATCTCATCGTATCTATCGGGAAGAAGTCAATATGTAGATTGTGATGGCACCTTTAGCAATATTAGAAATATTTCAAGTGGAGTTCCCCAGGGCTCGATTTTAAGCCCCACATTGTTTACATTATTTTTTAACGATATTACTAAAACCGTATCCATCCCAGAATCTAATATTTTCATTTATGCTGATGATATTTACATATTATTCAAACATGATAAAGGCTTTATTGATGTAATGCAAGCTAACATTGATTTTAATTTAAACAGAATACAAACATGGTTCAATGAAAATAATGTGACGGTGAATATAGAGAAGTCCAAGGCAATGATTTTCAATAGCTTGGATACCAGTGTTGATATAAAAATGGGTGGCCTTTCCATAGAAACAGTTGAGAGCATGAAATGCTTGGGAATTATAGTAGATAAATATTTATGTTTCGATAAACATATAAATTACGTTTGTGCGAAGATATCTTTAACGCTTAAAAGGTTATATAACACTGGCAGATACCTTCCAACTAAGGTTAGAGAAACTGTGGCCAGAACGATTTTGATTCCCCACATTTTATATGGCTTGGAGGTAATTATTGGATGTGGTTTGAGTGAGCTATTAAAACTGAGAAGAATCACACGTCGTGTTATTAGATACGTATATCAATTAGATGTTCATGACCACATTTCATTTTATGAAAGTAAATTTTTTAGCTGTTGTTTTCAGGACTATGTAAGGATAAGATCGCTACTGCTGTTTTACAGGACTATGAAATTTAGCATGCCGCCATACTTATGTAATATGTTCATTTTTTCTCACAGCTCCAGAAACCCACAGATAATAATCCCTAAAATAAACTGCACTATATATGAGAGATCGTTTTTGGTCCGAGTAGGACGAGTATGGAACAGTTTTCCGATAAGACTTAAAAACTTTACACACTCCCTCTCTACATTCAAAAAGCTTGCAATAAATCGCATTACCAATGAAATCAACCAGTAATATAAATTTTTACATCAAATTTTAAGAATTTGCTGATCAATGTTAAAACTGAACACATCTTTTTTGTTTTTTTCTATCCCCTTTTTTCCTTATAACCTTTCTCTAATTCTCACATAAAATCCTTTATATAAATATATATTTACATACTACATATATACGTAAACATATAAACCTTTCAATAATCTTAAATTTTTAATGTAAATAAATAATAATAAATATACTCAGCAATTATATAAGGCCTATGAATTGGCTCGATTGCGAACAATGAAAATAAATAAATAAAATAAATAAATAAAAATAAACATTTAAGCAAATAAATTAATTATGTGTGCCAAGCTAATTGGGCCTGATGTTTCAATGTGAATAAAAAACCATTTGTTTACAGTGTTTCCCGACGTTTCGTAGCTTTTTTGTCTACTTTTTCAATGGATCGTCTATTTAAATAATAAAAAAAATTATAAAATTCAATTTTACTTGAGTAATTTTATCTTGCAATTCATGAAATAATTAATTGCATATACATATTTCACATATTGAACATAAAAGTATATGTACATAAGTATGTATGTATATAAGCAAATATAATTGGGGTATTCACAAGGGTGTCCTAAGTGTCATAAAGTCCTAACATTTTAAACCAGTTTAAAGTTATTTTTATTTTCTTTCATATAAAAGTAGTACTATATTAATACAATTCTTCAATCTATGTATTTGTTACTGTCATAACTAATTATTTTGCTTTTTACTCTTCTTTTTCGACAAAATGTCCATTTACGTTTAAATACGTGTCGTTTTTCTTTAGCAAATTTCTACTCAAATCTCTATATATATTGCAAAAAAATATGAAAATTCGCAAGGGATGAAAATAATGGAAAAAATCTCCCAAAGCTGATTATATAGACCGCAAAAAAAAAGTAATAACTCGAGTATAGACTTACAGCATATAAATCGCGAAAACTTGAAAAAATGCGAGTATCTTCAAAAAATTTCCAAGGCCTCAAAAAATGTAACGAGCAAACTCAGTAGATTTTATGAATCAAAAATTAACTCACGTGCAAAAAATTTGCGAAAATTCGCGAATAATTTTTTAATTGAAATAAACCTAAAATTTATTTTAAAAAATGCTTAAATTGTAAGGAATGCAAAAAACTTTTAAAAATCCGCAATTACGAAAATTCGCAAAAACTTGGTAACATCAAAAATATATTAATGTCTGATACTTATTAAAAAAAAGTTTAAAACTGTTAAAAAAAAAAACAAAGAATTTGGAACAATCACTTTTATTGCAAAAATTTGCAACAAATTGCAAAATTGCAAACAAGCTCTAAAATTACTTACAAATACCTAAAGATATAAGATATTCCAAAAAATCGGAAAAATTCGCGAAAATGAAAATTTGCAAAAACTTGCTAATACCAAAACGATACCAAAGTGTGAGATAAAATAAAAGTCGCCAAATGTGTAAAAAAGGCAAAAACTGCAACAACAAAAATACTTCAATCAGACAATGATGTGGCTTGATTCAATCCTAATTTGTTAAAATTACACACAAGAGCAATTAGTTTTATCAAAAATTACCTGATATGCAAATAAATTCCAAAGCCTTAAAATTTTAAAAGGTTAAATGCTCGAAAAAATTTTGTTTTACATATTGCAAAAATTCGCAAATAATTTTCGGAAACAGTTAGAAGCCGTTAAATAATTTTCTCATTTTTAAAAACTTTAGTTGGTCGTAACACCATAATTTTGGCACATATACGTCTTCCTGTCCAACACCACTTCTTTTACTTTCTCCAACCTTTCTTAATTCTTTTAGATATTGCGTCCGTAAGCTATGAAGTTTTAGTTTAATTGAATCTAAGGTCACATTTGCATCCACATCTTTTAAGCACTCGTAAATTTCAAAAAGCGACTTTGAGCGCTTAACTCGATCTTGATAGTCTGGATGTCGGACATTATATAAATTTTCCTTTTGGCCATACTGCACCAGGAGAAGCTCAACTACTTTTCTGTTCCACATTTTTTATTTTTAAGTTTAGTTTTTAATATTTTACTTTGAATTTTTTTACAATTTTATGACCCCCAAGCAAATGTAAACAATAAAACGGTGACGTCAACTAAGCGTTTTCTATCATTATAAAGCGATTAAAAATTATTTGATACACAAGCCAAACACACCTACAAGAACACTGCCAGTCAATTGACTGCTCATTTGATCGATAGTCATGCAGGATATATTCATCATTGCGTAGAACACAGTTTCTATCACATTATTAAAGGCAAAATGAAAAATGTACAATAGCGAGCGAAACTTTTATCCAGGCTTATGCTTTTTTACTTTTAGAAAATGTAAAGGGTGTTTTTTATTGAGGTATAGAACTTTAAGTTGGCATCACTTTTTTAACTGGCGGCCATTTTGTCAGCTGTCAAGTGATTAATATTTAGTTTGGTTTGCCATTTCATCATGAACAAGTTGACAAAAGAACAACGCTTGCAAATCGTGCAAATTTATTTCGAAAATAATGGTTCAGTTCGCGAAGTTTACCGCAAGCTCCGTCCATTTTATGGTCGACATAATCGTCCATCAGAGCAATTAATTCGGTTAACCATGGATCGTTTTCGCACTACGTTTACTCTATGTGATAATACGCATCCGCAGAGACGTCGAACAGTGCGCACCGAAGAAACAATTGCCGCTGTAGAGCAAAGTGTTGAAGAGGACCCGAATGAATCGATTCGCCACCGTGCACAGCAATTGGAGCCGACTAACCGACTATTTTGTTCCCGAATTGGATGGCATGAATGTGGATGAGTTGTGGTTCCAAAAAGACGGCGCTACATGCCACACAGCGCACGTCACAATCGATTTATTGAAGGAAACATTCGATGAGCGCATAATTTCGCGGAATGGACCTGTCAATTGGCCACCAAGATCGTGTGATTTGACACCATTGGATTATTTTCTTTGGGGATATGTGAAGTCGCTCGTCTACGCCAACAAACCAGAAACGTTAGGGGACTTGGAAGCCAACATTCGTGGCGTTATTGCCAACATACGGCCCCATATGCTCGAAAAAGTGGTTGAAAATTGGACCTGTAGAATTGGCTTTATTCGAGCCAGCCGCGGCGGCCACATGCCCGAAATCATATTTAAACATTAATGGCATAAAATTATCCTTCCAATAAAGCCAAATTGATGGACATTAAAACGATTTTCTTGTGTTTTATTTCAATTCGAAGTTCTATACCTCTAAAAAAAACACCCGATACATTTCGGAAATGGTACTTTAAAAAAAAAGGGATTTTTCGAAGTTATTCTACATTAAATATAAATACATACAACATAAATTATATATATATTTGAAACTTATTTGTAAAATGTACTTATTATTATTATTAAAAGGTACTTTTATGTAATTTTTAGAAAACGGTGCTCTTTGGAAAAGGTGTTTTGCAAAAGGTAGTTTTTATAAAATGTATTTATTAGAAAAATACTTTTTGCAAATGGTACTTTTTACAAAAGTACAATAAGTACTTTTTGGAAATAGTACTTTTTGACTAAAGAGCTTTTTAGAAAAATCTCTTGTTTTGAAATAGTATTTTTTTAAAAGTGCGTTTTAGGATTGCACTTTCCAAAGATACTCAAATACATATATGTATGTATGAAAACAAATTGTACATTTTGAACAACTTAGGGTCTTATGCAAAAAAACTTAATAAAGCTTTGCCAAGCAATGTTAAGTAAAGTTGTATTCTAAAAAAATTATTGTATAAAAATTCTAAAGTAGGCACCCACGTTTGTTAAGACTACTTTAAGTTGATATTTCCAAAATGTGTATTTTGTACCTCAAATATTTTTACTAATATAGCACATACTGATTCATGTTACATCTGAAAATGAAGCTAGAAGTGCCTGCTCTTATCTTAAATTTATTATTTCTGTCATGTAGTGGGAAATATCACCAAATTATCCAACTGCTTCGAAATACATAGCAAAATCCATAAAAAATATTAAAATAAATACAATTATGCAAAAATGTTTTAGTGATGTACATACAATCAAAACAAATCGAAAAAAGCTGGATATTCAAATACTCGTTTCATTCGAATAAAACAAATTGTGATAATTTTTCACATTTGTTTACTTTTACTTCATGGTTGTATTTATCTGTTTTCCTACTATGTCAGAAGCTCATATTTTTTTAATAAGGTTGATTTACTTCAAGATAATAAAAATTTATGTAATAAAATAAAAAATTATTTGAATACCCGAATGAAATTGTATTAAATTTTGTACATCATAAACTGTGAAGTGGTTGTTGAACACGGTGGTGTTACCAGTATTTATTATTAAATCACAAAATATTTAAAGTTGTCTTTTGCATATGATTTTTTAACAAAGCTATGTTAGCCTTAAAGTGCTTATCAACTACTATGAACTTTAAAGCTAAAGTAAAATATTTTTTTGCATAAGGGGGTTAGTCTTTGGAAACAAGTAGTTTTAAAAAGGCGCTTTTCCAAAAAAGCTTTTAAGATAAATAAAACCTGTTTGTAAGAGAAATCTTGGTACCTCATACGAATTATTTATTATGCTATATCTGCACAGTAATAAGCTAGCAAAATAAGCGGGATCTTGCTAGTATACTTATATTTATAATTTAAAATTTTTCGATACACTACAGCTTTCGTATTAATAAAACTTTACAGTTTTGCTTCAATAAAAAAGTTAACAACACTTAGAACAGAATCAATTTTGACACTTTGCTAATGCCATATTAAAAAGCGAAAATAAAACAAAACAAAAGCAAAAAAATGCTTCGGCAGGCGTCGTTATGCAACTTTTCAACCCCGCTTTCTTCTCAACATCTCTTACCTAAATAAAAAAAGTTGCATGGAAAATTTGCGGCGTTTATTGCAAGGTGTAAATATGGTCTAAACAAAAAAAAAATCATACAAAAAAATATTGGTAGTACATATGTACTTACATATTAACTTTGATAAATAAGCTTTTTTTGCTTTGCTCATATTTTTTTTAAATAGTCAGAAACAAAAAAAAACCGCAAACAAAAAACACAAACAAAGTGGCCTTGAGGAATACTCTATTTAAGTACCTCAAAAACAAAACCTTGTGAAGTGAGCCCTAACGGCAGAAATGCCTATTTTACTGTGAGTTCTGAAGCTCTTAATGAAAACCATAAAAATAAAAAATCTGATGATAGACTTTTTTTAACGGCAAAACCACTATTTCGTCAGCGATCAACCTCGCTTTGTCCAATGACAACTAGTGATTCGTTAACATTGCCGTTGCCTAGTACTTCTACATTTAACTCAGCGATATCATCCGCTTCGGGCTCGTGGTCATCTTTTAACCAAGTTATCAACAGTAGCTCAAAACTCAGGGTCCAACTCGGAATGGACAGATATATAACTGTGATAAAGAGCGCGCGAAGCTCAAATTCTACTAAAATTGCATCTGCTCCAAAGATATCTAGGGATAATAGCGCATCCTTTAGTAATCGTCAAAACCGTTTTAAAATATTGCAAGATGACAACAGCAAACCCGATGTATCCACGAACAAAACATGCGGCTTGGATGTTTTGTTCGTGGATACATCTATTTGTGAGAAAAAATTCAAACGCTCTTATTAAAAAATTAATCTCGGTTATTGGTGAGAATAAAATAAAAATTTCGTCAAATTGGTTTTTGAGAAAAGTAAAACACGTTTCTACACATACCCGATTAAGAGTGCTAAATGTCTGCAGATCGTATTGAAGTGCTAAAGGTCTGCAGATCGTATTGTTCCCGAAGAAATAAAAGATGCACTCGTCCTCCAGGGATTTAAGGTAAAAAAATGTATCCAATATAATAAATAGGGAGAGATCCCCAACCTCTATTTCGCGTTGAACTTGAGCCGAATGATATAAAATTTAGAAAAAATGAGAGCACCCAATTTATAATTTAAAATATTTTTTGTACCGAAAAATAACAGTTGAGGAACCACACAAGCGTTCTAAGCCCGTAGAGTGCCATAATTGCCAAGAATATGGCCATACAAAAATTTACTGCAAATTACCTACAGTCTGTGTTATTTGTGGTGAATTGCACGGTACTGCTTGCTGCACTAAACCAAAAGATCAAGCAGAAAAAAATTCAGTAATTTTGGAGGTAATCACACCGCTAACTACAGAGGATACCCTGTATATTCTTTAGTTAAACAAACTATGGGACAAAAACCTGAAATAGCCCCCGCTCAATCAGCAAACGCTTACTTTGCCACTCTTGCGCAAATGAGCCAACCACTTACTTGCCCCGTGTATCGTATGCAGATGCTGCTAAGAGCAACTCTATTCCTACACAAAATGTTTCACCGCCAAATAATTCAACATATACAAACTAAAGCTTTAATTTCAATCGCCTTGAAGCTACTATTGATAATATGGTGTAAACTATAAACAATTTTACAAAAAATATGACTAGCATGATGCAAGAAATGTTGCGAATGCAGAATACACTGCTTCAAGCATTAATGAAAAAGCCATGAACACGTTGAACGCAAACAGCGTTACCGTTGTGCGACTAAAGTCGCATTTTGCCATTTTTTCAACTGCCTTGCCACTTTTTATGCCCCTTACTTTTAAATCCCCTTTTAGTATCATTTGCATTATTTTGTGCCCCTTTTTACCCCTTTTTGCCCCTTTTTGTTCAAAGTCAACTTTCGTTTTTATTTTGACAATAAATGTACGCAGATTCCTACAGATTCTACCACATTAAACAAGATTTTATTTCCTATGTGACAAACTTAATATAAAAACATACATCTTCGTATGAATCTTTTCATTTGTGTAAGGTTTTTAAATATACGAGTACAATTGCACACTCATACTTGATAATTCTAACTCTATTTTCCATATTTATTGTGAACGCCAAATTTAATTAAAGTACATATTTTTAAAAGGCTGTTCTGTAAACCGATCTAGTTGAAATCGCATGATTTTAGAAAACTAAAACAGCCAAACATGTGGCCAATTCCCAAAAGCAAATAATTGAAAAATATCCGAGTTTTTAGCACAAAAAATACTTATTTTTCGAGGAAAGTGACTATTGCTGATGATGAGTTGCAACTACTCGTTTAAGTCAATGGACAAATTGACCAAATTAAACACAAAAATATACCCAGATTCAGCAATTTGCAAGGTCAGTGAGGTACACCTTATTTCATCTTTACAAAAAAACTTACAAAAAAACATAGAGCGTAAATTTAAATTAGCATTGCTAAAAAAATTTCAAATAGATTAACATATTAACATAGTTTTTTATTTATAAATTTATTATTATGGTTTTATTCTTTTGTCTTTATAATTCTGATTAACTCTTGCTTATTATGCATTTTTAGTTTCGTTGCACTCTTAAGTATTTTATTACAATTATATAGTCTGTTTGTAAGTCACTCTTGTCTATTATGCATTTTTTGTTAATTTGTTTGTTTTTTGTAGTACGATCACCTTTTAGACATTAAATTGCATGCTAAGTATTTTGTTCGCCTCATGTTCATGGTCACACAGCCAATAACTTAAAATATGATACATAATACCATAAATGCTAAGTATGTAAAATTAACAGTAAATAACATTTTATATTAAATTAATAGTAATCAATATTTCTGTATAAAATGAAGAAAAATTTAAATAAAGAAAACCTTTTTGTTATTGAACATTAAAGAGTCTACATCAAATCATTTCTTCAAACAACTCGGTTCAAATACTGTTTGTTGTTGAATAAACCTTAACACTTTAACACTTTAATCCAGTTTATGTGCTGAGATTAAAACAAGCATCTAATTAACAAACGAGTTAATTAACATTTTGGTGACCCCGACGTGATCGTCTGTTTATTGATTGGTTAATATCATCTTTTCATCAAGAAAAAATAATTCAACATGAGCTCATTTACGGAACTGGTTACTTCTCAGCAGCAAATTGGTCAGCGGATCGAAACCATCATCCGCAACTATAAAAAGGATGCAGCATCGAGGAAGACATCAACAAGCTACTTCCAAGAGCGATTAAGAAGACTGGACGAGGAATGGACAGCCTTTGAAGTCAATGACAGCCAAATTCGCGAGCTGGAGAAGATTCAACTCGACCATGACTACTTCCAAAAGGATTATTACACATCAATCCTAAATATCGTGCAGCAATACAGGAGGGAGTTTGAAGTATCAATGCTGAAACTACCTATGCCTGAAGCCACGAATACAGATGATCAAATACAGGTAGAACTCGCTAAGAAAGCCACGGCACCAGTTGGTGAGCTGGTAAAACTTATGCGAAGGCAGGCAGCCATGATGGCATCGGTCAATCGACTATTAACAGATGACGTTAGTCATGACGATGCCATAGCCGCCACCAGGTTATGGCAAGACATTGAGGAGCTACACTACAAAATCTCAGAAATATGTGATGAAGGAAATCAGAATGTATACAATATGGAGAGGTTTATCCAGCTTGAAGGGCAGGTCCGAGCAGCCTCCAGAAGACTTAGAGACAACACAGTTCAGAGTAATCATGGGCAAAACATTGGGCATTCAGACACATTGACAGTACCTATTCCGAAAATCACTATACCCAAATTTGATGGAAACCAGATGAAATGGCAGGAATTTCATGATCTATTTTTATCACTTGTTGTCAATCAACCAATGACAAGAGTCCAAAAAATTTGGTACTTAAAAACCCACTTAGTAGGAGAGGCAGCAAACTTGATAAAACATTTTGCTGCAACAGAAGAAAATTTTGAAGCCGCATGGACGATGGTCATAGACCGCTACAACAACAAGAGATTACTAGTCAGCAGATTAGTTCATGAATTGGTCGAAGATGCAGATGATAGAATAAGTGACAACTTTAAAGAGCTTCATGACAAGACTCAAGAGTGCCTTTTAGCACTACAGAACCTTCAAATTGATACATCGTCTTGGGACCCGCTTCTGCTGCACTTATTACTAAAAAGGCTAGATCGAAACACACGATTGCGCTTTGAACAGTCTCTATTACAACCACGAGAAGTTCCAACAGTTAAAGAATTTTTGATGTTTTTGGAAAAACACTTCCAGTCCATTGAAGCAATGGGGGTCAAAAAGAAACACCCAATTTCGAAGGTTTGCACTTCAGTGGTAACTCAAAACGATTCCTGTGTTATGTGCAGAAACGGTAAACATCCCTTATTTGCTTGCAAGATTTTCCTTCAATCATCACCGGTAGCTCGGCTTCAATTCGTTCAAAAGAAAAAATATTGTTTCAATTGCTTAAAAACAGGCCATAACGTAAAGAATTGCATTTCTAGAAGCTGCATGAAGTGTAACAAAAAACACAACACACTTCTTCACCTAGAAACCTCAGAACAAACCAGAAGCAACACGGCTTCAAAGAACCAGACATCTAAAGGAAGCTTAACTCTTAATGCACAAGAAGCTGCCACATTAACCACAGCTAAAAATTCAAGTTCAAGCAATTACGTGCTTCTTAGCACAGCATTAATCATCGTCAAGGCAAACGGAAAAGAAATACAATGCCGAGCAATTCTTGACTCCGGATCTCAACTTAATTTCGTCAGTGAGCGACTAGTTAAGCGCTTAGGACTTTCAACAAAACCAGCTTCTATCTATATAAATGGAATCGGAGCAAGCAACGCTAAGGTTCGGCACAGAGTCAATATCACGTTACATTCTAGACTAAACAACTTCACGACGCAACTCGAAGCAGCTGTTCTTCCTCAGATAATATCTTCACAACCGTCACAAACAATTAACATTGACAATTGGCCAATTCCCAAAAACATCAAACTTGCAGACCCGGAATTCAATCGTCCTGATAAAATAGATGTGCTTCTAGATGCAGAGTTTTATCATCAGTTATTTTCAATCGGACAAATAAAATTGGGCAAGGAGCTGCCGACTTTGCAAAATACGGTATTGGGATGGGTTATTTCAGGAAGGGTTGGTGAAATTCAGCTATCATCGACAACCTGTGGAATGTGTACTGAGGAGGAAATCAAGCTGGAAGAAACAATTACGCAACTATGGGAGCTAGAAAAGGTGGAAGCAGCAGATAAAACACTTTCTACTTCAGAAAGGCTTTGTGAAAATCATTTCGCAAATACTTATACAGTCGATCAGAATGGAAGATTTGTCGTGAGACTGCCATTTTGCAGTAATCCCGAGGAACTAGGGGAGTCTCAGGGAATATCATTCAACAGGTTTCTTGCTTTAGAGCGTCGACTTGCAAAGACACCAGAAATTAAAATGCAATACATACGATTCATGGAAGAGTATAAGTCGTTAGGACATATGACCGAAATAGACACCAACTCCATAGATAAACCTAACTACTTCATTCCTCACCACTGCATACTCAAGCCTGAAAGTTCAACAACTAAATTAAGAGTAGTCTTTGATGCCTCTGCGAAGACTTCTACTGGTGTATCATTAAATGACTTAATGTACACTGGGCCAACCGTTCAAAGCGAACTCTTTTCCATTATACTCCGTTTTCGAATACCACGCTTTGTGTTTACCACAGACGTGGAAAAAATGTATCGACAAATGCTTATACATCCGGAAGACAGGAAATTTCAAACCATCATTTGGAGAGAGAGTCCAACTGCAGCAATCAAGCATTACCAATTGAACACAATAACCTATGGCACCCGAGCTGCACCGTATTTAGCAACTAAATGCCTGGAAAAAATCGCAAAAAAGAATATAGCACGATACCCTCTTGGAGCCAACTTTCTACTCAATAATTTTTACGTCGATGGTGGGATGGGAGGAGATGATAGTTTGAGTACAACAATCACCATTCAGCAAGAATTGAAGCACATATTAAAACAGCATGGCCTAACTTTGCAAAAGTGGAGTGCAACTCATCACCAACTACTCCAAAACATCTCAACGAACGAAGAAGTAAACATTGATTTTAACAACGAAAATCATCAAACAGTCAAAACCCTGGGATTGACATGGATACCAAAAGTCGATGAGTTTTGTATAAAGGTATGTTTGGGTGATACCAAACGTGTTACTAAACGAACAGTTGTCTCAGATTTGGCTCGATTATTCGACCCGCTGGGAATTGTATCTCCAATTGTAGTCACGGCAAAAATGTTCATTCAGGAATTGTGGCAATTAAAACTTGAATGGGATGAAGCCCTACCAGCAGAACTACATACAAAATGGATGAACTTTCGGAACGACTTAACACACATAGACAACCTCAAGTTTTCGAGACATATCTTCCAAGGGCAGATTGCATCAGAAATGCAAATTCATACATTTGTAGACGCTTCAGAGAGAGCATATGGGGCAGCAATATATATAAGGTCAATTATAAAAAATGGCCAAATAATAGTAAGGCTACTATGCTCAAAATCACGAATAGCACCTTTAAAACAACAAAGCCTTCCCCGTCTTGAACTCTGTGCAGCACGCTTAGGTGCTCAACAAACGGCTCGAGTGAAAGAGGACTTAAAACTTGAGGATAAGCCTACCTTCCTCTGGACAGACTCAATGATTGTTTTGGCCTGGATTAACTCGCAGTCATCATCTCATCAAACGTTTGTGGCCAATCGAATAGCCGCGATTCAGGAGTTAACAATGGCCGAACAATGGCGACATGTAACTTCAAAAGAAAATCCTGCTGACATCATATCGCGAGGACTGTCTCCAAAGGCATTACCATCATGCAACTTATGGTTCTATGGCCCAATCTTCCTACATGGGCATGAAGCAGTTTGGCCACAAAGATACTCGAAGGCCACAGAAATACTGGAAGGTAACATGGAGCGAAAGAAAACAGCTACCGTGTTAGCAATTGAGAATACAACACCAATAATCTACAATGTTGATCACAAGGGATCATTTCGAACATTGCAAAGAATTGTAGCCTATATGCTACGATTTATTAACAAGACAAGAAAAATAAACACACGTCCAGAACTCGCCTTGACAGTAATGGAACTCGAACAAGCCCTTGTAGTTATTGTACGAGCAATGCAGTCAGATTTCGAAGACGACTTAAAACATTTAAAAAGAAGTAATGTAGTTAGTAAGGCAAGTCCTTTCAGCAACCTTACCCCATTCTTGGATTCAAATGGTATAATTAGAGTGGGGGGACGATTAAGCACATCTTCCCTTTCATATGACGCCAAACATCCGATGCTGCTTCCCTACAATGACCCAATCGCAAAGCTACTCATGCAAATGGTGCATGAACAAAACAGACATTGCGGTCCACAAGCACTCCTGTCATACGTTAGACAAAGATATTGGCCAATCAAGGGAAAATCCGCAGCAAGATCTACTGTACAACATTGTATACGATGCTCCAAGGCCAAGCCAAGGCTGCTCAATCAGATTATGGGCAACTTACCAGCGGCGCGAGTCACATCAGCTCGACCATTCATCAACGCTGGAGTTGATTTTTGCGGACCATTTTATGTCCATTATAAAGTCAGAGGGAAAAGGCCTCAAAAGGTTTACATCGCAGTGTTTTGCTGTTTTGTTACCAAGGCAGTACACCTGGAATTAGTGAGTGATCTTACCACCGAATCGTTTATAGGATCACTAAAAAGATTTGTAAGTAGGCGAGGTCAATGCCGAAACCTCTATTGTGACAACGCTACCAATTTTGTAGGAGCAAAGAATCAATTAACAGAATTATCAGAAACTATCCATTCTGGCTCAGCTCAAGAAATAATTAACCGAGAATGTACATCAAGAGGGATAACATTTCATTTTATACCCCCAAGAGCACCACATTTCGGTGGCTTGTGGGAAGCTGCGGTCAAGTCAGCAAAACATCTTCTCGTCAGAAGTGTGTCAACAGCATCGCTCACGTATGAAGAACTTGACACGGTAATCATTGAAATTGAAGGAATTCTCAATTCAAGACCAATAAGCCCAATGTCAGAAAACCCCAATGACTTAGCAGCATTAACTCCGGGCCACTTCCTTATTGGGGAACCCCTCAATGCTCAAGTTGACGTAAATTGCACCCAAGAACGAGGTAACTTATTGACCAGGTGGAAACTAGTAACTCATCTCAAAAATGAATTTTGGAGACGATGGTCGAGGGAATATTTGAATGAACTACAATATCGACATAAATGGAAAACTCAAGCAAACAATATTAAAACCGGGGATATGGTAATAATCAAAGAAGACAACACAGCACCGTTACAATGGCCATTGGGTAGAATTATAAAGATACATCAAGGAGATGACGGTCTCGTCCGAGTAGCTGATGTTAAAACATTAACAGGCAACTTCAGAAGGCCTATTACACGTTTAGCACCGTTACCAATAAATACTGAAGACGATAACGAAATATCTGTACAAGACCAAGCAATTGAAGCAAACGATAATGAATCTGAAATGCCTACGAAAAGGAGACGCACTTCAATCAATTCAAATATTCCCTTGATGATAATGACTATAATACTGTTACCACTGGTATTAGGAATAAATATCTACAATGAACAATTTGGAACACAACCTGGAATTTATTATGAGGGAATCGGAAAAGCATTTATTTCACCCACAGAATGGCAATTTTTAATTTATTATGATTTGGAGGGGTTCTGGTCTGAACTAGCGCTATTCTCAAATGGAACCAAGGCACTTAGTCATTTGTGCAAAGAAATGCAACAAAAGGCAACATGCACAAACCTAGCCAATTATTTTGAACATGCTGAGGCTAGGCTACTCATGGACAGCACATTACTTTCCGGGAAAAGACATAAAAGAGCTGCAATCGATCTTGTGGGAAACATTGCGCATACATTATTTGGAGTGCTAGACTCCGAATATGCAAAAACAATGGAACACACAATAGCGCAAGTTAACCAAAATGAAGCCCACTTACTCAATCTATTAAAGAATCAAACATCAATTATAGATTCTACCATTAACATAATTAAATTGGATCAAGAAGCGGTAAAGAAAAAGTTTGATAAAATGGATGCCCAAATAGCAGAAATATACAATAGGATAAATAGCTACGGTGAAGAAGACAGAACCTATCGTATTTTTTCGTCATTATGCATACAACTCACAATCATGGCAGCCACTTTAGACCAAACTCAATCCTTAATTGTTGATATCCTAACAAATACACATCATGGCATTATAAGCCCGTCATTACTTACTCCGATACAACTGCAACATGAAATAGACAAAATATCACTTCATCTGCCCAAATCACTTCAGTTACCTGCAAAAGGAGAAGATTTATTACAATTATACAAACTCATGAAGGTCACAGGAGGACTCGCAAAGACCACAGCAATTTTTAGTGTTACTTTACCACTGATTGAGAGTGAACCGTTCGATCTCTTCAATCTCATACCAATCCCAAGGTGGACTAACAACACGCTGGTATCAATGAAACCATGTTCTCCGCTCTTGGCAATCAATAAGGTTCAAGCCACATATTTCACCATAAGTAACTCAGAACTCGACGTATGCATTAGCCTCAAAGAAGAAATATATATATGTTCAAAGGGTCAGATTCAATACAGGCCAGGTGCAGCAGCATGTGCTTGCGAATTCAATTTATTTATAAACAAAACAAAATCTGACTGTACATTACAGCAGTTAACAGCAAATTCTGCTTGGATTCCACTACGACTTCAGAACAAATGGATCTATGCAACACCGTCTTCATCTCATGCAATTATTGTATGCAGAAAAGAGATCACGCATTTAACTCTCACAGGATCAGGCTTACTTGGTTTAGAACCAGAATGCGTGCTCCAATACAATTCCACAACCATACAAGCGCGGCAGAAAATATCTAGCTCAATAAAAACATCATACACCAAGTTTTGGGAGGTCTCGGATGAAGTACATACAAAACTTGTCCAACCCCTTCTACATGAAATACATGAAAGCGAGTACATCTCACAAATCCAAAACTTAACAGAACTACAAACCTCATTAGCAGAACAAAATATTTTCCAGCTTCCAAACCAAATTGAAGCCCAAAACTACCACCACATAACGATCGGCTACTCCACCTTATTCATTACTGGTGTCATCATTGCTTATCTTATCATTAAAAGGAATACCAACGTCACACCAACTCCAGCTCCTCGTAACTTGCAACCCACACCAGATTTCACAGTCCATATTTAGACCAAAAGATGTTTACCCAGCACTTCAACTCAAGAAGATAAGAAATGTCAGTCCAGCATCTTCAACAAACCGCAATTCAACACCGATTTTGAGCTGCGCTCAACGGGGGGAGCATGTTTATAATTAACATAGTTTTTTTATTTATAAATTTATTATTATGGTTTTATTCTTTTGTCTTTATAATTCTGATTAACTCTTGCTTATTATGCATTTTTAGTTTCGTTGCACTCTTAAGTATTTTATTACAATTATATAGTCTGTTTGTAAGTCACTCTTGTCTATTATGCATTTTTTGTTAATTTGTTTGTTTTTTGTAGTACGATCACCTTTTAGACATTAAATTGCATGCTAAGTATTTTGTTCGCCTCATGTTCATGGTCACACAGCCAATGAACTTAAAATATGATACATAATACCATAAATGCTAAGTATGTAAAATTAACAGTAAATAACATTTTATATTAAATTAATAGTAATCAATATTTCTGTATAAAATGAAGAAAAATTTAAATAAAGAAAACCTTTTTGTTATTGAACATTAAAGAGTCTACATCAAATCATTTCTTCAAACAACTCGGTTCAAGTACTGTTTGTTGTTGAATAAACCTTAACACTTTAACACTTTAATCCAGTTTATGTGCTGAGATTAAAACAAGCATCTAATTAACAAACGAGTTAATTAACAAGTAGACACTTGTCTGTCCATGCTGTCTGTCTTAAATTTATTTCAAAACGATTTGAAAGAATGGATTGCAACTGAAGAACTTATTAATAAATACAGATGTACATTTTCAAAAGAATTGATATTTAAGGTATTTAATAAGTATGCATTATGCATAAAAATAATACCATAAATATGTTATCTTTTTCGGAATCGAAGTTTAAAAGTTTTTATCAAAACTTTAAATGGTTAAGTAAATTTTTTAATTATACTGGTTTTTAAGTAAAAAAGTGATATGCATCAAAAGATGCCAACAAATTTATTAAAGTATTTTTTAATTTTTTGTAAATCTTAAGAACTGGGGCAAATTACAGCATTCAATATCGAACGAATTTTTTTCCATTTATTTTCTATTGGTATTTCGATCAATATCAAATGCCACATTTTGACCAGTGTTGTTTCATTATTATCATAGTTTTTATGATTTTTTATATTTAGTAGCTATCTATATTACGTTTATACTCGTCTTATTTGTAAATAAAAACTGTATTTGCAAATACTCAACCAGCCGGTATTATAGAAATATATTATAGTCGTCAAATAAACAGTTGTAAAATGAAAAATTTCTTTTTCTGTATACATACATCTCATCCCCAGTAATCAGTAATTGTTCACGTGAGTTAGTATAGGCTTCATTATTCTTTACTTTCTGTTGATGATCTGTGATGTGCCGTTCTGATTCTAAATTTCAATAGTTACATTTTATGTTATAACTTATCACCTGTTTCTGAGCAGAACGGCCACAGTTTTCAACTGATGTGATGAGTTCGTCTATTTTTATATTTCAAAATAATTTTATGTTTTTCTGATAAAAATTAAATTTTTTAAATTTTAAAAGCATAGTCACAATTTTTATTTTATTTATGCTGTCACTTAGAATTACTTAAAATTTTTTGGATTTTCACAGGTTGAACCGTAACAGAACAGAACGAAACAGAAAAACTAACGACTTGTGTAATATTTCTAAAATCAAAAAAGAGTCAGCTGATTCGTAACAGAACAGAAAGTAAAACCTAATTCTGTCATAAGTTAGAATTTTTACTTGCAAATAAAACGTACGAATAAACTTATGAGTTCTCATAAAATTAATGTTTGTGTACTTTTTATACATGAGAAATTTGTTTTTGTTGTTTGTTTTTAATTAAAATAGCTTAATAAATATGTTTGTTTCTTTAATTTTCCTTTATTTTAAAGTTGCCCCTTTTTTTTCTTAGAAATCCCCTTTTTGTGCCACTTTTTTTTTTGAAAATCCCAACGGTAACGCTGAACGCAAATTACATACGCCAAAACAAAACCGAACTTGAGCACTTCTTAAGCGAAAACAATATTGATATAATGTTGGTCTCTGAGACACATTTGACTGCGAGAAGCCTTTTTAAAATTAATGGCTACACCTTACATGATTCAAAGGACCCGAGAGGAAGAGCATGCGGTGGATAGACAATTCTAATAAAGTCAAGACTCAAGCACTATATTCTTGACCACTTTTGTGAAAAACATCTACAAACAACAAATATCTGTATTGAAAATTTTTGTACAAACTTCGTGATATCTTCAATTTACTCCTCTCCCAGATTTTCAATCATTGAGTAGCAATACGAGAAATTCTACAAATGCCTTTGGCAGTTGGCGACTACAATGCAAAGCAAACGTTCTGGGGTTCGCGTTTTATTACGCCTAGAAGTCAAGCGTTTTTCAACCCAATTTCAAAAATGGGCTTGGACGTCATTTCGAGTGGGGAGCCCACTTATTTGCCTACTGACATACAAAAAATTCCAGATGTTATAGTTTTTGCCGTCATGAAAAATATTTCTAGGGATTTAATTCAAGTTGAAGCTTCTCTAGACCTCTCGTCCGATCACTCTCCCACTATCGTTACAATTTGTAGCCCATTAAGAAGTGACTTATATAACCCATATGTGAAGATGATCAATTGTGTTAATTGGCTGGGGTTCAAAAAATATGTCTGCCCAGCTAAAAAAATATGTATGGAGCATATATGATATCCCATATATGGTTCGAATCCGAAAAATGAGGGTATATGGGCATATTATGATTGTATATATTCATACATTTTCATACATGTATGTGCATATATTCCCTCTACAGTATGCAAAGTTCATATTCATACTCTCTTGATTCACAAAATCGCACTGTTGTGCAATAAATTAAATTACTAAAATCACTTTTTTTTAGATTTTGAACAGGGAGGTTGTATTTAATGAAACATTTGTTTGGACAAATAATGAAAAAGGAACTAAAAGTCATTTCATTCATCATTTTAAGTCAAAAGGTGAATCAATTATTTAAAAAACACAAATATCATATTCGTACATAAAATTTAATTTAAGAAATCATATTAAAACGTAATGCAATTAATTATAAAAGAAAAAATAATCCGTCTAACAATAGTTTTCAATATAATTTTTTGCAGTAATATGAACTTTGTTTCTTATCTAGATAATTCTGTTATTTTCTATAAAATTAATGACTGGCTTATCCTTTTGATTATTTGAGACATTAAATGGGGCCACAATGTATAAAATCATACAAGAATGGTTTTTTTAACAACAGTTTTTCTTTTTTAACGTTAAGGGTACGCATATAAACTTTGCATACCGTATCTATTTTCTAATGGATTTCCAATTCACCAACGATTTTATGTGAGATATCATGTATGCATACATTCTTATATGGCTCCATATATTCCCCCATATTCATAAAATTTTAAACGAATTTGAAATGTATTTTATTTCAAATTTTCCATACAAAGTTTTCCTAAAAAGAATTTCAAATTCATTTTATTTTTTTATGAATATGGGGGATTAAATCGTATTTCTATATATGGATCCCCATATGAAGAGATTCATAATTAAATTTCCATATATGACCTCATATATTATAATACATTTCATATATTAGTTCATTTATAATAGTTTTGCCATGTATAATCCCATATATTTCCATACATAAATTCATACATATTCATATATAGTTATATACATTCATATATTAAAAATATATGGATCATATATAATTTTTTTAGCTGGGGGTGGTCATTGTACGGAAAACATTAATGATTAAGGGTCTTATGCAAAAAACTTAATAAAGCTTTGCCAAGCAATGTTAAGTAAAGTTGTATTCTAAAAAAATTATTGTATAAAAATTATAAAGTATGGGTTTGTTAAGACTACTTTAAGTTGATATTTTCAAAATGTGTGTTTTGTACCTCAAATATATTATTATTAATATAGCACATACTGATTCATGTTACATCTGAAAATGAAGCTAGAAGTGCCTGCTCTTATCTTAAATTTATTATTTCTGTCATGTAGTGGGAAATATCACCAAATTATCCAACTGATTCGAAATACATAGCAAAATCCATAAAAAAATATTAAAATAAATACAATTATACAAAAATGTTTTAGTGATGTACATACAATCAAAACAAATCGAAAAAAGCTGGATATTCAAATACTCGTTTCATTCGAATAAAACAAATTGTAATAATTTTTCACATTTTTTTTACTTTTACTTCATAGTTGTGTTTATCTGTTTTATTACCATGTCAGAAGCTCATATTTTTTAAATTAGGTTGCCTTACTTCAAGATAATGAAAATTTATTTAATAAAATAAAAAATTATTTGAATACCCGAATGAAATTGTATTCGATTTTGTACATCATAAGCTGTGAAGTGGTTGTTGAACACGGTGGTGTTACCAGTATTCATGATTAGATAACAAAATAATTAAAATTGTTTTTTGCATACGATTTCTTAACAAAGCTATGTTAGCCTTAAAGTGCTTGGCAACTAATATGAACTTTAAAGCTAAAGTAAAATATTTTTTTGCATAAGGGGGTAAATATATATTTGCATAAGTATATGAACATAGGGGTAAACTTTAGCTTTTCTCCCATAACTTCAATTCCGCAATCACAAAACAGATGGTAGTTTACGGAAAACGACTAACTAACAGCTCAAAGAGGGGAAATAAAAGTTGACTTACTAGTAGCATATGTTTCTACACGTAAGAGCAGTAGCGAAGTACGACATTATTAAGGTTCACAAAAATTCTGACTACAAAATGATAATAAAAATTATGTAAGGCAAATAGTACATAATTCTTAAAAAAAAACAACATGCAAGATTCATAATATCACTTTCAAACTGTACATTTAGAGTTTTCCTTTCCTTTAGTTCTCTCTCTAGTCTATTTTTCTAAAATAAAAAGAAAAAAATATATAAACTTTACTCTATAACCAAATGTCGATTTATTGCCTGATATACAATCCTGCAAAACATAGAAGGAATTTTCCAACTTTTCAACTACTTTGCACTGAACCCCAGTAGGAGCGAGCTTAGAATTAAATTGGCGTAAAAGATTGTTTTGCGCAAAATTCCTTCTCGTGACAATTTGTCCAACCTGAAAAGAGATTTGGACCTAAGATTATAAGCATGGACATTTCTGTCATACGAAGCTTTCATGCGATCTGTTACGTAGGGCACTGTTAATGTTGCTTAAAAAGAAGTCCCAATATCTTTGTCTTGACGAATGTACGACCGTAAGGCCTCATTAATGCATCTATTCACCCGCTCGCTGGCATTCGCATGTGGCGAATATACGGCGGTTAGTACCTGTTTGATGCCATATTTAGCTAAAAACGAAACATAATCCTTGCTTGTAAATTGACTCCCATTGTCCGAAACTATGATCTCCGGAACGCCAAAACAATCAAAAATATTTTCCTTCAAATAGGATATAATTTCTTAAGAGGTTTAAGAAACGTAAATTTGCTAAAGTGGTCCAATACCATAAAAATTCCCACATTCCTACTCTTACACCGCTGAAATGATCCAACAAAATCTACGTAGAGCCGCTGAAATTGTCTTTCTGACTCCATCATTTGCCCCATGAGTGGTCTTAATGTTTTATTTGCAACCTTTGAAGTGGTACATGTGCTATGTATCTTCGTACGTCGGCTACCATTCCGGGCCAGTAAACTAACACATTGTTACGTAGGTCGAGTGGCACTAACAGCTTCCATGAATCTAATTCCAAACTTCGATCGAATGTAGTTCTACGATATATAAATTTACCACCACTTTAAAGTCTGGAAGCTGGGAGCTTAGCAAATTTTCTCTTAAGGTCGCGTACTCAAAAAACTCCGAGGTAAGGTCAATAATAGGTAAGGCGTCAATTTCCCACGCTTCTAATACCGCCTCTTTGCCATAAAAAGATTGAGACAAGGCGTCCGCGACAACATTATCCCTGTAGCTTTAGAGCCCACCGAGCAAACCTGCCGCTCCAGTCTTTTTGGTACATAAGCCACTGTAGGCTAGCATGATACGTAACAACCAAAAACTCGTGTTCTTCGATATAAGCTTTATGGCTAATGCTTTAAACACATAGACCACAGCAGACTACATGGCTACACGACTACAAGTGCCACTGGCAACAAATGTTGCTTGGTAGCCAGCTACTTAATCATTTTGAAGACGGCAACGACACCATAAATATATATTTCAGTGGTGCCGCTTTCAAATATTTCACATTTATAAAAATAAATTAGTTTGTTCAAAAATATGAAAACAAATCAGTTTATTTCTCTAAATTTGTTTGCAAATTTTACTATTTATAGGCTTAGTAATTTCTTCTCGCGATTTTTTCGCGTTTTTTTTCCAAACTTTTTATATTTTTAATGGCTTTCGCAATTTTTAATCAATTTTAGCGCTTGCTTCCGAATTTGCAAAGTTCGCGATAAAAGCGGCTTTTTGCGTGTCTTTTAGCTTCCTAACAGTTTTGAAGATTTTAAAACATTAGGAACTTTTTTCGAATTTTCGTAATTTTCGCGAATTTTTTTTACAGTTTTAGCGATTCTTAGTCAATATTATGGTCTTTTTTAAATTTTGCAATTTTTCGCAAATTGTCGATTTTTCGCCTTGCAAAAATATAATTACTTTTGTAATTGTGTAAATTTCTTTTTATTTTGCAATAAAAAACATTTCTTGGTAATAATTATTTTGTTTAACATATTTTGCCATACTGTCAACACTGTTTTTGGTTTGCAGCCATCAAAAATAGAAATTAGTTTAATTTGGCTACAACGACAAATGTAGCATGTACAACAACCTCTGGCCTGTTGCCTTGTTGCCTTCAAAATAATCATTCTCATATAAACATGTGTATTCTATTTTTGACATTTTGTAGGCGGTAGCTTGCTGTGGTGAATGTGTTTAATGCTTAACATTACTGCCAGGCAGTGATGGGAATTGGAAATCTTGATTTCGTGCCAAATCTATTTTTAAGTAGTGCCGAAATCACTTGAATAGTGCCAAATAGTTTTATATACACATTAATACATTTCGAGCCCTATTTTCGATATAATTGTGAGCGACATGTAGTAAAAAATTATTTTTTATTTTCAAATTTGCAAAATTGTTGCTAACCTTTAAAATACAGGCTGTAAAATTTATCGTGGTTGACCATTTTCGTATGTACTCGTCCAGTTGTCGACATCGACGTCACAATATCCAAAAATTGGGATTGATTTACTCGCTCTCGAAAACAATGTTGTTTTACTGACAACCTATTCCGTTACCTAAGGTCTAGAAAATAGCATAAACCTGCCAACAGGAGTCAGTTGTTTTCGACAACGGGCACACAAGCTCCAATTTGTTGTTGTTAAAGTGACGTCGATGAAATGGAATAAGGGTAAATGCCCGATATGCATGCATCATATATTAATAATTTGTACTTATTTGTAAGAAATACAAATATAAAAACATTTTTTACGTTATAGTAACGATTCTAAAGGACATACTTAAATACTATAATAAGCCTAAACTAATTTAAATGATAAAATAACTTTTTCTATTTAGATGTAATTATGTATATAAGTGACAATTACAGTTTGTGCTTTTTTATGATTAATATATTGTCGAGTTGTACAAATTCGTGCATATCCAAAATATTAATAATTGTTAATTGTATTGCTTTTTTTGGTTCATATATGTAATTATTACGATTATAACAAGATTTATTGTTAGACTTCAATAATCTTTACCATGTATTAAAGGTGCTAAAGCTTACAATTGCAGTCGATTTAACATTTTACTTTTTATCAAATTTCGAACTAAAAATATACTTTCCATGCTTGATGAAGAGTAGAGAATAAAAAGTATACCTTGAACGATTCGATAAATATTACTTAAAAATTGTTCGTTGAAACTATTGTTTATGTATCCATGTCTTCCAAAAACTCACTCACATTTAAGTTTTTGTATTTCTTAAATCTTCCAAGTTTAATATGGATCTGTATGCACTTTTAAGTTTTTCACGTATTTTATTTCGTTTAGAAGCATTTTTTTATGAAAAGGAACAGTATTATTTGTGTCTCTACTTAGAACATATTGTGGCACACACTATGGAAAGCAATTCAAATAATAGTCGTTGAAGTTATACTTAGTTTTCAAATACGACACAAAAGAAAAATAAGAAGACTTTAATTCTGTTTTTTAATTCTACAACTTTATGCTGGGAAAATTAGTTTTTGATAATTTTCTTCCGTTGGAAGATGGTGAGAATTTCGATTTATATTGTCAACATTAAGATCATTAATATATTTTTTGTTCAAAAAATGTTGACATAAATGACAAAATAAAAAAGCTTCTTTAAAATTTAATGTAGTTTCACATTTTTAGATTGCATTTCGATAATTTAATATTTCAAGGACAAGATACATAAATATATAAATACATACATTTTGCTTATATTATCCGTTAAACTGTTTAATATGAATAAGGTTTTATCATTGCATTATGGCTGAAAATTTTATAATGTGAAGAAATATTTTAAGGGGTCGCACTGTTCAAAGACTATATCTGCAACAACTTGACGGGACAACCAACGGTTTGGGGAATACTTAAGAATTTCATAAATTTTAGATTTGACATATTTCTTAAAATTTATAAAATCATCTCTACGACATGAGGTGTTACAAACAAATTTATATATTCACTTAAATAGATCGTCTATGTCTCTGTACAAACCGTTAATCTTAACTATCAGAACCGAACAGTTGTCAACCTCAAATCCTACTAAAGTCTCAGTTAGCCGACTGTAATGTAATGTATCTGCTATGTAGGAAACAGTCGGCTAACTGAGCCTTAAGTTTTCATTACTTAAAAACGTAAAAAAAACAAGAAGAGTACTTATTACTGCAATAAGAAAAGTTTCCATATTTAATGGACAAAAGGTGCCAGAAAAAAAGCGAGAGTGCCACAGTGCCAGGCAACATTCAAAAGTGCCAAAAATGGCATAATTGTGCCACATTTCCCATCACTGCTGCCAGGCTTTCTAGCTCAGTAACGGAATAGTTTCTGTGGGCTCTGTTTAATTTGTGGAACATAAATGCGATTGGGCGTTCGTCCCCATTCTCATCCCGTTGAGCTAAGAGACCACCAACTCCGTACTGACTAGGGATGCCAAACGGGAAATCCCGAACCCGGAAATCCCGGGATTTTCAGGATTTGGCAAATTCCGAACCCTGGGATTTGTAAAATTCAATCCCGGGATTTCATTTTCGGGATTTCTTAGCAATTTTTATATAAAAACTTTATAAATTAAAATTTTCGTTGATTTTAAGCTATTTTTTATAATATTTAAGTCACATACAATTTTATACGTACAGTTTTAACAATTTAATGACTATTCGTGACATCATTTTTATAAATTAACAAAAAGAGCAAAATAAATTAACTACTTTCTTACGGTTATTTTCATCAAATTTCTGGGGTTCGCGTCTTATTACCCCCAGAGGTCGAGCATTGTTCAACACTATTTCAAAAATGGGCTTGGATGTCATTTCGAGTGGGGAGCCCACTTATTGGCCTACTGACATACAAAAATTTCCGGATGTTATAGATTTTGGTGTCATAAAAAATATCTCTAGGGAATTAATTCAAGTTCAAGCTTCTCTTGATCTTTCGTCCGATCACTCTCCGACGATCATTACAATTTCTAGTCCATTAAGAAGTAACTTACCTGACCCATATGTGAAGATGATCAATCGTGTTAATTGGCTGGGGTTCAAAAAATATCTCAGTAGTCATTGCACGGAAAACATTACGCTTAGAACATCCGATGATATTGAATCTAACATTGCCAATGTCAGCAAGAATATTAAACAGGCTGCTGAACATGCCACTATCTCCCATCCGCAGACTGGGTTTAATAAAATTTATTCTACAGACATTGAACGTCTCGTACGTGAACAAAGAAGAGCTAGAAGGGAATGGCAACAGCACAGATCACCACAAAATAAAATCAGATTTAAAGAGAATTAAAGTCAATGAACAAAAGTGTGTCCATATAACGTTCACCCTAAGAAGAGATACTTGCTCCCCCATTCGAATCAACAATCAAAATATTCCTCAACATTCCCAAGTGAAATACCTTGGTATACACCTTGATCGAAGACTTACATAAAAACATCATATTGACTCTAAGTTAACTCAGATGAAACTTAAGTTAACTCAAATATATTGGTTGATTGGCAGAAACTCAACACTCAGCCTAGACTGCAAACTTTTATTATACAAGTCGCTTTTGAAGCCAATATGGCGCTACGGAATTCAGTTATGGGGCACTGCTTCAGCTTCCAATGTCGAGAGAATCCAACGAAGGCAAAACAAAATTTTACGGTTAATAACATCGGCTCCATGGTACATCCAAAATTCTATTATACATCGTGATTTAAATATGCCACTAGTGACTGAAGAAATTGCAAAATACGCAGGCAAATATTTAACAAAACTCGAATCACATCCTAATCCGCTTGCTCGTAATATTTTGAACTTTACTGGACACATCCGCTTAAAAAAGAGGGACACACGGGCTCTTATACCTAACACTCCAGATGGGACTACTTGAAAATACTTCCCCCCCCCCCTTTTTTGATTATCACTACTAATGTATTATTTATAACTACCACTAAGTTTATGTCCGACACTGGTCGGGCCTAATAATTTTTTTTTATAGATTTAAGATTTGAATACTTATTGTTAGTTCACATATGAAGATACAATAAATAAATACATGCATTAAAAAAAAAAAAAAAAAAAAAGATTTAAAGAGTGCACTAAACGACTCCAAGAGTTGCTTGCGTCTGAAAAAACTGCATCTCTTAAAAATTATCTGGAAGGTCTTGATGTAATTACTCTTTGTGGCGCGCTGCTAGAAAGCTTAAGACACCCATTGAGTATAAGCCACCTCTACGCACATCTACCGGAAGTTGGGCAAGAAGCGATACTGAAAAAGGTAAAATATTTGCTGAGCACTTAAAATCCGTTTTTACGCCAAACATATGTACTGGTGTTGCTGATTTGCCAAATGTAGACGCTCTACCCCCTCAACACACAAAGTTTAAGACGCGTGATTTACAAAAATTAATTGCCGAACTCAACCCGAAGAAAGCTCCGGGTATTGATGGAATTAGTAACCAGATGCTTATGAACTTGCCTCGTATTGCAATGAGAATCCTATTATTCATATTTAATGCCATTTTACGACTGGAGTATTATCCACACAGCTGGAAGCTTGCCAAGGTTAAAATGATTCCAAAGCCGGGCAAGGATATAACCAAGGCTGAGTCATATAGGCCAATAAGTCTACTATCAACTATGTCAAAGCTTTTCGAAAAACTACTCAAAATAAAATTGTCCCCAACTCTAATTAGTAGTGGGTGCATACCAGACCATCAATTTGGTTTTAGAAGTCAGCATAGCACCATTGTACAAACTCACAGATTGGTTCAATTTACAAGAAGAACTTTTGAGGAAAAAAAGTATTGTTCTGCGCTCTTTATTGACGTTTCCCAGGCATTTGATAAAGTGTGGCATGAAGGCCTAATTTTAAAATTGAAGACTTACTTACCAATAAACATTTTAAATCTTTTGGAAAGTTACATTATTTCCCGTAAGTTCACTGTTGTGCAAGGAGACTTTACGAGTAGGCCTGAAACTATTTCATCCGGTGTGCCACAGGGGAGTATACTGGGACCAGTTTTATATTTGATTTATACTTGTGATATGCCTGTGAGCAGTAGTATCCATACTTCCACATTTGCCGACGATACAGCCTGCCTTAGTATGCACGAAAACCCTGATGAGGCATCCCGCAAACTCCAGGAACACATTAGCCAGATGGAGCTTTGGTTAAAATTATGGAGAATTAAAGTCAATGAACAAAAGTGTGTCCATATAACGTTCACCCTGAGAAGAGATACTTGCTCCCCCATTCGGATTAACAATCAAGTTGTTCCTCAACATTCACATGTGAAATATCTTGGTTTACACCTTGATCGACGACTTACATGGAAACATCACATTGACTCTAAGTTAACTCAAATGAAACTTAAATTAACTCAGGTACATTGGCTGATTGGTAGAAATTCAACACTTAGCCTAGACTGCAAACTGTTAATATACAAGTCGCTTTTAAAGGCAATATGGTGTTACGGAATTCAACTATGGGGCACTGCTTCAGCTTCAAATGTAGAGAAAATTCAACGAAGGCAAAATAAAATTTTACGCATGATAACATCGGCTCCATGGTACATCAAAAATTCAAATATACATCGCGATTTGAATATGCCACTAGTGACTGAAGAAATTGTAAAATACGCAGGCAAATACCTAAAAAAACTCGAGTCACATCCTAATCCGCTTGCTCGTAATATTGTGAACTTTACTGGACACATCCGCTTAAAAAAGAGAGATACACGGGCTCTAATATTCAACACTCTAGATGATGAAGCTGCTTGAAAACACTTTTTTCTTTTTGTTGCTTATCACTACTTATGTATTATTAATAACTATCACTAAGCTTATGTCCGACATTGGTCGGGCCTAATAATTTTTTTATAGATTTAAGATTTGAAAACTTATTGTTAGTTCATATTTGAAGATACAATAAATAAAAAACATGCATTAAAAAAAAAAATGCATCAAAGGCCCTACAATATATGTACATTTTAGAATTATTTTGAAAACAAAAGGAACATATTACCTTTGGAACGGAAATAACATTTGAAAAATTCATAAGTTTGACAAATGTATTCCGCCGTATTCTATATTATGAGCGTAATTATAATTCAAATTCCACGAGAAATTTTTCCCGGGGAATAGTTTCAAACAGCAGCAATTAATATGGAAAACAAAAAAATCTAATTGGAAAAGGGAGAAATTTCATGCGAAAATTTATTCATAATTGCAGTGTATAACTATCTGTATGTCGACTCCTCAACGCTAAAAGCATTAGCACTTATCTACTTGTCGGTAACAATTGATTACTATTGACACCTCCTTACAATTGGAGTAGAATACAAGTTAAGTAAAAACTTTTTGTTGCCGGGTTGACGTAAAAGCGAGAAATATTTATAGAATAATGCGGAGTATTTTCTCTAAAAAAAACTGCTCGAGTGTGTATGTATGTTTTTTACATTGCAGTTCGAAATTATTTTGTTTTTTTATTTAGACCGTTTAGGTCGTTTTTGAAACAAACCTAAGATCAAACCCATTTAAATTACATGGATTTGATAAATAGTTTTAGTCAAAAGCGACTGACTGAATGAGTTCGACTCAATTATAGTTGTATTCGAGTTGCAGAGTAGAAGGCCAGGACACTAATAAACCATACTCCTCTTAGCGAACGTATGAATTTAAAATTTTTCAGTAGAGCAAAAATACTGTTCAAGTGCTCTGGCAAACTTTTAATGTATGTGCCTATAAAAATGTGTTCTTTAGATGTAATTAATGGGATTTTATTAGAATAGTGTATACATATCTTTTAATTTTTCGACATGTTCAGCCTTATTATCGTTGTCATAGTCGTAACGAAATGGATAAAAAATTAGATAATGCTTGGTATACATACATATGTAACAACAGTTATACTTGTTGTTCATCAATCGCAATTAAAAAAACGTTAGTAGATATATTTTTAACAAAACAATATTGTTTTTGCAACTTATTTGTATGAAAGTGAATCTAAAAATTTTCATAAGTCAACTTAGCGGTATTGCTAAAAGTCCACCATTAAGTAAATTCGTTTTGTTTTAGATAATAGAAAAACATTTATATTGAAAACAAAAACAAGTTTTCATATTAGACTTGGGTCGAACTCCTTCACTAGTTCATTTTTGCCACAAACCAATGATCAAACCCATTTAAATTACATAGGTTTGATCATTGGTTTGTGGCAAAAATGAACTAGTGAACGAGTTCGACCCAAGTCTATTTCATATTTAGTTATTGTTTTCACTATAAATTCTCTAACATCAAATGTGATTAATCAACTTAAAAATAGATGAGAAAAATTCTTTTGATTTTTATTTCATACTCGTATTAGAAAATTGTTTACTTTAAAGACAATTGTGCAATGATAAATTATGAACATAAAACCTTTTAAAATGCATTAAATTGTTATTAAAGTAATATCTATTTAAAAAATAATTTATTTTACGAAAAATTTTTAAATCCCGTAATTTCGAAAATCTCGTGATTCCGAAAAATCCGGGGATCCCGATTTTCGGGATCGGGATTACAAAATCCCGAATCCCGGGATTTCCAAAAATCGATCCCGATTGGCATCCCTAGTACTGACCAGCATTGCAGTGGACAATAAACGGTTTGAGGTAAAACGGATGCACTAGGAAGGGTGCAGAAGTCAGGCTACTTTTTAATGCATCAAGTGCTACTTGAGCCTCCGCATTCCAAACAAAAGACTTTTTCTTTGTCAAGATGATATTGATATTGAATCTTAAATTGCCAAACTTAACGAAAATATTAAACAGGCTGCTGAACATGCCACTACCTCCCATCCTCAGGCTGGGCTTAATAGAATTTATTCTACAGACATTGAACGTTTCGTATGTAAAAAAAGAAGAGCTAGAAGAAAATGGCAACAGCACAGCTCACCCCAAAATAAAATCAGATTTAAAGAGTGTATTAAATGACTCAAAGAGCTACTATCGTCGGGAAAAACTGCATTACTGGAAAAATATTTAGAAGGTCTCGGTGTCACGTCAGCATCTAATTACTCTTTATTTCGCACTAGTAGAAATCTTAAAAGACCCGTTGATTTTAAATCACTACTGTGCACTTCGACCGCAGGCTGGGAAAGAAGCAATAGTGAGAAAGGTAACTTATTTGTTGAGCATTTAGAATCTGTATTCACTCCCAACTCATGTTCTAGTGTTTCTGATTTGTCCATTGTAGTTGCTCCACCCCCTCGACCCTTAAGGTTCAAGATGCGTGAAGTACAAAAACTAATTGCTGAACTCAACCCAAAGAAAGCTCCAGGCATTGATAGCATTAGTAACAAGATGTCGATCAACTTGCCTCATATTGCAATAAGAATCCTGATATTTATTTTTAATGCCATTTTAAGAATGCAGTATTTTCCACATAACTGGAAACTGGACAAGATGAATATGATTCCTAAGCCAGGCAAAGATCTTACCAAGGCTGAGTCATATCGCCCAGTAAGCTTACTATCAACAATCTCAAAGCTTTTCGAGAAACTGCTGATGACAAAATTTTTTTCAATTCTAACTGATAATGGGTGCATACCGGACCATCAATTTGGTTTTAGAAGTCAGCATAGCACCATTGAACAAACGCATAGATTGGTTCAATTTATAAGAAAAACATTTGAAGAAAAGAAGTATTGTTCTGCCCTGTTTATTGATGTTTCTCAGGCATTTGATAAAGTGTGGCATGAAGGCCTAATTTTAAAATTGAAGACTTACCAATAAACATTTTAAATCTTTTGGAAAGTTATATTATTTCCCGTAAGTTCACTGTTGTGGAAGGAGACTTTATGAAACTATCTCATCCGGTGTGCCGCAGGGTAGTATACTGGGGCCAGTATTGTATTTGATTTATACTTCTGATATGCCTGTGAGCAGTAGTATCCATACTTCTACATTTGCCGATGATACAGCCTGCCTGAGTATGCATGAAAACCCTTACAAGGCGTCTCGATATCTTCAGGAACACATTTTCCAGCTGGAGCTTATTGGTAAATAAGATTTGGTTAAAAAAAATACGCAGTTGAATTTACTACGACTTTTATTAAAGAAAAAATTATATGAAGTGAAGAAACAATAAAATGAAAAAACTATTTATAGACCAAAGCATAGTTTTCTTATTCAAAAAAAAATTAAATAACAAAGTGATTTCTACATTTTGTTCGAATTATTTTTGGATACTAATATCAACAGAGCTACGGTTAAACTTATGGAGTATTAAGGTAAATGAACAAAAGTGAGTTCAAGTAACCTTACGAAGAGATACTTATTCCCCTTATTCCTCAACACTCACATGTGAAATATCTTGGAATACACCATGATCTACGGCTCACATGGAAACACCACATAGACTCTAAGCGAACACAAATGAAACTAAAATTAACTCAGGTACATTGGCTGATTGGCAGAAATTAAATACTCAGCCTACACTGCTTGTAGGCTAAACTTGTAATATACAGGTCGCTTTTAAAGCCAATATGGTGCTACAGAATTCAGCTAGGGGCACTGCTTCAGCTTCAAATGTTGAGAAAATCCAACGAAGGCAAAAGAAAATTTTACGTTTGATAACATCGGCTCCATGGTACTTCAAAAATTCAAATATGAATCGTGATTTATATATGCCACTAGTGACTGAAGAAATTGCAAAATGCGTGGGCAAATATCTAAAAGAACTCGAGTCACATCCTAATCAACTTGCTCGTAATATTTGGAACTTTACTGGACTCATCCGCTTAAAAAAGAGAGATACAAAGCCTCTAATACTCAACACTCCAGATGAAGCTGCTTGAAAATACTTTTTTTTGCCTATCACTACTTATGTATTATTAATAACTATCAATAAGTTTATGTCATTTATGACATTGAAGATTTGAATACTTATTGTTAGTTCATATTTGAACATGTATTTAAAAAACCTAGAAGACAATAATTCTGCAATTTGGAGACAAGTTTATAGTGTTTTCACACTGACATGGTTTTAATAAAAGTTGGTTTTAACATTAAAAGCAACTGCTTTTAATACAAATTGTTTTTGCTAAAACCCAATTAAAACCATTTTTGAATTGGTTTTAAGTTGGTTTTATGAAATGCAACATTGTTTTCGCTATGATAAATTCAGTGCTGCCAAGTTGAAATGACCGACAGCAGATGATAATGTTTATACCAGTGAATAAGAATAGATGGCTCTTGAAAGACTATCAACTTAAAAATTGATGCAGCAGCAACAACAATCAAAAAATTATGGGAAAAAAAGAGTTTTTTTTTTGAAGGAAAACAAAGAAAATATTTTCATTGAACTCTGGAAAGTGAAAATAGACAATATGACTGCCATTCATCTGCCTATAAAAAAGGTTTATCTCATAATGTATTTTTATATATAATAAATTTATTTCCAATCACTGCTTCATTCTGTATAAGAAGTTCCATAATTAAAAAAAATTATTTACAAAATATAAAATAATATCCATTTTAGAGCGCATTGTGAAATATCTCAGGGTTTCATACAAACAAAAACAGTTTAACAGTATTTCCAACAAGTGTTATTAAAAAGCAGAAAAAATGCAACAACAAATATACGCATTTCTGCAGGAGATTTATTTTATTTTGCGCAAAGTTATTAGACAGCCTGTGAGTTAAAACCTGAATTTAACAAATTTGCAGTGTGAAAGCAAAATCAGCTGTGTATGATTTTAACGTTAAAACCAGGTTTTAAATTTCGGTGTGAAAACACTATTAAGTAAGAAACTGATATTAGCCAGCTTAGTCCCTATTTACACTATGCAAGTCTTATTGCTAAGCTGATTAGTTTATTAGGAGAGAGAGACGGGGGGAAAAGAAACGTTGCTGTTCCCCTCGTCTCTCTCTCCATGAAACTAATCAGATTAGCAATAAGACTTGCACAGTGTGATTTGGGACTTACAGCCGATCGGATATGTTCTCTGGTTTGTGCTCATGTGCAAACACAAAGCAAAAACAAATTGAGCAATCGTTCTCATTGTTTTTGCTTCGTTTTTGTTTCACTCACTTCAAACAACGAAACGAAACATATGTTTGTATATAAACACATAGTATAAGCCAAATTTCACCTAAGCTGAAAAATAATACAAAATAATTGAGATTTTTCTCAGAGGTACTTTGGAATATGAAGATTACAGGTGTGCCACTAACTCGAATTTGCTAAGCTCGACTTTAGCATTTATTCCTTTTTGCCCCAGATATAAGCAGCAAGTCATTGCGCTATAATTTTGTAAAAATTGTACACAGATTTTGACCAGATGTACTTCCGAATGTTAAGGTAAGAGACTTAAACACTTTTTCCTTTTTGTCACAGAAGTACATAATAACATCTTATGCTGCTGAAGTATTTAGGAAAAAAAGTTTAAATAAATTGTTGGTTAGTTATAGGCTCGGAAATATTTTACTAAACATTGCCTTTTGTTGTTGGTAGTATAGTTTTATTAAGAAATTTTACTTACATGAACTTTTCCATTAAGTGAAAAGTCAAAGCTTAAAAAATACTTTAATTGATTTCAGTGCTGTATGTAAAAATGTTTAAACACACCACATTGTGCCATGTCATCATTAGCTGCTATAACATTTTAAAAACATTATTTTCCTTGATCATTGACGTCAGTGTCAAGATAATGTCATCTTAAGACATCTCGTAGGGAAAAAATAAGAGATATTATCTTCCCTGTATCGTTCAATACTTCTTAAAGACAATATTAGTGATGTAAGAGCATTATGCCTCATCTTATCGTGCAATTTATATTGTCTGTTGTAAATGCCGCTGTGTTATCTTTAATATATTGTATTGTATACAGGCCAAGTAAACATCATCGACTAGAACTAAAGAGATAAAGACTCACAACTCTGTTAAATCTACATACTCGTAAAATAAAATACTACTTGAAGTATAAGACTCCAAACCAAAAAAAAAAATAATAATAATAAATTATGGAAATTGCCTGAAACAAAAAGGAGGAATGAGCATATCTGGCTTAGTGTAAATACAATTACAAACATATACAACAGATAAAACTTTGCACGCACATGTATATGTATACTAATAACCCTGCAGGAAGCATGGGATAAAGTCTACCCAAGTCACCCCTTTTGTCTTCTCAATGTTTTATTGGGTTGTTGAAAATAAAAGTGGCGACAAGCAAAATTTATGTTTTTATAAAAATTAGTTTACGAAATCAATTTAAGAAGTTAATATAAATGTATTAATCAATAATAATTAATTTACACCAAGCAATTTTGTCATGAAATTAGTTGCATGAAATATTTTTAATTTTTTAATTTGTTAATAGCAAGCCTGGAGAAGCAAATCTGATTAAAACAGTTGCCAAAATACTTCAGAGATTTATTATACGTCATTTTATATATATATATATATATTAGCAAATAGAAAAAGTTTCGTAAAACAAATTTAAGAAAAAATACAAAAGGCAAATAAAAAATCAGTCCATATTGTATAGTTTAATTAAAATTTATGTGCTGCTTGTCAAGGATTGTCTATATATTTCATTGGTGCTTTGCAAAATCATGAGTAGACTTTAACTACATATTTTGAACAGTCAAATTCAGAATCACATTTATTTTTTCTAAAACATTATAAAATTAATATTAGCTTGGAACTAAAACAAAATCATAATTCCTTTAAATACTAGGGTATTTTTCAGAAAATATAAAATTGATTAAACTTGTACAAACTAACGTACACCCATCTCAGTATTATAAAAAACTATTTAATTAAAAAATTGCCGAAAAAAAGAAAACTAAAACGCAAGCTCTTGAAATAATACTTACAAAACTAAAGAACTTAAAATTACTTACTAGGTAATAAATTAAGAAAAACTAACAAACAAAATAAAAGTAAAAGAAAAATTAAATTAAACAATAATGAAATAACATTACTATGATGTGATATACAGTTTCCGTTATGTCCAATGTACAGATTCTCCTATGGTAAAATAGGTCTGTACCCTGGTAAAGCAGTCTAGATCCCCTTAGGGTCAATAGGTCCACCCATGCTACAATAATATAAAGGTAAAACCGTTCTCTCTTTTCGTCGCCATATTAACCTTCTGACGTTTGTCCCGATTATTTTTTACTCTCAAAATTAATGCTACCTTATTAATTTATGAAATCCGAGTTTTTTTTTTTTGAAGTTCTTGTTTAAAATAATGGAAAATATTTTAATTATTTCATAAATTTATAAAAAATAAACAGCAAAAAAGTTACAGCAGCACCAACAACGGCAGCAAGCAAGATACAACAGGAAGGAAATTTCCAAATGAATCAAGGCGGAACTTTGTCTTTATACTCTCTGGTGTATTGCCTTACATCAACTGCGTCCAAGCTATACGCACTATGTGCAAAGTTTTACAAAAGACGTTTTGTGTTTTCACACTGACGAGAGCACAACATCCAAGCAGGGGCAAATTAAGTAATTACGAAATATTTCAATAGAATTTATATGGAAATATTTCGTAATTTGATACTGAGTGCCGCGATTTGCCCCCAGATCTCGGCGACATCTTTGGTCTTTGCAAAGAAACAATAACAAAGCTGTTTAACTGAAATACATATATTAAAGTATGTGAGCTTAGACGTAGCTGCCTTACATTATTCGGATAAAATTGTTAACGGGTTCTAGCATCCTTACGGATATTATTAGACCACGTGGTCCATTTTAAGGAGAAATGTGATAATTACATGTTCCTAGTCCAATCATAGAGAAGAACAGTGTTTGTTTTATATATCAACAAAGCATTAACTCTTGTTCAGCTACGTCCAAGCCATATGGACAATGTGTAAACTTTTATAATGAGCTTTTTGTATTTTCACACCGACGAGTAGAGCTGCAAAACTATCGATAGTACTATCGATAGTATCGATAGTTTTGTTGTAAATGAAATATCGATAGTTTTTTCCACTATCGATACTATCGGCAAAAAAAACAACTAATTAAAAGAGTAAAAATAAACGAAGTCAGTAAACAGTAGCCGGCAGCTTTGAAGCAAATTATCCGTAGTTGATTTAAGCTTTTTTATAGCGATGGAAAAGTTGGTACAATTGTATAATTTTAGCGCTATTTGAATGCCAAAAGTACCCTAGCACCGCAATGACCCATTTAGCACTACTGGAATCTCTTTATATTATATTACATGCCAAAATTGCATTAAAATATATTAACCCCCTTATGCAAAAAATAATGCGTGCTTGAAGTGAACATTAAAAAAAATTTCCATAGAAAAAACCGGTTTTAGAGTTCACTTATTTTATTGCACAAGGTGGTTAATCTTTAGATCGAATGTATTAGAAAATTAAGTAAATCAAACGATGTTTTCGGTACTTAAAGAATTGCTGGAGGAATGTTATTTATTCCAAATTCATCTGCAAATGTGGAAATTTTATTTTCGTACCAAGGAGAGAAGCCGACTATTTGCATCGACTGTGAACAATCGAATAAAAAAAAAGGTTATAAACGTAGTATGTATATCGTAAATGTTACTTTTATATTCAGATCCCAGCAACTAATATTCTTTGTGCACCTTCTGGCGTTTTGTTAATTGATTTTTAGTTAATTAAAAAGTACAATTATTAAAAAAATATTAATAAAGAATTAGGTACAATCGTACTGAAAAAATTAAAATTTTTTTTGAAAGTTAGTACAACTTGTAAATATGACATCGCATCCCTGCTTCTTGATACATAAGTACTTAAATACATATGTATGTATATGAATTTATTTATAAATCCAAGTGTTATTCGACAAATAGTAGTCACAAGTATCTTAATAAATTCAACATTGTCGACACAAAGATAAATTTTGGTGGTACTGATATCGCGACGGCCGCCAATCGTCTCTTACGATAAAACTTTACAGTTAGTGTCTTAAAAGTTATCAACAATTTTGATAATTCTAAACCATGGGTAGGCCCATAAAATTTTAAGTTCAATAAAAAAGTATATTTTCGATAATATGCCCCGCTTACGATAAAACCAAAAAAAAATACTTGATATATTTTTATACACTAATGAAAATGTTGAGGACTCTGGATTTTTTTTCGAGTCAAATGTAGTTTATGTGGCAACTTTTATAAAACTATTCGATACTATCGATAGTATCGATAGTTTTACATAAAAATATCGAAACTATCGAGTGGAGCGACTATCGATAGTTTTGCAGCTCTACCGACGAGAGTAAAACAGCCAACCAGATCTGGGTGACAACAATGCTTGCTGTTACTTTACAAAGAAACAAGAACAAATTTAAGAGATTTGAAAGGTGTTAACCTCAAATGCAAATGTCGAAGTAATGTGTGTTGTGCTTGATGTAAACCAGCAATAAATTTGCACACGAAGTATATGCGAATGTGTATTATGTGTATGAAACAACCGTGAATTCCGCTAATAAAACATCGATGTATCGCTTCTAAGAAACGCCGTATCTTTATATCGATGTTTTTAAGAACGAAGTAGCATCCCAAGCCGTGAGGCTTTTTTGTTATCTATTGAATTAAATAATTAATCAAATATTTGCTTTTGTAGGTCTTATTACACACAGATTTCTTTATTCTTATGTTCAATTAACATTCAATTGTTTAACTACAATTTCTAAACTCAAATTACACATTTCAAGAAGCATTCCTAAATAAAAGTTGTCATTATATGTGTGTGGCAACGCTTTCCTCTCTGTTTACAAAAAAACAGTAATCAAATAATTGGGGCAAAAGTCAGAATTAATTTTATACGTCAAATATGGTTGTACCTTTATATTATAGTATCATGGGTCCACCGGGCAAAGATAGTTCGTCACTTAAATGGTCCTAATATACGAAAAACACAATCCAACCAGACAATTGAGCTCTTTCCATAAACTTCTTTCCATTTGGGATGAAGATATTCCAAACCAAATTGGAAAATCGTAGGAAACGAGAGGTCGTATAATTTGGCGAAACACTAAAAGGCGTACTTTCATGCTTAAGCACCTCTATATTTTGAATAGTCACAAACCTCCTATCTTATGCACAGACTTTCCAAAGCTATTTGAGAATTCACAAACAATAATAGTTTTGAAAATCACAAAAGAAAACTAAGCCTAGTAGGCTTAGAAACTTTAACAAGCCCCAAAAAAAATTTCTATTCGATATGAATCTACTTGACTTCTCTAGACTGTTCAAAATATGAAATGAAATATAGGGTGTTTTTTTAAGAGGTATGGAACTTTGAATTGAAATAAAACACAAGAAAATCGTTTTAATATCCATCAATTTGGCTTTATTGGAAGGATAATTTTATGCCATTAATGTTTAATTATAATTTCGGGCTTGTGGCCGCCGAGGCTGGCTCGAATAAAGCCAATTCTACAGGTCCAATTTTCAACCACTTTTTCGAGCATATGGGGCCGTATGTTGGCAATAACGCCACGAATGTTGGCTTCCAAGTCCCCTAACGTTTCTGGTTTGTTGGCGTAGACGAGCGACTTCACATATCCCCAAAGAAAATAATCCAATGGTGTCAAATCACACGATCTTGGTGGCCAATTGACAGGTCCATTCCGCGAAATTATGCGCTCATCGAATGTTTCCTTCAATAAATCGATTGTGACGTGCGCTGTGTGGCATGTAGCGCCGTCTTGTTGGAACCACAACTCATCCACATTCATGCCATCCAATTCGGGAACAAGATAGTCGGTTAGTCGGCTCCAATTGCTGTGCACGGTGGCGAATCGATTCATTCGGGTCCTCTTCAACACTTTGCTCTACAGCGGCAATTGTTTCTTCGGTGCGCACTGTTCGACGTCTCTGCGGATGCGTATTATCACATAGAGTAAACGTAGTGCGAAAACGATCCATGGTTAACCGAATTAATTGCTCTGATGGACGATTATGTCGACCATAAAATCGACGGAGCTTGCGGTAAACTTCGCGAACTGAACCATTATTTTCGAAATAAATTTGCACGATTTGCAAGCGTTGTTCTTTTGTCAACCTGTTCATGATGAAATGGCAAACCAAACTAAATATTAATCACTTGACAGCTGACAAAATGGCCGCCAGTTAAAAAAGTGATGCCAACTTAAAGTTCTATACCTCAATAAAAAACACCCTTTATGTAAAAATTGCTTGACTACCAGCAAATAAATTTCAATTAAAATATACTTATGACAATATGTCAAAAAATAAATTTCTTACATATTGTATAATAATAAAAAATGTGAAAATGAAACAATTTTAAGTAAGAGTGCTAATTGTGGAGCTTGTGGAGACCGATAAAATACTTTTTCATGTATATTTATTTTGCCAAAAACGTTGGCAAGTTCGGGTTTTTGGTAACTGCCGGACTTTTTGATAGCTTTAGTTTAGTTCATACCGTGTGTTTATACGATACTAGACCCCTGCACAAGACCACTTACAAGAACTTTTAAGACATGAGGGATTTTTCAAGTGCTTTACTACAGCGAAATCTTTTAAAATAAACGCTAACCAACTCTGTTTGCAAGAAATTTGATGCAGTTATTGCAGCTATATGAGTAAAGAAGAAAATAATTCGTGACGAAAGATTTTGTGATGCTTGCTTCTTGCTACGCATGGGCGCGTATACAAACGTCATGCATGTGCATACACACACGTTATGTGTATGATCTTTTATTTTTCTGCGCACATAAAAACGCACACATGCATTGACATTAGGTGTGTGCGCTTGCTTAAAAATCCACCCTTAAATACACAATGGCTTACCATCTAAATCTTACACACCTTCAAACGTACAATATGCAAAATAACAAGCATACACGCATCAACACTACTTCTTTTGAGTGTTTGTTACGAACAAGAAGTATTCGCGATATCGCTTGTAAACACTCATGTACAAGTACATCAATACATCCATCGTGCTTCGTTTTTTAAACGACATCATTTATACAATTAAAAAACAAGATGTCCTTACAGGTACGTGCTGGTGTATTTAGAGCCAATTGATCTGTGCGACCGACGCAGGTATATGTAAATGTAATATTTAGTGCAAATATAAAATTATTTGTTTATAATTAATTTGATATTTTTTGCTTTTTTTTTGTTATATGTTTAAAATGAATTAGATTACTGTGGGAGGAGTAAAGTTTTGGTCCTGATTTAAATGAAAATGAAAGCTCACTTAAATACATATGTTAGTTGGATCGTCCCGAATCTGCAGAAACATCAAATAACAATAAAATTGGTCGCTGTGAACATTGCTTAATAAACCATAAAATCTCTTTACAACTAAACCACATGAAACAAATTTTTTAGTTTGGTACATGCCATTATCGTATGTTGTGATTGTTATGTATTTTGAAGCCGATAACTAAGTCAACCTGTGATTTATGAATTTTATAGGAAGTACTTTTTAAGATGTTTTTTGTTTTTGTGAAATAATATATTTTGGTTCTTTTTTTGTAGTATATAAATCAATAAAATCAATGAAAATAACGTTATCGCATTGTATGTTTTTTTTTATTACAATTTAAAAATAAAAACTAATAAACGTGTATAGAAAAATTAATAGAGATGACAAATCAAGTCTCTATTTACTGGCAATACTGAACGAATGAATGAATAAGTTTCTCTTTTATATGTTTGTTATAGATTTGATCATTTTTTATATACATGCATATATTTTTTTTAATAAAACACCAATGTGAGCAAAATATGTATAGAATTTCATTATCAATGTACAGTCTAGAATTACTTAAGTGTACTAGTGACACTATCTGTTTCCAATATCTAAATAAATAATTACCTAACTATTCAGTAGTACCAACGACAGTAGTTGATTTTCAATGACATGCACATGTTAATGTCTATAGCAAAAAGCATTATCTGTGATATAATTTGTGACAAGTGAATCAGTACTATTTCGCTTGTGACATTTACCTGTCGGAGAATGTGTGGTTGACTACAAAAATAATCTACTTAGTTAACTTTTGTTAGACTAACTAAAAGCTAACTACAATGCCATCCAGAACTGAACCAAAATTAGTTCTTAAGTTGAATACATAATCGGATTTGCGAAATACTTATCTTAAGTTTAGTTTAAAGTTAACTTCCGACAGGGTTCCTACAATGAGTAAACAGTCATTTGTATGTATTACAATGTGTTTGTGTCTAGCTTCTTTGAGGAAGCAATTTGAAAATGTTTTCAAATATAGCGACGAAAAAATAGGCAAGTAATACAATAAAGGAAGTTAAACAACGAACTAACAATTGATATTTAATGGTCTTGTTGTTGCCATTTTTATTGTTAGTTTATTTTGTTTATAGACTTCAATAAACAAATTTAAATACATATAAAAACAACGAAGAGTTCTATCTTGAGCAGTTCTGAATCTTATATACTCTTCACCGACGTACGTATATGGACTATAAACATAATTACATACATACATACACACAATTTTGTTTTGTGAAAAATTGGGTCATATATTTTTTTCTCTAGTGTAATTTATTGTAAGTGGATATTTTTCGATTAAGAATTGGGTTCAAAGATCTTAAATATATATATATATATATATATATATATATATATATATATATATATATATATATATATATATATATATATATATATATGTATATGTATATATATATAAGAAGTTTTTACATTATTTATATTTTCCCTTTTTAAAATGAATGAGGAGAAATTAATTAGGAAAAGCTTCAACAAAGATCAGCAATTTGTAATGGAAATTGATATAAAGCAACTTGAATTTGATATTTGATAATCCTAAAATAATCCTAGTATTGTAACTCCACACAAACTAAGCATACATAAAGGGTGTTTTTTATTGAGGTATAGAACTTTAAGTTGGCATCACTTTTTTAACTGGCGGCCATTTCGTCAGCTGTCAAGTGATTAATATTAAGTTTGGTTTGCCATTTCATCATGAACAGGTTGACAAAAGAACAACGCTTGCAAATCGTGCAAATTTATTTCGAAAATAATGGTTCAGTTCGCGAAGTTTACCGCAAGCTCCGTCCATTTTATGGTCGACATAATCGTCCATCAGAGCAATTAATTCGGTTAACCATGGATCGTTTTCGCACTACGTTTACTCTATGTGATAATACGCATCCGCAGAGACGTCGAACAGTGCGCACCGAAGAAACAATTGCCGCTGTAGAGCAAAGTGTCGAAGAGGACCCGAATGAATCGATTCGCCACCGTGCACAGCAATTGGAGCCGACTAACCGACTATTTTGTTCCCGAATTGGATGGCATGAATGTGGATGAGTTGTGGTTCCAACAAGACGGCGCTACATGCCACACAGCGCACGTCACAATCGATTTATTGAAGGAAACATTCGATGAGCGCATAATTTCGCGGAATGGACCTGTCAATTGGCCACCAAGATCGTGTGATTTGACACCATTGGATTATTTTCTTTGGGGATATGTGAAGTCGCTCGTCTACGCCAGCAAACCAGAAACGTTAGGGGACTTGGAAGCCAACATTCGTGGCTCGAAAAAGTGGTTGAAAATTGGACCTGTAGAATTAGCTTTATTCGAGCCAGCCGCGGCGGCCACATGCCCGAAATCATATTTAAACATTAATGGCATAAAATTATCCTTCCAATAAAGCCAAATTGATGGACATTAAAACGATTTTCTTGTGTTTTATTTCAATTCGAAGTTCTATACCCCTCAAAAAAACACCCTATATATGCCGATATTAATATTACAAACCTCAATATTATCCCTAACGATTTTTTCGATTTTGTTCAGCATTAAGTAACAGGTTGCGGAGAGGAGCTGATTGAAATTACTGTTCTTTAGATACTTATTTTATGTTATCTCCATTTATTAAAAATAAATAAGAAATCGTTGCAAGCTGACAACGTTTGACCATCGATTTAAAACATACTTTTGCTGAGAGCATAATAAACAACATAACACAAAGCGTCGTAGGCGTAAAGGCTCAATCAGACGTGACATAACCATAGCCATAGAAAACAGCCGTTCGAACCAAACTAATGGGCAACACTGTATTTGATTATAGCTTAAATTAGACGTGACATAGCCATAATGCCATAGCCATAACCAAACCAAAATTCAATTGGTTTCTATGGTAAGAGTTATGGCGTTATGGCGAGTCACCTATAATCGAATACAGTGTTGCCGATTAGTTTGGTTCGAACGGCTGCTCTCTATGGCTATGGTTATGTCACGTCTGATTGAGCCTTATAGATGACTCGCCATAACGCCCTAACTCTCTCCATAGAAACCAATTTAATTTTGGTTTGGTTACGGCTATGGCATTATGGCTATGTCACGTCTAATTTAAGCTTAATGAGCGCCCATGCTTATTGTTATATTATATTTTCATATCAAATGAAGAAATAAAAAAAATCTTGAATATTCAAAAAGTGCTCTCTTCACAATTTTAAAGGAGAGCGAAAAAACTGTTTTGTCGTTAACTGTAAGAGTAGTAACCAGGGCTGCCAGATAAAATTATCGAAAAGTCGTCAAAATCCCGATAAACTATAAAATAATCGTCATTTTATATATGAAAAATCGTCAGAAAATCGGACAAATCAAAATGAATTTTTTAACGTGTATATTATCCGGGTCGATTGGTATGGATAGAAAAATTAAAAAATCGTATAGTAAAAACGAAATCTGCATATCGCTACCTTAATATAGAAATGCCCTAACTCATTATTTTTTTGAAATTGTGATTTTTACATTTTTCGATACATTAGATTTCTTCTATCGAAAAATACAAGAAACTCGATTTAAAAAAAAATAATTTTAAGAAAATTTTGCAAAGAAAGCATGGGTGCAAAATCAAGCCCTATACCGCGTATCTCCACATGAAAATTTATTTCCTCTTCCTGAGCTTCTTGTTTGGCTACTGCCTGCCGTATTTGAAAACATTGACTTTAAATATGGAAATGGGGAACCAAGTATTATGGAAGTACGTGGAAAATGATTCGAATTTAGTAGCATTTATTTCAGTACATAAATTTTTTTATTTGAAAAACTTGTAATTTAAAAAAAAATTGTTTTAAAGAAGAGGAAATACATTTTTATGTCGAGAGGCGCAATATAGGAATTGATTTAAGACACGAGGTTTTTTCGGAGAATTTTCTCAAAATTTCGTGTAGATTACGTTTTTGCTATACGATTTTTGCAAAATAAATTGACATGCCCTAGTGTATACAAATGTTTTATTTTAGATGTTTATTAGGAAATGTAAACCATTGTCCTTTTTTAACCCCTTATAACTTTTTTCCTCTCAGTGGTAAAATTGTGAAAAATATTGCCAAGTCTTGGTGTCAGTAGTCTTGATGCCCGAAATTTTTTATAGGAACTTGGCCTTTTTCACATTTACTTCTTTTTAGAATATCAATTTAAAGAGATATCAATATAAAATAAAGAGTGAGGCAAAATTACACTAAAATCTTTTAAAAGGTGACTAATACATGAATTGAAATAGTCGCTTTTTTATAAAAGACCTGCAATATTTGGACTTCTAAAAAATCGAAAATTTTAAAGGAAAAATCGTCAAATCGTCATTTTGCTATTTTCGGCACCAAAAATCGTCGAAATTACGATAAATCGTCAAATCTGGCAGCCGTGGTAGTAACTAAACTTTATTTTACAATATCACTTAAAAAGGGGCCTTAAATTTTATACAAATAAAGTTTTTATTAGCTCCTTATATTTGCGCTTATTAACTTTATATTGCCCCTTCACTAAGTATATTTGCTCAAATATTTTATTATTTTCTATAGAAAAGATCGGCAATGCATTTGCTAAAAGATGGTTATGATTTTGATAGCCACAGTCATTGGCGTATATAATGATTGGGTTTCCTTTTCAGTCGTTTTTAGGTAGTCGGGGTTTTTTATGTTTTAAAATTTATTTGTTATTTTAAACTTTTTAGTGTCCCGCCAACTTTTATTTTGATACCCCACTCGATATGTTTTTTAAATTTTTTTTATTAACAGTTATCAAGAAATTTTAAATATTTTATTCATAATTAAATTTAAACATAGCTTATATACATTTTTGTAATCCCCTTTTAACTTCCTTTATTTTGATACCTCAGTCGATAGGTTTGGTAAAAAAAATTTTGACGTGTTACTATTTCGCGCGTAAAATCAGCAGGTTTGTTTTTTTAACACCTGTTTAAGCACACTTGGGTGCTAAAAATACAACCCTTCTTGGCAGTCGGCTCATAACTTATGTACATTTTTGTAATCTACTTTTAATTTTCTTTATTTTGATATAAAGGTATGATTAAAACTATTTTTTACGAGTTACTATTTCGCGCGAAAAGTCCGCAATTTTGTATTTGATTTATAAGGAAAAACAAAAATTTGTTTGACCTAGTTAATTTTATATACCGAAAAAGTTTAAATTTTTCAACCCTTGAATCACCGTTTTATTTTTTTCTATATATGATTTTTATGCATAAAAAATACTTTCCATTTCCCAACCCTGAAATCGTATTTTTGATTTGTTTATATTTTTAACCCCCAACCAAAAAAAGGTGTGTTATAAGTTTGTAGTGTGTGTCTGTGTATCCACTGACGGATTTATGGTTGATGTCGCCCTAGGCCCCGCGAGATATTCAGCCCTTCTTGCTCTATGAAGAAGAGTTTTTTAAAATTAAATATATTTATAAATCAGAAATAATTTTTAGTCAGGCTTAAGTTCAGTAATTTCAATTCTTTTATTGAATGAAATATTTTTATTAATTAATGTGAGTTTCTAAAAAAGAGAAGAAAAATTAAATTAGACTTTTAAGCTGGGGGAAATACCGATATTTTTCTGTGCAGCAACGTACTTCATCAGCACCCTAGTCTATCTACTTGGGTAGAGATTGTTATTAACATCAGCTATTTAACGTAAATTCTAATGAAACTAGAATAAAAGAATTGAAATTACTGAACTTAAGCCTGACTCAAAATTATTTCTGATTAAAAATTCACTATAGTTCAATTAAAATCTAAAAATGTCTCACCTATATTTATAAATAATTAAATAACAGTATAAAATCCGCACTGTCCTGATAGTAATTATAAGTTCGAGAGTATTACCAAAGGTAAGTAAACCCCTATACTCCAAAGATTTCGAAAATCAGAGCGCCCTAAAAAATGGTATTACCAGTTTTTGGCCAACAGCTAATTCAGACTTAGTGATAGCGCTTACTACATATATGTATGTGGCAATAATGTAGCTAAGAGCCCACCTAATAAATCTAATTATCATTTTATGCCGAAAAAATTATTTCTTCATGCACTTTTTTTTCCAAAGGTATACTAAAGAATGTTTGTTTTTAATTTCATTCAGATTAACTAACAGGAATTCCTAATTTTTTGCTAACATTAGGTCATACAGAGCACTTTTTAACTCAGAACTCAATTTTTCGAAGCAAAAAAAAAAACTTTTTTTCGAAAATCATATAAATAATGTACACTCTGTTGAATGAAACTCTCTTGAGTTTCAGTAACACTTTTTTCAAAAAAAAGTTCAGTCTAGTAAAACCTAAAATTTAACATCCCAATTTAGTTAACGGAGCAGTCAATCAAACCGACAACTGTTCCAACATGTCGGCTGCTGAAATTCTCATTTGTGTATAACTTTTCGTTTCATGCGTTCGCTTTGACTGCGATGGCTTACACTTTCAGAAGCAGATGCGTAAGTATAATCAGAAGTAATTATACAAATCAGATGTTTCTAAACACTGCTTGTCAATACCTCCTAAATAGAGTGAGCTTTGGTTTCATAAATAAACATGTAAAATACACTTACCCGAACTGTCGTTAAATCTCAACAATACACAATGGTATACTGAAGTGCTTGAGAATACTATCATATAAATCTAAAACAAATTACATTGCTCCAATAAATTAACGGGTAAGGTCCGAATTATATTCCAAATTTTTCAATAATATTATGTATAAAGCAAAACTAATTCACAATAAAAACTTTTTTTTTAAAGAAATCAGGCCAACTTTATGCACTAAAAAGTTAAACATAAAAGTAGTATTTTATGTGTTAACTACTTATGTAGTAACTATTTCCAGTCAGTGCAAAGAAGGAATAATCTTCTATATAATTAATAGGCGAACATGTTTTTTGTAATCCCTTTTACGCTGGTACCACCGCACCGATTTTAAAAAGATTTATATGGTTTTAAAGGATTTTTTATACAGATGTGCAGAATTTATATTTTATTGAAATCGGTTTAGTATTTTGGGAGCTATAAGCGTTTAAAGATGCTACTACTACATGCACACATATTACACACGCATTTATTAGCTTACAAGTAAAAAAGGAAACAAAACATGAGTGTGTGTGTGTGTGTTTGTAGTATTTCTCTCGACCTTACAATTGTTTTTCTCTTATTTGTTGTTGTATCAAAGCCATAATACCAGTGCTGCCAGAAAAATGTTGACTCTTGTCCCCAATTTAAAACGTTATATCCCTAAAAATACCCATTTCAACAGAAAAATCCTAACTCTTGTCCCCAAAAATATATCATTCATTAAAAACGATTATTAAGTCATATGCGCAGGGATGCGAAATAAGATTTTCACAAAGTTACAAGAAAAATTGTACTTTTTTCAGTACAATTTGAGTTAATAATGCAGAAAGATGCGGCATTTTGTATTTTATCTTGTGTAAAAATTTCATATAAATAGCTTGTACCATCACCTCCTGAGAGAAGAATTTTTTTTCATTTCTCCATTGAGTTGTATGCAAAATAAAAACTTAAAACGCGTTTTCTGCAAAACTGGTTTTTTTGAGTTGTGCCACTATTGAAGTAAATGAGCGATATGTATGTGTAAAAACTTAATTAACAATAATGCACTTTCAAGCATAATATAAATATACAAGGTACTTCCATTCTCTCTTTGTTTTGAAAAATAAGGATTTTTGAAGTTTGTTTTTATTCAGTCAAAGTAAACAATCTGAAGCAGATAATAAAAAAAATAACCTATCGTGAACAGTTTTTCCCTCGAAATATTTTCCCTTTTCCCCAAATTGCAATCATGAATAATTTTACCTCTGAAATGTGTTCCCTTTCTTGATTCCTCTTATCGTGAAAATATTTTTCACATGGATTTTTTCACTTTTCCCTTCCTTTTGTTCACTTTAGTTTTGCAGGCGAATTGAATCAATCAATACTATACTTACAATAATCACCCTATCGTGAACAGTTTTTCCCTCGAAATATTTTCCCTTTTCCCCAAATTGCAATCGTGAATAATTTTTCCCATAAAATGTGTTCCCGTTTTTGATTCCCCTTATCGTGAATAATATTTTTCACATGGATTTTTTCACTTTTCCCTTCGTTTTGTTCACTTTATTTTTGCAGGCGAACTGAATTAATACATTACATAATTTCAATATTATAATTGCAATTATATGGCAAAACTTATAAATAATTATTTTTACGACAAGCTCAATAAATAATGCCCACGATTAATAACAATAATTCCTTGGAACACCTTTTTCATTGAACACGAATCTCATTGGTTCACATGCCGTAAATTTTATGGCTGTGGTATATTAAAAATAATTTTGCACGGCGCCTAAAACAATTAAAAACACAACTTTACACTCCATAACTTTTCATTTAAAATCTAAAATATGTGTATTTCTTATTATTAAATTTAATTTGTTTGATTTTTAATTAATTTTGAAGCTCTACAAGTCTTCTTCCCGTTTTTTACATTCACTACGCATTGATAGCGGGAACAAACGTTCCCATGAAATTCACGATTGCAAATTCCCCTTCATGGGGAATGAAAATTTCATGGGAACAAAAATTTCACATTTTATTCACGATAGGGGTGAATACGAATTTATGAAGATATTACATACTTACATACATTCTTGCAATCGAAATATTCTAAATAATTTCCCAATCCAAAACTTCATAGACATCAAGTTCGTCTCCATCCTCTACAACCCGCTTGTACATATTTTCCGATTTGAAGTCTTTTATCATTTCTTCAGGAAGGAAGCTCAAATTTATGGCAGCAGATCTTATAAATATTTATATGTGATTCTATTTTCATTATTTCATATTGCAGATTATTCCTTAATTTGGTTTTGGTTTGGTAGTGTTCATGCATGAAAATATTCTCTCCACAAACGCATTACTTATTGCCACTATCAACAGGTTGAACACAGCAGCTGCAATTTCACGAAAGAAGTAATTTCCGGCATTATCTTCGTATTAATGTAATATTGCCCAAAAGCCAAATATGTCTTTAGGAAAACTTTGTTTTGTTTGTTCTGCCAGTCGATATAAGCAATTTTATTGCATTGGTTTTCATATACGCTCAATGCCACTTTTGGATCTATAACATTTTTCAAAATTCCATACACCGAAACAAATCTATGTTTTGTAATGTGCTTAAATTGCAACTTTTTTAAAAGTTCAAAGTTTTTCATATTTTCTGGGAATCACGTGAGTTTTAAAAACTGAAATGTTACCAGTACTAAAATATTATGTCAACATCCACGATTAATTATTTTCCTAATACATGCAAATTTTTAGAGCTTAAAATTAAAAGTCCCCAAATCCCTCCCCACTAAATTCTGTCCCCAAATCAGAGGCGAAATCCCCATTTTGAGGACAAATCCCCTAATCTGGTGGCACTGCATAATACTTAAGGGAATAGAGTTGAATAAATTGAATTAGGTTGGTTGAAGGGATTTTGTTTATGCTTTTTTAATTTCATGTATTATTTAATTATGTTTGCATATGTATGTAAGTTTGTGTGTGGCTGTGTTTTAATGAATTTTTTTATGACGTTTAGATACATTTTCTTTGAATCTTAAATTATTTACATTTTGATCTAGAATACGGACGAGTGTGTCGTCCTTTTGGTACACATATCTAGTCTATCTTATTAGTTGACAACGTAGAAATTAATTTCTGCATTTAGTTAACAACCTTCTTTGCACCGACTGCAAATACATACATAGTTAAGTATTATTTTATTTATTTATTTAGTACATATACAAAGTAAATTTGTATAATATGGTGTTGCACAAGTATGGGCGGAGTAACTAGACCATATGCCCAAGATGGTATTAACAGTAGTTTAAAAGTTTTTGTGACTGACTGTACACGACCTATGCCTTCACATAGGAAGTAGCAACGTGGTTGTTAAAAAAATTCCACAAAAAACCGCAAGATTATACGGTTATCCGTGGCAGATCAGTCAACCAGTGCGAGCGAGACGAAAAACTCTCGAAGGCCACACAACATACACAAGCCTGACCGCACTTAAGAAATAATTACGATGACGCGAGAGATGTTCCTCAACCCAGAGCTGCTTCACAGAATACACAGAAGTGAAGAAAGTGACAGGTAAAAAAAGCTCCAATCAGGTTTTTGTTAAAATTCGTGGAAAAGAGAGATAAGCATAGTGTATTTGATAATGTAGTGTATTACCACTTACCAATTAACACAGCTAATAGAAGTTTATTGCACTAGAAAGACGTAGCAAAACAAAAACGAAGACAAAATTTGAGGGGAAACGAGACAAACAGAAAAATACCCATATCTGCCGTCTCGTGAGACTTCTGTATGTTTTGTGGCTGCTTTACGACTGACATAGCTAAGTATTTAACGCACATAAGACTAGTCAACAAAAATAAAAAACATTTTGCGCATGGGTTTTAAGTAACATCCCAGCAAAAACCTTTGCTTACTAAATAGAATGCAAAAAAGTGTATGTAAGTACTAGGGATGCCAATCGGGACCGATTTTTGGAAATCCCGGGATTCGGGATTTTGTTATCCTGGATCTAAATATTTTTCGTAATTATTACTTTAATAATAATTTAATGCATTTTAAAAGGTTTTATGTTCATAATTTATCATTGCACAATTGTCTTTTTTTTTCTCATCTATTTTTAAGTTGATTAATCACATTTGATGTTAGAGAATTTATAGTGAAAACAATAACTAAATATGAAGACTTGTTTTTCTATTATCTAAACCAAACTGAATATACATATCGCTGGACTTTTAGCACTACCGCTTAAGTTGACTTACGAAAATTTTTAGATTCACTTTCATACAAATAAGTTGCAAAAACAATATTGTTTTGTTAAAAATATATCTACTAACGTTTTTTTAATTGCGATTGATCAACAACAAGTATAACGGTTGTTACATACATATGTATGTATACCAAGCATTATCTAATTTTTTAGCGATTTCGTTACGACTAATAAGGCTGAACATGTCGAAAAATTAAAAGAAATGTATTCACTATTCTAATCAAATTCGATTAATTACGTCTAAAGATCACATTTTTATAAGCACATACATTAGAAATTTGTCTGAGCACTTGAACAGTATTTTTGCTCTACTGAGAGATTTTAAATTCATACATAAGCTTTTTTCTACAAGTTCAACAGATACATATATATATATTCATACGTTCGCTAAGAGGAGTATGGCTTATTAGTGTCCTGGCCTTCTACTCTGCAACTCGAATACAACTATAATTGAGTCGAACTCATTCAGTCAGTCGTTTTTGACTAAAACTATTTATCAAATCCATGTAATTTAAATGGGTTTGATCTGAGGTTTGTATCAAAAACGACCTTATCGGTCTAAATAAAAAACAAAAAAATTTTGAATTGCAATGTAAAAAACATACATACACACTCGAGCAGTTCTTTAGACAAAATACTCCGCATCATTCTGTAAATAGTTCTCGCATTTACGTCAACCCGACAGCAAAAAGTTTTCACTTGCCTTGTATTGTATTCCACTCCAATTGTAAAGAGGTGTCAATAGTACTCAATTGTTACCGACAAGTAGATAAGTGCTAATGCTTTTAGCGTTGAGGAGTCGACATACAGATAGTTATACACTGCAATTATTAATAAATTTTCGCAAGAAATTTCTCCCTTTTCCAATTAGATTTTTTTGTTTTCCGTATTATTTGCTGCTGTTTGAAACTATTCCCCGGGAAAATTTCTCGTGGAATTTGAATTATAATTGCCCTCATATATAGAATAAGACGGAATAAATTTGTCAAACTTATGAATTTTTCAAATGTTATTTTCCTTCCAAAGATAATATGTTTCTTTTGTTTTCAAAATAATTCTAAAATGTATTGTAGGACCTTCGATGAAAATAACCGTAAGAAAGCATTTAATTTATTTTGCTCTTGTTGTTGATTTATAAGAAATATGTCACAAATAGTCATTAAATTGTTAAAACTGTACGTATAAAATTGTATGGGACTTTTAAATATTATGAAAAATACCTTAAAATCAACGAAAATTTTAATTTATAAAGTTTTTATATAAAAATTGCTAAGAAATCCCGAAAATGAAATCCCGGGATTGAATTTTACAAATCCCGGGATTCCGGATTTGCCAAATCCCGAAAATTCCGGGATTTCCCGTTTGGCATCCCTAGTAAGTACTTACAATTTGACTGAATAACCATTTATTTTTGTTTGAGAAGTTCAAAAAGTATAGGGTACTCCTTACAAAAAAAGTAAAGTTATAGGATTAAAAGAATTTGTAGGCACAATTTGTTGCCTAGAAATACCCAAAAGTTATTATATTACGTTTTGCCTACAAATATTCCAAATATTAATGGATTACTTTTTGCCTTCAAATGTCCAAAAGTTAATAGGTTACTATTTGCCTAAAACTATTCAAAAATTAATGGGTTATTTTATTGTTATTATTATTATTGTGTGTGTAGTGAAATTTATTTATTTAAAAATTTTACATTTTGAATAGCATGTTTATATAAACATGTTCATAATTAACTTTTTCGTAATTGCATTCCATCAATAGCACACCCAAATTAATAAACAATGACGGAAGAACTAGTTCCATTTGAATTAAAATCGATCCATAGCAGCAAAACTATGAGGTGATGGGTCCAATCAGTAACAATTGGAGACTGGTCACACAGCTGTCTTTGTGTCAGTTCCATTCTTCCCAGGGTAAAAAACTTTAACAGAGACTTGACAGAAAACATTTTCTTCATATGTATATAATTAGTACACATGAATTTTAACGAATGATGATATTTTAATTTCCACAGATGCGGTTATTAGCGCAGAAGTTGTGTAACCCACATTGGTTTTTTGGTTTTTTTACATTACCATTCTTTACAACTTCCATCGCTTTAGCTCGTGAAACTTACAAAAGCAATAATTTAGCTTTTATTAATTTATTGAAATCACAGTGATTTTACATCTCGTGATTTTCAGAACAGGCCCAATTACAAGGTAATAAAGCCAGTAAATAATTAAATAGAGAAATTGCTTAATTAAATCGTTGTGGCTTACACCACTTTTGCACTGATAACATGCCGACCACACTAGCAATAATCTTGGCAATTATTGCCGTGGCAACTGTCAAATTCGATTGCCGAAACAAGATATTAGCGTGTGGACCGTATGAATATGTGTTCAAATAGATATATATTCAGATACAACTGTTAAAATACATTGCTAAGCAATAATCTCTTAACACATGCTGTCAAATACAAATTATATTGAATTTTTTTCAACGTAAAAGTAGAAAACAAAAGTTTTAACTTCATAAAACCAATAAAAGTGCAATTTAAAATAAGAAAAGGATCTAATTATTGTTAATTTAAGTATTTATATGAATAAAAAGGAAATATATTTGAATATACGTGTTCACCACCTCTAGATACATTGTGGAACACAAGCAATTTGACGTCATCATTCTGCCGGCGTTATTGCTTGTGTTAAGACACATCAAATTGCTGGTGTGGTCGTAGTGTAACCTGACTTGTATGTTAATTAGTGTTTTTCATACGGGATTTCCCAGGAAAAATTTCCCGGGATCCCGCACATTTTCTGGGAAAGAAATCCCGGGAAATTTGTGCGGTAATTCCCGGAATTTTTTTGATTTTATTATGGCAACTTTAGTTTGCATATAAAAATTCATTGATTAGTGTCGTCATTAACTTTATGAATGCGATGGTGTCATAATAATACGGTGATAGCACTAGCACAATAGCTAAAACCTTACAACAATTAAGGCCGAGCTTACATCTGGCACACATGCTGTGAGACTTAGATGCCTTTATTTACCAAAAGCGGAACGCGACGTTCAAAATTTAATTCTACAACAATTCATAAAAGTAAAAACTGAAATGCGCAAGGCAATAAAAGAAAAATTACAAAATAATTACAGATTCTCTTTGGTAAAATGAACGGTTCTATTAATGCTCTACTAAAGTCCTATTCCTTAGCAAATATTTTGGAATATTTTTTTAATAACATAATTTGTTTCTTTTTGCGTTATATCAATGCATTTGGCCTTGGATTTACATATAATATTGATATTTATGCATTACTATTATATAAAGAACTGAAATAATATTATTTTTTGTCTAAAGGCAGAATTAGTTTTTACTTTCTGTTCTGTTTCGAATCAGTTGAATCTTTTTTGTTTACATGCCGACCACACGAGCAATAATCTTAGCAATTATTGCCGTGGCAACTGTCAAATTCGATTGCCGACACAAGATATTAGCGTGTGGACCGCATGAATATATATTGAGCAACAACTGTTGAAATACATTGCTGAGCAATAATCTCTTAACACATGCTGTCAAATACAAATTATATTGAATTTTTTTCAACGTAAAAGTAGAAAACAAAAGTTTTAACTTCATAAAACCAATAAAAGTGCAATTTAAAATAAGAAAAGTATCTAATTATTGTTAATTTAAGTATTTATTTGAATAAAAAGGAAATATATTTGAATATACGTGTTCACCACCTCTAGATACATTGTGGAACACAAGCAATTTGACGTCATCATTTTGCCGGCTTTATTGTTTGTGTTAAGACACATCAAACTGCTCGTGTGGTCGTAGTGTTATGGAAATCTAATACAAGTCGTTAGTTTTTCTGTTTCGTTCTGTTCTGTTTCGGTTTAACCTGCGGAAATCAAAAAAAAAAATTTTGAGCAATTGTAAGTGACAGCATAAATTAAATGAATATTTTGAAATGAATTGTGATCGTGCTCTTAGAATGTAGAAAATTTAATTTAAAAGAACAACATATATTATATTTAAACTTAACAATGGACGATGCAAAACTCATCGCTTTAGTGGAAAACTGCGACCCTTTTGGACAGAAACTGCTGATAAGTTACTACAGAAAAAGGAAGTAGTCAAATTGGAAGCAGAACGTCAGAGCACAGAACAGCAACCTAAAGTAAAGGCTAATGAAGCCTTAATTTGTTTATAAAACGTTATTATTTAACCGATCTCATGAATTACAATTTGTCTTTTGTTAAAATAAATTAAATTAAAGAATATTTTGTATTGTTTTGCAATGCGCGGGAATTCCCGGGATTTCCCGGGAAACCGAAATATCGTTCCCGCTTTCCCGGAAAATGAAAAAGTCCGGGAAAAGAAAAACTCTAATGTTAATTAACATTAACGGTGTTTTCTTTTCTGGAAAAAGTGTAACATTTTTTAACTTTTTATTAAAAAAATACAGTTTAGAGTTCGTTTAAAGAAAAAATTTAAGTTCGCAAGAGATGATGCAATAATTTCTAATAAAATGTATATTTCAGAGAATCATTTTACTGCGAATTTTCATTGAAAAGTGTAATAAGGGTAACATTTTTTTCCAGAAAAGAAAATGCCATAACTTATTCAATCAACAATTGTAACTTAAAGTTGTAAGCTTGTTTACTAAGATAATTTTTTAAAACGTTAGCAGTTTCTTAAAAATATGATAGTTAAATGTATATTTTAGACGAATTAAGTGCAGGATACGTTCAAATTTACAATGGGCTTATAAGAAAAGAGATTTCATCTTTTTAAAGCATTGAATAAATGAAATTTTTTAACAATATTATAAAACTTTAACTTATTTGTGATTATTAAAAATCATAATTTTGCAAAGAAAGCATATAAATATGTTACAGAATATGCAAAAATTTTGCAGCAAAAATTATAGTAAGGTGAACCTAAAACCAAAGTTAATTTATGGAAAATTAACAAATTTTTGTCTCGGTGATTTTATTTAAATCACTTGTATTTAAAAAAAAAACTATTGGTTGCTAACGTATTAATGTATTTTTTTTTTTTTTGTATTTGCAGTTTTTGTAATTTATCATAGAATATTTAATTCCAACTTCCAACGGTATAAATCGTTAAATTTACAAAAGCAATGATTTAGCTCGTATATGTATTTCATTAATAACTGGAAAGTAATACAATAAGTACTTTCACATAATTATTATTCATTACGGGACAGCCATTATTATTCACATAAAATAATAAGATAAATAAGTACCACTCATTACTTTGTAAGCCATTAAAAGAGTACTACCCATTACAAAATCTCGAATATTTTTTGCTGGGATATTTTGATTATATAAGCAAATCTATTTAAAACAATGCAATTAAAAAACGAAAATATTTGCTTTTTAAGAAATTTTCGCGCCTGATTAATGTCGACCTTGGAGAGCTTTTAGTGTCGAAAGATAGATAAGAGGGCGGGGCAGTGCAATTGTCGATCCTAAAACTATATTATTGCCGCGATTGCAAATTAAATTGGGTCTGATTAAACAATTTGTAGCTCTTAATCATGAGGCAAAAGCTTTCAAATATTTGAAGTTTTTTTCCAAAGCTTTCAGAGGCGAAAATTAAAGCTGGAATCTTTGTACGTCCTTAAATAATAAAAATCATGGATTGTGATATTTTCCCAAACTTTCTTAGCAATGAGGAGAAAAAAGCCTGGAACAGTTTTAAGGAAGTAGTTCATGGTTTTCTTGAAAACCATAGAGTGGAAAATTATGACGAGCTGATCGCTAACATGATTACGAATTTTTCGATCATCGGATGTAGAATGTCTTTAAAGGTGCACATGTTGCATTCTCATTTGGATAATTTTAAAGATAATATGGGAGCTTATTCGGAAGAGCAAAGGGAACGCTTCCATCAAGATATAATGGAATTTGAGAGACGTTACCAAGGCCAACATACCGAAAGCATGATGAAGACTATATTTGGGGGTTAATAAGAGAAACATGACAGAAAACATGACAGGAAAAGTAAATTTAATTTTTAGACGTTTGGACTTTATTTTAAAACTTCCATTTTAAGAATAAATCATGAATGAATTTTCAGTATATTTTAATAAATCATCTCTGAGCCCATTTTTTATGTGTTTTCATTTATTCGAATTTTCCATTTTTCACACCTAAAAGCAAATTCAGAACTGTTATTCTTCTCATTTCTAGGTATAAAACTAATAAAAATTATGTATGTATAACCCGTGCGCAAAAATGTTGTAGAGCGATGTAATACTTCTTTTATTTTTTGCTTTTTAGTGCATAAAGTTGGTTTAATTTTTTTAAGTTTTTATTTTTTTTACTTTTTAGTGCTTAAAAATAAAAACACAATTTTTGAGCAAAATAAATTTTTTTGTTTGACCTTTTTCTGGAATTACCCATATGTATGTATGTATTTTATTGCATTAAAAAATAACATCGATCTTATATCTATAAATTAATGTTTAAGTACTTGCCAATGAATTTCAAAAAGCATACCATGTAAAAATATTTTGTATTGTTTTCAAATTCAACTCTTATATTTAAATTCGTTAACTCTTTATTGATGTAAGAAATATTTAAAAGTTTTTTTTTATACCGCGAAATTTTTGGAAATCCCGTGGGTTTTGTATTTTTTTTTAACTTCTCCCGCTTTTTCGAAAAAAACTAACACCCTAGTTCCGCGCTTAAAATAAGGGCCTGTTCCACGATGTCGTCAACATTCGACTTGACGCACAGTTACATTGGAAACAACAACAAAATTTTAAAATTAGTTTTTGTCTTGAGCTTAAAGCGGGTACAAGACACATCAATATTCAGCTTGAATATGTGTGGTTGTGTGCGTTTTTTTATAAAAAAATAAACAAACGCACACAACAACATATATTGAAGCTGAATATTGATGTGTCTGGAACTCGCTCAAGTATGCGACAAGTCGATCGCTGTCGACATCGCGGGACTTAGAAAGTTAAAAAACATAAACAAACAGCAAGCTCGTGCAGTAAAATAAAAAATTTATAAAGCATGAGTGAATTTATGTATAAAAAAACTGAATGCCCAGCTAAAAAAATATGCATGGTCCAGAGAAAAGTCTACCATGACAGAAAATATTAACGTTAACCAACAGATTTTTTTTTATAAATGAGAAATATTTAACATTAATTAAATATAATAGTCGAAGCTTTCCTTAGTGTTGATGGCGAAATAATGGGCTAGAAAATTAGGCTTCTCATTTTGGTAAGTTTTACTTAATTTCCGGAACATTTCTCTTTACTTTTTATACTTCTAGGAGCAATTGCACAGTAATACTTTTATTGCGAAACTATTGCTACAACAACAACTAATCATAGACAAATGAAAAGAAAACCATTACATATATATCAATTAACGGTAAAATTTAGTTTTTCTTAAAATGATATTTCAATGTAACCTAAAGCCAGGAAAAGTAGCATTTATTTTCATTATCTCTACGCTGACGATCGCAAGTGCGTGAAATTTTGCATGCTAACAAAGTCTTATTAGCTTATATGATAATAATAAAAAAAATCGTCTATAAAACAAATATTTAATATAATAATAATTTTCAAAAATGAGTAACGTAACGCCAGATTGTGGACATTGTTTTCATAGTTAAATATTTATTTAAAATTTAATTAAAATTTTTGTTTTCTCTTACAAAATTTTGTTGCAAAATTAATATTTTTCTAGTTCCAATACAACAAAGACAGATTTTCAGAGATATTAGGGGTTTCTCCGAATTTCAGTTGGCTTGAATCACGCCACGAATCTTCACCAATTGACTTGGAATTTTGTAGGTCATATTTTTTGTCTACAATCACTAATTTGGGTGAGAGTAAGGAAAAGTTGGGAAAAAATTTCCCCATATAGCTAACACCAACCCTAATGTATGTATACATATTTACTTCCTTACTAATATTACAAATGTGAAAGTGAGTTTGTTTGTTTTTTTGCTGTGCTTAACCCATTTTCAAAATTTTTTCGCGAATCGAATGCTACATGACCAGCGTCGAACGCAGCCTATTTTTTGCATCCGGTTCAAAACAGGTTTTATATATGATACGGTTTTTATTCCGAAAAGTAAATTTTTGCGCTAGATAGGGTAATTTTCGATGTTTAGCTATAGATAGTCTTTAAACCGATTTTTATTCTGTTTTTAATTTTTATCGCCTTTATCAGTGAGTGGAAAATAACATAATACGATATTCAAAAATTTTAAGTATAGTTTCCAAAATACAAAGCGAGGTGAGCCGCGGTTTAAAGGTAGTAAGTATGTAGATAGATAACAAATATAGTTTTCTTATACTTATATCTTTTTGTTATTTTTTAACCAAACAAATATCAATTGGAAATTTAAGTAAATGTATATCAGTCCAAGTCCTAACAAAAAAAAGTTTTGTCTAAAAAGACTTGCCCAATTCGCAGAAATAAGCAATTCTGTTATTCAAGTCAAACCCCACTTCTTTTTTTGTAACGTAACGCCAGGTCATATTTTGATCATATCTTGAAATCGGTAGGTTTGATTGTTGGCATTTTTTAACCGAATATAGAGCTATTTAATCACTTCTCAAATGCAAGAAAAAAAAATTTTCAAACATGTTTTTAAATTTTTTTTTCAACATTTTGTCGTACGACTGTCACGTAACGCCAGAAAAGAATGTACCATATATGAATGTATGTGAATATATACGTATATACCCAGCAAAAAATTTCAAAAGAGGTAATCGAATTTGGAATTAAGCATTTTTGGTGGAAACTCTTCCCTAATGGATTACCAACTTAATGATTTTAACAAGGCGTGAGACTAAAATAAGCGATTCTTGAGAAGTAGTTACTTTTTTATTTGGAAACTTGTTCACGTAATCTACTTAATCTAAAAAAAATCAAATCATAAATAAAAAAACAAATGAAGTTCGAAAAATAATAATTAAATTAACTAAAAATCATTCTCTTCATTTAGCAACTTGTACATAATTTTCTTACATTTAAGGTAATGTGATTTGTAAGGGAGTAATGAAATTTGGCAATCAAAAAAGTAAGTCATTATATGGCAAGTAGTTCTGATGGTAATGTGTGATTTTTTGCTGGGAATGTATGCATGCATGATATCTCGCATAAGATCCATTTGGCAATCAAAAAACCTTGTATTTTATTAACTCGATCTTTGTACCCTTTACCAAAAAGTGGTAAAAGGGTATATATACAAACCTATGTAATTCCGTCTGCAATTTCCACAATATTAATAAGCGACCCATAAAGTAAATATATTCTGTATCCTTATGCATAGGGAAGACGAATAAGCGATGTCCGTCTGTCTGTAGGTGAAATCGGTTTTCCGAAGCTCTCAAAAAAGCTAGAGATTTCAGTCTTGGATTGGTGTATCAGAAATGCTCCAAAAAATATTGGTATTGAAAATCAGCAAAATCGAGGAGACGGTTTCCGAGCTGGAAAACTTAAAATTTATTTTGCCATACAACAATAACAACCGATAAGTCGCTATTCTCATTATGCCTTTTTAGCCTGCCTTGTATTGAAAATTTTCTTTTGAACCCCCTATGAAAAGTCACACACTCACACACATTTACATTAACCCTTTTTTATTCATGCCTTTTTGGCATTTATATACACGTTTAATGCTGAGAATACGAAAAAGGCAAAGAGAAATGTCATAAATCCCCTCGAATTTTCATTTTGTGGCTTTTGTTCTACACCTCAAGCTTCTCACCCCCTCTCACCAATAAACTAAAAAAACCTGCCTGCACAGGCAAGCAGAAAAGGCACAGTGTCAATTCCGTCTAACTAATTTTTATTATTTTTTTAATAAATAAACTTATTTTATACTTCAGTATGAATAAAATTGGTATTTCTAATTAAAGAAAAATTTAAAAAATTAAAAAGACGTTTCCAGGATTGGAAAACTTTAACTTTTTTTCTTATACAAAAGTAACTTACTAAAACAAATGTTTCCTTTTTCTCTATAAATTAATCATGTTTTATATTCTTAAAAGAAAGAGATTGGTGTAAGAAATGCGAAAAATCAAAAAGGATGATTTCAGGCTTGGAAAACTTACACTTTTCGTGATATAAAAATTAACTAACGAAAGCTAATTTTTATTATTTTTATTAAATAATCTAATTTTATACTTCAGTACGAATACTGGAACCTTAAACTAAGAAAAAAATTAAAAAGACGTTTCCAGAATTGGAAAATTTTAACTTTTTTTCTTATACAAAAGTAACTTACTAAAATAAATTTTGCCATTTTCTCTATATATTAAGGTGTAAGAAATCAGAAAAATCAAAAAGGATGATTTTTTATGGATATCTGATTAAAGTATAAACGAAGGTTTATGCCATGTTGCTTATTATGCTCTCAGCATATGTTATGTTTCAAACCGATAATCTTTCCTTGACATGTTGTAACGAACTCTAATTAATTTTTAGTATATGGAGCTAAAAATAAAATTTATCGCTAAAGATCTGTCATAACTATAAATTAAACTAAAGGAAATGTTCCATTTCATTTCCCTGAAACTTTTGCTTTCTGTTGAATAAAATTAAAAAAAATCAGTAGGAATAAACCGATTACATAATACCCCGATATATACCATTTGCAAAGGGATGTTTAAATTGAGATACTAAACAGCTTTGCAACATAAAATATTATTAAATAAGGGAAAATATAAAACAAGTTAGTTTACAAGAACATCTCGAGAGCCAGTAAACAAGGCCCAATTTTTTGGTATTATGTTGATGTGACGTCGATGTTGACTGGAATAAGGGTTAATGTAAAATATTTCTTAAATACAGAGTGTAGAATAAAATATTCAACTATGGCTTATATCCAGGGTGAACGATGACATTTTTCAAAAAGTGGCACCAAATAGGGGATTTATCAGAAAAAGGGGCAACCTTGAAAAAACAAGTCAATTACACTAAACTTTTTATTTTTAATTTATTATTACAAAATTCACTCTAAAAAAGGGGGACAAAAAGTGGCAAGGCAGTCAAAAAAAAAAATTGGCAATTTGCCACTTTAGTCAGTCAAACGGTCACGCTGCTTATATCGAAAATAAAATATTTGAATCAAATTATTTAATCGTAAAATACTGAGAGCTCTCTTACTAAAAATTGCACTAGAGCAAAAAATTAAAACTTTTTTCGCAAAGCAAATATGTATGTATATGTCTGTACGTCGGTGAAGGGTATATAAGAATCGGCACAGCCGAATATATTACTTTTACTTGTCTTTTATTTGTATTTGAGATTCATAAGAACTGCGCTACTTACCTTTATACATTAAGCCACAATTAATGCCAAATGTGGTTGAGGCATCAAAGACATCATGTTGTAGTTGCAATTCGATGTTAAAGCCCTGCAGTAGAGGTGGCAATGAAGACGATGAAGTGGAGCTGTTGCTTGCATTTGCTAAACTGTCATTATTATCATCAACTTCAATAACAGCAACGTCATTGAGAAAATCGTTTAGATCCGAATGACATGATGATTGCAAAGAATAGGAAGGTGATGATGATGATAATGACGATGCAGCTGTGGCCGCTGACGCACCAACAGCGAGGATAGGCAGGGAGGGAAACATTTGTGCCGAATTTGTTTCCATATTTCCATTTTTACTCTGACTGTATGTTGTTGCTATGGGGGGAATGGTTTTTGCGTATTGATGTAACTTTTCTGGCGTACTGCTGCTGGACGATTCAATAGTTGCCTTTTGTGTCATCTGTTCCTGCTCATCAATTGTTTCTCCCTGATTTAAGGGATAACTATATGTGGTTTTGTCATTTTCAACATAATGTTGGTTTTTATCCGAAGGACCATTATGAGCTTTTTTATTTGTTAATTCGAAATTAGTTGCATCTTTTATATGAGGTGATGGAAAAGAGTCAACTTTGTCGATAGCATTTCTTTCACTTGTAACAAATTGTTGCTGTTTTCGATCACTATAAGTAGCATCATCGTTTACCTCGTTATGATTATTTAATTTTCTGAATGCTTTTGAATGTTCGTAAGAGTCATTAAGTGATTCTGTATTGCTGTAATTTGTTTCCGGTTCGTTGTTATTGTGGTTTTGTTGCAAATTGTTTTTGTGGTTTGCATATGCGTGTTGTTGCTGTTGGTTATTTTTAGTTACTGTTGTGGCATTAGCTTTAAAAACACTAGCATCATACTCAAGCACATTGCTTTTGTTGTCATTGCTATCGTTGATTGCTATTGGGTTTAGATAATAGTCTGCAGGTGGTCCTGGTGAACGTCCTGGCGCTGGGTCACTGTTCATGTGTCCCACTACAGTTTGTATTGCGTAAAGGCCGAAAACTAAAAGAAAAATTACTGATTTCCTCATTATCACAACAACAGCTGCAGGTTTGTTCTATTGGTCTTGTAGGAATATCAAGCGGATACAAATGCAAACCGTGAAATCTTTTGACTACAAGAGTTTTTGCTGGCTTTTCAGCTTGTCTCGTTGCTGCTGCGGGTGAAGGTAGTGATGGTGGTAGTGCTAGAGATGGTGGTAGTCGCACAGTTTTTAATAGGATTTCCATAGACCTTTTTTGCGGGATAGAAGAAGAGGTATTAAGACGTAATTTGAACTTAAATAATTATTTTGAAATGCTTAAACTACGTATGACCATCTTTCAAGTAAAAATATTTGATTTTTTCATTTGCTGGCGTTGATTTGAGTTGATATTTTTTAATCTGTTTTGCTTTCACTTGTTATGGATGTTGTATTTTGTTGGGTAATTGTTTGTTTTTTTTTGTTGTTCTTTTAGTGTTTCGTCTTAAATCTATTTTACCCACTTCTCTTGCTATATCTGTTGAAAATTTCTGAATTGCTTCTACGCCGATGGCTGTTGTCATTATTTAATACTTAAGTGCTGCTTTTCTGTATTTATTACATTATTCGTATCTCATATAAAAAATATTTTTGCCATTTTTTGAGTATTGCTTTCTTTGTCAGAATCTAAAATAGATAAGAATAAAAATCAAATAGAAGATTAGATATGAGAAGTTTTCATAATCAAATAATAATAATATTGTTTTTAATTCTTTAAATTTGTGCATTTTTTTTCGAACAAACTCTTCGAATACTTAAGGCCCAACTATAATATGAATAAGCTATAATATGAATAAGAATCTAAAATAGATAAGAATAAAAATCAAATAGAAGGTTAGATATGAGAAGTTTTCATAATCAAATAATAATAATATTGTTTTTAATTCTTTAAATTTGTGCATTTTTTTTCGAACAAAATCTTCGAATACTTAAGGCCCAACTATAATATGAATAAGCTAGCTTAAGCAACTGAGCAGTTAGATATAAAACGCATGTGGCAAACTATAATGTACTTCAGAAAATTTTCGTCAAGTTTCGTCAAATGTCATTTGCTTAAGTAAAGTGCCAAACTGAACGCACATTCCGTAAGGAAACAACTGTTTGTGCATTTTTTAAACTCAAGCAAGCAGCAGCAGAAGATATTCATTGCTTTTAAATATTTTTTTATTGTTTTATATTTTAAACTCAGAAAATAAAGCAACACTTTTATTTTCATCCATTGTAAACATCTATACGCTAGGGGGTAAATGTCTTTTTACAAATCAATCACAAATTTTGAGTAAGATGCACACCGCGTTATGAAATCGGTGTGAGCTATATATGAGTGTATTTTTTGAAAGTGTATTATTTGAAAGAAGCAATGCAAACTTATTTAAAATTGGAGGTGTGCACGTGAGCGTTTTTTGACTCACGACACGCACGCTCACGCAGAAAAATATTTTACTCACGCACTTTCACAAACGAATAATGCTAGGAACACAACTGGGACGAACGACGAATTTTTCGGTGCGTATTTTCGTCATAAAAATAACGTTAACTGAACTAAAAAATTACATACTTAATTAAGCCATCCACCCGGGTCCATTTTATTTTGACATTTAGCCCTCTTCTCCAACGGACCACTTAGAATACGGGCTTGGAGCTCATAATTGTTTTAAATATATTAATATTGATATAATATTTAGCAAAACTAATTGTATTTTAGTCGTTGATATCCCTGTGAAATTTTAGGGCAATCGGTCCACATTTACTCATAGGGCCCTTGTAAGTCAAATTTCGTAAAATAGCCTTTGTGATCATAATTCACTAACAAATGTAAGTTCGACAGCTTTAAATGTTATTATTATATGAACAATTTAAATATATTTTAAACGTGAATCCATAACTGATATGTTGGAGATTTATATCCGAAAAAAGGTTTTACCATAAATTCTAGGAAAGTCTTTTTATTCCAAATAAAATAAAATTTCTTTTATAAATTTTTATTGTGCTTTTTTGCTCTAATTTTTATGTTAATTTGCATAGAATACATTTTTCATTTAACTGTCTTAGTGAAAATTTCATCTAAGTATGTCTCCTGTTCATCTTCAAGGAGCTGCTTGGCGTCTTTGTCCAATTACATGGGGGTGGAATTCCATTTTTGTCAAATGCTGGAGATATATGGATCAGAAGTGCACAGTAAAATATTAAAGAGGTTTTCATTGGTACTATATCTATATATCTTTCTTGTGTTGTGCATGCGAAAATATCTATAATCTTTGTTCCTTTTTTCTTGCGCTTCTTCAGAAAGATCTCCAATCGGCAGCATATTGTGTTGAATAATGTTTTCTCCATGATATAGTATTTTATGGACTGTCGATGGCATATTCCTCCAATCATATTTTTCGTTGTATAGTTTCGCTGTTTCATTAGCATACTGACCAAATTTTCTTGCATTTACCTTTTTATTGCATGATATTACTTGCAGTATCATTTTATAGCGTTTTATTAATTCTTGCTGTGTTGCCATCATTTGTGTTTCCTTCTCCTTGCTTTGGCTGATCGATCAGTAAACTTAATTCTAAATATTTTTCTTGTACGCGTTTTTTTTGCCTCTCTTTTGGCTTTATTTTCGTCACTATTTCGTACTGTTCCTTTATGTGTTCCATAAATCGAATTTTAGCATGGAGTGGGACAAACCAAATTCATAGGCTTCTTGGAAAGTAGTGTCTTCTGTTGGAAGTTGACTTAATTGGCTTGCAGTTTTTTTTGCAAATAACACAGCTCGAAGATGATGATCAGTTATGGCCTGTGCAACTTTTCCATCAATCATTGTAAGTAGCATTTGATAATTTATTTGAATCTCTTGATCGTTAAGTAACAAAGTTATCGGTTGAAGTTTATCTATTTGTTGTTTAAGTTTAAATATTTCTTATAATATTACATCCTTCGTTTTCTTCTTGAAAGCAAATTTAATGTGTCTGCAATATTTTGTGGAGGAAGGTATTTCGTTTTTCCATATGTCAATATCGGTTTCTTTGCTAGTAGATGGCTCAAAATTAATGTTCTTTGTTTTTAGCCTTAACGGAACAAAAGATATCATAAATAAGTCAGAATCTGATATTTTTTCTGCATTATACTGCTTATATAACTTTTGTCCAGAAGATCCTTCGCATCTCCATGTAGAAATTAATGTGAGGCTACAGTCACCAAGCTTTTTAATATTATCTGCGTCCAATGTTTTCAACAATCTTTCCGCAGTATGATTTAATATGTCTTGCAATACCACCTCTGCTGAACTTTCTGTAATGTTTATAGAATTTTGTGGTGGTAAACAATATTTTTTAATTAAAACCAAATCTCTATATTCTGGATAAATGGAGCAATGTTTTCCAACTGCCCCCTTTCGCAATTCCATATACTGATATTTTGTTAGCTTTAAGTCCAGAAATATTGAAAATGCTTCTTCAGATGTAAATTTTTTATCATCGGTTGGTGTTGGAATGCTCTTTAAAATCCTTGGGCTTACTTTCATTACATTTTCTATTATATAAATTTTTTTAGTTTTATTTTTTGTTGGTCCTAGTTGATGGAAAAACGTATCGTTAATTATTTCTTGAGAAAATTCTTCATTAATGCTTTGCAGCTTTCATCTTCGGGACCTTTCACTACACTCCTCAACTGGTCTGGCAGGTCGGCTCACATTTGATGGTTTTGGTTGGCTTTTAAATACAACTTTGCTTGTAAGCCATTGTTTGTTGCACTTAAATTTTTTTCCTTATTTCTATAACATTCATTATACCGTTTATTTAATCGCGTTAAAAAATTATTAATTTTTTTTTAAATGGTCGCACAACTCAAAATAAGGGTCTTTTAAAATGTGTAATATATCATCGTTTTTGTTTTTTTTTTTGTACAAAATAAATTTTAGCAAGATCGTTATAACTGAACTTAGCCATCGTTTTGACAATACTGATCGTCTTTATTAATTTGGTCTGCTTTTATACACATCAAGTTTTCTTGAAGCAGGTATGTGTTTAAACGAGAGAGAGAGGAAAGAAGAAAGAAGAGGAGTGCAGACATGCTTGTACCGACAAGTTACTTCAATTCTGTTTTGTTATTTCATTCTCATATTCAAAACTCATTAAAAACTTGAACACAAACCGTCTGTGTCTAAACCAATTCTGCCCACAGAGAAAAAACCGAGAGAATTGTATAAGCGTACGTGCATTCATTTGTACAAAAAGCCGATTGATATTCGGCACTCTGACGCTTCTCTGGCCAGCAGTAGTCTAAGCAACCTGGCAGCTTTAAAAGAGAATTAAAGAAACCTGCTGCAAGAAAACCTAATGTGTCTATCGTATTTTAACCTTTATATGAGCAGCAGCTACCTGGGTACACAATAAAGTTATAACAAAAGGTTGAATATATCAGTCCAAATACAACAACTCATGTACCTACCCCCGCTTATATGTAACTATACATTTTTTAATGGTCTAAATTACAAAAATGCATTTAATGCATTATAATAACAGTATTTTATTATACCCTTTTCATTAATAAAACTTCTTGAAAAAAAAAAGAAAAACATACACACAATACACACACAACACATGTAGATATACCGCACTCCCATACCTAAAATATCCGACATGCAAGCAGTAAAATCATTGTAGTTCCTAGCATATAATAACAGCTCAAAGTACGTACTATAACACGTTATAAGTCATTTTACGAAGTTTTTCGCAGAAAAAAAGTTGCGTTCCACTGAACATCGAGATTTGGGTACATTTTAGACCTTTACTGCAATGCCCAAATCTGGGACTCGAGTAAAGTAAGGCACGATTTTTTTAAACTATTTTATAAGTTAAGAAATGATATTGTGTGAAGAAGAAAAATTTTTCCAAAAATATATAAAACCAAAAAAGTTATGCCCACTTGAAGTTCAAAAATTTTCTAAAATATTTTGAATTTCAGCTTCTATTAAAAATAGCGCGTTTTTGATCACCCTATTCTAAGAGAAATAATCGAAATAAAAACTTAAATTTCTGGATTTCGAGGTTCCTATATGTTTACTTTTCTATATAAAAAAAATTAAATCGGTGACACAAAAAAAATTTTTTTTGAAGAGTTTTGGCCGCCATCTCTTCAAATGTGCCACTGTGCGCCGTACAACGAAATTCGTCGTGCGTGACCAGCGTGACCGTTTGACCGACTAAAGTGGCAAATTGCCACTTTTTCAACTGCCTTTCCCCTTTTTCGACTGCTTTGCCACTTTTCGTCTCCCTTTTTTTGGGCGAGTTATATGAAAATACATTGAAAATAAAAAGTTTAGTGTAGTTTTAAATTTTTTTTTTAATTTTGACCCTTTTTTTTGATAAATCCCCTATTTGGTGCCACTTTTTGAAAAATGTCATCGGTCACCCTGTGCGTGACGTACTCTGAGATATATTTATTTCTATTTTGTACGCCGACGAACGACGAAAAAACAATTTTCTCTCACTCTCTTTACATACACAATAACCAGTGTGACCAGATTTTAAAATAAAATTAAGCTAAACTACGTATGTCCTTAATACATTTTTAGAGAATACGTAATTTAGATTAAAAAAGGCTAAAAAAAAGTGAAATAAGTTTTTAAAAAAGGTAACAAAATAAGCTAAGAGCTAAATAAACATTTTAAAGCTAAATCCAGAAGAAATGAGCTAAATTTAGCCCAAAATTAGCTAATATGGTCACACTGACAATAACCAACTTTATCAATTTTAAGAGCTGAATTCGCTGAGTAAATTCGTTGTTATTGTGCTTCACAAGACGAATTTACGCAGCAAATTCTTATCGACGAATTCGCCGACGTGGACAAAATTCGTCGTTCGTCGCAATTGTGTTCCTAGCATAATATTGAAAATTTTTGCGATCACGCACGCTCACGAACAAAATATTCTTAATCACGCACGAGTGACTTACAACTTATCACGATCACACACACTCACGAAAAAGTATATAATCCCATTTGTATCTTTTTTTGGGTTAAAATATAGGTTTTTATACATACATATGTATTTATGTATGTACATATGTATGCACGTGTATATGTGGGGACTTTTACAAAGTAAATAGCAATAAATCTGGAACTTCTAAACTACTGATTGGAATTATATGAAACTCCTAACATCTGTAGAGGAGGACTAAGGCTCTTCTTAGGACTCATGATAGCCTTCTGGCTTGAGCTGGACATGAGTTACAGTGGCCCAAAGTTGACTACCTGGTACTCAAAAAAAACTTCTGAAGCTTGTAACTTTCTTAAACATTATCCATATAAACCATTTTGACATAAACTTGAAATTGAAAGAAATAATTTCCCAATATGTGTTTTCCGTATCTCTCATAAGATATTTTACTTAAGACAAAGAAATTTTTTTCCCTTGACGTTTTTTAGTATCTCGCCTATTACTTTTTAGTTCATTGTTGGATATTAAGTTAAGACAGCATTAAATTTTTCACAAAAAATTATTAACATATCCATTGGTGAAATCGGGAAAAGGCTAAAAAATCAAAATTTTAAAATTTCTCTGAAAAAGCATACGTTTTTTTAAGTATCTTCATCAGTTTTGCATAGGGATGCCAATACCGAAATCCCGAATACCGAAAACCCGGGATTATTCTAAAAAACTGAATCCCGAATCCAGAGTAGCAGGCCGACCAAAAAATTTCGGCGGCGGCTGAAAGACAAATATTTTCGGCGGCGCCGGCTGAACGGCTTAACGCCGATTTGTTTAAGCATATAAAAAATTTCTGAACCCAGTCTGTTTCTAGAAAACTACGTGAATTATTGAATCACCACGTTGTAACATTATTTATTTTGGTGTTTTTTATGGGAGTTGTTAAAATTTAAGTTTAAAATTTTTTAAACGCACTAATAATGCCAAATTAACATTTTACTTATTAAGTAAAATGTTTTTTTATTTATTTATTTTATTTATTTTGCAATAGTTTGAATATTGCAGTAATTGATGTCCTAAATGCCAATAAAAATAACTTCGTAAATAATTTGTTAAACCATAGAAACTAGACTATACATAAATTTCATTTAAGATTCCTGATTGAATTAAAAGTTAGTTACTTTATTGCAACACTGCTACCGATGAACGAATAAAAAGCTTTGTTCCAATAATTATAAAAATGTAAACGTGCATGGATTTAAGAAGGGACTCCAATAGAGAACGTAAGTGTTGTCGCTGATCAACAAAAGTGGAAGTGTGTGAACCCGGACTTACCATTCATATAAACATTTTCTCTATATGTGGCAGCAAAATCAACTTTTTTTAAGGGACGCTCGCTATCATATTCAATACAAAATATAATTAAAAACTATAAGCAAGTTGAGTAGACACAATATTAAATATAATACGAGTAACTTGTCGTGTTTAACGCCTCCCATTAAAGGGAGTGAATCATTTGTTCATCAATTGAATAATTTCTGATCTCAGTTGAGAATTCGTTTCACGATTTTCTAAATATTTCCATGACTTATTGCACTATCCAAACATCGTTTGTTTGTTGGGTATGGTTCGAATAGTCTGAAAAGTACATACATGTTTGGTCTAAGTTCCAGGAATTTATCATTGTACATGGAGTTAAATAAGAGACAAACTATATTTGTAGGACCAGTACACCTTGATCGCCGGGTGAACAAGCCACTCCACTATGATCGCGCATTCGTAGAACCGTTTAATGCCCGAAGCTATACGGCTCACTTCCTGACCACCCTACTTATTATACTCATTGAAGTATAATTAGTAACGTCTTCATATTGGGTTTTTATAAAATATTTGTTTAGATATTCTAGCGGAGTTTTGTTGATCATTTCTTTTTGATAACCCGATAATGTCGGAAGCTTAATATTCGGGAATGAAACAATCTGTTATATCTCAGGAGTTTAATTGTTCAATCGGTCTATCTGGCTTGTTATTGGTAGACTCAAACATGTAAATATTTTCAATGATTTCATTATTTTCTTTTTCTGCATTTTCATCTAAAGACATCCAGGTTTCGTCAGCAGCATTATCATCGTCGCTGAAGTCAACATCAGATAACACAAACGTGAGCATAAAACAAAATGTCATCTTGTGCCTGATCAACACAATTGTGCTATCTGAATTTCCTTGAACGCTGGCTACTTGTTACTATGCAATTGAAAAATCTCATTTTACTGTTGCCACCAGTAATTTTGAGAGCATATATCAAAAATATTTTACGAAAACACTCACCTTGTGGACGCATGTCTACACTCCTTGAAAGACACAACCAAACGTATGCTGTATTTTTTATTTTAAGCTGTTTTTTTTGTTTCTCTTATTTTTTGAGAAAGAAACAAGACCTCACAATCACTACTTGCCGGTTAATATCAAGGCAGATCGAACAATCGATTAAGCTAGGGGTATGTAAAAAGAAAATAAATGTAAATAACAACAACAGCTATTTAAGCATAGAGTGTTGCCACTGGTATTTTTTTTTACCGGGTGGGTAAAGGTTCCCTTATGATCAGTGCTGCCAGAAAAATTTTGACTCTTGTCCCCGATTTAAAACGTCATGTCCCCAAAAATCCCCATTTCAACAGGAAAATCCTAACTTTTGTCTCCAAAAATATATCATTCATAAAAAACGATTATTAAGTCCTATGCGCAGGGATGCGAAATAAGATTTTCACAAAGTTACAAGAAAAATTTTACTTTTTTCATTAAATTGAAATTTTTTAAAAAGTTGAAATTTTTTCATATTTTCTGGGAATCACACATACATAGTTTTTTTTATGCGAAACACAATAACTAAGATAGAATCGTGCGTACAACAGTTGCACAATCAAAACTTTCAACAGTCATTTTTCTTTTTCAAAAGAAAAAAAATGTTAATTTCCAAAGAGCTTGTTCTGCATCTGCGAGCACGGTTTTGCCTATGTACATATCGTTAACTTAATACGAAAAGACAATAACTCATGTTTTTCATAGTTTACAGGAGGACGAAAAAACTAAATAAAAAAAGATGCAATATTGATACAAAATTTTTTTAAACGCAATTTTTATTAAAAACACTTCACATAAGCACATAATATTGCGTTTAAAATTTTTTTTTCAATATTGCATTTTTTAATTTAATTTTTTCCTCCTCCTGTAAACTATGAAAAACATGAGTTAGGGCCTTTTCGTATTAAGTTAACGATATATATGTTCGCGGTATTACCATGATGATAATATCATCTTCATTATAGAGTATGATTACCACACTACTCTACGAGATTTTTAAAAACTGAAATGTTACCAGTACTAATATATTATGTCAACATCCACGATTATTTTCCTGACACATGCAAATTGTTAGAGCTCAAAATGAAAAGTCCCCAAATCCCTCCCCACGAAATTCTGTCCCCAAATTAGAGGCGAAATCCCCATTTTGGGGACAAATCCCCTAATCTGGTGGCACTGCTTATGATCTGCATTAGCAACAGTGGAATGCGCATAGGATACAGCTGAACCCCTCAATAATCAATTTCAATAGCCCAATTCACAATCTTGTGCAAATGGTCTTGCATCGTTGCATTTGCAAAATGGTAGAGTATATCGATACTCACCACTAAGAATGTTTAAGCGGTGAGTAGAATATACTACACAATTTTGCACATGCAACGATGCAACACCATTTGCACAAGATTGTGAATTGGGCTAATGTATTTTTAATAAAAAAATATTTTACTTAATAAGTAAAATATTAATTTGGGATTATTAGTGCGTTTAAAAATTTTAAATTTAAATTGTAACAATTCCCATAAAAAACTCTAATTATTAACTTGACTGCACCCGGATATGCTGAGCGAATAAATGAAATAATTCCGGTTATTGTATGTTTTTTAATCATAAGTTCCATTTTTTTATATTTGTTTAATAAAATACCAAAATTTGAACAAAATACACAATTTCATTATCAAAAGAGTATAATCGAATTACTAAAATGTGCTAGTGACTATCTGTTTCCAATGTCTTCATATAGTCCATAAAGAATTAACTTATCAGTAATTCCAATGTCAGTAGTTGCTTTTCAATGACACGCACATGTTAAATGTCTATAGCAAAAATAATTGTGTGGGTTATAAATAGTCAGTAGTACTGGCGCCAAAGTCAATGGTGAATCAGTACTGATTCACTAGTGACATTTCCTACAGGGTTTCTATAGTAATTTAAATCATATATACATATGTATGTATGTATGTAATTCTGAATATGGTAACATGTTGAGATATTTAAATATATAATTCAGGGTGGTACTGGCTGAGGTTTTCGAGCCCGGTCATGGACAAAGTCATTAAATAACGATACCTCGTGGGAAACAAAATAACCAATCAAATGGCTACTAAGCGCAGCAACAATCATTTTTTACGCCTCAATGACACCAGTGGAGCTGCAACACTGCTTTATTAAAAAAAACCGTGCACAAGGTAGACTTGTCTTCCCTATTTCTAGCCCTTTCATAAAGAAGGTAATAGTAGTAGGCATCCATTGCCTGAGTGCTACTTCTCTTAAAAAAATATCAACAAAATTTTATGCTCCATTTCTGGAGTTGCACAAATCAAAATTGCGGTTTATCATTTCAAAAGCAGAAATCATTGTAAATTTTTTTCAAGTCTTTAGGTTGCCTGCATTGTATGTAAGCTATACTTATGAAGTCATTGATTGGTTCAATAATTTCTTTAATTAGAAAAAATTTTAAAATTTTTTTTTTCTCAATCACATTTTTGATTGATTTTTTTTTAAATAAAATTTAATTAAAATATTAATTGATTCAATCATTCTATTAATTAGAAAGAAATATATCGTCTTTTTTTGACACTTTATGAAACTCAATTTTTGTAAAATATTTGCCTGCGTATTTTGCAATTTCAGCAGTCACTAGTGGCATATTTAGATCACGATCTAAATTTAATTTTTGATGTGTAAACATCTATACGCTAGGGGGTAAAAATCTTTTGACTTTGATTTCTTTGCTGAGATTTCTTTGCTGAGACTTCTTTGCTTTTTGCTTTTTGCTTTTGCTTTACATTGTCAAATCGTTGTGAGCTATGTATGAGTGTATTAGTGTTTGAAAGAAGCAATACCAAGCAGAGAAACAAGTCGACCGGCTCGAAGCCGACGGTGCGCCGCCGCCGGTTATTTTTCTGTATATTTCCGTACACCAAAGGTGAAAATGAACCGTAAGAGCTACGGACTTGAAATTTGGACACAATATGTAGACATTTGGCCACTACAACAACAAATACATGAGAGTTAAAAACTAAAAGGTGTTCCAAAACGAGCAACGAAAAATGTTAAAATCCCATGTAATATACATACAATTTTATGTACATATATACACTTCAAATTTGTAAAGTTAGTGTATTTTTATACAGACTACAACAATTAAGACTAAATTTAAAAAGTTTAAATTAAAGGGTGTTCCATTAGTTAATGCAATTTTGACTTTATAATTTTGACAACTTGCTGTATCTTGGAAACCGTAAGAGTAAAACTCTTGAAATTTTCAAAAACGGTAAAACTAAAAAATCAAAAAAAAAAAAAAATAAAATCACCAAATCTAAAAAAATCGCCAAAAACAAAAAAAATCGCCAAATCGAAAAACAGCACCAAATTAAAAAAATCTGTAGGACTAAAATAAATCGCGAAAAACCGGAAAAATCGCCAAAGTTTAAAAAATCCTTAAACAAAAAATCGCCAATATGAAAAAATCGCCAAAATCAAAAAATCGCCTAAATAAAAAAAACCACAAAAACAGAAAAAAATCGCCAAAATGAAAAAAACCCCAAAAAACAGAAAAAATCGCCAAAATGAAAAAATCGCCAAAATGAAAAAAAATTGCGAAAATTAAAAAAACCCAAAAAGAAAAAAAAACGCCAAAACGAGAAAAAAGCGATAAAACTGAAAAAAAAATCGTTTAAACTGAAAAAACTTAAAAAATTAAGAAAGATACATAAATAAAAAAAATTATCAAAACCGAATGTGCGCGAGTCAAAGTCGCACCTTACTGAATTTATTTTAATTGCAATGCGTACACAACAACAAGAACAGCAACAACTAAACGATGAACAACAGGAATTAAAAATTAAAAAGTAAAAGTAAAGGCATTTACCATAGATGACCACTGCAGTACCACTAAAGTTTCAGTAAAAACAAGAAAAAATTTTACTGATTACTAAAATTTTTTTCTACAATTTTTATAAATTGCCTAAATGATTTTTTATATGATGAGGTGCATTGAATTTTCAGTAATCAGTAATGCCCGTATTCATAATGAAATTCTACCAAGTGGCTAAATGTTTTTCATACAAAAGTTTCAAAATTTGAATGAAAAAACTTTGCCACTTGCTACGGCCCTACGATTTTACTAGTAATGCAAATTAAATTTCATTAGCATTAAAAATTTACTGAATTTTTTAGTAATCAGTATATTTACTGCTTACTGCAATTTTGAATGCAGTACATATACATATACTGCAGTGTGCCCATTTACTAACCAAATAAGTTTAATAAAACAAACAAAAACCAACAAATTCATATGTATTTACAATATTGAAAGTTTTGATACTTTTAATTAATTAATTTAAAAAAAGATACTAAAAGTATAAGTATATACTTCCAACTTAAAAAAAATTTCATTACTAGATGCTTACACATCTCCTCTGTGATGGGACTCATGGAGCTGATGTTATAAACCGTACAATTTTTGCTTGCCTTCGTTGGTTTTTCTCTGTATTGGAAGCTGAAGCAGTGATGCAGCACCATATAGGTTTCAAAAGTGACTGGTGTATTAAAAGTTTACAATCTAAACTGAGGGTTGAATTTCTAGCTATCAGGCGACGTATCTGAGTTAGGTTAGGAAGGGTGCTGCCTTACCGCACTCCCAGTCGGAGACCCAATTGTGTCCATTGTGATTGTATCTGTATTAAATTACGTTTGATTTGTGTTAGCTTTGAGTCAATGTGGTATTTCCATGTAAGCCGCCGATCAAGGTGTATACCAAGGTAAATATTTTACCTGTAAATGTTGAGGAATAATTTGATTGTTGATTCTAATGGGAGAACAAGTATGTACGGTAAATGTTTCCTAAACATACTTTTATTCGTTTTATTCGTGTTCAACCACAGCTCCAGCTAGGTAATATGTTCCTGAATATATCGGTATGCCTCGTAAGGGTTTTCATGCATACTGGCAGGTTGTATCATCGTCAAATGTAGATGTGTAGATATTACTGCTCACAGGCACATTGCAATTATAAATCAAATACATAACTGGTCCCATTATACTATTTTGTGGCACACTGGAGAAGAGATTGTTTGGGCAAGCTCATAAAATCTCTTTCTATAGCAATGAAGTTCCAGGAAATAACATAACTGTCCTTCTTTAATTTTAAAATTAGGCCTTCATGCCACACTTGATTAAAGGGCTGAGAAACATCTTCAAAGAAGGTAGAACAATACTTCTTTTCTTGAAATGATCTTCTTATAACTTGAAGTAATCTATTCGTTTGTTCAATGTTTCTATGCTAAATTTTAAATTTAAATTAATGACCCGGGCCGCACCTATTATCACTTAGAATTTTGTTATGAGCAGCTTTTTGAAAACCTTTGATATTGTTGATAGCAAACTAATTGGCAAGCTTTTAGTGGTGTGGATAATACTAAAGTCGTAATATGGCATTTGAAAAAAAGCGTTATTGTAATACTAATTCCATCAATACCTGGAGGTTTCTTTAAGTTAAATTCAGAAATTAGTTTTATACATCACGCATCGTAAACTTTAAGGTCCGAGGAGGTAGAGTACCTACGCTCGGCACATCAACAACAACAGTACATGTGTTTGGGGTAAATACAGATTCAGCATCGCTTCTTGCCTAACCTCCGGTTGAAGTGCTCAGAGGTCGTTTAAAATCAACAGATATTTTAAGATTTCTAGCAGCGTGCCAACGAAAGTAATTAGAAGCTGGTGTGACATCGAGACCTTCCAGATAGTTTTTAAGAGATGCAGTTCTTTAGATGCCAGCAACTCTAAAAGTCATTCGTGTACCCTTTAGGTCCAATTTTATGTTGTGGTGGTCTGTCTATTGCCAGTCCCTTCTTACTCTTCTTTCTCACAAACAAGACGTTCAATATTCTTAGAACAAATTCCTTTAAACTCAAACTGAGTATAGGAGGTAGCAGCATGTTCAGAAGCCTGTTTAATCTTTTCTTTAAGTTTAGATATGATAGATTCCACATCCTCGGATGTTCTTACCTTATTATTTTCCGTGAAATGACTGCTGAGATATTTTTTCAATCCCAGCCAATTAACATGATTAATCGTCCTAACATATGAGTGAAGAATTCAGCAGGCCAGTAAGCTGGCTGGCCTTCCATTTTTGAAATGTAGGTGTAATAAGACGCGAACCGCAGAATATATTTTTTACATTGTAGTCGCCAGCTGCTACGAAACTAGGTCCAAGCGTTTTGTAGAAATCGTCGTATTGATCTTCGGTGATTAAGAATATGGCATTGGAGTAAATGGATTATATCGTCCCTACCACGTCAAACTATACAATATGCAAATTTGTACTTTTCAGGAGAGCACAAAGAGTCGTAAATTGTGAATTTAATGCCGGCGTATTCCTAAAAATGCCAGCTTAAAATATTTCTTATTGAGTTATCTAACGTCTATGAGTATTTCAGCTTTTTGAAAACAGGCATATCTTAGAAATTAGAGTACCATGGTACGAATTATATAGGGTGTAATCATTCCTTCTAAAACAGCTTTTTCAATTCAAATGAGTCTCAGAGGCCAACATTACATCAATATTTTTTCCGTGTTGGCGAATGCTTGTATACTGCATTCTCAGCATTTCTGCCATCAAGCTAGTCATATTATTTGTAAAGTTGTTGATAGTTTGTACTAGATTTCCAATAGTAGCTCCAAGGTGACTTGTGCTATCATTTGTTGAATTATTTGGTGATGACACTTTTTTGCGTGGGAATATAATTGATTTTCACATCGTCAGCATACAATACATGTGTAAGGATTGATTGGATCATTTGAGAATAAGTGTCGGAGTAAGTATTTCTTTTTTTAGCTTGGGTTACTTTAGTCATAGCCTGTATAAAAAAAGAGTACACAAGACATCCTATATAGTTAGCAGTGTGGTTACCTCCATAATTACTGCATTTTCATCTGTTTCATCTTTTGTGTGACTCATTCGACTTTTTTTTTACCAATTTCAAGACTTGATATCGATTTTAGCATTTATTTTCATTGTAAGTGCATAATGTTTGCATAATCTGGTATATATAAGCTAGACAGAGATTTTGAGTAGAACTGTCAGTTCGTCGAATTGGCGCTCCATTGAAATTCACACAAAAAAGTTGTGAAAATAGTACCACTTTTTGGTACATTTCCTATACAAATTCAATTTCATTACATAAATAAATGAATTCAAAAACTCAAATGAAATTTATATTAGTTAGAGTTGCGTTTTTATAATCAAGAGAAAATTGCCAAAGCGAAAAAACGCATCTAAACGAAGGCAGCCAAAATGGAAAAGTTTGCCAAAGCGAAAAAATCGTAAATGAAAAAAATGCCAAAACTAAAAAAATTTCAACATGAAAGAAATCGCTTTTGGGTGATTTTTGGAGAAAAAACATTCCTATCAATTTGGGTCTCAAACAAAAAAAAAAAAAAAAAAAAAAGTATAAAAAAATTCTGAGACGACCCACAGTGGCTCAGAATCAATTTTCATCGGCCAAAACCTATTTTTGTAATTTACTATTATTTGAGTAAAAAACTATAAAAATATTACGGCCTAATTTAAAAAACTTATTAAGGCTTTTTAAAAAACCTTTTTAAAGCCTTAATAGGTTTTATAAATAAAGCTGTTAATGTTTAATGTAATGTTTTTATATTTAATATTTTTGTAATTTAATTGGCCAAAAGAGTTTAATGAATACATTGAAAACAAACACATAAATTAAATTTAAATAACGTATTTTGTGCATTGTATAAAAAGAGGTCACAATATAAATATCTATGATACGAGTATATCCAAAGATAAATATTTCTTTAGGTACTAATATTTAGTTTTGAATTATGGCTAAATTGGGTCACAAATAATAGGGTAATTTTGCCTTACTATCTCGTTGCAAGTTTCTGTTAGGAAAGTAAATGAACACAACTAATATTAGTCTTTCTGTGAATTTAGCGCATTTCTATTTTAAGAGAAAATATGGTCTTAGAATAGTCTCGTGAAATGGACGGTTCTAATCAGATAAAATTCTTAGGTGCTTTTTTTGGTAAGAGGTTGTCTTGGAACGCTAATTTTGAAATTGTAGTACAGAAAGCCACTTCACTTATGTATATAAAGTATTAAAACTTAATTAATCATTTTGATCTGCAATATGTACGCCAAATTGATTATTATGCACGGTGCGTTTGTGGTGATTATGTGAGAGCAGAAAAATTATCCACATTCGGTAACTATTAGATCATGCTGAATCCTTACGTTGCATGCCTGATCGCTACTAACGTAATTAAGGAATGTGTAATCTTGTTCATGGAGACCGTACCTTGCTACACATTGTGTTAGCAATGTTGGTATCAATCCTGACCATATTTTCCTGTGTCAGACTACTCGGTATTCCTAGTGACTGGATTAATCGAGAACTAAAATTTAGTTGGAGGTTCAATGTAAATATTCCAGCTAGTATGGGAGTATCGTGGTATTCCTGCAGATTTCAAAAGTTCAATATGGTTTACGGATAACCACAAAACCGAAGATTAACGTTGGTAATATCTGTAGCTATGATTACTAAATAATAAATGCTAAGTTTTACTAAATACTAAGTCATGGAGCTATTTAGGAAGTTGATGATTTCTGTTACATGTCCAAAGCCTTTTTACTGTGTCAATTGGTAGACGGCGAAATCTCCAATTAAGGAGAAGACCTGATTTGATCATTTGAGAGTGAGCTATACTAGGTCATTACTGGTACTTTTTTCGCATAATAACGTTGTGAACTACCCTTTTGCTATGATAAGTTTCCTTTCGAACGAATCACCAGGGTATGGCGATATCATAACAAAGATTACGCGCAGTGTGAAAGTGTTATTATTTCCTGGTTCTGTAAATTATATAAACTCGGACTATCTTTCAGTTACACTGAAAGGAAAACCTTCATTCAGACAAAGAAATTCTTCACTGTATTAATCAAATGTTTCATTAAAAGTCAGCTAATGAAGCCCTTCATTGCATCACTGAAGAATGATTCATTGTATTTATGAAGTTAATTTTGGCGGCTATATGATAAATAGAATGAAACTATTTCATTAATTCAATGAAACTTTTTTATGAATATTATGTAGTTGTTTCATTGATTTAATGAAGTTTTTACATACAATAAATGAATTTTATTCATAAATATAAAGAAAATTTCATATATATAATGAAATATAAGCAGTAAATAATGAAAATTTTCTATTAAAAATATGAAATCATATCCCTTCCAAACCACCTACTTAATAAAAGATATATAGATTTTTTTATTTTATTTAATATATAGAAATACATATGTACTTAATATATAAGCATATGTATGTATTTATTAACGTAAAACATTTAAAATTTAAGGAACTCATCAGTAGATTTCAACCCAAATAATGTTTAAGAAAGCCGAAAAACTTGCATGTTTATAGTAAAACTCTTAATATTGTTACGGAAATGGCCGTCGACAATGTTAAGCAACATTACACAAAAATATTCCAACAGAGTTAATGTAAGTGTTACGCGAAAATATTACTACAGGGTCAATGAAACGAATAATCTAGAATAGTAGCAAACAACTAAAGGTACCAACAGACGACATGTTTTTCACATTGTATGTGCCAGAATTTACATATGTAAACGAAAACATGTCGTGTGTTACCTTTAAAACATTGCTTGTGTAAAAAATATGACAAAAAACATAAGACATTATTTGAAATAGAGCGTGCTCTATTTTCTTATGTTAAACGTACAGCTCCAAAATGTCTATGTCATGCGAAAAAATTCGTTGGCGGTTGATTATGTGCACTATCATTAGCCGTCATTGCAAGACAAATTAATTATATATATTTTTTTTTTAATTTAACGTTGTCGTTTTATTAAAATATGTCCAAAAATGTATAGATTTTTAGATACAACCTCAACGTCTTGTTTAAAAAAGAAAAAATTAAAAAAGCAAATTTGCGTCGCCAGTACTACAGCGACGGAACCAAAAATATTTCGACGGCTGCAAGCCATTTATAAAACAAACTACGTGGATATTTATGTACTGAAAAAGAAGAAGTGATACTACATGTACGTTTGTGACCAAAAATTATAAACCTTATGTAAATTAACCAATATTGACAAGCATAAAGAAAAACATACGAGTCGAAAACTTAAAAAACACATGTAAAAAACATGTCGTCTGTTGGTACCTTAAATAAGCACGCGCAGCATTAAACGTAAACAAGCAAAAGGAACAACAAAAAGCGTCTGCTTATTAAGAAGATTCACATATGTACACACATACATACATGCCAATTCAAACGAAAAGCAAAAGATAATCAGTACCGTGTATTGCTTAGTTAATGATGTACAAACGTATGCATATACACATGTATGTACATACATAGTTACCACATGAACTTAATTAGGCAGCATATAAGATGATAATGATCGTCTAGACATTGCTTGAAACTTCTGGTGGTGTTTGTGTGAAATATAAAAAGAGGTGACGCATCCAATGAGTTAGTTAGTTGCGAGTCAGTTATAATTGTGTTGTGAACGAGTTGCGAACAAGTCAATCAGTTGCGAGTGAACAAGTCAGTTGATAATTAAGTTGTGAATTAATAATAGTCTGCGATACAGTGGTGAGTTGATAGTTAAGAACAGTCTGTGATTTACTTGTGAGTTGGAGTAAAGGAGAAACTATAGGACAGTCTATAGTGACAGCAAAGTCTGTCGTGGAATTGAGTTTATTGTGGAGTCTATCGTGTCGACTGGAGTAAAGAGAACAGCGCAGCGAATAGATGTGTGTAAGGGTGTAGGTAAAGCCAGTGAGTCTTTATTGGTGTATCAACTGTGAGTGACGGCAGAGTGAGTTTCGTAAGTGACGAGCAGCAGACAAAGAGGTGTTACGTGAATACTTGTGCAGCCAGCTAAGAAACGTGCGTAAACTACAGCGAGGAAGGCATAGTGGTAATCAGTTGTGAATATTTGTGTGTAATTTATTAGTTTAAGTTGTATTAGTTTATATAAGCTCTTGATTAATTTAGTTTAAGTGTATTTGTAAATAAAACTTGTTTCATTCTTAACCCTAATTACTACACTCGGCTCTTGTATTCATTTGCAAATCTTCGAGTCCACGGAAAAGCGTTTTTATAGAGAGAAAAACATAACAATATGTTGTTGAGAATCAAAATACACAAACATAAGTTTAAAAGAATCAAACAAAAATCTTAACAAAACAAGCATCTTTATAAAATGTTTGGCACAACCTTCTTGCGTTTGTATAGTGGTGAGGGACGTGAATGGATAAAAAAGAGAAATAGAGAGATATCTGCTATACAATGAAGAATATTACATTGTATAAATGAAATGATTTCATTGCATTTATGATGACCATACTGCTTTGAAATTAAAAGGATTGGAAAAGTAAGAAATAGAAAATATATTTTAAGAAAATAACTTTATTTATTTAAGTTTGACAAACTGAATACAGTAAGAAAATGAAATTCTTGGAACTTATTTATATTTGCCCCAAATTCGCCAAAGAGAAAATTCGTTTAAACAATGTAACGATTTTCATTAATACAATGAACAGCACATGAAGAGCAGAGATGGAAAGATTTCATGCATACAATGAAATTGTTCATTGTATTAATGAAAAGTTTCATTAATATAATGAAGAACATTTAATGAAACCGTTTCATTCTCTGAATGAATAATTTTCCTTTCAGTGTACATTTCGACTAGAGCAGTTTTTATACAGAAAGTAGCTATGTGGACTGAAAAGATTTCCGCCTTGTTCTTTTTTGATCAAAACACTAGAAAAAAAGCAATGTGAGTCCGATCACAGAGGAGATGTGTAAACATCTAGTAATGAAATTTTTTTTAAGTTGGAAGTACTTATACTTTTAGTATCTTTTTTTAAATTAATTAATTAAAAGTATCAAAACTTTCAATATTGTAAATACATATGAATTTGTTGGTTTTTGTTTGTTTTATTATATGGTTAGTAAGTGGTTAGTAAATGGGCACACTGCAGTATATGTATATGTACTGCATTCAAAATTGCAGTAAGCAGTAAATATACTGATTACTAAAAAATTCAGTAAATTTTAAATGCTAATGAAATTTAATTTGCATTATTAGTAAAATCGTAAGGCCGTAGCAAGTGGCAAAGTTTTTTCATTCAAATTTTGAAACTTTTGTATGAAAAACATTTAGCAAGTTAGTAGAATTTCATTATGAATACGGGCATTACTGATTACTGAAAATTCAATGCACCTCATCATATAAAAAATTATTTAGGCAATTTATAAAAATCGTAGAAAAAAATTTTAGTAATCAGTAAAATATTTTCTTGTTTTTACTGAAACTTTAGTGGTACTGCAGTGGTCATCTATGGTAAATGCCTTTACTTTTACTTTTTAATTTTTAATTCCTGTTGTTCATCGTTTAGTTGTTGCTGTTCTTGTTGCTGTGTACGCATTGCAATTAAAATAAATTCAGTAAGGTGCGACTTTGACTCGCGCACATTCGGTTTTGATAATTTTTTTTTTTTGATTAAGCTTTCTTATTTTTTAAGTTTTTTCAGTTTAAACGACTTTCTTTTAGTTTTATCGCTTTTTCCTCGTTTTGACGTTTTTTTCTCTTTTTGGGTTTTTTTAATTTTCGCAATTTTTTTTTTCATTTTGGCGATTTTTTTCATTTTGCCGATTCTTTCATGTTGGCGATTTTTTTTGTTTTTTGGGGGTTTTTTCATGTTGGCGATTTTTTTCTGTTTTTGTGGTTTTTTTATTTAAGCGATTTTTTGATTTTGGCGATTTTTTCATATTGGGGATTTTTTTGTTTAAGGATTTTTTTAATTTTGGCGAATTTTGCGGTTTTTCGCGATTTATTTTAGTCCTGGAGATTTTTTTAATTTGGTGCTTTTTTTTCGTTTTGGCGATTTTTTTATATTTGGCGATTTTATATTTTTTTTTTTGATTTTTTAGTTTTACCGTTTTTGAAAATTTCAAGAGTTTTACTCTTACGGTTTCCAAGATACAGCAAGTTGTTAAAATTACAAAGTCAAAATTGCATTAACTGATGGAACACCCATTGATTTAAATTTTTTAAATTTAGTGTTAGTTGTTGTAGTCTGTATAAAAATACACTAACTTTTAAAATTTCAAGTGTATATATGTACATACAATTGTATGTATATTACATGGGATTTTTCGTTGCTCGTTTTGGAACACCCTTTTTAACTCTCATGTATTTGTTGTTGTAGTGGCCAAATGTCTACATATTGTGTCCAAATTTTAAGTCCGTAGCTCTTACAGTTCATTTTCACCTTTGGTGTACGGAAATATACAGAAAAATAACCGGCGGCGGCGCACCGTCGGCCTCGAGCCGGTCGACTTGTTTCTCTGCTTGGTATTGGTTCTTTCAAACACTAATACACTCACACATAGCTCACACCGATTTGACAATGCAAAGCAAAAGCAAGAAGCAAAGAAATCTCAGCAAAGAAATCAAAGTCAAAAGATTTTTACTCCCTAACGTATAGATGTTTACACATCAAAAATTAAAGATTCTCCCATTAGTTAAGCACTTGTGGTATCGTATATAATATCAAGAAGTCAATATGCCTACGGAAGATGTCGATCTACAAACACAGCTCTTTACGAGGTGGTGAGACATCAATACATCAATAGAACACAAGCAATCCACTATATCTACCTTCCTAGTCTTAATATGTACTTTCAACAGTGTAGCCAATTCCAACATTGTGCTCTGGAGGAATGTACTCGTATTATGATCTGGATTGCAATTATGCTGGAAACAAGAAAAGTCACTGCAAAGTAATGAAACTGCAAGTGTAGGAAGAGAAAGAACGCAAGGTGGGATGATTTCCCCCACTCTCCTTTCTCGTTGCTTATACCATTCTTTTTCAGTTAGAAAATTAGGGTATATAAGCCATAGCGTATACGGATGATATTGTAATGCCGGTATTACGGATATTTATGGCCGTGATAAACAATATCATGAACAATCAGAGAAATATCTGTCTATATATCTGTTCACCCTTAAGTTTTCTATAAATCATGTTCAGCAGTTTCAAATAAAATCATGCGGGGACCTTTGTGGATAGTTTCATCTTTCTTACTGTACTACATACGGGCCTTTTCAGTAAAAAAAGTTATCCACAAGAACATTATTTCACATCTATACCGAGTTCTTAAAAAAAATAAAGTTTTGAGAGTCTCCGATATTTTTGTCAGTTCTAATGGTTTTGTTTATTTTAAATTTTAGCAAATTTGTAATATTTTTTTTGTTGAGTTTTTACGATTTTAAAGATTTGTCTGTGAAAGTAAAAGCAATCTAATACCTTAACTTTAGCCTCGCTCATACAAATACCTATCAAAAACTAAATAATTTAGTTTTACACTAAAACTTTCTCTTACCTAAAAGTAATATAGCATTGCCCTTGATATAAGTGACACTTCATTAATTTCATTTTATTTAGTATAGCTAAGACGGAACAAACAAAACTAAACGAAAAAAACAATTATTATTTTAACCTTTTTAAATGTTTCCTTGCTTAATTAATTTTAGCAGTTCAACATTTCAAGTGCAGTGCAATTACGACACATAGCAAAAGTAAGTATCTACTTTCGCTCTACCTAAGAAAATCCATTTAAACCAAAAACAAGCAAATTATTACACAATGATGTAAACGATATTGTGGCGAAAGCTTTAAAGATATTTAACTTTTATTTTATAGACGTTTCAATTATTAGAAGCAATTTATGGCCATATACATATATCCCTACAAGCAGGGACCGAAAATAATTGTTATTCTTGAATTTTTAAAGAAAAAAATCAAGTACAAGGAAATGTCGTAGAGCCTAGGCAATCAGACCATTTTGAATGTTTTCAATTAGATTTTTCAAAACTCAAATGATTTATCACTTTTTATCACTTTCATGATATGGGTATCAAATGAAAAGGATTTTCCAGAAGATGACTTGTATGAAAAAAAAATTATGCCATCTATTTTTCGATAGCTTTTGGCATGAGAAAAAAAATTCTACCACGGCATAGCAAAATAACCATTTTCGAGACGCCAGAAATTAAATTTTTTAATTTTTTTAGTTTTTTGAAGTTATTTTAGTAGGTAATAAATACATAACTCCGCTCATTAATTTTTTTTAAATAATAATATGTATAAATATTTTTTTTGTTGTGGTGGAGTTAAACATTGATACGAAATAAATAAATATCATGCAAAATAATTATTTTAAATTTATTTGTGCTATAGAAGAAATGTGCATATTATTTCGTATCTTAAGTCTTTTTTTATACTGTTCAAAAGTAAAATATTCGAGTATTATTCTTAAAAAATAATCGACTATATTTTCATACAAATCGATCCTGTCTAATGTTCATTGATGTCCGTCCTTTTGGCGTCTACGCCATTTTTCCATCGCATTTTTGGTCATCTTCTCGAAAATCCCTTTTATTTGATATCCATATCATGAAAGTGATAAATGGACACAAATGTCCACTTTTTGGCGCATCCGCTACTTTCCATTGCATTTTTGGCCATCTCCTCGAAAATCCCTTTCATTTGATACCCATATCATGAAAGTGATAAAAAGAGTAATATGTACGACCCTTTTTGGTGTCCACCATATTTTTATCGTTGGCGGAATGTTCATAGGTTGATCTCATCGTAGTAGCTATATATTTATGTACATACATATGTATTTACAATGTACAACAAATTATTTGTTACGTTTAATGTAAAAATAAGAAATTGATTTTTATTTCTGCTCAAAAAAAATAAAAATCATGAAATAACAATTATTTCTGCTCGAAAAAATAAAAATAAAAAAATAACTAATATATTCTGCTTTTTATTATAAAATGCATAACAGTTACGGTACCCGCCTACAAGAAAAGTATCAATCAATTGACCGGTAATTTGATCGGTAATTATGCAAGATATATGCATCATTGCGTTGACCAAAGTTTCTATCACATTATTAACGGCAAAATGAAAACTGTGGTGGACACTTTTTGTGTACGTGTGATGTTGCATCTTTCTTTAACTAGTGAATTTCGTCGAATAAATAACATATGTTTGTACTGCTCTTTACTAATCAATGATATCATAAATATAAGTCAAGTTTGACTGATCATAACTGATAACTGGGGGATACCCACAATTGAGTGATAATACGCGATTGATATACTGACAACAACTACACTTTTTATATTATTTTAATTGCTTTTTTATTATAAAAAATAACTTTAAAATACACAACTAAATAACACATTTAAAATAAAAAATTCAAATAATCAAAAACACCAAATAACTTAAGTGGTACCTAGCCCTCTTCACACGTTCTCATCTCCAACGCACCTTGATTTTTAAAAATATCTAAAATTTTGAAAAGAAAAATACATATAAAATTAAACTTTGTGAATTTCTTTTATTGATTGTTTTACTTATCTTTTCTTAGATTTTTATAAACCTTAAATTTTACAGACCCAATGAATTGTATATTTTTTTTAAGTTTTAACTATATACTTTAGATGTTCCACTCTAATATATGTGCTAGAGTAGAGCAACTATAATTAATAAATAAATCCATTGTCACTACCGATCACATGATTTTACTAGTCACATTGACCGTCACTATTGAATTCAATGGAAATGTAAAAAATTTTGTTTGTACCAGGTTCAGTCATTCATTTGTTGTAGGGATGTATGTAAGTATGTATATACATACATATGTATATATGTATGTATTATATTAAATTTTGAGTGCATTTTTATGACATTGAATACAAAATACTTAAATGTTTTCCACGATAATAAATTTTAGGTTATACGAATGTCATTGAAAATCAAAGTGGAAAATATGCCAAAAAAATCATATTAAAGAAGAGAGACAAACTCTTGCGTATTTTGTTATGTTCTAGAATTAATGCGATGAAATTCAACCAGGATTTTCTTCTATCAATTTCATGAAGAAAGCATATTTTTAGGAATGTGTCTGCATAATAATATTAAAGTTTCGGGATGTTATGCTTATTTGGATTACATGCAGTCACATGTAATATTATCTGTGATATTTAACTGACAGTAAATGCGCGATCAAGTCTCAATCTAGTGTATATGCAACATCTGTTTTGGCTTATGAATGAAAAATATTACTTGAAGAGATAGCGAGATATTCTAACCAATAGTTAAAATGGGTACGGGGTGCGGATGTATACTCGGAAGCGATATAACGGACGATCTGTAGATTAACTGGTCAGAATTCCATTGAAACTTTGCACAGAGAAAACGGATTTGTTGTGATAACCGAATTTGTAGCCAATCGAGTTTTGTCGGTTATAACAACTAACACAACATTCTGTTGTAGTGAACGAATATAGCTTTTGTAAGCACCAATTTTTCATTAGCGATGTGTGAATTTATAGAATGAAATGATTATTCCAACAGAAAATTTTTATTGTAACTATAGAAATAATTAATTGATACAACCAATAAATAGGTATTTCTAAAGGAATCATTGGGAGAATTGGCTCATGTACATACATACATACATACAAACATAAATTAAAACAATTTGTGCAGAATAAAGAGGTAAGTACATTATTATATTTATCGCAAATTATTCTGTAACAACCTGACACCTCGATTGCTATTGAAAAAAACGTCTAATAAGTTTAATACTCTAAAGAAAACTATTTTACTATTATCATATATTTTTATAATCATCGCCATTGACATTTGAAGCGTAACCAACTAATTACTATTGAAAAACTATTTGATTCAGACATATACATATTTATTGATTTAAACACATAGGCGTAGCTAGGCCTTTCTGGGGGGGGGCAATGCCCCCCCCAGACTTGATTTTGCCCCCCCCAGGATTTATTACAAATTCTTTTTAAAACATATTCTTTTGCCTGTAATATTAAAAAATTCTATATTTTATTTATTTTAAAATTACTCATGAAAATCACCAGAAAATCACTTTTCGAATAATCGCTAAATATACATACTTTTATTAGATAACAAATACCCAAAAAACTATAAGTTTACAGCACTTCAAAACATCACAGATAGTAAACTCCATGTGAATTTATAATGAATGTGTGTAGATATGTATGTGTGTATGTAGCTTTCAACAAATTCTTAATAAAATTGTAACTATTAGTGTACGTAGTTAGTAGCAAGACAAGTTGTTTTAAGGTGTTCTTAAGATTTTCTACTGTCAAATTGTTTGTAACAATAGCCACCAATTTTTATTTAGAGTAAAATTAAAAAAATAGCGAAAAATTATGATCTGCAAATACCTTGTATATATTCATATACTATATATACTCGTACACACACATGTATGTATGTATGTATGCATATTTATGGTTCAATCCAGGGCTGCCAGATAAAATGATGGAAAAATCGCCGAAATCCCGATAAAATATAAAATAATCGTCATTTTATGTCCGAAAAATCGTCAGAAAACGAACAAATCAAAATTTCCTCTTTGAACATGTATACATATGTTTTATTTTTATTAGAAAACAAAACAAAACAATTCATGTTCATATACAACCTTGTTAGACTAGTGGAAAACTTGTGAAAAATATTCCTAGGTCCAAATTTTGGTATCAGTACTTTTGATGAACGAAATTTTTGATAGGATATCAACTTACACAGGTCAATATATCGTTGGTCGCAAATGGAAAGGCCCTAACGCAAATAATTGTAACTTTACAGGAGAAGGTAAAACATAATAGAAAGTGTAATATTCAAAATGTAACTTTTTTGTACAACTGCTTTTAAAAGCGCTATTTTTTACACTATTGCAATAAATTTTTGTGATGAGGTGTCTTAGTGTGAAATTTATTGAAATCACTGAAAAACTCAACTATCGATATGTATGCATGCACATGTGCATATGTGCATAACATATAATTTTTTTCAATTGAACACGTATACATACATACTTGCATACATATGTTTGTACTTATTTATGTATGTATGTTCATTCATCGCAACAATATAGTATTGATTCAGAACTTCAATATTGGAAGGGTAACTAAATAATAAATGGCAATTTTCTATTTTTATTTATGCACCAACAGATAAATTTTTTTTCAAATTAAATAATAAATTATTAAGAAATGAAATCATGAATGATGAATGAAATCATTTCTTGCTTGTATCTTTTCAAAATATTGTATTCAAATATAGTATATACATAAATAATTTTTCCATATGAACATATAAACTTTTTTCTAATATATACTTTACTTTTTGTCTATATATTGTTTTTGTTTTGAATGTTTTGTTTTTCTAGTTTTAATTATAACTTAATTTTTGTTATTGAAACTGGACTGTTAATTTATGTTTTAACTTAAAAAAAAATGTTAAATAAAAAATATCTGTATAAAATTTTTTAAACGCACTAATAATCCAAAAGCTATATTTTACTTATTAATATTTTACTTATTAAGTAAAACATATTTTTTTAATTTCCAATTTCAATGTATTTTTTATAAAAAATATGTATTTAACTTAATAAGTAAAATATTAATTTGGGATTATTAGTTCGTTTAAAAAATTTTAAGCTTAAATTTTAACAATTCCCATAAAAACCACTAAAAAAAAATTGTGTTTGCCCCCCCCCCCCCAAAAAAAAAATGTCTAGCTACGCCAATGTTTAAACAGATTCCAATCATGTTGGATTCTATAAAATTGTTTATTAGTTATGTATGAAACTGTTTAACTCAATAAATACGTGTCTAAATGAAACTGTTTTTCATTAGTAATTAGTGGTTGCGCTTTTTTTACGCTTGTGTGACACATGGCACACAGATGGAAACCCGGCCTAAGACAGAAAAAAGTACTTTAGCGTACTTTTTTAGTTGTTATGCAGACAACAGTACATTTACTAAAAAAAAGTACTCTTACTGCTGAAAAAAGTACGTCTGGCTAGCCTACTAGGGGCGGTACGAACAGACCACTACCACATAGGTAAACATACTATCAGATTAAATCCCTAATTTAATGATTACTGTGTAATTTGTCGCGAAATCGAGACGGAGGAATCGGTTGTACACATATTCTGTCACAAACCCGCTCTTACCAATAAAAATTAATCTTACATTTTTCATACGTTCCAAGTTTTATCAATTACAATTGTTTTAATTATCTTCTTTAATTTAAAACGAAAATACCATGTTCATGCTCATATAATGCTTTTAGTTATAATGTGTTAAGCTGATAAGTGTTGCAACACAACAGCAGCATAAATAAGTGGCAAATGTGTTTATGCTTACTTTCTTTTGTATTTTCTTTCGCGTCTTGTTGGTGCAATCGATGTGAATGCTAGTGACAACAATAAATACAACAATTATACACTGTTATAGGATGATGCTCCCAACTTCAACTGTTTTTGCTGTTGCTGATGATAGTGATGGGAAAACAACAACAATTTGTATTGTAGCTGTATGTTTTTTTTATCCTTTTGCACTGGTATTGCAGCAGTTCACCAAAGTAGTTAAGGATATATCGTGCTTTATTCTATTTAGTTTCAATTATTTTACGAAATATTCCTTAATTGGAACTTTGTTGAATTACTTGTTAAATTATGTATTTGATTTATTACAGAAAAAGCTTTTATTAGTATTTCATATATGAGTACATACATACATATTTATATGCGTGAATTTATAAAAGCATTTATATATTGCATAAAAATTATTCATATTTTACAAAAAATGGTAAAGGATATTTATAGGTTTGTCATTCCGTGTTGAATTTCCACAATATTAATATGCAACACATGGGGTATATACGAGGGCGGATCAATAAGTCCGTGACTTTTCGAAGTTATATGAAATTCAACACTGTTCCCATCAAGTACCACCTGTTAGTAGACTACTGTCAAATTTTGTGCAAGTGTCGTCATCTACTTTGCGTTTAAAAGCTGTTCAAAACATACAAGCTCGTGAATTTCGAGTGCTCATTAAACATTATTTTTTGCGAAAGAAAACCGTCAATCAAACCAAGTAAAAGCTCTGCACCATCGATTTTAATGGTAAAAAAGTGGTTTACTGACTTTCGTTTTGGTCGCACATGTACAAATGACGCTGAACGTTCTGGACGGCCAATTGAGGTCAGTACAGCCGAAAATTTTGAAAAAAAAATCCACGTTGTAGTGTTGGCCAATCGAAGAGTAAAATTGCGTGAGATTGTTGATGCCATAGGCATTTCATATGTCAGTGTGGTTTCAATTTTAAATGACCAGCTGGGTTTAAGAAAGTTGTCTGCAAGATCGGTACCGCGTTTGCTCTGAATTGACCATAAACATAAACGTGTGACAACTGCAAAGGATTGTTTGGTTTGTTTTTTAACCGCAATCCGAATGAGTTTCTGCGACGGTTTGTAACTGTGGATGACACATGCATCAATTATTGTAGTCCGATGATCGATCAGCAGTCTGAACCTGCTCCGCTTCGCAATAAGACTTGCATAGTGTAAATTATGACAAAGGGAGCTAGAATTTAAAAAATAAACATCTAATATACATACATACATATGTATATTGTGTATATAAAAATATGTATGTATATATGTATACATAAACCTTTTTGATGTGTAAACATCTATACGCTAGGGGGTAAAAATTTTTTGGCTTTGATTCTTTGCTGAGATTTCTTTGCTTTTTGCTTTTGCTTTGCATTGTCAAATCGGTGTGAGCTATGTATGAGTGTATTAGTATTTGAAAGAAGCAATACCAAGCAGAGAAACAAGTCGACCGGCTCGAAGCCGACGGTGCGCCGCCGCCGGTTATTTTTCTGTATATTTCCGTACACCAAAGGTGAAAATGAACCGTAAGAGCTACGGACTTGAAATTTGGACACAATATGTAGACATTTGGCCACTACAACAACAAATACATGAGAGTTAAAAACTAAAGGGTGTTCCAAAACGAGCAACGAAAAATGTTAAAATCCCATGTAATATACATACAATTTTATGTACATAAAAACTAAAAAATCCAAAAAAAAAAATAAAATCACCAAATCTAAAAAAATCGCCAAAAACAAAAAAAAAAACGCCAAATCGAAAAACAGCACCAAATTAAAATAATCTGTAGGACTAAAATAAATCGCGAAAAACCGGAAAAATCGCCAAAATGAAAAAAAATCCTTCAACAAAAAAATCGCCAATATGAAAAAAAAACCAAAATGAAAAAATCGCCTAAATAAAAAAAACCCCAAAAACAGAAAAAATCGCCAAAATGAAAAAAAAACCCCAAAAAACAGAAAAAAAATCGCCAAAATGAAAAAATCGCCAAAATAAAAACATCGCCAAAATGAAAAAAAAAAATTGCGAAAACTAAAAAAAACGCAAAGAGAAAAAAACGCCAAAACGAGAAAAAAGTGATAAAACTGAAAAAAAAAATCGTTTAAACTGAAAAAACTTAAAAAAGGAAGAAAGCTAAATAAAAAAAATAAAAAATCAAAACCGAATGTGCCCGAGTCAAAGTCGCACTTTACTGAATTTATTTTAATTGCAATGCGTACACCACAACAAGAACAGTAACAACTAAACGATGAACAACAGGAATTAAAAATTAAAAAGTAAAAGTAAAGGCATTTACCATAGATGACCACTGCAGTACCACTAAAGTTTCAGCAAAAACAATAAAAAATGTTTAACAAGTAAATTTTTACTGATTACTAAAATTTTGTTTCTACAATTTTTATAAATTGCCTAAATGATTTGTTATATGATGAGGTGCATTGAATTTTCAGTAATCAGTAATGCCCGTATTCATAATGAAATTCTACCAAGTGGCTAAATGTTTTTCATACAAAAGTTTCAAAATTTGAATGAAAAAACTTTGCCAATTGCTACAATTTTATTATGATTACGGCCCTACGATTTTACTGGTAATGCAAATTAAATTTCATTAGCAGTAAAAATTTACTGAATTTTTTTAGTAATCAGTAAATTTACTGCTTACTGCAATTTTGAATGCAGTATATATATGTACATATACTGCAGTGTGCCCATTTACTAACCAAATAAGTTTAATAAAACAAACAAAAACCAACAAATTCATATGTATTTACAATATTGAAAGTTTTGATACTTTTAATTAATTAATTTAAAAAAAGATACTAAAAGCATAAGTACTTCCAACTTAAAAAAAATTTTCATTACTAGATGTTTACACATCTCCTCTGTGATCGGACTCACATTGCTTTTTTTTCTACGTATACTTCTTTCATTAAAAATATACAGTTTTAGTTCTCGTAATATAGGTACATATTAGGTATTATAGGTATATAGGTATTATTCAACCAATATGCATAACGCAGTGCTCATTTAAAAATCAAAACACTAAACATCAAGTTATAAACAAATAAATAATTGAAAACACTACATGAATTTCCTAGCTACTTTTCTTAATATTAATTTTTTTTTTAAATAATGGTTTTCTTTGAATTCACCCACCAGCAGCCACAAAATATCTTGTTCTATTCGCATGAAAAAAGTTTAAAATTTTTAATTACAAGTAGTTTATATATTTTAATATTAGGAAATTGTCATATATTTAAAAATCAAACATTTTTATTTCAACGTTCTTCTTTCTAGTTCCTTGCCGATGGTTCTAGTACATAATACTGACGTAGGAGGGCGCTCTGATGTTAACTTATATTAGCATTCGCTGAAGCCGGTGTAGTTTAGTGACAATGCATATATCCCTTGATCACTAGAACTTTTCCAACAACAACTGATGCAAAGGCATACTAATGCACAGCATAAAAATGTGTGGTGTTGTTATTTAATGACTATCGGTAACCGGGCTCGAGCTAGGATTGCCAGACGGCCTGTAATGGCCTGGATTTTCCAGTTTTTTGGAGGATTTTCCAGTTACCATATAAAATAAAATTTGTCCATTAAAAAAAGAATATCTTTAATTTTGAAAAGTATTTTTCTTTCTATTATATATTTTCAATTACTTAATATAATGTCTTCTACAGCAAAAAATTAATGCCCAATTCATACGAGGATTTGAAAATTTTGTTGTACTTTCAATTCTCCTTAAAGGTTGCTTCCAAAAATATTTAACATCCGTTTTTCCCCTACATGCTAAAAACTTTTTCGCTACTTAAATCTTTTAGTAATTTTATTAATTTAAATTTTAACGAAAATAAACTAGAAACATTTATTATTTTATTAGAACTGCAGTACGTAATTAAAAACTTTACATATCGAGGGTCTCATTCCAAAACATGTTAAGTCGACATAAGATGTTATGCTGGGAATAGCATTTCTGAATTCATCGTTTATTAACTTAGATTCTGTAAAATTTTCATAGTAATTGGACTATTCTATCAAAACTTTCGAACAAAAATGTACTTAGCATAATTTGTCAGTTTTAAAAAACATCATTTTTTAAATGTTTTAGGTACACTTATAGTATGTTTCCACCGGCTTTAAATTAAGTCGGTTTAAGTAAATCTCTTCAAAGTGTTTCCACCGGGCTTGTGAGTGATTTGTTGTTCGAATTTTCGTATTCAATTTATGCACGTGCCTTATAAGGTGGGCGCAGCAGCTGTAATGTGAATTTTATTCACACGTAGTTGACATTTAAAATTGATTAAATATTCCTTAATGTCATTTTTTTCGAGATTGTCAATCACTATTGATGGAGGACCCAGGTATGGAGTTTGTATTTTAAAAGCAACGCAGTGTTGCATATATAAATTGAGTTCGAAAAATAGTATTTTCGACATTATTTATAATAAATCAACTACTTTGATTTATCAATATGCAAAATGTATGGTAAATAATGTATAAATTAACATGATTTGCACAAATCATCATCACGCCGGTGGAAACATGCTATTAGCATGATTTAGTTTGGAACTAAGTAGTAAAAAAAATTAATTAAAATTTTTTTTATAGGTGAGAAAGAACCTTACTTAGAGGACTAGGTAATAGATTTGTGATTCAAAGTCACTTTTAACTATTTTTCATTACGAAAAATGTATAAAGTTCAAATTAATTTAAAAAATTATATTGCAATTATTATATGACTACAAAAAGTCTCAAGTTTCTATCTAATAACATTCGAGATATCATCAATAAACTTTGAAGGCGTTTAACTCAAAACTAGCTTTTTTACTTAGCATGGTATAGAATGGAGCCGTCGATATGTAGTTATTTTGTATTAAATTATTTGAACTGACTACATGTGCATTCGAAATTAATGCATACTTTTCTAGACTTATTCAGACATTTTCTTGTAATGCAAATCTAACATACAGCTATGTTTGGGTTTTTTCCAGCTATGGAGTTTATTAAGATTTAAGTAAGATAGTTAGAAATATATTAGATATAATTTCTTTAACTATCAAATCATGACGCCCATTTTCTATTCTCTCTATTTAGAAACGTTTAATGAGCAATAGTATTTATTATTAGTTATTTTTAAATAATCTGAGAATAAAAAATACCTATAATTTGGCCAAAATAAAATACTTTTTCGATATTCCCTACACTCCTATATTAGCGACAAAAATACCTGCACGTAGTTATTTCCCCCTTCTTCTGGCAACACTTTTTTTATTATAAAAAGCTATTGTCACATTCACCCCTTTTATACACGGAAAGTTTACTTTGCAAAATCTTAATTCAGCTGTGTGAAAGACAGAGGTAAGAGTACTTTCTCTTCCTGTCTTTCTTCCACCTGAATTAAGACCTTGCAAAGTAAACTTTCCGTGTGTAAAAGGGGTAATTGAATGAATAAAATAAATTAAAGCAACATACCAAAAATTGGAATATGTGTAAAGATAAATTAAAAAACACGGAGAACAGAAAATTTTGTTTTTTTGATTTTGTTCACCCCTCTTGCTTTTCTATACCGCTCGCCGACAAACACCAAAAATTCCGTTTCAATAAAATAGAAAAATTCAACGTGTGAATTATATGAAAGAAAAAATATGTTGCTTGCAAACGTAAAATCAGTTGTATTTTTTCCCTAACATAGATTAGTACATATATTTTATGCATCACTGGCAACTTACAACCAAAAAAATATTTTCAAAAAGTATAAACACTCAACGCTTTTTTTTAACTATTTATAAGGGCCATTATTACAACTTAAAGTTAGTTAAAAGTAGGATTTTATCGGACGTATAAAATGCTTTCCATTGTTGAAAGTTGGAATTAACTTACCAGGTAGGATAAACTTGCCTGTAATTTATCGCTCACTTTAGGTTAAAGTAAAATTTTGCAAATGATAAACTTTTTATACGTCCCATAAAATCCTACTTTTAACTAACTTTAAGTTGTAATAATGGCCCCAAGTGAATTTTTAAATTGTCCACCCAGCTAAAAAAATATATGTATGGAGCATATGGGATATCCCATATATGGTTCGGATACGAAAAATTAGGGTATATGGGCATATATATTTATACATATTCATACATTTTCATACATGTGTGTGTATATATTCCGTCTACAGTATGTAAAGTTCATATTCACACTCTCTTAATTTACAAAAGCGCACTGCTGTGCAAAAAATTAAATTACTAAAATTACTTTCTTTCGATTTTGAACAGGGAGGATGTATTTAATGAAACATTTATTTGGACAAATAATGAAAATCGAACTGAAAATCATTTCATTCATGATTTTAAGTCAAAACGTGAATCAATTATTTAAAAAACACAAATATCATATTCGTACATAAAATTTAATTTAAGAAATCAGATTAAAACTTATGCAATTAATTATAAAAGAAAAAACAATCCGTCTAACAATAGTTTTCAATATAATTTTTTGCAGTAATATGAACTTTGTTTCTTATCTAGAGAATTCTGTTATTTTCTATAAAATTAATGACTGGATTATCCTTTTGATTATTTGATATATTAAATCTAAATGTATAAAATCGGAAAAGAATGCTTTTTTTGTAACAAAAGTTTTTCTTTATAAAGGTTGAGGCTATACGCATATAAACTTTGCATACCGTATGTATTTTCTAATGGATTCCCAATTTACCAGTGATAAAATACCAAGCTGTTTTGATTGCAAAAACAATCTTATGTGAGATATCATGTATGCATGCATTCGTATATGGCTCCATATATTAAATCTTATTTCTATATATGGATCCGCATATGAAGAGCTTGATAATGAAATTTCCATATATGAGCGCATATATTATAATACATTTCATATATTGGTCCATATATTAGTTCATATATAATAGTTTTGCCATGTATTTCCATGCATGAATTCATACATACTCATATATAGTTATATACATTCATATATTAAAAATATATAGACCATATATAATTTTTTTAGCTGGATAGCAAAATTTTTTATAAGGTACTTTTTACAAAAACTACGTTTTATTCACCAAATTAGTGACCTCGTTCTCCGCACCGATGTATTGCACTTTTATCGCTATCACGACAGTGCTTCAATTAAATATTTATAACAAAAAGTAAATTTTATTTGCATAAAAATTTCATTGCCCATTACTTTCTTAAAACTGCATAATAGACTGTAAGATTGATTATAAATCTTTTACACACGCAAATTTTACTTTGCAAAGTCGTAATTCAGCTGGATGACAGACAGAAAGAGAAAGTATTTCCTCCTCTGTCCAGCACACAGCTGAATTAAGACTTTTCAAAGTAAACTTTGCGTGTCTAAAAAGGGTATTAAATGAAGTAAGTGTAATATGCTCAGAAATACAAATAAGACTTTTTTTGTCTTTGGAACAAGTGGTTCTATATGGATTTTTTTTGTTTAATCCCAAGCAGCAATATTTGTACTCACATCCCAATGAGCAATTTTGCTTTAAATCAAGTGTAAAACAATTCTAATTCAAGTCACATATTCAATTGTCAAGGATTGAGTTATGCTTGATTCACACTTAATTTCAATAGCATTCTCCAGTGAAATGGGAACTTGAATTCAATTCGAACCATTCAGTTGTATTACATTTCAATTGAAGCCTTGAATTATGCTGTAAGTCAACCTTGTATTACAATTGAATTAAAGTGTATTTCAATCTTCAAAATCAATAGCCCAATTCACAATCTTGTGCAAATGGTCTTGCATCGTTGCATTTGCAAAATGGTATAGTATATCGATACTCACCACTTAGAATGTTTAAGTGGTGAGTAGAATACACTACACAATTTTGCACATGCAACGATGCAACACCATTTGCACAAGATTGAGAATTGGGCTAATGCTTTTAAAATAGAAAGGAAAATGCAATCGACAAGTTTTCTTATAACAATTTTTTGCATATCTACCTTCTGTATTGCTTTCACGATTTGAATCAATTTTTGTTTTTTAAAAAATCAATTTTTTATATATTTTTGATATTTTTCACAACAATTTCAAATTTATTAAAAAATAAATTACTTATTTGACAAGGTTTGAACATGCTGTATGTTGTTTAATTTTTTATTTCAAAATATTTTCAAACTTGAATATTACTTGAAAAAATGTTTGAATTCAACTTTGTTTCCAGTTAAATTTCAAGTGCTTGAATTTAAATTTTTTGAGTGCTTATTGGGTTGCCGAGCAACAATCTCTTAACACATGCTGTCAAATACAAATTATATTAATTTTTTTCAACGTAAAAATAGAAAACAAAAGTTTTAACTACATAAAACCAATTAAAGTTCAATTTAAAATTAGAAAATGATAAAATTATTGACAATTTAAGTATTTATGTAAATAAAAAGCAAATATATTTGAATATACGTGTTCACCACCTCCAAATACATTGTTGAACACAAGCAATCGGACGTCATCATTCTGCCGGCGTCATTGCTTGTGTTAAGACACATCAAATTGCTGGTGTGGCCGTAGTGTAAAGATTTTCTTCATATCAATTCCCAAGACAAACATACATACATACATATGTATGTATGTAATTAGAAAATTTTAAAATTATTCTCTCAAACGAATTTAATGAAGGATAAAATGAAATTAAATAAAGGGTGTTTTTTATTGAGGTATAGAACTTTAAGTTGGCATCACTTTTTTAACTGGCGGCCATTTTGTCAGCTGTTAAGTGATTAATATTTAGTTTGGTTTGCCATTTTATCATAAACAGGTTGACAAAAGAACAACGCTTGCAAATCGTGCAAATTTATTTCGAAAATAATGGTTCAGTTCGCGAAGTTTACCGCAAGCTCCGTCTATTTCATGGTCGACATAATCGTACATCAGAGCAATTAATTCGGTTAACCATGGATCGTTTTCGCACTACGTTTACTCTATGTGATAATACGCATCCGCAGAAACGTCGAACAGTGCGCACCGAAGAAACAATTGCCGCTGTAGAGCAAAGTGTTGAAGAGGACCCGAATGAATCGATTCGCCACCGTGCACAGCAATTGGAGCTTTGTCCATCAACTTTATGGAAGATTTTGCGCAAAGATCTTGGCTTGCGACCTTACAAGATCCAGCTTGTGCAAGAATTAAAGCCGCGAGACCATGCAATGCGTCGTGATTTTGGTGTATGGGCCGAAAATGAGATTGATCTCGATGCTGATTTTCATCGCAAAATTTTGTTCAGTGATGAGGCTCATTTTTGGTTGAATGGCTACGTCAACAAGCAAAATTGCCGCATTTGGAGTGAAGAGAATCCACATGAGAGCCTTGAGACGCCATTACATCCACAAAAACTGACTGTTTGGTGTGGTCTATGGTCTGGTGGAGTCATTGGACCATACTTCTTCCGAAATAATGCTGGAGAGTCAGTTACCGTTAATGGAGACCGGTATAGAGCCATGATAACCAACTATTTTGTTCCCGAATTGGATGGCATGAATGTGGATGAGTTGTGGTTCCAACAAGACGGCGCTACATGCCACACAGCGCACGTCACAATCGATTTATTGAAGGAAACATTCGATGAGCGCATAATTTCACGGAATGGACCTGTCAATTGGCCACCAAGATCGTGTGATTTGACACCATTGGATTATTTTCTTTGGGGATATGTGAAGTCGCTCGTCTACGCCAAAAAACCAGAAACGTTAGGAGACTTGGAAGCCAACATTCGTGGCGTTATTGCCAACATACATACGGCCTCATATGCTCGAAAAAGTGGTTGAAAATTGGACCTGTAGAATTGGCTTTATTCGAGCCAGCCGCGGCGGCCACATGCCCGAAATCATATTTAAACATTAATGGCATAAAATTATCCTTCCAATAAAGCCAAATTGATGGACATTAAAACGATTTTCTTGTGTTTTATTTCAATTCGAAGTTCTATACCTCTGAAAAAAACACCCTATACATACATATTTACATATGTATATAAGTATATTACGTTTGCGTTATTTTACTTTAAATGATCATAAATGTATGCATGTTTGTATTCGTATTTACTTATAAATTTAATTTAAAAGCCATCAGTTCACATTATATTTTTTCAAAAAGTGTGAACAACATTTTGTACAAATATAAATTCGATTAGACCACAATTAAAACAATATTTTCATGCCAACAAATACATAAACGTTTTTTCTGTATTATAAAAAATCCAATGTTTTTAATTTTTTTTTTAATTTTTACTATAGTATTCAAAATAAAGATAAATCTAAATTATTTATTTTTTCATACCAATTACCAGAAAAGTGCTACTGAAAATATAACATAATGTGTTGAATATCTGATGAAATTCATTTGTTCAACACCACTTATGTAAACAGAACACAATAAATTTGCAATTTTCCAAGACATTTGTAAATGTCCTTTGTTTGCAACAAAAGCGTTGCTACTAGCATTGACGTAAGGGACAGTAATTTAATTAAAACCATTCTACCAAGGCAGCTGCCCAGCAAAAAATTTCAAAAAAAGGTAATCGAGTTTGGAATTAAGCATTTTTCGTGGAAGCTGTTCCTTACTGGATTATCAACTTTATGACTTTAGCAAGGCGTGAGACTAAAATAATCGATTCTTGAAAACAACTTTTTTTAGTCGAAAAAATAAAATTTTTTTTTAATTATGCCGTTGTTTGATTAAATGGGAGATCTTGATTAAAATCTCAGTTAGATAAATAAATAATAACTTTTTAAGAATAATATAAATAAATTTAAAAAACGGTTAATTTACTACGAAATTTTGTAAACTTTCTTTTATAAAGTGGGTTATATTTTATTCATATCCATGCCCGTATTGTTACTTATAAATACTATATTTAGAAAAATTTCAATTGATTTTATTCATGAACTTATTAAAACGTAAAATGAAAAACATTATTTGGAACTACTTACATTTAAATAATAATTTTCCAAAATGTAAATACTTATTTTTTAATTTAAAATAAATAAGTAGACAATATAGAAATATATGTATGTAAATATATATAATTTATTTAAAATAACTACATATTTTGGCAATATTTTCACGCCATCTTTTAAAATACAAAGAACATGTTCAACTTCTGCTTCCTATTTTTTAAATTTTACGTAATATGATTTCTAAGCGAGTACTTCAAATTGGCAATCAATATCTAAAGTAAGTCGTTATATGGCAAGTAGTTTATTTAGATGGTAATGTATAATTTTTTGCTGGGTGAGTATATTAAATGAAAAATCAAAGAAAAAAAAAACACAACTGACGTCTTGCTTTTTTATGTTCAAACTATTAAAAATTAAAAGGTTATTTGTATTGTCAATTGCTGATATATTATTGCCAATGACAACATTGTTTTCAAAGAGCAACAAAAGTGTTTGCATACATACATACACACACATCTCGACAAAATCGAAATTAAAAGTAAGGCCAGGATTGGGATAATATTTTTTTGAAGGATAGGATAGCAAAAGGGGGTTCATACAACATCCTAATTCTGATGGTTCTCCGGGTAAGTTATTTTAGGTTGAAAAAGAGAGATAACGAATTTGATATAGTCCCATTATGGGATTAAGCTTATTCCAGCAAAAAATTTCAAAAAAGGTAATCAATCGGCTTTGGAATTAATCATTTTGGGTGGAAGCTCTTCCTTACTGGATTACCAACTTAATGATTTTAACAAAGCGTGAGACTAAAATAATCGGTTCTTGAGAACTACTTAATTTTTTTTTATTTAATCAATTTAATTTAAAATAATAACTCTCCTCGTTTATCAAATTTTTTTTTAAAGCATTTATTTATTTATTGTATCTTCATATATGAACTAACAATAAGTATTCAAATCTTAAATCTATAAAAAAAAGAAGAGAGGTGTCTTAGGACACCCGGTTGTAGCTACATATATAGTTATATAGTAGCTAGTTAGTTATATAAAACAAAAATAATGTGTTAAATATATTGGTTATGCATAGATAAGTTTTAGCAGTAAGTTTTTCATAAAAAGCTGCCACATTTGAACTATTGAAAAATCGTAAATTTTAAGGAAAAAATCGTCTAAATGACGATAAATCGTTACGTTTGGGAGCGTGGCTGTGTGTTTCAATCATTGTTGCCATTTTGGCATTTTCACTGCCAGATTTGGCATTTGCATTCGTTGAAAAGCATTCAACTTAAAATAAAAATATATAATTTGTTAATTTTTTTTTCAATTTTTAGAATAATTCTTTTCATCAAGGTAATTTTTTTAGAATTATGTGTTTCCTAGGTAATGTAAATACAATGAATACCTACGTATCATATACATATGTGTATGGAACCCTATTTTTAATTATCCATAAGCGACAAAAATTTAGGTTTTCAGAAGATGGTTTTTTTAGTATTCAAATATGGTTTGCAACATACATAACGAGCCTTATTTCCGATTTCATCGTAAGAGACATGTTATCGAAAATACTTTTTTATTGAAATTAAAATTTTATGGGTCCACCCATAGTTTAGAATTATAAAAATGCCGAAATTGTTGCTGACTTTTAAGATACGGGCTGTAAAATTTTATCGTAAGCGACAATTTACGTATGTAAAACAATTTGAATATCATAAAAAAACCTTCTCCTGAAAAATTTAATTTATATCGCTCCCGATTAAATAAAAAATAAGGCTCGATAAATTGTCGCTTACGATAAAATTTCAGGATGTAGGACAATAAAACTTTAGTTTCAATTCAATTCAAAACTTTAATTCAATCGAAAACAGGTTTCGATATACATACGTATGTATGTATATATATTTAATGTTTGAAAATGCATAAAAATTCATGCCTATGTATTATAGCAGATATATAATATGTATGTGCCATAAAAATACCTGTAAATACTAATAAGTTTGTATAAAAACAATGAATTCAAAACTATTTCAATAAATTTTTTAAAATTTAAATCTGGCATTATACTTTTCTTCTGTAGAACATTTTAGCAGAATTTTTTTACAGATTTAGCATTCTCCCATAAAAAAAATCTACCAAATGCTTTTTGGCAGAATTTGCTTAAAATAAAAAATTTTAATTTGCTAAATTTTTTTTTAGTGTAGAGAGTAATTCTATTCATAAAAATAAATTTGTTTACAATGATTTGTTTCCTACGTAATGTAGATACAACGAATACCTATGTATTATATGTTATGTATTGTATACATATGTATGTAAGTACATCCATATACAGCCCTATTTTCAATTATCCGTAAGGGGCAAAAATTAAAGTTTTCAGAGGACGGGTTTTTATAGTATCCAAATATACTTTACCATACATGAATTATCGCCTAAGATAAAATTGTACAGCCTGTATTTTAAAAAATATCAAACATTTCGACATTTTGATAATTCTCAACTATGGGTTGGTTATAGTTTTAATTTCAATTAAAAAGCTTATTTTTTACAACATCTTGCTGACAACTAAACCGAAAATAGGTCTCGATATACCTACATACATATAGTATATGTAGGTATATACACTGGGGGAAATGTCTATGGTAAAATCTAATGAGTCGCTTTTGACTTTGTCACCAGTACTACTCTCTAATTATTTTCCATACAATACTTTGTGCTATAGACATTTAGCATGTGCTTGTCATTGGAAATCTACTAGTAACTAAAACAATTAACCAGGTACTGACTGCGTAGTTCTTATAGCAACATGGAGACATACCAACCAGACTTTACTGATACATTTCTGTACTTTACGTACATACAAATTTGTGTATATTGGCAAGTTGTTCAAAAATTCACCAGAAATACACCTGTTTACTCTCTTTCCTTTACACTGATGAATAGAAGAAAAACTGTAGACAATGTAACTAATAAACTTGTGACCAGAATTTTAGTGTTCACATGAAGACTCAGTGAAGGCCTCAGTCTTAAAATACATAAATCTTCATATCTATGGATACCCTGTTGCTAATTTTTGGAGTAGTTACGTTTTGGAACAGTCCTATACTAGTTATAAAGAGACAGAACTAAGAAGCTTGATGAAATATCGGCTGCACTTCTCTACAAGCGACGCGCTGTCTCTTTCTCTCTCTTTTGTTTGTCATGTAAATAACATGAAAAAAAAAGAATTTTTGCATGTGCAATATTTCCATTGTAAAATGGAATGCAGCAAGTGTTTGTATGTATGTATGTATGTGGTGAAATTTTTTGTAAAGGAATTTGAATGTCTTCTGCGTCACTACAAATCGATCAGTGTTTTAATTCACAACAATATTTTATTTTGGCGGCGGATAAGTTTCATTTAAATTTAAATACGCAGTAAGTGTTTTTAATTGTATATATGTATATATATTTTTAAAAGAAAAACTATTTTATAAAATACTAGCACAAAACCTTCCATAACAGGCATTGATATAAACTAGTATAACAGCAAATAGTCCTTCAACTAGTATGCAACTCTACACAAAACAACTATTTATGCTCCTATGACAACCCAATGTAAAAGTCGACAGGCATTAATTGCCTCAGTGTTACTTCTCTTAAAAAAAAAATTATGCATTTGTTTCGTTGAACATTTTAGCAAATTTTTTTACGGATCTAGCATTCTCTCATCATCATTTTCTGGCAACACTGCACAGCACATACTCAGCCAGTGATGCATTTTGAGTTTTTTGCTTTAGGGCCAAACAGTGTTGCCAGAAAATGAGGATGAGAGAATGCTAAATCGGTAAAAAAAATTCTGCTAAAATGTTCTACAGAAGAAAAGTATAATGCTAGATTCAAATTTAAAACAAATTATTGAAATAGCTTTAAATTTCATCTTTATACAAACTTATTAGGGTTTACAGATATTTTTATAGCACACACAAACATAAAATAGTAAATAATTGTGTTTTTTGGAATTGTTACAATTACGTTTAAAAACTTTTTAACGCACCAATAATCCCAAATTATTATTGTACTTATTCAGTGAAATATTTCTTCATTAAAAATACACTAAAATTGATTAATAAGGTGTTTGCTGCGCATATCACTGTTGCTAGTCCAGATCATCAGGGAACCTTTACACTGCAATGCATGTACATGTATGAGTAGAATCCTCTATACAGAAGAATTTTTTTAATAAATTATAATTTTATATTTTCAACAAAATCTACCAGGAAGCATTTAGCAGATTTTTTTAAAAGTTGAATGCGTTTTAACTAATGAAAATGCCAGATCTGGTAGTGAAAATGTTAAAATGGCAACAATCGGGCCAAATTAAAGATTTGAAAGGGCCAAAATAACTTGGATAGGGCCAAACAAATTTTTAATGTATTTGACTACAATATTTTTATTTAAATAAAAACAAAAGTATGTATTAAAAATATAATACAAACAAAAAATAGAGCAAAAACAAACAAAAAATTTTGCTTAAATAAAATAAAATTTTAGTTAAAAATATTCCATATGTATTTTAATATTCTTTCCACAGATGCTGTGGAATCGAAAGAGTTCCTTGAACAATTCTGTGTAAATTTCTATGCAAAGGTTTGTTTACCCAAACGATTTTTAATTGTAGAAATATTTTTCCAGAATATACTTCTACTTATATCTTTAAGATTTTTAAATTGTGGAACTTGCGATACTGCCCTTTATTCATTATTTATTAATTATGTTTCCTTTGGAAAAGTTTAATAGCAAGTGGTACAATAATATTGGCTTCCCCACTTAAAACATTATCTGGCGCAGATTTCAGACACCTGTTTAAATAAAAAATCTTCAAAAAAATGTTCCGTTTTTAAAACGGAGAAACCTCCATTAAAAAGTGTACTCAAATGTTTGAAGGAATTACATAGTTTAATTTTGAGCTGAAAGGGCCAAAATAGCCTAGAGAGTACCACAGGGCCTTAAACATCCAAAAGTGCCACAAATGGCCCAATTGTGCCACATTTTGCATCACTGCACTCAGCACTAGCTAAACGAAATACTCATACACACATGCAGCAGGCAGCACTAGCAATCACTGTTGCCAGAATTGACGATTTCTCTGTATTTTGACGATTTTCACCTCTCAAAATACACTAGTGACGATTTTAGGTCCAGAAATGACGATTTTTCTAAATTTAACACGTTTGGAAACTTTTTTTAGTATTACATTTTTAGAGTTGGTTTTTTGTTATGTTATGATTTTTTTGTGTTCAAAATGTTAAATTCTGATATTTATACATAAAATGTTTCTAAAGGGTGTTTTTTATTGAGGTATAGAACTTTAAGTTGGCATCACTTTTTTAACTGGCGGCCGTTTTGTCAGCTGTCAAGTGATTAATATTTAGTTTGGTTTGCCATTTCATCATGAACAAGTTGACAAAAGAACAACGCTTGCAAATCGTGCAAATTTATTTCGAAAATAATGGTTCAGTTCGCGAAGTTTACCGCAAGCTCCGTCCATTTTATGGTCGACATAATCGTCCATCAGAGCAATTAATTCGGTTAACCATGGATCGTTTTCGCACAACGTTTACTCTATGTGATAATACGCATCCGCAGAGACGTCGAACAGTGCGCACCGAAGAAACAATTGCCGCTGTAGAGCAAAGTGTTGAAGAGGACCCGAATGAATCGATTCGCCAACGTGCACAGCAATTGGAGCCGACTAACCGACTATTTTGTTCCCGAATTGGATGGCATGAATGTGGATGAGTTGTGGTTCCAACAAGACGGCGCTACATGCCACACAGCGCACGTCACAATCGATTTATTGAAGGAAACATTCGATGAGCGCATAATTTCGCGGAATGGACCTGTCAATTGGCCACCAAGATCGTGTGATTTGACACCATTGGATTATTTTCTTTGGGGATATGTGAAGTCGCTCGTCTACGCCAACAAACCAGAAACGTTAGGGGACTTGGAAGCCAACATTCGTGGCGTTATTGCCAACATACGGCCCCATATGCTCGAAAAAGTGGTTGAAAATTGGACCTGTAGAATTAGCTTTATTCGAGCCAGCCGCGGCGGCCACATGCCCGAAATCATATTTAAACATTAATGGCATAAAATTATCCTTCCAATAAAGCCAAATTGATGGACATTAAAACGATTTTCTTGTGTTTTATTTCAATTCGAAGTTCTATACCCCTCAAAAAAACACCCTATATAACAAAAATGCTAATTATTTTTTTTATAAATTATCTGTTTTAAAAATAAATATATATGTACGTATCAAGGCGAATTCATAACAGGTGACCTAAACAGTCCTGATGATTATCAGGTGTTCGAGGCTGCTTAGACCCCAACTGTCAAAATCTCTTCTTTTATCTGATGTTTGTTTACATTTAAAGTAAAGAAAATTATATCGTTCTTTATGTTTAAAAAATATATTTATAAAAGGATTATAATGTATGAATACTTATAACAATGGAACCCAATTGGGTCTCCGAGTAGAGGTGCGGTATAGTACCACCCTTCCTAACCTAGGCATTCTAAATTAACTCTTGCAAAATGGTTAAATCCATTAGTTTATTTATGATGATTTTTAAAAAATTGTATCGAATATAAAATATTTCTACCACATGTCTCGCCAATGCATGATAGCCTTTGGTACAGAATCTTGTATGGATTTTCGCACAATATAGAAATAAGATTTTATCAAACGTTCTGCATTCCTTGAGGCACGTCGTTGTGGTTGCTGATGTCCATATGGTTCCATTGTGTCAGCTTTTAGTAGACTACGCATGTTTATGAAAATTGGATATTCATATAGGCCAATTCAATGGCTCCCAAATTCTCAACCATGACATTGGTGGCTGGTAAACGACGACGCAATAACGTTGTCACCACATCAACAATTTTTCCGTGCAATTTTGGGATACCTTAAATAGATATATACATACATATGTACATATGTATGTATACATATATTATAAATTAAGTTTATACATAGAAATAAATATTCAAGCATACCTTAACATTTCCTGTTACACTTCATTGCCACAATGCGCTGCATTTCCTCATGTATCAACTCAACACAACGCAAGTTCTGAAATGTGGGGGTAAGACAACTTTTTCGGGCTCAGCTAGTACTAGCTGACTTCTTATATATGTATGTATCTATAAATAAGACGCACGCTTATCTGTTGTACACTTAAGTATTTCATTGTCCGTTTTTGTGAATAATTTCATGCATTTAAGCATAATATTTTGTTTACGGCCATGATGGCCAGTCAAACACATTTTACACCACTGATTTCGCGTTAACAAACCATCGGAGAGGCTGCAATAACGTTTGACGTTTTTTTTTTTGACGATTTTCTAAAATGACGACGATTTTTTGCACAGAAATCTCTATTTTTGGACGGTTTCACCCCTAGACGTTCTGACAACAGTGCTAGCAATATTTCTTACTTTGTCTTATTAGTTTTTTAGGGTTCCGTACACCAAAGGTGAAAAGGAACCCTATCGTTTTCGCTAAGCTGTCCGTCTGTCCGTCACACGGTATTTTCTCAGGAACCGTAAGAGCTACGGACCTGAAATTTGGACAGAGTATGTAGAACCTTGGCCGCTACAACAACAAATACATGACAATTAAAAATAAAAGGGTGTTCCAAAACGAGCAACGAAAAATGTTAAAATCCCATGTAATGTACATACAATTGTATATATGAACATATGTATGTATATTGAAATTTGTAATTTGTAAAATTAGTGTATTTTTATACAGACTACAACAATTAACACTAAAATTTAAAAAAATTTTAATTAAAGGGTGGTCCATCAGTTAATGCAATTTTGACTATGTGATTTTGACAATTTGCTATATCTGGGAAACCGTAAGAGGCAAACACTTGAAATTTTCAAAAACGGCAAAACTAAAAAAATCGAAAATTATAAAATAGCCAAACCAAAAAAAAAAAATCGCCAAAAATTAAAAAAAAAATCGCCAAAACGAAAAAATCGCCGAAATTAAAAAAAAATTCTAACACTAAAATAAATCGCCAAATTCGAAAAAATCGCCAAAATGAAAAAAAAACGCCAAAATGAAAAAAAACGCCAAAAATCGCCAAATCGCGGAAATGTCGCCAAAACTAAAAAAAAATTTTTCAATAAAAAAAAAATCGCAAAAATAAAAAAAATCGCCAAAAATAAAAAAAAATCGCCAAAATGAATAAACGCCAAAAACCGAAATAAATCGCCAAACAAGAAAATAAAGTGTCAAAACTAAAAAAAGAGCCAAAATCGAAAAAATGAAAAAAACGCCAAAACAAAAAAAAAAAAACCGGAAAGACCCCAAAAACGAAAAAAAACGCCAAAAATAATATTATATAGGATGAAGTTTGTATTAAATTACATATCTAGTGTTCGTACGGAACCCTTCGTGCTCGAGTCAGAGTCGCACTTTACTGAATTTTTTTTTATCGTTATTCAGTGTATATACGCAAGCGCAAAGCAACTTTTCTTTGTATGTATGTATGTATGTACATATATATCTAGGCGCACGGTAGTGCGCCAGGCCAAGTTCTGGCCAATGCACGCAGTGTGTATATTTACACGAAGCCATTCGAGCTGTTTTTACCCCCCTCATAACTTTGTTCCCCGCAACCTTAAAATTATGAAATTTAAACCATAATTAGAATAAATTCATATAACCTTTCGGAGATATAGAGGTGCAAAAAGTGCATATTTTAAGACATACTCACTGCCCACTGGCCACTGCCACACTCATCAAATTGATAAAGCACTTCCGCTATAGCTAGAGAGCTAAAATTTGGTACACGAGAAGATCTAAGTGAGCAATGAGGCTACGCCCATAAAAATTAAAATTTAAGCTATTGAGCTGAAATTCGCCACAGAGCTAGGTCTAGGTGAGAAATAAAATAAAAAAAGTCTGAAAACCCAAAAATTTTTGCCAGGAGGGCGGGGCTACGCCCATAAAAGTCCGAATTAAAAAAGCTAATATAAGGCGCTTAATGACAGCGTTTTTTATTGAAATTCGGCATATATACTGCGATAATACAAGGCCTTAAATGTTTTATTAAAAATGTGGGCGTTTACACGCCCTTACAATTTAAACCTCATTTTAATGCCCTGCGGGTCAGCATATTTAGATATACTATTTATCTTGCTACTATTATCCGTTTGTAACGAAACTAGACACGAATAATTTGCACTGACCCAAAAAATTTGACTTTTGAAAAGTGGGCTGGGTTACGCCCATAAAAATTAAAAGTTAAAAGTTGCGCTAAATAGCTGAAATTTGATATACAAGTAGGTCTAGGTGAGAAACCAACTAGAAAAATCTAAAAACCCGGAAATTTAAGTTAGAGGGGCGGGGCTGCGCCCATAAAAATTAAAAATTAAAAGTTGCGCTAAGGAGCTGAAATTTGATATCCAAGTAGGTCTAGGTGAGAAACCAACTAGAAAAATCTAAAAACCCGGAAATTTTAGTTAGAGGGGCGGGCCTGCGCCCATAAAAAATAAAAATTAAAAGTTGCGCTAAGGAGCTGAAATTTGATATCCAAGTAGGTCTAGATGAGAAACCAACTAGAAAAATCTAAAAACCCGGAAATTTAAGTTAGAGGGGCGGGGCTGCGCCCATAAAAATTAAAAGTTGCGCTAAGGAGCTGAGATTTTATATACAAGTAGGTCTAAGTGAGAAACCAACTAGAAAAATCTGAAAACCCAAAAAATCAGTTAGAGGGCGGGGCTGCGCCCGTAAAAATTAAAATTTAAAAGTTGCGCTAAGGAGCTGAAATTTGATATACAAGTAGGTCTAGGTAAGAAACCAACTAGAAAAATCTAAAAACCCGGAAATTTTAGTTAGAGGGGCGGGGCTGCGCCCATAAAAAATAAAAATTAAAAGTTGCGCTAAGGAGCTGAAATTTGATATCCAAGTAGGTCTAAGTGAGAAACCAACTATAAAAATCTGAAAATCCTGTAGTGTAGTGTCGTCGGAACGTCTCATTTGTTTTCTTTTGTTTCTTTTCCTTCTTAAAAAAAAGCAAACGAAACAAAACGATCAATTTTCATTGATCGAACTGGCACACAAACTCTTATTAATAAACTAAAAAACACTTTGTAGCTTGAATATTTGGCAACTGCAAACTGAGTTCAATAAACTGCTGAATTAGTGAAAAGGGTTTTTGATAAGTTAAACGTATGTTTATGTAAGTGACTAGTTGTGTAAGAATATTTTTGGAAAATAGTATTTAAGACAGTATCAATCAAAAATAAACACAGAATTTTTTCATGCCTTAAATCGGCACATTGTTTTAATTCACTAAGGGATTCTGCATATAAACCTGCGAATCCTGGCCAGCGGCGCCTGAGCGCCGGCCATATAATAAAATCAAAATATAAAATCAGTATATGACGATCCTGCAAAATTTAATTTAGTATCCTGCAAAATTAATTCAGTATATCCTGCAAAATTTAATTTAATATCCTGCAAAATTAATTCAGTATATCCTGCAAAATTTAATATCCTGCAAAATTAATTCAGTATATCCTGCAAAATTTAATTTAATTCAGTATATCCTGCCAAGCCGGGCATTTGAAAAATTTTAAATTAATTGTGAAATCCCTGCGCAACTAGGCGGTATACTATCTATGGAAGAATATACACCAGAGGGGAAATCCGATGTAGAAATCCCGAAGTACGTAGCAGCAAAAATCACCGGACCGAAAAGATTGACAATAAGTGAATACAAAGCCAGGTTTCTCAAAAAAAAAAGAAGACGCGTTAGTGCAGATACCCAAGGTCGTGATAAAACGAAGGAAGAGAGGGGGTAGACTAGTGTGGCTACGAAGAAATTTGGCTACATTACAGCAAGCAATAAATGCAAACCCACCACCACATTGGACAATAGCAACAGATATTTGGGTGCAAATAGACAAAATAGAGAAAGAGTTATCTGCATACTATAAAAATCAAAAGAAAAATAAATTAAAAAAAAAATAATATAAAATTTTAACATTTAGATGGTAGGCCCAATTTGGGGATATAACAATAAAGACATGGGAAAGCCCCAGAGTAAAGTAGAAATTCAGGAAAACATTGTTAATAACGGCAACGCCGAAAATAGCAAACAAGTAATCCCTGAATATATAATAACTTTAGTTATAGTAATTATAATATTGTTTATAGCATATAAAATAAATAAGTATTTCAAAAAGTATGTACTTAAATATAATCAAAATAGAAATAATACAGATACGGTTACAATATAATATTTCAATTACAATTTATTACTTTAAAGCACTGTAAACTTTTGTATGTACAAATATGTATAATGATAGTACAAATACATGGATTGGCAAGCGATAATTATAAAGGTCAAACTGATTAAAGAAGATTTTGATCGTTCGCATAAATGCATAAATATAGACTGACCTATTAGGGAGGAAACTTTAGAATTACATATTCAAAATTTATTGAAAAGGTTAGAGGAAGTACGAATTATTTTTCACGGAAATTATCAGAGATTAACTTCGGCACAGAAATCAGCGGCTGATGCATTTTTCTTAGATTTGAAAAATAGGCTTTATAAATTAGCAATAAAGAAAAACTTAGAAATAGAATTACCTGATATTGCATCACGAAGAGGTAACATATAATAGTACGAAGAAATAGGACATACTGGTAACAGATTCTAAAATGGCAGCGTTTAATCTGGAAACTGCATCGAAAACACTTCCACTATTCGATGGCAATTATATGGAGTTAGATAGCTTTTTGATAACCGCGGAAATAATTAATAAAAATTTGTCAACCGAGGGTAAAACTGATTTCTTACAATATGTATATCACGCTAAATTGTCATCAAGCGTTAGAACAGCATTGGGAAGTTATTCGAAACCGGAAAATTTTGAAACACTAAAAAGACTATTACAAGACAGATACAAAAGTAGGGAGAAAATCCCAGAATCACAAGGCAAATTGAACACACTTTTTCAAAGGACAATGTCGGTAAGTTTTTTTAGGGATAAAATTACTGCAACTATAGACAAATTGAATAAACTAGGAATAGACGAATTGGGGAATAATGCAACGGAACCAGAAAAGAATGTCATAATGCGATTGAACAATAAATTGGCTTTCGATACATTTAAAAAGGGTCTAAATGAAAATTTCAAGACAACAATATACGCAGCTAGACCAGATAATTTGCAACGTGCTACAGAACTTGCTCTGGAACAACAATAATTTTCAAAAAACTAGCAATAACAAACCAAACATAAATTTCAACACAAACAACAGGTTTAACAATCGCAGTAGCATATCTAACACACAAAGAAGATGGATCAATAATAACAACAACCGTAACAGAAATCATAATATAAATTATAAAAATGAGCAGGGAAACGGACCGATCCCGGGGATCGTATAGACAGGATCTCCGATGGGAATATAATAGTAACTAGACAAGTTTATTGCATAGCTTCAAATCTCAAAAATTACGTAAAATTAAGAATTACAAACGCCGTAAACGATGTAACATTTCTAATCGATACTGGTGCAGATGTTTCATTATGCAAAAAGAATATTTTAATTAACCATGTGGAAGATACAGATGATTATTGCAATTTGACAGGAATTTCAACAGATATGATTAAATCATTGGGCTCAATTAATTTAGAAATATATATAAACAAAATTATTTTGAATCATAAAGTACAAGTAGTAGAAGATAACTTTCCGATAAGCACTAATGGTATTCTGGGAAGAGATTTCCTAACGACACATAGATGAAATATAGATTATGACACATATATGTTAACTTTTTTAAAAGATAATGAAATCATCAATATTCCAATTTATGACGACACTGTAAGAATAAATGCAGTAACTATTCCTCACAGAAGTGAAATCATTGTTCCTATAAAGATAGACATAGAACAAGATGCATTGGTTTTAAACAGGGAAATCACTAAAGGCGTGTACGTCGCAAATACGATAATACCTAAAACTGGCAATAAGCACATAAAAATACTAAATGTCACAGATAAAGATGTGAAAGTTCAGAATATGAAAATAAAAACAGTACCACTACAAAATTATAATAATTGCAAATTGCATACACAGAAGAGTAATCACGAATATACATCAAACAGATTTGAAGAGTTATTAAAATTATTGGAGCTTAATCATTCAGAAGACGAGAACAAGGCAAACATAAAGGAAATATTGAAGAAATATCAACATTTATTCTACATTGAAGGTGAGAAACTAACGACAAATAACTTTTATAAACAGAAAATAGAACTGCACGATAGCAGTCCAGTATACATAAAAAACTATCGTCTACCACAGGCTCAGACAACTGAAATAAATTTGCAACTTCAGAAGCTTTTGAAAGATAAAATTATAGAACCATCAATAAGTCCTTACAATGCACCATTGTTACTGGTACCAAAAAAATGGCAGACAGATTTAATGAAATGGAGATTGGTTGTTGACTACAGAAAACTTAATGATAAAATTGTCAATGACAAATTTCCATTGACACGGTTAGATGATATTTTGGATAAATTGGGTAGAGCCAAATATTTTTCAACATTAGATATGACAAGCTCTTTTCATCAAATTGAGCTTGATCAACAATCACGTCCATACACAGCATTTTCAACACCAAACGGACATTATCAATACACAAGATTACCATTTGGACTAAAAATATCATCAAATAGTTCTCAACGTATGCTTACAATAGCACTTGCCGGACTAGAGTCAGAGGCATTTTTGTATGTTGATGATATAATAGTCTTTGGATGCAGTTTGAACCACCACAATACTAATCTTGTAAAAGTTCTTAACAGGTTGGATAAATACAATTTAAAACTTAACCCTGGTAAATGCCAATTTCTACGAACAGAAGTCGTATATTTAGGACACTTGATAACACCACAAGGCATAAAACCTGATCCAGAAAAATTGAGGCAATCACAAAATACCCAGTACCTAAAAATGCAGACGAGGTAAGAAGGTTTGTGGCGTTCTGTAATTATTACAGACGTTTTGTCGAAAATTTTGCTGAAACAACAAGTAGTTTGAATGCACTTTTGAAGAAAAATAGAAAATTTGTTTGGACAGAAAAATGCCAAGACGCATTTGATAGATTGAAAAATAAACTAATTAACCCACCAATTTTACAATATCCTAATTTCAATGAAAAATTCATTTTGACTACAGACGCATCTAATTTTGCGGTAGGAGATGTGTTATCAAAAGGAGAAATCGGTCTAGATAGACCTATATCGTTTGCAAGTCGATCACTAAATAAGCATGAAATAAATAAGCCCGTAATAGAAAAAGAATTACTTGGTATACATTGGGATATACAATTTTTCAGACCATATCTTTATGGCAGAAAATTCATAGTCGTTTCAGATCACAAACCATTGATAGCGTTATTTTCTCATAAAAATCCAAGTTCAAAGTTGACTAGAATTCGGTTAGAATTATCGGATTACGATTTCGAAATAATCTATAAAAAAGGAAGTAAAAATACTAATGCAGATGCATTATCAAGAATAAAGATAGATTCTGACACATTAAGGACAATGATTCCTGAAAAAAATGATGAAACAATTAAAAGATCACTAGTGATAACTAGAAGTATGAGCAACAAAGTGATACAACAAGAAAAAGATAAAGGAGATATAACAAATAATGAGGAAAATATGAAAAATAAAAGTATAATAAATAACGAGAAACATAAAATGAATAAAGAAGATAAAATATATGGATCCAAACAAGATGGTGTTACAGATCTTAATGAGTTTGGCCAACTCAAAATTTGGGACTGTGCATCCAGTAATGATATAAAGCTAGCTAGAAAATTTAAATGTATATTTGAAAAACTAAGAAAAGAGATTAAAATTGAAAATGATTCTGTTCTAAATGAAACGCGCGTCAGATGTAGCGAAAATCCCGATTATCTAGATAATGTGATGGAGAAACTACTTTCTGTTTTAGGCAGAACGAAATATGATAAGTTCGCACTAGAAAAGAGCGACGAAATATTTAAAAGGATACCCATTGAAAAACTTAAAGAAAACATAAATATATGTAAAGAAAGTGACGTCACAATAATGTTATATAGTAATCCTCAAATAATAAAAGATAACAACAAAAAATATGAATTAATTAAATTGAATCACAACACACCATGCGGACGACATTTTGAAATAAGGAAAACATTAACAAAATTAAGACAAAGATACATATGGAAAAATATGTACAAAATGGTAAAAGAATACGTTTCGAAATGTGATTTGTGTCAGAGAAATAAACAAATAAGGCATACAAAAGAACCGTTATGTCTCACAGACACGCCAAATAACAGTTTTGAAACCATAGTAATTGACACAGTCGGACCATTAAGACCGTCCGAAAATAACAGATATATACTAACAATGCAATGCGAATTGACTAAGTATGTAATAGCAGCACCGATGTAGAATAAAGAAAATTTGATATTAAAAAATGGTATTTTCAAGGTTCTAAAGTCAGACAGAGGTACTGAATTTGTAAACGAACTAATGAAGGAAATTTGTACGTTATTAAAAATAGAACAAAAATTTTCAACACCATATCATCATGAAACTTTAGGCACAGTAGAGAGAAACCATAGGGTATTAAATGAATACTTTTTATCTTTCGTTAACGATGACAATTGGAATGAGTGGATACCATATTATACTTTTGCATATAATATTACACCTCAAGTAGACACAAATTACTCACCATTCGAATTAATTTTAATAATAATACCAGAACTTCCAGGTGAAAACGTGATGAATAATAATAGAGTATATGACTTGGACAATTATGCTAAGGAATTAAAAATAAGGTTAAGGAATTCACTAAACAATGCTAGAAGCATTATAGAAGTAAAAAAAAAGGAATAGAAGCTTAGAATAATCATACAGTAAGATAAATAGTATGGAAATTAATATAGGAGATTTAGTTTTATTAAAGGTAGAAAATAGGAACAAATATGAGTCACTATATAAAGGCCCATACGAGGTAGTAAGCATAGATAAAGTTAATGTAGAATTAAACATCAACGGAAAAAATAAAATAGTTCATAAGAATCTTTTAAAAAAGTATAAAAACTAAGAAAAACAATTTGTCTAACATATTTAACTTTTAAGAAATAACGTAAAACATAAATAACATAAAATTAAAAGAAAAAGTACATATAAATTTTTAAAATTTTTTATAATTAAGAATTGTAAAATCAAAATATAAAACCCACATACATATATTCAGCAGATTAAGCAATACAAAATTTTCCATTTATATCAAACAATAACCATATTAATGCACAAAACAACAATTAAAATTTTGCAATATTGCTAAGTAAACAAAATTGTAAAATTTTAACTAAAAGGGTTGCCAGTAGATTTTTAAAAAATTTGCTTGTTTTCCTTACCTACATGTTAAAAAATTTACCTCATACGAAAATCTACAAATTTTAGCAATTTAATTTAAAGAAAGATAAATTAAAAACATTTAAGGCCATTTTCCATAAAAATTTACACAAAAAAGTAGTGCCAGATAGCAGTCGAGAGATAGCATTTATTTTATTTTGGCAGCGTTTTTTCTTATCCTCTCACATATAAATAAATGTTCTCTCAGCAATGCTACCAAAGACAGGCACTGTGACACCAAAATAATTAGATAAAAGTCTATGTAATTTCGAAATTTTTAAACGGTTTATGAGCAAAAATATATTTTTAATATAAGCGGAAATCACTCTTCGTTGCCCTTGCAAGTCCTGCAGATATTGCAAATGTAGCATGCGTGCTATATTCTGCAAGACCACAACAACAAAGTACATGCAACTGAGATTTGCATCACTTGAATAAATATGCATAACCAAAAACCATTGCATATTGAAAATTTCAAATGTTCTTAATGCTAAAACAGCTGTGTTTTTGGTTTTTTTTTGCAATAAAAACAAGTAAGCCCCTGCGCTTAAAAAATTTTACGACTGCAGAGCCGCCACAAAGACTGCCTGTGCTGAAATTAAATTTGGAAAAAGACACTCACGCTTTGTAGCAAAAAATCATGCTATGTTTGCTAAAATTGTAGATGTGCAACAAAGGGTGATTTCCGCTATAGTTATTTTACATTTATACACAAAAAGTGCAATATGAGAATAAAAAATACCTACATTTTGTCCAAAATAAAATATTTTTCCGATATTCCCTATACTCATATATTAGTGACAAAAATACCTACAGGTAACACTGTTTGGTATTAAAAAAAAGCTGTTATCGCATTCAATGAAAAAATAAAATAATACAACATAAAAAAATTAAAATATGTGTAAAGAAAATTTGAAAAAAAAACTCGTAGAACGGAAAATGTGATTTTTTCCTACCCCTTTTGCTTTTCTATACCGTTCCCCTACAAACTGTAAAAATCGTGTTTCAAAAAATCATTGAAAAATCAACGTGTGAATTACGTGTTATTTGTGTTACGAAAATTATTTTCTAACCCCTGTATCGTCCCATAAGTAGCATAGCTACAAAAAATTATTAGGCCCGACCAGTGTCGGACATAAACTTAGTGATAGTTATAAATAATACATTAGCGGCCCTTTTCACAATGTACAATTAAAAGCTAACAGGGACTTTAACGGCAAGTTTTCTGTGAAGAAGTGTCAGTTAAAGTTCACGTTAACTCTTAATCATACATTGTGAAAAGGTACGTAGTAGTGATAATCAAAAAAGGGGGGAAAGAAGTATTTTCAAGTAGTCCCATCTGGAGCAGTGCTGCCAGAAAAATTTTGACTCTTGTCCCCAATTTAAAACATCATGTCCCCAAAAATCCCCATTTCAACAGAAAAATCCTAACTTTTGTCCCCAAAAATATATCATTCATAAAAAACGATTATTAAGTCCTATGCGCAGGGATGAGAAATAAGATTTTCACAAAGTTACAAGAAAAATTTTACTTTTTTCATTAAATTGCAAATTTTTAAAAAGTTGAAAGTTTTTCATATTTTCTGGGAATCACACATACATAGTTTTTTTATGCGAAACACAATAACTAAGATAAGATACAATTGCACAATCAAAACTTTCAACAGTCATTTTTCTTTTTCAAAAGAAAAAAAATGTTAATTACCAAAGAGCTTGTTCTGCATCTGCGAGTACGGTTTTGTCTATGTACATATCGTTAACTTAATACGAAAAGGCAATTACTCATGTTTTTTATAGTTTACAGGAGGACGAAAAAACTAAATAAAAAAGATGCAATATTGATTAAAAACACTTCACATAAGCAGATAATATTGCGTTTAAAAATTTTTTTTTATATATTGCATTTTTTTAATTTAGTTTTTTCCTCCTCCTGTAAACTATGAAAAACATGAGTTAGGGCCTTTTCGTATTAAGTTAACGATATATATGTTCGCGGTATTACCATGATGATAATATCATCTTCATTATAGAGTATGATTACCACACTACTCTACGAGATTTTTAAAAACTGAAATGTTACCAGTACTAATATATTATGTCAACATACACGATTATTTTCCTGACACATGCAAATTGTTAGAGCTCAAAATGAAAAGTCCTCAAATCCCTCCCCACGAAATTCTGTCACCAAATTAGAGGCGAAGTCCCCATTTTGGAGACAAATCCCCTAATCTGATGGCACTGATCTGGAGTGTTAGGTATAAGAGCACAAGTGTCCCTCTTTTTTAGGCGCATGTGTCCAGTAAAGCTCAAAATATTACGAGCAAGCGGATAAGGATGTGATTCGAGTTTTGTTAAATATTTGCCTGCGTATCTTGCAATTTCTTTAGTCACTAGTTTCATATTTAAATCACGATGTATAATAGAATTTTGAATGTACCATGGAGCCGATGCTATTAACCGTAAAATTTTGTTTTGCCTTCGTTGGATTCTCTCGACATTGGAAGCTGAAGCAGTGCCCCATAACTGAATTCCGAGCACCATATTGGCTACAAAATCGACTTGTATAGTAAAAGTTTGCAGTCTAGGCTGAGTGTTGAATTTCTGCCAATCAACCAATATATTTGAGATAACTTAAGTTTCATCTGAGTTAATTTAGAGTCAATATGATGTTTCCATGTAAGTCTTCGATCAAGGTGTATACTAAAGTATTTCACTTGGGAATGTTGAGGAATATTTTGATTGTTGATTCGAATGGGGGAGCGAGTATCTCTTCTTAGGGTGAACGTTATATGGACACACTTTTTTTCATTAACTTTAATTCTCCATAAGTTCAACCATATTTCCAGCTGGGTAATCTGTTCCTGGCGATTGCGGGATGCCTCATAAGGGTTTTCGTGCACACTCATACAGACTGTATCATTGGCAAATGTAGAAATATGGATGTTGTTGCTCACCGGCATATCACAAGTATATATTAAATACAAGACAGGACCCAGAATACTACCCTGGGGCACACCAGAAGATATAGATTCGGGCACACTCATGAACTCTCCTTCCACAACAGTGAACTTCCTATCAATAATATAACTTTCCAAAAGCTTTTGAATGTTTATTGGCAGATATGTCTTCAATTTTAAAACTAGGCCTTCGTGCCATACTTTATCAAACGCCTGAGAAACATCAATAAAGAGAGCAGAACAATACTTCTTTTCTTCAAATGTTCTTCTTACAACTTGGACCAGTCTATGCGTTTGTTCAATCGTGCTGTGCTAACTTCTAAAGCCAAATTGATGGTCTGGGATGCACCCATTATCAGTTAAAATTTTGGACAATTTAGTCATGAGCAGCTTTTCGAAAAGCTTTGAGATTGTAGATAGTAAGCTTATAGGTCTATATGACTCAGTCTTGGTAAGATCTTTGCCCGCCTTTGGAATCATTTTGATCTTGGCAAGTTTCCAGTTATGTGGAAAATACTGCATTCTTAAAATAGCATTAAAAATAAATAGCAGGATTCTTATTGCAATATGAGGCAAGTTCATTAGCATTTTGTTACTAATACCATCAGTACCTGGAGCTTTCTTCGGGTTGAGTTCAGCAATTACTTTTTGTACTTCACGTATCTTAAACCTTAAGGGACGAGGGGGTAGAAAAATTACACTCGGCAAATCAGCAGCACCCGTACATGAATTGGGAGTAAATACAGATTTTAAATGCTCAGAAAATAAATTACCTTTCTCACTATCGCTTCTTGCCCAGCCTCCGGTCGCAGTACGCAATGGTGATTTAAGATCAACGGGTCGTTTAAGATTTCTAGTAGAGCGCCATGAAGAGTAATTAGATGTGGACGTTACATAAAGACCTTCTAAATACTTTTCCAGTAGTGCAGTTTTTTCCGACGATAGCAGCTCTTTGAGTCGGTTAGTACATTCTTTAAGTCTGATTTTATTTAGGGGTGATCTGTGTTTTTACCATTATCTTCTAGCTCTCCTTTTTTCACATACAAGACGTTCAATTTCCGTAGAAAAAAATTCTGTTAAAGCCGGTATGCGGATAGGAGGTAGTGGCGTGTTCAGCAGCTCTACGTGAATTAAGTCCCTCTGAATATTTTTCGTGACTGCAAAATCTATAACATCTGGAATTTTTCTTACGTCAGTAAGTAGGCTCCCCACTCGAAATGACATCTAAGCCCATTTTTGAAATTGTATTGAACAAGGCTCGACCTCTAGGTGTAACAAGACGCGATCCCCAGTACGTATGTTTTGCATTGTAGTCACCAGCTGCCACGAAACAAGATCCAAGCGATTTGTAGAACTTCTCATACTGATCGTCGGTAACTGAAAGTCTGAGAGGTGAGTAAATTGATGATATCACGAAATTCGCACAAAAATTTTCTACGAAAATATTCGTTGCTTGCAAATATTCTTCACTAACGTTGTCAAGGACATAGTGCTTGAGTCTTGACTTAATCAGAATTGCTGATCCACCACATGCTCTCTCTTTCGGGTCCTTTGTATCATATAAAGTGTAACCATTTATTTTAAATAAGCTTCTTGAGGTCAAATGAGTCTCAGAAACCAACATTATATCAATATTTTTTTTCCATGAGGAAGTGCTCAAGTTCATTTTTATGTTGGCGAATGCCGTTTGCGTTCCAGAAACATATTTCTAACGTGTTCATGGTTTATTAACTCATGCTTGAAGCGGTGTATTCTGCATTCGCAACATTTCTTGCATCATACTTGTCATATTTGTAGTAAAGTTGTTTATAGTTAGCACCAGATTCTCAATAGTAGCTTCAAGGCGACTAAAGTTAAAGCTTGAGTTTGAATTCGTTGAATTATTTGGCGATGGAACATTTTGCGTGGGAATTGAACTAGTCTTAGCAGCATCAGCATACGATACACGTGAAGTAACTGGTTGGCTGATTTGAGCAAAAGTGTCAGAGTTCGCGTTTACTTGTAGAGCTCGAGTTAGCTTGGGTTTTTGACCCAAAGCCTGTTTAACGAAAGAAAATACAGGGCACCCTCTATAGTTAGCTGTGTGATTACCTCCACAATTACTACATTTTTTTCTGCTTGATCTTTTGGCTTAGTGCAGCTAGCAGTACCATGCAATTCACCGCAGATAACACACACTGTAGGTAACTTGCAGTAAGTTTTCGTATGGCCATATTCTTGGCAATTATGGCACTGTACGGGACCTAAACGCTTACGTGGCTCTTCAACTGTGATTTTTCGATGTAAGAGATACTTTACGCTATAAATTGGATGGTTTCATTTTTTTTCAATTGTATGTCATTCGGCTCCAGTTCAACCCGAAATAGGGGTTGGGGGACCTTTTCTCTATTAAATATGTTGGTAACATTTTTTACCTTGAATCCTTGGTCGACAAGTGCACATTTTACTTCTTCGGGTTCAACATATGAATCTATGCCCTTTAATACTATCTGTAGGCCTTTAGCACTCTTACGTTGGTATGTGTAAAAACTTGTTTTATTTTTTTCGAATTCACTAACAATTTTTCAGAAATCTTTTTCATTATATATTTGGATTTTAATTTCATCAATATTACCTCGTTTAATTGGAATGATGTGAAAAGTATTGTCACCAATTTTTTCTCTCAGATAAATAGGTGGTGGCTTAAAAGACTTTTGCGATGATGTAGAGGGCTTGTCGTCGGTGTCTTGCAATAATGAAAAATGATTTTGACGATTGGTAGATGATGCGCTACTATCCCTAGACATCTTTGGAGCAGATGAAATTTTTGAAGAATTTGGGCTTCGCCCACGCTTTACCACGGTTATATATCTGTCCATTCCCACTTGTACCTTAGTTTTTGAGCTACTGTTATCTGTAGTGATAACTTGGTTTAGTGATGAACGCGAGCCCGATGCGGATGATATTGCAGACTTAAATGAAGAAGTACTAGGAAATGGTAATGTTAACGATTCACTATTTGGCAGTGGACAAAGCGTTGATCGATGACGAAAAAGTGGCTTTTCCGTTAGAAAAAGACTTTCATCAGGTTTATTATTTATATTGTTTTCATTAAGAGTTTCAGAACTCACAGTAAAATAAGCATTTCTGCCGTTAGAATTCACTTCAAAATTTTTTTCCTTTGAGGTACTCATACAGAGTATTATTCCTCAAGGGTACTTTGGGTTTACGGTTATTTTTTTGTTTTTCCTATTTCGTGCTATGTAAAAAATATTAGTAAAGCCAATAAGCTTATTTATCAAGGTGAATATGTATTAAGAATATTTTCTGTATGATTTTTGATTTTGTTGTTTTTAACGTCTCTTCACTATGAGGGTTCCAAGAGAACTGAACCGGAGATTTGTCAAAATAAATCCGAGACGATTGGCGGCCGTCGCGATATCAGTACCACCAAATTATATCTTTGTGTCGAAGACGTTGGATTCATTAATATACTTGTGGCTACTATTTGTCGAATAACACTTGGGGTTATAAATACATTCATATACATACATACATATCGTCACCTAAAATCCAAAGGCCGTAAGTACACTTTTTACTATTTTACAGGAGAAGCAAAAAACTTCATAAATTTATTAATATTTATATGTAAGGTGCCAAATTAAAAAATGAATAAAATCGGTGTTTTTGAAGATATGTGAGTAAAATTTTAGGAAAATATGTATTTTGGTTAATCACATCATATTCAATCAAAAAGTCTATTTTGAATTTTTTGGTTGTTACGGCTTTTTGGATTTTAGTTGACGATATGTATATATACAGAAGCAGAGATGCGCTATCAGATTTATAAATCGTACTAACTTTCAAGAAAATTTGTACTTTTTTTCAGAACGATTGTACCAAATTTTATATTTATAATTAATTAATAAAACGCCACTTTAAAATTCAATTATTATAATAATATTAATTGATACTTTTAATTAATTTTAATAAATTTTCCACATTTGCAGATGAATTTGGAATAGATAACATTCCTCCAGCAATTTTTGAAATACCGGAAAACATCGGTTCATTTACTAAAGTTTCTAATACCTTCGTGCTAAAGGTTGTCGTTTCTTAAGGGCTTACTAACTTCTATTTACATCAAGCAGAGCTCCAAATTGGCTACCCAGCTAAAAAAATATGTATGGAACATATATGATATCCCATATATTGTTCGGATCCGAAAAATGAGGGTATATGGGCACATATGATTATATATATTCATACATTTTCTAACATGTATGTGTAAATATTTCCTCTACAGTATGCAAAGTTCATATTCACAAAAGCGCACTGCTGTGCAATAAATTAAATACCTAAAATTAATTTTTTTAGATTTTGAACTGGGAGGTTGCATTTAATGACACATTTTTTTGGACAAATACATAGTTCAAAACGAAGTAAAAGTCATTTCATTCCTCATTTTAAGTCGAAAGGTAAATCAATTATTTAAAAAACATAAAACTCAATTTCGTACTAAAAATTTAATTTAAGAAATCAGATTAAAAACTAATTCAATTAATTATAAAAGAAAAAATAATCCATCTAACAAAAGTTTTCAATATAGTTTTTGGCAGTAATATGAACTTTGTTTCTTATCTAGAGAATTCTGTTATTTTCGATAAAATTAATGACTGTATTATCCTTTTGATTATTTGATCCACAATGTATAAAATCATACAAGAATGGTTTTTTTTGTAACAAAAGTATTTCGAACTTTCTATATTTATAATTTGTTTTTCTTTTTTAAACGTTGACGGTACGCATATAAACTTTGCATAGCGTATCTATTTTGAAATGCATTTCCAATTCACCAGTGATAAAATCCAAGCTTTTTTTAATGCAAAAACGATCTTATGTGAGATACCATGTATGCATACATTCTAATATGGCTCCATATATGACATGTTATTTCTATATATGGATCCACATATGAAGAGATTCATACCCAGCTAAAAAAATATGTATGGAACATATATGATATCCCATATATTGTTCGGATCCGAAAAATGAGGGTATATGGATATATATGATAATATATATTCATACATTTTCATACATAAATGTATGTATATTCCCTATATAGAATGCAAAGTTCATATTCATACTCTCTTGATTCACAACTGTACAATAAATTAAATTACTAAAACTACTTTTTTAGATTTTGAACAGGGAGGTTGTATTTAATGAAACATTTGTTTGGACATATAATGAAAAACGAACTAAAAGTCATTTCATTCATCATTTTAAGTCAAAAGGTGAATCAATTATTTAAAAAACACAAAAATCATATCCGTACATAAAATTTAATTTTAGAGATCAGATTAAAAACTAATGCAATTAATTACAAATGAAAAAATAATCCGTCTAACAAAAGTTTTCAATATAATTTTTGCAGTAATATGAACTTTGTTTCTTATCTAGATAATTCTGTTGTTTTCGATAAAACTAATGACTGGATTATCCTTTTGATTATTTGATCCACAATGTATATAATTATACAAGAATGGTTTTTTTGTAACAAAGGTATATATTTCTTTTTTAAACGTTGAGGGTACGCATATAAACTTTGCATACCGTATATATTTTCTAATGGATTTCCAATTCACCAGTGATTGCAAAACGATCTTATGTGAGATATCATTTATGCATACATTCTTATATGGCTCCATATATTAAATATTATTTATTCATATATAGATCCACATATGAAGAGCTTCATTATGAAATTTCCATATATGAGCTCATATATTGTAATACATTTCATATATTAGTCCATATATTAATTCATATATAATAGTTTTGCCATGTATAATCCCATATATTTCCATACATGAATTCATACATACTTATATATAGTTATATACATACATTCATATATTAAAAATATATGGACCATATATATTTTTTTTAGCTGGGTATATAAAGATTAACCCCATTATGCAAAAAAATTAAGTGTACGTTAAAACCGGCTATTCTATGTAAATTTAATTATTATTAAATTATTTAATTTAATGCTATTTCTGGCATGTAATATAATGTAAAGAAATTCCAGTAGTACTAAATTGGTCATTGGGGTGCTACGGTACTTTTGGCATTCAGATAGTGCTAAAATAGTAAAATTATACCAGCTTTTCCATCCCTGTACAGAAGCGTAAAGAAACTGCGGATAATTTGCTTCAAAGCTCCCGGCTACTGTTTACGTACTTCTATTATTTTTAATTGCTTGTTTTTTGTCGATAGTATCGATAGTGGAAAAAACTATCGATATTTCATTTCGAGATCATCCTCACTGTGACTTCCCTTTTAAAATTCAAGTGGTTCAAGAACTAAAAGAAAGTGAATTTATGCAAAAATTTTTGTGAAACGATATTGTAGCGTTTTCGCACTTTAAATCCCATTTTTGGAGCAACGAGGCTCATTTTCTCTTAAATGACCACGTCAGCAAGCAAAACTGACATTACTGGTTTCCAAGAATCCGCAACTCTCGATTGAAACATCGAAAAACATCAAAAAAATATTTGTCGAGAAATCAGCTCAATTGAACTAAGTTTACTGCAGCGTGTGGCTCAGAACACAAGGCTCCCTCCCATTTGCACAGTGTATTCAACTCGACGGATGACATCTTTAAAAAATAAAATTCGCATTTTCATTCTATCGTTCGATGCTCTTAATAAAACTTTGTGTCAATTATTACGTTTTTTTATTTAAGCTTGAAAATATAAATCTGCTACCAGATACCAGAACGTGCATGAAGACATTCTTTCGACATAGTGAAGGATGCAGTTAGTATATGTGTCGTTCATTATAACAGTGAATTATCTCCTTGTAATTAAGTTTCGTGAAAACGAGCCTTTTAAAAATCATTGTTTAGGAAAAAAAGTAAACAATAAACGCCATCTATGGGGTTTGGTGCAAATATTGCAGTTGCTTCTCTGTTACTACTAAAGATATGACTAAATGTGATGCTATTTCACAAAAATATGTATTTGCTAAAAATATGGAGTTACACCACTTTTATAATAAACGACATATATTTCTATTAAATAAAGTGAATTCCATTACTCAATTAAACAATTGTCTTTTTAATACGAACAAAAAAATAAAATAAAGTTGTGATTGACTTTTCGCAATGCCGGTCAATATTGGTAACAATACACAGCAAGGCCCAACACCGAGCGCATAAAATACTGAGCCACCGACCATTAACCGTGTAACTTTAAAGGTTTCACCCTTTGGCCCTGTCACGCTGAAAATTGGCAAGCACATCGCCCACGCACAGCGGCGTGAAAAAAAGTTGTACAAAGTCCACAACTCTTGAACTGAATAACCGATTGCGATGAAACCAACTGTTTTGGAAATCATAAGTGCTTAAGTTTTGATAAGATATATATTAGTGTCCTGCACAAGACATCTTATAAGAACTTTCAAGACATGCGGGATTTTTCAAATGCTTTACTACAGCGAAATCTTATAAAGGAAACGTTAACAACACTGTTTGCAAGAAATTTGTTTGAGTATTGTAGGTATAAGAGTAAAGAAGAAAACACTTCGTGACGGAAGAATTTTTGATACTTACTTCTTTCTACGCATGAGCGCGTGTACAAACGTCATGCATGTATGTGTGTATAATCTTTTATTTTTCTGCGCACATGCAAAGGCACACACATGCATTAACATTAGTTGTATGCGGTTAATCACGTAATAGCTTACCATCTGCATATTACACACACATTCCAATGTACAATTTGAAAAATAACAAGCATACACTAATCAACAGTACTTATTTTGAGTGTTTGTTACAAACAAGCTCTCTTGACGACATCGCTTCTTAACTCTGATATACACGTACACCAATACATCCATCGTGCTTCGCTTATAGTACGACAACATTATTATTCCATTATTGGTTTAGTATAATACATGCGACGTGAATACATTTAAAAATCATGACGTATTTACATTTAAAGACCTTTTACGCAGGTCTCTAGTATATATGTTGTAAGACAGGGTAGCTACAAAGAGCCTCAAAGTGGGAAACTGCGGGTGTCGAATTTTTTTCGAATTCTTTCTTTTATAAATATCGATCGATCCTAATAATTTTTAACTCAGTTATAACTTCTATTTACAGCAAAATTTCATGTCAGGTGGAAACGTAGAGTTAGGAAAACTGAAAAGGGGTTTTATTAACAATGAAATAATATCGTGAATACATATGGGAATTTTTCTGATGTCGAACGTGATGGTCGTATGCATTTAAAATATAAAAAAGCAAAATACAAAAACATTTTCAGGTTAGTTTTTATTCTAAGTTATAACTTATAGGTAGCACTAGAATATATGTTAAAATTGACAGCATATAGAAGTAGGGATAAAAGAAAATGGCAAAAAGAAGTAGATGTTCGAACGCGACAAAAATGGAAGTAATTTTCATGCACACGCTTAGAAAGGAGAAATTCAGCAAAGCCTGACATAGTTTCGTATTGCAATTAACTTCATATTTTTATGTAACAGTTTTACTTTTTAAACGCGTTTGGATTTGGCAAAAAAATCTCGTGTTTGTATTTTTTTAAGCTTAAATCTGGGTCGATACGTGACGTATCGAACGTGACATGTTTTCCACAATGATTCCACTATTTAGTTTTTAGTAACTTTTAAACAAATTTGTTATTCAAAATATAAAATGGACATTATTAATATAGATTAAAATATTTCTTTATGTGAATACGCAGTTCGAGCTGCTTTTATTTCTACACCATCGCACAGAGGGGTATTTGAGCCAAAAAGCTGAACATTGTTTTTTTTAGTTCATATTGCTCGTGAAAAGTTATTGAGTTCTCTTATGTTCATAGGATTTTAAATCTTAAAAATAAGAAAAATCGGACAAAGGGGAAACAAGTTACCCGTAGAGAAACTAATCCTACCTCTAAAAAATTAAAAAAATCAATTTTTTTCTTAACTTTTGTTTTGCAAATGCAACTTTTTATGTCGGTGAAAGTTCAAAACCGTAAACTTGGAGCAAGGAGACCGTAAAATGACATTTTCGTCACCATCTCCTTTTGTGTGCGGTGACAATTTATTATTTGCAAAAATAATCTAAATATTAAAAAAATGTACTACTTGCGCTTTAATATGAAAAAATAAACTTTTGAGCTTTTGTGGGCAGCGGGAAGCTAACGTCCCCGGAACGCCCCTGCCAAAAAAATTTCTAGCTCATATTTACCTATGCAAAGATGAGTAAAAACAGAAAAATGTGATATTTTGGCTCAAATACTCCTATGTGCATCGCAAGGAAATAAGTGCAATTTTTGGATACCAGGAGTTTTTTTTTTACTTTATTCCATTTGTCAATGAATTGGAAGGAATACTCTTCAACTTGTTTAGATGAAATAATATATACCATAAACATTACCCAGCTGACATTTGACAAAATACATATTAAGAAAAATTGGAATGCATTGTTCATGAAAAAATCTTGGGAAAAATATATAAAATATATCTTCAACATTTTAAGTTTTCATGTGAAATAATATGAGTGGCACTTGTTTCGCATGGAATTTACAATAAACAAGGTCCGGTTAACATTGTTAGCATTTAAAATTTTCTGTACGAAGTAATGAATGGAACTCAACATTTTTCAAAAGTTTGAACGGACTAGTCTCAAGTAGAAAATATTTTCGAACCAATCAAACACTGCCTTTTCTTTTTCTAAAAGCGAATGCAAGTAGCAAAAGTAAGCGAATAATTTGCAAATGCGAAAGCGAACATTCGTTACATCCCTAGCCAAAACATAGATGTTATACCCCTTTTACACACGGAAAGTTTACTTTGCAAAGTCCCTCTGTCTTTCACCCAGCTGAATTAAGACTTTGCAAAGTAAAATTTCCGTGTGTGAAAGGGGTGTTTGCAAGGATTTGTGTAAAACGTTGACGTTAGAAATCTTGGCGTTTTAGTAATAGATTTATGGAAACTTGTACAACTTTTCTTTAATCTATTGCAAAAAAATAAAGATTTCAATCGTAAATGTCTTATACAAACAGGCTGTAAGTTTTAAAAGTAAAAGTAAAGTAAAGTAAATACTTATTGTGTCGAACGTGACCAAATTCGAATAGATTTAAATTATTTAAATTTAATTTTTTTATAAATTTTCTCTGATAAATTATAAAAATGCAAAAACTTCTGTTTAAATTCAAACTTTTAAACAACTTCTTCGAGCTTTTTGATTGCAAAAATGATTTTATGTGAGATATCATATATGCATACATTTTTACATGGCTCCGTAGATTACATCTTATTTCTATGTATGGATCAACATACGAAGAGCCTCATAATTAAATTTCCATATATGGCTCATGTATTATAATACGTTTCATATATTGCTCCATATATCAATTCATATATAATAATCTTGTCTTGTATAATCCCATACATTTCCATACATGAACTCATACATATTCATATATAGTTATATACATTTATATATTAAAAAGATATGAACCATATATAATTTTTTTAGCTGGGAATCCTTTTTTTATCAACACATACATACATATTTTTTAAAAAAATTTTCACAGAATTTTACTTATGTATTCAAAAATCAAAGTTTTACCCTCATATTCATAAAAAAATAAAATGAATTTGAAATTCATTTTAGGAAAATTTTGTATTGAAAATTTGAAATAAAATACATTTCAAATTCGTTTCAAATTTTATGAATATGGGTGTTCATGTTAAAAAAAAAATTGTTCAGAAATGTCTTAACGAATTCGAGAAGTCTGACTTCAGAAAAAGTCGAAACATTTTGTTTCGGGGTATTCATTGTGTTTGTAAGCTCATACTACCATACATATTACTATACATACATATATGCATGTATTATTATAAAATAATTTATTTCAAATGATTGAATACAGTTACATATGTACCTATGCAGGAATGTTATTTCGTGAGCGCGTGAGAATTCGTGCGTGATTATTAAAAAAAGCTCGCGCATGATCACGCACGAGTAAATTTTCTTCAGTCACGCTCGCGCACTCACGCGTGATTAGTTATAATATTTGATCACAAATCACGTGAATAAAATCACGATAAAATCACGATATTTGCACATCTCTAGTTATAACACAAGCAGTGCAATGAAATGATGGAGCATGAAAGAATGGATTTCTTTCATACCATTCACTCAGTATTCGATGATCTTTTGTATATCACATTTAAATGACAAGTTTATTATTAGCGATTTTAATGGTTATAAATATAAAAAAATGCAGTGTGAGGGAGGAAATTTTAGTAAAAATAAATGCGGATAGTTACGGTGTTAGAGAAAAAGAAAATATAAAAAGTAAAATTTGGAAAAAGTAAAATACATCTGAAATGTATTTCAAATAACTGTTTCATATAAAATTTGATATAAAATACATTATACTAATGTAAGAGTTTTATACTAGCACAAAGTACAAAGCCTACGTTGCGTTTAATCACAGTAAAAAGTATTCGCACCATTCACTGAGTATTCGCTGCTTTTGACAAGACCAGTAGACATTTATATAAAACAAGCAATACATGCAATAAAATTCGACGCACTCATCTCTTTCGATTGTGCCATGCGTTGTTTTTTTCAAATGTTGTGGATTGACAACAATATGCAGGTTTTTTTTTAATGAATTCAAAACAACAAAATAAGGCATTCAATCTGTTCTCTGATAAATATATACATACATAGTTTGCATGTTTGTGTTCGTGTTCTAGTGCACCCGATATTTCTGCCAGAGCAAAAAGCACGGTTCGCTCATGAAAAAGGTTTGAAGGTTTCAGTTTATTTTATGAAATTTATTGGCCAAAATGTGTACATATATAATAAGTTAGTTTAATGGATTACCGAGTTAAAAATTTTTTGCTCCAGCAAATTTTTAACCAACTTATTCTAGCCAATATGTGCCATATTTCAATCAACTGCCAATTAGTTGTGCGAGTTTTTTATATATTCCCAGCTAAAAAAATTATATATGGTACATATATTTTTAATATATGAATGTATATAACTATATATGCATATGTATGAATTCATGTATGGAAATGTATGGGATTATACATGGCAGAAATATTATATATGGATTGATATATGGACTAATATATGAAACGTATTATAATACATGAGCCATATATGGAAATTTAATTATGAGGCTCTTCGTATGTTAATCCATACATAGAAATAAGATGTAATCTACGGAGCCATGTAAAAATGTATGCATATATGATATCTCACATAAAATCATTTTTGCAATCAAAAAGCTTGCATTTATTAATTCGATCTTTTTCTATCTTTTTAATCATGTTTGTTAGAAAATACACACGGTATGCAAATTTTATATGCGTAGACCCTCAAGATTTAAAAAATAAAAACTCGTGCAACAAAAAAAATCATTCTTGTAGGATTTTATATATTGTTTGTCTATTTAATAAATCAAATAATCAAAAAGATAATTCAGTCATTAATTTTATAAAAATTAAGGGAATTCTCAGATATATTTAAGAAACAAAATTCATATAACTGCCAAAAAATAATATTAAAAACTAGTGTTAGTATCAAAATGGATTAATTTTTCTTTTATTTTTAAATTATATGTCGTGTACAAATGTGTGTTTGGTGTTTTTTAATAATCGATTCACATTTTCTCTTAAAATGTCGAATGAAATGTCTTTTAGTTCGTTTTGAATTATTTTGTTCGAACAAATGTTTCATCAAACACAACCTTTCTGTACCAAATCTAACAAAAAAAATTATTTTAATAATTTAATTTATTGCACAGCAGTGCGCTTTTTGAATCAATATGAACTTTGCATACACATTCATGTATGAAAATGTATGAATATATGTTATCATATATGGCCATATACCCTCATTTTTCGGATCCGAACCATATATGAGATATCATATATGCTCCATACATATTTTTTTAGCTGGGTTTACAAACAAAGCAACGTTATTAAAATGAGTGTTGGATTCTCACAATGATGTTAGTAGTAATTATAATTGATACAGTTCTAATATCTAATAACCACTTTAAAATAAGTTAAGATTCAACCGAATTAAATATATATATTATACTTATAAGTAACGTTGTTTTTGGCTTTTGAAATAAAACAAACACTTCCCAGCTAAAAAAAATATGTATGGAGCATATATGATATCTCATATATGGTTCGGATCCGAAAAATGAGGGTATATGGGCATATATGATTATACATATTCATACATTTTCATACATGTATATCGATGGTTTATTAACGCAACCTCGTTACTTAAAAACTAGTACTTTTCAGGAGAGACAAAAAATTCTTTATAACAAGTATTTAATTTTTTTAATATATGTTTTTTTATAATCTATTTACTTGGATGATTTTTGTTAAATTTGCAATACAAAAGTTGTGTTAAAAATAATCTACCATTATTTATTCGCATTTTTTTGAGATACGTGTTTTCTGCACTGTAAAATTTATATAAATGTTAATATACGATATTGTGTTATTTAACATTTCATCTTTTATGATTATTAACTCCCGACTAAAAAAGATGTGTTATAAGATTGTAGTGTGTGTCTGTGTATCTGTGTGGCTGTGTGTCTGTACAAGAACTCGTACAGACCAAACGGCTGGACCGTTTTTTATTTAATTTTTTCTGTTTGAAGTTACTTGATATAAAGTGTTCTTAGCTATGTTTAAAAAAATCGGTCCAGCCGCACATCTTTTCTGGATATATCGGGGGTTTTTAAAATTTTTAATTTTTGTTATTATTCTATTTGTGTTTATATGATATTTTATTTAACTTTTTTTTTCAATTATAATAAAACGATTCTTTTTTATAACTTTTTTTTGGATATTAGAATAATCCCTTAATTTTTAATATTATAACTATTACTAAAAATTTGATTAATTTTTATATATAAAGATTAGGGTTGTTATCGCCTAATCTATAAAAAGAGAACAGCAGAGCAAAAAAGCCGTACATTCGCGTAAAAAAGTAGGACTTAATAATGAAACAAAATAATTTTTCCCAATTGCTGCCAATAAAATGTTAAATACATATCGATGGTGTTGCTTAAAAAGAATATTAAATATTTTACCCAACGCCATGTACACATTTTAAAATTTTTGCATACATAAACGCACAGAAATATCACGTAAAAATGTTGGAAATTTAAAGTTTATAATACAAGAATTCATTAAAAAGTAGTTATTCGTCAACTGAGAACAGAAACTTATTTGATATTCAACCGATTACACATGACATATAACTAAAGGTAGGGCTACCGAGTTTAAATAAACTTTCATTGTTGGGTTGGGAAGATTAATAAAGTGCGTACGTACATCGGTGAATTCAACAAAATTTACTTTCATCCATATTTCAAAAAGAACCCATAACTTTTTAGTAATAAATTTTTGATATATGAAATGCCGAAGTATATTTATTTGACAAAAGCAGGACCAAAATGCATATGGACAATTGCTTATGATAATAATGTTGTTCGTGGAAATATTTTCTAAAATATTTGTATGAAATATATTTTTAAGCTTTTGTTAAAAAAGGGTTAAAGTTAGTTTTCGAAATGTCAATCTAATAAAAAATCAAACTATTAATATACTCTAATTTCTTGAAATAAAACGCTATGCATATGACTTTTATTGGACACTAAAATAATAGGCACTCTTGCATATATTTATAGGAAAAAGTTGTTTTTTTGTTGATTTTTTACAATAAATTATTATTGTCATGTGCCTGCTGTTATGTTTATAATAACTTTCATTACAAATTAATACAAAAAGATTTTATTTGAAATCCAGAATAGCTTTTTGTTTATTATTGTCACAAATGTTTTTACTATTACAAAAATTTTGTTACAACTAGTTCAAAAATAGAACTGTAAGCCTAAAGTATTGTCATATTTTACTTCTACATACGAGGTTATGCACAACATGTTTTCAGCAGCTGAGATACGCGTTTGCATATTGTTTAATAAAAAGTTAACTAACAAATGCTTACGCCTAAGACTTTGCTAATTTTCCGTTTAAAACACAAAATTGTAAAAAATCGAGTTACGAGGTTACCATCGATATGTAAATATTCCCTCTACAGTATGCAAAGTTCATATTCATAATCTCTTGATTCACAAAAGCGCACTGCTGTGCAATAAATCAAAATTACTAAAATTACTTTTTTTATATCCTTTACCAAAAAATGGTAAAAGGGTATATATAGGTTTGTCATTCCGTTTGCAATTTCCAGAATATTAATAAGCGAGCCATAAAGTATATATGTATATTCTGGATCCTTATGCATAGGGAAGACGAATAGGAGATCTCCGTCTGTCCGTCTGTCTGTACGTGAAATCGGTTTTTCGAAGCTTGCAGAAAAGCTAGAGACTTCGTTCTTGAACTGGTGTATCAGAAATGGGCCAAAAAAGATTGGTATTGAAAATCAGCAAAATCGAGCAGACGGTTTCAGAGCTGGGAAACTTAAACTTCTTTTGCCATACAAAATAACTACCGAAAAGTAGTTATTTTTATCTTTTTTTATTAAATAAACTTATTTTATACTTCAGTATAATTAAATTTGGTATTTCTAACTAAAAAAAATTAAAAAAAATAATAATAAATTTAAAAAGACGTTTCCAGGGTTGGAAAACTTTAACTTTTTTTTCTTATACAAAAGTAACTTACTAAAACAATTTTTTCCTTTTTTATGTATTATACAAATCTAATGTTTCTAAAAGAAAAAGATTGATGTAAGAAATCAGAAAATAAAAAAGGATGATTCCAGGGTTGGAAAACCTACGATTTTTGTGATGTATAAAATTAACTACCGTAAACTAATTTTTTATTTATTTTTATTAAATAAACTTATTTTATACTTCACCACGAATAAAATTGGTATTTCAAATAAAAAAAAATTAAAATTTAAAAAGACGTTTCCAGGGTTGGAAACCTTTAACTTTTTTTTCTTATACAAAAGTAACTTACTAAAAGAATTTTTTTCCTTTCCTTTATAAATTAAACATATCTTATATTCTGAAAAGAAAAAGATTGTTGTAAGAAATCAGAAAAATCAAGAAGGATGATTTCAGGGTTGGGAAGCTGAAACTTTTTGTGATATAAAAAATTAACTACCCAATATTAATTTTTATTCATTTTTTATTTATTAAATAAACTTATTTTATACTTCAGTACGAATAAAATTGGTATTGCAAATTAATAATTACACTTCAAAAAATTAAAAAGATGTTTCCAGAGTTGGAAAACTTTAAGTTTTTTATACAAAAGTAGCTTACTAAAGCAAATTTTTCCTTTCTCTCTATAAATTAAAGATATCGTATATTCATAAAAGAAAGAGTATAAGAAATCAGAAAAATCAAAAAGTATGAATTCAGGGTTGGGAAACTTACACTTTTTGTGATATATAAAAGTAACTTAGTTTAATTAATTTTTATCTTTTCCTTTATAAATTATATATATTTTGCGTTCTAGGAAGAAAAGTTTGGTGTAGAAAATAATAAAAATAAGAACCACTGCTCCAGAGCTAGAAACTTTGAACTCTTTTTCTGGATATTAAAGTAAATAAATAAAACATTTTTTTTTAATTTCATTTTTTCTTTTTTCACTTAACACACACCTTTTATATTTTTTTAAGAACTACTATATTGATAAAAGGAATCAGAAAAATCTACTATGATGGTTCAAGGTAGAGATGTGCAAATGTCGTGTCACGCGTGAGTCACGCGTGATTCGCGTGATTCGTGATCAAATATTATAACCAATCACGCGTTAGTGCGTGAGCGTGACTGAAAAAAATTTACTCGTGCGTGATCGTGCGTGAGCTTTTTTTAATAATCACGCACGAATTCTCACGCTCTCACGAGATAACATTCCTGCATAGGCACATATGTACATATGTAACTGTATTCAATCATTTGAAATAAATTATTTTTTAATAATAAATGCATATATATATGTATAGTAATATGTATGGTAGTATGAGCTTACAAACATAATGAATACCCTCAAACAAAATGTTTCGATATTTTCTGAAGTCAGAATTTCGTACCGAATTCGTTAAGACATTTTGGTAGTTTCTCTGAAAATTTTTTTTAAACATTAACCCCCATATTCATAAAAAAATAAAATAAATTTGAAATAAAATACATTTCAAATTTTATGAATATGGGGGTAAAACTTTAATTTTGAGTACATAAGTAAAAGTCTGTGAAAATTTGTTTTTAAATAAATATGTATATGTTGATAAAAAAAAAAAGGATTGTAACAAATATTAAAAAACGTGAGTATGTGCAAATTATTTCGACAATAGCAGCGACATAACGGTGAAGCGGTACTCTGCTATAAAAGCAAAAAGAAATCGTACCTACATGTCGTTACGAATTCGTACCGACTTATCGTAACGAATTCGTACCGACATATCGCTACGAAGTCGTGTCAACCATTTCGTACAAAAATTGTTACGACCAATAGTTATTAATTCTTTACGAATTCGGGGCATTTTGTTTGATGGGTGTATACACCTTTGTGAGTATGTATGCATGTCTCTTAGATACCCTGTAGGAAGTATCAATTGAGAAACACTACTGATTCAACAGTGCCTTTGTCAACAATACTACTGACTAGGGTTGGCAGTTTTGAAATCGTAGAAATCAGTACATGAGAGAAAAAAAAATCAGTACAATTGAAAAAAAATCAGTACATTAATTTTTTCAATATAAAAGCCTTTAAATAGGGATGTAACTAATACCAGTTTAGCGCATGCGAATGCGAATATTACATTTTGTTTTTTGCGAAAGCAAATGTAAATATTACAATACGTCAAAAACACATGAAAATAAATTTATATAAGAACAAGAAGTTGTATTACATACATGGATGTACTACATATAGCATTTTATTTAAACTGAGTCTTGCATTGAGCAAATATGTATTAATTTATTAAAAACATGAATTCATAAAACAGAAAGATACATAATTACATATGTTTGTATATGAAATTAATGAGTGACACTTGTTTCGCGTGGAATTTACTACAACAATGACTAGTTAATAATGTTAGCGATTCAAATTTGTTTGTACGAAGTAATGAATGGTGCTCAAAACATTTTTTAAAAGTTTTAACAGACTAGTCTTAAGTAGAAAATACTGCTGCCGAAAATACAATTCAAAAAATGAAATAGGTATATTTCCAAACACCGCTGGACTTTAGTTTAATTTTGATGCTTATGAGAACTTTTTTATAGAAAAGCTTTCTGATAAAGCTTTGAAGAATGCCTTACTTATAAGTCCTACGTCCAAGCCATGTGCACAATCTGCAAACTTTTATAAAGAGTTTTTTGTGCTTTCACATCGACGAGATGACAACTTTCTTAAATAAAATTACTTGCCGGCTTAAAAATTGTTTGCAGTTTATTCAAAAATGGCAACTATGCACAGATATTGAGCAGTTGCAAAGCATGTGCAACAGTTGATCACGCATACGCAGAAAAAATTCGCAGAACTTCTGCATAAATTTGCTGAATCTACGAACGTACCCTATATTTATCTTTTTCATGCTGGTTTAAAATAATTTTCGTGTTTTTGACGTTTGTTAATGGCAAACTTTTTTCGTAAAAGAAGTACAAAATTTTTTTGTCTTAAATATTCGCATACATTTTAGCAAACGCAAATAGCAAAAATAAGCGAAAAATTTGCAAATGCGAACATTCGTTACATTCCTAGCTTTAACCATTCTTAAAACAAAACATGAATTCAATGTATACTTTGTACCAAATAGCAAATCTTTCTTGCAAATTTAAATTAAAAAGATCTCAATAAAATTAACATTAACATTAATTTAAACTAAAATTTATATGATCTCTGACAGTTTTGGCAGAATTTGCTTGATCATTATATGGATACCACTTTGAAAATAAATTCGCCTTAAAGCGAACGTAAAGTAAAGATCACTGGTGATTCAAAGAAAATAAATAAACACTATGACAGGCTTTCTCATACATTGATCGTAATTAATATATAAAAACAGTACAAAAACAGTAAATACATGAAAAAATCAGTACATTTTCGTACTGATTTGATAGTTATGCATAAATCAGTACTTTAAACAAAAATCAGTACATGTACTGGCAAAATCAGTACGACTGGCAACCCTACTACTGACGAATTGTACCGCAGAAAATGTTTTTTGCTTTAGGGCCCGTCCATATATTACGTAACGCTGTAGGTGGAGGGGTGGGGTTCGAGTTTTGTTATCATTTGTTATGGTGGGGTGGGAGGAGTCTTTGAAAATGTTACGCAATAGAAAAATTTTAGTAATTTGTATGTTTTCTCATTTAATATGGTTTTCTCATTTATTTAATTGATCATACGTCTTACCTTCACATTTATATTATGTATGTATACATACATACATGTGCGGAATGTCAATTTTTGATATACGAGAATTCGAATTCGAATATTTAAAATGATATCCGCGAATACGAATATTTAAAACTATATTAAATTAAGTTAATTTAATTGTGATAATTATTAATGAACAAATAGCACCAAAGTTAGTTGTAAATATTGTGACAACACATAGTTGAACGGAACAGCTAGCCGTTTTCGAAGGCCACTAAACCTTCATCATCAGCGTTCTTCTGTGTTTGGTCCACTGTGTGTGGTGCCAGTTGATGTAGATTTCTGCTTTATATACGAAAGATTTCTGCTTTATGGACCATACGAGCATACATATATACATAGATATGTACATATGTATATGTAAGAACCTATTTTTCAACCCAAAAAACACGAAAATTATATTATACATATACTTTTTCGTGAGCGTGCGTGATCGTGATAGGTTGTAAACCACTCGTGCGTGATTAATAATATTTTACTCGTGAGCGTGCGTGATCGTGAAAATTTTCAAAATCATTCGTGCGTGAAAGTGCGTGAGTAATATATTTTTCTGCGTGAGCGTGCGTGTCGTGGGTCAGAAAACACTCACGTGCACATCTCTAGTTCTAGAGTTTGAAAATTAATTTTTTTTTTGTACATAAAAGTAACTAGGCCAAATTATTGTGTTTCTTTGTGCTTATACTTTATGTATGTGCTTATGTACATATGTATCTCTTTACCACATAAAAGCACTTTGGTAAAGGGTATATAAGATTCGGCACAGCCGAGTATAACACTCTTACTTGTTTTTATTTTATTTTAACGTTATAGATTTGACATTATATGTCTTATAGTAATATTAAAAAAAGTATTTTGTTTTGTACGATAACAATCAGTGAAAAGATTTTTCCTAACTCATGTTTTATTAAAACTAAAGAAAAAATCTTTTAAAACCTAAACATTTGAATCAAATAATATTTCTAAAGCTACCAACAGACGACATGTTTTTTACATGTGTTTTTTAAGTTTTCGACTCGTATGTTTTTCTTTATGCTTGTCAATATTGGTTAATTTACATAAGGTTTATAATTTTTGGTCACAAACGTACATGTAATTAGTATCACTTCTTCTATTTCAGTACATAAATATCCACGTAGTTTGTTTTATAAATGGCTTGCAGCCGTCGAAATATTTTTGGTTCCATCGCTGTAGTACTGGCGACGCAAATTTGCTTTTTCAATTTTTTTTTTTTTAAACAAGACGTTGAGGTTGTAGCTAAAAATCTATACATATTTGGACTTATTTTAATAAAGCGACAACGTTAAATTAAAAAAAAATATATATAATTAATTTGTCTTGCAAAATATTTACTTCATTCAGACGGCTAATGATAGTGCACATAGTCAACCGCCGACGAATTTGTTCGCATGACATAGACATTTGGAGCTGTACGTTTAACATAAGAAAATAGAGCACGCTCTATTTCAAATAATGTCTTATGTTTTTTGTCACAAGCAATGTTTTAAAGGTAACACACGACATGTTTTCGTTTACATATGTAAATTCTGGCAAATACAATGTGAAAAACATGTCGTCTGTTGGTACCTTAAGAGATGATTTTAGAAGATTTCTTTATTCTATTAAACAATCGAAAAACTCAGTTATGTACTTGTTTTTTCTTAATACATATGTACATATTGACGGTCCCATTCTAAACCATGCTAAGTCGACATAACATGTTATGCTGGGAATATAATTTTTTAATTCATCGTTTATTAATTTACTTAGCATTTACACATGTAAGTGCAAGTTCGAAAAAATCAATACACTCACACCTTTTCACTAATACAAAAACATTTTCTGTACTTACTGCTCAGTTTACAACACAATTTCCTTGTAAGTAACTTTTGTAAGTAAAATGACAAATGAAGGAATAGTGTTACCGAGAATGAGTTTTGTATAAATTTGTGAATACTTTGTATAATAAAAGTAATATTTTTGCATATTTCCTACGTACTTAAACAAAAAAAAAATAATATAAAAAAAACACAACTATACAACAAGGCATCTTAATCATATTTTTATATATGATAAAATTGCATATTGACAAAAAAGTTGTTGAAGAAAATATACTTTTCAGTAATATTATGATATCAGGAATACGGCAATACTGTGTTCATACATTTTTAAAATAAACATATTTTTCCATTCAAAAGCAAATTTATTTTCATTAGACGTGTACGCTTCGAGAACGTTTTTAAATTAAACTCACAACTGATTGTGTAAACCCTCGACTAAATTGTAAGACTTTCCGTTATTTTTTCGAAATTTTCGTTGATAATAGGTAAACACTAATTGCAAGCAATTACTTACATCTGTAAATGCAAGGATAGATTCTGTAAAATTTTGATAGTCATTGGACTATTCTATCAAAAGTTATGAGCAAAAATGTACTAAGCATAATTTGTCAATTTTAAAAAACCTCCCTTTTTAAATGTTTTAAGTACACTTAGCACACCCAGAAAATGAAAAATGGTTAGGCCAATAAAATATCATTTGCACAAACTATATTTCAGTTCACGCTATCAATTTTCTATTAATCCAAAAAACAATCCATGTTCATTACCATAATGGCATAATTGTAATAATGAAATGATTCTGACAATTCTAAAATTTATTGCATCAACCGAGCGTATGCTTAACACAACCGAATAAAATATTATGAATTTGATTTTACTACCAACTGTTGGTATTGGCAACTAAAAAATTGTCGGTCTATATAAAAGGTTAAAAAAACACTTTCTATCAGTTGCTGCAACTAACTAGAGGTTGATTTTACTATCATAGTTTATAGCAGCAAATTAAAAATTAACTTTTGTGACTTTCAAAGATATTATGATTTGTGAATTCTCAAATGGTTTTTGAAAGTCTGTGCATAAGATAAAATGTTTGTGGCTGTTCAGAATGTATGGTTGAAGAAATGCATATAGGCATGCTTTACCACCAGGAAATAAATTTCAATTAAAATAAACAATATGACAATATGTCATATAATATATTTCTTGAATTGTGTATTTTTATTTGCGTTTATTGTTTATTTCTATTTCAGCAAGGAAGGCCAATTTCTTCACAGGTACCAATTATGATATTGGTTTAGTTATATTAACCATATTTTCGGTACCAAGAATAACTTTTATTTCAAATTCCATACTGTTAACCAATTTTTTCTATTGCTGCAACTATTGGGTTAAGGGTTATAATTAAAATATAGTGCTACCACAAGAAAATTGCAGTCGTTGTCTCAACGAATCTGTTTTCTCTGTATATGCTTTAGTTTGAAATGAAGTAGTAAAAAAAATTAATTTAAAATTTTCTCCAAACTAAAACATGTTATATGTACTAAGATGATCATTGTGGGTGAGAAAGAACCTTACTTAAAGAACTAGGTAATTATCTGTGATTCTAAGTCACTTTTAACTATGATCTACGACAAATTTATAAAGTTCAAATGAAATAAAATATTCTATTGCAATTATAATATGATTACGAAAGTCTCAAGTTTCTATCTCACAACATTCCCAAGATATCATCAATAAACTTTGAAGGCGTTTATCTCAAAGCTAGCTTTTTTGGCTTTGCATGTTTTAGAATGGAGCCGTCGATATATCTGTGGCAATAAGGAAAAAGTGTTCAAGTCGAGATAAGTTGATTTTGAGTTAATGATACGTCCGTAATTTGCATATTTGAAAGTACTCTTGGTCAAAATCTCAATTAATTTGTGTGATTTTTCAACAAGTTATAGCACCATGACTTGTGACTCATCTTTTTTAGACTTCTAATATCGCTGGTAATATTTGATTAATTTAGGTTTTACATTAGTATATTTCAACTTTAATTTATTTCTTATAGTATGTAGAATGACATTTGCTTAAAAAAAATAAAGGTTAAAAGGGAAATTCCCAATTTAACTGTAAAAGAACTGAACTTCTGAAAATCGACTTGAAAGCTTAAAAGTGCTCTGCTGTAACAGTAAAATATGACTTAAGCATTTTTTCCTTATTGCCACAGATATTTATATAAACTTTTCCTCGCATGATTTAGTTCGAAAATTTCTACTTTTGTTATGTTATAGTTTTTTTTTTATTAATAAAATATCAAAATAATGGATAACACTGTGGAACAGTTTTTTGACCAAATGTATCTGATACCCAATCCTAATGTAAAATGGTTCGCTGAATCTGAATATGAAGTCAAAATCGTCGAAAGTAGAACAGTTTTTGAGATATAGCCATATTACCGTTTTTGGGTTTTTAAAAAGATGATGTGGCTTAAATGCAAATATCTTAAAAAATATTCGTCGTTTTATTCACATTTCTTTTTTTTCATTAAAAGGTAGTAAAATTAATAAAATAAAGGGACATCGCATGTCAAGATTAGTCAAGAAATGATGGAGATACAATGCACAAAATTTCAAACTTCATTAAAAATTTTATGATTTTTTGCAATTTTGCTGTTTTTAAGTTTTCTTTTTTTAACCAACCAATTAAAATTTTAGGATATTTTTCCATAGGACATTAACTAATTTTAATACAAACATTTTGCGCTCTACAAGGTCCAGAGTGGTGGAAAAATTACAAAGCTACAGAAGATTTAGTGAATTAACCCACTTTTCGGTTTTGTTAAATCAAAAACCCAAAGGAAATAAATACGCAGCAAGTTGAGATTAAAAGGAGTTTTGTTGCACAAAGGTAATAAAGAGCCGTCAATTCATAAAAGTCAAAAAATAATTTTTAATTTTGTGTTTGGTCTACGATAGACTCCACAATAATCTCAATTCCACGACAGACTATTATTAATTCACAACTTAATTATCAACTGACTAACGTGTTCTTAACTTCACTACTTTCTGATTAGCACTAACTATAACTGTTCGCGACTGACTTACGACTGCAACTAACTAACTCATTGGATGCGTCACCTCTATTTATATATATTTCACACAAATTCCACTAGAAGTTTCAAGCAATGTCTAGACGATCATTATCATCTTATATGCTGCCTAATTAAGTTCATGTGGTAACTATGTACATACATGTGTATATGCGTACGTGTGTACATCATTAACTAAGCAACACACGGTGGTTGTTTATCTTTTGCTTTTCGTTTGAATTGGCATGTATGTATGTGTACAAATATGTGAATCTTCTTAATAAGCAGACGCTTTTTTTGTTGTTGTTGCTTTTGCTTGTTTAATCAAGCTAGGCATGCTTTTTAGTTGTTGGCTACTTTCTAGACTATTCTTTGCTTTGACCCTGTAGGAATATTTTCGCGTAGCATTTACATTAACCCTGTTGGAATATTTTTGTGTAATGCTGCTTAACATTGTTGACGGCTATTTTCGTAACAATATACTTAGCATTATTGCAAAGGGAATATGTGAATTGTTTTGATTCATCGTATTTCAATTTGCTGAAAGCTTTTTTGTATTGTAAGCTCAATTTTACCATCTCTGTTGTTACAACAGTCTTACCATTGTCGTTTTGTTCTTTTACTAATTATACACATGTTAGTTAATTTGCTTATTTTTTGTTCTACTTAAGACAAACTTTTTTGGTTTGTTACTATTAAGTATATTTTTATTTAATTTTTGCCACAGGCCCATGGCTATTAATTTTTAGTTAATTTTAATTATTATTCGAAATCCATTTGATGATGAAGGTTTAGTGGCCTTCGAAAACGGCTGGCTGTTCCGTTCAACTATGTGTTGTCAGAATATTTACAACTATCTTTGGTGTTATTTGTTCATTAATAATTATCACATGTAATTTGGCTTAAAAAGCGATACGAACTTTAGCCTGTTAAAATCATTAATATAGAAACAAATGGAGTTCGAATAATAATTAAAATTAAGTAAAAAAACTAAGTTGAAAAAACCAAAATTGCAAAAAATCATAACATTTTTTGTGAAATTTGAACTTTGTTCCACTGTAGTTCAGTCATTTCGTGATCAATTTTTACATGCATTCCATGGTTGTTTTAACAATTTTATTATCTTTCAAGTGGAAAAAATAAATAAAAAATTTATTTAATACTTACCAAGATTCTTTTATTAAAGTGATATCATCTATATAATTAATAAGCGAACATGTTTTTTGTAATCCTTTTTACGCCGGTACCACTGCATCGATTTTAAAAAGATTTATATGGTTTTAAAGGATTTTTCGCACAGGATCTATATTTTATTGAAATCGGTTCAGTATTTTGGGAGCTATAAGCGTTTAAAGTTGCTACTACTACATGCACACATATTATACACGCATTTATTAGCTTACAAGTAAAAAAATAAACAAAACATGAGTGTGTGTATGTGTGTGGGTACCCCCTAGTCTTTTTTAAAAACCCACATAACGGTAAGCGATATCTCGAAGTCTGTTCTACTTTTGACCATTCTGAATTCAGATTCGGACTTGGTGAAAAATTCTACATTAATATCATGTGTCAAATTCATTTGGTCACGACTTTGTTGAAATTTTGTTCCACAGTGTATTTTATGTATTTTTATTTGTTTGAATTAAAAAAAAATTATAAAAATTGTTGTTAATCGGTTAACCGATTAATCGAAAGTTAACCGACTATTAACCGACTAAACCAAAACCTGGATTAGTTAATGGAGCTATTAAACGATTGAAACAAAAACCCGATCAATTTAGTCTACTATTAAATACATATATACATGTTGTGGAAGTATTTTGTATTATGTATTTTAAATACGTACAAAAAATTCAAGTAATTTTTTATTTATTTTGAATTTTAAATACATGATATGATCAGCAAGAATTTTGGATTGTACCATGTTATATTTCCCCCACTCTGAATGTAGTACCATATAGTCCAAATGGGACTTCTATATTAAAAGCTTACAATATAGACTGGCGTTCTTGAATTTCTATCACTGGGTCTATGTATCTGAGCTACTTTAAGTTTCAATTGTGCTAGCTTTGAGTCAATATGGTGTTTCCATTTAAACCTTCGATCAAGGTGTATACCAAGGTAATATGTTCCTGCAGATAACAAGATGTGTCATATACCGTATCATAGGCAAATATAGACGCATGGATATTACTACTCACAGGCGTACTCGTATCAAATATAAAACTGACTCTAATACATTTCTCTGTGGCGCACCGGAAGATTAGTTTAGCTCTAGTATACTTATTGGTAGATATGTGTTCAATTTTAAAATTAGGCATTTATGTCATACTTTATCAAATGCTGATTTCTAAAATCAACTTCGTGGTCTGGTATGCACACGCAAAGAAAAAATATGGTTGAGGTAACCATAATCAAACAGCAACATACTATGATTGAATTATATGTTTGGAAACCAAACAGTCAAATCATATTATTGTTAATAGAAAAGCAAAATTTAATAATATTATTAATTATATGAGTTAATAATAATATTATCTACAAAAACAATGAACTTTGTTACACCTAATCTTAGTATTTGAAATATGACAACACTATTGTTAGATGTGACTAAAATATAATTCAGACTCACCATACTATGTTCTAATATTATATTAATATTGTTAAATACGACCACAGTATTATTTAATATAACAATACTATTTTATTTTTTAATCATATATTTATTGTAGAAACAGCTGTGCGTTAAATTCGAAATAAAAATAAGTTTATATTGTTGAAATAAAATGTATATATGGAAATGTATACTTACACGACATACAGCCATGTCTGTATAAAAAGATACACAAATGTATATATATTTTTATTGGTCTACCCTTTTGATTATACTTTATTTATTTATTCAATTATTTCACACCACCCGTGCACTACCGATAGCTTAAAAACGAAATACTGATTTGTCAAATGTTTCTGAAAAAGATTTTTTTTAAAACTTAACATAGTATGGTTTTGGATAACATTATATTGTTATTTACATCATATTATTTTTAAATAACAACACAAACTATATTGTAGTCATACATTTTTAACAAAACTATATTGTTAAACTCTAAACATATCAAACTTTTTTATGGATGTGATAATGTAATTATTAAATTCAAGCATTACTCTGTTTATCGTAACGAAATAAATGTTTAAAATAACAATAACTAGTTTTCGACGGCCACACATTTGTTTCAGAGAACATAATATTGTTTTCTCAACCATTATACAACCATATCTTTTCTTTGCGTGCACCAGAGAATGACAAAAGTATCGTTTTAAGTACTCTTTGAGTGTATGAATGCTAGAAATAAAAACACACAAAATGCAAAAACACGCATTAATTTTGAACCGAATACGTATTACTACAAACATCCAACATCTATGGACATAACAATTTTTTAAATTACGCAACGACAGCAGCTAAAATATATGGACTGTGTGAGCTACAATCAGACGTACGAATATAAAAATATTTTCAATATTAAATCGACTACGCATGCCTGTATACAAGGCTATCCCTGCAAATAATGCGACTAGTTTATACATGCATGTAAAGACTAGTCCAAAGAGGAGTAGAAGTACCACAAAACTACTCCAAATATATGAAAAAAAGGTGGTCGATTTAACATTGCGATGTCCTAGGGTTGGACCACATGGTCTAACTTTGCATTACATCGGACTAACCCCCAAAACTACTCCATATGGAATAGTTATAGACCACTCGCATATAATTCGTGAGTGCCTAAGAAGAACGATCATATTCGTTTAAATACGAACACTTATCGTACAGCATTGAATGCTTGTATGAAAACGACATGATCCATGACTGCATTACATGGGACCATGATGTAACTAGTCTGTTTCATCTAGATTGGACCACGTACTCCAATATTATTTGCAGGGATTTTATTTACACACACACATAAAATATGTTTTTAAACAGCCACGTACACACGCACACATTTTCCATTTAATTTTATGTGCACAAATGATTGTATACGGTGACGAATGATGAATAAATATTACGAGGATGGCTGCATTTTTGTTCTTGACTGATTAAACATCCATAGAATGTGTATAAGCATTAGGGTGATCCGTTATTCGACTTTTTCCAGAAACCGGGTTTCGAATATTGGAAATTATGAAAAACCCGATTTCGTTTTTTACAATTCAAGGAAAATCGTTCAACCGTTTAAATTGCTTTATTAAATATTATAAAACAATACAAAAATTAAAGGTAAGACATAAAAATTAACTCCATATACTTATGTATAGTAGATATATATAATGTATATATGTATATACATACATATGAATAAATGGACAAGGTGTATATCTACCTCTATATAAAATATGAAGCAAAATGTCAACAAAACTAAAAAAAAAATTTTTTTACAAATGGATTTTGACATCCATTGCACGCCATAAGGCCAATTTGGGGTACGATTATAGTTTACAGCAGTTGTTATTTTAATGTTTTAATTTTCAAATTGCGATTACGGCTTTCAACATGTGTTTTTATGTGTTGTTAGAAATGTGAAAACCTGTTGTCTTATTGTCCTTGAAGAAAAATTTTTAGGTATACATACATATGAAAATGTTTTTGCATAGAGTTTATAACTGCAATTTAAAATATTTCTTAATTTAGGTTATACTTAGTAAATTTCAACTTAAATGTATTACTTATAGTGTGTAGAACAATGATGTCAGTTTCATGGCACAATTGTGCAAACTAAAATCACACACATTCTTATTCTCTTCCATTTAGTCGCCAATGAAACAGCGACGATAACCAGTGCCACCAGATTAAGGGATTTGTCCCCAAAATGGGATTTCGCTTCTCATTTGGGGACAGAATTTCGTGGGGAGGGATTTGGGAACTTTTCATTTAGAGCTCTAACATCACTTTTTCTTATAAGAGTATTTTATCTGAATACAATATTTACGTTTTATGGGGTTTCTTCTAATTTTACAGATTATTTTAAAATAGTATTATTACTCTAATTATATTTTTATAAAGCGAAAAAAATGGAAATTCGCGAAAAGTTACAAAATTTACAAAAAAGCCACAATATTGATTAAGAATAGCTAAAACTGTAAGGTCTGCCAAAAATGTACGAAAATTCGCAAAAATTTACTAACAGTGGGATGATAATAAATTCTAATATTATTAAAAAATAAAAGCAAAAAAGTTTGCAAAAATTCGCGAGAAGTTGATTAAAAATCGCCAAAGCCATTAAAAGTAAAAAAAATTTTTGGTAAAAACGCGAAAAAAAATTTACTAAATGTATTAAAGAAATTACTGAGCCTGTAAATAGTAAAATTCGCAAAAAATATAAAAGAAAATTATTTCTTTTTATACTTTTGAATAAACACTTTTATTTTAATATATGTGAAATATTTGAAAGCCGCACCACATTATGTTTTTGTGAGGATATAAATTCACAATAAACAACACTTTATACGCTGACGACTTTCTCCAAACTAAACTGTTCTATGTTTACTTACTCGCGCGAACTGTTTTTGTTTATTCAGGGAATAACATGCTAAGTACACATAGCGACACTCAAAAATGTACCATGTGTATGCTAAGTAGGCTTAGCATAACATAATAAAGCATAACAACAATAAATGCCGCTTCTAAAGAATGCTATGTTTACTTAGTTTTCAGAAAAAATACAGTTCTCTTCCAAACAATACCGACTGTACTTAGCCCCTTTTGGAATGGAAGTTTTTTAAACTTTAGTCGTAGGCTAAGTACAACTGTGAGCATAACTTTTGATAGGGTTGTCCGATAAATTCGAGCTTTTGACAGGACTCAAGTTACATCAATCCAAATTCAAATAAACAAACTCCTTCAAAACATGCTAAGTCGATTTAGCATACTCTGGAATTAAGCCATCGATATCAGGATCATATGGTGTTACTGTCGTTTTTAAAATAATTAAGTAGCTGACTACCAGGCATCACTTTTTGCCAGTGGCACTTGTAGTCGTGTAGCCTGCTGTGGTCTATGTGTTTAATGTATAAGTTCTAATGACTTAACTTATACTTTGTTAAAAAATTAAAATAATTCCATCAAAATTGTTAAATGTGTTTGCCATTCACTGAACTTTTGCAGCTCACAAGTGGCAAAATGAATTCCCACTTCTGTAGAAATTTTTTGTTATTTCTCGCACTCTAAGTTGCGAACGCTTAAGTACAAATAAATACAGTCAAATCCCGATAATTCGTACCCCGATAAATCGTAATTCCCGATAATTCGCAATAAACTGTCGATCCCTTGAAAAAAATTTCGTTAATTCTTAAAATTTAGACATTTTAGTCCCCTCGCTCATAATTCGTATTTTTTTCAAATTAAATCTCCTTTAAGGCTCAATCAGACGTGACATTACCATAGCCATAGAGAACAGCCGTTCGAACCAAACTAATTGGCAACACTGTATTCGATTATACGTGACTCGCCATAACGCCATAACTCTCACCATAGAAACCAATTGAATTTTGGTTTGGTTATGGTTATGGCGTTATGGCTATGTCACGTCTAATTTAAGCTTTAGCTCTTATAAATCGTAATTGCTTGCTGACTACCACTTATAATTCGTAATAGAAACAACAGAAACATGGAAAAAAAATGATTTATTGCTTACCGCTATTTTTTTGCGTGGGTTTTTGCTTTTGCTGTGTGTGTTTATTTTCTTAAGATCAGTTTTTTAATGAATAAAGAGAAATGTCAAAGCGCACGCATAAAACTCTGTCGGTGTTACAAAAAAAAAAACAATTTTTATTTTTTATTTTATTTTTAGCAGCAGTTTTTTATGTTTTTTTATCGTTCTACTGCCTTATTCATAAAAAATATTTTAGTTTTATTGCAGGTTTATTTGACAAATTTCCCATAGAAATACGTCAAATAAGAGCTTAATAAACCTGAAATATTTTTTATGAATATTAAATAAATTGAAAAACCCCGTTAATTCGCATTTATTTTATTTTAACCCCCTATAATTCGTAAGAAATGGCCAGTCCCTTGCGATAACGAATTATCGGGATTTGACTGTATTCGATTTAATCAATTTAGGTGTGGACTCAAATAAATTTGACAAACTTCTACTATTATCAAACACTGGATGGTTATCATAAGAAAAACTGTGCAAAGAGTTTTGAAGCAATGGATTGATTTACAGCATCATTTTAAAATGATATCAAACAACAATATTGACAAAATATTTTTGGGGACAAAAGTTAGGATTTTCCTTTTGAAATTGGGATTTTTGGAGACAAGAGGCAAAGTTTTTCTGGCAGCACTAACGATAACACATGCGCAGCGGGTGTATTAAATTCTTTAGAGATACAGTGAAAGAATAAAAGTGGTATGCGAAAAAGGTTCTATGATATGATGATATGCGACATTCAATGTATTTTATGTTACAAAACTTTTAAGGAAAGAAATGAATATATATTAAAAAGACATTTTGGTTTTTTTTTGGAGCAGCTTCACTAAATTGCATTTAATATCAAAACTTAAAAGACCAATAACTGGGAAAATATTGGTCGCAGCCAATTTTTTTGTTTAATTTTTTTCTTATTTTTCAAGTTTCTATCAGATAAGTTATTTAAAAATTTAATTTTGGAATTTCTTCACAGTTTCCTATGAAAAGTTTACAGCGCCGTAACTCGGCAAATATGGGTCGCCCGCAACTTTTTTATTTAATTTTTATTCCTTATTTTTTAATTTTCTACCATATAAACTCCTTTTTATATATTTTGAGCTGCTTCACTAAACTGCATTTGTTGCAAATATTTATTTTTTCGATGTACTTCAGAGATGAATGAGACAGCTTTTCTCACACATACAACTATAGTTTTATTTTTGACACCACTGGTGTAGAACGATGTTTGCTTAAACAAATTTGGATTACCAGAGAATTTAACAGTAAAATAAAATCGACTTGAAAGTGCTCTCCTGCAAAACAGTAAAATATGACTTAAGCACTTTATCCTTATTGTACAGACATTAAACATCTATATGTACATATGTATGTATATTAAGTTAATTAGAAGACAATAAAAATGTGTTTTGCTTCGGATGTCGAAAAAACAATGGAATATAAAAAAAATATATTCTGCTCTAGTTTTTATTATTTATTCAGTTAAATATTTTATTTAAGTTAAGCGCGCATATACATTTATTTACTTGCACTTATTTGGCCTCGAATTGGGTTGTTATTAAAAACAAGTTGTTTTGAAGTAAAACTTTTGTTTTTTACTTCTAATAAAAAAATTCTTTATAACTCAGGAATGATATGTTTTTTCCTCTTCTTTATTATTTGCAATCTATCTAATGATAATAAGCAATACTTTTGACAATTTAACAGTATGATGATATGTTAGATATTTTCTTTTTATATTTGGTTTAATTTTTCTGTAATCAATGAAGGAGTGGCAAACTGCATTCTAACGGTCAAAAACTTTGAATGTTGTGATCTGTCCTGTAGTTGGATAAATACGCAGTTATTTAAGTGTAAAAGCAGTTTTGGGTTGACAAAAATGTTTGTGTTTAACATCTATGTATGTTGTAGATTTGTAAAATAAAGCGGAAGTTTGATATTGATTTTTAGTATGGAACAGTGTCGCCTTTTTTGAAACTAGATTTAGCTTAGAGGAATTATTTTCATTTCGCTAATAACGCCTATTAGAATTTGTGTAAATAAAAATGAAATTATTTGTTTTTCATATTTTCCCGACGTTTCGTGAATTTTACTTTCACTTTTTCAAGGGATTGATCTATTTAAATAAAAAATTTGGAAACATTAAATAAATTGTTGCAAACATTTATACATTAATCTACTAACAATAACAATAATAATATGCACATAACAAAATACATATAAGAAATAAAAACGAATATTCTTATTCAACAAAAAAAAAATTTTTTCCTTCAAATGGCGACCGTATATCATTGCGCTGACTATTTTCAATGACACCTTTGTAGTTGCCGCTTAATTTGTCAGTATCTTCTTTTTTATTCATTGTTATATTTATTTCTTGTTGAGTCTGTTGCGGCCCACAACGGGTTATCAACAAAACATTTATTTATGTTTATTTAGGTCAATTCATAAGTCCCAAGTTGCATTTTAATTATTTAGTTCACTTGCACTCTATTTAGTTAAGCACAATTCAAAACGTTGCATTTTTATTTAATTATGTCATTTTAAACTCAAGCTATTTTGTTCTTGTATTTATTAAATGTTCCAATTAATTGTAACATTTTAGTTCCACATATTATGCATTTTTATAACTTATTATTATTGTATGATTATGTTATTTAGTATATAAGACCAGCATTTCAATAAAGAATTCAATCAGTTACAGCATAACAGATCACAACTCAATTATTTCAACACCTTTTCTGGTTCAAGTGCTAGAATAAGGTAAAACCTTAATTACAATTTAGTGTCAGCCCAAATTTATGTGTTTGGACTGATTATCACTAAAGACCAAGAAACATTGATGACCCCGACGTGATTTCAAGATTCCCCCCACCAGTGGTAAGGGTCCTGAAACATAAAAAACAACAACACAGTGTATACAAATCCTCAGAATATCTGAAGTTCAAAAGACGTGCTCCTGTCAAGGATAAGTTTTTAACATCATTCATAAACCCATCATGGCTACCATAGAAGAGCTAGTGAAGCGGCAAGACGACTTGGCGGTAGAAATTAATAAGTTAATTGCTAACGCAAAAAAACGCCCAAGGAGAGAAGAACTCTGGAGTACTACGAACGGAAGACCCAGGAGTTGGCACTCTTATGGCAAACATTTGAGAAAAACGACAATACGATTCGGAGAACACCATCGGTTACATAGGAGTATCCATATATACAAAGTGGCCTATATGAAAAAATTGGCCAAAGGCACAGCGAGGTCATAGAGAAGATTGAAGCTGCCATGGCAACACTAAGGTCATTAGCAGGCACTTCAAGCAACACGTTAGACCACAAACAACCAAGGTTGCCAGCAGAAAGGCACAGATTAGTAATGAAGCTACAAACGCTTATTACCATCATCAACAATAAGTTGGATGAACTGCTGGAAGAAGATTCCTGAATTTCCCACTTATACATTAAATCAAAACTAAGGAATATAGATAGTCACATCAACACCATGCAACAGCTACATGGAAAAATTTGTGCCGATAACTTAGAATATGACCTCAACCAGTACATGTTAGAAGAAACCGTCATTGAGGACAAGTACATTAAGGTCCAAGAAAGACTAGAGGTAACCGTATCACCAACTCAACAAGAATCTTCAGTCCACCTACCGAACGTAACAATACCACACTTTTATGGAGACTACTTGCAATGGCGTGGATTCTATGAGCTATTCAATGAAATTATTCATAAGAACCCGATGCCGACAATAAAGAAAATGTGGTTCTTGAAGACTAATATGAAGGGTGGGGCTCAGAAACTTATTCGACACTTATCGTTAACTGAATCAAATTATACAACAGCATGAAATTTGCTTCAAGAAAGGTATAATAACATGAGAGTTTTGACATTCACGTTGCTAGATAAACTCACAGCAAAGCAAATTATCGAAAAATCTATCTGCTTCTGCAATTAAAAGCTTGCACGATAACATACAAGAAACTCTAGCAGCACTTAACAATTTAGGGGTAGACACAAACTCATGGGGCCCTCATAGTCATAGTCCTTCACATAGTCATGAATAAGCTAGATAAAGGAAGGTACATGTTGTATGAGCAATCTTTGTCATGCCCAAAAAAATTCCAGCACTAACAGAATTTTTCAAATTTCTTGAAACCAGATTTCAGTCTTTGGAAGCAATGGGGCAGAAAAACAAACAACCTGCCACAAAGACGTATTCTTACGCAGCTGCAAGTTCAATCACAAGGGACAAAAAGGACAAGAAATGCGGCTGTTGCAATAAAAACCTGCATCCATTATACAGATGTCGAAGGTTTATAGGTCAGTCTATAGACAAAAGACTGCAGTATATAAAAACGAACAAATTATGTATGAATTGCCTCAAACCAGGCCATGTTGCCAAGATGTGCCCATCACAACATTGCACCAAATGCGAACAAAAACACAATACATTAGTGCACATTGATCAATTCATGTCGGACAACGCACAGCAGAGCGTCAAGAAGACTCCCGCTCCATCAACAGTGGCATCTCTGCAGCAATCTGGTACCCAACAGGGTTATGTATTATTGGCACTGCTGGACTCCGGTTCTCAGATCAACATTGTAACCACCAGACTAGTGAAACGCTTAAACATTAAGCCTGCAGAAGCTATCATACGGATAGAAGGCATCGGAAGTCAAGCAAAGAAGTCTAATCAACGTATTAATGTGAGTCTTCAGTCAACAACAAGTGAGTACAAAACTCGGATCGAGGCCTTCGTTCTTCCCAGTGTAATCCCTGTTCAGCCATCAAGGGATTTAAATCACTCATTATGGCCGATTCCAGAGAACATTCAGCTCGCTGACCCTGAGTTTAGCAAGGGTGGTAACATAGATGTACTTCTGGGAGCCGAATATTATTTCGAACTGCTGACTTCCGGCAAAATTCATTTAGATAATGATCACCAATATTACAAAATACAAAATTAGGTTGGGTTGTCAGTGGAAAATTAAACAAGAAGGCCAGCGAAACTGCAGTATGTGCAGTGTATGGTGAAAATGAAACAAGTGACACAAGCGAATTGTTACAACAGTTTTGGAAGGTAGACAACTTTGAATCAAGCAGTGAATTTGCAATTGAGGAGCAATTTTGTGAAACCCACTTCACACAAAATACATCAAGAAATCAAGACGGACGTTTTATTGTCAGACTACCATTCTCAAACAATCCAAGTGCTCTAGGTGAGACAAAGAGCATATCAATCTCAAGATTTCATGCGTTAGAGCGACGACTATTCAGACTATCATTTAACGACATTTTACACATCGGTCCTGCTACGCAAGGCGACCTATTTGGCAAGTTACTACGTTTTCGAATGCCAAGCTTCGTATTTTGCACGGACATTGAGAAAATGGACCGTCAAGTTTTAGTTCATCCAGCGGACTGTAACATGCAATTAGTCCTTTGGAGAAGGAATCCAGCCGAAGCTATTTCAACGTACATGCTAAATACAGTAACGTATGGAACATCCTCAGCACCGTACCTTGCAACAAAGTGCTTACAACAATTGGCCGAAGAAAACGTGGAAAGATACCCGCTAGGGGCGTATACATTAAAAAATAATTTCTATGTGGATGACGGCATGAATGGAGCAGATAGTCTAAGCACAGCAGTTCAGATACAGCAGGAACTCACACAATTGCTCCATGAAGCCGGATTCAACCCAAGAAAATGGTGTACAAATCATTCTCAACTACTAAAGGGTATTCCTCTGGAAGATCTGGAAGTTAATTTAGACTTCGACAATCAATCAACTAAGGTGCTGGTATTAACATGGAATCCAAAGTCAGATCAGTTTTTTCCGAAGACAAACATCCAAGACAACCAAAAAATAACTAAGTGTTCAATTTTATCCGATGTGGCAAAGCTTTTCGATCCACTGAGCATTTTAGGGCCAGTAGTAGTGGCTGCAAAATGCTTTATACAGAAACTGTGGGAGTTACAAATTACATGGGATGATCCACTGCCGGAAAAATTAACTTCAGAATGAAGAACATTCCGCGAAAACCTGAAAGAGCTAAACCTCGTACATACTGGAAGACACATCTTTAACGGTCAGATAATGACTCACACACAATTACATACATTCGTTGATGCATCCGAAAGGGCGTATGGAGCTGCCGTCTACCTACGTTGAAGATTACAAATGGATGAATTATTGTTAGGCTGTTATGTGCAGCTCCATTGAAAATGTTGACGCTGCCGAGACTAGAACTATGTGCTGCTGTTCTAGGGGCAATGCTAGCCACAAGAGTAAGAAATGAGCTTCACCTTGAAGGTCATAAAACATATTTCTGGTCCGACTCAGAAATAGTACTTCACTGGATTAATTCACAACCATCATCACTGCACATGTTTGTAGCAAATCGAATCACCAAAATACAAGAATTAGCTATAAGCACCCAATGGCGACACGTCAGCTCAAACCAAAATCCTGCAGACCACATTTCAAGAGGATTAAGCCCCCAGGTATTGGGCGAATGCACCACATGGTTCTACGGACCAATTTTCCTTCATGGCAACAAAACCACTTGGCCTAAAGAATTCAATAAAAAACGACAACCATCCAGCACTGAAGAATTCAGATCTAACCCTGCTACCGTTCTGTCTACTATGTCGACTGGACTGGAAGACATAATATACAAGATAAATCATCATGTCTCCTTCATGTGCCTTCAAAGAATAGTAGCCACATGCAGCGATTTATTATAAATACCAAAATATCAAATGACAGTCAGCCATCAACTAAGCTACTCACCCCTCATGAGCTAACCTCTGCAATGCATCTGATAGTTAAAGCCATACAAATAGCTGATTTTAAGCAAGAAATCATGAGACTACAGAACAACAAGGAAATAAATAATTCGAGTTCTATATGTACACTGCCCCCTTTTCTTGATGAACATGGCGTGTTACAAGTTGGAGGAAGACTAGAACATTTCATACAACGCCAAACATCCAATACTGCTTCCACATAACGATCCGATCACAAAACTAATAATGAAAATGGTCCATCTTGACAACCATCACTGTGGTCCTCAAGCAATGTTGGCAATATCCAGACAGCAGTTTTCGATTGTCAAGGGAAAATCAGTAGCCAGAAACATCGTCCAGAACTGTGTGCGATACACAAGATCGAAGCCAAGGTTACTAAATCAAGTTATGGGCAAGCTACCGGCAAGAAAAGTAACTCCAGCTCGCCCATTCATAAAATCAGGAGTGGATTACTGTGGATCATTCTGGGTCGACTACAAGACAAGAGGTAAAAAACCGCACAAGGTGTATGTAGCGGTATTCATTTGTTTCGTAACGAAGGCTGTTCACTTAGAGGTAGTGACTGACCATACCACTGAAGCATTCATTGGGGCCCTCAAGAGGTTTATAGCACGTCGAGGACGTTGTCAAGCAATATACTCAGATAACGCTACAAATTTTGTTGGCGCCCGAAATCAGCTAGACGAACTAAACATGGCCATATTTGCTGACACTTCGCAAGAGGTGATTGTTCGCGCATGTAGAAAAGATGTCATTGAGTTCAAATTCATACCACCGAGAGCACCTCACTTTGGCGGACTATGGGAAGCAGCAGTCAAAAAAGCATCTTTTGTTAAGAAGTGTGTCAACAGCGTCCCTCACGCACGAGGAATTTGAAACAGTTATAATTGAAATCGAAGCAGTTTTAAACTCGCGACCATTGACCCCATTATCAACGGACCCTAACGATTTAATGACATTAACACTAGGACAATTCCTAATTGGAGAACCACTCACAGCTCAAGTGGACTCCAGGGCTGAAAGCACATCCAGTTCTCTTGCAACACGATGGAGACTTGTTTCCCAACTAAAGCATGAGTTCTGGACGCGTTGGTCAACAGAATATTTACATAACTTGCAGGAGAAACGGAAGTGGAAAACAACATGTGAAAATGTGCGTGAGGGTCAAATGGTCATCATAAAGGAAGACAATATACCTGTTATGAAATGGCCTCTCGGCAGAATTCTCAATACTTACAAGGGAGATGATGCAAGGTTCGGGTGGTAGACATAAAAACGTCCTCTGGTATAACAAAAAGACCTATTCACAGGCTAGCTCAGTTTTCGTTGTACCTTCATAGTGAATAGTCGATTAGCGGAATTTTTCTTAAATACTTACTAAACAAAAAAAACATTATACAAATAAATATTCGTGGTACATATTATTCGTAATAGGTACATACTGACTGTAATAAATAAGCTTTATTGCTTTGCTAATATTTTTACATAGTAGAAATAACAAAAACAAAAAAAAAACGCAAACAAAAAAAATTAGGTTTTTTTGTGTTTCAAGTACCCTTGAGGAATAATACTCTGTATGAGTACCTCAAAGGAAAAAAACTTTGAAGTGAGTTCCAACGGCAGAAATGCTTATTTTACTGTGAGTTCTGAAACTGTTAATGAAATCAATGAAAATAAAAAATCTGATGATAGTAGTACTGTGAGTTCAGGAGCTCTTAATAAAAACCATAAAAATAAAAAATCTGGTGATAGTATTTTTTAACGGCAAATCCAATTTTTCGTCAGTGTTCAACTTCGCTTTGCCCAATGCCAACTAGTGATTTGTTAACATTGAGTTGCCTGGTACTTCTTCAATTAAGTCAGCGATATCATCTGCTTCTGGCTCGTCTTCATCACTTAATCAAGTTATCACTTTAGATAACAATAGTCAAGAATCTAAAGTTCAAGTCGGAATGGACAGATATATTACAGTTGTAAAGCGTGGGCCAAACCCAAATTCTTCAAAAATCTCATCGCTTCCCAAGATATCCAAGGATAACGACGCTGCATCAATTAATCGTAGTAATCGTTTTTCAGTATTGCAGGCTAATAATGACCAACCCGCTGTATCTTCGACAAAAACCTCCAAACCACCACCAATACATTTGAGAGAAAAAAATTCTAACTCCCTTATTAAAAATTAGTCTCGGCAATTGGTGAGAACGTGGTAACAGTGACGAAACTAAAATTCAAATAAACGAAGAAAAAGATTTCCGCAAAATAGTAACAGAATTCGAAAAAAAACAAGTTTTTATACGTACCAGTTTAAGAGTGCTAAAGGCATGCAAATCGTCTTGAAGGGCATTGATTCTTATGTTAATCCCGAAGAAGTAAAAGATGCACTCATCATACAAGGATTTAAGGTAAAAAATGTTACTAATATATTCAATAGGGAGAAAATCCCCGAGCCTCTATTTCGTGTTGAACTGGAGCCGAATGATATAAAGTTAAAAAAAACAAGACACATCCAATTTATAACCTAAAATACCTCTTATATCGAAAAATCACAGTTGAAGAGCTACATAAGCGATCAGGTCCCGTACAGTGCCGTAATTGCCAAGAATATGGTCACACAAAAACTTACTGCAAATCACCTACAGTTTGTGTTATCTGCGGTGAATTGCATGGTACTGCTAGCTGCACTAAGCCAAAAGATCAAGCAGAAAAAAAATGTAGTAATTGTGGAGGTAACCACACCGCTAACTATAGAGGTTGTCCTGTATATTCTTTTGTTAAACAGGCTATGGGTCAAAAACCCAAATTAACAGCAAACGCTTCCTCCGCCACTTCTGCTCAAATAAGCCAACCAGTTACTTCGCGTGTATCGTATGCAGATGCTGCTATGGCTAGTTCTATTCCCACACAAAATGTTTCACCGGCAAATAATTCAACAAATACAAATTCAAACTTTAATTTCAATCGCCTTGAAGCTACTATTGATGATTTGGTGCAAACTATAAACAATTTTCCAACAAATATGACTAGCATGATGCAGGAAATGCTTCGAATGCAGAATACACTGCTTCAAGCATTAATTAACAAGCCATGAGTACGTTAAAAATATGTTTCTGAAACGCAAACGGCATTCGCCAACATAAAAATGAACTTAAGCACTTCCTCACGGAAAAAAAATATTCATGTAATGCTAGTCTCTGAGACTCATTTGACTTCGTGAAGCATTTTTTAAATTTATGGCTACACCTTATATGATTCAAAGGACCCTAGAGGAAGAGCATGCGTTGGATCAGCGATTCTAATAAAGTCAAGACTTAAGCACTATATTCTTGACAACATTTGTGAACAACACCTACAAGCAACAAATATTGGCATTGAAAGTTTTGGTACAAATTTCGTGATATCATCAATTTACTCCCCTCCCAGGATTTCAATCACTAAAGATCAATACGAAAATTTCAACAAATCTCTTGGACCTCGTTTTGTAGCAGCTGGCGACTACAATGCAAAACATACGTTTTGGGGTTTGCGTCTTATTACACCCAGAGGTCGAGCATTGTTCAACACCATTTCAAAAATGGGCTTGGATGTCATTTCGAGTGGAGAGCCTACTTATTGGCCTACTGACATACAAAAAATTCCGGATATTACAGATTTTGGCGTCATAAAAAATATCTCTAGGGATTTAATTCAGGTTCAAGCTTCTCTTGATCTCTCGTCCGATCACTCGGCACGATCATTACAATTTGTAGCCCATTAAGAAGTAACTTACCTGACCCAAATGTGAAGATGATCAGTCGTGTTAATTGGCTGGGGTTCAAAAATATCTCAGTAGTAATTGCACGGAAAATATTACGCTAAGAACGCACAATGATATTGAATCTAGCATTGCCAATCTTAAAAAAAATATTAAACAGGCTGCTGAACATGTCACTGCCTGCCATCCGCAGACTGGTTTTCATAGAATTTTTTTCTTCAGACATTGAACGTCTCGTTCGTGAAAAAAGAAGAGCTAGAAGGGAATGGTAACAGCACAGATCACCACAAAATAAAATCAGATTTATAGAGTGCTTTAAACGACTCCAAGAGTTGCTTGCATCTGAAAATACTGCATCTATTAAAAATTATCTGGAAGGTCTTGATGTCACACCAACATCTAATTACTCCTTCTGGCTGCTAGAAACCTTAAAACACCCGTTGAGTATAAGTCACCTCTTCGCACATCTACCGGAGGTTGGGCAAGAAGCGATACTGAAAAAGGTAAAATATTTGCTGCGCACTTAAAATCCGTTTTTACGCCAAACATATGTACTGGTGTTGCTGATTTGCCGAGTGTAGTCGCTCTACCCCCTCAACACATTAAGTTTAAGACGCGTGATTGACAAAAATTAATTGCCGAACTCAACCCAAAGAAAGCTCCGGGTATTGATGGAATTAGTAACCAGATGCTGATGAAGTTTCCTCGTATTGCAATGAGAATCCTGTTATTAATTTTTAATGCCATTTTACGACTGGAGTATTATCCACACAGCTGGAAGCTTGCCAAGGTTAAAATGTTTCCAAAGCCGGGCAAAGACCTAACCAAGGCTGAGTCATATAGGCCAATAAGTCTACTATCAACAATGTCAAAGCTTTTCGAAAAACTGCTCAAAACAAAATTGTCCCTTATTCTAATTAGTAGTGGGTGCATACCAGACCACCAATTTGGTTTTAGAAGACTGCATAGCACCATTGAACAAACACAGATTGGTTCTATTTATAAAAAGAACTTTTGAAGAAAAAAAGTTGTTAGTCAGAATAATTACAACAGACTTTGGTGTTATTTGTTCATTAATAATTATCACATGTAATTTGGCTTAAAAAGCGATACGAACTTTAGCCCGTTCAAATCACAAATATAGAAACAAATGGAGTTCGAATAATAATTAAAATTAACTAAAAAGAAAAAAAAAGTATTGTTCTGCGCTGTTTATTGACATTTCCCAGGCATTTGATAAAGTGTGGCATGAAGGCCTAGTTTTAAAATTGAAGATTTACTTACCAATAAACATTTTAAATCTTTTGGAAAGTTACATTATTTCCCGTAAGTTCACTGTTGTGGAAGGAGACTTTACGAGTAGGCCTGAAACTATTTCATCCGGTGTGCCACAGGGGAGCATACTGGGACCAGTTTTAAACTTGATTTATACTTGTGATATTCCTGTGAGCAGTAGTATCCATACTTCACACATTTGACGACGATACAGCCTGCCTTAGTATGCACGAAAACCCTGATGAGGCATCCCGCAAACTTCAGGAACACATTAGCCAGATGGAGCTTTGGTTAAACTTATGGAGAATCAAGGTAAATGAACAAAAGGGTGTTCAAGTAACATTTAGCTTACGAAGAGATACTTGTTCCGCCATTCGGATTAACAATCAAGTTGTTTCTCAACATTCACATGTGAAATATCTTGGTATACACCTTGATCGACGACTTACATGGAAACACCACATTGATTCTAAGCTATCACAAATGAAACTTAAATTAACTCAGGTACATTGGCTGATTGGTAGAAATTCAACACTTAGCCTAGACTGTAAGCTTTTAATATACCAGTCGCTTTTAAAGCCAATATGGTGCTACGGAATTCAACTATGGGGCACTGCTTCAGCTTCAAATGTAGAGAAAATTCAACGAAGGCAAAATAAAATTTTACGCATGATAACATCGGCTCCATGGTACATCAAAAATTCAAATATACATCGCGATTTGAATATGCCACTAGTGACTGAAGAAATTGTAAAATACGCAGGCAAATATCTAACAAAACTCGAGTCACATCCTAATCCGTGTGCTCGTAATATTTTTAACTTTACTGGACACATCCGCTTAAAAAAGAGAGATACACGGGCTCTAATATCCAACACTCTAGATGATGAAGCTGCTTGAAAACACTTTTTTCTTTTTGTTGCTTATCACTACTTATGTATTATTAATAACTATCACTAAGCTTATGTCCGACATTGGTCGGGCCTAATAATTATACTTTAGATTAAGATTTGAATACTTATTGTTAGTTAATAATTGAAGATACAATAAATAAAAAAACGTCTTAAAAAAACAGGCTAGCTCCGCTCTTTCATGACGAAGGTCCAGTGTAGACTGAACCATCAACTTATGTTAAAAGGGCATCTACGCGCTTCCGGCCGAAGTCTACCGAAGAACCAAATAGTACCCCATCAAAGAGGGTTAAACTTATCACCAGCCCAATATTAGTCGCCATGATACTAACAGTTCTACTGATCCCTGTCGCCATAGGGAACAGTATTAGGATCAAAATTTTTCCTACAGATCCCGGATTATATTTTGAAGGAATCGGAACAGCTAAATTGGTCACCGCTGAATGGAAATTAATAGTATTTTATGATCTGGCTCCATTTTATTCTGAGATAAGATCTTTCCAGTCAGGACTAAACAAGTTGCAACAACTCTGTTCAGGAATTCAACAACAGATAACGTGTAGGACTTTGGTTAATAACTTCGAGCAAATTATTAATGAACTAACCGAGGAGAAGGAGTTATTTGCAAACAGTAGAACAAAAGGGCTGCATTCAACATTGTGGGAAACATTGCACGATCATTATTTGGTGTTCTCGATTCAGATTATGCAGAGGAGATGTCAAACACAATTAAGCAAGCTAAGGGCCAGGCTAATTACTTATTTCAACTATTAAAAAATCAGACGTCCATTATTGACTCAACTATCAATATTATAAAACAGGACGAACTCAATGCTCAAGGTCAACTAAATGCCATCATCGAAAGAATAAATAAAGAAGCAAATGAGATAGACAAAGGGTCCGAACAAATCAGCCAAACACAATTAATAGGACTACTAGCAAATCAAATGACGCTGAAGGCAATAAATCTCCAAAGAAGAGAAACGGAAATAATAAATGTGCTCACCGACGCCCACAATGGGAGAATTAGTCCACTCTTATTATCCCCCCATCAACTGAGAAATGAACTTACCACAATCAAGGCACATCTTCCAGCATTTCGTACACTTCCAGTCGAAAATGACAACTTGTAACAAATGACAAGCTGTAACTAAGGATTAAGTCATTTTCGAAGTCATGCTACCGCTGGTTGATCAAAAATTTTTAGAGTTATTTAACATTGTGCCAGTACCAACTATCAGAAATTATGTTTCAGTTGCCATCAGCACAGAAAGTTCATTTTTAGCTGTAAATACACACAGGGATAAATACGTGCCATTTACAAATGATGAATTGTCCAAATGTATCACAGTCAAGGACAATACATTTATATGTCACAACAAACAATTCAAGCTTGGAAGGGGTTCGAATCACAATTCGTGTGAAATCAACATTTTTAACAACAGGAATACAACCGATTGCAAGCTAACCCGGCTTCCAGGCAACTCTACATGGTCGCACTTGAAAAATCAAAATAAATGGATCTTCGCGACTATCGGAGACATTGAAGTATCATCAGTATGCGGCACCGAAATCACCCGGTGCTCATTGACGGGAAGTGGACTACTCGAAGTCGAAGCCAGCTACACAGTAAAGACCAGCCTGATTACGATCCAAGGACATTTCGGCACAACCAGCAGCATACACACATCATATGCTAAACTTAAACACATAGACTCCATAAGCACACCTCAGGAGATAAAGAGAATGTTCAACACCACTGACAAGGAACTTGAGACTCATTCGGATCAACTCAACACACTCCAGAAACAACTAAATGAGTCAAGTCTTGCTTCGCTCCTGGAATTCAACATTCAACACCACCAGGCAATAAGTTATACAGCATTAATCTTGTCTACAATGCTGCTACTAGCCCTCATTACTGTTAAATGTCGAATAAATCGCCACACCAACAACATCAACCATGATGACCAATCCACACCTCAGCCAATTCCTCGATCACAGCCTGTCACGATTGACATCATCGATACCTAATTGACCAGTGGTCAAGGCGGGGAGAATGTTGCGGCCCACAACGGGTTATCAACAAAACATTTATTTATGTTTATTTAGGTCAATTCATAAGTCCCAAGTTGCATTTTAATTATTTAGTTCACTTGCACTCTATTTAGTTAAGCACAATTCAAAACGTTGCATTTTTTTTTAATTATGTCATTTTAAACTCAAGCTATTTTTTTCTTGTATTTATTAAATGTTCCAATTAATTGTAACATTTTAGTTCCACATATTATGCATTTTTATAACTTATTATTATTGTATGATTATGTTATTTAGTATATAAGACCAGGGTTCAAATCGTTACATACGTGATCGTATTTGCAATCGTACGAAAACAAATTAAATGATACGTCAATCGTATAAACTGAATGAGATTTCAATACGTTCACGTATGTCATAATCCGAAAATTGTGTTTTTACGTGACGAGTTGTACGTTCACGGATGTAACGATTTGCCCCCAGCATTTAAATAAAGAATTCATTCAGTTACAGCATAACAGATCACAACTCAATTATTTCAACACCTTTTCTAATTAGTTCAAGTGCTAGAAGAAGGTAAAACCTTAATTACAATTTAGTGCCAGCCCAAATTTATGTGTTTGAACTGATTATCACTAAAGACCAAGAAACAGAATCCTTAAGGTGTCTGTTGTTTACCGTTTTATTATATAATTTATTATAATTTTTATATAAGGCTATCCGTGTTTCTTTTAAGCTTAGTTTTCATAAAAATATTCTTTCTAGACACGTTGGCTGTTTTTTTTTAAATATATATATTTTTTTTTAAGTTTTTAAGTAGAATCATCACTTAGGGGATAACCCATACTCATGCAACGCATTGTTCCAGAACTAGGAAAATACCCTGCAAGAAATCGAACTGACACAGTACTAGTCACGTGAGCGGTCCCGAAGTGATAGGGACTAGTCCGAGTTCTAACACTTCCTATGAAGCGGACCAGTCACTTTTACATAGGGATGGCCTAGGATGGGCTTAATTGATACTTTTTATGCACCTTTTGACTTGTCACTGAACTATCCCATAGGGACCTTTTTGATGTAGAGTAATTCCGACATTTAACTGTAACAATGAAAACTTATAATTTTTTTTATTATTACAAATGAAATTATAATTTATTTTTAAGCAGAAAATTTTTTGAGATTTGAACCGACAACCTCGTGCATGACAGGCTTGTACACAGTTCACGTGGTACCTTCATAGCGAACAGTCGATTAGCGGAATTTTTCTTACTTACAAAAAATTATACAAACAAAGAATATTCGTAGTACATATTATTCGTAATAAGTACATACTGTCGTTAATAAATAAGCTGTATGCTTTGCTAATATTTTCACATAGTAAAAATAACAAAAACAAAAAAAACCGCAAACAAAAAAAATTAAACAAAGTGATATTGAGGAATACTATATATGTGTACCTCTAAGCAGTGTCCCGCAAAATAAAATGTGTCTGTATTGGTGAGAAAAATGAGAGTAAAATAAACTTGCACTTGAAGAAAAGTTTTGTAATATAAAATACATGATGTGGTTATTAGTTGTTTGTATTTTTTTTTTTTCTAAATAAGCAATTTTATAAAAACTTAGGTAAAACTAAAAATTTAATAACCATTCAATAATTTAGTATATAAATTCAAAATTAAATTTATTCACAGCTCTGTGGATACTATTAAAATGCTTTTTTAAACCATTTTCCCTATTATTTTTTAAAGTTTCATAACATAAAATGCATTGCATATTGCGAAAAGCATTTTTCATCACGAAATATTTCTTAGCTTCCATAATTATAATATCAATTTTTTGTATGTAGAAATTTATTAAATTTTAACTTTAATTTCGTTCCGTGTGCTCAAAAAAACTAAACCAAAAACCAGGAAAAAATTAATACATGCGTGCACAACTTAATTCGTCGCTTGCTCAGTGACGACTAAATGAAAGAGCATAAGCATGTATGTGATTTTCATCTGCACAATTGTGCTATGGCTTGCGGGTTACTGCTCTAAACAAATAAACAATCATAAATAACAAAAACAAAAAAAGACCGCAACCAAAAAAAAAACACAAACGAATATCCCTTGAGGAATTCTTTGTATGAGTGCCTCAAATGCAAAAAAAATTTGAAGTGAGTTCTAACGGCAGAAATGCTTATTTTACTGTGAGTTCTGAAACTCTTAATGAAAAAAATATAAATAATAAATCTGATGAAAGTATTTTTTTAACGTCAAAGCCAATTTTTCGTCAGCTATCAACTTCGCTTTGTCCAATGCCAAATAGTAATCATGCATTAACATTACAGTTGCCTAGTACTTCTTCATATAAGCTAGTAATATCATTCCCTTCAGGCTCGTCTTCATCACTTAACATAGTTATCACTACAGATAACAGCGGCTCGAAACTCAAGGTACAAGTCGGAATGGACAGATATATAACCGTGGTAAAGCGTGGGCGAGGCCCGAATTCTTCAAAAATTTCATCTGCTCCAAAAATGTATAGGGATAACAGCGCAGCCTCAACTAATCGCCAAAACCGCTTTAAAATTTTGCAAGATGACAACGACAAACCCGATGTATCCTCGAATAAAATATCCAAGCCGCCACCAATCTATTTGAGACAAAAAAAATTCAAATGCCCTTATTAAAAAATTAATTTCGGTCATTGGTGAGAATAAATTTCACATTGTCCCAATAAAACGTGGCAGCATCGATGAAACGAAAATTCAAATTTATGACGAAAACGATTTCCGCAAAATGGTTTCTAAATTTGAAAAAAATAAAACAAGCTTCTACACATACCAGCTTAAGAGCTCTAAATGCAGATCGTATTGAAGGGCATAGATTCTTATGTTGTTCCCGAAGAAATAAAAGATGCACTCGTCCTCCAGGGGTTTAAGGTAAAAAATGTGTCCAATATAATAAACAGAGAGAAGATTCCCCAACCCCTATTTCGTGTTGAACTTGAGCGTAATGATATAAAATTGAAAAAAATGAGACGCATCCAATTTATAATTTGAAATAACTCTTGTATAACTCTATAAGCGTTCAGGTCCCATACAAAAACATACTGCAATTTTCCCTCTGTTTGTGTTGTGTGCGGCGAATTACACGGCACTGCTAGTTGCAATAAGCCAAAAGATCAAAGTGATAAAAAATGCAGTAATTGTGGAGGTAATCACACCGCTAACTACAGAGGTTGTCCTGTGTACTCTTTCGTAAAGAAGACTATGGTGCAAAAACCTAAATTAGCTCCAGCTCAATCAGCAAACACTTACACTGCCACTTTTGGGCAAATGAGCCAACCAGTTACTTCCCGTGTATCGTATGCCGATGCTGCTTAGACAAATTTAATTCCCACACAAAATGTTTCCCCGCCAAATAATTCAAAAAATACTGACGCAAGCTTTAATTTTAATCGCCTTGAAGCTACTATTGAAAATCTGGTGCAAACTATAAGCAATTTTACAACACATATGACTAGCATGATGCAAGAAATGCTGCAAATGCAGAATACTCTGCTTCAAGCATTAATTAATAAGCCATGAACACGTTAACAACATGTTTCTGGAACGCAAACGGCATTCGCCAACATAAAAATGAACTTGAGCACTTCCTCACGGAAAAAAATATTGATGTAATGTTAGTATCTGAGACTCATTTGACTTCGAGAAGTCTTTTTAAAATTTATGGCTACACTATATATGATACAAAGGACCCTAGAGGAAGGGCTTGCGGTGGATCAGCAATTCTAATAAAGTCAAGACTCAAGCACTATGTTCTTGATAACATTTGTGAAGAACACCTACAAGCAACAAATATTGGCATTGAAAGCTTTTGTACAAATTTTGTTATATCACCAATTTACTCCCCTCCCAGATTTTCAATCACTGAGAATCAATATGAGGATTTCTACAAATCTCTTGGACCTTGTTTTGTAGCAGCTGGCGACTACAATGCTAAGCATACGTTCTGGGGTTCGCGTCTTATTACCCCCAGAGGTCGAGCATTGTTCAACACTATTTCAAAAATGGGCTTGGATGTCATTTCGAGTGGGGAGCCCACTTATTGGCCTCCTGACATACAAAAAAAAACCCGGTTGTTATAGATTTTGGCGTCATCAAAAATATCTCTAGGGATTTAATTCAAGTTCAAGCTTCTCTTGATCTTTCGTCCGATCACTCTCCGACGATCATTACAATTTATAGTTCATTAAGAAGTAACTTACCTGACCCATATGTGAAGATGATCAATCGTGTTAATTGGCTGGGGTTCAAAAAATATCTCAGTAGTCATTGCACGGAAAACATTACGCTTAGAACATCCGATGATATTGAATCTAACTTTGCCAATCTCAGCGAGAATATTACACAGGCTGCTGAACATGCCACTATCTCCCATCCGCAGACTGGGTTTAATAAAATTTATTCTACAGAGATTGAACGGCTCGTAAGTGAAAAAAGAAGAGCTAGAAGGGAATAGCAACAGCACAGCTCACCACAAAATAAAATCAGATTTAAAGAGTGCACTAAACGACTCCAAGAGTTGCTTGCATCTGAAAAAACTGCATCTCTTAAAAATTATCTGGAAGGTCTTGATGTCACACCAGCGTCTAATTACTCTTTGTGGCGCGCTGCTAGAAAGCTTAAAACACCCATTGAGTATAAGCCACCTCTACGCACATCTACCGGAAGTTGGGCAAGAAGCGATACTGAAAAAGGTAAAATATTTGCTGAGCACTTAAAATCCGTTTTTACGCCAAACATATGTACTGGTGTTGCTGATTTGCCGAATGTAGTCGCTCTTCCCCCTCAACACATAAAGTTTAAGACGAGTGACTTACAAAAATTAATTGCCGAACTCAACCCGAAGAAAGCTCCGGGTATTGATGGAATTAGTAACCAGATGCTTATGAACTTGCCTCGTATTGCAATGAGAATCCTATTATTTATATTTAATGCCATTTTACGACTGGAGTATTATCCACACAGCTGGAAGCTTGCCAAGGTTAAAATGATTCCAAAGCCGGGCAAAGATCTAACCAAGGCTGAGTCATATAGGCCAATAAGTCTACTATCAACTATGTCAAAGCTTTTCGAAAAACTGCTCAAAAAAAATTGTCCCCAATTCTAATTAGTAGTGGGTGCATACCAGACCATCAATTTGGTTAGAAGTCAGCATAGCACCATTGAACAAACTCACAGATTGGTTCAATTTATAAGAAGAACTTTTGAGGAAAAAAAGTATTGTTCTGCGCTCTTTATTGACGTTTCCCAGGCATTTGATAAAGTGTGGCATGAAGGCCTAATTTTAAAATTGAAGACTTACTTACCAATAAACATTTTAAATCTTTTGGGAAGTTACATTATTTCCCGTAAGTTCACTGTTGTGGAAGGAGACTTTACGAGTAGGCCTGAAACTATTTCATTCGGTGTGCCACAGGGGAGTATACTGGGACACATTAGCCAGATGGAGCTTTGGTTAAACTTATGGCGAATTAAATTCAATGAACAAAAGTGTGTCCATATAACGTTCACCCTAAGAAGAGATACTTGCTCCCCTATTCGGATTAACAGTCAAGTTGTTTCTCAACATTCACATGTGAAATATCTTGGTATACACCTTAATCGACGACTTACAAGGAAACACCACATTGACTCTAACTTAACTCAAATGAAACTAAAATTAGCTCAGGTACATTGGCTGATTGGTAGAAATTCAACACTTAGCCTACACTGCAAACTTTTAATATACAAGTCGCTTTTAAAGCCAATATGGTGTTACGGAATTCAACTATGGGGCACTGCTTCAGCTTCAAATGTAGAGAAAATTCAACGAAGGCAAAATAAAATTTTACGTATGATAACATCGGCTCCATGGTACATCAAAAATTCAAATATACATCGCGAGTTGGATATGCCACTAGTGACTGAAGAAATTGTAAAATACGCAGGCAAATATCTAACAAAACTCGAGTCACATCCTAATCCGTGTGCTCGTAATATTTTTAACTTTACTGGACACATCCGCTTAAAAAAGAGAGATACACGGGCTCTAATATTCAACACTCTAGATGATGAAGCTGCTTGAAAACACTTTTTTCTTTTTGTTGCTTATCACTACTTATGTATTATTAATAACTATCACTAAGCTTATGTCCGACATTGGTCGGGCCTAATAATTATACTTTAGATTAAGATTTGAATACTTATTGGTAGTTCATATTTGAAGATACAATAAATAAAAACATGCATTAAAAAAAAAAAAAAAAAAAAAACAGGCCCGCTCATGTTTCAAAAATATAAATCCAGTTAAGCTTAGGTTAATATCTCAGTATAGTTAGGGGACTGGTTCCAGAGTCACATTGAAGGGAGCAATTAACATTATATTTACATTATTTAATAGGTCCATGTATTCAACCACATCGAATATGTTCAGTGTCGGTTACTACAATATTGCACCGATTCCAAATTAAACTGACTCAAGATCAAGAGGATATATCCCGAAAATGGTGAATATGTAACCATTTACACAATATGTATGTTTTTCACTTCTCCGTACTTTTGATAACACTCGCATTTTCTCAAGTCATAGGACGAGTACGTTTGGATCAATTGTCACCAAATTTTGTGCAGGGTAGATTATGGAGAGGAGGATAGAGGGAGTGGTGTCTGTGAACATTCAATTTAAACTTTGCCACGTTGAAAGTGACAAGAAAGACTTTCGTAGGTAGTTTTCTCCACGTACGAACAATACGGCTGACAAAGGAATTCTCTCTGTAATGCGTAATGCAATTTATTGGCCAATTGACCATAAAAGGATGTGCCCTGAATGAAGCACGTGTTGTGCGTAAACATGTTTGGGTTTTATGAACAAGTTTCCTAATTTCATTAGAACACATTCCATTGTAGAACGAACAAGGAAATACACCCCATATTGTGTTGATGCTTCAATCAATCAATAGAGTTGGATACACTACTGTCACCGATACGCTTCTTCGCCCTCTCCTGTACGCGGTTGAGCAAGCCCAAAATAGACTTTGAAGCGCCGGCCCATACATGACAGTTGTATTCCATTTTCGGTCCGATATAAGTGGTATAAATAGTAAGAAGATCAGATAAAAAGAAGTATTTCTTGTCCCGTTTCAAAGATCCGAGACACTTGATGATGCTTCTTGTGAGACTTGGAAAATTTGTGTCATCACACTGAATTTTCATTCCAAGAACATCAAGATCTTCCGATTCCTTAATATTTACACTCCCCATAATTACATAGGTAGCAGAATTTTCGGTCATGCGTCTATGAGTTATCATACAACACGGGAGTAAAATCTACCCTATTCGCATGACTCCATTCAGAAATTTTTGCTAAAACAGAGTTTAAAGTAGAGCTTCAAAACTATCGATAGTCGCTCCACTCAATAGTTTCGATAGTTTTATGTAAAACTATCGATAGTATCGAATAGTTTTATAAAAGTTGCCACATAAGCTACATTTGACTCGAAAAAGATCCAGAGTCCTCAACATTTTCATTAGTACAGGGTGGCTGATGAAAGCCGCTACCAAGTGAAAACTTAATTGTGTTTTCATGTCTGATGAGGCTCAGTTTAATCTGAACGGTAATGTAAACCAACGAAATTCTCGCATATGGAGTGGTTTAAACAGCATGAGAGGGAATTTCATCCAATTCGCGTCACAGTGTTGTATGCAGTTACTTCACGCTGTATTGTGGATCTATACTTTTTTGAACAAAACGGACACAGCATTACGGTTTATGGAGACCGTTACTTGATCATGCTAAAAGAATTTTTAACAGGAACTACGCCGAAAGAGAATTCCTTTCAACTCTGTATGTTTTCAACAAGATGGTTCAACTGCGAAAATAGGTGCAATTCCGACATCAACTTTGCGGGCAGTGATGGACAACGTTTTGTTATGATGCCGCAACTGCATCAACGAGCAGGGCGGGCATTTAAATTCAATTGTCTTTAAGAGTAATTCAATTACTTTTAATACAATTCAGTGGGCTTTGAAATGAAAAAACACTGAATTAATTCCATGCATTACAAAAAAAGTTATGCCAGTTTTTTAATGTAGCAAAATTCATCAGCCACCCTGTATATAAAAATATATCAAGCCTTTTTTGCGATTTTATCGTAAGCGGCACATTATCGAAAATATACTTTTTTATTGAATTTATAATTTTATGGGCCTACCCATGGTTTAGAATTATCAAAATGCGAAAATTGTTGATAACTTTTAAGACATTAACTGTAAAGTTTTATCGTAAGCGACAATTTTAACCTTCTAAAAATTTAATTTTTATCGCATACAATTACACCGAAGATTAGGCTGGATATGTGGGTATGTAGGTACAATTAAAAAAAATTTTTGTAGGGAAACACGCTAGGGTATGTCAAAATAAATCCGAGACGATTGGCGGCCGTCGCGATATCAGTACCACCAAAATTTATCTTTGTGTCGACGATGTTGAATTTATTAAGATACTTGTGACTACTATTTGTCGAATAACACTTGGATTTATAAATAAATTCATATACATACATATGTATGTATTTAAGTACTTATGTATACAGAAGCAGGGATGCGATGTCATATTTACAAGTTGTACTAACTTTCAAAAAAAAAAATTTAATTTTTTCAGTACGATTGTACCTAATTCTTTATTTATATTTTTTTAATACTTGTACTTTTTAATTAACTAAAAATCAATTAACAAAACGCCAGAAGGTGCACAAAGAATATTAATTCCTGGGATCTGAATATAAAAGTAACATTTACGATATACTACGTTTATAACCTTTTTTTATTCGATTGTTCACAGTCAATGCAAATAGTCGGCTTCTCCCTTTGGTACGAAAATAAAATTTCCACATTTGCAGATGAATTTGGAATAAACAACATTCCTCCAGCAATTCTTTAAGTACCGGAAAACATCGTTTGATTTACATAATTTTCTAATACCTTCGAGCTAAAGATTAACCCCCTTGTGCAAAAAAATAAGTGAACGTTAAAACCGGTTTTTCAATGGAATTTTTTTTAATGTACACTTCAAGCACGCATTATTTTTTGCATAAGGGTTTTAATATATTTTAATGCTATTTTTGGCATGTAATAAATATAAAGAGATTCCAGTAGTGCTAAATAGGTCATTGCGGTGCTACGGTACTTTTGGCATTCAAATAGCGCCAAAATTATACAATTGTACCAACTTTTGCATCGCTTTACAAAAGCTTAAATCAACGACGGATAATTTGCTTCAAAGCTGCCGGCTACTGTTTACTGACTTCGATTATTTTTACTCTTTTAATTACTTTTTTTTACCGATAGTATCGATAGTGGAGAAAACTATCGATATTTCATTTACAACAAAACTATCGATACTATCGATAGTACTATCGATAGTTGTGCAGCTCTAGCTTAAAGTCTCAATGTACGGCAGGCTAGCTCTATTACTGATTGAGAAAGAATGGCAGGTGCTGATGTCGTCCGCGAAAGAATATATAGGGTTGAAAATTTTCATAGACGGTCATTTAGAAAGATAACGAACAGAGTTGGTGAAAGAAAGAAAAAACTTGCGGTAGCCCTGAACTTAACTTGAACTCATTTATAACAATTCATATAATCCGATCCCTGAGGAAACTCGATAAAAATGGAGAGAAGCTATCATGTTTGTCATGCTAAAACTACGGAACGGTCGCAAAACTTATATTTTCTGAAAAAAAAAACTAAACTTATATGTAGTTTTCTTAATTATGCATGATTGTTTGGTGTTTATCCTGCTTGCTTTCGAAAATTGTAATACCATGAGTCAAAACAGTTCATATATTCCATTTGGAATTAAAGCTGAGTATATAAAGCGGAAATCTACATCAACTGACACACACACAGTGGACCACACACAAAAAAATGCTGATGATCCAGGTGTAGTGGCCTTCGAAAACAGCCAGTTGTTTCGTTCTACTAAGTATCTGTTAGAATATTTACAATTAGCTTTGGTTTTATTTATTCCTTAAAAAATTATCACACATAATTTGGCTTAAGGAGCAATACGAAATTTAGCCTAATCTAATCATAAATATAGAAATAACGTTGACATTTACGATACGTACACCCAGAGAAAAGATTGGTTAGAAAATGGTTAGGCCAATAAAATATCATTTGCATAAACTTTATTTCAGTTCACGCTACCACTTTTCTATTAATCCAAAAAACAATCTATGCTCATTGCCATAAGGGCATAATTGTAATGAAGACATGATACAATTCTTAAATTCTTTGCATCAACCGAGCGTATGCTTTTGTCATGACTAATTAACTTATTGATTAAAATAACAGAATAAAATATCTCGGGCTATATACTTTACAAGGAAAAGAAAACCTTGTTATATTCCCCAAAGAAACATTGTTTTTTTAAATACAGAAATACAATGGGAGCAAAAAGTAAAATATTTAGGAATAGTTCTCGATCCAAAAATGAAATTTAAAGAGAATGTACAATACGCAATAAATAAAGTGAATATTCTAACACGTACTCTCTACCCTTTTATAAACCTAAATTCTTCTCTTAGTATTGAAAACAAAATGCTTATATTCAAACTGATTTTCCAGGCTGTAATATTTTATGCTGCCCCTACGTGGGCTGCAAGTGCAACATGCCATATTAAAAAACTTCAAATCGCTCAGAACAAACTATTAAAACTTTTATATAATCTCCCATGGTTCTTTTCAACACCCAGGCTTCATTCTATTTCGAATACAGACACTGTCGTTGTTAGACTAAATAAATTAACTAGAATTTTTTACTCCAGATGCTCTTGGTCAGAACACACCCATACCAATGATTTGGCGTCAGCTTAGGTAGAATGTAGGCTTTAAGTTAAGTAGTTTTAATTAAAATATCGAAAAAAATTTTCAAATAGGTCTATTTAAAATTTTGCCTCCAATAAAATTATAATGTAAATATGTATATAATTTTTTAAATTACTATGAATTATTAAGAAGAAAAAGTGGAAAGCTTGAACTATTTAAATATAATTCTAAGATGTAAATGCCAATGTAAATATCATATGAAAGACAATAAATCGAAATCGAAATCGAATAAAATATTATGTATTGGATTTTAATACCAACTTTTGGTATTGGCGACTAACAAATTAATATATATATATATATTAATATATATCTATATTAATGTTAAAATAAACACTTCCTATCAGTTGCTGCGACTAATTTGAGGTTGAGTTTACTATCATAGTTTATAGCAGCAAATTAAAAATTAAGTTTTGTGACTTTTAAAGATTGGGCCATAACCATAATCAACAAAAAAGTCTACTCTTTTAGTTTTAGAATGCACTTTATTAAAGAATGAAATTTTGACCTACCATAGACGAGAACAACTGCATTTTAAAGGAAAAAGTCGGTTCTAAAGTTAAAACATGCTAAAGCTGGGGTCTAATTCCTTCACTCGTTGTCGGAATTGCATTCGAATAGAAATTAATTCCGATGGCAAGAAATTTTCCGATGATGTCACTCGATACCAAGCGAATCGAGTTTTTGTTTCAGTGTTGGAAAAAGGCAAATAAATTCATTTCAAAACACTGAATAAATTGTAAGCAAAAGCATACGTTTGTATATATATATATATATATATATATATATGTGTATATGCAGAAAAAAGAAACGAATATACATATATGTTATTTTCATTTTTATCTAATTAATAATAATAATTAATTATTGTAAAGTTAGAGAATAGCTTACCAGCCACATTTTCGATTCTTTTAGTGGTTGACCAGAAGCAGTTTGTTATTTAGTTGCTCCCAGAGTTGGTTGATTTTTTTTATTTTCCCCGACAACTCTTAAGGTTCAGTTAGCCGACTGTAATGTAATGTAACTGTAACGTAGAAAACAGCTGATTAATATTTTTATATGAAAAGTAGGTTCCGCTACATTACATCTCTATAACCATTTTCATTACTTTTCACATAACAAAATCGATCAGCTGTTTCTTACTGTTGCAGTTACTTTACATTACAGTCGGCTAACTGAGCCTTTAGGCAAAACATTATTTGCCAAGTCAGTGTGTTTTGTTATATTCAAAGTCAACTAGAAATTCTTTATATTTGTTTTTTTATACGACATTTGTGCACATATTCATATATAAATAAATAAGTAAAATATTGGAAATACATTTTATTTTCCTTTGATTTTTCTATGTTAAACATGATTTGGAATGCCTTTTTGCTTGCGAGTAAAAACACGAAAAAAACACGTGCATTCGAATGTATGCACGTTACCTAATACTGTCATTAGAAATTTCAATATGTGTTATTCGAAACCGAATGCGAAAACCCCAAAAGTTAAAAAACTCGCACATTCGAGTAATAACTCGCTCGCAATCGAATGCGGGAATTAGGCCCCTGTTTTTAACTAGATTAGCATTGACTCTGGCTCTTTAGTTCAAGACAAACATTAAAATAAAAGAGAACACATATGTATATATATTCATGCATGAATGTATGTATGTATATATGACTTTCTATCTCTTCGCTTCTTTTGTTCCTATAAACAATTTATAATAAAATTATTGAACAGTTTGTTGTTTCTCTATATTAATTATTTGTTAAATTGTGTTTATGTTCGTTTGTTTTATTTTATCTTGTTATTAAATTTAACCATTTTTTCATAACACAGTATCAGATGAGAGAGTTGGGAGACAGAGATGCAACTTTCTTATATTTTGTTTTCGATCATATGAAAAATTTCCAATATTTGCTATGGCAACAGTGTTGCCATATTTTATTTTCAAAAATCTTCAAGTCGACCAAAAAATATTTGTTTGTCATTAAAAATTTTTTTTAAAATAATTTTGGGTTTACTGTATTGAAATTCAGTAAAAATTATTTTTGCTTCAAGTGAACTAGCCTAAGAGCTATAAACCTAAATATGTAACACGAAATGTTTACTAGATGTACATATGTACATACATTCTACCGGACTTGCTCAAGCTGTCACAAAAAGAGGACACAAATTATGGCTTTCGATGTCGAACTAATTTTCATAAAATTTTGTTTATGTTATAATTGGGTCGAACTCATTCAGTCGGTCGATTTAGATACAAACCTATGATCAAACCAATATAAAGGGTCCGCCCGATAACTTTTTTTTTGAAAATGCTTTAAAAAAAATTACTGAACCTTAGGCTGTGTGGCACGTAGCGCCGTCCTGTTGAAACCAAATGTTGCCAATATCCTCCTCTTCAATTTTTGTGAACAAAAATTCGTTTAACATGGCCCGATAACGATCGCCATTGACTGTAACGGCCACTCCTTGCTCAATGGCCCAATTATGCCTCTGGACCAAACAGTGACTCGTTTTGGGTGCGTCGGCTTTTCAATGTGTGCGTGCGGGGTTTCTGTGCCCCAAAATGCGACAATTTTGCTTGTTTACATACCCGCCAAGATCAAAATGAGCTTCATCTAAAAAGATGATTTTTTTTGGCAAACTCGGCATCTTCTGTAAGTCGATCGCAGGCCCACTTAGCGAAGCAAAAACGCATCGGATGGTCAGTTGGCTCGTTCAGCGGAAGGATAAAACTAATTATCTGTCAAATCAGACATGAGCTAAGTGCTACCATTCACGAAATAAGCACTAGTTGAAAAAAAAACGTTAGATGGCGGACCCTTTAGTTTAATTGGGTTTGATCCAAAATTTGCGTCAAAAGCAATCGACTGAATGCGTTTGTCGCTAGTCTTTACGCTAGCGATTACAAATGCTGTAATTTACTTCTAGATTTAAGCGAATTGTTTCATTTCGATAGATATCGAATGCCGTAATTTACTCCCAGATTTGAGCGCATTATTTCTTTTAACGCACGCGTGATTTAGCAGAATGTGTGTTTGAGGAAACCAGTGTTGAAATGAAATCAAATGAAATAAATAGTGTTACAGCGTGTTACTTCTTTTCATACTTTTTATGACACAAAGAAGAATATATGAAATTAGTTTAGTCAAAAGGAATTTCAACTTATGCGCTAAGAGTTCCATTTTTCTTATTTTCAAAAATCTTATTTTTAGTTAAGAAATCTTTAAGTCTTTTTAACATCTCGAAAAACTTAAAAAATAAGATAAATCTTCACATATGGTAATGCAGTATTGCACCCATTTAAAGCGGATTCAACTTAACACACACTTTGTTTTTGATTATAGAAGAAAAATATTTAGGAATAGATTTTTAATTCTAAGTTGTTTCTAAAACGAACCGAATTTATTCTGTGACTATGGTTATGGCCCATTATGATTTGTGAATTCTGAAATAATTTTTGAATGTCTGTGCATAAGATAACAGGTTTGTGGCTGTTAAAAATTTTGTGGTTAAAGAAATGCATATATATAGACATGTTTCAAAATAAACTTATGACAATATGTCAAATAATAAATTTCTTAAATTGTGTATTTTTATTTGCGGTTATTGTTTATTTTTATTTCAGCAAGGAAGCCCAATTTCTTCACAGGTACCAATTATGATATTGTTTTAGTTATATTAACCATACTTTCGGCACAAAACACACAGAAGTGTCACGAGACGGAAAATACGGGTATTTCTCTGTTTGTCTCGTTTTCCTTCAAATTTTGTTGTCGTTGTTGTTTTGCTACGTCTTTCTAGTGCAATAAATTTTTATTAGCTGTGTTAAGTGGTAAGTAATAATACACTACAGTATCAAATACACTATGCTTATCTCTTTTTTCCACGAATTTTAACAAAAACCTGATTGGAACTTTTTTTACCTGTCACTTTCTTCACTTCTGTGTATTCTGTGCTTTCGGTAGCAAGAATAACTTTTATTTCAAATTCCATACTCTTAACCAATTTTTTCTATTGCTGCAACTATTGGGTTAAGGGTTATAATTAAAATATAGTGGTACCATAAGAAAATTGCAGTCATTATACCAGAACTCTATGATATACCTCGTTTATACGCAAATCTTATTTGCAAATAAAACTATTTGCAAATAATGAACTCACCGTTTATACGTAGATAGAAACCATTGCTATCTGTGAATGATATTGCCACACATTGTTAAATTTGTATTACATTTTTTACAAAACAAAAATTATTGGCAATATTTTACACCTTATTTGCAAATAGTGCGTTATTTGCAAATAGTTTTCGTGAGTTATTAACTTACAATAAAAAAGTTATACGGCAACGCTTTCCAGTTTTATTTGCAAATAAGAAGTGCGTATAAACGGGATAATAGTTGGTGCAACCGCCAAAATTCAATTGGCAACAAATTCGGTTGTCTCAAGGAATCTGTTTTCTCTGTGTATACATAAGATTTTTAATAATTATTTCAAGAGCTCGTTTAGAAGCGTTATAATGATCATCGGTCACAAAGTAACATCAATTCAGTTTAGTTTTGGCTCTCAAAATGAAAGCAACCAACAGTTTTGTTCTGATAGTAGTAAGTTGTTTCCTACAACTTTATCTATCTGCTGTTGCTGAGGAAACCAAAATTTTTAGTATCAAGAAAGCTATAGAAATACTCGCCAGTACGGAGCAAGATATTTATCTTAATCTAACTATTAGTGCATTAAAATTATCATCAGAAAAATACAAGGATATCTTAGAAAAATTATATGATAAGTTTGGTGAAGAAAATGTTACCAAAATTTTGCGGAATGTAGCAGATACGCTCACTACAACACTCGATCCATCTACAGCCCCCAATATTGTATGGAGAATTTATCATCCAAAATATCCAGTACTATTTGAATTTATGGTACGTGCTCAACTGCGTCCGATCGAAAATTCAACCACTATCGATAATGGCCACATCGCAAACATTTTACATAAAATTCAAAATCATGAATTGTATAAAAATTTAAGTACCGAAGTAAAAGAAGGAGTGCAAGAGGCTGTTGAAAAATTGCCTCAACTCTTAAAGTATTTATTCTTTAATTTTTCCTGTTGCCTTTCACATTTAATTGATTCTGGCGATATAAATGCACCAGAACTAAGTAAAAACTACTCAATTTTTTTTTGACAAAGACGGTGGGTACATCCGTTTGAAACTTCCAATTAAAATTGAAAATCGAACGGTGTATGAAAATACGACATCAGAACTAAGTCTTGCACTTAAAACTGTTTTATATAATATGTATCTCTACACGGACATTAGCACAGGCAAGGTGTTGGGTTGGGATCAAGAAGACAAGCCTTTAAATTATATGTGGAATGTTAAAGTTTTGAATGCTGATCATCTTTTGCTTATGCAAAGTGGCTACTTATTGTGTCTTATGGATCAACTAGACGAATTAACGTTTAATACTGGAGTTCGCAACTATACAGAAGAAAATGCGAGTAAACGTGAATGCCAATGGGAATTAGGCAAATGTCCTAATGAAAATCAGTGAAAATATATAGAGTGTAATTACAATACTATTAAAAAAATAAAATAACTAAGGTTCTAATTGTCTAGATGAGGTCACCAACGTGTTATTGGCATGAAAATAAAAACACATAATTTTTTGCTTTATTATGTAATTTATTGTTAATGTGTTTTATAAAAATTCTAAAAGATATTTATGACAGGTCCTGGCAAAAACTGTATTTGTTGTATTTACTTCGGTGAAGAATATAAATAGTCAAAGCAAAGTACACTTTAAAAGTGTAAAAGCAATATTACTATACAAAATACTGGTTTTCAACTCTAAAAGTATACTTTGTTTTGACTAACTATGAATATGCGCCAATGTTTTAAAATTTTTCTTTTAGTTTTCACACAAATATCACTTTGGTGACATGATTTAAGCAATTATTGCCTCGGTGTGATAAAAGAAATAATAAAATTAAAATTTTTTATTTTATGCATAGAATTGTAACAAATACTACAATTGGTGACGCTAGAAAAGTCGTACAGATACATATGTCTTTCAGCGTTTCTGCTACTAGTCGTAACTTATCGGTACACTGATCTGTACATACCAAAACCAACACGCGCAAAACTGGTGCAAACAGGTATATATCTGCAAGCCTATAATACATATGTGCATGACTAGTGTTTTAAAAAAACCCGACTATTTGAAAAACCGGTTTTTCGGTTACCCGAATAATAATAAAATATAATAAAATAAATTAATCGTAAAAAAGACTTCATTTTTATTTAAAAAGCAACAAAAATATCTTAAAATATAGCAATTTTTGATTTGTGGTAAGAAAAACAAAAAGAGTGACTAAAAGAATTTATAAATACCAACGCTCTAATTCATATTTATTTAAACCAAACGCAAATCGAATTAAACCAAACGCAAATTAAATTAAACTTAACGCAAATCAAATTGAACTAAATGCAAATCAAAATGAACTAAACGCAAATGAAATTGAACTAAATGCAAATTATATTAAACTAAGCGCAAAATAAATTAAATTAAGCGCAAAATAAATTCAACCAAACAGAAATCAAATTAAACTAAGCGCAAATTAAATTAAACAAAAGGCAAATTAAATTAAACCAAAAAATATTCTACATATTTTATTAAAAAAATTAAGCGCAACATATCTAATTTTATATTTATATCTAACTAATTTAATTAATATTCAAAATGTAGTATATAAATTAAAGTTATTAAGTCAAAATTTGTGATGAGGCACCTTTAGTTCAATTTCATTTGCGTTTAGTTCATTTTGATTTGCATTTAGTTCAATTTGTTTTGCGTTAAGTTTAATTTAATTTGCGTTTGGTTTAATTCGATTTGTGTTTGGTTTAAATAAATGTGCGAATGCTATATCAAATAAGCGCTCAATAAATCTCAAATATTTTTTATGAATTGGAGCGTTGGTCTTTATAAATTCTTTTAGTCACTAGTTTTGTTTTTCTTACCACAAATTACAAATTTTGTGTAACAAATGCTAGTTTTTAAGTTATTTTTGTTGATTTAAAAAAAATGAATTCTTTTTTACGATTATTTAATTTCTAGATAATCTGCTTTCTTGACAACATTTTTTCCGATATAAAGAAATGAACAAATATACATTAGTCTCTCCCTTTTTAGAAAGGTAAAAATATTGCCAAGTTAGCAGATTATCTAGAAAATAATATGACACCGTTACGATTAAAAATTTATATAATGCATAGCATATTTCAGTAAAAGGTATTGTCCCAAACAAGAACTTGTTAAAAATTTTTATCTCACTACTTTTGATGGCAGAAATTTTGGAAAGGTCTTGGCCTTTTTTCACATTTATGTTTTTGTGAGGATCTGACTACTTTTTGAAAGGTTTTCTAAAATAAATCTTTTTAAACTTAAAGTTTCTAGTCTTCTATATTTCTATTTATAATGACTGCACGAGTTGAAAAGGGAAGAGTTACATAAATTAATGGGTTAGAGTATGATGGGTGCAATATTTAAAATGTAGCGTAAATTTCAGTAGGAGTGATGAAGTACTTTTGAAAACGCAAAATTAAAGGCTAGCATAAGTGCAATGTGCATGCAAAGTTTCAATAGAGTAGCTTGTGTTTTAATTTTTTCTAATTGGTAACTCATCTAAGCCTATTTGTTTGCAAAATTTCAGTTCTCTACCGTATAATATTACGTTAACGTTTTGTGAACGTGGCCCTATCTCCCTAATATAATAATCGGTGCTTTCCGATTTTTCCAGTTTGTAACTCACTTCTTAACTTAAATTCTTAATTTCGAGTTTAAAGTACGTGTCCATGCCTCCGATTGAAACTTCCTCGATTTTAGATTTTTCTTGGCGATTTCTGGCTTACATTTATTTTTGTATCGCATTTAATATCTCTGCTGCAAAGTCGAGCTTTAAATATCAAGGATGTTACCACCACCCCTCACCCCTCCGGTGCTTTTTAAGCTCAAGATTTTGTATGACCAGCGTTTACTTATCATCGTCCACTTTTTAAGATCATAGTTTCAAGCCTTACAAACGTGCATATATATATATATATATATATATATATATATATATATATATATATATATATACAAGAGGGTGGCATTGGCTGACGTTGACTGCAAGACCGAATGTCCTGGGTTCAAGCCAGGTGTGCGACAATCATTAAAAATAACAACACCATGCATTTTTCTGATGTTTATTAGTGTCTCTTTGTATCAGTTGTTGTGGGAAAAATTCTAGTGATGCAGACATAAGGTACTGGTCACTAGACTATACTGACCTCAGTAGATACTAATCTTAATATAACATCAGAGCGCCCTCCTTCGTTGTGTGGCAAAATCAACGGCAAAGTAAAACAATCAATAAAAAGCTACTAAACACAGCTTCAAAATTTACTACGCCTCATTTGATACCGAAAGGCGCTGCAACACTGAATTATTAAAAATCGTGCAAAAAAGCAAAGTTGTAAACGAATAAAGCATTCCTCTATCTCTTAATTCACCACCTATATTCTCTATCACTATCCCTTCCTCATCACCCTCTCTCACTATCTTTTGTTCAACTCACAGGTAGCTCAAAGGGATCATTGTATTGGACACAAGTCAGCTGGAGTCTAAACTTCACCCTTCCTTAACAGTAGTCTGCTAACCTAATCTAACCTAACCTACATGCATGCAAGTTTCAATAGAACGGCTTCAGTTAAAATGTGTATATCTAATTTTCAATTCAGTGCAATATTGGCGTGTCCCCGCCACTCCTGGTTAAAATGTTTGGGTTTTTTGGTTTTTCTAGTTGGTTTCTCACCCTGACCTACTTGCGTATCAACTTTCAGTTCTCTAGTGCAGGTTTAATTGTTTTATTTTATAAAAGAAAAATTATTTTGGCCGGTACTTATCATTCGTGTCAAGTTTCGTTAGAAACGAAATATACATATATACACATAATATTATATATATAATTAGTATATTTAAATATTCTGAACCGAAGTGCCTGAAATAGGAGGCTTAAGCTTTGTGGGCCTTGCATTATTGCAATATGTATGCCAAATTTCAATAAAATCCCTTGAGTTAAACGCCTTAGATTTGTTTTTCTAATGCTAAGCTTTATGGGCGTAGCCCGCCCCCTGGCTATAATTTCTGGGCTTGCAGATTTTTCTAGCTAATTGCTAACCTAGACCTACTTGTTTATCAAATTTCAGATCACTTGTGCAAATTTTAATTTTTTATTCTTATGGGCGTGATCTCGCCCCCTTTTTTAAACTCAAGAATTTTTTTGGCCAGTGTTTATCTTTCCTGTTTAGTTTCTAGGTTGATCGACTCGGTTTTTCAACCGGTTTTAAAAACCGATTTTTTCACAATACGGTGGTCGGTTTTTTCAAAATGTTGATTTTTCGAATGTCCAATAGTTCGGTTTTTTTACAATTTAAAAATCGGATGAGTCGAATACTTTTCGATTTGTATATTTTTTAATATTAGTTTTTACTATATTAAAACTTAGACCAACGTGTTCGATTGATTTTCAAGTGTAAAAGGTCTAGTTGTTTTTTGAGCATGGCAACACTTACTGAAACATGAAATTGAAGCGAAATTATTTTATGAGGTGGTAGCAGAAGATGTGTTCAATGGATGTCAAAATCCATTTGTAAAAATGTTTTTTAGTTTTGTTTGCTTTATATTTTATATAGAGGTAGATGTCCATACAATCATACGTATATATGTATGTATATTATACATATGGGATGTTCATTTACTAAAAATTGTTACGAATTTGTAACAATTGTTACTGGAAAGTGTTCATTAACTCAAAAAGTTTGCAAGGAGAGAGCGTCAAAAAAATTCTTAAAAATTATTACTAAGTAGAATTTTTATTTGCAAGAATTATACAACCACCTGTTTTATGTTTTGTTGTCAAAATAATTATTTCAAAAATATCTGAAAAAGGAAAACTGAACATTGTGCATTTCTTTGTTAAAAAAACATGTATACGTATGAAAAAAGAAACCATGTTTTCTTAATTTATTGTTTTTCATTCATTAAGCCACATAAATTCAATTTTATTGTAAAGAATTTGGTTTTTTTCTCATATCTGATCAGAAATGGAAAGTGGCATTTTTGTATTTGTTAATGAATAAAATTAAAAAATTATGAAAAATTCATAAAAATAGTAAAAAGGCATGAAACTGTGTAAAGAATTTCATATTAAACGTCAATTTCTAAAGAAAAATTGTAATTTAAAATTTTATCAAACAAAATACACCAGAAAAAGTACAATTGTATCATGATTTCCATCCATGGTTCTTATATGAATAAAATTTTCTTGCGAGTTTTTACAAGTAAAGCGTTCATTTACGTTTTCATATTTAGGAGAGTAATTTTGTAAATTTCTGCCTTAGTCCTAGTTGCTAGTTTCTGCTGGCAAAATAAATGAACAGACCTTATGTATGTATATGTACTGCACATATGTATGTAGATATATAAAGTTAATTTTTAGTTTTTCTTTAATTTTTTTATTGTTTTATAGTATTTACTAATGAACTGTTAACTATTTCTTTTTATTAAAGCAATTTAAAATCGAAACTTTTGTATAATAATTGCCTTACTTAAAAAACCGGTTGACCGGTTTTTCCTGAATTGTAAAAACCGAAACCGGGTTGTTCATAATATCAAATATTCGAACTATTCGAAACCCTATTAGTTTCGTTGGAAACGGATAATAGTAAATACGTAAATAGTACATTTAAATTTGCTGACCCGAAGTACATGAAATAGGAGGCTTAAATTGTATGGGCCCGTTGTGTTAACGCCCACTTTTTTCATCAAAACTTTATAATCTTGTGCAACTGCAACATGTATGTTGAATTTCAATAAAATCGCTTGAGTTAAACGCCTAAGATATGTTTTTTAATTCTAATTATGGGCGTGCCCGCGATCCCTTGGTTAAAATTTTAGGGTTTTCAGATTTTTTTAGTTGGTTTCTCACCTAGATCTACTTGTTTATCAAAGTTGAGCTCCTTATAAAGTAATGAAGAAATAAAAATTTTTCTCTCCTTTTTTAGAAAGGTAAAAATATTGCCAAGTTAGTAGAATATCTAGAAATTATATGACACTCTTACGATTACACAAATTTATATAATACATAACATATTTCTGTGTTAGGTATTGTGGAAAACAAGAACTTGGTCGAAATGTATATCTCACTACTTTTAATGGCCGAAATTTTGGAAAGGAACTTGGCCTTTCTTCACATTTATGTTTTTTTGAGGATCTGATTACTTTTTGAAAAATGTTCTATAATAACACTTTTTAAACTTAAAATTTCTAGTGTGTTTTATTTCTATTAATGATCACTGTGCCAGTTGAAAATGGCATAGTTGCGTAAAATAATGGGTTAGAGCGTGATGGGTGTTGGATTGTAGGCCTTAAAAATGCACTATTGTGTCATTACAACGGGTCGCTAGTGTGTACGCAATTCTGGAAAGAAATATGTAAAATACAGCGTAAATTTTAGTGGGCGAGACCCCTCTAATTTTCTAAGTATATTAACATATTAAAGTCTGCTTAGCCGAAGTACATACATAAATCAAAACGATATGCCCAATGTGAATGCAAAGTTTCAATAGGGTAGCTGGTGCTTTAATTTTTGGATTTTCCGATTGAGTAAATCAGTTACTATTTGTGTACAAAATGTAAGCACTCTATAGTATAATATTATGTAAAATATTTATGGTCCTGGCCCCAACGAGAATTATATATCTGCTAGTGCTTATGGTTCATGCAAAGTTTAGTACTAAAAAGTACATAAAAGAAAAAGCTACGATTTATGGGTGAAGTCACGGCTACTTTTCAAAATAGGAATTTTTTTTTTTTTTTTTTGATAAGTGCAATGTTTATAAAAAGTTTTAATACAATTTATCTTAATTTTGAATTTGAAGTGCTTGTTTCCGCCCCCTGATAGCAACTTCTGGTTTGTTAGATTTTACTTAGTGATCTGATCTAGATTTATTTGTGTATCAAATTTAAGCTCGCTAGTGTGAATTGGAGTTTGAACGTCGTGGCCCCGCATACCGGGTACCACTTTTTGGTTTTAGGATTTTCCCATTGGCTTATTCTATACTTACTTGTGTATGCAATTTCAGCTCTCTAGCGACTATTAAATTTTATCAGCATTACCTCTCCCACTATTTCTAACTCAAAATTTTGTTGTGAGCAGCGCTTATAATGATAATTTTCTTTTAAAATATGCTATACCCAAGTAGATTAAACACAAGGCTAATATTTTATGGGAGTGATCACGCCCACTTTTTAAGGTGATAGTTTAAAGTTTTGCTTGAATTAAAATCTGTATATTAAGTTTTTAGTTCAAATACATATTAGCGTGGCCCCGCCCATTCTGATAACATTTTTTGTGTTTTCAGATTTTTTTAGTTGGTTTCTCACCTTGTGTATCAAATTTCAGCTCATAAGCGCAACTTTTAATTTCTAATTTTTATGGGCGTAACCCTGTCCACTTTTTCAAGCTTAAGATTTTTTCGGCCACTGCTTATTATTCGTGTCAAGTTTCGTTGCAAACGGATAATAATAACTACATAAATAGTATATTTAAATATGCTGAGCCGCAGGGCATTAAAATAAGGTTTTAATTGTATGAGCGTGTCAACGCACACTTTTTTATAAAAAATATATAGCCTTGCATTATCTCAGTATATATGCCAAATTTTAATAAAACAGCTTCACTTAAGCGCCTTATATTAGCTTTTTTAATTTTGACTTTTATGGGCGTAGCCCAGTCCTCCTGGTTAAAATTTCTGGCTTTTAAAAATTTTTTATTTTATTTCTCAACTAGACCTAGCTCTGTATCGAATGTTAGCTCAATAGCACAAATTTTAATTTTTATGGGCGTATCCCCGCCCTCCTGATTAAATTTTCCGGTTTTCCGATTTTTCTGGTTTGTTGTCCACCTAGATATTCTCGTGTACCAAATTTTAGCTCTCTAGCGATAGCGGAAGTGCTTCAACAATTTGATGAGTGTGTCAGTGGTCTCACTGTATGTATGTCTTAAAATATGCACTTTTTGCACCTCTATATCTCTGGAACCTTTCATTGTAAAACTTTCAAACTTCGCATATGATGGTATATGAATTTATTCTAATTATGGTTTAAATATCATAATTTTACGATTGCGAGGAACAAAGTTATGAGGGGGGTAAAAACATCTCTAATGGCTTCATATAAATATACACACTGCGTGCATTGGCCGGTACTTGGCCTAGATGTATATCTTTGGCATTATATCAGTCTCAAAATGTATACATAAATATAACACCTCAGGTGAAAATTACGCGTTTTTCTGCTATTCAAACAGACCTACATTTTTTATGACCTCTTATAGGTGTTATTAAATATATTTTTTAATTAATTACTTTTAATTAGCTCAAAAATATTAAAATTAATATACACACATAATATATACCCACAATAACAAAGGCACCTGCGCACATAACTCTATTGTGGGTGGGTATGTTTTTGCTGTTATTTGCCTCGCTTTTGTATTCGTTGCTTTTAAGATACATGCCTATACACTTATAGCTATGTTCACATTATATGTATTTGCCTTATGGAATGTCACTTTTTCACATGGTGAATTTGTACATACATATAGTCTGAACACCTATAAACAATAGCATGTGTTATTTCTATGTGTGCAGTACAAACGACAATTTTGATTTATATCGCGTTCTATTTTCATGTGACAAAGCATCTGACATCTGCCGGTTTTAAATAAATCAAGTGCTTGTGGCTTTAAAAATTACGTAAAATTTTAAGATAAACTGAATTCGAATTGATTAGAAGTTCAAAATTAAAGAAAAAATTGATAAGGCATTCACTAAAGGTGGCATCTAATCACATTTATAGGTTATGTAAAATGTACATAACATACCAATCTTTGAACACAAAAATTATAAACTGTATGTAGAACGCAGATTTTGACATACACAGAAGATACCATGTGCATAAAAAGGTGACATTCCATAAGGCAAATACATATAATGTGAACACAGCTTAAGTTGCGATGCGTTCAATGTTATTATTTCAGTTATAGCTATCATGGAGATAACAATTAAAAATTAATCGCTCTGAAAATTGATATGGGAAAACCTCACTGATGGGACTACAAGATGGATGGGTCGGACAAGGTTGACCAAATGTTGTACATAACTACTACATTTATCGGCAAACACCGATAGAAATTTAAAATTTTTAAATTATATAAAAAAAAGATAAGTGAATGCACGGCTGCCAGATTTGACGATTTATCGTCATTTTGACGATTTTTGGTGCCGAAAATAAAATTTACGATTTTCTAAAAGTCCAAATGTGACAGTTTTTTATGAAAAATCTACTAATACAATTCATGTATTATTTACCTACTAAAAGATGTTGGTGTAATTTTGCCCACTCTTTATTTTATATTGGTATCTTTGTATATTGATATTCTCAAAAAACAGAAATGTGAAAAAAGTTCCTAACAAAAATTTTGGCCATCAAAAGTACTGAGACTAAATTTTTTTTAACAATGAGTGAGAACAAAGTAATAAGGGGTTAAAACCGGACAATGGTTTCGATTTCCCAACGAACATATGAAATAAAACATATGTATACAAGATAAAAAAAATTCATTTTGATTTGTCCGATTTTTCTGACGATTTTTCGAGTATAAAATGGCGATTATTTTATAGTTTATCGAGATTTAGACGATTTTTCCATAATTTTATCTGGCAGCCCTGAGTGAATGCAATAAATAAAATTCTAAATGTCAGAAAAGAAATAGGGATTGGTTATATGTACACTAGACAGTCTCATTTTTTATTATTTTTTTAAACCCATTGATGAACATCGATTTTCTGAATCCACTCTAAAAACCAAGAATTTTGGTATATAACACTCAAATATTGATGAACCGGAAGTGCTCTCTCAAATCGGTTTTTTGTTTTTAAAAAAAAAAAATGCCTTTTTGCAAAAAATTAAAAAATCTTGCTTTAGTAATTTGCCTCTAACTCATGCAGTTCTTAATAAATTTTAACCTAATTACATTTATTAAAATGCTTATTAAATTTCCTAAATCTTTTTTAAAGCAACGTTTCTATTTTGTTCGATGGTTTCTTATTCATAGCATTACCAATTCAGATTTTCAAATACGAACTTATAATTATTTTAATTTTTGCTTACCTTTTCTTATATAAAAATTGAATAAGACAAAATTTTTATATTCTATGAATGCAATATGATAGGAAATTTTAAGATAAAGGTTTTGATATAAATAACAGTAGCATTTTGTTAAAACACACTTCAGTTTTAGGCGAAATGCCGAAATGACTAAAGTTTTTTATTTGCCAATTTGCTTCAATTTCATACATAAGTACATTACACAGGTCAACACGATTACTGAGGTCGGTACTTTGATAGTAAATTTTCAAGCATATGATACTGATTACTTTTTTTGAATTAACTCTGTATTTCGAGATTTTCCGTTATTAAGAAAAAAAAGGATGCTGCATCACATAACTTGCATTTACTCGAGAACCAGTTCTTTGATCAAATAACAAAATATACAGAAGGCTAGATAACAATGTATATGTTCATCAAGGAATTTCAAAAAAAGTATAAAAAGTGAGACGGTCTAATGGACATACATACATACATATGAGGAGCCGCAGAACAAAACGTGCATTTTCGATTATTTCAAAATGTTGGCAAATCAAAGATTATTTTTTTACCCGATTATTTCATAGCATAAACCCAGAATATATAAGAAGTTTCTTCCTTATTATGAAATGCATCAGACCACAATAAGTCGCAGTTCGTGGTACCTTCATAGCGAACAGTCGATTAGCGGAATTTTGCTTACATACTTACCAAACAAACAAAAAATTATACAAAAAAATATTCGTAGTACATATTATTCGTAATAGCTACATACTGACTTTAATAAATAAGCTTTATGCTTTGCAAATATTTTTTACATACTAGAAATAATAAAAACAAAAAAAAAACGCAAACAAAAAAACATAAACAAAGTGACATTGAGGAATACTCTATATGGGTACCTCAAAACAAACAAACAATCATAAATAACAAAAACAAAAAAAGACCGCAAAGAAAAAAAAACACAAACAACGTACCCTTGAGGAATACTCGTATGAGTACCTCAAATACAGAAAATTTTAAAGTGAGTTCTAACGGCAGAAATGCCTATTTTACTGTGAGTTCGGAAACTCTTAATGAAAACAATATAAATAATAAACCTGATGAAAGTCTTTCTTTAATGGCAGAGCCAATTTTTCGTCAGCGATCAACTTCGCTTTGTCCAATGTCAAATAGTAGTGATTCATTAACATTACAGTTGCCTAGTACTTCTTTATATAAGTCAGTAATATCATCCCCTTCAGGCTCGTGTTCATTACTTAACAAAGTTATCACTACAGATAAAAGCGGCTCGAAACTCAAGGTACAAGTCGGAATGGACAGATATATAACTGTGGTTAAGGGTGGGCGAAGCCCGAATTCTTCAAAAATTTCATCTGCTCCAAAAATGTCTAGGGATAACAGCGCAGTCTCAACTAATCGCCAAAACCGCTTTAAAATTTTGCAAGATGACAACGACAAACCCGATGTATCCTCGAATAAAACATCCAAGCCGCCACCAATCTATTTGAGAGACAAAAATGCAAATGCCCTTATTAAAAAATTAATTTCGGTCATTGGTGAGAATAAATTTCACATTGTCCCAATAAAACGTGGCAGCATCGATGAAACGAAAATTCAAATTTATGACGAAAAAGATTTCCGCAAAATGGTTTCTAAATTTGAAAAAAATAAAACAAGTTTCTACACATACCAGCTTAAGAGTGCTAAAGGCATGCAGATCGTATTGAAGGGCATAGATTCTTATGTTGTTCCCGAAGAAATAAAAGATGTACTCGTCCTCCAGGGGTTTAAGGTAAAAAATGTGTCCAATATAATAAATAGGGAGAAGATTCCCCAACCCCTATTTCGTGTTGAACTTGAGCCTAATGATATAAAATTGAAAAAAAATGAGTCGCACCCAATTTATAGCTTAAAATACCTGTTATACCAAAAATAACAGTTGAAAAACCACACAAGCCTTCTGGGCCCGTAAAGTACTATAATTGTCACGAATATGGCCATACGAAAACTTACTGAAATTTACCTACTGTTTGTGTTGCGTGCGGCGAATTACACGGCACTGCTAGTTGTACTAAACCAAAAGATCAAGCGAAAAAAATGCAGTAATTGTGGGGGTAATCACACCGCTAGTTACAGAGGTTGTCCTGTATACTCTTTCGTAAAGAAGACTATGGTGCAAAAACCTAAATTAGCTCCAGTTCAAACAACAAACGCTTCCTCAGCCACTTTTCTGCAAATTAGCCAACCAGTTACTTCCCGTGTATTGTATGCAGATGCTGCTAAGACAAATTCAATTCCCACACAAAATGTTTCCCCGCCAAATAATTCAAAAAATACTGACGCAAGCTTTAATTTTAATCGCCTTGAAGCTACTATTGAAAATCTGGTGCAAACTATAAACAATTTTACAACAAATATGACTAGCATGATGCAAGAAATGCTGCAAATGCAGAATACTCTGCTTCAAGCATTAATTAATAAGCCATGAACACGTTAAAAATATGTTTCTGGAACGCAAACGGCATTCGCCAACATAAAAGTGAACTTGAGCACTTCCTTACGGAAAAAAATATTGATGTAATGTTGGTCTCTGAGACTCATTTGACTTCGAGAAGTCTTTTTAAAATTTATGGCTACACTATATATGATACAAGGGACCCTAGAGGGAGAGCATGCGGTGGATCAGCAATTCTAATAAAGTCACGACTCAAGCATTATATTCTTGACAACATTTGTGAAGAACATCTACAAGCAACAAACATCTGCATTGAGAATTTTTTTTCAAATTTCGTGATATCTTCAATTTACTCCCCTCCTAGATTTTCAATCACTGAGGATCAATACGAGAAATTCTACAAATCTCTTGGACCTTGTTTCGTAGCAGCTGGCAACTACAATACTAAGCATACGTTCTTTGTTCGCGTCTTATTACGCCTAGAGGTAGGGCGTTGTTCAACACAATTTCAAAAATGGGCTTGGATATTATTTCGAGTGGGGAGCCCACTTACTGGCCTGCTGACGTACGAAAAATTCCGGATGTTATAGACTTTGGCGTCATAAAAAGTATTTCTAGGGAATTAATTCACGTTGAAGCTTCCCTAGATCTCTCGTCCGATCACTCTCCCACGATCGTTACAATCTGTAGCCCGCTACGAAGTGACTTACCTCATCCATATATGAAGATGATAAATCGTGTTAATTGGCTGGGGTTCACAAAATACCTTACTAGTCATTGAACGGAAAATATTAAGCTAAGAACACCCGATGATATTGAATCTAACTTTGCCAATCTCAGCGAGAATATTAAACAGGCTGCTGAACATGCCACTATCTCCCATCCGCAGACTGGGTTTAATAAAATTTATTCTACAGACATTGAACGTCGCGTACGTGAAAAAAGAAGAGCTAGAAGGGAATGGAAACAACACAGATCACCACAAAATAAAATCAGATTTAAAGAGTGCACTAAACGACTCCAAGAGTTGCTTGCATCTGAAAAAACTGCATCTCTTAAAAATTATCTGGAAGGTCTTGATGTCACACCAGCGTCTAATTACTCGTTGTGGCGCGCTGCTAGAAAGCTTAAAATACCCGTTGAGTATGAGCCATCTCTACGCACATATACCGGAGTTTGGCAAGAAGCGATACTGAAAAAGGTAAAATATTTGCTGAGCACTTAAAATCCGTTTTTACGCCAAACATATGTACTTGTGTTGCTGATTTGCCGAATGTAGTCGCTCTACCCCCTCAACACATAAAGTTTAAGACGCGTGATTTACAAAAATTAATTGCCGAACTCAACCCGAAGAAAGTTCCGGCTATTGATGGAATTAGTAACCAGATGCTTATGAACTTGCCTCGTATTGCAATGAGAATCCTATTATTCATATTTAATGCCATTTTACGACTGGAGTATTATCCACACAGCTGGAAGCTTGCCAAGGTTAAAATGATTCCAAAGCCGGGCAAAGATCTAACCAAGGCTGAGTCATATAGGCCAATAAGTCTACTATCAACTATGTCAAAGCTTTTCGAAAAACTGCTCAAAACAAAATTGTCCCCAATTCTAATTAGTAGTGGGTGCATACCAGACCATCAATTTGGTTTTAGAAGTCAGCATAGCACCATTGAACAAACTCACAGATTGGTTCAATTTATAAGAAGAACTTTTGAAGAAAAAAAGTATTGTTCTGCGCTCTTTATTGGCGTTTCCCAGGCATTTGATAAAGTGTGGCATGAAGGGCTAATTTTAAAATTGAAGACTTACTTGCCAATAAACATTTTAAATCTTTTGGAAAGTTACATTATTTCCCGTAAGTTCACTGTTGTGGAAGGAGACTTTAGGAGTAGGCCTGAAGCTATTTCATCCGGTGTGCCACAGGGGAGTATACTGGGACCAGTTTTATATTTGATTTATACTTGTGACATGCCTGTGAGCAGTAGTATCCATATTTCACACATTTGCCGACGATACAGCCTGCCTTAGTAACCACGAAAACCCTGATGAGGCATCCCGCAAACTCCAGGAATACATGAGCCAGATGGAGCTTTGGTTAAACTTATGGAGAATCAAGGTAAATGAACAAAAGTGTGTTCAAGTAACATTTACCTTACGAAGAGATACTTGTTCCCCCATTCAGATTAACAATCAAGTTGTTTCTCAACATGCACATGTGAAATATCTTGGTATACACCTTTATCGACGACTTACATGGAAACACCACATTGTTTCTAAGCTATCACAAATGAAACTTAAATTAACTCAGGTACATTGGCTGATTGGTAGAAATTCAACGCTTAGCCTAGACTGTAAACGTTTAATATACTAGTCGCTTTTACAGCCAATATGGTGCTACGGAATTTAACTATGGGGCACTGCTTCAGCTTCAAATGTAGAGAAAATTCAACGAAGGCAAAACAAATATACATCGTGATTTGAATATGCCACTAGTGACTGAAGAAATTGCAAAATACGCAGGCAAATATCTAACAATACTCGAGTCACATCCTAATCCGCTTGCTCGTAATATTTTGAACTTTACTGGACATATCCGCTTAAAAAAGAGAGATACACGGGCTCTAATATTCAACACTCTAGATGATGAAGCTGCTTGAAAACACTTTTTTCTTATTGTTGCTTATCACTATTTATGTATTATTAATAACTATCACTAAGCTTATGTCCAACATTGGTTGGTCCTAATAATTATATTTTAGATTAGGATTTGAATACTTATTGTTAGTTCATATTTGAATGTATTTGAATAAATAAAAAACATGAATTAAAAAAAATAAATAAATGGTAACAATGTACGAAATTAATGGACTTTTAATGTGCAAATAGCACGTTTTGTTAAAATAAAACCAAAAAAGGAACGTTTGGTTTCCATTAAAACGCAAAAAGACCGTGTTGGTATCGGTATTTTCGATATGTAAATATCGTATATTGTAATACGCCTCATTTAACACCAGATGCGCTGCAACAGAGGATCATTAAAAACGTGCAAAAAGAAGAGTTGTAAAAGAATGAAGCTTTTCTCCGTCTCCACCTTACCCGCCCGTCTTCTCTATCACTAGGGTGTTAATTCTCTTTAAAAAAAAAATATTCAAATACAGACACACCTTTTTCAACAAATCGAGAAACGGTGGAATTTTGTGTTTCACAATTTATGTGAGAAGTTTTTCGATGCGGGAAATGCAGAAACGAGCTACTGAATTCAATATGACCAGTATTGGAAAGAAAAGTAATTAAGGTTAAAGAAGTAAAAAGTGCCGGTAGCAACTTTATACGAAAATTGAAAAAAGTCAGTCTAATACATAAACAAACTAATAGACGAACTCAGTAGACGTTCTACTGGGCCCGCTAATCATCTAAAAAAATTAAAAATAATATTTTTTTTCAAAGCATTTTCATTTAGTATAAAAGTATAAATCGATGAACAAAAAAGTATCAGTGAAGATATGATTAGTAAAATTATAGTTTAAATTGTATAAATATTTCATAAATATTTTTTTATATATTTTTTTTATATATTTTGCTGATTTCCTAATTTAGAAGTTTAAATTTATTATTTTTGCTTGACATTCATACAATTAATTTCACTCAACGTTAAACCAAAAACACTTGCATGTGTAGTAGCAGTAAACCAATTTACAACAACCCAATACTTCTGGTATCAACTAAAGCAATATTTGGCGTCAATTTAATGCATTGTCATTCTTTTATATTGTTCAGTATTATTTTTGCTAGGAAAATATAAAAACTGTGAACAATATGGCGCCACTGTAATTAGCCAACATCTGTTTTTCTAACGTTGCTCAGTTCACTTGACCTCACTTTTGTTAAGTCTTCATTATGTTTCAGATTTTAAGCACACAAAAAAACATGGTGCATGACTAGAAATTATGATGAAAATTATTGCAATTCAAGCACATGCACTTCATTTGTTTTCATTGGGAATTGTGATTATTTTTTATTTTATTTATTTTTTTAAATATATGTACATATGCCACAAATTGAAAAGTGTTTAATTATTTTCATTGCCATCATTTAGTTTATAAGCTTTTAAGGGTCCTTAAGAATATTTGCTTTAGCAAAAAGCAAAATGCATTTTATGTATAATTTAAAGAAATTTTGTATTGTGAGGAGTTTGCTGAGGCCTGTTTTTCGTAAACGAATAAGTGCATACGTTCCTTAAAATAACGAATGAAAAAATTTCTGCGTTTTTGACTATTGAATCATTTCCATTTGAGTGATAACATAAGATTTTTCAGTTTTGCTAAACTTACTGTACGTAAAATTAACTGAAATTGTAATCCTTACTAATATTATGAATGTGAAAGTGAGTTTGGTTGTTTATTTGAAGCGGTTTGAGGCTCAAATCGCTAAACCGATTTTGAAAATTCATTCGCCAGTGGAAAGCTATATTAACAGCATCAAGTATAGGACATTTTTTATTCGTTTCAGAACCACCGGCATACATAAAGAACTATAGACTACCACATGCCATATGTACATACGGAAATAATAAACGATCAAGCACAAATAATGCTTAATGACGACATAATAGAACCATCAATTAGCCCATATCATTCTCCACTTCTCTTGGTACCCATGAAGAATACAGAAGACAAAAAGAAATGGAGACGACAAAATTGCAACAAATTTCCACTAACTAGATTATAAGAAAATAAGCAATCAATTTCAATGTATTTTTAATTAAAAAAAATTTGTCTAAATAAATAAAATAATAGTTTGGGATTACAAGTTCGTTAACAAATGTTAAACTTAAATTGTAACAATTCCCAAAAAAAAACAATAATTAATAACTTGATTGCACCAGGTCAAAAATTCTTGTATGGCAACACTCTATACTTGAATAGCTGTTGTTGTTACCCAGAATTTTTTTTTTAAGATTTTGTAATGTATAGTACTCTTTTAATGGCTTACGAAGTAATGAGTGGTACTAATTAGTGTCCTGCACAAGATATCTTGTAAGAACTTTTAAGGCATGAGGGATTTTTCAAATGTTTTACTACAGCGAAATCTTCTTCTTCTAAAACAAACGTTAACAACACTGTTTGCAAGAAATTTTTTTCAGTATTATAGGTATAGGATTAAAGAAGAAAATACTTCGTGACGGAAGAATTTGTGATACTTGCTTATTTCTACGCGTGAGCGCATCTACAAACGTCATGCATGTATGTGTGTACGATCTTTTATTTTTCTGGCCAGATGCAAATGCACACACATGCATTAACATCACTTGTATGCGGTTAATCACGTAATAGCTTACCATCTACATTAGTGTCCTGCACAAGACTATTTATAAGACCTTTCAAGACATGAGAGATTTTTTTCAAATGCTTTACTACAGCGAAATATTCTAAAAGAATCGCTAAGCAACACTGTTGGTAACTAGTTTTTTTCGGTGGTTTGTCTTGCCAACAGTGTTGTTTAGCGATTCTTTTAGAATATTTCGCTGTAGTAAAGCATTGGAAAAAATCTCTCATGTCTTGAAAAGTCTTATAAATACTCTTGTGCAGGACACTAATCTACATATTACACACACACTCAAACGTGCCATATGAAAAATAATAAGCATACACTAATCAACAGTACTTCTTTTGAGTGTTTGTTACAAACAAGCAGTCTTTGAGCATCGCTTGTTAACACTGATATACACGTATACCAATAACATCCATCGTGCTTCGCTTATAGTACGACAGCATTTATTATTGGTTTATTATAATACATGCAACGTGAATACATTTAAAAAACATGACGTGTTTACATTTCAAGACTGTTTACGCAGGTCTCTAGTACTAATTTATCTATTTTTTTTCTGCGTATAATAATGACTGTCCTGTAATGAAAAAAAATCACAACTTATCTATATCAGTACGTGAAAGTAATTATTGTAGCACTTCCCAGTTAATAATGAAATATATCTAGAGACAAATTTATTGATCGTAAAAATGAGCTTCGAAGACAATAAAATAACTTTGGTTTACTATAATTTTTATTACAAAATTTAAGTATTTTTGCATATTCTTCAAAATATATACATATTCAAATAATCTGTTATATTTTTATACACCTTTATGTCGAATATAAATTATTTGCTGGGTTTAGTATAAGTTTCTAGGCCTACTACGCTTATTTTTATTTTGTGATTTTCAAAAATATTATTATTTGGGAATCCTCAAATAGCGTTTGAAAGTCTTTGTATAAGATAAGAGGTTTGTGACTGTTCAAAATGTGTGGTTGAAGTCTTCTGATGATTTGTTACAGCAACAATGAAATGCATATATAGACAACACTGAACCACCAGGAAATAAATTTCAAATTAAAATAAACTTCTGACAATATGTCTAATAATAAATTTATTAAATTTTCAATTAACTTATTAATAATTTTTAGGCAAAAAGTAATCCAAATTTTTTGTATATTTGTAAGCAAAAAATAACCCATTAAATTTTGGATACTTTTAGGCAATCAGTAATCTATTAACTTTTGGATGTTTGTAAGCAAAAAGTATAGGGTACCGCATACTTTTTGAACTTCTCAAACAAAAATAATGGGTTATTCAGTCAAATTGTAAGTACTTGCGACTGGAGAGTACATACACTTTTTTGCATTATATTAGGCAAACTTTTTTGCTGGGTATTTACATTTATTTTCTTCACATACTTTTTATAATTACAATTTGAGCTGAAAAAAATCAGCCAATGTAGTAAAGTAAGAAACTAAAAAACATGTTGATTATTGAGTTCGTGTTTCAACTTCGATATTTGTTGAGCTTCTCATTTGTTTAAACGAAAGTTTAATACAATAACTCTCTAACTGGGCCCCTGGTGCCAATAAGGTGCATTAAATTATCGAAGTTGTACTTAGTAGCCATTTCGTTAGTTATTTTACTTTGCCAAGGATTCTGCTACACAGTACTGACAAAGGAGAGCGCTTTGATGTTATATTATGATTAGTATGAGCTGAAGTCGGTATAGTTCAGTGACCATTAGGATATTCATTTAATCGGGATTTTGCTTTAATCGGCTAATCGCTCGATTAATAATTCGAGGTTTTTGCTTAATCGGTTAATTTCAGTATTAACCGCTTAATAAATTTTTTTCATAAATCAATTAATTTCAACAAATAAAAGTACATAAATTATTTATTAATTTGCGTTTATTAGTAAAACAATAAAACACATAAAAGTTTTAAGCTAAATCAAGCAAAAAAAGCAATGTGAGTCCGATCACAGAGGAGATGTGTAAACATCTAGTAATGAATTTTTTTTTTAAGTTGGAAGTACTTATGCTTTTAGTATATTTTTTTAAATTAATTAATTAAAAGTATCAAAACTTTCAATATTGTAAATACATAGGAATTTGTTGGTTTTTGTTTGTTTTATTAAAATTATTTGGTTAGTAAGTGGGCACACTGCAGTCTATATGTACTGCATTAAAAATTGCAGTAAGCAGTAAATTTACCGATACAGTAAATTTTTACTGATAATGAAATTTAATTTGCATTACCAGCAGTGATGCTAGAATTCCTTCACCAAAAATGGCTAAATGTAGACAAAAAAAATGGCTAAAAACTAGCTGAAAAATGGCTAAGCGCCATCGAATGCAAAAATCATGAGCTTTAAGCAAAAGCAAATATGTAATTCATATATTATTTTTTTAATGCAAATCGGGAACTTTTTCAAAGTAAATAAAAACAATAAATTGAAGTAATAAATAAAATTATCTTTCTTCAGGTAATCAACTGCGCATATAGTGCAAACTTGCAAGACGTCTTTTATTCATTCGTATATTCTGCTGTTCAGTCTTTAAATTTTTGGGTTAGTAATCCATTCCTTGCGAAATTTTTCTTTATACTTTTGATTTATTTTCCAATTTTAACCCCCGACTAAAAAAGGGGTGTTATAAGTTTGTAGTGTGTGTCTGTGTGTCTGTGTATCTGTGTGTCTGTCCGTGTTCACGTACAGGCCAAACGGCTGGACCGATTTTCATTAAGTTTTTTTTTGTTTGAAAGATGACTTGATCGAGAGGGTTCTTAGCTATGTTTGAAAATTGGTCCAGCCGTTTAGAAGATATAACTTCTTTTCTGAAAAAAGTCGGGGGTTTTTAAAATTTTTAATTTTTGTTATTTAAACTTTCATTTAAACTTTAATTTAAATTTGATTTTCATTAGTGTAAAATAAAAATGACCCTTGTTTGATTGACATCAAAAACCATCAAATAGACCCAACGGAACGGAGAACGGAATAATAAAACTTTTTGTTACTTTTTGTTATGGGGCTACTCCCATAAAGGCTAGAATTAAAAAAAGCAAATCTAAGGCGCTTAATGGAAGCTACTTTAATGAAACTCGGCACACATACTTCGATAATGCAAGCCTAAAAATTCTTTATTAAAAAAGTGGGCGTTGACACGCCCATACAATTTCAACCTAATTTTACTGTCACCTAAAAAATTGGGCGTGATAACTCCCATAAAATTTTAGCCTTGTGTTTAATATACAATATAGTAGGAGGGGTAATGCTCATAAAATTATAGGGTATAGTTCACACTGAAGAGCTGAAATTTTATACACAAGCAAGTGTAGATGAGTAAGCCAACGGGAAAATCTTAAAACCAAGAAGTTTTATCCGCTAAAACTCTAAGTTGCGCTAGAGAGCTGAAATTTGGTACACAAATTCATCTAGATCAGAGATCACTAAGAAAAATTTAAAAAACCAGAATTTTCAATCACGGGTTGGGAACAAGCACTGTAAAGAAAAAATTAAGTTAAATTTTATTGAAACTTTTTACTTCACCACTTTTCACTTATCCAAAGTAAAAATTTCCTGTTTTAAAAAGTAGCCGCGAATACACCCATAAATTTTAGCTTTTTCTTTCATATACTTCGGCTTAGCAATTTTTAGTATATTACGAATATATTTCTCAAAAGCTTTTTTTTACGAAAATTTACATTAACCATATGCACTAGCAGATATAAAAGTCCGATAAAAATTTTACGCAATATTATACTGTAGAGATCTGACATTTTGTAGACAAATACTCTTTATTGATTTACTCAATCGGAAAATCCAAAAATTAAATCACCAGCTACCCTATTGAAACTTTGCATGTACATTGGGCATATCCTTTTGATTTATGTACTTCGGCTAAGCAGACTTTAATATGTAAATATATTTGGAAAAGTAATCGTGGTCAAGCCCACATAAATTTACGCAATATATTACATATTTCTTTTCAGACGACTTTTACCAAATTGCGTACACACTTTTTTTTAATTTTCTTTTTTCACTTAACACACTTTCTTTATTTTTTTAAGAACTACTAGATTGGTATAAGGAATCAGAAAAATCTAAAATTATGATTTTAGGGTTTGCAAATTAATTTTTTTTTTGTACATAAAAGTAACTAGGTCAAATTATTTTTTTCTTTTTGCTTATACTTATACTATACTACATAAAAGCACTTTGGTAAAGGGTATATAAAATTCGGCACAGCCGAATATAGCACTCTTACTAGTTATTTTTATAGTTTTCTACAAAAAAGTTTTATTTCCAAAACGTAAAACATATATAATTTATAAAGACAAAGATAAAAATTAATAAGACTTAGTTACTTTTATATATCACAAAAAGTGTAACTTTTCCAACCCTGAAATCATCCTTTTTGATTTTTCTGATTTCTTATACCAATATTTTTCTTTTAAGAATATAAGATATGTTTAATTTATAAAGAAAGGGAAAAATTTGTTTTAGTAAGTTACTTTTGTTCAAAAAAAATTAAAGTTTTCCAACCCTGGAATCGTGTTTTTAATTTTTAAATTGCTTTTTTTTATTTGAAATACTAATTTTATTCGCACTCTATGATAATATAATTTTATTTAATGAAAAAAAATAAAAATTAGTTTTCGGTAGTTAATTTTTTATATCACAAAGAGTGTAAGTTCCCCAACCCTGGAATCTTCCTTTTTGATTCTTCTGATTTCTTATACCAATATTTTTTTAAGAATGTAAGATGTGTTTAATTTATAGTAAAAAAGGAAAAATTTGTTTTAGTAAGTTACTTTTGTATAAAAAATAAAGTTTTCCAACCCTGGAAACGTCGTTTTAATTTTTAAATTTTGTGTTAATTTAAAATACATAATTCATTCGTACTGAAGTATAAAATAAGTTTATTTTATAAAAAAAAATTAGTTTTACACAAAACATCAATGTGAAAAAAGGCCAAGTTCCTATCCAAAATGACGGCCATCAAAAGCAGTGAGATATAAATTTTGACCAAGTTCTTGTTTGGCACAACACCTTTCACTGACATATGCTATCTTATAATATATATAAAAATCAAAAACACGTTTATTTGTTAGGGGTGAACTCTTCAATGCCCCAACAGATTTTCGCCTTCCACCCCACAAAATATTTGTAATTAAAAGACCGGCGCGTGTGTTTATATATATTCTACCCCGGTAAATGCTACGCCCCTTTCAGAAATAGTGATTTTAATAATAATATATAAAATTGTAGTGTGTGTTTGTTCGTAACGCATGATCTCTGGAACTATAATAGATGTGGGGCCGATTTTTTTAACACAGGTTCGGGTCAATACCCGGAAGGTTTTTGTTTTGTTTCGTACCAAACAAGTGACCACGGTGTGAAGTAATTTGTAGTTAAAAAAATATAACATAATTGAGGGTAATACAACGTTTGCCGGGCTCAGCTAGTGCATTATATAAATTTCTAATCGCAATGGTGTCATATAATTTTTAGATAATCTGCTAACTTGGCAATATTTTTACCTTTCTAAAAAAGGACAGAATAATGTATATTTGTTCATTTCTTTGTATTAGTAAAAATATTGTCAAGTTAGCAGATTATATAGAAATTATATGACACCCTTACGATTACAAATTTTTATAATGCATAGCATATGTCAGTGAAAGGTGTTGTGCCAAACAAGAACTTGGTCAAAATTTATATCTCACTGCTTTTGATGGCCGACATTTTGGATAGGAACTTGGCCTTTTTTCACATTGATGTTTTTGTGAGGATCAAGTTAAATAAAACAAACAAAAACCAGCAAATTCCTATGTATTTACAATAATTTAAATAAATTTGTATTGTTTCTTTCACACACTAATACACTCATATATAGCTCACACCGATTTGACAACGCGGTGTGCATCACGCGGGTGAAAAAGATTTTTAACCCCTAGCGTATAGATGTTTACACATCAATACTTTAGGATTATTAGTTAAAATTTTAAACTTAAATTGTAACAATTCCCATAAAAAACAGGAATTATTAACTTGTCTGCACCTGGTCAAAAAAAATACTTGTGGGGCAACACTCTATTCTTTAATAGCTGTTGTTTTCATTTACAATTATTTCCTTTTTACATACTGTTTACCCCTTTTACACACGGAAAGTTTACTTTGCAAAGTCTTAATTTAGCTGAGAGAAAGACAGAAAGGGAAAGTATTCTTCTCTGTCTTTCACACAGCTGAATTAAGATTTTGCAAAGTAAACTTTCCGTGTTTAAAAGAGGTGTTACAACCACAATTTGAAGCTAAAAAAAAGTCAGCCAATGCAGCAATGGTAAAGTTATATCCGTTTAGACACGGAAGAATTCATAAAATAACAATACTTTTGAAAATCACAAAAGAAAAAAATCTAGTAGGCTTTGAAACTGATACAAAACCGAGCAAATAATTTATATCCAGGTGAACTCATTTCATTTTTCTACATTCTTATATAATTAGAAATCCATTCTCATATAGTTTTTGAAAGTCTATGCATAAAGTAAGAGGATTGTGACTGTTTAAAATTTGTGGTTAAAGTCTACTGATGATTTGATTCAAGCGCCAATGAAATACGTATATAGACATGCTAAACTACGAGCAAATAAATTTCAATTATTTTATGTACACTTCTGACAATATGTCAAATAATGGATTTTCTTTAAAGTTCAATTAATGTTTTATTTTTCATTTAGCCTTGTAAATACTTTTATTGTTATCCAATGGATTTCTAATTGTAAATATAAGGATGTAAAAAAATAAAATGAGTTCACCTGGATATAAATTATTTGCTGGGTTTTGTATCAGTTTCAAAGCCTACTAAGCTTTTTTTTCTTTTGTGATTTTCAAAAGTATTGTTATTTTATGAATTCTCATATAGTTTTTGAAAGTCTATGCATAAAGTAAGAGGTTTGTGACTGTTTAAAATTTGTGGTTAAAGTCTACTGATGATTTGGTTCAAGCGCCAATCAAATACGTATATAGACATGCTAAACTACCAGCAAATAAATTTCAATTATTTTATTTTTTATAATATTTAAAAGTCCCATGCAATTTTATACGTTCAGTTTTAACAATTTAATGACTATTCGTGACATATTTCTTATAAACTAGCAACAAGAGCAAAATAAATTAACTACTTTCTTGCGGTTATTTTCATCAAAGTTGCTACAATATATGTAGATTTTAGAATTATTTTGAAAACAAAAGAAACATATTACCTTTGGAAGGGATATAACATTTGAAAAATTCATAAGTTTGACAAATTTATTCAATCTTATTCTATATTATGATGGCAATTATAATTCAAATTCCACGAGAAATTTTTCCCGGGGAATAATTTCAAACAGTAGCAAATAATTTGGAAAACAAAAAAATCTAATTGGAAAAGGGAAAATTTTCTTGCGGAAATTTATTCATAATTGCGATGTATAACTATCTGTATGTCGACTCCTCAACGCTAAAAAAAAAATTAGCACTTATCTACTTGTCCGTAACAATTGAGTACTATTAACACCTCCTTAAAATTGGAGTAGAATACAATACAAGGCAAGTGAAAACTTTTTGTTGTCGGGTTGACGTAAAAGCGAGAAATATTTACAGAATAATGCGGAGTATTTTGTCTAAAAAACTGCTCGAGTGTGTATGTATGTTTTTTACATTGCAGTTCAAAATTATTTTGTTTTTTATTTAGACCGTTTAGGTCGTTTTGATACAAATCTTAGATCAAACCCATTTAAGTTACGTGGATTTGATAAATAGTTTTAGTCAAAAACCACCGACTGAATGAGTTCGACTCAATTACAGCTGTATTCGAGTTGCAGAGTAGAAGGACAGGACACTAATAAGCCATACTCCTCTTAGCGAACGTATGAATACATACATATGTATTTGTTGAACTTATAGAAAAAAACTTATGTATGAATTTAAAATTTTTCAGTAGAGCAAAAATACTGTTCAAGTGCTCAGGCTTTTAATGTATGTGCCTATAAAAATGTGATCTTTAGACGTAATTAATCGAATTTGATTAGAACAGTGTATACATTTCTTTTAATTTTTCGACATGTTCAGCTTTTTTCAGACATAGTCGTAACGAAATCGATAAAAAATTACATAATTAAAAAAACGTTAGTAGATATATTTTTAACAAAACAATATAGTTTTTGCAACTTATTTGTAAGCAGTAGTGCTAAAAGTGCACCGATATGTATATTGTTTTGGTTTAGATAATAGAAAAACAAGTTTTCATATTTAGTTATTGTTTTCACTATAAACCCAATAAGCACTCAAAAAATTAAAATTCAAGCACTTGAAATTGAACTGGAAACAAACTTGAATTCAACCATTTTTTTCAAGTAATTTTCAAGTTTGAAAATATTTTTAAATAAAAAATCAAACAACATGCATATATGCTCAAACCTTGTCAAATACGTAATTTATTTATTATTAAAACTGAAATTGTGGTGAATATATCAAAAACAAATAAATAAAAGTGAATTTGGAAAACAAAGGTGAGTAAAAAGTGAAAACCATAGCGAAGGCAGATGTGCAGAAAATAACTATTACAAAATAAAGGAATAGCATTTTGCTTTCCATTTTAAAAGCCTTTTTTTTGCAGCTTGAAATATACTTGAATTCAATTGTAATACAAGGTGGAATTACAGTACAATTCAAGGCTTGAATTAAACTGTACTACAACTGAATTGTTCGCATTGATTTCAAGTTCCCTTTCACTGGAGAATGCTAATGAATTAAAGTATGAATCAAGCATAATTCAACCCTTGACAATTGATTGTGTGGCTTGAATAACACTTGCTTTACACTTGATTTCAAGCAAAATTGCTTATTGGGAATTCTCTAACATTAAATGTGATTAATCAACTTAAAAATAGATGAGAAAAATTCTTTTGATTTTTATTTCATACTCGTATTAGAAAATTGTTCACTTTAAAGACAATTGTGCAATGATAAATTATGAACATAAAACCTTTTAAAATGGATTAAATTGTTATTAAAGTAATATTTATTTAAAAAAATAATTTATTTTACGAAAAATATTTAGATCCCGAAATCTCGAAAATCCCATGATCCCGAAAAATCTCGGGATTTTCGGGATCGGGATTACAAAATCTAGAATCCCGGGATTTCCAAAAATCGATCCCGATTGGCATCCATAGATCCAACTAAACACGTCAATAATCAATTTCAATGTATTTTTAATAAAAAAAGCAATGTGAGTCCGATCACAGGGGAGATGTGTAAACATATAGCAATGAAAATTTTTTTTAAGTTGGAAGTACTTATGCTTTTAGTATATTTTTTAAATTAATCAATTAAAAGTATCAAAAATTTCAATATTGTAAATACATAGGAATTTTTGTTTTGTTTGTTTTATTTAACTTATTTGGATAGTAAATGGACACACTGCTGTTTAATGAAATGTAATGCAAGTACAGGGTGGGCCAAAAGAAACCAAGGGGTGTAAAAGTTTAATAACTTTTTTGTTTATTAACTTTTTTTTATTTTTTTCTTATTTGTTTTATTATTGTTTTAATTATTTGTTTTTATTTGCCTACGATAACATAATGTACGACAATTAGTGAAAATTAGTAGCTACTATTGCACACTAGATGGTGTTGAGTGTATTTCTATGCAACTGTTAAGTTTCTCTGTACTTCTTGTTGTCCGTATGATTACACTAATACACTCATACATAGCTCACACCGATTTGATAACGCTTTACGATTGGTTAACGATTATATCGCATATCCTACTCAAAATTTGTGATTGTATTATGAAAAAGATTTTTACACCCTAGCGTATACATCAAAAATATTTTACTTAATAAGTAAAATAATAATTTGAGATTATTAGTGCTGGGGGTGGATTCTTGTTCTGTGAAACTATGAAATGAAAAGTTTTTTCACGATTTCAGAGCATTTCTGATTCCCGTTCAGTGAAAAATTAAGAGAATTTAAATACATTTTCAGTTTAAAATTTTTTAAACGCACTAATAATCCCAAATTAATATTTTACTTATTAAGTAAAATATTTTTTGTATTAAAAATACATTGAAATTGATTATTGAGGGGTTTAGCTGGATCCTATGCGCATTTCAATGTTGCTAATGCAGATCATCAGGGGTTCCCTTACCCAAAGTTTCTTAGAACAACTAGAGTTATTATGCTATAAACTTTCATTTAAACAAATGAGAAGCTCAACAACAAATAAGAAAGTTGAAAGAAGAACTCAATAATCAACATGTTTTTTTATTTTCTTTACCGTTACTACATTGCCTGACTTTTTTTCAGCTTCAAATTGTAGTTGTAAAAATATAAAAAAAGGGAAATGGAACAAAACTATTCACAGTTACATAACTATGTTGATTCTCGTTTAGTGTAAAGGCTCAATCAGACGTGACATAACCATAGCCATAGAAAACAGCCGTTCGAACCAAACTTATTGTCAACACTATATTTGATTATAGGTGACTCGCCATAACGCCATAACTCTCACCATAGAAACTAGTTGAATTTTGGTTTCGTTATGCCTATGGCATTATGGCTATATCACGTCTATTTATTTTAAGCTTATCTGTGAAAAAAAACTTAAGAAACTTTTCATATGATAAATTATTTTACACAAAAAATATTTACATGAAAAACAGTAGAGAAGTTAGAAAAAGAAAATACGCTCAACAGCGAAAATTAAATTTTTTTGATTGTAAATTATTAAGAGAATGTTGGAACTATTAACAGCAAGTCCGAAATTTAAGTACATACATAATCAAAAATAATACCTTATGAATTATTTAGAGGTGGATGTCGAAATTGCAAGCGACAATTCCAAAATTCAGTTAATAAAAAAATACAGTAACAGATGCGTCTGTGAATGCCAAGTTCAGAGAAGAAAAGTGCAGAAAGGTACATATAGGTCATACCTTTGGGTTATGCTAAACTTTAAGATGACAGAATGTCGAAAATTAATTGCGGTGGTTTAAGATGTGCGCGCTAGGATTTAAAAAAGGAAATAATAACGTCCATGATGTCACGATGGGCCTTTTGCAAAAACATCTTACGAGCATATCAAACAGTAGCTTCAATAAGTTTTTAGGCTTCAAGACTGTCGGCCGGGCTACAGGGGTTTCTCCCCTAAGTGTGTCGAACAACGACTTTGCTGAGTAAATATTTTTGCGTATCCAACCTTCTGCAGAACTTAATGGCTGACAAAAGTTTTCTTCATTAAAGGCTATAGGCAGGATAAAAAGAAAACCTTTACTCAGCACAGCCACTGTTCGATATTTAAGCTCGACAGGAGACGGCCACGGCATAAAGGATTTCCCTATTCCTACAGAAGAAACGAATACTAACTCATAGGGGTTGAAATAAAGTTTGTCCTAAATTCTGCTTATTACGTGATTTGGTACAAACAACGGACCTTGAAATTGGAAGCGTAAATTTTACCCAATTTTTAATAAAGAAGAGAAAAATATTAAGTTTAGTTAAGTATGTAGCAATAGGCTTTTAAACACTTTTACCTGTGCTCATACCGAGTTCCTTGCAATATCTGCATATGTAAATAATTATTTATATTATTTATTTAGATGGCATATTTCAATAGCATAAAAACCAAAGTTTCATAGGCACAACGGAATAAAACAATGTTTTCCTAATAGCAATGGGAATCGCATTTTATGTAATTGTGAAAAATATGATGAAAAATGGCTGTGAAAATGAAAAGTTTTTTTTCATTTCCCATTATCACAGAACTAGAATCGACCCCCTAAAAAATCTACAACGATAACATCCAAATAAATTAAATTTGGATTCAGTAGTATCCCAAAAGTCATCATAGTGATTAATATAATTTTTCTTTGTGTGACAGACAGAAGCTCCAGCCTTAACTATAAAATCCTGGATAAAACGATCGTGCTTCAGCGGTGTAATATGGTGGTATGGGGTGAAATGTGGTTGAATGATGTAAAAAATACGTTTTTTATAGAACGCAAAATGAATAAAATGGATTATTTAAAAATACTTAAAGATAATTTAGCATACTTAGATACAAAAATCAATATAACTGGAGATTATTGATTAGTTCAATATAAATAGCCGAAGCATTTGTCCTCAGTAATAAGAGAATGTATTTCATCCAATGTAAAAAAAGATGCAGGCACGTCCCCCAGAGCTTTGGCCTTAGTAATAACGAGATTCTGTGGACATGGACGAGCTGTAGACTAGGTACAAAAATTAACTCAACAGTGTTCCTTAGGGCATATGGGAGCATATACATCCCAATATTACCAAAAACCCAGTTCATTCTATGAGAATAATGTATAGTATGCTAGACGTGCCCACATTTAGTACTAATTCTAGTGTATTACTTATTTCATAATTCCTTCCTGAAGAAAAACTTAGTGTACAAGTTTTTTTTTGCTGTTGCAAATAGTGTTACGCTACGGAATTTTTTGGCATTAAAATAAATTTGTTAATGAAACGAGACATTTTTGTAGAAAGCCGATCAATTTGCCTTGAAACTGTTTTTGGTTTGAGCTTTTTTTACAAAGCAACAGAGATCCTTTGATTAAATGATGGGAGCGTTTGCTGTACAAGTTTTTTTTTTTTTTTTTGGTTAACTGTATGTTTAAAGGGGAAGCAGCTTTTTATTTCACGCTTCTCCGAGCATACAAAGATATTATCAAAATAAAAAATATTTAAAAAATCACTAATCAGACTTATATGTTGCAGATAAATTTTAGGAATACGATATAGTGAATTTGTAATTTTTATATTGACAACTGGCAACATATTCTCAAAAGTAGTTCATAAAAATACACACAAAAATTCTCACATTCAAAGTCAAGTTTACTGGTTTAAAGGAAATATTTACAAAAATTGGAAAATGGTTTAAAAGTTTAGGGAAATTGTATCCTAAAAACTAGTCAATCTTGTTATAAATCAAAAAATAAATTTTAGGAAATGACTTACTCCCAATTAGTTCATCAAATTTGACTAACTTGAAAGATATAAAAAGTTATTCTAAATTTTAGAAATATATTTACCAGTTTTAAGTATTTTTTCTTTACATTATAGAATATATTTTTTATTTGCATTAAGCAAAAAATTCAAGTACATTTTTCATATATCCGACGTCGAGTTCCCGTGGTACCTTCATAGCGAACAGTCGATTAGCGGAATTTTTCTTACTTACAAAAAATTAAACAAACAAAAAAATATTCGTAGTAGGTACATATTATTCGTAATAGGTACATACTGTCTTTAATAAATAAGCTTTATGCTTTGCTAATATTTTTACATAGTAAAAATAACAAAAACAAAAAAACCCGCAAGCAACAAAAAAAATAAAACTTAAACAAATTGATATTGAGGAATACTATATATGTGTACCTCTAAACAAATAAACAATCATAAGTAACAAAAACAAAAAAAGACCGCAAACAAAAAAAAAAAAACACAAACGAATAACCCTTGAGGAATTCTTTGTATGAGTGCCTCAAATACAAAAAAATTTGAAGTGAGTTCTAACGGCAGAAATGCTTATTTTACTGTGAGTTCTGAAACTCTTAATGAAAAAAATATAAATAATAAATCTGACGAAAACCTTTTTTAACGGCAAAGCCAATTTTTCGTCAGCGATCAACTTCGCTTTGTCCAATGCCAAATAGTAATGATGCATTAACATTACAGTTGCCTAGTACTTCTTGATAAAAGCCAGTAATATCACCCCCTTCAGGCTTGTGTTCATCACTTAACACAGTTATCACTACAGTTAACAGCGGCTCGAAACTCAAGGTATAAGTCGTAGTAAGGCGTGGGCGAAGCCCAAATTCTTCAAAAATTTCATCTGCTCCAAAAATGTCTAGGGATAACAGCGCAGCCTCAACTAATCGCCAAAACCGCTTTAAAATTTTGCAAGATGAGAACGACAAACCCGATGTATCCTCGAATAAAACATCCAAGCCGCCACCAATCTATTTGAGAGAGAAAAATTCAAATGCCCTTATTAAAGAATTAATTTCTGTCATTGGTGAGAATAAATTTCACATTGTCCCAATAAAACGTGGCAACATCGATGAAACGAAAATTCAAATTTATGACGAAAAAGATTTCCGCAAAATGGTTTCTGAATTTGAAAAAAATAAAACAAGCTTCTACACATACCAGCTTAAGAGTGCTAAAGGCCTGCATATCGTATTGAAGGGCATAGATTCCTTTGTTCCTGAAGAAATAAAAGATGCACTCGTCCTCCAGGGATTTAAGGTAAGAAATGTATCTAAAATAATAAGCAAAGACAAGGTACCCCAACCCTTATTTCGTGTTGAACTGGAGCCGAATGATATACAGTTTAAAAAAAACGAGACTCATCCTATTTATAGCCTAAAATACCTTTTATACAGAAAAATCACAGTTGAAGAGCCACATAAGCGTTCAGGTCCTGTACAGTGCCATAATTGCCAAGAATATGGCCATACAAAAACATACTGCAATTTACCCTTTGTTTGTGTTGTGTGCGGCGAATTACACGGCACTGGTAGTTGCAATAAGCCAAAAGATCAAAGTGATAAAAAATGCAGTACTTGTGGAGGTAATCACACCGCTAACTACAGAGGTTGTTGTTGTGCAAAAACCTAAATTAGCTCCAGCTCAATCAGCAAACGCTTACTCTGCCACTTTTGCACAAATGAGCCAACCAGTTACTTCCCGTGTATTGTATGCAGATGCTGCTACGACAAATTCAATTCCCACACAAAATGTTTCCCCGCCAAATAATTCAAAAAATACTGACGCAAGCTTTAATTTTAATCGCCTTGAAGCTACTATTGAAAATCTGGTGCAAACTATAAACAATTTTACAACACATATGACTAGCATGATGCAAGAAATGCTGCAAATGCAGAATACTCTGCTTCAAGCATTAATTAATAAGCCATGAACACATTAACAATATGTTTCTGGAACGCAAACGGCATTCGCCAACATAAAAATGAACTTGAGCACTTCCTCACGGAAAAAAATATTGATGTAATGTTAGTATCTGATACTCATTTGACTTCGAGAAGTCTTTTTAAAATTTATGGCTACACTATATATGATACAAAGGACCCTAGAGGAAGGGCTTGCGGTGGATCAGCAATTCTAATAAAGTCAAGACTCAAGCACTATGTTCTCGATAACATTTGTGAAGAACACCTACAAGCAACATATATAGGCATTGAAAGTTTTTGTACAAATTTTGTTATATCATCAATTTACTCCCCTCCCAGATTTTCAATCACTTAGAATCAATATGAGGATTTCTACAAATCTCTTGGACCTTGTTTTGTAGCAGGTGGCGACTACAATGCTAAGCATACGTTCTGGGGTTCGCGTCTTATTACCTCCAGAGGTCGAGCATTGTTCAACACTATTTCAAAAATGGGCTTGGATGTCATTTCGAGTGGGGAGCCCACTTATTGGCCTACTGACATAAAAAAATTCCGGATGTTATAGATTTTGGCGTCAAAAAAAATATCTCTAGGGATTTAATTCAAGTTCAAGCTTCTCTTGATCTTTCGTCCGATCACTCTCCGACGATCATTACAATTTGAAGTCCATTAAGAAGTAACTTACCTGACCCATATGTGAAGATGATCAATCGTGTTAATTGGCTGGGGTTCAAAAAATATCTCAGTAGTCATTGCACGGAAAACATTGCTCTTAGAACATCCGATGATATTGAATCTAACATTGCAATGTCAGCGAGAATATTAAACAGGCTGCTGAACATGTCACTATCTCCCATCCGCAGACTGGGTTTAATAAAATTTATTCTACAGACATTGAACGTCTCGTACGTGAAAAAGGAAGAGCTAGAAGGGAATGGCAACAGCACAGATCACCACAAAATAAAATCAGATTTAAAGAGTGCACTAAACGACTCCAAGAGTTGCTTGCATCTGAAAAAACTGCATCTCTTAAAAATTATCTGGAAGGTCTTGATGTCACACCAGCGTCTAATTACTCTTTGTGGTGCGCTGCTAGAAAGCTTAAAACACCCATTGAGTATAAGCCACCTCTACGCACATCTACCGGAAGTTGGGCAAGAGGCGATACTGAAAAAGGTAAAATATTTGCTGAGCACTTAAAATCCGTTTTACGCCAAACATATGTACTGGTGTTGCTGATTTGCCAAATGTAGTCGCTCTACCCCCTCAACACATAAAGTTTAAGACGCGTGATTTACAAAAATTAATTGTCGAACTCAACCCGAAGAAAGCTCCGGGTATTGATGGAATTAGTAACCAAATGCTGATGAACTTGCCTCGTATTGCAATGAGAATCCTGTTATTCACTTTTAATGCCATTTTACGACTGGAGTATTATCCACACAGCTGGAAGCTTGCCAAGGTTAAAATGATTCCAAAGCCGGGCAAAGATCTAACCAAGGCTGAGTCATATAGGCCAATAAGTCTACTATCAACTATGTCAAAGCTTTTCGAAAAACTGCTCAAAATAAAATTGTCCCCAACTCTAATTAGTAGTGGGTGCATACCAGACCATCAATTTGGTCTTAGAAGTCAGCATAGCACCATTGAACAAACTCACAGATTGGTTCAATTTATAAGAAGAACTTTCGAGGAAAAAAAGTATTGTTCTGCGCTCTTTATTGACGTTTCCCAGGCATTTGATAAAGTGTGGCATGAAGGCCTAATTTTAAAATTGAAGACTTACTTACCAATAAACATTTTAAATCTTTTGGAAAGTTACATTATTTCCCGTAAGTTCACTGTTGTGGAAGGAGACTTTACGAGTAGGCCTAAAACTATTTCATCCGGTGTGCCACAGGGGAGTATACTGGGACCAGTTTTATATTTGATTTATACTTGTGATATGCCTGTGAGCAGTAGTATCCATACTTCCACATTTGCCGACGATACAGCCTGCCTTAGTATGCACGAAATCCCTGACGAGGCATCCCGCAAACTCCAGGAACACATTAGCCAGATGGAGCTTTGGTTAAACTTATGGAGAATTAAAGTCAATGAACAAAAGTGTGTCCATATAACGTTCACCCTAAGAAGAGATACTTGCTCCCCCATTCGGATTAACAATCAAGTTGTTCCTCAACATTCACATGTGAAATATCTTGGTATACACCTTGATCGACGACTTACATGGAAACACCACATTGACTCTAAGTTAACTCAAATGAACCTAAAATTAGCTCAGGTACATTGGCTTATTGGTAGAAATTCAACTCTCAGTCTAGACTGCAAACTTTTGATATACAAGTCGCTTTTAAAGCCAATATGGTGTTACGGAATTCAACTATGGGTCACTGCTTCAGCTTCAAATTTAGAGAAAATTCAACAAAGGCAAAATAAAATTTTACGCATGATAACATTGGCTCCATGGTACATCAAAAATTCAAATGTACATCGCGATTTGAATATGCCACTAGTGACTGAAGAAATTGTAAAATACGCAGGCAAATATCTAACAAAACTCGACTCACATCCTAATCCGCTTGCTCGTAATATTTTGAGCTTTACTGGACACATCCGCTTAAAAAAGAGGGATACACGGGCTCTAATATTCAACACTCCAGATGATGAAGCTGCTTGAAAACACTTTTTTCTTTTTGTTGCTTATCACTACTTATGTATTATTAATAACTATCACTAAGCTTATGTCCGACATTGGTCGGGCCTAATAATTTTTTTTATAGATTTAAGATTTGAATACTTATTGTTAGTTCATATTTGAAGATACAATAAATAAAAAAAATGCATTAAAAAATATATATATATATATATATATATATATATATATCCAACGAATATTTGAACTTGAAATAAAATTTTAAAACACAAAAATTTCAATGCTTATTCAGGCTGCCTGTTAGGCAATTGGTTAGAGTGCTTGCCTATCAGTCAGAAAGTTGTTGGTTCAATTCTTGCCCTCCTCTCAAGGAATTAATACGTATGTATGGTGAATTATTTAAGAATATAGTATGAAATATAATAAAAAACAAAGCATGTGGTATAGAATTTAATTAAAAACAAAAAAGTACCAGAATTAAAGACAAAAAAAGCTTTGAAAAATTTACTAAATTTGAAATAACTAAAAGATGAAAAACCTTTTTTGCAATTCTCCGAATTTTATGGAGAAATTTGACTTAATTTTAGAGCGTGTAATTTTAAAAACTTAAAAAAATATATATAATTTTAAAGTAAAAGGATTCTTAGTGTACCCTTCACGAAATTATGGCTATTCGTACTTTGTATTGCAAATACAGTTAAATCGCAAATGCATGAGGACTCAGCTGAAATACATATTTTCTCGTACATAAAAGTTAAAACACATTAAAATAAAAAGTTTTATATTCATTAAGAACATGAAACTTTATTATTCAACAAAGTAAAAATTGTAAAAAAAAACCAAAAAGATTAATGCGACATGTTTGAAGTAACTATGCACCGAAATATTCCTAAGAGAAGTTGTAAACGTCAATTATATTGTAGGGAAGATGAAAGATAATTATTTTTTCCAACAAAGTTGGCCAAGAAATTGGTGAACTAAGACATGAAAGGAGAAATTAACATTTTTGTTGTTAATTTACTCGTGGTGATTACTATGTAACAAGCAATAATAACTATTGTAAAATGAAAAATTGAACTCAATTATAACTTTTAAGGTGGCAGTTTTCGTAACTATGGATTATCAAAAAATAAGATTTTATTTTGTATTCGTAGCAACCCAGCAAAAAATTACACATTACCATTAGAACTAGTTGCCATATAATGACTTACTTTTCTGATTGCCAATTTTCATTACTCGCTTACAAATCACATTACCTAAAATGCAAAAAAAATGACTTGCAAGTTGCTAAATGAAGAGAATGATTTTTTTAGACGAAATAGATTACGTGAAATGTTGACAAATAAAAAAAGTAAGTACTTCTCAAGAATCGATTATTTTAGTCTCACGCCTTGTTAAAATCATTAAGTTGCTAATCCAGTAAGGAATAGCTTCCACCAAAAATGCTTAATTCCAAACTCGATTACCTTTTTTGAAATTTTTTGCTGGGAATTTAATGCACGTGGAGTTTAAAGCATTAAATCTCGTCAAACTTCTGAGTTTTAGTTTCTTAATAAAGATTAAGTTCGATATTTCTTGGTTATTATTATTGAAATCCATGGCGTGAGATTACACACCATTACAAAAAATAATAGGTATAGAAGCCTCAAAATGGATTAAAAATGATTGCTTTTAAAAGTTTTTTGTTTGAAGACTTCCATTTTATTACGTTTTTTACGTAAATACCAATAATACATATTTTGAGAGTCTTTCTCGTTTTTATAGCTTTTTTGTAATTCAGTTTATTTATTATAAAATATTGGATAAATCTTACCCAGCAAAAAATGGTGCTTCGCTTAAAGCACCTATATAAGTGCTGTTTTGGTAGCAAGCGCTTACCCGATGCATGAAATTTTGCATGATTTTTAAATGGGATTCCTCGCGTAGAAGCTCTGCCACGTAGATCTAAAATGTGATTCTTTCATGCCTGCCGGAGTGACCTGAATTCAGCAAAAATATTCGTCTACTTAAAAAATTTGCTCTTTATTTTTTTTTTACTTATGTATGTTAGGCTAGAACACTACCCACTGAACTACCGAAGCAAATATTTATTTTTGTACACAATTCAATTTTGTATACAGGTAAGCGAGAGAGGATGATCTATAAAAAACTTTAAGAGTTTGAATATAACCATCCGACTGATTTCATAGTGCTTGTGTTAAATTTCGTCATTCGCTTACTTTATTGCATCCTCGTAAGGCAGATTGGATACACTGTGTGCTTTTCCGCGCTTCCGAAGCGCTTATTTTTGTGTTATATCAAACTACACCTTTCAAAATGTTTTTATGGAAGGGATATAAGAAACCAAAATTGAAAAAAAAAACAGCAAACGAAGCTATAAAAATGCAAAAGAGACTTAATAATAAGCAATTTAGAAGCAATTGCTTCGAAATCTCGATTATTTTTTTGCTGGGTACATATTTAGGACCTCCACGCCCAACACTGCGACCACATGAGCAATTTGATGTGTTTTAACACAAGCAATAACGCCGGCAGAATGATGGCTTCAAATTGCTTGTGTTCAACAATGTATCTGGAGGTGGCGACACGTACACACATACAAATATAATTGTTTTTTATGCATATACATACATATGTACATACCCGAATTAGGAATAATTAAAGGTTTGTGTAATTGTAAAATAAGATCTTATTTTGTTTATGTAGTTTTAACTTTAATTTTTGTCTTTTTCATTTAACTAAATTTAATATCAGTTGAATTTGGCAGCATGTGTTAAAAAATTATTGTTCAGTGATGTATTTTAGCATTTGTTGCTGAATCTATATTAAAACACATATTCATACGGTCCCCAAGCTAATATCTTGTGTCGGCAATAGAATTTAGCAGTTGTCACAGCAATAAATTTGAGTTAATACAAAACTGGACGTAGAAATGTATCGTACATACATATATTTCCATAAAAAAAGTATTCCCAGCTAAAAAAAATTATATATGGTCCATACATTTTTAATATATGGATGTATATAACTATATATGAGTATGTATGAATTCATGTATGGAAATATATGGGATTACACATGGCAAAACTATTATATATGAATTAATATATGGACTAATATATGAAATGTATTATAATATATGAACTCATATATGCGGATCCATGTATACAAATAAGATGTAATATATGGCGCCATATAAAAATGTATGCATACATGATAACTCACATAAGATCGCATTTGCAATCAAAAAAGCTTGAATTTTATCAATTCGATCTTTTTCTCTCTTTTTTATTTCTGGTGAATTGGAAGTCTATTAGAAAATACATACGGTATGCAAAGCCCAGCTAAAAAAATTATATATGGTCCATATATTTTTAATATATGAATGTATATAACTATATATGAATATGTATGAGTTCATGTATGGAAATGTATGGGATTATATGTACATGGCAAAACTATTATATATGAATTAATATATGGACTAATATATGAAATGTATTATAATATATGAACTCATATATGGAAATTTCATTATGAAGCTCTTCATATCTGGATCCATATATAGAAATAAGATTTAATATATGGAGCCATATAAGAATGTATGAATACACATCTCACGTAACATTTTTGCAATAAAAAAAGTTTGCATTTTATTTTCTCTTTTTATCACTGGCGAATTGGAAATCTATTAGAAAATACATACATACATACGGCATGTAAAGTTTATATGCGTAAAGCCTCAACGTTTAAAAAAGAAAAACTTTTGTAACAAAAAAAATTCTTGTCGCTTTTATACGTTGTGGATAATAATAAATAAATGTTAATAAATCAAATAATCAAAAGGATAGTTCTGTCATTAACTTGATAGAAAATAACGGAGTACTCTAAATACTTTTAAGAAAAAAGTTCTATTACAGCAAAAAATTATATTGAAAATTAGTGACAGTATAAAAACGGATTATTTTTTGTTTTCTAATTGACTAGTTCTTAATCTGATTTATTAAATTAAAATTTGTAAATTTTGTGTTATGAAATGTCTTTTAGTTCGTTTTTAATTATTTTGTTTGAACTAATATTTCATAACATACAACCTCCCTGTATAAAATCTTACAAATATTTAATTCTAGTTATTTAATTAATTGCACAGAAGTGCGCTTTTTTGAATCAATATGAACTTTGCATACTATGTAGGGAATATTTACAGATACACGTATGAAAATGTATGAGTATATATTATCATATATGCCCATATACCCTCATTTTTCGGATCAGAACCATATATGGGATATCATATATGCTCCATACATATTTCTTTTAGCTGGGTGGTTTTAATTTGAGCCTTTATTCAAGTTAAAATGTTAGGGTTATCTCTCCGGTGACCATGCGTGATTTTTGTAAGAGGACAGTCCTTTTTTAACATGATGTCCTTTTAAATTTTTTTAAAATAAAGTGCGTATTTTGCAATTTCCTCAGTCACTTCTGGCGTATTTAAATCACGATGTAAATTTGAATTTGTTATGTACCATGGAGCCGATGTATTAACCGTAAAATTTTGTTTTGCCTTAATTTTTATTACATTTCTAAATGTCCTTTATTTTTTGTCACCGTAGTTATCTCTATACAAAAATGTTTAATTTCTAAAAAAATACTTTTTTACGAATATAAAACATATTTTATATTTAGCTTACACTGTAAGTGTGTAATATGTGGGCGTGTATTAATAGGAACTTTAAACGGTTATATGTACCCTGTAGGAAATTGAACTGACACAATACTAGTCACGTGACCGGTCCCCAAGTAAAAGGGACTAGTCCGAGTTTTAACACTTCATATTAAGCGGAGCAGTCACTTTTATATGGTAATGGCCTAGGATGGGGTTGATCGATACTTTTTATGCACCTTGTGAATTGTCACTGAACTATCCTATAGGATACACCTATTCGGTGTATAATAAAATAAATTATATATAAATGTCATTCCGACATTTAACTGTAACATGAAAACTTATAATTTCTTTTTATTGTTACAAATGAAATTATAATTATAATTCATTTTTAAGCAGAAAATTTTTTGAGATTTGAACCGACAACTCGCGCATGATTGGCTTGCACACTACCCACTCAACCACAGGGCCACTCATGTTTCAAATGAATGTATAAATACCAGTTCAGCTTAGGTTAATATCTCAGTATAGTTACGGGGCTGGTTCCAGCGTCACATTGAAGGAAGCAGTTAACATTAAATTTACACTATTTGATAGGTCCATTTATTCAACCACATCGAACATGTTCAGTGCCGTTTACTACAATATTGCACCGAGTCCAATTTAAATTGGCTTAAGATCAAGACGATACATCACGAAAATGGTGAATATGTAACCATTTACAGGATATGTCTTTTTTCACCATACACTTCTCCGTACTTTTGATAACACTCGCATTTTCTAAAGTCATAGGACGAGTACGTTTGGATCAACTGTCACCAAATTTTCTGCAGTGTAGTAGCTTAGAACAAGGAGACGGACATAAGATACTTTTTATCCCGTTCGACCGCATCCTGACATGGAATAACAAAACGCAAATGACAGCTGAACGTAATTTTGTCTATGGTTACCCAGCAAAAAAAAAACATGACAAATCATGTGTTGAATCACGGGTTCAAGTGATGACGCATTGGTTCGATTTAGGTGAAACATGTATGATTTTTACATTAGCTTGTCATTGGAGATCATGTGTTTGGGCGAGAATTTAAATACTTTAATATCAATTCAAATTAATGAATCTAAACCCATGCAAGTTCCCTGATTCGAAGATGTTTTTTCACGTAAACAAAAAAACAAACAAATAAATAAAAAATTTTGTCGCAGGATACGAACCGAGCTTTTCTCACTCTCAAGGCACACTCTCTACCAGTGAGCTACTGTATTCTTGTTATTTGGTGGAGATAAGACTTGTTTTATGAAAATATATTACCCCGTAATATCGCATGCGTTTTTAATGAGTTCAAAAACTATAGCATTACTTACGATTTGCGATGATATTCAGAATGCATTCGAAAAAACAAATGCTCAAGAAAGCATGAAACATTATTTCATTTTGAACGCGTTCATTTATTTTTTGCTGGGTAAGTATGATAAAAAATTTGACAATTATAAAAATTATAGCTAAACGTAATTGATAATATAAATTTTGTAAGAAATATATAATCATCAGTAATTAGTACTCTTTTTGAAACATCACTTAACAATGCCGCGACCAAGACGATCGAATCTTTCCCGACAAAGCCATAATGCTAGAAGGATACGAAAAATCGCCAATGAAATGACTGTAGAAGCACAAGGAATTGTCCGTGAAGAGCGCCGCGTTAGTAAGGCTCGACTTCGTGCTTCTAAATCACAAGAGCAAGGCGAGGCAGCCCGTGAAACGGCTCGATTGGCAATGCGAATTCGTCGAGCGAATAACAGAGATGAAGAAGTTAATAATTTTCGATGCACAAGAAGAAATATATAAAGTGGTGATTTGAATCGAGCAGTGTTTCGATATGATTGCAGAACTAATTACTGCTTGCATCCTAGCGTTTGCATTCGGCAAAAGAACGTTGTTTGCGAGTATTGTGACGCATTGAAGCGTCTAAGAATAAGGATGTAGATGACCTAAACTACATAAATCAGAATGATATCATTGAAACAATGCATTTATTCAAATAAATTGACTTTGTAACAAATTAAGATGAAACGACTAACTATCCAATTGAATTTTTAAACTCCTTGGATATACCTGGCTTACCACCGCACAATTTACGCCTGAAGGTTGGCTCCGTAGTAGTTAATTATGCTTCGAAACATAAACCCACCAAAACTATGCAACGGTACGCATTTCGTAAGTATAAACTAAAAAGTTTCACTGAAATTATTACATTTTTCATTGTTGCTCAGTAAAAAAGATGTCGTTACATGAATGAAAATATTTCGTTGTATATATGACATGTTTTCAGTTGATGAAACAATTTTCGTAATACTAATGAAGCGTTGCATCAGTTCGAAAATAATGACAAAATTATAAACAAAGTGTTAAAAATCGTTGCATCCACAAAGGCTTTTATCTCAGACAGTTGTATCTACTGCGGCTTAGAGCCGGACAGTGACACAGTAGATGTTCCATTACTTCAATTATCACCTAAAAATCACGTCAAGTTTGTTTGACATCGAATTATTTACTTAAGGAAATGATTTGATCATTGCAATCATTGATACTTATACAAATTATTCCACTTTCTTGTGTTATAGTGATTAAAAGATAGTCGTTATGGCTGTTTCAGACTCTGTTACAAGTAACAATACTTTTGACGAAAATGCCTCCCTGATTTAGTTTCTCTTTCAAAAATCTCAAAAAAAAAAAAAAAAACAACTCAATATGTCAGGGTTTCATTTTCCACAAAAGTATTAATACTTGTATTATTATGGTCTGAAATGTGTAACGGACCACGGTTACTCCGGTTTGAAGCTGGGGTATGCTCACCGTGTCCAGGATTCACTTCCAAATTGGTGAATTAAACACACGTTTTAATCTCTTTTGTTCTCCTTTAATTTTATTTATTATTTTCTTTTTTTTTCTTACAAGTCTCTCAAATTTTAGTTCGGTTATGGGCAACTGGTGACCAAGGCGACGCCCTAAGCTACAATCTACTAGCTCCTCCACTCCCCCACTTCCGGATACAAATCCGACGACTACTCACTCCGCTGACAAGCTGGAGACCTTGTATTCCGGGTGAAAGCCTCCGGGAATTCCTACCACCCTGACTCCTCAAGAATTAATTCCGAATTACAAAGCAAGTTGGATGAAAATCCCTCTTGCCTGTATACACAAAGAAAAAAAAAACTATTGCACTTGGTCACTTGTTACAACTTACCACTTTGTCGTTGTCACCACTCTGAATCACACTGCACAAGAGAGAGCTCCTTCGTTGTGTTGTCTCCTTTTATACTTTCTGCCCACTACACATTTGTTGCTTTGTCGCTTTTTGCTTCTCTGATGAGTTCGCGCTACTACACCTCTCTTCTAACATGTTTGATGTCTGACACTATGGTGTCTATTTGTCGCTTAAGCCCCGTTCAGACTATTATACAAGTATTAATACTTTCATCACATTTTACGATACAGAAATCTAAATACATTCGTTGCGACTGTCAAAAAATCTAACGTAAAATCACATATTGCGTTCAGACCATCACACTTCAAATAAAATGTGTGATACAAGCAGAAAACAAAACAGCTGTTCAATGTTCTGTGCCGCGGCGGCAAAGCGGTTTCATGCAGGCGGGACGTGCCGGCACTTGAAAAAATTCAGCAGTTAAAAATATTCTATGTAATTTTTTTTTTTTTTTTTTTTTTTATTTTATTTATTGTATCTTCATATGTGAACTAACAATAAGTATTCAAATCTTAAATCTATAAAAAAAAAAATAAATTATTAGGCCCGACCAGTGTCGGACATAAACTTAGTGGTAGTTATAAATAATACATTAGTAGTGAAAAAAAGGGGGGGGGGGAAAGTATTTTCAAGTAGTCCCATCTGGAGTGTTAGGTATAAGAGCCCGTGTGTCCCTCTTTTTTAGGCGGATGTGTCCAGTAAAGTTCAAAATATTACGAGCAAGCGGATTAGGATGTGATTCGAGTTTTGTTAAATATTTGCCTGCGTATTTTGCAATTTCTTCAGTCACTAGTGGCATATTTAAATCACGATGTATAATAGAATTTTGGATGTACCATGGAGCCGATGTTATTAACCGTAAAATTTTGTTTTGCCTTCGTTGGATTCTCTCGACATTGGAAGCTGAAGCAGTGCCCCATAACTGAATTCCGTAGCACCATATTGGCTTCAAAAGCGACTTGTACAGTAAAAGTTTGCAGTCTAAGCTGAGTGTTGAGTTTCTGCCAATCAACCAATAGATTTGAGTTAACTTAAGTTTCATCTGAGTTAACTTAGAGTCAATATGATGTTTCCATGTAAGTCTTCGATCAAGGTGTATACCAAGGTATTTCACTTGGGAATGTTGAGGAATATTTTGATTGTTGATTCGAATGGGGGAGCAAGTATCTCTTCTTAGGGTGAACGTTATATGGACACACTTTTGTTCATTGACTTTAATTCTCCATAAGTTCAACCATATTTCCAGCTGAGTGATATGTTCCTGGAGATTGCGGGATGCCTCATAAGGGTTTTCGTGCACACTCATACAGGCTGTATCATCGGCAAAAGTAGAAATATGGATATTATTGCTCACAGGCATATCACAAGTATATATTAAATACAAGACAGGACCCAGAATACTACCCTGGGGCACACCAGAAGATATAGATTCGGGCACACTCGTGAACTCTCCTTCCACAACAGTGAACTTCCTATCAATAATATAACTTTCCAAAAGCTTTTGAATGTTTACTGGCAGATATGTCTTCAATTTTAAAACTAGGCCTTCGTGCCATACTTTATCAAATGCCTGAGAAACATCAATAAAGAGAGCAGAACAATACTTCTTTTCTTCAAATGTTCTTCTTACAACTTGGACCAGTCTATGCGTTTGTTCAATCGTGCTGTGCTGACTTCTAAAGCCAAATTGATGGTCCGGGATGCACCCATTATCAGTTAAAATTTTGGACAATTTAGTCATGAGCAGCTTTTCGAAAAGCTTTGAGATTGTAGATAGTAAGCTTATAGGCCTATATGACTCAGTCTTGGTAAGATCTTTGCCCGCCTTTGGAATCATTTTGATCTTGGCCAGTTTCCAGTTATGTGGAAAATACTGCATTCTTAAAATAGCATTAAAATAAATAAAATTAAAAATTAAAATTAAAATAAATAAAATAAATTCTTATTGCAATATGAGGCAAGTTCATGAGCATTTTGTTACTAATGCCATCAATACCTGGAGCTTTCTTCGGGTTGAGTTCAGCAATTACTTTTTGTACTTCACGCATCTTAAACCTTAAGGGACGAGGGGGTAGAGAAACTACACTCGGTAAATCAGCAGCACCCGTACATGAATTGGGAGTGAATACAGATTTTAAATGCTCAGAAAATAAGTTACCTTTCTCACTATCACTTCTTGCCCAGCCTCCGGCCGCAGTACGCAATGGTGATTTAAGATCAACGGGTCGTTTAAGATTTCTAGTAGCGCGCCATAAAGAGTAATTAGATGCGGACGTTACATCAAGACCTTCTAAATACTTTTCCAGTAGTGCAGTTTTTTCCGATGATAGCAGCTCTTTGAGTCGTTTAGTACATTCTTTAAGTCTGATTTTATTTAGGGGTGATCTGTGTTGTTGCCATTCTCTTCTAGCTCTCCTTTTTTCACATACAAGACGTTCAATTTCCGTAGAATAAATTCTGTTAAAGCCGGTCTGCGGATAGGAGGTAGTGGCGTGTTCAGCAGCCTGTTTAATATTTTCGTTAAGATTGGCAATATTAAATTCAATATCATCGCATGATCTAAGCTGAATGTTTTCTACGCAGTGACTACTAAGATATTTTTTGAATACCAGCCAGTTGATTCCATTAATCATCTTCACATATGAGTTAGTTAAATCACTCCTTAGTGGGTTGAAAATTGTAACTATTGTTGGAGAGTGATCGGAGGACAGATCTAGAGAGGCCTCTACATGAATTAAGTCCCTATGAATATTTTTCGTGACGGCAAAATCTATAACATCTGGAATTTTTCTTACGTCAGTAGGCCAGTAAGTAGGCTCCCCACTCGAAATGACATCTAAGCCCATTTTTGAAATTGTATTGAACAAGGCTGGACCTCTAGGTGTAACAAGACGCGATCCCCAGTACGTATGTTTTGCATTGTAGTCACCAGCTGCCACGAAACAAGATCCAAGCGATTTGTAGAACTTCTCATACTGATCGTCGGTAACTGAAAGTCTGAGAGGTGAGTAAATTGATGATATCACGAAATTCGCACAAAAATTTTCTACGAAAATATTCGTTGCTTGCAAATATTCTTCACTAACGTTGTCAAGGACATAGTGCTTGAGTCTTGACTTAATCAGAATTGCTGATCCACCACATGCTCTCTCTCTCGGGTCCTTTGTATCATATAAAGTGTAACCATTTATTTTAAATAAGCTTCTTGAGGTCAAATGAGTCTCAGAAACCAACATTATATCAATATTTTTTTCCATGAGGAAGTGCTCAAGTTCATTTTTATGTTGGCGAATGCCGTTTGCGTTCCAGAAACATATTTTTAACGTGTTCATGGTTTATTAACTAATGCTTGAAGCAGTGTATTCTGCATTCGCAGCATTTCTTGCTTCATACTTGTCATATTTGTAGTAAAGTTGTTTATAGTTAGCACCAGATTCTCAATAGTAGCTTCAAGGCGACTAAAGTTAAAGCTTGAGTTTGAATTCGTTGAATTATTTGGCGGTGAAACATTTTGCGTGGGAATTGAACTAGTCTTAGCAGCATCAGCATACGATACACGTGAAGTAACTGGTTGGCTGATTTGAGCAAAAGTGTCGGAGTTCGCGTTTACTTGTAGAGCTGGAGTTAGCTTGGGTTTTTGACCCATAGCCTGTTTAACGAAAGAAAATACAGGGCACCCTCTATAGTTAGCTGTGTGATTACCTCCACAATTACTACATTTTTTTCTGCTTGATCTTTTGGCTTAGTGCAGCTAGCAGTACCATGCAATTCACCGCAGATAACACACACTGTAGGTAACTTGCAGTAAGTTTTCTTATGGCCATATTCTTGGCAATTATGGCACTGTACGGGACCTGAACGCTTACGTGGCTCTTCAACTGTGATTTTTCGATGTAAGATATACTTTACGTTATAAACTGGATGGGCTTCATTTTTTTTCAATTGTATGTCATTCGGCTCCAGTTCAACCCGAAATAGGGGTTGGGGGACCTTTTCTCTATTAAATATGTTGGTAACATTTTTTACCTTGAATCCTTGGTCGACAAGTGCACATTTTACTTCTTCGGGTTCAACATATGAATCTATGCCCTTTAATACTATCTGTAGGCCTTTAGCACTCTTAAGTTGGTATGTGTAAAAATTTGTTTTATTTTTTTCGAATTCACTAACAATTTTTCGGAAATCTTTTTCATTATATATTTGGATTTTAGTTTCATCAATATTATTGCAAAAGAAATTGCAAAATACGCAGGCAAATATTTAACAAAACTCGAATCACATCCTAATCCGCTTGCTCGTAATATTTTGAACTTTACTGGACACATCCGCTTAAAAAAGAGGGACGCACGGGCTCTTATACCTAACACTCCAGATGGGACTACTTGAAAATACTTTCCCCCCCCCCCCCCTTTTTTTATCACTACTAATGTATTATTTATAACTATCACTAAGTTTATGTCCGACACTGCTCGGGCCTAATAATTTTTTTTTATAGATTTAAGATTTGAATACTTATTGTTAGTTCACATATGAAGATACAATAAATAAATACATGCAACAAAATCAATATTACCTCGTTTAATTGGAATGATGTGAAAAGTATTTTCACCAATGGTCGACAGTAGTTTTTTTATAAGCGCGTTAGAATTTTTTTCTCTCAGATAAATAGGTGGTGGCTTAAAAGACTTTTGCGATGATGTAGAGGGCTTGTCGTCGGTGTCTTGCAATAATGAAAAACGATTTTGACGATTGGTAGATGATGCGCTGTTATCCCTAGACATCTTTGGGGCAGATGAAATTTTTGAAGAATTTGGGCTTCGCCCACGCTTTACCACTGTTATATATCTGTCCATTCCCACTTGTACCTTGGGTTTTGAGCTACTGTTATCTGTAGTGATAACTTGGTTTAGTGATGAAGGCGAGCCCGATGCGGATGATATCGCAGACTTAAATGAAGAAGTACTAGGCAATGGTAATGTTAACGATTCACTAGTTGGCATTGGACAAAGCGAAGTTGATCGCTGACGAAAAATTGGCTTTGCCGTTAAAAAAAGATTTTCATCAGATTTATTATTTATATTTTTTTCATTAAGAGTTTCAGAACTCACAGTAAAATAAGCATTTCTGCCGTTAGAACTCACTTCAAAATTTTTTTCCTTTGAGGTACTCATACAGAGTATTATTCCTCAAGGGAACTTTGTTTGTGTTTACGGTTTTTTTTTTGTTTTTACTATTTCTTGCTATGTAAAAAATATTAGTAAAGCCAATAAGCTTATTTATCAAGGTGAATATGTATTACGAATATTTTTTGTATAATTTTTGATTTTGTTGTTTTTTATATTTGTTTCGTATGTATGTATGTAAAAAAATCCGCTTTAATGTCTCTTCACTATGAAGGTTCAACGAGAACTGTTCTATGTAAATAACAGAAAAAATTTAAGAAAAGATATTACAAAAACGTTAAAAAATTACGTCAACGAAATATACTTCCATACGATTCACTTATTCAAAATTTTGAGCCGATATACATATGACAAAACATATTACATCAATCACGACACGCTATCAGCGGCGAAACAGCTGACTTGGAAATTTGGTATGTGTGAAAATGCAACCCTGATCTAATGAAAAGTATTATCGTTTAGAAAATTTTCTAAAAACGAAAAAGTCTTATGGGATGTCAAAATTTGTATCGTATTATTTGCCACTTTGATGACATTTTGAGTTCAGACTATCACACTTGCACGTATTATTTGAATTTTTGACAAGTATAAATACAAAGTATAATAGTCTGAACGCGGCTTTAGCAGTTTTCTCCTCTCTGATGCTCGACCACAAATCTTCTCTTCTCACATGTTCGATGTATGTATGTTTGTTGCCGTTTTACTTTGAATTTTAACCCTTTTTATTTCGCTTTTATAGAAGTGACCCATTGCTTTGCGATTGAAATACAATTACATATTTGGAATTGGCCGATATAAATCTGCCACCCCTTTGTATGAATTTAAATCCAATTTGGCTTTGTGTGGCTAAAATTATATAAATTTTGTGTCCTCACAAATGGCCTTTACTAAATGCATATTGCATGTACTCGTTGTTTTCGAATAGAATAATAATTTTTCTCGTAGTTAGATGAATTAGGAGAATTGGTATTACTTCAATTTTATGAAATTTCCCTATAAATTTGAAAAGCTCACATTTTTATTTTACATCAAAAAAATTTAATGGATATTTTACTTATTGTTTATCGGTGTCAAAGAAATGTTTACTTTCATACAGTTACAATTGAAACAAAATTATAGAATTTATTTTAAATGAAATTGTTCAAATGAAAAATTTCCTTCGACATCGATAAAAAGGACATTAGTATTTAAATATTAGTATCAACTTTAAAAGTATCAACAATTTCATCGTGAAAATTTAGTCATACAACCATTCAAATGAAAGTTCATTAATATAAAAAAACCATGAAAATTTTGATATTAAATTAAGACAGGATTATGAAACAAATATTCTATATGAATAAAAATAAATTTGACTGTCACTTAGGCCATTTTATAAATATGTGTGTCACAGAATTTTATATATTTATGAAATAACGTGTACTTTTAATATCCTGTTTTCCCGGGAAAATTAAAAAAAAATTCCCGGCAATATCAGGTAGACATTTCCCGGGATTTCCCGCCCGGTAATTCCCGTTTCCCAAACTCTAACCATCAGTGAAAAAGTTGAAACCATAACCACTATGGTTAAGACTTTCAAGGCAGCCTTCTTCCCTTATAGTGATCTGAAGTTCGTTACTGAAATGATGTAGTCCGAGCTACACTCCATGTCTTCCAGCAATTTACTGAGACAAAATGATCTGTACGACATCTGCCCTGTTGTCGTGAGTCGGATAACACATTTGCATGCCGCGTTCACTTAAGTTAGTTTATTGGTTTAAGGTCTAATATAACATCTAAAGCTGCAGTAGGTGTGCATTTTAGAGCTCCAGTGCTGCAGAGTTCTTCTAGTCTCTGGATACTTTCTAACTTTTTCAGGTATGCCTTTGTCGCAGTCGCTCTCCACCATTCAAGTATTCCGTACATACAAAAATATTTCAATTATATTTTATTATAGAAAATATTAATGCCTGGCATTATATTCATGTAACTCTAATTACATAATTACGTTTTCGTATTGCGCTGTTATATACTGTGAAGTATGCAAATTTCTGAGTTTTCCCAGGCAATTGACATCTTAAAAAGTACACATTTTATTAATGTTTGTATGCATGTGTATCTTTTTTAATATTCCTTGTGAGTGGGCTGCTACAGCATTATTAAATTTACTTATTTAGGAAATTACACATACTCCTCAGGGGAGCTGACATTATAATATAAATAATCCATTCAGCTACATTGTGCTACATTAGAAGTTAATACATGCAATGATAAAATAAAAATTAACAAACCTTAAATAGCGCTTTTAAAGAATTTATGGGTGTTTTAACCTTATTCATTACTTTCTCACATATTGACGTTCACTGTTAAAAGTTCAGCTGAAAGTATTAAATGTTGTCGTTAAAAGCAACAAACAAAGTTAACGAAATGGAAACTACTTTGTTGAATTGTTAATAGCGAGGAAATATTAAAAAGTGCTTTCAAAATAAAAGCTGCAATTAAACTCCTTAAAATGTTTTAAGTTCTATAAAAATACGCTTATTAAAGCATATTAATTTCAAGGTAAATTCATTTTAACTTTTGGTAAAAAGTTAAGCTCAAAATTGAAATTACTTTTTGATGTTAAAAGCTTTCAGAAGCTATGATTTTCCATTTTGGTATACGATTATTTACATCCAACGAACTTTTCAGACTCTCCTGCTATGTTGTAGTGTATGTTTGTTGAATTGTGATAAAATTTTGCAAACGTTATTTTGTGACTTCTTTGTAATTGGCAACGCGTTTTAAGGTACCAGTTGCAAACCAATCACTTAAAAATACTATATTCATGAATTTTGCAAAATTCATTGAATGAACTTTAACCTTTTTCAAATGTAAACAATACAATTCAAGTAAAAGAAAAAAATAACTATGCAATTTTTTTCATTTTTGTTTTGTATAGGTACCCACTTGACCTGAGATTCTATATAAACGAATGTTCACTAAAGCAAGGAAATTTCGAAACAAAATTATTATATTATTATTATAATACTGTAAGTTAAAAAATAAAATAAAAACACAAAAAAAAATTTGCCAGAATAGCGAAGTGGATGTGTGTTGGTTAGAATGGAGTCACCATATTCAAATCCTGCAGCGTAAGTGAAGGTATTAAAAATTAAGTTAAAATAAATAAATTAAAAATAAATTACTTTTTTACTTTTTCTGCTGCCTTTTTGCGATATTACTCGATTACCGATATTACTAACGAAAGTCTTGGTCAACTGGGTATTTGTATATCAAAGGCAAACAGAAATACATGCAGATACATACATACATTTGCATTACCACACACTGGTGTGAGCTGGATTACAAAAAATATTGATTGATAAACTGCAGAATTTTCAGACTGTGTTGAATATAACTTTTATATGTTTACATATGTATGTAACGAATGTAAGCATTCGCTTTTGCATTCGCTAAAACGTATGCGAATTTTTAAGCAAAAAAAAAATTTTTGAACTTCTTTTACGAAAACAGTTTACGATTAACAAATGTCAAAAACTCAAAAATTATTTTAAGCCAGCGTGAAAAAAAAATTCATACACATACATATTTACAACAGCTGCACATAGTGTGATATTTGCATTTGAGGTAAACAGCTTTGAAAGCTCTTAAATTTGTTCTTGTTTCTTTGCAAAATAAGAGCCAGCATTGTTGTCGTCGATATCTGATTGGTGTGAAGGCACAAAAAGCTTTTTATAAAAGTTTGTACATTATCCATATTGCTTAAACGTAGATGACTTATAAGTTAAGCATTCTTCAAAGCTTTAAAATCTTAGCGGAAAGCTTTTCTATAAAAAGGTTCTCATAGGCATCAAAATTATGTTTTATGAATTCGTATTTTCTTAATTTAAATAAAATGCTATATCTAGTACATCTATGTATATAATACAAGTTCATGTTCTTATATAAATTTATTTTCATGTGATTTTTGAACGTTTTCTAATATTTTCATTCGCATTCGCTTTCGCTTTCTCAAAAATTAAAATTTAGTATTCGCTTTCGCATTCGCATTCGCTAAACTGGTATTCGTTACTTCCCTAGTTTATACATACATACATACATGTCAAAAAAATGTTTTCAAAGCTCAAAGATTCTAGAAATTTTACATTCAAACATGAATTACAACAACAAATAAATTCCTTTATGATTATTTTTTTTGCGCGTACAGTCAGCTCTGCTGTCTACGACAATATGGCGCCACAGTTCTATAGACAAAAAAGACAACAGAGAGTAAACCATTTCTTGCACGCGGTGTCAAAAAAATGTTTTAAATTTAACAGCAAATAACAAAAACTCGCTATTTTATGGAAATTTTTTGCTGCTGCATTTTTTTAACACACGGTATTGTATGCAAAATACTTTTATTTAGGTTACATTCATAAAATAAAATTAAAAACTAGTTTTAATTTATTATTAATTAAAAATTAATTTCAAATAAATTCAAATAGTATATTTAAATTATTATAAAGGAAAATTCTGTAAAGTAATTATTGTTGTGAATAATAAATTATGTGAAACTGGGAAAAAATATTTATGTGCAAAATTAAAAGAATCTCTCATTTAAATGTTAATAATTATGCATTTATTCGTATTCAAAATGCAGGAAAGCTTTTACCAATTATAATAATGATTTAGTACATTTCAGGGAGTCTTTCTAATAAAAACAGTGCTTTTAAAAATAATTTGTGTTCCGATATTCTGATCAGGAGTTTGGTGAATGTTTGCAATTTGCAAATTGGAAAGGGCGTAAATGAAATTTACTCTCACCCATGATTAAACATAGTTTTTTCAAAATTAAACATATTGTGCTCAAAAATCAACAAACGGTTTAAAATATCGTTGTGTAATTTTAGGTCGAAAGTGGTCTGTAAAGTGTTGCCTACCTACTATTATCAACCTAATTTTTAACAAAAGTGTTTTAGAGTGTAGCTACTGACCGTATTTCTTTATTTTCCTTTGGATTACTGGGATAACGTAATTTTTTTGACGATATAAATGTTTTACTTCCACAATGGACCACAAAAAGCTTGGCGCAAGCCTCTAACGACACTAGAGAATAAAAATTTAGAAGGCATATTGAGCGAATTATCTGCCATCGCTCGAAGCTTATTTATAAATTTTATCTAGACAACGACCCGAAGCACAAATCGTCTCTCTATAGGAGATGGTTGCTATATAACTTCAGAAAGTTATTCACAATCCAGCACAAAGTACTGACTCAAAACCTATCGAAAATTTGTGGGATCACCTAAAGAAAAAGCCCTATGGAAAATAAAGAACAGTTTATATGGGTTATAAAGAACGAGTGGGAGAAAAGACCTGAAAATATAGAGCCTTATTAAAAAAAATTATTAAGGCTTTATAAAGGCGTAATAAGATAAATTTTGTATGAAAATTTGTTTTAAACCCCCTTTATAAAAGCTAATACATTCGATGTCCAGATGCTTACGAACAGTAATTGACGCTCAAGAAGGGCATACAATGTATTACTAGAGAAAAAAATATACATTTTATGAAAATAAACTCACTGGTTATTGAATGTGATATAAATTTGAAAACTTTTATTTGACAGTACGAAAACTGAAGTGGTTTGTTTTTAGCTCTCATTAAATTTTCTTATTGTAGTGATATTAATTATTTTATTAAGGGCCATTATTACAACTTAAAGATAGTTAAAAGTAGGATTTTATCCGACGTATAAAAAGCTTTCCATTATTGCAAATTGGATTTAAATTACCATGTAGGATAAACTTGCCTATAATTTATCGCTCACTTTAGGTTAAAGTAAAATTTTGCAAATGATAAAGTTTTTATACGTCCGATAAAACCCTACTTTTAGCTATCTTTAAGTTGTAATAATGGCCCTAAATAATATAGTTATAAGCAACTTTTAGAAGTTACTCACATAAAAAAAGTATCCAAAATTTGTGTAATTCACTTCAAAACAAGCGTTACAAGAGCTTTGATTTTGTATAGCAATTAAAACATTTTTTTTTGGCAATCTGTGACTTTCATTAATAACAGCGTGTGTCCAAAAATCAAACTTCGTCACTACAGCCGGAAACCCTTATTTTTCAAGCTTATTTAAAAAAAGGAAGAATATGTTTTAGAAAAATATGATGTCCATATTATGCATATGATGCGTCCATATTTTTCAACAATTTCTTAGAACTTTCGAAAATACATTTAAAATATAACAGTTTTATATCATAAACTCGAAATGAGAAATATATAAAATATGTTGCTATTACGTCGGGTGGTTATTGGTTTGCCGCAGTATTACTGCATTTTAAATATCCTGTGCGGCAAACCAATAACCATCCGACGATTAATGAAAACCACAGATGTATATGTATACGATGGTAGATATAACAATAGAAACACGGCTTTTAATGTTCCGAATGCCATTGGAAAGAACGAAGAACTTCGCATAGTTCGACTAACTTCGAATAGTTTGACGAACTTGCCTTCAAGAATTCGTTGCGTAAATTTGTCGTTTGAAAAACAAGTAAATTTGACGCCCTAAGAGTTTTACTCCAAATCTCTGTCGTGCTAGCACATAAAGGGTGTTTTTTATTGAGGTATAGAACTTTAAGTTGGCATCATTTTTTTAACTGGCGGCCATTTTGTCAACTGTCAAGTGATTAATATTTAGTTTGGTTTGCCATTTCATCATGAACAGGTTGACAAAAGAACAACGCTTGCAAATCGTGCAAATTTATTTCGAAAATAATGGTTCAGTTCGCGAAGTTTACCGCAAGCTCCGTCCATTTTATGGTCGACATAATCGTCCATCAGAGCAATTAATTCGGTTAACCATGGATCGTTTTCGCACTACGTTTACTCTATGTGATAATACGCATCTGCAGAGACGTCGAACAGTGCGCACCGAAGAAACAATTGCCGCTGTAGAGCAAAGTGTTGAAGAGGACCCGAATGAATCGATTCGCCACCGTGCACAGCAATTGGAGCCGACTAACCGACTATTTTGTTCCCGAATTGGATGGCATGAATGTGGATGAGTTGTGGTTCCAACAAGACGGCGCTACATGCCACACAGCGCACGTCACAATCGATTTATTGAAGGAAACATTCGATGAGCGCATAATTTCGCGGAATGGACCTGTCAATTGGCCACCAAGATCGTGTGATTTGACACCATTGGATTATTTTCTTTGGGGATATGTGAAGTCGCTTGTCTACGCCAACAAACCAGAAACGTTAGGGGACTTGGAAGCCAACATTCGTGGCGTTATTGCCAACATACGGCCCCATATGCTCGAAAAAGTGGTTGAAAATTGGACCTGTAGAATTGGCTTTATTCGAGCCAGCCGCGGCGGCCACATGCCCGAAATCATATTTAAACATTAATGGCATAAAATTATCCTTCCAATAAAGCCAAATTGATGGACATTAAAACGATTTTCTTGTGTTTTATTTCAATTCGAAGTTATATACCTCTGAAAAAAACACCCTATATTTGTAGCCCATGGATAACAAATTATGCAAATATTCACTACGGCAAAAACCACTTGCATATACATATATTCACACCAAAAAATAAAAAATTATGATTGTGTAATTGCAGTAAAAATAAATGAAAAAATCGATATCCAGTCTTAAAATTGATTAAAAGTTGAACAAATCACACTTATCCCGAAAACGTTGAAAATTCGTAAATATTGGAAAAAAGTCCCAATTTCAAATTCATTTAACTCGTTAAAATTGTAAGCTAAGTCAGTATCTCGGGAAAAGGCGTAAGACTTTATAAAAAATTCGCCAAAGCTTGCAAAAATTTTAAATTTTAAGTGCCTAAACAAAAATAAATAAAACAAGTAAGGGTGCTATATTCGGCTGTGCCGAATCTTATATACCCTTTACCAAAGTGCTTTCATGTAGTATAGAGATACATACATAAGCACATACATAAAGTATAAACAAAAAGAAAAAAATAATTTGACCTAGCTACTTTTATGTACAAAAAAAAATTAATTTTCAAACCCTAAAAACATAATTTTAGATTTTTCTGATTCCTTATACCAATCTAATAGTTCTCAAAATATATAGAAAGTGTGTTAAGTGAAAAAAGAAAAACGAAAATTCAAAAATATGTTTTATTTATTTACTTTAATATCTTGAAAAAAAGTTCAAAGTTTCCAGCTCTGGAGCTGTGGTTTTTATTTTTATAGTTTTCTGCAAAAAACTTTTATTTCCAAAACGTAAAATATATATATAATTTATAAAGGCAAAGATAAAAATTAATTAGACTTAGTTACTTTTCTGTATCACAAAAAGTGTAACTTTTCCAACCTTGAAATCATCCTTTTTGATTTTTCTGATTTCTTTTATTTTATTTATTTTTCTTTTAAGAATATAAGATATGTTTAATTTATAAAGAAAGGGAAAAATTTGTTTTAGTAAGTTACTTTTGTACAAAAAAAAAAAAAATTAAAGTTTTCCAACCCTGGAATCGTCTTTTTCATTTTTCAATTGCTTTTTTTATTTGAAATACTAATTTTATTCGTACTCAATCATAAAATAATTTTATTTAATAAAAAAAAATAAAAATTAGTTTTCGGTAGTTAATTTTTTATACCACAAATAGTGTAAGTTTCCCAACCCTGAAATCCTCCTTTTTGATTTTTCTGATTTCTTATACCAATATTTTTTTAAGAATGTAAGATGTGTTTAATTTATAGTAAAAAAGGAAAAATTTGTTAGAGTAAGTTACTTTTGTATAAAAAATAAGGTTTTCCAACCCTGGAAACGAGAGAAAAGAAAAATTTGCTTTAGTAAGTTACTTTTGTATAAAAAAAGTAAAGTGTTCCAACCACGGAAATGTGTTTTAAATTTTTTTAAATTGAAATACCAATTTTAATCGTACTATAGCATAAAATAAGTTTATTTATTTAAAAAAAAATAAAGTTAGTTTTCGGTAGTTAATTTTTTATACAACAAAAAGAGTAAGTTTCCCAACCCTGGAATCATCCTTTTTGATTTTTCTGATTTTGATATGTTTAATTTATAGAAAAAAAGGAAAAATTTGGTTTAGTAAGTTACTTTTGTATAAGAAAAAAAGTCAAGGTTTTCCAACCCTGGTAACGTCTTTTTAATTTTTTTAATATTTTTTAATTTTAAATACTAATTTTATTCATTCTGAAGTATAAAATAAGTTTATTTAATAAAAAATAATAATAACTACTTTTCGGTAGTTACTTTGTATAGGAAAATGAAGTTTAAGCTTCCCAGCTCTGAAACCGTCAACTCGATTTTGCTGATTTTCAATGCCAATCTTAGTTGGACCATTTCTGATACACCAGTCCAAGAACGATGTCTCTAGCTTTTCTGAAAGCTTCAGAAAACCGATTTCACCTACAGACAGACGGACATACGGACAGACGGACATCGCTTATTCGTCTTCCCTATGCCTAGGGATCCAGAATATATATACTTTATGGCTCGCTTATTAATATTCTGGAAATTACAAACGGAATGACAAACCTATATATACCCTTTTACCATTTTTTTTGGTAAAGGGTATAAAAAGCCAAAAACTTTGCACAAACTATTTACACCTTTCGAAAAATAAAAATAACACAAATTCGTAAAAAATTGCTAAATTTGCAACCAGCCATAATTTTTATTAAAAATCGCTAAAACTCTAAGGAATGCAAAAAGAAGTTGTAACAGCAGCATAATAGCAAACTATAAAATTCGCGATAACTGTTAAGAACCAGAATACTTGCAAAAATTCGTTTTTATCGCGAAGATTACAAAAGCTCGCGAGCAATTTCAAAATCGTAAACAAGACTTAATATCAGTAAATGAACGCTTTACTTGTAAAAACTTGCAAGAAAATTTGATTCATATCAGAGCCATAGATGTAAATCATGATACAATTTTTCTTTTTCTGATGTATTTTGTTTGATAATATTTTAAATTGCAATTTTTTTTAGAAAGTGATATTTAATATGAGATTTTGGACACAGTTATATGTATTTTTACTATTTTTATGCATTTTCATAATTTTTTAATTTTATTCGTTAACAAATACAAAAATGCCACTTTTCATTTCTGATCATATACATATGAGAAACAAATAAAATTATTTGCCATTAAAATTTAATTTATGTGGCTTAATAAAAGAAGAGCAATAAATTAAGAAAACATGCTTTCTTTTTTTCATACGTATACATGTTTTTTAACAAAGAAATGCAAATTTTTTCGTTTTCTTTTTCAGATATTTTGGCAAGTAAAAATTTTACAAGTAATAAGTTGTAGAAATTTTTTTGTCTTAACTTTTCTCTCTCTTTTAACGCTCTCTCTTTGCAAACTTTTTGAGTTATGGTAGAGTTATGGTAGAATTAGTAAAATCGTGTCGTGAGTTGGCGGATCAGCTGACAAAATCTGTAACATAAATAAAACATGTTTCTGTTTATTTAATATGTATCGTAACGTATGTGAGGTAAAAATATACAGAAAATAGATTTCTACGTCAACTTCTCTCTTACATACATTCACACACAAGTATAAAGCAAAGAGAAATACAATAACAGCTCACACGTTCGCTTGCAACTACACGTTTTTACTAAAGTTGTCTTTACATGGTAAAGGCTTAAGGCTCAGTTAGCCGACGGTAATGTAAAGTAACTGCAAGGTAGGAAACAGCTGATCGAGATTTTTATATGAAAAGTATGTTACGTTACATTACATCTCTATAACCATTTTCATTACTTTTCACATAATAATATCGATCAGCTGTTTCCTACTGTTGCAGTTACTTTACATTACAGTCGGCTAACTGAGCCTTTAGTTAGCCGACTGTAGTGTAATGTAAATGTAACGTAAGAAACAGTTGTTGTCAATTGGAAAATCCAAAAACTCAAAAACCAGCTACTTTATTGAAAGTTTGCATGCGCATTGGACACATCCTTTTGATTTATGTACTTCGGCTAAGCAGACTTTAATATATAAATATATTGGGAAAATAGGCGGGGTCAAACCCGCTAAAATTTACGCTGTATTTTATATGTTTCATTCCAGATGACTCCTACCAAATTGCGTACACACTGGCGACACGTTGTAATGACACAATAGTGCATTTTTAAGGTCTACCATTCAACACCCATCACGCTCTAATCCATTATTTTATGTAACTATGCCATTTTCAACTGGCACAGTGATCATGAATAGAAATAAAATACACTAGAAATTTTAAGTTTAAAAAGTGTTGTCATAGAAAATTTTTCAAAAAGTAGTCAGATCCCTACAAAAACATAAATGTGAAAAAAGGCCAAGATCCTATCCATAGTTTCGGCCATTAAAAGTAGTGAGATATAAATTTTGACTAAGTTCTTGTTTGACACAACATCTAATACTGAAATATGCTATGCATTATATAAATTTTTAAACGTAAGGTTGTCATATAATTTTTCTAGTTGGCCTTTTTTCACATTTATGTTTTTGTGAGGATATTTTTTTACATAAAAGCATTAAACAACATTATGATTGTTGGAGTTTCTTTATATTCATATCAATATGATTTAACTGCTACTTTATAATTCAATCACAATATCTTGCTGTTCGATTATGCTTGCTTCAATCATAATTTTTCTTTGCATGTATTTATTACGAACTGAGGAGCTGGCGAACAAAACTATAGAAATTTATAGGCATATCCTCAGTACATAATTTTTTTTATTTTTTCGGACTCTGCAAGTACACATCTATGGAGTCACGAATTATTTTCATTCAAAACCAGTTCGATCCTACACAGAAAAAAAAACATCATCGAAATGCAACCAACAAAACAAATTATTAATATTTAATTTAAAAATTAACAATCATCATTGTTGATATAACAAATTAAAATTTTTGTAGTCAATCAAATTACTCAACAAAATTATTTGTTAAATTCAGCCATGTCACAGAGCTCAATTCCATTCGGAAACGGAATTCAATCAATTTAGAATACTATTTTTCATTTATTTATTCAAAGCTGGATTACAATTATTTAGTTTTTATTTATTTGTTATGCAAATTACAAAAATACAATCAACAGAACAAAATGTGCGGAACTGGTTTCTTTGGTATTGCCATACCATTTTTGTATGTACTTTATCAAAATCTTCATATTGGCAGCACACAAAACAAAAAAAGACAAGGCAGAATTAAAATATGCATACAAAAAAAATTTAAAACGCCTAAACATATGCCACATTATAATTTACTACAAAATGATGTTGCCACACTTGTAAAATTGAGCATTTTTTCGGATTGATGAAAACGATGGGAATCTGAAGCACCAAAATGAAATTTGAACGGAATGGTTAATACGGAATCAAAACCATTCCGAACGGAATCTGTGACACGGCTGATTATATCATAACGGAATGCGCACATGTAGAAAAAACAAGAAATCATGTTTTGTGTGTATTCATTATTTGCTTATCTAATAAAGTGTTGCTCTTTAGCTGAGAGATAAGTGAGTTAGTCATATGTTTAGGTTAGCGCAGTTTTTTACGTTTTTCCAATTTTGTCATTAATGGTAAACGCGTTGTACATTTTTTCATAACACTATAGCTTCTGAACGCGGTTAGTGCAAAGTCGAAAGGATTGGAAAAAATAAGAATGCAACAACTTATTAAATTTAATAAAAACTTAAGAAATCTTTTGAAATTTTTTATAAATATTATACAAACTTTTTTTAAAGAGGATATATTTTTAAGTGCGATAGAAATTACGAAAGCATTAATTGACTTCTAGGATTAGTATAATCTGGCAAATCATCATGAATATATTGACGCTTATGTAACTCTACAAAATTATCCATATTTACTTTGAAAATCCATCAACAATTGGAGCAACTTTTAGACGACTTCATAATTTTTATGGACCACATAATTGTCCACCCAGTGCTTATAAGCAAGCCAGCCTGGTTTGTAATATTCAAAATGGGCGCATTTAAAGTGAAAACAATCTACTACAGACCCTACAGACCCCATAACATGGAGAAAAATGGAAAAATTAAGATCGCGTTATGGTCAATAGAGATCGTTACCACACCATGATCAATTAAGTTTATGTTTGAAAATATGGCTGATATTGATCCGGGTGAGATGTTGTTTCAACAGCATGGAGCTAGACGGGGACTTTCGTCTTCTTGAAATAAAAATTTTGTGATCGTGGCGTTGGCTGAAGTAGTTAGCACTTTGAATACAAAGGTCCTGGTCCTAGGTTCAATCCCTGTATCCAACAGTCATTAAATAGCAATACCAGGCATTTTCTGATGTGCATTAGTGTCCCTTTATATAAATTGTTGTAGGAAATTTCAAGTGATGAAGGCATAGTCACTGATCACTGAACTATACCGACTTCAGCAGCTAACATCAGAGCCTCCTCCTTCGGAAAATCATCGGCGAAGTAAACTAACTAATAAAATGGCTATTATGCACAGCTTCAAAAAAAAATTAATACTCCTCATTTAATTAACACCAGCGGCGCTGCAACACTGCATTATTCAAAAAAACGTGCATAAAGCAGAGTTGAATGAAGCTTTTCTCTGTCTCTTCCTTCACCGCCTGTCTCCTCTATCACTATTCCTTTCCTAAAAAAGGTAACATTTAGTAATATTTAGTAGTAGGAATTCCTTGCCTCAATGTTACTTTTCTTTACAAAAAAACCAATACTGGAAAAAATTTAACAATATTTGACATCCAGAATGCGATTAATCAATAAAAGCCGCTGTTATAGACCCACATTATTGATATAGCTTGTTGCTATCACCAAGTCTGAATTCGCTGTTGGCCAAAAAGTGATACCGTTTTTTGAGGGCTCACTGATGTTTTACTACCCGTTGGTAGTACTATCGAACCTATATTGTGAATAACGTGTGTCTTTTTTCACTGTTGCATAGTGTAATCCGTAAAATAATTTTTTGTAATATCCTCGTAGTAGACAACATATTTTGTTTAATATGTTAATTATTCATTCACTCAACTCATCAAAATTTTTTTTTTTTTATAATGCATGTATTTATTTATTGTATCTTCATATGTGAACTAACAATAAGTATTCAAATCTTAAATCTATAAAAAAAAAAAAAAATTATTAGGCCCGACCAGTGTCGGACATAAACTTAGTGGTAGTTATAAATAATACATTAGTAGTGATTGATAATCAAAAAAAAGGGGGGGGGGGGGAAGTATTTTCAAGTAGTCCCATCTGGAGTGTTAGGTATAAGAGCCCGTGTGTCCCTCTTTTTTAAGCGGATGTGTCCAGTAAAGTTCAAAATATTACGAGCAAGCGGATTAGGATGTGATTCGAGTTTTGTTAAATACTTGCCTGCGTATTTTGCAATTTCTTCAGTCACTAGTGGCATATTTAAATCACGATGTATAATAGAATTTTGGATGTACCATGGAGCCGATGTTATTAACCGTAAAATTTTGTTTTGCCTTCGTTGGATTCTCTCGACATTGGAAGCTGAAGCAGTGCCCCATAACTGAATTCCGTAGCACCATATTGGCTTCAAAAGCGACTTGTACAGTAAAAGTTTGCAGTCTAAGCTGAGTGTTGATTCGAATGGGGGAGCAAGTATCTCTTCTTAGGGTGAACGTTATATGGACACACTTTTGTTCATTGACTTTAATTCTCCATAAGTTCAACCATATTTCCAGCTGAGTGATATGTTCCTGGAGATTGCGGGATGCCTCATAAGGGTTTTCGTGCACACTCATACAGGCTGTATCATCGGCAAAAGTAGAAATATGGATATTATTGCTCACAGGCATATCACAAGTATATATTAAATACAAGACAGGACCCAGAATACTACCCTGGGGCACACCAGAAGATATAGATTCGGGCACACTCGTGAACTCTCCTTCCACAACAGTGAACTTCCTATCAATAATATAACTTTCCAAAAGCTTTTGAATGTTTATTGGCAGATATGTCTTCAATTTTAAAACTAGGCCTTCGTGCCATACTTTATCAAATGCCTGAGAAACATCAATAAAGAGAGCAGAACAATACTTCTTTTCTTCAAATGTTCTTCTTACAACTTGGACCAGTCTATGCGTTTGTTCAATCGTGCTGTGCTGACTTCTAAAGCCAAATTGATGGTCCGGGATGCACCCATTATCAGTTAAAATTTTGGACAATTTAGTCATGAGCAGCTTTTCGAAAAGCTTTGAGATTGTAGATAGTAAGCTTATGGGCCTATATGACTCAGTCTTGGTAAGATCTTTGCCCGCCTTTGGAATCATTTTGATCTTGGCCAGTTTCCAGTTATGTGGAAAATACTGCATTCTTAAAATAGCATTAAAATAAATAAAATTAAAAATTAAAATTAAAATAAATAAAATAAATTCTTATTGCAATATGAGGCAAGTTCATGAGCATTTTGTTACTAATGCCATCAATACCTGGAGCTTTCTTCGGGTTGAGTTCAGCAATTACTTTTTGTACTTCACGCATCTTAAACCTTAAGGGACGAGGGGGTAGAGAAACTACACTCGGTAAATCAGCAGCACCCGTACATGAATTGGGAGTGAATACAGATTTTAAATGCTCAGAAAATAAGTTACCTTTCTCACTATCACTTCTTGCCCAGCCTCCGGCCGCAGTACGCAATGGTGATTTAAGATCAACGGGTCGTTTAAGATTTCTAGTAGCGCGCCATAAAGAGTAATTAGATGCGGACGTTACATCAAGACCTTCTAAATACTTTTCCAGTAGTGCAGTTTTTTCCGATGATAGCAGCTCTTTGAGTCGTTTAGTACATTCTTTAAGTCTGATTTTATTTAGGGGTGATCTGTGTTGTTGCCATTCTCTTCTAGCTCTCCTTTTTTCACATACAAGACGTTCAATTTCCGTAGAATAAATTCTGTTAAAGCCGGTCTGCGGATAGGAGGTAGTGGCGTGTTCAGCAGCCTGTTTAATATTTTCGTTAAGATTGGCAATATTAAATTCAATATCATCGCATGATCTAAGCTGAATGTTTTCTACGCAGTGACTACTAAGATATTTTTTGAATACCAGCCAGTTGATTCCATTAATCATCTTCACATATGAGTTAGTTAAATCACTCCTTAGTGGGTTGAAAATTGTAACTATTGTTGGAGAGTGATCGGAGGACAGATCTAGAGAGGCCTCTACATGAATTAAGTCCCTATGAATATTTTTCGTGACGGCAAAATCTATAACATCTGGAATTTTTCTTACGTCAGTAGGCCAGTAAGTAGGCTCCCCACTCGAAATGACATCTAAGCCCATTTTTGAAATTGTATTGAACAAGGCTCGACCTCTAGGTGTAACAAGACGCGATCCCCAGTACGTATGTTTTGCATTGTAGTCACCAGCTGCCACGAAACAAGATCCAAGCGATTTGTAGAACTTCTCATACTGATCTTCGCTAACTGAAAATCTGGGAGGTGAGTAAATTGATGATATCACGAAATTCGCACAAAAATTTTCTACGAAAATATTCGTTGCTTGCAAATATTCTTCACTAACGTTGTCAAGGACATAGTGCTTGAGTCTTGACTTAATCAGAATTGCTGATCCACCACATGCTCTCTCTCTCGGGTCCTTTGTATCATATAAAGTGTAACCATTTATTTTAAATAAGCTTCTTGAGGTCAAATGAGTCTCAGAAATCAACATTATATCAATATTTTTTTCCATGAGGAAGTGCTCAAGTTCATTTTTATGTTGGCGAATGCCGTTTGCGTTCCAGAAACATATTTTTAACGTGTTCATGGTTTATTAACTAATGCTTGAAGCAGTGTATTCTGCATTCGCAGCATTTCTTGCATCATACTTGTCATATTTGTAGTAAAGTTGTTTATAGTTAGCACCAGATTCTCAATAGTAGCTTCAAGGCGACTAAAGTTAAAGCTTGAGTTTGAATTCGTTGAATTATTTGGCGGTGGAACATTTTGCGTGGGAATTGAACTAGTCTTAGCAGCATCAGCATACGATACACGTGAAGTAACTGATTGGCTGATTTGAGCAAAAGTGTCGGAGTTCGCGTTTACTTGTAGAGCTGGAGTTAGCTTGGGTTTTTGACCCATAGCCTGTTTAACGAAAGAAAATACAGGGCACCCTCTATAGTTAGCTGTGTGATTACCTCCACAATTACTACATTTTTTTCTGCTTGATCTTTTGGCTTAGTGCAGCTAGCAGTACCATGCAATTCACCGCAGATAACACACACTGTAGGTAACTTGCAGTAAGTTTTCTTATGGCCATATTCTTGGCAATTATGGCACTGTACGGGACCTGAACGCTTACGTGGCTCTTCAACTGTGATTTTTCGATGTAAGATATACTTTACGTTATAAACTGGATGGGCTTCATTTTTTTTCAATTGTATGTCATTCGGCTCCAGTTCAACCCGAAATAGGGGTTGGGGGACCTTTTCTCTATTAAATATGTTGGTAACATTTTTTACCTTGAATCCTTGGTCGACAAGTGCACATTTTACTTCTTCGGGTTCAACATATGAATCTATGCCCTTTAATACTATCTGTAGGCCTTTAGCACTCTTAAGTTGGTATGTGTAAAAATTTGTTTTATTTTTTTCGAATTCACTAACAATTTTTCGGAAATCTTTTTCATTATATATTTGGATTTTAGTTTCATCAATATTATTGCAAAAGAAATTGCAAAATACGCAGGCAAATATTTAACAAAACTCGAATCACATCCTAATCCGCTTGCTCGTAATATTTTGAACTTTACTGGACACATCCGCTTAAAAAAGAGGGACGCACGGGCTCTTATACCTAACACTCCAGATGGGACTACTTGAAAATACTTTCCCCCCCCCCCTTTTTTTATCACTACTAATGTATTATTTATAACTATCACTAAGTTTATGTCCGACACTGCTCGGGCCTAATAATTTTTTTTTATAGATTTAAGATTTGAATACTTATTGTTAGTTCACATATGAAGATACAATAAATAAATACATGCAACAAAATCAATATTACCTCGTTTAATTGGAATGATGTGAAAAGTATTTTCACCAATGGTCGACAGTAGTTTTTTTATAAGCGCGTTAGAATTTTTTTCTCTCAGATAAATAGGTGGTGGCTTAAAAGACTTTTGCGATGATGTAGAGGGCTTGTCGTCGGTGTCTTGCAATAATGAAAAACGATTTTGACGATTGGTAGATGATGCGCTGTTATCCCTAGACATCTTTGGAGCAGATGAAATTTTTGAAGAATTTGGGCTTCGCCCACGCTTTACCACTGTTATATATCTGTCCATTCCCACTTGTACCTTGGGTTTTGAGCTACTGTTATCTGTAGTGATAACTTGGTTTAGTGATGAAGGCGAGCCCGATGCGGATGATATCGCAGACTTAAATGAAGAAGTACTAGGCAATGGTAATGTTAACGATTCACTAGTTGGCATTGGACAAAGCGAAGTTGATCGCTGACGAAAAATTGGCTTTGCCGTTAAAAAAAGATTTTCATCAGATTTATTATTTATATTTTTTTCATTAAGAGTTTCAGAACTCACAGTAAAATAAGCATTTCTGCCGTTAGAACTCACTTCAAAATTTTTTTCCTTTGAGGTACTTATACAGAGTATTATTCCTCAAGGGAACTTTGTTTGTGTTTACGGTTTTTTTTTTGTTTTTACTATTTCTTGCTATGTAAAAAATATTAGTAAAGCCAATAAGCTTATTTATCAAGGTGAATATGTATTACGAATATTTTTTGTATAATTTTTGATTTTGTTGTTTTTTATATTTGTTTCGTATGTATGTATGTAAAAAAAACCGCTTTAATGTCTCTTCACTATGAAGGTTCAACGAGAACTGACTACTCATCAAAATAAATGAAAATAATTTATTAATATACTCACATTATGAAGAAAATTCCATAATTTATTTAAGTCATTAAGCAAAATCAATTACCTGAAAGAGAGGGAAAGAAATTTCTGTAATTAGTAAATTACACTAAATGAATTTAAAAAGGACTTTGTTTAACTATGTGTAAATAATTAGTTTTATAAATACACATACATATATTTGTATATATATATATATATATATATATATATATACATATATATATATATATATATATATATATATATATATTACATTTGAGTAATTTTGCAAAAACAAAAAGTAAATTTAATGCAAATTTGATGCGTATAAAATTCTGACTACAATCTGGAGTTTAACTTAAGAAAGTTTAATTTCAAACAGATACAAAAACAATTATACAAGTTTTTTCTTGTCTTGTCTAATAGAATATAAAACATTGAGAAAAACAACGAAGCAAAAAAAAAGCCAACAGCGGAAAAACGAAATGAAAGACTATCCAATTAAAAAATAACGATAGTACTGATTATATAATCACTAGAGTGGAAAGATTAGCAACATGAAAAACCTCCAATACCAAAAAATATTTCTAAAATGTGGCAATCGCCAAAAAGAAAACGGTCGTTAATAGAAAAATTTCTAAAATGTGAAAAAGAAAAGATCACTAGCATACCCAAAAAATCGCCACCACTGAAAATTTTTTAAATGTAATACTCGTATGTGCTCCTATATCGATCGTTAAAATGCACTAAATCGCCAAAACGAAAAAATTCGCCAAGACGGAAAAAATATTGGATATTGAAAACTATCACAATGCAATTTTTATCTAAGCTCGCTGTGGTAAAATAGATTAATTGATTTAAGTGGGGAGCACATGTAGATGCCCCTCTTACTATGGAGCATTATAGTTGTGGTTTGCTGGTTGCTGTGGTAACATTAATACGGTTTCCTAACCAAACTCTAGTTTTATCGTATGATTAATTAAATACGCAATTTAAAATTATTTCCACTTGGCATTTGGTTATTACTTAGTATTTTCAATTGTACATTATGTATGTCTGTTGGCTTGGGTAAAATTGCGTTAGGTTGAAAAGGAGGCAATTACAATAATTCATTACCAGGGACAGGGGTGTCATGCAAATGCATGTTTTTTCCCTTAACTCTGATAATGGCTAGAATGAAATATCTTTACGAAACAATGAATTTGCTTAAAAATGGCATCAATTTGTTAGTGCATATTTTTGCATATTTTGCTGAAAATGCATATTTTTGCATAATTGAGCTATTAATGCATATTTTTGCATAATTGAGTTATTAATGCATATTTTTGCTCAAAAATTCAAATTTCAAAAAATATTGCAAAACTGTTTTTGGCAACTGTATTCGCTTGCATTGTTGTAGAATTGTGGAACGATTGTACAAGCACTCATACCTACCAAATTTAATGGAAATTGTACTTTTGATAATTTCAAATTGTCCGCTATTAAATCCGGAAGTAGTGAAACAATTATGCTGAAACTTGATATTGTTTTTAAAAATTATAACGGATTCAAAAACCAAATCTAATAGCTAGTATTCAATTCATTGTAATGGTTGAGTTAAATAAATATACAACATTATATAAAAAAGAATCATTTAAATTTGAGCCGATTACACCCACAGACGTTACAAGGCCTTTTTCAATGCACAAAGCTTTCTAAGAACATATTGATTGGACTTCACGTTCGATAATACATATGTATGAATAATAAAAAAATAACGGCCTGGCCCACAATGTCGACAAGAAATTATCTCTCGCTTAGTAATATTGAAAACAAAAACAAATTTTCTTATTTTGTTTTTGTTTTCAACATTACTAAGCGACAGATGATTTCTTGTCGACATCGTGGGCCAGGCCGTAAATAAATAACAACACTTTTCTTTTTCTATTTACGTATCGCTCCTTTACTGTAATATAAACATACATATGTATCTCGAAAATGCGAATTTGGAGTTAATAATACCATATTTAATCTTGTGTAAAGATTTAATATAAAAGGTTTGTACACGCACCTCTTGAGAAAAGAAAATAATTATTTTTACATCTTTATTTAGTAATATGTACATTGAAAACTTTACTTTTGAATAATTTTTTTTAAAGATATGTGCATATTTTATTGTTTTTAGTGCATATTTTGCGTTTTTGATGTCATATCTTAGGCGCCTAAAATACCTTTTTTAAATGCATGAAGTCCTTGTCCCTGTTCATTACCATACGAACTTACATTTGTACCCAATCTGGCGTGATGTGCGCTCTTTTGCTGTTTACTTTAATGGAACTAATGTCACTTGAGAGCTATTCTATGTTAACTTTAATTCTGCTAATCAGCAAAAACTTTCAGATGTACGAGTATATATAGTCAAACAATAACATAAAAATGGTTCTATATTTATGATTTATGATGTTTCTGGAACGCAAACGGCATTCGCCAACATAAAAATGAACTTGAGCACTTCCTCACGGAAAAAAATATTGATGTAATGTTAGTATCTGAGACTCATTTGACTTCGAGAAGTCTTTTTAAAATTTATGGCTACACTATATATGATACAAAGGAGCCTAGAGGAAGGGCTTGCGGTGGATCAGCAATTCTAATAAAGTCAAGACTCAAGCACTATGTTCTTGATAACATTTGTGAAGAACACCTACAAGCAACAAATATTGGCATTGAAAGTTTTTGTACAAATTTTGTTATATCATCAATTTACTCCCCTCCCAGATTTTCAATCACTGAGAATCAATATGAGGATTTCTACAAATCTCTTGGACCTTGTTTTGTAGCAGCTGGCGACTACAATGCTAAGCATACGTTCTGGGGTTCGCGTCTTATTACCCCCAGAGGTCGAGCATTGTTCAACACTATTTCAAAAATGGGCTTGGATGTCATTTCGAGTGGGGAGCCCACTTATTGGCCTACTGACATACAAAAAATTCCGATGTTATAGATTTTGGCGTCATAAAAAATATCTTTAGGGATTTAATTCAAGTTCAAGCTTCTCTTGATCTTTCGTCCGATCACTCTCCGACGATCATTACAATTTGTAGTCCCTTAAGAAGTAACTTACCTGACCCATATGTGAAGATGATCAATCGTGTTAATTGGCTGGGGTTCAAAAAATATCTCAGTAGTCATTGTACGGAAAACATTACGCTTAGAACATCCGATGATATTGAATCTAACATTGCCAATCTCAGCGAGAATATTAAACAGGCTGCTGAACATGCCATTATCTCCCATCCGCAGACTGGGTTTAATAAAATTTATTCTACAGATATTGAACGTCTCGTACGTGAAAAAAGAAGAGCTAGAAGGGAATGGCAACAGCACAGATCACCACAAAATAAAATCAGATTTAAAGAGTGCACTAAACGACTCCAAGAGTTGCTTGCGTCTGAAAAAACTGAATCTCTTAAAAATTATCTGGAAGGTCTTGATGTCACACCAGCGTCTAATTACTCTTTGTGGCGCGCTGCTAGAAAGCTTAAAACACACGTTGAGTATAAGCCACCTCTACGCACATCTACCGGAAGTTGGGCAAGAAGCGATACTGAAAAAGGTAAAATATTTGCTGAGCACTTAAAATCCGTTTTTACGCCAAACATATGTACTGGTGTTGCTGATTTGCCGAATGTAGTCGCTCTACCCCCTCAACACATAAAGTTTAAGGCGCGTGATTTACAAAAATTAATTGCCGAACTCAACCCGAAGAAAGCTCCGGGTATTGATGGAATTAGTAACCAGATGCTTATGAACTTGCCTCGTATTGCAATGAGAATCCTATTATTCATATTTAATGCCATTTTACGACTGGAGTATTATCCACACAGCTGGAAGCTTGCCAAGGTTAAAATGATTCCAAAGCCGGGCAAAGATCTAACCAAGGCTGAGTCATATAGGCCAATAAGTCTACTATCAACTATGTCAAAGCTTTTCGAAAAACTGCTCAAAACAAAATTGTCCCCAATTCTAATTAGTAGTGGGTGCATACCAGACCATCAATTTGGTTTTAGAAGTCAGCATAGCACCATTGAACAAACTCACAGACTGGTTCAATTTATAAGAAGAACTTTTGAGGAAAAAAAGTATTGTTCTGCGCTCTTTATTGACGTTTCCCAGGCATTTGATAAAGTGTGGCATGAAGGCCTAATTTTAAAATTGAAGACTTACTTACCAATAAACATTTTAAATATTTTGGAAAGTTACATTATTTCCCGTAAGTTCACTGTTGTGGAAGGAGACTTTGCGAGTAGGCCTGAGACTATTTCATCCGGTGTGCCACAGGGGACCAGTTTTATACTTGATTTATACTTGCGATATGCCTGTGAGCAGTAGTATCCATACTTCCACATTTGCCGATGATACAGCCTGCCTTAGTATGCACGAAAACCCTGATGAGGCATCCCGCAAACTTCAGGAACACATTAGCCAGATGGAGCTTTGGTTAAACTTATGGAGAATTAAAGTCAATGAACAAAAGTGTGTCCATATAACGTTCACCCTAAGAAGAGATACTTGCTCCCCCATTCGGATTAACAATCAAGTTGCTCCTCAACATTCACATGTGAAATATCTTGGTATACACCTTGATCGACGACTTACATGGAAACACCACATTGACTCTAAGTTAACTCAAATGAAACTTAAATTAACTCAGGTACATTTGCTGATTGGTAGAAATTCAACACTTAGCCTAGACTGCAAACTTTTAATATACAAGTCGCTTTTAAAGCCAATATGGTGTTACGGAATTCAACTATGGGGCACTGCTTCAGCTTCAAATGTAGAGAAAATTCAACGAAGGCAAAATAAAATCTTACGCATGATAACATCGGCTCCATGGTACATCAAAAATTCAAATATACATCGTGATTTGAATATGCCACTAGTGACTGAAGAAATTGTAAAATACGCAGGCAAATATCTAACAAAACTCGAGTCACATCCTAATCCGCTTGCTCGTAATATTTTGAACTTTACTGGGCACATCCGCTTAAAAAAGAGAGATACACGGGCTCTAATATTCAACACTCTAGATGATGAAGCTGCTTGAAAACACTTTTTTCTTTTTGTTGCTTATCACTACTTATGTATTATTAATAACTATCACTAAGCTTATGTCCGACACTGGTCGGGCCTAATAATTTTTTTATAGATTTAAGATTTGAATACTTATTGTTAGTTCATATTTGAAGATACAATAAATAAAAAAAACATGCATTAAAAAAAAAAAAAATATTTATGATTTTAACAGGCTAAAAAGTTCGTATCGCTTTTTAAGCCAAATTACATGTGATAATTATTAATGAACAAATAACACCAACGTCTGTTGTAAATATTCTGACTAACAACACATAGTTGAACGGAACAGCCAGCCGTTTTCGAAGGCCACTAAACCTTCATCATCAGCGTTCTTTTGTGTTTGGTCCACTGTGTGTGGTGTCAGTTGATGTAGATTTCTGCTTTATATACTTAGCATTTTATTGCAAATGAAATATGTGAATTGTTTTGATTCATCGTATTTCAATTTGCTGAAAGCTTTTTTGTATTGTAAGCTCAATTTTACCATCACTATATTTACAACAGTCTTACCATTGTCGTTTTGTTCTTTTACTAATTATACACATGTTAGTTAATTTGCTTATTTTTTGTTCTACTTAAGACAAACTTTTTTGGTTTGTTACTATTAAGTATATTTTTATTTAATTTTTGCCACAGGCAAAATTAAGTCTTAAGTCTATGGTTAGATTTTATAGAAAAAACTTTGCTAGAAAACTAAATTTATTATATATGCCATGTACGTATACAAATTAACCACTCAAAAGCTTAAATTATTAAAAGAAACAAAAGTACCAAATCAGGGCTATTGTGTCACACTCTCATTCAATATACATACACATGTACATCCCATCACTGTCTACAAATGCCACGTAACGTCATCATGAAATTCTATTTTCTGCAGGTTCAGACGTTACATTTACGTACCATTTCAGTCAGGTAAGCATTAGGATAGCTTTTCATGCAACAGATTCGAACAGCTGATACATTTACATTTACAGTTCTACATTTACAGTCGGGTAATTCTGCCTTAAGTGTGCGACAAGTCGAACGTTATCGATATCGTGGGATTAGCCCTACTTCTTTTGATTATTTGTTATGAACAAAAAGTCTTCGCGACATCAATTGTTAACACTCATAATTGGTCTTGTGCAGGACATTAATTCGAAACATCGTGTAATTATACAGGTGACTGCGTAAGAATTTGTAATACAAAAATACGGCAACCATAGCTGTGTAAAAAACTGATGAACGTCGAAAGCACAAAAATAATTGTACCAAAAAACCAAAGTTTTTGACACTCGTCAGCTACAAAGCACATACAGCAAAAGTAGCGCTGCCACCTGGCTATATACGAGTACACATTGATTCGAAACATGTACTTTAAATATCAAAATATGTATATACATATGTACATATCGTCGGTTGGCTATTGGTTTGCTGCAGACAATGTATTTTGAATATATTGTGCCGCGATATGTACAACTTATTGCTCCCCTGCAACGTTTGCATCTTAAATTAATTTATTCCGCCATTTGCAGAGATTTGCGGAAGGTATGTCATTTATTTGCATTAACAACCTTTGGCAAACAGTGCTGCCAATTATGCATTTTTGAACGTTATATGCTCGTGATGCTGGAGACGTGCACTATGATTTTACGAACGTACCCATTCTTAAATACATACATATCGTTGGTCTAAAGTAGGAAGGCCCTAACAAAAGTTATTGTAACTTTATAGGAAAAGGTAAAAATATAATAGAAATTGTAATACTCAAAATGTAACTTCTTTTTGCAAAACTGCTTGTAAAAGCGTTATTTTTTACCATATTTCAATAAATTTTTGTGACGAGTTGTATTTGTGTGAAATGTATCAGTCAATGAAAAATTCAATTTCGTAAAAAATACGAGTTAAGGACTATCTACTTGAGATCATCGACATGAATCTCCATCTATTACATCAATACCAGAGATCGAAAATCAGAGATCATTTAAAAACTTATTAAATATATTTATGAAGCAGCCTGTATGAAAACTGTAAAAAAACAAATAGAAAAACCTAGTACAACATTTAAAAAAGTTATTGCCAATTATTTTACAATTGTTTCAAGAAAATTAAGAATGAATGAGTGTAGCGCTTTACTCATCATTGGGACATGAGGATACTTCAAGTGTTGTGGACCGTAATGCTTTAATAAAGTAGTTAAGACGTCAAACATATACATATCGAGCCTATGCGATTTATCATAAGTCCCTATTTACACTATTCAAGTCTTATTGCTTAGCTGATTAGTTTATTAGGGGAGAGAGACGGGGGGAAAGGAAACGTTTCTGTTCCCCTCGTCTCTCCCTCTAATCATTACATTTACTAATCAGCTTAGCAATAAGACTTGCACAGTGTGATTTGGGACTAAGCGGCAAAAATTTAAGTTTCAGAAGGCTTTTATAAAATATTCAAATATGTTTTGTACGTAAATTGTCCCTTACGATACAATTTTACAGCCCGTACCTTAAAATTTATCAACAATTTTGGCATTGTGATAGTTCTAAACTATAATAATTTTAAGTTCAGTTGTGTTGCTAGTTAACTCGGCAACTGAAGTTCGGTTGCCATGTTCCAGTAAGGAACAGCTTCCACCAAAAATACTTAATTACAAACTCGATTACCTTTTTTGAATATTTTTGCTGGGGCATAAAACACAGCACAATTCTATTACTCTAATGCCACTAGCTCATTTTTTACGTAAATTTACGGAAATTTTAAAATAAATTTCATATTAACATGCGAGTTTGGTCAAACAAATTAAGAAAAGTATACCAACTGATTGTCAAAGCACGCGAAAAGTTGAGAGTTGCCTTTTTTTTTGCTTCGCTTTGCGTAAAAAGTACTTTATGTGACATGTTTCATATAGACATGTACATTTCATCTTAGATGTCAAAGCGAATCCTCAACGAAACGTGAAGCAAAAATATTATCTGACATGGCCTTAATGGTGGTTTTTTAAAGCAAGCCCATGCAACTAATGTCAATGGCATGTGTGCGTTTGTATGTGCGCAGAAAAATAATGCCCCTATCACGGTTCTCAACTAAATTCAGTTTGGTCGTCTAAGAGTAGACCAAACTTACACACGACCAAACTGTGTTTTAGTATTATGAACCACAACTGTTTTTTAGTTCAAATTATCATCGCCTTGCCAACTTAAAATATTTAGTTTGACACGAAAAAAAAGCACAACGTTTCAGAAAAAGTATTGTTTTGAGTGTTTTAGTTCAAAGAAATCATACCAAATGGATACAAATATGTGTAGATTTATTTTATGACGACGAAAACGAAGTCGCAATTATAGATGTGCTACGTATCAGAAGAAAAATTTGCTGATTCCAACCCTCTTGAACTACCCAATGTAAGGTAAGGAATAATCAAAATAGGGAACGAATTATTTGAAAAATTATTTTTTAAGGTTTTTTTTAGTTATTTCCGGCAGAACAAACAAACGTTAAAATATTTTGTTATTACAGTGAGATTACAAGAGACATAAGTATGGAAATTTTTGTGTTGGCAATTGTCAAAATCTGTTGCTAACACAAAAAATTACTGTGTAAACCGTAAATGTTAGTGTTCGAACACATGTTTGGAAACAATTGCTCAAACACAATTCTGAGCAATTATGTTAGGACACAAGCTGTCAAATTTACCTTTTTCATAGAAAATAATGGCGGCAAACTAGAAATAATAAGTTTATTCCAAAAAAATCAATCAGAAGCACATAATATGTGCTCTGTGGCAGAAGTATTAAAAATTCAAAACGTAAAACGTGCACTTTGTATGCATACGACCACCTAAATTTTGAGTTTTAACATTATACGTCTAGCCACCCCTTAAAATAAGTTTGAACACAAACTTTTTTGTGACGTCATTCTGCCGACGTTATTTCTTATGTTAAGAAATAAAAATTGCTCGTCTATTCGTACTGTTAAGCTTAAGAAATATTTCTAGTTACGATTCTTCCACTTTTTCTGCTTTTTATATCTGTAACTAAAAAAACCCAACCACAATGGCTATTAATTTTAGTTAATTTTAAAATTAAAAATGGTTTAGCTTAAAAAGGTTTCAGTTTGTTTTATGAAATTTATTGGCCAAAATAAAAATGTGTACACAGATAGTATATTGGTTAAATGTATTACCGAATTTAAAATTTTTTCCCTCAGCAAATTTTTAACCAACCAACTCTCTCTGTGTACACATTTTTATTTTACCCAATAGGTGCCATATTTTCAATCATCAAATACCAATTAGTTGTGCGAGTTTTTTATATTTACAAAAAAAAAAAAAAAAAAAAAAAAAACGTAATTACAATGGATATAGAATTCTCACAATGCTGTTAGTAGCAATTATAATTGATATAGTTCATTTCTAATAACCATTTTAAAATATTGTAAGATTCAACCGAATTAAATATAAGTAACGTTGATTTTGGCTTTTGAAATAAAAAAAAACCACTCTTGTCAATAATATTTAATTTCCATTAAAAAAATATTCGGCTAATGCAGCTGACTAATCATTCCCTTGCGGCACTATATAAACCGAACGGGTGGACCGATTTTGATGATTTTTACGTCAACGAATTTGTCTTAATCCCACGAGTGTCACTAAAGTCACTAAAGTCAGTTATCAAACTTCAATATAGCGACCAACAGACGCCATTTTGTAAATACGAAAAAAGTAAAATGTCGGCGAACTAAACCCAAATGGGTATCATTCGAAAGGTATTTTAAAATCCTTTCATTCTCTTATGATTTTTTATTTTGATAGACCATTTAGGAAATTTAACTGTTCAAAGTTGATCGCAGTCGGGTTTTTTGATTTTTTTGTATAAATACTTGTTTAATAAATATATTTATTTATTGTATCTTCAAAAATTAACTAACAATAAGTGTTCAAATCTTAAATCTAAATAAAATTATTACGGCCGACCAATGTCGGACATAAACTTAGTGATAGGAATTAATTATACACAGAGAAAACAGATTCGTCCAGACAACCAAATTTGGTATAACGACTGCAATACTCTTGTGGTATCACTATATTTTGAATTATTAACATTAGCCCAATAGTTGGAACAGCAGATAAAATTGGTTACTGTAATTGCTACCTGTAAAAGAATAAATATAAATGTGAAAAAAGTTCAAGTTCCTGTGCGAAATTTCGGCCATCAAAAGTAGTGCGATAATAGTGTTTACCAAGTTCTTCCTTGGCGCAATACCTATCACAACAATCTGTCATGCATTATATAAATTTGGAATGGTCAGGGTGTCATATCATTTAGAGGCAACCTGTTAACTTGATATTAATCGTGGTTTTAGTTTCATCGGTTAATTTTGGACTAATTGTTAACCGATTAAAAATAATTTTTATAAATTTATTAATTCCAATAAATAAAAATACATAAATATAATAATAATACATAAAGCATAATTTTTAAATTTTATTAATGAAAAATCGATAACACAACAAAATAAAAATTTTCGTACTAGTTGGTATAGTTGTGTTTTTAGCGATTAAAATTTTTTGTTATTGGTTTGACGTATGATACATTATAAATTAATCAAAATGCAAAACACCAACATTAATCTGACGAAATGCATTTTGTAAATTATGTATTTAAAACACAAAATACATCAATTTAATGTAAGTATTTAAAATACAAAATACTTCCACGTCATGTATTCAAAATACAAATACAAAATACGTATTTGTGATTTGAATACGTATTTCAATTACTGCACAACCCATATGTTTAGTGACGCTCCCCAGATTAAGACAAATCGACTGAATAAAATTATATGACAAATCAAATTATATGAATCAAATCAAATTATATGACATCCTTACGATTACAAATTTACTCGTATATAATGCATAGCATATGGCTGAGTTTACATGTGGCATTTCTCTTGTGCCATGTGCCGAAAAAAACATAACCATTAATTACTAATGAAAAACTGTTTGATTCAGACATATATTTATTAATTTAAACTGTTTCCAATCATGTTAGATTCTATAAAATTGTCTGTTAGTTATGTATGAAACTGTTTAACTTAATAAATACGTGTCTGAATCAAACTTTTTTTCATGAGTAATTATTGGTTACGCTTTTTTTACGCTTGTGTGGCACATGGCACAGATGCAAACCTGGCCTATTTCAGTTTTAGGCACTGTTTCAAACAAGAACTTGTTCAAATTTTATATCTTACTACTTTTAATGGCCAAAATTTTGGATAGGAACTTGGCCCTTTTTCACATTTATGTTTTTGTGAGGGTCTGATTAGTTTTTGAAAAATTTTCTATGATAACAGTTTTTAATTTTAAGATTTCGAGTTAATTTTTCTCCTATTCATGATCACTGTGTTAGTTGAAAATGGCATGGTTACATAAAATAATGGGTAAGAGCCTAATGGGTGTTTGGATTGTAGACCTTAAAAATGCACTATTGTGTCATTACAACGGGTCGCCAGTGTGTACACAATTTGGTAAGAGTCGTCTGGAAAGAAACATAAAATGCAGCGTAAATTTTAGTGGCCGTGACCCTGCCTGTTTTCTCAATATAAAGGGTCCGCCATCTAACGTTTTTTTTCTTCAACTAGTGCTTATTTCGTGAATGGTAACACTTAGCTCATGTCTGATTTGACAGATAATTAGTTTCCTTCCGCTGAACGAGCCAACTGACCATCCAATGCGTTTTCGCTTCGCTAAGTGGGCCTGCGATCGACTTACAGAAAAGGCCGAGTTTGCCAAAAAAAAATCATCTTTTCAGATGAAGCTCATTTTGATCTTGGCGGGTATGTAAACAAGCAAAATTGTCGCATTTGGGGCACAGAAAACCCGCACGCATACATTGAAAAGCCGACGCACCAAAACGAATGACTGTTTGGTGCGGATTTTGGTCGAGAGCCATAATTGGGCCATTTTTTTTTAGAAAATCAGCAAGGAGTGGCCGTTACAGTCAATGGCGATCGTTATCGGGCCATGTTGAACGAATTTTTGCTCACAAAAATTGAAGAGGAGGATATTTACAACATTTGGTTTCAACAGGACGGCGCTACGTGCCACTCAGCCGAAGATTCAGTAGTTTTTTTTACAGCATTTTCAAAAAAAAAAAAAAAGTTATCTGGCGAACCCTTTATTTACATATTGAAGTCTGCTTAGTCGAAGTACATAAATCAAAAGGATATACCCAATGTGTATGCAAAGTTTCTATTGGGTTGCTGGTGCTTTAATTTTTGGATTTTCCGATTGAGTAAATTAATTAGGACTAATTTATTTGTTTACAAATATCAGCTCTCTATAGTATAATATTACGTAAAATTTTTATGGGCCTGGCCCGCTGACTTTATATCTGCTAGTGCTTATGGTTCATGAAAAGTTTGGTATTGAAAAATTAATGAGAAATACATGGGTAATATATTAAAAACTGATAAACCGAAGTACATGAAAGAAAAAGCTACGATTTATGAGTGAAGTCAGGGCTAATTTTCAAAATAGGAAATTTTTACTTTGGATAATAAAATTTATCTTAATTTTTAATTTAAAGTGCTTAATTCTTAATTGTTTTTAATTGTTTAGTACTCATTTTTAAATTCGCTTTAATTTTTTTGTAGTCTTAGTTTTAACATTTTTATTTCATTTATTTTATTTTATTATTATTATAAAATGCGTTAAAGTTAAGAAAAACTTAATTTGATGATGAATGTGTAGCGGCCTTGGAAAACGGTATGTTATTCTGATGTGTTTGTCATTATATTTATATATTTAGGTGTTAGTTCTTCTTTAAATCCTGTCACATGTAGTTTAGCTTCTTCGAAATACGAACCTTAGCTTAAATAAATTCAAACACAGATAGAAAAATAAGTTCCAGCGGAAATAAACTTCATTTGTGACGCGCAAAATAGAAAGGGACCTAAGGGTAAAAACCGGTTTTGTTCAGGAGAGCCATTTTAAAGCTTTAAATACGTGTATCTTTGGTGTACCATCACATCATTAAACGCGCATATCTCTCGAGGGAACACTTTTGGGGCATGGGATCGGTCTCAATCGATGCTCAGAAATTGTCCACATAAAAAAAAAATTGAAATTGATTTTTTTACCCTTAGGTCCCTTTCTCTATGCGCTAGGGTTTGCCAAAAAAACGTGGAAATTAGAAAAGCGCGGTTTCCGGTTTTAAGCCACTAAAACCGGTCGGTTTCGGTTCGGTATGTGTACTAGGTATGTGTGCTAGAAAGACAAATGATGATTTAAAAATAATCATCCCTATCGTAAAAAACAAATGGAATTTTTCTTAATGTGAAATTTTCATTCCCCTCGAAAAGAAAAATGCTATCTTGAATATCCTGTGAAATTTCTTTTCCGGAAAGCTTAAAAATGAATTGAAAATAAGAAAAATTTAAGTTTAATAAAAAATTCTCAAAAATTTTAGGTTATAAATGAAATAAAATAAATAAATACTATAAATAAAATTTACTGTTTGTGAACCAAAGAGATTCATACTCTATGAAAAAAATTGTTGTGGGGAATTATTGTTAACAATCGTAAGGATTAAGCATGAATAGTTTTAACTTTTAAAAATTGTTAGATGTAATAATTCAGTTCGCCTGCAAAAATAAAGGAAAAGTGGAAAAATGTACGTGAAAAATATTTTGCCTTATCGTGGTTGGCGTATTTCAAATACGACTGTTTGGTAATAGATTAAAGAATACAGTTTTTCATTAATCTATTGCCAAACAGTCGTAGTAGTATTTGAAATACGCCAACCACGATAAGGCAGATTATTCATGATAAGGGGAACCAAAAAAGGGAAAATATTTCTGGGAATTGTATTCAATTCAGGTACTTATATTAGAAAAGGTATATTTAGTAGTGAGTATGTGTATAAAAAAGCTAAAGAATAAAAGATTTATATTTAATTATTCAAGTTGTTAATTAACTCGTTTGTTAAATAGATGCTTGTTTTAATCTCAGCACATAAACTGGATTAAAGTGTTAAAGTGTTAAGGTTTATTCAACAACAAACAGTACTTGAACCGAGTTGTTTGAAGAAATGATTTGATGTAGACTCTTTAATGTTCAATAACAAAAAGGTTTTTTTTAAGTTAATTTTAATTATTATTCGAACTCCATTTGTTTCTATATTTTTGATTTGAACGGGCTAAAGTTCGTATCGCTTTTTAAGCCAAATTACATGTGATAATTATTAATGAACAAATAACACCCAAGTCTATTGTAAATATTCTGACTAACAACACATAGTTGAACGGAACAGCCAGCCGTTTTCGAAGGCCACTAAACCTTCATCATCAGCGATCTTTTGTGTTTGGTCCACTGTGTGTGGTGTCAGTTGATGTAGATTTCTGTAGCGGCCTTCGAAAACGGCTGGCTGTTCCGTTCAACTATGTGTTGTTAGTCAGAATATTTACAATAGACTTGGGTGTTATTTGTTCATTAATAATTATCACATGTAATTTGGCTTAAAAAGGTTTTTTTTATTTAAATTTTTCTTCATTTTATACAGAAATATTGATTACTATTAATTTAATATAAAATGTTATTTACTGTTAATTTTACATACTTAGCATTTATGGTATTATGTATCATATTTTAAGTTCATTGGCTGTGTGACCATGAACATGAGGCGAACAAAATACTTAGCATGCAATTTAATGTCGAAAAGGTGATCGTACTACAAAAAACAAACAAATTAACAAAAAATGCATAATAGACAAGAGTGACTTACAAACAGACTATATAATTATAATAAAATACTTAAGAGTGCAACGAAACTAAAAATGCATAATAAGCAAGAGTTAATCAGAATTATAAAGACAAAACAATAAAACCATAATAATAAATTTATAAATAAAAAACTATGTTAATTATAAACATGCTCCCCCGTTGAGCGCAGCTCAAAATCGGTGTTGAATTGCGGTTTGTTGAAGATGCTGGACTGACATTTCTTATCTTCTTGAGTTGAAGTGCTGGGTAAACATCTTTTGGTCTAAATATGGACTGTGAAATCTGGTGTGGGTTGCAAGTTACGAGGAGCTGGAGTTGGTGTGACGTTGGTATTCCTTTTAGTGATAAGATAAACAATGATGACACCAGTAATGAATAAGGTGGAGTAGCCGATCGTTATGTGGTGGTAGTTTTGGGCTTCAATTTGGTTTGGAAGCTGGAAAATATTTTGTTCTGCTAATGAGGTTTGTAGTTCTGTTAAGTTTTGGATTTGTGAGATGTACTCGCTTGCATGTATTTCATGTAGGAGGGGTTTGACAAATTTTGTATGTGCTTCATCCGAGCTCTCCCAAAACTTGGTGTATGATGTTTTTATTGAGCTAGATATTTTCTGCCGCGCTTGTATGGTTGTGGAATTGTATTGGAGCACGCATTCTGGTTCTAAACCAAGTAAGCCTGATCCTGTGAGAGTTAAATGCGTGATCTCTTTTCTGCATACAATAATTGCATGAGATGAAGACGGTGTTGCATAGATCCATTTGTTCTGAAGTCGTAGTGGAATCCAAGCAGAATTTGCTGTTGACTGCTGTAATGTACAGTCAGATTTTGTTTTGTTTATAAATAAATTGTTATGGTTTTATTCTTTTGTCTTTATAATTCTGATTAACTCTTGCTTATTATGCATTTTTAGTTTCGTTGCACTCTTAAGTATTTTATTACAATTATATTTTTTGTTAATTTGTTTGTTTTTTGTAGTACGATCACCTTTTCGACATTAAATTGCATGCTAAGTATTTTGTTCGCCTCATGTTCATGGTCACACAGCCAATGAACTTAAAATATGATACATAATACCATAAATGCTAAGTATGTAAAATTAACAGTAAATAACATTTTATATTAAATTAATAGTAATCAATATTTCTGTATAAAATGAAGAAAAATTTAAATAAAAAAAACCTTTTTGTTATTGAACATTAAAGAGTCTACATCAAATCATTTCTTCAAACAACTCGGTTCAAGTACTGTTTGTTGTTGAATAAACCTTAACACTTTAACACTTTAATCCAGTTTATGTGCTGAGATTAAAACAAGCATCTAATTAACAAACGAGTTAATTAACATTTTGGTGACCCCGACGTGTTCGTCAGTTTATTGATTGGTTAATATCATCTTTTCATCAAGAAAAAATAATTCAACATGAGCTCATTTACGGAACTGGTTACTTCTCAGCAGCAAATTGGTCAGCGGATCGAAACCATCATCCGCAACTATAAAAAGGATGCAGCATCGAGGAAGACATCAACAAGCTACTTCCAAGAGCGATTAAGAAGACTGGACGAGGAATGGACAGCCTTTGAAGTCAATGACAGCCAAATTCGCGAGCTGGAGAAGATTCAACTCGACCATGACTACTTCCAAAAGGATTATTACACATCAATCCTAAATATCGTGCAGCAATACAGGAGGGAGTTTGAAGTATCAATGCTGAAACTACCTATGCCTGAAGCCACGAATACAGATGATCAAATACAGGTAGAACTCGCTAAGAAAGCCACGGCACCAGTTGGTGAGCTGGTAAGACTTATGCGAAGGCAGGCAGCCATGATGGCATCGGTCAATCGACTATTAACAGATGACGTTAGTCATGACGATGCCATAGCCGCCACCAGGTTATGGCAAGACATTGAGGAGCTACACTACAAAATCTCAGAAATATGTGATGAAGGAAATCAGAATGTATACAATATGGAGAGGTTTATCCAGCTTGAAGGGCAGGTCCGAGCAGCCTCCAGAAGACTTAGAGACAACACAGTTCAGAGTAATCATGGGCAAAACATTGGGCATTCAGACACATTGACAGTACCTATTCCGAAAATCACTATACCCAAATTTGATGGAAACCAGATGAAATGGCAGGAATTTCATGATCTATTTTTATCACTGGTTGTCAATCAACCAATGACAAGAGTCCAAAAAATTTGGTACTTAAAAACACACTTAGTAGGAGAGGCAGCAAACTTGATAAAACATTTTGCTGCAACAGAAGAAAATTTTGAAGCCGCATGGACGATGGTCATAGACCACTACAACAACAAGAGATTACTAGTCAGCAGATTAGTTCATGAATTGGTCGAAGATGCAGATGATAGAATAAGTGACAACTTTAAAGAGCTTCATGACAAGACTCAAGAGTGCCTTTTAGCACTACAGAACCTTCAAATTGATACATCATCTTGGGACCCGCTTCTGCTACACTTATTACTAAAAAGGCTAGATCGAAACACACGATTGCGCTTTGAACAGTCTCTATTACAACCACGAGAAGTTCCAACAGTTAAAGAATTTTTGATGTTTTTGGAAAAACACTTCCAGTCCATTGAAGCAATGGGGGTCAAAAAGAAACACCCAATTTCGAAGGTTTGCACTTCAGTGGTAACTCAAGACGATTCCTTTGTCATGTGCAGAAACGGTAAACACCCCTTATTTGCTTGCAAGATTTTCCTTCAATCATCACCGGTAGCTCGGCTTCAATTCGTTCAAAAGAAAAAATATTGTTTCAATTGCTTAAAAACAGGCCATAACGTAAAGAATTGCATTTCTAGAAGCTGCATGAAGTGTAACAAAAAACACAACACACTTCTTCACCTAGAAACCTCAGAACAAACCAGAAGCAACACGGCTTCAAAGAACCAGACATCTAAAGGAAGCTTAACTCTTAATGCACAAGAAGCTGCCACATTAACCACAGCTAAAAATTCAAGTTCAAGCAATTACGTGCTTCTTAGCACAGCATTAATCATCGTCAAGGCAAACGGAAAAGAAATACAATGCCGAGCAATTCTTGACTCCGGATCTCAACTTAATTTCGTCAGTGAGCGACTAGTTAAGCGCTTAGGACTTTCAACAAAACCAGCTTCTATCTATATAAATGGAATCGGAGCAAGCAACGCTAAGGTTCGGCACAGAGTCAATATCACGTTACATTCTAGACTAAACAACTTCACGACACAACTCGAAGCAGCTGTTCTTCCTCAGATAATATCTTCACAACCGTCACAAACAATTAACATTGACAATTGGCCAATTCCCAAAAACATCAAACTTGCAGACCCGGAATTCAATCGTCCTGATAAAATAGATGTGCTTCTAGGTGCAGAGTTTTATCATCAGTTATTTTCAATCGGACAAATAAAATTGGGCAAGGAGCTGCCGACTTTGCAAAATACGGTATTGGGATGGGTTATTTCAGGAAGGGTTGGTGAAATTCAGCTATCATCGACAACCTGTGGAATGTGTACTGAGGAGGAAATCAAGCTGGAAGAAACAATTACGCAACTATGGGAGCTAGAAAAGGTGGAAGCAGTAGATAAAACACTTTCTACTTCAGAAAGGCTTTGTGAAAATCATTTCGCAAATACTTATACAGTCGAACAGAATGGAAGATTTGTCGTTAGACTGCCATTTTGCAGTAATCCCGAGGAACTAGGGGAGTCTCAGGGAATAGCATTCAACAGGTTTCTTGCTTTAGAGCGTCGACTTGCAAAGACACCAGAAATTAAAATGCAATACATACGATTCATGGAAGAGTATAAGTCGTTAGGACATATGACCGAAATAGACACCAATTCCATAGATAAACCTAACTACTTCATTCCTCACAACTGCATACTCAAGCCTGAAAGTTCGACAACTAAATTAAGAGTCCTACATGGGCATGAAGCAGTTTGGCCACAAAGATACTCGAAGGCCACAGAAATACTGGAAGGTAACATGGAGCGAAAGAAAACAGCTACCGTGTTAGCAATTGAGAATACAACACCAATAATATACAACGTTGATCACAAGGGATCATTTCGAAGATTGCAAAGAATTGTAGCCTATATGCTACGATTTATTAACAAGACAAGAAAAATAAACACACGTCCAGAACTCGCCTTGACAGTAATGGAACTCGAACAAGCCCTTGTAGTTATTGTACGAGCAATGCAGTCAGATTTCGAAGACGACTTAAAACATTTAAAAAGAAGTAATGTAGTTAGTAAGGCAAGTCCTTTCAGCAACCTTACCCCATTCTTGGATTCAAATGGTATAATTAGAGTGGGGGGACAATTAAGCACATCTTACCTTTCATATGACGCCAAACATCCGATGCTGCTTCCCTACAATGACCCAATCGCAAAGTTACTCATGCAAATGGTGCATGAACAAAACAGACATTGCGGTCCACAAGCACTCCTGTCATACATTAGACAAAGATATTGGCCAATCAAGGGAAAATCCGCAGCAAGATCTACTGTACAACATTGTGTACGATGCTCCAAGGCCAAGCCAAGGCTGCTCAATCAGATTATGGGCAACTTACCAGCGGCGCGTGTCACACCAGCTCGACCATTCATCAACGCTGGAGTTGATTTTTGCGGACCATTTTATGTCCATTATAAAGTCAGAGGGAAAAGGCCTCAAAAGGTTTACATCGCAGTGTTTTGCTGTTTTGTTACCAAGGCAGTACACCTGGAATTAGTGAGTGATCTTACCACCGAATCGTTTATAGGACCACTAAAAAGATTTGTAAGTAGGCGAGGTCAATGCCGAAACCTCTATTGTGACAACGCTACCAATTTTGTAGGAGCAAAGAATCAATTAACAGAATTATCAGAAACTATCCATTCTGGCTCAGCTCAAGAAATAATTAACCGAGAATGTACATCAAGAGGGATAACATTTCATTTTATACCTCCAAGAGCACCACATTTCGGTGGCTTGTGGGAAGCTGCGGTCAAGTCAGCAAAACATCTTCTCGTCAGAAGTGTGTCAACAGCATCGCTCACGTATGAAGAACTTGACACGGTAATCATTGAAATTGAAGGAATTCTCAATTCAAGACCAATAAGCCCAATGTCAGAAAACCCCAATGACTTAGCAGCATTAACTCCGGGCCACTTCCTTATTGGGGAACCACTCAATGCTCAAGTTGACGTAAATTGCACCCAAGAACGAGGCAACTTATTGACCAGGTGGAAACTAGTAACTCATCTCAAAAATGAATTTTGGAGACGATGGTCGAGGGAATATTTGATTGAACTACAATATCGACATAAATGGAAAACTCAAGCAAAGAATATTACAACCGGGGATATGGTAATAATCAAAGAAGACAACACAGCACCGTTACAATGGCCATTGGGTAGAATTATAAAGATACATCAAGGAGATGACGGTCTCGTCCGAGTAGCTGATGTTAAAACATTAACAGGCAACTTCAGAAGGCCTATTACACGTTTAGCACCGTTACCAATAAATACTGAAGACGATAACGAAATATCTGTACAAGACCAAGCAATTGAAGCAAACGATAATGAATCTGAAATGTCGAAAAGGTGATCGTACTACAAAAAACAAACAAATTAACAAAAAATGCATAATAGACAAGAGTGACTTACAAACAGACTATATAATTGTAATAAAATACTTAAGAGTGCAACGAAACTAAAAATGTATAATAAGCAAGAGTTAATCAGAATTATAAAGACAAAAGAATAAAACCATAATAATAAATTTATAAATAAAAAACTATGTTAATTATAAACACAAGTAATAAAATTTCAGGAACGTTAAAGTGCTCAATGTAGAGTCGTCTTATTTTTGTGCAGAGGTTACCAGCGACAGTGTGTTATTGCCTTGTGAAGCAATATGTTAGTTGTTTTGTTGTTCGTTTTTTTATAAAGTACAAATTCTTGTCGAAGAACGTTAAAATTTTCATCATCTTGCTTTACATCTACTAGAGATTTTTTGCTAACAGATTTCAATTATTCCTGCAAAGAATTGTTAAATTTTCTTAAAATGTTACAATTTTCTTACCTTTTATTGTTACAGAATGTTTAGTAATGTATAAAAGTCTTCAATGTAAAGTACATTTGATGTATTTTTAAACAAGATAATAATGTTAAAGTAAAACGTCGAAACCGACGCTTTTTCTGTCGGTTTCGGTTTTTTGGATTAAAAACAGCGGTTTCGGTTTCGGTAATCCCTACTATGCGCTGTTACATTTGTTTATGTTTTCAATATAAATTGCATGATGAACATTTTTTTAAACTAATTCATAATGAAAACGTACAAAAGATATAACTGAGAATTATCTACTGAATATCTTGACATAACAGATTAAATATCTTTAACAATTTACAAAATAGTGACTAAAACTTTTTCTATTTGCCAGTAAGAGGTGTGAAGAGGCAAATTAGTTCTAAAAATTAAAAATAAAAAATTAAATGCTTGATGCTTGACTATTTATTATATCTAAGTCCCTCCCCTATCACTTCTATTAGCTAATAGAAAAACTTCCTTGCAACATATTTCAAGAGATGTTGCGAATATTCTTTTATGTAAATTTAGTTTAGCTCATTTTCGACTAATATTTTAGTTAAATATGTACATGTTATTGAAAATTTAAGTAATTGGATTAATATACTTGTTTTGAAATTTTATATTGACAACACAAAAAAAAAAAGGTTTTAAGATTTTTTATTGTTGTTTTATTAAAAAATAAAAAACGACAATTTTGATTTCAATAACTGAATTAAATTTTATTTGTTAAATCAAATTTAAAGAACGTTTCTAAATACTTGACACGAATGATAAACACTGGCTAAAAATAAAAAATTTAATTTTCGCTAGAGAGCTGAAATTTGATACACAAGACCAACTAAGAAAAACGAACTAGAAAATCTAAAAAAACATGTAAAATTTTTACCAAAGGGTCGGGTCCACGATAATATAGCCCGGAGTTAAGAACTAAGTATGCAGCTTTTGACACAAGCGATTGTATTGAAACCTTGCATATACGTTGCAAAAATGCTTAGCGCATTTAAATCTATTATTTACGCATGACGTGGCAGCGGTTTCCTACGAAAGCACTGACCACAACAAAGTCTTGAATTTAAATAGTGGGCGTTGTAGCGCTAGAGAGCTGCAATTTGATTCACAAGTAAGTCTGGATGAGTGAGCAAGGAAAAAAAATTCAAAAGCCGTAATTTTTGTACAGGGGGTCGGGCTTAAATTCTTAAAACTCAAATTAGTGCTAGAGAGCTCAAAATTGATACACGAATAAATCTAGATAATTTATCGTTAGAAAAATAAAAAAAACCCAAAAGTTTTAAGCAGATGTGCACAGACTCAACCTTTAAAGTCAAAATTAATTAATTGAAGTTAAAGCGTTCAAACTCGATCAATTTTATTGAAATTTTTCATACACATTGCTTTTATCCAAGCTAATAACTGCCTGTTTAATCAATTAGTTATGTATGTATATCTCTTAAGACTTTTCTTACAAAACACCATAAGCACTAGCCATAGTGTTATTCTGAGTTATAAAAGTGGGCGGAGTCACACCCCTAAAATATTAAAATTTAATTTCACGTTAGAATGCTGAAATTTGATACACAAGTGGGCCTACGTTAGTCACGAATTGAAAAAAATCCAAAAGCGCAGATTGTTAAACCAGGGAAATGAAAATATGTCCTTTAAAATTTAACGTAATGTTATACGGTAGGGAACTGAAATATTGTACCCAATAGGCTTATTTGAGTTACCAAACAGAAAAATCGTAAAACCCAAAAACAAAAACACGGGCTACTCTATTGAAAATTTGGAAGGATATGATTTTGCGTTTTCAGTAATGGGCTTATAAACGCCAATAAAATTCTATCTAAAATTTACGTTATATTTGACATATTTCTATTATATTCTCATGTAATTTTGTACATAGCATCTGATATGCATTAAATAAATTTGTCATCGTCAGGACGTAATCTCATTTTTAGACAACTTATGTATTTGCTTACTTGGCAACATTTTTACCTTTCAAATAGGAGAGAATAATAGAATATTCACTCAGTTTTTTTGATTTAGCGATAACACACTGACAATGACAAATTTATTTATTGGTTAAAAAATTTTATCTCAGTACTTTTGATGGCCAAAATTTGGGACAGGACTTTCTACTTTTTTCATATTTATGTTTTTTTTTTGAAGATTGATAATACAAAAACAGTTTTACGATTTTTTGTTGCAGTTTTATTAAAAACTAACTTGAAAGCCTGTCCCTGCCAGACAGAAAACAATATCCATGCCATCCTCCCACAGACCTATATACAATTAAAAATCTGACTCCTCCACGATCTTTCGCACCGAAAGTACTTTAAGTGTGCCAAATTTTAGCTTTCTATGTCATCAAATGGCTTCAGAAAGCCATTTCTTTTCGGACATACTAACAGCGTTCTTCTGTGTTTGGTCCACTGTGTGTGGACCGTTCAACTATGTGTTATCAGAATATTTACAACCAACTTTGATGTTATTTGTTCATTAATAATTATCAAATGTAATTTGGCTTACAAAGCGATACGAACTTTAGCATATAAAAAGCAAAGAATAGATAACATTTTTTCGAAAAGCCGCTAATTTTTAGGGTTCCGTACACCAAAGGTGAAAAGGAACCCTATTGTTTTCGCTAGCTCTCCGTCTGTCCGTCTGTCCGTCACACGGTATTTTCTCAGGAACCGCAAGAGCTACGGACCTGAAATTTGGACAGAGTATGTAGAACCTTGGCCGCTACAACAGCAAATATATGAGAATTAAAAATTAAAGGGTCTTCCAAAACGAGCAACGAAAAATGTTAAAATCCCATGTAATATACATACAATTGTATGTACATATATACACTTGAAATTTGTAAAATTAGTGTATTTTTATACAGACTACAACAATTAACACTAAAATTTAAAAAATTTAAATTAAAGGGTGGTCCATCAGTTAATGCAATTTTGACTATGCAATTTTGACAACTTGCTATATCTTGGAAACCGTAAGAGGCAAACACTTGAAATTTTCATAAACATTAAAACTAAAAAAACCGAAAATTATAAAATCGCCAAACCAAAAAAAAAAAATCGCCAAAAATAAAAAAAAATCGCCAAACCAAAAAAATTGCTAAAATTAAAAAAAAAATTCTAGCACTAAAATAAATCGCCAAATTCGAAAAAATCGCTAAAATGAAAAAATCGCCAAAATAAAAAAAAACGCCAAAAATCGAAAAAAAAAGAAAAATCGCCAAAATGAAAAAACGCCAAAAACCGAAAAAAAACGCCAAAACGAGAAAATAAAGTGTAAAAACTAATAAATTCAGTAAAGTGCGATTTTGACTCGCGTACGAACACTAGATATGTAATTTAATAAAAACTTTATCCTATATAATATACAGTTTTGGCATTTTTTTCGTTTTTGGGGTCTTTTCGGTTTTTTTGTTTTGGCGGTTTTTGTGTTTTTTCGGTTTTGGCGATTTTTTTAAGCTTTGGCTCTTTTTTTTTAGTTTTGACACTTTATTTTCTTGTTTTGGCGATTTTTTTTTCGGTTTTTGGCGATTTTTCATTTTGGCGATTTTTTTATTTTTGGCGATTTTTTTTATTTTTGTGATTTTTTTTATTTAATTTTTTTTAGTTTTGGCGACATTTTTCGATTTTTGGCGTTTTCTTTTTTAATTTTGGCGATTTTTTAAACTTTTGGCGATTTTTTTTGGTTTGGCGATTTTATAATTTTCAGTTTTTTTAGTTTTACCGTTATTGAAAATATCAAGTTTTTGGCGATTTTTTAAGTTTTGGCTCCTTTTTTAGTTTTGACACTTTCTTATCTTGTTTTGGCGATTTTTTTTCGGTTTTTGGCGTTTTTTCATTTTGGTGATTTTTTTTATTTTTGGCGATTTTTTTCATTATTGCGATTTTTTTATTTAATTTTTTTTTAGTTTTGGCGACATTTTCGCGTTTTGGCGATTTTTTCGATTTTTGGCGTTTTTTTCATTTTGGCGTTTTTTTCATCTTGGCGATTTTTTCGAAATTGGCGATTTATTTAAGTGTCAGAAATTTTTGATTCAATTTTGGCGATTTTTTTCTTTTGGCGATTTTTTTTAATTTTTGGGGATTTTTTTTTTGGCTTGGCGATTCTATAATTTCCGGTTTTTTTAGTTCTACCGTTTTTGAAAATTTCAAGTTTTTGGCGATTTTTTTTAGGTTTTGGCTCCTTTTTTAGTTTTGACACTTTTTTTTCTTGTTTTGGGGATTTTTTCGGTTTTTGGCGTTTTTTCATTTTGGCGATTTTTTTTTATTTTTGGCGATTTTTTTCATTTTTGCGATTTTTTTTTATTTAATTTTTTTTTTTAGTTTTGGCGACATTTTCGCGTTTTGGAGATTTTTTCCGATTTTTGACGTTTTTTTTCATTTTGGCGTTTTTTTTCTATTTGGCGATTTTTTCGAATCTGGCGATTTATTTTAGTGTTAGAAATTTTTTTTAATTTTGGCGATTTTTTTCGTTTTGGCGATTTTTTTTTAATTTTTGGCGATTTTTTTTTGGTGTGGCGATTTTATAATTTTCGCTTTTTTTAGTTTTGTCGTTTTTGAAAATTTCAAGTGTTGGCCTCTTACGGTTTCCAAGATATAGCAAATTGTCAAAATTACATAGTCAAAATTGCATTAACTGATGGACCACCGTTTAATTTTAATTTTTTTAAATTTTAGTGTTAATTGTTGTAGTCTGTATAAAAATACACTAATTTTACAAATTTCTAGTTTCAATATACATATGTTCAACAATTGTATGTAGATTACATGGGATTTTAACATTTTTCGTTGCTCGTTTTGGAACACCCTTTAATTTTTAATTCTCATGTATTTGTTGTTGTAGCGGCCAAGGTTCTACATACTGTGTCCAAATTTTAGGTCTGTAGCTCTTACGGTTCCTGAGCAAATACCGTGTGACGGACAGACGGACAGCTTAGCGAAAACAATAGGGTCCCTTTTCACCTTTGGTGTACGGAACCTTAAAAAAAAGCCGAAACTTAAAAAAATCGCCAAAACCGAAAAAACGCAAAAAACGTCAAAACAAAAAAACCGAAAAAACGCCAAAAACGAAAAAAAAAATGTCAAAACTATATATTATATAGGATGAAGTTTGTATTAAATTACATATCTAGTGTTCGTACGGAACCCTTCGTGCGCGAGTCAGAGTCGCACTTTACTGAATTTATTTGAGTATAACAGCAAGTACAATTTTTAATTAAATCTTACAACGTGGTTGTCGCTATTGTTTGTGAGATGAAATCAAAAATTTCTTAGTCAGTTCAAGTGAGTAGTGCAGTACTGTTAAACTTCATAGTTACTATTTTTTATATAGGGCTTTGTTGAGGAGAAATTAATTAGCACTCGAAGGTAAGTTTATATGTCCCACACGTGATGCCTAATGCGTTTTTGTAATGATAATTTTAAACACAGTCAACTGAACAAATTGATTTTCGTTGCTTAAAGCAAAATTTTAATTTCTTAAAAACGAACGAAAAAATTTTGTATTTAAAGAGAAATGAGAAATATGATATTTTTTTATTTTATGAGTGTGAACTGATAACTGCCTACCAATTTGAAATAACACAAATATGAGTGGCGAACAATCTTCATATAGCCCTAGCCGTATGCAAAACTTTCGCGAATAGCGTACGGAAGAAGATTTGAACATCAACAATAATGAAACTTAAATTATATATATGCGAAGAAGAGAAAATATTTCAGAAAGTGAGTAAAACCCTCAAGGATTGACATAGGCCTAGAAAGGCTACTCTGAGAGGTCATTGCCCTTCTCCCAAAGAATTGCATATAAAGTTGTATTGTATACATACTTCTTCTACATACACTATTTCATTTATATTGAATTGAACAAATTAATTAATTTCAAAAATAGATTCTTAATGCAGAAAGATATATTAAAATAAATATATTAAAATAAATATAAGTAATAATTAAAAATGAGTTTAAAAAATTTGAGGCACTTAGTATAACATACTTTAGCCAAATCAAACACTTCGCCCTTTCTTTTTCAAGATCTGAAAAATATTTCCAAACATCGCCGGACTTGGGTTTCATTTTCATACTTATGCTAACTAATTTAGAGAAAAGTTTTCCCCAAAAATTGTAAGATTTGCTTAGAATTCTTACTTGTAAGTACACACGTATGTATGCATGTGTGTGAAGATGTTTCATGCTGGCTTAAAATTATTTTCGACATTTTGGTGTTTGTTAATCCGAAACTATACTCATGTGTTTAGTAATCGCTTGAAATATTCGTATACATTTTAGCGAATGCAAATAGCAAATGCGAACATTCGTTACATTCCTAATACAAATTATAAGTATGACATGTTGCTAACATTCTTAAGCCAAGGGCGATATGTACGCTAAGCAAACATACAGTGTAAAGAATAGCGAAATTCACATCGTGGTACTCCATCAGTGAGTTATGTGTTTAAATGCTTTTAATGTCAGTTTGGAGTAAATAAAGTATTCTGTGCCCCGTTTCTGTAACTTGTGAGGAGTTTTCGCATCGAGAAATTGGCATGAACTTAGCATAAGTGCCGAAATTGAATTGGGTGTTAACAGTGAGATTACACGAGACATAAGTTTGGAAATTTTTGTGTTGGCAATTGTCAAAATCTGTTGCTAACACAAAAAATGACTGTGTAAACCGTAAATGATAGTGTTCGAACACATGTTTGGAAACAATTGCTCAAACACAAGTCTGAGCAATTATGTTAGGACACAAGCTGTCAAATTTACCTTTTTCGTAGAAAATAGTGGCGGGAAACTAGAAATAATAAGTTTGTTACAAAAAAAATCAAGCAGAAGCACAAAATATATGCTCTGTTGCAGAAGTATTAAAAAAATCAAAACGTGAAACGTGCACTTTGTATGCATACGACAACCTAATTTTGCAATCCCGATCCCGGTATTTTCGGGATCTCGGGATTTTCGGGATTTTTCGGGATCACGGGATTTTCGAGATTTCGGGATCTAAATATTTTCGTAAAATAAATTATTTTTTTAAATAAATATTACTTTAATAACAATTTAATGCATTTTAAAAGGTTTTATGTTCATAATTTATCATTGCACAATTGTCTTTAAAGTAAACAATTTTCTAATACGAGTATGAAATGAAAATCAAAAGAATTTTTCTCATCTATTTTTAAGTTAATTAATCACATTTGATTTTAGAGAATTTATAGTGAAAACAATAACTAAATATGAAAACTTGTTTTTGTTTGCAATATAAATGTTTTTCTATTATCTAAACCAAAACGAATATACAGTTCGGTAGACTTTTACCACTACCGCTTAAGTTGACTTACGAAAATATTTAGATTCACTTTCATACAAATAAGTTGCAAAAACAATATTGTTTTGTTAAAAATATATCTACTAACGTTTTTTTTAATTGCGATTGATCAACAACAAGTATAACGGTTGTTACATATGTATGTATGTATACCAAGCATTATCTAATTTTTTATCCATTTCGTTACGACTATGACAACGATAATAAGGCTGAACATGTCGAAAAGTTAAAAGAAATGTATACACTATTCTAATCAAATCCGATTAATTACGTATAAAGATCACATTTTTATAGGCACATATATTAAAAGTTTGCCTGAGCACTTGAACATTATTTTTGCTCTACTGAAAAACTTTAAATTCATACGTAAGTTTTTTCTACAAGTTCAAAAGATACTGTAATGGATAATTAAGAGCATGACAAATAATTTCTCAACATTTCAAATTGTGTTATTATTCATTGTCCCAATTTTCACGAGGCAATTTTACTTGCGCAAGTCATAAAATTTTTTATTAAACTTGCTGTAGCGTTTAGATAGAGCAAGTTTACTTGATCATTTTATTTCTTTTTATTTTAAGCAAATTAACAATTGTTATTAAAATTCTCACAAAACAAACACTTCGAGCCACAATGAATTTTACAGACGAAAAACCAGAACAGAAAACAAACACAAATGAAACGGAATGTCAAATATTATATAGAGCGAATGATAGCAAAAACAGAATTGCCATGTACAGGCAAGTCTGTACGGCAATTCTGCTGGTTTTTTATACTCCTCACTTCTTCCTCTCTTCTTTGTTCCACAAAGTAGGTAGTTCGGTATAGGAATTTGGCGTTATAAGCTAAGCCCTAAAATAGGCAATAATTATTGTTAAAACCCTTCCAATCTGTGTTCGTATCGGACAGATTAAACTACAGTGGATGCCGGAACTAAACCAGTATAACAGTTTGTGAATAAAAGCTTCTTACTAATGTGGGCTGCCAGACTGCTAGACTTTTCAATGGCTTAATTAACATTATTAATTTCGAAGCGGGGATAAATTTGTAATGAGATTGGCTGGAAAAAGGTAGATAATGACAAAATAAAAAAATAAAAAAAGAGAATATACATAATATATCTATATCTATATATACGGGTATGCATACAATCGATATAATCCATGGGAAGAGCCCGGCTTTATCCCGTGGTACAAGTTTCATTCATTATAAACACAATAAGGGTAAAAGAAAATAAATAAGGAAACAAACAGAACATACAACAAACATAAAATTCACATCAATAGCTTTTCTGTTACTAAAACAATAAAATCGGGTATCCAGATATGTCTCTACATCTCGTATTTTGCCAGCTTATAGCCAATGTAGTCAACTTGTCTTTTGGACAAAGTAAATATGCTTGTAGCCAATGCAAGCTTGTGTTTGATGTGTAATCACATTTGGTATCATACCGGAGCTTACAATTACTGTTTTCACGCAGCTAAGTTGTTTACTTCTCAATCTGCTCAGCCATTAAGTTCTTTCTCGGAAATATCAAAGCGGAAAAAATAAGGTATGGTAAAATTATAATAGATAATTACAATATATATATATATATATATATATATATATATATATATATATATATGTATATGTAAATATATGTATATATATCGTCAGATTAATTTGGCTTATGTGAAAAAAAATATATAAACTCCTATCTAAATTCCTGGGTATTTGTTTGTATTCCAGCTCAGAATTCTCCTGAACTGAAATTGTAGTTACTGGTCCGTGAATTTTACTTACGGCTGACATAAGCCATCATTTTTTACTAGCGTATAAACAAAAAAAAAAGGAAAACGCATCACCGAAAAGAAGAACATCCATATATGTACATAAAGCCATAACTTCGTGGTGGACTCATTTGCTGAGCCACCACCGTGATTTATTCAATTACTTATTTTGGCTTTACTTTGTTCATCACGTGCAGCTGATCATTCAGTATAAAGCCATTAAGGGCATACCTATGTATAAAATTTATATCAGCACGCGTCAAATACCTATATAAAAAAGGAACAAAGCAACAAGTTACAAAAGCACACCAAAAACAAAGAGAACACAGAAAACTAAAGCACAAATAAAACCAGTGAAAACCACATCAATCAATATCGCCATTTGCCTGTCCGAATCGCCTTGAAGACAATTTCATCCTTTGGCCTGCCTAACTCGCTGAAAACTAACTTCATTCATCCCTAAGAATAATTAGTGTCTATATTTTTTTTTAGTCTCAACCTCGTAGGGGTAAATATGTATGTTGTGATAATGGTGCCACAAGAATTGTATGAATATTATAGTACATACGTACCCATATGTATGTACATGTGTACTTCGGTATAAACCTCTAGAAAAACGTATAAAGAAATTCCTCCAAGAGCGTTATGAATATACTATCGCGATAATGAATTAATATACATCCATACCTAACATATTTATCACCTGCGAAGTTTATTCAAATAAAAATAAATAAAAAAAAACACAAAACAAAAAAAAAACAAAAGCGTATTGTAGTAGATATACATAAGTATGTTCATATCACTAACATAATATTGTTCGTTTCATTTAGTATCTACATATATGTATGTACGTTTATAGCATGGAAATTTCTATACCTACTCTTTATTTGATACATACACTTTGTCCAGCTTTCACCGTGAACCAGTAATTGAGGAGGCCTCATCAATCCACTGCATCTTTACAAATTTTTTCATAAATTACGAATATTGGTGAGTGACGTTTTGTATATGTTTTTGATGTGTTAATATCTATACGCTAGAGCTGCAAAACTATCGATAGTCGCTCCACTCGATAGTTTCGATAGTTTTATGTAAAACTATCGATACTATCGATAGTATCGAATAGTTTTATAAAAGTTGCGACATAAACTACATTTGACTCGAAAAAAAAATCCAGAGTCCTCAACATTTTCATTAGTATATAAAAATGTATATTAAGCCTTTTTTTTCGATTTTATCGTAAGCGGCACAATATCGAAAATATACTTTTTTATTGAACTTATAATTTTATGGGCCTACCTACCCATGGTTTAGAATTATCAAAATGCGAAAATTGTTGATAACTTTTAAGACACTAACTGTAAAGTTTTATCTTAAGCGACAATTTTAACCTTCTTCTAAAAATTTAATTTTTATCGCATACGATTACATCGAAGATTAGGCTAGATATGTAGGTAGGTAGGTACAATTAAAAAAGAATTTTGTAGGGAAACACGCTAGGGTATGTCAAAATAAATCCGGACGATTGGCGGCTGTCGCGATATCAGTACCACCAAAATTTATCTTTGTGTCGATGATGTGGAATTTATTAAGAGACTTGTGACTACTATTTGTCGAATAACACTTGGATTTATAAATAAATTCATATAATTACATACATATGTATGTGTTTAAGTACTTATGTATACTGAAGCAGGGATGCGATGTCATATTTACAAATTGTACTAACTTTCAAAAAAAAATTTAATTTTTTCAGTACGATTGTACCTAATTCTTTATTTATATTTTTTAATTAACTAAAAATCAGTTAACAAAACGCCAGAAGGTGCACAAAGAATATTAGTTGCTGGGATCTGAATATAAAAGTAACATTTACGATATACTACGTTTATAACCTTTTTTTTTATTCGATTGTTCACAGTCGATGCAAATAGTCGGCTTCTCCCTTTGGTACGAAAATAAAATTTCCACATTTGCAGATGAATTTGGAATAAATAAGATTCATCCAGCAATTCTTTAAGTACCGGAAAACATCGTTTGATTTACATAATTTTCTAATATCTTCGAGCTAAAGATTAACCCCCTTGTGCAAAAAAAATAAGTGAACGTTAAAACCGGGTTTTCTATGGAAATTTTGTTTTAATGTACACTTCAAGTACGCACTATTTTTTGCATAAGGGGGTTAATATATTTTAATGCTATTTTTGGCATGTAATAAATATAAAGAGATTACAGTAGTGCTACGGTACTTTTGGCATTCAAATAGCGCCAAAATTATACAATTGTACCAACTTTTGCATCGCTGTACAAAAGCTTAAATCAACGACGGATAATTTGCTTCAAAGCTGCCGGCTACTGTTTAAGGCGGTTTCAGACTATAATACAACTATTAATACTTTTGTGGAAAATGCAACTCTGACATGTTGAGTTGTTATTGTTTTTTGGAATTTTTTAAACAGAAATTAGATCAGGGATGCATTTTCGTCAAAAGTATTAATACTTGTATTATAGTCTGAAACCGCCTTTACTGACTTCGATTATTTTTACTCTTTTAATTACTTGTTTTTTTCACCGATAGTATCGATAGTGGAAAAAACTATCGATATTTCATTTACAACAAAACTATCGATACTATCGATATTACTATCTATAGTTTTGCAGCTCTACTATACGCGCGCCTCTAGGGCAGTAAACTATCAGTTTCAATACATACGCAAGTGTTAGGTATGTAAGAGTAAATCATCGTTTGTTTGTTCGTTGCTTGGCAGTCGGTATTGAAAGTGATTATTGGGGGATTTTCATATAATTTTCCCACGCGATTTTCTCCGGAAATTCATAGCCAATTTTATTAATTTTTGGATTAAAAAGCTAGTGCGGGTTTCGACGAAGAGTTTAGGCCAAAAATTAAGGCGATCCGATATCGGCGAGCCGAGAGCTAAGTGTTTTAATTTGGAGTATTAATTTGGATTAATATTAAAAAAGTGTTTTATGTTGATCTTCGGTTTTGTCTTATGCATAGCAAAGAGAATAGTGACGTGGTTATACGTACATATATAAAAATGAGATAGGAAGACAGCAACGTATGTAGCTTATGTACAAACATAACAATGTATGTATGTACATTTGTCTGTTGCTTTGCATTCTCTTTGTTTTTTGTGGGTTTAATATAAAATAAATAAAAAGTATTAAGCAAGAAAATAATGAAATCATTAGCAATTCTGTTTAATTTTTTTCATTTTGAGTGCATCCACTAAATTTATATATATATATTATATATATATTGTATATATATATATATATATATATATATATATATATATATATATATATATATATATATATATATATATATATATATATATTATATATTAACTGTGCTGAAAACATAACATTAATAAATTATACAAAGTAAAATTAAATTCAATAAACTATTCTTTTTCCTTAAATACTTTATATTAACTCTACCTTCGGGTTTGTGGGTCTGTGTTCATTGAAATCGAACAGGTACCGTGTAACAAAAAGGTGTTAACACATCGCCCGTGAGTTCGAACACTCATTGTTTTTTTTATTATTATTATTAGCATAGTATTCCATGATAGTTAATGATCATCGGAACACAACAACATTGTTCGCAACATTTCTCAAAGTTCTACCTTCACATTGAGCTTTGAAAGCTCCTGGTTAGTTGCTTAACCAAAATCGTTTATACACATGTTGACAGTAGTTCTTTGAATAATGTCATTATGAAATAATAAAGCCAAACTAAAATAAAATTATGTGTGTGAAGATAAATATGCCGAGTTAAATATGTTTCGACGTAAAGACTTGCGTTACAACATATTTAGGTGTGAAGATAAATATGCTATGACGTAACGACATGGGATCTAGTTAACTAGTTGTATGAAAAACACACATTTAAAAGGTTTTCGCTCATTTTTATGTTGAATTCTGCCGGAATTTAATTATATATAATATACCTACCATTCTGAAAGTAGTTTTCAGAAAAGTTTTAAGAAAAGTCGCCTTCGGACATAGGAATGATCTCTGAGGGATTTTGTCCAAAGTGGCCAAATGAAGGGTTGGCATGCAATGCCACCTAATGGGGAGTAACTACTACAATACTAACTACAATATGTATTGATTAGAATTCCTGAATTAAGTTTGTGAAAAAAGTTACAGCTCATATAAAATCACCTTTGGTCAAAAAACTCTCTGAGGGATTTTGGCCAAAGTGGCCAAATGAAGGATTGGCATGCAATGCCACCTAACAGTGAGTAACTACTACAATACTAACTACAATACGTATTGATTGGAATTCCTGAATTGAGTTTGTGAAAAAAGTTACAGCTCATATAAAATCAACTTTGGTCAAAAAACTCTCTGAGGGATTTTGGCCAAAGTGGCCAAATGAAGGGTTGGCATGCAATGCCACCTAATGGGGAGTAACTACTACAATACTAACTACAATACGTAATGATTAGAATTCCTGAATTGAGTTTGTGAAAAAAGTTACAGCTCATATAAAATCACCTTTGGTCAAAAAACTCTCTCTTAACATATTTATCTTCACACACATAATAAAATTGATATTGCCATGCTTCTATACATACATACATATGTATATTCTTTTCCAATATATCAGTGTTTGAAACCTTTTAAAAAGATAAATCAAGATAAATTCGCCAAAAATGTACTTTATAATATTTTGTAATTTTAATATGGTTATTTAAATTTAAATAAAATTTTTTTTCGAGTCCCTTGTCCACTTTTGAACTCAAAATCGTAACATTATTAATAATAATTATTATGAATGATATAAAAAAAAAATAAACAAAACAAAAAAATTGTTTTATAGTAAGGGCATACTAATTTATACAGGGTGGGCCAAAAGAAACCAAGGGGTGTAAAAGTTTAATAACTTTTTTGTTTATCAATTTTTTTTTTATTTTTTCTTTCAGATTATATAGACAACACTTGGAGAATTTATAATGGAGAGGTTCAAAACTGAACAGAGAACCAGAACAATAGAATTTTATTATTTAAACCAGAGATCAATTATTTTAACGCAAAGAGCATATCGTCGACATTTTAACGTCAGAATTTCGCCCTCTGAAGCGATGGTTCTGGGGTTCTCAAAATCCAAGAGCCATTCATCAACGCCAATTGCACCCCATCAGGTGTACAGTATGGTGTGGGATCACATCTGAAAATATCATTGGGCCCTACTTCTTCGAGAATGAAGATGGAAGTGCTGTAACCGTAAATGGAGAGCGGTATCGGCTTATGATAGAAAATTTTTTACGTCCTGCTCTTGAAAACAGACCTGGTATGTGGTTTCAGCAGGATGGAGCCACTGCCCATACTGCCCGAGACACAATGGCACTTTTAAGTCAAATTTTTGAAGAGCGAATAATTTCTCGAAATTCGGAAATTATTTGGCCAGCGCGATCGCCAGATTTGACAGCACCCGACTATTTTCTTTGGGGTTTTTTGAAGGAGCGAGTGTATGTGAACAAACCAGAGACAATCCTTGAACACAAGGCAAACATTGTTGCAGAAATTCGAACGCTACAGCCACAAGTTTTGAAAGATGTTATGGAAAATGCTCTAAAAAGAGCCCATCAGTGCGAAGCTGAAAACGGTGGTCATTTAAGAGACATCATTTTTCATACTTAGTGTAAAAAAATTTCCATTTTGTATATTATATAATCTGAAAGAAAAAATAAAAAAAAGTTAATAAACAAAAAAGTTATTAAACTTTTACACCCCTTGGTTTCTTTTGGCCCACCCTGTATGTATATATATATATATATTTTACCGTACGTATAGTACAGAAGGAATAATACTAAAATTTGTAAATAAAATGAGAATTTGAATTATGGAAAGATAAATAAATAACGACGTTTCTTACTTAAGGTGATGTAAGCAGATTGTGGGATTTTAGGAAATAAGGACCGCACTCCTAAAATCAACGGTAAGGAGGGTAAAGACGTGCGATTCTATCCAATTACATCTACGATAGATTTCCCCAAAAACTTTTCCGAATTGACATTTTCCGTATTCAGTTTATTTGGTTGATCCAAACAGGGTAAAACAACATCTCAAATGCTAGAGATCAACTTCCGGTCCTTCTTTATTTTGTTTTGTCATAATTATGACGGGAGTCGACAATAATATTTATGTAAACTCAATCCTCTATTGGCGTGATGAATTCTGCGAACAAGAACCCCCCCCCATTCCGACTGACCGCTAGTGGTATCAATGGCTTCCATTCGTTCTCTTGTTCATCTTTGTTAAAGCACCAACGCCAGGAGGACAAAGTTAGCTTTCAACACCTTACGTCTTGTTGATTTTCTTTTATTTTTTCTTTCGAAAGGATTAACTACAAACCTAACTTTGAGATTGTACATTACAATACATATATATGTATGTATTCATACGTTCGCTAAGAGGAGTATGGTTTATTAGTGTCCTGGCCTTCTACTCTGCAACTCGAATACAACTGTAATTGAGTCGAACTCATTCAGTCGGTGGTTTTTGACTAAAACTATTTATCAAATCCATGTAATTTAATTGGGTTTGATCTTAGGTTCGTATCAAAAACTACCTAAACGGTCTAAATAAAAAACAAAATAATTTTGAACTGCAATGTAAAAAACATACATACACACTCGAGCAGTTTTTTAGACAAAATACTCCGCATTATTCTGTAAATATTTCTCGCTTTTACGTCAACCCGACAACAAAAAGTTTTCACTTGCCTTGTATTCTACTCCAATTGTAAGGAGGTGTCAATTGTTACCGACAAGTAGATACGTGCTAATTCTTTTAGCGTTGAGGAGTCGACACACTGCAATTATGAATAAATTTCGGCAAGAAATTTCTCCCTTTTCCAATTAGATTTTCTTGTTTTCCCTATTATTTGCTACTGTTTGAAAGTATTCCCCGGGAAAAATTTCTCGTGGAATTTGAATTATAATTGCCCTGATAATATAGAATAAGACGGAATAAATTTGTCAAACTTATGAATTTTTCAAATGTTATTTCCCTTCCAAAGGTAATATGTTTCTTTTGTTTTCACCTTTGATGAAAATAACCGTAAGAAAGTAGTTTATTTATTTTGCTCTTGTTGTTAATTTATAAGAAATATGTCACGAATAGTCATTAAATTATTAAAACTGTACGTATAAAATTGTATGGAACTTTTAAACATTATAAAAAATACCTTAAAATCAACGAAAATTTTAATTTATAAAGTTTTTATACAAAAATTGCTAAAAAATCCCGAAAATGAAATCCCGGGATTGAATTTTACATATCCCGGGATTCGGGATTTGCCAAATCCCGAAAATCCCGGGATTTCCGGGTTCGGGATTTCCCGTTTGGCATCCCCAGTTGTAGTATGCTTTTTAAGATACACGTTACTAAAAATCATACTAATTCATTTGACAGAAAATTTTTAAGGCAATACTCACGCGGATAAATGAATAATGTGGTAGATTTATTAATTAAAAGTGAACTGCAGTGGAAAAGAATTAAAAAAATAATGCAAAAAGAAAAGGGGCATGTTGTAGAGAATGATTAAAATAATATTTTATTTTCTTTTTTTAATTAAAATATCCTCTACATAAACCTAATTTTAAAATTGAGTCGCAGAAACACTGCGTTTTCTAAATCATTTCCTCATAAAACTAATTTTGCTGTACAACGGCATGATACACAATATTTATTATCGTACGTATCGAAGCTCCGCCCACAAAAATCAAAAATTTTTGATTTTCTTACTACAAAGTACACTTCATAAGTACGACAGCATGATACACGTTACTAATTTCATACGATTTATGGTACGCTTTCTAGTATCATGTATACTCACCATTATGTTCAGAAATAAAAATTGCTCGTCTATTCGCACTGTAATGAGTTCTTCTATACAATTTGACATTAAAAATTGTCGCAATACGTAGGTTTAACCCACTACTAAGTAGTAGCGTGATTTTTAATGTGAAGTTTCATGGCAAAACTCTTTAAGATCATGTTCAATTTTTCCACTTATGCTAACTTCATGACAATTTTTGTTTATACATATGGCCGTAAATAATTATATTGGATGTCCTATTTTATAAAGGGTTATTCACATAAAAACTTATATACAAAAAATATCAACAAATACAGTTTTTTTATTAAGAAAAGCTTTCACATTCCTAACAGAAATGAGGCACTGATTATACATGAATGTCACTCTGGTGACTTTCTATTGAAATAAAAATATTCGAATTTACAAAAATAAAATTTTCAAACGGTATAAACGTAACAATATACAATTCCAAATGCATTTTCTAAAAAAAATTGTTAATTTTACATTGACAGATACATTTTTGTGTTGAAATGCATTTCATAAAATGTTATAGATTGTTTAACACTAAGTTGCAAGCATATACTACGTTTATACGCTCACTATTTGCAAATAAAAATATTCGCAAATAAATTAACTGACTGTTTATACGGCATAACTGACTTTTTATACACAAACTTGGTAGCACTTCTATAGAAAACTTATTTATGTTGACAAAAAAAATAGTGTAAATGCACAAAATATCAAATAATTATTTGTTTTTATTGTCATTACTCTATTCTATTAATGTTTTTTGTGCAATATGAATCCATTTATTATTTTGTGCTATCAAACATTTGTAAGCGTGGCAACCTCAAGCATTTTATTTGCAAATAGTGCCTTAAACGTGAATAGTTTTCTGAATTAGTAAGTCCCAGTACAAACAATAATATGGCCACAATTTACAGTTTTATTTGCAAATAAGCCCTGCCTATAAACATAGTAATAGTTTACTTGAAAAGAAATAATAATTAACGCTTTATTTACACATGCAGGTAACTTGTTACAAGTTGCGTGTGCGTATTAACAACCAATTTATTGAATGAAATAATAAAAACACTCGCAACCTGTTTGATTGTTTACACAGTCAAGTGCAAGTTTATTTTCATTTTTCTATATTTTACTATAAATATTTGAAAATTTCGTTTTTCTCTTTCTTCTGTGCGTTGTTTGTACTTTTTTTTGTCTATATATTAGTTTTGAATGTGTGGGCTGCCAAATTTTTGGTATAGGAACATTACAGGGAAACGAATTTAGTGATCAACTTTGTACCAAAATAAATGATAAATTTATATTGCAAATCAATAATAAGTCATGTTCGATCACATGTTCTTACTTTTTGTTTTATTTTTTCTGTATATAAGTTGAAATAATAACATTATAAAAATTATTCCATGTAAGCTATCCATTAAAATTAAAATAAAATCCTTAAAGGGTAACACTGTTTTTATTTTTGACGATTCTCCTACATGCAAGTGAAAAAATTACTTGTAATGAAAATCTCTTGCAAGTGAGCCTACAAATTGCAGCATTATGATTGTATTAGTAAAAATATGTCGATGTATTGAGTTACTTGCACTTGTACTTGCATGTGTAAACGGTAAGTAAGAAATTATCAAAATTCTTAGTCTTCTGTCTTGGGGAGTAATATTATTTATTATATATTTTATTATTATACAGATGCCCAAAATTAAATACACACAAGACAATCTAAATTTGAATAATTTAACCCAATGTTACTTTTTAAATCAATGTTTTTTTCTTTAACAATAGTCGAAGTAAGTGCAATTAATAAAGACCATTAGTATATTTTATTCCTGTAAAAGTGGCTATAAAAACCATAACCTCCTCTATACAACTAATTATAAAATGCATACATAGAGCTGCTTACCATCAACTAATTTTGTGGTTGAGAAAACGAAACACAAAACTTTTTGAACGCAATTATAAGCATTGATCACTTTTTTTGTGACAACTTAATTACTTTTACATGTGTAGGACTAGTTATGTACATCCCACGAACTTTAATGTTTGTTACGCTTATCTCGTTCATAAGCAGTATTTATAAAACATATTTGATATAAAAACTAATTTGACCTTGCAAACTTATGCTGATAAGTGGCAAAAGAAGAAAGAGAAAACTTTTGCAAATAATTTTTCCCAGTAACTGTCATTAATTTTGGTTGGCCACAGAAGGCAAAAGCTTATTTTGAATCAAAAAATAAAAATGAAATGTAAACATTTTGAAAGGAAAATTCCTTTTATAAAATATAATAAGAAAGAAATGAATAATAGGATATACATACAAAACCGTGTACATTCAGCATGTTTTTAAATTCCAAATTAGTGATGTAACGAATGTCAATTTTTGATATTCGCAAATACGAATACGAATATTTGAAACGATATTCGCGAATATGATTGCGAATATTATATGTGGAACTTATAGACATTAAATTGGGCTTCTATTTACGCCTGCAATATGAAATATTAAAAAATTGTTTTGAAAAAGAACTTCATACTCATGTTGGCGTACTTTAAAGTTAGAAAAAACTACGCAAAATTTTAATGATTGTAATTAAATAATATTTAAAAATGATACAAAGCACAAATTTCTGTAAAAAATTTAATGGATTCGTACAAACTAATATTTTTATACATTTATTCAAATTTCGTTTCGGATTTATGCATTTATTTATTTAATTTTGCCTGAATGTGGCGAATACGAATATCTAAAAATGGCCGAATATTCAATTTGAATACGAATACGAATATTCGTGCATCACTAATTCTAATCAATTGATCTCTTGCAAAATAATGCTATTTAGTGTTGCATATTTTAAAGATACATTAGCCCAATTCACAATCTTGTGCAAATGGTCTTGCGTATATTGATACTCACCACTAAGATTTGTTAAGTGGTGAGTATCAATATACTATACCATTTTGCACATGCAACGATGCAAGACTATTTGCACAAGATTGTGAATTGGGCTATTGATGTTGGAAACACAAAATATTGCTTGCGCATTCATGCAAATGTATTCAAATAGATTTTATAAATTTATTTGTATTTTTTTGTTTTTCTCGATTTTGTTGAAAATATTTTTATTTATCTTACAAAATAAACTATTGCCAAAATCAAAATGCAAATGTATTTCTCTACTGCTTTTTGTATACATTGGCGTAGCTATTCATTTTTTATAGGACGCCCCTCCCCTATTATGACTGGTCATTTTTATGTGCAATTAGAAAATAAATAATTACATGTAATTTTTAATAATTCTTGGGGGGGGGGGGGAGGGGGCAACAGAAATCCTTGGGGGCAATGCATGCCCAGCATGGCCTTTCTACTCCTATATCTCTATTGTATACTTCCTAATTTTTCAATGTGCAACAGTAGTTACATACATTTGAAAACATTCATGAGCTACATACGTATAACAAATTCATAACAAAGCAATTTTACGCTCAAATAGGTACATAGTTTACAACACAATTGACACTCTCAAACCAATTTTGTTTTGTATTGCGGATTTTGGAAAAAGTGTAATATGTTATACATTATTATATGAAAAAAAAAACTAAATTGATATTGCAAAGAAGTTTAAAAATATCGCACAAATAAGAATGTCAGCTTTCTTTTGCTTGTTTTGTTTTTTCTGGAAGAAATTTTATTCTAATCTAAATAAGTTACACTATTTAAAAATCATAGTACACATGAGGGCATCATGTATTTCACACCATAATTTTTTCAATAATTTTGAAAATTTTTGTTGTCGAACAGTATAGAAAAACAAGTGGGTAGAAAAAAATCACATTTTCTGTTCTACGTGATTTTTTTAAATTTTCATTACAAATATTTTAAATTTTGGTATGCTGCTGCCAAATGCTTTTTGGCAGAATACGCTTAAAACAAAAATGTTAATTTGTTAATTTTTGATGTGTAAACATCTATACTAGGGTGATCGACTCGGTTTTTCAACCGGTTTTAAAACCCGGTTTTTTCACAATACGGTTGTCGGTTTTTTAATATGTTGATTTTTCGAATGTCGAATAGTCCGGTTTTTTTACAATTTAAAAACCGGCTGAGTCGAATACTTTTCAATTAAATTTTTAATTGTATTAATTAATTTGAGTGGAAAAACTTAATTGATATTATCAAATTGTTTATAGGTGAAAATTTAATTAATTTTTTAATTGATATTACAAATATTTTAATTAATATTACAAAATCATTCGTATTACTTTTTTGTGTGAGCTTTTTTTGGAGCATGGCAACATTTACTGAAACATGAAATTTAAGAGAAACTATTTTATGAAGTAATAGCAGAGGCGAATTTAATTGGCCTTATGGTGTGCAATGTATGTCATAATACAGTTGCAAAAAGTGTTTTTTAGTTTTGTTGCCATTTTGCTTCATATTTTATATAAAGGTAGATATCCACCTTGTCCATACATTCATATGTATATACCATTAAGAAATAAACTCTACATACACCCATCATTTTTGGGGTTTTAGGAAACTTGGGAAGAAATTCAAAAAAGTATGTCAATATTTAGGGTGATAATAAACATGTTTATAATTACAACAAATAAAAAATTTAAAAATAATTATAAAAACAAAAACATAACAGACCATATTTGGATGCCATTTGTTGACGGCTTGGTACCGGAAATCACAGTATTTCCAAACAAGTTGACGACATCAAACATTTTGCACGTATTTTTTCATGTATTTTATGCCTGTATGTAGACCTTTTTTCCTAGGTATTTTGAATATTTTTGCTACTGTAGGTGTTATCATAATTATTTTTTGTAAAAAGATATTTATTAGCACCCTAAATATTGACATATTTAATTTTTTGAATTTCTTCCCAAGTTTCCACAAACCCTAAAAATGGTGGTTGTATGTAGAGTTTATTCCTTGATGGTATATTATATATAAATATTTATGTACTATACAAATTAATTTTTTCCACTTTCCCAGTTAAATGCTTCTCAAAGATTTTTCTTTTTAAGGGTTTTATTTTCAAAATATTAATGTTAAATATTTATGTTTGATAAGCTTTACATAAATAGTCATTAATTAAATTTTCATTAATTTTACGTATTAAGAGTTTAAATGTCTTTAATTTTTTACACTTCGTTAGGTTTGCACGATTGTAATTGGTTTAGTTTTTTTTATAATATTTCCTGGTAAAATTTTTTTCACAAGTTCAACATTTCTTTTTATAATATAATAATTTTGTGTTTATGAAATATTATTTTCTACTATGTAGAATTTTATTAAGTAAATATTTATTTCTACCATGTAGAATTTGATAATTTAATATGGTTTTCTACTATGTAGAATTTGTTTATCAAATGTTTAATTATTATTAAAAGTTATTAAACTTGTGTTATTTTAATGTTCTAAGGGCCATTTTCAAACTTGCCTTTAGTTAAAGGTAGGATTTTGTCTGCCTGATAAATATCTTTGCATTATTACATCTTAAATTTTTTATTGTTATTATTACCAATAATAATAATATTTAATGGATAAAAAAATAATAAATGAAGGTTTTATAATACAAAACCATTTGTCAGGCAGACAAAATCTTACCTTTAACTAAAGGCAAGTTGTGAAAATGGCCATAAATGTTGTTATTTACTAAAATTAAATCAAAATGTAATCTCAAGAAAAAGAAAAAAAATCATACAGTGAATTAAAAAAAAATTTCCAACAAGTTAACAAATACGTTAACTTACATAAGTATATGAAGTTAATTTTTATGTTTTACCTTTAATTATTGTTAACTATATTTTTTAATGAAGCAATTTAAAACCAAAACTTTTGTATAATAATTTTCTTACTTAAAAAAAACCGGTAGGGCGGTTTTTCCTGAATTGTAAAAACCGAAACCGGGTTTTTCATAATTTCAAATATTCGAACTATTCGAAAACCGGTTTCTGGAAAAAGTCGAATAATCGATCACCCTAATCTATACGCTAGGGGATAAAAATCTTTTCCACAATACAATCAAAAATTTTGAGTAAGATGTGCGATGTAATCGTTAACCAATCGCAAAGCGTTATCAAATCGGTGTGAGCTATGTATGAGTGTAATCATACGGACAACAAGAAGTACAGAGAAACTTAACAGCTGCATAGAAACACCATCTAGTGTGCAATAGTAGCTACTAATTTTCACTAACTTCATAAACATATATATATTACAACATATCTTCATTACGTACTGTTACCTTACACTGAAGCTGGTGCACGACAATTGGGTAACAATCTCCATCTCATGCCAATTATTATATGTGGAGATTTTAATACAAATTTTGCAAACCCACAGTCGCAAGCTTTATCAAAATTTTTATTTGACGTTTTCCACTTGCATATGAGCTATTCTACACAAACCCCACAACTAATAATTCCACTACTATAGATGCAGTTTTCCATAAATTTTTAAATACAGTAGAGTCAAAAATTTATGTGTCTTATTTTAGATACCATAAGCCAATAGTAACTACATATTTATACTTTAGGCATTTGCCCTACATGGGAACTTTGAGTACTACTAAAATTTCAGTAAAAATAATTTCTTAACCAGTAAATTTTTATTGATTACTAAAATTTTTTCTGCAATTTTTATAAAGTGCTTAAATAATTTATTATGTGATGAGGTGCATTGAATTTTCAGTAATCAGTAATGCCCGTATTCATAATGAAATTCTACCAAGTGGCTAAATTTCTTTCATACAAAAATATCAAAATTTTAATGAAAAAAACTTACGATTTTACTGGTAATGCAAACTAAATTTCATTATCAGTAAAAATTTACTGAATTTTTTCAGTAATCAGTAGAGGTGGAAAACTATCGATAATGTCACTATCGAAAGTTTTCGATAGTTTAAAAAACTCTATCGATATATCGATTCCATACTATCGAAAGTTAGAAAAACTATCGATATATCGAAGATACTATCGTGATAGTATCCTCGTTGTATGGTTTTCGTGTAACGTACCTATTTATTTACACATACATATGTATAAACAAAATATTTTTAAACAAAACAAAATAGAATTTTATTTGTCAGTTCAATAAATAACAAAACTACACAGAAAAATAAGAATTGTAAATACAACTAATTTATTTGTGAATACAAATAAAATATTATTTAAAAAGGCACCTACAACGATTTTTGTAACTACAAACACACATTTGTAACATAAGAAAACAAAATCAACTCAATTATTTCCAATTAAAATTATTGTGTTATTCACAATTGAGTTGTTAACAGAAAACAAAAATTTTTAATGAATTTGTTTTTCAAATTCTAATGTGTTGTTTCGTTGTTTGTTTAATTTTTTTTTTGAACTTGGTTTTTTATTAAATTTTAATTTAAAGATGTTTGGGATGAGTCGAACCGGCAACCTCTTGACTAATAGACTAACGTACTTACCACTCAGCTAAAGAGCAAATCGTTATTGGTTACGCAAATAATGAATACACGCAAAACATGATTTCTTATGTTTCTTCTGCATGGCGCATTTCAATGATATAATCTAAAAATAACTTTGTTGATTAAAAAAAAACAAGCCACGAAGTTTTCCGGCTTCTTGTCGGAATTTACACGTATACAACACCAACAATCAAAATAAACAACAACATCAGCACATGACCACGTTGAGTCAATCAACAAGCAACATAAACACCAACACAAATAAAGTAATTTAAATGATATTTTAAAATACGCGGTATTGATAAATACAATATTTAAGTTAATGCCAAATATTATCGAAATTAAAAACTTTATTCAACAACATGGTTTTGTTGAACATAAATCTTGTATATTTTCTTCTGTGTACGTAATGTAGATACAATCAATGCCCACGTATTATATACACACATTTTCAATTATCCGTAAGTGGCAGAAGACAGTCTTTAATAATATTCAAATATGGCTTACATTATATATAACGAGCCTTATTTACGATGTTATCGTTATCGAAAAAAACTTTTTTATTGAAATTAAAATTTTATGGGTCTACCCACAGTCCATTTACTGGATGACATCTTCAACTACACAGAAAAAAAATATCATCAAAATGCTACCAACAAAACAAATTAATATTTAATTTAATAATTAACAATCATCATTGCTGATACAACAAATTTAAATGTTTTTAGTCAATTAAACTACTCAAACAAATTATTTGTTAAATTATATCATAAGGGAATGCGCACATGCAGAAGAAACAAAAGAAATTATGTTTTGTGTTTATTCAATATTTTCGCATCTAATAAAGTATTGTTCTTCAACTGAGAGATAAGTAAAGCCTACAGTACACGGCATGTAAAAAGCCGCATGCGTATGTGGCGATGACGTCACGAGAATTTTCATCATGTTCGTTGCATTTTTTAAAATTACTAGTAGTGGCTAGATGCCGTAAAATTTTTATAGTATTTATGTTCAAAAATACATATGTAGCACATGTAGCCGAATCGAAGACATTTTCTAGGGCAGCTCATCTGTAATGATGTTAATACACAGCAAAAAAATGATTTGTTACTACAATTAATTTTTTTGTTATATCAATTAAATAATTAATTGATTTTGAACCTACAACAATTATTGTAAATACAATTAATGAAATTGCAAGTTAAAGGAAAATCTGAAAAATATTTTCAATTAAATTTATCAACAAATATTTTGTTGAAATTTATTTATTTTTTCATCATTAAGTTTTGTTAGATTTCAAAGTTATTTCAATTAAAGTTATTGTTATATTAACAATGCGAATTGTTGAGTTTTTGTACAAATTTTGATTATCATAATTGTTATATTAACAATGTTTCTTATACACAATCACAATCCTCGAAACGATTTTTTGCTTGTCTGCGAAAAACACTAAATGTCTTTGGGCGGAGTTGAACCGGCAACCTCAAAACTAATAAACCAACTTACTTACCTCTCAGCTAGAGAGCAACACTTTATTAGATACGCTAATAATGAATACACACAAAATATGATTTCTTGTTTCTTCTACATGTGCGCATTCCGTTATGATATAATTTAACAAATAATTTTGTTAAGTAGTTTAATTGACTACAAAAATTAAAATTTGTTATATCAACAATGATCATTGTTAATTTTTAAATTAAATATTAACAATTTGTTTTGTTGGTTACAATTCGATGAAATTTTTTTCTGTGTATCTACGTGTACATATGTTTCTAGTACACAGCATGTAGCAAATGTAGTATCGTGATGACGTCAAAATTACGTCAGAACCACATGCATAGTGGTTTTTTACATGCCGTGTACTGTAGGCTTTAGTTAGTTTATACATATGTTCTGAAGTTGCCGGTTCAACTCCGCCCAAAGACATTTAGTGTTTTCTGCAGACAAGCAAAAAATAGTTTTGAGGATTTTGATTGTGTATAAGAAAACATTGTTAATATAACAATTATGATAATCAAAATTTGTACGGAAATTCAACAATTCGCATTGTTAATAAGACACTCTACGATTACAAATTTATATAATGCATAACATATTTTAGTAATAGGTATTGTGCCAAACAAGAACTTCGGCAAAATTTATATCTCACTGCTTTTGATGGCCGAAATTTTGGATAGGAACTTGGCATTTTTTCAAATTTATGTTTTTGTGAGGATCTGACTACTTTTTGAAAAATTTTATATCATAACACTTTTTAAACTTAAAATTTCTAGTGTGTTTTATTTCTATTCATGATCACTGGACCAGTTAAAACTGGCAAACTTACATAAAATAATGGGTTAGAGTGTGATGGGTGTTGGATTGTACACCTTAAAAATTAATTATTGTGTTATTACAACGAGTCGCTAGTGTGTACGCAATTTGGTAAGAGTCGTCTGGAAAGAAACATGTAACATACAGAGTAAATTTTAGTGGGTGTGATCAAAAAAAGTTTTGTAGGAAAAAGCTATTGAGAAATATATGAGTAATAGACTAAAAACTGCTAAGCCGAAGTACATGAAAGAAAAAGCTAAGATTTATGGGTGTTAGTCATGGCCACTTTTCAAAACAGGAAATTTTCATTTTGAATTAATCGAATTTAATTTTGTGTGCTTGTTCCCATCCCCTGATTGAAACTTCTGATTCTGTGTACCAAATTTCAGCTCTCTAGTGCGAATTGGAGTTTTAGCGGATAAAACTTCTTGGTTTTAAGATTTTCCCATTGGCTTACTCATACACACTTACTTGCATATAAAATTTCAGCTCTCTAGCGTGAACTGTACCTTATAATTTTATGAGCATTACCCCTCCCACTATTTTAAATTCATAAGGCTAAAATTTTATGGTAGTGATCACGTCCAATTTTTTAGATGATAGTTCAAAGTATTGTATACGTGTAACGTATATGCAAGGTTTCACTAAAATGGCTTAAGTTAAAAGCTGTATATTAACAGCCTTATTTATAAAATTTTTGAAGGCTTTATAAAGGGGTTTTAAGGCAAATTTTCATAAGAAATTTTTCTTAAAAAGCATTAATAAGTTTTAAAAATAAGGCTGTAAGTAAATTTTTCAGGTTCAAACAATAGTAACGTGGCCCCGCCCATTCTGGTAATTTTTTTTTGGTTTTTCTAGTTGGTTTCTCACCTAGACCTACTTGTGCATCAAATTTCAGCTCATAAGCGCAACTTTTAATTTTTAATTTTTATGGGTGCAGCCCCGCCCCTCTGACTAAAATTTCTGGATTGTCAGGTTTTTCTTGTTGTTTTCTGACCTAGACCTACCTGTGTATCAAATTTCAGCTCCGTGGCGCAACTTTAAATTTTTAATATTTATGGGCTTAACCATGCGCACTTTTCCAAACTTAAGATTTTTCTCGGCCAGTTTTTATTATTTGTGTAAAGTTTCGTTGCAAACGGATAATAATACACACAGAAATACTATATCTAAATATGCTGAGCCGTAGTACACGAAAATGAGGTTGAAATTATATGGGCGTGTCAACGCCCACTTTTTTAATAAACAATTTTTAGGCTTGCCCTATCGCAGTATATTATTTTATTTTCAATAAAATAGCTTCCATTAATCGCCTTAGATTTGCTGGCCAAAATTTTCCGGTTTTAAAATGTTTTTAGTTTATTGCCTACCTAGACCTAGTTCTGTAGCAAATTTCAGCTCACTAGCACAAATTTTAATTTTTATGGGCGTAGCCCCGCCCCCTTGGTTTAAATTTTCAGGTTTTCTGATTTTTCTAGTTCATTGCTCATATAGATCTGCTTGTGTACCAATTTTCAGATCTCTAGCTATACCCTTAGGTCCCTTTCTCATTGCGCTGTCACACATATGTTAAATTTAGAAAAATCGTAATTTCTGGACCTAAAATCGTCACTAGTGTATTTTGAGAGGTGAAAATCGTCAAAATGCAGAGAAATCGTCAATTCTGACAACAGTGTGTACATTCACGCAAAACTAGTGCAAACATATGTATCTGTGCAATGCTATAATCTACATATGAAATTATTTCACAGAAAGTAAAATTCATATATTTTTATTTTAATCTCTTGAGATAAAACATAAACACTTTTTATCTTTCGCTTTTCTGTTTTATTTGGATAAGTTCTTTTAATTTTTATTTATGCCAGTTTATATTTATTGGTTGTGGATTTTTTATTCCAAACATTTGTATTGCTGAATATACACGTCTCAGAAGCTAAAACAAAAACATACACCAATCTTATATATTTTGTACTTGAGTGTGTATATCTCTTATAGTTTGTCTTTTCTTTGTTTTTACCAAAATAATAAACATTTACGTATTTGCACAAATCCGTATGTGGTAGCCAAAGAAAATTTGCCAAGGAGCGAGGAAAATGAGTTGAATCAATAGCAAAGTATGAATGTATCTTCTGATGCCAAAGATGTAAAACAAATTGATGCCAATGTTGGCTTAGTTTATGTGCTGACGTTGCTGTAATATTATATACTCGTACTATAAAATAAATTGAAGGTTAAAGTGCTGTTAAAAAAAAATTACGAACAAAAACATAAAAAAGTCGAAACCTTGTGATACATATTTCTAACACATTGGCAAACACACAACCACTTTATTGTAAATATTTAATGTTCAATCATCTCAATATTGTATTTATCTCTGTAAACGTAAGAAATTTATTTTATGATTTTTGACTTAAATCTTTAACTGAATCTTAATTACAAGTTAGTTAAAACAAATTTTAAAAAGCACATTAAATACAAAAAAAATTTCGCAGGAAAAAAAAGTTAAAAAATGTTCTTATTGCAATTTTTTGTCAAAGTAAAGGCCGACTGTAATGTAATGTAACTGCAACAGTAAGAAACAGCTGCTCGATTTTGTTATGTGAAAAGTAATGAAAATGGTTATAGAAATGTAATGTAACGTAACCTACTTATCATATAAAAATATCAATCAGCTGTTTTTTACGTTACAGTTACATTACATTACAGTCGGCTAACTGAGTCTTAAAGGTGTGTTCACATTATATGTATTTTTATTGTGGAATGTCATTTTTACACATGGTAAATTTGTACATATAAGGAATTATTCAGAAAAAAATAATTAGTCAGGTATGTGATGAAAAACGATCGTTTGAATTTCGATCGATTTTGAGTATAATTTTTGAGCCAATTTCACACTGCTTACTTCTAAAAATCACACTAGGAGATAAAATATAAACCATATAATAGGGCTATGAAAAGAAATTTATCAAAAAATAAAATTTTAAAATTATTGACAAAACGACTATAGAAAACAACACATCACACCTTTTTCAAATTGGTTTTGTGTCTAAATCGTTTTTCATCACATACCTGAATGTTTACAAAACCTTTAACAAACAAATTTCCATGAAAATTTGTTTTGTAAATCAAAATATTTTTTTTGAATACGGCAGTTAGTCTGAACACATACATATAAACAATAGCAGTTGTTATTTCTGTGTGTACACAGAAAAAAATGATTTTGATATTTGAATACGAAAATCGTTGATTCAATAAAAAAACTTTCAAATTTTCTGTGATGACGACTTTTGCATTATTGATAAATAAAATTGTATGCACGTTTATTGAATATATTTTTTTTTTCAGTCAATAAAGAAATTTAATGAAGTTGTTGACTGAAATTTTATTTTCAGTGATAATTGTTATTGAGTTGTGTTTTTCTCTATGTTAAACATGATTTCAAATGCCTTTTTGCTTGCGAGTAAAAATACGAACGGTTGCATTCGAATGTATGCACGTTATCGAATGCTGTCATTAGAAATTTCGATATCTGTTATTCGAAACCGAATGCGAAAATCCCAAAATTTAAAAAACTCGCACATTCGAGTAATAACTCGCTCGCAATCGAATGCGGGAATTAGGCCCCAGGTTTAGTCAATCAACAAGCAAGGAAAACACCAACACAAACAAATGACATTAAACCACTGCTGGCTAGAGAAGCGCCAGAGTGCCGAACATCAATCGGCTTTTTGTACAAATGAATGCACATACGCTTATACATTTTACTCGGTTTTCTCTCTGTGGGCAGCATCTGTAATTTGATACTGCGTTTTCACTGATTTTTAATATGGTGATCACATTACTTTAATAGTTTTTCATATTGATACATAATAGTTTCAAAATAATTGTTTCAATAGTACAACACTATTCAATTCCTATTGTTTTAATGTGATTTGGAACAAATTTTGTCCCTATTAAATTAATAGGGACCCTTTTGGCGAATTAATAGGATGCTTTTTTCTGAGTGTAGATTAGGTGAACAATGAACTAGAAAAATCTGAAAACCCGAAAATTTTAACCAAGGGGGCGGGGCTACGCCCATAAAAATTAAAATTTGTGTCAGTGAGCTGAAATTTGGTACAGAGCTAGGTCTAGGTAGGCAATAAACTGAAAAAATTTTAAAATCCAAAAACTTTTGGCCAGGAGGGTGGGGCTACTCCCATAAAAGCTAGAATTAAAAAAGCAAATCTAAGGCGCTTAATGGAAGCTATTTTATTGAAAAACGGCATACATACTGCGATAGGGCAAGCCTAAAAATTGTTCATTAAAAAAGTGGGCGTTGACACGCCCATAAAATTTCAACCTCATTTTCGTGTACTACGGCTCAGCATATTTAGATATAGTATTTCTGTATGTATTATTATCCGTTTGCAACGAAACTTGACACAAATAATAAAAACTGGCCGAGAAAAATCTTAAGTTTGAAAAAGTGGGCATGATTACGCCCATAAATATTAAAAATTAAAAGTTGCGATAAGGAGCTGAACTTTGATACACGAGTAGGTATAGGTGAGAAAACAACAAGAAAAACATGAAACCCCAAAAATTTTAGTCAGAGGGGCGGGGCTGCGCCCATAAAAATTAAAAGTTGCGCTTATGAGCTGAAATTTGATACACAAGTAGGTCTAGGTGAGAAACCAAAAAGATTTTCCAGAATGGGCGGGGCCACGTTACTATTGTTTGAACCTGAAAACTTACATCCATATTTATAAAACTTATTAAGGGTTTTTAAGAAAAATTTCTTATTTTATATCATATTAATTTGTCTTAAAACCCCTTTATAAAGTTATATAAAAAGGCTGTTCATATACAGCTTTTAACCTAAGCCAGTTTAGTGAAACTTTGCATATACGATACACGTATACATTACTTTGAACTATCACCTTAAAAAAGTGGGCGTTATCACTCCCATAAAATTTTAGCCTTGTGTTTAATCTGCTTTCGTCTAGCATATTTTAGAAGAAAATTAGCATGAATTATAAGCGCAACTCACAGCAATATTGTGAGTTTAAAATAGTGGGAGGGGTAGTGCTCATAAAATTATTAGGTATAGTTCACGCTAAAGAGCTGAAATTTTATATAGAAGCAAGTGTAGAATCTACACTTGCTCATCTACACTGTAGATGAGTAAGCCAATGGAACAATCTTAAAACCAAGAAGTTTTATCCGCTTAAACTCTAATTTTCTGTAGAGAGCTAAGATTTGGTACACAAATTAATCTAGATCAGAGATCACTAAAAAAATTTAAGAAACCAGAAGTTTCAATCAGGGGTTTGGAACAAGCACTGTAAACACAAAATTAAGTTAAATTTTATTGAAACTTTTCATACACATTGCACTTATCCAAAGTAAAAATTTCCTGTTCTGAAAAGTGGCCGTGACTTCACCCATAAATCTTGCTTTTTCATTCATGTACTTCGGCCTAGCAGTTTTTAGTCTATTACACATGTATTTCTCAATAGCTTTTTCCTAGGAAACTTTACATGAATCATAAGCACTAACAGATATAAAAGTCGGTGGGGCCAGGCCCATAAAAATTTTATTATATTATACTGTAGAGAGCTAACAGTTTGTAGACAAATAGTCCTAATTAATTTACTCAATCGGAAAATCCAAAAATTAAAGCACCACCACTCTATTGAAACTATGCATGCACATTGGGCATATCCTTTTGATTTATGTACTTCGGCTAAGCAGACTTTAATATGTAAATATATTGAGAAAATAGGCGGGATCACTCCCACTAAAATTGACGCTGTAATTAACATGTTTCTTTCCAGACGACTCTTAATAAATTACGTACACACTAGCGACCCGTTGTATTAACACAATAATTCATTTTTAAGGTGAACAATCCAACCCTCATCACGCTCTAACCCATTATTTTATGTAGCTATGCCATTTTTAACTGGCACAGTGATCATAAATAGAAATAATTTTTAGATAATCTGCTAACTCAGATAGTTATTTTAAGCTTCATTTGTGTTAGCTTTGAGTCAATATGGTGTTTCCATGTAAGCCGACGATCAAGGTGTATACCAAGGTATTTCACATGTGAATGTTGAGAAACAACTCGACTGTTGATTCTTATGTTGGGACAAGTAAATTTTCGTATGGTAAAGGTTATATGTACGCACTTCTGTTCATTTACTTTTATTCTCCATAATTTTAACCATAGCTCAAGCTGTGTTATATGCTCCTGAAGATATCGGGATGCCTCATGAGGGTTTTCGTGCATACTAAGGCAGGCTGTATCATATGCAAATGTAGAAGTATGGATATTACTGCTCACAGGCATATCACAAGTATAAATCAAATACAAAACTGGCCCCAGTGGTACACCGGATGAGATAGTTTCGGGCGTACTCATACATAAATTCTCCTTCCATAACAGAGAACTTCCGGCCTAAAATATAACTTTCCAAAAGTTTTAGAATGTTATTTGGTAGATATGTCTTCAATTTCAAGATTAGGCCATCATGCCAAACTTTATCAAATGCCTGAGAATCATCAATAAAAAGGGCAGAACAATACTTCTTTTCTTCGAATGTTTTCCTTATAAATTGAACCAATCTATGCGTTTGCTCAATGGTGATATGCTGACTTCTAAAACCAAATTGATGGTCCGGTATGCACATATTATCTGTTAGACAAGGGGACAATTTTGTCATGAGCAGATTTTCGAAGTGTTTTGACATAGTAGAGAGCAAACTTATTAGCCTATATGACTCAGCTTTGGTAAGATCTTTGCCCGGCTTTGGAATCATTTTGACCTTGCCAAGCTTCCAGCTGTGTGGATAATACTCTAGTCGTAATATGGCATTAAAAATAAGCAGCAGGATTCTGATTGCAATATGCGGCAAGTTCATCAGCATCTTGTTACTAATTCCATCAATACCTGGAGCTTTCTTTGGTTTGTGTTCAGTAATTACTTTTTGTACATCACACGTCTTAAACTTTAAGGGTCGAGGGGGTAGAGCAACTACACTCGGCAAATCAGAAACACCAGTACATGTGTTTGGCGTAAATACGGATTTTAAGTGCTCAGCAAATATTCTACATTTTTCCGTATCGCTTCTTGCCCAACTTTCGGTAGATGTGCGCAGAGGTGGCTTAAACTCAACGGGTGTTTTAAGATTTCTAGCAGCGTGCCACAAAGAGTAATTTGATGCTTGTGTGACATCAAGACCTTCCAGATAATTTTTAAGAGATGCAGTTTTTTCAGATGCAAGCAACTCTTGGAGTCGTTTAGTACACTCTTTAAATCTGATTTTATTTTGGGGTGATCTGTGCTGTTGCCATACCCTTCGAGCTCTTCTTTTTTCATAAACCAGACGTTCAACATCCCTAGAATAAATTTTATTAAACCCAGTCTGCGGATGGGAGGTAGTGGCATGCTCAGCAGCCTGTTTAATATTTTCATTAATATAGGCAATGCTAGATTCAATATCATTGGGTGTTCCTAGCGTAATATTTTCCGTGCAATGACTACTATATTTTTTGAATGCCAGCCAATTAACACGATTGATCATATTCATATATGGGTGAGGTAAGTCACTTCTTAGTGGGTTACAGATTGAAACGATAGTCGGAGAGTGATCGGAGGAGAGATCTAGAGAGGCTTCAACATGAATTAAATCCCTAGAAATATTTTTCATGACGCCAAAATCTATAACATCTGGAATTTTGCCTACGTCAGTAGGCCAGTTAGTGGGCTTCCCACTCGAAATAACATCCAATCCCACTTTTGAAATTGTATTAAACAAAGCTCGACCTCTAGGTGCTACAAGGCGCGAACCCCAGTACGTATGTTTTGCATTGTAGTCTCCAGCTGCCACGAAACAAGATCCAAGCGATTTGTAGAACTTTTCATACTGATCTTCGGTAACTGAAAATCTGGGAGGTGAATAAATTGATGATATCAAAAAATTAGAACAAAAATAATGTACTTAACAAACTTTTCGTCAAGTTTAGTCAAATGTCATTTGCTTAAGTAAAGTGCCAAACTGAACGCACATTCCGTAAAGAAGCAACTGTTTGTGCATTTTTGAAACTCAAGCAAGCAGCAGCAGAAAATATTCATTGATTTTAAATATTGCTTTATTGTTTCTTATGTCCTGTTTCACAATAGCGAAAGAAAACTGAAACGATACTTTCGACTGAAAATTTATATTGAAAACAACAATAAAATATGAAAATTTGTTTTTGATTGTCAATATAAATTGTAAGTCGAAAGTTTCGCTTCATTATTGTGAAACAGGCCATTATTTTAAACTCAGAGAACAAAACAAAACTTTTATTTTAATTTTTTATTTTACAATACACATACACACGTATTTACTTATGTATATTCATTGTTGTACTTTTTAGTAGGCAAAACAAATAAAACAAGTAATAAGGTGATGGATATATTTATATGTGAATTTTTAATAGATTAGGACATTCTTTCAAGTTAGTTTGATTGAATTTCATTCATTTACATTTACATTTGACAAACTTATCGTTCAATTCTGACATAAGCTTAAGCCAGCTTATTCACATTATAGTTGGGCCTTTAGGCAAATGTGGAACACTTGAATTTTTTATTTTTTTTTGCTTTGGAAAATGTTCACTAGAACTGTTTTTTTTTAATTTGGGAGAGGGATAGCAAAGCACACCGGGTTAAGCCAGTTATAATATAATTAAATCAATCATTTTATTATCAATCATCGATCGACTGTAGCTTAAATTTAAAGTTGCGATATAACTTCCGATGCTAGTTTGTTGACTTTTTGTGCACTTGAATGATCACAGCTGACAAACAGATTGCTGAATGAGTATAATGAATATAAGCAAGTGTTGTCTAAAAATAGCTTTCACTATATATATATATATATTTTTTTAATACCTACATATATTTATTTATTATAAATAATGCAACGATACTCGAGGTTTGAAATGGACTACAGATCAGTAGATTGTTTCTTGAAAAACGTCCATGCAATTAAGTTTTCCACCTAAACCAAATTAATTTGTTTTCAACACACAAAAAATTAATATGAATGATTTTGTAATATTAATTAAAATATTTGTAATATCAATTAAAAATTTAATTAAATTTTCATCTATAAACAATTTGATAATATCAATTAAGTTTTACGACTCAAATTAATTACCACAATTAAATTCTTAATTGAAAACATTAATTGGTGAATACTTTTTTCTGTGAATAAAAAACTGAATAATAATTTTAATAAATTACCTTAAAACATTAATCTATTTGACAAAATATATATGTATCTTAAAATGTAAAATTTATAAGAAAAACCGCTGCTCGCAATAAATTTTCATAGATATCAAATTGAAAGTAGCTGTTTTCTAAATGTAATGTTACCAGTTATTTTTTTATTATTTCCTGGGACTCCGCATAAAATTCCCAAGAAATCGGCAAATGTTATGAGTTTAATTCCCGGGACGGGAATTGGTTTTTGTTTACATTTGTTATATTACTTCTTTAAAATGGTTAAAACAAGTGCTCGCTCATCTAACTTTATCTTGCAAAATATTGATTTGGTGCTGAAATTGGTTCGGGAAAACCAAAATACATATAATAAAAAAAAAACAACAAATCAGCTGTTGTTTAACTTTTTGCTAACCAATGACATTTGGCGGTTTAACTAATGGTTAACAAAAAGCTGTGATACAAGTATTATTGTTTAAAATATTGCTATTAGCTAACTAATGACTGTAAACTTGGGACTTTATTATACGCAATTGACAAGTAATTGAATTAACAATTAATTTATTTTTAGGAAGTAGATACACATGCACTCTAAAACACTTGTTGAAAATTAGGTCGATAAGACTACTTTGGACCTAAAATTACACAACTATTTTTTAAACCGTTTTAATTTAATTTACGCCCTTTCCAATAAAATTGCAAATATTCACCAAACACCTGATCAGAATATCGAAACGTAAATTATTTTAAAAAAAACTTTTTATTAGAAAGACTCCGTGAAATGCACTTCATTATTATTATAATTGGTAAACACTTTCTTGCATAATGAATTCGGGATAGATTGATAGATTCTTTTAGTTTTGCAGACACAATTTATTTTACAGTTTCACAATATTTACTTATCACTTTTTACATAAAAAACATGCCACGAGTATTGTTATAAACTGCTTTAATTTTAATTAACTTGAGAAAAAATATGGTAAACCTTCTATTGCAACTTCTACACTTTTGTACTTTTAATTTTTTGTTAAACATATCCTCACAAAAACATAAATGTGAAAAACGGCCAAGTTCTTATCAAAAATTTCGGCCATTAACAGTTCTGAGATATAAATTTTGACCAACTTCTTCTTTGCCACAATACCTAAAAGTTATGAGGGGGGTAAGTGCTTCATGGTCATGAGTCAGTGAATCAGTGAGTCAGTGAGTATGTTTTAAAATATGCATTTTTCGCACCTCCTTATCTCCGGAATCTCTCATTGTAAAACTTTCAAACTTCGCATATGAGGTTACATTAATTTATTCTAATCAGGGTTTAAATTTTATAGTTTTACAATTGCGGGGAGCAAAGTTATGAGGAGGGTAAAAACAGCTCGAATGGCTTCCTGTAAATATACACACTGCGTGCATTGGCCGGAACTTGGCCTGGCGCACTACCGTGCCACTAGATTAAAAGATATGAAAGATTGCTTATAACATGAAAACATCCGCTTAAGTTCAACAAGCTATAAGCTGTACTTAAGTTATTTTTATTAGTTAAGTCTGGTACGAAGTTATAATGTAAATTCAGGTTCCCAAAAGAACTGTGTGTAAAAAACTTACGAAAAATAAGATTGGTAAATATCTTACAGAAATTTCCGTTAGCTAGTACGAACTTACAAAAGGAAGGCAGACGGAATTTTTGATATTTGTTATCTATTATATTTTTTCTATCAACTGAAATAAAATTAATATTCATACAATTCTTTGGGTACAAACTTCTTGACATTTCTTATATTTCACAAATTTTAATTCATTTTTAGTGTTTTTGTGTGTTGTAAACTAAAAAATAAATGAATTTGTGTGTATGCAGACATAATTGTATATAAAAGGCTACACAATTATTTTTCCGTGTAGAAATAAATGTATGTTTACAATAGTTAAATTTTTTAAGAAGTCCGTCCAGGCTTTAAGCTCAAATTAGACGTGACATAACCATAAGCATACAAACAGTTGTTCGAACCGAACTTAGGTGCAACACTGTATTTGATTACAGGTGACTCGCCATAACGCCATAGCCATTACCATAGAAACCAATTGAATTTTTGTTTGGTTATGGCTATGGCAATCTGGCTATTGCACGTCTAATTTTAGCTTTAACCAGAAAGTTTCTATGTACATATGTGTTTTATTGCTTGTCATAATTTTTTTCCAGAAGCCGAAGTTATTTTCATCTAAAATTTTATCGCGTGCCACATGTGAACCTCAAAAAAGAAATATATTTTTCTAATACTAAAATATTTTATAATTTCACAGATTTAATCTATAAAATATGTCATTTACTTACCTTAAGCTGCCAAATACACGTAAGAAAGAAATATTTTGGCAAATAAAATTCTAAAAAGTAAAAAAAATGTTGAAGCAACTTAACACTCTCGCTTGAGGCTAAAGTTGTACAGAAAAAAATATGAAACATCAACAGCAAGTGAACATAAAAAATATCTTTTGAATACTTTGTCATATAGTACAGCGACATTTTCACGCTTTCCGTTTTTCTTTCACCTTCACGTACATGGCCACAACTTAATGACGTTACTTGGATGATGTTCAAGTTTTATTTTTGTAATCAACTAACTTAATCGTGTGTTGTAAAATGCAATAGAGAGTGATATATTTGCATTTCCAAAATATCACATACAGTAATTTTGACTTAGCTGCACAATCAACTTTGCACGACTTTTTGTGCAGATAAGTCAAAAATGCTGTTATCTTAAAAGCACTTACCTGCCTAAATGTGCAGGTATATAATTTTTGACTTCAGTTTTAGACACATTCATGGTTGCATATATATGTGGCCACAATTTTTTAATTTGTGCAGCTAACTTAAATTTTTTACATGAGAATAATTTAAAACTCCAAAAAAATATGTTAAATGCGCATGTATACAAAGAGCAATAATTACAAAAAAAAAATATATTTTGTGCAGTTAAGTCAATGTGCAGCTAACATTGATTTTTTGTATGAAAATATTTTATAATTACCAAAAATTTAGGGCACTTATCTTAAATGTGCAGGTATAGAAAGTGCACTTAAAAAAAGAATTTGTATGTGATTTTAAAGAATAGTGACAGAAATTTATCAGTTTAGGCAGTTAAGTCCAAAGTGCACTTAAACAAAAGGCAGATAAATCAAAACTACTGTACCTGCTGAATTTTGTCAAAATGTACATACATACATACAAGTACCCAGCAAAAAATTACACATTACCATTAGAACTACTTGCCATATAATGACTTACTTTTCTGATTGCCAATTTTCATTACTCGCTTACAAATCACATTACCTAAAATTTAAAAAAATGACGTGCAAGTTGCTAAATGAAGAGAATAATTTTTTTTAGATGAAATAAATAGATTACGTAAAATGTTGACAAATTAAAAAAGTAAGTACTTCTCAAGAATCGATTATTTTAGTCTCACGCCTTGTTAAAATTATTAAGTTGGTAATCCAGTAAGGAATAGCTTCCACCAAAAATGCTTAATTCCACACTCGATTACCTTTTTTGACATTTTTTGCTGGGTACATTAGGCGTATGCGTATTTTTTAAACACAAAGGCTCACTGGGTTTTCATATGCGGGCTAAAATTCTAGGACAAACTGCGTTTTTACTTTTTTGATATCTTTAAAAAAAAGTTCCGCACCAAATGCATTTTCTGCAGCAAAAAAGTGGATTTTTCAAATCCATAAAAATCTCATATATTTTTTGTTAATAAACCATCTATTAGTACTCGAATTTTAAAGATTTTGATCCGCTGATCACGAATCTGCTGTTTATTTTAAAATCCATTAAGTGGTTTTCGAGATATGATGAGTAGTTTTCCAGTTATTCGCTAATTCAAGTTTTGCAAAAAGTTAATTATTTTTTCAGCACAATATCATTTATGCACATTTATACAGTTTGGTCCGCTGATCACTAATTTATCATTTATTTTTCAAAATATTGAGTAATTTTTGCATAAGGTCATGTGAGATATATCTGCATATTATTATTATATTACAATGTGTGACAAATTTTTGTGAAATTGTATTTCGCGTTCTATTTATACGCTATCGATGTATTTAAGCTTTCAGGATGATGTAATTAAATAGACATATACCAACCAAGAGTACAAAACTTGTACAACAGTGGTCGCCAAAATTTTTTCTTGAGAACTACATTTTTTACATATACCAACCTTAATAATCGCCAAAATTATTATTAATTATAGCATTTTTACATAAATTAAGCTCTCTTTGCAAATTTCTAATACCAATTGTGTAATGTTTGTTGATATATGACTATTAAATTGTACTTACATCATCCCGACAGCGTAAATACATCGAAAGCGTATAAATAGAACGCGAAATCCATCATAAGGTAGTTTTTTAACAAAAAGTCTTCTAATAAAATGTTTAATAAGTAAATTTCTAGGGAATTTTTTAAACAAACTTTTGAATTACTCTAAATCAATTATGTTTTAAAAATAAAGTTATAAACAGAACGGTTCAAGTACAAAAATACTGCCTAAGAAAGAGCCCAAAGTAAAAAAGTGTCGGAAAAAACCGAAAAAATTACATTTGATAAAAAAATACGGACATATATCTGAAATTCACCGAAACGAGATAAATATGGTTCGAAAGGTCTTAGTCTCACCCATCAAATTTCTTTGCCATTTTTGATTGTTGATGACAACTGCGCTATAATTTTTTTTAGACATACTTATTCTCAAATTTACAGAATTAAAAAGGTGTGAAATTTACAACGCACACAGTTTACAACTGAATTTTACAATAACAACCATTTTGAAATGATGTAAAAGTCAATGCCAATTTCAAGAAATATGAAACAATAAGTAATTCTGTGAGCAAAAGAAACTGAGTGAGAATTTCACAAATTTGCAAATGGTCATATCTCGAAAACCACTCAATGGATTTTAAAATAAAACAGCAGATTCGTAATCAGTGGATCAAAATCTATAAAATTCGGGTACCACTAGATGGTTTATTAACAAAAATTTTTTTGACATTACGAAAATATGAGATTTTTTTGGATTTGAAAAATCCTTTTTTGCTGCAGAAAATGCATTTGGTGCGGAACTGTTTTTTAAGATAACAAAAAAGTAAAAACGCAATTTGTCTTAGAATTTTTTCCTGCATATAAAAACCCAGTGAGCCCTTCGCGTTTTGCAAATTTTTTATTTTCTGCATAAGCCTAATGTACATCCATACATATGCTGAGTCAATACTTTTACCAAAAATTTAACTAGCCCAATTCACAATCATGTACATTTGAGAATGCACGTTTGTGCAACTATAAAAATTTCCCATTAATTTTGAACACCATTTTTAGATTTACCTTACAATTGCTGTTGTAAAATACAAAATCCAGAATTTATTGTATATAAAATAAATCGATAACGAGTTTTTTAATTTTTTTATTGAAGATAATTTAATAGAGTTTTTATTGGAACTTTCCTTCTTTATTTGCGTTTTAATTATTTTATTATCCATCACAAGGCACATTCACCAGGTAGTAGCGGAAACGCAGCTGAGCTATTTTTTTTTAATTTTCAAGGCACATTTATTTCCACGTAATATCAGGATTACAAGAACAATGAAAAAATACAACAATGAAAAAAACAACATGGCTTTTAGTTGATCCAAAATATCAAAAATAGAATTTGTTGTAAAATAATAATAATGAAAATTATTCACATAAATTTGAAAGAATTTCTTCTCGCAGCTACCACTAACAAAATTTGCAACGTTTAGGCACTTTTCACAATTTTTTAATAGTTTTCTTCATGTTTTAAAATTTGTTTCAAAAAAATTTTTTTAATAAATTATTTTTCACATTGAAAATTTTTTAACATTTTTTTTAATTTCTCATTCGTAAACAATTTTTGAAGCTTCGAATGAACTATAATTTAAAAAAAAATAGCTCAGCTGCGTTTCCGGTACTACCTGGTGAATGTGCCTTGTAAATTATAGTTCATTCGAAGCTTCAAAAATTGTTTACGAATGAGAAATTAAAAAAAAATTAGAAAAATTTTCAATGTGAAAAAAAATTTTATTAAAAAAATTCTTTTGAAACAAATTTAAAAATATGAAAAAAAAAACTATTAAAAACTTGTGATATTTTGGATCAACTAAAAGCCATGTTTGTGATTTGAACGGGCTAAGGTTCGTTGTTGTTGTTGTTTTTTCATTGTTGTATTTTTTCATTGTTCTTGTAATCCTGATATTACCTGGAAATAAATGTGCCTTGATCCATCATTACCTTTACCTTTTTGTTTTACTTGAGGGTTACACGATCAAGTTTTGCCTTTCAAATTTCAATACATTCACACTTTTTCACTAATACATTCCTATTTTTAGAATTTGATTCAACTTTGACTTCAAATTTTCTTTCCAATTGTGTGTTCAATTTATAGGCAAAAAAATAACTGACAGCAATTGCAATGAGCACACTTTTCGTTATTGTTTTCAAATTTTCTGCCGACATAGTATTTTTGTGTTCTTTTATTACAAATAATGTTATATTCCACCGAAAAATTTTAACTACAGTTAAATAAATATGTTTAGGAACAAAAATAATAAATTCAGTAAAGTGCGACTCTGACTCGCACAAGAAGGCTTCCGTACGAACACTAGAATTGTAATTTAATACAAACTTCATCCTATATATTATATAGTTTTGGCATTTTTTTTCGTTTTTGGGGTCTTTTCGGTTTTTGCGTTTTTTTCGCGGTTTTTGCGTTTTTTCGGTTTTGGCGATTTCTTTAAGTTTTTTCATTTTGGCGATTTTTTTTTATTTTTGGCGATTTTTTTTCATTTTTGCGATTTTTTTTTATTTAAAATTTTTTTGTTTAGTTTTGGCGACATTTTCGCGTTTTGGCGATTTTTTTCGATTTTTGGCGTTTTTTTTCATTTTGGCGTTTTTTTCATTTAGGCGATTTTTTCGAATTTGGCGATTTATTTTAGTGTTAGAATTTTATTTTTAATTTTGGCAATTTTTTTCGTTTTGGCGATTTTTTTTAAATTTTTGGCGATTTTTTTTTGGTTTGGCGATTTTATAATTTTCGGTTTTTTTAGTTTTACCGTTTTTGTAAATTTCAAGTGTTTGCCTCTTACGGTTTCCAAGATATAGCAAATTGTCAAAGTTACATAGTCAAAATTGCATTAACTGATGGACCACCCTTTAATTTTAATTTTCTTAAATTTTAGTGTTAATTGTTGTAGTCTGTATAAAAATACACTAATTTTACAAATTTCAAGTTTCAATATAAATATGTTCATACAATTGTATGTATATTACATGGGATTTTAACATTTTTCGTTGCTCGTTTTGGAACACCCTTTAATTTTTAATTCTCATGTATTTGTTGTTATAGCGGCCAAGGCTCTACATACTGTGTCCAAATTTCAGGTCCGTAGCTCTTCCGGTTCCTGAGAAAATACCGTGTGACGGACAGACGGACAGCGTAGCGAAAACAATAGGGTTCCTTTTCACCTTTGGTGTACGGAACCCTAAAAAGTGTATAATGATGTGCTGCGGTTTATAAATCTATATAGAAATCATGAAGTTTTGTTGCCTTAAGCTGTTTTTTTATCAACGGCATATTGAAAATAAATTTGCTTGGAAATTGCGTGCAGCCTACGTCACAGCTTTCAATTTGAACGACTTTTGACAACCAGTGTGTGTGAGAAACTTGAAAGCAAATCTTGGTCGTGCAACTGTGGCGTTATTTATTTTCAGATGTCAGTTTGTATTTCAGTATTGCCAGCGATACCACTTTAGTGCCTTCAGCACTAGATTTAGTGTTTTTTAAGTCATAACAGTGCGCAATTTATCCAACTTGGTGCTTTTTTTAAAAAAAGGAACTAAACTGGTACTTTTTCACTTTTGATTTTATTGCTTTTAGTACGTTTTGAAACTCCACTAAACATTAACTTCTAATAGTCTGGTAGCTTCCAAGGAAAATCTAAACATATTCAAAGCAAATGTAACAAGGTGACCGTTCTGGCGTCTTTGGCTGTAAGCTTTTTCCTTTCCAATTATCTAATTCCTTAAGAATATAGTGAACAATCATAATATTCTGTTTGCTTTTAAGATATGAATATTGACTATTGGATGTACCGTCTGGATTGTATGTGCAAAAGTGTTTCTCAAAGCAAAATCACGCATATCGCTCCTTTATTGCAACGTAGTCATAATCCAAAAAAAAACTAGTTCACCAGAAAGCGAGTTTAAAGTTTTAAATTTGCACAACTTAATGGAACAAGAAAATTTTATTCTTCTCTCAAGAGCTGAGTAAACAAGATATTTGTGTGCACAATATAAATAACGATATGAGGATAATTTCTGCATCATTAATCCGAAAAATTTATTTTTTAAGATATGACTACGTTACAATAAAAAAGCGATATGTACATTAGTCCAGGAGCAGCTTATATGGCGTTTTTATTTTTTGGAATTTTGAATGTGGTTAGCGATTAAAATATGCCATTTGATGCCAAAATTGAAGTGGCAAATTTTTAGGCTGATCGGATGGTGCCAACCCTTGACAAAATGAGGTTTTTTAAAAACCACCTAAATATTTTTTTTGCATTTTATAAATTTTTTTTATATTAGAAATACCAAAAATTATAATAGCATTTATATTTGCCATCAAAACAGCAAGTTCTTCAGTGTTTTTTAATTTTCGTTGTGAAAATAAATCAGCTGAAGAAAGTGCAAGATTGGTGTTGACTGAAATATTGCCTCTTTGGGAAAAAGCTAGAATCCCAACGCCAGATCAAAGAATATGTGCTGCAAAAGTCATTAAACTTTACGAAGAGTGGAGAGTAGTGCAAAAAATATATAAATCTCCATTCCAGAGTCATCGCAAAAAAGAAAATGACTTTAAGGAAAAGTTAAACAATTTATTTGACATTGAAGATAGAGACTTCTTAACGAAGCAGCTAGAAAATGGGCGTGTTGGTACCATGCCTTGTGCCGATCAAAAAGTCACAAATAAAGTAATAATAAAGGCACAAAGGTTGGAAGATGAATAACGTTAAAAAGAAAAGTATGAAGATAAAAATGTACTTGAGGTTATTATTTTGTAGTATTTGGACGCACAGTTGCTATTTTTTTGCACTAAATTTGATGTACAGACTAGACTATGAACATGGCAAGGAAATTATTGAAAATTTCAAGGTAAAAATTTTTATTTTGAACATTGAAAAATTAATAGCTATCCCCATAATTGAAAATGGAACTGGTGCTACAATCGCTCAACAAGTCTACGAATATTTTCTAAATATAAATATGCTGAATTTGTTAGAAATGATATGCTTCACATTTGTGTTTACATTTTTACCATCCCCAATTTTACTAAAATTCAACATATGTACGAACACATCAGATTGTGTAAAACTTATCTCAACGCCTCTTATGGTTCCTATTGTATAGTCGCCTAAACTTGGACATCTCGTCCATTTTTGCGAAAAGTTCGTTATATTTTAAATTGAACAACTCTATAGTTCATAGACAGTTATTGATAATATTGGTGTCATCTGAAAACTTTTAATCTATATTTAGCAAAAATTAAAAAAAAATGACATGTGAATGTAGCTCCCATTTTCATTTGTTATATCCTTATTATATGCGAGTATTTTCAAAAAGTAAATATAAAAAATTTACAATTTTTAAGAATTTTTTTCGAAAATTTTTTTTATTGATTTAAATATACAAAAATTATATCGGAATAGTGCATTGCATGATATAAATATAGAAGGTATTTCCATTCGCTCAATTTTTCTTGACATTCACCATCTGACAAGTATAAGTATTGTGAAGTTTTCGGTAAAATCGTGCTACCGTATTAATTTAATATTTTCCCCTCTATTTCCTGTTTTTTTTGAAAATTTTATTCAAAAATTATTTCAAAATTGTTTTTATAAAATACAGAATGTATAAATTACACAATTAATGTCCAAATTGTATTCGACGGTTGTATAGTCTTGTCTATGAATGAAAAAAAAGAAGCAGAATCTTTAAAACAATTATTAGTTATTGTCTATGCTAGAAGGTTCGTGTATTTGCTTTATGATTTTGTTTCAAACATTATATCCAACATATATTTTTTCCTTTATTTTTCAAACTTTTGTATAATAATTTTATTTTATTTTTATGTTTTAAAAACATGGTAATAATATTTTAATTTTTCATTATGAAAGACAACAACCATTTTTGAAGAAAATAATTTAGAGAACTCAAAAACAAGAAAATTATTTTAAAACAAAAAACGGAATAAATCTTCTTACTAAATTAGGGCATAAGCAAAAACATAGGAGTGCAGCATTTTTTAAATTCCTTGCATTTCCTGGTATTCGCCAACAGTGGCTAAGAGCCTATAAGATCTGTGAAATAGACTTGACAAAAGATCTGACCGGTTATTAAACCAGTTTTTTTTAGAAAAGGATGTTACTAAATCAACAAAAAACATATTATGTAAATTAAACAGAATGCAATATCAATTACTATTTTTTAAACTTAATGAAAATTCGTTGTCAAATAATCCAAATCATCAACCAATTTGGTTTCTCAGCGCCAAATTTAGATGAAAGATTTGTATTAAGCTGAAAGCTTAAAAATATGAGATAAGTTATAACATGATCACTTTTTAAACTTCACAGATATGTAGTTATGTATATAACTCTATTTTTTACCAAATTTTTGTTAAGATAATTACACATTTTTTAAAAAATTTCCAGGGGAAGACTTAAATTTTTTACTGTATGGGAACATTTTTTTTTATTTCTCTCAAAAAACAAACTCCAAAAATCGTTATTTTTCAAAACAAAGAGAGAATGGAAGTACCTTCTATATTTATATCATGGTGCATTGGTTACTTTATATAAATTTCTTAAAATTGTGCGTGTAATATTATATCAGATTTTTTATACGAGTGACATTTCTGTCTATAAACCTCAACAGCTTGAAGCAACAATTTTTATTCCTTTTCATCATTCGTTAATATGAATGAACTGAACGCTTCTCTCAGCAGTATCATTTACAACAAATAAGTCTTTACAGGATGCCCAACCCTCTTGAAATTCGAATGATGATTCCCAAGTTGAAGGATCAATTTCTAGAAATTCCAGGGATAAACTAAATCGAAATGCTTTGTTTTTTCTGATATCAAATCACATAAGGAGTAGTTTTCAAATTCTTTTAAATTCGAATAGTATCAACCATTTTTTAGGTTAAGCTTTTTCTTCAAAACTTTTATTTGAGTCAAAAATGACTAGCGCTACTATTTCCTCAGAAATATACCACAAACGCTTGCCATTTTTTTTTAAAGAATTACTGCTGAGATTTCTGGGCCAGTTTCCGAATACTTTAAAAGTTAAATCCTGAAGCGTTGCAACTGTAGCATTAGTAAATTTGAACCAGACTTTATATAAGGCCTAACTATAAAAAATGCAAGTATCACGTAATCCATTTGATTCAATACTATTTGATCAGCCCACTCCATAATTTGAGAAACATCTTTTAAAAAAATTTAACACTGAAATTAAAAACTACACGTTTGCACAATTTTTTGTTTGTTTCCATACTCTGCATCAGTGATGGGAAATGAGATTTGGATTTCGGTATCAAAAAAAAATTTTGAGTACTTTTTTGATCCCGAGAGTACCAGAAACCTTTTTTTTATTTAAATTGTATTAACAAAAAATTATATAAAATTTATTACAAATAAATAAGAAAATGAAGACAAAGCATATACATATATATTCATAACCATGCGCAAAAAGTATGTGCCAACACAACACTGTAAATACAAAATTACAACTCTTACAAAAATTTTGTACCACCACAGTACTACAAACACAAAAATAATATGACTTTGTGTTTTCAAATACCGTGTTCTTATTAGTCCTATACCACTACAACACCTTAAATACAAAAATTTTACTTAAGTTTCCCAAATACCCCGTTCACAACAGTCCTATACTACTTCAATGTCGTATATACAACAGTTTGACTTAAGTTTGACAATTTCCATTGCCACGACCTTATAAATTTGTATTTTGAGTATTGTAACAACTTTGAAAACAAGAGTTGGGGGACGGTCATTCGGCGTTATCATTTTAATGTTATGAGTACATTAAAATGTTGGTAAAGAGATGTTATACTGATATTAGTTGTACCCGCAGACCATCGTAACAACATCCTGCTGATTGTCTTTTTCTGTCTGGGTGGGTATAAATATTAAAGTAATAACAAAAACAGTTTTTAGACTTCAATAAATCTTTGTTGGAACATAAAGCCTGTTCCTTTGTTTTGTTTTCATGTGATTGTTGTAAGAGAAAGTCCTTTCGATATTTACAGAGGAGTGAGGTATGGACAAAATACCATAAGCTACTCTCGATTTACCAGGAAACATATGTATCTATATTCGTCCAGTGCGTTTTTAGTTATAGCCACGGAAGTCCAGAAACTGCATACATATATCTTCTGTTGTTAATGTCTTCAGTTCTTCCAATATAGTATGCTCTATATTGGTTGTTAATATTTTAAAAATTTTGCTTTTCGCTGGGAAACACTTTAATCAAAAGTAGTATAATTACCAAATAAAACATTTTCAGAGGGATACTTACTAAACCAAACTAACACTTCATTGTCAAAGTCCACTTTTGCTCTTGGAACTTGACAGAATGTAATGTAAACTTTTTACAATTTTCAATATGATTTCTCTTTACATATAGATCAACTTCTGTGCCACAGAAAATACCATTGCATCAAATATGGTTTTCGTTTATATTTAATTGTGATTGGTTGGGTACACTTTTCTAAAATGTCTTTACTAATAAACTTTCGTGCCATTTGTCGAAAAAGAAATTTAATTCCTCCGACTATCAAACGTGTTGCGGGAGTACTACGGTACTTTTCCATATCAAATAGTATCAAAAAAAGTACGATCGTACCAACTTTCCCATCACTGCTCTGCATGCTAAGGTAATTTTTCACACTTTCTCACGCTTTTATGTCTACTTATCAACACTTAGTTACAATTATTGTAATAAAAATAAATATATACCAAAACTAACACCCACACGTACACACTTACACACTTGCTAGACGTTTAGTGTCACATTTAAATTCGCTCCATTTATAAGTCTATAATGATTGTCAGCATTTAACATTTATGTCACCATTTACTTTCTCATCATTATCATCACATTAAACTACAGTATAACTGTATATGTATGTACATATGTATGTATGTAGACGTTCCATTTCTCACAATGTTGCAAAAACGTATAGAAGAAGAAAACTTTTATTGCACCATCGCATACGAGTACAGCAAAATAAGAAAGAGTTAAGTGAAACTAATGTTACAAATACTGATGGAGAGGCAGTTTTTAGTACTTATAACTATATCAACTGGTAAAAATAAAAATACTAATGTGCAGTATAGAAAATATGTAATAGCTTCTATATACAAGAATACAAAATGAATGAATTTCCGGGGAGTTTGTTTTTTTCTTTTAAATATTATTCGCCTCTTGTTTAACTTTTTACTCGTGCAAATACATGCAACATTTAAATGCACGGGTGAATACTAAAGTGTGCTTTATTTAAGCATTTTTTTTATTTAATTAGAAACTTGGAGGCTTTGGTAGCGTACTATTTGAGGTCAATGTAAGCATATTAGCATGTGTGATAAATGGTAAATGCCTTAAGTACAAATAGTTAATATTGGCTTATGGTAACTAAAATAAGATATATAAATATTTGACTCTACTGTATTTAAAAATCTATGGAAAACTGCAACTATAGTAATGGAATTGCTCATATGCAAGTGGAAAAAGTCAAATAAAAATTTTGATAAAGCTTGCCACTGTGGGTTTGCAAAATCTTCACTCACAATCAGGGCTAATTTTTCTGGCTTTTTTCCAGAAAAAGCAATTTTTTGCATATTTAATTTTTTTTGTAGAAAAATGCTTATTTTCGATCACCTTGCATAAAAAAGCTTATTTTTTACTCTGGCAACGCGATTAATATATTACAACTCATATAACTCAAACTGGTGCAAAAGAAATTCACATGAAATTTTCTTTCCTCTTCTTGCACATGTATGTCTGCATGTTATTAATTTTTTTCTTTACTTTTCTATAACTTCTACCACAGAATCGAACCGAAACTATTACCGCCGGAGGCTTATGATTGTTTCCTTGCAGATATTCGATTCAAAAATACCTTTCGTTACCCTACGTCTTCACGAGCCATGAACTTGGACATGAAATGAACATGACGCCGGCAGAGCAACTGTGAAAAATTCTTCAACTTCTTTGTTGTGGTGAACACGGGCGATGTCCATGTTAAGGCATATCAAAGTATTTTGCGGTAGCGCAACAGAGATAGAATGTTTACCAATTTTGTTCTGTCTCTTTTCTTTCTATTGTAAATGAAATTTTCAAAGAAATTTGTGACGTTTTAGATAAACTTGACATTGAGGCAGAGTCTATACGCAATGCAAAATTGTTGTTTTAAAAAGCGTCAATGAAATCTGACTTAGTTTATATAAAACATAATTTTGAATGCCTCTGCTCAAGCATCACCCGACTAGAAACTAAAAGACTTCCTATTAGTAAAAGTTTAGCCGTTATAGAACGTGTGAAAGAAAGTGTTGAAAATACATACCAAAATGTATTCATTGATAAATTCAACAAAGTTTTGAACAGAAACACAAGTCTGAAGACCTTAATCAAAATTAAAAATTATATATATTTCAATAAAACCGAAACCGATGAATATATTGAAAATTTGTCCCCATCTGAAATACTCGCATTTAAATACGCTCCTGTTACATCTACTGATGTTGAACGCATATTTTCTATGTATTCATCTGTTTTATGTGACAATAACTAGAAGATCATTTCTTTTTGAAAATTTAAAAGAAACAAATGATTGTTCATTATAATAAAGATCTCTTTGAATAAAAAAACTTTAAGGTAACAAAATTGTTGATTTTATTCTTGCATATTTGTGCATATAACCGTGCATATTTTGAAATTTTTTCGTGCTATTTCTGGCGCATATTTTGATTTTTTTTTTTTTTTGCATATTTTAATTAGACCTACTCATAATAATTGGCATGATATGGAGATTGTTACCCAATTATCGTGCACCAGCTTGAGTGTAAGGCAACAGTACGTAATGAAGATATGTTATAATATAAAATTATAAATTCTTTACATAACGTCTAAAACTGCGATTCACTCTGACATAATATGTGAGAAAACGTCGGCAGAATAACAAAAATAAAATGCCGATATTTCTTTTCATCTTATAAAGAGGACAACGTAATTTAACTTTTCTTATAACATTTCATTTTATGCAAATTTTCATCGAGTTAACATGTTTTATTTTTGTATAATTAGTTATTTTATTTTCACTTCTTCACACAAACTTTAATTTATAAATCAATTAAACACATTTAAGCATATAAAAAAAGAGAAATTTTGTTCAAAGCATCCCTGCAGAAAGTTCGAGTAGTGAAATTGTGGTGACTTACTAGTGACGTTATCACTAGCACTACTGACCAGGTGTACCCCAGCCAATGGTATCATCTATTGACATTTAACATTAGCTTGTCATTGAAAATCCACCAATAAACTATACCATTACTCACTTAGTAGTTCTTTCGGGACCACAAGGAGACATTGGCGCCAAAGATTTACTAGTAAATTTTAGGGGCTCTAGTCTGCAATATCGATATATCCAATCTCGTTGTCAATAGTAAACTTATAGTGATTTTCTAGTGACATTGTCAATAGTGCTACTGACTAGGTGTACCCCAGCCAATGCAAATGCCTATTGACAAATAACATAGGGTTGTTATTCAAAATCTATCAGTAGACTTTAGCACTATTGAGAAGGTAGTTCTTTAACGACCATATGGAGATATTTGAACCTAAGATTCACTCGTAGATTTTAGTGACCGTCGTCTACATATGTATATTTATTTAATATTATTGCCCAACATAATAAAAAAGAAAAACAAACTATTGACGGGGTCATTGACAAAATCACCAGAAATACACTAGAACTGTCGTCTCTAACGTATCTCTACTCGCGCATAAAAGGAAAGTTGACGACATTTTAACTAGTGCAATTGTCACTGGAGAAAGAGTATTGACATAGAGACATATGGTTCTAGCTTGACTAGAGGGATAGTTTTTCATTTATTTTAATAAACACTCACACATGCACACTAATTTATTTTCATGTACGTGTGTTTTTTGACAGTTCATCGTATAAGATTGTTGTTATAGGATTTCTTATAACAACGCTCTCATGAAAAATCTTATAAGGTTGAGATAACACTAATTTGAAGTCTACACGTAACATAATTCTCTCTGCGATTGAATTTGACGCTCTCATCTTACATATTATGTTAGGTGTAGACTCTATGCTATAAAGACTGCTATATATCTTTTAAACAAATATTTTACATTTAAAACGCTCTTTTATTTAAAAGTTTATATATATTTTATTTATTATATATTTTTCAACTTTTTAACAAAATTATCCCCACTGGCAACACTATTACACTTCACAAGCAATTTCTATTAAAATTAACTCCTGAAGGTATGCTTTAAAATTCGGATGACTGTATTTCTATGCAGCTGTTAAGTTTCTTTGTACTTCTTGTTCGTACCCTGCAGAAAATGCATTTAACATTAGCTTGTCATCACAAATCTACCACTAGACTGTAGCACTACTGACTAAGTAGTTCTTTTGGGACCACATGGAGACATTGGCACCAAAGATTCACAAGTAAATTTTAGGGGCTCTAGTCTACAATATCGATATTTCCCCGCTCGTTCTCAATAGTAAAATCATAGTGATTTTCTAATGATATAGTCAATAGTAATCAGTAGCACTATTGACTATGTGTACCCCAGCCAATATAATCGCCTATTGATATATAACATAGGGTTGATATTGAAAATCTACCAGTAGACTTCAGCACTATTGAAAAGGTAGTTCTTTTATGACCATATGAAGATCTTTGAACCAAAGATTCACTAGTAGATTTTAGTGACGCTCGTCTACATATATTTATATATTTAATATTATTGCATAACACAATAAAAAAGAAAAACAAACTATTGAAGCGTTCATTGACAATATCACCAGAAATACATTAGATCTATTGTCTCTAACGTACCTCTACTCGAGCATAAAAGGAAAGTTGTTTACATTTTAATTAGTGCAATTGTCGCTGGAGAAAGAGTATTGACATAGAGACATATGGTTCTATTCTGCCCTGCAGAAAGTGCGAATAGTGAAAATGTACTGAGTCGCTTTTGACTTAGTCACCAGTACTACTCTACAATTATTCCCCATACAATACTTTATGCTATAGACATTTAGCATGTGCTTTTCATTGAAGATCTACTAGTAACACTAAAACAATTGACTAGGTAGTGAATTCATAGTTCTTATGGGAACATGGAGAAATACCAACCAGACATTTACTGGTACATTTCTATACCTTACGTACATACAAATTTATGTATATTGACAAGTTGATGCAAAATCCACCACATCTGTTTTCTCTATTTCTTTTATACTGACGAATAGAAGAGAAATTGTAGACAACGTAACTACTACTAGAATTTTAGTGTTGACATAGAGACACTTGGCCCCAGTCTGACTGCAGGTTGACTAGAGGGTATGATTACACTAATACACTCATACTTAGCTCACACCGATTTCAAAACGCGGTGTACATCTTACTCAAAATTTGTGATTGTATTGTTAAAAAGATTTTTACCCCCAGCGTATAGATGTTTACACATGAAAATGTTTGTAAAATTTTAAGGTTGAGGTTTTTTTTCTCAAACGCCTGTTTTAAATAATATTTTATGAAATTTTTACACAATTTAAAGAAGAAGGTGGCAATGATTTTTCGCTAAAGTAAATAAGCGATATATATGTATATAGGTATATATTTACCTAGCTATTTGGGAAATAGTAAAATATTATCTCTTTTTATATTTCAACTTAAAATATTAAGCTTACCAAAAATAATAAATAAACATATTAACTTCAATTTTTCATTCAGTTTTGCACTATTTTAGACTTGCACCTGTGTAACTTTTGGTTCCACTGGTGGCAACGCTGATATATACATATGTATATGTTTATACATATTTATTTAACTATAATATTAATTGACTTCAAATTGGGTGAAAAATAGGTACCCTACAAGAAATAACCCTGCTGGAAATGTCACTAGTTAATCAGTACTGATTCATTAGTGACTTTGTCGCCAGTACTACTGACTAATTATACCCCACTCAATGCTCTTTGCATAGACATTTAACATGTGCGTGTCATTGAAAAGCAACTGCTGACATTGGAACTACTGATTAGATAGTTCTTTAGGGACCATATGAAGAAATTGGAAACAGATAATCACTAGCACATTTTAGTTATTCTAGTATACTCCTTTGATAATGAAATTGCATATTTGGTTCACATTTTGGTGTTTTATTAATCAAATATATAAAAAATGGAACTTATACATAAAAAGCATAAAATAACAGGAACTAATTTATTCATTCGTTCAGCATACTACCAGCAAGTAGGGATTTTGTTTGTCATTTCTGTCAAACTATTAACTGATGGCACAAAATCTTCCACAGGGTGAAACAATTTCCATAATTGGTACTTTCACTTATACGGCATTTACACTATGACTTTTTACCGTGACTTTTCTAGAGTTTATTGACAAAAGGGGTACAAAAGTGATATAAGAGAATTCAAGAAAAACGCAGAGGAAAAAGTCATCGTGTAAATCCCGTATTACAATTTTTAATTTTCACATTTTGTATTTTTATACAATATTGTTGTTATTTTATTTCTTTTTTTGGAAATTCTTTTTGTGTATTGTTTTATCATTATTGTTCAAGACATTTAAATTCACCTTTTGATTTGATTTCTTAAACTAATTTTTATAAACACTTAAATTTTGCTTCACGTCACTTTTGTTTTCCACAAACCAATAAAACAAGAAGAAGCATAGTTGCGTGTTAGTATATGAAAAAGTGTTTTCTACGCATTAAGAACAATACTAATAGACGCTCTGTTGACAATGTCACCAATAAAGTCGACAAAAGTGGTGACTTTGGGACACTTAACCCCACGTTTCCTTCAGGGGAATGACCGACACAAAAGTAATTTTTTCACTTTCAACAATTTTAAATTGAAATCAACAGTGACAGTAAATTGCTCTAGTTGCTCTACTCTAACATGTATGTAAGAGTGGAACATCTAATGTACATATGTCAAAAATTTAAAAAAAAAATCGGATTTTATTGTAAAATATAGAATTCGTTCGGTCTATGATTCTAAAATTAATATAAGTGATAAAAAAGTTAAGTAAAAATCAATAGTGTATAAAAGAAATTTCAAAAGTTTAATTAAATATATATATATATATATATATATATATGTACAGATGTATTCCTTTTTAAAATTTTAGATATGTACGTAGGCTGACTTCATAAATGCCGTTTGCAATCCAACACTGCAAAGAAATTAATTTACAAGGCAAAGCAATACTTTATGGCAACACTGTTTTGAAATCAATGAAATGGCATTTTAGTTCATTTATGAACGCGCAAAAGTTGTTTACTTGTTTTATTAAGTACAAATTTTGTAAAATAAATTTTTTTAATGAATGTTCAGCAAACATGCGCAATTTTTTTCAAAACCGCTTTTGAATTGGCTTATAATAATAAAAATGTACCAACCACAAAAGAATCATAAATGAAAACAATCCACAAATTTTACAGATGTGTCGCGTTGAAAAGTATTGCCTTGCAATAATGAACTCGCGGCATTACCCAAAATAACTTCTGTATTTATGAATACTAGACATTACAGTGTTGCATTGGAAGCTGCATTTATGAAGTCAGCCGTATTTATAAAAATCAAAGTGCGTTGCAGGTTGAAGGAAGCGTGAAGAGGCTTGACCACCTACATTATTTTTTGCTGTTATTTGTTTTTAAATATTTTAATTATACATATCTTTATTTTTCTATAATAAAAAATAATTAAAACAATATAAAAATCATGTTTATTAATATAATTATGTATGTTTGACTAATTTGCTATAATCGTTATATACATCAAGTGTGATCAGTCAGACGTGACTACCACATGCATCATCAATGTCAAGTAAAAATACGGCAGAGTAAGCAGGTCAGCTATATATGTTCCATAGTAGAAATGTTTAATTAGTTAGACAAAGATGCAAAATCACACGTACACAAAAGTTTACATCACTTTTTCCACATTACCCTTAACGAACTAATAGAAACTTAGATAGATAGAGCCATCACCATCATTTGACTGGGAATGTTCTTGCTAGGTAGTTAGTAGTAAATTTAAAAGTCATGCAGAGATAGACAATTGACTACCACCTATGGCATGCCTATGTTAAAATATTGAGTCGGCGACAAGGAAAAAAAGTCAATTAACCAATTAGATGTGGTTATTAAAAAATCAGTTTGAAGTTACTTATAAATGTGTTTGAGTTCCTATAGGGAAAAGTATCGTTTTAAATACTTTTTAAGTGTTGGTCGTCAAACAACTACGAATGCATGCAGCTAAAAATAAAAAAGACGCAAAATACAAACACACGCATTAATTTTAAACCGAATACGTACAACCATAAACATCCAACAACTACTATTTGTATACACATTTTTCAAATTACCCAGCACAAGCGGCAACAACTAATATTTATAGACTGTGTTATATTTACACAGTCTATAATCAGTGAGAGCAGATCCAAGAAATTTTGCGACTAAATTGACTTCAAAACAAATAAGAGTGCTATATTCGGCTGTGCCGAATCTTATATACCCTTTACCAAAGTGCGTTTATGTAGTATAGAGATAAATACATAAGCACATAGTTACTTTTATGTAAATACAAAGAAAAAAATAAGAATTTTCAAACCCTAGAATCATAGTTTTAGATTTTTCTGATTACTTATACCAATCTAGTAGTTCTTAAAAAAATATAGAAAGTGTGTTAAGTGAAAAAAAGAGAAAATTCCAAAAAAAAAAATGTTTTAATTAGTTACTTTAATGTCCAGAAAAAAATCATAGTTTCCAGCTCTGGAGCTGTGGTTTTTATTTTTAAAGTTTTCTATACCAAACTTTTCTTTCCAAAACGTAAAATATATATAATTTATAAAGGAAAAGATACAAATTAATTAGACTTAGTTAGTTTCAAAAAAGTGTAAGTGTCCCAACCCTGAACTCATCCTTTGTGATTTTCTGATTTCTTACACCAACGTCTTTCTTTTAACAATTTAAGAAATGTTTAATTTATAAAAAAATGAAAAATTTGATTTAGTAACTTTTGTACAAAAAAAGTTGAAGTTTTTCAACCCTGGAATCGTTTTTTTAATTTTTTTTATTATTTTTTATTATTTGAAATACCAATTTTATTCATACTCAAGCATAAAATAAGTTTATTTAATAAAAATAAATAAAAATTAGTTTTCGGTAGTTAATTTTTATATCACAAAGAGTGATAGAATCCCCCTTTTTGATTTTTTTAATTTCTCATACCAATATTTTTTTTAAGAATATAAGATACATATGTTTAATTTATAGTAAAAAAGAAAAAATTAGTTTTAGTAAGCTACTTTTGAATAAAAAATAAAGTTTTCCAACCCTGGAAACGTCATTTTAATTTTATAATTTTTTTTATTTTGAAATACCAAATCCATTCGTACTGAAGTATAAAATAAGTTTATTTTATAAAAAAAATAAAAATTAGTTTTCGGTAGCTAATTTTTTATATCACAAAAAGTGTGGGTTTTCCAACCCCGAAATCAAACTTTTTGATTTTTCTGATTTCTTATACTAATCTCTTTCTTTTAAGAATATAAGATATCTTTAATTTAGAGAGAAAAAAGGAAAATTTGCTTTAGTAAGTTACTTTTCTATAAAAAGGGTAAGGTTTTCCAACCTTGGAAACGTGTTTTAAACTTTTTTAAATTGAAATTCCAATTTTATTCGTACTATAGTACAAAATAATTTTATTTATATAAAAAAAAAATTAAAATTAGTTTTCGGTAGTTAATTTTTTATATCACAAATAGAGAAAGTTTCCCAACCCTGGAATAATCCTTTTTGATTTTTCTAATTTCTTACACCAATCTCTCTCTTAAAGAATATAAGATATGTTTAATTTATAAAAAGAAGAAAAAATTTGTTTTAGTAAGTTACTTTTGTATAACAAAAAAAGTTAAGGTTTTCCAACCCTGGAAACGTCTTTTAAATTTTAAATTTTTTTTTTATTTGAAAACCAATTTTATTCGTGGTAAAGTATACAATAAGTTTATTTGACAAAAATAAATAAAAAAATAGTTTACGGTAGTTAATTTTATATATCACAAAAATCGTAGATTTTCCAACCCTGGAATCATCCTTTTTGTTTTTCTGAGTTCTTACATCAATATCTTTCTTTTAAGAACATTAGATTTGTTTAATTTATAAAAAAAAGGAAAATTTTGTTTTAGTAAGTTACTTTTGTATAAGAAAAAAAGTTAAGGTTTTCCATCCCTGGAAACGTCTTTTTAACTTTTTTAATTTTTTTTTAATTTTTCTTAGTTAGAAATACCAATTTTATTCATACTGAAGTATAAAATGAGTTTATTTAATAAAAAAATAATAATAACTACTTTTCGGTAGTTATTTTGTATGGCAAAATGAAGTTTAAGTTTCCCTGCTCTGAAACCGTCTACTCGATTTTGCTGATTTTCAATACCAATCTTTCTTGGATGATTTCTGACACACCAGTACAAGAACGAAGTCTCTAGCTTTTCTGGGAGCTTCGGAAAACCGATTTCACGTACAGACAGTTGGACAGACGGACATCGCTTTTTCGTCTTCCCTATGCATAAGGATCCAGAATATATATACTTTATGACTCGCTTATTAATATTCTGGAAATTATAAACGGAATGACAAACCTATGTATACCCTTTTACCATTTTGTGGTAAAGGGTGTAATAAAAATCTTTGCATCTATAGGTAGTCCATGTAACATGGAGTATCGTAGTATATTCTTTGTGCACGTATCACTTCTCTATTATTGTGATTTTTTAGCTTAAATTTGGAAAATAATCGTTATTTGCGATCCCTGCAAAAAAATATTTAAGGCAAAATAAAAATATTAATTCACGGACGGTTCTTCTAGAAGAAGTATTTCACCACTTACGTTTCATTTATCAACAACGTTTAAAAATTGGAATTTTAAAAATACTCTAAAGCTTTTGTCTATTCCACTTTTACTTAAAAAGTACAAAGTTTGTTCAGTTTTCGGATACGGTATTTATTACGTGCACAGATCCAAAGTTGCATTGTAACCATGAACACCAACTTTGCAACCGATGCGCTAATTTATTGTTTACGGTGTTCTTAATACTTGTCATGGACGTTTTGAAAGGGTATGCATTGTCAGTGTTTTGTTCTGCTGTGTTATGTTTGTTGAAGGGAAAGGCAGTTGACGTTTTGGAAGTCAGCCTTCTTGTATATAACCGAAATTGTTAAAAGTTATGTATATCATATTATAAAAAAATGCTAGAAAATGCTAAATAAAAAATTGAAAAATGTTAAAGAAAATGCTAACTGCTAAATAGAAAATCAACAAAAAATTTAGCTGCGAAAATGCTAACTAAAAATGGTCACTCTTATAAAAATATTCTGAATATAAAAATATTATGAATATTAAACTGCCCTGCAGGAGAATAGGCGATAATTGTCTAAAAGCTACTAGTATAAATACTAGAATAACAAGAACTAGTGCAAAAAGGGTTAAAGTTGTTGTGTAAAATTACTAGTGCTGATGAGTACTAGTATATGAAGTAGTTCCAAGGCTCCACATTGCAAAATAAATTTTGACTGTCTAACAGAGCCCTTGCACTGTATGAAAATTGGTATCATATTATTACTAAAATTTTATAAATTATTAATTAATTAATTTTTTAAATAATTATAATTACCCTTTTGTATTTCTGAATTTTTGATAAATAATTGCTAATTTTAAGTAGCAGTTGTCACTGGGTAACAAAATAATAAACCACCAATTTTATAGGATTTTTCTGTACAAAAGAACTGGTAATAAACTAGTCCTAAACTAGTACCACTGGTACTAGTAGTTTTCTAAACACACTCAATGCTAATTTTAGCATTAAGATAGTATAGGAAAGTATACAGTTGGGAACTAGTGGTGGTGATTTCTGTACTAGAAAAATACTAGTTGAACACTAGTTCGTTCTCCTGTAGGGTGAATACACATGCGTAATACAGAGCTATTTTATTTACACACACACATAAAGCATGTTTTCAAACCCAGTAAAAAATAGGATCATCCAAAGAGTAATCTTGAAGCGCTCCTTTGCGAGTAATGGAATACTCCATAAAACTCCGGACCTCATTGGATGTCCGCAGACACGAGTACTCCTTTTAAGCTCCTTATGTAGTACTCCCTTTGATCTTGAAAATGACGACAGAGGGAGCAATCGTTTTTGTCTCCTAAAAACGCTTAAAGGGAGTAATCATTTGTGTCTCCTAAAAGAGCATAAAGGGAGTAAGCATTCATATAAAATACAAATTTTCAATTTCTTTTTCAACTAGTCAACCCGAACCTTTTCGCTTTTTTTTAATGACACGTCTTTCACTTTTTAAAACTAAACTGACTAAATAGAAAAATATGGATTAATCCATATATTTTTTACTGGGACAGTAACACACACCAAGCCACACATTTTAAACTCCATTCTATATACACAAATGATTGTATACAATGGCGAATGATCAATAAATATTCCGAGTATGACTGTAATACAGGGTGGGCCAAAAGAAACCAAGGTGTGTAAAAGTTTAATAACTTTTTTGTTTGTTAACTTTTTTTATTTTTTCTTTCAGATTATATAATATACAAAATGGAAATTTTTTTACACTAAGTATGAAAAATGATGTCTCTTAAATGACCACCGTTTTGAGCTTCGCACTGATGGGCTCTTTTTAGAGCATTTTTCAAAACTTGTGGCTGTAGCGTTCGAATTTCTGCAACAATATTTGTCTTGAGTTCAAGGATTGTCTCTGGCTTGTTTACATACACTCGGTCCTTCAAAAAACCCCAACGAAAATAGTCGGGTGCTGTCAAATCTGGCGATCGCGCTGGCCAAATAATTTCCGAATTTCGAGAAATTATTCGCTCTCCAAAAATTTGACTTAAAAATGCCATTGTGTCTCGGGCAGTATGGGCAGTGGCTCCGTCCTGCTGAAACCACATACCACGTCTGTTTTCAAGAGCAGGACGTAAAAAATTTTCTATCATAAACCGATACCGCTCTCTATTTACGGTTATAGCACTTCCATCTTCATTCTCGAAGAAGTAGGGCCCAATGACATTTTCAGATGTGATCCCACACCATACTGTATACCTGATGGGGTGCAATTGGCGTTGATGAATGGCTCTTGGATTTTAAGAACCCCAGAACCTACAGTTCTGCTTATTAACAAAGCCATTCAAATGGAAATGAGCTTAAAATAATTGATCTCTGGTTTAAATAATAAAATTCTATTGTTCTGGTTCTCTGTTCAGTTGTGAACCTCTCTATTATAAATTCTCCAAGTGTTGTCTATATAATCTGAAAGAGAAAATAATAAAAAATTAATAAACAAAAAAGTTATTAAACTTTTACACCCCTTGGTTTCTTTTGGCCCACCCTGTACATATGTTTTTTTTTTGCTGGCATAAATATTATGAAAGTATGCGAGCGAGTCAATTAGTTTAATACGTGTGTGAGTTTCTTTTTGTAGTTGTAGAGTAGTTTAGTTTTTTGCATACACAAAGTAGAGATGCTCTTTTATGTTGGAATCGGCTTAAAGCTGAAGGTCCATACCATCCGTTCCATGCACATGCGTTGTATGCGTTTCTGTACGTTCTCTCCGATTCTAAATGTTACATGCAATACGTCTTATGCGCAATTGTTTTTGTTGTACATAAAAGCAATCGACAACTAAAAAGTAAATTTTGTTCGTGAAATAGCTATATTAGAAACCGATTTTATTGTATTTTATTCTTGTAAGTTGTAAGCTTTATTACAAAAGGTATTTCTTTTATAAAAAACTTTTTTATGCGAAAAAAAAATACAATTGAAATCCACCACACGAACATTTTTATCGATATCATTGAATTTGCAATCTTTAGCTATCAATTACAGCTGACCTTTTTTCATGATGCATGCGACCATGATACAATTATAACAGGTACATGCACAAGCCCAGCCTGTTAATGTATACAATGCAAATAGTTGTCAAACTCTGTTTACAAGCTGCAAAAATGTTAGTGTATGTGTGTGAATAAAATGATTACAGTGTTGCCAATGAATTTACATATGGCTGTGTCTCCAATTACACATCGAAGAAAATTACACTACACATCTTTTGTGTAGGTTAAAATTAAAACAAAAATAAATAAAACTAGAACCCAAAGTAGAATTACTCACAGATTATACAAGAATTTAATTACATGGCCTACACCTGTGAGTAGAAATTACACACTGTCTAACTACACACAGATTGGCAACACTGAATAACTATAATCATGCAGGAATGCCGCGTCTTCAATTGTACTTCAGTTACCTTGCAATTGTTATTTTTATAAACAAAAGACATTTGTTTCTGACAATTTTCCATTTGCTTATACCAACAAAATACATGTGTTTTTTGGTCTTGTATTTTTGTTGCAGTCGTGCATGTAAGTACCTAGTATAATTGTATCATGCATGCGACGGATACAAAAGTAGAAAGTAAACCTACTTTATCCATCCTACGCGTCTATACCTTCTTTGCGTTTTGCTTTATAGCTTGCTAAATACAGTTACCCTAATTGTACTTTTTGACAAATGCATAAAACGAAACTACGCATTGAACGGATGGTATAGACCTTCAGCTTAAGTGATAGTTTGATAGTTTGAGAGAAAATATGTGAGCGTACAAATTGTTTGTGATACAATTAGAATTATACGCAGTTGCTAAAATTAAAAGCCTAACCCACGGTGTCGATCGACAACTCGAATGATTGACCACAAGTCGCTCATTATAGTTCGTTTGAGCGACCCAGTAACTATCGACTTGTCGGTCGTCATGCTTTACGTTGTTAACGTAATGCATTTTCTTATTATGAAATTAAGATATTGCCACATCAAAAATGTCACAAATAGAACGCTACTTTACAAATAAAAAGCGCTGAAATTTGAAAAGTGGTGCATAAAAAATTCAACTCTTTGTTACTTTGCTACAAATGTAAATATGAAGCAATATTGTGATAAATTTTGTGTATAATGTATAAAATTTCATTTTATTAATGTTTATACATATATTTTTTATCTATAAAGAAAAATAATTTATTCAAAACTATACGGACATGTTCATATCGTCACCTTATAGCCTTTTCACACTTACATCTTTCATCTTTCATCAATTTGGCAAGATGATAACATTTTCCCATAAGAATTATACAGGGCTGAATGTTCAACATCTTTCAACATCTTTAAAAGATGTTCCTATCTCACTTTGTTCCGTTCAACATCTTTCGATTATTTTAGTGTCATCACTAGAAAAAATGTATGCAACTATATACATACATGCATACATACTATAAAAATATATACATATGCATGTATGTTTGTATGTATATTTCCATATGCATGGACATATTTACATACATTCAAGGCTACATTTTGGAATATCCTTCCCAAAAAAAGATCCGTAATTACTCTAAGATTTTATTATATACATATGTATGTACATATATATATGCATATAATAAAATCTGTTATATATTTTCCAAATCGAAATAAATTACATAAAAGTAGTTGCAAATGTCTACGCGAAAACTTTGCGGATAAAGTTTGTAATATTTTTTCATTATCATTGTCCGCTGGCATAATTTCAACTAATTCTGCACATTGTAGCATTATTAGTTTCTGCTCCTCAGGAGCCAGCAATTAAATCAATTTCTACTGAATTTTTAAATTGCATTTTATTATTTAATTTTTAGTAGCTCACATTCGTAAAAATAGTATTATAATACATGACAGATGAAAGATGAAAGATGTTGTAATGTGAACAGGTTTTTTCAATTTTCAACATATTCCACGCATTCCTCAAAGATGTGAGTGAGTGTGAAAAGGGTATTAAAGACCAAACAACCTATCAATTTCAAAATTGAGTTTTTTATTTAATATTATTCCCTATATCATAACGCATTTTTAACGCCTAATATTACAAATAACCAAGCTATTACCAAATTACCAAATACCCTATCAGCAAGTGTACAATATTCTGAAATCAAATAACCTATCAGTGCTCATGCTAAAGAAGAAATCAGAGTAACTATTTTTTTTTTCTTTTTGAGAAACAGTTGCTTTTGATTTGTTGTTCTTTGTTTTTTATTACATTTTATTTATTGTTAGAAGTGAAAAGAAAATAAAAAAGTGTTAAAACGCAATAAAATGAAAAAAAAATAAATGAAAATAATTTTGAGGCAAAAATGGAAGTTCCTAAAAAAAGGCCAAATCGTTTACAGAAAGGCAAGAGAAATGAAACCTAATTTATACTTTAGAAGGCCGTGACGTACTAAAAAAAGAGGAAAATAAATCATCAAAAATCATGATAAAATTTTACTTTTGTTGCATAGTGTAATTTAAGCAAACATTAGGCACTTTTTTTGTTTAAACAAGTAAAAAAAACTATAATTTAAATTAAATAATATTCATGTGTTCAATATTGCTGATAGAATGTTTGGTTTCAGATTTTTACAATTCCAAATAACCTAAGTGCCATATCATAGGCTGTGTTTAGAAAAACAAAGCTTTCTCAACCGATATATACTTCTGGTTTCATATTAATCAGAATATATAATTTTCGTTTCAATATTGCAAATAGTTCGAATTTTATAACAGTTTGTCTCTCTCCTGTAAACTTTTGAAAACTGCTGGTAGGTTGTTTGGTCTTTAATATTGTTGTCATTCGATCAAAAATTGTTCGAATATTCGAACAAGTTTTTATAATTTTTGTTCGAACGAACAATTTATTTTTTCAATTTAATTTTTCAATTTAGAATAAAAAATTATTCGAATCATTTTTGTCGAACATTCGAATATTCGAACAATTTCTTTAACTACTTTATATAAAAAGTATTTTACATTTCATTACTTTTTAATTTGTTAACAATATGATATTAAGTAATCAAATTACTCCAAATTATAAATACTTGTGTAAGCTTGTTTGTATGTACACATACAAACATACATATGTTCGCTAAACTCATCTTTTTCCTTTCTGGGAAAAGGTAATGCTTCTTTCATGGAATTAGAAGGTATTTTATAGTTTCTGATAAAGAGATTAGAAAAAAACTGATTTTCTCTAATAAAAAGACTTAAAAATCGAATTATTGAACGACATAAAAAAAGCATTAAATACCAACTTTTTAAAATACGTCACAAAAAGAAAAAAAAATTTATAAGTTTGTAGTGTGTGTCTGTGTATCTGTTTGTTTTAACGAGTCCACGTGACTTGATCGAAAGTGTTCTTAGCTATGTTTAAGAAAATTGGCCCAGCCGCTTAGAAAGTATCACTTCGTTTTTAGATATATTCTGTTAGATCTGCGTGTCTTTGACGCCGTAGCTCCCGAACGGCTTGACCGATTTTAATTTGTTTTGTTTTCGTTTGAAAGGTGACATGATCGTATCTTTTAATTTATACTTGAAGAAAATCGGTCTATTCGATTGGAAGTTATCTTAAATTTTCTATATATTAATTTACTCTCTTCTGTTTTGCGATTCTGCTAATTCAATAGTATTAGTGGAACACAGAGTTCCTAAGTTATACTACAGCGTCAACTGCGGCAAAGGTTTCTAAAATTTTTAAGTTTTGTTATTAATATTTTTAAATGTGTTATTGAAGTCATATGTTTTTCTTGTGTGATGAATAATTTTTCGTTTGTTAATAAAAAAAATAAACTAATACACATACGTGTCGTTTTTTGCAAACTTTTTTAATATTATTCGAATATATTTTTTATTCCTTGTTCATTCGAATATTCGAACAAAAGTTCAAAATTATTCGTCTGTTTGAACAAGAAAAAAATCATGAAATTTTATTCGAACAAATATAAAAAACGAATAATTAACAACACTAGTCTTTAAGGTGACGATTTGTATATTTTTCTACATACATACATATGTGTGTATGTGTGTTTGTGGAGCAAAATAAATGGAAATTGTTTTACAATTTTATTATCCATTTTCATAAACGTAAATTTCTTTCAAAATTTGCTGTATGTATGTGTAGTTATTTGTTCTGTCGACAATCCCAACACAAGTGACTATTATTTGGCATTTGTTGTCGCTTGACTTTTCAGAGTGTTTAGCAAATTTGTATGAAAATGGTTACGTTATCGTTCGCATTGATTGTCGATCGACTTGTCGTGCTGCAAGAGGTTAGTGGGTCCCAAATCAGCTGTTTGTCATTAAAAATGATTGCGAACGGCAACGTTCGATATAGTGGGTTTGGCTGTAAAAATATTTAGTTATGTATATATTTTCGGAGTACTTATTGTCATTCTCTGATACATACTTTGGCTGAGAACTTGAACAGTATTTTTGCACTACTGAAAAATTGAAAAATTTTCTTAAAGTTCGACATATGTATATGTGCACTAAATTATGAAAGTGGTCTAAGTCTTACATTTACATTACATTTGAACAAATTACAAAGTATTTTTAAATTATGTAACATTTTAATTTAAAATTGTACTTGTATCAATTTATATAAAATTATTAAAAATTTTTTATATAGTTATTAAAGTTTTTCAAAGATTTATTTGATATTTCGAAGCAAAAATGCACATGACTTATACCACTTTCATAAATAAGGGCACCTATGTATTTCCACATTAGTTAATAGGTACTCAATTTCTATCGACAAAAAGTAGAGACTCTCCAATTTTATTGCGTAGGGTTGAAAAAACTCGACATATACGTAGATATAATGTAGAATAAGAGAAAATGAATTTTTCAAAATGATGATTTTTCCAAATGCTCGTATACATACTTGTTTTTATTTTCAAAATAATTCTTACTTGTATATTGCAACAACCTTGATGCAAATAATTGCAATAAGGTAGTTAATTTATTTTGCTCTTTTGGCTAATTTATGAACAATTTTTCACGAATAGTTATTTAATTGTTCAAAGTGCACGTATAAAATTGTATGGAACATTTAAATATTAACAGCCGTATTCATAAAAAAAAGTTGATTGAGGTTTAAAATTCATATTAGTTAAAAAACGTTTTAAGGCTAAATAACGTTTTTTAAATATTGGTATTCATAATCAGTTTTTTAACTAAAAATCAATTAACTAGATTTTTTTTAAATATCGTGGCAACACTGTATTCTTTATTTGTCACTTGCATATTAGTTCTGCAAAACAACGATTGTTAACTCACAAAGTACTCGTGTCTATTTTGTTTATTTGTCGGTTTTCAGAGAAATATTGTTTCTATAAAATAAAAGATATGTTCCAACTTGTATTTAATAAAATAATAAACAAAGTTCACAACAAATCTTTGTTAAAAGTGCTTTTTATATTATTTATTTTATTGCAGATAAGGAAGCACTAGAATAACGAGTTTTATTTTGTTTGTTTTGAGTGTTTATACATCACTAGTTAATTTTCTATAATTATACTATTTTTGTTAACACATAAAATGAGAAAACAATGACTGGGAATGGAAACTGGATCGCTTCTTTTCTTTTAAATATTCTTTGGAGTATATTTGTTATTTCGGCAATAGTTCCTATAAAAAAAAAATTACATTGTTTTCTTCTAAATAACACTGGCATATGCATACATACATGCATACATAAGTACATACATACATACACACATATGTACATACAGGTAAAGTTCAAAATGTAAACAAAAACGAAGCAAAATTACAACAACGTCACCTTAAAATTGGTTTAAACATGGGGGCAGTCAATTTTAAAATTTGCTGATTTACGCAAGGTTTAAAAACCGTTTTTTAAGCTAAAATTCTATTATGAATACAATTTTAGCGAATTTTGCTTAAATAATATTTGAAACTCGGTTTAAAAATTTTATGAATACGGCTGTAACAGTTTTGAATATAAAAATTTGCTAAGAAATCACTAAAAAAAATCAGGGATTCAAACCTAGATTCAAGATTTGGCAATTCCGAAAATCCATATACGATAAAGTTTTTTGTATGATGTTAATTATCAAAATTAGGGGGTGGTAAAATGTTGCCATTTTTGAAAATTTATTTTACATATTGAGTTACACTTTGATACAAAAGTCGAGAAAAAATTTATTAAAGAGCTCTCATGTACCAATTCTGTTATGTTATGTTATGGAGAATAAAACCACCTTTAGTTTTTCTAGGTCAATTTAAGGAGTCATAACTTCTTTATTTCAATTCCGATTTGTATGGTATCATACTGAATGCGTGTGGTACAAAAATTTCTATAACTTTTAAAATAAATACTTTCCCATTTCAAAACTTTTACAGTATTTTAATTTTAAAAAAGAAAAAAAATTCTAGCAAAGTTAGAAAAATTGTGATTGAATATGTTCACTTCTCAGTTTTTCACTATTTCAGGTTAGGTAAGGGAGGCAGTCAGAATCCCGGACTCACTTAGCCCATTTTGGTACACGGAGACTCTGTTTATGTAGAACCAACCAGAGCTCAATATTAAGATATTAATATGTTGCAATATAGCACTGGCGATGTCAGAAAGTTCCCGAAATTCAAAAGCGCACATTTTGGGCATTCTCTTTCTTGCAACTTCAGGACAGTGATATAGAAAATGTTCGATAATTTCCTCGTCATCCATATATTGGCAGCTGCGGCAAAATTCATTGTGCGTGGCTACCTATGAGACAGCTTTTGCTTAGCATGGAGACTAGAATCGAGATCTGTTTGATATTTTTTAAAATTAAAGAATCTGTATTTTACTTATTCATATGAGTCCATAAATGCCTGGTGATTACGCAATCATTTCTTGTGGCCTACCTTATATTTGTTTTATCTTCTGTCTTACGGTTAAGTCTGAGTTTGCAAGAGAGTAGGAGTAAACCCACATATTCCAATTCTGGTGGAACCTGTTAGGTGATCCCAGTTCTAGCAAGCTCATCATCCCTGAAGTTCCCTGAGATCCAGATAATCCTAAAACTATCATCGACTATCATTGTACATTTTAATTAAAGTCGTCGAAGTGACATTCAGGGCAATCATGAATAAAATTCCGCGAGTAATTTCTCCCTTTTCCTGTTACTCGCTATTGTTTGAAACTATTCCCTGGGAAAAATTTCTCACGGAATTTTATTCATGATTGCCCGGATTTACTTTCTGTTATAGCAAGGATCTCCGCCTGGTAGACATTGCAGAGGTTCAGAGGTCGCTTTGCAATACGAAGACATGATAATGTCCCTAAAAACATTCCATAGCCCACACCTTCTTGTGCTTTGGAGCCATCCAAATATATAAAAGTCAAGACTTTTTATTCTACCTGTAGTATCATTCCTTTACAATTTTGTGGATTTTATCCAAGTTTTTGTAAAGACGTGCGTGTAGTAGAGCATTAGAGGTTTTTTCAATCCTCCATCCCCGATTCTCATCAATTAGTAACGAAGATTGCTAAGGTGATTATTACCTCCTTCCCTACCAGATCGAATGGTAGCAGGTGCAGTAAGATCCCCAATGCATCCGTAGAGGCAGAGCGAATAACACTGGTTATATACAAGCAGGGAAGTCTTTGAACCTTGCGTAACATATATAGTTACGATTTTTTTTCTCTAGGGAGGGCCAGCACACGATGATCCCATACATGAGAGTTTGGCGTACTATTGCATTATAGATTGTTGCTTTCTTCTCTTTCCCTGAAACATTAATTTTGAAGCTGAGCTTAGAGTCAAGAATAATACCGAGATATTTTACACTATTGGACACATTTATCTCCGTCTTATTAACGGCAATAGGTTGGAGAACGGGTATCTTATACTTCCATTAGAAGAGGACTAGTTCCGTTTTATTGGGATTAACGACAAGCTTTTGATCTCCACACATCTTGTTAGAAACACTGAAAGGAAAACCTTCATTCAGACAATGAAATTCTTCATTGTATTAATGAAATGTTTCATTAAAAGTCAGTTAATGAAGCACTTCATTGGATCAATGAAGAATGATTCATTGTATTTATGAAGTTAATTTTGGCGGCTATTTCATTAGTTTAGTGTTGTAAAAGTATTGAGTATTTGAGTACTGAGTACTCAATACCGGGAGTTTTTCCCGGTACTCAATACACAAAAGTAACTATTCAATACTTTCAGTGTTGCATTTTGTAGTATTCAAGCGAAAGTCTTCCTTTAAAATGCATCAGAATTATACAACTCTAAAAGCTTGATACAAATAAATATGACTTGAACCTCATGGAGTTAGTGGAACAAATACCAATTCTGTTAGGAATTATTTTGATACGAAAACAGCCACTAAAAAAAGTACTACAAAATGCATTATTAAACTCTTCAGTCATTAACAAATACAATTGCACAGAAAAAGTGACCCTTTAGAATAGTGGAAGGAAGACACGTGATACAATATATATAACCTGCAAGTCAGGTCCTCACAAACATGAAAAATATTTTAAATTCTTTCAATGTCGGTAAAATTTTATTTCTACATTTCAACAATGACTAAGTAATAACATCAATTGTGAGAAAAAAATGTTTATTAAAAAATATTTAAAAGATAATTTAAGAGATTAATGCACTAGAAGTTTTAAGAGTACGTTAAAAAAATTTTATGGACAAAAACTAATCTTCAAACTTATTTATTTTCATTTGTTATAAATTAATTTAAATATACATGTATTTAATCTTTGTTTTACCACATTGCATTATCAATAAAATAATAATTTTTAACTTCCCATATACATACATATATAAAGTATTGAGTAGTATCGAGTACCCAATTGAAAAAGTATCAAGTAGTACTGAGTATTCAAAAGTAGCCGCTTTTTACAACACTACATTATTTCAATGAAACATTTTCATGAATATAATGTAGTTGTTTAATTGATTCAATGAAGTTTTCACATACTATAAATGAAGTTTATTCATTAATATAAAGAAAATTTCATAAATATAATGAAATATAATCCCTTCCAAACCACCTACTTAATAAATATATAGATTTTTTTATTTAAATTAATATATACAAATACATATGTATGTACTTAATATATGCGCATATGTATGTATTTATTAACGTAAAACCTTTGCAATTCAAGGTACTCATCAGTAGAGTTCAACCCAAATAATGTTTTAAGTAAGGCGAAAAACTTTCATGTTTACAGTAAAACTCTTAATTTGTTGTTGAGAATCACAATACACAAACATAAGTTTAAAAGAATCAAACAAAAATCTCAACAAAACAAACATCTTTATAAAATGTTTGGCACAACCTTCTTGTGTTTGTATAGAGGTGAGGAACGTGAAGGGATGAAAAAAGAGAAAGAGAGAGATATCTGCTATACAATGAAGAATATTACATTGTATAAATGAAATGATTTCATTGCATTTATGGCGACCATAACTGCTTTGAAATAAAGAGGGATTAGAAAAATAAGAAATAGAAATGATTTTTTAACAATATAACTTTTGATTTATTTATGTTTGACAAACTGTATACAGTAAGAAGACAAAATTTGTGCAACTTATTTATATTTGCCCCAAATTCGCCAAAAAGAAAATTCGTTTAAACAATGTAACGATTTTCATTAATACAATGAAATATGAAGAACACATGAATCGTTCATTGTATTAATGAAAAATGTCATTAATATAATGCAGAACATTTGATGAAACTATTTCATTCTCTGAATGAATGATTTTCCTTTCAGTGTATGAAAGAACCTCCTTTAGGATATCCCTTAGAAAATATAGGAATTTTTCTCTGTCAACTATTACAATATCATCAGCATAATCAACGATTTTGCATACCCGCGATTCTAAAGAAAGAAATGCAGGACTTAGAGCTAGATTCCAAATCAGTGCCCAAAGAACTCCTCCCTGAGGCGCACCCCTATTTGCAAACCGGGCTTGCTTAGAAGTTCCTAGAGCCGAAGTTATCTTGCGGTAAATTAACCCCCAATTTCAAAAAGGTATCAATTATCGCATCCGGAGAAGTCCCCTTAACACCTTCAAAGGCCACGAAGGTATGTTCACTGCGTTACGCATATAAAAAGACATATATTCATAACTGTTAAACTGATTGAAATTCAAAACTTTTAGACTACAATGAAAGCGCCATGGGAATTTTTTATACTTACATTTGTATGACAGAAAATCAAAATTAAACTGGCATCAGTGGTTATGGCTATGGCATATAAAACACATATGTGACCATATTTTTCTGAGAGCAACTCTTTTATATCGTTATGGCTATGAAGGTTATGGTTATGGAACTGAACCTTATTCCACTTAAGTTACGTTTATGATACCCTCTAAACCTTGTGCTAAGCAGACTCTTGTAGGCGCTATGAAATAAGGCCCAAGGAAATAACGCCCAAATAAGAAAATGAAACAAGGCCCAATAAAATAAGGCTAAAAAATTAAATAAGGGCCAGGAGAAAACTCAAGATGAAATGAAGCCCAAAAAAATGCAATAAAGCCCAACCGCACGCAAAAAAAATATGGTTGTAGAATGGTTGAGAAAACAATATTATGTTCTCTAAAACAAATGTGTGGTCGTTGAAAACTAGTTATTACCATACTGTTTTAAGTTTTTAAAAAAAATCTTTTTCAGAAACATCTGTCAGTTCGGTATTTCGTTTGTAAGCTATCGGTAGTGCACGGGTGTTGTTAAATAAATTAATAGATAAATAAAGTATAAGCAAAAGGGTTGGCCAATAAAAATATAAAAACATTTGTGTATCTCTTTATACAGACATGTCTGTATGTCGTGTAAGTATACATTTCTATATACACATTTTATGTCAATAATATTAATTTATTTTTATTTCGAATTCAACTCACAGCTGTTTCTACAATAAAAATATGATTAAAATGCAAAATAGTATTATTACATTAAATAATACTGTTTTCGTATTTAACAATATTAACATAATATTAGATCATGATACGGTGAGTCTCAATTCTATTTTAGTCACATCTTACAATAGTGTTGTCATATTAACAATAATAAGATTAGGTACAACAAAGTCAATTGTTCTTGTAGATAATATTATTATTAACTCAGATAATAATATAATTAAAGTTTGCTTTTCTATTAACAATAATATGATTTGACTGCAACCATATAATTCAATCATAGTATGTTGCTGTTTGATTATGGTTGCCGTAACCATATTTTTTCTTTGCGTGCGATGTCAAGATGAAATAAAGCGTGATTAAAATATCGTTAATTTTATTGGGCCTTATTTCATTTTCTTATTTGGGCGTTATTTCGTTGGTCCTTATTTCATAGCGCCACTCTTGCAGGCTTAATTTCCATATACATGAAGATGAAATTAGTCTAATCTATAGCGTAGGAGGCAAAAGTTCCACTAGAGTTCCGAACGTCAATCGGCTTATACAGGTGAATACATTTCTCTAGGTGGCCAGCATTGGCCTATAGCCACTTGTGTCGAAACTACTGTCTTAAATTTCTTTCTCTTGGCCATCACTTTCTCACTCATTCACCCCTAAGCTGGTGCTTTTGTGATAATAAAATTATATTCTTAAACATTTTTGTAAATAAAACAATAAAAGCCATCAAAATAAGGCCATAAAATACACAAAGTAAATAAAAAAAAATATTGTGTTGCTACTTTACCCTTTATTCTTTATTTTTCTTTTCATTTTGATGAAACGACTTTTTGGCCAAACGATACAAACTGAATATGCTGGTCGTATGTTACGAAATATAAAAAAAAACCAACTGACATACAATATTTTTATGTACACACTACATTCAAGAATAATAAAAATGGAAATTTAATGCTATACATGTTAATACACTGAGGGTTCTTTCGCAAACAAAGTTAAAATAAAACTAATAAATGTTACAATAAATTAGGAAACAAAAACAAATCATTCCCAATATATTCATATCATGAATACAAATTCACATGGTATGTTGAACTTTTTATGTCAGTTTTATTATCGCCCAGCAGTAAGATATAGATATGACAAATTTAAAATACATCATAGGCTATGCACTCCAGCTTAAGTTTCGAAGTTTATCTGATTCTATATCAGAATGAGTTGTAACAGAACTTTGAAATTTGATACGCTATTTTATAAAAATTTAACTGAGAAAAACTCGGAAAGAAGTTACGGATACCTACGGCTGCAATATTAAATAAACACTCATAATAATCTTTAACTATTTTACATTTCAAACAACACTATAGATAACTTAATCTAAATTATATTTCACTTTTTAGTGTTTATTCTTTTCTTAAGCTTGGATCACACGATTGACACAATGCACCAAGGTAAATTTGCCTTATTTCTCAACTAATTGAAATATAATTACATAAACGCAAAAAAATATGGTTGAGGCAACCATAATCAAACAGCAACATACTATGATTGAATTATATGGTTGCAGTCAAATCATATTATTGTTAATAGAAAAGCAAACTTTGATTATATTATTATCTGAGTTAATAATAATATTATCTACAAGAACAATTGACTTTGTTGTACCTAATCTTATTATTGTTAATATGACAACACTATTGTAAGATGTGACTAAAATATAATTGAGACTCATCATATCATGATCTAATATTATATTAATATTGTTAAATACTACCACAGTATTATTTAATGTTATAATACTATTTTGCTTTTTAATCATATTTTTATTGTAGAAACAGCTGTGAGTTAAATTCAAAATAAAAATAAATTAATATTATTGACTTAAAATGTGTATATAGAAATGTATACATACACGACATACAGACATGTCTGTATAAAGAGATACACAAATGTTTATATATTTTTATTGGCCAACCCTTTTGCTTATACTTTATTTATCTATTAATTTATTTAACAACACCCATGCATTACCGATAGCTTACAAACGAAATACCGAACTGATAGATGTTTCTGAAAAAGATTTTTTTTTTTAAACTTAAAAACTTATGGTTTTGGATAACATTATATGGTTATTTACATCATATTATTTTTAAATAATAACACAAATTATGTTGCAGTCATACATTTTTAACAAAACTGTATTGTTAAACTCTAACCATATCACACTTTTTTATGGATGTGATAATGTAATTATTAAATTCAAACATTACTCTGTTTATCGTAACGAAATAAATGTTTAAAATAACAATAACTAGTTTTCAACGACCACACATTTGTTTTAGAGAACATAATATTGTTTTCTCAACCATTCTACAACCATATCTTTTCTTTGCGTGTACATAACTGCACCACACTGCATTAATAATAAAGCCATATAGACTTATTCAAGGATTAATTAAGTAATAATGTCATTTTGGCTTATTACTTATGACTTTATTGCAGTGAGCCGACGAAAATTGGTACATTGTGCCGATCGTGTGATCCAAGCTTAAGAAAAGAATAAACACTAAAAAGAGAAATATAGTTCAGATTCAGTATTCATGTTTCCCCAAGGAGGAGTACTTTCATCGCTTCTTTGGACGCTGGTTGAAAATTACATTCTCATAGAATTCGAGGGTAAATCAGCTAGGATTAACTGATAAGTTCCCTGACACGATTAGTTCCATTATGAAGTCCTCGTTAAAGGATATTCATAGATGCGCAGCCAGGATGGGTCTGAACTTGAACCCTGACAAAACAGACTTTGTACTTTTAACTAGAAGGAATGAATAACACCAAAATAAAATGGTATATCGCTAAAGCCCAAAACACATAAAAAGTACCTGGGAGTCATTTTGAATAGTAAACTGACGTGGAAACCCAATATAGAGGATAGATCCAAAAGGTCACCATTACTCTATACCTATGTGCAAAGATGCTGGACAAAACATGGAGCCTTTCTTACATATTAGACCAACACAGCGGTAGCTAGACCAATTCTACCCTACGGAATAATTGTATGGTGGAAGGCGACTGAGACTAAAGCATATCTAAATGAGTTAGAAAATATCCAGAGACTAGCAGAACTCTGCATCAAAAAAGCGCAGCTACTGCAGCTTTAGACGTTATATTGGACCTAAAACCAATAAAGCTAACTGCACTGAACGCAGCATGCAAATCCGTTATTCGACTCAGGACAACAGGACAGATGTCGTTCAAACCATTTGGTCACGGTAAATTGCGGAAAGACATGGAGTATAGCTCGGACGATATCATTCCAAAAATAAACATCCTTGCCAAACCACATATCTTATAGTGAAGGCTGTAAAACTATGTAGAAGGCCTTAACTATTTAATTTCTTAACTGCTGGTTCAAAGATGGATGGAATGCGCGAAACTGCGGGTTACTGCTCGGAGCTCAGTATATAGAAATCTTGTGAGCTTCCAGGCGAAAATCTATGGCTGCAAAATTACCTTTCACCCCTCAAACAATGAATGGCAAAACGGAAAAACCGCTTAAGTCGAGATAAGCTGATTTTGAGTTAATGGTACCTCCGTAATCTGCATATTCGAAAGCACTCCTGGTCAAAATCTCAATTAATTTATGTAATTTTTTTTAGGAAGTTATAGCACTAGGACTTGCAACTTATCTTTTTTAGACTTCTAATCTCATTTGGAATGAGGTTATACTTTAACGGTCTAATTCATAAATGATTATTAACAGTTCAATAACACATTAATGGTCAAAAATCGCTAAATGTGTATTCATATGTAAATGATTAATAGCCTATTCGACGTTTAATAAACGTTTCATAACTCAGAGATTTTTAATGTAGCCTCCATGCTACTTTAAGCGTTTGATAAACAATTATAAATAATATTTTCTTGATTTTTTTATCCCTTATGTGAGATTTTCTGTGGTTTCTCACTCTTATGTTTCTTGTTTATTCTTATGCATGTCTCCTGAATAATGTTCTTGGGCAAATGTATTAATTTATGTAAGTTGGTACATGTATGTATGGATGCATAGTTGTACAAAAAGAAAAATACATACTTACATATAAACATCGTTGAAAATTAAAGAAATCCCATTCATTGGCAAAAAGAAAAATAGAATTATAAACATAAGGGCATATGTAAGTACAAGCATACGTATATTTGTATGGTACTGCATGCTTACATATGTACGTATGTATGTACAATAACATTTTAAAATTAAAACAAAATAGTGATGCATAATCGACCGCTATAAAATGGGTATTTGCCTACCTCTGTACTCAGCCGAATATAAATGTGTTTAAATACAATTTTTTGTAACATATACATTTTTTTTGGTTTATTTATTAATAAAAAGTGAAACGCCTACTTTTTAAGTTATTTTTTTAATAACATTATGTGTAATGATTTACTTTCTTTTCGACTCAAACAGACTACCTAGATAATCGATTCTTCGTTGTATGCATCACTAAACATAAAATGAGAGCGAAAGTAGCATGATGTTGCCAACATAAAATTACAAAAGAAGCAAAATCGTTCAATAGTTAATTCACTGATTTTAATCAGTTATGAATACAAATTTTTATTAGAGCTTAATAAAGCAAAATCTGTTTCATAAGTAATGTACAGATTAGAGCTGAAATAAGGAATTTTTATGAATTAGACCGTAAATGTATTACTTATAGTATAGAACGACGTTGGCTTAAAAAAATAAAGTTAAACAGTGCATTTCCCAATTTAACTGTAAAAGAAAAAAAAATCTGAAAATCGACTTGATCGCTTAAAAATGATTTCCTGAAAAACAGTAAAATAGGTTATATGATATTAGGCAAGTATTTATATATTGGGTCCGAGCACATATGGGGATTGAGGAAAACGAAATGGCCGATACACTGGTCAAAAGGGGAATCCAATTACTGGTGGAGAAAATGGTATCATAGTCTTTAAGATGAAGGAAGAAGCGGAGGAAAGTTGGCGATCAACTAAATTCCTTTTATCATTAACCGGAAGCAACTGTAGACTTCTAGTGGGGGTATTAACTGGACACTTCTGGACAGATTCGTATGCCGTCAAAATAGGACAAATACTTGACGATACCTGCAGGAAAAGTAAGGACCTGGTGTATTGAGACGGTAGAACATCTACTGTGGCACTGTCCGGGTCTAAGCCGCACTAGATATGAAGACAGTCATATCACAGTTTTCGGAGTCTTGAACTTGTATCGGGAATACAGCATCACAAACTAGTCTGCCATAATTATAGTTTTTTTTTTTTGTTATCTGCTGGTATCGCTTAGGATCATTCCTGGTCTGTGCGAAGTCCTTGGCCACGCAAACTAATCTAAACTAACCTAAATACTTGAACCAATATTTGAATTTCGTAACAGTTTATACAAACATATACAGTACGAGCTCAATTTGAGCAACCAAAGGGAGTTATAGATTGTTGCTTTTAACGAAAAGTTGCAATACTTATAATCAACAATAGGGTATTAAGTCAAAGTCTTAACATTTTCAGTAGAGACGAAAAACTGTAGTTACATTTTAGGATAATTTGAAAATCCAAATACATAACACTAAAGCCGCGTTCAGACTATTACACTTTGTATTTATACTTGTCAAAAATTCAAATAATAGGTGCAAGTGTGATAGCCTGAACGCAAAATGTCATCAAAGTGGTAAATAATACGATACAAATTTTGACATCCCATACGACTTTTTCGTTTTTAAAAAAATTTTCTAAACGATAATACTTTTCATTAGATCAGGGTTGCATTTTCACACAACCCAAACTTCCAAGTCGGCTGTTTCGTCGCCGATAGCGTGTCGTCATTGATGTAATGTTTTGTCATATGTATATCGGCTCAAAATTTTGAATAAGTGAATCGTATGGAAGTATATTTCGTTGACGTAATTTTTTAACGTTTTTGTAATATATTTTCTTAAATTTTTTCTGTTATTTACATAGAATATTTTTAACTGCTGAATTTTTCAAGTGTCGGCACGTCCCCGCCTGCATGAAACCGTTTTGCCGCCGCTAGTAAGTGAATAGCGCAGACATTTTCATTGAACAGCTGTTTTGTTTTCTACTTGTATTACACATTTGATTTCAAGTGTGATGGTCTGAACACAGTATGTGATTTTACGTTATATTTTTTTGACAGTCGCAACGAATGTAGTTAGATTTCTGTATCGTAAAATGTGATGAAAGTATTAATACTTGTATAATAGTCTGAACGGGGCTTAAGCAAACTCAATTTGGATATATATTAACATTGTTTTTGTTTTTAAATCTTGCAATTATTGGGGAATAATATATATGTTTTTAAAAGAGTCACAATTAAAAACAAGTAATAGTGCTATATTCGGATGTGCCGAATCTTAATACCCTTCACTGACGTACGTATAAATAGTATACAGATACATACATAACTGCATATGTACATACATAAATTAAAAAAATAAAAATAATAAATAAAAAATTTATAATTTTTTTTTATAGTACAGTTTTTTAAAGGACCTATCGGTATTTTTCGATTAAAACATTTGATTCAAATATTTTATTTTCGATATTAGCAATAGTTGAATATATTATTTTACACTCTGTATTTAAGAAATATTTAACAATCATCCTTATTCTATTTGTCAACATGGACTTCACGTCAATACAATAAAAATTGGGGCTTGTTTACTCGCTCTCGAGATGTTCAAATACCATGCTACATATTATATAATAACCCTAAAATAGTCTTAGTATTTTACCTCCATACCAAGTAAAATAACTTGTTTTATATTTTTGCGTATTTATTATCAATTATGTTTAATATTATATCCCATTCTAGTCGCCAATGTAACAACCCTGCAGCTCGATTACTATTGAAATACGTCTGTTAGGTGTAATAGTCGAAACAAAGCTATATTATAGCCCATTTACGCTGACCTCAAATTAAGTAATTTCGTGATTTCGGTCGAAATCAAGTTGAAATTAAGTAATATCCCATATATTTTGACAGTTTCCAAATTAAATTATTTTACTTGATTTCGATGAAATTAACAAGAAATTACAAGATACAACTCTTTTTTAGTACTAAAACTACTTTTACAACAAATAAAAGAAATTAAAATTTGTAATTCAATATGAAATTAAAAAAAAGATTGAATATTATTATATATGTATGTATGTGAAGATTTTTGTAAGAAAAATTTGTATAAGTACAAAAAAAAGAAGTTATTGAACTGGAAAAAGTACTTCAATACCTGCTGCAATGAATAATATGTTTTCGAAATCAAGTCAAACGTCATTCAGTATATGCTTGAACAGTTTTGATTTCGTTTGTAATTTGAGCTTCAAATAACTTAATTCATATGTTTTATAATTCATTTTTTATTCGCATTGACATTTCATCACAGCCTACTAAAGTTACGAGTACTTTCTTTTTAAGAACTGAAGTTCTTTATTGGTAGTAGTATTCTGTTCGCTTGCCACATTTCCAATTTAATCAAAATCATTTCCAAACATTGGCATCACTGTCTAAAGCGTGTTTTTTGATTTCGTAAGAAATATAAATTTTTATTGTGCTATAAATATAAAAAGTAATGAACCAATAATAAAAGCATAGTCGAAATATTTTTGGCTGTTAACTAATCTACTTTATATGGTGAATTAATTCGTAAAAATACAAAACTTGCTAAAAGAACTGATTTTGTTTTTTCACACACAACTAGATACAACAACAATATACATTTTGTAATTTTGTGCTTTAATTAAAACTACGCCACCTTTTTACTCCTTAAAATGGCGCCAGCCTCTAAGTGTGGAGAGTGTAACAAAAATGTTACAAAAACTGATGCCGGTGTGGAATATGACCACTGTAAAATATGGTACCATGCAATTTGTGCTAACGTTTCAGCTGAACTGTATGCATTGATGGGTAATTGCGACAACATAAGTTTTAGCTGCACACGCTGCCTTACAAAGCCTGTATTCAAAGGTGACACTTCGGTATTGCGTAAATGCATTGAAGAAGTAGACAGAAAATTTCAGGAAAACTTTGCAACCTTTGCTAAGGAAATGCGGTCTGAAAAGCTGGAGCTAAAAACACTAATAGAGCCAACATACGGGATGACTTATCAACGTCTCTAACAGAGTTCCAAAAAATGTGGAAACTATGGTGGATGAAAAATTTTCACAACTTGAATTAGAGGTTAACAAACTGCAAAAGCAATTAAATCGTGCTGATGTGTTAATTTCTGGCCTACCTTCTAGCTTAAACTGTTTGATTGAACCGGTCTTGGCTATATGCTCTTTTTACAACGTTTCTATTGATGTTAAGGATATAAACCAGTGCCTTTATATACAACGCAATAAATCAGTGTTAGTAAAATTTAACAATGTATTTTTGAGAGATGAGCTTATGAAAGCCTACTTCAAAAACCCGAAAATACAATTGAAAAATATTATTGATGAGGATATATCTACTAGGGTCTATTTAAATGATAATCTTAAGGTAGAATTAGTAAAATTGTATCATTCTACTTTACAGATTGCCGTATCGTTCAACTTTGTGCACAAGTTATAGAAAATGTAACAGTTTGCACAGCACATTTTTTTTGTCTGGCATTAAATGCGGTGTTTTTGACATTCGCTACAGAAAAATCTGTTTTCTGCAGATTCCTACGTCAGCAGTGCTACCACCACATTTTTTATAACTAGTAACATGCATTGTATATGGTACGCTTTTTGTCAGCTGACACGCAACATCACGATAGGATTTTACTAATTCTACCTATACTCCTGCCTGCAGAAAGCTTCAAGATTTATGTCGATCATTGCGCAGAGAGGGAAAAGCTACGTGGTTCCGCATCTTAAACAGAGATTTGCCTATGGCCAAAATTAAACTTCCTGATGGCACTGTTAAAGTACTTGACGCTATTCAATGTTTTGAGCTGCGTACTGTAACGTAACTAAAACAAAAACAAACAAAAAATTTATTTCTATATTGATGAATTAGTTTGCCCTATTACTCAATTCGTAAGCCATGTTGTGTTGTTGAGATTGTATCTGGGATACAAGTACGCAACTACATTTAAAGTATTACCAACGTTTCGGTTAATATGTTTTTTTTTCTTTCGGATGCTGCTTGGGCAGCACGACATGGCTTGCGAATTGAGTATATATTAATATTTTATGATAAATTCATTTCTATTTACTTTATGATTGGTTTAATAGCCCTGAATATTAGGCGTGTATCGTTATTATTGATATTTTTAATAAGTTTAATTATTGATTATAAATTGTCCATAAATTCTCAAGTTACATTATTTTAACATAATAAGCCAATCGTTAATTTTAAATAATCAAAATTCATAAGTTATATTATTTTAACATCATTGCGGCTTTTGATTACGTTTACACATACGTTTTATGACCACTAATATTAATTTGGGTCCTATAATCAATGACTATTCTATCAGAAACGCCTTTGCTAAAGATTCACGAAATCTCAAAATTGCCCACTTTAATGCTCAAAGCCTTTGTCCCTCAGATAGATCCCACAAAATTGATGAACTGGTAGCGGTGATTGGAAATGCAGCATTAGACATAATTTGTGTGACAGAAACATGGTTTGATCCTACAATTTTTGATCAAGCGATTAAGTTACCTGGTTACAATGTGTGCAGAAATGATCGTCTCACTGGGTGTAGAGGTGGCGGAGTTGCCATATATATAGCTCAGAGCATTAAATTTAAAGTCATATATAAGAGCAATGAATATTTTCCTTGCGAGGGTATTTTTAGTGAAGTTGATACTGATTCTAGTTCAGTAGCTATTGGCGCTGTTTATCTTCCTAGAGGAAATTTAAGTCTCTTTGAGAACTCCTTTAGTGATATCTTTGTTCGATACAAGGACTTAATTGTAGTAGGAGATTTTAATAACAATTTATTTAATCTAAGCAAATCTATGGAATTCCACTTGATTTGTAGTCGATTTAGTCTGACCTGCTGGCATAACTCACTGCCCACTCACTATGATGCCTTTCATAATTCTGCTTCCCTTATAGATTACTTTATTTTCAGCCATGGTATTACAGATAATACATCTGCTGAATTTCAGATTGCTTTCATCTCACGTCATACCTTAATATGCGCCTCTTTTCAAATCCCAGTTAACCATGTAATGCAGCCATAAAAAGGCATATTATGCTTACCAGCTTTATCATTCTTGTGACTCCCAAGCACAACTCTCCTTCTTTAATAATCTTCTTACCCCCATATTCATAAAAAAATTATTGTATGGAAAATTTGAAATAAAATACATTTCAAATTCGTTTCAAATTTTTATGAATATTTTTATGAATTTTCTGAATTATATTCCTTTAAAAAGGGTACTTCACCATACAAAAGTCAGATTTACACGTGATATTAATTATTACAGATCGATAACTAATTTGGCATTGAGAGCTTTTTATAATGAGAGAAGTGATAGAAACTGGGATACGTATCGTAGACTTCGTAACACAACAATATCAAAGATAAGAAAATTTAAAAGAACTTATAGTCGTAATATATTCAGATTGGGTGATTCCAAATAAATGTGGAAAAATTTGCGTAATGCTGGTGTCAGTGAAGAAGTGAATGTAAACCCGGATATGGACGTCAATAAAATTAATGAACACTTTATTAGTAACCAACTAAACTATACGGAAGATGAACCTGATTTTACACTTTTTTCAAATTCGTTTGAAAAATTCTCCTTTTCTAACATAACTGAGTCAGAACTCTTTCTTGCTCTGTGCAAAATAAAGTCTACTTCGGTAGGAGTCGATGGAATTTCCATAAAATTTTTAAAGTTAATTTACCCCTTTATTAGTAGGCATTTGCTATATTTCTTTAACTTTATTTTAACCTCTTCCAAATATCCTGATGATTGGAAAATCTCGCGTATTATTCCAATTCCTATAAGCGGTCTAAACCTAAATTTAGATAACGTAAGGCCAATTAGTATTTTACCTACTCTGTCTAAAATTGTTGAAATCATTATGAAAGAACAAATAAATAAGTATATTGATTCCAAAAGTAGGCTTAACGAATGCCAATATGGCTTTCGTCAATACAGAAATACGAGCCTACTCTTGACTTATCTTACTGATTCAATACGTAAATATCTAAACGAAGGTAAAATTTGTGCTATGGTCTCTGTGGACCTTTCTAAAGCGTTTGATTCAGTTGATCATAGTTGTTTAGTAAATAAACTATATAGCAAATTTGGTTTTGCTAAATCTGCTTGTCGTTTAATTTGGTCGTATTTGAGTGGTCGTAAGCAACTTGTTTCTTTAAATGGTCTCGACTCAGACATTTTATATATTAGATCGGGTGTTCCTCAAGGCTCAGTGATTGGTCCTATATTATTTACGCTTTTCCTTAATGACTTATTCTATGAACTGAACTTCTGTAAGCCTTATGTGTTTGCTGATGACATACAGTTACTTTGGTCAGGTGAATTCCAATTTTTAGATGCTTTGCAAGCCTCTATTAATCATGACTTATCAACGCTTAATTATTGGATGCTTGCGAATAAAATTAGTGTCAACCCACACAAAACTAAAGCCATTATATTTAGACCTAATAGATCCACTCAGTTTGACCTTGATCTAAAGTTGGCTGGCACCACCATTGAAGTCATGAATCATATACGATGTCTTGATAGGCTATCGTTCAAAACTCGCTCTAATATAATTAGCTCACGGATTTGTCACACATTACGCAGATTGTATCATCTTAACCTGTATCTTCCATTACACGTTAAAAAAAATAACAGCTCATGCATTACTAATGTCTCAGGTAAATTATTGTATCGAGGTCTATTCAGGCTGTAACTATGGTAATAGGAGAAAAATTAAAACTATTATTCATAAAATTGTGAGATTTGTCTATGGGCTTAGGCTAAGGGCACATGTTTCAAATCACTTGAAGGATTTCCTGAACTTTACATTTGATGACTTCCTCAAGTTTCGTTTATTAATATATCTTTTTGATATTATCAAACATCAAAGACCACAGCTTTTAGAGCAGATGATATCTTTTACTAGATCATCCAGAAATCCCCAGATAATTATATCACGTATAAACAATATGACATTTCAATATTCATTCGTTGTACGAGCTGCCAGATTATGCAATTGCCTTCCAATTCATTTACGTTCTTTCGGCATATCTTTGTGTACATTCAAGAGAAAGCTTACTGATTTCCTTACTACTGGTTAGTTATTGATTATAATGCTTTATTTTTATTTCTTTTTATTTATTACATTGGAGGAGTTATGATGTTAAAATTGAAAACTAACTGTTAATTTATGATATTAACACTAGCTGTGAATACTGCTATTAATAATTTGATCTCAAGAATTTAGTGTATCTGCCACATTGGATATACATTTGTAAATATATACATTTATACTTATTTGTATACATATCAAAAACTTGTAATATATTTTTATTGGCCAATAGGCCACATGTATTACTGAAAAAATAAATAAATAAATAAAAATAAAATAAAATCGCTTTAGCTGTTTAGCAAATACAAAAGTCACTTTTTCGGTCAATGGACGGTCGAGCCGTGAGTTAGACTGGAGGCGGAAGGAAGAGAGAACAGCGTACTCACGGTAAAATGGCTTTATTTTTCTTTCGAGTACGGAAACTATTGCCTTAACAGATCTCCTTTATAAGAATAATTAATATTTTATGAGTAGTATGTTTCCACCGACTTTAAATGAAGTAGGTTTATGTTAATCACTTCAAAGTGTTTCCACTGAGCTTGCGAGTGATTTGTTGTTCGAATGTTCGTAGTCAATTTGTGCACGTATTTAATAAGGTGGGCACAGCAGCTGCAATGTGAACTTTATTCACACGTCGTTGACATTTAAGATTGATTAAATATTCCTAAATGTCATTTTTTTTTTTTGAAATTGCCAATCACTATTGATGGATGGCCCAGGGATGGAGTTTGTAGGTTTAAAAGCAACGCAGGGTTGAATAAATAAATTGAATTCGAAAAATAGTATTATCGACATTATATAAAATAAATCATTGGGCAAAGTGAATAAAAAAAGCATTTGCTTTCTACTTGAAAATTTATTAAAAAAAAAAAAAACAAAAAACACATACATATTTTAGGTTTCACAACAAATTTTTAAGTCAAAAGCAAATGATTTCTTTTAATCACTTTGTCCATTGAAGTGATTTATCCATATGCAAAATTTATGGTAAATCATGCCAGTAGAAACATACTATTAGTGCACCTGCAACCTATTATAAGCACTTAAGTTCAATATATATTGAACGCGATATTTATTGAACGTGCATCATGCAGTATTGATGGATCCTTTATAGCAACAACGCTATATCTTAAAAAAAATTTATTTTTGCAGGTTAAAAGGCACAATCGTTTATTAAATTTCGTCTTGTAAAAATTACAACAAAGAGCTTGTACACCCACTTCTTGAAAGAAATACTTTTGATATCTTCATTGATTTGAAGGTGAATTGAATTAAGTTTTCTTTAAAACTTTTGTTTTAAGTTATAACTATTTTGAAATAAATAATAATAATTTTGCAATTGTAATTAAGAGTTTTAAATTACAATTACATGTTGTTATAATTGAAAATTAAAAAAAAAGATTACGTCTTAAAGTATATGTGGTGGAAAAAATCAAAATTCCAAGAACATGCGACTAAAACTAAAAAAAAAAATTCAGTTACAATTAAGTATATGTAATTGCAATAAAAAAAACAATAAAATTACTTGTAATTTGAAAAATTATCCCAATTTTACAATTGATTTTTTGTTATTAACTAGAAAAATTTTCAATTACAGTTAACAAAAAACTTCAAGATTTATCACAACTATCCTATTTGCATAATCAAATAATATTATGTTAGCTAAAAAATAATATATACATATAAAACCATTTTGCCATAATTAGCCCTTGTTATACGCTTTCACCTGGGTGTTTCGCCGAAAAATCACAACTACAATAATATGAAATTGTAAATAACTTTAAAGTCTCTTACATTGCCCAAGTCTGTGCACAGTTATGGTAGAATTAGGCGATTCGTATTGTGAGTTGACGTATCAACTGAACAGTCTGTATCATAAATAACACATGTTTCATGACAAACGTCAACTTCTGGCTTACATAGATACACACACACACACATAAAGCAAACAGACATTAAAGGCCGGGGCACAATGAATCCGTCATACGTTAAACTTCGCCTTTTTCAACTGACATTAACGCGACGACGCAGAACGTTGGCACAATAAGTACTTTATTAACGGAAGTATTTGAACATTTAAACAGCTTATATAGGTCGATTCTCCATTTTATTTATTAAATTCAAATTTTTGTATTTATTTCGTTTATTTCTTTTGTTTAATTTTATTTTTGCTGCCACAAAAAACAAAAATCTAATTAGAGCATACCAAAAAAAAAAAAAAAACCAACCAATAACTGTCAAACTACTCAACGTAAGCAAAAGGATAAGAGTTGACCAAATTTTGTACAGGACGGACAGGTACTGGATGTAACAGACCTCATAAGAAACCATGTATTGAACTTAGCTGTCAGTTGAAAAAAGGCGAAGTTTATCGTATGATTCATTGTGCCCCGGCCTTAACAGCTGACACATTCGCTGGCAGCCTCAAGTTCTTAATAACTAATGCCGAGTACACACTATGGCCTTTTGTGGCATCGCAATAGTGTATACTGGTAGCAACTTTTGTCATTTCCGATATATTTTGTTGGGTGACATTGTTTTCCATATAAACAACATAATGGAAACTGCGTTTCGCAAATTTTGAAAATGGCACCACAAAATGACAACACAAGAAATTCCAGATGTCTACTCGTCATAACATCCAGATTTGAACGATACGACATCTTCAAGAGTAACACGATACGAATCGTCTAATTCTACCATTAGTCTTGTTAAATAAACTTGAAGTTAATAGACTGAAAATATTATTCAATATTTTTCCTTAAGCTAGTTATCCATTAACTTCATTTAACTTTAAAAATAAAAATAAATCAAAATGATTTATATTTTCAATCGTCTAATATAAAGCTTTTTGTTTAACTTTTTTAATAATCATGGTGAATATTATCATCCCGCTCGACCTTGCAATAAATTTAACAGGCAAAACCAATAATACGCAAATAACACACACAAATTTATACATAGACTCCAAATGAATCTTTCTTTACAATCACAAACCCAACTCATTACACTGATCATTACATTGAAGCAAAATACTCGTAAATCGCACACAGTTCCAGGTAGAGGTGGGGATCTATCGATAGTTAATTTTTTTTTTTTGTAAATATCGATGTTTTTACTCGGCAATCAATTTTTTTTGTTTGATGATTCTTAAATTGCAAAATTTTTTTGGAAATTGACATTTAATATGAAAGTCATTACACTGTTTCATGTATTATTAGTATTGTTATGCATTTTTCATAGTTTTTCAATTTTATTTATTTCCATCATATATAGTATGAGAAAAAAACATAATTCTTTGACATTAAATTGAATTTATGTGGCTTAATGAAAGAAAAACAATAAATTAATAAAACATGCTTTCTTTTTTCATACGTACCCTACAAGAACAATGACGGTCATTTGATGCATCATCTGATTTCCATTTCTGATGGGTATATACATACATAAGAAGTTTCTATCATTTTGTTATGGGCAATATGAAAAACTGATGTAAACATTCGTCTACGTGTGATTCAGTACTGATGGAAACTGATGTAAAAGTGATATACTAATAATAAATATAACTTTTATATTAATTTAATATTTTTTATTATCAAAAGCATAGAAAAATACAATAAATGTTTAAAAACAAAACAAAGAAAGTAATTAGTAAAAACTATTTTAATACCGCCTTCTTCAACCCCCAACGCATCTTGCTCTTTTCAAATATCTAAAAATTGAAAAAGAAACGAGTACATACATATATATGCCCAGCTAAAAAAATTATATATGGTCCATATATTTTTAATATATGAATGTATATAACTGTATATGAATATGTATGAATCATTCTTATAGGATTTTATATATTATGTGCCTATTTAATAAACGAAATAATCAAAAAGACAATTCAGTCATTAAATTATTATTAATTTTATAAAAAGTAACGGAATCCTCAGATATATTAAGAAACAAAGTTCATATAAATGGATTATTTTTTCTTTTATAATTGCACTACCCAGCTAAAAAAATTATATATGGTCCATATATTTTTAATATATGAATGTATATAACTATATATGAATATTTTTTTTTTAATGCATGTTTTTTTATTTATTGTATCTTCAAATATGAACTAACAATAAGTATTCAAATCTTAAATCTATAAAAAAATTATTAGGCCCGACCAATGTCGGACATAAGCTTAGTGATAGTTATTAATAATACATAAGTAGTGATAAGCAACAAAAAGAAAAAAGTGTTTTCAAGCAGCTTCATCATCTAGTGTTGAATATTAGAGCCCGTATATCTCTCTTTTTTAAGCGGATGTGCCCAGTAAAGTTCAAAATATTACGAGCAAGCGGATTAGGATGTGACTCGAGTTTTGTTAGATATTTGCCTACGTATTTTACAATTTCTTCAGTCACTAGTGGCATATTCAAATCGCGATGTATATTTGAATTTTTGATGTACCATGGAGCCGATGTTATCATGCGTAAAATTTTATTTTGCCTTCGTTGAATTTTCTCTACATTTGAAGCTGAAGCAGTGCCCCATAGTTGAATTCCGTAACACCATATTGGCTTTAAAAGCGACTTGTATATTAAAAGTTTGCAGTGTAGGCTAAGTGTTGAATTTCTACCAATCAGCAAATGTACCTGAGTTAATTTAAGTTTCATTTGAGTTAACTTAGAGTCAATGTGGTGTTTCCATGTAAGTCGTCGATCAAGGTGTATACCAAGATATTTCACATGTGAATGTTGAGGAACAACTTGATTGTTAATCCGAATGGGGGAGCAAGTATCTCTTCTTAGGGTGAACGTTATACGGACACACTTTTGTTCATTGACTTTAATTCTCCATAAGTTTAACCAAAGCTCCATCTGGCTAATGTGTTCCTGAAGTTTGCGGGATGCCTCATCAGGGTTTTCGTGCATACTAAGGCAGGCTGTATCGTCGGCAAATGTGGAAGTATGGATACTACTATATATCAAATATAAAACTGGTCCCAGTATACTACCCTGTGGCACACCGGATGAAATAGTTTCAGGCCTACTCGTAAAGTCTCCTTCCACAACAGTGAACTTACGGGAAATAATGTAACTTTCCAAAAGATTTAAAATGTTTATTGGTAAGTAAGTCTTCAATTTTAAAATTAGGCCTTCATGCCACACTTTATCAAATGCCTGGGAAACGTCAATAAAGAGCGCAGAACAATACTTTTTTTCCTCAAAAGTTCTTCTTATAAATTGAACCAATTTGTGAGTTTGTTCAATGGTGCTATGCTGACTTCTAAAACCAAATTGATGGTCTGGTATGCACCCACTACTAATTAGAATTGGGGACAATTTTGTTTTGAGCAGTTTTTCGAAAAGCTTTGACATAGTTGATAGTAGACTTATTGGCCTATATGACTCAGCCTTGGTTAGATCTTTGCCAGGCTTTGGAATCATTTTAACCTTGGCAAGCTTCCAGCTGTGTGGATAATACTCCAGTCGTAAAATGGCATTAAATATGAATAATAGGATTCTCATTGCAATACGAGGCAAGTTCATAAGCATCTGGTTACTAATTCCATCAATACCCGGAGCTTAATGAATATGTATGAATTCATGTATGGAAATTTATGAGATTATACATGGCAAAACTATTATATATGAACTAATATATGGACTAATATATGAAATGTATTATAATATGTGAGCTCATATATGGAAATTTAATTATGAAGCTCTTCATATGTGGATCCATATATACAAATAAGATTTAATATATGGAGACATATAATATTGTATGCATACATGATATCTCACATAAGATCGGATTTGCAATCAAAAAAGCTTGGTATTTTATCACTGGTGAATTGGAAATCCATTAGAAAATACATACGGTATGCAATCGAAAATAAAATAATTTCTTAGATAAGAAACAAAGTTCAGATTACTGGAAAAATTATATTGAAAAATATTGTTAGACGGATTATTTTTTCTTCTATAATTAATTGCATTAGTTTTTAATCTGATTTCTTAAATTAAATTTTATGTACGAATATGAGTTTTGTGTTTTTTAAATAATTTTTTCACCTTTTGACTTAAAATGATGACTGAAATGACTTTTAGTTTGTTTTGAATTATTTTAACCAAACAAATGTGTCATTAAATCCAACCTCCCTGTTCAAAATCTAAAAGAAAGTAATTTTAGTAATTTAATTTATTGCACAACAGTGCGATTTTGTGAATCAAGAGAGTATGAATATGAACTGTAGAGGGAATATTTACACGTACATGTATGAAAATGTATGAATATATATAATCATATATGCCCATATACCCTCATATTTCGGATCCGAACCATATATGGGATATCATATATGCTCCATACATATTTTTTTAACTGGCTAGTTTTTAATCTGATTTTTTAAATTATATGTTGTTTACGAATGTGTGTTTTGTGTTTTTTTTAATAATCGACTCATATTTTCTCTTAAAATGTCGAATGAAATGTCTTTAAGTTTGTTTTGAATTATTTTTTTCGAACAAATGTTTCATTAAACACAACCTTTCTCCACGAAATCTTACAAAAAATAACTTTAATAATTTAATTTATTGCACAGCAGTGCGCTTTTTTAATTAATATGAACTTTGCATACTATATAGGGAATACACATTCATGTATGAAAATGTATGAATGTATATGATCATATATGTCCATATACCCTCATTTTTCGGATCCGAACCATCCATATCCCATCCCATATCCCATATTATCATATATGCTCCATACATATTTTTTAGCTGGGTGTATATTTTTAATTAAACTTTATAAAATTTCTTTTGTTCTTTATTGCTTTTATCTTACTTTTTCACAAACACCATCCTTTTTTACCATTTTTATACATTTTAATTTTACAAACCGAACGAACTATAAATTATTTTCAGTAAAATTTAATATCCCAGCTAAAAAAATATGTATGGAGCATATATGATATCCAATATATGGGTCGGATCCGAAAAATGAGGGTATATGGACATATATGATAATATATATTCATACATTTTCATACATGAATGTGTATTCCCTATATATAGGGTCCGCCATCTAACGTTTTTTTTTAACTAGTGCTTATTTCGTGAATGGTAACACTTAGCTCATGTCTGATTTGACAGATAATTTGTTTTATTCTTCCGCTGAACGAGCCAACTGACCAGCCAATGCGTTTTCGATTCGCTAAGTGGGCCTGCGATCGACTTAAAGAAGATGCCGATTTTGCCAAAAAAAACATCTATTCAGATGAAGCTCATTTTGATCTTGGCGGGTATGTAAACAAGCGAAATTGTCACATTTGGGGCACAGAAAACCCGCACGCATACATTGAAAAGCCGACGCACCCAAAACGAGTCACTGTTTGGTGTGGATTTTGGTCCAGAGGCATAATTGGGCCATTGAGCAAGGAGTGGCCGTTACAGTCAATGGCGATCGTTATCGGGCCATGTTGAACGAATTTTTGTTCACAAAAATTGAAGAGGAGGATATTGGCAACAGTTGGTTTCAACAGGACTGCGCTTCGCTGTGTGCCACACAGCATTTTCAAAAAAAAAGTTGTCTGGCGGACCGTTTAGTATGCAAAGTTCATATTGATTCAAAAAGCGCACTACTCTGCAATAAATTAAATTATTAAAATTACTTTTTTGTAAGATTTTGTGGAGAAAGGTTGTGTTTAATGAAACATTTGTTCGAACAAAATAATTCAAAACGAACTAAAAGACATTTCATATTCGACATTTTAAGAGAAAATGTGAATCGATTATTAAAACCACATAAAACACACAATCGTACACAACATATAGTTTAAGAAATCAGATTAAAAACTAATGCAATTATAAAAGAAAAAATAAACCGTTTTTATACTAACACTAGTTTTCAATATTATTTTTGGCAGTTATATGAATTTTGTTTAATGGCTGCATTATCTTTTTGATTATTTGATTTATCAAATAGACCCACAATATATAAAATCCACAAAAAAGATTTTTTTGTTACACGAGTTTTTATATTTTAAACCTTGAGGCTCTACGAATATAAACTTTGCATATGCGTATGTATTTTCTAACAGACTTGCAATTCACTAGTGATAAAAAAGATGGAAAAAGATCGAATTAATAAAATTCAAGCTTTTTTGATTGGAAATGCGATCTTATTTGAGATATTATGTATGCATGCATTTTTATATGGCGCCATATATTACATCTTATTTCTATAAATGAATTCACATATGAAGAGCGTCATAATTAAATTTCCATATATGAGCTCATATATTGTAATACATTTCATATATTAGTCCATATATTAACTCATATATAATAGTTTTGCCATGTATAATCCCACATATTTCCATATATGAATTCATACATACTTATATATAGTTATATACATTCATATATTAAAAATATATGCACCATATATAATTTTTTTAGCTGGGATATTAAAATTTTTGACATATGTACATACCTACATTAGATGCTCTACTCTAGCATATATGTTGGAGTAGAGCAACTATAATCGCTGTTGAATTGAGTGTAAAATTGTTGCAAATGTGTTAGTAAAAAAATGTTGTTTGTGTTAGTTTCAGCCATTCCCAGTTGTCCAAATCGTCCTAGACGACATTGTCTTCGACGATTCATGTACGACATGTCGTCTGTAGATTAAGTTTTCTAATCGACAATTTAAAAGAAATCGGCGTTCATGACTATCTGAACGACAATGTCACACGTTTTCTCTTCACTAAAACTTTGTTTTTGTTTTGTCTTCAATAAAGCCTTGTCGAGGACAATCTGAGCGACAATGTCCCTCGTTGTGTCTTCAATAAAGCATTGTTGACGACAATATGAGCGACAATGTCCCTCGTTATGTCTTCAATAAAGCCTTTTTGATGACAATCTGAGCGACAGTGTCACACGTTTTGTCTTCAATAAAGCCTTGTTGAGGACAATCTGAGCGACAATGTCGCTCATCTGGTCTTGTGTGACCTCGCCGCCATTTGTATGAAAATTTCGTCAACGATTTGTATGGAGTTGTCTTTAATATGTCTTCTACGACTTACCATTGTCTTGTACCCGTCGTCAAAGATGTCTTAAAGACGTGGCCAACTGGGTTCATATTTTGTAGGGTATACATGTTTTTTTAACAAAGAAATGCAAATTATTCAGTTTTCCTTTTTTAAATATTTTTGAAATAATTTGACAACAAAATGCACTACAGGTGGTTGGTTAATTCTTGCAAATAAAAATTTTACTAGTAATAATTTGTAAATTTTTTTTTGTCTCTCAATTTTTTTTCTGTCTTTTGACGCTCTCTCCCTGCAAACTTTTTGAGTTAATGAACACTTTCCAGTAACAATTGTTACAAATTCGTAACAATTTTTGGTAAATGAACAAACCTAATGATACACTAGTAAAAGCAAAAACTGTGAACGTTGCTTTTTATAAAAATAATATTTGGATGACTTCTTTTTAAAACTGAGAACAAAAATTTTCTGTTTTGTTTTGTTTAAAAAATATTTTGTTTTGAAGGTTTCGTGCAAATACGAGAACCATACAACTTTGATATTTTCACGATAGTATCGTCGATATATCGATAGTTTTCAAACTTTTTATAGTCTTGAATCGATATACATATGTTTCGATAAAGTTTATTAAGCTATCGATAGTTTTCCACCTCTAGTTCCGGGGAAAGTGATAAAGAAGAGGAAGTATATACATATTAGTGTCCTGCACAAGAGTATTTATAAGATTTCAAGACATGAGAGATTTTTTCCAATGCTTTACTACAGCGAAATATTCTAAAAGAATCGCTAAACAACACTGTTGGCAAGACAAACCACCGAAAAACATTACTTGCCAACAGTGTTGCTTGGCGATTCTTTTAGAATATTTCGCTGTAGTAAAGCATTTGAAAAAATCTCTCGTCTTGAAAGGTCTTATAAATAGTCTTGTGCAGGACACTAATACATATAAACAAACACTAATTCAAAAGTATCGGTTTAACAAAACGAAATAATACAAAACAAAACAAGCTACTGTCATTGTTGTTGTGTGTTGGCCTGTAAATGGAGATGATTACAAGAAACAGTTACAATTATTGCAAATAACAAGAACAATATAAGCACGCGTAAAATAACTGAATGCTTATGTAACAGAAACGAAATACTTGTGCTTTATTATTGGTGTGTATGAACGATTGTAAGTAAATGTATGTATCTCTCAACTTGTCTTTGAATAGTATTTTGCAAGTTTTTAAGGTAATGCGAGTAAAAGAAAATGTAGTACATAATAAGTACTCTCTATTGCAATGACATAAAAGTAGAAGGTAAAGGCGAAGGAGTTTTTAGCTACATATTTTATTTATTTTACTATTTTAAAGTGTCTTTTGCCAACCAGAGTTGGTCACCGCTAACGTGACTTACATGAAATGTGTCAAATGGTGGGATCTTTGGCGCTTAGCACGATAGCATGCAATGACGTGGCAACAAGGAATATTTTTACAATTTAAACTTCGTTTCAAATATAGTGGCCTCCCAGTTTAACGGATATATGTATAATACCATGCCGATCCGCTAAATTACAAAATTCATGAAGACCACAACGTTTATTTGTTAAGAAGAACTTCATTATGTGATTTAAATCGGCTTTAGTGTAATAAAACTAAATATGTTTACAGATTGCCTCTATCATGTTTAGTTTTTTAGAGTTTCTTATTTAAATTAAATACTGATGTTGGAATATTCATAATGATAAAAGTAAAAAATCTTACATTGTGCTTAGCACGACTCTTAAGTAGTATTAATTACTATCACTAAGTTTATTTACATTACAGATTTCAATACTGACTGTTAGTTAGTTTTTGAAGATATAATAAATAAAAACATGTATTAAAAAAATAAAGAGTGAATGTGGTGTTTCCAAGTAATCCGTCGATCAAGGTGTATACCAAAGTATTTCACTTGTCAAAGTTGAGGAACAACTTGATAGTTCATTTGAATGGGCGAACAAGTATCTCTCCATGGGGTAAATTTTACCTGAATACACTTCTGTTCGTTTACTTTATTATACATAAGTTTAATTATAGTTCCAGCTGGGTTCCAGATATCGGGAGGCCTCGTGAGGGTTCTCGTGCATACTAAGGCAGGCTGTATCACCGGCAAATGTAGAAGTGTGGATATTACTGCTCACAGGCATATCACAAGATAACTCAAATACAAAACTGGCAGTGTACTCCCCTGTGGCACACCGAAAGATATAGATTCGGCTACATGGTAGATATGTCTTAAATTTTAAAACTAGGCTTTCATGTCGTACTTTATCAAATGTCTGAGAAACATCAATAGAGACAGCAGAACAATACTTCTTTTCTTCAAACGTTCTTTTTATAAATTCCACCAATCTATGCGTTTGTTCAATGGCGCGATGTTGAATTCTAGAACCAAATTTATGGCTTAGGATGCAACCATTATCAGTTAGAATTGGGGAGCGATTTTGTCATAAGTAGCTTTTGGGAAAGCTTTGAAATTGTTTACAGTTAACTTATTGGCCTATATGAAAGCTTTGGTAAGATCTGTGGATAATACTTCAATCGTAGTATGGCAATAAAAATGAATAACAGGATTTAAATTGCAATACGAAACATCTGTTTACTAATTCCATCAATACCTGCAGCTTTCTTCGGATTGAGTTCAGCAATTAGTTTTTGTATAGCACTCGACTTAAACTTTAAGGGTCGAGGAGATAAAGCAACTACAATCGGTAAATCAGCAACACCAGTACATATGTATGTTTGGGGTAAATACGGATTTTAAATGCCCAGCAAATATTTTACCAGATAATTTTTAATAGATGCAGTTCTTCGGAAGCCAGCAACTCTTGGAGTCGCTTAACCCATTATCGCCCACTGTTACATATGTGTAACGTCTACATTACTTAATCTTAAACTAAAGTGTGAGTTTACTAAATGATTTACAGGTGCATATTTATGCCTATTGTATATATTTAAGTCCAGCCTGCAACTATAAATAATATAACAGTTAGTTCTGCTCATGTTGTGTTGGTGTAAGCTTGTGTTGTGAAGTGTTCAATTTGAAAGCCTCAAAAATATGGAATATGAGAATACGAAGAAGTTAAAAAAGTTAATTATTTATGTATTAATTGCCCTAAAAAAATTATGCAGATAAAAAAATAAAAAACACATCAAGTTTTAATTATCTTAATATAATAATAAAAAAATTCGAGGTATATAGTTTACGGTAAGAAGAAAGCAAAAAATGTGTTAGGCGCCGTCCATATGTTACGTAACGCTATTTTCCTCGGTTTTTGACCCCCCATCACCCCAGTAACAGATCATAACAAAACTGTAACCCCCCACCCACAATATCGTGACAATGAAAAAACAGATTAACGCCCCCTTTCACCATCTGCGGTAAAATGTTTGTTAAAATAAAATTATCTAACTGATGGTTTGGCTAACTGATACTATTTAATCAACGGTTACCAATTTTCGTTTCACCATCCTTCGGTTATTTAACAACAGAATTTGATGAAAATATGGCAATACTGTCGGTTTGTTTACATAAAAATAATTATATTAAAAGGTGGTATTTGTAAATTTTTAAAGGAAAACTGTGTTAATAGAACAATTCATGTAAGTAATAATTAAAACATTCTTATACATGAATATACATACATACATATATGTGCATGAATAATATGTGTATGCGTGGTAAATAACGTAATTTTTTGTTTTTAGTATGTTCTCAGACGACGAAATATTTTGCTCAGAAATGAAGGAACCCAGTTTAGATATGTCCAAAGGAAAGCGACAAGGGTAAAGAGTTTATCAAAGAAGAATTGTTGAGTATTAAATTCAGTTTTATAGGTCTAGAAACTTCACATCCCAAGAGGAAGATGTGTTAATGTCGCTCGTTGAGCAACACTCGCACATAGTGGAGAATAAAACCACAAACGCTGTAACACAGAAAAAATTTTAGCCAAAATGCTTCCAATTAAATCAATTAATGCTGTTTCAAATAATTTTATAATTGTTCCAATTAAATTTTGTTGATTGAAAACAAAAAAGTTTAATGATTGTATGGATGTTAGCAAATATGCAAACATACAGACGAATATTAAACTTTTGTACGCATTATTAAAAATTCAACCAATTTTTTGATTGTTTGAATTAACTTTGTTTAATAAAAAAAAAATATTTTAGTTTGTGTTTGTGCTTGGTCATGTTTTCATGGAAGTGTGTCAGCCTGTTGTTCTAGAAGTACCAAGTTCGAAGCATGACAACACTGTAAGTTAAAAAATAAAATAAGAACACACACCTACATATGTTCAATAATTGAATGAAAAATAATTTGCCACGATAGCCTAGTGGATGTGTGTTAGCCTGTTAGAATGGAGGTATCTTGTTCAAAGCCTGCAGCGTAAGATACGGAATTAAACAAATAAATAAAATGAGAAAGTTATCAAATAAAGAAATAAAAAAATGACTTTTTATTTAAAATTTTTTTACTTTTTTAAATTCTACAATTCAATTACTTTTATTAATTCATTCAACGAACAATTTAATTGTTTAAAATTTCTAAATTCAATTATTAATTTAATTGGGCCAATTAATCATTTGTTTAAAATAAACGCGTACTTTCAATTAACTCTATTAATTGATCTCAAACAGCAAGATCTCAAACATTAATTGATATTATCAATTTGCTTGCAGGACGAAAATCAGTACAGGATTTAATTAATAGTACAAATTTCTAACTAAAATATTAATTAAAGTTGATTTTAAATTTTTTCTGTGAATTTGGCAGGAAAAAAATGACGCCTGGGATAAGATTGCATTGCAACTTGGAGCTCAGTGCAACAACGTACAATCTGTTAAGAACCTTAAATATAAGTATGAAAACATGAAGCGGAAGGCTAAAGTAGCGCTATCAAATGATAGGGCGCAACTTTACAAGACCGGAGGAGGCCCCACTATTGCAGCAAAGTATCTGATAGTGATAAACGCATTCATTCATGCATTATTGGGAAAGTCAGAAACGGGGCTATATAAAATAAAAATAACTGTGATAGTCATAAAAGTAAGTTCATTGTAATTTTCAAATTATATATGCATGTAAGTTGGTACTATTTATATATATCATAATTCCTATTTTTTTTAGGCCAAAAGCTAAATGACGTTGTGCTTGAAGACGAGTTTCTGAACGAATATAAAGAGTTGGTGGAAGTGAAAGAACCAACACCAATCGAAGAACATCTTGATAAGGTAAATACATATACATAGTTTTGTAATTTTTAATAATCCATTGAGAGTTTATGTTCTATAAGCTTTTTTGAATTGTGGTTGAGGTCTACTGATGAACTTGCTTGAGTAGTTAAGGAATGCATCTAGAAATTGTTAGCCAACAACAAATTTTAAATTTAAATTCGTATTCATTTTGATACGCTTTAAATGAAAACAAAATGTTAAAACTATTTTATACTAAATTAATCAATAAAGAACAAATTAATAAATATATTATAAAATGTGGCGTTTAATTTCTGTTTGCAGCAATTGGGAAATATTTATAATTTAGAAAAATAGTTTTTGATAAGATTGATTCACGTACTCGAAAATATTTCTGTCGTAGGGCGTTCTGCATCAAACTCTTCTTCATCACTAGAAGAAACAGATTCATCATCAAAATCACTTACATCCTTTATCTGTCTGCATAAGTTGTGCAGAACCGCACACGACAATATTACTGCCATTGTTGTGTCCAGTGATAATCTCATTCCTAAAAAAAACGGCGTTTCAAGACTCCAAAACAACGTTCTATAACATTTCGTGTCCTGATTTGTGACTCGTTATAAAGTTTTTCAGCTTCTGTCTTTGGATTTGCTAGTGGTGTCATCAAATATGATTTCACTCCCCTAAAAGTAGATATGATCCAAATTCTCCGCTTTCAAATCGGGATTTAATGCGGCTGTTGCTAAGGATATAGCTGTCATGTGCCGATCCAGGCCATCTTGCTATCACATCTTTTATTTCCAGATTTGAATTACAAATAGCCTAAGCCATATAAAAGCGATTACAAAAAAGTAAATAAAGTTTTTCATAATAACTCACCTGTACATTAAATGAAAAATAACCTTTACGACACCGAAAAACTTCTGCATTTAATCCTCCTGGCGATTGTACTTTTATGTGTGTACAATCAATAGCTCCTATTACTTTAGGAAATGCCGCAATTTTTGTGAAAATTTATAGCGCTATTTTTTATATCCTCTGACGAATGCGGCATTTCTATGAATTTCTTTGATTGGCTTGTGATAGCTTTGGAAACTTTTTTTACGGTACGGCTTGCTGTTGCAATTGTTATGAAACAATAATCTCCAATAACACGCAGGAAGCTTCCGCTGGCGTAAAGTCTCAAGGTCAATAGCACAATTTGGGTTGGAGATAAGGCATTATTTCTAAAATAAATTTTAATTAATAACTCTAAATATTTATTGGAATATCTTACCTAGTTGTTGTAGGTTTTATGTCATTGTGTACAAGGCTGGTAATGAAACGCGTTGCAGACTTTGATAATCTATATCTCTGTCTGAATTCTTCATCAGTTAGATTAAAGTGGTTTCGCCGATCAGAAACATTTCTTTTTTTTGCGAAAATTGAAAAATATTACAAAAATGTAAATGTTGACTCAAACTTCTATCCATTTTATTTTCCGATTAAAGTGCTAACCGCCAAATTTTCTCCAGTTAAATTTAACATCAACTTTTTTGTTAAATTGTGTCATTTAACATTTAATCATACAATGTTTAATACAATTTAGCCAAACTTTCGGTTAACAGTCACAAAATTTTTTTTGCAACTGTTGCTAACAAAAACTATGTACGTAGTTTGTTTTTGTTAGAATGCTCGCAGTCTTTCTATCAGTGATGCAAAATGTTGCACAATTGGGCCATTTGTTGCATCTTTGGGTGTTTGATGGCCCTGTGGTATTCTCTAGGCTGTTTTGGCCCTTTCAGTTCAAAATTCAACTTCAAACCTTTGAGTAAAATTTTAATTTTATTTTTTCTCCTTTTTAAAAACTACTTTTAGTTTTGGAGATTTTTATTTAAATTGGTTTCCGAAATCTGCGCCAGATCATGTTTTGAGTAGGGAATCCAATATTGTTGTACCATTTGCTATTAAACTTTTTCAAAAGGAAACCGAACAATTAAATAATGAACATAGAGTATTATCGCAAGTTCCAGAAATTAAAAGGCTCAGAGATTTAAGTAGCAGTAAATTTTGCAAAAGAATTTCTACCATTAAAAATCGTTTAGGTAAACCTTTGCATGCAAATTTATACAGAATTATTCAAGGAACTCTTTATATTCAACATTTCTCAGCATGTGTGGAAAGAATTTTTTCTTTCGACTGAAAATTTGCTTTTGTTTTCGATATAAATTTTCAGTTTTCTTTCAATATCGTGAAACAGGCCATAATAAAAGAAATCGTCGTCATGTATTTAATACAATTAACAGATTTTGCTCTAAACAAAATAAATCACATGTATTATATTATTAATACATACTTTTGTTTTTATTTAAATTAGAAGACTATAGTCAAGTATATTAAAAACCTTTTTTGGCCCTATCAAAGGTATTTTGGCCCTTTTAAATAGTTAATTTGGCCCTAAACCAAAAAACTCAAAATGCATCACTGCTTTCTATAATTCACTCATTCTCTTTATAACTCTATCTTGGTTTAAAAAAAAAAACAGTGTGTATGTATATGAGTTCCTAGTATAAATCAAAACAATAGATCAGACGAAAGGGTGCTTTTGGTTGTTTTCTTCAGCAGTTGCATTGTTTATGGCACTTATGGGCCACTTCTGTGACAGGTAAACGAATCAGATAACCGCCAATTTTTGGCAGTTAAAAAATTTAACTTAAGTGCCATTTTGACTTACCTGCCACAAAATGCGTGCAAAACACGGCGTGGCAGTTAAATCATAACTACTGTATTTATGCAATCGCAAAATAAGCCGTATTATTAAGCAATGCTGCCAAAAAATGTAATAGTAATGTCTGCAATGAACATGCTGTGAAAGTTCTTTTATGCTAAGAATGTAATCAATAAAAAATAAAAAAAAATTTAATAATTTTTCCGTAAGTTTTTTATATGTGTCTTAGAGACACATGTTAGTAAGATTTGTAAGTTTTTATGTCAGTACGATTAGGGTTAAAGTTATGATTATTTTTCAATCAAAGGTGGTGAAAGCGGGCGTAAATAGTTTAAAAATTTTTATTTATAAAAATTAAATTTAATTCAATGTTTTAAATTCATTTGCTGGACTAGCACAGTGCGTAGACAAAATATTGACAAAACTTTTTTTTAAATTTCTTCCCAAGTGTCCTCAAACTCCAAAATTATGATTTTATGGAGAGCTTATTCCTAAACTGTATGTATGTATTATTATGCGTGTTCGAATTACCACATCTTCGGCAATTTCTAAATATTCGTATTCGTTTAAAAAATTTATACAGAAAGTCATAAATCCAAACCGAAATTTAAATGAATGGCCCACAAATTTAGTTTGTAATAATTAAAAAAAAGGAATTTATTACTATTTTTTGCTATCCGTTTTTCCGCCAAATAAACTGCTATAGTTTTTCGTATTTATGACTGAGCAGTATTTGAAACACCGAGAATAAAAATTCAATAGAAATAATAAAGCAATTTAAAATGTGTATGTTTTAAATCTAAACTATACAACAACACTTACAGCCTGATCCACGATATCGACAACGTTCGACTTGTCGCACACTTACCTTTGAAACAACAACAAAATATTAAAATTTGTTTTTGTTTTGAATGTAAGTGTGCGACAAGTCGAACGTTGTTGACATCGTGGGTTTGGCCCTTAATATGTAATCAAAATAATATGTATAATTACGTACCTGGATTGCAAAAAAACATTTTCATATATTTATTTTTGAGCCGTCCTTCAAAGGACAAACAGGCGACATTGAGACTAAAAAAGAGAAAAAATATTGTATTATTTTCATAGTCTTATATACATATATATTTTTTCATCTCAATTGAAAAGTGCAAACTAAGGAACTAAATAACATATTTTAAAGGTAAAAAATATATATGTATGTAGATATGGGTTTATAAAAGAGATTATTTAACAAGATTTTTTTTATGAAGCTTTTATCAAGAAATCCTTAATAATTTTAATAAATAAGGCAGTAAGCTATTTTCGTTACAAGAAAAAAGCCAATGTGAGTCCGATCACAGGGGAGATGTGTAAACATCTAATACTGAAAAATTTTTTTAAGTATGAAGTACTTATGCTTTTAGTATATTTTTTTTTTAATTAATTAAAAGTATCAAAACTTTCAATATTGTAAATACATAGGAATTTGTTGGTTCTTGTTTGTTTTATTAAACTTATTTGGTTAGTAAATGGGCACAATGCAGAATATACATATGTACTGCATTAAAAATTGCAGTAAGCAGTAAATTTACTGATTACTAAAAAATTCCAGTAAATTTTTACTGATAATGAAATTTAGTTTGCATTACCTACAAAATTGTAGGGCCAAGTGGCAAAGTTTTTTTCATTCAAATTTTGGAATTTTTGTATGAAAAAAAATTTAGCCACTTGGTAATTAGAATTTCATTATGAATACGGGCATTACTGATTACTGAAAATTCAATGCACCTCATCATATAATACATCATTTAGGCACTTTATAATAATTTCAGGGAAAAATTTTAGTAATCAGTAAAAATTTACTGGTTAAACAATTATTTTTACTGAAATTTTAGTAGTACTGCAAAGTGCCCATCTATGGTAAATGCCTTAAGTACAAATAATTAATATTAGCTCATGATAACTAAAATCCTCACAAAAACATAAATGTGAAAAAAAGCCAAGTTCCTATAAAAAAGTTCAGCCATAAAAAGTAGTGAGATATAAATTTTGACCAAGTTCTGGTTTGGCACAATACCTAATACAGAAATATGCTTTGCATTACATAAATTTGTAATCGTAAGGTTGTCATATAATTTCCAGATAATCTGCTAATTTATTGAAAAATTTATAGCCTTGCATAATCGCAGTATATATTCCAAATTTCAATAAAATAGCTTCCATTAGGCGCCTTAGATTAGATTTTTTAATTCTGCCCTTTATGGGCGTAGCACCGCCCTCCTAGCCAAAATTTCTCAGTTTTTAGAATTTTTTATGTTATATCTTACCTAGACCTAGCTTTATCTAATTTCAGCTCACTAGCACAAATTTTAATTTTTATGGGTGTAGCCCCGCCCGCCCCCTTGGTTAAAATTTTCGGGTTGTCAGATTTTTCTAGTTCATTTCTCACCTAGATCTACTTTTGTACCAAATTTCACATCACTAGCTATAGCGGAAGTGCTTCATAATATTGATGAGTGAGTCAGTAACATATAAAATACCAGAAATTTTGTTCAAAGCATAGTTTTTCATTTATTTTAATTAACGCTCACACATGCACACTAATTTTTTTTCATGTACGTGTTTTTTTGACAGTTCATCGTATAGGATTTCTTATAACAACACTCTGATGAAAAATCTTATAAGATTGAGATAACACTAATTTGAACTCTACACGTAACATAATTCTCTCTGCGATTGAATTTGACGCTCTCATCTTACATATTAAGTGCGTTCGAGAACTCAAAAATTTGTAAAAATGTTTACTATTTTTTACTGGATTGCGTTCGAGTACACAAAATCCAGTATATGAGAGGGCGAATTGAGAGAGAAAAATGACAGTTCATTTCCTGAGTAAATGCAAGTTTTTACTGGACAAATTTTTGCCAGTAAAATCCAGTAAAATGAAACCATATGTTTTTAAATATAAACAAACAGTAGCAAAGGGAAACAAAAGTTTTTGGTTTTTGATGAAATTTTAAAAATAACAAAAAACAAATGTATTAAGTTATGAACAATATTGCATTTATTTAAGTTTGATGCCAGAAAAATATAAGGGTATGTTTTATGTATTCCACGGGAAATTAAAACGTGTGGAATTTTCATAGCATTGTTGGAAATATGTATTTATAACAACAATTTCCCAACGATGTAATTTCACGTGAAATGCAGAACATAACGGATTGTTTTTAAACGTTAATAAAGTTAATAGATTTTTATAGTTAAATTTTTGTTTATACATATAGTCGGATGGTTACTGTTTCCCCGCATGGAACATTCAAAAAATTTAGTTATTGATCGATTAAATATGATTAATGTGTACATTTCTTAAATTTGTTTTCAGTTTTTTGATATCTTGAATATATTAGGATATATAAAGTTCTTTTCCCATTGTATATTTCTCTTAATAAATGCACTCATTGGAACTACTTGAAAGGAAGTGAACAATATTGTTGTGATGATTAGTATAAGCGGCAACAAAGATTTTTGTCTTTTTCTGTACATCCTAATTATTCACGTCGAGGGTAAAAAGTGTAGAAACTTTAACGGCCTGACGCGCGATGTCGGCAAGTAAGCTATAGAAAGTTTCTTGTCGACATCGTGGGCCAAGCCCGTATGTTCAAATAAAAACATATGTATCTATTACTTACCCCCAGGGGAGTCTACTTGTAGACTACGGGTGTGGCAATCCCGGGGCCCCAGCTGGGGTAATGTAGCTTTTTCCGCTGACGGACCTTTGGCTCATTACCCGTAAAACTTATGTGTTACTACCCAATCTCTGAATATAAACAGAGTAACGGATGTGCATATATTTATAAAAGGAAAACAAATATTGTACGCCCGTTGTTGTCAGCTAGGTGCAGCGTCACCTAGAACTGCCCCTGAGTTCAAAAGACGATAGAGGTGAAGCCCTTGTGGTGGAACTTCGAGGTCTAACCAGAGGCTACTTCTGGTACCACGGGTGCCGGTTGCCAGACAGCTGGGCTGCCTAGAGATAAATGCATTGCGGTTGCCGGAAATTTCTGGTCCAAAATGGCTTTCGTCCTGGATATGACCCCAGGACTCTTTCACTTTTTAGTGTCTTGCCGTAGTAGGCACAGAAACTTAGGTGGCGTGCTTGCATTCTTCTCGCGTAAGTGGTCCTCGCTGCTCTGAAGTTCTGAGTGCATGTAGCGGTCGTCAGTTTCCTTTGCTAAAATGCCGAGTTCGTCCTACCCCAATGGGGTATACCCCACGGGGTTAAAGGGATGATTTTGGTAGGTGTGGAGTAGGCACTGGTTATTTGGCGACACAGGCATGCGTTCTTTATGGATGAGTGGTTAGCTGTGCCGGCAATGGTTGAGGAATTTTCTTGGGGACCTCGCTTAGGTGTATACACAACACCTAAGCGTGGAAGCCGGAGAATTATCGTGGTGGTTGTGGTTGCCACCAAAATCGCTGGGAGAATAGTCTTGGCTTCCCAGTGTTAAATCAATGCTAGTGGTTGGTCTGACGCAGTCAGCCAGACACTATTCTAGGTGCGTTTGTCATTCAACAGAGCTGCTATGGGCACGGACATAGCAGCAGAGTTTAGATAGCTCAAAGTACCTCAGCAAGGTACTTGAATATAGAATAGGGATAACTATATTCAAAGATTGCAACCTATGTGCCTTATGGAGTGGGCCATAGGTTCATTCTAAAAGGGTGCATGGGGGCGTTGGTCTGGCGTCTAACCCACACCCGGTGCTTTGGCACACGTGAGATAAGGCCGTAATGGCAGGTACTTACGTAAAGCAATTGCACATCTGTATCTATTACTTTTATTGTTAAAGAAAATATACTATGGTGTATTTTTATAAAACAAATGAAAAAAACATTTTTCATCGAGTTTCTCAAAACCATATAATTTTTCCATGCGGCTAGCCAGTAACTACCCAGCAAAAAAATCTGATTTGGAAGCACTAACAACTGAGGGAAGCAATGTACTGTTTACTTGATCACAAAAGCTTCGAAAACTGTTTCTGAAAAGCACTAACATAAGGCAGGCTCTCTAACAAAATAGAGGAAAAAGTAAAAAAAAAAAATTTGCAAGCTAGTAACTTTTGCATCTGAGTACATAAAAACTAAGTCCAATTCACAATATTGTGCAAATGGTCTTGCATCGTTGCATGTGCAAAATGGTGTAGTATATTGATACTCACCACTTAACAATTCTTAGAAGTTAATGTTAAAGTTAGCTATTTTATGTCAGGTGGAGACCGCGAAAAAGGGAGATAATGTTAGGGAATCACTGGGTGTTGCGCATGAAGGAGATTTTTTTTGTGCGAGATGAGCCAGCTGGAAGCAATTTATTCAGGCATAATTTTTTGCCTTACCAAAGTGCTTCACAGAAGCAATAATATATATGTATATATAGTTTTGTATATTGTCTGCAGATAATGCGACTATTCCATACATGTATGTAAATACTCCAAAGAGGAGTAGGATAATTCCAAAACTACTCCAAATATGTGAAAAAAGGAGGTTTGTGTCCTAGGGTTGGACTAAATGGTCCAAATTTGCATTACATCGGCCTAACCCCAAAACTACTCCATATTGCATTGAATGCCTGTGTGAAAACGACATGATCCATGACTGCATTACATGGACCATGATGTAACTAGTCTGTTTCATCTCGATTGGACCACGTGTTCAATATTATATTCAGTTTTTTTTTTTGAATATACATTGTACATACTTATGTATAATTTTTTAGCGCCAAATTGTCTATCAGCTGTTGTGTATATTTTACTGGATTTTACAATTTTTCCGTTCGCGTACTTTTAGCTGCAAACTTTTTTATTGAGAGTAATTTCTTTAAATTATCCAGTATTTACTCAGTTACTGGATTTTACTGGAAAAGTACTCAAACGCACCTATTATGTTAGTTGTAGACTCTATGCTATAAAGACTGCGCTATATATCTTCTAAACAAATATTTGACATTTAAAACGCTCTTTTATGTAAAACTTATATATATTTTATTTATTTTACTTATTTATTTAATACATATTATACAAATTAAATTTTTATAATATAGTGTTGCACGTGTTGCACAAGTATGGGCGAAGTAACTAGACCATATGCCCAAGATGGTATTAACAGTATTTTAATAGGTTTTGTGACTGAATGTACACGACCTATGCCTTCACATAGGAAGAGTAAAGCTTAAATTAGACGTGACATAGCCATAACGCCATAACCATTACCAAACCAAAATTCAATTGGTTTCTATGGTGAGAGTTATGGCGTTAGGGCGAGTCACCTATAATCAAATACAGTGTTGCCCATTAGTTTGGTTCGAACGGCTGCTCTCTATGGCTATGGTTATGTCACGTCTGATTGAACCTTAACGTGGTTGTTAACGAAATTCCACAAAAAACCGCAAGATTATACGTTTATCCGTGGCAGATCAGTCAACCAATGCTCGAAGGCCAAACAACACACACAAGCCTGACCGCACTTAAGAAATAATGACGATGACGCGAGAGATGTTCCTCAACCCAGAGCTGCTTAACGACTTATTTATTTTATATATTTCAACTTTTTAAAAAAATTATCCTCATTGGCAACATATGATAAACTAAAATCTAATATGGTCGAAGTCTACTGATGATTTGTTACAGCAACAATGAAATGCATATAGACAACGCTGAACCACCAACAAATAAATTTCAAATTAAAATAAACTTCTGACAATATGTCGAATAATGGATTCCTTAAATGTTAAATTTAGACTTTATTTTTCATTTTGCCTTTTATTGTTATCCGATGGATTTCTAATTGTATAAAGGTGTAGAAAAATATAATAGATTCATATCGAATATAAATTATTTGCTGGGTTTTTTGTATTAGTTTCTAAGCCTACTACGCTTATTTTTCTTTTGTGATTTTCAAAAATATTATCAGTTGTGAATTCTCAAATAGTTATTGAAAGTCTGTGAATAAGATAAGAGGTTTGTGATTATTCAAAATGTGTGGTTGAAGTCTACTGATGACAATGAAATGCATATAGACAACACTGAACCACCAACAAATAACAGCCTGTTTGTAGAACGCGACAAAGGCGACTCACGTCGAGCCAACTCATGGACGACTACTTAATGAAAAGCGTTTGTATAACGCGACTCGACTTTGTCGAGCAGCTTACGTTAATTCGCCCATATATCACATATGTACTAAATCGTACTGTTGCCAATATGTTCAAACATAGTTTTAGTTTATATTTTTTCATACAAAATTGTGTTTTCAGCTACAAAAAAACGGCAACCCTATTCTTGAGCATATATGAAAACACAACAGAATGAAAAATTATTTTGTTTTTGGCTGTTTGACTTAGATTTTTTAATTAATAGCCTGTTTGTAGAACGCGACTCGTCTATAGTAATCGCTAACATGTTAGCATTATTTATTTTTTGGGGTTTTAGAACACGAGTGTTGACGATTTTTATTAAAAAACGTAACAGATGTCAATTTATTTGGGTTTGTACAACACTCACAATAAACGTCAAGGAGGACGATTAAAAAATTGTAGTCGTTGTAAACAAAAAAATTTAAAAAAAAAAATAAACAAGACAATAAAAAAATTAAATAATTAAAAAATTAATTAAAAAATAAGAAAATGGAACTTTCGACAAGGAAAAGGTAAGTAAACTTTCATATTAAGATTGTTATTGTAATAAAACCTAAATTTTTAGCATCAAAATGGCAACAGGACTGCAGTTTGGCATGCAATTGGTGGCATGTATGGATCAATTTCCACACTTGGGCACGGGAACTCCGCAGTCTGCCATGGAATGCACTTGGGACACGGTGGTCCGTAAGGTTACTACTTACAGTCCGTCATTAAGAACTGGTACTGAGTGAAAGAAGGTATGTATTGTTAACGGCCTAATATATGTATGTAGTTTTAACCCACTGGCATAGTTTTTAATGTAAAATTGTTTGGGAAAACTCGTTAAGATCATGGTCAATTTTGCCAATTGTGCTTTATGCCAGTTATTATCCCCCGACCAAAAAAAAAAAACGGTATTATAAGTTGGTAATGTGTGTGTCTGTATTTCTATGTGTATGTACGAGTCGACGAACAGACCAAACGGCTGGACCGATTTTGATTTAGTTTTTTCTGTTTGAAAGGCGACTTAATCGGAAGTGTTCTTAGTTATGTTTGAAGAAAATCGGTCCAGCCGCTTAGAATATATCACATCTTTTCTAGGCATGTTCGGTTGAATTTGTGTGTTTGAAGACGTAGCTCCCAAACGGCTTGAACCATTTTAATTTTGTTTTTTTTTCGTTTGAAAGATGACTTGATCTAATATATTCTCGCATATAATTGAACAGAATCGGTCCAGTCGTTTGTTCTGCACGTTAGGATAATTAAAATTTTTAATTTTTGCTATCCATTATGCCTAGGGCCGTAAATATTTCATTGAAAACAAATTTGTATGTACATATGTATGTACATTCATAGATATATATGTACATACATACATACATACATGCTTACAGTTTTGACTTCAATTTATTTCAGGTCTCGATATACATAAGTTAAGGGCCGACTTAAAAATAAAATCGCAGAGAATAAGAAAAGTCTGCAAGAAACTGGTGGTGGACCTTGAGGCGTTAGCAACTTAACAGGCAACTACTTAAAGGATTGCTATTTAAAGCTTTTGCGTCATTTTATAAATTATTATCTTACCTTTTGTTATGTTTTGTTCATGTTTCTTTACTTACATATCAATATATCATATTTTGGTTTTTAATAAAAAAAAAGAAATCTGTAACTGTTTTTTACTTATTGGCTATTTTTTATTACACCAAACATATAATAGGTATATTATCTTATATATCACTCTTAATCCAGTTGTCATCGTTGACATCGGCATATGTATGTACATATGTACAATGCTAAACAAAAGAACACATTAAATTTTCACAATTTATGAGAACATTTTATTTATTTCTGGTTCATTAAAGCACATAAAACTTTGCCATTCGTAAACACATCCGACACATCCTTGAGTTCCTTGAAAAATTCGTAGGCATGTAATTGGGCGCAGATCCATATCAGTAACACAGCATTTTAAGGCATTGTATTTATAAAAAAAGTAAAGGAGATTTATTTTTGATGTTGTGCAAGTCAAGTTGCAGACTTGCAATTTTTGTTGCAGCAAACTTTTATTTTTGAATGCAAAAGAACGATAGAGGAATACAAAATATGCTTTCCCACACATTCAAGAACTGCTGCAATAAAAATTGCAAGCCTGGACCGGAACTAGTTATGAAATCTACAGCATACCTCCACTGATACGTTTTTTGCGTACAGTATCAACCTGAGTAGCTTGCACGGCATTTGTATCTATAAAGGTTTTTCCCAAAACGCTGTTATCATTTGTATCGATTAACCTTCCAAACATTTACTGTTGTATGATTCAAATTGGGATAACGTGTGGCAGGATCACATTGTACATACATACATATGCATGTATTTACATATGTATATTTATGTATTCACACCACTTACATATGTACATCAAACTCAATTATTAAAATAAATTGCAAAACTTTATTTTAAAGACAAAATAATAAAATTGTTGCACATAATTTGTTTACTTTTTTATGTATGTATATATGTATGTACATGTCAGAATAGGGTTGTCGTTTTTTTTTTTCAGATAAAAACACAATTTTGTATGAAATAATATAAACTAAACTATTTTTTAATATGTTGGCAACAGTACTATTTAGTACATATTTGACATATGGGCGAATTAACGTAAGCTACACGACAAAGTCGAGTCGCGTTGTACAAACGCTTTTCATTGCGTAGTCGTCCATGAACTGGCTCGTCGTGAGTCTCCTTGGTCGTATTCTACAAACAGGCTGTAAATTTAATTCAATTCTTTTGAAAAATACAAAAAAATATACTCGTTTTGGTCGGTGTTAAACGTGTGCTGTTCCCCTTATCTCTCTCTCCCTGAAACTAATCAGCTTAGCAATAAGACTTGCACAGTGTGATTTGGGACTTATGTATTCTAAAAAAGCAATGTTTTTGTATACATAAAAGGTGTTAAACACTCTGTAGAAGAAGCGGTATTAAAAAACTTTGTCAAATTAAGTTGTTGGTGTTTCCATTGGACCAAATCAGTCTCAGGATATCATTATTTCTACATTGGCCATGGGCGCTGATCGCAGCATTCATGCCATGATTTCTGGCAAGGATTACAATTTACTGCAACCTATCCACGTTTCAAAGATTCTTGCAATATTGGCTTTAGATGAAAAGTCTGATCTGGTTATGTTGGGCAAGCAAGACATTGATGATGATTGTAATCAAACCGCTCAAAAGAATGATACCGAAAACCTGAGCTGTTGTAAGTGTTGATTTGCGTTAAAACACTCCTGGTGACCTGCGTAATGATACTGAACTATGTGTTGAAATTATTTCTGCGTAGAATCCTTCGGTTGGCTAAGCTTAGTACCCGATGTTGAAACACTGCTAAATAAACTAAAGGAAGTCAGTCAATGTTAACCAGCACTTCAAATAAGTTTATTTTGGACATTATTTGTAAAAGTGTATATTTATTCTTTGTGATTTGGTCTAATAAAATACTAGTCTAATAAAAAATGTGTTTTGCTTTAAAATTTGTGTTGTGATTTTTCTGAAAATAAGTTAGCAAAATTTATGAGAGTGCATGTATATTCTCATTATTTTGTTTATTTTGGCGCACTTTTTTGAACACGACTATAATTTACGATTTACGGTTGACCGATTGTTTTTCATGTCGATGGGCAAATATTGCGAAAACTAAAAAATCAGTGCTTTGCCAATATACACCCTTATCCGGTCAAATAAACACTTTTAAATTAAATGGAAAAATTTTTTGAGTTTAATGAAAAAATAGAAATTGAAAAACATAATTACTATAAAAAATGTGATAAAAATTTGTTTGCAAACTAATCTTTTATTTAAAGATATTGTTTAAATTATATTAAGTACAAAATTTAAATACATTTGAACAAGTGAACATATTAACGTATTTGCGTATGAGTGTGTCTGTACGAGTCCACGTACAGACCAAGCGGCTGGACCAATTTTTACTTAGTTTTTCTGTTTGAAAGGTGACTTGATCGAGATTGTTTTCAGCTTTGTTTGAAGAAACTCGGTCCAGCCGGTAAGAAGATCTACCATGTTTTCTGGATATGTTCTGTCGAATCTATGTGTCTTTGACACCCGAGCTCCCAAACGGCTAGGCTGATTTTAATTTATTTTTTTTCATCTGAAAGCCGACTTGATCGTTTATCTTTTAGTCTATAAGTTATCATAAATTTGTTATTACAAATGGGTTTAAAGTGAAAGAATTTCTTTATTTGAAAATTTAAGAAACCCCAGTTACATACATATGTAATTATATCTAGAAAATATGTGATACCTTTGAAGCGGCTGGACCGATTTTCTTCAAACATAGCTAAGAACACTCTCGATCAAGTCACCTTTCAAGCACAAAAAACTAAATCAAAACAGGTCCAGCGGTTATGTCTGTACATGGAGTTGTACAGATACGCAGATATACAGACGCACACAATACAAACTTATAACACTCCTACTGCTACCAAACTGTGGAGTTCCAAATGTGAAATTTGCTCAATTCATGCCACCAATTGGCATACAGCCTTGTTGTCATTTTGATGCTAAAAATGTACGTAATCAAAACAAGAACACTATTTATATGAAAGTTTACTTACCTTTTTCTTCTTCTAAATTCCATTTCTTTATTTTTTCTTAACTTTTAATTATTTTTTGTATTATATTTTAATTTTTTAACAGTTTTGTTTATTTTTGTGAGCTTTTTGGTTTAAGACGACTAGAGTTTATTAATCGCCCATCTTGACGCTTATTGTGAGTCAAATCGCTTTGTACAAACCCAAATAAACTGACATCAGTTACGTTTCTTAACAAAAATCGTCAACACTCGTGTTCTAAAACCCCAAAAAATAAATAATGCTAACATTTTAGCGCTTTTTATTGGCGAGTCGTGCTCTACAAACAGGCTGTTAATTTCAAATTAAAATAATTATTATTTTCTGATTTTGATTTTTTTTTTGTCAAGGAATAAAAGTTATATTAAGTACAAATTACTCTTCCAAAAACTACATAACATTTGCATCTCTTTACAGCACTTGTGTAACCACTGCTAGGCAACTAAACCAAATAAATTCTTCTCTGTGTACCGCAGTAGAAGAGCGTATGTTTATCAAGCAGATAACTAGAAGAAATGTTCCAATCTTATCGAAGGCATGTACATATCGCACATTCAGTTCAATAGTGACCTAACTCAAAAAATTCGGTTTTTAAGATAATAATGCAGAATAATAATGCATTTCATATTTTATCTTGCGTACAAATTTCTTATAAATAGCTTGTACTATCTTGAATTAGAGAACAATATTTTTTCATGCCTTCATTGAGTTGTATGTAAATGGAAAACTTTAAACGTGTTTTCTGCAGAACTATTTTTTTTTTTTTTTTGAGTTATGACACTATTGAACTGGATGTGCGATATATTTAGGTATGTGATGAAAAACGATAGTTATCAAAACGATTTCAAAGCAATCGTTTTAGAAAGATGTGAGAGTTCCGATCGATTTTGAATATAATTTTTGAGTCAATCGCAAACTACTGACTTCTAAAGAGCACACTTAAGGATAAAATATAAACCATATAATAGGGTTGTGAAAAGAAATTTATCAAACATTTTTGAAAAAACCATTAAAAACAAAATTTAAAATTATCGGCAAAATGAATATAGAGAACACATCACACCTTTTATCGTTTTCTAAATCGGCTTTCATCACATACCAGATTATTTGAAAGTTTAAAATTTAAACTGAATGTGTTCGACAAAACTATTTTTGAGCGCATACAAAATAAGTGTTCGATAGACCAGTTGTAAAGCTTTTGACTTCAAACACAGAAAAAAAACACGAGCTCCATACTACATTTTGTATTGGATTTTTTATCTAGGCGTACGATAGTGAGCCAGGCCAAGTTCCGGCCAATGCACGCAATTTCTATATTTATACGAAGCCATTCGAGCTGTTTTCACCCCCTCATAACTTTGTTTCCCGCAATCTTAAAATTATAAAATTTAAACCATTATTAGAATTAATTTATCTAACCTCACCTTCCTCAGATATATAGGTGCAAAAAAATCATATCTTAAGACATAGTCACTGACTCATCGATTCACTGACTCACTGATCACTCATCAAATTGATGAAGCACTTTCGATATAGATAGAGAGCTGCAATTTGGTACACAAGTAGGTGAGCAACCACCTAGAAAAATCTGAAAACTCGAAAATTTTAACCAAGGGGGGCGGGGCTACGCCCATAAAAATTACAATTTCTGCTAGTGAGCTTAAATTCGATACAGAACTAGGTCTAGATGAGCAATCAACAAAAAAACCTGAAAACCTGGAAGTTATAGCCAGGAGGGCGGGGCTACGCCCATAGAGGTCAAAATTAAAAAAGCAAATCTTAGGCCCTTAATGGAAGCTATTTAATTGAAGTTTGGTATATACGATAATGCAAGGCTATACATTTTTTATTAAAAAAGTGGGCGTTAACACGCCCATTCAATTTAAACCTCATTTTAATGTACTAAGGCTCAGCATATTTAGATATCCTATTTATGTAGGTATTATTAACCCGTTTGTAACGAAACTTGATACGAATAATAAGCACTGGCCGAAAAAATCTTGAGTTTGGAAAAGTGGGCAGGGTTACGTCCACAAAAATTAAAAATTAAAAGTTGCGCTTATGAGCTGAAATTAATATACAAGTAGATCTAGGTGAGAAACCAACTAGAAAAATCTGAAAACACAAAAAATTTTACCAGAATGGGCGGGGCCATGCTAATATTGTTTAGAACTAAAAACTTAATACACAGATTATAACTCAAGCCATTTTAGTGAAACTTTGCTTACTTGTTGCTCGTATACAAGACTTTAAACTTTCACCTAAAAAAGTGGGTGTGATCACTCCCATAAAATGTTAGCCTTGTGTTTCATCTACTTAGGTCTATCATATTTTTGAAGAAAGTTGGCATGAATTATAAGCGCTGCTCACAACAAAATTGTGAGTTTAAAATAGTGGGAGGGGTAATGCTCATAAAATTTAAAGGTATAATTCGCGCTAGGGAGCTGAAATTTTATACACAAGTAAGTGTAGATGAGAAGGCCAATAGGAAAATCATAAACCCAAGAAATTTTATTCGGTATGCGGCCATAAAAAGTAGTGAGATGTAAATTTTGACCAAGTTCTTATTTGGAACAACACCTGACACTGAAATATGCTATGCATTATATAAATTTGTAATCGTAAGGGTATCATATAATTTCTAAATAATATGCTAACTTGGCAACTTGGTAGTGAAAAAATGTGAATGTATTGCGATTTTCATGAAATTAGTTTCATGTGTGAATAGTAGCCCTATCGGAAATTTGGCTAACTTTAAACTAACTTTAAGCTAACTATTTCGCAACTAGTACTGACTACACTTGGATTACTTTGCAATGTAATCAACTGACTATTTTAACATTGCGATGTCCTAGGCGGTAGCCAATTGTCTCACTATGCACTACTTTAAGCTAACTTAAAGTTGACTTTTTTAAATCACTTGCTAGTCAGTAAATTAAAAAAAAATTTCTGGGGCTCGAACATGTAACATCACACGTTGTGTACTCAATGCACTACCACTCTGCTAAGCTACCATACAAAATAACAACAGCAAAATATTAATATAAAACTGAAATGAGTTTTAAAGTAGCTGAGAATAAATTAATTAAAATAATATAAAGGTAAAACCATTCTCTCTTTTCGTCGCCATATTAACCTTCCGACGTTTGTCCCGATTATTTTTTACTCTCAAAATTAATGCTACCGTATTCATTTGTAAAATCCGAGCTTTTTGTTTATTTTTTGACTTTTTGTTTTGTTAATTTAAAAATTAAAAAGAAAAAATTGTCTAATCAAAAAAATTGGACTGAGCTGCATATATTACAATAGCTGCACTACAAAGAAAGGTCTCAATGTTCTGCGAAGAAACAAAACAGCAACAACAGTAACAGTGGCATGCGGTAAGGAACTAAGTAGAGCTGGGTCCAACTCGTTCATTCGTTCATTTTTTAATTTAAAAAAGGCCAAATTCCTATAAAAAAAAATTTCGCCCATCAAGACTTGGACATAACTTGGAAATACATATTTTTCATAATTTTACCACTGAGAAGAAAAAGGTTATAAGGGGTTAAAAGAAGACAATGGTTTAAATTTCCCAATAAACATGTAAAATAAAACATACATATTTATACACTAGGGCATGTTGATTTTATTTTGCAAAAATTATATAGCAAAAACGTAATCTACACAAAATTCTGAGAAAATTCTCCGAAAAAATCAAGTGTCTAAAATCAATCCCTATACCGCGCCTCTCGACATGAAAATGTATTTCCTCCTTAAAACAATTTTTTTAGATTACAATTTTTTCAAATAAAAAAATGTATGTACTGAAATAAATGCTACTAAATTCGAATCATTCTCCACGTAGGTACTTCCTGCTTCTAATTTTTTCGCGAGCTACCTTAGACTTATCCATAATATTTGGTTCCCCATTATCATATTTAAAGCCAATGTCTTCAAATAAGGCAGGCAGTAGCAGTGATGGGAAATTTGGCACAATTGTGCCATTTTTGGCACTATTGGATGTTGCCTGGCACTGTGGCACTCTCGCTAATTTTCTGGCACTTTTTGTCCACGAGATGTGGAAAATGTTCTTATTGAAATAATACTCAAAAGTATAGTAATAGTATTCAAAAGTTTTTCCAAATTTTTACTGAATTTTACTGCATTTCACTAAATTGCGTTCGTTTACCCAAAATACAGTAAATGAGAACACAAATTGAGAGAGTAGTGACAGTTCTTGACTGAGTGTTTTGCAAATTTTTACTGCAGAAATTTGTCGTAGTAAAATTTAGTAAGATGGAAACATATGATTCAAAATGTAAACAAATGAAAAGCAAATGAAAAATGTAAAAACTTGAGAAAAGGTTAAATAAAAATCGTGAAAGTCATTAAAAAAATAATTAATTTATAAATCATAATAATAATAGCTGTTAATATACATATTTTGTAATATATTTTATTAATCCTTTTGTTTTGCAATTTATTTTAATTACTCAGAGTTGTAAAACTGTAAAGTATCTGGGTACTTAGTTTTCCCACTTGCTTTTAAGGTAATCAGTCACATTAACAAATAGTCATGTAATTTTTATTGATTTAGCCAACAATAAAAAAAGGAAATCAAAAATAAATTAATTACAAATATTTCATGAAATAAATTACAGAATTTATTCTTAGATTCTCCGTATTATAATAATATCGAACCTTATTTTCGATTTTATTGTAAGCGATCAAAATTAAATTGTTCAGGAGGTTTTTTTTAAAATATTCAAATATGTTTTTGTCCGTAAATTGTCGCTTACGATAAAATTTCAACAATTTTGGCATTTTGATAATTCTACACTATGGATAGGCCCATAAAATTTTAATTTCAATAAAAAAGTCTATTTTCGATAACATGTCGTTTACGATAAAATCGAAAATAAGGCTCGGTATTGTATCGAGTACCAATAATTGAAAGAGTTGCATAGTCAAAAGGTTATATATGTTTCAACACTATGTGGAGTTAGAATCAGCTGTTTCTTTAATCTTACTAATTTTTACTATTTTTCCGTTCGCGTACTTTTTTCGGCAACAGCTCTTTTTGAGAGTAAATTTAAAAATTTTAGCAGTAACTACTAATTTACTGCATTATACTGCAAAAGTAAACGAACACACTTAATAAGTACTCTTCTTGTACTTTTTACATTTTTAAGTAATGAAAACTTAAGGCAGAATTAGTTTGTACGTGCTGTTCTGTTCTGAATCAGCTGTTTTGTTTCTGTTGAGTTGAAAATCTGTATGTGTGGTTAGTTTTTACTTTTTCGTTCTGTTCTGTTGCGGACAAATCTGTAGAAAATAGAATTCAACGTTAAGTGACAGCCAAAGGTGTGTATGTATTAGTGTTTTGTGATATTTTGTGTACAAGTGTAATCAATTCTATAGGTTGCCAGCTGATTTTTTTTCACAGACAAAGTAATTGCAAAGTATTTTATACAGAAAGGAACGGCACAGAAAAGCAACAGAAAGTAAAAACTAATGAAGCCTTTAGCAGGATTTGCGGCTGACAACTGTTTCTGATAGTTAAAAGTAACGGTTTGCAAAATGCAATGCAGAGCAATCTAAAAATGTGGGACTACATTTAATTTTAAAGGGGCTTTTTTATTTCGCCATTTATGTCGAAGTTTTTTGAGCAAAAAATATATTGATGATTTTCATTTTGACAATATTGATTGAAATTCTCACCATCTTCCCACGGAAGAAAATTATTGCCGTAATGAAATTAAACTATAAATAATCGAAAACTAATTTTACCAGCACAACGTTGTAGTATTAAAGTCTTCTTATATTTATATTAGCGATATTCACGGTTGGCTATTGTAGATCATTTACATATTGTAGTTTTGTTAAATCGTGGCAAATTTAAAACACGGCAACAACAAAATGCATACATTTTTAATTAACTATGCCTACACCATCTACTATACTAAAAACTGTAGTAGATGTTGTAGCCAGCGTGACCATTTGACCGACTAAAGTGGCAATTTGCAACTTTTTCGACTGCGTTTCCCCTTTTTCGACTGCCTTGCCACTTTTTGCCCGCCTTTATTTAGGGTGAGTTATATGAAAATACATTAAAAATAAAAAGTTTAGTGCAGTTTTCCTGTTTTTTTTAATTTTGTCCCTTTTTTTTTGATAAATCCCCTATTTGGTGCCACTTTTTGAAAATGTCATGGGTCACCCTGGTTGTAGCTGAATTTATTTACCAGAGTTTGTACAAAAGAAGAACAAGCTACATACAAATTCTCTCAGAGAGTTTCTTTGAATTGAATAATAAACAAGTTTTACAATACAGAAGAAAAAACCATTCATGCCTGGACCATTGTTGCCATTTTGGCATTTTCACTGCCAGATCTGGCATATTCATTCCTTGAAAAGCATTAAACTTTTAAAAATTCTGCCAAATGCTTTCTGGCAGAATTTGTTTAAAATGAGAAATGTTAATTTGTTAAAATAGGTTTTCGGTGTTAAGAATAATTATTTCATGAATGTACATTTTTTTACAATTATGTGTTTCCTACGTATTTCAACAACTGTGACTAATACAGCTCAGATTTTTTCCTTTGGTTATTTTTAATGTCAAATTACGTACATATATAAAAAAGAAGCGCGCTTATTTGCACTATTTGCAATAAATACGAAGTAAAACAAAATACAGTTATTTTTTCATACTATAATTTAGTTCATATGTACATAATGCATTGAACTGATATATTGAATTGTGAATATAAAAGTGATTTTACAAAAAGTAAATTTGCGTTTTACATAGTTTAAAACATTGCCCGACCAAATACATAAATAATATTGTGGAAAAGTAAGTTTTTCGTTTGAAAGTCAAGTAATTTTTATTTGCATGAAAAAGCAAAGCAATATATTAATGCATACATACATATGTGTGCATATACATATACATATGTATGTACATTGTACATATATAAATGCGTATGTATATTTCTAGGTATCTGCTTAAAAATTCAAAAAGCAATGAACTAATGGAACTAAATGATTCCAGCTCTGCTGGGGAGTCCAGTTTTTTAGATGTCGAAGGTGATAAAGGGTATACGACTCTAGAAAAGTATGTATTTTCAGGACAGTAGCTTCTTAAACTCTTCATACATAACGTATGTACATACGTTTTTACTGTATTTACTAATTTTACATAAACATCTGTATTTTTTATAGAAAAAAAAAACTATACACAAAAAGCTAGGAAAAATTGGCTACATGATACACTTTATAAAGACTGGGCAATTATCGATGAAAAAGACCCGCGTTTTATGAAATGCAAATACTGCAATAAAAAGTTACAATCCAAATTATCAACTTTGAGGGCCCATGTTTTAAGTAAAACCCATAAAATTAATTCAGAACCTTTTCAAGGACTGCAGAAAATGTTAAACTTTACGGAACAAAGTGAAACCAAAGTATTAGCAAGAATGTGTGAAGGAAGGTTTTCTTTATACATAGTGTGTCACTCATCCATAAGTCCGGTAAATCATTTAATTGGATGTGAAAAAAAAATTATAAAAATGATTTAGTTTCAACTGAAGTTTCTTTGGCAAGGACAAAATGCACCGCAATCATAAAATGCGTTTGGGCAATTCACTTTAAGGAACAATTGAAATTGGATTTAATGAATAGCCCATATAGCTTAATAATAGATGAATCAACGGATATTTCCAATTTAAAATATATTGGAATAATAATAAAGTACTTTAGTGCAAAGGGAAACCGAATAACTACTACATATTTGACAATTGAAGAGTGCGAAGATGGAATTGTTGCTATCATTAAAAAAGTTCCAAATAGTTTTAATTTAGATGTAAATAATTTGTCGGGCTTGGGAACGGTAAACGCAAAGGTCATGGTTGGAGTACTTAATAGCGTACACAAAAAACTTCAAGACCTAAAAACAAATAAAAATTTGATACTCGTTCCGTGTGCTTGTCATTCCTTACCCCCCGTCTAGACTGGCAATAAATTCATTAACATATATTGCAGCAAATGTCAAAATATTGCTATTGCCAATGGAGACAGCTCATTGCCAGTACTTGCAATAATTGCGGCAATAATTGTCAGCAGTTTATCGTTGACAATTATTGCGAACATGAAACGTCAAACTCGGCGTTAATTTATGTTCGACTTTTCTGTATTGCGTTTGGCATTTCACTAGTATTATTGAAATTTATAAAATATTCATATGTATGCTTAATAAAAAAAGGAAAATAGTCTCTTAAAAACGTGAGTAGTGAAATAATTTGTATTGTTATAAGTTTTTAAGAATAAAAAATTGTTTGATTAACCAGATATTTACAAGTGAGTTATATTTTTATTCTGCACCTTCCCTGTTAACTTTTTCCATATTGTGGCTACGATTTCCCATAGCCTTAACATAAGTAAAGCAATAAGCAATATTGTTCCGCTATTCTGCCGGCGTTATTGCTATATTGCGAACATATTTATTGCTAGTCTAGACGGGGGGTTACAGCTTGCAGTTACGCATGCTGCTTCAAAATCATTTCCTCCCAAACCAGAATACTTACCAAATGAAACCTATTTTCAAAATCTCCCAAACGGCAACTTTTTTATAAAACGCAATTTAAAATTAACAATGACACCGAACCACTAAAAATTCCTCGGGTATGTACAACGCGGTGGATGTCCATTGAAACAAATCTAAAAAGAATTTGTGCACAGTGGTTGGAGTTGAATACTCATTTTGGCATAGCTATGGTAGGTGAGAAATGTTTCACAGAGTCAGTTTTATATGATCTATACAAAGATGAAAAATTATTTTTAATGGCTATTTTTTTTTTTAAATATATTGAATGAGACCCAAGCAACAAATAAAGCTTTACAAGGGAAAAATTGCGATCCACTAAAAATCTTGGATGATTTATATTTTTTAGTTAATGTAATAGCAGGGAAAATAGTAGTACAAGACCTTTCTTGTATACATGAAGTTATTTTTATTTAAAATGAAAGTGAATCGTTAGAAGATTTTTTGCTTCCCAATCCGTATCTGGGATATGAATTTGAAAATTTTGTAAAGGATAAGATAAAATCTAAAAGTATAACAATTCAAGATGAAAAAGAAATAAGAAATACATGCATTGATTTCTTAAAAGAGCTTTTAAATCAATTAAAGAACCGTTTGCCAAAAAATTTCAATGTATTAAAGAATATTTAAATTTTTTCCGTACAAAATGCACTCAATCACGCAAAAAGACTAATAGCACATGTCTTAGAAGAACTTAAATGCAGTCCATCAAATATAAATATAATTCAAAATCAGTGGTTTAACATTACGAAAAAGGATTGAAACGAAACATTAGACACTACGTCTTTCTGTATTCAGGTTCATAACTTTAAAAATTCTATCGATGAGAAAGCATTTCATGAATTGTCAACATTTGTATTATCACTACTAGTACTACCATTTTTTAATGCCGATGTCGAAAGTTTAATGAGTTTAATAAAAAACAAAATTCGAAATAGAATTAAACCTGAATTATTATCTTCAATCATACAAATTCGAGAAGGATTAGAACTTCAAAATGCATGCTGCTACAACTACAAAATACCTAAAGATCTTACGAATAAAATCAGATCATCTAAAAAATATGAAAATTATGATAAAGATGAAGATATCCATGAAATATTGGGATCAATTAACATATTTGCATAAGAAATATGTTTGCACTTACGAGTATCAAAATTTTGTTCTTTAAATATGTACAAAACAATATCTAAGTACAGATGTGCGATAGCTTTCCGTGAGCACCTGCCATTACGGCCTTATCTCACGGGTGCCAAAGCACCGGGTGTGGGTTAGACGCCAGACCAACGCCCCTATGCACCCTATTAGAATGAACCTATGGCCCGCTCCATAAGGTACATAGGTTGCAATCTTTGAATATAGTTATCCCTGTACTATATTCAATTACCTTGCTGAGGTAATTTGAGCTATCTAAGCTCTGCTGCTATGTCCGTGCCCATAGCAGCTTCTGTTGAATGGCAACAGCACCTAGAATAGTGTCTGGCTGACCGCGTAACCCCAATCACTAGCATTGATTTCACACTGGGAAGCCAAGACTATTCTCCCAGCGATTTTGGTAGCAACCACAGCCACCACGATAATTCTCCGGCTTCCACGCTAAGGTGTTGTGTATACACCCATAGCGAGGTCCCCAAGAGAATTCCTCAACCATTGCCGGCACAGCTCAACCACTCATCCATAATGAACGTATGCCTGTGTCGCCAAATAACCAGTGCCTACTCCACACATACCAAAATCATCTCTTTAACCCCTTGGAGTATACCCCATTGGGGTAGGACGAACTCGGCATTTTAGCAAAGGAAACTGACGACCGCTACATGCACTCAAAACTTCAAAGCAGCTCGGCTGTCGGGCAACCGGCACCCGTGGCACCAGAAGTAGCCTCTGGTTAGACCTCGAAGTTCCACCACAAGGGCTTCACCTCTACCGTCTTTTGAACTCAGGGGCAGTTCTAGGTGACGCTGCACCTAATTGACATCAACAGGACCTGTCTTCCTTTTGTTATAAATATGTGCACATCCGTTACTATGTTTATATTCAGAGATTGGGTAGTAACACATAAGTTCTATGGGTAATGTACCAAAGGTACGTCAATGGAAAAAGCCACATCACCCCAGCTGGGGCCCCGGGGTTGCCACACCCGTAGTCCATAACAGACTCCCCTGGGGGGAATATCTAAGTACATAAATTTATGTAGATAATACATAATCAAACATACATTCATACATTTTTATACACATACATTTTGATTATTCTAAACTATGGGTAGGCCAACAAAATTTTGATTTCAATTGAAAAGTGTAATTAATATTTCAAAATACATTCATATCTATGCATAATAACAAATACATATGAATTTATGTATGTACGTATCTTTGTGCTATAAAAAATACCTTTGAATAGTAATAAGTTTGTATAAACATGAAATTCAAATCAATTTCAATAAATTTTTTTAAATTTAAATCTGGCATTATACTTTTCTTCTGTAGAACATTTTAGCAGAATTTTTTTTACCGATTTAGCCTGGACGCTTAACATCGTAGTATATTTAAAAGGGTTTTAAATTTAATACAAAGAGTGAATTCCGCTATTGTGTCATATTTGAAAACGAATTATATCGTCAAGGAATATTATTTGAATTGCTTTCCAAAAGGTGCGTCAGAATATGTTCTAAGTGGAGACACAAATAATACTGTCCCTTTTGATAAAAATACTTCTAAACGTAATAAAATACGTGAAGAAATTAAGAGTGAATACAAATTCATATAAGACTTTGCAGATTTAAAAAATTCAAGAGCTTAAGTGTAAGTGAGCTTTTGAAAGACATGGAGACGTAAACAATAGTTTCAATGAACAATTTTTAAGTAATATTTATCAAATCGTTTAAGGTATACTTTTTATTCTCTACTCTTCATCAAGCGTGGAAAGTATATTTTTAGTTCAAAATTTGATGAAAAGTAAAATGTTAAATGGACTGCAATTATAAACTTTAGCATCTTTAATACATGGTAAAGATTTTTGAAGTCTAACAATATATCTTGTTATAATCGTAATACATACATATGAAATGATGAATCAAAAAGCAATACAAATTCTACTATATCGTCAGAATCTTTGTTTGATGAACATAAATAGCTAACAATTATTATTTTTTTAACGTGCACGAATGTCTACAACTGAAAAGTATATTAACTATAAAAAAATCACAAACTATAATTATATAATTGTCACTAAGTATATACATCTAACAAGAAAAAGCTTAGGGTTATTATAGTCTTTAAGTATGTCTTTTAGAATCATTAGTATAACGTAAAAAAATGTTTTTATATTTGTATTTCTTGTAAATGAGTACAAATTATTAACATATGATGCATACATATCGAACATTATTTTCGATTTAGGAGAAAGTTTTCTTATAATATTCAAATATGTTTTTAATTAATTGTCGCCTGCGATAAATTTTACAGCCTGTATTTTAAAAGTTATCAACAATTTTAAAATTTTTATAGTAAAAAAGTTAATTTCTTTACTACATGTCGCTCACGATTAAATCGAAAATAGGGTGCGATATGCATTACTGTGTATATACATACAACTAATTTTAGACTGTGTTCTTTATGATATTCGTAAATTTTTCTAGTTATTAACACAATAAATTATCATTCAAGAACCATAGTTTAAATGAACATCAAGTGACAACATTAAAATTATATAAAAAGTGGTTTGGCACCATTTAAAAACAGATTTGGCACGAAATCAAGATTTCCAATTCCCATCACTGGGCAGTTGTTAAACAAGAAGCTCAGGAAGAGGAAATAAATTTTCATGTCGAGATGCGCGGTAAAGGGTTTGATTTTACACCTATGGTTTCTTCGCAAAATTTTTTTACAATTATTTTTTTGAAATCGAGTTTTTTGTATTTTACGATAGAAGAACTCTAATGTGTCGAAATATGTAAAAATCGCGATTTCAAAAAAATAATAAGTTAGGGCATATCTATATTAAGGTAGCGATATGTAGATTTCGTTTTTCCTACACTATTTTTTAATTTTTTTCATCCATACAAATCGACCCGGCCTAGTATACACGTTAAAAATTCATTTTGATTTGTCCGATTTTTCTGACGATTTTTCGAGTATAAAATGACGATTATTTTATAGTTTATCGGGATTTCGACGATTTTTCGATAATTTTATATGGCAGCCCTGGCTGACACTTTTGCTGTTAACCTTGTTTTTACTTACCCTCATGCCTAAATAAGAGCGGCAAGCGTTGCTTTAGCAGCAGGGTACGCATTTTCAGTACACTTAAATATGAAAATATTATTTGATTGTACAGTAGTTTTGATTTAGCTGCCTTTTGTTTAAGTGCACTTTGGACTTAACTGCCCAAAACTATAAATTTCTGTCACTTTTCTTTAGAATCCCATAAAATATCGTTTTTTAAGTGCACTTTCTATGCCTGCACATTTAAGATAAGTGCCCTAAATTTTTGGTAATTATAAAATATTTTCATACAAAAAATCAATGTTAGCTGCACATTGACTTAACTGCACAAAATATATTTTTTCTGTAATTATTGTTCAAAATCATTTTTTAAGTGCACTTTGTATACATGCGCATTTAACATATTTTTGGGCAGTTTTAAATTATTCTCATATAAAAAACTTAAGTTAGCTGCACACATTAAACAAATGTGGCTACTTAAATTTGCAAAAATGTATGTGTGTAAAACTGAAGTCAACAATTGTATACCTGCACATTTAGGCAGGTAAGTGCATTTAAGATAACAGCATTTTTGACTTATCTGCACAAAAATTCGTGCAAAGTTGATTGTGCAGCTAAGTCAAAATTACTGTACTTAAAATACGTACCAAGGCACATTTATTAGGTGGCATTAATACACCAGGTGACAAATCTCATTATACCAAGTTAAATGTCAAATTTGGATAGTGTAGGTATAAGTCTAAAAACATGCTTTTATTTGGGTATCCATAAACACCTATCGAATGTACAGTTTTGCATGGTGTTTGACACTTCCTATAAGAAACATACAATATGACGATGCTACCCTGTTTTGAAAAGTAAGAAGGTAATTTATACAAACAAAGTATATGTGGTTATTGCTGTTGTAATATCCCAGCAAAAAATTATCGACACTTAGAAGCACTAAAAGCTGTTATACGGGATTTACACGGTGACTTTTTCCCCTGCCTTTTTCTTGAATTCTCTTTTGTGTTGCTACCCCTTTGATCGCCTTTGTACCCCGTTTGTCAATAAACTCTAGAAAAGTCACAGTAAAAAGTCATAGTGTTAATCCCGTATTAGAAGCAATACGTTGCATCTCTAGAAGCACTAACGTAAGCGATACCATTAAAATACGTTCTACGGTCGTACACGAACAGTACACAATTATATATGTATCTGTACAGTACAGGCATACGTTTGATGGATGATTTATTGCTATTGCTTCTAAGTGGCTCATCGCGAACAAAAGTCATGCATTATAAAAGCGCAATTGCAAGTGATTCCGTTTCATGGTCTCCCTTACAAAAATGCTTCTAGTAAGCAAAAATTTTTGCTGGGATTTGTTATAGAAATGCGGTTACCTCAAGGCGCATTTATTAGGTGGCAGCACTACACCAGGTGACTAATGTCATTATACCAATCTAAATGTCAAATTTGGATTGTGTAGGTATAAGCCTAAAATCATGCTTTTGTTTGGGTATCCATAAACACCTTTCGAATATTCAGTTTTGTATGGTGTTTGACATTTCCTATAAGAAACACGCAATCTGACAATACTACCCTGTTTTGAAAAGTAAGAAGGTAATTTATACCAACAAAGTACATGTGTTTGTTGCTGTTGTAATATTTGTTGTAGAATCACGGGTACCTGATTGATGTGCCTTGGGTTACCTGATTGATATGCCTTGATACGTACCCTGCTGTAAACAGAACGCTTGACGCTCTTATTACGGTATGAGGGTTACTAACATACAAAATTAAACGATACGATCACTTCAAAAATAACACGATATGAATCAACTAGACTTGGGTCGAACTCGTTCACTAGTTCATTTTTGCCACAAACCAATGATAAAACCCCTTTAAATTACATGGGTTTGATCATTGGTTTGTGGCAAAAATGAACTAGTGAACGAGTTCGACCGAAGTCTAGAATCAACTAATTCTACCTTAAAATATTCACTTACTTTTTCGTATCTGGGAGAGTAATTTTGTAAATTTCTGACTTACTCTCTCCTTTCCAGTTTCTGCTAGGAAAGTAATTGAACACAACTATTTCTAAGTTATTACTTGTAATCCAAGTTTATAAGTACTTGCTTCTAATAACACCTCAAAAGTAGACATTAGCTCAACTAGAAATTTTTTCGGGCAGTGACATACTACTGGTGATTTGCATAAGTAATTTTAAAGTATAAAATTACAGGTAATTGGCGATGGCAATTCTTTGGGGTGCAATGCCGTCTCAGAATTTCCGTTTTAGTTTTGAAAGTGAAAGTAGTATAAATTATGCTCTTCATATGTTTATTAGCAATTTAACTCATTGCCTCGCAATTGAAAATCTTTTCTTGGAAGTGATTCAAAACTAAATTCAAAAAAAAGAAAGAAAAAAACCGGCTTGATTAACTAAATAAAATGTCTACCAATAGGTATTTCCGGACTTTGAAAGCTTATAGCCACCACATTGTTTAAGCTACATCTGTCAAATTGATTGTCATTTATTTAATCTGTTTTGTCAAATCAAAATGGGCAGATATAGAGTTCAAGATCGCTTGCAAATAATAAAACTATTCTATCAAAATGGGTGTTCTGTATATATAATGTTGCGCACGCCTCGCCCCTTTTATTGTCACCATAACCGTCTGACCGAGAGGATTACTACCAGTGTGGTAGATAGATTTGAATGGCTTAGTTCCGTAGATCTGTGCAAAGCATGACTGCTATCCGTATTGGAGAATTCGACGCAGTCGATTTCAGGTTACGCGCAAAAAATTTGCCCTTCGAAGACTACAACGACCATAATGTACCCAGGAGCAGATGAAAACTGACCCCAATTTTCATCGAAAAATCATATAACATCTAACGGAAAAAATTAAAATATTAAGCTAGGCCATTACCGTCAACGCCGAGCGCTGGAGTTTAATGATTACCAAGTGGTTTTGGCCAGAATTGGACGATTATATGGATACCAACGACACATTGGTTTTACAAGACTACGATACTTGTCATACAGCTTCTGTCACTTTACACATTCTGCACGAGCGATTTGAAGGTCTGTTCATCTTACGTGCAGGTAATGCAAACTGCCCACCGATATCTTGCGAATTGAATCGGTTAAAGGTTTGCTTTGTAATTTTCTTAAGTCGTGGATCCCTGAGCATAAGAAACACACTACAGTGGCCCTCAATCCATGTTATCGGTAAAAATTAATGCCGATTTATGTACCAGGTTCATTTAAAATTGTACATTGCAGCAGACATTGACTCGATGTTATTATTCCATACATAATGGGATCAATTGGTCTTTCAAAATTCTATGACGTCTTTCACAAACTTTGTTTTCTTTAAATTAAAAGATATGAAGGAAACACATTTTATATGACACTCAACAAATTTAGGTTTTTTGTATACAAAATTCGATCCAATTGAATGTTTTTAAATATATACTCACACAAACATAAATGTTAAAAAAGTCCATGTTCCTATCCAAAATTTCGGTCATCATGGAGATAACAATTTAAACCAGTTCTGGCTTGGCGTAACACCTTTTTCTACTATCTTCTATGCATTATATAAATTTGTCAACAAAATGGTATCACGCTATTTCTAGGCAACCTTCTAACTTTTCAAAACAGGTAATTGTTGCATTGGATAAGTGTAATGTCTGTAAAAAGTTTCAATAAAATCGAGCAAAATAAATAAATTATTTTGAGTTGATCTATGTGATCTGTGATCTAGATTTATTTGTGCATCAAGTTTCAGGTTTCTAGTGCGATTTACAGTTTTGAGGGTTTTGAAAATTTTTTCAGTTGTTCACAAATTTACACGTACTTCTGTATCAAATTTGAGGTCTCTAGCGTAAATTTTAAGTTTTATTTTTTATGGGTGCGGAACGCCCAATATTTAAAGCTCATATTTTTTTTTGTCGCCAGTGCTTATCAATCGAGTAAAGTATCAAAGGAAACTGATAATAAAAAAAGCAATGTGAGTCCGATCACAGGGGAGATGTGTAAACATCTAATAATGAAAAAATTTCTTAAGTTGGAAGTACTATGCTTTTAGTATATATTTTTTAACCCACGACTAAAAAAAGGGGTGTTATAAGTTTGTAGTGTTTGTCTGTGTGTCTGTGTATCTGTGTGTCTATCTGTGTCCGCGTACAGGCCAAACGGCTAAACCGATTTTCTCTTTGAAAGACGACTTGATCGAGAGGGTTCTTAGCTTTGTTTGAAGAAAATCGGCCCAGCCGTTTAGAAGATATAACACCTTTTCTGAAAAAAGTCGGGGGCTTTTAAAATTTTTGATTTTTGCTATATTAAACTTATTTGGTTAGTAAATGGGCACACTGCAGTATATATATATATATGTACATTCTACTTTATTCAAAATTGCAGTAAGCAGTAAATTTACTGATTACTAAAAAAATTAAGTAAATTTTTACTGCTAATGAAATTTAATTTGCATTACTAGTAAAATCGTAGGGCCGTAGCAAGTGGCAAAGTTTTTTCATTCAAATTTTGAAACTTTTGTATGAAAAACATTTAGCCACTTATTAGAATTTCATTATGAATACGGGCATTACTGATTACTGAAAATTCAATGCACATCATCATATAACAAATCATTTAGGCTATTTATAAAAATTGTAGAAAAAAATTTTAGTAATCAGTAAAATTCTTTTTGCTTTTACTGAAACTTTAGTGGTACTGCAGTGCTCATCTATGGTAAATGCCTTTACTTTTACTTTTTAATTTTTAATTCCTGTTGTTCATCGTTTAGTTGTTGCTGTTCTTGTTGTTGTGTACGCATTGCAATTAAAATAAATTCAGTAAAGTGCGACTTTGACTCGCGCACATTCGGTTTTGATCATTTTTTTTTGATTTAGCTTTCTTCCTTTTTTAAGTTTTTTCAGTTTAAACGATTTTTTTTCTGTTTTATCGCTTTTTTCTCGTACTGGTGTTTTGTTCTCTTTTTGTGTTTTTTAATTTTCGCAATTTTTTTTCATTTTGGCGATTTTTTCATTTTGGCGATTTTTTTCTGTTTTTTGGGGTTTTTTTCATTTTGGCGATTTTTTTCTGTTTTTAGGGTTCTTTTATTTAGGCCATTTTTTCATTTTTGCGATTTCTTCATATTGGCGATTTTTTTGTTTAAGTGTTTTTTCCTTTTTGGCGATTTTTCCGGTTTTTTGCGATTTATTTTAGTCCTAGAAATTTTTTTTAATTTGGTGCTTTTTTCGTTTTGCCGATTTTATTTGTTTTTGGCGATTTTTTTAAATTTTTTGAAAATTTCAAGAGTTTTGCTCTTACGGTTTCGAAGATACAGCAAGTTGTTAAAATTACAAAGTCAAAATTGCATTAACTGATGGAACACCCATTGATTTAAATTTTTTAAATTTAGTGTTAATTGTTGTGGTCTGTATAAAAATACAATAACTTTTAAAATTTCAAGTGTATATATGTACATACAATTGTATGTATATTACATGGGATTTTAAAATTTTTCGTTGCTCGTTTTGGAACACCCTTTAGCTTTTAACTCTCATGTATTTGTTGTTGTAGTGGCCAAATGTCTACACATTGTGTCCAAATTTCAAGTCCGTAGCTCTTACGGTTCATTTTCACCTTTGGTGTACGGAAATATACAGAAAAATAACCGGCGGCGGCGCACCGTCGGCCTCGAGCCGGTCGACTTGTTTCTCTGCTTGGTATTGCTTCTTTCAAACACTAATATACTCATACATAGCTCGCACCGATTTGACAATACAAAGAAATCTCAGCAAAGAAATCAAAGTCAAAAGATTTTTACCCCGTAACGTATAGATGTTTACACATCAAAAATTTTCTTTTAAATCACTATTTAAATTTAATTACTAATTATCACTCCTAATATCTAATAAGAAACCAATGTATTTAGTCTCATACACAGATAGTTAATATATTTTGTAATTGCCTTCATTTAGTAACCACAAATTAACTTAAGTAAATATATGTCTTACTATTTACATTTTACTCATTTCCTTCAATAACGTCATAACTCAAAAAATGTATTTATCTTATTACTTATATCATTGCTCATGTAAAAATACAAATACCTTGTATACTCATTAACTTTCTTTTTTCATTAAGCTAAATTGTAAATTCAAAATTTTAACTAGCTTTTTTGAGTTATGACATTGTTGTAGCAAATGAGCAATATACATACATATATGTACATATATACAGGATTTCTTGTGTTTTTTTCTTCTTTAGTACAAAATCTGTATGACTGTGCAGCTAACCAGGATTAAATAAGTTTTTGGCTAATGGTAATGGAAATTTCATACAATCACATACACAAAATAACACCAAAGCAGAATTAAATGAGAGTCACACAATTAGAGAAATATATATGTATATGTATGTACATGTACATACATTAGGGAAGCCCAACGGGAAATCCCGAACCCGAAAATGCCGGGATTTTCGGGATTTGGCAAATCCCGAATCCCGGGATTTGTAAAATTCAATCCCGGGATTTCATTTTCGGGATTTCTTTGCAATTTTTATATAAAAAGTTTATAAATTTAAATTTTCGTTAATTTTAAGGTATTTTTTAAAATATTTAAGAGTCGCATACAATTTTGTAAGAACAGTTTTAACAATTTAATGACTTTCTTACGATTATTTTCATCAAAGGTGCTACAATATATGTACATTTTAGAATTATTTTGAAAACAAATGAAACATATTACCTTTGGAAGGGAAATAACATTTGAAAAATTCATAAGTTTGACAAATTTATTCCGTTTTATTCTATATTATGAGGGCAATTATAATTCAAATTCCACGAGAAATTTTTCCCGGGGAATAATTTCAAACAGTAGCAAATAATAGGGAAAACAAAAAAATCTAATTGGATAAGGGAAAATTTTCTTGCGGAAACTTATTCATAATTGCAGTGTATAACTATCTGTATGTCGACTCCTCAACGCTAAAAAAATTAGCACTTATCTACTTGTCGGTAACAATTGAGTACTATTGACACCTCCTTAAAATTGGAGTAGAATACAATATAAGGCAAGTGAAAACTTTTTGTTGTCGGGTTGACGTAAACGCGAGAAATATTTACAGAATAATGCGGAGTATTTTGTCTAAAAAACTGCTCGAGTATGTAGGTATGTTTTTTACATTGCAGTTCAAAATTATTTTGTTTTTTATTTAGACCGTTTAGGTCGTTTTGATATAAACCTTAGATCAAGCCCATTTAAGTTACATGGATCGGATAAATTGTTTTAGTTAAAAACGACCGACTGAATGAGTTCGACTCAATTATAGTTGTATTCGAGTGCAGATTAGATGGCCAGGACACTAATAAACCATACTCCTCTTAGCGAACGTATGAATACATACATATGTATGTATCTGTTGAACTTGTAGAAAAAAACTTATGTATGGATTTAAAATTTTCAGTAGAGCAAAAATACTTTCAAGTGCTCAGGCAAACTTTTAATATATGTGCCTATAAAAATGTGTTTTTTAGACGTAATTAATCGAATTTGATTAGAACAGTGTACACATTTCTTTTAATTTTTCGACATGTTCAGCCTTATTAGTCGTAACGAAATCGATAAAAAAATTAGATAATGCTTGGTATACATGCATATATAACAACCGTTATACTTGTTGATCAATCGCAATTAAAACAAGTAAGAGCGCTATATTCGCCTGTGCCAAATCTTATATACTCTTTACCAAAGTGCGTTTATGTAGTATAGAGATACATACATAAGCACATAGTTACTTTTATGTACAAAGAAAAAAATAATAATTTTCCAACCCTAGAATCATAATTTTAGATTTTTCTGATTACTTATACCAATCTAGTAGTTCTTAAAAAATATAGAAAGTGTGTTAAGTGAAAAAATGGAAATTAAAAAAAAATATGTTTTATTTAGTTACTTTAATGTCCAGAAAAAAATCATAGTTTCCAGCTCTGGAGCTGTGGTTTTTATTTTTATAATTTTTTATACTAAACTTTTCTTTCCAAAACGTAATATACATATAATTTATAAAGGAAAAGATAAAAATTAATTAGACTTTGTTACTTTTATATATCAAAAAAGGGTAAGTATCCCAACCCTGAACTCTTCCTTTTTGATTTTTCTGATTTCTCACACCAATATCTTTCTTTTAAGAGTTTAAGAAATGTTTAATTTATAAAAAAAGGAAAAATTTGTTTTAGTAAGTTACTTTTGTACAAAAAAGTTAAAGTTTTCCAACCCTGGAATCGTGTTTTTAATTTTTTTTTTATTTGAAATACCAAGTTTATTCGTTATCAAGAATAAAATAAGTTTATTTAATAAAAGTAGATACAAATTAGTTTTCGGTAGTTAATTTTTTATATCGCAAAGAGTGTAAGTTTCCCAACCCTGGAATCCTCCTTTTTGATTTTTTTTTTGATTTCTTACACCATCTTTTTTTTAAGAATATAAGATATGTTTAATTTATAGTAAAAAAGAAAAAATTTGTTTTAGTAAGTTACTTTTGTATATAAAAAAGGTTTCCACCCTGGATTTTTTTTTTTATTTTGAAATACCAAATTCATTCGTACTGAAGTATAAAATAAGTTTATTTTATAAAAAAAATAAAAATTGGTTTTCGGTAGCTAATTTTTTATATCACAAAAAGTGTGGGTTTTCCAACCCTGAAATCATACTCTTTGATTTTTCTGATTTCTTATACTAATCTCTTTTTTATAAGAATATAAGATATCTTTAATTTATAGAGAAAAAGGAAAAATTTGTTTTAGTAAGTTACTTTTGTATAAAAAAAGTTAAAGTTTTCCAACCCTGGAAACGTTTTTTAAACTTTTTTAAATTGAAATGCCAATTTTATTTATACTGAAGTATAAAATAATTTTATTTATTTAAAAAAAATTAAAATTAGTGTTCGATAGTTAATTTTTTATATCACAAAAAGTTTCAGTTTCCCAACCCTGGAATCATCCTTTTTTATTTTTCTGATTTCTTACATCAATCTTTTTCTTTTAAGAATATAAGATATGTTTAATTTATAAAGAAAAGGAAAAATTTCTTTTAGTAAGTTACTTTTGTATAAGAAAAAAAGTTAAAGTTTTCCAACCCTGGAAACGTCTTTTTAAATTTTTTATTTTTTTTTTATTTAAAATACCAATTTTATTCATGGTGAAGTATAAAATAAGTTTATTTAATAAAAATAAATAAAAAATTAGTTTACGGTAGTTAATTTTATATATCACAAAAATCGTACGTTTTCCAACCCTGGAATCATCCTTTCTTTTCTGATTTCTTAAATCAATATCCTTCTTTTAAGAGCATTACATATGTTTAGTTTATAGAAAAAAGAAGAAATTTGTTTTAGTAAGTTACTTTTGCATAACAAAAAAAAATCAAGGTTAATAAAATAAGTTTATTTAATAAAAAATTATTAAAAACTAGTTTTCGGTAGTTATTTTATATGGCAAAATTAAGTTTAAGTTTCCCAGCTTTGAAACGGTCTGCTCGATTTTGCTGATTTTCAATACCAATCCTATTTCGACCATTTCTGACCCACCAGTCCAAGAACGAAGTCTCTAGCTTTTCTGGGAGCTTCGGAAAACCGATTTCACGTACAGAAAGACGGACAGACGGACATCTCTTATTCGTCTTCCCTATGCATAAGGATCCAGAATATATATACTTTATTGCTCGCTTATTAATATTCTGGAAATTACAAACGGAATGACAAACCTATATATACCCTTTTACCATTTTTGGTAAAGGGTATAAAAACGTTAGTAGATATATTTTTAACAAAACAATATTGTTTTTGCAACTTATTTGTATGAAAGTGAATCTAAAAATTTTCGTAAGTCAACTTAAGCGGTGGTACTAAAAGTCCACCGATATGTAATTATATTCGTTTTGGTTTAGATCAGTGATAACCAAACCCTGAACGCACGCACACAAAGATATTATGTGCTTGTGTGCGGTCGCAAACAGAAGCTGCGGTCGCTGCCGAATTGTACACTGTGTAACAATCTACATAATGTATATATGCAATTTTTGCCTTTATTCATCTTTGTACTTTTCATATTTAATATGGCCTTATATTAAATTTGTCGCATTTTGCTAATTGCTTGAAACAAATATAACAATGCGGCTTCCTTTCACGATTTTCAAAAAAAAACCAGTTCCCAAGAATTATTGAACATTGTTGCTCTGTGTGCTTTTGTGTTGATTACGAAAAAAAAAAAAAAGCCAAACAAGCATGCGTGGTATTGCTTTCAGAGACTGATGATAGACTGATATTTTGAAACGAACAAAAGGCCCAACTATAAAATGAATAAGCAGGCTTAAGCTAATGTCAGAATTGAACGATAAAGGCCCAACTATAATATGAATAAGCTGGCTTAAGCTAATGTCAGAATTGAACGATAAGTCTGTCAAATGCTCAAACAATTCAGATGTGACTTTTAGGTGGCCACAATGTGCTTACATGCACTTAAATATTCTTTAGCCACAGCTGCACATCTAGGTATTGTCAATAATTTTGTATTAATTTTGTTTCTTCTCATAACTCATAAATGAATGCAATTCAATCAAACTAACTTGAAAGAATGTCCTAATCTATTAAAAATTCACATATATATATATATCCGTCACCTTATTACTTGTTTTGGCTACTAAAAAGTACAACAGTGAATATACATAAGTAAATACATGTGTATGTGTGTATATGTGTGTTGTAAAACAAACAATGAAAATAAAAGTTTTGCTGTATTTTCCGAGTTTAAAATAAGAAACAATAAAAAAATATTTAAAATCAATGAATATTTTCTGCTGCTGCTTGTTTGAGTTTAAAAAATGCACAAACAGTTGTTTCCTTACGGAATGTGCGTTCAGTTTGGCACTTTACTTAAGCAAATGACATTTGACGAAACTTGACGAAAAGTTTGTTAAGTACATTATAGTTTGCCACATACGTTTTATATGTAACCGCACAGTTGCTTAAACTAGCTTTTTCATATTATAGTTTGGCCTAAAGTTTTTGTATACATGTGAATTGCCGACAGTGTCTGTGTGAAAAATACGATTATTGACTGGCTCGCGAGGCTATGGAGTGGTTATGACTGGTTTAGATAATAGAAAAACATTTATATTGAAAACAAAAACAAGTTTTCATATTTAGTTATTGTTTTCACTATAAATTCTCTAACATCAAATGTGATTAATCAACTTAAAAATAGATGAGAAAAATTCTTTTGATTTTTATTTCATACTTGTATTAGAAAATTGTTCACTATAAAGACAATTGTGCAATGATAAATTATAAACATAAAACCTTTTAAAATGCATTAAATTGTAATTAAAGTAATATTTATTTAAATAAATAATTTATTTTACGAAAAATATTTAGATCCCGAAATCTCGAAAATCCCGTGATCCCGAAAAATCCCGGGATCCCGAAAATCCCGAGATCTCGAAAATCCCGGGATTTCCGAGATCGGGATTGCAAAATCCCGAATCCCGGGATTTCTAAAAATCGATCCCGATTGGCATCCCTAACATACAAATATTGAAATAACCACATTCTCCTTGATACCAAGACAAATATTAGCTTACCAATAAAATTGCGCCAACGAGAAATTGTTAACTTTATGAAAACACAAGACATAACAATCCAAACAAACACTATTGGCATATTTCGAGGAACAAAGTAAATACTTGGCAGTTTGTGTAGAGCAAATATAAAAATTTTTCTTTATCCTTTTTGTTAAAACGGGGAGAATGTCAGCGTTAATAATTAATTGCTAGATTAGTGTCAGGTTAAATTATATCTTTAGATTCTTAAATATTTAAGAAGGAAATTAAATGAAAGTGTAAAAAACCCTACAAGGTTTCGTTCTTTCTTCCACACAAATTCTTATTTTTTAAATTATCTTCTATCTCAAACTTCAAAGCGCTTACCTTTGAATGGTACCATGCAGACCGATTTTAATTCTAGCAAAGCCTGCTGTTGTAGGGTTACATATAGAAGTTCGGCCGTTAATGCTGCGACATCCGTAATTATTGATGTTCTTATCATGAAAATTCAATGTAATATTTTTAGTATTTTTTTTTTATTCGAATTGTTATAATTTAAGTTTAAAATTTGTTAACGCACTTATCATGGTGTAATTATACAGGTGACTGCGTAAGGATTTGTGATACAAAAATACGGCAACCATGTGTAAAGAACCGAAGAATGTCAAAAGCACAAAAATAATTGTACTAAAAACAAAACAAAATCGAAGTTTTTGACATTCTTCAGCTACAAAGCACATAGAGCAAAAAATTATCAGCTGGAGTAGCGCTGCCACGTATATTGTGATTCTCAATATAGCATTAAGAGTCTTACTATAAACATACGGTATTTGTTAACTGAATTCAAAAATTTGTTGGGTTGAAGTCTACTGACGAGTTCCACAAGCGGGAACGAAATGCATATAGACAATTGCTTAACCATAAAAACAAGCAAGTTTTTGGGATTAAATAAAGATATTATGTCAAATAAATATACTTCAGTATTTCATGTATTACTCTGTTTCTACAACCATATCTTTTCTTTGCGTGAACATATGCATACATCATGACATTTAAGGAATTTTCGTTGCTCGTTTTTGAAAACCCTTTGATTTTTTAATCTGATGTATTTGTTGTTGTAGCGTCCAAATTTCTGTCCAAGTTTCAGGTTCGTAGATCTTACTAGACTTTTTTGGAATTTGAAAAAAAATAGGTTAAATGGTATTTTGTATCAACATTTACTTTATTTCATATTCTATAAAGTGGGTCTTGCAAGAAATTATTATTTTAATCTTCTTAAAATTACAAAAAGTTTAACTTCATAATATTAATGAAAACATTATCACAAATACAATGAAGTTCATTCAGCAAATGAAAATTATCATCAAATTAATGCAACATTTCATCCAAATGATGAAAAATTTCAATACAGCCGCCTCATTAACTGAATGAATAAGTTTTATATTAGTGTATGTCTGGTAACAGCAATGGAAATCAAAGTTTGATCCATAGCGGGTCACAGGAGTATTATTGATCTAGATCAACAAGATTTTGGGAAGACTCAAAGACTCTTGGAAAACATACATGCAAATAAAAGATATGGTTGTAGAATCGTTGAGAAAACAATATTATGTTCTCTGAAGCAAATGTGTGGTCCTTGAAAACTAGTTAATGTTATTTCAAACAATAATTTCGTTACGATTAATGAAGTAATGTTTGAATTAAATAATTGCATTATTATATTTATAAAAAGTGCCATATGGTTAGAGTTTAACAATACAGTTTTATTAGAAATTTATGACTACAGCATAATTTGTATTATTATAATATACTATATTAAGTTTTTAAAAAATTTCTTTTTCAGAAAGATCTTCTTTCAGTTCAGTGTTTCACTTCTAAAGTATCGGTAGTGCACGCGTAGTGGTAAATAAATACATAAATAATTAAAGTATAAACAAAAGGATAGATCAATAAAAATATATATCTCTTTATATATTTAACAAAAGTATTATAATATTGAAACATGGTATGGTAAGTCTCAATTATATTTTAGTCACATCAAACACTAGTGTTTTCATATTTACAATACTAAGATTAGGCATAACAAAGTTAATGGTTTTTGTAGATAATATTATTATTAACTCGGATAATAACAATATTTAAAATTTGCTTTTCTATTGACAAATATTTTAATTTGAGTGCAACCATATAATTCAATCATAGTATGTTGCTGTTTGATTATGGTTACCTCAACCATAATTTTTCTTTGCGTGTAAGTAGAATACGGGTAGTTATACAGGGTGGGCCAAAAGAAACCAAGGGGTGTAAAAGTTTAATAGCTTTTTTGTTTATTAACTTTTTTATTTTTTCTTTCAGATTATATAATATACAAAATGGAAATTTTTTTACACTAAGTATGAAAAATGATGTCTCTTAAATGACCACCGTTTTCAGCTTCGCACTGATGGGCTCTTTTTAGAGCATTTTCCATAACATCTTTCAAAACTTGTGGCTGTAGCGTTCGAATTTCTGCAACAATGTTGCCTTGAGTTCAAGGATTGTCTCTGGCTTGTTCACATACAGTCGCTCCTTCAAAAAACCCCAAAGAAAATAGTCGGGTGCTGTCAAATCTGGCGATCGCGCTGGCCAAATAATTTCCGAATTTCGAGAAATTATTCGCTCTCCAAAAATTTGACTTAAAAGTGCCATTGTGTCTCGGGCAGTATGGGCAGTGGACCCGTCCTGCTGAAACCACATACTAGGTCTGTTTTCAAGAGCAGGACGTAAAAAATTTTCTATCATAAACCGATACCGCTCTCCATTTACGGTTACAGCACTTCCATCTTCATTCTCGAAGAAGTAGGGCCCAATGACATTTTCAGATGTGATCCCACACCTGATGGGGTGCAATTGGCGTTGATGAATGGCTCTTGGATTTTGAGAACCCCAGAACAATCGCTTCAGAGGGCGAAATTCTGACGTTAAAATGTCGACGATATGCTCTTTGCGTTAAAATAATTGATCTCTGGTTTAAATAATAAAATTCTATTGTTCTGGTTCTCTGTTCAGTTGTGAACCTCTGCATTATAAATTCTCCAAGTGTTGTCTATATAATCTGAAAGAAAAAATAAAAAAAATTAATAAACAAAAAAGTTATTAAACTTTTACACCCCTTGGTTTCTTTTGGCCCACCCTGTAGAATATGTAAGACTCTTGTTCCAAATTGTAGCATATAAAATAAGTACATTTAGAGCGCCATCAGCATTTTTAGTGATAGGTATGTTATGAATGAAAGAGCGGTGGCTGGTGCTTACTGACAAAAAATTAAAGCTATCCTATGTCTTGTAGTTATGGTAGTGCATAACGACAGCTATATATCTGAACTTTTCACATTTCGGATCATCTAACAGGCTAACGATGACGTTGCTAAAGAGATATTTTGCCATTGAGGAAAATGAGACAGTATCTGAACTCTACAATCAGAAACCTGCTGCATAGTTTTATAAAACAGAGCTTAGAATTGCAGAGTTAGTAACTGAAAGCTTATATTGTAATTAGCGACAATGGACGTAACATAAACTAAGTGACATTTTTATTATTAAAGTTAAAATCTTGGAAAATAATGTTCGTAGAGAGTGATTGGAAGAAGTTGAAATGTCAGCACATATTGTTTGCGAATGTCCATGTGGAGAACAAGTGAATACTCATTTTTGCTGTAGATGGTGATTCTCAGCCTAACACAAATGATAGAGCTTACAGAGGACACAACGGCGGTGCCATGAAATAAGACCCGAATGAAATGAATCCCAATTAAATAAGTCTAAAAAACAATTTATATCAAAAAATTAAATATGTAGGTCAATTAAATGAGTTGCAATAATAATTAAATAGCTTTTAATGAAATAAATGCAAAGAAAAATTAAATAACTTCCAAGGCAAATAAATAACAAAAAATAAAATAACACGTTGTTAGTGGTGAACAGTCAATATATTGAAGTTGCGAGCTACCCACCAAACACAAGGCCACACAGTTAAATATTAATTGAAAATTAGGCATTTTCCAAATTAGTCAATTGAACAAAACTTTTTCAAACTTTACTCTGGTATGCCCAAACAAATGTTTTTATTTTTATTCAAAATATTTTATCTTTCCCTACCATAAACTTATGAATGTCACTATGAAAAGCACTGCAAAGTCTTTTAATCACATATTTCTTTTCTTTCTTAAATATTTCATAGCCTTATGTGCATTCGTCGCTGTCTCATCAATGTCTACATGGAAGATAATAAGAATACGCCCAGTGGGAAAAGGTAGTGAATAGTAGAGGAGAAGTTAATGCACATCATATATACTTTTTCATTCCAGAATTCATTAGTGTTAGCACAGAACATGTCCAAGGAAAGTAGTGTATTGTTTTAATACGTCCGAGGAATGAATTCTTTAATTCATAACCCTCGTCACAAGCAAAAACTAAACATGCAGATGTGGTAATGTACGTGGTAAGCAATGTGTAATTATTGTGTTTAATAATATTAACCTCTCGTTTCTAAGGGAATGCATTGTCTTGCTTTGAAAAAAAAATACACTATTTCACCCATTATTTACATAGTTAATGCCTACTTTTCCACTTGGACAGAGAAAGGCCCAATGCGCATTGATACCAGGTGGTCTCGATTTACAATTCTACATATTCGCTTTGTATACAAGTGAATATACAATTTCCTGCTGCCAGAAAATTTCCGAACGTTTGCTTTGATGTGACAGCAGAAAAACTGACAGCTGTTCATCAGCTGCTGAATGAAAATCACCTGGTATTAATTCGTCTTGGAAAAGCCCATCAATGCAAAAAATAAAAATATTGCTCAGAAGAGCAAAAAATTTTTAAACTATGTTAAAATAATAAGACATTATGACAGTTAAGGCACTTAAGACTACCGTTCGAATACCCCCAATATAATAACTAAAAATAACACAAACATTTTCTATAAAAAATTTTTGCGTATTAATTGCTTAATTCACTTGTAAATTGACAGATGTGAAACAAAAAACAAATTTTTTTAGATGGCGTGAGAAAAGAAAAATTTACAGTTTTTCAAGTATAATTATACAGTACATTTTAATTCATAACATCACTGAAACTCAAGGCGCTAAAAAATAATAAACTTTTTTTTGTAATCAGCCAACAAAAATACATCAGGACTTCTCATTTAAGGTTAAAAATAATCCCAAAGTTCCTCGAGATTTTTGCTAATTTTTTCTGTCCTTTTTTATTTTCTTTAAGTTCTTTATTTAAATTTTTCACCCTTTCTACGGTTTTTAGCTTTAAAAGTTTATTTGCATTGAAAAGAACAATGACCCTAATGGAAAGTAGATGAAAAATAACAAATGCTTGCTGAGAAAAACAACACGACATCTGAATAAATTTCGATTTAAGATACTTTAGCATTAAGATTAACACAAAAAATAGATATTTTTTGTGTTACCTTGACTTTTAATTAGTTTCTTTCCATTACTTTAAAGTTTTTTTTTGTATTATAATTATTTTCTATTGAATTAAAAAAAATTTAATTGATTTTTTTTAAATATTTTAATTAACTAAAGAAAAGAGAATAACACATACATACATGCGTTCTTTCAATTAGTCTTTTAGTCTAAAATCAAAAAATGTTTCACTAATCTTTTAATCAATTAATTTTTTAATCGAATTTTAGAAAAAAAATTCAAATAAATTTTCAACTTAATAGTTTTTAAGTAAATATGTAAATTAACTATTAAAGGTTCAGTTTTTTAATTTATTTTTTAAATCTTTTTTAAAAAGGTCTTAACGAATTAAAATTTCTAACAATAAATGTTAGTCCAAATTTTTTTTTTTACTTTTTTAAACTTCGTGTTGAGCTCTAAACAATTTTAATTGAAACTTCTTAAATAAATTTCAAATTTACTTACAACTTTTTTCAGGAAAAATGTTGTATATTTTTTAATTAAGAATTTCAATTAATTGAAATGTAACTTTAGTTTTGACTAAAATTTTAAATAATTAAAAAGGTTCGTTGGCGCAATTTAAATATTAATTAATATTTAATATTATTTCTATTAAATGGTTTGGATTGGAGAAACACTTTCTTCTGTGTAATATTTTTGGAAGTAAAAAATCATTAATCTATAAGTTTCGTAATAAGCTGACATCTAATTAATTAATTAATTGAATATAAAGTTTTGTGAAATGAACTGTATGTATTTTTTTTTATTTAACTGATACAACTTCCTGATTGCTTCGTTAAAACGTAAAATAGTTTCCAGCGATAATATATATTGAAAACAACAACAAAAAATGCAAATTTGTTTTTGTTTTCAAGATAAATAAATAAATAAATGGATAGAAACAATTTTACGTTTCATAAAATCACGCGGTTAGATTTTACACCATCAAATAATATTAAGTTTGTATATAAAGAAGGTTTTTAATTTAATAAATAAATGAAAAGTATTTCTATTAAAAAAATATTTAATATCCTTGTAACCGCTATTTCCAGAACCCAAAAAGTCGGCATGAGTAAAAAAAAATGTACCTATATGAAGAAAACTTTTTTTCAGAGATTTTCATTAAAATTTTATAGACGAATCGGGTCCTTGCTTGTGGAAACAGAAGTTTTGTTAAAAGTTCAAAACTATTAAATTTATAAATTTTAAATTGCGCTTTACGTATGGACAGCTAAAAATAAATTGTAAGCTTAAAGATAGTTTTCGTGAATGTATAAATATCTATATATGTTTGTATATAGTATTGAAAAATGCTGTCGTCTAAAAACAGATGAACACTTAAACCAAAAATACAAAAGTAAAATCAATAAAACTACTTAAGTATTTATTTCAAATACTACAAAAGCTGCATAAGTCGATGTGTGTCAAAGCAAATACGTTCACACAGGTACATATATATAAATACATGTGTATGTACATATATAAGTATGTGCCGAAGTGAGGGAATTTTAGAAGCTTAAAAGCACCACAAACAACAATGGCAATGTCAAAGACACAAGTAGTCATAAAAGTTGGTGGCAGATTAATCTGCTTCCTTACAATGGCAATATGGGAGCTTAGATATGTAAACAATTGGAATAAAAATAAAATGAAAAAATAAACGACAGCAACAACAAAAACAAAAATATTTTACAATAGATATATGTATGTATATATGTATGTATATGTAGATAGAGAATAACCTTTTAAATGGCATTCCTAAGAAGATTGGAGAGCAGCAATATTATTTGCGATATGTGTGGGTAGGTGCACTATGTTCACACTTTTACATAAAACATTCGTTAGTGTACTCAAACCTTTCGCCAGAGTCCAAAATATTATAGACTTAGTCCCGGTCCAAACTTGCATTTTTTGTTGCAGTAACTTTTTTTTTTAGTGAGAAAGAGGGATAGAGGGATACTGACATACAAAAAATTCCGGATGTCATAGATTTTGGCGTCATGAAAAATATCTCTAGGGACTTAGTTCAAGTTGAAGCTTCTCTAGATCTCTCGTCCGATCACTCTCCCACTATCGTGACATTCTGTAACCTACTAAGAAGTGATGTGGTAAATCCATATATGAATATGATAAATCGTGTTAATTGGCAGAGGTTCAAAAAATACCGTAGTAGTCATTGTACGGAAAATATAAAGCTAATAACACCAGATGATATTGAATCTAACATTGCCAATCTCAGCGAGAATATTAAACAAGCTGCTGAAGATGCCACTATCTCCCATCCGCAGACTGGGTTTAATAAAATTTATTCTACAGACATTGAACGTCTCGTACGTGAAAAAAGAAGAGCTAGAAGGGAATGGCAACAACACAGATCACCACAAAATAAAATCAGATTTAAAGAGTGTACTAAACGACTCCAAGAGTTGCTTGCAGCTGAAAAAACTGCATCTCTTGAAAATTATCTGGAAGGTCTTGATGTCACACCAGCATCTAATTACTCCTTGTGGCGCGCTGCTAGAAAGCTTAAAACACCCGTTGAGTATAAGCCATCTCTACGCACATCTACCGGAGTTTGGGCAAGAAGCGATACTGAAAAAGGTAAAATATTTGCTGAGCACTTAAAATCCGTATTTATGCCAAACATATGTACTGGTGTTGCTGATTTGCCGAGCGTAGTCGCTCTACCCCCTCAACACATAAAGTTCAAGATGCGTGATTTACAAAAATTAATTGCCGAACTCAACCCGAAGAAAGCTGCGGGTATTGATGGAATTAGTAACCAGATGCTGATGAACTTGCCTCGTATTGCAATGAGAATCCTGTTATTCATTTTTAATGCCATTTTACGACTGGAGTATTATCCACACAGCTGGAAGCTTGCCAAGGTTTAAAGGATTCCAAAGCCGGGCAAAGATCTAACCAAGGCTGAGTCATATAGGCCAATAAGTCTACTATCAACTGTGTCAAAGCTTTTCGAAAAACTGCTCAAAACAAAATTGTCCCCAATTCTAATTAGTAGTGGGTGCATACCAGACCATCAATTTGGTTTTAGAACTCAGCATAGTACACGCAAAAAAAAATATAGTTGTAGAATGGTTGAGAAAACAATATTATGTTCTCTGAAACAAATGTGTGGTCGTCGAAAACTAGTTATTGTTATTTTAAACATTTATTTCGTTACGATTTTAATAATTACATTATCACATTCATATGAAAGTGTGATATGGTTAGAGTTTAAAAATATAGTTTTGTTAAAAATTTATGACTACATCATAATTTGTATTATTATTTAAAAATAATATGATGCAAATAACAATATAATGTTTTCCAAAACCATATTATGTTAAGTTAAAAAAATCTTTCTCAGAAACATCTGTCCGTTCAATATTTCGTTTGTAAGCTATCGGTATTGCACGGGTGGTGTTAAATAAATGAATTAATAAATAAAGTATAAACAAAAGGGTTGGCCAATAAAAATATATAAACATTTGTGTATTTCTTTATACAGACATGTCTGTATGTCTTGTAAGTATACATTTCTATATACACATTTTATGTCAATAATATTAATTTATTTTTATTTCTAATTTAACTCACAGCTGTTTCTACAATAAATATATGATTAAAAAATAAAATAGTATTATTCTATTAAATAATACTGTGGTTGTATTTAACAATAATAATATAATATTAGAACATGGTATGGTGAGTCTCAATTATATTTTAGTCACATCTAACAATAGTGTTGACATATTTACAAGATATAATTATATTATAATATAATTAACTCCGATAATATTATAATTAACTCAGATAATAATATTGGTAAAGTTTTTTTTCTATTAACAATAATATGGTTTGACTGCAACCATATAATTCAATCATAGTATGTTGCTGTTTGATTATGGTTACATCAACCATATTTTTTCTTTGCGTATACCATTGAACAAACTCACAGATTGGTTCAATTTATAAGAAGAACTTTTGAAGAAAAAAAGTATTGTTCTGCGCTGTTCATTGACATTTCCCAGGCATTTGATAAAGTATGGCATGAAGGCCTATTTTTAAAATTGAAGACATATCTACCCAGAAAAAAAGGTGAGGAAAAAGAAGTAGAAAAAGCACCACATCTACTGAATCACACCACTTAAAATTTAGGTAAAAAACCAATGAATTTTACATTGACATGTCATTGGAAGGAAGTGGTTTCCTTTTAACATTTTTTAAACTCAATAAAAATCATATTTTTGGTGCTATAAAAATCCGGAATTCGGGAGTGAAAATAATTCACTTCACAAAAGTAATTAAAAAGCGCTTTTTATTTAGTGATTAAAATCAATTATGTATGGTTTGGAAAGAAAAAGGTTAGATTATTTAATTTTTTGTTATTTTATTTCATTGTGGTTTTTAATAATGCAAATTTTTTATTTTAAATGCTCAAATGTAATAAAAAAACATTTGTATTTGGCTTGAGCTAAAGAGTAATGGATTTGCTGAAAACAAAGTAGTAATTTAAAATTACATTTGATATGTGGTTAGAAGTAACTTCTTTAACATCTAAAAATATGCATTAGATACTTTCGAAGTAATTTAAAAGTGGTTCGTAAGGAAGTACACCTTTTATTTTTTGCTGGGTACCAATAAATTTTCTAAAGCTATTGGAAAGTTATATTCTATCCCGGAAATTCATTGTTGTGGAAGGAAACTTCATGAGTGTTCCCGAATCTACCTCTGCCGGTGTGCCACAGGGCAGTATACTGGGACCAGTTTTGTATTTGATTTATACTTGTGATATGCCTGTTAGCACTAAAATTTATACATCTTCTTTTGCCGATGATACAGCCTTCTTTAGCATTCACGAAAACCCTCACGAGGCATCCCGATATCTTCAGGAACATATTACCCAGCTGGAACTATGGTTAAAGTTATGGAGAATTAAAGTAAATGAGCAGAAGTGTGCGCAGGTAAGATTTACTCTACGAAAAGATACTTGTTCCCCCATTAGAATCAATAGTCAAATTGTTCCTCAATATTCACATGTAAAATACCTTGGTATAAACCTTGATCGACGGCTTACATGGAAACAACACATTGATTCTAAGCTAACACAAATGAAACTAAAATTAACTCAGGTACATTGGCTGATTGGTAGAAATTCAACTCTCAGTCTAGATTGCAAACTTTTAATATACAAGTCACTTTTGAAACCTATATGGTGCTACGGAATTCAACTATGGGGAACTGCTTCAGCTTCCAATGTCGAGAGAATCCAACGAAGGCAAAACAAAATTTTACGTATGATAACTTCGCCTTAATGGTACATCAAAAATTCAAGTATACATCGTGATTTGAATATGCCACTAGTGATTGAAGAAATTGCAAAATACGCAGGCAAATATTTAACAAAACTCGAATCACATCCTAATCCGCTTGCTCGTAATATTTTGAACTTTACTGGACGCATCCGCCTAAAAGGAGGGACACAAGGGCTCTTATACTCAACACTCCAGATGGACTGCTTGACATTATATATATATATATATATATATATATATATATATATATATATATATATATATATAATTTATGAGTACGCCCGAAACTATCTCATCCGGTGTACCACAAGGGAGTATACTGGGGCGAGTTTTGTATTTGATTTATACTTGTGATATGCGTGTGAGCAGTAATATTCATACTTCTACATTTGCCAATAATACAGCCTGCCTTAGTATGGACGAAAACCTTCATGATGCATCCCGATATCCTCAGGAACATATAACATAGCTTGAGCTGTGGTTAAACTTATGGAGAATAAAAGTAAACACGGAATTCAACTATGGTGCACTGCTTCAGCTTCCAATATCGAGAGAATTGCAAAATACGCAGGCAAATATTTAACAAAACTCGAGTCACATCCTAATCTGCGTGCTCGTAATATTTTGAACTTTACTGGATACATCCGCCTAAAAAAGAGGGATACAAGGGCTCTTATACTCAACACTCCAGATGGGACTGCTTGATAATATATTTATTTTTCCTTTATCCTATATCCTTATCACTACTTATGTATTATATATTTATAACTATCACTAAGTTTATGTCCGACATTGGTCGGGCCTAACATTTATATTTTAGATTTAAGATTTGAATACTTATTGTTAGTTGATAATTGAAGATACTATAAATAAATACATGTATTAAAAAAAACTCTTTCACATATTCAAGAATTGCTGCAACAAAAATTGTAAATCTGGACCGGGACTTAAGCTGTTCATTTCAGTGATGCAAAATATGGCTCACTTGGGCCATTTTGGCACTTTTGCGTATTTGATGGCCCTTTGGTACTTTCTTAGCTATTTTGGCACTTTCAGCTCAAAATTCAACTAACTACTTCAAACCTTTTATCAGATCATGTTTTGAGTAATTCACTAGCATTGTACCGTTGTTATGAATTTTTTTTTTCAAATTAAACACACAAAATTTAACAAATAAATGATGAATGCAGTGAATTTTGGAATATCGGAATTTCCAGAATTTAAAAAGTTCAATGCTTTATGTTCAAGTAAATTTTGGAAAAGATTTCTACAATTAAAATTCATTTAAATAAACGGTTTAGTGCAAATTTCAACAGAATTGTTCAAGGAACTCTCTTTATTCCAAACTTCTCAGTATTTGTGGAAAGAATCTTTTCTTTCCAAAATATTATGAGGAGTAGATAATATTCTCTATAATCTTTAATGCAATAGAAAAATTTATTCAAATCTAATTCGAATAATGGTTATGGTAGAGATATTTTAAAACTTATAACACAATAAAATTTTACAAAGAGTAATATCTATCACAATTGAGCAATTAAAAAATTAAGGGTTATATGTATATCATAAAATTAGAATAACATATAGAATAAGTTTTTTAACTAAAGGCCTTCTTATTCATAAAACATATTTTTGATTTATAAAAATTATATAAAAACAGATTTCCATAAAAAAATATATAAACTCTTTATATAACGGAATTATATTTTATGAATATTTGTAAATGAAAATATATTTTTAACTCAAAAAATAAATAACATTTGCATATAAAATAAGACAAAAATAAAATAAATAAAAAAGGAAACAACAAAAAAATTAACAAAAAATAATACAGCAGTTATTTTAGTTAAAAAAATGTCACACAAACTTTGACCAAAGCAAATAATAAAAATTTAAATTTATTAAAAATTTAGCTTCAACTTCGTAAAGAAAGAGATCACGATATCAAAACGAAAATGAATTGATCAACATTCTAAATCCTATGAATTTTTTAAGCAAACAGTTAATAAACTGAACCCCAGAAGCCTTATTAATCCTCTAAAAATTAAAAATTACCTTAAGAATTTTATAATATTTGCAAAATTTAAACCAACAAGCTCCAATTTCTAAAAGACAAAAAACTTTAGGCAATAAACAGGAGAAGTTATAAATTAAATTCCCCTCAAGCCAAAATGTCTATGATTTTTTATTGCTAAATTTATTTTTTGAATACATACCCTGTAGGAGAGTAAGCGATAATAGTCTAAAAGCTACTAGTATAATTACTACAATAGCAAGAACTAGTGCAAAAAGGGTTAAAGTTGTTGTGCAAAATTAATAGTGCTGATGAGTACTAGTATAAGCACCACATTGCAAAATAAATTGCAACTAACTTTGCTTTTGGATATTTTAAAACAAAAATTAAAGCAAATTGTTATTAAAAACTATGTAAAGTCCTTTTATGTCTACATCAATCGTACCCTCAACTATTAAAAATGGTTGTACTGTCAATCCCGCTGAATAATACTTATCGATAAAAATATCAATTTGTTTTCTGTTGTCATTAATTGTCTGCACTCTTGCCCTTCGTGTGCATCTACTAAGGTGACCTTTTTCCTACATTTTCCCGAGTTATTTTCAAATCTAGCTGATGATGGTAAAATTGTGTTGAGAAGTATGGTGAATATATAGTCCTGGGCATCTATAGAAAAAGGAGGAGCAGGGTTAATAAAAATATGCTTTATATACAAACTTCAGTTTCCTACAAACCTCCATTCGAAGTCCCAGAGGAGGAATTGCTTCATTTATATCGTCCTTTTTCATGTATTTCAAACTTTTAAAAGTCACTTTGCAGTCTGAAACAAATAAATACAATATCCAATAACAGCTGATTAAATCATTTTATGCAAGCAAGTATGTATGTGAATGTAAACAATATTGTATTAGCACGCATTTATTTTAATATTCACGTTTTCATAATTGTTTATAAATAAATGGATATGACGGAGTACACTTACCCTTAAGATACCTGAAAACAGACTCCATTTGAAACTCTTGTAAAAGGTTTTTAACAATGTGTCGTCTGACAACTCCGATTCAATTTCCTCTGGCGTGCTGCTCATATGACATTGTCCATCAGCCAGAGTCAAAAAGTTTTCACTCACAGGTACACTCATAAGAACTACTTCCCCTAAGTTCTGATCTTCAGTTATGTCTTTCTCTAAGTTCTGGTTTTCCATTATTTAATATTTATTTTTTCACTTTTATTAAACACGTGTTCTTCGGTCAGCGTTTTGCAATTTATGACACAACACACTTTAATTATTGTCAAACTCTAAAAAAATCAAGAACTAAATCTAAACTTTAAGAATATGTCCTTAAATTCAAGAACACAATCTTAAAATTAAGATTTCGTTCTTGAATTTAAGAATGTGTTCTAAAAATTTAAGATCACGTTCTTAAATTGAGGAATACAATCTTAAATTTAAGATAACGTTCTTGATTTTTAGAATGCGTTCTACAAATCAAGAATTTATTCTTAAATTTGAGAACGTAAATCTTACTAAAAAAATTTTTTAGGATTGAAACTTGAAGATTTTTGCATTCTACATTCAAGAATTTTTTTCTTAATTTTAGAATGTCATATTTCTACCAGTGTATATATATACTTATGTAAGTACATTTTAATGCGAACATATCGATGGTGTTGGGTAAAACGATTCAATATTCTATGTAAAATGGTGCGAAATTAGCCCTTTTCATGCAACACCATCGATATGTATTTAAGATTTTTTTGTTAATAATATTATTGGAAAAACTCAATTTCGTTTGATTTTTAAGTCCTACTTTTTTAAGCAAATGTCCGGGTTTTTTCCCTCTGCTGTTCTCTTTTTATAAATCACGCAATAACAACACTATGTATATAAACACATTCCTATATTTTTGCTTAATACTTAGACGAAGGGTGCTAAAGATTCTTCACTGCCGTTAAACGTTCTATTTTTTTTTTATATTTATTTTATACATTTTTGTTGTTGTTATATTGCATAAACGTGACCCTGTGTCGTAAATTTGTGAAAGACATGAACAATGTAGGAACATTTATGAAATGGAAAAAGAGAATTCGAAATGGAAAAAATCCATAAATTATAGATATTTATTTAATAAAAGATAAATAATAATTTTCCTTAACAAATTCTTCATTCATATGATAAGTTCACGGTAAACAGAAAATTCTTATTCCCTTGTAGTATATTTTGGAATCGTAACAGGTTTTGAACCCAGTTAAATTTTGCAATGGATATATTAAAGTCATCGTTCGTAAAACTTAATAGCGACAACTATAGCTTATGGAGATATAAGTTAAACTTATATTGAAGCGTGAAAAGCTTTGGAAATGTGCAAGTGAAAGGGAATCAACACCATCAGCATCAACGTGGAGCAAAGAAAATGATGAGGCAACAGCTATTATTGGTTTGTCGGTGGAAGGTCCACAATTGTTTCTTATTAAGAAAGTGGAATCAGCTCATGAAATGTGCAATATTCTTAAAAGTCAACATGATAAGGTCACATTAGGCTCCAGTGTTTGATTGATGCGCAAGATTTGTGGTTCGCGATTTTCCATGGAACGTGATAGTCCACAACATATGTAATTATAATGGAAATCAAAGTTTTGTTTGGAAAACTTGAGGCTTTGTGTGAAGAATTTAGGGACGACGGCTTGTGGCAATGTTGTTGAGCAGTTTACCTTCTTCATTTGATACATTGGTTTCAGCATTGGAAGCCCGTGAATTAGATGAATTAATTATGAGAGTAGTTGAAACCAGTTTGATTGAATAATATCGACGTCAAACAAATGACACAAAGACAAACTCAGCAATGAAATCTAGTGCGCAAGATTGGCAAAAATAAAGAGTTTGTCATCATTGTAAATTGAAAGGCCACATTAAGAAGAATTGTTGAAAGCTAACGAAATTAGGACTAGATAAACAACAGACGAAAGCAAGTGAATCTAATAAAAGTCTTATGTGCTTTGGACTAACGATGCCAACAATTGGATTTTGGATTCTGGAGCAACATTTCATATAAGTACGAATATATCTGATTTTGTTTCTGTCAATAAATCCATAAAAGAAAATGTGACAGTGGCTAGTAGGGAAACAATTGTATCAAGTGGAAAAGGTATGTGAAAAATTGAAGTAACTAATAATAATTAAAGGCAGATTATAATGATAAAAATTGTTTTGTTCATTCCAAGTTTTCATGGCAACCTCTTATCAGTTAACTAATAAAATATTTAAGAATGGCTTTCGAGTAGCTTTTCACACATCGCTGTGTAGTATTCAATATAGTTCTGGCAAAGAAGTTCCAGTTGCAGATAATAATAACGAATTATTCATACTACATACATTTAGAGTTGAGAGAGTATTAGTTGCTGAGTACAAAGAACTAAAATGTCAACATTACTGGCACAGAGTTTTCGGTTATGAAATATCGATGACGTAAGAAATATTCAAGATGGTATAACGGCAAGCGATTTTAAAATTATTAACTGTGGTGTTAGAAAGAGTTGTGAAGTTTGTATCAAAATTAAAATGGTCAAGATTCTTTTTAAGAATTCAAATTCAGTAACGAACAATATTATTGATTTAGTTCACAGCGACGTCTGTGGTCCAATACAGATGAGCACTATTAGCGGATTCCGCTATTTTGTCGGTACCATGAAATAAGTCCCAAATGAAATAACTCCCAAGAAAAAAATGAATTAACTCCCAATGATTTTTCCATACAAAATTGGGACTTATTTCATTATGAAATAAGTCCCAATACGTTGGGAGTTATTTTCATTTTTCTGTTTGGGATTTATTTCATATGAAATAACTCCCAAATGAAATAACTCCCAACGACAAATCGGTTGGGACTTATTTCATTTTTGTTTGCCATTGGAAATTATTTCATTTCTCAATTGGGAGTTATTTCCTTTTTGAGTGGGAGATATTTCATTTTTATTTGGGAGTTATTTCATTTTTTTGGAGTTATTTCATTAATCTGATTATTGCTTTTTTGAATATTATACATATATAATATAATTTGCATGTAAATTACAATAAAATTTACAATTAAAATCTAAAAAAAGCAATGTGAGTCCGATCACAGAGTAGGTGTGTAAACATCTAGTAATGAAAATTTTTTTTAAGTTGGAAGTACTTATGCTTTTAATATCTTTTTTTAAATTAATTAATTAAAAGTATCAAAACTTTCAATATTGTAAATATATATGAATTTGTTGGTTTTTGTTTGTTTTATTAAACTTATTTGGTTAGTAAATGGGCACACTGCAGTATATGTATATGTACTGCATTCAAAATTGCATTAAGCAGTAAATTTACTTATTACTAAAAAATTTAGTAAATTTTTTCTGCTAATGAAATTTAATTTGCATTACTAGTAAAATCGTAGGGCCGTAGCAAGTGGCAAAGTTTTTTCATTCAAATTTTGAAACTTTTGTATGAAAAACATTTAGCCACTTGGTAGAATTTCATTATGAATACGGGCATTACTGATTACTGAAAATTCAATGCACCTCATCATATAACAAATCATTTAGGAAATTTATAAAAATTGTAGAAAAAATTTTAATAATCAGTAAAAATTTACTTTTTAAACATTTTTTATTGTTTTTACTGAAACTTAAGTGGTACTGCAGTGCTCATATATAGTAAATGCCTTTACTTTTACTTTTTAATTTTTAATTCCTGTTGTTTATCGTTTAGTTGTTGCTGTTCTTGTTGTTGTGTACGCATTGCAATTAAAATAAATTCAGTAAAGTGCGACTTTGACTCGCGCACATTCGGTTTTAATCATTTTTTTTTATTTGGCTTTCTTCCTTTTTTAAGTTATTTTTTCAGTTTAAACGATTTTTTTTAGTTTTATCGCTTTTTTCTTGTTTAGGCGTTTTTTTTTTCTCTTTCTGAATTTTTTTAATTTTCTAAATTGTTTTCATTTTGGCGATTTTTTCATCTTTGCGATTTTTTCTTTCTTTTTTTTTTGGCTTTTTTCATTTTGGCGATTTTTTTCTGTTTTTGGGGTTTTTTTATTTAGACGATTTTTTAATTTGGTGCTTTTTTCATATTGGCGATTTTTTTGCTTATGGATTTTTTTCATTTTGGCGATTTTTCTATTTTTCGCGATTTATTTTAGTCCTAGAGTTTTTTTTTTAATTTGGTGTTTTTTTTTCGTTTTGGCGATTTTTTTTTGCTTTTGGCGATTTTTTATATTTGGCGATTTTATATTTTTTTGATTTTTTAGTTTTACCGTTTTTGAAAATTTCAAGAGTTTTGCTCTTACGGTTTCCAAGATACAGCAAGTTGTCAAAATTACAAAGTCAAAATTGCATTAACTGCTGGAACACCCATTGATTTAAATTTTTTAAATTTAGTGTTAATTGTTGTAGTCTGTATAAAAATACACTAACTTTTAAAATTTCAAGTGTATATATGTACATACAATTGTATGTATATTACATGGGATTTTAAAATTTTTCGTTGATCGTTTTGGAACACCCTTTAGTTTTTAACTCTCATGTATTTGTTGTTGTAGTGGCCAAATGTCTACACATTGTGTCCAAATTTCAAGTCCGTAGCTGTTACGGTTCATTTTCACCTTTGGTGTACGGAAATATACAGAAAAATAACCGGCGGCGGCGCACCGTCGGCTTCGAGCCGATCGACTTATTTCTCTGCTTGGTATTGCTTCTTTCAAACACTAATACACTCATACATAGCTCACACCGATTTGACAATGCAAAGAAATCTCAGCAAAGAAATCAAAGTCAAAAGATTTTTACCCCCTAGCGTATAGATGATGTTTACACATCAAAAAAATCATTCATTAGTTTTATTCTTGGTTTGAAACAGTCAACTGGATGAGTAAATCCTGCTTACAACAGGCTTTGAGTTGGGGTTAAGGATTTTTCCTCTGTGATATTTCCAATAACAGCGCTGTCAAGTTAATATTTTTCGGCTTTCAGTTGGGCTCAAAGATTTTCTCCACTCTGGGGGGCCCAAGGCCGGCTATGCAAACAACCTCTAGTAAGCCGCTCCGTGTCGGGAAAAACCATGGTGGAGAAAATCCTGAAGTCCGGCCGAAGGCAGGCTATGCAAGAAACCTTTAGTATGCGGTGCCGTGTCGGGAAATGTTATTTTGGAGAAAATCCCTAAGTCCGGCCAAAGGACGGCTATGAAAGCAATCTTTGGTAAGCCGCGCCGTGTCGGAAAAAATTATGGTGGAGAAAATTCCTAATTCCGGCCAAAGGCCGGCTATGCAAGAAACCTTTAGAAGGCAGAGGCGTGTCGAGAAATGCCATCGTGGAGAATGTTGCTAAGTCCGGCCGAAGGCCGGCTATGCAAGAAACCTTAAGTAGGCGGCACCTTGTCGGGAAAAACCATGGTGGAGAAAATCGAAGGCTGGCTATGCAAGCAGCCTTTGGTAAGCGGCACCATATTGGGAAATATCATGGTAGAGAAAATGCCTAAGTCCGACTGAAGCCGATTATGTAAGAAACCTATAGGAGTTATTTCATTTTTCTTGGACTTATTTCATTACAGGCTACTTAATTTTTATTGTTTCTAGTTCTATTGGGACTTATTTCATTTTTTGGGAAATATTTAATTTTCTTTGGGACTTATTTCATTGGGAGTTATTTCGCTTTTAATGAAATAAGTTACAATTATTGGGAGTTATTTCATTTGAACAATTGGCAGTTATATAATTTTTTCTGATTGGGACTTATTTCATTTTGGTTGGGAGTTATTTCATTGCGAGTTATTCCATTTGGGACTTATTTCATGGTACCTATTTTGTCATATTTGTAGATGATTTTATTCGATACACCATAGTTTATTTATTTATTAATGGCCGAAATTTTGGATAGGAACTTGGACTTTTTTCACATTTATGTCTTTAAACATATCACCAGTATGTACGCAATTTAGTAAGAGTCGTCTGGAGAGAAACATGTAAAGTACAGCGTAAATTTTAGTGGACGTGACCCCGCCAATTTTCTCAATATATGTACATATTAAAGTCTGCTTAGCCGAAGTACATAAATCAAAAGGATATACCCAATGTACATGCAAAGTTTCAATAGGGTAGCTGGTGCTTTAATTTTTGGATTTTCCAATTGAGTAAATCAATTACTATTTGTCTACAAAATGTCAACTATCTATAGTATAATAATACGTAAAATTTTTATGGGCCTGTCCCCGCTGACTTTTATATCTGCTAGTGCTTATGGTTCATGTAAAGTTTTGTAGGAAAAAGCTAATGAGAAATACATGAGTAATATACTAAAAACTGCTAAGCCGAAATACATGATAGAAAAAGCTAAGATTTGTGTGTGTAGTCAAGGCTATTTTTCAAAACAAGAAATTTTTACTTTAAATATGTGCAATGTGTATGAAAAGTTTCAATAAAATTTTGAGTTTACAATGCTTGTTCCCACCCCCTGATAGAAACTTCTGGTTTTCTTAGTGATCTCTGATCTAGATTTATTTGTGTACCAAATTTCAGCTCTCTAGTACGAATTGGAGTTTTATCGGTGTGGCCCCGCATACCGGATAAAATTTCTTGGTTTTAAGATTTTTCCATTGGCTAACTCATCTAAACTTAGTTGTGTATAAAATGTCTGCTCTCTAGCGCGAATATTCTAGATCTAAGGCTACTTCATGCCCACTTTTTAAGGTGATAGTTTAAAGTATTTTCTACGTACAACGTATATGCAAGGTTTCACTAAAAGTGCTAAGTTAAAAACTGTATGTAAACAGCCTTATTTATATAACTTATTAAAGCTTTATAAAGTTGTTTTAAGATAAATTTTAATACAAATTTTTTTTTAAAAAGTCTTTATAAAGCCTTAATAAGTTTTATAAATAAGGCTGTAAGTTTTTAGTTTCAAACAATATTAGCGTGGCCCCGCCCATTCTGGCAAAATTTTTTGAATTTTCAGATTTTTCTAGTTGGTTTCTCACCTAGACCTACTTGTGTATCAAATTTCAGCTCATAAGCGCAACTTTTAATTTTTAATTTTTATGGGCGTAGCCCCGCCCCTCTGACTAAAGTTCTCAGGTTTTCAGGGTTTCTTGTTGTTTTCTCACCTACACATACTTGCATATCAAATTTCAGCTCCTTAGCGCAACTTTTAGTTTTTTATTTTTATGGGCGTAACCCCGCCCACTTTTCCAAACTAAAGTTTTTTTCGGCCAGCCAGCGTGTCAAGTTTCGCTGCAAACGGATAATAATACATACATATATAGTATATCTAAATATGCTGAGCCGTAGTACACGAAAATGAGGTTAAAATTTTATGGGCGTTCCACTTTTTTTATAAAAGATTTATAGCCTTGCATTATCGCAGTATATATGCCAAATTTCAATACAATAGCTTCCATTAAGCTCCTTAGATTTGCTTTTTCAATTCTGACCTTTGTGGGCATAGCCCCGCCCTCCTGGCTAAAATTTCCGGGTTTTGATATTTTTTTTAGTTGATTTCTCACCTAGACCTAGTTCTGTATCCAATTTCAGCTCACTGGAATAAGCTTTAATTTTTATGGGCGTAGCCCCGCCCCCCTTGCTTAAATTTCTGGGTTTTCAGATTTTTCTGATTCATTGCTCACCTAGTAGATCTCATGCACCAAATTTTAGCTCTCTAGCTATAGCGGAAGTGCTTCATCAATTTGATGAGTGATCAGTGAGTCAGTGAGTATGTCTTAAAATATGCACTTTTTGCACCTCCATATCTCCGGAACGTTTCAAACTTCGTGTGTGAAGTTACATGAATTTATTCTATTATGATTTAAATTTTATAATTTTACTATTGCGTCGAACAAAGTTATGACGGGGGGTAAAAACAGCTCGAATGGCTTCCTGTAAATATACACACTGCGTGCATTGGCCGGAACTTGACCTGGCGCACTGCCGTGCGCCTAGATACTCATTATGGTGTATTGCGAATTTTTTTAAAATGGCAAAACGATCTACTCAACTACACCTACAAGCAACACTTAGTCGTTTTCACCAATGAATATTTCCTATGATAGAAGTGCATTATTAGTAAAAATTTATTGATTACTGCATGTTTTCAGTAATCAGAAAAATTTACTGCTTACAGAAATGTTTTACTGCTTACTGAATTTTTCCAGTATTCAGTAAAGTTTTTTTTACTGGGAAACATTTTATACACATAAAAACAAAGCAGTTGTTTTTTAAACAAAGCTAAATCATTTTCTTTTTAAATTTTTACCACTTTTATGCTCAACATTTTGAAAAACCATGCACACATATGTATGTTTCACCAATATTGGTGGAGGATAATATACTTAAAAGTGTACGACAAAAAAACGTGTGCCGTATTTACATATATATATGATTTATATATTTCCTGAAGGTAGAATTAGTAAAATCGTATCATTCTACTTTACAGCTTGCCGTATCGTTCAACTTTGTGAACAAGTTATAGAAAATATAACAGTTTGCATAGCACATTTTTTTTTTGTCTGGCATTAAATACGGCGTTTTTGACATTCGCTACAGAAAAATCTGTTTTCTGCAGATTCCTACGTCAGCAGTGCTACCACCACATATTTTATAACTAGTAACATGCATTGTATATCGTACGGTTTTTGTCAGCTGACACGCAACATCACAATACGATTTTACTAATTCTACCTTGAGTTTTTAATCAAGATCAAACGTATGACTGGGCTGCGACAATTATTGCCACAAAATCTTTTTTCGCCAATCTGCGGCAATCAAATTTTTATATAATGTGGTAATCATGTAACTGCAATGTATTTTATTGCGCTGATTTACACGGGCATAATTGTGCTGGCATAACATGCCTGTTTGTTGGTGAGAGAGGCAAAGAGAGCGGTTTTGCGATTGGCATCAGGGATGATAAAGTTGGTACAATTGTACTTTTTTGGTACAATTCAAACCCTAAAAATACGTTGGTACCCCCGTGACTTATTTGGTACTATTTGAAAAATTTTCGAGACTATACCTTGTTTTTTTCACACAAAAAATAAATCAGCATCATTATTTTAACCTGGCTAACAAAATTCACTCCCGAAAATGTTAGTAGTATCGTAACTTTCTTATTAAGAAATATTCCTAAAGAAAATGGAAATTATGATAGTATAAATAGCGAACTTCGAGCTTTGAAAAATTAACTGGATGAGCTCATTTTTCCGTACATTTCAAAAGTTATCAGGAGAATATTGACAATTCCACACTCATCAGCGATTGTGGAAAGAGTATTTTCATAATCAAAACGAAGACTCGATTGTCTAATACAAACAAAAGACTTATTGAAAGAACCTAACTCGTATGAATTGAATTTTTCAGTGATTCCAATACATTTCACACAAATAAAAATCGCCACAAAAATTTATTACAATAATGCTTTTACAATTAGATGTACAAAAATTACACAAAGAATATTAGAGTTTCTATTGTGCTCTTACCTTACGCTGTAAAATAACAATTATTTTATTTGGGGCATTTCTACTTGAGACCAACGATATATATTTACTGCCTCTTCCACTATGTCGGAAGAAACCCCCTGCGAAAGAAGACTACTATCCCGAATTCTAAAAATTTTTAATTTTTATGTTATTGATGCAGATTAAATTTCACATCGTTCCTTTTTTTAAATCAAAAAAAAATTTTTAAAACTTTAAATTTGTGTTCTGGCAAACTAGTTTTTTTGAGTTATGACGTTATATGAGTAAATGGGCGACATGTTCTGAAATTATAATAAAAAAGGTTAAAACCCAAAAAAACGAGTTTAGTACTATTGGGGTCGAAAAAGTACGATTTTAAAAGGTAATTGGTACGAAATTGGTTTTCTAATTTATCATCCCTGGTTGGCACAACTTTTCAACCAGCTTCAACCCCGCATTAGCAGCATAAAACCAATACACACACAACTTAAAAAACAACAAATGTTAAATGAATACTAAAAACGCTAACACAAAGCTGTGTATACGTATACATTTTGTGCCAGATGAATTAGTCTCGTGTAATTTGGAAAAGAACAAAAATTGTTCTCGTGTAAATTCCTCATTGAGACAATTTTGTTATTGCGCACCAATTCAGCACAATAAAAATTGGGTCACATTGGTGTAGTTATTTGCGGCAATCGTTTTGTCCTACCTTTAGAGTTTCTGCGACAATCGTATTTTGTACTTGGATACAAATAGCTGAATACGTTCTGTTTGAACATTAATTTGTTAGATAACTATCCGACAAAATACATTAACTCCTTTCCCATTCATGAATTTGGCAAAATTATTTGCTATATAAAATAATACATATTTTTTTTTATTACTAATAATGCAAAAAACTTTATTAATATAAGCAAAACCTTATGGTCTTACATTTTTTCTTTTTATCAATTTATCTAAAAACAACTTCTCACTAACTTTTTTATACTTTTTAATGCTATTACACAACAAAAAGAACAATTACAGCCCAAATTACCAAATATAAGAAAACTTTGATAGAAATGAAATTTTATTAACAAAAACTCTATCGGATATTATAACTTTTATGAAAAACAAAAATATTTTTCCTTTTATAGAAAGAAAAAATATATATATATATATATATATATATATATATATATATGGATAGTATGGATAGTTTTCCAACAAAGCATCGAAAATATCGAATGGTGTGACTATCGATAGTTTGTCGGCTCTAGTGTAGCAATTTCTGTTGTGAGGAGAAAAAATGCAAAACTAATTTTATATATATATATATATATATATATATATATATATATATATATATATATATATATATATACATAGTCACGCCATTCGATATTTTCGACGCTTTGTTGGAAAACTATCCATACTATCGATAGTATCGAACTATTTTACTTGCGGTTTACACGTAACATAAAGTGACCAACTTTAACATTAACTGCGTAACTCACGATGTCGACAAGAAATTTTCTTTCGCTTATTTATATTATATATACAAAAACAATATAAATAAGCGAAAGAAAATTTGTTGTCGACATCGTGAGCCAGGCAGTAATTTCTAGTTGATGTTCATTGTAGACTTCAAATGTTAATGTTTGGTTAAGGTTTACATTAAGGTATCTTGGATTGGGTCAATTTATTACTGCCCCTCTTTTTAAGCTAACCTAACATAACCTAGCATGGCTGCTAAAGAATATCTTTTAACAACACAAAATTATATATTCGGTCTCTATTCCATAACCTTCAATTCTGCTAGGCAGAGCTCTAACAGCGTACTTCTTTTTCTTTCTTGCAGTTAGTGTTAACTCATTTTATGTGAGCAGGAGACAAAGCGTTAAGAATGTTAAATTTAATTTTTAAATGAGTTTAGTTTTCAATTTACATACAACTTAGTGTTTTATCAAGAGTTGATCAATTACACGCGAAGTTTTCTGTATTACTAAGTCCAATATTTTAAAATTGAACGAGCTTATTGCTAATTTGGTAATATATTTTTTCAACGATAGTATCGCTATCGATAAAAAAACTATCGGTAGTCTAATGAAAACAAAACTATCGACAGTTTGCCAGTTCTCCACTACACACTGTGCCTTATACCTTATAAAATCATCGTAATTGTAATGCTAAACAAAGTGAATTAAATAAAAAAACTAAAAAGAAATTTTTAGTTTAACTATCGTTAGTTTTTATGATTAATAAAATATAATGACAAACCAATTTTGATGTGACTTATTATTAAGGCAATTATGCCAGCGATTAGTATAGAAAGAACACTGCTTATTACCAGGGAAAAAATTACTTGAAGAAAAATAAGGAAATGTGCAATTATATTAAGGGCCATTATTACAACTCAAAGTTAGTTAAAAGTAGGGTTTTATCGAACGTATAAAAACTTTATCATTTGCAAAATTTTACTTTAACCCGAAGTGAGCGATAAATAACAAACAAGCTTAGCCTACCTGTTAAGTTAAATCCAATTTACAATAATGGAAAGCTTTTTATACGTCCGATAAAGTCCTACTTTTAACTAACTTTAAGTTGTAATAATAGCCCTAAATTTATAAAATATTAAAGGAGAAGCGATAAATATAAAGGAAAGCTTAAAACAAAGATAAACCACGAGGCATACGAGTTCTCTACAATTTCAAACCTAGTTCTATGTAAATATTTTAGTGAATATACTCGTAACATACATACATTGCAAAAGAAGAAATAAGTAGAAATAAAAGCCCACAAATGGTGTGACGAACAGACAGACAGATGGACACTTATTTGACGCAAAATACTTAATGCAAGTGAAAAACTCAGGGGTGAAACAAGTCATAAAAAATATGACAGACATTTAAATTGTTGTCTGTTCTCTTAAAGTGTGGAAAGACATATAAACACAAAGGCATAAGTGCACTTATTGTGTTTGTGTTACAAAATAAAACTGCACAAGGCAGTTCTCGATTGATTTTTTTTTACTAAATCAATAATAAATGTTGTTCTTTAGGTTTATCTATTTTACAAGCAAAGCTTGTAGTCATTCATTAACATGTCTCCTTAGTATTTTATTTTCATGTTTTTTATTGCTGCCCCCTCTATTGACAAGTTAAGACGGCTAAATGCGACAGTACTCGTACTAAAAATATTTTACTCATAGAAAGCCAATCTTTAGACCACTTAACAGTGATTGTGTGTTGACAATAAATGTGGAAATGAATTACACAATTTACAAATGAAAACAAATCCATCAAATTAACGTAGAACGAAAAAAAAACTGTAAGATTACAGTGTTTAAATACGTACTGCAGTGGCATATGACGTGTTTTTGTTGTTATTCTTTAAATGTGAAATTTATAGTGAAATTATAACAAAGCATATTAGGTCAATCTTGTAACTTCCACTCTATCGGACTCGTGTATCACAAATGATCCAAAGCAGATTGGTATTGAACATTAGAAAAAGCGAAAATTTAAACTTGATTTTTCCATATAAAAGTAACTATTTTAATAAACTTATTTTGTGTTTCAGTACGAATAAAATTGGTATCTATATATACATATATAAAAATCAATTGCTGTTCGTTAGTCTGACTAAAACTCGAAAACGGCTGAACGGATTTATCTTATGTTGGTCTTGAAATGTTCGGGAAGGTCTAGGGAAGGTTTAAAAGATGAGAAAATTCGAATAATTGCCGAGAAACCCCTAAACACAGACCTTTTATTTTCCCCATATAAACGTCTTTTTTTAAATAAAATGTAGTCAATTTGAACTTTATTGCTATTCAAACTTAATTTTAGCTAACTTCAGTTGTTAATATATCAAATTATTTTGTTTTATATATAACACACAAATCTTATTTGCAAATAAAACTATTTGCAAATACTGAACTCACCGTTTATACGTAGATAGAATACACTACTATCTGTGAATGATATTGCCACACATTGTAAAATTTGTATTAAATTTCTTACAAAACAAAAATAATTGGCAACATTTTACACTTTATTTGCAAATAGTGCGCTATTTGCAAATAGTTTTCGTGAGTTATTAACTTACAATAAAAAACTTATACGGAAACGCTTTCCAGTTTTATGGAGTTTTATGGTTGAGGTAACCATAATCAAACAGCAACATACTATGATTGAATTATATGGTTGCAGTCAAATCATATTATTGTTAATAGAAAAAAAACTTTAACAATATTATTATCTGAGTTAATTATAATATTATCTGAGTTAATTATATTATAATCTTAGTATTGTAAATATGACAACATTATTGTTAGATGTGACTAAAATATAATTGAGACTCACCATACCATGTTCTAATATTATATTAATATTGTTAAATACGACCACAGTATTATTTAATATAATAATACTATTTTATTTTTTAATCATATATTTATTGTAGAAATAGCTGTGCGTTAAATTCGAAATAAAAATAAATTAATATTGATGAAATAAAATGTGTATATAAAGAAATTTGTACTTACACGACATACATACATGTCTGTATAAATAGGCACACAAATATTTATATATTTTTAATGGTCTACCCTTTTGTTTATACTTTATTTATTTATTTATTAATTTATTTGTTTTTTTATTTATTTAACACCTCACGTGCACTACCGATAGCTTACAAACGAAATACTGAACTGACAGATGTTCCTGAAAAAGATTTTTTTAAAAACTTAACATAGTATGGTTTTAGATAACATTATATTGTTATTTACATCATATTATTTTTAAATAATAATACTAATTATGTTGTAGTCATAAATTTTTAACAAGACTATAATGTTAAACTCTAACCATATCACACTTTTTTATGGATGTGATAATGTAATTATTAAATTCAAACATTACTCTATTTATCGTAACGAAATAAATGTTTAAAATAGCAATAACTAGTTTTCGACGACCACACATTTGTTTCAGAGAACATAATATTGTTTTCTCAACCATTCTACAACCATATCTTTTCTTTGCGTGTATAAACGGGATAATAGATTGATAAATATTAAGTTTTGTCACATATTAAATTTTTGAACGCAACCATAATAGTTGACATTAGATTTGGCAACCAACTAATATGTCAATCCATTCTGTCGTACTTCAGAACACGGAAAAAAGTATTGCGATATTGTGTTGCAATATCTTTGAGTGCGCGAGAACTTTCTTCACTTTGGTGATCCTTTGTGATAGTGACATTCCAAGTAATGTGCTCTTATTTTTTATTTTCTTTTTTGATATTTGTGATTTTCGTCAGACTTTTCTAGATATTCCCCAAACAACTGTTGCTGATGAACTAAATACAGACACTCCAATTAACAACTAGCATGCGAGTATTTTTGCAACAAGATGAAACTGGAAATGTGGTTGCGAAGCAGTTGTTAGACATTGGAAATAACAAAGTTGCAGTATACACCTCTAACGGATTCATCACATTGTCAACAGATTTCTGTCACATCACAGACTCAAAATAAGAGCTTATTCAGCGTGTTTTCCCAGATATAGCGCAAAAGTTAAACAACCATAATTGGCTGGGTGAACGAGCAATATTGGCGGCGAAAAATAAAGATGTCGAGGATCTCAATGCGACTCTTCAGAATTTGCTTCCAGGACAGCTGGTTTCCTTCAAATCAGTTGACACCGTTATGAACCAGGATGACGTAGTCAACTATCCCACGGAGTTTTTAAATTCACTGGAACTGACTGGATTACCACCTCACAATTTGCAGTTAAAAGTTGGATCAGTTGTCTAGAAATTGCATGACACTCTTACGATTACAAATTTATATAATAGATAGCATATTTCCGTATTAGGTCTTGTGGAAAACAAGAACTTGGTCAAAATTAATATCTCACTTCTTTTAATTGCCGAAACTTTGGATAGGAACTTGACCTTTTTTCACATTTATGTTTTTGTGAGGATCTGACTACTTTTTTTTAAATTTTCTATAATAACACTTTTTAAACTTAAAATTTCTAGTGTGTCTTATTTTTATTGGAAATGAAAATGGCATAGTTGCATAAAAAAATGGGTTATAGCGTGATGAGTGTTGGATTTTACACCTTAAAAATGCACTATTATATCATTATAACGGATCGCTAGTGTGAACGCAATTTGGTAAGAGTCGTCTGGAAAGAATCAGGTAATTTTCTCAATATATTTATATATTAAAGTCTGCTTAGCCGAAGTACATAAATCAAAAGGATATGCCCAATGTGTATGCAAAGTTTCAATAGGGTAGGTAGTGCTTTTAATTTTTGGAATTTCCGATTGAGTAAATTAATTAGGACTCTTTGTCTACAAAATGTCAGCTTTCTACAATATATTATTACGTACAATTTTTATTGGCCTGGCCCCGCGGACTTCTATATCTGCTAGTGCTTATGGTTCATGCAAAGTTTGGTATTAAAAAGTTAATGAGAAATACCTGAGTATTAAATTAAAAACTGCTAAGCCGAAGTACCTGATAGAAAAAGCTAAGATTTATTGGTGAAGTCACGACTACTTTTCAAAATAGGAAATGTTTATTTTGGATAAGTGTAATGTGTATGAAAAGCTTCAATAAAATTTATCTTAATTTTGAATTAAAAGTGTTTATCCTTCTCGTTTTTTAGATTTTTTAGTGATCTCTGATCTATTTGTGTATCAAATTTCAGCTCTCTAGTGCGAATTGGAGTTTTAAGATTTTCCAATTGGCTTACTCTACACTTACTTGTGTATAAAATTTCAGGTCTCTAGCAAGAATTAAATTCTATGAGCATTATCCCTCCCACTATTTTAAACTCACAATTTTGTTATGAGCAGCGCTTATAATTCATGCTAATTTTCTTCTAAGATATGCTAGACTAAAGTCGATTACACACGGGGCTAACATTTTATAGGAGTGATAAGGCCACTTTTTAAGGTGATAGTTTAAAGTCTTGAATACCTGAAACGCGTATGCAAGGTTTCACTAAATTGGCTTGAGTTAAAAGCTGTATATTAAGTTTTTAGTTCCAAACAATATTAGCGTAACCCCACCCATTCTGGTAAAATTTTTTGAGTTTTCAGATTTTTCTAGTAGGTTTCTCACCTAGACCTACTTCTGTATTAAATTTCAGCTCCTTAGCGAAACTTTAAATTTTTAATTTTTATGGGCGTAACCCCACCCACTTTTCCAAACTTAAGATTTTTTTCGGCCAGTGCTTATTATTCATGTCAAGTTTCATTACGAACGGATAATAATACCCACATAAGTAGCATATTTAAATATGCTGAGCCGTAGTACATGAAAATGAGGTTTAAATTATATGGGCGTGTCAAGGTCCAATTTTTTAATGAAACATTTACAGCCTTGCATTATCGCAATACATATGCCAAATTTTAATAAAAACAGCTTCCATTAAGCGCTTTATATTAGCTTTTTTAATTCTGATTTTTATGGGCGTAGCTCCGCCCTCCTGGGTAAAATTTCCTAGTTTTCAGATTTTTTATTTTATTTCTCACTTAGACCTAGCTCTGTATCGAATTTCAGCTCACTAGCGCAAATTTTAATTTTTATGGACGGAGCCCCGCCCCCTGGATTAAAATTTCCATGTTTTCAGATTTTTCTAGTTCATTGCTCATCTAGATCTACCCGTCTACCAAATTTTAGCTCTCTAGCTAATGCGGAAGTGCTTCATCAATTTGATGAGTGTATCAGTGGTCTGTGGTCAGTGAGTATGTCTTAAAATATAAAATTTTTGCACCTCGATATCTCCGGAACCTTTCGTTGTGAAACCTTGTGAACCTTTTAAACTTCGCACATGAGGTAACATGAATTTATTCTAATTATGATTTAAATATCATAATTTTACGATTGCGGGGAACAAAGTTTTGAGAGGTGTGAAAATAGCTCGAATGGCTTCGTGTAAATATACACAATGCGTGCATTGGCCAGAACTCGGCCAGGCGCACTGCCGTGTGCCTAGATCAACCTCGACTGTGCAATGGAACAAGACTGTGCAATGGAACAGGACATTAAGGCAACAATCATAAAAGGAAATTACAAAGGAAAGGATGTCTTGATCCCGGGGATACCAATGATTCCAACGGATTTACCGTTCGATTTTAAATGCTTACAATTTCCAGTACGTCTGGCCTTTGCGATGATCATAAATAAATCGCAAGGACAGTCATTAGAAGTTTGCTGAATCAACTTGGAGTTTCCCTGTTTCGCGCATGGACAATTATACGTCGCGTGTTCGCGCGTCGGAAAACCGTATTCTTTGTTTATTAACGAACAGCAAAACAAAACAAAAAATATAGTTTATGAGAAAGCTTTAAATTGATTAACAGACTGTATCATAACAGTGTGTGTCTCTCAATATCAAATTTAAACCTTATAAATAGCCAGTATTTCAGGAAAACTCTGTTTTGTAAGTACACAGAAAAAAATATCATCGAAATGCAACCAACAAAACAAATTGTTAATATTTAATTTAAAAATTAACAATGATCATTGTTGATATAACAAATTTAAATTTTTGTAGTCAATTAAACTACTCAACAAAATTATTTGTTAAATTATATCATAACGGAATGCGCTCATCTAGAAGAAACAAGAAATCTTGTTTTTTGTGAGAGGTAAGTGAGTCAGTTTATTAGTCCTGAAGTTGCCGGTTCAACTCCGCTCAAAGACATTTAGTGTTTTTCACAGTTTTGTGTATAAAAAAGCATTATTAATATCATAATTATGATACGAAAATTCTACAATTCACATTGTTAATATAACAATAACTTTAATTGAAATAAGTTTGAAATCTAACAAAAATAAATGTTGAAAAAATAAATAAATTTCAACAAACTATTTGTTGATATACTTAATTGAAAATATTTTTCAGATTTTCCTTTAACTTACAATTTCGTTAATTGTATTTACAAAAATCGTTGTAGGCTCAAAATCAATTAATTATTTAATTAATATCACAAAAAAATTAATTGTATTTACAAATCATTTTTTTCTGTGTAAGTAACATGGTGTGTCGAAAATAATAATAAAAGTTCATGCTTCATTCAAAAAATGCTTTTTTATTAAATACAGATTCCTTTTGTTATCTAGACTGCCGTGCGCTAGGCCAAGTTACGGCCAATGCACGCAGTGTGTATATTTACAGGAAGCCATTCCAGCTGTTTTTACCCCCCTCATAACTTTGTTCCCCGCGACGGTAAAATTATGATATTATGAATTCATGTAACCTCATATGAGAAGTTTGAAAGTTTTACATTGAAGGGTTCCAGAGATATGGAGGTGCAAAAAGTGCAAATTTTAAGACATACTCACTGACTCACTGATTCACTGATCACTCATCAAATTGATGAAGCACTTCCGCTCTAGGTAGAGAGCTAAGATTTGGTACACGAGTAGATCTAGGTGAGCAATGAACTAGAAAAAACTGAAAACCCGAAAAATTTTACCAAGAGGGCGTGGCTACGCCCATAAAAGTTAAAATCTGTCCTAGTGAGCTGAAATTTACTACAGAGCTAGGTCTATGTAAACAATACACTAAACAAAATTTTAAAACCCGAAAATTTTGGCCAGGAGGGCGGTGATACGCCCATAAAGGCTAGAATTAAAAAAGCAAATCAAAGGCGCTTAATGGGAGATATTTTATTGAAATTCGGCATACATACTGCGATAATGCAAGCCTAAAAATTTTTGATTAAAAAGTGGGCGTTGACACCGCTATACAATTTAAACCTCAATTTTCATGTACTTCGGCTCAGCATATTTAGATATATTATTTCTGTTTGTATTATTATCCGTTTGCAACGAAACTTGACACGAATTATAAGTACTGGCCGAAAAAAATCTTGAGTTTGGAAAAGTGGGCATGGTTACACCAAAAAAAAAATTAAAAATTAAAAGTTGCGCTAAGGAGCTGAAATTTGATACACGAGTAGGTCTAGGTCAGAAAACAATAAGAAAAACCTGAAAATCTAGAAATTTTAGTCAGGGGGTGGGGCTGCGCCCATAAAAATTAAAAATTAAAAGTTGCGCTTATGATACACAAGTAGGTAAAGGTGAGAAACCAACTATCTGAAAAACCAAAAAATTTTACCAGAATGAACGATACTATTGTTTGAACCTGCAACTTACAGCTTTATTTATAAAACTTATTAATGCTTTTTAAGAAAAATTTTTTATTAAAATTTGACTTAAAATCCCTTTATAAAGCTTTAGTAGTTTATATAAAGCAGGCTGTTAATATACAGTTTTTAACTTAAGCCATTTTAATGAAACCTTGCACATACGTTACACGTATACAATACTTTAAACTATCACCTAAAAAAGTGGGCGCGATCACTCCCATACAATTTTAGCTTTGTGTTTAATCTACTCCGGTCTAGCATATTTTAGAAGAAAATTAGCATGAATTATAAGCGCTGCTCACAACAAAATTGTGAGTTTAAAATAGTGGGAGGTGTAATGCTCATATATATAGGTATAGTTCACACTATAGCATTGCACAGATGCATCTGTTTGCACCAGTTTTGCGTGTTTTTTGGTTCTTGTATGAAAAAATATGTTATTTAGCGTTTTTTTACTAGTTGTAAATGTTGATTTTTAAAGCAGTTATTGTACGGTTGTGCAATGACCAAATGAGAAAAACACGTTTGTATGTATTTGTTTTTCTATAACAAATAAGATACATAAAACTGGTTTTAACATAAGTACCACATGGTGTGCTGAAAAAAAAAATCCATGGTTGATGAATGAATGAATGAAAGTAAAATTTCACATACACATGTAAGTAAATGATACATGTACATGAAACACATGCATGTGTAATTACTCTCAGAGCAAAATTCTCTCTCTCTCTCTCTCTCTGTATACTTGGCTGCGCCACAAAATAACATAACGAACGTCCTCACATACATCTGTCCATCATGTATTTGTTTCAACAATGGTTTTTTTCATATGTTTGTATTACAATATGTATTTTTGGGCAGATCAAACAGTTGCTCAGCAGCAATACAATAAGCAATTGTTATTTGTTTTAATTGTATTTTAATTTGGAAAAGCACGCACACACAATAACTCTTATACAAGTTCTGTCGCTCACACTACAATTATATGGTACATACTATGGTATATTTGTTTTGGCTATACAAACGAGTATACAAATGCAACCCTATAGTTCACACTAGAGAGCTAAAATTTTATACACAAGCAAGTGTAGATGAGTAAGCCAATGGGAAAATCTTAAAACCAAGAAGTTTTATCCACTAAAACTCCAATTCGCACTAGAGAATCTAGATCAAAGATCACTAAGAAAAATCTAAGAAACCAGAAATTTCAATCAGGGGTTGGGAAAAAACACTGTAAACTCAAAATTGTGTTAAATGTTACTGAAGCTTTTATTACAAATTGCTCTTATCCAAAATAAAAATTTCCTGTTTTGAAAAGTGGCCGTGACTTCACCCATAAATCTTAGCTTTTTCTTTCATGTACTTCGGCTTAGCAGTTTTTAGTCTATTACTCATGTATTTTTCATTAGCTTTTTCCTACGAAACTTAACATGAACCATAAGCACTAACAGATATAAAAGTCGGTGGGGCCAAGCCATAAAAATTTTATGTAATATTATACTGCAGAGAGCTGAAATTTTGTAGACAAATAGTCCTAATTGATTTACTTAATCGGAAAATCCAAAAATTAAGCACCAGCTACCCTATTGAAAATTTGCATGCACATTGGGCATATCCTTTTGATTTGTGTACTTCGGCTAAGCAGACTTTAATATGTAAATATATTGAGAAAATAGGCGGGATCACTCCCACTAAAATTTACGCTGTATTTTATGTACATGTTTCTTTCCAGACGACTTAACAAATTGTGTACACACTGCCGACCCGTTGTAATAACACAATAATTCATTTTTAAGGTGTACAATCCAACACCTATCACGCTCTAACCCATTATTTTATGCAACTATGCCATTTTTAACTGGCACAGTGATCATGACTAGAAATTAAACATCCTAGAAATTTTAAGTTTAAAAAGTGTTATCATAGAAAATTTTTCAAAAAGTAGTCAGATCCTCACAAAAACATCAAAAGCAGTGAAATATAAATTTTGACCAAGTTCTTGTTTGGTCATTTAAAAAAAAATGCAGAGTTATTTTTCACTATAAAAATTTTATTTTATTTAAATTCACGGGGGTTTTTTTTTCTTTCTTTGTATGTACCGTACTATCGGGTTTACAAACTGTAATTAAGTTTTTACATGAAAAACATATAGACAAAAGCACAACAACTTAACGAAAGAGAAAACAAAAACGTAGAAAGGTGCAATGTACAATAAGGGACCTTTAGACTAATGAACAATAAGGGACCTTTACACTATGCGCGTAAACATTAGCTGAAGCAATTTTTTTTTAAATTTTTTGAATAATGTATATACTCGTATAATTAAGTTTCATATATTATATGTTACCTGCTTTATATCTATTTTACCATTAAGAGGAAAACGTCATCAAGATTACTGGCCACATAAATTATTAAAAGGTAAATTCATCTAAAGCCAAAATAAATTTTCTCGTCAATCTTTAGTCTTTTCTACAGGATTAGTATACATACATAGATAAGAAATAAATAAAATTGTAAATTGATTACAAAAGGCCTAAAGCTTAAATTAAATTTATATATAATTAGTATCATGATACAATTATATAAAGGTACAACCATATTTGACGTATAAAATTAAATCTGACTTTTGTCCCAATTATTTGATTACTGTTTTTATTTTTTGTAAAGAGAGAGGAAAACGTTGTCACACACATATAATGGCAACTTTTATTTAGGAATGCTTTTTTAAATGTGTAATTTGACTTTAGAAATTATAGTTCAATACATAGTTTTATAAATGTTGTACCAATTGGACAAGAGGATAAAGAAATTTGCGTGTAATATGACCTACAAATGTAAGAAAATGTTTAATTTTTTATTTAATTCACCTGATAATAAAAAGCTTCACGGCTAGGAATGCAACATCATTCTTAAAAGCATTCATGTTTGAAAACATCAAAAATTCGGCAAAAGAAACGCGAAAATTAGCAAAGCCTTGCTAAAAGCAGCATAATATTGGTTAAAATTACCGAAAACTGTTAAAAAGCAGACTACTCTTGAAATTTAAAAAAACGGTAACACTAAAAAATCCCAAAATTATAAAATCGCCAAACCGAAAAAAATCGCCAAAAATTGAAAAAAACGAAAAACGCCAAAAATTTATAACACTAAACTAAGTCGCCAAATCTGAAAAAAATCGACCAAATTAAAAAATCGCCAATCAATCAACTTAAGAAACTGCAGGATTGACTATTATTGTTAAATATTTTTTTTAAATAGTAAAAAACAAAATACTATCAGCATTATGTGCAACGAAAAACTGGCATGAAGTTAACGTAAATTAAAAAAATTAAATTAAATTAAAAATATAGTTGTACCACAAGAAAATTGCAGTCATTATACCAGAATTCTATTAATTCGATTGACAACTAGTTCGGGCTTCTCAACCAATTTGTTTTCCCTTTTAACCAATTTTATCTGCACAGAGAGAATAGTTTGGTTAAAAATCTGTTTGAGCAACAAATATTTAATTATGTATTCCAATGTTCCATTTTTGCTACCAATTATCAATCGAATGTACAATTTTTTCATATTTATAAACAAAAAACCATAATTACAATGGAAATAGAATTCTGACACAGGCTTCAGACGATGAAATTTATGACGACTATTTTTCTTGATTCCTTTTTGAAGTTTCTACCGAAAATTATTTGCGTTCATACGGTGATTATTTTTACATGTCAAATTTTTTTTATTGATTTTGATTTTTATTGATTTTATTGTTTATACACACATGTGCAGTACATACCCTGTCGGAGAATGTGTTGTTGACTACAAAAATAGTTAACTTATAGTTAACGTTTCTTAGACTAACTAAAATCTAACTGCAATGTCATCCAGAACAAACCCAAAATTAATTCTTAAGTTGAATACGTAATCAAATTTGATGAGAGCCAACAAATTTATTCTCAGCTACTTTGAAACTCATTTCAGTTTTATATTAACATTTTGCTGTTATTATTTTAGATGGTACCTTAGCCGAGTGGTAGCGCGTTGAGTACACAACGTGTGATGATACGTGTTCGAACCCCGGAAAAAAAATTTTAACTTACTGACTACCACTTGAATTAAAAAAGTCAACTTAAAGTTAGCTGAAAGTAGTGCAGAGTGAGACAATTGACTACCGCCTAGGACATTGCAATGTTAAAATAGTCAGTTGATTACAATAAAAGTAATCCAATGTCAGTACTATTTGCGAAATAGTTAGTTTACTGTTAACGGAATTTCCCACAGGGTATGAAAAAACCATAGAAAACAGAAATCGAGCCATTTTTTCTACCCCTCTTTCTACTCTACCCCAAAAATTACGTCGAAAAATAGACTTCATAAAAGTCTTCGTGTGAATTAGGTGTTACAATAATTTTATTAGTAATAACAATTGATTCCGTTCATTTCTAATAACCATTTAAGAGTATTGGTAGACACAACTGAATTAAATATATGTTAGGAAGTAATATGACTGAATATTGGTTTTTGAAATTAAAAAATTATTCTTGTAAACAATATTTAATTTGAAAACAAAAATTCGGTTATTCTAACTAATTAATCATTTGCCGCTCTACTGAAATTATATACAATAAACGAAAAAAAAAAATAAAATACTTTATTGATATTCCTAACCGAATAAAGAATTAAATCAAACAATTTTTTATTCTGAATACAAAAGGAAACACATAATCGTTTGCTTATTCTTCATTTGTGGAACAATTTTGAATACAAGAAACAAATAATAAAAATTAAATACAAATGTCATATAAAAAATATATTTTGCAGAATAATTAGTGCTAATTCACACGGTGAAATTTATGACGTCTATTTTGCTTAATTCTATTTTGAAGTTGCTACCAAAAGTTACTTGCTTTCATACGATGTTTTTTTTGGACGTCTAATTTTAGTTCTCTCCACCCATATAGCCAATAAGCTAGAAGAGTAACAATAAAAAATAACAATAAGACAGACGAGTACCACTAATACGTACACAGAGAAAAAACTGCCTCATAGAATCAATAAGATTTTCCCTATGAAACGTTTTTAGGCTAAGGGGTATCCCAGCAGAAAGAAGCGAAGATTTTTTCATAGAGATTCCTTATTGTTTTTATGTGGTAAATCTTATTAATTTTATCAAGAAGAAACCACATAAAATCAAGAAGAAATCTTATTATTCACAACTTTTTTTACTCAATTTCCGTTACTTTTGGCACCAAAAAAACAATCCATAGATAAAAACTTCTTGATTCTATTAGGTTTTCTTATAAATTGTAAACTATATGGATTTCTTATTGATTTTATTAGGTTGCCTTATTGATTTTTTCAATAAGGTTTTCTTTTTGAATTTATTAGGTTCCTATATGATTATGTGTAAAGCATCTTATTGATTTTTTTAATAAGGAAATCTTCTTGATTTTATGAGGTGTCTTGTTATTTCATGTCTATAAATAGACACAGACAATTTTTTTTCATGATCTTTTTGGTTTTTGTATAAGCATGTTTGCAAAATTATTTCAATGGTTATTCAGACTGCTTGTTAGCATATTGGTTAGAGTGTTTGTCTATCAGTCAGAAGTTTGCTGGTTCAATACTTGTCCCCTTTCAAAGTATATGGTATAGAATTTAAATGAAAATATATAAGCAAAACGCAAAGAATAAAGAAAGACATAATTTTTTTTTATTTTATGAGGTCGCCTCATAAAATCAAGAAAAAAAACCTTATTAAAAAAAATCAATAAGATAACCTCATAAAAACTACAAGATTTCTTGTCGATTTTTTCAAAAAGGTTTTCTCTATGAGATTAATAAGATTTCCTTAGTGAAAAAAAACCATAGAGATTTCTTATTAATTTTGTTCTATTTTATAAGGTAATTATTAGGCTCTGTTTTCTCTGTGTAACAACAATAACAACAAGAGTAGTGTAAAGAGAAATATGAAAAAAACCATGAAAAACAGAAATCAAGTCATTTTTCTTACCCCTCTTTCTTATCTACACCGTTCGCTAACAAACAAAAAGTGACGTCGAAAAATAGACTTCATAAAAGTCTTCGTGTGAATTAGGTGTTACACAAAATCCTGATTTTATAGAAAAGGTAAGGACATTATTATATAAATATATCGCAAAATATACGAAATGTTATTGCTCTTATGCTGAAGTGAAATTATTTATGCAAATAATTTGTAGTTTCTTGATAGGAAAAAAATCTGTGTGTTAAAGCCGAAGACCGGCAAGGGATGTTACAATGCACAGCGTGGAAAAATTTGCTTATTTCACTTCAGAATATAACAAATTTAGAATAATTTGCGATGAATATAATATGTAATGTACTTACCTTTTTATTCTGCACAAATTGTTTTTATGTATGTATGTATGTATGTATATGAGCCATGTCTACCAATGATTCCTTTAGAAATACCAATTTATTGGTTGTATCAATTAATTATTTCTATAGTCACAATTAACATTTTCTGTTGATATAACCATTTCACTTCTAAAATTCAAATATCGCTAATGAAAAATTGGTGCATGCGAAAGCTATATTCGTTCATTACAACAGAATTGTAATGAATGAATATAATGTTTATATATATAATGTTCGTTCTCCTGAAATTCGTCCTTTAGTGAAAATCGAAATTTGAAAATTTAGAAAAATCAATTTTTTTTTAATGAAAAATGCAAATGTTAAGTGTTTTGAAATCCGGATATTTTTAAAGGGCACAAAAGACATAAATTCCAAAAAAATTTAGCCGCCCAGGTATGTTCGTTCTCCTGAAATTCGTCCTTTAGTGAAAATCGAAATTTGAAAATTTAGAAATATCAATTTTTTTTATGAAAAACACAAATGTTAAGGGTTTTGAAATCTGGATATTTTTAAAGGGCACAAAAGACATAAATTCCAAAATAATTTAGCCGCCCAGGTATGTTCCTTCTCTAGGAATTCACTCAAATTAAACTCAAATCTATGTTTTTTGGTTTGTTTTTATTTGTTCACAAACACACACATACACTTATACCAATTTTTTTTGATAGCTATTTTTTTTCTTTTTGACTATCACTTCTCATGTATTATTAATAATTATTAAATAATAATATATTAGATTTAAGATTCGAATACTTATTGTTAGTTCATATTTGAAGATACAATAAATATATACATGTATATATATATATATATATATACATGTTAGATAAGATACCAATTATACGTGCTTCGCAAGTAGATTCATATTGAATCTACTTGATTCGATCTCATAATTTTGTATGGCGAGACAAGTTTATTTGGTCTTGATTGGGGTATGAATAACCTGACCAGAAATTCCGCTTTAAGCCTGGTACTGTGTTGAAAGTTTTGAAAAATTTTCAGCACCATTGATTATTTCGCGTGAAAAATTTGACACGTTTTTGTATAAATTTCTCGCCTTTAGTGCTTGAAAGCATGCAACATTGTTAAAATTCCGTGCGAAAAAAGCATTGCTCATGTTGTTTCGCAGCTAAACTAAAATGATGCCAGACTAATTTTGCATGGAAAGACATGATTTTACGTGTTTTTCACAACAAGAACAGAGTACTACTTTTGCGAATTTATTTCGCAAATTTTTCATACCAAATACTTTTATATGTAGTTTGACAGCATTTCGCACGAAATTGTGAGCAGAGTACCAGTCCTTAGGTGGGATTATCCATCTTTTCGCTGATCGACCCCGCTTGGGATTTCTATTCCACTTTATCTCGATTTTTAAAGTTTTGAAATTTTTAATCTCATATTCGATTTTTATTAACATGTATTCATTCCAAATATTTTTTCAATTGTAGTTATTGCTTAACTAGCAAAAATCCTGTTTGCTTCGCTACACCTTATGCACGTTATGTAGAATTCAATTCTCATTATTAACATAAATAATCATAAAGAGTTTCAAAATTCTCACTGCATTAGTTTTCAAGACACTTTTTAAGTAAACATTTTCTCTATTTGAGAGGAGCCACGCTCAATTGTCCAACCCCGATTATTTTCTATCATCCGCAGAATCAGCGCAATATCAAGTTTTTATTTGTAGCAGATACCAAGAGATTAAAAAGCTAATATTTAATTAATTAGGAGGTGACAAATTTTTGCTCCATTATTGGCTCTTTTTTATAATACCTTTATCCTTTATGCCTTTATGCCTTTATAAAATTTTTATCTTACTGCTTACGAAAAAATTCAAAATATTGACCGTTTTCTCTTCCAATATATCTTGAAATAAATGTTGCTTCTATGTGGGAAGCGCCATGCAAACTTTAGGCATTAAATAGTTAATAGCCTATCGTTGCTTTAGACCACAGTAATACGATGTGCGCAAATCAGTAAGATCAGTATACTGGTATTATTTTTGAATTCGAACTTTTTTTGTAAGGCAACACACATTCTAGAAAACGTTACTTATACAAAATTTAGATTTCTTGCTTCATTAGACGCAAATATATTCCAAAATAAAAAAATTATATGGAATGTTCCACATCAAAAAAAAAAAAAAAAGCGAAATATATGCAACCGCTCTTGAAAGTTGCTATTACACGCAAAGAAAAGATATGATTGGAGAATGGTTGAGAAAGCAATATTATGTTCTCGGAAACAAATGTGTGGTCGTCGAAAACTAGTTATTGTTATTTTAAACAATTATTTCATTACGATAAACAGAGTAATGTTTTAATTTAACAATTACATTATTGCATCCATATAAAAGTGTGATATGGTTAGAGTTTTACAATACAGTTTTGTTAAAAATATATGACTACAACATAATTTGTATTATTATTTAAAAATAATATGATGTAAATAACAATATAATGTTTTCCAAAACCATACTATGTTAAGTTAAAAACAAAATTTTTTTCAGAAACATCTGTCAGTTCAGTATTTCGTTTTTAAGCTATAGGTAGTGCACGGGTGTTGTTAAATAAATGAATAAATAAATAAAGTATAAACCAAAGGGTAGATCAGTAAAAATATACAAACATTTGTGTATCTTTTTATACAGACATGGCTGTATGTCGTGTAAGTATACATTTCTATATACACAATTTATTTCAACAATATTAATTTATTTTTGCTTCGAATTTAACGCACAGCTGTTTCTGCAATAAATATATGATTAAAAAATAAAATAGTGTTATTATATTAAATAATACTGTTTTCGTATTTAACAATATTAATATAATATTAAAACATGGTATGGTGAGTCTAATTTATATTTTAGTCACATCTAACAATAATGTTTTCATATTTACAATACTAAGATTATAATATAATTAACTCAGATAATATTATAATTAATTCAGATAATATTATAATTAACTCAGATAATAATATTGTTAAAGTTTTTTTTTGCTATTAACAATAATATGATTTGACTGCAACCATATAATTCAATCATAGTATGTTGCTGTTTGATTATGGTTACCTCAACCATATTTTTTCTTTGTGTGTACCAGCGAACGGCATTTGATTTTTATATATATGGATAAATAGTTTTGTTTATTTAAAAGCGTTTCTTTTGAGTTGAAAACTGTGTTTCCTATTAAGCTTTGTACATATCCCGCTTTCTAAAATAATTAATTTTTAAATCCCGCTTTTTGGTGGTATTTTCTTCAAAATCCCGCTTTTTGATCGATCATGTCCCGCTTTTTGCAAAAACCATCTGGTCACGTTAGGTATGAAGCATAAATAAAGAGGGAAGCACGTATCGTGGAAACTTAGGCTGAGTTTACATCTGGCATTTCTTGTGTGTCATTTGCCCAGAAAAGTGTAACCAACTAATTACTAATGAAAAACTGTTTGATTCAGACATGTATTTATTGATGTAAACAGTTTGCAATCATGCTGGATTCTATAAAATTGTCTATTAGTTATGTACGAAATTATTTAACTTAATAAATACATGTCTGAATCTAAAATTGTTTCATTAGTAATTAGTGGTTACGCTTTTTTTACACTTGTGTGACACATGGCACACAGATGGAAACCCGGCCCTACTACATATAAGAAGAAACCCCTGACGTATACTTTATTTGTTAATAATTCTAATAACGAAAATATTACTCATACGTAAATCACGAGTTTTTAAAAAACACTGCTCTTCAAAGAAATTCATTTATTTTCAGCTTTATCTATCTATTAAAAAAGGCGGTCACGCTAAATTATTTCAATATAACTCGATAACGGTTTGTTCGATTTTAATAAATTTAGCACTGAAAGATGCGAAATAAAAACTCATATATTTTGATTCGATTTTCAACGGTTTCAATATTATTAATACAAAATTAAAATTTTGTTTTGTCTTAAAAAATTCATAAAAAATTCTAAACGTCAAATATATCACATATTTTAGTTATCGGAAAGCTAAGTATGTATATAGTATACATAAATGTATATAAGCTAGCGATAACTAATTAAAATCAGCGCACAAATTTTGATTTACTCACAATTAAATGCAGGTATCCCCCATTGACATACATTGTGTAACATATTTATCCGTAATACACTTGCACTTTGCGATTCCATTGCAAAACCATGCCAATTAAAGCAATTACTTTGTATGGCTCTTAGGGCCATTATTACAACTTATCGTTAGCTAAAGGTAGGATTTTATTGGATGGATAAATACTTTTTCATTCTTACAACTTCATTTTGACCGAAAGTGAACGATAGCTTAAAAACAAGTTCATCCTACCTGTAACTTTTATCGTGAGGTTTAGTCATTTGATGTTACCATATTTTCATCAAAAATATGGCATAAAACAAAAACAATACAACACAAAACACATAATAATAAAACAAAAAATAAAAGAATTGACAAAACTGTTTTCATTAGTTTGTAATTTGACAAAAAAAAAAAAAAAAACAAAAGCAAGTTGCCACTTATATGCTGATGACTCCCTTCTATATGCACATGATGAGTCTCCTCAAAGCGCACATCAACGTGTTTCTGAATGCTTCCGGAAAGTATAAATATACTGTCGTTCCGGAAAGCAAAGATCTTAAGTTAGCATTAAATGGTAATGAAATACAAGTTAAAGATAGCATAAAATATCTTGGGGTCAATTTTAATAAACTAACGAAATTTAATAGTCACGTTCTATTAAATCTGAATAAAGCAAATCGTGTCAAAGGAGCCTTTGGAAAACTATTTAACAGAAAATTTTTACCAGTTAGGTTAGTATTAGACCAATTCTTCTCTATGAATTTCCAATATGGTTCAGCATCTCAAAAACAATTATGAGAAAACGGAAATTTTCGAATGGCATGTTAGGCGAAAATGCATAGAAAAGACTTACCAATACTTAAACAAAAGATTTTCAAATAAATTTATTTATGATAATGCCAAATTATCGCCATTATCTCAGTATGCTTTTGAGCTGCTGAAAGGTTTTGTTGAAAAATTGTCCTGCTTTGAAGGCAACTACGCAATATATTTCTTGCATTGGGATTTTGCAAGAGAATTTCAATGGTTTTGTTGGACAAAACTTTTATTTGAATAATACTCCCGGTATTCACAGAGTTTAATTTAATTTGTACATATTATTATTTTTTTTCTTCTTTTGTTTTTTTTCAATCTGTTAAGTCGTAGTCTTAATTTTTAGTTTAAGATTTAGTTTTAAGTTTTAATATTAATATTAATATTAATATTAATATTAAGTTTAGTTATTGTAAATAAAGCTTTACTAGCAATGACAAGTGGCGGGAGCAAACACTGTTTCTACCTATGTTAATTTTATTTAAAAACTAAAAACATTTCATTCGATTTTCATAAGCACGAAGCATATTCGAAACAAAGTTATGTTATTAAAATAATACTTTATAGTTTTAAGTTTTCAAAAAATGTATGTTGGAACAACCCTGTAATATGAAAAAAATTAAGTCTCAATAAAACTAACTAACTAACTAACAAGTTGCCACTAAGCATTTATAACAATAAATAGCCACAAAATTCACAGAAATGTTGCCACCAAACAAAAACAGTATTATTTACTTTATCGGACAGTTGTAATGATGAATAAAATTAGAGGTCACTTTACAGTTCAGTTTTGCTAAAGTTACGATTAACTATCTGGAACTTTATCGTCAAGTCATAATAATGGCCCTAAGAGTTAAAAAATATAGAAATAATAAAAACATGCATATTAAAGTCTTGCACAAGACCACTTACAGAAACTTTTAAGACATGAGGTATTTTTCAAATGCTTTACTACTGCAAAATCTTCTAAATGATATGCTTAATAACACTATTGGCAAGACATTTGTTTCAGTTATTGTGGTATAGGAGTAAAGAAGAAAATACTTCGTGACGGAAAAATTTGTGAGGCTTGCTTTTTCTTACGCATGGGCGCGTATACAAATGTCTTGCATTTACATGCAAACGCACATAAGCATTGACATTAGTTGTGTGCGCTTGCTTTAAAAAAACCCTCCTTTAAACACGTAATAGCTTACCATCTACATCTTACACACAAACTCAAACGTACAATATGAAAAATAACAAGCATACAATCATCAACACTACTTCTTTTGAGTGTTTGTTACGAACAAGAAGTCACTCACATCAGTCGTTAAGCATCTCTGGGTTGAAGAACATCGTCTCGCGTCATCGCAATTATGTCTCAAGTGCGATCAGGCTTGTGTGTGTTGTTTGGCCTTAGAGAGTTTTTCGTCTCGCTCGCACTGGTTGACTGATCTGCCACGGATAACCGTATAATCTGGTTTTTTGTGGAATTTCTTTAACAACCACGTTGCTACTTCCTATGTGAAGGCATAGGTCATGTACAGTCAGTCACAAAACCTTTAAAAATACTGTTAATAACATCTTGGGTATATGGTCTAGTTGCTCCGCCCATATTTGTGCAACACCATGTTATACAAATTTACTTTGTATAATATGTATAAGTAAATAAATAAAACACTCACATACACAAACATCTGCTAATTAAACGACAGCATTTATTATTGCTTTAGTATAATACCTGCCACGAGAATACATTTAAAAAACAAGACGTATTTACATTCCAAGACTGTTTACGTACACGCAAAGAAAGATATGGTTGTAGAACGTTTGAGAAAACAATATTATGTTCTCTGAAACAAATGTGTGGTCGTCGAAAACTTGTTATTTTAAACATTTATTTCGTTACGATAAGCAGAATAATGTTTTAATTTAATAATTATATTATCACATCCATAAAAAAGTGTTATATGGTTAAAGTTTAACAATATAGTTTTGTTAAAAATTTATGACTACGACATAATTTGTATTAACATTGATGTAAATAACAATATAATGTTATCCAAAACCATACTATGTTAAGTTTTTAAAAAAATCTTTTTCAGAAACATCTTTTAGTTCAGTATTTCGTTTGTCAGCTATCGATAGTGCACGGGTGGTGTTAAATAAATGAATAAATAAATAAAGAATAAACAAAAGGGTACACCAATAAAAATATAAAAACATTTGTCTATCTCTTTATACAGGCATGTCTGTATGTCGTGTAAGTATACATTTCTATATATGTATACATTTTATTTCAACAACATTAATTTATTTTTATTCGAATTTAACGCACAGATGTTTCTACAATAAATATATGATTAAACAATAAAATAGTATTATTATATTAAATAATACTGTTGTCGTATTTAAAAATATTAATATAATATAAGAACATGGTATGGTGAGTCTCAATTATATTTTAGTCACATCTAATAATAGTGTTGTCGTATTTACAATACTAATATTAGGTGTAACAAAGTTCATTGTTTTTGTAGATAATGTTATTATTACCTCAGATAATAATATTATTAAAGTTTGCTTTTCTATTAACAATAATATGATTTGACTGCAACCATATAATTCAATCATAGTATGTTGCTGTTTGATAATGGTTACCTCAACCACATTTTTTCTTTGCGAGTAGGCCTCTAATACATATACAATAGCCGGGTGACCATCCAGTAACTCATCCAAACACAGTCTTGAAGCAGTGTTGCTGCATAATGGAAATCAATATCCGTCTAAAGTTCAGTACTGTTCAGGTTCTGTGTGCCAATTTAAACAAACTGGCTCTGCTAGGAGGATGCAATAAAAGCAATATTATTGCAAATGAGCCTTTAGTTGACTGCCAAAAATACTTTTTTTGTCCTGACTACATATCAAATTAGATTTAACAAAACATTTTGTGAAAATTATAAACAGAGAATTAAAGGCATTTAAATAAATAGTATATGTCGAGGTATAACTGAGGCCAAATTGAAGGAAGAAGGCATATTTGCTGATCTTTAAATAAGAGAAATCTTTAAAGATCAATCGTTTAAATCTAAATTTTTCGTCAATAAGGAAAGAAGAACATGGGTACCGTTCGAAAATATGTTTTACAATTTTTTTAACAAACGGCTGCAAATTACAAAGAACTAGTACAAGAGCTTGGATGCCACACTTCTTACACCCGAGATATTGCGCATACACTAAAAAAAAGACATAAACTATTACACTGCACAACAAAATAGAGGTTTTTTTATGATGTTTAAATAAAAATGACTGACCCTTATGTATTTTTGTCTCCTGATTACGATGGCGTCATTAGTTTTTCTTTATCAGCTCTAGTTTTGACGATATAGCGTCATTTAGGATTTGCATAATTTGCATCTCTTTTTGTGTTATACCGTTAATATATTACGAATGGTACTCCAAACTTAAAAATACTTTCTGGATTATTTATCTACACAAAAATCCGTTTCATTTAAATAGATTGTCATTGATGAGTATACCAGGGTATCTGACTATTATTGCAAGGATGTTAAAAATCGTGTGTTCTTAGTTTAGTCCTTGTAAAAATTTTTTATTACAATTTTTTTGACCAAATATAACTAATTCTTATGTATTTTTGTTCGCTAATTACAAAAATAGGTTTATTTATTTTCTAGCACCTCTAGTTTGAAAGATATTTTGTGTTACATAAAAAAAAATTCTTGAAATTTTCCATCCAAAAAAATTGTTTTTATATTACATTTGTCCATTTACAAGTTATTAGTGCAATTATTACGCAAAAAAATATTGTAAGGACCAGTCCAGAAAATTTTTATGCTATAGGGTGTTTTTTTAGAGGTATAGAACTTCGAATTGAAATAAAACACAAGAAAATCGTTTTAATGTCCATCAATTTGGCTTTATTGGAAGGATAATTTTATGTCATTAATGTTTAAATATGATTTCGGGCATGTGGCCGCCGCGGCTGGCTCGAATAAAGCCAATTCTACAGGTCCAATTTTCAACCACTTTTTCGAGCATATGGGGCCGTATGTTGGCAATAACGCCACGAATGTTGGCTTCCAAGTCCCCTAACGTTTCTGGTTTGTTGGCGTAGACAATTGTTTCTTCGGTGCGCACTGTTCGACGTCTCTGCGGATGCGTATTATCACATAGAGTAAACGTAGTGCGAAAACGATCCATGGTTAACCGAATTAATTGCTCTGATGGACGATTATGTCGACCATAAAATGGACGGAGCTTGCGGTAAACTTCGCGAACTGAACCATTATTTTCGAAATAAATTTGCAAGATTTGCAAGCGTTGTTCTTTTGTCAATCTGTTTATGATGAAATGGCAAACCAAATTAAATATTAATCACTTGACGGCTGACAAAACGGCCGCCAGTTAAAAAAGTGATGCCAACTTAAAGTTCTATACCTCAATAAAAAACACCCATTATTTGTAGTTAATATATCACATACATTTTTTCTTTATTTCATAAAAGCTGGAAATTTAAAACGTTCTGAAAAGAAATAAACAAAAGTCGGGAGCAAGAACTTTATTATGTCATTTTAATGGACTTTAGCGCGCTTAATCCAATGGACTTTAGTTTGCAGATATGGAATCTATCTATTTTTTGAGATTTTATTATTTAAATGAAATACTGATATTGGAATATTAAATACGTATATGTTATGATAAAAGTTTAAAATGCTACACATAAATCGTATTTTACCAATATTTTGAATTACTACGCACTTGGCTCTCAAAAAAGTTCATACCAAATTTGAGGATTTTTGTTGTTGTAGCTTTCAAGATATAATATTATTATTGATTAGTTTGTATGGAGGGTGCTCCTTCTTACGGTCCTATTCTAACAATATCTTGAATTACTTCGCAACTCGTTCGCCAATGAGTCCATACCTAATTTGAAGACTATTGCTATTACACCCTTCAAGATATAAGACTATTATTAATACTTGTAACATTTTACATAAAAAACATGATACGAAATTTGTTATTTACATATAAACTACTTTAAGAAATCTACACACTTTTAGGTACCAGAATCCACTTTTAAGTCCAAACCCATTTTTTGACACACTAGCTCCCTTTTCTAGGAAAAGGTCACATATATGTATACTTCATTTTCAACATTTTGACATTATTTAAACATATGTGGGTGAATTGTAAGTACAATTTGCTTAAAAATAAACACTTTTAGCAGTAGATTTGAATTTTTGTGTAAAAGAAGACAAATATGTATTTTTTTTTGATGCAAATAACAACAAAATCGACATATTTCAACAAAAAATTAGACAATATATGATCCTAAATTTGGGTTAATGTTTTAGAGTATGTACTTATGTAAACATCGTGTTCGACTTTATCGACAACTAAACAAGATGGTTTGCTCACGACAGGAAATGCAATTATGCATTTTCCACAGTTGCAAGAGTTGGAGTAAATACCTTTTATTATTTAAAATATTATTATTGAAGCTGTTAAAAATATTGTTAATTATCATCAGATCGCAAATAATAAAGAAAAGGAGTAATAACAGGGTTTGGAAACACATTTTCACTGACACTGTTAACAGGATGAAACAAATAAATATAAAAGATCAATATTGTGTTCTATATCTTCACATTGGGGAAAGTCATGAACAATTTATTTAAAAAAAACAAAAAACTTAATAAGCAATTTCGGAATTGACTGAATCCTGAAAATTCTGGGATTGAAAAATTTAAATCTTGGGATTCGTTACTCCCTGAATCCCGAAAATCCCGGGGTTTAAAGATTGGCATCCCTAATTGCTACGGACTACATAAATAACACACCAAACCAGTCGTTTAAAATGAAATCCCCTCAAACGAAAATAATAAACAAATAAAGAAACAAAAGCTAACAAACAAACTCATCCATCACAAAATCCATTAAAAAAATTAGTTCAACCAACTAAAAAATATATGTTCACGAACTAGGCAAAGGCATGCACATACAAACAAAAGCATGCATACAAAATATAGTATGTTCAAAACCTATAGAAATATTGACATGATATAAACTTGTATGTCGTTGGTCTCAAGTAGAAAGGCCATAACTTAAATACTTGAAACTTTACAGCAGACAATATGTCGAATAATAAATTTCTTAAATTTTACAGGAGAAGGTAAGAAAGAACATATTAAGCCTATAGTACACGGCATGTAAAAAACCACATGAGCATTCAGCTCCGACGTAATTTTGACGTCATCACATGCTTGCAGATTTTCTGCCTCAGAAAATGTGTCACATTTGTATTTCTTTTTAATGCAACCAACATGGTGATAATACCCGTGCCGTCTTCATCACTAACGCATGTGAGTTTTTGCATGCCTTGTACTATTTATATATAGGCCTTAGAAACTGTAATATTCAACATGTAACTTTTTTTGTTTAACTCCTTCTAAAAGAGTTATTTTTTGCGCTATTGCAATAAAATTTTGTGCGGAGCTGTATTTGTGTAAAATGTATTGGAATTACTGAAAAACTCAATTTCGTAAAAAACACGAGTTAGCGCCCTACTACGTGAGACCATCGATATGTATATCCATACAGGAACACATAAATAAATATAATATACGCACGCAAAGTTGAAATTCCTCCCTACAGTTTAGTTAAGGGAAAGTATAAATGATAAGAATTAATGGAAATAAATAGGTAGACTTTGCTTACCTTACTCTTAGTACGATTAGTCATATTAACAAGTGGTTGTACTGAAACCAACAAATTGATTTTTTTACACAAATACTAAAGCCACAGACCATTATATTTACATACATATACATATATATTCCCAAACATTTTAAAAAACACACACTCTGCCCATTAATTCAAAAATGTTGTTGATCACTACAGTTTAAAGCAATAAAGTAGTGTAATTTAATTGTCTCTCTGTAAAGAGTTTTGCCTTTTTTCTCATACTTTTCGACTCTTTTTAACCAACTTCAAAAAAGGGGTTATTAATTCGGCTGTAATTTTTTCTGTCATTTTAAAACCGATTTAAAAAATTTTTTCCTGCAACGGTATACCTTTTGTCTGATCCTATTTCCAAAAAAGCGTTGACAGAATTGCGCTTATAAATTCTTTCTCTTTTGACCTTATGTACTTTTGCTTTAACACACAATTGGGGATTAAAAAAGTATGCGGAGTTACACCTATTAAAAATAAATAAAATATTTCAGATTTTTAAAAAATTTGGCACACATTCTAAACTGTGAAAATAGCATAATACATATTACATAGAAAGTGGGCGGTTCAGGCCAATAAAAAGTTTTATATTATATTATATGCATTCCTGCTTATCCGATTCCCATGAATCTCGTCAAGCAGTTCAGACTCTTGGAGTGACACCATCTTGTATTAAAAAAGTGAGTGGGACCACGCCCTTAAAACTTAATATTATATTTAACGTGCTTCTACTTCAAAGTTTCTTGGAAAACTTGGCACACACCTTAAGCTCTGAACTAAACACAAGGTTTCACAAAGGGCGTGACCACGTGACCACGTGACCACTTCAAATATAAGCACTTGAAATTTAAAAATTAAGAATTATATTTTTTTTTCAATTAAGAAGTCGATAACATCAAATAATAATATTTGCAATAATGAACTGGTGAAAATTAATAAACACAATTATGGTATTTGTTTTGTAGCGAGTGATACTAACTGTATTCATTGAGCAAATAAAGCAAAAACAGATATTAAGCTATTTGGAAAGTTTTCATTACTACAAACACAGTTTTTATTTACTTATTGGATATACATATCTTTTTAAAAATAAATCACTTTGACAAGTGACAACTTCGGACAGTTTAGAATACAACGTATTAGAGTTAATTGATAAAAATCACAAGGTTATCATACAACGCAAAATAATTTTCTTGGTAACAACATGCGATTACTATTAACATCAATACCTGTCACGATCTAATGAACATTTTCTTATGACCTGATACGCAGATATTAAAGGGCTATACATATTTCAGATAAAACCACATCTGTCAAAAATATTAACAATTTGGAAGAAACAAAATTGTATATATGTAATTATATATATGTATATGTGTGAGTAAAATATCGCCAAAAATACTATAAATGTGGTATCAAACAAACACAAAAATTTTATTTATTCTCGATAAAGCAGAAAAATATATATCTGGTTTTGCTCAAAAATCTTTTATTTATTGGTGAAAATTAAAACAACAATATACACACAGTTATTGCAGGCTAATTCGATTAAACGATGTTACTAACTTGGTAATGACAAAAGAAAAAGTTTTTCCACTAAAACTACATAGGTACTTTTGCTTTATAGCGAATAAAATAATGATTTACCCATCGATTTTCATAAATGAGGGCTCATTTTATTTGTATTACATGTAACTTTTTTACAAAAAATAAAACTGGTTAATATTTGGCATTTTTTATATTTCGTGAAATTTTTAAAATAAAAAATGTTATAATTTTTTCGAAAAAAAAAATTTTTTTAGTTTTTTTCTCAATAACTCCAGAAATAATAGTTATACAAAAAAATAGTATTCGAACATTTTAAAGCAGGCATAATTTAAAATTTGTATACAAATAATAATAATAATAGAGTAATAATAATAAAATCGAGTACGTTGTTTCAAAATTATGGTACGTATTCATCGTAACCTTTTCAAAAATCTCATATTTTAGAAAAAAAAATCTAAAGAAAAACTTATCCATAGAATCTGAAATAATGATGATTTTTGTAGTAAGGTGACCATAGCGCATCAAAAAAAAAAAAAAAACAAATAGTGGTGATCCATGGTCAGAAAATTTTTTTCCATTTGTTGCATAGTGTAATCGATTTTGTTAAAAAAAATTAAGTTCGAAAATTATGGCTCTTCAGCATTTTGGCGGTATTGGCTCGATATAACTTATATTTTCAGGCAATTAAGTAGTGTATTTATAATTTTCTCAATAGTACCATTTAGTGTAATACGTATATTTGAAAAATATCATATTTCTCCAAAAATAAAACATTATGGGGATACCACAAACTAATAGATTGTACACAGAACAAAATGATTTGTAAATACAATTAATTTTTTTGTTATATCAATGAAATAATTAATTGATTTTGAACCTACGACGATTTTTTTAAATACAATTATCGAAATCGTAAATTGAAGGAAAATTTTAAAAATATTTTCAATTAAATATATCAACAAATAATTTGTTGAAATTAATTTTTTTTCACAATTTATTTTTGTTAGATTTCAAAGTTATTTCAATTAAAGTTATTGTTATATTAGCAATGTGAATTGTTGAACTTCAGTATCATAATTGTTATATTAACAAGCTTTTTATAGACAATCACAATCCTCGAAACGATTTTGTGCTTGTCTGCGAAAAACACTAAATGTCTTTGGGCGGTGTTGAACCGGCAACATCAACACCAATAAACTGACTAGCTTACCTTTCAACTAAAGAGCAACACTTTATTAAATACGCAAATGATGAATACACAAAAATATGATTTTTTGTTTCTTCTACATGTGCGCATTCCATTATGATATAATTTAACAAATAATTTTGTTGAGTAATTTAATTGAGTACATAAATTTAAATTTGTTATATCAACAATTACCGAGCAAAAAATTTCAAAAAAGGTAATCGAGTTTTGAATTAAGCATTTTTGGTGGAAGCTGTTCCTTACTGGATTACCAACTTAATGATTTTAACAAGGCGTGAGACTAAAATAATCGATTCTTGAGAAGTAGTTATGTTGTTTATTGTAGGAACTAATTATTTTTTTCGTTGTGGAAAATAGTTCTTTTTCGAAAATATAAAATATTTTTTCAAATATGCCGTTGTTTGAGTAAATGAGAGATTTTAATTAAAATATCAGTTAGATAAATAAATAATAACGTTTTAAGAAAAATATAAATAAATTAAAAAAACGGTTATTTTTCTACGAAATTTTGTAAACTTTCTTTTATAAAGTGGGTTATATTTTATTCGTATTCGTGCCCGTATTGTTACTTATAAATACTATATTTATAAAAATTTCAATTGTTTTAATTGTTGAACTTTTATTAAAACCGAAAATAAAAAAATTATTTGGAACTACTTATACTGAAATAATAATTTATCAAAACGTAAAATAAAAAAGTAGTCAATTTAGGAGTATACATATATAATTTTTTTAAAATAGCAACATATTTTGACAATATTTTCACGCCATCGTTTAAAACTCAAAGAATATGTTCTACTTCTACTTACTACCCAGCTAAAAAAAATTATATATGGTCCATATATTTTTAATATATGAATGTATGTAACTATATATGAATTCATGTATGGAAATATATGGGATTATATACTGCAAAAGTATTATATATGAACTAATATATGGACTAATATATGAAATGTATTATAATATATGAGCTCATATATGGAAATTTCATTATGAAGCTCTTCATATGTGGATCCATATACATGATATCTCACATAAAATCGTTTTTGCAATCAAAAAAGCCTGCATTTTATCACTGGTGAATTGGAAATCCATTAGAAAATACATACGGTATTCAAAGTTTACATGCGTACCCTCAACGTTTAAAAAAGGAAAACTTTTTTTTACAAAAAAAAAAACAATTCTTGTACGATTTTATACATTGTGGCCCCATTTAATATATCAAATAATCAAAAGGATAATCCAGTTATTAATTTTTTAGAAAATAACAGAATTCTCAAGGTAAAAAACAAAGTTCATATTACTGCAAAAAATTATATTGAAAACTATTGTTAGACGGATTATTGTTTCGTTTATAATTAATTACATTAGTTTTTAATTTGATTTCTTAAATTAAATTTTATGTACGAATATGAGTTTTGTGGTTTTTAAATAACTGATTCACATTTTCTCTTAAAATGACTTATGAAATGTCCTGTAGTTCGTTTTTAATTATTTGTTCAATTAAATGTTTCATTAAATATTTACGGTCTAATTCATAAAAATTCCTTATTTCAGCTTTAATCTGTACATTACTTATGAAATAGATTTTGCTTTATTAAGCTCTAATAAAAATTTATATTCATAACTGATTAATATTAGTGAATTAACTATTAAACGATTTTGATTCTTTTGTAATTTTATGTTGGCAACATCATGCTACTTTCGCTTTCATTTTATGTTTAGTGATGCATACAACGAAGAATCGATTATCTGGTAGTCTGTTTGAGTCGAAAAGAAAGTAAATCATTACACATAATGTTATTAAAAAAATAACTTAAAAAGTAGGCGTTTCACTTTTTATTAATAAATAAACAAACAAAAAATTTATATGTTACAAAAAATTGTATTTAAACACATTTATATTCGGCTGAGTACAGAGGTAGGCAAATAAACATTTTATATCGGTATATATTTTGTTTTAATTTTAAAATGTTATTGTACATACATACATACATACATATGTAAGCATGCAGTACCATACAAACATACGTATGCTTGTACTTACATATGCCCTTATGTTTATAATTCTATTTTTCTTTTTGCCAATGTATGTATTGTTCTTTTTGTACAATTATGCATACATACATATGTACATGTACCAACTTACATAAATTAATGCATTTGCCCAAAAACATTATTCAGGAGACATGCATAAGAATAAACAAGAAACATAAAAGTGAGAAACCACAGAAAATCTCACATAAGGGATAAAAAAATCAAGAAAATATTATTTATAATTGTTTAAGCCGCGTTCAGACTATTATACTTTGTATTTATACTTGTGAAAAATTCAAATAATACGTGCAAGTGTGATAGTCTGAACACAAAATGTCATCAAAGTGGCAAATAATACGATAAAAATTTTGACATCCCATAAGACTTTTTCGTTTTTAGAAAATTTTCTAAACGATAATACTTTTCATTAGATTAGGGTTGCATTTTCACACAAACCAAATTTCCAAGTCGGTTGTTTCGCCGCCGATAGCGTGTCGTCATTGATGTAATGTTTTGTAAGATGTATATCGGCTCAACATTTTGAATAAGTGAATCGTATGGAAGTATTGACATAATTTTTTAACGTTTTTGTAATATCTTTTCTTAAATTTTTTCTATTATTTAAGAATATTTTTAACTGCTGCATTTTTTCAAGTGCTGGCACGTCCCCGCCTGCATGAAACCGCTTTGCCGCCGCTAGTAAATGAATAGCACAGACATTTTCATTGAACAGCTGTTTTGATTTCTATTTGCTATTATTTGAAGTGTGATAGTCTGAACACAATATGTGATTTTACGTTGAATTTTTTGACAGTCGCAACGAATGTATTTAGATTTCTGTATCGTAAAATGTGATGAAAGTTTAATACTTGTATAATAGTCTGAACGGGGCTTTATCAAACGCTTAAAGTAGCATGGAGGCTACATTAAAAATATCTGAGTTATGAAACGTTTATTAAACGTCTAATAGGCTATTAATCATTTATGAATACACACTTAGCGATTTTTGACTATTAATGTGTTATTGAACTGTTAATAATCGTTTATGAATTAGACCGTTAAAATCTTTAAAAAAGTAATTTAAATAATTGAATTGATTTCACAGTAGTGCGCTTTTTTTTAGTCAAGGGAGTATAAATGTCAAATTTGCATACTATATACTACATACACCTTCATGTATGCAAATGTATGAATATATATTATCATGTATGGATCATGTTTTGGATCCGAACCATATAAAGGATATCATATATGCTCCAGATATATTTTTTAGCTGGGTATTTTTAATATTTTAGTTAATGTGATTTGTAAGGAAGTACTTCAACTTGGCAATCTAAAAAGTAAGTCATTATATGGCAAATAGTTCAGATGGTAATGTCTAATTAATTTTTTGCTGGGTATGTTTAACTTCTGTTTCTTAGTTTTTAAATTTTGCGTAATGTGATTTATAAGCGAGTGCTTCAATTTGACAATCAAAAAAGTAAGTCATTATATGGCAAGTAAAATGGTAAGTAGTTCTTCCCGGAGTTTTTTTTTATCCTCGCATGAATAAAAAAGGGCTAGAAAAGGCAAAAGTGCAAAAACTCGAGCGGAATTTTTGTTTGTGATTGGGCTGAATATTAATAGTTTTAATATTCACTTATCAAACGCTTCACTTAACAAATTTTGGTACCATAATAAATAAGTTCCAAATAGAATAACTACTACAAAAAAAAAACATTAAAATCTCCCAGTGATTTTTCCACACAAAATTGGGACTTATTTAATTTTTTCTCTTATTGGGAATTACTTCATACGAAATATCGCACAAAATAACTCCCGAACTTCCAATGAAAAATCTGTTGGGACTTATTTAATTTTCTTATATCATTGGGAATCATTTTCGGCCTGTCCCACGATATCACCAAAAAACGTTCGATCGACAACTTGTATTGCAAACAACAAAAAATTTTCTAATTATATTGTTGTTTGCAATACAAGTTGTCGAGCGAATGTTTGCTGGTGATATCATGGGACAAGCCGTAAATTTCTCGATTGGGTATTATTTCATCTTTGTTTGGGAGTTATTTCAACAGTTATTTTAACTGCAAAAAAGTTGTAAGGTAAACAAGTGCATAACGGCGCTGGCTATTAAATATTTCCTTCAGCGTATCCGAAGGTAGCAACGCCATGTTGGCATATACCATAATGGAGAAAAGCCCGAAGTCATATGCAAGAAACCTTTGGTTTGTCTCCGCCGCATTGGGAAATACCATGAGCCCGGCCAAGGCCAACTATGCGGAAAATCTTAAGTTAACAGTAATTTCATGAAATGGGAAAGGCCTTGGATCAAGATGCTGTCTATGGAAAAAATTTAAAGGCAATGGCTAGTTATCGCGCTAACAACGTGTTGTATTATTTAGGTTTATATTTGTTTGCCTTGGGAGTTATTTAATTTTGATTGGGACTTATTTTATTAAAAGCTATTTAAATTTTATTACGACTCATTTCATTTGGTCTTATTTAATTTTCTGGAATAAATATATAATTTTTTTGGGACTTATTTTGTTGGAATTTCTTTCGTTTAATAGGAGTTATATTACTTGGTATCTATTTCATAGTACCACAAATCTATAGAGTCTACATTAACAAGCATGATCTCTATAAAAGTTATTATACGTATAGTTATTAATATGCACTTATCAATGATTTAGAAACAACGAAAGTTTAATTTCTTAAAATTTACTTCTATTGATTTTTTTACAACGACATAACAGATGTAAATTAATAAGTAAGTATGTAAGGTTTATAAAAGTCTGCCTACCCGGTTATGCCGGCGCTAATGAACGCCACTGGCTCTAAAAAGACTTAGGCAGATTTTATGCCTGAGCAGATGTATGCTCTTAGATTTAATTCAAGCAGTTGAATGCTTTTAAATAAAACAGCCGATTTAAAGGCTAAGCAAAAATTGATTTTTATTCCAAAAATTTCTTTCTTTTATACTTAACTAACGGTATCCTTAAAACTAGAATAATACAATAATATTTAATAATTGTTGCTTTACAAAACGGATAGTTATTTGTTGTAACAAGTATTATTTATTATTATTATTGTTTTGAGTTAAAATTGAGTGACATTCCTATGGGAAAGTGCACATACTAAATTGTGATATTAGGGGTGACTATAGGGGTACACTACACCCTACCCCTTAAGAAAAATTTTACAATTTTATGTTTCTTAAAATTCAAATTTTTTTTTTTTTTTTTTTTTTTTTTTTTTTTTATATATATATATATATAATTTTACAATTATAACATATTACTAATATTTTTTTAAATTATTATTATGTATTTCTTTTAACTTACTTCCTAGATCTATGACAGAGTTTACTCCTTTAGTTTGTACTATTCTATATGGACCATGGTATGGTGGTTGATTCTTTTTCCTATTAAAGGTTTTTACTAAGACCATATCTCCTACATTCAAATTTAACGGATTAAATTTTACACATTGTTCAATGCGTTTCTTTTTTGATATCTCCAGTAACTCTTTTGCTTTTTGCAACGAAAATTTTAATCTAGCTTTCAATTCTTTCGAATAATTATCTATATTATAGATTGGTTCAAAATTCAATAAGTTTTCACTAGGCAAGTTTGGTAATCTACCGAATATTAACTCGTATGGAGTGTAGTTTGTGTCTATATGCGGTGTTATGTTATACGCAAAACAGAAATAAGGTATCCAATGGTCCCATTCATTATCTTTACAGAAGCCTAAGAGAAATTCATTCAGTACTCTATGACTTCTTTCAACTGATCCAAGAGTTTCATGGTGGTATGGAGTGCTGAAAATCTGTTTTATTTCCAGTAGCTTACATACTTCCGCCATTAACTGGTTTACGAACTCGGTACCTCTATCTGACTTAAGAACTTTGAAGTGCCCGTATCTTAAAATCAAGTTTTCTACAAGAGCCTTTGCAACGGTCTTAGCATCCTTCGTCTCAATGGGGCATGCAATAATATACTTTGTTAAATCGCACTGTATTGTTAGTATGTATCTAAAATTATTTGAGAATCTAAGGGGACCCACCGTGTCTATTGACACTGTTTCGAAACTAGTCCCTGGCGTATCGGTTAGTGTTAGCTTTTCTTTGGTGTGTTTCGTTTGCTTGTTAATTTTGCATTCTTTACAATTTAATATATGCTGCTTAATCATCCTACCCATATTCTTCCATATGTATTTTTGTTTAAGTTTTAGCGTCGTTTTCCTGACACCTAAGTGTCCTCCTATAGTTGAACTATGGTACTCATTAATGAGAGTATCCTGTACTTTCCTATCATATACCCTTACTGGTTCTTTATATATTAGTATTCTTAAATTTGCTTTATTTTTACCTCTTAATGCGTTGAACGTGTCTTTAAACTGTTCCTTTGTTACTAATTTGAAAATTTCATCATGAGCATTTAATGCTAGCTCTTTTACATTTATTGATAGTAATTTCAATAGTAGCTTCTCCAAATACAGCTTTGTGTTTATTGGATTATCACCACATCTCACTACAACTTCTAAATCACTTGCTACAATTTGAGGTGTTTTAATTTTACTCATTATTTCAAACCTAAGTTTTTTCATCGATTTAATGTCTGAGATTGAAGTACATTCCCAAATAAAAAGTTGATCAGGCTCTTTACTGGAGATGCCACCTCTATGCTCGACATCTTTTTGTGCATCATGTTTATTTTTCATGTTTCTAGTCATCACTAATATATCATTACGCTTTTGTAAATTTTCGGTAGGGGTTAACGTTTTTAATGCTTCGCTGTCCAATACTATCCTTGACAACGCATCTGCATTGCTATTCATCTTACCTTTCTTATACGATATTTCGAAATCGTAGTCACATAAATCCAACCTAATTCTAGTCATTTTTGATGATGGATTTTTGTGAGAAAATAACGATACCAAGGGTCTATGGTCTGTCACTACGTAGAATTTTCTACCATAAAGGTACGGACGGAAAAAGTTTATAGCCCAATGTATAGCTAACAGCTCTTTTTCTATAACTGGCTTGTTTATATCATGCTTACTCAACGATTTGCTCGCATACGAAATGGGCATATCTGACCCAATTTCACCTTGTGATAGGACTGCTCCAAGTGCATAATTAGATGCATCGGTAGTTAATATAAACGGTTTCCTAAAATCAGGATATTGGAGTATTGGTGGATTGATTAATTTTGATTTTAATGTTTCAAAAGACTTTTGACAACCTTCGTCCCACCTAAAAACAGTATTTTTTTTTAACAGTTTATTTAAATTTCTAGCTATTTCAGCAAAGTTTTTAACGAAACGCCTGTAGTAATTACAGAACGCTACGAAACGTCTGACTTCATCTACATTTTTGGGAACTGGATAGTTTTCTATTACTTCGTGTTTAGCAGGGTCGGTACGTATACCCTTATCAGTTATAAGGTGATCTAGATAAACTACTTCTGTTTTCAAAAAACGACATTTACACGTATTCAGTTTTAAATTATACTGCCTCAATTTTTCAAAGACTTTTATCAAGTTCTCGTGATGGTGTTGAATACTACAACCAAAAACAATAATGTCACCGACATACAAAAACGCTTCTGCATCTAAGCCGCTCAATGCAATTGTAAGCATCCTTTGAAAACTATTTGACGATATCTTCAGTCCAAAGGGTAACCGAGTAAATTGAAAATGACCATTCCTGGTAGAAAACGATGTAATCGGTCTTGATTCTTTATCCAAACCGATTTGATGAAATGAACTGGTCATATCCAGTGTAGAAAAATATTTTGCCCTACCTAATTTGTCTAGGACATCTTCGATTCTTGTTAGAGGAAACTTGTCGCTTACTATTTTTTCATTTACTTTCCGGAAATCAACTACTAATCTCCATTTCTTCGTGTCATTTGCTGATTTTTTCGGTATTACCAATAATGGAGAATTGTAAGGACTCACAGATGGTTCAATGATACCATCTTCTAACAATTTATTTACCTGTTTGTTTATTTCGCTCATTTGTGACTCAGGTAGTCTATAAGGTTTTATGTAAACAGGTGAAGAATCTGTCATCTGAATGTTTTGACTATAAAAATTATTTGTTGTTAATTTGTCACCATCAAGGTGGAATACATCATTATATTCTGTAACTATGTTTTTTAAGGACTGCCTAGCTAATGGATCTATAGATTCGATATTTAAATCTTCTAAAACTTTTTGTACTCTGCCTTTACTTGTATTGATATTGTTGCCGCAATTATATATATTGTAATTTGATAATGGCTTCGTTTCTAACTTCAAATCTTTCAAAACTACATCTTTGTCAGTTGTATTCAACAATTTTATGTGTTGTAGTCCTATTGATGGTATAATGCTATTCCCTACAAAAATTCCCGGACATAATTCTTTGTTCAAAACAATGCTTTCCTGACTTATACATATGTTGACTGGTGTTATCAGTTCTGAGCGTGCTGGTATACATATTTCAGTTTTATAAACGCGTTTTGGGGTAATCGGTAAAATAACTTCTTCATCAGCTATATTGAAGGTTAACGTGTATGTTTCAAAATCAATTTTGCATTTATATCTTTCTAAAAAGTCTCTACCAATGATTCCATTAGTATTGATTGGAAAATTATCTTCAACTATGTGAAATTTGTGTGTTATCGGCTTATTATCGAATTCTAAAGTTAGATATGCGGTGCCAAGACTTTCAATCGTATCTAAAGTAATACCACTTAGTGATGATATGTTACGTTCATTTATGTTTTCTATATTACCTCGCTTGCAAATAGAAATATCTGCTCCAGTGTCTACCAAAAACTTAAGCTCTTTATTTATGGTACTGCAAGTTATTGTTATCGAATTATCAGTGTTATTTGAAATTTTGAAACATTTTTGCCCTCCTGGATAACAATCTTTGCTATCCGGCGCTATTAGTTTCCCTGGTTATGTCTGCCATTACTGGGTCTATACGACGAATTGTTCCTGTTATTATTATTTCTATATGAGGAATTCATATTATTATCATTACTTCTTGTTGCAAAGTTTCTATTCGCATTATTACCACTATTTCTGTACCTATTATTGCTATTGTTACTATTGCTGTCGCCATATCTATTGCGATTGTAATTAGCATTATTATTATACAATCCATTATTATAATTGTTGCTATTTCTGTTACTATTTTGGTTTGGGTATCCCTGACCTCTGTACCCTGTATAATCCCCATACACTCTTTGCGAATTGTACATACGTTCATTATCACGCCTATTAATTCTAAAAATACTATTATCATTTGTTTGCATATTTCTTTCCACTGTAATACATTTCTCTACAGCTTCACTGAGAGTTTTTGGACTACTTGCTACCAATATATTTTTATATTCCACATTAACACCTTTTATAAACACATTTAAGGCCATATTTTCACTCATTTTAGATATTGCGTTTTTTGTTTCCTGCGATGGATTTGCTATTGCCTTAAGTTCAAAATTGCTCAATTGTTCTGACAACAATGCAACTTTCTCTCTAAAGGCTGATATACTCAAATTTCCTTGCCTTATTGATCCTAATTCACTTAAGACTTGTTGCAGAGTTCTTGGGTTCGGGTACGCATCAACCAACAACTTCTTCAATTCATTAAACGTAGTAGGTATGTTGGAACGTCCCAAAACACTCCTGACATTTGCAGCTAATTTAAAGTTATAGACATACTTTATGAATATCTCTCGGTCTTCTGTTCTTAAAATATCATGCAATAACTCTGTTTGCACTATAAAGTCTTCTAACACCTCATATGAACCTTTAAAAACGTTAAGGTTTTTGCCCACAACTCCAATATCGAATTGTGCCATATTAATAATTTCCCTTGCAACACTTGCGTCCGAATTATCTGTTAAATCTGTACTTTCTTTAGTACTTATATTTTTCACTAAGTTCAACACTATTGTGTATAATTCATTAAATTTGATTATAAACGATTTGGTCTCTTCTTCCTGCAAACGACTACAAATATTGTCAATTTCTAATTTAATTTCAATTAAGCGCGATAATTTTTCAATTTTATAGTTAGAGGAGTAAATTCTGTCTTTGCTCTTTTTTATGTTCTTTTCTAATTTTTCTAATTCAATATAATATTGTTTTAATTCTTCCATCTAAAATTATATTAATTTATGTCTATTAAAAGTTAAGCAGTTGTGCGATTTCAAATCATAACTTATGTTATAACATATATTATGGCAAAAATATGTGAATCAAATAGGTAACACTGAACTTTTTTTTTTGGGTAAACTTTACAACAATACCAATTCTTCCAATTTGGTAGCACTTATTTCTCAACATCTGTGATTGACATTTGTGTTCTTATTAATGCTTCTTCGCGTTATATTTTATTACATTAGTAATTTTGTTATAGTTTTCTTCAAATGTGTAATTTTGTTATATTATTTTTAATTAAAATAGATGTAATATAAATTAAGCTGTGTGTTTATTTATAAGAAAATTTATATATTCATTTTATAATAAAATGAAATTAAATATAAAAATGAAAAAATAATAGTGTTTTATTATTTTGGTTTGCGGTGTTCCTCTATCGTCAGTGGCTTTGGGCCTGCCTTCAACGGTGTGGCCGTATATGAGGGAGCTTGTTGGTCCTTGCCTGCAGGTTTGTATTCCTCTACAGGGACATCTTTGTTATTATTTGGCAGGATCGCCATGTAAGGTTTATAAAAGTCTGCCTACCCGGTTATGCCGGCGCTAATGAACGCCACTGGCTCTAAAAAGACTTAGGCAGATTTTATGCCTGAGCAGATGTATGCTCTTAGATTTAATTCAAGCAGTTGAATGCTTTTAAATAAAACAGCCGATTTAAAGGCTAAGCAAAAATTGATTTTTATTCCAAAAATTTCTTTCTTTTATACTTAACTAACGGTATCCTTAAAACTAGAATAATACAATAATATTTAATAATTGTTGCTTTACAAAACGGATAGTATTTGTTGTAACAAGTATTATTTATTATTATTATTGTTTTGAGTTAAAATTGAGTGACATTCCTATGGGAAAGTGCACATACTAAATTGTGATATTAGGGGTGACTATAGGGGTACACTACAAGTATGTAAATTATGTGATTGCAGGTCTTTAGAGTTAAAAAAATTAAAAATCTTAATTTTTATCAAATGACACAAACATTATTGTTTGACTGTAAATAAATTTCTCTAAAATGTAAACATTGTTGTCATTATTAAAAATAATGGCTCATAGAACATCTGCAAGCAATTTGAAATCGGTGTTTAAACCAATGCTCTCTTACTGAACGGCCCTGGTCACTGTTTTGCGCAGCATTAGTTTAAACAAAGCAAAAAAACTATAAAAAAATACAAATAAATAACGAAGTTATACTTAGGAACATGTGACATTATTCCACAGCAAAGCAATATGTGTTTAGGAAAGCAAGCTACCTGTGCATTTTCCCATTGAAATTTTCTTTTTATAGGTCAAAACTACAAGAAATACTTTGTTGGTGAATGAACTAACGTGCGTGTTCTTGAAATTATTGATTTTATTTTCAAACCGTAATGATTTATTTTATAGTTAAGTTGAATTTACATATATTTCATGTTAATAATTAAGTTCAAGATAAACAAGTAAGAGTGCTATATTCGGCTGTGCCGAATCTTATTTGCCCTTCACCGATGTATGTATATGTAGTATAAAGATTACAGATGGGTGCGTGTCGTGTTTTTTTCGTGACACGAACACTCACGACTCAACAGGAAGTGTTCATTACAAAAAATCTTATTTCGTGCGTATTCAGTTCGTTTCATGTTGAGCAACATTGACAAGGAAACACAAAACGATTTTAGATGTAAAATATGTATGAATGAATTTCCAGTAGAGAAAAATGAGACATTTTTAAATTTAGTTGAACTGTAGTGACTTTTAATCAGACATAATTTCTTATTCGGGCTTAAGTTCAGTAATTTCAATTCTTATTGAATGATATAGTTTTTATTAATTAATGTGAGTTTCTAAAGAAGAGAAGAAATATTAAACTAGACTTTTTCTTTCTTTCTGTGCAGCTACACACTCCATCAGCACCCTAGTCTATCTAAATACTTGGGTAGAGATTGTTACTAACATCAGCTATTTAACGTAAATTCTAATGAAACGGTATATGGGAAATGATTGTTGTGTACAATTATTGATTTACCTTTGGTAAATACATATGTAAGTATCACTATTCATTTTCTGTTTTTCCATTTTTCACTTTTCTATTTAGGTTAACACGAAGTTATATTACTCTACCTAATTATGTTTAACTATTCTTACTTATCTTTTACGATCATCACATTAATTATTTTTACTTATTCGATGTACCGTCGGTACATACATGTAAGTATTATAGTAGTGGCTATTATGTTACATTGTTTTTGCTTTCAAGTAGATAGACTAGGGTGCTGATGATGTGCTTGGCTGCACAGAAAAATATCGGTATTTCCCTTAGCTATAAAGTCTAGTTTAATTTTTCTTCTCTTCTTTAGAAACTCACATTAATTAATAAAAATATTTCATTCAATAAGAATTGAAATTACTGAACTTAATCCCGAATAAGAAAGTATAGAAAAAATTTAATATTTTGTATTGTCAAACACACAACACCACCATATTTGTTAATATTGTATGGGTATCTGAAGCTAAAAGCTCGGTACGTAAACCGATAGTACCAGCTGTGGTGGCAGATAGTACCAGCTGGCAGTGCCAACTGAGTGCCACCTTTTGAAAAGCGACTCTTGAAAAAAATCAATAAAAATTTTTGATCTTCAATACCACACCAATAATATTTCGTGCGTGATATGTAGTGTCGTGTTGATGAAATTTTTCGCGTGCGTGTTTCGTACGTGTTGCGTGGCTTGGTATTCGTGTTCGTGTCGTGTTGGAAAAATTCGACACGCATCCATCTCTAATGCAGATACATTCATAAGTACATACACATATTTGTATTGTGAAAAAATTTATAATTTTTTTTATAGTGCAATTTTTAGTGAGTGACCTCTCAGTATTTTTCGACTACAGAATTTTGCTAAAATATATTATTTTCAATATTAGCAATAGTAGAATATTTTATTCTAGTTGTCAACATCGACATCACGTCAATACAATATCAAAAAATTGGGGCTTGTTTACTCGCTCTCCCTACATACCAAATAACTAACTTATTTTGTATTTTCCCCTGTTTAATAATCTTTGATGTTGCAAAACTATTTATTGTCTCAATTTCAACATCCCATTACAAATGGTATATATCACGGTATTAGGTAAACGGTTTGTTCCTAAAGAATTTTATCGATTTTGTTCAGCAGAAAGGAATGGTTTCAGGGAAATGAAATGAACCATTTCCTCTAATTTATTTTATAGTTATGATTGCTCTTTAGCGAAAAATTTCATTTTTATCTCCATTAACTAAAAATTAATAAGAACTCGTTACATGCTGTCAACGAAAAACCATCGATTTGAAACATAACTGTACTGAGACAATAATAATCAACATGGCACAAATCTTCGTTTGTACTTTAATTATGTATATCCTACCAAAAAAAATGTGAAAAAAGGCCAAGTTCCTTTAAAAAAGTTTGAGTTTTCAGATTTTTCTAATTGGTTTCTCACCTAGGCCTACTTGTGTATCAAATTTCAGCTCACTAACGCAACTTTTAATTTGTAATTTTTATGGTCACAGCCCCGCTCCTCTGACTAAAATATCCGGATAATTTTTACTTTTTATGTGCGTAACCCTGCCTACTTTTCCAAACTCAAGATTTTTTTCAGCCAGTGCTTATTATTATTGTAAAGTTTCGTTGCAAACGGATAATAATACATACATAAATAGTATATATAAATATGCTGAGCCGTAGTAAATGAAAATGAGGATTAAATTGTATGGGCGTGTTAACGCCCAATTTTTTAATGAAAAATGTATAGCCTTGCATTATCGCAATATACATATATGCCAAAATTCAATAAAATAGCTTCCATTAAGCGCCTTAGATTTGTCTTTTTAATTCCGACCTTTATGGGCGTAGCCCTACTGACTTAAATTTCCGGGTTTGGAAATTTTTTTAGTTTATGGCTCACCTGTATTGAATTTCAGCTCACTAGCAAAATTTTAATTTTTGTAGGGGTAGCCCCGCCCCCTGGTTAAAATTTTGGGGTTTTCAGATTTTTTTAGTTCATTGCTCACCTAGGTCTACTTGTGTCCAAATTTCAGATCTCTAGCTATAGCCGAAGTGCTTGATGAGTGAGTCAGTGAGTATGTCTTAAAATATGCACTTTTTGCACATCCTTATCTCCGGAACCTTTCATTGCAACTTTCAGACTTCGCATATGAGGTAACAATAATTTATTCTAATTATGGTTTTAATTTTATAATTTTACAATTGCGGGGAACACAGTTATGAGGGGTGAAAACAGCTCGAATGGCTTCCTGTAAATATACACACTGCGTGCGTTGGCCGGAACTTGGCCTGGCGCACTGCCGTGCGCCTAGATCCATACACAGAAAAAATATGCACCAATTAATGTTTTTAATTAAGAATTTAATTGATTCAAATAAATTTTTAATTGTATTAATTAATTTGATTGTATGAGCTTAATTGATGTTACCAAATTGTTTAAAGGTAAAAATTTAATTACTTTTTAAATAAAAATTGAACAAATGTAAAAAATGAATTATATTTCTTTTAATACATATACAAATTTATTTATTGTATCTTAAAAAATTAAATCACAATAAGTATTCAAATCTTAAATCTAAATATAATTATTAGGCCTGACCAGTGTCGGACATAAAATTGGTGATAGTTATTGGCAGAGAAACCAGAAATATGCTCTATAAAAAGGTTTTTATTGCGCATTAAATATGCACTAATAACTTGAAAATATGCACTTATAACTCAAAAAATATGCTTTTAAAAATAAAATAAATTAGTTTATTTATATACATACATATATTTTTAATTCAACAGGAAAGAGGAATCAGTAAAAAAAATTAACAAAGATAACTGCCGTATTAAAAAAAAATAATTTTAGTTTGAAGTGTACGTTACAACAACATTGTAATAAAAATTTTGACTAAAAAGCAAATAATGAAAATTATATTTTTTTTATTCGACCGTTAAAATTTAGCTTCAACTTCAAAATAGATCACGGTCTCAGAATTAAAACTTGTTAACTGTATTTTGGATAAATAAGATAAACTCTTTATTTATAAAAATAAAAATATCGACCTCGATTTTCAATATCGCAACCTCTAAATAAAATTTTATACATTGAGAGTGCTCCTTCAACGTCTACTGTCACAAAAAGCAAAACTAAATTTTTATTGAAACTGACGTCCGTGAGAACGGCGTAATAACTAAAAACGATGTATACACTACATTCATAGAACATTGGAAATGAGATTTAGATGGTGAAAAATAGAAATATAAATTTTGACCAAGAGATAAATGGCTTGTAATCATATTAAAATAAAAAATAAAACTTTTATAAAATATCAAAATATGCTCCAAAAGCGTCAAATATGCTTTAAAAATTCAAAAATATGCTATAAATGTACGTGTAACACCGTAATATGCAAAAACATGCAAAAGTATGCACTAACAAATCAATGCCAAAATTCATAAAAAGTTCTGAAACGGATAAATATCTAATCTCCGCATTAAAACGTCACACAAGAAAAAAACATGCAATTGTATATTTGCGGTTTCCCTGGTTATTAGTAATAATTACAAACATAAGTCGTGCTAATCAAGAAATAAATATTTTCGAGAAGTATCATTTGGGGTGTTGAGTAATTGAGACCTTGTGTCTCTCGAGCAAGAGGATTAGGATGTGATTCTTATTTTGTGAGATATTTGCCTGCGTATTTTGCAATTTCTTCAGTCACTTGTGACTTTAAATCACGATGTAAATTTGAGTTTTTTATATGCCATGGAACCGATGTTATTAACCTTAAAACTTTGTTTTGCCTTCTTTTGAATTAAATTTAAATGAATTTTTTTTCATTTCCAACCCTGGAACCATAATTTTGATTTTTCTTGTTCTTAATACCAATTTATTTCTTTCCGAAATGTATAATATATTCAATTACCAAATAAATAATTAGTCTTATATATCACAAAAAAAATCCCAACACTGGAATCATCCTATTAGATTTTTCTAATTCCGTATACAAATCTAGTTCTTTAAAAATATTAAAATATGTTAAGTCAACAAAGAAGAAGGGATATAAGAAAAAAAAGTTGTTTTATTTAGTTACTTTAATATAAAAACAAAATTTATTTTTCTAATTTTCTATACAAAACTTTTCTTTCCAAAACATGTAATAGTTTCCAATTTAATTTATAAAGAAAAAGAAAAACATTAATAAGAACTAGTGACTTCTATATATCACAAAAAGTGTAAGTTTTCCAACCCTGGAATCTTAATTTGATTTTTCTTGCATGAATCAATTTTTTATTATAATTTAAAATATGTTTAATTTATAGAGAAAGAGGAAAAATTAGTTTTAGTTGGTTATTTTGATATAACAAAAAAAAAGGAAAAGTTTTCCAACCCTAGAAACGTCTTTTTAATTTTATTTTTATTTGTAATATAAATTTTGTTATTACTGTATCAAAAACTAAATCTATATATATATATATATATATAAAATCGTATTGTGTGGCTAACGCGTGATCTCTGGAATTATAAGAGCTGTGGAGCTGAAATTTTCAACACAGGTTCGAGTCAATACCCGGTAGGTTTTCGTTTTGTTTTTGAGCCAACAAGTGACCACAGGATGGACTACTTTGGAGTTAAAAGAAATAAATGCTTGAGGGTACGACAACGTTTGCCGGGCTCAGCTAGTTTATTTATAAAATTAGTTTTAGCTAGTTATTTTTATATGGCAAAAATTAAGTTTAACTTTTCCAGCTTCGAAACCGTCCGCTCGACTTAGCTGTATTTTAACACCAATCTATTTCGGACAATTGCTGACATACTAGTCTGATACCGACGGCTCTATCTTTTCTGGGAGCTTTGGAAAACCGATTTCACGATTTCCCTATTCATAAGGATCCAGAATATATTTAATTTATGGATTGCATATGATTATTATGGAAATTATATACGGAATGACAAACTTACATATTCTTACCTTAATAAGGCCCTAAATCATTATTTACGAAATCGAGATTTTGGCCTTTTTCGATACATTAGATATTCCTCTATCGAAAAATACAAAAAGCTCTAATTCCAAAAAATCATAAGTTAGGGCCTTACTATACTAAGATAGCGATATGTACATATACACATATATACATATATCCTTTACGATTTTTGGTGAAGGGTATAAAAATATGGTGAGCTTTAGTCATTAAATTTTATGTAAAAAAATGTGCGCCCTATCGTTTACATACACACACATAAACATGCGAAACACATACACACTCACACAAACATTATAATATTTTGACGAAACTTTTAGTAATATTTTAGTTTTATTTTACTGTCTTGCTTTACTTTTAATAGAAATACGAAACAAAATTTCAATTAAGAAAAAAGCCTTGAACGTAATCAAGATGTCTTGCAACAACGACCCACAAAAAAGACCACAATAAAAATTAATAAGCTTTGATAGAAATGTATAACTAGGAAAATAAGAAATTCGAATATTCCATTTGGAAATCTGCCCAATGTATAAAAAGCTTCTTTCATAATAAGGAAAAATACTTGTTGTCCTAACCCTTATAAGATAAATGTTGTACTCTATGCAAAACATTAAGAATGATTGGATCAACTAATATTTTAGTTAAAAACATATTATTTAAAAATCAGTTCTAAAGTATATTAAAATAAGAAACATATATGCATACAATTTTCTCCAATTAAAAAAACTATTACATCAATCAGTGACTTTACTAATTGAAAAAAAAAAAATTAAAATTATAAAGAAATTATTTAAAGAATGAAAAAGTCCTGGGGTCTAATAGTCGCTTTCGATAACGAGCTGCTTTGATCACGTTTTTTAGTTTGAGATTATGTCATTCGATATCTAACCATATTATTACAATTATTACAAAGAGACAATTATACCTCTGTCCAACGATGTCGATAGAAAACGTGCGATCGACAAATTGCATTGAAAATAGCGGCAAAATAAGAAATTTTATTTCAATACCAGTAATCGATCGAACTTTTTCTATTAACATCTTAGGAGAGGCCGTAAATGGAAACTCCTTTAATATTTAAGTCAAGCCTTCTAAGGCAGAAAGTTGGACCGGCACTTTGTCTTAATTGAGTTGGTTTGGAGATGAATCAGTGGATAGTGCATCTAAGGGTATGTACATAAAGGTATGCCCTTTTGTTCTATCTATCTTCAGTCCTAGATGTAAAAAAGGCCGTCGTAATTGCCTTCCACAGAATCGTATCATTTGACCTTATCTTCATTTCGCTTAATATTTGAGTTTATCCATGAGCGCTGAAGTAGTTAGCACGTTGACTACAAAACCACCGAAGATACTGGGTTCAACCCCTGTATCCAACAGTCATTATGCATTTTTCTGATGTGCATTAGTGTCTCTTTGTGTCAATTGTTGTGGGAGAAGTCAAGTGATTAAGGCATAGTCACTGGTCACTGAACTATACCGACTTCAGAAGATGCTAACATCAGAGCGCCCTCCTTCGTCGGAATTGTGTAGCAGAATCATCGGCGAAGTGAAATAAACGATAAAATGGCTACTATCCACAGCTTCAAAAAGTTCAAGACGCCTCATTTAACATCAGAGGTGCGGCAACACTGCATTATTACAAAGAAGAAAAAAAGCAGATTTGTAAAAGAATGAAGCTTTTCTCTGTCTATTCCTTCACCGCCTGTCTTCACTATCACTATCCCTTTCCTACTTCCTAGTAATAGTAGTAGGCATTCATTGCCTGAGTGTTACTTCTCTTTATTTAAAAAAAAAAAAACATAAGCACTTTAAGTGACACTCTGAAACTCATTACTAAGAAGCCTTCAAGCATATTAGACATAAGCTCTTTCATGATACAATTATACAAGTAACCGCGAAGAGCCAGCTGTTTCGTGATTTGATCTACCAAATGGTGTTTACGTTTTACCAACGCACGCGCACAGTGCCTATTAAAACTGTACTAATACAAACATGTTTTCCAAAGTCAAGAGAAAACGCAAATACATGTATATTGTTTTCTCTTGGTTGTCTCTCTTGTCAATCACAAAGCAGCAATAAAAATCACTGTTGTTTTACTTGTTGTACATTTGTTGTAGATTCGCGGCTACCTGTATTATTGTATCATGAGGTCTTTGTAATTCCAGGCATTATTGTTTCCAAGGAAGCCATGGATGATTGCTTTATAGCTCAGCCACACTTGTTTTTCATGCGTACTTAGCAACTGTAGACACTTCTCACTCGACAGTATTTTCTTTATTTGTGGACCGACGAAAACACAAGCTTTAAGTATCGGGAATAATGATTTTAAATATTGAAAGGCCTCAGAGTCTGGAGGAAGAGCTTTTACGAACTGCGTCATGAGACCTAATTTTATGTGCAGTGGAAGCATTATGACGCTTCACAATGGTTTATTTTTCAGACTGTGCTGTCCAATTTGAAACTCGCTCCACTGAGGCCATCAGTGCTGGTTGTAGTGAAGTGCATCGGCTCTACTATTCCATAAACAAAGGTAACACGGATTTTTAACGTCTCCGCCTTACATTTTACGTCGTTTTACCCTTTTTGAATGAATTTTTAGGCCCGCGACATATAAAATATGTTAAATCTGCCAAAACACTATTTAATTAGTCTTCATTATATATGCGGCAATTAGGAAAAAGTGCTTAAGTCATATTTTACTGTTTTGCAGGAGATCACTTTTCAGCGTTCAAGTCGATTTTCACAAATTTGTTTCTTTTACAGTTAAGTTGGGAAATTCTCTGTTAACATTTAGTTTTTTAAGAAAACGTCGTTGCAGCCACTATAAGTATTAGATTTAAGTTGAAATGAGCCAAAGTGTAGCCTCAATTAAGCTGTTATTCCAAATGAGATTAGAAGTATAAAAGAGATAAGTCGCTATAACTTCCTGAAAAATCACACAAATTTATAGAGATTTTGACCAGGGGCACTTTCGAATATGTAGATTACAGAGGTACCATTAACTTAAAATCAGCTTATCTCGACTTAAGCACTTTTTCCTTTTGGCCGCAGATATAAAGTACAAAAGCAAACTTTATTTATTATTAATGCAGTTTCGTTTTATTTTTCGATGTAAATACATATGTATATAATCAGAAAATTTTCGCTAAATAACAGAGTCAATAAACATATTTTTTTCTTTTGTTGACCTGTGTTATTTGTGAAGAATATGAGCTATTACGAGTATTATTCCCACACTTTTGCAGGTTTAACTTTTTGGTCTACTTCTTCGCTATTATTATATTATTAATATTTCAGGAGATTTGTCACTAATGGGCTTTAGAATTGAGAGTTGTGGCATGTTTATGTGTTTCGATTAATTGCCCGACGAAGAGGCTTATGTTCTTACATATATCGTTCGTAGTGTTACTGTTAGTAATCGGTAGAGTTAATCGAGAGTATATATACAACTGTAGTACTTTTCCCATATTTTAAACTGTTGGTCTTTGGCGCAAACTTTTTCACCTTATTCGTTCTTCAGAACTTTTGTTTATAGTGATTATTTACTGGTTATTTGAGCATCTTTTGCTAGGTTATATTATGTTAGATTGAAAAGAGGGACAATCAATATTGATTGTCCGTTACGGATTACACTTACATTTGCTTTTGCAGCAAATTGTACACTGTTATGAAAAGATATATGGGTGCAAAATATGGAATAAGGAACCATAAACAAACTATCAAACTTAGTCAGCTTGGGAACCTAGTCCCCTCAATATACATTCTAAGGATTTTCCATATTTTCCATATTTGGTATATATATATTCCATATAGAAGATTTGTCTTCTAATTTGATTGAATGCTGGACAGTGACACAAGTAGTGTTCAAGGGTTTTAGCATGTGGGAAGCTCTACATATTGTTTTGTCAACAACACCTATGTGAGCCAGGGCATATTTTAACTATGTATATCCTTTTATTGATAACCAAATTCCGAAGTCTTGGGTTATTTAAAATTAGAATCAATATTTTCTTTTCACTCTTTTGGTTTTCTCAGAGGTTTTCGGTCACTTTTCTAACTCTAGAGTTCTAACGATTTCTGGTATGCTGTTCCATAGCCCATTGTTCATTTTTAAGTTCTTGGAAAGGTTTGGCGTTTTTAGTTATCTGCCTCTTTGTTTCCAGAGACACGCTGATGGTATGTAGTCCACATTATCTCGATTTCTCTACAATAGCTGTAGAGAAGAAAGCTTAAACACTCAACTTTATGATCGATAATTTTTCTTCTATCAGTAAAGATACGAATTGGTAGTTTGTTGTCGATTTCCTTTAGATATTTAATGCCACCAACCCATCGGTTTCCCATTTTTTACCCGTCCATGTATTCCTCTGGATATGGTATGTATTACACTTTGGTACTTGCTTGAATGTTTTTTTGTTAGCTAGGCTATCACCCCACTTTTTTTTTGTTGATATTGCACTTCATTTTACGCTTCGATTCTCTTCAATGTATTTTTGAGAGGTCACTTATTTGGTATGTAGAAGCTTCCCCTATGACTATTTTCTGTGTACTGTTGACACCGTAGTTGTAAACGAAGCTTATTTTTCCATTACATTGTTTTAACTAAAAATATTCACTTTATTTGGCAAGTGGTTTTTGTTATTTTTGGAAAATTAAGAACAATGAACTTTTATGAAAATTAAATCGTTCATAAAACTTAAAAAAACCTTATATGAAATTAATAGTATTAATCAAAATTTTCTTCATACTCCAAAAAGGAAGAATTGATAACACCACATATGGTGTTGTGCGTCAAAACCGCAGAGAGATTAAAATGTTTTCAGATTTTTGCTTCCTATTACTCAAAAAATCTTACGCTTCTTCTATACGAGGATTATGGGTTGGGTTTTCTTCAAAAATTTTCCTCTTGTCTTATTTATTTTATTTTTTCTCCTTATTTCAACTTTATTTTTGCCTGACATGCCATAAAATAATAAAAACAAAAGCAAAAACTATACCAAAATAAAAACACAGATTCATTGTAAAGACTTGCAATTGTATACTCAAAAGTATAGAAAAAACACATATACCATTGTATGAACCATATAATAGTGTTGTAAGCGAACCCAGCTACGACGATTTTGTACTAGAATAAAGAACATTCAACAGTTTTTCTTTCTTTTTCTACAAAACCGTAGTAGTCGTAGTCTAAATACGACACTCGTAATAAGACCTAACATCCCTTTCCATTAATACATCTGTCAAAACTTACACGATGTGGCCTCAAGTAGGCCAACAACAACTTTAAAACTTATAATTTGATATTGTTATATCACGTATGAATATATTTTTTGAAAGGACACTTTTTTGTCCATGAGAATTGGAAGGAAGATATTTATAAACTTCTGCACGACCATTTCCTTCTATGTATGTTGTTTTTACCTTTATTGGCAATAAATGTTGTAGTTTCATATGGAAATAAGCCACTATTAAGAATATTTGAATATTCGACTTTTAATGGTTCCCGACTGTAAAATTCACTTGTTTTATCTCCTTTTCAGTTGTTTTTAGGTAGTCGGGTTGTTTGATTTTTTAAATTTATTTATTTTTTTTTTTACTTTTTATTGTCCCGGAAATTCTTATGAACAAATACATATGTATATTATATGTATATATGTATGTATCTTTGTAATCCCCTTTTACTTTCCTTTATTTTGATATTCTATTAGATAGGTTTCTTAATTTTTTTATTAACATAATATTGTAGAGATTCCAGCCGGTTATCAAGAAATTTCAAATTGTTTATTCCTAATTGAATTTATATATAACTTATTTATATTTTTGTAGTCTTCATTTAATTTCCTTTATTTAAATATTACTACATTGCGCGAAAATGCGCAATTTTGTTTGCTTTTTTAACATTTTTATTACCTCCCTTTAATTTCTTTTATTTTGATAGGTTTGGTAAAAAAAACTTATAACGTGTTTCTATTTCGCGCGAATAATCCAACTTTTTGCTTTCTCTTTTTGAACTCCTGTTCAGGAACACTTTGGTTCTTAAGGCAAATATAACGATACCTTAATTGTCCAAATCTAAGGAGCAGTTTCTGAGATACGTGGTAATAAAAAAATTTACAAACATATGTTCAAGAAAAATTAACAACTACCCTATCGGAAATTTGGCTAGCTTTAAACTAACTTTAAGCTAACTATTTCGCAACTAGTACTGACTGACACTTGGATTACTTTGCAATGTAATCAACTGACTATTTTAACATTGCGATGTCCTAGGCGGTAGTCAATTGTCCCACTCTGCACTACTTTAAGCTAACTTAAAGTTTACTTTTTTAAATCACCTGGCAGTCAGTAAATTTACAAAAAGCAATGTGAGTCCGATCACAGGGGAGATATGTAAGCATCTAGTAATGAAAATTTTTATTTAAGTTGGAAGTACTTATGCTTTTAGTATCTTTTTTTAAATTAATTAATTAAAAGTATCAAAACTTTCAATATTGTAAATACATATGAATTTGTTGGTTTTTGTTTGTTTTATTAAACTTATTTGGTTAGTAAATGGGCACACTGCAGTATATGTATATGTACTGCATTCAAAATTGCAGTAAGCAGTAAATTTACTGATTACTAAAAAAATTCAGTAAATTTTTACTGCTAATTAAATTTAATTTGCATTACCAGTAAAATCGTAGGGCCGTAATCATAATAAAATTGTAGCAAGTGGCAAAGTTTTTTCATTCAAATTTTGAAACTTTTGTATGACAAAGATTTAGCCACTTGGTAGAATTATATTATGAATACGGGCAATACTGATTACTGAAAATTCAATGCACCTCATCATATAACAAATCATTTAGGCAATTTATACAAACTGTAGAAAAAAATTTTAGTAATCAGTAAAAATTTACTTGTTAAACATTTTTTATTGTTTTTACTGAAACTTTAGTGGTACTGCAGTGCTCATCTATGGTAAATGCCTTTACTTTTACTTTTTAATTTTTCATTCCTGTTTTTCATCGTTTAGTTGTTGCTGTTCTTGTTGTTGTGTACGCATTGCAATTAAAATAAATTCAGTAAACTGCGACTTTGACTCGCGCACATTCGGTTTTGATCATTTTTTTTTTTTTTTATTTAACTTTCTTGCTTTTTTAAGTTTTTTCAGTTTAAATGATTTTTTTTCAGTTTTATCGCTTTTTTCTCGTTTTGGCGTTTTTTTCTCTTTTTGTGTTTTTTTAATTTTCGCAATTCTTTTCATTTTGGCGATTTTTTCATTTTGGCGATTTTTTTCTGTTTTTTGGGTTTTTTTCATTTTGGCGACTTTTTTCTGTTTTTGGGGTTTTTTTATTTAGGAGATTTTTTCATTTTGGCGATTTTTTCATATTGGCGATTCTTATGTTTAAGGATTTTTTTCATTTTTGCAATTTTTCCGGTTTTTCGCGATTTATTTTAGTCCTTGAGATTTTTTTTTTAATTTGGTGCTTTTTTCGTTTTGGCGATTTATTTTTGTTTTTGGCGATTTTTTTATATTTGGCGATTTTACATTTTATTGATTTTTTAGTTTTACCGTTTTTGAAAATTTCAAGAGTTTTGCTCTTACGGTTTCCAAGATACAGCAAGTTGTCAAAATTACAAAGTCAAAATTGCATTAACTGATGGAACACCCATTGATTTAATTTTTTTTAATTTAGTGTTAATTGTTGTAGTCTGTATAAAAATACACTAACTTTTAAAATTTCAAGTGTATATATGTACATACAATTGTATGTATATTACATGGGATTATAACATTTTTCGTTGATCGTTTTGGAACACCCCTTAATTTTTAACTCTCATGTATTTGCTGTTGTAGTGGCCAAATGTCTACACATTGTGTCCAAATTTCAAGTCCGTAGCTCTTACGGTTCATTTTCACCTTTGGTCTACTGAAATATACAGAAAAATAACCGGCGGCGGCGCACCGTCGGCTTCGAGCCGGTCGACTTGTTTGTTTGCTTGGTATTGCTTCTTTCAAACACTAATACACTCATACATAGCTCACACTGATTTGAGAATGCTGTGAAAGAAAAGCAAAGAAATCTCAGCAAAGAAATCTCAGCAAAGAAATCAAAGTCAAAAGATTTTTACCCCCTAGCGTATAGATGTTTACACATCAAAAAAATTTTCTGGGGATCGAACATGAAACATCACACGTTGTGTACTCAATGCGCTACCACTCGGCTAAGCTGCCATCTAAAATAACAACAGCAAAATGTTAATATAAAACTGAAATGAGTTTCAAGGTAGCTGAGAATAAATTTGTTGGCTCTCATCAAATTTGATTACGTACTCAACTTAAGAATTAAGGTAGAGGTCCATAGATCGCTTTTTGCGCGTAATGCTTTACACGCGTTTCATTCTCTTGTTTCATTCTATACTTGGTTCGCGTTGAGTTACATGCACTGCTTTTCATGCGCCATTTTGCTTTTGCTCATAAATACTTATAAAGAAAAAATGGAGAGTGAAATCAAGTTTTTAAACGAACTTGTGGAGTTAGTCGAGTTTGTATATTTAATTTATTAAATTTTCTTCCATTTTATTGTTTAAAAATATGTAATGCACACAAAGTAAATAATACAGATTTAGCGGAGATGACACTTAGTACGTAAAAGTAATCGGTAACTAACATGCAAAATTTGTTACTGAGAAAACTGTGGTGAAAAGTTACTTAAAATACATCGCATTAATGAAAATATTCACATATTTTATTAAACAAGTTTTTTTTTACTAAGAAATTTTTTTTATTGAAAAAAAAAAAATTATCCATGGCAAAATAATATTTATCGATAACGTAAGAAATAAAGTATTATTTAACATCTTTAGCTTTCAGGAACAGCTGACTTTCTTTCATGGTGCTTGTAACGCGTACAAAAGTAGAAAGTAGACCTACTTTTTGCTTTGAACGCGCCTACGCGTCCTCCGCTTTTTGCTATGTAACTTGTCACATACTATTACATTGATTATACTTTTTTGACAGATGCATAGAGAGCTTAACGCGCAAAAAGCGAGCTATTGACCTCTACCTTTAGTTTAGGGTTTGTTCTGGACGACATTGCAGTTTGATTTTAGTCAGTCTAAGAAAAGTTAACTATAAGTTAACTATTTTTGTGGTCAACTACACATTCTCCGACAGGGTAGTAACAGAAACATATCTATACATACCAGAACTTGTACGCGCGCAGAAACTGATACGAACAGACATACTTATATACATATGTAACTGTGCAGAAGTCTAATTCATACTACGTTTTCGTTTTACTCATATACTGGGTTAATAATTCAAGGTCTTTAGTATACAAATAAAAAAGAGAAAAAAATTAAGAATTTTATTGCGAGGAAAATGAAGTGGTGAAATGTTTTATTTTTGTAAATTTTTAATTTCTCAAGTATTTTGAGAAAATTAACCAAAACCATATCAGGCCTTCTAATCAGAAAAGAAATACCTTTTTTTATTTTATGTAAATTTGTTTTGTGTAATAAGAAAAAAGTTTTAATGCTTGTTTGAAATTTGCCTAGATTTTTTTGACAGAAGCTTAAAAAAGTAAAATTACAAAATATCCAAACGGGCTTACATTAAATCTTGAAAGAGAGAAGAAAATTAAGAAATTAAAAGAAAAAATATATATTTTACTAAATCAAGAATAATGGTCTGAAAAAAGAACATTTGTTTGTAATTTTCAGGTATATGCTAATTTCCCCCAGTATTATGTTGTCGCTAATGGAAGGCTACATCTTTGGGTCAGAGAGTGGCAGAAACAAGTTAAAGAAAATCGCTCAATAAATTCACTTTTAAAACATATTTTGTGTAACTAAATCATAAAAACGGTATTTGAAGAAAAACTATATCGGCTTATATAGTTTCTAAAGGAAACTTTATATTATTAGGGCCTAATTCATAAAAAATATTTTGGTTTTATAAAAGCTTTATTAATCAAATTTTCATAGAAAATTTGTTTTACAAACCTCTTATAAAACAGAAATATTTTTTATGAATAGGGCAGTTAATATTATAACAATAATGTAATTTTTCAATTCAAGGATATATGGTAAGTAGGCATATAATTTAAATCAACTAGATAAGGAGCTGTTATAACGTTAAATTATGACGAAAAAATTTTGTTTTAAAGTAAAAAATACAAGGGAGGAAGGCATATTCCTTCACCAATTTATAAACGGCATTATATACAATCAAAAACTGGCATGAAGTTAGCGTAAGTGGTAAAATTGAACGTGGTCTTAACGTGTTTTGCTATACAAATTTAAATTAAAAATCATGCTAGGATGTAATCATATGTTAAAACTACATTATCCGGCAATTTTTAATGTCAAATTGTATAGAGGAACTCGAACTGGTCGTTCTTCGCTTTGTGCTATGGCTAAAAATCAATTTTCGAAATAAGTAATTTGTAAGTTTGATTATGTCCCCATGACAATTTTATCTGAAATTGAAGTTTTTTTTTTTAAATAAAGGACACATAAGGAAGAATACCTATAGGCATGTCTTCGCTTTGACGGAGCCTTAAGTAAATAGATAGTTTAACTGCAAAAAAAAGCACTAACATATAAATCGCGAAAATTTGCAAAAATGCGAATATCTTTAAAAAAATTCCAAAACCTCAAAAATGTAAGTACAAAACTCAGTTGATTTTAAGAATCGAAAACAATCTCATGTAGAAAAAGTTTTGCAAATACGCAAATTTCTTAATTGAGAAAAGCCTTTTTTATTAAAAAAAAACGGTAAAATTGTAGCGAATGTCGAAAACTTGAAAAAATTTGCGACAATGTCGAAAATTCGCAAAAACATCAAAAAGATATCAAAGTCGGATACTGATTAGCAATCTTTGAAGCTGCAAAAAAAACAAAGAATTGGGAACAGTAAAAATAGAGAAAATTCGCGATAAATTCCAAAATTGTAATCAAGCCCTAAAATAACTTAGAAATACCTAAAGATCTAAGGAATGACAAAATGACGAAAATTCTGTCAAGTTAGCTACCATCAAATAGATCTATCTATTGAAATTCGGTAAAATTGTAAAAAGCCAATATTTAGCTAAAAAGTAACTTTTATCGCGGATATTGGTGACATATTTCTAACAAGCGGTAATTTTTTTTTAAAATTGCTAAAATTGTAAGGAATGCCATGGATAAGCCACTTTTCAACTAATTCGGCCTTTAGCTCAGTACCTGGATTCGCTAACTTTTATTACGATAATCGTATCGCTATAATAAATATAACGAAAATTTATCGATTTCGCTATTCAGTAGCATATTTTAACAATATTCTCTGTCGGTTGGAGGAAAATGAAATAAAGTCACAAGCTCAAATTCATTGAGTTTTTCTTTATCATTCTTTATGCTTTTCGCTTATTTTTACATTTTCTATACACACAGAAAAAATTTAAAATCAACTTTAATTAATATTTTAGTTAGAAATTTGTACTATTAATTAAATCCTGTACTGATTTTCGTCCTGCAAACAAATTGATAATATCAACTAATGAATTTGTAAAAACGAGGTTTTCTTGCTGTTGAGATTTTAAACAAATGATTAATTGGCCCAATTAAATTAATAATTGAACTTAGACATTTTAAATAATTAAATTGTTCATTGAATTAATTAATAAAAATAATTGAATTGTATAAAATTTTAAAAAGTAAAAGAATTTTAAAAAGTAAAAAGTCATTTTCTTTATTTATTTATTTTCTTACTTATTTTAATTTTTTATTTTATTGATTTGTTTAAACTCCGTAAAACTTACGTTGCAGGATTTGAACATGGTACCTCCATTCTAACAGGCTAACACACATCCACTAGGCTATCGTTGCAAATTATTTTTCATTCAATTATTGCACATATGTAGGTACGTGTTCTTATATTATTTTTTAACTTACAGTGATGTCATGCTTCGAACTTGGTACTTCTAGAACAACAGGCTGACACACTTCCTTGAAAACATGAACAAGCACAAACACAAACTAAAATATTTTTTTTTTCATTAACAAAGTTAATTCAAACAATCAAAAAATTGGTTGAATTTTTAATAATGCGTACAAAAGTTTAATATTCGTCTGTATGCTTGCATATTTGCTAACATCCATACAAACATTGAACTTTTTTGTTTTCAATCAACAAAATTTAATTGGGACAATTATAAAATTGTTTGAAACAGCATTAGTTGATTTAATTGGAAGCATTTTGGCTAAAATTTTTTCTGTGCAGAGATACCACAATATATTGAATTAAATGGCGATTAATATAATGTTGGAGACTATCATGAAAAAAAAATTACGGAATCACATTATCGTTACCACAAACGAATATATATATCGATAAATATTACGATTTTCGGTTCTCAAAAAGTTACAGGATCTGTGTACAGATCTATTTAAAATGGAAAGTGTTTTCACAACCGCGGTCAGATTTAATATGGCTTAAATCTAATAAGGACTGCGAAGAATGTATCTGTGGGAAGAACAGCTTTATCGAATTTTGTGTTAAAATAGTTTGAAAAACCATTTAGTACTTGAAATAAAAAATATTTAAAATATTTAAAAAATGGAATGTATAGCCTGGTACTCTGTTCACATATTCGTGCGAAATGCTGACAAACTATCAATATAAAAGTATTTGGTATGAAATATTTGCGAAATAAATTCGCAAAAGTAGTACTCTGTTCTTGTTGTGAAAAACACGTAAAATCATGTCTTTCCATGCAAAATTAGTCTGGAATCGTTTTAGTTTAGCTGCGAAACAACATGAGCGGTGCTTTTTTCGCACGGAATTATAGCAATGTTACATACTTTCAAGCATTAAAAGCGAGAAATTTATAAAAAAAAACCGCGAGTTGGGCTACATTTAGTACATGTCAAATTTTTCACGCGAAATAATTAATGGTGCTAAAAATTTTTCACAACTTTGAACAGAGTACCAGGCTTATTGCAAGGCATGGGTATGTCGATGGATATGCGTAGATATGCGGGATGTAACGAAGAATGCACATCGATACATACAAGTATGATATGAAGTGCGCAGGGGTATACGCAATAAAGTCCAGCGCAAGACCCCTTACAAGGACTTTTAAGACATGAGGGATTTTTCAAATGCCTTACTACAACGAAATCTTTTAAAACAAATGCAAACAACACTGTTTGCAAAATAATTTTTTCAGTATTGTAGGTATAGGAGTAAAGAAGAAAATACTTCTCATGAGAATGAATGGGTATCAATTCGCACTGGCATAAAATATGTTCTAAATGTGCTGGAGTATCTAAAATTTTTTTTATCGATTGACTTTCTCTGGTATGTCTGCGTGTACATATGTATGTAAGTATAAAAAAATAAAAATAAAAAATGCAGACGATAAAATTGCTCAAAAATGGTTAAACGATATTGCATGCAAAAATCATAAGTACGAATGTTAAGCAATAATAATAATAAGATAAGTTTAAGTAAACAAAAGTAAAAATAATAAAATAAAGTTGTAAATAAATAATTTTTTTCAGATCCTCCAGAAGCAAACAAAAAAATGAACACAAAAAATATGTGCAGAAATATTCTATTATGTTTTTACCTTCTCCTGTAAAGTTAAAATTATTTGAGTTAGGGCCTTTCTACTTGAGACGAACAATATGTATGTAGTCGTAGCAAAAACTGCATGATAGGTTTGAATTGGAAATCAAACCTATTTTGTCCACTTTCTATTTTTTGAACTTCTATTTCTACTTTAATTTCTATTTTATTTTCACATGAATACAACTAACATGGCAGTATCTCTTTCATATTATGGTGTTTTTTTTTTGCATCTAAAACTGTGTTCACAGAAATATTTGGCTTAGACCACTTTCATAATTAATGTCACATACATATGTACACCCAGAAAAAAGATTGGTTGAAAAACTGTTAGTCCAATAAAATATCATTTGCATTAACTATATTTCAGTTCACGCTATCGATTTTCTGTTAATCCAAGAAACTATCCATGTTCATTGCCATAAGGGCATAATTGTAACAAAGATATGATTGTGACAATACTTAAATTGATTGCATGAACCGAGCATATGCTTTTGTCATGATTAATTAACTGATTGATTAGCACAACCGAATAAAATATTAGGAGTTGGATTTTAGTGCCAATTTTCGGTATTGGAAACTAAAAAAATTGTCCGTCTACATTTACGTTAAAATAAAGACTTTCTATCAGTTGTTGCAACTAACTAGAGCTTAATGTAACCATCATAGTTTATAGCAGCAAATTAAAATTAAATATTAAGGTTTGATTCAGGATTCTATTAATTCGATTCGCAACTAGTTCGGGCTTCTCAACCAATTTGTTTTTTCTGTTAACCAATTTTATCTGCACAGAGAGAATAGGTTGGTTAAAAATCTGTTGGAGCAACAAATATTTAATTATGTATTCCAATGTTCCATATTTGCTACCAATTATCAATCGAAAGTACGATTTTTTCATATTTATAAACAAAAAACCATAATTACAATGGAAATAGAATTCCTACAATAGTTTTATTAGTAATAATAATTGAATACGTTCATTTCTAATAACCATTTAACTTACCGTTTACACATACAAGTACAAGTGCAAGTAACTCAATACATAGACATATTTTTACTAATACAATCAAAATGCTACAAGTTGTAGGCTCACTGGCAAGAGATTTTCATTACCCAGCTATATAATTAATAATAAAACATGAATTCATACATATATAATACATGAATATATACATATATATATAGTTATATACATTCATATATTAAAAATATATGGACCATATATAATATTTTTTGCTTGGGAACATATAATCAAATATGACTTATTATTGATTTGCAATATAAATTTATCATTTATTTTGGTACAAAGTTTATCATTAAATTCGTTTCCCTGTAATGTTCCTATACCAAAAATTTGGCAGGCCTTACTTTAAAAACTACCCTACAAGAACACTACCAGTCAATTGACTGCTAATTTGATCGGAAGTCATGCAGGATATTTTCATCAATGCGTAGAACAAAGTTTCTATCACATTGTTAAAGGCAAAATGAAAAAGGTGATGGAAACTTTTGTGTACGTGCGATGTTGCATCTCTCTTTAACCAATGAATGTAACATATAGTTGAACTGCTCACTCCAGTGCTTTTTTACTAATCAATAATAGCATAAATATTACTTAAGTTTGACTGTTCATAATTGAATAATATATTCCCCACAATTGAGAAATCACACTTGATTGATATACTGACAGCAAATATACTTTTTATTTTATTTGCTTTTTTATTATAAAAAAAAACTTTACAATACACATGTAAATAATATATTTAAAGCAAAAAACAAAAATTAACAAAAACACCAAATAACTTAAGCGGTATCTAGCCCTCTTCACACCATTCCTTCACCAATGCAACTTGCTCGTTACAAATATCTAAAATTTTGAAAATAAATATACATATTAAATTAAACTTTGTGAATTTCTTTTATTCACTATTTCACTTATCTTTTTTAACACTTTTATAATCATTTCCCAGACAAAATGAATTGTATTAACGCCTTCTTCAACCCCAACGCATCTTGATATTTCCAAATATCCTAAAATTTAAAAAGAAACGAATACATACATACACATGTATGTATGTATATTTTTAATTAAACTTAATAAAATTTCTTTTTTTCGTTATTGTTTTTATCTTACTTTTTCACAAACACCATAATTTTTGTACCACTTTTATATATTTTTATTTTACAAACAGAACGAACGAATTATTTTCAGTAAAATTCAATATTTTAAAAATTCTGACATATGTACATTAGACGTAGCATATATGTTAGAGTAGAGCAACTATATTCGCTGTTGAATTTAATGTAAAATTGTTGCAAGTTTGTTAGTAAAAAAATGTTGTTTGTGTTAGTTTCAGTCATTCATTTCTTGTAGGGTAATATAGAAAAAAAAGTACAAACAACGCACAGAAGAAAGAGAAAAACGAAATTTTCAAATATTTATAGTAACATATAGAAAAATGAAAATAAACTTGCACTTGACTGTGTAAACAATGAAGCAAGTTGCGAGTGTTTTTATTATTTCATTCAATGTGTTGGTTGTTCATACGTACACGCAAATTGTAACAAGTTACCTGCATGTGTAAATGAAGCGTAAGAGTATTGGTAGACACAACTGAATTAAATATATGTTAGGAAGTAATGTGACTGAATATGGGCTTTTGAAATTAAAAAAAACTATTCTTGTAAACAATATTTAATTTGAAAACAAAAATTCGGTTATTCTAACTAATTAATCATTTGCCGCTGTACTGAAATTATATACAATAAACGAAAAAAAATAAAATACTTTATTGATATTCCTAACCGAATAAAGAATTAAATCAAACAATTTTTAACCCTCGACTAAAAAAGGGGTGTTATAAGTTTGTAGTGTGTGTCTGTGTATCTGTGTGTCTGTCCGTGTACACGTAAAGACCAAACGGCTGAACCGATTTCGATTTAGTTTTTTTGTTTGAAAGGTGACTTGATCGAGAGGGTTCTTAGCCATGTTTTAAGAAAATCGGTCCAGCCGCTTAGAAGATATCGCATCTTCTCTAGATATAATCGGGAGTTTTAAAATTTTTAATTTTTGTTATACATATATTCTGAATACAAAAGGAAAGACATAATCGTTTGCTTAGCTGGATTCACCCATTATTTCCGAACAAAATTTTTGTCCAGACAATAATTTTTAACTGAGAGTTTTCTGCAGCACGATTCATCCATTTCAAACAATATGTCTGGAAAATCAAAGCTACCATATGAAATACGTGTGTAAACGATGTGTATTAATTTTACAAGAGGCAGCACAGCGGCAAATGATTACCATTCGCTGTGTATTTTTAATTGTTTAATGCAATTCTTTCGTTCAGCTCCTCATCTATATGTTTTATTTTCCAATTTTCTTTTATTTCTATTGTAATTAATATATACTCTGTGTTTACTCTGTGTTTTTATTATTCATATAACATGATGTGGCAGCTCAGTTCAACTTTGGCTGAAAAATTAAAATACTTGGCAGCTCAGTTCGATTTTGTCCGGACAAAATATAAAATTAAGCCAAATCAAACTGAGAGTTGTTCGTAAAAAATATTTTCTCTCTCTCTCAAGAAAAGAGAAGTCAAACTAAATATAAAAAAAATTTTGTCCGGACAAAAATTTTGTTCGGAAACAATGGGTGAATCCAGCTTTATTCTTCATTTGTGGAGCAATTTTGAATACAAGAAACAAAAAATAAAAATTAAATACAAATCTCATATAAAAAAACAATGAGTGTTCGAACTCACGGGCGATGTGTTAACACCTTTTTGTTACACGGTACCTGTTCGATTTCTATGAACACAGACCCACTAACCCGGAGGTAGAGTTAATATAAAGTATTTAATGAAAAAGAATAGTTTATTGAATTTAATTTTACTTTGTATAATTTATTAATGTTATGTTTTCAGCACAGTTAATATATATATTTAGTAGATGCACTCAAAATGAAAAAAATTAAACAAAAGTGCTAATGATTTCATTATTTTCTTGCACTAGATGCACTCAAAATGAAAAAAATTAAACAAAAGTGCTAATGATTTCATTATTTTCTTGCTTAATACTTTTTATTTATTTTGTATTAAACCCACAAAAAACAAAGAGAATGCAAAGAAACAGACAAATGTACATACATACATTGTTATGTTTGTACATAAGCAGCGTGACCGTTTGACCGACTAAAGTGGCAATTTGCAACTTTTTCGACTGCGTTTCCCCTTTTTCGACTGCCTTGCCATTTTTTGACCCCATTTCTTTAGGGTGAGTTATATGAAAATACATTAAAAATAAAAAGTTTAGTGCAGTTTTCCTGTTTTTTTTTAATTTTGCCCCTTTTTTTTGATAAATCCCCTATTTGGTGCCACTTTTTGAAAAATGTCATCGGTCACCCTGTACATAAGCTACATACATTGCTGTCTTGCTATCTCATTTTTATATATGTACGTATAACCACGTCACTATTCTCTTTGCTATGCATAAGACAAAACCGAAGATCAACAGAAAACACTTTTTGAATATTACTCCAAATTAATACTCCAAATTAAAACAATTAAATCTCGGCTCGCCGATATCGGATCGCCTTAATTTTTGGCCTAAACTCTTCGTCGAAACCCGCACTAGCTTTTTAATCCAAAAATTAATAAAATCGGCTATGAATTTCCGGAGAAACTCGCGTGGGAAAATTATATGAAAATCGCCCAATAATCACTTTCAATACCGACTGCCAAGCAACGAACAAACAAACGATGATTTACTCTTACATACCTAACACTTGCGTATGTATTGAAACTGATAGCTTACTGCCCTAGAGGCGCGTATAGATGTTAACACATCAAAAATATATTTTGCAGAATAATTACACAAAATCCTGATTTTATAGAAAAGGTAAGGACATTATTATATAAATATATCGCAAAATATACGAAATGTTATTGCTCTTATGCTGAAGTGAAATTTTTTATGCAAATAATTCGTAGTTTCTTGATAGGAAAAAAATCTGTGTGTTAAAGCCGAAGACCGGCAAGGGATGTTACAATGCACAGCGTGGAAAAATTTGCTTATTTCACTTCAGAATATAACAAATTTAGAATAATTTGCGATGAATATAATATGTAATGTATTTACCTTTTTATTCTGCACAAATTGTTTTTATGTATGTATGTATGTATGTATGAATATGAGCCATGTCTACCAATGATTCCTTTAGAAATACCAATTTATTGGTTGTATCAATTAATTATTTTTATAGTCACAATTAACATTTTCTGTTGATATAACCATTTCATTCCTAAAATTCAAATATCGCTAATGAAAAACGGGTGATTGCAAAAGCTATATTCGTTCATTACAACAGAATTGTGTGTTAGATGTTGGAACCGACAAAATTCGATTGGCTTCAAATTCGGTTATCACAACAAATCTGTTTTTTCTGTGTGCTGTTACAACTATTGCGTTAGTGGTAATAATTAAAAATATAGTTGTACTACAAGAAAATTGCAGTCGTTATACCAGAATTCTACGATAGTTGCTGCAACCGCCAAAATTCAATTGGCAACAAATTCGGTTGTCTCAACGAATCCTTTTTCTCTGTGTATGCATGTAAGTATGTAGTTCAATTTCTTCATTTACGTTAACTTCATGCCAGTTTTTCGTTATACATAATGCTGATAGTCTTTTGTTATTTACTTATTAAAAAAAATATTTAACAATAATAGACAATTCAAATCACAAATATAGAAAAAAATAATAATAGACAATTGTTAATACGAACCGATTAATCGGTTGGGAATATCAATCAAACCTTAATATTTAATTTTAATTTGCTGCTATAAACTATGATGGTTACATTAACCTCTAGTTAGTTGCAGCAACTGATAGAAAGTCTTTATTTTAAAGTAAATGTAGACGGACAATTTTTTTTAGTTGCCAATATAGAAAATTGGTACTAAAATCCAACTCCTAAGATTTTATTCGGTTGTGCTAATCAGTCAGTTAATTAGTCATGACAAAAGCATACGCTCGGTTGATGCAATCAATTTAAGTATTGTCACAATCATATCTTTGTTACAATTATGCCCTTATGGCAATGAACACGGATAGTTTTTTGGATTAACAGAAAATTGATAGTTAATGCAGATAATATTTTATTGGACTAACTTTTTTCCAACCAATCTTTTTTCTAGATGTATATATGAAGGCTGGTCACAACTTTACACTGACAACAATAAAATTCGACAGCTTGGTTAATGACATAATTTTAAAAGCGTTACCCAGTTATATAATTCCACAGGTAATTCTTAATTTAATTTAATTGTGTACCTGAACTTGTGATTACAAAACTGGTGATACCAGTTTTTCTGAATTCTTCTAAGGCCACTAAAAATACTGAATTTCAAAGTTCTTGCTTGGTACAATACTACTTCTAAATGTAATTTTCTTTTGTTGCCATTATGGTGCACTACATTTCGTATGCAACCTGCTTACTTTGCGATTTTTTCCCCTTCGAAACTCGTTGCCTACAAATATCAAGCGATGAATTATATTTGATAAAGGTGCTTTTGGAGAATATTGCTCTTATTATTTTATATATTCTCTTATTCTATGAAGCCTCGTTGTAATATAGGATATCCTTTAAATCTTGAAATTTTAAACGATTTATTTAAAAAAATTTTATTAACAATATACACAAATGATACATATTAAATGTAATTAAACTATTATGAATTTAAATCAGGAAAAATTTCTCAATCAGTCTTAAGTTCAGTATTTTTAATTCTTATTAAATAAAATATTTTATTAACTAATATAATTTTCTAAAGAAGAGACGAAAAAATAACTTTTTAGCTTTTCAGCATCCATGTCCATTTATTTGGGCAAAGATTATTTGTTAGTCCTAATTTACACTATGCAAGTCTTATTGCTAAGCTGATTAGCTTGTGGGAGAGAGAGACGAGGGGAACAGCAACGTTTCTTTTTCCCCTCGTCACTCTCCTCTAATAAACTAATCAGCTTAACAATAAGACTTACATAGTGTAAACTAGGACTTAACACCAGCTTTATAAAATGAAATATGAGCAATAATGAATATTTTAATAACCCGATTTATTGTATATAAAATGTAGAGAAGTTTTATTTGTTTATGTGTAATTACTTTGTGGTGTCATCAAGAGGCAGACGCAAACTGAAAATTTTTAAGTCAGAAGGATTACAAAATGATAAGAATAAAATATTTTTTATATAATGTGGTAGATGGGATTAACAATTTTGAAAACACTTACTTCGTTTTGATACATTCGAAACGTTTCCAAGATTTGTTTATGACATTTCACTTAAGAAGAAGACAAAAGGTTATGATGCTATATATATTCCTTAAGTTTAAAAGGAAAAAGTATATGCATTATATGCATTATAAGTATCTATTTAATTTTTAACATTAATCATTTGTTTTGTTTCCCCTTTTACTGTCTTTTATAGCTTAACATGGGTTTACTGCTATTATACTTCTTACGCTTCCACATCACTTTCAATTGCTATACTAACACTACAATATTTCTTTAAGGACAAACTTTTTTATAAACATAACCAACAAAATGGTATAGAATTTCTCCCACTTCTTTCGTGTGCAATGTAGAAGAAGCACAGTTTTTTTTCAAGAAATTTTCAAAGTAAACCTTAACCTTTTCTTATGAAATCATTTTTTTGTTACTTTGTTTTGTTATTGTTATAATCAAAACAATAAATACATACATACAAGCATTTACAGTGAAGTTTGGTCATAACGAATACCAAATTCAACGAATTATTGTATACAACGAACAAATTCTGCGATCCCAACAGTTTGGCATTAGTATTTCACACAAATTAGAACTCTTATAACAAACTCAAGTTACAAGCGACTTTTCGCTTAATTTTTTTTCACCATTTCCAAGACATTAAACACAGATCTATGTAAATACATACGTACGTCGTATGAATGTATGTACATTCTTAAATATATTGCTTTTTCTACGAATCTCTTCTAACACGCGAAATTCTAATACAACTAGCCTTACAAAGCGCTCACACTTTTCCAATTCACAAGGATTCCAGCATAATCGGGACTTTATTCTCCTTTCTAATAAAATACCCTATGCTAGGAACATAACTGGGACGAACGACGAATTTCGTCCACGGCAACGAAGTCGCTGATAACACTTCGATGAATAAATTCGTTGTCCAAAGCACAACATCGACGAATAAATAACAGCTCTTAAAAGTTTTAAAGTTGGTTATTGTTTATGCAAATAGAGAAAATTGTTTTTTCGTCGTTTGTCGACGTAAAAAATATTAGTAAGTCCGTCACGCATGATGAATTTCATTTCCCGGTTGTGTTCCCATTACTATAAATATATATGTATCATATCAAGAAATAAATAGATACCCGTTATTATCTTCTGTATTAATAAAAATATTGCCAAGTAAGCAGGTTCCCTAGAAATGATATAACAACTTGCCAATTACAAATTTATTTTATCTCACTACTTTTGATGGCCGAAATTTTGGATAGGAATTTGGCCTTTTTTCTCTTTTATTTTCTTGACAGAATCTGACTCCTTTTTTTAATAAAACTATTAAACTTAAAATTTCTGGTCTATTATATTTCTATTCATGATGAATGTGCCAGCTAAAAAGGACGGAATTACACAAAATAATGGGGTGGAGCGTGATGAGTGTAGATATCCGCTATTGTGTTTTTACAAAATCCTTAGGTATGCACAAAGTTTGAACGAATCGTTTGGGTAGAAATATGTATGTCAAATATAACTTAAATTTTGGTGAGCCTGATCTCGCTTACTTTTCTAAATATATTCACATACATTCTGATCAGCGGAAATACATATAACAAAAGGATATAATTTTATCGAAGTTTATATGCCCACTTTTGAAAACGCAAAATCTTATAGCATCACTAAGAGAAAAATGCGGATCTAAATTTAAGAACAAAATTCTTGAATTTAGATTGCAGAAATCTTAATATTTTAATCTTGAAATTTGATGAGTAAGATTCACATTCTTAAAATCAAGAATGTGGTCTTAAACTTTAAGAACGCATTCTTTAAATCAAGAACGTTATCTTAATTTTAAGACTGTATTTTTAATTTTTTAAGAATATGATCTTAACAACAAAATCTTTAATTCGATCTTAAATGAGATTTTATTCAAGGTTACAATCTTAAACACGATTAAAAAAAATGAATATTTTATTCTTGAGTCAAGAATTACCGCATTTAACAGTTTATTAGGATTAAAATAATTGTATTTTGAGCGTAAAATCTTGATGTTAGCCCTTTTTCCCTTGGTATGCGACCTTCAATTGTAAAATCAAAAAATACATGCTCGGCATCCTTAAAACTTTTGCACTACAATTTTAACAAAACCGAACATTTTCGTGTCCGAATCGGTATAAAAATACGATCTAAAACAACCATGACCAGTCAAGAACCGTGTGAGATAGTAATTTAAGTAACCATGTTTTCTAATCAATCATGTTCAGATGTCGCTTATGAATGAGTATGTCCATCGTCTCTTTTCAGATGTTGACCAACGTTCTTCCTGCCCTATCTATGACTTCTGTACACAGGTGATATCAGCCGCACATTTGTACGGTATCTTTCAGTAAATATGGCCATATAAGATGCGCGTATAAAATAATGTTCCTTAGAACAGCACTGAGCAGTTTACTCTAAAGATATTCTGGGCCTCTGGTATTTAGTATAATCCGAGGTAAATCCAAGCAGGTTTTTGATGCCTTGAAAGCTATATATCCCAAGTGTTCACGAAAAGATAGATGTGTATCAATCATCCTACTTAGGCTTTTCAGAAATTACTTGGATTCTATGCAACAAGTGCCCACATTAAGGGTAATAGTTTCCTAGTTATCCGACTACTTATCAAAACCGCTTCGGTCTTATGGTCAGCTAGAGTAATCCCATTGAGTTAAGCCAGGACTCTGCTATCTGCACTCTGACATTTCCAATGGTTTCTGCCTCTATGAGTAGCAATTCTTTGGCCTAACATACTAATGCTATTTCATCTGCGAATCCAACATTTTTAAATTTTTTAGGTAAACTTAATCTTAGTAGTCGCTTGCCGCACTTAATCAATAATCTTGCACCTACTTATACCTATATCAGTCTCTTAAAATATTTAAAAAATAATCCTACACTATTTATTGATCAACGTCTAATCGAGCTAAATCATCAACAATATGCTCTCAGTTTGCAGTATTGAACTCGTTTTTTACGTTAACCTATCGCTTGGATAGCTTGAGCAGCAGTTTTTACTACGACTTTGAAAGCGTTCACTGTTGACCTTGCTTTCCAAAAGTGAAACTGATTTTCTGATAAATCACGGCTAGGTTAGGTTAGGTAAGGGTAGCAGTCAGAATCCCTGACTCACTTTGACCGTTTTGGCCTATTGTGATAGCACGGAGACTTTGCTTATGCAGAGTCCCCAAAGTCGAAACAACCAGAGCTCAATATAAAGCTACTAATATGTTGCAGATCAATACTAGCAACGTCAGAAATTTCCCTGAACTCAAGAGCGCCCATTATAGCCATTCTCTTTCTTGCAAGTCCAGGACAGTGACACAGAAGATGTTCCACACTTTGCTCCTCATCGATATCCTGGCAGCTGCGGTAAAATATTGTTGTATTCGACTTTTAACTTTTGTACATGCCTATCTATGAGGCAGTGTCCATGCTTACCGAAGAATTTAGATTTGGTTCCTATTTTTTAATATTAAAGGAACTCTATTTTTTCTATTTAGATGAGTCGATCACGCAATGATTTCTTGTGACCCACCTTCTATTTGTTTCATTTTGCAAGAGAGTAGGGGTAAACCCACACATTTCGAATCCAAATGAACTTGCAAGATTATCCCAGTTCTAGCAAGTTTATCAGTTCTACACTCAAAATAAAAATCAATACATCCGTACTTAAATAAATCTAAAGGACCAACTATAATATGAATAAGCTAGCTTAAGCAACTGTGCGGTTACATATAAAACGTATGTGGCAAACTATAATGTACTTAACAAACTTTTCGTCAAGTTTCGTCAAATGTCATTTGCTTAAGTAAAGTGCCAAACTGAACGCACATTCCGTAAGGAAACAACTGTTTGTGCATTTTTTAAACTCAAACAAGCAGCAGCAGAAAATATTCATTGATTTTAAATATTTTTTTATTGTTTCTTATTTTAAACTCGAAAAATGAAGCAAAACTTTTATTTTCATTGTTTGTTTTACAATACCCATATACACACATACACATGTATTTACTTATGTATATTCACTGTTGTAATTTTTAGTAGGCAAAACAAATAAAACAAGTAATAAGGTGATGGATATATTTATATGTGAATTTTTAATAGATTAGGACATTCTTTCAAGTTAGTTTGATTGAATTGCATTCATTTATAAGTTATGAGAAGAAACAAAATTAATACAAAATTATTGACAATACCTAGATGTGCAGCTGTGGCTAAAGAATATTTAAGTGCATGTAAGCACATTGTGGCCACCTAAAAGTCACATCTGAATTGTTTAAGCATTTGACAGACTTATCGTTCAATTCTGACATTAGCTTAAGCCAGCTTATTCATATTATAGTTGGGCCTTAAAGCGGTGTCATAAGTACGGTAAGTACGGATTTACTCAAATCAAGTACAAAAGACTCAATTCAAGTACGGACTATTCAAGAGCTAAATACTAAATACCGATTCCGTACTTGAAATAAATCCAAAACCAGATTGGTTTCAGAAAACCTGAGATAGAATTAATTTCAAAATACGTTTGATTCAAGAATTTCTCAGTTGATTTAATGCGAATCCGTACTCGAAAAACTCCCAAAACGAGATTGATTTAAGAAAATCTGAGATTGAATGAATCTAAAAATGATGTTGATCTAATCTCGAATCCGTACTTGAAATAATCCAAAAACGAGATTCATTTAAGAAACAATTAGATTGAATTAATCTCAAAATGCGCCCGTTTTAAGAAATGCTAACTTGATTTTTTGAATAAAAATATTTAATATAATTTTTAATTAGCTTTTTATTGAATTTCTATGGTAATAATAAATAAATTTAATGCAAAACACCAAAAGCGGGTATTGTTTCTTTAACGTCGCTCTGTTACATGCATCGCTAATAGTGTTGTCAAAAAATTATGACGTAAGAATGCTAAGTGAGTCCAAGATGTCTGTTCTGTGGGAGAAAAAATACTAGATTTTAAATTTATATATGTAGGTTATTTGTTGAATGCTTTTTTACTAAATAATAATAAGAATTTGGCCTGCACAATACTGCCTCTTTATCATCAATGAATAAATTATCTGTTTTGCTCTCAACTATAGCCCACGTTTCTAAGCTGATTACATTTATAATAGTCATCGCTCCAAAAGTGCAACCCCATCAGTGCTCTAAGCGAAACTATGTCATTAAGAAGCTAGGGGTCTTGGTCACCTAGAGCGATAACATATTTCTGAGTCCAGTCTTATAGCGAGTTGAGCAAAATAAAATAATTATCAATGACAACTTATGAGGCATGCGTTGCAGAAAGTTTTCGTACCTATTACTATTTTTTACCTAATAATATTACATAGTATGTAGATATGTATGTATATTTATATAGTATAAAAACAACTACAGATTAAAATATACGTCTATATATATATATATATATATTTCACTAACATTTTCATAATGTTGACAAAGTGTATATTGGTTTCTTTTATTATTTGCAAAGACGTGAGCAGAAACAATTATTATACTGGGTTCACAGACCACAATTTCTGTTGAGCAACTTTTGATTTTATTAAAGATGAAAGAGAAGATAATGAAAATGGGAACTATCATATTTTTCTCTCCCGCTTATGAACTAAAAAGTTGCTCAACTAAAATTGCCGTGTTTGAAACGGGACTTGTTAAAAACAATACGCACAATCAATAACAAAAACTCATATTTTATTATTAAAAACACTTTTGCGTACGAGAAAAATCAACCGCGCCTAGTCACTTTTAAATAAAACATTTTCCATTAAAAAGCACAATTATTATTTTTATTTCAATATATTAAGTTTTTCATTTCATTGAATTTCAATCACAACGAACTTGAAATTTTTTGGTTAAAAGGTTTTTTATTCTCCTTTTCATATGTATATAAATTAAGTATACAATATTGCACTTTAAATAAGTTTTTTACTCAATTTAAGAACTTTTTACTTGGTTTAATTTTTTTACATAATTTAAGCTCTTCATACTCAATTTTAGAAACTCCAGGATTAGTTTTCTAAAGTAATCCTGTTTTCAGTTTGTTTTAAGTAAATGTTAGTGCTATTCGTAGGTGAATTTTTAATTTTGATCCGTACTAAAAGTAAGTAGAAAAAACATAAATTTAGTACGGCTTTTTTCTTTCTGTGTAGAGTTCCCGTGAAAGCCTCCTTGCTTCGGGATCCAGGTGATCCTAATATCAAACTGCTCTGCCATTTCATTTAGAGTCGGCAGTCAAGAGCTGTTGTTGTTCTTTGAAGCAGGGTTTCAAGAGTTATAATAGCTTCCGACTATCAGTGTACATATAATCAAAGTCGTTGAAGTGACATTCACTTCCAACCAATGCTCAACTTACTTTATAGTAAGGATCTCTGCCTAGAAGACAATTCACTGATTTGGAAGTCGTCTTACACTACGAAGACCTAAAGCCCCTGAAAAGATTCCATAACCTACACGTTCTTGTGTTTTGGAGCCCTAGACTCATCAGAAAATGTTCTACAGTGGTCGGTACCATTTCCCTTCCACAGAGAGGTACAACGAAGAGGGATTGCTGATGTTGTTGCTATTTGGGCATACTATTGCAGTATTGGTCCAATGAATGATTTTTGGGGTAGGATCCTAGCTTTTTCCAATGGAATTTTTGCTTAGATAGAGTGAAGTTGTAGCTTTCTTCACTCTCTCTAGAATATAACAGCCTGTTTGTAGAACGCGACAAAGGCGACTCACGACGAGCCAACTCATGGACGACTACGTAATGAAAAGCGTTTGTATAACGCGACTCGACTTTGTCGAGCACCTTACGTTAATTCGCCCATATGTCACATATGTACTAAATCGTACTGTTGCCAATATGTTCAAACCAAAAAAGTTTGTCTTAAGTAGAATAAAAAATAAGCAAATTAACTAACATGTGTGTGTATAGTTAGTAAAAGAACAAACGACAATGGTAAGACTGTTGTAAATATAGAGATGGTAAAATTGAGCTTACAATACAAAAAAAAGCTTTCAGTAAATTGAAATACGATGAATCAAAACAATTCACATATTCCATTTGCAATAATGCTAAGTATATAAAGCAGAAATCTACATCAACTGACACCACACACAGTGGACCAAACACAATAGAACGCTGATGATGAAGGTTTAGTGGCCTTCGAAAACGGCTGGCTGGTCCGTTCAACTATGTGTTGTTAGTCAGAATATTTAAAACAGACTTTGGTGTTATTTGTTCATTAATAATTATCACATGTCATTTGGCTTAAAAAGCGATACGAACTTTAGACTGTTAAAATCATAAATATAGAAACAAATGGAGTTCGAAAAATAATTAAAATTAACTCATTTTGGTCGGTGTTAAACGTGTGATGGATTATATCATTAAGTGCTTATGTATTCTAAAAAAAGCAATGTTTTTGTATACATAAAAGGTGTTAAACGCACTGTAGAAGAAGCGGTATTAAAAAAAATTGTCAAATTAAGTTGTTGGTGTTTCCATTGGACCAAATCAGTCTCATGATATCATTATTTCTACATTGGCCATGGGCGCTGATCGCAGCATTCATGCCACGATTTCTGGCAAGGATTACAATTTACTGCAACCTATCCACGTTTCAAAGATTCTTGCAATATTGGCTTTAGATGAAAAGTCTGATCTGGTCATGTTGGACAAGCAAGACATTGATGATGATTGTAATCAAACCTCTCAAAAGAATGATACCGAAAACCTGAGCTGTTGTAAGTGTTGATTTGCGTTTAAACACTCCTCGCTATGCTACCCTGTTTAATATCATGAGAACAAAGAAAAACACTCTGAAAAAGTAAATCCTGGTGACCTGCGTATTGATACTAAACTATGGGTTGAAATTATTTCTGCGTAGAATCCTTCGGTTGGCTAAGCTTAGTACCCGATGTTGAAACACTGCTAAATAAACTAAAGGAAGGCAGTCAATGTTAACCAGCACTTCAAATAAGTTTATTTTGGACATTATTTGTAAAAGTGTATATTTATTCTTTGTGATTTGGTCTAAAAAAATGTGTTTTGCTTTAAAATTTGTGTTGTGATTTTTCTGAAAATAAGTTAGCAAAATTTATGAGAGTGCATGTATATTCTCATTATTTTGTTTATTTTGGCGCACTTTTTTGAACACGACTATAATTTACGATTTACGGCTGACCGATTGTTTTTCATGTCGATGGGCAAATATTGCGAAAACTAAAAAATCAGTGCTTTGTCAATATACACCCTTATCTGGTCAAATAAACACTTTTAAATTACATGGAAAAAATTTTTGAGTTTAATGAAAAAATAGAAATTGAAAAACATAATTACTATAAAAAATGTGATAAAAATTTGTTTGCAAACTAATCTTTTATTTAAAGATATTGTTTAAATTATATTCAGTACAAAATTTAAATACATTTGAACAAGTGAACATATTTAACTTCCGATCAAAAAAGGGTGTGTTATAAGTTTGTAGTGCGTATCTGCGTATGTGTGTGTCTGTACGAGTCCACGTACAGACCAAACGGCTGGACCAATTTTTACTTAGTTTTTCTGTTTGAAAGGTGACTTGATCGAGAGTGTTTTTAGCTTTGTTTGAAGAAAATCGGTCCAGCCGGTAAGAAGATCTACCATCTTTTCTGGATATGTTCTGTCGAATCTATGTGTCTTTGACACCCGAGCTCCCAAACGGCTAGGCTGATTTTAATTAATTTTTTTTTCATCTGAAAGCTGACCTGATCGTTTGACTTCTAGCCTATAAGTTATCATAAATTTGTTATTACAAATGGTTTTAAAGTGAAAGAATTTCTTTATTTGAAAATTTAAGAAACCCCAGTTACATACATATGTATATCTAGAAAATATGTGATACCTTTGAAGCGGCTGGACCGATTTTCTTCAAACCTAGCTAAGAACACTCTCGATCAAGTCACCTTTCAAGCACAAAAAACTAAATCAAAACAGGCCCAGCGGTTATGTCTGTACATGGAGTTGTACAGATACGCAGATATACAGACGCACACAATACAAACTTATAACACTCCTACTGCTACCAAACTGTGGAGTTCCAAATGTGAAATTTATTCAATTTATGCCACCAATTGGCATGCAGCCTTGTTGTCATTTTGATGATAAAAATGTAGGTAATCAAAACAAGAACACTCTTTATATGAAAGTTTACTTACATTTTTCTTCTTCTAAATTCCATTTCTTTATTTTTTCTTAACTTTTAATTATTTTTTGTATTATAACGGGTGTTTTTTATTGATGTATAGAACTTTAAGTTGGCATCACTTTTTTAACTGGCGGCCATTTTGTCAGCTGTCAAGTGATTAATATTTAGTTTGGTTTGCCATTTCATCATGAACAGGTTGACAAAAGAACAACGCTTGCAAATCGTGCAAATTTATTTCGAAAATAATGGTTCAGTTCGCGAAGTTTACCGCAAGCTCCGTCCATTTTATGGTCGACATAATCGTCCATCAGAGCAATTAATTCGGTTAACCATGGATCGTTTTCGCACTACGTTTACTCTATGTGATAATACGCATCCGCAGAGACGTCGAACCGTGCGCACCGAAGAAACAATTGCCGCTGTAGGGCAAAGTGTTGAAGAGGACCCGAATGAATCGATTCGCCACCGTGCACAGCAATTGGAGCTTTGTCCATCAACTTTATGGAAGATTTTGCGCAAAGATCTTGGCTTGCGACCTTACAAGATCCAGCTTGTGCAAGAATTAAAGCCGCGAGACCATGCAATGCGTCGTGATTTTGGTGTATGGGCCGAAAATGAGATTGATCTCGATGCTGATTTTCATCGCAAAATTTTGTTCAGTGATGAGGCTCATTTTTGGTTGAATGGCTACGTCAACAAGCAAAATTGCCGCATTTGGAGTGAAGAGAATCCACATGAGACCCTTGAGACTCCATTACATCCACAAAAACTGACTGTTTGGTGTGCTCTATGGGCTGGTGGAGTCATTGGGCCATACTTCTTCCGAAATAATGCTGGAGAGTCAGTTACCGTTAATGGAGACCGGTATAGAGCCATGATAACCGACTATTTTGTTCCCGAATTGGATGGCATGAATGTGGATGAGTTGTGGTTCCAACAAGACGGCGCTACATGCCACACAGCGCACGTCACAATCGATTTATTGAAGGAAACATTCGATGAGCGCATAATTTCGCGGAATGGACCTGTCAATTGGCCACCAAGATCGTGTGATTTGACACCATTGGATTATTTTCTTTGGGGATATGTGAAGTCGCTCGTCTACGCCAACAAACCAGAAACGTTAGGGGACTTGGAAGCCAACATTCGTGGCGTTATTGCCAACATACGGCCCCATATGCTCGAAAAAGTGGTTGAAAATTGGACCTGTAGAATTGGCTTTATTCGAGCCAGCCGCGGCGGCCACATGCCCGAAATCATATTTAAACATTAATGGCATAAAATTATCCTTCCAATAAAGCCAAATTGGTGGTCATTAAAATGATTTTCTTGTGTTTTATTTCAATTCGAAGTTCTATACCCCTGAAAAAACACCCTATACAACTTTTTGAAGACGTTCCAGTTTTGTGTCCGGCTTCAGCAGACCGTAAACAATTATTGGAGAGGTACTGGCACTTGCAATTTACACCTAATAACACCTTCTTCCGCATTGTTTTCCCGTATTTGGCATACGACCCGCCAGTACGTATCTTCAACATAGACGACTGGCTAGAGAAGCATTCAAATTAATGGTCGCAATTTGTATGACTCCCTAAAATCGTCAGATTTGCTTCAAAGACATCCTCCTGAGAGGTCATCTCATCTATATCCCTAATTTTAAGCCTAACCTCATGGGATATTGCTCGTACTTCAGCAATTTTGTCTAGTACCTATTCTGTATCCGACCTAAATTTCACTTGGCTCCGATGAGGAGGTTGTTTTAATTCTAATAATAGTTCACCTTTCTCAAATTTCCTAATGCTTTTCATATTTTCTCCCAGATTACTAAGATTATGGTCTTTCTTCACATGTCTGAGAAAAGCAGCATAGAAAACACTCCCACAATTTTTAACAACATCGTGACATTTTATTTTTATTTTTACTTTTGCTAAGAATCTTTACCCAGCTAGGTTCTTTAACACTTGGGCGTGGCTTACTAACCCTATCTATTTTCATTGTCGCTTCTTCACTATTTTTGACAAGTTTAGTGTGTAAAGAGCAATTCTTCTTCCTTATAGACTTGTTCCCCTTTGCGCTTAGAGTATTTTCATCACTTTTACTCTTTGGCGTTGCAAATACAGAGCCTTGTCTTGTTATTTCTTCTGTCTGGGTTTGCTACTGCTCTGCGTTTTGTCATTACTAGCAATGCCACTGCTCAGCTCATCTGACATTTGAATATACAAGACCTGTATGTATGGATATGTGGTGTTTTCAAAAAACTGACTTTTTTAAAACAAGGGTTTTCGGTTACCCGAACTTAAAAAAACCGGTTAATCGGTTAACGGGTCATTAAATTATAAAATAAATAAAATGTAAAAAAGAATTCATTTTATTTTAAAAGCAACAAAAATAACAAACAAAAAATAGCATTTGTTACTCAAATTTGTAATTTGTGGTAAGAAAAACAAAAATAGCGACTAAAAGAATTTATAAAGACCAAACGTGAATTTTATGAAGTTTTTTTTTTAAGTATATATCAATAAAAAACACAATCCAAATGTTTAAAAGACATACTGTTTTTCAATTTAATTTTTCTTAAAGAAAAGATTATTTTAATGACAGTTAATGTCGGATTAATACATATGTGACCCGCAAAATAAAACGGGACCTAAGGGTAAAAACCGGTTTTGTTCAGGAGAGCCATTTTAAATATTTAAATACGTGTATCTTTGTTGTACCATCACATCATAAAACGCGAATATCTCTGGGAGGGAACATTTTTGGGGCATGGGATCGGTCTCATTCGAAGCTCAGATGTTGTCCACATCAAAAAAAAAAAAGTGAAAATTGATTTTTTTTACCCTTAGGTCCCTTTCTCTATGCGCTGTCACATATGTAGATGCCCAAAAATGAAAAGTTTGTGTATTACAGGTAGAGTAAAACCAAAAAGTAAACGAATAGATTTTTGTTCAATTAAAATAGCATTTTTTATCAACGCTGTATGTAATTTCATTTCTTAATTTTCTTCCTCTTGCAACCATCCCTTAAATTTTTTCAAATATATATTTTTCATTTCAATAAAAAGCTCATTTTTTCCTCGTCATTTAGCTTTACCAAATGTGCATATTTGTCTCTTTTTTTTGCAGTTTTTTATGCTGTTGAGCAGTCGTGCAGCTTCTTATTTATAAAATCAAGAGCCATTTAACAATTGTTGCATGAAACGGGCATCACTGAACTAATAGTAACAAGAGCATGATATAGCATATTTAATCCTTCCGTTCTCTTTTGTGAGAGTAATTTTTAAGGCTGATTATATTAACATGCTTATATTAATTACTTAAGTCTTGAATAGATTTTAACGTCAAGTTTAGTTGTTGCTCTAAACTTTCGGAGTTTGATAAAGTTCCAAAATCTTCAGAGTTTTATTCACTTTCAATTGTTTCTACAATAAAAAAAATAGTCTCTTGTAGAGCTGTATAGCAAAGTCTTTAGTAGTAGACTTTGACGAATATTTTATATATTCGCAATATTTCGGAAAACAACCATTATGTAAATACAAAAATAGTATATTTAGGACCATATTTCTTCTTTGGGAAATCCTCTCACGTGGTCAAAGTAGTAGAATTTTTGCGAATTGCTATATGATTGACCAATTGTGTTGAACACAAATTTTAAAATTGCTCATTGCGAAATAATAACAAGAGCTGAGGCACACACACAACAATAAAATAAAGAAAATTTAAAATTTTTAAAGATATAAAAACCCGGTTAACCGGATAGGAAAACCGAATTTTCTAATAACCGAAAATATGCCCAAGACCCGAGTTTTCGGTTAACCGACATTGAAAACACTAGATATGTGTCTGTAAGCTTTCCATACCTTAAAAATGTGAACTATTGGTCAACCTTAACACCCAAAAAATTTCGTAAGATAATGAACCGATTGGGTGTGGTGGATTTCGAGAATTTTCGTGTGTGTGTGTGTGTATCTCTGCAAATAACACGACTAGTTCATAAATGCTTTTTAAGTCTACTCCATATGAGCAGCAGCAGAATAAAACGTTATTTTTGCATTTTTTGGCAATTTGCTTATTCAATGGACTTCTTTTATTTGAACCGTAATTTACAAGAAGACATCGTATTACCACATGTTTGCTAATTTTCTTAGGTATTAACAACTGCTAACATTGCCTTTTTCATATAGTTTTCTATTCGAATAAAATAACAAAAAACTCAATTGGGGTATTCAAACAGTAGTGTTAAAGTCATAACGTCATAATGCTCTAAACTTTTAAACTAATTTAAAATACGACTGCTGTGAGTAACCCCTCATATTTTAGTGTATTAGTTTAAACATAAACAATATGATACAAAACAAATGAGAAAAAATATTACAAAAATTAAATAATATTTGGTACCAATATGCAAAATTATGAGAAAATTATTTAACGGCTTCTATGTGTTTCCGAAAATTATTTGCGAATTTTTGCAATATGTAAAACAAAATTTTTTCGAGCATTTGACCTTTTAAAATTTTAAGGCTTTGGAATTTATTTGCAAATTTTCTTAAGTTTTGCGATCAGGTAATTTTTGATAAAATTTATTGCTCTTGTGTCTAATTTTAACAAATTAGGATTGAATCAAGCCACATCATTGTCTGATTGAAGTATTTTTGTTGTTGCAGTTTTGCCTTTTTTACACATTTGGCGACTTTTATTTTATATCACACTTTGCTATCATTTTGGTATTAGCAAGTTTTTGCAAATTTTCATTTTCGCGAATTTTTCCGAATTTTTGGAATTTCTTATATCTTTAGGTATATATTTATGTGTTATTTCAGGGGTTGCCTTTTTACCATTTTACCGATTTTTAATACATCTATCTATTTGTGCGAATTTTCATAATTTTGTCAATTTTCTGCGATTTTTGGAATTTCTTAGATCTTTAGGTATTTGTAAGTAATTTTGGAGCTTGTTTGCAATTTTGCAATTTGTTGAAAATTTTTTCAATAAAAGTGATTGTTCTTAATTCTTTGTTTTTTTTACAGTTTTAAGCTTTTTTTAATAAGTAGCAGACTTTAATATATTTTTGATGTCACCAAGTTTTTGCGAATTTTCGTAATTGCGGATTTTTAAAAGATATTTGCATTCCTTACAATTCAAGCATTTTTTAAAATAAATTTTAGGTTTTTTTCAATTAAAAAATTATTTGCCAATTTTCGAAAATTTTTTGCACGTGAGATAATTTGTGATTCATAAAATCTACTGAGTTTGCTCGTTTACAGTTTTTGAAGCTTTGAAAATTTTTTGAAGATATTCGCATTTTTGCAAGTTTTCACGATTTATATGCTATAAGTCTATAGTCGAGTTATTACTTTTTTTGCGGTCTATATAATCAGCTTTGGGATATTGTTTCCATTAATTTAATCCCTTGCGAATTTTTATATTTTTTGCAATATATAATGATTTGAGTTGAAATTTGCTAAACGTAAATGGGCATTTTGTCGAAAAAGAAAAGTAAAAAGAAAAATAATTAGTTATGACAGTAACAAATACATAGAGTGAAGAATTGTATTAATATAGTACTTCTATTATATGAAAGAATATAAAAATAGTTTTAAACTGGTTTAAAAAGTTAGGACTGTAGGGCTTTATGACACTTAGGACACCCTTGTGAATACCCCAAATATATTACTTGAGTAAAAAAGCACATTTTGCTCTGCAGCTCCTAAAACAGGACTAGGAGTAGCCCAAATATAATCCAAAAGTATGGACAAAACAAAGTCGACTTAAAATTGCTGAGATTGAGTTGAACCATTTTGTGATTGTGTGATAACGACGTGACTGTGACTGCATTATATGGTACGATGATGTAACTAGTCTGCTTCATCTACATTTGATTCAAGGTTATTAAGAAAAGCACTGGACAACTCAGCAATTTAAAATTTTTTTTTTTAATTTTTATAAACAATATCTGTTTTATGAAGAAGCAAAAAGTTGCAGCGAAATATTGAACATAAATCATTGTTATTTGTTTTTGATATACAAAGAAGACTTTAAGCTCATTTAATAAATTGAAACGATAAAATGCAAAAATTCTCGTTATCTTAAAATATCGTTAGAATGCCGAAAACTAGATTGATTGATATTACCCATTCTCAAGACGGCATGCACGAAGCCACATGCGCATGTGATTCTGACGCAATTTTGACATTATCATGAATCTACATTTCCTTCATGCCGTGTACTACTAACATATTTATGTGCATGTAGACATTCACATCTGTACTATAGCATTGCACAGATGCATCTGTTTGCACCAGTTTCGCGTGTTTTTTGGTTCTTGTATGAAAAAATATGTTACTTAGCGTTTCTTTTACTAGTTGTAAATGTTGATTTTTAAAGCAGTTATTGTATGGTTGTGCAATGACCAAATGAGAAAAACACGTTTGTATGTATTTGTTTTTCTATACAAATAAGATACATAAAACTGGTTTTAACATAAGTACCACACGGTGTGTTGAAAAAAAATCCATAGTTGATGAGTGAATGAATGAAAGTAAAATTTCACATACACATGTAAGTAAATGATACATGTACATGAAACACATGCATTTGTAATTACTCTCAGAGCAAAATTGTCTCTTTCTCTCTCTATACTTTGGCTGCGCCACAAAATAACATAACGAACGTCCGCACATACATCTGTCCATCATGTATTTGTTTCAACAATGGTTTTTTTCATATGTTTGTATTACAATATGTACTAGATATACCAAACGGACGACACACTCGTCCGTATTCTAGAATCAAAATGTAAATAATTTAAAATTCAATGAAAATGTATCTAAACTTCATAAAAAATTCATTAAAACACAGCCACACACAAACTTACATACATATGCAAGCATAATTAAATAATACATGAAATTAAAAAAACATAAACAAAATCCCTTTAACCAAGCTAATTCAATTTATTTAACTCTCTTCCTTTAAGTATTATGCAGCGATGCCAACTTGGTGCATTTGGCACTATTTTTATTGCTTTTTGAAGACTTAAAACGCCAAATTTTGAGCATTAGTGCCAAAATAAAAAAAGCACTAATTAGTGCTTTTATAAAATTTGTGTATTTCGTAAAATTATTTTAATAATTACTCGGCGTATTTATTTTGTCAGTGTAAAGCATACATTTTTCGTCTGATATATTTCATTAAATGGAGAATAGCTAAGAAATTTTTAAACATTATTAAACTTCACATTAATTCACGTTATGGATTTTCAGTCTTTTCTCACGAAAGTTCTTTTTGCGCTATTTAGATATCAAAATTACGCTTTTAAGTGCTTTTTTTAAGTGTTGATGTGCCCTTGGAGCCAAAAAAGTTGACATCACTGGTATTATGGCTTTTATACAACAACAAATAAAAGAAAAAAATTGTTAGATCAAGAGAAATACTACAAACCCACACACACACTCATGTTTTGTTTCTTTTTTACTTGTAAGATAATAAATGCGTGTGTAATATGTTTGCATGTGGTAGTAGCAACTTTAAACACTTATAGCTCCCAAAAACCACTAAACCGATTTCAATAAAATATAGATTCTGCACATCTGTATAAAAAATCCTTTAAAACCATATAAATCTTTTTAAAATCGGTGCAGTGGTACCAGCGTAAAAGGGATTACAAAAAACATGTTTGCCTATTAATTATATAGAAGATTTTTGGGCAAAAAGAGATCAAACAGTTGCTCAGCAGCAATACAATAAGCAATTGTTATTTGTTTTAATTGTATTTTAATTTGGAAAAGCACGCACACACAATAACTCTTATACTAGTTCTGTCGGTCACACTACAATTATATGGTACATACTATGGTAAATTTGTTTTGGCTATACAAACGAGTATACAAATGCATCCCTATAATCTGTACATATGTGCTGCCTCTGTAAATGTGTCCGCTTCAGTTACATGTGTTACATTTGAATTTTGGTACAAAATACTATAAAAATTTTATGAAATGTAGACACTACTAATCATTCAAAAAATTACGACCAACATACTGAAAATTCTCGTCATATCCACATGCACATGTAGCTATTTACACATCGTGTAATTATCACCGTAAGACTACTCATGGAGTTCATCTGAATCAGTTAAAAAGATTCGTTGTTGAAAAAATTCGAAAACATAACCACAAGGATTTATGCCAGATCGAAGTTGTTGTATTCTTATAATTTTTAGCTTTAAAACAGCAAAGTTGATGTAAATCGTTTAACCAGTTCCATAGATCTTATTATTATAGCTTTGGGAGAGAGTGTTTTTTTAACTCCAGAAGTTCTTCTCAAATCGAGTATCCAGGATCATTTACTCTTTTTTTTTGCCCTTAAAAGGCTGACACCTAAGGAGCTGAAGTGAATGAGAATCTATAAATGTGGGGTTCACCTATAGATCAACCCATTCACATATTTAATTTTTTTTTTTTCAATTGGAAATATTAATTTCAGTTGTGACAAGCCTCGACTATTGCCCATAAGTTCTGCAAATAAATATCCACTAGTGCTCAAATATTTATTGTGTAAGTTAAATTTCAAAAGTAAAATTCGAATGTATAAATATTAGTGGCCTTATGTATAATTAAATACTGGCAAGAAGTTAGCATAAGTGGCAAAATTGAGTACGATCTTAACGAGTTTTGCCATACAATTTTACATAAAAAATCACGCTAGGATTTAATAGTGGATTAAAATTGCATTATGTGCCAATTACTAATGTAAAATTGTATGAAGGAACTCGTTAGCACCTGATTCAATGTCGTCACTTATGCTAACTTCATGCCAGTTTTTTCTAATACATAAGGCTATATGTAAATTAAATGTATGTAGAAGTTACTGACATAAAATGAACAAAACTGTGCGGCCCTTCGTAGTTCGTTATAACTGAACTCCACTGTGTTCATTGTTAAAATTGTTGATGTGAAGGTGAGATTTACTTTAACTAGTGCTTCAAAAAAATTAATTGAATTCTCCTAAAAAAATTTGTAATTGCTGGAATGTGTTTTGTAAAGTTTATACTTTTTGCAACTTTTTTAAGTGAAAATAAATATAAGCATTCAGCAGTGCTTGTAGCCAACTTTAGTTAGGTAAGCATTTTAAAGCATTTTCTTCCTAAAAATAAACGTTTCAATTACCATAACAACTTTTGAAAGACGTTATAGAAATCACAACAGCTTGACATTTGTTTATACTTGATTTATGAGCAAACATTTTTATTTATTATAATCACACTGAAACCTTTTTTTGAACTTAGTACTGCATTACAAATAATTTTCAAAGACACTTCTTGTTATTGTCAGCTCTTTGAAATGTATTTCATTTCCTAATTATTGGCAGCAGTCTTGTATTTTTCTCCATATAATTTATACGAGTATATTCAAGGTAAGAATAAAAAAACATAAATCAAAAATAAATTGTATTTTATTATCTTATTTATCTAAATTTATATGAATTTTAAAATCAATACATACTTTATTACTTTAAGTACTTAGGAAGCTCACATTTTTTTATAATAAAGTACTTTTTTATTGCACTACGATTTAAGTATCAAAGTTTTAAAATTATATTTTATTGCTTAAAAATAGTTCTGTATAATAATGCAAAGTTGGCAAATTTTTCTCATTTCTAAAACTGTCAGGAAAAAAGTTAAGAAAATTTCAAACCAAATTTTAAATTGCTGCTTCACTTAAATCATATTACTAATAAATAGTTTTGTAATTTTTAAAAGCTGCATACTAATTTCATCTACCCAAACACATATCATCTGAAAGTGCACACTATGCGTACTGGGCTTTCTCGCATCCTATGCATATATAAAATAAGTAGCATCAGCATATTTATATGCTGAAAGTTATAAACTATAGGATGCTATGTTCCATGTGTTTATAATAGAACAATTCACAATCTTGTGCAAATGGTCTTGCATCGTTGCATGTGCACTTAACAATTCTTAATGGTGATTATCAATACACTATACCATTTTGCAAATACAACGATGCAAGACCATTTGCACAAGATTGTGAATTGGGCTAATGTATTTACACTGACATTGGGTTAAGGTTAAAACCAACTGTGAAAATCTTGTTTTACAATGCGAAATGATTTTGTCAAAGCCAACTCAAAATATTTTTTGAGTTGGTCTTATGTACGTTTTATGAAACGCAACCTTGTTTTCTCTGCATTCAGTGCAGCCAAGTTAAACTGACTGAAAGCAACTGATAATGTTTATGCAAGTTAATAAGAACATATATGTAGATATTGAAAAATTGTCAACTGGATAAAAACAAGCTTTTGACGGAAAAAACAAAAATATTTTTTGGTCACTGGGAAGAAAAAATAGACGATATAACTAACGTTAAACGCCCGATAAATGTATGTACGTATACATTAAATTTAAATGCTACCAATCGCTCATAAGCATGGCACTTTTTATACATGTCAAGAAAAATAAAGTTAAAAATATTCGACACAAATGTGAAATCCATACTACTATACGCATGCAAGACATGGAACACATCATCACGCAAACTAAAATCTACACACTAATTATTAACTTGACTGCACCCGGTCAAAAAATACTTGTGCAGCAACACTCTATATTTAAACAGCTGTTGTTATTATTTGCATTTATTCTATTTTTAAATACTCTTATAGTGTTTTCACACTGACATGGTTTTATTAAAATTTGTTTTTAACGTTAAAACGAACTGTTAAAACCTGGGGACAAATCTTTACATCCGTGAACGTACAACTCGTCACGTAAAAATACAATTTTCGGATTATGACATACGTGAACGTATTGAAATTCCATTCACTTTATACGATTGACGTATCATTTAATTTGTTTTCGTACGATTGCCGATACGATCACGTATGTAACTATTTGAACCCTGGTTTTACCATACAAATTGTTTTTGTTAAAACCAGCTTAAAAGTATTTTAGAATTAATTTTAAGTTGGTTTTATGAAATACAACCTTGTTTTCGGTGTGCTAGATTCAGTGCTGCCAAGTTAAAATGACCGAAAGCAGCTGATAATGTTTATGCCAGTGAATAACCAATAATGTCGCTTGAAAAATGTTCAACTTAAAAATGGATGGAGCAGCAACAATAATCAAAAACTTATAAAAAAAAGAGTTTTTTTGAAGGAAAATCACAAAAATATTTTCATTCACCTCTGGCAAGTGAAAATAGACATCGATCCTCTGATAAAAAAATTTTTTTTGCGCATTTTTAATATACAATAACTTGATTTCCAAGCAATTCTTCACTTTGTTTTACTAGTTCCATAATTTTAAAATATTTATTTACAAAATATAAAATAATTTCCATTTTACAACGCATTGTAAAATTTCCAAGTTTTTCATACAAACAAAAACAGTTGTTGTTGACACTACGGATTTTTTAGGCTAAGCGAGGAGGAGGGGAGCCAGAAACACTGGAACACACTGTGTGCCAATTGCCGAGGCTACGGCGCCACAGACTTAAATGGCTGCGCAGGGGTTTTCATGAAGAACTTAAATATATTTTGGAGTGTAAGCTCGAGGATATCAATAAATTCGTCGTTGAGCTATGAGGTGGCTCAATGACAATAAGTGCACTGGTGATATGAACTTCGATTCTCATCGAGTTAGGGAAGCGGTAAACTATAAAGGCGTTCACAATGGACCTCTAGGTCTCCGAGTGGAAGTGTTTAGGCAGTACATTTCCTATTCCAACCTTAGTTATCGTGCTGTACATATTTTGTATTACTAATGATATTTTGCTAAAGTAAATTTTATCAATATTTAAATATGTAAAGCAATACAAAAAAATAATTTTGATCTGAATATCTATTATACATACGGTGACCATATTTTTCAACAAGAAATAAAGGACATTAAGAAATGTAATAAAAATTAAATTAATTAGGCAAAACAAAATTTTACGGTTAATAACATGGTACATAAAATACTCAAGTTTACATCGTGATTTAAATATGCCAGAAGTGACTGAAGAAATTACAAAATGCGCAGGCAAATATCTAAAAAAAACTCGAGTCACATCCTAATCCGCTTGCTCGTAATATTTTGAAGTTTATGATACATCCGCTTAAAAAATAGGGACAAAGAAGTTCTAATACTCAACAATTTATATGAAACTGTTTGAAAATACTTTTTTTTTGTTAATGACTGCAGCTTTGTCTAGCTCCACAAAGTTGAAGCGAAATATCGATAAAAAATAAATAAAATTGTAAATTAATTACAAAAGTCCTATAGCTTGCATAAAATTTATATACAAGGTATAAAATACCCTTATATCCATGATACAATAATATAAAGGTAAAATCGTTCTCTCTTTTCGTCGTCATATTGCTGACGTTTGTCTCGATTATTTTTTACTCTCAAAATTAATGTTACCTTATTAGTTTATGAAATCCGAGTTTTCGATTAATTGTTTGACTTTGTGGTTTATTTAATTAAAAAAATTTTAAAATATTTACTGCCTGTTCCAGGATGTCACTCATTTTCGTTCGCAAGCATTTTAAACGACAAACAGCTGTTTTGCGTTCCACTAAGCCTTTAGCACGACAAGTCGAAAGAAAATGACAGCGAACGATAACGTAAGCTTTTCAATACAAATAAGAGCCCCAATAAAATTTTTTCAGTCATTTCTACGAACTCAAATGCCAAAAGCAAGCACTTGTATTTTTATTGTCGGCTGAGACAAAATAAAACAAAATATTTTTATTTACATACATAACTAAAATATTTTGCTTTGCTAATAAGAATATAATACCGGCTTCGCTGGCAATGGGTTTATTGCTTAACCCGTCGTTGGCAATCTCCTCAAGCGGTTTTGTGTCCTTTGGCCGGTCTTTGTGATACTCTTCTCTGGGTACGTATGCATGTGTGTTCGACAACAGCTTCGATGAGAAGATATTTTCTGCCTACCACCACTTCCGGTAGTTACAGTGAAGGTTGGTTATAAGCTATCGGTGTTATGTATAAGAAAAAACAGTCATGAAGTTAAATAAACAACGCTGGGACTTAATAGTGGGCTAAAACTACATTATGCGTCGATTTTTAATGTCAAATTGTATGGAGGAACTCCTTAGCACCTATTTCAATGTCGTCACTTACTTTATGCCAGTTTTTTCTTGTAAATAAGGATGTATTTATTTATCTAAGCAGTTGTTCTACATACACAGAAGTGAAAATCGTTAAGATTCCGGCTATACAGAAAACTCTTATACATAAATGCAATAATAATATATGTACATATATGTATTTACATATGCCCATACCTAGAGAGGAGAGTCATTAGGATCGGGCGAAGACCAGTTAAACAAAAAATATACTTAACTCAACGAAGTCGCCTTTGCGCATTAGGTAGAACACTTTTTCTGGGTCTGTTGGTATTTTTGAAACATCTAAAGATAATGACAATCACCCAAATGACAATGAATAGTAACCTAAATAAATGGGCTATTGGTCATTTTTCCTTATGTGAGATGCTTCACAAAGTTTTTCATAGTTTATGGTTTTTTCTGTCTTTATTTATCATAAATAAAAACCCTTGAATAATTATGTACGTACACTTTTATCATTTAAAAAAATTGTTTTGTTAAGTTTCTTTATTTTAATTTATTTTTGGGTGCCACTTGTTGAGGTTAAATTAGAACAGAGTTTCACTTTTTAAAGCACAATTTACACATTTGAACGATTTTTTTTTGTGTGAAATTGTGGATGTGGCAATATGGATATACGGGTATACGGCTTACGTTAAAAACGTAAAGCCAATCGAACGATAAGTCGAAAGATAGTGGAACACTTTTATAGAAGAAAATGACTGACTTACTTTCATTCTCTTAAGTTTTCTTTCGACATCGTGGGGAAGGCAGTTAAATTTTTTGATTATAAAAAACAGCAATAAAAAAATACAGCAGTACCAACAGCGGCAGCAGCAAAGATAGAACAGCAAGGAAATGAACAGCTGCAAGGAAATTCCTAAGTGAATAGCATCTGCTCCACTTCCGAATCATAGGCGGGACTTCGTGTTCGTGCTTCACTGTATCATCGCGTTACATCAGGTACGTCCAAGGCATATGCACAATCTGCAAACTTTTAAAAAGGATTAAACTATAATTTTTTAACTCAAATTACACATTTCAAAAAGTATTCCTAAATGAAAGTTGCCATTATATGTGTGTTTACAAAAAAACCGCAATCAAATAATCGGGGAAAAAGTCATAATTAATTTTGTACGTCAAATGTGGTTCTACCTTTATATTATTGTATCATGCTTATACCTATTTTTATGTTACTAAATTGCGTCATTTGTACAGTTTAAACAATTTTTCCCACTCCTCAACATCAAGGATTTTTTGAATTGTGACTCTTTATAATTTCTATTGTATTGATGTTGACATTTTTGGGTTTTGATAAAATAAAACTTATAATTTTAAAGTTTAAGAAAAAAATAATTAATTAAAGAAAGGACACTTTTTTAGAAAAATGACGAATGGTCACCGGAATTATTCACAACTCTATTGATGCTTATCAGTGATAAGTTTTATAGTGTCATTCAGTTGCAATTTGAGAACATGATACATCACAAGGATTTTGTGCTCAAAATTCAAATAGAAATAAAAACATTAATACCATAAAATTATAATTTTAATAAATACCATAAAATTATGTTTTTTTACTGAAGTTTCAAAAAGTCTGAAGAAAACTATTTCATTACACGATGTTATCAATAGAAAATTTATTTAATTACGTTTAATTAAATTTTGGCCACTAAAAGTAGTGAGATATAAATTTTGACCAAGTTCATGTTTAGCACAATACCTAACACTGAAATATGCTGTGCATAATTTAAATTTTTCATCGTAAGGTTGTCATATAATTTTTAGATAATCTGTTAACTTGACAACATTTTTACCGATATAATGAAATGAACAAATATACATTGTTCTCCGCTTTTTTAGAAAGTTAAAAATATTGCCAAGTTAGCAGATTATCTAGAAATTATATGACACCCTTTCTAGTCATGATCACTGTGCCAGTTGAAAATGGTATAGTTACATAAAATAATGTATTAGAGCGTGATGGGTGTTGGATTGTAGACCTCAAAAATGCACTATTGTGTCATTACAACTGGTCGCCAGTGTGTACGCAATTTGTTCGGAGTAGTCTCAAAAGAAATATGTAAAATACAGCGTAAACTTTAGTGTTCGTGACCCCGCCTATTTTCTCAATATATTTACATATTAAAGTCTGCTTAGGCGAAGTACGTAATTCAATAGGATATGCCCAATCTGCATGCAAAGTTTCAATAGGGTAGCTGGTGCTTTAATTTTTGGATCTTCCGATTTAGTAAATCAATTAAAACTAATTGTCTACAAAATGTGATCTCTCTATAGTATAATATTATGTAAAATTTTTAAGGGCCTGGCTCCGTCGACTTTAATATCTACTAGTGCTTATGGTTCATGTAAAGTTTCGTAGGCAAAAGCTATTGAGAAATATATTAGTAATAGACTAAAAACTGCTAAGCCGAATTACATAAAAGAAAAAGCTAAGATTTATGGGTGTAGTCACGGACACATTTTCAAAACAAGAAATTTTTACTTTGAATAAGTGCAATGTGTATGAAAAGTTTCAATAAAATTGAACTTAATTTTGAGTTTAAAAAGCTTGTTCCCACCCACTTCTAGTTTCTTAGATTTTTTTTACTGGTCTCTGATCTTGATTTATTTGTGATCAAATTTCAGCTCTCTAGTATGAATTGGAGTTTTATCTGATAAAACTTCTTGGTTTTAAGATTTTCCTATGGACTTACACATCTACACTTAATTGTGTATACAATTTCAGCTCTCTAGCGTGAATTGTACCTTTAAATTTTATGAGCATTGCCCCTCCCACTATTTTAAACTCACAATATTGCTGTGAGCAGCGCTTAAAACTTATGCTAATTTTCTTCTAAAATATGCTAGACCGAAGTAGATTAAATACAAGGCTAAAATTTTATGGGAGTGATCACGTCCACTTTTTTAGATGATAGTTAAAGTTAATGTGTACTTGCAACGTGTATGCAAGGTTTCACTAAAATTGCTTGAGTTAAAAGCTGGATATCAAGTTTTTAGTTCCAAGCAATATTGGCGGTCCCCGGCTTTTCAGATTTTTCTAGTTGGTTTCACACTTAGACCTACTTACTTGTGTATAAAATTTTAGTTCATAAGCGCAACTTTTTTAATTTTTATGGGCGGAACCCCACCCCCAAAAATTTCCGGGTTTTAAGGTTTTTCTGGCTTGTTTCTCACCTAGTCCTACTTGTATATCAAATTTCAGCTCCTGGACGAAACCCTGCAATATTTTACAAGCTCAAGATTGTTTTCGGCCAGGGCTTATTATTTGCGTCAAGTTTAGTTGCAAACGGATAATAATACATACATAAATAGTATATCTAAATATGCTTAGCCGTAGTACACGAAAATGAGGTTTAAATTGTATGGGCGTGTCAACACCCACTGTTTTAATATAAAATTTGTAGCCTTGCATTATCGCAGTATATATGCAAAATTTCAATAAAATAGCTGCCATTAAGAGCCTTAGATTTGCTTTTCTAAGTCTGTGGGCTTAGCCCCGCCCTCCTGTCTACAGTTTCCAGGTTTTCAGATTTGGTTTGTTTAGTGGTCACCTAGACCTAGTTCTGTATAGAATTTCAGCTCACTAAAGGAAGTTTTAGTTTGAATGGGCGTGGCCCCGCCGTCCTGGTTAAAATTTTCGTGTTTTCAGATTTTTCTAGTTCATGTACCAAATTTTAGCTCTCTAGCTATAGCGGAAGTGCTTCATCAATTTGATGAGTGTGTCAGTGGTCAGTGGTCATTGGAAAACTTTCAAACTTCGCATATGAGGTTACATGGATTTATTCTAATTATGATATAAATTTTATAGTTTTACGGTTGCGGGGAACAAAGCTATGAGGGGGTAAAAACAGCTCGAAGTGCTTCCTGTAAATATACACACTGCGTGCATTGACCGGAACTTGGACTGGTACACTGCCCTGCGCCTAGATTTAAAAACAATTGAATTTCTTAGGCACAGTATAAAAAAAAGCAATGTGAGTCCGATTACAGGGGAGATGTGTAAACATCTAGTAATGAAAAATTTTTTAAGTTGGAAGTACTCATGCTTTTAGTATATTTTTTTTAAATTAATCAATTCAAAGTATCAAAACTTTTAATATTGTAAATACATAGGATTTTTTTGAATCCAGTAAATTTTTACTGATAATGAAATTTCCGTATTCATAATAAAATTATAGCAAGTGGCAAAGTTTTTTTCATTCAAATTTTGAAATTTTTGTATGAAAAGCATTTATCCACTTGGTAGAATTTCATTATGAATACGGGCATTACTGATTACTGAAAATTCAATGCACCTCATCACATAACAAATAATTTAGGCAATTTATCAAAATTGTAGAAAAAAATTTTAGTAATCAGTAAAAATTTACTTGTTAAACATTTTTTATTGTTTTTACTGATACTTTAGTGGTACTGCAGTGCTCATCTATGGTAAATGCCTTTAATTTTACTTTTTAATTTTTAATTCCTGTTGTTCATAGTTTAGTTGTTGCTGTTCTTGTTGTTGTGTACGCATTGCAATTAAAATAAATTCAGTAAAGTGCGACTTTGACTCGCGCACATTCGGTTTTGATCATTTTTTTTTTTTGATTTAGCTTTCTTCCTTTTTTAAGTTTTTTCAGTTTAAACGATTTTTTTCAGTTTTATCGCTTTTTTCTCGTTTAGGCGTTTTTTTTCTTTTTGATTTTTTTTAATTTTCGCAATTTTTCTCATTTTGGCGATTTTTTTGGGGTTTTTTTCATTTTGGCGATTTTTTCTGTTTTTGGGTTTTTTTTATTTAGGCGATTTTTTAATTTGGTGCTTTTTTCATATTGGCGATTTTTTTGTTTAAGGATTTTTCTCGTTTTGGCGTTTTTTTTTCTCTTTTTGGGTTTTTTTAATTTCCGCAATTTTTTTCATTTTGGCGATTTTTTTTTCATTTTGCGATTTTTTTCTCTTTTTGTGTTTTTTTTTTCTTTTCGCGAGTTTTTTAGATTTGGCGATTTTATAATTTTTTGATTTTTTAGTTTTACCATTTTTGAAAATTTCAAGAGTTTTGCTCTTACGGTTTCCAAGATACAGCAAGTTGTCAAAATTACAAACTCCAAATTGCATTAACTCATGGAACACCCTTTAATTTGAATTTTTCAAATTTAGTGTTAATTGTTGTGGTCTGTCTAAAAATATACTAACTTTACAAAATTTCAAGTGTATATATGAACTAGTGATGTAAGGAATGTCAATTTTTTGATATTCGCGAATACGAATGCGTATACGAATATTTCAAACGATATTCGCGAATACGAATGCGAAGACGAATATTTCATGTGAAATTTATAGACATTAAATTAGGGCTATATTTACGCCTGCAATATGAAATATTAAAAAACTGTTATGAAAGAGAACTTCATACTTCTGTTGGCGTACTTTAAAGTTAATAGAAACTACCCAAAATTTTAATAATCGTCAATAAATAATATTTGAAAATGATACAAGGCACAAATTTCTATAAAAGGCTTAATGGATTCGTACAAACTAATATTTTTATCCATTTATTTAAATTTAGTTTAGGATTTATGCGTTTATTAATTAAATTTTTTTGGAAAAATATTCGCATTCGTATTCGCGTGAAATTTACGAATAGGAATGCTTCGTATTCGCATTAAAAATAGCCGAATATTCTGCAAATCGAATACGAATACGAATATTAGTGCATCACTAATGTGTACACACAATTCTATGTATATTACATGGGATTTTAACAGTTTTCGTTGATCGTTTTGCAACACCCTTTAATTTTTAACTCTCATGTATTTGTTGTTGTAGCGGCCAAATGTCTACACACTGTGTCTAAATTTCAGTTCCGTAGCTTTTACGGTTCTCGAGAAAATACCCTGTGACAGACGGACGGACAGCGTAGCGAAAACAAGAGGGTTTATTTTCACCTTTGGTGTACGGAACCCTAATAAAGCAATTATCAAGTTAAATAAAACAAACAAAAACCAGCAAATTCCTATGTATGTATTTACGGTATGAATATTGATTGTATTGTGAAAAAGAATTTTACCTCCTAGCGTATAGATGTTTACACATCAAAAAACAAAGCAAAGGAAAATTGAACAAATAATCTTCAACATTTTACTCAATTGATTCGAATCCTTTCCATCCCATTCAACCCGACATTTAGAATCGCTAGCAAAAGGTAATTTTGAAATAAAGTGATTACAATAAGAACGTTAGACGTCTTGCCTTGTGAAGCTTATGAAAATGTTACATTCTCTGTGGCAAAGCAAATACATACAAAAATTTTCAAGCATTACTTAATATCCCAACTGTACGTGCATAGAATCTATGATTGAGTGTGTTTAGGTTTTTTTCCTCTAGGAAACGCTGTTTTTTACCATTTGGTAGAAATCCATATTGGAAAAATGTACCTTTGTGGAACATATATGTATACATATTTACATGCACATGTATGAAAACTAAAACACTCATCAAGGATATAAATGGAAAAAATAACTTTTCTTTTCGAGAGTAGTAAAAAAACTTGATTTGGTTGAATGTTTTAAAGTTGTCAAAAGCAAACAGCAAGTTCTAGAGCACGCCATGACTGTTGAAGAATTAAATAGTAAGAGATCCAAACTTTCACGTAAACTACTTTTCTAAATAACAAAATGTCCCTTGATTTGTAGAACATTTGACACCACTACCAAGAATTTGAGAACTTTTCCAGTCTTAAAATATGTTTAGCATTTCGTTTGCGTAAGATTGAATTCACAGTATGACTAAATTGACATTATTAAGTTTTTCATACAATTAGTTGCATGCAGGGATTGTTGTTAACATCAGCTATTTAACATGAATTTTTAATAAATATAAGAAATGTTATATACGTATGTATATAGTTATTGATATAGGCGCACGGTAGTGCGCCAGGCCAAGTTCTGGCCAATGCACGCAGTGTGTATATTTACACGAAGCCATTCGAGCTGTTTTTACCCCCCTCATAACTTTGTTCCCCGCAATTGTAAAATTATAAAATTTAAACCATAACTAGAATAAATTCATATAACCTCATATGCAAAGTTTGAAAGTTTTACAATGAAATCATCCGGAGATATAGAGGTGCAAAAAGTGCATATTTTAAGACATACTCACTGACCACTGACACACTCATCAAATTGATGAAGCACTTCCGTTATAGCTAGAGATCTGAAATTTGGTGCACAAGTAGATCTAGGTGAGCAATGAACTAGAAAAATCTGAAAACCCGAAAATTTTAACCAGGAGGGCGGGGCTACGCACATAAAAACTAAAATTTGTGCTATTGAGCTGATATTCGATACAGAGCTAAGTCTAGGTGAAAATAAAAAATAAATAAAAAAAATCTGAAAATCCGGAAATTTTGGCCAGGAGGGCGGGGCCACGCCCATAAAAGTCAGAATTAAAAAAGCTAATATAAGGGCATTAATGAAAGCTGTTTTATTGAAATTTGGCATATATACTGCGATAATGCAACGCTATAAATTTTTCATTAAAAAAGTGGGCGTTGGCACGCCCATACAATTTAAACCTCATTTGAATGCCCTGAGGATCAGCATATTTAGATATACTATTTATGTAGTTATTATTATCCGTTTGCAACGAAACTTGACAAGAATAATAAGTACTAGCCGAAAAAAATTTTAAATTTGGAAAAGTCAGCGGGGTACGCCCATAAAAATTAAAAATTAAAAGTTGCGCTAAGGAGCTGAAATTTTATACACAAGTAGGTCTAGGTGAGAAACCAACAAGAAAAATCTGAAAACTCGGACATTTTATTGAGAGGGGCGGGGCTGCGCCCATAAAAGTTAGCAATTAAAAGTTGCGCTATGGAGCTGAAATTTGATACACAAGTAGGTTTAGGTAAGAAACCAACTAGACAATATCTGAAAACCCAAAATTTTCACCAGAGTGGGCGGGGCCACGGTGATATTATTTTGAACTAAAAACTTAATATACAGCTTTTAATTTAAGCCAATTTAGTGAAATCTTGCATGCGCGTTGCAGGTATACAAGACTTTAAAATATTACCTTAAAAAGTGAGCGTGATCACTCCCATAAAATGTTAGCCTTGTGTTTAATTTTGTTCGGTCTAGCATATTTTAGAAAAAACTTAGCATGAATTATAAGCGCTGCTCACAACAAAATTTTGAATTAGAAAAAGTGGGAGAGGTAATGCTGATAAAATTTAAAGGTAAGATCCGCGCTAGAGGGCTGAAATTTTATATACAAGTAAGTGTAGCTGCGAAATACCAAACTTTGCATGAACCATAAGCACTAGTAGATATAAAAGTCGGCGGGGCCAGGTCCATAAAATTTTTACGTAGTATTATACGATAGAGAGCTGACACTTTGTACGCAAATACTAATTGATTTACTCAATCGGAAAATCCAAAAATTAAAGCACCAGCTACCCTATTGAAACTTTGCATGCATATTGGTAATATCCTTTTGATTTATGTACTTCGGCTAAGCAGACTTTTATATGTAAATATATTGAGAAAATTACATGCTTCTTTCCAGTTGTAATGACACAATAGTGCATTTTTAAGGCGTACAATTCAACACCCATCACGCTCTAACGCATTATTTTATATAACTATGTCATTTTCAACTGGCACAGTGATCATTAATAAAAATAAGACACACTAGAAATTTTAATTTTATAAAGTGTTATTATAGAAATTTTTTCAAAAAGTTGTCAGATCCTCACAAAGACATAAATGTGAATAAAGGCCAAGTTCCTATCCAAAATTTCGGCCATTAAAAGTATTGAGATATAAATTTTGACCAAGTTCTTGTTTGCCGTAATACCTAACACAGAAATATGTTATGTAATATATAAATTTGTAATCGTAAGGGTGTCACATAATTTCTAGAAAATCTGCTAACTTGGCAATATTTTTAGCTTTCTAGAAAAGGAGAGAACAATTTTTATTTGTTCATTTCTTTATATCGGCAAAAATGTTGTCAAGTTAGCAGATTATCTGGAATCTTTAATTTAGTTCTTATTTACCCCACCAGGAGGGGTAAAATTCAATGCTTTAATCAATAGTACTAACCAAAAAGTTTAGTTTTTGTTTTATTCAAACAATTGTATTAATTTAAGATTTTTGAGTAAAAGATTAATATTTAGTTTTTCTGATAGTATATTCTGATAATATATTCTAACCAGTTTTATAAAAAATATTTTTAAGTGATTTCTCATCACTGGAATCAAAAAAAAACTCATATTATTCAACTTAAGACTAACAAAACGTTCAAGGTTAATGCAATATTAAAGACAAACAAAAAATATGGTCTTCTGGTTTTTTTCTGTTTTTGTTTATTTGTTATATTTACTAAAATATTATTTTTTGCAAGGATGATAAGGATGATAAGGATGATAAAAAATTCAAAAAATAACATGCTTGATAATATATCAAATTATGTATCGGTATGGTATTATCACTGACGGAAATACTGATCGCCGCTTTTTCTCAGATAGTGCTGTAACAGCCGAAATAACTGGTTAAAAAAAGAAATTATTGAAAATTTTGGTATTATGCTAAGATTGCTATCATGTGGCTTGCAAATAAACATAAAATCTTTCGAAAATTTCTTAACACTGACTATAAATATGTTTTTAATTCATTATGGATGGTATTATATGCCAAGTTCTGTACACAAAATTTTAATTCATGGAAGTGATGTTATCATACCCATAGTAAGATCATTAAAAATTCCCTGTAATTATTTAATTTAAAATTACTAATTAAAATCACCAGTCATAATAGAATTAACATTATAGGCTAGTAGTCGGAAGAAGCGTTAGAGGTCTATCACAAATATGTGAGGAAGGTGCGGTTGTCCTCTCGGATAAGCAGTCATAAGGATTTAATAACTAATTTGTTCCTAATCTCAGATCCTTTTTTATCTTCAAGAAGGACCATCATTTAAAAAAATAAAGATTTTACAGATAGCTTTAAGTATATTCAAATACAACAATAATGATGTTAAAATCAAACCTTTAATAACAAAAATTTAAATTTGGAAATAAAAATTGCAATTCAAAAAGGTCCTGTGATCTTTGAAATAAAAGTTGTTGCAAGATTATAGATTTTTTAGTTTATGAATTTGTTCCACAGGTGTATCGAATAAAAACATCGATGTATCGAATAACATCGTGTGATACGATGCATCAGCATTTATTCGATGTATCACAACCAAAACATCGATGTATACAATGCATCGATTAACATCGAGCAGCTCTACAACTAGATTATAATTGGTGCATTCTGGACTATCAATTTCGTTTTAGAAGTCAGCATAGCACCATTGAATAAACGCATAGACTAGTTTAATTTATAAGAAGAATATTTGAGGAACATAAGCATTGTTGTACCCTCTTTATTGACGTTTCTCAGGCATTTGATAAAATATTGTCATGAAGGCCTTATTTTAAAATTTGAAAAATTATCTACCAATAAATAATCTAAAGCTTTTGGAAAGAAACATTATTGCCCGGAATTCTACTGTTTTGGAGGGGACTTCAAGAGTTTGCAAGAATCTATCTCTTCCGTTGTACCACAGGGGAGTATAACGAGGCCAGCTTTGTATTGCATATGTATGTACATGTGATATGCATTTTAGCAGTAATATTTACATATGCTCATTTGTCGATGATACAGCTTGCCTTAGTATGCACGAAAACCCTCACGAGGCATCCCGATATCTTCAAGAACATATTACCCAGCTGGATCTGTGGTTTAACTTACGAACAATAAAAGTCAACTAACAAAAGTGTGCTTGGGTCACATATTTCCCCAACATTCACAGGTGAAACACTTTAGTATACTCCTTGATCGACGGCTTGCATGTAAACACCATATTGACTCAAGGCTAACACAAATTAAAATTAAATAAACTGAGATACATTGGCTGGTTGATGGAAATTCAAGCCCCAGTCTAGATTGTAAACTTTTAATATACAAGCGACATATGCTATTACAGAATTCAGCAATCGAGCACTGCTTCATTTTCCAATGTAGAGAGAATCCAAAGAATGGAAAACAAAATTCTAAGGTTAATAATATAGGCTCCATGGTACATCAAAAATTCAAATTTACATCGTGATCTAAATATACCACTATTTAACAAAACTTGAGTCCCATCCTACTCCCCATGACTCGCAATATCTTGAACTTTACTGGACACAATCGCTTAAAACAGGGGAACACTAGGGCTCTAATACTCAACACTCCAGATGAAACTGATTGAAAATACTTATTTTTTGCTTAGCACGACATTTATGTATTTTAGTTACTATCACTAAGTTTATGTTCGACATTGGTCGGGCCTAATAATTATATCTAAACTTAAGATTTAAATACTTATTGTTAGTTAATTTTTGAAGATACAATAAATAAATATTAGCGTGTAAAAAAATATTTTATGTACTTCTACCCAACCGATTCATACACACATCCAGGGAAGTAGCACAAAATACTGTTAAGTAAATGGATGGCGACACGTCCTATAAAATTAATTGTTTTATTTCCTTCAGCCCAACCGATTACCATGAAATTTTGCAAACGCTTTAGAGTCTTAGTATGATATGCAATAATATTTAACCAATTGGTGTGAGCCTTGACACAATACGTCGCACAGTGTCGCGAGTTCATATAACGAGCGGCCAAAAATAGAAGGAGTTATCGTAAAGAAATAAAATTTAGCACAAATGTTTTAATTGGCAAAATATAATCACACCCAAAATTTGGCCATTTAAATTTCAAGGATTCGTGTCCTTCCCATATATCCTGATATAAAAAATTACGATAACAGACATAAAAATAATTTTAACTTAATGAAATTTTGTACAGACATTGATTTTAAATATATATAATGCTTCTTCAAAATTTTGTTCATTTCAGAGGAAGGATATGCTTACCTCAAAAATGTCCTTTTTCAAAAAAGTAATAAGGAGGAAAAAATGTTTCCTTCACTTATAATGAGTTAAATGTACATTATATATATAAAAAAATATTATATATCAGACTTCACAGTTTAAACATTTAAATTTCAAGGACTCGTGTCCTTTCCATATATCCTGGTACTAAATAATGTATTAAAAATATCCAAATTCTAACTTAACATAATTTTGTGTAGTAATTACTAAATGCCCCAACTTTATAACAAAATTTTGGCTGCCAACCACGAAGATGTCCTTTTCATATCGTTCATTTGCTGCAAAAAGGTCACAACTCAAAAAAAACGGGACTTTTGAGATGATAAAGATGAACAAGCAGTAGTTGTCTACAATAAAATTTGTTTTATTTTTTATTATTGTTTTTAATATAAATATAGCAAGGAATTTTTCTTATCGACATTGTGGGACAGACAGTTAATCTCCACATTGTTCTTCATATTGTCTAAAAATTGCATACAAATATCTTATAAACATACTCAGCTCTTGAGAGAAGAATAACATTAGCTTTTTATATTAATGAGTGAGAAAAACTTTAAACTCCTTTTATTTAAAACTTTTGTTTTTAAGTTATGACGTTATTCCAGCAAATGAGAGGACGTCGCTCATTTACTAATACGTCATAACTAAAAAAAAATAGTTTGCCAGAAAACGAGTTAAAAATTTTTAATTTACACGCAATGGAAAAATTAAATTTTATTTTTCTCTCAATATTTGAGTTAACAAGATATGAATACAATATGAATTACAATTTGTTGTTGGCGTTGTGTTAGTAAATGAGCAATATGTCCTTGAAATCGAAATTTTTATGAAATCCAAAAATGTTCACCCCTACCAGAGATAATATTCTGGTAAAATATTTTATTTTAAGATTATTATTGCAATTTTATTGGGAGGAGAATATCTTAAAACACATTTTGTAAATTCCTTTTAAATAATGGGTATATTTTAGGATTCCTTTTATTTTAAAACAGAGTGAAGTCTTATTTCTTGTTTTTATTTCGAATTTAATCATTTTCAAATTTAATCTGTCATAAATATAATAGGAAAAACAACAATTTATGTACATATGTATATATATATGTACGAGTATATTGGTTCCTTTTTACTCCTGTAAGGAGCATAGGCCCGCAATTTACATATATAACAAAAATGTATTTCCAATATAAATACTATTCACTTGAGTTCCACTCAGAACTTTTTTATTAGATAGTTCTATTTTATTTACAAGTATTTTTACTTATGTTGAATTAGCATTTAATGTTTTATGCTTAAGCCAAATATCAAAAAACGTGCGTATTTTAACCTGACTTGTCACTAAAAGTTTTAAAATTAAATTGTTAGGAGAAAAAGGTGGACAAGAATCCAGAAAATTTTAAATCGACTTACTTGTAGAAATATAATATGAAAGTATGAAAATATATTTTTTTATATTTTTCATTTTTTTGTCACTTACAGATGTTTTTCTTTTCATTTACATTATAAGTAACGGCACATCGCATATAAGTTACAAAATATAACAAATGTAATTAAGCCATATTATAACAATATTCCCTTTATATTTTGTTAAAAGTTGTACTTATATGTCGACACTTTTTTGTAAATAGCCTGTTAAAGTTTGTTGATGTACTTATCATATTTTCAAAAAGTTGCATGCTTATGTACCTAAAACTGATCACTTTGAATCATCAAAACTCTTTAAAAAATCAACCCTTTTTTTAAGGTTATTATTGATTTGACTTAATTAGAATATAGCACATAAAATAAAGTAAATTGTTCCTTTTAATTCGAAACTAATTTTTTTCATTTTTGGCCAGCTTCGTGACAGTGTGCGTCGTCTCATATAGATACGTATATCAGCGGTGTTACCATATTTTTTGTCAACAATTTTAATAAATTCCGTAAAAATAAAATTTCTATGTAATAAATATAGTTAGTGAAAGCCATCTTTAGACAACACTTGCTTGTATTGTATTCATTGTATTCCTACAGCACATTCTGATAAGACATTGTTTATCATCTGTTATCATTTAAGTGCAAAAATTCAACAAACTAGCATCCGAAACTATTTAGCAAACTAAATTTTTCAGAGCTGTTAAAAAACCTATTTGCAATAAAGCTTTAAACTTTAAAACCTTGCCATAAGGTTATAGCATATAATATTTAACTTTGGTAATACATTTAAAGTGAAAAAAGTAAAACAAATTGTGTTTTCAAACGAAATATTCACAATCTACCGTCACAACTTTTTATAAACGCGAAACACAAAAAAAAACATTGTTACGAAAATGGCCGTCGACAAGGTTAATGCAGCATTACACAAAAATATTCCAACAGTGTTAATGTAAGCGTTACGCGAAAATCTTCCCTGTCGGTATTTGAGCTAACTTAAAAGTAACTAATGGTTAATCAGAGGCGAGTGACAACTTACTCAAAAGCTAGCTCATTTTACATGTTAAACGCTATTCAGTTTTTCAACCTAATGTCCTCAGAACGAGTCAGTACTCACTCACGCTGCATAAGTTTCAAATAACCACAAGTTAGCTCATTTCGAGTGAGTTTTTGGTTGATAAAATGCAAGTGCACTATTAGTTAGTTGCGAACTGACCAACTAATGCCTAGTCCATTATGACAGTTTGTGGCTCATCAAAAAAGAAGAAAAAAGGTATTTCAACTATGTGTCGTTAGTCAGAATATTTACAACAGACTTTGGTGTTATTTGTTCATTAATAATTATCACATGTAATTTGGCTTAAAAAGCAATACGAACCTTAGCCCGTTCAAATCACAAATATAGGTATTTCTTTAGCTAACCATTATTTTTAACTTACTACAAAAAAAAAGCCATACTAAATTTAAGTTTTTTCTACTTACTTTTAGTACGAATCATACTTAAAACTTTAAGTACGAATAGCACTGACATTTACTTAAAACAAACCGAAAACAGGATTACTTTAGAAAACCAATCCTGGAGTTTCTTAAATTGAGTATGAAGAGCTTAAATTATGTAAAAAAATTTAAACCAAGTAAAAAGTTCTTAAATTGAGTAAAAAACTTATTTAAAGTACAATATTGTATACTTAATTTATATACATATGAAAAGGAGAATAAAAAACCTTTTAACCAAAAAATTTCAAGTTCGTTGTGATTGAAATTCAATGAAATGAAAAACTTAATATATTGAAATAAAAATAATAATTGTGCTTTTTAATGGAAAATGTTTTATTTAAAAGTGACTAGGCGCGGTTGATTTTTCTCGTACGCAAAAGTGTTTTTAATAATATAAAAGTGAACAAAATAAAACTATAATATCAATATTAAAATGTAAACTAATAAATAAATAAATAAGACAAAAGAGTGAAAAAGGACGACTCCAAACTGCTAAATCTTCTGAGGGAGTTAGATTGCGAAGCTGTTTCTGTTTAAAGAGTAAGTAAAAATATGAGTTTTTGTTATTGATTGTGCGTATTGTTTTTAACAAGTCCCGTTTCAAACACGGCAATTTTAGTTGAGCAACTTTTTAGTTCATAAGCGGGAGAGAAAAATATGATAGTTCCCATTTTCATTATCTTCTCCTTCATCTTTAATAAAATCAAAAGTTGTTCAACAGAAATTGTAGTCTGTGAACCCAGTATAATAATTGTTTCTGCTCACGTCTTTGCAAATAATAAAAAAATATACACTTTGTCAACATTATGAAAATGTCAGTGAAAGATTTATATATAGAAGTATATTTTAATCTGTAGTTTTTTTATACTATATAAACATACATACATATCTACATAATATGTAATATTATTAGGTAAAAAATAGTAATGCACCCAGAAAAAAGATTGGTTGGAAAACGTTTAGTCCAATAAAATATCATTTGCATTAACTATATTTCAGTTCACGCTATCAATTTTCTGTTAATCCAAAAAACAATCCATGTTCACAGCCAAAAGGGTATAATTGTAACAAAGATATGATTGTGACAATACTTAAATTGATTGCATCAACCGAGCGTATGCTTTTGTCATGACTAATTAACTGATTGGTTAACCCAACCGAATAAAATATTACAAATTGGATTTTACTACCAACTTTTGGTATTCGCAACTAAAAAATTGTTGTTCTATATTAAAATTAAAATAAAAACTTTCAGTCAGTTTACAGCAGCAAATTAACAAATTAACTTTTGTGACTTTCAAAGATATTATGATATGCGAATTCTCAAATGGTTTTTGAAAGTCTGTGCATAAGGTAACAGGTTTGTGGCTTTTCAAAATGTGTGGTTGAAGAAATGTATATAGACATGCTTCACCATTAGGAAATAAATTTCAATTAACCCTGCTGTTAGGTTTGGACCATTTTGGTAAATTTTTGTTTTCTCTTGGCTTTGACTACGGAACGGTTCAAAGTATTAACTTAAAATTTTAGCTAATGTGGTATTTTTATATTTTATTACTTCTGCAAAAATTTTATTTATGAATTATGTAAAGCAAACTAGAAAAATAAAAAATTACGAATCTTAGGTTTAGGACCATTTTGGTACCTTCTTGTTTTTTAATTTATTCATATGAAAAAAATTTACAGAATGTGTGGAAAAATCAAATTTTCTAAGTACATGACGAGCAAATTATCTTCCGTTGCAACTTGCATATAAATTTGTTGCATATGATGCATTTGCTATCGCACTTAGATTTGCAGAAGCTGCAGGTTCCTCGTTTTCTAGCAGCTGTTATATTTTGTAAGCCACTCGTACTCGTAGTTGCTGTACGATCAGAAGATGATGTTCCAACTTCGGAAAGAAGCTCAGCTGAAAATTTATTTCTAGGCAGCTTAGATCTTTGGGTCATATAGTCTTAAGCTAAAGATAGAGCTAACTGCCGTAAAAATTCTGCTCTCTTGCGATTTTTATCCGTTGGCGCCCACGAAACATCAATTTCAGAAAACAGTATATACGCGTTCAATGCGGATATGTCAATCATATTGGAAAATACGACATTTAGCCATCGATTTGTTTTTCGTTTTGTACTATAGTAGCCAATCATTTGGTCAGCGGTATCAACGCCTCCTAGGAAAAAAATTATTAGAGTAATAAATTCCTAATGATAAAGCTATACAAACCTTTTGTAGAGTTATAGTAGGAAACTATTTCTGGCTTTTTCTTTCGATCGCTGCTATCGACCTCTGCAGTTTTATGCATGGTGATAAGCAAAATAGTACCTTTATTTTTATGGCTGATATATGAAACCAATGCAGCAGTCTCATTGAAAGCAAACGTAGATGTATATAAAGGATTTTTTTTTTAAATTAGCAATTTAGGAGGAATAAATGTTTTATTTTTTCGAACTGTGCCAACGTATATCAACTTCCTTTCCAAAAGCTTTTTACCTAATTCAAAACTTGAAAAAAATTATCAGCTGTGATATTTTGACCTTTCAAGCCTTCAGTGAGATCCAATACGACCCGCTCCCCCTGATTTTTTTCAGGCTGTTCACTTTTTAGTTTTCCAAGGTATAATTGGATTTTCCATACATATCCTGACTTTGAATCGACTGCTAGCCAAAATTTGAGACCATACTTAGCAAGTTTTGATGGCATATATTGCCTAAAAGAACAAAGACCACGAAAAGCCACCAACTGTTCATCAATAGTCTCATTTTCGTGACAGTTGTAAAACATTGCAAATCGTGTTGGCCCCGGTTGTGTGGATATGATATTTTCAGCCGAAGTTCATATACAACTGTGTAATGGAGATGAACTCCATTGCATTCCATTTTTTGCGACATACAATTCATCTACATACGTCACCGATAGCTGCAGCATTCTCTTCAGTTTCTGAATCAGAAGAATTTCTTCCGGAGATTTCATATTCAATATCCTCGTCCACGCTACTGCAAGTTGAAATATCAGAAAGGCTTTCATTTAGAATGTCAGCAATATCATCGCAGTTTAATCGTCGATTTTCCATTATTTCAGCAAAGAAAACAGTCAAACAATGAATATAAACTGAAGTAAGACAAGCACGAATGGCATGGCACACTAATTTTGGGGAATCACAGATATAAAGCAAACTCAACCTAACGCTGCAATGACACACTGGGTGCATCACAAATATATTTCGACATTATAACAGGCTTACATATAAAATTTTTGCTACCATATAACATACCTGTTGTCAACACTTAACCGTTATTTTAAATATTATTTTTCTTTTTAAATAAATTTTTAGTTATTTGAAAAAAAAAATATATTAGTAAAAGATATGAAAATTAACTCTATTTGTCTAAGGACTATTAAAAAAAAGTAAAAAAGAACTTAATTTGAACATTTGTTAAAAAAAAAACCAATATGGACCCTAATGGTCCCATACCTAAGATTGGTAAGTTTTTCTTAGAGCCAATTTCACCAACTTATTTAAATATCAATTCATATTTAAAAGTCATTTTTTCATACAAAAATTAATGAAAATCGACATTTAAATATGAATTGATATTTAAACCTAGTTGGTGAAATTGGCCCTTAACCTAACAGCAAGTTATGACAATATGTCAAATAATAAATTTCTTAAATTGTGTATTTTTATTTGCGTTTATTGATTATTTTTATTTCAGCAAGGAAGGGCAATTTTTCTTTTATAGGTACCAATTATGATATTTTTTTAATTATATTAACCAAATTTTCGGTAGCAAGAATAACATTTATTTCAAATTCCATACTGTCAACCAATTTTTTCTGTTGCTGCAACTATTGGGTTGAGGGTTATAATTAAAATATAGTGGTACCACACAAGAAAATTTCAGTCGCTATAGCAGAATTCTATGATAGTTGCTGCAACCGCCAAAATTCAATTGGCAACAAATTCGGTTGTCACAACGAATCTGTTTTCTCTGTGTAGGTACGAAAACTTTCTGCAACGCATGCCTCATAAGTTGTCATTGATAATTATTTTATTTTGCTCAACCCGCTGTAAGACCGGACTCAGAAATATGTTATCGCTCTAGGTGACCAAGACCCCTAGCTTCTTAATGACATAGTTTCACTTAGAGCACTGATGGGGTTGCACTTTTGGAGCGATGACGATTATAAATGTAATCAGCTTAGAAACGTTGGCTATAGTTGAGAGCAAAACAGATAATTTATTCATTGATGATAAAGAGGCAGTATTGTGCAGGCCAAATGCTTATTATTATTTAGTAAAAAAGCATTCAACAAATAACCTACATATATAAATTTAAAATCTAGTATTTTTTCTTCCACAGAACAGACATCTTGGACTCACTTAGCATTCTTACGTCATAATTTTTTGACAACACTGTTAGCGATGCATGTAACAGAGCGACGTAAAGGAAACAATACCCGCTTTTGGACTTTTGCATTAAATTTAATTGTTATTACCATAGAAATTCAATAAAAACCTAATTAAAAATTATATTAAATATTTTTATTCAAAAAATCAAGTTAGCATTTCTTAAAACAGGCGCATTTTGAGATTAATTCAATCTAATTGTTTCTTAAATGAATCTCGTTTTTGGATTATTTCAAGTACGGATTCGGGATTAAATCAACATCATTTTTAGATTAATTCAATCTCAGATTTCAATAAATCAATCTCGTTTTGGGAGTATTTCAAGTACGGATTCGCATTAAATCAACAAAGAAATTCTTGAATCAAACGTATTTTGAAATTAATTCTATCTCAGGTTTTCTGAAACCATTCTGGTTTTGGATTTATTTATTATATAGTCCGTACTTGAATTAAGTCTTTTGTACTTGATTTGAGTAAATCCGTACTTACCGTACTTATGACACCGCTTTTGATTGATTTAAGTACGGATAGATTGATTTTTATTTTGAGTGTAATGATTAACATTTTTAGTCAACTTAAAGTTGAATCAATTTTAAATTTTTTAGAGACGAGAATTGGTATCGAACCTTGATTACTTTGTCAGCCATCATACTTAACACTTTGCTATTGCATGAATTTTACTTTGACATATTCTCGATAAACTTTGACTCATCTCTGCATCAGCTTTAAGTTAGCTTAAAGTTAGTTCAAAACTTATCGAGTAGATGTTAGCTGTACAATCACAACTCACTAATCTCAGCATCAGTTTTGAGTTAGTTTAAAGGTAGTTCAATACTTATCGAGAAGAAGGCAGTTCTATATACAAAAAGCTACTGAATCACATCTGCATCATTTATAAGTTAGTTGAGAGGCTAGTTGTAAATGAGTTAGCAAAAAGTCACCTATATTTTGAGCTAGCTAATAAAAATCCGACAGGGTTCCTACAGGTTCAATGCAAAGAATCATCTAGAATAGTAGCTAATGAACTAAAGGTACACACGCATTCACGTACAATCACACAGAAGAACCATCCAGTGGGAATTTTAGTTAACTCAGAGCTATTGAATTGTCAGCCAAAAATTTGTCAGAGGTGGTTAAAATTAGCACTCATTCTGCATGTTAAAAGTGATCAGTTTTAACATTGAGTGGCCGCAGGACGAGTGCATGAGTTTTGAACTAACCATGAGTTAGCTTGTGCCAATTAAAAATAAATAAAAAGAAATTGTTATATTTAGTTAGTTATGATTTAACTTAATATTTATTAACATTTTTTAGTCAGCTTAAAGTTTAAACAATTTTAAATTATTTTTTTTTTTAACGAGAACGGGTATCGAACCGTGATCACTTTGTTTGGCAGCAATCACACTTAACACTTTGCCATCTCGCCATATAAAATATAAACGGCACAGAGTTAGCATAAACATGAATTTTATGCTGACATTTTCTCTCTGAACTTGGACTCATCTCTGTATCAGCTTTGAGTTAGATAAAAGTTAGCTCAAAACTTATCGAGAAGAAGACAGTTGTGCAAAAAAACAACTGACTCACATCTGTATCATTTATGAATTAGTTCAGAAGATAGTTGTAAATGAGTTATCAAAAAGTCACTCACAGTTTGAGCTAGTTAATAAAAATCCGACCAGTAACACGCGGTACTAGCAACGTAAAAGTCGTTACGTAGTAACTCTGAAATTCAAAATAACGGCCGATCGAATTACTTAAAAACATCTAGAAACAGTGACATGAATTTTCCAGATAGTGTTAGAATACTGTTTGTAGTAAACGACAGCACAGATGATAATTTGCGCGTAAAAGCAACATCATTATGCAGTATTACAGTTCCTTCCATTTGGGTTTACTAAGTCATGTCATTACGGCATCTAGCGGAGATTCTAGAACCACGCCCTGTAGTTTAAAAAGAGATACACTGTGTGAGAGGCAGTCAGTGCTAATCAGAGTCTAGTCGAGTCAACATCGTTGAAAGTAAAGACCTCGTGCGTTGGATAATAACGATAAGAAGTAATTTAGTAAAGACAGAGTCTGTGGTGTTGTATAAACAGTGAGAATCAGCAGAATAATTCTCGTCTGTGTATTTATATTGAAAACAAAAACAAATTTGAGTGCTTTGTTTTTTTTTTCAATATAAATAGGCGGACGAGAATTTTCACATTGCTTCTATAAACTGGCAGTAAGTCATATTTTACACTTTTAAGCGTTTAAGTTGATTTTCAGAAATTTATTTCTTTTGCATTTAAATTGCAAAATTATCTGTTAGCCTTTACTTTTCTAGGCAAAGATCGTTTTACACACTATAAGTGATACAAATAAGATTAGAAGTGTGTATATAAAAGATAAGTCACAAGTCATAGTGCTATAACTTCTTGAAAATTCACGCAAATTAATTGAGATTTTGACTAGGGGTACTTTGGAAAATGCAAATTTCGAAGGTACCAATAACTCAAAATCAGCTCACCTCAACATAAGCACTTTTTCCTTTTTGCCTCAGATATATAGGTTTGCCATTCCGTGTATAATTTCCACAATATTCACATCTGACAAAAAAAAAATATATATATATTCTGGGTTCTTACGAATAGGTCCATCGGTCAGCCTGTCTGTCTGTTTGTCTGTCTGTACGTGAAGTCGGTTTTTCGAAGTCCCCGAAAAGCTAGGCACTTCGGTCTTGGACTGGTGTGTCAGAAATGGTCTAAAATAGATTTGTATAGAAAATCAGCAAAATCGAAAAGTAACTAGCTAAAACTATTTTTTTTATATTTAAGAATAAGATTGTATTAAAGATCAAAAATAAAAAATTATTCCAGGGTTGGAAACTTTTTTGTATATAAAAGTAACATAATAAAATAAATGCTTTCTTTTTCTTGATAAATTAAACAAGTTTTAAATTTTAAAAAGAAATAAATCTAGTGAAGTGCGACTTTGACCCGCGCACGAAGGGTTCCGTACGGACACTGGATATATAATTCAATACGAAATTTAGCCTATATAATAAATATATTTAATTTTTTTCGTTTTTGGGCTTTGAGCGTTTGTTAGTTTTGGCGTTTTTTGTCGGTTTTCGGCGTTTTTTCAATTTGGAATTTTGTTCATTTTGGTGATTTTTTTCATTTTGGCGATTTTTTTCATTTAGGCAATTTTTTCATTTAGTCGATTTTTTCGGTTTTGCCGATTTATTTTAGTCTTAGAAATTTTTTTAAATTCGGTGCTTTTTTCGTTTTAGCGATTTTTTTTTTGTTTTTGGCGATTTGTTTTTTGGTTTGGCGATTTTATAATCTTCGGATTTTTTAGTTTTACCGTTTTTGAGAATTTCAAAAGTTTACCTCTTAGGGTTTCCAAGATATAGCAAGGTCAGTTGTATTAACTGATAGTCAGTTGTATTAACTGATGGACCACCCATTAATTTAAATATTAGTGTTAATTTTTGTAGTCTGTATAAAAGTACACTAATTTTACAAATTTCAAGTGTCAATATACATATGTAATTACATACAATTTAGGGTTTGTCAAAAACCGTGGATATTAGAAAACCGCGGTTTCCGATCTTAAGCTACTAAAACCGGCCGGTTTCGGTTCGGTTTCGGTTTTAAAAATATGCATGTATATAAATAGGTACTTATATATACTGGAAATATAAATGATGATCTAAAAATAATCATTCCTATCGTGAAAAACAAATGAAATTTTTATTCATGTGAAATTTTCATTCCCCTCGAGAGAAAAATGCTATCTTGAATATTCCGTGAAAATTTTTCCCCGCTGTCAGTCGACGTGAATGTAAAAAAGGAAGAATTTTTGTAAAGCTTGAAAATTAATTGAAAACCGGACAAATTTAAATTTAATAAAAAAAATTACAAAATTTTTGGGTTATAAAGGAAGTTTATTTAACTTTAAAGTTGTACTCATGAAGGCGCTTCTGTTGCTTTAGCTATTTTTTTCATTAAGTATAGCACCGTGGTGCACCACCATGAAATTAACTGTCCGTGAACCAAAGAGATTCATACTCTATGAAAAAATTAATAGTTTTAACTTTTAATACATAATTCGAAGAAAAATATCGAAATTATTCGATGTAATAATTCAGTTCGCCTGCAAAAATAAAGTGAACAAAACCAAGGGAAAAGTGAAACAGTCGTATTTGAAATATGCCAACCACGATAAGGCAGATTATTCATGATAAGGGGAACCAAAAAGGGAAAATAGTTCTGGGAAAAAATTTCCACGGGAAAAAATTCTTACTAGGGGTGATAAAGTTTCTCTGGTTTGTATTCAATTCAGGTACTTATATTAGAAAAGGAATATTTAGTAGATTTGTATTTAATTATCCAAGTAATAAAATTTAATTATCCAAGTAATAAAATTTCAGAAACGTTAAAGCGTTCAATGTAGAGTTGAAATCTTATTTTTGTGCAGAAGTTACCAGCGGCAGAAAATACTCTTTCCCTTTCAGTTGAAGAGGGCTTTATTGTGTTATTGCCTTGTTAAGTAGTGTTGTAAAAGTATTGAGTATTTGAGTACTGAGTACTCAATACCTGGAGTTTTTGCCGGTACTCAATACACAAAAGTAACTACTCAATACTTTCAGGGTTGCATTTTGTAGTATTCAAGCGAAAGTCTGACGTATTTTATCAGAATTATACATTTCTGTGAGTTTGATACAAACAAATATGACTCTGAACCTCATGGAGTTAGTGTAACAAATACCAATTCTGTTAGGCATTATTTTGATACGAAAACAGCCGCTAATAAAAGTACTACAAAATGCATTATTGAACTACTTCAGTCATTAACAAATACTATTGGACAGAAAAAGTGACCCTTTAGAATAGTGGAAGGAAGGCACTTGATACAATATAACCATCAATTCAGGTCCTCACAAACATGAAAAATATTTTAAATTCTTTCAATGTCGGTAAAATTTTATTTCTACATTTCAACAATGACTAAGTAATAACATCAATTGTGAGAAAAAAATATTTATTAAAAAATATTTAGAAAATAATTTAAGAGATTAATGCACTAGAAGTGTAAGAGTACGTTAAAAAATTTGTATGTACAAAAACTAATCTTCAAACTTATTTAGTTTCAGTTGTTATAAATTAATTTAAATATACTTGTATTTTATCCTTGTTTTTCATATTATCAATAAAATAATATATGTATTTAAATAATAATTTTTAAGTTCCCATATATGTACATACATATACAAAGTATTGAGTAGTATCGAGTACCCAATTGAAAAAGTATCGAGTAGTACTGAGTATTAAAAAGTAGCCGCTTTTTACAACACTATTGTGAAGCAATAATATGTTGGTTGTTTTGTTGTTCGTTTTTTTATAGAGTACAAATTCTTGTCGAAGAATGTTAAAATTATCTTTTTATACCCTTTACCAAAAAATGGTAAAAGGGTATATATAGGTTTGTCATTCTGTTTGTAATTTCCAGAATATTAATAAGCGAGCCATAAAGTATATATATTCTGGATCCTTATGCATAGGGAAGACGAATAAGCGATATCCGTCTGTCCGTCTGTCTGTACGTGAAATCGGTTTTCCGAAGCTCCCAGAAAAGCTAGAAACTTCGTTCTTGGACTGGTATATCAGAAATGGTCCAAATAAGATTGGTATTGAAAATCAGCAAAATCTAGCAGACCGTTTCAGAGCTGGGAAACTTAAACTTCATTTTGCCATATAAAATAACTACCGAAAACTAGTTTTTAATAATTTTTAATTAAATAAACTTATTTTATACTTCAGTATGAATAAAATTGGTATTTCTAACTAAGAAAAATTAACAAAAAATTAAAAAGACGTTTCCAGGGTTGGAAACCTTAACTTTTTTTCTAATACAAAACTAACGTACTAAAACAAATTTTTCCTTTTCTTTGTAAATTAAACATATCTTATATTCTTAAAAGAAAAAGATTAGTGTTAAACACCAGAAAAATCAAAAAGGATGATTCCATCACTTTTTGTGATATAAAAAATTAACTACTGAAAACTAATTTTTATTTATTTTTATTAAATAAACTTATTTTATGCTTGAGTACGAATAAAATTGGTATTTAAAATAATAAAAAACAATAAAAAAAATTAAAAAGACGATTCCAGGGTTGGAAAACTTTAACTTTTTTTTATACAAAAGTAAGTTACTAAAACAAATTTTTCCTTTTTTCTATAAATTAAACATTTCTTAAATTCTTAAAAGAAAGAGATTGGTGTAAGAAATCAGAAAAATCAAAAAGGATGACTTCAGGGTTGGGACGCTTACACTTTTTTGATATATAAAAGTAACTAAGTCTAATTAATTTTTATCTTTTCCTTTATAAATTATATATATTTTACGTTTTGGAAAGAAAAGTTTAGTATAGAAAATTATAAAAATAAAAACCACAGCTCCAGAGCTGGAAACTATGATTTTTTTCTGGACATTAAAGTAACTAATTAAAACATTTTTTTGAATTTCCTTTATTTTCACTTAACACACTTTCTATATTTTTTAAGAACTACTAGATTGGTATAAGTAATCAGAAATATCTAAAATTATGATTCTAGCGTTTGAAAATTATTATTTTTTTCTTTGTACATAAAAGTAACTATGTTCTTATATATGTATCTCTATACTACATAAACGCACTTTGATAAAGGGTATATAAGATTCGGCACAGCCGAATATAGAACTCTTACTTGTTTTTTTTTTACTTTAGATGTGCTACAGATTTTTTGATAACAGATTACAATTCTTCCTGCAAAGAATTGTTATAATTTTCTTGAAATTTTAAAATTTTCTTACCTTTCATTGTTACAGAATGCTTAGTAATGTACAAAAGTCTTCAATGTAAAGTACATTCGCTATATTTTTAAACAAGATAATAATGTTAAAGTAAAACTTGAAAATTGACACTTTTTTTGCCGATTTTGGTTTCGGTTTTTATGGGTTAAAAACCGCGGTTTCGGTTTCGGTTAAAACCAAACGGCGATTCCTAATACAATTGCATGTATATTACATGGGATTTTAGAATTTTTCGTTGCTCGTTTTTGAACACCCTTTAATTTTAAAATTTCATGTATTTGTTGTTGTAGCGGCTACGGTTCTACACACTCTGTCCAAATTTCAGGTCCGTTGCTCTTACGGTTCTTGAGAAAATAGCGTTTGACGGACAGACGGACAGACGGACAGCGTAGCGAAAACAATAGGGTTTCTTTTCACCTTTGGTATACGGAACCCTAAAAAATTTTTATAACACATACACAAAGATCCAAAAGGATAATTCCAGGGATGGAAAAATTAAACTTTTTTTTAGTATATGAAAGAAACAAAGTAAAATTAATTTTTTTCCTTTATAAATTAAATATATTTTATATTTTAGAAAGAAACAGTTTGATATAAAAAATTTCAAATATATAAAACAGCTCCAGCAGTGGAAAACTTGAATTATTTTTGTAGCACTACATAAAACTTTTTTTTTTTTTTTTTTTGTTAAATAAACATATTTTATATTTTATAGTGACATAAATTAGTATTAAAATCAGAAAAAAAATTTAACTTTATTTTGGTATAAAAAAGTAGTTATATAAAAATATTTTACTCTCTTATTAAACATAGTTTATATTTTAGGAAGATCTTTACTCTAGAGTTACAGCTTTCAACGAGTTCTTATTCATTTTTAGTGAATGGAGATAACATAAAATATATCGTTAGAGAATAACTAACTACAAAATTAATTAAAGAACATGTTCTCTTTACCTGAAACTAGTCCTTTCTGCTGAGCAAAACCGAAAAATTCTTTGGGAATAATACATAATATTGCGATATAAATGAACGTACAATATTGGCAATAGAATGTTTGAACTGAAACGCTTAACATTAGTAAGATTTAATAAATATCGGAAAATATGAGGAAAATATGGAGGTACAGTACTGGCATTATTTTAGGATAAATTAATAGTATAGCACAGTTTTTGAACGTCGTATGTTATCAAAATATTAGATTAGATTGTAGCAAGTTGTCCACCCTTGCATAGTTTTTGTTACTTTTTGTAAAAACCATATTTGAAACAGAACACCGAAATGGAAAATTTTGCTTAGTACCACTATTGATAATTATTTAATCCAATATTTGGTTCCGGTATCAATATATCATATATGGTAAAGGCTGGCAAAAGTTTTAAATTATGAACATTCAATTTGCTTTAGATCTGGGTGAATAAAATGCAATTAAAAAGTGTTGATTTCTATTAAGGTTAGTTAATAGTTAATTTTAAATTTTGCTAATATCGAAAATAAAATCTTTGAATCAAATTCTTTAGTTCAGTTACTATAAATTGCACTAGAGCAAGAACTAAATGATAAATTTTTTCACAAAGCAAATACATATGTATAACTTGTACATACATATGTATATGCATGTATATCATGAAATCCACAGAAAAGTCAACCGCAGGACTAAAAATTTAAATTTTAAAAATGTGTTATTTTCATTGAACTGAATTTTTTTCGTTTCCAATAAAAGATACAAATAAAGATAAAAAATTAATTTGGACTTCATTTTATTTATTAGCTTGTTCGAAACGAATGAGTACATATCACAAACGTACCATGTAATTGTGCTGACAGACTTAACATGTGCGTGACGATGTTAAAAGTTAAAAAACTTTAATATATATAATTTTGTCAAAGTTGTAATGCTATTTATATAATCTAAAATAGATTCTTATAGCTGTAAAAAATAAACAAATTCTAATTCAAGTGGATTCGCAGAAATTTAAAATATAAACTGACATCATAGTATCAGAGTATAGTTTTTGTAGCGCGTGCGTACGCAACATTTCGCTTTATATCAACGAAAATAAAAACTCGTTTCATAAACACTTTACACATTTTAAAAACGGGTACAAAATTTAATAGTTGGAACCTAAATGTACTTATGTAAGAAAAGCCTTCCTTAAAAAAATCAGCTATAATTATACGCATGCCGTAACAGTGCGTGACATGGATTTTATGATATACTACATATACATACGTACGTCGGGAAAGGATATACATATACGATTCGGCACACTCAAATATAGCACTTTAATTTGTGTTTTTTATTTTTTTTTATTAATTTATGAACACACATTTTTTTTGTTGTTTATTGATGGAAAATAAAATAGATGCACAGTTGAATAAAGATGCTTGTTTTGTAAAGATTTTTGTTTGCGGTTTTCAAACTTATTATGTTTGTATATTGTGATTCTCAATATAGTATTAAGAGTCTTTCTATAAACATACGGAGTTTGTTGACTGAATTCAAAACTTTTTTGGGTTGAAGTCTACTGACGAGTTCCACAAGCGGGAACGAAATGCATATAGACAATTGCTTAACCATAAAAACAAGCCAATTTTTTTTTGAAATTTTTTTTGAAATTATTTACAACATTGATAATTAAACTATTATAAACACTAGTTAACAATAAAGATTTATATATACAATGTCCCATAATCAGGCTCTCTAGTATATATTATTAATATAATAATAATTTGATTTTTACAAACTGTTTATATTTCTTTTGACATTTTATTTGAAATAGATGAATATATTTATTTATTTATTTATAGTACATATTCTACAAAGTAAAGGACGGGTGACTGAGACCATATGTCCATGATGTTATTAACAGTATTCTTAAAAATATTTTTGTGACTGACTGTGACGTGACGTGGTTGTTAAGGAAATTCCTCAAAAGAACCGCAAGATTATACGGTAGTCCGTGGCAGATCAGTCAACCAGTGCGAGTGAGACGCAAAACTCTCGAAGGCCAATAAACAACAGTGCCTGGTTGCATTTAAGAAATAATTGCCAACGATGCGTGATGTTGACTCGTCCAGAGCTGCTTTACGACTGAGAGATGAATATATATAACAAATTTATTGCAATGAAAATTAATTTTTTAAAAACATTGCTTATGTATGAGGAGATTAAGAAGGCTAGTCAAGGGGTAAAAAAAGGAAATATTGCCTACGCAGAAACAACGGGATAACATTGGCAAAGCGTTTCCTAAGGTAGTTCAAACGTTGGCAGAACATCACAATTTTTACTTTTGGAGTGTTGTGCCAACACAGAAATGATAACCTCATGATGGGGTTGGCCAACTATTTTTTACGTCGTTGGCTAAATACTTTGAAAACCACAATTTAAGTGCTTTCCCAACATAAGTTTTTTTATAAGTGTAATATATTCCCAATACTTCAAACAATTGCTTCAAGAGCTAAAATTGCTTCAAAAGCTAATGATAAAAAATTCAATCTCTTATATTTCACAAGAAAATGTATCACGGCTTCTGGAAAACTACACATTTCCGTTTCTCTTGTTATATGCTGGTGCAAATACTTTAAAAAATCTATTAATTAATTAATGTTACTTTTTTATCTCAACAATCGGTTTCTTTTTAGAATATAAGATATGTTTAATAAAAGGAAACAAAAGTTTTAGTTTAGTGGGTTAGCTTTTTATAACAAAAAAAATTAAAGTTTTCCAACCATGAAAATGTCTTTTTGACTTTTTTTATTTTAAATACCAAATTTATTTGTAATAAAATATAAAATAAGTTTGTTTTACAAAAAAAAAAATAAAATAGTTTTGCTGATTTTCAATACCAATCTACTTCGGACCATTTCTGGCACACCAGTCTAAGACCGAGGTCTCTAGCTTTTCTGGTAGCTTTGAAAACCCAATTTCACGTACTCTTCATGGGTCGCGTATGATTTTTGTGGAAATTGCACACGGAATAACAAACCTATATCTGTATACCCTTTACCGTTTTGGTGAAGGGTATAAAAATGCAAATTAAAAAGAAAATTTATTTATTTTTATTTATTTAAATTTATGACCCCATGTCTATTTTTATTTTTCCCATTAAAATTATTTATGTTTGGCATAAACAAATGTTATATTACGAGTATTTAAAAAAATCCCCCATTTTAAATAATCATGTGTTTATTTTTCTTTTTCGTGTTCCTTGCATTTTCTTACCTTCATACGTTTTGTATTAAGCGCAGGATATCTTTGTATGGCCTCTTTTGCTGCTGATTTCTTACACTTACTTTACATTTCATGTTGCTCATCATTAAAGTACATGAAAACTAAAATAAAAGAAAAAGAAAACACACTTAAACATTATTAGAATGTTTTTTACATATTTTTTATTTAATGCATGTGTAAAGTTTTTATGATGTTTGAGTTTATTTTAATTAAACAAATACAGACATATACATACATATAAGTATTTAGGCATGTGTATTGTATGTATTGTAGGGTTTGGGATTTCCCGGACTTTTGCATTTCCCGGGAAACGGGAATGAAAAAATAGCGATCCCGGGATACCCGGGAAAAGCTCATTTTCTAAATTAAGTACATTTATTAAATGAAAATTGGCAAAAATTAGATTGTTTTATTAATGCAAGCATTTTTTTTAAATAAAAGTTAATATAAAGGCAATTCTAGCGGAGTTTTTGAGAATTTTTAAGTAAATTCAAGCACATGAATATATCGAGCTTTATTTTCGATTTTATCGTAAGCGACAAAAATTAAATTTTGCAGGAGAAGGATTTTTTTTCAAATTTTCAAATATATTTTTGTACGTAAAATGTCGTTTACGATCAAATTTTACAGTCCGTTTCTTAAATGTTATCAAAAATAGACTTTTTTAATGAAATTGAAATTTTATGGGCCTACTCATAGTTTAGAATTATGAAAATGCCAAAATTTTTGATAGCTTTTAGGATACGGGCTGTAAAATTTTATCGAAAGCCAAAATTTACGTATGTAAAACCAATTTTAAACCTTCTCCTGAACAATTTAATTTTTGTAGATTACGATAAAATCGAAAACAAGAAATGGCTGATGGTGAATGGCTTACTCCGCGACAACTAAGCGCACTTTCGTACAAAGAGCAACAAGCATATATTCGGCAAGCACTTGAAGAGAGCCAAGAAGAATCAAGTGACCACGATTCAATAGTTGGTGACGAGGCTTTAGGTGATATTGGTGGAGATGACTCAGACGTTGAAGAACCCATGTTACCAGAATATGACCCAGGGGGCGACAGTGATTCTGATGAAGATCTTGAAGATGCACCAATTGAAACTGGCGAAGTTTTTACTGCCAGAGATGGTAATGTTTGGTCCTCGATACAACCACAACCTGTAAGATCCCGTACGCACAACATTCCAAGAAGTGCAGAATCTGGACCAGTACGGGCAACGCAGGGTTTGACCATTGCAGAAACGTTCCAATTGATAATGTCAAACGAAATATGCGACATAATTATTCGTGAATCAAATCGAAAGGCAAGGCAATTTTATGATATTGACAACGCAAAACATCCAACAAGAGAACCGAGATCATGGATTCCCATAACAAAAGGTGAATTTGATGCATATTTGGGCCTACTTTTGCTAAGTGGCGTTACACATTCTGGTTACGTGCATACGAAAGATTTGTGGAAAACTACTTCACATCCACTATATCGTGCCGCAATGAGTGTACGACGATTTTGGGAAATAAGCCGCTTCATACGTTTTGATAATGGAAACACACGCCAGCAACGATGCTTAACAGCTGTCTTCGTAGATATTACGTGGCTGGAGCCAACGTCACCGTAGATGAACAATTGTATGCTTATCGTGGTGGAACTGGCTTCACGCAATACATACCATCAAAACCTGCCAAATATGGAATAAAAGTGTGGTGGGTGTGCGACTCCATTTCTTCCTATCCATTGCAGGTACAATGAATATTATTGAAAATTGTTGAAAATCTAAATAACTAAATTGAATATAATTTTTCAATGCAGGGACAAATCTATACAGGAATGGCACCGTCTGGTGAACGTGAAAGAAACGTTGGCGAAAGAATAGTAAAGGATTTATATGTCAACCTTTTTGCTGGAAGTGGAAGAAATATTGTATGTGACAACTTTTTCACTAGCTACAATTTGGCAAAAACTTTGATGTTAGACAACAATTTATCCATATTGGGTACTTGCAACATAAGGCGTACGTTCGTGCCAGCAGCATTTGCCAACCCGAAACGACGTGAGGCTGAATCATCAATGTTTGGGTTCTGTAATCACGCTACGATGTGTTCGTACGTTCCCAAGAAAAACAAGGCAGTTGTAATGTTGTCCACTACTCATTATACAACTGAAACGATTGGTCCTAAGAAGAAGCCATTGCTTATATTGTACTACAACAAAACCAAAGGTGGCGTTGATAACATGGACAAGTGCTTGTCCGAATTTAGTACGAAGCGGCGCACAAATAGATGGCCTCTGGCTTTCTTTTATAATATTGTGGACGTTGCTGCGTTTGCTGCATACGTAATATACATTGACAACAACACTCACCTGAAGACATCTACAAGCCACCCTAGGATGTTTCTCCATCAGCTTAGCGAGCAATTGTGCAAGCCAGAAATGGAAAGAATGGCGAATAACAGCAGAATATCCAGAGATTTTTCAACGCGCAACGCCATCGAAGCCATGAAAGGTGGGCCCATCGGAGTTGTGGATGCTGAGGCACATGCATCGGAGGAACGTGATAGTATGGGCCGGCTAAAAGTAAAGGGGAATTGCTACATCTGCTCGAAACGACGCCCTACTCGTAAAGCATGCACATTATGCAACAAACCAGTGTGCTCAGAGCATTTGAAAGACTTACCTCAATGCGATAGATGTATTTGAATTTCAATAATTTTAAGCAAAAATAATTAAAACTGACATTATATAATAATAATAAAAAAATAATTACAAAACTTAGCTCAAAATAAACTATACTTTTATATTATATTATCATATTTGCATGCGTTTTACTATACATACCCAGGTATGTATTCTGTTGACTTAAGGGTGCAACTTTGTAAATGGGCTTTATCTTCCGAACGGATGATCTAATCCTAACCAAACTTGGAACTATTGCGTAAAACAGTTTTGACTAGGATATCAAGAAATTTCAAGTCGATCCGGTTATCCAGTTTAGAGCTACAGCGTTTTCAAAACTAAAAACATACCCAGGTATGTTGCCGTTGACATAAAGGTTAAATATTCATCCACTTTAATTTGGTTTTCTTCATGACCACTATCGTACAAGTCCACCGATTCCGAACTTGATAATTCGCATGGTAGGTTTGGTAAAGAGTCAACCCGTGCTCATCAACTTAATCCTTAATCTTTTTCACAAATGGATCAATAAGATGAGGTTTCGAAGACCGTAATTTTAAAAATCTAATTTTATGTCAAGGATTAAATTTCTTCAACCACTCTTCACTGGCGTTGAAACCTGAATTTGTTTGATCAATTTTGGAATACAAATGACTGGCGTTTGGTAGTAAAATCGCTGCTGATATTGGATAATGTTTCCCTTTTGTTTTACAAACCACTTATTACTTACTCAACTTTCTTTAAGGTGCAACGCTTGCAAAGGCCACTTTCTGCTGTACGTACGAATTTTTTAATGGGTTTTCTTGCTTTATAATGCGGTTAATCGATTTTTTATGCAACTTGTAATTCAGACAACCTGCATTTATATATACTTTTATTTTTTTATCTCTAATTTTTGGGAAATCGTTGACTGAAAAGACTGAAAAAGTCAGCCAAAAGCAGGGGATTCTTCTTTTTTGGTCAAAGACATTGTAATCAAATTTAAAAAAAAGATAAAAGTCGCGAAAATAAAACCCGTTTTTGTCAACTGCCGCTATTTCAGAACCTTCCGTCGCGATAATGGATAGTCTCGAATACCAATCTTGCACTGTATTTGTTTTTGTTTTAAATGAAATTGTTATAATGAAAAATTTTCTTCGACATCGATAAACAGCACATTAATGTTTAAACAGACGATGAAAACGTATCAACTTTAAAAGAAGTTTCTCTCAATTTCATCGTACAAACTTAATCATACAATCATTCAAACGAACTTTTGTAATATATAAAATATCAAACAATCAAAGTTTTGATATTAAAGTAAAACAGAATTATAATACAAATTTTTTAATGAATGAAAATAAATTTGACTGTCACCTACGCCATTATAAATACATATGTGTATCACAAAAGTCTATATATTTATGAAATAACGTGAACTTTTAATTTCCCGTTTTGCCGGGAAAATGTTAAATACTTGCAGGGAATATTAGGCAGACATTTCCCGGAATTTACCGCACAGGAATTCTCGTTCCCCAAACCCTAATGTATTGATATAAAAATTTCTTGTTAATTAAACTCAGAAATGCGTAATGTGGTTGAGTATAAAAAGAAGAAAATTTAAAAAAAAAATTAATTTATTTATTGTATTTTCATAATAATAAGTTCACAAATCTTAAATATAAATTATTAGGCTCGACCAGTGTAGGTCATAAGCTTAGTAAAAGTCATGATACAATAATATTGTTACGAAAATAGCCGTCAACAATGTTAAGTAGCATTACACAGAAATATTCCAACAGGGTTAATGTAAATGCTACGCGAAAATATTCCTACAGGGTCAAAGTAAAGAATAGTCTAGAATAGTAGCCAACAACTAAATAAGCATGCCTAGCTTGATTAAACGTAAACAAGCAAAAGTAACAACAAAAAGCGTCTGCTTATTAAGAAGATTCACATATTTGTACACATACATACATGCCAATTCAAACGAAAAGCAAAAGATAAACAACCACCGTGTGTTGCTTAGTTAATGATGTACACACGTACGCATATACAGATGTATGTACATAGTTACCACATGAACTTAATTAGGCAGCATATAAGATGATAATGATCGTCTAGACATTGCTTGAAACTTCTAGTGGAATTTCTGTGAAATATAAATAGAGGTGACGCATCCAATGAGTTAAGGCCCAACTATAATATGAATAAGCTGGCTTAAGCTAATGTCAGAATTGAACGATAAGTCTGTCAAATGCTTAAACAATTCAGATGTGACTTTTAGGTGGCCACAATGTACTTACATGCACTTAAGTATTCTTTAGCCACAGCTGCACATCTAGGTATTGTCAATAATTTTGTATTAATTTTGTTTCTTCTCACAACTCCTAAATGAATGCAATTCAATCAAACTAACTTGAAAGAATGTCCGAATCTATTAAAAATTCACATATAAATATATCCGTCACCTTATTACTTGTTTTACTTGTTTTGCCTACTAAAAAGTACAACAGTGAATATACATAAGTAAATACATGTGTATGTGTGTATAGGTATGTGTATTGTAAAACAAACAATGAAAATGAAAGTTTTGCTGTATTTTGCGAGTTTAAAATAAGAAACAATAAAAAATATTTAAAATCAATGAATATTTTCTGCTGCTGCTTGTTTGAGTTTAAAAAATGCACAAACAGTTGTTTCCTTACGGAATGTGCGTTCAGTTTGGCACTTTACTTAAGCAAATGACATTTGACGAAACTTGACGAAAAGTTTGTTAAGTACATTATAGTTTGCCACATACGTTTTATATGTAACCGCACAGTTGCTTAAGCTAGCTTATTCATATTATAGTTGGGCCTTTAGTTAGTTGCAGTTGTAAGTCAGTCGCGAACAGTTATAGTTAGTTAAGAACTCGTTAGACAGTTGATAATTAAGTTGTGAATTAATAATAGTCTGTCGTGGAATTGAGATTGTTGTGGAGTCTATCGTGTCGACTGGAGTAAAGGGAACAGCGCAGCGAATAGACGTGTATAAGGGTGTAAGTAAAGCCAGTGAGTCTTTATTGGTGTATCAACTGTGAGTGTCGGCAGAGTGAGTGCCGTGTGTGGCAAGCAGCAGACAAAGAGGTATTGGTGTATCAACTGTGAGTGACGGCAGAGAGTCTCGTAAGTGACGTCAGCAGACAGAGAGGTGTCACGTGAATACTTGCGCAGCCAGCTAAGAGACGTGCGTAAACTACAGCGAGGAAGGCGTAGTGGTAACCAGGGGTGCCATATTTGCAGATTTATCTGCATTTTGCCGATTTTTTGCCTCAAAATGATGGAAGTGCAGATTTGACGATTTTTAGTCTAAAAATGACGATTTTTTGGCAAACACCGAAAACATGGTAACTTTGTTTGTTTTGGTATAATTTATTAATTTCGGCAACACTGTAATATTTATTACAAAAAGAAACAACTATGAAAAAGTCTGTGGAGGAGAGCTATATATAGAATTATATGCAGTGTATAGGTATGCTTATATTATATATATATTATATATATATTATATTATATATTATAATGGATAAATACTTACAAAAGAGTAAAGGTAAGCTTAATTTATATTCTTCACCAATGAAAATAATAGGCAAAATGCCTACCTATTATTTTTATAGATTACAATGAAAATGAGGATGGTGCAGGTACATCAGGCAGCCAGTCTAATGTAAGTATTTTTGAACTCCAAATACAAGTGAAGTATAAAAAATATATGTATATAGATGACATAAAATCATTTAAATTTCTTTAGGAAGCTAAAAAGAAAAAGCGCAAGCTAAAAGAAGAATGGATTGATGATAACATAAAATGTTGGGCTGAAAAAAGAAACGAATTTTTTTTTTTGCAAATTGTGCAACGCTCGGCTTAAAGCTTCTGCTGGAAAAATAGATTTAATGGCACATTCTCAGACAAAAAAGCATTTATCCGCTGCAAATGCCATATCAGATCAAAGAAAGATAGACGAGACCTTCAACGCAGAACAAAATGCTTCAAAAAAAGCAGAAATAAGAATGGCCCTTTTTGTTGTTGAACACAACCTTCCATTCAAGGTCGCGGACCATTTAACTAAAGTATGTCAACGTTCTTTTTCTGACTCAGAATGTGCTGGCAATGTGATGTTGGGACGAACAAAAGCAAATGCAATTATAAAAAACGTTGTTGGAAAAAAACAGTTCCAAACTGTCTGCGAGCTACTGAAAAATAACAAGTTCTCCCTGTGCGTAGATGAATCAACCGACCTATCAAACAGCAAGTCATTGTGTTTGGTTGTACGTATATGTGTTAATTTTAAACTACAGGACTATTTCTTCGGATTGTTAAAAGTTGGCCAATGCGATGCAAAAGGTTTGTACAAGTTAATTGTAGACTATTTTACACAAAATTGTGTAAACTACAAGTCCAATTTGGTAGGATTCGCTGCTGACGGTGCTGCGGTTATGACAGGCAAAAATAATTCAGTTGCAAAACTTTTAAAAGACGATATACCAGATTTATTTATTATGAAATGTATTTGCCACTCACTTGCATTATGTTCTTCATATGCTTGTCTTCAATTACCATCCGAAGTAGAAACTCTAGCCAGAGACGTTTACAATTATGTATCAAATAGTCCAAAAAGACTTGATCAATTTCAAGATATTCAAAAATTGCTGGAAATAAAACCAAAAAAATTGATGCATCCAAGTCAAACCAGATGGTTATCGCTTGAAGCAGTAGTAGTTAGAATATTAGATTTGTATGAGGCGTTGAAAATTTACTTTTCATTTGCTGCCAATGTTGATAAAATCGATACAGCAAAAACAATTATAAAAAATTTAAACGAATCAAATGAAATATATTTATCTTTTTTAAAATATATTCTTCAAATTGTTAATAATATGAACAGAATATTTCAAAGTGAGTCAACCGAAATACAGAACCTATACAACCAAATGGAAAGACTTCTAAGAACTGTATTAAGTAACTTTATAAAAAGCGATAGTTTAAAAAATGAAATTTATTTAACCGAATTTATGAATGCAAAAAATTTTGTAAACTTTGATGAGGTGTATTTGGGCTTATTGGCCAAAGAGTTAATATCAAAATCAAAACTTGAGAAAAGCGAAATTAACAAAATTGTAAATAATTGTATTAATTTTTATATAGAATTTGAAGATAAGTCTTATAAGTCTTTAAATATGATTAACCCTCAAAAAATTATGAAAAAAGAGAATAATTCTTTTATAGAAATTATAAAAGCATTCCCAAGTTTTATTTCTGAAGAAGAAAAACAAATAATAGACTCCGAATTCAGAGAGTTAAAATTTTTAAATTTTGAAGACATTTTTCAGGGAAGTGAAATAAATTTGCAAACTTTTTGGCAAAAAATTTCATATCTAAAACGTGGGGATTGTACAAGTGCATTTCCAGTGCTGTCAAAGTTTGTACAACTCATTATGGTCCTACCACATTCTTCCGCAAATGTGGAAAGAGTTTTTAGTCAAGTCAACCTAAACAAAACAAAATTTCGATGTTCTCTGGAAAATGAATCCCTACAAGGAATCCTTTTTTCTAAAGATTATTTAAAATCTTACAATTTAGACTGTTTTGATATTGAGATTAAACATGATTTAATAAAAATGTTTAACTCAAATATGTATCTTTAAAAAATGTGTTCATATAAAAAACTGTTTTAAACCTTGAAAACAAGTACAAAATATGTATACTATATATTTTTAAATTAATTACAATTTTTTTTGTTTTGCTATATTACTTTATATGTATGTTAGTTAATACTGAATTATCCTATTTTGTTATTTTTTGTTAATAATAATATGTTTTATTGAACTTAAAATTTGTATTTTTAATTTGCCGATTTTTGCCGATTTTTTTAAATTGAAGTGCAGATAATGCCGATTTTTTTTTTTAAATATGCTGATTTTTTATGAAAATTTTCTGGCACCCCTGGTGGTAACCAGTTGTGAATATCTGTGTGTAATTCAGTAGTTTAAGTTGTGTTAGTTTATATGAGCTCTTGATTAATTTAGTATAAGTGTATTTGTAAATAAAACTTGTATCATTCTTAACCCTAATTACTACACTCGGCTCTTGTATTCATTTGCAAATCTTCGGATCTACGGAAAAGCGTTTTTATAGAGAGAAAAACGTAACAATATAAAGGTAAAACCGTTCTCTCTTTTCGTCGCCATATTAAGCTTCTGACGTTTGTCCCGATTATTATTTACTCTCAAAATTAATGCTACCTTATTAATTTATGAAATCCAATTTTTTTTATTAATTTTTTGACGTTCTTGCTTATCAAATTAAAAATAATGAAAAATATTTTAATTACATATTTCATAAATTTATAAAAAATAAATAAGTTACAGCAGCAAGCAAGATACAACAGGAAGGAAATTTCCAACTGAATCAAGGCGGAACTTTGTCTTTATACTCGATGGTGTATTGCCTTACATCAACTGCGTCCAAGCTATACGCACTATGTGCAAAGTTTTACAAAAGACACACTGACGAGAGCACAACATCCAACATCGAACGTAATTACGAAATATTTCAATAGAATTTATATGGAAATATTTCGTAATTCGATAACGAGTGCCGCGATTTGCCTCCAGATCTCGGCGACATCTTTGGTCTTTGCAAAGAAACAATAACAAAGCTGTTTAGCTGAAATACATATATTAGAGATATTAGAGTATGTGCGTTTGGACGTAGCTGCCTTACATTATTCGGATGAAATTGTTAACGGGTTGTAGCATTCTTAAGAACACTATTAGACCACGTGGTCCATTTTAAGGAGAAATGTGATAATTACATTTTCCAAGTCTAATCATAGGCCATGTCCTTAGCAAACAAAAAAGCATTAACTCTCATTCAGCTACGTCCAAGCTATATGCACAATGTGCAAACTTTTATAAAGAGCTTTTTGTACTTTCACACCGACGAGAGCACAACAGGCAACAACAATGCTTGCTGTTACTTTGCAAAGAAACAAGAACAAATTTAATGGCTCGATTATGGATGGCAACCGAACTTTAGTTGCCGAGTTAACTAGCAACGCAACTGAACTTAAAATTTGTATTATATGTGGCAACTTCCTCCAGTTGCCAAAAAGTTATCGAAAATACGATTATGACAGATTGGCAACTGAAAATAATATAAACAAATATTTAAAATATAAGAAATACATGTGCTAAAAAGAAAATTATTGAGTAAAAGTGCTTAAAAACGTTACTGATCATAAAAATTATTAGTTAAGTGAAATTAATTATTGGTGAAGAGAATGAAGTACAAAAGTTTAATCTATTATAGTGCTTTCACACTGAAAGTTAAAACCTGGCTTTAACGTTAAAACCATAAACAGCTGATTTTGCATTCACACTGCAAGTTTGTTAAATTCAGGTTTTAACTCACAGACTGTCTAATAACTTTGCGCAAAATAAAATAAATCTCCTGCAGAAATGCGTGTATTTGTTGTTGCATTTTTTATACTTTTTAATAACTCTTGTTGGACAAACTGTACAACAACAGTTTTTGTTAATATGAAAAACTGAGATATTTCACAATACGCTGTGAAATGGAAATTATTTTATATTTGATAAATAAAATTTTTTTATATTATGGAACTTCTTACACAGAATGAAGAAGTGCTTGGAAATAAAGTTATATATAAAAATGCACAAATACATTATAAGATAAACCTTTTTTTATAGGCAGATGAATGGCAATCATATGGTCTATTTTCACTTTCCAGAGTTCAATAAAAATATTTTCTTTGTTTTCCTTCCAAAAACTCTTTTTTCCCATAATTTTTGATTGTTGTTGCTGCTGCATCAATTTTCAAGTTGAAAATTTTTCAAACGCCATCTATTGTTATTCACTGGCATAAACATTATCATGTGCTGTCGGTCATTTCAACTTGGCAGCACTGAATTTGTCTCAGCGAAAACAAGGTTGCATTTCATAAAACCAACTTAAAACCAATTCATAAATGGTTTTAATTTGGTTTTAACAACAACAATTTGTATGGTAAAACCAGGTTTTAACAGTTGGTTTTAACGTTAAAACCAGTTTTTATTAAAACCATGTCAGTGTGAAAACACTATTAGACGACTCTTTAGAATTACCGCCTCTGCTGTGAGTAAATGTTGTTGCCTAAAATAAGTTTGAACAATCTCTGTTTTAGCTGTAAAGCATATTTCCCTTAAATATGCAGAGAAGAAATTCAAAAATGAAAATAATATTGCAATTACTGTTTAATTTTTAAATTTTTTTGCTTTTAAACTATGCAGCAACTACAAATTTGTGCTAGCCAATATGGCAACTGAAATTACCAGCTGTTAGTTGCCAGTTGCCATCCGTAATAACATTTCGGCAACTAGCAACGCAACCAAAGTTCGGTTGCCATCCATAATCGAGCTATAAGAGATTTGAAAGGTGTTTACCTCAAATGCAAATGTCGAAGTGTGTGTGTTGTGCTTGATGTAAACCAGCAATAAATTTGCACACGAAGTATATGCGAATGTGTATTATATGTATGAAACAACCGTGAATTGCGCTAATAAAACATCGAGTATCGCTTCTATTTACGGCGTTTCTTTATATCGATGTTTTTAAGAGCGAAGTTGCATCCCAAGCCGTGAGGATTTTTTTTGTTATCTATTGAATTAAATAATTAATCAAATATTTGCTTTTGTAAGTCTTATTATACACAGATTTCGTTATTCTCATGTTCAATTAACATTAAAAAATATATGTTTAACTACAATTTCTAAACTCAAATTACACATTTCAAAAAAAGCATTCCTAATATAAAAGTTGCCATTATATGTGTGTGGCAACGCTTTCCTCTCTGTTTACAAAAAAAAACAGTAATCAAATAATTGGGACAAAAGTCAGAATTAATTTTATACGTCAAATGTGGTTGTACCTTTATTTTATTGTATCATGGTGAAAGTAATGAATAATACATAAATGGCGTATTAAGCAAAAAAAATATTTTCAAGAAATTTTATTTGGAGTTCTGCGTATTAGAGATGGGGTGATCCATTATTCGACTTTTTCCAGAAACCGGACTTAGAATAGTTCGAATACTTGAAATTATGAAAAAACCGGGTTTGGTTTTTACAACTCAGGAAAAACCGGTCAACCATTTCATGTAAATATTATAAAACAATACAAATATCAAAGGTAAAACATAAAAATTAGCTTTATATACTTATGTATAGTAGATATATGTATATAATGTATGTATATATGAATGAATATATGGACGAGATGGATATCTTCTACATCTATATAAAATATGAAGCAAAATATCAACAAAATTAAAAACACTTTTCGCAAACGGATTTTGACATCCATTGCACACCATAAGACCACCTCATGAAATAGTTTCCCCTACAAGAAATGAATGACTGAAACTAACACAAACAACATTTTTTTACTAACACATTTGCAACAATTTTACATTCAATTCAACAGTTATTATAGTTGCTCTACTCTATCATATAAGCTAGAGTGGAATGTCTAATGTACAAATGTCGAAATTTTTAAAATATTGAATTTTACTGAAGATAAATTATAGTTCGTTCGTTCGGTTTGTAAAATTAAAATGTATAAAAGTGAAAAAAATATGGTGTTTCTGAAAAAGTAAGATAAAAACAATAATGTACAAAAGAAATTTTATAGTTTAATTAAAAATATACATACATATATTTATATGTATGTGTTCGTTTCTTTTTTAATTTTTAGATATTTGGAAAGATCAAGATGTGTTAGGGGTTGAAGAAGGCGGTAATACAATTCATTCTGTGTGTGAAAAGTGTTAAAAAAGATAAGTAAAATAGTGAATAAAAGAAATTCACAAAGTTTAATTTAATATGTATATTTATTTTCAAAATTTTAGATATTTGTAAAGAGCAAGGCGCGTTGGTGATGAAGTTATTTGGTGTTTTTGTTTATTTGTATTTTTGTTTTAAAAATGTTAGTTATGCGTGTAGTTTAAAGTTATTTTTTTTATAACAAAAAAGCCAATAAAATAAATTAAAAAGTATATTTGCTGATTACTCAATTCTGGGGGATATATTTGTCAATTATGATCAGTCAAACTTGAGCAATATTTGTGCTATCATTGATTAGTAAAAAGCACTGGAGTGAGCAGTTCAACTATATGTTATATTCATTGGTTAGAGAGAGATGCAACATCACACTTACACATCACACGTTCCATCACATTTTTAATTTTGCTTTTAACAATGTGATATAAACTTTGTTCTACGCATTGATGAATATATCCTGCATGACTTTCGATCAAATGAGCAGTCAATTGACTTTTAGTGTTCTTGAAGGGTGTATTTCCTTATATTTTTTATGCAAATTTACTATTTACGGTTTTAGTAATTTCTTCTATACATTTAGAAATTTTTCGCTAACTTGCAACTTTTTCGCGTTTTTTTTTCAAACTTTTTATATATTTAACGGCTTTCACGATTTCTTATCAATTTTAAGGCTTACTTCCGACTTCGCAACTTCTCGCAAATTTTTGCAAACTTCGCGCAAAAAGCGTCTTGGCATATTTTTAGCTTTCTGGCAGTTTTGCCCATTTTTAAACAATATTATACTTTGTTATCATTCCGCTGTTATAAGTTTTTGCAAATTTTTTTAATTTTCGCGATTTTGGGCGAATTTTTTTGCATTTCTTAAAGATTTACTCATTTCTAATCATTATTATTGTTTGTTTAAAATTTTGCAAATTCTTACGATATTTTGCAAAGTTTGCAATAAAAGCAATTTTTGCGTGTTTTTCAGCTTCTAACAGTTTTGAAGATTTTTAAACAATATTAAACTTTGTTATCATCCGCTGTTAGTAACGTCACGCGAATTTTCGTCATTTTCGCAAATTTTTTCCATCAAAATTATGGCTTCTTTTTGAAATTTTTCAACTTTTCGCGAATTATCGTCGTTTTCGCTTTATAAAAGTATAATTACTTTTATAATTAGCATTAAAATTTTGTAACTTTATTTTTTATTTTGCAATAAAAATTTTTTATAAGCACTAATTTTTATTTACATATTTTGCTATATTGTCTTTTTTTTGTTTTGTAGCCCTCAAAAATAGAAATTAGTTTAATTCGACTACGACGTCAAAATCAGCCGCTCTTTTGCCTTGCTGCCTTCAAAAGAATCATTCTCATATAAACATGTGTATTCAATCCTTGACATTTTGTATTTGGTAGCTTGCTGAGGTGATTAGGTTTAATACATTATGCTCAAAAAACACCTACATACTTTTACACTAAAAAAAATACTTAGGAATATTAACAGAACACGTCGGTCCAAATTTTAACATAGTAAAAACTAATTTTATTGCAAAATGTACAAATCGAAAAGTATTCGACTCAGCCGGTTTTTAAATTGTAAAAAACCAGACTATTCGATATTCGAAAGATCAATATTTTGAAAAAACCGACAACCATATTGTGAAAAAAACAAGGTTTTAAAACCGGTTGACAAACCGAGTCGATCCCCCCCCCTTTTTAGGCGGATGTGTTAAGTAAAGTTTAAAATATTACACGCAAAGGGATAAGGATGTGATTGGAGTTTTTTTAAGTAGTTGCCTGCGTGTTTTGCAAATTCTTCAATCGATAGTAGCATATTTAAATCTCGATATAAATTAAAATTTTGTAGGTACCATGGAGCCGATGTTGATGAATAGTTTGGGCATGAAGCGATACTGGGATGTTAACGAAATGGGGTGTTGATGTTATCCCGAGCGCACTGTATACATACAGTTTATAAGCATTGTGAAAAATAACACATGGAATGACAAACATATGTATATCCCCACAAAAAGATAAATGTGAAAAAAGGCCAAGTTCCTAGCCATAATTTCGGCCATCAAGAGTAGTGATATAAAAATGTTGACCAAGTTCTTGTTTGACACAATACCTATCACTACAACCTGTTATGAATGTTGTAGTTGTGTGTCATGTTGTCATATCATTTCTAGGCAACCTGCTCATATGACAACATTTTTCTTTATATTAAGAAGTAAATACCCTGCAGGAAATAGAACTGACACAATACTAGTCACATGATAGGGCCCAGTCCGACTTCTAACACTTCCTATAAAGCGGACCAGTCATTTTTAGATGAGGGGTTAATTGATACTTTGTATGCATCTTGTGACTTGTCACTGAACTGTCTCATAGGTACCTAATTGGTGTAGAATAATATAAATGATTTTAAAATGTCATTCCGACACTTAAATGTAACAATTAAAACTTCTAATTTTTTTGTTACATATCGAGAGCCTATATTCAAAACACGTCAACTCAAAAAGCTAACTAATCAGTAGAGCGAAAAAACTAATTAATTCGCTAAATATTGTAAACATAAATGATGTGCCTTCCATAATGTGGTTTAAATATGCTTACTGATTTATAGGTCTGCAAAAAATATTTTATTTTGCATTGGTTTGCGTATTTTTATGAGATAGCATATTTTAGTCAATCAAAAACAAATATTTTCTTAGAGTTAGCATATTTTGTCGGAAAAAATATGATATTTTTTAATTTATATATTTTTAAATCAATTTGTGAAATCTTTTACTCAATACTAGATATAAGAATTGAAAAGCTACAAGAAAAAACTTAAAATACCTTAAAAAAATAAGGACTGAAAGCAACTTCAATCTCGAGGTGGTCAGCTTTAGTAATATCTAACTCAATCTCTAGTGTAACAGGGTCACTACAAATTATCAATTTCGAAAGCTTATGTCATTGACTGTAATCTATTCATACATAATGTTTCTATTCGATTAACAGTTCAAAAGTTATACATGCATTACCAATTTTTTTATCGGAACTCCTCCGTACTAATATGTTAAAAGTGACCATATCTCAAAAACTAGACATAGGATATCAAAATCCTTACCAGATTCGTGCTCAGCATGCCAAATGCAATCAGATATGAGATATTACAAATTTTTTAAAAATATTGGAAATTTACATGGTAGTTAGCATTTATTTTCACCAAAAAAAAAATTATACTTTGAGATAGCGGAATAAGAAAAATTTATATAAAACGGGGAAAAAATCATTTTTTTGAATCGAAATTTATACTACAGATGAATGTTGCATACATAGGGCAGCTATTTGCCATCGGAAAACTCATTTTGACGAAATTTGAGTTGATGTGTTTTGAATATAGGCTCTCGATATGCAATTATATTTTTTTAAGCAGATATTATTTTGGGATTCGAACCGACAACCTCCGTCATGACAGGCTTGCATACTATCCACTCGACCACAAGGGCACTAATATTTTAAAAGTATAAATACTACTCAAACTTAGGTTAATATCTAACTATAGTTACGGGACTGTTTCGAGAGCGGCTTGGTGGTATTATTGGAGGGAAAAATTAGCATTATATTTATACTATTTGATATGTTCTGGGATTCAGCCACATCGATCTAATTCAGTGCCATCTACTGTAATTAAATTGACAAAAGATCAAGCCGATACATACGACAATGGTGAATATGTAATCATACACTACTCCGTACTTTTGGTAACACCCTTCATTTTCTCAAGTCATAGAACGAGTACGTTTGGATTAATTACGACCACATTTTCTTCAGAGAAGATATCCATTATTATCTTCTATATTAATAAATATTGCCTAGAAATGATATGAGAACCTGACAATTACAAATTTATATAATGCGTAGCAGGTTGTAGTGATAGATATTTTGTCAAACAAGAACTTGGTCAACATTTTCATATTTATACAAAGAAAAAAATATCATCGAAATGCAACCAACAAAACAAATTGTTAATATTTAATTTAAATATTAACAATGATCATTGTTGATATAACAAGTTTAAATTTTTGTAGTCAATTAAACTACTCAACAAAATTATTTGTTAAATTATATCATAACGGAATGCGCTCATGTAGAAGAAACAAGAAATCTTGTTTTTTGTGTATTCATCACTTGCGTATTCAATGAAGTGTTGCTCTTTAGCTGAGAGGTAAGTGAGTCAGTTTATTAGTCCTGAAGTTGCCGGTTCAACTCCGCTCAAAGACATTTAGTGTTTTTCACAGTTTTGTGTATAAAAAAAGCATTGTTAATATCATAATTATGATACGAAAATTCTATAATTCACATTGTTAATATAACAATAACTTTAACTGAAATAAGCTTGAAATCTAACAAAAATAAATGTTGAAAAAATAAATAAATTTCAACAAACTATTTGTTGATATACTTAATTGAAAATAGTTTTCAGATTTTCCTTTAACTTACAATTTCGTTAATTGTATTTACAAAAATCGTTGTAGGTTCAAAATCAATTAATTATTTAATTGATATCACAAAAAAATTAATTGTATTTACAAATCATTTTTTTCTGTGTAACTACTTTTGATGGCCGAAATTTTTCCAAATTATTAAAAGAACTATATTTTCATAAAATGTTGGATGCAGTAATTAATACAGTAATTTTAGCTTACCACAAAATTATTTTAATTTGCTTACGAGTTATTTAATTTTTTTCGAAAACCTGTTAATACCTTAAAAGTGGGTTTCTTCGAGATTATGCTGCTATCTAAGGTTTGCAAATAATCGCAGATTTTCATAATCGCGATTACAATTACAAAATATGCGATTAATTACGATTATCGATTAAACGCGATTAATCAAGAAAATATACTATTATAATTTTTTCTAAAGCCAAAATAAATTGTGCCATGAGTTTTAGTCAAACTGTATGGATTTAGCCAAAGAAATTTAATTATTTTCTCTTGAATTTGCGTTTTTATTTAATTTTTCAATTAAATTACATATCTGTTTTGAGAAAATTGTAAAGCATGTAAAATGAAGTTCGTAAATCAGAACTTATGAGTATCAAAAACAATACGAATTATGGAAATCAATCTTTTGATAGGAAAAGTTTTCTAGAACGAAGTATATTTCTACTTTCTTAATTAATTTTTAATTTAATTCTGTATCCACTCCTGGTGAATTAATATAATAATGAATAAATAAATTGATATAAAAACAATATTTTGTATACCGTTTTTTTATACGAAGTTGTTCATTCACCATAATATAAATCCATCACGTGCGGACCCTCACTTATAACTACATATATCTTTTTTTAGCATTTCTTTGATTTTTATAATAATGCGAGGTCCCAAGATAAAACAAACTGCACCTATCTGCCAACCGAATGAATAATATTTGTATCAATCATAATGGAATTTTTGAGATATTACGACGTTTTTTGAAATAAAAAAAAGAATATAATAAAATAAAATAATAAATTTAATAAGTGCTTAACTTGGATTTTAACTATCGTTTTGTCTTATAATACTTTTATTGCATTAAGGTGTAGAAAAATAAAATAAATGCGCATCGATTTTAAATCGTTTCTTAAGGTGACAATTTTTAATCGTAATCGAGCGGTTAATGGGTTCGATTACGATTACGATTAAAAGGTGCGATTAATCGCGATTTCGATTATAATCGCTGTGCAAACCCTACTGCTATCGCATAGATGTTTTGTCTTAAAATCCAATGTTTTACTATAGTCGACTTAAAAATATACACGTTTACTTAGAAGATTTTGCACACACAGAAAAAAATTGACAAGAATTATTTTCAATAAAACCATGTTATTGAATTAAATTTTAAATTTCAATAATATTTGTCATTAACTTGAATATTGTATATATCAATTCCTCGCATTTTAAAATATCATTTAATGCACTGCTGGCCAGAGAAGCGCCAGAGTGCCGAACATCAATCGGCTTTTAGTACAAATGAATGCACATACGCTTATACATTGCTCTCGGTTTTCTCTCTGTGGGCAGCATTGATTTAATGTCATTTATTTGTGTTGGTGTTTTCCTTGCTTGTTGATTGATGCTAGGAACACAACTGGGACGAACGAGGAATTTTTCGGTGCGACCTTTCGTCATAAAAAATAAAACACATTTATTCATATGAAAATAAACACAACAGCGCCGTAGAACGAAATTCGTCTTGCGTGACGAACTCTGAGATAGATTTATTTCTATTTTGTACGCCGACGAACGACGAAAAAACAATATTCTCTCCCAATCTCTTTACATACACAATAACCAGTGTGACCAGAATTTAAAATAAAATTAAGCTAAGTCACGTATGTCTTTAATATATATTTAGAGAATACGCAATTGGAATTAAAAAAGGCTAAAAAAGCTAAATCCGTTTTTAAAAAAGCTAAAAAAAATAAGCTAAGAGCTTAATGAAATTTTTAAAGCTAAATCCAGAAGAAATAAGCTAAATTTAGCAAAAAATTAGCTAATATGGTCACACTAACAATAACCATCTTTATCAATTACAAGAGCAGAATTCGCTAAGTAAATTCGTCGTTATTGTGCTTCACACGACGAATTTACGCAGCGCATTCTTATCGACGAATTCGTCGACGTGAACGAATTGTGTTCCTAGCATGACTCAACCTGGTCATGTGCTGATGTTGTTGTTTTTTTTTTTTTTTTTTTTTTTTTTTTTTTATTGCTTGTATTGTATACGTGTGAATTTCTACAAGAAGCCGAAAAACTGGCTTGTTTTTTTTTACTCAACAAAGTTATTTTTAGATTATCAGGGCAATTATGTACAAAATTCCGCGAGGAATATCTCCCTTTTCCAATTAGACTTTTTTGTTTTCCCTATCACTTGCTACAAATTGGAATTGTTCCCTGGGAGAAATTCCTCGCGGAATTTGTTACATAATTGCCCTGTATATCAAGACAATGCGCACATAAGAAATCATGTTTTGCTTCTATTCATTATTCAATAATGATTTTCTCTTTAGCTGAGTGGTAAGTACGTTAGTTTATTAGTCAAGAGATTGCCGGTTCGACTCATCCCAAACACATTTAATTTCAATAGCAGCCAACCAAAAGCAAACAAAAAGGGGTTGAAAAATGCGACATTCATCCACACACACACTCACACACAATAACAATTATCACTGAAAATAAAATTTCAGTCAACAACTTTTTTCTTTGATTCATTAAATTTCTCTGTTGACTGAAAAAAAATATATTCAATAAACGTGTATACAATTTTATTTATCAATAATGCAAAAATCGTCATCACAGAAAATTAGAAAGATTTTTTTATTGAATCAACGATTTTCGTATTCAAGCAAATTAATTAAATTTAAATTCTTCCGAAGTTTATTATTTTTATGTGAAAAATATTTCTAGGGTGAGTTACGAATGAAAGCTTTCAAAAAAAACTTGGTCCATACAAGTAAGGCGTGCCTTAATGTACATGCATATATCTAGAAAGGACCATAACTCAATTTAATACTATTCCTTATTAAAAAACCATTACTTTCTTTAAATTTAAATGCTTTAAACATTTACTTTTTTATAAAACAGAGTACTAGTATGCATAAAATGAAATATATATAAAATATACAACCGCAAAACTTTAACTTGAAATAATTTAATTAAATAATAAAATTAAATGAAAAATCCATAATCTGACATTAAAGAGGAGGCATGTAAATAAAAAAACCTGCATGTTCGTCAATGAGAAAGAAAATGTGGTAAACACGAAGTGCCCATTTTAAATAAATTTAACCTACTTTTTACACGAAATATTTGTTCCACTTACGCTTACAATTATATAAATATGTTTTAAATTCTTCAATATGCTGTATAGTTAAGTGCTTTTTGAAGATGTGTAAAACTCTTTAACATAACATAAGAAAACATTTAAAAAAATGTGAAAGTATAATTGCAAGTGAACTATATTTGATAAAATTACAATTAATATTTGAAAGAAAAAACTTGTATGACTTATGTTTTTTTTAAATTAATAATTATACCAGTATGTATGCCATTTTTCTTTCAATTCTATTTAAATACGAAACTGTGCTTTTGAAACTAGTGTATTTGAGTTGTGCTTATATTTTACAAACATACCATGCTTTTTTGTAACTGTATGTATCTTAAAGATATGCACATGAACGCCATGTCGTATTTCGTTGTGCCGCCATACTTTCAACGTAATTTAATATGAATTTTAATTAACTATCGAAAAAATTAGACCGTGTGCAAATAAAAACTTAAATTTAAATAAAAATTTACTAATTATTAACAGCCTTATTTATAAAACTTAAAAAGTCTTTATAAAGGTTTGTTAAAACAAATTTTCATACAAAATTTTTCTTAAAAAGCCTTTTTAAGTTTTATAAATAAGGCTGTAAATCAATATTAAGTATTGAGTCAGAGACAAATTTTTTTTTTTTATAATGGCAAACAGAAAGCTTGAACAAATAGACTCTTCTCTTTAGTGCATACCATTCAAATACAATTTGTTCGATTAATTAAAATATATTTTACAGCCCTTTTCACAATGACCAATTAAAAGCTAACAAGAACTTTAACTTTGTATGTATTGTATGTCCTGGATACATTATCTTATTTGAAACCAAGAAAATGCTTTCGAATTTGTATGTTGATGTATAAATTCTATTCTATAAAGTTTTAAGCTGGTTTTTAATTTACGGTCCTTTTCACAATGTACAATCAAATCTCGATAATTCGTAATTCTTACGAATTATAGGCGTTTTCGATTTAGCGGGGTTACGATTTAACGGGGTTAAAATAAAATAAATACGAACTAAATATTGTTAAAAATAAAATACAAAATAAAAATTAGTTGTTTTTGTAACACCGACAGAATTTTATGCGTGCGTACAGACAAGCAAAAACCCATGTTTCTGTTGTTTTTATTACGAATTATAGGTGGTAGTTAGCAAACAATTACGATTTATAAGAGGTAAAGTAGATTTTATTTGAAAAAAATATTGCGAATTAACGAGGGGACAAAAAGGTATGGAAATTGTACGAATTAACGAGATTTTTTCAAGGGACCGACAGTTTATTACGAATTATCGGAATTACGATTTATCGGGGTACGAATTATCGGGATTTGATGTACAATTAAAAGCTAACAGGGACTTTAACGGAAAGTTTTATATTGAAAACTTGCATTAAAAGTTCACTTTAACTCTTAATTTTTTTTAACAAACACAACTCGCGAAGCTTGTCTGCGGAAAACACCTAGGGTCTACGGCGGGAATCGAACCCACGACCTCTGGTCTGAGAGACTAGCATCGTAACCACTCAGCCATAGGGGCACCCTGTGGCTTGTGAAAAGGGACATCACTTGTTTTAGAGAGAGGCTACACGAGCCCCAATTTTTTGGTATTGTGTTAAAGGCGACGTCATTGTGGACAACTTTAATAAGGGGGTATATTTCGTGTATTTAAATAAACAACTTTAAATTAAAGTACTTGCATGGTACTACGTGCCAACAATAGTACACAAAACTTTTAGTTGACGGCATGGAATTTATAAAGTATTGGGCTTATATTTTTTTTTTTTAATGCATGTATTTATTTATTGTATCTTCATATATGAACTAACAATAAGTATTCAAATCTTAAATCTATAAAAAAAATTATTAGGCCCAACCAGTGTCGGCATAAACTTAGTGGTAGTTATAAATAATACATTAGTAGTGATAATCAAAAAAAAAAAGGGGGGGAAAGTATTTTCAAGTAGTCCCATCTAGAGTGTTAGGTATAAGAGCCCGTGTGTCCCTCTTTTTTAAGCGGACGTGTCCAGTAAAGTTCAAAATATTACAAGCAAGCGGATTAGGATGTGATTCGAGTTTTGTTAAATATTTGCCTGCGTATTTTTCAATTTCTTCAGTCACTAGTGGCATATTTAAATCACGATGTGTAATAGAATTTTGGATGTACCATGGAGCCGATGTTATTAACCGTAAAATTTTGTTTTGCCTTCGTTGGATTCTCTCGACATTGGAAGCTGAAGCAGTGCCCCATAACTGAATTCCGTAGCGCCATATTGGCTTCAAAAGCGACTTGTATAATAAAAGTTTGCAGTCTAGGCTGAGTGTTGAGTTTCTGCCAATCAACCAATATATTTGAGTTAACTTAAGTTTCATCTGAGTTAACTTAGAGTCAATATGATGTTTCCATGTAAGTCTTCGATCAAGGTGTATACCAAGGTATTTCACTTGGGAATGTTGAGGAATATTTTGATTGTTGATTCGAATGGGGGAGCAAGTATCTCTTCTTAGGGTGAACGTTATATGGACACACTTTTGTTCATTGACTTTAATTCTCCATAAGTTCAACCATATTTCCAGCTGAGTGATATGTTCCTGGAGATTGCGGGATGCCTCATAAGGGTTTTCGTGCACACTCATACAGGCTGTATCATCGGCAAAAGTAGAAATATGGATATTATTGCTCACAGGCATGTCACAAGTATATATTAAATACAAGACAGGACCCAGAATACTACCCTGGGGCACACCAGAAGATATAGTTTCGGGCACACTCGTGAACTCTCCTTCCACAACAGTGAACTTCCTATCAATAATATAACTTTCCAAAAGCTTTTAAATGTTTATTGGCAGATATGTCTTCAATTTTAAAACTAGGGCTTCGTGCCATACTTTATCAAACGCCTGAGAAACATCAATAAAGAGAGCAGAACAATACTTCTTTTCTTCAAATGTTCTTCTTACAACTTGGACCAGTCTATGCGTTTGTTCAATCGTGCTGTGCTGACTTCTAAAGCCAAATTGATGGTCTGGAATGCACCCATTATCAGTTAAAATTTTGGACAATTTAGTCATGAGCAGCTTTTCGAAAAGCTTTGAGATTGTAGATAGTAAGCTTATAGGCCTATATGACTCAGTCTTGGTAAGATCTTTGCCCGCCTTTGGAATCATTTTGATCTTGGCCAGTTTTCAGTTATGTGGAAAATACTGCATTCTTAAAATAGCATTAAAAGTAAATAGCAGGATTCTTATTGCAATATGAGGCAAGTTCATGAGCATTTTGTTACTAATGCCATCAATACCTGGAGCTTTCTTCGGATTGAGTTCAGCAATTACTTTTTGTACTTCACGCATCTTAAACCTTAAGGGACGAGGGGGTAGAGAAACTACACACGGTAAATCAGCAGCACCCGTACATGAATTGGGAGTGAATACAGATTTTAAATGCCCAGAAAATAAGTTACCTTTCTCACTATCACTTCTTGCCCAGCCTCCGGTCGCAGTACGCAATGGTGATTTTTGATCAACGGGTCGTTTAAGATTTCTAGTAGCGCGCCATAAAGAGTAATTAGATGCGGACGTTACATCAAGACCTTCTAAATACTTTTCCAGTAGTGCAGTTTTTTCCGATGATAGCAGCTCTTTGAGTCATTTAGTACATTCTTTAAGTCTGATTTTATTTAGGGGTGATCTGTGTTGTTGCCATTCTCTTCTAGCTCTCCTTTTTTCACATACAAGACGTTCACTTTCCGTAGAATAAATTCTGTTAAAGCCGGTCTGCGGATAGGAGGTAGTGGCGTGTTCAGCAGCCTGTTTAATATTTTCGTTAAGATTGGCAATATTAAATTCAATATCATCGTATGATCTAAGCTGAACGTTTTCTACGCAGTGGCTACTAAGATATTTTTTGAATGCCAGCCAGTTGATTCCATTAATCATCTTCACATATGAGTTAGTTAAATCACTTCTTAGTGGGTTGAAAATTGTAACTATTGTTGGAGAGTGATCGGAGGACAGATCTAGAGAGGCCTCTACATGAATTAAGTCCCTATGAATATTTTTCGTGACGGCAAAATCTATAACATCTGGAATTTTTCTTACGTCAGTAGGCCAGTAAGTAGGCTCCCCACTCGAAATGACATCTAAGCCCATTTTTGAAATTGTATTGAACAAGGCTCGACCTCTAGGTGTAACAAGACGCGATCCCCAGTACGTATGTTTTGCATTGTAGTCACCAGCTGCCACGAAACAAGATCCAAGCGATTTGTAGAACTTCTCATACTGATCTTCGCTAACTGAAAATCTGGGAGGTGAGTAAATTGATGATATCACGAAATTCGCACAAAAATTTTCTACGAAAATATTCGTTGCTTGCAAATATTCTTCACTAACGTTGTCAAGGACATAGTGCTTGAGTCTTGACTTAATCAGAATTGCTGATCCACCACATGCTCTCTCTCTCTCGGGTCCTTTGTATCATATAAAGTGTAACCATTTATTTTAAATAAGCTTCTTGAGGTCAAATGAGTCTCAGAAACCAACATTATATCAATATTTCTTTCCATGAGGAAGTGCTCAAGTTCATTTTTATGTTGGCGAATGCCGTTTGCGTTCCAGAAACATATTTTTAACGTGTTCATGGTTTATTAACTAATGCTTGAAGCAGTGTCTTCTACATTCGCAGCATTTCTTGCATCATACTTCTCATATTTGTAGTAAAGTTGTTTATAGTTAGCACCAGATTCTCAATAGTAGCTTCAAGGCGACTAAAGTTAAAGCTTGAGTTTGAATTCGTTGAATTATTTGGCGGTGGAACATTTTGCGTGGGAATTGAACTAGTCTTAGCAGCATCAGCATACGATACACGTGAAGTAACTGGTTGGCTGATTTGAGCAAAAGTGTCGGAGTTCGCGTTTACTTGTAGAGCTGGAGTTAGCTTGGGTTTTTGACCCATAGCCTGTTTAACGAAAGAAAATACAGGGCACCCTCTATAGTTAGCTGTGTGATTACCTCCACAATTACTACATTTTTTTCTGCTTGATCTTTTGGCTTAGTGCAGCTAGCAGTACCATGCAATTCACCGCAGATCACACACTGTAGGTAACTTGCAGTAAGTTTTCGTATGGCTATATTCTTGGCAATTATGGCACTGTACGGGACCTGAACGCTTACGTGGCTCTTCAACTGTGATTTTTCGATGTAAGAGATACTTTACGTTATAAACTGGATGGGCTTCATTTTTTTCAATTGTATGTCATTCGGCTCCAGTTCAACCCGAAATAGGGGTTGGGGGACCTTTTCTCTATTAAATATGTTGGTAACATTTTTTACCTTGAATCCTTGGTCGACAAGTGCACATTTTACTTCTTCGGGTTCAACATATGAATCTATGCCCTTTAATACTATCTGTAGGCCTTTAGCACTCTTAAGTTGGTATGTGTAAAAATTTGTTTTATTTTTTTCGAATTCACTAACAATTTTTCGGAAATCTTTTTCATTATATATTTGGATTTTAGTTTCATCAATATTACCTCGTTTAATTGGAATGATGTGAAAAGTATTTTCACCAATGGTCGACAGTAGTTTTTTTATAAGCGCGTTAGAATTTTTTTCTTTCAGATAAATAGGTGGTGGCTTAAAAGACTTTTGCGATGATGTAGAGGGCTTGTCGTCCGTGTCTTGCAATAATGAAAAACGATTTTGACGATTGGTAGATGATGCGCTGTTATCCCTAGACATCTTTGGAGCAGATGAAATTTTTGAAGAATTTGGGCTTCGCCCACGCTTTACCACTGTTATATATCTGTCCATTCCCACTTGTACCTTGGGTTTTGAGCTACTGTTATCTGTAGTGATAACTTGGTTTAGTGATGAAGGCGAGCCCGATGCGGATGATATCGCAGACTTAAATGAAGAAGTACTAGGCAATGGTAATGTTAACGATTCACTAGTTGGCATTGGACAAAGCGAAGTTGATCGCTGACGAAAAATTGGCTTTGCCGTTAAAAAAAGATTTTCATCAGATTTATTATTTATATTTTTTTCATTAAGAGTTTCAGAACTCACAGTAAAATAAGCATTTCTGCCGTTAGAACTCACTTCAAAATTATTTTCCTTTGAGGTACTCATACAGAGTATTATTCCTCAAGGGAACTTTGTTTGTGTTTACGGTTTTTTTTTTGTTTTTGCTATTTCTTGCTATGTAAAAAATATTAGTAAAGCCAATAAGCTTATTTATCAAGGTGAATATGTATTACGAATATTTTTTGTATGATTTTTGATTTTGTTGTTTTTTATATTTGTTTCGTATGTATGTATGTAAAAAAAATCCGCTTTAATGTCTCTTCACTATGAAGGTTCAACGAGAACTGGGCTTATATAGCATGATATTGCATTTATAAAATATGCCATCATATATCAGCTGAATTTTCGTATCTAGAAAATCATAAGCACTAGGCCACCCAAGAAGAAGAAATTTCCGAGAAAATGCAACCAAAGATTTAACTGCTCATGTGATACTACAAGCAAAACTGATCCTATACCAGTAATAGCAAATTAAAGAACTGCATTGGTAGGAGAAAGATAATAAAAAATGTACACCAAATTTTTTATTTTATTCATAATAACATTTTATTGCTTTACAGCCTTATTCAAAAAAATATTTTACTTGAGCTTTAAAGTTCATATTAGCTACCAAGCAATTTAAGGCTAACATTGCTTTGTTAAGAAATTTTATTCAAAAGACAACTTTAATTATTTTGTGATTTAATAATAAATTCTGGTAACACCACCATGTTCAACAACCATTTCACAGCTTATGATGTACAACATCGAATACAATTTCATTCGAGTATTCAACTAATTTTTTATTTTATTAAATACATTTTTATTATCTTGAAGTTAAGCAACCTAATTTATAAAATATAAGCTTCTGACATGAAGGCAAAACAGATAAACATTTTTATGAAGTAAAAGTAAAAAAAATATGATGAACATAGCAAAATTATCTCAATTTATTTTATTCGAACGAAATGAGTATTTGAGTATCCAGCTTTTTTCGATTCGTTTTGTTTGAATGTACATCACTATATGATAACACAGTCCTCATATGGTAACACCGTCAACATTCAATAAAATGTTGGCAAATTGTTTTGGTTTTCAAAATTAAAATGCGATTCGGGCAGAAAATATAAGTTATTTTAATTGTTTTTAGAAAAAGAGCAGAGAAATATTAAAATCGAGACACATTTTTTCCATTTTAAAATTATCGAAGTGTGTGGCACGAAAGGTATGTACAGATTTTGTTTACTTGATGCAAATACTGTCGTCTGTCAGGGTAAACTTTTAATTCACATTAGTGATATTTTAATGCAAATTAACGCTGTCGTCTGTCTACGCTATTAGGGGTATGAAAACCTTTAATGCAAATACTTTAGGCTTTATAGTTGAACTAGGCACAAATGTTTGTCAAATTAAGATATTCGTTTATTTTTTATAGAATTTTTTCCCTCCAGGATATACAAGATGCAGCTGAATCACTGTTCTAATTTTAAAACGAATTAATTTTTTTATTAAGCGAATTAAAAGGATATACCTAATTTCATTTAAAACCATAGCTACATCTGTTTTTGGAATTGGAATCGTTACATGCACATTTGTGTGCCCCTGTGGCTGGGTGGTAGCGATGCTAGCCTCTCAGTCCAGAGGTCGTGGGTTCGATTCCCACCATAGACCCTGGATATTTTTCGCAGTTAAGCTAATCGCTTTGCTAATTGTGTTTGTGTTTTTCTTAAAAAATAAGAAATGTATAAGTTCGTTTCGAATTACACAGTAGACCCCCAGAAAAAATATACAAAGCTTACGATAATAATTAAATATTTATAATTGGGAATATAGGATATAAAGAGAAGTTTTGTTTTATGGGCGAATTTCGTTATATGTCAAATATCAAGTATCGAACGTAACACTTTCGAATTTTTCGTGCAGCACCGAATTTTCTATCGAAGTGAATTTTTCTTTCGATGATGGATTTTAGTGCGAACATTTGTTTGCTTATAACATCTCAACTAATTAGTAATTTCAAATTAGCTTTAATTTATCCAGGCCCTAGGCAAAAAGGTCATTTAATAGTTATCTATAATTCAACTTGTTGAGACATAAATAAATTGTTTTTAGGTGAAAATATACAAAGTAACATTCATTTTATACGCTCTCCTTTACTTTTAATTTAGCACACTTTATACATAATTTATTATAATTTCATTCGTGATTTATAACTAAAGAGCATTTCTTTTGTTTTACTTGCGTATTCCTTTTGTAGTATTTCTATTAGACACAATCAAATTATAGATCAAGGAAATGCGAAACATGCGAAAAATAAAGCAAATACAACGCAACTTTATTATTTTTTATAAAGTCCAGGAGAAGTTAAACAAAAAGTTCATATAAGCATGTACGTCTTTACATACATATATATTTACAATGAATAAAAATCACAACTTCTGCTAAGCTGAAATCAAGCAAAATTTATAACAAAACAGATACTCCACAAAAACATGCAAAAAGGAGCCTTAGACTTCTAAATACATAATTTATGTTTGTCTTGGAAAAAATGATCCCTTTCGCTCTAAATATCTAACATATAGTTTTTGTTTCGAGGTCTTTAGTTATGTTTACTTTACATTTTCTAAAGAAAAAATGGGAAAACATGACAATACTTTCTTCCTCAAACTATTACTGCAAAGCTTACAAGTTGCAATTACTTGAAAAGATACAATCAAAAGGATGAAGATAATTGTAGTTGACTGATTTCCAAAGAAAAAGTTTAGATTTTGAGAAACATACTTGAGTTGAAACTAAAAGTTTTAAAGGAAAATTTTTTTGAAAATCAACATGAAAAGGAGCAAAGCCGAAAATATTTATGCTGTGGTACAATAAAAGATTATTCGATATAGCAATTCCTTAAAACACATTGCAGGATATAAGTTAAGCAGACAAATTGAAAGATTTGTTTAAACATCGAATTACTTGAATCAGTACAATGTTCTTAAATTTTTAACTATTTGGTGCAATATTCTATTACACCTTTAATGCATTAGGAATATTCCTAATTGCAAAATTTTAAAATAAATAGATAAAAAAATTTTCCAATAAATGGATTTATTGATGTGTAAACATCTATACGCTAGGGGGTAAAAATCGTTTGACTTTGATTTCTTTGCTGAGATTTCTTTGCTTTTTGCTTTTGCATTTGGCCACTACAACAACAAATACATGAGAGTTAAAAACTAAAGGTTGTTCCAAAACGAGCAAAGAAAAATTTTACAATTCCATGTAATATACATACAATTGTATGTACATATATACACTTGAAATTTTAAAAGTTAGTGTATTTTTATACACACTACAACAATTAACACTAAATTTAAAAAATTTAAATCAATGGGTGTTCCATCAGTTAATGCAATTTTGACTTTGTAATTTTGACAACTTGCTGTATCTTGGAAACCGTAAGAGTAAAACTCTTGAAATTTTCAAAAACGGTAAAACTAAAAAATCAAAAATATATAAAATCGCCAAATATAAAAAAATCGCCAAAACGAAAAAAGCACCAAATTAAAAAAAATCTCTAGGACTAAAATAAATCGCGAAAAAACGCAAAAATCGCCAAAATTAAAAAAATCCTTAAACAAAAAAATAGTCAATATGAAAAAATCGCCAAAATGAAAAAATCGCCTAAATAAAAAAACCCCAAAACAGAAAAAAATCGCAAAAATGAAAAAACCCCAAAAAACAGAAAAAAACGCCAAAATGAAAAAATCGCCAAAATGAAAAAAATTCGAAAATTAAAACAAACCCAAAAAGAGAAAAAAACGCCAAAACGAGAAAAAAGCGATAAAACTGAAAAAAAATCGTTTAAACTGAAAAAACTTAAAAAATTAAGAAAGCTAAATCAAAAAAAAAATGATCAAAACCGAATGTGCGCGAGTCAAAGTCGCACTTTACTGAATTTATTTTAATTGCAATGCATACACAACAACAAGAACAGCAACAACTAAACGATGAACAACAGGAATTAAAAATTAAAAAGTAAAAGTAAAGGCATTTACCATATATGAGCACTGCAGTACCACTAAAGTTTCAGTAAAAACAATAAAAAATGTTTAATTTAATAAATTTTTTTCTACAATTTTTATAAATTGCCTAAATGATTTGTTATGTGATGAGGTGCATTGAATTTTCAGTAATCAGTAATGCCCGTATTCATAATGAAATTCTACCAAGTGGCTAAATGTTTTTCATACAAAAGTTTCAAAATTTGAATGAAAAAACCTTGCCACTTGCTACGGCCCTACGATTTTACTAGTAATGCAAATTAAATTTCATTAGCAGTAAAAATTTATTGAATTTTTTTAGTAATCAGTAAATTTACTGCTTACTGCAATTTTGAATGCAGTACATATATAGGGTGTTTTTTAAGAGGTATAGAACTTTGAATTGAAATAAAACACAAGAAAATCGTTTTAATGTCCATCAATTTGGCTTTATTGGAAGGATAATTATATGCCATTATTGTTTAAATATGATTTCGGGCATGTGGCCGCCGCGGCTGGCTCGAATAAAGCCAATTCTACAGGTCCAATTTTCAACCACTTTTTCGAGCATATGGGGCCGTATGTTGGCAATAACGCCACGAATGTTAGCTTCCAAGTCCCCTAACGTTTCTGGTTTGTTGGCGTAGACGAGCGACTTCACATATCCCCAAAGAAAATAATCCAATGGTGTGAAATCACACGATCTTGGTGGCCAATTGACAGGTCCATTCCGCGAAATTATGCGCTCATCGAATGTTTCCTTCAATAAATCGATTGTGACGTGCGCTGTGTGGCATGTAGCGACGTCTTGTTGGAACCACAACTCATCCACATTCATGCCATCCAATTCGGGAACAAAATAGTCGGTTAGTCGGCTCCAATTGCTGTGCACGGTGGCGAATCGATTCATTCGGGTCCTCTTCAACACTTTGCTCTACAGCGGCAATTGTTTCTTCGGTGCGCACTGTTCGACGTCTCTGCGGATGCGTATCATCACATAGAGTAAACGTAGTGCGAAAACGATCCATGGTTAACAGAATTAATTGCTCTGATGGACGAATATGTCGACCATAAAATGGACGGAGCTTGCGGTAAACTTCGCGAACTGAACCATTATTTTCGAAATAAATTTGCACGATTTGCAAGCGTTGTTCTTTTGTCAACCTGTTCATGATGAAATGGCAAACCAAACTAAACCAAACATATACTGCAGTGTGCCCATTTACTAACCAAATAAGTTTAATAAAACAAACAAAAACCAACAAATTCATATGTATTTACAATATTGAAAGTTTTGATACTTTTAATTAATTAATTTAAAAAAAGATACTAAAAGCATAAGTACTTCCAACATAAAAAAAAAATTCGTTACTAGATGTTTACACATCTCGTCTGTGATCGGACTCACATTGCTTTTTTTTTTAAATTAAAAATATACTTAACAATATGTTTGATTTTAATTAAAGTATTTATTTGAATGAATGAAGTTAATTGAAAAATACATCAAAACCAACTAATTTACAAAGAAAATTGATGAGTATTCTGGCATTCAAAAATACAAGAAGAAATGCGAAATAGAGCAATTTCGCATTTTCTAATGGTTGTCACTTTTACTTTTAAAAAGAAAAATTTGTATTCCTTTCACAAACCAAATGATCTTTTTCTATATAAAATATTAATTTTAAGTCACAAATATTGAAAATTCAAAGCTTACTTTATTTAAATATTATTTAAATACATATACATTCATATCGTTACCTTAATAGAGGAAGGCCCCCTAACTAATTTTTTTTTTAAATCCACATTTTTAAATTTTCCGGTACATAAGATGTTCTTCTATCGAAATATACAAAAAACACGATTTCAAACAAATAATGAGGTGGACCCTTTCTATATTAAAATAACGATATGTACACATAGCAAAAGAAAAATCAATCGATCGGCCCTGTTCTCGTTTTCAAAAAATTAATAATGGTACTGCAGACGTGTTTAAAGTCATACACGATAATTTTCTTTCGGATATAATATTTTAGAATCAATATAAAAGAAAAATTAAAAAAAGGCTGAGAAAATATTTCTATTATCAGAGTTAGTTTTCTAAAATCATACAGTTTCAAATCGCTTCGTTTTACAGAACAGGGCCGTATGTTATATTAAGTGGGTGGTTTGGAAAGGATATGATAACATGTTTTTAATAGAAAATTTTCAATATTTACTGATTCTGTTTCATTATATTTATGAAAATCTCATCATTTCATTGAATGAATAAATCAATTACATTAAATGTAAAATGTTCCTTATAATAATGAATTAACTAAATTTATTTATGTAACTACTTCATTAATGAAATAGTTTCATTCTTTTTATATCATGGGCGCTGAAATTTACTTCTTAAATAGAATGAATCATTCTTCATTAGCTTACTTTTAATAACAAATTTCATTGATACAATGAAGAGTTGCATCGCCTGAATGCAGGATTTCCCTTCAGTGTATCAAAGTCTGGAAGTTGTTAAAAACCGTCAAAACTGACACAAAAAAACCAAGAATTTGGAACATTGCGAAATTAGAGAAAATTCGCCATAAATTGCAAAATTGCAAGCAAACCCTTATATTTCTTAAAGAAGGATATAAGAAATTCCCAAAAATCTAAAAATAATATTGTCAAAATAATGAAAAGAGAAAATTACGAAAATTTGCAAAAACTTGGTTACATCAAAAAGACAGCTATACCGTAATTATGTATAAGAAAAATAGCATGCTTACAACAATATTATAATAAGACACATAAATTATTCAAGGAAAGAAATGTACGAATATATCTACGAATTTTTCAAAATAGCTAGATGAAAATAAATTATAATTTGTTTCTAGTAATACGCACAAGCATCTGTAAGTAAATATATGAAACGCAAAAACACTTGAGAAATACATAATATGTCATTTATGCTGAGTACACATTATGTCATTTTGCGACAATGTTCAGTTCATAATTTTAGATGCTTATCGCTATGTATCATTGCGTTAATAAAAAAAACATAATAGCCCAATTCACAAACATGTGCAAATGCTACGATGCAAGACCATTTGCACAATATTGTGAATTGGGCTAATGTGATCAGCTTTGCACATATTATGAAAATGACAACAAAAGATATACCAAATATGTACTCGGTATTCTAATAAAAATTACTTATTGCTGGCTAAATTGTTTGCACTGTTTTCAACTTTAAGTTTTTGTTTGCTCCCATTTCGTTTTAATCTAGAACACTTAATTTATAATTTATTATTACTTGATTTGTGATTTATAATCAAGCATGTTCTTTGTTTTCATGCAACTTATTATACCCGCTAACTTGGAAGCACATGCATACATACTTACATACCAACAATTTGTAAACAACAAAAAAGAAAAGACTAAAGCGAAAAAAAATATTACTTAATTTATCAAGTCTTGTCTTGTTTGTTCTGGAAAATCAAACAAAAACAGTGTTACAAAAACACACACTCTTACATATTAAAAAAAACAAATTATAATACCAAATGTTTGTTTCTTTCAGGAATACAATACATAGATACAAATCAAAAACCAAATCCCCACAAACATTTAAAAGATAACTTACTCAGAAGATATACATACATATATACAATATCTTATTTTTATCACTTGGAAGAAAATTATCAAAGCAATACTTTTTTGATATTGAAATATTTTCATTTTAGTGAAACTTTTTGAATGAACAGTTAAAAATGTATTGACTATTTATTTTTATACCCTTCACCAAAAATGGTAAAGGGTATACATATATAGGTTTGTCCAGATTTTTGTAATTTCTACAATTTTCATTTGCGGCCACATAAAGTTAGTTATTCTGGATCCTTATGAAGAGGAGATAAAAAAAAGACATGTCCGTCTGCATGTACGGATAGCTTGAAAGAGATTTTCTGAAGCGCCCAAAGAAGTTAGAGAGCTCGGAGTTGGACTGAATCGACCGCAATTGTCTTGGCTTGGTTGGTATTGAAAATCAGCAAAAATAAAGAATCGGGTCTTGCATTTTCTATATATATAGTTTTATCACCCATTTTTAAAAAAATCCAAAAAGATTACCGTGCGTAGAACCAAGAATATTCAAATATCTTATTAACACCACTAGCTATTTAGCTACCAGGGCTTTCTTACTATTGGTTTATGTTCACTGTATTTAAACATTTTCTTTTAAAACAGTGTTTCCTATAAAACCCCTTTTTGTCACCACTACATACAAATTATCACGTGATTTGCGTGGAACATGCTTATTTGTGTGCATGTACATACTTATGTATGTATAGAAATGTGTTTGCACAGAATGTGTAGTGTTAAAAAAAACTATAGGTATAAACATTCGCACATACATACTTACTTGTGTGTAAATATACGCATCCATAAGCATAGGCGTAGTAGGCCTTTCTGGGTGGGCAATGCCCCCCCAGACTTGATTTTGCCCCCCCAGGATTTATTACAAATTCTTTTTAAAACATATTCTTTTGCCTGTAATATTAAAAAATTCTATTTTTTATTTATTTTAAAATTACTCATGAAAATCACCAGTAATTTTTATACAAACTTTTCGAATAATCGCTAAATATGCATACTTTTATTAGATAGCAAATACCCAAAAAACTATAAGTTCACAGCACTTCAAAACATCACAAATAGTAAACTCCATGTGAATTTATAATGCATGTGTGTAGATATGTATATGTGTATGTAGCTTTCAACAAATTCTTAATAAAATTGTATTAGTGTACGTAGTTAGTAGCAAGACAAGTTGTTTTAAGGTGTTCTTAAGATTTTCTACTGTCAAATTATTTGTAACAATAGCCACCAATTTTTATTTAGAGTAAAATTAAAAAAATAGCGAAAAATTATGATCTGCTAATACCTTGTATATATATTTATATACTATATATACTCCTACACACACATGTATGTATGTATGTATGCATATTTATGGTTCAATCCAGGGCTGCCAGATAAAATGATGGAAAAATCACCGAAATCCCGATGAATTATAAAATAATCGTCATTTCATATCCGAAAAATCGTCAGAAAACGAACAAATCAAAATTTCCTCTTTAAACATGTATACATATGTTTTATTTTTATTAGGAAACAAAACAAAACAATTCATGTTCATATACAACTTTGTTAGACTAGTGGAAAACTTGTGAAAAATATTCCTAGGTCCAAATTTTGGTATCAGTACTTTTGATGACCGAAATTTTTGATAGGATATCAACTTACACAAGTCAATATATCGTTGGTCTCAAATGGAAAGGCCCTAACGCAAATAATTGTAACTTTACAGGAGAAAGTAAAACATAATAGAAAGTGTAATATTCAAAATGTAACTTTTTTGTACAACTGCTTGTAAACGCGCTATTTTTTACACTATTGCAATAAATTTTTGTGATGAGGTGTATTAGTGTGAAATTTATTGAAACCACTGAAAAACTCAACTATCGATAAGTATGCATGTATATATATGCACATAAAATTTTTTTCAATTGAACACGTATACATACATACTTGCATACATATGTTTGTACTTATTTATGTATGTATGTTCATTCATCGCAACAATATAGTATTGATTCAGAACTTCAATATTGGAAGGGTAACCAAATAATAAATGGCAATTTTCTATTTTTATTTATGCACCAACAGATAAATTTTTTTTAAATTAAATAATAAATTATTAAGAAATGAAATCATGAATGATGAATGAAATCATTTCTTGCTTGTATCTTTTCAAAATATTGTATTCAAATATAGTATATACATAAATAATTTTTCCATATGAGCATATAAACTTGTTGGAAACGAATATTAATTTCCAATTTCAATGTATTTTTAATAAAAAATATATATTTAAATCAATAAGTAAAATATTAATTTGGGATTATTAGTGCGTTTAAAAAATTTTAAGCTTAAATTTTAACAATTCCCATAAAAACACTAATTAAAAAAAATTGTGTTTGCCCCCCCCCCCCCCCCTAGAAAAAATGTCTAGTTACGCCAATGTCCATAAGATTGTGTGTATGCTGCGTTGAAACAACTACAACAACAACAATTTGCTACCAACTGTAATGAAAGAAGAATATTCAGTTGCTTGTTGTTGTTTTTGTCTACTAAGGCAGCAACAATGTGCCAACAAACGTATTGAAGGAAGAATATTAAGTAGGTTGTTCCAAGAACTCAGAATTATTTTCTATAGCTACATACATCCATACTCGTACACATGACATACATACATAAGTATGTACAAATAAATTATTTCATGAAATATAAAAATGTGAATGTGTAGATATGCATAAGAAAATAGATCTAAATTGGTTTGCTAAGCTATGTATGTAGATATAGTAATACATAGAAATACATACATATGTACTATGTAACTAAATAAGCGCTTTTAAAGAGCATGGATTTGGTATAAATACTTATGTATGTATTTATACTGGAACGGATTGTTTAATTTGATTTCTTATGATTGTTTTCTCAGTACATTTTATAAAAATGTTGCAGATAGAAACAAGAAAATATGGCTCACTGATAACCACTCGGAATGATAAAATTCTCCGTCTGAGTTCGAGCGATATCAATATAGATTTTTGATGTGTAAACATCTATACGCTAGGGGGTAAAAATCTTTTGACTTTGATGATGTCTTTGCTGAGATTTCTTTGCTTTTCTTTCACAGCATTGTCAAATCGGTGTGAGCTATGTATGAGTTTATTAATGTTTGAAAGAAGCAATACCAAGCAGAGAAACAAGTCGACCGGCTCGTAGCCGACGGTGCGCCACCGCCGGTTATTTTTCTGTATATTTCCGTACACCAAAGGTGAAAATGAACCGTAAGAGCTACGGACTGAAATTTGGACACAATGTGTAGACATTTGGCCACTACAACAACAAATACATGACAGTTAAAACCTAAAAGGTGTTCCAAAACGAGCAACGAAAAATGTTAAAATCCCATGTAATATACATACAATTGTATGTACATATATACACTTGAAATTTTAAAAGTTAGTGTATTTTTATACAGACTACAACAATGAACACTAAATTTAAAAAATTTAAGTCAATGGGTGTTCCATCAATTAATGCAATTTTGACTTTGTAATTTTGACAACTTGCTGTATCTTGGAAACCGTAGTAGCGAAACTCTTGAAATTTTCAAAAACGGTAAAACTAAAAAATTAAAAAAATATAAAAACGCCAAATAAAGAAAAATCGCCAAAAACAAAAAAAAATCGCCAAAACCAAATTAAAAAAAAATCTCTAGGACTGAAATATGTTGCGAAAAACCGGAAAAATTGCCAAGATGAAAAAATCCTTAAACAAAAAATTGCCAATATGAAAAAATCGCCAAAATGAAAAAAAACGCAAAAAAAGAGAAAAAAAATTGCCAAAATGAAAAAATCGCCAAAATGAAAAAAATTGAGAAAATTAAAAAAACCCAAAAAGAGAAAAAAAAACGCCAAAACGAGAAAAAAAAGAGATAAAACTGAAAAAAAGTCGTTTAAACTGAAAAAACTTAAGAAAGGAAGAAAGCTAAATCAAAAAAAAAATGATCAAAACCGAGTGTACGCGAGTCAAAGTCGCACTTTACTGAATTTATTTTAATTGCAATGCGTACACAACAACAAGAACAGCAACAACTAAGCGATGAACAACAGGAATTAAAAAGTAAAAGTAAAGGCACTTACCATAGATGAGCACTGCAGTACCACTAAAGTTTCAGTAAAAACAATAAAAAATGTTTAACAAGTAATTTTTTACTGATTACTAAAATTTTTTGCTACAATTTTTATAAATTGCCTAAATGATTTGTTATATGATGAGGTGCATTGAATTTTCAGTAATGTTTAATGTAAATGTTTTTCATGCAAAAGTTTCAAAATTTGAATGAAAAAACTTTGCCACTTGCTACAATTTTATTATGCAAATTAAATTTCATTAGCAGTAAGAATTTACTGAATTTTTTTAGTAATCAGTAAATTTACTGCTTACTGCAATTTTGAATGCAGTACATATACATATACTGCAGTGTGCCTATTTACTAACCAAATAAGTTTAATAAAACAAACAAAAACCAACAAATTCATATGTATTTACAATATTGAAAGTTTTGATACTTTTAATTAATTAATTTAAAAAAAGGTACTAAAAGCATAAGTACTTCCAACATAAAAAAAAATTTCATTACTAGATGTTTACACATCTCCTCTGTGATCAGACGCACTTTGCGTTTTTTTTCAATATATAAATTTATGTTTTTGAAAAAGAAATTAATCAAAGCATAAAAATAAAATTATTATTGTGTTTTTAAAGAAAAATAGCAACTATGTACATACAAGGAAACACCACAAAACTAGCTAATCATCAATCAAATCTTACCATTTTAATTGTTCTGAACTAGATTTTCTAAACTTCAATGATTTTAAAATTTTTATTTTTATTTTTAAGTAACTGTAAATAATAATTTACAATTAACTTTGGTGGTATTGTTTCTCAAATATTATCACATGTAATTTGGTTTAAAGAACGATACGAACTTTACCCTACGTCTGCACCTGATATATTTTTATCATAACCAAAGTCAAACTTTATATTGAAAAATAATTTTTTTTATGTTAGCTCTTTTTTCTAGATGGAATTTGACATTTTTTATGATAAAAATATATCAGTTATAGACGTAGGGTTAGCCTAATTAAATAATTAATATAGAAATATCACTGTGTGACAAAAATTAATTAAATCGAAATACATATGTACCTGGGACGTGTTACTGTGTTTCTGTTACACAGAAAAAACTAAATTTCGTTTTCAGTGACCAAATTCATTAAATCAGTAAATATTTTGTATGAACGCGGACCTAAAAAGAAGTTTGTACACAGAGAAATCAGTTCCTAATAAATACCTCATAAAATATAACAAAACTAATAAGAAATCTCTATGGTTTTTTTCAATAAGGAAATCTTATTAATTTCATAGATAAAACCTTTTTAAAAAAATCAAGAAGAAATCTTGTAGTTTTTATAAGGTTATCTTATTGATTTTTTCAATAAGGTTTTCTTCTTGATTTTATTAGGCTATCTTATTGATTTTTTCAATAAGGTTTTCTTCTTGATTTTATTATGCTATCTTATTGATTTTAAAAAAAATTAAACACAATACTTATTGATTTTATTTGAAAATTTTATTTATTTTCATTTACATATGTATGTATTTACTTAGGAATACACACAATATAGTAATAATAAGTAAGTTTTGTTAACAGTATCTTTTTGAATTTTTTAATTACATATTTGCTTATAAATATTGGGTAGTGTGAATAAAAAAAGCATTTGCTTTTTACTTAGAAATTTGTTTGAAACAAACAAAAAGTACATATACATTTAAGACTTTACAACAAATTTTAAAGTAAAAAGCAAATGCCTTTTTTGTATTCACATAGGGCCATTATTACAACTTGTCGTTAGTTAAAGGCATGATTTTATCAGATATATAAATGGCTTTGCATTATAAAACCTTCATTTAATATTTTTTGTCCATTAAGTATTATTATTATTAATAATGACATCAATAAAAAAATTAAAATTGTAGCAATGCAAAGCTATTTATCGGGCAGACAAAATCAGACAAGTAGTAATAATAATTAAATTAAATTAATATATTATAATTTTCATATATTTAAAAATTTCATATAATTAAAATTAATTAAAAATTAATCAACACACTGGTCACCCAACCTGCATTGAAAATCTCCACTCCAAGGCTCTTGTATTTCCAGAGATTATTCCTTACCAAAAAAACATACTACGATTATATATGTACATAAATATAATAATAATATAGATATAGGTACGCACTATTTATAATTTGTTTTATTTTAATTTAGTTTATATTTTATGTTAGTGGAAAAATATTCAATTGTTCTTTCGACTTGTTCACTTCGCACTGGTTCACTTTCAACTAAAAGTTTAATTTTAATACATGTGTACATATGGATGTATGTAAAGTAAAGCAGTAAAGTTATGAGCGGCAACACATATACAAAAATATATAAATACCCAGTTAGCCACGTCTTTAAAACATCTTCGACGAAGGGTACAAGACAATGGTAAGTCGTACAAGACATATTGAAGACAGCGCCATACAAATCGTCGACGAATTTGTCATACAAATGGAGGCGAGGTTACACAAGACGAGATGAGCGACAATGTCGCTCAGATTGTCGTCAACACGGCTTTATTGAAGACAAAACGGGGGACATTGTCGTTCAGATTGTCCTCAAAAAAGTTTAATTTATGACAAAACATGTGACATTGTCGACGATTTCCTTTAAATTGTGACATGTCGTACATTAATCGTAGAAGACAATGGGTAATATGAATAAAAAAAGTATTTGCCTTCTACTTAAAAATTTGTTTGTAAACCCCAAATATGTGTATGTTTTTTGTATTTTTAAACAAATTTTTAAGTAAAAAGCAAATCCTTTTTTTTATTCATACTACCCAATGTCGTCTGCGACGATTTGGCTAACTGGGTATGAATATTGAAGTCTCTGCAGCAGAGATATTACGGAACAAAAACGAAAAAGATCATTAAAAAATTGTCTGTATGTTTATTTATATACATGCATACATACATAAATGTACGTAGATAAATAAATGAAATAACAAGAAACCTAATAAAATCAAGAAGATTTCCTTATTAAAAAATCAATAAGATGCTTTACACATAATCATATAGGAACCTAATAAAATCAATAAGAAACCCTTTTTAAAAAAATCAATAAGGCAATCTAATAAAATCAATAAGAAATCCCTATAGTTTACAATTTATAAGAAAACCTAATAGAATCAAGAAGTTTTTCTCTATGGAATGTTTTTTTGGTGCCAAAAGTAACGGAAATTGAGTAAAAAAAGTTGGGAACAATAAGATTTCTTCTGGATTTTATGTGGTTTTCTTCTCGATAAAATTAATAAGATTTACCACATAAAAACAATAAGGAATCTCTATGAAAAAAATCTTCGCTTCTTTCTGCTGGGATACCCCTTAGCCTAAAAACGTTTCATAGAGAAAATCTTATTGATTCTATGAGGCAGTTTTTTCTCTGTGTAGATTCTGATAACAATTTTGTAAAAATGTAACTAGAATTTTTTTTTTGTCACCACGATACTGCACAGCACGAACGAAATATTATTGGCATGATGTTGTATATCATATAATTTAACTGATCTTTTTCAAGAGTCAGTTTTCAAAATATGGCACCGAGTTGGCACTGCCGGCTGATACTATCTGCCACCACAGCTGATACTATCGGTTTACGTACAGAATTTTAAGCTTCAGAGGCCCATTCAATATCAATAATAAATATGCTGGTGTTGTGTGTTTGAGGATACAAAATATTAAATTTGTTCTCTACTGGAAATTCATTCAGACATATTTTACATCTAAAATAAATTAGTGTTTTTCGTGTCAATTTTGCTCAAAACGAAACGAACCGAACACGCACGAAATTAGATTTGTTTTGTCACGAACACTTCGTGCTGAGTCGTGCGTGTTCATGTCACGAAAAAAGCACGACACGTGCGCATCTCTAATTGGCGTACAATTTGTAGATGCATACACTTGAAGTAGCAAACTATTACAAACGCTTGTTGTTGTTGTGTTTAGAATTTATAGATTTTTTAAAGAAATGTTGATAGATATAAACATATGTATATGTGTGTATATAAATTTGTACAAGTATAAATTCGTTCGCTAATGTGTGTATGTATTATGTATGGATATGTTTTTTAAAAAAATAAGTAACCCCTTGCTAAAGATCATGGATTTCTTATGAATATTTTAAAGTGGACAGACAAGATTGTTTGTTTGAGGGTTTGTTGTTGCTACGAGTATTTTCATTCGTTCATGTGGTTTTTGTTTTTTCCAATAACTACGAAAAAGGTACTTTTGCTTAAGCTGGTGTAGTTTGTCCGTACATACATACATATGTATGTATGTAGGTACTGTATTGAAATAAATATCCAGCGAAAAAGGCATGCAGAAACGGAATTAAAACATTATCAGCACAGAATTATTTTTCATTTCAGTGGTAGAGAGTATGAATGGACATGAACAACATGGTTCGTATCCTGGCTGAGATAATATTTTTTTTTTTTTTTTGTATTTTTATTTGAAAAACGTCGCCTAATCAGCGAACTTGCATGGGTTCTAAGCACTCATTTCAAAAGTGAGCAGTTTTGTTGAATGTGAACCCATGCTCATCAATGACACGCCTGCGTTAAAATCTTACGTTCTGCACCTAAATTGAACCAATTCATATTCAGAAGAACCCATTCACTAACTATTTCTCTTGCATGTCTTTTTTGCTGGGTCCGAAAATAACTTAATTATTCGATTGCTAAATAAACTTATCTAAGGAGAAGTGTTGGTTTTAAAAAAAATGGTACCTTTTATATCTAAAGCCATTTTGTGTTCCTGCATTTTATTGGTGCTTGTTCCAACTCATTGGTAGATCTGCAACCGTAATGTTTAAAAAGTTTTTCTTAGATAATATCAGGTATATATTATAAGAACTTTCAACGGCACATAGTAGGCTAGTAGGTTATTTGCAACTTGACAAGCTACATAAGTCATATATCAAAAATGGGATTTTTGAGTTAATGATGCAAAATTAATCCTCATATTGATATTAGTATTGTGTACAAATATCTTGTATGCTTAACTATCGAAAGAAAAATAAAACTATCGTTTTCCATTAAGTTGTGTGTAAATTGAAAACTTTAAAGTTTAAAATAAACTTATTTTTTTTAATAAACGAGCGATATGTATGACATTATATCTGTGGCGTATTTTACTGTTTTTCAGGAGAGCACTTTTAAGCGTTCAAGTCGATTTTCAGATTTTTTTTTATTTTACAGTTAAATTGGGAAATTCTTTGTTCAACTTTATTTTTTTAAGCAACCGTCGTTCTACACACTATAAGTAATATGTACATTTAAGTTTAAATATACCAAAGTATAATCTGAATTAAGCTATTATTCCTAATTAGATCAGAAGTCTAAAAAAGATAATTCGCGCTATAACTTGCTGAAAAATTACACAAATTTATTGAGATTTTGACCAGGGATACTTTTGAATATTCAGATTACGGAAGTACCATTAACTCAAAATCAGCTTATCCCCACTTAAGCACTTTTTCCTTTTTGCCGCATATACATATATATTATCCTTACTACAAATACCAACTATGTATGTATGTACTTTAGAGTGACTCACCTAGTATGGAGATGAAAAATACCACCTTATTACCCCTCTGAAATCAAAGATAGGTATTTTTAATGAGGACTGCCAATATATTTAAGGGGTCCAGCGATGCCCGCTCGTGAGCTGAACCGTGTGTAAAAAAGGTATATTTTTGAAGTTTTTTTTTGCATATTTTTGTATTTTGTCCCGAGACAACATTTAAAAACCATTAATACCATCAGCAATGAGTTGTTCCATTAAAACTAGGATTTTTAAAGCATTTTCATAGCAGGTGCTACTTATTTATATGAAAAAATTCCATTATGTCTTAAGGATTATTTGGTTTAAGTCATTGTGAACTTATTTCTGTTAATAGTTTCCGCAAAAGTTCATGCGAGAACTAACAGCAGATATAATTTAATACAGATTCAAATCAAATATGAGTAGTACAAACAATAGCATTTATTTAAATATATGTATGAATGCTTAAAAAATCGTAGTTTTTATGGAATGACACATTGCTGATCGCACGAATGGCAAGGTTTAATGCACCGTTGAAAGCGGTTTGAACAAACCTTTCAGATGATATACTTTTTTTAATATGTTGTGTCGGAACAAAATATAAAAATATGCAAAAAAAAATTCAAAAATATACCTTATTTACACAAGGTCCAGCTCACGAGTGGTCATCGCTAGACCCCTCTAATATTTTTGGAGTCCTCATTAAAAAGACCGATCTTTGATTTGAGAGGGGGTAACAAAAACTTTTTTTCAAGTGAGTCGCTCTAATGTACATATTTTAAAAACTTTATCAGAGGAGTAAATGAAATAAATTTTATGATTTAAAAATATATTGTGCATATGAATTAGGGTGATCGACTCGGTTTTTCAACCGGTTTTAAAACCCGGTTTTTTCACAATACGGTTGTCGGTTTTTTCAAAATGTTGATTTTTCGAATGTCGAATAGACCGGTTTTTTACAATTTAAAAACCGGCTGAGTCGAATACTTTTCGATTTGTATATTTTGCAATAAATAATAATTATTTTTTTTTTTCAGTATAAAAGTTCTAAACGTTTTTTGAGCATGGCAACACTTACTGAAGCATGAAATTTAAACGAAATTATTTTATGAGGTGGTAGCAGAGGCGAATTAAATTGGCCTTATGGTGTGCAATGGATGTCAAAATCCATTTGCAAAAAGTGTTTTTTTTAGTTTTGTTAACATTTTGCTTCATATTTTATATAGAACTCAGCGTGACCATATTAGATTATTTTGGACTAAATTTAGCTTATTTTTTTTTTTTTTGATTTAGCTTGAAAATTTTCATTTAGCTCTTGGCTTATTTTTTAGATTTTTTTTTAAACTCATAAAAAATTTATAAGAATGGTAATTTTTTAACATTTAAAAATATAAATGTTTTTCATTGAAAAATAGTTGAAACAATACAAAGTTTAAATTGTTGATATAACTATAAGAGAAATGGCAAATTTAAAAATAGAGGACATTGATTGAAATTTTGGAGTTACAATGGCAAATGTTAAATTACTATTACCCATAACACTTATCTTATTGATATTAAGTTCAACGTGCATCAGCGGCAAGGATTTACTTAAAACAAATCTTTGAAATAGATTTACTGTAAATAACACTAATTCACTAAAAAAGTTTTCGTATTTTAGTATAAATGCTGTTAAATTTTGAAAATTGGTTAAGCTTATTTTGGGAAGTTTTTGTTTTGTTTTTTTTTAACTTAAATATAATAACGAATATATAATTTAATTAAAAAATGATTAAATATGTATATTTGAGGAGTTAACGAACAAAACCAGACTAGTCCCGGTAACTATTTTCACACGACAGGCAAATTACTGAATTAATTAGATAGAGAATAGCAAGGAAAAATCAGTTTTCGTTACTTTTTTAATGTAGTATCGAACTGGTTATGAATGAAAATATTTCATGACTTCATAGATTTGTACTTGTAGAGCCCGACAAAATTGAAAAAAAAAAAATATTTACTGAGGACGTGTCTGGTTTTGTTCGCCAGCTTATCATTTTATTTCAAATTATAAAAAAAATTGTTTGTGAAATTGCAAAGCGAAAGAAGTTGAAAAAGTCACACTGATAGAGGTAGATATCTACCTTATCCATACATTCATATTTATACTATACATATGTAAGTATACATATGTAATTAATTTTTATGTTTTACCTTTAATTTTTGTATTGTTTTATTGTATTTAGATGAACTGTTAACTCTTTTTTTTAATAAAGCAATTTAAAATCAAAGCTTTGGTATAATTTTCTTATTTAAAAAACCGGTTGACCGGTTTTTCCTGCATTGTAAAAACCGAAACCGGGTATTTCATAGTTTCAAATATTCGAACTATTCGAAAACCGGTTTCTGGAAAAAGTCGAATAATCGATCACCCTAATATGAATTCATATTGCTGCTAATTGCCTCTATTTCAGTTTCAATTGATTTAATTCATATGGGCCCCTGTTCTGCAAATCACGACATGTCAAATCACGGTGATTTCAAAAAATTAATGAAAGCTAAATCATTGCTTTTGTAAATTGCACGATTTATAGCGTTGGAAGTTGGAAGAAAATACGTATTATAAATGACAAATAATACGTATAAATACAATAAAAACCTACTATCAAGTCAGCTATTAGTAGTTTACTTTGATTTTAAATCACCATGATTTTCAGAACAGGCCCGATAAATTTGAAAGTATATATTTATACAAGTTCGCTGCTGAGCACACACAGTCATGTTTACAAGGCAAGCATAAGTTAAGGGATCTTTTGTCTGCAAGATGCATTTAAAGTGCAGTATAGCGATGCGTATTGAAGATTAGTTGGTAATGAATACGAAAGTTTTTACATAAAATTAAGCATGTCTATGTTTGTACATATGTATATGTATGCATGCATGTATTTTCTCTACATTTTATGATTTGTGAAGGGTATATAAGATTCGGCACAGCCGAATATACCACTCTTACTTGTTTCCTTTAACAAGGTATTTTGTATTACTAAAATGTTGCATTTTGTTCAGCCTGGTAAAAAGAACTGAACAAATAAACATTATTCTCTCCTTTTTTAGAAAGGTAAAAATATTGCCAAGTTAGCAAATTATCTAAAAATTATATGACACCCTTACGATTACAAATGTACATAACGCATAGCATATGTCAGTGAAAGGTGTTGTGCCAAACAAGAACTTGGTCAAAATTTATATCTCACTACTTTTAATGGCCGAAATTTTTGATAGGAAATTGGCCATTTTTCACATTTATGTTTTTGTGAGGATCTGACTACTTTTTGAAAGTTTTTCTATGATAACACTTTTTAAACTTAAAATTTCTAGTGTGTTTTATTTCTATTCATGATCACTGTGCTGGTTAAAAATGGCATAGTTGCATAAAATAATGGGTTAGAGCGTGATGGGTGTTGGATTGTACACCTTAAAAATGAATTATTGTGTTATTACAATGGGTCGCCAGTGTGTACGCACTTTGTTAAGAGTCGTCTGGAAAGAAACATGTTAAATACAGCATCAATTTTAGTGGGAGTGATCCCGCCTATTTTTTCAATACATTTACATATTAAAGTCTGCTTAGCCGAAGTACATAAATCAAAAGGATATGCCCAATGTGCATGCAAAGTTTCAATAGAGTAGGTGGTGCTTTAATTTTTGGATTTTCCGATTGAGTAAATCAATTAGAACTATTTGTCTACAAAATGTCAGCTATCTACAGTATAATATAATAAAATTTTTATGGGCCTGGCCCCACCGACTTTTATATCTGTTAGTGCTTATGATTCATGTAAAGTGTTCTAGGAAAAAGCTATTGAGAAATACATGAGTAATAGACTAAAAGCTGCTAGGCCGAAGTACATGAAAGAAAAAGCTAAGATTTATGGGTGAAGTCACGGCCACTTTTTAAAACAGGAAATTTTTACTTTGGATAAGTGCAATTTGTATGAAAAGTTTCAATAAAATTTAACTTAATTTTGTGTTTACAGTGCTTGTTCCCAACCCCTGATTGAAACTTCTGGTTTCTTAAATTTTTTTAGTGATCTCTAATCTAGATTAATTTGTCCAAATCTTAGCTCTCTAGAGCAAATTAGACTTTAAGCGGATAAAACTTCTTGGTTTTAAAATTGTCCCATTGGTTTACTCATCTATACTTGCTTGTGTATAAAATTTTAGCTCTCTAGTGTGAACTATACCTTATAATTTTATGAGCATTACCCCTCCCACTATTTTAAACTCACAATTTTGTTGTGAGCAGCGCTTATAATTCATGCTAATTTTCTTCTAAATTATCCTAGACCGAAGTAGATTAAACACAAGGCTAAAATTGTATGGGAGTTATCACGCCCACTTTTTTAGGTGATAGTTTAAAGTATTGTATACGTGTAACGTATATGCAAGGTTTCACTAAAATGGCTCAAGTTAAAAGCTGTATATGAACAACCTGCTTTATATAAACTATTTAAGCTTTATAAAGGGGTTTTAAGTAAAATTTTAAAACAAAATTTTTCTTAAAAAGCCGTAAAAGTTTTATAAATAAGGCTGTAAGTTTCAGGTTCAAACAATAGTATCGTGGCACCGTCAATTCTGGTAAATATTTTTGGTTTTTCAGATTTTTCTAGTTGGCTTCTCACCTAGACCTTCTTGTGTATTAAATTTCAGCTCATAAGCGCAACTTTTAATTTTTATGGGTGCAGCCCAACCCCTCTGACTAAAATTTCCGGGTTTTCAGGTTTTTCTTGATGTTTTCTCACCTAGACATACTTGTATATAAAATTTCAGCTCCTTAGCGCAACTTTTAATTAATTAAAATAATAGTCATTGGCTTGTGGCAAAAGTTAAATAAATATACTTAATAGTAACAAACCAAAAAAATTTGTCTTAAGTAGAACAAAAATAAGCAAATTAACAAACATGTGTATAATTATTAAAGAACAAACGACAATGGTAAGACTGTTGTAAATTTAGAGACGGTAAGGTGAGCTTTCATTACAAAATATCTTTCAGCAAATTGAAATACGATGAATCAAAACAATTTACATATTCCATTTGCAAAAAAAGTTTCGTATATAAAGCAGAAATCTACATCAACTGACACCACACACAGTGCACCAAACACAGAAGAACGCTGATGATGAAGGTTTAGTGGCCTTCGAGAACGGCTGGCTGTTCCGTTCAACTATGTGTTGTCAGAATATTTACAACCAACTTTGGTGTTATTTGTTCATTAATAATTATCACATGTAATTTGGCTTAAAAAGCGATACGAACTTTAGCCTGTTGAAATTATAAATATAGAAACAAATGAAGTTCGAAAAATAATAATTAAATTAACTTGGGCGTAACCATGCCCACTTTTCAAAGCTCAAAAATTTTTCGGCCAGTGCTTATAATTCGTGTCAAGTTTCGTTGCAAACGGATAATAATACATACAGAAATAGTATATCTAAATATGCTGAGACGTAGTACATGAAAATTGAGGTTTAAATTGTATGGCCGTGTCAACGCCCACTTTTTAATCAAAAATTTTTAGGCTTGCATTATCGCAGTATGTATGCCGAATTTCAATAAAATATCTCCCATTAAGCGCCTCGGATTTGCTTTTTTAATTCTAGCCTTTATGGGCGTAGCCCCGCCCTCCTGGCCAAAATTTTCGGGTTTTAAAATTTTTTTAGTGTATTGCTCACATAGACCTAGCTCTGTAGCAAATTTCAGCTCACTAGCACAGATTTTAATTTTTATGGACGTAGCCCCGCCCTCTTGGTCAAGTTTTTCGGGTTTTCAGATTTTTCTCACCTAGATCTACTCGTCTACCAAATCTTAGCTCTCTACCTATAGCGGAAGTGCTTCATCAATTTGATGAGTGATCAGTGAGTCATTGAGTCAGTGAATCAGTGAGTCAGTGAGTATGTCTTAAAATTTGCACTTTTTGCACCTCCATATCTCCGGAACCTTTCATTGTAAAACTTTTAAACTTCGCATATGAGGTTACATAAATTTATTCTAATTATGGTTTAAATTTCATAATTTTACCGTGGCGGGAAACAAAGTTATGAGGGGGGCAAAAACAGCTCGAATGGTTTCCTGTAAATATACACACTGCGTGCATTGGACGGAACTTGGCCTGGAGCACTGCCATGCACCTAGATAAAATGCGGCGTAAATTTTAGTATACATGACCCCGCCTATTTTCTCAGTATATTTACATATTATAGTCTGTTTAGCCGAAGTACATAAATCAAAAGGATATACCCAATGTGCATGCAAAGCTTCAATAGGGTAGCTGGTGCTGTAATTTTTGGTTTTTCCGATTGAGTAAATCAATTACCATTTGTCTACAAAATGTCAGCTCAGCGGACTTTTATATCTGTTAGTGCTTATGGTTCATGTAAAGTTCTTTATGAAAAAGCTAATGGGAAATACATGAGTGATATACTAAAAACTGCTAGGCCGAAGTACATAAAAGAAAAAGCGAAGATTTATGGGTGTAGTCACGGCCACTTTACAAGACAGGAAATTTTTACTTTGGATAAGTGCAATGTGTATGAAAAGTTTCAATAAAATTGAACTTAATTTTGAGTTTACAGTACTTGTTCCCACACCCTGATTGAAACTTTTGGTTGCTTAGATTTTTCTTATCTAGATTTATTTGTACATCAAATTTCAGCTCTCTAGTACGGTGTTAAAATTTAATACCGATTTACTCAAAATGCATTCTTGGCACGTAGAGCACTTAAACTCCTGGACGGCGGCGGTATTCTTTGGCCGCTTTTCTCTCTCTCTCTTTGTATATATTTGTTTAATTAAATCGCAGTTCAGCAGTTTTACTTACAAAACTTACACTTTTGAAGTAAACACTTAATTTAGTAGCTACTCCCGTTATACCTTTTATTATTATTGTTAATAGCTTGTAACCATCCCTCTTATCCTTGTAAATGCGAACACCGTTCTAGAGCTTTCTGTTGGTGTTGTGGTTATATTTAATATTATTATGAAATATTTCTAAACACATTTTGACCTTTATTCCATACTATTTCACACAGGGTTTCTCAAACATTTTTAGCAGAGGTTCATTTGTGATATCTTTTTTTCAATCAGTGTCTCTTTTATTTTTTGCACTTGCTCATAAGAAAAATGATAAACAGCTAATTCACAAAATCATCACATATTAATGATATTGAGCTACACATTTACATACATACATTTATGAAAATATGCTTTTTAGGGTTTCTAACTATATACTAAATTAATTAATTTAAAATAGTATTTTTTTTAAGATTAAGTAACAAAATATTAGTATAATTAAAAGCCAAAAGTCACAAAAGCACCGCATGGAAGTGCCAAGCAGCTACACTCACTCACAATGGATTTTATTTTGCGCATGCTCATGCACACATGCGTAGATGAAAAATAAAACTAGTGACCATGATTTGTGAATACGTTATATATTTACATGAGAGCACCGTCTGTTACGGGCCGATCTCACGGTGGTCTTAACAACAACTGAATTTGAGCATTCATCAGTGTCTCCATACAACCTAGAAAGTACTATGTCAGTTGCAAGGATTACTTACGTTAGTCTCTGAACATAGTTATTCTTGACTAAAAGCAAGCATCTTTTAAAGCTGCTCCAGCTATCTAACCTCTACCTATTCAAGACTAATGAAATACAAGAAAACTCTTCCTGCGATTTCGGTGGCAACCACAACCACTACGAAGGCTTCTCCGTGATAACACACAGCGAATGTGGTTGCTCACACTTGTTGCACTTAAGGTGCAATCAGACGTGACACAACAATAGCCATAGAATTTTTGGCTTTATGCCACAAATACCTTCCAACATCTATTTGCCATGTTGGGCATCATCTTTCAACCTTCGATCGATGGATGATGCGGCATATAACTGTTCGTATTAAGCCACTGCACAGAGAAAACTGTTGGCATTCAAATTTCGGCGGTTGCACCAACTATCATAGATTTCTGGTATAACGACCGTAATTTTATTGTGGTACCACATTATTTTTAACTAATAACACTGTGTGACAAATATTAATCAAACCAAAATACGTGGGACGTATTACAATTTTTCCAGTAGGTATTCTCGAGCATAACATTAATCTTTATTCGAAATTTTCCAAACACCCCCAAAATCTTGAGTTAGGGGTAAAAACGGATTTTTAGTACTCGTAGGCACTTATAAACCTCTAACAAAGTTGAATATCAACCGGTTTTAAATTTATAAACAGATTTATAAAGAAGAACCGATGACCCTTTGAACCATTTATATATTGAGTTTTAATTAATTTCAGATATATGATTATCTGTATTTGTTCACCAAATATAATTTTTTCGGTTTTTTCGACACTTTTCTACCTTGAATTCATTCTTAGGCAGTATTTTTGTACTGGAATTATGTTGTTTATGACTTTATTTATAAAACCATAATTGATTTATGGTAATTTGCAGGTTTTTGCTAAAAAATTCCTTAAAGCTTTTCTGAGTTATTAAATATTTTATCAGAAGACTTTTTGTCTAAAAACCACCTGCATGAAGTTTTTCTCGTTCTTTTTATGCGATTTTTTTGTACTTAAGCTTAAGTGCAATTTAATATAATAATATATCATCACAAAGTATAAAATTGGTACATCAGTCTTCGCCAAACTTTTTCCCTTGAAAACCAAAATATTCACATGCATCAGCCTTGACCTTGATATAAAAATACATATATCAGGTATAGACGTAGGGTTACACTTCGACCACAGGAGCAATTTATTGTATCTTACCACAAGCAATAACGTCGGTAGAATGATGACGTCAAATTTCTTGTTTTCATCAATGTATGTAGAGGTGGTGAACACGTATATTCAAATATGTTTGTAGTTTTATGCATTTACATATCTAAGTTATCCTTTATTAGATCTTTTGCTAATTTTAAATTTAAATTCTAATTATTTTATTTATTTAAAACATTTTTTCTTAAAAAAAAATAATATTAGTTCAACTTGACAGCACGTGTTAAGAGATTAATGCTCAGCAATGTATTTTAACATTTGTTACTGAATATGTATTATCGGCATATGTATGTATGTATCGGCAATCGAATTTGACAATTGCCAAGGCAATAATTGCCAAGATTGTTGCTTGGGTTGACGGCTAGTTATGCTCTTATGGCAATGAACATAGATTGTTTTCTATTTTGAATTAATAGAAAATTGCTAGCGTGAATTGAAATGAAGGTTATTCAAATAATATTTTATTGGCCTAAGCATTTTTCAACCAACCTTTTTTCTTTGTGTGATTCGTATAGTCTTTTGAACTCAGTTTAGTTCCAAATTACGATACACCTGTATAAGCAATGCCACAACCTATTTCATTTCAATAAATATATGCACATGCATTTTTTTTTTTTTTTTTTTTTTTTTTTTTGTTACGTCAGAGATAAGTTTTATGGGTACACAGCGAAGGTTATGCCTAAGAAGCTATAGTTGAAGTGATGAAAACATAGTCACTGGTCACTGAACTATACCGGTTTTAGCGTATACTTATCCTAATATAAAATCACGATGCTCTCCTTGTCGGTATTGTGTGGCAGAGTCATTGGCGAAGTAAACTAATCAATAAAATGGGTACTGAGCACAGCTTTGAAAACTTAATGTGGCTCATTGGAATCAGAGGCGCTGCAACATCGCTTCAAAAACATGAGTTGTAAGCGAATGAAGCATTACTCTATATCTTCCGTCACTACTACATTTATACGTACGAGAGATTTCCCGCATAAGCGGCGAATTCATTTTTAATTCGCAAACACACAGAAAAATTTTTTAAAATACATGTATTTATTTATTGTATCTTCAAATGTGAACTAACAATAAGTATTAAAATCTTAAATCTATAAAAAAAAATATTAGACCTGACCAGTGTCGGACATAAACTTAGTGATAGTTATAAACATATAATACATAAGTAGTGATAATAAAAAAGGAAAAATAAATATATTATCAAGCAGTCCCATCTGGAGTGTTAAGTATAAGAGCCCTTTTTTTTAATGCATGTATTTATTTATTGTATCTTCATATATGAACTAACAATAAGTATTAAAATCTTAAATCTATAAAAAAAAAATATTAGACCTGACCAGTGTCGGACATAAACTTAGTGATAGTTATAAATAATACATAAGTAGTGATAATCAAAAAAGGTAAAAAAAGTATTTTCAAGTAGTCCCATCTGAAGTGTTAAGTATAAGAGCCCTTGTGCCCCTCTTTTTAAGGCGGATGTGTCCAGTAAAGTTCAAAATATTACGAGCAAGCGGATTAGGATGTGACTCGAGTTTTGTTAAATATTTACCTGCGTATTTTGCGATTTCTTCTATCACTAGTGGCATATTTAAATCACGATGTATATTTAATTTTTTTATGTACCATGGAACCGATGTTATTAACCGCAAAATTTTGTTTTGCTTTCATTGGATTCTCTCGATAGGTCTCCACAGGTCTCCATGTAAGCCGACGATCAAGGTGTATACCAAGGTATTTCACATGTGAATGTTGAGGAACAACTTGACTGTTGATTCTAATGGCGGGACAAGTATCTTTTCATAGGGTAAAGGTTATATGTATGCAATTCTGTTCGTTTACTTTTATTCTCCATAAGTTTAAACATAGCTCAAGCTGTGTTATATGTTCCTGAGGATATCGGGATGCATCATGAAGGTTTTCGTGCATACTAAGGTAGGCTGTATTATCCGCAAATGTAGAAGTATGAATATTACTGCTCACAGGCATTCACAAGTATAAATCAAATACAAAACTGGCCCCAGTACACTCCCTTGTGGTAAACCGGGTGAGATAGTTTCGGGCGTACTCATAAATTCTCCTTCCATAACAGAGAACTTCCGGCCTAAAATATAACTTCTTTTCTTCGAATGTTTTCCTTTTAAATTGAATCAACCTATGCGTTTGTTCAATGGTGCTATGCTGACTTCTAAAACCGAATTGATGGTCCGGTATGCACATATTATCTGTTAGACAAGGGGACAATTTTGTCATGAGCAGCTTTTCGAAGAGTTTTAACAAAGTTGAAAGCAAACTTATTGACCTATATGACTCTTCTTTGGTAAGATATTTGCCCGGCTTTGGAATCATTTTGACCTTGGATCGCTTCCAGTGTTGTGGATAATACTCCAGTCGTAATATGGCATTAAAAATAAACAGCAGGATTCTTATTGCAATATGCGGCAAGCTTATCAGCATCTTGTTACTAATTCCATCAATACATGGAGCTTTCTTTAGTTTGAGTTCAGCAATTACTTTTTGTACATCACGCATCTTAAAGTTGAACAGCCGTATTCATAAAAATTTTAAACAGCGTTTCAAATGTTGTTTAAGCAAAATTCGCTAAAATTGTATTCATAATAGAATTTTAGCTTAAAAAACGGTTTTTAAGCCTTGTGTAAATCAGCAAATTTTAAAATTGACTGCCCCCATGTTTAAACCAGTTTTAAGATGACGTTGTTGTAATTTTGCTTCGTTTTTGTTTACATTTTGAACTCTACCTGTATGTACGTATGTGTGTATGTATGTATGTACTTATGTATGTATGTATGCATATGCCAGTGTTATTTAGAAGAAAACAATGTAATTTTTTTGTAGAAACTATTGCCGAAATATCAAATATACTCCAAAAGAATATTTAAAAGAATAGGAGCGATCCAGTTTCAATTCCCAGTCATTGTTTTCTCATTTTATGTGTTAACAAAAATAATATAATTGTAGAAAATTAACTAGTGATGTATAAACACTCAAAACAAACAAAATAAAGCTCGTTATTCTAGTGCTTCTTTATCTGCAATAAAATAAATCATATAAAAAGCACTTTTAACAAAGAACTTGTGAACTTTTATTATTTTTTTATTAAATACAAACACATCTTTTATTTTATAGAAACAATATTTCTCTGAAAAGCGACAAATAAACAACTATAGACACGAGTACTTTGTGAGTTAACAATCATTGTTTTGCAGAACTAATATGCAAGTGACATATAAAGAATACAGTTTTGCCACGATATTTTAAAAAATCTAGTTAATTGATTGTTAGTTAAAAAACTGATTATGAATACCAATATTTAAAAGATGTTATTTAGCCTTAAAACGTTTTTTAACTAATATGAATTTTAAACCTCAATCAACTTTTTTATGAATACGGCTGTGTCTGTGTGTACGTCTTAAACTTTATGTGTTGAGGGGGTAGAGCGACTACACTCGGCAAATCAGCAACACCAGTACATATGTTTGGCGTAAAAACGGATTTTAAGTGCTCAGCAAATATGTTACCTTTTTCAGTATCGCTTCTTGCCCAACCTCGGGTAGATGTGCGCAGAGGTGGCTTAAACTCAACGGGTGTTTTAAGCTTTCTAGCAGCGCGCCACACAGAGTAATTTGATGCTTGTGTGACATCAAGATCTTCCAGATAATTTTTAAGAGATGCAGTTTTTTCAGATGCAAGCAACTCTTGGAGTCGGTTAGTACACTCTTTAAATCTGATTTTATTTTAGGGTGATCTGTGCTATTGTCATTCCCTTCTAGCTCTTCTTTTTTCATACACGAGACGTTCAATATCCCTAGAATAAATTTTATTGAACCCAGTCTGCGGATGGGAGGCAGTGGCATGCTCAGCAGCCTGTTTAATACTTTCATTAATATAGGCAATGCTAGATTCAATATCATTGGGTGTTCTTAGCGTAATATTTTCCATGCAATGACTACTACAGAAACTATGTTATTGAATAAAGTTTTTAATTTCAATAATATTTGTAATTAACTTAAATTTTGTATATATCAATACCACGCATTTTATAATATCATTTAATTTAATTTGTTTGTGTTGGTGTTTATCATGCTTGGTGATTGACTAAAGGCGGTCATGTGCTATTGTTGTTGTATATTTTGATTGCTCGTGTTGTATACGTGTGAATTCCGACAAGAAGCAGAATAACGTCGTTGCTTGTTTTTTTTTACTCAACAAAGTTATTTTTAGATTATATCAACGCAATGCTCATATGTAGAAGAAAAATAAGAAATCGCGTTTTGCGTATCCAATAACTATTTGCTCTTTAGCTGAGTAGTAAATACGTTAGCCTATTAGTCAAGAGATTGCCAAGCAACCACAAACAAAAACGAGTTGAAAAATTTGACATTCATCCATCCATACACGCACACAATAACAATTATCACTGACAATAAAATTTCAATCAACCACTTTTTTCTTTGATTTATTAAATTTCTTTATTAATTTTATTTTCAATTAACGTGCATACAATTTTATTTATAAATAATGCAAAAATCGTCATCGTATTCAAATATCAAAATCATTTTTTTCTATGTAGCTAACTTACGAAAACAATTCCTGATTAACGCATTATTTAGAAATAAAATGCTTAGTCCCAATTTACACTATGCAAGTCTTATTGCTAAGCTGATTAGTTTGTTAGGAGAGAGAGACGGGGGAAAAGAAACGTTTCTGTTCCCCTCGTCTCTCTCTCTCCCTAAAACTAATCAGCTTAGCAATAAGACTTGCGTAGTGTGATTTGGGACTTAAGGCATTAAATTTTTCACAAAAAATATTGATAGAATAAAATACTGACAATTAAAAAAAAATATTTGTTATTTTATACATTTACGTCCCTTTTCACAATGTACAATTAAAAGCTAAAAGGGACTTTAACGGCAAGTTTTGTATGAAGAACTGTCAGTTAAAGTTCACGTTAACCCTTAATCATACATTGTGAAAAGGGACGTTACACTATTTTGTTGTCAATATAAAAAATTTTCTATATAAGTGCCACCAAGTTTTTTGTACTTTTTGCCGTATAAACAGTGAGTTAATTTATTTGCAAATATTTTTATTTGCAGAAAATACGCGTATAAACGTAGTATATCACTATATCTTCCGTAGAAGAAGTAGCCGTAGTAGTAGGCATTAATTGCCGTAGTGTTACTTTTCTTTAAATAAAATTTAAAAAAATAAAAAAATTTCCCTCATAGAGAGAGAACCATGATTTGTGACTAGGGTGATCGACTCGGTTTTTCAACCAATTTTAAAACCCGGTTTTTTCACAATACGGTTGTCGGCTTTTTCAAAATGTTGATTTTTCAAATGTCGAATAGTTCGGTTTTTTTACAATTTAAAAACCCGCTGAGTCGAATGCTTTATGATTTGTAATTATATTTTGCAATAAATTTAGTTTTTACTATGTTAAAACTTAGGACCAACGTGTTTTGTTGATTTTCCTAAGTATTTTTTTTTTCAGTATAAAAGTTCTACTGAAGCATGAAATTTAAGTGAATTTATTTTATGAGGTCGTATGGTGTGCAATCGATGTTAAAATCCATTTGCAAAAAGTGTTTTTTAGTTTTTTTCAACATTTTGCTTCATATTTTATATAGAGCGTGAACATATTAGCGTATTTTGGGCTAAATTTAGCTGTTTTTTTTGGATTTAGCTTATTTTTTACCTTTTTTAAAAACTCATAAAAAAGTTATAAGAATGGTAATTTTTTGCTCCCTTATTCATAACAAAAATTCCAGGTTTATTAAGCGCTTATTTGACATATTTCTAAGATATATGTTAACTCTCTTTTCTAATAAAGCAATTTTAAATCAAAGCTTTTGTATTAAAAAATTTTCTTACTTAAAAAAACCGGTTGACCGGGTTTTCCTGAATTGTAAAACCCGAAACAGGGTTTTTCATAATTTCAAATATTCGAACTATTCGAAAACCGGTTTTTGGACAAAGGCGAATAATCGATCACCCTATTTGTGAAGCATCATCATCATCATCTCTACTTAGAACCTCCTTATTTTTTTTTAGTGGCCTGAAAGTAGTAAAACACTATACCTGTTCGCTAAGTGCTCTCCTGCAGTAGCTTACAATTTTTGATTTGACAATATGGCTCCTCAAAGCCTCTAATGCAGAGTGCAATTTCTTAGCTTGCAAGAACAAGCTCGACCTCTAGTGCCATCCTATGATTTACTCATCGCTAAGATTTCATGCTGAAAAACAATTTACTCGTTCACAATACTTTGTGTCAGGGTAATAGCAATTTAATTTGCAGTGAACAATGTAGCAGACCATCATATTTCGATTTGGGAACAACTGTTCTAAAGCGTGGCAACTTTTCGTTTGTCCTTTTTTTATTTTGGTATATAGTATTCCCTTCTTTCGCTCCATTTAGATTTTGAATATTGACTTTTTCGTTGATGCCAACAACAACAATAAACAAATTATGAAAACCAAACTAGACTGGGAAGAAAATAAAACTCAAGACGCCTTAAATGTCTAGTGGTAATTTTTATTTATCCAACTATTCTTTCGTATTTATTTTAATACATCACAGGGCATTCATGTGTATATTTGTATGTACGCTTATATACAATAAATATTTATATAAATAATTCTGAAAATTAACAATTTACGGCAACTTAACAAAGAAGAAATATAATAACGGCGGCACCTCGGCTACATAGTAACATTTGTTACTAATTTTTACAAAAAGTGGATATTTTTTTCTCTCTTTGATTTCTTTATATGTGTTCTTTATTCTGTTCTAAATCACAAGTTTAGTAAAGATATTTTTTGTATAAGTTTTTATAAGTTTGTAATACATTTTCCGTTGCTTTAAATTAGCAAAAAAAAAAAAGTTTGTCTTATAGTGAGACTAACCAGAAATATTTAAGTGCACATATTTTCCTGTGTAACCCTTGATATTTTGGTATCACAAACATTTTTTTCAGTCGCTAAATTGCAAAAATCGAGTGATGCAGCTTTGTAAATGTGTGTTTAAATGTAAAATTTATATTTATGATTCTTTAAAAAAAAGTGTTAAAAATTAAAGTAAGATCCATACAAGAATGCTAAGCAGGAAAGGTCTATTACTTTCATGCACATCAGTGGTCCATTGATGTAAAGTTCTCGTTGACTTCAATAAATTTAAAGAATATGTGTACCATTTTTTTAAAAATAAAAAAGAAATGAGGATATCATGAACCGTTAAGAACACTAACAAACTGAAAACCAAAGTTCGTAAAAGCTTAATAGAATGAGAAATGTTTATAGCTACAATAACAAAATTAAAAATTAGATTTGAGAACCGTTTGTTAAAACAAAAACTTTTGTCTATGAAGATATGTCCAAATCTATAAGCCTCTTAAAATGAATTTCTTTTTAATTTTCAATGGAAAAAAAATTATGTAGCCCCATTTTGTCTCAAGTTGTTATTTCACTAAAATGAAAGGTGGGAATGTCTTCTTTCGATTAAAAAAAAATAATCTGTTAAATTTCTGGAGCACGAAGGAAACTATAAATTTCTGCTAACAATTACAAAACGTTTCATAAAATTTTAGCAGAAAATGACAATGAGGACTCAAAAATAAAATATACATAAGTAAATAGTTTTATTTTAGCAACTGGGCATTATCCTAATTGTAGCACAAACAATTTGTACGCTCACATATTTTCTCTCAAACAACTATGAATAAAGTCGATTTCAACATACAAGAGCATCTCTGAAATAAATGTTTATACACAAGCTATGATTGTTTAATCAACAAAAAAACAAAAAAAAGGGATACTCGGGATATTTATTCATCATTTCCCACCATGTATAAGAATTTGTGTACAGAAAATGGAATGGAAAATTTGTGAGTGTGCGTGTGGCTGTTTGATGTTTATAGTTATACTTATTCGGTTTAAAACTAATGCGTGTGTTTGTATTTTGCGTGTTTTTTATTTTTAGTTGCACGCATTCATAATTGTTTCACGGATAAAACTCAAAGAGTACTTAAAGGTAAACTTTTTTCATTCTCTGTTACATACATTTAAGCCAGATATTTGTTAAATCTAGAACATAATAAGAATTTATTAACAACTGTAGCGAAAAAGTGTATAGGGATAATTTAATACAAAGCCATCTTAGTTTTAGTTTAAGCAAATGGTTATTAAAATTTTTATACACATGCGTATACATAACTATTAAAAATTAGATTGCTCTCGATTTCAAATACAGAACTGTATGATAAAATAATTAATAGAAACGAAGAAATTAAATTATTAAAAATTTTCTTGAAAGACAAAAAGTCGACAATTACTTTACATCAAGTTGAAGATATTCAAAGATCTATTTCAAAGCGGTGCCTTAATTATTTTAGACGCTTACTAGTTTCATCGCAGCCTTTTATCCAAACAATATTTAAAATGAGACCATGTAGTCAGAGAAATAATAGATGAAGAATAAATAAAGTTGTTTGTTCAATGATACACAAAATATTAAAAATAAAAATTATCTTTATTTTTCATGGGGAATGGACGTGGTCGATTTGGCTGAATATTGGAATGTATCTTATTTAATTTAAGAAGGGTATGTACCCAATTTGGAGACTTCCTGGTAAGAAATATGTTTTGCGCAAAAATCCATTTAGATTACTTGGGCGGTGGGCGATTTAACAGAGACTTCAAAATAATTTTTGTAACTTGTCCCTGTTTTACAAGTGACAGTATAAGAATGTTTATATCGACGCCTGAGAGCTATCAGTATGTGAACAGTTTCCAACTGTTCGTGAAAATTATATGCCCAATTTAGAACAGCTGAGCTAAGTAAACACAAACTAAATTCTATTATCTTTACAAAAAGTATTGTCTGTTCCGAGAATGATAAATAAATCATTTTCATTTTCGTGACAACATCGCTTTGTTTCAATATCATCATCAATATTATAAAAATTTTGCATTCTATATCAATATAAAAACGACGTTGACTATTTATCCTTTTTGTCCACATATTAAATACACATTTCTAAATACGAATATTGAAGCCATATTCATGATTTATTTATTATTTTTGGACAAACTTTTTTTAAAAACTTCAAATCTTGCCAAACCTTTTCATAATTATTTGTTCATATTTATTTATTTATGCTTACTATTTCTTCACCTTTTGACATCCACTTCCTAATCTTATCGAAGAATTTAATAATTTTCCAACTTTGTCCCATTGTTCTTTCAAAACGCTGCTACCATCAGTGCCTTTATGAAATAACAATGCAAGAGAGGTATTTTTCTAAAATTTTTCCACAAATTTCTCAAATTGTGTTGCAGGTTTTATTTCAAAATTTTTTGTTTTTCCATTTTGAATTACTATTTGCTTGAAGAATTTTAAGAAAACATCTCAAAACAATACTGTTTTGTGTTGTTATTGATAATTGAAATTACGGTGATTAAATACTACTTTCAATGCTGGTCTCTGAGAGACCGAGTTCAATTCCTGGTCAAATTCAGTAATATCGACATTATATGTAGATGTCTTGATATAAATTAGTGTCTATGTTAATGGATATCACAGCACCTTCCTTCGTCGATATTTGAGAAGTAAAATAATTAATATGACTACAAGGCTTAAAGTAATACACCGACCTGACGCCAGAGACACATCAACGATATTGTAAAAATCAATAAAGAACGCACAATAGCAGTGTTCACAGAAAAGAAAGAGTTTTAAATACAATTTTTTTTTTTTTTTTTTTTTGTTACATCAATTAAATATTTCATTGATTTTAAGCCTACAACGTTTTTTTTTTAAATACATTAGAATGTGCAATTTCAAAAATGACACGTCTGAATATTTAAATTTTTCAGCAAATGAAAAAAAAAATAATTATTTTCTAATGAAGTATAATATTTCAAAAAGTTATATACAGATTATATTTTGGGGCCAATAAGCAATCGAAAGTTAAAGGAATATTTTGATTTTAACGTTATTATATACGTTATTATATATGTTTATAAATTTTAATTTAATGAAACGTGCCCTTTTCGAAACTTACGACATTAAGTATACACAACTTAAAGAAACAAAATATATTATTTAGCTGAAATTTTTATTTTAGGTTTAAAAAAAATAAAAGACAATACTTCTTTTAAAGATATATGTATGGTGGTAGCCATACTAATTACCTTTGAGAAAATAAGCTTTTATTGCTGTTTTTTACTTATTGAGACCATTTTTATAGATCACCAAACTATATCAATACCTATCGAATTATAGCAGAGCTTGAAAACTTTTAAAATTTAAACTAAATTTAAACAATAATATTTAATGGTATTGTTGCGATTAGTTTTTATCTAAAGAAAAGTTTAACGTTTTTAGCAAGCATTTTATTATAACACTCAACTTTAGTATGCGACGTATTTAAAAACAAATTTTGTTAGAAATATAGAGCAACAAAGAAACTAGGAAATTTAAACAATATTGCATAAAACGCCAGTAAAGCACTCAGGCTCATGCATAATTTGAACAAACATATATACACACATGCATATATATTTATAAAAAACGTCATATTGTATCAGCAAATACGTCCTGTAATTCTGGTTATTGACTTGCAATAGAAGTAATATATCGCTCCTTTATTGTAATATAGGCGTAGTTCGAACAAACTCATTTTGAAGAAAAAGAATTTAAAGTTTTTAATTGTAATACAACTCAATGATGCTATAAAAATATTTTGATTTTATGATATAACATATATGTCTATATTATTAACTCCGAAAACACTTTTTTTGCGATATGGCTGTTGTGCAATAAATAAGGGATATGAGCTAATAATTTCCAAAAAAAATAAAACACACCTTGGAAAAGTTCATTGTTATTCCTTATTTAAATACTACACTGGTTACACTTCATATTGCATAAAGTATCGCTGTCAAAGACTTGGAATATTTGATAAGTGAGTTTGATTTTTTGTAAATAAAACATAATGGAATTGTAATCTATCTATTAGAGTTGAGCGATATATCGAAACCTGTTACTTTTTCACAGCGATTGAAAAATCACAAATCACAACTGTGTCTGAATCTATCAAATAACAGGTTTTGAAAATATAGTTCTTTCATACAAACTGTGATTGTTCTTGTATGCTTACTTTACAGTAAATAAAGCTATCAGATTAATTTTTTTATAGATTCAGCTTTTGTTAAGAAAAAATCGTGAAATCGTCATTTCTTGCAAATATGTGCAGCCCACATTTTTATATTTGCAATTTTATTGTCTCCCCGTCTCTTATACGACAATTATCAATATTTGTACGGGGTTGATTGCTAATTGTTTGTGCTTGTCGCTCTTCTTATTAGTATTTATCAAGATACCAATACCAATAAAGAAAGAGCTGAAATGTGTTAAACCGTTTAATTTCACTACTGCTCTTTTTCTTAAACTGTGATCAAAGTCACAGTTTAAAAGAGTAGCGATTTAGAAATCACGTTCACAAGGAGCAATATTATTAAAAAAATCCTGTTATCGCTCATCGCTACTATCTATTAAAAAACCATAGTTGCTGGACAAGTTCATTATAAAATGCTATGTATTGCAGAAAAATCGTCTTTTTTTAACAGTTTTTGAGGTATTTTCCACACAAGAAAATCTAGTTTGTATCAGATTTCTGTAAATTTATAAATCTGAGGAATTACACATTTTCTCCAGAAGATTAAAAATGATTATATTATTAAAATATATTATATACAGGGTGGGCCAAAAGAAACCAACGGGTGTAAAAGTTTAATAACTTTTTTGTTTATTAATTTTTTTTTATTTTTTATTTCAGATTATATAGACAACACTTGGAGAATTTATAATGGAGAGGTTCACAACTGAACAGAGAACCAGAACAATAGAATTTTATTATTTAAACCAGAGATCAATTATTTTAACGCAAAGAGCATATCGTCGACATTTTAACGTCAGAATTTCGCCCTCTGAAGCGATGATTCGTTGCTTAGTTAATCGTCATCACCAACATGGCAGCGTAAGAGATTTGCCTCGAACCGGTAGACCACGTTTAAGTCGCACTGCGGAAAATATTGAACGAGTACAGCAAAGTGTTAACGAAGCACCAGAAACATCTGGCAGAAGGCGTTCTGCTCAGCTAGAAATGTCTCGTACGTCACTACGGCGCATTTAAAAAAAAAGATTTACAGTTATACCCATATAAGGTGCAATTGGTCCAAGAATTAAAACCCGCAGATCATCGGCAACGTCTAAATTTTGCAGTTAAATTTCAAGAGTTTGCCAGAAATGAAATCAACTTTATTGAAAATTTGATTATGAGTGATGAAGCTCATTTTCATTTGAATGGCTTTGTTAATAAGCAGAACTGTAGGTTCTGGGGTTCTCAAAATCCAAGAGCCATTCATCAACGCCAATTGCACCCCATCAGGTGTACAGTATGGTGTGGGATCACATCTGAAAATGTCATTGGGCCCTACTTCTTCGAGAATGGAAGATGGAAGTGCTGTAACCGTAAATGGAGAGCGGTATCGGTTTATGATAGAAAATTTTTTACGTCCTGCTCTTGAAAACAGACCTGGTATGTGGTTTCAGCAGGACGGAGCCACTGCCCATACTGCCCGATACACAATGGCACTTTTAAGTCAAATTTTTGGAGAGCGAATAATTTCTCGAAATTCGGAAATTATTTGGCCAGCGCGATCGCCAGATTTGACAGCACCCGACTATTTTCTTTGGGGGTTTTTTGAAGGAGCGAGTGTATGTGAACAAGCCAGAGACAATCCTTGAACTCAAGGTAAACATTGTTGCAGAAATTCGAACACTACAGCCACAAGTTTTGAAAGATGTTATGGAAAATGCTCTAAAAAGAGCCCATCAGTGCGAAGCTGAAAACGGTGGTCATTTAAGAGACATCATTTTTCATACTTAGTGTAAAAAAATTTCCATTTTGTATATTATATAATCTGAAAGAAAAAATAAAAAAAAATTAATAAACAAAAAAGTTATTAAACTTTTACACCCCTTGGTTTCTTTTGGCCCACCCTGTATATGCATTATAAATTTGTGGAATCACATGTATTTTCCAAGAGGCTAAAATTGATTTCATTGTTAAAATTTAAAACGCATATTTTTAATTTTACTTACTTTTGCAATGTACTTGTGCAATGTACAATGTAAACACATAAATGTTTCATTACTACTTATTCACAGCAAGGCATTGCAACGTATGAGTAATATCGAATTTTTTATACATTAACAAATAAAGTATACGTCAGTTTTATATTTACATTTCTATAAAAATAGAGCAGTTCAGTGTCCGGCGCAAATGGCGTAGAAAAAGTGCAATTGCAAAACACGTTTGCACTTGCTACAACATTGCATTAACGCAACACAAAATTTATGTAGCTTTTTATTGTACACACATATTGCGTTTTCATCAGATAGCTGACATTTGTAAACAACAAAATTAAACTAAATGAAAAATTCTAACAGTAGTAAAAAGAGTCATAACAATATAAAGTAAACTGCAGAAAACTTCAACATGTTTCAAATGACTTGAAAAATGAATTTTTTAAATATTTATGTGGCATTTTGAGGATTTAACAAAATAAACAGTAGAAGAGATGGAAAAATAACAACTTGTAAAACTTTCAAATATGCATTGACCTTTCGACCTTCTAGTACAAAGAAATCTGAAGGAGGTTATTTGACCTTTTTGGAAATGCATCACAATATTTTATATTATTATGGCTGTCTGTAATAGTGATGTAACGAATGTCAATTTTTGATATTCGCGAATACGAATACGAATATTTGAAATGATATTCGCGAATACGAATATTTGAAACGATATTCGCGAATACGAATACGAATACGAATATTATATGCAATATGAAATATTAAAAAATTTTTATGAAAAAGGACTTCACACTCTTGTTGGCGTACTTTAAAATTAATAAAAAGTACCCAAAATTTTAATGATCGTCATTAAATAATATTTGAAAATGATACAAAGCACAAATCTCTATAAAAAATTAATGTATTTGTACAAACTAAAATTTTTAGTCATTTATTTAAATTTCGTAAAGGATTTATGCATTTATTTATTTGATTTCTTTTTAAAAATATTCGCATTCGCCTGAAAATGGCCGAATATTCGACAATTCGAATACGAATACGAACATTCGTGCATCACTAGCATGTAATGTTTTTGTTAATAAACTGTTTTGATTTCTCTAACTTAACGATTTTTTTATTAAATTATGATTGATTGCGATTTACTAATATACCGCATTTACTACAACAACAATAGCTCCTGCTAAATTCGTAAGAAGTTTGCTAAATTCTTTCATGCATTTCTAAAAAGTTTAATAAATTAAATATTTATAAACTAATATTGTAACACTTCAGTAATTATTTAAATTATAATTTTAACATTACATTCAATTCACAAAATGTGCTATCGTGTCATATTATTATAATGTACTAAAATATTTGTTTGAAAGTACAAAAAATTTATTGCAATTATTTAAAACATTGTAACACTATGACATGATAAACCACCTAATAAATTAGTCAAAGATGTATTTTATTTTTAAGTAAAAACATACACCTACAAAAATCTATTTTTATTATTTTCCTTACTTCCTATACACTTTGAAGGTATAACAATCTGCAAAATTTTAAGAATTAAAAAATATATTACATTCCGTTCGGTACTGCAAACACTTTGTGGATATATCAAACTTTTGAATGTTTTTATTTATTTAGGTATACAGATTGCAAACATAACATACATATGTTTATAGATCATAAGACTTTAAAAAATAAAAATTTGAGTTTGGGCAAATTAATTCTCTCTTAATTTATGTATATTCATACAATCTTTTAACTTATTTATTAAAAATAAAAAACACCAAAAAGAGGAAATTTAGCTAAACAAAGCTATCAGTGCTATCAATGTCTTATAAAAGCCATTTAACAACGTTACCAAATTCTGCTTTAAAAAGAATATTGAAGGCGACTTTCAGCAACAAATTTCAAAAAAGATAATCGAGTCTGGAATTAAGCATTTTTGATGGAAGCTTCTCCTTAATGGACTACCAACTTAATGATTTTAACAGGGCGTGAGACTAAAATAATCGAATCTTGAGAAGTACTTACTTTTTTATATGGAAACTTGTTCACGCAATCTATTAAATGTAAAATAATCATTCTCCTCATTTATCAACTTGTAAATATTTTTTTTTTAATTTTATGTAGTGTGATTTGTAAGCGAGTAATGAAATTTGGCAATCGGAAAAGTAAGTCCATATATGGGAAGTAGTTCTAATGACAATTTGTAATTTTTGCTGGGTATACACAAAATGTAGACAGTATTATCAATCAATTTCGGTTTTATTTTAAAATTTTTTTCAACCATTTCCATTGCACACCTGTGGATTTATTAATTAATTAATTAATTAATTAAAAAATTAAAATTAAAATTAATTAATTAATTACTAATAAAGGGTGGTTTTTATTGAGGTATAGAACTTTAAGTTGGCATCACTTTTTTAACTGGCGGCCATTTTGTCAGCTGTCAAGTGATTAATATTTAGTTTGGTTTGTCATTTCATCCTGAACAGGTTGACAAAAGAACAACGCTTGCAAATCGTGCAAATTTATTTCGAAAATAATGGTTCAGTTCGCGAAGTTTACCGCAAGCTCCGTCCATTTTATGGTCGACATAATCGACATAATTCGAAGTTCTATACCTCTAAAAAAACACCCTTTAGTAAGTATATAGAAGTAAGCAGAACAGAAAAAATTATATAACTTTAAATTTCAAATGTTCTTTTATAACGCTTATTACATGAAGGGAGTTATTGTCTAAAAGGGATTTAATGAAAATTTTTCGAAACTTTTAAGACACTCATGTAAAACAAGGAAGTGAAATTTAATATCTTTTTAGCTTTCAGCTGAAAAAAGCGTTAAATTAAAGCAAAACCTTCAATAGCCATATCCTTATATTAAACATCAAATCTGGTAACTATGATTCCAAATACTTAGGAGATTATATCACCAAACCTGTCCGTTAAGTACTCACACGTACATATATATGTGTAAGCATACATGTGTATGTAATATGTAAAAGAAAACAACACATGGAAGCAAAGACTAGAGTTAACAGACACGATGTCGTTCAATAAGTAACATTTACCCACTTGACCTGAGATACGATAAAACGAATGCTCGCTAAAGCGAAGAAATTTCGAAACAAAATTCTTCGATATTTGTTCGCAAGTATAAAAAAAAGTTGAATGTTCGCTAAAGCTTCGAAATTCTATCGATAGTTTTTCGAATGTGTGAAGGTAGCCGAGTGGATGTGTGCTAGCCTGTTAGTCTAGAGATACCAACTTCGACCCATGACAGCACTGTAAGTTAAAAAATAAATAAGAACACATACTTGCATATGTGCAATAATTGAACAGGAAAAATTTCCCACGAAAGCCTAGTAGATGTGTGCTAGTCTACTAGAATGGAGGAACCATGTTCAAATTCTGCACCGCAAGTTTGAGGCATTTAAAAAAAATAAACAAGTAAGTTAAAATAAATAAATTAAGAAATAAAATTACTTTTTTACTTTTTCTGCTGCCTTTTTGCAATATCGAAATTAGTTCGATATTCTTTCACTTTTGATATTGCTGGCGAAACTCCGAGATCGAATGTTTTTTGAGCGTCAGGTAAACTTTTTTCGATTAATTTTTGAGTGTCACTCTTGATAGTTTTACACGATAAATATTCTAGATATATTTGAAATCGATATCAATAACGAAAGTCTTGGTGAACTGGGTATGTGAAAGTATTTGCTGGTGCACACAGAAAAAATACCAATGAAAAATCACCATGCAAAAATTTTAATTGCAAATCATATTAAGTTTACAAGAAGTAGTGTGTTGTTTAAGTGTGTTTGATTTGTTTGTAGCAGCAATACACTGCTGTGTAACTTGTTCTTGTTTTGTTGTTGTTGGTTTTGATGTTCGATAAACTTCACATTACCAGCCAAAACATCTGCTGCCGGCTTGTAAGCAGTATACTAGTCTTGTATTCGGAGGATCCCAGCTTCGAATCCTGAAGACAAGCCAAAGAAGCTTCGCAGTTTGCTAGTTTTAAATAAAACTTTCATTTCAAATAAATTGTATGGTAAATGATCAACCAAATAATGTGGAATTAATATTTTATTCTTGATGTTATATATTTACAGCCTTGTTTACAAAACTTATTAAGGCGTTATAAAGGGGTTTTAACACAAATTTTCATAAAAAATTTCTCTTAAAAAGCCTTTATAAAACCTTAATAATTTTTGTAAATAAGGCTGTTAGTATGCATATAAGGAATGTGAGGCTGCAGCGCTAAACGCAGCCGAGTTCAATTTTTTCCGTGGACATACAAACATTTTCCTTCCTGATGCCTGTGTCAATACACACAATACTAATAAAATAAAATGACTACATTAAATTCATGTTGTTTTAACTTAAAACAACTCTCATTCAACATCATTCTTTATTTTAATTTAACAGCACTGGAATGTTAAATCAACATGAAATAAAGTTATTTCAAAATGAAAAATTTTTTCTGAAGATTGCTGTAAAGCATGTTGAAGCAAAATCTGTCAAACTAACCTTGTTTACGTAGATTTTAATGTGAAATTTTTTATGTGTGTGAAAACATTTTAACATGAACTATCATGATGTTGTATGTGCAGACATGCATGCGCACATATGTATGTGTAAGTATATTGGTATTTATTTGTGTGAGCAATATATTTTTCTCTATTTTATGCTCAAATGACTCCACTTAATTTTTGTGGCATACATACATACAGACATACACACATACATATGTACATGAAAGTAGTACAACACTATTCCTTTTAGAATTATAAATTAAAAAATTTTAAATTCTTCAAGTATTGTATTTAAATAGTGCATGCGTTACTAAGTAACTATACATATGTTTGCAGTTAATATAATTTAAGTGGCTCAAATCAAATTTATGTTACAGTGAGATTACACGAGACATAATTTTGGAAATTTTGTGTTGGCAATTGTCAAAATCTGTTGCCAACACAAAAAATGACTGTGTAAACCGTAAATGTTAGTGTTCGAACACATGTTTGGATACAATTGCTCAAACACAATTCTGAGCAATTATGTTAGGACACAAGCTGTCAAATTTACCTTTTTCGTAGAAAATAATGGCGGGAAACTAGAAATAATAAGTTTACTCCAAAAAATCAATCAGAAGCACATAATATATGCTCTGTGGCAGAAGTATTAAAAAATCAAAACGTTAAACGCGCACTTTGTATGCATACGACAACCTAAATTTTGAGTTTTAACATTATACCTCTAGCCACCCCTAAACTAAGTTTGAACACAAACTTTTTTGTGACGTCATTTTGCCGACGTTATTTCTTATGTTCAGAAATAAAAATTGCTCGTCTATTCGTACTGTAAGGACATTTATACATTATATGTATGATATGGAATACTGAAGTATATTTATTTGACATAATGTCTTTATTTAATTTCAAAAAATTGACTTGTTTTTATGGTTAAGCAATTGTCTATATGCATTTCGTTCCCGCTTGTGGAACTCGTCAGTAGACTTCAACCAAAAAAAAGTTTTGAATTCAGTTAACAAAACCCGTATGTTTATATTAAGACTCTTAATACTATATTGAGAATCACAATATACAAGCATAATAAGTTTGAAAACCGCAAACAAAAATCTTTACAAAACAAGCATCTTTATTCAACTGTGCATCTATTTTATTTTCCACCACCTTTTTACCATTAGCTGCCACATTGGGCAACAATAAAAGTATTTAAAAAAATTATAAGTTAAGCAATAATTAAGCGCCATCTAATATTTTCAACATTTTTTCATCAAAAGAAAATTTCACTGAACTAGTAATTTTTGTCATAAGTAATCTCTTTGGCAATTTTATTTAAGAATCTTCTGTTAAGAACTTGTATTTTTTTATCTGGAAGATTTCTTTACATAATTTATGTGAGCAGCCAGTTGACACGGCAACTGAAGTTGGATTGCCATCCATAATCGAGATATTAATGGAATAAGAAAATTTTATTTTCTCTCAAGATATTTTTATGAAATTTTTACATGATATGAATAACGATATGCGACTTAGCTGTTTATTATAAATTAAAAAATTTAATTTTTTTTGTTATGACGTCATTGAAGTATGTACATGAGCAATATAACTTTGTTCACACAAAAAAAAACACAAATATAAAATCACCATGCAAATATTTTGATTTCAAATCATATCTAGGCGCACAATAGTGCGCCAGGCCAAGTTACGGCCAATGCATATTGTGTATATTTACAGGAAGCCATTCGAGCTATTTTTACCCCCCTCATAACTTTGTTTCCCACAATCGTAAAACTATGAAATTTAAGTCATAATTAAAATAAAAAAAAGCAATGTGAGTCCGATCACAGAGGAGATGTGTAAGCATCTAGTAATGAAAAATTTTTTTTAAGTTGGAAGTACTTATGCTTTTAGTATCTTTTTTTAAATTAATTAATTAAAAGTATCAAAACTGTTGGTTTTTGTCTGTTTTATTAAACTTATTTGGTTAGTAAATGGGCACACTGCAGTATATGTATATGTACTGCATTTAAAATTGCAGTAAGCAGTAAATTTACTGATTACTAAAAAAATTCAGTAAATTTTTACTGCTAATGAAATTTAATTTGCATTACCAGTAAAATCGTAGGGCCGTAATCATAATAAAATTGTAGCAAGTTGCAAAGTTTTTTCATTCAAATTTTGAAACTTTTGTATGAAAAACATTTAGCCACTTGGTAGAATTTCATTATGAATATTATGAAAATTCAATGCACCTCATCATATAACAAATCATTTAGGCAATTTATAAAAATTGTAGAAACAAAATTTTAGTAATCAGTAAAAATTTACTTGTTAAACATTTTTTATTGTTTTTACTGAAACTTTAGTTGTACTGCAGTGCTCATCTATGGTAAATACCTTTACTTTTACTTTTTAATTTTTAATTCCTGTTATTCATCGTTTAGTTGTTGCTGTTCTTGTTGTTGTGTACGCATTGCAATTAAAATAAATTCAGTAAAGTGCGAATTTGACTCGCGCACATTCGGTTTTGATTTTTAATTTTTTTTATTTAGCTTTCTTCCTTTTTTAAGTTTTTTCAGTTTAAACGATTTTTTCAGTTTTATCGCTTTTTTCTCGTTTTGGCGTTTTTTTTCTCTTTTTGCGTTTTTTTAATTTTTGCAATTTTTTTTTTTTTTAATTTTGGCGATTTTTTAATTTTGGCAATTTTTTCATTTTGGCGATTTTTTCTGTTTTTGAGGCTTTTTTTAGGCGATTTTTTCATATTGGCGATTTTTTTGTTGATTTTTTTATTTTGGCGATTTTTCCGGTTTTTCGCGATTTATTTTAGTCCTAGAGATTTTTTTTAATTTGGTGCTTTTTTCGATTTGGCGGGTTTTTTTTTTTGTTTTTGGCGATTTTATATTTTTTTGATATTTTAGTTTTACCGCTTATGAAAATTTCAAGAGTTTTGCTCTTACGGTCTCCAAGATAGAGCAAGTTGTCAAAATTACAAAGTAAAAATTGCATTAACTAATGGAACACCCTTAAATTTAAACTTTTTAAATTTAGTGTTAATTGTTGTAGTCTGTATAAAAATACACTAACTTTACAAATTTCAAGTGTATGTATGTAAATACAATTGTATGTATATTACATGGGATTTTAACATTTTTCGTTGCTCGTTTTGGAACACCCTTTAGTTTTTAACTCTCATGTATTTGTTGTTGTAGTGGCCAAATGTCTACATATTGTGTCCAAATTTCAAGTCCGTAGCTCTTGCGGTTCATTTTCACCTTTGGTGTACGGAAATATACAGAAAAATAACCGGCGGCGGCGCACCGTCGGCTTCGAGCCGGTCGACTTGTTTCTCTGCTTGGTATTGCTTCTTTCAAACACTAATACACTCATACATAGCTCACACCGATTTGACAATGCAAAGCAAAAGCAAAAATCAAAGAAATCTCAGCAAAGAATCAAAGCCAATAAATTTTTACCCCTTGCGTATAGATGTTTAAACATCAAAAAAGTTTTACAATGAAAGGTTCCGGAGATATGGAGGTACAAAAAGTGCATATTTTAAGACATACTCACTGGCTCACTGATCACTCATCAAATTGATGAAGCACTTCCGCTATAGCTATGGAGCTGCAATTTGGTACACAAGTAGAACTAGGTGAGCAACCACCTATAAAAATCTGCAAACCCTAAAATTTTAACCAAGGGGGCGAGCTACGCCCATAAAAGTTAAAATTTGTGGTAGTGAGCTGAAATGCGCTTGAGAACTAGATCTAGGTAGGGACTCAACTAAAAAAACCTGAAAACCGAATCATTTTGGCCAGGAGGGTGGGGCTACGCCCATAAAGGTCAGTATTAAAAAAGCTAATCTATGGCGCTTAATGGAAGCTATTTGATTGAAATTTTACATATATACTGCAATAGTACAAGGCTATAAATTGCTTGTTAAAAAAGTGGGCGTTTACACGCCCATACAATTTAAACCTCAATTTTCATGTACTACGGCTCAGGATATTTAGATATACTTTTTATGTAGTTATTACTATTCGTTTCCAACGAAACTTGACACGAATAATAAGTACTGTCCAGGAAAGTCTTGAGTTTGGAAAAGTGGGCAGGGTTACGCCCATAAAAATTAAAAGTTGCGAAAAAGCTGAAATTTGTTACATAAGTAGGTATAGGTGAAAAACCAACTAGAAAAATCTTAAAACCCGGAAACTTTAGTCAGAGGGGCGGCGGCACCGCGCCCATAAAAATTAAAAGTTAAAAGATGCCTTTAAGAGCTAAAATTTGATATACAAGTAGGTCTAGGTGAGAAACCAACTAGAAAAATCTGAAACCCCAAAAATTTTACCAGAATGGGCGGGACCACGCTAATATTGTTTGGAACTAAAAGCTTACTGCCCCATGTATTATCAAAAATTAGCATGAAGTTAGCATAAGTGGCAAAATTTAAAATAACCTTAACGTGTTTTGCCATATAATTTTACATTAGGAATCATGTTGGGATGTAATCGTGTGTTAAAACTATATTATGCGGCGATTTTTAATGTCAAATTGTATAGAGGAACTCGTCAATGCGTAGTTAAATTTTGTCACTTCCATGCCAATGAAGCTTTTAACTTAAACCATTTCAGTGAAACCTTGCCTACTCGTTGCACACTGCAAGACTTTAAACTATCACCTTAAAAAGTGGGTGTGATCACTCCCATAAAACGTTAGCCTTGTGTTTAATCTACTTCGGTCTAGCATATTTTAGAAGAAAATTAGCATGAATTATAAGCGTTGCTAACAACAAAATCGTTAATTTAAAATATTGGCCGAGGTAATGCTCATAAAATCTAAAGGTATAGTTCGCGCTAGAGGGCTGAAATTTTATACAAAAGTAAGTGTAGATGAGTAAGCCAATGGGAAAATCTTACAACCAAGAAGTTTTATCCAGCCACTCCGTTTTCCTACGAAACTTTGCATAAAACATAAGCACTAGCAGATATAAGACTCTCATAGCAGATTATCAAGAAATTATATGACACCCTCACGATTACAAATTTATATAATACATAACATATTTCTATGTTAGGTATTGTGCCAAACAAGAACTTGGTCAAATTTATATCTCACTACTTTTAATGGCCGAAATTTTGGATAGGAACTTGGCCTTTTTCAGAAGAATTTTTTTTGTGTAACTTTGCCGCAAGTCTTACTGAAATCTGCATAAATGAACTGACAACGATACGTTGTCATCTTTTGGTTCTTGATAACGTTAGTTGTCAACTTGTATACATTCGTTGTCAATATTTATTTCTTTATACATATTATAAAAAGTATATTTGTAAATATGGTATTGCACAAATATGGGCGGAGTAACTAGACCATATGCCCAAGATGGTATTAAGAGTATTTTAAAAGGTTTTGTGACTGAGTGTACATGACCTATGCCTTCACACAGGAAGTAGCAACAAGGTTGTTAAAGAAATTCCACAAATAATCGCAAAATTATACGGTTATCAGTGGCCAGGGTGACCGATGACATTTTTCAAAAATTGGCACCAAATAGGGGATTTCTCAAAAAAGGAGCAGCATCAAAAAAACGAGACAAATACACTTAAGTTCTTATTTTTATTGTATTATTATATAATTCACTTAAAATGCAAAAAGTGGCAAGGCAGTCGAAAAAGTGGCAATTTCCAACTTTTTTATACTTTTAAGTACAAATTTTGTTAATGGCCTTTAATGACTCAGTTTAAATTTTATTGAAGTGAGTTTAAAGATTCAATTAAGAAATTAATTGAATTATTCTTAGAGATGCAATTAAAACCCGATTCAAAGAAATATTTAAAAAAAATCCTATAATATCCCTGCAAGAATACTCCATGTCAAATGATCGGCCATTTGACCGACAGTGGTGAGTATTTCTCTATCTAAGTTTCTATCACTTTATTAAGGGCAATGTAAAAAAAAGTGATGTAAACTTTTCTGTACGTTTGATTTTGCATCTTTGTCTAAATAATTAAAAATATTTACTTTGAAAATTATATATCTGACCTGCTTACTCTGCCGTATTTTTACTTGTCATTGATGATGCATATCTTAGTCGCGTCTGACTGATCACATTTGATATATATAACCGTCATAGAAAACTAGTCAAACCTGCATAATTACATTAATAAACAAAATTTTCATATTGTTTTGATTTGGTAAAAGGGAAACATTTGTCTATAGTGCCAAAAAAAACTTGTTGATGCATTGTATTGTTTTTGAACTTTGAATGGTACTTAAAAATGGATGATGCTTTTGCGTAAGAGTAAATACAAAACGTGGTAGCTTCTGTTGGTATTGTGTATGTATTTGTGGCTAGATTTTAAACAAAAGCTACGATATATTGCATTTACACTTATGGAAGACCATTTACATCGAACATCGAATACATCCAAAGAACTAGCTTTACCATCCGTGTGTTGTCTATAAGAGTTTGCTTATGGAGAAGCAAGAGTACAAAATAAAATTTTGCAGCAAAACATTTTAAAAAAGGTAATCGGGTTTGAAATTAGCATATATGGGGGAAGCTCTTCCCTACTGGATTAACAATTTAATGATTTTAACAAGCCGTGTTACTAAAATAATCGATTCTTGAGAAGTACTTACTTTTTTATTTGGCAACTTGTTCACGTAATCTATTTCATCTAAAAAATCATTCTCTTCATTTAGCAACTTGTACATCATTTTTGATGTGTAAACATCTATACGCTAGGGGGTAAAAATCTTTTAACTTTGATTTCTTTGCTGAGATTTCTTTGCTGAGATTTCTTTGCTTTTTGCTTTTGCTTTGCATTGTCAAATCGGTGTGAGCTATGTATGAGTGTATTAGTGTTTGAAAGAAGCAATACCAAGCAGAGAAACAAGTCGACCGGCTCGAAGCCGACGGTGCGCCGCCGCCGGTTATTTTTCTGTATATTTCCGTACACCAAAGGTTAAAATGAACCGTACCAGCTACGGACATTTGGCCACTACAACAACAAATACATGAGAATTAAAAACTAAAGGGTGTTCCAAAACGAGAAACGAAAAATGTTAAAATCCCATGTAATATACATACAATTCTATGTACATATATACACTTGACTACAACAATTAACAGACTACAACAATTAACAATAAATTTAAAGAATTTAAATCAATGGGTGTTCCATCAGTTAATGCAATTTTGACTTTGTAATTTTGACAACTTGCTGTATCTTGGAAACCGTAGGAGCAAAACTCTTGAAATTTTCAAAAAAAAAATATAAAATCGCCAAATATTAAAAAATCGCCAAAACGAAAAAAAAGCACCAAATTAAAAAAATCTCTAGGACTAAAATAAATCGCGAAAACCCGCAAAAATCACTAAAATAAAAAAATCCTTAAACAAAAAAATTGCCAATATGAAAAAATCGCCAAAATGAAAAAATCGCCTAAATAAAAAAACTCCAAAAACAGAAAAAAATCGCCAAAATGAAAAAAACAGAAAAAATCGCCAAAATGAAAAAATCGTCAAAAAGAAAAAAAAAGCCAAAATGAAAAAAAATTGCGAAAATGAAAAAACCCAAAAAGAGAAAAAACACCAAAACGAGAAAAAAGCGATATAACTGAAAAAAAAATCTTTTAAACTGAAAAAACTTAAAAAATTAAGAAAGCTAAATCAAAAAAATGATCAAAACCGAATGTGCGCGAGTCAAAGTCGCACTTTACTGAATTTATTTTAATTGCAATGCGTACACAACAACAAGAACAGCAACAACTAAACGATAAACAACAGGAATTAAAAAGTAAAAAGTAAAAGTAAAGGCACTTACCATAGATGAGCACTGGAGTACCACTAAAGTTTCAGTAAAAACAAAAAAATGTTTACTGATTACTAAAATTTTTTTCTACAATTTTTATAAATTGCCTAAATGATTTATTTGTTATATGATGAGATGCATTGAATTTTCAGTAATCAGTAATGCTCGTATTCATAATGAAATTCTACCAAGTGGCTAAATGTTTTTCATATAAAAGTTTCAAAATTTGATTGAAAAACTTTGCCACTTGCTACAATTTTATTATGATTACGGCCCTACGATTTTGCTAGTAATGCAAATTAAATTTCATTACCAGTAAAAATTTACTGAATTTTTTTAGTAATCAGTAAATTTACTGCTTACTGCAATTTTGAATGCAGTACATATACATATACTGCAGTGTGCTCATTTACTAACCAAATAAGTTTAATAAAACAAACAAAAACCAACAAATTTCTATGTATTTACAATATTGAAAGTTTTGATGCTTTTAATTAATTAATTTAAAAAAAGATACTAAAAGCATAAGTACTTCCAACTTAAAAAAAATTTCATTACTAGATGTTTACACATCTCCTCTGTGATCGGACTCACATTGCTTTTTTTTTAATTTTAGGTAATGTGCTTTGTAAGCGAGTAATGAGAAAAGTAAGTCATTACCATGTGATGGTAATGTGTAATTTTTAGAGATGTGCACGTGAGCGTTTTTTGACTCACGACACGCACGTTCACGCAGAAAAATATTTTACTCACGCACTTTCACGCACGAATGATATTGAAAATTTTCACGAACACGCACGCTCACGAAGCAAGTATTATTAATCACGCAAAAGTGGTTTACGGCTTATCACGATCACGCACGCTCACAAAATATATATAATCCAATTTGTATATTTTTTTTTGTATTGAAAAATGGTTTTTACACTATACATATGTACCTATGTATGTATGGACGTGTTTATGTAAAATTTATATGGCGCATTGGGGACTTTTGCAAAGTAAATGGCAATAAATCTGGAACTTTTAAACTGCTGATTGGATTTATATGAAACTCCTGACATCCGCAGGGGAGGACTTAGACTTTATAACACATGTCTGGCTTGAGCTGGACTGAAGTTACTGTGGGCCAAAGTTGACCTGGAACTCAAAAAAACTTCTGAGGCTTGTAACTTTTTTTAAAATTATCCGATTTTTACCGGATAAAGTATTTTGAGATAAACTTGAAATTCTTAAGAATTAATTTCCCAAGATGTGTTTCCGTATCTCTCATAAGATATTTTACCTGAGACAAACAAATTTTTTTGCCTTGACTTTTTTTTAGTATTTCGCCTATTAATTTTTAGTTTATTGTTGGAATTTAAATTAAAAGACAGCATTAAATTTTTGACAAAATTTTAAATAATAACAAAAATTAAAAATTCAAAAAAAAAAAAAAACCCCCGAATATTTCTAGAAAAGATGTGATATCTTCTGATAGCTAAGAACCTTCTCGATCAAGTCACATTTCAAACTAAATCAAAATCGGTTTATCCGTTTGGGCTGTACGTTGACTCGTACAGACACACAGATACACAGACGCACACTGCAAACTTATAATACCCTTTTTTTGGTCGGGGAAAAAAATTTATTAATATCTCCAAATCGCGAAAAGGCAAAATTTAAATTTTAAAATTTCCCTGAAAATGGCATGTGGTTTTTTAAGTATCTTCATTATTTTCAGTTTTGTAAAAAGCTTTGTTTAATACATTCACTTTTTAATTACATAGCGCTACAGAAAATGCATTAAGAATGTGCTTAGAGACAATTATTTTGTATTTTGGGCATGTACCCTACATTCAGCAATGTCCTAAAATAGTAAATTTTAAAAATATTTTTTGTGTTTAAGAGCTTATAAAAGTTGTGACGATAGATTTTGAAAGTTTCAACTAATGGGTGTTTTTTATTGAGGTATAGAACTTTAAGTTGGCATCACTTTTTTAACTGGCGGCCATTTTGTCAGCTGTCAAGTGATTAATATTTAGTTTGGTTTGCCATTTCATCATGAACAGGTTGACAAAAGAACAACACTTGCAAATCGTGCAAATTTATTTCGAAAATAATGGTTCAGTTCGCGAAGTTTACCGCAAGCTCCGTCCATTTTATGGTCGACATAATCGTCCATCAGAGCAATTAATTCGGTTAACCATGGATCGTTTTCGCACTACGTTTACTCTATGTGATAATACGCATCCGCAGAGACGTCGAACAGTGCGCACCGAAGAAACAATTGCCGCTGTAGAGCAAAGTGTTGAAGAGGACCCGAATGAATCGATTCGCCACCGTGCACAGCAATTGGAGCTTTGTCCATCAACTTTATGGAAGATTTTGCGCAAAGATCTTGGCTTGCGACCTTACAAGATCCAGCTTGTGCAAGAATTAAAGCCGCGAGACCATGCAATGCGTCGTGATTTTGGTGTATGGGCCGAAAATGAGATTGATCTCGATGCTGATTTTCATCGCAAAATTTTGTTCAGTGATGAGGCTCATTTTTGGTTGAATGGCTACGTCAACAAGCAAAATTGCCGCATTTTGAGTGAAGAGAATCCACATGAGACCCTTGAGACGCCATTACATCCACAAAAACTGACTGTTTGGTGTGCTCCATGGACTGGTGGAGTCATTGGGCCATACTTCTTCCGAAATAATGCTGGAGAGTCAGTTACCGTTAATGGAGACCGGTATAGAGCCATGATAACCGACTATTTTATTCCCGAATTGGATGGCATGAGTGTGGATGAGTTGTGGTTCCAACAAGACGGCGCTACATGCCACACAGCGCACGTCACAATCGATTTATTGAAGGAAACATTCGATGAGCGCATAATTTCGCGGAATGGACCTGTCAATTGGCCACCAAGATCGTGTGATTTGACACCATTGGATTATTTTCTTTGGGGATATGTGAAGTCGCTCGTCTACGCCAACAAACCAGAAACGTTAGGGGACTTGGAAGCCAACATTCGTGGCGTTATTGCCAACATACGGCCCCATATGCTCGAAAAAGTGGTTGAAAATTGGACCTGTAGAATTGGCTTTATTCGAGCCAGCCGCGGTGGCCGCATGCACGAAATTATATTTAAACATTAATGGCATAAAATTATCCTTCCAATAAAGCCAAATTGATGGACATTAAAACGATTTTCTTGTGTTTTATTTCAATTCGAAGTTCTATACCTCTAAAAAAAACACCATTTATAACATTTTATTATGTACATAGTTTTAAAAATTTTTAATTAAAATTTAAGAGTGACTTTTCATTAAAGCGGATATACGTGCAGATTTTCTGAAAGAAGTCAAAATTTATGGAAAATAAAGTTGCGTATCATAAAAAAATGTATTAAAATAATTTTATTTTCCTGAATTGGTATTTTTGAATTTCGTATAAGTCTGTTTACTACGCTTGAAAAAATTATAACAATAAAATGGCGTAATATATTGATACTCACCTATGCCGGAATGATATCTCTTGAGAGCGTGAGAATTCATGCGTGATTATTAAAAATAGCTAACGCACGATCACGCACGAATAATATTTTTTAAGTCACACTCACGCACTCACGCGCGATTAATTATAAATTTGATCACGATCATGCGTGATTCACGCGTGACACGATCAAATCACGACATTTGCACATCTCTAGTAATTTTTTGCTGGGCTTATTTCCAGGCATTCATTTTATTTTATTCAACGCATGTCAAAATTAGTACGAATTTTAAAAGATTTCTTTACGTAAAGCATATTTTTTGATCGCATTTAATATATAAAAACCGATTTAAAGATTAAGTAAGTATTTTAAACTTAAATATTTTTTCCAAACAATATGGTATATTATAAAAAACTGTTGGATTTTTACATATAAAAACAAAAGTTGTATTATTAACATACAATTAATATGCAATAATAATTTACCATTTCATAGTATTCTGAGTTAAACACTGTAGATAACACCTTTTTAATAAGATTTAGTTAAAATATTAATCGAAATTATTACTTTTTTTACACTTAATTAAAAAAAATTAAACAATATTTTTTTCAGTGTGTTGCCCTGAAATATAAAAAACGTCCTTGATTAAAACCATTTTGAATTTATACAAAAGTTTGGTTTACTTGTTTTGCATTATTTTTCTTCCGTGTAAACAAGGCCATAGTTTGCAAAAGCCCAGCGTGAAATGTTTTTCTTAATTTATTTTTCAACATTTGCAGCGGTTTTGTTTCAAATTCATTTGTATATTCTTTAAACATGAAAGTGGCTTTACTTCCGACAAGTGTCATTTTATATTTATTTGCTATTTTCTAGTTTTTTTTATCTCATTGTACTCTTTCGCAATGACATAAAAGATTTGAAAACCATTTGTAAAAACAATACATTTGTATGTATGTATACTAGCGTGACATTCTGTTATATGGAAAAAATTTTTTTATCAAATTTTTTAAGTCTCACCCCCCAAATCGGTTCTGTTTTATGAAAAAAAAAATTACAAAAAAATGTCATAGCGATATGTTAAGTTTTGGGCGTGCGCACGCCCTTCAAAGTTTTATATGAGCCTTACAGTATGAACTATATTGATATTTTGGTCATATATTATTAAAATGTCTTTTGAGCCTAAAATGGTATTATTATAAGTTGCACCTTTGATTTTTAAATTATTTAATTTAATTCTAGTCAAAAGGCAGCAAGATTTCAAATCATTTATAGCCCCCCTCCCCCCTAAAATAAACGTTATAAACGCGACTTGTATAAATGACGTCTGCCATTCAATGGAAAAAAAATTGTGCAACACATGAAAAAAAACAAAATTATTTTTATGTTAAATACGCAAAAAAGGAGCAAGCAATAATGTTAACAAAAAGCAAGTACCGCTATTTTCGATTGAAGCAAAAGAGACGTAGCAAAAATTTTGATTTATTTCATGATTAATTCATTCGAGTTTATTCTTTCCTATTGTTCTGACAAAATAAGATTACTAAAATGAGTGCAAGATCATTACGCGAAAAATATTATTTGATTGGCTATGCCTCTAATCAACTTACGGGTTCCAAGTTACCTTCAAAAAAAGAAGTAATAAAGGTGTTGTTTTTTAATTGGCGTGTTGTAAATATGAGTTTACGAGAAAGTGCTAAGTCAGTTATTGAAGAGCTTTTGATTTTTTGGAAAAAAAACGCGCATACCCACAAGACAAAAGCAACATTTCATTGCAAAACTGGAAAAATTACATACAGAATGGACGAATTTAAAAAAAAAAGTTGTGGAAGAAATACAGATAACCTGAAAAACAAAGAAAAGACCTGGGTTGAAAGCTTAGAACAAATTTTTGAAGTGGCGCATGCAAATGCCTTAGAATTAATAACTGCGGAGGAAGATAAAGCATTCTTGATAAGCCAGAGGCAGGAAGGTCGACCAGAACATATGTACGGAATTGATTATAAGACACTTCAAATGGAGATTCAAGCTGAACACCGCGAACAGATTAAGTTAAAGCGAGTTGAACGTAATAAATGTGAACAAAATATTATAAGTAAGATTAATAATGAACTAAGATTATTAATGAACTTTTCTATAATAGAGGTAATTTTTTTTATGTTCAAGGTGAAACCATGCAATTTCAGTCATCATCTGAAAGTGATCAAAGTTTTCAAGCCACAGAGTCCCATAATGAAACTGTTAAAGTTCGCTCAAAAAATGCAAGAGTAAAACAAACAATTATTACTCCAAAATTAGCTATTGCATTAGATTATTGCAAAATAAGTAACAGAAATGCTGTTCACATTATTTCTGCTGTATTGCAATCATTAGGAAAAGACATTGCTGACTACATCATTAATAGATCTTCAATTCATATGGCAAGAGAAAAAATGCATAAGAAAAGAGCGTTGGAACTACAGAAGAATTTTAAATTGAATAAACAAGACATTGTAACATTACATTGGGATGGTAAACTTTTACCAGCATTAACGGGCAATGCAAATGTTGATAGACTTTCTATAGTCATATCTAGTGGAGAGATAGAACAGTTGTTGGAAATACCTGCAATGAAATGTGGTTCAGGAACAGAACAAGCCGATGCTGTTTATAATTGTATTTCCAAATGGGGTCTACAAAGAGAAATTAAATGCTTTGCGTTCGATACAACTGCGGTCAATAATGGGCGCTTTAAATGTACATGCACGTTACTTGAGAAATCCTTAAATAGAGAACTTTTTTGGCTGCCTTGTAGACATCACATTTACGAAATTATATTGAAAAGTGTTTTTGAAACCAAATTTGACTGCAGTACAAGTCCCTTCGTAAAATTATTTGAAAATTTTAAAAAATCGTGGAACAATTTGAATATAAACAATTGGCAGGCTGGAATTCAAGATGAATTAGCTTTGTATCATTTGCAAGGGTCAAAAACCAGAATAATAAATTTTGTAAATAATGTTTTGAGTGAAAAGCAGCCTAGAGAAGATTATAAAGAACTTTTGGAGCTTGTCCTGATGTTTCTTGGCGAAAAATTGAACAAGTCCAAAACAAGCGTAATGATAAGATCATGCACGGTGGATGGCAAAAGCCATTTATAGCTTGAAAATATTTTTGTTGCGGAAGGAATTTGCTTTATCAGAGATTCAACTGGCAGGATTGCATAAAATTTGTATTTTTATAATCCAAATATACATAGAGGCTTGGTTTTCTGCTCCTTCAGCCATAAAAGCACCAAATACGGACTTTACATTTTTAAATAGACTTCATAATTTCGAAAAGAAATTGATACAGATATATCGCAAGTATCTATAAAAAAAATTTTAAATCATCTATGGTACTTAGGCTCTGAATCTATAGCATTTGCTTTCTTTTACAATAATGTTTCTGCTGACACAAAAAAAAAAATTAAAGCTGCCTTGCAAAAGAAAATGCAAAAATAATAAAACGCGTGATTTTAAAAAAAGGAAGAATTGCAGATGTAATTGATAATGGACTTGAGCAATTTATTTCTTCCACAACAGCAAGATTTTTCGAAAGATTTAATATTGATAAATCTTTTTTGGAATTAGACCCTTCAATATGGCCAACCCATGAATGCTATCAAAGTGCATTTGTATATCTAAACAAATTAAAAGTAGTAAATGATGTGGCAGAAAGAGGAGTTAAATTAATAGAAGATTACAATAAACTTCTGACTAAAACCGAAGAGCAAACACAATTTCTTTTGCAAGTTGTGATGGACTATCGCAAACGTTTCCCAAATTCAAATAAATGGACTATATCAAAAGTACTTTAATTTTAATAAACATTTTATAAAAAATGAATATAGAAGTTTTTCTACTTTCTTGTAAAACAATTTAAATAAAAAAAAAATATATGAACAAAATATCAATATAGTTCATACGTTAAGGCTCGTATAAAACTTTGAAGGGCGGGCGCACGCCCAAATCTCAAATTATAGCTATGAAATTTTTTTGTATTTTTTTTTCATAAAACTGAACCGATTCACTTGGTAAAATCAAACTTTTGAAAATTAATGTCACCCTAATGTATACATATGTATATATGTATATTAGGGATATAACTTTTTTTTGATAAAATTTCTTCATCCCACCACGCGATGGGCAATTTAGTATTGATAATAAAAATAATTCTTTTAGACCATTTTGGTCAAAGAAGTTTCCGCACCAAATGCAATTTCTAAAGCTCCTCAAAATTTTCTTTTTTGATTTCAATAGACAATATATATGGAATTTTTTTAAATAGCTGTTGAACTTTTTTAAATTTCATTTTAAATAACGCGAGTCAATAATTAAAACACTTGTAATAAAAATTTCGGCACCACCCTCGATTCAACTCATATTTAATAAAAATGAAGTAAATTAGTCCAAAATAAAATTAAATAAAACTTTTACCTTCAAAGGTATCTTTTTCTGAAAATGATCACTGTTTCATATAATATCCGCCAAACAACTCATCTATCATATCTATCATATTTGCCTGTGGGGAAAATATTTAATTTTTCTGCTGTGCCAAATGATATCTTTTTTGACAATGGGCCTGTGCCAAACGGTAGCAAAGTACTAGTGTAAGTAAATTTTTGACACTTCTGAGGTGAATAAAATTTCACGAGCCCTGGGTGCTAGTAGAAATTTTGACACAACAGATAAATTTTTGACAAGCTGCAATAAAAAGCATGGTATCATAAAATTTAAATCCACCGCCGTCGCTTCGAGCCGTCTCCCAATACAAAGATTTTTAGGTCTGTTAAGTTTAGGTTTAAGCTGCCGCCGCAGCAATTGTTTCATCAGCTCCTTTCAAGGCGAATTCATACTAGGTGGTCGCAAGGGCTCAGGTGACTATTTTCACCGCTTGTAATTCGAATATACGTTGGATGTCAAAACACATTTTTCAGTACATTTTTATGACATTTCAAGTATAAATTTCTCAAAGTGAATTGAGCTGAGTATATCTTATATGAATTTGCCTTGGCTTCTTTCTAGGCTCAAGCGAATTTGTCAAAATTTTACATTGTTAGAAAGGATATCATTTGGCACAGCAGAAAAATAAAATTTTTTCCCCACAAGCAAATATTTTTTTACCATAGTGTTTTTCTACCGTTTGGCAAACACGCCCAATGTAAAATTTTGACAAATTCGCTTTAGCATAGAAATAAGCTGATGAAAACATTACTGCAGCGGCGAAACAAAACCTTTGACTACAAGCCGCCGGCTACCAACAAATTTTTAAAAGGACATTTTTAAATAAAACAATATTCTTGTAGCAAAAAATTATATAATATTGTATATATGTTGAAACATTTTTCGCAAATTAAAATAAATAATGATTTTTTTCACAGTCTAATTACATTTAAAGAACGTAGAAATCTATGTATTGGGCGACGGCTCGAAGCGACGGCGTTGATTTTAAATTTTATGCTACCATGCTTCTTATTTGCTGCTTGTCAAAAATTTATCTATTGTGTCAAAAATTATACTAGCCCCTAGGGCTAGTGAAATTTTATTCACCTTAGAAGTGTCAAAAATTTACTTACACTAGTAATTTGCTATCGTTTGGCACAGGCCCATTGTCAAAAAAGATATCATTTGGCACAGCAGAAAAATTAAATATTTTCCCCACAGGCAAATATGATAGAGAGAAAAATTGAAATTCAAAACTTCATCGCGTTTGGTGCGGAAACTTTTTTAACGAATGCGAAAAAGTAATATATCATTTCTTAATATTTTTTCATATTCTATACGGCTATGCGATGAAGAATTTGATATTCGCAAAAATTGGAAAAAATTATAACCCTAATGTATATGTACATAAGATGTGGAGAAATTTTTGTAAATATTTTAAATTTGATTTCTATTTTATTCTATCAAAAATGTTAGTAATTTATTCAGTTTATTGCAATTTTTTGCTCTAACGAATTTTACTTGCTGACGTTTCGTATCTAGGCTTTCTTGTAAATAAAAAAACTGAGGTCCTCGTATGTATGTTAATTATCTGAATAGATTAATACGACTTAAATATGTTGTTTGTTATTTAACTTTTAATATAAGCACTAGTTGCTGTTAAAACATTCAAAGAAGTATAAAGAAGCACCTCTCAAAGTTTTACTTAGCATAAACTATAAATTTTATGGAAAATTTCCAATAAACTATTCATTTTTGTTGTAATGAGAAAAATAATGCTCGTAGTTTCGGAATGTGTATACATGTATGGACTAGTGTGCTAGGGTCCTTTCTCCTAACATTCGTGGATTTCTCTGTTTATGATTCGATTAGGCTAAGGATTCATCATTTTTAAGGAACAAATTTCACTAAAGATGATTGTACATTATTATGACAAACACAAGCAGAATGGAACAACATGCTGTTTTCGTAGGTCGCCATAACTTCGTCATTAGGGTTCTTGTGTTTGGTGTCAATTTGTGTAAACTTCGTAATAAAAATCATTAGTGACTGCATTGATGAACTCAGCTCCAAGTAGTTCCATTTCTGGTGAATCATCAATGAATTTAACACATAGTTGTCATACAAATAACTGAATGGTATTCGCTTAAAAGGTTGTCGGGAATAATGCTTTATATAAACAACAGTTTTAGAATATTAAATTCAGTACCTGTAGTGATATTGGTATACAATGAAAATGTTATCCCTGTGGAATTAGTTCCGATTTTTTTGCTGGGTAAGTTTTCATGCAAGAAGAATGAATATGTGAATTGATTTGAATCATCGCACTCTAATTTTTTGAAAACTTTTTATGTAATGATAGCTAAAATTTTAACATTACTTATCTACAAGTCTTGCCGTTGTGTTGCTTGCTCTTTACTTTTATGCTCTACTTAAGACAAACTCTTATATTTTATTGCTTTTAAGTAACGTATGTTAGAAAATGTGAATTTTCTTTACCTCTGATGTGAAAAAGTTATCATACATACCTCAAAAAGGTTCGTCATATTATATTTTATCTTGTTTTAAAAAAATTATATTGTAACTATAAGTGACTTGTAGACTAGACCAGATCAACTCCTATACAAAAATTAAATAAATAATTCTTTCTGAAAAATCCCGGACTGCAATGCAAAGATCTGATAGAAAAAGAAGAAGTACGAGAAATATAACATTAAGGGCCTAATTTTGTAAAACGCAACGTTGACAAAGTTTGTTTGTATGTATTTTGTTTTTTTTTTCATTTAAATTTTTTCCATATAAAATTTGTCAACGCTTGGCGTTGCGTTTTACAAAATTAGGTCCTAACTTTTAACAGACGCGCCTCTGTCCATTTTTTAAATGCAAGATTCAGACTTTTTCAGAACTCAGAATGTGTGTTAAGTTTTGTAAAAATTGGTAAAGTTGAACCACTTAAAATAAAATATTAAATTTTAATAGGCGTGATTCCGAGCATTTTTTTAAATGGAGCATTGTGTCTATCACAAGAATTGTAAGTTTCCCAACCCTGAAATCACCCTTTTTGACTTTTCTGAATCCTTACATCAATCTAATTTTTTAAACCCTGACTAAAAAAGGGGTGTTATAAGTTTGTAGTGTGTGTCTCTGTATCTGTATATCTGTGTATCTGTGCCGGCTGGACCGGCTATGTTTCAAGAAAATCGGTCCAGCCGTTTAGAAGATATAACATCTTTTCTGAAAAAAGTCGGGGGTTTTTAAAACTTTTAATTTTTGTTATTTAAGAATGTAAAATATGTTTAATTTATAGAGCAAAAGGAAAAGTTATTTTAAGTAGGTTACTTTTATATAACAAAAAAAGTTAAAGTTATTCAACCCTGGAAACATCTTTTTGAGTTTTTTTAATTTAAAAAACTAAAAAAATAGTTTTAGCTAGTTACTTTTCTATGGTTTTCCATCTCTGAAACCACCTACTCGATTTTGTTGACTTTCGATACCAATCTATTTCCAATGCCGAAGTCTGTAGCTTTTTGTGAGCTTCGGAAAACCAATTTTACGTACACCAGACGGACAGACGGACGGACGGACAGACTGACATCGCTTATTCGTCTTCCCTATGCATAAGGATCTAGTATATTTACACTTTATGGGTTGCATATGAATATTGTTGAAATTACACACGGAATGACCCTTTCATTTGCAATTAGTCTCATCCATTCCCATTCGAAAAGTTCGATCTTGTATCACTCTGTTATTATTAAATACTATATACATTCATACATTCACATATATTCACTTTAACATATTTTTAGAGTCTAAAAAAAAAATTTAAAGTGAAGTATATATAAGCTAGAAAGTTATGTTACAGAATGTTAGTTTTTGTAATAAATAAAAATATGCTTGTATGACGCACTGAAATTCTACTCCATTTATCTTTAGAAAAGAAAATGAAACACTTGATTGAAATTCCTTATCGATTAAAAATTAACTCTAATAATTTTTTATTTTGAATACAAAAGGAAAACATATTTTTTAACTCAATGGAATTACTCCTCATTTGTGAAGAAGTTTTGAATGCAATAAACAAAAGATAAATAATCAAACATATATAAATATCATATAAAAAGTAATTTGTGCAGAATAATAATAAAAAAATCTCAATTTTACACAAAAAAAGAAGTTCAAGACCATTATCATATTAAAGTAAAATACTCTACATATTATTGCTTTTGTTATAAAGTAAATTTTTTTTGTAGTATGTTCATATATAGGAAAATTTTTATAAACATAAGAATGAAGTGTACAATAGGCCAAACGCCAGCAACGGATGTTACTATTGCACCAAACAAAATAATAAAAAAGTTTACATTTCTCTCTTTTTTTCAAAATTGAAGTTTGTTATCATTATTCTTCACAATATATTTTTTTTATAAAATCATTGTCTACCAGTAATTACACTGTATACAGTATCTTAAATAAATATATGTGTAATATAGGAACATAAGACCTGGCGTAGCTAATACTGGGTTTTTAATTTTATGGATTTTTAAATGTGGATAGCGATGAAAATATGCGATTAGCAGTGCCATAATGAGGTCAAGGATCAAAATTTTGAAAGACCACCTAAATACTATTTTTTGCATTCTATAAATTTTTCAATGAAAAATATGACTTGCAAATTAGTTATTAATGTACTAACGTTGTACAATGCCTCCAGAATAAAAAAAAACTCAAATTGATTTTAATTGAACTCAAAGTGGACATGTTTGCCATGGTGTTTCTGCTATTATAGTAAGCCCAATATATTTATAAAAATCAGAGCTTAAGAATTTCTCATTTGTGTAATTGCTTTTGCTTCTTAAAATGCAAACAGTCACAGCACAAACAATAAACGAAAAGTTATACACAACGAAGCACATCAGCACATCGGTGTTGGAACCGCTTTGATCTGCTGACACAAACTTGTAATTGATTGGTAAATGTGAACACAAAATAGTTGGTGTGAAATTGCCATCTAAACAGCAAGTAAGTGTTTTTTTTTATAATGTACGCTGTAAAAATAAAACGATTGAAGAAAGTGCAAGATTAATGTTGAATAAATCTTTCTGAAAAAGAAAGCTAGAATCCCAACGCCAAGTCAAAGGACATGTTCTGGAAAAGTTATTAAACTTTATGAAGAGTGGAAAATACTCCAAAAAGTTTTTAAATATCAGTTACCGAGTCATCGTTTTTATTTATTTTATTTGACATTGGACACGATGACGTTCTCATGCTCATAAGTATACAGGAAGATAAAGACTTTTTAGCGAAGCAGCAACAAAATTGGCATTTTGGAAGCATGACTTGTGTCGATCAAAATGTCACAAATAAAGAAATAAGAAAGGCACAACGAATGGGAGATAAAAAACATCGAAAAGAAAATTATAAAGAGAAAATGGGCACTTCAGGTAATTATTATATAGTTTTTGGACATATTTCTGCACTAAATTTATTCTAGAGACTTAACTGTGGAACATGTTGAATTTGACAGTGATAAATCGGGAGATGGCGTGCATGTGATGGATGTGCTCGTAAAACAGACTGATAGCATTCCAAGTTGCTCAAATAAGCCGATTCGAAAACGTGACAAGAAGAATCTTATAGACGACAGCATGCTAGCTTGTATGCTGGCATGCTGGCAATATGGCATCTCCATTAGCTAAAGACTTCATCAGTGCAACTGCAAGTCCCTCAAGCATTCTTCATTTTACATGGGATGGCAAGCTACTTCCCGAAATTGCTTGAAAACATAAAGCTGATCGCTTGGATATTGTGTTCACGCCGCAGAACGTTTAAAAATTTATAGCTATCCCCATAATTGAATATGGAACTGATGCTTCATTCGCTAAATCAGTTTACGACTATTTACTACAAATGAATATGCTTAATTTATTATTACAATAACAATATATTAATATATTATTACAACTGCTGTAAACTTTATTGTCGCTACCATAATGCATAAATTCTCTGAAGAGCTGGGGCCTAATTCCCGCATTCGATTGCGAGTGAGTTTTTACTCGAATGTGCGAGTTTTTTAACTTTTGGGATTTTCGCATTCGGTTTCGAGTAACACATATCGAAATTTCTAATGACAGCATTCGATAACTTGCATACATTCGAATGCAACCGTTCGTGTTCTTACTCGCAAGCAAAAAGGCATTCGAAATCATGTTTAACATAGAAAAAGCAAAGAAAAAGAAAATGTATGTTCAATATTAGACATATTTAATTATAAATTAATGAATGCACAAATGTGCGTATAAAAAAAATACAAATTAAAAAATTTCTTGTTGACTTTAAATATAACAAAACTAACTGACTTGGTAAATAATGTTTTGCCTAAGAGTTGTAGGGGAAAATAAAAAAAATCAACCAACTTTGGGAGCATCTAAATAACAAATTAACTGCTTCTAGTCAACCAATAAGAGAATCGAAAATGTGGCTAGTGCTCTATTCTCTAACTTTACACTAATTTATTATTATTAAGTTATTAATTAAATTAAAATGAAAATAACATTTATGTATATTCGTTTCTTCCCTCTAGTCAACCTAGAACCATATGTCTCTATGTCAATACTCTTTCTCTATCGACAATTGCACTAGTTAAAATGTCGACAACTTTCCTTTTATGCGCGATTAGAGATACGTTGGAGACGACAGCTATAGTGTATTTCAAGTGATATTGTCAATGAACGCGTCAATAGTTTGTTTTTCTTTTTTATTATATATATTGTGCAATAATATTAAATAAATATATGTAGACGAGGGTCACTAAAATCTACGAGTGAATCTTCGGTTCAAATATCTCCATATGGTCGTAAAAGAACTACCTTCTCAATAGTGCTAAAGTCTATTGATAGATTTTGAATGACAACCCTATGTTATTTGTCAATAGTGTTGGCAACCCTTATTTGTTTGAGTTTTCTGTTTTAAATATATCTTTAAAAAAAAATTTAATCTAGGTAACTTTGAATTTCATAATTTTCACTCTGATTTAGTTGTCAAAATTATTTGTATACTACGTTTGAGAAATAAAGGCATTGCTCAAGGCACATTCACCAGGGGGGTTATTATGTAATTCGATTCGAAACGGAAACTGTTCGAATTTGTATGTTATTAACATTACATTCGAACACATTTCCGTTTCGAATCGAATTACATAATAATCCCCCAGGTAGTAGCGGAAACGCAGCTGAGCTATTTTTTTTTTTAATTATAGTTCATTCGAAGCTTCAAAAATTGTTTACGAAAGAGAAATTAAAAAAAATGTTAAAAAATTTTCAATGTGAAAAATATTTTATTAAAAAAATTCTTTTGAAACAAACTTAAAAATATGAAAAAACTATTAAAAAATTGTGAAAAGTGCCTAAACGTTGCAAATTTTGTTAGTGGTAGCTGCCGTGAAGAAATTTTTTCAAATTTATGTGAATAATTTTCATTATTATTATTTTACAACAAATTCTATTTTTGATATTTTGGATCAACTAAAAGCCATGTTGTTTTTTTCATTGTTGTATTTTTTCATTGTTCTTGTAATCCTGATATTACCTGGAAATAAATGTGCCTTGGCATTGCTTATACGGGATTTACACTATGACTTTTTACTGTGACTTTTCTAGAGCTTATTGACAAACGGGGTACATATGTATACGGGATTTACACGATGACTTTTTCCCCTGCATTTTTCTTGAATTCTCTTTTTTGTTGCTATCCCTTTGATCACCTTTGTACTCCGTTTGTCAATAAACTCTAGAAAAGTCACAGTAAAAAGTCATAGTGTGAATCCCGTAAAAGGCAATCAAAGGGGTAGCAACACAAAAGAGAATTGAAGAAAAATGCAGGGGGGAAAGTCATCGTGTAAATCCCGTATTATTGAGCTTTTGTATTTAAAACAACGTTTTCTTCTTAAAGTTTAACTTTTGAAAGTGTTAGTTTTTTACTAAAACATCGTCTTTTAATAGGCATTTGCATTGGCTGGGGTACACCTAGTCAGTAGCACTATTGACAATGTCACAAGAAAATCACTATAAGTTTACTATTGACAACGAGAGGATATATAGATATTGTAGACTAGAGCCCCTAAAATTTACTTGTGAATCTTTGGTGCCAATGTCTCCATGTGGTCCCGAAAGAACTACTAAGTCAGTAGTGCTATAGTCTAGTGGTGGATTTTCAATGACAAGCTAATGTTAAATGTCAATAGATGATACCATTGGCTGGGGTACACCTGGTCAGTAGTGCTACTGACAGCGTCACTAGTAAATCACCACAATTTCACTATTCGCACTTTCTGCAGGGTTTTTTCTGCATATACGTGTGTATGTACGTACAAACATATGTTTTTGCACACATACATATATACACACATATGCTTTTTGTGCTTACAATTTATTCAGTATTGTGAAATGACCTTTTCCAACACTAAAACAAAAACTCGATTCGCTTGATAGCGAGTCATCGGAAAATTTCTTGCCATCGAAATTAATTTCTATTCGAATGCAATTCCGATCACGAGTGCAAGAGTTAGGCCCCTGTATTTAAGATTAATTTCAGAAAATCAAGCGCCCCAGACGTGGCTACTTTTTATGTTTTGATGTATACAGCCAGGATGAACAAGTTTGAATATTTAGCGAAAGTCCACAATCGGCATGATTGTAGAGAACTCCTACAAATTGCATTTATTTTTCTTGGTGGTAGCATTCCTAATTTCACATTTCGTGTACCTGGAACAACGTCTCATGCAAAATTTTTTGTCAAAGGCTATCTAAAAATGTATATTTCTTATGCACACTTTAAAATTTCTGCATTTTCTTAGTAAGTCTTTAAAATCCATACTACAATAGAACTACAAATGCAGTTGAATCGCTAAATAGAGATATGCAACTGATAAAGGAGATTATTGGCTATTTTTATAAAAAAAAACATATCTACAGTCAGGGATGATAAAGTTGGTACAATTGTACTTTTTTTGGTACAATTCAAACCCTAAAAGTACTATTTGAAAAATTTTCGAGACTATACCTTGTTTTTTTTCACACAAAAAATAAATTGGCATCATTATTTTAACCTGGCTAATAAAATTCACTCCCGAAAATGTTAGTAGTATCGTAACTTTCTTATTAAGAAATATTCCTAAAGAAAATGGAAATTATGGTAGTATAAATAGCTAGCTTCGAGCTTTGAAAAATTAACTGGATGAGCTCATTTTTCCGTACCTTTCAAAATTTATCAGGAGAATATTGTCAATTCCACACTCATCAGCGATTGTGGAAAGAGTATTTTCATAATCAAAACGAAGACTCGATTGTCTAATACAAACAAAAGACTTATTGAAAGAACCTAACTCGTATGAATTGAATTTTTCAGTGATTCCAATACATTTCACACAAATAAAAATCGCCACAAAAATTTATTACAATAACGCTTTTACAATTAGATGTACAAAAATTACACAAAGAATATTACAGTTTCTATTATGCTTTTACCTTACCCTGTAAAATAACAATTATTTTATTTGGGGCATTTCTACTTGAGACCAACGATATGTATTTACTGCCTCTTCCACTATGTCGAAAGAAACCCCCTGCGAAAGAAGACTACTATCCCGAATTCTAAAAATTTTTAATTTTTATGTTAATGATGCAGATTAATTTTCACATCGTTCTTTTTTTTTAAATCAAACACAAAATTTGAAAACTTTAAATTTGTGTTCTGGCAAACTAGTTTTTTTTGAGTTATGACGTTATATGAGTAAATGGGCGACATGTTCTGAAATTATAATAAAAAAAGTTAAAACCCAAAAAAACGAGTTTAGTACTATTGGGGTCGAAAAAGTACAATTTATAAGGTAATTGGTACGAAATTGGTTTTCTAATTTATCATCCCTGTCTACAGTGCTTTTGGAAGAAATTCGAAAACATGCGTGGTATAGATCATAGGAAGCAAAAGATGGTTTTGGCGTTGCAAATAGATTACGACAAAAACAATCAAGTCGGTGATGATATTAATATTTCCCTTCTAAAAAGTGTGCGCAAGCGTTGATGAATTACAATCATTCACACCCAAAGACATATGTATATATTCTAGAGGACTACCGTAAAGGCTTTCCAACAAAAATGTTCGCTGATTTAAAAGAAAAATAATAAGTCTATTAAATAAAAATTTAAAAAATATATTTTTAGTATTTCTTATTAAATAACAAAAATTAAAAATTTTAAGATCTTCCGACGTACAAACCAAACGGCTGGACCGATTTCTTCAAGTATAATCAATAAAATATTATACCAAGTCACCTTTCAAACCAAATTAAAATCGGTCTACCCGATCAACTTTCAAATAAAAAAAAATAAATCAAAATCAGTCTAGCCGTTTGGTCTGTACGTGGACTAGTATATTCACACACAGATACACAGACAAACACTACAAACTTATAGCAGCCCTTTTTTGGTCGAAGGTTAAAAATTGATAAAATGCAAAATGATATTTTTTGGTGGTTTTTCAAAATTTTGACCTTTGACCTCATTATGGAACGAATTGACAAGATCCGATCAGCCTTAAAATTTGTTACATCAATTTTGGTATCAAATCTCATATTTTCATCGCTACCCACATTAACATTTCAAAATAAAGTTTTTAACGCTAGGTCTAAGGAACATTAGTGCCCTTAATTAAAACTCACTAGCAGTTTTTATCTATCACTTACAGATTTTTCTTAATGGGCGGGACTAATATGAAAAGGCTGTCACCCTAACTTATTTCAATATAACTCGATAAAGATTTGTTCTATTTTAATAAATTAAACACTGAAAGATGCCTTTAAGTCTAACTTATATATATATATTTTTTTTTTCAACGCTTTAGGAGTTATTCAGAAATTAGTGGCGAAAAAAATATTTTTAACACAAAATTATATTTTTGTTTTGTACTTAAACATTCATTAGCAATTAAAGAGGCAAATATTTTACTATTTTTATTATTGGTAAATAGAAATAAATGTCCGTCTGTACCATTAGCTAATGCAGTATGTATGAAAGACTCCTACTAAAATATGAAATTATTGCTCAATAGAATTCAGTGCGATCACTATCTGCACCACATTTCCAATTTAAACCACATATCCTATTCGGCTAAATACAAAATGTTATAAAAGCAATGAACAGAGATGGAGATATATTCAAATATTTGGAAAGTATATTTGCAGGCATAAGTGAGACCAAATTGAAGCAAAGCATAATTGTTACTCGCCAAGTAAGAGAAATCTTTAAAGACCAATTTTTCAAATCTAAGTTGGCCAATAAAGATGGAAGGGTAGAAAATTACAAAGAACTGCTTCCAGAACTCAGATGCAGCTTGTCATTAAAAATTACACCTCTGGCATGCGCATTTAGATTTTGTACCGTGGCATCGAGTCCGATGAGTATGGCGAGAGGTTCTAGCAAAAATTAGGCATATGGAAACAAGATATAATGGCAACTGGTCCCCAGAAATGTTAGATGATTTCTGCTGAAAATCAATCGTGATGAAGCAGCAGATAAAACTTATTAAAGCGATATATTAAATAGTAGTTAATTTCGTATGTTATATTTAACGTGATCAGATGGTTTTTGCAAAAACTGTGACTTGCACGATCAAAAAGCGGAAATTTGAAGAATATATCTGTTAGAATGCAGGATGTGTAATATGCACATACACAATGTCGTATGTACTTAGGAAACAGAGTTTTCATAATGTTAGATAATGTTAATACAGTAAAACAAATTAAAAATTTTTCGAATAACTACTGAAAACTACTTGGACATCTATAATAAATGTTGTCCTCCTGCATTGACTCCTTCCCAAAAAAAAGTGTGTATCCCTCAGAAAATTGTGCGTTAAAAACTTAGCTCTATCTGGTTCAAATTCATTCTTCTCAAACATAGATTCATGGGCAATAATAAAGTACATAAATAACAGAGCTCTGTTAAAGCACAAGGCTTTTTTTTAACTTATAACCCTTGACATACCTAAGTTTTAAAATTTAACTTCACACACATTAATTTTTAATAATATCTTGGTATCTGTTAGGAACACAAACTTGGAATTCCGCCGATTCTGCCGATGATTAAAAATAATCGGAGTTGGACAAGTGAGCGCGGCTCCTCTCAAATAGAGAAAATATTTACTTAAAAAATATCTTAGAAACTATTGCAGAGATAATTTTGAAATCCTAACTATATGTATAATATAATTTTTATGTTTTTTGGGTTGAAAAATAGGTTATTACATATATATATATATATATAGGGTGTTTTTTTTAGAGGTATAGAACTTTGAATTGAAATAAAACACAAAAAAATCGTTTTAATGTCCATCAATTTAGCTTTATTGGAAGGATAATTTTATGCCATTAATGCCTAAATATGATTTCGGACATGTGGCCACCGCGGCTGGCTCGAATAAAGCCAATTCTACAGGTCCAATTTTCAACCACTTTTTCGAGCATATGGGGCCGTATGTTGGCAATAACGCCACGAATGTTGGCTTCCAAGTCCCCTAACGTTTCTGGTTTGTTGGCGTAGACGAGCGACTTCACATATCCCCAAAGAAAATAATCCAATGGTGTCAAATCACACGATCTTGGTGGCCAATTGACAGGTCCATTCCGCGAAATTATGCGCTCATCGAATGTTTCCTTCAATAAATCGATTGTGACGTGCGCTGTATGGCATGTAGCGCCGTCTTGTTGGAACCACAACTCATCCACATTCATGCCACATTCAAATCTTCCATAAAGTTGATGGACAAAGCTCCAATTGCTGTGCACGGTGGCGAATCGATTCATTCGGGTCCTCTTCAACACTTTGCTCTACAGCGGCAATTGTTTCTTCGGTGCGCACTGTTCGACGTCTCTGCGGATGCGTATTATCACATAGAGTAAACGTAGTGCGAAAACGATCCATGGTTAACCGAATTCATTGCTCTGATGGACGATTATGTCGACCATAAAATGGACGGAGCTTGCGGTAAACTTCGCGAACTGAACCATTATTTTCGAAATAAATTTGCACGGTTTGCAAGCGTTGTTCTTTTGTCAACCTGTTCATGATGAAATGGCAAGCCAGACTAAATATTAATCACTTGACAGCTGACAAAATGGCCGCCAGTTAAAAAAGTGATGCCAACTTAAAGTTCTATACCTCAATAAAAAACACCCTTTATATATATATATATATATATATATATATATATATATATATATATATATATATATACATATCTATGTATATATGTGTGCTCGTGTTTTTGTAAAATTTACAGTGTAAATTAAAATAAAGCAAAGTTAATTTAATATCTATATTTATGATTTGACCAGGCTAAAGTTCGTATGGCTTTTTAAGCCAAATTACATGTGATAATTATTAATGAACAAATAACACCAAAGTTAGTTGTAAATATTCTGACAACACATAGTTGAACGGAACAGCTAGTCGTTTTCGAAGGCCACTAAACCTTCATCATCAGCGTTCTTCTGTGTTTGGTCCATAAAGCAGAAATCTTTCGTATATAAAGCAGAAATCTACATCAACTGACACCACATGATGAAGGTTTAGTGGCCTTCGAAAACTGCTAGCTATTTCGTTCAACTATGTGTTTTCAGAATATTTACAACTGACTTTGGTGTTATTTGTTCATTAAAAATTATCAAAATTAAATTAATTTAATATAGTTTTAAATATTCGTATTCGCGGATATCATTTTAAATATTCGAATTCGAATTCTCGTATATAAAAAATTGACATTCCGCACATGTGTGCAAACAGAAAAAAATATCATCGCAATGCAACCAACAAAACAAATTGTTAATATTTAATTTAAAAATTAACAATCATCATTGTTGATATAACAAATTTAAGTTTTTGTAGTCAATTAAACTACTCAACAAAATTATTTGTTAAACTATATCATAACGATTGCGCACATGTAGAAGAAAAAAGAAATCATGTTTGGTGAGTATTCATCACTTGCGTATTCAATAAAGTGTTGCTCTTTAGCTGAGAGGTAAGTGAGTCAGTTTATTAGTCGTAAGGTTGCCGGTTCAACTCCGCTCAAAAACATTTAGTGTTTTTCGCAGACAAGCAAGACAATCGTTTCGAAGATTGTGATTGTGTTTAAAAAAGCATTGTTAATATAACAATTATGATATGGAAATTCAACAATTTACATTGTTAATATAACAATACGTTTAATTGAAATAACTTTGAAATCTAACACAAAAATAAATGTTGAAAAAATAAATAAATTTCAACAAACTATTTGTTGATATATTGAATTGAAATTATTTTTCAGATTTTCCTTTAACTTACAATTTCGTTAATTGTATTTACAAAAATCATTGTAGGTTCAAAATCAATTAATTATTTAATTGATATAACAAAAAAATTAATTGTATTTACAAATCATTTTTTTCTGTGTATATATACCCAGCAAAAAAATTTTAAAAAAAGTAATCGAGTTTGGAATTAAGCATTTTTGGTGGAAGCTGTTCCTTATTGGATTACCAACTTAATGATTTTAACAAGGCGTGAGACTAAAATAATCGATTCTTGAGAAGTACTTACCTTTTTTATTTGGAAACTTGTTCACGTAATCTATTTAATCTAAAAAAATCATTCTCTTCATTTAGCAGCTTGTACATATTTTTTTTACATTTTAGGTAATGAGATTTGTAAGCGAGTAATGAAATTTAGCAACCATAAAAGTAAGTCATTATATGGCAAGTAGTTCTGATGGTAATGTGTAATTTTTTGCCGGGTATATATACATATATATATGCTTAAGCATATTAAATGAAAAAACATACAAATTACTAAAATTTTTCTGTTACGTAACATTTTCAAAGACTCCCCCCACCCCCACCATAACAAATCATAACAAAACTCGAACCCCACTCCTCTTCCCTACAGCGTTACGTAATATATGGACGGCCCCTAAAGCAAAAAACATTTTCTGCGGTACAATTCGTCAGTAGTATTGTTGACAAAGGCACTGTTGAATCAGTAGTGTTTCTCAATTGATACTTCCTACAGGGTATCTAAGAAACATACATACATACTTACAAAGGTATATATATACAAATCAAAATGCTCCGAATTCGTAAAGAATTCGTAACGATTGGTCGAAAAAATCTTCCGATTTCGGCACCGAAATATTACCGAAATCGTAACAATTTTTGTATGAAATGGTTGACACGACTTCGTAACGATATGTCGGTACGAATTGGTTACGATAAGTCGGTAGGAATTCCTAACGATATGTAGGTACGATTTCTTTTTGGTTTTATAGCAGAGTACCGCTTCATCGTTATGTTGCTGCTATTGTCAAAATAATTTGCACATACGTTTTTTAATATTTGTTACAATCCTTTTTTTATCAACATATACATATTTATTTAAAAAAAAAATTTCACAGACTTTTACTTATGTACTCAAAAATCAAAGTTTTAATGTTTAAAAAAATTGTTCAGAGAAACTACCGAAATGTCTTAACGAATTCGGTACGACAAGTCTGACTTCAGAAAAAGTCGAAACATTTTGTTTGGGGGTATTCATTATGTTTATAAGCTCATACTACCATACATATTACTATACATACATATATGCATTTATTATTATAAAATAATTTATTTCAAATGATTGAATACACTTACATATGTACCTATGCAGGAATGTTATCTCATGAGAGCGTGAGAATTCGTGCGTGATTATTATTATTAAAAAAAGCTCACGCACGATCACGCACGAGTAAATTTTTTTCAATCACGCTCACGCACTCACGCGTGATTAGTTATAATATTTGATCACGAATCACGCGTGACTCACGCGTGACACGATAAAATCACGACATTTGCATATCTCTAATAATTATATTTGCTAATTAATGCATTTAACATATTCACCACAACAGGGTACCGACTACAAAACGTCAAAGGCAGAATACACATGTTTATAAGAGAGTTATTCTTTTGAAGACAGCAAGGCAACACGGCGACAGGTTGTTGTCTATGGGACCGTCCATAAATTACGTAACGCTCTAAGGGGAGGGGGGTTCGAGTTTTGTTACGATTTGTTATGTTTGAAAATGTTACGTAACAGAAACAATTATTAATTTGGTACAGAAATAGGTATGCTTTTCTCATTTATTTATTTAATGCCGAATGTCAATTCAATGTATATCAATTGTTGATATTCGCGAATTCGAATTCGAATATTTAAAATGATATCCGCGAATGCGAATATTTAAAACAATATTCGCTAATACTAATACTTAATGAATGTGAATTTTATAGACATTTAGTTGCTGGTCTATGTTATTCTGCACAATGAAATTTAAAAAATTTTTATGGAAAAGAACTTCATTAAAGTTTATGAAAACTATCCAAAAATTTAATGGTTGTTAATAACATTTGAAAATGATACAAAATTTTTATAATAAACTAGCTGAGCCCGACAAACGTTGTATTACTCTCAATTATGTTATATTTTTTTCAACTACAAATTACTCCACACAGTGGTCACTTGTTGGGTCAGGAAGAAAGCAAAAACCTACCGGGTTATTGACCCGAACCTGTGCTAAAAATTTCTGCCCCACAGCGCTTATAGTTCCAGAAATCGTGCAGACGTTCAGGAAAACATTTCTTCCAATTCTCAAGGACAAAAAAAAAGTTCTTTCAAAAAATATATGCATCCATATACCTATACATACATACATAGGTACATACATACATATGTACATGAAAATATCAAATTGTTAAGTTTTAAAATTTTTGTTGGTCAACCTGAGGCTACAATGTTTAAGTTTTGAGAGATGTGTTAATGGAAACTTGCATACATAGACGTATTTTCATAAGGATATTGTTTCAAATTGTTATACAACCGAACTTAAGAAAAAATATTTAGAAAACAACAGTGAAATGAGTCTAGGAACTAGATTGTGTGCTCCTCTAATTTTAAGGTATTTTTAAGGAACATTTTTTTAAATTGGCATATATTATCTATTGAAAATATGATGTTGTAGAAGGGACAAAAATTAAGAAAAGAAAAATTGCATATCTTTCGTAATCGACATCAGTTTGAGCTATTTGTTCTCTCAAAACACACCAATAATGTGTATGTTTAAAGCTCTCCCGCTAACTGCATTGGTTAAAAAATTTTCATTTTGAGAAAATTAAATATTTTTCACCACGTCAACCTTTATTGATCCAAGATATAAACTTATATATTTTTTAATTTCACGCACATTTTAGATTTATTTGAAGATGGCCAAACAGAGTCATCTTCAAGCTCTCTTAATCAAAATCCGAAACCTACAAGCTTAGATGAAACTAAAGATTTCGAAATTAAAAAAATGCGCACCTCTGAAATACCTGATGACTTCACTTATAGACACTAGTGAAAGCGACTGTAAGGCTACAAATACTGCTCAGTCATCCATATGGAAAACTATAGCAGATTATTTGGCAAAAAAAGGATAGCAGAAAAACAAAAAAAAAATGTTTAATTATTACAAACTAAATTTGTGTGCCATTCATTTAAATTTGGTTTTGGATTTATGACTTTCTGTATATATTTTTTTAAACGAATACGAATATCTAGAAATGGTCCAATATGTGGCAATTCGAATACGCATCACTAATACATACATACAGTTTAGGAATAAGCTCTTCATAAAACCATAATTTTTGGACACTTGGGAAAAAATTTAAAAAATAGTTTTGCCAATATTTGGAGTGCGTTCATAAATAAGTAAGCTTATTTAATTCTTGTCTACGTACTGTGCTAGTCTAACAAAAGAATTTAATACAATGAATTAAATTTAATTTTTATAAATAAAAATTTTTTAACTATTTAATGTTTTTTTCATTGTTACATTATTTCGGTGTGGGAGGGGAGAGTTGGCAGTTTTGTTACGATCTGTTACGGTGGGGAGGAGGTTCAAAAATCGGGGGAAACAGCGTTACGTAATATATGGACGGCGTCTATGCTGATTTCGTTGTTGTAGTCCAATTAAACTAATTTCTATTTCTTTGGCTACAATGAGAAAATTCAGTGTTGCCAGTATAATACAAAATGTTGAAGAATGATATGTTACAATTATTTCATATTATTTAACAGAACCAATGTCCAAAAATTGATGTAGGTAAAGCATAAATAGATTAATTTTTATAATTTTACGTCATTTAAGTACATTTCGAAAGAGTAATTTAATTTTAATAAATGTGAAACATTTGAAGGTGGCGAGACTGAACTATGTATTTATAATTCTGTTGCAAAATGAGATTCAGTCGAGATAAGCTGATTTTGAGGCAATGGTACCTCCGTAATATGTATATTCGAAAGTACCCCTGGTCAAAATTTCAATTAATTTGCGTGGTTTTTCAGGAAGTTATAGCACTATGACTTGTGACTTATCTTTTTTAGACTTCTAATCTCATTTGGAATAAAAGCTTAATTTAGATTACACTTTGGTATATTTCACTTTGAATGTATTGTTTACATTGTGTAGAACGAAGTTTGCTTAGAAAAATAAAGGTTAACGGAGAATTTCAAAATTTAAGTGTAAAAGAAATAAATTTCTGAAAATCAACTTGCACGCTTAAAAGTGTTCTCCTGCAAAACTGTAAAATATCACTTTAGCACTTTTTCCTTATTGCCACAGAATTAAGTATGAGATGCATATGGTGCTGCTGCCGTCTCCAAAATAATTAAGTTGCTGGCTACGAGGCGACAAATGCTGGTAGCTTCATTTGAAGTCGTGTGTTCGTATAGCCTGCTGTGGTGAATGTGTTTAATGCATTTCTAGTACGTTCAATATTAAAATAAATAATAAATAAACAATAAATAAAATTACCTTGTGAAGTAACAAGAGATTTCCTCCAATGTAGTTTTTAGTACAAACACTTTTATAGTTAAACAAATTAAATTGTAATAAGTTTTTAACTTTAGTGTTGCACTTAGTAGCGGTTACTTATTTTAAGATATTCAATATTTTTTAATAATTTAATTTAATTAATATTTAACTTAATATTTGTAATTGTCTTTTTATTTTTGTTATTATACTTATATGTACTCATACATATATTATATGAGACACCCAATATTTAATTTGTTTTATTTAAATATGTACGTATGTTATTTGTAATTTATTTATATTATTTAATAAATTTACTATATTTGTTTAATATCTATAGTTAAAACACTTATAGTATTCGCAATAAATTCTTGCAGGAATTTTTAATGCTTTTTAATTTTTCGATATATATTTTTATTATTTAAACATATTTCACTTTCTATTCACATTAAATATTTGTGGTATTTTTTCTTTTTAACAAACCATTGTATTGTTTTATTATATTTTTATAGTATGTAGTTTATTACTTTCATATATGTATGTATGTACTATGTAAGTAATATAAAAATAAGTTTTTACAATAAGAGTTACGAACGCGTGTATAAGTTTAATCACAATATTAGTAAGGCAAAGAATGGTAAATTTAAAAAGAGAGTGAGTGAAAAATAATTAAAGCATTCTGTTCAAAGCGACAGTGTGTGTGAGAGAGAGAGGTGAAATGTCGGAAAATTTATTACAGTATCCGTTTATGTTTATTTATGTATTTGTAAGTTCACTTTGTTAGTGTTTCGTTGAGAATATGCAGTACGAGTACACACACATTTATTGTTAGTTACAAAATTCAGGTAAAGTACTTTTCTATTTGTTTTATTCTTTTGATTGTTGTTTTTATTTTTTTTTGTGTTATTATGCTTATATGCAATTGCAGTTTTTATGCCTACTACTACGCTAACACTACTAATACTAAATATTTATGTATGACTACAGCGATAACGACGACGAGAACGACAAGAACGACGTTAACATTGCGACCGAATATAACGTCTATTTTGGTTTGTTTCCTTTTTAGCTCTTCAAAAACTTATATAAGGTTTTTCTTATTTCTTTTTGTAAGATTATTTAAAATTTAAAAATTCCTTTAGTACTTTTTATATTTACAATTAATCACATATACATGTGGTACACTTGGCATTTTCAATTGTTTCTTGTTATTTACATAATATATTTTTTTTATATTTTATATATAGTATGTATGTTAAGTCAAAAACACTATTTTTCATTAAACGTATTTCCCAGTTGTTGTTAACACGTCTAAAACCTCACGAAGACTGACTCCATTTCAATTTCTATTCTTATAAATTTCTTTAAGTAAAGCTTTTTAAACGAAAGTAAAATTTAACGAAAGCTTTTATTGTGGCATCTCAACTACCCCTACTACAAAAGCTTTACACTAAATTAGCTCGTATGTTTTTTGTTATTAACAATGTATCATTATCGTCATTCCAATAATTCTGCTTCGTTATTTTCACAAAGAAGCTTTACTCTATAATTTAGAACAAAACCAAAAAATGTCTGACATGTGTTACAGGTGAGCTTGTGTTTTTATTTATTTATTTTTTCTGCTTCTTTGCCTTACTTTCGTATCAAAAACAATACAGAAAACACACACACAAATGCATCCGAACCGAAATGTGTAGTGTTATTTCCGTTATGTTGACGGAAAGAAGAGTTCATAAATTTTTCGCAATTTCTCTCTCTTCAATTGATATTAATGTATTTTATTACACATTATTTTTTAGGGTACGTGTATTGTTATTTGTTAGAAGTAGAGTTTTTCTTTTTCCGCACTTTTTTTCATTCCCGGGAAATCGGGATTGGTTTTCAAATTTCCCGTGATCCCGGGAATTCCCGCTTGAAACGAATAATTAGAATTAATTTTTTAATTTAAAACGGTCATATTCCTGCCGGTTCTGTAAATCGAGTCGATTTAAAAATGCTCGACTTAAAAAAATTTAATACACTTATACACTTGTTCGATGTTTTTTGTAGTTTTCTATTTTGTAGAGCTTGAAATATCATTTCTGAAATTAATTTAGTTTGTTTGAATTAAAACACATCAAAGGGGCGCCATTATTTATTTTTCGAAAACGAGAAATTTACTCGGATTCGGTTTACAGAACATGACCGAATATTTGAAATTCACTTTACGAAATCGAACTTACAAAACTAAATGGGATTTCAGTACGTTCACGTATGTCATAATCCAAAAAAGGTATTTTTACGTGAATACTTATACGTTCACGTATGTGACGATTTGACCCCTGGTGTTTTCTTTTTAAAATAGTCCCACAAATAAAATTTGTTATCTACCATATACATAAATCATTTTCATAATAATTATGTATTTGATATACATATTTACTCGAAGAATTTTTAACTTGCTATTGAATTTTCTAAAAACAAAGAAACACTCAACATACCATAATAAGAATTTCTAGACAGTAGAATTTTAAAGCCCTAAAATTCCCTGGAATGCTCGCAATATATTCCCGGGATTACGGGATTGGAAATTTTGTGTAATCCCTGTGGAAAACACTAGTTAAAAGCAAAAAAATAAAATATTATACATGTGTGAATGTACACATGCATATAAATTTACTGATGTATGTAAAAAATGCATGTGCAATACTACGAGTACTAAAAAAATTGTTGCTCATCTTGTGACGTACCAAATACATACATTTATTATTGCTTGTTGTTGCGACATACATACATACATACATACATACATACATACATATTACATCATTGCATTGTACATTTCACACACTTCCTTATCACGATAGCTCTCTTTTTCAATAAAACAAATTTAATGACACACTTAAAGTTTGGAAACAATAACGAATAGCAAAATGAAATTTTATAGTACTTCCATGTAGATAACCATATATATATATACACATGTGCATTTGTGTATGTGCACATATTTATATATTTGTAAATACATATTTATGTATCTATGTCAATGCTGCCCACAGAGAGAAAACCGAGAGAAATGTATAAGCGTATGTGCATTCATTTGTACAGCAGTGATCTATGCATATTAGAGTGACCGGATCTCATAGAGGGTGAAAAACATTTCGAAATATAGTTCGTCTGGACTCCACAAAACAATTCCCTTTTCTAGATATTGAGATAGCCGAAATTTTAGCTCGATTAAACAACGTTAACCAGTGCCGTTCGTCGCTTGAATTTTAAAAAAATCAAAATTTTTTGCAAAAAAGCTGACATATGGAGCCATAACTCCAGAACGGTAAATTATAGAAACACGCTTAATATCTCTAAGGAAACTTATGTTGATCTTCAAAATTTATATTATAGACATAATTGTTGTTATATTAATTTTAATTGTTGTTATATTAAGTTAGAGTTCTCGTGGTACCTTCATAGCGAAGAGTCGATTAGCGGAATTTTGCTTACAAACTTACCAAACAAACAAAAAATTATAAAAAAAAAAATCGTAGTACATATTATTCGTAATAGGTACATACTGTCTTTAATAAATAAGCTTTATGCTTTCCTAATATTTTTTACATAGTAGAAATAACAAAAACAAAAAAAGACCGCAATCAAAAAAAAAACACAAACGAAGTACCATTGAGGAATTCTCTGTATGAGTACCTAAAATACAAAAAATTTTGAAGTGAGTTCTAACGGCAGAAATGCTTATTTTACTTTGAGTTCCGAAACTCTTAATGAAAACAATATAAATAATAAACCTGATGAAAGTCTTTTTTTAACGGCAGAGCCAATTTTTCAACAGCGATCAATTTCGCTCTGTCCAATATCAAATAGTAGTGATTCATTAACATTACAGTTGCCTAGTACTTCTTCATATAAGCCAGTAATATCATCCCCTTCATCATCACTTAACAAAGTTATCACTACAGACAACAGCGGCTCGAAACTCAAGGTACAAGTCGGAATGGACAGATATATAACCGTGGTAAAGCGTGCGCGAAGCCCGAATTCTTCAAAAATTTCATCTGCTCCAAAAATGTCTAGGGATAACAGCGCAGCCTCAACTAATCTCCAAAACCGCTTTAAAATTTTGCAAGATGACAACAACAAACCCGAGGTATCCTCGAATAAAACATCCAAGCCACCACCAATCTATTTGAGAAAAAAAAATTCAAATGCTCTTATTAAAAAATTAATTTCGGTCATTGGTGAGAATAAATGTCACATTGTTCCAATAAAACGTGGCAACATCGATGAAACGAAAATTCAAATTTATGACGAAAAAGATTTCCGCAAAATGGTTTCTGAATTTGAAAAAAAATAAAACAAGTTTCTACACATACCAGCTTAAGAGTGCTAAAGGCATGCAGATCGTATTGAAGGGCATAGATTCTTATGCTGTTCCCGAAGAAATAAAAGATGTACTCGTCCTCCAGGGGTTTAAGGTAAAAAATGTGTCCAATATAATAAATAGGGAGAAGATTCCCCAACCCCTATTTCGTGTTGAACTTGAGCCTAATGATATAAAATTAGGAAAAAATGAGACGCATCCAATTCATAATTTAAAATACCTCTTGCACCGAAAAATTACAGTTAAAGAGCCACATAAGCGTTCAGGTCCTGTACAGTGCCATAATTGCCAAGAATATGGCCATACAAAAACATACTGCAATTTACACTCTGTTTGTGTAGTACGCGGCACTGCTAGTTGCAATAAACCAAAAAATTAAAGTGATAAAAAATGTAGTAACCGTGGAGGTAATCACACCGCTAACTACAGAGGATGTCCTGTATATTCTTTCGTTAAACAAACTATGAGACAAAAACCAAAGTTAGTCCAATCAGTAAACGCTTACTCCGCCAATCTTGCTCAAATGAGTCCACCAGTTACTTCACGTGTGTCGTATGCCGAGGCTGCTAAGGCTAGTTCTATTCCGACACAAAATGTTTCACCGCAAAATAATTCAACAAATACAAACCCAAACTTTAATTTTAATCGCCTTGAAGCCACTATTGAAAATCTTGTGCAAACTATCAACAACTTTACAACAAATATGACTAGCATGATGCAAGAAATGCTACGAATGCAGAATACACTGCTTCAAGCATTAGTTAACAAACCATGAACACGTTAAAAATATGTTTCTGGAACGCAAACGGCATTCGCCAACATAAAAATGAACGTGAGCACTTCCTCATGGAAAAAAATATTGATATAATGTTGGTTTCTGAGACTCATTTGACCTCAAGAAGCTTATTTAAAATAAATGGTTATACTTTACATGATACAAAGGACCCGAGAGAGAGCATGTGGTGGATCAGCAATTCTGATTAAGTCAAGACTCAAGTACTATGTCCTTGACAACGTTAGTGAAGAATATTTGCAAGCAACGAATATTTTCTTAGAAAATTTTTGTGCGAACTTCGTGATATCATCAATTTACTCACCTCCCAGATTTTCAGTTACCGAAGATCAGTATGAGAAGTTCTACAAATCGCTTGGATCTTGTTTCGTGGCAGCTGGTGACTACAATGCAAAACATACGTACTGGGGTTCGCGCCTTGCAACACCTAGAGCTCGAACTTTGTTTAATACAATTTCAAAAATGGTATTGGATGTTATTTCGAGTGGGGAGACCACTTACTGGCCTACTGACGTACGAAAAATTCCAGATGTTATAGATTTTGGTGTCATGAAAAATATTTCTAGGGATTTAATTCATGTTAAAGCTTCTCTAGATCTCTCCTCCTATCACTCTCCGACTATCGTTTCAATCTGTAACCCACCAAGAAATGACTTACCTCAACCATATATGAAGATGATTAATCGTGTTAATTGGCTGGGATTCAAAAAATATCTTAGTAGTCATTGCACGGAAAATATTACGCTAAGAACACCCAATGATATTGAATCTAGCATTGCTTATATTAATGAAAATATTGAACAGGCTGCTGAGCATGCCACTACCTCCCATCCGCAAACTGGGTTTAATAAAATTCATTCTAGCGATATTGAACGTCTCGTGTATGAAAAAAGAAGAGCTAGAAGGGAATGGCAACAGCACAGATCACCCCAAAATAAAATCAGATTTAAAGAGTGTACTAAACGACTCTAAGAGTTGCTTGCATCTGTAAAAACTGCATCTCTTAAAAATTATCTGGAAGGTCTTGATGTCACACAAACATCAAATTACTCTTTGTGGCGCGCTGTTAGAAAGCTTAAAACACCCGTTGAGTTTAAGGCACCTCTGCGCACATCTACCGGAAGTTGGGCAAGAAGCGATACGGAAAAATGTAAAATATTTGCTGAGCACTTAAAATCCGTTTTTACGCCAAACACATGTACTGGTGTTTCTGATTTGCCGAGTGTAGTTACTCTACCCCCTCGACCCTTAAAGTTTAAGATGCGTGATGTACAAAAAGTAATTGCTGAACTCAACCCGAAGAAAGCTCCAGGTATTGATGGAATTAGTAAGAAGATGCTGATGAACTTGCCGCATATTGCAATAAGAATCTTGCTATTTATTTTTAATGCCATATTACGACTGGAGTATTATCCACAACACTGGAAGGTTGCCAAGGTCAAAATGATTCCAAAGCCGGGCAAAGATCTTACCAAGGCTGAGTCATATAGGCCAATAAGTTTGCTGTCAATTATGTCAAAACTCTTCGAAAAGCTGCTCACGACAAAATTGTCCCCTTGTCTAACAGATAATACGTGCATACCGGACCATCAATTTGGTCAGCATAGCACCATTGAACAAACGCATAGATTGGTTCAATATATGAGGAAAACATTCGAAGAAAAGAAGTATTGTTCTGCCCTGTTTATTGATGTTTCTCAGGCATTTGATAAAGTTTGGCATGAAAGCCTAATTTTAAAATTGAAGACATACATATCTACCAAATAACATTCTAAAACTTTTGGAAAGTTATATTTTAGGCCGGAAGTTCTCTGTTATGGAACGAGAATTTATGAGTACGCTCGAAACTATCTCATCCGGTGTACCACAAGGGAGTATACTGGGGCCAGTTTTGTATTTGATTTATACTTGTGATATGCCTGTGAGCAGTAATATTCATACTTCTACATTTGCCGGTAATACAGCCTGCCTTAGTATGCACGAAAACCCTCATGAGGCATCCCGATATCTTCAGGAACATATAACACAGCTTGAGCTGTGGTTAAACTTATGAAGAATAAAAGTAAACGAACAGAAGTGTATACATATAACCTTTAACCTACGAAAAGATACTTGTCCCCTCATTAGAATCAACAGTCAAATTGTTCCTCAACATTCATATATGAAATACCTTGGTATACACCTTGATCGTCGGCTTACATGGAAACACCATATTGACTCAAAGCTAACAAAAATGAAACTTAAAATAAGTCAGATACATTGGCTGATTGGTAGAAATTCAACACTCAGTCTCGATTGTAAACTTTTAATATACAAGTCGATTTTGAAACCAATATGGTGTTACGGAATTCAACTATGGGGCACTGCTTCAGCTTCCAATATCGAGAAAATCCAACGAAAGCAAAACAAAATTTTACGGTTAATAACATCGGCTCCATGGTACATAAAAAATTCAAACATACATCGTGATTTAAATATGCCACTAGTGATAGAAGAAATCGCAAAATACGCAGGCAAATATTTAACAAAACTCGAGTCACATCCTAATCCGCTTGCTCGTAATATTTTGAACTTTACTGGACACATCCGCCTTAAAAAGAGGGGCACAAGGGCTCTTATACTCAACACTCCAGATGGGACTGCTTGATAATATATTTATTTTTCCTTTTTTATTATCACTACTTATGTATTATTTATAACTATCACTAAGTTTATGTCCGACTCTGGTCGGGCCTAATAATTTTTTTATAGATTTAAGATTTGAATACTTATTGTTAGTTCACATATGAAGATACAATAAATAAATACATGTATTGAAAAACAACAAAAAAAAATATGAAGTCATACCGAGTTACAACAGCCTTTAGCCCCAAAAACGTGAAATAGTACCACTAGGAGCATACTTCGTATATTTCGGTATTAAGTGATACATTTTCCTTTTTTTATATTTATTAGTTTAATTAAAAAACAAGTAATACTGAAAAGTATATATAATGACATTTTTTATTTTCTTCAGTGTCTTCTACTTCTTTGAACTTGAAACAATATAAGAAAGAGAAAAAAGACTATACAAAATTATCGTTTTAGCACAACAGTAATAATACATAGGTACTAAAATTACCTATTTCTAGTTATCAACAGGAATTATTTAAAAGATATAAACTCAACTATAGCTTACGCAATGCTGGTGTTTCGAACTAGACTTGTATCTAACTCTTTCAGTAGCTCGTTTTTGGCAGAAACCTATGATCAAACCCATTTAAATGAACACTTTGTGTATAGTCAATCTGATGCTAAGTGTGTTGAAACTGATTTCACAAAGCTTACTAACACTACTAATTTCTCTTTTGCTAAGATCACTATAGCTGACTTATACATTGTCTTGTTTTCCATTAGGTCTACTGCGTTTGGAGTCGAAGGTATTCCAAGCAAATTAAAAAAAAATTATTTTTTACATAAGTAGACACATTTTACATCCTAGTAATTGGAAGACTTCACACATTATACCAATTCCACAAAGTGACAGTATACTTTCTATCAATAACTTGAGGCCAATTAGCATTTTGGCTGTACGAATTATCGCCCAAGTTACCATCGCCCAAAAAACAAGATGTTTCATCACCCAAAAATTGTTGTAAAAAAAATTGGGTGATTGTTCATAATGAATCCCCCAGGGGAGTCTATTTTTGACTACGGATGTGGCAACCCCGGGGCCCCAGCTGGGGTGATGTGGCTTTTTCCATTGACGTACCTTTGGTACATTACCCATAGAACTTATGTGTTACTACCCAATATCTGAACATAAACAGAGCAAAGGATGTGCACATATTTATAAGAGGAAGACAGGTCCTGTTGATGTCAGTTAGATGCAGCGCCACCTAGAACTTCCCCTGAGTTCAAAAGACAATAGAGGTGAAGCCCTTGTGGTGGAACTTCGAGGTCTGACCAGTGGCTACTTCTGGTGCCACGGGTGCCGGTTGCCCGACAGCCGAGCTGCTTTGAAGTTTTGAGTGCATGTAGCGGTCGTCAGTTTCCTTTGCTAAAATGCCGAGTTCGTCCTACCCCAATGGGGTATACCCCAAGGGATTAAAGGGATGATTTTGGTATGTGTGGAGTAGGCACTGATTATTTGGCGACACAGGCATGCGTTCATCTCGGATGAGTGGTTGAGCTGTGCCGGCAATGGTTGAGGAATTCTCTTGGGGACCTCGCTATGGGTGTATACACAACACCTTAGCGTGGAAGCCGTAGAATTATCGTGGTGGCTGTCGTTGCTACCAAAATCGCTGGGAGAATAGTCTTGGCTTCCCAGTGTGAAATCAATGCTAGTGATTGGTCTGACGCGGTCAGCCAGACACTATTCTAGGTGCTGTTGCCATTCAACAGAAGCTGCTATGGGCACGGACATAGCAGCAGAGTACTTGAATATAGAACAGGGATAACTATATTCAAAGATTGCAACCTATATGCCTTATGGAGTGGGCCATAGGTTCATTCTAAAAGGGTGCATGGGGGCGTTGGTCTGGCGTCTAACCCACACCCGGTGCTTTGGCACACGTGAGATTAGGCCGTAATGGCAGGTACTCACGTACAGCGATTGCACATCTGTTCATAATGAAGAAATGCCAAATTTCGGCAAAATGTTAAAAAACCCAAAAAAAAACTTTTTGGGTGATTATTCATTTCAAATTCGGGTGATTGTACGTAACGAACAAACACCCAAAAACTTTGGGCGATTATTCATTTTACACTTTTGGGCATTCCTTATCACCCAATCATCCAACAATTTTGGACGTTCCTTCATTTAGCGGTATCGTGCGACATGCACTTCGGCGATACATTGTACAGCCCCATATCCTATAGAAATTTTTAAAATAAGAATAAGAAATATAAAAAAAATGTAGACGAGCCTTATTTTACGATTTATGGCCCTCTAATACCAAATTATGACTATACGGTATATTTTCCAACGAATATGACAAATATTGGCATCATTTGAAAGCCTTTAAAACATCTTTCGTGTAAGGATAAAATGCAGGCTTGGTTCATCATGCAAGAAAACTTTATTAGGCAGGAAAAGTTGGCAAGACAGAAAACCTTTATTGGACTGCGCTGTGTCGGGAAACACCATGGTGGAGAAAATCGTTAACCCCGGCCGAAGTCCGGTAGTGGTAGAAAACGTTATTAGGTAGGAAAACTTTGCGAGACAGAAAATCGTTATTAGGCTGCGCAGTGCTGGGACACACCATGTTGGAGAAAATCTTTAAGCCCGGCCGAAGGCGTACTGTGCAGTAAAGCGTTATTATGTATTAAAGTATTCACACATACACAGCGATTTTTGCATAGCCTTAACGATTTTCTCCACCATGGTGTTTCCCCACACGGTGCAGCCTAATAAAGATTTTCTGCCTCGCAAGGTTTTCCTGCCCAAGAACTTTTTTCTGCACTACCGGCCTTTGGCCGGGCTTAAGGATTTTCTCCACCATGGTGTTTCCCGACACGGCACAGCATAATAAAGATTTTTCTGTCTAGAAAAGTTTTCCTGTCTAATAATGTTTCCTTGCACGCCCGAGTAAGTCTGCATTTTGTCATTTCATGAAAGATGTTCTCAAAAGCTTAAAAATTATACCAATATTTGTGATATTCGTGATTATTCATGAAGACGAACGGTTATATGAATAATCTAAGTGAAAGTCGCCTAATAAAAAAATATTGCATCGCCCGAAAATTGTTGTGAAAAAAATTGGGTAATTGTTCATCGACTTTGGGCGACTAAACATTTTTAGATATTTAGGTATTTGTTCACAATGAATAAATGTCAAATTTCGGCAAAATGTTAAAAAACCCAAAAAAATTTTGGGTGATTATTCATTTCAAATTCGGGTGATTGTACGTAATAAACAAACATCCGAAAACTTTGGGCGATTATCAATTTTACACTTTTGGGTCATTCTTCATTTTTTTTTTGGGCGATCGGGCACTGTTTTTTTGGGTATTTATTAGAGTGGTTCGATTTTCGACTTTTTTCGAAATCAATGCTCTACCACACCATAACCTCTGGAGGACATATAATAGAGCCCACCATAAACCACCAAAACCATAGAAACAGTAATATTAGCGAAATTTCACTTTTCGCCAGAGCCTCAAAGTTTTTCAAAAATGTCCAGTAGGCAAAATTTCGATGATTTTAATGTCACGTTTTCTGAATGGGCAAGCGATATACAATATTAAAACAAGTATAAAACTACATAAAATTCATATTTTAAACAAAATAAATCTTTATTTTAGTCGAAACCTGCCGACAAGCCATAAAAATTCTTTACAAAAAAGTGGTAAAAAAGATTATTTTCAGTGAAAAATTTAATGATGTTTGTTCGATTTCAATCAATCTTTCATGTATTTATCGTAATCTTGTTTGCTGTTTGCTTTTGGTAAAAGAGCTCTCGATGCTATTGTTGAATATATTTTTTGATTACGGTTAGTTTCACCAACAACTTGTGAAGATACTGAGCTGACTAATTTAATTGATCTCTCGACGGCTTGTGTGTGATTTGGAATGTCCTTTACTGCATTATTTAGCCAATTATCTACATTCTCAATGCAATTTTTCAGCTGTTCCGTCGATAAAAACTGTGCGATGGGTGGAACTGTATTGCGTATATCAACCATTTCAAAGTACGCTGCTGCTTTGAAGTCAATTTTTGGTTTCGTGAATTTACGAATTTCATGTGCGTTTTTGCGGAATCTTTTGCTTGTAAAATGGATTCAGCAGCATTTTTTCTAATATTTAAATCATCATCCGTTAACACCGACAAGAGAATATTTTCGGCATGTGCAAAATATCCATTTCTTGCGACAACATTGAAGATTTTCTCACGCAGTTTGGACTCGACATTGTTACGAACTAGTTCAATGAATTTAAAAATATGCTTTGGCCCCATTTTGAATGATTCATTTGCTTTGAGAGTAAACCACATCGGCGCATAAACTTTAATTATGAAATTTGTAAAGTTTTTCAACTTTTCTGATGATTGAATATCGATTTCATCCATATATTTTGAACTGTGTCTGCTGTGTCTTGCATGTACTTTTTATTGTTTTGAAATTTGTTATCATCTCTTCGGAAATATAAATAATTCTTCAAAACATCTGCGTTTGTAGGCAATTGATTTGAATTTAATTCAGAACAAATTCCCAAAATGTTATCTGTATTTGCTGATCGTGTTTTACGAGCCATTGTTGAGAAATTAAGACCAATAATAAATTCGATGTTTGTATTATCACTTAACAATGCGACTGAATCACAAACCTGCAGCAACATGATAATGAGAGATGGTTTGTTATAAGAACAAACGGTACTTTCTTTAATAGAGAATCTATTAGAGATGTACAATGCTCAACCGATGTAAGAGATGAGATGTCTCCAGTACAATCATAATATCAACAACTTACAGTTGATACTAATATATTGAAAATATGTTTTTGCTGTATGCAATACCATTCTGTGTCAATTTTTAGTTCCAGTTGTAGCAAAAATTTGCATTAAAATCTCGTACAAACATCATTAAATTTTTCACTGAAAATCATCTTTTTTTACCACTTTTTTGTAAAGAATTTTTATGGCTTGTCGGCAGGTTTCGACTAAAATAAAGATTTATTTTGTTTAAAATATGAATTTTATGTAGTTTTATACTTGTTTTAATATTGTATATCGCTTGCCCATTCAGAAAACGTGACATTAAAATCATCGAAATTTTGCCTATTTTTGGACATTTTTGAAAAACTTTGAGGCTCTGGCGAAAAGTGAAATTTCGCTAATATTACTGTTTCTATGGGTTTTTGGGCTCTATTATATGTCCTCCAGAGGTTATGGTGTGGTAGAGCATTGAATTCGAAAAAAGTCGAAAATCGAACCACTCTAGTATTTATTCACAACGACTAATCACCCAACAATTTTGGGCTTTCCTTCATTTAGCTATTTCGGGCGATAGTAACTTGGGCGATAATTTTTCAGCCTAGCATTTTGCCTACTCTATCAAAAGTAGTTGAAAACGTGATGAAAGACCAAATTTCAAAAGTAATCAATGATAGAGGTTTTATTAATGAATGTCAGTTTGGATTTTGTCGAGGCCGTAATACGGACCTTCTTTTGGCGGAACTCACGGAATCTATTAGGAAAAAATATAATAGTGGTAGAAAAGGCGTTATAGTGTCTATTGATTTATTCCTTGTTGCTTAACAAACTTAATCGCGAATATGGATTTTCATTGTCTGCTTGTCGTCTAATCTGGTCTTACTTGAGTGAACGAAAACAATTTGTTTCTTACAATGGCATGGCCTCGAATGTCATGGGAGTAAAATCTGTTTATAAATTACCATTTTGTCACCCAGATTTTTGTAAACCATTTGCTTTTGCTGATGATATACAGTTGTTTTGGTCTGGGGACTACCAATTTTGTGATACCTTACGAGCTACAATAAATTACGATTTGGCTAATTTGAATAATTTTATGGAAATGAACTACCTTAAAGTAAGTCCGGATAAAACGAAAGATCTTGTTTTTAGGTCCAATAGAAATAATAGCCTAGATATTCAATTGAGATTGTGTAGTACTTTGGTTGAGATTGTCAGTAGTTTGAATTGATAATATTGATAATATTTGTTCCAAGGTCTACCTGACTTTGCGCAGATTGTATCATTTGAACCTATATTTGACGTTGCATGTTAGAAAATCTTTGGTGAAATGTCACGAGTTAACTATTGCATTGAAGTTTACTCCGGCTGCAACATGGGGAACAGAAATAACATCAAATTTATTGTGAACAAAATCATTAGATTTGTTTAAGGTCTTAGATTAAGGGTTCATGTTTCTAACCATCCGAAAACTTTTTAAATCTTGCTTTTGACGATTATTTGAAGTTTCGCTTGCTTTTTTATCGTTATAAAATTATTAAGGCACATAGTCCGTTATATATATATGATATCTTTCACCAGATCGTTTAGAAATTAGGAAATTTTAATCAATCGTATTGGTACTCATGGGCACTCATTTATTGTACGAGCTGCTCGTTTATTGAACATATTGCTACGAGAATTGCGTACCTTTGCATTGCCTCTGACTACTTTTAAAAGGAGACTACTTAATTTAATTATGAATATATCTAATTGAGCAGCTAATTATTTGGGTGTTCCATAAGTTTTTACTAATTTTAACTTTCTTAGTTTTGTGGGAGTTGTTGAATGTTACACAGAAAAAATTATTCCCAAAAAATGTTCAAACAAACGTGTGTTTTGAAATATAATTTAGTTTCAGTAAATACACTGAAAGGAAAACCTTCATTCAGACAATGAAATTCTTCATTGTATTAATGAAATGATTCATTGAAAGTCAGCTAATGAAGCCTTTCATTGGATCAATCAAGAATGATTCATTGTATTTATGAATTTAATTTTGGTGGCTATATCATAAATATAATGAAACTATTTCATTAGTTAAATGAAACTTTTTCATGAATATAATGTAGTTGTTTCATTGATTTAATGAAGTTTTTACATACTATAAGTGAAGTTTATTCATTAATATAAAGAAAATTTCATAAATATAATGAAATATAAACAGTAAATAATGAAAATTTCCTATAAAAACATAAAATCATATCCCTTCCAAACTACCTACTTAAAAAAAGATATATTTTTTTTAATGCATGTATTTATTTATTGTATCTTCATATGTGAACTAACAATAAGTATTCAAATCTTAAATCTATAAAAAAAATTATTAGGCCCGACCAGTGTCGGACATAAACTTAGTGGTAGTTATAAATAATACATTAGTAGTGATAATTAAAAAAAAAAAGGCGGGGGGGGAAGTATTTCCAAGTAGTCCCATCTGGAGTGTTAGGTATAAGAGCCCGTGTGTCCCTCTTTTTTAAGCGGACGTGTCCAGTAAAGTTCAAAATATTACGAGCAAGCGGATTAGGATGTGATTCGAGTTTTGTTAAATATTTGCCTGCGTATTTTTCAATTTCTTCAGTCACTAGTGGCATATTTAAATCACGATGTATAATAGAATTTTGGATGTACCATGGAGCAGATGTTATTAACCGTAAAATTTTGTTTTGCCTTCGTTGGATTCTCTCGACATTGGAAGCTGAAGCAGTGCCCCATAACTGAATTCCGTAGCGCCATATTGGCTTCAAAAGCGACTTGTATAATAAAAGTTTGCAGTCTAGGCTGAGTGTTGAGTTTCTGCCAATCAACCAATATATTTGAGTTAACTTAAGTTTCATCTGAGTTAACTTAGAGTCAATATGATGTTTCCATGTAGGTCTTCGATCAAGATGTATACCAAGGTATTTCACTTGGGAATGTTGAGAAATATTTTGATTGTTGATTCGAATGGGGGAGCAAGTATCTCTTCTTAGGGTGAACGTTATATGGACACACTTTTGTTCATTGACTTTAATTCTCCATAAGTTCAGCCATATTTCCAGCTGAGTGATATGTTCCTGGAGATTGCGGGATGCCTCATAAGGGTTTTCGTGCACACTCATACAGGCTGTATCATCGGCAAAAGTAGAAATATGGATATTATTGTTCACAGGCATATCACAAGTATATATTAAATACAAGACAGGACCCAGAATACTACCCTGGGGCACACCAGAAGATATAGTTTCGGGCACACTCGTGAACTCTCCTTCCACAACAGTGAACTTCCTATCAATAATATAACTTTCCAAAAGCTTTTGAATGTTTATTGGCAGATATGTCTTCAATTTTAAAACTAGGCCTTCGTGCCATACTTTATCAAACGCCTGAGAAAGATCAATAAAGAGAGCAGAACAATACTTGTTTTCTTCAAATGTTCTTCTTACAACTTGGACCAGTCTATGCGTTTGTTCAATCGTGCTATGCTGACTTCTAAAGCCAAATTGATGGTCTGGGATGCACCCATTATCAGTTAAAATTTTGGACAATTTAGTCATGAGCAGCTTTTCGAAAAGCTTTGAGATTGTAGATAGTAAGCTTATAGGCCTATATGACTCAGTCTTGGTAAGATCTTTGCCCGCCTTTGGAATCATTTTGATATTGGCCAGTTTCCAGTTATGTGGAAAATACTGCATTCTTAAAATAGCATTAAAAGTAAATAGCAGGATTCTTATTGCAATATGAGGCAAGTTCATGAGCATTTTGTTACTAATGCCATCAATACCTGGAGCTTTCTTCGGGTTGAGTTCAGCAATTACTTTTTGCACTTCACGCATCTTAAACCTTAAGGGACGAGGGGGTAGAGAAACTACACACGGTAATTCAGCAGCACCCGTACATGAATTGGGAGTGAATACAGATTTTAAATGCTCAGAAAATAAGTTACCTTTCTCACTATCACTTCTTGCCCAACCTCCGGTCGCAGTACGCAATGGTGATTTAAGATCAACGGGTCGTTTAAGATTTCTAGTAGCGCGCCATAAAAAGATATATAGATTTTTTTTTAAGACTAATTTAATTTTTCTTCTCTTCTTTAGAAACTCACATTAATTAATAAAAATATTTCATTCAATAAAAGAATTGAAATTACTGAACTTAAGCCTGACTAAAAATTATTTTTGATTAAAAATTCACTATAGTTCAATTAAAATCTAAAAATGTCTCACTTTTTTAATTTTATTTAATATATATAAATACATATGTACTTAATATATATTTACTAAGGTAAAACATTTAAATTTAAGGAACTCATCAGTAAAGTTCAACACAAATAATGTTTTAATTAAGCTGAAAAATTTTCATGTTTATAGTAAAACTCTTAATATGTTATTGAGAATCACAATACATAAACATGAGTTTAACAGAATCAAACAAAAATCTTAACAAAAGAAGCATTTTTATAAGATGTTTGGCACAACCTTTTGGTATTTGTATAGAGGTGAGGGACGCGAGTGGTTAAAAAAAGAGAAAAAGAGAGATATCTGATATACAATGAAGAATATTACATTGTATAAATGAAATGATTTCATTGCATTTATGACGACCATAATGCTTTGAAATTAAAAGGGATTAGAAAAATAAGAAATAGATATTATTTTCTAACAAAATAACTTTTGATTTATTTATGTTTGACAAACTGTATGCAGTAAGAATACAAAATTTGTGTAACTTATTTATATTTGCCCCAAATTCGCTAAAATGAATATTTGTTTAAACAATCCCAGTAAAAAAAGACACTCCAAAGAAGTCATGAAAATGTAGAGTTTGCAGTCTGGAAGTAGTTCAAACTTCGATCCGATCTAATGATTTTTACATAGGGTTGTCATTGCAAGAAGTTCTCTTTTTCGATGCCTAGTCACCGAATTAGAAGCGATTTTAAGAAAAATTTCCTTTTTTGTGTTCTATGGTAATATTTTTATCTAGGAAAAGCTTTAAAAAGATACATATTTTAACAATTCGTTTCTTTTTATACGAATTTAAGCGCGAAACAGTGTTTTCATGTAAATTTAAGCAAATAACTTCTAAATTTTAGGCCAAAATTAGTTCATAAATTTCTTTCAAAAAATCGATTTTTTTAACATTTTGGTGAGTATTTACTAAAACTATGGAAAAACTACAAGCTTTTGTGTGATTAAAAATAAACTTTTACTTGGTTTTCTGCTAACTATCGGCAAATTAAAAATATCGATTTTTTGGAAGCAATGAAAATGTGGTTCCTTCAGAATGACTTCCATTTTTTTTTTACTGGGATGTAATGATTTTCATTAATACAATGAACTATGAAAAACACATGAAGAGCAGAGAATGAAATATTTCATGCATACAATGAAATTGTTCATTGTATTAATGAAAAGTTTCATTAATATAATGCAGAACATTTAATGAAGCCGTTTCATTCTCTGAATGAATGATTTTCCTTTCAGTGTATTTTTTACTGTTCCAATAAATTATTTGTTCCAATTTTATTTTATGTAAAAACTGTATAGAATGAAAATTATCTATATAACGCTACATTTACACATGAAAGTACTTTCTTGAAATTTCTGTATACGTATTATGAATAAAATTTTAATGAAATGAATGACTTTCATGAAAATTTCTTGTTAACTTTGATAGGAAAGTGAAAGTTCATTTTAAAAATGTCGACAAAAAATAAAGTTGAATAAAATTGCTTTGTTCACTTCTTAATTAGAGTTACCAAGAATGTCACATACACAAATTCATAAGGCAATAAATTGGGAAAAAGTATTACTGTTAATATTGTAATAATATTATTGTTTTCAAAAGTCATGAATTGTCTTCTTCCTGTACATTTGAACGTTACATATTATAATTCTTTAAATATTTATACAAAATAAGGATAATTTATAATATCTATTTACCACAATCCTGTATATTTGTACAAATCTTTAAAGGGGGTAACACTGTTAACCTTTTTTTCATTTTATTTTCTGAAAACATCAAAAATTTACTTTCTTGAAAAAATCGTTGAAAGCTGACTGGAAATTAAAAACAATGTGAGTGTGGTAGTGGAAAAAATGTAATTGTATTTCTACTTTCTTGCAATTAGTTTCATGTGTAAATTGTAGGTAAAGTAAAATATGTAAAAAAAAAATTTATATTTATTTTTTTTATATTTAAATTTGTTCTTTTCACCTAAATTTATTTTTATTTACTGTAAAAAAATTTTCTGATTTTTTTTTAATTTTTTCTACAAATTATTTTTTTTATAGATATAAAAAACATTTTATTTGTTAAAGATTTTTGTTTGCAGTTTTCAAACTTATTATGTTTGTATATTGTGATTCTCAATATAGTATGTATTAAGAGTCTTATTATAAACATACGGAGTGTGTTAGCTTAATTCAAAAATTTAATGTTTTCAATTAAGAATTTTATTGATTCAATTAAATTTTTAATTGTATTCATTAATTTGTGTGGAAAAACTTAATTGATATTATCAAATTGTTTATAGGTGAAAATATAATTAATTTTTTAATTGATAGTACAAGTATTTTAATTGATATTACAAACTCATGCATATTACTTTTTTGTGTGTTCATCACTTGAAATTTCCTTCAATAACTAATACAAATGCATATCAGAAAAGTGTGTGGTGCTGCTATTTAATGACTGTTGGAAACCGAATTCGAACAATGGACCCTTTATAGTCAACGTGCTAACTAATTCAGCCAGCGACACATCTTTTTAATATTTTTAATATTTTTTAACTTTTTTTTTAATTAGAAATATTAATTTTATTCCTACTGAAGTATAAAATGAGTTTATTTAATAAAAAAAAATAATAATAATTACTTTTCGGTAGTTATTTTGTATGGCAAAATGAAGTTTAAGTTTCCCAGCTCTGAAACCGTCTGCTCGATTTTGCTGAGTTTCAATACCAATCTTTTCTGTACCATTTTTAAAACACCAGTCTAAGAACGAAGTCACTATCTTTTCTGGGAGCTTCGGAAAACCGATTTCACATACAGACAGACGTACAGACGGACAGACGGACTTTATGGTTCGCTTATTAATATTCTGGAAATTACAACCGGAATGACAAACCTATATATACCCTTTTACCATTTTTTGGTAAAGGGAATAAAAAAGGAAAATTGATCGTTTAATAACAAAATATACGAAGTATGGCTCCTAGTGGTATCAGTAGTTCGATTCACTAACTTATTTTAGCGATAATCGAACCGTTTAGAAACAATAACATAAAAATTACCGAGTTTTCTATGCAGTAACACTTTTAAACCACATGTGTTGTTGTTAACTAAACGACGATAATTTTTGTGGTGTTATTGAATCGACAACAGTCAGCTGTTCAGTTAAAGCACATGCTATTTTAGCAGAACTCAAGTAAATTTTACAGAATTATTAACACATGTAAAAACTTTTAGCTATAAATAATAATATTGCTATTATTTAAATATTAAATTTAACCTTTATTTCTCAAAATTAAAGAAATTGATGAAAATATGTTTGTGTACAAGTACAAATTCATTTATTTATTTTCTATTCCTCTTTGTGCTCTTCGTTAATTTTAACAGAGCTGGCACATGATATCAAATTGAAACGAAGTTGTGAACAAGAAGTTAGTAAATAACATAATCGTTAATGCAAACAATAATAATTGTAGAGAAAAATAACATTTGTCTATTCGTTAAAAGTTAGTGAATTTCACTACTAAAGGGTGTTGTAACTCGGTTTGACTTAATATAAAATATAAATTTTGAAAAACAACATAAGCTTTCTTTAAAGATATTAAGCGTGTTTCTATTATTTACCGTTCTGGAGTTATGGCTCCATATAGTTCTTAAAAAAATATAGAAAGTGTGTTAAGTAAAAAAAGAAAAAAGGAAATTAAAAAAAATGTTGTATTTAGTTACTTTAATATCCAGAAAAAAAGGTCAAAGTTTCCAGCTCTGGAGCTGTGGTTTTTATTTTTATAATTTTTTTCACCAAACTTTTCTTTCCAAAACGTAAAATATGTATAATCTATAAAGGAAAAGATAAAAATTAATCAGACTTAGTTGCTTTTATATATCACAAAAAGTGTAAGTTTCCCAACCCTGAGATCATTCTTTTTGATTTTTCTGATTTCTTACACCAATCTCTTTCTTTTAAGATTTTAAGATATGTTTAATTTATAGAAAAAAGGAAAAATTTGTTTTAGTAAGTTACTTTTGTATAAAAAAGGTAAAGTTTTCCAACCCTGGAATCGTCTTTTTAATTTTTTAACTTTTTTATTTTGAAATACCAAATTTATTCGTACTGAAGTATAAAATAGGTTTATTTTATAAAAAAAATAAAAATTTGTTTTCCGTAGCTAATTTTTTATATCACAAAAAGTGTGGGTTTTCCAACCCTGAAATCATACTTTTTGATTTTTCTGATTTCTTATACTAATCTCTTTCTTTTAAGAATTTATAGAGAAAAAGCAAACATTTGCTTTAGTAAGTTACTTTTGTATAAAAAAGGTAAAGTTTTCCAACCCTGGAAACATGTTTTAAACTTTTTTAAATTGAAATACCAATTTTATTTGTACTATAGAATAAAATAAGTTTATTTATTTAAAAAAAAATTAAAATTAGTTTTCGGTAGTTAATTTTTTATATCACAAATAGAGTAAGTTTCCCAACCCTGGAATCCTCCTTTTTGATTTTTCTGATTTCTTACAATAATCTCTCTCTTTTAAGAATATAAGATATCTTTAATTTATAGAGAAAAAGAAAAAAATTTGTTTTAGTAAGTTACTTTAGTATATGAAAAAATAATTAAAGTTTTCCAACCCTGGAAACGTCTTTTTAATTTTTTTAACTTTCTCTTTTTATTTCAAATACCAATTTAATTTGTACTGAAGTATAAAATAAGTTAATTTAATATAAAAAATTATAAAAATTATTTTACGGTAGTTAATTTTTTTATATCACAGAAATTTTAAGTTTTCCAACCCTGGAATTATCCTTTTTGATTTTTCTGATTTTTTAACCCAATCTCTTTCTTCTAAGAATATAAGATATATTTAATTTATAGAAAAAAGGAAAAATTTCTTTTAGTAAATTAATTTTGTATAATTTTGTATAAAAAAGTTAAAGTTTTCCAACCCTGGAAACGTCTATTTAATTTTTTTTAATTTTTTTATATTTTTTTTATTAAGAAATATTAATTTTATTCATACTGAAGTATAAAATAAGTTTATTTCAAAAAAAATAATAACCAGTTTTCGGTAGTTATTTTGTATGGCAAAATGAAGTTTAAGCTTCCCAGCTCTGAAACCGTCTGCTCGATTTTGCTGATTTTCAATACCAATCTTATTTCGACTATTTCTGACACACCAGTCCAAGAGCGAAGTCTCTAGCTTTTCTGGGAGCTTCGGAAAACCGATTTCACGTACAGACAGACGGATAGACGGACATCGCTTATTCGTCTTCCCTATGCATAAGGATCCCGAATATATATACTTTATGGCTCGCTTATTAATATTCTAGAAATTACAAACGGAATGACAAACCTATATATACCCTTTTACAATTTTTTGGTAAAGGGTATAAAGAGACATTAAAATTCTCAAGAAATTTAATAGCTAGACAGTTATAAATCCAAAAATCATACGATCATATACACATGGTAGCAAGACAAAAGAAGATCATTCACGTTTGTAGATAAGTAATGGGGACGTACGACATGTTTTTTGTATTCAAAACCGGGAAAAACCAAAAATGCTGGCAACCCTGTTACAGATGGGGGATTTTGGGGACTTTCATGCTGAGATTAACTTGCATATGTGTGTGTATGAGTTTGATTCTTTCTGTGTATGTATTTATGTATATATGGACTTGTGTGTACAGCTTTTGTTGTTGATACGTTATGCTTACAGTATATGGATGTATCTGTGAGTGTTTGTATATGTGTATGCATGTGTGTGCATATGTGTGCGTTTTTGTATTTTAACTTGTATGTTTGCCGGTGTCCACTACTGTTAAGTTACGGTCACACTTGTCAAACATTCGCCCAAAAAAGCGTAACCAACAAACTCTTATGAAAAAAGTTTTGATCCAGATACTTGTTTATCATATTAAACTGTTTCGAATATAACTAATTGACAATGTCATAGAATCCAACAATACTGGCTACTATTTTACTTGACAAACTTTTGTCTAAATTGAAAGATTTTTCATTAACATTTAGTGGTTACGTTTTTTGAGCAAATATTCGACAAGTGTGACCGTACCTTTATTGTAGTGATAGACAAACATGATACCCTGTAGAAAATGTCGATGGTGAAAATGTACTGACTCGCTTTTGTCACTAGTTTTACTCTCTAACTATTCCCCATACAATACTTTGTGCTATAGACATTTATCATACTGAACCAAAAAGGTACATAAATTCAACAAAAAAATTCGTTGACTCAACGAATATTTTTTTTTATTTTTCACCGAAAGAACATGTTCATTGAATTCAATGTATGCTAATCATTGGCTTTTGAATTCAACGTACCAGTTCATTGAAGTTAAGAATCCATACGTTCAAACCACACGTAAATTCACTAAACCAATATATTGAATGCAATGAACTTATTCCTTGACCCAACGTATTTACACTTTGAATTTAATGAAATGATTCATTGAATTTAAGGAACCTATTCCTTGACCCAATGAACGAATTCATTGATTTTTATGAATATATTCCTTGAATCAACGTATACATACTTTTAATTTAATGAAATAGTTCCTTGAATTTAAAGAACCTATTCCTTGACCCAATGAACCCATTCATTGATTTTTATGAATTTATTCCTTGACCTAATGCACCTATACGTTCAAAATTTCACTTCTATTAATATAATAATAGTATTTTATTTAAAAATTCATGTTATAAGAAATAATTTACATACTGTCATGAAAATAGCCGTCAACAATGTTAAGCAGCATTACACAAAAATATTCCAACAGAGTTAATGTAAGTGTTACGCGAAAATATTCCTACAGGGTCAATGTAACGAATAATCTAGAATAGTAGCAAACAACTAAATAAGCATGCGCAGCTTGATTAAACGTACACAAGCAAAAGTAACAACAAAAAGCGTCTGCTTATTAAGAAGATTCACATATTTACACACATACAAACATGCCAATTTAAACGAAAAGCAAAAGATAAACAACCACCGTGTATTGCTTAGTTAATGATGTACACACGTATGCATATACACATGTATGTACATAGTTACCACATGAACTTAATTAGGCAGCACATAAGATGATAATGATCGTCTAGACATTGCTTGAAAATTCTAGTGGAATTTGTGTGAAATATAAAAACAGGTGACGCATCCAATGAGCTAGTCAGTTGCGAGTTAGTTGCGAGTCAGTTATAGTTGTGTTGTGAACGAGTTGCAATCAGTCAATCACTTGCGAGTGAACAAATCAGTTGATAATTAAGTTGTGAATTAATAATAGTCTGTCGTGGAATTGAGATTATTGTGGAGTCTATCGTGTCGACAGCAGTAAAGGAAACAGCGCAGCGAATAGACGTGTGTAAGTTTGTAAGTAAAGCCAGTGAGTCTTTATTGGTGTATCAACTGTGAGTGTCGGCAGAGTGAGTGCCGTGTGTGACGAGCAGCAGACAAAGAGGTGTCACGTGCAGGGTTACCGTTCATACGACTAAAGTCGCAATTTGAACCTTTTTTAGCGGTCTGCGACTTTTTGTGAGACTTTTTTTATGACCGACTTTTGCGACTTTTTTGATTTTCTTGGGACTTTTTACCCTTTACCCTTTTTTGTAAAGATTCTCATAAAAAACATTAAATTTGCAGTAAATTAAATTTGTTTATAAAAAAAATAACACCGTCAAAATTTAAAAGCAATTCACAGATTATTGTTGATTTGGAAGCACTTTTATTATGTTATATTATATTACTTTCTTGCAACCATGTCATGTGTACAATGTATTTAAGAAATTTTTCCCAAAAATTCTGGTTTTGCAGTGCTTATTTTACAAACTTATTTTTAGCTGCCGAGTCAATGAAAGAAAAAGTTGTCATAAAACATACAAGTGTGTACCAAAATGTGATTATTTTGAAATTAGCTTTGCTTGAAACTAACTTGAAAGTAAAAACATGCAACTCAATGCTGTCAGCTTTAAATTTGATATACAAAGATATAGAAGAGTGGATTCCAAAAAAGTAATATTCATGTATGTTGAAGTATAAATAAATTCACCCAAAAAACAGGATATATGGCGCCGCCAATATCAAACGAATAGAATTGAAATAAAGAGCTCTCGGGGTTTTGGTTCGAAATTTTAGAATTTTGTAAAAAATATCTTGACCTCGGCAGCATACGACGGCCAAATTGATTAAACCTAAGTAGATTTCTTCAGTATACATACAAGCACATACAATTATGCAACTGTATATGTTATGAAATATGCAAACCTTTTTGTTTTGATTCAATAATCCTTTTTTATCAAAAAGCGTTTAAAAAGCTGTGCAACTTTTATTTTCTCAAGCGACTTTTTTGTGCGACTTTATTTTTATAAAACGACCTTTTGTGCGACTTTTCAAAAATTCCCAGCGGTAACCCTGGTCACGTGATTACTTGCGCAGTCAGCTAAGGGCTAATAAATCAGTGCAAGTTAATCTCTATTTTTGGTTTAAAATGTGTTTAAACTAGCAAACCTATAAATCAATACAGTATTCAAACCATCTGTAAACGCATAAAATTGGGCGTTTAAACTACCAATACAGGCCATATGATTTTGTTAATTACAGACCATATGTTTTGCATTGAAAGAGCACTCAACTTTTTTCCAAGCCTGTATTTTTTCTTCAGATCTTGTTCGACCTGTTTGCTTACACTCTAGTATTCTTTTATACTATTCTACTTTACCACAGAATACGCAGAAGTGAAGAAAGTGACAGGTAAAAAAAGCTCCAATCATGTTTTTGTTAAAATTCATGGGAGAAAGAGAAAAGCATAGTGTATTTGATACAGTAGTGTATTACTACTTACCAATTAACACAGCTAATAAAAATGTATTGTACTAGAAAGACGTAGCAAAACAAAACCGACGACAAAATTTGAGGGAAAACGAGACAAACTGAAAAATACCCGTATCTTCCGTCTCGTGACACTTCTGTATGTTTTGTGACTTTGCCAAGAATAAATATAATTCCTCTCTCAGTACAATTTGGTGACATTTAGTTGAATTTTTTTAACTTTTTTGCCTTTTTGATTGTACAAAGAATTCATAGCCTGCTGCAAAACAGCTGCTTTTTGGCATTTATTGTAGTGCTGCCACAATATTATTTTTTAAACTACACATAAGGTATGGTTCACTGATTCCTGTTGCGTTTAAGCCACATATAAATTTGAGTTTGGTTTAACTAAACCAGCGTTTAAACTTTGACTGATTTATTAGCCCTAAGAGACGTGCGTAAACTACAGCGAGGAAGGCGTGTGGTAACCAGTTGTGAATATTTGAGTGTAATTTATTAGTTTAAGTTGTATTAGTGTATTTAAGAACTTGAGTAATTTAGTATAAGTGTATTTGTAAATAAAACTTGTATCATTCTTAACCCTAATTACTACACTCGGCTCTTGTATTCATATGCAAATCTCGTAAAAAACGTAACAATACATATGTATATATATGTAAGTAAGTAGGTACATAAACAAATTTGGTTATGATAATATCATATTCTACTAAATTATCACTGCCTTATTTATAAAAATTATTAAAGCTTTATAAAGGGTTAAAATGGAAATATGTTTTATAAACCCTTTATAAAGCCTTAATAATTTTTATAATTAAACTGTTAATTTATAAAATAAACCAAACTATTCAATATTTCTATCAAAGCTTTATCTTTGATGTTGTTCTCTTCGCGGATCGTTCCCGCCAGTTAAAGAAAACTCCTTCACGTTTCCAAAAGCAACGCCAACGTCTTTGTTAATCTGAAATATAGTTATAAATATTTATTTTGCAATAAATACTAAAATATAAAACAGTACTAACATATCGAAATCTACTCGGTTTCTTATACTCGGACCATCTTTTAAAAACTTCGGCTCAAGTGGAAGCTTGGTTCACTTCATTAATTCTGAAAATGGTTCATGCCTGTCAAGTGCTATTGAAACCCTCTGCATTTAAATTTGAGGCTTCTAAAGCAAACCTCTGCGTTGTTTCCTGATTCTTTAAAATTAACATACATACATAAACATGTATAAAATTTTACTATCTAAATAGCATGCAAAATACTTACTTACATAAAACTTGAGAATTGGAACCAATAATGTCAGGAGTAGGTGCATCTGGAACTAATTTTCTGATTTTCCAACTTTGAAGTAATTCAATAAGTTTCTAAAATTCGGAATATTATGCAACTATATTTCTTTTTGCAATGAAAATTAATTATAATCACTTCTTTATTATTAACTCACTTTTTTATTTCAAGCTTTCTTTTTTTAATTGCGCACAAACTTATTAGGTTAAACAAAGAACAACAACTGATTGCTTTGTATTTATATTTTCTTTTTAGTATGTTATAAAACAAGGAAGTAGAACGTTGAATTGAACCAAGTAAAACAAAAATTCAAATGATGGTTCCTTGAATAAAAGTACTCGTTCATTGAATAAAACATCTTCTTCCTGATCTTGAAGTCAAATTCAACGTAATTACATTACTTAAAATCAATGAACAGTTTCCTTGAATCAAAGTACACTTCCTTGAAATTTACTAAACTTTTTGATGTGTAAACATCTATACGCTAGGGGGTAAAAATCTTTTGACTTTGATTTCTTTGCTGAGATTTCTTTGCTTTTCTTTCACAGCATTGTCAAATCGGTGTGAGCTATGTATGAGTGCATTAGTGTTTGAGAGAAGCAATACCAAGGAGAGAAACAAGTCGACCGACTCGAAGCCGACGGTGCGCCGCCGCCGGTTATTTTTCTGTATATTTCCGTACACCAAAGGTGAAAATGAACCGTAAGAGCTACGGACTGAAATTTGGACACAATGTGTAGACATTTGGCCACTACAACAACAAATACATGACAGTTAAAACCTAAAAGGTGTTCCAAAACGAGCAACGAAAAATGTTAAAATCCCATGTAATATACATACAATTGTATGTACATATATACACTTGAAATTTTAAAAGTTAGTGTATTTTTATACCGACTACAACAATTAACACTAAATTTAAAAAATTTAAATCACTGGGTGTTCCATCAGTTAATGCAATTTTGACTTTGTAATTTTGAGAACTTGCTGTATCTTGGAAACCGTAAGAGCAAAACTCTTAAAATTTTCAAAAACTAAAAAATCAAAAAAATATAAAATCGCCAAATATAAAAAAATCGCCAAAAACAAAAAATATCGCCAAATTAAAAAAAATCTAGGACTGAAAAAAATTTCGAAAAATCAGAAAAATCGCCAAAATGAAAAAAATCCTTAAACAAAAAAATCGCCAATATAAAAAAATCGCCAAAATGAAGAAATCTCCTAAATAAAAAAACCCCAAAAACAGTTTGTTTTATTAAACTTATTTGCTTAGTAAATGGTCACACTGCAGTATATGTATATGTACTGCATTCAAAATTGCAGTAAGCAGTAAATTTACTGATTACTAAAAAATTCAGTAAATTTTTACTGCTAATGAAATTTAATGTGCATTACCAGTAAAATCGTAGGGCCGTAATCATAATAAAATTGTAGCAAGTGGCAAAGTTTTTTCATTCAAATTTTGAAACTTTTGTATGAAAAATATATATTTAGCCACTTGGTAGAATTTCATATGAATATTATGAAAATTCAATGCACCTCATCATATAACAAATCATTTAGCCAATTTATAAAAATTGTAGAAACAAAATTTTAGTAATCAGTAAAAATTTACTTGTTAAACATTTTTTATTGTTTTTACTGAAACTTTAGTTGTAACTGCCATACTATGATAACTCGCCCTGAATCTGGTGCATCAATCGATAATGCTTACAGTAATATTGGAGACAATCTATTTATTGACACAATTGAATGTGCTTTAACTGACCATTATATGGTTTCGTGTTAGTCTTGAATATGAAAAAATTGTAAAAAAATATGTAGCTATGTGCTCATCTATGGTAAATGCGTTTACTTTTACTTTTTAATTTTTAATTCCTGTTGTTCAGCGTTTATTTGTTGCTGTTCTTGTTGTTGTGTACGCATTGCAATTAAAATAAATTCAGTAAAGTGGGACTTTGACACGCGCACATTCGGTTTTGATTTTTTATTTTTTTTTTTTTATTTAGCTTTCTTTCTTTTTTAAGTTTTTTCAGTTTAAACGATCTTTTTTTTGGCGTTTTTTTTTCTCTTTTTGCGTTTTTTTAGTTTTCGCAATTTTTTTTTCATTTTGGCGATTTTTCCATTTTGGCGATTTTTTCTGTTTTTGGGGTTTTTTCATTTTGGCGATTTTTTCTGTTGTTGGGGTTTTTTTATTTAGGCGTTTTTTTCATTTTGCCGATTTTTTTATATTGGTGATTTTTTTGTTTAAGGATTTTTTCATTTTCGCGATTTTTCCGGTTTTTCGCGATTTATTTTAGTCCTAGAGATTTTTTTTGTTTTTGGCGATTTTTTATATTTGGCGATTTTATATTTTTTTTGATTTTTTAGTTTTACCTTTTATGAAAGTTTCAAGAGTTTTGCTTTTACGGTCTCCAAGATACAGCAAGTTGTCAAAATTACAAAGTAAAAATTGCATTAACTAATGGAACACCCTTTAATTTAAGCTTTTTAAATTTAGTGTTAATTGTTGTAGTCTGTATAAAAATACACTAACTTTGCAAATTTCAAGTGTATATATGTACATACAATTGTATGTATATTACATGGGATTTTAAAATTTTTCGTTGATCGTTTTGGAACACCCTTTAGTTTTTAACTCTCATGTATTTGTTGTTGTAGTGGCCAAATGTCTACATATTTTGTCCAAATTTCAAGTCCGTAGCTCTTACGGTTCATTTTCACCTTTGGTGTACGGAATTGGTATTGCTTCTTTCAAACACTAATACACTCATACATAGCTCACACCGATTTGACAATGCAAAGCAAAAGCAAAGAAATCTCAGCAAAGAAATATCAGCAAAGAAATATCAGCAAAGAATCAAAGCCAAAAAATTGTTACCCCCTAGCGTATAGATATTTACACATCAAAAAGATACTAATATTATTACTATGTAATTTTGACAATTTTTGTAAAACTAAGAAAACCGAAAATTATAAAATCGCCAGACCAAAAAAAAATCGCGAAAAATTAAAAAAAATCGCCAAAACGAAAAAAAATCGCCAAAATTAAAAAATAATTCCTAACACTAAAATAAATTGCCAAATTCGAAAAAATCGCCAAAATGAAAAAAACGCCAAAATGAAAAAAAATACCAAAAATCTAAAAAAATCGCCAAAACGCGAAAATGTCGCCAAGACTAAAAAAAAATATTAAATAAAAAAAATCGCAAAAACGAAAAAAATCGCCAAAAATAAAAAAATCGCCAAAATGAAAAAACGCCTAAAACCGAAAAAATTGCCAAAACAAGAAAATAAAGTGTCAAAACTAAAAAAGGAGCCAAAACTTAAAAAATCACAAAAAACTTGAAATTTTCAAAAACGGTAAAACTAAAAAAACCGAAAATTATAAAATCGCCAACCTACAAAAAAATCGCCAAAAATTAAAAAGAAATCGCCAAAATTAAAAAAATCGCCAAAATTTAAAAAAAAAGTTCTAACACTAAAATAAATCGCCATATTCAAAAAAATCGCCAAAATGAAAAAAAATGCCAAAATGAAAAAAATACCAAAAATCAAAAAAAATCGCCAAAACGCGAAAATGTCGCCAAAACTAAAAAAAATTTAAATTAAAAAAATCGCTAAAATGAAAAAAATCGCCAAAAATAAAAAACCGCCAAAATGAAAAAACGCCAAAAACCGAAAAAAATCGCCAAAACAAGAAAATAAAGTGTCAAAACTAAAAAAGGAGCCAAAACTTAAAAAATCGCCAAACACTTGAAATTTTCAAAAACGGTAAAACTAAACAAACCGAAAATTATAAAATCGCCAAACCAAAAAAAAAATCCCAAAAAATAAAAAAAAAACGTCAAAACGAAAGAAAATCGCCAAAATTAAAAAAAAATTCTAACACTAAAATAAATCGCCAAATTCGAAAAAATCGCCAAAATGAAAAAAATTGTCAAAATGAAAAAAACGCCAAAAATCGAAAAAAATCGCCAAAACGCGAAAATGTCGCCAAAAATAAAATTTATAAAAAAATCGCAAAAATTAAAAAAATCGCCAAAAATAAAAAATAAATCGACGAAAAGGAAAAAGCCAAAAACCGAAAAAAATCGCCAAAACAAGAAAATAAAGTGTCAAAACTAAAAAAAGAGCCAAAACTTAAAAAAATCGCCAAAACCAAAAAAACGCAAAAACCGCCAAAACAAAAAAAAACGAAAAGACCCCAAAAACGAAAAAAAGCCAAAACTATATATTATATAGGATGAAGTTTGTATTAAATTACATATCTAGTGTTCGTACGGAACCCTTCGTGCTCGAGTCAGTTTCAAGGTTTAGTTCATTATCTACATAAAATTTTTTGTTGAATTTCAAGGAATAATTTTTTTTAAACAACGTATAGTACGTTGAATTTCAATGAATTTAAATCAATGAATGCGAGTTCGTTGAATTTATTTGCCAGTTTATAGAAGCCATGTGGAAATTCTCGGCTGCCTATTTAAAATGAAAACAAAAACAAATTTTGAGTGCTTTATTTTTGTTTTCAATATAAATAGCCAGACAAGAATTTCCACATGGCTTCTATGAACTGGCAGTATGTAAAACTGTTTTTTCAGTGCATGTGCTTTTCATTAAAAACCTACTAGTAACACTAAAACAATTGATTAGGTAGTGACTACGTAGTTCTTATGGAAACATGGAGACATACCAACCACACAATTAGTTACTGGTACATTTCTGTAATTTACGTACATATAAATGTATGTATATTGACAAGTTGTGGATAATTCCACCACAAATACAACATTCGGTTTCCCCTTTTTATTTTATACTGACGGGTAGAAGAAAACTTATTATACTAAAATTGTCACTACAATTTTAATTTTGATACAAAGACCCTTGGTCCCAATCTGACTGCAGGGTAGTGACAAGGAATCTGTGTATTTGTGGTTATGTAGTGATCATTATTTGATATACATATTGTTACATTTTTCTCTCTATAAAAACGCTTTTCCGTAGATCCGAAGATTTGCAAATGAATACAAGAGCCGAGTGTAGTAATAAGGGTTAAGAATGATACAAGTTTTATTCACAAATACACCTAAACTAAATTAATCAAGAGCTTAAATACACTAATACAACTTAAACTAATAAATTACACACAAATATTCACAACTGGTTACCACACGCCTTCCTCGCTTTCGTTTACGCACGTGTCTTAGCTGGCTGCGCAAGTATTCACATGACACCTCTTTGTCTGCTGCTCGCCACACACGGCACTCACTCTGCCGACACTCACAGTTGATACACCAATAAAGACTCACTGGCTTTACTTACACCCTTACACATGTCTATTCGCTGCGCTGTTCCCTTTACTCCAGTCGACACGATAGACTCCACAATAATCTCAATTCCACGACAGACTTTGCTGTCACTATAGACTGTTCTATAGTTTCTCCTTTACTCCAACTCACGTGTTAAGCACAGACTGTTCTTAACTATCAATTCACCACTGTATCGCAGACTATTATTAATTCACAACTTAATTATCAACTGACTTGTTCACTCGCAACTGATTGACTGACTGCAACTCGTTCACAACACAACAATAACTGACTCGCAACTAACTAACTCATTGGATGCGTCACCTCTTTTTATATCCCACACAAATTCCACTAGAAGTTTCAAGCAATGTCTAGACGATCATTATCATCTTATATGCTGCCTAATTAAGTTCATGTGGTAACTATGTACTAATGATATGCATGAGTGTGATTGAATCGCTGTTCAGAACATTCTAAAATTTTCAAGCAGTCTTCCTATTCTCATTTGTAAAAGCGAAACGAGCAATGGAACTAAAAAAATGTGTGTTGCTGTTAGAGAATGGAAGCATGCGAGAATGGAAACATGAGAAAATAGAGTCATGAGAGTAATGAGACATGAGAGATCGAATAGAATATAACATCACTCTAGTTCAGTGTCCCACAAAATAAAATATGTTTGTATTGGTGAGAAAAATGAGAGTAAAATAAAATTGCACTTGGAGAAAAGTTTTGTAATATAAAATACATGATGTGGTTATTAGTTGTATGAATTTATTTTTTGTAAATAAGCAAATTTACTAAAAACTTAAATAAAAAGTAAAAATTTAATAACCATTCAACAATTTAGTGTATAAATTCAAAATTAAATTTATTCACAGCTCTGTTGATACTATTAAAATGCCCTTTTAAACCATTTTCCCTATTATTTTTTAATGTTTCATAACATAAAATGCATTGCATATTGCGAAAAGCATTTTTCATCACGAAATATTTCTTAGCTTCCATAATTATATTATCAATTTTTTGTCTGTAGAAATTTATTAAATTTGAACTTTAATTTCGTTCCATGTGCTCAAAAAAACTAAACCAAAAACCAGGAAAAAATTAACATACGCGTACACAACTTAATTCGTCGCTTGCTCAGTGACGACTAAATGAAAGAGCATAAGCATGTATGTGATTTTCACCTGCACAATTGTGCTATGGCTTGCGGGTTACTGCTCTAGTTGTCGTTTGTTTCGTTCAAAAAAAGCGAAACAAACGAATCATGCATGTCTTTGAGAGAATGACAAACGAAACACACATTTACTTTCATCTTTCCAAATGATTATGGAAACATTCGAATGTTTTGTTTTAAAAAGCGAAACAATGGAAACATGCACATCTGTTTGGAAGTAAATGCGGAAGTTGGTGTTCGTCGTTTCTGAAAGAAGGATACTCAAAAAATGGATTGCCATGACGTAAGTGAAGTTTGTAAATACATATGTACATATCGATGGCATAATATAAAAAAGGATTAACTCGAATTTTAGATATTTTACAGGAGAAGCAAAAAACTTAAGAAAAAATAAAGCATTTACCTGCAGAAATAGTTTTTAAAGTTGCCATAAGTCCTTGATTTTGAACTGTAACGTACTAAGACCTTCAAGGAGGATGCCATTATACGTTAAAAAAAAAAAAAAAAAAAAAAAAAAAAAGTTAAAAAAAACGATTTCGAAAAAAATTGTGTTAAGCCTTTTGTATATTAAGCCATCGTTATGTAGGCGTTATACTTTTTAAAAATGTTTTTAACTGAAAATATAGGTTTTATAATCAAATTAAATGAAAATTTTTGTTTTGATTCATATGTGCATTGGCTATTTTCCAATTTTAGTGAAACAACAATTCTGTAAAAAAAAACATGTCTGTAAAAAAAATTAATGTAAGACCGAATTTTTATTTCAAACATAATAGGCAGCAACCACAGACTCCGGTCAAACTGATGTCTCCAATCAAATGTTAAATAATTCTAATATAAAAGAGAACACTATTAACGGCAAGTTTACAATCATCAGTAAACGAGGTCGCAGTAAAGTTTGGGAAGCTTTCGGAAAGGTTTCCGATGATACTGGGCAGGAAATACCGAACATTGTAGCTTGCAGAAAGTGTATAAATATTCATAAATACAACGAGAGATCAACCTCTAACCTCGTGAAACATAGATGCTATTTGTTGACTACATCTATAGGCACAAAAGCTGTAGTCGATGAAGAAAGCAAAAAAAAAACGCAGTAAGTGTATTTACTAAGTGGAGTGTTGAGAATTGCAGGCCTTTCAAGATTTTAGCTGATTCGGGCTTTAGAGACGTAGCTCAGTTTTTAATAGACATTGGTTCGAAGTATGGATCCTACGTCGATATAGAAAATCTTTTACCGCACCCGACAACAATTTCGCGGAATATTGAGAGTCTGTACACCAAACATTTCGTTGAGCTCAAAAGTGAGATAGTGTCCATCAAAGATTCAGGTTTTGCCTTGACGGCAGATTTATGGACTGATGATTATTTACGTAAATCGTTTTTGTCCATCACTATCCATTTCGTTAAAGAAGGGCAATTATTAACGAATTTACTTGGATTTATGTCCATGGAAGATGAAAAGTGTACACGTGAGTACTAAAATTTAGTGAAGCATACATATCCCCATTTTACATTGGTATTTTCTCTTTTGATTTTAGACACAAATATACGGCTTTCTGTAGACGAATTGTTGTCACTGTATGATGGCACCGCACCTTAAATGATAAGGTTGTAATTGTTACCGACAGAGGGGCAAATATGATTGCAGCATTTCGGGATTGCAATAAAATACACTGTGTAAGCCACCTAATTCACAACGCCGTTGAAAAGTCGATCCATGGATTGTCAGAAATATCAATACTATGTCAATTGTGTACGAAGCTAGTGAGATACTTCAAAAAGTCAGGGGCGAACAACAGCTTGCAAACCACTTTAAAGAGTTTTTCACCTACAAGATGGAACACCATTTTTTATATGTTAGAATCTATTGAAAAGAATTGGTCCGACATTATAAAAGTTTTGCAGGAAAAAGGTCAATTACATCGGATTGATGGTATCAACTTGCAAATTGTAAAAGCCTTAGTTGAAGTGCTTCAACATTTTGAGAAAACCTCCAAGTTGCTTGAAGGTGAACAGTATCCGACCATGGATATTGCATTCGTTCATATTCACCTTATGAAAAAAAAGTGTTTCCAAAGATACTGATGCAGGCGTGGTAAAGGAATTTAAAGATACTTTGGCTTTCAACATACAAAATGTAATTGTAGAAAATTTAACGCTTTTCCACAAAGTTGGTCTTTTTCTGAATCCTCCAGCCAACAAACTCATATATTTTCATGATATCGAAAGGCAAGAAATACTTGATGAGTGTAAGCGCCAAATGAAGATATATGATGAGGATCTGTGTGGTCAAGTCAGCCAAAGTCCACCACATAACGTAAAACCGCCAGCAAATTTAGAAGCTCTGGAAGATTTTTTGGGCCAGACCAATACATTTGAATCGACGGATAAAGTGTCGGATGAAATTCGGCTTTATACTGCTTTAAATGTTGCTTTGAATGACGATTTTAACGTATTAAAATGGTGGGACTTACACAGAAAAGACTTCCCTTTGTTGTATAAGGTAAGTTGCAAAATATTTGCAACCCCGGCAAGCAGCGCTCCTTCCGAGAGAGTATTTTCGCTTGCTAGGAATTTAATTTCGGATCGGAGAACCCGTATTTGTTGCACTGACTCCACAATTGAGCAATTAATGTTCGTACACTCAAATTCGAAAAAAAATAGTGCAGCAGAAAACCAAGAGCAGGAACACTGAGCGATATAAGGTCATGTGAAAACACACGAAGTGGATCATGTAAGTTTGAAAGCATGTCGAAAAAGATGAACGATGATTGTTATCTGGTACAGCCTGCTTTCAAATTTCTATGGTGTATTTGATGTGTTTTAACATGACCTCTTTTTAGTAAGTAGTATCTGCTGGGTTCAAAAACAATGAAAAGCTTTAAGTTGATGTAAATGATATAAAGAAATATGTTTTTTGTTTTTTTTTTTTTTTTTTTTTTTTTTTTTTTTTTGTTTATTATGTTCTATGCTATGAACAATTTTTTTTAGATGTAAGTAAATAGGTGTAACGCTTTTTTAGTAAGTAGTATCTACTGGGGTGAAAACCAAAGAAAACCTTTAAGTTATTGTAGATGGTATAAAGAAAAATATTTTTTCTTTTTTGTTTATTATGTTTTATGCTGTGAGCAATTTTTTTTAGATGTAAGTAATGAAATTAGATTTTTTTATGTTTTGAACAATTGTTTTTTGATCTAAGTAATGAACTGATTTTTTATGCTGAGAACTTTTTTTTAAAAACTAAGTAAAATGAAATAAATTATTATTTGCTGTGAACCTTTTTTTAAACTAAATAAAATGAAATAAATTATTATTTATTATGGAAATTATTTTGTTTCAACTTTTGTAAAACTTCTTTGTTGTTGTATGATAATTGACGGATCAAAAGTAAAAGCGACACTTCTGAGTACTTTTTCTAAAAATGACACAGGAAAGATTCAGCGTAAAAGATAAAAAATAAGTATGTGAGCAAAATCAAAACACTTAAAACTCGAAGCAACCATGAGAGGTCGCTGACTCACTTTTGCCGTGCCGAGTTTTGCGCGTGCACTTGCACTTGATTTTTAAAGCGACGGCGTAGTCATCTTTGTATATACACATTAATTTCTTTACCTCTGCCTTCCACATTTTTAAAACTGTTACAACTTTGAAATAAAATCCTGAAACAAACTTGTTTAACGCTGAACTATAATAACAAAGCATGAAAGTAGGCAAAAATCTGAAAAAAACTTCTTAAAAAGTCAGGTACTGTAATAACAAAGTGAGCGAAGACTTTTTAGGTGCTTTATTCACTTGTGACACTTTATACCGTTATCTCAACAATGAAAAGGACTTTGAAAAATTTTTTTTATTTTTATAGCAAAGGAAGTAAACAATAAATGCATGAAAAAAATTTTATTTCAATTGCATACATACCCAGGCAGAAATTGTAACTTTGCCCAAAAAATATGTACCACCACAACACTGTAAATACAAAATTACGACTCTTCCAAAATTTTTGTAACACCACAGTACTCTAAACACAAAAATGTGACAAATACCGCGTTCTTAGTAATGCTATACCACAACAACACTGTGTATACAAAATTTCGATGTTAGTTTCCCAATACCCCGTTTACAATAATTCTATACGGCTACAACACCGTAAATACAAAAATTTGACTTTAGTTCCCCAAGTACCCCGTTCACAATAAGTTTTTACCGCTGCAACACCGTAAATATAAAAATTTGACTTAAGTTGGGAAATTCACATTGTGACAACCTTATAAATATGTATTTAGAGCATTATGACAACATTGAAAACAAGAGTCGGAGGACGGTCATTCGGCGTTATCATTTTAATGTTATGAGTACATTAAAATCTTGGTAAACGAATGTTGTACTGACGTTAGTTGTACCCGGAGACAATCGTAGCAACGTCATGCTGATTGTCTTTTTCTGCCTGGGTAGTTGCATTTTTGTACCTGTAATACAAATTTACTTTATTAACGCATACTTTATGGGCTATGTGTATGTATAAACAAGTGTATGTGGGCCTGTAAGCGTATCAGTACGCTGACCAAAAATTTCATCATGAAAGGAGCAATAGAAAGGGTTGGATTTTTTATTTCAATCGTACAACTGTTGGCACGCAGAAGCAGTGTGACCATATTAGCTCTTTTGAAGCTAAATTTAGCTTTATTTTTTAATGTTTAGGTCGAAATATTTCATTTAGCTCTTAGCAACGCAGACAGAATCACTGCAGCAGATTTGATCTACATCATAGTGTAACAAGTATACAGGTGGCCGCATAAGGGCGACAAATACAAGATAACATCAAAAACCTAGATAATGCTTGTCAAGAAAATCCATGTGATGGACGTGGCGTATGAACAAAGAAATGCCAAATTTTAGCGTAGATGATTACTCTTTTAGAATCACAATGGCAAAAATTAAATTGCTTTGATTTGAAAAACCAAAAGTCAACAACGGAATATTGGATTAATATTTTTGAGTACAAAAACGCAATTAATGAAAACCATTTTAGGGAATTGTAAACTTTTGTGATGAAATTTTTAGTTTTACCTTTCAGTAACTGTGACGAAGAAAACTAAAAATGGCTGCTTCATTAAAATTGTTAGCAGAAATAAATAAATTGGGCATCATTATATTTGTTATTTTTGCGCAGAAACATTTTTATTACTCTTTTCAAAGTTTAAGCTTTTTTTGTATCACTTTTCATTACAATAGAGCCAAACAAAACAAAAAATATTTGGAAAAACAACGAAAAAATGTTCTCAGCTGCTTTTTTGATTGTGAGTTGAAACACTCTATGGACCGAAAAATTGTCATCAAGTTTGTATCAATTTTTAAAATTGTGAGTTTATTAGTAAAAAAAAAGTATGAATACATTAAAACATGAAAGGCAAACATTTATCGTGTAACCCAAAAGTTAATAAATAGTTTAATGTTGTTTTTGATTCAAGGTTTTTTATTTAAATGAACCAAATATATTTTTTTATATTATTTATACCTACATAAACACCTTTTAAACTATAAAAATTTAGAAATAATGAAAAGTTGCTATTGCAAAGCTATAAAAAAATTTAGCTTCATTTTTTGGCTTTAAAATTCCTTCTTTAGCTCTATTTTAAGCCTGATTTAGCTTCATATTATTTTACAATCTGGTCACACTGCGCACAATCAACTGATTCAGAGAGAAAAATAAAATAAATACGTAAATGTTTCCTTTGTTTCACATTTTAAAACAAAACATTCAAATGTTTCCATAATAATTTGGAAAGATGAGAGAAAATGTGTGTTTCGTTTGGTATTCTGGCATGTCTCGTTTGTTTCGCTTTTTTTGAACGAAACAAACGACAAATAGAGTGATGTTATATTCTATTCGATCTCTCATGTTTCATTACTCTCATGACTCCATTCTCTCATGTTTCCATGTGTGTTTGGTTTCGTTTCGATTGCTTGCCTCCCAGCGAATAGAGTAAATATTCGTTTCGTTCGTTAGATGTATTCTGAATTAGAGTTCTGTTTTCGCTTCATTCTCAATAGACAGAAAATCAAAACATTCATGCAGCTCTTTACTATGTACATACATGTGTATATGCATACGTGTGTACATCATTAACTAAGCAATACACGGTGGTTGTTTATCTTTTGCTTTTCGTTTGAATTAGCATGTATGTATGTGTGTAAATATGTGAATCTTCTTAATAAGCAGACGCTTTTTGTTGTTGCTTTTGCTTGTTTACGTTTAATCAAGCTGCGCATGCTTATTTAGTTGTTTGCTACTATTCTAGATTATTCGTTACATTGACCCTGTAGGAATATTTTCGCGTAACACTTACATTAACTCTGTTGGAATATTTTTGTGTAATGCTGCTTAACATCGTTGACGGCTATTTTCGTAACAATATTTTGGTTTGCTGTTGTGAGTTGTCGTTGCAGGTTATTGTATGTATGCATTTATTTTTGGGATCTCTGGGGAAATAATATAATAACTACAAGTAGTGACAACCCTGATAACTTTTTGGAGCGAATATGCAGAAGGAATGAATTTGGTAATGGATGTATGTATATGTTGTTGGATTGATGTATATGATCGTATCTATTTTTGCTTTGAAGAATGCCACTGCTTATGTGAATTACATCGAAGCTTCTTCATACATATGTATGTATGTCTGTATATATGTTTTTTAGCTTATTTGCGTTATTCTTCTTATGGAGATAGAAAAATATTATGCTGGCAAAGGATTTATATGTACATGTGCATTTGAGATATTAAATATTTTGAATTCCATCAGGTTGATAAGTAGAGTTTTGTGAATATGGGTAATGTACTTGTGGTGGATATTTTCATTTCAATATATTTTACTTCAATGCACAAATTGTAGGAAATAGCTTTTGAGGAAATAAAACAAAAGTTTATTGAAGCACCTACACTAACGTGTCCCGCACCTTTATATTGCAAACTGATGCTAGCGATTTTGGTCTGGGTGTTGTTGTGTATATGAATTGTATAATATATGTACATATCTTAATACCAACACAGAAATTATAATTGATGACTACTACGCGATTCTCATATAAATATATAAGTAGAAGAAAAAATGTAGATTGTCATGACACTCAACTTGGGTCCTATTGAAAATACTGCGGTGAAGATACGGAGAATAAACAATAACGATGTTATTTTGATCTCAATGTATTGTCAACCGAATTCCAGAGTTGAAACAGAACAGTTTGAAACACTTCGGGAGCTATCTTTGAACTCAAGCGTAGTGATAGATGCTTTTTTTAAGAGACGTAACACTCAGGCAATTAATGCCTACCACTATTACTAGGTGTTACTTTCTTTAGGAAAGGGATAGTGATAGAAGACAGGTGGTGAAGGAAGCTTCATTCTTTTACAACTTTGCTTTTTTGTACGCTTTTTAATAATGCAGTGTTGAAGCGCCTTCTGGTGTCAAATGAGACGTATTAAATTTTTTTGAAGCTGTGTTTAGTAGCCATTTTATTGATTATTTTACTTTGCCGATGATTCTGCTACACAATACCGACGAAGGAGGGCGCTCTGATGTTACAATAGGATTAGCATCTGCTGAAGTCGGTATAGTTCAGTGACCAGGGACTATGCCTTCATCACTTGAACTTTCCTACAACAACTGATACAAAGGGACACTAATGCACATCAGAAAAATGCGTGGTGTTGTTATTTTAATTGACTGCCGGATACAGGGATTGAACCCAGGATCTTCTGTTTTGTAGTCAACGTGCTAATTACTTCAGCCAACGCCACCCTCAACGCGAGACATAACCTTTATGAATTCTTACTGAGAAATCCAGATCTGGACTTTTTACGGACGGAGGGACCTACTCATATTAACAGGGTCATGTCTTCATACATTGACATATTTATAACGACAGTTGACCTTGTACCAGCAACAGGGGACCTTTACGGACATTATCTCCTGCTCAATTAAATAAATCCAATATATTCTCTAAAAATTTAATTGAACCTTAGGTAAAGACTTCGTGAAAAAATCAGTAACTTGCTCTTCTGTTGGCTTGTATACAATTTGAATTATTTTATCCTTTTCAAAGTCCAGCAAACGGCTTTTGATATGAACTGCTTCACAACTTGCAACACAAAGTGCTACATACTCAGTTTCAGTTCACGAAAGTCTTACGGTTGGTTGTTTTTTAGTTGTCCAAGATACTGTATATCCGTAGACTTGAAACAAGTTTCCACTGACACAGACTTCTCATCTTCTTCTTCACCTCCTCAGTCAGCATCTGAATAGCCGATTATAGCATTTTCGAATCTTGAATCATATATAAGTTCAATATCTTCTGTCTTCTTTAAATATTTTAATATACGCTTTAGGTCTTGCCAATAATTATCATCAGCACAATTTTCAAAGCGACTGAGATAATTTACAGAACAACTTAAATCAGGTCTCGAAGTAATCATCAAATACATAAGATAGCCAATTAATTCTCTATAACGATAATTTTTAATTACTTTCAGCTAAAGAATTATGTCCAAGCGATAACTTAGGCTCCATAAGAGTATCAACTCCATATCAATTTTCCATTTCGAAACGTGCTAATAAACTTTTCACAAACGATTTCTGGCTTATTCTTACTTGCGATTTGTCTAAACTTCTGTTTATTTTAACGCCCAAGTAAATCTTAGCTTCTTTTAGGTCCTTCATTTCGAAGTCTTTCAATAATAACGATTTTACGACATTTATTTCTTTTAAATCATTTCATCAAAATACAGGAGTAAATAAACTACATTACCACTGCATTTTCGAGTGTATAAGCGATAATCATTTTCCGACCTCTTACAATTTAGTTTTAGTATATAATCGTTGAATCTCTCATTCCACGTTCTAGGAGCTTTGCTTGAGACCATACAAAAAGCTTTGTTTAGCTTACATACCTTATCATTTGCAATGTTTAAGCCCTGTGGTACTTTCATATAAATGTCTTCCTTCAAACTCCCATTAAGGAAAGCCGTTTTTACATCCATTTGATGGATGTGATAATTTTTCTTATTCGCTGCAGCTAACACATAGCCAGGGAAACCGCAAATCTGCAATTGCATGTTTTTTTTGTGCGACGTATTAATGCGGAGATAAGATATTTATCCGTTTCAGATCTTTTAATGAATTTTGGCATCGATTTTTTAGTGCATATTCTTGCATATTTTACCCTTTAAAGCATGTTTTTACAAATTTCAATCTTACACGCATATTTTTAACATTTTTTTTAATTTTGAGAGCATATTTGACGCTTTTAGGGCATATTTTGATACTGATTTTGATACCACAAGCATTTTTTCACCAACTAAATCTCATTTTCAATGATCTATACATATAAATTATACATTTTTATAATTTTTTGCGCCATTATTACGGACGTTAGTTTCAATAAAAATTTGGTTTTGCTATTTGTACCGGACTCTGCCCCGATTACATCAATAGGCGTTGAAGGAATATTCTCAGTGTAAAAAAATGTGTTAAGATGCGACAAGCAGCGATTTTTAGTTCAAAATATAAACCAATATTTTATTGCTTATTCCAATGAAAATTATAAACAAAAAGCTTGTCTTATTTATCAAAAATATAGTTCCAACGTTTTAATTCAAATATCCTAATCTGTTTTGAAGTTGAAGTTAAATTTTTACGGTAGTATACAATAAAAATTTATTTGTATTATTTGCTTTAGTCAAAATGTGTATGATAATTTTGTTTTAACGTACACTTCAAACCCAAATTATTTCTTTGATATAGAAGTTATTCTTTGTTAATTTTTTTCTTGTTTGCTTTTTATGGTTTATTTTATTTTTGAATTAAAAATATATTTTCATTTGCAAATTGTTGAAAAATCACATTGTTTAATTGACATCACTCTTTTTTTTGTTTTATTCTTTAACTCACTTTCAGGTTATGGGCCCAGGTGGTTTTTGATAACTATTAAAAATAAAAGTTTAAAAGGTTTTTTTTTAAATAACACAGTGAATATGACTGATGATACCATCCATTTTTCCACCGACTGAACGACAGCAATTATCGGCTATGGAAGTTCAATGTCGATGCGGTCTTAAAAGGCCAGGGTTTGCTAGGAATAGTACAGGGTAAGGTGCTTTTTAATGAAATGTGCCTCAACGAAGAGTATTTTTCACTAAAAATGCAAGAGGATGAATCTGTTGCGTCGTACGTATCCAAAGTGTCTTCACTTGCTGCAGAAATTGAGTCACAAGGTGAAAAAATATCGGAAAACATCAAAATGGTGCGAATAATAAGTAGCCTAATACCAAAGTACCAAAATTTCAAGACAGTGTGGTATAACATCAAAGAAGGCAGAACACTTGAAAATTTAGCACAATTGCAATTAGAAGAAAACCAGCACAAAAAATTGCGAAATTGAAGTAAACGGGGCTGCGTTCAATGCCAAAAGTGTCAAATACAAAAAGTCGATAAAAAGAAAACAACAAAATGTAATTTCTGCCACAAAGTTGGCCACTGGGAAAGAGAATGCCGAATTAAAAAAAAAACAACAAAAATTTAAGGCCGAAGGTAATAACCCTACAAGAACACTACCAGTTAAATGACCGGTCATTTAACCGGTTGGGCTTACTGATATGTCTGTTAAAGTTTCTATTAGTTTCTTAAGAGCAAAATGAAAAAACTAACCGAAACTCTTGTGTACATGTGATTTTGCATCTCTCTCTATCTTATTAATTCCACCCGACTATGTAACATATATCTGTGCTGCTTACTCTGATTCCTTTTATAAGGTTATGACTACGAAAATATGGGTTAGCTCCAACTAGTTAGGGGAACGTATATATTGGTTAGCTCTAACTAGTTAGGCAATCGTAAATATTGGTTAGCTCCAACCAGTTAGCCAAACGTAAATACTGGTAAGCTCTAACCAGTCAGGCAAACGAAAATATTGGTTAGCTCTAACTATTAAGTCCTAACATAAATATTTGTCAATTAAAATTTACATTTTAAATCAAAGTTTTTATTTAACATAAAACAATAAATATTAATGTTCTTAAAACTAATTTAAGCAACATGCTCTTCATCTTACTAGCCAAAGATGGATGCATGCTTTCGGTCATTGGGTGTAAGCGTCCGCCCAGAATTTGCTCTTATGGTATTACATTTTCCAACAAAGAGCTTTATGAACTTCCGTCATGCGCGAGTTTGGATATTTTTATTCCAATATGCCCGTGGTCTTAGATGGATCCATACGTTCTATCATTTGGTATGAACGTTCACCCAGCTGCTGATCTTCTGGTATTGCATTTACCAACAGCGAGACAAAATATTTTCAGGTCCTTAAATAAATGGCGAGAACAATTAAAACTTATAAAACAAAATGATTTAAAAAACATATTACCGTTTTGATGCATTTGCGGAATAGCCAGAGTTGCTTGAATCTGTTGAGTGTTGTGGGCACTTTGGACATAGAAACGTTGGCCGGGTCCCATTCTAGGCAAAGAAACCACAAGCGGCATTAAGTGGGAACATTTGGCCAAGTTGTTGCATGTAACATGCCTTAATGACGGAAATTATTAAGAACATATAGTACGAATCAAAATTGATTATATTTAAAGCGCATTAAACGTAAAAAATATTTAAAATTAATTTATTTTGTCAATGCAAATTATTGAACATGATTCCACAAATATTTTATCACTTTCCCATTATTTAGGCGTTATTTCACAGTCAGAATTTGAGGAACACCACTGGCCTTTGATTAAGGAATTTAAAACAAAAATTTACAGCCATATTGCACAATTATTTAAATTTTATTCCAAATACATGTAAAAATTGACTTTTAGAAAATTTTATTTTGTGGTTTTTCACAATCATGTGTTCACTAATGCTATGTATAGCTAGTGCTTTTTATACATGCAAAAAGTATTAGCAAGAATTATTGCATGTACGCATATAAAATATATGTTAGAGTGAAACAACTGATGCAATATATGCCTGAACTGCCACTAGCAAAAATTTTTGTTCAATACGTTTTTTTTTCCTAAAAACCCCCAAAATTTCGAAAACCCATTTGTATACTAATTATATTTTTTTTGACAATAAATAATCAAATAATTATAATTTATGGAAGCATTATCAATATAGTTTAATAATACTTTAATTAAAATAAAACATATATAAATATGTACAAAAATTACTATACAAAAATATGCAATAAATATTGTAAAACAATCCTTCAAATTTTATTGAAAAAACGAAACAGTGGCAGCTCCAGTAGCAAAAATTCAACATAAAACTGTTGCATGTGTGTAAGTAAAAAAGTTTTGTTTGTGTTAGTTTCGGTCATTCATTTCTTGTAGGGAAGCAAAGAGAAAAAGATGTAGATGAAGTTGCCTTTGTAGCAACAACAAATGATGTGATTTCGGCTCCATACGGTGAGGTGTGGATTACGGACTCTGGCGCTACAGAGCATATGTCGCCACACAAAGAGTGGTTTATTGATTTACAAATGATCCATAAAGATCGTTTCGTCTGTATTGCAAACAATGAAAGATTGAGAATAGTTAGTTCTGGTACCATCCACATTAATGCCTTAGTAAATAAAAAGTGGTTCCCGCGTACTCTAACAAATGTTCAATACGTTCCGCAGTTAAAGCAAAATCTTTTTTCTACTGGTTCCGCTACATCAAAGGGGTTTACAATGATAATTGAAGCAAATTCTTGTTTTTTAAGAGACAAAAAGTAAAACGTATTGGCAACTGGTGTAAGAGATTCTAAAAATCAATTCCGTATGATTTTTGATGTCCAAAACAATGAAACAGCCAATTTGGCAAAATTTGACTCTCTTCAACAATGGCATTGTCGACTTTGACACATAAATACAGCATCAATAGAAAACATGCATCATAAAAATATTGCGGATAGAATCAATTTTTCCGAGAGAACCGAGTTTTTCTGTGAAGATTGTAAAAGAGGAAAAATGCATCGATCCACTCATAAAAATATGACAAAACGCAGTGCAGAAAAATGTGGCCCTATGAGTGAAGTGGGAATTGGCGGAGTTCGTTATTTCATGTTGCTGAAGGATGAAAGCACAAACTTCAGATATGTTTATTTTTTTTAAATAAATCTGAAGTGCATGAAAAACTAAAAGGTTTTATTTCTTTGATGCGCAACATGTCTGACGAGCGAGTGAAGTATATACGGTGGCGATAATGGCACAGAGTTCATCAACAAGGAAGTCTTAAATTTGTTGACCTGTAATGGAATTACCCTTGAAAAGGTATCCCCCTATACTCCCGAACAAAATGGCTTTATCGAACGTGACAACAGGACAGTACAAGAGTCTGCCCGTACGATGTTGCTGGCAAGTGGATTAGAAAAATTCTTATGGCCCGAAGCAGTGAGAGCTGCTGTATACATATTAAATAGATCAGCAATGTCATTAAATCAATCCAAGACACCATATGAATGCTGGTTTGATAAAAAACCAAATTTAAGTCATATCAAAATTTTCGGCACTGAATGTGTGGTGCCGAAAAATGTATGGATAAAAAAATAAATAAGTATTAATTTTCCTATAAAAATAAATTTGTACCAAGTTTTTTTTCTAATTTTCTGCATCTGCTTACAACATATAAAGAGTTTTCCCATAAGACAGAGGTCTTACACAAAGGAGTGCTATAAAATTTGCATTTATCAATATTTTCGGCTGAAAATTCTTACTTAAGTGTAAAATTATGCAATAAATACACCAGAAGGCGCTGCAAAACTGCATTATTAAAAAGCGTGCAGAAGCAGAGTTGTAAAAGAATGAAGCTTTCTTCTATGTCATCCTTCACCACCTGTCTTCTATCACTATCCCTTTCCTAAAAATAACACCTAGTAATAGCAGTAGGCATTAATTGCCTGAGTGTTACTTTTTTGTAAAAAAAAAGGAAATCCACATAGAATTTTCTTTTGAGTTCCCGGCAATTCGCAAAAGATTTCATAAAATCCCAAAAATTGGATTTTTTGGTATTTCTGCTGCATTTTTATTATCTTTCGCCGGGCGCAGATAATATTTTGGGAAATATATAAAAACATTTTATATAGTAAGGCCAAATGAGAAATTTTTCCGTTCCAGCTTTGGAATTTGAGAAAAAAAAGGCCTTACATTTGATATTTATAACAAAAATAGGCCGATTTCGAAACGATCTGGCAGCTTTAATAATGAAAATTTTGAACAAAAATTTTTTTTGTAATGTTTCTTATAGCGTAGTATTTTTAATAACAAAAAAAAAAAAAAAGTGTGGGGTTGGTATCCAACCAAAGTTTTTAAATAATAGCGAAATAATTAACCAACTTTTTTCTGCAAAAAACGGCAAAAACTCGACTTTTTTCAAATATTTTATTTAATTTGCGTATAACTTTTGACTTAGTAATGCTTTTAATATCAAACTTTTTTCTAAATGTTAAAAATTTTTTAACTCATACCAAGTCTCTATTTTAAAATCAAACAAGATTTGACTTCTCCATAAGCATAATAGTGGACCAAGGTTGGTAAAAAATCCAAAATTTAAATTTTTTTTATATCAAATATTTCCTAAACTGTAAGCGAAACTGCATAAATGTAGCAGATTTTTTTTTAGCTCTTAGATAGAGAAATCCACTTGCAAGAAATCTTTTTTATCAGATAAAAAACACCAGCTTGGCATCGGTTTGAATTTTTCATTGACCCGAGGTTGCCCTCTTTGGGGCTTTGTGGCTCCGCCCCCTTTAAGGATACATAGTCCAAATTCCAGACTTAAGCGCGGTAGCACCTTTTTAAATGCCGAAATTGCATAGCAATCGGAAGGCTCGTTTAGAAACTGCAGAATTATTTCCAATTTCTTTTTTTCAAAATCCCCCACTGTGTGATGTGTAAATTTGTGATGATAAAAGTCGGCACGAAGTACCTTGTTTTTATCACACCATCATACGTGAATATATTTTATTATTTTTTTATTTTTATTGTCATTTCATATACAGAAATGTTCATCTATTTGAATTAGTATTATTTTTACGAATAATTGAATTATTGTTTTGTTACCTTTACACTGAATGATTTATTATTTATTATTTTTAACTAGTTCCTTTATGGATAAATTATTAAACAAAAGTAAAAGCAATTCTACTATTAGCTTTAAGAGTTTATTACATTATGTTATTCAAATATTTAAACTTAACGGCTTGCATGACGACACTAAGCAGTACCGAGGGCCATGAAATGATAGCATACATACAATTGTATACAACCATGGTGACTATGAACGCCGCATGTGGTACAACTATGAGAGCAGCCATATGAAATTGGTATAAAAGGAGCTGCTGTAGATGCGAAGAGGCAGTTATTGTAGAATTAAGGCTCAGTTAGCCGACTGTAATGTAATGTAACTGCAACAGTAGGAAACAGCTGATCGATATTGTTATGTGAAAAGTAATGAAAATGGTTATAGAGATGTAATGTAACGTAACCAACTTTTCATACAAAAATCTCAATCAGCTGTTTCCTACTTTACAGTTACTTTACATTACAGTCGGCTAACTGAGCCTTTAGTCGAATCGTATCCTGTTACTTTTGAAGTGGTCGTATCTCTCAATTCTGGATGTTAGTTAATAAAAACGTGAGGTTGCCAGCGAATGTGTTCCCTGTTATTGTATTTCTCTTCGCTTTATACATGTGTGTGAATGTATGGAAGAGAGAACTTGACGTAGAAATCTATTTTCTGTAGATTTCTACCTCACATACAATTACGATACATATTAAATAAACAGCAACATGTTTTATTAATGTTACAGATTTTGTTGGCTGATCCGTCAACTCACGATACGATTCTACTAATTATATCATTAGTGTCGAGGGATTGAGTAGGTAAGATAAATGAACTTGGTGGTTAGCCGCTGAATTGAATTTATCTTTGTAGGCAATCTTAGTAGCATTATTATTGGTGGTTAGCCGCTGATAATAATTAGGTATTAGCCTTGCATTGGTATTGGTGGTTAGCCGCTGATAATAATACAAGGTTAACTCTGAATTTAGGAAAGGCAGTAGTTTTGGTGGTTAGCCGCTGATAGTACTTTAGTTTAGTTAGTCTGTTCTGGGTATTGGTGGTCAGCCGCTGATAACCATTCGGGCTAAGTCCAAGTTTTATAAAAACTAGTCAGCCGCTGAAAGCCATTCAGGCTAAGTCAAAGTTTTATAAAAATTAGTAAGCCGCTGAAAGCCGTTTAGGCTAAGTCCAAGTTTTATAAAAAGTAGTCAGTCATCCGCTGTTAAGAATTATATTAATAATTTTAGTAACTTAGATAAGTACATGATATAATAAATTGCATTATTATAAATAAAAATACTGAAAATACAGCCTCCAAACAGAGTGTTTTCACTTTCATCTCCTGACAGTCCAAAAAAAAAAATTATTTTTTGTAACGAAACCTGGACACCGGTGAGTTATACCCCAGCTTTGAGAAAGCATCGTTACAAAATGATGGATGTATTGCATCTATGGAGGGTGCTTTCCAGAATGCTATGGAACAGTCAATACCAAGGGTGGTAGCGTGATAAAGGGGGCTATTGAAACTCCCGGAGTTCATCGTCAATTTCATTTGACAGAAACACAGTGCTAGGAGGATTTTGCACAGATGTGGTGATCCAGGAATATGTAACATCCATAGGGAACCTCGACAGAATATTTCAGGGCGCGATTGCTGACTACGAGTGCGAGCATTGAGCAGAGTATTTGCGTCGTTACGGATAGCTCATAGGACTTTTAGGAAGGTTAAAGCAGCGGCGGGGATAAATTACCGACCAATTGTCCGAAATCTGAGGAACACTGATGAAACGATTGTCTCTGACGAACCTGGAAAGGCGAATATCCTGAAAAGTTCATTCTGGTGAAATAGAATCAACTTGATGACTTTAAGGGTACTTGTTGTCTCTAACCTAGATAGGACAATACCTCTGTCAACATTTGAATGGACTTTCACGGCGGACGAGATGATTTCGACTCGTCCGCTTTGGCAGACTCGGAAGCTTTGGCAGACTCGGAAGCTTTGGCAGACTCGGCTTTGTTCATCTTGCTGCTATTGGTGAGGTTTTGAGAAGGAGACATAACAAGAAATCTAGTGGTATGATATTCTTCAGTGTTAGGTTTAAACTTGGCCAAAATTTGTATCTCAGTACTTTTAATGGCTGACATTTTGGATAGGAACCTGGCCTTTTTTCACATTTATATTTTTGTGAGGATGTATTTTACAGCTTGGCTTTCGCGCCTACTTTTAAGATAATCATGAAAGACAAAGACAACAATTCGATTCCTTTTCTAACTAAGCGCTCGTTGATCCTGACAAATAAAGGTGTAACTGCATACTATGTAATATGTATGTTTATATGCGATTATCACATTATATAATTTCAGGCAATTATAAAAAAATTGTATAATGTATATCTATTTGTTGTGAAATATACATATAATATCTTTTTCTTTAATTAGTTTTATATTTCCTGACCTTCCTTATTCCCCATGCACCCTCTCATCTTATTCTAAAGCGATCATCCATATCCTATATTTCACCAGGTCATCAGCATTTTTAGTGACAGTTTTAAATAAGTTAGAATCTAGGCGCACGGCAGTGCGCCAGGCCAAGTTCCGGCCAATGCACACAGTGTGTATATTTACAAGAAGCCATTCGAGCTGTTTTTACCCCTTTCGTAACTTTGTTCCCCGCAAAATTATAAAATTTAAACCATAATTAGAATAAATGCATGTAACCTCATATGCGAAGCTTAAAAGATTCCGGAGAAATGGAGGTGCAAAAAGCGCATATTTTAAGACATACTCACTGACCACTGACACACTTAACAAATTGAGGAAGCTCTATAGCTAGAGAGCTGAAATTTGGTATTTAAATAGATCTATGTAGGTGAGCAATGAACTAAAAAATTCTGAAAACACGGAAGTTTTAACCAGGGGTGCGGGGCTACGCCTACAAAAATTAAAATTTGTACTAGTGAGCTGAAACTCGATACAAAATTAGGCCTAAGTGAGCCATAAACTACAAAAATCTGAAAACCTGTAAATTTTAGCCAGGAGAGCGGGGCTGCGCCCATAAAGGTCAGAATTAAAAAACCGAATCTGAGGAACTTAATGGGACCTATTTTATTGAATTTTTCATTAAAAAAGCGGGCGTTGACACACCCATAAAATTTAAACCTCATTTTCGTGTACTACGGATCAGCATATTTAGATATACTATTTATGTATGTATTATTATCCGTTTGCAACGAAACTTGACACAAATAATAAGCACTAGCCGAAAAAAATTTTGAGTTTTGAAAATTAGGCATTACGCCCACAAATATTAAAAATCAAAAGTTGCGCTTATGAGGTGAAATTTGATAAACAAGTAGGTCTAAGTGAGAAACCAACTAGAAAAATCTGAAAACCCAAAAAATTTTACCATAATGGGCGGTCCCACGCTAATATTGTGTGGAACTAAAATCTTAATATACAGTTTTTAACTCAAGCCATTTTAGTGAAACCTTGCATACACGTTGCACGACGGTATACAATACCTTAAGCTATCACCTCAAACAATGGGCCGGTCTAGCATATTTTAGAAGAAAATTAGCATGAATTAGAAGCGCTGAGAGCTGAAATAGCTTAAGCAAATGTGGCAAACTATAATGTACTTAACAAACTTTTCGTCAAGTTTCGTCAAATGTCATTTGCTTAAGTAAAGTGCCAAACTGAACGCACATTCCGTAAGGAAACAACTGTTTGTGCATTTTTTAAACTCAAACAAGCAGCAGCAGAAAATATTCATTAATTTTAAATATTTTTTTATTGTTTCTTATTTTAAACTCGAAAAATAAAGCAAAACTTTTATTTTCATTGTTTGTTTTACAATACACATATACACACATGCACATGTATTTACTTATGTATATTCACTGTTGTACTTTTTAGTAGGCAAAACAAATAAAACAAGTAATAAGGTGATGGATATATTTATATGTGAATTTTTAATAGATTAGGACATTCTTTCAAGTTAGTTTGACTGAATTGCATTCATTTATGAGTTATGAGAAGAAACAAAATGAATACAAAATTATTGACAATAAATATATAGATGTGCAGCTGTGGCTAAAGAATACTTAAGTGCATGTAAGTACATTGTGGCCACCTAAAAGTCACATCTGAATTTTTTTAAGCATTTAACAGATTTATTGTTCAATTCTGACATTAGCTTAAGCCAGCTTATTCATATTATAGTTGGGCCTGTATCGTTCAATTCTGACATTAGCTTAAGCCAGCTTATTCATATTATAGTTGGGCCTTAAGCCAATGGGAAAATCTTAAAACCAAGAAATTTTATCCGGTATGCGAGGTCACGGCGTGAAAAGTCCAAATCGCACTAGAGAGCTGAAATTTGATACAAAATAAATCTAGATCAGAGATCACTAAAGAAAAATCTATAAAAACTAGAAGGTTCAATTAGGGACGGGACGGGACAAGCACTTTAAACTCAAAATTAAGATCAATTTCATTGAAACTCTTCACCCAGATTGCACTTATCCAAAATAAAAATTTCCTGTTTTAAAAAGTGGCCGTGACTACACCCACAAATCTGATCTTTTTCTTTCATGTACTTCGGCTTAGCAGTTTTTAGTCTATTACTCATGTATTTCTCAATTTTTCCTACGAAGCTTTACATGAATCATAACCAGTAGCAGATATAAAAGTCGGCCGGGCCAGGCCTCTAAAAATTTTACGTAATATACTGTAGAGAGCTGACATTTTGTAGAAAAATAGTCCTAATTGATTTACTCATTCGGAAAATCCAAAAAGTAAAGCAACAGATACACTATTAAAACTTTGCATGCACGTTGGGCATATCATTTTCATTTATGTACTTGGGCTAAGCAGACTTTAATAAGTAAATATACTGTAATAGCACATTCAGGCTGACGCCAAATTAAGTAATTTTATGATTTCGTCGAAATCAAGTTGAAATTAAGTAATTTCCCATACATTTTGTCATGTCCCAAATTAAGTTATTTTCCTTAATTTCGGCGAAATTAACTTGAAATTAGGATGCACATACCTGTTTTTGTTTTAAAGTTCCTTTTTTGGAACAACACATATACAACTCTGGGTAGAGAAGCAAAATAAGTTGACATTTGTTTTAATAGAAATATAAAAATTTATTTTATAAACGTTTAAATGAATTTTAAAGGATAAATTTTTTTAAATAATAATGTATTATGGCTAAAATAGTGCGAAATTTAAACAAACTTTACAAGATAGAAGATATAAAAGTGCAAAATGTCAGCCGATATCAAGTCAAACACAGTATGTACACTTTTAATTTGGTAAATGATTTCGGCACGAAATTAAGTAATTTCTGTGCAGACTGGATGTGCTATAAAGTTAATTTGAATATAAAAGTTTCGAATATTTTGAAAACTCCTAAATTTTATGCACGATTTCTTTAATTATTTTGAAGTAATTTGCTTGTAGAAGGTTTTGTATGTATTGTTTTTATTATTGCTTTCATAATATAGAAACGTAATAAACCCATGTTATTAAACAATGCTTAAGTTATGTAATTCCATTCCCGAATTGATGGTTTTCAGAAAATTATTCACTTAAAAGCTACATATATTAAAAAAAAAGTATAGAATTCTGTGCTTTTCCCTGTCAAAATTTATTAATACACAAAATTTTGCAGCGTTATAAACTAAAAGCCATCATTATAATAAAATTTGTGCTCTTCTAACACGGTGCAGAGGAAAAAAACATGCTTCTATTTAAACAAATAAGAGTTGTAAATACTACTTCTGCAGAAGTATTATTAATTCCAAAGTATTAATGCGCTTTTACTGGTAATTTGAAAGCATTTAAAAATCAATATATATATATATATATATATATATATATATATATATATATATATATATATACCATAACCTGCCTGTAAGCGTTCACCACTCGAGGCAAAATAAATTGAAATTAATTTTTTTAAATTTATTGATGAATACTTATATTAACGGAACAATAAATAGGTAAATAAAAATGTATGTCTAAAATAAAGGCAATTTAGGAAAGAGAAGAGCTGCCAATACGGAAAAGAATAGAATTTTTAGCACAGATTTGGAAACTAATAAGAATGCAAGGTGTCCCAAATGAGGACGACATTTTAAACAAGACTCATGTAGAAGAATTGACAGTTCGTGTAATCAGGTGGTCAGAACGTATAGAAAAAAAATAATAAGCAGTAATAATTTAGTAAAATGTATACATAAATATATATTAATTCGTTGTGGATACTAATGCTAATATTAGTAATAATTTCAGCAATAAACTTATTGCTTGAAATATATTTGTCACATAAAAGAGCTCAATATTGATAGATCAATTAAAACCGAAACAATTGACCACCATTTTCAGAATATTTTTAAAAATTTAGAAGAAATAAGGGTCTTATTTAACGTATATTACGACAGACTTACTGTTGCTCATCAAAGAGCAGCAGAAGCATTCTATCTCGATTTGACAAATCGTATTTCAAAACTAGCCGCTAAAAAATCTATACAAATTGATTACCAAATTCGCTACATGAAAGTATAGCGTACAATACGTACAACTGAACGTGCAATGACGCAAACTGTAGTAGACTTTTTAAACACAGCTTCAAGGCTGATTATAGACCTTGATGGAAAATCAGAAAATTTATGCTCCCTTGTTGACTCCTTGTCCCTAGTATATTCAATCAAAGGTACTGAAGAAGCAGTGGCAGTATCACTAATAAAAACAAAGTTAAAGGGAAATGCAAGAAATCTAATCAGCAATGATTCAACTATATCAGAAATAATAAACAAACTAAAAAATAGCGTTAAGGGAGAATCTGTGGAAGTATTAACCGCAAAAATTTTAAATTCGAAACAAAACAATAAAACCGCCAACTTTTATTGCAGCGAAATTGAAAATTTAATAAAAACAAGTAAGAGTGCTATATTCGCCTGTGCCAAATCTTATATACTCTTTACCGAAGTACGTTTATGTAGTATAGAGATACATACAAAAGCACATAGTTACTTTTATGTACAAAGAAAAAAATAATAATTTTCAAACCCTAGAATCATAATTTTAGATTTTTCTGATTACTTATACCAATCTAGTATATCTTAAAAAAATATAGAAAGTGTGTTAAGTGAAAAAAAAGGAAATTCAAAAAAAATGTTTTATTTAGTTACTTTAATGTCCAGAAAAAAAACATAGTTTCCAGCTCTGGAGCTGTGGTTTTTATTTTTATAATTTTCTATACCAAACTTTTCTTTCCAAAACGTAAAATACATATAATTTATAAAGGAAAAGATAAAAATTAATCAGACTTAGTTACTTTTATATATCAAAAAAGTGTAAGTGTCCCAACCGTGAACTCATCCTTTTTTATTTTCTGATTTCTTACACCAATCTTTTTCTTTTAAGAATTTAAGAAATGTTTAATTTATAAAAAAAGGAAAACTTTGTTTTAGTAACTTACTTTTGTACAAAAAAATTAAAGTTTTCCAACCCTGGAATCGTCTTTTTAATTTTTTTAATTGTTTTTTTTTTTATTTGAAATACCAATTTTATTCGTTATCAAGCATAAAATAAGTTTATTTTATAAAAATTGATAAAAATTAGTTTTCGGTAGTTAATTTTTCATATCACAAAGAGTGTAAGTTTCCCAATCCTGGAATCCTCCTTTATACATTATAAGATAAACCTTTTTTATAGGCAGATCAATGTCAGTCATATTGTCTATTTTCACTTTCCACAGTTGAATTTAAAATATTTTCGTTGTTTTCCTTCCAAAAAACTCTTTTTTTCCATAATTTTTTGATTCTTGTTGCTGCTGCATTAATTTTTAAGTTGAACATTTTTCAGGTGCCATCTATTGTTATTCACTGGCATACCATTACCAGCTGCTGTCGGTCATTTCAACTTGGCAGCACTGAATTTATCAAAGCGAAAACAAGGTTGCATTTCATAAAACCAACTTAAAACCAATTCCAAAATGGTTTTAAGTTGGTTTTAACAAAAACAATTTGTATGGTAAAACCAGGTTTTAGCAGTTGATTTTAACGCTAAAGCCAACTTTTAATAAACCCATATCAGTCTGAAAACACTATAATATGAAATCGACAGGAAATAAATTTTTCGATTTAAAATTTAAAAACTTTTTAATACCACATAACTTCCAGGAAGTTAATAATAATTTTCCGATACCATGCGATGGAATCATTGAATTTTATCAAAAAATATATGTAAATATAAATCCAATATACGATTTCAACCAAGATAATGACTACCTCATCCTTAGACCATTTAATATACCACATACAATAGACATCTAGGCGCACAGTAGTGCGCCAGGCCAAGTTCTGGCCAATGCACGCAGTGTGTATATTTACACGAAGCCATTCGAGCTGTTTTTACCCCCTCATAACTTTGTTCGTAAAATTATGATATTTAAACCATAATTAGAATAAATTCATGTAACCTCATATGCGAAAGTTTGAAAGTTTTACAATGAAAGGTTCCGGAGATATAGAGGTGCAAAACTTGCATATTTTAAGACATACTCAGTGACCACTGACACACTCATCAAATTGATGAAGCACTTCCGCTATAGCTAGAGAGCTGAAATTTGGTACACAAACAGATCTAGGTGAGTAATAGGGATGCCAATTGGGATCCATTTTTGGAAATCCCGGGATTTTCGAGATTTCGGGATCTAAATATTTTTCGTAAAATAAACTATTTTTTTAAACAAATATTACTTTAATAACAATTTAATGCATTTTTAACGTTTTTATGTTCATAATTTATCATTGCACAATTGTATTTAAAGTGAACAATTTTCTAATACGAGAATGCAATAAAAATCAAAAGAATTTTTCTCATCTATTTTTAATTTGATTATCACATTTATGTTAGAGAATTTATAGTGAAATTAATAACTAAATATGAAAACTTGTTTTTGTTTTCAACATAAATGTTTTTCTGTTATCTAAACCAAACCGAATATACATATCGGTGGACTTTTAGCACTACCGCTTAAGTAGACTTACGAAAATTTTTAGATTCACTTTCATACAAATAAGTTGCAAGAACAATATTGTTTTGTTAAAAATATATCTACTAACGTTTTTTTAATTGCGATTGATCAAGAACAAGTGTAACGGTTGTTACTATGTATGTATACCAAGCATTATCTACTTTTTTAGCGATTTCGTTACGACTATAACAACGATAATAAGGCTGAACATATCGAAAAATTTAAAGAAATGTATACACTATTCTAATCAAATTCGATTAATTACGTTTATAGATCACATTTTTATAAACACAGACAATACGTTAGTAATGGTAGCTATAAATCTTCGATTTTACCTTGTACCTTGGACCACTTGTATTTCTAATATATACGAATGACTTCATTGAACGCAATGCAAGAGTTTTCTTTTCGCTGACGACATAAATTTAGTATTCACTGGTGAAAAACAATTTCTCGATTGCCATGAGGAAACTATTAATTATATATTGGCGTTAGTTTCAAATTGGGCGTTCCGCAACGGTCTAAATTTTAATCCTGCTAAAACGAAGGCATTAGCAGTAGGATCAGGAAATTGCAATCATACATCTATTAAAGTTATTTTTCTTGGTGTCTGTGTGCCTTTTGTAAGCGACGTGAAATGTCTAGGTCTGACAATTGACAGTAATCTATCTTTTGAGAAATATATATCTAGTATTGCTTCTAAGGTATGTTTTGCATTGAAATCGTTATATAGTCTCAATTGTCACCTACCTACAAAAAATAGGTGTAATTTAGCACACTCTCTGTTAATGTCTCACATTATTTATTGCCTTGAAGTATATAGTGGCTGCTCATCGTCAAATATGAATCGTTTGAAACTGATATTTAATCGTATTATAAGATATATTTTTAAACTAAGAATTTTCCAACTCATATCTGATTACGCCAAAATATTTTTAAAATGTTCCTTCTCCAACTTTGTGAAGATAAGAACTATGATTGCTTTTTATCACATTATTAAAGCTAACTCAAACTCTAGTTTATCTGATATATTTCGTTTTTCAAGATCAATACGCAACCCCCAACTGATAATACCAAAAATAAACAACTCCACATTTGAAATATCATTTTTAATACTCTGTAGGATATGTAATGACTTTCCCACTGACAAAAGATCCCTCGAGCATTCTATCTCTAGCTTTAAACATAAATTATACAAAGTTTATGAATAATCTAGTTTTCAGTACACAGAATAAAATAAAAATAAATTTGATTGTCAAGGATTATATTAAATAGTACGTACTTAGTATGTAAATATATAATATACATATATAAATATATAATTCATATAAATATATAATATATATAAATATATAAAATATATAAATATAATAAGTTATAAATATTTTTTATATTAACTTTTACTTCAATAAATGTATCACACACGCGATTAGAAATAAGTTCATCACTTTTTGTACATTTTAATCATATATGGCCCTATGGGCTCGATTAATTAAATAAAAGAATTGAAATGAAATGAAATGAAATGAAATGAAAAGTTCGCCTGAGCACTTGAACAGTATTTTTGCTCTATTGAAAAATTTTAAATTCATAAATAATTTTTTTACGCTAGGGGGTAAAAATCTTTTGACTTTGATTTCTTTGGGCGTTTGCCAAACGATAGAAAAGTACTATGGTAAAAAAATATTTGCCTGTGGGGAAAAATTTTCATTTTTCTGCTGTGCCAAATGATATCTTTTTTGAAAATGTAAAATTTTGACAAATTCGCTTAAGCATAGAAAGAAGCTGATAAAAGAATTGCTGCGGTTTTGCTTCGCCTGACTACAAGCCGCCGACTACCAAAAAATTTTTAAGATGACATTTTTATATAAAACAATATTCTTGTAGCAAAAAATTATATAATATTATATATATGATGCAAAATTTTCGCAAACTAAAATTAACAATAATTTTTTCGAAGTCTAATTAAACTTAAAAGACGTCTTTGCATTGTGCGACGGCACGAAGCGGCGGCGGTTGATTTAAATTTTATAATATCATGCTTTTTATTGCAGTTTGTCAAAAATTTACCTGTTGTGTCAAAATTTCTGCTAGCCCCCAGGGCTAGTGAAATTTTATTCACCTCAGAAGTGTCAAAAATTTACTTACACTAGTACTTTGCTACCGTTTGGCACAGGCCCTTTGCTGAAATTTCTTTGCTGAGATTTCTTTGCATTGTCAAATCGGTATGAGTGTATTAGTGTTTGAAAGAAGCAATACCAAGCAGAGAAACAAGTCGATCGGCTCGAAGCCGACGGTGCGCCGCCGCCGGTTATTTTTCTGTATATTTCCGTACACCAAAGGTGAAAATGAACCGCAAGAGCTACGGACTTGAAATTGGACACAATGTGTAGACATTTGGCCACTACGACAAAAAATACATGAGAGTTAAAAACTAAAGGGTGTTCCAAAACGAGCAACGAAAAATGTTAAAATCCCATGTAATATACATACAATTGTATGTACATATATACACTTGAAATTTTAAAAGTTAGTGTATTTTTATACAGACTACAACAATTAACACTAAATTTAAAAAATTTAAATCAATGGGTGTTCCATCAGTTAATGCAATTTTGACTTTGTAATTTTGAGAACTTGCTGTATCTTGGAAACCGTAAGAGCAAAACTCTTGAAATTTTCAAAAACGGTAAAACTAAAAAATCAAAAAATATAAAATCGCCAAATATAAAAAAATCGCCAAAAACAAAAAAAAATCGCCAAAACGAAAAAAGCACCAAATTAAAAAAAATCTCTAGGACTGAAATAAATTGCGAAAAATCGGAAACATCGCCAAAATGAAAAAAATCCTTAAACAAAAAAATCGCCAATATGAAAAAAAGCACCAAATTAAAAAATCGCCTAAATAAAAAAAGCCCCAAAAACAGAAAAAATCGCCAAAATGAAAAAAACCCAAAAAAATCGCCAAAATGAAAAAAATTGCGAAAATTAAAAAAAAATCAAAAAGAGAAAAAAAACGCCTGAACGAGAAAAAAGCGATAAAACTGAAAAAAATCGTTTAAACTGAAAAAACTTAAAAAAGGAAGAAAGCTAAACCAAAAAATTATCAAAACCGAATGTGCGCGAGTCAAAGTCGCACTTTACTGAATTTATTTTAATTGCAATGCATACACAACAACAAGCACAGCAACAACTAAACGATGAACAACAGGAATTAAAAATTAAAAAGTAAAAGTAAAGGCATTTACCATAGATGAACACTGCAGTACCACTAAAGTTTCAGCAAAAACAATAAAAAAATTTTAACAAGTAAATTTTTACTGATTACTAAAATTTTTTTCTACAATTCTTATAAATTGCCTAAATGATTTGTTATATGATGAGGTGCATTGAATTTTCAGTAATCAGTAATTTCTGTATTCATAATGAAATTCTACCAAGTGGCTAAATGTTTTTCATGCAAAAGTTTCAAAGTTTGAATGAAAAAACTTTGCTACTTGCTACAATTTTATTATGATTACGGCCCTACGATTTTACTGGTAATGCAAATTAAATTTCATTAGCAGTAAAAATTTACTGAAATTTTTTAGTAATCAGTAAATTTACTGCTTACTGCAATTATGAATGCAGTACATATACATATACTGCAGTGTGCCCATTTACTAACCAAATAAGTTTAATAAAACAAACAAAAACCAACAAATTCATATGTATTTACAATATTGAAAGTTTTGATACTTTTAATTAATTAGTTTAAAAAAAGATACTAAAAGCACAAGTACTTCCAACTTAAAAAAAAAATTCATTACTAGATGTTTACACATCTCCTCTGTGATCGGACTCACATTGTTTTTTTTTTTCTACAAGTTCAACAGATACATATGTATGTATTCATACTACAAAGAGGAGTATGGTTTATTAGCGTCCTGGCCTTCTACTCTGCAACTCGAATACAACTATAATTGAGTTGAACTCATTCACTCGGTCGTTCTTGACTAAAACTATTTATCAAATCCATGTAATTTAAATGGGTTTGATCTTAGGTTTGTATCAAAAACGACCTAAACGGTATAAATAAAAAACAAAATAATTTTGAACTGCAATGTAAAAAACATACATACACACTCGAGCAGTTTCTTAGACAAAATACTCCGCATTATACTGTGAATATTTCTCGCTTTTACGTCAACCAGACAACAAAAAATTTTCACTTGCCTTGTATTGTATTCTACTCCAATTGTAAGGAGGTGTCAATAGTACTCCATTGTTACCGACAAGTAGATAAGTGCTAATTTTTTAGCGTTGAGGAGTCGACATAAGACAGTTACATAAGATAGATACACTGCAATTATGAATAAATTTCCGCAAGAAATTTCTCCCTTTTCCAATTAGATTTTTTTGTTTTACCTATTATTTGCTACTGTTTGAAATTATTCCCCGGGAAAAATTTCTCGTGGAATTTGAATTACAATTGCCCTCATAATATAGAATAAGACGGAATAAATATGTCAAAACTTATGAATTTTTCAAATGTTATTTCCCTTTCAAAGTTAATATGTTTCTTTTGTTTTCAAAATAATTCTAAAATTTACATATTATTTTGTAGCAGCTTTGATGAAAATAACCGTAAGAAAGTAGTTTATTTATGTTGCTCTTGTTGTTAATTCATAAGAAATATGTCACGAATAGTCATTAAATTGTTAAAACTGTACGTATAAAATTGTATGGGACTTTTAAATATTATAAAAAATACCTTAAAATCAACGAAAATTTGAATTTATAAAGTTTTTATATAAAAATTGCTAAGAAATCCCGAAAAAAATCCCGGGATTGAATTTTAACAAATCCTGGGATTTTCGGGTGCGGAATTTCCCGTTTGGCATCCCTCATGAGTAATGAACTAGAAAAATCTGAAACACGGAAGTTTTAACCAGGGGGCGCGGCTACGTCCATAAAAATTAAAATTTTGTGCTAGTGAGCTGAAATTCGATACAGAACTAGGTCTAGGTGAGCAATCAACTAAAAAAATCTGAAACCCCAGAAATTTTGGGCAGGAAGGCGGGGCTACGCCCATAAAAGTCAGAATTAAAAAAGCTAATCTGAGGCGCATAATGGAAGCTGTTTTATTGAAATTTGGCGTATATACTGCGATAATGCAAGGCTATAAATTTTTCATTTATATTTTATTTTTAAATTTACAATTAAAACCTCATTTTCGTGTACTACGGCTCAGCATATTTAGGTATACTATTTATGTGGGTATTATTATCCATTTGCAACGAAAATTGACACAAATACTAAGCACTGGCCGAAAAATATATTGAGTATGGAAAAGTGGGCAGGGTTACGCCCATAAATATTAGAAATTAAAAGTTAAGCTAAGGAGCTGTAATTGGATATACAAGTAGGTCTAAATGAGAAAACAGAAAGAAAAACCTGAAAACCCGAAAATTTTAATCAGAGGGGCGGAGCTGCGCTCATAAAAATTAAAAATTAAAAGCTGATGAGCTGAAATTTGATACACTAGTAGGTCTAGGTGAGAAACCAACTAGAAAAATCTGAAAATCCAAAAAATTTTACCAGAATGGGCGGGGCCACGCTAATATTGTTTGGAACTAAAAACTTAATATTCAGCTTTTAACTCAAGCCATTTTAGTGAAATCTAGCATGCACGTTGTAGGTATACAAGACTTTAAACTATTTCCTTAAAAAGTGGGCGTGATCACTTTCATAAAATGGGAAAATCTTAAAACCAATAAGTTTTATCCGGTATGCGGGGCCACGCTGTTAAAACTCCAATTCGCTTTTTTCTACAAAACTTTACATGAACCATAAGCTCTTGCAGATATAAAAGTCGGCGGAACCAACCCATAAAAATTTTACATAATATTATAGTATAGAGAGCTGACACTTTGTAGACAAATAGTTCTAATTGATTTACTCAATCGGAAAATCCAAAAATTAAAGCACCAGCTACCCTATTGAAACTTTGCATGCACATTAGGCATATCCTTTTGATTTACGTACTTCGCCTAAGCAGACTTTAATATGTAAATATATTGAGAAAATAGGCGGCTTCACGACCACTAAAATTTGCGCTGTATTTTACATGTTTCTTTTCAGAGGACTCTCACCAAATTGCGTACACACTGGCGACACAATAGTGCATTTTTAAGGTCTACAATCCAACATCCATCACGCCTTAACACATTATTTTATGTAACTATGCCATTCTCAACTGGCACAGTGATCATGAATAGAAATAAAACACACTAGAAATTTTAAGTTTAAAAAGTGTTATTATAGAAAAATTTTCAAAAAGTAGTCAGATCCTTACAAAAACATAAATGCGAAAAAAGGCTAAGTTCCTATCCAAAATTACGGCCATTAAAAGTAATGAGCTATAAATTATGACCAAGTTATTGTCCATATATGTATAGTCCATATTCAAATATGGTTTACATCATACATAACGAGCATTATTTTCGATTTTATCGTAAACGATATGTTATCGAAAATATACTTTTTTATTAAAATTAAAATTGTATGGCTCTACCATAGATTAGAATTATAACAGTGCCAAAACTGTTGATGACTTTTAAGCTACAGACTGTAAAATTTTATCGTAAGCGACAATTTACGTATGTAAAACAAATTTGAATAGTATTAAAAACTTTCTCCTAAAAAATGAATTTTTGTCGCTTGCGATTAAATCGAAAATAAGGCCCGATAAATTGTCGCTTACGATAAAATTTCAGGATATTAAATTTTATTTTAAAGGATGTTAAAAGTTTCGAAATTTCGATAGTTCTAAACTATGGTTAGGACAACAAAATTTAAATTTCAATTAAAAACTTTATTTTTTACATGTTGCTTACAAAATACTAACAAGTTTGTATAAACATGAAATTCAAAGCTATTTCAATAAATTTTTTAAAAGTTAAATCTGGCATTATACTTTTCTTCTGTAGAAAATTTTAGCCAAAGTAAATTTATATAAAGCATGATACAATAATATAAAGGTAAAGGTCGCCATATTAACCTTCTGACGTTTGCCGCATTTATTTTTTACTCTCAATATTAATGCTACCTTATTAATTTATGAAATCCGAGTTTTTCATTAATTTTTTGACGTTCTTGTTTATTAAATTAAAAATAATGGAAAATATTTTAATTACTTCATAAATTTATAAAAAATAAACAGCAAATAAAAACTTATAAAAATCATTGAAAAATGGGCTTGAAGGCCAACTTTGAGGGCTGGACGCACCCCTAAAACGCAACTTATCGGTATGAAATTTTTTTTTATTTTTTTTACATAAAACTGAACTGATTTGGGGGGTGAGAGTAGAAGAAATCAAAAAAAAGTCTCCATACAATTAACGGCCACTCTAATGTACTTACTTATGTATGTACTTACTTATGTATATAGGTGCCCTCAATGTGAAGTTTACTGAATTTTTTATTTTTATTTGTGCTATCTGATAAAAATATGTTCACGTTTTATAAAAATTTTACTGTACAATATGTGATAATATAATTATATTGCATTACTTCATGATGTGCTTAGTGGCAATACAAAATTAGTGAATTTTTCGCCATGCGATTAGCTGCTAATGCAATATTAATCTATTACTTTTAAGAGATTTTATTTTAGTGCAAAAAATAGTGCACTACAAGCATCAAATTTAAATATGCACTAAAATATTTGTTTTTCAATAACGCTATATTTACACATGAAAGTACTTTCTTGAAATTTCTGTATACATATTGTGAATAAAAAATTTATTGAAATAAATGACTTTCATGAAAATTTCTTGTTAATTTTCATAGGAAAGTGAAAGTTCATTTTAAAAATGTCGTCGAAAAGTAAAATTGAAAAAAATTGTTTTGTTCACTTCTTAATTAGAGTTACCGAGAACATCACCTACACAAATTTATGAGGCAATAAATTGGGAATAAATATTATTGTTAATATTGTAATAATATTATTGTTTTCAAAAGGTATGAAGTGTCTTCTCCATGTATATTTGAACATGAGATATCGTCCCTACCACCTCAAACTATCCAATATGCAAAATTAGTATTTTAGATTCGTTATCTTGGTACCCTAAGTTTTACGATATGCCTCGTTTCAAAATGCTGAAATTCTCACGGACGATAGATAACTCAATAAGAAATTTTTTAAGCCTTTTAGGAACACGCTGACTTTAAATTTATAATTGTTGGGCTTTCGCACTCTTCTTAAAAGTTCAAATTTGCATATTAGATAGTTTGACGTGGTAGGGACGATATTATAATTCTTTAAATATTTATACAAAATAAGGTGTAGTGATCTGTCATCTGGCTACTCTTTATTTATGATTGCAACTCTGTGTTATTATCTAGCTAATCTTATATTTAAGTAACAACTCTGTGTTATTGGGCATATGTTTATAAAAATGCACCAAGTCTGGATTAGCATATCCGGGGCAATATATATTTTCTGGAAGAGACAAATAAACACGTGGAATAGTAAAACTTAATTAAAAGTGTTTCAATTCATCGATTTACATTTGCTCTTTATAAAATCAGATGTGGGGTACAACTGTTGTACCAGTGTTAAAGTAAAATTAATAAAAAATAAAGTATGCAGAAAATTAAAATGGATTTGCGACCAACTCGCCAAGCACTAGTAAGTGCACTTGTTGCAGCCGGCGTAGATTTCCCAGAGTTGGCCACACTAAGCCAGCTCAAAGAGTTATATGAGACCATTGCAAAAGGGGAAGATGATGAATATTTGGCTAATGATAACCCCTTAGTAGGAATTGAATCAGATAATCCAGAAATGCAGATATCCAATGATCCCTCAGCTGCCGGTAATATTTTAGACAATTTACAGGTTCCTGGTACCAACGTACTTGCTGCAAATTCGTCTGCCAATGAAGCCGCGGCTATTGAACTACCTGATGGCAAAGTTTCTGATGCGCCTGCTGACAACGAGCCCGCTGTTTATCTACATTCGTGACTGCCGTAAACGTGCCCGATGTCAGCCATTTTTCTACAAACGTGCCTGAAGCCTCAAATGCTGGTGTTTCTGCTGCCAGGGTTGCTGCTGAGGACGAACTTAAAAATTTACAACTGCGCTTGGAAATGTTAAAAGTGCAACAACAAATACGGGCATTGGAGGAAAATTTACAATCAGCACCCTCCGGCCTTCGTCATATTGATTTATCAGAGATTGACGCTGCTGTGCCGCCGTTTAGTGGGGATGACCACTACGATATAAAAAAATGGTTTACTGTATTCGAAGACTACGCAAATTCGGCTGCGTACACTGAAAAAGAAAAGTGTGTCGGAGTTCGTCGCCGGTTGGGTGGAACGGCCAAGCAACATGTTATTAACATCGGACTTCTAGACTACAAGGATTTGAAGGCAAGTTTAGAAGCGTTTTTTAATCGAAAAGTGTCTAAACATGAAATATACGAACAACTGCGGTTAAGAATAATAAAACCCAATGAATCATGTATTGGTTACGTAGTGGCAATTCAGTCTATTGCTTCGAAAGCTGAAATATAGGAAAGAGAATTGGTCGACTTCATCATCGATGGCATTCCAGACAATTCGAATGCTATTACTCGTCTTTATGGTGCCAGAACTGTAAATGAATTGATTGACCGTATGGATAGCTACGAACCAAAACGTCAACAGGCACGGGTCGCAGCGACTAGAGCCATCAGCGCTACAGCGATCAACAAATCGAAAACGGCTGAGGCGAAAACACCTGAAACTGAAGTCCGCTGTTACAACTGCTCTCAGTTTGGCCACTACCAGAGCAAATGCCCGAAACCAAAGCCAGCCAACTCATGTTTTGTCTGTGCTGATGTAGGGCATTTCCATCAGAACTGTCCTAAAAAGAAGGGATTGACTGCTGCAATACACGATGCAGATGCTGCTGTAGATGCATTCCAAACGGTAAGTGTTGCCTTCATTAAACAAGATAAGCGCACTGAGGTAATGACATTTTTTTCTCTGTTTGACACTAGTAGCCCTATTAGCTGTGTAAGAAAGTCCCTGGTACCGTTTTTAATTGAAGATGAAAAAATATTGACGTCACATCGGGGTATAGGAAATAGGAAAATAAGTATGTTCGGTCGTGTTCAATGTGAAATTTTTTTCGGAAACAAAAAAGTTAACCATAAATTTTTAATTTTGCCAGATGATGAAGCTGTTGTACCATTTCTAATTGGGCGTGATCTTTTATCAAAATTAAATATACAATTACGCCAAATAAGGCTGTGTTATGCTAAGGATAAACTTGTAAAAATGAATTTAAAAAGTATAAATAAAAAACCAAACAGAAAAACAATCAGTGCGGGGAATGTGAAGAGTTGATGCAAACAGTTTGTGTGGTAGAGACTGAAAATGAATTGGATGTCGATTGCAAATTAAGCTCAGTGGATTCCTTTTCTTTAAAATCGGTTATTGAGAGTAAATGATAAATGATATAGATAGTCTTAGGAAACCAACAGATTATTGTGTGTAAATAAGATTAGTTAATGACGTACCGGTATATAGCGGACCCAGTCGACTTTCATATCGCGAGCGATGCGAGGTAAAAGTAAAACTATAGCAATTATTGCAAGGGGGCATAATACGTCCAAGCGATTCTCCATATGCATCTCCAATTGTGTTGGTAAAAGGAAAAAACGGAGATCTGAGAATGTGCGTCGATTACCGGTCATTAAATAAGATCACGTTGAAGGATAATTACCCTTTGCCTATTATTGAAGACTGTTTGGATTACTTAGGTAATAAAGTTTTTTACAACTCTTGACCTGGAAAATAGTTTCCACCAAGTGCCGAGCATGAGGACTCAATTAAGTACACCGCGTTTGTTACTCCGCTAGGACAATTTGAATATTGTTATATCGTCGTTCGCAAGTTATTGTATTCTATACCGCAAAATATAAAAAAATGAGATAAGATTGATTTTTAGGAAAACTTTTAGAGATCTGTCGATCTGTGTAATCAGTTTGTTCCAATCATTTATAGTTTTCGAAATATGAGACATTTACTTTGTTCTATACAACTCTTTAGTGACTAGCTTCGTAACCTATTGTGTTCTATATGCAAAAACTCGTGCATATAGAACAAAAACGCACCAAAAACAAAAATAAAAAAAATATTTTTTTATTTTGTTCTATTTTGGATCTCTTTGCATTATTTGTTTTTATTTTATTTATTTGTTTTGACTTCACATTGCACTTGGAAAATGGAATAAAATACAAAAAGAAAACAAAAAATCAATGACAAACAATCAGTTTGCAAAGGCCGTTAATTTTTAATTAGGTCCAGGTGTTTTCTTATTGATTATATCAATAAAATGTTATTGTTACTAAGTGACTAGTCTTGTTTTGCTGCTAAATAGGATAGTTGTGATTTCTTCATATATTTTTTTTGTTAGCAGTTTCTCGATTTTGCCGAAAGTCAATATGATGTGTCAAAATACAAAATTTCTGTTGAAAAAACGAAACATTTTACTAATCGTTAATCCTTTCTCCAAATACTGACGTGATGTACTGGCTCATGCTCAACATGCTTGTCCTTTCGTAGTTCATTCAAAACACATGTGGATGGATCGCAAAGGTGCTTGAAATGATAATACCCTGCAAACAATTTTTTGACAATTGATCCAAACGTATTCGTCCTATGACTTGAGAAAATGGGAGTGTTACCAAAAGTAAGGATTAGTGTATTGCGAAAAAAGGACATATCCTGTAAATGATTATATATTCACCATTGTGGTGATGTATGTATAGTCGTGATCTTTTGTCAATTTGATTGGGATTTGGTCTAGTATTAAAGTACAAAGCTCAGTTCAATGTGGTTGGGTCCAGGACCTATCAAACAGTATAAACATAATGTTCGTTGTTCCCTCCAATGGTACCACCAAGTCACTCTGGGACCAGTCCCGTAACTATTCTTAGATATTAACCTGAGCTGAGGGTGGCGTTGGCTGAAGTAGTTAGCACGTTGACTACAAAACTGAAGATCCTGGGTTCAATCCCTGTATCCGACAGTCATTCAAATAACAACACCACGCATTTTTCTGATGTGCATCAGCTGTTGTAGGAAAGTTCAAGTGATGAAGGCATAGTCACTGGTCACTGAACTATACCGGCTTCAGCAGATGCTAATCCTAATGTTACATCAGAGCGCCCTCCTTCGTTGGTATTGTGTATCAAAATCATCGGCGAAGTAAAATAACCAATAAAATGGTTACTAAACACAGCTTCAAAATTTAATACGCCTCATTTAACACCAGAAGGCGCTGCAACACTGCATTATTAAAAATCGTGCAAAAAGCAGTTGTAAAAAGAATGAAGCTTTCTCCTATATCTTCCTTCACCACCTGTCTTCTATCACTATCCCTTTCCTAAAGAAGGTAACACCTAGTAATAGTATTAGGCATTAATTGCCTGATTGTTACTTCTCTTAAAAAGAAATAAAAAATAAAAAATAAAAAATCATGTTGTTTCAAATGAACTAACAAACGTAAAGGTAAATAAATAACACATAATATTTTGTGAATAGAACATGTATAAGATTAATATATGTATGCATATAATTCATACATTTGATGAACAAAAGAAGAAAATATGTCAGTACTTTAGTCAAAAGGACCTTAAATAATATACTAAGAGTACCAAATATCATATTCATAAAAATCTTATTTTTAACAAAAAAATCTTTTAGCATTGTTAACATCCCGAAAAACTTCCAAAATCAAATAAATCTTCACATATGGTAACGCTGTATCGGAATGATATTTTTAAATAATTTATGTTATTCCACACCGATTATGTCCATATGAGATAGTTCTGTGACAAGTCACAAGGTGCATGCAAAGTATCAATTAGCGCCATCCTAGGCCATCCCCATGTAAAATTGACTGGTCCGCATCAAAGGAAGTGGTTGGGGACCGATCACGTGACTAGTGTTAGTTCCATTTCCTGCAGGGAAATAACCAGCATATACTTAAGTATTTAAAACACAACATTTTTTTTCATTTTGTTCTATATGCTATAAAACAATGAGAGTTTCGTAAATAAGTGCATATAGAACAAAGCGATTTTTTTAAAAGCGTCCTACTCTTAAAATCTTTTCCAACGACGAAAATTTTTGTTACAGAAAAACCCAGAAACTATAGAAGTTTTCTTGGTAAAAATGTTGCGACAACTTTTTCGGTTCAGTTTCTTGTAACTAATAACTAAACTTTAACAGCGATTTCAAAAAAAAAAACATTTTTGTCATATAGAACAGAATAACTTACAAACGACGATATGCCTTTTGGGCTTAAAAATGCAGAAGCCGTTTTTCAGCGTTTTATAAATAAGGTGCTAAGGGAATTTATTGATGCTGGGAAAATAGTTGTGTATCTAGACGATATTAGTATAGCTACTAAAACATTTGAGGAACATTTGCATATTTTGGCTGAGGTGTTAAGTGCATTAAAAGAGGCTGGGTTAAAATTGAACTTAAGGAAATGCAAATTCGCGTATCGTGAACTAGACTATTTAGGTTATCGAGTGAATGAAAACGGTTTACGTCCTAATAATGATCACATTAAAACTATCCAGGAGTTCCCAGTGCCAGCAGATCACGACGAGGTAGAAAGATATTTAGGGTTGTTTTCATTCTTTCGTCGGTTTGTTTTTGATTTCTCTAGAATAGCAAAACCGTTAACAGATTTAAAAAAGAATAAAGTTTTTGCTTGGACAAGTGAATGTGAAAAGGCTTTCCTTACTTTAAAGCAAAAATTGGTTAGTGGTCCTGTGCTAGCTGTATATAGTCCCCTTCGCGAGACAGAACTACATACTGACGCCAGTGCGAGAGGCTTCGGATCCGTACTTCTGCAAAGACAGAAAGACAATAAGTTCCATCCGGTTGCATACTATTCAAAGTGTACTTAGGAAGCTGAATCTTTTTATCATAGTTTCGAGCTGGAAACGCTTGCGATTATATATGCCTTAAAGCGGTTTCGAGTATATTTGGAGGGAATTTCATTTACAATCGTTACTGATTGCAACTCACTTGCGCTGACTTTGAGTAAAAAACTGATAAACCCGAGAATAGCAAGATGGACATTAGAGTTGGAAAATTATGACTACACTATTCGACATCGTAGAGGCGAATTAATGTCTCACGTTGATGCATTAAGTCGTGCACCCTTTATTGCTATGATTGATGGAGGTGATATTGATATGAATATACAGGTTACGCAAACGAGGGACACGAATATACAAGCTATTCGAAGCAAGTTGGAAACAGGAGACTTGGATGATTATGTTTTAGACAACGGGTTAGTTTTTAGGTTAGGCGCTAGAGGACAAATGCAATTATCAGGTATGTGATGTAAACCGTTTTCGATTTAAAATCGATTGAAAAACGTAAAAAGTTGTGATACACATTTTTATTTCGATTTCATTCTGGTTTTGCTTGAAATCGAAAACGATTTCATTTTCCATTTTGTTCTATCACAATGTCAAAAAAAAAAAGATGTGATGGAAAACGAAATTCGTATTGTTTTTGCGTTTTTAAATCGAGTAAGCGGGGGTTCACGATTTAAGAATTTTTGTAGATTTGAAAAAAATTTGCGAGCGATAAGTTCTGTTAAAATGTAAGTAATATTCTTTAAATAATTAAGACAGATTTATATACATACATATGTATGTATTAATATTTGGGGGAAAACACATTAATACTCAACAAGAAGAGATGATTATTGAATTTATGGAAAAGCATCCCCAGTTTTCAAAGGGTTTTGCCAAAGGTGATCGAATAGAAATCGAGAAACTTTGGCAAACGCTTTCGGATAATCTAAATAGTATTGGCCCACCATTAAAGAAACCAGATGCTTGGAAAAAGGTATATTTTTATCATTAGCTTAAATTCTTTTAACCTATTGATTACATAGGCATGGAGTGATAAGAAAACGCAAAAAATTTGGACTCAGCTTGTCTAATAAGCACGAGAAAGCTTCTTTATTAATTCGGAAACATTCTATAAAATTTCAACAAACATTTAAACAATTAAATCTGATGAGAATTGATTCCTACCTACATTTTATCTGGTAAATATAATGGGTTTGATGAGTCCCGCAGCTTTCTCCGTTTAATATTTTCATATTTATTATCTTCGTTCATTAGCATTAATGATGATATAACAACAAAGCCATTTCTTAAATTTATTTTTGTTTGAAACAATTTAAATTTGAAAAGTCATTAATATCTAGGACGAAGCCGATCTGCTAAAACCTACAGTCGACATATATTCACAACAATTGCCTGTCGCCGACGTGGCCAATTTGTTGCACGGACATTTCCATTTGTTAAAAAAATTTTTTTAATATAAAACTAGGCATTTAAAACTAAGAAAAATACGTCATTTATTGCAACTTTTTCTGAGCAGATCTCGATCCGACGACCGTTTCACCGTCGTCGAAAATATCATTGGCAACCTGCAGCCGGCTTCAGCATTATCGGTTTCAATTTCAGTTTGAAGCAAAAAAATATAGAGGAACAAGTTGATTTTTTTTGTAACCGACTGAAAATGAAACAAAGTTGAAATATGAAATCGATGCGTTTTCTATCACACCTAATACCACTTCATACGATTTGAGCTTACGACTTCATTTCAAATCGAACCGATTTTTATCACATACCTGTATATGTTCCTGCTGAACTAGAAGAAAACGTCATGCGGTTAACTCATGAGAAGTACGGTCATGTGGGTATTGAAAAATGTATGAAGCAAATAAAAAAATACTATTGGTTTCCAAATACGCGAGATAAGTTGAACAAATTTATATGAAATTGTCTTAAGTGCATTTTTTACTCAGCCCCACACAGAAAAAATTAAAGAAATTTGTATAATATAGACAAAAAATCTATTCCTTTTGACACACTGCATATTGACCACTTCGGCCCTTTGCCATCAATAAAATCAAAGCGAAAGCATATTTTAGTAGTGGTTGATGCGTTTACAAAATTTACAAAATTATATGCGGTCAATGCCCCAGGGACAAAGGAAGCGTGCTGCGCATTAAACAAATATTTTGAAAACTATAGCAGGCCACGGCGAATAATAAGTGACCGCGGAACATGTTTTACGTCTAACGAATTCAATTCATTTTTGTCAGAGCGCAACATTGTGCGCGTAAAAACTTCTGTTGCGTCGCCTCAGTCAAATGGTCAAGTGGAGAGAGTGAATAGAGATTTAAGGGCTATGTTGGCTAAATTATCAGAACACATGGAATACTCCGATTGGATCGATAAACTGACAAAGGTAGAATTTGCTATTAATAATACAGTTCACAGTGCAACAGGGCATTCACCAAGTAGTTTGTTGTTTGGAGTAAAACAAAGGGGCGAAATAGTCGATGAACTGACAGAACATTTGCAGGATATGTACACTGAAAGAGAAGATCTGAGTTTAATTAGGGGAGAAGCATCAGAATCCATTGAGAAGTCTCAATCAAACAACCTGAAATATTTTAATGAGCGTCACAAACCAGCCAAGTTATTCGCGGTGGGAGACCTAGTAGTCTTAAAGAATGTCGACACATCGGCTGGTGTAAACAAAAAATTAATACCGAAATATCGTGGGCCATATGTGATTCGGAAACAGTTGGGTAATGATCGTTATGAAATATCTGATGTAGAAAATTGTTAAATTACACAAATGCCGTATAAAGGCACAGTTGATTCTAGTCGCTTAAGAAAATGGTTGGAACCCAGGGATTATGATAATGTCGTATGGAACTCTGAAGGCAACACTAGTGAATATGAAGATTATGAGTTTTTAGATGAAGATCTTTTGGAACAAAATTGACAATCGAGGTCGATTGTATTGTCAGATCGGCCGAGATTGTAGTGATCTGACACCTGGCTACTCTTTATTTATGATTGCAACTCTGTGTTATTATCTAGCTACTCTTATCTTTAAGTAACAACTCTGTGTTATTGAACATATGTTTATAAAAATGCAACCAAGTCTGGATTAGCATATCCGGGACAATATATATTTTCTGGAAGAGTCAAATAAACACGTGGAATATTAAAACTTAATTAAAAGTGTTTCAATTCATCGATTTACATTTGCTCTTCATAATGGATAATTTATAATAACTATTTACCACAATCCTGTATATTTGTACAAATCCTTAAAGGGGGTAACACTGTTAACCTTTTTTCATTTTACTTTCTGAAAACATCAAAAATTTACTTTCTTGAAAAAATCGTTGAAAGCTGACTGGAAATTAAAAACAATGTGAGTGTGGTAGTGAAAAAATTTGATTGTATTGCTACTTTCTTGCAATTAGTTTCATGTGTAAATGGTAGGTAAGTGGTTATGCAAAGTAATGAAAGTTGCCCAGTTGATCGTATTCATCTGTTTTTGACATTCATCCATTATTTTCACACAAACAAACCGCCTGTTGTTTTTGTATTTTCTTAGTTGTTGTAGACCTGCATATACTTTATATTAGGGAAGTAACGAATACGAGTTTAGCTAAAGCGAATGCAAATGCGAAACCGAATGCAAATATTGCAATACGTTAAAAAATCACATGAAAATTAATTTATATAAGAACATGAGGTTGTATTATTTACATAGATGTACTACATATAGCATTTTGTTCAAATTTAGTATTTAATTGAGCAAATATTTGTTAATTTATTAAAAATATAAGTTCTTAAAACATAAGGATATATGAAATTATATTAAAATAACAAAAATTAAAAATTTTAAAAACCCGCGAATATATTTAGAAAAGATGTGATATTTTCTAAACGGCTGCACCACTTTTCTTAAAACATATCTAAGAACTCTCTCGACTAAGTGAGCTTTCAAACAGAATAAACTAAATCAAAATCGGTCCAGCCGTTTGGTCTGTACGTGGACTCGTACAGAGACACAGTTACACAGACACTAAAAACTTATAGTACCCCTTTTTTGTTCGGGGGTTAATAAGTATATATAATAATTAAAAATGTTAGACAATCAACCCATTCGTGCTTTGGCCCTAAAGCGTGGTACTCTGTTCAACAAACATTTCATTTGAAATGCTGTCATATTTCGAAAAATTGGGACGAGTTGTTCATGAAAAAATTATACAAGGACTAGGTAATATTGTTTGAATTTCAAATTTTTTTGTACGAAGAAATGAATGGTGTTCAACATTTCTCAAAAGTTTGAACAGAGTAGTCTTAAGTGAAAAATTTTTTCGGGCAAATCAAACACTGCCTTTTCTTTTTCAAAAACTGAAAAATATTACCAAACACCGCTGGATTTTGCTTTCATTTTTATACTAAATTTTAAAGCTTTGATTAGAATGCTTTACTTGTAAGTATATGTATCTTCTTCATGCTGGCTTAAAAAAATTTTCATGTTTTTGACGTTTGTTAATCGCAAACTATTTTCGTAAAAGAAGTACAAAATTGTTTTTGTCTTTAGTATTCGCTTTAAATATTCTCATATTTTAGCGAATGCAAATAGCAAAAGTAAGCGAAGAATTTGCGAATGCGAACATTCGTTACTCCCTACTTTATATAAATTTGCTTTGATTTTAGCCAAGCCGCATTTATTAGGTGGCAGCACTACACCAGTGACTAATGTCATTATACCAAGCCAAATGTCGAATTTGGATTGCGAATGTGTAAGCCTAAAGGTGGAAGTACATACCACGCGTAACGCGGCAACGCTTTCCTGGCTTGTTAAACGTTCAACGCTACACAAATGGAAGGTTACACACCACGCTTTTGAAGCTTTTTAAGTTGTAAAATTTAAATCCTTTGCCGGCTATTTTTTTTTGCATTTGCGTTGCATTTTTCTTTAAACATTTAATTCATTTTTGTATCCATTGTTTAATAAAAAAATTAATTTCTAATCATGTTTGTGTATGTTAGTTTATGAATCTGACAACACTAGCTGTCATTTTGTATACAACGCGTGAAAGTTGAAGAATGTTCAACTTATGGCGAAGTACGCGTGTCGCGAACTTCTCTATGTAACTTGCCTTATGAAAACACACTATTTCAACTTTTTTGACACACGCGTGTATCGCATTAGCGCATTGAACGCGTATTATGTACTTCCACCTTAAGAGCATGCTTTTATTTGGGTATCCATAAACATGACATTTCCTATAAGTAATATACAATCTGACGATGCTACCACAAAATACACAATGCAATTTTACCATGGTTAAGAGTTAACATGAACTTTAACTGCAAGTTTTTCATACAAAACTTGCCTTTAACATATGGTCTACACCTAACATAATATGTAAGATAAGAGCAAATTCAAATTCAATCGCAGAGAGAATTATGTTACGTGTAGACTTCAAATTAGTGTTATCTCAATCTTATAATATTTTTTGTGAGAGCGTTGTTATAAGAAATTCTATAACAACAATCTTATAGGATGAATTGTCAAAAAAACACACGTACATGAAAATAAATTAGTATGCATGTGTGAGTGTTTATTAAAATAAATGAAAAACTATGTTTTGGACAACATTTCTGGGATTTTATGTGTTTAATTCATTTATAAATTAAAGTTTGTGTAAAAAAGTGAAAATAAAATAACTAGTTATACAAAAATAGTACATGTTAACTCTATGAGAATTTGCATAAAGTGAAATGTTATAAGAAAACTAAATTTACGTGTTCCTATTGTATGAGATGAAGAGAAATATTGACATTTTCGTTTTGTTATTCTGCCGACGTTCTCTCAGATATTATGTCACAGTTAATTTCAGTTGTAGACGCTATGTAAAGTCCCTGTTGTCTGTTACCTGTAGATTGTTAAAAGCGTCATAAATCGAATTTAAATACACAAGGTTGTGCATTTAAGGTTTAATAAATCAGTCAAAGCTTAAACACTGATTTAGTTAAACTAAACCAGTGTTTATTTGTAGTTTAAACTAAACAGGAGAAAATCAGTGAACCATACTTTGTGTAATTAAAAAAAAAATTATTGTGGCAGCAAATGTCAAAAAACAGCTGTTTTGCAGTAGGCTATCAATTCTTTGCACAATCAAAAAGACAAAAAAGTTAAGAAGATTTCAATTATATGTCGCCAAATTGTACCAAGAAAGGAATTATGTACACGCTTGGCGAACTAGAATAGTATAAAAGAATACTAGAAAAAAGAATATAAGAAAACAGGTCGAACAGGATCTGAAGAAAAATTGGAGGCTTGGAAAAAAGTTGAAAGCTCTTTCAATGCAAAACATATGGTGTATAAGTAACAAAACCATATGACCTGTATTGGTAGTTTAAACGCCCAATTTTATGCGTTTACAGATGGTTTAAATACTGTATTGATTTATAGGTTTGCTAATTTAAACACATTTTAAACCAAAAAATTGAGATTAACTTGCACTGATTTATTAGCCCTAAGTTTTTTTAATTATGTACTGACCCTGTAAGAAATGAATGACCGAAACTAACACAAAATTAATTTTTTCACTAACACAATTACAACAATTTTATATTGAAATCAACAGTGACAGTCAATTGCTACTCTAACATGTATGTAAGAGTGGAACATCTAATGTACATAAGCCAAAAAATAAAAAAAATCGCATTTTTTTTGTAAAATGTACAATTCGTTCGGTCTGTGAAACTAAAATTAATATAAGTGTTAAAAAAGTTAAGTAAAAATCAATAGCGTATAAAAGAATTTTCAAAAGTTTAATTAAATATAAATATATACTCGTATGTACATATGTGTTTCTTTTTCAAATTTTAGATACGTATTTATAAATATCAAAATGCGTTGCAGGTTGAAGGAAGCGTGAAGAGGCTAGACCACATACATTATATTGTGCTTTTATTTGTTTTTAAATATTTTAATTATACATATCTTTATTTTTCTATAATAAAAAACAATTAAAACAATATGAAAATCATGTTTATTAATGTAATTATGTAGGTTTGATTAGTTTGCTATGACGGTTACATACATCAAGGGTGTGATCAGCCAGACGTGACTACCACATGCATCATCAATGACAAGTAAAAGTACGGCAGAGTAAGCAGTTCAGCTATATATGTTCCATAGTAGAAATTTTTAATTAGTTAGACAAAGATGCAAAATCACACGTACACAAAAGTTTACATCACTTTTTCCACATTGCCCTTAACAAACTGATAGAAAGTTAGATAGATAAAGCCATCACCACTCCCAGTCAAAGGACCGACCATTTGACTGGGAATGTTCTTGCTGGCGAAAAACTAAATTTCGTATTAAAAAAGAACTTAAAAATAATTTCAATTTGATTGCCATGTCAAAAATTAGCCCTTACGCTACAGTTACATGAGCAAGATTTGTTTTCAAATTTATCACACATACTGGTTGTCAAAATTCGTTTAAATTTAAGTCTGTGACGTAGGCTGCACGCAATTTCAAAGCAAATTTATTTTCAATATGTCGCTGTCATAAAAACAACTTAAAACAACACAATTTCATGGCTTCTATATACATACGTCTATAAACCGCAACACATCATTGTACTTTTTAGGGTTCCGTACACCAAAGGTGAAACGGAACCCTATAGTTTTCGCTACGCTGTCCGTTTGTCCGTCACACGGTATTTTCTCAGGAACCGTAAGAGCTACGCACCTGAAATTTGCGCAGAGTATGTACAGGGTGACCGATCAAAAAGTGGCACCAAATATGGGATTTAACAAAAAAAAGGCACAAAATTAAAAAAAAAAACGAGAAAACTGCACTAAACTTTTTATTTTTAATGTATTTTCATATAACTCACCCTAAATAAAGGGGGTAAAAAAGTGACAAAGCAGTCGAAAAAGGTGAAGCGCAGTCGAAAAAGTGGGAACTTGCCACTTTAATCGGTCAAACGGTCACGCTGAGTATGTAGAACCTTGGCCGCTACAACAACAAATACATGAGAATTAAAAATTAAAGGGTGTTCCAAAACGAGCAACGAAAAATGTTAAAATCCCACGTAATATACATACAATTGTATGAACATATGTATATTGAAACTTGAATTTTGTAAAATTAGTGTATTTTTATGCAGACTAAAACAAATAACACTAAAATTAAAAAAAAATTATTAAAGGGTGGTCCATCAGTTAATGCAATTTTAACTATGTAATTTTGACAACTTGCTAATCTTGGAAACTGTAAGAGGCAAACAATTGAAATTTTCAAAAACGGTAAAACTAAAAAATCCGAAAATTATAAAATCGCCAAAACAAAAAAAAATCGCCAAAAATTAAAAAAAAATCGCCAAAATTAAAAAAATCTAAAACTAAAATAAATCGCCAAATTCGAAAAAATCGCCAAAATTAAAAAAAATCGCCAAAATTAAAAAAACGCCAAAATTAAAAAAACGCCAAAATTAAAAAAACGCCAAAAATCTAAAAAAAATCGCCAAAACGCGAAAAAGGTTCCAAAACCAAAATAATTGTTTATATTAAAGAAAAATCGCCAAAATGAAAAAAAATCGCCAAAATGAAAAAAGTCGCCAAATTGAAAAAACTCCAAAAACCAAAAAAAAAAATCGGCAAAACGCGAAAAAGGCGCCAGAACTAAAAAAAAGTCGTCCAAACGAAAAAAAACGCCAAAATGAAAAAAATCTCCAAAACGAAAAAAATCGCCAAATTGAAAAAACGCCGAAAACCAAAAAAATTCCAGAACTATATATTATATAGGTTGAATTTTGTATTAAATTACATATCTAGTGTTCGTACGGAACCCTTCGTGCGCGAGTCAGAGTCGCACTTTACTGAATTTATTTATTTTTGTAACCCCAGACCAGTGATGGAAAAATGAAAAATTTAAATGATACTGACCGTCAACAAAAAGAGTACTGTTTTTAACATTTTGGTACTTTTTAGGAAACAAAGATTTTTTTTTTCAAAAATAAATTTAAAAATCCATTTATATAATTAAAAAAATACTTTCAGTTCCAATAAACTTAAGGCGTTAATTTTTATGTCTACTTTCAAATTTATTCAACTTAGAAAAATACGTTACTGCTCCAAAAATCTTTTTTCATTTAATCTATTACAAAAACAGCAATTTTTCTAAGGTCAACTTCTTACACGAACAGGTGTAAAGCCTACAGTACACGTCATGTAAAAAGCCACATGCGTATGTAGTGATGACGTCACGAGAATTTTCAGCATGTTAGTTGTAGTTATTTTCTAAAATTACTAGTAGTGGCTAGATGCCGTAAAATTTTTATAGTATTTTTGTTCCAAAATACATATGTGGCACATGTAGCCGAATAGAAGACATTTTCTGGAGCAGCTCATCTGTAAAGTTCAGCATTCACGGTCAAAATGCATAACACAAGCATCGTATACGTGTGCATGAAAAATTCAGCATACACGTGCATGCATTGCACGATAAATTAGTAGCATCTTTCTACAAGCTAATTGTAAGGCAATTGTCAAACTACATACAAAAGCTTTTTACACATAAAAAATATAAGAGGTAATATTAACTAAGCTTACATAGGTAACTTTTTTTATATGAAAGTAAAAAACTTGGGTTTTATTAACTATGGAGTTAGGTAATTTGTACATTACACATTACCTAAAATCCTAGTTAATATAAACTATTACAATAAGGTACATACATACATACATATATTTTTCGAAATTATTTTTATTGAAACGTTTTATATTTTATTGTCAAAAGTAAATTTTTGAGCAAGGTTTGTATGTATTAAATTTTTAAATTATTTAAATTTATGTAAAATAATTCTTTTTAATTATTATAGATAAACTAGCTGAGCCCGGCAAACGTCCTCTCTCTTCCTTGATGTCCGTTTTTAATTTTTAATGGTATAGAAGCATGTACGCAAATTGCCAGTGTATCCTGCATATATGTACATAGGTGTTTCCGTCGGAAGCTGCAGACGACCTATACCTTCGCACAGGAAGATCCCCATCCCAAGTTTTAATGGTCTCCACCAACTCAAAGCTGATTTACGAACGACGAATTTCGTGGACGGTGACGAATTCATCTATAATAATTCGCTGAGTAAATTTGTCGTGTGAAGCACAACAACGACGAATAAATAAGAGCTCTTATATCTGATAAAGTTGCTTATTGTTTGTGCAAAGAAAGAGAAAACTGTTTTTTTCCTGGTTAAAAGAATATAAATAAATGTATCAGAGAGTTCGTCACGCACGACGAGTTTCGTTCTACGGCAGTGTTGTGTTAATTTGCATATGCATGAATGTGTTTTATTTTTTATGAAAAAATTCGTCGTTCCTCCCAGTTGTGTTCCTTGCATTACCTTTAGATGTTTTATTTTCGTGGTGTTTTTTTTTTAATTTTATTTATATGTATGTAGATAAATAAATTATTAAATAAATAACAGATTTTTTTAAAAATTCAAAAATTCTTTAAATCCATCACAGTTGTCGAATTATAAATAGTTAATATAACTAAAATCCATGATAATTTGCCGCATTATGTATGTATAAATTTACTTTGCTATTTAGATAGTTCACAGAAAACAAAAGTATGAATTTACCTAGTCGTTAAGGAGTTTCAACTAGAATTTTAGTTGATTTTTCGAACATACAAATCAACTAAAATTTTTGTTAAATTACCTAAAAAACTTTTGTAAATGCCATTCTACCTTAGTTAAAATTATACCATTATTTTAGGAAATATAACCTATGATTTTTTTGTGTGTACGTATAGAATTTGACAGTTCTTTGTACATGCAAATGAATGCATACATTCATGTGCAAAAATCAAAAAATTTAGATTTTGCTTCAAGCATCGTCGGTGTGACACATACAAACAAAATTTCACTAATGGCGTTTTCTTTTCTGAGCAATATGCTGCATTTATGTTGCCTTTTCTGAAATGTATTTATTATTTTAAAAATTGAACGCGTTCTTTTTTCATGATGTTACCCTTAAAAAAAAGAAAAATGTTTCATGTTCTACACTCATTCTCATTAAAGGGGCATGAGTGCAGCATTATATTAACAGCTCCTTTTGTTATTGTCTATCATAAAAATAAATCATTTTCTAGTTCGTGATTGTTTTATGCCGAAACTTGTTGGAAAATTGTTCTTTTGTAAACATAAAATATGCAACACTTCTTAAAAATCAGGTGAGCATTTAAAAATGTTGCCAAATCACATGTAACATATATGTTACACTTTTCTTTTAGAAAAGAAACCACCATAATATTATTATAATGCAGGTCGTGCATTTTGACCGTGAATAATGCGCTTTAGTATGTTAATATATATGTACATGTAGATATGTTGCTAGTACACGGCATGTAGCAAATGTAGCATCGCAATGACGTCAAAATTACGTCAGAACAACATGCGCATGTGATTTTTCACATGCCGTGTACTGTAGACTTAAGTTTAAATTGTGGCATACACAACCATTTACGAACAAATTTGGCAATATCATTTTAATTGTCTCATCATTACATTGAAATTATCATACTTTGGGACTTATGTAGATTAATTAAATTTTTTTAGTTATTTGCGAATCAAAAATTCCGTTTTTAATAATGTTGCTGATGTTGTCAAGCATCGCAAGTGTAAAGTTGTATTCTGCCACAAACAAACAAAGCATTAAGGTGCAATTAGACGTGACATAGCCACAACCAAACCAAAAATCAATTGGTTTCTATGGTTATGGCGTTATGGCGAGTCACCTATAATCAAATACAGTGTTGTTATGATTATGGCACGTCTGATTCTACCTTTGTTTGGAATTTTTTTTGCTGATTCCGTACTTGTGTGTGCTTTCTAAAAATGTATTCATTTTACAACAATATTAATAACGAATTTTGTGCTTTTCTTATACCGTGGTCAGACATACCCATTAATTGCGCAATTAGGACATTTTATGCAATTAAGGGCTTAATTGAATACAATTTACTATACAATAAATCAATTAATAAATTGAGCAATTAGTATATAATTGTATCACTAAAGGTGGAAGTACATACCACGCGTTACGCGGCAACGCTTTTTTGGCTTGTTAAACGTTTAACGCTATACAAATGGAAAGTTATACAACACGCTTTTGAGTTTTTTTTTTTTTTTGTTGTAAAATTTAAAGCCTTTGCCGGCTATTTTTTGTCTTGCATTTTCGTTTTATTTTTCTTTAAATATTTAATGCATTTTTTATCCATTGTTTAATAAAAAAATTAATTTCTTATCATTTTTGTGTATGTTAGCTTAAGAATCTGGTAACACTAGCTGTCATTTTGTATATAACGCATGAAAGTTGAAGAATGTTCAACTTTTTGCGAGGTACGCGTGTCGCGAACTTCTCTATGTAACTTGCCTTATGAAAACACACTATTTCAACTTTTTTGACAGCCGCATGTATCGCATTAGCGCATTGAACGCGAGTTATGTACTTCCACCTTAATTGCGTAAAACTCGAAATGCAACCCTGGTGTTTGTTGAGAATTGTGTTCAGTGAGCAGAACAATTTCCGACAATGGCGAACCAAACGTCAAAAAAAGTAAATAAACAATGCAAAAGGAAATGGGTAGTGAAGAAGCTAAGTTTATTTAAAATTCCTAAATAAATTTATTTTTTAACAGATATCTTTTACAAATAGCAAAAAATTTGAAGAGGAAGAGGCTGGCGTTGAGTGGGGAATTGTGGCCATGTCGAGTAGGGTTTCGTGGCCAAAGAAAATAAAATCCATGAGATGTACATATTGTTACGAAAATAGCCGTCAACAATGTTAAGCAACATTACACAAAAATATTCCAACAGGGTTAATGTAAATGCTACGCGAAAATATTCCTACAGGGTCAAAGCAAAGAATAGTCTAGAAAGTAGCCAACAACTAAATAAGCATGCCTAGCTTGATTAAACAAGCAAAAGCAACAACAACAAAAAAAGCGTCTGCTTATTATGAAGATTCACATATTTGTACACATACATACATGCCAATTCAAACGAAAAGCAAAAGATAAACAACCACCGTGTGTTGCTTAGTTAATGATGTACACACGTACGCATATACACATCTATGTACATAGTTACCACATGAACTTAATTAGGCAGCATATAAGATGATAATGATCGTCTAGACATTGCTTGAAACTTCTAGTGGAATTTCTGTGAAATATAAATAGAGGTGACGCATCCAATGAGTTAGTTAGTTGCAGTTGTAAGTCAGTCGCGAACAGTTATAGTTATTGCTAATCAGAAACTAGTGAAGTTAAGAACTCGTTAGACAGTTGATAATTAAGTTGTGAATTAATAATAGTCTGTCGTGGAATTGAGATTATTGTGGAGTCTATCGTGTCGACTGGAGTAAAGGGAACAGCGCAGCGAATAGACGTGTATAAGGGTGTAAGTAAAGCCAGTGAGTCTTTATTGGTGTATCAACTGTAAGTGTCGGCAGAGTGAGTGCCGTGTGTGATAAGCAGCAGACAAAGTGGTATTGGTGTATCAACTGTGAGTGACGGCAGAGAGAGTCTCGTAAGTGACGAGCAGCAGACAAAGAGGTGTCACGTGAATACTTGCGCAGCCAGCTAAGAGACGTGCGTAAACTACAGCGAGGAAGGCGTAGTGGTAACCAGTTGTGAATATCTGTGTGTAATTTATTAGTTTAAGTTGTATTAGTGTATTTAAGCTCTTGATTAATTTAGTTTAAGTGTATTTGTAAATAAAACTTGTATCATTCTTAACCCTAATTACTACACTCGGCTCTTGTATTCATTTGCAAATCTTCGGATCTACGGAAAAGCGTTTTTATAGAGAGAAAAACGTAACATTTGGTGTCAGAAGTGGGATTTGCAAATACAAGCGATACGTTTAAAAAGGGTTAAGCGAAAAGCAAGAGTAATAAGAAAAGGAGAACCTCACACGTTTGAAAAGGTTAAACGTGAACAAAACCACATACGTTTGAAAAGGTTAAACGTAGTAATTGGTTTTTGAGGAGAGATGAAATTTCAAGAGCTTAACGTGGATCAACTCAAGCAAGAGTTGAGTAAGAGGAAATTGACGACAACTGGTGACAAGGTAATACTACAGGAGAGATTACTGCAAGAGTTAGAGCGGCGCAATATCGACATTGAAACTTATGAGTTCGATGAAAAAGAAGAAATTGAGGTATGTACTCGTGCAGCGGCAACCAGTACAGACATCGGTGCAATGTTTGCTGCCATGATGAGTAAAATGGAAACAATGCTTCAAGAAACTTCTAGAGCTATGAAGGCTGATTTTCAAGAAACTTCTAAAGCCAACAACGAGAGAGTTTTAGCTGAAGTTTGGGCCACAAACGACATACTTGACAAATGGAAAGCGAAAATTGTGACTAACGTTCAAGAACCCCCTAGAGCCAGAAATGAGGAAGTTCAAGAAATTGCTGAACCCGTAAACAGACAAGCAGATGGTGAAGAAATACAAGTCAGTAATTCAGACAAAGAGATACACGAAGAGATTTCTGACTTGGGGAACAGTGTCAACAAAGACGTTTCTGGCACAGAGGAAAACGTTGACCAAAGACTGAAGGCAGAAGATGAAATTAGCAGTGGACAGTGTAAACAAGTTGGACGTGAGCAAGAAGTTTCCAGAAAAGAAAATGAAGCTAGTGACGTAGATGTGGTGGTCTGTGAAACAGCGGAACAAGCTATGGGTGAAATGGTCTCGCTTGCTCAGGGTAAAGAAACTGCTACAGCATACAAAGCGCATAGCATAAAAGCAGTCAGGAAGAAAAAGACAACTTCTATACGGAGCCTAAAGCGTGTGGTAAGGCAAGCTCTAGTCAAGGTACAAGGAAGAGTCGGAGCCAAAGGCCATAAATGTGGAATGGTAAGGCAAGCTCTAGTTAAGGGACAAGGTAGAGTCAGAGCCAAGGGCCATAAATGTAGAATGGTAAGGCAAGCTCTAGTCAAGGGACAAGGTAGAGTCAGAGCCAAAGGCCATAAATGTGGAAGGATTTGTCATATACAGCGTACGGCAAGGCAAGCTGTAGTAGAAATACCAGGCAGATTCAGTACCATGGGCTGCAAATGTGGAAGAACTTGTCATCTTCAGCGCAAGGCAAGGCAAGCTGTATTGGAAACAGGAAGCAGAGTCAGTACCAGGGGCCACAAATGTCAACGAAGTAGTCATCTCCAGCGTATGGCAATACAAGTTCCAGTTGAGAAACGAGACAGAGCCAGAACTAAAGCCAACAAATTTGGAAGAGGTAGTCGTCTCGAGCGTAACTACAAGGCGTTTAGAAAACGCAGAAAAAGAAAGGCGATGATGTGCCTATTCGGGACGAATAGGCTTAAGTGGGCGGCAGTGTTACGAAAATAGCCGTCAACAATGTTAAGCAACATTACACAAAAATATTCCAACAGGGTTAATGTAAATGCTACGCGAAAATATTCCTACAGGGTCAAAGCAAAGAATAGTCTAGAAAGTAGCCAACAACTAAATAAGCATGCCTAGCTTGATTAAACAAGCAAAAGCAACAACAACAAAAAAAAGCGTCTGCTTATTATGAAGATTCACATATTTGTACACATACATACATGCCAATTCAAACGAAATGCAAAAGATAAACAACCACCGTGTGTTGCTTAGTTAATGATGTACACACGTACGCATATACACATCTATGTACATAGTTACCACATGAACTTAATTAGGCAGCATATAAGATGATAATGATCGTCTAGACATTGCTTGAAACTTCTAGTGGAATTTCTGTGAAATATAAATAGAGGTGACGCATCCAATGAGTTAGTTAGTTGCAGTTGTAAGTCAGTCGCGAACAGTTATAGTTATTGCTAATCAGAAACTAGTGAAGTTAAGAACTCGTTAGACAGTTGATAATTAAGTTGTGAATTAATAATAGTCTGTCGTGGAATTGAGATTATTGTGGAGTCTATCGTGTCGACTGGAGTAAAGGGAACAGCGCAGCGAATAGACGTGTATAAGGGTGTAAGTAAAGCCAGTGAGTCTTTATTGGTGTATCAACTGTAAAGGCCCAACTATAATATGAATAAGCTAGCTTAAGCAACTGTGCGGTTACATATAAAATGCATGTGGCAAACTATAATGTACTTAACAAACTTTTCGTCAAGTTTCGTCAAATGTCATTTGCTTAAGTGAAGTGCCAAACTGAACGCACATTCCATAAGGAAACAACTTTTTGTGCATCTTTTAAACTCAAACAAGCAGCAGCAGAAAATATTCATTGATTTTAAATATTTTTTTATTGTTTCTTATTTTAAACTCGGAAAATAAAGCAAAACTTTTATTTTCATTGTATGTTTTTCAATACATATATACACACATACACATGTATTTACTTATGTATATTCACTGTTGTACTTTTTAGTAGGCAAAACAAATAATAAGGTGATGGATATATTTATATGTGAATTTTTAATAGATTAGGACATTATTTCAAGTTAGTTTGATTGAATTGCATTCATTTAGGAGTTATGAGAAGAAACAAAATTACTACAAAATTATTGACAATACCTAGATGTGCAGCTGTGGCTAAATAATACTGAAGTGCATGTAAGTACATTATGGCCACCTAAAAGTCACATCTGAATTGTTTAAGCATTTGACAGACTTATCGTTCAATTCTGACATTAGCTTAAGCCAGCTTATTCATATTATAGTTGGGCCTTAAGTGTCGGCAGAGTGAGTGCCGTGTGTGATAAGCAGCAGACAAAGTGGTATTGGTGTATCAACTGTGAGTGACGGCAGAGAGAGTCTCGTAAGTGACGAGCAGCAGACAAAGAGGTGTCACGTGAATACTTGCGCAGCCAGCTAAGAGACGTGCGTAAACTACAGCGAGGAAGGCGTAGTGGTAACCAGTTGTGAATATCTGTGTGTAATTTATTAGTTTAAGTTGTATTAGTGTATTTAAGCTCTTGATTAATTTAGTTTAAGTGTATTTGTAAATAAAACTTGTATCATTCTTAACCCTAATTACTACACTCGGCTCTTGTATTCATTTGCAAATCTTCGGATCTACGGAAAAGCGTTTTTATAGAGAGAAAAACGTAACAATATATTAATAATAATAGTTGTAATAAATTAATAACAAAGATTCTTCCACATCATCAAAATTGTTATCATTTTCCAACTTTTGCTCTCATAATACAAAGAGTTGCTGCTTTCTAACATTTTATAGAATTATCAAGTTTTTCGTTTTCTTTTTTTTTAACACTGCTAATTTTGAAGAGTTCGACATTTCTGTTATATATTAGTGAAATTTCTTTTAAAGCCGAAGCTGCATCAATTCTTGAAATTCATAAACACGAATATTCACGAAACAAATAAAATTAATTTTTTTTTTCAGCTGTCAAATGATCATTGAGTCAGCTAAATTGAGTATGTGTGAACACTAGATTTAATTGCTCAATTAAAAATGCATGTCTGAACACAGTATTATGTTCATGATACAATTATAACAGGTACATGCACAAGCCCAGCCTGTTAATGTATACAATACCTACAGTTGTCAAACTTTGTTTACAAGCTACAAAAATGTTAGTGTATGTGTGTGCATAAAATAATTACAGTGTTGCCAATGAAATTACACATGGATGTGTTTCCAATTACATATTGAAGAAAATTACACTACAAATGTTTTTTGTAAGTTGAAATGAAAACAAAAATAAATAAAAATAAAACATAAAGTAGAATTACACACAGATTATATATGAATGTAATTACATGGCCTACATATGAGAGTAATTGCACACTCTGTGTAATTACACACCTATTGGCGACACTGAATGACTATAATCATTCATGAATGCCGCGTCTGCAATTGTACTTTAGTTACCCTGTAATTGTTATTTTTAAAAACAAAAGGCATCTGTTTCTGACAATTATAGGTTTGTTTATACCAACAAAATGATTGTGTTTTTTGGTGTTGTAATTTTGTTGTAGTCGTTCATGTACCTAGTATAATTGTACCATGCTCATGTTCTTGTTTTGTGGCCAATATTGTCAATCACCAGTGTTGGTATCTCTACGAAGAGCAAAAGCACATTAAGCTGTTGCAAAAAGGGTAAAAAGCGCAATAAAGTACGAAAAAGAGGGTAAAAAAGCATGAAAATTTATATTTGTGTTAATTTTAATACATTCAGCCATTTAAAAAGGAAAGTTTAGAGTATAAAAGCTCAAAATATAATTTAAAATTTTTGCTTCAAAATAAACAAAGTATTTGAGATGTAATAACAGAATTTATTAACATATTAATTAAAACAAAATCTTGATTAATTTAATAAAAATAAGTAAGGACAAATAATAAAAAAAACCAGGAGTCAAATAATATAGTAACATATACACACATACATACAATAGTAGGTGAAGCTGAGGCTTAGATCAATTACTGAAAAATCATTTACACATAAAGAATGCATTAAAAGCGTCACTCTTTTCTTAAGTACTCTTAACTTAAAAGTTTTTGTTTTGCGATATTCACCTTTATTACAGTTGTCAACATTGACAGCGCGTCAATACAATAAAAAATTGGGGGTTACTCGTTGTCCAAAACAACTGACTGCTATTGACAACCTCATGCTTCAAATCGGCCCTTAAAATTTAACCACTCTTGTGCGTTGAATACAAATTTACCTACATTTTGTCGTAGACGTGAAAATTTTGATTTACTTTGCAGTTACAAATTAACAGCCTTACGAAAATTCCGAAATCGGCCCTTAAAATTTAACCACCCTATAGTATGATTAAATATTTGTGTAAGCTTTAACAAATTCTTATTGCATACTAATTTCAATAAATTATTATGTAGAGAATTATGTTGTACTTTCCAGTTACTTCCGTTTTTAATTTTAAAAAAAATTAATAAATTTTTTAATCCCAATTATGAAAAGTTTTCTATATTGTTTTTAACATAGTTTCCGTTATTGTGTTTAAAAACAATTTAAGAAGCGTCAGTTAAAAGATGCTGCTATTAGCGCTTAAGCATATTTTAGTTTTTTAAACTAAAAATATTTTTATTCAACAAAAAAGCACCAAAAGTACTGAAAGAAATTGTTAAAAGCACTGTAAATACCCGCTTTTTAAAAAAGGGTATTAACCAAAATTTCGCGTTTATGAAGAGGCAAAAAGCACCAAAAAATACCCGAAACGCACCAAAATACCATCACTGTCAGTCACCTATCACACACGAGAACAATTGTGCTAGCATAACATGCCAGTTTGTAGGTGAGAGAGGCAAGGAGAGTGGTATTGTGTTTGGCATAATTTTTCAACCAGGCACAACCAAAAACAATAACGCTAGATTTCTAAACTGGGAACAAACCAAAACACAAAAAGAGTACTAAATATGCCGTAAGGGTACTGCGGTATTTTTGTTGCGAAAAAGTGCTGAAAATAGTACAATAGTACTGAATTTTCCATCACTGCCCCAAACATGTGTCTTATTTATTTATTTATTATACATATTACCTTGCGGCTACACGTTCAATAAATTGCTTTAAATTTTTTCACACGTATGGTTTGTCAAAATATGCTAAAATTCAAGTTGTGACGTAGGCTGCAAGCAATTTGATTATCAATTTTATGTTCAAAATGCCGTCGTCGGGGAAACAATTAAAAATTTTCGCCTAAATATTTTAATTCAGCAAATAAAATTACTTCTGTCTTTAGTTTTTACAAACACAAAAATTATTTTAAAACAGCTGTTAAATTGAAAGAAAAATTGAATGAACCGTTGAAAGAAAAATTGAAGTCCACCTGGTATTCAATTCCCAAATGTATGAGTGTGGTAGTAAAAAAGTGTGAATGTGTTGAACTTTGAAACAAAAATTTAAGAAAAAATTGAACGTTTAGCCTCCAAGTTATACAAAGTAAATTTGCATAATATGGTGTTGCACAAATATGGGCGGGGTAACTAGACCATATGCCCAAGATGGTATTAACTAGACTTATGCCATTTATTTCATTTCAGTGACCGGTCATTTTAGTTCATTATTTGTAAATGAACCAGTTCGTTCATTTAGTTCAATCGCTCTTTTTAGTTCAATGAACTAGTTAGGTCTTTTTAGTTCAATGATTTTACATCTGCAATTCTACATGCATATGTATGTATGAGTGTTGTGGTCTTTGACAATCAGTGATGCCATTCGGATACGAAAGATACATTTTTCGTATCTTTTGATGACTTGACGTACCATGTATAATCCTGACATTTTTCGTATCTTTTGAATCTGTACGCAAAATTTACAGAAATAAAATACTAAACTTTCCGCCTCTGACAAAGTTTGTTAAAGTTATCACTTTTGTTAACAGTGGCAACTAAATACAAAAATAACATGAATTTTGTTAAGTTTTCTAAGTTCTTCTGTCGTTTGCTTATTCTTGTGTACTTGTGTTAAGATGAAATTTTAGAAGAAAACATTAACGATATTTATAGTATTTTCACACCTAAAGTTAAAAACTGGTTTTAACGTTAAAACCACAGCTGATTTTGCGTTCACATTGCAAGTTTGATAAATTCAGGTTTTATCTCACAGACTGTCTAATAACCAAATAAAATAAATCTCTCTCTCTAAAATTATTGCTGTTTTTGCTTTTTATAACATTTATTTATAACACTTATTTTTGTTCATATGAAAAACTCAGAAATTGCACAATACACTTTGAAATGTAAATTATTTTATATTTTTTAAATAAACATTTTAAAATTGTTTAACTACTCATACAAAATTAAGAAGTGCTTGGAAATAAAGTTATTATATATAAAAAACTCGTAAATACATTACAAGAAAACGATTTTTATATGCAGATGGATGTCAGTCATATCGTCTTTTTTCACTTTCCAAAAGATACTTTTTTGGCGTAATTTTTTATTATTGTTGCTGCTGCATCAATTTTTAAGTTGAAAATCTCTCAATCGGTAGTCCCTATTTACACTATGCAAGTCTTATTGCTAAGCTGATTAGTTTATTAGGAGAGAGAGACGGGGGGAAAAGAAACGTTGCTGTTCCCCTAGTCTCTCTCTCCCTGAAACTAATCAGCTTAGCAATAAGACTTGCACAGTGTGATTTGGGACGTATGTATTCTTATACACTAGCATAAATATTAGCAGCTGCTTCCAGCCATTTTGACTTGGCAGCACTGAACTTAACACAGGGTTGCGTTTCATAAAACCAACTTAAAACCAATTCAAAAATGGTTTTAAGTTGATTTTAACAAAGTCATTTTGTATGATAAAATCAGGTTTCAGCAGTTGGTTTTAACGTTCAAACCAACTTTTATTAAAACCATGTCAGTTTGAAGACACTATTAAGCATGTTTCAACATACGATCCACCTAAATCGATGAAGTTGTTCTGAGGGAATAGTAACATCGTTTTTATTTTCAGGAAATTTATACGAAATTTTTGATATAATCGCCTTAGTATAAACGCTCGCATATTAATTTTTACAAAAATGGATATAAAATTGAATTTTCAAATTTTTTTCAAAATGTATCTTTTTGAGAAAAAATGTATCTTTCTGGAAACTAAAATGTATCTGTTGACAATATTAAAAACACAAATTCTGTGATTAAAATACTTTATGAAAACTAAAATTAATTAATTAATAAATAAATTTGATTATAAAAAAATCTCATAAATCCAAAATATTTTTTGTGAATAGGGTAGTATAAGTGTTTACTTGTGTTTTCTTGTTTATTGCATTTTTAGTAGTAGCCACCCTGCAGAAAGTGCGAATAGTGAAATTGTGGTGATTTTCTAGTGACGTTGTCAGTAGCATTACTGACCAGGTGTACCCCAGCCAATGTAATCATCTATTGACATTTAACATTAGCTTGTCATTGAAAATCCACCACTAGACTATAGCACTACTAACTTAGTAGCTCTTTCGGGACCACATGGAGACATTGGCACCAAAGATTCACTAGTAAATTTTAGGGGCTCTAGTCTACAATATCGATATATCCTCTCTCTCTCGTTGTTAATAGTAAACTTATAGTGATTTTCTAGTGACATTGTCAATAGTGCTATTGACTAGGTGTACCCCAGCCAATGCAAATGCCTATTGACAAATAACATAGGGTTGTCATTCAAAATCTATCAGGAGACTTTAGCACCATTGAGAAGGTAGTTCTTTTACGACCATATGGAGATATTTGAACCGAAGGTTCACTCGTACATTTTAGTGACCCTCGTCTACTTATAATTATTTAATATTATTGCACAACATAATAAAAAAGAAAAACAAACTATTGACGCGTTCATTGACAATATCACCAGAAATACACTAGAACTGTCGTCTCTAACGTATCTCTACTCGCGCATAAAAGGAAAGTTGTCGACATTTTAACTAGTGCAATTGTCGCTGGAGAAAGAGTATTGACATAGAAACATATGGTTCTAGGTTGACTAGAGGGCAGCAATAAACAAGAACTAAATATACATACATACATACATACATATGGATTAGTATAGATGATAAGCAAACAAACAGTAAAAAAGTAAAGCAAAACATTGAAAACATTTACTGCCGTATGTATAATGAAAAATTGGCATGAAGTTAGCGTAGAGTTGAATTATAATACGTTGAATTATAATACGAAATTTTATACAGGGTGGGCCAAAAGAAACCAAGGGGTGTAAAAGTTTAATAACTTTTTTGTTTATTAACGTTTTTTTATTTTTTCTTTCAGATTATATAATATACAAAATGGAAATTTTTTTACACTAAGTATGAAAAATGATGTCTCTTAAATGACCACCGTTTTCAGCTTCGCACTGATGGGCTCTTTTTAGAGCATTTTCCATAACATCTTTCAAAACTTGTGGCTGTAGCGTTCGAATTTCTGCAACAATGTTTACCTTGAGTTCAAGGATTGTCTCTGGCTTGTTCACATACACTCGCTCCTTCAAAAAACCCCCAAAGAAAATAGTCGGGTGCTGTCAAATCTGGCGATCGCGCTGGCCAAATAATTTCCGAATTTCGAGAAATTATTCGCTCTCCAAAAATTTGACTTAAAAGTGCCATTGTGTATCGGGCAGTATGGGCAGTGGCTCCGTCCTGCTGAAACCACATACCAGGTCTGTTTTCAAGAGCAGGACGTAAAAAATTTTCTATCATAAACCGATACCGCTCTCCATTTACGGTTACAGCACTTCCATCTTCATTCTCGAAGAAGTAGGGCCCAATGACATTTTCAGATGTGATCCCACACCATACTGTACACCTGATGGGGTGCAATTGGCGTTGATGAATGGCTCTTGGATTTTGAGAACCCCAGAACCTACAGTTCTGCTTATTAACAAAGCCATTCAAATGAAAATGAGCTTCATCACTCATAATCAAATTTTCATCTCTGGTTTAAATAATAAAATTCTATTGTTCTGGTTCTCTGTTCAGTTGTGAACCTCTCCATTATAAATTCTCCAAGTGTTGTCTATATAATCTGAAAGAAAAAATAAAAAAAAATTAATAAACAAAAAAGTTATTAAACTTTTACACCCCTTGGTTTCTTTTGGCCCACCCTGTATAAACAAAAGAAAAATCAATCATTTTTGTGCGCGAAAATAAAAAATGGAAACTTTAGACGCTTTAGATAAGTTGGAACACTTTACGGTGCGTTATCGGTAAAAAAAAATTTATAAAAAGAGAAGAAACCCATTCTTGGAGTATAGCGAAAAAGAGTTTCGTTTTAAATATAGATTTTCAAAAGAAAACAGCAAAAATTTAATAAGGTTGGTGAAAGCTGACCTTAAAGGGAAAGGTAGAAGAAAAGGCAGTAGCATTTCTCCACACATACAAGTGCTGGCAGCTTTAAGGTGCTGGGGACGTAACACTGTGCAAGACTACTGTGCTGAGTATCATGGTTTCACCCAGTCAACTATGAGTAGAATATGTGTAAAGGTTGCACATGCGTTTGCGAAAAAGGCCAAGCACTTTATTAAAATGACAACATTAGCCGAAGAACAAATTGTGGTAATTTAAAAATTTTGAAAACTTGCGGGATTTAAAAATTTTTTAGGAGCTATTGACTGCACCCACATTCGCATGAAAGCTGTAGGTGGCGACGCACAGTGCTTTGTCCTTATATAGTGAATCGGCAAAATTAGAGAAGTTATCGCAGAAAAATTAAATTTGGTGTGCTGGTTCAAAATATGTTAATTAAGAAAAATTCGAAGTTTCGAAAAATCGGTGCAAGGACATGACTAACTCCCATACATCTTTAAATTTAAAAGATTAATTTTAGCTATAATTGTAATAACTATCTGTTAAAATATTTCTTTTAGCTTAGTGGTTAATTTTGTTTCATTCGGTGCAAGGACATGACTACCTCCCATATATAATTTTTCTCAAAAACTAAATTATAACTACATTAGTGATCAGAATGCACTGAAAACTTATAACAACTTATAAAACTATATTTTTGATTTTGATTTTCGATACAAGTACATGACCATCTCCCATATATCCTTTTTCTCATAAACTAAATTTTTCCTACATTTGTGATCAAAATGCAAATGATTTAATATTCTCTTTAAAATGGGTCAAATTTGTTTCTAAATTTGCTCAATTAATTTTAATTTTAATTGTAATTTATGATCTTTTCTTTCAAAATGTATTTCCCAATTTCTTTGAATTCATCATTTTTTTATGTGTTTTGTAGACCTAAGTGGCGATAGTTTCGGATCCGACATTAATAACAAATGAGCCATCATTGAGCTTTCATTACAAAAAAGCTTTCAGCAAATTGAAATAAGATGAATCAAAACAATTCACACATTCCATTTGCAATAATGCTAAGTATATAAAGTACAAATCTACATCTACTGACACCACACACAGTGGACCAAACACCAAAGGACGCTGATGATGAAGGTTTAGTGGCCTTCGAAAACGGCTGGCTGTTCCGTTCAACTATGTGTTGTTAGTCAGAATATTTACAACAGACTTTGTTGTTATTTGTTCATTAATAATTATCACATGTAATTTGGCTTAAAAAGCAATACGAACCTTAGCCCGTTCAAATCACAAATATAGAAACAAATGGAGTTCGAATAATAATTAAAATTAACTAATATTTTTTTATGTTGGCTCTTTTTTCTATATGGAATTTGACATTTGTCTTGATAAAAATATATTAGGTGTAGACCTAGGGGTTACATTTCCGGGTGAAAAATCTAAAACTTGTTTACATATTCTATTTAAACCCTTTAAAATGTACTAAAATCACAAATAAAAAATTACCTATTCTTAAAAAAAAAATGTTCACTCTATCAAACTTTTGCACTTTGGGAATTCCAAATAAAAAATCGCAAAAGTTTTCAATGGCACAAACAACTTTTCTATATAAAATATTTACAAAAAATTATTTTTGTTTTTTTGTACCTATAGATATAAACAAAACTGTTAAGTTTCAAAGCAATACAATAAAAAATGAAATTTTAAAAATTTTTTTTGTAACACAGTAAAAACCGTTTTTCCGCTCAACAGTTTTACCTCAAATGTTTTATAGGTCTCTACTATAATTCAAACAGTAATATTTAGGATTTCTTAGAATTCTTTTATTATGCGTGTTGCTTCTTGCAAGTTCTTTTTAAGAATGAATAAAAAACGTTTGGTTTAAAAAGATATCAAAAACATATGGTAATGAGATGAACATTAAAATATTGTGTTGTATTTTAGGTACTAAGTAGATAAAGTTGCCACAGCTACTCTCCTCGCAAAATTGTGTCAGGAGTGCGTGATGAATCCTGAGCGAAAGAAACGTTTTTCTTACTGCTGTATGTCCTTAGAGAAGATGGTGCAATGACAGGATTTTTTGTTACTAAAGCTGGTTTTAGCTGTATGATGGGATTTTTTCTGCTATACGTTCTCAAAATTGCTGGCGCAGTATCGGGTTCTTTTATAATGAACGCAGGTTTTAGTCGTTCAAGAGATATCTTGTGTGGTTTGTTGTTAATTTTCACTGAAAATACTCTATCAGAAATTCTCTCCAACACTTCATATGGTCCTGTGTAAGGAGCTTCCAAAGGTTTTTTGACATGATCTGATCTAACAAAGACATGAGAACAATACATTAAGTCTTTATGAACAAACACTTTTGTGCTGCTAATATGATGATTAACTGGTGTAGGGCGAATCTGCCGAATATATTCTCGAAATTTGTCCAAGAATAAAATTGGATTTTCTGCATCATTGTGGTTTGAAAAATATTCCCCTGGAATACGAATTATAGTATCATACAACATTTCCGCTGAGGAGGCGCCTAAATCTTCCTTAAAACAAGTTCTCAGTCCAAGTACTACGGTAGGCAAAATTTCCAGCCATGGTGTTGCTTTATTGCACATTAGCGCTGCTTTTAATGATCGATGCCATCGCTCAATCATACCATGGTAAGATGGTAAGGCGTTGTCCGTATACGTTGAGCTCCAATCAACCGCGCAAGAGATAAGAATAAGGCAGATTCAAACTGAGTTCCTTGGTCGGTGGTTATAGTTTTAGGTGAACCAAATCTTGAAATCCATGAACTATAAAAATTTCTAGCAACAGTTTCTGCTGACATATCTTTTAGAGGAACAATTTCCGGCCAGCGCGAAAACCTGTCAATCATTGTCAAACTACATGGTCGAAACGTTGGTCAACTTCTTTAAACTTAAATGTGTATGTTTATTAATTTTTGACCGTTGGCAATCTAAACATTCTCGTACCCAAATGCTTATGTCACGATTCATTGATGGCCACACGAATTTTTGTCGTATCTGCTTCAACGTCGCTCTTTTACCAGGATGTGACATGCAATGAATCATATTGAAAATTTTCCGCCTTAGTGGAAGTGGAATGTACGGGCATGCCGTTGAAAATTCAAAATTAGGATCAAGTTTTATTTTTTGAAAACGTAATGATGTGCTATTGTTATGTAAAATTTGCTTTAACTGTGCGTCAGATTCCTGATGTTGTAAAATTTCTTGTAGATCTAATATTTCTGGCATGCTTATTTCATTTACTCTGGACAGCGCATCAGCTACCTTGTTCCTTGAACCAGAGACGTGTCGTATATCTGATGTGTATTGGCAGATAAAATCTAAGTAACGTAACTGACGAGGTGATGCTTTATCCAATCTTTGCTGTACAGCATACGTCAATGGCTTATGATCAGTTAAGACAACAAAGCTGCGGCCATCTAAGAGATGCTTGAAATGTTTAATGGCCAAGTAGATTGCTAAAAGCTCCCGATCGTACGTGCTATAATTTTTTTGTGACGGTTTCAGCTTTGCGGAAAAAAATGCGATTGGCTTCCATTGATTTCTAACGAATTGTTCTAAGTGAGCACCTACCGCTGAATCTGATGCATCTGTAACTAAGGAAAGTGGTGCCTCTGAATCCAAAAAATGTAGCATCGTTTCATCAGCTAAGCTTTTTTTGCAAGCCTCGAAAGAGCATTCCAAGTTCTTAGTCCATTCAATTTTCCTTTTGTCGTTTTTCTTCGATTCTTTGAACAGACTATTTAGAGGTGCTTGCATGGTGGACGCTTTAGGAATAAATTTGCGATAGAAGTTTAAAATTCCTAAAAATCGGCGTAACTCTAAAATATTTTCTGGCTTAGGGTAATTTCGGATGATTTCGACTCTCTCTTGAGGTGGTTTTATACCTGCAGAAGATATGTGATACCCCAAAAAGTTCAAATTGGGAACTCCAAACTCACATTTTGAGGCGTTAATTGACAAACTTGAGTCCTTTAGTTTTTGCAAAACAGTCTTCAAATGGTCATAGTGCTGTTCCTGGCTGTCGGAGTATATGAGGATGTCATCGAGATAGCAATAAACGTAGTCCAAATGTCGAAAAATCGAGTCCATATACCTTTGAAAAGTTTGAGTTGCGTTTCTTAGTCCAAAGGGCATTACCACAAACTCAAACAATCCAATGGGTGTGTTAACAGCAGTTTTTTCGATATCATCTGGATGCATAGGTATGTTGTAGTACGCTTTGTTGATATCGATTTTAGAAAATACATTTTTATTATTCAATTTCTCGGATATGTCATCCACTCGAGGAATCGGATATCTATCTGGCTGCGTGTGCGTGCTTATTTTCCGATAATCGCCGCATGCTCTCCAACCACCTGTTTTTTTCTTTACAAGATGGATGGGGCTAGACCACGGACTGCTAGAAGGACGAACTATTCCAAGCTGTAATAAATTGGCAAACTCCTCTTTAATTACCTTCAGTTTTTCACCAGAATATCGCCTCTGTGGCTCTGCTATCGCTTGACAATTCGTTATAATTCTATGTTGAACAGTCGACGACGTAGGCAAGCGATACGAATTTGGATTTGTAATTTCAACATATTTTATAACAAGGTTATAAAGATTAGACGATGATTTTATTGCTGACACACTCAGTTGATCCGAGTATTTTGTTTGACAATTTGATGAGAACGTTGTTAGCGAATCTGTTAATTGCTTCCGTTTTAAATCCACAATTAGTCCGTAGTGTTATAAAAAATCTGCACCTAATATAGGGGATTTCACGTCAGCGATTATGAATGTCCATCCAAACTGACGTCGTAGGCCTATATCAATTTCAAGGTATTTGGTGCCGTAAGTTGGAATTGATGTGTTGTTTACTGCAAATAATTGCATGTCGTCCGATTTTGTAACATGTCTGGTAAAAAAAATCTTGGTATCACTGATACAACGGAGCCAGAATCTACAAGAAATTTTAAATTGTATTTATTATCAAAAATATGTAATCTTTTCTCAAGTGTGCGACTCAAATTAATATTGCTGTCATCTGTCGCACATATCGAAAACAGCTGTTTTAGTTTTCCGGCGATGCAAAAGTACCCGCATTGAATTCACACGGTTGTCTGCATTTCTTTGAGCCAGCGCCAAATTGAATGTGATAATAACACACTTTTTGTTGTCGACGGGATTGAGATCTACCTCTTCCATGGTCACTCTCTCTGCTGCTACTACGACGTTGTGTAAATGTATTGTTTGTTGCGATTTCGACAGAAAGTTGACTGAGTTTCTGAATTATTTGATTCAAAGATGTTTCAAGGGCCAAAACACGGGATTCAAGAGCTGAAGCCTTTGAATGTGACGTGAGTGCATCGCAATGAGATACAATATCCCTTGATGTTGTTGCTGCCACAACGAAGGGTGCTTGCGGCGAGTTGTCAAAAATACGATCAGCAATTTCAGCTAAGTTATCAATGTCCTCAGTTTTACACGCAGATAATATGCATCTCACATTGCTTGGCATATGTTGCATCCAAAGTGCAGCTAATGCCTCCGAAGATATACTAGTTCCTGCCAATTCTTTCATCTCTCTGAGCAAATGACTAGGTTTTTTGCTACCGAGGTCCAGGCCAGTCAGAAGTTTCAATAGCTGTTTTTCCTTGGAAGTGCCAAAACGAGTAATTAGCTCTTTTTTTAATTTTTCATACTTGCCTGATGCTGGCGGATTCTTGGCGACATCAGCTATTTGCATTAAGGTATCAGCATCTAAAGCAGTAATGACTGTATAATATTTTGATAGATCTGCTGTTACTCTGTTAACATGCAGCAGTCCATCTACTTGCGTAAGCCATAGTTCAGGATCAGACGGCAAAAACTTGGGTAAATGGTGCATTCCAACAGATTCCACTGAAATATTATTGTCATTCACTTCCACAAGTTTACTGCAGCCACTTGTGTCTGCGTTGTCTAAATTGTCCAATGTCTGGTGCTTTTTTGGTGGAGTTCTTTCAACACTCATTGCTTCCTTTTTTTTATTAATTTGCCGTGTTGTTAGCTGTAATGAATCACGTCGGGGTCACCAATTATAGGTCTCTACTATAATTCAAACAGTAATATTTAGGATTTCTTAGAATTCTTTTATTACGCGTGTTGCTTCTTGCAAGTTCTTTTTAAGAATGAATAAAAAACGTTTGGTTTAAAAAGATGTCAAAAACATATGGTAATGAGATAAACATTAAAATATTGTGTTGTATTTTTAGGTACTAAGTAGATAAAGTTGCCACAGTTTTCTGACCTTAGCGCCCTCTACTGTTAACAAAAAGACGAGATGATAAATTCTATATACGAATTTATTTAAGGTACTTTGTTAGCTTTACAAAAGTGTATATTACTGAAATATTCTAAGCACTTTATTTTATTTTAATTTTGCCTATGGGACGAAGCACTGTGCGACGATGCCCAATTATTTGTAAATCGTACAGGTACGTAAAACAATGTAAAAAACGAAATTTATACATATTTTTTTTATAAAAGTGTTTGCAGGTTGTTTGTGATGCTTCATTGAAAATAACCGATATTGTTGCCTGCTGGAGAGGTAGTACACATGATTCTAGAATATTTAATGAAAGCAAAATAAAAGAGAGATTTGAGGAAGGTGCGTTTATGGGTCAATTAATAGGGGACGGTGGTTATAAGTGCACTAATTATTTATTTACACCTGTGCAGAATCCAAAAGATACAAAGGAAGAACATTACAATAAAGTGCATACAACAACAAGAAATGTTATCGTACGTCTTTTCGGTGTTTGGAAAAGCAGATTTAGAATTCTTTTGGATAAAATGAGAATTTCTAGAAGCAACGGAAAAATTTTAATTGTAGCTCTTGCCGTTCTTCATAGCTTATCCATTATGTATAATGAGGAAAACTTTGTAAGGCTAAAATCTCTTTAAACAATTTTAAAATATCTCTGCATTCATATTATGTGAAAAATATTTCTTTTATAGATGAAAACGACGTTCAAAGCAATACCTCATCTAATGAAATTTCCCAGAATGGCACTGAAGATGAAAATGTGTCTCGAAGTATTTATTTGACCAAATTTTAAAGATATACAATATGTATGTATTTATTTTGTTTTGTAACGTTTATTAACAAAATATGACGGAATACAATAAAGCAAATACACTTGTAATTCATTAAAATAAAAACTTAAATAAAATATCATTTCATTGTACGATAGTTTTAAAAATAAAATAAAGCTGAAACTGTTTAACAATTGGAAAAGCGATTTAGTTTAAATAATATATGTATGTACATTTAGAAGTAGATTGTATGTATGTACATATATAACAATTCATGGAATGTTAAGAAATAGTTCAATTAATTACAAAAATAAAAAGCAGTCACTACAAAAAGAAAAAAAATATATGTTATTCAATGACTGTTTCAAAACATCAAAAGATAATTTCTTTTCGTTCAATTACATTTAAAACAAAACCAATGAGCTCTTTTTCCATGTTCCAGCCAGAATGAAAAATGGGAAATTATGTACAGGCAGACTGTTTTAAAACTTCAATGACTTGAAATTTGGAAAACACAGAACATGTCCAAAAATTCGTTTTTATTTTAATTGAATAGCACGAAAGAAACACTTTTTTTCACATATCACATTAAATTAACTCTAATTAAAAAATCCACTTTTCTTCAACCTTTCAATTTCTAATTTAGTTTTTTCTACTCTTAGGGTATGTTCCTCATTTTCTTTCTAAAATTTCATTTTTTCTTTTTTGCATAATGTGATTTTCTTCCGAGATCTTAATTTCCAATTTTTTCTGTTTAATACTTAGATCCAATAGTTTAATTCTTTTCATATTCTCCTTTTCGAATTCATATTGACACTTCATCGTTTTTTTTTCTGTTGAAAATTGGCTTCTTCACTTTCTTCATTGGAGTATCATCTTCTGTGTTAAATGTTTCATCGTCTGTCTTTATGGATTTATTTAGCTCGATAGCATCAATTTTTTTCTATGAAGATGGTTCACTTATTTGTGAGTTGTCATCATAAAAATTGGTGTCAATTTCAAAGTGCTTGGGTAGTCTGGAAATCAACTCCTCCTCCATGCTACTTAAAGGTTTCGGGGCTGGAGTTATTTGTTTTTGCCAATGATTTGGTTTTTCGCCACTGGTTTTGCATTTGATCCAGTGTTCTATTGTTCTATTGCATCGTTTTTCTTTTTATTCGTATTAGTGTCGATTCTTGCATCTTCGATAATATCCAATTTGTCCAAAGCCAGCTTTGACAGCAAATCCTAAAAATATTGCAGATGTTATTATTTCCAACAAAACAATCAATTAAAGCCATATTATTACTGACCTTTTCATCTTTGCCAATTTGCCGATCTTTTTACTTGCTTTTTTCCATTTTTGAAGTTTAATCTGCTTTTTCACAACTTGTTCTTTTTAATTTAGTTTTTAAACAATTTATTTTATTGTGGAGGGAAAAAATATTAAATGTCAAAATCAGGGCTGATTTGAGCAAAAATTGTGGCATTTTTTTACAATACAGCATGGCATCGTTAATTTTCAGAGTTGATTTATTAAAAGTTGCACCAGTATAAAATTTCATTATACATGAACATTTTGTCAACAAGTTGCTAAGGCTAATAGACATTTTAGTTGGCAGCTCGTTGCACGTAGTGTATAAGCAGTCTAAAATTTTTCATTATGCATACGGCCGTTAGTTCACAGCCTCTGTGTTAGTTCATTTTGTGTATTAGTTCTAAAAATGAACTAGTTCAAAAATTGAACTAGAGAGCGTAAAACAATTGAACTAGTTCACTTAGTTCAAAGTACTGGATCGTTCATTTGAACTATTTAGTTCGTTCATGAACTACATAACACTAGTAGGTATTAACAGTATTTTAAAAGGTTTTATGACTGACTGTACACGACCTATGCCTTCACATAGGAAGTAACACATAGAGAGATGTTCCTCAACCCAGAGCTGCTTTACGACTGACATATGTCTTATATTTATAAAAAAAAAATATAAAAAGGGCGGAAAGATAATTATAAATAAATCTAGCGCTCTTAGGGCTAAGTTGGCAAAAAAATATTACTATAAATTTCATTTAAAATATTGCAAATTTTTTTTAAGTTATAGTTTTGTCGTTTATACTTATCAAAAAAGGTTTATAGCACAAGAGTTAATTAAAAAGTAGTTCTTCATCAACTGAGGACCCAAAGTTTAACCAATTACATACCAAATATCTCGAACGGTAGGCCTACCGACTTTAAATAAACTTTTATTGTTTGGTTAAAATTTCTTATTCTTATTCATGAAATAAATATTTTGAAATCTCGCTTTAAGCTATGCACTATATTATTTTGGAACTTCTCAAATACATCTTAATAATTCTATGTCTTAATATAACATACCACAAACTAGACTTGTGTTGTAAAAGAACGAACTAGTTCAGTCTAGTTGTTCCTTTTTGTTCTTTTGGTCTTTCTTGTTCTTTTGGCCTTTCTTATTCTTTTGGTATTTCTTGCTATTTTGTTCCTTCGTTAGTTTTTGGTCTTTATTTCGTTTTGTTTATCTTATTCTCTGTTCCTGACCAATATACATGCAAAACATTTCATTTACAAGAGACAAATGTAGTGTGCCTATTAAATTTTTAGCAGAATAATCAAAACAAACACCAGAAAATGTATACTTAAGGCTGTGATACACTATCATACACAGTCGTTCGATCTGTCAAAAAAATCTTGTGTGCTCGAAAAGTATGATAGTGTGGATTAAAATTTGACATGTGTGACAGATTTTTTGATAAGTCTGTCCGATTTCAAAAAGTTTATGAAAAGTTTCATAAAATGATCATTTTTATTAGATCAGAGATGCATTTTGTAAGGCAGTTGATAAGAAAAAGGCAAATTTTGCTTCATTTATGTAAAGATAGAGAGATACATTTTGAAAATTGCATTTTGCGTTATTATTTCTTTAGAAATGTAAAATAATTAAACATAAAAATTATTTTAAATGTTTTTGCATCTTTTTTGTGGAATAGTGTGGCACCTATAAGAGATTTTGTTGTGATTTTTTTGGAGTGTGACAGAATTCAATCCGATTTTCCAGTGAATGAATCGTACGACTGTGTATGATAGTGTATCACGGTCTTTAGTGAAATATACAAGCGAGTTTTACAAAATTAAAAGAAATAATTTGTAGTATTGAGTTAAAAAACAGATTGTGGAAAAGATTATTAGAATTAAAAAAGTTATTAAAATTTGTTTTAAACTGATTACGGATTTCATTTAAAAAATTTTCGTTCAAAAATATTAATTTTTACCGTTTACTTACCTGCGAATGATAACGCAAAGTGCAAATAAAAATACTGATGAACAAGAAACATTTTTAGTAAATTAAATAACAAAAATTAAAAATTTTAAGAACCCCCGACTTTTTTCAGAAAAGATGTTATATCTTCTAAACGGCTGGACCGATTTTCTTCAAACATAGCTAAGAACTCTCTCGATCAAGTCATGTTTCAAACAAAAAAAAAAAAAAAACTAAATGAAAATCGGTCCAGCCATTTGTCATGTATGTGGACACGGACAGACACACAGACACACACTACAAACTTATAAAACCCCTTTTTTTAGTCGGGGGTTAAAAAAAGAATTTGTTGTATTGAATATGAATCAGTATTAAAAAAGTGATTAAAATTTTCTTTTAAATGATCACTGACTTCATTTTAAGTATTTTTAATCAACAATATTAATTTTAACCATTTACTTATAAAAACTACGCAACGAATAAGGTCACTAGTAAGCACTAAGAACAAAACATTGAAGAGGATTCGACGACTACAATCTCTGATCTATTGTTCACTGAACAACTGACCGAAAAGAACAACTGAACGAAAAGAACGAACTAGTTCATGATACAATTATAACAGGTACATGCACAAGCACAGCCTGTTAATGTATACAATACATACAGTTGTCAAACTTTGTTTACAAGCTACGAAAATGTTAGTGTATGTGTGTATGTAAACTGATTACAGTGTTGCCAGTGAAGTTACACATGACTGTATTTCCAATTACATATTGAAGAAAATTACACTACACATGTTTTTTGTAGGTTAGAATGAAAACAAAAATAAATAAAAATAGAACCCAAAGTAGAATTACACACAGATTATACATGAATGTAATTACATGCCCTACATATGAGAGTAATTGCACACTCTGTGTAATTACACACTGAATGACTATAATCATTCATGAATGCCGCATCTGCAATTGTACTTTAGTTACCCTGTAATTGTTATTTTTAAAAACAAAAGGCATCTGTTTCTGACAATTATACGTTTGTTTATACCAACAAAATAAATGTGTTTTTGGTGTTGTAATTTATTTGTAGTCGTGCATGTACCTAGTATAATTGTACCATGAACTAGTTCTTTTTGTTTTTGGGAAGAAAAAGAAACAATCCGCAAAAGGAACAACTATGCCCAACTCTACCACAAACCTTATGGTCAGCTGGAAATCCAACACCAATTGTTTTAATTTTTAGCTTAATTTTTAATAAATAACATTATTCAAGCAATGTAAAAGGGAAAAGAATATCATTAAAAAGTAAGACTTTCGCGGACGACAGGACAGTCTCCGGGAAAAAGAGAATGGATAACAACCCTAACTTATGTCAACACAGATATGTACGAGTATACCGCATTTCTCTATTTATTTATTCCATGATATGAAACTACCCACGCAGAAAAATACAATCGGGATAACGTTGGCAAAGCGTTTCCTAAGGTGGTTCGAACGTTGGCAGAACATCACAATTTCTACTTTTGGAGTGTTGTGCCAACACACAAATGATAGCCTAATGGTATCTAAAAATGTAGCTTTTGAATTTCAAAGAAAATCATCATAATTTAATAAATTTAACAAACTTTAAAACTATACAATTCCGTTTCTCTTGTTATATGCTGCTGCAATTACTTTAAAAAATCTAGTAGATGTTAAAATGTACAAACATTTTTTATTTTTATTTACTTCTTGTCGTATCTTTTCGTCAACCTAGTTAGCCACATTAAAATCAAAATACGTTCAAGAATTGTAAAATCATTTATTGAACTTATGCCTCGATATTACGGACCTAATTCGCAAACATGAATATATACATAATCTAATCCATATACCAGATGATGTAATTAACATTGGAGCTCCTTTATCACAATTTTCAGCTTTTGACTTTAAAAATAGTTTGGGGTATTTAAAGTCAATTGGTAATGTTAAATCAACTACAAATCCAATAGCGCAAATTCAAAAGAACTTGCAAATTTTTCATACTAACAGTTTCTCAAATAATATGCCATTAGTATTTCCTCTTGTTGAAAATAGAAAATATTCACTGGGAAAAATTTGTACACACAGTTGAATCGAAAACACTATTTTCTTTTGTCAACACTTATGGCTATAATATTACAACCGATCCTCCTGATAATATCTGTTTACTAATTAAGTAATGGTTATATCAGAAATAGAGGTAAGAATGTACATATGTATAACTATGTATGTATGTATTTATAATCAAAAACTGGCATGTAGTTAGCCTAAGTGGCAAAATTGAACATGGTGTTAACGTGGTTTACCATAAAATTTTACATTGAAGATCATGCTAAGATGTAATCGTGTGTTAAAACTACATTATGCTGCGATTTTTTATGTAAAATTGTATAAAGGAATTCGTCAACAGGTAGTTCAATTTTGTCACTTATGCTAACTTCATGCCAGTTTTTGATTATACATAATAGTACGTTTCCATATACGTGTTTTTGAGCAGAAAACTTGTTTTGCTCAAAAACCAATGTTTTTCTACATGTTTTCCCATACATTTTTCACATCAGCAAAACACCTCAAATAAGTTGTTTTCCTCAAAAACATGAACAAATTTGTTAGTGCAACACTGCTTTGCTCGCTGAAACTTCAAAAACAAGCCGCAATATTCTGACAGAAGATGGCACTAATACGTAACAAATTTTTTAAGCAATTGCATAAATCACATCAGTTGTATTTACATGCTGTTTATATGTAAATGAGTGAAAAATTTACTAATCTAAATAATAAGGTTTGCGGCCTTGATAATAAAATAAAATTGATTTCCAAAACTCGTTTAACCAAAACACAAAAAAACATAATGGAAACACTTCCAAGCGTTCTGAGAAAAACAACTTGTTTTGCTCATAGTGGAAACGTACTATAAGGTAGTAAGTGTATTCTTACTAGAGGTAGTAGTACAGTCTCTTTCTGTCTTTCTCCCAGCTGAATTAAGACTTTGCAAAGTAAACTTTGCGTGTGGAAAAGGGGTGTAAATAAAAACGAAAAGAAAAAATAAAAGTTTATTAAGAAGCATTGGTAAAAAATTTTTCAGATTGTAACCCGTAACGTTTGCAAACCGTTTGGGTTTCTTGAGTAAAAGTGCTTTCCCAGTGCTACAATTTTTGTACGGTTGGCAATTTCTGCCTGGGTATGTATTGTATATGTTATATACATACTTAGAAAATTACACCTAATTCATACGAAGACTTTTATGAAGTCTATTTTTGGACGTCACTTTTTGTTTGTTAGCGAACGGGGTAGAGAAGAAAGAGGGGTAGAAAAAATGACTCGATTTCTGTTTTCCATGGTTTTTTTCATATTTCTCTTTACATTGCTCTTGTTGTTATTGTTGTTACGTTTCAATGTTACTCTTCTATCTTATTGTTATTTTTTATTGTTACTCTTCTAGCTTATTGTCTATATGAGTGGAGAGAAGTAAAATTAGACGTCCAAAAAAAACATCGTATGAATGCAAGGAATTTTTGGTAGCAACTTCAAAAGCGAATTAAGAAAAATAGACGTCATAAATTTCACCGTGTGAATTAGCACATAAACGAAATTCTTTTTAATACGACCACATGATGTTCATGCACATGTTGTGAACAAACACACACAAGCGCAATAACATATCGTCGGGTGGTTACTAGTTTTCTGCAGTAATAAAGTATTCTTAATATACTGTGCGGCTGTCCATATATTACTTAACGCTGTTTTCCCCGATTTTTGACCCCCCCTCCCCCTAGTAACAGATCGTAACAAAACTGTGATCCCATCCCCTCCCCCGCAGGAATAACGTAACAATGAGATAAAAAAAATAAATTAAATAGTTAAAAGTTTTTATTGAAAAAAATTAAATTTAATTCATTGTTTTAAAATCATTTGTTAGACTAGCACAGTACGTAGACAAAAATAAAATAAGCTTACATATGAACGTACTCTATATTTTGTCGAAACTATGTATTTTTTAAATTTCTTCCCAAGTGTCCTCAAACTCCAAAAATTATGGTTTTATAGAGAGCTTATTCCTAAACTGTATGTATGCATTAGTGATGTGTATTGCAATTTCAAAACATTCGGCCGTTTCTAGATGATCGTATTCGTTTAAAAAAATATATGAAGAAATTCATAAATCCAAAACGAAATTTAAATGAATAGGCACACAAAAATATTAGTTTGTAATAATTAAAATAAAATTCTTTTTTTTTTTCTATGCATTTTTTGCCAAATAATCTACTATAGTTTTTCCGTATTGATGACTGAGCAGTATTCCAAATATAAAGACAAGAATTGGCATTAGGCTTGCTGCCGCTTTCACTAGTTTCTATAAGTCGGGTATTTCAGAGAGCTTAAAGATGACTCCGTTTGGCCATCTTCAAATCAATCTAAAATGTTCCTGAAACAAAAAAAATTATATCTAGGATCAATAAAGGTTGCCATGGTGAATTACATTCTACAACATTACATTTTCAGTAAATATTTGCCCATTAAAAAAATATACCTTAAAAATACCTTAAAATTAGATCGCACACAATCTAGTTCCTAATAATATCCTTATGAAAATACGTCAATGTATGCAAGTTTCCATTAACACATCTCTCAAAACTTAAACATTGTAGCCTCAAGTTGACCAACAAAAATGTTAAAACTTAATAATTTGATATTGTTATGTACTTATATGGAAGAATATATTTTTTGAAAGGACGCTTTTTTGTCCATGAGAATTGCAAGAAACCTTTTCCTAAACTTCTGCATATACCATTTCCTTCTATGTATTTGGTGGATTTAATGTTAATATATGTTGCAGTTTAATATAAAAAGAAGTTTTTATGTACATACATATATTAAGAATATTTAAGAATGTAAATGGATAAAGAAAGATGAGGGATTTAGAACCAGTTCAATTCAGTTTGACTACAATTTATTTAAATTATTATAAAAACTTTGTATAATTTTCAAATGTTATTTAACAACTATTAAATTTTTGGATAGTTTTCATAAACTTTAAGGTACGTTTTAAATATTCGAATTCAAATTCGCGAATATCAAAAGTTGACATTTGGCAGATGTATGTAGTATACATACTCGTACATAATATATGCAGGCAACACGTATGATCAATTAAATAAATAAATGATAAAAACATACGTATTTTTGTACAAAATTAGTAATTTTTTCTGTTACGTAACATTTTCAAAGACCCCCTCCCCCCCACCATAACAAATCGTAACAAAACTCGATCCCCCTCTGCCCCTAGAGCGTTACGTAATATATGGACAGCCCCTGTGCTCATAAAAATTAAGTAGGATTTATATATACAATGCTGGGCATTTAAGTTTCATTTAAGTGTCTCCACTATGTACTGAAAAAGAGATTTGAATACTTAAATCGTTCGAGAACTCAAAAATTTTTACAAATTTTTACTATTTTTTACTGGATTACGTTCGAGTACACAAAATCCGGTAAATGAGAGGCCAAAATGACAGTTCATTTACTGAGTAAATGCAAGTTTTTACTGGACAAATTTTTGCCAGTAAAATCCAGTAAAGCGAAACCATATGTTTTTAAATATAAACAAACAAAAGCAAAGGGAAACAAAAATTTTTAGTTTTTGATGAAAATTTTTAAAATAACAAAAAAACAAATGTATTAAGTTATAAGCATTATAACATTTATTTAAGTTTGATGCTAGAAAAATATTCGGGTATGTTATGTATTCCACGTGAAATTAAAACGTGCGGAATTTCCATAGAATTGTTGGAAATATGTATGTATGTATGTATTGTTACGGTTTTCTCTCTATAAAAACGCTTTTCCGTAGATCCGATTTGCAAATGAATACAAGAGCCGATTGTAGTAATTAGGGTTAAGAATGATACAAGTTTTATTTACAAATACACTTATACGAAATTATTCAAGAGCTTAAATACACTAATACAAATTAAACTAATAAATTACACACAAATATTCACATCTTGTTACAACTACGCCTTCCTCGCTGTAGTTTACGCACGTCTCTCAGCTGGCTGCGCAAGTATTCACGTGACGCCTCTTTGTCTGCTGCTCGTCACTTGCGAGACTCACTCTGCCGTCACTCACAGTTGATATACCAATTTCTCTGTCTGCAGATTGTCACACACGGCACTCACTCTGCCGACACTCACAGTTGATACACCAATAAAGACTCACTGGCTTTACTTACACACGCCTATTCGCTGCGCTGTTCCCTTTACTCTATAGACTATCCTTTAGTTTCTCCTTTACTCCAACTCACGTGTAAAGCACAGACTGCTCTTTACTATCAACTCACCGCTGTATCGCAGACTATTATTAATTCACAACTTAATTATCAACTGACTCGTTCACACGCAACTGACTAACTTATTCGCAACTGCAACTCGTTCACAACACAACTATAATTCATTCGCAACTAACTCGCAACTAACTCACTCATTGGATGCGTCACCTCTTTTTATATTTCACACAAACACCACCAGAAGTTTCAAGCAATGTCTAGACGATCATTATCATCTTATATGCTGTTTACAAAGTGCCTAATTAAGTTCATGTGGTAACTATGTACATACATGTGTATATGCATACGTGTGTACATCATTAACTAAGCAATACACGGTGGTTGTTTATCTTTTGCTTTTCGTTTGAATTGGCATGTATGCATGTGTGTACATATGTGAATCTTCCTAATAAGCAGACGCTTTTTGTTATTGCTTTTGCTTGTTTACGTTTAATGCTGCGCCTGCTTATTTAATTGTTTGCTACTATTCTAGATTATTCGTTACATTGACCCTGTAGGAATACTTTCGCGTAACACTTACATTAACTCTGTTGGAATATTTTTGTGCAATGCTATGTTCAGATGGCAACATGAACCACTTGGTTCACTCTCTGAACCACGATTGCGAACCATGCCGTTCAAACGACACATTCGTTGTTCGTTTTGACAAATCTTTTTGATGCAGTGATGCCAACCTACCCATAGTTTCTAACTTAATATTTAAGTACATAATTAGCAAATTTTTAATTAAAATTACATTTTTTTTGATACGATTTCATTTTTTCAATGGTCAATTAAAGTTCTTATTAAATTACGTTGAAAGTACGACAGCACTAGAAAATTTCCAAATACTATTGAACGCTTTGTCTCTGACCAGACTTGCAATTTTTGTTGCAGAAATTCTTGAGTTTATTGGTGAGAGGGGTAAGAAGATTAGGGAGGGGTACGCAGTTACATGTGCTCTGCATTTCTATTTTGATTTGAAGTTCGTAATTGTTAATTTCAAGTTGCTAGTTGTATTTGACGTGATTTATAATTTTATTTCTTCAGTTGTATGAGAACCAAAAATATTAGAAAAAGCAAATATAAGTGTTAATTTTTCAGGAACGTTTGTGGTGTAATAAAATTTTTTAATGCATATTATGCAATTTAAAAGCAAAATTTTAAGAAATTCCAGCAACAAAAATTGCAAGTCTGAACTGAACTGAGCTGACTTTCCAAAAAACATAAGCAAAACATGCAGAAAATTATAATTGCATAATATAAATTTTATGAAAACAAACGAACGTCATAATACATTTTTCTATTTATTTATTTCATGATATGAAACTATGTATTGTCCTATATATTTATGAAATTTGAACGAAATTCTTTTTAATACGAGCACATGATGTTTTCAACACGACCACATGATGTTTATGTGTATGTTTTCAATAAACACACACGCATAAAAACATATGGTACGCTCATAAAGCTTAAGTGGTATTATATTACACAAGGTTGGGAATTTAATTATTATTTATATATGCACTCAAAAACACAATTTCGTATTTAAATATAACTTAAAAGTAATTACAATTTGGTTACCAACTCAAAATATGGGTATTAGCACTTTTCGAGCTAGAATTAACAAGAATTCAGTCACTCAAAACGCGAAAAAAATGTTTGGTCACAAAAAAAAACGGGTGAATTAGTACTTTTTATAATTATCTTTCAGAACTTTTTTTAATTTTTGTCCAATATATAAGTTATAGTCTTTGTGCATTTTTTCTTCCTTTAATATAATAATATCGACTTTTTACTCATTTAAATTTGCTAGTTTGCTTTATTAATTTAAAAAAGAAGTAGACTATAGAATAATCTTTTATTTCTTCCAAATTTTTTGTGCTTTGATAATTCAGATAATGAATGTTTTAGGAAGAGTGAGAAATCGAAATTTTATTTTAAAACGATCAATTTTATATGTATGTACTTATGTATATATGTATATATACTTCTATTATATATATATATATATATATATATATATATATATATATATAAATATTAGATCTTTTAGTTCCTATAAGGAGCATAGGGCCTCTTTTGAGGTTTCGGTAATCATGTTTTTTAAGATGAGCAGCTGATTGGGCTACCGCATCCGATCCTGGCACTGGGGCTGCCAGCATGGCCTCCAGGCGGGCTATATAAGCTTACTATCAACAATCTCAAAGCTTTTGGAGAAGCTGCTCATGACTAAATTGCCCAAAATTTTAGCTGATAATGGGTGCATCCCGGACCATCAATTTGGTTTTAAGAGTCAACATAGCACCATTGAACAAACACATAGATTGGTCCAAGTTGTGAGAAGAAAATTTGAAGAAAAGAAGTATTGTTCTGCTCTGTTTCTTGATGTTTCTCAGGCGTTTGATAAAGTATGGCACGTATGGCCTAATTGTAAAATTAAAGACATATCTGCCAATAAACATACAAAGCTTTTGGAAAGTTATATCACTGATAGGAAGTTCACTGTCGTGGAAGGAGAGTTCACCAGTGTTCCCGAATCTATATCGTCCGGTGTGCCACAGGGTAGTATTCTGGCGCCAGTCTTGTATTTAATATATACCTGTGATATGCTTGTGAGCAATAATATCCACATTTCTACATTTGCCCAGCTGGAAGCATGGTTGAACCTATGGAGAATTAAAGTAAATGAAAAAAATTGTGTCCATATAACGTTTACCCTAAGAAAAGCTACTTGTTCCCCCATTCGAATCAACAATCAAAATATTCCTCAACATTCTCAAGTGAAATATCTTGGTATACACCTTGATCGAAGGCTTACGTGGAAACATCATATTGACTCTAAACTAACTCAAATGAAACTTAAATTAACTCAAATATTTTGGTTAATTGACAGAAGACTGTAAACTTTTGATATACAAGTCGCTTTTGAAGCCAATATGGTGCTACGGAATTCAGCTATGGGGCACTACTGCTTCAGCTTCAAATGTTGAGAAAATCCAACGAAGGCAAAACAAAATTTTACGTTTGATAGCATCGGCTCCATCACTCAAAATAAAAATCAATCCATCCGTACTTAAATCAATCCAAAGCGGTGTCATTAGTAAGGTAAGTACGGATTTACTTAAATCAAGTACAGAAGGCTTGATTCAAGTACGGATAATTCAAGTGCTAAATACTTAATTTTATCCATATCTAATCCTGAATCCGTACTTGAAATAAACCCAAAACAGGATTGATTTCAAAGAACCTGAGATTGAATCAAATTCAAAATGCGCTTGATTCAAGAATTTTCTAGTGTATTTAATCGCGAATCCGTACTTGAAATAATACTAAAACGAGATTGATTAAGGAAAATCACAGATAGAATTAATCTAAAGATGGGGTTGATTTAGTGCCGAATCTGTACTTGAAATAATCCAAAAACGAGATTCATTTAAGAAAAAATTAGATTGAATTAATCTCTAAATGCACCTGTTTTAAGAAATCCTAACTTGATTTATTGAATAAAAAGATTTAATTTATTTTTTAATTAACGTTATAATAATTTATTCGACCTTTTAGTTTAAGATATACAAGTTTTATTTAAGCTTTAGGTCCTTTTTGTAAATAGTTGATAACCATATTTATTATTTTATCGATATTTCGCTGCAACGTTGTGTAGAAGCTATCGATAAAATAACTATTTACAAAAAGGACCTAAAGCTTAAATAAAACTTGTATATTTTTTAATTAACTTTTTACTATCCATATTAATATTTTATTTGTTTTAATTAGTTTATTCCACTTGAAAAGGTTTTTACCAAACTCCATGCGAAGACCAAAAACGAGCATTGCTTCCTTTACGTCGCTCTGTTACATGTTTCGGCAGAATATTATTATGGAAGAATGCTAAATGAGACCAAAATTAAAGTTCTGCGGAAGGAAAAAATTATAGATTTTAAATTTATATACATAGGTTCTCTAAGCAGTTAATTGAATGATTTTTTACTAAATAATAATAGGCACTTTACCTGCAAGATACTGCCTCTTTGTCATCAATAAATAATTATATATTTTGCTCTAAGCTAAAGCCCACGTTTCTAAGTTGATTACATTTATAATCGTTATTGCTCCAAAAGTGCAACCCCATCAGTGCTCTAAGGGAAACTATGTCATTAAGAAGCTAGGGGTTCTTGGTCACCTAGAGCGATAACATATTCTGAGTTCAGTCTTACAGCGAGTTGAGCAAAAAAATAATAATTATCAATGAGAAATTATGAGGCATGCGTATGCAAAAAGTTTTCGTACCTACTACTATTTTTTTTACTTAATATGTATGGATGTATATTTATAAAATATAAAAAAACTACAGATTAAAATATACTTCTATATATACATCTTTTACGGACATTTTCATAATGTTAGCAAAGTGTGTATTTTGTTTTTTTTATTATTTGCAAAGACTGAAGCGATAGCAATTATATATTGGGTTTACAGACGATAATTTCAGTTGAGCAAATTTTGGGATTATGGAAGATGAAAGAAAAGATAGTGAAGATGGGAAGTATCATATTTTCCTCTCTCGCCGATGAACTAAAAAGTTGCTCAACTAAAATTGCCGTGTGTGCAACGGCACTTGTTAAATACAACACGCATAATCGATAAAAAAAAAAACTCATATTTTTACTTAGGCCTTAAATATTGAGAAACAGCTCCGCAATCTAAGACTTTCAGAACCTTTAGTAGTTTTCCTTTGCTTTCACTTTTTATTTTATTTATTTATTTATTATATATAGTTTTATTTTTTTCACTTTTATATTATTAAAAACAAACTTTTTCACACGAGTATTAAATTTCAACCGCGCCTAGTCACTTTTAAATAAAATATTTTCTGTTAGAAATACAAATATTATATAATAATTTTTATTTTAATGTATTGATTTTCTCATTATATTGAATTTCAATCACAAGCACACTAATGAACTTGAAATTTTTTTGTTCAAAAGTATTTTTATTTTTCTTTTCATACGTGTATAAAGTAAGTACACAGCCGTACTTTAAATAAGTTTTTTTACTCAATTTAAGAACTTTTTACTTGATTCATATTTTTTACATAATTTAAGCACTTCATACTCAATTTAAGAAAGTCCAGGATTGGTTTTCCAAAGTAATCCCGTTTTTGGTTTGTTTTAAGTAAATGTTAGTGCTATTCGTACTCAAATTTTTAAGTACGATTCGTACTAAAAGTAAGTAGAAAAAACTTGAATTTAGTACGGCTTTTTTTCTTTCTGTGATGGTACATCAAAAATTCAAATATACATCGTGATTTAAATATGCCACTAGTGACTGAAGAAATTGCAAAATACTCAGGCAAATATTTAACAAAACTCGAGTCACATCCTAATCCGCTTGCTCGTAATATCTTGAACTTTACTGGACACATGCTCTTAAAAAAGAGGGGCACAAGGGCTCTAATACTCAGCAATCCAAATTATACTTCTTAAAAATAATTTTTGTGCTTAATACAACATTTATGTGTTTTTAATTACTGTCACTAAGTTTATGTCCGATACTGGTCGGGCTTCATTATTATATTTAGATTTAAGATTTGATTACTTAATGTTAGTTCATTTTTGAAGATACAATGAATAAATATATGTAATAAAAAAAATTAGTGTTAGCTTTTTTTACCAATGAATTCTTTTAGTATTACTAGGGGTTACCTTAGGCTGATTTTTGGGTCAGTTTATGTTTTAAATCAGTAATAAAACGATATTATTTAAAATGTGGATGTATGTATATAACATCTGCTCGACATTTCGTTGGCTTTTTTCCAACTTCTTCAGGAGCTCTTTTATTTTTAATTCTGACAAATTAAATAAATGTAATTAATACAATGTTACGAAAATAGCCGTCGACAGGTTTAAGGCAACATTACACAAAAATATTCCAACAGGGTTAATGTAAGTGTTACGCGAAAATAACTCCAAGGCGAAATATTGCAAAGAATAATCTAGTATAGTAGCAAACAACTAAATAAGCATGCGCAGCTTGATTAAACGTAAACAAGCAAAAGCAACAACAAAAAGCGTCTGCTTATTAAGAAGATTCACATATTTACATACATACATACATGCCAATTCAAACGAAAAGCAAAAGATAAACAACCACCGTGTATTACTTAGTTAATGATGTACACACGCATGCATATACACATGTATGTACATAGTTACCACATGAACTTAATTAGGCACTTTGTAAACAGCATATAAGATGATAATGATTGTCTAGACATTGCTTGAAACTTCTAGTGGTATTTGTGTGGAATGTGAAAAGAGGTGACGCAGCCAATGAGTTAGTTAGTTGCAGTTGTGAGTCAGTTGCGAACAAGTTAGTTGCGAACAAGTTAGTCAGTTGCGAGTGAACAAATCAGTTGATAATTAAGTTGTGAATTAATAATGGTCTGCGATACAGTGGTGAGTTGATAGTTAAGAGTAGTCTGTGCTTTACACGTGAGTCGGAGTAAAGGAGAAACTATAGGACAGTCTATAGTGACAGCAAAGTCTGTCGTGGAATTGAGATTATTGTGGAGTCTATCGTATCGACTGGAGTAAAGGGAACAACGCAGCGAATAGGCGTGTGTAAGGGTGTAAGTAAAGCCAGTGAGTCTTTATTGGTGTATCAACTGTGAGTGTCGGTCGGACAATGAGGTGTCACGTGAATACTTGCGCAGCCAGCTAAGAGACGTGCATAAACTACAGTCAGGAAGGCGTAGTGGTAACCAGTTGTGAATATTTGAGTGTAATTTAGTGGTTTAAGATGTATTAGTGTACTTAAGCTCTTGATTAATTTAGTATAAGTGTATTTGTAAATAAAACTTGTATCATTCTTAGTCCTAATTACTACACTCGGCTCTTGTATTCATTTGCAAATCTTCGGGTCCACGGAAAAGAGTTTTACAGAGAGAAAAACGTAACAATATGTAACATGTGTGTGTGTAAACTTACGTTTTAACTATTTTTCATATTGCTTATAAGAGTTTTTAATTAATAAAAAACTGGACATCACGGCACAATTAATTATGTAAAATTAAAATAAATAGAAAACTGGACATCACAACACAAGTTTGTAGTACAAAAATTAAAATAAAATAAATAAATAAATAAATATTTGCGGTACAACACAAATAATCACAGTTCAGTACACCGTTTCTGTAACTTCTTAGAAGTTCTCGCATAGAGATAAATTAAATAATTATGTTGGTTGTCCTATTTTACACAGGGCTACTCACATAAAAACTTATATAAACTTACAAAAATTATCAACAAATACAGTTTTTTTTCTTACTCACCCTGTGTTTCACAGGATGATAACAATTTTCTCGACTCGAAAAGTTCTCACATTCCTTACAGAAACGAGGCACTGTGCCTCAGTAGTTTATCACAGACTAGTCAGAGTGTATAGCAATTGAATATTGTAATTTAATATTGTCTTTGTCTTCATTTGTGTTCATTGTCTGTTTGATCCGTTCTTGTATACGTAGGTTCTCCAAAGTGTAGCGTTTATTGTGTTTTGTTTCTTTTTCTAGAATTTTAACGTTTTGAAAGCATATCGCACATATACTTCAATAGTGGCATAACTCAAAAAATGAGTTTTTTGAGTTAATAATGCAGAAAGATGCGGCATTTTGTATTTTATCTTGTATCTTTTGTATTTTATCTTTGTATTTCATATAAATAGATTGTACCATCACCTCCTGAGAGAAGAATATTTTTTCATTTCTCCATTGAGTTGTATGCAAATTGAAAACTTAAAACGCGTTTTGTGCGAAACTGGTTTTTTGAGTTATGCCACTATTGAAGTATATGTGCGATATGTTGTGTCCACTATCTTTTACATGTTGAGACAAGCATTAAACACATTCACCACAGCAGGCTACACGAACACACGACTTCAAATGCCGCTAGCAGCATTTGTCGCCTCGTAGCCGGCTACTTAATTATTTTGGAGACGGCAGCAGCACCATCTGCAGCTGATATTCAAGTACAAATACATAGTTCAGTATTGCCACTTTTATATATTTTGCATTTATAAAAATTAATTACTCTTTTAAAATGTACTTATTTCACGTAAAAGTACAAAAATGAATAAATTTATTCTTTACATCAATTTTTGGATATTGTTTCTGTTAAATAATATGAAATAATTGTACAAAATCATTCATTCAACATTTTGTATAATACTGGCAATACTGAATTTTCTCATTGTAGCCAACGAAATAGAAATTAGTTTAATTGGACTATAACGACAAACTCAGCATAGACAACAACCTGCCGCTCAAAAGAATTATTCTCATATAAACATGTGTATTCTAATCAGGGTTACCGTTAGGAATTTTTGAAAAGTCGCACAAAATGTCGTTTTATAAAAATAAAGTCGCACAAAAAAGTCGTTTGAGAAAACAGAAGTTGCACATCTTTTTTTTTAACGTAACGTCGAAAAAGCTTAACACAATAAAAATATAAGTTGAAACAATGCATATTTCATAACATATACAGTTCCATTATATGTGCTTCTATAAATGTTTTCATGCATGTATACTGAACAAATTTACTTAAGTTTAATAAATTTGGCTGTCGTATGCTGCCGTGATCAGAGGAGTAGGATTCATTAAAAAAACAAGCTAAAAATTTAAACTTAAGATATTTTTGACAAACATTTTCAAATAAAGCCCCGTCTACTTTTTACTTGAATTGTATTTATTTAAAAATAAGTTCATCAAAAGAAATCCAGTCTTCTATATCTTTGTCTATTAAATTTAAGGCTAACAGCATTGATTTGCATGTTTTTACTTTTAATTTATTAGTTATTTTATTATTAAGCAAAACTAATTTCAAAATGTTCACATGTTCGTATACACCTGTATATATTTTACGATAACTTCTTTCATTGACTCGGCGGGTAAAAATAATTTTGTATAATAAGCACTCCAAAAACCACAATTTTTATTTATTCAAAATTTTTTTTGCTACTATTCTTTAAAACTTCTACTGAAAATTTGCGAAAAATTTCTTAAATACATTTTACACGTGACAAGGTTGCAATTAATAAAAGTGCTTCCAAATGAACAATAATCTGGTAATTGCTTTTAAATTTTTACGATTTTATTTATTTTTTGATAAAAATAATATGGAAATTTATAATTTACTGCAATTTAAATGTTTTCTGTGAGAATCTTTACAAAAAAGGGTAAAAAGTCCCAACAAAAAAAAAGTCGCAAAAGTCGGTGATCGAAAAAAGTTTCACAAAAAGTCGCACACCGATATAAAAAAGGGTCTAATTGCGACTTTAGTCGGATGAACGGTAACCCTGATTCTAATAGAGTGTGCTTTCTCTCCCCTTTTCAACATCAGCTGCATGTTCAGATATACTCGTTTCTAGTCTCCTTTTTGTTGTCCCCACGTATATTTTGTTTCATTTTGCTGTATTGTTCCCATCACATTTAATTTCGTAAGAAACACTGTCAATTTTCATCTTATTTATTTTGGGTTTTTTCGCGCGTGGTGTGGTTGGTTGCAGCGTGACCGTTTGACCGACTAAAGTGGCAATTTGCCACTTTTTCGACTGCTTTTCCCCTTTTTCGACTGCCTTGCCACTTTTTGACCCGCTTTATTTAGGGTGAGTTATATGAAAATACATTAAAAATAAAAAGTTTAGTGCAGTTTTCTCGTATTTTTTTAATTTTGCCCCTTTTCTTTGATAAATCCCCTATTTGGTGCCACTTTTTGAAAAATGTCATCGGTCACCCTGGTTTGTTGTGCTATTTTTGTTTTTTCGTCGCTTATTATCATTTGTAAAAGTTTGCTTTCTGTAAGTTTTGGTATGTATGGTACACTGTGAAAAATAATATCCTCTTTTTGTTGAGTTATGTTATTATTATTTTTATTTTTAAGTGTTTTATTTATTATTGCATTTATAACCTTCACGGGATAGTTGTTGTTTGTTAGTATTGTTTTTAGTTTTATTTATATTTCCCGTTTTGAATTTTTCGTGACTTAAGTTCAGTACTTTTTTATAAGATTTGTTGCCGTATTTAATTTCATTCTTTTAGGTTGCGTAGAATAGTAATTTATTATTCTTCCTTGTCTTTGTATACCAATTTGTTATTAATTTATTGTTAGTTTTGATAATTTTCATATTAAGGTAGGGTAACTCCATGTCAATTTCCTTCTCGATTGTAAATTGTATCTTATTGTGGTACTTGTTCAATAATTCTAAAATAATTCCTTCATCTTTTTGATTTATTACTGCAAACAGGTCGTCAACGTATTTTGTTATGTATTTTATTTTCACGCTCTTTTCCGTCAATTCACTAATTACTTCGTCTAAAAGAGTATATAGCACTATGTCTGCAATTGTCGGTGATAGTGGATTACCCATGGGCATACCAAATGTTTGATTGTAAAATTTCCCGTTAAAAGTAAAATAGTTATTATCATTTAAACAAAATTGCAGTATTTTCAAAAATTTTTGTTTTGGTATATATGTGTGTATTTTGACTGTATCCCATTTTGCAAGAATGTTTTTATCGCTAAATGGATTGGTATATTTGTGATACGACATCAAAAAAAGAGACTATAATATCATCTTTTTCTATTATTATATTCGTTAGTTCTTCTTTGAGTTGCGTTGAGTTTTTTATGTTGTATTTTGGGGAAATTAAGTTTTTTTAAAGTTTGGCCTACGAATTTTGATAGTTGGTAGCATGGTAATTTTTGGGATAAGGATATTGGTCGTAAAGGGATATTTTCTTTGTGGATTTTTGTAATAAAAATATGTAAATAAATAAATAAAACTTAACTTACGCTGCCGGATTTGAACATGGTACCTCCCTCCATTCTAACAGACTGACACACATCTACTAAGCTATCATGACAAATTGTTTTCTATGTAATTGCACATGTAGGTATGTATTCTTATTTTGTTTTTTAACTTACAGTGCTGTCATGCATCGAACTTTGTACCTCTAGACTGACACACATCCACTCGGCTACCGTCAAACATTCGAAAAACTATCGAGAGAAGTTCCAAGCTCGAAGTTTTAGTGAACATTCGAATTTTCTTAGATTAGCGAACAAATATCGAATAATTTTGTTTCTTCGCTTAGTGAGCATTCGTTTTTATTGAATCTCAGGTCAAGTGGATGTGTGTATTAATGTTTTTTGTTTGCATTTGACGTTTGCCTCTTTTTAGAGTTATGTATGTATTGGTTTTGTGCTGCATGAAAATAGCAACTCTGAAAGTATTAAGTAGCTACTTTTGAATATCGAGCACTCAAAAATTAACCTGGTATTGAGTACTCAATGCCCAAATACTCAATACATTTACAACTCTATAATCGACATTGGGAAAAAATTACTAATTTTGGTTATAAATATGTAATAGGCTTTTTACACTGACGCACATCTAACATCTACCATCAATTTGCGAAAATGTTAACATCTTCCCATAAGAAATACACAGTACTAAAAACCAACATCTTTCTACATCTTTAAAAGATGTTCCTATCTCATTTTGTTTCATCTAACATCTTTCTTTAATTTTAGTGCCATCACTAGCAAAATTACATTGTTGTGTCAAAAACAACGTTGCCACTTTCTGTGTAATATTGCAAAATTTGTACTATTTATATATTTTTGCAGTATTTTTGCACCATAAATTTTTTGTGTAATTTTGCACTATTTGACTTTAATGGCGGCATTTATATTTATATGTTATAAAGCGATAACAGCATTAGTTGACTAAAGACAAAATCGAGTTATGCTTATGGGTATTTATATTAATTTAGCTGCATAAAATACTGTTCCGTATGACCATTATAATTTTTATTGATGTAGTATAATCAGAATTTGCACAATCATTGAAATAAAAATCGATTTCCATTTGTTAAGCTAGATTATCAAAAATTAGACAATAGCCCAATTAACAATCTTGTGCAAATGGTCTTGCATCGTTGCATGTGCAAAATAGTATAGCATATTGATATTCACCACTTAACAATTCTCAGTGGTGAGTATCAATATACTATACCACTTTGCACATGCAACGATGCAAGACCATTTGCACAAGATTGTGAATTGGGCTAATGAGTATCGTGAATATGAACTTTTAAGGATAAGGTCGATGTTTTGAAATTTATTGGTCTAAAATTTCTCAAAGTTAAAACTGTGCTGGCGATATTTTCTTTCCAAATTTATAAGTTGTGATATTACCATTCTTAAACGCTTCTGTTGAAAGAGTTTTTTTTTAAAGTAAACTGGTCTTAATTAAAACCGATACCCCAAGAATGAGTTATCAGCTAATATATACATAGAGTCAATTTTAAAATTGTGGTGCAAATTTTTAGCTTAAAATTATGAAAAGAAATTGGAAAAAATAGTTTAGTGTAAATATGTACATATGCTTAAAGAACCAAAGAATGTATAAGTATCGCTCAGTACGTCTAGTTAAATGAGTTTAAATTAAGAAAATAAAAGGTTGATAACCCTCTTCTCAAACGCCTAGTTCAAAAAATATTTTATTAAATTTAGACAAAATGTTAAGAGGAAAGTGGTAAATTATTCTTCGTTGAAGTAAATATTTACGAATTAGTGAATTTTTTATTTTTTATTTTCAATTGTACGTTTTTTATATATAAAAAAATTAGCTCGTATTAAATTTCAATGTACTAAAAAAACTAATAAGAAAATAAAAATTTTTTCTTAGATTTTTTTTGCACTATTTTGTTCGGTTTTGCATTATTTTAGACTTGCGGCTTTGTAATTTCTTTTTTCACTAGTGGCAACGCTGGTCAAAAACTAAGAAAAAACGACATACGTATATACATAGTATATATACATATGTACCTTTTAAAAAATCTTCATTTTATTCTTGCAAATCTTTTATAATTTTCATGTACTGCACTTTAATTTGTTTTGTTCTTGCAAAGCAACAACTACTCCAATAATTAATTTTACATCAAAATCTATTTTTTATAATTTCCTTAACAAAACCTATGCAGAACGTGCTGTCTTTTTGACAAGTGAGATGATGGTAGATGTTAGATGTTGTCAATGTAAACGCATGTTTCACATTTTTTACATCTTCCATGCGTTTCACTGAAATGTGTGTCAATGTAAAAAGCCTATAACCAAAAACGGCAGCTCTATTTACAACACGTCAACTTCTGTTGATCAACATTTATATCAGCTGGTAGAAAAAAAGTCCCGATTCACACTCTTCAACTCGCAATTCAACTGTAAGGAAAAAGAGATGTTTGTATTTCCATATACGTCGTTTTTGCAGCTGAATTACGATTTGATCAGCAAAAGTTGAAGCGTGTGAACCGGGACAAAGATATTCATTTCGGTAAGTCACTTTCACTACAAATACGCGCATCTTTCACTTTTTGCTGTTTTGAAATCGTAGAAATCAGTACATGCGAGAAAAAAAATCAGTACATTAATTTTTTCAATATAAAAGCCTTTAACTAGGGATGTAACTAATACCAGTTTAGCGTATGCGAATGCGAATACTACATTTTAATTTTTGCGAAAGCGAATGCAAATATTACAATACGTTAAAAATCACACGAAAATAAATTTATATAAGAACATGAAGTTGTATTACATACATGGATGTACTACATATAGCATATTATTTAAACTGAGTCTTGCATTGAGCAAATTTGTATTAATTTATTAAAAACATGAATTCATAAAACTGAAAGATACATACATATGTTTGTATATGAAATTAATGAGTGACACTTGTTTCGCGTGGAATTTACTACAACAATGACTAGTTAATATTGTTAGCGACACAAATTTGTTTGTACGAAGTAATAAACATTTTTTAAAAGTTTTAACAGACTAGTCTTAAGTAGAAAATACTGCTGCCGAAAATACAATGCCTTTTCTTTTTCAAAAAATTAAATAGGTATATTTCCAAACACCGCTGGACTTTAGTTTAATTTTGATGCTTATGAGAACTTTTTTATAGAAAAGCTTTCTGATAATGCTTTGAAGAATGCCTTACTTATAAGTCACCTACGTCCGAGCCATGTGCACAATGTGCAAACTTTTATAAGACGAGATGACAACTTTCTCAAATAAAATTACTTGCCGGGTTAAAAATTGTTTGCAGTTCGTTCAAAAATGCCAACTATGCACAGATATTGAGCAGTTGCAAAGCATGTACAACAGTTGATCACGCATACGCAGAAAAAATTCGCAGAACTTCTGTATAAATTTGCTGAATCTACGAACGTACCCTATATTTATCTTTTTCATGCTGGCTTTAAATAATTTTCGTGTTTTTGACGTTTGTTAATGGCAAATTTTTTTCGTAAAAGAATTACAAAATTTTTTGTCTTAAACATTCGCATACATTTTAGCAAATGCAAATAGCAAAAATAAGCGAAAAATTTGCAAATGCGAACATTCGTTACATTCCTAGCTTTAATCATTCTTAAAACAAAACATGAATTCAATGTATACTTTGTACCAAGGCATATGTAATTAATAAAAATAATATTATCAAAAAAATTTTCGAAAAAGAAACTTTAAATTCATTATTTGCATGTATCAGAAATCACTTATAGCAAATCTTTCTTGCAAATTAAAATTAAAAAAATCTCAATAAAATTAACATTAACTTAACCTTTATGTCTACAACCACCTACCTGGGTAAGTTTTTCATTTTCCGTTCAATATATTTTCGCTATCTGATAAAGTATCGACCTGAAAATTTTAATATGTGCCTAAAATATGGTTTTTCAACATCTAAAGAAATAATTAAAAAAAATTTTTTTTTTGGAAAAAATTTACACGAAGTTTTTAAGATTTACCCCTTAAACATACATCCGAGATACCCGGGTAAGCAAAGAACAATTCAAAAACTTTTTTGATTCAAAGTCCAAAAAATATACATAATTATTTTAATGTTTAATTTAAACCAATTCAAGCTTTATTTTACCTTTTTAATATTAATAAAAATTACACACGTAAATAAAAATATTTTAGAATCAGTTTGTGTGTATGTACATTGTACGTATAAATAATTATATTGTTTTTTTGTATCGATTTTTGTTCTACTTTGCACATAGATGACAAAAAGTTACATCCTCCGAATGCTGAACACAAACTGGTTTTTTACATTCCTTGCAAGATTTTCTTGTTGATCTCCTCTTTTCACACATGTAGCAATTTCCTTTGTGCTTTTTTCTGCCAGAAGCGTCGCGTTCTTCTTGAACACGTTCTGGTTCAGTAGCATTATATGACATTACTGTTTGGCCCAACATGCATTCAATTCCACTGCGAGATGAAAAATGTCTCATAATTTGATGATTTTCTGAGCGGATCTGAATTGCGTTCATAGCTAACTGTGTACTTAAATTTTGAAGAAACAGTCTTCTTCGGCTCGTTGAGGATTTAAGGCTGGGATTATTCTCCATATAGATGACAAAAGCTGCAAATGCAGCCACGTCAATAATATTATAAAAGAACGCTAAGGGCCATTTATTTGTTCTCCTCTTTGTCGTATATTCGCCCAGACATTTATCCATGTTGTCAACTCCACCTTTGCTTTTATTATAATCCAGTATCATTACTGGCTTCTTTTTTTCACCTCCAACCTCGTTATTACAATGAGATGTAGATAGTTGTTGCTAAATCCAAAGACTGAAGATTCTACTTCTCTTCCTCGGGGATAGATAGACAAATTATAGTCCAACATCAAAGAAGAGGCCAAATTGTAACTTGTAAAAAAGTTGTCACAGACGATGTTTCGTCCACTTCCACGAAAACGGTTGCAACACAAATCTTTGACTACTCGTTCACCCTGATTTTTTCCCCTTTCTCCAGAAGGCGCCAAGCCAGTATATATCTGTCCACTGAGTGGATAAGATGTAAGAGAATCACAAACCCACCAAACCTTTATCCTATATTTCGCAGGTTTTGAAGGAATATACTGAGTGAATCCTGTGCCACCAAGAAGGGATAAAGTTGCTCATCAACAGTTATGTTGGTTCCTGTCACATAGTTGTTCTGTAGGTTTCTATTCAGCATCAGAAATATGTCAGATATGGCTGCTGCTTTATCACTTTCTTTACGGTGCTGGCGTGTACCACCATTATCAAATCTGATATAACGGCTTATAGACCAAAAACGTTGAAGCCCCATCGAAGCACGATATAAAGGATGGGAATTACTTTTTCATAAATCAGTTGTATGGACAAAATTAGAATGTGTCACTCCAGCCATCAAAAGTATTCCAAAATAGGCATCAAACTCTGAAGTTGAAAGAGGTTTCCAAGCACGCGTTGGTGTTTTGGGGTTTTCTTTTTGCCTTTGTTCGTAACACTGCTTTGCTTTTCTATTTGTTTCTCGAATTACTATATCACATATTTCTTCAGACATTATTAATTTGAACGTTTTTATAATACTTATATTTGCTGATTTAGAAGTTGACCCAGTATTTGAAGATCGGAGAATATTATGTGACAAAATCCTAGGTAGTTCAGGTGGTTGATTCGACCAAATTGTGCCGTCTCTTGCTGTATAATTTAATGCAGAAGATTCCACTGGATCACTATACTCTGCTTCCGAATCCGTCTCATCAGCAGGTGTATATTCTGGTAACTGTAATTCCTCAATATCTGAATCATCAATTGTTGAATTATTCCCGTCGCCATCTTCATCTGCTAATATATGTCCAAATATTTCTTGTTCATCTTCACTATCAGTTTCCAACATTTCTTCTAATTTTCGATTTATGTATTGCTCTCTTTTTTCGTGGCTAAGCCCTTGTAATTGGCGTGGAGTTAACCATTCACCATCAGCCATTATACAAATTACTGTTTTTAATCTACAAGTTATTAAAAACTTAAAAATACGTGTTTATATACTTTGTGCACATATGTATGTGTGTATGTCAAACTAACCTTTATTAAATAAATAAATGTATGAATCAATTTATTGGGATTTTTATCAAATCAAAACGTTTTTGTGTTGCTGCAATCACACCTCACATTACAAGTGCAAATAGAAACTAATTTGATTTGCTAACAAATTGTCTTTACGATGCTGTGTACACTCTCCTTTATAGTTTAAACATATGAGCTAAGATAAACAATGGGAATCCCCTTTTTAAAAGCATACAGAAATACGTAGTCACCTAGTTATAAACGACGACGTTTTTTTTCATCTAAACAAATTCCCTTGCAAAGTGTGCGACGTACCCGGGTATGATGGTTGTATGTTTAACGGAAATTTTTTGGTTGTAGACATAAAGGTTAAACTAAAATTTATATGATCTCTGACAGTTTTGGCATAATTTGCTTGAGCATTATATGGATACCACTTTGAAAATAAATTCGCCTTAAAGCGAACGTAAAGTAGAGATCACTGGTGATTCAAAGAAAATAAATAAACACTATGACAGGCTTTCTTATACATTGATCAAAATCAATATATAAAAACAGTACATACATGAAAAAATCAGTACATTTGCTAGTCATGCATAAATCAGTTCTTTAAACCAAAATCAGTACATGTACTGGCAAAATCAGTACGACTGGCAACCCTAGTTGGAGATGAGTGCTAGAAAATATATGGTTTATTTCACATTGGAGGTATTCTAAAATACTTGTTCGCCATGATTCAATGTTATATTCGTTCGACGCCAATTTAAGCGCGTTAAGGTTAAATAAATAAAGAAAAAAGAAATACCAAGTATTTATATGGTGTATACCAGTGTTAATTAGGCTTTAATGGCGTTCGGCCAGGCTCTACAGCAGTTTTTTTTTTCAGGTTCTTTAAAGATGTAAACACGTTTTTAGACCAAATAAAACAACGAAATAGTTTCACTTTCACTGTTTATTGTTCATTTTTAAGTTACTTAGCACTTAGGGCCTATTTCACCAAGTCTATTTAAATATCAATTCATATTTAAATGTTGATTTTCATTAATTTTTGTAGGGAAAAATTACTTTTAAATATGAATTGATATTTAAATAAGTTGGTGAAATTGGCCCTTATACTGTTAAGTATTTTTTTATTAATTATTTCTTTAAATCCCTTTTTGCTTTCAACTTATTCTGCATACCAGTCAGCTGTTTTCAATGTTGTTGATGTTTTTATAAGATATTACAAAAAATAGGTTACTGAAAACCATATTTCGTTGCACATATATAAGAATCTGTCGACGTCGAACTGTCGAAAGAGCACGTTCGACGACGAAGAAGTGAAGCGCGTATTCTCGAATAGCCCTGATTATCTCTACGTCTCAACTAGCAGCAGTTGTCAAAATTATATTATTGCTAGTGGAGACGGCTCTTAGCAGGTACTTACAATATATGTTGCAATAATGGTCAACGCATTTTCGTTAACAATTATTGCAAACATGAAACGTCAAACTCGGTGTTAATTTATGATCGACTTTACTGTATTGCATTTGACATTTATATAATATTATGGCGATCTCTTCTCTGAAAATATATGTTACACTATACATATGTAACGATTTTAAATGTTACCTAGAATCACTCAAAGTGCTACATATTCTGTTACTGCAATCGAACAAAATTAGTTGCTTTTATTTACAAGGGTTACATTTTATCATTAATGTACTTCAATGCGATTTTTAAGGCTATTTGAGAGGTTTTCCGCACACTGTTATGATTTTTAAACCCACATTGACATCACTAATAACGTCTAAAAAATAAAAACAGTCACAATATTTAAATAAATATTTATTTATATTAATTTTTATAATAATAATTTTTATATTTTGTATTTAAGAAACCTCTCGAAATTATAAACATGACATGCAAAATAAAACCTTCGTTACCACAGTTGGAAAAAATGGCATTGAATTAAGTGAGGGTAAAATATTACCAGTTTTAGACACGCAAAGTTTACTTTGCAAAGTCTTAGTTCAGATGTGTAACAGACAGAAAAATAAAGTTTTTCCTCATCTGTCTTGCACACAGCTGAATTAAGGGGTATTACATACACCCCTTTTAGATACGCAAAGTTTACTTTACAAAGTCTTAATTCAGCTGTGTGAAAGACAGAGGGAGGAATACTATCTCTTTCTGTCTTTCTCCTAGCTGAGTTAAGACTTTGCAAAGTAAACTTTCCTTGTCTAAAAGGGGTATAACATATTTAGTCCCGGGTCACACGTTTCAACTTTTGTTGTTCAACTCGTAATTCAGCTGTGCGAAAGACGGAAAAAGAAATACAAGTATCTCTTTTTTTCTTACAGCTGAATTACGAGTTTAGCAACAAAAGTTGAAGTGTGTGAACCGCGACTTACATGTTTTTCATGCAACACATTCAGAAAAGAAATTGAAAATTTTTCCCACAGTTGTATATTTTGTATATACACAAAAAAATCATAGGTTATATTTCCTAAAATAATGGTATAATTTTAACTAAGTGAAAGGGTAGAATGGCATTTACAAAGTTTTTTAGGCAATTTGACAAAAATTTTAGTTGATTTTTATGTTCGAAAAATCAACTAAAATTTTAGTTGAAACTCCTTAACGACTAGGTAAATTCATACTTTTGTCTTCTTTGAATTATCTAAATAGCAAAGTAAATTTATACGCATATAATGCGGTAAATTATCATGTATTTTAGTTAATATAACTATTTATAGTTCCATAATTGTCATGGATTTAAAGAATTTTTGAATTTCTAAAAAAATGTATTATTTATTTATTAATTTATATATTTACATACATGTATACATATATATAAAATGAAAAATAAAAAATACCACGAAAATAAAACATTTGAAGGCAATGCTAGGAACACAACTGGGACGAACGATGAATTTTTCGTAGCGAGCTTTTGCCATAAAAAATAAAATACATTCATGCATATGCAAATTAACACAACACTGCCGTCGAACGAAACTCGTCGTGCGTGACGAACTCTCCGATATATTTCAGCACAAACCATAAGCAACTTTATGAATTATAGGAGCTGTTATTTAGTCGTCGTTGTTGTGCTTCACACGACGAATTTACTCAGCGAATTATTATCGACGAATTCGTCACCATCTACGAAATTCGTCGTTCTTCCCAGTTGTGTTTCTTGCATAAGACCAAGTTTGCCGGCAATCATAAAGCAGCTCTGAGTTGGTGGAGGCCATTAAAACTTGGGATGGGGATCTTCCTATACGAAGGTATAGGTCGTCTGCAGCTTCCGAAGGAATCACCTAAGTATATGCAGGATACAAGCAAGAGAGAGGACTTTTGCCGGGTTCAGCTAGTTCATCTATAATAATTAAAAAGAATTATTTTACATAAATTTAAAAATTTTAAAAATTTAATGTAATACATACCTTTTTTTACTTTTGACAATAAAATATAAAACGTTTCAATAAAAATAATTTCGAAAAATATATGTATGTATGTATATACCTTATTGTAATAGTTTATATTAACTTGGATTTTAGGTAATGTGTAATGTACAAATTACCTAACTCCATAATTAATAAAAACCAAGTTTTTTACTTTCATATAAAAAAAAGTTACCTATGCAAGCTTAGTTAATATTACCTCTTATATTTTTTTGTGTGTAAACGAACACAGAAATTTCAGTTTATTTTCTTATGAATATGGAGGGAAACATGTAACATATATGAAAAGAAAACGCTATTAGTGAAATTGAGAAAATACACATATCGTCGGTTTGTTTTTGCTTTGATGTATAGGACAAAAATGTGTTTTCGAGAAAATCGATGAAGAATGTTTAGTTCATTAGTTTTATAAAAATACACGATAGAATTTTTTGTTTAATAATAAAAGTAATAGATACATATGTTTTTTATTCAAGCTTAAAGTTGATAAACTTTTTACATCCAACTTGAAAAGTTATTAGGACTTAAAGAAAAAATGACAAAAATCTTTGTCAACGAATCCCACAATCATAACAACAATATTGTTCACTTCTCACAAGTCTTGTTCAAGTAGGTTACATTATTGTATATATTTAAGTAAATAAAAAAAGTTAAAATATCAGTTAATTTAATTATTATTTTTCGAACTTCATTTGTTTCTATATTTATGATTTAAACAGGCTAAAGTTCGTATCGCTTTTTAAGCCAAATTACATGTGATAATTATTAATGAGCAAATAACACCAAAGTTAGTTGTAAATATTCTGAACACACATAGTTGAACGGAACAGCTAGCCGTTTTCGAAGGCCACTAAACACATTCCTCATGAGCGTTCTTCTGTGTTTGGTCCACTGTGTGTGGTGTCAGTTGATGTAGATTTCTGCTTTATATACGAAATTTTTTTGCAAATGGAATATGTGAATTGTTTTGATTCATCGTATTTCAATTTGCTGAAAGATGTTTTGTAATGAAAGCTCACCCTACCATCTCTAAATTTATTTTTATATTTATTAAATTTTTGCCACAAGCCAATGACTATTAATTTAGTTAATTAAATTATTATTTTTCGAACTTCATTTGTTTCTATATTTATGATTTGAACAGGCTAAAGTTCGTATCACTTTTTAAGCCAAATTACATGTGATAATTATTAATGAACAAATAACACCAAATTTATTTTATTTGTTTATTAATAATTATCACATGTAATTTGGCTTAAAAAACGATACGAACTTTATCCTGTTCAATTCATAAATATAGAAACAAATGGAGTTCGAATAATAATTAAAATTAACTAAAATTAATAGCCATGGGCCAGTGGCAAAAATTAAATAAAAATATACAAAAAAGTTTGTCTTAAGTAGAACAAAAATAAGCAAATTATTAACATGTGTATAATTAGTAAGGAACAAACGGCAATGGTAAGACTGTTGCAAATTTAGAGATGGTAAGGTGAGCTTTCATTAGAGCCCATTTAGATGAAGGGTGGCCTCGCTGCGACAACACTTACGTTCTCTTTTGGAGTCCCTTCTTAAATCTACGCGCGTTTACAAGAAGACTTTTTTGTCGCAATAGTCAGGCGACTTTTTAACATTAATTTGTTCAATGCTTTTTATTCGTTCATTCGTAGCAGTGTTGCCGTAAAGGAACTAATTGTTAGTTTGAGAAATGTAGAATTAATATGTCCACATATTTTTTTTTTAATTTACCACCAAAATACAATAATTCCTTTTCTCTCCTTACTTTGTTTATAATTTTTATATTATAACTGTTTCTTTGATGCATGTTATAAAAAATTCGTCTAACTTGCAACACTGTCTGTACATAGCATACAAAAATACGAGAAAAAAATTTGTGAGAGAGAAGAGATAAAATTGTCGCTTCAATTCCCAGTACGTGCGACTTTTGCTACCCCGCAAGCTTCCCTTACTTCTCGCCTAAAATCAAGACTCGCAGGCGACGTGTCGCAGCGAGGCCACCCTTAATCTAAACGGCCTCTTTCAAAACATCTTTCAGCAAATTGAAATGTGATGAATCAAAACAATTCACATATTCCATTTGCAAAAAAGTTTCGTATATAAAGCAGCAATCTACATCAACTGACACCACACACTGTGGACCAAACACAGAAGAACGCTGACTAGGAAGGTTTAGTGGCAAGGCGCATTTATTAGGTGGCAGCACTACACCAGGTGACTAATGTCATTATACCAATCTAAATGTCAAATTTGGATTGTGTAGGTATAAGCCTAAAGGCATGCTTTTATTTGAGTATCCATAAACACCTTTCGAATATTCAGTTTTGTATGGTGTTTGACATTTCCTATAAGCAATCTGACGATGCTACCCTGTTTTGAAAAGTAAGAAGGTAATTTATACCAACAAAGCACATGTGATTGTTGCTGTTGTATTATTTGTTGTAGAATCGCGGGTACCTGGGGCCTAATTCCTGCACTCGTGATCGGAATTGCATTCGAATAGAAATTAATTTCGATGGCAAGAAATTTTCCGATGATGTTACTCGTTACCAAGCGAATCGAGTTTTTGTTTCAGTGTTGGAAAAAGGCAAATATATTTACATATAAATTCACTTCACAACACTGAATAAATTGTAAGCAAGGGCATATGTTTGTATATGTGTATGTGTGCAAAAACATAGGTATGTACGTACATACACACGTACTTATATGCAGAAAAAAGAAACGAATATACATAAATACTATTTTCATTTTAATTTAATTAATAACTTAATAAAAAATTAGTGTAAAGTTAGAGAATAGAGCACTAGCCACATTTTATATTCTTTTATTGCTTGACCAGAATCAGTTAAGTTGTTATTTAGATGCTCCCAGAGTTGGTTGATTTTTTTTATTTTCCCCGGCAATTCTTAGGCAAAACATTATTTGCCAAGTCAGTGTGTTTTGTTATATTTAAAGTCAACTACAAATTCTTTAATTTGTATTTTTTTTATACTTACATTTGTGCATTCATTCATTTATAAATAAATAATTCAAATATTGAACATGAATTTTCTTTTTCTTTGCTTTTTCTATGTTAAATATGATTTGGAATGCTTTTTTGCTTGCGAGTAAAAACACGAACGAATACGGGAATTAGGCCCCTGATTGATGTGCCTTGGTTTAGTGGCCTTCGAAAACGGCTAGCTGTTCCGTTCAACTTTAGCCTGTTCAAATCATAAATATAGTTAAAATATCAGTTTTATTCACATAACATGACTTTTAGAGGAAAAACAAAGGAAGAAATAAAAGACGGTGAATATATTTAATAAAAGGAATTGTATTAATAAAAAATAAAAATCAATTCATTTCATTCACACTAATTAAATTTTTGTACTCTTGCTTTGATTCACGTTCTTTGAGTAGAATATGAATTGATATGCATCATAACAGTTGCGAATAACAATATTAATACTTTTACGAGGGAAATGTGCCACATATCACAAAAATTGCCGATTGTTGTAAAACAGACTTTACAATGCTCAACAATTGTGGAAATGACTCAAATTTCCACATCTATGTCTCCAGATATATTCAAGATATCGGAAAACTGATAACGAAGTCGGAAAGAGGAAACATTATTCATAAATAATCAATCAATAATTAAATTTTTTAAAGATGTCCCATACATCAAAGCAGAAACAAACCGACGATATGTATGTATATTAAAAGAGGAAAATAGTCTTTTAAAAACGTTTGTAGTAAAATAAATTGTATTGGTATAAGTGTATATATATAGAAATTGGTTCGATTAACCAGATATTTACAAGTGAATTATATTTTTTGTTCTGCACCATGCCCGTTGACTTTTCCCATATTATAAGCTACGATTTCCCATAGCCTGAACATAAGTAAAGCAATCAGCAAGTTTGTTCTGTTATTCTGCCGTCATTATTGCTATATTGCCAACATATTTATTTTTAGTCGAGAATGGGATATATGATGGAAATAATAAAATCTTTCGTCGAAAACATTTTTTGTACGATTTTATTTGATTTTGTAGTTTTGCAGATTTTGTAAAATTTTTTTGTTTTCATGGCAACACTGTAGCGATGTTTTTAGCAACGAGTAATTCAGCAAGTCGTTTGTACACTATAATGAAACTAACTAGTATCGCCATATTGATTTTCAGACGAAAGTTGTAAACCAGCCAGTGCAATCGCTGTGAAAAATTATTAAGAATTTTACTTTGAAGGAAAACACAATTAAAAGGTATGCAAAACACTACCATTCAGGAAAAATGAATGAAAATAATATATACTGAAATTCCAAAAGAGTAAGAATAAATTTTCTATGAAATAAATGGTTTCAAGTGTTGGTAATATACATATTTTTATTGTAAGTGAAAAGGGATGGTACAAGAAAAAGTAAAATTACATAACGAGAATTTTATAGCATTTTATTTTTAAGAGATTTACCATTTCAAAACAATTTTAAATGCATAAAGTATTTAAAGAAAATTATATTCTCGTTTTATCAGAAAGAACAAAGAATGAAACATTACAGAAAAGGAAATAAGTATCTTTGAAAAAATTTATTTAGAAAATTTTATAATTTCTAAAAAAAATTTATGCACAAGTCTTTAAAGGAAAACATAAAATATTCATGCGTTCAAGTTCATTTTTTATGCAGGATTTACGAAAATCTTTAATTTCTACGCTAAATAAAAATATACAGGACTACACGTAACACGTATCATCTGTTGCAGCAGCACCCAGCCACAACAGCAGTCTAAGCGTTGCAACAACAATATTTGGAAACAAACAATTGCAGCATTTACGAACTAAAAGATTATCTGTCTGACCGTAGTGGTTGTTACACAAAATATTTGTGTGAGAGTGTATCTGGATTCAAACAAGAAGCTCCTGTTATAAAAACAAGTAATGTTTCTAATTTTTATATCATAAAATAAATTAAACAAATCAATTTAAGGAAAAAAAAACAATATACAGGAAAACATATTTTCTTGTTAAAATATTTTTAAATTTCTATAATATTCGGCGCTGTTCTGTAAACCGATCGATTTAAAATCGCACGACTTTAGAAAACTAAGTGACAATGGAAATATTTTTTAGATTTTTTTATTGCATATGTATTTACATTCTCTAACATCATATCTGAAAGCAAATTATCATGTATGCTTTTAAAGACGTCTGTAGGAGCATTATTAATTTTTAGAAACCGAGAAATTTACTCTGATTCGGTTTACAGAACAGCCGATTAAGTAAACTATAATGCACTGTTTGATTAATAATGCGTTTCTATTTCAATTTAAAATTTATACACACCTGGGGGTCGATTCTGGTTCTGTGATAATGTGCAGTGAAAAAAAAAACGTTTCATTTTCGCTTTCATAGCAACTTTTCACACCGTATTTTCACAGTTTCACAAATTGCGATTCTGGTTCAAGAAATGAAAAAATGTTTCATTCTAGTGTAGCTGTGAAAAGTTTCTATTCATGTTATTTAACTTTAATTGCCAAATACAGAGATCTAAGTTTCGCAGTTACGATGCCGCGCTAAGCCGCGTGTAATTTTTTGTTATTGCTTGAGCCGCTGCAGCTTCTTATATATATGATTGATGTATATAATCTGGCTTATTTTTTAGCCTGATTTATTTATTAAAAACAAATATATAAATAAAAAAGAAATAGTAATCTTTTTTGCAACTACATACATATGTATAATGTACATACATATGTAATTTAAATAAGTATGTACATGAGGAAAAGTTAAGTTCTAACAAGACAAACAGTTGCTTTCCTTTTTTTTTCATGCGTACTTATATATATATATGTACATATGTATGTATGTATGTTCGTAAATATGTAGTTTTTTTGGTTCGTTTTTAGGCAATTTGTTTTTATTCCATGCATCTAATTTTAATGGGATAATCGTGCCAGGGTTTAAGTTCTTGTTGAATTTATGTATATACATATGTACATACATAATATATGTATGTATATGTTTCTGCGTTTTTATGTATGTAAATAACACTATTTTTATTAGTATTTCAAATTTTTCATATTTTTTCAGCCTTTTACTAGCTTTAAGTTTCACTCAACAAAGCAAATAGTTCACATTACAATAAAATATTTTACGAGAAATACAATTTAAAATATGTTTGTCCAATGAAGTGGTTCCATTTATGATGCTAGAGTGCATGTTTCTGTCAGGTAGAGAAAAGTGTAAAAAAAAAATAAACAAGCTAAACAACATGCGTTTTTTACCTATTTTTTTTTAATAATGTGCATAGGAACATTCATACATACAAACTAGCATACGAACATGTGTACACATTTATGTAAATACACATATCTTTCATGTAGAAATTGGCATATTGTTCTTCAAAATTCCTCATAGTGCTTCACAAATACAAATTGTTTTTAAAGACTGGAATTGTTGCATTGATTTCTCTTTTCAGTATTAGAAAGCTGCATATATTCTTTTGCAAATGGAGTTTGAAACATTCTTCATTTTGGCATTTTGATATATTTATTACTAAAAAAATTTATAATAAAAACTATTATAAATAACTTTTCAAGTTAACTTCCACTCGTCGCCAAATTATTTTTTTGCCGCCGATAATAACTTATGCCTCCCTCGGCTTCTGATCAATTGCCAAATTATGCAAATATGAACATGAATAAAAATAGGAAATGTCTGGATAAAATGTCTTAATGGACGTATCAGACGAAATTAGGGATAAGGATAAGTGAATTAAATATTTTAAAATTGTTATAGTAGTATTAGTATAGGTTTTTAATGGGTTTTCACGCTTTTTCACTAATGAATTGTGATTGTAAAAAAACTTTTCATATGAAAAGGTTTTGACATTTGTTTACACTTTCATAAAACGAGAATCAGTAATGATGTGTAACTGTGAAAACGTTTTGTTTCATTCCAATTGTTTTTTTCATATGAAATCATTTCAATTTTGTTTTAATTTTTTCACTGAACTAGAATCAGAAACACGATGAAAAGTTGAAAAAAGTTTTATTTCACATTATCACATAACCAGAATCGACCACCTGCATATGTAGATAATTGCGCAGAGTTAGATATTTTGTGCCAGATGAATTCGTCTCGTGTAATTTGGAAAAGAACAAAAATTGTGCGGCTTAAAAATTGTTCTCGTCTAAACTACCTCATTCGGATTAATCATCTCGCTCATTTACTCAAAGGACGTCATAACTCAAAAAATGGAATTTTAGAGCTTTAATCCTCACATCGTTCTTCATATTGTGAAAAAAATTTATACAAATATCTTGTTTGCTCAATCTTGGAAAAAACATGTTTTTTCATTAATTTATGTGGAAATTAACACATAACTCGTATTCTGGCAAACTTGTTTTTTGAGTTATAACGTTGGAGTATATTAGCGATATATGATGCATAACAAATTTACAATAGGAAGCTATCAAAATTGTAGACAAATCAAGTTTATGGTATGGACACCTCTTAAAAATTTAATATAGTATTCTATCCTATAGAAAATTTAAAAATAAAAAACAAATTAACGGCGAAGCTTAGTTTCCGAGTTATATGCCTCTGAAATTGTAGTACAAAATTTTGATTATATGCTGTATTTTCAAACGACTGCGACTTTTTTCCGTCTGTTGACAAGGCAACTACGATTGTCGAACAGAATTAGGTCGTACGAATTTTCTCCAATATGGTATTTCCTGACACGGCGCATCCTAGTAAAGATTTTCTGCCTTGCAAAGTTTTCCTGCTTAATAACGGCGGACTTCATAAATGCAGATTGCAATGCAACACTGTAATGCTTAGTGTTCATAAATACAGCAGCGTTATTTTTGGCAATGCCGCAAGTTCATTATTGCAAGGCAATTCTTTTCAATGCGCAACATCTGTCAAATTTGTGCATTGCTTTCATTTATGATTCTTTTGTGCCTGGTATATGTTTTATTAACACTGTTTGAATTTGTATTATGAGCCAATTCGAAAGAGGTTTTCAAAAGAATAACATATGATTCCTGAACATTCATTTAAAAATAATTAATTTTACACAACTTATATTTAATTACACAAGTAAAAACTTTTGCGCGTTCATAATTGGATTAAATTGTCACTTCACTAATTCAAAGCAGTATTGTTATAAAGTACTGCTTTGCCTTGTAAATGAATTTCTTTGCAGTGTTGGATTTTAAAAATTTATGAAGTCAGCCAACGTTTTCCTGCACTGCAGGCCTTCGGCCGGGCTTAAGGATTTTCTCCAACATTGTGTTTCCCGACACGGCACCTAATAAAAAATACCTAATAAAGATTTTCTGCATTGCAAAGTTTTCATCCTTAATAACCAGCACACGAGTTTTCTCACTTTTCCCTTTTCTCCTATTATGAATTTGTTTTTCCCTCTTTTTACCAAATGCGGAAATAAAAAAACTCCCCGGGGGAAAAACGCAGAACGCAGTTGAACTTGCTTTTTTCACTAAAAATCTTTGCCTTGCAACAGAAGGAGTTTACATACAAACATAGTTAATACATACTCCATTAAAATAAAATTTATATATGTACATAAACTTTATTTTATAGTTCTTGTATTTGGAAAAACTTAAATAATGCTCAAATAAATCATTTCTAAACTTTTTTTTTACATATTTTTTCAAGTTGGTGAATTGTAACAATATTGTTTACTATCTCACTCAAAAAAAAAAAAAGGTCAACAAACAAGCAAACAACGAGATTCGCATTACGGTGATGCCAAGTATTACTCGTTTTTGTTCCCAAGGAATTTATGATTGGAGGAATGTTTTCTCGTAAAATTTTTTTCCGTGAGAAATAAATTCCGAGGGAATATTCATGATTGGGCTGAACGTTTTGCTGCATGGCCGACCAAGACTGCATTTTACCATTTTAATTTAATTTAATTTATTCATTCATAACACGAAAATCTAGCCTCATGGCCATAATCAGGTTTCACTAATCCTACTACAAAAGGTACTACTACAATAGTTTTATATGTAAAAATATTTATAAATATTTAACCAATATAATAATAATATAACAGATAATAAATAAAAAATCCTTAACGTAGTAACCAAAATTATATAAATATGAATGTATACTAAACAAAGTGTAACACAATTGCATTAATAAATACATTAATAATAGTGATAATAAAAAATAAAAATAAATAATAAATAATAAAGCACAAGTTATTAGCTGGAAGACCGTAATCCCAAGATGAAGGAAATAGAGGTATGAAAGATGGCGTCAGTCAGTTGTCCAAGGTATACTGCCTATAAACCATCAATATTAACACCCCAAAAAGGTAAAAGAAAAAGAAGGAAAAAATAAAAATAAAAAAAAACTACAACAATACGCTATTTTGACGCATATGTAGAAAAAGCTTTCTTTTGAAAGTTTCCACAGATAAATTAAATACTTTTAAATCAGATGGTAATACATTATATGCCCTAGCTACTACAGAAGTCAAATAAGTCAACAAGGAATATAGGTACTTGCAACTTAAATGCCTTATAGAAGTGTAATAAATTACGAAATTTAACAAAATCTGCAAATGACAAACCTAAAAAATCTAAAACACGATGAAACATGTTGACGCAAACTAAGTGAATAAAGATACCTGATAACTCTATTAAAAACTAAGCGAATCTTCTTGAATATATAACCCAAACTTTCAGAATAAACTTCCAGAGCATATAAAAATAAAGGCATAATTAACCCATCAACAACACGTTTCTTAATGTGGAAAGGTAAAAGCAAATCCAAGCTATATAGTTTACGTAATACAAAGTTAACCCTCGAAACTACGGAGTTAATATGACTCTCAAAATTCAACTTAACATCAATAATAAATCCAAGACATTTAATCTTGTCAACAAATTCAATTGAGACACCTCCCAGTAAAATAGAAATATTACGACATCCACTACCACCAAAAAGCATCGCTTTGGTCTTAGAGGCATTAATATACAGTTGATTATCATCCATCCAATCACTAAGCTTACCGACAGTATACTCAATCATATTTTGCAGCACATCAGGAAAATCACAACTACCCTTAAACAACAGTTGTAAAGGGTGTTTTTTATTGAGGTATAGAACTTTAAGTTGGCATCACTTTTTTAACTGGCGGCCATTTTGTCAGCTGTCAAGTGATTAATATTAAGTTTGGTTTGCCATTTCATCATGAACAGGTTGACAAAAGAACAACGCTTGCAAATCGTGCAAATTTATTTCGAAAATAATGGTTCAGTTCGCGAAGTTTACCGCAAGCTCCGTCCATTTTATGGTCGACATAATCGTCCATCAGAGCAATTAATTCGGTTAACCATGGATCGTTTTCGCACTACGTTTACTCTATGTGATAATACGCATCCGCAGAGACGTCGAACAGTGCGCACCGAAGAAACAATTGCCGCTGTAGAGCAAAGTGTTGAAGAGGACCCGAATGAATCGATTCGCCACCGTGCATAGCAATTGGAGCCGACTAACCGACTATTTTGTTCCCGAATTGGATGGCATGAATGTGGATGAGTTGTGGTTCCAACAAGACGGCGCTACATGCCACACAGCGCACGTCACAATCGATTTATTGAAGGAAACATTCGATGAGCGCATAATTTCGCGGAATGGACCTGTCAATTGGCCACCAAGATCGTGTGATTTGACACCATTGGATTATTTTCTTTGGAGATATGTGAAGTCGCTCGTCTACGCCAACAAACCAGAAACGTTAGGGGACTTGGAAGCCAACATTCGTGGCGTTATTGCCAACATACGGCCCCATATGCTCGAAAAAGTGGTTGAAAATTGGACCTGTAGAATTGGCTTTATTCGAGCCAGCCGCGGCGGCCACATGCCCGAAATCATATTTAAGCATTAATGACATAAAATTATCCTTCCAATAAAGCCAAATTGATGGACATTAAAACGATTTTCTTGTGTTTTATTTCAATTCAAAGCTCTACCTCTTAAAAAAACACCCTATATATCATATCGCTGGTTAGAGTCCCAAAAAGATCATTAATGTATAATATAAACAATAGGGGACCTAATACAGATCCTTGTGGTACACCACTAATAATAGGAAGCATTCCAGACCTACACCCGTTACTAACTACATACTGTTTCCTGTTGGCAAGATAAGAATAAATCAATTTACAAGCCGATCTAGAAAATCCAAACAATCTATACAACTTATACACCAGACGAGAATGACTCACTCTATCAAAAGCCTTTGCCAAATCCAACGAAAGTAAAACACAAACATTCCTTCCAGTTATATTCTTTCTGATATTATCAGTTAACCCAATTAACAAAGAGGTAGTACCTCTATTGCACCTGAATCCAGATTGACAATCATCTAAAAAATTATTTCCATCAACATGTTTAATAAGCTGTATTTTAATAAGATGTTCAATAATTTTCGATAAAATAGGTAATATTGAAATGGGTCTCAAATCATCAACACAACTAATACTATTATTCTTCTTAATAGGCACAATTTTAGCAACCTACCACAGCAAAGGAAATTTGGAGGATGTAAGAATAGTATTAACTAAGTGCAGAACATATTTACCAATTACTGGCATTAAAAATTTAATAAATTTAAGAGCAAAATCACCAAAGCCAACAGCTTTCGACTTAATTAAATCAAAAGCAGCATACATTTCCAAAATATCAACCCCCTGAAAAGAAAAACAAACACAAGGAATACTAGAAAAATCAACATAATCACTATCGCACACTATTTGATGGCTAGAAAAAGTATCATTCAAAGTATTCGCATCAAACAAAACAAAATCATCAGAAGTGCCACCAACTCCATTCTTTTTCAGTATCGACCAGATCTCCCTACAATCCTTGTTCTCAAAAATTGAACTATGGGCTAGTCTCTTATATTTCCTAATAACTGACTTAACCCTATTTCTATGCTTACAAAAGACTTTCCAGTTCTCAACAGTTCTGTTTTGCAAATACACATTATAGGCAAGATCTCTAAGTGATTTTTGATAATTAATCTCTGGTGAGTTTATCCAACGATCACTACAAATCTTAATAATCTTCCTCTTTAAAGGCACAAACGAATGTAAAAACTTCAAATTATTATTTAGTATTCCTAACTGCTCATCCACATCATCAGTCAAGTACATATTATCAAGCCAGCATTCATGCAATTTACTTTGAATCAACTCATTATTAATAGCATTATAATCATAATATTCAAACATTTGTGCCATAACCGACCGTGAAGCTCCAAGCGAGAGAAATATAAATGAGTGCCGTGTAATACCAGGACACTGAAATTGACCGCTTTTAACCACCATATCAGGTAAAGAGACAAGAAAATAATCCAACAAGGATGTTGAACTGTGTTGAACATCAAAATGCGTAGGCATTGAATTATGGACAATAGAAAGACCCATTCTATAACAAATACTGCGCACCAATGAAGACGTAGCAGTATTAAACAAATTATTGTTAAAATCACCAACAATGACAATGTTAGCATATCGAACAAGCAAGTCCGATACTTCATTCTCAAAAGAATTAAAATCCCCATGAGGAAGATACACAACTCCAACCAAAATTTTGTCACAACCAATACAAAGTTGCACAAACAAGGACTCAACAACTCCAAAACCACTTCCCCTATAAACTACTCTATGCTTAAGAGTTCTGGAAACATATAGAGCTACACCACCACCTCTATTATACGGACGATCATTTCTATGACATATATAGCCAGGAATGTTAATAACACCATCAGAAACTGTTTCCTTTAACCAAGTCTCACTAACGCCAAACACACTCAAAATTTCACCATCCAACAAATGTTTAATTTCCGAAAACTTAGATGAATTTGGTTTCAAGTTAAAACTTGTGCAATTTAAATGACCTATATTGAGATTACTACTTAAGTTATTAAAATGAGATCTCAAATAACTATTATCACTGAAAGCTGGCCCTAAATTATGCATAACACTCATATTAACCAAATGTAAATTGAATATATGTTATTGAAGCAAACAAAGAACAATCAAATATTTAAGTAGAGTAGCTACATATATGTATAAAAAATTTAGATAAAAAAAAAATTTAATAAAATACGACCTTCAACATCACCGAAGCACGCCACATCACCAACAGCTGCACTAACAGCACCTAAAGGTGTTACAATCTGTATCACAGGATCACAATCATCCAGGCCAACGGCACCCGACATGTTATCAGCTTCCAAATTAAGCCCATCATTGAGCAAACCAGTACATTGTTCCATATTAAGAACTTTATGCACATTATTAGGAAACGTCAGTTTTACTTTTGGTACATCCATATTAATGAGCTTGTAACTAATAATTTTTGTATTTATATGCAGTTGCTTACAAATCGTCATAAGCTTGGCTGCCACAGGAGTCAAATTATCCAAAAGTCAAACCCTGGATGAAATGTCACCACCAATTACATCCTTGAGCAATACAAATCGCTTCCGGGAAAAATTTGCCATTAATTTATCACGCAACTGCACAGAATTAAATTGCACTAAAACAGCCCTGCCATTATACATATAGGCACAATGATGTAAATCATTACTAGTAAATACCAAACCTCAGAGCGATGCTATTTCCAAAACTGGTTGATGTAGGTCATTAACATTACTAGGTAATCCTCTTATTACAATGCTGCTCCTATTTAGCCTCCTTTGCAATATATTGTTGCGGGTCTCTAAATCATCCAAACGTTTTTTAATTGCCACATATTCATTATTGCAGTTGAGATTACTTCTCAATGCCTTCATCTTCTCATCTTGCTCAGCACGAAACTTATCAAAAAGTTCAACCATTTTACGCTCAAGGGCTGCAATACTAGCATGTACTTGTTTCTCAAAAATTCGATTATGCTCCTCAAACTGCATTCCAATATCCGTGGAAATATTATGGAGTTCTTGCTGTATATTTCCAGAAACTGATAAATTTGGAACATACTTTTCCTTTGGCGCCGTACTACAACCATCACATATGTATCGGAAAACCTTTTGTTTTGGTAAAAAATTTTATGTTGTTCTATTGATACATTCACACAATTTATATGGAAAAATCTGCCACAAAGGAAACATCCCACACTACTATACGTTTTAGTTACGTTCTTGTTGCAGGAACATGGAAAAACATCTTTCTTTTTTCCCGGCATTTTAATATACATACATATGTATATAAGAAGTTCCAAAAGTAAATAATAACTTGGCGGCAAAATAAAAAATATGTATATATTATGTATGTATGTATGTATATAAATCAGCAACAATGCAAGCAGTAAATAGCACCGGCCAGAAACAACTCATAATCAATTAGCAAATTTGTTTATATTATAAGCCAATCAGGCAAATTTCAACAGCTCAGCTTCCACTCTAATAATGAACACTTTGACGAATTTCTACTCAATTATTCTTCAAAAATATTTAATTAATTCTTAAATTTTGCTCCTCCAAACAAAATCACTTTAGTTACACATAGAGTTGCCAGATCTTCATTTCATTCTCCATTTCATGAAATATATTCTCAAAAACTTTAGGATGATACCAATACTGGTCATATTCGTTGGAAAACAGCGCATAATCAGAATATTGTACTAGATTTTCATAGGCCCATAACTCGGAAACTAATAGTACGTTTCCACTATGAGGAAAACTAGTTCTTTTTCTCAGAACACTTTGAAGTGTTTCCATTATGCTTTGTGTGTTTTGGTTATACGAATTGTCGAAATTAATTTGATTTTATTATCAAGGTCGCATGAAGTAAAGCTTTACCCCTTTTAAACACGGAAAGCTTACTTTGCAAAGTCTTAATTCAGCTGAGAGAAAGTCAAAAAGATAATATTCCTCCTGTATTTCACACAGCAAAGTAAACTTGGCGTGTCTAAAAGGGGAATTTGCCATTTGGAATGGCAGCTTATGAAAACAACCAAATTCCTTATAAACGCATATAATCTTCACCGTTCAAAATTTCATAAACCTCCTCAAGTGATAGATATCTTCTTCCAAAAATACTTAAACGATAAATGGAAAAAATTGGGCATCTGCCAATAAAATGGTACGTATTTTCTTCTTCACTTGAATTACACAAAGTACATAAATTTGTAAAGTTACTAAGAAATGCGCGGGCGTTCAAACTAAGTAGCTTTCATTACTAGGCTCACAAGGTGAGCTGAGTAATTCTCACAGAAATAAGGTTGAATGTCATGTTTCAAAAAGGGGTATAGATCATGAAAACGCGAGTTTCTGGCACTAGCGACAAAATTATCGTGTTCAATATTTCTTAATGAGTCAAGAATGCTCTTGTGTTGCGAATACGAATTGTCTCTCCAAGTCTCTATATCAAAAGTGATACCTATTTTACTATACAAAGAACTCCAGTGAGGTATCCAGAAAGTATTCTGTACAAGCGTCAGTTCAGCTAGAATTCTATTTATCGGAAACTCGAAGATCTTTCTGATATAACTAAAATGCAAGTTTAAGGTTTCTAGATAAAGTGGAGGTATACCAGTTTCTATATGAAGCATATAGTTTGGCGTGTTACGGGGAAAGCAATTTTTTCAAAAAATATCGCAAAAGTTTTTCAACTTCATCAAATCTAATAAAACCCCATATCTGGGCACCATAAAACATTATGGATTTAGCACCTGCATGGAATATTTTCAATTTATTCGAAAAGTTTATTTTCGGGTGATGGATATATTTCAACCAGCTGGCGTTTATAGCGTATTTTGAGGAAGCAAGCTTAGATGTGATATGTTTCTTAAAATATAAATTATAAGTCAGAGTGATTCCGAGATATTTGTATTCGTTAACTATGTATATCTGTTTGGTTTTCACCATATTTCCACGTCAGACCCTGACTAATTCTTGTGCCTGTTCGAAAAATCATTATTTTGGACTTATTCAAATTTATTTTCAGGCACCATTTAGTGCAGTAAATAAACAAAGCATTAATCATATTTGTAGTGTTATTGGACAGTCTGACAATATAACGATGTCGTATGCGTAGAGTAACAGCCTGTTTGTAGAACGCGACAAGGGCGACTCACGACGAGCCAGTTCATGGACGACTACTTAATGAAAAGCGATTGTATAACGCGACTCGACTTTGTCGTGCAACTTACGTTAATTCGCCCATATGTCAAATACGTACTAAATCGTACTGTTGCCAGCATGTTAAAAAATAATTTTAGTTTGTATTTTTTCATATGAAATAGTTTTTTTAGATTAAAAAAAACGGCAACCCTATTATCAGGGTTTGAATTTGCTTAACTATTTTCAAGCAATTAGTTATTGCTGAACTAAAACTAACGCAAATGAGTCAGCAGCAGCAATCAGCATCAGCACTCTTTATAACAAAAATACTATTTGCTAAATGCCGTGCTGTGAAATGTTTGAAGCACAAGCAGTCAGCAAAATGAAATTACTATAAAAAATTGCTGATGCTTACAGAAGCAAGAGTATTTTTTTTGAAAAAGTACTGATGCTGATCATCAGCAATTTTGTTTCTTCGTTTTTTTGCTGATGCTTGGGTGCTTTGCTGTGAAGGTTCGAGAGCATCAGTAAAAGCAAATTTTAAAAACTACTGTTTTTGCTGACTTCAGCATTGCTTCAAGATGCTTAAGCATTATTAAAAAATTTCTATTGTGTGCAATATAAAAAAGGAAAGAAAGCGAGTATGTTTGGGTGGGAATATACACATACTTCTTACATACATGCGTGTATGTAAGTATACTTATATTTTTGTTGTTTGTTTGCAAATTTATTTTTTATGAAACGAAGAGTTAATAGGGATACAAATCAAATCGTTTTTTATGAGGTGTTGTGTACCTGTGTATACATATATGTATATGTACGTGCTACATGCATACATATGTATGTATATATGTATGTAGAAATGAATGCTTTTTGTTATTGTAGAAATTAATGCATTTTCTTATTGTAGAAAGTAGTATAGGTAGTAGGTATGTATGTATATAGATATCAACGCAAATATGCATATACATACATACATACATTTGTATGTAGGGACGTATGATGACTTTATTAATGACTTGGACCACTTTCATAATTACAGTTATAACGATTAACTGTGGGAAAGATCATTGTCATATTCATTCTGTTTCGCTTACACAAGTGAGCATTTTCTACATAATTTTGCTTTATGGAATGTAATTTTTCCAATTTTTTTAGCAAAGCATTTCAATGCGAATTCACATAGAGGCAGGTACATGCATATGCATGTATGTTTGTATGTTTGATGTACATAATATTTATGTATTTTAAGGGTGGTTTTATTACACACAATTACATATTTTACAATAACAAACAAAACCCGCTGAAAAGGATAATTTGAATTCTATGGAATCTTTAAGCCAAGGTTATACATTTTTTATTTGATTTTTGGTGTTACCTGCTTTTATTGAAATCAAGTCATTTGGAAGTTTTCCTGAATCATAAATAAATACCACAAGAATGCGGTATGTTCATTGCTGATTTCATATTTAGCAATATATGCAAATAATATTTTGTTTAATATTTGGTTTTAACTCTTGTTTGAATCAAGTCCATTGGAATTTTTTCGATTAATTAAAAATATTTGAAAGGCTAAATTTCATTCTTGCATGCATTTTAGAAGAAGAAAATTGTGATGTTGCATAGGAAAAGATCCCTTATCTTCCCAAACCAAATTTTACAGGAAAACTAATAAAAATGTAAATTTTATCGGTTTTAAGGTTTTGGTTGGTAACACTGCCCAGACTCGTTCCGAACATTTTACAATCGATTTGAAGGCGATTATTGTATCGGAACTACCAAAAAAAAGGCATTTTCCCCAACCTCTGCCAACTTCAAGAAATGGACATTATCATAATCTAGAAACTTCATATTATCACAAAGTGCTATAACTAATGTAATTTTTTAAATTTTTGGGTTATTGAGGTGTCTTTTTATTCACAATAATCTGTAATTTTAGGAAACGCAAAAAATGGATTTTGATTTTGAGAAGATAAGGGCCCTTCCTTCCTTCCTATGCAACATCACAATTTTCAGAACATGCATAACTAGTTTGTTGTTGTTTTTTGTATTTATGTATGTACATGCATACATACATACATACATACATATGTACATATATACTACATATGTATGTACATATGTATGATTTTGATATTATTGTTCTTAGCAGTGCGTCGTTTTCCTGAGATTTTCATTTGTTGTGAAGTTTTTTTAAAAAAGAAATTTTGGTTTTAAAAAAAATTTCGTGCGCTAGATGAAAAACAATAAAATGTTAAACTTAAAAAATTTAATTGCAATAATTATGTATTGCCTTTTTATTCATAAATTGTTTATGTTATGTACCTACTAAATTCAAATAAATTAAACCATTTCATACATTTAATTAATTATTTTGAACGTATTTGTTCAATTTATTATTCGTTATACATGCATACATATGTATATGTATGTCCATATACATATGTATGTATGTGTATGAGGGTAATAGTTGTAATTTTTTTATATTTTTATTTTTAGTTTCCTGAAAGTTATAACGCAATAAGAAAATAAGAAAAATTTTGTATAAAAATTTGTCTTAAAAATCCTTTATAAAACCTTCATAATTTTTATAAATAAGGCTGTAAATATTTACATACATAATTATATGTGTATATACATATGTATGTATGATCATGTTTGTTTAGCATACAGTGCGTAATCAAAAATTTCCAAAGATGATTTTAAATAGAATGGATAATCAATTTCAAGTTATTGTTTTATTAAATATTATACTCTCCTTGTTTTTTAAATTAAAACTAATCTTTTTACAGGCGTTAAGCATTTTTTTTTTTTTTTTTTTTTTTTAGTAACAACTCAACATATTGAAATTACTATTTTATTTATTTTTATTCATCTTCTTCAAACAAGGGCAAAGCTTCAATCGCCCGATCTAAATGTTTAATATTAAGCTTAACTAGTAATATATTTTCAAGGGTATCTTGATTAATGCGGTTGCGGTAATGTGAAAGGACAAGCTTCAATGATGAAAAAGCACGTTCAATTGTAACCTGAAATAATGAAAATTTGACATTTATAAGATATATTATACATACAACTTTTATTAAACAGAAAATTCAACATGTGTAAAAATATGTATAATTAACATACATATGTATGCTCATATATCACTCTTTCATTTCTTACAAGTCACTGAATATTGTGTAAAAATTTAATACAAAGGCTAGCACACTCACCTCTTTAGAAAAGAAAATATTTCTTATATCTTCATTAAGTTAAAACTTATTATATGCAAAGCTATTTTTTTGTATTTATGGATATGTTGCAATAAAGGAGCGATATGAATATAGTCTGCCATTTACTTGTGTCGGAGGAACAGCAAAGCAAATGTTACTTAAGGCATATAACTCTGGATCGCTGAACTGTTTATCTCTCCAAAAGTGAAGAACGTTGGTGTCTACCCGTAAATACGGCAAACGTAAATTTTCTATTTTTGCAGAAACATCAGCTTCCATATTTTCATTTGGCACAAGGTTACGTGTAAGATATTCTTCAAGGTATCCATCTTCTTTTTCTGGATATTGAACATTTTGCCATTGCGATGAAGTGGGTAGTTCTGTCCTTAATGGCTGATTTTGAAGGCTTATATTTTTAATTCTTTCATGCATTTTCTTTAGATAGGCAACTGCTCGATCTTTTTGTGCGGATGTCAAAGTGTGATGGAAACGGGGGTTTAGATAAAGGCACGAAATCAAGATTTCATTGTTTAAAAGCTTTGCTGTCCTATTCTCCATGCTCTGTAGAAGACTTTGAGAGATTTTGTCAACATACATATTTTCTTTATTCTTTAAGAAGAGCTCTTCTCGTTTCGAGACTTGTTAAAGGCGACATTTCCACACTTAAGACTCTGTAGGAGGAAGGATAGGAAGGAGAACAAAATCTTGTTTTTGCAGTCTTGAGTTGGGTTGAGAAAAACGAAACGAGTCGGGTCTCTCCTTCCTATCCTTCCTCCTACAGAGTCTTAAGTGTGGAAATGTCGCCTTTAACAAGTCTCGAAACGAGAAGAGCTCTTCTTAAAGAATAAAGAAAATATGTATGTTGACAAAATCTCTCAAAGTCTTCTACAGAGCATGGAGAATAGGACAGCAGAGTGTGAACTCTGCACGTGTACATAATTGTATCAATAAATAAGAAGGCAAACGCTAAAAAATGAAGTCGGAATTCCGTTAAATCATTTTTGTGTGGTTCTTTGACGATAAAAGTTTGGAATTATGGCAGAGCGCGTTAATAAACGGAAACTTATTGAAACGTATTTCGATATTAAAGATGTATGTATGTATATGCATATTTGCGTTGATATCTATATACATACATACTTACTACCTATACTACTTACTACAATAAGAAAATACATTAATTTCTACAATAACAAAAAGCATTCATTTCTACATACATACATACATATGTATGCATGTAGCACGTACATATACATATATATGTATACACAGGTACACAACACCTCATAAAAAACGATTTGATTTGTATCCCTATTAACTCTTCGTTTCATAAAAAATAAATTTGCAAACAAACAACAAAAATATAAGTATACTTACATATACGCATGTATGTAAGAAGTATGTGTATATTCCCACCCAAACATACTCGCTTTCTTTCCTTTTTTATATTGCACACAATAGAAATTTTTTAATAATGCTTAAGCATCTTGAAGCAATGCTGAAGTCAGCAAAAACAGTAGTTTTTAAAATTTGCTTTTACTGATGATGGCGAACCTTCACAGCAAAGCACCCAAGCATCAGCAAAAAAACCAAGAAACAAAATTGCTGATGATCAGCATCAGCACTTTTTCAAAAAAAATACTCTTGCTTCTGTAAGCATCAGCAATTTTTTATAGTAATTTCATTTTGCTGACTGCTTGTGCTTCAAACATTTCACAGCACGGCATTTAGCAAATAGTATTTTTGTTATAAAGAGTGCTGATGCTGATTGCTGCTGCTCATACAATGTGATTAGCAGAAGCCGAAGCATAGCAAAATTTGTGTGCTGATGCTATTTTGAAGTCAGCAATTCAAACCCTGCCTATTATGTTCTGACATGCACATCATACATAAATAAAGACAAATTTTATAATTTTGTGTTAAAGAAAATTTTGAAAAAAATCATTTAAATTAAAGTTGTGAGCGCTAAACTTCTGGAAGACCTTCAGCCGTATGCTCAAGATAAACAAACCTTGGTGGAGTACGAAGAAATCATGCTGCAATCTGGACTACCTACATGTGAAGGAAATATGGTTGAGAATAAAAAATTTAAGGCAGAACTTTAATTTTCTACCGTATCCATGTAACAACAAAAACTGCAACCCACAACATATAGTATTCAATGAAGACATTTGCCACTATGCTTATCCATTGAAATCCCAAGAAAATTCAATCAAATTTTAATGAATATTGAAGCTTTTGAAACTAACGTTTATTAGCAGCTATACATTGGCAATTCAGTTGCAAGGCGATACAGATGGCATAGAAGACCAATTGGCGGTGTATGTAGTCCCCATTATATTTGCTCTTGGGACCATACTCTGTTACACTCTACAGCAAAAGCTACAGAACTTAGAATATTTACAAAAGCTATAGAAAATACTTATTTAAAACACACATTTATTTGCAAATAAGAAGTGAATGTAAATGGGATAACAGTTACTTTGTAAAAGTATTTATGAAATAAATAAATAATATTAATAAAACTTATATGTATATGTACATACATATGTATGTATTTTTAATATTTTAGTGTCCGAGTGCTTAAGGTATCAAGTCTTTAGTGTAGTGGCTAAAACTTAATTTTAGGATGGATGGCAAATAAGCAGCATAGCGAACAAGTTGTTATAAATTTTTACGAGAAATAATTACCATTTGATTCAAAGCTAACGCAAAACGCTTTCTTTTTGAGTTCAAGATAAAAATATAAAATATACATATGTATGTATTTATTACAACATTATGTATATTAAATTAATATGTACATATACAAAACAAATCAAATTCAAAGTTTTATGAACAAATTTTTTCTTCTCGACGTTTCTTTGTAACAACTGCTCCAGATTTATGTTGCGCATCTGGATGATTCTCGAGTTTTGGCTGGCTTACTGATACTGGACTTGTCGTAATACATTATTTTAGGTCATAGAACAATTGGCTGTCATCTTTGGTATTAAACGATATAGAACAACCAGTACGATGTGTATAGTCTTCAATAGTTTTAGTCGAGTCATAGTTAATGACCAATGATACATACTTAATGTCCTTAATGTCTATACTTCTGCCAGAAACGTCTGTAGCCACCAACATACTAGTACATATCGTTTTCAACAGATTTCAAAGCAGCCAAAGTATATTCACGATGTTCTTCTCATTCGCCACCGTGTAATGTACAAGAATTATAGCCAAGCTTCTCCAGACCCTTAGCCAAATTCAGCGCTTTTTCTGATTTAAAAGTATAATAACCAGGGGATAATACCTCACGATTGTGTTTAACGTTGTCATTTTGATGCTAAAATTTCACCAATCAACACAAGCACAATCTTAACTTGAAAGTTTACTTACCTTTTTTTCATTTGTTTGAAATTCCATTTTATATATTTTTATTAATTAAATTCAAAAACAACCATTTTTTCAATATTTTGTTTACTTATTTTATTTTATATATATTGACGTTTATGGTGAGTCAAATTGTGTTGTACAAACCCAAATAAATTGACATCCGTTACGGTTTTTAATAAAAATCGTCAACAACACGAGTGTAAAACCCCAAAAAATAAATAATGCTAACATGTTAGCGCTTTTTATTGACGAGTCGTGTTCTACAAACAGGCTGTAACACTTTTATCGCCATATCGGATTCCACCTGGAAGATGGTTATGAAGATCGTTTAAATATAAAGAAAACAATACTGGGCTAATCAAAAACCCTTGCTTAACACCTTGCGTGACAATGAAAGGCTCAGATAACGAAGTGCATCCCAAACCTGACTATATGTGTTGCTGTACGGTTTTGCTAATAGACGTACTAATCTTTGGGAAAAACCCAAGTTATTTAGCTTAAAAAATAATAAGTTTCTAGGTATCATATCAAAACCTGAAGAGAAGTCAACGAAAAAAGCATATGTTTTCTTTTTTTTTACTAAAATTAAGATTGACTATACTGGTAAGGTTAAATAAGTTATCCACAGTGGAATAATTCTTGCGAAAACCCGCCTGATATTCATTTATTATATTGTAATGATCAACCCAAGTATTTATCCGGTTGAGAATGAGGCCTGTGAATAATTTGTATAGAGTCAGGGAGAGAAAATCAAGAAATATAATTACAACCACATAGAAAATTATTTTGCACAAATGATGCAAAATTGTCAGGGTCTGAGTAAGTGCAAGATTATCAGGGTAAATTTTGCAAAGTTGTGCAACTTTTTATGGCATTGCCAATCTAAAAAAAAATTTACAAAAAGTTCTTATAAAATCAACCATACACCAAATTACAACGCAGAAATGTTTTTCTTTTAAATGAAAAAACAAGTTGAAGATATTTTCGATAAAAATAAATTAATTAAAAAATTATAAAATTAAAAAAATATTTAAAAATTCTTGGCTAGAAATTATAAAGAAATCTTCAAATTCGATTTTAACTCGCGGTCTCCACCTGACATAAAATAACTAACTTTAACATTAACTTCAAGTTAATGTTAGGTGTAGACTGCTCAAGTTAATGCTTTTCTCAAGTTATAACATTGTTGTTAGTGCATTTGTTTTAACAACTCAGTTATAACTTCAAGTTACAGCAAAGTTTCATGTCAGGTGGAGACGTAGGGTAAGATAACAAATACATAATTTTGTTATTTTCAAAAGACTAAAGCTATGTACAGACGATTGTCAGATCTTACAATATTGTCAGATCTGGCAATGTGCTGACAATGTACTGTCAATAGAAAATTGCTAGCACAATATTTCTTGTCAGTTCACACGGTTGTCAGAAAATCTTACAATTTATTGCCAGACGGTTGTATGACAATAAAATCATCTGACAAAATTGTCAGTTCACACGGTTGTCATATGCACAAATTGTTAGATCTGTTGTTATGCGATGCCAGACTTAAAATCATTTGTTAGAAATTGTTAAATATTTATCGTTTGTGTTTGTGTTAAATGTTAAAATTTAAAGTATAAATTATTATGGACCATAAAGAAGCAATTGCAATGATTTTTTCTGCATATATTTTATTATCAATTTTTTCTTTAAAATCAAGCGTGTGCAGTGTTGTCCATAGAAAGAATTCTCTTACAATGACGCCATTGTCAGATGCATAAACTTCGCACATCTGACAATTTTAAAATGTATGACAAATATCTGGCAATAAGTTTACAATGTGTTCACATGATTGTAAGATGTCTGACAATTTTTCGTCAGCTGTTAGTCTTGCAATGGACTGACAATGCTTTTTCTGGCAACGACGTCTGACAAAAATTGTCAGTTCACACGGTTGTAAGAAATTTTGAGCACATTTTACTGGCAATATTGTAAGATCTGACAACCGTCTGTACATAGCTTATGGCTCAAATAGTTATTGAATTTTGGTAAATAATATCAATATTAGTAATATTGATATTTTTATTAGTGAATTGATTACAAAATTGATCAGTGAAGTTCCAACACTTCGTTTCAGCATTTAAACAAACATACGAGTACAATATATCTATGCACATATTGTTTTGCTTTATAGACAATTAAACAAAATGGGTTGGTCACGTCAGAAAGTGCAGTTATGCATTTTTGCACAGTTGCAAGAGTTGACGTGAATACCTTTAGTATTTCGTTCAGAAAACTTTGCGGGGCATTTTTGTAAAATTCCTATGAAATTCTGTCTTGACCTGGCGCTTTGTTCAGTTTGGCTGATTGTAAGACCATTACTAGCTCCCTATACTCGAAAGGTGAATCAAGAAAAGGGTCAATAATCTCGGTATTTGTCATTGAAAAATTAATATCATAATGAGCATTTGACAAAAGTGATTTGAAGTATACATAAAAGTTATCACTGCATAAATTGGACCCTTATAATGGACTTAATTTGACACTTTTTCAAAGAATTCGTCAGTTTCCACAAGTCTCTGCTATTTTTAACATTTTTCAACCTTGCAATGTTATCGATTTTATATTCGAGCTCTTTCTGTCTTTCTCCCAGCTGAATTAAGAGTTTGCAAAGTGAACTTTCCGTATGTAAAAGGGGTATATGTAGGGTACTATAACCGGAATTCCTATGGCAAAGATCAACACAAGTATTGCCACAGAAAGTTTAGTCCAGATTCCTCTTCTGATTGCCACAGTTTCTAAAGTAGATGTAGTTTATACCCATTCATAGCATGACTCCATATATCATGGGCACCTAGGTCTCATTTGATCTAAATGCACTCTTACATTATACCTGTCTTGATTTATATAAAACTATCGCAGAGTTACACATAGAAAATATATTTGGGTACTTGTAAATTATCCACCCACCCAGCAAAAAAAATTATATATGGTCCATATATTTTTAATATATGAATGTATATAAATATATGTACATATACATATGAATATGTATGAATTCATGTATGGAAATATATGGGATTCAAATTGCCTACCAGTTAGAGGCCAATAAGCATTTTGAGTTTACTGGACAAGATATTTGAAAAAATAATTCTCAAAAGGTTAGTAGATTTTGCTGACAAAAACAATTTAATAAACTACCAACAGTTCGGATTTCGTAAGGAACATTCCACTGTACACCAATTAAAGAAATCGCAAGAGCACTGGCGTTATTTTCCTTGATATTGAAAAAGCATTTGATAGTATCTGGCACAATGGAATGCTATTCAAGCTCAGTTCTTTTAATTTTCCGATTTATTTACAGAAGATTATTAAAAGCTTTTTAAAAAATCACTCTTTTGTCGTTCATGTTGATGGCGAATTTTCTATCGAAAAACCAATTCCTGCAGGGTTGCCTCAAGGGTCAGTGCTATCACCCATACTTTACTCTTTATATACGTCCGATGTTATTGTACATAGAAATCAAGAAGCAGCATTTTATGCTGACGACAGTGCTTTCATTTGCTATGGAAAAGCTTCTAATGCAATAGTCAAGAGAATGCAAGAGAGCCTTACGTCAAGCCAAATATACTTTGACAAATGGAAAATCAAAGTAAATGATAATAAAACTCAGGCAATTATATTCCCATTTAATTAATCGCCAAAACGTATTCCTACAAAGATTTTGTACGCTCCTGGAAACATTATACCCATTAAAGATGATATTAAATATCTAGGTATTATATTTATTAGATAAAAAACTTTTGTTCAAACAACACATCAATCACATCTGTGATAAAGCCATAAAGTGTGGTCGTGCTCTGTACCCCATACTTAACAGGAGGTCGAAACTCAATTTAAGAAATAAAATATTACTGTACAATATGTGTATCCGACCAATCCTTACCTATGTTTGCCCGGTCTGGTTTCAAAAAGCTGCCAAAACCCATACGAAAAAGCTTCAAATTATTCAAAACAAAAATTAAAAATAATTCATAATCTCCCTCCAAGATTCCCCACCGATTTACTTCACAATAGATTTAATTATAAAAAGATACACACGTTTGCCAACGATTTGACGCTGTCATTTAATGAAAAATGCAGAGTGTCTAATTTTGAAACAATAAGAAATTTAGTGAATAATCACTAAGAATCTTTTGCTAAAAAGAATCTTGCTAGTGGTTGTTTTGTCAAATTTCATTATAATATTTTCTAACTTTGTAAGAGGTTTTTTGTGACAAATTTTCCTCAAGGCTGTGTTATTAATAGTTTTTCTGCAATAGGAGTGGGAAAGTTGGTGTTTATATAAAGCACAATGGATAAACATCTATAATTGTCCATTCTTAGAGAAAATCTATATGCCAGTGCTGAACAAATGGGTGCGTATATTAATGGATATTACTTCCAACATTACAACGACCCAAAACATATAGCCCTGGGGGCAAATTACGGCACTCGTTATCGAACGAAATTACGAAACATTTCCATATAAACTCTATTGAAATATTTCGCAATTTCGTTCAATAACGAGTGCCGTAATTTGCCCCCTGGACATTAAATTATGGCTCTTATATAACACCAAACATCTCCCAATAAAACCACAAAGTCTCGACATGAGTCGTATACAAAATCGTTGGGCTTATTTCCAGAGAAAAATCCAAGAAAATAGTATTTTACGGACTGGTATTGGCAGCAGAAACGTTAAAAAAATACCTCGAAATTTAGTAGAATCTATGATAAGGTGTCTGCAAGTGATCATTTCTAATAATGTATGTATATCACACAAAACATTAAAACATAGTTTGCTGCAATAATAATGAAAAATCTGTATAAAAAATTCAAAAAGCAAAATACTTTTGTGATCTGATATATAAGCGATTTTTTCATTATTTTTTAAAAATTTCATAAAATATTCTTTTGTTTTTAAATTTTTATTAAAATAATTGCAGTTAAGGCTTCTCTTATTCAATATGTAAAATGAATAAACATGAATTTTTAAAGTAGGTATTTTTATGTAGCATTCTTTTCGTAAATTTATTGAGTTTTACATATGCAAAATATTTCTGTGAGTAACTGTATATATAGGCCGTCCTCACTTTCATCCATTCAGGCTCTGTACAAGATGCTACACTAAAGTATTTCTACTCATTCTGTCTTTGTGTCCACTTGGCATATGCCATTGTTGTACGATTGCGCCAGTTTGTATTTTTTAAGCATTTTTTAAACTGGTTTGTGGTTATTTTCAATCTAAAGCTAAGTCTAGACGATATGTTGAATCAGCAAATGTATGCTTATGTTCATATGCTTTAAAATAACAACAAATCCTGCTGTCAGCGTATATATATGTTAGCCGTCTACACAGTATGCTGAAAGTACCACATTTTTTAAAGTTTTTGTGTCTACATGATATGTTGAATTTCGTATTCTAATATATATGTTGAGTCATGTGAGCATTTGCTTAGGTATAAAATAAATTTTGACAATTCTTTTTCATTATTATAAATTTATGTATGTACATATATCAATTATCGCTTTCAGTGCAAACAATTATATTTTTGGTTGAAATAAAAATTAGTGCAATTATACATGTATATAAATAAAAAGAAATTCGCGAAATGACGGAAATTTTCAAAAAGATACAACAGCAAGATGACAAAGTCTAATAATGTTTTAAACTCTTCAAAATTGTTAAAACTTCTAAAAAAAACCACGCGAAAAGCCGCCTTTATTGCAAACTTTGCAAAATATCGCAAAAAAATTGGCAAAATTGTAAGCAAGTCATAATATGGATTGAAAACCGCTAAAACTGCAAGGAATGCAACAAATTCGCCAAAAATCGCGAAAATTACATAAATTCGCAAAAAGTTACTAACAGCGGGATGATGACAAATTCCAATATTTCTTAAAAATCGGCAAAATTTTTAAGAGGCTGAAAGCATCCAAAAATTCGCTTTTATCTCGAACTACAAAAAGTCGCGAGAAGTTGCAAAATTTTAAACAAACCATAATGTTGATTAAAAATCGCCAAAACTGTAAGGAATACAAAAAATTCAATAAAAGTCGCAAAAAATGGAAAAAATTCACAAAAAGTTACTAACAGCGGGATGTTGACGAATTCCAATATTTTTTAAAAATCGGCAAAACTTTTAGGAGGCTGAAAGCATGCAAAAAGTCGATTTTATTGCGAAGTTTGCTGGAATAAGATTGATTGTCTTCTTCAGAATCGCCTGAAATTTTTTTTATGAAATTTTAATTTCCCTTATTTTTTATTCACCCGAATTTACCATGAACATTTCTGCAGTATATTTTTCGCGTAATGTAGAATTTTTTGTGTTTTTTTTTTGCTTTTATTCTACTATTTTTGTTATTTTAATATTTACGTTATTTTTATTTTAAAAATGGCAAATTAGGAAACACTGTTCATACCTGAGCAGAGTTAAAATATCAATTCTATATGCTATCAAATTTGCCGTATGCTGAAAAGCTTACATAGGCTTTTCAACAAATAACATATCTGACAGCATACATAGGAAATTTGTTACAAAGGAAAAATATGGTGGCTACACGATATGCTAAAATCTTGAAAATACGTTTGTTGACAACGTTAACAAATGCCTTTCATATGTCGTTAAGCATACGTATGTTGAAAAAATTTAGTGTCTACACGATATGTTGGCACTGGTAACAAATTTTTTATCATAAATATGCTGATTCAACATATCGTCTAGACTTAGCTTAAGATTATGTTCATTACAGAGAAGCACTTTCTATAAAGTTAATCAACAAAAATCCTTACACTTTTGATGATTTAATAACTTATAAATTCTGTTTTCTATTTTGTCGAATAAAATAAAATAAACGACTATTTTTCCAACTTTTGGCATTTGATTTCGAGAATTTAAAATTGAAAAATAATTGTTAAAAGCGATGTATTGTTATGACTTTCGAGAAACGTAGTACCATAGTGTAAAACAAGAAGTTTAAAGCTCGAATGCGAGAATCATAATAAGGCTGATTATCGCGAGCGTATTAACTTAAGTGATAATAATAAAAACTCGCTTATTATACAAATATTTAATATATCTGATCTTAATTTTCTAAAGTGTGGAACTTAACGCCAAATTGTGATTATTATTTTTGCATAGTGCAATGTTTATTTAAGTACTTAAAATTTTGGTTTTTTTCCTGCAAATTTTTTTTGTAAAATTAATATCAACAATAACAAAAATTAAAAATTTTAAAAACCCCCAACTTTTTTCAGAAAAGATGTTATATCTTTTAAGCGGCTGGACCGATTTTCTTCACCCATAGCTAAGAACCCCCTCGATCAAGTCATCTTTCAAACAGAAAAAACTAAATGAAAATCAGTCCAGCCGTTTAGCCTGTACGTGGACACAGACAGACACACAGATACACAGACACACACTACAAATTTATAACACCCCTTTTTTTAGTCGGGGGTTAAAAAAATGACAATACATTAAAGATAGATTTTCAGAGAAAAAAGGGGGGAAAATGTTTAAGTTGGAAACTTGGAAAATAAATTTATATCAGTCCAAGTCCTAACAAAAACGTTTTTCGTAAAAAGACTTGCCCAATTCGCAGAGTTAAACAATTTTGTTATTCAAGTCAAACCCCCTTCTGTTTTTTTTTGTAACGTAACGCCAGGTCATATTTTGTGTATGTTATGAAATCCTTAGGTTTGATTGTTAGCATTTGTCACTGAATATAGAGCTATTTAATCACTTCTTAAATGTAAGAAAATAATTTCAAACATGATTTTCAAATTGTTTAAACATTTTGTCGTACAAATGACACGTAGCGCCAGAAAAGAATGAACCATATGCTTTTATTTGAGGTCAAGGCATATTTATTTCTACTTAACTATTAAAATGAATAACGGATAAAAAACTTTTGGAATAAAATATAAAAAAAAACAAATATTTTTTCTGATTAGGGAAAGCATTAAGATTGGAATTGAAAAAATAATTCTTTAGAAAAATAGAAGTATTAATCAAACATTTGCTCAAATACATGAATACATTCCACCAAATTTAATTACATATGTATATACACAAAATTTAAATAAAACAAGAAAATATGACAAATTACCGTTTTTGTATAAAACAGTGTAGTATTGACGTGATAAAAAGAATAAAACTAAAATTCTAATTAAGAAGATGATTTGATTTACAGATTTATCATTACACTCTGAGGAAAATTGAGCGGAAGTGCGAGTAAACATCATGTCCTCAAATCGTCGTATACGACGTGATGATTTTGATATAGAATCAGTTGAAACATTTAATGACCGTGGCAGTTACAAGTCTCGATCTTCGGGATCTAGAACTCGTAGTCGTTCACGCAAAAGATCATACAGTCGTCGTATTGATAATCGTTCGCGGTCCAGAAGCCGATCTATAGAACGAAAAGCGCAACGACGTGTACGTGACTCATATTCTCGCAGCCGTTCCAAAAGCCTCGGCCGAGGCTATTCTCGACGTTCAGACGGACGCAATCAGGTGTCGAGAAAATATCGCGATTCCAGATCAAGATCAGATTCTAGATCTAGGTCCAGATCTCAGTCGTACTCATCTAGGCATCAAAGTGACCGTTCTCATTACAGACGCGAAGATAGTAGAGAAAGATTCAGAAAGAACTCACGTTCCCGTTCTCGATCAAGGAGTTCATCACAATTGCGAGATTTTGTCAAAAAGAAAACCAAGAGCCAATCTCAATCATCCGAAAAGCCTTCAACATCTTCAAAGATGGCGTTGCCAAGGGTAGATAAAGAAAACACTGATACAGAGAATGCATACAATTTAGAAGATTTACCTTTACCGCAACAAAAATCGGACGGTATTTATCAGTTTGGTGAAAACGAACCTATTGATAGGGAACGTATACACCGTGAAATGGAAGAAAAGCTGCGGGCCGCTTTAGCAAAAGAAGGAAAAGTTTACCCACCACCCAAACCGGAAGCATCACATCCAGTATTCGCTAATGATGGTTCCTTTTTAGAGATTTTCAAAAAAATGCAACAGGCTCAAGCCTCGACATCTACAGCAGCCGTTGCTGCATCTAACATTTGCACAAAACCATCAATACCAGTTATTCCTGCAATAGCAGCTACTGCGAATCCTTCCACAGCTCCCTATTTAGCGGCCGCAGCTGCTGGAAAAAGTGCACCTCCACCTCCCATTGTGGGTCGGCGTAGAGGTGGCAAGATTTTGAAAACAGGCGTTGTTGCTAAACCCAAAATTCAGGCAGATGCCAATGCTGATCCGAAAGATTTTTGGTCTCTATACTTAGCCGAAGTCAATAAATATAAAAATACAGCTTGTGAGTCGGAACAAGGCAATAGGCCGTTGGTCAAATAAATGCTAAATGGATATATATAACTCTAACTAAATCAAATGAACTTGAACAATTAAAAAAAGAAAAAAAAATGAGACTTCATTCTTGTTTCGAACTGTGCATATTTTTTTATATTTACATAATTTTTTACACAGGTGTGTTCATTTACTTTTCTAGCAGAAATTTAAAAAATTACTTTCCCAAATACGAAAAAGTAAATGAACGCTTTACTAGCAAAATTGTGCAAGACAATTTTAGTTATATCAGAAACATTGATGGAAATGATAAAATTGTACTTTTTCTGATGTATTTTTGAGCATTCATGCTTGATAATCATGAATATTATTTCCCACAGAAAATAATTTTCTCGAGAAAAAATTTCTCTAATCATATCTCCAATCCATCTCGTTGTTTTGCTTGGTTGTTAACATTTTGTTTTCTCTTTTTTTTTGTGAGCAAGCACAAACAAAATTATTTAAATTCATTAACTTAAAAAATATAAACAAAAATGCTTGCAAGGGAAGGAAATTTAGTGAAAAAAGCAAGATCAACTGCGTTCATAATATCTTATTTTTTCCTGGGGAATTTTTTTGTTCCCGCATCTGGTAAAAAAAGGAAATAACAAATTCATAATAGGAGAAATGGGAAAAGTGAAAAAACTCGAGCGGAATTTTTGTTCATGATTGGCCTGAATATTTTAAATTACAAAATTTTTAAAGATTGACATTTAATATGAAATAATTTACATATGTTCATGTATGATTTACTATTTTTAAGCATTTTTGTTATTTTTAATTCTGTTCTAATAACAAAAACAAAAAAGCAATTTTCCATCCCTGATCAGATATGATACACAAGTGTTTAATAATTGTACTTTCTTGACCATACAATTGTATTCAACACTGAAGAATTTGTTCGTCTCAAAACAATTGTTACAAATGCGTAAACATTTTTAGTAAATGAACACACCTATTATTTCTTTTTCACTTTTGATTGTCATTAAATCATTTTAGTTTTAGGGGCTTATCTTTTCCGTTTTTTCTTTCTTCCTATTTCCCAGATTTATATACATATATATATATATATGTATGTATATTTATTAATAATTTATATATATAATTTAATACAATAAAGTATAAAAAGTGTATACTTACATACATACATAGATTTTAGCAACGTAAGCTTTAATTGGAACTAAGAATATGTAAAACAAAAAAATGTATAATATTAAAAATTTTTTTAAATACATTCGGGTAACAGGAATACTGCGCCTTTACCCGTTCTTGATTTGACAAAATAATTCGGGAGTTGCAAACGATACAAATTTTTGTGTACCTGTACAATTTTCTCTCAAAGGTTTTCAATCAAAAATTACAGTTGAATTATGTAACATCAACAAGTAATTCATGTATGAAAATTTATTCTTACTCTTTTTGGAAATCTAAAAATTCACAAATATAAATTCGTAGTTGAGATAAACCAGAGATCGAACAAAAGTAAGAGACAACAAAATTAATTTAAAGCTGCATCACTGCACTGCATCATACGTGCAAACTTTTATTTAAAATACAAGTTCGCTGATAAACTGTTTTAGTAGTACACCATGTTTGTACACCGTATTTGACATTTATTTGTACGTTATCTACTTCAGTGAACCAGTTTAGAACATTTAAATTTCCATTTGCAGCGCAGTGATGCATTTACGAACATACCCTTATTATGTGACTTTTATTTATTCCTCACACAATAAGAGTTATTTTGTGACTTTTATTTATTCCTCACAAAATAACAGTTACTTTTTTATTTTTATTTTTTTGCTTAATTTTTAAAATGTGGAAAGCGTAAATTTAGTTTTAAAATTAATATTAACCGATTTAAAATTGAATTTATCGCCAGTCTCTAAAAAAAACTATTTATATGTTAAATGAAATTTACTTTTTTATAGTTTCTTATTTTTAAAATTTTGAGCAAAAAAATAAAAATCACAAGTAACTCTTGTTTTGTGAGGAATAAATAAAAGTTACAAAATAACTCGTATTTTGTGAAGAATAAATAAAAGTCACAAAATAACTTATTTTGTGAGGAATAAATAAAAATCAAGAAGAAACGGTTATTTCCTGATGATTAAATAAAAATCAGGAAATAACTGTTATTTTGTGAGGAATAAATAAAAATCTAAAATATAAAAATCTTGCATCTATAGGTAGTCCATGTAACATGAAGTATCGTTGTATATTCCTTGTGCGCTTCCCTATTATGTATTGATTTTTTCAGTTTAAATTTGGAAAATAATCGTTATTTGCGATCCCTAATTAGTAACCCAAAAATTTCAAGACAATGAATAGAAGGCGAACTGCAAGTATTGCCAGTTTACACTAAATGCGCAGTTTTTGCTTGTTTCTTGATTACCTGAATAAATAATTTTATTTATTACTTAAATTTATTGTTTTTATTTACTTTAAAAAGTTCCCGATTTGCTTTAACAAAATAATGTATGAAATACCTTCTTGTTTTTGCTTAAAGCTCATGATTTTTGCATTCGATAGCGCTCAGCCATTTGTTAGCTAGTGTTTAGCCATTTTTTGTCTACATTTAGCTATTATTGGTGAAGGAGTTCTGGCATCACTGGTGTGTATGATATTTTATGCCCTATCACGGTTTTCAACTTTTAAAATAGTTTGGTTGGGATTGACAAATTTGCATTGCCATTCTCCACTAAATTCACAGTTGGCTTTTCAGTTGTGTTTTGGTACTTTCATTTACAACTGTGCGTAAATTTGGTTGAGAAAAACGTTGAGAGATCAACCTAAATTGGAACGTCAAGCGTTGCATTAGCAGCAGTACATTCAAATAATATTTTATACGTTTAAAATTTAAACTTTAAATGTACTGAAAATACGTACCTGCTGCTAACGCAACGCTTGACGCTCTAATTTAGGTTGGACTCTGAGTATACACAACTGCTTTTTAGTAGTTGAGCCGGTCTGTGGTTGGGGTTTTTTAGTTACAGGTTGTTCCGATATAAAAAGCAGAAAAAGTGGAAGAATCGTAACTAGAAATATTTCTTAAGCTTAACAGTACTAATAGACGAGCAATTTTTATTTCTGAACATAAGAAATAACGTCGGCAGAATGACGTCACAAAAAAGTTTGTGTTCAAACTTATTTTAAGGGGTGGCTAGACGTATAATGTTAAAACTCAAAATTTAGGTTGTCGTATGCATACAAAGTGCACGTTTTACGTTTTGAATTTTTAATACTTCTGCAACAGAGCATATATTTTGTGCTTCTGCTTGATTTTTTTTTGTAATAAACTTACGGCCATATGTATAATCAAAAATTGGCATGAAGTTAGCATAAGTGACAAAATTGAACTAAGTGTTGACGAGTTTCGCTATACAATTTGACATTAAAAATCCCCGCATAATGTAGTTTTAACACAGGATTACATCCTAGCGATTTTTAATGTAAAATTATATGGCAAAACACGTTAAGATCATGTTAAATTTTGCCACTTATGCTAACTTCATGCCAATTTTTGATTATACATATGGCCGTTATTATTTCTAGTTTCCCGCCATTATTTTCTACGAAAAAAGGTAAATTTGACAGCTTGTGTCCTAACATAATTGCTCAGACTTGTGTTTGAGCAATTGTTTCCAAACATGTGTTCGAACACTAACATTTACGGTTTACACAGTCATTTTTGTGTTAGCAACAGATTTTGACAATTGCCAACACAAAAATTTCCAAACTTATGTCTCGTGTAATCTCACTAATAACAAAATATTTTAACAGTTTCAGTATCGGCGGCATACCGGGCACATACAAAGATTTCTTTAAATATGGTTTGTTTGTTCTGCCGGAAATAACTAAAAAAAAACCTTAAAAAATTATTTTTCAAAGAATTCGTTCCCTATTTTGATTGTTCCTTACCTTGCATTGGGTAGTTCAAAGAGGGTTGGAATCAGCAAATTTTTCTTCTGATACGTAGCACATCTATAATTGCGACTTCGTTTTCGTCGTCATAAAATAAATCTACACATATTTGTATCCATTTGGTATGATTTCTTTGAACTAAAACACTCAAAACAATACTTTTTCTAAAACGTTGTGCTTTTTGTTCGTGTCAAACTAAATATTTTAAGTTGGCAAGGCGATGATAATTTGAACTAAAAAACAGTTGTGGTTCATAATACTAAAACACAGTTTGGTCGTGTGTAAGTTTGGTCTACTCTTAGACGACCAAACTGAATTTAGTTGAGAACCGTGATAGGGGCATTATTTTTCTGCGCACATACAAACGCACACATGCCATTGACATTAGTTGCATGGGCTTGCTTTAAAAAACCACCATTAAGGCCATGTCAGATAAAACTTTTGCTTCGCGTTTCGTTGAGGATTCGCTTTGACATCTAAGATGAAATGTACATGTCTATATGAAACATGTCACATAAAGTACTTTTAACGCAAAGCGAAGCAAAAAAAAGGGCAACTCTCAACTTTTCGCGTGCTTTGACAATCAGTTGGTATACTTTTCTTAATTTGTTTGACCAAACTCGCATGTAAATATGAAATTTATTTTAAAATTTCGGTAAATTTACGTAAAAAACGAGTTAGTGGCATTAGAGTAATAGAATTGTGCTGTGTTTTATGCCCCAGCAAAAAATTTCAAAAAAGGTAATCGAGTTTGTAATTAAGTATTTTTGGTGGAAGCTGGTCCTTACTGGAACATGGCAACCGAACTTCAGTTGCCGAGTTAACTAGCAACGCAACTGAACTTAAAATTATTATAGTTTAGAACTATCAAAATGCCAAAATTGTTGATAAATTTTAAGGTACGAGCTGTAAAATTTTATCGTAAGCGACAATTTACGTACAAAAACATATTTGAATATTTTATAAAAGCCTTCTGAAACTTAAATTTTAGTCGCTTAGTCCCAAATCATACTGTGCAAGTCTTGTTGCTAAGCTGATTAGTTTCAGGGAGGGAGAGACGAGGGGAACAGAAATGTTTCCTTTCCCCCGTCTCTCTCTCCTAATAAACTAATCAGCTAAGCAATAAGACTTGAATAGTGTAAATAGGGACTTATGATAAAATCGCATAGGCTCGATATGTATATGTTTGATGTCTTAACTACTTTATTAAAGCACAACACTTGAAGTATCCTCATGTACCAATGATGAGTAAAGCGCTACACCCATTCATTCTTAATTTTCTTGAAAGAATTGTAAAATAATTAGCAATAACTTTTTTAAATGTTGTACTAGGTTTTTCTATTTGTTTTTTACAGTTTTCATACAGGCTGCTTCATAAATATGTTTAATAAGTTTTTAAATAATCTCTGATTTTCGATCTCTGGTATTGATGTAATAGATGGAGATTCATGTCGATGATCTCAAGTAGATAGTCCCTAACTCGTATTTTTTACGAAATTTAATTTTTCATTGACTGATACATTTCACACAAATACAACTCGTCACAAAAATTTATTGAAATAGTGTAAAAAATAACGCTTTTACAAGCAGTTTTGCAAAAAGAAGTTACATTTTGAGTATTACAATTTCTATTATATTTTTACCTTTTCCTATAAAGTTACAATAACTTGTGTTAGGGCCTTCCTACTTTAGACCAACGACATGTATGTATTTAAGAATGGGTACGTTCGTAAAAGCATTATAGTGCACGTCTCCAGCATCACGAGCATCTAACGTTCAAAAATGCACGATTAGCAGCACTGTTTGCCAAAGGTTTTTAATGCAAATAAATGACATACCTTCCGCAAATCTCTGCAAATGGCGGAATAAATTAATTTAAGATGCAATAAGTTGCAGGGGAGCAATAAGTTGTACATATCGCGGCATATATTCAAAATACATTGTCTGCAGCAAACCAATAACCAACCGACGATATGTACATATGTATATACATATTTTGATATTTAAAGTACATGTTTCGAATCAATGTGTACTCGTATATAACCAGGTGGTAGCGCTACTTTTGCTGTATGTGCCACAGAATACACAGAAGTGAAGAAAGTGACAGGTAAAAAAAGCTGCAATCAGGGGGGTTATTATGTAATTCGATTCGAAACGGAAATGTGTTCGAATGTAATGTTAATAACATACAAATTCGAACAGTTTCCTTTTCGATTCGAGTTACATAATAACCCCCCAGGTTTTTGTTAAAATTCATGGAAGAAAGAGAAAATCATAGTGTATTTGATACTGTAGTGTATTACTACTTACCAATTAACACAGCTAATAAAAATGTATTGCACTAGAAAGACGTAGCAAAACAAAATCGACGACAAAATTTGAGGGAAAACGAGACAAACTGAAAAATACCCGTATCTTCCGTCTCGTGACACTTCTGTATGTTTTGTGGTATGTGCTTTGTAGCTGACGAATGTCAAAAACTTTGGTTTTTTGGTACAATTATTTTTGTGCTTTCGACGTTCATCAGTTTTTTACACAGCTATGGTTGCCGTATTTTTGTATTACAAATTCTTACGCAGTCACCTGTATAATTACACGATGTTTCGAATTAATGTCCTGCACAAGACCAATTATGAGTGTTAACAATTGATGTCGCGAAGACTTTTTGTTCATAACAAATAATCAAAAGAAGTAGGGCTAATCCCACGATATCGATAACGTTCGACTTGTCGCACACTTAGGCAGAATTACCCGACTGTAAATGTAGAACTGTAAATGTAAATGTGTCAGCTGTTCGAATCTGTTGCATGAAAAGCTATCCTAATGCTTACCTGACTGAAATGGCACGTAAATGTAACGTCTGAACCTGCAGAAAATAGAATTTCATGACGACGTTACGTGACATTTGTAAACAGTGATGGGATGTACATATGTATGTATATTTAATGAGAGTGTGGCACAATAGCCCTGATTTGGTACTTTTGTTTCTTTTAATAATTTAAGCTTTTGAGTGGTTAATTTGTATACGTACATGGCATATATAATAAATTTAGTTTTCTAGCAAAGTTTTTTCTATAAAATCTAACCAGAGACTACCAATCGTACATATGTGTTTATTTTTTAAATATACATACACATATGTATATGTGCATATGTATGTATGAATATGTAAAATATATATATGTACATTCAAGCGTACAAAAAACTGTTTTTATTTAAAAATAATACAAAAAAAAAATAAAAATAGGTACGTATAATCATAATAATTATAATGATAATAAAAATATAAATATTTTTTATAATTATAATACGTGGTAATGTAAGTATGTATGTATATACGGGTATGAAGCTGAAATTGTAATTTCACTAAATGTCGAAGTCATTAAAATGTTTGTAAGTATAAAATAATGATTTGATACAATTTAAATAGTTGGTACTTTTTCCACACAGTCAAAAATAATGTGAAGATGTTGAACTCTCATCAATGTTTCGAACAGCTGTTTTCCATTTTATTTGATTTTTTTTCAAGGCGCATTTATTAGGTGGCAGCACTACACCAGGTGACTAATGTCATTATACCAATCTAAATGTCAAATTTGGATTGTGTAGGTGTAAGCCTAAAAGCATGTTTTTATTTGGGTATCCATAAACATCTTTCGAATATTCAGCTTTGTATGGTGTTTGACATTTCCAATAAGAAACATGTAATCTGACGATGCTAACCTATTTTGAAAATTAAGAAGGTAATTTATACCAACAAAGTACATGTGGTTGTTGCTGTTGTAATATTTGTTGTAGAATCGCGGGTACCTGATTGATGGGCCTTGATTTTTTTATACTGATAAACACCCAGCAAACAAAAAGTCCTGTATATGTACATATGTATGTCTTTTTGTTAAAAAATATACATATATATGTACTGCAAGCATACACATTCCTGGAAATTGAATAGCTAAATACTTCGTCTTTCCGATGAAGTTGCCCAAAATCTGCTGTGGTAACAGCGATGCCAATTTAGCGCGTTTCGCTACATTTAGCCACTTGGTAGAATTTCATTATGAATACGGGCATTACTGATTACTGAAAATTTAATGCACCTCATCATATAACAAATCATTTACGCAATTTATAAAAATTGTAGAAACAAATTTTAGTAATCAGTAAAAATTTACTTGATAAAAACTTTTTATTATTTTTACTGAAACTTTAGTGGTACTGCAGTGCTCATCTATGGTAAATGTCTTTACTTTTTAATTTTTAATTCCTGTTTTTCATTGTATAGTTGCTGTTCTTGTTGTTGTGTACGCATAGCAATTAAAATAAATTCAGTAAAGTGCGACTTTGACTCGCGCACATTCGGTTTTGAGCATTTTTTTGATTTAGCTTTCTTCCTTTTTTAAGTTTTTTCAGTTTAAACGATTTTTCAGTTTTATTGCTTTTTTCTCGTTTTGGCGTTTGTTTTTCTCTTTTTGGGTTTTTTTAATTTTCGCAATTTTTTTTCATTTTGGCGATTTTTTTTCATTTTGGCGATTTTTTTCTGTTTTTGGGGCGTTTCTTCATTTTGGCGATTTTTTCTGTTGTTGGGGTTTTTTATTTAGGCGATTTTTTCATTTTGGTGATTTTTTTTGTTCAAGGTTTTTTCTCATTTTGGCGATTTTTCCGGTTTTTCGCGATTTATTTTAGTCCTACAAATTTTTTTCGTTTTGGAGCTTTTTTTCGTTTTGGCGATTTTTGTTGTTTTGGTGATTTTTTTTAGATTTGGCGATTTTATATTTTTTCGATTTTTTAGTTTTACCGATTTTGAAAATTTCAAGAGTTTTGCTCTTACGGTTTCCAAGATACTGCAAGTTGTCAAAATTACAAAGTCAAAATTGCATTAACTGATGGAACACCCATTGATTTAAATTTTTTAAATTTAGTGTTAATTGTTGTAGTCTGTATAAAAATACACTAACTTTTAAAATTTCAAGTGTATATATGTACATACAATTGTATGTATATTGCATGGGATTTTAACATTTTTCGTTGCTCGTTTTGGAACACCCTTTAATTTTTAATTCTCATGTATTTGTTGTTGTAGTGGCCAAATGTCTACACACTGTCCAAATTTCAGGTCCGTAGCTCTTACGGTTCATTTTCACCTTTGGTGTACAGAACCCTAATAAAGCAATTATCAAGTTAAATAAAACCAGTGCTGCCAGAAAAATTTTGACTTGTCCCCAATTTAAAACGTCATGTCCCCAAAAAATCCCCATTTCAACAGAAAAATCCTAACTTTTGTCCCCAAAAATATATCGTTCATAAAAAACGATTATTAAGTCCTATGCGCAGGGATGCGAAATAAGATTTTCACAAAGTTACAAGAAAAATTGTACTTTTTTCAGTACGATTGACCAAATTCTTTATTTTTATTTATTTTTTAATGTTTTTATTAACTTAAAACGTACATAAAATTCAATTGTACATGCATATATTTACATATGTATGTATGTAAAAACTTAATAATTAACAATAAGGCACTTTCAAGTTTATTTATTACAATATTATTAATTAATACTATCAATTAATGTTAATGTTTAATTTTAGAAGGTACATAAAAGAGAGATCAGAATATAAAACTAAAATTTAGGATTTACTTTTTCATCCATTGTTTTGATTCGATTGGAGTCAGTGGAAGTAAACAATCTGAAGAAGATAATAGCAACATAATCACCCCTATCGTGAACAGTTTTTCCCTCGAAATATTTTCCCTTTTCCCCAAATTGCAATCGTGAATAATTTTTCCCCTGAAATGTGTTCCCTTTCTTGATTCCTCTAATCGTGAATAATAAATATTTTTCACATGGATTTTTTCACTTTTCCCTTCGTTTTGTTCACTTTATTTTTGCAGGCGAACTGAATACACTGCGTAATTTCAATACTATACTTGCAATTATATATTAAAACTTTATCAAGATCAATAAATAATGTCTACGATTAGTAACAATAATTCTTTGGAACACCTCTTTTCATTGAACATGAATCTCTTAGGTTGACATGCAGTAAATTTTATGGCTGTGGTATGTTAAAAAATATTTTGCACGGCGCCTAAAACAATTAAAAACACTATAACATTTCATTTGAAACCCGAAATATGTGTATTATTATTAAACTTAATTTGTTTGATTTTCAATTAATTTTTAAGCTTTACGAGTCTTCCCGTTTTTTACATTCAGTACGCATTGATATCGGGAACAAACGTTCCCATTAAATTCACTATTGCAAATTTCTCTTCATGGGGAATGAAAATTTCATGGGAACGAATTTAAGAAGATATTGCATACATACATACATTTTTGCAATAGAAATATTCTAAATAATTTCCCCATCCAAAACTTCATAGACATCAAGTTCGTCTCCGTCCTCTACAACTCGCTTGTACATATTTTCCGATTTGAACTTTTTTCTTCTTCAGGAAGCTAAATTTTGTGGCAGCAGATCGTATAAATATTTAAATGTGATTTTAATCTTATTAAAGATTCTAACATTTCATATTGCGGATTATTCCTTAATTTGGTTTTAGTTTGGTAGTGTTCGTGCATGAAAATATTCTCTCCACAAACACATTACTTATTGGCACTATCAACAGGTTGAACACAGCAGCTGCAATTTCACGAAAGAAGTAATTTCCTGGATTATCTTCATACTTATATACTATTGCCCAAAATCCAAATACGTCTTTAGGAAAACTTTGTTTTGTTTGTTTCCGCCAGTCGATATAAGCAATTTTATTCCATTGGTTTTCATATACGCTCAATGTCACTTTTGGATCTATAACGTTTTTCAAAATTCCATATTGCAAATTTTTAAAAAGTTCAAAGTTTTTCATATTTTCTGGTAATCACACATACATAGTTTTTTTATGCGTGACACAATACTAAGGTAGAACAATTGCACAATCAAAACTGTCAAGTCATTTTTCTTTTTCAAAAGAAAAAATTTAATTGACAAAGAGCTAGTTCTGCAGCTGCGAGCACGGTTTTGCCTATGTATATACATATATATATGTTCGCTGTATTACCATGATGGTAATATCATCTTCATTATAAAGTATGATTGCCACACTACTCTAAGTGATTTTTAAAAACTGAAATGTTACCTGTACTAAAATATTATGTCAACATCCACGATTAATTATTTTCCTGATACATGCAAATTGTTAGAGCTCAAAATGAAAAATCCCCAAATACCTCCCCACGAAATTCTGTCCCCAAATTAGAGGCGAAATCCCCATTTCGGGGACAAATCCCCTAATCTGGTGGCACTGAATAAAACAAACAAAAACCACCAAATTCCTATGTAGTTATAATATTTAAATAAGTTTGTATTGCTTCTTTCAAACACTAATACGCTCATACATATGTAGCTCACACCGATTTGACAACGCGGTGTGAATCTCAGCAAAATTTGTGTTGTGAAAAAGAATTTTACCCCCTAGCGTATAGATGTTTACACATCAAACGCATTTGAATCGCAAAACTATTCGACAATTTATATGTTGTTACAAAGTTTTACAAATATATTAAAAGTAAAAACTAAGGATTTCGATTATTTGGAAGGCGATTCTGATTCTGTATTAAATGATTTTAGTTTAGAAATATTGCAAAATCTGAAAAATTAATTGTATATACCAGTACTAATACATACATACATCGACTTTTATTGATATTTAATTTAGCGCTTAGAAAAAAGCGCGTTTTTGCTATAAATATTTGACAATGCTGTAATTTAGCGCGTTCTAGCGCGTTTTGAAAAGGGTAGTAGCGAGTTTGGGTTATAAATAGTTGGCATCGCTGTCTGGTAATGTACAATGACAAATATTACTGTTGAACGTTACAGCTGCTATTACAATTATTATAATTGAGTTCATTTCAGTTTCAGCGAAATTATTAAAAAAAATCTTGGATTAATTAAAACATTACTATTTTTTATATTATTTACTTATAAGTTCTAATGCATATGTATGTGTGCACAAAGAAGTTTTTTTTTTTGTTTGTGTCGAAAACACATGACACGTTTTTAAGCATTCTATAAGCGCTCAAACGTTTACATTTACATTAAATTTACCTTACATTTACATATACCTTACATCTGCGATTTCTACAGTCGGGTAATGGAGCCTTCACATTCAAAACAAAAACAAATTTTAATATTTTGTTGTTTCAAATGTACATAAGTGTGCGACAAGTCGAATGTTGACGTTGTCGATATCGTGGGATTGGCAAGTAGTACGTTTGTATTATTGTACGTTTGAGTGTGTGTGTAGGCTGTATATGTTAAGCTATTACCCAGTCGGGTTTTTATTAGCTAGCTCAAAATATGGGTGGCTTTTTGATAACTTATATACAACTAGCCTCTGAACTAATTCATAAATGATACAGATGTGAGTCAGTTGTTTTTTGCACACTGTCTTCTTCACGATAAGTATTGAACTAACTTTAAGCGAACTCAAAACTGATGCAGAGGTTTATAAGTTGTTTTTGTACAACTAACTTCTTCGATAAACGCCGAGGCACAATGAATCCGTCATACGTTATACTTCGCCTTTATCAACTGACATTAACGTAACGACGGAGAAAGTTGGTACAATGAGTACTTTATTGATGGAAGCATTTGAACATCTTCAATATGTTGATTCTCCATTTTATTTATTAAATTCAACTTTTTTATTTAGTTCGTTTATTTCTTTTGTTTAAAAAATTATTTTTTCTGACACAAAACACAAAAATCTAAATCAGAACATACAAAAAAAAACAACCAATATTTGTCAAACTACTCAACGTACGCAAAAAAGTTAAAAGTTGACAAAATTTTGCACATTTGACGGACACGTACTGAATGCAACAGACCTCATAAGAAACCGTGTATTTCTACTTAGCTGTCAGTTGAAAAAGGCGAAGTTTAACGCATGACGGATTCATTGTGCTCCGGTCTTAAGTTTTGAGCTAACTTTTAGCTAACTCAAAGCTGATACAGTCAAAGTTCAGAGAGATGTCAGCATAAAATTCATGTTTATAATAACTCTGCCGTTTATATTTTATATGGAGCGATAGCAAAATGTTAAGTATGATAGCTGACAATCAAAGCGATCACGGTTCGATACTCGTTCTCGTTTCTTAAAAAATAATTTAAAATTGACTAATCGTCGGTTGGTTTCTGGTTTGCGGCACAGCATATTCAAAATACATTATGTCTGCAGCAAACCAGAAACCAACCGACGTAATGTCAATGCATGTGTGTGCGTTTGCATGTGCGCAGAAAAATAAAAGATCATTTACACATGCATGCATGACGTCTGTATACGCGCCACGTATGCATTTATAATTATTTAGTTTCATGGCGACAGTGCCTGGTTACAATTATCTTGGACCTGGAAATAAAATAAATAATGGAGAACCAGTGAACGAAGTAGATCTTGTAGCACAAATACAGGATTTATAATATACTTCTGCTAAAAAAGAAGATGATATAAGAAGAGCAGATAAACAGTAAAGCATTTGAAAAATCCTCATGTCTTAAAAGTTCTTGTAAGGGGCCTTGTGTAGCACTTTATTTCGAATCTTATGGCGTTTTCTTTTCTGAGCAATATGCTGCATTTATACTGGCTTTTACATTTCTTTGTGTTCTTTTCGGAAAAGTATGTGTTATTTTAAAAATGGAACGCGTTCTTTCCTCATGATGTTACCCTTAAAAAGAAGAAAAATGCTACATGTTCAACACTCATTTTCATTAAAGGGGCATGAGTGCAGTATAGGGTTTTTAATTTCCCGGACTTTTCCAATTCCCGGGAATCGAGAAAAAATGTTCTATTCCCGGGAATTAAATGGCCTCAATAAAAAATATAATTTTATGAAAACAACATTTAAGAAATTTATTATTTGACATATTGCCATAAGTTTATTTTAATTGAAATTTATTTGCTGCTGGTTAAGCATTGTCTTTGATTTTCAAAAATATTGTTTGTGAATTCTAAAACAGTTCTTGGAAGTCGTTCCGTAACATAAGAGGTTTGTGACTGTTCAAAATATATGGTTGAAGTATACTGATGATTTGCTAAGCACTAATGAAATATATAGACAATGCTTAACCACCAGAAAATAAATTTCAATTAAAATACATTTAAATTAAAAACAAATAAACTTCATTTGCTCATTTCAAGAACAACAATATTTCAAAAACAAAAATAAATAAATTCATATTCTGTGAGTTATAGCATGGATGGAATTTATATCTACATCTGCCAATCGAGATACTATTTCCCTTAAATAGTTTTTATGCTGAAAATATTTCGTAACTCTTGAAGTTGTTGGTCTCACCTCGGAAACTCCTATTACATCTGTTTCCATGCTTATATTATGCATCGTTACAAAATTGTATTTTTAAGTAAAAACAACGTAAATATTAAATTCACGTTGTAAAATTCCCGGGATTTGTAATAAAATAATTCCCTGGAATTCCAGGGATTTTCCCCTCGTAGAAACTCTAGTGCAGCATTATTTTAACAGCTGTTTTTGTTATTGTCTATGAAAAAACAAATTATTATCTAGTTCATTGTTTTATGCAGAAACTCTTTTGTAAACGTAAAATATGCAACACTTCTTAAAAATCAGGTGAGCATTTAAAAATGTTGCCAAATCACATGTATCATATATGTTACACTTTTCTTTTAGAAAAGAAAACGCCATTGCAAAAACAAAAAAACATTCATAATCTTTTTTTTATACTTCAAAGTCTCTCTTTTAAGGCCAAATGTGTTCTTACTCGTAAAAGAATAACCGCTTTGATTTTCTTTCCAATATTTTTCTTACTGTAATTTAAAATAAAATGTCACATAACAAATATCATGATTTTCCTAAATAAAATTACTTGCCGACTTGAAATTTTTTGCAGATGGTGAGCAGTTGCAAATCATGTACATCACTTGATCACACATACGTAGTAAAACTTGGCAGAATAGCTGCATAGATGCATAAATTTGCTGAATTTACGAACGTACCCTATGTTCCAATCAAATAAGTATCTACACGACAACGACAAAACTATCTTTTCAAATGCAGAAAATCTTATATGAATTTTGATTACATTTTAATAGAAATAAAATCTCATAATTCTTTGTTATTTTTCTTTTTATATATTTTTTGCTTGTCTCTATTACTTGCATATGTTTGTATATACATATGTATGTATGTATATTGAAAACAACATTATTGTCCGTCCACATCTGCCGTATTTGAATGTGTCAACAAATTGCCATAAACCATATCCTACATGCATTAAATCGCTCTGTTACTTATTTATTATTTATATCTAACCAACATAATGAATTAAATTAAAAGATTTAAATTACTACTTAATTTGAATTCCATGTCAACCAAAGAAGATCAAACAATGACTATCAAATTGGAAACTGTTCCCTTCGATCCACGTTTCCCCAACCAAAACCAGACGCGTCATTGCTATCAATCGTACTTGGATTACCATCGGTGCCAGAAGAAACGTGGTGCAGGATACGAACCCTGCAATTACTTCAAAAAGGCCTTCAAATCGCTCTGTCCCAATGCCTGGGTTGAAAAGTGGGACGAACAACGAGAAAATGGCACTTTCGCTGGCAGAATATAAATTAGCGCGTACTTTTGGAAATTCTTAAAATAGTTTCAATAATTTGTTGTTATTCCAACACCTTTTCAACAAAATTTATAAATGATAATGAATTCTAAATTCTAAATAAATGTATTAACTGAGTTTTATTTATTATATTAATTATGGTAGAATTAGTCGATTCGTATCGTGGTACTTTTGAAGTGGTCGTATCGTTTAATTCTGGATGTTAGTTGATAAAAACGTGAGGTTGCCACCGAACTGTCAGCTGTTATTGTATTTCTCTTTGCTTTATACATGTCTGTGTATGTATGTAAGAGTGAAGTTGATGTAAAAATCTATTTTCAGCAACATGTTTTATTTATGTTACATATTTTGTCAGCTGATCCGTCAACGCACGATACGAATCTACTAATTCTGCTCAGATGAGTATTCTCTGCTTATAAAATTTATTGCAAAACACAAATGAGTAATAAACATACAAAACATGGGATAATGTTTTAAAAACTCAATGTATTGTATTAAGGGGTATCACGTTTTTCATGTAAAGAACCAGCACAGAATCCGTCATACGTTAATCCTCGCCTTTATCAACTGACGTCAACGTAACAACGGCGAAGGTTGGGATAATGAGTACTTTATTGGCGGAAGCATTTGAGCAGCATCAATAGGTTGGTTCCCAATTTTATTTATTAAACTCAGCTTTTTTGTTTATTTCGTTGATTTCTTTTATTTTAATTTTGCTGCCACAAAACATGAAAACCCAAAAAAAAAAACAATATCTGTCAAGTACTCAACGTAAGCAAAAAGTTAAAAAGTTTACCCATTTTTGTACTTTTCGTTGACGGACACGGACTGAATGTCACAGAATTAATAAGAAACCAAGTATTTAAACTTAGCTTTCGGTTGAAAAAGGCGAAGTTTAACGTATGACGGATTCTATTTCCCGGGGCCTTAAATCAGCGATCCGCAAATTAATGGCTCGATTATGGATGGAAAACAAACTTCAGTTGTCGAGTTAATAAGTTATCGAAAATACGATTAAAACAGGGGGTTTACTTACTATCTATTGCGATGCGAAAGCCAGTTGATACTAAAGGTAAATGCGTGAAGAGTACTAATTGGTATTCTGCATTGCTGACGCAAATGCTTTCGCAAAATAAGTTGAAAAATAAGCAACACTGGCACCACATAATTCACAATAGCGACGAATGACAACATGAAATGTCAAAACAAAATAATAAAAATATTTAAAAAAATTTCTTGCGCTGTTCACGGTTTTTTTTTTTTTTTTAATAAAATAAATAGTGATGGATTCGGTGACATTATGGTTTGAGGAAGAAAATGAACATACTGAACGTATTACAATGAGAATTTTGAGAGATGGGTCAGATATACTCTCCCAAAATGACTACAGGTAAGAAAATAGGAGTAGATATCATGTGCAAAATTTTTTCAAATATTCCTTTTTTATAGCTTATACAAAACTTTCGACTCAATAAAGACGCGTTCATGTATGTACTAAACGCTATTCAAGACGACCTCATCGTTTCAAAGAGATATACAGCAATTCCAAGTGCAATAAAAGTGGCCGCAGTAGGGTATTAATGGCGGAGATAGTCCTGTTTTGGGAATTAAAAACCGGGGGAAAAATAAAAATGATGGCAACCCTGTTACAAATCGCGGGATTTTGGGGATTTTCATGCTGATATTGTGTGTGTGTGTGTATGTGTGTGTGTGTGCGCGCGTGTGTGTGTGTGTGTGAGTCTGATTCTTTGGTTATGTCTATGCATGTGTATGTGGGTGTTTGTATGTGTGTATGGGAGTGTGTGTGTGTGTGTGTTTGTGTATGTGTTTTTGTATTTACTTGTATGTTTGACGGTGTCCGATACTTTTGTTGTAGTGGCAGACAATCATTATACCCAGTAGGAAATGGCGATGGTGAAAATGTACTGAGTCGCTTTTGACTTGTCGCTTGTGCGACGTACATACAAATGTATGTATATTGACAAGTTATTGACAAGTCCACCACAAATACACCATATCTGCTTTCTTTACTTCCTTTATACTTATGGATATAAGAAAACTTATTATAACAAAATTGTTACTAGAATTTTAGTGTTGACACAAAGACACTTGCTCCCAGTCTGACTGCAGGGTAGTTACAAGGGATCTGTGTATTTGTGTGCATATAGTGATTGTTATTTGATAGACTTTGGGCTGCTGTTTTGAGTTGTCCTTGGTATGCTTATGTGGGGTTATTGTGTATATATGTATGCATTTATGTTTGCGATCTGTGGGGAAATAATCTAATAGCTGCAGAGATTTGCAAACCTATTGTGAATGGAAGTGAATGCCGAATATATTTATGGTAATGTATGTATATGTTGTTGTATTAATGTATGCGATCGTTTCTATTTTTGCTTTGAAAAATATCATTGCTTGTGTGAGTTACATCAACACTTTTTTCATACATATTTACAAATGAATGTGTATAGGTTTTCTAGGCTATTGACGTTGATATTCTTATGGATAGAAAATATTGTGTTGGCATAGGTTTTATGTGTACAAGTGCAGTCCAGATATTAAATGTTTTGAATCCAATCAGGTTGATAAGTAGAGTTTTTGATAGGGGTAGTGATATTTTTATTTCAATATATTTTACTTTAATGTAACAATTATAGGAAATAGCTTTCGGAGAAATACAGCAAAAACTTATAGAAGCACCTACTTTCACGTGTCCCGATTTTTCTAGTACCTTTATATTGCAAACTGATGCTAGCGATTTTGTTCTGGGTGTTGCTGTGTATATGAATTTCATCATATATCGTAATACCAACAGAGAATTGTGGAAATGTGTGTGTGTGTGGGTATGTGTTTATGTGTATGTGTGTGTATGTGTGTGTGTGTGTGTGTGTGTGTATGTTTGTAGGAATTTCAATGTGTGTATTTCTGTAGGAGCTTAGGGCTGATTTTGATTTATGAGAGGTGAGGTGTTCTAGTAATATTTAACCGGGGGAATCTGTGTGTTTGTATGTCTGTAGGAGTTTAAGGCTGACCATGATTTGGGTGGGCAGGGTTGTTGACATATTACATGTATCCATGGGGATTTGTGGATGTGTCTGTCTATAGTAGTTTAAGGCTGATCGTGATTTGGGGTAGGTGAGGATGTTGTTGAGGTAAATTGGTTATGTGTATGTATGTATGTATGTATTTTTGTAAGAATTTAAGATGATTGTGATTTATTAGGGGCGACGTGTTCTTGTAATATGTAGCCGTGAGAATCTATGTGTATAGACGTCTGTAGAAGTTTAAGACTACCTGTAATTTCAGGTAGGTGAGAGTGCTGTGTTGTTGAGATTAATCTTATATATTGTATATGTATGTATGTATGATCATGGGAATTTTTATATGTATATCTGGGGGAGAATTTTAGGCTGGTCGTGATTTGTGAAAGGTGGGGTGTTGTTGAAATTTTCCTGCATATTTCTTATATGAATTCTGCTATGTGTGTGTGTATTTACGCTAATATTTATATGTAGATAGAAATAAATTGTTTTCAGTATCGACATTTGGTACTATAAAATACTATCATATGTCTGGACTTCCCTAATCTTATTATGTTTTTATACTTACGCTTGTTTTATATTTTCTCATACTTAAATTTGTCTCGCGTTAAAGTCTGCCTATATGAAATTTGTTTATATTACAGGTTTTGTTTATTTCAATCTTTGAATACATTTTTTTTTTTTTTTGTCATTGATGTCTTTTGTTCTTCTTGTTGTTGGTGTTGTTGTTATAAATATTCGTCTGTGTATAGATGCGATATATTCAGTTTTTTTTATTTGAAAATAAAAACGTTTTAATTTTTATCTGCGTTTACTTAAAAGTTTGTGAGGATTTTCTGTTTTTAAGTAAAACTGAATTCCTGAAGATACATACTCTATAGTAATAGCAACTAAAATAGAAATATTTCTTATACTTAATTTAATTTTTTTTTAAAGTTGATGCAACGATAGTAAGTTAACGTTAGAAATTTTTGGGGTACATAATTTTTTCTAACTATAGACTTTTTTCTTCACTTTCTACATTTGTTTTCGAAATCTTGCTTTGCTTTGCGTTATGAAAATGTATAAACATTTTTAAATGAAACTGATCCGGCACTCCAGCTTATATACTGATAGTTTTTTTTTCTTTGGTAGTCAACTTACTTCTTTTTTTATTTTTATTGATAAACATTTAAAATCAAAAGGGAGCTTTATATTGAAATTATTATTTTCATAATTGTTGAAAACAATCACTAGTTTTTTTTTGTGATGAAATCATTTGAAGTTGAAGCTGATATCTTTGCTTACTGTTTTAAATTAAAATTTTATTCAATAGAATAAAAGGAGCTTTTTTCTTAAATTCTGATGCAGTTAAGATCGGATATGAGACTGAATTTAAATGTACTTTTAAATTAGTCACAATGAACAAACTTATTTTCTTGTTGAAAAGCGATCATCAGAAAATGAAGTGGTTTTCATATAATTTAGGTATACCCTATCGACGACTCCTCTAGGATACAAGATGACTTTGTTTGACAAAATTTCTGTTGCTTTATACTGATAATATGTTTACATTAATAAGGTACATATGTATATGTTTATTTTATGAAGGGCTATTACCTATGGCTTTCATTTGACGTTCTATATGATTTTTTTTTTCATTTTATTAAAGTTCAGCGTGTTGTGTATATATTTCTGAAATGTTTAAGTGTGCTTTGTGTGTCCATCGGACAGAGTGTACGTTTTAGTTGGTCAGTCAGTCTATATATTTATTTATTTTTTTTTCTTCTAATGTACCACACCTTTTTTTCACATTTTACTACTTGAAATAGAGAAATTTTGTCTAATTTTTTTCAGGGTATCTACATACATTAGTTAAATATGTGTATGAATTTTTAAGAAAAAATTTTAAATAAAATATTGGAAAAAGAATTAATTATGTGAATGGTTTTTATTTCTTTATTAGCTTTACTTCGCTAGATCAAAAAAAATTTTTGTTTTTGCTTATTTGCAAATTCTTGTTTTCATGTCGCTTAAACATGTACAGTCTTGTTTTCATATCGCTTAGACATGCACAGTCTTGTTTTCATGATGCTTAGACATGCACAGTCTTGTTTTCATGATGCTTAAACATGTACAGTCTTGTTTTCTTTGAGAGGTTCTGCAGAAAACAAATTGAATTTCACAATATTATGAAATTCCATTAAATTTCATTAGATATTTTCATAAAGAGAAACAATTAAGATAATCGGATAAGTCCTTATATTTTTCACTACATACAAGTTTCTCTTATTTTCTAATCGAAAAATCTTAATCGGTGAGAGCGAGCTGAGTGAATTTCTAATTCCAAATTCCCAATTTTCTATTTGGCAATGATATATATTAATTATGTATTTTAAATTATAAATAAAAAGACATTAAAGAGTTTGTAAAATATAAATGTTTGTGCTTTTTTATTTAATATTTTCAGTTATTTCATAAAGAAATTTAAGACATAAATGACCACAGGTAAATGTATTGAAGTTCTGATGTTGATTATAGTTGTATTTCATATATGTACCAAGATATTTGACTACTTCCGAAGGAGGTTGTAAGTTTCCAAAGCTGTCGAAATATTCTTTTTCATTGTTGTTTTTATAATATGCTACCCAATGTATAACAAATCCTGTTGATACATTCCACATTCTATTTTCTTTGTTCGTTTTGGTAGAGTATTCAACATGAAAACTCCTCTAAAATATGGAATATTTATAGAGAAATGGTTTATGTCCACATCAGATAGTGGTCTGTTCGTAGCATCTCTAAGAGTTTTTTGATTCCTCTTTGTAAACTAAACCATAACCCTTTTTATATGGTTTTAAGTAAAGTCCCTTTCCAACTGCTATAGATTCCATCGCTCTATTATGTCTAATTGCTTCATCAAGTTGATTTTTTGCATTCTTTGTTGCATTAACAGCTTTAGCTATAGCAGTACCTCCAGTTGTTAGACTACCAATTGCACCCAGAGCAGTTAAAATCGGTATTAGAGGCAAAAACCCACCAATTTTTGGTACACGTATTACATGTGGTACTATAATTTGAGATTTTCTTCCTTTTAATGATTTGTTAATAGTTTTTCGGGCAATTTTAATTGCTGAGTTAATATCTAATGGTTTTTCCTTCTTTAGTATTTTTGTTGCAGCTCTAATTGATGTTCTAACAGTTTTTTATCATTTATATTGTTCTCTTTAACATTTTTCTTTTTCTCCACAACCATACCAAATTTTGTTTTGGCTTTCATTGCGTTAGTAACCATATAGGCAAATGATTTTTCAGCAATACTACTATCTTTTGATAAAACTCGATCCCAAGCAGAATTTTCAAGTATTTTATCAGCTTTATGTCTAATGCTTATTTTTTGAATAAGCTATATCGTGATCTTTACAAGCAGAGTCCAATAAATTAATTCCTTTGTCACCTCAATTTAAACGTTTTTGTAGTTTTGTTTCAGGTCCACAATACTAATATCCGGGAAGATAAAGTTCACCAGTTAGAGAGTTTATTCTTTTTATCTACTATACCTCCTCCAACGAAGGTGTTTTTATGACTAAACGTTTTCTGATATGATATAACTATATCATCTAATTTTGTCGATAATAACAGGTAACATTTATAAAATCTATTTAGTTCGTAATATTGTTCCTTCTACTATTTTTTTGTTTTTTTGTTTACTTGCCTCTATCTTGACTGATGGTTTCTCAGTCTTTAAACTTGTATATTCTCAACTTCTGTCTTGATGTTACTTTCTTCTTTCATGCGAATTCTTGTTTTTTCTTTTCATATCGCTTAAACATGCACAGTCTTGTTATCTTTGAAAGGTTCTGCACAAAACAAATCGAATTTCACAATATTATGAAATTCCATTATATTTCATTAGGTATTTTCATATCGACACCAACTGCTTTAACACCATCTCATTTACGTTTGCTAACAGCAAATAGTACAATAGGTGTCATCTATTAGATCAGCTTATCAGCTATTAGATCAGCTTGTTAGCACCTGGTCTGTTTTTCAGATCAGCTTTTCAGGAGCTGGTCTGGTTTTCAGATCAGCTTATCAGGACCTGGTCTGGTTATCAGATCAGCTTTTCAGGACCTGGTCTGGTTTTCAGATCAGCTTTTCAGGACCTGGTCTGGTTTTCAGATCAGCTTTTCAGGACCTGGTCTGGTTTTCAGATCAGCTTTTCAGGACCTGGTCTGGTTTTCAGATCAGCTTTTCAGGACCTGGTCTGGTTTTCAGATTAGGCTATCAGGAGCTGGTCTGGTTTTCAGATCAGCTTTTCAGGACCTGGTCTGGTTTTCAGATCAGCTTTTCAGTACCTGGTCTGGTTTTCAGATCAGCTTTTCAGGACCTGGTCTGGTTTTCAGATCAGCTTTTCAGGACCTGGTCTGGTTTTCAGATCAGCTTTTCAGGACCTGGTCTGGTTTTCAGATCAGGCTATCAGGACCTGGTCTGGTTTTCAGATCAGCTTATCAGGAGCTGGTCTGATTTTCAGGTCAGCTTATTAGGAGCTGGTCTGGTTTTCAGGTCAGATGAAATAACTAAAGTCTATCTTTTATTAGCAGTATTTTTTATTTTTTTTTTTCTATAACGAAAATCGTTTAATTCAATATATTTGCTTATAATAAAAAATCCATATTTATCCTTCCAACACTCTACAAATTTTTTAAAACTTGTCAAAATTCATATTACTGCCAACACGAACCTTGTAAACATGCTTCATATTTTTCTCATCTTACTTAAACATTATAATTACATTTGCATTGTCTCTTATTAAATGCTTATAGCCATATTCATAAAAATTTTAAAAAGCATTTCAAATGTTGTTTGAGCAAAATTCGCTAAAATTGTATTCATAATAGAATATTAACTTAAAAACGTTTTTTAACTTGCGTAAATCAACAAATCTTATAAATTAAATGCACCCATACTTAAAATAATTTTGAACTGACGTCGTTCTAGTTTTGCTTCTTGTTTATTTATATTTTTAACTTTGTCTGTATGTATGTATGTATGCATGTATTAAGAATTATGCTTATGTTTGGCACAAGTAGAATGAGTCATCATTCTTCTGTCGCCCCATACAAAAATATACACGTACACGTACATATGTATGTATATTATTCTGCTTTCCACATGCAACATCAGCAAATATCATAATTGAAATGTATTAAGCTTCATTACCAGAAAAAAAATAAATGTATAATAACCCATTCTTTTAATTGTGAAATTATATAATTTCTTTAACTATTCATATTTGTAGTAGTATATAGATAATTTTAGTATAAATATATGTTTTTAAACCTCAGATAGTAGTAGGGGAATGTTCATTTCGGTGTAGATTAAAATTTTAAAGTTTAATTACCCATAACTCCGACAAAGGACACCCAGAAATTATTACACAACCCAAATCACTGACAGACTCAAATTTCCACGGTCAGGCAGACAGACAGACAGACAGACAGACATACACTTAATGTAAAAAAAAAACTCCCTATGTTAAAAAAATAAGAGTGACTTATTGAACCACCCTCGAAAAATATTTAAAGGACTTATCGAACCACCCTCGTAGGTATCAAATTTCCAGAATTTTAAAATTTTCAAATTTTAATTACCCAAATTTAACAATTTCAGCAAAAATTTAACAATTTCAGCCCACAATTTAACAATTTCAGCCACAATTTAACAATTTTAATTGATCCAGGATGAACATTCCCCTACTACTATCTGAGGTTTAAAAACATATATTTATACTAAAATTATCTATATACTACTACAAATATGAATAGTTAAAGAAATTATATAATTTCACAATTAAAAGAATGGGTTATTATACATTTATTTTTTTTTCTGGTAATGAAGCTTAATACATTTCAATTATGATATTTGCTGATGTTGCATGTGGAAAGCAGAATAATATACATACATATGTACGTGTACGTGTATATTTTTGTATGGGGCGACAGAAGAATGATGACTCATTCTACTTGTGCCAAACATAAGCATAATTCTTAATACATGCATACATACATACATACAGACAAAGTTAAAAATATAAATAAACAAGAAGCAAAACTAGAACGACGTCAGTTCAAAATTATTTTAAGTATGGGTGCATTTAATTTATAAGATTTGTTGATTTACGCAAGTTAAAAAACGTTTTTAAGTTAATATTCTATTATGAATACAATTTTAGCGAATTTTGCTCAAACAACATTTGAAATGCTTTTTAAAATTTTTATGAATATGGCTATAAGCATTTAATAAGAGACAATGCAAATGTAATTATAATGTTTAAGTAAGATGAGAAAAATATGAAGCATGTTTACAAGGTTCATGTTGGCAGTAGTATGAATTTTGACAAGTTTTAAAAAATTTGTAGAGTGTTGGAAGGATAAATATGGATTTTTGATTATAAGCAAATATATTGAATTAAACGATTTTCGTTATAGAAAAAAAAATAAAAAATACTGCTAATAAAAGATAGACTTTAGTTATTTCATCTGACCTGAAAACCAGACCAGCTCCTAATAAGCTGACCTGAAAATCAGACCAGCTCCTGATAAGCTGATCTGAAAACCAGACCAGGTCCTGATAGCCTGATCTGAAAACCAGACCAGGTCCTGAAAAGCTGATCTGAAAACCAGACCAGGTCCTGAAAAGCTGATCTGAAAACCAGACCAGGTCCTGAAAAGCTGATCTGAAAACCAGACCAGGTACTGAAAAGCTGATCTGAAAACCAGACCAGGTCCTGAAAAGCTGATCTGAAAACCAGACCAGCTCCTGATAGCCTAATCTGAAAACCAGACCAGGTCCTGAAAAGCTGATCTGAAAACCAGACCAGGTCCTGAAAAGCTGATCTGAAAACCAGACCAGGTCCTGAAAAGCTGATCTGAAAACCAGACCAGGTCCTGAAAAGCTGATCTGAAAACCAGACCAGGTCCTGAAAAGCTGATCTGAAAACCAGACCAGGTCCTGAAAAGCTGATCTGAAAACCAGACCAGGTCCTGAAAAGCTGATCTGAAAACCAGACCAGGTCCTGAAAAGCTGATCTGATAACCAGACCAGGTCCTGATAAGCTGATCTGAAAACCAGACCAGCTCCTGAAAAGCTGATCTGAAAAACAGACCAGGTGCTAACAAGCTGATCTAATAGCTGATAAGCTGATCTAATAGATGACACCTATTAGTAGTAGGGAACTGGGCATTCTGGGACAATTAAAATTGTTAAATTGTTGCTGAAATTGTTAAATTTGGGTAATTAAAATTTGAAAATTGTTAAATTCTTGGAAATTTGTGTTTTTTTGTTTACATAAGGAGTTTTTTGTTTACATTAGGAGTTTTTTGTTTACATTAGGAGTTTTTGTTTACATTAAATGTATGTCTGTCTGTCTGTCTGTCTGCCTGCCTGACCGTGGGAAGTTTGTGTGTGGAATATTTTGTGTGAATGTATTAAGGCGGTTCATAGTTTGGCGGTTTTTATGTGTGTATGTGACGACGGGGAAAATCATGAAAATGGTTTTTCCTAATGCTGACGGAAAATCATCTAATGATTTTTCGTAATTCCGAAGGCAAAACATGATAATTTTTCGTAATACCGAAGGCAAAACATTATAATTTTTCCTAATGCCTACTGCAATACATGATAATTTTTCCTAATGCCTACTGCAATACATGATAATTTTTCCTAATGCCTACTGCAATACATGATAATTTTTCCTAATGCCTACTGCAATACATGATTATTATTTTTTTCAAATGCCGACGGCAAAAAATGAATATAATTTTTTCAAATGCCGACGGGAAAATGATTTTTCCTAATGACGACGGGAAAACGTGAAAGTTATTTTTTCTAATGCTAATGTAGGTGTTGCTAGACTGTGGGAATTTAAGGCTGACCGTGATTTGAGTGGGCGGCGTTGTTGCCGTAATATGTAACCATAGGAATTTGTGGATGTGTCTGTCTGTCTGTGAGAATTTAGGTGAAGGTTTGATTGGCAGGGGGCGGGGTGTAGTTGAGGTAGATCGATTGCGTGTGTAGTTGTGTGTGAATGTATGTGTGTGTGTGTGTGTGCGTGTGTGTGTATGTTTGTAGGAATTTCAATGTGTGTATTTCTGTAGGAGCTTAAGGCTGATTGTGATTTATGAGGGGTGAGGTGTTCTAGTAATATGCAACCGGGGGAATCTGTGTGTTTGTATGTCTGTAGGAGTTTAAGGCTGACCGTGATTTGGGTGGGCAGGGTTGTTGACGTAATATGTAGCCATGGGGATTTGTGAATGTGTCTCTCTATAGTAGTTTAAGGTTGATCGTGATTTGAGGTGGGTGAGGATGTTGTTGAGGTAAATTGGTTATGCGTATGTATGTATGTATGTATTTTTGTAAGAATTTAAGATGATTGTGATTTATTAGGGGCGAGGTGTTCTTGTAATATGTAGCCGTGAGAATCTATGTGTATAGACGTCTGTAGAAGTTTAAGACTATCTGTAATTTCAGGTAGGTGAGAGTGTTGTGTTGTTGAGATTAATCTTATATATTGTATATGTATGTATGATCATGGGAATTTGTGTATGTATATCTGAGGGAGAATTTAAGGCTCGTCATGATTTGCAAAAGGTGGGGTGTTGTTGAAATTTTCTTGGATATTTCTTATATGAATTCTGCTATGTGTGTGTATTTGAGCTGGTATTTATATGTAGGTAGAAATAAATTGTTTTCAACATCGACATTTGGTACTATAAAATACTATCATATATCTGGACTTCCCTAATCCTAGTATGCTTTTATACTTACGATTGCTTTATATTTTCTCATGCTTAAATTTGTCTCGCGTTGAAGTCGGTCTGTGTGAAATTTGTTTATATTACAGATTTTGTTTATTTAACTACATTCGTCTTCTTTGACTGAAAGAGTTATCTACACACAGAGAAAAACCAACTTGAAATCAGTAAGAACCATGCTGAATTAATAAGAACCATTAGCGAAGGTTTAGTCATATTGAAATTCCTTATTTCAATATGAACAAAATATTAATTTACAGTATTCATTTATTAAACTCATTAGTTTGTAGATATCTCAATATACATTTTCTACTATATTAAAAATTGTTGAATTAATGTGATGAATTCTTATTTTTAAATTTTTAAATTTGATATGTATACATACATATCTACAAATTGATTTTATGTATGTATGTATGTATGTATGTACATATATATGTACATACAAATAAGTGTTCAACTCAATCTTTGAATACATTTTTTATTTTATTTTTTGTCATGTGATGTCTGTTGTTGGTGAAATTAAAAACATTTTAATTTTTATCTGCGTTTACTTAAAAGTTTGTGAGGATTTTCTGTTGTAAGTAAAACTGAATTCTTGAAGATATGTACTTACATACTCTATAGTAATAGTAACTATAATAGAAATATTTCTTATACTTAATTTACAGTTTTTTAAAGTATAGGGTATAAAATTTTTTCTAGCTATAGCCTTCTACATTTATTTTGGAAAACTTGCTTTGCTTTTTAAAAATGTATAAACATTTTTAAATGAAACTGATCCGGCACTCCAGCTTAGGTACTGATAGTTTTTTTTTTGTTGTTAGTTAACTTACTTATTTTTTATTTTTTATTGGTAAACATTGGAAATCAAAAGGGAGTTTTATATTGTAATTATTATTTTCATAATTGTTGAAAACAATCGCTGCTTTTTGTTTGTTTTTTGCGATGAAATCATTTGAATTACTTTTGCAACTTTACGCGTTTATAAAAATTATGTTATTTTCTATATTTCTTAATTTATAAGACTTTTAGACTTTGTCCTTTAGGGGTTATATATTCTATTATACGATTATGAATAAGAATGCAGTAAGCTGATGTATTTGCTTACTGCTTCAAATTAAAATTTTATTAAATTGAATAAAAGGAGTTTTTTTTCTTAAACTCTGATGCAGTTAGAAGCGCTGGAGATTCTTTCATATAACAGCTTTTTAGGAATTTTTGATACATAGTATAATATAGAATTGGATAACATTTATTTTTAATTTTTATGTTAAGAAGTACGGGTATGAGACTGAATTTAAATGTACTTTTAAATTAGTTAAATCATAATGAACAAACATATTTTCTTCTTTAACAGCGATCAACAGAAAACGAACTCGTTTTCATATAATTTAGGTATACCCTATCGACGGCTCCTCTAGGATACAAGATGACTTTGTATGACGAAATTTCTGTTGCTTTATACTGATAATATGTTTACATTAATAAGATACATATACATATGTTTATTTTATGAACGGTGAGCACCTATGGCTTTTATTTAATGTTCTATATGACTTTTTTTTTCATTTTCTTTAATAATTTTCTCCCCATAATAGCATTCTAAATATTTCAAGGGCTCAAATGCTGTGTAGTCTTCTTCTGCAAACTTAACTAAACGTCTAACTTCTTCCAATGCTTCTTTATAAGAAGATATTTTGTTATGGTCTTCTTCTACGATACGTGCCCATCGGGCAGAGTGTACGTATTAGTTGGTCAGTCAGTCTCTATTTTTATTTATTTTTTTTTCTTCTAATGTGCCACTCCTTTTTTTAGATTTTACTACTTGGAATAGAGAATTTTTGTCTAATTTTTTGGTGGGTATATACATTAGGTATGTAGAAATTAGTTTAGATACAAAGAAATGCATGTTTAATATACAACTATTGTATCAAATCGATCTCAAATAACTCAGTTACCTCTACCCGCAATTCACCGTTGGTGTATTTATAAAGTGTTAGAAACAATGAAATATCTATGTTTTGAGAGAATTTTTCCCCTCAAGTATTTCTACATGAGGTTTGAGGGGTCAATCACTGTCGCATTCATATGTAATGATTATTCACTTAAAAAACGTCATCATCACCATCAATCATCTCCGTATACAATACATTCATGAGTTGGGTTGATCCAGATACAATTGCTGTCTCATCACCTTCTAACAGCTTTATATATTTTGCTAGTATGCATGCCTTAGCATGCTTCTATCGATAGTGACGTAAGAGTCCGAGATGTAGAGTGTTACAATTAAAAATCTTTACTATTAGAATATACCAGTTCGCTCTTTTGAATTTTTACAAAGTAGATACATATGTATGTATTTCATTGACCACAAAATCATAAAATTTCTTTGCTTACAAAATTGTATGACGTGAGGATTTTTTTTTTTTTTTTTTTTGAAATTATACATGCTTCGGCATGCTTTCATTTTTTTTTCTATAAATTTATGTAATACTCATACAGATACAGATATAAAGTAAGATCTGTTTACTGTACATTTTAAAATTTATGCATGCTTCAGCATGATTCTAGTTGAAGCGTATATTCATTCACTAAGTTTGTTTGATACTTATTCATACACATGTACATTCTTAAAGATTGGATATCAAAGTCCAATTTCCGTAGTTTATCTATATTTTCTAAAGATCTGATAGCTAAAGAAATAAATAGAGTGAAGATCTTCTATAATAATCCCATTGTCATATTGTAAAATTTTGCGTGCTAGCGCTTTCGATGGGAAAATATACATACAACTTTATAAAAAGTGATAATATGATGTGCTGCTGAATATTGCACTATGTTATAGTTCATTTTAAACACTGAAGTTTTAGCAATATTTCATTCAGACCAACAAGTTTAGAGAATTCCACTACATTTAGTTAATTATCTTTCTTAAGACCCATCATTCCTAATCAATCCTACAAAAAACAACACAAACTAGATTTTTCGTTTTAATTTTATTTTTATTAAATTCAACATTCATTCTTCAAATTACTTTATACTATATTAAGTAGCTTTTCCTCATTTGTTGAGTTGACTTTAATAGGAGACATTTTAATGGTACGATGAACTTTTCTATTGCATGCATTGAGTAAATCTTTATACATACCAATCCACTTATATGAACCATTAAAGCTAATTCTTTTCACATCATACCTTTCAATGATCTATTAAATCATTCTAATATTGATGCTTTCATATTAAGTAATGTTTAATCTTCTATTTATGTATGAGCTTTCCCAAGTATTTATTAAAAAATTCTTTAGAATCATCTGTTTGTAAGTTTTTTGGTACCCGTACCACTTCAAAAATATTTTCCATTGCCTTGGTTTTTAGAGTGCAGCTTTTATTTTCAGCTGTACTTTGAGAATGTGTCAATTACAGTCTTCAAAAATCAACAATTTCTATTTTCTGTAGAAAAGTTCTACATTTCACCTAACTTAGCTCCATAAAACATCATATATTCCTGTCATTACATCTCTACAAGCACAAACAGTTGTTGAGATTTAATATGGAGTTCGTTAACTAAATTCCTTTTTAAGGACATAGAATTGTTTCACAGATTTTTTCGAAAGTGTTGTGATCTACATCTTGGACTTTCAGCTATTTATACTAACATGTAGTTAATTTTCTAATCTATATATTTAACCGTAAACTCTTCAATTTGTTTTTAATTATTTACTTTTTAGAATTGCTTTTTCAATTTTATAACTGTCTTCTTTCTCTAATTTTATTTCACGCTGTAGTTCCTCAATTTGCATTTAAATATATTCTTGAATATTAATGCTTTAAGCTATATTATTAATTTGTCTTGTATTTTATCTTCATTCAGTTTGATGTAACTATCAACAATAGTTTGTATCTAATTCATTTATGCCTTCCAATACTGATAAGTCAGTATAAATGTCTTCAGAATTGGAAGTCTATGAGTAAAATCATCGTCATCATCATTCTCAGTATTAGCATCATTAAATATGATGGTATTATCAAATATTGTTCCTTCTACTAGTTTCTTTGGGGTACTTGTCTATATCTTGAGTGAAGGTTTCTCAGGCTTTAAACTTGTACATTTTCAACTTCTGTCTTGATTTTACTTTCTTGTTTCATAAGAACTCTTTTAATATTTTTAGAACTATTTATGAATTCTTCTGCTATAGGTTTAAATGTATCTTTTAGTTGTTCACTTGTATCTATTTCACCAGTTTTTATACTACGAAGCTTTTTCTTCAACACATTTCTTGTCAACACCAACTGTCTTAAAATTTTCTCATCCATGTTCGCTAAGGGCAAATAACAGGTATCAGCAATCAGATCAGCTTTTCAGGAGCTGGTCTGGTTTTCAGATCAGCTTTTCAGGACCTGGTCTGGTTTTCAGATCAGCTTTTCAGGACCTGGTCTGGTTTTCAGATCAGCTTATCAGGACCTGGTCTGGTTTTCAGATCAGCTTTTCAGGACCTGGTCTGGTTTTCAGATCAGCTTATCAGGACCTGGTCTGGTTATCAGATCAGCTTGTCAGGAGCTGGTCTGGTTATCAGATCAGCTTATCAGGAGCTGGTCTGGTTTTCAGATCAGCTTATCAGGAGCTGGTCTGGTTATCAGATCAGCTTATCAGGAGCTGGTCTGGTTATCAGATCAACCTATCAGGAGCTAATCTGATTTTTAGATCAGCTTATCAGGTAACAGATCAGGCTATCAGGAGCTGTTCAGATTTTCATTTCAAGATATCTGAGTCAGATTTAGTTATCAGTGTACAAGTAGCTAGCCATTTATAACATTTATATACATGAAGTTTAAAGTCAGATGAAATACGAAAAAGTAAAGTTTTATCTAGTAAAATTATTTTCTATAACGATCATCGTTTAATTCACTATCTTTGCTTATAATCAAAAATCCATATTTATCCTTTCAACATGCTTTTTATTTTTCTCACCTAACTTAAACATTAAATATACATTATGATGATCTCTTATCAAATGTTTGGTGATTCTGGTGTAAGTTTTACATAAGTAGAATGAATCAACATTCTTATCTCTCCCCATACAAAAATATGCTTCCCATACGCATCATCGTTAAATATCATATTGGAATTACTTTGGACTGAAATAACAGATTCACTATCGGTAAATTTTGTAATATATTATTGTTTTAATTGATATAATTAATTTCTTCAGATATTTATATCTGGGGTGATATAAAGATTTTGAGTATAAATAAATGTTCTCAAAATTTAAGTCCATTAGGACTTTCTAGCAAGCCAATCATAGCGTTTTTTTTTCGTAATTTGACAGGTCAACTATTGTTGCACGAATAGAATTTGATATAAGGGAACTATGATTTATTTTTGAACTATCGTTCGATGAATCATCAATATTTCGTACCAAGGTATTTTAGGTTGTTTTACTAACCGCATTTATGTAGCTAAATACATTTTATAAATATTATCTCTTATTATAAAAAAATAAACTAATACAGCTATGCCATATCAGAAAATATTTTCTGAAATCGTATAGCTGCACTAGTTTATTTTTTCTATAATAAGAGATAATGATCCACACTCATAATCAAAACAGCATAAAAATATCCTTTGTTTTGACTATGAGTATGCATCAATATTTATGAAATGCGTTTAGTTACAAAAATGTGGTTAGTAAAACAAAGTATATTTTAACAGCCTTATTTATAACACTTATTAGGGCTTTATAAAGACTTTAAGAAAAAATTTTTATAAAAAATTTGTTTTAAAAAGCCTTTCCAAAGCCTTAATAAGTATTATAAATAAGGCTGTAAGAGTTTAAAATCAGTATTTTTTATGATAATACTGATTTGAAACTCTTAAAATATTCTTTGTTTTGACTATGAGTAGGGGCCATTATCTCTTATTATAGGACAAATAAAATAATATAGCTATACGATTTCAGAAAATATTTTCTGATATCGTATAGCTACATTTTTAATTTTTCTATAATAAGAGATAATATTTATGAAATACATTTCATAAATATTGGCGCATACTCATAGTAAAAACAACCTAAAAATACCTTGGTACGAAATATTGATGAATCATCAAAATTTCATACCATCCTATATTTATGTTGTTTTACTAATCGCATTTTGTAAATAAATGCATTTCATAAATATTATCTATTATTATAGAAAGAATCAAATAGTATGGTTATATGATATTAGAAAACATGATTTCTGATATCATATAATCATACTATTTTATTTTTCTATAATAAGAGATAATGACTCATACTCATAGTCAAAACAAAGGATATTTATATGCTGTTTTGATTATGAGTATGCATCAATATTTATGAAATGCATTTAGTTATAAAATGCGGTTAGTAAAACAAAGTATATTTTAAGTGTTTAAGACCACCATTTTATGGTAATACCGGTTTTAAACACTTAAAGCATACTTTGTTTTGACTATGAGCATGAGGTGATATTTATGAAATGGATTTTATAAATATTGACTCATACCCTTAGTCAAAACAACATAAATAATTCTTGGTACGAAATATTGATGAATCATCGAACGATAGTTCAAAAATAAATCATAGTTCCTTTATATCAAATTCTATTCGTGCAACAATAGTTGACCTGTCAAATTACGAAAAAAAACGCTATGATTGGCTTGCTAGAAAGTCCTAATGGACTTAAATTTTGAGAACATTTATTTATAGTCAAAATCTTTATATCACCCCAGATATAAATATCTGAAGAAATTAATTACATCAATTAAAATAATAATATATTACAAAATTTACCGATAGTGAATCTGTTATTTCAGTCCAAAGTAATTCCAATATGATATTTAACGATGATGCGTGTGGGAAGCATATTTTTGTATGGGGAGAGATAAGAATGTTGATTCATTCTACTTATGTAAAACTTACACCAGAATCACCAAACATTTAATAAGAGATCATCATAATAGTAGTTGTGAACTATCGCTTCTGTGGCAATTAAAATTGTTAAATTGTGGCTGAAATTGTTAAATTGTTGCTGAAATTGTTAAATTTGGGTAATTAAAATTTGAAAATTGTTAAATTCTTGGAAATTTGTGTTTTTTTGTTTACATAAGGAGTTTTTTGTTTATATAAGGAGTTTTTTTTGTTTACATTAGGAGTTTTTTGTTTACATTAGGAGTTTTTGTTTACATTAAGTGTATGTCTGTCTGTCGGTCTGTCTGTCTGCCTGCCTGACCGTGGGAAGTTTGTGTGTGGAATATTTTGTGTGAATGTATTAAGGCGGTTCATAGTTTGGCGGTTTTTATGTGTGTATGTGACGACGGGGAAAATCATGAAAATGGTTTTTCCTAATGCCTACTGCAATACATGATTATTATTTTTTTCAAATGCCGACGGCAAAAAATGAATATAATTTTTTCAAATGCCGACGGGAAAATGATTTTTCCTAATGACGACGGGAAAACGTGAAAGTTATTTTTTCTAATGCTAATGTAGGTGTTGCTAGACTGTGGGAATTTAAGGCTGACCGTGATTTGAGTGGGTGGCGTTGTTGCCGTAATATGTAACCATAGGAATTTGTGGATGTGTCTGTCTGTCTGTGAGAATTTATGTGAAGGTTTGATTGGCAGGGGGCGGGGTGTAGTTGAGGTAGATCGATTGCGTGTGTAGTTGTGTGTGAATGTATGTGTATGTGTGTGTGTGTGTGTGTGTGTGTGTATGTGTATGTTTGTAGGAATTTCAATGTGTATATTTCTGTAGGAGCTTAAGGCTGATTGTGATTTATGAGGGGTGAGGTGTTCTAGTAATATGCAACCGGGGGAATCTGTGTGTTTGTATGTCTGTAGGAGTTTAAGGCTGACCATGATTTGGGTGGGCAGGGTTGTTGACATATTACATGTATCCATGGGGATTTGTGGATGTGTCTGTCTATAGTAGTTTAAGGCTGATCGTGATTTGGGGTAGGTGAGGATGTTGTTGAGGTAAATTGGTTATGTGTATGTATGTATATATGTATTTTTGTAAGAATTTAAGATGATTGTGATTTATTAGGGCCGAGGTGTTCTTGTAATATGTAGCCGTGAGAATCTATGTGTATAGACGTCTGTAGAAGTTTAAGACTATCTGTAATTTCAGGTAGGTGAGAGTGTTGTGTTGTTGAGATTAATCTTATATATTGTATATGTATGTATGATCATGGGAATTTGTGTATGTATATCTGAGGGAGAATTTAAGGCTCGTCATGATTTGCAAAAGGTGGGGTGTTGTTGAAATTTTCTTGGATATTTCTTATATGAATTCTGCTATGTGTGTGTATTTGAGCTGGTATTTATGTGTAGGTAGAAATAAATTGTTTTCAATATCGACATATGGTACTATAAAATACTATCATATATCTGGACTTCCCTAATCCTAGTATGCTTTTATACTTACGATTGCTTTATATTTTCTCATGCTTAAATTTGTCTCGCGTTGAAGTCAGTCTGTGTGAAATTTGTTTATATTACAGATTTTGTTTATTTAACTACTTTCGTCTTCTTTGACTGAAAGAGTTATCTACACACAGAGAAAAACCAACTTGAAATCAGTAAGAACCATGCTGAATTAATAAGAACCATTAGCGAAGGTTTAGTCATATTGAAATTTCTTATTTCAATATGGACAAAATATTAATTTACAGTATTCATTTATTAAACTCATTAGTTTGTAGATATCTCAATATACATTTTCTATTATATTAAAAATTATTGAATTAATGTGATGAATTCTTATTTTTAAGCTGCAGATTTTCCCTGAGTGTATTGATTGTTTATATTTGCATTGTGCTTTAACTAAACGACGCTTCATATATTTTCATGATGTAGGTCTAATAAATACTTAAGCATTGATAAGAAATTTGATATGTATACATACATATCTACAAATTGATTTTATGTATGTATGTATGTATGTATGTATGTACATATATATGTACATACAAATAAGTGTTCAATTCAATCTTTGAATACATTTTTTATTTTATTTTTTGTCATGTGATGTCTGTTGTTGGTGAAATTAAAAACATTTTAATTTTTATCTGCGTTTACTTAAAAGTTTGTGAGGATTTTCTGTTGTAAGTAAAACTGAATTCTTGAAGATATGTGCTTACATACTCTATAGTAATAGTAACTATAATAGAAATATTTCTTATACTTAATTTACAGTTTTTTAAAGTATAGGGTATAAAATTTTTTCTAGCTATAGCCTTCTACATTTATTTTGGAAAGCTTGCTTTGCTTTTTGAAAATGTATAAACATTTTTAAATGAAACTGATCCGGCACTCCAGCTTAGGTACTGATAGTTTTTTTTGTTGTTAGTTAACTTACTTATTTTTTATTTTTTATTGATAAACATTGGAAATCAAAAGGGAGTTTTATATTGTAATTATTATTTTCATAATTGTTGAAAACAATCGCTGCTTTTTGTTTGTTTTTTGCGATGAAATCATTTGAATTACTTTTGCAACTTTACGCGTTTATAAAAATTATGTTATTTTCTATATTTCTTAATTTATAAGACTTTTAGACTTTGTCCTTTAGGGGTTATATATTCTATTATACGATTATGAATAAGAATGCAGTAAGCTGATGTATTTGCTTACTGCTTCAAATTAAAATTTTATTAAATTGAATAAAAGGAGTTTTTTTTCTTAAACTCTGATGCAGTTAGAAGCGCTGGAGATTCTTTCATATAACAGCTTTTTAGGAATTTTTGATACATAGTATAATATAGAATTGGATAACATTTATTTTTAATTTTTATGTTAAGAAGTACGGGTATGAGACTGAATTTAAATGTACTTTTAAATTAGTTAAATCATAATGAACAAACATATTTTCTTCTTTAACAGCGATCAACAGAAAACGAACTCGTTTTCATATAATTTAGGTATACCCTATCGACGGCTCCTCTAGGATACAAGATGACTTTGTATAACGAAATTTCTGTTGCTTTATACTGATAATATGTTTACATTAATAAGATACATATACATATGTTTATTTTATGAACGGTGAGCACCTATGGCTTTTATTTAATGTTCTATATGACTTTTTTTTCATTTTCTTTAATAATTTTCTCCCCATAATAGCATTCTAAATATTTCAAGGGCTCAAATGCTGTGTAGTCTTCTTCTGCAAACTTAACTAAACGTCTAACTTCTTCCAATGCTTCTTTATAAGAAGATATTTTGTTATGGTCTTCTTCTACGATACGTGCCCATCGGGCAGAGTGTACGTATTAGTTGGTCAGTCAGTCTCTATTTTTATTTATTTTTTTTTCTTCTAATGTGCCACTCCTTTTTTTAGATTTTACTACTTGGAATAGAGAATTTTTGTCTAATTTTTTGGTGGGTATATACATTAGGTATGTAGAAATTAGTTTAGATACAAAGAAATGCATGTTTAATATACAACTATTGTATCAAATCGATCTCAAATAACTCAGTTACCTCTACCCGCAATTCACCGTTGGTGTATTTATAAAGTGTTAGAAACAATGAAATATCTATGTTTTGAGAGAATTTTTCCCCTCAAGTATTTCTACATGAGGTTTGAGGGGTCAATCACTGTCGCATTCATATGTAATGATTATTCACTTAAAAAAGGTCATCATCACCATCAATCATCTCCGTATACAATACATTCATGAGTTGGGTTGATCCAGATACAATTGCTGTCTCATCACCTTCTAACAGCTTTATATATTTTGCTAGTATGCATGCATTAGCATGCTTCTATCGATAGTGACGTAAGAGTCCGAGATGTAGAGTGTTACAATTAAAAATCTTTACTATTAGAATTTACCAGTTCGCTCTTTTAAATTTTTACAAAGTAGATACATATGTATGTATTTCATTGACCACAAAATCATAAAATTTCTTTGCTTACAAAATTGTATGACGTGAGGATTTTTTTTTTTTTTTTTTTTTTTTTTTTTGAAATTATACATGCTTCGGCATGCTTTCATTTTTTTTTCTATAAATTTATGTAATACTCATACAGATACAGATATAAAGTAAGATCTGTTTACTGTACATTTTAAAATTTATGCATGCTTCAGCATGATTCTAGTTGAAGCGTATATTCATTCACTAAGTTTGTTTGATACTTATTCATACACATGTACATTCTTAAAGATTGGATATCAAAGTCCAATTTCCGTAGTTTATCTATATTTTCTAAAGATCTGATAGCTAAAGAAATAAATAGAGTGAAGATCTTCTATAATAATCCCATTGTCATATTGTAAAATTTTGCGTGCTAGCGCTTTCGATGGGAAAATATACATACAACTTTATAAAAAGTGATAATATGATGTGCTGCTGAATATTGCACTATGTTATAGTTCATTTTAAACACTGAAGTTTTAGCAATATTTCATTCAGACCAACAAGTTTAGAGAATTCCACTACATTTAGTTAATTATCTTTCTTAAGACCCATCATTCCTAATCAATCCTACAAAAAACAACACAAACTAGATTTTTCGTTTTAATTTTATTTTTATTAAATTCAACATTCATTCTTCAAATTACTTTATACTATATTAAGTAGCTTTTCCTCATTTGTTGAGTTGACTTTAATAGGAGACATTTTAATGGTACGATGAACTTTTCTATTGCATGCATTGAGTAAATCTTTATACATACCAATCCACTTATATGAACCATTAAAGCTAATTCTTTTCGCATCATACCTTTCAATGATCTATTAAATCATTCTAATATTGATGCTTTCATATTAAGTAATGTTTAATCTTCTATTTATGTATGAGCTTTCCCAAGTATTTATTAAAAAATTCTTTAGAATCATCTGTTTGTAAGTTTTTTGGTACCCGTACCACTTCAAAAATATTTTCCATTGCCTTGGTTTTTAGAGTGCAGCTTTTATTTTCAGCTGTACTTTGAGAATGTGTCAATTACAGTCTTCAAAAATCAACAATTTCTATTTTCTGTAGAAAAGTTCTACATTTCACCTAACTTAGCTCCATAAAACATCATATATTCCTGTCATTACATCTCTACAAGCACAAACAGTTGTTGAGATTTAATATGGAGTTCGTTAACTAAATTCCTTTTTAAGGACATAGAATTGTTTCACAGATTTTTTCGAAAGTGTTGTGATCTACATCTTGGACTTTCAGCTATTTATACTAACATGTAGTTAATTTTCTAATCTATATATTTAACCGTAAACTCTTCAATTTGTTTTTAATTATTTACTTTTTAGAATTGCTTTTTCAATTTTATAACTGTCTTCTTTCTCTAATTTTATTTCACGCTGTAGTTCCTCAATTTGCATTTAAATATATTCTTGAATATTAATGCTTTAAGCTATATTATTAATTTGTCTTGTATTTTATCTTCATTCAGTTTGATGTAACTATCAACAATAGTTTGTATCTAATTCATTTATGCCTTCCAATACTGATAAGTCAGTATAAATGTCTTCAGAATTGGAAGTCTATGAGTAAAATCATCGTCATCATCATTCTCAGTATTAGCATCATTAAATATGATGGTATTATCAAATATTGTTCCTTCTACTAGTTTCTTTGGGGTACTTGTCTATATCTTGAGTGAAGGTTTCTCAGGCTTTAAACTTGTACATTTTCAACTTCTGTCTTGATTTTACTTTCTTGTTTCATAAGAACTCTTTTAATATTTTTAGAACTATTTATGAATTCTTCTGCTATAGGTTTAAATGTATCTTTTAGTTGTTCACTTGTATCTATTTCACCAGTTTTTATACTACGAAGCTTTTTCTTCAACACATTTCTTGTCAACACCAACTGTCTTAAAATTTTCTCATCCATGTTCGCTAAGGGCAAATAACAGGTATCAGCAATCAGATCAGCTTTTCAGGAGCTGGTCTGGTTTTCAGATCAGCTTTTCAGGACCTGGTCTGGTTTTCAGATCAGCTTTTCAGGACCTGGTCTGGTTTTCAGATCAGCTTATCAGGACCTGGTCTGGTTTTCAGATCAGCTTTTCAGGACCTGGTCTGGTTTTCAGATCAGCTTATCAGGACCTGGTCTGGTTATCAGATCAGCTTGTCAGGAGCTGGTCTGGTTATCAGATCAGCTTATCAGGAGCTGGTCTGGTTTTCAGATCAGCTTATCAGGAGCTGGTCTGGTTATCAGATCAGCTTATCAGGAGCTGGTCTGGTTATCAGATCAACCTATCAGGAGCTAATCTGATTTTTAGATCAGCTTATCAGGTAACAGATCAGGCTATCAGGAGCTGTTCAGATTTTCATTTCAAGATATCTGAGTCAGATTTAGTTATCAGTGTACAAGTAGCTAGCCATTTATAACATTTATATACATGAAGTTTAAAGTCAGATGAAATACGAAAAAGTAAAGTTTTATCTAGTAAAATTATTTTCTATAACGATCATCGTTTAATTCACTATCTTTGCTTATAATCAAAAATCCATATTTATCCTTTCAACATGCTTTTTATTTTTCTCACCTAACTTAAACATTAAATATACATTATGATGATCTCTTATCAAATGTTTGGTGATTCTGGTGTAAGTTTTACATAAGTAGAATGAATCAACATTCTTATCTCTCCCCATACAAAAATATGCTTCCCATACGCATCATCGTTAAATATCATATTGGAATTACTTTGGACTGAAATAACAGATTCACTATCGGTAAATTTTGTAATATATTATTGTTTTAATTGATATAATTAATTTCTTCAGATATTTATATCTGGGGTGATATAAAGATTTTGAGTATAAATAAATGTTCTCAAAATTTAAGTCCATTAGGACTTTCTAGCAAGCCAATCATAGCGTTTTTTTTTCGTAATTTGACAGGTCAACTATTGTTGCACGAATAGAATTTGATATAAGGGAACTATGATTTATTTTTGAACTATCGTTCGATGAATCATCAATATTTCGTACCAAGGTATTTTAGGTTGTTTTACTAACCGCATTTATGTAGCTAAATACATTTTATAAATATTATCTCTTATTATAAAAAAATAAACTAATACAGCTATGCCATATCAGAAAATATTTTCTGAAATCGTATAGCTGCACTAGTTTATTTTTTCTATAATAAGAGATAATGATCCACACTCATAATCAAAACAGCATAAAAATATCCTTTGTTTTGACTATGAGTATGCATCAATATTTATGAAATGCGTTTAGTTACAAAAATGTGGTTAGTAAAACAAAGTATATTTTAACAGCCTTATTTATAACACTTATTAGGGCTTTATAAAGACTTTTTAAGAAAAAATTTTTATAAAAAATTTGTTTTAAAAAGCCTTTCCAAAGCCTTAATAAGTATTATAAATAAGGCTGTAAGAGTTTAAAATCAGTATTTTTTATGATAATACTGATTTGAAACTCTTAAAATATTCTTTGTTTTGACTATGAGTAGGGGCCATTATCTCTTATTATAGGACAAATAAAATAATATAGCTATACGATTTCAGAAAATATTTTCTGATATCGTATAGCTACATTTTTAATTTTTCTATAATAAGAGATAATATTTATGAAATACATTTCATAAATATTGGCGCATACTCATAGTAAAAACAACCTAAAAATACCTTGGTACGAAATATTGATGAATCATCAAAATTTCATACCATCCTATATTTATGTTGTTTTACTAATCGCATTTTGTAAATAAATGCATTTCATAAATATTATCTATTATTATAGAAAGAATCAAATAGTATGGTTATATGATATTAGAAAACATGATTTCTGATATCATATAATCATACTATTTTATTTTTCTATAATAAGAGATAATGACTCATACTCATAGTCAAAACAAAGGATATTTATATGCTGTTTTGATTATGAGTATGCATCAATATTTATGAAATGCATTTAGTTATAAAATGCGGTTAGTAAAACAAAGTATATTTTAAGTGTTTAAGACCACCATTTTATGGTAATACCGGTTTTAAACACTTAAAGCATACTTTGTTTTGACTATGAGCATGAGCTGATATTTATGAAATGGATTTTATAAATATTGACTCATACCCTTAGTCAAAACAACATAAATAATTCTTGGTACGAAATATTGATGAATCATCGAACGATAGTTCAAAAATAAATCATAGTTCCTTTATATCAAATTCTATTCGTGCAACAATAGTTGACCTGTCAAATTACGAAAAAAAAACGCTATGATTGGCTTGCTAGAAAGTCCTAATGGACTTAAATTTTGAGAACATTTATTTATAGTCAAAATCTTTATATCACCCCAGATATAAATATCTGAAGAAATTAATTACATCAATTAAAATAATAATATATTACAAAATTTACCGATAGTGAATCTGTTATTTCAGTCCAAAGTAATTCCAATATGATATTTAACGATGATGCGTGTATGAAGCATATTTTTGTATGGGGAGAGATAAGAATGTTGATTCATTCTACTTATGTAAAACTTACACCAGAATCACCAAACATTTAATAAGAGATCATCATAATAGTAGTTGTGAACTATCGCTTCTGTGGCAATTAAAATTGTTAAATTGTGGCTGAAATTGTTAAATTGTTGCTGAAATTGTTAAATTTGGGTAATTAAAATTTGAAAATTGTTAAATTCTTGGAAATTTGTGTTTTTTTGTTTACATAAGGAGTTTTTTGTTTATATAAGGAGTTTTTTTTGTTTACATTAGGAGTTTTTTGTTTACATTAGGAGTTTTTGTTTACATTAAGTGTATGTCTGTCTGTCGGTCTGTCTGTCTGCCTGCCTGACCGTGGGAAGTTTGTGTGTGGAATATTTTGTGTGAATGTATTAAGGCGGTTCATAGTTTGGCGGTTTTTATGTGTGTATGTGACGACGGGGAAAATCATGAAAATGGTTTTTCCTAATGCCTACTGCAATACATGATTATTATTTTTTTCAAATGCCGACGGCAAAAAATGAATATAATTTTTTCAAATGCCGACGGGAAAATGATTTTTCCTAATGACGACGGGAAAACGTGAAAGTTATTTTTTCTAATGCTAATGTAGGTGTTGCTAGACTGTGGGAATTTAAGGCTGACCGTGATTTGAGTGGGTGGCGTTGTTGCCGTAATATGTAACCATAGGAATTTGTGGATGTGTCTGTCTGTCTGTGAGAATTTATGTGAAGGTTTGATTGGCAGGGGGCGGGGTGTAGTTGAGGTAGATCGATTGCGTGTGTAGTTGTGTGTGAATGTATGTGTATGTGTGTGTGTGTGTGTGTGTATGTGTATGTTTGTAGGAATTTCAATGTGTATATTTCTGTAGGAGCTTAAGGCTGATTGTGATTTATGAGGGGTGAGGTGTTCTAGTAATATGCAACCGGGGGAATCTGTGTGTTTGTATGTCTGTAGGAGTTTAAGGCTGACCATGATTTGGGTGGGCAGGGTTGTTGACGTAATATGTATCCATGGGGATTTGTGGATGTGTCTGTCTATAGTAGTTTAAGGCTGATCGTGATTTGAGGTGGGTGAGGATGTTGTTGAGGTAAATTGGTTATGTGTATGTATGTATATATGTATTTTTGTAAGAATTTAAGATGATTGTGATTTATTAGGGCCGAGGTGTTCTTGTAATATGTAGCCGTGAGAATCTATGTGTATAGACGTCTGTAGAAGTTTAAGACTATCTGTAATTTCAGGTAGGTGAGAGTGTTGTGTTGTTGAGATTAATCTTATATATTGTATATGTATGTATGATCATGGGAATTTGTGTATGTATATCTGAGGGAGAATTTAAGGCTCGTCATGATTTGCAAAAGGTGGGGTGTTGTTGAAATTTTCTTGGATATTTCTTATATGAATTCTGCTATGTGTGTGTATTTGAGCTGGTATTTATGTGTAGGTAGAAATAAATTGTTTTCAATATCGACATATGGTACTATAAAATACTATCATATATCTGGACTTCCCTAATCCTAGTATGCTTTTATACTTACGATTGCTTTATATTTTCTCATGCTTAAATTTGTCTCGCGTTGAAGTCAGTCTGTGTGAAATTTGTTTATATTACAGATTTTGTTTATTTAACTACTTTCGTCTTCTTTGACTGAAAGAGTTATCTACACACAGAGAAAAACCAACTTGAAATCAGTAAGAACCATGCTGAATTAATAAGAACCATTAGCGAAGGTTTAGTCATATTGAAATTTCTTATTTCAATATGGACAAAATATTAATTTACAGTATTCATTTATTAAACTCATTAGTTTGTAGATATCTCAATATACATTTTCTATTATATTAAAAATTATTGAATTAATGTGATGAATTCTTATTTTTAAGCTGCAGATTTTCCCTGAGTGTATTGATTGTTTATATTTGCATTGTGCTTTAACTAAACGACGCTTCATATATTTTCATGATGTAGGTCTAATAAATACTTAAGCATTGATAAGAAATTTGATATGTATACATACATATCTACAAATTGATTTTATGTATGTATGTATGTACATATATATGTACATACAAATAAGTGTTCAATTCAATCTTTGAATACATTTTTTATTTTATTTTTTGTCATGTGATGTCTGTTGTTGGTGAAATTAAAAACATTTTAATTTTTATCTGCGTTTACTTAAAAGTTTGTGAGGATTTTCTGTTGTAAGTAAAACTGAATTCTTGAAGATATGTGCTTACATACTCTATAGTAATAGTAACTATAATAGAAATATTTCTTATACTTAATTTACAGTTTTTTAAAGTATAGGGTATAAAATTTTTTCTAGCTATAGCCTTCTACATTTATTTTGGAAAGCTTGCTTTGCTTTTTGAAAATGTATAAACATTTTTAAATGAAACTGATCCGGCACTCCAGCTTAGGTACTGATAGTTTTTTTTGTTGTTAGTTAACTTACTTATTTTTTATTTTTTATTGATAAACATTGGAAATCAAAAGGGAGTTTTATATTGTAATTATTATTTTCATAATTGTTGAAAACAATCGCTGCTTTTTGTTTGTTTTTTGCGATGAAATCATTTGAATTACTTTTGCAACTTTACGCGTTTATAAAAATTATGTTATTTTCTATATTTCTTAATTTATAAGACTTTTAGACTTTGTCCTTTAGGGGTTATATATTCTATTATACGATTATGAATAAGAATGCAGTAAGCTGATGTATTTGCTTACTGCTTCAAATTAAAATTTTATTAAATTGAATAAAAGGAGTTTTTTTTCTTAAACTCTGATGCAGTTAGAAGCGCTGGAGATTCTTTCATATAACAGCTTTTTAGGAATTTTTGATACATAGTATAATATAGAATTGGATAACATTTATTTTTAATTTTTATGTTAAGAAGTACGGGTATGAGACTGAATTTAAATGTACTTTTAAATTAGTTAAATCATAATGAACAAACATATTTTCTTCTTTAACAGCGATCAACAGAAAACGAACTCGTTTTCATATAATTTAGGTATACCCTATCGACGGCTCCTCTAGGATACAAGATGACTTTGTATGACGAAATTTCTGTTGCTTTATACTGATAATATGTTTACATTAATAAGATACATATACATATGTTTATTTTATGAACGGTGAGCACCTATGGCTTTTATTTAATGTTCTATATGACTTTTTTTTTCATTTTCTTTAATAATTTTCTCCCCATAATAGCATTCTAAATATTTCAAGGGCTCAAATGCTGTGTAGTCTTCTTCTGCAAACTTAACTAAACGTCTAACTTCTTCCAATGCTTCTTTATAAGAAGATATTTTGTTATGGTCTTCTTCTACGATACGTGCCCATCGGGCAGAGTGTACGTATTAGTTGGTCAGTCAGTCTCTATTTTTATTTATTTTTTTTTCTTCTAATGTGCCACTCCTTTTTTTAGATTTTACTACTTGGAATAGAGAATTTTTGTCTAATTTTTTGGTGGGTATATACATTAGGTATGTAGAAATTAGTTTAGATACAAAGAAATGCATGTTTAATATACAACTATTGTATCAAATCGATCTCAAATAACTCAGTTACCTCTACCCGCAATTCACCGTTGGTGTATTCATAAAGTGTTAGAAACAATGAAATATCTATGTTTTGAGAGAATTTTTCCCCTCAAGTATTTCTACATGAGGTTTGAGGGGTCAATCACTGTCGCATTCATATGTAATGATTATTCACTTAAAAAACGTCATCATCACCATCAATCATCTCCGTATACAATACATTCATGAGTTGGGTTGATCCAGATACAATTGCTGTCTCATCACCTTCTAACAGCTTTATATATTTTGCTAGTATGCATGCCTTAGCATGCTTCTATCGATAGTGACGTAAGAGTCCGAGATGTAGAGTGTTACAATTAAAAATCTTTACTATTAGAATATACCAGTTCGCTCTTTTGAATTTTTACAAAGTAGATACATATGTATGTATTTCATTGACCACAAAATCATAAAATTTCTTTGCTTACAAAATTGTATGACGTGAGGATTTTTTTTTTTTTTTTTTTTTAAATTATACATGCTTCGGCATGCTTTCATTTTTTTTTCTATAAATTTATGTAATACTCATACAGATACAGATATAAAGTAAGATCTGTTTACTGTACATTTTAAAATTTATGCATGCTTCAGCATGATTCTAGTTGAAGCGTATATTCATTCCTAAGTTTGTTTGATACTTATTCATACACATGTACATTCTTAAAGATTGGATATCAAAGTCCAATTTCCGTAGTTTATCTATATTTTCTAAAGATCTGATAGCTAAAGAAATAAATAGAGTGAAGATCTTCTATAATAATCCCATTTTCATATTGTAAAATTTTGCGTGCTAGCGCTTTCGATGGGAAAATATACATACAACTTTATAAAAAGTGATAATATGATGTGCTGCTGAATATTGCACTATGTTATAGTTCATTTTAAACACTGAAGTTTTAGCAATATTTCATTCCGACCAGAATTCCACTACATTTAGTTAATTATCTTTCTTAAGACTCATCATTCCTAATCAATCCTGCAAAAACAACACAAACTAGATTTTTCGTTTTAATTTTATTTTTTTTTTAAATTCAACATTCATTCTTCAAATTACTTTATACTATATTAAGTAGCTTTTCCTCATTTGTTGAGTTGACTTTAATAGGAGACATTTTAATGGTACGATGAACTTTTCTATTGCATGCATTGAGTAAATCTTTATACATACCAATCCACTTATATGAACCATTAAAGCTAATTCTTTTCACATCATACCTTTCAATGATCTATTAAATCATTCTAATATTGATGCTTTCATATTAAGTAATCTTTAATCTTCTATTTATGTATGAGTTTTCCCAAGTATTTATTAAAAAATTCTTTAGAATCATCTGTTTGTAAGTTTTTTGGTACCCGTACCACTTCAAAAATATTTTCCATTGCCTTGGTTTTTAGAGTGCAGCTTTTATTTTCAGCTGTACTACAATTTGAGAATGTGTCAATTACAGTCTTCAAAAATCAACAATTTCTATTTTCTGTAGAATAGTTCTACATTTCACCTAACTTAGCTCCATAAAACATCATATATTCCTGTCATTACATCTCTACAAGCACAAACAGTTGTTGAAATTTAATATGGACTTCGTTAACTAAATTCCTTTTTAAAGACATTGAATTGTTTCACAGATTTTTTCGAAAGTGTTGTGATCTACATCTTGCACTTTCAGCTATTTATACTAACATGTAGTTAATTTTCTAATCTATATATTTAACCGTAAACTCTTCAATTTGTTTTTAATTATTTACTTTTTAGAATTGCTTTTTCAATTTTATAACTGTCTTCTTTCTCTAATTTTATTTCACGTTGTTGTTCCTCAATTTGCATTTAAATATATTCTTGAATATTAATGCTTTAAGCTATATTATTAATTTGTCTTGTATTTTATCTTCATTCAGTTTAATGTAACTATCAACAATAGTTTGTATCTAATTCATTTATGCCTTCCAATACTGATAAGTCAGTATAAATGTCTTCAGAATTGGAAGCCTATGAGTAAAATCATCGTCATCATCATTCTCAGTATTAGCATCATTAAATATGATGGTATTATCAAATATTGTTCCTTCTACTAGTTTCTTTTGGGGTACTTGTCATATCTTGAGTGAAGGTTTCTCAGGCTTTAAACTTGTATATTTTCAACTTCTGTCTTGATTTTACTTTCTTCTTTCATAAGAATTCTTTTAATATTTTTAGAACTATTTATGAATTCTTCTGCTATAGGTTTAAATGTATCTTTTAGTTGTTCACTTGTATCTATTTCACCAGTTTTTATACTACGAAGCTTTTTCTTCAACACATTTCTTGTCAACACCAACTGTTTTAAAATTTTCTCATCCAGGGCAAATAACAGGTATCAGCAATCATATCAGCTTTTCAGGAGCTGGTCTGGTTTTCAGATCAGCTTTTCAGGACCTGGTCTGGTTTTCAGATCAGCTTATCAGGACCTGGTCTGGTTTTCAGATCAGCTTTTCAGGACCTGGTCTGGTTTTCAGATCAGCTTTTCAGGACCTGGTCTGGTTTTCAGATCAGCTTTTCAGGACCTGGTCTGGTTTTCAGATCAGCTTATCAGGACCTGGTCTGGTTTTCAGATCAGCTTATCAGGAGCTGGTCTGGTTTTCAGATCAGCTTATCAGGAGCTGGTCTGGTTATCAGATCAGCTTATCAGGAGCTGGTCTGGTTTTCAGATCAGCTTATCAGGAGCTGATCTGATTTTTAGATCAGCTTATCAGGTAACAGATCAGGCTATCAGGAGCTATTCAGATTTTCATTTCAAGATATCTGAGTTAGATTTAGTTATCAGTGTACAAGTAGCTAGCCATTTATAACATTTATATACATGAAGTTTAAAGTCAGATGAAATACGAAAAAGTAAAGTTTTATCTAGTAAAATTATTTTCTATAACGATCATCGTTTAATTCACTATCTTTGCTTATAATCAAAAATCCATATTTATCCTTTCAACATGCTTTTTATTTTTCTCACCTAACTTAAACATTAAATATACATTATGATGATCTCTTATTAAATGTTTGGTGATTCTGGTGTAAGTTTTACATAAGTAGAATGAATCAACATTCTTATCTCTCCCCATACAAAAATATGCTTCCCACACGCATCATCGTTAAATATCATATTGGAATTACTTTGGACTGAAATAACAGATTCACTATCGGTAAATTTTGTAATATATTATTATTTTAATTGATGTAATTAATTTCTTCAGATATTTATATCTGGGGTGATATAAAGATTTTGAGTATAAATAAATGTTCTCAAAATTTAAGTCCATTAGGACTTTCTAGCAAGCCAATCATAGCGTTTTTTTTTCGTAATTTGACAGGTCAACTATTGTTGCACGAATAGAATTTGATATAAAGGAACTATGATTTATTTTTGAACTATCGTTCGATGAATCATCAATATTTCGTACCAAGGTATTTTAGGTTGTTTTACTAACCGCATTTATGTAGCTAAATACATTTTATAAATATTATCTCTTATTATAAAAAAATAAACTAATACAGCTATACCATATCAGAAAATATTTTCTGAAATCGTATAGCTGCATTAGTTTATTTTTTCTATAATAAGAGATAATGATCCACACTCATAATCAAAACAGCATAAAAATATCCTTTTTTTGACTATGAGTATGCATCAATATTTATGAAATGCGTTTAGTTACAAAAATGTGGTTAGTAAAACAAAGTATATTTTAACAGCCTTATTTATAACACTTATTAGGGCTTTATAAAGACTTTTTAAGAAAAAATTTTTATAAAAAATTTGTTTTAAAAAGCCTTTCCAAAGCCTTAATAAGTATTATAAATAAGGCTGTAAGAGTTTAAAATCAGTATTTTTTATGATAATACTGATTTGAAACTCTTAAAATATTCTTTGTTTTGACTATGAGTAGGGGCCATTATCTCTTATTATAGGACAAATAAAATAATATAGCTATACGATTTCAGAAAATATTTTCTGATATCGTATAGCTACATTTTTAATTTTTCTATAATAAGAGATAATATTTATGAAATACATTTCATAAATATTGGCGCATACTCATAGTAAAAACAACCTAAAAATACCTTGGTACGAAATATTGATGAATCATCAAAATTTCATACCATCCTATATTTATGTTGTTTTACTAATCGCATTTTGTAAATAAATGCATTTCATAAATATTATCTATTATTATAGAAAGAATCAAATAGTATGGTTATATGATATTAGAAAACATGATTTCTGATATCATATAATCATACTATTTTATTTTTCTATAATAAGAGATAATGACTCATACTCATAGTCAAAACAAAGGATATTTATATGCTGTTTTGATTATGAGTATGCATCAATATTTATGAAATGCATTTAGTTATAAAATGCGGTTAGTAAAACAAAGTATATTTTAAGTGTTTAAGACCACCATTTTATGGTAATACCGGTTTTAAACACTTAAAGCATACTTTGTTTTGACTATGAGCATGAGGTGATATTTATGAAATGGATTTTATAAATATTGACTCATACCCTTAGTCAAAACAACATAAATAATTCTTGGTACGAAATATTGATGAATCATCGAACGATAGTTCAAAAATAAATCATAGTTCCTTTATATCAAATTCTATTCGTGCAACAATAGTTGACCTGTCAAATTGCGAAAAAAAAACGCTATGATTGGCTTGCTAGAAAGTCCTAATGGACTTAAATTTGAGAACAGTTATTTATACTCAAAATCTTTATATCAACCTAGATATAAAGAAATTAATTACATCAATTAAAATAATAATATATTACAAAATTTACCGACAGAGAATCTGTTATTTCCGTCCAAAGTAATTCTAATATGATATTTAACGATGATGCGTGTGGGAAGCATATTTTTGTATGGGGAGAGATACGAATGTTGATTCATTCTACTTATGTAAAACTTACACCAGAATCACCAAACATTTAATAAGAGATCATCATAATGTATATTTAATGTTTAAGTTAGGTGAGAAAAATAAAAAGCATGTTGAAAGGATAAATATGGATTTTTGATTATAAGCAAAGATAGTGAATTAAACGATGATCGTTATAGAAAATAATTTTACTAGATAAAACTTTACTTTTTCGTATTTCATCTGACTTTAAACTTCATGTATATAAATGTTATAAATGGCTAGCTACTTGTACACTGATAACTAAATCTAACTCAGATATCTTGAAATGAAAATCTGAATAGCTCCTGATAGCCTGATCTGTTACCTGATAAGCTGATCTAAAAATCAGATCAGCTCCTGATAAGCTGATCTGAAAACCAGACCAGCTCCTGATAAGCTGATCTGATAACCAGACCAGCTCCTGATAAGCTGATCTGAAAACCAGACCAGCTCCTGAAAAGCTGATCTGAAAACCAGACCAGGTCCTGAAAAGCTGATCTGAAAACCAGACCAGGTCCTGAAAAGCTGATTTGAAAACCAGACCAGGTCCTGATAAGCTGATCTGAAAACCAGACCAGGTCCTGAAAAGCTGATCTGAAAACCAGACCAGCTCCTGAAAAGCTGATATGATTGCTGATACCTGTTATTTGCCCTGGATGAGAAAATTTTAAAACAGTTGGTGTTGACAAGAAATGTGTTGAAGAAAAAGCTTCGTAGTATAAAAACTGGTGAAATAGATACAAGTGAACAACTAAAAGATACATTTAAACCTATAGCAGAAGAATTCATAAATAGTTCTAAAAATATTAAAAGAATTCTTATGAAAGAAGAAAGTAAAATCAAGACAGAAGTTGAAAATATACAAGTTTAAAGCCTGAGAAACCTTCACTCAAGATATGACAAGTACCCCAAAAGAAACTAGTAGAAGGAACAATATTTGATAATACCATCATATTTAATGATGCTAATACTGAGAATGATGATGACGATGATTTTACTCATAGACTTCCAATTCTGAAGACATTTATACTGACTTATCAGTATTGGAAGGCATAAATGAATTAGATACAAACTATTGTTGATAGTTACATTAAACTGAATGAAGATAAAATACAAGACAAATTAATAATATAGCTTAAAGCATTAATATTCAAGAATATATTTAAATGCAAATTGAGGAACAACAACGTGAAATAAAATTAGAGAAAGAAGACAGTTATAAAATTGAAAAAGCAATTCTAAAAAGTAAATAATTAAAAACAAATTGAAGAGTTTACGGTTAAATATATAGATTAGAAAATTAACTACATGTTAGTATAAATAGCTGAAAGTGCAAGATGTAGATCACAACACTTTCGAAAAAATCTGTGAAACAATTCAATGTCTTTAAAAAGGAATTTAGTTAACGAAGTCCATATTAAATTTCAACAACTGTTTGTGCTTGTAGAGATGTAATGACAGGAATATATGATGTTTTATGGAGCTAAGTTAGGTGAAATGTAGAACTATTCTACAGAAAATAGAAATTGTTGATTTTTGAAGACTGTAATTGACACATTCTCAAATTGTAGTACAGCTGAAAATAAAAGCTGCACTCTAAAAACCAAGGCAATGGAAAATATTTTTGAAGTGGTACGGGTACCAAAAAACTTACAAACAGATGATTCTAAAGAATTTTTTAATAAATACTTGGGAAAACTCATACATAAATAGAAGATTAAAGATTACTTAATATGAAAGCATCAATATTAGAATGATTTAATAGATCATTGAAAGGTATGATGTGAAAAGAATTAGCTTTAATGGTTCATATAAGTGGATTGGTATGTATAAAGATTTACTCAATGCATGCAATAGAAAAGTTCATCGTACCATTAAAATGTCTCCTATTAAAGTCAACTCAACAAATGAGGAAAAGCTACTTAATATAGTATAAAGTAATTTGAAGAATGAATGTTGAATTTAAAAAAAAAATAAAATTAAAACGAAAAATCTAGTTTGTGTTGTTTTTGCAGGATTGATTAGGAATGATGAGTCTTAAGAAAGATAATTAACTAAATGTAGTGGAATTCTGGTCGGAATGAAATATTGCTAAAACTTCAGTGTTTAAAATGAACTATAACATAGTGCAATATTCAGCAGCACATCATATTATCACTTTTTATAAAGTTGTATGTATATTTTCCCATCGAAAGCGCTAGCACGCAAAATTTTACAATATGACAATGGGATTATTATAGAAGATCTTCACTCTATTTATTTCTTTAGCTATCAGATCTTTAGAAAATATAGATAAACTACGGAAATTGGACTTTGATATCCAATCTTTAAGAATGTACATGTGTATGAATAAGTATCAAACAAACTTAGTGAATGAATATACGCTTCAACTAGAATCATGCTGAAGCATGCATAAATTTTAAAATGTACAGTAAACAGATCTTACTTTATATCTGTATCTGTATGAGTATTACATAAATTTATAGAAAAAAAAATGAAAGCATGCCGAAGCATGTATAATTTAAAAAAAAAAAATCCTCACGTCATACAATTTTGTAAGCAAAGAAATTTTATGATTTTGTGGTCAATGAAATACATACATATGTATCTACTTTGTAAAAATTCAAAAGAGCGAACTGGTATATTCTAATAGTAAAGATTTTTAATTGTAACACTCTACATCTCGGACTCTTACGTCACTATCGATAGAAGCATGCTAAGGCATGCATACTAGCAAAATATATAAAGCTGTTAGAAGGTGATGAGACAGCAATTGTATCTGGATCAACCCAACTCATGAATGTATTGTATACGGAGATGATTGATGGTGATGATGACGTTTTTTAAGTGAATAATCATTACATATGAATGCGACAGTGATTGACCCCTCAAACCTCATGTAGAAATACTTGAGGGGAAAAATTCTCTCAAAACATAGATATTTCATTGTTTCTAACACTTTATGAATACACCAACGGTGAATTGCGGGTAGAGGTAACTGAGTTATTTGAGATCGATTTGATACAATAGTTGTATATTAAACATGCATTTCTTTGTATCTAAACTAATTTCTACATACCTAATGTATATACCCACCAAAAAATTAGACAAAAATTCTCTATTCCAAGTAGTAAAATCTAAAAAAAGGAGTGGCACATTAGAAGAAAAAAAAAATAAATAAAAATAGAGACTGACTGACCAACTAATACGTACACTCTGCCCGATGGGCACGTATCGTAGAAGAAGACCATAACAAAATATCTTCTTATAAAGAAGCATTGGAAGAAGTTAGACGTTTAGTTAAGTTTGCAGAAGAAGACTACACAGCATTTGAGCCCTTGAAATATTTAGAATGCTATTATGGGGAGAAAATTATTAAAGAAAATGAAAAAAAAAGTCATATAGAACATTAAATAAAAGCCATAGGTGCTCACCGTTCATAAAATAAACATATGTATATGTATCTTATTAATGTAAACATATTATCAGTATAAAGCAACAGAAATTTCGTCATACAAAGTCATCTTGTATCCTAGAGGAGCCGTCGATAGGGTATACCTAAATTATATGAAAACGAGTTCGTTTTCTGTTGATCGCTGTTAAAGAAGAAAATATGTTTGTTCATTATGATTTAACTAATTTAAAAGTACATTTAAATTCAGTCTCATACCCGTACTTCTTAACATAAAAATTAAAAATAAATGTTATCCAATTCTATATTATACTATGTATCAAAAATTCCTAAAAAGCTGTTATATGAAAGAATCTCCAGCGCTTCTAACTGCATCAGAGTTTAAGAAAAAAAACTCCTTTTATTCAATTTAATAAAATTTTAATTTGAAGCAGTAAGCAAATACATCAGCTTACTGCATTCTTATTCATAATCGTATAATAGAATATATAACCCCTAAAGGACAAAGTCTAAAAGTCTTATAAATTAAGAAATATAGAAAATAACATAATTTTTATAAACGCGTAAAGTTGCAAAAGTAATTCAAATGATTTCATCGCAAAAAACAAACAAAAAGCAGCGATTGTTTTCAACAATTATGAAAATAATAATTACAATATAAAACTCGCTTTTGATTTCCAATGTTTATCAATAAAAAATAAAAAATAAGTAAGTTAACTAACAACAAAAAAAACTATCAGTACCTAAGCTGGAGTGCCGGATCAGTTTCATTTAAAAATGTTTATACATTTTCAAAAAGCAAAGCAAGCTTTCCAAAATAAATGTAGAAGGCTATAGCTAGAAAAAATTTTATACCCTATACTTTAAAAAACTGTAAATTAAGTATAAGAAATATTTCTATTATAGTTACTATTACTATAGAGTATGTAAGCACATATCTTCAAGAATTCAGTTTTACTTACAACAGAAAATCCTCACAAACTTTTAAGTAAACGCAGATAAAAATTAAAATGTTTTTAATTTCACCAACAACAGACATCACATGACAAAAAATAAAATAAAAAATGTATTCAAAGATTGAATTGAACACTTATTTGTATGTACATATATATGTACATACATACATACATACATACATACATAAAATCAATTTGTAGATATGTATGTATACATATCAAATTTCTTATCAATGCTTAAGTATTTATTAGACCTACATCATGAAAATATATGAAGCGTCGTTTAGTTAAAGCACAATGCAAATATAAACAATCAATACACTCAGGGAAAATCTGCAGCTTAAAAATAAGAATTCATCACATTAATTCAATAATTTTTAATATAATAGAAAATGTATATTGAGATATCTACAAACTAATGAGTTTAATAAATGAATACTGTAAATTAATATTTTGTCCATATTGAAATAAGAAATTTCAATATGACTAAACCTTCGCTAATGGTTCTTATTAATTCAGCATGGTTCTTACTGATTTCAAGTTGGTTTTTCTCTGTGTGTAGATAACTCTTTCAGTCAAAGAAGACGAAAGTAGTTAAATAAACAAAATCTGTAATATAAACAAATTTCACACAGACTGACTTCAACGCGAGACAAATTTAAGCATGAGAAAATATAAAGCAATCGTAAGTATAAAAGCATACTAGGATTAGGGAAGTCCAGATATATGATAGTATTTTATAGTACCATATGTCGATATTGAAAACAATTTATTTCTACCTACACATAAATACCAGCTCAAATACACACACATAGCAGAATTCATATAAGAAATATCCAAGAAAATTTCAACAACACCCCACCTTTTGCAAATCATGACGAGCCTTAAATTCTCCCTCAGATATACATACACAAATTCCCATGATCATACATACATATACAATATATAAGATTAATCTCAACAACACAACACTCTCACCTACCTGAAATTACAGATAGTCTTAAACTTCTACAGACGTCTATACACATAGATTCTCACGGCTACATATTACAAGAACACCTCGGCCCTAATAAATCACAATCATCTTAAATTCTTACAAAAATACATATATACATACATACACATAACCAATTTACCTCAACAACATCCTCACCCACCTCAAATCACGATCAGCCTTAAACTACTATAGACAGACACATCCACAAATCCCCATGGATACATATTACGTCAACAACCCTGCCCACCCAAATCATGGTCAGCCTTAAACTCCTACAGACATACAAACACACAGATTCCCCCGGTTGCATATTACTAGAACACCTCACCCCTCATAAATCACAATCAGCCTTAAGCTCCTACAGAAATATACACATTGAAATTCCTACAAACATACACATACACACACACACACACACACATACACATACATTCACACACAACTACACACGCAATCGATCTACCTCAACTACACCCCGCCCCCTGCCAATCAAACCTTCACATAAATTCTCACAGACAGACAGACACATCCACAAATTCCTATGGTTACATATTACGGCAACAACGCCACCCACTCAAATCACGGTCAGCCTTAAATTCCCACAGTCTAGCAACACCTACATTAGCATTAGAAAAAATAACTTTCACGTTTTCCCGTCGTCATTAGGAAAAATCATTTTCCCGTCGGCATTTGAAAAAATTATATTCATTTTTTGCCGTCGGCATTTGAAAAAAATAATAATCATGTATTGCAGTAGGCATTAGGAAAAACCATTTTCATGATTTTCCCCGTCGTCACATACACACATAAAAACCGCCAAACTATGAACCGCCTTAATACATTCACACAAAATATTCCACACACAAACTTCCCACGGTCAGGCAGGCAGACAGACAGACCGACAGACAGACATACACTTAATGTAAACAAAAACTCCTAATGTAAACAAAAAACTCCTAATGTAAACAAAAAAAAACTCCTTATATAAACAAAAAACTCCTTATGTAAACAAAAAAACACAAATTTCCAAGAATTTAACAATTTTCAAATTTTAATTACCCAAATTTAACAATTTCAGCAACAATTTAACAATTTCAGCCACAATTTAACAATTTTAATTGCCACAGAAGCGATAGTTCACAACTACTCATAATGTATATTTAATGTTTAAGTTAGGTGAGAAAAATAAAAAGCATGTTGAAAGGATAAATATGGATTTTTGATTATAAGCAAAGATAGTGAATTAAACGATGATCGTTATAGAAAATAATTTTACTAGATAAAACTTTACTTTTTCGTATTTCATCTGACTTTAAACTTCATGTATATAAATGTTATAAATGGCTAGCTACTTGTACACTGATAACTAAATCTAACTCAGATATCTTGAAATGAAAATCTGAATAGCTCCTGATAGCCTGATCTGTTACCTGATAAGCTGATCTAAAAATCAGATCAGCTCCTGATAGGTTGATCTGAAAACCAGACCAGCTCCTGATAAGCTGATCTGATAACCAGACCAGCTCCTGATAAGCTGATCTGAAAACCAGACCAGCTCCTGATAAGCTGATCTGATAACCAGACCAGCTCCTGACAAGCTGATCTGATAACCAGACCAGCTCCTGATAAGCTGATCTGAAAACCAGACCAGGTCCTGAAAAGCTGATCTGAAAACCAGACCAGGTCCTGATAAGCTGATCTGAAAACCAGACCAGGTCCTGAAAAGCTGATCTGAAAACCAGACCAGGTCCTGAAAAGCTGATCTGAAAACCAGACCAGCTCCTGAAAAGCTGATCTGATTGCTGATACCTGTTATTTGCCCTTAGCGAACATGGATGAGAAAATTTTAAGACAGTTGGTGTTGACAAGAAATGTGTTGAAGAAAAAGCTTCGTAGTATAAAAACTGGTGAAATAGATACAAGTGAACAACTAAAAGATACATTTAAACCTATAGCAGAAGAATTCATAAATAGTTCTAAAAATATTAAAAGAGTTCTTATGAAACAAGAAAGTAAAATCAAGACAGAAGTTGAAAATGTACAAGTTTAAAGCCTGAGAAACCTTCACTCAAGATATAGACAAGTACCCCAAAGAAACTAGTAGAAGGAACAATATTTGATAATACCATCATATTTAATGATGCTAATACTGAGAATGATGATGACGATGATTTTACTCATAGACTTCCAATTCTGAAGACATTTATACTGACTTATCAGTATTGGAAGGCATAAATGAATTAGGTACAAACTATTGTTGATAGTTACATCAAACTGAATGAAGATAAAATACAAGACAAATTAATAATATAGCTTAAAGCATTAATATTCAAGAATATATTTAAATGCAAATTGAGGAACTACAGCGTGAAATAAAATTAGAGAAAGAAGACAGTTATAAAATTGAAAAAGCAATTCTAAAAAGTAAATAATTAAAAACAAATTGAAGAGTTTACGGTTAAATATATAGATTAGAAAATTAACTACATGTTAGTATAAATAGCTGAAAGTCCAAGATGTAGATCACAACACTTTCGAAAAAATCTGTGAAACAATTCTATGTCCTTAAAAAGGAATTTAGTTAACGAACTCCATATTAAATCTCAACAACTGTTTGTGCTTGTAGAGATGTAATGACAGGAATATATGATGTTTTATGGAGCTAAGTTAGGTGAAATGTAGAACTTTTCTACAGAAAATAGAAATTGTTGATTTTTGAAGACTGTAATTGACACATTCTCAAAGTACAGCTGAAAATAAAAGCTGCACTCTAAAAACCAAGGCAATGGAAAATATTTTTGAAGTGGTACGGGTACCAAAAAACTTACAAACAGATGATTCTAAAGAATTTTTTAATAAATACTTGGGAAAGCTCATACATAAATAGAAGATTAAACATTACTTAATATGAAAGCATCAATATTAGAATGATTTAATAGATCATTGAAAGGTATGATGTGAAAAGAATTAGCTTTAATGGTTCATATAAGTGGATTGGTATGTATAAAGATTTACTCAATGCATGCAATAGAAAAGTTCATCGTACCATTAAAATGTCTCCTATTAAAGTCAACTCAACAAATGAGGAAAAGCTACTTAATATAGTATAAAGTAATTTGAAGAATGAATGTTGAATTTAATAAAAATAAAATTAAAACGAAAAATCTAGTTTGTGTTGTTTTTTGTAGGATTGATTAGGAATGATGGGTCTTAAGAAAGATAATTAACTAAATGTAGTGGAATTCTCTAAACTTGTTGGTCTGAATGAAATATTGCTAAAACTTCAGTGTTTAAAATGAACTATAACATAGTGCAATATTCAGCAGCACATCATATTATCACTTTTTATAAAGTTGTATGTATATTTTCCCATCGAAAGCGCTAGCACGCAAAATTTTACAATATGACAATGGGATTATTATAGAAGATCTTCACTCTATTTATTTCTTTAGCTATCAGATCTTTAGAAAATATAGATAAACTACGGAAATTGGACTTTGATATCCAATCTTTAAGAATGTACATGTGTATGAATAAGTATCAAACAAACTTAGTGAATGAATATACGCTTCAACTAGAATCATGCTGAAGCATGCATAAATTTTAAAATGTACAGTAAACAGATCTTACTTTATATCTGTATCTGTATGAGTATTACATAAATTTATAGAAAAAAAAAATGAAAGCATGCCGAAGCATGTATAATTTCAAAAAAAAAAAAAAAAAAAAAAAAAACCTCACGTCATACAATTTTGTAAGCAAAGAAATTTTATGATTTTGTGGTCAATGAAATACATACATATGTATCTACTTTGTAAAAATTTAAAAGAGCGAACTGGTAAATTCTAATAGTAAAGATTTTTAATTGTAACACTCTACATCTCGGACTCTTACGTCACTATCGATAGAAGCATGCTAATGCATGCATACTAGCAAAATATATAAAGCTGTTAGAAGGTGATGAGACAGCAATTGTATCTGGATCAACCCAACTCATGAATGTATTGTATACGGAGATGATTGATGGTGATGATGACCTTTTTTAAGTGAATAATCATTACATATGAATGCGACAGTGATTGACCCCTCAAACCTCATGTAGAAATACTTGAGGGGAAAAATTCTCTCAAAACATAGATATTTCATTGTTTCTAACACTTTATGAATACACCAACGGTGAATTGCTGGTAGAGGTAACTGAGTTATTTGAGATCGATTTGATACAATAGTTGTATATTAAACATGCATTTCTTTGTATCTAAACTAATTTCTACATACCTAATGTATATACCCACCAACAAATTAGACAAAAATTCTCTATTCCAAGTAGTAAAATCTGAAAAAGGAGTGGCACATTAGACGAAAAAAAAATAAATAAAAATAGAGACTGACTGACCAACTAATACGTACACTCTGCCCGATGGGCACACAAAACACACTTAAACATTTCAGAAATATATATACAATACGCTGAACTTTAATAAAATAAAAAAAAGTCATATAGAACATTAAATAAAAGCCATAGGTGCTCACCGTTCATAAAATAAACATATGTATATGTATCTTATTAATGTAAACATATTATCAGTATAAAGCAACAGAAATTTCGTCATACAAAGTCATCTTGTATCCTAGAGGAGCCGTCGATAGGGTATACCTAAATTATATGAAAACGAGTTCGTTTTCTGTTGATCGCTATTAAAGAAGAAAATATGTTTGTTCATTATGATTTAACTAATTTAAAAGTACATTTAAATTCAGTCTCATACCCGTACTTCTTAACATAAAAATTAAAAATAAATGTTATCCAATTCTATATTATACTATGTATCAAAAATTTCAAAAAAGCTGTTATATGAAAGAATCTCCAGCGCTTCTAACTGCATCAGAGTTTAAGAAAAAAAACTCCTTTTATTCAATTTAATAAAATTTTAATTTGAAGCAGTAAGCAAATACATCAGCTTACTGCATTCTTATTCATAATCATATAATAGAATATATAACCCCTAAAGGACAAAGTCTAAAAGTCTTATAAATTAAGAAATATAGAAAATAACATAATTTTTATAAACGCGTAAAGTTGCAAAAGTAATTCAAATGATTTCATCGCAAAAAACAAACAAAAAGCAGCGATTGTTTTCAACAATTATGAAAATAATAATTACAATATAAAACTCCCTTTTGATTTCCAATGTTTACCAATAAAAAATAAAAAATAAGTAAGTTAACTAACAACAAAAAAAACTATCAGTACCTAAGCTGGAGTGCCGGATCAGTTTCATTTAAAAATGTTTATACATTTTTAAAAAGCAAAGCAAGTTTTCCAAAATAAATGTAGAAGGCTATAGCTAGAAAAAATTTTATACCCTATACTTTAAAAAACTGTAAATTAAGTATAAGAAATATTTCTATTATAGTTACTATTACTATAGAGTATGTAAGTACATATCTTCAAGAATTCAGTTTTACTTACAACAGAAAATCCTCACAAACTTTTAAGTAAACGCAGATAAAAATTAAAATGTTTTTAATTTCACCAACAACAGACATCACATGACAAAAAATAAAATAAAAAATGTATTCAAAGATTGAGTTGAACACTTATTTGTATGTACATATATATGTACATACATACATACATACATAAAATCAATTTGTAGATATGTATGTATACATATCAAATTTAAAAATTTAAAAATATGAATTCATCACATTAATTCAACAATTTTTAATATAGTAGAAAATGTATATTGAGATATCTACAAACTAATGAGTTTAATAAATGAATACTGTAAATTAATATTTTGTCCATATTGAAATAAGAAATTTCAATATGACTAAACCTTCGCTAATGGTTCTTATTAATTCAGCATGGTTCTTACTGATTTCAAGTTGGTTTTTCTCTGTGTGTAGATAACTCTTTCAGTCAAAGAAGACGAATGTAGTTAAATAAACAAAATCTGTAATATAAACAAATTTCACACAGACCGACTTCAACGCGAGACAAATTTAAGCATGAGAAAATATAAAGCAATCGTAAGTATAAAGGCATACTAGGATTAGGGAAGTCCAGATATATGATAGTATTTTATAGTACCAAATGTCGATGTTGAAAACAATTTATTTCTACCTACATATAAATACCAGCTCAAATACACACACATAGCAGAATTCATATAAGAAATATCCAAGAAAATTTCAACAACACCCCACCTTTTGCAAATCATGACGAGCCTTAAATTCTCCCTCAGATATACATACACAAATTCCCATGATCATACATACATATACAATATATAAGATTAATCTCAACAACACAACACTCTCACCTACCTGAAATTACAGATAGTCTTAAACTTCTACAGACGTCTATACACATAAATTCTCACGGCTACATATTACAAGAACACCTCGCCCCTAATAAATCACAATCATCTTAAATTCTTACAAAAATACATACATACATACATACGCATAACCAATTTACCTCAACAACATCCTCACCCACCTCAAATCACGATCAACCTTAAACTACTATAGAGAGACACATTCACAAATCCCCATGGCTACATATTACGTCAACAACCCTGCCCACCCAAATCATGGTCAGCCTTAAACTCCTACAGACATACAAACACACAGATTCCCCCGGTTGCATATTACTAGAACACCTCACCCCTCATAAATCACAATCAGCCTTAAGCTCCTACAGAAATACACACATTGAAATTCCTACAAACATACACACACACGCACACACACACACACACATACACATACATTCACACACAACTACACACGCAATCGATCTACCTCAACTACACCCCGCCCCCTGCCAATCAAACCTTCACCTAAATTCTCACAGACAGACAGACACATCCACAAATTCCTATGGTTACATATTACGGCAACAACGCCGCCCACTCAAATCACGGTCAGCCTTAAATTCCCACAGTCTAGCAACACCTACATTAGCATTAGAAAAAATAACTTTCACGTTTTCCCGTCGTCATTAGGAAAAATGATTTTCCCGTCGGCATTTGAAAAAATTATATTCATTTTTTGCCGTCGGCATTTGAAAAAAATAATAATCATGTATTGCAGTAGGCATTAGGAAAAATTATCATGTATTGCAGTAGGCATTAGGAAAAATTATCATGTATTGCAGTAGGCATTAGGAAAAATTATAATGTTTTGCCTTCGGTATTACGAAAAATTATCATGTTTTGCCTTCGGAATTACGAAAAATCATTAGATGATTTTCCGTCAGCATTAGGAAAAACCATTTTCATGATTTTCCCCGTCGTCACATACACACATAAAAACCGCCAAACTATGAACCGCCTTAATACATTCACACAAAATATTCCACACACAAACTTCCCACGGTCAGGCAGGCAGACAGACAGACATACACTTAATGTAAACAAAAACTCCTAATGTAAACAAAAAACTCCTAATGTAAACAAAAAACTCCTTATGTAAACAAAAAAACACAAATTTCCAAGAATTTAACAATTTTCAAATTTTAATTACCCAAATTTAACAATTTCAGCAACAATTTAACAATTTTAATTGTCCCAGAATGCCCAGTTCCCTACTACTCCTATTGTACTATTTGCTGTTAGCAAACGTAAATGAGATGGTGTTAAAGCAGTTGGTGTCGATATGAAAATACCTAATGAAATATAATGGAATTTCATAATATTGTGAAATTCGATTTGTTTTGTGCAGAACCTTTCAAAGATAACAAGACTGTGCATGTTTAAGCGATATGAAAAGAAAAAACAAGAATCCGCATGAAAGAAGAAAGTAACATCAAGACAGAAGTTGAGAATATACAAGTTTAAAGACTGAGAAACCATCAGTCAAGATAGAGGCAAGTAAACAAAAAAAAATAAAAATTAGTAGAAGGAACAATATTACGAACTAAATAGATTTTATAAATGTTACCTGTTATTATCGACAAAATTAGATGATATAGTTATACAATATCAGAAAACGTTTAGCCATAAAAACACCTTCGTTGGAGGAGGTATAGTAGATTAAAAAAAATAAACTCTCTAACTGGTGAACTTTATCTTCCTGGATATTAGTATTGTGGACCTGAAACAAAACTACAAAAACGTTTAAATTGAGGTGACAAAGGAATTAATTTATTGGACTCTGCTTGTAAAGATCACGATATAGCTTATTCAAAAAATAAGCATTTAAGCATTAGACATAAAGCTGATAAAATACTTGAAAATTCAGCTTGGGATCGAGTTTTATCAAAAGATAGTAGTATTGCTGAAAAATCATTTGCCTATATGGTTACTAACGCAATGAAAGCCAAAACAAAATTTGGTATGGTTGTGGAGAAAAAGAAAAATGTTAAAGAGAACAATATAAATGATAAAAAACTGTTAGAACATCAATTAGAGCTGCAACAAAAATACTAAAGAAGGAAAAACCATTAGATATTAACTCAGCAATTAAAATTGCCCGAAAAACTATTAACAAATCATTAAAAGGAAGAAAATCTCAAATTATAGTACCGCATGTAATACGTGTACCAAAAATTGGTGGGTTTTTGCCTCTAATACCGATTTTAACTGCTCTGGGTGCAATTGGTAGTCTAACAACTGGAGGTACTGCTATAGCTAAAGCTGTTAATGCAACAAAGAATGCAAAAAATCAACTTGATGAAGCAATTAGACATAATAGAGCGATGGAATCTATAGCAGTTGGAAAGGGACTTTACTTAAAACCATATAAAAAGGGTTATGGTTTAGTTTACAAAGAGGAATCAAAAAACTCTTAGAGATGCTACGAACAGACCACTATCTGATGTGGACATAAACCATTTCTCTATAAATATTCCATATTTTAGAGGAGTTTTCATGTTGAATACTCTACCAAAACGAACAAAGAAAATAGAATGTGGAATGTATCAACAGGATTTGTTATACATTGGGTAGCATATTATAAAAACAACAATGAAAAAGAATATTTCGACAGCTTTGGAAACTTACAACCTCCTTCGGAAGTAGTCAAATATCTTGGTACATATATGAAATACAACTATAATCAACATCAGAACTTCAATACATTTACCTGTGGTCATTTATGTCTTAAATTTCTTTATGAAATAACTGAAAATATTAAATAAAAAAGCACAAACATTTATATTTTACAAACTCTTTAATGTCTTTTTATTTATAATTTAAAATACATAATTAATATATATCATTGCCAAATAGAAAATTGGGAATTTGGAATTAGAAATTCACTCAGCTCGCTCTCACCGATTAAGATTTTTCGATTAGAAAATAAGAGAAACTTGTATGTAGTGAAAAATATAAGGACTTATCCGATTATCTTAATTGTTTCTCTTTATGAAAATATCTAATGAAATTTAATGGAATTTCATAATATTGTGAAATTCAATTTGTTTTCTGCAGAACCTCTCAAAGAAAACAAGACTGTACATGTTTAAGCATCATGAAAACAAGACTGTGCATGTCTAAGCATCATGAAAACAAGACTGTGCATGTCTAAGCGATATGAAAACAAGACTGTACATGTTTAAGCGACATGAAAACAAGAATTTGCAAATAAGCAAAAACAAAAATTTTTTTTGATCTAGCGAAGTAAAGCTAATAAAGAAATAAAAACCATTCACATAATTAATTCTTTTTCCAATATTTTATTTAAAATTTTTTCTTAAAAATTCATACACATATTTAACTAATGTATGTAGATACCCTGAAAAAAATTAGACAAAATTTCTCTATTTCAAGTAGTAAAATGTGAAAAAAGGTGTGGTACATTAGAAGAAAAAAAAAAATAAATAAATATATAGACTGACTGACCAACTAAAACGTACACTCTGTCCGATGGACACACAAAGCACACTTAAACATTTCAGAAATATATACACAACACGCTGAACTTTAATAAAATGAAAAAAAAAATCATATAGAACGTCAAATGAAAGCCATAGGTAATAGCCCTTCATAAAATAAACATATACATATGTACCTTATTAATGTAAACATATTATCAGTATAAAGCAACAGAAATTTTGTCAAACAAAGTCATCTTGTATCCTAGAGGAGTCGTCGATAGGGTATACCTAAATTATATGAAAACCACTTCATTTTCTGATGATCGCTTTTCAACAAGAAAATAAGTTTGTTCATTGTGACTAATTTAAAAGTACATTTAAATTCAGTCTCATATCCGATCTTAACTGCATCAGAATTTAAGAAAAAAGCTCCTTTTATTCTATTGAATAAAATTTTAATTTAAAACAGTAAGCAAAGATATCAGCTTCAACTTCAAATGATTTCATCACAAAAAAAAACTAGTGATTGTTTTCAACAATTATGAAAATAATAATTTCAATATAAAGCTCCCTTTTGATTTTAAATGTTTATCAATAAAAATAAAAAAAGAAGTAAGTTGACTACCAAAGAAAAAAAACTATCAGTATATAAGCTGGAGTGCCGGATCAGTTAAAATGTTTATACATTTTCATAACGCAAAGCAAAGCAAGATTTCGAAAACAAATGTAGAAAGTGAAGAAAAAAGTCTATAGTTAGAAAAAATTATGTACCCCAAAAATTTCTAACGTTAACTTACTATCGTTGCATCAACTTTAAAAAAAATTTAAATTAAGTATAAGAAATATTTCTATTTTAGTTGCTATTACTATAGAGTATGTATCTTCAGGAATTCAGTTTTACTTAAAAACAGAAAATCCTCACAAACTTTTAAGTAAACGCAGATAAAAATTAAAACGTTTTTATTTTCAAATAAAAAAAAACTGAATATATCGCATCTATACACAGACGAATATTTATAACAACAACACCAACAACAAGAAGAACAAAAGACATCAATGACAAAAAAAAAAAAATGTATTCAAAGATTGAAATAAACAAAACCTGTAATATAAACAAATTTCATATAGGCAGACTTTAACGCGAGACAAATTTAAGTATGAGAAAATATAAAACAAGCGTAAGTATAAAAACATAATAAGATTAGGGAAGTCCAGACATATGATAGTATTTTATAGTACCAAATGTCGATACTGAAAACAATTTATTTCTATCTACATATAAATATTAGCGCAAATACACACACATATAGCAGAATTCATATAAGAAATATGCAGGAAAATTTCAACAACACCCCACCTTTCACAAATCACGACCAGCCTAAAATTCTCCCCCAGATATACATATAAAAATTCCCATGATCATACATACATACATATACAATATATAAGATTAATCTCAACAACACAGCACTCTCACCTACCTGAAATTACAGATAGTCTTAAACTTCTACAGACGTCTATACACATAGATTCTCACGGCTACATATTACAAGAACACGTCGCCCCTAATAAATCACAATCATCTTAAATTCTTACAAAAATACATACATACATACATACACATAACCAATTTACCTCAACAACATCCTCACCTACCCCAAATCACGATCAGCCTTAAACTACTATAGACAGACACATCCACAAATCCCCATGGATACATGTAATATGTCAACAACCCTGCCCACCCAAATCATGGTCAGCCTTAAACTCCTACAGACATACAAACACACAGATTCCCCCGGTTAAATATTACTAGAACACCTCACCTCTCATAAATCAAAATCAGCCCTAAGCTCCTACAGAAATACACACATTGAAATTCCTACAAACATACACACACACACACACACATACACATAAACACATACCCACACACACACACATTTCCACAATTCTCTGTTGGTATTACGATATATGATGAAATTCATATACACAGCAACACCCAGAACAAAATCGCTAGCATCAGTTTGCAATATAAAGGTACTAGAAAAATCGGGACACGTGAAAGTAGGTGCTTCTATAAGTTTTTGCTGTATTTCTCCGAAAGCTATTTCCTATAATTGTTACATTAAAGTAAAATATATTGAAATAAAAATATCACTACCCCTATCAAAAACTCTACTTATCAACCTGATTGGATTCAAAACATTTAATATCTGGACTGCACTTGTACACATAAAACCTATGCCAACACAATATTTTCTATCCATAAGAATATCAACGTCAATAGCCTAGAAAACCTATACACATTCATTTGTAAATATGTATGAAAAAGTGTTGATGTAACTCACACAAGCAATGATATTTTTCAAAGCAAAAATAGAAACGATCGCATACATTAATACAACAACATATACATACATTACCATAAATATATTCGGCATTCACTTCCATTCACAATAGGTTTGCAAATCTCTGCAGCTATTAGATTATTTCCCCACAGATCGCAAACATAAATGCATACATATATACACAATAACCCCACATAAGCATACCAAGGACAACTCAAAACAGCAGCCCAAAGTCTATCAAATAACAATCACTATATGCACACAAATACACAGATCCCTTGTAACTACCCTGCAGTCAGACTGGGAGCAAGTGTCTTTGTGTCAACACTAAAATTCTAGTAACAATTTTGTTATAATAAGTTTTCTTATATCCATAAGTATAAAGGAAGTAAAGAAAGCAGATATGGTGTATTTGTGGTGGACTTGTCAATAACTTGTCAATATACATACATTTGTATGTACGTCGCACAAGCGACAAGTCAAAAGCGACTCAGTACATTTTCACCATCGCCATTTCCTACTGGGTATAATGATTGTCTGCCACTACAACAAAAGTATCGGACACCGTCAAACATACAAGTAAATACAAAAACACATACACAAACACACACACACACACACTCCCATACACACATACAAACACCCACATACACATGCATAGACATAACCAAAGAATCAGACTCACACACACACACACACACGCGCACACACACACACACATACACACACACACAATATCAGCATCAAAATCCCCAAAATCCCCCGATTTGTAACAGGGTTGCCATCATTTTTATTTTCCCCCCGGTTTTTAATTCCCAAAACAGGACTATCTCCGCCATTAATACCCTACTGGCCGCGCTTTGAAACTGCTTGGGCAAAATGGATATCAACACCAAATTGGTCAGGACCATTTATTAGATTTATCGCAACAATCTATGTCGCGTTGCTTACAAGAAGTTTGCATTGCGATTGAACGAATACTGTGTCCCAAGCACATACAATTTGAGCTAACTGCGGAAGAGGCAAACGAAATCAATACATGTGGTATTCCTATAAACCTATATACAAACATACATTTGTAATTATATTATACTATTAGTGTCACATTTCATTATAGATATTACTTTTTCCAAGGCTTGTTTGCCATTTGCTGACTGCAACTGTCCCTTGGCCATGAAATCCACTAAAATATCAAACTGCTGTTGTTTTGTCTAATTTTTTAGCTTTTACCGTCATTTTGACAGTCGCTTTCGCATTACAGAGTACGGTGATACCAGACTTGCGAAAGGAAAAATAAAAGATGCGAAAGGTAAATGCGCAAACGCATTACAGAGTACCAATCGTTCGATTTCGTACCATTTTTCTTTCGCATCGTACTAGAGAGTAACCGCCCAGATCGGCAACTGAAAATAAAAAAATGCTAAATGTAAGAAATACAAGTGCTTAAAAGAAAACCATTAAGTAAAATTGGTTAAAACATCAAAAAAATTTTAGTTAAGTGAAATTAATTGCTGCTGATGAGAAGGAAATACAATATTGCCTAATACTAGTGTTTTCACACTGACATGGTTTTAATAAAAGTTGATTTTAACGTTAAAACCAACTGTTAAAACCTGGTTTTACCATACAAATTGTTTTTGTTAAAACCAACTTAAAACTATTTTTGAATTGGTTTCAAGTTGATTTTATGAAATGCAACCTTGTTTTTGCTGTGCTAAATTCAGTGCTACCAAGTTAAAGGCTGACTTCATGGTAAAATTATACTAGGTATATGCACGAATACAACAAAATTACAACACCAAAAACATGCATTTTGTTGCATATAATTGCGTATAATTGTCAGAAACAGATGCCTTTTGTTTATAAAAATAACAATTACAGGGTAACTAAAGTAAAATTGCAGACGCGGCATTCATGAATCAATATAGTCATTCAGCCTTGCCAATAGGTGCGTAATTGCACAGAGTGTGCAATTACTCTCATGTGTAGGCCAGGTAATTTCACTCATGTATAATCTGTGTGTAATTCTACTTTGGGTTGTATTTTTTATTTATTTTTGTTTTAAATTTAACCCACACAAAAGATGTGCAGTGTAATTTTCTTCAACATATAATTGGAAACACAGCCATGTGTAATTTCATTGGCAACACTGTAATCATTTTATGCACACATAAACTAACATTTTTGCAGCTTGTAAACAAAGTTTGACAACTATTCGCATTGTATACATTAGTCGCCGTGAAGAAAAAAAAACTTGAAAAAACTTTTTCAGTCACGTACCAAACTTTTTAAGAGTTGCAAAAAAAGGTACTATTTTCCGTGTCGGTGTGAGCACGTGCGTTTTTTGAGAGTGTATGTGTGCCACGTGCTCGCATGACATTTATATCCAGAAATTTACTTTAAATAAATAAGAAATACATTAGATGTGCGCTATTAATTTATATACGTTTCAATAGAAGACAAAAGTAGGTATCAGAATTACTATATACCATTTTTTTAATTACTTGATTTCGAAAGTTATAGCCCAGCAAACTTTTTATAAAAAAAATAGTTTTCATCTTATGAAATCAAAACGATTAAGTGTACCCTATTGACACATATACCAATCTATGAGAAATAAAAATACCTTTTAGAATTCATAAATGTCATATCCAGATTTACTTTAGTTCTGAAGTTATAGCCCAGAAAACTTTTTATTGACAAAAAAACTTTTGCCTTATAAAAATCAAACAGTTGATTGTGCGCTATTGACACATATACCAATCGATGAGGAATTAAAATACCTTTCATAATTTATAAACGTCATATCCAGATTTACTTTAGCTCTGAAGTTATAGCCCAGAAAACTTTATTGACAAAAAAATTTTGCCTCATAAAATCAAAACGGTTACTTGTGCGCTATTGACATGTAGATCAATCGATGGAAAATTAAAATACCTTTAAGAACTAATAACTATCGTATCCAGATTTACTTTAGTTCTGAAGTTATAGCCCAGCAAACTTTTTATTGACAAAAAAGTTTTGCCTTATAAAACCAAAACGGTTGGGTGTGCGCTATTGAAATATATCTCAATTGATGAGGAATTAAAATACCTTTCAGAATTTATAAACGTCATATCCAGATTTACTTTATTTCTGAAGTTATAACCCAGCAAACTTTCTATTGACAAAAAAATTTTTGCCTCACAAAACCAAAACGGTTACTTGTGCGCTAATTACATGTATATTAATCGATGAGGAATTTAAATACCTTTAAGAACTAATAGCTATCGTATCCAGATTTACTTTAGTTCTGAAGTTATAGCCCAGCAAACTTTTTATTGACAAAAAAAGTTTTGCTTTATAAAATCAAAACGGTTGACTGTGCGCTATTGACACATCTCAATTGATGAGGAACAAAAGTACCTTTTTGAATTCATAAATGTCATATCCAGATTTACTTTTGTTCTGAAGTTATAGCCCAGCAAACTTTTTTGGGTCGTTAAAAATAGAAAAAGTTTTCGTCTTATTAAACCGAAATGATTCATTGTGCAGTACTCGGACATATACCAATCAATAAAGGACAAAAATACTTTTCAGAATTGGTGACAGTCTTTTTCTGAATTACTTTAGTTCAGAAGTTATAGCCCAGCAAACTTTTACAAATTTGTATAATTTTTGTTATAATACAGTTTTTTCCATTAAGTGTGTAAGTGGCAACCTCGTGATAATTTGCCTAGTAAAATATGTAAACAAACTGTAGAAAAAAATTTTGATTTTGCAAATTAATAAAAATAGGTAATTTTTACTTCTTTTTAAAAAAAAAAGTTCTAAGTTTTATGCTTTCGTATCCGTAGAATCAGATTTAATAGACGTCATTATTTTTATTTGAATAACTATGGAGAAAAACACTCTCTAAAATTACTCCAACCAAAATTTGTTCTTGCATATAAAATGAAAAGTATTGATTGTGCCCAATTGAGTCATATACCAATCGATAGTCACATATTTAAAATACCTTTTTAAATATGTGACTGTCATATTCTGAATTACTTTAGCTCAGAAGTTATGTCCAAATAAAAAAAATATCATTAAAATTTAACAAGAAAGTTTAATGCCTATAAAATAGTAACTGTTGTATGGTAGGTATAAAGTTATATATCCTTCGATAGATAATAAAAATAACTCAGAAATTGTGAATGTCATTTTCTGAAATACTTTATTTCAGAAGTTATATCCTAGAAAACTCGTCGAAAGCACAAAAATAAGGACAAAAGTTTTATACTTATAAAATAGAAACTACTTATCGTGTTGCAACATATAACAATCGATAGAAAACAAAACTACTTCTTTAAATTGGTGACTGTCATTTTCTGAATTTGTGGAATTCAGAAGTTATCCCACATGAAACTTACAACTTCGTAAATATTTTCCTATTCGCAGACTTTTTATAAAATGTCAATAATACTGTGCAGCTACTGATAATACAGGTATAAGATGTAGATAGTAATGTTCATCTATTGATAGCACAGTTATATGTGGCAGCACAAATGAGAACTACCACCACGAATTGGAACTAATAATAAATATTATTATTAATAATGATTATTATTAACTTATATTTGCAATTATTAATAAATATTAAACAAAGTAAATTTTTATTTTAAACTATGTCGATAATAGTGATGTTACAAATAAAAAACCAGGGACGGTTAAAGACGATAATATTCGCTGGCTGGTAGCACTGCAGTAATAACTTGATTGCATAGGCTCCATGTTATATGGCCTTAATTTAAAATGATCCTAATGCAGCAGCAATAATAATAAAAAAATTATGGAAACAAGGTGTTTTTGGAAGAGATGTATTTGTGCATTTTTAATATACAATAACTTTATTTCCCATCACTTCTTCACTTTGTATTACTAGTTCCATTATTTTAAAACATTTATTTACAAAATATTTAATTTAAATTTTACAACGCATTGTAAAATTTCCAAGTTTTTCATACAAACAAAAACAGTTGTTGTACAGTTTGTCAAAGAAGTGTTATAAAAAGCAGAAAAATACAATAACAAATACACGCATTTCTGCAAGAGATTTATTTTATTTTTGAGCCCAAAAAAATTAGATGCATAGAAAAATTAAAAATGTTTAAATAGAAAATTTTAGGATCATTTCAAATTGAGGCCATATAACATGGAGCCTATGCAATCAAGTTATTACTTCGGTGCAGTTTTTTCAAAAGTTTTTTTCTTCACGGCGGCGGCATTGTAATGTTGTAATGTTAACAGAAATAATGTTTTTATTTGATAAAAACCAAATTTCATAATATTTTTGGCAAGCACGTGCTTTTAATGTTAACAAAAACAGTTACGCGCCCACGAGCACGTGCTTTTAATGTAACAAAAACAAAAATACTCCTTTTTTGCAACTCTGCTTGAAAAAAGTTTTTTTTGGAAAAGTTTTTTTTTCTTCTCTTCCGTGTTATAATTGTATCATGGCTGACTTCATAAATTCAGTTTGAAATCCAACACTGCAAAGAAATTCATTCACCTGTCACACACGAGAACAATTATGCTGGCATAACATGCCTGTTTGTTGGTAAGAGAGGCAAAGAGAGTGGTATTGTGTTTGGCATAACTTTTCAAGCAGCTACAACCCAAGAATGATAAACTACAAGATTACGCCAGTGCAAAAAAAATAGTAGACGCACACTGCGTTTCTATTGGCTGATAATTTGGTTTATTTTTATTTTTTATAAAAATCTTTAAATCTATTTTGACTGCAGGATCGCCAACCGCTATACAAGTACTGGTTTTGCTAAGTTCGGTGAAGACAATTGGACATATTTATAATAATCCCACTTTTTTTACTTTTGCAAATACTTACGAACAAGATGAGAATATTGTTTTGTTGTAGGTATTTACCATTTTTTAATATTATCCGTAATTAGATAATTGATTTTTAACCGATATACAAAGTCATAAAATGCTTATTTTTGTAGTTTTTTTTTTCCTAATTTTCTCCCAAGACAACATTTAACAAAAAAGATCATCTGAAAGAGTTTTTCAAGCCGCACCCAATGGTGCATTAAACTTTAACCATTCATAACATCAGCAATACGTTAAAAATTAAGACTTTTTAAGCGTTTTTATAGCATACATATTTTTATGAATGTATATAAATGTGTCATTCCTTTTGTAATTTGTATAATGTACCTGCTAGAAGGGGTGTTATTCCAACAAAATATTAGTACCGTTCATACTGAATTTGTTATTTGTTTATTATTATGTACCATTTTTGATGTTTTAAAATTTTACTTTCTAGTATTTTAAACAAAAATATTATTAAAAAAATATTACTAAATAAACAAATAACAAATTCAGTGTGAATTACATTAGAAAATAGCAATTTAAAAATATATCATAGTTAGAGTCTTTAGTTTTGGTATGTTTCGATTTGGTGCTATGTATTAACACAGAATATATTAAATAACTTTAAAAAAATCAAAATTAAGCGCTTTGTTAAGATTAATAAAACAAGTTTAATTTCAAAAATTAAAAGAAACAATAACAAATAAGAAAAATTTTTGTAGAGAAAATAAAATAATCGAATAGAATTTGTTTTTTGCGATTTCTTTGTTTAAATTTCTTAGTGTCCCATACTTATGCTTTAAGTCATTCATTTGATTTTTCCCTGCCTTTATGGCAACTCTTACAACAGACGTGTGACGTCACGTCTGACGGTAAACTCTCTGATTGGCGTAATCTTGTAGTTTATCATTCTAGGCTACAACCCCGCATCATCGGCACAAAACCAATACACACACAACTTAAAAAACAGAAAATGTTAAAAGAATACAAAAAACACTAAACACACAAAGCAGTGTGCGCGTATAAATTTTTATGCCAGATGAATTGAGGCTCAGTTAGCCGACTGTAATGTAAAGTAACTGCAACAGTAAGAAACAGCTGATCGATTTTGTTATGTGAAAAGTAATGAAAATGGTTATAGAGATGTAATGTAACGTAACCTAATTTTCATATAAAAATGTCGATCAGCTGTTTTCTACGTTACAGTTACATTACATTACAGTCGTCTAAAGGCTCAAGGCTCAGTTAGCCGACTGTAATGTAATGTAACTGCAACAGTAAGAAACAGCTGATCGATTTTGTTATGTGAAAAGTAATGAAAATGGTTATAGAGATGTAATGTAACGTAACCTACTTTTCATATAAAAATATCAATCAGCTGTTTTCTACGTTACAGTTACATTACATTACAGTCGGCTAACTGAAGGCTCAGTAATGTAATGTAACTGCAACAGTAAGAAACAGCTGATCGATTTTGTTATGTGAAAAGTAATGAAAATGGTTATAGAGATGTAATGTAACGTAACCTACTTTTCATATAAAAATATCAATCAGCTGTTTTCTACGTTACAGTTACATTACATTACAGTCGGCTAACTGAAGGCAACAGTAAGAAACAGCTGATCGATTTTGTTATGTGAAAAGTAATGAAAATGGTTATAGAGATGTAATGTAACGTAACCTAATTTTCATATAAAAATATCGATCAGCTGTTTTCTACGTTACAGTTACATTACATTACAGTCGGCTAACTGAGCCTTAACTGAGCCTTTAGTCTCGTGTGTTCTACAAAGAACAAAAATTGTGCGGCATAAAAATTACTCCCTTGTGTGATACCCCATTTACAAGGCAAAGCAATACGTATTTTGTGGCGTCAGTTCGTCTACAAGTATCGTGTGTTTGAAAACTTTACAGCGTGAGAAATGGCAAGTTACACAACACGCGTTATAAACGCCAATTCTATCAGATTTTTTACTTATTTTTACATTGAAAAATGGACTTGTAACATTTTCAAATCCTTTGTGCTTGGTATATTTTTAGGGTTCCGTACACCAAAGGTAAAAAAGAAACCCCATTGCTTTCGCTACGCTGTCCGTCACCAGCATGACTAAAGTGGCAAATTGCCACTTTTTCGACTGCCTTTCCCCTTTTTCGACTGCCTTGCCACTTTTTGCTCCCACTTTTTTTATGAAAATACATTAAAAATAAAAAGTTTAGTGTAGTTTTCTCGTTTTTTTAATTTTGCACTTTTTTTTATAAATCCTCTATTTAGTGCCACTTTTTGAAAAATGTCATCGGCCACCCTGTCCGTCACACCTTGTTTTCTCAGGAACCGTAAGAGCTACGGACCTGAAATTTGGACAGAGTATGCAGAACCTTGTCGCTACAACAAAAAGTACATGAGAATTAAAAATTAAAGGGTGTTCCAAAACGAGCAATGAAAAATGTTAAAATCCCATGTATGTACATATTAGTGTCCTGCACAAGAGTATTTATAAGACTTTTCAAGACATGAGAGATTTTTACAATGCTTTACTACAGCGAAATATTCTAAAAGAATCGCTAAACAACACTGTTGGAAGACAAACCACCGAAAAAAATTACTTGCCAACAGTGTTGCTTAGCGATTCTTTTAGAATATTTCGCTGTAGTAAAGCATTTGAAAAAATCTCTCATGTCTTGAAAGGTCTTATAAATAGTCTTGTGCAGGACACTAGCACATATGGGCTATTCCAGAGAATGTCACGTACGTTGACCAATCAATTAAGCTTGTACTTCATATCAATGCGGTTCGATTTTTCCTTATATTTTACCAAAGGTGGGGCTACTTACGATCCTCAAAAGTACATAAAGAAATAAAGAAAAATTAAAATTTTCTCTGAAATACAAGTTTAATTGATTGGTCAACGTACGTGACATCGTGTGGAATAGCCCATACATATCGTCACATTAAAGACCAAACAACCTATCAGCAAATTTTTCAAAATTTAGTTTTTTATTTAATATTATTCCCTATATCATAAAGCATATGTATGCAAAATTTTAAACTTCTAATATTAGAAATAACCAAGCTATTACCAAATTACCAAATACCCTATCAGCAAGTGTACAATTTTCTGAAACCAAATAACCTATCAGCACTCACGCTAAAGAAATCAGAGTAATCATTTATTTGAATTTTTTTTTTTTTTTTTTTTTTTGAAACACAGTTACTTTTGATTTGTTGTTGTTTGTGTTTTATTACATTTTATTTATTATTAGAAGTGAAAAGAACATAAAAAAGTGTTAAAACGCAATAAAATGTATTCCATAAATGAAAATAATCTTGAGGCAGATATGCAAGTTCCTAAAAAAGTCAACAAAAAAGAAGAAAGAAAGAAAAATCGTATGAACGGTAAAGAATATGAAGGTTTTTCAAAAGGCAAAATCGTTTGCAGGAAGCCAAGAGAAATGAAACCTGGGTGCACATCAAAATGTTGTGAAAAGGCTTCAAATCGACATTGTTCTATTTTTTCTGAAAAATTACGTGAAGAAATATTTCAACGTTTTTGGCAGATGTCATGGGACCAGAAAAAACTTTACGTAACCAGTACTGTTGACGTTTTCGCCAAAAAGAGGACTTATGTGGAAAATTCTCGACGCTCAAATTCAAAAGCGTTCTTTTTATACAACAAAACAAAGCGCTATCAAGTGTGCCGTAAAATGTTTTTGTCAACCCTCGCAATTTCGGAAACTATGGTAAGAGGTTGGATTAATTCCTGTGAACTTCATAATGCTCAACTGGGACCTGATAATAAGAAAATCTTGCAAGCTGAAAAACAAAGAAATACAAAAAAGGGCCAGGAGTATGAGGTTCGTTTAAATTATTTAAATAAATGGTTGGAAGGCATCCCAAAATTAGAATCGCATTACCGACGTCAGTACACGAAAAAAATATATTTCCAAACAGATTTTAAATCTTATGCATCTGTGTATGAAGTTTACTCCCAAGATTGTGACTCGCAAAAAGAAAATGGTATTTCACCTGTATCGTTTCCTAATTTCATGGATGTCTTGAAGAAAAAAAATTGCTCAATTTTTAAGCCTAGAAACGATATGTGTGACACCTGTGTATCGTTTGAGTCAAAAAATATATTGCAAAAAGAATACTACTTTCACAGAATGCAAATAGAGGACATGAGAGAGGAAAAAAACATGATATTGAAAATGCTAAGGAGGGTTTACTATCGCTATTATGCATGGATATGCAAGCCGTAAAACTAATACCGCAGTTAAAGGCAAATGCATCGTACTACAAAATGAAACTCCATGTCCACAAAATTACAATATATAATGTTATAACTCATAAGTCTGAAAACTACGTATGGGATGAAACAGAAGGAAATCTAATTGCCTCTACCTTCGCCACAATTATAGTAAATCATTTAAAAAAAGAAATGCTCAATACACCAAATGTACATCATTTTGTAATATATTCTGATGGGTGCTTCTATCAAAACAGAAATGTTGTATTGTCCAATGCCTTACTTTCGTTTTGTGTAAAAAATAATGTTTTTAATTGAGCATAAATACTTAGTCGTGGGACATGCCCAAATGGAATGCGATTCCACCCACTCATTAATACAAAGAAAAATCAATAATAAAAATATTAATTTGCCCTCTGAATTAATTGAGCTAATGAAAGATGCACGAAAAAATCCATATCCACTTACTGTTCATCACTTATACCATGATTATTTCCAGGATTATGAAAATCTTCCAATGCGATACACTTCTATCCGTCCTGGTAATTTCTTTTATTTTATTGCCATTTAACTTCATTCTACCTAAATAAAATTATTTTTTAGGAAAAAGGATTGGGGACCCTAAAGTCAACATGATTCGTGTTTTGGCGTACGACCCAACAGGATCTATACATTACAAAATCAATATTAAAGACAATTATCAGCTTTTACCACAAAGATCTGCTACACGTTTTGAAATTCGTCGTCCTAAGTTATTACATTCTGAAAGGTTAAAAATCTCCAAAAAGAAATGGCAACATTTACAAGATTTAAAAACTTTGCTTCCGGCAGACTGCCATTACTTTTATGATAACATACCTTTTGAATAATTTTTTTACGGTAGCTTTATTTAATGAAATGTTTTCTTTTTATTTAATTTAATTAATTTAATTAATTTAACTTTTTATTTAGTTATTAACATTGCAATAAATAAAAAAGTAGATTTTTTTGTAAAACCACCTATAATTTTATTTAAAAATCAAAAACTTTAGGAAAATTAAAAAAATTCTATTTTAAAAGGCCGTGACGTACTAAATAAAGAGAAAAATAAATCATCAAAAATCATGATAAAAGTTTAATTTTGTTGCATAGTGTAATTTAAGCAAACATTAAGCACTTTTTGTTTAAACAAGTAAGAGAAACTATAAGTATTATTATTTAATGTAAATAATAATCATGTGTTCAAATGAATGCCTAATTATTCATACTAATTAGTATTGCTGATAGGTTGTTTGGTTTCAGGTTTTTACAATTCCAAATTACCTAAGCGCCATATCATAAGCTGTGTTTAGAAAAACAAAGCTTCCTCAACCGATATATACTTCTGGTTTCATTTTAATCATAATATATAATTTTCGGTTCAATATTGCAAATAGTTCCAATTTTATAACGTTTTTCTCTCTCCTGTAAACTTTTGAAAACTGCTGATAGGTTGTTTGGTCTTTAAGGTGACGATATGTATATTGACACTTGAAATTTGTAAAATTAGTCTATTTTTATATAGACTACAACAATTAACACTAAGATTTAAAAAAATTTTAATTAAGGGTGGTCTATCAGTTAATGCAATTTTGACTATGTAATTTTGACAACTTGCTATATCTTGGAAACCGTAAGAGCAAAACTCTTGAAATTTTTAAAAACGGTAAAACTAAAAACTCAAGAAATTTTTAAATCGCCAGATCTAAAAAAATGCTAAAATAAAAAAATCTCTAAATTGAAAAAACGCCAAAAACCGAAAAAAATCGCCAAAACGCGAAAAAGGTGCCAAAACTATTTATTATATAGGCTAACATAGGGTTTACACGTGCAAGTGCAAGTTCGAAAAACTCAATACACTCAAACTCTTTTACTAACACAACTACACTTTCGGCACTTGCAGTCTACTTCCAACTCAACTGCCAAGGAATTTTACAAGACAGTGACTTGTTTCACTTGCAGCAAGTAAGTGAAAAGTTAGCTAACCGTGTTGCCCTATTAATACTTTAGTAGAAATTAACTGGATTTCAGTGTAATGATATATGAGTTTTTACTAATTTTAAATACATTTAAAAGCTAATTTAATATTTATTTTCTTAAATATTCATAAATCGAGCGGTTAATGAATTTTTTAGACATAAATAATATTAAAATAATACGAATTAAGTTCAATACCATCTGGTTCCCTCAAAATTAAACATTTTTATGTTATGGACAACTCTGCAATAAAAGGCAAACATGCAAGTTGCAAGACAATCGGGCATTTGTATGAAATTTTCGTTGATAGTACGTACACAGAGCTTGCATGGAAGGTACTAGCATGTGTAAACGCAGGGTAAAGTTCGTATTGAATTACATATCTAGTGTCCGTACGGAACCCTTCGTGCGCGAGTCAAAGTCGCACTTCACTGAATTTATTTATTAAAGCCTAGTACTCTGCTCGAAGTTGTGAAAATTTTCAGCAACATTGATTATTTCCCGTGAAGAATTTGACACGTAACAAGTGATGCCCATATTCCTTTTTCGAAAAAAAATTATCGTGAATCACGCGTGACTCACGCATGATCGTGATTAAATTTATAATTAATTACGCGTGAGTGCGTGATCGTGACTAAAAAATTAATTACTCGTGCGTGAGCTATTTTTAATAATCACGCACGAATTCTCACGCTCTCACGAGATATCATTGCTGAATAGGTGAGTATCATTTTGCACATGCTACGATGCAAGACCATTTGCACAAGATTGTGTATTGGGCTATTGTTATAACTTTTTCAGGCGTAGTAAACTGGCTCATATGAAATTCATATATACCAATGTAGAAAAATAAAATTATTTTAATATATTTTTTATGGTGCACAACTATATTTTCCCTAAATTCTGGCTTTTTTCAGAAAAATTTCGCGTACATCCGCATTTATGAAAAGGCACTCTTAAATTTGAGTTAAAAATGTTTAAAACTATCTACATAATAAAATCTTATAGTTGAAACTTTCAAAATCTACCGTCACAACTTTTTATAACCGCTTAAGCACAAAAAATATTTTTAAAATTTACCCTACATTCAGCAATGTCCTAATTGCTGAATGTAGGGTACATGTCCAAAATACAAAATAATTTGGTTCTAAGCACATTCTTAATGCATTGTCTTTAGAGCTATGTAATTAAAAAATAAAAAATGTATAAAACAAATTGTTTTGCAAAACTGGAAATAATGAAGATACTTAAAAAACACATGCCTTTTTCAGGGATTTTCAAAAATTTAATGATGTGTTTTAACTTAAAATCCAACAATGAACTAAAAAGTAATAGGCGAAATACTGAAAAACGTCAAGGGGAAAAATTTTCTTTGTCAAAAGTAAAATATCTTATGAGAGATACGGAAACACATCTTGGAAAGTTATTTCCTAAGAATTTGAAGATTATGTCAAAATGCTTTATCCGGCAAAAATCGGATAATTTTTAAAAAGGTACAAGCTTCAGATTTTTTTTTTTTTTGAGTACCATGGGGTCGATTCTCGTTCTGTGAAACTATGAAATGAAAAGTTTTTTCACGATTTCATAGCATTTCGGATTCCCGTTTAATGAAAAATGAAAATAATTTAAATACATTTGCATTATGAAAAATATTGGGGAATGGAACACAACTTTTCACAGTTACATAACTCTGTCGATTCTCGTTTAGTGTAACTGTGAAAAAAAAAACTTAAACAGCTTTTCATATGATAAATTATTTTACACAAAAAATATTTATTTGAAAATTGAAAAACAGCAAAGAAGCCAGAAAAACCTCTCGCAACAGCGAAAATCAAATTTGTTTTGATTTTAAATTATTTAGACGGTGTCGAAATTGTTAACAAGTCCGAAATTTAAGTACATAATCAAAAATAATTATTGAATTGAATTATTTAGGGGTGGATGCAGGACTGCCAGAAGCTTTGCGAAGAAAACCGTCATTTGTCGGATAGAAAATCATATTTTGAAGAAAAAAATACCACAAGTTTAATTTTTAAAAAAAATAACAAAAATTGACATATTTACATATATAAAAACTGAAATTTCTTATTAAAAATAATGATGCATTTTTGTGTTTGTAAGACACAGGGTGCACAAGCAAAGTGAATGAAAACAGTCCTTTTTTTATTTTTTTTTTTGGGGGGGGGACAAAAATCTATTTAAATTTATTTAAACTAAATCAGTATGAGGACAACGAAACTCCTAATTTTTTTCTAACACAACACAACTTCTAATTTTTTTCAAATAAGTTTCAACAATAACGTAGTATGTTGACAAACATTGACGTGCAAAAGATTTATTTTCTTACAAAAAAAAAAAAAAAAAGAAAACACAGCTCCACTTACGTCGTTTTATCTGAACATATTTAAAAATTATTTTTTGATATTTGTTTGGTTATTAAGAAGTCGTAATCACTTGTGTGTTTTTTTTAATCTTTTCTTGTCATAACTGTGCTTTATACGGTGTTTATCCTTATTTTAAGTCTTATGTTATTTACATATATGCGGGATATATATATCCCGCATATAGGTACATACATAAATTTTTAATTTCATCATATTTTTCCTGACAAAAACAACCTATATTGGTTTTCTTTTTTTTAAATGGTTTTCTTTTTTTTTAAATGTTCCTTAAAAATTAGTTGGAATATTTTCATTACCTAGATAGAGGTATTATAGTGTAAAAAAAATTTGAGATATTTTGATACTGAAACCGCAGCTTCAAAAATAACTCGTTTTGGCTCTCTCTGAAAAATTAAATTTTTGGACATACGCTGCTATTAATGAAAACTACAGATACATATGTATTGAAAGCAAAAATCGTAATTTGCAAAATTAGAAATCATCATTCCAGAAAAAAAATCATAAAATAATATTTTGGTTCAAAAATCATCAAAAATAAGTGCGTTCGAGAACTCAAAAATTTGTAAAAATTTGTGCTATTTTTTACTGGATTGCGTTCGAGTACACAAAATCCAGTAAATGAGAGGGCGAATTGAGAAAGCAAAATGACAGTTCATTTACTGAGTAAATGCAAGTTTTTACTGGACAAATTTTTGCCAGTAAAATCCAGTAAAGCGAAACCATATGTTTTTAAATATAAACAAACAAAAGCAAAGGGAAACAAAAATTTTTAGTTTTTGATGAAAATTTTTAAAATAACAAAAAAAAAAACAAATGTATTAAGTTATAAGCATTATAACATTTATTTAAGTTTGATGCTAGAAAAATATTCGGGTATATTATGTATTCCACGTGAAATTAAAACGTGCGGAATTTCCATAGAATTGTTTGAAATATGTATGTATGCACATATGTATGTATTTATATCCCTGTAGTCAACACTAAAATTCTAGTACTAGTTACATTGTCTACAATTTCTCTTCTATTCGTCAGTATAAAAGAAATAGAGAAAACAGATGTGGTGTCTTTCTGGTGGATTTTGCAACAACTTGTCAATATACATAAATTTGTATGTACGTAACAGTGAACTGTATGAGTTGATTCACTTTCGCTCTCCACTCACTTTTACAATGCTTTTGTTTTGTTTTTTAACATCAATATGTACTAATGATATTGCTTGCAATGTTGCCTCTCTAACAACTGACTGTTTTTAACTCACTGTCTTTTTTTAAGTGTTGTCAGTAAACATAAATAAAAAATTCGTACTGTTGTTTGATTGTTCTGTATAGTAATCAAATAACTCACAAAAGCACGTTGACTAGATGAAGTCTTCAGTTTATAAAACATTGAGTAAATATTTCCACACATAAATAAATAGCGTTAAGAAACTATTAAAAAGTGTTTTTAGAAAATTTAACAGAATGTATTCAGAAATAATAAAAAATTTCGAAAATAGAGTTTTTCGTGTAATAAAAAAAATTAAATAAAATGAAAAAATCTATCTCTTCATATTGTGTTAATTAATAGTTTTTCTCATATTAAAATAATTTATAAAAAAGAATGGGCCTAGCTATTTTATTTTATAATATTACATAAAACTATATTTGTCAGAAGTGGTTTAAGAAGTATTCAAAACAATCATACTGATTCATTGCTTTAGTCAGCGTGACCGTTTGACCGACTAAAGTGGCAATTTGACACTTTTTCGACTGCGTTTCCCCTTTTTCAACTGTCTTGCCACTTTTTGACCCCCTTTATGTAGGGTGAGTTATATGAAAATACATTAAAAATAAAAAGTTTAGAGTAGTTTTCTCGCTTTTTTTAAATTTTGCCCCCTTTTTTGATAAATCCCCTATTTAGTGCCACTCTTTGAAAAATGTCATCGGTCACCCTGGCTTTAGTGAGTCATATGAATGAATCTAAATTGCGAGCAATGACAGGCATTTATTAACAACAGTCTCATTGATATGAATCATGCAATAGCATCATTCATTTTGTTAATGTTAATTGCTAACTCAATGTTCATTTTAGAAAATGCAAAATTATGCCGTTTGAATCGTAATCATGCAGATCACTGGAACGTAAGGTATAGAAATGTACCAGTAAATGTCTGGTTGGTATGTCTCCATGTTCCCATAAGAACTATGAATTCACTACCTAGTCAATTGTTTTAGTGTTACTGTAGTGTAGATTTTCAATGACAAGCACATGCTAAATGTCTGTAGCATAAAGTATTGTATGGGAAATAATTGTAGTACTGGTGACAAAGTCAAAAGCGACTCAGTACATTTTCACTATTCGCACTTTCTGCAGGGATAATAACAATGGTATTGCGTTTTCGAACGATTTAATTTCACATGGAATTCAGAACACAACCGATTGTTTTTAAACGTGAATAAAGTTAATAGATTATTATATTGAAATTTTTTTTATACATATCGTCGGGTCGACGATTCCTGGTTCGCCGTATGAAACATTTAAAAAAAATTACTTTGTGTACTTTTTTAAAATTCTTTCCCAGTTTTTCGTTGTCTTGAATATGTCATACTAATAACTTCTCACGTTCAGGGTAAAAAGCTTAAAAACTTTAACGGCCTGACCCGCGATGTCGCCAAGAAACTTTCTATCGCTTACTTATAATTAAAACAAAATCAAAATAAGAAAGTTTATTTTTGTTTTCAATATATGTATGTAAGTAAGCTATAGAAAGTTTCTTGTCGACATCGTGGACCAGCCAAATAAGTTTAAATAAAAACATATGTCCATATCTATTACTTTTATTATTAAACAAAATGTTCTATCGTGTATTTTATATGTATAATTTTTTAGGGCCAAAATTGGTAATCAGCTGTTGTATATATTTTACTGGATTTTACAATTTTTCCGTTCGCGTACTCTTAGGTGCAAACTTTTTTATTGAGAGTAATTTCTTTAAATTACTCAGTATTTACTCAGTTACTGGATTTTACTAGAAAAGTACTCAAACGCGCCTATTATAACAATATAATATCAGGTGCAGAGGTGGTGTAAGAACGCCTCAAGATTATGATTTTCCAATGGATTACCTCTCCACTAGAGCTGGCAAAGTATCGATAGTATTGATGGTTTTGTTTTTATTAGATATCGATAGTTTTTTCTCGATAGCGATACTACCGTTGAAAAAATTTATTACCAAATTGTCAACAAACTCGATAAAATTTAACATATTAGTTGTTATCTATTGAAAATACATAACTACATATCGCTCTATTAATATAATAACGTCATAATTAAAAAAAAATTAATTTATTCAGTTAACAATACAGAATACCCCGGCAATTGATATTTCATCTTGTGTAAAAAAATCACGCAATGGCGGGCAAGCTCACCTCTTGATAGAAATAAACTGTATTAATATACTCACTGAGTTGTATGTAAATTGAGAATTTAAGACATTTTTTTCAAAACTAGTTTTATTTGAGTTATAATAATGAATAAATGAGCGATATGTATTTAAAAATGAAATTCAGCATTCCTAATAGCATGATCACACGGACAACACATATCGAAGTTCGCTCTCACTCACATTCACGATTCGCGCTCGAATATTGATTGAAATATACAGAATTTTGTGACCGAACCATTTTGTTGTATTCTGAATCTTACTGAATTTTTTGATAACAAATTATCGCTAATTTATCTGAATTGGCTATTCAACCAAAATTATTACATACATATCGTCACCTTAAATGCAAATATATACAACTACACTTTTATATTTTTTACTGGAGAAACAAAAATAAACGTTACAAAATCAATAATAATAAATAAAGTATTCTTGAAAATTTTCTTCGAAATTTACTTGTAGTGTAGTATGGACGCTTATATCTTTTTAAACATTTATTTCCTTTTTATGTATCTTTAAGCTTTTATGTTAGTTACGTTATTTGCAATAAAAAAATGCATTCGTAATTACGTCCGTTGGAATTTCTTTAATAAAATCGTAATTTTCATCGCAGAGTCTTAATATTTCCGTGCACATGTAGTTTGATAAAATGAACTATAATCAATCAAAAACTCGATTTCGAACTTTTGTGTAGTTACTTCTGTTTGCATTTAAGGTGACGATATGTAGGTATGTTTTTGTAAACAAAAAAAAGATGTGTTTAAAATTTAAAAATTTAAATGAAATTAAACAAAAAATTAATTATTCAAGGGCTTATTCAAAAAAAAAAGTTTAAGTTTAAACAAAAAAATTTTCATACAAAATTTGTTGTGTAAACCATTTGTAAACCAAAATTATTTTTTCTGAATAAGGCAGTTATAATTTTTACCTAATTCTTTTAACCATATCCATATATCAACAGTCAAAGCGACTGTTCGTGTTGGCGTGTGAACATAGTGCAAAATAATTCGATACTATCGATAGTTTTCCAACAAACTATCGAAAATATCGATTGGCGTTACTATCGATACTTTGCCAGCTCTACTCTCCACAATACAACACTGTCAGTAACGTCAAACAACAGCAGCGTTGTCAACTCGGTGCTTTCGCACAGTTTTTAGTGCTTTTTGAAATTTTCGACGCGAAAAATTTAGAAGTTAGTGCTCGGTGCTTTTTATTTCTTGGCGGTGGCACTAACCCAAAATTCAAAAAGAATTTTCCTTATAGCCCATTCAGGCTGACACGAAATTAAGTAATTTCAAGCCCAAATTACGAGCGAAATGAAAGGTGTTTATGCAGGTACTAATAGTACGTTTCCATTATGAGCAAATCAAGTTTATTTGAGAAAATCACGTCGAAGTGTTTCCATTATGTGTTGTAAGTGTTTCTATGTTCGAACTTTCGAAATCAATTTGACGTTTGAATTGCTTATTTATTTTTGTTTAATAATAATTTGGAACAGCAAAATAAATAAAACATATACATAAGAATGGAAAACAACATTGACAATAACTTTCTTTTTTTAAATTACTTTTTTCTTTTTATAAGCAAAGAGAATCTGCCATTTTTATTCGTACTTAAATGTCACTTTTTCGGATTTGTAAGTCACCAATAATGGATGACCCAGAGTTGAATTTGTAATAATAGCAACCGCGCAGTGTTGCATTGACAAATTCGACTTTATTTGTAGCAAATTAAGTCATTTGAGATAATTTGCTCATATGAAATATGTATGGGAAATCACTTCGCAAATTACTTAATTTGGGCAAATCAAATGTTTTTACCTAAATCACGTATATGGAAACGTACTATAAATGACATTTGAGTTGATTTCGCAAACATCTTATTCACTGCGGCGAACATTGAAGTACTTTTTTCAGTTGAATAAATTCTATGTTACACTTTTACACATTTTTCTTTAAAAAATTTTCATAAATTTAATAATTTCCAATCTTTTTTCAGTTTAATATTGAATGTCAAAATTTTTACTTCTTTTAAATTGTTGTTTCTCATAGTTGTAAATTTAAAAAAATTTTAATTAAAAAAATTTAAAAAAAGTAGTTTTAGTTCAAAAACAGAGTTGTATATTGTAATTTCTTGTTATTTTCATCGAAATTAAGTAAAATAACTTAATTTGGAAAATGTCAAAATATATGGGAAATTACTTAATTTTAACTTGATTTTGACCGAAATCACGAAATTGCTTAATTTGGCGTTAGTCTGAATGGCCTATTATATAATATATATATTTTTGTTTGAAGACGTCTAACATATAAAAAACATAAGCACTGAAGTTAAATGGAACATTTCAAAATATTCTAATAAGATTGTATAAAACTTGGTTGATGAAATACGTGCATTTTATTCTCAAACTTTCACATTTTAAGCGTAATTAATGGAAACAGTATTTTGCCACACGACAAAGAAGACATAATGCAAGTATAGTCTAATAGCGAAATATTTTCTAGTTTATACTGTAAATAGAGAATAATTCACTTGGGCCCAATAATTGACTTCTCAATTATGTGTCATTTATCTTTAAGTGCCTCTTAAGTACCGAATTCATTTTTTCAGTATAAAGTTGAGAGCCATTTAAATGCCCAACCCTGTCTATTTAAATCACACTTAAGTCCTACGAGCATACCATATGTTATTGTGCTTGTGTGTGTTTATTGAAAACATGTACATAAACACCATGTGGTCGTATTAAAAAGAATTTCGTTTAATTTTCATAAATATATAACATATACAATGCATAGTATCATATCATGGAATAAATAAATAGAAAAATGCGTTCTGATGCTCTTTTGGTTTCATAAAATGTGTTCTTATGCAATTTTAATTTTCTACATGAAATAACTTTCTTATTTACATTAAACATCTGTTTTCTTTTAGAACTATCAGCATTAAAAAGTGCTACCATACTTTCATAGTATTTAAGTGATCGTTTAATTTTACGACTGAAAAAATGAAACTGCAATTAAGTGCAACTTAAAATTAAGTGGCTATTAGCTAAATGACACTTATACGTAAAAAATTGTCTTTACACTTGGCTTTATATAAAAGCGGGCTGAAACGAGAAAATTGTTGCTAATAGAGCTGCCGTTTTAGGTTACATATTTATAATCTACTTCATTCCTTTTTTTCTAAAATAATAGTACATATAATTTAAGTTTATATAACTTGGTTAACTTGCAAATTACTTTTGTTTAGTTTTGTAACTTTGTTATTAATATTGCGTTTGCTGTGAAAGAATGTTTCCACAGCATTGTTTAATAAAAATCAAATTTTGAAAGTCTTGACTTTAAAAAAATTAACTACTAATCCCATCGAGTTCAAAATCTAATCAGCAAGTCAAAAAAACTTGCCAATTGCTGCTAATTTGACTAATTTCAGGTGATTTGTTTCTTCGTTGACGAAAAAAATTGAATTTTTTATAATAACCTAAAAAGGTTGACTTTAGAATTCACTGATTCTCATAGAATCAAAATGTGTATCGGATGCTTAAAATTTGAAGTTTTAGGGATAAAATGCAAGGTCAACCGATTTCTATATTTTTATATACAAAGTTTTTGTTATAAAACAAAAAATTTAATTTAGTGCTTTTTACTTAAATTACGCGTTTTTTCTTGGTTTTTGAAACTTAAAAGTTGACAACGCTGAACAACAGCTGCAAAGATGTTCGACATTTGACGAATTGCTGTTTTTTTTTATTTCTTACCGTATTTTTATACAATCCGAAGGGTATTATTTGGAAAATTTTCAATAAAAAGTCAGCTAAAAATTAAATTTTACCTTCCCAATGTCTGGCTACGATGCATACGGGACACCAAATAAGGCAGATAGCAATTGTCGTACATGCAATGACTTTAAGTTTTGGTCTAAACAACAGCGACAAATATTTCACAAAGCCGGAGAAGTAGGTTCAAGAAATAAGGATAACATTTGCATATAGTAAATCAAATATTTATTTATTTTAGACAAAAGATCCCGCTAAAACAAGCAAGGCGAATGGTTATGACAGCGGCAACAACGGAATAAGGCAAGACTGCCCTTTGGACAAATCTAAGTTGGGTGAATCTACTTGGGGTTTATTACATACAATGGCTGCATTTTATTCTGATAATCCAACAGACAACCAAAAAAGAGATATGAAAACATTTTTTGAAGTCTTTTCCCGTCTATATCCCTGTGAATACTGTGCTAAGGATTTTCGCAAAGAGTATGTTAATAGATGATGTAATATTGTTCATATTTAATGAAATGCTCATCAGCTTACAGCAAAATCCTATAAATGTGGACTCACAGAATGAATTCTCCCAATGGCTATGCCAATTTCATAATCGCGTTAATTCCAAATTGGGTAAGCCGATATTTGACTGTTCCAAAGTCAACGAAAGATGGCGGGATGGTTGGCTAGATGGCTCTTGTGATTAATGGTACGTTGTTTTGACTCAACAAAACGACGTCGGGCTGTTCAAAGAATTGTTTTGTATGATTGGCTTTGAGTTGGTGTTAACATCATAGCAGCTCTATTTTTTCTATAACATTCAGCATTTTGTAAATAATCATTGTTGGACTATTTCTCTTCGACTGAGCCGTTTTTGTAATATGTAGATCAAAGAACTGCAAACATTTTTTCTTTAATCCAAGACTATAATGTAGTCGAAATCGAAATACGCCAACCACGACAACACCCTGCTCTAAAAAATTACTTTTGCTTTATATTCTCACATATCTCTTATCAATGTTAAACTAATGGAATACGTATTTCTTCTTTTTGAAAAGGTGTGGTGAATTCCGATAGATTTTGAGTATAATTTTTCAGCCAATCTCAAACTACATATTTACTTCTAAAAAGCACACTAGAATATCAAATATAAGCCATATAATAGAGCTGTGAAAAAAAATTTTGGAAAACCAATTAAAAACATTTTTTTAAAATTTGTTGACAAAATGACTAGAAAACACATCCGTTTATCGTTTTCAAATTGGTTTTGTGCCCAAATCGGTTTTAATCACATACCTGATTAATTTTTTGACGTTCTTGTTTATTAAATTAAAAATAATGGAAAATATTTTAATTATTTCATAAATTTGTAAAAAGAATAAACAGCAAAAAAGTTACAGCAGCACCAACAACGGCAGCAAGAAAGATACAACAGCAAGGAAATGAATTGCAAGGAAATTTCCAACTGAATCAAGTCTAAAGTGACCACATTTTCATTGAGACAAAGCGGGACAAATGGGATGAAATGAGAATTACAATTTAGTTATGTATATATATTTTATAGTATATATTCATATACTTGTACAAAAATGTATTTATTATTAATTTGCACAAATGCACGAAATACAACTTTTTGTTTTTTAATTAATTTTTTCATACATATATCGAGAGCCTATATTCAAAACACGTCAACTCAAATTTCGTCAAAATGAGTTTCCGATGGCAAATAGCTCCCCTATGCAATATTCATCTGTGGTATAAATTTCGAATAAAAAAAATGATTTTTCCCCGTTTGATATAGATTTTTCTTATTCTGCTATCTCAAAGTATATTTTTTTTGTGAAAATAAATGCTAACTCAAATGTAAATTTCCAATATTTTAAGAAAATTTCGAATTTATAATAGTTCTACCTCATATCTGATTGCATTTGGTATGCTAAACACGAATCTGGTAAGGATTTTGATATCCTATGGCTAGTTTTTGAGATATGGTCACTTTTAATATATTAGTACGGATGGGTTCCGATAAAAAAAAATTGGTAATGTATAAATAACTTTTAAACTGTTAATCAAATAGAAACATTATGTATGGACCGATTATATTCAATGACATAAGCTTTCGAAATTGCAAAATTTTAGTGATCCTGTTACAATAGAGATTGAGTTAGAGAGTGCCAAAGCTGACCACCTCGAAATAGAAGAGGCTTTAGGAGCTTGCAACTTTTAAAAATATGAAGAGATTATTAATATTTTTATAATTTTGCCAATTAACATGTAAACGATATCAAAAACCTTCATATTACTTATGATTCAGAAGATATTCGGTCTTAAAAACATGTTTTATGTCTACAAATAAATAAATAAATTTTGCTAAACGGATGAAAGGCAAACAATATTTTGGGTTTTCCACATCAGACGCAAAAATCCATCAAGATATGTATATGTACTTAAACCTCAAAGGAAAATAGGACCGAAATGTTCGTCATCGTTTTGCTTAAATAGTAGATTGAGAAAGTGTCAGCAGTTTGAGGAAGAAGATAGAAAAAACATTTTTGAGAACTTATTGAATCTTTCTTGGGAAGCTAAGAAAGTGTTTGTAAAAAGACTATCAGCCTGACCCACGATATCGACAACGTTCGACTTCTCGCACACTTACATTTGAAACAACAACAAAATATTAAAATTTGTTTTGGTTTTGAATGTAAGTGTGCGACAAGTCGAACGTTGTCGATATCGTGGGTCAGGCCCTATGTTTTGGAGTTTGCTAAAAAATCAAATTTATTAAATAACTCAAGAAGAAATAATACTTTTATTTATAAACTTCCTTACTTATTTGAATCACTTCAGGTATGTAAATTTATGTTCCTGTCAATACTATCCATAAATTGCGAAATGGTAAGAGGATGGGTGGTTGATCGAGTTTCATCTCCTGTAATACGCAACCAACAAGGCGTTAAGACTCTAGAAACATTATTTCTAAAACTTTTCTGAAAAATTATTTACAAAATATTAATAGAATTGAAAGTCACTATTGTCGAAAAAACAGCCATTTTGGACTTGCCCGATCTTCTCGAAAACGGCCTCACCGATTGTTTGCCCGGCTGTCTCATTTTGTTCTAAGTGTCCACTTTAAGAATATATGACCCTTTGGCATGACAGTTGAACAGTGCTGCTGGGAAAATTCATCCACAGTTTTTTTTTGCCATTCTGGACTTTACCGATTTTCTCGAAAACAGCCTCACCGATTTTTTGCACGGTTGTCTCATTTTGTTCTCCTAAGTGTCCACTTTAAGAACATATGACCCTTTGGCATGACAGTTGAACAGTGCTCCTGGGAAAATTCATCCACAGTTTTTTTTTTGCCATTTTGGACTTGCCCCATTTTCTCCAAAACGGCCTCACCGATTTTTTGCACGGTTGTCTCATTTTGTTCTCCTAAGTGTCCACTTTAAAAATACATGACCCTTTGGTATGACAGTTGAACAGTGTTCCTGGGAAATTTCATCCACGATTTTTATTTCGCTTCCCTCTTGAATTCCCAAAATCGATGCTTGCCTGCTGATATATTTTCAAAAATACCCACGAGTTTTCCCCATTTTCCCCCCCGGTTTTTTAATACCCAAAATCGACGTTATTTCGTCGAACGCTCTCTTGGCTCACGTGCATTTATTGACAGCTGATAATATTCCTACAAGAAATGAATGACTGTAACTAGAGGCTCAGTTAGCCGACTGTAATGTAACGTAATTGCAACAGTAAGAAACAGCTGATCGATTTTGTTATGTGAAAAGTAATGAAATTGGTTATAGAGATGTAATGGAAGATGACCTACTTTCCATATAAAAATATCAATCAGCTGTTTTCTACGTTACAGTTAGATTACATTACAGTCGGCTAACTGAGCCTTAACACAAACAACATTTTTTTACTAAACATTTGCAACAATTTTACATTCAATTCAACAGTTATTATAGTTGCTCTGCTCTAACATATATCCTAGAGTGGAACGTCTAATATACATATGTCAAAATTTTTAAAATATTGAATTTTACTGAAAATAATTTAAATTAATTTATAGTTCGTTCAGTTTGTAAAATTAAATTTATAAATTATAAAAGTGGTAAAAAGAATTATGGTGTTTGTGAAAAAGTAAGATAAAAACAATAATGAACAAAAGAAATTTTATACAGTTTAATTAAAAATATACATACATATGTACATATGTATGTTTTCGTATCTTTTACAATTTTTAGATATTTGGAAAGACCAAGATGCGTTGTGGGTTGAAGAAGGCGGTAGTACAAAATTCATTCTGTCTGTAAAAAGGTTATAAAAGTGTTAAAAAGATAAGTAAAACAGTGAATAAAAGAAATTCACAAAGTTTAATTTAATATGTATATTTATTTTCAAAATTTTAGATATTTGTAAAGGGCAAGGTGCGTTGGAGATGAAAAGGTGTGAACAGGGCTAGATACCGCTGCAGTTATTTGGTGTTTTTATTTGTATTATTATTTGTTTTAAATGTGCTATATACTTGTGTAATTTAAAGTTATTTTTTATAATAAAAAAGCAAATAAAATAAAAATTATATTTGCTATCAATATATCAATCATAAATGAATACTCAATTGTGAGGGATATATTATTCAATTATGAGCAGTCAAACTTGAGTAATATTTATGCTCGAGCACGTGCTTTCCAAAAATATTCTGAAATTTGGTTTTTACCAAACAAAAACATTATTTCTGTTAACATTACAACATTGCAATGCCAATATCAATTCAAACATATAAAATTAATTTATATATATACCCTCATATAGTAATTGAAGTGCTTAATGGAAAGTATTGATTGTGCCTTATTGCCGCATATACCTACTGCACTATTGATACATATATCAATATATGAGAAATAAAAATACCTTTTAGAATTCATAAATGTCACATCTAGATTTACTTTAGTTCTAAAGCTATAGCCCAGCAAACTTTTTATTGACAAAAAACTTGCCTTATAAAAATCAAACAATTGATTGTGCGCTATTGATACATATACCAATCGATGAGAAATTAAAATACCTTTCAGAATTTATAAACGACATATCAAGAGTTACTTTAGTTCTGAAGCTATGGCCCAGCAAAGATTTATTGACAAAAAAAAACTTTTGCCTTACAAAAATCAAATGATTGATTGTGCGCTATTGACACATATACCAATCAATGAGGAATTAAAATACTTTTGATGTTCAGATTTACTTTAGTTCTGAAGTTATAGCCCAGAAACTTTTTTGTGACAAAAAAAGTTTTGCCCTATAAAAATCAAACGATTGATTGTGCTCTATTGAAACATATAACAATCGATAAAAAATTTAAATGCCTCTTAGAAATAACTGTCATATTCATATTTACTTTAGTTCTGAAGTTATAACCCAGCATACTTTTTATTGACAAAAAAATTTTGCCTTGTAAAACCAATACGGTTGATTCTGCGCTATTGACACATACACTAATCGATAAAAAATTAAAATGCCTTTTAGAAATAATAACTGTCATATTCAGATTTACTTTAGTTCTGAAGTTATAGCCCAGCAAACTTTTTATTGACAAAAAAATTTTGCATAATAAAACCAATACGGTTGATTGTGCGCTATTGACACGTACACCAATCGATAAAAAATTAAAATGCCTTTCACTAATAGCAAATAAATACATGCATACAGACAGTTTATTATCACTAAATCTACCATAAAACATATATATTAAACACAATCTACATCTATATATATATGCACATTGTTTTATATACATATATAATATATTGTTTTATATACATAATAATATACTTTTTATGCAAAATCAATTCAATAAAGATTTTAAACTAAAAAATCTTGGTGCGTTTTTTTGTAAATGGCTCGATTTTTTCTCCATTTTGGCTCGTTTAGAAATTTTAAAGTTGACAACGCTGATTATAATAACAGCAGTGCTGCCAACTTGCTGTAATATTTCAACAATTACGTAGTGCTACCAGCCACTACATATCATCGTCTTTAACCATCCCTGTGTTTAAAATACACCACTATTATCGACACAATAAAAAATATAATTTCAATGTTTAATTTGTTTAATATTTATTAATAATTGCAAATATAAGCTAATAATAATCCTTATTAATACTAACATTTATTATTAGTTCAAATTCGTGGTGGTAGTTGTTATTTGTGCTGCCACATATAACTGTGCTATCTACATCTTACACCTGTATTATCAGTAGCTGCACACTATTATTGACATTTTATAAAAAGTTTGCGAATGGGAAAATATTTACAAAGTTGTAAGTTTGATGTGGTATAACTTCTGAATTCCACAAATTAAGAAAATGACAGTCACCAATTTAAAAAATTAGTTTTGTTTTCTATCGATTGTTATAAGTTGCAACACGATAATATAAGTAGTTTCTATTTTATAAGTATAAAACTTTTGTCCTTATTTTTGTGCTTTCGATGAGTTTTCTAGGTAATAACTTCTGAAATAAAGTAATTCAGGAAATGACATTTACAATTTCTGAAAGTTATTTTTGTTATCTATCGAACGATATATAATTTTATATCTGCCATACTGCAGTTACTATTTTATTGGCATTAAACTTTCTTGTTAAATTTTAATGACATACAATTTTTTATTTGGACATAACTTCTGAGCTAAAGTAATATAACATATTTAAAAAGGTATTTCGATTTCCTATTGATTGGTATATGATTCAATTGAGCGCAATAAATACTTTTCATTTTATATGCAAGAACAAATTTTTGGTTGGAGTAATTTTAGAGAGTGTTTTTCTCCATAGTTATTCAAATAAAAATAATGACATCTATTAAATTTGATTCTACGGATACGAAAGCATAAAACTTAGAACTTTTTTTTAAATAAAAGTAAAAATTACCTATTTTTATTGATTTGTAAAATCAGCATTTTTTTCACAGTTTGTTACCATATTTTACTAGGCAAATTATCACGAGGTTGCCACTTTCACACTTAATGGAAAAAACTGTATTATCACAAAAATTATGCAAATTTGTAAAAGTTTGCTGGACTATAACTTCTGAACTAAAGTAATTCAGAAAAAGGCTGTCACCAATTCTGAGAAGTATTTTTGTCCTTTATTGATTGGTATTTGTCTGAGTAGTGCACAATGAATCGTTTTGGTTTAACAAGACGAAAACTTTTTCTATTTTTAACGACCTAAAAAAGTTTGCTGGGCTATAACTTCAGAACTAAAGTAAATCTGGATATGGCGTTTATAAATTCTGAAAAATATTTTTATTCCTCATCAATTAAGATATGTGTCAATAGCGCACAGTTAACTGTTTTGGTTTAATAGGGCAAAACCTTTTTCGTCACAAAAAAGTTTGCTGAGCTATAACTTCAGAACTGAAGTAAATTTGGATATAAAGTTTATAAATTCTAAAAGGTATTTTTATTCCTTATCGATTGGTATATGTGTCAACAGCGCAGAAGTAACTGTGTTGAATTTATGGGGCAAAAGTTGTTTTGTCATAAAAAAGTTTGCTGGGCTATAACTTCAGAACTAAAGTATTTCTGAATATGAAAAATATTACTTCTAAAAGCCATTTTAATTCCTCATCGATTGGTGTGTGTGTTAATAGCGCACAATGAACTCTTTCTGTTTTATAAGGCAACATTTTTTTTTGTCAATAAAAAGGTTGCTGGGCTATAACTTCAGAACTAAATTAAATCTGAATATGACAGTTATTATTTCTAAAAGGCATTTAAATTTGTTATCCATTGTTATATGTGTCAATAGCGCACAACCAACCGTTTTGGTTTTATAAGGCAAAACTTTTTTGTCAATAAAAAGTTTGCTGGGCTATAACTTCAGAGCTAAAGTAAATCTGGACACGACAGTTATAGATTCTTATAGGTATTTAAATTCTCCATTGACTGATTTATATGTCAATAGCGCACAAGTAACGGTTTTGATTTTATGAAGCAAACTTTTTTTTGCTAATAAAAAGTTTGCTGGGCTATAACTTCGGAACTAAAGTAAATCTGAATATGACAGTTACTTTTTCTGAAAGGTATATTGATTTGCTATTGATTGGTTAATCTGTCAATAGCGCACACTTAATCGTTTTGAATTTATAAGACGAAAACTATTTTTTTTATAAAAAGTTTGCTGGGCTATAACTTTCGAAATCAAGTAATTAAAAATATGACATCTAATAATTCTGATACCTACTTTTGTCTTCTGTTGGAAACGTATATAAATTAATAGCGCACATCTAATGTATTTCTTATTTATTTAAAGTAAATTTCTGGATATAAATTTCATGCGAGCACGTGGCACACATACACTCTCAAAAAACGCACGTGCTCACACCGACACGGAAAATAGTACCTTTTTGCAACTCTTAAAAAAGTTTGGTACGTGACTGAAAAAGTTTTTTCAAAAGTTTTTTTTCTTCGCGGCGACCGATCAATGTTGCATGTGTACGTGAGCGTTTTTGACTCACGACACGCAAACTCACGCAGAAAAATATTTTACTCACGCACGAATGATATTGAAAATTTTTTACGATCACGCACGCTCACGAACAAAATATTCTTAATCACGCACGAGTGGTTTACAACTTATCACGATCACGCACACTCACGAAAAAGTACATAATCCAATTTGTATCTTTTTTGGGTTGAAATATATTTACAAAGCAATTATATAAAAAATTCCGCAGGAAATTTCTCCCAGGGAACAAATGATAGGGAAAACAAAAAATTCTAATTGGAAAAGGGAGAAATTTCTTGCGGAATTTTTTACATAATTGCCCTGATATGTATGTATGCACGTGTAAATGTAAAATTTACATTGCACAATGGGGACTTTTACAAAGTAAATGACAATAAATCTGGAACTTCTAAACTACTGATTGGATTAATATGAAACTCCTAACATCCGTAGAGGAGGACTTAGGCTTTATAACACATGTCATGACAGCCTTCTGGCTTGAGCTGGACATGAGTTACTGTGGCCCAAATTGACTACCTAGGGGTCGATTCTGGTTCTGTGATAATGTGAAATGAAAAAAACTTTTCATTTTCATTTTCACAACCATTTTTCATAATACTTTTCACAATTACATAAAATGCGATTCTCGTTGCTATTATGAAAACATTGTTTTATTCCGATGTGCCTATTCCCTACGTCTATACCTGATATATTTTTGTCATGATAAATTTCACATTCCATATATGAAAAACAGCTAACATAAAAAAAACATACAGAATTGTCACGAGACGGAAGATACGAGTATTTTTCTGTTTGTCTCGTTTTCCCTCAAATTTTGTCGTCGTTTTTGTTTTGCTACGACTTTCTAGTGCAATAAATTTTTATTACCTGTTTTAATTGGTAAGTAGTAATACACTACAGTATCAAATACACTATGATTTTCTCTTTTTTCCGCGAATTTTAACAAAAAGTTGATTGGAGCTTTTTTACCTGTCACTTTCTTCACTTCTGTGTATTCTGTGCGTAGGGTATGAAACTTTTGTTTTTATGCTATTGAAATATGCCATGTAAATAAATAATATTATTTATTATTTATGTACATATTGCAAGGAATTCGGTATGAGCATAGGTAAAAGTGTTTAAAAGCTTATCGCTACATAATTTAACTTAATATTTTTCTCTTCATTATAGGTTTGGTAAAATTTAAGCTTCCAATTGTTGTTTGTTCCGAATCATCGTCATAAGCAGAATTTAGGACAAACTTTACTTCAACCCCTAGGAGTTATTATTCGTTTCTCCTGTGGAAATAGCGAAATGTGTTATATCGTGCACGTCTCCTGTCGAGCTTAAATATCGAACAGTGGCTGTGCTGAGTAAAGGTTTTCTTTTTATCTTGCCTTAATGAAGAAAACCTTTGTCGGCCATTAAGTTCTGCAGAAGGCTGGGTACGAAATAATATATACTCAGCAAAGTCGTATACTTAGGAGAGAAACCCCTTTAGTCCGGCCGTCAGCTTTGAACAGCTTTGAAGGATAAAAACTTATGACGCTACTGTTTGATATGCTCGTAAAATGTTATGTTTTTGCAAAAGGCAAATGATGCCCATCGTGACATCATGGACGTTATTATTTCCTTTTTTAAATCCTACCGCGCACATCTTAAGCAACCGCAATTAATTTTCCACATTCTATCATCTTAAATTTTAGCATGACCCAAAGGCATTACCTATACATATGTACCTCTCTGCACTTTTCTTCTCTGATCTTGGTACTCACTGTCTGCAGACGCAGATTACTGTATTTTTTTTATTAACTGAATTTTGGAATTGTCGCTCAGTGCCACCAGATTAGGGGATTTGTACCCAAAATGGGGATTTCGCTTCTCATTTGGGTACAGAATTTCGTGGGGAGGGATTTGGGGACTTTTCATTTAGAGCTCTAACATTACTTTTTCTTATAAGAGTATTTTATCTGAATACAATATTTACGTTTCATGGGGTTTCTTCTAATTGTACAGATTATTTTAAAATAGTATTATTACTGTAATTATATTTTTATAAAGCGAAAAAAATGGAAATTCACGAAAAGTTACAAAATTAAAAAAAAGCCATAATATTGATTAAGAATAGCTAAAACTGTAAGGTCTGCCAAAAATGTAGGAAAATTCGCAAAATTTACTAACAGCGGGATGATAATAAAGTCCAATATTATTAAAAAAATAAAAGCAAAAAGCCATTAAAAATAAAAAATTTTGGTAAAAACGCGAAAAAAAAAATTTACTAAATGTATTTAAGAAATTACTAAGCTAATTACTACTATGTAAATAGTAAAATTCGTAGAAAATATAAAATAAATTAAGTAGCTGGCTACCAGGGATCACTTTTTGCCAGTGGCACTTGTAGTCGTGTAGCCTGCTGTGGTCTATGTGTTTAATGAATAAGTTCTAATGTCTTAACTTATACTTTGTTAAAAAATTAAAATAATTCCATCAAAATGGTTAAATGTGTTTGCCATTCACTGAACTTTTGCAGCTCACAAGTGGCAAAATCAATTCCCACTTCTGTAGAAGTTTTTGTTATTTTTCGCACTCTCTGTTGCGAACTCTTAAGTACAAATAAATACAGTCGAATCCCGATAATTCGGACCCCGCTAAATCGTAATTCCCGATAATTCGTAATAAACTGTCGGTCCCTTGAAAAAATTTCTGTAATTCGTAAAATTTAGACATTTTGGTCCCCTCGCTAATAATTCGTAATTTTTTTTTTTCAAATAATATCTCATTTACCTCTTATAAATCGTAATTGTTTGCTGACTACCACTTATAATTCATAATAGAAACAACAGAAACATGGAAAAAATGATTTATTGTTTACCGCTATTTTTTGCGTGGGTTTTTGCTTTTGCTTGTGCGTGTTTATTTTCTTAAGATCAGTTTTTTAATGAATAAAGTCCTGATTCACACACATCAGGTTAACCTGATCAGTTTTTGTTCAATTTTCTTTTAAACCTGCATTTTCTTTCATACACACCGTCAAGTTTGTTTCATCAAGTCTCATCAATTTGTGTTGTAGTAGAGCATTATGAATGAAAAAACAAAACGAAAAAGAAAAAACTTGACTGGTACGGTCAAGTCTGTACCCTTTCCGTTCCCTTTTCCTCTCTCTCTCTCTCTCTCCTAAAAACTCAAGACTTGACGACTCAGACTGACGTGTGTGAATCAGGACAAAGAAAAATGTCAAAGCTCACGCATAAAACTCTGTCGGTGTTACAAAAACAACAAATTTTTATTTTGTATTTTATTTTTAGCAACAGTTTTTTATGTTTTTTTTTTATCGTTTTAGTAAATAAATTAAGAAAAACCCGTTAATTCGCATTTATTTTATTTTAATCCCCTTTAATTCGTAAGAAATGACCAGTCCCTTGCTATTACGAATTATCGGGATTTGACTGTATTCGATTTAACCAATTTAGGTGTGGACTCAAATAAATTTCACAAACTTGTACTATTATCAAACACTAGATGGTTATCATAAGAAAAGCTGTGCAAAGAGTTTTGAAGCATCATTTTAAAATGATGTCAAACAACAATATTGACAAAATATTTTTGGGGACAAAAGTTAGGGGTTTCCTTTTGAAATGGGGATTTTTGGGGACATGATGATTTAAATTGGGGACAAGAGGCAAAGTTTTTCTGGCAGCACTGTTGTCGCTTGCAATTTCAACATCCACCCAGTGCTGCCAGAATGATGATTTTATCATATTAGGTGCGTTTGAGTACTTTTCCAGTAAAATCCAGTAACTGAGTAAATACTGAGTAATTTAAAGAAATTACTCTCAATAAAGAAGTTTGCACCTAAAAGTACGCGAACGGAAAAATTGTAAAATCCAGTAAAATATATACAACAGCTGATTACCAATTTTGGCCCTAAAAAAATTATACATATAAAATACCCGATAGAACATTTTGTTTAATAGATATGGACATATGTTGTTATTTAAACTTATTTGGCTGGTTCACGATGTCGACAAGAAACTTTCTATAGCTTACTTAAGGCCGTGATACACTATCATACAAAGTCGTGCGATCTCCGAAAATATACAACCCTGGTGTGATGAATTGTTATTGTCTTTTGAAAATTTTTATAAACTCCATCATACCAGCGTTGTACTTTTTCGTAGATCGCACGACTTTGTATGATAGTGTATCACGGCCTTTACATACATATATTGGAAACAAAAATAAACTTTCTTATTTTGATTTTGTTTTAAGTATAAGTAAGCGATAGAAAGTTTCTTGTCGACATCGCGGGTCAGGCCGTTAAAGTTTCTAAGCTTTTTACCCTGAACGTGAGAAGTTATTAGTATGATATATTCAAGACAACGAAAAACTGGGAAAGAATTTTAAAAAAGTACACAAAGTAATTTTTTTTAAATTTTTCATACGGCGAACCAGGAATCGTCGACCCGACGATATGTATAAAAAAAATTTCAATATAATAATCTATTAACTTTATTCACGTTTAAAAACAATCGGTTATGTTCTGAATTCCATGTGAAATTAAATCGTTCGAAAATGCAATAGCATTGTTATTATCCCTGCAAAAAGTGCGAATAGCGAAAATGTACTGAGTCACTTTTGACTTTGTCACCAGTACTACTTTCAATTATTTCCCATACAATACTTTATGCTACAGACATTTAGCATGTGCTTGTCATTGAAAATCTACACTACAGTAACACTAAAACAATTGACTAGGTAGTGAATTCATAGTTCTTATGGGAACATGGAGACATACCAACCAGACATTTACTGACAGTGATGCCAACTTTTTTGGCTCTAAAAGCACATCAAATTTTGGAAAAGCACAAAAAGCGTAATTTTGAGATCCAAAAAGCGTAAAAAGCACTAACGTGAAAAACGAGCTTGATGTTTAATATTTTCTGAGCTATTATCTATTTCGGCAATGATATCAGTATCCTTAATGAAATATATCAGACGAAAAAGCTATCCTTTACACTGAAAAAATAAAAAACATCAAGTTTTTATTAAAGTAATTTTAAGAAATAAACAAATTTCTTAAAAGCATTACTTAGTGCTATTTCTCAGTTTGGCACTAACGCTCAAAATTTGGCGTTTTGAGTCTTCAAAAAGCACTAAAAATAGTGCCAAAAGCACCAAGTTGGCATCACTGTTTACTGGTACATTTCTATACCTTACGTACATACAAATTTATGTATATTGACAAGTTGTTGCAAAATCCACCAGAAATACACCACATCTGTTTTCTCTATTTCTTTTATACTGACGAATAGAAGAGAACTTGTAGACAATGTAACTACTACTAGAATTTTAGTGTTGACATAGAGACACTTTGCCCCAGTCTGACTGCAGGGATATAAATACTGTTACGAAAATGGCCGTCGACAATGTTAAGCAGCATTACACAAAAATATTCCAACAGAGTTAATGTAAGTGTTACGCGAAAATATTCCTACAGGGTCAATGTAACGAATAGTCTAGAATAGTAGCCAACAACTAAATAAGCATGCGCAGCATTAAACGTAAACAAGCAAAAGCAACAACAAAACGCGTCTGCTTATTAAGAAGATTCACATATTTACACACATACATACATGCTAATTCAAACGAAAAGCAAAAGATAAGCAACCACCGTGTATTGCTTAGTTAATGATGTACACACGTATGCATATACACATGTATGTACATAGTTACCACATGAACTTAATTAGGCAGCATATAAGATGATAATGATCGTCTAGACATTGCTTGAAATTTCTGGTGGTGTTTGTGTGAAATATAAAAAGAGGTGACGCATCCAATGAGTGAGTTAGTTGCGAATGAATTATAGTTGTGTTGTGAACGAGTTGCAGTTGCGAATAAGTTAGTCATTTGCGTGTGAACGAGTCAGTAGATAATTAAGTTGTGAATTAATAATAGTCTGCGATACAGTGGTAAGTTGATAGTAAAGAGCAGTCTGTGCTTTACACGTGAGTTGGAGTAAAGGAGAAACTAAAGGATAGTCTATAGAGACAGCAAAGTCTGTCGTGGAATTGAGATTAGTGTGGAGTCTATCGTGTCGACTGGAGTAAAGGGAACAGCGCAGCGAATAGGCGTGTGCAAGTAAAGCCAGTGAGTCTTTATTGGTGTATCAACTGTGAGTGTCGGCAGAGTGAGTGCCGTGTGTGACAAGCTGCAGACAGAGGTATTGGTATATCAACTGTGAGTGACGGCAGAGTGAGTCTCGCAAGTGACGAGCAGCAGACAAAGAGGCGTCACGTGAATACTTGCGCAGTCAGCTGAGAGACGTGCGTAAACTACAGCGAGGAAGGCGTAGTGGTAACCAGTTGTGAATATTTGTGTGTAATTTATTAGTTTAAGTTGTATTAGTGTATTTAAGCTCTTGAATAATTTAGTATAAGTGTATTTGTAAGTAAAACTTGTTTCATTCTTATCCCTAATTACTACAATCGGCTCTTGTATTCATTTGCAAATCTTCGGATCTACGGAAAAGCGTTTTTATAGAGCTAAAAGCGTAAAATTTGGTGTCAGAAGTGGGATTTGCAAATACAAGCGATACGTTTAAAAAGGGTTAAGCGAAAAGCAAGAGGAATAAGAAAAGGACAACCTCACACGTTTGAAAAGGTTAAACGTGAAGAAAACCACATACGTTTGAAAAGGTTAAACGTAGTAATTGGTTTTTGAGGAAAAATGAAATTTCAAGAGCTTAATGTGAAGGAACTCAAGTTGAATAAGCGGAAACTGTCGACAACTGGTAATAAAGTACAACTACAGAAGAGACTACTACAGGAGTTCCAGCGGCGAAATCGAGACATATGAGTTCGAGGAGAAAGAGCGTTTGGAAATGAGGGTAAAGTTAGATGATTTTATGAGAACAGTAAGAGAATTGACAGCTCAAATCGAAGCTGACAACAAGAAATTTCTGGAAATGTCAAGAGAAACTTCAAGAGCCAAAAACGAGAGAGTGCGAGTACGAGCACGAGTATGAAAAACATCTAGGGCCACAAATAACACACTTGACAAATGGAAAGCGAAGACTATGACAAACGTTCGAGAATCATATGGAGCCAGCAATGAAAAACGCCAGGAAATTGCTGAAGACGCAAACAGACGGGCAGATGGTGTAGAAATGCAAGTCAGTAAATCAGACGAAGAGATGTCTGACTTGAGAAACCGCATCTACGAAGACATTTCTGCCAAAGAGGAAGACGCTGACGAAAAACTGAAGGCAGAAAATGAAATCAACAGCGGTCAGTGTCAAAAAGTTGAACATGAGCAAAGTTTGCCAGAAGTTTCCAGCGAAGTAAATGAAGCTCGTGATCTAGATGATAGTCAAGCCGTTTGTGACACGACGAAATTAGCTATCCAAGTCAGTAAATCAGACGAAGAGATTTCTGACTTGGTGAACCTCGTCTGCGAAGACATTTCTGCCACAGAGGAAGACGCTGACGAAAAACTGAAAGTAGAAGACGATATCAATAGTGGTCAGTGTCAACAAGTTGGACGTGAGCTAGAAGTTTCCAGCAAAGAAAATGAAGCTAGTGACGTAGAAGATGTGGTGGTCTGTGAAACAGCGGAACAAGCTATGGGTGAAATGGTCTCGCTTGCTCAGGGTAAAGAAACTGCTACAGTATACAAAGCGCGCAGCATAAAAGCAGTCAGGAAGAGGAAGACAACTTCTATAAAGAACCTCAAGCGTGTGGTAAGGCAAACTCTACTCGATAGACAAAGTAGAGTCAGAGCTAAAGACCACAAATGTGAAAGGAGTAGTCATCTCCAGAGTATGGCAAGGAAAGCTCAAGTTGAGAGACAAAACAGAGTAGGAGCCAAATGCCACAAATGTGGAAGAAGTTGTCATCTCCAGCATAAAACAAAGCAAGCTGTAGTGGAAATACGAAGCAGATTCGGTACCAAGGGCTGCAAATGTCAAAGAGGGTTTCATCTCCAGCGTAAAACAAGGCAATATTGTAAGAGTCTCTTTAAAATAAAACACAGCGTCTTTTCCTTTTGACAGTTTACTTTAGAATTAATCTTCTTTTCACAGTTTTCAATACATTTCTTAAATATCTGGGTTTATACAATATAATCATACTTATTACTAAATGCACTAAACGATAGGAAAGAAAAAGACAAGTATAGTTACTTATGATAATCTAAAATAGCTTACAAATATATAAGATACCGCTATTCCTGAAAACCAGAATGGCCGTAAGTATATAATGTGAAATGAAATAAGCACTAACACTGACAAAGCTAGCCAAACGTAAGGGAGACACACAAGTATAAACCTAATACCAACGCAAATAAACCAAACATAGGAACACCATTGCTACAGCTCGGCCATCCTGACAATGAGATCACCTGATCTCATGCCTTTTTACCCAGTCCCGTCCGTCCGCCGAACCACGGGCGCATATTGGAGACGGCCCAAACTCCCTTATAAGGCGTGCGAGACTGTTGGAAGCCATCTACGTCTTCAAGTACATAGCGGTCATTTCTTAAAATCTTAGATATTCTGTATGGACCCTTATATTTTGGGATCAGTTTACGTGATACCCCAGCCGTTGAGTCAAAGTTCCTCACCATTACATAATCACCATTTCTATACAGTGTCGGCGCCTTCCTTCGTCTATTCACATATCCCTCGTTATATTCCTGCAACCTCTTCTGCCTACTAGCCGCGCTAGACCTAATGCAGTCAAGATTCTCCCGTTTCTGGTCACTGGCCTCAACCAGGTGCTCTCTCAATAAATCCTCCACCTTCCCCCGCTGCCCTACTCCGAACAACATCACACTCGGGTGCTGTCCTGTAGACTTATGTACCGTGTTATTAAGTGTAAACTCAACCTGCCCGAGCACCGTGTCCCCTCCTCCGGACTAACCAACTTCGCCAGCATCGGCCCTATTGATCGGTTAACTCTTTCCACCTGCCCGTTAGCCTGAGGCGAGCCCGTAGCAACCAACACATGTTTAACGCCATTGCCAGCCAGAAATTCGATTCCGATTCGATTTCCTTTGCCACATTTGGTAGAATACGCAATACAGTTTAAACAGTTATCCACGTGACTGGTAATATTTGCCTTTAAATTCGGAAACCAATAACTTCTAAGAATAAGTTCATTCACCTTGTGAACCCCTACGTGTCCCATTTCATTGTGGTACTTAAACAAAATGTGACCCTCCATTTCCTTCGGGACATAAAACAATAAACCCCCGTCACCGGTCTTCCTATAAATAACCCCATTAAGCATCTCATACAAAGAATGCTCCGATTCTTGTAATTTACGCCCTAAGTCCTTCAACACCTGGTCCCTATTCTGACAGATAATCAAATTCTCCTCCAATGTATTAGATTCCACTACAAGTATATTAGTACATCTGCTAAGTGCATCAACATGTTGGATCCTGCTGCCCGAACGATGTTCCAACTCGTATTCAAAATTCTGTAATTCCAAGGCCCACCTTGCAATTCTTGGATTCAATTCCTTTTTGTTCAATGTCATTGTCAGGGAATTACAGTCCGTTACGATCTTAAACTTTTTCCCTTGCAAATATATTCTAAAACGCTTCAGAGCATAAACTATGGCCAATGTCTCCAGTTCAAAACTATGATATTTCGGTTCAGTATCCGTGGTCCGCTTCGAAAAGTAAAAAATTGGATGGAATTTGCCATCACTTTTCCGCTGTAATAAAACAGCTGCAAATCCAATGGAACTTGCGTCACAGTGGAGTTCGGTTTCATCCCTAGGGTCATACAGTGCCAGTACAGGTGATTCAACTAATCGCTTCTTAAGTAACTCAAAAGCCTCTAGTTCCGCCTTCCCAAAAACAAATTTCCTATCCATTTTGTCAAGTCATACAGGGGCTTCGCCAATAATGAAAAATCTTTAACGAATCTTCTAAAATATGAGCACAATCCCAAGAAACTCTGCACCGCATGGCCCGTAGCAGGTACAGGAAAATCCCTTATAGCCCTCAGTCCCCTGCTATTCCCATCAATCGTGTAGCCAAGGTATTTCACCGAGGACTGAAAAAACTCACGCTTATCCTCCCTTAGTTCTAAATTATTTTCAACCAGCCGAGTAAAAACCTGTTCCAAGATACCAAAATGCTCCTCAACACCAACTGTCGCGATCATAATATCGTCCAAATATATTATCACTTTGTCATCCCTAACCATGTCCGCAAAAACCCTATTAACAAATCTCTGAAAAACCGACGGCGCACTTTTCAGACCGAAGGGCATAATCAAGAATTCAAATTGACCCAGAGGTGTCACGAACGACGTGTACTTTACCGAGTCAGGATGAACAAATACATGAAAAAAACCATTTTTCAAATCCAGCTTAGTAAAGCATTTACGCCCAGAAAGTCTATCCAGCAAATCGTCAATAAGAGGTATGGGGTAGTTATCCTTCACAGTAACCTTATTCAGTGCCCTGTAATCCACACACATTCTCATGTCCCCTGTCTTCTTCCTCACCAAAACTATAGGTCAGGTATACTCTGACTCACTCGGCCTTATGTACCCCTTTGCTAAAAATTCATCCAACAGTCTCTGTAGTTCAGTTTTTTCTGCATATGACAGCCTTCTAGGTCCACAGTTAAAACACTTATCATCGCTCAGTCTTAAATTAATTTCACTACGCAGCCTAGGCTCAGGCGGACGTTCAGGACGTACATAATAACCATCGTACATGCTAGCTAATCTTTTTCTATCTCTATGATCAATGCCGCCGCCTATAACAAGGCCTGGGTCATCAACCACATCTCCCACATCAATCGACAAAATTGCTTTCTGAAAATCCTCAACAAAACCCACATCACCACGACCACTGCCGGGTTCCAGCCTATAGCCGGCCTTGCTTAAAAAATCCCTTCCCAATACACACTCATATGCTGTTGTCTCATCAGAGACAACAAGCATATCCAAATCAATGACCCTATTCCTTACATCCACGAAAAACGCAAATCTACCAAATACATTTAACTTAGATCCATTTATTCCACGGAAAAAAATAGTAGAACATAAAAGATTATCCACATCAATATACTTAAAAATATTTCTCCTTCCTACGAAACTCACGGCACTACCAGGATCCATCAAACATTCTAAAGAAAATTTACAATTAAAACTAGCATCTAAAGAAAACTTAAAGTACCTTACGTATTCGTTGTTCTCCACCAGATTTACTGTAGTCTTCCTGTCAGGATAATTAGCAACCCTGTGCTCCATGCTGCCGCAGCCATAACATGCACCCATTTGCCTTTTGGGTTTTTGGCACTTTGATGCGAAATGCCCTATGGAATTGCAATTGTAGCACCTGGACTTCTCAAACTTTTCTTCGCTTGTCTGCTGGCTTTTACCGGATGGTCGCCGTCTCAATTCAATTTTTGAAAACGCCTGTAGAAGTTGAGTTTTACTGCTATAGCACTGGATGCTTGCCTATACGCGAAGTTGGCTATCAGGAATGCCTTCAATGATGTGCTCTATCAATTCATCTTCATCCATACCCAGCTTTCCCGACAACATAATTTTTTCGTTAAAGTAGTCGGAAAATGTTTCAACGTATTTCCACTTACGCGCTTCGAAGTTTCTACGCATCATCAATTTATTTTCTTTGTTGCAAAAAGCTTCTTCCATTTCGTTCAGAATAGCTTCTGTTGTGATGTCCATTTATGCTTTGCCTTTCAACTTGCACATTAAAAGAGTTTTGAGTGTACTTTCCTCGACATTATAAAAATTGCTTATATTTTTGAATTGACTTATCCACAACTCTGGAAATTTTTCTCCTTCATATTCCGCCATCATATCTTTTAAAATATTAAAAGGGACTTTCACTTTATCTTGGTTTAATTTATCTTGTTTTTCCTGATCGAAGTTTTCTTCTTCACTAGCTGTCTACGTTTCGCGTCTTCTCTCCGTTTCAGCAATCATTTTTAGTAGATCATTTTCTTTTTTTAACAACTCCTGTTCCCTTTTTATTAATTCCAACTCTTTTTTCAAAACATTCGTAAAATTATAGCCAAGTATTCCTTGAGCCACTTTTTTCACCACGATCATTTGACTGTACCACTCTCTTTTTTATTTGACATTCTCTTTCTTTTTGTAACACACTATCATTTTCTTTAAGGCACTCATTTTCTTTTTCTTGGCAACATTAATTTTCTTTTTCATTGCAAAACTCATTTTCTTTTTCTTTGCGATCATTATTAAAATTTTTTTCAGCATTTTCCACTATAACTACATCAGCCTGACCGCCGGCTGCCATTGGACACTCGCCTCTAACCTCGGCAGACAATTCATTAAGACGGACAAGTAAAGCACTTTTTGTACCTGTAGATGCTAACCCGAGGCTTTGCAACCAAAGACGTAGTTCTGCTGTTGTATAAGCTGCTCCACTGACACCATCCATTTCCATTATAATCTTTTGTTTTTGTTTTTTTTTTAATTATGTATATTAGTTAGTTTGTTCACTATCCCACTTCTGAAATTGTAAGAGTCTCTTTAAAATAAAACACAGCGTCTTTTCCTTTTGACAGTTTACTTTATAATGAATTTTCTTTTCACAGTTTTCAATACATTACTTAAATATCTGGGTTTATACAATATAATCATACTTATTACTAAATGCACTAAACGATAGGAAAGAAAAAGACAAGTATAATTACTTATGATAATCTAAAATAGCTTACAAATATATAAGATACCGTTGTTCCTGAAAACCAGAATGAAATGAAATAAGCACTAACACTGACAAAGCTAGGCAAACGTAAGGGAGACACACAAGTATACCAACGCAAATAAACCAAACATAGCAACACCATTGCTACAATATGTAGCAGAAATACTAAGCAGAGTCAGTACTACCAGGGGCCACGAATATTGAAGTAGTCACCTCCAGCGTATGGCAATACAAGTTCCAGTTGAGAAACGAGACAGAGCCAGAACTAAAGCCGACAAATATGGAAGAGGTAGTCGTCTCCAGCGTAACTACAAGGCGTTTAGAAAACGCAGAAAAAGAAAGGCGATGATGTGCTTATTCGGGACGAATAGGCTTAAGTTGGCGGCAGTGTTACGAAAATGGCCGTCGACAATGTTATAGTGTTGTAAAAGTATTGAGTATTTGAGTACTGAGTACTCAATACCAGGAATTTTCCCCAGTATTCAATACACAAAAGTAACTACTCAATACTTTCAGGGTTGCATTTTATAGTATTCAAGCGAAAGTCTTCCTTTAAAATACATCAGAATTATACAAATCTGTGATTTTGATACAAACAAATATGACTCTGAACCTCATGGAGTTAAAACAGCAAATATCAATTCTGTTAGGAATTATTTTGATACAAAAATAGCCACTAAAAAAAGTACTACAGAATGCATTTTTGAACTACTTCAGTCATTAACAAATACTATTGGAAAGAAAAAGTGACCCTTTAGAATAGTGGAAGGAGGGCACGTGATACAATATAACCAGCAAGATCCTCACAAACATAAAAATATTTTAAATTCTTTCAATGTCGGTAAAATGTTATTTCTACATTTCAACAATGGCTAAGTAATAACATCAATTGTGAGAAAAAATGTTTATTAAAAAATATTTAGAAGATAATTTAAGAGATTAATGTACTATGTAGAAGTGTAAGAGTACGTTAAAAAATGTTTATGTACAAAAACTAATCTTCGAACTTATTTTTTTTTCATTTGTTATAAATTAATTTAAATATACTTGTATTTAATCTTTGTTTTTCCATATTGCATTATCAATAAAATAATATAAATAATAATTTTTAACTTCCCATATACATACATATATAAAGTATTGAGTAGTATCGAGTACCCAATTGAAAAAGTATCAAGTAGTACTGAGTATTCAAAAGTAGCCGCTTTTTACAACACTACAATTTTAAGCAGCATTATAGCATGTTCACACGGACAGCAATTATCGAGGTTCGCTCTCTCATTCGAGGTTCAAGGTCGAATCTTGATTGAATCAAGGTGGTTCGCCATACAAATTTTTGAGAGCGAACCAATTTGGTTCGTTTTGAACATAGTTGCGAACCATGAAGAATTTGCTATCATCGCTAGTTTTGATAACACATTATCGCTAATTTATCTGAACTAGCTATCAAAACAAAATGAGTACACACATACACATACACATGAGTAAACAAAAAGCAAACCAAAAAAAATGGATGCGTGTATGAATTAAAAAAAATAGAACACATTTTATTCATTATTTTTTTGCTTAATTTGTTTATCTACTGTGAAAAGCAAATAACACAGAAAATAAAACTCCTGCCAACTATTCACGTATGTATGTATGTGTGCATGTATGTATATATATAAATGAGAACAGTGATGCCAACTCTTGATACTCAAAAAGCGTAAAAAAAATTTGAAAACGGGTTAAATTGAAAAAATATACGTTTACCGCTAAATAAAGTAAGAATGTTCGAAAATGTTTCTGTTTTAAATCAAAACATCGAAAACATTGTACAATAATTTATTAGAAAATCATGAGATCAACACATACATAGCTTGAGATATGACATTTCATATTAAATTTCAACAAGGTACCCATAAATAGTGTACATATATATATATATATATATATATATGTATGTTGAGAATAGTAGATTGTAGAATTTTAATATTACATTAATTAGTTAGGTAAAAAGAATTAAATATTTAAAAAAATAACTAAAAATTAAAAAAATTAATTGTGAATTATAACGTGTGAAAAAAGAAAATATAATGTTTTTGCTATAATTTTAAAGGTTTAATGGCATGAAGGTAATGTAAAGTTTGAGAAGTAAGACAATTTAGTTTTGGGGTCACCCAAAATAAACTCTAGAGCACAAACCGGTGACATGGTTGGGAGGGCAAAGCAGGGCATAATATCTGCCTGAAAAGGGAAGGAAATGGGGAAGGTATTTTGATTTGAACGTCGTTAGATTATAGTAGAAAAATGTGTTTGTTTGTAATCGTAACCTCCTTATGTCCAGCGAAACCAGTGAGAGGGTTGGGACCTTCTGGGATGTGACTCTCCAAAAAAAATAAATGAGCAAGTCGGAAACATCGCTGGTCAATATATTGGTAACATAAATGGCGCCCAAAGGAAAGTAGTTTGGCGCTAAATAGTGCCAAAATTAATACTAAGAACATGTAGTCAGCTAGACATGTAATCATAGCCTACTAGTTTTATAATAGTAATAGCCCCAGAACGAATCGCCAGTCAGGTAGTTTAAAGTGTAGTCTTTTGAGTAGCCCATTTTAAAGAGTCTTGGAAAGGTAGTACCAAAGGGTGAAAATTTTAACTACAGGAGAAGCGTGAACTTCCATCAGTTCATGGAGATGGTAATAATAGCTTAGTAAATTTTTACTCAAATTATCTAATTGTATTGTTAACGGCTTTCTTCGTTTGAGTATTTTTTTGTACAGTTTGAGCTTGAATATATTATTACGTGTGATTCCGTCAGTAACCGCCTGGGCGTAAATTTTGAGTATTTGCTAAAGGGTCCGATGTACCGAGGGTAACCGATAGGATTTCTGATAATACATAATTGGCGAGAATTCATAATTATGTTCGTATTAGTAATTGCTTAGATTAATTTGTTTTACGTGCGAATCAAAATGTTTTTTTTTTATTTCTTTTCCTTATTGAGCTAATCGACAACCGCTCATTATCTTAATGCCAAACCTAATAGAGAGAAAAAACGCATATACATATATTATATTATTAATTATATTTTACATATTAGCTATTTAGTAATAAGTGTGTTCGTTTATTTTTGCAGTAAAATGCACTAAATGAGTAGTTACTGCAAAAATTTTAAAATTTACTCTCAAAAAGATCGGTAGCCAAAAAAAAGTACGCGAGCGGAAAAATAGTAAAAATTAGTAAGATTAAAGAAACAACTGACTCTAACTCCACATAGTGTTGAAAAATATATAATCTTTTGACTATTCAACTCTTTTAATTATTGGTACTCGATACAATATTTTTATAACACGGACAATCTAAAAATAAGTTCTGTAATTTGTTTCATGTAATATTTGTAATTAATTTCTTTTTGATTTCCTTCTTTTGTTGTTGGCTAAATTAATAAAAAATACATGACTATTTGTTAATGTTACTGATTACTTTAAAAGCAAGTGCGATACTAAGTACCCAGATACTTTAGAGTTTTACAACTCTGAGTAATTAAAATGAATTGCAAAACAAAAGGTGTAAGAAAATATATTACAAAATATGAATATTAACAGCTATTATTACTATAATTTATAAATGAATTATTCTTTAATGACTTTCACAATTTTTATTTAACCTTTTCTCAAATTTTTACACTTTTCAGTTGCTTACTTTTCATTTGTTTACATTTTGAATCATATGTTCTTATCTTACTAAACTTTACTACGACAAATTTCTGCAGTAAAAATTTGCAAAACACTCAGTCAAGAACTGTCACTTTACTCTCTCAATTTGTATTCTCATTTACTGTATTTTGGGTAAACGAACGCAACTTAGTAAAATGCAGTAAAGTTCAGTAAAAATTTGTAAAAACTTTTGAGTACGCGAACGCAATTAATGTTTAAATTTCGTTTTATTCAGTTTTTTTATTATTCGAAATTTTTAGTTTTATTCACCAAAAATCCTTTTTTTTATTGGTTTATATTTTTTTGTATATTATTTTTTCCAAAAATTCTTTTTTTCCTCTCCAATTTAGAGTTGCTAGTTTTAACAAAATTTATAGGGAAAATAGCTACTAAATCTCGGAGGTTATGTCCCAAATACCGCAGAGTACAGGCGATTTAAAGAAAGACAAAGAACAAGTTTCTAGATTTAGAAAAAGAGATATAGAAGTCTGTCTCGATTCGAGTAGGTCTACACCTCTGGCATTTGGTAAGACATATAAGTCTAACACCCCTAGTAGAAAACCGAGCACGTGTAGGGAAATAAATATGGCACAAGCTACAGGCAATACAGACCCTCAGTTCTACGATAAATCTCAGACGATTATCACGACTAAAAAATCAACTGGTTCGCCTGTGAATATCGATGAACGAGCGCAAGGAGCAACTGGATCACCACCACCGGTGGATAAACAAGCAAGAGTTCCAGAAACGAGCAGTGAGAGTCAACTAAATGATCTTAAAAGGCAAATAGGGAATATATCAGCTTCTTTGAGTAAGCTATGCGATGTTGTGCAAAATACCCAGCAGGATAATAAACGAATCCTAGACGAAATAGCACCGACTTTGAGGAGAAATCGTTACATTCTTCCAGAGATATTGTGGATAATAATCAACTCACGAATTCGTCCAGGACTGGCCATAAGCTGAGAATAGATAAAGGGGGCCTGTAATTCGATGGAAATAACAATAAACTGGCTGGATTTTGTTTTCCGGGTGGAACGTTTGAGGAGACAATACGGAGTTTCATGGGAAGAGGTAATGGACAATTTCCATCTGCTAGTGAAAGGAGTAGCAGAAAAGTGGTACTGGCTATTTGTACAAACAAACTTGGTTACAGACTGGACTACTTTAAAAGATGCCTTATTAAAACAGTACAGGTCCACCAGATCGAGCTTTGAATTGATGAGTGATTTGGTAGAGAGGAAGCAAAAGCCAGGAGAAGACATTGACGCTTTTTTCTTCACCATGATTCAAATACGGTCTAGGTTGAATATTTCCATAGCTAAAAATGAAATGGTAAAGGTGATAAAAAAGAATTTTAGAGAGGAAATCAGAGGTAGGGTTTACCCGATTAGTGTCAGCTCAGTGGAGGAACTGAGGCAAGAATGCATAGAGGTCAAGAAAATATTCTGTCGAAAGGATTCGCGAGCTATGTCGCCATTTGCTCCAGGAAACCGTTATGCTAGACATGTCAACGAAATTTATGAAAGCTCACTCGATGAGTTCATGAACACAACCGAGCCAGTTGATGAGGTGGCCGAAATCGAAGTTGGTATGGCAACAAATCAATGCGCCAGGAGACCGCTAGTAGGTTGGAATTGTCATCAAAATGGCCATATATTTCTTAATTGTCCATCAGAAGAGAGGAAATAGTTTTGTTATGTATGTGGAATGCCACACGTAAAGACTCCCAATTGCGAAAATTGTAAGTCTAGAAATTTTTGCAGAAGCGAAGGATCAGCGGGGAACCGTCACCTTATGCATCCCCCGCAGAGAATGCAGAGGTAAAAGCTAAAAGAAAAATAAATCTTGTAAAAACTGCATACAAATTTTATAAATTTATTCTCCAAATTAAACTATCAGAAAGTCAGAGAAAAATTTTTTAATAAATCCATTAGTATTAGAAAACCAATTTCAAATAGAATACAAAAATTAAGAAAAAAAATTTGCAACAAAAAGAAAATTGCGAAAATTGATAGTAGAAACGATAAAGGCAGTAGATATGATAGGTAATCCACGTGCTTATGCCACTATTAGGATATTAGATATTGATCAGTTTATTGGGTAAAGGTTGCAGAGAACTGATAGATAAACTAGGCGTTAATTTCAAACCAATATTTTCGGAAGTTTCGACAGCAGCAGGAAAAAAGCACAGATTATTGGGTAAAGTTGAGTTAGATATTACTTACAATAATAACACAAAGAAAATAATATTTTACCTGTGCCCAGATTTGAATCAAGAGGCCTGCCTTGAAGTAGATTTCTGGACAGTGTTCAATCTGGCACCTGAAATCTTTAGGATGGAAGAATTAAATCTTGAAAAATTACAAGAAGTTTTCAAGGTAGAGGACCATAGATCCAGTCCTCATATATTACACTCAAAACAACAGAAAATGCTACAAGAAGTAATAGAGCTGTTTCCAATTGAAAAATATGGATTATGATAGAAGGTGCCGTGCCTTTTAAAGATCGTCACTACCTGCTATCTCCAGCAGTACAAGAAATCGTATATAAGGAAATAGATACAATGCTAGCGTTGAAAGTCATTGAAGAGAGCGAAGGTCCCTGGTCGAATAGGACAACGATTGTCAGAAAGCCAGATAAAAATAGATTCTGCCTTGATACTAGAAAGGCATCTTTAATTACCATTAAGGATGCCTACCCTCTTCAAAATATTGATGGCATTTTAAGTCAAAGCGATGAGACTTATTGCATAAGTAGCGTCGATTTGAAATATGCATTCTAGCAGATAGAGCTAGAGGAAGAGTGCAAACCGTATACTGCGTTTACCGTAGCAGGTCGACTACTCTACCAACTTCGAGTTATGCCATTCGGTCTTTGCAATGCTGCTCAACGGCTATGTAGACTTATGGACATAGTAATTCATCATAAACTCAAAGAAAATGTTTTCATATATTTGGATGATTTAGTCGTGATCTCTGATAGCTTTGAAAAACACCTAAAGATATTGGAAGAAGTGGGCGTTATGTTTAAAAAGAGCTAACTTGTCAATAAGACTCCAGAAGTCTAAATTCTGTTTTCAGCAACTTAAGGATCTCGGATTTATTATAGGCGGAGAAAGTCTTAAAACAGATCCAGAAAAGGTGCGGGCAATAAAGAAATCAGGGTACCAGAATCACCCCGGGAAGTACGAAGTTTTCTTGGAACGGCAGGCTGGTACCGCCAATTTATTAAGGATTTTGCATCCATATCAGTTCCGTTAACCGACACACTTAAGAAAACTAAAAGATTTGAAATGACTCGCGAAGCCATCCAGGCATTTGAAAATCTGAAGAAAGCCTTAACCTCAGCGCCAGTCTTAAGATATGCAGATTTTATTAAAAGATTTTGGATACAGTGTGACGCATGTGATTACGGGATCGGGGCAGTCTTATATCAACTGAATAATAAAAAAGAGGAACACTCGATAGCATTTTATAGCCAAAAGTTAAATAAATGTCAGAGAAATTATGCAGTGACGGAAAAAGAATGTTTGGCGGCTGTAATGGCAGTGAAAATATTTCGCCCCTATATTGAAATGATATGTTTTACCATTGCCACTGATCATGCTAGTCTTAAGTGGCTAATGTCTCTAAAGGATTTGACTGGGAGACTGGCACGGTGATCACTCCAATTACAATTTTTCGATTTTGACATTGAGCACCGGAAAGGGTCCGATAAAGTAGTGGCGGATATGCTTTCGAGGCTAGAAAAAGAGGAAATGAGTGCTGAAGAATTAAAATTAGAAGATATATTTGATTTCGAAATCCCAGAATTTCAGAGTGAAGAATATGTGGACTTGATGAAGCATATTGATGAAAACAAAGACAGTCTACCAGATTTAAAAGTTGAGGATGGGTTAGTGTATAGAAGAATGGATTACGATTGTGGCTGTGAAACAGAGTGTCCGTGGAAAATCTGGATTCCACCGAATATTACGCAACCTATAATTAAAAACGCCCATGCGAGTCTGACAGCAGCTCATAAAGGGGTGGCAAAAACACTCCAATTACAATCTTTCGATTTTGACATTGAGCACCGGAAAGGGTCCGATAAAGTAGTGGCGGATATGCTTTCAAGGCTAGAAAAAGAGGAAATGAGTGCTGAAGAATTAAAATTAGAAGATATATTTGATTTCGAAATCACAGAACTTCAGAGTGAAGAATATGTGGACTTGATGAAGCATATTGATGAAAACAAAGACAGTCTACCAGATTTAAAAGTTGAGGATGGGTTAGTGTATAGAAGAATGGATTACGATTGTGGCTGTGAAACAGAGTGTCCGTGGAAAATCTGGATTCCACCGAATATTACGTAACCTATAATTAAAAACGCCCATGCGAGTCTGACAGCAGCTCATGGAGAGGTGGCAAAAACACTAGAACGCCTAAGAAGATTTTTTTATTGACCAAAATTGTCCATTCAAGTAAAAGAGTACATAAAAAATTGTCAAGTATGCAAGGAAATTAAGTCAACTAATTAAAATCTTCGACCGGAAATAGGAAACCAAGTCATCACAGATCGACCGCTTCAAAAATTATATCTAGACTTCTTAGGAAAATACCCAAGATCAAAAAGGGGAAATTGTTACGTTTTCATCGTGTTTGACCACTTTACAAAATATACCATTATCAAAGCAACGAAAGAGACTACTGCCGGTAATGTAATAGAATTCCTGATTCATGAAGTTTTTCCCTGAATAAATTCACACAGATAATGGCGTTCAATTTATATCAAAAGGTTTCCAAAATCTTTTAGATACATATAAAATACAGCACATAAGGACCCCAGTTTATCAACCAAGTAGTAATGCTTCAGAAAGGGTTAATCAGGATATATTATCTGCAATAAGAGCTTATCTGAAAGATGATCACCGGGATTGGGATCTCTATCTATCAGAGATTGCATGTGCGTTGAGAAATTCTTTCTACTAGAAAAACCGAATGAGTGAATGGAATTCATCAGAGAGCAAATAAAAGGCAACATGAACAAAGCTTATGAGAAGAGTGCCGCCAGATACAACAAAGGAGCTCGAAGTGTGAAATTTGTTCCAGGTCAAGAGGTTTACCGCCAAAATATGGTACAGAGCAACTTTGCAAAGAATCTAAACGCAAAAATTTGCCAAAAATTTCTTAAGTGCAGAGTGGTTCGACCTGTGGGTAACAATATGTACGAACTCGAGACATTAGACGGAAAGACAATTGGTATTTATCACATTATTTCAAAAATGAGTTTTACTCAAAACTTTAGTGCAATAGTAGGACGTAATATAATTCTTATTTTTCATTTAATTATACACTGAAATGCATGTTGTATTGTCCCATTTTTTTAGATTTAGCAATTTTTTTTAAATATCTGCGATAAACATACTTCGAGTACCTGATATACAAGTAAGGCAATGACTTAGAACTAGGATTGACATACCTTTTGTTAGCGTTATGATTAGGAAGAGAAACAAACCTGTGATTCATCTGTGATATGTTTGTGAGTGATGTCCCGTATTTTTTACTTTAAGGTGCACTAGTAGAGTTTCTAAGCGGGAAAAAAATCCCGGGAATTCTCTGGAATTATTTGTTTTACAAATCCCGGGAAATTTTCAACGGGAATTTAATATTTACGTTCTTAGAATTTTCTTTTTTAACATTGCTGTTCGTTGTTTTATTACTTAAAAATACAATTATGTACGAAATATTTTCAACCTAAAACCTCTTTATGGGAAATAGTATCTAGATTGGCAGATGTAGATGAAGTTTCCATTCATGCTATGAGTCACATATGAATTTATTTGTTTGTTTTGTTTTTGAAATATTGTTAATATTGTTCTTGAAATGAACGAATAAAGTTCTTTTGTTTTTAATTTTTAATTGTATTTTAATTTAAATTTATTTGCTGGTGATTAAGCATTATCTACATATTGTTACGTTTTTCTCTCTTTAAAAACGCTTTTCCGTAGATCCGAAAATTTGCAAGTGAATACAAGACCCGAGTGTAGTAATTAGGGTTAAAAATTATACAAGTTTTATTTACAAATACACTTAAACTAAATTAATCAACAAAAGACAAAAGCGATATAAGCAGTATAATGCAGAAAAATGTCAGATTCTGACTTATTTATGATATCTTTTGTTCCGTTAAGACTAAAAACAAATAACATTAATTTTGAGCCATCTACTAGCAAAGAAACCGATATTGACATATGGAAAAACGAAATACCTTCCTCAACAAAATATTGCAGACCAATTAAATTTGCTTTTAAGAAGGAAACGAAGGATGTAATATTAGAAGAAATATCTCAACTTAAACAACAAATAGATAAACTTCAACCGATAACTTTGTTACTTAACGATCAAGAGATTCAAATAAATTATCAAATGTTACTTACAATGATTGATGGAATAGTTGCACAGGCCATAACTGAAACAAAATCATCTTCGAGCTGTGTTATTTGCAAAAGAACTGCAAGCCAATTAAGTCAACTTCCAACAGAAGACACCACTTTCCAAGAAGCCTATGAGTTTGGCTTGTCCCCACTCCATGCTATAATTCGTATAATTCGATTTATGGAACACATATTAAAGCCAAGCTATGATTTAGATTTTAAAGGAACAATACGAAATAGTGACGAAAACAAAGGCAAAAGAGAGGCAAAAAAGAAACACGTACAAGAAAAATATTTTGAATTGGGTTTACTGATCGATCAGCCAAAGCAAGGAGAAGGAAACACAAATGATGGCAACACAGCAAGAACATTTTTTTCTGATCCTGAAACTGCTGCAGCTATTACAGTAGTAGATTTTGAATTAATAAAACGCTACAAAATCTTACTGCACAGTAATATCATGCAACAAAAAGGTAAATGCAAGAAAATTTGATCAGTATGCTAATGAAACAGCGAAACTATACAACGAAAAATATGATTGGAGGAATATGCCATCGACAGTCCATAAAATACTATATCATGGGGAAAACATTATTCAACACAATATGCTTCCGATTGGAGATCTGTCTGAAGAAGCGCAAGAAAAAATTAACAAAGATTATAGATATTTTCGCGAGCACAACACAAGAAAGATATCGAGATATAGTACCAATGAAGACCTCTTTAATATTTTACTGTGCACTTCTGATCCATATATCTCCAGCATTCGAAAAAAAGGAATTCCACTCCCATGGAATTGGACAAAGACGCCAAGCAGCTCCTTGAAGATGAACAGGAGACATACTTAGATGAAATTTTCACCAAGACAGTTAAATGAAAAATGTATTCTATGCAAATTAACATAAAAATTAGAGCAAAAAAGCACAATAAATATTGAAAATTTATAGAAGAAATTTTATTTTATTTGGAATAAAAAGATTTTCTTAGAATATATGGTAAAACCTTTTTTCGGATATAGATCTCCTACATATCTGTTATGGATTCACGTTTAAAATATATTTAAATTATTCATATAATAATGACATTTAAAGCTGTCGAACTTACATTTGTTAGTGAATTATGATCACCAAGGCTATTTTACGAAATTTGACTTACAAGGGCTCTATGAGTAAATGTGGACCGATTGCCCTAAAATTTCACAGGGATATCAACCACTAAAATAAGATTAGTTTTGCTAAATATTATATCAATATTAATATATTTAAAACAATTATGAGCTTCAAACCCGTATTCTAAGTGGTCCATTGGAGAAGAGGGCTAAAGGTCAAAATAAAATGGACCCGGATGGACGGCTTAATTAAGTATGTAATTTTTTAGTTCAGTTAACGTTACTATTTATAAAATGCAATGTTAAATCACTACGTTCACAAATTCATTTTTTTAAGGCCGATAATACCTATATTTTTAAAAGTCATTTTTCAATCATATATAAGTGTACTTTAATACGGCTCGATTTTAAAGTTAATACATTAAATTGAAGCTTAAGATGTCTTCTATCCAACAAAAAAAAATTTCATTAAAAAATTTCAACCCAGTCAAAAGTTATAGAATTTTGACCGCCAACTCACAAAATGTGACACTTTGCGTCGGCAGGTTTAAGGCAACATTACACAAAAATATTCCAACAGTAACGAATGTAATGAATAATCTAGAATAGCAGCAAACAACTAAATAAGCTTGATTAGACGTAAACAAGCAAAAGCAGCAACAAAAAGCGTCTGCTTATTAAGAAGATTCACATATTTACACACATACATACATGGTAATTCGAACGAAAAGCAAAAGATAAACAATCACCGTGTATTGCTTAGTTAATGATGTAAACACGCATGCATATACACATATATGAACATAGTTACCACATGAACTTAATTAGGCACTTTGTAAACAGCATATAAGATGATTATGATCGTCTAGACATTGCTTGAAACTTCTAGTGCTATTTGTGTGGAATATAAAAAGAGGTGACGCAGCCAATGAGTAAAGGCTCAGTTAGCCGACTGTAATGTAATGTAACTGTAACGTAGAAAACAGTTGATCGATATTTTTATATGAAAAGTAGGTTAGGTTACATTACATCTCTATAACCATTTTCATTACTTTTCACATAATAATATCGATCAGCTGTTTTCTACTGTTGCAGTTACTTTACATTACAGTCGGCTAACTGAGCCTTAAGTTAGTTGCAGTTGTGAGTTAGTTGCGCACAAACCAGTTGCCAACAAGTCTATCAGTTGCGAGTGAACAAGTCAGTTGATAATTAAGTTGTGAATTAATAATAGTCTGCGATACAGTGGTGAGTTGAGCAGCAGATAAAGAGGTATTGGTGTATCAACTCTGAGTGTCGGCAGAGTGAGTGCCGCGTGTGACAAGCAGCAGACAAAGAGGTGTCACGTGATTACTTACGCAGCCAGCTAAGAAACGTGCGTAAACTACAGCGAGGAAGGCGCTTGAATATTTGTGTGTAATTCAGTAGTTTAAGTTGTATTAGTTTATATAAGCTCTTGATTAATTTAGTATAAGTGTATTTGTAAATAAAACTTGTATCATTCTTAACCCTAATTACTACACTCGGGTGTTGTATTCATTTGGAAATCTTCGGGTCCACGGAAAAGCATTTTTATAGAGAGAAAAACGTAACAATGTGTTTCGCCAATGTAAGCACTTTGGCGTCTGTAGCAGCTATAAATGATGATGCTCCGATAATTTTTTGATGTATAAACTTCTATACGCTAGGGGGTAAAAATCTTTTTCACAATACAATCACAAATTTTGAGTAAGATGGACACCGCGTTATCAAATCGGTGTGAGCTATGTATGAGTGTATTAGTGTTTGAAAGAAGCAATACAAACTTATTTAAAATATTGTAAGTACATAGGAATTTGGTGGCTTGTGTTTGTTTTATTTAACTCGATAATTGCTTTATTAGGGTTCCGTACACCAAAGGTGAAAGAAAATGACCCCTATTGTTTTCGCTACGCTGTCCGTCCGTCTGTCACAGGGTATTTTCTCGAGAACCGTAAGAGCTGCGGACCTTAAATTTGGACACAGTATGTAGACATTTGGCCGCTACAACAACAAATTCATGAGAGTTAAAAATTAAAGGGTGTTCCAAAACGAACAACGAAAAATGTTAAAATCCCATGTAATATACATACAATTGTATGTACATACATACACTTGAAATTTGTAAAGTTAGTGTATTTTTATACAGACTACAACATTTAACAATAAATTTAAACAAATTTAAATTAAAGGGTGTTCCATCAGTTAATGCAATTTTGACTTTGTAAATTTGACAACTTGCTGTATCTTGGAAACCGTAAGAGCAAAACTCTTGATATTTTCAAAAACGGTAAAACTAAAAAATCAAAAAATTATAAAATCGACAAATCTAAAAAAACTGCCAAAAACAAAAAAAATCGCCAAAACGAAAAAACACCAAATTAAAAAAATTCTAGGACTAAAATAAATCGCAAAAAACCGGAAAAATCGCCAAAATTAAAAAAAAAAACCCAAAAACAGAAAAAAATCGCGAAAATGAAAAAAAGTCGCCAAAATGAAAAAAAAATGCGAATATGAAAAAAAACCCAAAAACAGAAAAAAACGCCAAAACGAGAAAAAAGCGACAAAACTTAAAAAAAATCGTTTAAACTAAAAAAAAACTTAAGAAAGGAAAAAAAATAAATAAAAAAATGCTCAAAACCGAATGTACGGAATCCTTCGTGCGCGAATCAAAGTCGCACTTTACTGAATTTATTTTAATTTCAATGCGTACACAACAACAAGAACAGCAACAACTAAACGATAAACAACAGGAATTAAAAAGTAAAAGTAAAGGCATTTACCATAGATGAGCACTTTGCAGTACCACTAAAATTTCAATAAAAATAATAAAAAATTTTTAACCAGTAAATTTTTACTGATTACTAAAATTTTGTTTCTACAATTTTTATAAAGTGCCTACATGATTTATTATATGATGAGGTGCATTGAATTTTCAAAAATTTACTGAAGTTTTTCAGTAATCAGTAAATTTACTGCTTACTGGAATTTTGAATGTAGTACATACATATATACTGCAGTGTGCCCAAATAAGTTAAAAAAAACAAACAAAAACCAGCAAATTCCTATTTATTTACAATATTGAAAGTTTTGATACTTTTAATTAATTAATTAAAACAAATATACTAAAAGCATAAGTACTTCCAACATAAAAAAAAATTTCATTACTAGATGTTTACACATCTCCTCTGTGATCGGACTCACATTGCTTGTTTTTCTTTAAATCTAAAATACATATAATAATTAACAAATAACTCCATTAAAGAATCAGGTATTCAATATCTTTTATTTCATATAATAAAAAAAATATTTTTGTGTATGTATATTTACATATGTATATATTAGTGATGTAACGAATGTCAATTTTTGATATTCGCGAATACGAATACGAATATTTGAAACGATATTCGCGAATACGAATACGAATATTATATGCAATATGAAATATTAAAAAATTGTTATGAAAAAGGACTTCACACTCTTGTTGGCGTATTCTAAAGTTAATAAAAAGGACCCAAAATTTTAATGATCGTTATTAAATAACATATGAAAATGATACAAAGCACAAGTTTCTATAAAAAAAAATTAATGTATTTGGACAAACTAAAATTTTTATTCATTTAATTAAATTTCGTTTAGGATTTATGCATTTATCTATTTAATTTTTTTGGAAAAATATTCGTATTCGTATTCGGCTGAAAATGGCCGAATATTCGACAATTCGAATACGAATATTCGTGCATCACTAGTATATATGCGTTGTTTTAGCAATAAGAAACTATTAAAAAGTGATCAAAGAAGTAGAAAAAAGTTTAGCTTTATTTTTGGCTTAAAATATAACTTTTTAGCTTATTTTAGCTTTTTTTCAAACGTGATTTATTTATTTAATGTTATTTTAAAATCTGGTCACACTGGCCAGTATTATACTTAAAGAAGAAAGTTCAATAAATTTAATTAGCTTGGTTAAAGGAATATTGTTAAAATTAATTAATAAATTTTCTTTGAATCGTAATAAAATTCTTTATATTTAGATTCTAGAATACGGACGACTGTGTCGTCCGCTTGGTGTACCTAGTACATGTACAATAGTTGAGTGGCCCTTAAATAATATTTGAAAATGATGCAAAGCACAAATTTCTATACAAAATTTAATGGATTCGTACAAACTAATATTTTTATCAATTTATTTAATTTTTTTTGGGATTTATATATATATATATATATATATATATATATATATATATATATATATATATATATATATATATATATATATATATATATACATATATATGTATTTATTTAATTTTTTTTTTTTTTTTTTGGAAAAATATACGTATTCATATTCGCATTAATTTGACGAATACGAATGCGAATACGAATATTAAAAAAATGGCCGAATATTCGGCAATTCGAATGCGAATACGAATATTCGTGCATCACTAATACATACATACATATTGCACACTAAATCATAAACAGTCACTGCTCAAAATTATGAAAATAGTTTTGTTTTTCATGGACCGCACCAATTTCTTTTGCAGCAGTCTTCTTGAATAGTTTTTTGCCACTCCTAAACATGTGGGATTTTTTAGATGTGACTGTTAATGATTTAGTGCGCGATAGGTATGTGTATTTCTTTGCACAGATTTGTATTTATATGTACAATTTTTTTAAGTTTTATGTCGAAAACTTCTGCATATATTTATCCCTATCCTTTTGTTAGTGTTTATTTTTACTAAACAATTTGTATATTATATCAGCATATGTTTTCGTATAGCAAGATAATTTATTTCGATATATATTTATATATTTATATATATTTTTTTAAACATCGATATTACGATATATCGATATTTTTTGCCACTTATGCTAAGTCCTCTTTCACACACGTCAGGTTTGACTCGTCAAGTCTTAAATTTTTGGGTGAGAGAGGAAAAGAGAATGGACAGACTTGACCGTACCAGTCAAGTTTGTTTTTTCGTTTTGTTTTGTCATTCGTAATACTCTACGACAACGCAAATTGATGAAACTTGATTAAATAAACTTGACGGTGTGGTGTGTATGAACGCAAATGCATGTTCAAAAGTAAATTGAACAAAAACTGACCAGGTAAACCTGACGTGTGTGAAAGAGGACTAACTTTATGCCAGTTTTTTATACATAAGGCTGCTAGTTGTTACGATTATTTTAAATATTAAGAAGTAGAAAAAGCACCACATCTACTGAATCGAACCACTTCAAATTTAGGTAAAAAACCAATGAATTTTACATTGACGTGTCATTGGAAGGAAGTGGTTTCCTTTTGACATTTTTTAAACTCAATAAAAATCATGTTTTTGATGCTATAAAAATCCGAAATTCGGGAGTGAAAATAATTCACTTCAAAAAAGTAGTTAAAAATTGCTTTTTATTCACTTGTATATGGTTTGAAAAGAAAAAAAGGTTAAATTATTTAATTTTTTGTTATTTTATTCCATTGTTATTTTTAATAATGCAAATTTTTTGATTTGAAAAGCCTTAAATGTAATAAAAAAAAAAACATTTGTATTTGGCTTGAGCCAAAAAACAATGACTTTGCTGAAAACAAAGTAGTGATTTAAAATTCTATTTGATATGTGGTTAAAAATAACTTCTTTAACATCTAAGAATATGCATTAGATATTTTCGAAGTAATTTAAAAGTGGTTCGAAAGGAAGTACTCCTTTTATTTTTTGCTGGGTAAGGTTTTTAAATGCCCACTGCTGAACACGAGAAATAGCGACTGGGCATTTATTAAAGAATAATTTAATATTCAAAGAAATCCATGAGAAAAAGGAAATACATTTATCCATATACCCTTTTTAGACAAGCAAAGTTTACTTTGCAAAGTCTTAATTCAGCTGTTAGATAGTATACTCAGAGAGATAGTATTCCTTCCTCTGTCTTTCATACAGCTGAATTAAGACTTTTTAAAGTAAACTTTCAGTGTTTAAAAGGTGTAATACATCTGTTTAATTTATATATATATATATATATATATATATATATATATATATATATATATATATATATATATATATATAACGTTTACTTTGCTACGTATTAATTCAGCTGTGCGAAGGACAGAGGGAGGAATACTATTACCCCATTTAGACACGCAAAGTTTAAATTCAGCTATGTGCAAGACAGAGGAGGAAATACTTTCTCTTTCTGTCTATCACCTAGCTGAATTAAGACTTTGCAAAGTAAACTTTACGCGTCTAAAAGGGGTATATCTCTTTCTGCATTTCTCCCAGCTAAATTAAGACTTTGCAAAGTAGAGTTTCCATATCTAAAAGGGGTAATAATTTCTGAAAAAATGTAGAACTGTATGCATTAATTTCGAATGAACAAGTAGTCACATTAATTCCCCTTTTAGACACGGAAAGTTTACTTTGCAAAGTCTTGATTCAGCAGTGTGAAGGACGTAGGGAGGAATACAATCTCTTTCTGTCTTTCTCCCAGCTGAATTAAGACTTTGCAAAGTAAACTTTCCGTGTCTAAGAGGGGTATTACTTTGCAAAGTCTTAATTCAGCTGAGAGAAAAACAGAAAGAGAGAGTACTACTACCACTGTCTTTCACCCAGTTGTATTAAGATTTTTGTATACTTTAAACGACTTTTATTTGAAACGCGAGACGTTTGCAAAGAGAACTTTTGCTGAGCAACTTTTTATTTAGGTGGTAGAAAAAAAGAAATATTTGTATTTCTTTCCCCGTCTTTCTAACAGCTGAACTACGAGTTGATCAGCAAAAGTGTGTGAACCGGTACCGTTAGTAAAAAGTATACTTTTATATACATAGTTGTTGAAACAGGCAGAAGAGTACATTAAAAAATGTACTGAAAGCCTTGATGTAGTTAATTGAATTTTGAGCTGAAAGCGCTAAAATAGCGTAGAAAATACAATAGGCCCATCAAACATCAAAAAGTGCAACAAATGGCCCAATTGTGCTACATTTAGCATCACTGACGTAAACGCTTTTAGTGCACATTGGTATCCGTCGGGATCCCAATTTGCTTACATGTCAAAATTTAAAATAAAAATAAGCAAATAAAACACAAACTCCGTATCCGTTAATTTTAAATTTGCACCGCTTTCATTTGTCTGCAAGAAATTTGCTTGTGGCCGTTACTACAATATAAGAAGTTTAAATAATACTCTGCCTTCGTATGTATCAAAGCATATGCTTAGATTTCCCAGAAGACTGGCAACTTTAATTTAGATCCACTTGACAAAAAAAACAATCATATCAAAAGAAATTTTATCAGATTTGCTTGGTGCGGTAAACTTATGACACGGTGATTTGTCGATTGTTTTTGTGCAAAAAAGTAAATGTTTTCTTTCTTTTCAACTACATTATACAAATAGTCTTGCAAAATAATTAAGTAAAATAAAGTCAACATTTGAACGCAACACAGTAAACAAAGAATCCAATAAGCCATAATTAGAAATTATTAAGAAAATATTTTAATAACGGCAAATTAACATTCAGCAAATCAACCTGCTATATATAATAAGAATCAAACAAAAGAAATTTTTAAAAGGGAGTGGAAGAAAATTATTAAAAAGTGGTAATTTATTTACAAAAAGCTACTGGTACGACGAGTGGAAATTTTAATTGTTGAATAATAGTGTATAGTTTGTTGTGTTTGTGTGCTAAACATATTTTTAGTTGTATTACATATGCAAAAGCGCAATTAATAATTAGTAATACATAATTGAATATCATTAGTTTACACAGCAAATTGAATATTATTGATTTATCACTCACATATAAATTGAAATGGCACCTGCTTTAAGTAAACTGCGCGAAAATCAAAATGCCATTGTGGGCTTAACTGGCATATCGGCAGCTCTTTGGATCATTGCCTATGGAAAAATGAACAGTAAACGCAGGTTTGTAGTAAACTGTATGGTTTATATTATTTATATTGGTTTTGTTTGGGAAAACTAATTTTTATTTTTATTTTCCACCTTTGAATAAATTTCTTATTGACGTGACCGAGCAACGTGACATGACACACAACTTAAAAAGCTGGTTCACTTTTTTATTCCAAAAAAAAGTGATGAAAAAGAAGTAGAAAAAGCACCACAACTAAATACTAATGCGAAACACTACAAACTCCAAGCAAAGAGTTGTAAATAAATAAATTTTTTCTTAATAACTAAGGCTGAGTTTACATCTGGCATTTCTTGTGTCATTTGCCCAAAAAAGCGTAACCAACTAATTACTAATGAGCAACTGTTTGATTCAGACATTTATTGATTTAAACAGTTTCCAATCATATTAGATTCTATAAAATTCTCTATTAGTTATGTATGAAACTGTTTAACTTAATAAATACGTGTCTGAATCAAATTGTTTTTTATTAGTAATTAGTGGTTACGCTTTTTTTACGCTTGTGTGGCACAAAGGGTTTTGAAATCTGGATATTATAAAAGGGCAGAAAAGACATAGGAGCATAGCCATAGTCATAAGCAAATTACACTTTAAGAGTTTAAAACCAGTATTGTCATACAAAATACTGGTTTTAAACTCATAAAGTATACTTTGTTTTGACTATGACTATGCGCCATAAATTCCAAAAAAATTTAGCCGTCCAGGTGTGTTCGTTCTCCTGAAATTCGGCCTTTAGTGAAAATTGAAATTTTAAAATTAAAAAAAAATCAAATTCTTTTTAGAAAAACGCAAATGTTAAGGGTTTTTAAATCTGGATATTATAAAAGGGCACAAAAGGTATGTTCGTTCTCTAGGAATTCAAAAGTTTCCATAAAAAAACAATTAATTTATTTGATAGTTAAAAAATTATAGTTTATTTTAATTTTTTCATGATTTTTTTGTTTATTTTTATATAGAAAAATATAATAGTCTGCATGTTTCGATTTTGTTAAATTCATTTTGTTGAAAAATATGGGCAGGATTCCATTTTGAGTATGTATGTACTTCCAAGGTTTTCATGTCTAACAGGGCTCTGTTATCAGGTTAACATAGCTCTGTTAATGCAATTGATTTGTGCATTGGGTTTAAATTATCAAGTTAATAATATTATTATAAATATGACAACACTATTGAAAGATATGACTAATATATAACTGAGAGTTACCATACCATGTTCTATTATTATAATAATATGATTATATATAACCACAAAATTATTTTATACAATAATAATATTTTGTTTTTAAACATATATTTATTGGTAGATCTTTTATTTAAAACAGCTGTGCGTTAAATCCGAAATAAAAATAAATTAATATTGTTGATATAAAATGTATATATGTATGTATGTACATATGTACATTTATACTTTCATATGTGTATACACGAAATATAGACTCGTCTGTATAAACAGATATATGTATATATGTTTTTATTTATCTACCCTTTTGTTTTATTTTATTTATTTATTTACGTGCACTACGGATAGGTCACAAACGAAACACTGAACTGACAGATGCTTATAAAAAAGATTCTTTTAAAAACATAGTATGGTTTTGGATAACATAATATTGTTATTTACATTATATTATTTTTGCAAATTAATACAAATTATATTGTTGTCATAAATTTTTAACGAAACTGTATTGTTAAACTCTAACCATATCACATTTTTTATGAATATAAAAATGTAATTATTAAATTCAAACATTACTTTATTTATCGTAACGAAATTAATGTTTAAATAACAATAACTAGTTTTCAACGACCAGACATTTGTTTCGGATAACATAAAATTGTTTACTCAATCATTCTATAGCCATATCATTTCTCTGCTTGCATTTATTTATTTTTATTTTGCTGTTCTAACTATTTTTGTGTTGCAATCTTTTATTATTTTTTCCCTTTAAGGTTGGTTTCACGTAGAATAATTTCACACATTTCAGTTGACAATATGCTCTTGAATATTTGCTTTGATCTATATAATTTGTATTTTTGAGCTGTTCCACTACGTTGTCTTTTTATTTTTATTTTTTAATGCATGTTTTTTATTTATTGTATCTTCAAATATGAATGTGCGTGAAGATAAATTTTAAAATTTATAACCCTAGATACAAACCGACTTGTTTAACAGAGCTCTGCTAACAAAATAACATACCTCTGTTAAATAATAATAATTAGTTTTTACCCACAAAATGGACTTGATTCCCAATTTTTCAAGTAAAATCAATCAGAAAATTTAAACGAAAGGCTTCTCTATGCCTCCCTTATATACATAAAACATTTAGTACATCCAACAACATGAAAAATCCATGTCTTAACCCACAGTCAAAATATGGTTTTTAGTATTTTTTTTCATAAATCGTTGTAGATGGGGAAAAAAAGAATACTGGAGAAGACTCCTATATGCCTCTAGATCAATGTCCAAAAGTCAAAAGTCATAACAGCCTGTTTTTGTAAAAATTATAACACAATTTCGTTAAATTTCTTTTTTTTTTAATTTGAAAAATAATTTTGGTAGTTTTTTTTCAAAAATGGTAGGAGATGGGGAAAAAAAGAATATTGGAGGAGACTCCTGGACGCCTCTAGATCAATGTCCAATAGTCAAAAGTCATAACAGCCTGTTTTTGTAAAAATTACAACACAATTTCTAAAAAAGTTTGTTTAAATTTGAAAAATAATTTTGGTAATTTTTTTCAAAAATGGTAGGAGATGGGGAAAAAAAGAATATTGGAGGAGACTCCTGGACGCCTTTAGATCAATGTTCAATAGTCAAAAGTCATAAAGCCTGTTTTTGTAAAAATTACAACACAATTTCTAAAAAAGTTTGTTTAAATTTAAAAAATAATTTTGGTAATTTTTTTCAAAAATGGTAGGAGATGGGGGAAAAAAAAGAATTTTGGAGGAGACTCCTGGACGCCTCTAGATCAATGTCCAATAGTCAAAAGTCATAACAGCCTGTTTTTGTAAAAATTACAACACAATTTCTAAAAAAGTTTGTTTAAATTTGAAAAATAATTTTGGTAATTTTTTTCAAAAATGGTAGGAGATGGGGAAAAAAGAATATTGGAGGAGACTCCTGGACGCCTCTAGATCAATGTCCAATAGTCAAAAGTCATAACAGCCTGTTTTTATAAATTATTATACATTTTAAAATTTATCTTCACGCACATCAAATATAAACTAAAAATAAGTATTCAAATCTTAAATCTAAAATATAATTATTAGGCCCCACCAGTGTTGGACATAAACTTAGTGATATTTATTAATAATACATAAGTAGTGATAAGCAAAAAAAAAAAAGAAAAAAGTGTTTTCAAGCAACTTCATCATCTGGAGTGTTGAATATTAGAGCCCGTGTATCTCTCTTTTTTAAGCGGGTGTGTCCAGTAAAGTTCAAAATATTACGAGCAAGCGGATTAGGATGTGACTCGAGTTTTGCTAGATATTTGCTTGCGTATTTTGCAATTTCTTCAGTCACTAGTGGCATATTTAAATCACGATGTATATTAGAATTTTTAATTTACCATGGAGCCGATGTTATCATACGTAATATTTTGGTTTGCCTTCGTTGAATTTTCTCTTTGAATTGGCTTCAAAAGCTACTTGTATATTAAAAGTTTGCAATCTAGACTGAGGGTTGAATTTCTACCAATCAGCCAATGTACCTGAGTTAATTTTAATTTCATTTGTGTTAGCTTAGTGTCAATGTATACAAAGGTATTTTACATGTGAATATTGAGGAACAATTTGATTATTTATTCTAATGGGGGAACAAATATTTTTTATATTTAGGGTAAATGTTACCTGAGCACACTTCTGTTCATTTACCTTTATTATCCATAAGTTTAACCATAGTTCCATCTGAGTAATGTGTTCCTGGAGTTTGCGGGATGCCTCATCAGGGTTTTCGTGCATACGAAGGCAAGCTGTATCGTCCGCAAATGTAGAAGTATGGATACTATTGCTCACAGGCATATCACAAGTATAAATCAAATACAAAACTGTTCCCAGTATACTCCCCCCTGTGGCACACCGGATGAGATAGTTTCAGGCATACTCGTAAAGTCTCCTTCCATAACAGTGAACTTACGGGAAATAATATAACATTCCAAAACATTTAAAATGTTTATTGGTAGGTAAGTCTTCAATTTTAAAATTAGGCCTTCATGCCACACTTTATCGAATGCCTGAGAAACGTCAATAAACAGCGCAGAACAATACTTTTTTTCTTCAAAAGTTCTTATAAATTGAATCAATCTATGAGTTTGTTCAATGGTGCTATGCTGACTTCTAAGACCAAATTGATGGTCCGGTATACACCCACTGTTAATTGGGGACAATTTTGTCTTAAGCAGTTTTTCGAAAAGCTTTGACATTGTTGATAGTAAACTTATTGGCCTATATGACAGCCTTGGTAAGATCTTTGCCCGGCTTTGGAATCATTTTAACCTTGGCAAGCTTCCAGCTGTGTGGATAATACTCCAGTCGTAAAATGGCATTAAAAATGAATAACAGTATTCTAATTGCAATACGAGGCAACTTCATCATCATCTGGTTACTAATTCCATCAATACCCGGGGATTTCTTGGGGTTGAGTTTTGCAATTAATTTTCGTAAATCACGCGTCTTAAACTTTATGGATTGAGGGGGAGCGACTACACTCGACAAATCAGGAACACCAGTAGATATGTTTGGCGAAAAAACGGATTTTAAGTGCTCAGCAATTATGTTACCTTTTTCAGTATCGCTTCTTGCCCAACCTCCGGTAGATGTGCGCAGAGGTGGCTTAAACTCAACGGGTGTTTTAAGCTTTCCAGCAGCGCGCCACAAAGAGTAATTAGATGCTGGTGTGACATCAAGACCTTCCAGATAATTTTTAAGAGATGCAGTTTTTTCAGATGCAAGCAACTCTTGGAGTCGTTTAGTGCACTCTTTAAATCTGATTTTGTGTTGAGGTGGTCTTTGCTGTTGCCATTCCCTTCTAGCTCTTCTTTTTTCACGTACGAGACGTTCAATGTCTGTAGAATAAATTCAATTAAACCCAGTCTGCGGATGGGAGGTAGTGGCATGGTCAGCAGCCTGTTTAATATTTTCGTTAAGATAGGCAATGTTAGATTCAGTATCGTCGGGTGTTCTAAGCGTAATGTTTTCCGTACAATGACTACTGAGATATTTTTTGAACCCCAGCCAATTAACACGATTGATCATCTTCACATATGGGTCAGGTAAGTTACTTCTTAATGGGCTACAAATTGTAATAATCGTGGGAGAGTGATCGGACGAGAGATCAAGAGAAGCTTGAACTTGAATTAAATCCCTAGAGATATTTTTTATGACGACAAAATCTATTACATCCAGAATTTTTTGTATGTCAGTAGGCCAATAAGTGGGCTCCCCACTTGAAATGACGTTGTCTTAAAATATTTTTATTTATTGTCTGCGACTCTACGAATAAAACAATACACATTACCGGAGTTCGATGTTTGATGCAAATTGTCTTGCGTAACTGCAAATGCAATATCGTAGCTTTTATTTCAAATCCAACTACAAAATACACACACAATCCAAAGAAAAGCTAAGATATTTTGCATTTGCACTTACGCAAGAAAATTTGCATCAAACATCGAACTCCGCTTTTAAAAAGTTAAACTTATGCATCTTTGCAATAAGGGAAATCACCGGAAGAATTTTGTTTTTTTTATTTAAATCACACATTTCAGTTACACTATATTTTAATCACAGAAAAAAAGAATGCTTTACTTTATATAAATACAAATGTTTTAATTTTAATTTAATATTCAATCTGACCTTCATATTAGGGTTTGCCAAGAACCGTGGAAATTAAAAAACCCCGGTTTCCGGTTTTAAGCTATTAAAACCGTTCTGTTTCGGTTTTAAAATTATGCATGTATATAAATATATAGGTGTGTATGCTGGAAAGATAAGCGATGATTTAAAAATAATCATCCCTATCGTGAAAAACAAATAGAATTTTTCTTCACGTGTAATTTTCATTCCCCTCGAAGGGAAAAATGCTATATTGAATATCCCGTGAAATTTTTCCCCGCTATCAGTCCACGTGAATGTAAAAAAGGAAGAATTTATGTAAAGCTTAAGAATTAATTGAAAATCGAAAAAATTTAAGTTTAATAAAAAAATCACACTTGCTAATCTTGTGCTAAAAATAAATAATTTTAAAGTTTAATATATAATTCGAAGAAAAATATCAAAATTATTCGATGTAATAATTCAGTTCGCCTGCAAAAATAAAGTGAACAAAACCAAGGGAAAATGGAAAAAATTCACGCGAAAAATATTCTGCTAACTGTTGAAGTCTTCTTTAATCTATTACCAAACAGTCGTAGTCGCATTTGAAATACGCCAACCACGATAAGGCAGATTATTCATGATAAGATGAACCAAAAAAGGGAAAATATTTGGGGAAAAATTTTCGATGGAAAAAATTTTACTATAGGGGTGAATTCAAGTACTTATATTAGAAAAGGAACATTTAGTAGTGAGTATGTGTATGAAAAGCTTAAGAATAAAAGATTTATATTTAATTATCCAAGGAATAAAATTTCAGAAACGTTAAAGGGTTCAATGTATTGTCGTTTAAACGAAATCTTATTTTTGTGCAGAATTTACCAGTGACAGAAAACACTCTTTCGCTTTCAGTTGAAGAGGGCTTTATTATGTTCTTCCCTTGTGAAGCAATAATATGTTGGTTGTTTTGTTGTTCGTTTTTTTATGAAGTAGAAATTCTTGTCGAAGAACCTTAAAATTATCGTCTTTTTGCATTACATCTGCTCGAGCTTTTTTTGATAACATATTACAATTCTTCCTGCAAAGAATTGTTATAATTTTCTAAAAATTTTAAAATTTTCTTAAATTTTATCGTTACAGAATGCTCCCTAATGTATAAAAGTCTTCAATGTAAAGTACATTTATATTTGTGATTTGAACGGGCTAAGGTTCGTAGCATTATTGCAAATGGAATGTGTGAATTGTTTTGATTCATCTTATTTCAATTTGCTGAAAGCTTTTTTGTAATGAAAGCTCAATTTTACCATCTCTATATTTACAACAGTCTTACCATTGTCGTTTGTTCTTTACTAATTATGCATATGTTAGTTAATTTGCTTATTTTTGTTCTACTTAAGACAAACTTTTTTGGTTTGTTACTATTAAGTATATTTTTTATTTTTAATTTTTGCCACAGGCCCATGGCTATTAATTTTAGTTAATTTTAATTATTATTCGAACTCCATTTGTTTCTATATTTGTGATTTATAAAAAAAAGCAATACGAACCTTAGCCCGTTTTTATAAAAAAAAACAATACGAACCTTAGTCCGTTCAAATCACAAATATAGAAACAAATGGAGTTCGAATAATAATTAAAATTAAGTAAAGTACATTTGTTGTATTTTTAAACAAGATAATAATGTTAAAGTAAAACTTAAAAACTGACGTTTTTTTGCCGGTTTCGGTTTTTATGGGTTAGAAATCGCGGTTTCGGTTTCGGTTAAAACCAAACGGCAATCCCTACTTCATGTAGACTAAAAGTCAGAACATTATTAGATTGTTACTCTAGTTTTTGAAGAGGCAAGAAGCCTAAATAAACGCTGAATATAAATTTGAAATTCGAGTGGACTTTTCTTTCTATATTCTTTCTATACAATATTAATTAATGTTCTTATTTGGAAAAAAAGGACAGCCACTGAAAAAACCCCATAAAATAATAATATAAATATCGAATCAAAACCTAAAATTGTTATTGTTTGAAACAAAATTTGTACAGTAAAAAACTGCGCAAGTAATTAATGAAACAAAAAGTAAACTCTAACAGCCTTATGCGCAACGAAAGACTGGCATAAAGTGTTAACGGGTTCCACCATACAATTTTACATTGAAAACCGGCGCATAATATTTTTTGCGTGATTTTTGACGTAAAATTGTATGGCGAAACTTAAGGGCATTAGACACGGTCAAAATGCTTGCTGAGATTGGTTATAGTATGAGTGAAAATTTGTTAGTATGTGTGACACCAACGATGCTTGATGGATAATCAAAAAATTTTGATTTTCGGCATGCTTGCTGTCACTTGATAGTGCGTGTATATTGTTACCCCATCAAGCGCGTACAAATTTTCACTATAATTATATTTGCATTGTGAACGGTTGCCCAAAATATCGGAAGAAAAACATAAATTTTACTGGTGAAGAAAAAAGAAGTGTTAGAACTTTCTTATTTTGCTTTGTTCTTTTTTTGTAAGCAGTGCTGTCATTATTGTTATTGAATTTCCTTATTTAGACATTTTTATATATTTTTTTCAACCAAACGAACAGCACAAAATTAAAATAAAAATGAATGCTTGGTGGGCCATCAAGCATGGTAACATCAAGCCGACAAGCACACGTACACGAACTTGACAGCAAGCATTTTGATCATGTCCAAAGCCCTTTAGATCATAGGTCCGTTTGTTTACTTTTCCAGTAAAATCCAGTAGTTGAGTAAATTTTGGGTAATTTGAAAATTTTACTCTCAAGAATGTCTCTTGCACAAAAAAGTACGCGAACGGAAAAATTGCAAAAATTTGCAGATTGATCAAAACAGCTGATAATATTGTTGTATGTTTTTGTTGTTTTTGAAACCCATCAAATACATATTTTTGGTAATTGATGCATACATTTTTATAATTATAAATTTGAAGCGATATATACATACATATTTCTGAAATAGAAGTTGTTTGAAAACTTTAGCTTGTATTTGGTTTTTAGTTTTATTTTTTTCTGGGTAAATGGCATAGGAAAATACATCAATATTTGATTTCTGATACTCGGTACCCTGAATAGTATGCAGAAATAAGTATTCACATATACATACATAAACCTTACATCTATAAAAAACTTAAGTAAATAACACAATTAAATTAAATTTGGAAACTGATATATTTAACGATTATTATTCTTTAATTTGTTTCATCTTGAACATAAAAATTTTTAGATTTGTTTTGTTAAACTTTTACTTCAACTTTTCTTCTTTTAAATGTTTTTATTAAAAAAAATTATACTTTGTATTTGCTTACTTTTGTTTATTTTATTGAATCATATGTTTTTCTCGTCTACTGGATTTTACTGGCAAAAATTTGTCCAGTAAAAATTTGCAGACTCTCAGTCAACAACTGTCAATTTACTCTCTCAATTGGCACTCTCTTTTGCAATTTTTGTGTAAACAAACGGACCTCATGTTTATGAAAAATTGCAATTTTGCCTCTTACACTAACTTCATTCCAGGTTTTTGTTATGCATAAGAATGTTAGAATATGGAAGCGGAATTTTTGTGTCTTTGACCCGTTTTTTTTATTAACAAAAAAAAAAAAAAAAACAAGTAATGGCTGGTCAAAAAAGTAAGACTTTTCGGGACGCCAATTTTCTTCCAGGACAGGTGAAAAGTTTCGTACGAATCGGTTAAATAAAATTTCATAACATAAATACACACGATGTTAAATTTAAATAGACTTACTGCCTTATTCATAAAAAATATTTCAGGTTTATTAAGCGCTTATTTGACATTTGTCAAATAAACCTGTAATACACCTAAAATGTTTTTTATGAATTAGACCGTTAGCCTCGCCCACTTCTATACGCTACACTTGCCAGTTAGCTGTAGCTTAAACTTAAAATATTATTTTCAGATAAAGATTACCCAGCTAATTATCTACGTTTAACATAGAAACATTGCTCAGTCAAACCCAAGGTGTATATAACCACGTGGCAGCTCTGCTTCAGCTGATAATTTTTTGATTTATTTGCTTTGTAGCTGACGAATGACAAAAACTTTGTTTTGTTTTGGTTTTGATGCAATTATTTAGTGCTTTTGACGTTCTTCGGTTCTTTACACAGCTATGGTTCCGTATTTTTGTATAACAAATCCTTACGTAGTCACCTGTATAATTACAGCAAGGTCAAACCTAATTTCAAAATGCCAAATCGTCGGTTGGTTTCTGGTTTGATGTATGGAACATTAAAAAAAATTGAGTTATTGATTGATTATATATGAATAATGAGTCCTCTTTCCAAATTCGTTATCGTTTTCCGATATATTGAATATATATATAGGGGATATAGAGCTGGAATATTGCGTCATTTCCACAATTTTTGAACATTGTAAAATCTGTACTACGGCAATCGACAATTTTTGAAATATGTTTTTTTTAATGCATGTTTTTTTTATTTATTGTATCTTCATATATGCACTAACAATAAGTATTCAAATCTTAAATCTAAAATATAATTAGTAAGGCCCGACCAATGTCGGACATAACTTAGTGATAGTTATTAATAATACATAAGTAGTGATAGGCAAAAAAAGTATTTTCAACCAGCTTCATCTGGAATGTTTAGTATTAGAGCCCTTGTATCTCTCTTTTTTAAGCGGGTGTGTCCAGTAAAGTTCAAAATATTACGAGCAAGCGGATTAGGATGTGACTCGAGTTTTGCTAGATATTTGCCTGCGTATTTTGCAATTTCTTCAGTCAGTAGTGTCATATTTAAATCACGATATATATTTGAATTTTTGATGAACCATGGAGCCGATGTTATCATACGTAAAATTTTTTTTGCCTTCTTTGAATTTTCTCAACATTTGAAGCTGAAGCAGTGCCCCATAGCTAAATTTCGTAGCACCATATTGGCTTTAAAAGCGACTTGTATATTAAAAGTTTGCTGTCTAGGCTGAATGTGAATTCCTACCAATCAGCCAATGTACCTGAGTTAATTTTAGTTTTATTTGAGTTAACTTACAGTCAATGTGATGTTTCCATGTAAGTCGTCGATCAAGGTGTATACCAAGACATTTCACATGTGAATGTTGAGGAACAACTTGATTATTAATCAGAATGGGGGAAGAAGTATCTCTTCGTAAGGTAAATGTTACTTGAACACACTTTTGCTCATTTACCTTGATTCTCCATAAGTTTAACCATAGTTCCATCTGGCTAATGTGTTCCTGGAGTTTGCGGGATGCCTCATCAGGGTTTTCGTGCATACTGAGGCAGGCTGTATCGTCGGCAAATGTTGAAGTATGCATACTACTGCTCACAGGCATATCACAAGTATAAATCAAATATAAAACTGGCCCCAGTATACTCCTCTGTGGTATACCGGATGAGATAGTTTCAGGCATACTCGTAAAGTGTCCTTCCACAACTATAAATTTTCGGGCAAGAATGTAACTTTCCAAAAGATTTAGAATATTTATTGGTAACTATGTCTTCAATTTAAAAATCAGGCTTTCATGCCACACTTTATCAAATGCCTGAGAAACATTAATAAACAGGGCAGAACAATACTTCTTTTCCTCAAATGTTTTTCTTATAAATTGAACCAATCTATGCGTTTGCTGAACGGTGCTATGCTGGCTTATAAAACCAAATTGATGGTCCGGGATGCACCCATTATCAGTTAAAATTGAAGACAATTTTGTCATGAGTAACTTTTCAAAGAGCTTTGACATTGTTGACAGTAAACTTATTGGCCTATATGACTCAGTCTTGGTAAGATCTTTACCTGGCTTTGGAATCATTTGAACCTTGGCAAGCTTCCAGCAGTGTGGATAATACTCCAGTCGTAAAATGGCATTAAAAATGAATAACAGGATTCTAATTGCAATACGAGGCAACTTCATCAGCATCAATTACTAATTCCATCAACACCCGGGGATTTCTTCGGGTTGAGTTTGGCAATTAATTTTTGTAAATCACGCGTCTTAAACTTTATGGATTGAGGGGTAGAGCGACTACACTCGGCAAATCAGCAACACCAGTAGATAAGTTTAGCGTAAAACGGATTTTAAGTTCTCAGCAAATATGTTATCTTTTTTAGTATCGCCCAACCTCCGCTAGATGTGCGCAGAGGTGGTTTAAACTCAACGGGTGTTTTTAGAGTAATAAGATGCTGGTATGACATCAAGACCTTCCAGATAATTTTTAAAAGATGCAGTTTTTCAGATGCAAGCAACTCTTGGAGACGTTTAGTGCACTCTTTAAATCTGATTTTGTGTTGAGGTGATCTGTGCTGTTGCCATTCCCTTCTAGCTCTTCTTTTTTCACGTACGAGACGTTCAATGTCTGTAGAATAAATTCTATTAAACCCAGTATGCGGATGGGAGGTAGTAACATGTTCAGCAGCATGTTTAATATTCTCGTTAAGATAGGCAACGTTAGATTCAATATCGTCGGGTGTTCTTAGCGTAATATTTTCCGTGCAATGACTACTATGGGTCAGGTAAAGCGCTTCTCAGTGGGCTACAGATTGTAACGTTCGTGGAAGAGTGATCGGACGAGAGATCTTGGGAAGCTTCAACGTGAATTAATTCCCTAGAAATACTTTTTATGACGCCAAAATCTATAACATCTGGAATTTGTCGTACGTCATTAGGTCAGCAAGTGGGCTCCCCACTCGAAATAACATCGAAGCCCATTTTTGAAATTGTGTTGAACAACGCCCTACCTCTAGGCGTAATAAGACGCGAACCCCAGAACGTATGCTTAGCGTTGTAGTCGCCAGCTGCTACGAAACAATGTCCAAGAGATTTGTATAATTTCTCGTATTGATCCTCAGTGATTAAAAATCTAGGAGGGGAGTAAATTGAAGATATCACGAAATTTGTACAAAAACTTTCAATGCCAATATTTGTTGCTTGTAGGTGTTCTTCACAAATGTTATCGAGAACATAGTGCTTGAGTCTTGACTTTATTAGAATTGCTGATCCACCGCAAGCCCTTCCTCTAGGGTCCTTTGTATCATATATAGTGTAGCCATAAATTTTAAAAAGACTTCTCGAAGTCAAATGAGTGTCAGATACTAACATTATATCAATATTTTTTCCGTGAGGGAGTGTTCAAGTTCATTTTTATGATGGCGAATGCCGTTTGCGTTCCAGAAACATATTGTTAACGTGTTCATGGCTTGTTAATTAATGCTTGAAGCAGTGTATTCTCCATTCGCAGCATTTCTTGCATCATGCTAGTCATATTTGTTGTAAAATTGTTTATCGTTTGCACCAGATTATCAATAGTAGCTTCAAGGCGATTAAAATTAAAGCTTTCGTCAGTATTTTTTTAATTATTTGGTGGCGAAACATTTTGTGTGGGAATTGAATTTGTCTTAGCAGCATCTGCATACGATACACGGGAAGTAACTGATTGGCTCATTTGCGCAAAAGTGGCAGATTAAGCGTTTGCTGATTGAGCTGGAGCTAATTTAGGTTTTTGCACCATAGTCTTCTTTACGAAAGAGTACACAGGACAACCTCTGTAGTTAGCGGTGTGATTACATCCACAATTACTGCATTTTTTATCACTTTGATCTTTTGGCTTATTGCAACTAGCAGTGCCGTGTAATTCGCCGCACACAATACAAACAGTAGGTAAATTGCAGTAAGTTTTCGTAAGGCCATATTCTTGACAATTATGGCACTGTACTGGCCCAGAACGCTTGTGTGGTTCTTCAACTGATATTTTTCGGTATAACAGGTATTTTAAGCTATAAATTGGGTGCGTCTCATTTTTTTCAATTTTATATCATTAGGCTCAAGTTCAACACGAAATAGGGATTGGGGAATCTTCTTTCTATTTATTATATTGGACACATTTTTTACCTTAAACCCTTGGAGGACGAGTGCATCTTTTATTTCCTCGGGAACAACATAAGAATCTATGCCATTCAATACGATCTGCAGGCCTTTAGCGCTCTTAAGCTGGTATGTGTAGAAGCTTGTTTTATTTTTTTCAAATTCAGCAACCATTTTGCGGAAATCTTTTTTGTCATAAATTTGAATTTTCGTTTCATCGATGTTGCCGCGTTTTATTGGAACAATATGAAATTTATTCTCACCAATGACCGAGATTAATTTTTTGATAAGAGCGTTTGAATTTTTTCCTCTCAAATACATTGGTGGCGGCTTGTTCGTGGATACATCGGATTTGTTGTTGTCATCTTGCAATATTTGAAAACGGTTTTGACGATTAGTAGAAGATTCGCTGTTATCCCTAGACATCTTTGGAGCAGATGAAATTTTTGAAGAATTCGGGCTTCGTCCACGCTTTACCACGGTTATATATATGTCCATTCCGACTTGGATATGTGGCACATTTTCCACGTAAAAGTATTAATATTGTTATTCGCAACTGTTTGATGCATATCAATTCATATTCTACTCAAAGAACGTGAATCAAAGCAAAGTACAAAAATTTAATTATTGTGTTATCAAATGAATTGATATTTATTATTTATTAATAGAATTTCTTTTGTTAAATAAATTCAAACTGCCTACTATTTCTTCCTTTGTTTTTCCTCTAAAAGTCATGTTATATGAATAAAACTGATATTTTCACCTTTTATATCTACTTAAATAAATATAGTAATTTAATCTACTTAAACAAGTAGTGAACAATATTGTTGTTATGATTGTGACATGCGTTGACAAAAATTTTTGTAATTTTTTCTTTAGGTAAGGACAGGTTATGAATACCGCTATACCGCACCACCACTCGGAGACCCAACTGGATCCATTGTGATTCCCATCTGTTGCCCAAAAAAGTTATCCCCCTTATTGTGAATGGCGTCGTTGACGTCACATTAAGACGACACTAAAAATTGTCATTTGTCTACTCTTTGTCAACAAAAATTGACTACTATTAACGTGCTCCATTAATTTACAAACCCTTAGAGATTAGTAAGAGATTGTCAATAATATCCAATTTTTGCCGATATGGACTATACCAGTGACAAAATTTACTGTCGTATTCATGTGACGTCGACGACGCCATTCAAAATAAGGGGGAATATTTACCCTCCCATTTGTAGCCAGAAGTGAGCATATTATCCATAATTAAGCCACCGAATTCTCATGATGAAGCCCCTGATGTCCTCTAGTTTACATTTCCCGATATCAGTAATGCTTTCATGGAAACGTCTGCTCAGCCATCTAAGCTTATGACGTTGCAGCTTCGGACAGTGACAGTAATCACCCATATTCCAGTTGTCAACATCGACGTCACGTCAATACAATATCAAAAAATTGGGGATTGTCTACTCGATCTCAAGAACTATTTTGTGCTATTGACAGTATATTTCTGTTCCGTAAGGTCAAGAAAATAGCATGAGCCTATCAAAACCAATCAGTTGTTTTATACAGCGGGTAAGCAAGCTCTAAGTTTTTGGTATTGTATTGACGTGACGACGATGTTGACAACTGGAAAAAGGGTGAATATGTTCAATGGTTTCTGCTTCCTCTTCATCCCCGCACATCCTACAAAAATCTGCAATTACAGTTTCCCAAATGCTGGTTCTTGCTCTGACTGAGCAGTGACTTGTCAACACGCCCATCATGATTCGCATCGCCTTCCTATTCATGTCCAGTAGCAGTTTGGATCTTCCTGAGTTGAGTTTGGCCAAAAACCCCCCGAGACTCTACAATCCTCGCTACTTCGCCATGAACTGTTGGTCCTGCTTTCTACCCAAATACTGAGGTAGTAATAACAAATGAATAATTTTTTTTTAAGTCCTAATAATTCGAAGTTTTTTGACTGTGGTACCAAACGGCAGTTATACCCTTTCAGACAAAGAAATATATCGTTTAACAAATCAAAGAGTTATTTATTTATTTATTTCAGTCTATGGACAAAAAATCCTTACAGACTAAGATAACAAAATACCTAAATTAACAATGAAGTATGTGTAAAACCTACATATATACAAAATTATGTTACAGTTTATAAATCACAGCTAAATTTTATATTAAAACAGTTATTTTATTATACTAAAAAGTAGGAGTTTAAACTCAGCTTTCTCAGTGCCGAATTCAATAAAAGATTGAGAAAGTTTTTGTAAATTGAAGTTAATCTCATTTAGCTGAACAAAGGTACGTGTTAAAGTACCATTACGTGCATAATTAGTCCTATGGAGGGGTACATCAAATAGCTTAGCCAACCTAAGACTTCTAGGAGGTATATAAAACGGTACCATATAAAGCAAATCTGGGCAATCTATAGAACCATTAATAATATTATATACAAATAGTGCCGATTGAACTATTCTGCGTGCTTCTAGAGTACGTAAGCCTATAAACAGGCATTTAGACTCATACGGAACGGAAGATAAGTAAGGTAGTGAGCGTGAGGCAAATTTAATAAAAATACGTTGAAGTCTTTCAACACGAGAAATCAGATTAGATACGAGAGGACTCCAAATAACAGAAGCATATTCTACCTTAGATCTTACAAACGATGTATAGATATGCTTGAGTGTATATGGGTCAACAAATTCGCAACAACTTCTTTTCAAAAAACCAAACATTTTATATGCCTTGGGAAGTATGTAATCAATATGAGCTGCAAAAGACAACGAGCTGTCGAACATCACCCCTAAGTCCAACTTAGAGTTTGACGTGTTCAAATTTATACCATTAATATTAAAGACAACCACAGCGGGAGTCAGAGATCTATGAAAGGAGATATGTAAACATTTATTAATGTTTAGACTCAGACTATTAAGCCGGCACCAATCACTTAGATTATTAATCTCTATTTGCAGAATCTGCGCATCACTAGTTGATTCCAATTTCAAAAAGAATTTCAAGTCATCGCCATATAAAAGATACCTCGATTTTACGAAACAGCTACCAATGTCATTAATGAACAAGTTAAATAATAATGGACCAAGTATGTTTCCTTGGGGTACACCCGACGTTTGTAGATAAGGGTTAGATCTAAAACCTTCAATACTCACAGAGCAAATTCTATTGGATAAATAGGACTTAATCCATACCAGGAAATTAGAATGGAAGCAAATTAATCTCAACTTGGATATAAGCATGGAGTGCGATAACTTATCAAAAGCTTTGGAGAAGTCAGTATATATTACTTCAACTTGCGAACCATGTTCCAGCGCATCTAAGCAATATTCGCTCAAAAGAGTCAAATTTGTTACGGTAGACCTTCCTGAATAAAAACCATGCTGATAGGGAGAAATCCATGGCTTGGAAAGGAAAAACAATTTTTTGTGAACGATGTGTTCAAAAATCTTTGAAATACATGATAACTTAGAAATAGGCCTATAACAACTTACATCGTCTCTCTTACCTTCCTTAAAAATAGGAGAAACTGTGGCAACCTTCCACCTATCAATAAATTCACCCTCCTGAAGCGACAAATTGAAAATAAATGCAAAAGCAGGTACGAGGGACTTTGAAGCTTTCTTTAATAGATGCGTACATAAGCCATTACAGTCTGACTTGAATGAGTTTTTTACCTCAAGTTATGAAGTTACACATATAAAAAATATAACTGAATTAAAAAACTGCCTTCTTTTTCGAAGTCGTTTAAAACTGCTCATGAATAGTTGTTTTTAATACAAGTTTTTTATTTATTTTATCTTCAAATATGAACCAACAATAAGTATTCAAATCTTAAATCTAAAATATAATTATTAGGCCCGACCAGTGTTGGACATAAACTTAGTGATATTTATTAGTAATACGTAAGTAGTAATAAGAAAAAAAACGTATTTTCAATCAGTTTCATCTATAGTGTTGAGTACTAGAGCCCTGGTATCCCTCTTTTTTAAGTGGATGTTTCCAGTAAAGTTTAAGATATTACGAGCAAGCGGATTAGGATGTGACTCGAGTTTTGTTAGATATTTGCCTGCGTATTTTGCAAATTCTTCAGTCACTTGTGGCATATTTAAATCATGATGTAAATTAGTTTTTTATGTATCATGATTTGCGTTCGTTGAATTTTCTCAACATTGGAAGCTGAAGAGTGCCCCATAGCTGAATTCCGTAGCACCGTATAGGTTTCAAAAGCGACTTACTTGTATATCAAAACTTTGCAATCTAGACTGAGAGTTGAATTTCTACCAATCAGCCAATGTACCTGAGTTATTTTAGTTTCATTTGTGTTAGCTTAGAGTTAATATGGTGTTTCCATGTAAGCCGACGATCAAGGTGTATACCAAGTTATTTCACATGTGAATGTTGAGGAACAACTTGACTGTTGATTCTAATGGGGGGACAAGTATCTCTCCGTAAGGTAAATCTTACTTGAACACACTTTTGTTCATTTACCTCAATTCTCCATAAGGTTAACCGTAGCTCTAGCTGGGCAATGTGTTTCTGAAGATTTCGGGAGGGGTTTTCATGCATACTAAGGCAGGCTGTATCGTCGGGAAATGTAGAAGTGTTGATATTAGTCCTCACAGGCATATCAAAAGTATAAATCAAATACAAAACTGGCCGAAGTGTACTCCCCTGTGGCACACCGGATGAGATGGTTTCAGGCATACTCATAAATTTTCCTTCCACAACAGAGAACTTACGGGAAATAATGTAACTTTCCAAGATATTTAGAATGATTATTGGTAGGCATATCTTCCATTTTTAAAATTAGGCCTTCATGCCACTCTCTATCAAATGCCTGAGAAACGTCAATAAACAGCGCAGAACAATACTTCTTTTCTTCAAAAGTTCTTCTTATAAATTGAACCAATCTATGAGTTTGTTCAATGGTGCTATGCTGACTTCTAAAACCGAGTTGATGGTCCGGTATGCACCCACTACTAATTAGAATTGGGGGCAATTTTGTCATGTGCTGTTTTTGGAAAAACTTTGACATTGTTGATAGTAGACTTATTGGCCTTTATGACTCAGCCTTGGTAAGATCTTTACCTGGCTTTGGAATCATTTTAACATTGGCAAACCTTCCAGCTGTGTGGATAATACCCCAGTCGTAAAATGGCATTAAAAATGAATAATAGGATTCCAATTGCAACACGAGAAAACTTCATCAGCAGTTGGATACTAATTCCATCAACACCCGGAGCTTTCTTCGGGTTGAGTTCGGCAATGAGTTTTTGTACATCACGCGTCTTAAACTTATGGGTCGAGGGGTAGAGCGACTACACTCGGCAAATCAGCAACACCAGTACATTTGATTGGGGTAAATACGGATGTTTAATGCTCAGCAAATATGTTACCTTTTTCAGTATCGCTTCTTGCCCAATCTCCGGTAGATGTGCGCAGAGGTGGATTATACTCAACGGGTGTTTTAAGCTTTCTAGCAGCGCGCCACAAAGAATAATTAGATGCTGGTGTCACATCAAGACCTTGCAGATAATTTTTAAGAGATGCAGTTTTTGCAGATGCAAGCAACTTTTGGAGTCGTTTAGTGCACTCTTTAAATCTAATTTAATTTTGGGGTGATCTGTGCTGTTACCACTCGATTCTAGCTCTTCTTTTTTCACGTACGAGACGTTCAATGTCTGTAGAATAAGTTCTATTAAACCCAGTCTGCGGATGGGAGGTAGTGGCATGTTCAGCACCCTGTTTAATATTTTTGTTAAGATTGGCAATGTTAAATTCAATGTCATCGAATGTTCTTAGCTTAATGTATTCCGTCCAATGACTACTGAGATATTTTTTGAACCCCAGCCAATTAACACGATTGATCATTGTCACATATGTGTGAGGTGAGTCACTTTTTAATGGGCTACAAATTGTAACGATCGTGGGAGAGTGATCGGACGAGAGATCTAGAGAAGCTTCAACTTGAATTAATTCCCTAGAGATATTTTTCATTTTGAAATGACGTCTAAGCCCATTTTTGAAATGGTGTTGAACAATGCCCGACCTCTGGGTGTAACAAAACGTGAACCCCAGAATGTATGTTTTGCATTTTAGTCGCCAGCTGCTTCAAAACAAGGTCCAAGAGATTTGTAGAAATTCTCTTATTGTGAAAATCTGGGAAGGGAGTAAATTGATGATATCACGAAATTTGTACAAAACCCTTCAATGAATAATTTCATAAAATTTTATTATATCCTTTTAAAGTTCTTTTAAAGCCCCATGCTCATAGATCTAAATTCATTCATATGTTTCGTATAAAATTTTCTTGATTCTCTTTATTTTTGAGATTTCATATATACCCAGCAAAAAAAAAGTGAAGAAAAGGAAGTAGAAAAAGCACCACATCTACTGAATCAAACCACTTAAAATTTAGGTAAAAAACCAATGAATTTTACATTGACGCGTTATTGGAAGGAAGTGGTTTGCTTTTGACATTTTTAATAAAAATCATGTTTTTGGTGCTATAAAAATTTGGGTGTGAAAATAATTCAGTTAGCAATAGTTAAAGAAGTGCTTTTTATTCAGTGAGTAAAATATCTGGTATATAGTTTTAAAAGAAAAGCGTATAAATAGTTTAATTTTTTGTTATTTCATTTCATTGTTATTGAAATGAAATAAAAAAAAATTCGGGAGATTTTTCGGCTACCTAAATGGTACCTAAACGGTATTAAGAATCATTCCTAGTAAGTTCAAATGTTCAAGAAAGTTGTTTATTGAGATCTTAGGTACATTTTTGTACTTGATTGTTTCCTTGAACGTTATGGCCTGAACAGGGGAAAAAGGCAAAAAATCGATTTTTTTTAATTTTTTGTGATTTTGATCTTGAGTATGAAGTTTTTTGATTTTATATGTTCACAATTTGTATTCTTTATGACAAGTGCTACAACTTTGCTTCAGAAAGTAAATCCAAATTCCGGATGGTTTGCAAGATATGAGCCTGAGAAAATGAAAAAATGACACCGAGGCCCCAATTCTTTCGGGCCCTAACAAAAGCAGATGAACTGGGGCAAAACTGGGAGACAAGGGTCTTTTTTTATCACGTTCTAAAAGTATTAAATGTAATAGAAAAAAACTTGCATTTGGCTGGAGCCAAAAAAAAAAAAAATAATGAATTTGTTGAAAACAAGGTTGCGCTAGGTTAGGAAGGGTGATGCTTTACCACACCTCCACTCGGAGACCCAATTGGGTCCATTGTGATTCCTTTCTGTTACCCAAAAAAGTAATATTTATCCTCCCATTTATAGCCAGAAGTGCCCCTATTATCCATCATTAAGCCACCAAATTCCCATGATGAAGCCCTGATGTCCTCTAGTTTATACTTCCCGATATCAGTAATGATTTCATGGAAACGTCTGCTCAGCCATCTAAGCCTATGACGTTGCAGCTGCGGGCAGTGACAGATAATATGTTCAATGGTTTCTTGTTCCTCTTCATCCCCGCACATCCTACAAAAATCTGGTGTGCCAGTTTCCCAAATGCTAGTTCTTGCTCTGACCAAGCAGTGACCTGTCAACACGCCTATCATGATTCGCATCGCCTTCCTATTCATGCTCAGTAGCAGTTTGGATCTTCCAAGACAAGTTTGACCAAAAACTACTCGAGACTCTACAAATCCACCCTACTTCGCCATGAACTGTTGGTCCTGCTTTCTACCCAAATACTGAGTTCCTTATAGTAATGACCTATCGGTAATTTCACTCATCTGTCCGACATTCCCTCATCTAATGCCGACCCTATTCTTGCCAGCTCATCGGCAATTTCATTTCTCTCAACACTGCTGTGGCCAGGAACCCAACATAGTCTGACACTATATTTATCCATAAGCAAGTTGAGAGCTTTCCTACAGTCACTAAATAGTTTCGATTTGACATTGTGTCCCTTCAAAGCTTTTAGCGCTGCCTGGCTGTCGACGTAGAAGGTTATCTCCATTCCTGGCCAACAGCTCCATGGCCCTGAGGATCGCCAAGATCTCAGCCTGGAAAACACTTCATTCATTCGGCAGTTTGAAAGAACTACGAAATTTCGTTCCCAAGATATAGACACCAGTTGAAAACAAAGCAGTGTTTTAAAATCCATTTGATATGTGATTAGAAAAAAAATCTTCTTCACCATCTAAAAATATGCATTAGATACTTTCGATGTAGCTTAAAAGTGCTTCATAAGGAAGTAAGTACACCTTTTAATTTTTTGCTGGGTAATAATATCTATCTCATGTACCTTATATTACAATTCAAAATGTACGAATCTTTAGATATTTCAGATGCTTTAATATCTTAATATTTAGATGCACTAATTTTTTTTAAATGTTCCACAATTTGTTGCCTTTTTGGGGAAATTTTTATATACTAAATTGGGAAAATGTCTACTTTTTCCATAAAATGTTAAACCACTGTTGTTACGAGTATAATTCAAATTTGTCAGTCAAAGATTTCCTGTTTTTTTTTTCGAAAAATTTCAAGTTCATTTTAGCAGAAACCGATCTGAATGTGCATAGTTATCGTCCAATCTTTTTTTCTTATTGCATACACTGACCCAATTTCATGCATTTGCCAACTATACATTGCAGAAGCATACATATGTATGTATGTATATATGTATGTACATTTTTATCTCGATTTTTTCATTTAAAGTTCGATGCATCTGTATATAACTTGTTTTAGTTTCATAATAAGATGTTAATAATTGTTTGTAATTTGTTTTGTTTTTATTTTTTTATAACAAAATCATAATATTTCACAAAAGAGCAAAACGTTTTTGTTGTATGTTACATGTGCATACATATAAACATACATAAATACATGTATATGTGCATGTGACTATGGATGTGTGCATGTACCTGCATATCGACCCCTGTGCGTGAAATTATCGTATTTTACACTTACATACATATGTATTTCGAAATCGACTTTTTTAAGCAAATTGGATATATTTACATAAATTCATTAATTTATCTCGTATGTAACAGTGTAATTTATTGTGGTCAAAATGATTGAATGTACCTTCAGAGCTGCCACATTTGACGTCAAAATTACGATTTTACCAGTTTTTCCTTAAAACTATCCAATATGCAAAATTCGTTTTTTAGATTCATTGTCTTGGTACCCTAATTTATACGATATGCCTCGTTTCAAAATGCCGAAATTCTCATGAACGATAGATAACTCAATTAGAAATGTTTTAAACTTGACACTTTTAAGAATACGCTGACTTTAAATTCACAATTGATGGGTCTTCTTGCTCTTCTGAAAATTTAAAATTTGCATAGTTTGATATTTTTAAGAAAAATTTACTATTACAATTCATACTCAGCAAAAAATTTTAAAAAAGGCAATCGAGTTTGGAATTAAGCATTTTTGGTGGAAGCTCTTTCGCACTGGACTACCTACCAACTTAATGATTTTAACAAGGCGTGAACTAAAATAATCGATTCTTGAGAAGTAGTTATTTTGTTTATTGTACAAAATATTTTTCTTTTTTTTTGTTGTGGGAAGTAGTTATTTTTTTTTTATGGAACTATTTTTTTACTTTTTTTTTTTTTTGAAATATGCCATTGTTTGAGTAAATGGAATATCATGATTAAAAACTATTGGTTTAGTGCGAAATATGTACACCATTTTGTAAAATTTCCTTTATAAACTCAATTTAAGTGGGTTATATTTTATTCGCATCTGTGCCTGTAATATTGCTTATAAATACTATATTTAGAAAAACTTTTGATTGATGCACTTTTATTAAAACCGAAAATGAAAAAAAAATTGTTTGGAACTACAGTCGGGCCTCGATTATCCGTGATCTTGTTAACCGGTAACCCCGATTAATCGTGATGGCTAAGATCAGTATATTGTTTTTTGTTTGAAATGTTTTCAAATTGTTTGCTTCGATTAACCGAGATTACCTCTATTATCCGTGATTGCAGAATTTTTTTTATTAACTTCGAATTCATAAATACAATATAATAAACATGAAAACGAGAAATTCCGTTGTTTGCATACGATGAGTCAGAAGCATTTACAAGTAATTAGTTTAATTTTGAAATTTGAGAAGTGCGGGTAGTTAGATCTAAATATATTTGTTATTTGATTAACCGTGAAAATCGGTTATCCGTAATGCTTCTGGTCCCGACCATCACGGATAATTGAGGCCCGACTGTACTTATATTTAAATAATAATTTTCCAAAATGTAATTACTAATTTTTTAGTTTAAAATAAATAAATAGACAATTTAGAAATATATATAATTTATTTAATAAAACTACATACTTTAGCAATATTTTCACATCATCTTTTAAAACCCAAAGAATATCTTCAACTCCTGCTTCCTATTTCTTATATTTTACGTAATGTGATTTGTAAGAGAGCACTTCATTTTGGCAATCTAAAAAGTAATTCATTATATGGCAGGTAGTTTAGATGGTAATGTTTATTTTTTGCTTTGTATATGCACCCACTAGAAGACTTTGGTGTACCGTCACAATTTCCTAGACATAGACATACCTTCAATGTAAAATAAAATCTGTTTTTGCTTTTACTATCAATTTTAAAAATTTGAGTTAATAACATAGCATCCCGGTTTGCCATATACAATACAAAACTGTTTGCTACAGAGTACTTTAAAATAAACAATTATGTGAGTATTAATGAAGTTTTTTTTTGTAAAAAGTATTTAGATTTCTTATGCGCTAGTTTTGATATGCAAAAAGCATTAAGCACTCTTTATGGAAAAAATATTACACTGTTTTACTCACGCAAATACGACTACTATAATTTTAACGTTTACGAAAATGGCACAAGAAATTGATATTGTTTCTTGTGGGGTGAATGCGATGGTAAACGAAGCTGTAATGAATTATGCTCAGCTCTATATATATATATATTTGCTTATTATTGGCAATAGAAACAGTCAAATGAAGTCTGTATTTCGACAGTTGCGCTGGTCAGAACTGGAACAAAGCCCTAATATCTATGCTGGCGTATTTTTTTAAATTCTTCGAACTCTGTGCATAAAATTCATGTTACTTATTTACTTTCTGAACATACTATGATGCCAGTAGATTCCGTACATAGCACCATTAAATCTTTCATGCGCCTAATGAATGGCCGACTATTATCCGTAATGCGCGAACAAACCCATCATTCTACGACTTCAAAAATTGGAAGTCACTTACGAGTCCGTTACGAGACATTTAAAAATTCCAACTTCAATTAAACTACCCAGGCAGAAAAAGACAATCAGCACGACGTTGCTACGACTGTCTACGGGTACAACTAACATCAGTACAATATCCGTTTACCAACATTTTAATGTACTCATAACATTAAAATGATAACGCCGAATGACCGTCCTCCGACTCTTGTTTACAATGTTGTCACAATACTCTAAATACAAATTTATAAGGTCGTCACAATGTAAATTTCCCAACTTAAGTCAAATTTTTGTATTTACGGTGTTGCAGCAGTAAAGAATTATTGTAAACGGGGTATTGGGAAACTAACGTCGCATTTTTGTATATACAGTGTTGTAGTGGTATTGCATTACTAAGAACAAGGTATATGAAAACGTTAAGTCATATTTTTGTGTTTACAGTACTGTGGTGGTACAAAAATTATGGAAGAGTTGTAAATTTGTATTTACAGTGTTGTGGTGGCACATATTTTTTGGGCAAAGTCACAATTTCTGCCTGGGTAGTTTATGGATAATTTGATAATTCTGAGAAAGAGATTATAACCAATTTAAATTTCTCTTATAAGATCGAAATATTATACGCTAAATGATCAAACATAATTGCGGCATAAACACATTTTCCATACAAATTGACACAAAAAATTGGCACCAGAAAGCAGTCGAGAATCTATTTTATTTTGACAGCGATTTTTCTTGTGCTCTCACATATAAATAAATATTTTCTCCACAATGCTACCATACTTTCAATGAATTTTATACATTTTGTAAACAAAACTACAAAAAAAAAAATAAGCTCAAAAGAAAATAAAACAAAAATTAGGGAACTTTTGAAGTTACTGCCGTAAATTTTAATGATCAACAGAATAAGTCCGTAACTTCAGGAAAAATCGCTGTCAAATTAACAAAGCTCATAATAAAAGCTACAGCAGTAACTTCAAGTGCTCTCTAATTTTATTTTATTTTCTTTTGTGCTTATTTTTCTTTGTAGTTTTGAATACAAAATGTTTGAAATTTATTGAAAGTATGGTATCATTGCTGAGAGAATCTTTATTTATATGTAAGAGCATAAGAAACAACGCTGTCAAAATAAAATAGATTCTATCTCTCGACTGCTTTCTGGTGCTACTTTTTTGTATCAATTTGTATGGAAAATGTGTTTATGCCGAAATTCTGTTTGATCATTTACTTGTAAAAACTTGCAAGAAAATTTTATTTACATCAGAACCATGGATGGAAATCATGATACAATTGTACTTTTTCTGATGTATTTTGTTTGATAATATTTTAAATTGTAATTTTTTTTTAGAAATTGACATTTAATATGAAATTATTTACACAGTTTCATTATTATTACTATTTTATGCATTTTTCTATATGAGAAACAAACAAAGTTCTTTGACATTAAAATTGAATTTATGTGGTTCAATGAAAGAAAAACAATAAATATGTATACATATCGTCGTTCGTAAGTTATTGTGTTCTATATGACAAAAATGTTTTTTTTTGGGAAATCGCTGTTAAAGTTTAGTTATTAGTTACAAGAAACTGAATCGAAATAGTTGTCGCAACATTTTTACCAAGAAAAGTTCTATAGTTTCTGGGGTTTTTTGTAACAAAAATTTTCGTCGTTGGAAAAGATTTTAAGAGTAGGACGCTTTTAAAAAAATCGCTTTGTTCTATATGCACTTATTTACGAAACTCTCATTGTTTTATAGCATATAGAACAAAATGTAAAATAGTGTTGTGTTTTAAATACTTAAGTATATGCTGGTTATTTCCCTGCAGGAAATGGAACTAAATCAAGACTATTCACGTGATCGGTCCTTTGATGCGGACCAGTCACTTTTACATGGGGATGGCCTAGGATGGCGCTAATTGATACTTTGCATGCACCTTGTGACTTGTCACAGAACTATCTCATATGGACATAATCGGTGTGGAATAACATAAATTATTTAAAAATATCATTCCGATACAGCGTTACCATATGTGAAGATTTATTTGATTTTATAAGTTTTTCGGGATGTTAACAATGCTTTAAGATTTTTTTTTTTTAAAAATAAGATTTTTATGAATATGATATTTGGTACTTTTAGTATATTATTTAAAGTCCTTTTGACTAAAGTACTGACATATTTTCTTCTTTTGTTCATCAAATGTATGAATTATATGCATACATATATATATTAATCTTATACATGTTCTATTCACAAAATATTATGTGTTATTTATTTACCTTTACGTTTGTTAGTTCATTTGAAACAACATGATTTTTTTTTTTTTTTTTTTTTTTTTTTTTTTTTTTTTAAGAGAAGTAACACTCAGGCAATTAATGCCTAATACTATTACTAGGTGTTACCTTCTTTAGGAAAGGGATAGTGATAGAAGACAGGTGGTGAAGGAAGAGATAGAAGAAAGCTTCATTCTTTTTACAACTGCTTTTTGCACGATTTTTAATAATGCAGTGTTGCAGCGCCTTCTGGTGTTAAATGAGGCGTATTAAATTTTGAAGCTGTGTTTAGCAGCTATTTTATTGGTTATTTTACTTCGCCGATGATTTTGATACACAATACCAACGAAGGAGGGCGCTCTGATGTAACATTAGGATTAGCATCTGCTGAAGCCGGTATAGTTCAGTGACCTGTGACTATGCCTTCATCACTTGAACTTTCCTACAACAGCTGATGCAAAGGGACTCTAATGCACATAAGAAAAATGAGTGGTGTTGTTATTTGAATGACTGTCGGATGCAGGGATTGAACCCAGGATCTTCAGTTTTGTAGTCAACGTGCTAACTACTTCAGCGAACGCCACCCTCAGCTCAGGTTAATATCTAAGAATAGTTACGGGACTGGTCCCAGAGTGGCTTGGAGGTACCATTGGAGGGAACAACGAACATTATGTTTATACTGTTTGATAGGTCCTGGACCCAACCACATCGAACTGAGCTTTTTACTATAATACTAGACCAAATCCCAATCAAATTAACAAAAGATCACGACTATACATACATCACCACAATGGTGAATATATAACCATTTACAGGATATGTCCTTTTTCGCAATACACTAATCCTTACTTTTGGTAACACTCCCATTTTCTCAAGTCATAGGACGAATACGTTTGGATCAATTGTCACAAAATTGTTTGCAGGGTATTATCATTTCAAGCACCTTTGCGATCCATCCACAAGTGTTTTGAATGAACTACGAAAGGACAAGCACGTTGAGCATGAGCCAGTACATCACGTCAGTATTTGGAGAAAGGATTAACGATTAGTAAAATGTTTCGTTTTTTCAACAGAAATTTTGTATTTTGACACAGCATATTGACTTTCGGCAAAATCGAGAAACTGCTAACAAAAAAAAATATATATGAAGATATCACAACTATCCTATTTAGCAGCAAAACAAGACTAGTCACTTAGTAACAATAACATTTCATTGATATAATCAATAAGAAAACACCTGGACCTAATTAAAAATTAACGGCCTTTGCAAACTGATTGTTTGTCATTGTTTTTTTTTTTTGTTTACTTTTTTTGTTTTATTCCCTTTTCCAAGTGCAATGTGAAGTCAAAACAAATAAATAAAATAAAAACAAATAATGCAAAGAGATCCAAATTAGTACAAACTTTATTTAGTCTTTCATATAGAACAAAAAAAAAATATTTTTTTATTTAGTGTTTTTGGTGCGTTTTTGTTCTATATGCACGAGTTTTTGCATATAGAACACAATATGTTACGAAACTTGTCACTAAAGAGTTGTATAGAACAAAGTAAATGTCTCATATTTCGAAAACTATAAATGATTGGAACAAACTGATTACACAGATCGACAGATCTCTAAAAGTTTTCCTAAAAATCAATCTTATCTCATTTTTTTATATTTTGCGGTATAGAATACAATAACTTGCGAACGACGATATGTACATCAGGGTTATTCTATAAAAAAAATCGTTTTTTTTTTCTCAGAACCAGGTTTAAAAATTTTGTTTAGGTAATAATATTAATGATGAGATGGTGCGCATCTCACTTTTCGATTTCCCATACAATTTACATAGTATGAATTGATTTTATTCATTCTGATTGTCATAAGTAAAGAACGGAATGTCCCACAGTAAACTTCTTGGTACGCTTTTGTAGAAAATTGAACGTTTTATAAAAAAAATTTAAAATTTAAACTAAAGCTGAAAAAAAATATTTTTCTTTTTCATTCAATTCACTTATTACAGATATGGCTAAATTAAATTGAAAAATGTATAAAAGTGTTTTATTTTTTCTCTATTGCAACGAAAAGCTAATTTTTGGCTCTTTTTAAGAGTACTGTTTGTATTTTGTATGAAAGTTTGGTGAAATTTTCTGGAATAACAATATTTCTGGTGTTTTCTTAAAAAATCGCGTAAATTTAGGATAAATTTTACTTTGACCGTAAATAACTTTTGATCCAGCTTACCTAACAAAAAAATTTATTTAGCTTTTTTTGTAGAACGTTCAATTTTCTACAAGAAGTTTACTGTAGGACAATCCGATCTTTACTTATGACAATCAGAATGAATAAAATCAATTCATACCATGTAAATCGTATGGGAAATCGAAAAGTGCGATGCGCACCATCTCATCTTTAATATTATGAGCTGATATTTTAACAGGCCTATTTTTTTACCTAAACAAAATTTTTAAACCTGGTTCTAAAAAAAAAACGATTTTTTTTATAGAACCACCCTAATGTAGATGTTTCCCTTTTTCAGATATTTTTTTAAAAACAATAATTAATTTAAAAACACACAACAGGTGTAAAGCAAGTAAAAATTTTACTAGTAATAATTTGTAATGATTTTTTTTTTCTAAGTTTTTCTCTCTCTTTTTTTGACGCTCTCTCCTTGCAAACTATTTCAGTTAATGAACACTTTCCAGTAACAATTGTTACAAATTTGTAACAATTTTTAGTAAATGAACAAACCTAATATTTATGTTAACGTCGAATGTTATAATATAAAAAAATTAATAAACCTAATTTTTGTAAGCTTTTTTAATACTATGTCGTAAGTACTAAATATATTCAGCACCCTTAAAAGTTGTGTGCCCCAAAATATCGTATGTGCCAAAAATGTTTATTATTTTGATATATACAATTATTATCATAAAAATTACTATTAATTAATTTAAAGCAAACGAATATTTATACACATTTTCAATTTCATGCCAATGCTGTTAGCCAATTAAAAATAAAGTAATAAAAACTATCTCCTGTAAAATTTAGTTTTTGTAACATACGATAATTCCGCGCACAGGGGTCGATATGTTGTTGATTTTTTTATTTATTGTTTGCATGGATTAAATATGATGAGATTTTGATAAAAAAAAAATACTGAATGAGATTGTGTTTACGACATATAAATTTTAGTAACGATCTCTGCGCAATATTTATGACCTTTTTCACTTTTTTTTTTATTTTTCCAAATACTTGTGTCTAACTACTTACATGTATATATATATATACATATGTGTGTATGTATGTGTATGTATGCATGTACATACATATGTACATATGTCTATACTGCTACTAAATTACATAAGGCTGTTGTTGCTTTTGTAATAAACTTTTTGAAATGACTTTACAAATACAAATATAAACAAAAGAGAAAATAATTAAGCTTTTGTATACGTATATAAATACATACATATCGTTGTTACCTTAATAAGAAAGGCCCTAACTCATAATTTTTCGAAATCGAGATTTTTGCATTTTTCGATACATTAAATGTTCTTTTATCAAAATATACATACAAAAAACTCTATTTCAAAAAATTCATGAGTTTGGGTCTTTCTATATTAAGGTAACTATATGTAATTGTAGCTACTTTTATATGTAGTTGTGATACAAATAAAATAAAAAGCTAGTTATGCAAATATTCTTTCATGAAGACTGCAAAATAGATTTAGTAGATCGTTTTTTAATCACTTATTTGCACTAGTGCACAACATGTTGTTAAATCATTCGAATTAAAAATTATTCTAATTTATTTTTTTGCTCAAATACATACAATCAAGAAGAATCACCTTGGCATATACATATGTGTGTACATATGTAAGTAAGATGACTAAGTAAACCTCCCCGAATATGGGAGTCAGGTGCTGCTATTGTAGATCCCATCCCACATTAGTATCTCAGGCAATGAAACCGCTGACAAAGCTGCCAAGAGTATCCTGGAATTAAACGAAATAACCTGTGAACAATTTTTTCTCAAAGCTTTGTCGAATCCCTCCAGAACTAGTCACAATCAACAGATTCCAGGAACGAGAAGACCTACATAAGTATAAAAAATAATCTTACAGCCAAACCAAAAGTACAGCTTCAAGCGTTGCGTAAGCAGATGCTGCTAGAAATCCCTGGAGCAACTCGCACTGGAAAGCTTTGGCACTAGAGATTGAGGATTTTTGTTTCCAATCCATGTAATAACTCGTATACGCCTTTTAACTGTACTTTGACGCCACCAATTTCTAGGCCGTGGACTTTATTCTCTAGCTCTGAGATTTTTTCGTCAAATTTGCTGACTTGTACTTCAATGACATCTACTCTTCTAATTATGGCTTCAGAAATTTCTTGAAGTTTCTCATTTGTGGACTTAAAGGTAGAATTAGTAAAATCGTATCATTCTACTTTACAGCTTGCCGTATCGTTCAACTTTGTGCACAAGTTATAGAAAATGTAACAGTTTGCACAGCACATTTTTTTTTGTCTGGCATTAAATACGGCGTTTTTGACATTCGCTACAGAAAAATCTGTTTTCTGCAGATTCCTACGTCAGCAGTGCTACCACCACATATTTTATAACTAGTAACATGCATTGTATATTGTACGGTTTTTGTCAGCTGACACGCAACATCACGATACGATTTTACTAATTCTACCTTAACTTCGGCTAGCATTCTCTCTTTTTTTTTCTAGAAATTTATCTTTGTTCATTTTATATTCACCAAGTTTCTCGCTGTTAGCATTAATTTGAGCTAAAAGTTTCTCACTGCTGGCTCTAGAACAGCGGTAGGCAAAATAAGGGCGCCGCGCCTTTTCTTATTCTCTTTTATTACGTATGTGTACACACGCATTGTTAAGAAATAAACAACATTAATCAGTCTAGCTAAAACATTCAAGCAGGCAGGTCGTGTACATCGCATACTGTTTAAAATCACTGTTGCCAGAGACAAACTCTTCCCAACAATAATAAATTATGTGTGATGAAAATTTACTAAAATTTTTATTTTCAGAAAATTATTTTGGCAAACCAGAATGTCTGGTTTGTGAACGGGCATTGTCACGCATGAAAAAACATGACATGCAAAGACATTTTCAAGCATATCACAAGGAATATGAAAATATTACTGGTGATGCAAGGAGAAGCCCTTATTGTTCAGCTTAAGAAAGCTTTTTATGAAAAAATGATTGCTGATTCTAGAAATTCAGACGCAGAAGCAGTCGAGTTTTCTAAGAAAAGAAAGGCCTCTTTTGTTGTTGCTGCATCTCTTGCTAAACGTTGCCGTCCTTTTGAAGATGGCGAGTTTTTTTAAAGAGCTGAGCAATGATGCATTAAAATGCTTTGCTGACAAATCTGAAGAGATTCGCATGCTTATAAATGACATTCCCCTCTCTCCTCGTACAATTGTTCGACGTACTGAGCAAATCAGCGCATTTATCTTTTCAAATATTAAGAAAAGAATGCTTAATTGCCAATTTTTTTCCATATGACTTGATGAATGCACTGATCTAAACGATATATCTCAGTTAATTATTTGTGTAAGAACTGTCAATAAAAATTTTGACGTACATGAAGAAATGTTCTCCCTACATAGCTTACATAATAGTGTAAAAGGAAAACTTATTTTCGACATCATAAACGAAAATTTTCTTTCCTTTACTGATAAGAATAAGTTTTGCTCTGTATGTACTAATGGTGCCAATGTAATGGTGGGTAAAAAAGAGGGTTTCGTAGGACATTTGCTTAAAAGTGGTTGAAATATATATGTTTTTCATTGCATTATTCACCAACAAGCATTATTTGCAAAAAGTTTGAATGTAATGAATACAATAAAAATCGTGATTCAAATTCTTAACAAAATACGAGCGGGCCATAATGCCTTGAATCATAGAAAATTCAAAGAATTTCTTGATCTCGTGCATGCTGAATATGGTGATTTGCTTCTGTATACAGAAGTAAGGTGGTTAAGCAAAGGTCGTTGTCTTCAAAGACTTTTCAGTCTTCGTGAGGAAGTTGTATCGTTTTTGGATCAAAATAAAACACCTGATACCAAAGTATAGTCGGAGCATTTGAACGATAATGTTTTTTTTATTAGATTTTGCGTTTTTGACAGACATAACTGAGTTTGTTAATCAACTAAACATACAGCTACAAGGAAACACCAAAACAATTTTTGAGCTATTTTCTGCAATAAAACAATTTATTAGAAAAATTTAAATTTTGATACAAAACCTTAAAGATAAAAATGTAATAAGCTTAAAAAGGACATTTCAAATTTATAGCAAAATTCCAAATAGCAATAGCAAACTTCAGGAATATCTAAATGTGCTTCAGACTCTACTAATTAATTACAACAATCGTTTTCATGACTTTAAAAATATTGTAAATTTGATTGAAATGCATAAAAACCCTTTGTTATGTAATATAGAACACCAAAATCAGGATATTAAAGCAGAGTTAATTAAAATGAGAGAAGATCTAGCTTTACCATTAACTAGCGGTATAGAGTTCTGGAGAAGCACATTCAAACTAAATGCCGAAACCGTTTAACAGATAAACATTTAGAAAATTTAATACGCATAAAATGTTGTCCGTATGAAATTAATATTGAAGATGTAAATAGATTTGAATAAATTGTTTTATTGCCGAAAATCGCAAATTTTTTTCGTTTTTCTTCGCAACCAGATGTTTAGTTGATTAACAAATTCATACACCACATTCGGCAAAGTCGAGATGAAAAAAATCTTTTAACTCTCTATGATTTATTTTCTTCAAAATTTTAATCACTATTTTCATTGTACTCGTTACATTCAAAGTTTTTTCAAATAACGCCTGTTGTTGAATATTGCAATGAAAAACAAATATATTTAAATTATTTTTAGCAAACTTCCTACGAAACCCTCTTTTTTTTATCGAAAATATGCTTTCATTTTGCATTGTTGTATAAGCCATATAGGGAAAAAATTCTTTGTGTACGTCAAAACTTTATTGACAGTTCTTATACAAATAATTAACCGAGTTATGTCGTTTACATCAGTGCCTTCGTTTATTTCTTTCTTATTATTTCTTGATATTTAAAAAGATGAATGCACTGATATGCTGGGCATTCAAACTTATCGAAAAATCAAATACATATAAATTATTTGAAGAAACCGTCCTACAAAACCCATCCTTTTATCCACCATTACATTACAACAAAAGATGCATTTCTTTATATAAAAAAATTTTGTGTTTCTTCTGACCGTAATAATATCAAGTTTGCCTTTGGAGATTTCAAATTAGTGAAATGAGACACTGGCAACACCGGATCGTGGTGAGAGTTTAACTCACACAATTGTAAAATGCAATTGTATGGGTTGCCGACCACGGCTCTAGAAGTTTCTTGACACATCTTGATTTTTCCATCATGGTTGCCGACATTGCACCAATGTCCACACTGATTGTCGCTGCACGAGAACGTACCCCTTTTTCATAGAAGTCATATTTTTCGATGTCGATGTTGCGCAGCTGAAATTCTTCTAGCAATCGTATTGTAAACGGCGTATTGGCAAATTAACGTCGAATTTTTGTATATACAGTGCTGTAGTGGTATATCATTACTAAGAACGCGGTATTTGTAAACGTTAAGTCATAATTTTGTGTTTACAGTACTGTGGTTGTAAATTTTTTTGGAAGAGTCGTAATTTTATATTTACAGTATTTGTAAACGTTAAGTCATAATTTTGTGTTTACAGTACTGTGGTTGTAAATTTTTTTGGAAGAGTCGTAATTTTATATTTACAGTGTCGTGGTGGTACATATTTTTTAGGCAAGTCACAATTTCTGTCTGGGTGGGTATCTATAAGGAAATAGTATTAGAAACTAACATTTTTTGTCGAAAATATGTGCATAAACACGGAAAATAATTCTGACACTTACAATAGATGTTCATTCCTATTAATATTTCAATATTTTGTAAACGCCCTGGATTATGCAACGTATTACTGCTAAAGCTAAGTCTAGACGATATGTTGAATCAGCAAATATATGCTTATATTCATATGCTTTAAAATAACAACAAATCCTGCTGTCAGCATATATATATATATATATATATATATGTTATAATATATATATATATATATATATATATATATATATATGTTATAATTATACCGTTTTTAATTCAACAATTCACAACAGTTTACGTTGCCACTGGTTTTGTCCTGCTACACTGGCAACTTTACATGTAGTTGCGGCTATGACTCGTCGGGCTTGGGCGTGGTATCCGTTGCGGACAAAACTCAGTTAAACGGCACTTGAGTCGTACCAGTATAACTTTCAATCTTGTTTCACATTTCTAAGAGTAGAGAAGCGTCTACACAGTATGCTGAAAGTACCAAATTTTTTTAAGTCAACATATGTCAGCAAATGATAATGCAACATATGAGTTAGCATAAAATTTTTGTGTCTACATGATATGTTGAATTTTGTATTCTGATATACATATGTATATGTTGAGTCATGTGAGCATTTGCTTAAATATAAAATAAATTTGACAATTCTCTTTCTTTATTATAAATTTATGTACATACATATATCAATTATCGCCTTCAGTGCAAAAAATTTATATTTTTGGTTAAAAAAATTAGTGCAATTATACATGTATATAAATAAAAAGAAATGACGGAAATTGGCAAAAAGCTACAACAGCAGGTTGACAAAGTCTAATAATGTTTTTAACTCTTCAAAATTGTTAAAACTGCTAAAAACCCACGCAAAAAGCCGCTTCTATTGCGAACTTTGCAAAACATCGCGAAAATTGGCAAAATTTTAAACAAGCCATAATATGGATTAAAAATCGCTAAAACTGTAAGCAATGCAAAAAATTCGGCAAAACTTTTAGGAGGCTGAAAAATAGTCGCTTTTATTGCGAATTTCGCAAAAATTTGGGAGATGTTGCAAAATTTGAAGGAAACTGGAATAAGTAAGAGTGATTGTTTTTGACAGAATCGCCTGAAATTATTTTTTTAAGAATTTGTAATTTCCCTTATATTTTACTCACACCAATTTTTCGCATAATGCAGAATTTTGTGTGCCTTTTTTTGCTTTTATTAAACTGTTTTGGTTATTTTAATGTTTACGTTATTTTTATTTTAAAAATGGCAAATCAGGCAGCACTGTTAATACATGAACAGAGTTAAAATATCAATTATATATGCTATCAAATTTGCCGTATGCTAAAAAGTTTACATAGGCTTTTCAACAAGTAACATAACAATGATAGCATACATAGGATATTTGTTACAAAGTAAAAATATGGTGTCTACACGATATGTTAAAATCTTGAACATACGTTTTTTGACAACTTTAACAAATGCCCTTCATATGTAGTTAAGCATACGTATATTGAAAAAAATTTGTGTCTACACCATAGTTTGGCAATGGTAACAAATTTTTCATCATAAATATGCTGATTCAACATATCGTCTAGACTTAGCTTAAGATATCGAGCCTTTTTTCGATTTTATCGCAATCAAAATGTTAACGAAAAATACTTTTTTATTGAAATTAAAATTTTATGGGCCTAGCCATAGTTTAGAATTATCAATATGCTAAAATTGTTGATAACTTTTAAGATACGGGCTGTAAAATTTTATCGTAAGCGACATTTTACGTACAAAAACATATTTGAATATTTAAAAAAAATCTTCTGAAAAATTTAATTGTTGTTGCTTGCGATTAAATCGAAAATAAGGCTCGATATGCAAATTTAAGTAAGTTTTCGTTCTAAAATCTTTTAGAACTTCGACAGATATAAGTGAAAGTGACGAAGAATATATTGCACTTTAAAACGATGTAGCAGCTTCATATACTGAATTAGTAGGAAATGTAGAAACTGACGAAGACTCATACGACTCTCTAGTGAAACAATGGAGAAATGGAAAGAAATAGTAAGTGTTGTGCAAAAGATGAAACCTGTTGGCTACTTGATCCATTTCTTGAGTCGCAGACAATAAATAAAAATATTGTTACGTTTTTCTCCTTTAAAAAACGCTTTTCCGTATACCCGAAGATTTGCAAATGAATACAAGACCCAAGTGTATTAATTAGGGTTAAGACTGATACTTCCCAGTGGGAACTAGAAGGAGTAGGGATACCTTCTAGAAGGCCTCTGTACGCGTTCTTTTGGATGTAGAAGGCCTGCTCGCTCCATTCCATACTCATCTATTTTTTACACGCGTTGTCATTGCGGACCAGGCCTTATGTTCTTGCTTCTTTCGCCAGAGATTCTGGAAGGCCTTCAAACTAATAGATTTTCTTTTTGTTTGGTAAAAAAAACGGCTAGCTGTTCCGTTCAACTATGTGTTGTCAGAATATTTACAACTAACTTTGGTGTTATTTGTTCATTAATAATTATCACATGTAATTTGGCTTAAAAAGCGATACGAACTTTAGTCTGTTCAAATCATAAATATAAAAGCAAAATATGTTACTCCTTCTCTTCTTCCTTCTCATAGAAGCGAGTGTGGAATGTGTATCGTATATTTTATGCGAAAGAGTTGATTAATAAGGCCTGCACCAGGAAGGTCTTCTGAATTTTATCGCTTGGTTTATTTACCAATAACACTTAGGGCCATTTTCACAACTTACGTTTAGCTAAAGGTAGGATTTTGTCTGCCCGATAAATAGCTTTGCCTTATTACTATTTCAATTTTTTATAGTTATTTTTATTAATAATAATAATATTTAATGGATAAAAAACAATAAATGAAGATTTAATAATGCAAAGCCATATATCGGTCCGACAAAGTCCTACCTTTAGTTAACGGCAAGTTGTGAAAATGGCCCTTATTCTAATAAAATTAAGAACTTAAATACACAAATACAACTTAAACTACTGAATTATACACAACCGGTTACTACTACGCTTTACTCGCTGTAGTATACACACGTCTCATACAACTGACTGCACTGGTTTTGTAGCAAAACTTCCTCTCTGCTATTTTTCACACACAATACTTATTCACTGTTTGTACAACACCAGAGACTCTGCCTTTACTAAGTTACTTCTTATCGTTATTATCCACCGCACGAGGTCTTTACTTTCAACGATGCTGACTCGACTAATTTCTGATTAGCACTAACTGACTCTCACACAGGTAGGCTGATCGATTATTCGACTTTTTCCAGAAACCGGGTTTCGAATAGTTCGAATATTTGAAATTATGAAAAACCCTGTTTCGGTTTTTACAATTCAGGAAAAACCGGCTAACCGGTTTTCTTTAAGTAAGAAAATTATTATACAAAAGTTTTGATTTTAAATTGCTTTATAAAAAAAGGGTTAACAGTTCATGTAAATAATATAAAACAATACAAAAATTAAGGTAAAACATAAAAATTAACTTCATACTAGATGTACCAAACGGACGACACACTCGTCCGTATTCTAGAATCAAAATGTAAATAATTTAAGATTCAAAGAAAATGTATCTAAACGTCATAAAAAATTCATTAAAACACAGCCACACACAAACTTACATACATATGCAAGCATAATTGAATAACACATGAAATTAAAAAAAACGTATACAAAATCACTTCAACCAAAGTTAATTCAATTTATTTTATTATTAACAAAAAATTGTTAGATCAAGAGAAATACTACATACCCACACACCTACACACACTCATGTTTTGTTTCTTTTTTTACTTGTAAGCTAATAAATGCGTGTATAATATGTGTGCATGTAGTAGTAGCAACTTTAAACGCTTATAGCTCCCAAAATACTGAACCGATTTCAATAAAATATAGATTCTGCACATCTGTACGAAAAATTCTTTAAAACCATATAAATCTTTTTAAAATCGGTGCAGTGGTACCGGCGTAAAAGGGATTACAAAAAACATGTTCGCCTATTAATTATATAGATAGATACTTATGTATACGAGTAGTACATAAATATTTATATATAATATACAGTTGAGGAATAAACTCTACATACAACCATCAATTTTTGGGATTGTGGAAACTTGGGAAGAAATTCAAAAAATTAAATATATCAACATTTATTAACTTCATATACTTATGTATACGAGTAGTACATAAATATTTATATATAATATACAGTTGAGGAATAAACTCTACATACAACCATCATTTTTTGGGCTTGTGGAAACTTGGGAAGAAATTCAAAAAATTAAATATATCAACATTTAGGTTGCTAATAAATATGTTTATACAAATAATAAAAAAATAATTATAGCACCTACAGTAGCAAAAATATTAAAAATACATAGGAGGAAAGTCTACATACAGGCATAAAATACATGAAAAAATACGTGCAAAATGTTTGATGTCGACAACTTGTTTGAAAATTCTGTGATTTCCGGTACCAAGCCGTAAACAAATGGCATCCAAATATGGTCTATTATGTTGTTGTTATTATAATTATTTTTTATTTTTTGTATAAACGTACATATATATTAGCAACCTAAATATTGGCATATTTAATTTTTTTAATTTCTTCCCAAGTTTCCTCAAATCCCAAAAATTATGGTTGTATGTAGAGTTTATTCCTTAATGGTATATACATATGAATGTATGGACAAGGTAGATATCTACCTCTATATAAAATATGAAGCAAAATGGCAACAAAACTAAAAAACAATTTTTGCAACTGTATTTTGACATCCATTGCACACCATAAGGCCAATTAAATTCGCCTCTGCTATTACCTCATAAAATAATTTCTCTTAATTTCATCTTTCAGTAAAAAAATACTTACGAAAATCAACAAAATATGCAAAATGTACAAATCGAAAAGTATTCGACTTAAATTGTAAAAAACCGGACTATTCCACATTCGAAAAATCAACATTTTGAAAAAACCGACAACCGTATTTTGAAAAAAAAAAATGGGTTTTAAAACCGGTTGAAAAACCGAGTCCATCACCCTACACACAGGGTACCACTTTTTACAATACAGGAACCGGTTCTAGAATGTTCGCCTGATAGATGGCGTAATAACATGTGTGTACATATTAGTGTCCTGCACAAGATATCTTATAAGAACTTTTAAGACATGAGGGGTTTTTCAAATGCTTTACTACAGCGAAATCTTCTAAAACAAACATTAAACATTTGTGATGCTTGCTTCTTTCTACGCATGAGCGCGTGTACAAACGTCATGCATGTATGCGTGTATGATCTTATATTTTTCACACACATAATCACATTATAGCTTCCCTATCGGAAATTTGGCTAACTTTAAACTAACTTTAAGCTAACTATTTCGCAACTAGTACTGACTACACTTGGATTACTTCGCAATGTAATCAACTGACTATTTTAACATTGCGGTGTCCTAGGCGGTAGTCAATTGTCGCACTAGGCACTACTTTAAGCTAACTTAAAGTTGACTATTTTAAATCACCTGGTAGTCAGTAAATTAATAAAAAAAGAAATTTTCTGGGGCTCGAACATGTAACATCCCACGTTGTGTACTCAACGCGCTACCACTCAGCTAAGGTACTAACAACAGCACAATGTTAATATAAAACTGAAATGAGTTTCAAAGTAACTGACGATAAATAAATTGGTTGGCTCTCATCAAATTCGCTTACGTACTCATCTTAAGAATTAATTTTAGGTTTGTTCTGGATGACATTGCAGTTAGCTTTTAGTCGGTCTAAGAAAAGTTAACTATAAGTTAACTATTTTTGTAGTCAACCACACATTCTCCGACAGGGTTACCATCTATATATTACACACACACTCAAACGTACAATATGAAAAATATCAATCATACATTAATCAACAGTACTTCTTTTGAGCGCTTGTTACAAACAAGCTGTCTTGGGTCGGGTTTCCATCTGTGTTCCATGTGCCACACAAGCGTAAAAAAAACCTAACCACTAATTACTAATGAAAAACAGTTTGATTCAGACACGTATTTATTAAGTTAAACAGTTTCATACATAACTAAAAGACAATTTTATAGAATCCAATAAGTTTGGAAACTGTTAAATCAATAAATATATGTCTGAATCAAACAGTTTTTCATTAGTAATTAGTTGGTTACGCTTTTTTGGACAAATGACACACAAAAAATGCCAGATGTAAACTCACCCTTGGCGACATCGCTTGTTAATACTGATATACATGTACACCAATGCATCCATCGTGCTTCGCTTATAGTACGACAGCATTTATTATTGGTTTAGTATAATTCATGCGACGTGAATACATTTAAAAAACATGACGTATTTACATTTCAAGGCTGCTTACGCAGGTCTCTAGTACATATGTATGTACTTATACGGGATTTACACTATGACTTTTTACCGTGACTTTCCTAGAGTTTATTGACAAAAGGGGTACAAAGGTGATCAAAGGGGTAGCAACATAAAATAGAATTCAAGAAAAATGCAGGGGAAAAAGTCATCGTGTAAATCCCGTATTAGTAAAGCCACTGGCATAAACTGTATTACCGCATAACGATGTTGCTTTTAGGCGCAAATTGCCATCTGTGTTGTTGTTTACTCTTGGTAGCCAGGTGATCAAACAGTCTTCTAACACTATCTGGAAAGTTCATGTCACTGTTTCTAGATGTTTGTAGATAATTCGATTGAGCGTTATTTTGAATTTCAAAGTTACTATGTAACGACTTTTATGTTGGCAATGTGGTGTGCTACTGGTAATACAGGGTTGTTACCATATGTTTTTGTACTCGCATGCGTATGTGTGTACGTGTGTAGCTATGTATTAGTGTTGTCATTCGAACAAAAATTATTCGAATATTCGAACAACTTTTTATCATATTTGTCCGAACGAACAAAAATTTTCAATTTAGAATAAAAAATTATTCGAATAATTTTTGTCGAATATTCGAATATTCGAACAATTTCCATAACTACTTGTATAAAAAGATTTTTTGGGTTATCTGCGGTTTTTAAATGATTTTTTCCCAAAAAATTAATAACATATTCGTTTCAGTTTTTAACTCCCGACAAAAAAGGGGTGTTATAAGTTTGTAAATATGTAGTTTGTGTCTGTGTATCCATTTGTATGTACGAGTCGACGTATAGACCAAACGTTGGACCGATTTTGATTTAGTTTTCCTGTTTGAGGGTGGCATTGGCTGAAAAAGTTAGCACGTTGACTACAAAACCGAAGGTTTTAGGATCGAGCCCCATATCTGACAGTCGTTAAATAACAACACCACGCATTTTTCTGATGTGCATTACTGTCCCTTTCTATCAGTTGTTGTAGAAAAGTTCAACTGATGAAGGCATAGTCACTGGTCACTGAACTATACCGACTTCAAGAGATACTAATCCTAATGTAACACCAGAGCACCATCCTTCGTTGCGTAGCAGAATCATCGGCGAAGCAAAATAACTACTAAACTGCTACTAAACATAGCTTCAAACAAATTAATACGACTCACTAACGCCAGAGGCGCTGCAGCACTACATTATTAAAAAAACGTGCAAAAAGCAGAGCTATAAAAAAGGAGCATTCCTCTATATATTCCTTCACCACCTATCTTTTCTGTTACTATCCCTTTCCTTATAATAGTAGTAGGCAATCATTGCCTGATTATTACTTCTCTTTAAAAATAAAATAAAAAATTACTTGTTCGAGAGTGTTCCTTAGCTATATTTAAAGAAAATCTGTCCAGCCATTTAGAATATATCAAATTTTATAGAATATATCTATTCTGTTGATCTGCGTGTCTTTCACGCCGTAGATTCCCAGCGTCTTGACCGATTTTAATTTTGCTTTGTTTTCGTTTGAATGGTGACATGATCGTATATCTTCTAATTTATACTTGAAAAAACCGGTCTAGTCGATTGGAATTTATCATAATTTTTTTATTTAATCTTTTATTTTTTGCGATTCTGTTACTTCAATAGTATAAGTGGAACATAGAGTTCTTATCTATGCCACAGCGTCAACTGCGGCAAAGGTTCTTAAAATTTTAAAGTTTTGTTATTAATATTCCTGAATTTGTTATTGAAATTATTTGTTTTTCTTGTGTAATGAAATATTTTTCGTTTGTTAATAAAAAATTAATCTAATACACATACGTGTCGTTTTTTGCAAAATTTTTTAAGATTATTCGAATAAATTTTTTTATTCTTTGTTCGTTCGAATATTCGAACAAAAGTTCAAAATTATTCGTCTGTTCGAACAAGAAAAAACTTATGAAATTTCATTCGAACAAACATAAAAGACGAATAACTAACAACACTACTATGTATACAATTATTTTTGCTGCTATAGTGCTTGCACGTGGACATGTGTGTACGTTTAGTTCTTTAGTTAAATACTTCTAGATAGTTCTTTACATTGACCCTGTAGGAATATTTTCGCGTAACACTTACATTAACCCTGTTGGAATATTTTTACGTAACAATATTTTAGGACAACGTAGTGGAACAGCTCAAAAATACAAATTATATACATCAAAGCAAATATTCAAGAGTATATTGTCAACTGAAATGTGTGAAATTATTTTAAGTGAAACCAACCGTAAAGCGAAAAAATAATAAACGACTACAATACAAAAATAGGCAGAGCATCAAAAAATAAAAATAAAAACATTTGAGCCATTACGCGAAGGAATTATATGCTTTTATAAGAATTCGTGTTCATGCTGGCGTCCACAAATGAAATAGAGAACACATAACTGAGTAGTGGAAACCTACACACTTGACGTTGTTTCGGGCAGCAATGTCTATCTGCAGATTCAAAATATTGCTACAGTGCATACGTTTTGGTAATGATGAAATCCGCATATTACGAGTAGAAACTGCCCATCAAAAAATTACACATTACCATTACTACTTGCCATATAATCACTTACTTTTCTGATTGCCAATTTTCATTACTCGCTTACAAATCACATTACCTATAATTACAAAAAATTACGTGCAATTTGCTAAATGAAGAGAATGATTTTTTTAGACGAAATAGATTACGTGAAATGTTGACAAATAAAAAAAATGTAAGTACTTCTCAAGAATCGATTATTTTAGTCTCACGCCTTGTTAAAATCATTAAGTTGGTAATCCAGTAGGGAAGTGCTTCCACCAAAAATGCTTAATTCCAAACTCGATTACCTTTTTTGAAATGTTTTGTTGGGTGATAAAGCTGCTGCTTTCCGAGGAACAGTCTGTCAAACATGAGTTTTCACATTGAAAATAATTAAACATTTTGAATTCTTTTGATAAAAAAAACTGTACTATGTTTTGCTACCTGCTTTTTTGAACTCATATACATATTTCTACTCGGTCTATGTAACGGTTGAGCAAAAAAATATGTAAATTTTGTGAAAAAGAGACAAAAAATGCAACAAAAACCAATACTACTCAATTTTGTTAGTGTCAAGATACTCTTTGCACAACAGTTGTTTCTTTCTCTTTTCTGAGAACTCTTGATGATTAATAATAAAATGCCGTTATTTTTGATGTGTTGTAGTTTTTTTTTGCCTTTTTACGAATTATTTGGTATGCAATTGTTAAAGTGCGCAGTTTATTTAATAATTTTTTGTTTAAAAAAAATGCCAGGAAAACGGTTAACATACGATGTAATACAATTGATATATTACAACCACCAAATAGGACAAGCGCTCCGGAGCTGTCAGAGAGGTTTCTGGTATCAAGAAGAACCATTTATAAGGTGCTTTATCGTGCTGAAAAAGAGGGTAGGCTAGAATTAAAATGTGGAGGTGGCCCTACCTCTAAACTAAATACACACACAGAGCGTTTAATTCTAAGGAAAGTAAGCCAGAACCTACCAATTTCCGCCAGGACACTTGCAAAGGAGCTTGAAGAAGAGTGTGGCATTGTTGTTTACCATGAAACTTTTCGGCAAGTCTTATCAAGAAATAAATACTTTTCAAGATCAGCCCGCAGAAAACCACTACTGTCTGCTGCAAATGTAGAGAAACGATTTTCCCTTCGGTATGCAGAACATTTCGCATCCAGTGCACTATTGGGATGATGTGATATTCTGCGATGAGACCAAAATAATGTTGTATTACAACGACGGTCCATCTAGAGTGTGAAGAAAGCCATTAACATCGCTGGAAAATCGAAACATCATTTCAACAGTAAAATATAGAAAAAATCGATAATGGTTTGGGGTTGTATTTCGAGCAAAGGTGTAGGAAATTTGGCCTTCATTGATACAACAATGGATGCTGAGCAATATTTAAACATTTTTAAAACCAATTTGACAACAAGTGCAAGAAATTTCGGGTTCAAGAGGGAAAATATGCCACTATTTAAATTTTACCAAGAATATAAGAATATAGCTGCTTTACAATTGCGTTAGAGTCGTAGATACACCTGCCCAAAGTCAGGATTAAATCCGATTGAAAGTTTTTGGGTATTTAAACAAAGTCGCCAAACATCAACCGGCCAACAAGACAGCTCTAAAGGCCGCAATATTGGAAGAGTTGCAAAATATACCATACAACTATGACTTAAAGAAGTTAATTCACTCGACGAAAACAGACTACAGGGCGTGGCAGACACAAAGGGTGGCCATACCAAGTATTAAAGCTTCAAAATCATTGTTTTTATTTAATGAAATTAGTGCAAAGTAAAGATCTAGGCATTTGTGAAAAGAGTTTCTTGACACGAAAAAAATGGAGTATTATTTTTTTTTTGTTTAAGTTTGTTACTTAGTTTTTAATCAAATTGAATTTTCTTTGTTTTAAATCTTTGTATATAATTGCGGTATTCACAAGGGTGTCTTAAGTGTTCTAAGTGTCATAATGTCTTAACATTTTAACATAGTTTAAAAAAATTGTTGTTGTGGCTCAAACAAAACGGTCATAAAGTAATAAGACTTTCTCAGCTATGTTTATTGTTTGTCATAACTGCATGTAGAAATGCGTGAGAGTTTACCAAAGGAATTGAGAGAGAGAGTAAAAAATGTACAAGGTGTTAAAACCAAAATACAAATAAGTACAATATTTATAATTGTAAATTATAAGGGGTTGCTCACAGTAGTCATATATTTTCGTTTTATAACTTTAAAACGTGTTAATTTATGAGTACCATTTGAATACCCCAAATGTAAATAATTATAACAAAAATTAAAAATTTTAAAAACCTCCGACTTTTTTTTCAGAAAAGATGTTATATCTTCTAAACGGCTGGACCGATTTTTTTCAAACATAGCTAAAAACCCTCTCGATCAAGTCATCTTTCAAACAGAAAAAACTAAATGAAAATCGGTCCAGCCGTTTGGCCTGTACGTGGACATAGACAGACACACAGATACACAGACACACACTACAAACTTATAACTAACACCCCTTTTTTTAGTCGGGGGTTAATAAAAAGAATTCAAAAAAAATTATTTTATAACAAAAAAAACAACAAGACAACGCTGAACCACCAGCAAATAAATTTCAATTTAAAATAAACTTCTGACAATATGTCGAATAATAAATTTCTTAAAAACAATTTGTTTTAAATAAAATAAGTAAAAACGTTTATTTTTTTTAATGTGAAAACTCATTATTGACATACTGTATTTGGACAATGCTGAATGAGAATTTACGTCAGAGTTATTATAAACTTGGTGAGTGCATTAGAATTGATGAGCAAATTGTATGGATATCGCGGACGTGCCCGCTTTACGCAGTACATGCCGTCTAAGCCAGAAAAATATAGCATCAAAATATTTTGGGCTTGCGATGCATAAAACTCTAATCCTTTGCTTATAACTTTGTCATTTTTCGGTCGATTTTCTTCTGGTTGGTCTTAGTTCCTACGTAAAAGTATCATCTTTACGTACATGAACAGAAACCAGACTTTTTTTTTAACAATTGTACATATTTATTCGTCATCTCAATACATTGCATTTGAATACCAAGAACGACTCAATCGGACATTCTAGCTCGAGATATGATCTGTCAAGTGAAAAAAGGTCGAAAAAATTAAAAAATTACAATATCTCGAAAACTGTTCCATAAAAAAATTTAACCTTGATTTTCAAATTCAGCGGAAGAAAATACATAAGGAAAATTACCTCTCATTAAATGTACATGAAAAAATATAATTTTGTAAACTAGTGTTATGAATCATTACACGATCGAAAACGTACAAAAATAATTGAATTTTATTTTTAAAACTAACAGTCTATTGTGTTGACACTAGTACTGGCATACTATCGATACTTTCTACTATCGATATATATCGATAGTTCTGATTTCACTATCGATACTATCGATATTACTATCGATTGAACGTTTGTACCTGAGAAATTTTTTTTTTACTAATTTTTCATCAGCTTACAGTTAGTTTTTTATCCCTTTATTGAAAGTATATAGTCTTATGTTTATTTTAATATGTATGTATGTATCTACAAACGTTATTTTACGTGACAGTTTTTGAAAAATTTTTCTGTCAGTTAAAAAATTTAATAATACCTCAGATTTTCTAAACTGCATAATATCGATATCGATATTTTTTCCTATCAATATTTTCGATATTTTAAAACTATCGATAGTATCCCAGCACTAGTTGACACAGCGTGCATATCGTCGTTATTTTAATGTGCGCATTGCACCCACAGTTTTCTTTGGGGATATTTGAAAGAAAGAGTGTACGTTAACAAAGCAAGAACCATACTCCAACTAAAAACCAACATTCAAAATGAAATCATGGCCATTACACCCGAAGTTTTGCGAAAAGTTATGGAAAATATGAGATGTATACTCTCTCTCGCTAAAGAGAGCACGAATGTGCGAAGCAGAAAATGGACATCACTTATAGGATATAATTTTTCAAAGCTAATTGCAAAAAAATCACCAATAACATACTGTATTTAAAAAAAATTATATTAATCGCATAAATAAAACAGTTATAAACCATTTAAACCATATAGCTCATTCTGCACCACCCTGTATATCAGTGACAGTGCCACCAGATTAGGGGATTTGTCCCAAAATGGGGATTTCGCCTCTAATTTGGGGACAGAATTTCGTGAGGAGGGATTTGGGGACTTTTCATTTTAAGCTCTAACAATTTGCATGTGTCAGGAAAATAATCGTGGATGTTGACATAATATTTTAGTACTGGTAACATTTCAGTTTTTAAAAATCTCTTCGAGTAGTGTGGCAATCATAATACCGCGAACATATATATGTACATAGGCAAAGCCGTGCTCGTAGCTACAGAACTAGCTCTTTGTCAATTAACATTTTTTTCTTTTGAAAAAGAAAAATGACTGTTGAAAGTTTTGATTGTGCAATTGTTCTACGCACCGTTCTAACTCAGTTATTGTATCACGCATAAAAAAACTATGTATGCACGCAAAGAAAAAATATGATTCAGAAATGATCACTACGGTAATTTTGTGTTCAGTTTTGCCTCATATGGTTGAAAGAATTAAGTTATTCTAATAAAAATAGAGTTCGAACATTATGTTTTTATTCTCAACATTAAAATGTATGCAAATTTTTATAATATGGTCGTCATTTCTCAAATATTCATTATAGTTGATCCAATCATACTAAACTTGTGGCGAATAAAATTTTAAAGAACAATATACATACCTACATACATACTTCAACAAATAAAAGTTAAATATTTCGACAAATAAAAGTCAAAAGTTTATATTGTTAACATTTTACAATGTTACATAAAAAGAGAATGTTTATCGTCATTATTATATTTTGCTTAAAAAATTTTATTCTTGTTAGGCTGATAGTTTTACTAATACAAACTAATTATGGTTCTATAGAAAATACCATACCAAAATACCAATTCTTCTTCTTCAGTTTTCTTAAATTAAATACAAGCGACAGTCACACTTTAGATCGCAAAGTAAAAGAAAATTATAAAATATATTACCGGTAAAAGTGAGTCAAATAAAATTAATAAAAACCATGTTCAGCGAAGAAAAGGTGTTAGTTCCATACACTTTTAATGAGTACCTTAATTATTATATATTTATTGAAAATAGTTAATTTTTATTAATTTGGCCATATTATTTACATGTGTATGTATGGATGTGTAATGTACATGCTTATTTCTAATTTGCAGCAAAAGAGGTGGACCATATCAATGGTAATCCAATTTTCATTCCCAATGAAGGGAAATTTGCAGTTGTGAATTTCATGGTAACGTTTGTTCTCCCTATCAATGCGTAGTGAATGTAAAAAAACGGGAAGAAGATCAGTAAAGCTGTAAAAATAATTGAAAATCAAACAAATTAATTTTAATAATAATGTTTTTAATTGTTTTAGGCGCCGTGCAAATTTTTTTTTTAGTATACCACAGCCATAAAATTTACGGCATGCAAACCAAAGAGATTCATGTTCAATGAAAAAAGGTGTTCCAAGGTATTATTGTTATTAATCGTGGGCATTATTTATTGATCTTGCCCTAAAAATGATAATTTATAAGTTTTAATATATAATTGCAAGTATAGTATTGAAATCACGCAGTGTATTAATTCATTTCGCCTGCAAAAATAAAGTGAACAAAACGAAGGGAGAAGTGAAAAAATCCATGTGAAAAATATTATTCGCGATAAGGGGAATCAAGAAAGGAACATATTTCAGGGAAAAATTATTCACGATTGCAGTTTGGGGAACTGGGAAAATATTTCGAGGGAAAAACTGTTCACGGTAGGGGTGATTATATTTTTGCTATTATCTTCTTCAGATTTTTTACTTCGACTGACTCCAATCGAATCAAAACAATGTATGGAAAAGTAAATCTTAAATTTTAGTTTTATATTCTGATCTCAAAAACTAATACTCTTTTATGTACCTTCTAAAATTAAACATTAATATTAATTGATAGTATTAATTAATAATATTGTAATAAATAAACTTGAAAGTGCCTCTTTATTAATTGTTAAGTTTTTACACATACATATGTAATTTTAAGTTAATAATAAATAAATAATAAAAACATTAAAAAATAAAAATAAAGAATTTGATCAATCGTACTGAAAAAAGTACAATTTTTCTTGTAACTTTGTAAAAATCTTATTTCGCATCCCTGCGCATAGTGCTTAATAATCGTTTTTATGAATGATATATTTTTGGGGACAAAAGTTAGGATTTTTCTGTTGAAATGGGGATTTTTGGGCACATGACGTTTTAAATTGGGGACAAGAGTCAAAATTTTTCTGGCAGCACTGATCAGTGATGCCAATTTAGCCATTTTCTGCCTAAATTTAGCCATTTTTCATTCCATTTAGCCATAAGAAAAGTGAATTTAGCTATTAGCTATTTTTTAGCCATTTTTATTTTAATCTAGCTATTTTTTAGCTATTTTTCCAAACATTAAATTTTTGTGTGACTTTTCATAAAAAATGTTATTATTTTCGCATTAATATCTATAAATCCCGGTTCAAACTTGCCATTTTATTATTATATGAAAGAGATGGCTCAATTGGTAACAATTAGATTTGCTACTGCATTTTTATAATCGTTGCAATGTTTTTATAAGTTGTCGAGTCTAATTGGTGGGTTATGATATCAATCAAACAAGGGTAATTTTTGTTTTACACGAGTGAAGATAGAAAATAAATTAAAGTTTAAATGAGAGTTTAAACAAGTAAGAGTGCTATATTCGGCTGTGCCGAATCTTATATACCCTTTACCAAAGTGCGTTTAAATAGTATAGAGATACATACGTAAACACATAGTTACTTTTATGTACAAAGGAAAAAAAAATAATTTTTCAACCCTATAATCATCATTTTAGATTTTTCTGATTACTTATACCAATCTAGTAGTTCTTAAAAAAAAATATAGAAAGTGTGTTAAGTGAAAAAAAGGAAATTAAAAAAAAATGTTTTATTTAGTTACTTTAATATACAGAAAAAAATCAAAGTTTCCAGCTCCGTAGCTGTGGTTTTTATTTTTATAATTTTCTATAACAAACTTTTCTTTCCAAAACGTAATATATGTATAATTTATAAAGGAAAAGATGAAAATTAATTAGACTTAGTTAATTTTATATATAAAAAAAGTGTAAGTTTCCCAACACTGAAATCATCCTTTTTGATTTTTCTGATTTCTTACATCAATCTCTTTCATTTAAGAATTTAAGAAATGTTTAATTTATAGAAAAAAAGGAAAAATTTGCTTTAGTAAGTTACTTTTGTATAAAAAAAGTTAAAGTTCTCCAACCCTGGAAACATCTTTTTAATTTTAGAAGGCTAATTTTTAATTTGAAATACCAATTTTATTCGTACTAAAGTATAAAATAAGTTCATATAATAAAAAAAATAAAAATTAATATTCGGTAGTTAATTTTTTATATCACAAAAAGTTTCAGTTTCCCAACCCTGGAATCATCCTTTTTAATTTTTCTGATTTCTTACACCAATCTTTTTCTTCTAAGAATATAAGATATGTTTAATTTATAGAAACAAAGGAAAATTTTGTTTTAGTAAGTTGCTTTTGTATAAGAAAAAAAGTCTAAGTTTTCCAACTCTGGAAACGTCTTTTTAAATTTTTTAATTTTTTTATTTGAAAACCCAATTTTATTCGTTGTGAAGTATAAAATAAGTTCATTTAATACAAATAAATAAAAAATTAGTTTACGGTAGTTAATTTTAAATTTCACAAAAATTGTAGGTTTTCCAACCCTGGAATCATCCTTTTTGTTTTTCTGATTTCTGACATCAATCTCTTTCTTTTAAGAACATTAGATATGTTTAATTTATAGAAAAAAAAGGAAAAAAATGTTTTAGTAAGTTACTTTTGTATAAGAAAAAAAGTTAAAGTTTTCCCACCCTGGAAACGTCTGTTTATTTTTTTTAATTTTTTTAAATTTTTTTTTAATTAGAAATACTAATTTTATTCATACTGAAGTATAAAATAAGTTTATTTAATAAAAAATTATTAAAAACTAGTTTTCGGTAGTTATTTTGTATGGCTCCCAGCTCTGAAACTGTCTGCTCGATTTTGCTGATTTTCAATACCAATCTTATTTCGACCATTTCTGACCCACCAGTCCAAGAACGAAGTCTAGCTTTTCTGGGAGCTTCGGAAAACCGATTTCACATACAGACAGGTGGACAGACGGACAGACGGACATCGCTTATTCGTCTTCCCTATGCATAAGGATCCAGGATATATATACTTTATGGCTCGCTTATTAATATTCTGGAAATTACAAACGGAATGACAAACCTATATACATTTTTTGGTAAAGGAATGGATTATGTAGTAACCCAAAAATGTAGACTGAATAGCACTATGTAAAAATGAATAGAAGGCGTAAGTTTGCATTATATGCGCAATTTCTTGATTACCTAAAGAAAAATTATTTTATTTATTACTTCAATTTATTGTTTTTATTTACTTTAAATAAGTTCCCGATTTGCTTTAAAAAATAATATATGAAATACCTTCTTGTTTTTGCTAAAGTTGATGATTTTGGCATTCGATTTCGCTTAGCCATTTTTTAGCTAGTTTTTAGCCATTTTTTTTTGTCTATATTTAGCCATTTTTGGTGAAGGAATTCTGGCATCACTGCTGTATATACACGTCTCAAAAAACACGTTGCGCTTGTCTTGAAGCAATACCGCTTTCTCTCTTCTGTTCTTCACACAAGATTCAATCGTCCGACGCTCATTGCTTGTACAACAATAACACTGTTTCGCAAAAAAAAATTGTTTTAAATAAAAATATGTGTTATATAGGAACATTAATGCCCTAAATCATGGGTGAACATCATGTAGCAAATTTTTGCAAATCGAATTCACACGTATTCTTATTCTCTTTCATTTAGTCTTATCTGAGATAAATGTTTGCTTATCTTTTCACTCATTTTTCTCAAACGCACTGCGAGAAATTTATTGTAATAAAAAAAATATGTTAAAAAATGCTTTTGCTTACGTGAAAATTAAAAATTATTTTCTCTTACAAATTGGTTTTTAGTAGTTTTAAACTCAGAACTTAAGTGAATAATAATGTTTATTTATTACTTTTTGTTGAAATGGTTTTCTAGAAAAAAAATTCTTTCATAAAAAAATTATATACGAGTTACTTTTATTAATTCGTTCTGCCTGTGTGTTTATCTTTTACGCTCACTTACACAACCTTAAATTTATCTTGGTCACCCATGCCCTAAATTCAAATCCGTGTTCACTTTTTTTATTTTATCTATCACGTACAGATTTTTTAATGGGCGTGGCTAATATGACCGCCTAACCAAAGTGGTCATGCTAACTTATTTCAATATAACTCGATAATGGCTTGTTCAATTTTAATAAATTAAATAATGAAAAATGCAAAATGAAGTTATTTTCAAGTCAAAATTAAAACCTTTGTTTTGTATTCAAAAATTCATAAAAAATTAAAAAGGCAAACGGAATTGTAAAGGTGGAAGTACATACCACGCGTTACGCGGCAACGCTTTTCTGGCTTTTTAAACGTTTAACGCTATACAAATGGAAAGTTACACAACACGCTTTTGAGGTTTTTTTTAGTTGTAAAATTTAAATTTTTTCTTTTTCTTTAAATATTTAATGCATTTTTTATCCATTGTTTAATAAAAAAAATAATTTCTAATCATATTTGTGTATGTTAGCTTACGAATCTGGCAACACTAGCTGTTATTTTGTATACAACGCGTGAAAGTTGAAGAATTTTCAACTTTTTGCGAGGTACGCGCATTCGCAAACTTCACTGTGTAACTTACCTTATGAAAACACACCATTTTAACTTTTTTGACAGACGCGTGTATCGCATTAGCGCATTGAACGCGAGTTATGTACTTCCACCTTAAGGAACCCGTGGTAATTGAAACAGTAGAACCGTCCATTGTTCGCTCTAAGCGGCACTAGATGTAACTGTATTGGTTATCACACTTTTCTGAGTCTTGACCTTGTATCAGGAGTGGAACTATGGAGATTGCTAAGGTTTGTTGAATCTGTGTGGGAGTCATTCGATACAGGCACCACGAACTAGGCTGCCATACTCACAGGTTCTCTTCTCATCTGCTGGTATCGTTAAGGATCAATCCCGATCTATGCGAGGTCTTTGACCACCCAGGGTAACCTAACCTAGGTTTAATTATATGTACATATTACAAAGTTTTGTTATTGATTAAAGCCGTTAAACTAAATTGTATTTAAACTTTGTCATTAGAGAGAACAAGATATTGCAAAAAGTATAATTTTTTCCCAACAAGAAAACTGACCATAAGTCACAATACACACATGTTAGACACAATAAAAAAATAACATTTGCATAAATATTTTCAAAAGTTTTGAATATATGTACTATTAAATCGTATACACTTTAACAAAAAGACATGCTAAAACTGACAGAGAAATAATGAAATGACAAACCTGTAGTTTGCTGCTTTTTTTTTCTTTTTTTTTTTTGTACACAGTTGTATGTATTTATTTATTGTAACTTCAGAAATGAACTAACAATAAGTATTCAAATCTTAAATCTGGGTTCAAATCGTTACATACGTGATCGCATCGGCAATCGTACGAAAGCAAATTAAGTAATACGTCAATGGTATAAACTGAATGGGATTTCAATACGTTCACGGATGTGCCGATTTCCTCCCTTGATGTAACAATTAGGCCCAACCAGTGTCGGGCATAGTAATTAATAATACATGAATGTCGTATTAAGCAAAAAAATATTTTCTTAATCTGGCTTAAGTTCAGTAATTTCAATACCTATTGAATGAAATATTTATATTAATTAATGTGAGTTTCTAAAGAAGAGAAGAAAAATGAAACTAGACTTTATTAGCTGGGGGAAATGCCGATATTTATTCTGTGCAGCCACGCACTTCATCAGCACTATAGTTCAACTAAACCTAAAATTGTCTCATTTTCAAGTTTCATATGGAGTGTTGGCTATTAGGGCCCTAGTGTCCGTCCTTTTTAAGCGCCCTGATGTTATTGGCCTTAAAAATTTGCTTTGCTTTCGTTGGATTCTCTCTACATAGGAAGCTGAAGCAGTGCCCCATAGCTGAATTCGTAGCACCATATTGGTTTCAAAAGCGACTTGTATAGCAAAAGCTTGCAATCTACACTGAAAGAATTTTCGGCAGAAATTCTATGAATTTCGACATTAATCTAATGAAAAATTCATTAAAATTCAACCAACGTCACGCTTCGTTGGATTAATGAAACCAGTTTCGTTAAAATTATTTTATTGAAAACTTCATCAAATTTATTTAACAGTGTAATTAATGCAGTGCTATAACTTTATCGAAACAATAAAATAATATCATGAAAAGAATGAAATAACTTAAATATAAAGGGGTTTCTTAATATTTAGAAAATATTGTTGTCATAAATCCAATAAAATATTCTTACGAAACCAGAATACCAAGGAAGCAATTCCAATGAAATTCTTTCACAAATTTTAATGATATTGTTTCATTGGACTTATGAAGCAAAATTCCTTCTGTGTTGATCAAGGTGTATACCAAGGTATTTCAGTTGTGAATGTTGAGGAACAACTTGATTGTTGATTCGAGTGGTGGAACAAGTATCACTTCACAGGGTAAATGTTAGCTGAACTCACTTTTGTTCGTTCACTTTAATTCTCCATAAGATACCATAGTTACAGCTGGGTAATATGTTCCTGAAGATATCGGGAAGCGTCGTGAGGGTGTTCGTGCATACTAAAGGCCGGGGCACTTGAATCCGTCATACGTTAAACTTCGCATTTTTCAACTGACAGCTAAGTTGAAATACATGGTTTCTTATGAGGGCTGTTACATTCAGTACGTGTCCGTCAACGCAAAGTACAAAAACTGGTCAACTTTTAGCTTTTTGCGTACGTTGAGTAGTTTGACAGATATTGGTTGGTTTTTTTGGTATGTTTTGAATTAGGTTTTTGTGTTTTTTGGCAGAAAAAATAAAATTAAACAAAAGAAATAAACGAAATAAATAAAAAAAAAATTAATTTAATAAATAAAATGGAGAATCAACCTATTGAAGCTGTTAAAAGTACTCATTGTGCCAACCTTCTCCGTCGTTGCGATAATGTCAGTTGAAAAAGGTGAAGTATAACGTACGACGGATTCATTGTGACCCGGCCTTAAGGCAGGCTATATCATCGTCAAATGTAGATGTGTAGTAGAGTTGAGTGATATTTCGAAACCTGTTACTTTTTCACAGCGATTTAAAAAACACTAATCACAACTGTGACTGAATTTATCAAGTAACAGATTTTAAAAATATAGCTATTTCACACAAACTGTGATTGTTATTGTATGTTTACTAGGGTGCGACTTATATGTATGGTCCAAATTTTTTTTAAATTTTTTATTGTAACTCTCTCCAGAAATGTTCTCTGTACCAAAACAAAACTTTGTGGAAAGTTATAGGCAGATTGCAACAGGAAAAGGCGTGCCGCAACCGCTCACAAGTTGTCAAAATTTTGTGAATTCATATAGAAGAACTACAAATGCTGAGTTGAGGGTTAGCTTACGAAATATTCTGGTAATTTTTACATAGATTATAGCCCTACAAGAAACGACTGACTGAAACTAACACAAGCAAAATTGTTTCATTAACACATTTGTAAAAATTGTCCATTGAATTCAATAGTGACAGTCAATTGCCTAGTCTTTTTATTTATTAATTATAGTTGCTTCACTCTAGCATATATGTTAGAGGGGAACATCTAATGTACATATCAGTTTTATCTAAAAAAATACAATTCATTCTGTCTGTGAAAATTTAAATTTATAAGTCCTAAAAAAATCAAAAATTTAAAAAACCCCCGAATATTTCTAGAAAAAATTTGATATCTTTTAAAAGGCTGTACCGTTTTTCTTAAAACATATTGTTACGTTTTTCTCTCTATAAAAACGCTTTTCCGTGGACCCGAAGATTTGCAAATGAATACAAGACCCGAGTGTAGTAATTAGGGTTAAGAATGATACAAGTTTTATTTAAAAATACACTTAAACTAAATTAATCAAGATAAATACACTAATACAACTTAAACTACTGAATTACACACAAATATTCACAACTGGTTATGACTACGCCTTCCTCACTGTAGTTTACACACGTCTCTTAGCTGGCTGCGCAAGTATTCACGTGACACCTCTTTGTCTGCTACTCGCCACTTACGAGACTCACTCTGCCGTCACTCACAGTTGATACACCAATACCTCTTTGTCTGCTGCTTGTCACACACGGCACTCACTCTGCCGCCACTCACAGTTGATACACCAATAAAGACTCACTGGTTTTACTTACACACGCCTATTCGCTGCGCTGTTCCCTTTATTCCAGTCGACACGATAGACTCCAAACTAATCTCAATTCCACGACAGACTTTGCTGTCACTATAGACTGTCCTATAGTTTCTCCTTTTCCCAACTCACGTGTAAAGCACAGACTGCTCCTAACTATCAACTCATCACTTTATCGCAGACTATTATTCATTCACGACTTAATTATCAACTGAATTGTTCACACGCAACTGACTGACTTGTTCACAACTGACTTGTTCGCAACTAACTCACAACTGATTTGTTCGCAAACTAACTCACAACTGCAACTAACTAACTCATTGGCTGCGTCACCTCTTTTTATATTCCACACAAATACCACTAGAAGTTTCAAGCAATGTCTAGACGATCATTATCATCTTATATGCTGTTTAAAAAGTGCCTAATTAAGTTTATGTGGTAACTATGTACATACATGTGTATATGCATACGTGTATACATCATTAACTGAGCAATACACGGTGGTTGTTTATTTTTTGCTTTTCGTTTGAATTAGCGTGTATGTATGTGTGTAAATATGTGAATCTTCTTAATAAGCAGACGCTTTTTTGTTGTTGCTTTTGCTTGTTTACGTTTAATCAAGCTTGTACATACATATATGCTGCGCATGCTTATTTAGTTGTTTGCTACTATTCTAGATTATTCTTTACATTGACCCTGTAGGAATATTTTCGCGTAACACTTACATTAACCCTGTTGGAATATTTTTGTGTAGTGCTGCTTAACCTTTTCGACGGCCATTTTCGTAACAATATGTAGCTAAGAGTCCTCTCGATCAAGTCAGCTTTCAAACAGAAAAAACTAAATCTAAATCAAAATCCGTCCAGTCGTTTGGTCTGTAAGTGGACATGGACAGACATACAGATACACACTACAAACTTATAACACCCTTTTTTTTGGTCGGGGCTTAAAAAAGATAAGTAAAAACAATAGTGAAAAAAATTTGCAAACTTTAATTAAATATATGTATATTTCTTTTCAAAATTTTTTGTAAAGAGCAAGATGCGTTGGTAGTGAAAATGTGTGAAGAGGGCTAGATGACGCCTAGGTTATTCTGTTTTTGTTAATTGAGTTAATATTTATATTATATTATATTACATTAATTTCTATTTATCTTTATTTGTTAAAACATTAATTTTGAAATAAATTTGAAAAATGTTTATATAAAAAATTTCGATATTTTCTTTTGAATTATATATTAACTGCCTTATTCATAAAAAATATTTTAGGTTTATTAAGCGCTTATTTAACATATATCTATGGGAAATTTGTCCAATAAACCTGTAATAAACCTAAAATATTTTTTATGAATTAGACCGTAAAAGTTATAAATATTTATTTTTAGGACAAGACTAGTAAGTAAGGTTCATGATTCTTAACAATAATTCCCTGCAGCACCTTTTTTCATGGAGTATGAATCTCTTTGGTACATACAGAGTAAATTTCATGGTGGTGCACTACGGTGGTACACTAAATAATTTGTTTCCACTGATCCTAGAATATTTAAAAACACAACTTTAAAGTTTAAAAAGTATTCATGTAGAGCCTAAAATTCGTGTATTTCTTATTATTTAACTTAAATTTGTCTGATTTTCAATTAATTTGTAAACTTTCCAAATTTTATTTCCTTTGTTACATTCACTGGGACTGATAGCGGGGAAAAATTTTCACGGGAGATCCACGATAGCATTTTTCCTTTTGAGGGAAATGAAAATTTCACGTGAAAATTTCATCATGTTATTCATTCATAGATTTTCGCCGTTTTTTGCAGAAAAAGGGGTTAATTATTTCGCTATTATAAAAAAAATTTTGCAAAAATACCAACCCCATATTTTTACTTATTCAAAAAGTAATACTATAAAAAATATTAAAAGAAATTTTTTGTTAAAAATTTTTGTTTTTGAAGGAACCAGATCGCCACCTTAAGACAAGATATGTTTTTAAATATTTCCAAAAATCTTGTCTGCGCCCGGCGTAATATCGGGTGTTTTTTTAGAGGTATAAAACTTTGAATTGAAATAAAACACACAAAAATCGTTTTAATGTCCATCAATTTGGCTTTATTGGAAGGATAATTTTATGCCATTAATGTTTAAATATGATTTCGGGCATGTGGCCGCCGCAGCTGGGTCGAATAAAGCCAATTCTACAGGTCCAATTTTCAACCAATTTTTCGAGCATATGGGGCCGTATGTTGGCAATAACGCCACGAATGTTGGCTTCCAAGTCCCCTAACGTTTCTGGTTTGTTGGCGTAGACGAGCGACTTCACATATCCCCAAAGAAAATAATCCAATGGTTTCAAATCACACGATGTTGGTGGCCAATTGACAGGTCCATTCCGCGAAATTATGCGCTCATCGAATGTTTCCTTCAATAAATCGATTGTGACGTGCGCTGTGTGGCATGTAGCGCCGTCTTGTTGGAACCACAACTCATCCACATTCATGCCATCCAATTCGGGAACAAAATAGTCGGTTAGTCGGCTCCAATTGCTGTGCACGGTGGCGAATCGATTCATTCGGGTCCTCTTCAACACTTTGCTCTACAGCGGCAATTGTTTCTTCGGTGCGCACTGTTCGACGTCTCTGCGGATGCGTATTATCACATAGAGTAAACGTAGTGCGAAAACGATCCATGGTTAACCGAATTAATTGCTCTGATGGACGATTATGTCGACCATAAAATGGACGGAGCTTGCGGTAAACTTCGCGAACTGAACCATTATTTTCGAAATAAATTTGCACGATTTGCAAGCGTTGTTCTTTTGTCAACCTGTTCATGATGAAATGGCAAACCAAACTAAATATTAATCACTTGACACCTGACAAAATGGACGCCAGTTAAAAAAGTGATGCTAACTTAAAGTTCTATACCTCAATAAAAAACACCCTTTATAAGAAGAATACACCAAAAATACTGAGAATTCCAATTTTTGGGGTTTTTCGATTTTTTTTTTAGAAATTGCCGGGAACTGAAAAGCAAATTCTTTTATATACTTATATATATACTTATTATTATACTTTCTGTATATTAATTGCGTCAATTTCCACCTTAACGAGTATTTTCAGCCGAAAAGATTGATTGTATTTCATAAAAATCGGACAGCTAGTTTAGAAACTGCAGAATTATTTCCAATTTTTTTTACAAAATCCCAGTTGTGTATCGGATACTTTAGGCTCTACTAGGCACCGTCGGATGGAGCTAAAATAAACAAACCTCATATTTTAGACAGCGATCATATATCCAATTAAAGAAAAAAAATTTGCGACCAGTCTAATCTACATATATAGATAAAAATCAAATGCCGTTCATTGTAGTGTTTTTCAAACGGGATTTCCCGGGAAAAATTTCCCGGGATCCCGCACATTTTCCGAGAAAAAAATCCCGGGTAATTTGTGCGGGAATTTCCGAGATTTTTTTATGTTATATCAGCTTGATGAGTGTTGTTATTCACTTTATGAATGCGATGGTGCACTAATAACGGCACTAGCACAATAGCAACAACAATTAAGGCCGAGTTTACATCTGGCACACATGTGCTCTGAGACTTGTACTGGGCAAAATATTTCATTTCTTTGAATCTTTCATTCTCTTTTAGAGAGATTGAGTGAAATAATTCTTTCTTTTCTTTCATCTTTCTGAATATCACATACTTTTCAGAATGAATTGTCTATATCTTTTAGAACATTTTTAATATTAATTTGAAACTAAGATTTCTTAAGGCAAATCCGTAGTCTTGATTCCTATCAGCTCAGAAGCAGAAAAGTTAAAGCTAAGAGGAATATGAAGTTGAACAGATAAAATGAAACCCAAAGGTGAAAAATATATAGAGAAAATATAGAAATATTTCATTCTTTCACATGAAAGAATCATTCATTTGAAGTAATTCATTCAAGAATGACACAAGCCTATCTGAGACTAAGAAGCCTTTATTTTCCATAAGCGGGACGACGTTCAAAATTTAATTCTACAATTCATAAAAGTAAAAACAGAAATGCGCAAGGAAATAAAAGAAAAAGTACAAAATAATTACATGTTCTCTTTGGTAAAAAGAACGATTCGATTAATGTTTATTCTATACTAAAGAAATATTTTGTAATATTTTTTTAATAATAAAGGGTGTTTTTTATTGAGGTATAGAACTTTAAGTTGGCATCACTTTTTTAACTGGCGGCCATTTTGTCAGCTGTCAAGTGATTAATATTTAGTTTGGTTTGCCATTTCATCATGAACAGGTTGACAAAAGAACAACGCTTGCAAATCGTGCAAATTTATTTCGAAAATAATGGTTCAGTTCGCGAAGTTTACCGCAAGCTCCGTCCATTTTATGGTCGACATAATCGTCCATCAGAGCAATTAATTCGGTTAACCATGGATCGTTTTCGCACTACGTTTACTCTATGTGATGATACGCATCCGCAGAGACGTCGAACAGTGCGCACCGAAGAAACAATTGCCGCTGTAGAGCAAAGTGTTGAAGAGGACCCGAATGAATCGATTCGCCACCGTGCACAGCAATTGGAGCCGACTAACCGACTATTTTGTTCCCGAATTGGATGGCATGAATGTGGATGAGTTGTGGTTCCAACAAGACGGCGCTACATGCCACACAGCGCACGTCACAATCGATTTATTGAAGGAAACATTCGATGAGCGCATAATTTCGCGGAATGGACCTGTCAATTGGCCACCAAGATCGTGTGATTTGACACCATTGGATTATTTTCTTTGGGGATATGTGAAGTCGCTCGTCTACGCCAACAAACCAGAAACGTTAGGGGACTTGGAAGCCAACATTCGTGGCGTTATTGCCAACATACGGCCCCATATGCTCGAAAAAGTGGTTGAAAATTGGACCTGTAGAATTGGCTTTATTCGAGCCAGCCGCGGCGGCCACATGCCCGAAATCATATTTAAACATTAATGGCATAAAATTATCCTTCCAATAAAGCCAAATTGATGGACATTAAAACGATTTTCTTGTGTTTTATTTCAATTCAAAGTTCTATACCACTTAAAAAAACACCCTATATAATTTTTTTGCATTTACATATAATATTGGTATTTATGCATTATTATCATTTAAAGAAATGAAATAGTATTATTTTTTTGCTAATGTGCTTATAAAACGTTATTATTTAATCGATCTCATGAATTACAATTTTTTTAAAATAATTAAATTAAAAAATATTTTGTATTGTTTTGCACTGTGCGGGAATTCCCGGGATTTCCCGGGAAACCGAAAAGTCGTTCCCGCTTTCCCGGGAAATGAAAAAGTCCGGGAAAAGAAAAACTCTAGTTCATTGGTAATCCCATCAATTAAGAGCAACTGCACCAATTTCACTATTTTTTTAATGTGTCGCCTCTAGGGTTGCCAGACGGTCTGGAATGGCCCGGATTTTTGGAGCTTTGTCCAGTTACCAGCTAAAGTTAAATTTGTCGAGTTAAAAAATAATGGGTCGTATTCAAATAAAGCTTTGAAAAGCAATGTTAAGTAAGGTTGTATTCAAAAAAATTATTATATCAAAATTCTAAAGTAGGCACCTACGTTTGTTAAGGCTACTTTAAGTTGATATTTCCAAAATGTGTATTTTGTACCTCAATTATTTTTGTTAATATAGCACATATTGATTCATATTACATCTGAAAATGAAGCTAAAAGTGCTAGCTCTTATTTTAAATTTTCTTATTTCTGTCATGTGATGGAAAACATCACCAAATTATCCAACTGATTCGAAAGACATAGCAAAATCCATAAAAAAATATTAAAATAAATACAATTATACAAAAATGTTTTAGTGATGTACATTCAAATAAAACGAATCGAAAAAAGCTGGATATTCAAATACTCATTTCGTTCGAATAAAATAAACTGAGATAATTTTTCTATGTTCATCATATTTTTTACTTTTACTTCATAAAAATGTTTATCTGTTTTGCTTCCATGTCAGAAGCTTATATTTTTTAAATTAGGTTGCTTAGCTTCAAGATAATAAAAATGTATTTAATAAAATAAATTACTTGAATACTCGAATGAAATTGTATTCGATGTTGTACATCATAAGCTGTGAAATGGTTGTTGAACATGGTGGTGTTACCAGAATTTATTATTAAATCACAAAATAATTAAAGTTGTCTTTTGAATACAATTTCTTAACAAAGCAATGTTAGCCTTAAAGTGCTTCGTAGCTACTATGAACTTTAAAGCTCAAGTAAAATATTTTTTTGAATAAGGGTGAATATCTTTAATTTTGGAAAATATTTTTTTTTTGTCTATTATGTATTTAAAAATTTTGTTTAATTTTCAATTCTCATTAAACGTAGATTCCAAAAACATTTTGCATCTCTACGATGATTTTTTTATGTTTCTAGGCTTGCTTCTTTTCTTTGAAAAATTGTATCAGTGCTGCCACTAGATTTTAAAAAATCAGTTTCCCCTACATGCTAAAAACTTTTCCGCTACTTAAATATTTGAAAATTTAAGTAAATTAAATTTAAATGAAGATAAACTAGAAACATTTATTATTTTATTAGAGCTGCAGTAGGTAATTTAAAACTTTACATATGTAGTTATTTTGTATTAAATTATTTAAACTGACTACTTGTGCATTCGAAATTAATGCATACATTTCTACAATTTTTTAGAAATTTTCTTGTGATACAAATCTAACATACAGCTTTATTTGCGTTTTCTCCACCTATGGAGTTTATTAAGATTTAAGTTAAATAGTTGTAAGTAATTTCTTTAACTATCAAATCACGACGCCCATTTTCTATTTTCTGAGGGCCTGCCATTAGATAAATGTCGAGGTAATTTTGAGCAAAAACGAATTTGAAAACGGTTTATGAGCAAAACTATATTTTGATTATAATTATTTTTACATTTATACACAAAACCAAAAAAAAAAAAACACGGGGAACAGAAAATGTGATTTTGTTCACCCCGTTCGCCCACAAGCACCAAAAATCGTGTTTCAAAAACATTGAAAAAATCAACGTGTGTCACAAGTATCAACACGTGTGTGGTTTCGAGCTATAAGTGCATTTTTAAATTGTCCAGCTGAATTTTTTCCAGTGTCCAGTTATTTGACTTTTAGTATCTGGCAACCCTAGCCGCCTCCCATAAAAAGATTTTTTTATTATGGAATATACATATCTGTGGCTTTCATGAATAACAACCAGTGTTACACATTTCTCATTTCGAGTTTATTATGTGAAATTGTTATATTTTAAGGGTCTTATGCAAAAAAAACTTAATACAGCTTTGCCAAGCAATGTTAAGTAAAGTTGTATTCTAAAAAAATTATTATATAAAAATTCTAAAGTAGACACCCACGTTTGTTAAGACTACTTTAAGTTGATATTTCCAAAATGTGTATTTTGTACCTAAAATATTTTTACTGATGCATGTTACATCTGAAAATGAAGCTAGAAGTGCCTGCTCTTATCTTAAATTTATTATTTCTGTCATGTAATGGGAAACATCACCAAATTATCCAACTGCTTCGAAATACATAGCAAAATCCATAAAAAATATTAAAATAAATACAATTATACAAAAATGTTTTAGTGATGTACATACAATCAAAACAAATCGAAAAAAGCTGGATATTCAAATACTCGTTTCATTCTAATAAAACAAATTGTGATAATTTTTCACATTTTTTTACTTTTACTTCATGGTTGTGTTTAACTGTTTTCCTATTAAGTCAGAAGCTCATATTTTTTTAATTAGGTTGCTTTACTGCAAGATAATAAAAATTTATTTAATAAAATAAAAAAAATATTTGAATACCCGAATGAAATTGTATTCAGTTTTGTACATCATAAGCTGTGAAGTGGTTTTTATTAAATCACAAAATATTTAAAGTTGTCTTTTGCATATGATTTTTTAATAAAGCCATGTTAGCCTTAAAGTGCTTATCAACTACTATGAACTTTAAAGCTAAAATAAAATATTTTTTTGCATAAGGGGGTAAATGTTTTTTAAAAATATATGGACCAATATACTTAACCTTTTTGTAAAACGACAACACAACTTCTAATTCTTTTAAATAAGGCTTTTAATTTTTAGTGCCTAAAGTTTGCATGCCGTTTCCCACATAGAAACAACATTTATTATAAGATATCTTGGAAGCTAAAACTTCAAAATTTTGAAAAATTTTCGTAAGCCGTAACTCCAATAACGAGAAAAGTGTTATAAAAAGTGGAGCAAAAAGTGTATGTTAAGAATGAGAATTGTATTCTACGAAATAGTGAAGGTTGAACAGCAAGGCTGGCTATGAAAAAAATTTCTTTTCATCTCAAAACATACATATCGCACATTCAGTTCAATAGTGACATAACTCAAAAAATTCGTTTTTTGAGTTAACAATGCAGAATAATAATGCATTTCGTATTTTATCTTGCATACAAATTTCATATAAATAGCTTTTACTATCACCTCCTGAGAGAAGAATATTTGTTCATGCCTTCATTGAGTTGTATGTAAATTGAAAACTTTAAATGTGTTTTCTGCAAAACTAGTTTTTTTGTGTTATGACACTTTTGAACTGGATGTGCGATATGTACATATTAGTGATGTAACGAATGTCAATTTTTGATATTCGCGAATACGAATGCGAATACGAATATTTGAAACGATATTCGCGAATACGAATACGAATATTTCATGTCATTAAATTAGGGCTCTATTACGCCATCAATATGAAATTTTAAAAAATTGTTATGAAAAAGAACTTCATACTACTGTTGGCGTATTTAAAATTAATAAAAAACTACCCAAAATTTTAATGATCGTCAGTAAATAATATTTGAAAATGATACAAAGCACAAATTTCTATAAAAAATTTAATGGATTCGTACAAACTAATATTTTTATCCATTTATTTAAATTTCGTTTAGGATTTATGCATTTATTTATTTAATTTTTTTTGGAAAAATATTCGTATTCGTATTCGCCTGAGTTTGACGAATACAAATGATTCGTATTCGTATTAAAAATGGCCGAATATTCGGCAATTCGAATACGAATCGAATATTCGTGCATCACTAGTACATATGTATATGGTGTGTAGGGAAGCACACAGGGTTTTGGCTAGTTGAGCAATAACTACACTAAAAAAATATTTGAAATGAATTTATGTCAGTTAAAATTTAATAAAAATTGAATAGATTTAAAATTTAAAAAAAAGCTGCATAGAAATTCGATAAATAAATGAAAAAAGTAATATGTATGAATTTTTGTAATTTTTAAAGACCTCCTCTGCTTTTGTAACAAATCATAACAAATCTAAAGGCATGCACCAATTATAATGACACAAAGCTTGTTTTACTTGTAACGTATTCAAATATGTGACAGCGCATAGAGAAAGGGACCTAAGGGTAAAAAAATCAATTTTCACTTTTTTTTACATTAGATATAACTTTTTAACAATTTTTTAAAATATCAAAATTGGCATAGCACAGTCCGATAGAGCATAGAAAACTATAAGGGAACGTATATTTATTTTTTCGCTAAAGCCTGGTACTCTGTTCAAAGTTGTGAAAAATTTTCAACGCCATTGATTATTTCGCGTGAAAAATTTGACATGTACTAAATGTAGCCCAACTCGCTTTTATTGCTTGAAAGTATGCAATATTGGTAAAATTCCGTGCGAAAAAAGCACTGCTCATTAGTGTTGTAAAAAGCGGCTACTTTTGAATACTCAGTACTAATTGATACTTTTTCAATTGGGTACTCGACACTACTCAATACTTTATATATGTATGTATATGGAAAGTTAAAAATTATTATTTATATTATTTTATTGATAATGCAATATGGAAGAACAAAGATTAAATAAAAGCATATTTAAATTAATTTATAACAAATGAAGTTAAGTTTATTTGAGACTTTAAAACAGACATACATAAAAAAGGAATTAAAGGTCGAATTACAAGAAAATTTAAAACTATAATGTTTTGTATTAATAAATATTATTGTTTTACAGCAACAAACTTGTCTGTTTTTGTGAAAAGTTTTAAACATTAAATATTATGGTGCTTGCTCCCGGCACAACATTTTTGAACAGTATGTAATAGAAAAGTATGTACTTAAAAACTAAACTTAAAGCTAAAAATAATAAAAGAAAAACAGAAAGAAAAGAGAGAAAAATTAGCCCCTGTGGGCACCTTCAATTTTTGAAACATAAAATTTAGGTAAATAAGCTATTTACGCATATAGTTTCATGTTCCAAAAAACCTAAGGGCGAGTAGTAGTTGGTATTAAGCCAATTTAAACCAACTTGATGATTCAGTACATTTTGAATTAAAACATCATCGACATTATGTAAAGAGTCAATAAAGCGTTTCATCAAATCAAAAGCATATGTGGCTAAAGGTTTAATTTTTGTTATATCATATATATATTTATTAGAAAATTTCTTATGAATTCGTTCGAAGTGTTTGTTACCGCAAATCCTGAGAATTTTACGTTCGAAAATTTCAAATTCCTTCATCACCATTGGTGAAACTGAGACCCTTAGGCTTAATTTATAAATTAACAATTTTGTCTTTTCTGCTAAATATTTGCTATTGAACAATCTTCCAAAATAAATTTTAATTCTGCGGGCTTTGTTGAGAAAAATTCTAGCGTGACGGTTAAACTTAAAAAGCTTGTTAAAATGAACGCCTAATTTTTAAGATTGTCTACAAAAGGGATTTCTTGTCCATCAAGGAATAAACTAAGCTGCTTGCTCTCTGGTACAACAAAATACTTACATTTTCCAGAAGCATTCCTTAAACAAATCACCTCACTTTTGGATGCGTTTAATTTTATACCCCATAATTTATAAAAATTATTAACAGAATTTAAATATTACGAAATAGATCTCAGTGTATTATTTGGTGAAGTTCCATGAGCGTAAAGTAACGCATCGTCTGCGTAAAGAATACCAGTAGAACAATCAAATTGGTGTGTAAAATAATGAATAAAAATGTTATACAAATGTGGAGCCAAAATAGAACCTTGCGGCACACCACATCCAACGTTACCAATTGTAGAATATTCGTTTTGTAATTGTACGCAAAACTTTATATTATTAAAAAAAAACTTTGAATAAGTTTAATAATGTGAGGTCCAAAACCAATATTTATCATTTTAAAAATTATGCCATCGTGGAAGCATTGTCGAAAGCTTTTTAATTATCAAGAGAGACTGCTATAGTACAGCGTTTATCTCTCAAATTATTTACTACATAATTTTGAAATTTTAGTAATGCATGACTGGTCGAGTGAAATTTTTTAAAGCCAAACTGAAAGTTTGGAATATATGAAGTAGTTACATTCGTATCCATCTGAATTCTAATCACTTTTTCAAAGAGTTTTCCTAAGTTGGATAAAAGAGAGATCGGTCTAATATTGTCTAATTCAAAATTGTTGGAGTTTTTTTTTGGATTGGGCAAATTTTTGCTATCTTCCAACAATTTGGAAAGTATCCATTGTTAATGCAATTATTAAATATAATTTCCTAAATAATCAAAAGTTACCGTCCAGGCCAAAAGATTTTTTGTTATTCAAAGATTTAGAAATTGACAACAGTTGATCAGTATTAGTTAAAGAACAATCATTTTGAACATTCGTTGATGAAAAATTATTATCAAAGTAAAACAAACAGTTTGGTATCTGAGATAAATGTAGTCTTATTGTGTTTTCAACATCTGAGACATCCCTACTAGGCGCTGGACCAGAATAAATAGACGAAAAATGGTTTTGAATATGTAATAATTTCTGATTATTATCAGTTATTTCAGTTCCGTTTACCATTATTTTTGGAAATTCAGACTTTCTTGAAACTCCTAAAATATTATAATTTTTTTTGTATGCTGCAGGACCGGGCTTGATACTTGCAAGACGATTTTTGAAAATTTCAGCTTGTTCAATTTGAACTTGTTCTTTAATAATAATCTTAATCAGATGAATCTGCTTTGATAACAAAATATAATTTGGATTTCTTCTATCTAAAGTTCTTCTAAAAAGCCGTCTTAATTCCTTTTGCCAAGTAAACTTTAATTTATATAAACTTTTAATTTTATCTGATATACAAATATGTTTATTTTTGATTATTACTTTCTCACAGAGATTATCTATTGCATCAGTTACTGTAGAAGAAAACTCTTCAATAAAATTGTCAATTTGTATATTTGATAAGTTAATATTCGATGGAGGAAAATTTAAATTTACCTTAAATGCTACTTCATTTCTGAAAGAATCCCAATTAGTATTCTTAAAAGATGTGAATAAGTGAGGTTGTCTTAAAATAAACTCAAAATTCAAAAATTTCAATCGAAAATGCAAAGGGAAATGACCCGAAAATGTTGGAAGAGATTTAATTGAAAAATTTGGATTAAAGGTATCCACTAAATTTGTGCTTACCAAAAACTTATCCAAAAATGAATTCCCATTTGGGAAAGAAGGAATGGAATCCGAAAATCTAATAAGATCTGAACAAAAATCTATCAACCAGTTGAAAAGCGCAATACCATTACAATTATTTAATACATCATCCCAAGAAATATGTTTTGCATTAAAATCACCCCCCAAAATTACACCATCATAGTTGGATGAAATTGCTTTGATAGCAGATAAGCCATTATAAATCAAATTATAATTAAAATTACATGGAAAGTATAAATATCCAAACAAAAATTTTTTAGGCAAACCGTCAATTAATAAGAAAACTTCAATAGATTTGGAAATAAAATTGAGTCGATTGTTATACGTCGAAAGGAGTAGTTTTCCCTTAAGGCGATGGCAACGCCTATGGAACTATCATCTCTTACAAAAGAGTAATTTTCTAAAACAATTCTATGAGTTAGACTAAGATGTGTCTCCTGTATAAAGGCAACATCAATCTTATTGCATTTCAAAGTATTAACTAAATCTATTCTTTTACTGGAACTAACTAGGGAACGAACGTTAAAATTTATAACCTCCATGATTCTATTTACCATAAATGGATTCAATTTCTTTAAGGAGCTTCAAACAATCAGATTTTACTTGTGACCTTGAGCAATTTTTATAGTTCCCAATAAAACTTCGTATTTTATCTTCTAATGACATTGTTTCCTCTTTACATAAATCTTTAGCAATATTAAAAAATTCCTGAATAAACGGTGGTTTCTTTGATGGTTTAACATTTTGTTGAGACATAGTAAAACAATTAACAAATGTTTTATTAGATGTAATAAAACTAGATTCAATATTACACAGAGAAAACAGTGCCTAATAAATGCCTCATAAAATAGAACAAAATTAATAAGAAATCTCTGGTTTTTTTTTCAATAAGGAAATCTTATTAATTTCATAGAGAAAACCTTTTTGAAAAAATCAAGAAGAAATCTTGTAGTTTTTATGAGGTTATCTTATTGATTTTTTAATAAGGTTTTCTTCTTGATTTTATAAGCCGACCTCATAAAATAAAAAAAATATGTCTTTCTCTATTCTTTGTGCTTTGCTTATGTATTTTCATTTAAATTCTATACCATATACTTATGTATATATGTATGTATTATATCTAGATGTTATTTATTTATACTATACATACTATAAATACTTACATAGATACATACATATTATATTGTATTCTTAATTAATTAACTAACCATACATACATATTATTACTTGAAAGGAGACAAGTATTGAACCAGCAAACTTCTGACTGATAGACAAACACTCTAACCAATATGCTAACAAGAAATCTGAATAACCATTGAAATAATTTTGCAAACATGTTTATACAAAAACGAAAAAGATCATGAAAAAAAATTGTCTGTGTCTATTTATAGATATGAAATAACAAGACACCTCATAAAATCAAGAAGATTTCCTTATTAAAAAAATCAATAAGATGCTTTACACATAATCATATAGGAACCTAATAAAATCAAGAAGAAAACCTTATTGAAAAAATCAATATGATAGCCTAATAAAATCAAGAAGAAACCCTTTTTAAAAAAATCAATAAGGCAACCTAATAAAATTAATAAGAAATCCATATAGTTTACAATTTATAAGAAAACCTAATAGAATCAAGAAGTTTTTCTCTATGGATTATTTTTTTGGTGCCAAAAATAACGGAAATTGAGTAAAAAAAAGTTGGGAATAATAAGATTTCCTCTTGATTTTATGTGGTTTTCTTCTTGATAAAATTAATAAGATTTACCACATAAAAACAATAAGGAATCTCTATGAAAAAATCTTCGCTTCTTTCTGCTGGGATACCCCTTAGCCTAAAAACGTTTCATAGAGAAAATCTTATTGATTCTATGAGACAGTTTTTTCTCTGTGTACGAGTAGCATTTTTAACATTTTGTGATGCTAAGAAATTTTTTTCTTTGATGGTATTAGCCAATTCCTTTTTGCGCTCACTGTATTGTAAAAAGTAGGGACAGCCTCGCCAGTTTGCTGGATGTTTCGAATTTTTGCAATTAACACAAAAAGGCTTGGAATTATCGTTAACTACTAATTTGCACTCACCCTGACCATGTTTTTCAGAACACTTAACACATGCTTGAGGCCTGTTGCAGTTACTGGAATAATGTCCCCATTGCTGGCAACGCCAGCACTGAACCTCTCTAGAATTTGCCTTAGGAGATTCCCAGGAAACGAATTGATTTAGCAAATACCTAATGTGAGTAAATCATTTGCATTTTTACCGGGAAGCAGCGTAATTAAAAACAAGCTTGTATCAACATTAAATTTTCTTGAAAACTTCGTATGAAATTTTGAAACCGAATCTACAGTATGTGGAAGAATCAAATCAAGTTCTTTCTTAATTTCACCAACATCTGTTTTATAATAAAGACCACGGTGAACAATATTTGTCTTTTTGAAAGCTTTTGGAGTGAATGAGTAAGATTCAATGGCTTTTTTTCCTTGAGCAACGCCATCATTTCTTGGTGAATACGAGGGTCGCGCACATAAAGCTTACTTTTGAATCTTCATTTGTTAATGATTTTAAAATCCACGTTTTTGTCTTTTAATTGATCCACAAGACTTTTGATATTCAGGTTATAAATAAAAATACGAGGGCAATAACTTTCAGCCCTGGGTTTTGCCGATTTCTTTTCCTTGTGGTCGGTTTTGAATTTATTATTTCAATTTCACCCAAGATTTGAAAACGGTTGTTATTAACAGTGGGAGTTTCAAATTCTGTGAGATCCAATTGAATTGGGTCATTGCATCTTCTTTTTTTACCTTTTACTTCAACAAATTCCTTAAGCTCATTTTCCAAAGTATCCTCTTCCATAGAGGATAATGAAAAAGATCTTGGAAGCGAGACTTCTTGGTTATTTGATGTATCTTGAGAGAGGCTCTTTGAAGCTCCTGGGTTCATGGGAATATTAAAATTGTTGGATACAGGTCCTAATGCAGAATCCTCAAAAATCGACATTAAAGTCGTTGGAGAATTGGCATTACCCGCAACAAAAGGCTGATTTTTATCTGGAGGCAGTTTTAAAGAAAGCGAGCCACAATCTAATTTGGTGAACTGCTGACTCATTTCAGGTTTTCTTATTAAAAATTCTCAATCAGAAAAAAAAATTTTTTTCAATATTTTATTTGGAAATTTAAATATAAGACAAGACTTTCTTCGTTCGAAGTCAAAACTCGAATCCTATAACAAATGAAAATAAATAAGTTTGAAGATTAGTTTTTATACATGAAATTTTTTTTAACGTACTCTTAACACTTCTAGTGCATTAATCTCTTAAATTATCTTCTAAATATTTTTAGTAAACATTTTTTTCTCACAATTGATGTTATTACTTAGTTATTGTTGAAATGTAGAAATAAAATTTTACCGACATTGAAAGAATTTAAAATATTTTTCATGTTTGCTGGTTATATTGTATCATGTGCCTTCCTTTCACTATTCTAAAAGGTCACTTTTTCTGTCCAATAGTATTTGTTAATGACTGAAGTAGTTTAATAATACATTTTGTTGTACTTTTTTTAGTGGCTGTTTGTTACACTAACTCAATGAGGTTCAGAGTCATATTTAAGGCCATGATACACTATCATACAAAGTCGTGCGATCTACGAAAAAGTACAACGCTGGTATGATGGAGTTTATGAAAATTTTCAAAAGACAATAACAATTCATCACACCAGGGTTGTATATTTTCGTAGATCGCACGACTTTGTATGATAGTGTATCACGGCCTTTATTTGTATCAAGCTCACAGAGTTGTATAATTCTGATGTATTTGAAAGGAAAACTTTCGCTTGAATACTACAAAATGCAACCCTGAAAGTATTGAGTAGTTACTTTTGTGTATTGAGTACAGCGAAAAAATCCAGGTATTGAGTACTATACTACTCAAATACTCAATACTTTTACAACACTACTACTCATGTTGTTTCGCAGCTAAACTAAAATGATGCCAGACTAATTTTGCATGGAAAGACATGATTTTACGTGTTTTTCACAACAAGAAGAGAGTACTACTTTTGCGAATTTATTTCGCAAAGATTTCATACCAAATACTTTTATATGTAGTTTGACAGCATTTCGCACGAAATTGTGAACAGAGTACCAGGCTTAAGGTCAAAAAAGTTCACGCACCAACCGCAATGGAGTTTTTTTCTTTTGGGTTAAGAAAAAATCAATAATATGTTTATTTAAAACAAAAAATAAATAAAAAACACCGTATAAAATTATGTGCATTCAATATTGGATTAAGAAGGCCTCGAAATAATTCTAGATTATGTAAAATAATATTTTTGTGAGTTCAAGTCCGTGTTTTAAGTGTTTAGAAAAACCAATTGGTGCGTGAACTTTTTTGAGAAAAATTACAAAAGATTATGATTTTTGTGGTTACTAGAACATGGTCGACCTCATGGTAATATGCCCAAAAATTGGTTATACCCCTGATCAGGGTTACCGTTAGGAATTTTTGAAAAGTCGAACAAAAGGTAGTTTTATAAAAATAAAGTCGCACAAAAAAGTCGTTTGAGAAAATAAAAGTTGCTCATCTTTTTTTAACGTTTTTTTTTATTAATAAAAAGCGTAACACAATAAAAAAATATGTTGAAACAATACATACTACATAACATATACAGTTCCATTATAATATGTGCTTCAATACATGTTTTCATGTCTGTAACTTTTTGGCTTTCTCTGGCATGTATACTGAACAAATTTACTTAGGTTTAATAAATTTGACTGTCGTATGCTGCCGAGGTCAGAGGAATAGGATTCATTAAAAAAACAAGCTAAAAAAGTTAAACTTAAAATATTTTTGTGTTTATATTGTTGTTTGACCAATGTGTTGTTTAAGTATTCGTGGGGATTTCCCTAGGCTAATCTTTGGTCAAGTTTTTTGTTTTAGATTTTTAATAAAACAATTTTCTTTCTGATGTATAGTTGTTTTTTACATCTTTATTTGCTCGACGTTTCGTTGGCTTTTTTCCAACTTCTTCAGGAGCTTTCTTTATTTAAATCTGACAAATAAATTTTACATTAATATTTTATTACAATATGTATATATATATATATATATATATATATATGTGTGTGTGTGTGTGTGTGTGTGTGTGTGTGTGTATGTATGTGAAACTTACAAGGTTTATGATCTTTTACATATTAGTTTGAAACTTATATGCAAATAAAACTGGACATCACGGACATAATATAAAAATTGTCATTTAATAAAATTAAAACTGGAAATCACAACATTTGAAAAATAATTGATATAATTAAATTGTATAAATAAAAATATAATCACGGCACAAACACAAATTATCACAGTTCGGTTTTCTATCACAGATTAATCAGACTGTATTGCAATTGAATATTGTAATTTAATGTTGTCTTTGTCTTCTTTGTTGTTCATCGTTTTATTGATTCGTTCCTGTATTCTTAAACTTTCCAGAGTGTATCTTTTATTATGTTTATTTTCTATATCTAATATGTTGACTTTTTTAAAACATATTGTGCCCACTCTCTTTTATATGTTGGGATAGAGCTGTGCTTTCTTTACCCTTTTCAATATCTGCTGCATGTTCAGCTATTCTTGTTTCTAGTCTTCTCTTTGTTGTCCCTATATGTATATATATCTTATTACATTGTTGATTTTCATTGCCTTCACATTTTATTTCGTAAACAACATTGTCAATTTTCATTTTGTTTATTTTTGTTTTTTTGCGCGTGAATAGATGTCTAGTAGTGTTGTCGGATTTGTATGCTATCTTTGTTTTGTAATCCTTTATGATCTTTTCCAAAAGTTTGCTTTCAGTGAGTTTCGGTACATATGGTACACTGTAAAAAATAACTCCATCCTTTTGTTGATTTATTTTTCCATTGTTTGTTAGAGTTGTATTCATAAATTTATTTGTAAGATTTGTAGGAAAGTTATTATTGGTCAGTAATGTTTTGAGTTTTTTTATATTTTCTTTTTTGAACTTTTCATGGCTTAAGTTCATTACTTTTTCTATTAAGTTATTCGCTGTGTTTATTTTCATTCTTGTGGGTTGTGTCGGGTAGTAGTTTATTATGCGTCCTGAAGATGTAGATTTTGTGTACCAGTTTGTAATTAATTTATTATTATCCTTTATAATTTTTATGCCTAAGTAAGGTAATTCCATATTTCCTTCTTTTTCCATAGTAAATTGCAGTTTATTATGATCAGGGACAAGGACTTCATGCATTTAAAAAAGGTATTTTAGGCGGATAAAATATGACATCAAAAACGCAAAATGTGCACTAAAAACCATAAAATATGCACATATTTTAAAAAATTGTATCAAAAAGAAATGTTTTCAATTTGCATGCAACTAAATAAAGATATATAAATATTTTATTTTCTCAAAAGATGCGTGTACAAGTCTTTTACATTAAATTTTTACACAAGATTAGAAATGATAAGGATTTTTTCTGCATTATTAACACCAAACAGGCATTTTTCGCGATATATTTATATTGCAATAAAAGAGCAATACACAAATAGAAAGAGGAAAGTGTTGTTATTAATTTATTTTCACTGACAAATTTTATATTTTTAATATTTTCGAATATAACGTCTATAGATGTAATCGGCTCAAATTTAAATGATTCTTTTTATATCATTTTATTTATTTATATCAACCTTTAAAATTAATTGAATACTATGTTAGATTTGTTTTTTAAATCCATTACCATTTTTAAAAACAGTATCAAGTTCCCGCAGAATGGTTTCACTACTTTCGGCTTTAATAGCACACAATTTCCTCTTGAAATCATCAAAATGACAATTTCGATTAAATTTTTTACAATTAAAGATCTGGCGAACAAAACTAGACATGTCCTCAGTAAATGATTTTTTTAATTTTTTTTTCGGGCTCCGCAACTGCACATCTATGCAGTTACGAAATATTTTCATCCAAATCCAGTTCAATCCTGCTTAAAAAAAAAATAACAAAACTGACTTGTCCTTGCTAGTCTCTATCTAGGTAGCTCAGTTATTTGCCTACGCTGTAAAACAGTTAATGGGACTAGTCTGGTTTTGTTCGTCAGCTCGTCAATTCTAAGACAATGCAAGCGAATAAGTTTGCAAAAAACTCAGTTTTGCATTAATAATTTGTCAAATTTTTTTTTAGAAATTTGAATTTTTGAAAGAATATGACACAAAACAATAGATTTGTACCAAAATATGAGACAAAAATATGCATTCATGACCAAATTATGCAAAAATATGCATTTTCAGCAAAATATGGAAAAATATGCACTAACAAATCGATGCCATTTTAACGCAAATTCATTGTTTCGTAAAGATATTTCATTCTTGCGATTATAAGGGTTAAGGGGAAAAACATGCATTTGCATGAAACCCCTGCCCCTGATTGTGATATTTATTTAGTAGGCTTAGTATAATTTCTTCACCCTTTTTATTTATTACTGCAAACAGATCGTCAACGTATTTTGATATATGTTTTATTTTTATGTTATTTTTTGTTAGTTCGTCAATCACTTCGTCAAGGAGGGTGTCAAGTACTATATCTGCGATAGTCGGTGATAAGGGATTACGCTTATTTTTGACAAACATATTCAAATAAAGCCCCGAGCACTTTTCACTTCAATTCTATTAGTTTGATCTTGGCGCCATATATTTTGGGTGAATGTATGTGTACGTCAACAATATTTTCTTAACATAAATATTACTTTTTTGAAATTTCATTTCTGTATTTAAAAATAAGTTCATCAAAAGAAATCCAGTCTTCTATATCTTTGTCTATTAAATTTAAGGCTGACAGCATTGAGTTGCATATTTTTACTTTTACTTTATTAGTTAATTTATTATTAAGCAAGGCTAATTTCAAAATGTTCACATGTATACATTTTACGATAACTACTTTCATTGACTCGGTGGGTAAAAATAATTTTCTAAAATAAGCACTCCAAAAACCACAATTTTAATTTATTTAAAAGTTTTTTTTTGCTAAAACTATTCTTTAAAACTTCTACTGAATATTTGCAAAAATTTTCTTAAATACATTTTAGACGTGACAAGGTTGTAATTAATAAAAGTGCTTGCAAATGAACAATAATCTGTGAATTGCTTTTAAATTTTGACGATTTTTTTTCAGTTCTCGTGGTACCTTCATTAACATTACAGTTGCCCAGTACTTCTTCATATAAGACAGTAATATCATCCCCTTCAGGCTCGTGTTTATCACTTAACAAAGTTATCACTACAGATAACAGCAGATCAAAACCAAAGGTACAAGTCGGAATGGACAGATATATAACCGTGGTAAGGCGTGGGCGAAGCCCGAATTCTTCAAAAATTTCATCTGCTCCAAAAATGTCTAGGGATAACAGCGCAGCCTCAACTAATCGCCAAAACCGCTTTAAAATTTTGCAAGATGACAACGACAAACCCAAGGTATCCTCGAATAAAACATCCAAGCCGCCACCAATCTATTTGAGAGAAAAAAACTCAAATGCCCTTATTAAAAAATTAATTTCGGTCATTGGTGAGAATAAATTTCAGATTGTTCCAATAAAACGTGGCAACATCGATGAAACGAAAATTCCAATTTATGACGAAAAAGATTTCCGCAAAATGGTTTCGGAATTTGAGAAAAACAAAACAAGTTTCTATACATACCAGCTTAAAGCACTCCACAGACCTTGCGACCGTTGGTACAACATGAGCAGGTTGTGTATGAGATTGTAAAGAGTGGGGGGTCGTTGTATGAAGTTGTGTCTCGGTTGTATGAAAGATTAAAAAGAATTAATTTTTTGGCAAGTTCTATAGACAGGTTGTATAATTTAGGACTATGTTGTACAACTTCATTTCATTTTAGTTAATTTTAATTATTATTTGAACTCCATTTGTTTCTATATTTGTGATTTGAACGGGCTAAGGGTCGTATTGCTTTTTAAGCCAAATTACATGTGATAATTATTAATGAACAAATAACACCAAAGTCTGTTGTAAATATTCTGACTAACAACACATAGTTGAACGGAACAGCCAGCCGTTTTCGAAGGCCACTAAACCTTCATCATCAGCGTTCTTTTGTGTTTGGTCCACTGTGTGTGGTGTCAGTAGATGTAGATTCCTGCTTTATATACTTAGCATTATTGCAAATGGAATGTGTGAATTGTTTTGATTCATCTTATTTCAATTTGCTGAAAGCTTTTTTGTAATGAAAGCTCAATTTTACCATCTCTATATTTACAACAGTCTTACCATTGTCGTTTGTTGTTTACTAATTATGCACATGTTAGTTAATTTGCTTATTTTTGTTCTACTTAAGACAAACTTTTTTGGTTTGTTACTATTAAGTATATTTTTTATTTTTTAATTTTTGCCACAGGCCCATGGCTATTAATTTTAATTATTATATTATTATTATATCATTTCATTTTGTTTTTGTTTTCGTATTGTCATATAAAGAAACGTCAAGCACGAATTCAAATGTGCGTTTAAAATGTCATGCAAATGTAATTTTTGTAGTCTTTTGGCTCACTTTCTTTTACTGTTTTTAAAAGTTTGTTGTTAGAAATGTTTCTTTTTATATAAATCAAATCTTTTTTTACCAAATTTTTTTCTGCCCTTTTTTGCATTCTTCTTCATTGTTTTGCACAAGAAACATCGACTACAATATGCGCAGTAGTACCCGATGTCATGTTTACTCAAAATTTTTTTTTGTGAAATGAAGTTGTGCGCTAATGTTGCACACGTTGTTGTATAGTTTGTTTCCAAAACACACAACTTGATAAACCAACGTGTTGTACCAACGGTCGCTAGGTCTGTGGCTTGCATAAGAGTGCTAAAGGCCTGCAGATCATATTGAAGGGCATAGATTCTTACGTTGTTCCCTCCAGGGATTTAAGATAAAAAATGTATCTAACATAATAAATAGGGAGAAGATCCCCCAACCTCTATTTCGAATTGATCTTGAGCCAAATGATATAAAATTAAGAAAAAAATTAGACGCATCCAATTTATAATTTAAAATACCTCTTGTACCGAAAAATCACAGCGTTCAGGTCCTGTACAGTGCCATAATTGCCAAGAATATGGCCATACAAAAACTTACTGCAATTTACCTACTGTTTGTGTTGTGTGCGGTGAATTACACGGCACTGCTAGTTGCAATAAGCCAAAAGATCAAAGTGATAAAAAATGCAGTAATTGTGGAGGTAATCACACCGCTAACAACAGAGGTTGTCCTGTGTACTCTTTCGTAAAGCAGACTATGGTGCAAAAACCTAAATTAGCTCCAGCTCAATCAGCAAACGCTTACTCCGCCACTTTTGTGCAAATGAGCCAACCAGTCACTTCCAGTGTTTCGTATGCCGATGCTGCTACGACAAATTCTATTCCATCACAAAATGTTTCACCACCAATTATTCAACAAATGCAAACTCGAGCTTTAATTTCAGTGGCCTTGAAACCACTATTGATAATCTGGTGCAAACTATAAACAACTTTACAACAAATATGACTAGCATGATGCAAGAAATGCTTCGAATGCAAAATACACTGCTTCAAGCATTAGTTAACAAACCTGAACATGTTAAAAATATGTTTCTGGAACGCAAACGGCATTCGCCAACATAAAAATGAACTTGAGCACTTCCTCATGAAAAAAAAATATTGATATAATGTTGGTCTCTGAGACTCATTTGACTTCGAGAAGCCTTTTTAAAATTTATGGCTACACTATATATGATACCAAGGACCCTAGAGGAAGAGCTTGCGGTGGATCAGCTATTCTAATAAAGTCAAGACTCAAGCACTATATTCTTGACAACATTTGTGAAGAACACCTACAAGCAACAAATATTGGCATTGAAAGTTTTTGTACAAATTTCGTGATATCTTCAATTTACTCCCCTCCCAGATTTTCAATCACTGAGGATCAATACGAGAATTTCTACAAATCCCATGGACCTTGTTTTGAAGCAGCTGGCGACTACAATGCAAAACATACGTTCTGGGGTTCGCGTCTTATTACACCCAGAGCCTAGAGCGTTGTTCAACACAATTGTAAAAATGGACTTGGACGTCATTTCGAGTGGGGAGCCCACTTATTGGCCTACTGACATACAAAAAATTCCGGATGTCATAGATTTTGGCGTCATGAAAAATATCTCTTTTGATTTAGTTCAAGTTGAAGCTTCTCTAGATCTCTCGTCTGATCCCTCTCCCACTATCGTGACAATCTGTAACCCACTAAGAATTGAGTTATCTAATCCTTATATGAAGATGATAAATCGTGTTAATTGGCTGGGGTTCAAAAATACCTTAGTAGTCATTGTACGGAAAATATTAAGCTAATAACACCAGATGATATTGAATCTAACATTGCCAATCTCAACGAGAATATTAAACAAGCTGCTGAACATGCCACTACCTCCCATCCGCAGACTGGGTTTAATAAAATTTATTCTACAGACATTAAACGTCTCGTACGTGAAAAAAGAAGAGCTAGAAGGGAATGGCAACAGCACAGATCACCCCAAAATAAAATTAGATTTAAAGAGTGCACGAAACGACTCCAAGAGTTGCTTGCCTCTGAGAAAACTGCATCTCTTAGAAATTATCTTGAAAGTCTCGATGTCACACCAGCATCTAATTATTCCTTGTGGCGCGCTACTAAAAAGCTTAAAAGACCCGTTGAGTTTAAACCACCTCTGCGCACTTCGACGGATGATTGGGCAAGAAGCGATACTGAAAAAGGTAAAATATTTGCTGAGCATTTAAAATCCGTATTTACCCCAAATACATGTACTGGTTTTACTGATTTGCCGAGTGTAGTTGCTCTACCCCCTCGACCCTTAAAGTTTAAAATGCGTGATGTACATAAACTAATTGCTGAGCTCAACCCGAAGAAAGCTCCAGGTATTGATGGAATTAGTAACAAGATGCTGATGAATCTGCCTCGCCCTGCAACTAGAATCTTACTATTTATTTTTAATGCCATAGTACGACTAGAGTATTATCCACACAGCTGGAAACTATGATTCCAAAGCCGGGCAAAGATCTTACCAAAGCTGAGTCTTACAGTCCAATAAGTTTACTATCAACAATATCAAAGCTTTTCGAAAAGCTGCTCATGACAAAATTGTCCCCAATTCTAACTGATAGTGGGTGTATACCGGACCATCAATTTGGTTTTAGAAGTCAGCATAGTACCATTGAACAAACGCATAGATTGGGTCAAATTATAAGAAGAACATTTGAAGAAAAGAAGTATTGTTATACTCTCTTTATTGGTGTTTCTCAGGCATTTGATAAAGTATGGCATGAAGGCCTAATTTTAAAATTGAAGACATATCTACCAATAAATTTTCTAAAGCTATTCGAAGGTTATATTCTATCCCGGAAATTCATTGTTGTGGAAGGACACTTCATGATTGTCCCCGAATCTATATCTGCCGGTGTGTCACAGGGCAGTATACTGGGACCAGTTTTGTATTTGATTTATACTTGTGATATGCCTGTTAGCACCAAAATCCATACATCTACTTTTGCCGATTATACAGCCTTCTTTAGCATGTACGAAAACCCTCATGAGGCATCCCGATATCTTCAGGAACATATTACCCAGCTGGAACTATGGTTAAAGTTATGGAGAATTAAAGTAAATGAGCAGAAGTGTGCGCAGGTAACATTTACTCTACGAAAAGATACTTGTTTACCCATTAGAATCAATAATCAAATTGTGCCTCAACATTCACATGCAAAATACCTTGGTATACACCTTGATCGACGGCTTACATGGAAACAACACATTGATTCTAAGCTAACACAAATGAAACTAAAATTAGCTCAGGTACAAATTCAACTCTCAGTCTAGATTGCAAACTTTTGATATACAAGTCACTTTTGAAACCTATATGGTGCTACGGAATTCAACTATGGGGCACTGCTTCAGCTTCCATTGTCGAGAGAATCCAACGAAGGCAAAACAAAATTTTACGTATGATAACTTCGGCTCCATGGTACATCAAAAATTCAACTATACATCGTGATTTGAATATGCCACTAGTGGTTGAAGAAATTGCAAAATACGCAGGCAAATATCTAATAAAACTCGAGTCATATCCTAATCCGCTTGCTCGTAATATTTTGAACTTTACTGGTCGCATCCGCCTAAAAAAGAGGGACACAAGGGCTCTTATACTCAACACTCCAGATGGGACTACCTGAAAATACTTTGTTTTTTCCTTTTTCATTATCACTACTTATGTATTATTAATAACTATCACTAAGTTTATGTCCGAATAATAATTATATTTTAGATTTAAGATTTGAATACTAATTGTTAGTTCATATTTGAAGAAACAATAAATAAATACATGTATTAAAAAAAAAATTATTTTTGATAAAAATAATAAGGAATCTACCAAAAAGGGCAAAAAGTCCCAACAAAATTAAAAAAGTCGGTGATCAAATAAGTCTCACAAAAAGTCGAACACCGCTAAAAAAAAGGTTCAAACTGCGACTTTAGCCGGATGAACGGTAATCCTGCCCCTGATGTACATATCTGCTCAGTCAAAAGAAACAGAAATTCGTCTGATTTACTATAATTAATTAAAAAAAAAGATTACAGATTTGAATTCGGGATGTGAAATTACTTAAGAAACAACTTTTACTTTCTCTGGATTCAAACTTTGTATACCCCAGTCCTCGAATTGCTTATTCATTGAATATAATTCATTAAAATTTCTTCTTTTAATGCCCTATTATAATATGTTTATAGAATGTTTGTTTGGAATTTGAATTACTACGAGTAGTTTCTTTTTCCAATGAACTTATTTTAAAAACTCATACAATTCTATAAAACCTATTGTACAGGGTGTCGTAAAATGTTAATATTTAATAGATCGATTAAAAAATATCGAAGCAATATTACTCGTAATTATTTATTTAAATATCCCATTTGGAACTTGATTTCTTAAAAATAACATCGTTCAAATGTAAACCTTCGCATTGGCGGCATTCTTTTAATCGATTATCAAAATTTCATATTATATTGTATTCATACTCTCCGCATTTTCTACTGTTCTTGATGATCTTTGTGACTTTCTAATCCATTTCCTTTAATATTGCAGAATCTTCTAGGCACTGAATTATCATGTTTTTGAAACTCATGCATATGCATTAAACACATTCACCACAGCAGGCTACACGAACACACGACTTCAAATGCCGCTAGCAGCATTTGCCGCCTCGTAGCCAGCTACTTAATTATTTTGGAGACGGCAGCAGCACCATCTGCACCTGATATTCAAGTACAAATACATAGTTCAGTATTGCCACTTTCCTATATTTTGCATATATAAAAATTAATTACTCTTTTAAAATGAACTTATTTCACTTAAATGTACAAAAACGAATAAATTTATTCTTTACATCAATTTTTGGATATTTTTTCTGTTAAATAATATGAAATAATTGCACAAAATAATTCATTCTACATTTTGTATTATACTGGCAACACTGAATTTTCTCATTGTAGCCAATGAAATAGAAATTAGTTTAATTGGACTACAACAACAAAATCAGCATAGATAACAACCTGCTGCCCTGTTGCCTTGCTGTCTTCAAAAGAATCACTCTCATATAAACATGTGTATTCTATCCTTGACATTTTGTAGTCATATAAATATGTGTATTCTATCCTTGACATTTTGTAGTCGGTAGCTTGCTGTGGTGAATGTGTTTAATATATATAGTGTTCTAAAAAAAAAAAGACTTTTTTAAAAACCGGTTTTTCGGTTACCCGAACTCAAAAAATCCGGTTAATCGGTTAACCGGCTGTGAAATAATAAAATAAATTAAACTTAAAAAAGAATTCATTTCAATTTAAAAAGCAACAAAAATAACTTAAACAAGTAAGAGTGCTATATTCGGCTGTGCCGAATCTTATATACCCTTTACCAAAGTGCATTTATGTAGTATAGAGATACATACATAAGCACATAGTTACTTTTATGTACAAAGAAAAAAATAATACTTTTCAAACCCTAGAATCATAATTTTAGATTTTTCTGATTACTTATACCAATCTAGTAGTTCTTAAAAAAATATAGAAAGTGTGTTGAGTGAAAAAAGTAAATTAAAAAAAATATTTTAATTAGTTACTTTAATGTTTAGAAAAAAAAATCATAGTTTCCATCTCTGGAGCTGTGGCTTTTATTTTTATAATTTTCTATACCAAACTTTTCTTTCCAAAACGTAAAATATATATAATTTATAAAGGAAAAGATAAAAATTAATTAGACTTAGTTACTTTTATATATCAAAAAAGTGTAAGTGTCCCAACCCTGAACTCATCTTTTTTGATTTTTCTGATTTCTTACACCAATCTCTTTCTTTTAAGAATTTAAGAAATGTTTAATTTATAGAAAAAAAGGTAAAATTTGTTTTAGTAACTTACTTTTGTAGATAAAGTTAAAGTTTTCCAACCCTGGAATCGTCTTTTTAATTTTTTTAATTGTTTTTTTTTATTTGAAATACCAATTTTATTCGTTATCAAGCATAAAATAATTTTATTTAATAAAAATAGATTAAAATTAGTTTTCGGTAGTTAATTTTTTATATCACAAAGAATCCTCCTTTTTGGTTTTTTTTTTTTTTTATTTCTTACACCATCTTTTTTTAAGAATATAAGATATGTTTAATTTATAGTAAAAAAGAAAAAATTTGTTTTAGTAAGTTACTTTTGTATAAAAAATAAGATTTTCCAACCCTGGAAACGTCGTTTTAATTTTTTTAATTTTTTTTATTTTGAAATATTGAAGTATAAAATAAGTTTATTTTATAAAAAAAATTAGTTTTCGGTAGGTAATTTTTTATATCACAAAAAGTGTGGATTTTCCAACCCTGAAATCAAACTTTTTAATTTTTCTGATTTCTTATACTAATCTATTTCTTTTAAGAATATAAGATATCTTTAATTTATAGAGAAAAAGAAAAATTTTGCTTTAGTAAGTTACTTTTGTATAAAAAAAGTTAAAGTTTTTCAACCCTGGAAACATCTTTTTAATTCTAGAAGGTTAATCTTTAATTTGAAATACCAATTTTATTCGTACTAAAGTATAAAATAAGTTCATTTAATAAAAAAATAAAAATTAATTTTCGGTAGTTAATTTTTTATATCACAAAAAGTTTCAGTTTCCCAACCCTGGAATCATCCTGTTTGATTTTTCTGATTTCTAACATCAATTTCTTTCTTTTAAAAACATTAGATATGTTTAATTCATAAAAAAAAGGAAAAATTTGTTTTAGTAAGTTACTTTTGGATAAGAAAAAAAGTTAAAGTTTTCCAACCCTGGAAACATCTTATTAATTTTTTGAAGTTTAATTTTTTATTTGAAATACCAATTTTATTCGTGGTGAAGTATAAAATAAGTTTATTTAATAAAAATAATTAAAAAATTAGTTTACGGTAGTTAATTGTATATATCACAAAAATCGTTGGTTTTCCAATCCTGGAATCATCCTTTTTGTTTTTCTGATTTCTTACATCAATCTCCTTCTTTTAAGAACATTCCATATGTTTAGTTAATAGAAAAAAAGGAAAAATTTGTTTTAGTAAGTTACTTTTGCATAACAAAAAAAGTTAAAGTTTTCCAACCCTGGAAACGTCTTTTTAAATTTTAAAATTTTTTTTTATTTGAAATACCAATTTTATTCGTGGTGAAGTATAAAATAAGTTTATTTAATAAAAATAATTAAAAAATTAGTTTACGGTAGTTAATTGTATATATCACAAAAATCGTAGGTTTTCCAACCCTGGAATCATCCTTTTTGTTTTTCTGATTATTTACATCAATCTCTTCCTTTTAAGAACATTAGATATGTTTAAGTTATAGAAAAAAAGGAAAAATTTGTTTTAGTAAGTTACTTTTGTAAAACAAAAAAAAGTTAAAGTTTTCCAACCCTGGAAACATCTTATTAATTTTTTGAAGTTTAATTTTTTATTTGAAATACCAATTTTATTCATGGTGAAGTATAAGATAAGTTTATTTAATAAAAATAATTAAAAAATTAGTTTACGGTAGTTAATTGTATATATCACAAAAATCGTAGGTTTTCCAACCCTGGAATCATCCTTTTTGTTTTTCTGATATCTTACATCAATCTCCTTCTTTTAAGAGCATTACATATGTTTAGTTTATAGAAAAAAAGGAAAAATTTGTTTTAGTAAGTTACTTTTGCATAACAAAAAAAAGTTAAGGTTTTCCAACCCTGGAAACGTATTTTTAATTTTTTTAATTTTTTTTTAAATATTTTTTTAGTTAGAAATACCAATTTTATTCATACTGAAGTATAAAATAAGTTTATTTAATAAAGAATTATTAAAAACTAGTTTTCGGTAGTTATTTTGTATGGCAAAATGAAGTTTAAGTCTCCCAGCTCTGAAACCGTCTGCTAGATTTTGCTGATTTTCAATACCAATCTTATTTCGACAATTTCTGATCCACCAGTCCAAGAACGAAGTCTCTAGCTTTTCTGGGAGCTTCGGAAAACCGATTTCACGTACAGACAGACGGACATCGCTTATTCGTCTTCCCTATGCATAAGGATCCAGAATATATATACTTTATAGCTCGCTTATTAATATTCTAGAAATTACAAACGGAATGACAAACCTATATATACCCTTTTACCATTTTTTGGTAAAGGGTATAATAAAAAATAGCATTTGTTACACAAAATTTTTAATTTGTGGTAAGAAAAACAAAAATAGTGACAAAGAATTTATAAAGACCAAATGTAAATTTTATGAAGTTTTTTAAAAGTGTATTTCAATAAAAAAAAACACAATTCAGATGTTAAGGAGACATTCTGTTTTTCAATTTAGTTTTTATTAAAGATGAGAAGATTCTTTTGCTGATAGTTGATATGGGATTAATAGTAAGAAGATCATGATATAGCATATTTAATTCTTCCGTTCTGTTGTTGTCGGAGTCATCTTTAAGATTATTGAAATTAACACGCTTGCATTAATTGCTTAAGTCTTGAGTAGATTTCAACGTCAAGTTTAGTTGTTTTTGAAACGGAATTTGATAAAATTTCAAAATCTTCAGAGTCTAATTCACTTTAAATTGTTTCAATTTCTACAATAAAAATAGTCTCTTGTAGAGCTGCATAGCAAAGTCTGTAGTAGTTAACTTTGACGAATATTTTATATATTGGTAATATTTCAGAAAACAGCCATTATGTAAATATAAAAATAGTGTATTTAGGGTCATATATCTTCTTTTAGGAAATCCTCTCACGTAGACAAAGTAGCAGAGTTTGCGCGTAATTGTGTTGAACACAAATTTTAAAATTGCTCACTGCGAAATAATAACAGCTGATAACAGTGAGGTACACACAACAAAAAAAAAAAATTATGAAAATTTACGGTTTTTACAGATATAAAAAAAATCGGTTAACAGTGTAGGAAAATCCGGTTTTCTAAAAACCGGAAATATGCCCAAAAACCGGGTTTTCGGTTAATCGGTTAACCGAAATTGAAAACACTACTAACGCACGCACAAAATTGCGATCCGGTATCGAAAACTCTCTAAAGCGACTGAATTCCCAAGAGCTTCCGCTACCGATTAACATAACCCATACACCCCTAAAAATCTTTGCATTCACGCAGTAAGCGAAACAAATATAAACTTTCTTTTGGGACACCATGTATTTCTAAACTAGCGAATTCGATCCGCTTAAAGATTACAAATTCCAATTGTAATCAATCTAAGGAGCAAAGGTCTACATTTAAAATACATTTTAAATTAAAATTAAATATTCAACAGTAGAATTTACTACGCGTATGTATTATTTTTTTACCTCAAAAAACAGACAGTTTTGTATAAATGAAAAAATCGAAATATTTTGCTCGGTGAACATATTTATTTCATTTGCACGTGCTCTATGCATATATACTTATTTATGTTAGCTAGTTGAATAGTTTGATACTGAAGTAGTCAAATATAAAATATTGAACAATATAGAAATTTTTGAAACAAAAATAAGTTCTTATTAAGTTTTTTTAAACACATTTTGATTTCAAATTATACTTTCAGCGACTTGAAATAGAAACTCATATGTAAAATTTTTTATTTATTTATTTGTTTGTTTATTGTCTTATATGTATTTTTTTAAATCTATATAAATTGAAAATATTTTTTTGTAAATTTACGTCACTATTGTCATTCTCAACTCAACTCAGTTTGGTTGTCTGAGAGTCAACCCATCTTTGATACAACCCAATTAAATTTTAGTATTTCGAATCACAACTAATATTTACTTGAAAATGTTATGGGACAACAATTATTTTACTTGTGAATGGCAACAACCATGTGTAAGTTAGGTTGACTCTCATATAGAGCTGGGTCCAACTCGTACAATCGTTAATTTTGCCACAAACCTATGATCAAACCCATTTAAATTACATGGGTTTGATCATAGGTTTGTGGAAAAAATGAACAATTGAAAGAGTTGAACCCAGCTCTACTCTCATACAACCAAACTGAGTTTAGTTGCGAATAGCAATGAGGCTGAAAGTACATAACAGGCGTTAGTGCGCGTGCGAGCTGTAGGCATCTGTCAAAAAAAGTTAAAATATTGTTTTTGCATACAACAGGTTACATACAAAACTCTTTGACGCGTTTGCCGCAGGAAGTTGGTTAACTTTCAACTTTTTAACGCGTTGTATTGTTTTGACAACTAATCAGCCGACAATAAATAAGAAAAAAATTTTTTAAAAAAATTAGAATCATGGAGTAAAAACTTACTGAAGAGTTTGAAAAATATACAGTATTCACTTAAGCCGCGTTCAGACTATTATACTTTGTATTTATACTTGTCAAAAATTCAAATAATACGTGCAAGTGTGATAGTTTGAACGCAAAATGTCATCAAAGTGGCAAATAATACGATAAAAATTTTGACATCCCATAAGACTTTTTCGTTTTTAGAAAATTTTCTAAACGATAATAATTTTAGATCAGGGTTGCATTTTCACACAAACCAAACTTCCAAGTCGGCTGTTTCGCCGCCAATAGCGTGTCGTCATTGATGTAATGTTTTGTCATATGTATATCGGCTCAAAATTTTGAATAAGTGAATCGTATGGAAGTATATTTCGTTGACGTAATTTTTTAACGCTTTTGTAATATATTTTCTTAAATTTTTTTCTGTTATTTACATAGAATATTTTTAACTGCTGAATTTTTTCAAGTGTCGGCACGTGCCCGCCTGCATGAAACCGATTTGCCGCCGCTAGTAAATGAATAACACAGACATTTTCATTGAACAGCTGTTTTGTTTTCTGCTAGTATTACACATTTGATTTGAAGTGTGATGGTCTGAACACAATATGTGATTTTACGTTAGATTTTTTTGACAGTCGCAACGAATGTATTTAGATTTCTGTATCGTAAAATGTGATGAAAGTATTAATACTTGTATAATAGTCTGAACGGGGCTTTAGAGACCTTGCTTATGGAGCTTACCTACATGATAGGTCTCCTGAGAACTGCAGAATTTACTGTCGTTATAGAAATAGGGTAAAATCTGTTATGAGAAAGTTTAAGAGAAAAGCTCAGGGCTTGATCAGATTTGGTCCATACTAAACAAGAATGGTGTTGGAAGGAATACTGATGATTTTGAAGGTATGGATCCCAACTTTCTGAATGATGCTTTTTCGCCTAATCAATCTGTGTTTAATGCACACACAGTTGATTTCTCTAATATCCCTCGTAATGGGTTTTCTTTTCGTTCAGTGGATTTATTAGAAATGTTTAAGTCTTTTGACTTAATTAAGTCCAGGGCAGTTGGCTATGATGGCTTTACGCTCAAATTTATTAGATTATTAATGCCTCTTATTGGCAGTTATATATTGCGCTTAGTTAACACCATTTTTACCACATCTAGTTTTCCACTGTCATGGAAGGTTGCTAAAATTATTCCCATTAAAAAGAATAATGTAGTACTTAATGATTTTAGACCAATCTCTATATTGCCAATTTTGTCAAAAATGGTTGAACACCTTATTAAAAAGCAGATGATTAAACACATCGACGAGAATAGCTTACTACATGACTGCCAATCGGGATTTAGGAGTAATAGGAGCACTACCTCATTGTTGATTGGTCTAACTGACAATATTAGGCGATGTATTTCTGAAAAAGGTGTTTGTGTTTTGCTTTCTTTGGACCTGGTGAAAGCTTTTAATAGGGTGAATCACTCGCTTTTGGTCAGTAAATTGTATAGTTTTTATTGGTTTTCCAGGTCGGCATGTAGATTGGTTTTTTCTTATCTTGCAGATAGAAAGCAGTATGTTATTAGTAAAGGCTACTGTTCAAATATGCTTGCTGTATATAGTGATGTGCCACAACGGTCTGTTTTGGGTCCTTTGCTATTCATAGTATTTGTCAACGACTTGTTTGGGATTTTATTCAACAATATATGTCAGCCATTTTCGTATGCAGATCACATGCAACTATTCAAGGGTGATTCGGAATTTCCGAATGTTTTACAGAATATGATAGACTATACTGTTGGTTTGCTTTACGGATGGATGACTGATAATGTACTTTCGGTTAATCCTTGTAAGACTAAGGCAATGTTATTTGGCGATTGTAGAAGTGATAATTACACTATTGTGTTAGACGGTGTTTCCATTGAATTTGTTGATAAAATTAGATGCCTTGGCCTCATTATTGATGTAAAGTTGAATTTTGAAAGTCACATTAATTCGCTAGTATCGAAGGTTAGCTTTATATTGCGCCGGTTATATAGTTTGGACTTTTCACATTAAGAAGAAGATTGTCCATGAAACGATAATGCCATTGTTATTATATACGTTGTAATTGTATTCTGGAACATATATGCATGTGCTCAGAAAAGTTAAGTTAACATTCAATAGAGTTATTAGATATCTCTATTCTCTTAGAATGCGACAACATATATCACCTCATGTGCAAAAATTCTTAGGATTGTGTTTTGCTGATTTTCTTAAGTATAGGAACCTAATACACTTTTACAGATTTATTAAATTACAAGTGCTTTTGTACCTAATATAGTTCTTCGAGTTGAGGATTCCTAGGCTAACATCCTTATTAGAGCGATCATTTTATGTAAGAGTGGCAAGGGATTATAACGAATTGCCGGTTGTTTTAAGGGCATTTAACTGCTCTGTTGACACTTACAAGATGAAACTATTTCAGGAGATACGACTGAGTAGTTCTTCCTTGTAATATTTCACCACATTGAGTATCAGGTCTCAATATTATTAAATTTATAGTTATTTAATATTCTGTTGAATTTTAAATTTCTTATTTTTTATTTTTTATAATGTTATCTATTTTATTCGATACCAGATATTTTTTATTATTTATTTATTTATATATATATTAATATTGTTGCAAATTATTTATTAATTAATATTGTTATTATATTTATTTTATTATATACCTATTACACTTTAAGTGATCATTGATGTAGAACTTTGTAGTAGTATAAGTGAAACCGATTATGGCCATGAGGCTAGGTTTTTCTAGCTTGGATGAATAAATGAAAAGGAAAGGATTTGAAAATGTTGCAAGTCCATTTTTTAATGTAAAAATAGTAAAAAACTGATAGAATAATGCGTGTTGTGTAGCTTGCCATTTTTCATGCGGTAAAGTTTTCAAACGCACATTACTTGTAGACGCACTGACGAGTATTATGTACTTCTACCTTAAGAGCGTAAACTATGTAAAATATTTAACAAACTATTTATAAATATTGCTATTTTATTATTGTTTTAGTTTACATTTGGCGGCGTTTCATGTATGTCATGTGCCCAAAAAAAATTTCCATCATTATATGTTTTTGTCCCATCATCATATGGGAACAAAGCACTGTGCGTCGCCGTGTGACAAGATCAGCTAAATCTGTAAAAATATTCTGCTAAAATGTTCTACAGAAGAAAAGTATTTTTTTTTTTTTTTTTTAATGCATGTATTTATTTATTGTATCTTCATATATGAACTAACAAAAAGTATTCAAATCTTAAATCTATAAAAAAAATTATTAGGCCCGACCAGTGTCGGACATAAACTTAGTGGTAGTTATAAATAATACATTAGTAGCGATAATCAAAAAAAGGGGGGGGGGGGGGGGAAAGTATTTTAAAGTAGTCCCATCTGGAGTGTTAGGTATAAGAGCCCGTGTGTCCCTCTTTTTTTAAGCGGACGTGTCCAGTAAAGTTCAAAATATTACGAGCAAGCGGATTAGGATGTGATTCGAGTTTTGTTAAATATTTTCCTGCGTATTTTGCAATTTCTTCAGTCACTAGTGGCATATTTAAATCACGATGTATAATAGAATTTTGGATGTACCATGGAGCCGATGTTATTAACCGTAAAATTTTGTTTTGCCTTCGTTGGATTCTCTCGACATTGGAAGCTGAAGCAGTGCCCCATAACTGAATTCCGTAGCGCCATATTGGCTTCAAAAGCGACTTGTATAATAAAAGTTTGCAGTCTAGGCTGAGTGTTGAGTTTCTGCCAATCAACCAATATATTTGAGTTAACTTAAGTTTCATCTGAGTTAACTTAGAGTCAATATGATGTTTCCATGTAAGTCTTCGATCAAGGTGTATACCAAGGTATTTCACTTGGGAATGTTGAGGAATATTTTGATTGTTGATTCGAATGGGGGAGCAAGTATCTCTTCTTAGGGTGAACGTTATATGGACACACTTTTGTTCATTGACTTTAATTCTCCATAAGTTCAACCATATTTCCAGCTGAGTGATATGTTCCTGGAGATTGCGGGATGCCTCATAAGGGTTTTCGTGCACACTCATACAGGCTGTATCATCGGCAAAAGTAGAAATATGGATATTATTGCTCACAGGCATATCACAAGTATATATTAAATACAAGACAGGACCCAGAATACTACCCTGGGGCACACCAGAAGATATAGTTTCGGGCACACTCGTGAACTCTCCTTCCACAACAGTGAACTTCCTATCAATAATATAACTTTCCAAAAGCTTTTGAATGTTTATTGGCAGATATGTCTTCAATTTTAAAACTAGACCTTCGTGCCATACTTTATCAAACGCCTGAGAAACATCAATAAAGAGAGCAGAACAATACTTCTTTTCTTCAAATGTTCTTCTTACAACTTGGACCAGTCTATGCGTTTGTTCAATCGTGCTGTGCTGACTTCTAAAGCCAAATTGATGGTCCGGGATGCACCCATTATCAGTTAAAATTTTGGACAATTTAGTCATGAGCAGCTTTTCGAAAAGCTTTGAGATTGTAGATAGTAAGCTTATAGGCCTATATGACTCAGTCTTGGTAAGATCTTTGCCCGCCTTTGGAATCATTTTGATCTTGGCCAGTTTCCAGTTATGTGGAAAATACTGCATTCTTAAAATAGCATTAAAAGTAAATAGCAGGATTCTTATTGCAATATGAGGCAAGTTCATGAGCATTTTGTTACTAATGCCATCAATACCTGGAGCTTTCTTCGGGTTGAGTTCAGCAATTACTTTTTGTACTTCACGCATCTTAAACCTTAAGGGACGAGGGGGTAGAGAAACTACACACGGTAAATCAGCAGCACCCGTACATGAATTGGGAGTGAATACAGATTTTAAATGCTCAGAAAATAAGTTACCTTTCTCACTATCACTTCTTGCCCAGCCTCCGGTAGCAGTACGCAATGGTGATTTAAGATCAACGGGTCGTTTAAGATTTCTAGTAGCGCGCCATAAAGAGTAATTAGATGCGGACGTTACATCAAGACCTTCTAAATACTTTTCCAGTAGTGCAGTTTTTTCCGACGATAGCAGCTCTTTGAGTCGTTTAGTACATTCTTTAAGTCTGATTTTATTTAGGGGTGATCTGTGTTGTTGCCATTCTCTTCTAGCTCTCCTTTTTTCACATACAAGACGTTCAATTTCCGTAGAATAAATTCTGTTAAAGCCGGTCTGCGGATAGGAGGTAGTGGCGTGTTCAGCAGCCTGTTTAATATTTTCGTTAAGATTGGCAATGTTAAATTCAATATCATCGCATGATCTAAGCTGAATGTTTTCTACGCAGTGACTACTAAGATATTTTTTGAATGCCAGCCAGTTGATTCCATTAATCATCTTCACATATGAGTTAGTTAAATCACTCCTTAGTGGGTTGAAAATTGTAACTATTGTTGGAGAGTGATCGGAGGACAGATCTAGAGAGGCCTCTACATGAATTAAGTCCCTATGAATATTTTTTGTGACGGCAAAATCTATAACATCTGGAATTTTTCTTACGTCAGTAGGCCAGTAAGTAGGCTCCCCACTCGAAATAACATCTAAGCCCATTTTTGAAATTGTATTGAACAAGGCTCGACCTCTAGGTGTAACAAGACGCGATCCCCAGTACGTATGTTTTGCATTGTAGTCACCAGCTGCCACGAAACAAGATCCAAGCGATTTGTAGAACTTCTCATACTGATCTTCGGTAACTGAAAATCTGGGAGGTGAGTAAATTGATGATATCACGAAATTCGCACAAAAATTTTCTACGAAAATATTCGTTGCTTGCAAATATTCTTCACTAACGTTGTCAAGGACATAGTGCTTGAGTCTTGAAGAAGAAAAGTATAATAAAAAAGATTTAAATTTTAAAAAATTTATTGAAATAGCATTGAATTTCATGTTTATAGAAACTTATTAGTATTTACAGGTATTTTTATGACACATATGTATGTACATACATACACATATATCGTCGCTGTTTTAACTAACTGACCTAACTTATATTTTAAAAATTTAACAGGAGAGCAGCTTTTATGGTTGTTTTATACATTCATTCTTATGGCTGCGTCAGAATTCTTTTTACTTATATAGACACAAAGGTAATGCTTACAGTCATGAAAATTGTAGACAATGTGTATTATGACTTATAAAGTCTAGTAGAGGACTTAACTCATTTTTCAAAAAAATGTCAGTTAGGTCGGTTAGTTAAAACAGCGACGATATATTGTTAAACAATTTAACAGGAGAGCAGCTTTTATGGTTGTTTTATACATTCATTCTTATGGATGCATCAGAAATGTTTTTACTTATATAGGCACAAAAGTAATGCCTACATTCATGAAAATTGTAGACAATGTGTATTATGACTTATAAAGTATAGTAGAGGACTTAACTCATTTTTCAAAAATATGTCAGTTAGGTCAGTTAGTTAAAACAGCGACGATATGTACATATATCGAGACATGTTTTCGATTTAATTGTAAGCAACATGTACAAAATACAGTTTTTAATTGAAATTTAAATTTTGTTGTCCTACGCATAGTTTAGAATTATCAATCGAAATTTTTGACATCCTTTAAAATAAAATTTTACATCCTGAAATTTTTAATAATATTCAAATTTGTTTTACATACGTAAATTGTCGCTTACGATAAAATTTTACAGCCCGTATCTTAAAAGTCATCAACAATTTTGGCATTGTTATAATTCGAAACCCATAAAATAATAATTTAAAAAAAAAGTATATTTTCGTTGTGTATGATGTAAACCATATTTGAATACTATAAAAACCCGTCTTCTGAAAACTTTAATTTTTGTCGCTTACGCATATATGTAGGTTCGACCGTCTCATATTTTATTTTTTTTCGAAACCCCTTGATGAACATCGATAATCTGAATCCACTCTAAAAACCAAGAATTTTGGTATACACCAATACCCCGGTTTGCATCGCTAATTGGGACTGGAGAAACGCGACGCAAACCGAAACGACGCAAACCGAAGCACGATATTCCATACCCATACATTTGTATTGATTTTCATTTGATTGGTTTCGAGATTCATAATTTTAGCTGCAAAAATATATTTTTTAATAAAAAATACCATTTGTTTTTTATTTTTTAACAGTTTTTATTAAAATAAAAATATAACAATTCATTAGAAAAACGTAAAAAACACGACAAACATATTATAATTTAAATTACAGTTCGTATGATGAGCAAATTATTTGTCTTGACAAAAGTCAAAATTTATATGAAGAAGTAGCACTAACATTTTTCAGAGTTTTTTATAAATGAAGTTTGACAAATGTTGTAACAAAAAATTTGTTCGTCAAGACGCCCTGTTAAAAATAAGAAATTCAAAGTAAAAAGCAAAAGTCTACATCGATGTGTTGATTTTTTTATTCTGAGTTTGTGTCATCCAAATCGATTACCATTTCTATGGTTGGATTTATCAATCTTGCTGATTTTTGTATGAAGTTATCCAAAGTTTGTTGGATTGTAACAGCTTTTTTTTCCAAATAAATTTCCTTATAACAATTAATAGCGTCGGCCACATTTCTAGACACTTTTAAACCGCGATCTTCGTCCGGGTCATTGTTTTCAAAAATGTCCATTGCTTGCATTACTGCATCGCTTCAGAAATTTTAGCAGCAGTAAGTTTTTTTTTCTTCTGTTTCGACCTCAAGCGGAAGTGCTTCATCAACCAGCGCATTGTTACTCTGAATTGCAATCAAACTTTCATTATTTAGCTCTTCGTCGTATAATAGGAGCTCATTAATATCTTGTTCTTCCATTCCATAAAAATTTGCATTTCCAGCTTACTCTGCAAGTTCTTTACATATGTGTGGAACATCATTAATATCTACCATATCTTTGAGAATGCATTCGGGCCATAATTGACGCCAAGTTCCGTTCATGCACGATTCTTTTACTTCTTTCCAGGATAGGTTTATATTATCAATAGTCATCATGATATTGTAATTCTTCCAAAAATCTTTCATGGAAGGCAAATTATCTCCGTCAGTTGCTTTTAGAAGTTGACTAAAAGTTCGTCGCAGATAGTATGACTTGAAGTTGGATATAACACCTTGATCCATTGGTTGTATCACAGATGTGGTATTTGGGGGCATAAAAATAACGTTAATATATTCCGAATAATCGTCAGAAAAAACAGGATGACCTGGTGCATTGTCAAGTAACAATAGCACTTTAAACTCAATATTTTTTTGAAGAACAATAAGCTTTTAGCTCGGGAACAGCACAATTTTCCATCCAATCTCCAAATAAGGATGCAGTCATCCATGCTTTTTTATTTGCACGCCAGTGAACAGAGAGGTCGCTCTTTTTAACGCTCTTTTAAAAGCTCTCGGGTTTTCAGAGTGGTAAATTAAAAATGGCTTAAATTTAAAATCTCCCGCTGCATTTCCTCCCAAAAGAAGTGTAAGCCTATCTTTACTAGATTTATAACCAGGCGAAGATTTTTCGGACTTAGAAATGTACGTTCTTCCTGGCAAACGCTTCCAAAAAAGTCCCGTTTCATCAGCGTTTAAAACTTGTGCAGAATATCCGCCTTCTTCAATAATTGCTTTTAATTCAAGTTTGAATTTTTCTGCAGCTGAAGTATCTGCACTAGCAGATTCCTCTTTTAATGCAATGCTGTGCAAATTTCCACGGGTTTTAAAACGGTCAAACCAACCTCTGCTTGCTTCAAATTCTTCCGCACTTTCGGCACTTGTTAACGGATAACTTTCTTTCAAATCTTCAAATAAAATTAAAGCTTTCTTTTGAATTACTATTTGACTTAATGGCATTCTTCGCCGATTTTGGTCTTCTATCCAAATACTAAGAAGTGACTCCATTTTTTCCATTAAAGGACTTCTCATTTTTCTGACCTGCTTATGTTGTAACGATGTTGCGGTTTCAGCAAATTTTTTAATTTTATCAGCGTCTCTGGAACAAATGGATTTTATTGTAGAAGGGGCAAGTCCACGGTTTCTTCCAATATCAACGGCCTTTTCCCCTGATTTAAAACGTTTCAAAATGTCCAGTTTTTGTTCTAAGCTTATTTGCTTTCTTTTTTGACTCATTGTTGCAAAATATTTACATTAAATTTCACTTCACCAAATGGAATTTGAAACTGCTGAAGATCTTCAACTTGCAAACAGCAGACAACCTTCACATACATATTTGCATTAGACTTAAACGGGATTCCCCTTTTTCTGTTTTGGCTTCGTACAAACATTTTCATGTTAACGCCGCAAATCGAAGCCACTAACGATGCAACTTTGAAGTCATGCGACGCAAACTGAAACAAAAACGACGCAACTTCGAAATCACAGAAATCTTAAAAAGACGCAACTTCGAAACAACGCAAACCGAAGCGACGCAAACCGGGGTATTGGTGTATATGTAACACTCAAATATTGATGAACCGGAAGTGCTCCCTCAAATCGTTTTTTTTTTTTTGTTTTTTTAAGAAAAATGCCTTTTTGCAAAAAATTAAAAAATCTTGCTTTAGTAATTTGCCTATAACTCATGCAGTTCTTAACGAATTTGAATCTTATTACATGTATTAGAAGGCTTATTAAATTTCCTAACTCTCTCTAAAAGCAACGTTTCTACTTTGTTAGATGGTTTTTTATTCATAGCATTACCAATTCAGATTTTCAAATACGAACTTATATTTTTTTTTAATTTTTGCTTACCTTTTCTTATATAAAAATTGAACGCCACAAAATTTTTATATTTTATAAATGCAGTATGGTAGGAAATTTTATGATAAAGATTTTGGTATAAATAACAGTAGCAGTTTGTTGAAACACACTTCAGTTCTAGGCGAAATGCCGAAATGACTAAAGTTTTTTATTTGTCAATTTGCTTCAATTTCATACATAAGTAAGTACATTACATAGGTCAACACGATTTCTGAGGTCTGTACTTTGATAGTAAATTTTCATGCATATGATTCTGAGCTCCAATGCCTATAAATTACTTTTTTTTGAATTGACTCTGTATCTCGAGATTTTCCGTTACTAAGAAAAAAGAGGATGCTGCATCACATAATTTGCATTTACTCGAGAATCAGTTCTTTGATCAAATAACAAAATACACAGAAGGCTAGATAAGAAATTGACCTTTAAATACGTTGCACAGTGGCACGGTTTGTGAGTTGGCGGTCAAAATTCTATAACTTTTGACTGGGTTGAATTTTTTTTTTTTTGGATAGAAGACATCTTAAGCTTCAATTTAATGTATTAACTTTAAAATCGGGCCTAAAACTAAAAAAAACTAAACTAAAAATTACATACTTAATTAAGCCGTCCACCCGGGTCCATTTTATTTTGACCTTTAGCCTTCTTCTCCAATGGACGGGTTTGAAGCTCATAATTATTTTAAATATATTAATATTGATATAATATTTACCAAAACTAATTTTATTCTAGTCGTTGATATCCCTGTGAAATTTTAGGGGAATCGGTCCACATTTACTCATAGGGCCCTTGTAAGTCAAATTTCGTAAAATAGCCTTGGTGATCATAATACACTAACAAATGTTAGTTCGACAGCTTTAAATGTTATTATTATATGAACAATTTAAATATATTTTAAACGTAAATCCATAACAGTTATGTAGGAGATCTATATCCGAAAAAAGGTTTTACCATAAATTCTAAGAAAATCTTTTTATTCCAAATAAAATAAAATTTCTTCTATAAATTTTCAATATTTATTGTGCTTTTTTGCTCTAATTTTTATGTTAATTTGCATAGAATACATTTTTCATTTAACTGTCTTAGTGAAAATTTCATCTAAGTATGTCTCCTGTTCATCTTCAAGGAGCTGCTTGGCGTCTTTGTCCAATTCCATGGGGATGGAATTCCTTTTTTTCGAATGCTGGAGATATATGGATCAGAAGTGCACAGTAAAATATTAAAGAGGTCTTCATTGGTACTATATCTAGATATCTTTCTTGTGTTGTGCTCGCGAAAATATCTATCTTTGTTCCTTTTTTCTTGCGCTTCTTCAGAAAGATCTCCAATCGGAAGCATATTGTGTTGAATAATGTTTTCCCCATGATATAGTATTTTATGGACTGTCGATGGCATATTCCTCCAATCATACTTTTCGTTGTATAGTTTCGCTGTTTCATTAGCATACTGATCAAATTTTCTTGCATTTACCTTTTTGTTGCATGATATTACTTGCAGTAAGATTTTGTAGCGTTTTATTAATTCAAAATCTACTACTGTAATAGCTGCAGCAGTTTCAGGATCAGAAAAAAATTTTCTTGTTGTGTTGCCATCATTTTTGTTTCCTTCTCCTTGCTTTGGCTGATCGATCACTAAACCCAATTCTAAATATTTATCTTGTACGTGTTTCTTTTTTGCCTCTCTTTTGGCTTTGTTTTCGTCATTATTTACTACTGTTCCTTTAAAACCTAAATCATAGCTTAGCTTTAATATGTCTTCCATAAATCGAATTAAACGAATTATAGCATGGAGTGGGGACAAGCCAAACTCATAGGCTTCTTGGAAAGTGGTGTCTTCTGTTGGAAGTTGACTTAATTGGCTTGCAGTTCTTTTGCAAATGACACAGCTCGAAGATGATTTTGTTTCAGTTATGGCCTGTGCAACTATTCCATCAATCATTGTAAGTAACATTTGATAATTTATTTGAATCTCTTGATCGTTAAGTCACAAAGTTATCGTTTGAAGTTTATCTATTTGTTGTTTAAGTTTAAATACTTCTTCTAATATTACATCCTTCGTTTCCTTCGTAAAAGCAAATTTAATTGGTCTGCAATATTTTGTTGAGGAAGGTATTTCGTTTTTCCATATGTCAATATCGGTTTCTTTGCTAGTAGATGGCTCAAAGTTAATGTTATTTGTTTTTAGTCTTAACGGAACAAAAGATATCATAAATAAGTCAGAATCTGATATTTTTTCTGCATTATACTGCTTATATCGCTTTTGTCCAGAATATCCATCGCATCCCCATTTAGAAATTAATGTTAGGCTACAGTCACCAAGCTTTTTAATATTATCTGCGTCCAATGTATTCAACAATCTTTCCGCAGTATGATTTAATATGTCTTGCAATACCACCTCTGCTGAACTTTCTGTAATGTTTATAGAATTTTGTGGTGGTAAACAATCTATTTTAATTAAAACCAAATCTCTATATTCTGGACAAATGGAGCAATGTTTTCCAACTGCTCGCTTTCGCAATTCCATATACTGATATTTTGTTAGCTTTAAGTCCAGAAATATTGAAAATGCTTCTTCAGATGTAAATTTTTTATCATCGGTTGGTGTTGGAATGCTCTCTAAAATTATTTTTACACGCTTGGGGCTCGCTTTCATTACATTTTTTAAGTTTTATTTTTTGTTGGTGCTAGTTGGTGGAAAAACGTATCTTTAATTATTTCTTGAGAAAATTCTTCATTCATGCTTTACAGCTTTCGTCTTCGGGACCTTTCACTACACTCCTCAACTGGTCTGGCAGGTCGGCCCACATTTGCTGGTTTTGGTTGGCTTTCAAATACAAGTTCGCTTGTAAGCCATTGTTTGTTGCAGTTAAACCTTTTTTCCTTATTTCTATAACATTCATTATACCGTTTATTTAATCGCGTTAAAAAATTGTTAATTTTTTTTTAAATGGTCGCACAACTCAAAATAAGGATCTTTTAAAATGTGTAATATAACATCGTTTTTATTTTTTTGTTCAAAATAAATTTTAGCCAGATCGTTATAAAGAAGAAAAGAAGAGGAGTACAGACATGCTTGTACCCAGCGATGCCAATTTAGCGCGTTTGAACACAAACTGTATGTGTCTAAACAACCGGGCAGGTTTAAAAGAGAATTAAAGAGACCTGGTTCAAGAAAACCTGATGTGTCTATCGTATTTTAACCTTTATATGAGCAGCAGCTACCTGGGTACACAATAAAGTTATAAAAAAGGTCGAATATATCAGTTCAAATACAACAACTTATCTACCTACCCCCGCTTATATGTAACTATACATTTTTTAATGGTCTAAATTACAAAAATGCATTTAATGCATTATCATAACAGTCTTTTATTATACTCTTTTCATTAATAAAACTTCTTCCAAAAAAAGAAAAACATACACACAATACACACACAAGCACATGTAGATACCCTGCAGGAGAACGAACTAGTGTTCAACTAGTATTTTTCTAGTACAGAAATCACCACCACTAGTTCCCAAATGTATACTTTCCTATACTATCTTAATGCTCAAATTAGCATTGAGTGTGTTTAGAAAACTACTAGTACCAGTGGTACTAGTTTAGGACTAGTTTATTACCAGTTCTTTTGTAAAGAAAAATCCTATAAAATTGGTGGTTTATTCTTTTGTTACCCAGTGACAACTGCTACTTAAAATTAGCAATTATTTATCAAAAATTCAGAAATACAAAAGGGTAATTATAATTATTTAAAAAATTAATTAATTAATAATTTATAAAATTTTAGTAATTATATGATACCAATTTTCATACGGTGCAAGGGCTCTGTTAGACAGTCAAAATTTATTTTGCAATGTGGTGCCTTGGAACTACTTCATATACTAGTACTCATCAGCACTAGTAATTTTACTCAACAACTTTAACCCTTTTTGCACTAGTTCTTGTTATTCTAGTATTTATACTAGTAGCTTTTAGACAATTATCGCCTATTCTCCTGCAGGGTATATTATAATAAAAATAAATTAAAGAAAGGTTTAATACGAGTATATATTCTACCACTTAATTGTGAATAAATTCAGAACTAATGGAATGATTTTTAACAAATTTGGCTCATTTTATTTATAACATATGAAGGTATCACAATTAATAATAAAATATAAGATTTTCTTCAGTTTAAAATTTTAATGAATTTTAATGATAAAAAACTATTTTCTTAATTTTTTTGGAAAAAATTTATTTTTTTATAAAACTTTCTGAATATCTCCGAAACTATAAGACTGTTAAAAAAAACTAATACCGACGTATTTATAGGTCAATTTCTTATCTAGCCTTCTGTGTATTTTGTTATTTGATCAAAGAACTGATTCTCGAGTAAATGCAAATTATGTGATGCAGCATCCTCTTTTTTCTTAGTAACGGAAAATCTCGAGATACAGAGTCAATTCAAAAAAAGTAATTTATAGGCATTGGAGCTCAGAATCATATGCATGAAAATTTACTATCAAAGTACAGACCTCAGAAATCGTGTTGACCTATGTAATGTACTTACTTATGTATGAAATTGAAGCAAATTGACAAATAAAAAACTTTAGTCATTTCGGCATTTCGCCTAGAACTGAAGTGTGTTTTGACAAACTGCTACTGTTATTTATACCAAAATCTTTATCATAAAATTTCCTACCATACTGCATTTATAAAATATAAAAATTTTGTGGCGTTCAATTTTTATATAAGAAAAGGTAAGCAAAAATTAAAAAAAAAATATAAGTTCGTATTTGAAAATGTGAATTGGTAATGCTATGAATAAATAAATTCAGTAAAGTGCGACTCTGACTCGCGAACGAATGGTTCCGTACGAACACTAGATATGTAATCTAATACAAACTTCATCCTATATAATATATAGTTTTTGGCATTTTTTTCGTTTTTGGGGTCGTTTCGGTTTTTGCGTTTTTTCGGTTTTGGCGATTTTTTTAAGTTTTGGCTCTTTTTTTAGTTTTGACAGTTTATTTTCTTGTTTTGGCGATTTTTTTTTTTGTTTTTGGCGTTTTTTATTTTTGGCGATTTTTTCATTTTTGCGATTTTTTTTTAATTTTTTTTTAGTTTTGGTGACATTTTCGCGTTTTGGCAACTTTTTTCATTTTGGCGTTTCTTTCATTTTGGCGATTTTTTCGAATTTGGCGATTTATTTTAGTGTTAGAAATTTTTTTTTTAATTTTTGGCGATTTTTTTCGTTTTGGCGATTTTTTTTTAATTTTTGGCGATGTTTTTTTTTTTTTTTTTTTTGGTTTGGCGATTTTATAATTTTCGGTTTTTTTAGTTTTACCGTTTTTGAAAATTTCAAGTGTTTGCCTCTTACGGTTTCCAAGATATAGCAAATTGTCAAAATTACATAGTCAAAATTACATTAGCTGATGGACCACCCTTTAATTTTAATTTTTTTTAAATTTTAGTGTAAATTGTTGTAGTCTGTATAAAAATACACTAACTTTTAAAATTTCAAGTGTATATATGTACATACAATTGTATGTATGTTACATGGGATTTTAACATTTTTCGTTGCACGTTTTGGAACACCCTTTAATTTTTAATTCTCATTTTTTGCTGTTGTAGCGGCCAAGGTTCTACATACTGTGTTGAAATTTCAGGTCCGTAGCTCTTACGGTTCCTGAGAAAATACCGTGTGACGGACGGACGGACAGCGTAGCGAAAACAATAGGGTTCCCTTTCACCTTTGGTGTACGGAACCCTAAAAACCATCGAACAAAGTAGAAACGTTGCTTTTAGAGAGATTTAGGAAATTTAATAAGCTTTCTAATACATATAACAAGGTTCAAATTCGTTAAGAACTTCATGAGTGAGAGGCAAATTACTTTTAATTTTTTGCAAAAAGGCATTTTTCTTAAAAAACAAACGATTTAAGAGAGCACTTCCGGTTAATCAATATTTGGGTGTTATATACTAAAATTCTTGGTTTTTAGAGTGGAAGGAATTTCGAAAAAAAAAGTATAAAAAGTGAGACGGTCTAATGTAGGTATTCATTGTATCTACATTACGTAGGAAATACGCAATTGTAAAAAAAATTACGTTGATAAAAATAATTATTTTCTACACTGAAAAAATTTAATAAATTAACATTTGAGCAAATTCTGCCAAAAACATTTGGCAGAATTTTTTAAAAGAAGAATGCTTTTCAACGAATGAAAATTCCAGATCTGCCAAATGCCAAAATGGCAACAATGCGGCCATGTGCCAAAAAAAAGCGTAACCACTAATTACTTATGAAAAACTGTACTCATAAGTTCTGATTTACGAACTTCATTTTAAATGCTGAAAAATTAAATTAAAACGCGAACTCAAGATAAAATAAAAAATTTTTTGGCTAAACCCATACAGTTCGGCTAATACGCATGAAGCAATTTATTTTGATTTGAGGAAAAAATATATTATAATAATGTTTTTCTGGATTAATCGAGATTAACCGATAATCTCGATTAATCGCATATTTTTTAATCGTAATCGCGATTATGGAAATCTGCGATTATTTGCAAACCCTAGTGATGACGTCATATGTCGTGTACTATAGGCTTTAGTATATGTATGTGTGTGTACATACATACATATGTAATATACTTATGCACTGTTCGTGTACGATCATAGAACATATTTTAATGGTCTCGCTTACGTTATAAGCAGGGAAACCAGAAACATGCTCTAAAAAAAGTGTTTTATGCGCATTTAATATGCACTTAAAATTTGAAAATATGCACTAAAAATCAAGAAATATGCTCTTAAAAATAAAATAAATTGGTTTATTTGTCAACGAAAATACATTTTTAATTTAAAAATTCGACAACATTAAGACAGAAATAAAATAAACAAAAAAAAATGGAAACAATAAAATAATTAACCATGGCGATTTCATAAAAGGTGAACTCAGCTCAATTCGCTTTGAGAAATTTATGTCAAGAAAATGTACTGAAAATGTGTGTTGACATCCAACGTATATTCAACTTACAAGCGGCGAAAATAGTCACCTGATCCCTTGCGACCACCTAGTATGGATTCGCCTTGATAATTAAGAAAGAATAACTGCCGTATTAAAAACAATAATTTGGGATTGAAGTGTACGTTAAAACAAAATTGACATATAAATTTTGGCTCAAGCAAATAATACATATACATTTTTTTGATACTCTCGTAAAAATTTAACTTCAATTTCAAAAAATATCACGATATCAAATTAAAACTTTGGATCTGTATTTTGGATAAATAAGACAAGATTTTTTTTAAAATTTAATTGCAATTAACAACAAAATATTGATCTATATTTTCAAATAAAAATCGTTGCCATTGACAATGTTACTTCAACGTCTACTGATGTAATCGGGACAGAGTCCGTCACAACTAGCAAACCCAAATTTTTATTTAAACTAACGCCCATACGTAATAACTGCGTTATATTAATATAAAAAAATTTATATACCACATAGAACATTGGAAATGAGATTTAAATAAAAATTTTGACCAACAGATGAGGTTGTAAGGAAATTTAAAAAAAAATCTATAAAGTATCAAAATATGCCCTAAAGGCGTAAATTATGCTCTAAAAATTCAAAAATATGCTAAAAAATGCGTTTAAGAGTGATATATGCGCAAACATGCTTTAAAGGGTAAAATATGCACTACAAAATCGATGCCAAAATTCATAAAAAGTTTTGAAACGGATAAATATCTTATCCTCACATTAATACGTCACACAAGAAAAAACATGCAATTGCATATTTGCGGTTTCCCTGGTTATAAGTGTATTGGAAATGCATGAAATTTTACAGTAGTCTGTTAACAGGTGGTACTTGATGGGAACAGTGTTGCATTTCATATAACTGCGAGGGAAGTTCGAAAAGATACGGACTTATTGATTCGCCCTCGTAAGTCGTGTGTATGAACGTATTATACGTGTATGTACATACATATATATATAATTGTGTACCCTGCAGATAATGCGACTAGTCCATACATGCATGTAAGAACTAGTCCAAAGAGGAGTTGGAATACTCCAAAACTACTCCAAATATATGAAAAAAAGGTGGTCGATTTAACGTTGCGATGTCCTAGGGTTGGACCACATGGTCCAACTTTGCATTACATCGGACTAACCCCAAAAACTACCCCATATGGAATAGTTATAGACTACTCGCATACAATTTGTGAGTGCCTAAGGCCGGGTTTCCATCTGTGTGCCATGTGCCACACAAGCGTAAAGAAAACGGAACCACTAATTACTAATGAAAAACTGTTTGACTCAGACACGTATTTATTAAGTTAAATCCTCACAAAAACATAAATGTGAAAAAAGGCCAAGTTCCTTTCCAAATTTTCGGCCATTAAAAGTAGTGAGATATAAATTTTGACCAAGTTCTTGTTTGCCACAATTCCTAATACTGAAATATGCTATAAATTATATAAATTTGTAAACGAAAAGGTGTCATATAATTTCTAGATAGTCTGCTTACTTGACAAAATTTTTTCCAACATAAAGAAATGAACATAATTATAAACATTATACTCTCCATTTTAGAAAGGTAAAAATATTGCCAAGTTAGCAGATTATCTAGAAATTATATGACACCCTTTCGTTTACAAATTTATATAATTTATAGCATATTTCAGTATTAGCAATTGTGGCAAACAAGAACTTGGTCAAAATTTATATCTCACTACTTTTAATGGCCGAAAATTTGGAAAGGAACTTGGCCTTTTTTCACATTTATGTTTTTGTGAGGATTTAACTTAATAAATACGTGTCTGAGTCAAACAGTTTTTCATTAGTAATTAGTGGTTCCGTTTTCTTTACGCTTGTGTGGCACATGGCACACAGATGGAAACCCGGCCTTAGGCACTCACAAATTGTATGCGAGTAGTCTATAACTATTCCATATGGGGTAGTTTTTGGGGTTAGTCCGATGTAATGCAAAGTTGGACCATGTGGTCCAACCCTAGGACATCGCAACGTTAAATCGACCACCTTTTTTTCATATATTTGGAGTAGTTTTGGAGTATTCCAACTCCTCTTTGGACTAGTTCTTACATGAAAAATCCTATAAAATTGGTGGTTTATTCTTTTGTTACCCAGTGACAACTGCTACTTAAAATTAGCAATTATTTATCAAAAATTCAGAAATACAAAAGGGTAATTATAATTATTTAAAAAATTAATTAATTAATAATTTATAAAATTTTAGTAATTATATGATACCAATTTTCATACGGTGCAAGGGCTCTGTTAGACAGTCAAAATTTATTTTGCAATGTGGTGCCTTGGAACTACTTCATATACTAGTACTCATCAGCACTAGTAATTTTACTCAACAACTTTAACCCTTTTTGCACTAGTTCTTGTTATTCTAGTATTTATACTAGTAGCTTTTAGACAATTATCGCCTATTCTCCTGCAGGGTATATTATAATAAAAATAAATTAAAGAAAGGTTTAATACGACTATATATTCTACCACTTAATTGTGAATAAATTCAGAACTAATGGAATGATTTTTAACAAATTTGGCTCATTTTATTTATAACATATGAAGGTATCACAATTAATAATAAAATATAAGATTTTCTTCAGTTTAAAATTTTAATGAATTTTAATGATAAAAAACTATTTTCTTAATTTTTTTGGAAAAAATTTATTTTTTTATAAAACTTTCTGAATATCTCCGAAACTATAAGACTGTTAAAAAAAACTAATACCGACGTATTTATAGGTCAATTTCTTATCTAGCCTTCTGTGTATTTTGTTATTTGATCAAAGAACTGATTCTCGAGTAAATGCAAATTATGTGATGCAGCATCCTCTTTTTTCTTAGTAACGGAAAATCTCGAGATACAGAGTCAATTCAAAAAAAGTAATTTATAGGCATTGGAGCTCAGAATCATATGCATGAAAATTTACTATCAAAGTACAGACCTCAGAAATCGTGTTGACCTATGTAATGTACTTACTTATGTATGAAATTGAAGCAAATTGACAAATAAAAAACTTTAGTCATTTCGGCATTTCGCCTAGAACTGAAGTGTGTTTTGACAAACTGCTACTGTTATTTATACCAAAATCTTTATCATAAAATTTCCTACCATACTGCATTTATAAAATATAAAAATTTTGTGGCGTTCAATTTTTATATAAGAAAAGGTAAGCAAAAATTAAAAAAAAAATATAAGTTCGTATTTGAAAATGTGAATTGGTAATGCTATGAATAAATAAATTCAGTAAAGTGCGACTCTGACTCGCGAACGAATGGTTCCGTACGAACACTAGATATGTAATCTAATACAAACTTCATCCTATATAATATATAGTTTTTGGCATTTTTTTCGTTTTTGGGGTCGTTTCGGTTTTTGCGTTTTTTCGGTTTTGGCGATTTTTTTAAGTTTTGGCTCTTTTTTTAGTTTTGACAGTTTATTTTCTTGTTTTGGCGATTTTTTTTTTTTGTTTTTGGCGTTTTTTATTTTTGGCGATTTTTTCATTTTTGCGATTTTTTTTTAATTTTTTTTTAGTTTTGGTGACATTTTCGCGTTTTGGCAACTTTTTTCATTTTGGCGTTTCTTTCATTTTGGCGATTTTTTCGAATTTGGCGATTTATTTTAGTGTTAGAAATTTTTTTTTTAATTTTTGGCGATTTTTTTCGTTTTGGCGATTTTTTTTTAATTTTTGGCGATGTTTTTTTTTTTTTTTTTTGGTTTGGCGATTTTATAATTTTCGGTTTTTTTAGTTTTACCGTTTTTGAAAATTTCAAGTGTTTGCCTCTTACGGTTTCCAAGATATAGCAAATTGTCAAAATTACATAGTCAAAATTACATTAGCTGATGGACCACCCTTTAATTTTAATTTTTTTTAAATTTTAGTGTAAATTGTTGTAGTCTGTATAAAAATACACTAACTTTTAAAATTTCAAGTGTATATATGTACATACAATTGTATGTATGTTACATGGGATTTTAACATTTTTCGTTGCACGTTTTGGAACACCCTTTAATTTTTAATTCTCATTTTTTGCTGTTGTAGCGGCCAAGGTTCTACATACTGTGTTGAAATTTCAGGTCCGTAGCTCTTACGGTTCCTGAGAAAATACCGTGTGACGGACGGACGGACAGCGTAGCGAAAACAATAGGGTTCCCTTTCACCTTTGGTGTACGGAACCCTAAAAACCATCGAACAAAGTAGAAACGTTGCTTTTAGAGAGATTTAGGAAATTTAATAAGCTTTCTAATACATATAACAAGGTTCAAATTCGTTAAGAACTTCATGAGTGAGAGGCAAATTACTTTTAATTTTTTGCAAAAAGGCATTTTTCTTAAAAAACAAACGATTTAAGAGAGCACTTCCGGTTAATCAATATTTGGGTGTTATATACTAAAATTCTTGGTTTTTAGAGTGGAAGGAATTTCGAAAAAAAAAGTATAAAAAGTGAGACGGTCTAATGTAGGTATTCATTGTATCTACATTACGTAGGAAATACGCAATTGTAAAAAAAATTACGTTGATAAAAATAATTATTTTCTACACTGAAAAAATTTAATAAATTAACATTTGAGCAAATTCTGCCAAAAACATTTGGCAGAATTTTTTAAAAGAAGAATGCTTTTCAACGAATGAAAATTCCAGATCTGCCAAATGCCAAAATGGCAACAATGCGGCCATGTGCCAAAAAAAAGCGTAACCACTAATTACTTATGAAAAACTGTACTCATAAGTTCTGATTTACGAACTTCATTTTAAATGCTGAAAAATTAAATTAAAACGCGAACTCAAGATAAAATAAAAAATTTTTTGGCTAAACCCATACAGTTCGGCTAATACGCATGAAGCAATTTATTTTGATTTGAGGAAAAAATATATTATAATAATGTTTTTCTGGATTAATCGAGATTAACCGATAATCTCGATTAATCGCATATTTTTTAATCGTAATCGCGATTATGGAAATCTGCGATTATTTGCAAACCCTAGTGATGACGTCATATGTCGTGTACTATAGGCTTTAGTATATGTATGTGTGTGTACATACATACATATGTAATATACTTATGCACTGTTCGTGTACGATCATAGAACATATTTTAATGGTCTCGCTTACGTTATAAGCAGGGAAACCAGAAACATGCTCTAAAAAAAGTGTTTTATGCGCATTTAATATGCACTTAAAATTTGAAAATATGCACTAAAAATCAAGAAATATGCTCTTAAAAATAAAATAAATTGGTTTATTTGTCAACGAAAATACATTTTTAATTTAAAAATTCGACAACATTAAGACAGAAATAAAATAAACAAAAAAAAAATGGAAACAATAAAATAATTAACCATGGCGATTTCATAAAAGGTGAACTCAGCTCAATTCGCTTTGAGAAATTTATGTCAAGAAAATGTACTGAAAATGTGTGTTGACATCCAACGTATATTCAACTTACAAGCGGCGAAAATAGTCACCTGATCCCTTGCGACCACCTAGTATGGATTCGCCTTGATAATTAAGAAAGAATAACTGCCGTATTAAAAACAATAATTTGGGATTGAAGTGTACGTTAAAACAAAATTGACATATAAATTTTGGCTCAAGCAAATAATACATATACATTTTTTTGATACTCTCGTAAAAATTTAACTTCAATTTCAAAAAATATCACGATATCAAATTAAAACTTTGGATCTGTATTTTGGATAAATAAGACAAGATTTTTTTTTAAATTTAATTGCAATTAACAACAAAATATTGATCTATATTTTCAAATAAAAATCGTTGCCATTGACAATGTTACTTCAACGTCTACTGATGTAATCGGGACAGAGTCCGTCACAACTAGCAAACCCAAATTTTTATTTAAACTAACGCCCATACGTAATAACTGCGTTATATTAATATAAAAAAATTTATATACCACATAGAACATTGGAAATAAGATTTAAATAAAAATTTTGACCAACAGATGAGGTTGTAAGGAAATTTAAAAAAAAATCTATAAAGTATCAAAATATGCCCTAAAGGCGTAAATTATGCTCTAAAAATTCAAAAATATGCTAAAAAATGCGTTTAAGAGTGATATATGCGCAAACATGCTTTAAAGGGTAAAATATGCACTACAAAATCGATGCCAAAATTCATAAAAAGTTTTGAAACGGATAAATATCTTATCCTCACATTAATACGTCACACAAGAAAAAACATGCAATTGCATATTTGCGGTTTCCCTGGTTATAAGTGTATTGGAAATGCATGAAATTTTACAGTAGTCTGTTAACAGGTGGTACTTGATGGGAACAGTGTTGCATTTCATATAACTGCGAGGGAAGTTCGAAAAGATACGGACTTATTGATTCGCCCTCGTAAGTCGTGTGTATGAACGTATTATACGTGTATGTACATACATATATATATAATTGTGTACCCTGCAGATAATGCGACTAGTCCATACATGCATGTAAGAACTAGTCCAAAGAGGAGTTGGAATACTCCAAAACTACTCCAAATATATGAAAAAAAGGTGGTCGATTTAACGTTGCGATGTCCTAGGGTTGGACCACATGGTCCAACTTTGCATTACATCGGACTAACCCCAAAAACTACCCCATATGGAATAGTTATAGACTACTCGCATACAATTTGTGAGTGCCTAAGGCCGGGTTTCCATCTGTGTGCCATGTGCCACACAAGCGTAAAGAAAACGGAACCACTAATTACTAATGAAAAACTGTTTGACTCAGACACGTATTTATTAAGTTAAATCCTCACAAAAACATAAATGTGAAAAAAGGCCAAGTTCCTTTCCAAATTTTCGGCCATTAAAAGTAGTGAGATATAAATTTTGACCAAGTTCTTGTTTGCCACAATTCCTAATACTGAAATATGCTATAAATTATATAAATTTGTAAACGAAAAGGTGTCATATAATTTCTAGATAGTCTGCTTACTTGACAAAATTTTTTCCAACATAAAGAAATGAACATAATTATAAACATTATACTCTCCATTTTAGAAAGGTAAAAATATTGCCAAGTTAGCAGATTATCTAGAAATTATATGACACCCTTTCGTTTACAAATTTATATAATTTATAGCATATTTCAGTATTAGCAATTGTGGCAAACAAGAACTTGGTCAAAATTTATATCTCACTACTTTTAATGGCCGAAAATTTGGAAAGGAACTTGGTCTTTTTTCACATTTATGTTTTTGTGAGGATCTTATTACTTTTTGACAAATTTTCTATAATAAAACTTTTTAAAATTAAAATTTCTAGTGTGTTTTATTTGTATTCATGATCATTATGCCAGTTGAAAGTGGCATAGTTACATAAAATAGTGGATTAGAGCGTGATAGGTGTTGGATTGTAGAACTTAAAAATGCACTATTGTGTCATTACAACAGGTCGCAAGTGTGTATGCAATTCGGTAAGATATTACGGCGTAAATTTTAGGGGGCATGACCCCTCCTATTTTCTAAATATATTTATATTTTAAAGTCTGCTTAGCCGAAGTACATAAATCAAAAGGATATGCCCAATATGCATGCAAAGTTTTAATAAGGTAGCTAGTGCTTTAATTTTTGGATTTTCTAATTAGGACTATTTGTCTACAAAATGTCAGCTCTCTATAGTATAATATTACGTAAAAATTTTTATGAACCTGGCCCTGCCGACTTTTATATCTACTAGTGCTTATGGTTCATGTAAAGTTTCGTAGGAAAAAGAAGCTAATGAGAAATACATAAGTAATAGACTAAAAACTGCTAAGCCAAAGGACATGAAATAAAAGGTTAAGATTTATGTGTGTAGTCACTGCCACTTTTTAAAACAGGAAATTTTTAGTTTGGATTGGTGCAATGTGTATGCAAAGTTTCAATAAAATTGAAACTAATTTTGAACTTCAAATGCTTGTTCCCATCCCCTGATTGTAAATTATGTGTATAAAATTTTAGCTCTCTAGCGTGAATTATACCTTTTAATTTTATGAGCATTACCCCTCCCACTATTTAAAACTAACATTTTTGTTGTCAGCAGCGCTTATAATTCATGCTAATTTTCTTCTGAATTATCCTAGACCGAAGTAGATTAAACACAAGGCTAAAATTTTATGGGAGTTATCACGCCCATTTTTTAGGTGATAGTTTAAAGTATTGTATACGTGCAACGTATATACAAGGTTTCACTAAAATTGCTTAAGTTAAAAGCTGTATATTAACAGCCTTATTTATATAATTTATTAAGGCTTTATAAAGGTGTTTTAAGACATATTTTTATAAAAAAATTTTCTTAAAAGACCTTTATAAAGCCTCAATAAGTTTTATAAATAAGGCTGTAAGCTTTAAGTTTCAAACAATATTAGCATGGCCCCGCCCATTCTTGTAAAATTTTTTGGGTTTTAAGATTTTTCTAGTTGGTTTCTCACCTAGGACCTACTTGTGTATCAAATTTCAGGTGCTTTGCGCAACTTTTAATTTTTATTTTTTTTTGGCGCAGCCCCGCCCCCTGACTAAAATTTCCGGGTTTTCAGGTTTTTCTTGTTTTTTTCTGACCTAAACCTACTCGTGTATCAAATTTCAGCTTCTTAGCACAACTTTTAATTTTTATGGGCGTAACCCTGCCCACTTTTCCAAACTCGAAATTTTTTTCGGCCAGTGCTTAGTATTCGTGTCAAGTTTCGTTGCAAACGGATAATAATCCATACATAAATAGTATATCTAAATATGCTGAGCCGTAGCACACGAATATGAGGTTTAAATTGTATGGGCGTGTCAACGCCCACTTTTTTAATGAAAAATTTATAGCCTTGCATTATCGCAGTATATATGCCGAATTTCAATAAAATAGCTTCCATTAAGCGCCTAAGATTTGCATTTTTAATTCTGACCTTTGTGGGCGTAGCCCCGCCCTCCGGGCTATAATTTCCGGGTTTTCAGATTTTTTAGTTTATTGTTCACCTAAACCTAGCCCTTTGTCGAATTTCAGCTCACTAGAACAAGTTTTAATTTTTATGGGCATAGCCCCGCCCCCCTGGTTAAAATTTCTGGGTTTTCGGATTTTTCTAGTTCATCGCTCACCTAGATCTAATTGTGTACCAAATTTCAGATCTCTAGCTATAGCGGAAGTGCTTCATAATATGGATGAGTGAGTCAGTAGGTCAGTGAGTATGTCTTAAAATATGCACTTTTTGCACCTCCATATCTCCGGAACCTTTAATTGTAAAACTTTCAAACTTCGCACATGAGGTAACATAAACTTATTCTAATTATGGTTTAAATATCATAATTTTACGACTGCGGGGAACAAAGTTATGAGGGGGGTAAAAACAGCTCAAATGGCTTCCTGTAAATATACACACTGAATGCATTGGCCTGAACTTGGCCTGGCGCACTGCTGTGCGCCTAGATAGTTCCACACATAACTAATAGACAATTCTATAGAGTCCAACATGTTTGGAAATTGTTTAAATAAATAAATATGTATATGTCTAAATCAAACAGTTTTTCATTAGTAATTAGTTTTTTTTAAGACGTTTTTTATTTATTGTATCTTCAATTATGAACTGACAATAAGTATTCAAATCTTAATCTAAAGTATAATTATTAGGCCCAACCAATGTCGGACATAAACTAAGTGATAGTTATTAATAATCATATGTAGTGATAAGCACAAAAAAAAATATTTTTAAGCAGCTGCATCTGGAGTGTTGTTTATTAGAGCCCTTGTATCTCTCTTTTTTTAAGCGGATGTGTCCAGTAAAGTTCAATATATTACGAGCAATCGGATTAGGATGTGACTCGAGTTTTGTTAGGTATTTGCCTGTGTATTTTGCAATTTCTTCAGTCACCAGTGTCATATTTAAATCACGATGTATATTTGAATTTTTGATGTACCAAGGAGCCGACGTTATGAAGCGTAAAGTTTTGGTTTGCCTTCGTTGGATTTTCTCAACATTTGAAGCTGAAGCAGTGCCCCATAGCTGAATTTCGTAGCACCATATTGGCTTTAAAAGCGACTTGTATATTAATTGTAATTGTAATTGTAATTTCGCACAGAAAAAGTGGTGATTTGACCTATAGTGCATTGCTCAAATCAATTTTTTAGAGTATTAAATCTATTTACAATATTCGAAATACAATATTGTTCGTATTTTTAAAACAAGAGAAAATTTATTGAATTTAAATATTCAAAATTTGAATAAAATTCATTTCAATATTATTTGACTACGAGAAAATCAAATAGTTTTTCTCAGAATTTAATTTGAAAAACAAACAATAAATTATTTCTTGAATAGAAACTATTTCTGAAAAATAAAAAGAAATATATATTAGACTTAAAAATATATAACAACCATTTATGATATATTTAGGTCAGAGAGTTCTATAGTTGAACTTTTTTTTTAACGGTATCAGCAATGAAAAAGAGCACTTTTTGTGCGAACGCGTATTTCTTATCTCTTTTCTTACTACTGAGCCTCTGGTATTCATTATATTTTTCACTATGAAATTTCCTTAGGTGTACAATAAAATTTGAATTTCATTTAGAGCTAGCACATATAATGATTTCGCGCAAGTTTTGCAAAAACCCAATATCTTATTATTTTTATTGACCTAAATATTTTGTTATATGAAAATAACGTTAAAAGTAGACAAAACACGGATATGGCTCTAACTGTATTTCTCAATTATCCAAGGTGATATATAATTGAGGCAATAGGTGGGTCCTCTAGAGGTCGTCGCAGGAAAAATCTTCATTACTAGAAATCTGGAGGTCCCTAACAAAATGCAACACTTTTTGAGTTTTCTGATTTTTTTATTTAATACAGTTCTACAGCTTAAAATCTATGTAAACATTTTCATAAAACAGACCAAAGGTCTATAGTTTTATTGTGACTCAATACCTAAACTAGATATTCAGACCAAAATTAAATAATTCCAATATGTATTCTCATCAGTCTAATTACAGTTATTCGTTTATTCAAGAAATTTCTCAAGTGGAAATGTTGCATTTTGTTATGGACCTCCTCAAATCATCTTACTAGGAGTATTTTCAATAATAAAAGAAATTTTTTTTATTTGTATATCTTTTTACAATTTAAAAGTATTTGAAACTATTTTTTATGAATTTGAAATAATTAATAAAGTTTTCGTTGAATAATATTAATTTGACTTACATATTAACAAAAAATTATTTGAATTTCAAAAAATTAAATGAAATAAAATAAAATTTCATTCAAACTATAGAAATATAATTTAAAAAAAAAATCAGCCGCTGAATTCAAATAAAGCATTAATTTGTTATATTTTTATTTAAATTTCTGAAGGCGTGATATTTTTTTAAATTTTCTGACAAAAAATAAATTTATATTTGAAAAATTTTATTTCAAATCAATAACAATAAATTTTAATTCATTTCATGAGAAATGTCAATAATTTCAATGAAATTCTATTTCTTAAACAGAAATAAAATTTAAGTTTAATTTAATTTTATGAAAAAATTCAAATAAAAAAATCATATTGAACAGCTATGCTATCTTGAGGCACACCAGACGGGACTGGAATAATCTTAGATTTTTGGTCTTTGAAGAGAACATACTGAATATATGATAACATCCAATTCAAGAGAATGGGTGATAGTCCAATTTTGTCTAATTTAAAAATGAGGATATCGTGATTAACTTTATCGAATGCCTTGCTGAAATCCGTATAGATTGTGTCGGTTTGCATGTCTTTGTAAAACGAAGATACTACATTTGTTGTAAATTCCAATAAATTTGTAACTGTTGATCGGCCATTTCTAAACCCGTATTGGTGAGGTGAAAGTAATGATGATATTTGATGGGATAGTATATCAGTTACTATTTTTTTCAATAGCTTAGGTATAGCGCTCAATTTAGCTATGCCTCTATAGTTAGCTAGGTTAGATCTGCTGCCAGATTTGAATAGAGGTATAATAAATGATTTTTTCCACATATTTGGGAAGTAGCCGTTGGAAAGAGATATGTTGAATAAGTAAGTTAAGGGCATAATTAACGATTGCGAACATTTAATAAGCACACAGTTTGGAACTCCATCAGGGCAGAATTGGTCGGAACTTTTCAATGTTTTTATTGCATTCATAACAGTAGATGAGCCTAGAATTGGGCAGACAATTTGAGTCATTTCAGGAATTGGATATGGGTACTTTGATAGTTTGTTTTATTTCTTCTCTGAGTAAGTGGAAGAAAAAAAGTCAGCAAATAAGTCGCAAATTTCAGAATCACTAGAAGATTCAATATCCCCAAATTTCATAATTGCTGGGTAACCAGAGATTCTACGCTTCGAATTCACGAACTCATAGAACGATTTTGGCATAAACTTAAAATTGTTTTTTATTTTTAGCAGATAGTTGTTATAACATTGATTATTTTCTAAGTTATAGAGTGACCTTGAAATTTAGTATTGACTATAATCAAAGTTAAGGCCAGTTTTTCTACATCTTTTGTAGTGTTTGTTTTTCAAGTTTTTCAGTCTTGATAAAGCTCTGGTATTCCAAGGAGGTCCATTTGGAGCTCTTCGCACTATTATTGGTATCGATCTCTTAAAGCAGTCAAATAACCCAGTCTAAAATTTATTTAAGATTGCATCGATTTCTGTAGTACTAAAGTTTTTGAGTGAACTGTATTCGAACTAATTTTCAGTCAAAAGAAGATAATTTAAGTTTAAAGTTTTTAAACGCACTAATAATCCCAAATTAATATTTTACTTATAAAGTAAACTATTTTTTTATTAAAAATACATTGAAATTGATTATTGAAGATAATTTAATTTGTTAAAATCCGCATGCCTGAAGTCAAAATTTTTTTCATAATTTGTACTATTCCTTACAAGAAGTTGATTTTGTGGGAATATATATATCTCCAGAGTAGGATGGTATGTATCTTCTGGCGACAATATTGGATCTATACGTTTAATAGAATAATCATCACATTGATCAACATATATCAAATCCAGTACCCTGCCTAATGAATTCTGTATATTATTTATTTGAAACAGTGCCAAATCTGCAATACTATTAGCAAAATTAATGCTAGTTTCAGAAGTCGCTGATGGAACTAGAAAATGTAATTCGGGCTGTTCATACCATGTAATATTTGGAAGATTAAAGTCTCCGAGCACCAAAACTGAATTTCCAGGCTTAGATTGCTTCAAAACGAGTTCAATGGCTTTGCTGTGTGATTCGTATATTTGCTGACTTGAAGCTGGGGGGATGTAAGAGCATGTTACGAATAATTTATTTGAATTCAATTTAACGTATACGCAGATAAATTCGATGTCTTTAATATTATCTACTAATATCTCTTCAGATGGCAAAAATGTGGAAATAGCAATCAAAACGCCGCCACCATCTCTTCCTACTCTGTCACGTCTATAAATCTGGAATTTACTACACATTATTTCGGAGTTATTTATTTTCTTTTCAGGTTTATCCCGAAGCTCTGTTTCCGTAAGCACTACGATATTATGTTCAAGATTGAAGCTTTGAAGATAAAAGGATTTTAGTTTAGTGTTCATGCCACGTACGTTTTAGTAACAAACGGATATGTATGATGATTTAGAAGTTTTGTTTGGAATTATTTTACTATTTTTTGAAGCGAGTTTTGCATTTAGTTTTTTGATTGATGATCGGAGGCTTTGGGTAGGCTTACATTATTGCTATCGTTATATACAAACTCTCTTACTATTGTTTTTTTTCGGCCAGAAGCTTGCTTTAACTAAGCGGTCGAATATGTTTTCAGAAACAATTATCTTAAATGACGCTCTATTTCTTGAATTTATTTTGGAGCTTTTAATATCATCATCTGAGCTGGTATCTAAATTTTGCTTTATGTGGAACTCACCGTCGTTTATAGTTGTATCAGTAGTAAAACGGGTTGCAAATATGGTTTTCCTGAGAAGAATCACTCTTGTCGGCTTAGCTGTCATATTAAGTAAGGGTTGATTAGAAATCTGATTTGATGGACCTTTGTTTACTTCGTTGTTAGGAGATATGGTATGTGATGGAGAGAACATCAATAATTCAGGGGGATGGGAAGTTTGAACAGGCTTAGGGATAACATTCGATCTGATATTTTTTATCGGGTTTGACACTGTCAGTGATGAACTGGTAGAAGGACAGCTAGAATGTTGGTCAGGAGAATCATTTGAGATGGCCACAGTATTTTCAAACTCCTTTGGCAAATCAGTAATCATTTCAGGATTTGAAGAAACATTGGACGAGCTACATGCAGATGCCATTGTGGAAGCTATAGGTTGTTTAACAGCGAGGGGGTTGATGATGTTCTAGCTGCTCTCTTACGTTTCACCTTGGGAGAAGCCGTAAAATTTTCCAAATTTGTGAATTTTGAGAAAAGTTCGCCGTATTTGGTTAATTTTTCTTGTAATGCAATTAAGTCATTTTTAATATCTTCAAACTCAGTTTTATAGCTTTTGAAGAAATTATAAAATTCAATATTAATTATTTAACAGTTTTTACAAGTCCATTGAAGATGTTTTGTTTTGTCGCCTAATGCATCAGCATCGCGTGGTTTAAGGCCACTACATTTTAAATGACAATACCCCAAGCAAAGCCAGCAGGAAACCAACCATACGATCATCAATGGTCACACTGCAATTTTGCATCTCTAATTATAAGTGCAAATTATATTGTATTGCGGAGTTTTTATTTAATTTTTAATTTGATTTTCGGCATCAAAACTTAATGTTTAAAATTGTTTTGTTGGAATAATGGAATGTGGACACAATGTACTGGCAATATAATTTATAACTTTTGATCTCTTCTCAAGCTTTATAAAATTGTATGCATCTTGTTTAGGTAAATAAACACATTGCAAATTCTTCTTCAACCTTTGTACATTTTCATTAATTCAAGTAGATGGATAATTAATTCGTCTGTTGGTAAAGTGAATAATTAGCACTTTATTGTTTTAATGGTAAATGAAATTAAAAAGTCAGAGGTTCCTCATGTTATATAACATTAAAAATTAAATTGCTTTTTAATTGTCACTATAATCGTGTAAAATTTATAATAAAAAATTACAAAAATACTGTAAATATCATCATGGACATATGAACTCGTATGGTCTTAGTAATTCTGCAATGTGCTTAAAATTAATTTTGTTAAATATGCATGTAATAAATAAATAACATAGTGCTTGGTAATTTATTTATTTATTTATTTAGTACATATTATACAAAGTAAATTTGTATATAAATTTGTATTTGGGCGGAGTAACTAGACCATATGCCCAAGATGGTATTAACAGTATTTTAAAAGTTTTTGTGACTGACTGTACACGACCTATGCCTTCACATAGGAAGTAGCAACGTGGTTGTTAAAGAAATTCCACAAAAAACCGCACTTAAGAGATAATTACGATGACGCGAGAGATGTTCCTCAACCCAGAGCTGCTTAACGACTGCTGCTTGGTAATTTATTAGGCGTTTAATGGTTAATAACTAGGGTATTCATTCGGTTAACTGATTAATTACTTCCCGATTTTAATTTTAAATTGGCTTTTTTCGATTAACGTTTAAACTGGTTAATTTCAGTCCATTACCCGATTAACCGTCGTAACAAATTTTTTCATATTTTGCAGTATTTTTATAACGTATTTTTTGTGTGTTTAATTATTTGTTTCGTCTCATATACAAAAGGTATGTGTTTAGAAATAATTTTTCATACAAACAAAGAAGTATGTTCAGTGATGCTAACATATGTAAGTACTCGTAAAAAAAATTTCAAAATCTTTGGACGTCGCTATAAAAGAGTTAAGTGAAGACTCTGTTATTCTAATTGAACTAGAGGGAATTATTAAGTTTTTGTTTAATAACACAGTGCAACAGCCAAAATCGGAGTGGGATCAAACCAAAGGCAAATGAAAGTTGACGTCTTCCAGAACAAAACCTTCAAGGCTTTCTTTTAGTTTAGTGCTAAATCTACTAAATTTGAGTAGATTTTTTATACGCACTTGAAGTTGGTATTTTGAAAGGCTGTCTAACAAGAAAAAATCATTTATAATTTGAAATTAATTAGCATCTATATTTCCAATGATATTACAAAGTACATTTTATTATTATCAGTACGTTACTATTACAAAAATTTTATGTTTATGGAAAAAAAAATTTTGTTTATTCTGGAAAAAAAAATATTTTTTCATTACAAAAACAACTCTTGTATATAAAAAAAATTATTTTTATAAAAATATATATGTTCAAATTTGCAGGTTTCTCACATACATATTTAAAGATAATTCTCTCAAAGTATGGTTAAGGTTAGAAAAGAATCGTCCATTTCCAAATTGTGTTTATCTAAATTTCGATGCTAGAACAAATACTACATTTACTACTACTATTAACTACAAATAGCATAAAAATTTTCTGGACTGGTCCATACAACATGTTTTTTGCGTAATAATTCCACTAATAACTTGTAAATGGACAAATGTAATATAAAAAATATTTTTTTGGATGGCTTTCGAAAAGAAAAATTTCAAGAATTTTTTTTATGTAACACAAAATATCTCTTAAACTAGAGGTGCTAGAAAATAAATAAACCTATTTTTGTAATCAGCGAACAAAAATACATAAGAATTAGTTATATTTGGTCAAAAAAATTATAATCAAAAAATTTTAAAAGGATTGAACTAAAAACACACGATTTTTGACATCCTTACAATAATAGTCAGATACCCTGATATACTCATCAATGTGAATCTATTTAAATGAAAGGGATTTTTGTGTAGATAAATAATCCAGAAAGTATTTTTAAGTTTGGAGTACAATTCGTAATATATTAACGGTATAATACGAAAAGAGATGCAAATTATGCAAATCCTTAATGACACTATATCTTCAAAACTAGAGCTGATAGAGAAAAACTAATGACGCCATCGTAATCAGGAGACGAAAATACATAAGGATCAGTCATTTTTATTTAAACATCATAAAAAACCCTCTATTTTGTTGTGCAGTGTAATCAAAAAGAGAACACAAATTGAATAGATGACAGTGAGTTAAAATAGATGATTATCCTCTAAAAAAGAGGACGCATGGTTGGTTACCTTATTTAAACATACATACATACACATGTATTTATCTTTACAAAATTATAAAACCAAAAAATAAAAAGGAAATCGATTCAACACTAAAAAAAACTATACCCCTATCACGGTTTTCAACTTTTGAAATAGTTTGATTAGGATTGATAAATTTGCATTGCCATTCTCCACTAAATTAACAGTTGACTTTTCAGTTGTATTTTGGTACTGTCATTTACAACTCTGCGTAAGTTTGATTGAGAAAAACGTTGAGTATACACAACTGCTTTTTAGTAGTTGTGTCTGTGGTTGGGTTCTTCTAGTTATAGGTTGGTGCGAAATAATAAGCAGAAAAAATGGAAAAATCGTAACTAGAAATAATTGTTATGCTTAACATAGCGTTTATACCTGATATAATATCAAATATTTTTCTATCAGCAAACGTCAAATTTCATAGTAGAGCGAATTATATTACGTGTGGACTGCAATATTAGTATTATATTAATATTATTATATCAGGTATTATAATATTGTTTTCATAATATATATTTAGAAAACAATATTATGATATCAAGTGTCAAAAAACGCACACATACATAAATACGTGAAGATAATTTTTTGTATTAAAGTGAAAATTAATATTTTTTTATAAAAAAAAAATGCGGAAATGTTTTAATTATGCACGATATATTAAGGAAATACCAAAATTTTTATGAAACACACATTACTATTACAATAAACGAAGATTTTTACTGCACGGCTGCCTGATATTTATGAAATATTATGATATTTACAAGAGTACGTTTTCCCCTACATAGATATTAATATCAATATTAATATATTTTTCTTCTTATTCTGCTGACGTTCTCTCTCATATTATATCAGAGTTAATATCAGGTATAGACGCTATGTAATAAAAAATTTTCAGTATCGGTGGTATACCGGGCACATATAAAGATTTCTTTAAATATGGTTTTAGGTGATCTAAAAAATAGCAAAACGCTTTTTTGTTCTGCCGAAAATAACTAAAAACCTTCAAATATTATTTTTTAAAGAATACGTTCCCTATTTTGATTATTTCTTACCTTGCATTGGGTAGTTGAAGAGGGTTGAAATCAGCACGAATTTTTCTTCTGATACGTAGCACATCTATAATTGAGACTTCGTTTTCGACTACACAATTCTTATCCATTTGGTATGATTTCTTTGAACTTTTAGTTAAATACTTTTTCTAAAACTTTGTGTTTTGTTTCTGTCAAATTTGATATTTTAAGTTGGCAACACGATGACAATTTTAAATAAAAAACAGTTGTGGTTCACAATACTAAAACAAAGCTTGGTCGTGTGTAAGTTTGGTCTACTCTTACACGACCAAACTGAATTTTGTTGAGAACCGTGATAGGGGCACTAACTAAAACTTTGGAAAATTTACTAAATTTGAGTAAAAAAAAGTTGTTGTATGGCGCCAAAGCTGTTTTTTACTTGAAACCAGTAAAATATTTACTAAATTTCTAGTTCATTAATGAACTAGTTTATAGTAAATATATTTTTATATTTAAGTAAAATTTTTCTAAAAATTAAGTAAAATTTTCCCATAAAATTCGGAGTTTTGCAAAAAAAATTTTCATCTTCGATCTCGAATTTAGTAAATTTTTCAAAGTTTTTTTTATGTCTTTAATTCTGGTACATATTTTATTATTAATTAAATTCTATACCACATGGCAATATTTTTTATTATTCTTCATATTATATTCTTAATTAATTCACCATACACTCATATTAATTCCTTAATAGGGGACAAGTATTGAACCAGCAACCTTCTGACTGATAGGCAAGCATTAAAATTTTTGAGTTTTGAAATTTTATTTTATTTTCAACAAAATATATTTCTAGTTCAAATATTCCTCGGAAATACGAAAAATTTAGTTTGATTAATTTAGTTTTTTTTAATTTAGTTTTTTTGCTTAATGCAAATAAAAAATATATTCTATAATTTAAATGAAAAAATACTTAAAACTGGGTAATATTTTTCTCAAAATTAGAATACCTTTTTATATCTTTCAAGTAAGTCAAATTTGATGAACATATCAGGAGTAAGTCCTTTGCTAAAATTTATTTTTTGATTTAAAACGAGATTGACAAGTTCTCAGTTTTCTTAAACTTTTAAACCATTTTCCAATTTTTGGTAAATATTTCCTTAAAGCCATGAACTTGTCCTTGAATGTGAGAATTTTTGTGTGCATTTTTATGAACTGTGCTTAATTTTTACTAGATTTTTAGATTTACTTAAACTAAAAAAAAAAAATAAAAGTGCTATATTCGGCTGTGCCGAATCTTATATACCCTTTACCAAAGTGCTTTTATGTAGTATAGAAACACATGCATAAGCACACACAAAAAAAATTGGACCTAGTTATTTTTATGTACAAAAAAATTTATTTTCAAAACCTAAAATCATCATTTCAGATTTTTCTGATTTCTTATACCAGTCTAGTAGTTCTTAAAAAAAATATAGAAAGTGTGTTAAGTGAAAAAAAAGAAAATTAAAAAAAATTTTTTATTTATTTACTTTAATACCCAGAAAAAAAGTTCAAAGTTTCCAGCTCTGGAGCTGTGGTTTTTATTTTTATAATTTTCTACACAAAACTGTTCTTTCCAAAACGTTTTACGTTTATATTTATAAAAGAAAATATAAAAATTAATTAGACTTAGTTACTTTTATATATCACAAAAAGTGTAAGTTTTCCAACCCTGAAATCATCCTTTTTGATTTTTCTGATTTCTTACACCAATCCTTTTCTTTTAAGAATTCAAGATATGTTTAGTTTAGAGAAAAAAAGGAAAAAAATTTTTTTTTGTACAAAAACAGTTAAAGTTTTCCAACCCTGGAATCGTCTTTTCAATTTTTTTAATTGTTTTTTTATTTGAAATACCAATTTTATTCGTACTCAAGCATAAAATAAGTTTATTTAATAAAGAAAAAATAAAAATTAGTTTTCGGTAGTTAATTTTTTATATCACAAAGAGTGTAAGTTTCCCAACCCTGGAATCCTCCTTTTTGATTTTTCTGATTTCTTATACCAATCTTTTTTTTAAGAATGTAAGATGTGTTTAATTTAAAGTAAAAAAGGAAAAATTTGTTTTAGTAAGTTAGTTTTGTATAAGAAATAAGGTTTTCCAACTCTGGAAACGTCGTTTTAATCTTTTTAATTTTTTTTTAATTTGAAATACCAAATTCATTCGTACTGAAATATAAAATAAGTTTATTTTATAAAAAATAAAAATTAGTTTTCGGTAGCCAATTTTTTATATCACAAAAAGTGTGGGTTTTCCAACCATGAAATCATACTTTTTGATTTTTCTGATTTCTTATACTAATCTCTCTCTTTTAAGAATATAAGATATCTTTAATTTATAGAGAAAAAAGAAAAATAAGGATCCAGAATATATATACCTTATGGCTCGCTTATTAATATTCTGGAAATTACAAACGGAATGACAAACCTATATATACCCTTTTACCATTTTATGGTAAAGGGTATAATTACTTAAACTCAGAAACTTATTTTTTCTTTAATAATAGTATATGTCTTTTTTTTGAGTGAATGGTTTATATTATTTTAAATTACAAGTAATTTTGCTTTACAATATATCGTGCCATAACCGCTAATATAGCTTAAGCGACATAATTTTCAAACTTAAATTTTTGAACAAAAACGGTCATTTGCGATCGTAAATAGTCAATTTAAGTAAAAAAAAACGAATCCAAAAAAATGTGTCGCTTAAGCTATTTTAGCGGTTATGGCTCGATATGGCTAAAGTAATACGTTGCAATCATAATCACTAATCATAAATCACTTTTATATATAAACGTTGTTTTTGTAATAAAAACAAACAACATTTTTTCCATAAGCATACAAATTTTGCAATACGTAGTACCGTACTGATAATAATGAAATGTACCTTGAAATCTCATTAGTAGGGAAAGGATTTTCATGCTTTTTGTCACATGTTTAGGTCGCAATTTAAATAAATAAATAAATAAAATAAAATTAAATAAATAAATATATATTTTAGCATATTTCATTATAAATATATATTTTTAATAAATTTTTAACTTTTTTTCATGCAATAAAAGAAATTTTAGTGTTTTTTGATTAGTTGAAAAGTAAAAAAGCTGCAGTTTTTACGACTGTGTAAGAACAAAAAAGAGGAAAACGAAAACAATTTCAACAGGGATAAAAATTCAATACCTTGGCTTAGGGAAAAATATCAACACGTTAAAAAAAGATGGAATAAAAGCCTATTTAAACCCAAAATATTTGTGTAATTTTTTCTTGGGCGCTCTTTACTGGTTCCGTATTAATTTCATGTGGATATAAAGTGTTTTTAAAAGCGCCTTTACCTGTTGCAGCCTTTAAAGAAAAATATTCAGGGATACAACTACCCCACAACCTATATTAATTAGATGGGAAGCATGGTTGAAGGCTGTCGAATACTATATTTCTATTAACAAAATTGAAGAAATTTTAAAGTAAAAAATATACTTAAGCATTGAATTGATATCTGTATGTACATGTATGGCTTTCTTGAAGATGAATTAATTGAAGATGCGGTAAAAAAAAAGTGTGCTCTGAAAGGCAGAATAGACGAAGAAATTAAAAATAAATTAGATCAAGTTATACAAAAATATTATGGACTTAAAAAAATGCAATAAATTGCATCAATATTTTATAGTTCAAACAGCGAAAACTTCGAAACTTACGACCTATCCCACGATGTCGACAATAAATGTTCTATCGCTCAATTATAGTGAAAACAAAAACAAATTTGCTTATTTAAGCGATAGAAAGTTTCTTGTCGACATCGTGGGCTAGGCGGTTTATATTTCACAGCAGAACTCGCAGTATTTAAACATGCACGAAAAACTGACGTGGAACGTTAATATCATATTATATAAGAGTTCGACTTATATTTAGTATTCCATATGAAAGCATTGAAGATGAGCTTTTTGTGTTTTAATGACCAAATGTTTGTTAAAAATAAGCAATTAAGCTGATTTTTTGTAAGTTTTAATGTTAAAAAAAAAGAGTTAATAAATGCATATTTTATTAGTTTTAAGTACATTTTATTTTTATTTTTAATGTATATTTTATGTGCATAAAACGCGATTTTAAATGCATGAAAATCCTTTCCCTACTCATTAGAAATATGTTTTACGTTGAAGTAACATCAAAAATTGATTTTTTTTAGCGACAAAAAGTACAAACACCGTATTTTCTATGACAAACTGCAAAAAATAGCAAAATTTATATGACAGCGCCATCTAGCGTGAGTTTTAGGAAGAAATAAGTATCAGAAATGGATTCCTCCAACATAAAAACAGACGATACAATAAACTTGAAAGCTACAATAGCAAGAGTCTTCAAATTTGGTATGAGTTAATATGAAACATTATTGCCGGAATCCAAATTCAATTTTTCGCAAACGAACTTTCAAAATTATCCAAAATTTTATAAATTACACAAAACGAACTTTGTGTTTCATATAAGTAATGCTTTTTATTTAAGGACATATATCAAGTGATTCTTACTACTTGTTTTTTCAGTGTAAAAAACAGATTAGTGAATTGTGGCAATTCCAAAAATGCTCAGTGAATTTTGCCTTTCACTATGAATACACGAACAAGCGAACAACGCTAGTAAATTATTGAATTTTGTTATCAAAATTCGTGCTGTGTGAAAAATGTGTTTCGTAAGTAGTTACGTCCATTTTGTGGTTGTCGTAGTCGACCCATCGACTAGGTTTTTTTTTGCGATGCACCAGTTTCACTTTTTTGAACATCAATTCACCAACCCGCGTACGAGAGCGGGTTTAATGGCTTTTCAAATTTTATGCGCAGATTTTCCAAACGAAAATTATGCTCATTTGCAGAGATGAAAATTCCCGACATTTTCGATAAAAAGTTGTATTTACAAAAAATCTAAAGAATTATTTCGCGTTCTTGAAGAATATATCAATTTTATGTCTTATTGTTGTATATCTGGTACCTGTTTACTCAAAAAATTAACCTCCATTTGCAAAAATTATGACACCTTTACATATGGTAATTATTTTTGCGTCCCCTCAGTATATTTACTGCATGTCATATATTGCAAGTTTTAGTTTTAATATTTCTTTTTCAACATTTTGTTGGTCCAATACCTTCATATGCAAATAATATTGACGGCAATTTATTCTTAGGTCAGTTTTTGTTAATTTTAATTTGCTGAAAATTCTTTACACTGAAAAGTTCGAAAATAACAGAATAAGAACATATCCAAATATTGCCAACAGAACAAGATTATACAATTAATGGAGTTAAATTCTTTTTAAATTAAATGAAAATGCTTGATAGAAAAATTTAGTCGTATATAATCTTAAGGCGAAATTTTTTTTTTTTTTTTTGCATGTATTTATTTATTGTATCTTCATATATGAACTAACAATAAGTATTCAAATCTTAAATCTATAAAAAAAAATTATTAGGCCAGACCAGTGTCGGACATAAACTTAGTGGCGAAATTACACAAAAATTTTATGATCCAAAAATAGTTAAAGAAAAATATTTTGTCCCATTTTTGGATAATTACACAGAAATCGGCAACATTGATTTGGAAAACAATTAATATGAGTATAAATTGTAGAGCTGGCGAACAAAGCCAGACTAGTCCCGTTAACAATTTTTTTTTACAGGAGAGGCAAATTACTGAACTTTTTAGGTTGGAACTAGCAAGGAAAACTCAGTTTTCTTTAATGTTTAAGGTAGGATCGAACTGGTTTTGATGTGTACTTTGAGAACCCGAAAATAAATTTAAAAAAAATATGTACCAAGGACACGTCTAGTTTTGTTCGCCAGCTCCTCAATTATAATCAATTTAAAACAATAAATGTTTGTGTTTTGTTGTTTTTATGTTCCGTCATCGATCACAGCACACCCTACCTATCACTCATATACCATATTCTCACACACTTACATTGAATAAGTTGTTATTTTCTACCCTAGAAATTCCCTAAAAATAATTTATGTGGCAAAACAACCTTTGCCGGGTCAGCTAGTATGCTATATGAGGAGTCGCAGATAAAAACGTGCCTCTTCATTTTTTTAGAAAATGTTTTTTTGATGTATTTGCATTAATTTGTTTAAGTTCTATTGGAAAAAATCTTATTTGCATAACATTTCTTCCCTTCTCCCTATTACGGTTTACAACTCAACTATGTTTAGATGAAATTGTAACAACTTAACCTTAAAACAACTTAACTGTTTTTTGGCATTCTGAATTACAACTAATTTTAGTTGTATTCGAAACAATGCTCGAAAAGAAAAGATTTTCATCTATGCTATGTTTTTTGAAACCATAGTAGCCATCACAAAACATTTTAAATAGTTTTAATTTTGGCCTTGATTTTTTTTTTTTTTTTTTTGATTTCATGTTTAATGAACGTGGCAACAATATTGGTTGACAAATGGGATTGGTTGGAGTCTGAAATAATGAAGCAAAACTAAGGCCGGGTTTCCATCTGTGTGCCATGTGCCACACAAGCGTAAAAAAAGCGTAACCACTAATTACTAATGAAAAACAATTTGATTCAGACACGTATTTATTAAGTTAAACAGTTTCATACATAACTAATAGACAATTTTATAGAATCCAACATGATTGGAAACTGTTTAAATCAATAAATATGTGTCTGAATCAAACAGTTTTTCATTAGTAATTAGTTGGTTACGCTTTTTTGGGCAAATGACACACAAGAAATGCCAGATGTAAACTCGGCCTAATACAACACTCGAAATAAAAACCAAAATACAAAATAAAAACCAAATGATAAAAATCAGTTGTCTCGTGGTGAAAAAAGTTGTAATACATAATAAAAATTTTACAACTAGAACCAAAGTATCCATTTAGTTGTAAATCATAATAGGAGCCTTGGTCTTTAAAAAATTGTATATTAATAAAGTTAAGTTTTTTTATTACAATTAATTTTTGCTTATTTCATATTTCAAACAATTTGGAAATGGACGATTTAAAAGTTTTAGATTATTTCGTTTTTTACTTTTAAGAAAAAAAAACTCGTATTATTTTCTTTTGTTAACAGTTTTGTGAAAGCAAAACGAAACAAGCAAATCAAAAAATTTGAAATCGTCCATTTCCAAATTGTTTGCTTCTAAATTCGGATGCTAGAACCAGTAATGCCAGAATTTCTTCACCAAAAATGGCTAAATGTAGACAAAAAAAAAAATGGCTAAAAAATGGCTAATCGCCATCGAATGCAAAAATGATGAGCTTTAGCAAACACAAGACAGTATTTCATATATCATTTTTTTAAAGCAAATCGGGAACTTTTTTAAAGTAAATAAAAACAATAAGTTGAAGTAATAAATAAAACAATTTTTCTTCAAGTATAAATACTTTCAGCTCGCTTTCTATTCATTTGTACATTCTGCTATTCAGTCTTTAAATTTTTAGGCTACTAATCCTTTCCTTACTTTTTATTAATTTTCTATTTCTTTAACTTTTATTTAAACTTTAATTATTTTTTATTTTCACTCGTGTAAAACAAAAATTAACCTTGTTTGATTCATATCATAAACCATCAATTAGACCCGACAACTTATAACAACATTGCAATGATTATAAGAACGGAGTAGCAAATCTTATTGCTACCAATTTAGCCATCTCTTTCATATAAGCGCTTTTAGACTGCTGCAACAAAAATGGCAAGTTTGAACAGCGATTTATTGATGCTAGGATCGCCCGGTGGTTTAAATTAGACCACTTGACACCTAGTATGTCTTTATTTATTATAAATACATGGGTACAAAACAAAGCCTTTTTTCAAGCAAATTTTTTACCACTTTTGAGCCAATAATTTGGAAAAACATTTATATTGTGCATATCTACAGAAAAATACCTTTTAAACCATATAAGTTTCACCAATATTGGTGGACGATAAGGTACTTAAAAGTGTACGACAAAAAAAATGTGTGCCGTATTTATGTATATAGATATAAGATTAATGATATTACTCTGTTGTGTTTTTTGGTAGTTAATAAATTTTCCTTAAAAAGTCATATAAAAATTTCATGTTTGTAAAAATAGCTAGATTAAAATAAAAATGGCTAAATAAATAGCTAATAGCTAAACTCACTTTTTTTCGGCTAAATGGAATGAAAAATGGCTAAATTTAGCCAGAAAATGGCTAAATTGGCATCACTGGCTAGAACATATACTATTATTTTGTATTTTCTAAATTTCAACTTTAACAGGCGTTGCATGTGTTTTAACATCCGCTCTCACAATAAAAGATGTGAAAACGATGTGGAAGCCAGGACATGGACGTATAACTAGAGATGGGAAAATGTCGTGATTTTCTCGAATCACGCATGCTTGTCGGTTGAGCGAACGTGCGTGATCATGAGGCAAAAATAAAACACTCACCGCACACCTCTAATTTTAGCGGAACGTCTAATTTCATATAAATATTTTTTTCTTGATTAACATTTCTTACTTTTATTACTTGTTTGATTTGTTAAAGGTACCAATACACTACATGTTTTTGCTTGTGTTTTTTTCAAGTTTACAATTCACATGTTTTTTTTGTGTCTGTCAAACTTGATTAATTTACATACGGTTTTTAATTTTTGGTCACCAACTTGTATGTACAATTACACGTGACATCGGCCATGATTGTTACAACAGCTTTTATTATAACATTAAAGCCGCTGGAAATTTCTTTGGCAGCGTTGCTGAAGTGCCGGCGTCACAAATATTTATTTAATTTTTTTTATTTTAATCTGCAAAATATAGAGCTTGTATCAACACTTGTTATATACTTTATATCATTGTTATTAAAATTTTAAAGTGAGATAAAAAATAATTAATTTATCACTAATGCAAATACTTTAAACGGACGGCTAATGATATCGGAGACATTCAACATAAGAAAATAGAACATGCTCTAATTGAAAATTTGTCTTATGTTTTTGCTGGTGTATTTTTACACAAGCAAAGTTTTTGAGGTCACCAACTACATGTTTTTACCGAATTATCTAAAATTTGACAGGTGCAATGTAAAAAACATGTAGTGTATAGGCACCTTAAGTGAAATATATAGTTGAATCTGGTACACATGCAATAAAATGGTATACATGTATTAACAATAAATGTTAAGACGTTATGACACTTAGGACTCTTAAGATACTGGTGTGAATACCCCAATTATTTCTTAAAAATTTATAAAACAGTGCTCGGTCGTCTAATTTACCGTGCAAAATATTGAATTAGTTCTAAAATTGGTTCATAAATCCAAAATATGATAGAAAATTATATAATTTTTTTTTTGACCTCGAGCTTAAAGGAATTAGGCAAGATATTTAAATAATAAAAAATAAAAAAAAGAATGCGTTACAGCTAAATACAAAGAAGATACTTGACAACGTATGTGTGAAATGTGTATAAAAAATTTACTACTATACTGGAATCTTTTATTCGTTTGCAAATCTTCCACGGAAGCGTTTTTGAAGAAAAAAAAACTTAACTAATATTGCAGTCCACACCTAATATGATTCTCTCTGCTATAAAATTCAACGTTTGCTGACAGAAATATATTTGATATTCAGTAGCTCGTTTTTGTATTTCTCGCATCTTAAAATTTCTCACATGAAATGTGAAACACAAAATTCCATGGTTTCTCGATATGTGAGAAAAAAGTGTTTCTGTATTTGAATGCGAGAACAGGGAACACTGATTAAATGAAAACAAAATGTCACAAAAGTATTATTTTAATAACAAAAAAAGAAAGTATATACAAGAAAAATAAAATAAAATAATGAACATGTATATAAAGTGAATGTAAAATGCTTGAAAGAAGTTTTTTCTATCAACTGTTTCTACATATGAAACAAGGCACATTCACCAGGTAGTAGCGGAAACGCAGCTGAGCTATTTTTTTTAAATTATAGTTTATTCGAAGCTTCAAAAATTGTTTACGAAAGAGAAATTAAAATAAAAAATTTTAAAAAATTTTCAATGTGAAAAATATTTTATTAAAAAAATTATTTTGAAACAAATTTAAAAATATGAAAAAACTATTAAAAAATTGTTAAAAGTGCCTAAACGTTGCAAATTTTGTGAGTGGTAGCTGCCGTGAAGAAACTTTTTCAAATTTATGTGATTAATTTTCATCTTCTATATAATTAATAGGCAAACATGTTTTTTGTAATCCCTTTTGCGCTGGTACCACTGCACCGATTTTAAAAAGATTTATATGGTTTTAAAGGGTTTTTTATAAAGATGCTCAGAATCTATATTTTATTGAAATCGGTTTAGTATTTTGGGAGCTATAAGCGTTTAAAGTTGCTACTACTACATGCAAATATATTACACACGCATTTATTAGCTTACAACCCTCTAGTCAGACTAGAACCATATGTCTCTATGTCAATACTCTTTCTCCAGCGACAATTGCACTAGTTAAAATGTCGACAACTTTCCTTTTATGCAAGAGTAGAGATACGTTAGAGACAACAGTTGTAATGTATTTCTATGGATATTGTCATTGAACGCATCAATAGTTTGTTTTTCTTTTTTATTATCCTATGCAATAATATTAAATAAATATATGTAGACGAGCGTCACTAAAACCTACTAGTGAATCCTTGGTTCAAATATCTCAATATCGTCATAAAAGAACTACCTTCTCAATAGTGCTAAAGTCTACTGGTAGATTTTCAATGACAACCTTATGTTATATGTCAAAAGGCGATTACATTGGCTGGGGTACACCTAGTAAGTAGCACTATTGACAATGTCACTAGAAAATCAATATAATTTTACTATTGACAACGAGCGAGGAAATATCGATATTGTAGACTAGAGCCCCTAAAACTTACTAGTGAATCTTTGGTGCCAATGTCTCCATGTGGTCCCAAAAGAACTACTTAGTCAGTAGTGCTGCAGTCTAGTGGTGGATTTTCAATGACAAGCTAATGTTAAATGTCAATAGGCGATTACATTGGCTAGGGTAGACCTGGTCAGTAGTACTACTGACAACGTCACTAGTAAATCACCACAATTTCACTATTCGCACTTTCTGCAGGGAAGTAAAAAAGAAACAAAACATGAGTGTGTGTGTGGGTTTGTAGTATTTCTCTTGATCTAACAATTTTTTTCTCTTATTTGTTGTTGAATGAAAGCCATAATACTTAAAGGAAGAGAGTTGAATAAATTGAATTAACTTGGTTAAAGGGATTTTGTTTATGTTTTTTTAATTTCATCTATTATTTAATTATGCTTGCATATTTATGTAAGTTTGTGTGTGGCTGTATTTTAATAAATTTTTTATGAAGTTTACATAGATACATTTTCTTTGAATCTTAAATTATTTACATTTTGATTCTAGAATACGGACGAGTGTGTCGTCCGTTTGGTATATCTAGTTATTATTATTTTACAACAAATTCTATTTTTGATATTTTGAATCAACTAACAGCCATGTTGTTTTTTCATTGTTGTATTTTTTTCATTGTTCTTGTAATCCTGATATTACCTGGAAATAATGTGCCTTGATATGAAAATTACACAAAAAAAATCTAAATAAATATAAACATATCGACTCGTTAATAATAATTTTAGTTCAACAATTCGTTTCATATCTTTTCAAATTTTATTGTTCTCGCACCAATTTAAAATGCGAGTTGTTTTGACAGTTCTTGCGAGAAACTTTTCACAAAATATTGTTACAGAAACACTTTTTCTCACATCCTTCCAATAATTGCTGGAAATTTACTTAAATGCCAGAAAGTTCTCGTAAAGTAAATATACAGAAACACTTATGTGAGAAAAGCCATTTTGTGTTTCAATTTACAGCGTTTTTGGTACGATTCCCTCGTTTCATGCGGGAAATTTTACGATGCGAGAAATACAGAAACGAGCTACAGGTATGTGATGAAAAACTATTTAGACAAAATAATTTTAAAATTTGTTTTTAATAGTTTTTCCAAAATTTTTTTATCAATTTCTTTTCATATCCCTATTATATCGTTTATATTTTATCTTCTAATGTACTTTTTAAAAGTCAGTAGCTTAAGAAGATTGGCTTAAAAATGATACATAAAGTCGATTGACTTCATCACACATTTTCAAAATGACCGGTTTGAAATCGTTTCGAAAACGATTGTTTTCCATCACATACCTGATTATATGATGTTTTTTCTTTACATACTTTTTACAACTACAATTCGAGCTGAAGAAATGTCAGCCAATGTTGATTGTTGAGTTCTTGTTTCAACTTTGATATTTGTTGAGCTTCCATTTGTTGAAATGAAAGTTTAACACAATAGCTCTAGTTGTTCTAAGAATTTTTTGAGTAAAGGCGCCCTAATGATCTGCATTAGCAACAGTGAAATGCGCATAGGATCCAGCTAAACCCTTAATAATCAATTTTAATGTATTTTTAATAAAAAAAATTTACTGAACAAGTGCGTTAACAAATGTTATACTTAAGAAAGTTTATATTTTGTTTTTGTTTTCAATGTAGGTAAGCGATAGAAACTTTCTTTGCCGACATCGTCGGCCAGGCTTTTAATCTATAACTTTTAGTCTATATATAAAATGTTGTATTGAAGTTTTTTGTACTTTTGAAATTACATGGTTTGAAATCACCGTTATTTTCAGAACAAGCCCGAATTAATATTTTAAAATCCCCAAATTTGTTTAAAGAAGACAACAAAAGGCTAACATAATTTTAATTTTCTTTTGTTTCAGAAAAAATGGTTATGAAGAAAAAATAAAATACACAATATCTGAGAAAAAGAAAACAACTATTAAAGCTCATGTAAATGCCGTCTTTTTCAGACAATTAAAAGAGTTATTACGTAAGTACTTCCTTTTTATTTCCATTTATTTTATGTCAGACTGTACTTATAATTTAAACAAAGTCTATAACAATATTCGAGTTAATATTTTAATCATGTACATACATACATATGTATGTATATACATATGCATATATGACATCATCCACGGTTACGACTACGGCTTCGTGGTGCCCGAACTCGACTACGGCTGCGTTTAGTGTTATTACGGCCTATATGACAGAATATATCAGAATTCAAATTTTCCACTTTTCCATTTTTGGTTAAATCTTCACAGTTTGTACATTTATTTGTTACCATCAACGAACGAAGTTTGTTCAAAGATTGTAATAATTTTGCGTTTATCTTGCGACAAATACGCAAAGATCTTTTGCGTATAAAATAAAAATGATCTGTTGCTTGACCGACAAAGAAAAGTATAGCCAGACTTGTTGACGTTGTTATAGTGCCTAAAATGTAATTTTCCCATTCATAATAAAAACTTGGTGACATTCCAATTAGCAGCAATGAAGATTTACACAATTTGCAAGAAATTTTTTCTATTGTGCACCAGACCACCAGTGTACCAAACTCTGTTAGAAAAACTGCCACAATGGTTTCAACTGCAATTTGACAAATGTGTGACATATGCATGTAGCGCACAGGGTAGATACAAATATCCAGAAGGACATCTAAAAATGCGATTAAAAATATCCAACTTGCTAATGTCGGTGCAGTCGAGCACACGTCACTGCTCTGTTCAATGAAAAAGGAAACGCGTAGAACAATTTGAAGTATCGCTGCTATAGTTACAGCACACACGGATGCCATTATGGTTGAAATTATGAATTTTTAGACTTTTTAAGTAAAAAATTTTGAATAATTAAATTATTTAAAATAAATTAAAAATAATTGACAAAAACAACTAGGAAGACTGAAGTTATAGCCAAAGTATGAGTTTGAGTTGTACACAATAAAATCCTGCTTGTTTTTCATTGTTTTAGATGTAAATATCCTTTGACCATATACATACATATATACATACATATGTATGTATATACTTTGGTATCTTTTCAAAGGAAATTGTTGAGAAGCTTATTGTAAGGCATAAATTATAAGGGTCAGAGCAAATCATTAAGCATTGTGATGGAAACTTTTCGGAGACTGCAAGCCTTTTAAGCATTAAACACATCCACCACAGCAAGCTACCGGCTAGAATACACATGTTTATACAAGGCGATTCCATACTAGGTGGTCGCAAGGGATTAGGTTACTATTTTCGCCGCTTGTAATTTGAATATACCTGGGATGTCAAGACACATTTTTCAGTATATTTTTCTGACATTTCAAGTATAAATTTCTCAAAGCGAATTGAGCTGAGTATACCTTATATGAATTTGCCTTGATTTTTATATGAGAATGATTATTTTGAAGACAACAAAGCAACAGGCTACAGAATGTTGCCCGTGCTACATTTATCGTTGTAGTCAAATTAACCCTCCGTTGCCACATGCAAGTGCAAGTGAAAAAAACTCAATACACTTACATTTTTTTACTAACACAGTCACACTTTTGCCACTTGCGAGTCAGCTTGCAATGAAATTTTGAAGCAAGTAAATTTTCACACTTGTCGCAAGTAAACTGACAAAACGAAAAACAGTGTTGCCGAGTAGAGAGTTATTTCATTAATTTGGTTAGTATTATGGCTAATTTTTTTTTATATAAAAAGGATATTGAGAAATGGCATAGACTCATTTTAGAGCTAAGTTTGAACATAAATTTTATGTTTTATTAAATGAAATATATTAACAATGCAATTAAAGTTCAATATTGACTTCTTGGCAACACTGCACTAAAAGTTGAAGCAAAGCTGTTATCTAGAACTTCTTGTTGACGACATTTTAACTTGCACTGTGCTGTGTAGCCACTGAAAATATTGTTGTGTTTTTTATATTTCTCCTAATTTTCGTCAGTAATACGTATACACTACTTGCAAGTAACTACTGGCATGTGACAACGGGGGGTAAACTTATTTCTATTTTTTATGGCTACAAACCAAAAATAGTGTTGACAATATAGCAAAATATGTAAAATAAATTATTGCCAAGAAATATTTTTGATGTGTAAAGATCTATACGCTAGGGGGCAAAAATCTTTTTCACAATACAATCACAAATTTTGAGTAAGATGCACACCGCGTTATGAAATCGGCGTGAGCTATACATTAGTGTATTAGTATTTGAAAGAAGCAATACAAACTTATTTAAAATATTGTAAATATATAGGAATTTGCTGGTTTTTGTTTGTTTTATTTAACTTGATAATTGCTTTATTAGGGTTCCGTACACCAAAGGTGAAAATGAACCCTATTGTTTTCGCTACGTGTGAATGTCCATCCGTCTGTCACAGGGTATTTTTTCGAGAACCGTAAGAGCTACAGACCTTGGACAGTGTGTAGACATTTGGCCGCTACAAGAACAAATAAATGAGAGTTAACAATTAAAGGGTGTTGCAAAACGAGTAACGAAAAAATCCCATGTAATATACATACAATTGCAAAGTTATTGTATTTTTATACATACTACAATAATTAACACTAAATTTAAAAAACTTAAATTAAAGGGTATTCCATCAGTTAATGCAATTTTGACTTTGTAATTTTGACAACTTGCTGTATCTTGGAAACCGTAAGAGCAAAACTCTTGAAATTTTCAAAAACAGTAAAACTAAAAAATCAAAAAATTATAAAATCGCCAAATCTAAAAAATCGCCAAAAACAAAAAAATAATCTCCAAAACGAAAAAAAGCACAAAATTAAAAAAAATTCCAGGACTAAAATAAATCACGAAAAAGTGGAAAAATCGTCAAAATGAAAAAACCCTTAAACAAAGAAATCGCCAAAATGAAAAAATCGCCAAAAATAAAAAAACCCTAAAACTGAAAAAAATCGCCAAAATGAAAAAAATCTCCGAAATGAAAAAGCCCCAAATACAGAAAAAAATCGCAAAATGAAAAAAAAATCGCCAAAATGAAAAAATTGTGAAAATGAAAAAAAAACTCCAAAAAGAGAAAAAAACGCCAAACGAAAAAAAGCTACAAAACTGAAAAAATTGTTTAAACTGAAAAAAATTAAAAAAAGGAAAAAGCCATATCATAAAAATGCTTAAAACCGAATGTACGGAACCCTTCGTGCGCGAGTAAAAGTCGCACTTTACTGAATTTATTTTAATTGCAATGCGTACACAACAACAAAAACAGCAACAACTAAACGCTGAACAACAGGAATTAAAAATTACCATAGATGAGCAGTAAATTTTAACTGGTTAATTTTTAACCAGTAAATTTTTATTTATTACTAAAATTTTTTTCTACAATTTTTATAAAGTGCCTAAATGATTTATTATATGATGAGGTGCATTGAATTTTCAGTAATCAGTAATGCCGGTATTCATAATGAAATTTTACCAAGTGGCTAAATATTTTTCATACAAAAGTTTCAAAATTTTAATGAAAAAAACTTTGCCATTGCTATAATTTTATTATGAATACGGCCCTACGATTTTACTGGTAATGCAAATTAAATTTTATTAGCAGTAAAAATTTACTGAATTTTTTCAGTAATCAGTAAATATACTGCTTACTGCAATTTTTAATGCAGTACATCTATACTGCACTGTGCCCATTTACTAACCAAATACAGTGCGCTCGGGAAAACGTCAACTAATTAAAACCGCGAGTGTTGACGTTTAACAAATTGTTGACGCTTATGAATGTAGAAACTCTTAATAAAAACATATTTATAGTGTGCTTTAAAATGTTTTTATTGACTATAAACTAAAACGAAACATAAAAAAATACAAAAAAAAAAGAACAAAAATGGCTTTGAGCCTAACTAAAACTAAAGGAACACAATTTGGTAATGTGATACTTACGAGAACAAAAAAGAAACTGAACATAAAAAAGCCAACACATAGAGATGCAATTTCGTTTCTATTCTACATACTTATAAGGGGAATACCCAAATTCTGAACTAATTTCATAAAATAAATGTGTGTGTGTGTGATCAAAACTGGGTATTTTAACTGTAGCTTAATTCAAAATTTTGATTTATTTGAAGTTGACATTTTAGAGCTTTGTGGTTTGGTTGACGTTTTAGAGTAGACAATGTAAAAAATTAAGGGTTGACGTTTTGGGATGTTGACGTAAACTAGTGTTGACTGTAAGTTTGATAAAACAAACAAAAACCAACAAATTTCTATGTATTTACAATATTGAATGTTTTGATACTTTTAATTAATTAATTTAAAAAAATATACTAAAAGCATAAGTACTTCCAACTTAAAAAATATTTTCATTACTAGATGTTTACACGTCTCCTCTGTGATCGGACTCACATTGCTTTTTTTATTGCAAAATAAAAAAGAAAGTTACAAAATTTTAGTATTCATTACAAAAGTAATTGCAATATTTTTGCAAAGCAAGAAAGCGACAATTCGCGAAAAATTGCAAAATTTAAAAAAGCTATAATATTGATTAAGAATCTATAAAAATGTAAGGAATGCAAAAAATTCGCGAAAATTAGGAAAATTCGCAAAAAGTTACTAACAGCAGGAGGATGACAAAGTTTAATAATGTTTTAAAATCTTCAAAACTTTTGGGAGTCTAAACCCTTGCAAAAAATCGCTTTTATCGCGAAGATTGCAAAAAATCGCGAGAAGCCATACCATTGATTAAAAATCGCTAAAATTTTAATTTAATTACGAAAAGTCGCAAAAACTTGCTAACAGCGAGATGATAACAAAGTCTAATTTTGTTTAAAAATCGGCAAAACTCTTAGAAAACTAAAAACTTGCAAAAAGTCGCTTTTATCGCGCACTTTGCAAAAAAAAAACGCGAAAATTTGCAAAATTGGAAGCAAACGCTAAAATTTATTGGAAATTGTGATAGCCATTAAAATTTAAAAAGTTTGGAAAAAAACTCGAAAATCGCGGGGAAAAAAGTCGCAAATTAGCGAAAAATTGCTAAATGTATTGATGAAATTACTAAGCCTATAAATAGTAAAATTCGCAAAATAAAATATAAAGAAATAAACTGATTTGTTTTTATAGTTTTGAACAAACTATTTTATATTAAGTATTTATTTTTGTTGACCTTTTTCTATTTTTAATTTAAATACTTTTTTAAATTGGGCTTTTAAGGTCAGCGAATTGAAATAAAAGATAGTTTATTTTTATTATTTCATCCTACGTTTCGTTGGAAAATCCCAACTTCTTCAGGGATGTTTTAATTTATTTAATCTGGTAAGATTGTAATAGAAAAAATATAAAAACAATTTTAAAAGCTTTCATAATTACAAAGTTGTTATTGTGATACATTGTAATCATAATTTTGATTAAAAACAATCGTTACTTATAATAGGTATGTTTTGTTCGAACTTTATATAAATATTCAGAACAAATTTGAGTATGTATAAATTTATTAAGTAGCTACAGTTATAGCTGCTTAAAAATTAAGTAGGTATAAAAATGCTGCCAATTCATAAAATTTATAATATATTACGTTTATCATCACTGAAAAATAAAAATACAAAAAATATTTCCTGTCAGAAATAAATAATTTTTAATTTAAAAAATACTAACAATAAACAAAATGCTGAATAAAACCTTTTTATTTCCACTATATGAATTTACCTCTTCCGTTTTGTTTCTTATTATTTGGTTTTTATTAAAATTTATTAAATTAAATTAATTATTTTTTTATATACTTTTGACCAAGGTGTATCTAACTAGGTGGCAGCGCTACTTCAGCTGATAATTTTTTGCTCTATGTGCTTTGTAGCTGAAGAATGTCAAAAACTTCGATTTTGTTTTGGTTTTAGTACAATTGTTTTTGTGCTTTTGACATTCTTCGGTTCTTTACACAGCTATAGTTGCCGTATTTTTGTATAACAAATCCTTACGCAGTTACCTGTATAATTACACCATGTTTTTGACATAGCAAAAAATTAAAGAATTTTTTAAAAATTATGAGTGCTGCCAAGCTTAAAATGTTAAGCAGCAATATCGTTTTATTTGATGTTGTTATAGATATTTGTTTCGAATAAAACATACCTAATATCGTTTTGAAAATTATAATTGTTTTTCTTAAATTGTAAATATTTTACATAATTGTTGGGTACTACATAAAACACAAAAAAACCGAAAACAAACGTCATATACAAAACGTATATTCATAATAATTTATAATTACTAATATATGTATATACCCAATAAGCAATTTTGCTTGAAATCAAGTGTAAAACAACTGTTATTCAAGCCGCACATTCAATTGTCAAGGGTTGAATTATACTTGATTTACACTTTATTTCAATAGCATTCTCCAGTGAAAAGGGAGCTTGAATTCAACTCAAATAATTCAGTTTTAGTACAGTGTAATTCAAGCCTTGAATTATACTACAATTAAACCTTATATTACAGTTGACTTCAAGTGTATTTCAAGTTTCAAAAACAATGCTTTTAAAATAGAAAACAAAATTCAATTCATGTTTTCTAATAATAACTATGCGCATATCTGCCTTCGCTATTGTTTTCACGATTTTACTCACCTTTGTTTTTCAAGTTCACATTTTTATTTATTTATTTTTAATATTTTCAACACAATTTCAGTTTTAATAATAAATAAATTACTTTTTTGACAAAGTTTGAACATATTGTATGTTGTTTGATTTTTTATTTAAAAATATTTTCAAACTTATAAACTACTTGAAAAATTACTTAAATTCAACTTTGGTTCCAGTTAAATTTCAAGCGCTTGAGTTTTAGTTTTTTGAGTACTTATTGGGTATGTATGTATATAAACTTAAAATTATAATATGATAATAATAATAATATAAAATATTATATGATATAAACTTAAAAATAACCATAAAAGTTATAACAATTTTATTCAGCTGTTAAATAAAAATAAAAAATATTTTAAAACATCAGTAATTTACTAAACAAAAGTGTAGACACAACCTTTGTTATAATTAAAAAAAATTACCTGGAAAAAGTATAAGCCATGTTAAGTTGGAAAACCTTGTTTAATAACTAACTGCCTGAAGTCTGTTAAGCAGAGAGTAAACTATATTTTGTGCTGGATTTTCTCCAAACATCAAGCCATTCTTCCACTAATTTTGCTTTTGGTTCACATTTTTTTTTTGAAATTTAGCATTTTAACGACTGCGATTGGGGTGAAAATTAGTAAGTATCTTCTTATTGAATTTTGTATTTAAATAGTTTAAAAAAAATTAGTACTTCAACAAGTATAAAATAGTCTTTCTGGCAACACTTATCAAAAAATATTTAAAAAATCGAATGTGTTGCAAGTCATGGATATGTCGATAGATATGCGTAGATATGCGACATGGAATGAAGAATGCGCATCGATACATACAAGTATGAAATAAAGTGCCCACAGGTATACTCAAGTATGAGAATGAATGGGTATCAATACGCACTAGCATAAAAAATGTTCGATATATGCGGGAGTATCCAAAAATTTTTGTATCGATTGGCTTTCTCACATATATGTATGTATAATAATAGTATATATATATATATATATATATATATATATATATATATATATATATATATATATATATACTATTATATTATATATACATATATATATATATATATATATATATATATGCATGTTTACAGAATACATACATTTAAAATTCGTCGTTATTAAATGAAATTTCGATTTCTCGCTCTTCCAAAATTATACATTATCTGTTCTTATACTGAATATCTTTCAAAGCGCAGAAAATTTGGAAGAAATAGATGATTATTCTATATTCTTCTTTTTTAAATTGGTACAGCAAACTAGCAAAATAAAATGAGTATATTTAAGGAAGAAAAAGTTAAAATGTAGCCGAATCGAGCAAAAACTAAAAAAGGGCTGAAAGGTAATTGTAAAAAGTACTAGATTTACGCGTTTTTTAGTTTGGGGCCAAACATTTTTTTTCGCGTTTTGAAGGACTGAAAACGGGCTATAACTAGCCCGAAAAGGGCTAAGTTGGCATCACTGCTCCGTGCAGTGATGTGATAGTGCGGTTGAATGTTTTAATTTGTTAATATCTTTTTCATGTTCACTTGTTCTTATGCTTAAGTTCCTTTTTGTTGTTCATATGTATACTTTGCCACAATTTTCTGACAAATTTCCTAAACATTTGATTTGGTACCAGTGTGCTCACTTAATTTTTTTTAAATTCGGTAAAATCGACAAAAAAAAATCGCTAGATTTGTTTGTTTTATTCAGAGAAACATAAAAAATAACAATTCAAAGAAACATAAAAAATAACAAAATATATGTACTTATATATAAAGGGTAAGTGCAAGGAGTATAAAACTAAACAGGTTCCAAAAGCGCATTTAAAACTTCACATGTGATTGAAAATTAAACTGCCATAAACAGTGAAACATTTCCAATAAAAAAAGTGTCATCCCCAGTTATTTGCGCTTACCCTTTATATACACACAAACAAATATAAGAGGTAATATTAACTAAGCTTACATAGGTAACTTTTTTTTATATGAAAGTAAAAAACTTGGGTTTTATTAACTATGCAGTTAGGAAATTTGTACATTACACATTACCTAAAATCCAAGTTAATATAAACTGTTACAATAAGGTACATATATACTTATATTTTTCGAAATTATTTTTATTGAAATGTTTTATATTTTATTGTCAAAAGTAAATTTTTGAGCAAGAAGGTTTGTATGTATTAAATTTTTAAAATATTTAAATTTATATAAAATAATTCTTTTTAATTATTATAGATAACCTAGCTGATCCCGGCAAACGTCCTAGCTCTCCCTTGATGTCCGTTTTTAATTTTTAATGGTATAGAAGCATGTACGCAAATTGCCAGTGTAGTATCCTGCATATATGTACATAGGTGTTGCCGTCGGAAGTTACAGACGACCTATACCTTCGCACAGGAAGATCCCCATCCCAAGTTTTAATGGTCTTCACCAACTCAGAGCTGCTTTACGATCGCTGGCAAACGTGGTCTTATGCCAGGAACATAACTGGGACGAACGACGAATTTCATGGACGGTGACGAATTCGTCTATAATAATTCGCTGAGTACATTCGTAGTGTGAAGAACAACAACGACAAATAAATAAGAGCTCTTATAACTGAAAAAGTTGCTTATTGTTTGTGCAAAGAGAGAGAAAACTGTTTTTTCGTTCTACGGCAGTGTTGTGTTAATTTGCATATGCATGAATGTGTTTTATTTTTTATGAAAAAATTCGTCGTTCGTCCCAGTTTTGTTCCTAGCATTACCTTTAGATGTTTTATTTTCGTGGTGCTTTTTCTTCGATTTTATTTATATGTATGCAGATAAATAAATTATTAAATAAATAACAAATTTTTTTAAAAATTCAAAAATTCTTTAAATCCATGACAGTTGTCGAATTATAAATAGTTAATATAACTAAAATGGTAACTTGCCGCATTATATATGTATAAATTTACTTTTCTCTAAATAGTTCACAAAAAACAAAAGTATGAATTTACCTAGTCGTTAAGGAGTTTCAACTAAAATTTTAGTTGATTTTTTCGAACATAGAAATCAACTAAAACTTTTGTTAAATTACCTAAAAAACTTTGTAAATGACATTCTACCCTTTCAATTAGTTAAAATTATACCATTATCCATTCAGTTTTTGTACATAGGTTTTATAAAGCTACTAAAATAACTGTTATTTGACAAACATTTGTATCTACAAAGATCTATTTATGAATTTAAACTTTTGTGCAAAATTTTATTAAATCATTGGTTATAATAAATATTTCATCCCCAAGGCACAATTCTTTGGCAAATGTTAGGTTTCTTATAGTTTCAGTTTTTAACCGATTTCTTTGTTCTGTTTTAATGATTTTCATGACAGAAAATGACCACTCTACGGCCGCGACTTAAATTACTAAATAACAATATTCGGTAATTTCAGGCCTTATTCGGTAGACTTGGTAGATTGTTAAATTCACAAACATATTCGGTAGCATCTACCGAATATCGGTAGAAGTGTGCACACTGTTTGGTACACAACATTGCTTTGATCTTTTTTGTCAACTTTTATTTTTGTAAATAAAATATTTATTTTTATAAATGTGAAATATTCGAAAGCGGCACCACTGAAACATATATTTGTGGTGCTGCTGCCGTCTTCACAATGATTAAGTAGCTGGCTACCAGGCAACATCTGTTGCCAGCGGCACTTGTAGTCGTGTAGCCATGTAGCCTGCTGTGTTATATGTGTTTAATGGATTAAGATTATATTCCCATAGTTTTTTCACCTTTATAGAAGTCATGAAAGGAAATTTTTTTGTCCAAGCCATGTGATTCGAGTGTTTCATTATATATAGGACCACTGGTTTAATCTATAATGAGCCTATCTTAAAATTTTATAAATTCATATCTACATACATACATACAGAAGAATTTCAACTTAAAATCTGCGTAAACAAGTCTAATAATCTAATATTTTTCGGCAGTGAATTTGCTTCATATGTGTTTCACGTTAATCTAACATGATTTATAGTAATTTCCAAAGATACTTAGTCCTCTTGAAATAACTTTGTTTAACGTTGATTTAACATTTACGTACTGTTAAAATCAAAATGAAGAATCATGTTGAATCAAAGTTATTTCAAATTGGAACTACGTTAATCTAATTTATTGTAGTAAATGTGTTTTATTAATTATTTTACTTATGCATTAAACACATAGATCACAGCAGGTTACATGGCTACACGATACAAATTTTTCGCGTTTTTCGAGTTTTTTTCCAAACTTTTTAAATTTTAATGGTTGTCGCGATTTCTAATAAATTTTAGCGTTTGCTTACAATTTTTTACGCGATTTTTTGCAAAGTTCGCGATGAAATCGACTTTTTGCAAGTTTTTAGTTTTCTAAGAGTTTTGTCGATTTTTAAACAATATTAGACTTTGTTATCATCTCGCTGTTAATACGTTTTTGCAAATTTTCGTAATTTCCGCGATTTTTGCCGAATTTTTTTTCATTCCTTACAATTTTAGCGATTTTTAATCAATGGTATGGCTTTTTTAGAATTTTGCAAATTCTCATTAAGTTGTTAATTCAGTAAGGAACAGCTTCCACCAAAAATGCTTAATTATAAAACCCGATTGCCTTCTTTGAAATTTTTTGCTGGGTAATTTAATGTATTGTTTGTGGCCGGCGCACAGTGGCACATTTTGTGAGTTGGCGGTCAAAATTCTATAACTTTTGACTGGGTTGAAATTTTTTAATGAAATTTTTTTTGTTGGATAGAAGACATCTTAAGCTTCAATTTAATGTATTAACTTTAAAATCGAGCCGTATTAAAGTACACTTATATATGATTGAAAAATTACTTTTAAAAATATAGGTATTATCGGCCTTAAAAAAATAAATTTGTGAACGTAGTGATTTAACATTGCATTTTATAAATAGTAACGTTAACTGAACTAAAAAATTACATACTTAATTAAGCCGTCCACCCGGGTCCATTTTATTTTGACCTTTAGCCCTCTTCTCCAATGGACCACTTATAATACGGGTTTGAAGCTCATAATTGTTTTAAATATATTAATATTGATATAATATTTAGCAAAACTAATTGTGTTTTAGTCGTTGATATCCCTGTGAAATTTTAGGGCAATCGGCCCACATTTACTCATAGGGCACTTGTAAGTCAAATTTCGTAAAATAGCCTTGGTGATCATAATTCACTAACAAATGTAAGTTCGACAGCTTTAAATGTTATTATTATATGAACAATTTAAATATATTTTAAACGTGAATCCATAACAGATATGTAGGAGATCCATATCCGAAAAAAGGTTTTACCATAAATTCTAAGAAAATCTTTTTATTCCAAATAAAATAAAATTTCTTCTATAAATTTTCAATATTTATTGTGCTTTTTTGCTCTAATTTTTATGTTAATTTGCATAGAATACATTTTTCATTTAACTGTCTTAGTGAAAATTTCATCTAAGTATGTCTCCTGTTCATCTTCAAGGAGCTGCTTGGCGTGTTTGTCCAATTCCATGGGGGTGGAATTCCAGTTTTGTCGAATGCTGGAGATATATGGATCAGAAGTGCACAGTAAAATATTAAAGAAGTCTTCATTGGTACTATATCTAGATATCTTTCTTGTGTTGTGCTCGCGAAAATATCTATAATCTTTGTTCCTTTTTTCTTGCGCTTCTTCAGAAAGGTCTCCAATCGGAAGCATATTGTGTTGAATAATGTTTTCCCCATGATATAGTATTTTATGGACTGTCGATGGCATATTCCTCCAATCATATTTTTCGTTGTATAGTTTCGCTGTTTCATTAGCATACTGATCAAATTTTCTTGCATTTACCTTTTTATTGCATGATATTACTTGCAGTAAGATTTTGTAGCGTTTTATTAATTCAAAATCTACTCCTATAATAGCTGCAGCAGTGTCAGGATCAGAAAAATATTCTCTTGCTGTGTTGCCATCATTTGTGTTTCCTTCTCCTTGCTTTGGCTGATCGATCAGTAAACCCAATTCAAAATATTTTTCTTGTACGTGTTTCTTTTTTGCCTCTCTTTTGCCTTTGTTTTCGTCACTATTTCGTATTGTTCCTTTAAAATCTAAATCATAGCTTAGCTTTAATATGTGTTCCATAAATCGAATTATACGAATTATAGCATGGAGTGGGGACAAGCCAAACTCATAGGCTTCTTGGAAAGTGGTGTCTTCTGTTGGAAGTTGACTTAATTGGCTTGCAGTTCTTTTGCAAATAACACAGCTCGAAGATGATTTTGTTTCAGTTATGGCCTGTGCAACTATTCCATCAATCATTGTAAGTAACATTTGATAATTTATTTGAATCTCTTGATCGTTAAGTCACAAAGTTATCGTTTGAAGTTTATCTATTTGTTGTTTAAGTTTAAATACTTCTTCTAATATTACATCCTTCGTTTCCTTCGTAAAAGCAAATTTAATTGGTCTGCAATATTTTGTTGAGGAAGGTATTTCGTTTTTCCATATGTCAATATCGGTTTCTTTGCTAGTAGATGGCTCAAAGTTAATGTTATTTGTTTTTAGTCTTAACGGAACAAAAGATATCATAAATAAGTCAGAATCTGATATTTTATCTACATTATACTGCTTATATCGCTTTTTTCCAGAAGATCCATCTCATCCCCATTTAGAAATTAATGTTAGGCTACAGTCACCAAGCTTTTTAATATTATCTGCGTCCAATTTATTCAACAATCTTTCCGCAGTATGATTTAATATGTCTTGCAATACCACCTCTGCTGAACTTTCTGTAATGTTTATAGAATTTTGTGGTGGTAAACAATCTTTTTTAATTAAAACCAAATCTCTATATTCTGGACAAATGGAGCAATGTTTTCCAACTGCTCGCTTTCGCAATTCCATATACTGATATTTTGTTAGTTTTAAGTCCAGAAATATTGAAAATGCTTCTTCAGATGTAAATTTTTTATCATCGGTTGGTGTTGGAATACTCTTTAAAATCCTTTTTACACGCTTGGGGCTCGCTTTCATTACATTTTCTATTATATCAATTTTTTTAGTTATATTTTTTGTTGGTCCTAGTTGGTGGAAAAACGTATCTTTGATTATTTCTTGCTTTGCAGCTTTCGTCCTCGGGACCTTTCACTACACTCCTCAACTGGTCTGGCAGGTCGGCCCACATTTGCTGGTTTTGGTTGGCTTTCAAATACAAGTTCGCTTGTAAGCCATTGTTTGTTGCAGTTAAAAATTTTTTCCTTATTTCTATTACATTCATTATACCGTTTATTTAATCGCGTTAAAAAAATTGTTAATTTTTTTTTAAATGGTCGCACAACTCAAAATATGGGTCTTTTAAAATGTGTAATATAACATCGTTTTTGTTTTTTTGTTCAAAATAAATTTTAGCACTGACCTTAGCCATTGTTTTGACAATACTGATCGTCTTTATTAATTTTGTCTGTTTTTATACACATCAAGTTTTCTTGAAGCAGGTATGTGTTTCATGAGAGAGGAAAGAAGAAAGAAGAGGAGTACAGACATGCTTGTACCGACAAGTTATTTCAATTCTCTTTTGTTATTTAATTCTCATATTCAAAACTCATTAAAAACTTGAACACAAACTGTGTGTCTAAACAACCGGACAGGTTTAAAAGAGAATTAAAGAGACCTGCTTTAAGGAAACCTGATGTGTCTATCGTATTTTAACCTTTATATGAGCAGCAGCTACCTGAGTACAAAATAAAGTTATAACAAAAGTTCGAATATATCAGTCCAAATACAACAACTCATGTACCTACCCCCGCTTATATGTAACTATACATTTTTTAATGGCCTAAATTACAAAAATGCATTTAATGCATTATAATAACAGTCTTTTATTATACCCTTTTCATTAATAAAACTTCTTCGAAAAAAAGAAAAACATACACACAAACACATGTAGATATACCGCACTCCCATACCTAAAATATCCGACATGTAAGCAGTAAAATCATTGTAGTTCCTAGAGATGCAAATATAAATTTAAAAAATTAGCTTATAATAACAGCTCAAAGTAGTACTATAACACGTTATAAGTCATTTTACGAAGTTTTTCGCAGAAAAAAAGTTGCGTTCCACTGAACATCGAGATTTGGGTATATTTTAGACCTTTATTACAATCTCCAAATCTGGGACTCGAGCAGAGTAAGGCACGATTTTTTTAATTTATTTTATAAGCTAAGAAATGATATTGTGTGAGGAAAACATTTTTTTCCAAAAATATATAAAACCAAAAAAGTTATGCCCACTTGATGTTCAAAAATTTTCTAAAATATTTTGAATTTGAGCTTCTCTTAAAAAAATAATCGAAATAAAAACTTAAATTTCTGGATTTCGAGGTTCCTATGTGTTTACTTTTATATAAAAAAAAATAAAATAAATCGGTGACACAAAAAAAAATTTTTTAAGACTTTTGGCCGCCATTTCTTCAAATGTGCCACTGTGCGGCGGTTTGGCTCATGAGTGCAGCCAGATTAGGGGATTTGTCTTCAGAATGGGGATTTCGCCTCTCATTTTGGGACAGAATTTCGTGGGGAGGGATTTGGGAACTTTTCATTTCGAGCTCTAACATCACTTTTTCTTATATATTATCTTAATACAATATTTACGTTTTATGGGGTTTCTTCTAATTTTACAGGTTATTTTAAACTAGTAATGGCACTTAATGAGTTTAATTTTCATCTATCAGGGTAAAAGTTAATCGTGAATGTTGACATTAAACTAATTAGTACTGGCAACATATCTGTTTTTAAATATTTTAAGGGCTAATAAATGAGTGCAAGTTAATCTCTATTTTTTGTTTAAAATGTGTTTAAACCAGCAAACCTATGAGGCGTTTAAACTACCAACACAGACCATATTGTTTTTTGCTTACATACCATATGTTTTGCATTTAAAAAGCACTTAACTCTTTTTCCAAGCCTGTAGTTTTTCTTCAGATCTTGTTCTATCGGTTTTCTTGAAGCCTGTTTGTAGAACGCGACAAAGGCGACTCACGACGAGCCAGTGACGACTACGTAATGAAAAGCGTTTGTATAACGCGACTCAACTTTGTCGTGCAGCTTACGTTAATTCGCCCATATGTCAAATATGTTAAACAACATGTTAAAATATACATAGCTTTTGTCTAAATTTTTTCATATGAAATTGTTTTTTTAGCTTAAAAAACGGCAACCCTATTCATGTGCATAAATGAAAACACAATTGAGAAATGAATGAAAAACTATTTTGTTTTTGGCTCTTCTGTGTCTTCGATTTTTAGAGTACAATAATACACCAAAGGTGAAAAGGAACCCTATTGTTTTCGCTACGCTGTCCGTCTGTCCGTCACACGCTATTTTCTCAGGAACCGTAAGAGCTACGGATCTGAAATTTGGACAGAGTATGAAGAGCGTTGGCCGCTACAACAACAAATACATGACAGTTAAAAATTAAAGGGTGTTCCAAAACGAGCAACGAAAAAATGTTGAAATCCCATGTAATATACATACAATTGTGTGTAACTATCTGTGCCAATAAATAATAATGGCTTAATTCGAAATTTCATGTTTTGAGATATTAAGGGTTTTGTCTAAAATTAATTGTGTTTGGTTTTTATATAAAATTTTTAGCCTGCGAAAAAAATGTACATTTATTTAGAACAAAACTTTTAATTTTATAAAAACAAGAAAACGTTTTATTTGTTAATATTCGCTGTTTTTTAGTTAAGATGTTATGAAAAAATCCATTGTTAAAAAAATAAAAATTAAAGTGCATTTAAGCTATTATATTGAAAGGCAAAATAATTTTTATTGATAAGTGCTTTAGGTTAAATTGAAAAATGCGGAAAACCTGAGATAAGATAATTTTTTAAAAGCTTAGTTAAATATAAGTTTTTTTTTAATGAAGAATAATTTGGATTGGACTTTTGAACTTAAGTGCATACAAGTTTTTATGCTCAAATATTTTAATATTGATGTAGCTACAGAAAAAAATATTAACCCAGCAAAAAAAATTTTATATGGTCCATATATTTTTAATATATGATAGTATATAAATATATATGAACATGTATGAATTCATGTATGGAAATGTATGGGATTATAGATGGCAAAACCATTATATATGAATTGATATATGTACTAATATATGAAATGTATTGTAATATATGAACTCATAATGGAATTATAATTATGAAGCTCCCCAGCTAAAAAAATATGTATGGAGCATATATGATATCCCATATATGGTTCGGATCCGAAAAATGAGGGTATATGGACATATATGATCATATATATTCATACATTTTCATACATGAATGTGTATTCCCTATATATTCCCTATATATTAATTCAAAAAGCACACTGCTGTGCAATAAATTAAATTATTAAAGTTATTTTTTGTAAGATTTCGTGGAGAAAGGTTGTGTTTAATGAAACATTTGTTCGAAAAAAAAAATAATTCAAAACAAACTAAAAGACATTTCATTCGACATTGTAAGAGAAAATATGAGTCGATTATTAAAAAACACAAAACACACATTCGTAAACAACATATAATTTAAAAAATCAGGCTTCAAATCGTTACATCTGTGATCGTATCGGCAATCGAACGAAAACAAATTAAATGATACGTCAATCGTATAAACTGAATGGAATTTCAATACGTTCACGTATGTCATAATCCGAAAATTGTGTTTTTACGTGACGAGTTGTACGTTCACGGATGTAACGATTTGACCCCAGTTTAAAAACTAGTGCAATTATAAAAGAAACAATAATCCATTTATATGAACTTTGTTTCTTAATACATCTGAGGATTCCGTTACTTTTTATAAAATTAATAATAATTTAATGACTGAATTGTCTTTTTGATTATTTGATTTATTAAATAGGCACACAATATATAAAATCCTTTAAGAATGATTTTTTTTATTACACGAGTTTTTATTTTTTAAACCTTGAGGCTCTACGCATATAAACTTTGCATAGACTTCCAATTCACCAGTGATAAAAAAGAGAGAAAAAGATGAAGTTGAAAAAATTCAAGCTTTTTTGATTGCAAATGCGATCTTATGTAAGATATCATGTATGCATACATTTTTAAATGGCGCCATATATTACATCTTATTTCTATATATGGATCCGCATATATGAGCTCATATATTATAATACATTTCATATATTAGTCCATATATCAATTCATATATCATACTTTTCGCATGTATAATCCCATACATTTCCATACATGAATTCATACATATTCATATATAGTTATATTCATTCATATATTAAAAATATATGGACCATATATAATTTTTTTAGCTGGGTCTTCATATGTGATTCATATATAGAAATAAGATGTTATATATGGTGACATATAAAAATGTATGCATACATGATATATCACATTTGCAATCAAAAAAGATTAAATTTTATTAATTAGATATTTTTCCCTCTTTTTAATCACTGGTGAATTGGAAGTTTGTTAAAAAATACATAAGCGGAGGCAGTTAATATGCGTAGATCCTCAAGGTCTAAAAAATAAAAATTCGTGCAACCAAAAAATCGTACTTGTAGGATTTTATATATTGTGGACCTATTTAATAAATCAAATAATCAATAAGGTATAATTCAGTCATTAATTTTATAAAAAGTAACAGAATTCTCAGGTATATTTAAGAAACAAAATTCATATAACTGCAAAAAAATAATATTAAAAACTAGTGTTAGTATAAAAACGGATTAATTTTTCTTTTATAATTGCATAAGTCTTTAATCTGATTATATGTTGTGTACGAATGTGTGTTTTGTGTTTTTTTTTTTTAAATCGATTCACATTTTCTATTAAAATGTCGAATGAAATGTCTTTTAGTTCGTTTTGTTGGGAAGATGTTATGGGAAGTTGAGGTAAGACGTTATGACTTACGAATTATTTTCCAAGAAGACTTAAGTTAAAATATAAATGCGTATAGTTTTCTTAATAATGACATTTTTTAATTGAAATTTAGTTGAGTGATAGATCTTGAAGATGAGAATAAGAATACCCAGCTAAAAAAAATGTATGAAGCATATATTTATGATATCCCATATATGGTTTGGATCCGGAAAATGAGGGTATATGAACATATATGATTATATATATTCATACATTTTCATACATTTATGAGTAAATATTTCGTCTACAGTATGCAAAGTTCATATTCATAGGCTGAGTTTACATCTGGCATTTCTTGTGTGTCATTTGCCCAAAAAAGTGTAACCAACTAATTACTAATGAAAAACTGATTCAGACATATATTTATTGATTTAAACACTTTCCAATCATGTTGGATTCTATAAAATTTTCTATTAGTTATGTATGAAACTGTTTAACTTAATAAATATGTGTCTGAATCAAACTGTTTTTCATTAGTAATTAGTGGTTACGCTTGTGTGGGACATGGCACACAGATGGAAACCCGGCCATACTCTCTTGATTCACTAAAGCGCACTGCTGTGCAATAAATTAAATTACTAAAATTACTTTTTTTAGATTTTGAACAGGTACGTTGTATTTAATGAAACATTTGTTTGGACAAATAATGAAAAACGAAATAAAAGTCGTTTAATTCATCATTTTAGGTCAAAAGGTCAATCAATTATTTAAAAAACACAAAAATTATATTCGTACATTAAATTTAACTTAATAAATCAGGTTAAAAACTAATGCAATTAATTATAAAAGAAAAAATAATCCGTCTAACAATAGTTTTCAATATAATTTTTTGCAGTAATATCAACTTTGTTTCTTATCTAAAGAATTTTGTTATTTTCTATAAAATTAATGACTGGATTATCCTTTTGATTATTTGATATACTAAATGGGTTTTTTTTTAACAAAAGTTTTTCCTTTTTAAACGTTGAGGGGGTACGCATGTAAACTTTGCATACCGTATGTATTTTCTAATGGATTTCCAATTCACCAGTGATAGGATACCAAGCCTTTTTGATTGCAAACACGATGTGAGATATCATGCATGCATACATTTCTATATGCCTCCATATATTAAATCTTATTTCTATATATGGATCCACATATGAAGAGCTTCATAATTAAAGTTCCATATATGAGCATGAGCTCATATATTATAATACATATTAGTTCATATATAATAGTTTTGCCATGTATAATCCCATACATTTCCATACATGAATTCATATATATTCATATATAGTTATATACATTCATATATTAAAAATATATGGACCATATATAATTTTTTTAGCTGGGTTTTTTTTTGCTTTTTTTTCTTTTTTTTTATTGAAAGATGTCATGTTTTTCAAAACGAGATATGAAACTCTTAAATCGGTTATGTAGTTCCGAAGATATTTACAAAAAATCTGTTAATAATGATCCAATATCAAAACTTTAAAACTTTCGAAATGTTGCATTAAAAAAATCCGAGTTTTCGGTTTATTTACAAAATATTTACAACATAATGGGAGTAGCGAAGCACACCGGGTGTAGCTAGTTTTCTACAAAATTAATGTCTGGATTATCCTTTTGATTATTTGATATATTAAATGAGGCCACAATGTATAAAATCATACAAGAATGGTTTTTTTTTTTTGTAACAAAAGTTTTTCTTTTTTAAACGTTGAGGGTACGCACGAAAACTTTGCATACCGAATGTATTTTCTAATGGATTTCCAATTCACCAGTGATAAGATACCAAGCCTTTTTGATTGCAAAAACGATCTTATGTAAGATATTATGTACATATGCATACATTCTTATATGGCTCCATATATTAAATCTAATTTATATATATGGATCCACATATGAAGAGCTTCATAATTAAATTTCCATATATGACCTCATGTATTATAATACGTTTCATATATTAGTCCATTTATTAGTTAATATACACAAAAAAAAAATCATAGGTTATATTTCCTAAAATAATGGTATAATTTTAACTAAGTGAAAGGGTAGAATGGCATTTACAAAGTTTTTTAGGTAATTTAACAAAAGTTTTAGTTGATTTCTATGTTCGAAAAATCAACTAAAATTTTAGTTGAAACTCCTTAACGACTAGGTAAATTCATACTTTTGTTTTTTGTGAACTTTCTAAATAGAAAAGTAAATTTATACATATATAATGCGGCAAATTATCATTTTAGTTATATTAACTATTTATAATTCGACAACTGTCATGGATTTAAGGAATTTTTGAATTTTAAAAAAAAAAATTTGTTATTTATTTAATAATTTATTTATCTGCATACATATAAATAAAATCGAAAAAAAGCACCACGAAAATAAAACATCTAAAGGTAATGCTAGGAACACAACTGGGACGAACGACGAATTTTTTCATAAAAAATAAAACACATTCATGCATATGCAAATTAACACAACACTGCCGTAGAACGAAAAAACAGTTTTCTCTCTCTTTGCACAAACAATAAGCAACTTTTTCAGTTATAAGAGCTCTTATTTATTTGTCGTTGTTGTGCTTCACACTACGAATGTACTCAGCGAATTATTATAGACGAATTCGTCACCGTCCATGAAATTCGTCGTTCGTCCCAGTTATGTTCCTGGCATAAGACCACGTTTGCCAGCCATCGTAAAGCAGCTCTGAGTTGGTGAAGACCATTAAAACTTGGGATGGGGATCTTCCTGTGCGAAGGTATAGGTCGTCTGTAACTTCCGACGGAAACACCTATGTACATATATGCAGGATACACTGGCAATTTGCGTACATGCTTCTATACCATTAAAAATTAAAAACGGACATCAAGGAAGAGCGAGGACGTTTGCCGGGCTCAGCTAGTTTATCTATAATAATTAAAAATAATTATTTTATATAAAAAATATTTTAAAAATTTAATACATACAAACCTTCTTGCTCAAAAATTTACTTTTGACAATAAAATATAAAACATTTCAATAAAAATAATTTCGAAAAATATATGTATATTAGAGCGACTCAAGTTATATGGAAGCAAAATTCGTGCTAGGTGTACCCCCTCAAAATGAACATTGGTATCTTTTATGATGACATTTAAAATATTTCGGCTCCAGCTTTGACCTCTCGTGAGCTGGACCATTTTGAAAAAGGGTCTATTTTTTCATGTTTTGTCAATTTGAGAATCTTTTTCCTAACCAACATATACAATATGGGTATCATATGAAAGGTTTTTTTAAGGCGCATCCAACTGTATATATAATTTGTCCAAGGACTATCATCCATGTCCTTTTTTAAGGATATTCTGTTAAAAAAACGGTTTTTGAATTTTTTGTTTGGGGATGTTTGTAATAAAAATGCCAAATTAACATATTTTTATCTTTGGTCGATTTAATTAAATACGTGTCTCAGCTTTTTTTGAAATTCGCGCTAGTTCGCGTTTTGACAAAAATGCAATGGGGTGGTAACCCTACCTTTTAAATAGTGCAATATGGGTATCGAATTTTTTCTTTTGCCAACTACATCATTTTTATATATAAATAATTTAGATTGTCAGCGTAGCGAAAACAATAGGGCTCCTTTTCACCTTTTTTGTACGGAACCCTAAAAATATCAAATTCGGGTGCATTTTGTTAAAGTAGCACAATAGTATCCAAGCTAGGGTTGCCAGTTTTATTTTTCGAAAGAGCGGTACAAGTTAAAAAAAGTACACAAATCACGGGATTTTCAAAAGTTCCGCGGTACAAAAAAAAAAACACTGAAATATTTCTACTTTAAGGAATATAGGCGTTATTTATAAAAATTATTAAGGCTTTATAAATGCTTAATAAGCAAAATTCATTATGGAAATATAGTATGTTTAAAAAACTTTTTATAAAGACTTAATAATTTTTATAAATAAAGGCATAATAATTAAAATTTACTATTCAAAATTGTTTTAAAAACCTTTATAAAGTCTTAATAATTTTTATAAATAAGGCTATAAATTTACTAAAACAAATTAACGTGTTTTACAAAACAAATACAAATTTATACACATGTTTCTTAAATCAATTAAGAATTAACGAATTTAAATATAACAGTTAAACTTGAAAACAAAATAAAATAACCCGGTTAGAGCTAAGCAGTATAGCTAAAACAAATTTCATGTGTTAAATAACAATGCAATAAAATTATATTATGAGGGCAATCATGAATAAAATTCCGGGAGAAAGCTTTCCCGGGGACCAATTTTAAACAATAGCAAGTAATAGGGAAAACAAAGAAGTTATAACTGGAAAAGGGAGAAATCTCTCGCGGAATTTTATTCATAAAGATTTTTTTAAATTGTATGACACGACGCACGTTGGGGTATTTGACCACCAAAACGGAGATTAATTGAAAAATTAAAATTGAGATATCCGATTAATGTTTTATACACGATTATTGTAGACAAAATTCTCCATCATTATGCAAAAGAATCGATAACATATGTTGCTTAATTCAATTTTTGTGTTGTCTCAAAGTTCGAAATTTGTTCGATTTTTCCGCGTTTTTGCAAAAAGTGAATTTTTTGTATTTTCAGGTGCAAGTTTTTCTATTTTTGCCATTCAAAAGCCAAATATTATTGTGGATCGTTCAACTTCAGGTAATTTTGAACAAAAAAAGCAGTTGCAGGTTGACATTTACCCTGTAGAACTATGTTATAGAAAAAAGGTTGCAATTTTAGCTATTCTTGAGAAGTATGTAGAGTTTTAAAATGGTACCGGTCAATTCGTGAAATTTATATATTTTTAAAGCTTAGGAACTGTACTAATATAATAAACAAAAACATCTTGCGCGTTTTTAGCCCAATTCGATTTTTAATAAATTTTGTAAAAAAAACCTCATGTCGTCCAAAGTGAGAGAAGAACCGTGGCTGTAGTTTTTGTTTTGTTTTCGCTTTCCTTATCATCATCATATCGCTCATTTGCTTCAATAGTGGCACAACTCAAAAAAACCAGTTTTGCACAAAACGCGTTTTAAGTTTTCAATTTGCATACAACTCAATGGAGAAATAAAAAAAATTCTTCTCTCAGGAGGAGATGGTACAAGCTATTTATATGAAATTTTTACACAAGATAAAATACGAAATGCCGCATCTTTGTGCATTATTAACTCAATAAACTCATTTTTTGAGTTATGCCACTATTGAAGTAAATGAGCGATATACTGTTGTTATTGTTATTTATGTTTGTATATTGCAATATTAGTATGCACTCTACACAAAAGTAATATGTGTGTTCTGTTCATTGTGTTGTTTGGTTTATTTAAAGTGTAGGGTAAGTTTATTTTGTTTTCGCGCTCGTGTTCTTAGACAATTTTTTATAACTTAATTTAAATAACCGATAATATGTGTAAAATAACCGCGTAGTGTTATTTTACATTAACAATTATATCTATTTAATATGAATATAATTCGATGTGAGTGGTCGTGGTGGAAGCAAACGATCTGGTAAAGTCTGTTGTGCCATTAGGAGAAAGGTTCTTAAAACTAGGGATGAAACGATACGAGTAAATATAAGTAGGTACTTTTTCTCATAATCCAAGTACTTTTGGTATCGATACTTTACTACTGAGTACCAAGTAGGTATCGGTAAAATGTACTCGTATGGATCAAAAATACTCGTTTCTTATTTGCCACAACAGTGTTGAATATGACGTTAGTTTAACAAAATTTCATTTGTTCGTATTAAGTTTAAATTTATGTTTAGAATATATCTGTGGCAAAAAGGAAAAAGTGCTTTAGTCGGGATAAGCTGTTTTTAAGTTGACGGTACCCATGTAATCTCCGTATTAGAAAGTACCCCTGGGCAAAATTTCATTTATTTTGTGCGCTTTTTTAGGAAGTTATAGCGCGATGGCTTACTTCTTATCTTTTTTCGTTCTATAATCTCATATGAAATATTACCTTACTTTAGCTTATACTTTGGTATATTTCAAATCGAATATGTTATTTATAGTGTAAAACGAAATTTTCTAAAAGAAATTTAAGTGAATACCGAGTTTCCTAATTAAACTGTAAAAGAAATACTCGTGGATTTCCGAAAATCGACTTGAAAGTTTAAAAGTGCTCTTGCAGTAGAGCAGTAAAATATGACTCAAGCACTTTTTGCTTATTGTATTTACTTTTGTTTCACTACATCAAATCATATGAAGAACTTGACCGATTCTGAGTAGGTGTCGATACTTTTGAACCGATACCGTATCAAGTAAAAGTATCGATACCTTGGTGGTATCGTTTCATCCCTACTTAAAACTAAGCCATCAACTAATCTTAGTAATGATAGACGGAAACGTTTTCAATGCAATCACAGAAACGACATCATCCCAAAGGTGTTATATTTGCAATTCCGCTTCTAAAGAGTTTAACTCTATTGAAAAAATGATAGCGAATCCTGTTACGACAGAAACTTTGGAATTTGGTTTGTCTATATTATATGGATGGATTAGATTTTTCGAATGTATCATACACTTGTCTTACAAATTGCCTATAAAAAAGTGGAAAGCTGCATCGGATAATGATAAAAAAAATATAGATTCTACTAAAGCCCGCATTTAGAATGAATTTAGAGTCAAAACCGGATTGATTATCGACCAACAAAAACCTGGCTTCGGAAATTCTAACGATGGTAATACAGCCAGAAGATTTTTTGAAAACGCTGAAGTTTCTGCAGATATTACTAAAATAGATTTAGAACTGATCAACAAAATGCACGTGATACTAATAACTGTTTCTTCAGGTCATGAAATACATTCTGAAAAATTCAGACATTTTTGTCACAACACTGCCAGACATATTGTTAACATAGTATAAAATGCCTACCACTTTGCACAAATATTTTATTCATGTCTGAAATTGTATCGCACGCACTTCTACTAATCGGACAATCTTCAGAGGAAGCCCAAGAAGGTAGAAAGAAGGACTTTAAATGCTATAGGGAGCACTTTTCAAGTAAATGTAGCCGTGAGAAATCAAATGAAGACATTTTAAACAGTTTTCTACTAAGCTCCGATCCGATCATTAGCAGCAAAATTAAATTACCAAAAAAGACATTTCAGATGATGAAACTGCATATGCACATATTGAGGAACTAGAGGCTTGCAACTCCGACGACAGTGACTAAACTAAATAAAACTTCAATGGAAAATCAGGTTCTAATATTTGATATGGTTTTCAAAAAATTTATATAACAATGTCTACTTTTTTCAGATGATACAACCATTTATTCTAATAAATTGTTTATAAATATGAATGAAGAAATGTTTCTTTCTGCAATTTTAGTTTGGCTATAAATACGGTTTTCAACAAAAGAGGCAAAATAAATGCAAAAAAAATGTTAATAAAATTAATCTCCGTTTTAGGGGTCCAATACCCCACTGTGCGACCTGACGTGATTTTCATAACAAAAATAATCGACACTACTAAAGTTATAAATAAGTATATTTTTGTTTTGATTTCTTTGTACCTACACTCAAAATATTTCATAGGTAAAATAAACGAAAAATGTGGTTTATTTTAGGAAAATATTCGTTGTTTTTACGGTACGAAATGCTTCGTAAATAGTAGAAATGATGTTTGTTTATTTTACTAAATACTTTTTGTCTGCAAATAACAAAATTTTGCATTTTTACAAATTTTTTTTCATAAATTTACGAAAAACAATGTTTATATTACAAAAGAAATTCGTAAATCATGAAAATACATTTTGTGTAATATACGAATATTTGTGTACAATTAAAATCTGTAAAAAAATAAAATCTGCAAAAAAAATTATATTTTCTAACATTTGGGAAATAATTTTGTAGTGTAATCTGTAATTCGTGGAATTGGAGGTTGTAATAATTATGAAAAGAAAAAGGTAATTTAAGGGGAATTGTTACAGCATCTGTATTCCTCATACATCACATACGCATACTCGTACATACATACATACATACATATTTTGCACGGAAACTCACGAATTTAACTGAGAACAAAACTGGGACGAACAACGAATTTTCGCCATAGAAAATAAAACGCATTTGTTTATATGAAAATTAACACAACACCACCGTCGAACGAAATCCGTCGTGCAAGACGAAATCTGTGTTATATTTATTTCTACGAGTATATCTTACGCCTATGAACGACAAAAACAACCAATTATCCAACTATCAATTATAAGATCAGCTTCTTATTCGTCGTTGGTGTGCCGTGGACGAGATTTGTCATTTGTTCCAGGTGTCTTCCTAGCATAAGCCGAAAACTAAAGGGTGTTTTTTATTGAGGTATAGAACTTTAAGTTGGCATCACTTTTTTAACTGGCGGCCATTTTGTCAGCTGTCAAGTGATTAATATTTAGTTTGGTTTGCCATTTCATCATGAACAGGTTGACAAAAGAACAACGCTTGCAAATCGAGCAAATTTATTTCGAAAATAATGGTTCAGTTCGCGAAGTTTACCGCAAGCTCCGTCCATTTTATGGTCGACATAATCGTCCATCAGAGCAATTAATTCGGTTAACCATGGATCGTTTTCGCACTACGTTTACTCTATGTGATAATACGCATCCGCAGAGACGTCGAACAGTGCGCACCGAAGAAACAATTGCCGCTGTAGAGCAAAGTGTTGAAGAGGACCCGAATGAATCGATTCGCCACCGTGCACAGCAATTGGAGCCGACTAACCGACTATTTTGTTCCCGAATTGGATGGCATGAATGTGGATGAGTTGTGGTTCCAACAAGACGGCGCTACATGCCACACAGCGCACGTCACAATCGATTTATTGAAGGAAACATTCGATGAGCGCATAATTTCGCGGAATGGACCTGTCAATTGGCCACCAAGATCGTGTGATTTGACACCATTGGATTATTTTCTTTGGGGATATGTGAAGTCGCTCGTCTACGCCAACAAACCAGAAACGTTAGGCGACTTGGAAGCCAACATTCGTGGCGTTATTGCCAACGTACGGCCCCATATGCTCGAAAAAGTGGTTGAAAATTGGACCTGTAGAATTAGCTTTATTCGAGCCAGCCGCGGCGGCCACATGCCCGAAATCATATTTAAACATTAATGGCATAAAATTATCCTTCCAATAAAGCCAAATTGATGGACATTAAAACGATTTTCTTGTGTTTTATTTCAATTCGAAGTTCTATACCCCTCAAAAAAACACCCTATATTATAAATTTTTATTTTAATTGAAATTTTTTGTTAAATAATTTTTTATGGAATATATACAATGACAGGAAAATAAATGGGGGAAAATATTAAAAACCAAAACAAAACAACCATACAAGAACACTACCAGTCAATTGACTGCTCATTTGATCGGAAGTCATGCAGGATATATTCATCAATGCGTAGAACAAAGTTTCTATCACATTGTTAAGCACCCCATACACGTTTCAATTCAATTGTGAATTGAGTCTTTCAATTGAATTGATTCTTGGCCACACACTTCATAAACTGAATTGAAAGATTTTCATTCAACTCAAATTTATATTTTTTTCACAATTAAAAATTTTAAAATTTAAAACTTTTATTGCATTCATTCATTAATTTTAATATTTTTCATTTAAATTAAATTATTTAAAAATTAAATACAATTTTAAAAATATATAACTTTTTCTATACAAAACAAAGCTACAAACATAAATTTTGACACCAAATCAAGAGACTCGACCACACACAGCACAATCGAATTGAAAGATTTACTAGTCAACATGAAAAATCAAAATCTTTTGATTTTTCTTCAACCAACTCGACAACTGCCAAACTAATCAATTGACAAAGCCATACACTCCATACACTACATACTCCAGTGCTTTTTTACTAATCAATGATAGCATAAATATTACTCAAGTTTGACTGTTCATAATTGAATAATATATCCCCCACAATTGAGAAATCACACTTGATTGATATACTGACAGCAAATATACTTTTTATTTTATTTGCTTTTTTTATTATAAAAAAAACTTTAAAATACACATGTAAATAACATATTTAAAGCAAAAAACACAAATTAACAAAAAAAAAAGATAAAATAACTTAAGCGGTATCTATCCCTCTTCACACCTTTTCATCACCAATGCACCTTGCTCTTAACAAATATCTAAAATTTTTAAAATAAATATATGTACATACATATTAAGTCAAACTTTGTGAATTTCTTTTACTCACTATTTCACTTATCTTTTTTTATCACTTTTATAATCTTTTCCCTGACAAAATGAATTGTATTAAAGAAAAAGAAACGAATACATACATAAATACATATGTATGTATGTATATTTTTAATTAAACTCAATAAAATTTCTTTTTTTCTTTATTGTTTTTATCTTACTTTTTCACAAACACCATAATTTTTTTTACCACTTTTATACATTTTAATTTTACAAACAGAACGAACTATAAATTATTTTCAGTAAAATTCAATATTTTAAAAATTCTGACATATGTACATTAGACGTTTCACTCTAGCATATATGTTAGAGTAGAGCAACTATAATCGCTGTTGAATTTAATGTAAAATTGTTGCAAGTGTGTTAGTAAAAAATGTTGTTTGTGTTAGTTTCAGTCATTCATTTCTTGTAGGGACAGTTTTTATTTTATATTTAAATTTTTTCTTCGTAAAACTCACAAACCTTGTTTAAATTTACGAATAATTTTGTACTGTAAACAAAATGTTACGCTACAGTTACAACACCAAGATTTGCTTTCAAGTTTTTTACACATACTGGTTGTCAAAAGTCGTTTAAATTGAAAGCTGTGACGTAGGCTGCACGCAATTTCCAAGCAAATTTGTCTTCAATATGCCGTTGATAAAAAAAACAGCTTAAGACAACAAAACTTCATGACTTCTATATAGATCTATAAACCGCTACACATCATTATACTTTTTATTTTTGTTCCTAAACATACTTATGTATTTATATAAGTGTAATTTAAAATTTTCGGTGGAATATAACATTATTTGTAATAAAAGAACACAAAAATACTATGTCGGCAAAAGATTTGAAAAAAAAACAAAAATGTGCTCATTGAAATTGCTGTCAGTTGTTTTTTGCCTATAAATTGAACACACAGTTGGAAAGAAAATTTGAAGTCAAAGTTGAATCAAATTCTAAAACTATGAATGTATTAGTGAAAAATTTTGAATGTATTGAAATTTGAAAGGCAAAACTTGATCGTTAACAAAACATTTCCAATTTTATAAAAATGTTTTATTTTATACTAACTAAATTCAATGAAATAAACGAAAAATATGGTACTATATACGAAAATAATTGTACGAAATAAATTTTGTAGCTTAACGAAATTCGTAAAATTACAAAATCTGTTTTCCTGCACAAGCCACAAATATTTTCGTAAAATGTACAAAATTTTCGTTTAGTGCACAAAAATTATTTTACGAAAAAGTATTTCGTATTTTCAAGCATGGAATATTTTGAGTGTATAATCAGAGTATGAAAATAAACGCAACAAAATGTTTGATTTTGTTTTGTTCGTTTTTTGAAGTGAGTAAAAAAAAAACAATGAAAACGATTGCTCACTTTGTTATTTTATGCACATGAAGACAAAAAATACATTAATTTAATCGTACGCTTCTAGAAAAGAACACAATAGGAATTAAATGAAAACGTTTTGAAACATTTGCGGCGAATTTAACATCACCATATGTAGGGCAATCTATATAAATAAAAATGAAATGATGTCCATTGCTAAGCGTATAACTTGAAAACGGCTTCATCGATTTCGTTAATTCTTTTTGAAATATGTGTAATAGTCTGAAAAAGGTTTTTACGGAAAGAAAAATTGGAAAGTTTGCTTGGAAAGTTGAAACATTTGGAAAAAATTAAATTGTGTTTTTCTATGGGATTTTACATTTCTATTTTTTTTTACATATTCCCCACAAACTTCGTACGAATAACGTCTTACAGGTACATTCAGACGTGACATAACCATAGCCATCGAAAACAGAAATTCGAACCAAACTAATGGGCAACACTGTATTTGATTATATGTGACTCGCCATAACGCCATAGCCATTGCCATAGAAACCAATTGCTTATACAGGTTTAACTGACCACGCCTATTTTAACGCTCACCTAATATACATACCTTTTTTTGCTGTTTGACGGTCGTGAAGAAAATTTGATTCAGGCAATTTGCAATTTTTAATGCACTATGGTTCTTCTTTTTTGTTTTGATAATTAAAATAGAAAAAATTAAATGTAATGAAAATAACTAATTTGTTTCTACTTTTGTGTTGCTCGCAATCTGACCTACAGTATTAGTAGAATAGGACAATGGGAAGGGGCACCCCCATACAGAGTAATTAATAACAATCTTATATCTTGAAAGCTATAAAAGCAAGAGTCCTCAAATTTAGTATGGTCTCCTTTGAGAAGTATTTCAAAATATTGGTAGAACAGGACCTTGGAAAGGGGCACCTTCCTACAAAGTTATTAAGAATAATATATTTTGAAAGCTGTAATAGCAAGATTCCCTAAATTTGTTATGTACTCTTTTGCGAGCGAGGGGCAAGGTAATTCAAAATATTGGTAGAAAAGGACCGAGGGAAGGGTCACCCCCAATTAAAAATAATCTTATATCATGAAAGCTATAATAGCAAGTCATCAAATCTGTTATGGACTCTTTTGAGAGCGAAGTGTGAAGTCATTCAAAGTATTAGTCGAATAGGACAGCAGGAGGGACACCACCTATACAAAGTAATTATAAAAATCTTATATCTTGGAATCCATAACAGCAAGTCTTCAAATTTGGTAGGAGCGAATTTAAAAACAATTAGTCTATTTATATAAAATTTATAGCTGATAGCCAAAGTAGCTAGTGCTATTTAAGTATTATATTAGTCTTATATTTATATAAGCTTAATAAATATAAAATTTAATGTTTGTTTGTATGTCCTTTATGTGCGGCCAAACCACTCTTCCGATCGCGATAAAATTTGGTCTCGTAGCATGTGCAACTCCGAGAAGGTTAAAGGGTATTAATTTTTTTAAACTAGGATGAAGGGCGATACCGCGGAAATTTCGGCTCCTCCGAAAAGATCTAACCGATTGTAATGATTTTTAGAACATAGATAGATCTACGTCTAAAAACTCACATAGGCTATGAAAATTTTCAAAAGTAGGATCAGGAGGGAAATAGGAGAAAATTTCTGCATCCCCTAAACAATTAAAACGATTTTAAAGAAACTTTGAACTTAGATAGATCTGCATCTAAAAATTCACATAAGCATTGTTTTTTTTAAGCTAGGGCCAGGAGAGCGAGAGGGGAAAATGTTTGCCCCTCTGAAACGTTCAGGCCGATTTTAATGAAATTTAGAACATAGATGTGCGTGTAAAAGCTCACATATGCTATGAAAATTTTTAACAGTAGAACATGGAGGGCAATAGGGGAAATTTCTGCCTCTCCGAAGAGATTCTAATGATATTTAGAACATAAATAGATCTGCATTTAAAATGTCATGTTTGCTTTGTTTTTTAAACTATGACTAGGAAGGCGAGGGATGAAAATTTGTGCTCCTCCGAAACGATTAATTCGATTTTATTGAAAATTAGAACATAGATAGATCTGCGTCTAAAAATTCACATCTAATAACTACATTTTCAGACCAGGCGGGCGACAGGAGGACATTTCTGCCTTCCAGAAAGGAAGGAAATTTATAGATCTGCGTATAAAAATTCACAAAATGGCCATAGAGATTTCCTAAATTAGGACCAGGAGGAAGTAAGGGGCAATTTCTGAGTTTCAACTCGATGAAAATTAAAGCTTAGGTATCCCTTTATTTATAAGAAGACATAAGCTATGTACTTAATTTATCTAATTTCTGCCCCTCCAACACTTTAAAATCGATATAAATGAAATTGAAAAGACGATGGGGGTAGTGAAGCACACCGGGTTAGCTAGTCATGAATAAAATTCCACGAGAGATTTCTCCGTTTTCCAATTAAAGGGTGTTTTTTATTGAGGTATAGAACTTTAAGTTGGCATCACTTTTTTAACTGGCTGCCATTTTGTCAGCTGTCAAGTGATTAATATTTAGTTTGGTTTGCCATTTCATCATGAACAGGTTGACAAAAGAACAACGCTTGCAAATCGTGCAAATTTATTTCGAAAATAATGGTTCAGTTCGCGAAGTTTACCGCAAGCTCCGTCCATTTTATGGTCGACATAATCGTCCATCAGATTAATTAATTCGGTTAACCATGAATCGTTTTCGCACTACGTTTACTCTATGTGATAATACGCATCCGCAGAGACGTCGAACAGTGCGCACCGAAGAAACAATTGCCGCTGTAGAGCAAAGTGCTGAAGAGGACCCGAATGAATCGATTCGCCACCGTGCACAGCAATTGGAGCCGACTAACCGACTATTTTGTTCCCGAATTGGATGGCATGAATGTGGATGAGTTGTGGTTCCAACAAGACGGCGCTACATGCCACACAGCGCACGTCACAATCGATTTATTGAAGGAAACATTCGATGAGCGCATAATTTCGCGGAATGGACCTGTCAATTGGCCACCAAGATCGTGTGATTTGACACCATTGGATTATTTTCTTTGGGGATATGTGAAGTCCCCTCGTCTACGCCAACAAACCAGAAACGTTAGGGGACTTGGAAGCCAACATTCGTGGCGTTATTGCCAACATACGGCCCCATATGCTCGAAAAAGTGGTTGAAAATTGGACCTGTAGAATTGGCTTTATTCGAGCCAGCCGCGGCGGTAACATGCCCGAAATCATATTTAAACATTAATGGCATAAAATTATCCTTCCAATAAAGCCAAATTGATGGACATTAAAACGATTTTCTTGTGTTTTATTTCAATTCAAAGTTCTATACCCCTTAAAAAAACACCCTATAGAACTTTTTTGTTTTTCCTGTTACCTGCTATTGTTTGAAATTGTTCTCCGGAAAAAATTTTAGCGTAACTTTATTCATGATTGCCCTCATAATATAATTTTATTGCAATGTTTTTTAACACATGAAATTTGTTTTATATAGCTAAACAGCATAGCTCTAACCGGATGTCCTGAGACACCTCTCTTCTTTTGTTTTAACCATGAATTCTCTAATTCCCAATTCAAATTATATTTGGTTAGCCTTCTTAAATTTTCTTCTTGACAATTTTTAGATTTTTTTTCTTTTAAAAAATTCAACAATTTCTGTTTATTCATATAAATTTGCATGCGAAACTTACAGTACCAAGGCGAATTCTTCGTGATTCGGCGTGAAGTTAACTAAAATTATACTCTTTTAATCAACTGTTAAGATGTACTTATTTTTCATTAGTTGAAAATCGCTAGTGTTAAGCGAAAAGCGGTACATATGGCAACACTAATCAAAGCAGTCGAAAAAGTGGCAAAATGCTACTTTAGCGCAAATGTTAACGCTGGTTATGTGTATGATCTTTTATTGTTCTGCGCTCATACAAACGCACACATTCATTCAAATCAGTTGCGTGCATGGGTGTCAGATGAAATAGCTGTGAATTCATCAAAACAAACACTTATCAAACGAAAACATAGCACAACAAATAAATTCGTAGTTTTTATATAGAATAAGCTAAACTCTTATAAAAAAGAATCAATTGTTTAAAAAACAAAATAATTACATGTCTTACTTTGGTTTTGTCTAAGTTAACTTGGCTAAATACTAATTTTACGCTTGTTGAACATTACGGTAAGACTAAAATTTTTTTATCAGAAATAATTTCTTAATCGGGCTTAAGTTCAGTATTTTAAATTTTTATTGAATGAAATATTTTTATTAATTAATCTTAGTTTCTAAAGAAGAGAAGAAAGATTAAACTAGACTTTATTAGCTGGGGGAAATTTTTTTGGTAAAATTATTTATGGTGGGAAACAAAAGACTAGTCGTTTTTTCGTTTTGGGAATTTTTTCCACAAATCTATAACTTTACTTACTTTACTTTTTTTACTTGACCTGATATTCGATAAAAAGAATGTTCACTAAAGCGAAGAATTTTTGAAACAAAATTCTTCGATATTTGTTCGCAAAACATTTGAAAAAAATTCGAATGTTCGCTAAAGCTCCGAACTTCGCACTTCTCTCGATAGTTTTTCGAATGTCTGACGGTAGCTGCATGGAAGTGTGTCAGCCTGTTAGTCTAAATATACCAAGTTCAATGCATGACAGCACTGTAAGTTAAAAAAAAAAGATAAGAACACCATGTTCAAAGCCTGCAGGCAGTGTAAGTTACGGAATTAAACAAACAAATAAAATTAATAAAATAAGTAAGTTAAAATAAATAAATAAAAAAATGACTTTTTACTTTTTCTGCTGCATTTTTGCGGTATCGAAATTAATTCGATAATCTCTCACTTTTGATATTGCTAACGAAATCCGAGATCGAATGTTTTTTAGGAAAAAACTTAGTGACAGGTGAACTTTTTTCGATTCATTTTTGAGTGTCACTCTCGACAGTTTTACACGATAAATGTTCGAGGTATATCCGAAATCGATATCATTAACGAAAGCCGTGGTCAACTGGGTAATTGCCTGAATTTAGATTCAATTTCCTGACTTGCACATAAATAATTTAACAGTACACCAATACATTCACAGCGCCCACCAATGCCCCAATTGACCAAGACTTTCGTTATAGATATCGATTTCGAATATATTTCGAACATTTATCGTGTGACACTCAAAAATGAATCGAAAAAAGTTCACCTGTCGCTTAGTTTTTTCCCAAAAAACATTCGATTTCGAAGTTTCGCTAGCAATATTAAAAGTGAGGGAATATCGAACTAATTTCGATACCTCAAAAAGGAACTTTACTTTTTTTATTAATTTACTTTAATTTACTAATTTTATCTATTTTTATAATACCTTATAACAGACTGATGCACATCCACTCGGCTACCGTAACACACAGGGTTGTCAGATATGGCGATTTCTCGCCAAACGTGACGATTTTTCAAATTTTTGGTTTGGCGACATGGCGATTTTTCTGGCGATAAATATTGGAAGCTGAAACAGTACCCCATAGCTGTATTCCGTAGCACCATATGTATATGTATATATATATATATATATATATATAGTGTGTTGAAGTTGTGTTGAATTTCTACCAATCAGTCAATGTATCTGATTTAATTTAATTTAAGTTTCATTTATGTGGGCTTGGATTCAATATGCTGTTTCTGACTTCAGCAGATTCTAATCATAATGTAAGATCAGAGCGCCCTGCTTCGTTGGTATTGTGTAGCAGAATCATCGGCGAAGTAAAATAACCAAAAAACAGGTACTTAACACAGCTTCAAAATTTAATACGCATCATTTGACACCAGGAGGCGCTGCAACACTGCATTATTAAAAAAAACGTGCAAAAAGCAGAGTTATAAATAGAATGAAGCTTTTCTCTCTCTCTTCCTTCATCATCATACTTCACTATCCTTTCCTTATCATCCTCTCTCACTAACTTATCTTCAACAGACAGGTATCACAAAGGGATCATTTTATTGGACCCAAGTGAGCTGGACTCTAAATTTCCCCTTCCTTACCAACAGCCTGCTAACCTAACCTAACCTACTGCCTTATTCATAAAAAATATTTCAGGTTTATTTAGCGCTTATTTGACAATGCGAAATTTGTCAAATAAACCTGTAATAAACCTAAAATATTTTTATGAATTAGACCGTTAGCCTCGCTCACTTCTATAAGCTACACTTGTCAGTTAGCTGTAGCTTAAACTTAACCTTTATCTACTGAGGTGAAATATTTTGGCGTACATGCTGTGGTGGTGGTAAATTTTACACCTTTTTAATTTTTAGAATATTTTGCAAAAAAAAAAAGATTTTTTGGAATTATTTGCTTTTATTTGGAATTCGATGACACATTTTTAAATGAATAAAGTAATAAAATAAAGAAATCTAACTTCTAGTTAAGCAAAACAAGGATTTTATTTCATATTCACCTTTCTTAAAACTAAAAAAAGGAACAAACATAACTTTAAAAAAAAACGTATTAAAAAAACAATAAAGGCATTTTTTTCACAGGCAAATTTATATCATTAATAGTAAAAAAGAAAACAAAGAAAAATTATAAATTATATATATAATAAAAAAAAACGTATGCCCGGAGGAATGGTAATTTTTATACCTGCACGTATAAATATCTGCTTGTATGATACATACGACGATCAAAACATAACTGAATAATAGTAATAGGATTATGAGAAGATAGAAAGAGAATAAAATTGATAGCACTCAACTGAAGAGAGTAAATTAAAAAAATAAATAGGAGAGGGTAAAATTTACCACCACCACAGTAGTTAAAGGTTAAAATATTATTTTCAGATAAAGATTACCCAGCTAATTATCTACGTTTAACATAGAAACATTGCTCAGTCAAACCCAAGGTGTATATAACCAGGTGGCAGCTCTGCTTCAGCTGATAATTTTTTGGTCTATTTGTTTTGTAGCTGACGAATGACAAAAACTTTGTTTTGGTTTTGGTACAATTATTTATGTGCTTTTGACGTTCTTCGGTTCTTTACACAGCTATGGTTGCCGTATTTTTGTATATCAAATCCTTACGGTAGAAAAGCAAAAACAAAAGTAACATAATATCCACTTCTATAATACTTATATGTATGTACCGACGGTACATCGAATAAGTAAAAATAATTAATGTGATGATCGTAAAAGATAAGCAAGAATAGTTAAACATACGTAGGTAGAGTAATATAACTTCGTGCTAACCAAAATAGAAAAATGAAAAAATGGAAAAAACAGGGGAAATAAATAGTGATACTTACATATGTATTTACCAAAGGTAAATCAATAATTGTACACAACAATCATTTCTCACATTCCGTTTCATTAGAATTTACGTTAAATAGCTGATGTTAATAACAATCTCTACCCAAGTAGATAGACTAGGGTACTGATGAAGTGCGTTGCTGCACAGAAAAATATTGGTATTTCCCCCAGCTTAAAAGTCTAATTTAATTTTTCTTCTCTTCTTTAGAAACTCAATATATTTCATTCAATAAAAGAATTGAAATTACTGAACTTAAGCCTGACTAAAAATTATTTCTGATTAAAAATTCACTATAGTTCAATTAAAATCTAAAAATCTCTATATTGAATATATATAAGAGATATAGAGCTACAATATTGCGTCATTTCCACAATTGTTGAACATTGTAAAATCTGTTTTACGGAAATCGACAATTTTTGGGATATGTGGCACATTTCCCACGTAAAAGTATTAATATTGTTATTCGCAACTGTTATGATGCATATCAATTCATATTCTACTCAAAGAACATGAATCAAAGCAAAGTACAAAAATTTAATTATTGTGTTATGTTTTAATCAAATGAATTGATATTTATTTTTTATTAATAAAATTTCTTTTGTTAAATATATTCAAACTGCCTCTTATTTGTTCTTTTGTTTTTCCGCTAAAAGTTATGTTATATGAATAAAACTGATATCTACACCTTTTATATATATTTTAACCTACTTGAACAAGTAGTAAACAATATTGTTTTTATGATTGTGACATGCAAAGATTTTTGTAATTTTTTCTTTAGGTATGGTCAGGTTAGGAATACCGCTATACCGCACCTCAACTAAAGACCCAATTGGATCCATTGTGATTCCCTTCTGTTGACCAAAAAAAGTAATATTTACCATCCCATTTGTTGCCAGAAGTGAACCTATTATCAATCATTAAGCCACCGAATTCTCATGATGAAGCCCCTGATGTCCTCTAGTTTACACTTCCCGATATCAGTAATGCTTTCATGGAAACGTCTGCTCAGCCATCTAAGCTTATGACGTTGCAGCTTCGGGCAGTGACTGTAATCACCCTTATTCCAGTTGTCAACATCGACGTCACGTCAATACAATATCAAAAAATTGGGGATTGTCTACTCGATCTCAAGAACTGTTTTGTGCTATTGATAGTATATTTCTGTTCCCTAGGCAAGCTCTAAGTTTTTGGTATTGTATTGACGTGACGACGATGTTGACAACTGGAAAAAGGGTGAATATGTTCAATAGTTTCTGCTTCCTCTTCATCCCCGCACATCCTACAAAAATCTGGTGTGCCAGTTTCCCAAATGCTGGTTCTTGCTTTAACCGAGCAGTGACTTGTCAACGCGCCTATCATGATTCGCATCGCCATCCTATTCATGTCCAGTAGCAGTTTGGATCTTCCTGAGTGAAGCTTAGCCAAAAACCCCTCGAGACTACAATCCTCTTTACTTTGCCATGAACTGTTGGTCCTGCTTTCTACTCAAATACTGAGTACCCTATAGTAATAACCTATCAGTAATTTTTTCTTTAAGTCCTAATAATTCGAAGTTTTTTGACTGTGGTACCAAACGGCAGTTATACCCTTTCAGACAAAGAAATATATGGTTTAACAAAGAGTTATGAAGTAACACATATAAGAAATATAACTGAATTAAAAAACTTTCCTTCTTTTTTGAAGTCGTTTAAAAACTGCTCATGAATAATTGTTTTTAACCCTAGACTAAAAAAAGGGGTGTTATAAGTTTGTAGTGTGTGTCTGTCCGTGTCCACGTACAGGCCAAACGGCTGGACCGATTTTAATTTAGTTTTTTCTCTTTGAAAGATGACTTGATCGAGAGGGTTCTTAGCCATGTTTGAAGGACATCGGTCCAGCCGTTTAGATGATATAACATCTTTTCTGAAAAAATTCGGGGGTTTTTAAAATTTTTAATTTTTGTTATTAATACAAGTTTTTTATTTATTGTATCTTCAAATATCAACTAACAATAAGTATTCAAATATATAGTAAAATATAATTATTATGCCCGAGCAGTGTCGGACATAAACTTAGTGATATTTATTAGTAATACGTAAGTAGTAATATTTTCAATCAGTTTCATCTCGAGTGTTGAGTACTAGAGCCCTGGTATCCCTCTTTTTTAAGCGGATGTGTCCAGTAAAGTTTAAGATATTACGAGCAAGCGGATTAGGATGTGACTCGAGTTTTGTTAGATATTTGCCTGCGTATTTTGCAACGTCTTCAGTCACTTGTGGCATATTTAAATCATGATGTAAAATAGTTTTTTATGTACCATGATTTGGCTTCGTTGAATTTTCTCAACATTGGAAGCTGAAACAGTGCCCCATAGCTGAATTCCCTAGCACCATATATAGGTTTCAAAAGCGACTTACTTGTATATCAAAACTTTGCAATCTAGACTGAGAGCTGAATTTCTACCAATCAGCCAATGTACCTGAGTTATTTTAGTTTCACTTGTGTTAGCTTAGAGTCAATATGGTGTTTCCATGTAAGCCGACGATCAAGGTGTATACCAAGGTATTTCACATGTGAATGTTGAGCAACAACTTGACTGCTGATTCTAATGGGGGGACAAGTGTCTCTTCGTGAGGTAAATGTTACTTGAATACACTTTTGTTCATTTACCTTAATTCTCCATAAGTTTAACCATAGTTCTAGCTGGGCAATGTATTTCTGAAGATTTCGGGACGGGTTTTCATGCATACTAAGGCAGGCTGTATCGTCGGCAAATCTAGAAGTGTTGATATTACTGCTCACAGGCATATCAAAAGTATAAATCAAATACACAACTGGCCTCAGTGTACTCTCCTGTGGCACTCTGGATGATATAGTGTCAAGCATACTCATGAATTCTCCTTCCACAACAGTGAACTTACGGGCAATAATGTAACTTTCCAAAAGATTTAGATTGATTATTGGTAGGTTTGTCTTAAATTTTTAAAGAAAATCCATTATTTGACATATTGTCAAAGTGTACATAAAATAATTGAAATTTATTTGCTGGTAGTTTAGCATGTCTATATACGCATTTCATTGGCGCTTGAACCAAATAATCAGTAGACTTTAACCACAAATTTTAAACAGTCACAAAAGTAAGAGGTTTTCAAATCCACTAACAATTTTTCGGAAATCTTTTTCATCATATATTTGGATTTTAGTTTTATTAATATCACCTCGTTTTGTGGTGTCAGTCTTAAAATGTGCGCGACGTCGTTCCCATTATGTTTTTTATATGGAAAGCAATGGCACACAACAAAAAATATCAGAATAGAAATTAATTTCAGTAGCAAGAAATTTTCCGATGATTACTTGATACCAAGCGAATCGAGTTTTGCTTTCAGTGTTAAAAAAGGCAAATTAATTCATTTCACCACACTGAATAAATTGTAAGCAAAAACATTTGTATGTACGTACATAAAAGTGTTTTTCATACGGGATTTCCCGGGAAATTTTTCAGTCTATTTGATAATATTTTTGTAATGGTAATTTACGAGTATGTTTATGCTTTATGTTTTTTTTTAGTAAATTTTATTTTATAAAGGTGAAGAAATAAGGTGTTACTCATTGACTTTGTAACTGCTGAACCTGGATATATTTTTGCTAATTTGGCCAATTTGTCTATTGACTTAAATGAGTCGTCCTTAAAACAAGCTTCATTTCAGCAATAGCCACTTTCCTCCGAAAATCCGTATTTTTTGGTAAAAACTCTGATATTTTTACATCATTTGTTTTTGGCAATTGGTCACGAGTAGAGCTGCAAAACTATCAATAGTCGCACCACTCGATAGTTTCGATAGTTTTATGTAAAACTATCGATACTATCGATAGTATCGAATAGTTTTATAAAAGTTGCCACATAAACTACATTTGACTCGAAAAAAAAATCCAGAGTCCTCAACATTTTCATTAGTATATAAAAATATATCCAGCCTTTTTTCGATTTTATCGTAAGCGGGGCATATTATCGAAAATATACTTTTTTATTGAACTTAAAAGTTTATGGGCCTACCCATGGTTTAGAATTATCAAAATGCGCAAAATTGTTGATAACTTTTAAGACACTAACTGTAAAGTTTTATCGTAACCGACAATTTTAACCTTCTTCTAAAAATTTAATTTTTATCTCATACGATTACATCGAAGATTAGGCTGGATATGTAGGTATGTAGGTACAATTAAAAAAAAATTTTGTAGGGAAACACGCTAGGGTATGTCAAAATAAATCCGAGACTATTGGCGGCCGTCGCGATATCAGTACCACCAAAATTTGTCTTTGTGTCGACGATGTTGAATTTATTAAGATACTTGTGACTACTATTTGTCGAATAACACTTGGATTTATAAATAAATTCATATACATACATATGTATTTAAGTACTTGTGTATACAGAAGCAGGGATGCGATGTCATATTTACAAATTGTACTAGCTTTCAAAAAAAATTTTAATTTTTTCAGTACGATTGTACCTAATTCTTTATTTATATTTCGTTAATACTTGTACTTTTTAATTAACTAAAAATCAATTAACAAAACGCCAGAAGGTGCTCAAAGAATATTAGTTGCTGGGATCTGAATATAAAAGTAACATTTACGATATACTACGTTTATAACCTTTTTTTTATTCGATTGTTCACAGTCGATGCAAATAGTCGGCTTCTCTCCCTTTGGTACGAAAATAAAATTTCCACATTTGCAGATGAATTTGGAATAAATAACATTCCTCCAGCAATTCTTTAAGTACCGGAAAACATCGTTTGATTTACATAATTTTCTAATACCTTCGAGCTAAAGATTAACCCCCTTGTGCAAAAAAATAAGTGAACGTTAAAACCGGTTTTTCTATGGAATTTTTTTTTAATGTACACTTCAAGCACGCATTATTTTTTGCATAAGGGGGTTAATATATTTTAATGCTATTTTTGGCATGTAATAAATATAAAGAGATTCCAGTAGTGCTAAATGGGTCATTGCGGTGCTACGGTACTTTTGGCATTCAAATAGTGCCAAAATTATACAATTGTACCAACTTTTGCATCGCTTTACAATAGCTTAAATCAACGACGGATAATTTGCTTCAAAACTGCCGGCTACTGTTTACTGACTTCGATTATTTTTACTCTTTTAGTTACTTGTTTCTTTTACCGATAGTATCGATAGTGGAAAAAACGATCGATATTTCATTTACAACAAAACTATCGATACTATCGACAGTACTATCTATCCATAGTTTTGCAGCTCTAGTCACGGGTTTAGCTGCTTTAGCATGGTGTTCCAAATCATGCATTTGGCAGATGAGCAACTGATTGCAGAAAACTCAAATGGGTTTTTTGGTATCTGCATCCATCTTAACCCACTTATGCCATCTCTCCTAATCTTTGGAATACTTTAGTGTTACTTTTTTCTTTTTTATTGGTTTCTTCGAGGTAATATGCTCACCTGTTGAACTAATTTTATCTAAAATTAAATCAAAAGCATTACTTCATGATGGCAATTCAATGCGTAATTTTCCCAATATAAATAAGCACGTTCACTCTTAAATAAAAACATCTTTAAGTTTAATTACTTGTCCATATTATTTGTTTTTTATACAATATTATTTCCATTTTTGATAAAGTTGTTCACCTATTAAATTTGGCTTTCACAATTTCTGCGGAAAATACAGTATGAGGGTATGTACTAGGGATGTAACGAATACCAGTTTAGCGAATGCGAATGCGAAAACGAATAATGCATTTGAATTTTTGCGAAAGCGAATGCGAATGCAAATACTTACAATACGGTAAAAAATCACATCAAACTAAATTTGTTTAAAAACATGAAGTTGTATTATATACATACATAGATGTACTACTTATAGCATTTTATTTAAATTGAGTCTTGAATTGAGCAAATATATATTAATTTAATTTTAATTTCTTAAAACAGAAAGATGTATATATGAAATTATATTGAAATAAGTATAGATAATAAAAATAAATTTACAAAATGTTAGGCAATTAACCCATTCGTACTTTGGCCCTAAATCCTGGTACTCTGTTCAATAGTTCATGTGAAATGCTGCCAAAATACATATTAAGAAAAATTGGCATGAACTCATGAAAAAATTTTGGAGAAGTAGTACTTTGTTCATCTTGGGAAAAACATATGAAATATATCTTCAACATTTTAAGTTTTCATGCGAAATAATATGCTGGCACTTGTTTCGCATAAAATTTACAACAAAGAACTGCTAGTTAAAATTGTTTGCATTTAAAATTTTCTGTGCGAAGTAATGAATGGTGCTCAACATTTTTCAAAAGTTTGAAAAGGCTAGTTTTAAGTATTTTTCAAAACTGTATTTTGGTTTAGTATTCGCTTGAAATATTCGCATGCATTTTAGCGAATGCAAATAGCAAAAGTAATCGAATAATTTGCGAATGCGAAAGCGAATGCGAACATTCGTTACATCCCTAGTATGTACTTTCATATTTAAAAATCTAATGCAAAGTACACACTATGGCATTTTGTGACATCGCAATAGTGTTTATTGGTGGCAACGTTTGTCATTTCCGATATTTTTCGTTGTGTGGCATTGCTTTTCATATAAAAAATATAATGTGAACGACGTTGCGCACATTTTGTAAATGACAACATAAGAAAACCCAGGCGATTCAACGCCATGTATTACCGCAAAAAATAATATTTCGCCATACTGTAAATTTCCCATATGAAGTTTGACACATAGGAAATAAAATCTTGCTGTCGAATGTAAAATAATCTGCGTACACTTATTGTAAAAATAAAAACCAAAGTTGACTTTGAACAAAATGGGGCACAAAATAACGTAAATGATACAAAAAAAGGGATTTAAAACTAAGGGGCATAAAAAGTGGCAAGTCGGTCGAAAAAGGGACAAAATACAACTTTAGTCGCACAACGGTAACGCTGCTCCTAAAGACTTTAATATACTTAATTTTCTCTAGGGAGAAATGAAAAAAAAAATTAAAGGCAACACTAGAATAAACTGCCTGAATTTAATCTTTTATTAATGTTAAATTTTTATTGCAGCAATCTTAGTACCTGGCTTTTGGAGTATTGAAAGTGGTTTACTACTTTTGGTAGCTGCAGCGCTGGTCGGGCGTTCTGTTAGTGATATTTGGATGATACAAAATGCCACAGTTGTAGAAAGTACAATCATACACATGAACAAGCCAGCCTTCAAAAAAGCATTAATAAAATACTTGGCTGCTTTACCCATGGTAAATAAACTTATTGATTTCAATAATAAATAATAAATTGATTTTTTGTTATTTTCAGATTTCAGTAGTAACCAATATTTTAAAATGGAGTTTGGGTGAATTAAAACTAAGATTTAGAACTAATTTAACACATCATTTATATAATAAGTACCTGACGTAAGCATGTTATTAATAGTGCCATTCACACTGAATTTGCTATTTGTTTACTTGGTAAAGCCCGCTACGAAGTTCTCACGGAATTTCCCTTTGTAAATTTACATTTATTTCTACACGGAAAAATCATCATGTAGCCTTTTATGTAGAATTATGGCTTCGTTAGTCAAATCGTATCGTCTTACTCTTGAAGTTGTCGTATCGTTTAAGTAAGGATGTTAGTTATTAAAAATGTGACGCTGTCAGCGAATGTGTCAGCTGTTATTGTGTTTTTTTTTGCTTTATACGTGTGTGTGTATGTATGTAAGCCATAAGTTGACATTTGCTACGTAAAAATATATTTTCTGTAGAGTTTTACGTAGCAGACGTTGCCAACACATTTACAATAATCATCAACATGCTTATTAAATGTTACGGATTTTGTCAGCTGATACGCAACAGCACGATACGATTTCAGTAATTCTACCTTTAATCGTATGTTTGCATACACACAAACTAATTTATTTTTTAATTTACAGTACACAATAGGACCAAATATTAATTACAACTTGCTAAAAATGAGTAATGTCAAGAATTTTTTAACCAGACAATTATGTAACATTAATTTTTGTTTCAGTTTACGGAGAAAAAGTCTAACTTATAACATCACTGTAATAGACAAGGTAGTATAAATAAAAAAGTATTTGCTTTTAAAATTAAAAATTCCTAACTTTCCGTTGTCACATGCCAGTTGTTACTTGAAATGTCAAAAAAAAAACATTTTTTGAGTGGCTACAGAGCACGGTGTAAGTTCATTTTAAAAATGCCGTCAACAAGTAAAGTTTTGGCTAATACCCCTTTTAGACACGCAAAGTTTACTTTGCAAAGTCTCAATTCAGCTGTATGAAAGACAAAGGGAAAAATTCTCTCTCTTTCTGTCTTTCTCCCAGCTGAATTAAGACTTTGCGTGTCTAAAAGGGGTATAACATAGCTTTACTTCAACTTTTAGTGCAATGCTGCCAAGTAGTCAATATTAAACTTTTTTTTTAAATTGTATTGTTAATATATTTTTTTTATTAAAACATGACATTTATGTTCAAACTTAGCTCTAAAATGAGCCTTTATATCATTTCTCAATTTCCTTTTTATATATAAAAACAACTTTAATACTAACCAAATTAATGAAATAACTGTACTCAGCAACACTGTTTTTCGCGATGTTACTTTACTTGCGACAAATTGCACCCAGTGTTGCCAGATTTGCAGATTTCTCTGCATTTTGCTGATTTTTCATTGCAGAAGTTATAAAGTGAGATTTGCAGATTTTCACTGCCAAATTGCAGATTTTCTAAAATGCTTGTATAACATCAATATTTCGTGCTTTTCTTTACTCGTAAAAGAAATAACCATGGTGCTCCTGTCAGAAAAATACACATAAGAAATACCAACAAATAAGTAGTTTTTGACGTTTAATTTTGCAGTAACCATACCACCAACATAACAATGTTAAAAAGAAACTAATAAATCTGTGTAAAGATATGTAAATACATATCGCACACTAAATCATAAATAGTCACAACTCAAAATTATTAAGATGATTTTGTTTTTTCATGGTCCGCAAATATTTCTTTTGCTGCGAAGTCTTCTTGAACAGTTTTTTGACACTCCTAAATGTTTGTGACTGTTTATGATTTGGTGTGTGATATGTATGTGTATTACTTTGCACAGATTTGCAAAGTCTTAATTCATCTGGTAGACAGACAGAAAGAAACTATACTACTACCTGTGCCTTTCACTCAGCTGAATTAAGATTTCCAAAGTAAACTTTGCGTATGGAAAAGGGGTATTGCTTGAAAATTTTATTGCAAGCTGACTCACAGGTGGAAAAAGTGTGGCTGCGTTAGTAAAAAATGTGAGTGTATTGTACTAAAATTAAATTATATTCAACCTCCTCAATTTCACGTATTTTTCTTTTGGAAATCCGTACCAGCAAATGGAAATTTATTTATTTACCAAGGTGAATTTCCGTAAGTTTTTTTACAGACAAATCTTATGGAAGGCTGAATATCCATAAGAACTCCGTCGTACCTGCCTTACTTAGCATTTACACATGTAAGTGCAAGTTCCAAAAACTAAATACACTAACACTTTTCTACTAATACAATCACATTTTTTGTACTTACTGCTCAGCTTACAAAACAATTTCCTTGTACATAAATTTCTGTAAGTAAAATGATTTTTAATACTTCGTAAAATAAAAATAATATTTATTGCTGATTTCTTACGTATTTGTAGGATAATGATATTTAAATAAATTCAGTAAAGTGCGACTCTGACTCGCGCACGAAGGGTTCCGTACGAACGCTAGATATGTAATTTAATACAAATTTCATCCTATATAATATATAGTTTTGACATTTTTTTTTCGTTTTTGGGGTTTTTTGTTTTGGCGTTTTTGCGTTTTTTCGGTTTTGGCGACTTTTTTAAGTTTTGGCTCTTTTTTTAGTTTTGACACTTTATTTTCTCGTTTTGGCGATTTTTTTCGGTTTTTGGCGTTTTTTATTTTTGGCGATTTTTTCATTTTTGCGATTTTTTTTATATAAATTTTTTTTTGTTTTGGCGACATTTTCGCGTTTTGGCGATTTTTTCGTGTTTTTTTTTCATTTTGGCGATTTTTTTCATTTTGACGATTTTTTCGAATTTGGCGATTTATTTTAGTGTTAGAATTTTATTTTTAATTTTGGTGATTTTTTTCGTTTTGGCGATTTTTTTTAAATTTTTTTCCATTTTTTCGGTTTGGCGATTTTAAAATTTTCGGTTTGTTTAGTTTTTCCGTTTTTGAAAATTTCAAGTGTTTGCCTCTTACGGTTTCCAAGATATAGCAAGTTGTCAAAATTGCATTAACTGATGGACCACTCTTTAATTTAAATTTTTTAAATTTAGTGTTAATTGTTGTAGTCTGTATAAAAATACACTCATTTTACAAATTTCAAGTTTCAATATACATATCGAGCTATAACCGCACAAAAAGCTTAAGTAACAAAAACAAAATTTTACAGGAGAAGGTTTTTTTAATTATATTCGCTCTTATTTAAGTTAATTCATAAGTAACGCGTCGAATTTTAACGAAATATTAGCATAATAACGGTATTTTTTGTCCCTTAAGGTTTTTTGCTGTCTCCCTAATAAACTCCTGTGTATATTTTTATGTTGTTTAAGCTAAAAAAAATTTTTAAGAAAAAGTAAATATCAGTTTTTTTACCTAAACTTGTCTCCAAATTGCTAAATTATTGTCTTCTTGATCGACGCCATGTAGTGAATCTTCTACAGACTTATTACTTTTCGAATTAAAAAGTTCGCTATTAAATTTGTTGTGTATAGTTTTACCGACGGAAAGTATTTCCAAGTCCGTATACTTTTGTGAAGACATTTTTAATAAATTGCTACGTACCGGAACTGAACTGGCGACTATCTCAATTTTTCGCCAGGAACGCGTAATCAAATTTAAATCATAATAAATTGTTGCAGAGTTATCCAAATAACCATATTTAAGACTTATAGGTGATTTTTTTCAAGTTGGAGAACATAGCCTTTAAAACAATGGTAACTCACTTCAATACAATCATACTTTTTTGATTAGGCGTAGAATTGAATTGAATGGGACTTATCGTGATTCGCGTATTTTGACTTCGACTACAAAAAGTTTGTTCTAGATTAAAAATACTGTATTTATTTATTTTTATTTTTTTGTTGGAAGAATTCTAATGACTTGTTCGTGAAGTTACATAATATATATACAAGTATGTACATATGTACGCAGTTTTTTTATGCGAAAATATGTTTTCCTCTATCGTCTAAATTTGTGTGTAGTTTTGTTGAGATATACTCAATGGGTCACGAGCTGTAGGATAATTTCCAAATACATAACAAAGCTTATAATAAACTGGTGTGTGATGTTTCATTCCGTTATTATTAGATGATACATATTTGGTCCAAATGTAATGAGGCTATATAGTATACAGATCTTACCTTATAAAATTATAAAAACGAATTATAATTATTACTACCCATTTTTAGCGCAAGCCGTTGAAAAAGTATTTCCAAAAAAAAATTAGTTTCATAACATAGTTTCATCTCATTAAAGGGCCATCATAGGTCAATTTTATGGGAAAATTATGTAGAGGAAAGATGTTGTGGTATTTATTCTAAACAAAAATGGATACAAAAGTTTTTCCGAAAAACGCCGCATTTAAAAGTTATGATGCCAAAAGTGTTTATATCTAACATAGGTTATTTTTTAGGTGACAAATGCAATGCGCCTGATCGGTATGCACGGTATGTGATTTTTATGGCCGGTCTATCAGAAACTGCGGGTGCAGCGAATAAAATAAATACTTTCCGCAATTTGTATGGTCTAATAATGTGCATTCAAGTTTTTTATATGTGGGTGAATAAATTGCTATCAGAAAAGGATGATATAGTTAATTATTTTAAAAATAGATCATGTATGTAATATTGTATGTATGCATATGCTTCATACGAAGTCGATGGAGGGTATGTTATATACGTCTAATCCGAATATTATATCATACTTGCTTTATTTTCAAAAGGCAATTTTAGCTTAAGTAACATGTTGCTATTACAAAAACTGTAAACAAAAAATAGTTTGTTTAAAATTTTTAAACGCACTAATAATCCCAAATTAATATTTTACTTATTAAGTAAAATATTTTTTTTATTAAAAATACATTGAAATTGATTATTGAGGGGTTTAGCTGGATCCTATGCGCATTTCACTGTTGCTAATGTAGATCATCAGGGAACCTTTACCCAAAGCTTCTTAGAACAACTAGAGTTATTATATTATAAACTTTCATTTAAACAAATGAGAAGCTCAATAACAAATAACAAAGTTGAAACAAGAACTCAATAATCAACATGTTTTTTATTTTCTTATTTTACTATTGCTACATTTGCTGACTTTTTTCAGCTTCAAATTGTAATCGTAAGAGTATGTAAAAGAAAATAAATGTAAATAACAACAACAGCTATTTAAGTATAGAGTGTTGCCACACAAGTATTTTTTTGACCGGGTGCAGTCAAGTTAATAATTAGTGTTTTTTATGGGAATTGTTACAATTTAAGTTTAAAATTTTTAAACGCACTAATAATCCCAAATTAATATTTTACTTATTAAGTAAAATATTTTTTTATAAAAATATATAAATAAAAAATAGTTTGTACTGGAGCTTAAATTGTTTTTGCTATAAAATTGAAACGGTATATCCTATGGTTATAAAATTTTGACAGATAATGCCAATGATAACAAGTTTATGATTTTTATAAAAAAACGCATTTTGAAAATCATGTTGGTTAAGCTTCTTTGGCGGTAATGGCTCGATATGTTCATACATATGTATATTTCATGGGATTTTAACATTTTTCGTTGCTCGTTTTGGAACACCCTTTAATTTTTAATTCTCATGTATTTTTTGTTGTAGCGGCCAAGGTTCTACATACTCTGTCCAAATTTCAGGTCCGTAGCTCTTGCGGTTCCTGAGAAAATACCGTGTGACGGACAGCGTAGCGAAAACAATAGGGTTCCTTTTCACCTTTGGTGTACGGAACCCTAAAAAGAACAAAACTATGCAACAACTCATCTTAATTATGTTTTTTACATATGAATTTCATGCATTTTGAAAAAAAATTTTCGAAGAAAAGATTGGTTTCAGTAATTTTATGATTTTGGCAATACGGCAATACTTTCATAACATACTGTGTCCACACTTGATGAATTTATATCATGATGAAAATTCATCACGTATAGACTCAATTTATTAATATTATGGCAGCGTTATGATTAGGGTGATCGATTATTCGACTTTTTCCAGAAACCGGTTTTCCAATAGTTCGAATATTTGAAATTTTCATAATTTCAAATATTCGGTTTCGGTTTTTACAATTCAGGAAAAACCGGTCAACCGGTTTTTTAAGTAAGAAAATTATTATACAAGTTTTGATTTTAAATTATTAAATTATTAAAAAAAAGAGTTCACAGTTCATGTAAATACTATAAAACAATAAAAAATTATAGTACATAAATATTTGTATATAATATACCGTTGACGAATAAACTCCACACACAACCATAATTTTTACGGTTTGTGGAAAATTGGGAAGAAATTCCAAAAAATTAAATATGCCAATATTTAGGATGCTAATAAATATGTTTATACAAAAATTAAAAAAAATAATAATTATGACAACTACAGTAGCAAAAATATTAAAAAAACATAGGAGAAAAGTCTACATACAGGCATAAAATACATGAAAAATACATGCAAAATGTTTGATGTCGTCAACTTGTTTGAAAATTCAGTGATTTCCGGTACCAAGCATTCCGGTACAATGTCATCCAAATATGGTCTATTATGTTGTTATTATAATTATTTTTTATTTTTTGTATAAACATATATATTTACATCCTAAATATTGGCATAATTAATTTTTTGAATTTCTTCCCAAGTTTCCTCAAATCCCAAAAATGATGGGTGTATGTAGAGTTTATTCCTTAATTTTATATACATATGAATGTATGGACAAGGTGGGTATCTACCTCTACATAAAATATGAAGCAAAATGTCAAAAAAAAAACTATTTTTGCAACTGTATTTTGACATCCATTGCACACCATAAAACCAATTAAATTCGCATGTGCTGTTACCTCATAAAATAATTTCTCTTAAATTTCATGTTTCAGTAAATGTTGCCATGATCAAAAAAAGCTTAGAGCTTTTAAACTAAAAAAAATACTTACGAAAATCAACCAAACACGCAAAATGTACAAATCGAAAAGTATTCGACTCAGCCGGTTTTTAAATTGTAAAAAAACCGGACTATTCGACATTCGAAAAATCAACATTTTGAAAAAACCGACAACCGTATTGTAAAAAACCGGGTTTTAAAACCGGTTGAAAAACCGAGTCGATCACCCTAGTTATGATATAATCATCAGAGCTCACGGGTTGATAAATTCATCTTGATATCAAATGTCATTTTATGTGGTACTGTGCATTTAAAGTTTATTTATTAAACAATTTTCGCTTAAAAAAGGCGGCAGAACAATTATTTGTGGCCAAAAAATTAAAAATGACATTTGCTCGGCTCACAGTGGGGGATTTTGAAAAAAAAGTTGAAATAATTCTGCAGTTTCTAAACGAGCCGTTCGATTGTTATGAAATATCATACATCATTTAAGGTGGTGTTATCGAGCTTAAGTCTGGAATTTGGATTATATTTTTTATTATATTTTTTTTTTTTTTTTGAAAATGCTATAAAAAAAAACTACTGAAGCCTCGGCTGTGTGGCACGTAGCGCCGTCCTGTTGAAACCAAATGTTGCCAATGTCCTCCTTCAATTTTTGTGAACAAAAATTCGTTCAACATGGCCCGATAACGATCGCCATTGACTGTAATGGCCACTCCTTGCTCATTTTCGGAAAAAAATGGCCCAATTATGCGTCTGGACCAAAATCCGCACCAAACAGTGACTCGTTTTGGGTGCGTCGGCTTTTCAATGTATGCGTGCGGGATTTCTGTGCCCCAAATGCGACAATTTTGCTTGTTTACATACCCGCCAAGATCAAAATGAGCTTCATCTGAAAAAATAATTTTTTTTGGCAAAATCGGCATCTTCTGTAAGTCGATCGCAGGCCCACTTAGCGAAGCGAAAACGCATTGGATGGTCAGTTGGCTCGTTCAGCGGAAGGATAAAACTAATTATCTGTCAAATCTGACATGAGCTAAGTGTTACCATTCACAAATTAAGCACTAGTTGAAAAAAAACGTTAGATGGCGGACCCTCTATATTCTTAAAGTAGGCGGACCCACAAAGCCAAAAAGTGGTTAACCTCAGGTTAATGAAAAATTCAAACCAATGACAAGGTGGTGTTTTTGATCTGATAAAAAAAAAGATTTTTTGCAAGTGGATCTCTCTATCTAAGAGCTAAAAAAGTCTGCTACGTTTATGCAGTTTCGCTTACAGTTTAATAAATATTCGAGAAAAAATTTAAATTTTGGATTTTTTACCAACCTTGATCCACTGTTATGCTAATGGAGAAGTCAAATCCTGTTCGATTTTAAAATAGAGACTTGGTATGAGTTAAAAACAAAAATTTTAACATTCATAAAAAAGTTTGATATTAAAAGCAGTACAAGTGCCCTTGTGTCCCTCTTTTTTAGGCGGATGTGTCCAGCAAAATTCAAGATGTTACGAGCAAGGGATTAGGATGTGACTCGAGCTTAGTTAAGTATTTGCCTGCGTATCTTGCAATTTCTTCAGTCACTAGTGGCATATTTAAATCACGATGTATATTTGAGTTTTTAATGTATCATGGAGCCGATGTTATTAACCGTAAAATTTTGTTTTGTCCTCGTTAGATTCTCTCGACATTGGAAGCTGAAGCACTGCCCCATAATTGAATTCCGTAGCACCATATTGGCTTCAAAAGCGACTTGTATATCAAAATTTTGCAGTCGAGGCTGAGTGTTGAATTTCTGCCAATCAACCAATGTATTTGAGTTAACTTAAGTTTAATTTGAGTGAGCTTAGAGTCAATATGATGTTTGCATGTAAGCCTTCGATCAAGGTGTATACCAAGGTATTTTACTTGTGAATGTTTTGTTGTGAATGTTGATTGTTGATTCGAACAAGTATCTTTTCTTAGGGTAAACGTTATATGAACACACTTTTGTTCATTTACTTTAATTCTCCATAAGTTCAACCATGTTTCCAGCTGAGTAATATGTTCCTGGAGACTGCAGGATGTCTCATAAGGGCTTTCGTGCATACTCATACAGGCTGTATCATCGGCAAATGCAGAGGTGTGGATATTATTGCTCACAGGCATATCACAAGTATATATTAAATACAAGATTGGCCCCAGAATTCTACCCTGTGGTACACCGGAAGATATAGATTCGGACAAACTCTTGAAGTCTCCTTCGAGAACAGTGAACTTCCTACCAATAATATAACTTTCCAAAAGTTTTTGTATGTTTATTGGCAGATATGTCTTCAATTTTAAAAATAGGCCTCCGTGCCATACTTTATCAAATGCCTGAGAAACTTCAATAAAAAGGGCAGAACAATACTTCTTTTCTTCAAGTGTCCTGCTTATAACTTGAACCAATCTATGCGTTTGCTCAATAGTGCTATGCTTACTTCTAAAGCCAAATTCATGGTCCGGGATGCACCCATTATCAGCTAAAATTCTGGACAAGTTTGTCATGAGCAGATTTTCGAAAAGCTTTGAGATTGTTGATAGTAAGCTTATAGGCCTAGGTAAGATCTTTGCACGGCTTCGGAATCATTTTTATCTTGGCAAGTTTCCAGTTATGTGGAAAATATTGCATTCGTGAAATGGCATTAAAAATAAATAGCAGGATTCCTATTGTATTATGAGGCAAGTTCATCATCATATTGTTACTAATTCCATCAATACCTGGAGCTTTCTTCGGATTAAGCTCAGCAATTCGTTTTTGTACATCACGCGTCTTAAACTTTATGGGTCGAGGGGGTAGAGCAACTACACTCGGCAAATCAACAGTACCAGTACATGAGTTTGGGGTAAATATGGATTTTAAATGCTCAGCAAATATGTTACCTTTTTCAGTATCGCTTCTTATCCAACCTCCGGTAGATAGGCGCAGAAGTGGTTTAAACTCAACGGGTGTTTTAAGCTTTTTATCAGCGCGCCACAAAGAGTAATTAGACGCTGGTGTGACATCAAGACCTTTCAGATAATTTTTAAGAGATGCAGTTTTTTCAGATGCAAGCAACTCTTGGAGTCGTTTAGTGCACTCTTTGAATATGAATTTATGTTGAGGTGATCTGTGCTGTTGCCATTCCTTTCTGGCTCTTCTTTTTTCACATACGAGACTTTCAATATCCGTGGAATAAATTCTATTAAACCCAGTCTGCGGATGAGAGGTAGTAGCATGTTCAGCAGCCTGAGTAATCATTTTGTTAAGGTTGGCAATAATAACTTCAAATCTTCGGGTGTTCTTAGCGTAATTTTTTCCGTGCAATGACTACTAAGATATTTTTTGAATCCCATCCAATTGATCATCTTCAAATATGGGTGAGGTGAGTCACTTCTTAGTGGGCTACAGATTGTAACGATCGTGGGAGAGAGATCGGACGAGAGATCTAGGGAAGCTTGAACGTGAATTAATTTCCTAGAAATATTTTTCATGACGCCAAAATCTATAAAATCCGGAATTTTATGTATGTCAGTAGGCCAATAAGTGGGCTCCCCACTCGAAATGACGTCCAAGCCCATTTTTGAAATTGTGTTGAACAACGCTCGACCTCTGGGATTGATAAGACGCAAACCCCAGAAATTATGTTTTGCATTATATTCGCCAGCTGCTACGAAACAAGGGCCAAGAGATTTGTAGAAATCCTCGTATTGATCCTCAGTAATTTCGAATCTGGGGAGTAAATTGATGATATCACAAAATTTGTACAAAAATTTTCGACACAAATATTCGTTGCTTGTAGAAGTTCTTCACATATGTTTTCAAGAATATAATTCTTGAGTCTTGACTTTATTAGAATTGTTGTTCCACCGCAAGCTCTTCCATTTACTACATGATATGTTGTTAAATATTCTCCAAAATATTATCTGCCTCCGGCGAAAGATAACAAAAATACAACAGAAATATCAAAAAATCCTATTTTTGGGATTTTATGAAATCTTTTTGGGAATTGCCGGGAACTCAAAAGAAAATTCAATGTGGATTTACTTTTTATGTATTTACTGCATAATTTTCCACCTTATTAAGATTTTTCAGCCGAAAATATTTACATATGCGAATTTTATAGCACTCCTTTGGGTAAGACCTCTGTGTTCTGGGAAAACTTTTTATATGTTGTAAGCAGATGCAGGTAATTAGAAAAAAATTAGTACAAATTTATTTTTATAAGAAAATTAATACTTACTAATTTTTTTATTGTTGCTTGTAGCTGTATTAATTGAATATATTGTTGTGATATTCATGTATATAATTATACAGCTACGCCTATTTTTGAAAAATACCTAAGAAAAATACCTAATACCTTCTTTTTTGAATAAACAATTTAAAGTTAAAATTCGAATCTTTAGTTTTGTGTGCAAAAATTATGGGTTTTAATGAATTGGGTCTTTTAGGTAGCCTACGTTACAATTTTTCGTAATTTTTCCGTAAATTTTGTAAATAACGATTTATAACTTTTAAAATTTTTATAAAAATTAAAAAAAATAATGATGGAGGTTAAAAGGTTAATTAGTTCTAAATAATTTAAAAGAAAAATTTTTGATTTTGCTCATACCATTCCTGAGTTGATTGATACTGCACAAATGATGCAAGTATTTAACATAATGGTAAAATGACAACTTTTTCGGTTCCAGCTTCGGAATTTGAGAAAAAAGGCCTTAAATTTGATATTTATAACAAAAATAGGCCAATTTTGAAACGAACAAAAAAATTTTTGTAATGTTTCTTATGGTGTGATATTTTTAATAATAAAAAATAAGGGGCTGGTATCCAAGCAAAATTTTTAAATAATATCGAAATAATTAACCAACTTTTTTCTGCAAAAACGGCAAAAAAATCGGCTTTTTTCAAATATTTTATTTAATTTGCATATAAATTTTTACTTAGTACTGATTTTAATATCAAACTTTTTTCTAAATGTTAAAAATTTGGTTTTTAACTTATACCAAGTCTCTATTTTAAAATCGAACAAGATTCCACTTCTCCAAGGTTGGTAAAAAATCCAAAATTTAAATTTTTTTCTTTAATACTTCCTAAACTGTAAGAGTAACTGCATAAATGTAGCATATTTTTTTTTAGCTCTTATATAGAGAAATCCACTTGCAACAAATCTTTTTTATCAGATCAAAAACACCAGCTTTTGATCGGTTTGAATTTTTCATTAACTCGAGGTTGCCAACTTTGGGGCTTTGTGGCTCCGCCCACTTTAAGAATATATAATCCAAATTCCAGACTTAAGTTAGGTAAAACCTCCTTAAACGATGTATGAAATTTCATAACAATCGGACGGCTCGTTTAGAAACTGCAGAATTATTTCCAAATCCCCCGTGATATTACTAGTTATGATATATGCCCCTATCACGGTTCTCAACTAAATTCAGTTTGGTCGTCTAAGAGTAGACCAAATTTACACGCGACAAAACTGTGTTTTGTTATTACGAACACAACTGATTTTTAGTTGAAATTTTCATCGCGTTGCCAACTTAAAATATATACGTATGATACGTAAATATCAAGTTTGACAGAAAGCAATTAATTTGTGTGAAAATTTAAAAAAAACACTAAAGTCTTAGAAAAACTATTATTTTTAGTGTTTTATTCAAATAAATCATACCAAACAGATACAAATATATGTAGATTTTTTTTATGATGACGAAAACGAAGTCACAAATATAGATGTGCTACGTATTAAAAGAAAAATTCGTGATGATTCTAACCCTCTTGATCTACCCAAAGCAAGAAAAGGAATAATTAAAATAGGGAATAAATTCCTTAAAAACTGTTTATGGGAGATTTTTATTTCTTTCCGCCAGAACAAAGAAATGTTTTGCTATTTGTTGGATTACCTAAAACCATACCTAAAGAAATCTTCGGAATTTTTCTTACATACTTACTAAACAAACAAAAAATTATACAAAAAAAATATTCGTAGTACATATTATTGGTAATAGGTACATACTGACTTTAATAAATAAGCTTTATTGCTTCGCTAATATTTTTTTTACATAGTGGAAATAACAAAAACAAAAAAAAACCGCAAACAAAAAAACACAAATAAAATGCCCTTGAGGAATACTCTATTGAGTACCTCAAACACAAAAAATTTTGAAGTGAGTTCTAACGGCAGAAATGCTTATTTTACTGTGAGTTCTCAAACTCTTAATGAAAACAATATAAACAATAAATCTGATGAACGTCCTTTTTTAACGGCAAAGCCAATTTTTCGTCAGCGATCAACTTCGATTTGTCCAATGCCAACTACTGATTCGTAAACATTACAGTTGCCTAGTACTTCGTCATTTAAGTCAGCGGCGTCATCCCCTTCAGGCTCGTGCTCATCACTTAACAAAGTTATAACTACAGATAACAGTAGCTCAAAACCAAGTCGGAATGCACAGATATATAACAGTGGTAAAGCGTGGGCGAAGCCCGAATTCTTCAAAAATTTCATCTGCTCCAAAGATGTCTAGGTATAACAGCGCATCATCTACCAATCGTCAAAATCGTTTTGCAATATTGCAAGACACCGATTATTGCAAAAGTCTTTTAAGCCACCACCTATATATTTAAGAGAAAAAAATTCTAACGCACTTACTAAAAAACTACTGTCGATCATTGGTGATAATATATACTTTTCATATAATTCCAATTAAACGAGGAAATATCGACGAAACAAAAATACAAATATATGCAGAAAAAGATTTCCGAAAAATTGTGACAGAATTTGAGAAAAATAAAACTAGTTTTTATACATACCAACTTAAGATTGCTAAAGGCCAACAGATAGTATTGAAGGGCATAGATTCACATGTTGACACCGAAGAAATAAAATGTGCACTTATCGAACACGGATTTAAGGTAAAAAATGTTACTAATATATATAATCAATAGGGAGAAGATACCCCAGCCTCTATTTCGTGTTGAGCTGGAGCCGAATGATATACAGTTGAAAAAAACGAGACACATCCAATTTATAGCCTAAAATACCTCTTGTACCGAAAAATCACAGTTGAAGAGCCACATAAGCGTTCAGGTCCTGTACAGTGCCATAATTGCCAAGAATATGGCCACACAAAAACATACTGCAAATTACCTACAGTGTGTGTTATCTGTGGTGAATTTCACGGTACTGCTAGTTGTACTAAACCAAAAGACCAAGCTGAAAAAAATGTAGTAACTGTGGAGGTAATCACACCGCTAACTACAGAGAATGTCCTGTATATTCTTTCGTTAAACAAACTGTGGGACAAAAACCAAAATCAGCTCCAGCCCAATCAGTAAACGCTTATTCCGCCAATCTTGCTCAAATGAGTCAACCAGTTACGTTACGTGTATCGTATGCCGATGCTGCTAATGCTAGTTCTATTCCGAAACAAAATGTTTCAACGCAAAATAATTCAACAAATACAAACTCAAACTTTAATTTTAATCGCCTTGAAGCCACTATTGAAAATCTTGTGCAAGCTATCAACAACTTTACAACAAATATGACAAGCATGATGCAAGAAATGCTACGAATGCAGAATACACTACTTCAAACATTAATTAACAAGCCATGAACATGTTAAAAATATGTTTCTGGAACGCAAACGGCATTCGCCAACATAAAAATGAACTTGAGCACTTTCTTACGGAAAAAATATTGACATAATGTTGGTCTCTGAGACTCATTTGACTTCGAGAAGCTTTTTCAAAATTAATGGCTATTCTATATATGATACAAAGGACTCTAGAGGGAGAGCATGCGGTGGATCTGCAATTCTAATTAAGTCAAGACTCAAGCACTATATGCTTGACAACGTTAGTGAAGAATATATGCAAGCTACGAATATTTTTGTAGAAAATTTTTGTTCGAATTTTGTGATATCATCAATTTATTCACCTCCCAGATTTTCAGTTTCCGAAGATCAGTGTGAAAAGTTCTACAAATCGCTTGGATCTTGTTTCGTGGCAGCTGGAGACTACAATGCAAAACATACGTACAGGGGTTCGCGCCTTGTAACACCTAGAGGTCGAGCTTTATTTAATACAATTTCAAAAATGGGATTGTATGTTATTTCGAGTGGGGAGCCCACTTACTGGCCTACTGACGTACCAACAATTCCAGATGTTATAGATTTTGGCGTTATGATAAATATTTCTAGGGATTTAATTAATATTGAAGCTTCTCTAGATCTCTATTCCGATCACTCTAATACTATCGTTTCAATCTGTAACCCACTCACCTCACCAATATATGAAGATGATCAATCGTGTTAATTGGCTGGAATTCAAAACATATCTTAGTAGTCATTGCACTAAAAATATTACGCTAAGAACACCCAATGATATTGAATCTAGCATTGCTATATTAATGAAAATATTAAACAGGCTGCTGAGCATGCCTCTACCTCTCATCTTCAGACTGGGTTTAATAAAATGTATTCCAGGGATATTGAACGTCTCGCGTATGAAAAAGAAGAGCTAGAAGTGAATGGCAACGGCACAGATCACCCCAAAATAAAATCAGATTTAAAGAGTGCACTAAACGACTCCAGGAGTTGCTTGCATCTGAAAAAACTGCATCTCTTTAAAATTATCTGGAAGGTCTTGATGTCACACAAGCATCAAATTACTCTTTGTGGCGCGCTGCTAGAAAGCTTAAAACACCCGTTGAGTTTAAGCCACCTCTGCGCACATCTAGCGGAAGTTGAGCAAGATACGATACGGAAAAATGTAAAATATTTGCTGAGCACTTAAAATCCGTGTCTACGCCAAACACATGTACTGGTGTTTCTGATTTGCCGAGTGTAGTTGCTCTACCCCCTCGACCCTTAAAGTTTAAGATGCGTGATGTACAAAAAGTAATTGCTGAACTCAAACCAAAGAAAGCTCCAGGTATTGATGGAATTAGTAACATCATGCTGATGAACTTGCCGCATATTGCAATAAGAATCCTGGTGTTTATTTTTAAAGCCATATTACGACTGGAGTATTATCCACAACACTGGAAGCTTGCCAAGGTCAAAATGATTCCAAAGCCGGACTAAGATCTTACCAAACCTGAGTCATATAGGCCAATAAGTTTGCTGTCTATTATGTCAAAACTCTTCGAAAAGCTGCTCATGACAAAATTGTACCCTTGTCTAACAGATAATATGTGCATACCGGACCATCAATTTGGTCAGCATAGCACCATTAAACAATCGCATAGATTGGTTCAATTTATAAGGAAAACATTCGAAGAAAAGAAGTATTGTTCTGCCCTGTTTATTGATGTTGCTCAGGCATTTGATAAAGTTTGGCATGATGGCCTAATTTTAAAATTAAAGACATACATATCTACCAAACAACATTCTAAAACTTTTGGAAAGTTATATTTTAGTTCTCTGTTATGGAAGGAGAATTTAGAGTACGCCCGAAACTATCGCATCCGGTGTACCACAAGGGAGTATACTGGGGCGAGTTGTGTATTTGATTTATACTTGTGATATGCCTGTGAGCAGTAATATTCATACTTCTACATTTGCCGATAATACAGCCTGCTTAGACCATATTTAGACAGGAAAACATTTGGAAGGGAAACATTTAGTTTGGTAGCAATTTACGGGTGGGGAAGAGAGAATCAATTTTGTGTTCGGTAATCGGCGACACGCTTTGTTTTCATATGCTATGCTACATATACACGCATACATGTATAAATATGTTTGCTTTTATGCAGTAATATTGGAATGTCGCCGGCAACATTTTCGTCTGTGTGGACGCGAAGGAAACAACAAAAGGGAATTCCAGATGTTTTCCTTCCAAATGTTCGTCCGTCTAAACTGGGACTTAGTATGCACGAAAACCCTCATGAGGCATCCCGATATCTTCAGGAACATATAACACAGCTTGAGCCGTGGTTAAACTTATGGAAATAAAAGTAAACGAACAGAAGTGCGTACATATAACCTTTACCCTACGAAAAGATACGAATCAACAGTCAAGTTGTTCCTCAACATTCACATGTGAAATACCTTGGTATACACCTTGATCGTCGGCTTAGAGTCAATATGGTGTTTCCATGAACACCATATTGAATCTAAGCTAACACAAATGAAGCTTAAAATAACTCAGATACATTGGCTGATTGGTAGAAATTCAACACTCAGTCTAGATTGTAAACTTTTAATATACAAGTCGATTTTGAAACCAATATGGTGTTACTGAATTCAACAATGGGGCACTGCTTCAGCTTCCAATATCGAGAGAATCCAACGAAAGCAAAACATAATTTTACGGTTAATAACATCGGCTCCATGATACATAAAAAATTTAAATATACATCGTGATTTAAATATGCCACTAATGATAGAAGAAATTGCAAAATACGCAGGCAAATATTTAACAAAACTCGAGTCACATCCTAATCCCTTGCTCGTAACATCTTGCATTTTGCTGGACACATCCGCCTAAAAAAGAGAGACACAAGGGCTCTTATACTCAACACTCCAGATGGGACTGCTTGATAATACATTTATTTTTCCGTTTTGATTATCACTACTTATGTATTATTTATAACTATCACTAAGTTTATGTCCGACACTGGTCGGGCCTAATAATTATATTTTAGATTTGAATACTTATTGTTAGTTCACATATGAAAGTACAATAAATAAATACATGTATTTAGAAAAAAAAAATCCGGGCATACCGCCGATACTAAAGCTGTTAAGAAAATATTGTTATTAACCATAATAAATATTTTAAGTTACGATTTTTCCATTTCTTCTGCTTTTTATATCGCACCAACCGGTGTTTCTCAGCCAAACTTACGCAGAGTTGTAAATGACAGTACCAAAACACAACTGAAAATTCAACTGTTAATTTAGTGGAGAATAGTAATGCTAATTTATCAATCCCAACCAAACTGTTTTAAAAGTCGAAAACCTTGATAGGGTCAATAAAATCATCAGGTGTGGACAATGTGTAGGACGTGTACGCTTCGAGAACGTTTTTAAATTGAACTTACAACTGACTGTGTAAACTATCAAGTAACTTGCCGCTTTTCGTAGGTCAATTCCGCCTCGAATTTTTATCCCGCTTTATCCTGCTTTTTGTAATTTTGAAATCTTCAATCTATTATTCGATTTTTATTGAAATGTGACTGTGTGTTAACTATCCAAAAGCCTGTGTGGTTCACTACACCCCATATATGTACGTTTTAAAAAGGAAAGTAAAATTTTTTATTTTACGAGTAGAAGTGCCACGCTTGTGGTTCAACATTCACTATTTTGTATGTAGAATATAATTCTCATTGTTAACACAAATAGTCATGACTGGTTTCGAAATTCTCACTACATTAGTTTCCGAGATATTTTTTTTCTATCATCGGCAGAACTAGCAGAATTTCAAATTTGTATTTGTAGCAGATAGCAAGATATAAAAAATTAATTAATATTTAATTTACTTAGGAGTGGCACACTTTTTGCTCCATTATTGACTCCTTTTTACAATACTATTATCGTTACGAAAACATTTAAATTTTTTTTTACTGTTTTGGCTTCCAAGATATCTTTAAGCAAATATTTCTTCTATGTGGGAAGTGCCACGCCAACTTAAGGCATTAAAAAGTTAATAGCCTATTGCTCCTTCTAGACCATCAGTAATACACTTTAAGCAAATCAGCAAGATCGGTACACTGCAGCTCGCTGGTATTATTTTTAAAACATAAAAATACGCAGTAGTTGAGTGGCACCACGCCACGTCAACGTGTTAAATTCAGAAATTGATTCCAAAGACAATGCAAAAGTTATTTTTCAGAGTCCTCACTATATTAGTTTTTCAGATATCTCGAAGTAAATATTTTTTCTTTTTTCACATGTCTAATTCGAACATTTTTCTTTTGTAAAACAACACACATACAAATCGTTACTCACACAAAATTTCCCGTTTCTATGGAGGTGTCACATTAAAAAAATATCGAAATCGGTGAAGCCGCTCTTATTTGATGCATTTACCAAGAAACGACGTTTGATTTTTATTCAAATATATAAATAATTTTGTTTATAAATATTTTTTAAGCCGCGGCTAAAAAAGGGGTGTTATAAGTTTGTAGTGTATGTCCTTGTATCTGTGTTTCTGTACAAGTAGACGTACAGACTGGACCGATTTTGATTTAGTTTTTTCTGTTTGAAGGGTTACTTGATCGAGAGTGTTCTTAGCTATGTTTGATGGGTCCAGCCGCTTAGAAGATATCGCATCTTTTCAAGATATGTTCGGGGGTTTTTAATTTTTGTTATGTTTATTTAAAAGCGTTTCTTTTGAACTGAAAACTGTGTTTCCTAAGTCCATACTAAACTGTGTATGTGGACATTTTCTTCAAAATCCGGCTTTTTGATAGATCATATCCCGCTTTTTGCATAAACCATCTGGTCACGTTAGGTATACACTACTTGAAAACAATTACTTACATGTGTAAATGCAAGTTTAAGCAAATAACAAATTCAGTGTGAACAGTCATAATATATTGTAGTTTTTTATTGAAATTCAAAAAATGTGTACTTTTATTTTCTTGAACTTTAGTGGCTACACTTATTACAAAATGTCCAACTTAGATAATAGAATAGCCAATGCTGATCAATTACTAACCACAGATATTGATAAGTTCTGTGAAAGTGCCACAGATTTGTACTCGAACATCAGTAAACCTGTTTTGGATATATTTATTTATGTTTATCGCTTAACTGTAAATTTGGATGGCAAGGTAGTATTTTAGGCATTATTTTCACCATTAAAGTATTAAAAATAAATTTGTATTTTGTATACTTTAGACTCCTTCTATATTAATGGTTTATCTTCTGTTTGCTGGTGTTTTACTTACACACATGCGTCGCCCTACTGGCCGTTTAACTGTGGAAGAACAAAAACTGGAGGGTGAATTCCGTTATGTTAACAGTCGTCTAATCACAAATTCGGAAGAAGTGGCATTTTATCAAGGCAATACTCGCGAGAAACTTACCTTATTGGCAAGTTATTCAAAGTTACGTTCACATTTGCGTAAATTTTTAGAATTCCGGGTTGGCATGGGTATAGTTGATAATATTGTAGGAAAATGTAAGTTAAATTTGATAATTTTGAATATACGACTTGAAGTTATATAATTTGTATTATAGACTTTGCATCTATTGTTGGTTTCTATGCTGTTTCCCTTCCTTTCTTTACGCCTAATCATCCACTGTTATCAGGAGAAAATCAAGGTCAACGATTACAGGTAAACATTTTCTTTATATGTATGTAAGTATGTATGAATGTACATATGTATATTAGACCGTCTCACTTTTAATTTTTTTCGAAATTCCTGCACGAACATCGATTTTCTTATGGCCTGTTTCTACATAATGCATTAAACACATTCACCACAGCAAGCTACCGACTACCAAATGTCAAGCATAGAATACAATTGTTAGGGTGCCCCTGTGGCTGAGTGGTAGCGATGCTAGCCTCTCAGTCCAGAGGTTGTGGGTTCGATTCCCTGGGTGTTTTTCGCAGACAAGCTAATCGCTTTGCTTGTCAAAGTTAGTTGTAAATACTCTGACAACACATAGTTGAACGGAACTGTTGTTTTGTTTCATTCTCGCTTTCATTCATTCATATGAGAATGATTCTTTTGAAGACAGCAAGGCAACAGGGCGACAGGTTGTTGTCTATGCTGAATTTGTCGTTATAGTCCAATTAAACTAAATTCTATTTTTTTGCTACAATGAGAAAATTCAGTGTTGCCAGTATAATACAAAATGTTGAATGAATGATTTTGTGCAATTATTTCATATTATTTAACAGAAAAAATATCCAAAAATTGATATAAAGAATAAATTGATTTTTTTTGATTTTTGTACTTTTACGTGAAATAAGTACATATTAAAAGAGCATTTAATTTTTATAAATGCAAAACATATGAAAGTGGTAATACTGAACTATGTATTTGAACTTGAATATCAGGTCAGATGGTGCTGCTGCCATCTCCAAAATAATTAAGTAGCCGGCTACGAAGCGACAAATGCTGCTAGCGGCATTTGAAGTCGTGTGTTCGCGTAGCCTGCTGTGGTGAATGTGTTTAATGTATAACAAGTAAGCTTTCAGGCAAGCAAGCGGTACAATTTGGCTCAATTAGACGATTGCGTGGACATTAGATTTCTTCTTTAATGAATAAAAACTTATTTTAATTTCCACAAAAGTACTAATTTTTGAAAGCCTATATTTGACATTAGATACAATTGTAATTAATATGTAGAAACAACAAGATAAAAAAGTATTACGTTTAAAATTTTTTAAACGCACTAATAATCCCAAATTAATATTTTGCTTATTAAGTAAAACATTTTTTTATTAAAAATACATTGAAATTGATTATTGAGGGGTTTAGCTGGATCCTATGCGCATTTCACTGTTGCTAATGCAAATCATCAGGGAACCTTTACCCAAAGTTTCATAGAACAACTAGAGTTATTATGGTACATATAAACTTTCATTTAAACAAATGAAAAGCTTAAAACAGAACTCAATAAGTCCCAAATCACACTGTGCAAGTCTTATAGCTAAGCTGATTAGCTTATTAGGAGAGAGAGAGACGAGGGGAACAGCAACGTTTCTTTTCCCCCCGTCTCTCTCTCCTAATAAACTAACCAGCTTAGCAATGAGACTTGCATAGTGTAAATAGTTACTAATCAACATGTTTTTTATTTTCTTTACCATTACTACATTGGCTGACTTTTTTTCAGCTTAAATAGGTAGTTGTAAAAGTATGTAAAAAGAAAATAAATGTAAATAACAACAACAGCTATTTAAGAATAGAGTGTTGCCACACAAGTATTTTTTGACCTGGTGCGGTCAATTTAATAATTAGTGATTTTTTTATGGGAATTGTTAAAATTTAAGTTTAAAATTTTTTAAACGCACTAATAATCGCAAATTAATATTTTACTTATTAAGTAAAATATTTTTTTATTAAAAATACATTGAAATTGATTATTGAGGGGTTTAGCTGGATCCTATGCGTATTTCACTGTTGCTAATGCAGATCATCAGGGAACCTTTTAATTACACCAAAGGTGAAAATGAAGCCTATTGTTTTCGCTACGCTGTCCGTCCGTCTGTCACAGGGTATTTTCTCGAGAACCGTAAGAGCTACGGACCTGAAATTCGGACACAGTGTGTAGACATTTGGCCGCTACAACAACAAATACATTAAAGTTAAAAATTAAAGGGTGTTGCAAAACGAGCAACAAAAATGTTAAAATCCCATGTAATATACATACAATTGTAAAGTTAGTGTATTTTTATACAGACTACAACAATTAACACTAAATTTAAAAATTTAAATTAAATTAAACTTGCTTGCTGTATCTTGGAAACCGTAAGAGCAAACCTCTTGAAATTTTCAAAAACAGTAAAACTAAAAAAATCAAAAAATTATAAAATCGCCAAATCTAAAAAAAACGAAAAAAAGCACCAAATTAAAAAAAAACTCTAGACTAAAATAAATCGAAAAAAAAACCGGAAAAATCGCCAAAATGGAAAAACCCTTAAACAAAGAAATCGTCAAATGAAAAAAATCGCCAAAATGAAAAAATCGCCGAAATGAAGAAAACGCCAAAAATAAAAAAAAATCGCAAAATGAAAAAAAAATTAAAAAATTGCGAAAATTAAAAAAAAAACCCAAAAGAGAAAGAAAACGCCAAACGAGAAAAAAGCGACAAAACTGAAAAAAATTTTAAACTGAAAAAATTAAAAAAAAGAAAAAAGCCCTATCAAAAAAATGCTTAAAACCGAATGTACGGAACCCTTCGTGCGCGAGTAAGAGTCGCACTTTACTGAATTTATTTTAATTGCAATGCGTACACAACAACAAGAACAGCAACAACTAAACGCTGAACACCAGGAATTAAAAAGTAAAAGTAAAGGCATTTACCATAGATGAGCACTGCAGTACCACTAAAATTTCGGTGAAAATAATAAAAAAATTTTGAAAGTTTTGATACTTTTAATTAATTAATTTAAAAAATATACTAAAAGCATAAGTACTTCCAACTTAAAAAAAAATTTCATTACTAGATGTTTACACATCTCCTCTGTGATCGGACTCACATTGCTTTTTTTAATTTTTGGCACTGACTTTTTTTAATCGTTGGTTTTCTTGTTTTTGAAAGAAAACTATATTACAATTTATATGAAAAAATTATTTTTTTGATATCTCAAAAATTGTAGCAAGGAATAATTTTGCAATTTGGATTTTTGAAAATTCCGAGAAAATTTTGTATATTTTGTGAAAAAAAAACATTTTTTAATGTATTTCGAATATTTTAAAGAATCATTAAGTAGTTTATAAAACTTTTGTTTCTGAGAGATGAGGCATCAAGAAAGACTGTGAATTAGATTTTAGAGATTTTTGATAGTGCACCCTACATCCAGCATTGGACGAAAATTAGCATTTTTTATTGCAAAAAATTGCACGCTCGTTTTTGTAAATTTTTTGACTTTTTATTATAAATAAACTTATTGTTAGTAACTTGTAAGAAATTCTTGACATCCTACACATAAATGTAGGCAGGGGAGGAAATTTTTTAAAATTGCTAAAATTATTCTAACACAATTTTTCACAATAACAAAAAAGTTTTATAAAATTATATATTGGGAAACATTTTAATTTAGTTCAATATCATACATTTAGCTTTGCAAACAGAGAAAAAATTATTCTCATACCTTCAATACTTTTCGAAATATTCAAAATCCAATTCTGATTACAATATTAAATTTTCTACTTTTTTTTTAATTTTTGCCTAAATTATTGATATAATTTTCTTTATTTCAAATGTGTTATCACAATAGTAGACATAATTGTCTATTCAACGGTATATAATATGTATACCTTTGCCATTACATCATAATTACATCTTAAAATGTATACACAAATATAACACCTCAGGTGCAAATTTACGTGTTTTTCCTGATATTCAAACAAACCCACATTTTATATGACCTCTTGAAGGTGTATTAAATATTTTTTTGTAACTAATTACTTTTATTTGGCTCAAACATATAAAAATTAATATACACAGATAGTATATATACCCACAAGGGCAAAGGCGCCTGCGCGCACACCCCTATTATGGGTATGTTTTTACCTAATATTTGTGTCGCTTTTGTATCCGTTGTTTGTAAAATACATACCTATACACTTAAGTTGAGATGGGTTCAGTTTTATTATTTCATTTATAGATATCATGGAGATAACAATTAAAAATAAATCGCTCTGTAAATCAACATGGGAAAGCCTCAATGATGGGTCTACTCGGTCTGACAAACTTTACCAAATGTTGTACATAATAACTACTACGTATGATTTATCTGAAAACATCGATTGAAATTTTTTTAAATTATATGAAAAAAACATAATGCAATAAATAAATTTCTAAATGTCAGAATAGAAATAAGGATTTGTTATATGTAGTTATGTATATAGAAAGAAAATTGATTGGCCAAGTTTGGATTACGATAACGTTCGATACAGAAGCAAAACGATTAAACAAGAAGCCTTTATAAACACGTATTCGGAAAATTAAGTCTGAAGATTCATTCAAATTGATTTTAGCGAATACCGAACCAACCAAAAAAAGGTGCCAAAATTGAAGATGCATCTCCGAAAATAATAACACGGATAGTGGAAAGCAGTCCAACGCCAGATTATAGTAAACATTTTACGGTGGACGCCGCACTAGCACTCATTCTTAATCTTTGCCTTTTTTTTAGAAATAAATACGATACAAGAAAGGTGCTTAAAGAAAAAAATTAAAATATGCTTTTTTCACAAAATATACAAAATTTTCTCATAATTTTCAAAAATCCAAATTTTAAAATTAGTCCTTGCTACAATTTTTGAGATATCAAAAAAATTCTTTTTTCATATAAATTGTAATATAGTTTTCTTTAAAAAAAAAAAAAAAAAAACAAAGCCAACGATTAAAAAACTCAGGGCCAAAAATTAAAAAAAAAATTTTCAATTCAAATAACTTGGAAATTGTAAGAGATAAAATGGTGCTCTAAGCATTTTGGTTTCTTAACGTTGATTGCTCTGAAAGAATATGGACAACCGCAGTTTCCCACTTTGAGGCTCTTTGGAGCTACCCTGTCTTACAACAGGGTGCCTCCAAATATACTTTCTGAAAAGTTCAGAAGTGTTGAACAGTTAATTTCATCGAAATCGGTTCACTAGTTCAAAAGTTGCAGACTTTTGCCACTTTTTTTATTACACGCCACTGTGGAGCGTTAAGTAATATATGGACGGCTCCTTGATTGCATATTGATGAGAAAGGCCTTTCGTGGTTCAAAATGCAGGTTCTTGTAGAGAGCTGTACCCCTTTGATATTGATGAGAGTTTTTTTTTGTGTGATTTTTGTTTTCTTGAATAGTATTTATTTAGTGAGGATTTCTTTATTTCTTGTTTGGTTTTTTATTTCTTTTTATAAAAATATTGGGAATTTCATTACAGAACAAAATTTTTGTTTTATTTACTTTTGTTATTATTTTTCTGTTTTTCTTTTTGTTTTACGTTAACTCACTCTTATCTGTTTCTTGCCGTTATTATTCCCATTTACTTAATAACTTTAATAATAAAACGTTTCAAAAAATAAAAAAAAAACAAAACTAACATTAACTTTAAATGAACCGACATTTAAGATACATATCGCACTCAATCAACAAGAGGGTATTAAGTAAAAAATTTTTAATTTTCACTTTTTGCAATAAATTAAACCACGCAGAAAAATACAATCGGGATAACGTTGGCAAAGCGTTTCCTAAGGTGGTTCAAACGTTGGCAAAACATCACAATTTCTACTTTTGGAATGTTGTGCCAACACGCAAATGATAACCTCATGATGGGGTTGGCCAACTATTTTTTAAGTCGTTGGCTAAACACTATGAAAATCACAATTTAAGTGCTTTCCCAACATAATTCTTTTGTTAATTGTAATACATTCCCAATACTTAAAAATCTAATTATAAAGAATTCAGTCTCTTATGTTTCACAACAAAACTACTCATGGCATCTAAAAATGTACCCTTTGAGTTTCAAAGAAAATCGTACGATTTAATGAATTAAGAAAATGCTAAACAATTCCGTTTTTTCTTGTTATATACTGGTGCAATTACTTTAAGAAATGTATTAGATATTGAAATGTACAAACAGTTTTTAATTTTATTTACTTGTCGTATTTTATCGTCAACCAAGTTAGCCACATACGTTTTAGAATTCTTAATATGATCTGTTGAACTTATGCATATCTATATTACGGCCCTAATTCGTAAACTATGGTGTATTCTTACCAAATTCCAAAATAAAACAGTTGCTATCACTCCCACATAGTGCTGTCATATGCCCTGGACTCGCCTAGATTGTCCAGTTTTTTTTTAGATCTTGTCCAGGGTCCAGGAAAAATTACGTATGTCCAGGAAATATTAGATTCATATCCAGATTAATGCTGCCTTTGTGAAGTGTATGACCAATTGCCAAAAGATATTTCAGCCGACAAAATATGGTCTTATCTGTTTTAAATTTGATAAAAACAACTTAATAAATATGTATAAATTGATCTCCTTTATTTTATCTATACCTATTAGTAACGCTTTTTGTGAAAGAACGTTTAGTATTCTTAATAATTTATATTCTAAAGAAAGGAATATAATGTCGTTTGAACTTATAAAAGGCGAACTGTTAATTAGATTAAACTTTGATGAAAATTGCAAAGACTTTTTCAACTTGTTGTTGACAAGTCAGGGTAAAGAACTTTTGAGTTCAGTATCAAAAAACTCAAAATACCCATTGAAAAAATAATCCTATTTTTATACCCTTTACCAAAAATGGTAAAAGGGTATATATAGGTTTGTCATTCCATAAGCGAGCCATAAAGTATATATGCATATTCTGGATCCTTATGCATAGGGAAGACGAATAAGCGATGTCCGTCTGTCCGTCTGTCTGTACGTGAAATCGGTTTTCCGAAGCTCCCAGAAAAGCTAGAGACTTCGTTCTTAGACTGGTGTGTCAGAAATGGTCGAAATAAGATTGGTATTGAAAATCAGCAAAATCGAGCAAGCTGTTTCAGAGCTGGGAAGCTTAAACTTCATTTTGCCATACAAAATAACTACCGAAAACTAGTTATTATTATTTTTTTATTAAATAAACTTATTTTATACTTCAGTATGAATAAAATTAATATTTCTTAATAAAAAATAAATAAAAAAAAAAATTAAAAAAATTAAATAGACGTTTCCAGGGTTGGAAAACTTTAACTTTTTTATACAAAATTATACAAAATTAATTTACTAAAAGAAATTTTTCCTTTTTTTTTTAATTAAATATATCTTATATTCTAAGGAGAAAGAGATTGGGTTAAAAATTCAGAAAAATCAAAAAGGATAATTCCAGGGTTGGGAAACTTAAAATTTTTGTGATAAAAAAATTAACAACCGTAAAGTAATTTTTATATGTTTTTATTAAATTAACTTATTTTATACTTCAGTACAAATTAAATTGGCATTTTAAATTAAAAAAGAAAGTTAAAAAAATTAAAAAGACATTTCCAGGGTTGGAAAACTTAAATTTTTTTTCTTATACAAAAGTAGCTTACTAAAACAAATTTTTTCTTTTTCTCTATAAATTAAAAATATCTTAGATTCTTAAAAGAAAGAGATTGGCGTAACAAATCAGAAAAATCAAAAAGGATGGTTCCAGGGTTGGGAAACTTACACTTTTTGTAATATATAAAAGTAACTAGGTCTTACTATTTTTTTTATTTTTTAATTAAATTAACTTATTTTATACTGCAGTACACATTAAATTGATATTAAAAATTAAAAAAAAGTTTTATACATGAAAAAGACGTTTCCAGGGTTGGAAAACTTTAACTTTTTTCTTATACAAAAGTAACTTACTAAAACAAATTTTTTCTTTTTCTCTATATATTAAACATAGCTTATATTCTTAAAAGGAATATATTGGTGTACGAAATTTGAAAAATCAAAAATAACGGTTCCAGGGCTGGAAAACTTACACTTTTTGTGATATATAAAATTAACTACCGAAAACTAATTTTTATTTTTTTTTTATAAAATTAACTTATTTTATACTCAGTACGACTGAATTTTGTATTTCAAATTAAAAAAAATTAAAACAACGTTTCCCGGGTTGGAAAACCTTATTTTTTATACAAAAGTAACTTACTAAAACAAATTTTTCCTTTTTTTACTATAAATTAAACATATCTTACAATCTTAAAAAAACATTGTTTTTAAGAATAAAGAAAAATCAAAAAGAGGGATTCCTGTGTTGGGAAACTTACACTCTTTGTGATATAAAAAATTAACTACCGAAAATTAATTTTTATTTTTTTTTTATTAAATAAACTTATTTTATGCTTGAGTACGAATAAAATTGGTATTTAAAATAAATAAAAACATTAAAAACATTAAAAAGACGATTCCAGGGTAGGAAAACTTTAACTTTTTTTGTACAAAAGTAACTTACTAAAACAAATTTTTCCAATTTTCTATAAATTAAACATATCTTAAATTCTTAAAAGAAAGAGATTGGTGTAAGAAATCAGAAAAATCAAAAAGAATGATCTCAGGGTTGGGAAACTTACACTTTTTGGGATATATAAAAGTAACTAAGTCTAATTAATTTTTATCTTTTCCTTTATAGATTATACATATTTTACGTTTTGGAAAGAAAAGTTTGGTGTAGAAAATTATAAAAATAAAAACCACAGCTCCAGAGCCGGAAACCTTGAACTTTTTTTCTGGATATTAAAGTAAAGTAAATAAAACATTTTTTTTAATTTCCATTTTTCTTTTTTTACTTAACACACTTTCTATATTTTTTCAAAAACTACTAGATTGATATAAGAAATCAGAAAAATCTAATATAATGATTCTAGGATTTGTAAATTTATTTTTTTTTTTGTAGATAAAAGTAACTAGGTCAAATTATTTTTTTCTTTTTGTTTATACTTTATTTATATGCTTATGTATGTATCTCTATACTACATAAAAACACTTTGGTAAAGGGTATATAAGATTCGGCACAGCCGAATATAGCACTCTTACTTGTTTTTTTTACATTTATCTTAACGACTGAATTTTTAAGCTTTTTTTTTGTTTTGTTATGTTTACTTTATAATACAATGGGGCATACTCATAGTCAAAACAAAGTAAACTTTAAGAATTTAAAACCAGTATTTTGTATGGTAATACTGGTTTTAAATACATAAAAGTATACTTTGTTCTGACTATGAGTATGCGCCAATAACCTCAGTATCTAATACTAAATAAAAAGTTTATATTTTATACATGTGTATACATACGTACATATATATATGTACATGTTAAATAATATAAGACTGAACTAAATGTTATGTTTATTATCCTTTTGTTTTGTTTAATTTTGCTTTTAATGTTTTTTTTTATGAAATAAATACAATACTACTTCTGACGTCTTACATTTTTATTTGTCCAGGATTTTTTTTTAATCCAGGAAATTTTTGGTGGGTGTCCAGTAATTTCACTTCCGGTATCTGGCAACCCTACTTTCACATAATGTACATTAATATAAAAATATATAAAAACGAAAAGAAATAAAAAATAAACAAATCAAAATTTATTAACAACAAAAATTAAAAATTTTAAAAACCCCCAATTTTTTCAGGAAAGATGTTATATCTTCTAAACGGCTGAACCGATTTTCTTTAAACAAAGCTAAGAACACTCTAGATCAAGCCACCTTTCAAACATAAAAAACTAATTTAAAATTGGTTGAGAGTCTGAACACAATGTAACGAGAATTCATTGCGGTGCGGTTTTTCATACGATTTTGAAGTAAAAACCCGCAGTGCGGAACGGACTTTCTTATTCTCTCAATTTTTGACTCTCTTTCTCTTTTTGATGTTGCCATAGTTTTTGAATAATTGGCGGTGTTCACAACAAAAAACATGATTTTGAATTTCAAAAATGTTTTGTCATAAAATATAAAAGCTTAAAAAATTTATAAAATATATCTTTTTTTAAAATACACACAATGTAAATATATTTTCAAATAGAATTTTCTTATCATGATGTACTTGGGTTTTCAAATTCTCCTAAAATGTAACCACAAACAGTTTTTAGTCTCTACTGAAAATTTTAAAATTTTGAGTTAATACCCTCTTGTTGATCAAGTGCGTTTTTTGACAAAAAAAAAAAGTAGAACCCTCAAAATTAGTTTTATGATTATGAAAGTTTTATGATTTTCACAATTAAATGTTGAACTATTTTACTCCTTCAAACTACTTCACTTTTTCCACTGTGTGTTATGGCCTGTTTTTGTAAAATAAAACGAATTTTCGTTTTCGATGCTGGTTGGAGCGTAAACGAAAATATTTTAAATTTTGTAAAACGCTACGTTGTTTTCGTCTCGTCAAAATATTCTGCCTTATCGTGGTTGGCGTATTTCAAATACGACTACGACTATTTGGTAATAGATTAAAGAAAAACTGTTGAACTCTTCTTTAATCTATTACCAAACAGTCGTAGTCGTATTTGAAAAACGCCAACCACGATAAGGCACATTATAATTGAAAAATATATTATTCCTCATAACAAAAATTAATAAAAAAATGTTTTCAAAATCAAATTTTATTTCACTATGGAATATGCACCAACGAAAACAAGAAATTTGGAACCAGCGGCGTTAGTTAAGGGCCCATAATAACTTATTGGATCTTTCTGAAACTTTGAATCAGAATATTGATTGAATTTGAATATTTCAGTGTTGGAGTAAAATGCTATTGTGGGTGGATATGTTTTTCATCACACAAATGGATTTAGTTTAGGTAGCTTGTCAAGGTCAATTTCCTATCCAAAATCTCACAATTGCAATCGTTAAGGTCTCATATCATTTCTAGGCAACCTGCTTACTTCACAACATTTTTCCCTACATAAAGGGTAAAAATATTGCCAACTATGCAGGTTGCATAGAAACAATATGACACCCTAACGATTACAAATTAATATATGTAATATTGTGATAAGTATTGTGCCAAACAAGAACTTTATAAACAAAATTTTGTCTCGCTAATTTTGATGGCCGAAATTTTGAATAAGAACTTGGCCTTTTTTCACATTTACATTTTTGTGAAGCTATAGCTACTTTTTGTTTTCTTTAATAAAACATTGCAAATTAAAAATTTCTAGTCTGTTATATTTCTATTAATGATCACTGCGCCAGTTTAAAGGGGCATAGTTATATAATATAATGGGTTAAAGAGTTATATATTATAGAATAACATTACGTTAAATTTTTATGAGTACGGTCTCCCTGGGTTAACAATCGATGCTTTCGAATTTTATTTATTTATTTGAGAGATTATACGAATTTGAAAATTATTTATTATTGTTCTTGTAAAAATCGTTAGTAAGGTTCCAGTTATTTTTCTTTTTTGCTAAAGATATGTTTTTTATAAATTTTTTATGTCATTGGCTGATAGATTTGGTGTAGTTTTAAGAGGGGCATTTAATGCATTTTTTGCACTCAAGACGGCATTAATGTTCCCTTTTATTCCTGAATGTCCAGGGAGCCATAAGAGCTTTATGTTAGGTTGTCTTTCTATGATATTTTGTCGTATCATATCGTATAGTTGGGTATTGTTTGGATTCAGTATTGATTTTAGTGAAGATATGGAGTCAGTACATATCACAAATTTTCCCTCTTTGAATTTCAATGATTTTACTGTTTCGTGGATGGCTATTATCTCTGCGGAGTAAATTGTACTGTATTCTGGAAGAATTGCGTTTGCTATAGTTTCTCCTTCATTGTTATTTACTGCAAAACTAGTTCCAATGTCAGTTTTGGAGCCATCGGTGAATAAGAAAGTATGATCATTTAAATTATGGTAAATTTCTAAATATAATTGTTGGTGAACTTCTGCGTTTGTAGATGGTTTCTTAAGATTGTTCAGAGAGATGTTAACAATGGAAGAATGGAATTTCCATGTAGGTGTGATAGGAAATTGAATCTGTTTTTGGTTTATTGGAATGTTATGGTCGATGGAAAAATGTACAATGCGGGTTAGGGTTGATGGAGTTTCAAGAAATTTAGTTTTTAAATATGATTTATTTAAAATAATTGAAAGCGGGTACCCATCGTTTAATAGTATTGATTTAAATAATTTCGCCGTATAGTAGTCTCGGAGTTGTTCAATTGTGAAAGTATTGTCTTCAAAGATTAGGTTTTTAATTGGGGAGGTTCTAAAGGCTCCCAAGGTAAAGCGTAACGCAGAGTTGAAGGTAGTTTTAATTTTGTTGAGCGTACTTTTTGGAGAGAATCCGTACATGTAAATGGCATATGTGATTTTTGATACGATATTTGATTTAAAGATTTCAATTAGAGCTGAAGTGTTGGTGCCAAATTTTTTGGACGATAGACATTTTATAACATGTAGTCTTTTGTTAAGAGATGTGTGTGTGTGTATTCAATATGTGGCTACCATCTGTAGCGATTATTGAAAATGACTCCTAGTATTTTAAAATTTTTGACTGATTTGATGGTATTATTGTAATTAAGTAGAGTAGGTGTACAATTATGTTTGCGACATATGTGCAAGTGTTTACATTTCTCCAGGGATAGCTTTGCCCCTGAGTAGAGGCACCAGTTTTGAATTTCTATGATAATGTCACTAAAGTCTACGTGTTGGCTTTTTTTCTTGTTGAGTTTTCTGACCAGGACAAAGTCATCGACGTATGCAAAAAACTGTATTTCTTTATGTAGGGATATAATCGATAGTTTATTAAAAGTTATCAAAAATAAAATGACGGATAAAGGATATCGCTGTGGGATTCCATTTTATAAAGGGTGTAATCGTGAATAGTAAATTTTATTTCTAACGATAATTTTTCTATTTAACAAATAGTGCCTAGAGTAATTATAAACTTTTGGACCTATTTTCCATTCTTTCAACTGGTTTAATATTGTGTGAATGACAACCTTATCGAAAGCTTTAACGAAGTCAAGAGATAGTATTAACAGATGGCTTTTACGTGATAAGGTTTAAAAAATCTAAATAAATAAGAGGATCTGAAATGGATTTTCCTTTTAAAAACCCATATTGATGCTTATTAATAACGTGACCAGATGGTTTTTGCAAAAAGCGGGAAATGATCGATCAAAAAGCGGGATTTTGAAGAAAATATCGCCAAAAAGCGGGATTTCAAAAAAAAAATTTTTTTTAATGCATGTTTTTTTATTTATTGTATCTTCAAATATGAACTAACAATAAGTATTCAAATCTTAAATCTATAAAAAAATTATTAGGCCCGATCAATGTCGGACATAAGCTTAGTGATAGTTATTAATAATACATAAGTAGTGATAAGCAACAAAAAGAAAAAAGTGTTTTCAAGCAGCTTCATCATCTAGAGTGTTGAATATTAGAGCCCGTGTATCTCTCTTTTTTAAGCGGATGTGCCCAATAAAGTTCAAAATATTACGAGCAAGCGGATTAGGATGTGACTCGAGTTTTGTTAGATATTTGCCTGCGTATTTTACAATTTCTTCAGTCACTAGTGGCATATTCAAATCGCGATGTATATTTGAATTTTTGATGTACCATGGAGCCGATGTTATCATGCGTAAAATTTTATTTTGCCTTCGTTGAATTTTCTCTACATTTGAAGCTGAAGCAGTGCCCCATAGTTGAATTCCGTAACACCATATTGGCTTTAAAAGCGACTTGTATATTAAAAGTTTGCAGTCTAGGCTAAGTGATGAATTTCTACCAATCAGCCAATGTACCTGAGTTAATTTAAGTTTCATTTGAGTTAACTTAGAGTCAATGTGATGTTTCCATGTAAGTCGTCGATCAAGGTGTAAACCAAGATATTTCACATGTGAATGTTGAGGAACAACTTGATTGTTAATCCGAATGGGGGAGCAAGTATCTCTTCTTAGTGTGAACGTTATATGGACACACTTTTGTTCATTGACTTTAATTCTCCATAAGTTTAACCAAAGCTCCATCTGGCTAATGTGTTCCTGGAGTTCCTGGAGTTCCAGGGTTTTCGTGCATACTAAGGCAGGCTGTATCGTCGTTCAAAATAAATATCTTTTGTGAAGCGGGATGTGTAATATGCACACACAGTTTGGTATATACTTAGGAAACACAGTTTTCAACTCAAAAGAAACGCTTTTAAAAAACAAAAGTATTTAAAAGAAATTATTTTTCTATATAAATAAAAATCAAATGTCGTTAGTTGGTAATCGCATCAATTAAGAGCGGATGCACCGATTTCGCTATTTATTTTAATGTGGCTTTTCCATCATAATTTTTTTATTTTGAAATATCTTTCAGCAAGAAACGTGAAATTTCCTGTGATTAAAGATTTTTATATTGTGCGTTGTCTACAAAAAAAAAAGGTCGAACTAGACATGTTAGGTGTGAAACCAACATAAAAAAATATTTACTTTGAGATATCTGAAAAACTAATACTGTGAGAACCTTGAAATATTGTCGGGATACCTCTGCTGATATTGTGCATTGTTTCTGGAAACAATTTCAGAATTTAACACGTAGGCGTGGTACATCACATAGTGTCAATTTTTTTGTCTTGCTGATTTGCTTACAGAGTATTAATGATGGTCTAGAAGAAACAAGAGGCTATTACTTCAAGATATCTTGGAAGCCTAAACAATCAAAATTTTTATTTTTTTCGTAAGCAGTAACACCAATATCGAGAATAGTATTATAAAAAGGAGTCAATAATGGAGAACAAAGTGTGTCACGTCTCAAGTAAATAAAATTTTAGTTTTTTAATGTCTTGGTATCTGCTATAAACACAAACTTGAAATTCTGCTGATCCTGCCAATGATAGAAAATAATAGGAATGGGAGAAGTGGGTATGGCTCCTTTCAAATAGAGAATATGTTTACTTAAAACATATCTTGAAAACTAATGCAGTGAGAGTTTAGAAAGTCTTCATGACTATTTATGTTACGAGTAATAATGAGACTTGTATTCTACAAAATAAAGAAGGTTGTACTGCAAGCGTGGCACTTCTCATAAAAAAATTAATTTTCATCTTAAATCGTTTATGGGGTGTAGCGAAGCATACAGGGTTTTACCTATTAAGCAATAACCGCACTTAAAAAATATTTAGAATTAATTTTTATCAGTTACATTTTAATAAAAATCGAACAAGAGATTGAATTCTTCAAAACTCTGAAAAGCGGGAGGACTGGTCAGTTTACTTATTAATCAAGTTATTTTTCTTGACGAACCACCATAGTCTATTTGCTATAATCTTGTCAAGTATTTTGGAACAGCAGGGATTGAGAGATATAGGACGGTAGGATGTTATTTTAACCTTATCTTGGTTGGGTTTTAAAATGGAAATAATTAAGCTGGTTTTGTACATTTGAGAACGTAGTTATTTAGGATATTGTTGTATAGTAGAATAAGTCGTGAAAGCATCTGGTGAGATAAGTTCTTTATCATTGCGTAGGAGATTCGATCGAGTCTTGGGGTTTGTCCTTTTAGTTTGTTCAGAGTAATTTTTAGTTCAATCATGTTAATGTCGCTTTCTATTTGGAATGGTAGTGGTCAGAAATGTGCGGTGTTTTAGCTGTTGAAAGTTGGAGGGAAAATTTTCATCATTTGATTCTTTTGACCAATATTCACAGAAATGTTCTGCAATGGAGATAGGATTGTTAGTATAATTTTTTGATGATCGTTTGGTTCTTGTAAACAGTGTATAGAAATTTTTGGCTTTAAGCCACAGAATTCTCGAATCTTATTCCATACTTTTTCCATTTTTGTTGATGGGTTTATTTCGGAGGTAAGGCAATAAATTGCCTTTCGTTTAGAGATTTTTATTTCTCTTTTATATAGGGCATTAGCTCTTTTGAAGTTTAATTCGTTTTCTGTTGAAATAATTTTTTTTCTAAATTTGTTTGGACCACCATGGAACTGATTTTTTGCAGTTACGAGTTTTGAATTGAGGAATATTCTCATTGGCACTTTGCATAATTATTTTATTTATGTTGCTAGCTTCTTTGTTAACATTCGAACTAATTGGCCGCAATAAATTAAATTTTTGAGATGAGGTCTTGTAGTCTGTTCATTTTGCATTTTTTATGTTAAAACCAGGTCTAAGTTTTGGTCCTATTTCAACATGATTGACTGGGAAAAGAGAAATTTCTATAGGAAAATTATCACTTCCTGAAAAATCTTTTTCAATGGTCCACTCTGCAAAGATTGATAAGGATGGTGATATATGTATGTAAGAGTCAAATTGACATTTGTAAAAGTTCCATGAGTTGTGAAGTGGGTTGGAGAGTTATTGTTCATTACTATTAATCTAGTATCTGTAATAAATTTTGATAGTGTTCTGCCCCTTTTATTGGGGACATTGGATCCCCAGTTGGGGTGCCAACTATTGAAATCTCCAGCAATAAGTATAGGGTACCTAAATCTGTATAGTTGTATAAGGTCATTTGTAATTAAAATATTTTGAGGGTGAAAAGAATTAAAGGTTTTATTGAGTGTATAAGTAGGCCTATAGAGTCGAAGTTCATTGATGAGATAAATTGTTCATGTTGAATTGAATCGTGTATAAGTATAGCTGAGCCGTTATATGAATTTCCAGATGAATAGCAAAGATAAATTTTGTAGTTATTGGGAGTTACAATATTTGTATTGCCTAGAATGTGTGTTTCCTGTAATGTTATTTATTATTTTGGGGCTATGTTTTCTAATTAGTACCTGAAGTTCGTTATAGTTATTTAAATATCCTATAATATTCCACTGAAATATTTTTAATGACATAATTTGTAAAATAAAGAGTAATAAAAGCAGTAAGTAAGTAAAAACAAATAGTTTTAAGTGTAACTACAGAATAAGTTTTATATAATAAAGGTATAAATTTTGTGGAATATGGTCAGCTTTTGACCATTCTCCGTAACACGCCGAACCCGGCTCCGCACTACAATACGCAGATACGGACCACAGAAACAGCTGCCCCGAGAAACAATCATATTGTAATGTACTTCACTTACTATAATACACTGTATCATAGTTTAATTGCGTTGCAACACAGTTCATTGTAGGTAATAATTATCAGAACGCTTACTTCATAATATTTAAATGACACACTTTTATTTTTATTAATAAATTATGTTGTTATAGCAAAATTAAAGACGTAAAGAAACACAAAAATTGAAGAATGTAAAATAGTATATAAGCAGTTAAAATGTTAAATAAAATCAGACATTAATTTGTGAACAAAAACTGGCAACAACTTGCCTTGTTTTTTATTAAATTCTCAAATCTTTTGGGACCTCTTTCGAGCGCCTACTGACAAGCTGGACTCCCTGACAGCTGTATAAAATAACCAAGGGACTATAGGGCCACATATAGTCTAAAACACACTATCATTACACATCCTTTGTAACATCACATGGCGATCCATCCTTTTTAACCTTTACAATATAAAGCGACCACATTCCATATTGAACGTTAATTATTTGTTCTTCCATTACCTTGCTGTCTGTACACTCGCTTTCTTGACTTTCTTTGATTGTTTTTAGTTTTTTTTTTGAGTTATTTTTCATTTGGCTTCTTGTACGTCTGGGCGTTGATCTTGGTAATATTTTTAAGATTTTTGCTGGGGTTGGGAGAGCTGACGTAGAGTTGTTAATTGGGAAGGTTTTTTTTGTTTCATCTTGTTTTTTTTACGATTATTGAAGTTGATAAATCCTTTATGTTGTTACTGGTAGTTATATTCGTATTAATTTTGCGGGATGTTGTTGGTTCTTCTAGATCATTGTAGGAACAATTTTGTCTTATTGCAGAGGAGTAGCTGTTTTCTTTTGAGTGTCTCTCATTGTATTTTAGGAGAGCAGTTTTATTGTCTTAATTTTTGTTTTAATTGCTTGAATTTCTTTGCGTTTGATAAAAATTAGGAATGTTTTGCTAAGTACGGAATGGTTAGAATGAGGTTGCTTGTTTTCTTTACAATTATTGCAGGATCGGGGGTTTTCGCATAGTTCATTTTCAGCAAAGTGGTCTATGTTACCGCAGTATATGCATAGTTTGTCATTGCTGCAGTATTTGGCTAGATGTCCGAAACGGAAGCAACACCTGCATTTTAGAGGTAGGAGAATATACATATATTCTAACTCTAGTTTTTTGGTAACCGATGTTTATGGAATCTGTAGTGTTTATTGAGGAGAAGGTTAAAATTATTAGACTGGTTTCAATTACGTTATCGTTGTTGTTATCACTAGTTCTTTCGATGTTGTTGGTTTGTCTTTTGAGAATTTTTTTCACTTCAGTTACGTTTTGCGGTTTAAGTTCCTATACAATTTCTTCCTCGGGAATATCTCTAAGGTGGTTGCAGTAAATTACACCTTTTGATTGGTTTAGTGATCTATGTATCTTCGGACACTTCTACTTGTGTTTTAGGGGAAATAGAGACCAATTTGATGAGTTTTTTGCTTGCAAAACATTTTTTGTTTTTAAAAGTATTGAGCCCGATTGTAGTTTTTTACACATTTCTATTTTTCACATACGTTATCGATCACTTTCTTAATTAAAAAAGGTGAAACTTTTGAAAGGTTATAATTTTTTGTGATAATTTGCTTTCAGTTCTAAACATAACTAAGTAACGGGTGTTTTTTAGAGGTATAGAACTTCGAATTGAAATAAAACACAAGAAAATCGTTTTAATGTCCATCAATTTGGCTTTATTGGAAGGATAATTTTATGCCATTAATGTTTAAATATGATTTCGGGCATGTGGCCGCCGCGGCTGGCTCGAATAAAGCCAATTCTACAGGTCCAATTTTCAACCACTTTTTCGAGCATATGGGGCCGTATGTTGGCAATAACGCCACGAATGTTGGCTTCCAAGTCCCCTAACGTTTCTGGTTTGTTGGCGTAGACGAGCGACTTCACATATCCCCAAAGAAAATAATCCAATGGTGTCAAATCACACGATCTTGATGGCCAATTGACAGGTCCATTCCGCGAAATTATGCGCTCATCGAATGTTTCCTTCAATAAATCGATTGTGACGTGCGCTGTGTGGCATGTAGCGCCGTCTTGTTGGAACCACAACTCATCCACATTCATGCCATCCAATTCGGGAACAAAATAGTCGGTTATCATGGCTCTATACCGGTCTCCATTAACGGTAACTGACTCTCCAGCATTATTTCGGAAGAAGTATGGCCCAATGACTCCACCAGCCCATAGAGCACACCAAACAGTCAGTTTTTGTGGATGTAATGGCGTCTCAAGGGTCTCATGTGGATTCTCTTCACTCCAAATGCGGCAATTTTGCTTGTTGACGTAGCCATTCAACCAAAAATGAGCCTCATCACTGAACAAAATTTTGCGATGAAAATCAGCATCGAGATCAATCTCATTTTCGGCCCATACACCAAAATCACGACGCATTGCATGGTCTCGCGGCTTTAATTCTTGCACAAGCTAGATCTTGTAAGGTCGCAAGCCAAGATCTTTGCGCAAAATCTTCCATAAAGTTGATGGACAAAGCTCCAATTGCTGTGCACGGTGGCGAATCGATTCATTCGGGTCCTCTTCAACACTTTGCTCTACAGCGGCAATTGTTTCTTCGGTGCGCACTGTTCGACGTCTCTGCGGATGCGTATTATCACATAGAGTAAACGTAGTGCGAAAACGATCCATGGTTAACCGAATTAATTGCTCTGATGGACGATTATGTCGACCATAAAATGGACGGAGCTTGCGGTAAACTTCGCGAACTGAACCATTATTTTCGAAATAAATTTGCACGATTTGCAAGCGTTTTTCTTTTGTCAACCTGTTCATGATGAAATGGCAAACCAAACTAAATATTAATCACTTGACAGCTGACAAAATGGCCGCCAGTTAAAAAAGTGATGCCAACTTAGAGTTCTATACCTCAATAAAAAACACCCATTATTTGGGACCTGTTGATTCATCTTTTAATTTTTTATTTTCATCAAGGAGAAATGAAGGATTGTGTGGCGAAAATTGTGTGCCTATATTTGGTGGTTTATTCATTATAGTAGATGATGTTGTTGGTATTTTTCTTTTTGATTTTATTGGTAACGGATCTTTTTTTTAATAATGAGTTCGATGTGAGTAATATTTTTATTATGCTTTCTCTTTTTTATGTTTTATTCAATGAACAATGAGATGGTTGTGAAGAATGCTGCATACGGTATGATCGCTTGAATCGCACTTTGATTTCGAATTTTTTTTTCTTTTGTTCGTAACTGAATTAGGCCTACTTGTGTAACAAATTAGAGCTCTCTAGCTAGAGCTCAAGTGCTTCATCAATTTGATGACTGTGTCTAGAGTTGTGCTTATCAGCTCTTTTGAATGACCGCTCTTTTCAGCTCAGCTCACTTTACTGAAGTATTTCATTCAGTTGGCTCAGTAGCTCAGTTCAATTGTAGTGAAACATTTTATCAAGCATAAAGAAAGAGCGAAAACAGAAGCATAAAAAGTGACCGATTTATACAGTGTGTGTGTGTGTGAGTGGTTATACATCACAAAACAAGGCAGATGAAGTATAAAAAATAAATAAAACTAAAATACGACTACATCGTTTAATGAGTGGAATTTGTTATGTTATGTTATGTACATATGTATGTACAATCAAAATTAAAATTATTTAAGGTTTCAGATATTTTAATATTATCACAATACATATATAAATTGTTTTTATGTACTTGTGCGACAAAAGAAAATTACTAAAAACCAAAAGACTTGTATCGAACTCTTTCATTAGGTCTCTGCACAACAGTGATTTGGATGTTTAAATAAAAATAGCCGATCCTACTGTATTTTTGCCTCCTGATTACGATAGTAATATATCACATATTTTAAATTTCCAGCTTTTACGAAATAAAGAAAAAATATATGTGATATATTAAATACAAATAGCATAAAAATTTTCTAGACTGGTCCATACAACATTTTTTTTGCGTAATAATTGCACTAATAACTTGTAAATGCACAAATGTAATATAAAAAAAATTTTTTTTTGATGTCTTTGGAAAAAAAAATTCAAGAATTTTTTTTATGTAACACAAAATATCTCTTAAACTAGAGGTGCTAGAAAATCAATAAACCTATTTTTGTAATCAGCGAACAAAAATACATAAGAATTAGTTATATTTGGTCAAAAAAATTATAATCAAAAAATTTTAAAAGGACTGAACTAAAAACACACGATTTTTGACATCCTTACAATAATAGTCAGATACCCTGATATACTCATCAATGTGAATCTATTTAAATGAAAGGGATTTTTGTGTAGATAAATAATCCAGAAAGTATTTTTAAGTTTGGAGTACCATTCGTAATATATTAACGGTATAATACAAAAAGAGATGCAAATTATGCAAATCCTAAATGACACTATATCTTCAAAACTAGAGCTGATAGAGAAAAACTAATGAAACCATCGTAATCAGGAGACAAAAATGCAGTAGGGTCGGCTATTTTTATTTAAACATCATAAAAAAACCTCTATTTTGTTGTTTAGTGTTATAGGTTTGTGTCTAAAACGAGCTACTGAAAGAGTTCGATACAAATCAAGAAACCACTCAGTACTGAGCTGAAAGCGCTCAGTGGATTGATCGGCTCACAGCGCTCAGTGAGATGAATCGTTCAATTGAACTAGTTCATTCATGAGCTGCACAACTCTAACTGTGTCAGTGGTCAGTGTGTATGTCTTAAGAAATGCACATTTTCCATCTCCATATATCAGGAAACTTTCATTACAAACTAAGCATTAAATTTTTTCATTTTACAATTTACGGGAACAAAGTATTTATGAGTGTGTTAAAGCGAATGTATATATGTATGTGTAAATATAGAGACTACGTGCATAGGCCGAGCTGGCCTGGACCTTTATCGTGCACCTAGATCAATGTCAGGCACACACATACATATGTATATAATGGCGGTAAATCGTGGTAAATTTAAAACACGGCAACAACAAAATGCATAAATTTTTAATTAACTATGCTTACACCAGGGAAGGCATTGAGAATTTTAAAATTGTACCAACAACTTTAAAAAGTATACTTTTTTACCTTAATTGTACTAAAAGATATTTTTTAGTTCAAATTACATATTTTTATTTGTTTTTATTGAAATAACCAACTTTGTTCTGACTACCTTATCGGTTTCACAAATTTGCTTGTAAGTTGGATCTTAAAGCATATGGTTAAACATTTTTAAGTTGAAATTTAAAATATACAAGTTAATAACACTTGCACTAGCATCCGAATTAAAAAAAAAATTATTTTCATTTTTTGATTTTCTCGCTGCGTTTTGCTTTCACAGGACTGTTTTCAAATGAGGATAATATGAGTTGCATGGTTCAAAAGTGAAACTGGGGAGATTCCTTAAATGTACTTAATTAGTTATTGGTGTACTATTGTACTTTCTGAGTTTGAATAGTACCAAAAAAGGTACAATTGTACCAACTTTGCCATCCCTGGCCTACACCATCTACTATACTAAAAACTGTAGTAGATGCTGTAGCTGAATTTATTTATTAGAGTTTGTACAAAAGAAGAACAAGCTACATGCAAATTCTCTCAGAGAGTCTCTTTGAATTGAACAACAATACCCCTTTTCCACACGCAAAGTTTACTTTGCAAAGTCTTAATTCAGCTGTGTGAAAGACAGAGGCAGTAATTAGTACAGTCTCTTTCTGTCTTTCTCCCAGCTGAATTAAGACTTTGCAAAGTAAACTTTCCGTGTGGAAAAGGGGTGTAACGTTTTTTACAATACAGAAGAAAAAATCGCTCACGCTTGGACAGCGCTACCGTTGAAAATTTTCAAAAAGGGGCACAAAAAGGGGATTTTCAAAAAGAAAGTGGCACAAAAAGGTGATTTCTAAGAAAAAAGGGGCAACCTTAAAATCAAGAAAAATTTAAGAAACAAACATATTTATTAAGCTATTTTTTATTAATAACAAACAATAAAAGCAAATTTCTCATGTATAAGAAGTTCAAAACATTCATTTTATGAGAATTCAGATACTAGTAAGTTTATTCGCACGTTTTATTTGTAAGTAAAAATTCTGACTTGAGAATTAGTTTTTTATAGAGTGACACAAGTTTAAATCATAATAAAACCAGGAAATGTATTTTTAATATCAATGAAACGGGCTTTATTGGAAATAAAGTTTTATGAAATTAATTTTTATTTTGATTTTTGCCATGTGGCGCGTTGACGGCCCAATCTGGAACACCATTTTTCAACAGATTTTCGCAGAATTCACGGCCGTATTTTGCCGAGGGTGGCATTGGCTGAAGTAGTTAGCACGTTGACTACAAAACTGAAGGTCGTGGGTTCAATCCCTGTATCCGAAAGTCATTAAAATAACAACACCACGCATTTTTTTGATGTGCATTAGTGTCCTTTGCATCAGTTGTAGGAAAGTTCAAGTGATGAAGGCATAGTCACTGGTCACTGAACTATACCGACTTCAGCAGATGCTAATCCTAATGTAACATCAGAGCGCCCTCCTTCGTCGGTATTGTGTAGCAAAATCATCGGCGAAGTAAAACAATCAATAAAATGGCTACTAAACACAGCTTCAAAATTTAATACGCCTCATTTAACACCAGAAGGCGCTGTAACACTGCATTATTAAAAAAGCGTGCAAAAGCAGAGTTGTAGAAGAATGAAGCTTTCTTCTATCTCTTCCTCCACCACCTCTCTTCTATTACTATCCCTTTCCTAAAGAAGGTAACACCTAGTAATTAAGTAGGCATTAACTGCCTGAGTGTTACTTCTATTTATTAAAATAAAATAAAAAATAAAAATATATAAAAAAAACTATTGGAATGTTGATTTCCAGGTGTTCAATTGTTTGTGGTTTATCGACGTAGACAAGTGACTTAACATAATCCCAATGAAAAGATTCACATTATCAGTAACAGTAAATGTGGTCTGAAAACGAGCTATTGTTCTTCGAATTAGCCGCTCTGAAGGACGATAATGGACACCATAAAATGTAAGAAGTGCACGATGAGTTTGACGAATAGAACAATTATATTGATTAAAAATTTCAACAATTTGCACGCGTTGCTCTAAACAAAAAGCAACTATCAGCTGTTAAATGGGTGCAGATTCAGCAGTGATGCCATTTCAAAGTTGCGGCACTATAAAAAAACACGCTTTACTTTCTGTTCTGTTACGAATCAGCTGAATCTTTTTTGTTTATATAGATCTTATAAAAGTCGTTAGATTTTCTGTTTCGTTCAGTTCTGTTACGGTTCAACCTGAGAAAATCAAAAAATTTTTTAAGTAATTCTAAGTGACAGCATAAATAAATTAAAAATATTTTGAAATAAACTATAAATAAAATTTGAAAAAAAAACCAGAAAAACAAAATTATATTGAAACATAAAAATGGACGATGCAAAACTCATCAGTGATGAAACAGCTGATAAGTTATTACATAAAAAGTAAATATTAAAATTTAGAAACAGAACGGCCCAGCACAGAACATCAACAGAAATTAAAGACTAATGAAGCCTTTAATAACTCACAAGAACAATTACTGATTACTGGGGATGAGATGTACATATGTACTAGTACACAGAAAAGGAAATTTTTAATTCTATAATTGCTTATTTGACGACTGTGCACATATTTCTATAATACCGGCTATTTAATACGAGTATAAACGTAGTATAGAAAACTATCAAATATAAAAAAAAAATTATAAAATCTATGATAATAATGAAACAGTGGTCAAACTCCGGATTTTTAAATATAAAGAGTGTCCCAACAAGAACGCAAGATTTAAATTTGGCGCCATTCGAAGTGTCATTGTTTGACATTTGAACAATTGGTATTGTTTGCTAGTAGAAGGTACGAGGTTAGTAAAAATGGAGCGCTACACGAATGATCAACGCATTCTCATTGTGAAATTGTTTTACCAAAATGGTGAAAGTTTTGCGGATACAGTTCACAAATTTGCGATCAATTTAGGGTCACAATAATGCTCCAAAAAAGTCAACTGTAAAGAGATTAATGGATAAATTTGCCGAAACTGGGTCTGTTAGTGATGTAGAGACAACAACGCGTCTTCGACCAGGTCGATCGACCGAAAATGTCGCAGCTGTACGTGATGATGTCGCTCAAACGCAGGTCAAGCGCAAACAGTCAATGGTGTTCGGTATCGTGAAATGATAACCAGTTTTTTCGTGCCTAGAATGGAAGAAATGAATGTGGAGGGCATGTGCTTTCAACAAGACGGCGGCACATGTGATACAGCCAGAGAAACAATTCAATTGCTACATCAGTCATTTCCCGGTCGTGTTATTTCGCGTTTTGGAGACCAGAATTGGCCGCCTAGATCGTGCGATTTAACACCATTATACATTTTTCTTTGGGGTTTTTTGAAGTCGATGGTATACGCGAATAAACCGACGACGACTCAAGCCTTAAAACAGGAAATTGGATGCTGCATTAATGAAATACCGCAGCATTTTTGCAAAACGGTCATTGAAAATTTCATTAAAAGATCGCATGTGTGCAGCAAAGCCGCGGCGGCCGTCTGCCCGATATGTTGTTCCACACACAACCTCATTCTGTCTACTTTACGATATAATAAAGTTTCACAATTTTTTTTTAATATCTGTGTTTTATTTAAAATTTAAGTATTGTGTTCTTGTTGGGACACCCTTTATAAATCGAAATTCCAATAGGAAATAAATTGAAACTTGGTTCGATATCGAATTCCCCAGTTCTTAAGATATACAAAAAATTAAAGAATACATAAAAAAATGTTGGCATTTTTTGGGGCATGGTTAATATCACTTAAAAACCAGCATAGTTCAAAAAATTTACTTACACCTAATTCACACGAAGACTTTTATGAAGTCTATTTTTCGACGTCATTTTTGGTTTGATAGCGAACGGGGTAGAGAAGAAAGGAGGGTAGAAAAAATGACTCGATTTCTGTTTTCTATGGTTTTTTTCATACCCTGTCGGAAATTCGGTTAACATTAAGCTAACTATTTCGCAAATAGTACTTACTGACACTTTGATTACTTTCAATGTAATCAACTGACTATTTTAACATTGCGATGTCCTAGGCGGTAGTCAATTGTCTCACTCTGCACTACTTTCAGCTAACTTAAAGTTGGCTTTTTTAAATCACCTGGTAGTCAGTAAGTTAAAAAATTTTTTCCGGGGTTCGAACATGTATCATCACACGTTGTGTACTCAACGCGCTACCACTCGGCTAAGACTGAAATGAGTTTCAAAGTAGCTGAGAATAAATTTGTTGGCTATCATCAAATTTGATTACGTACTCAACTTAAGAATTAATTTTGGGTTTGTTCTGGATGACATTGCAGTTAGATGTTACTCAGTCTAGGAAAAGTTAACTATAACTTAACTATTTTTGTAGTCAACAACACATTCTCCGACAGTGTATGTACTGCAAATGTGTGTATAAACAATAAAATCAATAAAAATCAAAATCAATAAAAAAATTAGACATGTAAAAATAATCATCGTATGAACGCAAATAATTTTTGGTAGAAACTTCAAAAGGGAATCAAGAAAAATAGACGTCATAAATTTCATCGTCTAAATCCTGTGTTAAACATTTATTGCCTTATTCATAAAAAATATTTCAGGTTTATTAAACGCTTATTTGACGTATTTCTATGAGAAATTTGTCAAATAAACCTGTAATAAACCTTTAATATTTTTTATGAATTAGACCGTTAAAGTTTTGATAAAAATTTTAAACTTCGATACTGAAGAGGATAATATAGTTATGCTATTCCTTTTGGGCATAATGCATACTTATTAAATATCTTAAATATCATTTCTTTTAAAATTGTACATCTATATTTAATAATAAATAATCAAACAAGATTGCGGCATGAAAGCAGTCGGGATAGAATCTATTTTATTTTGACTGAGTTTTTTTATGTTCTCACATATAAATAAATATTCTCTCAACACTGGTACCATGCTTTCAATAAATTTCATACATTTTGTAAACAAAACTACAAAAAAAAAATAAGCACAAAAGAAAATAAAACAAAAATTATAGAGCATTTGAAGTTACTGCCGTAGATTTTATTATCTGCTTTATTCATTTGACAGAGGTTTTGCCTGAAGTTGCTGACTAATTCTGTTTCATCATTAAAGGCATATTTCCCACCTGCGAAAGAAAACGTTCGACTTGAAATTTATATTGAAAACAACAATAAAATAGGAAAATTTGTTTTTGTTTTCAATATAAATTGTAAGTCGAACGTTTTCTTTCGCAGGTGGGAAATAGGGCATAAGTTCTTCACTTGGAATCCATTCTTCCAAATCGATTTGAAATAAATTTAAAGTGTCTACACTCAGTCTATTTGATAATTTTTAGCAATGCTAATTATGCTTTATGTTTTTTTTTATTGTAAATTTTTTTTTATAAAGGTAAAGAAATAAGGTGTAGCTCACCGACTTTGCAACTGCTGAATCTGGATATATTTTTGCGCTTAATTTGGCCAAGTTTTCCATTGACTTAAAAGAGTAGTTGCAACTTATCATCCTTAAAACAAGCTTCATTTCAGCAATGGTCACTTTCCTCTGCTGATATTTTTAGATCCTTTTGGGAATTAGACACGTGCTTGGCTGTTTTAGTTTTCTAAAATATTGCGTTTTCAAATCAATCGGTTAACAGAACAGCCTTTTAAAAAAATTTACTTTTATTAAATTTGTCTTTCATAATTGGTGCCGAAAATACGGTTAGAATTACCAACTATGAGTGTATGTAATTGCATATTTAAAAATCCCATAAAATTGAAAAGATTCATACCGATGTGTATGTTTTTATATAAAGTTTGACACATAGGAAATAAAATCTTGTCGAATGTGGTAGAATCTGCGTACATTTATTCTTATTTATTGTACGAAAGTTGACTTTGAACAAAAAGGATCAAAAGGGAAAAAATAATGAAAATGATACTAAAAGGGAATTTAAAACTAAGGGGCATAAAAAGTGGCAATGTAGTTGGAAAAGGGCCAAAATGCGACTTTAGTCGCATAACGGTAACGCTACGCTTGGACGCTTAAAATCGTAGTATATTTAAAAGGGTTTTAAATTTAATACGAACAGTGAATTCCGCTAATATTAAAGAGAGTAAAATGCATGCTTGTACGAATGTAAGTGTAAAAAAGAGCAAATGGAGTGCCCACGGACGGCCTTTTGCTTATATTGGACCAAGATAATAATTTACTCATTATTGCAGCAAAACTAATGCAATAACATTGTTAAAACTTTAAAACGAATACAATTTAATAAAGGTTTTCATATGACATTTAAGTCGTTTGAAATTGCTTGCAACTGTTTTATAAAATACATTTATAGTGCATTTACACTGTCTTGAAAGCTAGTACTTACGAGATTTCGAGCTAAATCTTGCTTCTTTCTATTAGATTTCCCATACAAAACAAAATCTATTTTGTCAGTAGATTTGTAGGAAATCTTCTCAAAATCTAATATTTTTATTTATTTTTTACTACCCTGTACAACATATTTATATAAAAGATGGTTGAATTAGCTACGGTCTGCTTAAAAAGGTGTGTGAATTGACTACATTGCCGTTGTTTGGTTGTAGTTTTGGAAATTTTTCGATTAATGGGCTTTGTTTTGGATAAAAAAATCTTGATAAATGTCAAAAAACATGGTGTAAACGGTATAGATTTTCATAAAGATTTTAATTAAAATCTGCTAGATTTTGTGCAGGTGTAAATGCAATATAAAAAGTTTTTATATAAAAAAAATTTAATTTAATTCATTGTATTAAATTCGTTTGTTATACTAGCACAGTGCGTATACCAAAATTAAGGAAGCTTACTTATGAACGCACTAAAAATATTGGCAGAACTATTTTTTAAATTTCTTATCGGAGGACAAAAATTAAGGTTTTTATGGAGAGGTTATTCCGAAACTGTATGTATGTAGTAGTGATGCGTATTCGAATTCGAATATTCGGCCATTTCTAGATATTCTTATTCGTTTAAAAAAATATATAAAGAAAGTCATAAATTCAAAACGAAATTTAAATGAATGGCACGCACATATTAGTTTAAGTAATACATAATTTAAAAGAATAAATTTATTTCTATTTTTTGCTATCCGTTTTTCCGCCAAATAATCTATAGTTTTCCGTATTGATGACTAGCAGTATTTGAAACAGCAAGATGAGAATTGGCATTAGTCTTAAAGTCGCTTTCACAAGTGTCTATAACTGAAGTCATCATGTATTTCAGAGGTGCGCATTTTTTAATTTCGGAATCTTTATTTTCGTCTAATCTTGTGGGTTTTGGATTTCATTAAGATGACTTTGTTTGGCCATCTTCAAATAAATCTAAAATGTGCGTGAAACTAAAAAATAAATAAGTTTATATCTTGGAACAATAAAGGTTGGCGTGGTGAAAAATTTTTAATTTTCTAAAGGAGAACATTTTTTAACCAGTGTAGTTAGCGGGAGGGCTTTAAACATACACATTGTTGTGGTGTTTTGGTAGATCAAATAACTCAAAGTGATGTCCATCACGAAAGATATGTAATTTTTCTTTTGTTAGTTTTTGTCCCTTCTACAACATTACATTTTCAATAGATAATATATGCCCAATTAAAAAAACATTCCTCAAAAATGCCTTAAAGGGGCACACAATCTATTTCGTAGAAGTATTTCACTCTTGTTTTCTAAATATTTTTTCTTAAGTTCGTTCGGTTTTATAAAAAATTAAAATAATATCCTTATGAAAATATGTCTATGTATGCTAGTTTCCATTAACACATCTCTCAAAACTTAAACATTTTAGCCTCAAGTTGACCAACATAAAGTTTTAAACTTAATAATTTGATTTTAAATTCACTAATAATCCCAAATTAATATTTTACTTATTAAGTAAAATATTTTTTTATTAAAAATACATTGAAATTGATTATTGAGGGGTTAAGCTGGATCCTATGCGCATTTCATTGTTGTTAATGCAGATCAGCAGGGAACCTTTACCCAAAGCTTCTTAGAACAACTAGAGTTATTATATTATAAACTTTCATTTAAACAAATGAGAAGCTTAACAACAAATAACAAAGTTGAAGCAAGAACTCAATAATCAACAGGTTTTTTATTTTCTTACTTTACCATTGCTACATTGCCTGACCTTTTTTCAGCTTCAAATTGTAGTCGTAAGAGTATGTAAAAAGAAAATAAATGTAAATAACAACAACAGCTATTCAAGAATAGAGTTTGCCACACAAGTATTTTTTTGACCGGGTGCAGTCAAGTTAATAATTAGTGTTTTTATGGGAATTGTTACAATTTAATTTTAAAATTTTTAAACACACTAATGAAAAAAACGTATCTATGTATTAGGTGGATTTAATGTTAATATATGTTGCAGTTTGATATGGAAATAAGTTTTTATGTAAATGGATAAAGATGAGGAATTGAGAACCATGTAATCAGTTTGACTACAATTTATTTAATTTATTGTAAAAATTTTGTATCATTTTCAAATGTTATTTAACAACCATTAAATTTTTTAATAGTTTACATAAACTTTAATGTACGTGGGCAGGAGTATGAAGTTCTTTTCCATAAAAATTTTTTTAATTTAATTTTGCAGAATTAAATAGACTGCTATTTAAATATCTATAAATTTGACATTCATTAGATATTCGTATTAGCGAATATCTTTTTAAATATTCTTATTCGTGGATATCGTTTCAAATATTCGAATTCGCGAATATCCAAAATTGACATTCGACACATGTATGTACGTATGTATGTATATACATACATATGTACTTAGGTCACACGTATGATCAATTAAATAAATAAATGTAGACCTTGTATCGAACTCTTTCAGTAGCTCGTTTTAGACACAAACCTATGATCAAAACCATTTAAATTACACGGGTTTGATCATTGGTTTGTGTCAGAAACGAGCTACTTAAATAGTTCGATACAAGTCTAAATAAATGAGAAAACCATACGTATTTTTGTACGAAATCAGTAATTTTTTCTGTTACGTATCATTTCCATAGGCCTCCCACCATAACAAATCGTAACAAAACTTGAACTTGAAAGTATTTTTTATTTTTTTTAACAAAAACTTTTCGATCCTACCTTAAAAAATAAAGAAAACTGAATTCTCCTTGCTGGTCTCTATCTAAGTAGTTCAGTTATTTGCCTATCCTGTAAAAAACAGTTAACAGGACTAGTCGGTTTTGTTCTCCAGCTCTACAATTGTAAGTTAAATGATCAACGAAATAATGTTGATTTAAAATTTTGTTCATTATGGTACATATTTAGTGAGTATCTAAAGAATATTCAAAGTTGTTATGGCTGCAGGGGTAAGCACGTTGACTACCATTCGATGAGTTCCGGGTTCAAATCTTGGCCGGGGAAGCCAAACAGACAAACATTTTTCTTATGTCCATGTCAACCACACGTAAGTTAAATAATTAATAAAATACAATTACTACATTAAATTAAATTCATGTTGTTCTAGTTTGAAATAACTTGGATTCAACATGATTCTTCATTTTGATTTTAACAGTACTTAAATGTTAAATCGTCGTGAAATAAAGTTATTTCAAAAGAAAAAATGTTCTTTGAAAATCACTATAAATCATGTTAGATTAACATGAAACACATATGAATCAAAATCATTGCCAAAAAAGATTAGATTAACCTTCTTTACGTAGATTTTAAGTTGAAATTTTTCTGTGTGTGAGTCTTGTCTTTATTAGAATTGCTGATCCACCGCATGCTCTTCCTTTTTGGTCCTTTGAATCATATAAGGTGTAGCCATAAATTTTAAAAAGGCCAAATGGGTCTCAGAGACCAACATTATATCAATATTTTTTTCCGTGTGGCGAATGCCGTTTGCGTTCCAGAAACCTATTTTTAACGTATTCATGGCTTGTTAATTAATGTTTGAGTATATTCTGCATCCGTAGCATTTCTTGCATCATGCTAATCATATTTGTTGTAAAATTATTTATAGTTTGCACCAGATTACCAATAGTACCTTCAAGACGATTGAAATTAAAGCTTGAGTTTGTTTTGTTGAATTATTTTACGTGGGAATAGAATTTGTCTTAAGCCTATATTACACGGCATGTAAAAAACCATATGCGCATGTGGCTCTGACGTAATTTTGACGTCATAACGAAGCTACATTTGCTACATGCCGTGTACTAGTAACATATGTAAATGTATATATTCACATGCTCACAGATTTGCTGCCTCAGAAAATGTGTTCAATTCGGCTAAATGTGTCACATTTGTATTTTGGAATATAATTTGTATCAAAATTTTACGGCATATAGCCGTAATTTTAAAAAATGCAACCAACCTGCCGAAAAGTCCCGTGACGTCATCGCCACATACGTATGTGGCTTTTTACATACCGTGTACTATTAGCTTTTGAATTGTATATGCAAATTTAATTACATACATATGTACTTATATGTATATACTTTCTTTTCAGGCTTACTATACGTATGGAAGAATGTTGATTAAACTGGCAGAGGCTATTGGTCGTTTGGTGTTGGCTGGTCGTGAAATGACACGTTTGGCAGGTAAGTTTTATTTACTTAAATAATTATTTAGTAATCAGTATGCATTTTGTAATATAAAACTTAATTAAGGTTTTACTGCTCGCATGACCGAATTAATAAAGGTATTGAATGATCTCAATAAGGGAACTTATGAACGCACCATGATCAATAATGTTCTCAACAAAAAATCTGAATTTGGTCCCGGCAGAGGAGAAATGGTGTTTATGGACAATATTATTAAATTTGAAAATGTACCTCTGGTAACACCAAATGGAGACGTTTTAGTCAAGGATTTGACTTTTGAAGTGAAGTGAGTTTAATATTTAATTTTTAGATTAGTAGAAACAAAAACGTTTGTGGAATTTTAATTTCAGTTCTGGCAAAAATGTTTTAGTTTGTGGTCCAAATGGTTGTGGTAAATCTAGTTTATTCCGCATTTTGGGTGAATTGTGGCCAAACTGGGGTGGTAAAGTTACAAAACCACAACGTGGCAAGCTGTTTTACATTCCACAACGACCGTATATGACTTTGGGCTCATTGCGTGATCAGGTAAAGTTATTATTTTTTCTTGTATCATAAAAAATTATTTGATTAACTTGTTATACATATATGTATTATCAGATAATTTATCCTCATACGCATGAAGATATGTACCGCTGCGGTAAAACCGATGCAGATCTTAGGCAATACTTGGATATTGTACAACTCACATATTTGGAACAGCGTGAAAACGGTTTGGATGCCATTGAGGATTGGATTGATGTGCTGTCGGGTGGTGAAAAGCAGCGTATTGCCATGGCTCGTCTCTTCTATCATAAACCACAGTTTGCCATTTTAGATGAGTGCACCAGTGCAGTATCGGTTGATGTAGAGGGCAAAATGTATAGTTATTGCCGTGAAGCAGATATAACATTATTCACAGTATCACATCGAAAGTCGCTTTGGGTTCATCATGACTATTATTTGCAATTCGATGGACGTGGGAATTACGAATTCGGTCGTATCGACCAGGATAAGGAACAATTTGGCTCATAAGCCCAATGACAAGTTAATCTACAACAAAAAAATTAATAATAGCAGCATCAAGAATATCAAAATAACAAAGAAAATACCACCAAAATGATATCACTTGTGCTTCGCATTGACATCGTTAAAAGTGATTGTTGTTGTACATAAGTACATACATACATATGTATGTATGTATGTATCATATTAGAGGCCAATTTTTTATTTCTATTAAAAAATCACAAAATACAGCTTTTTCTATGCAAATGTTTTTTTTTATTTGAATAAATGCCAATTTATAGAAGACAAGCAAAAATTCTCGTCTGCTTATTTATATTAAAAACCAAAACAAATTTTTGTTTTCATCAGGGATTGCAAATAACGGTTATTTCCCAAATTTAAAGTGAAAAAATCAAAATAATAGAGAAGTGCTACGTGCACAAGGAATATATCATGATATTTCATGTTACATGGACTACCTACCTATAGACGAAATGATTTTTATTTTATGATTTTTATCTATTCCTTAGAAAATAATAGTTATTTCTTGATATTTATTTATTCCTCACAAAATAAGAGTTATTTTTTTACTTTTATTTATTCCTCACAAAATAACAGTTACTTTCTGATTTTTATTCTTTTGCTCAAAAAATTTTTAATTTTTAAAATGAATAAACTGGAAAAAAGTCAATTTAGTTTAACATATAAGAGTTTTTTTACAGACTCTGGCGATAAATTCAATTTTAAATAGATTAATTAACGCATAAATTACGCTTTCTACATTTTAAAAATTAAGCAAAAAAAAATAAAAAATATAAAAAAAACGTAAATGTTATTTTGTGAGGAATAAATAAAAATCAAGAAATAACTATTATTTGCTGAGGAATGAATAGAACTCAAGAAATAATGATTAAAAAGTGATTTTTAAAATAAAAATTATAACCTTTACGGTTCCTGGTTTTCTTTTTCTTATTTGTCTTCTATAAACTGGCAGTAAATATATTCAACATTCACATTGATTTTAATTTTACTAAATTTTTTATATACCAAAATTAAGTGAACCTCAAGATTTACAATAAAAAATAGTTTTACACTATCAATAGAAAAAATATGTTATATTATCTGTGCTTGAAACATTAGTACATAGTTCCTTTAAAAAGTCCGCTTATCTTTCCTTAGCACTAACCTTTACAAGAAATACTTTAAAAAATACTTTTTTACATTTAAAAGCTTTATTATAATTTAAATTTACAATCCTGTATAATTGGTGCTGGTTGTATGTAATGAAACAAAGGAATTTACTAATGTAATAGTTTCCGCATGGTATGTACCATGACATAAATATAGAAGATACTTCCATTCTCTCATTTTTTCTTGACGTTCACCATTTGAAAAATATAAGGAATATGAATTTTTCGGTAAAATCGTGCTACCGTATTAATTTAATATTTCCCCTCTGTTTCCGGTTTGAAAATTTTATTCAAAATTCATTTAAAATTTGTTTTTATAAAATTCTGAACGTATAAATTCAAACAATTCAAAATTTAGCAAATTTATGGCATTGAAATGTTTTGTTGTCAGATTAAATTGAATTTATGCTAAATCTGTGAAGTAGACTTGCCAAAAGAGCCGATCGGGAATTTAAACCATTTTGTAGAAAAGGACATTACAATCACAAGAAACGAAGTATGTAGATTAAACAAAATGCAGTACCAATCAATATTTGTTAAATATAATGAAAATTCATTGTCAACTAATAAAAATCAACAACCAATTTGGTTTGTCACTCCCCTCTAGTCAGCCTAGAACCATATGTATCTATGTCAATACTCTTTCTCCAGCGACAAATGCACTAGTTAAAATGTCGACAACTTTCCTTTTTTCCGCGAGTAGATATACGTTAGAGAAAACAGTTCTAGTGCATAGTGCATTCATAGTGATATTGTCAATGAACGCGTCAATCGTTTTTTTTTTCTTTTTTATTATGCTGTGCAATAATATTAAATAAATATATGTAGACGAGGGTCACTAAAATCTACTAGTGAGTCTTTGGTTCAAATATCTCCATATGGTCGTAAAAGAACTACATTCTCAATACACCTAGTCAGTATCACTATTGACAATGTCACTAGGAAATCACTATAATTTTACTATTGACAACGAGCGATGAAATATCGATATTGTAGACTAGATCCCTAAAATTTACTAGTGAATCTTTGGTGCCAATGTCTCCATGTGGTCCCAAAAGAACTACTTAGTCAGTAGTGCTGCAGTCTAGTGGTGGATTTTCAATGACAAACTAATGTTAAATGTCAATAGATGATACCATTTGCTGGGGTACACCTGGTTAGTAGTATCACTGACAACGTCACTAGTAAATCACCACAATTTCACTATTCGCACTTTCTGCAGGGTCATTTAGAAAAAAGCAAGCCACTCATTTAGAAAATCAAATCAAACACTTTCCTTATGACAAAGGCATTTTTTTAAACACAAACACAACTCAATAGCTTGTCTGCGAAAAACACCCAGGGTGTATGGTGGGAATCGAACCCACGATCTCAGGACTGAGTGGCTAGCATCGCTACCAATCATCCACAGGGGCAACCAATCGCCAAATAGAGATGAAAACATAGTTCAAATATTTCTTTTGGGCTTAAAACTTAATAAGAGGAAAAAAGTTCATCACATATCAACTTTTCTAAAGGCCCAACTATAATATGAATAAGCTAGCTTAAGCAACTGTGCGGTTACATATAAAACGTATGTGGCAAACTATAATGTACTTAACAAACTTTTCGTCAAGTTTCGTCAAATGTCATTTGCTTAAGTAAAGTGCCAAACTGAACGCACATTCCGTAAGGAAACAACTGTTTGTGCATTTTTTAAACTCAAACAAGCAACAGCAGAAAATATTCATTGATTTTAAATATTTTTTTTGTTTCTTATTTTAAACTCCGAAAATAAAGCAAAATTTTTATTTTCATTATTTGTTTTACAATACACATATACACACATGCACATGTATTTACTTATGTATATTCACTGTTGTACTTTTTAGTAGGCAAAACAAATAAAACAAGTAATAAGGTGATGGATATATTTATATGTGAATTTCTAATAGATTAGTTCATTCTTTCAAGTTAGTTTGATTGAATTGCATTCATTTAGGAGTTATGAGAAGAAACAAAATTACTACAAAATTATTGACAATACCTAGATGTGCAGCTGTGGCTAAAGAATATTTAAGTGCATGTAAGTACATTGTGGCCACCTAAAAGTCACATCTGAATTTTTTTAAGCATTTAACAGATTTATCGTTCAATGCTGACATTAGCTTAAGCCAGCTTATTCATATTATAGTTGGGCCTTAAGTTCACAAATGCATATTTAGTTATATCACTTTATATATTCTAAAATTTCTGTTCATATAATTACACATTTTTGTAAAAAATTTATAGGGGAAGTCTTAAATGTTTTACTATATGGGAATATTTTTCATTATTTCTCTCAAAAAACAAACTTCAAAAATCCTTATTTTTCAAAAAAAAAAAAAAAAAAAAAAGGAGAATGGAAGTACCTTATATTAAATTCATGTTATAACGAATAGTGTTTCTACTTAGATTGATTTTGTTTGCAATTATCATTTGACATTTTATTTCACTTCAAATCAAAATTATGTACTTTCGCAAATAAAAAATAGTTTAGGTTTATTACAGGTTTATTTAATAAATTTCCCATAGAAATATGTCAAATAAGCGCATAATAAACCTGAAATATTTTTTATGAATAAGGCAGTTAAACTTTATGTATGTGAATTTATATTTGCAATCGTACCATTTGGAAAGTTGCATTTGGAAAGTGTGTGTATATGTACGTATATCTGTATAAAATCATATTTATATACAAAAAATAAAGTTAAATTTTTGTAAAACAAAGCATTTTACTCTTATTTTCAGATCATTTTTAAAAATGCACAACTAATTCGAATTGATTTAAAAATAAAACCTATTTTAATTTAACTTTATAACAAATTTACTATGTTTGCGGACAGATATGTGATTTGTTGATATGTATATGCAAGCTTTTCAGCATACGGCAAATTTGATAGCACATAGAATGGATATTTTAACTGTGCTCATGTATGAGCTGTTTTTCCTGATTTGCCATATTTTCTATTAAATTTTGAAATTTAACGCATATTAAACCTATGGCACCATTGATTACAACTAATATGTTTCCAATAAAAAGCCCGTATTCTTTAACGTATCAATGTTTTATTAATTCAATAATAATCGTTAATAATACAATATAAATGTCAGTATTATAAACTAGCAAAACAATTTACACACTGAAAAAGCGAAGTATATATATACAAATTGCCAGACAGAAAAATAACAATTCAAAGTTACCATACTGATACATAACATTTCTTCCCTCACCCACTCTTTATTCCGGAGAGAATCTTATTCGTTTCCTGCGTAGCCTAGACGACCTCCGAAAGGGAACTTGGTCTCCCTCGTCCGCATCATTGGGTTCCGCTTCTAGTGTATCCGAATATATACTTTCATCCTCCTCTCTCGAAGCATCAAAGCCATAAAAACTTGTTTGTGGTGTGGAAAATGATATATCATTATCATTATTCAAGTTAGGTTCGGTTCTGAGGTGTTATTTATTGGGTTCCCTTCTGCGGTGCTTTTACCGTTCTGTTGAAAGTAAGAATGCCGTCTACACTCTATTTTATTATCGTTCGCAGGTCCCATTGTGCATTCATGATTGTTCGCATTGTTTCTACCTCTGACCTGGTCTATGTGACGCTTAATATGTTTACCATTGTACAAAATTTCGTAGTGTAAGTCTCCAAGACGATTTAAAATTACTCCGGGCAACCATTTGCTCATGCGTTTGTTGTTTGAAAGAAAGTAAATATCCTGCATTGGTTCTAAAGAGCGAAAAGTAGGGTTAAACTGCATGTACTGTTTATCAGTCATTTTTGTTGTCAAGTCCTGTGGAAGAAGCAAATCCAGTCGAGTACGCAATGTTCGCCCCAGAAATAAGACAGCTGGAGCCTTGCCAGTTGTACAGTGTGGAGCGATTCTATATTGGCGCAAAAATATATTCAAGTGTCTCTGCAGATTATTCTTATTTGACCCCAACGATTTAAGCGCATTCTTCACTGTTTGTACGGATCGCTCAGCCTGACCATTGGTGGATGGGTGATATGGTGCTGTATATTTATGATATTTGACTCCAACATTGGTGAGAAACTCTTTAAATTCTGCTGAGGCAAAGCAGGTACCATTATCCGAGACTACAGTGGTTGGCACCCCATAGCTAGAAAATAATTCATCGAGTATCTTGATTGTAACAGCCGAAGTACATAAAGGAGTTATCTTGACATCTATTCACTTGCTGTAGGCGTCAGTGACCACAAGAAACATTGACCCCATAAATGGCCCCGCATAGTCAATATGAATACGGTCCCACGGCCCCCTTGGGTATTGCCAATGATGTTCATTAGACTTTGGTGGATTATTAGCACATTTAGCGCAGTCGTCGCAGTTATTTGCAATAGCTTCGATATCTCTATCAATCCCTGGCCAATATACGAAAGATCTTGCGATCCCCTTCATTTTTACAATACCCAAGTGGGCCGAGTGCAAATCCCACAATACATTGTGACGCAGTTTTTCAGGTACAACAACACGGTGTTCGAACGTTAAACAATTTCCAGCTATTTTATAGTTAATTTCAGGGGACTTGTAACCGTAGGCATGGAGGGATTTACCGCTTTCTAGGATTTTTATGATCGCACCCAATTTTTTCAGCACTTGTTGGTAGTTGATTAATTTGTTGTACTATGAATGAATCAAAATCATCATATTCTGCATCTTGTGTTACATGATTAACCACAGTAAAGTTAACAGCTCTTAAGTAATAATCCTCATTTGAATTATCTTTAGTCTTTTTAAACATCACCTCAAAATCAAAATTTCCTAAAAAGTGCGCATAATTAGCCATACGGCTAATGCATAATACCGGGAGAGATTTGCAGGGATCCAAAATCTGGCTGAGAGGTTTATGATCGGTAATAAGGTTAAAATGGCGAGCGTACAAGTACAAAAAGAATTTTTGCACTGCCCATACGATGGCGAGAGTCTCCTTATCCATCTGTGGATATTTACGCTCTGTAACACTCAGAGTACGACTAGCGTATGCTATGGGTCGTTCCATTCCATCCGGCATGCGGTGGGATAAAACTGCACCCAAACCTATTCCACTGGCATCCGTGGCAATGTAGGATTATATGCAGCGTTGTCAACTCGGTGCTTTTCGCACCGTTTTTAGTGCTTTTTGAAATTTTCGATGCGAAAAATTTTTAAGTTAGTGCTCGGTGCTTTTTTAAACTACTTTTTGGTGATTTTTATTTCTTGGCGGTGGCACTAAAGCCAAAATTCAAAAAGAATTTTCCTTATATAATATGTATATATATATATTTATTGTAGAAGTCTAACATTTAAAAACATAAGCACTGAAGTTAAATGGAACATTTCAAAATATTCTAATAAGATTGTACAAAACTTGGTTGAAGAAATGCGTGCATTTTATTCTCAAACTTTCACATTCTAAGCACAATTATTGGAAACAGTGTTTTGCCACACGACAAAGAAGACATAATGCAAGTATAGTCTAATAGCGAAATATTTTCTAGTATATACAGTAAAAAGAGAATAATTCACTTAATGCAATGAATAAACTTTGAGTTCGCTATCGAGTTTTGGGCAGAAATAAAGTCTTATTACGATTCATTTGATATAAACTCGTTTACGGCATTATCGAAATTGCATCCCCATCATACTTTAATGTTTAAACGCAGAAGTTGATCACGTTTTTACCTTTATTACTTTATTTAAGTCTAAAATACGTAAAAAGTTGTCCTTACACTTGGCTTTGTATAAAAGCGGTCTGAAACGAGCAAGTTGTGTTGCTAATAGAGCTGCCGTTTTAGGTTACATATTTATAACCTACTTCGTTCCTATTTTCTAAAAAAATGGTACAAATAATGTAAGTTTATATAACTTGGTTAACTTGCAAATTACTTTTTTTTTAATTTTGTAACTTTGTTATTAATATTGCGTTTGCTGTGAAAGAATGTTTCCACAGCAGGTTTAATAAAAATTAAATTTTGAAAGTCTTGACTTTAAAAAAATTAACTACTACTCCCATCTAGTTGTAAGGTTCCGTCACAAATGCTTCTATATTTTTTTCCTACACTGTGTACTTGTTTAGTTGATTTTACATTTTTTTTGTTATTGAAAACTGACCAACAGAAATAATACCAACAACTACATACATGTTTTAAAAATACACAACAAATACAACAACCACGCTCATGCAGTCAAGTAACTGCACATACATACTTACATAAACATACATATGTACGTACTCTAACAGAAGTAAAAATAACAACAACCACGTACATGCTTTTGTAAGCGCATGCATGCTGTATAAAATACAATAAACACATGCAGACTTTTATAGATTTCAAACTAAAACGAACAAACCATACAAATGGGGAAATTAATTCTCAACAGGTTAAAATAATAATTACTATAAGATGTCAAGCTTAAAGGCAGAATTACCCGACTGTAAATGTAGAACTGTAAATGTAAATGTGTCAGCTGATCGAATCTGCTTCATGAAAAGCTATGCAAACGCTTACCTGACTGAAATGGCTCGTAAATGTAACGTCTGAACCTGCAGAAAATAGAATTTCATGACGACGTTACGTGACATTTGTAGACAGTGATCGGATATATTTATATTGAATGAGAGTGTGGCACAATAGCCCTGATTTGGTACTTTTGTTTCTTTTAATAATTAAAGCTTTTTAGTGGTTAATTTGTATACGTACGAGTACATGGCATATTTAATAAATTTAGTTTTCTAAAAAAGTTTGTTTTATAAAATCTAACCAGGGGGCAAATTACGGCATTCGATACTATTCGAAATTTAAAAATATTGCCATATAAACTCTATTGAAATATTTCGTAATTTCGTTCGAAAACGAGTGCCGTAATTTGGCCCCAGAGTTTGCCAATCGCATGTGTTTATTTTTTGTTAATATACATACATACACATATGTATATGTACATATGTATGAATTTGTAAAATATATATACATATGTGCGTACAAAAATACATTCAAGCGTACAAAAAACTATTTTATTTAAAAATAATAACAATAAAAATAAAAATAGTTACGTATAATCATAATATACAATATAATATAAATATTTGAGTGAGACATTTTTAGATTTTAATTGAACTATAGTGAATTTTTAATCAGAAATAATTTTTAGTCAGGCTAAGTTCAGTACCTTCAATTCTTTATTGAATGAAATATTTTTATTAATTAATGTGAGTTTCTAAATTATTATAATACGTTGTAATGTAAATATGTATATGCGGGTATGAAGCTTAAATTGTAATTTCACTAAATGTCAAAGTCATTACAATGTTTGTAAGTATAAAATAATTTAAGAAATTTATTATTCGACATATTGTCAGTTTATTTTAATTTGAAATTTATTTGCTGGTGCTTCAGCGTTGTCTATATATTTCATTGTTGCTGTAACAAATCATCAGTAGACTTCAACCACACATTTTGAATAGTCACAAACCTCTTATCTTATGCACAGACTTTCAAGAACTATTTGAGAATTCACAAATAATAATATTTTTGAAAATCACAAAAGAAAAATAAGCGTAGTAGGCTTTGAAACTAATACAAAAAACCCAGCAAATAATTTATATTCGATTTGAATCTATTTTATTTTTCTACACCTTTAATGATTTTGGTACTTTTTCCATGCAATCAAAAATAATGTGAAGATGTTGAACTCTCATCAATGTTTCGAACAGCTGTTTTCCATTTTATATGATTTTTTTATACTGATAAACACCCAGCAAACAAAAAGTCCTGTTTATGTACATACATATGTATTTTTGTTAAAAAATATACATATGTATATTGCTTGTAAATAAAACTAAATTATTATGAGTAGGTACGAACATTAATAAGAAAAGGATAAAACGAGAAAGTAAAGATTTTATTGAGGTGCTACTGCATGCACTGCATTGGAAATTAAAGAGCTAAATACTTCGTCTTTCCGATGAAGTTGCTCAAAATCTGTTCTGGTAATGTACAATGACAAATATTACGGTTGAGCATTACAGCTGCTATTAAAATTATTATAATTGAGTTCATTTAAATAAAATAATAATAATAATTTTCAAAACCTCTAGGCGGATTTTCGTTATAAAAGGTGTTATTTCAAAAACTCCATTAGTTTTTTTTCCAACAGGCTAAATCTTGCCATCAAAAGAAAGTAAATTAAAATAGTTTCAGAAAAATTATTAAAAAATCTATTTTATATATTATTTACTTATAAGTTCTAATACATACATACATACTCGTATGTATGTCCGTATACATATGTATGTACATTTCAATCAAAATGAATTTCATGAATTTAAATATTATACATAGTATATGAACTTTCGCGTTTGACTTCAAATAACTCGCAATTTAAAATCAAAAATGCGTGTTTGCTGGGCACAATGCAATTAGTATGTACGTGTGTGTGCGCACAAAGAAGTTTTTTTTTTGTGTCGAAAACACATGGCACGTTTTTAAGTATTCTATAATCGCTCAAACGTTTACATTTACATTTACCTTACATCTGCGATTTCGGGTAACGGAGCCTTAAGCCACAGGCAATGAGGACGAGCTGGACGTCTCAGTACAGTAAGCAGGGGCACTACCTGTATGTATATTACAAGAACGGATATCAACATAAAGGCTTGTCCTAATTGTTTGTGAACAGAAAGCTGCAAGATTTATCGCATTCATCTTGAGCTTTCTAATAAATTGTAGTTAGTATTTCAAGATCTACCGCATTCATCTTGAACTTCTCGTTTATACTCAAGATCCTCCGAATTCATCTTGAGTTTCTTTCGCCGCTTTATTTTTCAAGATCCACGGAATTCATCTTGAAAAATCGCTTATATGCAAGATCCCCCGTATTCATCTTGAATTCCTATTACGAGAGCCACCGAATTCCTCTCGCCCGCATTAAACTGGCCTCAGAGCCCACCGGATATAACCTGAACATATTTTATTTTGAGAGCCACCGAATTACTCTCATTTACTAAACAGCCTCAAGGCCCACCGAATACCGCAGATAATAAGTTGGTATTAATTATAGCTGTCACCGCCTGTAATTCACTGACAATAAACCTTGTAGTTCTAAGATATCCTAGTAGCATAAGTTTCGTTAAATAAAGAGAGCTTTGTATATTTTCTTAACACCCAAGAAAATTAATTTTTTATTTCAAAGGAAGTGGACCTTTGAGTTCGAACCTGGACAGACTGAGTCATACCCCAGCTGGAAAAGTAAACCACGTTACATAGTTCAAAATCTAATCAGAAAGTCAAAAAGACTTGCCAATTACTGCTAATTTCAGGTGATTTGTTTCTTCGTTGACGAAAAAAATTAAATTTTTTATAATAATTTAAAAAGGTTTCGTCAAATTGATTTTGTCATAAATAAAATGCAAGGTCAACCGATTTCTATATTTTTATATACAAAATTTTTTTTATAAAACAAAAAATTTTAATTTAGTGCTTTTTTACTTAAATTACGCGTTTTTTCCTGGTTTCAGTGCTTTTTGAAATTTAAAAGTTGACAACGCTGATTATATGGTATAAGGACCTGTGTATATATTAATGCATCCCTGATGTCAATGTAAGAACGTTCCGCCGCTGTTGTCCACTGGAAATTTTTGTCTGAGATCATATCACGAAGCGGTCTAATACGAGTGGATAGATTGGGAATGAATGAACCACAGTATGTAGCTTTTCCTAAGAGCTCATCAGCACTTGTGGGCTTTGGAGCATTCATTATTGCCTCTATGTGCCTATTAGCTTTATGAATTCCTCCGCAATTAATTCTACGGCCGGTGCTGCGAATACACACTTGGACCGGTTCAGTGTTAAACCTTTTTGACGAAAGCGTTCGAGTGTAGTTTTTAGTGCCGCCACTAAACTTTCAAAACTATCCGCATAAATCAAAATGTCGTCAAAAAAATTGCATACGTTCGGAATGTCCCGCAAAACTGCTTCCATCGTGCGCTGCCAAATTGCAGGTATGTTAGCAGCCCCATATGTTATAATCCTGGAGGGTCCCGTGGGATTCGCAGGAATTATTAAGTTAATAATTATCAAATCAAAACCACTTTATTTTATTTATATAACCTGGAGGGTCCACCTCGGAATCGCAGGCTTCTTTATTTAGTTATCACACTAGAACTACCACTCTCCTCGACTTAAACTTTAATTTATTATTTATACTAAAATTATGCTAACTACTTAAAAATACTTTTACAAAATTTTGGCCGTATTAGCCAATAAGAATAGTGTTGCTTAAAAACTAATATGAATTAAATATGCTGACTTTACAAAACAGTAAGTATAAAATTTATGGTTTATCAACCAATGAAAACAAATGGTAATTAGAGAGCACATTAGTGCTATTCACTTAATATACAAAAATAGTAAGGGTATTTACTTAAAGAATTTATTTAATGAATATGTTTTGCTTAAATGTAACAAGATTAATGGTGATTCACAACATCCCTCCCCCTTCAAAGGAAGAAAATACGCAGTATTTTTTACTGGCCTTCTGTTTGGTGTGATGATGCCGTTAAGGTAGAAAACATATCAGTTCTGCTTTTTCCGTTGAGCAACATATTTAATTCAATAACAAGGATGTCTGATAATTTGTAATGTTGTAATCCTGTCCCATGCAGTATGTATTCCTCATTTTCTTCGTCATCTGCACGTTTATTATATTAGGGCTCATGCACTTGGCTGTAGTAGCGTTGCTTGTTGGCTTGAATCAATTTGCGATAAGCCTTCTTTATTGTTTCCGATTTCTCGTGTGGCAGTATTAGAATCGTGGAATAGAATCTGCATCACCGCTGCGTGCAGGTGTATCCAAACCGTGGGCAGAGGCATGAATGACATCTATGAAATCAGTATCGTACCGCTTAAGTAGACAGATAGATGAATATCGAACTACCGGAGATTCCGTAGACGATTCTTATACAATAATTTTCTTCTGTATTGTTAGTGAGACTTGACTTCCCGGAGCAATCTGATCGGGCAGACTGCGGGGAGTTCTGTTATGGTGATCAACAATGCTGCTCACGTGTAGCCTTGGTCCATTATCAGTCATCCATGGAGTGCTACGCCCCTTGTGCACCACTGTTACTTGGTGTGGTTTAAAGTGTTGTTATTGTTGAATTTGCTTTGCTATCACGTAACGAGTAGCGCTGCAAGCTGTCAACAGTTAAAAACTGATGTTTTAAATGGTGCTGAATTTGCTGTCGTGGCTTAGCATTGGACTTAAGTTTTGGTCGCAGAAGCCTATGCATGGCGCCTTGTATTATCATCATTAGACGGCGGCTATTGTTGTTGCTGTTTTAGACTGTTGTTTTGACTGGATTTGTTTGAACTTCTTGGTCTGAGTTGCTGTTGTTGCTGTGTCTTCTGTTGTTAATGTTGTTTTGGTGAGATTTCTTTGAATCTTCTTGATGTGAGTTGCTGTTTCTTCTGTTGTTGCTGGAGATTGTCGTTGAGCCGTTGTTGAACTTATTTTTATAGTGTAATGGCCAGCATAGTTTTAACAATATACATTTTAGTTTTGTTTTATATAAAATTTATTTGGTTAGTATTACATTTCTTTAAGTGCAAAATTTATATTATTATTATTATTTTTTCTTTAATAATTAGTTTTCCTTCTTTCTTAATTTACAATTTCATATTTGCAAATGTTAATTCTTGTTTTTAAATCAGAAATCAAAATTAAGGGTGCCTGACACCTGACACTGACACAAAAAAAATATAAGTATTAAAGGTTTTCCATATATTTTTCTTTTTCACTTAAACCTATTTTATCTTCAGTGAAATTAATCTAATTTTACAATAGCCACCACCAATTTAATAAAAAATTTTTTTCTTTCTATGTTGTTTTAGCGTAATGTTTTAATTACTTAGTTTTAAAGTTTTCAACAAATTCGTAAATTTAATATAATTTCAAACTTAGAGGAACTTTAAACGAAGCTTGTCTTAATTGTCTATATTATTTCTTTTTTGTATAACTGACCTAACTTAAAAAGTATTCGTACAAAATTTTGCTTCGTCTGCTTATTTGTTAACTGACCTACCGCAAGAAAACCTTGAAAAGCTCATATTACATACTCATAATGTATGTTTTTAATTTTTTGTTAAAAAAATTTTTTTCCCCGTTGCACAAGCTGTATTTTTTAGGGTTCCGTACACCAAAGGTGAAAAGGAACCCTATTGTTTTCGCTACACTGTCCGTCACACGGTATTTTCTCAGGAACCGTAAGAGCTACGGACCTGAAATTTGGACATAGTATGTAGAACCTTGGCCACTACAACAACAAATACATGAGAATGAAAAATTAAAGGGTGTTCCAAAACGAGCAACGAAAAATGTTAAAATCCCATGTATTGAAACTTGAAATTTGTAAAATTAGTGTATTTTTATACAGACTACAACAAAAAATTAAATTAAAGGGTGGTCCATCAGTAAATGCAATTTTGACTATGTAATTTTGACAATTTGCTATATCTTACAAACCGTAAGAGGCAAACACTTGAAATTTTCAAAAACGGTAAAACTAAAAAACCGATAATTATAAAATCGCCAAACCAAAAAAAAAAAATCGCCAAAAATTAAAAAAAATCGCCAAAACGAAAAAAATCGCCAAAATTAAAGAAAAATTTCTAACACTAAAATAAATCGCCAAATTCGAAAAAATCGCCAAAATGAAAAAAAAACGCCAAAAATCTAAAAAAATCGCCAAAACGCGAAAATGTCGCCAAAACTAAAAAAAAATTTATATAAACAAAAATCGCAAAAATGAAAAAAATCGCCAAAAATAAAAAAAATCGCCAAAAACCGAAAAAAAATCGCCAAAACCAGAAAATAAAGTGTCAAAACTAAAAAAATAGCCCAAACTTAAAAAAATCGTCAAAACCCAAAAAAACGCAAAAAGCGCCAAAACCTAAAAAACCGAAAAGACCCCAAAAACGAAAAAATGCCATAACTATATATTATATAGGATGAAGTTTGTATTAAATTACATATCTAGTGTTCGTACGGAACCCTTCGTGCGCGAGTCAGAGTCGCACTTTACTGATTTTATTGTTTATTCAGTAAGCTTGCTGCAGTCTGAAAATTTGAAACAATACATATATTTTTGTTTATTTCATGAGAAAGTTTGCTCTAAAAAAAAGAGAAGAAAAAAAATGTCATTTGCTTATGGGTGCATTTTTGTCTATGCAAAATATGTATAAAGAATATAATTCTTTACAAATATTTCATGCCCATGATATTGACACCTTTTTCCTTTTGTTTGTTTTCCCGTTATTACCACTGGGCAGTAATTTGTATTTATATTTGTTCCTTTTGTTTTTGTTTCTTTGCCCAACCAACATTTTATATCAAATCAATTAAATTCATCATTATTTGATTTTTATTATTTAATTTTTTATAAAATTCAAAAAGGAAAATTAAATACTGAAGCAATGATCAATATTTTGAGCAATAACGTATTTTATTTAAGTAAGAATTGTTTATATATAAAAAAAATGAAACAAAAAAAACAAATCGTCACAAGATTTTATGAAGCGCTGGTTGGGTTGCACAAAAATAATAACATTTCGAAGTTTTGCATTTTAAGCAAGTGTGTTTTAGTGCCTATGTATGCAATTTTTTTTTTCAACATGTAATCCAAACCAATGCTTTGCTAATACCAGTTTGGTTATCTCTGTGAAAATGTCACTTTCGGTTTTGTCAAACAACCCGAATGAGATTATTTGGAAATTTTAATGGTCTTACCGTACCATTCCCCTGTCTGTCAACAGTCAATCGGTAAGTAATGTCATTCACTTCTATATCTTTCCTCATATACTTTCCCTTTGTCCATCTTACCTCCATGTTTCGCTGAACCACCTGGACTGTGTTGTTGACGTTTGGGTTAATATTGTCGCTGGCCCCCATGTTCCTTTTAGACCACTTCCCCATGATTCTAGACAACAACTGTCTATCAATTGTTGCAGATTTGGGTTGTGAGTTCGATTCGTATGTTTGACGCCAATCCTAAGTTTGAGCACTGAAAAATTGTCTGATACAGAAATCCGCATTCCTTACTACATGTAACCCGCAATCCGCCAGGTTTTTCTGTTGCGGGCATTCCGCGTACTTCAGCGGTAAGGATGTTTCTGTAGCCATGATTCCAAGTTCAGGCCAAACGGCGAACATACTCCTTATTATTTCTGCGGCTTTCTCTAAATTATGAGGTTTCAAGGAGTCGTACATTATTATTGCTTCCTTTGTGACCGCTGCGAGGGTCCAGTGGAACTTTTCGTTAACTGGTATTAGAATTAAGCGTTTTCCCATTGGGGTTATTCCTTTGAAGGCCCTACGGACCCTATTCTGGTTATTAATCTCACTTGAATCACGGTGGTACTGTTGTAGTGCCTGATAGAATGAAACACTGCAAATGTGAATCTGCGATGCTTGATCCACAGGAATTGCCGTTTTGGACACCCAGTCGAGAAATATATCTATATGGTTGTCGTTGACCCATTCTCCCTTTTCAACCAATTGATAATCTTTCTGTGTGAGTTCTCTGAATCTCTTTCCTATCTGGTATTTACAATGGAGATTGGCCATAGTGATACCTTCCCTTTGTATGTGTTGCAACTTGTCTTCCTTATGAGCTTTAACTGTTTACTAAATCTGTAATGGTATATTGCTTCTAAAATGATGTATGTTTTTTGTTTACGTTTAGATTGTCATCATGTCCGTTGTCTCCTATATTTTACCGGTGATGTGATGGAGACGCAAAAGCAATTGGTTTTATTTTAGACTGTGGCCTCTCTTTCCAAAACCTGTTTCTTGATCTGTGTCCCCCTTATGCTATTCTTATTTATTCTGTTTTCTGTAATTTTTACTTTCACTTTTGCTTGTTTCCTACATAAGACTACCGTAGCAATAGTTAGAACCAGTATTAATATCAATGCTGTTCCTCCAGTCGTTGTAGCTATCGTACTGTGGAATTTTATTTCTTCTATCCCTTTTAAGTTATTTTGTTGTTGTAGGGTTATCTCCTGAAATGTTAGTATTCTTTCCGTGGAGAATGTTAGCGGCTTTGTTGGGAGCGAGAATGTCTGCTTTGTTTCAAAAATTTTGTTTCCCAAGCTGATGTTTCCGAACTGTATTGTACAGTTTTTGAAATGTATGAAGTAGTGTCCCTCTAACTGGAAACTCCTCTGGTCACAAGAGCTGGAAAGCATAACATTCCGTATGTTGGCCAAAAGTACCATGCTGCTATCTATTTCTAATATTCGAGGCTCTACGTTCCTTATTATCTGGCACCGCGAACGTAGTATACAGTTATTAGATGGTTTTAGCTCAAAGATTGATTTGTTTTCCGAATATGTGTAAGTTTTGTTGCGTATTTCTATGATTATTTCCGGGTCTTGCACGATTTGATTCTGCATATTGTTGGGAATTGGGGTAAAAAATTTTTTAGTTGTTTCAATGACTTCAGAGGGAACTTTTATTATTATACTCAGGTTGTTATTGGCCCATTGTACTAACACCGTCTTGATTTGCTCAAGTCGATCCCAAATGTTTCCACTTCCTTTGGTGTCAATAGCTCTGGTGAGAATAACCCTATTTTGGCATTTGCTACCTCGTCCGCAATAACTCGTATTTTATTCTTTAAATTTTGAACCTTGAAAAATTGCGTGACCGCAAATTCGTTTTTAATGAATCTATTATTCAGATCCCCAATGTTCTTGGTGTATTCCGAGATAATCTCTCTGTCGTACGTGATAGCTTCATTTATGTTCATGATGGATTTGTTAAATGCGTCGTTAAGCATTATCTGCTGGTTCATCACCTGTATCAACTGATGGTTATTTTCATCGATCACTTTCTGATGTTCTTCTATTAATCTCCTATCATCGTCATCCATTACACCCCAAATAAATTTTAAGATTGATCCGCCCGGGTTTATTAATCCCCTTTTATGGCGATGAGTCTTAAGGTCGTGAGTCTTGAATATGTGCAGGATTTTTTTCATTTCTGTGACTTCTTCCTTAGATAGTTTACCGTAGACCGTATCCTTTTGTAGTTCCGTTGTTTCCTCCATCTCACTTACCATGTCGTCCAGTCCTCCTATGTTTATTGTGTGAACAATGAAATTATATTTACAAACCATCCCCTATGTTAATTTCCACAAAACCATCGTCCGTTTGTAGTTTCTCCATATATAAGCTTTTCCTTGCGAAGACTTCCATCGTCATCCAAACCATGAGGACCTGGAAATAAATAAAAAAAATTATTGTACCTCCCGTAGTCTTCTTTTCTTTCCTTCATTTTATTATTTGTAGGGCTTCACCAGGTTACGATGTAAGGTCTTTAGCCTTCCTTTTACCAATATTTGGACATTTACTGGTGTGGGAAAACTTTTAACTTCATAAGGGCCTTCCCATAAAGGCGACAATTTGTTTTTCCGAAGTTGATTTTTTAAAAGCACTTTTCCCCCTATCTTAAGTGTTATTGGCTTACTGTTTCTGTCATATCTTTCCTTTGCGGCTGTTTTGGCCTTGTTTTGACATGTCTTGGCTATCTCGTAGTCTTTTTGGATTTGATGTTTTAATGCCTTCTGATAATCATATGGGTTGTATAGTGGTGTACTGTTTCTGAGGTTTGCTGGTAAGGGTGTGTCAAACCCGTACAGTACCTTAAACGGCGTCTGGTTGGTGGACATATGCGTTGTATGATTTTGCACATGCATTGCATTGGTCCCAGTTTGAGCCATCCTCTTTCGCGAAACTTCGCAAGTAGTCGGCCAAGGGCCGATGACTCCTTTCTAAGGATCCATTAGCCTGGGGGTGATAGGGAGTGATATGTTTTTTCTCAATTTTCAGCAGTTTAAACACACTCCCAAAAAGTTTGGAGGTAAAATTTGTGCCGTTGTCTGTAACTAATTTAGTTGGGAGACCATATTTCGCTATGATCTCGTTATAAAAAACTTTTGCCGCTGTTTCTGCATCCGCGTCTTGCATCGGGGCGCAAATAAAAAATTTTGACAAATCGTCTTGAAAAGTGAGGATATACTTGTTACCCGCAGTAGTTGTTGGTAGTGGTCCGACCATGTCCATATAAACCTTTTCAAAAGGTCTTCCTGGGATGTCTGTTAAGACCATTGGCTCCTTGTTCAAGTGCCCACTCTTGTTTTTCTGGCATTTTGGACATCGTCTTATGTACCCTCTAATTTCCTTCAGCATACCCTTCCATTTGTATTGTTTCCCTATCCGTTTAAAGGTCTTCCTGACCCCCTGATGTCCACCTAACGGCGAGTCATGAAAACTTTTCAGAACCTCCGGAATGTCCTTCTTGTCAGTTAAAGTTACAGCTGTGTCCGTAGATTCTTGATTTACAGCGGTATCTTCAATATCCTGCTCTGTTATACTTTCGTCCCTTGTATCCCCCTTTTGACCATTGGTATTCTCTAATAATTTCTGTTGTGCCCTAGTCAATACTTGTATTTGATGTCCTTCCACCGGCAGGCGGCTTAAAGCATCTGCATTCAAATTGTATTTCCCCGGCTTGTAGACGATATCAAATTCATATTCTGATAGTTTATGTCTAAACCCTGCAAGCCTCGATGTCTGGTCTTTGAGATTCGCGATTCCTCTCAGAGGTTGATGGTCTGTAAAAACGGTGAAAGGCCGACCCAAAACGTATGGTCGAAACGTATGCGTTGCCCATACCACACCCAACATTTCCTTCTCTATCGTTGAGTATCTCTTTTCCGTGTCACTCAGGGTTCTGCTTGCAAATGCGATAGGGTGGTCTTTGCCATCTCTCACCTGCGATAACACCGCCCCTAGAGCTACATTGCTTGCGTCCGTGGTTACCCTGAAAGGCTCTGAAAAATCTGGGTAAATCAGAATGGGAGGATTAGATATACTTTCTTTCAGATGATTCAATGCTTCCTCGCATTCTGGTGTCCAAACGAATTTGCTGTCCCTTTTTAGCAACCTCGTTATGGGCAATGCTAATTTCGCCATTTCGTTAACAAACTTTCGGTAATAATTAATTAATCCCAACAAGGCTTGTACTTCTTTGATATTTCTGGGCGGCTTCAACTTTATCATGTTCTCTACCTTAGCTGGATCTGGAAGGGCCCCTTTTTCTGAGCACTTGTGCCCCAGGTAGACTATTTTCCTTCTTAGGAAATGGCATTTTTTGGTGTTTAATTTAAGATCACTTCCGCGTAACCTGGATAGCACGTTGCATATTTTACTCTCATGGTCTGCTATATTTCTTCCGTAGACCACGATGTCGTCCAGATATACGAAGCATTCCATGCCCTGTAGACCTGTTAGTATTGTATTTATAATCATTTGAAACGTTGCGGGTGCACTTGTGAGACCGAAAGGCATTCTGTTAAACTCGAAATGTCCCTTGTCAGTGCTAAAGGCTGTTTTCTCTTTGTCATTTTCGTCCAAAAGCACTTGATGGTATCCACTGGCCAGATCTAATGTTGTGAAATACCTGCTATTCCCCAGCTGGTCCAGAATTTCGTCAATCCTTTAAATTGGGAAAACCTGCTTCATTGTGACTTCATTTAGTTTTCTGAAGTCAACGACCATCCTATATTTTTTCTGTCCATCCTGCGATTTTTTGGGAACCAATAGAAGAGGTGAATTCCATGGAGATACACTAGGGCTTATTATTCCATTTTCTAGTAAATCTGACACCTGACGGTTGATTTCATCCTTATGGATTTGTGGGAGACGGTATTGCCTTTGGTTAATGGGCGGCTGATTCTCTCTAATCGGAATCTTATGTTTCATTCGTGATGTGAACGGCAGTTTATCTCCCTCCAGCATGAATACATCGTGGTACTGTTCACATATCCTGTTCATTGATTCTTTTTCATCCCTGTTCCAATCTTCCTTGACTAACATATTCGATAACTCCTGTATTCTCTCTAAACAAGTGTTTTCTGTTGATCTAGTTCCCTTATATTCGGTATAATGGTTAAAATTTTAAAACTCTACTTCAATTTCTTTCTCCAAACGAACTTTGTGATCCGTCGAGTTAAGTATGGGTACTGCAGCTTTTCCATTCCTTACGTTGACCACCGTATTTCCCATATAAACCCCTGGAAGGATTTCTTGTTTGTGGACAACGACTGTCTTGTTCTTTGTTTGTATTGTGACTGGTACTATTGTCACCGTTCTTCCGCCGACACTCAACTTTTCCTGATTTAAAGTTGTAAAATCGGTCATTTCATTGTGAAGTTTGAAGGTTTTTATCCATTGCCTGCTTTCATTGAACAGCTTCAACGTGCCATTAACTGAGTTTATTATACTCTTGTTCCAAATGTTATCCCTTCCGAGAATGCCATCCCCTGGGAATTTGCTGTGTATGTCCAACGTCAAAGAAAATAATGTCGTGGCGGCTCCTCCAAATGCGCCCTTCAGTGTTTTTGTTTCCCTGAAACTCTTGTTAGGGTAAGTCTTCATTGCTCCTTCATTTACTAGACTGGAGTCCGCTCCAGTATCCACTAACAACACGAGTTTTCCTTCCTTGGCCTCTTTGCAAGGAATAGTAATGAAAACTGTATCCGCTAGTGCTATGCCATTGTTGCTAATATTTATATGTTGTGAAATTTTCCCAATGACAATTCCTGTGTCCTCTTCTACCGATGCATTTTCCCTATGAAATGCATGGCCAGGCTTATGAGGAGAGTTCTCCTCTTTTTCCTTATGTACCACTGCTTTATGCGTTATTCGCACAGGTACATCTTCTTCTGAGTCACTATCTGACTTTTTGACTTCCTTTGCTTCCACTTTCACCTTTTGCGCCTCTTTCCCAAAATTCTCCGTTAACCCATTCGCAACCCTTTTATATTGCACCGTCTCTATTAATTCTTCACACTGATTCTCATCGCTCTCACATATTCTGCCATTGTTATTTTTTGCCAATTAAGTTCGTTCATTTTTTTTGGTTCCCCAGCTATTGGGTGTAGCCGGGCCGCATAAAGTTTCCCGAAATGTCACCGGTACTATTTTCTTTATTCCTGACCTTGTTATTATTTGTAAAATCTCTGTCATTTGGTTCTCTCCCTACGCCAAATCTGCTCCGACAGGTACGCGCAAAATGCCCTGTTTGATTGCATTTGTAGCATTTCATCTGTGGAGATCCCTTAGAATGTTGTGGTATATTTCCATTTCCATTTCTTCCCTGTGCTTCACCCGTATCATTGGATTCATATCTGTGCTTTTGGTTCAGTCTTTCGGGCTTTCGTGGTTTAGAAAACTGATTTTCGCTGTGGCTGCTTAACCTACGAGTTCTACAGTAGACCGATGATAACCTCCTACTACAGTTGTCGAAGAAGTGTCTTTTATTTCTGCAGTAAGTGCAAGTGCTGATAAATTTTTCCCTATTCCCGCATTGGGGGCCTACTTTATGGCCATATTTCCCACAGTTAATGCAATACAGTGCATTTAATCGCTCCTTACAATTTAACCTCTCATGTCCCTTTTTGTTGCAAAAACTACATGGGTATGCTTCCAACACTGTGTTGACTGTACCTTCGTTTTCTCCAAACAACTCCTCCGCTTCTTCTACTATGGCTACGAGGGATCTCAGTTCCTGTCTTTCCTGTCCAATAAATCTTTCTCTGAGAGCTTGATCTCTAAGCCCTTTAATAAAACTCTTCACAGCTATCCTTTTGAAGTCCTTTATCATAACCTCAATACTGTCTGCTGACCACTCTTCCTTTATTGTGTTGATTGCGTGATTGAGCAGGACCTCAATACGGTCTCCGAATCCACTGGCTGATTCTCTGATGCTCTGCCTGCATCCTAATATCTGCTCCCTAATCTGATCCAGGTTTTTCTTCTTCAAATGTGCTTTCTTGATGGCGTTACACAATGCATCCACGGATTCAAATTTCTGTTGCGAGATTCTAGCATATGCCATACCCATAAGGCGTAATTTTAGGCATTCGATGACATTATCCCGTGTGCTACTATCCCCTCCCGACAAAATTTCTCTTTCCACCATTTTACATCCCTTGATGTATCTGAAGACCTCAGACGATAAATCAGGTCCATCAGTGCCAAAGAATGTTGGCACTATGTTATTTACTACTTTAGTAATTTCCGATAAAGTTGGCATCCTGATTGTTTGTTGTACTATATTTTCCCTATTTAATACTTGTCTAGGTGGGGCTGTTTGTGTTTGCAAATAATTCTTTGTATCTGATATTAATTTATAAAATTCCCCAATAATATCAACATCGGATATTTTTGTCTTTTCCAATCTATTAAATTCCGCTTTGTTCCGTTCAAGCTCTTCTAATTTTCTTGCTCTAGTTTCGGCCGTGTAGCACCTGCTGTCTGCCTTTTTTGCGTTACTCAAAATTATTTTAGTTTTCTCTAATAACTCTAAAGCAACCGCCACCTCCCTATAAGTTTCTATTTCGTCTACCACTCCTTCTTGCTCCTGAGTTATAGTTATTGTCGGAATTTCTTTATCTCCTGCTTCTGAGAACTCGTCGTGCAACGATGGTGTTGGTGACCTAGACCTATGTATTATATTTAATTCGTGTCGGGCGTTTTCTAGTGCTATTCGAAGTCTTTGAACCGTGTCATCCTGTGTTTCTATCAGTTGTTGTTTTTTTAGCTGTTTCTTAAACTCCTTTTCACTTAACTCCTTTTGTTTTAACTGGCTAACTAGTTCTGTATTTTCTCTGACTACTTCCTCGAGTAAGCTTTCTGTGTAGCTTAGTTGCTCACGTATTTTCCTGCTATGATTTTCAAGCAATTTCTTTGTTTCTTCTAATTCTGTTGCCCTTCTTGAAAATTCGTCTGATTGTTCCTCATTAATGTCTAACAACACTTGTAATATGTATCCCACTTCCTCTAACTTCGTCAATTTCCTTTCCCGTACAACCTCCCTATGTATGCTTGTAGGATCCTCGTCTGACTTCCAATTAGCGAGTTCTGACCATGCTAGAACTCGTAAACTGTCTACCTCAAAATTATATGCCTCTAACCTTGCCACTGAATCGTCTGTTCTTCCTTGTGGACCGTCCATTCATATGATAAGAAAATTATTAAAATGTACTTACCATTTGCAGGGTTAACTGTTGCATCTCCTTTTCACTTGTTTTTAAAATGCCGTAACAATGAACAGTTTTATACAATTACTATTTTTTTTTTTGTTGTTGTTTTTATGATTTTCGCGTTCAGTCCTTTATTTCCAGCAACGCAGGATTAGACAGACTGAAGCTAGCCGAAATTGCCGTCAACGATGTATAAATTAAGTCTGCGGGCAGTAGAAGCAACTCGGACATTCACCACCAGCCTCCCAATACAACTGAATATTCTATCAGTTTTCAATAAGTGATGACTGCCACTGACTGATTTTAACGTTGTCTTATTTATTATGCCGCAGGAGGCGCCCGTGTCTAATTCCATACTTACTCTACTGCCATTTATAAAAACATCAACCATATGTCTGCCTAAGCCCTTACCTTTGACGCCACCCAACTTATTCACGCGCTGAATAACATTATCATCACTGTTTGTTTCTTCATCTGCGATCTGAGCCGTTTTCGATTTGCAGACTCGCGAAATGTCGCCGGTTCTGTTGCAAACATAACATGTCGCGTTACGAAACTTACACTGAGCTCTCAGGTGATTGCCTCCACAGCCATAACAATTGGTTTGACTTGCGTTCACTTCATGTGGTTTTTGCTTCTTCGGTGATCGTATTACATTATATTTAGTTCTATTCTTATATTGTGTAGACCCATAAGCTACTACTTTAAATGTAGATTCCACTGTGGGAGTACAACCACCTGTACCATTTTTCATTTCCATTGCCGATTTGTGCGATGCCTCTAAACGCTGAGCTATTTCATACGCCTCTTTAAAGTTTTTTGGCTCTTTTGCAATTATTTCATCGCACGTGCCGCTTGACTCTAACCCAAATAGTAGTTGGTCGATAAGTATTCTGTCCAAAAACTCACCGTAGTTTCAGTGTGTGGCAGCTTGTCTAAGGCGTAATGTAAAATCAGACAATGGTTCCTCTTTCTCTTGTACAATTTCCGAAATCTGATACTCTCAGCGTACTGATTTCTCCTCTTGTCAAAATGGTTTATAAGGGTTGTTTTGATCTCATCGTACGTTAGATCTTTTGACGACTTAGGGTTAATGAGGGTCCTAAGGGCGTTGTTCAATTCCGTACCCATGTGTACAAGAATGTAGTTCCTGTATTCATCCTGTGGGACTTTGCTTAAGTGAAACGCCCACTCACAACGTATAAAGTAGTCCTGAAACGATGTAGTGTCATCGCTTTTATATCCTGAGATTGATACTGGCGGTAATGATGTTCGGTGCCCCGCAGTCTGCTGTGAAGTACTTGCTGCTGTCTGATTGGCACACTGTTGTAAAGCATTTGCAAATATCTCTGAAATGGTGCGTAAGTCACCCGCATCCAACGGCATCTTGTAGATCCCACTTCTGACACCACTAATATGTTTCCAATAAAAAGCCGGTATTCAATAACGTATCAATGTTTTATTAATTCAATAATAATCGTTAGTAATACAATATAAATGTCAGTATTATAAAACCACGCTAGCAAAACAAGTTACACACTGAAAAAGCGAAGTATATATATATACAAGTTGCCAGACAGAAAAATAACAATTCAAAGTTACCATACTGATACATGACAAAAACGAAACGGTAAATGCGAATTTTGACATTTACCCTTATGCAAGCCACAGACCTTGCGACCGTTGGTACAACACGTTGGTTTATCAAGTTGTGTGTTTTGAACACAAACTATACAACAACGTGTGCTACATTAGCGCACAACTTCATTTCACAAAAAAAAAAATTTTTTTTGAGTAAACATGGCATCGGGTACTACTGCGCATATTGTAGTCGGTGATTTTTTTTCGTGCAAAACAAAGAAGAAAATGTAAAAAAGGACAGAAAAAAATTTGGTTTATATAAAAAGAAACATATCCTAACAACAAACTTTTAAAAACACTAAAAGAAAGTGAGCTAAAAGACTACAAAAATTACATTTGCATGACATTTTAAACGCACATTTGAATTCGTGCGTGACGTTTCTTCATATGACACTACGAAAATAAAAACAAAATGAAATGAAGTTGTACAACATACTCCTAAATTATACAACCTGTCAAAAAATCAAATCTTTTTAATCTTTCATACAACCGAGACACAACTTCATACAACGACCCCACACACTTTACAATCTCATACACAACCTGCTTTAGAATAAAAAGGTTCCATGTAATTTTATATGAGTATCGAGAAAAACGTGATGAAAGTTTTGAATCGCAATAATTTTGTTTGTATATGCAGTTTGAATATTTTTTTCTTTTATATATTAAGCAATGTACTTATACTATGAGTCTTATCATAAATATGATGTATTTTATTAGCAATTTTCAAAATTAGAAATACGAGTTAGGACCTTTTTAAATCAAGTTTGAAAACAAATTGTAATTTAAAAAGGTGCCAAACGCATATAGAACCTTTATATTTTATAACTCTAAGGGCGACTTTTTGAGTTCAAGATTAGAGATTAAATTAACCTTAATCTTCATTTGTGATTTTTGGGTAGTCGATTATATGGTTTTACTTGCTAGTTTAAGCGGGCAATCGTGGTAGTTTAACCATGCATTAATATTGACAACATATACTTGTGAAATATATAACTTTTTGTAAAAATTATATGATAAAATAATTTAAAAACAAATAAATAAATATATATATTTTATATTATTTATCGATTTCCTTTAACACGGGCAATATTTTACTTGTAAATAATAAAACATGGCAGTTTCTTCTTCTTCCCACAAAAAATCAAAGTGTGTTGATAACATGTATTACTTTTACACAGAAAATGTTGCCACTATTTTGTTCCTCAGTATGGTAATGCTACACATAATAAGAAGTTTAAACTACCACTCAAAAATATCAAACTAAATTATTTTGAGATTAAGTTAATTTTCGGATTAGCTAATTAGAGAAATAAACTAATCTTGATCTCGAACCCAAAAAGTCGCCTTAAGAGATTTTAACAATAAAACTCTTTTTTGCCTTACCAGTACCAAAAAATAAACTTAATTTAATACCTTTTATTTGAGACTTTTGCATTAAATATTAAGCGTCGTTTTATAAATTTGCTGATCAAGAACAAGCATAAACTTAAACATAGACCTAATATCTTCCTTTTTATCATTCGAAATAATTGGTACTTTTCTGTAGGGGTTTGGGGTTAGGTCAATGTTAGTTTTGAGAAAGTTTCTGGCTCCTAGTGGGTGTATCCTTTACTCTCAAATTGCACATTTTGAAAACTGAATCCTAGAAGGAGGTTAAAAACCTACTTGAACCAAATTTTCTGTAAATTTAAGGCAGCATACATCAGTAAAACGGACATATTTAAAATTCATGGACTTTGCCACAGCAGCATAATCTTTAAAATCGTTTTGAATCTTTTCAATAACCCTAAAAGGATGTTTGGTATTTATCACTTTCAATAGTCTTATTAGTCCAGCAGGTGAGTAAATCTCAGTTGATGACATAGCCTTTTCAATAGCACTATGGGCACTGTCTACTTCTTGGATACAGAAGTGTCCTGGGGTGGAATATTTCATAGTAATTTCAGATACATGGGAATTATTTCGAAGAAAGTATAAAACAGCTGAACTAATATATGAATTTCGGTTGTGTGGAATACAAGAATCACTCCAAGTAATAAGGTTTGTAAAGGGATTTTCTTCAGCAATTTTATCTAATATATTTTTGAATGCACTAGCCAGCTAATTGCCTCCACGGCCTGAAGCGTACTCTGTCCTTATTGCGCAATATTTGGTTTTTGTTGTGGAGAGATGAGCAGGTAAGTTATAAACTGTTAATTTCCTTTTGTAAAAAAACGAGCTTATCTCTGTTCGTGGCAATGTTATGACATTCTGTAAATCAAAGCACAGAACAGGAATTTCACTATTCATCCTATCTTTTTCTCTTTCGGCACGCATATCCTTTTTTTAATCATATGTTCCTCATATTTAGTTTGAAGTACCTTTGAAACTTTATTTTCTTTTCTTGCAATATCATATTCTTCGTAGAGATCACATCTATCAGATTTCCTGATATGAAAGGATAAATTGAACTTTGTATTGAAAATTAATCTATACATAGAAAATTTGACAGGTTAAACTTCTGTTTCGTTACATTTTTCTCAAAGTCAGAGAAGATTCTAAGTATTTCCGGTTAGGTGAACTTTTACAGTAGTGAGATTCAATCCTGGGAAATGAGTTAATATGATCTTTAACCATGTTTACTTTAATATCTGGAATTTTACGGCTACTGGTTTTACCCCTACCATCTGCTTTTGGGGTATTAGCACTATCTTTCCCATTGTTAACATTATATACCGGTTTCTGAGATATACCTAGATTACCCAAATAAAAGTTTTTGCAAACTTGTAATTTATCGTTATTGATGTGCACGTAATATGAAAACGAATATTTTCTTTTTGAATTTTTTAAGTTTTTATTTGGTCTGACTGTAGAACAACGAGTAGTTGTGTTGAGAATAAACAAATGTTTTTCATTTTGTGTTAGTTTGTAATAACTTGTAAAAATGAGCAGCCGTTCCGAGTCAGAATTTTTTTTGCTGCAACTAAACTTGTAGGATTGCATACAATCTTTGGAAGATTTAACTCGTTTTGCAGGTATAAAAGAACCTCTACTATTTATGTATTCTTGACCGAACTGATGTTTCTCTTTTAACACGTTGATCTTCCATTTTTTTGGCTGCCTATTTCTCTTTTGAGTCCTCTTCTTTGGTTCGTCGCCAGTATCTAATAGCGGTAAGTTATCAATTGATACCTGGACATCTTCAACTTCTTTCCTAAAAAGTGGAAAAGTGACATATTGATGACGCGAGTAGCTTTTTTAATTCCTTATAAGATATTCGTCATAGATAGTAGATACATACCCATCCGTTTGAGATCCATCATCACTTCCACTTACTTCACTGGGTTTGTAATATGAGTAAGATGATTCACTCCCAAATGGGTCAATATGACTAAAAGGACTTGCAGACATAACGTATTTTTTTACGACGTTTTCAGTAGCTGCTCGCCTATGTGCTTTGTACTATATGACAGTTAAACTTTAAATTAAAAGTCAAAGCCAACCTAACTAATAGCCCAATCAGGCTGACACGAAATTAAGTAATTTCAAGCTCAAATTACGAACGAAATGAAAGGTATTTATGCAGATACTGAGACATTTGAGTTGATTTCGCAACCACTGCGGCAGACATTGAAGTACTTTTTGCAGTTGAATAAATTCTTTGTTACACTTATACACATTTTTCTTTAAAAAATTTTCATAAATTTAATAATTTTCAATCTTTTTTTAATTTAATATTGAATGTCAAATTTTTATTTCTTAAGTAGTTTTAGTACAAAAACAGAGTTGTACATTGTTATTTCTTGTTAATTTCATCGAAATTAAGTAAAATAAGTTAATTTGGAAAATGTCAAAATGTATGGGAAATTACTTAATTCGAACTTGATTACGACCGAAATCATGAAATTGCTTAATTTGGCGTCAGCCTGAATGGGCTATGAGCAAGTTGAAATGTGTGTATATGAACAGATGGAACTTATTTAATACATTCAAAGTCGTCCCATTTTATAATAAAGTAAAACAAAGTTCTAACTGCCAAATAGAACCTTTTTAATTCAAACGGTTAACCAAATCTCTGAGTTAGAACTAAGTTTAGCTAGTACTTTCATTTTAAGATAGCATGTGAATCTTTTTGTTAGCGAAAATTGTAATACAACGCAGTTGGAACTATTTTTAACTGAAAACAGACATTTTGCCAAAATGTAAGTTGGAACCCTTTTATTCTAAGGGCTCGCATTGGTGAAAATACTTTTCACATTATTCGAATTAAACGAAGTAATATTGATAAAACTAAAATCCAAATATATGATGAAAGATTTCCGAACAATTTTTAGTGAATTTGAAAAAATAAAACAAATTTTTACACATACCAAGGCCTACAGATAGTATTAATAAATCTATGCCCTATTCATACATATGTTGAGCCTGAAGAAGTAAAATGTGCAATTATCGACCAAGGATTCAAGGTAAAAATGTTACTAATATAAATAACAGAGAAAAGGCTCCCCAACCCCTATTTCGGGTTGAACTGGAGCCGAATGACATACAAAAAAAATGAATCCCATCCAATTTATAGCGCAACCGAAAAATCACTGTTGAAGAGCCACGTAAGCGTTCAGGTCCCGTATAGTGCCATAATTGCCAAGAATATGGCTATACAAAAACTAACTGCAATTTGTCTATAGTTTGTGTTATCTGCGGTGAATTGCATGGTACTGCTAGCTGCACTAAGCCAAAAGATCAAGTAGACAAAAAATGTAGTAATTGTGGAGGTAGTCACACCGCTAACTATAGAGGATGCCTTGTAGCTATATTCTTTCGTTAAGCAAGCTATGGGTCAAAAACCTAAATTAGCTCCAGCTCAACCAGATAACGTGTACTCCGCCACTTTTGCTCAAATGAGCCAACCACACAAAATGTTTCACCGCCAAATAATTCAACGAATGCAAACTCAAGCTTTAACGTTAGTCGTCTTGAAGCTACTATTGATAATTTGGTGTAAACTATAAATAATTTTACAGCAAATATGACTAGCATGATGCAAGAAATGCTACGAAAGAAGAATAGTCTGCTTGAAACATTAATTAACAAGATATGAACACGTTAAAAATATGTTTCTGGAACGCAAACGGCATTCGCCAACATAAAAACGAACTTGAGCACTTCTTCATGGAAAAAAATATTGATATAATGTTGGTCTCTGAGACTAATTTGACCTGAAGAAGCTTATTAATAAATGGTTACACTCTACATAATACAAAGGACTCGAGGGGGAGCGCAAGCATTATTTTCGCCCCTATTCTGCGTTTCGATTACGCTCCCGCATTCAGTTACGCACGGATCGAAAAGAGGTATTCTGCAAAAAAAACTGAATCGAAAGAAAAAGAAGAAGAGAACAGTATGTTTAAACCTGCTGCTTTGCTATGAAACGGGTGAAATAGGAACAGAAAAATTAAGCAATTTTGCAAAATTTTTAGCAAAAAGTTAAATTTAGAGCAAAAAACAGTGATATAACATTAAAACAAATAATAATTAAACATTGTGAACATTTTTGTTAAATAAATTCTTGCAAATTTAAGTACAGCGATTAAAAAAAACGAGATAAGCAACACACTTATCTTTTGTAACATAAAAATAAAGTTTATTTGTTTAAATTTAATTAAATCCGTAGACAATATCGTTGTTCGTTGCCATTAAATACGTATGTCAACTTTTTATACCTTTAATAAATTAAATAAAAATCGCATTTGAGTATAGAAAAACAAAATAATGGTTGTAGTTCATTAATTAAACCTTCTTTTGCATTTAATGCTTGCATTATTTTTTTAATTAATCACTTTTTGAACCTAAACAAACAAAAATTGAAAACGCTCCGCCACTAAAATAGCAACTTACAAAAACGTAGTTACGATCGAAACGCAGAATACATAGAATCGAAAGAGAAATCGAAGAACGGAACGCAGAATACCAAAGTTGCCAAGCTGAGAAACTTTCGATTCGAATCGAAACGCAGAATAGGGGTGATTATTGACAACATTTGTGAAGAACATCTACAAGCAACGAATATTTGTGTCGAAAATTTTTGCACAAATTTTGTGATATCACCAATTCACTCCCCGGCCAGGTTCACAATTACTGAGGATCAGAACGAGGATTTCTACAAATCTCGGCCCTTGTTTCGTAGCAGCTGGCGACTATAATGCTAAGCATACGTTCTGTTTTGTTACACCTAGAGGTAGAGCGTTGTTGAACACAATTTCAAAAATGGGATTGGACGTGATTTCGAGTGGGGAGCCCACTTACTGGCCTACTGACATACATAAAATTCCGGATGTTATAGATTTTGGCGTCATGAAAAATATTTCTAGGGAATTAATTCACGTTGAAGCTTCCCTAGATCTCTCGTCTGATCACTCTTCTACGGTCGTTACAATCTGTAGCCCACTGAGAAGTAGTTTACCTCACTCACAGGGCATATCAAACAGGTAAACGTATCAGGCATATCGCACATTTACTTCAATAGTGGCATAACTCAAAAAAACCAATTTTGCAGAAATTGCAGCGTTTTAAGTTTTCAATTTGCATACAACTCAATGGAGAAATGAAAAAAAATTCTTCCCTCAGTAGGTGATGATACAAGCTATTTATATGAAATTTTTACACAAGATAAACTACAAAATGCTGCATCTTTTTGCATTATTAACTCAAAAAACTCATTTTTTGAGTTATGCCACTTTTGAAGTGTATGTGCGATATGCTCATCCGCTGATTTTTTGTTTACAAATTCAAAACGAAGAATTCGTTTGACAATTACTTTGTGCCTTGTTTAATGCATACAATTTTTTGACAATTACTTTGTAAAACTATGTGAGAAGCAGAGAGTTGCCACAGGGTTGTGCCTAATGAATGTACTTGTAGTAAATGTGCCTTGCCTCACTCATATGTGAAGATGATTAGTCGATTAGTAGTCATTGTACGGAAAAAATTGCGCTAAGAACACCCGAAGATTTGAAGTTAACATTGCCAACCTTAACAAAATGATTACACAGGCTGCTGAGCATGCTACTACCTCTCATCCGCAGACTGGGTTTAATAGAATTTATTCCACGGATATTGAACGTCTCGTATGTGAAAAAAGAAGAGCCAGAATGGAATGGCAACAGCACAGATCACCTCAATATAAATTCAGATTCAAAGAGTGCACTAAACGACTCCAAGAGCTGATTGCATAACAAAAAACTGCATCTCTTAAAAACTATCTGGAAGGTCGTGAAAGCATTAATTTCGAATGCAAAAGTAGTCACTTTAAGAAATTTAATACAAGAGAACTACATTGTAAAGTAGCGCTCCTTAAGGCTTTATTAATCTTTACATTCTGTTGCTGTTCTGTGCTGTGCCGTTATATTTCTAAATCTTACAAGTTGCTTTTTCTGTAATAAATTATCAGCTGTTTCTGAGCAGAACGGTCACAGGCTTCCACTAAAGTGATGAGTTTTGAATCGTTTTATGTTTTTCAGTTTATTTCGAAATGTTTTTTATTTTATTGATCCTGTCACTTACAATTACTCAACAGTTTTTTGATTTTTATATCTTGAGCCGAAATAGAACAGGGGCAAATCCCCGCATTCGAAATCGAGTGCACGTTCGTGTAGAGATATATTACGATGGCTACAATTTTTTGGAGCACGGTATTCGATCATAACTTATGTAGTGATGGCACGATTAATCGAAAAATTTTTAATAATCTATTATTTTCCTTCAATGAACGATTTAATTGTATCGTGAATTCTCCTTCGATTAATGGAATTAAGCGATTATTTCAAATAATAATCGATAGACATCCAGGAACAAAAAAGATTCATCGCCAGGCGCCAAGCGTGTTCATTGAGCATTGACGACTGACGACGATAGGCCTAGAACTGCAACCCTAGTTATTAATGGCGTTAATTTAACCGTCGCTTTAGGGAAATGGAACATTCATTTCTACTGGCAGCATCAACTTTACTAGACCCAAAGTTTAAAAAAATTCATTTTGATGATCCTTTAGCTTTATCAAAAGTCATGAGACAACTAAGAAATGAAATTATAGAAATTTCTCTTATATAGATGACAGCATTGGGAGCGGCAGTGAAACGTCTTCTGTAGTGATGGTGAATTTGATTTATGGGGTCACCATAAATCTGAGTCAACACTTCCTCAAGAACAACTAAACTTCTTTGTCAATGTTTGAGTACTAGAATTAAAGCGCAACGTAATAGACGCATTGGAAGAAATGAATTCGGTCTAACCTAAGCTATACTCTCTTGCACAAAAATATTGCTTTTTGATTGATACATCTGTACCATCATACTGGCTAAGCAAACAAATTCTTTTTTAATAAATTGAATAAACAGAAAAAACGGCTGGCTGTTCCGTTCAACTATGTGTTGTTAGTCAGAATATTTAAAACAGACTTTGGTGTTATTTGCTCATTAATAATTATCACATGTAATTTGGCTTAAAAAGCAATACAAACCTTAGCCCGTTCAAATCACAAATATAGCAAATTTTTTAATTAATTAAATAATATTTTTTTTATTTATGATAATTTTAAATTTTAGCTGAAAATATCTATTAATCGATTAATTGTTCCCAATTAATCGCAATTAATTATTTGTCGTTTCGATTAATCATATGATTCCTTAATCGATTATTCTTTTTTTCCATCACTAAACTTATGTTACCTATTACTATTTTTTCAATTGCTGTTAGCAAATGACAATAAGAAAAACAAAGTGAAACGGGATGTTCCGTCACAAATTGCTCAAATACTTCTTTTTGTTTCCCATTTAATTTATTTTTACTTGTTCCGGAAGCTACATATTTGTCCCTTATTTATTTGTTTGGACTGTCTATTGGGCAATCTTTGTATTGATATTCACTCCCTAAAAACAATTAAAATTATATTTTCTAAACTAGAGACAAACTCTTGAAATTTTCAAAAACGGTAAAACTAAAAAAAATCCGAAAATTATAAAATCGCCAAACCAAAAAAGAAATCGCCAAAAACCGAAAAAAATCGCTAAAACGAAAAAAAGCACCAAATTAAAAAAATCCAACACTAAAATAAATCGGCAAGACCGAAAAAATCGACAAAGTGAAAAAAACCCCAAAAACAGAAAAAAAATCGCCAAAACGCAAAAAGGCGCCAATACTAAAAAAATCGACCAAATAAAAAAAATCGACCAAATGAAAAAAGATCGCCAAAACTAAAAAAATCGCCAAAATGAAAAAAATCGACAAATTGAAAAAACGCCAAAAACCGAAAAAATTGCCAAGACGCGAAAAAAGCGATAAAACAAAAAAAAATTGCCAAATTAAAAAAATCGCCAAAACGCGAAAAAGACGCCAAAACTTAAAAAATCGCCTATATGAAAAAAATAGCCAAAATGAAAATAATTGCAGAAAAAAACCGAAAAAATATCAAAACTATTTATTATGTAGGCTAAAGTTCGTATTGAATTACATATCTAGTGTCCGTACGGAACCCTTCGTGCGCGGGTCAAAGTCGCATTTCACTGAATTTATTTTCCTTTGTTTTGTTTATTTGGTTTGTTTTGCGGCAAAAAGCTAGAGTTTACTTGTTTTCGATAGTAGATTACTAATAGAGTGCAACTTCGAGTAGATGCGTTTCGATAACGATTGCCGTAATCCACGTTAGCAAAATTTCGGTGACAAAGTACTCGATTTCAAATGCGGTGATTTGCCCCCAGAACGAAAGAGAAAAACTAATGGCTTGTATAAGATTTCTATAAACAAAAAAGAGTCAGCTAGTTCGTAACAGAACAGACTGTAAAAACCAATTTTCCATTTAGGATTGTAACCACACAAACCGTATTTGCCATTTATCTACAAATAAAGAAAAGTCAGCTGACTGCGTGGGGTCACCTTATATCTGTGGCAAAAAGGAAAAAGTGCTTAAGTCGAGATAATCTGTTTTTGACTTAATGATACTTTCGTAATCTGCATATTTGAAAGTACCCCTGGTCAAAATCTCGATAAATTTGTGTGATTTTTCAGGAAGTTATAGCACTATGACTCGCGACTTATTTTTTTAGACTTCCAATCTAATTTGGAATAATAGCTGAATTGAGGTTATATGTACTTTGGTATATTTCAACTTAAATGAATTACTTATAGTGTGTGGAACGACGTTTGCTTAAAAATTACGGAAATTCAGGTTGGTAAATTTCATAAGGAAATTTTCATTTGCTAGTACGGACTTTCAAAAGGAAAATACACGGAATTTTTGAAATTTATTGCCTATCTTAGGGAGCTTTAACTATAAATGGAGACTTTTTCAGTCAACTGAAACAAAACTTACTGCCTGGCTCACGATGTCGACAAGAAACTTTCTTTCGCTTATTTATATTGAAAACAAAAATAAAATAAGAAAATTTGGTTTTGTTTTCAATACAAATAACCCTACGTCTACACCTGATATATTTTTATCATGACAAAAGTCAAATTCCATATAGAAAAAAGAGCTAACATAAAAAAATTATTTTTCAATATGAAGTTTGACTTTTGTTATGATAGAAATATATCAGGTGTAGACGTAGGGTAAGCGAAAGAAAATTTTTTGTCGACATCGTGAGCCAGGCAGTTAATGTTCAAACAATTGTTTGGTCACGGAATTTTTGACATTTCTAATTTTCATCAATTTGTGATTAATTTTAATTGTTGTTGTGTGTTTTAAATGGCTCCATGAAAAATCGCCCAAAACTAAATCGCCCAAAAATTAAAATAAAAAATCGCTGAAAATTTCAAAATGAAAAATCACCCAAATAAATTAAAAATCGCCCAAAATTTTCAATATGAAAAATCACACAAAAAAAATGAAAAATCGCCCAAAAAAATTAAATATCGCCCAAAATTAAAAAACACCAGAAAAAAATTATAATTATAGTAATTTCATTTTTATATTAAAATGAAAAAAGAAAAGTTATAGAGAAGCGTAAAAAATGTTCGTTCGTTCCCGAATTTTCTACACCATAGCGTTCCTCGACACGGCGCTGCCCAATAAAAATTTTCTGCCTTGCCGAGTTTTCCTGCTAAGAACGTTTTTTTGCACTGCCGGCCATCGGCCGGGCTCAAAGATTTTCTTCACCATGGTGTTTCCCGACAGGGCGTTGCATAATAAATATTTTCTGCCTTGCAAAGTTTTCCTGTTTAAGAACGTTTTCTGCAGTGCCGGCTTTCGGCCGGGATTAAGGATTTTCCCCACCATGGTGTATTCCGACACGGCGCTGCCTAAAATATTTTCTGCCTTGCAAAGTGTTCCTGCGAAAGAACGTTTTCTTGCACTATCGGCCTTCGGCCGGGCTTAAGGATTTTCTCCACCATGGTATTTCACCGCACGACGCTGATTAATAAAGATTTTCTGCTTTGCAAAGTTTTTTTGTTTAATAACATTTTCCTGCACTGCCGGCCTTAAGAATTTTCTCCACCATGGTATTTGGATGTATTTTTCCCTTTAATTTTTAAATGTTTGAACAATTTTGGGCGATTTTTCATATGAAAGATTACTTAAAATTTGTATGAAAACATTTTTGGGAGATTTTTCATTTTTATTTTTGGGCGCTTTGGTTTTGGGTGATTTTTCATGGAAAAATTTTTCATATGAAAAATCGCCCAAAATTTCAAAATAAAATCACAAAAAAAAAATGAAAAAATGCCCAAAATTTTTGGGCGTTTTTTCATATGAAAAATCACCCAAATTTTGTATGGAAAAATTTTGGGTGATTTGGTTTTTGGGCGATTTTTCATGGAGCCCTTTTAAATTGAAAAATAAATGAACTTGAGTGTATGCAAACATAATTCTCCACAAAAACCTACACGAATATTTTTCCGTGTAGTAATAAATGTAAATTTGCAAACGTGAAATTCCGTAAGAACTCCGTACCGGGCTTTAACTGTAAAAAGAGAAAATAATTCTGAAAATTCAATTGAACGCTTAAAAGTTCTCTCCTGAAAAACAGTAAAATATTGTTACGAAAATGGCCGTCGACAGGTTTAATGCAGCATTACACAAAAATATTCAACAATCTACAATAGTAGCAAACAACTAAATAAACATGCGTAGCACATACAAGCAATGCTGCCAGAATAATGATTTTATCATATTTTTGATGATTTTTGGACCAAAATATGATTTCAAGATTTTTTTTCTCGAATGATGATTTTTAATTTTGCAAATTATGATTTTTACTTTCAATGCATATGTATATATTGTTACGTTTTTCACTCTTTAAAAACGCTTTTCCGTAGATCCGAAGATTTGCAAATGAATACAAGAGCCGAGTGTAGTAATTAGGGTTAAGAATGATACAAGTTTTATTTACAAATACACTTATACTAAATTACTCAAGAGCTTAAATACACTAATACAACTTAAACTAATAAAATTACACACAAATATTCACAACTGGTTACCACTACGCCTTCCTCGCTGTAGTTTACACATGTCTCTTAGCTGGCTGCGCAAGTATTCACGTGACACCCCTTTGTCTGCTGCTCGTCACTCACGAGACTCACTCTGCCGTCACTCACAGTTGATACACCAATACCTCTTTGTCTGCTGCTTGCCACACACGGCACTCACTCTACCGACACTTACAGTTGATACACCAATAAAGACTCACTGGCTTTACTTACTTACACCCTTATACACGTATATTCGCTGCGCTGTTTCCTTTACTCCAGTCGACACGATAGACTCCACAATAATCTCAATTCCACGACAGACTATTATTAATTCACAACTTAATTATCAACTGACTAACGAGTTCTTAACTTCACTACTTTCTGATTAGCACTAACTATAACTGTTCGCGACTGACTTACGACTGCAACTAACTCACTCATTGGATGCGTCACCTCTATTTATATTTCACAGAAATTCCACTAGAAGTTTCAAGCAATGTCTAGACGATCATTATCATCTTATTGCTGCCTAATTAAGTTCATGTGGTAACTATGTAGTTGTTTATCTTTTGCTTTTCGTTTGAATTGGCATGTATGTATGTGTACAAATATGTGAATCTTCATAATAAGCAGACGCTTTTTTTGTTGTTGTTGCTTTTGCTTGTTTAATCAAGCTAGGCATGCTTATTTAGTTGTTGGCTACTTTCTAGACTATTCTTTGCTTTGACCCTGTAGGAATATTTTCACGTAGCATTTACATTAACCCTGTTAACAATATGTACAAATTTCTTTGTTGCTCTGCAAAGTTTATCAATAGCTTTATACCTATAAGGAAAAGAGTTTTGTCCCAGCGAAAAGATTCGTCTACCTAGGAGCACGTTGGTAAGGGAGATAGAGCACAACTATTTCTCCTCTTCTAGGGTTGTTTGAAAAAAAGAACTAGAAAACGTCACTTTACAAGCAAAATAAAAAGAAAAAAGCCATCTTAGAGAAGTAAGAAAAAATCGGTCAGGAATATGCTCAAATCTTGGACAAATCTATACCAAATCGTTTAAAAGAAGTCATTCGTTGTCAAGGAAAAGCAATTTGCCTTTTATACACAACTGTACATACTTTATATGGTAAGAATATTAGCAATGACGAATACTTTTTTGTTTGAATTTCTTAGTTAACTTTTTATTTAATAAAATATTTATATTAGTTACTTTTATCATCAAATTTTTTTATTGGATATAATTTGAAGTTCCTCAAAAAAATGCTTTTTAAATTATTTTTGTAAAATAAGGCTCTAAATACTTTTTGTAAATATATCAATTGTTGCTACTTTTGATATTTGAAAAAATTGTACTTGTGATGATTTATTTCTTCAAAATATGATTTTCTTTCCGACAGATGATGATTTTCTTCGCAAAGCTTCTGGCAGCCCTGCATACAAGCTTGATTAAACGTAAAGAAGCAAAAACAACAACAAAAAGCATCTGCTTGTTAAGAAGGTTCACATATGTACATACATACATATGTACATGCCAATTCAAACGAAAGGCAAAAGGTAAACAACCACCATGCATTGCTTAATTAATGATGTACACACGTATGCATATACACATGTATGTACATAGTTACCACATGAACTTAATTGGGCACTTTGTAAACAACATTTAAGAAGATAATGATCGTCTAGACATTGCTTGAAACTTCTAGTGGCATTTGTGCGAAGTATAAAAAGGGGTGACGCATCCAATGGCGAGTCAGTTGTGTTGTGAAAGAGTTGCAGTTGTGAGTCAGTTGGGAACAAGTCAGTCAGTTACGAGTAAACAAGTCAGTTGATAATTAAGTTGTGAGTTAATAATAGAGTGCGATACAGTAGCAGAGAACGAAGCTGACCGGTTTTCAGCCGCGGCTAAACCGCCGCTGATTTATTTGCAGGTATCTCAGCCGCCGCCACTTCTGGCGGCTGCTTTCAGCTACAAATTGAGCCGTGTATTTTCTGACTTCATGAATTTCATTCCACTATACAGCAGTGCTAGCCAACGAGAGAAATGTATTCGTGTATGTATATTTATTTCTATAGGAAGCCGATTGAAGTTCTGTACTCTGGGGCCACTTTGGGCGGCTATGGTATACAACTTTAAAATTTAAAAAGCCAAAAAACTAGTGCTTAATAGTCGAAGCTGGTATCGGTGTTTCATAGCATTTTGAGACCATTCCGGTATATATTACACGCGTCATTCCAAGATGTGTCAAACATATAAAATGTGTAAAAATAAGTTAAGGTGAATATAATTCGGAAACATATCTTAAAAGAATATAAAAAAAACCCTGTTTCTAATATTTCAAATAAAAATGCATCGGACATATCTGATACAGTATGACAAGCCGATTAAAGCCGATTTTTAGCCGCCATCGGTTCATTTTGTGCTCAGCCGCCGCCGCCAACTTTTCTCCGTCTGCTTCGTTTTCTGTACGGTAGTGGTTGATAGTTAAGAGCAGTCAGTCTGTGCTTTACAACACGTGAGTTGGGAAAAGGAGAAACTATAGGACAGTATATGTGAAGCGCAAAATAGAAAGGGACCTAAGGGTAAAAACCGGTCTTGTTCAAGAGAGCCATTTTAAAGATTTCTATACGTGTATCTTTGGTGTACCATCACATCATAAAACGCGCATATCTCTGGGAGGGAACTCTTTTGGGGCATGGGATCGGTCTCATTCGATGCTCAGATGTTGTCCACACCAAAAGAAAAGTGAAAATTGGTTTTTTTACCCTTAGGTCCCTTTCTCTATGCGCTGTCACATATAGTGACAGCAAAGTCTGTCGTGGAATTGAGATTATTGTGGAGTCTATCGTGTGGACTGGAGTAAAGGGAACAGCGCAGCGAATGGACGTGAGTAAGGGTGTAAGTAAAGCCAGTGAGTCTTTATTGGTTTATCAACGGTGAGTGTCATCAGAGTGAGTTTCGTGTGTGACGAGCAGCAGACAAAGAGGTATTGGTATATCAACTGTGAGTGGCGGCAGAGTGAGTCTCGTAAGTGACGAGCAGCACACAAAGAGGTGTCACGTGAATACTTGCGCAGCCAGTTAAGAAACGTGCGTAAACTACAGCGAGAAAGGCGTAGTGGTAACCAGTTGTGAATATTTGTGTGTAATTCAGTAGTTTAAGCTGTATTAGTATATTTAAGCTCTTTATTAATTTAGTTTCAGTGTATTTGTGAATAAAACTTGTATCATCCTTAACCCTAATTACTACACTTGGGTCTTGTAGTCATTTGCAAATCTTCGAGACCACGGAAAAGCGTTTTTAAAGAGGTAAAAACGTAACAATATGACTTAAGCACTTTTTCCTTATTGCCACAGATATATACGACTTGGTTGTTATTATGAAATTTATCTTTTTTTCTTCGCATCATTAACAGTTATGCCAATATCACACAGTTAAAAAAGGGCTAAAATTTATAGAACTCTTAAAAATATCGAAGCTCGATACTCGTAAATAAGAATCGATGCATCGATATATCGTTTTTTCGACGATATATATGGAAATATATTTTATATATCGATATTTTTGCCCATCTCTAGCACACACTACAAACTTATAACAACCTTTTTTTTGTCAGAGGCTAAGGACCGAAATGAAATTAGTTAAAAAAACACATTAACAAAAAAAATTTATACCCTAATTCAGTAAGAAGATTTAGGACGTTTTTGTTTGAAAATACTTTTGAGTTCATGTGTTTGAATTCTCTAAATTATTTTCTTCAAAAATGGTTGTTGTCTTTGATAATGAAAAATAAAAATATTATTGCCATGTCTTTAAAACATAAAAATCTATTTAATAGGGCATTTACATTACCTCGAAATCTAGTACTTACAAGATTTCGAGCTAAATCTTGCTGCTTTTTACTAGATTTCCCATACAAATCAAAATCTATTTTTTTATTTTTTTATTTATGATTTGAAGAGGCTACAGTTCGTATCGCTTTTTAAGCCAAATTATATGTGATAATTATTAATGAACAAATAACACCAAAGTTAGTTGTAAATATTCTGACAACACATAGTTAAACGGAACAGCTAGCCGTTTTCGAAGGCCACTAAACCTTCATCATCAGCGTTCTTCTGTGTTTGGTCCACTGTGTGTGGTGTCAGTTGATGTAGATTTCTGCTTTATATACGAAACTTTTTTGCAAATGGAATATGTGAATTGTTTTGATTCATCGTATTTCAATTTGCTGAATGATGTTTTGTAATGAAAGCTCACCTTACCATCTCTAAATTTACAACAGTCTTACCATTGTCGTTTGTTCTTTACTAATTATACACATGTTAGTTAATTTGCTTATTTTTGTTTTACTTAAGACAAACTTTTTTGGTTTGTTACTATTTAGTATATTTATTTAATTTTTGCCACAAGCCAGTGACTATTAATTTAGTTAATTTAATTATTATTTTTCGAACTTCATTTGTTTCTTTATTTATGATTTGAATAGGCTAAAGTTCGTATCGCATGGTATCATAAAATTTAAATCCACCGCCGTCGCTTCGAGCCGTCGCTCAATACAAAGACTTAATAGTTACTTAATTAGACTGTGAAAAAAATCATTGTTTATTTTAGTTTGCGAAATATGTTGCATCATATATAAGTATAATATTATATAATTTATTGCTACAAGAATATTGTTTTATATAAAAATGTCCTCTTAAAAATTTGTTGATAGCCGGCGGCTTGTAGTCAGGCGAGGCAAAACCGCCGCCGCAACAATTGTTTCATCAGCTTCTTTCTATGCTCAAGCGAATTTGTCAAATTGCTTTGTGAAAAAATTTATCATTTAGTTCTTGCTCTAGTGCAATTTATAGTAACTGAACTAAAGAATTTGATTCAAAGATTTTATTTTCGATATTAGCAAAATTTAAAATTAACTTGAGAGGACCTTAATAGAAATCAACACTTTATAATTGCAATTTATTCACCCAGATCTAAAGCAAATTGAATGTTCATAATTTAAAACTTTTGCCGGCCTTTACCATATATGATATATTGATACCGGAACCAAAAATTGGATTAAATAAGTATCAATAGTGGTACTAAGCAAAATTTTCCATTTCGGTATTCTGTTTCAAATATGGTTTTTACAAAAAGTAACAAAAACTATGCAAGGGTGGACAACTTGCTACAATCTAATCTAATATTTTGATAACATATGATGTTCAAAAACTGTGCTATACTATTAATTAATTCTAAAATAATGCCAGTACTGTACCTCTATACCAACTATGCTACTACTGTTAAGCGTTTCAGTTCAAACATCCTATTGCCAATATTGCACGTTCATTTATATCGCAATATTATGTATTATTCCCAAAGAATTTTTCGGTTTTGCTCAGCAGAAAGGATTAGTTTCAGGTAAAGAGAACATGTTCTTTAATTAATTTTGTAGTTAGTTATTCTCTAGCGATATATTTTATGTTATCTCCATTCACTAAAAATTAACAAGTACTCGTTGCAAGCTGTCACTCTTGAGTAAAGATCTTCCTAAAATATAAAATATGTTTAATAAAAGAGCAAAATATTTTTAATTAATCACTTTTTTATACCAAAATAAAGTTAAAATTTTCCAACCGTGGAATCTTATTTTTGATTTTTTCTGATTTTAATACTAATTTATGTCACTATAAAATATAAAATATATTTATTTAACAAAAAAAAAAAAAAGTAGTGCTACAAAAATAATTAAAGTTTTCCAGTGGTGGAGCTGTTTTATATATTAGAAATTTTTTATATCAAACTGTTTCTTTTTAAAATATAAAGTATATTTAATTTATCAAGGAAAAAATTAATTTTACTTTGTTTCTTTCATATACTAAAAAAAGTTTAATTTTTCCATCCCAGGAATTATCCTTTTGGATCTTTGTGTATGTGTTATACCAATTTTTTAGGGTTCCGTACACCAAAGGTGTTTTCGCTACGCTGTCCGTCTGTCCGTCATACGCTATTTTCCCAGGAACCGTAAGAGCAACGGACCTGAAATTTGGACATAGTATGTAGAACCTTGGCCGCTACAACAACAAATACATGAGAGTTAAAAATTAAAGGGTGTTCAAAAACGAGCAACGAAAAATGCTAAAATTCCATGTAATATGCATGCAGTTGTATTAGGGGTTGCCGTTCGGTTTTAACCGAAACCGAAACCGCGGTTTGTAACCCATAAAAACTGAAACCAAAACCGACAAAAAAAAGTGTCGGTTTTTAAGTTTTACTTATTATCTTGTTTAAAAATATAGCGAATGTACTTTACATTGAACACTTTTGTACATCACTAAGCATTCTGTAACAATGAGAGGTAAGAAAATTTTAAGAAAATTATAACAATTCTTTGCAGGAAGAATTGCAATCTGTTATCAAAAAATCTGTCGCAGATGTAAAACAAAAAGACTATAATTTTAACATTCTTCGACAAGAATTTGTAGAAAATGCTTTCAAATTTGCATGTAATTAACATACAAATTCTGTCATATTTTCTTTCGTTTCGAATTACAGGGTAGACCCCCTGAATTGAATACAAACCAGAGAAACTCTATCACCCCTATATTAAATATTTTTTTCCCTCGAAAAATTTTTCCCAGAAATATTTTCCCTTTTTTGGTTCCCCAACCTTATCGTGGTTGGTGTATTTCAAATACGACTACGACTGTTTGGCAATAGATTAAAGAAAAACTGTCTTCTTTAATATATTACCAATATGACAACCACGATAAGGCAGAATATTTTTCACGTGAATTTTTTCACTTTTCCCTTGGCTTTGTTCACTTTATTTTTGCAGGCGAACTGAATTATTACATCGAATAATTTCGATATTTTTCTTCGAATTATGTATTAAAAGTTAAAACTATTCATTTTTTCATAGAGTATGAATCTCACAGACAGTAAATTTCATGGTGGTACACCACGGTGGTATACTTAATGAAAAAATAGCTAAATCAAGAGAAGCGCCTTCACGAGTACAACTTTAAAGTTAAATAAACTTCCTTTATAACCGAAAATTTTTGTGATTTTTTTATTAAACTTAAATTTGTCCGGTATTCAATTAATTTTCAAGCTTTACAAAAATTCTTCCTTTTTTACATTCACGTCGACTGATAGTGGGGAAAAATTTTCACGGAATATTCAAGATAGCATTCTTCGAGGGGAATGAAAATTTCACATGAATAAAAATTCCATTTGTTTTTCACGATAGGAATGATTATTTTTAGATCATCACTTATATTTCCAGCATACATACCTATTTTTATACATTCATATTTTTAAAACCGAAACCGAACTGGTGTATTTGCTGTATTTTCAAACAAGATAATAATGTTAAAGTAAAACTTAAAATCCGATGCTTTTTTGTCGGTTTCGTTTTTTATGGGTTAAAAACCGCGGTTTCGGTTTAGGTTAAAACCGAACGGCAATCCCTAATCGGCTCCATGGTACATTAAAAATTCAAATTTACATTGTGATTTAAATATGCCACTAGTGACTGAAGAAATTGCAAAATACGCATTCAACTACTTAATAAAACTCGAGTGCCATCCTAATCCCCTTGCTCGCAACATCTTGAACTTTACTGGACACATCCGCTTAAAAAAAGGGACACTAAGGGCTAATAAATCAGTTCAAGTTAATCTGTGTTTTTGGTTTAAAATGTGTTTAAACTAGCAAACCTATAAATCAGTGCAGTGTTTAAACCATATGTAAACGCATAAAATTGGGCGTTTAAACTACCAATACAGGCCATATGATTTTATTACTTACAGACCATATGTGTTGCATTTAAAAAGCATTAAAATTTTTTCCAAGTTTCTACTTTTTCTTCAGATCTTGATCGATTTGTTTTCTTACACTCTATTGTTCTTTTATACTATTCTACTTTGCCAAGAATATATATAATCTCTTTCTCAGTCAAACTTGGATACTTTTAATTAAATGTTATTAAATTTTTTGCCTTTTTGATTGTACAAAGAACTGATAGCCTGCTGCAAAACAGCTGTTTTTTGACATTTATTCTAGTACTGCCACAGTATTACTTTTTAAACTACACACATAAGGTATGGTTCACTGATTTACTCCTGTTGAGCTTAAACCACATATGAATTAAAGTTTAGTTTAACTAAACCACCGTTTAAACTTTAACTGATTTATTAGCCCTAAGGCTCTAATACTCAACACTCCAAATGTATCTGTTTGAAAATACTTTTATTATTTTGCTTAGCAAACTCTTAAAATTTTTAAAAGCAGTAAAACTAAAAAATCCCAAAATTATAAAATCGCCAAACCAAAAAACAATCGCCACAACCCAAACAAATAAATCGACAAAACCGAAAAAATCACCAAATTGAAAAAAAAAATCGCCAAAATTAAAAAAACGCCAAAAACCGAAAAAAAAATCGCCAAAACGCAAATAAGGCACCATAACTAAAAATCGCCTAAATGAAAAAAAATCGCCAAAATGAAAAAACGCCAAAACGAGAAAAAAGTGCCAAAACTAGAAACGGCGCCAAAAATTAAAAAAAGTCCCCAAAAAAATATCCAGTGTCCGTACGGTACCCTTCGTGAGCGGGTCAAAGTCGCACTTCACATAATTTATTTTCCCAATATTTTCATAGCACAAGATGGGAAATGAAATCGCTTTCTTTTTAAAACAATACCAAAATGATATCGAAATAAATGTGTACATCACAACTTTTTACGTTTTTCAATCGAATTTAAATCGAAAACGATTTCTCAATATAAGATTTAAATCTATTTTCTAATAAACTTATTATATTTTTATTGTTTTTATTTTTTACATTAATTTAAATACTTAATATGGTTTATAATGTAATTACATGTAAATACGAACTTATAAGACTGTTGTTATTAGTAAAACGAATATAAATATTTTTGTTGTACGTTGAATTTAAATAATAAAAAAAAGTACCTGTATATGGGGTTTTTAAATGATTTTTTAAAAGAAACCAATGGTATATTAATGCCCTAATTCTGTTGGACGATTGTATCGCCTTGTCTATGGACAAAAAAAAAACCGCAGTTGTGATTCTTTAACATAATTACTAGATATACCAAATAAAGGGTTGCATTTGTATACTCGTTCGTATAGCCAAAACAAATATGCCATGGTATGTACCATATAATTGTAGTGTGAGCGACAGAACTAGTATAAGAGTTATTGTGTGTGCGTGCTTTTCCAAATTAAAATACAATTGAAAACAAATAACAATTGCTTATTGTATTGCTGCTGAGCAACTGTTTGATCTGTTTTTGCTCAAAAAATACATATAATGTAATACAAATATGTATATGAAAAAACCACTACTGAAACAAATACATGATGTGCAGATGTATGTGCGGACGTTCGTTATATTATTTTGTGGCGCAGCCAAAGTATAGAGAGAGAAAGAGACAATTTTGCTCTGAGAGTAATTACAAATGCATGGGTTTCATGTACATGTATCATTTACTTACATATGTATGTGCAATTTTGCTTTCATTCATTCATTCATCAGCCAATTATATTTTTTCTCAACACATCATAAGGCACTTATGGTAAAAGCAGTTTTATGTATCTTATTTACCTTAGAAAAAGAAAAAAAATAAGTGTGTTGTTTTCATTTGCTCATTGCCCAACCATACAATAATTGCTTAAAAAATCAACATTTACAACTAGTAACAGAAAACGATAAATAACATATTTGTTCATACCAGAACCAAAAAAACACGCAAAACTAGTGCAAACAGATGTATCTGTGCAATGCTATAATACCAAACGGACGACACACTCGTCCGTATTCTAGAATCAAAATGTAAATAATTTAAGATTCAAAGAAAATGTATCTAAACGTCATAAAAAATTCATTAAAACACAGCCACACACAAACTTACATACATATGCAAGCATATTAAATAATACATGAAATTAAAAAAGCATAAACAAAATCCCTTCAACCAACCTAATTCAATTTATTCAACTCTCTTCCTTTAAGTATTATGGCTTTGATACAACAACAAATAAGAGAAAAGAAATTGTAAGGTCAAGAGAAATACTACAAACACACACACACTCATGTTTTGTTTCTTTTTTTACTTGTAAGCTAATAAATGCATATATAATATGTGTGCATATAGTAGTAGCAACTTTAAACGCTTATAGCTCCCAAAATACTAAACCGATTTCAATAAAATATAGCACATCTGTATAAAAAATCCTTTAAAACCATATAACGCATTATTTCTAAAGCTAAGTCTAGACGATATGTTGAATCAGCAAATATATGCTTACATTCATATGCTTAAAAATAACAACAAATCCAGCTGTCAGCATATACATATGTTAGTCGTCTACACAGTATGCAGAAAGTACCAAATTTTTTAAAGTCAACATATGTCAGCAAATAATAATACAACATATGAGTTAGCATACAATTTTTGTGTCTATACGATATGTTGAATTTCGTATGCTGATATATATGTTAAGTCATGTGAGCATTTGCTTAAATGTAAAATAAATTTGACAATTATATTTCTTTATTAGTAATTTGTAAAAATTATCGCTTTTAGTGGAAAAGTTTATATTTTTGGTGTATAATTAATATATAAAAAACATAATGTCATCAAATGATATTTCCCTTGCCGTTATCCTAACTGCATTTGTTTTTGCTGGTGATGCAGAATTAAAAGAAAAACGACGTAGAGTTTGGCAAAAGAAATGGTTAGAAAGAAGAGAGGAGGAGGGCTTCTGTGCAAAATTATACAAGGAATTGAAAGAAGAGCAAATATTATACAAAAATTTCATACGTATAGATATAAATGTCATCGTTAGACCATTCAGTATGGACTTTTGGCCTAATTTGTTTGTAGGGTTTTTTCACTTTTTTGACTGCCTGCACTTTTCAGGTGTTGCGCGTGCAGAATCATCTGTGTCAAAGCCACAAAATGATTCTAAACAATCAGCATTTTCCAACAAACCTGTAATCACTGTTTCCATTTCTTTATACATATCGTTTGCTTAATCGGCAAATATGATAAGTCCCTTTTTAATTTTTCAGGAGAGTCTGTCTAAATTTATTTAAACTGAATATGTGTGAGGAAAACGAAACTATTAATTTGGCCATTTTAAATTAACACAAAAAATTTATTTGCTAAGTAAATGCAAGTACATTAGATGCATATTCTTTTCCGCTAGACCAACAGGTGTTTTTTTTAATTTTTTTTTGGTCTTAGTATATTTGCTTACCACTGTATAACAGCAAGAAAAAATACCGTAACGACATTTTAGGTTTTGGAAATGACGCGTTTTGAGTTACAGTAGCATTCTACATTAAAAACTCAATTTACATAAAAATGGACTTAAAATAATCCCGACTAAGCCAACGATATGTTTATGTTTGAAAATAAACCAACAATTTTTTATTGTAAGGAATAGTAATACTAAAAATATATACTTATCTATAATGAGTCACCCATTACAAATATCTTCCAATAAATAAACGTTTATTTTTACTATATTTTAACGAGCAGAGTTAAAATAACAATTCTATTTGCTATCAAATTTGCCGTGTGATGAAAAGCTTAAATAGGATTTTCAACAAACAAAATATCTGACAGCATACATAGCAAATTTGTTACAAAGTAAAAATATGGTGTCTACACAATATGAAAAAATCTTGAACATACGTTTGTTGACAACTTTAACAAATGCCCTTCATATGTAGTTAAGCATACATATGTTGAAAAAATTTAGTGTCTACACGATATGTTGGCACTGATAACAAATTTTTCACCATAAATATGCTGATTCAACATATCGTCTAGACTTAGCTTAACACATATTTTTCAAAATATTGTATAATACTAAAATTTTTTAAACGCACTAATAATCCCAAATTAATATTTTACTTATTAAGTAAAATATTTTTTTATTAAAAATACATTGGAATTGATTATTGAGGGGCTTAGCTGGATCCTATGCGCATTTCACTGTTGCTAATGCAGATCATCAGGGAACCTTTACCCAAAGCTTCTTAGAACAACTAGAGTTATTATATTATAAACTTTCATTTAAACAAATGAGAAGCTCATAACAAATAACAAAGTTAAGGGCCAGGCCCACGATATCGACAACGTTCGACTTGTCGCACACTTACATTCAAAACAAAAACAAATTTTAATATTTTGTTGTTGTTTCAAATGTAAGTGTGCGACAAGTCGAACGTTGTCGATATCGTGGGCCAGGCTGTAAAACAAGAACTCAATAATCAACATGTTTTTTATTTTCTTACTTTACCATTGCTACATTGGCTGACTTTTTTTCAGCTTCAAATTGTAGTCGTAAGAGTATGTAAAAGAAAATAAATGTAAATAACAACAACAGCTATTTAACAATAGAGTGTTGCCACACAAGTATTTTTCTGACCGGGTGCAGTCAAGTTAATAATTAGTGTTTTTTATGGGAATTGTTACAATTTAAGTTTAAAATTTTTTAAACGCACTAATAATCCCAAATTAATGTTTTACTTATTAAGTAAAATATTTTTTTATTAAAAATACATTGAAATTGACTATTGAGGGGCTTAGCTGGATCCTATGCGCATTTCACTGTTGCTAATGCAGATCATCAGGGAACCTTTACCCAAAGCTTCTTAGAACAACTAGAGTTATTATATTATAAACTTTCATTTAAACAAATGAGAAGCTCATAACAAATGACAAAGTTGAAACAAGAACTCAATAATCAACATGTTTTTTATTTTCTTACTTTACCATTGCTACATTGGCTGACTTTTTTTCAGCTTCAAATTGTAGTCGTAAGAGTATGTAAAAGAAAATAAAAGTAAATAACAACAACAGCTATTTAACAATAGAGTGTTGCCACACAAGTATTTTTCTGACCGGGTGCAGTCAAGTTAATAATTAGTGTTTTTTATGGGAATTGTTACAATTTAAGTTTAAAATTTTTTAAACGCACTAATAATCCCAAATTAATATTTTACTTATTAAGTAAAATATTTTTTTATTCAAAATACATTGAAATTGATTATTGAGGGGCTTAGCTGGATCCTATGTTGTTATTTACATTTATTTTCTTTTACATACTCTTACGACTACAATTTGAAGCTGAAAAAAGTCATCCAATGTAGCAATGGTAAAGTAAGAAAATAAAAAACATGTTGATTATTGAGTTCTTGTTTCAACCACCACCGCATTATGGAACTCCTTCAACACCTCGCTCCTCTTGGATGTTGGGACCACGATCAGAGTGGAAACCGTATTACCGTCTTCACTTTCCCAGACACTATACAAACAACCATTTATCAAATTCAGGCTGTCCCACTGGGCCCAATACGATTTTACCAGTGGACTTTCAGCTGATATCTCATTACGGGTGGGTCTTCTATCCTCCTCTTTAGCCGCTATAATTTTTCCCAGTGCACGATCTGCCCTTTGCGCCTCTGACCAGTCTTCTTCCGTACCAAGTTTTGTAAGCCTGACATCAATGACACATTCTTTTGCCTCGACTTTTGAACAATGTCTGCACTCTAAGCTACAGGGCCGCCGTGACAGAGCATCAGCATTATTATGCTTTGCACCCTTTCTGTGCTCAATGCTGAAGTCGTAGCTCTGAAGACGTTCAATCCAGCGTGCTAGCTGCCCTTCAGGATTTTTAAACTGCAGTAGCCACCTGAGCGCAGAATGGTCAGTTCTTAAAGTAAAGTGTTGGCCGTACAAGTATTTATGAAAATGTTTGATGTACTCTAACACTGCCAGAAGCTCCCGTCGTGTCACACAGTAGTTCCTTTCAGGTTTCGAAAGTATTCGGCTGTAATAGCCCACTACTTTTTCTGTTCCATTAATCACCTGCGATAACACACCTCCTATTCCATATCCACTTGCATCGCTATCTAGCACAAACTTTTCCCCAGCAACTGGATATGCTAAGACTGGTGATGTGCACAATAAATCTTTTAGTGTCTGGAAAGCATTCTCCTGCAATTCACCCCAATCATATGGTTGCGACTTCTTTGTTAGCTCATGCAAGCTTGCAGCAACGCTGGCAAAATTTGGCACAAAGAGTCTGTAGTATGTGCAAAGGCCCAAAAAGCTGCGCAATTCGTGAAGATTTCTTGGACGAGGCCGGTCCTTTACTGCTCGTATCTTATCTTCATCTGTTGAAATGCCATCTGCTGTAACTTTGTGGCTCAGATACTTCACCTCTTTCTGGAAGAGTGCACACTTTTTGATGCTGAGTTTGAGTCCAGCCGATGATATGCGCTCAAAGACTTCAGTCAGATTTTTAAGGTGTTCATCAAAAGTCTTCCCCATTACAATTATGTCATCAAGATACACCAAGCATGTTTTCCAGTGCAGTCCCTTTAATACTTGCTCCATGAGCCGCTCAAAAGTAGCCGGAGCATTGCAGAGCCCAAATGGCATAACATTAAACTGCCACAGACCATCGCATGCGCTGAAAGCAGTTTTCTCCTTGTCTTTCTCTGCAATCTCCACCTGTCAATAGCCGCTTTGTAGATCCAATGTGGAGAACCATTTCGTTCCAGCAAGCGTATCTAAGGTATCGTCAATTCTTGGTAGTGGGTAACTGTCTTTTTTAGTCACATCGTTTAGTTTTCTGTAATCGACACAAAATCAAGTACTGCCGTCCTTTTTCTTTACTAACACTACCGGTGAGCTCCAGGGACTTGAAGATGGTTCGATTACACCACACCGCTCCATTTCATTGACTAGCTCTTTTACCTCAGTTCGCTTAGCCAGTGGTATACTTCTGGGTGCCAGTTTTATTGGCCTTGCTTCGCCAGTATTTATTTCGTGTTTCACTATTGCCGTTCTCCCTTGGCTTTTATTCTGCCCGGCAAAAATGCAGGCATGCCTTTTTAGCCGTTGCTTGGCTTTATTTCTGTCAGGAGGTGATAGCCCTGCTACCCATCGCTCCACATGTGTCTGAAATTCTTCACGCTCCTTTGCAGACAAATTGGCAGGTTCTGGCTTTTTATCGCAGTTTATTATTGCCTCTGCTTGAGCACATTGACCTATTTGAGAATTCTTGTTGATGACTTTTTTTTTGGGCTGATAAATTAAGTACCCGTGTGGGAACCTTTCTTCCATTGCAAGTTTTTACGAGGGCTTTAGGTCGCTCTTAATTTCTGCTGGTTCTACTACCCACAACCGATTGTCCTCACAATCTCCCTCCATTTGTGCCCATATTACTGATTCAGACCGTGGTGGTAATGTCTGATTTTCAATAGTAAGCAGCTTCTTGACGTGCATCTGATTGTCATATCCAACATCAAGCGGTATTTCAACATTACGCCAAATCATCACTAGTTGCCCCATATGCAAGTTGATTCCGTGGTTTATCATAAAATCGGCTCCAATAATAACCTCGTCTACAATATCGTCAACAATAAATACGTGTTTCACACTGATATTGGCAATAGTCACCTTCGCCTCAGTTTTACCATAGACAGTGGCAGGCTCCCCAGTAGCTGTACGTAGTCGTATATTACTTATAGTTTCACATTTCCTCTTTACCACATAGGCTCTGATTATTGACTGTGACGCTCCTGTGTCTATGGTAAGGATGTGCCTTTCACCGTTGATGTATCCACATGCAGTAAGGTTGCTATTTTTCTGCTGCATCACTGATATGGAGATTGTGGGACCGTAGTTTGTGGGAGCTAGCTCTTGCCCCTTAGTGCTAGCTCGTTTTAGTTTAACGGGGACTCTTGTGTTGTTTGTTGGTACACCCGCTTACTGTTCCTTGATGTTCTCTTTCTTGACGCCTTGCAGTTGCGCTGGTAATGACCAACTTTGCCGCAGTTATAGCACTTATTATTAACTTTGTGCTCTTTTTCCGCCAATGTTTGTCTCAAGGGCTCCTTAATGCTAGAGACTAGACTATTATCATTTTCGGCAAGGACTTCCATGTTCGGCACCTTGCACACCTGTGGCTTCAAAATCAGCCTAGCAGTCTCCTAAGCTAGTGCAAATTAAACCATTTCTGCGAAGGTTGCCTTTTGCGTAGCACATACCGCAAGTTAGATATCAGGGTCGCGGATGCCATTAACAAACGCCTCCGTTTTGACAAGATCCAGGAATGGATGGTTTTCGCCTGGATATGTAAGAAATCTTGTAGAGACTCATTGGGCTTTTGTCGTCTACATCGCAATTCCATGCGGTATATGTCACGCTTCTGCTCATCACCATATTTGCGTTGCAGTGCAGCCATTATGTCATCAAAACTGTTTCTGCAGCCTACTGGTACAGTTTCGAGTACTTCTGCTGCCGCACCTTTTAAGACCAAAACTAGCTCTATGGCCTTTTCTTCACTGTCCCATCCATTTCTGTTAGCCACTGTTTCGAACTGAAATATTCAGTGGTGCACTGCCATCGAAACAAGGCGTCTTTATCCTGCTGGAAACCTCTGGAACAAATCGCACTGGTCCGCCTTGGCACTGGAGATTGACGATTTTTGCTTCCAGCTCGTGCAATTTCTCGTCTACATCTTTCACTTGTACTGACACGCCACCAATTTCTAAGCTATGGACTTTATTCTCTAGCTCTGAGATTTTCTCGTCAAACTTGCTGACTTGTACTTCAATGCCATCTACTCTTCTATATAAGGCCTCAGAAATTTCTTGAAGTTTCTCATTTGTGGCCTTAACTTCAGCTAAAACTCTCTCGTTGTTGGCCTTCGAAGTTTCGTTGTCTAGCTTCATTTCGCTCATCATAGCAGCAAACATTGCATTGTTTGCTGCTGCACGAGTACATACCTCTATTTCTTCTTTTTCTTCGAACTCATAACTTTCTATGTCGATATTGCGTTGCTGGAATTCGCTTATTAACCTCTTCTAAAGTTCGACCTTGTTACCAGTTGTTGGCAGTCCAGATTGTTCAACTCTTTCTTGAGTTGCTCGACCTTAAGTTCTTGAAATTTCATTCTTCCTCGTATTACAAATTAATTATTTTCTAATTAATTTATTATTTTTATTTTAATTTTGCAATCCCACTTCTGACACCAAATGTTACGTTTAAATTTGATTAAACGTGCGAGTTCTTTTGATTGCTCAAAAATAAAAATAAATAACACACAATTTTTATTTGCTACTGTTCTTCCTTTTATTCTTAACGAAGCAAATTACAACTTGTCTTTACTTAACTATTTCTTATCGTTATTATCCACTTTCAACGAGGTCTTAACTCGACTACTTTCTGATTAGCACTAAACTGTTCTCGCACATGCTGCCACTTTTTATGGTACAGGAACCGGTTCTCGAATGTTCGCCCGATAGATGGCGTAATAACATGTCTGTACTTAGTAATGTTATCTATGCATGATGCCATCTGTATTGTCATTTACTATTGGTAGCCAGATGTTCAAACAGTCCTCTAGCACAATCGGGCAAATTCATGTTGCTGCTTCTAGGCGTTTATAGATAATTCGATTGGCCGTTATTTTTGAATTTCAAAGTAACGACTCTCATGTCGGCAATGCGGTGTGCTACTGGTAGTACAGGGTGGTTTACATAAGTGCTCGCACTTTTATTTGTATGTGTGTATGTCTGTAGCTATGTACACAATTATTGTTGTTGCTATAGTGTTTGCACGTGAATATGTGTGTGCGTTTAGTGCTTTAGTTAAATACTTCTAGATAGATAGTTCTTTGCAAAAACCCTGTAGGAATATTTTTACGTAACAATACTTTATAGGCCATTTACACCACCACAAAATTTAGCAGATTTTAATTAAAATCTTTATGAAAATCTATGCCGTTTAGACCAACTTTTTTTTGACATATATACAGATTTTTTATCCAAAACAAAACCCATTAACAAAAAAATTTCCAAAACTACAACCAAATAACTGCAATGTAGCTAAGTTACACACCTTTTTAAGCAGAACGTAGCTAATTCACTCATCTTTTTTATAAATATATTGTACAGGGTAGTACAAAATAAATAAAAATATTATATTTTTATTAGATTTCCTACAGATCTACTGACAAAATAGATTTTGATTTGTATGGGAAATCTAGTAAAAATCAGCAAGATTTAGCTCGAAATCTTGTAAGTACTGGATTTCGAGGTAATGTAAATGCCCTATTAAATAGATTTTTATGTTTTAAAGATATGGCAACAATATTTTTATTTTTCATTATCAAAGACAACAACCATTTCTGAAGCAAATAATTTAGAGAATTCAAACACATGAACTCAAAATATTTTCAAACAAAAACGTCCTGAATCTTCTTACTGAATTAGGGCATAAAATTTTTTTGTTAATGTGTTTTTTTAACTAATTTCGTTTCGGTCTTTAGCCTCTGACAAAAAAAAGGTTGTTATAAGTTTGTAGTGTGTGCTAGAGATGGGCAAAAATATCGATATATAAAATATATTTCCATATATATCGTCGAAAAAACGATATATCGATGCATCGATTCTTATTTACGAGTATCGAGCTTCGATATTTTTAAGAGTTCTATAAATTTTAGCCCTTTTTTAACTGTGTGATATTGGCATAACTGTTAATGATTCGAAGAAAAAAAGATAAATTTCAAAACAAGAGCCAAGGCGTATATATCTGTGGCAATAAGAAAAAAGTGCTTAAGTCATATTGTTACGTTTTTACCTCTTTAAAAAACGCTTTTCCGTGGACTCGAAGATTTGCAAATGAGTACAAGACCCAAGTGTAGTAATTAGGGTTAAGGATGATACAAGTTTTATTCACAAATACACTTAAACTAAATTAATCAAGAGCTTAAATATACTAATACAGCTTAAACTCCTGAATTACACACAAATATTCACAACTGGTTACCATTACGTCTTTCTCGCTGTAGTTTACGCACGTTTCTTAACAGGCTGCGCAAGTATTCACGTGACACCTCTTTGTCTGCTGCTCGTCACTTACGAGACTCACTCTGCCGTCACTCACAGTTGATATACCAATACCTCTTTGTCTGCTGCTCGTCACATACGCCACTCAGTGTTGATACACCAATAAAGACTCACTGGCTTTACTTACACCCTTACTCACGTCTATTCGATGCGCTGTTCCCTTTACTCCAGTCGACACCATAGACTCCACAATAATCTCAATTACACGACAGACTTTGCTGTCACTATATACTGTCCTATAGTTTCTCCTATTCCCAACTCACGTGTTGTAAAGCACAAACTGACTGCTTTTAATAATTATCAACTCACTACTGTATCGCAGACTATTATTAACTCACAACTTAATTATCAACTGACTTGTTTACTCGCAACTGACTGACTTGTTCACAACTGACTCACAACTGCAGCTCGTTAACAACACAACTGACTCGCCATTGGATGCGTCACCCCTTTTTATACTTCGCACAAATGCCACATCATTATGTATATCATTAATTAAGCAATGCATGGTGGTTGTTTACCTTTTGCCTTTCGTTTGAATTGGCATGTATGTATGTATGTTAGGGTTGCCAGTTTTGAAATCGTAGAAATCAGTACATGGGATGAAAAAATCAGTACAATTGAAAAAACAATCGGTACATTAATTTTTTCAATATAAAAGGCTTTAACTAGGAATGTAACTAATACTAGTTTAGCGCATGCGAATGCGAATAGTACATTTTAATTTTTGCGAAAGCGAATGCAAATATTACAATACGTTAAAAAATCACATGAAAATAAATTTATATAAGAACATGAAGTTGTATTACATACATGGATGTACTACATATAGCATTTTATTTAAACTGAGTCTTGCATTGAGCAAATATGTAATAATTTATTAAAAACACGAATTCATAAAACAGAAAGATACAAACATATGTTTGTATATGAAATTAATGAGTGACACTTGTTTCGCGTGGAATTTACTACAACAATGACTAGTTAATATTGTTTGCGATTCAAATTTGTTTGTACGAATTAATGAAGGGTGCTCAAAACATTTTTTAAAAGTTTTAACAGACTAGTCCTAAGTAGAAAATACTGCTGCCGAAAATACAATGCCTTTTCTTTTTCAAACAATTAAATAGGTATATTTCCAAACACCGCTGGAATTTAGTTTAATTTTGATGCTTATGAGAACTTTTTTATAGAAAAGCTTTCTGATAAAGCTTTGAAGAATGCCTTACTTATAAGTCAGCTACGTCCAAGCCATGTGCACAATGTGCAAACTTTTATAAGACGAGATGACAACTTTCTCAAATAAAATTACTTGCCGGGTTAAAAATTGTTTGCAGTTCGTTCAAAGATGCCAACTATGCACAGATATTGAGCAGTTGCAAAGCATGTGCAACAGTTGATCACGCAAACGCAGCAAAAATTCGCAGAACTTCTGCATAAATTTGCTGAATCTACGAACGTACCCTAATTTATCTTTTTCATGCTGGCTTAAAATAATTTTCGTGTTTTTGACGTTTGTTAATGGCAAATTTTTTTCGTAAAAGAAGTACAAAATTTTTTGTCTTAAATATTCGCATACATTTTAGCAAATGCAAATAGCAAAAATAAGCGAAAAATTTGCAAATGCCTACATTCCTAGCTTTAACCATTCTTAAAACAAAACATGAATTCAATGTATACTTTGTACCAATGCATATGTAATTAATAAAATAATATTTTCAAAAAAACTTTCGAAAAAGAAACTTTAAATTCATTATTTGCATGTATCAGAGATCACTTATAGCAAATCTTTCTTGCAAATTTAAATTAAAAAAAATCTCAATAAAATTAACATTAACTTAAACTAAAATTTATATGATCTCTGACAGTTTTGGCATAATTTGCTTGAGCATTATATGGAAACCACTTTGAAAATAAATTCGCCTTAAGGCGAACGTAAAGTAAAGATCACTGGTGATTCAAAGAAAATAAATAAACACTATGACAGGTTTTCTTATACATTGATCATAATTAATATATAAAAACAGTACAAAAACAGTACATACATGAAAAAATCAGTACATTTGCGTACTGATTTGCTAGTTGTGCATAAATCAGTACTTTAAACAAAAATCAGTACATGTCCTGGCAAAATCAGTACGATTGGTATGTACATATGTGAATCTTCTTAATAAGCAAATGCTTTTTGTTGTTGTTTTTGCTTGTTTACGTTTAATCAAGCTTGTATGTGCTACGCATGTTTATTTAGTTGTTTGCTACTATTCTAGATTATTCTTTTTAATGACCCTGTAGGAATATTTTCGCGTAACACTTACATTAACCCTGTCGGAATATTTTTGTGTAGCGCTGTTTAACTTTGTCGTCGGCCATTTTCGTAACAATATGATTTCTAGCACTCATATCCAACGTAGTATTTTAGAATAACAAAAAGTGAAAGATGCGCGTATTTGTGGTGAAAGTGACTTCCCAAATAGACCTGAATCATGCTTGTGATTTTGGGGTTGAAGTCTACTGATGAGTTCCAAAAGCTGGAAACTAATGCATATATACAACTGCTTAACCATAAAAACAAGCCAAATTTTCAAACTAACTTTAAATTTGAATTTAATTTAGTTTAAAAATAAAATAATAGAAAATTTAAAATAATTTCATATAATAAAAAAGTAACAATACCCAAGTAAATCTATTGGACTTGAGTTGAATATGAATTATTTTAGCTTTTCAAGAATTTGTGGATTCAAGTCTACTAATGAGTTATCCAACCCTCTGAAATCACTATAATAAAACATAAACAAATAATTGCCTACCCTAATTGCAAATAAATGCTCATAATTATCAAAATAATACAAAGTGTTCATATTTTTATTATTTGCTTTAATTATTTGTATCTTTTTATTGACCATTACAATACTTTACAAAGTTTAATGTTGCACAAAATGCATTTACATACACAAGTACGCTTTTGTATTCCAAAATATTGTAAATATTTATCCCATTAAAAACCATTTGATATCGTATTTTTGTTGAACTTGACTGATGTTTTTTTGGGAAATGTTGAATATATTTTTCTTGTGAGTTTATTAATGTTACAATAAATATATATATGTATATTTTGCTAATTTATTTAAAAATTTTTCTGTAATACTTATTATTCTTTATGATTACATTAATATTGATTCAATATTTTCCATGTGTGAATTTATATTTTTATGTACAAAAAGAGAAACGGACGAAAACATCGAGCTTTACACTCGATGAAAGTTGTTTTACTATTTGCATGTTTAATAAATATTAAATGAAATGGTTTTGTTCACTTATCCACATGTATGTATATATATGTCTGCCATTTCCACATGTAAGGATTTTTTTGGAAATTATACATACGTACATCCAGTTCAATGTGTTCTAACTCAAAAAATTCGTTTTTTTTAGTTAATAATGCAGAATAATAATGCATTTCGTATTTTATCTTGCTTAAAAATTGCATATAATAGCTTGTACTATCACCTCCTGAGAGAATAATATTTGGTCATGCCTACATTGTGTTGTATGTAAATTGAAAACTTTAAACGTATTTTCTGCAAAACTATTTTTTTGAGTTATGACACTATCATCCAGTTCGATGTGCGATATATTCTAGCGAATGATTTTTATTTGAATGTCTAGTCTGTTCATTAAAAATCAAGCCAATTTTATATACAAACTTTTCCTAAAAACTTTTGTTTTCAGTCAACGAACACATCTATTGTTTCTGCAGTTGGGGTTTTTCAGTTAAAAGCTTCAAACGTTTATATTGTACACAAATATTATAAGTATTTTTTGCTTAATCTTTACAAACTATGGATCTAATCATAAAATTTAAATCTATATTTTTTTTCTAAATAAATTTTGTTTTGTTTTTTTTTTTATTTGTAAACGAAATAATGTTGGTATTACATTTTATTTTGTTTTTCCATCTAAAACTTTATATTTAAATTTTTTTTTTACTCGAAGTATGTATTTAAATTAAAAATAATTGTTGTTATTGTTGGCTTTTTAATTCTAAGGAAAAATTTTGTCTAATTAAAATAATTTCTTGTTTTGTAAAATTTTGTACTTTGTTTTAAAATTTATATTGTTGCGACATGAAATATCCAAGCAAATGCCGAATCAACTTTCCGATATTATGTGATTTATAATGGTGCCATAATACCAATAAGAAATACATATGTGACTTGAAAAATTAATTAAAAATATTTATACTGGCTTATTATTTTTTAGGAACTTTGTGAAATGTCACATCCCAGAGACTTTTCCCAAAAAATATGTCACCACAACTCTGTATATATAAAATTTTTACGTTATAGCCTTTTCACACTTACTCACTTCTTTGAGGAATGCGTGGAATATGTTGAAAGTTAAAAAACTTGTTTACATTACAACTTATTTCATAGACTTGTATCGAACTCTTTCAGTAGCTCGTTTTTAACACAAACCAATGATCAAACCCGTGTAATTTAAATGAAAGAGTTCGATAGCAGTCGAATTTTTCATCTATCATCTGTCATTTGTTATAATATTATTTTTACGAGTGTGAGCAACTACAAATTTAAATAGAATGAAATTTAAAAATTCAGCAGTAATTGATTTAATTTCTGCTCTTGAAGAGCAGGAACAGTTAATGCTACAATATGCAGAATTAGTAGAAATTATGCTATCGTGTAATGATGATAAAGAAATAGGTATTATTTTATGCTTCACATTTTTTTCTGGAAATCCGCAAATCAATGAAATCATATTAAAAAAGCTACGTTACTGAAATTCCTTCAATATATTAAAGAATTCACAAGGTCTGTTGCAGTTTACAATTGTTTTGCTTTGTCTTGTTTAATATTAAAATATTTTTCAATTTATTAAAATACGGCTGTGAATACCTCAAACATTTTAATACTGTTACGAAAATAGCCGTCGACAAAGTTAAGCAGCGCTACACAAAAATATTCCAACAGGGTTAATGCAAGTGTTACGCGAAAATATTCCTACAGGGTCATTGAAAAGAATAATCTAGAATAAACAACTAAATAAACATGCGTAGCACATACAAGCTTGATTAAACGTAAAGAAGCGAAAACAACAACAAAAAGCATTTGCTTATTAAGAAGATTCACATATGTAAATACATACATACACCCCAATTCAAACGAAAGGCAAAAGGTAATGTCGATGGTGAAAATGTACTGAGTCGATTTTGACTTTGCCACCAGTAATACTCTACAATTATTCCCCATACAATACTTTGTGCTATAGACATTTACCATGTGCTTGTCATTGAAAATCTACTAGTAACACTAGTAACACTGTAATGATGTACACACGCATGCATATACACATGTATGTACATAGTTACCACATGAACTTAATTGGGCACTTTTTAAACAACATTGAAGATGATAATGATCGCCTAGACAATGCTTGAAACTTCTAGTGGTATTTGTGCGAAGTATAAAAATGGGTGACGCATCCAATGGCAAGTCAGTTATAGTTGTATTCAGGGCTGCCAGAAGCTTTGCACAGAAAATCATCATTTGCCGGAAATAAAATCATATTTTGAAGAAAAAAATCATCATAAGCTAATTTTTTTTTAATTAACAACAATTCACATATTTATATAAAAATCAAATTTCTTATTGTATATACCAAAAATAATCATGCATTTTTGTGTATGTAAGACACAGGGGGCACAAGTGAAGTGAATCAAAGCAAAATATATCGTTAGCTTAGTAGGCAAATATGCTAAGTCCATTTTTTAATTTTCCAGGGGACAAAACTCTGCTTAAATTTATTGAAACTAAATCAGTGTGAGTAAAATTAACACAAAAAATATTTGTTAATTAAATGTTAGTACAGTAGATGCATATTGTTTCCCCCGGGACTTAAGAGGTATTTTTTCTGGACCTAGCATATTTGCTTACCACTGCATAAAGGCAAGAAAAAACTGACTGACACTTGGATTACTTTCCAATGGAAACAAATAACTGTTTTAATATTGCGATGTCCTAGGCGGTAGTGAGTTGTCTCACTCAGCATTGCTTTTCAACTAACTTAAAGTTGATATTATTTTAGTCACGTGGTAGTCAGTAAATTAACAAAAAAAAAATGTTGCTGGGGTTCGTTGCATATGATGTCAAATATTTTTCTTTTTTGGTATGGACCTATATCATTTTTCGCTAACACAACAATACAAGTTCTACGTTTTTTCAAATAAGTTTCAAAACTAACGTAGGATGTTGACAAACATTGACTTGCAATAGAATTATTTTCTTACAAAAAACACAGCGCCACTAACGTTGTTTTATCTGAACAAGTTTGAAAATTATCTTTTGATATTTGTTTGGTTAATAAGAAATCGTAATCACTTGTGTGTTTGTTTTTTCTTTTTTTGACATAACTGTGCTTTGTACAGTGTTTATCCTTATTTTAAGTCTTATGTCATTTGTATCTCGTATGTAGGTACATACAAAAATTTTTTAATTTTAGAATTTCTTCCTGACAAAAACAATCTATATCATCTTGGGTGATGTACGGACATTGTTTTTCTTCAGTCACAATCACTTTCATCGACACAACTTGTTTTATCAGAACACAATTCCGATGTTTATAATATTTTGTTTTTTCTTTTAATTCTCTAGAATCTGATCCTTAAGAAAATGTTTCCTAAAAATTAGTTGGAATATTTTCATTACCTATATCTACATGATAGTGTTAAAAAATTTAATAACTTTTGATACTAAGACCGCTGCTATTAATAAAACCACATATGTACATACGTACATATTGAAAATAAAAATCATAATTTGCAAAATTATAAATCATCATTCCAGAAATAAAAATCATGAAATCATATTTTGGTCCAAAAATCGTCAAAAATATGATAAAATCATCATTCTGGCAGCACTGGTTCTGTTGTGAATTAGTTGCAGTTGTGAGTCAGTTGCGAACAAGTCAGTTGCGAACAAGTTGTGAAAAAGTCAGTTAGTTGCGAGTAAACAAGTCAGTTGATGTCAAGTTATGAGTTAATAATAGTCTGCAATACAGTAGTGAGTTGATAGTTAAGAGCAGTCAGTCTGTGCTTTACAACACGTGAGTTGGGAATAGGAGAATCTATAGGACCGTATATAGCGACAGCAAAGTCTGTCGTGGAATTGAGATTATTGTGGAGTCTATCGTGTCGACTGGAGTAAAGGAAACAGCGCAGCGAATAGACGTGAGTGAGGGAGTAAGTAAAGCCAGTTAGTCTTTATTGGTGTATCAACGGTGAGTGTCGGCAGAGTGAGTGTCGTGTGTGACGAGTAGCAAACAAAAAGGTATTGGCGTATCAACTGTGAGTGACGGCAGAGTGAGTCTCGTAAGTGACGAGCAGCAGACAAAGAGGTGTCACGTGAATACTTGCGAAGCCAGCTAAGAAACGTGCGTAAACTACAGCGAGGAAGGCGTAGTGGTAACCAATTGTGAATATTTGTGTGTAATTCAGTAGTTTAAGTTGTATTAGTTTATATAAGCTCTTGATTAATTTAATTTAAGTGTATTTGTAAATAAAACTTGTATCATTCTTAACCCTAATCACTACACTGGGTCTTGTATTCATTTGCAAATCTTCGCTTCCACTGAAAAGCGTTTTTAAGAAGAGAAAAACGTAACAATACTTTGAAGCCTTTTGAATACAGAGAAAATATAAATCACGATTAATTATTATAATTAATTTATTAATTATTATATAAATTATTATATTTATTTATCATTATTATTGATTTAATATAATAGTTTGATATTTGTAATATTAGAAATTGTTTGTTGTATTCTGTGTTCCAAATGGAACAATAATGGCAAAAGCATGTAGCCAAAAAGCCAGGGTATCCCACGTGTAGAAGCTTCCTTCGGTTGCTGCGAACGACCTATACCTTCGTATAGGAAGTAGGAGTTTCCAAGATCCACTCCTAGAGTTTTTTATGGTATCCACCAGTTAATCTTATTAAAAACGTTTGCACTTGATAATGGAAAATTCCACAAAAAACTAACTGTAAGCGATACAGTTAGTTGCGGTAATCATTAACAAGTGCGAGTGAGACGTAAAACTCTCGAAGGCCAATAAACAACAGTGGCGTGGTTGCATTTAAGAAATAATTGCCAACGACGCGTGATGTTGACTCGCCCAGAGCTGCTTTACGACTCGATATAAGAAATTGGGACGAAATGAACTTGTTAAAGATTTCAGGCATGGCAGTTGACGAACTAAAGGCGAAGTGTGTGGAATTAGGGTAATTAAGCACTTTGTGTTTAGGCAGCGAGCTGATGATGACGCTTGCTCAGACGATGGAGCTTCTTCTGTTATTCGGCGACCTATAGACGTCGAGCATCGCGGACTCTCACATACCCACATATCCACATTTACTTTGAAAGATATAGACGATGTTTTGCATAAGTTCTCTGGTGAAGGTCAACCAGAAGTAGAGGTGTGGCTAACATTAGGGTGGAACGAATTACAAAAGTATATTGTATACGCGAGGTAGTTGCTCTTAGGACCAGCTAGAATATTTTGTCATTAAACGAGAGTCAAAACTACTATGAAAAGCGAAAAAGCTTTTCATTTCACCGTTTCACTGAATAAGAATTGACACCCTTGTTGCATTTTTTGAGCACATTGTGCCAGATGTAAACTCGGCCTAAGTCTTGTCGATTGTTTAACTATTTTTGTCGAGTTCTTACGAAGCAAAACAAAAGTTAACCATACTTCGCACGTTTCTGTATGAAGAATTTGACGCAACACCCAAACAGTGGCGTGTGCAGCAAAACACTGACTGATGTATGTTAGCCAAGCCAAATGTCCAATTTGGATTGAGTGGGCATAATCCTAAAAATATGTTTTTATTTGGGTTCAGTTCTGTCTGGTGTTTAACATATCCTGCAAGAAACATGCATACATTTTGATAATTTTACCCTGTATCGAAAAGTCTGATGGATGGTAATTTATGCCAATAAAATTCGAGGGTTTATCAGAATCTTTAAAAATATACATATTTACATTATCTTGGTTTTTCTGTCAGATACTTGAACAAACCGTGGACACCGAAAATATTTTGCAATATTTACAGAACTGTTTTATACAAGTGGTCAAATGGCAAGATCTATTTCGATTTTTCAATTCCAGTATTTTGGAGAGAGTCAAGTAAATAACAAACCGATTGTTATTTCTCTTTAAGAAAAGTTGCTGGATTCAATATGAAAAATCTAAAAAATATTACTTACGCGAATGTCCCATCGATTTCCAAACCAGTTAAACGTGCTCCAAATAATCCATTTCCAGTAATTTCCAGAGCGACGAACAAGGGGAGCGTGCTCACCAAGATTTAATGAAAATTTAAAGCATGCTGGGAGACTATTGGTCTAATACGTGAAACTGAACCAACACAATATAAACGTCGTTTAAATAACGCCATTCACTTTTGAAAATTTACTGATTTTAAATAAACTACTGATTTTTTATGTAAAAAACGAGTAAAAGCATTTTTTTTGTATCTCGAAAAAATTAAAGATATTTGGTAGACCCAGTCCAGTGTGTTATTCTAGAATTACGGGTACCTGATTGATGTGTCTTGTTTGGGTATGAAATATTAGATTCACTGAGTTGACAAGTAATTCGACACTTTGAACATATCGCGCACTAAATCATAAATAGTTCACTGAACGAATTTCTAATGACTTGGATAAGTTCTTTTGCAACACCGTCTTCCTGAACAATATAAAATACCGTTATGCAAGTTTTTATATTACATACTTGCGTCATTTGTACAGTATAAACAGTTTTTTGCCACTTTTTTGGAATTTTGACTGTCTTTGATTTAGGGCTAATAAATCAGTCAAAGTTTCAACGCTGGTGTAGTTAAACTACACCCAGAAAAAGATTGGTTGGAAAACGCTTAGTCCAATAAAATACCATTTGCATCAACTATATTTCAGTTCACTCTATCAATTTTCTGTTAATCCAAAAAACAATCCATGTTCATTGCCATAAGGGCATAATTGTAACAAATATATGATTGTGACAATACTTAAATTGATTGCATCAACCGAGCGTATGCTTTTGTCATGACTCACAAACTGATTGGTTAATCCAACCGAATAAAATATTACGAATTAGATTTTACTACTAACATTTGGTATTAGCAACTAAAAAATTGTCGTTCTATATTAAAATTAAAATAAAAACTTTCAATCAGTTGCAGCAACTAACTAGAGGTTGAGTTTACTATAATAGTTTATAGAAGCAAATTAAAAAATTAACTTTTGTGACTTTCAAAGAATTTATGATTTGTGAATTCTCAAATGGTTTTTGAAAGTCTGTGCATAAGATAACAGGTTTGTGGCTTTTCAAAATGTGTGGTTAAAGAAACGTATATAGACATGCTTCACCATTAGGAAATAAATTTCAATTAAAATAAACTTATGACAATATGTCAAATAATAAATTTCTTAAATTGTGTATTTTTATTTGCGTTTATTGTTTATTTTTATTTCAGCAAGGAAGCCCAATTTTTCTTTTACAGGTACCAATTATGATATTGTTTTAATTATATTAACCAAATTTTCGGTAGCAAGAATAACATTTATTTCAAATTCCATACTGTCAACCAATTTTTTCTGTTGCTGCAACTATTGGGTTGAGGGTTATAATTAAAATATAGTGGTACCACAAGAAAATTTCAGTCGCTATAGCAGAATTCTATGATAGTTGCTGCAACCGCCAAAATTCAATTGGCAACAAATTCGGTTGCCACAACTAATCTGTTTTCTCTGTGTAAACTGAAATTTATATGCAGTTTGAACTCAACATGAGTAAATCAGTGAACCATTACCTTACGTGTAGTTTAGCTAGTTTAAACCAAAAATAGAGGTTAACTTGAACTGATTTATTAGCCCTTAGTGTGCGATGTGTACTATTTTAAGTGTTGCCAGGTAATACCAGTTTTTAATCAAAATAAAAGGACAATTCAGGACAGTTGATTAAAAATAGGACACTTTAAAAAAAAGTTTAAAGGACATAGTGTTAAAAAAAGTCCTTTAAAAAAAGGACGAATGGTCACCGGATCCATGCCCTACAAGAAATGAACGACTGAAACACAAACGACATTTTTTCACTAACACACTTGCAATAATTTTCCACTGAACTTAAGAGTGACAGTCAATTGACTGGTCATTTGACCGATAGTAATGGCCGATACATTTATCAATTATAGTTGCTCTTCTCTAATATGGATGTGAGAGTGAAACATCTAATGTGCATATGCCAAAACTTTTAAGACATCGCATTTCATTGTAAAATATACAATTCATTCGGTCTGTGGAATTAAAATTTATAGAAGTGATAGCAACAATAATGTATAAACCAAATTGAAAAGTTTAATTTAATTTAAACATTTATGTATTTCTTTAAAAAGTTTAGATACATCTTTATAAAAAGCAAGGTGTGTTGGAGCTGGAAAAAATGCGTGATTGGTACCACCTACGTTATTTTGTTTTTTTAATTGTTTTATTTCCGTTTTTAAATATGTATATTAGTTATTTCTTTTTTTTTATAACAAAAAACAATTGAAATAATATAAAAATTATATTTATTTATTTCATAGTTACAATTCGCCAGTTTATATCTAAACATGGGCTAGTCATAGTTGACCAGTTTCTATGTAATCATAGTTATAGTTGGCCAATGTTTATGCAATCAGTGACTGGCAAAAAGAAGCAGAGTAAGCAGTTCAGATATATGTGTTTTTTTCGTTAAGTGAAATGAATAAGAGAGAGATACAAAATCGCACTTACACAAATGTTTTGTAATTTTTTTACCAAGACTCTAATAAACTTACTGGAGACTATAACTGAGATTTAGGTTATCGCTACTGGTCAAATTACCAATCAATTGATTAGTATTTTTCCTGTGGTGTACTTAACTATTTTTTTTAAGAATGGTTGGTGGATCAAACTATTCCGGGGCGACGAAATATAAAATTTAAAAATATTCAAAACCTCTTAAAATATTTGTAAAATTTAAACAAAAAAAAACATGTTCACCATTATAGATCAAACAAAGCACTTTATATTGTGTGTTATCATACTCCTAACCAATTCAAGATAAATTTCAATTAATTTATTTTGCCAAACATTTTCTTCTTGCCTTCTTTATTTTTAATTATCTGTTTTCTTTCTGAGTTTAATTTGTTTAAATCCTATATACTCACATTTTAACTTTCAAGATAGTTGAAAAAAATCATTTAAGAATATACTAGTTATAATAATTGGATAAAAGTTCACAAAAATTTTATTAATTCCAAAGCGGAACAGTGGTTTTCTTGTTTAAATAAAAATAGCCGATCCTTATGCATTTATATCTGCTGATTATTAGTTTTTTCTAGCAGCCCTAGTTTTAAGGATATAGTGACATTTAGCATTTTTTTAAGAGAAGCAACACTCAGGCAGTGAATGCCTACTACTATTATTAGGTGTTACCTTCTTAAGGAAAGGGCAGGGATAATGATAGAGAAGACAAGAAAATCTTCTATGCTTTTTGCACATTTCTTAATAATGCAATGTTGCAGCGCGCTTGTGTTAAATTTTTTAATTTTTTTTAAGCTGTGGTTAGTAGCAATTTTATTGGTTATTTTAATTCTCCGATGATTCTGCTACACAACGAAGGAGGGCGCTCTGATGTTAGAATTAGTATCTGCTTAATTCGGTATAATTCAGTGACCAGTGCTATGCCTTCATCACTTCAACTTTCCTACAACAACTGGCACATCAGAAAAATGCGTGGCGTTGTTATTTAATGACTGCTGGATAGAGGGATTGAACGCAGTACCTTCGGTTGCGTAGTCAAGGTGCTAACTATTTCAGCCAACGCCGCCCTCATTTGCAGCATTTGCATAATTTACACCACTTTTTTAATATTCGCTTAATATTTCACGAATGATCCTCCCAACATTAATATACTTTTTGCATAATTAATCTACATAAAATTATCTTTTAGTTTTAGTTGATTAGACGCACATTGATGGGTGTATCAGGACATTAAAAATCGTGTATTTTTGGTTTAGTCCTTAAAACTTTTTATTTAAATTTTTGAAATTACAATAATTGAATTTTCTGTACTTTTGCCCGCTTTATTATTTTTCTAGCACCTCTAGTTTTAGAGATATTATGCGTTACATTAAAAAATACTTTAAGTCTATCTACTCTAGGGTTGTCGATTTTGTTTTGGCTGGATTGTCCCGCTTTTTTAGTACCTGTCCAGTTTCAAGCTAAAATAAAATTTGTCCAGCTAAAACAAAATGTTTTTAATATTTATTGCCCTAAATTTCTAACGATAAACTATACATCGGCTATTGCTGTCTTCGCGCAGTTTATAACCAATTACCAAAAGATTTGTAAAATTACAAAATATGGTCCTACTTTTTAATGAAAATTGAAAGCAATGAATTAAAAAATTTACAAAAAGTTGTAACGCATTTTGTGAAAGAGTTTTTAGTATCTTAAGACTTTCGATCTTACTAGAGCGAAAATATTAATAAGAACTATCTTATAAAAATCTTGCAAAGATTTCTTCAAATACCTAAAGGTTTGGAATTAGCAAAATCCATAAGCGCATATATAAAATATATTTGGTAGAAAAAACGGGCTGTTGAGATCAACAGTTGTGAAACTGTTGGCAATAGTTGGCCCCAATAGTTACGTCTTAGAAACGTCTTCATGAATATAATCAAAGAATATAGATTGTATAGAATACGCATCTGAGCTAAAAAATTAAAAATTTTTTGCTTACGCTTTAGATGCGGGGGGGGGGGGAGTATAAAGCGCAAGCAAACACACACTGAGAGCATTATATTCTTTGCTCTTATCACCAGCGTTGCCATTGTGCGACTTAAGTCGCATTTTGCTACTTTTTCAACAGCAAAACATGCGGCCAATTGCAAAAAAAAATATGTAAAAATATCCGAGTTTTACCACAAAAAATACCGATTTTCGGAGGAAAGTTGCTGTTGTTGAAATAAAGCTTGTTTTAAGGATGATAAGTTTCCAAATTCTGCAGTTGTAAAGTCAGTGAATTACACCTTATTTCTTCATCTTTATACAATATAATTTACAAAAAAAAACATAAAGTATAAACATAAATTAGCGTTACTAAACATTTATAAAATAGACTTAAAGTAGACACTTGTCAAAGATTAGATTCCAAGTTAAGAACTTATTAAGAAATATAGGATGTTCAGTTAAAAAAAATATGTATTTAAGGACTATGCATAATGCCTAGAAAAAATAGTATAACTATATTATCCTCTTCAGAATTGAATTTTAAAATTTTCTACAAAACTTTAAATGGTTTTTCCTCAAAGTAAATTTTTTGAGTTATGCTGGTTTTTAAGTAAATAAGTGGGATGAACCATGTCCAATATATGTATTTATGTTTTTACAGTTTCTATTTTTTTTATAAATCTTAAGTAATTGGGTAAATTACTGCACTCAATATCGAACGAAATATGCATTTAATTTCGATTGGAATTTCATTCGATATGAAATGCCGCAACTTGACCACTCTTTTTTTAGATTTCATGATTTTGATATATTTAGTAGCTATCTATAATAGGTTTATACTCGTCTTATTTGCAATTAAAAACTGTATTTGTAAATACTCTACCAGCCATTATTATAGAAATATATTTGTAGTTAATTAATTAATTATTTGAATTATTTTTACTTTTTTCATTTGTAAATAAAAAATTATAATAAAAAGAAAATGAATTAACTTCAGTTTTCCCATCTATATTTTACTTTACTTTTTTTGATGCTGATCATTTATATACATACATACATGTATACTTTAAGGCCCCATTTTTGGCTTCCAAATTTACTTCATTTGAACATTTTTTAACTTATAAACATTTATAAAAAGATTAAAGATGAAAGTAAGTTAAAATACATATTTTTTTTAATTGTGATACTCCGAGTAATAATTTGCATTTGGAATCAAGGATTTGGGTGTCAGATTTTTTGCAATATTTTCACCATTTATTGGCTTTTCTATCGACCAAAACAATTAAATGATCGACATCATCGAGCCCAATATCACCAACTGGACGAACAGCTCTTTTTCTAATACATGATATGCTAAACTGTGGGCGTGTGCCAAACGTTAGAAAAGTACTATGGTAAAAAAATATTTGCCTGTGGGGAAAAAATTTCATTTTTCCGCTGTGCCAAATGATATCTTTTTTGACCATGTAAAATTTTGACAAATTCGCTTGAGCATAGAAAGAAGCTGATGAAACAATTGCTGCGCCGGCGGTTTTGCTTCGCCTGACTATAAGCCGCCGGCTACCAACAAATTTTTAAGAGGACATTTTTATATAAAACAATAATCTTGTAGCAATAAATTATATAATATTATATATATCATGCAACATTTTTCGCAAACTAAAATAAACAATGATTTTTTCACAATCTAATTAAACTTAAAAGACGTAAAATCTTTGTATTGGGCGACGGCTCGAAGCGACGGCGGTGGATTTAAATTTTATGATACCATGCTTTTTATTGCAGCTTGTCAAAAATTTACCTGTTGTGTCAAAATTTCTACTAGCCCCCAGGGCTGGTTTGGTAATGGTTATCATTACATATATAAATGTGGAAACAAATTAATTAGTTTTGATTTGTTTCAACATAAGATGCCAGTTTTTATCTACTAGATGCAAATTGCATTAAAATACAATTATTATGTACCAACGGCTTTGATACATGAAGACACTTGACGGGGGCTAAATTTGACGACTACTGGACTGTCTACGCTCTTTACTTTTAAATAAAAGGTGACGCTAAATAGTTTGCTTCTCCTTCTGTTAAACGAATACTTTTTAGGTAACTGTAATAGTTTAAGTAATGATGAAAGATTTTTTTATTTTATTCCTTTTTAATTTATTTTTTATTGATCCATCTATCTATCTGTTTGCTTTTTCGTTTATTTTTCTATAGAACTGTGTATTTATGTTTGTTGAATACGTGTATTAAAAACATTGGAACTAAAAGTTTTAAAAAAATCAACTTTCTTTTTACTTTATGAAATGATTAAAAAATTCAAGATTTTATATTAGAAAAATACACAATTGATAAGTTTTAGCCCTTATAGACACGGAAACTTTACTTTGCAAAGCCTTAATTCAGCAGGGAGAAAGACAGAAAGAGATAGTATTTATCACTCTGTCTTTCACACACCTGAATTAAGACTTTGCAAAGTAAACTTTCTGTGTATAAAATGGGTGTTTCTAAGAATCAGAAACTATCGATAGTATCGATGGCATCAAAAATTACTGTCCAAACTATCGAATGGAGCCACTATTGAAGGTTTTTCAGCTCTACCCTACGGCATACATTCTGTTAAAATGATACAAAGGGATAAATTGAAAAAAGGGTCACAAAAAGTTTCATTGGCACGAAAAGGGGTCAAAAGTGATACTTTAATGTCACAACGGCAACGCTGTTCTCAGCAATGCGAGCGTAGCATACACTGCAGAAAGAAATGAGTGTGTACGATTGTTGCCTTTTTGGCATTTTCACTGCCAGATTTGGCATTTTCATAAGTTGAAAAGCATTCAACTTTTAAAAAATTCTGCCAAATGCTTTTTGGCAGAATTTGCTTGAAATAAAAAATGTTAATTTGATAAATTTTTTATCTATTAATAAATGTAAATTTTTTAAAATTATGTGTATCCTACGTAATGAAGATACAACGAATACCTATGTATTATATGGTATGTATTGCATACATATGTAGGTATGTATATGGAGCCCTTTTTTCAATTATCCGTAAGCGACAAAAATTAAAGCTTTCAGAAGATGCATCCAAATATATTTTACCATACATAAATTGTCGCTTAAGACAAAATTTTACAGCCTGAGTTTTAAAAGATATCAAACATTTCGACATTTTGATAATTCTAAAGTATGGGTAGGCCATAGCTTTAATTTCAATTAAAAAGTTTATTTTTTAAAACATCTTGCTTTCAATTAAACCGAAAATAGGTCTCGATATACATGCATTCCTACATACATATATACCCTGAAGGAAATGTAGATGGTAAAATGTACTGAGTCGCTTTTGAATTTGTCACCAGTAGTGCGATTCACTAACTTTTTTTAACGATAATCGCATCTTTAAAATAATTATAACGAAAATTTATCGAATTTGCTATTCAGTAACATTTTTAACGATATTCGCTGTAGGTTAATGTCAGCTGTGTAGTTATTTAAGCGACACAGCTTAAATAACGGTTTATTTTATCGACAAAAACTAACAGAAAATATCAGCTGCGTACTACCGTTAAAAAGAAGTTATAGAATCACAGCGACACAATGCATAGACAAAAATTACGATTGTCGGATCGTTAAAAATTACTGAATCGCACTACAGTACTACTTTCTAATTATTCCCCATACAATACTTTGTGCATGTGCTTGTCATTGGAAATCTACTAGTAACACTAAAACCATTGACTAGGTACTGAATACTTAGTTCTTATGGAAACATGGTGACATACCAACCAGACATTTACTGGTACATTTCTATATCTTACGTACATACAAATTTTTTTAAATTGACAAGTTGTTGAAAAATTCACCAGAAATACACCACATCTGTTTTCTCTCTTTCCTTTGTACTGATGAATAGAAGAAAAACTGTAGACAATGTAACTACTAAAATTGTCACCAGAATTATATTCTTGACATAAAAACACACAGTCTGAAAATACATAAATATTCATATCTATGGATAATATCCAACACATACATATGTATGCATGTATATATATATATATACATATGTGCTATAAAAACACCTGTAAATACTAATAAGTTTGTGAAATTCAAAGCTATTTCAATAAAAAATTTTAAATTTAAATCTTGCATTATACATTTGTTCGGTAGAACATTTTAGCAGAATTTTTTTTACAGATCTAGCATTCTTAAATCATCATTTTCTGGCAACACTGGCGTGTACGCCGGACAGGTAATACTGGAAATACCCCTCATAGAAAATTTTAGCTTGTATGAGATGCGCATTCTACTCAACTATGCGTTTCTAAAGGCTCAGTTAGCCGACTGTAATGTAATGTAACTGTAACGTAGAAAACAGCTGATCTATATTTTTATATGAAAAGCAGGTTACGTTACATTACATCTCTGTAACCATTTTCATTACTTTTCACATAACAATACCGATCAGCTGTTTTTTACTGTTGCAGTTACTTTACATTACTGTCGGCTAACTGAGCCTTAAGACAAACATTCAACGGTTGCACAACAGCTACTACGTCTTATGAATGTACACATTTTTATTAATTTTTTAGCATTTTTTGCCCCAACGTCCAAAAAAATTAAATTGTTTTTTTTGTTTTCTTTGTGTCTTTTTAGTATGATTTTTTTCGTTATTTAATTTTAATACGTACAGCTACGATCAAAATAATATCATCACGAAACTTTAAATCGAACATTAGTAAAAAATAAATTGTTTTGCAGACAATTTATCTAGCTTATTCTATCATCTATTCGATAACAGATTATATATTATTAATGAATATGCTACGATGGTCGAACTGGAAAATCAAATTATTTTAATATATTTTGAAGATACCGGTTTGTCAAATTTTTTATATCTCATTTTTTTTAATAAATAATTATGTATGTTTAGTACTAATCTAGTTGATCACCCGTTTTTCAGTCCTTTTAATTTTTGACCTTCAATTTTTTATTGGCTAAAGGCTGGTACTCTGTTCAAAGTTGCGAAAAATTTTCAGCACCATTGGTTATTTCGCGTAAAAAATTTGACATGTACTAAATGTAGCCCAACTCGCGGTTTTTTTTATAAATTTCTCGCTTTTATTGCTTGAAATTATGCAACATTGTCAAAATTCCGTGCGAAAAAAGCACTGCTCATGTTGTTTCGCAGATAAACTAAAATGATGCCAGACTAATTTTGCATGGAAAGACCTGATTTTACGTGTTTTTCACAACAAGAACAGAGTACTACTTTTGCGAATTTATTTCGCAAATATTTCATACAAAATACTTTTATACGTAGTTTGACAGCATTTCGCACGAAATTGTGAACAGAGTACCAGGCTTAAGAAAATATTTTTATACCCTTTACCAAAAAATGGTAAAAGGGTATATATAGGTTTGTCATTCCGTTTGTAATTTCTAGAATATTAATAAGCGAGCCATAAAGTATATATATTCTGGATTCTTATGCATAGGGAAGACGAATAAGCGATGTCCGTCTGTCTGTACGTGAAATCGGTTTTCCGAAGCTCCCAGAAAAGCTAGAGACTTCGTTCTTAGACTGGTGTGTCAGAAATGGTCGAAATAAGATTGGTATTGAAAATCAGCGAAATCGAGCAAGCCGTCTCAGAGCTGGGAAGCATAAACTTCATTTTGCCATACAAAATAACTACCGAAAACTAGTTATTATTATTTTTTAACCCCCGACTAAAAAAAGGGGTGTTATAAGTTTGTAGTGTGTGTCTGTGTGTCTGTGTATCTGTGTGTCTGTCTGTGTCCACGTACAGGCCAAACGGGTGGACCGATTTTCATTTAGTTTTTTCTGTTTGAAAGATGACTTGATCGAGAGGGTTCTTAGCTATGTTTGAAAAAAATCGGTCCAGCCGTTTAGAAGATATAACATCTTTTCTAAAAAAAGTCGGGGGTTTTTAAAGTTTTTAATTTTTGTTATTTATTAAATAAACTTATTTTATACTTCAGTATGAATAAAATTAATATTTCTTAATAAAAAATATAAAAAAAATTAAAAAAATTAAATAGACGTTTCCAGGGTTGGAAAACTTTAACTTTTTTATACAAAATTATGCAAAATTAATTTACTAAAAGAAATTTTCCCTTTTTTCTATAAATTAAATATATCTTATATTTTAAGGAGAAAGAGATTGGGTTAAAAAATCAGAAAAATCAAAAAGGATAATTCCAGGGTTGCGAAACTTGAAATTTTTGTGATATAAAAAATTAACTACCGTAAACTAATTTTTATATGTTTTTATTAAATTAACTTATTTTATACTTCAGTACAAATTAAATTGGTATTTTGAATTAAAAAAATTAAAAAGACGTTTCCAGGGTTGGAAAACTTTAATTTTTTTTTATACAAAAGTAGCTTACTAAAACAAATTTTTTCTTTTTCTCTATAAATTAAAAATATCTTAGATTCTTAAAAGAAAAAGATTGGCGTAACAAATCAGAAAAATCAAAAAGGATGATTCCAGGGTTGGGAAACCTTAACTTTTTTTGTTATGTAAATGTAACTTACTAAAACAAATTTTTCCTTTTTTTCTATAAACTAAACATATAAAATGCTCTTAAAAGATTCCAGGGTTGGAAAACCTACGATTTTTGTGATATATACAATTAACTACCGTAAACTAATGTTTTAATTATTTTTATTAAATAAACTTATTTTATACTTCACCACGAATAAAATTGGTATTTCAAATAAACAATTGAACTTAAAAAAATTAATAAGATGTTTCCAGGGTTGGAAAACTTTAACTTTTCTTCTTTTACAAAAGTAACTTACTAGAACAAATTTTTTCTTTTTTCAATAAATTAAACAAATCTAATGTTCTTAAAAGGAAGAGATTGATGTAAGAAATCAGAAAAACAAAAAGAATGATTCCAGGGTTGGAAAACCTACGATTTTAGTGATACATAAAATTAACTACCGTAAACTAATTTTTTATTTATTTTTATTAAATAAACTTATTTTATACTTCACCACGAATAAAATTGGTATTTCAAATATAAAAAAATTTAAAAATTTAAAAAGACGTTGTCAGGGTTGGAAAACTTTAACTTTTTTTCTTATACAAAAGTAAATTACTAAAACAAGTTTTTCCTTTTCTATATAAATTAAGCATATCTTATATTCTTAAAAGAAAAGGATTGGTGTAGGAAGTCAGAAAAATCAAAATGGATAATTCCAGGGTTGGGAAACTGAAACTTTTTGTGATATAAAAAATTAACTACCGAAAATTTATTTTTATTTTTTTATTAAATGAACTTATTTTATACTTTAGTACGACTAAAATTGGTATTTCAATTTAAAAAAGTTTAAAACACGTTTCCAGGGTTGGAAAACTTTAACTTTTTTTTATAGAAAAGTAACTTACTAAAGCAAATTTTCCCTTTTTCTCTATAAATTAAACATATCTTATATTCTTAAAAGAAAAAACAATTGGTGTAAGAAATCACAAAAATCAAAAGGGATGATTCCAGGGCTGGGAAACTGAAACTTTTTGTGATGTAAAAAATTAACTACCGAAAATTAATTTTTATTTTTTTTATTAAATAAACTTATTTTATACTTCAGTACGAATAAAATTGGTATTTCAAATAAAAAAAAAATTAACAAATTTAAAAAGACGTTTCCAGGGTTGGAAAACTTTAACTTTTTTTTATATAAAATGAAATTACTAAAACAATCTTTCCTTTTCTTTATAAATTAAACATATCTTATATTCTTAAAAGAAAAGAAATTGGTGTAAGAAATCAGAAAAATCAAAAGGGATGATTTCAGGGCTGGGAAACTGAAACTTTTTGTGATATAAAAAATTAGCTACCGAAAACTAATTTTTATTTTTTTATAAAATGAACTTATTTTATACTTCAGTACGAATGTATTTGGTATTTCAAAATAAAAAAGTTAAAAAATTAAAAAGACGATTCCAGGGTTGGAAAACTTTTACTTTTTTGTACAAAAGTAACTTACTAAAACAAATTTTTCCTTTTTTAGTATAAATTAAATATATCTTAAATTCTTAAAAGAAAGAGATTGGTGTAAGAAATCAGAAAAATCAAAAAGGATGATTTCAGGGTTGGGAAACTTACACTTTTTGTGATATATAAAAGTAACTAAGTCTAATTAATTTTTATATTTTCCTTTATAAATTATATATATTTTACGTTTTGGAAAGAAAAGTTTGGTATAGAAAACTATAAAAATAAAAGCCACAGCTCCAGAGCTGGAAACTATGATTTTTTTTCTAAACATTAAAGTAACTAATTAAAACATTTTCCTTTATAAATATAAACGTAAAACGTTTTGGAAAGAAAAGTTTGGTATAGAAAATTATAAAAATAGAAACCACAGCTTCAGAGCCGGAAACTTTGAACTTTTTTTCTGGATATTAAAGTAACTAAATACATCATTTTTTTTTAATTTCCGTTTTTCTTTTTGCCCTTAACGCACTTTTTATATTTTTTTAAGAACTACTATATCGATATAAGGAATCAGAAAAATCTAATAATATGATTCTAGGTGAAATTGTTTTTTTCTTTGTGTTTATACCTTATGTATGTGCTTATGTACTACATAAACGCACTTTGGTAACGGGTATATAAGATTTGGCACAGCCGAATATAGCACTCTTACTTGTTTTGCTTATTTTTTTATTACTCTAAACAAGATATAACAAAATTATCAAACAATAAAATTCTTCCTTAGTTATCAAAAATGTTGAAGGTCAAAATTCAAAGGACTAAAGGCCGGGGCACAATGAATCCGTCATACGTTAAACTTCGCCTTTTTCAACAGACAGCTAAGTTGAAATACATGGTTTCTTATGAGGGCTGTTACATTCAGTACGTGTCCGTCAACGCAAAGTACAAAAACTGGTAAACTTTTAACTTTTTGCATACGTTGAGTAGTTTGACAAATATTGGTTGGTTTTTTTGGTATGTTCTGAATTAGGCTTTAGTGTTTTGTGGCAGCAACAATAAAATTAAACAAAAAAATAAAGGAAATAAATAAAAAAGTTTGAATTTAATAAATAAAATGGAGAATCAACCTGTTGAAGCTGTTGAAATGTTTCCGTTAATAAAGTACTCATTGTGCCAACCTTCTCCGTCGTTGCGATAATGTCAGTTGAAAAAGGCGAAGTATAACGTATGACGGATTCATTGTGCTCCGGCCTTAAAAAACGGGTTTCTTTAACATAACAAATCTGGTTATACAATCTGTTCTAGATAGACGAAAACAAAATCTAGATTATTTATCTACAAAACACTTTTTATTTTTCCGTAATGTTAGATTTCGTTTTAAAGATAAATCCTTTTGAATTTCAACGTTAGATGGCCATATTATTTCGTGTTACTATTATTTTGATCGTAGCTGTACATGTACACATATGGATAAATGAACTGAAAACAACTTAAGTTTAGTTATATTTGGCTATGTTAATAGTGTATTAAGGCAGAATTAGTTTGTACGTGCTGTTCTGTTCTGAATCAGCTGTTTTGTTTCTGTTGAGTTGAAAATCTGTATGTGTGTTTAGTTTTTCCTTTTTCGTTCTGTTGCGGACAAATCTGTAGAAAATAGAATTCAACGTTAAGTGACAGCCAAAAGTGTGTATGTATTAGTGTGTTGTGATATTGTGTACAAGTGTACACAACAGAACAGCAACAGAAAGTAAAGACTAATGAAGCCTTTAGAGTATTACATAAAAAATTTAAAAAACAATGTAAACATATATTTTTTTATAAAATTGTTTGTGTAACAAAAAAGTAACTAACTATTCTTTCGTGAAAATTTTATTTCAAAATGTCCAACTATCTTTTAATAATCCCGCTTTTGTAATTCATATGTCCAGCTTTTTGTTAATTTCAATCTGGCAAGTCCAATCTATTCCCATGTGATCAAAAAAAAAATTTTTTATATCACATTGTCAATTTACAAGTCATTAATGCAATTGCTACGTATAAATATACATATGTGACAGCGCATATAGAAAGGGACCTAAGGGTAAAAAAAATTAATTGTCACTTTTTTTTTTTGATCTGAGCATCGAATGAGACCTATCCCATGCCCCAAAAGTGTTCCCTCCCAGAGATATGCGCGTTTTATCATGTGATGGTACACCAAAGATACACGTATTTAAATCTTTAAAATGACTCTCATGAACAAAACCGGTTTTTACCATTAGGTCCCTTTCTATTTTGCGCGTCACATATATGTACTTATGTATATAATGCACAATATCTATGAAACTAGAGGTGCTAGAAATATTTATTTATTTATTTAATACATATTATACAAAGTAAATTTGTATAATATGGTGTTGCACAAGTATCGGCGGAGTAACTAGACCATATGCCCAAGATGGTATTAACAGTATTTTAAAAGTTTTTGTGACTGACTGTACACGACCTATGCCTTCACATGGGAAGTAGCAACGTGGTTGTTAAAGAAATTCCACAAAAAACCGCAAGATTGTACGGTTATCCGTGGCAGATCAGTTAACCAGTGCAAGCGAGACGAAAAACTCTCGAAGGCCAAACAACATGCACAAGCCTGACCGCACTTAAGAAATAATTACGATGACGCGAGAGATGTTCCTCAACCCAGAGCTGCTTTACGACTGTGCTAGATATATAATAAAGCTATTTTCGTAATCAGCTGACAAAAATAAATAAAAACAGCATTTTTTAACATCCTTGCAATAACAGTAAGAGCCATTTTCACAACTTCCCTTTAGCTAAAGGTAGGATTTTGTCTGCCCAATAAATATTTTTGCATTGTTACAACTTAAATTTTTAAATGGTACTATTATCAATAATAATGATTTTTAATGGATAAAATAATAATAAGTGCAGGTATTGTAATGCAAAGCCATTTATCGCGCAGACAAAATCCTATCTTTAGCTAAAGGGAAGTTGTGAAAATGGCCCTAAGATACCTTGAGATACTCATCATTGAAATAAATTTTTGTGTATCATGTGTTTGGACTACGGAGGACCCTTCGTGAAATATTAAGCGAATAATACAAAAAGTGATGTTAATTATGCAAATGCTAAATATTACTAACGTCCCTTTTCACAATGTATGATTAGGAGTTAACGTGAACTTTAACTGACAGTTCTTCATACAAAACTTGCCGTTAAAATCCCTGTTAGCTTTTAATTGTACATTGTGAAAAGGGCCGTAAATCTGTAAAACTACAGTTAATAGGGAAAAACTAATGACGCCATCGTAATCAGGAGATAAAAATAAACAACATAAAATAACCTCTAATTTCTTGTGCTATGCTATTTAAATTATTTTTCATTATAATTCCTGGTTATGTAGTGTTTGTCGTATTTGAATTAAAATTTATTTTAAATACTTAAAACTAAAGTCTTATGATATTATTATTATAACTCAGTTATATGTTTTTATATAAATATTATTTTTTAAGTTTAAAATTTATAAACGCACTAATAATCCCAAATTAATATTTTACTTATTGAGCAAAATATTTTTTTATTAACAAAAAATTGTAGCAATTCCCATAAAAAACACTAATTAGTCCCAAATCACACTATGCAAGTCTTATTGCTAAGCTGATTAGTTTCAAGGAGAGAGAGACGAGGGGAACAGCAACGTTTCTTTTCCCCCCGTCTCTCTCTCCTAATAAACTAATCATCTTAGCAATAAGACTTGCATAGTGTAAATATGGACTTACGACTACAATTTGAAGCTGAAAAAAAGTCAGCCAATGTAGCAATGATAAAGTAAGAAAATAAAAAACATGTTGATTATTGAGTTCTTGTTTCAACTTTGTTATTTGTTATTGAGCTTCTCATTTGTTTAAATGAAAGTTTATAATATAATAACTCTAGTTGGTCTAAGAAGCTTTGGGTAAAGGTTCCCTGATGATCTGCATTAGCAACAGTGAAATGCGCATAGGATCCAGCTAAACCCCTCAATAATCAATTTCAATGTATTTTAATAAAAGAATATTTTACTTAATAAGTAAAATATTAATTTGGGATTATTAGTGCGTTTAAAAATTTTAAACTTAAATTGTAACAATTCCCATAAAAAACACTAAATATTATTTTTATTTAAGTTAAAGTTTGTTTCTTAATACTCTTTAGCTAATTAAATAGTTAGAAATTATTAATCTTAAAATAGTAAAAAAATTGCATATTATAATTACATGTTTTATTTTATAAATTTGAATGTATGTATGTACATATGTAATTAGTTCTTATACACACACTGAAAGGAAAATCATTCATTCTGAGAATGAAAGGGTTTTATTCAATGTTCCACATTATATTAATGAAACTTTTCATTAATACAATGTGCAATTACATTGTATACAAGAAATCTTTCATTGTATCAATAAAAATCAATACATTGTTTAAATGAATTTTCTCTTTAGCGAATTTGGGGAAACTATTAGTAAGTAAGTATTAGTAAGTTTCTACTTATTGTATACAGTTTAACAAACATAAATAAATCAATAGTTATTTTGTTCAAAAATACTTTCTATTTCTTATTTTCATGTTTTAATTTCAAAGCAGTATGGTTGTCATAAATGCAAAGAAATCCTTTCATTTATACTATAGGTCTGCACAGATATAACTGTTTGCATCAGTTTTGCGGGTGTTGGTTCCTGTATGTACAGGTACATATGTATGTTATTCAGCGTTTCTGTTCTAGTCATAACTTATCAGTGCAAGCAAATCAGTACCCCTATTCTTTCTTCTTTCCTCTCTCTTTCATAAACTCAGACTTGATTCAGGAAAAACATTCGAATCTAAAACATGACTAGTAACAGAAACGCGGAATAACATACAGTATCTGTACATACCAGAACCAACACACGCAAAACTGGTGCAAAGAGTTATATCTGTGCAGGCCTATAATTTATACAATGCAGGTTTTGCAAATAATCGCAGATTTTCAAAATCGCGATTAGGAATAAAATATCTGCGATTAATCGCGATTATCGATTAAACACGATTAATCAAGAAAATATACTATTATAATTTTTTTAAAACCAAAATAAATACATTGCGCCATGAGTTTTAGTCGAACTGTATGGGTTTAGCCAAAGAAATTTAATTATTTTGTCCTGAGTTCGTGTTTTTTTTATTTAATTTTTCAATTAAATTATATTTTTATTTTGAGAAAATTGTAAGGCATGTAAAATGAAGTTCGTAAATCAGCACTTATGAGTATCAAAAACAATACGAATTATGGGAAATCAATCTTTTGATAGGAAAAGTTTTCTAGGACGAAGTATATTTCTACTTTCTTAATTTATTTTTAATTTAATTGTGTATCCACTCCTGATGAATTTATATAAAAATGAATAAACAAATTCATATAAAACCGGTATTTTTTATACCGTTTTTTTATACGAAGTTGTTCATTAAATATAAATCCTTCACGTGCGAACACTCACTTATAACTATATCCTTTTTTACTATTTCTATGATTTTTGTAATAATGCGAGGTCCTAAGATAAAACAAACTGCACCTATTTGCCAACCAAATGAAAAATATTTGTATCAATCGTAATGAAATCTGTGAGATATTACGACGTTTTTTTAAATAAAAAAAGAATATAATAAAATAAAATAATAAATTTAATAAGTGCTTAACTTGGATTTTAATTATCGTTTTGTCTTATAATATTTTTATTGCATTAAGGTGTAGGAAAATAAAATGATGCACATCGATTTTAAATCGTTTCTTGTGTTTTTTGTAAGTTTCTGTCCCTACTTGTTTATTTTATTGGAATTTCCAAAAAGCTTATGTAAATCTCAAATGATTTTTGAAAGTTTGGTTGAAGTCTACTGATGATTTGTTAAAGCGCCAATGAAATGCGAATATACATATGTATATAGACATGTTTATTCCAAATGTACACATACATTTTGTATAAAAAATTTTAATTTTAATTTTTTATGAGTTGAATTTGCCCTCTATACGAATTTGTCATAAATTCTCTGCTTAAAAAAGGGGACAATTTTTAATCGTATACGAGCGATTAATGGATTCGATTACGATTACTATTAAGAGGTTCGATTAAACGCGATTACGATTACGATTATAATCGCTGTGCAATCCCTAATCCGTGTGCACACTTAATTTTTTTTTAAATTCGGTAGAATCGACAAAAAAATCGGTAGATTTGAATGAAATTCGGTAGAACATTTTTTTTCTTCAGAGAAACATAAAAAATAACAATTCAAAGAAACATAAAAAATAACAAAATATATGTACTTATGTATATATAAAGGGTAAGTGCAAGGAGTATCAAACTAAACAGGTTCCAAAAGCGCATTTAAAACTTCACATGTGATTGGAAATTAAACTACCATAAACAATGAAGCATTTCCAATAAAAAAAGTGTCATCCCCAGTTATTTGCCCTTACCCTTTGTATAGATATGCTATGCATATATAAAATAATATACATAAAAAACGGGAATTCAGTTTTTGTGCATAGGTTTTATAAAGCTACTCAAATCACTTTTGTTTGACAAACATTTGTAACTACAAAGATTATATGTAAGATCCATTTATGAATTTAAACTTTTATGCGTTGGTAGGAATAAATATTTCATCCCCAAGGCACAATTCTTTGACAAATATTAGGTTACTTATAGTTTCAGTTTTTAACCGATTTCTTTGTTCTGTTTTAATGATTTTCATGACAGAAAATTACCGCTCTGCGGCTGCACTGCTATGTGGCAAAATAGGCAATTTACACATACATATATCGACTTAAATTACTAAATAACAATATTCGGTAGATTTCAGACCTTGTTCGGTAGAATTGGTAGATTGTTAACTTCACAAACATATTCGGTAGAATCTGCTGAATATCGGTAGAAGTGTGCACACTGTCCCTAATACAATGAATCCGTCATGCGTTAAACATCGCCTTTTTCAACTGACTGCTAAGTTGAAATACATGGTTTATTATGAGGTATGTTACATTCAGTACATGTCCGTCAACGCAAATTACAAAATTTGGTCAACTTTTAACTTTTTGTGTACGTTGAGTAGTTTGACAGATATTGGTTAATTTTTTTGGTATGTTATGATTTAGTTTTTTGTGTTTTGTGGCAGCAAAAATAAAATTAATCACAAGAAATAAACGAAATTAATACAAAAAGTTGAATTTAATAAATAAAATGGAGAATAGACCTATTAAGCTGTTCAAATGCTTGCGTCAATAAAGTACTCATTGTGCCAACCTTCTCCGTCGTTGCGTTGTCAGTTGAAAAAGGCGAAGTTTAACGTATGACGGGTTCATTGTGCCCCGGCCTTTATCCATTCACGTTCTTATCACCTCTATACAACGATAAAAAAGTTGTGCCAAACATTGAATAAAAATGCTTGTTTTAAGATTTTTGTTTGATTCTTTTAAATTTATGTTTGTATATTGTTATTCTCAATAATATATTAACGCCCATATTTATAAAAAATATTTTAGGTTTATTACAGGTTTATTTGGCAAATTTCCCATAGAAATATGTCAAATAAGCACTAAATAGACCTTAACTGACTTATTCATAAAAAATATTTTAGGTTTATTGCAGGCTTATTTGACAAATTTCCCATTTTTTTATTTATTTATTTATTTATTATACATATTATACAAAATAAATTTGCATAATATGGTGTTGCTCAAATATGGACGGGGTAACTAGACCATATGCCCAAGATGGTACTAACAGTATTTTAAAAGGTTTTGTGACTGACTGTACACGACCTATGCCTTCACATGGGAAGTAGCAACGTGGTTGTTAAAGAAATTCCACAAAAAACCGCAAGATTGTACGGTTATCCGTGGCAGATCAGTTAACCAGTGCAAGCGAGACGAAAAACTCTCTAAGGCCAAACAACATGCACAAGCCTGACCGCATTTAAGAAATAATTACGATGACGCGAGAGATGTTCCTCTACCCAGAGCTGCTTTACGACTGGAGGCAGTAAATATTCTTTTATAAATACGGCCGTAAGAATTTTAATATAAACATATTAGTCCAGTCAAAATAGACATTGACCCCTGCATTAATTCACAACAATCACAACCCCAATGAAATTCTGAAAAGTTCTCATTGATCCCGAGTGTGAAAAAATTTTGTTCGAAGTCAAATGTCACAACAAGGGGTTTTTTGAATTTTTTGGCCAAACAGTTAGTTTTACGACAAAAATATCTGAGATGAAATTGTAGATCAGGTAATTATCTACTAAAATTTTCCCAGTAGTTTTTTCTCTAAGGTTTACCATTTTTGAGAAAAAGCCATTCGAAAGTTATCTGGAACTGTAGTTTCCATAATATGCATGATTACGCTGTCTTGGACAGTGTTTGAACAACTGTCAGGAAAACAGCAACAGCGCTAAAAAGTCTACTGATGCTGTGCTGCGAAAAAAATTATTATTTATTAACTTTTGTTGTTGTGCTTGCTGCGCACATGGCTGCTGTTAAGTCGCAGCACAGGTGCATTGTACTTTTTTTATTAAGACGTTGAGCTTATCTAAAACAAAACGAAAAGAAAAGCAGTAGTCGAAATTCGTGTTCTCTTACTGTTGCTTCAGCTTGAAATGCGAAGATTTTAACCTATTGGCCCTGTTTTATTATTCCAACGCATGAGTTTTACTACAGCATTTGAGACTGACATCGAAAAATATTTTAAATATGAATTAGATCCCTATTCGTTGTCATTATTCGATGACATTAGAAATCACAAAACTCAGCCATTTATGACTACTTTCAAAAGATAAAAATTGATGTTGACAAAATAAATACTAATGGCGGATACTTATTGCACCGTGCGGTCTGGGATCGAAAAGATACCTTCAGCAACATTTTGGACAAAAAAAATATTAAGGGCCTAATTGTGTAAAACGCAACGCCAAGCGTTGTCAAATTTTTTATGGAAAAAACTTAAATTACAAAAACAAAATACATATAAAATGTATCAACGCCAAGCGTTGCGTTTTACAAAATTAGGCCCTAAGGCTTCCGAAAAACGTCGCCGTATGACAAGATCAGCAGCTTGTTCTGATCTTCTGTTTGACTAACATATGACAGTTCCAAATAGCCAACATCAATTTTTATCGAATGTTCATAATAAGTCTTGGCTCATTATAATGCTAAAAGATAAATTTACTACCGAGAATATACATATTAGTTAAGCAAGCTGACAATGTTACTGATGTACTTATTGTTTAAACTGTAACCAATCAATTTAATCCAGCAAATATAATTGTTTTCGTTGGTGAAGACGCTGATTGGTTGGTAATCATTTTTTAATATTTTTAGATTAGCTTGTCTGCGGAGAACACCCAGGATCCATGGCGGCGATAAGACCCACGACCTCTGGACTGACAGGCTAGTATCACTACTCAGCCACAGGGGCTCGAACTTCAAGTGAAAAATTATTAATTTTGTGAAACCTGGCAAAATCAACTTCATAAATACAATGAATCATTTTTCATTGGTCCAATGAAGGGCTTCATTAGCTAACTTTTAACAAAGAATTTCATTGTAAATTGAAGAATTTCATTGTCTGAATAAAGGGTTTCCTTTCAGTGTAGATTTTATTTGTTTATTTTATTTGTGTAGATTTTATCTATAGCCGAGATCCCACTATCGGCGCAATATCTTTAACGGCTTTATTTTTCAATTAATTCCAGAATAACTCTATTACCACTTAATTGTAGTGCAATCACGTCGTTATTTTTGAATTAGTTGTGAAATAAAGCAATTTTGATGCATTACTTATGACTTTATTTCAGGGAGCCGACGAAAACCGGTACATTGTGCCAATAGTAGGATATCGTCTTATATTTGTGTATAAATACAATTTTTAATAAAACAAAAATCAACAGATATTGGCACAATATTCTTCACAATTTTTGAAAATAAGTTCAACTAATAAAAAAGGAAAGCAAATATAACCTCAATTAAATAGGTTTTTTTAAGCTAGTCTAAAAATATAGCGATTTAATCTTTGCAGTTATTCTCTTTTTTTAACTTCTATTGTAACAAACAACATTTAAAATGTTTGTTAAAATGTTAATTTTAACTTAAATGTTGATATTTTATACATAAAATTAACAACACTTTAAAATATTTTCTAAATTATTAAACAAAATATAAGTTTCCAAGTAAATAATATGGATTTTCTACAAAATTAAAAAGGAAATAAGGTAACATATTCAGGAGGGAGGCTTTTAAGATTAGTTTTAAAATTAGGTCACCATTATTACTACGTTTATACGCACGGCTTATTAGCAAATAAAACTGTAAATTATTGCCATATTATTGTTTTTATTGCTACTTATTAATTAAGAAAACTATTCACGATTAACGCACTATTTGCAAATAAAACGCTTGAGGTTGCCAACACTTACAAGCGTTTGCTAATAAAAAAAACAATAAATTTATATGTAAATATTGCACAAAAAACATTGATAGAAGTAATGACAATAAAAACAAATTATTATTTGTTATTTTATACATTTATACAATTATTTTGGAAACATCAGTAAAATTTCTATAGAAGTGCTACCAAGTTTTTTACATATGCTTTGCCGTGATTTAATTTATTTACAATTATTTTTATTTGCAAATAGTGTGCGTATAAACGTAGTACATAATAGTTACCAAATTTTTATCATGGGCTAAAAATTTTTTTTTTCGCCGTGAGACAACTGATTTTTATCAGTTGTGTTTTGGTTTTTATTTGAATTTCGATTTGTCAACCAATATTGTTGCCAAGTTCATAAAAGGTAGAATCTCAAAAAATAGATGTGCATTTCAAAAATTATCACTACGTGTTAAATTTTTTAAGTAGCTAACTTATTCATAGTTGATTACTTTCAGTAGTAAAAGTTTGCACTTAATTATGGGTAAAACTGTAACTAAATGCCAGCCAAATAATAAGTGCGTTCGAGAACTCAAAAATTTTTACAACTTTTTACTGGATTGCGTTCGAGTACACAAAATCCAGTAAATGAGAAGGTGAATTGAGAGAGAAAAATGACAGTTCATTTAAGCATTAAACACATTCACCACATCAAGCTACCGACTACCAAATGTCAAGGATAGAATACACATGTTAATATGAGAATAATTCTTTTGAAGACAGCAAGGCAACATGGCGGCAGGTTGTTGTCTATGCTGATTTTGTCATTGTAGTCCAATTAAACTAATTTCTATTTTGTTGGCTACAATGAGAAAATTCAGTATTGCCAGTATAATACAAAATGTTGAATGAATGATTTTGTACAATTATTTCATATTATTTAACAGAAATAATATCCAAAAATTGATGTTAGGAAAAAATTCATTAATTTTTGTACTTTTACGTGAAATAAGTCATTTTAAAAGAGTAATTAATTTTTATAAATGCAAAATATATAAAAGTGGCAATACTGAACAATGTATTTTTACTTGAATATTAGCTGTAGATGGTGCTGCTGCCGTCTCCAAATAATTAAGTAGCCGGCTACGAGGCGACAAATGCTGCTAGCGGCGTTTGAAGTCGTGTGTTCGTGTAGCCTGCTGTGGTGAATGTGTTTAATGCATTACTGAGTAAATGCAAGTTTTTACTGGACAAATTTTTGCCAGTAAAATCCAGTAAAACGAAACCATATGTTTTTAAATATAAACAAAAAGTAAAGGGAAACAAAAATTTTTAGTTCATGATGAAATTTTTAAAATAACAAAAAACAAATGTATTAAGTTATAAATTGGCATTATAACATTTATTTATTTATTTATTTATTTAGTACATATTATACAAAGTAAATTTGTATAATATGGTGTTGCACAAGTATGGGCGGAGTAACTAGACCATATGCCCAAGATGGTATTAACAGTATTTTAAAAGTTTTTGTGACTGACTGTACACGACCTATGCCTTCACATAGGAAGTAGCAACGTGGTTGTTAAAGAAATTCCACAAAAAACCGCAAGATTATACGGTTATCCGTGGCAGATCAGTCAACCAGTGCGAGCGAGACGAAAAACTCTCGAAGGCCAAACAACACGCACAAGCCTGACCGCACTTAAGAAATAATTACGATGACGCGAGAGATGTTCCTCAACCCAGAGCTGCTTTACGACTGGCATTATAACATTTATTTAAGTTTGATGCTAGAAAAGTATTCGGGTATGTTATGTATTCCACGTGGAATTAAGCCTGTGGAATTTCCATAGAATTTTTGGAAATATCTATGTATGTATTTATAATAACAATGCTATTGCATTTCCGAACGATTTAATTTCACATGGAATTCAGAACATAACCGATTGTTTTTAAACGTGAATAAAGTTAATAGATTATTTGAAATTTTTGTTTATACATATCGTCGGGTCGACGGTTCCTGGTTTGCCGTATGGAACATTTAAAAAATATTTACTTTGTGTACTTTTTTGAATAATTTCCCAGTTTTTCGTTGTCTTGAATATATCATCCTAATAGCTTTTCACGTTCAGGGTAAAAAGCTTAGAAACTTTAACGGCCTGACCCGCGATGTCGACAAGAAAGTTTCCATCGCTTAGTTATATTTAAAACAAAATCAAAATAAGAAAGTTTATTTTTGTTTTCAATATATGTAAGTAAGCTATAGAAAGTTTCTTGTCGACATCGTGGACCAGCCAAATAAGTTTAAATAAAAACATATCTCCATATCTATTACTTTTATTATTAAACAAAATGTTCTATCGTGTATTTCATATGTATAATTATTTTAGCGCCAAAATTGGTAAACAGCTGTTATATATTTATTTATTATACATATTACATTTACAAAGTAAATTTGCATAATATGGTGTTGCACAACTAGACCATATACCCAAGATGGTATTAACAGCATTTTAAAAGGTTTTGTGACTGACTGTACACGACCTATGCCTTCACATAGGAAGTAGCAACGTGGTTGTTAAAGAAATTCCACAAAAAACCGCAAGATTGTACGGTTATCCGTGGCAGATCAGTCAACCAGTGCGAGCGAGACGAAAAACTCTCGAAGGCCAAACAACATACACAAGCCTGACCGCACTTAAGAAATAATTACGATGACGCGAGAGATGTTCCTCAACCCAGAGCTGATTTACGACTGATGAGCTGTTATAAGCCCATAATAACATCGACGGCAGTAACTTCAAATGCTCTCTAATTTTTGTTTTATTTTCTTTTGTGCTTATTTTTCTATGTAGTTTTGTTTACAAAATGAATGAAATTTATTGAAAGTATGGTAACATTTTTGTGAGAATGAACATTGATATGTGAGAGTATAAGAAAAAACTCTCTCAAAATAAAATAGATTCTATCTCACGACCGGTTTCTGTGGCTGTTTTTTGTGTCAATTTGTATGGAAAATGTGTTGAAGCCGGTATTCTGTTTAATCATTTAGTCCTGATTCACACACATCAGGTTTAGCTGATCAGTTTTTGTTCAATTTTCTTTCGAACCTGCATTTACGTTCATACACACCGTCAAGTTTGTTTCATCAAGTCTCATCCATTTGTGTTGTAGTAGAGTATTACGAATGACAAAACGAAAGGAAAAAGCAAACTTGACTGGTACGGTCAAGTCTGTACCCCTTTCCATTCTCTTTTCCTCTCTCTCCTAAAAACTCAAGACTTGACGACTCAGACCTGACGTGTGTGAATCAGGACTTACTCAGTATTTACTCAGTTACTGGATTTTACTGGAAAAGTACTCAAACGCACCTAATACATTCAAAGAACAGATGATTGATTTCATTTATAGTTCATTTGAAAAATAAAATCGATTTGTGGCTCTCTAAAATGCACAAAACAACAAATACTTTTTATTTCCTAACAATTTTCAATATAATAAGCTTACCGTATTATCTTTACTTTTTGCATTCATTTCTATTACGACCAAGAAAACATCCATATAAAGCAATAAAAATAAATTTAACCAACTGTTTGTTAATATAAAGCTATTAAGCTTTCAATTAATTACAGAAGTTATAGTTCTAAATATTATCGACATTTTATGTTCTCTATGCAATGTTGCATTCCATTTACCAACTGCAAGCAGTTTCAGCTGTTTTTTACGGCCTGTCCCACGATGTCACTAGAAATCGTTCGATCGAATAATTATATTGAACACAATAACAAATTTTCTAATGTTATTGTTGTTTGCAATACAAGTTGTCGATCGAAAAATTTCTGGTGACATCTTGGGACAGGCCGTTAGTTTCGTCTTTCGCTAAAGTAGACAAGAAAATAGCTATAAAATAACTAAGTTTCAAAACTATATAAAATGTAGCGATAAATAGCTAAAAAAAATAATTTATTTTTAGGTTGTTTCAAAAATTTTACGGAAAGTAGTTAACTTTTTTCATACTTCGCAAATTCCCGTACAAATTTTACAAAATACCAAATAAAAGCAATGTAATAGGTTAATAAAAGGCTTATTTTATAACAAAAAAATACATATATATATATATATATATATATATATATACATATATACATATATGTAATATATTCATTATATTTTTGTAAAATATTGTAAACGATATTATTTTTAATTAAAAAATGAAGCCAATCAATACATTAATTAGTATTAACGTAGGTAAAATTGGAACCTAGTTTGCTTAGTACTGAACTCGGGACGTCCCTAATAAAAAAAATTTCTTTAAATAAAACATCTCTTCTGCTATTATGGAGTAAAATTATCGCTGACTGATTAAAACTGCTGATTTTTGAATGGAGAGTTTCCGATTTGGTACTACATTTTTGCTCACAAGAGCCCCTTTTTGAATCTAATAAATCATGCAAACATGACAGTTACATATATGAAGCGCTCTTTAAAGGATTACTAATATAAACGTACTTACTTATGTGAGGTTGTGAATACATTAGCTAAATTTCTGGCTTTAAAACCTGCACTATTGTGGCGTAATTCAATCACATTTTTTTTATTGCATGTTATTTTTAAATCCGTAAAATAACAAAAATTAAAAATTTTAAAAACCCCCGACTTTTTTCAGAAAAGATGATATATCTTCTAAACGGCTGGACCGTCATCTTTCAAACAGAAAAAACTAAATGAAAATCGGTCTAGCCGTTTGGCCTGTACGTGGCCACGGACAGACACACAGATACACAAACACACACTACACCCCTTTTTTTAGTCGGGGGTTAAAAATTAAAAGTGAACGCAGACTTTATGGGCTATGTATATATACTAGGGTGATCGATTATTCGACTTTTTCCATAAATCGGTTTTCTAATAGTTCGAAAATAGTTATGAAAAACCCGGTTTCGGTTTTTACAATTCAGAAAAAACCGGTCGACCTTTTTTTTAAATAAGAAAATTATTGAGTTAAAAGTTTATGTAAATACTATAAAACAATACAAAAATTAAAGGTAAAACATAAAAGTTAGCTTCATATACTTATAATTACATAGCACATACAGTATATATAATCTCCCTTAAGGCTCAATCAGACGTGACATAACCATAGCCATAGAAAACAGCCGTTCGAACCAAACTAATGGGCAACACTGCATTTGATTATAGGTGACTCGCCATAACGCCATAACTCTCACCATAGAAACCAATTGAATTTTGGTTTCTATGGTGAGAGTTATGGCTATGGCATTATGGATATGTCACGTCTAATTTAAGCTTTATCGTGGGTGGCGTATTTCAAATACGACTTCGACTGTTTGGTAATAGATCAAAGAAAAACTGCTGAAGTCTTCTTTAATATATTAACAAAAAGTCGTACACTCAGGGAAAATCTGCAACTAAAAAATAAGAACGCGTCAAATTAATTCAATAATTTTCCATATAATAGAAAATGTATGTTGAGATACTTAAGCTGGATTCACCCATTGTTTCCGAACAAAATTTTTGTCCAGACAAAAAAAATTTTCCTGAGAGTTTTCTGCAGCACGATTCATCCATTTCCAACATTTTGTCTGGAAAATCAAAGCTACTATATGAAATACATATGTAAGTGTGTAAACGATGCGTATTAATTTTACAAGTTGCAGCACATCGGCAAATGATTATAATTCGCTGTGTCTTTTTAATTGCTCAATGCAATTCTTTCGTTCAACTCCGTATGTATATGTTTTATTTTACAATTTTGCTTTATTTCTATTGTAATTAATACAAGTATATTCTGTGTTTTTATTATTGATATAATATGATGTGGCAGCTCAGTTCAACTTTGGCTGAAAAATTAAAATACTTGGCAGCTCAGTTCGATTTTGTCCGGACAAGATATAAAATTAAACCAATTCAAACTGAGAATTGTTCGTAAAAAATATTTTCTCTCTCTCAAGAAGAGAGAAGTCAAACTACATATAACAAAAATTTTGTCCGGACCAAAATTTTGTTCGGAAACAATGGGTGAATCCAGCTTTAAAAATAAATAAAATTAAAAAATTAATACTGTAAATTAATATATGTATTTCCATATTGAAATAAATAATTTCAACATGACTAGACTTTCGTTAATGTTTTTTATTAATTCAATACTAGATATTCCAAACGGACGACACACTCGTCCGTATTCTAGAATCAAAATGTAAATAATTTAAGATTCAAAGAAAATGTACCTATCTAAACGTCATAAAAAATGCATTAAAACACAGCCACACACAAACTTACATACATACGCAAGCATAATTAAATAATACATGAAATTAAAAAAACAAACAAAATCCATTCAACCAAGCTAATTCACTTTATTCAATTCTCTTCCTTTAAGTATTATGGCTTTCATACAACAACAAATAAGTGAAAAAATTGTTAGATCGAGAGAAATACTACACACACACACATGTTTTTTTTTCTTTTTTACTTGTAAGCTAATAAATGCGTGTGTAAAATGTGTGCATGTAGTAGTAGCAACTTTAAACGCTTATAGCTCCCAAAATACTAAACCGATTTCAATAAAATATAGATTCTGCACATCTGTAGAGAAAATCCTTTAAAACCATATAAATCTTTTTAAAATCGGTGTAGTGGCACCAGCGTAGAAGGGATTACAAAAAACATGTTCGCCTATTAATTATATAGATGGTTTTTATTGATTTTAAGCTGTTTTTTCTCTGGGTGTAGTCATATTTGAATATATATAAATCGCCTCTGATACCACCTCATTAAATAATTTCGCATGAATTTCATGTTTCAGTATATGTAGCCATGCTCAAAAAGCTCTAAGAACTTTTACACTAAAAAAAATACTAAGAAAAATCAACAGAAAACGTTGGTCTAAGTTTTACCATAGTAAAATCTAATTTTAATGCAAAATGTACAAATCAAAAAGTATTCGACTCAGCCGGTTTTTAAATTGTAAAAAACCCGGACTATTCGACATTCGAAAAATCAACATTTTGAAAAAACCGAATACCGTATTGGAAAAAAACGGGTTTTAAAACCGGTTGTAAGACCGAGTCCATCACCCTAATATATGCAAACATATTAGAGAGCTGCGTAAAGTCTTGAAATGTAAAAACGTCATGATTTTTAAATTTATTCACGTCGCATGTTTAGACCAATAATAAGTGCTGTCGTACTGTAAGTGAAGCACGATGGATGTATTGGTGTACGTGTATATCAGTGTTAACAAGCGAAAACGCCAAGACAGCAAAACAAAACAAACACTCAAAAGAAGTACTGTTGATTAGTGTATGCTTGTTATTTTTCATATTGTACGTTTGAGTGTGCGTGTAATATGTAGATAGCAAGCTATTATGTGATTAACCGCATACAACTAATGTTAATGCATGTGTGTGCCTTTGCATGTGCGCAGAAAAATAAAAGATCATACACACATACATGCGTAGGGTTGCCAGACGGCCTGGAATGGCCTGGATTTTCCAGTTTTTTATAGCCTCATCGAGTTACCAGCTAACATAGAACTGGATAATTATCCAGTTAAAAATTATTTCTTAAATTTTGAAAAATAATTTCTTTATCAATTATATTTTTTAATTAATTACACAGCGGAACAGTGGTTTTATTGCTTCATTTAAAATAGCCGATCCTTATGTATTTTTATCTGCTGATTACGATGGCATCATTAGTTTTTCCCCAGCAGCTCTATTTTTAAAGATATAGTGACAATTAGCATACGCTTAATTTATGCCACTTTTTTAAAATTCACTTAGTATATCACGAGTGGTCCCCCAAACTTAAAAATACTTTCTGGATTATTAAATTTCATTAAATTCTATTTGAGTAGATGAACATTGAGTATATCATGATATCGTACTCTTATTGCATGAATGTTAAAAATCGTGTCTTTTTGGTTCAGTTATTAAATTTTTTTTTCTTTAAATTTTTGAAATTAAATTAACTGGTTCTTATGTATTTTTGTCCGCTGATTACGAATATAGTTTTATTATTTATCTATCACCTCTAGTCTCACAAGGAAAATACTAAAATTTTTGCTCTCTCATGCCTTCCAAAAAAATTAGTTTTTTGTATCACATATCTGATCAATGCAATTATTACGTATAATAAATGTTGTATTGACCAGTCCAGAAAATTTTTGTTTTATTTGTAGTTATTATATCGAAATTTGCAGCTTTTACCAAAAAAAAACCATTTTAAGGAAAAATTTTAATTTTTAATACAAAATTATTGGGCCTAATCACGAGTGTGGTATTTCGACTTCTACTACGACTATTTTGTACAAGACTAAAGAATATTGCTTTACAAACTCTTCGTATTCGAAATCCGACACTCGTAATTAGGCTCGCTAAAATAATCAGAACTTATCAAAAAATAGAGGCTACATTCAAAATCAGCGACGTCATATTATTAGAAATAATATTTTTTGATGGCGTAAGAAAAGAAAAATTCGAGATATTATTTTTTAAATATAATGCACAAATCTCTGAAACTAGAGGGTATAAGAATATAAGAAATCTTTTTTTTTCGTAATTAGCGGACAAAAATTCATAACGACTAGTTATTTAAGTAAAAAATATAATAAAAAAGTTTTATGGACTAAACTATGCTCTTCAATGTAAAGCTATCGAAATAAAGGAAATTGTTTTACAGATTAAAACTAATGACGGAATCGTAATCAGGAGATAAAAATACATAAGGATCAGCTTTTCTTATTAAACAAGGCAAAAATTTCTGTTTTCTGGTTGTGTTTTTACATCTTCTAAGGAAAAATTTTTAATACTAAATAAAAAAAAAACAATAGTTCTTGCAAATGTATGTACAACCAGTTGTAATTTTCCCTAACACTGATTATTTCCTCTATTTTGTGCATCACTGGCAATTTACAACCAAAACAATATTTTCAAAAAGCATCAACACTTTGCTTTTTAAGCTTATTTTTAAATTGTCCAGTTATTTTTTCAAAATCCATAAAAGACAGAGGTAGTAGTACAGTCTCTTTCTGTCTTTCTCCCAGCTGAAGTAAGACTTTGCAAAGTAAGCTTTCCGTGTGGAAAAGGAATGTCAGATAAAACTTTTGCTTCCCGTTGCGTTGAAGATTCGCTTTGACATCTAAGATGAAATGTACGTGCTTATATGAAACATGTCACATAAAGAACTTTTAACGCAAAGCGAAGCGAAAAGTTAGGCAACTTTCAACTTTTTGCATGCTTTGACAATCAGTTGGTATACTTTTTTTAATTTGTTTGACCAAACTCGCAAATATGAAATTTTTATTAAAATGTCTGTTAAATTTCCATAAAAAACGAGTTCGTGGCATCAGAGTAATCGAATTGTGCTGTGTTTTATACATAAAACCTAATAGTGAAACAAACAGTGAGTGTTGTCAAAGTTTTTATTGTATCATTAACACTTTGCTTCACGCTTTTTTCCCAAAGTTAGAAACGTCTCTCAAAGCGTTGAAGTTGTATCTGACACCCTTAAGTAACCAGATAATTTATAGTAGGGATTGCCGCTCGGTTTAAACCGAAACCAAAACCGACAAAAAAAAGGGTCGGGTTTTAAGTTTTACTTTAACATTAATATATTGTTTAAAAATACAGCAAATGTACTTTACATTGAAGACTTTTATACATTACGAAGCATTCTGTAACAATGAAAGATAAGAAAATTGTAAAATTTTAAGAAAATTATAACAATTCTTTGCAGGAAAAATTGTAATCTGTTATCAAAAAATCTCTAGCATATGTAAAGCAAAAATACCATAATTTTAATGTTCTTCGGCAAGAATTTTTACTTTATAAAAAAAAACGAACAACAAAACAACTAACATATTATTGCTTCACAAGGCGAAAACACAATAAGGCCCTCTTCAACTGAAAGTGAAAGAGTGTTTTCTGTCGCTGGTAACTTCTGCACAGAAATAAGATTTCGTTTAAACGACTCTACATTGAACGCTTTAACGTTTCTGAAATTTTATTACTTGGATAATTAAATATAAATTTTTTTATTCTTAAGCTTTTTATACATATACTCACTACTAAATTTTCCTTTTCTAATATAAGTACCTGAATTGAATACAAACCAGAGAAACTCTATCACGCCTATAGTAACTATTTTTTCCCTCGAAAAATTTTTCCCAGAAATATTTTCCCTTTTTTGGTTCCCCTTATCATGAATAATCTGCCTTATCGTGGTTGGCGTATTTAAAATACAACTACGACTGTTTGGCAATAGATTAAAGAAAAACTGTCTTCATTAAGAATATTTTTCACGTGAATTTTTTCACTTTTCCCTTGGTTTTGTTCACTTTATTTTTGCAGGCGAACTGAATTATTACATCGAATAGTTTCGATATTTTTCTTCGAATTATATATTAAAAGTTAAAATTATTTATTTTTAGGACAATAATTCCCTACAACACATTATGTCATAGAGTATGAATCTCTTCGGTTCACAGACAGTAAATTTCATGGTGGTGCACCACGGTGGTATACTTAATGAAAAAATAGCTAAATCAACAGAAGCACCTCCATGAGTACAACTTTAAAGTTAAATAAGTTTCATTTATAACCTAAAATATGTGTGATTTTTTTATTAAACTTAAATTTGTTCGATTTTCAATTAATTCTTAGGGCACTGCTACACGTTCAATATATATTGAACGCGATCCAGTATCGCGATATTTATTGAACGTGTAGCATGCAGTATTGATTAATCGCGATCCATATCACAGAATGGCCTAAATTATAGAATCCAGATCGCGTATCGCGTGATAAATATTGAACGTGTAGCATTTTCATGATATTAGATCGCGATACGTTAATAAGAACTGAAATAAAATAACTAAAATAAAAGACGCAGTGCAAAAAATTTAACAAATAAAAGGTAAAAAATTTTATTACATTTGTATAAAATTTGTTTTAATAAAGAGTAAGAAGATAGTGAAAGCGAGTTGGTTCTGCCGGTGGAATCGGAATTAACGACCGAAAAAATTATTTTGAAACTTTATTTTTAATTTGGAGGCACTGCCGGAGTTTTGGGACGTTTTTGTGCGACATTTTTGTGCGACATTTTTTTAATAAACGATCCGCACAGCACAAAAATAACGTAAATACTGACGCGATAAATATTGAACATGTAGCATACGCTCGTGATCCATCAATCCATTAAACTGGATCGCGATCCAAATATCACAATATATATTGAACGTGTAGCAGTGCCCTTAAGCTTTACAAAAATTCTTCCTTTTTTACATTCACGTGGACTGATAGCGGGGAAAAAAATTTTACGGGATATTCAAGATAGCATTTTTCTATTCGAGGGGAATGAAAATTTCACGTGAAGAAAAATTCTATTTGTTTTTCACGATAGGGATGGTTATTTTTAAATCATCATTTATCTTTTCAGCATACATACATATTTATATATGCATATTTTTAAAACCGAAACCGACCGGTTTTAGTAGCTTAAAACCGAAAACCGCGGTTTTATAATTTCCACGGTTTTTGGCAAACCCTACTTTATAGTTTTACAACTCTGAGTAATTAGAATAATTTGCAAAACAAAAGGATTAATAAATTAATGGCTCGATTACGGATGGCAACCGAACTTTGGTTGCCTTGCTAGTTGCCGAAATGGTATTACGGATGGCAACTGGCAACTAACAGATGGTAATTTCAGTTGCCATATTGGCAACCACAAATTTGTAGTTGCTGCATAGTTTTAAAAGCAAAAAATTTTAAAATTTAAAAGTAATTGCAATGTTATTTTTATTTCCGACTTTCTAATACGCATATTTAAAAAAATATGCCTTACAGCTAAAAAAAAAATAGATTGTTGAAACTTATTTTAGGCAATAACATACACTCACAGTAGATGAGCTAATTCTAAAGAGCCGTCTAATATATTCAACATTTTTTACTTTCTTTTCTTCGTAAAAAATTAATTCCATTTAACTAATAATTTTTATGATCAGTAATGTTTTAAACACTTTTACTTAATAATTTTCTTTTTAGCACTTGTATTTCTTATATTTTAATTTTTACATTATTTTCATTTGCCAATATGTCATATCGTATTTTCGATAACTTTTTGGCAACTGGAGGAAGTTGCCATACGCAATACCAATTTTAAGTTCAGTTGCGTTGCTAGTTAACTCGGCAACTGAAGTTCGGTTGCCATCCATAATCGAGCCATAAATTAATAATTATATGTTTATATTTTATGTTATTATTATTATGCTTTCTAAATTAATTATATTTTAATGACTTTCACAATTTTTATTTAACCTTTTCTCACATTTTTACACTTTTCGTTTGCATACTTTTCATTTGTTTACATTTTGAATCATATGTTTTTATCTTACTAAACTTTACTACGACAAGTTTCTGCAGTAAAATTTGCAAAACACTCAGTCAAGAACTGTCACTTTATTCTCTCAATTTTTGTTCTCATTTACAGTATTTTGGGTAAACGAACGCGATTTAGTAAAATGCGGTAAGGTTTTGAAAACTTTTTAGTACGCGAACGCAATTATTTTTACTTGCAAGAATTATTCAAACAGCTGTTCTGTGTTTTGTTTTCAAATTACATAATTATTTGAAAAATATTTGATAAAGGACAATTAAAAAATGTGCATTTCATTAAAAAAATATGCATATGTAAAAAAGAAAGCAAATTTTCTTAATTTATTGTTTTTCTTTGATTAAGCCAAAAAAATAAATTTGTATGGTCAAACTAGCTGAGCCCGGCAAACGTTGGCTTACAATTGTTTTTTTCCATACAAAATTACAAAAAAAAAACTAGCACCAGAAAGCAGTCGAGAAATGGAATCTATTTTATTTTGACGTTTTTTCTTATGCTCTCACATATAAATAAATATTCTCTCAGCAATGCTACCATACTTTCAATAAATTTCATACATTTTGTATTCAAAACTAAAAAGAAAAATAATCACAAAAGAAAATAAAACAAAAATGAGAGAGCATTTGAAGTTACTGCCGTAGATTTTATTATGAGCATTGTTAATTTGACAGTGGTTTTCCTGAAGTTGCGGACTTATTCTGTTTGATCATTTAAACTTTATACACACATACATAATATGTATACGTATATACGAATGTCAAATTAGACAGCAGTTTGTTACTCGTATTTTTAAATATGTACATATGTTTCAATAAAATTAAAATTAATAACTAGTTATTTATTACTTTATCATGAAATGACTCCGCTTTACATTTCTTGATTTTTTACACAAATATGGGCTATAACCGTAAGATTAATGAAAAATAAAGACAAAAACAAATAAAATAAGAACTCTTTACATAAGTATACAATCAAACAAATTTATTTCCTTTTCTCACAAAATTTTGTCAATTACAATAATAAAAATAAAAAAATTAAAATATAAAATTAATATTTATTTAAAGCTAATTGAATTAAGTTTTTGTAGGGTTTTTGTTTAATTTAAAATTAAAAGTTGTAGTTTACAATAAAACCGAAAGGCAAAAAATTTTCAATTTTAGCTTTCACTAAAAGCAATAATAGTTAAGGTAAAAACATAGAATAACAAAAGTTCTAAAAAAGGAAGAAACCAAATAAAATATGGACAAAACATTAACTTTTGTTTCATTACTAAAACAAGAAACGAATAGGAAGAAAAAAATTCCAGACTTTCCTTGTTCTAATCTTTTTTAAAAGTTTGGTAGTTCCTTTTTAAAGGCTCAGCCAGCAGAGCCATTAATAAAAAAAAATTAAAAAAAACTATGTTTCAAACATAGGTTAGTCGAACGTTGCTGCTGCCGTACTGAAAAACAGAGCCAAAATACACCCATTCAATTTAAAGTACAATAGATCCATCACTGGCTATTTTATACAGACTGAGACGAGCTGTAAACGATACAGTAAATTTCGGTAAGCATTTGCATTGTTTTCAATCAACAAAAATTATCAGCTGTTTCATTAGGGGACGTGGACATTCGGCTAATTCTGCCTTTAGTTTGCGTTTTTTTATGATCCGACTTATAAACTAAATTATATTTTGAAAATATATAAAAACAATTGGAAGGCGGACATTTTGAAAGCAATTTTGGCATTTTCTAAAAAAGCTTTAATATTAGAGCCAACAAAAATTCATTTAAAACGTACATATGTAATTATTATTAAATAATCTATTTCTATAAACAAAAAGTAGTTCAATATTAAAAATATAATATTAATAAAATAAGTAGAAAAGTTTTAATTTAAATAACGATTCAAACGATTAAATTATGTTTCATAAAATTAAAAACTTGTAAGAAATAAGGTGAGAAAAAACTTAAAAATTATATTTTGAATTTCAAAGAGTTTTGTTGTTATTTTTGATGTATGGTATTTAATTCAATAATTGAAAGTAGTAGTTGTCGTTTCTGTTGCAGTAGTGGCAATGTCAGAAAAGTCACAGACTAAAATCTAATAAATGCTGTATTAAAACAAATTTTAGAGAAAAACTAATAATATTGCAATCATTGGAACTGTACAATTAGTAAAAATAATTTAAACAAAATTTAGATTGACATACTTCACAAGTTTTTTGTTTTGTCGTTATTGTTAGTATCAATTTAAATTCTGGTCGAATCATTTCCTTTAGGTTTGTGTTAAAAAAAAAACAAATTATTTAAGCCGCTGTATCAACTTCTTCAATTAAATGATTTGCTGAGACTTCACTAGGTGTAGTGGCCGAAGTAGCAACACTTATTGGTGTGCTAATGGTACTATTTGAAGAAGTCAAAGTAGAGGTGGTGTTATCTGTAACACCTGTAGTTGCTGCAGTGGTTGTGGTGCCCACAACTCTGGCGCCATAAGGAGCACCTTTTAATTTGCGTGCCTCGCGCTTCTGTTTGCGTTGTTGCATTACCAAACGTAATTGATCTAATTTCGATTTGGTTTTAATATTATCAATCTCGGAAGCACACTTTTGGCATGTATAATTACGTTCACGTTCTCCAGTTTCTGCGTGGACACGATAACGACACTGACATACTTTACGTTCATCGACCACTTGATGGTGGTGGTGATGATGATGATGATGCGATGAGCCATTATGATGGTGATGGTGGGGGTGACCATTCGATGTGTTGGAGTAGGCATTAGATGAACTGCCATTTTGGCCTACTTGGTATTGATGTGTTAATGCACTAGCTGCCATTGCTGCAGATGATGATGATATTGCGGAAACATTGAGACCTTGCTGACAACAGGGATACGTTTTAGTCGTTTGAGATTTACTGGCGACATGACCATTGCATTCACCATATGCGCACACTGGTGTCGACGATGCAGCAGTGTGGATATTTGTCGCACCAGAAGCGTTCGACGTTGAAGAAGATTGCAAATTGACTGTAGATGATGACGAGTTGTGAGTTTTAATACATTTAACACAAGGATGAGAAGATTGGTGGTGTTTAGAGGAAAGCTAAAAAATGCAATATGGAAAAAATTATTCTTATTAGTAAAGTTTAATTTAATTTCAATTTAGCTGAGAAATAGAAAACAGTATCAATGTTATTTCAGTGTTTTAAAGTAATAGTAACTTTTTTCTCTAGAGTGAAGTTTTGACATTGTTAATAAATATCCTCCATATGCCTTAAAAAAATAAGGTGTGCTTGAAGTGCACGTTAAAACAAAATTTCCATACAAAATCCGGTTTTAACGTCCACTTGAAGCACACATTATTTTTATTTATAATCAATTTGCATATGTGGTATATCTTTTAATGTTTAGTTTGTTTGGCACAATACCTATCTCTACAATCTACTATGTATAAAGCTTAAATTAGACTTGACATAGCCATAATGCCATAGCCATAACCAAACCAAATATCAATTGGTTTCTATGGTGAGAGTTATGGCGAGTCACCTATAATCAAATACAGTGTTGCCCATTAGTTTGGTTTGAACGGCTTTTTTCTAAGGCTCAATCAGACGTGACATAATCATAGCCATAGAGAGCACCCGTTCGAACCAAACTAATGGGCAACACTGTATTCGATTATACGTGACTCGCCATAACGCCATAACTCTCACCATAGAAACCAATTGAATTTTGGTTTGGTTATGGTTATGACGTTATGGCTATGTCACGTCTAATTTAAGCTTTAATTACTCCAATCAGTGCTGCCACAACGTTGACTTTATTATATTTTTTTTGATTATTTTTGGACCAAAATATGATTTCATGATTTTTTTCTGGAATTGTGATTTTTAAATTTGGAAATTATGATTTTTCCTTTCAATAGTTGTCATTAATAACAGCGTATGTCAAAAATTAAATTTTTCAGTATAAAAATTTCACAAAATTTTTTACACTATCATGTAGATATTGGAAGGTGAGTACAAGATGTTTTCTTGCTTACAGCCATCCCTAAACAAGGACGGAAAGCGGAACGTTTTTTTCCGCCGAGCATTAACGCTGAAATGCCATACCTAAACAAAAGCGTCAGCGTTATGTCAAAAACAGGGTTATCAAACAAATAAATAAAATAACCCTGATTATTTTAACTTGTTAACATTGTTTAACATTGTTGTTTGTGATTTTGTTATTAAAATTTTGTTACATAAATTTTGTTACTTCAATTAAAATAAAATAATTAAAGTTTGAAAAATTTAGTTAAGGTAGAATTAGTAAAATCGTATCATTCTACTTTACAGCTTGCCGTATCGTTCAACTTTGTGCACAAGTTATAGAAAATGTAACAGTTTACACAGAACATTTTTTTTTTGTTTGGCATTAAATACGGCGTTTTTGACATTCGCTACAGAAAAATCTGTTTTCTGCAGATTCCTACGTCAGCAGTGCTACCACCACATATTTTATAACTAGTAACATGCATTGTATATGGTACGGTTTTTGTCAGCTGACACGCAACATCACGATACGATTTTACTAATTCTACCTTTATTTATAAGATTTGAAAAACTTGCTTGAGTTAAGGATGATGGCCAGCGTTGCCATATTTTCTTCTCAAAAACCTTCAAGTCGGACAAAAATTAAAAATCTTTTTTTAGTGATTTTACTCAAAATATATTAATATGCATTGAAGTAGATTACTAATGGCGGAGATAGTCCTGTTTTGGGAATTCAAAACCGGGGAAAAATAAAAATGATGGCAACCCTGTTACAAATTGGGGGATTTTCATGCTAATATTGTGTGTGTGTGTGTGTGTGTCTGATTCTTTGGTTATGTCTATGCATATGTATGTGGGTGTTTGTATGTGTGTATGGGTGTGTGTGTGTGTGTGTGTGTGTGTGTGTGTGTGTGTGTTTGTGTAGGAGTTTTTGTATTTACTTGTATGTTTGACGGTGTCCGATACTTTTGTTGTAGTGGCAGACAATCATTATTCCCAGTAGGAAATGGCGATGCTGAAAATGTACTGAGTCGCTTTTGACTTGTCGCTTGTGCGACCTACATACAAATGTATGTATATTGACAAGTTATTGACAAGTCCACCACAAATACACCATATCTGTTTTCTTTACTTCCTTTATACTTATGGATAGAAGAAAACTTATTATAACAAAATTGTTACTAGAATTTTAGTGTTGACACAAAGACACTTGCTCCCAGTCTGACTGCAGGGTAGTTACAAGGGATCTGCGTATTTGTGTGCATATAGTGATTGTTATTTGATAGACTTTGGGCTGCTGTTTTGAGTTGTCCTTGGTATGCTTATGTATGGTTATTGTGTATATATGTATGCAGTTATGTTTGCGATCTGTGGGGAAATAATCTAATAGCTGCAGAGATTGGCAACCCTATTGTGAAGGGAAGTGAATGCCGAATATATTTATGGTAATGTATGTATATGTTGTTGTATTAATGTATGCGATCGTTTCTATTTTTGCTTTGAAAAATATCATTGCTTGTGTGAGTTACATCAACACTTTTTCATACATATTTACAAATGAATGTGTATAGGTTTTCTAGGCTATTGACGTTGATATTCTTATGGATAGAAAATATTGTGTTGGCATAGGTTTTATGGGTACAAGTGACGTCCAGATATTAAATGTTTTGAATCCAATCAGATTGATGAGTAGAGTTTTTGATAGGGGTAGTGATATTTTTATTTCAATATATTTTACTTTAATGTAACAATTATAGGAAATAGCTTTCGGAGAAATACAGCAAAAACTTATAGAAGCACCTACTTTCACGTGTCCCGATTTTTCTCGTACCTTTATATTGCAAACTGATGCTGGCGTTTTTGGTATGGGTGTTGCTAGACTGTGGGAATTTCATCATATCTCGTAATACAAACAGAGAAATTAGATTTGACCACTACTACACGATTCTCATATGAATTGGGGGAATGTGTATATATATATATATATATATATATGTGTGTGTGTGTGTGTGTGTGTGTGTGTGTGTGTGTGCGTGCGTGTGTGTGTGTGTGTGTGTGTGTGTATGTATGTATGTATGTAGTGTGTGTGTGTATGTATGCAGTGTGTGTGTGTGTATATGAATTTCATCATATGTCGTAATACCATCAGATAAATTAGATTTGATGACTACTACGCGATTCTCATATAAAGTATATAAGAAGAAGAAATAATGTAGATTGTCATCAGTCTGCTCTGATATCTCAACAAGTGTCAATCTATTTTCCCAACCAAAATTTCTAAGGTGTTTGAAATCCAAAAACTATAAAAGTGCTATAACTAATTATTGTTTACTAAACAAGTTTATAGTGCATAAAAAATAATTAAATAAATTGTTTATAACTAAAATAAATTGTTTATAAATAAAATAATTAAATTAATTAATAAACAAATAAATAACTAAATAAAATGAATACAACAAGTTGTAGCATCTGCAATAAAGTCTTTATGACCCAAACAAAACTAAGTCAGCATATTGGAACGCACTCATATGCTAGCCAATCGAAGGCTGCCCTTGGAACTAGTAAGCTAAATCTTCAAAACAAATATTGTGAGGATTGTGACGAGATGATCCCATCAAATAGTTATATAGCTCATGTCAGAACCACAAAACACAAAAACAGTTGTCAGCAAGAACGGATTGGAGATTTTTTCACTAAGAGAGCAAGCAACTTCAATGGAAGGATCGAGACATATATCCTCCTCAACAAAAATGTGGCTGTCTTGTTTCCGGAGGAGTTTTTGAAATCTTGCAAGAGCTCCATAGTACAACAACTCTATGAACGTAGTAGGGTACATACTACATTTAAATTTAATATGGAGCTCACGTGTGATTATATGAAGATGGTGAATGATGAGATGAATGTTTCCCAACTTGTTCATATTTCGAAAATGATGTTGGTGACTTTGTCTGATGACATAGATGATATGTACAAGAAACAAGCCGAGGAGCTGAAAGCCAAAATGGAAGAATTTCAAGAGAGGGATAGCGGATGGACCTTGATTTCAATAAATTCTCTTGAAGTTAATATAAACAAGGCGTCCATAATAAGAGGGTCGAGCTTTATCCCTCTCCCAAAAATTATTGCAATGAAACGTGCATGCATAAATGTCGAGAACTGTGATGTTTATTGCTTTAAATGGTGTCTTATTGCGGCTTTGAATGTAAACAGTGGTCTGAGTCCTAAACAACGGAAAAACTGTAGAAATTTCAATATTGCAAACATTTCTGATGAGAATATTAATATAGGACAAGTTGTATTAAATTTTAAAGACCTAGAGTTTCCACTCCCATTGAAGCAGATACAAAAATTTGAAAGTCAAAATTATGTGAGCATCAATGTATTTGGTCACAATGGAACATCGCTTATAGGACCATACTACATAACAAAAGGAGAAAAACATCTTCATATTAATCTCTTATTGCTCCAGTCTAATGAAAACTTCCACTATGTACTCATCAAGGATATATCAAAGTAAGTTTCATTTGTGCATTTATGCAAAATTTGTTTTCATCTCTATTTAAACAGTTACTTCTTATTATTTTATTTACTCATATCGTATTGGTATTTTCTATATTTTCTTCAGACTCCTTCGTTCCAGCATAACTTCGCATGATCATCAGATCCTAATATGCAACACCTGCCTATATCATACACATGATGATTATATGTATAATCATCATAAAAACGTTTGCGGGCAAAAAATCATCAGAATGCCAGAAGATGGATCTATTATCAAGTTTACGCAGCACTACAAACAGTTAGATGTATCATTTGTAATCTACGCAGACTTTGAGTCCATTTTAGAAAAAGTCAATGATCCTGTAAGTAAAAGCACTACAAATGTACAGAAACACCATGCGTGTGCATTCGGGTATTTTATTAATTGTAGTTTTAAGAGAGAAAATAATTTATATAGGAATTATTTTGGTGAAGATTCGGCAAATGTATTTATTAAAAAAATAGTTGAAGATTGTACCGATATTTATCTAAATTATTTAATTAAAGTTAAGAAAATGTTCATAACCCCAATTGAAATAGCTCAATATAGTAATGCAAAAAATTGTTATATATGTAAGAAAATATTAAATAACGATAAAGTTAGAGATCATTGTCATCTTACGGGCAATTATCGTGGGGCAGCTCATAGCGAATGTAATTTGAATTATAAAACACCTCAGTTTATACCGGTTATCCTGCATAATCTTTCTGCATATGATATACACCTATTTTTCAAAGAACTTTCTACTATAAAATACTCCACAATAAAAGTGATTCCCCAGAACACAGAGCGTTATATTTCTCTTTCAATTTTCATCAGATTAGATGAAAAATATGGATTCGAAATAAGATTTATAGACTCGTTTAGATTTATGGCTTCGAGCTTAGATACGTTAGCGAAAAATCTTGATAGCAATGATTTCAATACTATTCGATCATGTTTCGTTGGAGAAGATCATTTCAACCTGATTAGAAGAAAGGGTGTATTTCCGTACTCTTACATGGATTCCATGACTAGGTTTAAGGAAACTAAGCTCCCTAGTAGAGACGAGTTCTTCAATATTCTAACGAATGTAGAATGTGATGTATTCGAGTATGAACATGCTCAAAAAATATGGAGGGTGTTTAACTGTAAAACCCTCCTTGACTATACTGAGCTCTACTTAAAGACAGATGTTCTACTTCTAGCCGATGTGTTTGAAAATTTTAGGAAAATTTGTAGAGATATATACGATTTGGACCCCTGCCACTATTATACAGCACCAGGCTTATCCTGGGATGCAATGTTGAAAACCACAGAAGTTTCACTGGAACAGTTCACTGATTCCGAAATGTATATGTTTATGCAAAACGGAATTAGAGGTGGACTAGTTCAATGCTCGCAAAGATATTCCAAAGCAAATAACAAATATTTGGAAGATTTTAATTCATCAAAGCCATCAGAATTTCTGGTATATTTAGACGCTAACAATTTGTATGGTTGGGCGATGTCGGAATATCTTCCTTGCGGTGAATTTGAGTGGGTATATGATACTGATTTTGATGTTAAAAAAATTTCTGATACTGCAGAGTATGGGTACATTTTGGCAGTGGATATAGATTATCCGGATTCAGTGCATGATCTTCATAATGATTTGCCATTTTGTCCCCAAAATAAGACCGTGGGAGGATCCAAAATCAAAAAATTAGTTGCAGACTTGCACTCAAAAACAAATTACACCATACACTATAGAGTTTTAAAACAAGCCATTTCAAATGGCATCATTTTAAAACAAATCCATAGAATACTCAGATTTAAGCAAAAATATATTGACTTAAACACATTTCATAGGACAAATGCTAAAAATTATTTTGAAAAAGATTTCTTCAAACTTTTAAACAATGCTGTTTACGGGAAGACAATGGAAAACATTGAAAAACGTAGGGACATTAGAATCACTTCATCTTGGGAAACAACAAATAGGAATCAATTAGGTCTCAGAGCATTAATTGCGAAACCAAATTTTAAGCAGTTGACAAAATTTTCTGATGATATGTATGCGGTAGAGTTAGAAAAAATGGAATCACTATATGATAAACCCATATATGTTGGTTTTACAGTACTGGAGTTATCCAAGTGGAGAATGTATGACTTCCATTATGGCTTCATGAAGCCTAAATTTGGAGACAACATTTCTCTCAACTATATGGATACTGACTCATTTATTTATTCAATTAAAACTGATGATTTTTACGATGACATCCGTAATGACATTAGTTTGAATTTTGATACGTCAGAATATCCTATAGATAATCAATTTCATTTGCCGCTACTAAATAAGAAGGTTTTAGGAATGATGAAAGATGAAAACCATGGGGATATAATGACAGAGTTTGTTGGTTTAAGAGCAAAAATGTATTCTCTGTCGACTCTTCGCTCGGAAGCTGTTAAAAAATCAAAAGGGATCAAAAAGTCTGTAATTAAAAAGTTGTCCATTAATGATTACAAAAGTTGCTTATTCGAATCCAAAATCATCTCGGATGAAATGTTTTTGTTTAGATCTAAAACACATCAACTATATACACAAAAACTGCATAAAATAGCACTTAGCTTTTCTGATGATAAAAGAAACATAATGAAAGATAAAATAAAAACGCGTGCTTGGGGACATTACATAGACCGAAATAATGATGCAATGGATGTAGAATAGAATGATTCCTACTAAATTGCATGTAAGATGTCAATGAAAATTTAATTTTGTACTAATTGTATTTATTTATTAATGTATTTCTTTAATTATTTATTAATTTATTTATTATTCACTTATTTGTTTATTAATTAATTTATGTATTTATTATTTATTTGTTTATTAATTTATTAATTAGTTTATTCCTTTATTTCTTTATTAATTTACTTATTTATTAATTTATTTATTGTTTATATATTTGTTTATAAATTTATCTATTAATTTTAGTATTTTATTCACACAAAAGTATGTAAAAATTTAATGCTTTAAAGCTTTTATCTTTTTACCTATACCTAAGTTACCTTTAAATAAAAATTAAATATTAGATTAATGATCTTTTTTCTTTTTATATCTGTATATTTTTATTTATAAATATAGTTAAATTTGTATTGGTACTAAGATTTTTAAGAAAAAATGTTAAATAAAATATGGAAAAAATAATAATATATATAAATGGTTTTTATTTCAACTTAAATTTACTTAATAGAAATTTTAACTACAAATGTCCACATCTTTATATTTTGTTTCTTTATGGGTTTTACTTAAAAAATTTTTTCTTTCATGCGAATTCTTGTTTTTTCTTTTCATATCGCTTAAACATGCACAGTCTTGTTATCTTTGAAAGGTTCTGCACAAAACAAATCGAATTTCACAATATTATGAAATTCCATTATATTTCATTAGGTATTTTCTTATCGACACCAACTGCTTTAACACCATCTCATTTACGTTTGCTAACAGCAAATAGTACAATAGGTGTCAGCTATTAGATCAGCTATTAGACCAGCTTATTAGCACCTGGTCTGTTTTTCAGATCAGCTTTTCAGGAGCTGGTCTGGTTTTCAGATCAGCTTTTCAGGACCTGGTCTGGTTTTCAGATCAGCTTTTCAGGACCTGGTCTGGTTTTCAGATCAGCTTTTCAGGACCTGGTCTGGTTTTCAGATCAGCTTTTCAGGACCTGGTCTGGTTTTCAGATCAGCTTTTCAGGACCTGGTCTGGTTTTCAGATCAGCTTTTCAGGACCCGGTCTGGTTTTCAGATCAGCTTTTCAGGACCTGGTCTGGTTTTCAGATCAGCTTTTCTGGACCTGGTCTGGTTTTCAGATCAGCTTTTCAGGACCTGGTCTGGTTTTCAGATCAGGCTATCAGGACCTGATCTGGTTTTCAGGTCAGCTTATTAGGAGCTGGTCTGATTTTCAGGTCAGCTTATTAGGAGCTGGTCTGGTTTTCAGGTCAGATGAAATAACTAAAGTCTATCTTTTATTAGCAGTATTTTTTTTTTTCTATAACGAAAATCGTTTAATTCAATATATTTACTTATAATCAAAAATCCATATTTATCCTTCCAACACTCTACAAATTTTTTAAAACTTGTCAAAATTCATATTACTGCCAACATGAACCTTGTAAACATGCTTCATATTTTTCTCATCTTACTTAAACATTATAATTACATATGCATTGTCTCTTATTAAATGCTTATAGCCATATTCATAAAAATTTTAAACAGCATTTCAAATGTTCTTTGAGCAAAATTCGCTAAAATTGTATTCATAATAGAATATTAGCTTAAAAACGTTTTTTAACTTGCGTAAATCAACAAATCTTATAAATTAAATGCACCCATACTTAAAATAATTTTGAACTGACGTCGTTCTAGTTTTGCTTCTTGTTTATTTATATTTTTGACTTTGTCTGTATGTATGTATGTATGCCTGTATTAAGAATTATGCTTATGTTTGGCACAAGTAGAATGAGTCATCATTCTTCTGTCGCCGCCCCATACAAAAATATACACGTACACGTACATATGTATGTATATTATTCTGCTTTCCACATGCAACATCAGCAAATATCATAATTGAAATGTATTAAGCTTCATTACCAGAAAAAAAAAATAAATAAACAAGAAGCAAAACTACAACGACGTCAATTCAAAATTATTTTAAATATGGGTGCATTTAATTTTTAAGATTTGGTGATTTACGCAAGTTAAAAAACGTTTTTACGCTAATATTCTATTATGAATACAATTTTAGCGAATTTTGCTCAAAGAACATTTGAAATGCTGTTTAAAATTTTTATGAATATGGCTATAAGCATTTAATAAGAGACAATGCATATGTAATTATAATGTTTAAGTAAGATGAGAAAAATATGAAGCATGTTTACAAGGTTCATGTTGGCAGTAATATGAATTTTGACAAGTTTTAAAAAATTTGTAGAGTGTTGGAAGGATAAATATGGATTTTTGATTATAAGTAAATATATTGAATTAAACGATTTTCGTTATAGAAAAAAAAAATACTGCTAATAAAAGATAGACTTTAGTTATTTCATCTGACCTGAAAACCAGACCAGCTCCTAATAAGCTGACCTGAAAATCAGACCAGCTCCTAATAAGCTGACCTGAAAACCAGATCAGGTCCTGATAGCCTGATCTGAAAACCAGACCAGGTCCTGAAAAGCTGATCTGAAAACCAGACCAGGTCCAGAAAAGCTGATCTGAAAACCAGACCAGGTCCTGAAAAGCTGATCTGAAAACCAGACCGGGTCCTGAAAAGCTGATCTGAAAACCAGACCAGGTCCTGAAAAGCTGATCTGAAAACCAGACCAGGTCCTGAAAAGCTGATCTGAAAACCAGACCAGGTCCTGAAAAGCTGATCTGAAAACCAGACCAGGTCCTGAAAAGCTGATCTGAAAACCAGACCAGGTCCTGAAAAGCTGATCTGAAAACCAGACCAGCTCCTGAAAAGCTGATCTGAAAAACAGACCAGGTGCTAATAAGCTGGTCTAATAGCTGATCTAATAGCTGACACCTATTGTACTATTTGCTGTTAGCAAACGTAAATGAGATGGTGTTAAAGCAGTTGGTGTCGATAAGAAAATACCTAATGAAATATAATGGAATTTCATAATATTGTGAAATTCGATTTGTTTTGTGCAGAACCTTTCAAAGATAACAAGACTGTGCATGTTTAAGCGATATGAAAAGAAAAAACAAGAATTCGCATGAAAGAAAAAATTTTTTAAGTAAAACCCATAAAGAAACAAAATATAAAGATGTGGACATTTGTAGTTAAAATTTCTATTAAGTAAATTTAAGTTGAAATAAAAACCATTTATATATATTATTATTTTTTCCATATTTTATTTAACATTTTTTCTTAAAAATCTTAGTACCAATACAAATTTAACTATATTTATAAATAAAAATATACAGATATAAAAAGAAAAAAGATCATTAATCTAATATTTAATTTTTATTTAAAGGTAACTTAGGTATAGGTAAAAAGATAAAAGCTTTAAAGCATTAAATTTTTACATACTTTTGTGTGAATAAAATACTAAAATTAATAGATAAATTTATAAACAAATATATAAACAATAAATAAATTAATAAATAAGTAAATTAATAAAGAAATAAAGGAATAAACTAATTAATAAATTAATAAACAAATAAATAATAAATACATAAATTAATTAATAAACAAATAAGTGAATAATAAATAAATTAATAAATAATTAAAGAAATACATTAATAAATAAATACAATTAGTACAAAATTAAATTTTCATTGACATCTTACATGCAATTTAGTAGGAATCATTCTATTCTACATCCATTGCATCATTATTTCGGTCTATGTAATGTCCCCAAGCACGCGTTTTTATTTTATCTTTCATTATATTTCTTTTATCATCAGAAAAGCTAAGTGCTATTTTATGCAGTTTTTGTGTATATAGTTGATGTGTTTTAGATCTAAACAAAAACATTTCATCCGAGATGATTTTGGATTCGAATAAGCAACTTTTGTAATCATTAATGGACAACTTTTTAATTACAGACTTTTTGATCCCTTTTGATTTTTTAACAGCTTCCGAGCGAAGAGTCGACAGAGAATACATTTTTGCTCTTAAACCAACAAACTCTGTCATTATATCCCCATGGTTTTCATCTTTCATCATTCCTAAAACCTTCTTATTTAGTAGCGGCAAACGAAATTGATTATCTATAGGATATTCTGACGTATCAAAATTCAAACTAATGTCATTACGGATGTCATCGTAAAAATCATCAGTTTTAATTGAATAAATAAATGAGTCAGTATCCATTGTAGTTGAGAGAAATGTTGTCTCCAAATTTAGGCTTCATGAAGCCATAATGGAAGTCATACATTCTCCACTTGGATAACTCCAGTACTGTAAAACCAACATATATGGGTTTATCATATAGTGATTCCATTTTTTCTAACTCTACCGCATACATATCATCAGAAAATTTTGTCAACTGCTTAAAATTTGGTTTCGCAATTAATGCTCTGAGACCTAATTGATTCCTATTTGTTGTTTTCCAAGATGAAGTGATTCTAATGTCCCTACGTTTTTCAATGTTTTCCATTGTCTTCCCGTAAACAGCATTGTTTAAAAGTTTGAAGAAATCTTTTTCAAAATAATTTTTAGCATTTGTCCTATGAAATGTGTTTAAGTCAATATATTTTTGCTTAAATCTGAGTATTCTATGGATTTGTTTTAAAATGATGCCATTTGAAATGGCTTGTTTTAAAACTCTATAGTGTATGGTGTAATTTGTTTTTGAGTGTAAGTCTGCAACTAATTTTTTGATTTTGGATCCTCCCACGGTCTTATTTTGGGGACAAAATGGCAAATCATTATGAAGATCATGCACTGAATCCGGATAATCTATATCCACTGCCAAAATGTACCCATACTCTGCAGTATCAGAAATTTTTTTAACATCAAAATCAGTATCATATACCCACTCAAATTCACCGCAAGGAAGATATTCCGACATCGCCCAACCATACAAATTGTTAGCGTCTAAATATACCAGAAATTCTGATGGCTTTGATGAATTAAAATCTTCCAAATATTTGTTATTTGCTTTGGAATATCTTTGCGAGCATTGAACTAGTCCACCTCTAATTCCGTTTTGCATAAACATATACATTTCGGAATCAGTGAACTGTTCCAGTGAAACTTCTGTGGTTTTCAACATTGCATCCCAGGATAAGCCTGGTGCTGTATAATAGTGGCAGGGGTCCAAATCGTATATATCTCTACAAATTTTCCTAAAATTTTCAAACACATCGGCTAGAAGTAGAACATCTGTCTTTAAGTAGAGCTCAGTATAGTCAAGGAGGGTTTTACAGTTAAACACCCTCCATATTTTTTGAGCATGTTCATACTCGAATACATCACATTCTACATTCGTTAGAATATTGAAGAACTCGTCTCTACTAGGGAGCTTAGTTTCCTTAAACCTAGTCATGGAATCCATGTAAGAGTACGGAAATACACCCTTTCTTCTAATCAGGTTGAAATGATCTTCTCCAACGAAACATGATCGAATAGTATTGAAATCATTGCTATCAAGATTTTTCGCTAACGTATCTAAGCTCGAAGCCATAAATCTAAACGAGTCTATAAATCTTATTTCGAATCCATATTTTTCATCTAATCTGATGAAAATTGAAAGAGAAATATAACGCTCTGTGTTCTGGGGAATCACTTTTATTGTGGAGTATTTTATAGTAGAAAGTTCTTTGAAAAATAGGTGTATATCATATGCAGAAAGATTATGCAGGATAACCGGTATAAACTGAGGTGTTTTATAATTCAAATTACATTCGCTATGAGCTGCCCCACGATAATTGCCCGTAAGATGACAATGATCTCTAACTTTATCGTTATTTAATATTTTCTTACATATATAACAATTTTTTGCATTACTATATTGAGCTATTTCAATTGGGGTTATGAACATTTTCTTAACTTTAATTAAATAATTTAGATAAATATCGGTACAATCTTCAACTATTTTTTTAATAAATACATTTGCCGAATCTTCACCAAAATAATTCCTATATAAATTATTTTCTCTCTTAAAACTACAATTAATAAAATACCCGAATGCACACGCATGGTGTTTCTGTACATTTGTAGTGCTTTTACTTACAGGATCATTGACTTTTTCTAAAATGGACTCAAAGTCTGCGTAGATTACAAATGATACATCTAACTGTTTGTAGTGCTGCGTAAACTTGATAATAGATCCATCTTCTGGCATTCTGATGATTTTTTGCCCGCAAACGTTTTTATGATGATTATACATATAATCATCATGTGTATGATATAGGCAGGTGTTGCATATTAGGATCTGATGATCATGCGAAGTTATGCTGGAACGAAGGAGTCTGAAGAAAATATAGAAAATACCAATACGATATGAGTAAATAAAATAATAAGAAGTAACTGTTTAAATAGAGATGAAAACAAATTTTGCATAAATGCACAAATGAAACTTACTTTGATATATCCTTGATGAGTACATAGTGGAAGTTTTCATTAGACTGGAGCAATAAGAGATTAATATGAAGATGTTTTTCTCCTTTTGTTATGTAGTATGGTCCTATAAGCGATGTTCCATTGTGACCAAATACATTGATGCTCACATAATTTTGACTTTCAAATTTTTGTATCTGCTTCAATGGGAGTGGAAACTCTAGGTCTTTAAAATTTAATACAACTTGTCCTATATTAATATTCTCATCAGAAATGTTTGCAATATTGAAATTTCTACAGTTTTTCCGTTGTTTAGGACTCAGACCACTGTTTACATTCAAAGCCGCAATAAGACACCATTTAAAGCAATAAACATCACAGTTCTCGACATTTATGCATGCACGTTTCATTGCAATAATTTTTGGGAGAGGGATAAAGCTCGACCCTCTTATTATGGACGCCTTGTTTATATTAACTTCAAGAGAATTTATTGAAATCAAGGTCCATCCGCTATCCCTCTCTTGAAATTCTTCCATTTTGGCTTTCAGCTCCTCGGCTTGTTTCTTGTACATATCATCTATGTCATCAGACAAAGTCACCAACATCATTTTCGAAATATGAACAAGTTGGGAAACATTCATCTCATCATTCACCATCTTCATATAATCACACGTGAGCTCCATATTAAATTTAAATGTAGTATGTACCCTACTACGTTCATAGAGTTGTTGTACTATGGAGCTCTTGCCAGATTTCAAAAACTCCTCCGGAAACAAGACAGCCACATTTTTGTTGAGGAGGATATATGTCTCGATCCTTCCATTGAAGTTGCTTGCTCTCTTAGTGAAAAAATCTCCAATCCGTTCTTGCTGACAACTGTTTTTGTGTTTTGTGGTTCTGACATGAGCTATATAACTATTTGATGGGATCATCTCGTCACAATCCTCACAATATTTGTTTTGAAGATTTAGCTTACTAGTTCCAAGGGCAGCCTTCGATTGGCTAGCATATGAGTGCGTTCCAATATGCTGACTTAGTTTTGTTTGGGTCATAAAGACTTTATTGCAGATGCTACAACTTGTTGTATTCATTTTATTTAGTTATTTATTTGTTTATTAATTAATTTAATTATTTTATTTATAAACAATTTATTTTAGTTATAAACAATTTATTTAATTATTTTTTATGCACTATAAACTTGTTTAGTAAACAATAATTAGTTATAGCACTTTTATAGTTTTTGGATTTCAAACACCTTAGAAATTTTGGTTGGGAAAATAGATTGACACTTGTTGAGATATCAGAGCAGACTGATGACAATCTACATTATTTCTTCTTCTTATATACTTTATATGAGAATCGCGTAGTAGTCATCAAATCTAATTTATCTGATGGTATTACGACATATGATGAAATTCATATACACACACACACACTGCATACATACACACACACACTACATACATACATACATACACACACACACACACGCACACGCACACACACACACACACACACACACACACACATATATATATATACACATTCCCCCAATTCATATGAGAATCGTGTAGTAGTCGTCAAATCTAATTTCTCTGTTTGTATTACGAGATATGATGAAATTCCCACAGTCTAGCAACACCCATACCAAAAACGCTAGCATCAGTTTGCAATATAAAGGTACGAGAAAAATCGGGACACGTGAAAGTAGGTGCTTCTATAAGTTTTTGCTGTATTTCTCCGAAAGCTATTTCCTATAATTGTTACATTAAAGTAAAATATATTGAAATAAAAATATCACTACCCCTATCAAAAACTCTACTCATCAATCTGATTGGATTCAAAACATTTAATACCTGGACGTCACTTGTACCCATAAAACCTATGCCAACACAATATTTTCTATCCATAAGAATATCAACGTCAATAGCCTAGAAAACCTATACACATTCATTTGTAAATATGTATGAAAAAGTGTTGATGTAACTCACACAAGCAATGATATTTTTCAAAGCAAAAATAGAAACGATCGCATACATTAATACAACAACATATACATACATTACCATAAATATATTCGGCATTCACTTCCCTTCACAATAGGGTTGCCAATCTCTGCAGCTATTAGATTATTTCCCCACAGATCGCAAACATAACTGCATACATATATACAAAATAACCATACATAAGCATACCAAGGACAACTCAAAACAGCAGCCCAAAGTCTATCAAATAACAATCACTATATGCACACAAATACGCAGATCCCTTGTAACTACCCTGCAGTCAGACTGGGAGCAAGTGTCTTTGTGTCAACACTAAAATTCTAGTAACAATTTTGTTATAATAAGTTTTCTTCTATCCATAAGTATAAAGGAAGTAAAGAAAACAGATATGGTGTATTTGTGGTGGACTTGTCAATAACTTGTCAATATACATACATTTGTATGTAGGTCGCACAAGCGACAAGTCAAAAGCGACTCAGTACATTTTCAGCATCGCCATTTCCTACTGGGAATAATGATTGTCTGCCACTACAACAAAAGTATCGGACACCGTCAAACATACAAGTAAATACAAAAACTCCTACACAAACACACACACACACACACACACACACACACACACACACACCCATACACACATACAAACACCCGCATACATATGCATAGACATAACCAAAGAATCAGACACACACACACACACACACACGCGCACACACACGCGCACACACACACACACACACACAATATTAGCATGAAAATCCCCAAAATCCCCCAATTTGTAACAGGGTTGCCATCATTTTTATTTTTCCCCGGTTTTGAATTCCCAAAACAGGACTATCTCCGCCATTACTAATCTACTCATTGATTTTACTGAATTCGAATTCAAAAAAAATTTATTTTGTTTCAAATGAACTAACTCTACATGAATAGTATCAGTCAATTGATCGGAAGTAATGCAGGATATATTCATCATTGCGCAGAACAAAGTTGCTATCACATTATTAAGAGGAAAATGAAAAATGTGATGGAAACAAACTCTTGTGTACGTGTGATGTTGCATCTCTCTATAACTAATGAATATAACATTTAGTCGAACTGCTCACGAGTGCTTTTTACTAATCAATGATAGCATAAATATTAATCAAGTTTGACTAATCATAATTGACTAATATATCCCCCACAATTGAGCTATCATACATGATTGATATACTGGCAAAAAATATAATTTTTATTATATTAATTGTTTTTATTTTAAAAAGTCAATTCAAAATATGCAAGTAAATAAAATATTTAAAATTAAAGATAGAAATAAGCAAAATCAGAATAACCTAGGCGGTATCCAGGGGCCTAATTCCCGCATTCGATTGCGAGCGAGTTATTACTCGAATGTGCGAGTTATTTAACTTTTGGGATTTTCGCATTCGGTTTCGAATAACACATATCCAAATTTCTAATGACAGCATTCGGAAACGTGCATACATTCGAATGCAACCGTTCGTGTTTTTACTCGCAAGCAAAAAGGCATTCGAAATCATGTTTAACATAGAGAAAAAGCGAAGAAAAAGAAAATGTATGTTCAATATTTGACTTATTTTTTTATAAATGAATGAATGCACAAATGTACGTATAAAAAAATACAAATTAAAGAATTTCTAGTTGACTTTAAAAGTAACAAAACACACTGACTTGGCAAATAATATTTTACCTAAGAGTTGTCGGGGAAAATAAAAAAATCAACCAACTCTGGGAGCATCTAAATAACAAATCAACTGCTCCTGGTCAACCAATAAAAGAATCGAAAATGTGAGTAGTGCTCTATTCTCTAACCTTACACTAATTTATTATTATTAAAGTATTAATTAAATTAAAATGAAAATAACATTTATGTATATTCGTTTCTTTTTTCTGCATATACGTGTGTATGTACGTACATACATATATTTTTGCACACAAACATATATACAAACATATGCTTTTGCTTACAATTTATTCAGTGTTGTGAAATAAATTTATATATAAATATATTTGCCTTTTTCCAACACTGAAACAAAAACTCGATTCGATTGGTAACGAGTGACATCATCATAACGTAAAGGTAAATAACACAAAATATTTTCGGAATAGAACATGTATAAGATAAATATATGTATGCACATAATTCATACTTTTAATAAAGGAAAGAATAAAATATGTCAATACTTTAGTCAAAATGACATTAAATGATATATTAAAAGTATTAAATATCATATTCTTCAAAATCTAATTTTTAACAAAGATATTTTTTGGTATTTTTAACATCCTGAAAAACTTCGAATATAAGATAAATCTTCACATATGGTAACACTGATGATGGTAAACAGAAGGCAACTGTTTTCTTTTGCAACTAACTTCATTGTGAAACGCGATGTCAAAATCGGATTTTTCAATAGCAAAGCGTTGCCGCTGCGTTGCCGCCGCGTTATTTCGGTATGCTCCATACAAAATGTATGGACATGAGAACTTTTGACAGCTAAAAAAACGCTTGCCGCTTTTGTTTAGGGATGGCTGTTAATCTTCATGTTGTACAGTATTGAACTGTTCTCTCTTTTTAGTGCTCTTGATTTTATGAGAACACTAAAACTGTTTTTTTTTTAGCAAAAGTATGCAACAGCCAGCGTTACCATTTGTGAAGATTTATCTTATTTTCGAAGTTTTTCGGGATGTTAATAAGACTAAAGGCCGGGGCACAATGAATCCGTCATACGTTAAACTTCGCCTTTTTCAACTGACATTAACGCAACGACGGAGAAGGTTGGCACAATGAGTACTCTATTGACGGAAGCATTTGAACAGCTTCAATAGATCAATTCTCCATTTTATTTATTAAATTCAACTTTTTGTATTCATTTCGTTTATTTCTTTTGTTTAATTTTATTTTTGCTGCCACAAAACACAAAAAACTAAATCGGAACATACAAAAAAAAATCAACCAATATCTGTCAAACTACTCAACGTACACGAAAAGTTAACAGTTGACCAAATTTTGTACTTTGCGTTGACGGACACGTACTGAATGTAACAGTGAGATTACACGAGACATAAGTTTGGAAATTTTTGTGTTGGCAATTGTCAAAATCTGTTGCGAACACAAAAAATTACTGTGTAAACCGTAAATGTTAGTGTTCGAACACATGTTTGGAAACAATTGCTCAAACACAAGTCTAAGCAATTATGTTAGGACACAAGCTGTCAAATTTACCTTTTTCGTAGAAAATAATGGCGGGAAACTAGAAATAATAAGTTTATTACAAAAAAAAAAATCAAGCAGAAGCACAAAATATATGCTCTGTTGGAGAAGTATTAAAAAATCAAAACGTAAAACGTGCACTTTGTATGCATACGACAACCTAAATTTTGAGTTTTAATATTATACGTCTAGCCACCCCTTAAAATAAGTTTGAACACAAACTTTTTTGTGACGTCATTCTGCCGACGTTATTTCTTATGTTCAGAAATAAAAATTGCTCGTCTATTCGTACTGTAACAGACCTCATAAGAAAACATGTATTTCAACTTAGCTGTCAGTTGAAAAAGGCGAAGTTTAACGCATGACGGATTCATTGTGTCTCGACCTTAAAAGATTTCCTTGTTAAAAATAAGTTTTTAAGAATATGATATTTGGTACTTTTAGAATATTATTTAAGGTCCGTTTTCTTCTTTCCTTCATAAAAAGCATGAATTATATGCATACATATATTTATCTTATATATGTTCTATTCATTAAATATTTTCGTCTTATTTACCTTTACGTTTGTTAGTTCATTTGAAACAAAATAAAATTTTCCTGAATTTGAATTCAGTAAAATCAATGCACATTAATATATTTTGGGTAAAATTTCTCAATAACAAAAATTAAAAATTTTAAAAAGCCCCGACTTTTTTCAGAAAAGATGTTATATCTTCTAAACGGCTGGACCGATTTTCTTCAAACATAGCTAAGAACCCTCTCGATCAAGTCATCTTTCAAACAGAAAAAATGAAAAATGAAAATCGGTCCAGCCGTTTGGCCTGTACGTGGACACAGACAGACACACAGATACACAGACACACACTACAAACTTATAACACCCCTTTTTTTAGTCGGGGGTTAAAAAAAGATTTTTAATGAAAAAAAATTTTTTTTGTTCGACTTGAAGGTTTTGTGATAAAAATATGGCAACGCTGGCAACAGCATTGCCAAGCAAGGGCATTAGTTATTGTAGTGTCAAAGCATATTTCACTAGTGCACACCGAATGACAATTGTAAAATGAGCACACAAGTGTAAAAATATGTGTATTAAGGCCATGTCAGATAAAATGTTTGCTTCGCGTTGCGTTGAAGATTCGCGACATATAAGATGAAATGTACGTGCTTATATGAAACATGTCACATAAAATACTTTTAACGCAAAGCGAAGCGAAAAGTTAGGCAACTCTCAACTTTTTGTGTGCTTTGACAATCAGTTGGTACATTTTTCTTAATTTGTTTGACCAAACTCGCATGTAAATATGAAATTTTTATTAAAATTTCGGTAAATTTACATAAAAAAAACGATTCAGTGGCATCAGATTAATTGAATTATGCTGTGTTTTATGCATAAAACAAAACATTGAACAAACAGTGAGTGTTGTCAAAGTTTTCATTGTGTCATAAGGCCGGGGCACAATGAATCCGTCATGCGTTAAACTTCGTCTTTTTCAACTGACAGCTAAGTTGAAATACATGGTTTCTGAGGTTTATGAGGTATGTTACATTAAGTACGTGTCCGTCAACGCAAAGTACAAAATTTGGTCAACTTTTAACTTTTTGTGTACGTTGAGTAGTTTGACACATATTGGTTGAATTTTTTGGAATGTTCTGATTTAGTTTTTTCTGTTTTGTGGCAGCAAAAATAAAATTAAACAAAATGAATACAAAAATTTGAATTTAATAAATAAAATGGGGAATCGACCTATTAAACTCTGCAAATGCTTCCGTCAATAGAGTACTCATTGTGCCAACCTTCTCCGTCGTTGCGTTAATGTCAGTTGAAAAAGGCGAAGTTTAACGTATGACGGATTCATTGTTCCCCGGCCTATACACATTTTGCGTCATGCTTTTTCCGCAAAGTTTGCAACGTCACGCAAAGCGTTGAAGTTGTATCTGACACCGCCTTTAAAGTCTTGCACAAGAGTGTTATTTGGCGTTCGTTTTTGAATATTTCGCTGTAGTAAAGGCCGAGGCACAATGAATCCGTCATACGTTAAACTTCGCCTTTTTCAACTGACAGCTAAGTTGAAATACATGGTTTCTTATGAGGGCTGTTACATTCAGTACCTGTCCGTCAACGCAAAGTACAAAAACTGGTCAACTTTTAACTTTTTGAGTACGTTGAGTAGTTTGACAGATATTGGTTGGTTTTTTTGGTATGTTCTGAATTAGGTTTTTGTGTTTTGTGGCAGCAAAAATAAAATTATGCAAAAGAAATAAACGAAATAAATTAAAAAAATTTGAATTTAATAAATAAAATGGAGAATCAACCTACTGGAGCTGGTCAAATGCTTCCGTCAATAAAGTACTCATTGTGCCAACCTTCTCCGTCGCACAGTGTTCGATTTAATAATTTAGGACGACAAAAATCATAAATTTGTAAATAATTAACATACGAATCCTAATTTTTTGTATTTTCATATTAAATTTGTTCTTATTAAATTTATTTATATATTTAGGGTATTCACAAAATATGCACTTTTAACTTATTTTCACACATGTTTTACATATGTGTATAGAAATAAAAGAAATTTCATGAATTAACAATAATATAATAAAATTATTTATATATTTGTGATATTCACAAAGTATGTACTCTAAATTTATGTTCGCACATATTTTACAATAAAAAAGTAAAAGAAATTTCATAAATTAACAATAATATAATAAAAATAACAATAACTTATTCTGAGTTGCTCTCATATTGTACTTAAAAAAAAATTAATGGGGCAGCTAGGGGCAGGAATTTTATATAAAGTCTATAACAGTAAGGTTGAAAGATTACAGAAACGTTTAGGGATGTAGTGAAACGAATGGATATCAAAAGATTTCGTCTGACAAAGCTAATTTGTTTCGAAATATTTGTAAAAAAACTCACTTAGCTTAACACTTAATAAAAAAACTTACCATTTATTAGAAAATAATGTGATTTCTTGTGTTAGTTAAAAAGAAGTCAAAAGTTACAATTGATTAAAAAAAATTAATATCGCATCTACAACGCCTTCTATTTACTTTTGAAATTGCATAAAATACGCATAGTATTTTTGTGTTTTTTTTTTTAACATGTCATTTCGAGTACCGTTATAAGCATACAAACTGAAAGATATACAAGAATCATATAGTTTTAAGCTAGTCTGGGTCTTCGCTTGCAAATAGTTTGGTCAATTTAAATTTTTAACGAACTTAATTTTTTTATTTTTGTCGTCCTATTTTCTGAAATCGAACATTGTGCGTCGTAGTTATTTTTTAAATGCGGCCAGGCATTTTGTTGTTGTCTTGCTTTCGAGAATTTTGCGGCTGTCGCATTGTTTAATGTTTTTGCCTCGAATAACCGTAATTATTTGCGGTTCTTTTTGGAATTTTTCATTGGCATATGCAATCGTTTAGTTTGTTATATATAAATAAATACATATTTAAATGTATAACTAACCGTTAGTGACTTTTTACATGTTTAAAGATTTGTTTAAACGCTTTTATTGTAGGAATCTACTATATATGTACATGTAACCACACTTTTTGGTGCTTGCTTGACATATGAAGAAATTTGATGGGAATTTTTAACACATGGACACGACTTATTAAATACTGGAGCAGTGAATTGGTGGAGACCAAATTGAATACTCTAATAAGGAATAAACACTACTAAGCAAATTGTTGAAGATCCTGGTGGAGTACCATATATAACTCAAGTGATTGGTGAAATTTTTTAGTATTGGACACTGACGTATTAGATATTGGAGCAATAGTGGAGACCAAATTGAAAGCAATCTGTTGAAGAACCTGGTGGAGTACCATATATAACTTAGTTTTGGGGCAGTGAACTGAATAGAATTTGTTGAAGAACCTGGTGGAAACCAAATATAACTCAAATTTGAAGAAGATTTTGACTGGTGAAGACCATTTATACTCTAGGAGTGGACTCTAGGATTCTCTACTTCCTATGTGAAGGCGTGGGTCGAATGAGGCCTTGAGAAAACTTCTATTTGTTGAAGAACCTGGCACTTTGCTCCTGGTAGCTAGCCAAATTATACTAAACCCCCCCAAAAAAAAAGATGTATTAATTTAAGGCTAAAAAATAAAATAGATAAATAATAAAATAAAAATAATAACTTTCACAATGGATATAAAAAGTTTTATTATCACTTAATATTTTATGAAATTTTGAGTTTGTGAAATGAAGTATTGTCCACTATGTGTACAATAAAATTATTGCACACTTGACACAACTGTCGATTCAACTGTTGTACAATGGTTTTCTGTGTTTTTGGTTTCATTGTTCTCTATTTTTTCTGCACACTTAATTATGATCACCACCAGTGCCACCAGATTAGGGGATTTGTCCCCAAAATGGGGATTTCGCTTCTAATTTGGGGACAGAGTTTCGTGGGGAGGGATTTGGGGACTTTTCATTTTGAGCTCTAACAATTTGCTTGTATCAGGAAAATAAGTAATCGTGGATGTTGACATACATATTTTAGTACTGGTAACATTTCAGTTTTTAAAAATCACTTAGAGTAGTGTGGCAATCATACTTTATAATGTAGATGATAATACCATCATGGTAATTCCGCGAACATATATATATATATATATATATATATATATATATATATATATATATATATACATATATACATAGGCAAAACCGTGCTTGCAGCTGCAGAACTAGCTCTTTGTCAATTAAATTTTTTTTCTTTTGAAAAAGAAAAATGACTGTTGAAAGTTTTGATTGTGCAATTGTTCTACGCACGGCTCTACCTTAAGGTGGAAGTACATAACACGCGTTCAATGCGCTAATGCGATACACGCGTCTGTCAAAAAAGTTGAAATAGTGTGTTTTCATAAGGCAAGTTACTAGAGAAGTTCGCGACGCGCGTACCTCGCCAAAAGTTGAACATTCTTCAACTTTCACGCGTTGTATACAAAATGACAGCTAGTGTTGCCAGATTCATAAAGTAACATACACAAACATGATTAGAAATTAATTTTTTTTATTAAACAATGGATACAAGAATGAATTAAATGTTTAAAGAAAAATGCAACGTAAATGCAAAAAAAATAGCCGGCAAAGGATTTAAATTTTACAACTAAAAAAGCTTCAAAAGCGTGTTCTGTAACCTTCCATTTGTGTAGCGTTGAACGTTTAACAAGCCAGAAAAGCGTTGCCGCGTAACGCGTGGTATGTACTTCCACCTTTAGTTATTGTGTAACGCATAAAAAAACTATGCATTTGAGATTCTCAGAAAATATTAAAAAATTTGAACTTTTTAAAAATTTGCAATTTAAGCACATTACAAAACATAGATTTGATTCGATGTATGGAATTTTGAAAATCGTTATAGATCCAAAAGTGGCATTGGTATAAGAAAACCAACGAAATAAAATTGCTTATATCGACTGGCGGAAACAAACAAAACAAAGTTTTCCTAAAGACATATTTGGCTTTTGGGCAATAGTATATCAGTACGAAGATAATGCCGGAAATTACTTCTTTCGTGAAATTGCAGCTGCTGTGTTCAACCTGTTGATGATGCCAATAAGTAATGCGTTTGTGGAGAGAATATTTTCATGCATGAACACTACCAAACCAAAACCAAATTAAGGAATAATCTGCAATATGAATGTTAGAATCTTTAATAAGAATAAAATCACATTTAAATATTTATAAGATCTGCTGCCACAAATTTGAGCTTCCTGAAGAAAAAAAATTTCAAATCGGAAAATATGTACAAGCGAGTTGTAGAGGACTGAGACGAACTTGATGTCTATGAAGTTTTGGATTGGGAAATTATTTAGAATATTTCTATTGCAAAAATGTATGTATGTATGTAATATCTTCTTAAATTCGTATTCATCCTTATCGTGAATAAAATGTGAAATTTTTGTTCGCATGAAATTTTCATTCCCCATGAAGAGAATTTTGCAATTGTGAATTTCATGGGAACGTTTGTTCCCGCTATCGACACGTAGTGAATGTACAAAAACGGGAAAAGACTTGTAAAGCTTCAAAATTAATTGAAAATCAAACAAATTAAGTTTAATAATAAGAAATACACATATTTAGGGTTTAAAATGAAATTTTATAGAGTGTAAAGTTGTATTTTTAATTGTTTTAGGCGCCGTGCAAAATTTTTTTTTTGCATACCACAGACATAAAATTTACTGCATGTCAACCTAAAAGATTCATGTTCAATGAAAAAAGGTATTCCAAGGAATTACCTTCTATATAATTAATAGGCGAACATGTTTTTGTAATCCCTTTTACGCTGGTACCACTACACCGATTTTAAAAAGATTTATATGGTTTTAAAGGATTTTCTCTACAGATGTGCAGAATCTATATTTTATTGAAATCGGTTTAGTATTTTGGGAGCTATAAGCGTTTAAAGTTGCTACTACTACATGCACACATTTTACACACGCATTTATTAGCTTACAAGTAAAACAGAAACAAAACATGAGTGTGTGTGTGTGGTTGTAGTATTTCTCTTGATCTAACAATTTTTTTCTCTTATTTGTTGTTGTATGAAAGCCATAATATAGGGTGTTTTTTTAGAGGTATAGAACTTCGAATTGAAATAAAACACAAGAAAATCGTTTTAATGTCCATCAATTTGGCTTTATTGGAAGGATAATTTTATGCCATTAATGTTTAAATATGATTTCGGGCATGTGGCCGCCGCGGCTGGCTCGAATAAAGCCAATTCTACAGGTCCAATTTTCAACCACTTTTTCGAGCATATGGGGCCGTATGTTGGCAATAACGCCACGAATGTTGGCTTCCAAGTCCCCTAACGTTTCTGGTTTGTTGGCGTAGACAATTGTTTCTTCGGTGCGCACTGTTCGACGTCTCTGCGGATGCGTATTATCACATAGAGTAAACGTAGTGCGAAAACGATCCATGGTTAACCGAATTAATTGCTCTGATGGACGATTATGTCGACCATAAAATGGACGGAGCTTGCGGTAAACTTCGCGAACTGAACCATTATTTTCGAAATAAATTTGCACGATTTGCAAGCGTTGTTCTTTTGTCAACCTGTTCATGATGAAATGGCAAACCAAACTAAATATTAATCACTTGACAGCTGACAAAATGGCCTCCAGTTAAAAAAGTGATGCCAACTTAAAGTTCTATACCTCAATAAAAAACACCAATTACTTGAAGGAAGAGAATTGAATAAAGTGAATTAGCTTGGTTGAAGGGATTTTGTTTATGTTTTTTTAATTTCATGTATTATTTAATTATGCTTGCATATGTATGTAAGTTTGTGCGTGGCTGTGTTTTAATGAATTTTTTATGACGTTTAGATATGTACATTTTCTTTGAATCTTAAATGATTTACATTTTGATTCTAGAATACGGACGAGTATGTCGTCCGTTTGGTATATCTAGTTGTTATTAATAGTAGACATTATTTATTAATCTTGCCCTAAAAATTATTATTTATAAGTTTTAATATATACAGCCCAATTATGAATAGCAATTCCCCGGGAGTTTTTTCCCTTTTCCCATTTCTCCTATTATGAATTAAAATTTCCCCGGGAAAAAACTCCCTGGGAAAAAAGTAGGTATTCTAAATATGAGGGAGAGGGAGAATTTGTTGAGAGTTTTGTCCCCAAACATTTTGAAGGGAACTAATGCAAAAATTTAAAAATCATATTAATAAATGTTGAAAAACAATATATAAGCATTTATTTAGAACAAAAAGTTTAAATAAATACCGAATTATTATATTTCGCTTTTGTATTTTTTATTTTTGCATTTTGTATTTTTGCATTTTTATGTATTAACTACTTCTGTATTCCGAACAAATACTAAAACAATCAATTTTGTAGTTCCCATAATATGTAAATGGAAGATTTATTTCCTTCTAATATTATCAAGACCGATAAGAAAAACTTTATAAAATTTACAAATTTCCTTTGTACACACAGTCCACTGGACTTGACTCAGTTTTCACTCCACTTTCTCAGCACAAAGTTATTCCGAATGTCTGAATGGATACACTGTTTATTTAATTTTTATTTAAACAAAAACAAATATTATATTAACACGAAATCTTATTGACAATGAAAACATCACATTTTTAATAAATTTATATTGCTGAACTTTGCGTTAGTGCAGAAAAATATGTAAACATTAAACAGCTGATCCAGATTTTACTCTCTCCCGTATTTTCTTATTCCCCGGCTATTTAGAATAGGAGGATTATTCCCTGGGAACAAATGATAGGGAAGGGAAAAAACTCCCCGGGAATATTCATAATTGGGCTGATAATTGCAAGTATAGTATTGAAATTACGCAGTGTATTAATTCAGTTCGCCTGCAAAAATAAGGTGAAAAAAACGAAGGAAAAAGTGAAAAAATCCATGTGAAAAATATTATTCACGATAAGAGGAATCAAGAAAGGGAACACATTTCAGGGGAAAAATTATTCACGATTGAAATTTGGGGAAAAGGGAAAATATTTCGAGGGAAAAACTGTTCACGATAAGGGTGATTATTTTTTTGCTGTTATCTTCTTCAGATTGTTTACTTCGACTGACTCCAATCGAATCAAAACAATGGATGAACAAATAAGTCCTAAATTTTAGTTTTATATTCTGATCTCAAAAACTAATAAATTAAACATTAATATTAATTGATAGTATTAATTAATAATATTGTAATAAATAAACTTGAAAGTGCCTTTTTGTTAATTGTTAAGTTTTTACACACATACATATGTAAATATATGCATGTACAATTGAATTTTATGTACGTTTTAAGTTAATAAAAAACATTTAAAACAAAATAAAGAATTTGGCCAATCGTTCCGAAAAAAGCAAAATTTTTCTTGTAACTTTGTGAAACTCTTATTTCGCATAACTGCGCATAGGACTTAATAATCGTTTTTTTATGAATGATATATTTTAGGATTTTTCTGTCGAAATGGGGATTTTTCGGGAACATGACGTTTTAAATTGGGGACAAGAGTCAAAATTTTCTGGCAGCACTGATCACCAATACAAACAACATTCGCTTTTGACAAAAATACAATACTGTGCACTTTTTCATAGCTTGTGCTCAGTTTTACTAGATACAGTATGTCAAATAATTGTTTTGACATAGTTAAAATCGTTGTAAATTTAGACTTTTATCTTTTATCTGACAATATGTCGAATAATAAATTTCTTAAATTTTAGACTTTTATCTTAAATATTTTTTCCCTTTTTGCATTTTGAATTTTTTTGTAGTAGATTTCATTTTATTTACATTTAAGTGCACAAATAGTCGTAAGTTATAAGCAAAATTAAAAATAATTGCATAAAAATTATATGAAAACCAAAAAAACTCAAAAATTTCTTTGTCAAGAAAATGTTTTTACATCCTTTTATTATATAGTAAGAAAATAGGAAAGACTGTAAGGTGTACAAAAATAAATATTTTTTGTACAGCTGTGGTAGCAGATAGTATCAGCTTTCAGTGCCAACTCGGTGCCATATTTTGAAAAGCGACTCTTGAAAAAAATCAATTAAATTTTCTGATCTTCAGTACGATATGAATAATATTTCGTACGTGTTGTGCAGAATCGTGCTGACGAAATTGTGTGTTGGAAAAATTCGATACGCGCCCATCTCTAACTTCAACTAACTTTTAGGAAACAGTTTCTTAAGGATCAGATCCAAGAGAAATAAAAAAAAATAAACATCGACAAAACAATTTATGTCAATGAAAGTGATTGTGGCTGACGAAAAACAAAGTCCGTGCAAACCCCAAGATGATATACATAGGTTGTTTAAAAAAAGCAAACATATACGCGATATAAATAACATAGAACTTAAAATAAGGATAAACACCGCACAGTGGCGTGAAATAAAAAAAGTGGTAAAAAGTCTGCAACTTTTGAACTAGTGAACCGATTTCGATGAAACTAACTGTTTCGGAAAGAAGTGTTGAACTTTTGAGAAAGTATTTTGGGAGGCATCCTGTTGCAAGACAGGGTAGCTCCAAAGAACCTAAAATTAATAAACTTCGGTTGTCGAAATTTTTTCGGAGCTTTCAACTTTTGTAAATATCGACCGATCTTAATAATTTTTTCAGCGGGACAATCAACGTTAAGAAACAAAAACATGCTCAGAGCACCATTTTATCTCTTACAGTTTCCAAGTTATTTGACTTGAGAATTTTTTTTTTAATTTTTGGCCCTGACTTTATTTAATCGCCATCTGAACTACTTTTTTGACTGCCAAATTGAAGTACTCGCTTATAAAACACATTACGTAAAATTTTACAAATAGGAATCAGAAGTTGAACATATTCTTTGGGTTTTAAAAGATGTCGTGAAAATGTTGCCAAAATAAGTAGTTATTTTAAATAAATTATATATATTTCTAAAAATTTTAAACTAAAAAATAAGTACGTAAATTTTGAAAAATTATTATTTAAATATAAGTAGTTCCAAATAATTTTTTTTACTTTCGGTTCTAATAAAAGTTCATCAATCAAAGCAATTAAAATTTTTCTAAATATAGTATTTATAAGTAGCAACACAGGCACTGATACGAATAAAATATAATCCACTTCAATTGAGTTTATAAAAGGAATTTTACAAAATGGTGTACTTCGTAGTAAAACAATAGTCTTTATTTTAATTTATTTATATTTTTCTTAAAAATATATTATTTGTTTAATCAAGCTGAGTTTTCAATTAACGGCATATTTAAAAAAAGCAATTTTTTCGACTAAAAAAAGTATGTAGTTTCATCGAGAAAAAAAAAACTATTTCCCACAATGAAAAAAATAATTAATTCCTACAATAAACAACATAACTACTTCTCAATAATCGATTATTTTAGTCTCACGCCTTGTTAAAATCATTAAGTTGGTAATCCAGTAAGGAACAGCTTCCACCAAAAATGCTTAATTCCAAACTCGATTATCTCTTTTTGAAATTTTTTCTGGGAAAAAACTGATAACAATGAAGTGCGAAGATAATGAGAATTTAAATGAATTTTGCTTAAAATTTGATGGAATGGTAAGGCAGTTGATATCATCTGGTGCTAAGATGGAAAAGCTTGACATTACATAATTTGTCATTTACTCATTACTCTACCGAAAAATTATAATAGTGTTGTAATTGATATTGAAACCTTAAGCCCAAATGATTTGGAGCTAGATTTTGTAAAGATTAGATTGCTTGAGGAAGAACGTAAGCGTGAAGGTTCTAATAACGAAATTAAAGTTGAGAATGTAGCAATGAAAGCTTATATTAAATTTAATTGTCACTGCTGTGGAAAAGTTGGTCACAAAAAGAAGGACTGCTTTAAGTGGAAAAGTAAAAATTCTGGTAAAAACGGAAATCTAAGCAAGTGGTAAAAACGTAAATCTCTCGAAAAGTGTAAGTTTCATTGCAAATGAAAATTGTTTCGGTGTTGAAAGAACTAGTTATATGAAATGGATTGTGGATTCCGGGGTAAACGATCAGATGTCAAATAATGAACAATGCTTTGACGAATTACATGTTCTTAAAAATCCAGTAATTATTGGTGTTGCTAAATATTGTGTTTCTATTCAAATGTTAAAGGTAACGTGTTACGAATAGAAATTAAAAACTTTCTATTCTGCAAGGACTTGAAATGCAATCTATTCTCCGTTCCGCGTCTTGAAGAAGCAAGACTGAAAGTAGTATTTCAGAACAAAACTGTAAATGTTTACAGAGGTGAATCACTTGTACTTAGTGCTGAAAGGAAAAACAAAATTTGATTTAATGTAAAATATTATAAAAATATAAGTGTAAATATAGCTGAAAACCAAAACATTATTGACTTGTGGCACCAACGATTGGGCCATTTAAATTTTTATGATATAAAAAAGCTGTTTACAATTGCTGATGTTGTGGATACTCTAGTTGATCAAAAGTCTTGCTGTGAATCCTGTGTAAACAAACGCGAAAGCATTTTAAAACATCCTAGAAAATAAAAACTTCAAGAATCTTGCAACTAATCCATAGTGATGTATGTGATCCCATGAATATATCTAGTAACTTTTAAAGATGATTTTTCTCACTTCACTTCAGTATATATGATATCAAAGAAGCCAGAGGTATTGTTTTAAAACTTTCAAGTCTGTATCTGAAAATTTACATAATGTAAAAATTGCTTCCTTGAAATGTGATAATGTTTTTAAACTTTTTAAAAAATTCTGTAAATATTCAGGAATTTCGATTCAATATACAAATGCTTATACTCCTGAGCAAAATTGAACATCTAAGAGAATGAATCGTACATTTATTGAGAAAGCAAGGTCCCTAATTTCTCATTGGTGCTTAGAGAAGAGTTTATGGACTGAAGCTGTTTACTATGCTAATTACTTGATGAATAGAAGTCCAACTAGTGTAATTTGTTGTGGAAAAACTCCGGCTGAGATTTAGTTTGGTGTTAAGCCTAATTTGTCGCATTTAAGAATTTTTGGTTGCGATGAGTGTTCTCAAAAATAAAACGGAAGAAATTGGATATGAAATCAGAGAAACTTATAATGTTAGGATATAGCGGCAAGGATATAGATTATGTAGTCCTAGTAAAAGAAGAATTGTTCTATCCAGAGAATGTCATCTTTAATGAAAATGTTTTTGTTGATTTCAAGAAAAATAATCGAAATGTTTCATGACTTTTTGAATTTGAAAGTTCTCAAAATGAAACTGAAGGAGCTTGTGAAAATAACCGATCTTGTGAAAATGAAGACAGTGATGACGATGAGCACTTCGAAGAAGCAGAAACTCATCAAGATCATAGCGAGAATCAAGTTAGTAGTAACAAAGAAACTGCCAATGAATTAATTGTACACGACTTTGAGGCAGCAGACGAAATTCTGGAGGAATTTGAGACAGCAGATGAAATAAACATTGAATATCCTGAAACTGGTCAACAAGAACCTATTTTACGTAGAAGTAAAAGAGTCAGAGTTCCAACAAAGCGTTTTTACTATATCTCTTTAGTATTAAATGCTGAACAGTTTGTTTGTACTACCTATAACGTATGGGGAAATAAATAACTGCCCTGATTCAAGTGAGTGGTATAAAGCAATTAAAAGCGAATGTAGAAGCATTGTTGATTCTAAATGAGTGTTCAAACGAAAATTAGACAGAAATGGAAATTCTGATGAAAACAAAGCATGTGTTGTAGCAAAAGGCCTTACACAACTTCAAGGATTTGATTTTCAAGGAGCCTATTCTCCTGTTGCTCGGATCGGTACTTTTCGAATATTACTTGCTGTTGCTAATAAAATGAAGCATCACATTCAACAAATGGATGTCAAGAAAGCATTTCTTAATGGTCGTCTTCGTGAAAAGATATACATGAAACCTCCTGCGGGACTTAAATCTGATTAAAACATGATATGAAAAATAAATCGCTCGCTATACGGTCTGGAACAGGCTCCTTGCATGTGGAACGAAAGATTTAATAATTATATATTGAAGTTTAAGTTCACGTTAGTGTGTCAAAGAACGGGTTTGGACTTAAGAGTGGATTCTAACTAACCATAACAAATCGCATCTCCCAACTGAAGGTGTGTTCAAAGTGATAATGCGTTATAAAACTTTAAATTCGTTTTTCTCACAACTTCATTTTCACACACTTGCTCCCTTTTCTCGGAGAAGGTCACATATGTTGATGACCTATTACTTGTTGCAAAAAAAAAAAAAATTGTTAAATCGTTATTAGAAAAGGAATTTGAATTTAGGAAATATTGATACATATTTGGGAGTCAAAGTAGTCCGAAGTTTTGAAAATTCGGAAATTAAAACTAGTCAAATGCCTTTCATTCGAAATTTACTCAAACGTTTTGGTATGAAAAGCTGTAATGGTGCTGATACTCCAATGGATCTAAAATTGATCTAAAACTACTAAGGATACACTTACAAAATAACCACAAAAAGAATTGATTGGATGTTTAATGTACTCAATGCTTACCTCAAGACTTGATCTTAGCGTAAGTGTAAACTACTTAAAGGTGGAAGTACATACCACGCTTTCGCGGCAACGCTTTTCTGGCTTGTTAAACGTTTAACGCTATACAAATGGAAAGCTACACAACACGCTTTTGTGGTTTTTTTAGTTGTAAAATTTAAAGCCTTTGTCGGTTATTTTTTTGTCTTGCACTTACGCTTTATATTTCTTTAAATCTTTAATGCATTTTTTTATTCATTGTTTAATGAAAAATTAATTTCTAATCATTTTTGTGTATGTTAGCTTATGAATCTGGCAACACTAGCTTTCATTTTGTATACAACGCGTGAAAGTTGAAGAATGTTCAACTTTTTGTGAGGTACGCGCGTCGCGAACTTCTCTGTGTAACTTGCCTTATGAAAACACACTATTTCAACTTTTTTGACAGCCGTGTGTATCGCATTAGCGCATTGAACGCGTGTTATGTGCTTCCACCTTAAGTCGTTTTCAAATAGTCATTGGAATCAATTAAAAAGGATATTAAGATATCTTAAAAAACAAGTAACGTCAAATGATGATGAAAGAACAAATGATATATTATTTGGCTATTGAGGTACACGCAAAGAAAAAATATGGTTGAGGTAACCATAATCAAACAGCAACATACTATGATGGAATTACATAGTTGCAGTCAAATCATATTATTTTTAATAGAAAAGCAATCTTTAAATAATATTATTATCTGAGTTAATCATAATAGTATCTACAAAAACAATGAACTTTGTTACACCTAATCTTAGTATTAAATATGACAACACTATTGTTAGATGTGACTAACATATAATTGCGACTCACCATGCCATGACCACAATATTATTCAATAAAATAATACTATTTTGTTTTTTAATCATATATTTTTTGGTAGATCTTTTAATTAAAACAGCTGTGCGTTAAATCCGAAATATAGCCGAGATCCCACGATCGGCGCAATGTACCGATTTTCGTCGGCTCACTGTAGTCAAATCATAAGTAATAAACCAAAACGGATTTATTAATTAATTAATTCTTAAACAAGGCTATATGGCTTTACTACCACTGCTTGAAGTGCAATCATGTTCTTATTTTTCAATTAGTTGAGAAATAAAACCATTTTGCTGCTTTACTTTTGACTTTGTTTCACTGAGCCGACGAAAATCGATACATTGTGCCGATAGTGTGATCTCGGCTCAAGAATAAATTAATATTGTTGAAATAAAATTTATATATGGACATGTATACTTACATATGTATGTGTATATACACGAAATACAGAGACGTATGTATAAAGAGATATATGTAAATATATTTTTATTTATCTACCCTTTTGTTTTACTTTATTAATTTATTTAACACTGAACTGACAGAAGATGTTTTGAAAAAGATTTTTTTAAAAACTTAATATATTATGGTTTCGGATAACATTGTATTGTTTTTACATGACATTATTTTTAAATAATAATACAAATTAACAAATTTTTAGCAAAACTTTATTGTTAAACTCTAACCATACGCAGTTTCTATGAATGTAATAATGTAATTACATATTAAATTCAAACATGATTCTGTTTGTCGTAACGAAGTTAATGTTTAAATAACAATAACTAGTCTTCAACGACCACACATTTGTTTCAGAGAACATAATATTGTTTTCTTAACCATTCTACAACCCTATCTTTTCTTTGCGTGCACGTTCAATATATATTGAACGCGATCCAGTATCGCGATATTCATTGAACGTTTAGCATGTTGTATTGATGGATCACGATCCATATCGCAGAATGGCCTAAATTATTGAATCTAGATTGCCGATCACGTGATAAATATTGAACGTGTAACATTTTCATGATATTAGATCGCGATACGTTAATAAGAAGTGAAATAAAACAAATAAAATAAAAGACGCAGTGCAAAAAATTTAACAAATAAAAACTAAATAAGTTTATTACATTTGTGTAATGTTTGCTTTAATAAAGGGAAATGGCAGAAGATAGTGAAAGCGAGTGCGTTCTGCCGGTGGAATCGGAGTTGACGACCGAAAAAAATATTTTTTAGACTATTTTTAATTTGGAGGCATTGCCGGAGTTGTGTGGCATTTTTGTGCGACATCTTTTTAATAAACGATTCGCACAACACAAAAATAACGTAAATACTGACGCGATAAATATTGAACATGTAGCATACGCTCGTGATCCATCAATCCATTAAAATGGATCGCGATTCAAGTATCACAATATATATTGAACGTGTAGCAGTGCCCATAAGAGAAGTATTTTGCGAATGTATTACAATTAACAAAAAAATTATGTTGGGAAAGCACTTAATTTGAGCTTTCCATATTTTTTAGCTAAAGACGTAAAATATAGTTGGGCAACCCCATCATAAGGTTATCATTTGTGTGTTGGCATAAAACTCCAAAAGTAGAACTTGTGATGTTTTGCCAACGTTTGAACCACCTTAAGAAACGCTTTGCCAATGTTAATCCGACTGTATTTTTTTTGCGTGGGTGGTTTAGTTGAACTAAACTCAAATATATATGTGGTTTAAACTCAATAGATGTAAATCAGTAAACCATACCTTATGTGAAGTTTAAATATAATATTGTGGCAGTACTAGAATAAATATCAAAAACAGGTGTTCTGCGGCAGGCTGTCAATTTTTTTCACAATCAAAAATGCAAAAAATTTAAAAAATGTCAATTAAAGGACATCAAATTTTACTAAGAAAGAAATTATATTTATGCTTCCCGAAGTAGAATAGTATAAAAGAACAATAGAGTGTAAGAAAACAGATCGAACAAGATCTGAAGAAAAAGTAGAGGATTGGAAAAAAGTTAAGTGCTCCTTAAATGCAAAACATATGGGGTCGAATGCAAAAAAAATTGTTAAACTTAAAGTTGGTTTAAAAAATTAATTTTGTACGGCAAAACCGGTTTTAACACATGCTTTAACTTTAACAAACGTTTTTGCATAAGGGGGATGGTCTGTATGTAACAAATTCATATGGTCTGTATTGGTAGCTAAACGCCCAATTTTATGCGTTTACTGATGTTTTAAATAATGCACTGATTTAAATGTTTTCTGTGTTTAAAACATTTTAAACCAAAAATAGAGATTAACTTGCACTGATTTATTAGCCCTTACCCTCATACCTAAACAAGAGCGACAAGCGTTGCGTTAGCAGCAGGGTACGCATTTTCAGTATATTTAAATGTAAAAATATTATTTGATTGTACTGAAAATACGTACTCTGCTGCTAACGCAACGCTTTCCGCTCTTGTTTAGGTATGAGGGTTAGTCTCTGCACTTAATAACGTTGTGTCATTCCGATTGTCGAAATTAATATTTGTAAAACCTACATAAAAAGCAACAACACTTACATATTTACTTCTGGAGCTATGATGCACAGTACCAGTCGAACCACTTGCAGCTGCTACTGATGCTACTGCCGATGAAGATGTGGATGGAGCCTCAAAACTTATACGGGCACCACGGTGATATTGTGGTGTTGCACTCAAAAGGTCATTTAATATGTGTATAACGGTCGATATATCTCTCTTTGGCCGACCATATCTGTCCTGCAGAGCCGGATTTAAAGTGCCTGAAAACGTGCCGGAATATATACCTTTTCCATGATTTTTCATCGATTCAATGACAGCGCCAGAGCTGCTCTTGCGGGGGGTATCTTCAGTGGCCGAGAAATCAATTTTGTTGGTAAATACTTCTTTGGATAGTTTGCGCAAGGTTTGTGTTAGACTGCGTGAAGCCTCAGCTAGAGTGTGCGAGTCCGAAACAATGCCTGAATCATTGAGTTCGATGGGTGTAGCGGCATTTATTGTTGAAGACGCAGTCAAATGTGTACTAGACGTAGTCGATAATGTGTTGGAGGTAGTTAAAGGTGCTGCTACAGCGGCTGCAACTTTGGAAGTAATATTAAGATTGCTGCCCGGCGATTGACTAACGTTGCTGGTAGAAGCAGACGAAGATGATGATGATGACTTCGTTGACGATGCATTTAATAAGGAATCATCAGCTGAATTAAAACCACTATCATTGTTTGCTACAGCTTTAATTAGTGTTGAGGCATTACTAATTAATTTCTGATTGTTTACAGTACTTTGTAGTTGCTGTTGTTGTTGTACTCCAGCATTATGATGGTAATGGTGGTGATGATGATGGTGGTGGTGATGATGGCGATGTTTACGCGATATTGGATTGTGAGAGGTTTTATGCAAATACGAAGATTTTGTTGTCGATGATGACGAGGAAGAGGAATTTGTTGCACCGTTTAGGATTTTTGTTGTTATAGTGTTTGGTGTTACAGATGCTTTGTAGTTCGGTGTGCTGGCGATAATGGTGCTAGTGGTAGTACGAGTTGCATGAGGTTGAATTTGTTGTTGACGATGGTGGTAGTTTAGAGGCGATGTCTGCAATTGCTGCTGTGAAGCGCAAGCTGTTTCTATGCATTGTTTAGCTGAGTTATGTTGTGTATTATTAACAACTGTACCCAGAGCACTACCATTTAATCTAGTACACAAACATGATGTCAGTTTAGCTGCTATAGGATCTTGACACATCGCTGAGGTGGCTGCAACAATTAATGCGTTTGAACTGGAGGATGTAACAGCTGAAATCGAAGCTGTGTGCGGTCCAAGGGCTACGCTTTTATTGGTAGAGGAACTGTTGTTGCTGTTGGATATTTTGGGAATGTTTTTAATCGCCGTTGTTTTTATGGGACTAGATACTAAATTCGATAGGGATTTAATGGGAGATTGTTCCAATAAGACTGCCTCTGTTGCACTATGAAAAGAAGGTATAGTTACTACGGGCCCACTGGTATTAGAAGCGGAAGGTAGTACTACTCCAGACGACTGAACACCCGCATTTTTCGTGTTATTAGTGGTGATGGATTGTTGTACTAAACGTGACGGGTGAGCCATTGCGATACTTTTAACAATATTTTGTAAACTTTCATAGTCGCGTTTGCTTAAAAACGTACTTAAGTCCGAATTTTTTGTTGGTGTACTAGTTGACATCGAAGAAGAAGTAGAACCAGTGATATTTGCGGCTTTTCTGTTTGTATGAGGTGTTATTGATGCCGTGGGGTTGCAATTGCTACTAGGTGTGTGACAAGTGGTATCCAATTCTAATTTTCGAACTGCTGTCACATTTTGTACAGATACTGCTGTTGGTGTTAAGGTAGTGTCACTTGTTGTTGATTCCGCCATAGCTGTGTTGGAGCCATGGTGATGATGGTGATGGTGATGATGATGATGGTTATGATTTGCAATCGTTGCTATTCCAGCAGTTTGTGTAGCTGCCGAAACTGTTGCAGCTGTTCGACTGCTCCGGTGATGATGGTGGTGGTGATGACTGGAACGTTGTCGGGAAGAGGAACTGCTGCAGCTGGTTCCATTGTGAGCTACGGGATTCACTGTGCTTAGCTGTAATTGTATTAGCATCATGTGGTCGCCTAAGCGCATACTAAGATTTAAGGGAGTCTTGCCACTGAGGAAATCGTTTACTTGTGAGTCATTAAGGGATTCCAGAGCTTGCAGTACTGTGTTTTCAGGACGTTGAGCCTAAAAAATTAGAAGACTATAAGTTAATATTCGAGCTTATTTACTGTTACTTTTTAGAATTCCGTACACCAAATATGAAACGGGACCCTATTGTTTTCGCTTCGTGTCACAGGCCGTTTTCTCGAAAATCGTAAGAGCTATGGACCTGAAATTTTGAAAGAATATGTAGAACTTCGGCCGATACAATAACATATGCGACAGTTAAAAATTAAAGGGTGCTCCAAAACAAGCAACAAAAATGTTAAAATCCCATGCATGTAATATAAATGCAATTATGTATAACGTATGGTGAATGAAATCCGAGCAAATGCAACACTGTTGTTAAAAAAGCATACATTAAGCTTACAACAAAAATATATACCGCAAATTTAACTATACTATCTAATCATGAAAAAAAAAACTAAAAATGTGCTGATCAGTTATAATTAGTTTTAAAAATTTCACTAAACTGTAAATTTTGTGAAGAAAATCCACAGAAGAATAAAAGCGAGCTTTTTAAACATTTTAAAAATATGGGTTTCGAAAAAACGTTTATTTATAGTAAAATAAACTTATTTATTTATAATAAATCAATTAAAAGAAAATGTGGACCTGGTCGGAAATGTAGTTTACAAGACGTCAAAGTTAGGTCAAAACTGAGTTCTAAAATAGTAGGTTACATTGCGAAATCTTATCGTCAGTTGGGTAAAAAATATAATTGTGACAAGAATACAGTTAATAAATATTTAGAATCTATGGGCGTTCAGGAAAAGAAGAAAATAAACATCACCATTCACGACCGAAGCACAAAAGAAGACCGTAAAGTGCAGGTTATGTGAACTCTCCAAAAATTATTTTTCTTGCTCATCAGAGTACAAATGCGTGATGGATGAAGAGTCATATTTCACCGTCAAAGGTAAGGAATGACAGCCAAAATATTACTTTGAGTCTTCCAATTACAAAGCACTTGAAAAAGCAAAGTTTATTCGAAAGACAAAGTTTTAAGGAGAGGTTTTCTTGTGGTTAGCCATAGGTAAAAGTGGTATCACTGAGCCAGTTTTTTTTAAAGGTGGTTTAAAAATAAAAACGAGTTAAAAACTATAAAACATGTGACATTCAGATGTCAATGAGAAAACTACCACAGAAAATTAGGAAAGCAAACTCTGCCGGAACCATTTTTTTAAATAAATTTGCTTCAGCATTAATCATTAAAAAATAAATAAATCGCAAATTAAAATAAGTTTTATTACACTTGTTTTTTGTTACTTTTAAGTTTGTTCGGATTTCATTCACCATACGTTATATAAACACTTGCGGCCTTATGTATAATCAAAAATTGGCATGATGTCAGGATAAGTGGCAAAATTGAACTATGTGTCGACGAGTTCCTCCATACAATTTGACATTAAAAATTACCGCATATGTAATTTTAACACATGATTACATCTTAGCATGATTTTTAATGTAAAATTGTATGTCAAAACACGTTAAGACCATGTTCAATTGTGCCACATATGCTATGGTTGAGGTTTTGCAAAGCTAGTGTATTTTTATACAGACTATTGAACATTGACACTAAAATTTAAAAAAAAAAAATCAAAATTGAAGGGCATTCCCGTAGAAATTTACCTTCAACTTCAAAAGAGATCACGATATCAGAACTTGGGAACTGTATTTTGGATATATATGACAAGATTTTCGTTCATAATTTTTATTGCAATAAACAACAAATTATTGACATAAAAATCGTAAGTAAGTATTCCCTCTACAGTATGCAAAGTTCATATTCATTGCACTGCTTTGCAATAAATTAAATTACTAAAATTACTATTTTTAGATTTCGAACAGGGAGGTTGTATTTAATGAAACATTTGTTTGGACAAGTAATGCAAAACGAACTAAAAGTTATTTCATTCATCATTTTAAGTCAAAAGGTGAATCGATTATTTAACCCTTCCTTCCTTCCCTTCTTACTCACTTCCAGACGTTAATTGGAAAATAGTTTGAATTTCACAATAACAATTTACATTTCATTCGTCTTTTAATCATCCAGACGACGTTTGAAAGATAGTTTGTTGTTTACAGCCGAAAATGACATGTGCCGTTATGGATATAATAAACAAAAACAACACTATGCACTTCTGGGAAAGTCGCAGTGACCGCGTAATAAAATTAAAAAAATTTAAAGAATGCATAAAAGAAGTTTTCGACATCATCGAGATTAGTTTTTTTTTTGTCTTTTGCTGTGGTCGGTCAGTGGTAAAGTGTGACTTTGTTTTGTTATTGTTGTAGTTTTTACATAATTGTTAATTATTTATTAATTTGGTAATTATCATGTAGTCAATATGAGTGAATTATGCTAGGAACACAATTGGGACGAACGACGAATGTCGTCCACATCGACGAATTCGTCGATAAGAATTCGCTGCGTAAATTCGTCGTGTGAAGCACAATAACGACGAATTTACTCAGAGAACTCAGCTCTTATAATTGATAAAGTTGGTTATTGTCAGTGTGCTAATTTTGGGCTAAATTTAGCTCATTTCTTCTGGATTTAGCTTTAAAATTTTTATTGAGCTTCTTAGCTTGTTTTTTTTTAGCTTTTTTAAAAACTTATTTAGCTTTTTTATCCTTTTTTTAATCTAAATTGCATATTCTCTAAAAATGTATTAAAGACATACATACGTGGTTTAGCTTAATTTTATTTTAAAATCTGGTCACACTGGTTATTGTGTATGTAAAGAGAGTGAGATAAAATAGTGTTTTTCGTCGTTCGTCGGCGTACAAAATAGAAATAAATCTATCTCAGAGTTCGTCACGCACGACGAATTTCGTTCTACGGCGGTGTTGTGTTCATTTTCATATGAACAAATGTGTTTTATTTTTTATGACGAAAGTTCGCACCGAAAAATTCGTCGTTCGTCCCAGTTGTGTTCCTAGCATTATCTCTAAAGGCAAAAAAAAAAAAATCAAAAGCAAAAGAGAGGCAAATAAAATAATAAAAAATATATATGGGAGCGCAACAAGTGGTAGAAATCCAATAAAAAAAAATAATTGATGCAGGTCATAGTGAAGAAAGTTGTGAACCCAGTGTTTCTAGTCAAATGTATTCATGTTATGATGTTTCGTTAATTGATAGTTCAAGTGACTCTGAAGATTATGTGGATAGAAACAGTTGTTTTGAGGAAAAAAGTTTTAGTGATAAGTTACGAAAATGGGCGGTTGAAAATAATATTTGCAACAGTGCTCTAAATGACCTGCTGCAAATATTAAGAGAAGAGAATGTGTGCGTACCTAAAGACTGTCGAACGTTGAAGAAAACTTCAAAGGAAGTTATATCTCGCAGTCTGGGAGATGGTTTTTACAGTCATTATGGCTTAGAAGACGCTCTGACAGACTTTTTATTAGTAAATGAGCACGCTTCAGAAAATATTGAGCTGGACTTCAATATTGATGGGCTAGCTACCATTATGTAAAAGCTCGCTTAAGCAAGTTTGGCCTATTCTGTGCAATGTTCCTGGATATTCTGAAGTTCTTTTAGTAGGCGTGTATGAAGGTTTTTCTAAACCAAAAAACCCTAATGAGTTTTTATCCGAATTTGTAAGTGAACATAATCAATTAATAACAACTGGATTTCAATTCCAAAATAAGTTGTATACAATAAAGCCTAGGTGTTTTATAATGGATGCACCAGCAAGATCTTTTGTGTTGGGAATTAAAGGTCATACTGGCTTCTATTCTTGCACACGCTGTTTCGAAAAAGGACAAATGTTTAAAAATCGTTTTGTTTTTCCCACTATTGAATGTTCCTCATTACGAGACGATAGCTCATTTAGGAAAAGATTACAGCCACAGCATCACAACCAGCAAGATGAAACAATGATTGAAAAACTTCCAATTGATATGGTACATCAGATCGGATTAGATTATATGCACGTTGTTTGCCTTGGAGTAATTAGAACTCTTTTAAAGGCTTGGGCGCGAATAAATGGTGAACAATTTTCTTTAACGTCTTCGCAAATTAATACGAGTTTCCAGTAGATTGAGAAAGCTAAAAAAGTGTTCTTTACGTGAAGTTTGTAGAAAGCCACGGTCTTTAGATGATCTTGAACGATGGAAAGCAACAAAACTGTGTCAATTTCTTTTATATTACGGCCCATATGTTTTCGAATCTGTGTTATCTCAAGAAAGATTTCTAAATTTTTTGAAGTTGTCTGTTGCAATTAGAATTCTTTTGTTAAAAGAGGACTGCCAAGTTAATAATGCATTTGCTCGAAATTTACTAGCCAGTTTTCTTTCAGACGTTCCCTCGCTGTATGACTTATATTTTTTAACTTGCAATTTTCATTCATGAAGATGCCAAATGCTTTCAAAGCTTAGAAACCATTAGCGCTTTTAGGTTTGAAAATCATCTTCAAAAAATGAAAAAACAAGTTAAAAAAGCAAGTAATGTCTCCGCGCAATTATACAATAGACAAGTAGAAACTAGTTTCACCTTAACATCAAGCCCAAAAACAGTAGATATACAGTTCAGCCATAAGAAAATTGGTGGCGATTGTTACTCTTATGTGCAAACACCACACTTTTACTTTTCGATTGAGAAATCAAACAATTTTTGCTTTGTGGGAGATAGTTTAGTGAAAACTGATAAAAATAACGCAACTCAATAATTTGCCTACATTTGAAGGACAGACAGTAACAAATTTAAAACCACTTTTTTCACAGCCTTTAAGTTCAGACAATTTACAAATTTACAAAGCCGAATCAATTAACTCGGAGAATAAAATAAAGTTTTCCCTTGACAAAATTTCGAATAAAGCTATTGTTTTGCAAAGTGTCGACAGTTCAAGTGCTATATTCCCTTTTCTATAAAAATGGATTCGCATGATGTTTCTACTACTGGTAAGATATTCAAAATATATTTACTATAATATTTACTATTTAAATTTAAGATTTTAAGATGTTTGATTCTTTATAGATGGTTTCATTCCATACTTAAGTGAAGTGTTAAATGCCCAAATTGAATACATCCCACTGAAGACTGTATCTCAAGGTATATTCAAAAAAGCTTATTATTTCCAATCTTTTACTATATTCTTATTTATGTAGTAGGAAACACAAACTAAATTCCGGAGCATGGAACAACACAGAAAAAAATATCATCGAATTGCAACCAACAAAACAAATTGTTAATATATAATTTAAAAATTAACAATTATCATTGTTGATATAACAAATTTAAATTTTTGTACTCAATTAAATTACTCAACAAAATTATTTGTTAAATTATATCATAACGGAATGCGCAAATGTAGAAGAAACAAGAAATAATTATTTGTGTGTATTCATCATTTGAGTAATTAATAAAGTGTTGCTCTTTAGCTGAGAGGTAAGTGAGTTAGTTTATTAGTCCTGAGGTTGCCGGTTCAACTCCGCCCAAAGAATTTTTTGTGTTTTTCGCAGACAAGCAAAGATCGTTTCGAGGATTGCGATTGTGCATAGAAAGCTTGTAAAATAACAATTATGATACGGAAACTCAACAATTCACATTGTTAATATAACAATAACCTTAATTGAAGTAAATTTGAAATCTAACAAAAATAAATGTTGAAAAAATAAATAAATTTCAACAAATTATTTGTTGATATATTTAATTGAAAATATTTTTAAGATTTTCCTTTAACTTACAATTTCGTTAATTGTATTTACAAAAATCGTTGTAGGTTCAAAATCAATTAATTATTTAATTGATATAACAAAAAAATTAATTGTATTTACAAATCATTTTTTTCTGTGAATACAAACAGTTTTACATGAGTTGCGTTCCTTAAGAAAACAATTTCAAACATGCGATGAAACCAATAAAAAAATAATAGCAAAATTGACGGAAGAAGTCATTGCTCTAAAAACTGAGGTTAAACAAATCCGAAATATGCCTGCGGAGGAAGAAAAGTCACTGCTACCACCATTACCATTCCTTGAACTTAAAGATTTTGAGGCGAAACTGCTATTGGAAGATGACATGCGATCTGAGCTGGTAGGTTGATTTATACAAACTTGTTATAAAATCAATAGTTGTAATTTTTCTTTTTAGAAAAATACATTTCGAAGAGTTGGAGGAAGGGATTTGCCTTCATACCTCAGAATGGCAATAAAAACTGTTATATCGGTTGAGATCGCTAGCATCCAACGTTTCACTACATTTGCACTAATAAAAAGTAATGCTTCAATGTAAAAATGTAATTTTAAAATAATTAATTAAATTTCCTTTTTCTATTCGTAGGCGCGTGCCATTCAAAATTTAGCAACGCAACTGATGTTGAAATCAACAAAATTTGTCAACAGCACATTTTGCATGCTAAAGACAGAGTCGAAAAAGGACAAAAAAATTTAAATTTTTCTCATTTTTTCATTATGAATTAATTTTTTTTTTTTATTAATTTATGAACTTAATAAATTACATTTAATGAATACAACACTATGACGTGACTTATTGAAGTAACGCAGAAGTGTTTTCTTTAAGTAACGCAGAAGTGACCTCTTGAAGTTACTTCCGGGGGGTACAACTTCTCAATACGGAAGAAGCTTCTACGATGAGAAAATGGTATCGCAGACGATGAGTTTCAACTTTTTAGCGTCACTTCTGAGTCACTTCCGCGATAGAAAATGTTGGCAGGGAATAACACATATTCGCACACAATATAAAATTTAAGAAATCAGACTAAAATATAAGGCAATTAAAAAAAAATAATCCGTTTTTATACTAACACTAGTTTTCAATATTGTTTTGGCAGTTATATAAATTTTGTTTCTTAAATATATCTAAGAATTCCGTTATTTTTTTATAAAATGAATGACTAAATTATCTTTTTGATTATTTGATTTATTAAATAGAGCCACAATGTATAAAATCGTTAAATAATGATAGTTTTTTTTATTACAAGAGTTTATCTTTTTTAAACGTTGAGGCTATAAGTACACATATAAACTTTCCATACTGTATGAATTTTCTCATATATTTCCAATTCACCAGTGATACAAAAAGAGTTAAAATAAAATGCAAGCTTTTTGATTGCAAAAACGATTTTAAGTGAGATATCATATATGTATATATACGGCTCCATATAATACATATTATTTCAATGTATGGACCCACATAAGAAGAGGTTCATAATTATATTTTCATATATGAGCTCATATATTATAATTAAAGATGTGCAAATGTCGTGTTTTTATCGTATCACTCATGATCGTGATCAAATTTATAATTAATCACGCGTGAGTGCCTGAGCGAGACTTAAAAAAATACTCGTGAGTGAATATTAAAAATAGCTCACGCACAAATTCTCACGCTCTCACGAGATATCACTCACTCCTACATAGGTGACTATCAATATCAATTTTGCACATGCTACGATGCAAGACCATTTGCACAAGATTGTGAATTGGGCTATTGTTATAATTTTTTCAGGCGTAGTAAACTGGCTCATTAAATTCAAAAATACCAATAGAGAAAAACAAAATCATTTTAATTTATTTCTTTATGGTACACAACTGTATTTTCCCTAAATTTTGACTTTTTTTCAGAAAATCTGCGCGAATATGAAAAGGCAATCTTAAATTTTAGTTAAACATTTTTAAAACTATCTACATAATAAAATGTTATAGTTGAAACTTTCAAAATCTACCGTCACAACTTTTTATAAGCGCTTAAACACAAAAAATATTTTTAAGATTGAATATTTTAGGACATTGCTGAATGTAGGGTACATGTTCAAAATACAAAATAATTGGCTCTAAGCATATTCTTCATTAATTGTCTTTAGCGCTTTGTAATTAAAAAGTGAATGTATTATACAAAGTTTTTTAAAAAACTGAAAATAATGAAGATATGTACTTAAAAAACACATGCCTTTTTCAGGGAAATTTTAAAATTTTGATTTTTTTAGCCTTTTTCCGATATCACGAATGGAGATATTAATACATTTTTTTTCTTATTGTTATTTAAAACTTTGTCAAAAATTTAATGCTGTCTTTTAATTTAAAATCCAACTAAAAGGTAATAGGTGAAATACTACAAAAAGTTAAGGCAAAAATTTTTTTGTCTTAAGTAAAATATCTTATGAGAGGTACGGAAACACATCTTGGGAAATTATTTCTTAAAAAATTCATGTTTATCTCAAAATGCTTTATCCAGTAAAAATCGGAAAATTTTTAAAAAATGAGTAATTTTTAGATTTTAATTGAACTATAGTGAATTTTTAATCAGAAATAATTTTTAGTCAGGCTTAAGTTCAGTAATTTCAATTCTTTTTATTGAATGAAATATTTTTTTATTAATTAAAATTAAAATTAAATTAGACTTTTAAGCTGGGGGAAATACCGATATTTTTCTGTGCAGCAACGCACTTCATCAGCACCCTAGACTAGATCGTAGAAATGATCGGATGGAGCTATTTTTTTAAGTGGATGTAGTCAAAAGAACCATAAGTTTTAATTTACAGGTGAAAAAACGTAAGAAACGAACTCCAGGTAAAGAATAGTGAAGACCGTCTGTAGACGGTCTTGCCGGTTTGCAAAAATTTTATTTATAAAAAGTTTTATTACGATTGAAGATGAAAGTAAGTAGTTAAAATACATATTTTTTAATTGAGGTACTCCCAGAAATAATTTGCACTTGGAATCAGGGATTTGGGTGTTAGATTTTTTTGCAATATTTTCACCATTTATTGGCTTTTGTATCGACCAAAACAGTAAAATGATCGACACCATCGAACCGAATATCGCTAACTGGACGAACATCACTTTTTCCAATACCTGATATGCTAGACTGTGCTCCGACCAATTTTTGAGCATTTGAATGCCCTAAGGCATACATTTTGTTAAAATGATACAAAGGGATAAATTAAAAACGGGTCATAAAAAGTGTCATTGGCACCAAAAAGGGTCAAAAGTGATACTCTAGTATCACAACGGCAACGCTGACTTGCATACATACATATCGCACCTTATCAACAAGAGGGTATTAACTCCAAATTTTAAAATGTTCAGTAGAGACGAAAAACTGTTTGTGCTTAGATTATAAGAGAATTTGAAAATTCGAATCCATAGTAGTAATCAAATTCCATTTGAAAATATATTTGCATTGTTTTTATTTTAAAATATTGGAATTCTTGGCAAAAAAAATCTGTGTTTTGAGTTAATACCATTTTTCTGAATCTTCTCGATATTTTTTTTTGTATTATTTATAGTTATGACGCTTTAGTTGAAATTTAAATAAAGTTTCAAAATATATTTTTCAACAAAAGGGTATTAACGCGAACATTTTTAATATTACTACGTGTACTCTTTATTAAATAATAATATCATACATATTATATATTTACATATATATTTTTATATTTTTTTATAAGTTCATTAAGATCTTTTTTCTTATTCTCCGACAAGTGTAGCATTTTCAAATAAATAGAGGATAAACTAAATTAATAATAAGTTTATGAAATGTTTATTTATTGGTTATAGCAGAAAAGCATAAAGAAATTATGAATTAAAAACTTACTTAAGATTTTTCCAATGGTTGATGCATTTGAATTTGTTTTTCTGGACAGTTACTTTTGAAAACTCTTTATCTTTATCATGAAAAGAGTCACAACTCAAAAAAATGTGAGCAATTTTATCATAAAAAGAGTCATATTTCGAATTAAAATCATAAAATAAAACAAATTTTATCAACAAAACAGTATCAACTCAAAATACAACAAAATTTCAATAAAAAAATTGGATTATTTTTAACGTGAATAAAGGCTCAATTCAAAATAATACCTTTTTTATGAAAATATATGATACATTTCTGTGTTCACTTTTGTATTAACTCAAAATAATACCTTTTTGGTGACATAAGGTAGTCACTACACTATCACATATATAGTCTCAAATATGGTTTTCGAGATGAAAGAGCAATCGGAATGCTTTGAAATTTTTACAGTACATAGCTATTGATGTTGTTAGTTGATTTCTTTCAAAAAGTGAAATTTCAAAAATTTTGAGTTAATACTAGGGTGATCGATTATTCGACTTTTTCCAGAAACCGGTTTTCGAATAGTTCGAATATTTGAAATTATGAAAGACCCGGCTTCGGTTTTTACAATTCATGAAAAACCGGCCAACCGGTTTTTTAGGTAAGAAAATTAAAAATTTTGATTTTAAATTGCTTTATAAAAAAGGGTTAACATTTCATGTAAATACTAAAAAACAATACAAAAATTAAAGGTAAAACATAAAAATTAACTGCATATACTTATGTATAGTACATAAATATTTATATATAATATACAGTTGAGGAATAAACTCTACATACAACCATAATTTTTTGGGTTTGTAAACTTGGGAAGAAATTCAAAAAATTAAATATGCCAATATTTAAGTTGCTAATAACTATGTTTATACAAAAAATAATTATAGCACCTACAGTAGTAAAAATATTAAAAATACATAGGAGAAAAGTCTACATACAGGCATAAAATACATGAAAAAATACTTGCAAAATGTTTGATGTGGTCAACTTGTTTGAAAATTCTGTGACTTCCGGTACCAAGCCGTCAACAAATGGCATCCAAATATGGTCTATTATGTTGTTGTTATTATAATTATTTTTTGATTTTTTGTATAAACATATATATTAGCAACCTAAATATTGGCATATTTATTAATTTTTTGAATTTCCTCCCAAGTTTCCTCAAACCCCAAAACTTATGGTTGTACGTAGAGTTTATTCCTTAATGGTATATACATATGAATGTATGGACAAGGTGGATATCTACCTCTATATAAAATATGAAGCAAAATAACAACAAAACTAAAAAACACTTTGCAACTGTATTTTGACATCCATTGCACACCACAAGGCCAATTAAATTCGCCTCTGCTATTACCTCATAAATAATTTCTCTTAATTTCATGTTTCAGTAAAAAAAAATACTTACGAAAATCAACAAAACATGCAATATGTACAAATCGAAAAGTATTCGACTCAGCCGGTTTTTAAATTGTAAAAAAACCGGACTATTCCACATTCGAAAAATCAACATTTTGAAAAAACCTATAACCGTATTTTGAAAGAACCGGGTTTTAAAACCGGTTGAAAAACCGAGTCGATCTCCCTAGTTAATACCATATTGTTGATAAGGTGCGATATGTATGTGTAAAAACCCATTTTTCAACCCAAAAAAAAAAAACGAATTGGATTACATACTTTTTCGTGAGCGTGCGTAATCGTGATAAGTTGTAAGCCGCTCGTGCGTGATTAAGAATATTTTTTTGCGTGAGCGTGCGAGGCCTCATAAGTTTTATGAGTCACAGGTGGTCAACTTTGGCCCACTGTAACTCCTGTCCAGCTTAAGCCAGAAGGGTGTAAAGACATGTCCAGCTTAAGTCCTCTTCTAAAGATGTTCGAAGTTTCATATAAATCCAATTGGTAGTTTAGAAGTTCCAGATTTATTATAATTTATTTTGCAAAATCCCCACTGTCGGTGGAATGCTTATGAGCACGGACAAGAGTCTCATGCAAATTCAATTTGTTAGTGTATGTTTTTGTATATTTTTTTAAAAAAAGGCATATTTTTGCATAATTTGGTCATAAATGCATATTTTTGTCTCATATTTTGGTATAAATGCATGGATTTTGTGTCATATTTTGTAAAATTTCAAAAAATATTAGTGTTGACAAATTATTAATGCAAAACTATCTTTTGGCAAATTTATTTGCTTGAATTGTTGTAGAAGAATTGTAGAACGATACAAACACACACACCTCCTAAATTTAATGGAAATTATAATTTTGATGAAGCGGAAATTGTCTGCTAATAAAGACGAAAGTAGTGAAACAATTCTGCGGAAGCTTGATATTGTTTTTAAAAATTATAACGGATTGAAAAGAGAAATCTAATAGCTAGTATTCAATTCATTGTAATGGTTGATTTAAATAAATATATAACATTGCAAAAAAAGTATCATTTAAATTTGAGCGGAATACATAAATAGATATTATAAGGCTTTTTTCAATACACAAAAGCTTTCTAAGGCCGGGTTTAGATCAGTGTTCCATGTGCCAAAAAAAGCGTAACCACTACTTACTAATGAAAAACTGTTTGATTCAGACATGTATTTATTGATTTAAACAGTTTCCAATCATGTTGGATTCTAATAAATTGTCTATTAGTTATGTATGAAACTGCGTAACTTAATAAATACGTGTCTGGATCAAACAGTTTTTCTTGGGCACATGGCACACATGAAATGTTAGATGTAAACTCAGTCTAATGGTAGAATTAGTGTTGATGGATCAGCTGACAAAATCTATAATATAAATAAAACATGTTGCTGTTTATTTAATATGTATCGTAACCAGCGATGCCAACTTGGTGCTTTTGGCACTATTTTTAGTGCTTTTTGATGACTCGGAACGCCAAATTTTCAGTGTTAGTGTCAAACTAAGAAAAAGCACTAAGTAGTGCTTTTAAAAAATTTGTGTATTTCTTAAAACTGCTTTAATAAAAACTTGGTGTATTTATTTTTTCAGTGTAAAGCTGGGATCACACGATTGGCATAATGTACCAATTTTCGTTGGCTCACTGAAATAAATTCAAAAGTAACAAGGTAAATTTGCATTATTTCTCAACTAATTGAAATATAATTACATACCTGCACCACACTGCATTGGTAATAAGGCCATATAGACTTATTCAAGAATTAATTAAGAAATAATGTAATTTTGGCTTATTACCTATGACTTTATTGCGGTAGGCCGTCGAAAATTGGAACATTGGGCCAATCGTGTGATCCAGGCTTAAAGCATACATTTTTCGTCTGATATATTTCAAAATATTGTCGAAATGAAGAAAAGCTTTGTAAGGTAGAAATCTATAAAAACTAGATTTCTACGACAACTTCTATCGTATATACATACACATACCAGGGCTGTCAGATATGGCGATTTCTCGCCAAACGTGCGATTTTTCAACTTGCTTGGCGTCCCAATTTTTGGTTTGGCGACATGGCGATTTTTCTGGCGATAAATAAATTTGTTGGCGATTATTACGGCTATTTTTTTTAACAAAATTGAACCTCAAAATTATTTTAATTCAGGAAAATTAGTTTGTTGAAGGAGTAGATTCAAAAATAAATCGTACCAAAACTCATCTGCAATACGTTAAAACAATTTGATTTTGATGATTTTTCGTATATTAATTATAGTCATTGAATTTGGATGAGCAAAATTTACAAGAAATAGTTTTTGGCGATTTTATTTCTAATTTTGGCGATTTTCTGATAAATTTTGAAATTTAAATATTTTAATATAAAAATTTATATTAAATTTGTGTTCTATTAAAAACAAATTTATTATCAAATAATTACTAAGAAAAACTACATAAAACTGATTTTTGGCGACTTTTGGCGATTTTTAAAATCAATTTGGCGAAACAGGTCGGAAAAAATCCGACAACCCTGACACACACATGTATAAAGCAAAGAGAAATACAATAACAGCTGACACGTTCGCTGGCAACCTCACGTTTTTACTAAAGCTACGGTCACACTTGTCAAACATATGCCCAAAAAAGCGTAACCAACAAACACTAATGAAAAAAATTTTGATCCAGACACTGGTTTATGAAATTAAAAAGTTTCGAACACAACTAGTAGACAACATTATTGGCCAAGTTCCGGCCAATGCACGCAGTGTGTATATTTACAGAAAGCCATTCGAGCTGTTTTTATCCCCTCATAACTTTGTTCCCGCAATCGTTGAATTATGAAATTTAAATCACAATTAGAATTAGTTCATGTTACCGCATATGCGAAGTTTGAAAGTTTTACAATGAAAGGTTCCGGAGATAAGAAGGTGGAAATAGTGAATATTTTACAACATACTCACTGACTCACTGATCACTCATCAAATTGATGAAGCACTTCCGCTATAGCTAGAGAACTAAAATTTGGTACACGAGTAGACCTAGCTGAGGAATGAAGTAGAAAAATCTGAAAACATGAAAATTTTAACCAGGGGGAGGGGCTACGCCAATAAAAATTAAAATTTGTGCTAGTGAGCTGAAATTCTGAAAGCCCAGAAATTTTAACCAGGAGGGCGGAGCTACGCCGGCAAAGGTCAGAATTAAAAAAGCAAATCTAAGGCGCTTAATGGAAGCAATTTTATTAAAATTTGGCATGTATACTGCGATTATGAAACGCTATAAATTTTTAATTAAAAATGTGGGCGTTGATACGCCCATACTATTTAAACCTCATTTTTATGTACTACGGCTCAGCATATTTAGATATGCAATTTTTGTAGGTATTATCATCCGTTTGCAACAAAACTTGACACGAATGATAAGCACTAGCCGGAAAAAATCTTGAATTTGGAAAATTGGGCAGGATGACGCCCATAAAAATTAGAAGTTGCGCTTATGAGCTGGAGTTTTGTACACAAGTAGACCTAGGTGAAAAATCAACCTAAAAACCCTAAAATTAAAAAAAACATATCTAAGGCGGTTTAACTCAAGCGATTTTATTGAAATTTGACATACATGTTGCAATAATACAAGGTTATAAATTTTTGTTAAAAAGAGTGGGCGTTAACACGCCCATACAATTTAAGCCTCATATTTGATGTACTTCGGGTTAGCACATTTAAATGTACTATTTACGTATTTACTGTAATCCGTTTCAAACGAAACTAAACAGGATAGACAAACATTGACCAAAAAAGTTATTGAGTTTAAAAAAAGTGGGCGGGATTACGCCCATAAGAATGCAAAAATAAAATTTGCGCTAGTGAGCTGAAATTTGATAAACAAGTAGGTTAGCAACTAGCTAGAAAAATCTGAAAAAAATCAGAAATTATAGCCAGGGGGTTGGGGCTACGCCCATAAAGATCAGAATTAAAAAAGCAAATTTTATTGAAATTTGCATACATATTGCAATAATGCAACGCTATATATTTTCGTTGAAAGAAGTGGGTGTTAACACGCCCATAAAGTTTAAGCCTCCTATTTCATGTACTTCGGCTCAGCATATTTAAATATGTATACTATTTATATATTCAATATTATATGTATGTACATATATATATTTCGTTTCCAACGAAACTTGACACGATTGATAAGTACCGGCCAAAAAAATTTTTCTTTTAAAGAAGTGGGCGAGAATACGCCTATAAAAATAAAATAATTAAATAAATTAGGTCAAGGTGAGGAACCAACTAGAAAACTCTAAAAACCCAAAAATTTTAACCAGGAGTGGCGGGGCCACGCCAACATTGCACTGAATTGAAAATTAAACATACGTACACATTTTAACTGAAGCCGTTCTATTGAAACTTGTATGCACGTAGGTTAAGTTCGGTTAGGTTAGCAGGCTGCTGGTAAGGCAGAGTGAAGTTTAGAGTCCAGCACATTTGGGTCCAATAAAATGATCCCTTTGTGCTACCTGTGAGTTGAATACAAGATAGTGAGAGAGGGTGATAGGGAAGGGATATTGATAGAGAATGTAGGTGGTGAATTAAGAGATAGAGGAATGCTTCATTCTTTTACAACTGCTTTTTTACACGCTTATGCAGCGCCTTCTACTGTGTCAGATTAGGCGTATTAAATTTCGAAGCTGTGTTTAGTAGCCTTTTATTGGTTATTTTACATTGTTGTTGTTGTGTGTTGTTATTTTTAATAACTGTCGTACACCAGGCTTGAACTCAGGACCTTCGGTTTTGTAGTCAACGTAGTTAGCCAACGCTACCCTCTTGTATGCACGTATGTAAGGCTTGAAACTATGATCTTAAAAAGTGGACGCTGCTCATACAAAATCTTGAGCTTAAAAAGCACCGGAGGGGTGAGGGGAGTGGTAACACCCTGAATATTTAAAGCTAGACTTTGCACCAGAGAACTTAAATTCAATACACAAATAAATCTAAATCAGAGCTCGCCAAGAAAAATCTTAAATCCGGGAAGTTTCAATTGGGGCATGGACACACACTTTAAATTCGAAATTAAGAATTTAAGTTAAGGAGTAAGTTACGAATTGGAAAAATCCGAAAGCTCCGATTGTTATATTAGGGACGTAGGGCCACGTTCACAAAACGTTAACGTAATGTTATACGGTAGAGAACAGAAATTTTGCAAACAAATAGGCTTAGGTAAGTTACCAACTAGAAAAAATTAGAACACCATGTACTCCATTGAAACGTTGCATGCAAATTGCACTTATGCTAGCCTTTAATTTTGCGTTTTCAAAAGTACTTCATCTAAGCACAGCGTTGCCGTTGTGACACTAAAGTATCACTTTTAACCCTTTTTCGTGCTAATGACACTTTTTATGACCCTTTTTTTTAATTTATCCCTTTGTATCATTTTAACAAAATGTATGCCGTAGGGCAATCATATGCTCAAAAATTTAACGAAGCACAGCATATCAGTAATTGGAAAAAGTGCTTTTCGTCCATAATTTTACTGTTTTAGTCGTTACAAAAGCCAATAAATGGTGAAAATATTGCAAAATATATGAAACTCAAATCCCTGATTCCAAATGCAAATTATTTCTGGGAGTATCACAATTAAAAAATATGTATTTACGTACTAACTCATCTTTTTATAAATAAAATTTAAATGTGATTTTTCATTACTTGCAAATCGGCAAGACCGTCTACAGGCGGTTTTCACTATTCTTTACCTGGTGTTCGTTCCTAATGTTTTTTCATCTGTAAGTTAAAACTTACGATTCTTTTCTCTATATCCACTTTAAAGAAATATTAGCTTCATCCGATCATTCTTACGATCTGGCCAGTTAGAGGTCTAACATTGATTTATAATTAAAGTATGTATGTATGTTAATTAATTTTATTTTAGTCTAATGTATTTAATTAATTGTTAAAACTCGTGTTTCTTTTTTTTAATTGAAATAAATGTTATTTTTTTCTTCAAAAAAAAAAAAAAAAAAAAAAAAAAAAAAAAAAAAAAAAAAAAACTTGACCCTATTTTACTATAAAATACCCTTTTATTGACCCTTTTTTTTAAATAACCTTTTTATGACACTTTTTAAAAATTTTCAACGGCAACCCTGTCTAAGCATACTTAAGAAAAATAGGGGCGTCACTAAAATTTACGCTTTATTTTACATATTTCTAAACAGATGACTCCTTAAAAATTTCGTACATTATTGGGTCCTTGCAATGAAAACAATAATGCACCCATCACACTCTAACGCATTATTGTATGTAATTCTGCCATTTTCAACTGGCGCAGTCATTATGAAGAGAAATAGAGCGGACTTGAAATTTTAAGTTTAAAAAGCTTTATTACAGATAACCTTTAAAAAAAATTTTAAATTTTCACAAAAACATAAATGTGAAATAAGGGCAAATTCATTTCTAAAATTTCGACCATCAAAAGTACTGAGCAGAGAACGAAGCCGACCGGTTTTAGCGCGGCTAAGCCGCCGCCGACTTATTTTCAGGTATCTTAGCCGCCGCCGATCATGGCGGCTACTTTCGGCTGAAAAATATAGCCGACTTTGTGAAATTCCAACATACAGCGATACCAACTTTGAAGTTTCCAAGTGCTACGAAGAATAAGTTGAAAATGCCGTTATATATACTAAGCGTCATTCAAAGAAGATCAAAAGTTTAACAAAAGTTTGTAAAGTGATTACAATTTGTGAAAATGTCTCAAAAGAATATAAAAAACCATTTTTCTGAAAGAGCAAATACAAATAATTCGTCAGACAATTCCGATACGTCTGATTTGGAAGAATACTATGGCGGTACTTCTTCAAAAGACATTAAATATTATGAAGATTTAATTAATAAAAGTTGTGAGTTTAAAAAAATTAGCCAAACTGATTCGCAAGTCATCGGTGCCAAACTGGGGGGTTATTATGTTATCCGAATCGAACGGAAATGTGTTCGAATTGTAATGTTAATAACATACAAATTCGAACAGTTTCCGTTTCGAATCGAATGACATAATAACCCCCCTGTTGCTTAACTAGAGATCGTACTGTATAAATTTTTGATATGACAAATCGGCTAAAGCTGATTTTTAGCCTAATTTTTTTGTCGGCTTCGTTCTCTGGTACTGTGATAATAATTTTGAGCAAGTTCTTGGTTGGCGCAATACCTATCGCTGAAATATGCTATGCGTTATATAAATTTGTAATCGTAAGCGTGTCATATCTTATCATGTAAACGCAAAATGTATCGAATAGGAGAGAATACGGATAGAAAATTTGACAAGTGGTCAGTAAATGTTTATTTTCTAGACCATTTTAGAAACTTAAGTATTCTCATCAAACGTTGGCAGCACTGATGATATTTATTGAAGAAGTTAACACTTACAAAAACAACCAAAATCAACTCAGGAAATTTTCATGTTGTTTTTGTAATCATTGTACAACTGCAATCATCAGCTACTTAACCCGTACCACAAAACCAAACAAACAATACACAAAACTATAAAAAATTATATTTTGTACTAAAATTACATTGAAATAATAAATGTTTTCTCCAATATTTAGTTATATTAGTACACATTTTTTTTTTGCAATTATCCAATTTTTATTTTTAGCTCAACAGTTTAATGTCTTTGCATGCATTTTACTTGTGGTATCAGTGTAAACATGAAAAATATCTACAACCAGTGATGTCAACTTTTTCAGAGCAAAAAGCACTGTTCGCTCATGAAAAAAAACTTAAAAGCACTAAATGCAATAACTATGTTTGTATGTCCATACATACATATTTACAGGATAAAGATTTCAATGCAAATTTTGTTTTTACTTTTTTATACATATATTAAATGAAATCATCCGGTATAGTCGAAATATCAAAACACTTGAATATAGTTTAAGTGGAATTTTTTTTTTTTGAAATTTGGTATAACTAGGGCACTCTATAAGTGCCCTAGTTATACTTTTAAAATAATTCATAGCGTTAAAACTAATTTTCATCACCTCAGTATTTGGATATGGTTATGTTAATGGTAATAGAGCAAAAATTTTGGTTTAGAAATGAACTATTATTAGATAAATTTCTATAATTATGAATTTTAATCCAAAACTGATCAGTGCTGAGCAAAATTTTCCATTTATGTAGCCCTAAATTTGTAATACTTCTCGTTCTTCTGAATTTTTTAAACTTCACCGTATTTGTTGTTACAGTAGTTTTCCGATTTAACGAACTTTCGATTAAGTGAACATCGCATTTAACGAACATCAAATTTTTTTCTACTGATTACCTTATATAGGGTGTTTTTTATTGAGGTATAGAACTTTAAGTTGGCATCACTTTTTTAACTGGCGGCCATTTTGTCAGCTGTCAAGTGACTAATATTTAGTTTGGTTTGCCATTTCATCATGAACAGGTTGACAAAAGAACAACGCTTGCAAATCGTGCAAATTTATTTCGAAAATAATGGTTCAGTTCGCGAAGTTTACCGCAAGCTCCGTCCATTTTATGGTCAACATAATCGTCCATCAGAGCAATTAATTCGGTTAACCATGGATCGTTTTCGCACTACATTTACTCTATGTGATAATACGCATCCGCAGAGACGTCGAACAGTGCGCACCGAAGAAACAATTGCCGCTGTAGAGCAAAGTGTTGAAGAGGACCCGAATGAATCGATTCGCCACCGTGCACAGCAATTGGAGCCGACTAACCGACTATTTTGTTCCCGAATTGGATGGCATAAATGTGGATGAGTTGTGGTTCCAACAAGACGGCGCTACATGCCACACAGCGCACGTCACAATCGATTTATTGAAGGAAACATTCGATGAGCGCATAATTTCGCGGAATGGACCTGTCAATTGGCCACCACGATCGTGTGATTTGACACCATTGGATTATTTTCTTTGGGGATATGTGAAGTGGCTCGTCTACGCCAACAAACCAGAAACGTTAGGGGACTTGGAAGCCAACATTCGTGGCGTTATTGCCAACATACGGCCCCATATGCTCGAAAAAGTGGTTGAAAATTGGACCTGTAGAATTGGCTTTATTCGAGCCAGCCGCGGCGGCCACATGCCCGAAATCATATTTAAACATTAATGGCATAAAATTATCCTTCCAATAAAGCCAATTGATGGACATTAAAACGATTTTCTTGTGTTTTATTTCAATTCGAAGTTCTATACCCCTGAAAAAAACACCCTATATAACGAACAAAAATTCTATTTTGTGCTCGGTATAACGAACAAATCTAAAATTAAATAAGAAAAATAATTGCTACCAGAAAGTTACTAAAAAAGAAAATAAATGAAAATGTACTGTTAGTTTTCTTCTTTCGATGGTTTTGTTTGATATCATTTGAGAGTAAGTTGTGTGAAGTAATTTTTGCTACGAATATCAAAATGGGTAAAAGAAATAGATTGTTTTTAAAGGATAAAGTTAAAATTATCGATGATCATCGAAATGGTCTGCGGGTTAAAGATTTATTTAAAAAATATGGTCTGCATAAATCCACTAATAGTACAATCCTAAAATCAAAGGAACATTTTTTAAGGAATGTTGAAAACAGTCATTTTGGGTATCGCATTAGAAGTGCTGTAAAGCAAGGTGAGTTGCCGAGAATCGGAAACAAACTTTTTCAATGGTTCCTCGTGCAACGCAATTGCCATTTTGTACTACAAAGCCAAAAAAAACTCACAACAAAATATATGGGGGATAGTTTAATGCAAGCCATGGTTGGCTGATCAGATTAAAAAAAATTAATTTAAATTTGAATAGATGGATAGATAATAGCCCTTTACCCGATGAACAAAACGAAAGTGAAGAAGAGCTGGATGGAACTGAAGATGTCATTAAGCGTTTCGAAATTTGTATTCAATGGGCTCTACAAAACAAAATTAGTATCTCAAATTAAATGCTTCGGAGAGAGCTTTAAGAAGATGCAATTAAGAGAAAGATATCAATTCCAAAAAGAAAAACAAACTGTACTTAACCAGTTTTTTAAATAAATTATTTTTGTATTATACTTAGTGCTTTATGAAATTTTCTTTTACTGATATTTTAACTAAATATGTATTTAAATATTTTCTTTTAATAAAATATTAAAAATTCCTCTAGCATATGTATGCCTTGAGTTTTTAATAAAATAGAGAACACTTTTCCTTTTAAACTTAATATTGGATATAACGAACAATTCACTTTAACGAGTAGGCCTGACAACAATTAGGTTCGTTAAATCGGAAAACTACTGTATATTCTTTTACAACGTCTATGTGTCCTTTGTAATTTCTAGAAATATGTTCTTAACACTACATAAAGTGTTTTTTTACGATTTTGAAATTATGTAGCGATTTAGCTCTAAAATTTATTAATTTTTTTCGTGATAGCCATTTTTGCACACTGTGAATGAGAAAGGATTTCCCTATCTGCCTTTCATTCAATTGAATAAAAGCTTTGCAAAGAAAACTTTGCGTATCTAAGAGGGGTCTAATCAGATATTTTTTGGCAAAGGAAATTTGTATTATTGCATCATGCATACAAACAAGACGTTACGTCCAACTCTCAAACTTCATATGTATCTAAAAAGTAAACAAAATATTAGCCCAATTCACAATCTTGTGCAAATGGTCTTGCATCTTAGCATATGCAAAATGGTATAGTATATTGATACTCACCACTTAACAATTATTAATGGTGGCTATCAACATACTATACCATTTTGCACCTGCAACGATACAAGATCATTTGCACGAGATTGTGAATTGGGCTATTGTTAATTATATTTTTTCAGTGTTTTTATAAGAAATGTGATAATTGGGAAGGAAATACCTTATATTCAAAAAGAAGTACAGCAGTGGTGTCAAAAATAAAACTAGAGTTGCATGTGTGAGGAAAGCTGTCTCATTCGCCTCTGAAGTATATAGAAAAAAATAAATATATGCAACAAATGCAGTTATATATAAAGTTAAAAAAAACGAGATACATCCAATGTATAACCTAAAATACCTCTTATATCGAATAATCACAGTTGAAGAGCCACATAAGCGATCAGGTCCCGTACAGTGCCATAATTGCCAAGAATATGGTCACACAAAAACTTACTGCAAATTACCTACAGTTTGTGTTATCTGCGGTGAATTGCATGGTACTGCTAGTTGTACTAAACCAAATGATCAAGCAGAAAAAAAAATGCAGTAATTGTGGAGGTAACCACACAGCTAACTATAGAGGTTGTCCTGTGTACTCTTTCGTCAAGCAGGCTATGGTGCAAAAACCTAAATTAGTTCCCGTTCAAACAGCAAAGGCTACCTCAGCCACTTCTGCGGAAATGAGCCAACCAGTTACTTCGCGTGTATCGTATGCAGATGCTGCTAGGGCTAGTTCTATTCCCACACAAAATGTTTCACCGGCAAATAATTCAACAAATACAAATTCAAGCTTTAATTTCAATCGCCTTGAAGCTACTATTGATAATCTGGTGCAAACTATAAACAATTTTACAACAAATATGACTAGCATGATGCAGGAAATGCTTCGAATGCAGAATACACTTCTTCAAGCATTAATTAACAAGTCATGAATACGTTAAAAATATGTTTCTGGAACGCAAACGGCATTCGCCAACATAAAAATGAACTTGAGCACTTCCTCACGGAAAAAAATATTGATGTAATGCTAGTCTCTGAGACTCATTTGACTTCGAGAAGCATTTTTAAAATTTATGGCTACACCTTTATGATTCAAAGGACCCTAGAGGAAGAGCATGCGGTGGATCAGCGATTCTAATAAAGTCAAGACTTAAACACTATATTTTTGACAACATTTGTGAACAACACCTACAAGCAACAAATATTGGCATTGAAAGTTTTGGTACAAACTTCGTGATATCATCAATTTACTCCCCTCCCAGATTTTCAATCACTGAAGATCAATACGAAAATTTCTACAAATCTCTTGGACCTCGTTTTGTAGCAGCTGGCGACTACAATGCAAAACATACGTTTTGGGGTTCGCGTCTTATTACACCCAGAGGTCGAGCATTGTTCAACACAATTTCAAAAATGGGATTGGATGTCATTTCGAGTGGGGAGCCTACTTATTGGCCTACTGACATACAAAAAATTCCGGATGTTATAGATTTTGGCGTCATAAAAAATATCTCTAGCGATTTAATTCAGGTTCAAGCTTCTCTTGATCTCTCGTCCGATCACTCGCAAACGATCATTACAATTTGTAGCCCATTAAGAAGTAACTTACCTGACCCATATGTGAAGATGATCAATCGTGTTAATTGGCTGGGGTTCAAAAAATATCTCAGTAGTCATTGCACGGAAAATAAGAACACCCAATGATATTGAATCTAGCACTGCCAATCTTAACAAAAATATTAAACAGGCTGCTGAACATGCCACTACCTCCCATCCGCAGACTGGTTTTAATAGAATTTATTCTTCAGACATTGAACGTCTCGTACGTGAAAAAGAAGAGCTAGAAGGGAATGGCAACAGCACAGATCACCCCAAAATAAAATCAGATTTAAAGAGTGCACTAAACGACTACAAGAGTTGCTTGCATCTGAAAAAACTGCATCTCTTAAAAATTATCTGGAAGGTCTTGATGTCACACCAGCATCTAATTACTCCTTGTGGCGCGCTGCTAGAAAGCTTAAAACACCCGTTGAGTATAAGCCACCTCTACGCACATCTAACGGAGGTTGGGCAAGAAGCGATACTGAAAAAGGTAAAATATTTGCTGAGCACTTAAAATCCGTTTTTACGCCAAACATATGTACTGGTGTTGCTGATTTTGCCGAGTGTAGTCGCTCTACCCCCTCAACACATTAAGTTTAAGACGCGTGATTTACAAAAATTAATTGCCGAACTCAACCCGAATAAAGCTCCGGGTATTGATGGAATTAGTAACCAGATGCTGATGAACTTGCCTCGTATTGCAATGAGAATCCAATTATTCATATTTAATGCCATTTTACGACTGGAGTATTATCAACACAGCTGGAAGCTTGCCAAGGTTAAAATGATTCCAAAGCCGGGCAGAGATCTAACCAAGGCTGAGTCATATAGGCCAATAAGTCTACTATCAACTATGTCAAAGCTTTTCGAAAAACTGCTCAAAACAAAATTGTCCCCAATTCTAATTAGTAGTGGGTGCATACCAGACCATCAATTTGGTTTTAGAAGTCAGCATAGCATCATTGAACAAACTCACAGATTGGTTCAATTTATAAGAAGAACTTTTGAAGAAAAAAAGTATTGTTCTGCGCTCTTTATTGACATTTCCCAGGCATTTGATAAAGTGTGGCATGAAAGCCTAATTTTAAAATTGAAGACTTACTTACCAGTAAACATTTTAAATCTTTTGGAAAGTTGCATTATTTCCCGTAAGTTCACTGTTGTGGAAGGAGACTTTACGAGTAGGCCTGAAACTATTTCATCCGGTGTGCCACAGGGGAGTATACTGGAGCCAGTTTTATATTTGATTTATACTTCTGATATGCCTGTGAGCAGTAGTATCCATACTTCCACATTTCCCGACGATACAGCCTGTCTTAGTAGGCACGAAAACCCTGATGAGGCATCCCGCAAACTCCAGGAACACATTAGCCAGATGGAGCTATGGTTAAACTTATGGAGAATTAAGGTAAATGAACAAAAGTGTGTTCAAGTAAAATTTACCTTACGAAGAGCTACTTGTTCCCCCATTCGGATTAACAATCAAGTTGTTCCTCACATGTGAAATATCTTGGTATACACCTTGATCGACGACTTACATGGAAACACCACATTGATTCTAAGCTATCACAAATGAAACTTAAATTAACTTACGTACATTGGCTGATTGTTAGAAATTCAACACTCAGCCTAGACTGCAAACTTTTAATATACAAGTCGCTTTTAAAGCCGTCGGTTCCATGGTATATCAAAAATTCAAATATACATCGTGATTTAAATATGACACTAGTGACTGAAGAAATTGCAAAATACGCAGGCAAATACCTAACAAAACTCGAGCCACATCCTAATCCGCTTGCTCGTAATATATTGAACTTTACTGGACACACCAGCTTAAAAAGAGAGATACAAGGGCTCTAATAAACAACACTCCAGATTCAGCTGCTTAAAATTATTTTGTTTTTTTTTGTGCTTATCACTACTTATGATTATTAATAACTATCACTTAGTTTATGTCCGACACTGGTTGGGCCTAATAATTATACTTTAGATTAAGATTTGAATACTTATTGTTAGTTCAAAATTGAAGACACAATAAATAAAAAACGTCTTAAAAAAAAACAAATGCAGTTTAGTGAAGCAGCTCAAATATATAAAAAGGAGTCTGTATGATAGAAAATTAATAAATAAGGACTAAAAATTAAATAAAAAAATTGGGGGCGACCCATATTTTCCGAGTTACGGGGCTTTGAACTTTTTATAGGAAACTGTGAAGAATTTCCAAAAATACATTTTTAAATAGCTTATCTGATAGAAACTTGAAAAATAAGAAGCAAAAATTAAACAAAAAAATTGGCTGCGACCAATATTTCCGAGTTATTGGTCTTTTAAGTTTTGATATTAAATGTAACTAGTTTCAGGCCGTGATACACTATCATACAAAGTCGTGCCATCTACGAAAAAATACAACGCTGGTATGATGGGAGTTTATGAAAATTTTCAAAAGACAATAGCAATTCATCAGACCAGGGTTGTATATTTTCGTAGATCACACGACTTTGTATGATAGTGTATCACGGCCTTTAGTGAAGCTGTTCCAAAAAAACTCAAAATGTCTTTTTGATATATATTCATTTCTTTCCTTTAAAGCTTTGTAACATAAAATACCTTGAATGTCGCAAAAAGCGAAAAATATTCTATGATCAGTAAAACGTAGAATATTTTTCGCATACCATTTTTCTCTTTCACTGTATCTTTAAAGAATTTAATACACCCGCTATGCATGTGTTATCGTCGCTGTCTCATTGACGACTAAATGAAAGAGAATAAAGGCTTAGTTAGCCGACTGTAATGTAAAGTAACTGCAACAGTAAGAAACAGCTGATCGATTTTGTTATGTGAAAAGTAATGAAAATGGTTATAGAGATGTAATGTAACGTAACCTAATTTTCATATAAAAATATCAATCAGCTGTTTTCTACCTTACAGTTACATTACATTACAGTCGGCTAACTGAGCCTTTAGTTAGTGAAAACGTGAGGGTCGCAATCGAATGTGTCAGCTGTTATTGTATTTATCTTTGCTTTATACATGTGTACGTATGTATGTGAGAGAGAAGTTGATGTTTGCTCCTTAAAAATCTATTTTCTGTAGATTTCTACCTCACATACGTTACGATACATATTAAATATGTTTTATTTATGTTACAGATTTTGTCAGCTGATTCGTAAACTCACGATACGAATCTACTAATTCTACCATTTGTTTTATCTTGTAAAGACACCTTTAGCGTTTATTTTAGAAGATTTCGCTGTAGTAAAGCATTTGAAAAATCCCTTATGTCTTAAAAGTTCTTTCAAGTGGTCTTATGCAGGGGTATAGTTTAGAATGAGAGCGTTGTTGCAGTTTTAATTTTATTATTGTTTTTATTTTTTATTGTATCGCCCTGCACATTATTTTTAACCAATAATCAACGTATGCCATAAAATGTTAAACAATTACTCATCATTCTTAAGAATATTATCTATTAATTGCCGGGCATATGATGATGATTGAAATATAAATATGAAATTTATTTATATTTTTCACATTTATATATTTATGTACATTTTCTACTGCTTCACGAGTGCGTTCATTTCTTTTCTGTAAAGTACAAAAAAAAAGAAGTACATATGTATGCACATAAATAAAAATTATCAAAATGTCAACGAAGGGCAATCCGGCCAACACAAAATCAAAGTCGATTCGAAAGTTGTTGTAAGCAGCACAAAGGAATATAAAAAAGTTTTGTTGTTCTTGTTTTTTTATATATGTAATTCCAAAGACCATCATCCATAAAAATAAAAAATACAGAACAGAAATACTGAAACAACAAAGATTTAACAGAGTCGAAGTTCAATTACCCTAAATTTAAATGTAAAAAATTAAAAATTGCCAAAAATTTGTAAAAACGATCTGAAATATAAAAAACACAAATTGTTCACAATTTGTTTATATATTTTATGCAAATAATAAAAATATCGCCCAACAGCACAAATTGCCACAAGTTGTTCAGCAACAGCGTGTAAATAAAGTGACTTGAAAATTTTTATTTTATTGTTATTTGTTCGAATTAAATACAGAAATTCTTGTACAAATTATTGTTCATAATTTGCAACTGTCTAAAAAGAAGTGCAAACATGTATATGTATGTTTAATAAAATAATCTTTTAATTTTATTTTTAGTCTCTAACAGTAGCAGTTTGTAAAAATAATAATGAAACTCATTATAAACTTATGATGTTTTTCATTTGAAGAAATTACTTTAACGGCCCTTTTCACAATGTAGAATTAAAAGTTAACAGAGACTTCAACGGCAAGTTTTGTATGAAGAACTTTTAGTTGAAGTTCACGTTAACTCTCCATCATACATTGTGAAAAGGAAAGTAAGTATTTTTAAAATATTAAAAAGTTATTAAATTAAGTTGTTAATTTAATTTAATAATTTAATTTTTTTGTAATATTGCTTTTTAGTGAATACCTTTCAGAAAACCATCAATACGGGAACGTTTTTTCATGTGTGATAAAATGAACAAAAACAGAGCAAAGTACATAACTTAGGCTTAAGCCTACAGTACACGGCATGTAAAAAGCCACATGCGTATGTGGCGATGATGTCACAAGAATTTTCAGCATGTTCGTTGCATTTTTTTAAATTACTAGTAGTGGCTACATGCCGTAAAATTTTTATAGTATTTTTGTTCTAAAATACATATTGGCACATGTGGCCGAATCGAAGACATTTTCTGGGGCAGCTCATCTGTAAGCATGTTAATATCTACATGTACATATGGTGCTAGTACACGGCATGTAGCAAATGTAGCATCTTGATGACGTAAAAATTACGTCAGAACGACATGCGCATGTCGTTTTTTACATGCCGTGTACTGTAGGCTTTAAATTAGACGTGCCATAGCCATAACCAAACCAAAATTCAATTGGTTTCTATGGTGAGATTTATGGCGTTAACGCGAGTCACCTATAATCAAATACAGTGTTGCCCATTAGTTTGGTTCGAACGGCTGTTTTCTATGGCTATGGTTATGCCACGTCTGATTGAGCCTTTAAGCCAGTGGTGTCAAAAATAAAACTATAGTTGTATGTGTGAGAAAAATTGTCTTAATCGTCTCTGAAGTACACCGAAAAAAATAAATATTTGCAACAAATGCAGTTTATTGAAGCAGGTCAAGACATATAAAAAGGAGTCTATATGATAGAAAACTAAAAAATAAAGAATACAAATTAAATAAAAAATTTGGGGGCGACCCATATTTTCTGACTTACGGGGCTGTGAACTTTTCATAGGAAACTGAAGAATTTCTTGAAATAAATTTTTAAATATCTTATCTGATAGAAACGTGAAAATTAAGAAGAAAAAATTAAACAAAAAAATTGACTGCGACCAATATTTCCCGAGTTATTGGTCTTTTAAGTTTTGATATTAAATGCAGTTTAGTAAAGCTGCTCCAAAAAAAACCAAAATGACTTTTTAATATATATTCATTTCTTTCCTTGAAAGTTTTGTAAAATAAAATACATTGAATGTCGCAAAAAAGCATTACTGATCACAATATTTTTCGCATACCACTTTTTTTCTTTCACTGTATCTATAAAAAATTTAATACACCCGCTGCGCATGTGTTATCGTCGCTGTTTCATTGACGACTACATGGAAGAGAATAAGAATGTGTGTGATTTTAGTTAACACAATTGTGCCATGAAACTGACATCATTGCTTTAAGCATTGTTTACTAACAATTATGTCTCTATAATATATAAACAATAATAAATACAATACATACAAAATTTCTACACTCAAAAAAAAAAAGAACTAACTAAAACTTTGGAAGTTTTTCTAAATTTGAGTAAAAAAAATTGTCGTATGGCGCCAAAGCTGTTTTTTACTTGAAACCAGTAAAATATTTACTAATTTCTAGTTCTTTAATGAACTAGTTTATAGTAATTATATTTTTATATTTAAGTAAATTTTTTCTAAAATTAAGTAAAATTTTCCAATAAAATTCGGAGCTTTGCAAAAAATGTTTTTCATCTGTGATCTCGAATTGAGTAAATTTTTTAAAACTTTTTATTTTTTTAATTCTGGTACTTATTTTTATTTTTAATTAAATTCTATACCACATTGTATGTTTTTTTTATTATTCTTCATATTATATTCTTAATTAATTCACCATACACACATATTAATTCGTTGAGAGGAGACAAATATTGAACCAACAACCTTCTGACTGATAGGCAAGCACTCTTACTAATTGCCTAAAAGGGCAGCATGAATAAGCATTGAAATTTTTGAGTTTTAAAATTTTATTTTATTTAAAAAAAAATATATATATTCCAAGTTCAAATATTCCTCGGAAATATGAAACATTTACTTAAATTTTTTGCCTAATGCAAATAAAAAATATATTCTATAATTTAAAGAAAAAATACTTAAAACTGGTAAACAGTTTTCTCAAATTTAGAATACCTTTTTATATCTTTCAAGTAAGTCAAATTTGATGAACTAAACAGGAATAAGTCATTTCCTAAAATTTATTTTTTGATTTAAAACGAGATTGACTAGTTCTTAGGATACGGTTTCCCTAAACTTTTAACCGATTTTCCAATTTTTGGTAAATATTTCCTTAAAGCCAGTAAAATGTGAGAATGTGAGAATTTTTGTGTGTATTTTTATGAACTATTTTTATGTATATGAACTTTTTATTTTTTACTCATATTAAGTAATTTTTATTTGATTTTTGTAAAAATTTACTTAAACTTAAAAAAAAAATACTTAAATTTAGAAATTATTTTCCTTAATAATAGTATATGTCTTTTTTTTGAGTGTACAAGAAGTTGCTATTATCGTGCATAACATTTGGGGAATTTCAAAATATTCAAAACTCTTGTAATCGAATTGACGTTACATGAACAAAACGCAAGTTCTGTAATATAATAAACTATGTTTTTTCTAAAGAAGGTCAATTTACGCGTATTTCATTGATATATATTATTCTTCTCGGAAATGATCAACCGTTCTCAGAATGACAGAAATATTTAACATCTTATTTGTGTAAGACGTTGACGTTATAAATCTTGGAGTTTGCCCAAAAAAGCGTAACCACTAAATGCTAATGAAAAATCTTTCAATTCAGACAAAAGTTCGTCAAGTTAAAGAGTATCCAATAATGTTGGATTCTATGACATTGTCTATTAGTTGTGTTGTTGTGTTGTGTAATAAACAAGTGTCTGGATCAAAAACTTTTTTCATTAGTGTTTGTTGGTTACGCTTTTTTGGGCAAATGTTTGACAAGTGTGATCGTACCTTTACTTATTTATACAGCCAGGTAACAAAAAAACATTTAAAATACAAAACAAAACTTGGATATCAAGTTATGGAAATACTCACGGCGGCAAAAATCACTTAATTATATGTATGTATATTCACACCAAGAAAATTATGATTATGTACTTGCAATAAAAATAAATGCAAAAATTGATATCAAGTCATGAAATTGATTAAAAGTTGCTTAAACTCTAAAAAGTCAGAAATTTGGAATAAATCACACCTATAGCGAAAATGTTTTTATTTAATAAAACTTTTTAAACTTAAGATTTCTAGTCTGTTATATTTCTAGTAATAGTGACTGCGCCAGATGATAAGAACAAAGTTACATAAAATAATTGGTTGGTTATAGTGTGATGGGTGTATGATTGTATACCTTGAAAATGCACTATTGTGTCATTAAATAGACCCAAAGTAAGTACGAATTTTTGTAAGAGTCATGTGTGTAGTAGAAATATGAAAAATATAGCATGAATGTTAGTGGGAGTGACTCCGGCTACTTTTCTTATATCAGCTTATGCGAAATAGTTTTGAAAACGCTAAATTATAGCGATGCTTGAGTGGGTTTCCGATTTTGGTAACTTACCTAAGCTTGTTTGTCTACAAAATTTCAGCTCTCTACCGTATAATATTATGTTGAATTTTTATGGGCGTGGCCCCACCTCCCTAATGTAACAATCGGGGCTTTCCGATTTTCCCAGTTTGTATCTCACGGCTTAACTTAAATTCTTAATATCGAGTTTGAAGTGAATGTCCATGCCCCTGATTGAAACTTCCGGGTTTTTAAATTTTTCTTGGTGATCTCCGATTTAGGTTTGTTTGTGTATCGACTTTCAAGTCTGTAGCGCGAATTTGAGTTTTAAGGGCATGGTTCCACACAAAACTTGGGGCTTAATAATTTTTAGACTTGCTCACTCATCTACACTTGTGTGCAAAATTTTAGCGCGCTTATCAATCATGTTCATTTTCATAAATAATAGATTTACATCTAAATGAGCGCAATCACGCCCACTCTTTAAGATGACTCCTGAAAGTATTTCATGCGTGCAATGTGTATGCAAGGTTTCAATAATAACTGTACATGTAGTTTTTCATTTAAAACATTATTAGCGTGGGCCCGCCACCCTAATTTTTGTGTTTTAGATTTTTTCTAGTTGTTTTCTCACTTTGACTTACTTGCGTAGACAATTTCAGCTATCTAGTGCAAACTTAATTATTTTTATTTTTTTGAGCATAACCTCGCCCACTTTTTTAAACGGAATTTTTTTTGGCCAGTGTTTATCATTCATGTCAAGTTTCATTGGAAACGTACAATTATAAATACATAAATAGCAGATTTGAATGTGCTCAGATGAAGTGCATGAAATAGGAGGCTTAAATTTTATAGGCGTGTTAACGCACACTTTTTTAAACGAAAATTTATAGCTTTTTCTTTTTTTAGATTTTTCTAGTTAATTCCTCACATATTTTTATGGGCGTAGCCCCGCCCTCATGGCTGAAATTTCTTAGTTTTCAGATTTTTCTTGTTAATTGCTCACCACAGTTCTCATTGTACCTTCATAGTGAACAGACGATTAGCGGAGTTTTTCTTTCATACTTACTAAACAAACAAAAAATTATACAAAAAAAATATTCGTAGTAAAGGGTGTCCCAACAAGAACGCAAGATTTAAATTTGGCGCCATTCGAAGTGTCATTGTTTGACATTTCAACAATTGTTATTGTTTGCTAGTAGAAGGTACGAGGTTAGTAAAAATGGAGCGCTACACTAATGAACAACGCATTCTGATTGTGAAATTGTTTTACCAAAATGGTGAAAGTTTTGCGGCTACAGTTCGCAAATTTGCGATCAATTTGGGGTCACAATAATGCTCCAAAAGAGTCAACTGTAAAGAGATTAATGGATAAATTTGCCGAAACTGGGTCTGTTAGTGATGTAAAGACAACAACGCGCCTTCGACCAGGTCGATCGACCAAAATGTCGCAGCTGTACGTGATGATGTCGCTCAAACGCAGGTCAAGCGCAAACAGTCAATGGTGTTCGGTATCGTGAAATTATAACCAGTTTTTTCGTGCCTAGAATTGAAGAAATGAGTGCGGAGGGCATGTGGTTTCAACAAGACGGCGCCACATGTCATACAGCCAGAGAAACAATTCAATTGCTACATCAGCCATTTCCCGGTCGTGTTATTTCGCGTTTTGGAGACCAGAATTGGCCGCCTAGATCGTGCGATTTAACACCATTAGACTTTTTTCTTTGGGGTTTTTTGAAGTCGATGGTTTACGCGAATAAGCCGACGACGACTCAAGCCTTAAAAGAGGAAGTTGGACGCTGCATTAATGAAATACCGCAGCATTTATGCAAAATGGCCATTGAAAATTTCATTAAAAGATCGCGTGTGTGCCTGCAAAGCATCGGCGGCCATCTGCCCGATTTGTTGTTCCACACATAACCTCATTTTGTCTACTTTACGATATAATACAGTTTCACGATTTTTTTTTTTAAATATCTGTGTTTTATTTAAAATTTAAATCTTGCGTTCTTGTTGGGACACCCTTTACATATTATTCGTAATAGGTCATATTTCAAAATACATGACTTTGATAAATAAGCTTTATTTGCTTTGCTAATATTTCTTACATAGTAGAAATAACAAAAAAACCGCAAACAAAAAAAAAACACATATGAGTACCTCAAATACAAAAAATTCTGAAGTGAGTTCTAACGGCAGAAAAGCTTACTTTATTGTGAGTTCTGAAACTCTTAATGAAAACAATAAAAATAAAAAATCTGATGATAGTATTTTTCTAATGACAAAGCCACTTTTCCGCCAGCGATCAACTTCGCTTTGTGCAATGCCAACTAATGACTCGTTAACATTACAGTTGCATAGTACTTCTACATTTTAGTCCGCGATATCACCCGCTTTGGGATCGTGGTCATTAGTTAACCAAGTTATCACTACAGATCATTGTTGCCATTTTGGCATTTTCACTGCCAGATCTGGCATTTTCATAAGTTGAAAAGCATTCAACTTTTAAAAAATTTGCTTGAAATAAAATATGTTAATTTGATAAAATTTTTTATCTATTAATAAATGTAAATTTTTTAAAATTATGTGTATCCTACGTAATGAAGATACAACGAATACCTATGTATTATATGGTATGTATTGCATACATATGTAGGTATGTATATGGAGCCCTATTTTCAATTATCCGTAAGCGACACAAATTAAAGTTTTCAGAAGAAGCCTGCATTTTAAAAGATATCAAACATTTCGACATTTTTATAATCTTAAAGTATGGGTAGGCCATAGCTTTAATTTCAATTAAAAAGTTTATTTTTTAAAACATCTTGCTTTCAATTAAACCGAAAATAGGTCTCGATATACATATATACCCTGAAGGAAATGTCGATGGTAAAATATATGAGTCGCTTTTGAATTTGTCACAAGTACTACTAGTAACACTAAAACCATTGACTAGGTACTGACTACTTAGTTCTTATGGAAACATGGTGACATACCAACCAGACATTTACTGGTACATTTCTATATCTTACGTACATAAAAATTTTTTTATATTGACAAGTTGTTTGAAAAATTCACAAGAAATACACCACATCTGTTTTCTCTCTTTCCTTTTTACTGATGAATAGAAGAAAAACTGTAGACAATGTGACTACTAAAATTGTCACCGGAATTATATTCTTGACATAAAGACACTTGGCCACAGTCTGAAAATACATAAATATTCATATCTATGGATAATATCCAACACATACATATGTATGCATATATATATATGCTATGAAAACATCTGTAAATACTAATAAGTTTGTATAAACATCAAATTCAAAGCTTTTTCAATAACAAATTTTAAATTTGAATCTGGCATTATACATTTGTTCGGTAGAAAATTTTAGCAGAATTTTTTTTACAGATCTAGCATTATTCATCATCATTTTCTGGCAACACTGATACAGATAAAAGTAGCACAAAACCAAAGGTCCAAGTCGGAATGGACATACACATGTCATATATATATATATATATATATATATATATATATATATATATATATATATATATATATATATATATAACTGTGGTTAAGCGTCTAAAATTTCATCTGCTCTAAATACTTCTAAGGATAACAGCGCATCCTCTACTAACCGTCAAAACGATTTTAAAATATTGTAAGATGACAACGACAAACCCGATGTATCCTCGAACAAAACCCCCCAAGCCGCCACCATAATATTTGAGAGAAACGCTCTTATTAAAAAATTAATCTCAGTCATTGATGAGAATAATTTTCACATTGTTCCAATAAAACATCGATGAAACGAAAATTCAAATTTACGAAGAAAATGATTTCCGCAAAATGGTTTCTGAATTTGAAAAAAATAAAATAAGCTTTTACACATACCAGCTTAAGAGCGCTAAAGGCCTGCAGATCGTATTGAAGGGCATAGATTCTTATGTTGTTCCCGAACAAATAAAAGATGCACTCGTCCTCCAGGGGTTTAAGGTAAAAAATGTAGCAAACATATTAAATAGCGAGAAGATCACCCAACCTCTATTTCGCTTTGAACTTAAGCGAAATGATATAAAATTGAGAAAAAATGAGACCCATCCAATTTATAGCTTAAAATATCTCTTATACCGAATCACAGCTGAAGAGCCAAATAAGCATTCAGGACCCGTACAGTGCCATAATTGTCAAGAATACGAAAACTTACTGCAAATTACCTACAGTTTATGTTATATGTGGTGAATTGCACGGTACTGCTAGTTGTACTAAACCATGGGTCATGGGTGAACATCATGTAGCAAATTTTTGCAAATCGAATTCACACGTATTCTTATTCTCTTTCACTTAGTCTTATCTGAGATAAATTTTTGCTTATCTTTTTACTCATTTTTCTCAAACGCACTGCGAGAAATTTATTATGTATGCTGTTTATGTTAAAAAATGCTTTTGCTTACATGAAAATTAAAAATTATTTTCTCTTACAAATTGGTTTTTAGTCAGAATTAAAGTGAATAATAATGTTTATTTATTACTTTTTGTTGAAACGGTTTTCTAGAAAAAAAATTCTTTCATAAAAAAAATCATATAAGAATTACTTTTATTAATTCTTTCTGCCTGTGTGTTTATCTTTTTCGCTCATTTACACAACCTTAAATTTATCTTGGTCACCCATGTACTAAACCAAAAGATCAAGCAGGAAAAAAACAGTAAAAAGCAAACGCTTTCTCCGCCACTTTTGCGCAAATGAGCCAACCAGTTGTTACTTCCCGTGTATCGTATACTGATAAGATCAATTCTGTTCTCACACAAAATGTTTCAATGCCTAATAATTCAACAAATACCAACTCAAGCTTTAATTTTAATCTCATTGAAGCTACTATTGATAATTTGGTGTAAACTATAAATAATTTTACAGAAAATATGACATTAGCATGATGCAAGAAATGCTACGAAAGCAGAATAGTCTGCTTCAAGCATTAATTAACAAGACATGAACACGTTAAAAATATGTTTCTGGAACCCAAACGGTATTCGCCAACATAAAAATGAACTTGAGCACTTCCTCACGGAAAAAAATATTGATATAATGTTGGTCTCTGGGACTCATTTGACTTCAAGAAGCCTTTTTAAAATTTATGGTTACACCTTATATGATTCAAAGGTTCAGTGGATCAGTAATTCTAATAAAGTCAAGACTTAGCGTTATATTCTTGAGTACATTTGTGAAGAATATATACAAGCAACAAATGTTGGCATTGCAAATTTTTGTACAAATTTCGTGATATCATCAATTTATTCCCCTCCCAGATTTTCAATCACTGAGGATCAGTACGAGAATTTCTACAAATCTCTTGGACCTTGTTTTGTAGCCTCTGGCGACTATAACGCATTTCATTAGGGGTTCGCGTCTTATTACACCCAGAGGGGCCTACTGACATAAAAAAAATCCGGATGTTATAGATTTCTTCGTCATAAAAAATACCTTTAGGGACTTAATTCAAGTTGAAGATTCTCTAGACCTCTCCTCCGATCACCCTTCCACAATCGATAAAATTTGTAGTCCATTAAGAAATTACTTACCTGGAAAGTATTGATGTCACACCAGCATCTACTGAGTCACATAGGCCAATAAGTTTACTGTCAACAACGTCAAAGCTCTTTGAAAAGATACTTATTATAAAATTGTCCCCAATTCCGAGTGATAATGGGTGCATACCGGACCATCAATTTGGTTTTATAAGTCAGCATATCACCATTGAACAAACTCATAAATTGGTTCAATTTATAAGAAGAACTTTTGAAGAAAAGAAGTACTTTTCTGCACTGTTTATTGTGGTTTCTCAGGCTTTTGATAAAGAGTGCCATGAAGGCCCAATTTTAAAATTGAAGTCATATCTACCAATAAACATTCTAAATCTTTTGCAAAGTTACATTCTTGCCCGGAAATTTACTGTTGTGGAAGGAGACTTCATGAGTATGCCTGAAACTATATCATCCGTTGTGCCATAGGGGAGTATACACGGGCCAGTTTTGTATTTGATTTATATGTAATTGTGATATGCCTGTGAGCAGTAGTATCCACACTTCTACATTTGCCGACGATACAGCTTGCCATAGTATGCATGAAAACTCTTACGAGGCGTCTCGATATATTCAGGAACACATTACCCAGCTGGAACTATGGTTAAACTTGTGGAGACTTAAGGTAAATGAACAAAAGTGTGTTCAAGTAATATTTACCTTACGGAGATAATTGTTCCCCCATTCGGATTAACAATCAAGTTGTTCCTCAACATTCACATATGAAATATCTTGGTATACACCTTTATCGACGGCTTACATGGAAACATTATATTGGCTCTAAGCTAACACAAATGAAACTAAAATTAACTCAGTTACATTGGCTGATTGGCAGAAACTCAACACTCAGCCTAGACTGTAAACTTTTAATATACAAGTCGCTTTTGAAGCCAATATGGCGCCACGGAATTCAGCTATGGGGCACTGCTTCCAATATAGAGAGAATCCAACGAAGGCAAAACAAGATTTTAAGACCAATAACATCAACTCCATGGTACATAAAAAACTCTAATTTACATCGTGATTAAAATATATGCCACTAGAGACTAAAGAAATTGAAAAAATACGCAGGATAATATCTAACAAAACTCGACTCAAAACTCACTAAGTTTATGTCCGACTTTGGTCGGGCCTAATAATCTTATTTTAGATTTAAGATTTGAATACTTATTGTTAGTTCATATTTGAAGATACAATAAATAAAACAACTATGTATTTAAAAAAAAATGCTCACCTAGGTCTACTTGTGAACAAAATTTCAGCTCTTTAGCTTTAGCGGAAGTGCTTCATCAATTTGATGAGTGTGTCAGTAGTCAGTGGTTAAAGTTGAGTGAGTGTGTCTTAAAAAATGCACTGTTTACACCTTCATATTTTAGGAAGCTTTCATTGTAAAAGTTTCAAACTTGCATATGAAGTAACATTCTAATTATGTTTTAAATTTTATAATTTTACGATTGCAGGGGGAAAAAGCTATGAGCGGGTGAAAACACGACGAGTGGCTTAAATATACACCAATGATGTCAGTTTCATGGCACAATTGTACAAACTAAAATCACACACATTCTTATTCTCTTCCATTTAAGGCCCAACTATAATATGAATAAGCTGGCTTAAGCTAATGTCAGAATTGAACGATAAGTCTGTCAAATTCTTAAACAATTCAGATGTGACTTTTAGGTGGCCACAATGTACTTACATGCACTTAAGTATTCTTTAGCCACAGCTGCACATCTAGGTATTGTCAATAATTTTGTAGTAATTTTGTTTCTTCTCATAACTCCTAAATGAATGCAATTCAATCAAACTAACTTGAAAGAATGAACTAATCTATTAGAAATTCACATATAAATATATCCATCACCTTATTACTTGTTTTATTTGTTTTGCCTACTAAAAAGTACAACAGTGAATATACATACATAAGTAAATACATGTGTATGTGTGTATATGTGTGTTGTAAAACAAACAATGAAAATAAAAGTTTTGCTTTATTTTCGGAGTTTAAAATAAGAAACAAAAAAATATATTTAAAATCAATGAGTTTAAAAAATGCACAAACAGTTGTTTCCTTACGGAATGTGCGTTCAGTTTGGCACTTTACTTAAGCAAATGACATTTGACGAAACTTGACGAAAAGTTTGTTAAGTACATTATAGTTTGACACATACGTTTTATATGTAACCGCACAGTTGCTTAAGCTAGCTTAATCATATTATCAGTGTTGGTATCTCTACGAAGAGAAAAAGCACATTAAGCTGTTGCAAAAAGGGTAAAAAGCGCAAAAAAAAAGAGGGTAAAAGCACCAAAGGAGAGTTTAGAGCGTAAAAGCTCAAAATATAATTTAAAATTTTTGCTTCGAAATAAACAAAGTATTTGAGATGTAATAACAGAATTTATTAACATATTAATTAAAACAAAATCTTGTTTAATTTAATAAAAATAAGTATGTGAAAAAAAATAATAAAAAAAAACACGAGTCAAATAATTGGGTATGTTCTGCATTACACGTGAAATTAAAACGTGTGGAATTGCCGTAGAATTGTTATTGGAAATATGTATTTACAACAACAATGTTATGGCAATTCCGAGCTATTTAATTTCACGTGAAATACAGAACATACACGAATATAGTAGCATATACTCGCATACATACATACATACAATAGTAGGTGAAGCTTAGGCTTAGATTAAGATATGTATGTTACTGAAAAATCATTTACACATAAAGAATGCATTAAAAGCGTCACTCTTTTCTTAAGTACTCTTAACTTAAAAGTTTTTGTTTTTGCGATATTCACCCTTATTATAGTTGTTAACATTGACAGCACGTCAATACGATATGAAAAAAATTGGGGGTTGGCTACGCGTTGTCTAAAACAACTGACTGCTATTGATAACCTCATGCTTTCAATCGAAATTGGCCCTTAAAATTTAACCACCCTATAATACGATTAAATATTTGTGTAAGCTTTAACAAATGTGTTATTCCATACTACTTTCAATCAATTATTATGAAGAGAATTATGTGGTACTTTCCAGTTACTTCCGTTTTTTATTTTCCAAAAAAATTTTTAATCCCAATTATGATAAGTTTTCTAGATTGTTTTTAACACAGTTTCCGTTATTGTCATTAAAACCAATTTAATAAGCCTCAGTTAAAAGATGCTGATATTAGCGCTTAAAAGTATTTTAGTTTTGTAAATTAATAATATTTTTATTTAACAAAAAAGCACCAAAAGCACTATAAGAAATTATTAAAAGCACTGTAAATACCCGCTTTTTAAAAAGGGTATTGCCAAAATTTAGCGTTTATGAAGAGGCAAAAAGCACCCAAAAATACCCGAAACGCACCAAAATACCATCACTGCATATTATAGTTGGGCCTTTAGTCGTCAATGAACCAGCGACGATAACACATGCGTAGCGGGTGTATTAAATTCTTTATAGATACAGTGAAAGAAAAAAAGTGGAATGCGAAAAATATTCTATTATCAGTAATGCTTTTTGCTACATTCAATGTATTTTATGTTACAAAACTTTTAAGGAAATAAATGAAAATATATTAAAAAGATATTGTGATTTTTTGGAGCAGCTTCACTAAACTGTATTTAAAATCAAAACTTAAAAGATGAATAACTCGGGAAATATTGGTCGCAGCCATTTTTTTGTTTAATTTCTTCTTCTTATTTTTCAAGTTTCTATCAGATAAGCTATTTAAAAATTTATTTTTAGAAATTCTTCAGGGTTTCCTATGGAAAGTTCACAGCCCCGTAACTCGGAAAATATGGCCCGCCCCAAATTTTTTATTTAATTTGTATTCCTTATTTTTTAACACGATTTTGAGTTAGTTTTGTTAATTTTTTCATAGATTATATTTTATTTATAAGTAATAATTGAAAAACATAACAAAAACATTAACAATTTATAGATAAAAAACTAGTTAACAATTCACGAATATCTTATATGTATAAGAAATACCGAAGAAAAAGTATCACTCATATTTATTTTACTGTTTATTATTTAGTGTGCCATATGAAGTTTTTTAGCTTATTTCAAAAATGCTCGGGTTGAAATCTACTGATGATTTTCTTAAGCAGGAAAGAAACCAATATAGACGTTGCTTAATTGAAACAATAAACATGTAGTACATAAATATCGTTACCTTAATATAGAAAGGCCCTAACTAATTTTTTTCAAATGGAAATTTCTGAATTTTTTCTAACATAATTGTTCCATCGAAATATACAAAAAACTTGATTTAAAAAAATTGAGTTGGGGTCTTTCTATATAAAGGTAGCGATATGTACGTGTAATATAATCAGAAATTGTTGTACTTTAAATAAATAATATATGAAAAATTTTCTGAGGTTTCAATTTTTTGGAAATGTGACTATATATTTCTTGACAAGATCTTCTGTTGGACTCCAATCTTCAAAATCAACTTCCAACAAATTTAATCATAGACAGTTGCTTATTTACTATAATCAACTCAAACTTTGTTACAAAAATGTCAGCTTTCGTATAGGTTGATATAAAAAATAGTCTGTCATCAGCGTTGTCAACTTTTAAATTTTAAAAAGCATTGAAAAGAGAAAAAAAGCGTAATTTAAGTAATAAAGCACTAAATTAAAATTCTTGTTTATAAAAAAAATTTTGTATATAAAAAATATAGAAATCGGTTGACCTTGGATTTTATTCCTAAAACTTCAAATTTGAAGCATTCGATACACATTTTGATTCTATGAGAATCAGTAAATTCTAAAATCAATTTGACGAAACCTTTTTAAGTTATTATATCTAAATAATTTTTTTCGTCAACGAAAAAACAAATCACCTGAAATTAGTCAAATTAGCAGCAATTGACTTGCTGATTAGATTTTGAACTCGATGGGAGTAGTAGTTAATTTTTTTTTAAATCAAGTCTTTCAAAATTTGATTTTTATTAAACAATGCTGTGGAAACATTCTTTCACAGCAAATGCTATACTAATAACAAAGTTTCAAAATTAAAAAAAGTAATTTGCAAGTTAATAAATAAATAAATAAATAATAAATTAATAAACTTAAATTATATATACTATTTTTTTTAAAGTAACGAAGTAGGTTATAAATATGTTATCTAAAACGGCAGCTCTATTAGCAACACAATTTTCTCGTTTCAGACCGCTTTTATAGAAAGCCAAGTGTAAGGACAATTTTTACGTATTTTAAACTTAAATAAAGTAATAAAGGTAAAAACGTGATCAACTTCTGCATTTAAACATTGAAGTTTGACTAGAAAATATTTCGCTATTAGACTATACTTGCATTATGTCTTCTTTGTTGTGTGGCAAAACACTATTTCCATTAATTGTGCTTAAAATGTGAAAGTTTGAGAATAAAATTTACGTATTTCTTCTAACCAAGTTCTGTACAGTCTTGGTATTAGAATATTTTGAAATGTTCCATTTAACTTCAGTGCTTATGTTTTTTAAATGTTAGACTTCTTCAAAAAAAAAAAATATATATATATATATATTATATAAAGAAAATTCTTTTTGAATTTTGGGTTTAGTGCCACCGCCAAGAAATAAAAAGCACCAAAAATTAGTTTAAAAAGCACCGAGCACTAACTTCAAAATTTTTCACGTCGAATATTTCAAAAAGCTCTAAAAACGGTGCGAAAAGCACCGAGTTGACAACGCTGCCTGTCATAAGAAAAAATTAAATCAAGTAATGGTATTTCTAAAAAGGGTCAAAGCGTAACAAAAAGTAGCAGATTTAGCTGATTTTAAAAAAGTGTCACTAAAAGTATCAAAAATTTAATAAAGTGCAAATTGATACTTTAGTAGCACAAACGGTCACGCTGCCTGGCACTACCGTGCGCCTAGATTCATGAATATTTTAGTATATAATGTTTGTTAAAAGGAAAATACTAACATGCATATTATTACGTTTATACGCATGGCTTATTTGCAAATAAAACAAATTATATTATTGTTTTATTGTGACTTACTAACTCAGAAAACTATTCACGATTAACCATGAAACCAGTGATGGGAATTGGAAATTTTGAGTTCGTGAGTATCTCTTTTTAAATAGTGCCAAAATCGCTTGAATAGTGACAAAGATTTTTTATATAATTTAAATATTCGCACTTAATGTTCATATATATATATCTAAAGGACATATATTTGAACATAAAGACTATAATAACTCTTAAACTAATTTAAATGTTAAATTAACTTTTTCTAATCAGATGTATATATTAAATCAGGAATATGTCTGGTTTTTACTTTGTCAGACGGTTAATATACATATGTACTGATTGATGAGTTGTTTAAATCCAACACGGTAAAAATAATAATATTAGTAAGATATTTATTTTAGTTCAACAAAGATTTTATTGGTATAACAGAATTTATGTTTTTTTTTTGTTTAGCATTTTATATGCATTACCATTATAAAAAAGATATATTGTTAGACCTCAAAAAGTCTTTAGCATGTATACTACTTCTCATTTTACTTTTGGTCAAATTTTCAACTAAAAGTATAAATAATACTTTGAACAATTCGATGAACATTACTAAAAACTTGTTCATTGGAACTATTTTTTAAAATATCGGAGAAACTTTCCAAAACTCACTCAAGTAAATGTAACTGAAATTTATTATAATTAAATTACCGACAGAAACCTAACGACTCTCATTAACCTTTTGTTGATACACTTTGCTTAAGTTCCTGATAATAGTCTGATATGGATCTGTATTCACTTTAAATTTATTGAGCGTATTTTGTTTTTCTTGGAAACGTTTGTGTAACAAAAGGAACAATATTATTCGTGTCTCCACTTACATAGAACATGTTGAAGTTATACTTAGTTCTCAAATATGACATGAAGTAAACGTAAAAAGACTTTATTTTATTTTCAAATTTTACAACTTCATGTTGGAAAACATCTTGCATTGCGTCCCAATGTTCAAGGACTCTATCTGCAACAGTTTGGTGAGACCACTAACGTTTTCGGGAATACCTAAAAATTAGATGAAGTTCTGAGTTGATATATTTCCAAAATTTAAAATCATCTTTTGGACATGAGCTGTTGCAAAAAATTTATTTATTCCTTTTAAAAAATCGTCAATGCCTCTAGGCAAACATTCCCTATCATAACGGAACAATTGTCAGCCCCAAATCCTACTAAGCTTTCAATACTTAAAAACGTAAAAATACAAGAAGATTACTTATTATTGCAGTACAAAAATATTAATGGACAAAAAGTGTCTAAAAAGGAGCGAGAGTGCCACGGTGCCAGCCAGCATCCAATAGTGCCGAAAATGGCACAATTGTGCCACATTTGATTATCATCATCACTGCATGAAACAAACAATACAAGATAGCGCATTTCGCAGGTCCGCTAACCTTGTACATAAACCGGCTGGTATTGCCAACGTCACTGTAGTCAAAAATATTGCATTCTGAATAAGTTGTTTGTATTGTAATAAATACAAAAATTTGAGGGTTTTAAAAGTTAAATTAATTAAATAATATGTATAGTGTTATTAAAAATAAAGTGCGCTATTGTAAATTGCAATAAAATTAACGAATTTTTTTCGCTTTTTCTGCTAAAGAAATGAATTAGCTTCTGCCAAGCCTTAGAAGCAATTTTCGCAACAATTAATGAAGAAAATGTACTCAAAGCAAATAATTTCTTAAGAATTCATCTTCACCATTAGATTTCATTACATTAATACGTTAACAAGTGTGTTCAATTCATTCATTTCATTTACTATATTCACTCATAATCAAATTCGTGTTTGTTTTAAATTTTTAGAAATAAAAACATAAACGTTAAGCACTCTCATAATTTTTATATATATGTATTTATAACACAAAATTATGAAGTATAATATGTATGTATTACCTAATTTACATTAAGCATTTTTTTCATGAAATTAGTAGCACAAATATTTTTTATTTGTCAATAGGAGACCTAGAGGAGCAACTCATATCAAAAAAGTTGTCAAAAATGCATTAGAGATTCATTATACATACGCCCTTTTTTATATAAAATTCTCTTTTATTGTGCTGCAATTAGCAAATAGAAAAGGTTGAGTGCAACAAAATTCATGAAATTTCATGAAAAAATGCTTAATGTAAATCAGGTATATATCATAAGTTATAAATTATATGTAATATAAAATTAACTATAATTTGTCTAAAAGGTTAAAAAATAAATAAAAAGCAATTTCGTAGCAGAGCCACAAGAAAAAAATATCAAAATTATACCCCTTTTACACACGGAAAGTTTACTTTGCAAAGTCTTAATTCAGCTGAGAGAAAGACAGAAAGAGAAAGTATTCTTACCTCTGTCTTTCTTTCACACAGCTGAATTAAGACTTTGCAAATTAAACTTTCCGTGTGTAAAAGGGGTGTTACATTAAAATAAAAATGTAAACAAGATTTTCCTATATCGAATACACATATTTGTTTGATGATGTTTGTGCTAATCGACTACTGTGACGTAGATGCGCAGAAGCGATAAATTTTTACAACTTAAATGCAATATATTGGTCCCTGTTCACACGTTTCAACTTTTGTTGCTCAACTCGTAATTCAGCTGTAAGAAAGTCGGAGACGGAAGTACAAATATCTCTTTTTTTCTTACAGCTGAATTACGAGATGAGCAACAAAAGTTGAAACGCATGAACCGGGACTTGTATTCTTTGTTTCATGACGATTGCTCTGGTTTTAGACTCAGCAGTTTTAGTTGCTCAACTTTTAATTTTGTATGAGAGAGTTGAGAAAGTAATATATGTATACCTCTTGTATACCTATCTTTTTCTTTCTCTCTTTTCGAGTCTAAAACCATAGCACTATTTGCGAATAAAATACTTGAGGTTTCCACACTTACACATGTTTTCTAATAAAAAAAAAAACTATAAATTGATATATATTGCACAAAAACATTGAAAAAAAAATAATATTTGTTACTTTACAGTACGAATAGACGAGCAATTTTTATTTCTGAACATAAGAAATAACGTCGGCAGAATGACGTCACAAAAAAGTTTGTGTTCAAACTTATTTTAAGGGGCGGCTAGACGTATAATGTTAAAACTCAAAATTTAGGTTGTCGTATGCATACAAAATGCGCGTTTTACGTTTTGATTTTTTAATACTTCTGCCACAGAGCATATATTTTGTGCTTCTGATTGATTTTTTTTGGAATAAACTTATTATTTCTAGTTTCCCGTCATTATTTTCTACGAAAAAGGTAAATTTGACAGCTTGTGTCCTAACATAATTGCTCAGAATTGTGTTTGAGCAATTGTTTCCAAACATGTTTTCGAACACTAACATTTACGGTCTACACAGTAATTTTTTGTGTTAGCAACAGATTTTGACAGTTGAAAACACAAAAATTTCCAAACTTATGTCTCGTGTAATCTCACTGTTAAGCATTTACAAAATTTTTTTGTTAACATATGTAACTTTTCTGTAAAAGTGCTACCAAGTTTTTATACATTTACTATGCCATACAAACAGTGAGTTAATATATTTGCAAATATTTTTATTTTCAAATAATGCGTGTATAAACATAGTATATCGCACTTAACCTAGGATTTACACGTGCAAGTGCAAGTTCGAAAAACTCAATACACTCAAACTCTTTTACTAACACAACTACACTTTCGGCACTTGTAGTCTACTTCTAACTCAACTGCCAAGGAATTTTACAAGACAGTGACTTGTTTCACTTGCAGCAAGTAAATTAAAAGCTAGCTAACAGTGTTGCCCTATTAATACTTTAGTACAAATTAACTGGATTTTAGTGTAATGTTATATGACTTTTTACTAATTTTAAATACATTCAAAAGCCAATTTAATTTTTTTTTCTTGAATTTTTACAAATCAATGAATGATTAGACATAAATAATGAATTTTTTGGACATAAATAACATTGAAACAATACGAATAAAGTTCAATAATAATTGATTCCCTTAAAATTAAACTTTTTTATGTTATGGACAACTCTGCACTAAAAGGCAAACATGCAAGTTGCAAGACAGTCGGGCATTTGTATGAAATTTTCGTTGATAATACGTACACAGAACTTGCATGTGTAAACGTAGGGTAATCAACAAGAGGGTATTAACTAAAAAAATTTTAGATTTCTACTGTACAAATTTCAACGTATTCCTATTACTCTTTTATTGATAATATTTGTTTTACTTTATGAATTTAATTCAAAATGTGAAGCGACTAGATTCTTTTATTCAAGGCGTAAACTTTAAACTATGCTAACAAGTTGCTAAGACAAATAGACATTATTTTAGTTGGCGCCCTATGCTCCAGTGGGAGTTAAAGGAATTAAAGGCCTGCGTAAACATTATTGAAATGTAAATACGTCTTGTTTTTTTAATGTATTGTCGTAGCATGTGTTATACTAAAGTTTAGTAACTAAACCAATAATAACACCCCTTTTACACACGGAAAGTTTACTTTGCAAAGTCTTAATTCAGCTGTGTGAAAGACAGAGGTAAGAATACTTTCTCTTTCTGTCTTTCTCCCAGCTGAATTAAGACTTTGCAAAGTAAACTTTCCGTGTGTAAAAAGGGTATAACCTATGGTTTACACGTGCAAGTGCAAGTTCGGAAAACTCAATACACTCAAACTCTTTTACTAACACATCTACGCTTTCGGCACTTGCAGTCTACTTCCAACTCAACTGCCAAGGAATTTTTCAAGACTTGTTGAACTTGTAGCAAGTAAATGGAAAGTTAGCTAACAGTGTTGCCCTATTAATAGTTTATCACAAATTAACTGGATTTCAGTATAATGTTATATGAGTTTTTACTCATTTTAAATACATTTAAAAGCTAATTTAATAATTAATAAACAATACGAATAAAGTTCAACACTATCTGGTTCCCTTAAAATTAAACTTTTTTATGTTATGGACAACTCTGCACTAAAAAGCAAACATGCAAGTTGTAAGACAGTCGGGCATTTGTGCGAAATTTTCGTTGATAATACGTACACAGAGCTTGCATGCAAGGCACTTGCATGTGTGAATGCAGGGTAAATGATGTCGTATAAAGCGCAGTATTCACGGTCAAAATGCATGACACAAGCATCGTATACGTGTGCATGAAGAACTTGGCATACACGTGCATGCATTGCACGATAAATTAATCGCATCTTGTTACAAGCTAATTGTAAGGCAATTGTCAAACTACATACAAAAACTTTTTACGTATAGAATTTGACAGTTCTTTGTATAACCCAATGCTTTGAGTAGTTCATCTTCTTATTTTTGTGTTGCATGCATGCATGTGCAAAAATCAAAAAATTTAGATTTTGCTTCAAGCATCGCCGGTGTGACACATACATACAAAATTTCACTAATATTATTATAATGCAGGTCATGCATTTTGACCGTGAATAGTGCGCTTTATAATGCAGGTCATGCATTTTAACCGTGAATAATGCGCTTAATAGGCGAAGCATGACGGATTTATTGGTGTTCGTGTACGTGTTCATGTCCCCAAAAAATCCCAATTTCAAAAGAACAATCCTAATTTTTGTCCCCAAAAATATTTTGTCAATGTTGTTGTTTGATATTATTCCAAAATTATGCTGTAACTCAATCCATTGCTCCAAAACTCTGCACAGCATTTCCATAACCATCTAGTGTTTGATACAAGTGTTTGGTACAAGTTTGTAAAATTTGTTTGAGTCCACACCTAAATTAATTAAATCGAATATTTGTTTGTACTTAAGCGTTCGCAACGGAGAGTGTGAGAAATAACTGGGAATTAATTCACCCACCTGTGAGCTGCATAGGTTCAGTGAATATCAAACAAATTTAACCAATTTGATGGAACTATTTTAAGTTTTCAACAAAGTATAGAGATTTTTTTGAACCGAACATGTTGCTTGCACCACCTGTTACAATGACAGTTAAGTTATTAAAACGCACGCATTCAACACATAGACCACAGCAGGCTACATGGCTACAGGACTACAAGTGCCGCTGGCAACAAATTTTGCCTTGTAGCCAGCTAGTTAATTATTTTTGCTTCCGATTTTGCAACTTCTCGGGAACTTTTGCAAATTGTTTTCCCGTTTTTTTTTCACAATATTAGTATTTTGTCGAGTTTTTTGCATTCCTTACGGTTTTATTAATTTTAAATTAATATTATTGCTTGTTTAAAATGTTGCTAGTTCTCGCGGTTTTTGAAAAAGTTCGTAATAAAACCGGCTTTTTACCTGTTTTTTAGCTTCTTAAAAGTTTTGCTGATTTTTAAACAATATTAACTCGCTAGAGCTGAAAAGACGGTACATATTTATGTTGATTAAATAGAATGATTCCCCCACTACTCTAAAAGGTATTTAAAAACAGAAATATTGCTACTACTAAATTATTTAATGTCAATATCCACGATGAATTTTTATCCTGATACATGCAAATTAAACTCGTTCAGTACTACTATTTTAAAATGATCTGTAAAAATATAAGAAACCCCATAAAACGTAAATAATGTATTAAGATAAAATATAAGAAAAATTGATGTTAGAGCTTAAAACGAAAAGTCCCTAAATTCCTCCCCAAGAAATTCTGTCCCCAAATGAGAGGCGAAATCCCCATTTCGGGGACAAATCCCCTAATCTAGCTGCACTGTTTACAAGAAATGTAAAGAAGTAGATGGTAAGCTATTATGTTTGTGCTCAAAGGAAGTTTCTTTAAAGCAAGCGCACACAACTAATGTCAATGCATGTTTTTTTTTTTTTTAATGCATGTTTTTTTTTATTTATTGTATCTTCAAATATGAACTAACAATAAGTATTCAAATCTTAAGTCTATAAAAAAATTATTAGGCCCGACCAATGTCGGACATAAGCTTAGTGATAGTTATTAATAATACATAAGTAGTGATAAGCAACAAAAAGAAAAAAGTGTTTTCAAGCAGCTTCATCATCTAGAGTGTTGAATATTAGAGCCCGTGTATCTCTCTTTTTTAAGCGGATGTGCCCAGTAAAGTTCAAAATATTACGAGCAAGCGGATTAGGATGTGACTCGAGTTTTGATAGATATTTGCCTGCGTATTTTACAATTTCTTCAGTCACTAGTGGCATATTCAAATCGCGATGTATATGCATGTGTGCATTTGTATGTGCGCAGAAAAATAAACCCACTTGAACTGAGATTCGTTAAAAACGTATGCTCACTAAAGCGACGAAATTTCGAAACAAAATTGTTCGATATTTGTTCGCAATACTAAAAAAATTCGAATGTTCGCTAAAGCTTCGAAAGAGCATACACACAACGTGTGTGTGTATGTACATGCATGCCGTTTGTATATGCGCCCATGCGTAGGAAGAAGCAAGCATCACAAATTCTTTCGTCACGAAGTATTATCTTCTTCTTTACTTCTATAGCTGTAATAACTGAATCACGCACGAACTGAATTTCGCTGTATTAAAGCATTTGAAAAATACCTCATGTCTTAAAAGTTCTTTTAAATGGTCTTTTGCAGGGGTATAGTAAGTATGTAATAAATACATTTGTATTTATATATGTGACAGCGCATAGAGAAAGGGACCTAAGGGTACAAAAAATCAATTTTCACTTTTTTTTTGATGTGGACAACATCTGAGCTTCGAATGAGACCGATCCCATGCCCCAAAAGTGTTCCCTCCCAGAGATATGCGCGTTTTATGATGTGATGGTACACCAAAGATACACGTATTTAAATCTTTAAAATGGCTCTCCTGAACAAAACCGGTTTTTACCATTAGGTCCCTTTCTATTTTGCGCGTCACATATGTATATGAAAAATATTTCGACAAAAGCAGCAATATAACGCTGTAGCGGTACTCTGCTGTATAAGATATAATAAACCGTACCTGCACGTCGTTGCGAATTTCTACCGACATATCGCATCGATTTCGTACAGGCATATGGTTGCGAAGTCGTGTCAACTATTTCATACAAAAATTGTTACGAATGCGGTAATATTTCGGTTCCGAAATCGGAAAATTTTGTTGACTAGTCGTTACGAATTCTTTGCGAATTCGAAGCATTTGGTTTGTTGGGTAAGTTCATATGTGTGAATGTACATATGTATGTATGTACATATTTCCTTTTTTTTAACTAGCCGTCCACACATAATCTAGGCAATTATTGCCTTGGAAATTGTCAAATTTGATTGGCGAATATGTATTCAAATATATATCCAGCAACAAATGTTAAAATACATTGCTGAGTAATAATCTCTTAACACATGCTGTCAAATTCAAATAATATTAAATTTTTTCAACGAAAAAGGCAAAAATAAAATAAATTAATTTGTAATTTGCCAAACCTCTAATTATTGCTAATTTAGGTATGTATGTATATGCATAAAAAACATATGTGCATACATATATATTTGGCTGTACGTGTTTGCCACCTCTAGATACATTTTTAAACACAAGCAATTTGGCGTCATCATTCTGCCGACGTTATTGCTTGATTAAGATACAACAAATTGCTCGTGTGGTCATAGTGTAACAATTCATTAAAAAATCATAAATATTTTTGACACATTGACCCATATACATATATACATAAGTACATGTATACACATACATACGTAGTATCCATACCCTCTAGTCAACGTAGAACCATATGTCTCTATGTCAATACTCTTTCTCCAGCGACAATTGCACTAGTTAAAATGTCGACAACTTTCCTTTTATGCGCGAGTAGAGATACGTTAGAGACGACAGTTCTAGTGTATTTCTGGTGATATTGTTTTTCTTTTTTATTATGTTGTGCAATAATATTAAATAAATATATGTAGACGAGGGTCACTAAAATCTACGAGTGAATCTTCGGTTCAAATATCTCCATATGGTCGCAAAAGAACTACCTTCTCAATAGTGCTAAAGTCTACTGATAGATTTTGAATGATAACCCTATGTTATTTGTCAATAGGCATTTGCATTGGCTGGAGTACACCTAGTCAGTAGCATTATTGACAATGTGACGAGAAAATTACTATAAGTTTACTATTGACAACGAGAGAGGATATATCGATATTGTAGACTAGAGCCCCTAAAATTTACTAGTGAATCTTTGGTGCCAATGTCTCCATGTGGTCCTGAAAGAACTACTAAGTAACTAGTGTTATAGTCTAGTGGTGGATTTTCAATGACAAGCTAATGTTAAATGTCAATAGACGATTACATTGGCTGGGGTACACCTGGTCAGTAGTGCTACTGACAACGTCACTAGTAAATCACCACAATTTCACTATTCGCAGTTTCTGCAGGGTACTTATGCATTAAACACATTCACCACAGCAGGCTAGACGAACACACGACTTCAAATGCCGCTAGCAGCATTTGTCGCCTCGTAGCCGGCTACTTAATTATTTTGGAGACGGCAGCAGCTCCATCTGCAGCTGATATTCAAGTACAAATACATAGTTCAGTATTGCCACTTTTATATATTTTGCATTTATAAAAATTAATTACTCTTTTAAAATTTACTTATTTCACGTAAAAGTACAAAAATTAATCAATTTATTCTTTACAACAATTCTTGGATATTGTTTCTGTTAAATAATATGAAATAGTTGTACAAAATCATTCATTCAACATTTTGTATTATACTGGCAATACTGCATTTTCTCATTGTAGCCAACGAAATAGAAATTAGTTTAATTGGACTACAACAACAAAATCAGCATAGACAACAACCTGCCGCCATGTTGCCTTGCTGTCTTCAAAATAATTATTCTCATATAAACATGTGTATTTTATCCTTGACATTTGGTAGTCGGTAGCTTGCTGTGGTGAATGTGTTTAATGCTTTACTTTAAATATTTTTTTTTTAATTAATTTTGTTTCTTTTTTATCTGAATATTAGGGTGATGGATTATTCGACTTTTTGCAGAAACCGGTTCACGAATAGTTCGAATATTTGAAATTAACCCGGTTTCGATTTTTACAATTCAGGAAAAACCGGTCAACCGGAGTTTTTAAGTAAAAAAATTATTATACAAAAATTAAAAGATTGTTGTTAGAAAAATATGCACAGCTGGGAAAAGCAAATATAAATTTTTCATATAATTTAAGGGTTTTCATGAGAACTCTTAAAATTCCCATTTGTGCAATTGGGCAAATTTGCGAGACTTGTTTCATGAAGCCCCTTTTCAACTTTTGCGCAAACAGTTAAATATGTAAATTTGGATGAAGTGTCAAAGAAATTAATATAATAAAAGTAAAAAAATAAAATTTCTATACGTATTTATATATATCTATAAAAGTAAAAAGTGTGTGTATGTATTTAAAAATGCCTCAAGGAAGCAAAAAAAACCAAAAAAGTTGTAGTTTAACAAATGCACAATTGCACAGCTTAAGTTTACGAGTGAAAATTGTTGCGCAAAGTAAACAGGTTTGTGTGTAAATAAATTTCCATGAAATTTTTAACATTTTATTTACGAGAGTTTAAAAATGCACAATTACAAAGTTTGCGAGACTTTTGAACATTCTCATGAAAACCCTTATTATTTCCAATAATACAAATATTAAAAGTAAAACATAGAAATTAATTTCATATACTTATGTATAGTACATACAGGGTGACACAGAATGAGCTTTGTGGTTTGAATACTTTATAACTTTTTTAATTATTATTCTTTCTTTGTTTTTTTCAGCATTTTGTGAAGAAGACTTTGGCGAATTAATTATGAATAATTACACGATCGATGAACGTAAAAAATAATTGAATTTTATTTTTCAAACCCACAGTCTATTGTGTTGACACAGCGAGCATATCGTCTTCATTTTAATGTGCGCATTGCACCCACAATTTTCTTTGGTGATATTTGAAAGAAAAAGTGTACGTTAACAAACCAAGAACCATACTCCTACTAAAAACCAACCTTCGGAATGAAATCATGGCCATTACACCCGAAATTTTGCGAGTTATGAAAAATATGAAATACTCTCTCTCTCTCTCTCGTCTCTCTCGCTAAAAAGAGTACGTATGTGCAAAGCAGAAAATGGACATCACTTACAGGATATCATTTCTCAAAGCTAATTGCATAAAATTAAATAAATACTGTATTAAAAAATATATAATAATCGCATAAATAAACAAATTATAAACCATTTAAACCATATAGCTCATTCTGCGCACACTATATATATAATATATATGTATACATATCAGTGATGGGAAATGAGATTTCCATTACTGTATAAAGAAAATTTTTTTTTCAAGTACTATTTTGGTCCCGAGAGTACCAAAATTATTATTTTTATTATTAAAATTCATTTAAAAAGAAATTAAAAAGGAACACAATGCGAATATATTAGGAGGGGGTAATATTTTTTCAAAAATTGTATAGCAAAAACGTAATCTACAAGAAATTTTGAGAAAATTCTCCGAAGAAACCATGGGTCTAAAATCAAACTTTATACCGCACCTCTCGACATGAAAATTTATTTCTCCTTTAAAAAAAATTGTTTAAAATTGCAAGTACCCCTGCTTTTAATTTTTTTTTTTTCATGAGCTAGCTTAGATTTATGATTTATTTTACTATTTAGAGCCAATGTAACCAAACAAGAAGCAGCTTAATCGGAAATGCCAAATCTATTGCACACTATAGCAACGTTTAAGATGTCGTAGTTATTAGTACTAGTATATTGTATTTTTTGTCTCGTATGTGATCTTGCAAATTCAAATCCATCGTTCATACTCGAGGCAGGTCTATATGACGTATGTAGGCTTAGTACTGGCTCCTTAGATTGTTGATCAACGACTCTCAGCACGCATTCCGGAATCGTATGTTTTCTGGTGGTATGTTGGTCAATCACGAACTCTTTTAGGTTATAAGGAATCAACCCGCATCAGAATTGCGTTGAATTGCAAATTTCAATAACTTTCTAGCAACTATCAGAAAAACTCTCACACAATTGTTTTTTCTATTTTTCCAACGCTCACGAAATTAAATTTCCTAAATTAAATGAATTTTAATAATAAAAATAATAATTTTTGGTACTCTCGGGACCAAAAATCGAAAAAAATTTCAATCACTATGAAAACCAAAAGCTCTAAAGTTCTGAATAGGCAGAAAAATTTATACGTGTTAATATTCAAAAAATTAGTCAGGAAATATGTTTTTTAATGCGAACTGTAAAGTGCATAAATCAATCGAAACGAAACCAAAAATTGCAAAAAATATTATTCTTTGTTTGTATGTCAAAAAAAAAAAATAAAAAAAAAAATAAAAAAATGAATGGTAAACGGAAATCGGGGCATGATTGTATTTTTAATAATTGAATATTTTTTTTTTTGTTTTGAATAGATACTGTATATAATATAACATTATTGAACAAAACAAAAACTACTGTTATAGCTTAGGAAGAGGAAATAAATTCTCATGTCGAGAGACACGCTTTGATTTAAGACCCATGTTTCTTGGCAAAATTTCCTTAGAATTTTATGTATTTTTGGCTATACGATTTTTTAATTTTTTTTCATCCATCCAAACCGACCCGTCCTATAATATATGTATATATGTGTGTACATAGGTACAAATTTTGAAGTTGCAACAAGAAGACTTTAATAAATCTTTGGCCTGGATAAGACTTGATGCTGTTGGAACATAAAGCCTGTTCTTTTGTTTTGTTTTCATGAGATTTTGGTAGGAAAAAATCCTTTCCACGTTTACAGAGGAGTAAGGTATGGACAAAATTCCGTAAGCTACTCTCGATTTATCACGAAACATGTATTCATCTTCAGTGTACAAATCCACTTTTGCTCTCTCTCTCTCTTGACAGAATTTATTAAAAAAAATTACAATTTCCTTTAAACTGATTTAAAACGGTTGTTTTAACATGATTTGTGATTACTAGGGAAACGATTTTCATTTAAATACAGTCTGTCAAACATGAGTTTTCACATTGAAAATAATTAAACATTTTGAACTCTTTTAATAAAACACTGTACTATGTTTTGCTACTCAATTTTGTTAGTGTCAAGAAACTCTTTTCACAACAGTTGTTTTTTTTTCTCTTTTCTCAGAACTCTTGGTGAGTAATAATAAAATGCGGTTATTTTTGATGTGCTTTGGTTTTATTTGTCTTTTTACGAATTATCTGGTATGCAATTGTTAAAGTGCGCAATTTATTTAATGATTTTTTGTGTTAAAAAAATGCCAGGAAAACGGTTAACGTACGATGTAATACAATTGATATATTACAACCATCAATTGGGAGCAAGTGCTCAGGAGTTTTCAGAGAGGTTTTTGGTATCAAGAAGAACCATTTATAATGTGCTTTATCGTGCTGAAAAAGAGGGTAGCTTAAAATTAAAACGTGGAGGTGGCCCTGCGCCTAAAATAAATACACACACAGCGCGTTTAATTCTGAGGAAAGCAAACCAAAACCCATAAATTTCCACCAGGACACCTGTAAAGGAGCTTGAAGAAGAGTGTGGCATTGTTGTTTCCCATGAAATTGTTCGGCAAGTCTTATCAAGAAATAAATACTTTTCAAGATCACCCCGCAGAAAACCACTACTGTCTGCTGCAAATGTAGAGAAACGATTTTCCTTCGCTATGCAGAACATTTCGCATCCGGTGGACAATTGGGATGATGTGATATTCTGCGATGAGATTATTACAACGGCGGTCCATCTAGAGTGTTGAAAAGCCATTAACATCGCTGGAAAATCGAAACATCATTACAACAGTAAAATTTGGAAAATGATCGATAATAGTTTGGGGTTGTATTGCGAGCAAAGGTGTAGGAGATTTGGCCTTCATTCGATGGATGCTGAGCAATATTTAAATATTTTGAAAACCAATTTGACCACAAGTGCAAGAAATTTCGGGTTCAGGAGGGAAAATATACCACTATTTAAATTTCACCAAGATAATGACCCGAAACACAAATCGCATATTGTAAGAATGTAGCTGCTTTAGAACTGCGGTAAGCTCATAGATACGCCTGCCCAAAGTCCGGATTTAATTCCAATTGAAAATTTGTGGGTGTTTTTAAAAAAAAGTCGCCAAACGTCAACCGGCCAACAAGACATCTCTAAAGGCCACCACAATATTGGAAAATTTGCAATATAAGTATACCATTCAATTACGACTTAAAAAAGTTAATTCACTCGATGAAAAAAAAAAATACAGAGCATGGTAGACACAAAGGTTGGCCATACCAAGTATTAAAGCTTCAAAATCCTGGCTTTTTTAATGAAATTAGTGCAAAGTAAAGATCTAGGTATTTGTGAAAATAGTTTCTTGACACAAAAAATGGAGTATTATTTATTTTGTTTACGTTGGTTACTTAGTTTTTAATAAATTTTTTGTTTTTTTTGTTTTAAATCTTTGTATATAATGTAAATAATTAGAAAAAATAAAAAAAATTTATTTTATAACAAAAAAAATTTTTTTTAATAAAATAACCAAAAACGTTTATTTTTTTTAATGTGAAAACTCATTATTGACATACTGTACATATTTTCTGTCGTTGGTCTTAGATCAAAGTAAATAAAATATCTTTGCGAATCAACAAATTTATAACAAAATGGCATCGATTTGTTAGTGCATATATTTGCATATTTTATAATAAATACATTAGCCCAATTCACAATCTTGTGCAAATGGTCTTGCATCGTTGCATTTGCAAAATGGTATAGTATATCGATACTCACCACTAAGAATGTTTAAGTGGTGAGTAGAATATACTACACAATTTTGCACATGCAACGATGCAACACCATTTGCACAAGATTGTGAATTGAGCTATTATTTTACATATTTCATTATAAATGTATATTTTTAATGCATTTTTTAGTTTTTTTCATGCCATAAATCAAATTTTGGTTTTTTGATTAGTTGTAAAGTATTTAAAAGCTGCAGATTTTACGACTGTGTAAGAACAGAAAAATGAGGAAAACGTAGCACTCCTTCAACTCATTTGAAAAGTTTAGTACCTTGATTTAAGTCAAGAATACCAATACCATTGAAAATTAATTTTAAACCCAAAGATGTTTGTGTAATTTTTCAGCGGTCTCTACTGGTTCCGCATTAATTTCATGTGGATATAAAGTGCTTTTGAAAGCACATTTGCGTGTTTCAGCCTTTAATGAAAAATATCAAGTGATATGATACGGATACATCCTATAGTAACTAGATGGGGAACTTGGCAGAAGCTATCTGATACTATATTTCTATTAATAAAATTAAAGAAATTTTAAAGTCAAAAAACTCCCCCATATGCAAAAAAAATAACGTGTGCTTGAAGTGTACGATAATACATAATTTACATACAAAAACTGGTTTCAAAGTACACTTGAAGCACACGATATTTTTTGCATATGGGGCAAGTTTTTTTACTTTAAAATTTCTTAAATTTTGTTAATAGTATCAGACAGCCTTCTGCCTAAATTGATATTTGTGCACATTTGAAGGCTTTCGTTACTTTAACACCTCAAGTTGAATTAATTGAAGGTGCGGCAACAAAATGTGTGCTCAGAGCAGAATAAGTGAAGAAATTAAAAGTAAATTAGAAATAGTTATACAAAAAAATTATGGACTTAAAATATATGCAATAAATTGGATCAATAGTTTATAGTTCTAACAAAGAAAACTTAAGGGTTGTCCCACGTTGTCACCAGCAAACGCTTGATCGACAACTTGTATTGCAAACAACAATAACATCGGAAAATTTTTTTGTTGTTTTTAATATACGTAAGTATTCGATCGAACGATTTCTAGTGACATCATGGGACAGACCGTTAGAAACTGAATATTCTACAAACGAAATAGCAGCATGAACGTACGCACAAATAACTTCTGCTGACGTGGAACGTTCATTTTTATTACATAAATCTTTTTTTTAGAAAAAATCGTCAAAAATTTACCTTTGACAATTAAAAAAAAAACATTTATTCATTCATGTACGTAAATAAAAGTTCGACTGAACTTTAATTTGTATTCCATATGATTTGACAAAATATTTGTTAAGAAGGCATTGAAACTGATTTTTTTAAGTTTTTAATGTTATTAAATGTTAAAAAAATTTTGATAAATGCATATTTTATTAGTTTTAAATACATATTTTTATATTTTTACTGCATATTTTATGTACATGTACATGTAAAGTTTCGTGCCATTTTTCGAAAAAAAATTTTAATTCTTGGCAAAAATATATGCAGCGAGCGTTTTTTTTACTGCATTTCTAAATTGGGCGTGAGAGTATCAAACGTGTTGCGGAAGTACTACGGTACTTTTTCATGTCAAATAGTATCAAAAAAAAGTACGATCGTACCAACTTTCCCATCACTGATATATATGAATGTGTGGACACGGTGGATATATACCTCTATATTAAATATGAAGCAAAATGTCAACAAAACTAAAAACACTTTTTAGAAATGGATTTTGACATCCATTGCACACCATAAGGCCAATTTAGTTCACCTCATAAAATAATTTCGTTTAAATTTCATGTATCAGTAAATTTTGCCATGCTCAAAAAACGCCTAGAACTTTTACACTGAAGAAAAATACTTAGGAAAATCAACAGAACACGTCGGTCTACGTTTTAACATATTAAAAACTAATTTTATTGTAAAATATACAAATCTAAAAGTATTCGATTCGGCCGGTTTTTAAATTGTAAAAAACCGGACTATTCGACATTCGAAAAATCAACATTTTGAAAAAATCGACAACCGTATTGTGAAAAAACCGGGTTATAAAACCGGTTGAAAAACCGAGTTGATCACCCTACTGTATATACATAAGTATGTATGTTTACTTATTGTTCTTGTCATTCAACATTTTGTATGGATTTCATTACACTGTGTGACAAAAATATACTATTTTTCTGGTAAGTATTGTCGAGTACAACAATTTGTTCTTAAAGTTTTCCAAACGCCTCCAAAATCTAGAGTTAGGCCCATAGTATACGACATGTAAAAGGCTATGTGGCTACGACGTTACAAGAATTTTCAGCATGTTGGTTGCATTTTTTAATTAGTACACTGAAAGGAAACCCTTCATTCAGGCAGTGAAATTCTTCATTGTATTAATGAAATGTTTCATTAGTCAGCTAATGAAGCCTTTCATTGGATCAATGAAGAATGTTTCATTGTATTTATGAAGTTAATTTTGGCGGCTATGTCTTAAATAGAATGAAACAATTTCATTGGTTCAATGAAACTTTTTCATTTTCGTTTTATTCATTAATATAAAGAAAATTTCATAAATATAATGAAATTTAAGCAGAAAATAATGAAAATTTATTATTTAGACATGAAATTATATCCCCTCCAAACCACCTACTTAATAAAAAATATATACATTTTTTTATTTTATTTAATATATACAAATACATATGCATGTACTTAATATATGTACATATGTATGTATTTATTAAAGTAAAACATTTAAAATTTAAGGAACTCATCAGTAGAGTTCAACCCAAATAATGCTTTTAGTAAGCCGAAAATTAAACATGTTTATACCCTGCAGAAAGTGCGAATAGTGAAATTGTGGTGATTTACTAGTGACGTTGTCAGTAGCACTACTGACCAGGTGTACCCCATCCAATGTTATCATCTATTGACATTTAACATTAGCTTGTCATTAAAAATCCACCACTAGACTATAGAACTACTGACTTAGTAGTTCTTTAGGGAACACATGGAGACATTGGCACCAAAGATTCACTAGTAAATTTTAGGGGATCTAGTCTACAATATCGATATATCCTCTCTCGTTGTCAATAGTAAACTTATAGTGATTTTCTAGTGGCATGGTCAACAGTGCTACTAATTAGCTGTACCCCAGCCAATGTAATAGAATATTGACAAGTAACATAGGGTTGTCATTGAAAATCTACTAGTAGATTTTAGCACTTTTGAGAAGGTAGTTTTTTTACGACCATATGGAGATATTTTAACCGAAGATTCACTCGTAGATTTTAGTGACCCTCGTCTACATATATTTATTTAATATTATTGCACAACATAATAAAAAAGAAAAACAAACTATATTAACTCGTTCATTGACAATATCACCAGAAATACACTAGAACTGTCATCTCTATCTACTCGCGCATAAAAGGAAAGTTGTCGACATTTTAACTAGTGCAATTGTCGCTGGAGAAAGAGTATTGACATAGAGACATATGGTTCTAGGTTGACTAGAGGGTAGTAAAACTCTTAAAATGTTATTGAGAATCACATTACACAAACATAAGTTTAAAATAATCAAAGAAAAATCTTAACAAAACAAGCATCTTTATAACATGTTTGGCACAACCTTTATGTGTTTGTATTGAGGTGAGGGTCGTGAATGGATAAAAAAAAGAGAAAGAAAGAGATTCTGCTATACAATGAAGAATGTTGCATTGTATAAATGAAATGATTTCATTGCATTTATGACGACCATAATGTTTTGAAATTAAAAGGGATTAGAAAAGTAAGAAATAGAAAATATTTCTTAACAAAATAACTTTTGATTTATTTATGTTTGACAAACTGTGAACTTACTTTTATTTGCCTCAAATTTGCTAAAACGAAAATTCTTTTAAATAATGTAACGATTTTCATTAATACAATGAACTATAAAGAACACATGAAGAGCAGAGATTGAAAGATTTCATGTATACAATGAAATTGTTCATTGTATTAATGAAAAGTTTCATTAATATAATGCAGAATATTTAATGAAACCGTTTCATTCTCTGAATGAATGATTTTCCTTTCAGTGTAGTTGCAGCAACTACTGTCATAAAATATTAATAGTATTTTTGTTCCAAAATCTAAATCTGACAAATTTAGCCGAGTCAGATATACATATTTTCAGAGGTAGGACATGTGTAATGATGTGAATTTCTACATTTACATGTGTTACTATTACACGACATATAGCCTATGTAAGTTCATGGTGACGTCAAAATTACGCCAGAGCCATATGTGCATGTGGATTTTCACATGCAGTGTAAATTTCTACATTTACATGAGTTACTATTACACGATATGTTGCCAATGTAGGCTCATGTTGACTTCAAAATTACGTCAGAGCCACATGTGCATGTGGATTTTTACATGCGGAGTAAAGCACCCCATACAGCTTCAATTAAATTGTAAATTGAGTCTCTTAATTGAATTGATTCTTGGCTACACACTTCATAAGCTGAATTGAAAGATTTTCAATTCACAATTACAAATTTAAAAACTTTTATTGAATTCAGTCATTAATTTTTATATTTTTTATTTAAAATTCAATGAAATTAAATACAATTTTAAAAATACTTTTTCTTTACATAATATAACTGCAAACATAAATTTTGACAGATGATCAAGAGACTTGAATACACACAGCACAATTGAATTGAAAGATTCACTAGTCAACTTGAAAAATCAAAATCTTTTGACATTTCTTAAATCAACTCGACAACTGTCAAACTAATCAATTGAAAGAGCCATAAACACCTTGATTTGGACAACGACCGACTCAGTTGCCAATTGAATTGAAACGTTTATGGGGTGCTTAAGCATGGGGTTGCACTTATCAACCTGTAACTTATGGCCTGTTTCTACATAACAAGTAAGTTCACAGGCAAACAAGCGATACACAGGCATGTACGCCACCAAAAATGACTTTATATATAGTACACTCGTCTAGCTTACGTTATTACGTCATTATTGCCATGGTATATGTATATGTAACTTGGTATTTGAGTTTCTTTTTTCTATAACTAACCGCTTTTCGTAGGCCGATCCCGCCTCGAATTTCTATCCCGCTTTTTATAATGTAAAGATTTTCAATCTCTTATCAGATTTTTATTAAAATGTGACTGAAAAAAAATTCATTGTAAACATTTTGTAAGTGTAATTATTGCCTAACTAGCCAAAAGCCTGTGTGCTCGCTATACCCCATATATGTACATATGTACGTTTTTCGATGAAAGGAAAAAATTTTATACATTTTGCATTGTCTCAGCAGGGTTATCCCCACAATATTTCAAGGTTTTCAGATATCTCAAAATATATATTTTTTCTTTATGGCAGGTTTCACACCCACATGGCTAATTCGAACTTGTTTTTGTAAGACTTACCAGTAGACCAGTTTCAACATTTGGTATTAAAATTATTTTTGCACCATCCAGTAAATTATTATCTTTCAATAAACCATCTTGAAGTTCTCTGTAAAAAAATATATAAAAAAGTTTATTAATATGTACCTATACAGAATATAAATTAATAACAAATGTATGTACAATCAGGGCTATCATGAATAAAATTCCGCGTGAAATTTCTCAATTTTCCAATTAGGATTTTTTGTTTTCCCTATTACTTGCTATTAGTTGGAATTGTTCACATGGAAAAATTTCACGCGGAATTTTATTCATGATAGCCATGATTATGTACAGTATGAATAAAATTCCGCGTAAAATTTCTCCCTTTTCCAATTAGAATTTATTTTTTTCGCTATTACTTGCTATTAGTTGAAATTGTTAGCCCTGAATTTGTGTTTTCAGATGGTCTCGCACACTCATCCACTGCGTCTTTTTAAAGGCAATTTCTTTGTGGCATTTTTAGCTTATTTTCATTTAATACTTAATGAACAAATGAAATCTGTAATTCAAAATTATTATTTTACTTATTAAGTAAAATATTTTTTTTATTAAAAATACATTGAAATTGATTATTGAGGGGTTTAGCTGGATCCTATACGCATTTCAATGTTGCGAATGCAGATCATCAGGGAACCTTTACCCAAAGTTTCTCAGCACAACTAGAGTTATTATGTTATAAACTTTCATTTAAACAAATGAGAAGCTCAACAACAAATAACAAAGTTGAAACAAGAACTCAATAATCAAAATATTTTTTTATTTTCTTACTTCACCATTGCTACATTGGCTGACTTCTTTTCAGCTTCAAATTGTAGTTGTAAGAGTATGTAAAAAGAAAATAAAATGTAAATAACAACAACAACTATTTAATAATAGAGTGTTGCCACACAAGTATTTTTTACCGGGTGCAGTCAAGTTAATAATTAGTGCAAACGGCATTCGCCAACATAAAAACGAACTTGAGCACTTCCTCATGGAAAAAAATATTGATATAATGTTGGTCTCTGAGACACATTTGACTTCGAGAAGCATTTTCAAAATTAATGGCTAGGGTGTTTTTTTTAGAGGTATAGAACTTCGAATTGAAATAAAACACAAGAAAGTCATTTTAATGTCCATCAATTTGGCTTTATTGGAAAGATAATTTTATGCCATTAATGTTTAAATATGATTTCGGGCATGTGGCCGCCGCGGCTGGCTCGAATAAAGCCAATTCTACAGGTCCAATTTTCAACCACTTTTTCGAGCATATGGGGCCGTATGTTGGCAATAACGCCACGAATGTTGGCTTCCAAGTCCCCTAACGTTTCTGGTTTGTTGGCGTAGACGAGCGACTTCACATATCCCCAAAGAAAATAATCCAATGGTGTCAAATCACACGATCTTGGTGGCCAATTGACAGGTCCATTCCGCGAAATTATGCGCTCATCAAATGTTTCCTTCAATAAATCGATTGTGACGTGCGCTGTGTGGCATGTAGCGCCGTCTTGTTGGAACCACAACTCATCCACATTCATGCCATCCAATTCGGGAACAAAATAGTCGGTTAGTCGGCTCCAATTGCTGTGCACGGTGGCGAATCGATTCATTCGGGTCCTCTTCAACACTTTGCTCTACAGCGACAATTGTTTCTTCGGTGCGCACTGTTCGACGTCTCTGCGGATGCGTATTATCACATAGAGTAAACGTAATGCGAAAACGAGCCATGGTTAACCGAATTAATTGCTCTGACGGACGATTATGTCGACCATAAAATGGACGGAGCTTGCGGTAAACTTCGCGAACTGAACCATTATTTTCGAAATAAATTTGCACGATTTGCAAGCGTTGTTCTTTTGTCAACCTGTTTATGACGAAATGGCAAACCAAACTAAATATTAATCACTTGACAGCTGACAAAATGGCCGCCAGTTAAAAAAGTGATGCCAACTTAAAGTTCTATACCTCAATAAAAAACACCCTTTATATACAAAGGACCCTAGAGGGAGAGCATGCGGTGGATCTGCAATTCTAATTAAGTCAAGACCCAAACCCTATATCCTTGACAACGTAAGTCAAGAATATATGCAAGCAACTAATATTTTTGTAGAATTTTTTTTCGAATTTCGTGATATTATCAATTTACTCACCTCCCAGATTTTCAGTTACCGAAGATCAGTATGAGAAGTTCTTCAAATCGCTTGGAGCTTGTTTCGTGCCAGCTGGCGACTACAATGAAAAACATACGTACTGGGGCTCACGCCTTGTAACACCTAGCGGTGTTACAAAAATGGGCTTGTACGTCATTTCGAGTGGGGAGCACAGTTACTGGCCTACTGTCGCAGGAAAAATTCCGGAAATTATAGATTTTGGCGTCATGAAAAATATGCAAGGACTTAATCTACGTGGAGGACTCTCTAGATCTCTCCCCCGATTATTCTCCCACAATAGTTACTATTTTCAACCCACTAAGGAGTGATTTAACTAACTCATATGTGAAGATCATTAATCGGGTCAACTGGCTAGGATCCAAAAAATATCTTAGTAGTCACTGCGTAGAAAACATTCAGCTAAGATCATCCGATGATATTGAATTTAACATTGCCAATCTTAACCAAAATATTAAACAGGCTGCTGAACATGCTACTACCTCCAGTCAGCAGACTGGGTTTAATAGAATTTATTCTACGGATATTGAACGTCTCGTATGTGAAAAAAGAAGAGCCAGAAGAGAATGCAACAGCACAGATCACCCTAATATAAAATCAGATTTAAGGAGTGCACTATACGACTCCAAGAGTTTCTTGCATTTGAAATAACTGCATCTTTTAAAAATTATCTGGAAGATGTTGATGTCACACCAGTATCTAATTACTTTTTGTGGCGCGCTGCTAGAAAGCTTAAAACACCCGTTGAGTTTAAAGCAACTCCGCGTACATCTACCGGTGATTGGGCAAGAAGCGATACTGAAAAAGGTAAAATGTTTGCTGTGCATTTAAAATCCGTTTTTATACCAAACACATGTACTGGTGTTGTTGATTTGCGGAGTGTAGTTGCTCTACCCCATCGACCCATAAAATTTAAGACGCGTGATGTTCAAAAACTAATTGCTGAGCTCAATCCGAAGAAAGCTCCAGGTATTGATGGAATTAGTAACAAGATGCTGATGAATCTGCCTCGCAATGCAACTAGAATCTTACTATTTATTTTTAATGCCATTTTACGACTGGAGTATTATCCACACAGCTGAAAACTTGCAAAGATCAAAATGATTCCAAAGCTAGGCAAAGATCTTATCAAGGCTGAGTCATATAGGCCTATAAGCGTATTATTAACAATCTCAAAACTTTTCGAAAAGTTGCTCATGACTAAATTGTCTAAAATTTTAACTGACAATGGAAGCATCCCGGACCACTAATTTGGTTTTAGAAGTCTGCATAGCAGCATTGAACAAACGCATAGATTGGTTCAATTTATAAGGAAAATATTTGAAGAAAAGAAGTGTTGTTCTGCCCTGCCCAGCAAAAAATTACACATTACCATCTGAACTACTTACCATATAATGACTTACTTTTTGATTTGAAGTACTCGCTTATAAAACACATAACGTAAAATTTTACAAATAGGAATCAGAAGTTGAACATATTCTTTGGGTTTTAAAAGAAGGCGTGAAAATATTGCCAAAATAAGTAGTTATTTTAAATAGATTATAAATATTTCTAAATTGTCTACTTATTTATTTTAAACTAAAAAATATGTACATACATTTTGGAAAATAATTATTTAAATATAAGTAGTTCTAAATAATTTTTTTTTTTCATTTACGGTTTTAATAAAAGTTCATCAATGAAAGCAATTGAAATTTTTGTAAATATAGTATTTATAAGTAACAACAGAGGCACTGATACGAATAAAATATAACCCACTTCAATTGAGTTTATAAAAGAAATTTTACAAAATTGTGTATTTCGTAGTAAAACAATAAGTTTTTTTAAATTATTTAAATTTTTCTTAAAAGTTATTATATGTATATTTAATTAAACTGAGTTTTTAACCAAGACCTTCTATTTACTCAAACAACGGTATATTTAAAAAAAGTAGTTCAATCAAGAAAAAATAACTATTTCCCACAACGGAAAATATAATTAACTAGTGTTCGCCCAGTGGTTGAAATTCAACCATTATTGCAATAATACAAACCGCTCAGATAAAATTTCATATATTTCTTCATTTCTAATAAAATTTATTACCGTACTTACTCCGGTCTTTAATAGTTGTATCTATTAATGTGAGCTTTCCAAATAAATAATAGAAACGGTTTTGATGTTCATTTTTTCTCCGGTTTATGTTTTTCAACTTTTTTTTCTCCAAAATGGATTCTATTTCATTTAACTTTTTGTCGTTTTTATTCTGTCAGCTGTTCAGAGATGCCACTTGCTTATTACTCATACCAAATTGCATGCAAAATTTTCAAGATTTTACTCATCACCCTCTTAAAGCTGATTCAACTTAAAACCGGTTCTAATTTTGACTATAGTTGAAAGAAAGCTAACAACAGATGTTAAAATTTAAGTTGTCTTTAAAAAGAACCGACTTTAATGTTTGTCTATGGTTATTGCCCATTATTTTTAAGCATCTAAAGAAAAATAATACAGTACCGTAATGTATTTAACTTACTCGTTATTTAAATATCCAAATTTTATTAGTTTCAGCAATAATCGTTTAAGTACATACAAAAATGGAAATAAGAATAGAATGAACAAATAAAATAAGTATTTCATTCTGAGCAGTGATGGAAAAGTTGGTACAATCGTACCTTTTTGATACTATTTGACATGAAAAAGTACCGTAGTACTCCCGCAATACATTTGATACTCTCTCGGCCAACCCAGAAATACAGTCAGAAGACGCGCGTACACATATAGTTTTGCCAAGAATTCAATTTCTTTTTCGACAAATGGCACGAAACTTTATTAGTAAAGATATTTTAGAAAATTGTAACCCTTCACAATTAAATATATGTAAATAAAAACCATATTTCTTTCAATGATATTTTCTGTGGTACAGAAGTTGATCTATGTTTTAGATTAGTTTAAAGAATATTGTAAAAATTTATATTAAATTCTGTCAAGTTCTAAGGGCAAAAGTGGACTTTGACAATGAAATGTTAACTTAGCTTAGTAAGTTTCCCCTAAAAATGATTTATCTGTTAAAACCAATAGAATTATATCGCTTTGAATAAAAATGTTTCCCAGCGAAAAGCAAAATTTTGAAAATATTAACAATCAATATGTACAATTGAATTTTATGTACGTTTTAAGTTAAACCGCGAATATATACATATATGTAAAGGGTGTTTTTTATTGAGGTATAGAACTTTAAGTTGGCATCACTTTTTTAACTGGCGGCCATTTTGTCAGCTGTCAAGTGATTAATATTTAGTTTGGTGTGCCATTTCATCATGAACAGGTTGACAAAAGAACAACGCTTGCAAATCGTGCAAATTTATTTTGAAAATAATGGTTCAGTTCGCGAAGTTTACCGCAAGCTCCGTCCATTTTATGGTCGACATAATCGTCCATCAGAGCAATTAATTCGGTTAACCATGGATCGTTTTCGCACTACGTTTACTCTATGTGATAATACGCATCCGCAGAGACGTCGAACAGTGCGCACCGAAGAAACAATTGCCGCTGTAGAGCAAAGTGTTGAAGAGGACCCGAATGAATCGATTCGCCACCGTGCACAGCAATTGGAGCCGACTAACCGACTATTTTGTTCCCGAATTGGATGGCGTGAATGTGGATGAGTTGTGGTTCCAACAAGACGGCGCTACATGCCACACAGCGCACGTCACAATCGATTTATTGAAGGAAACATTCGATGAGCGCATAATTTCGCGGAATGGACCTGTCAATTGGCCACCAAGATCGTGTGATTTGACACCATTGGATTATTTTCTTTGGGGATATGTGAAGTCGCTCGTCTACGCCAACAAACCAGAAACGTTAGGGGACTTGGAAGCCAACATTCGTGGCGTTATTGCCAACATACGGCCCCATATGCTCGAAAAAGTGGTTGAAAATTGGACCTGTAGAATTGGCTTTATTCGAGTCAGCCGCGGCGGCCACATGCCCGAAATCATATTTAAACATTAATGGCATAAAATTATCCTTCCAAAAAAGCTAAATTGATGGACATTAAAACGATTTTCTTGTGTTTTATTTCAATTCAAAGTTCTATACCTCTTAAAAAACACCCTATACATAGGCAAAACCGTGCTCACAGCTGCAGAACTAGCTCTTTGTCAATTAACATTTTTTTTCTTTTGAAAAAGAAAAATTACTGTTGAAAGTTTTGATTGTGCAATTGTTCTACGCAAGGTTCTTTCTACCTTAGTTATTGTGTCACGCAAAGACATATTTGGCTTTTGGGCAATAGTATATCAGTATGAAGATAAGTCGGAAATTACTTCTTTCGTGAAAATGCAGCTGCTGTGTTTAACCTGTTGATAGTGTCAATAAGTAATGCGTTTGTGCAGAGAATATTTTCATGCATGAAGACTACCAAAACCAAATTAAGGAATAATCTGCAATATGAAATGTTAGAATCTTTAATAAGAATAAAATCACATTTAAATATTTATAAGATCTGCTGCCACAAATTTGAGCTTCCTGAAGAAAAAAAATTTCAAATCGGAAAATATGTACAAGCGAGTTGTAGAGGACGGAGACGAACTTGATGTCTATAAAGTTTTGAATTTGGAAATTATTTAGAATATTTCGATTGCAAGAATGTATGTATGTATGTTATATCTTTATAAATTCGTATTCACCCCTATCGTGAATAAAATGTGAAATTTTTGTTCCCATGAAATTTTCATTCCCCATGAATGGAAATTTACAATCTTCAATTTGATGGGAACGTTTGTTCCCGCTATCAATGCGTAAAGAATGTAAAAAAAACGGGAAAACAGACTTGCAAAGCTTAAAAATTAATTAAAAATCAAACAAATTAAGTTTAATAATAAAAAAATACACATAATTTAGGTTTCAAATGAAATGTTATATAGTGTAAAGTTGTGTTTTTAATTGTTTTAGGCGCCGTGCAAAAATTTGTTTAGTATACCACAGCCATAAAATTTACGGTATGTAAACCAAAGAGATTCATATTCAATGAAAAAAGGTGTTCCAAGGTAAATATTATTGTTATTAATCGTGCACATTATTTATTAATCTTGCCCTAAGAATGATTATTTATAAGTTTTAATATATAATTGCAAGTATAGTGTTGAAATTATGCAGTGTATTAATTCAGTTCGCCTGCAAAAATAAAGTGGACAAAACGAAGTAAAAAAATCCGTGTGAAAAATATTATTCACGATAAGGGGAATCAAGAAAGGGAACACATTTCAGGGGAAAAATTATTCACGAATTCGATTTGGGGAACAAGGAAAATATTTCGAGGGAAAACTGTTCACGATAGGGGTGATAATTTTTTTTGCTATTATCTTCATCAGATCGTTTACTTCGACTGACTCCAGTCGAATCAAAACAATGGATGGAAAAGTAAATCCTAAATTTTAGTTTTATATTCTGATCTCAAAAACTAATACTCTTTTAAAATTAAACATTAATATTAATTGATAGTATTAATTAATAATATTGTAATAAATAAACTTGAAAGTGCCTCTTTGTTAATTGTTAAGTTTTTACACATATACATATGTAATTTTATCTACATTTTAAGTTAATAAAAACATTTAAAAAAAAATAAAATAAATAAAATAAATAAAGAATTTGGTCAATCGTACTGAAAAAATTACAATTTATCTTGTAACTTTGTGAAAATCTTATTTCGCATCCCTGCGCATAGGACTTAGTAATCGTTTTTTATGAATGATATATTTTTGGGGACAAAAGTTAGAATTTTTCTGTTGAAATGGGGATTTTTTGGGGACATGGCGTTTTAAATTGGGGACAAGAGTCAAAATTTTTCTGGCAGCACTGTGCGTGACGAACTCTGAGATAGATTTATTTCTATTTTGTACGCCGACGAACGACGAAAAAACAATTTTCTCTCACTCTCTTTACATACACAATAAACAGTGTGACCAGATTTTTAAATTAAATTAAGCTAAATCACGTATGTCTTTAATATATTTTTAGAGAATACGCAATTTGGATTTAAAAAGGCTAAAAAAACTAAATCCATTTTTAAAAAAGCTAAAAAAGAAGCTAAGAGCTTAATAAAAATTTTAAAGCTAAATCCAAAAGAAATAAGCTAAATTTAGCCCAAAATTAGCTAATATGGTCACACTGACAATAACCAACTTTATCAATTATAAGAGCTGAGTTCTATGAGTAAATTCGTCGTTATTGTGTTTTACACGACGAATTTACGCAGCGAATTCTTATCGACGAATTAGTCGATTGGACGACATTCGTCGTTCGTCCCAATTGTGTTCCTAGCATATTTTTAAAATTGAAGACATATCTGCCAATAAATATACAAAAACTTTTAGGAAGTTATATTATTGATAGGAAGTACATTGTTGTGGAAGGAGACTTCATAAATGTGCCGGAATCTATATCATTCGGTGTACCACAGGGTAGTATTTTGGGTCCAGTCTTGTATTTAAGATACTTCTGTAGTACGATTCACTAACCTTTTTTAACGATAATCGCATCGTTAAAATAATTATAACAAAAACTTATAGAATTCTCTATTCAGTAACATTTTTAACGATATTCGCTGTAGGTTAATGTCAGCTGTGTCATTATTTAAGCGACAATAATTTATGTCCTGTTAATTTTATCGACAAAAATCAAAAGAAAATACCAGCTGAGTACTATCGTTAAAACGAAGTTACAGAATCACACATTCGTTATTGCAAGCGACAAAATGTATAGACAAAAAAGTGGAAATATGGTTGAACTTATGGAGAATTAAAGTAAATGAACAAAAGTGTGTCCATATAACGTTTACCCTAAGAAGAGATACTTTTCTCCACTCGAATCAACAATCAAAATATTCCTCAACATTCCCAAGTGAAATGCCTTGGTATGTACCTTGATCGAAGGCTTACATGGAAACTTCATATTGACTCTAAGCTAACAAAAATGAAACTTAAGTTAACTCAAATACATTGGTTGATTGGTAGAAATTCAACACTCAGCCTAGACTGCAAACTTTTACTATACAAGTCGCTTTTGAAGCCAATATGGTGGTACGGAATCCAGTTATGGAACACTGCTTCAGCTTCCAATGTAGAGAGAATCCAACGAAGACAAAACAAAATTTTAAGGTTAATGACATCGGCTCCATGGTACATCCAAAATTCTATTATACATCGTGATTTAAATCTGATACTAGTGACTGAAGAAATTGCAAGATACGCAGGCAAATACTTAACAAAACTCGAGTCACATCCTAATCCGCTTGCTCGTAATATTTTGAACTTTACTGGACACATCCGCCTAAACAATAGGGACACAAGGGTTCTTATACTCAACAAAATAAAAACTTTTTTAACAAAAATTAAACCACTTTATGCACTAAAAAGTTAAACACAACAAAAGTATCATATGCGTTAACTACTTAACTACTTGCAGTGGGTGCCAAGAAGGAAGAATATGTCAGAGGTTTTATTTTTTTGCCTTCAAAAGTTATATCAGTTAGTATATATTCAAAAAAAAATACTACGTAAAAACATTTTCTTACGAAACTTCCTACAAAATTAATAATTTTAATTTAAAGAAAATGAAACTAGAAACAAACCGACAATAATAACAACCAAAACCACATTAAAAAATGGCTTGTAGTTTCGCGGTATATTAACCAAGGCACATCAAAAATGTAGCCCTGGTTCCACAACAAATATAAATCATTATGACACTTGTAAATGCAGCGTTATATTGTCAAAATTGATCACTCTTGTAAGAAAGTCAAAGACCATACAAAACTCAATATTTTAGAGTGATTTTTGAAGATAATAAGAGCATAGTATTAGGCTTGTACACCCAAAATCCAAATTTGACATTTATTTTAGTTAACAAACAAATGTCAGTTGGCCTAGTGTCGGCACAGACTATATTTAAAAGTGTAAAAAGAGATAGGTAAAAACGCTCAAAATAGAGTTTTACTAAATTCGTGGAAAAAAAAAGAAAAAAAGTTAGTGTATTACTACTTACCAATTACAATAGGTAATAAAACACGTTGAAATTTTATTGCACTAGAAAGAAGAATCAAAACAAAACAGCCGACAAAATTTCAGGAAGAGCGAAACAAATAGAAAAATAACACTTATCTTCCGTCTCGTGTCATCCCTGTATACTTTGTGATATCGGTTTCTGAATTATCGGCGATATACATATATCGATATTTTTTCTTAAATATCAATATTTAGATATATCGATATTTTTTGGCCATCGTTACCATAAAGGTGTATCCTAATCTCTAAGATGCGCCTTTCTATTCCATTGTGGAGTAAATTTCGGGCCTAGAATACAATACTGGTTGATGGAACCATTAGGCCAATATACTCCCAAACTAGTAATACAATTGTAAAAGATAAGACAGCACTATACATACAAAATTAAAACAAATACTCGTATGTTTCAGACGTTTTGTCTTATTGCCCGTTGTTCGTTTTTAGGGTTCCGTACACCAAAGATGAAAAGGAAGCCTATTGTTTTCGCTACGCTGTCCGTCTGTGCGTCACACGGTATTTTCTCAGGAACCGTAAGAGCCACGGACCTGAAATTTGGACAGAGTATGTAGAACCTTGCCCGCTAGAACAACAAATACATGAGAATTAAAAATTAAAGGGTGTTTCAAAACGAGCAACGAAAAATGTTAAAATCCCATGTAATAAACATACAATTGTATGAACATATGTATATTGAAACTTGAATTTTGTAAAATTAGTGTATTTTTATACAGACTACAACCATTAACACTAAAATTTAAAAAAATTAAAATTAAAGGGTGGTCCATCAGTTAATGCAATTTGTAATTATGTAACTATGTAATTTTGACAATTTGCTATATCTTGGAAACCGTAAGAGGCAAACACTTGACATTTTCAAAAACGGTAAAACTAAAAAAACCGAAAATTATAAAATCGCCAAAATTAAAAAAAAATTTCTAGCACTGAAATAAATCGCCAAATTCGAAAAAACCGCCAAAATTAAAAAAACGCCAAAATGAAAAAAAGCGTCAAAAATCGAAAAAAAATCGCCAAAACGCGAAAATGTCGCCAAAACTAAAAAATTTTTTATATAAAAAAAAAATCGCAAAAATGAAAAAAATCTCCAAAAATTAAAAAAAAATCGCCAAAATGAAAAAACGCCAAAAACCGAAAAAAAATCGCCAAAACAAGAAAATGAAGTGTCAAAACTAAAAAAAGAGCCAAAACTTAAAAAAATCGCCAGAACCGAAAAAACACCAAAACAAAAAAACCGAAAAAACGATGAAAAATGCCAAAACTATATATTATATAGGATGAAGTTTGTATTAAATTACATATCTAGTGTTCGTACGGAAGCCTTCGTGCGCGAGTCAGAGTCGCACTTTACTGAATTTATTAAAATTTACTAAGTTGACCCAACACATGTTTTATTATGCTGTAGTGCATCTTGAGGAAGTCTGAAAGTCATAACTATGTCCTTTTGATAAAGTTTTATTTGTTTTTTCGGTTTGTAGGCTTACAACCAGAAAGTGAGCAAGTGAGTTGAATAACTTAATACTACAGTTTTTTGTACAATGTCATCCTTTTATTTTTTATAATCACATGGTATGGATTTAACGAATACATTTTGTCATTTAAAATTTTTTAAATTTAATTAAATAACTTGTTTTATTACTTTTGTTATCTAAAATATTTCAAAGTTAATTTGAGTCGAACGGGTATTTATCTTTTAAGAAAATAATAAATTTAAATCTGTAAAAAATATAAATATTTATTGAGTGATCATAAGGAATGTAAAGAAATAAATTCCTTTATCAAAGAATCTTTGCAAAGGGCTTTTAGCAAACAAAATGTTGGCTGTGATTAAGTTCTTTGTTAGAATTGGTAATTAAAATATTAAATAAAATTTATTTAACTCAACTAAAAGTTGAATATAATATATAATTTTTTAATTATGTTCTCTTGTTGAAGTTGATCCATGCGCTGATCTTTTTTTTTTAGTTATGCAGGTGTTAATTTATAAATTGTTGTTGAAATTAATTCATAATTAAATAATTACTTTTTATTTAATTGTAATATGATTATCTGTTAATGTCTGTAAAATTTCGTAAACACTTTTATAAAAAATAGTAAAGCTTGTTTTTTTATGTGATTGACAATATGATGATTGCACGTTTTTGTTTGTAAGATAATTTGTTAAAAGGTGATTGTCTCTTCCTGTTGAACATAAAATAAAATTTTAACAAAATTTATTCTCCCTTATTCAACAAAGCCTTATCAGCATAAAATTACCATTTATTTTTTGTAATTTTCGTAAATTTTTTTGTTATTGAGACAATAACAAAAAACAACAAATATTAAAAAAGAAATCGATTTTAATTGTAAGCCGAAAAATAAAAAAATAACCAAATCGTGCAAAAAATGTCATTGGCTGGTATTTCAATTTACACTTAATGATCAATCATAATTGCGGCATAAACACATTTTCCATACAAATTGGCACAAAAAAGTAACACCAGAAAGCAGTCGAGAGATAGAATCTATAGGGTGTTTTTTTAGAGGTATAAAACTTCCAATTGAAATAAAGCACAAGAAAATCGTTTTAATATCCATCAATTTGGCTTTATTGGAAGGATAATTTTATGCCATTAATGTTTAAATATGATTTCGGGCATGTGGCCGCCGCGGCTGGCTCGAATAAAGCCAATTCTACAGGTCCAATTTTCAACCACTTTTTCGAGCATATGGGGCCGTATGTTGGCAATAACGCCACGAATGTTGGCTTCCAAGTCCCCTAACGTTTCTGGTTTGTTGGCGTAGACGAGCGACTTCACATATCCCCAAAGAAAATAATCCAATGGTGTCAAATCACACGATCTTGGTGGCCAATTGACAGGTCCATTCCGCGAAATTATGCGCTCATCGAATGTTTCCTTCAATAAATCGATTGTGACGTGCGCTGTGTGGCATGTAGCGCCGTCTTGTTGGAACCACAACTCATCCACATTCATGCCATCCAATTCGGGAACAAAATAGTCGGTTAGTCGGCTCCAATTGCTGTGCACGGTGGCGAATCGATTCATTCGGGTCCTCTTCAACACTTTGCTCTACAGCGGCAATTGTTTCTTCGGTGCGCACTGTTCGACGTCTATGCGGATGCGTATTATCACGTAGAGTAAACGTAGTGCGAAAACGATCCATGGTTAACCGAATTAATTGCTCTGATGGACGATTATGTCGACCATAAAATGGACGGAGCTTACGGTAAACTTCGCGAACTGAACCATTATTTTCGAAATAAATTTGCACGATTTGCAAGCGTTGTTCTTTTGTCAACCTGTTCATGATGAAATGGCAAACCAAACTAAATATTAATCACATGACAGCTGACAAAATGGCCGCCAGTTAAAAAAGTGATGCAAACTTAAAGTTCTCTACCTCAATAAAAAACACCCTTTATTATTATTATTTTGACAATGTTTTAACTTATGCTTTCACATATAAATATTCTCTCAGCAATGCTACCATACTTTCAATAAATTTCATACATTTTGTATTCAAAACTACAAAGAAAAATAAGCACAAAAGAAAATAAAACAAAAATTAGATAGCATTTGAAATAACTGTCGTAGATTTTATTATGAGCTTTGTAAATTTGACAGCGTTTTTTCTTGAAGTTACGGACTTATTCTGTTTGATCATTTATTTGAACTAGGATCGCACGGTGGTCTAAATTAGACCACTTTGACACCTAGTATGTCTTTATATATTATAAGAACATGTGTACAAAACAAAAACAAAGAAGAAAGTTGCTTTTTTAAGCAAATTTAAATCGCTTTTTACTACTTTTGAGCCAAGAAATCTGCAAAAACATTTACATTGTGCATATCTACATAAAAATACCTTTTAACCATAGATATTTCAACAATGTTAGTGTACGACAAAAATAATGTGTGTCGTATTTCCATATATATAAGAAGATGTACTTTGAATAAAACGTATTATTTTTATTTTTTACGAGTGAACAAAAATATAAATTTTTAATTCGCACTTCAAGATACATGTGTTTTTTTTATTACTTCTGGAGGGAGTCACTAATTTCACCACATATATTTCAACGTTTTGAGGTCATGGAAGTCGATTCTGACTATGTTCGTTTAGATTTACATTAAAGTTTTGCATTTGTATAGCCAAAACAAATATACCATGGTATGTACCATATAATTGTAGTGTGAGCGACAGAACTAGTATAAGAGTTATTGTGTGTGCGTGCTTTTCCAAATTAAAATACAATTGAAAACAAATAACAATTACTGATTGTAAAAAAAACCACTATTGAAACAAATACATGATGTGCAGATGTATGTGCGGACGTTCGTTATGTTATTTTGTCGCGCAGCCAAAGTATAGAGAGAGAAAGAGACAATTTTGCTCTGAGAGTAATTACAAATGCATGTGTTTCATGTACATGTATCATTTATTTACATATGTATGTGCAATTTTGCTTTCATTCATTCATTCATCAGCCAATTACATTTTTTCTCAACACATCATAAGGCACTTATGGTAAAAGCAGTTTTATGTATCTTATTTGCCTTAGAAAAACCAAAAAAAAAAAAAATAAATGTGTTGTTTTCATTTGCTCATTGCCCAACCATACAATAATTCCTTGAAAAATCAAAATTTACAACTAGTAACAGGAAACGATAAATAACATATTTGTTCATACCAGAACCAAAAAACACGCAAAACTAGTGCAAACAGATGTATCTGTGCAATGCTATAATTTACATACATATGTATGTTTGTGTGTGCGTGCATGTATACAAATAACTTAAGGGGTCCCCGGATCGGCCACAAATTTGCCGCATTCGAAAGAGGTTGGGCTAACATAAAATGTCGTAAGATAGTGAATCGATTCGGTTCAGTAAATTTCGAAAATTATCGAAAATAAAATTTTCATGAAACGGTTTTTGTTTCACCAAATTGTAAACTACTAAGCCGATGAAGTTATAAATGTAATCAGTTCTTAACCACAAAAAGGCATATCGGTTTGCTGTTTTTATCCAATAACTTACTGCCTGTACTTCGGGTATAAAATAGAACTTCGGTATTATGTCCTACAATAGATTCGTTAGCATCGGAGAACATTACTTTAAAAATAAGTACAAATTATGGCATTCAATTCAAAAATCTAAATTCTAAATTTATATTGAAATACATAGATCGATATCGACTGCCACAATTTTTTACCAAATAGACGGACCGTCAGAACGATGATCTATAGTAATACGAGTATGACATTAATGCTCTGATATTTTACATATTTATTTGCTTTAATAATATTTTTTACATAGTCTAAAATAACTAAAAGAAAACAAAACCCGAAAACAAAGTGACATTGAGAAATACTCTATATGAGTACATCAAAAACAAACAACTGTAAAGTGACTTCTAACGGCATAAATGCCTATTTTATTGCGAGTTTAATGCAAACAATAAAAAGAAAAAAATTTGATGATAGCCTTTTTCTAACGGCAAAGCCTCTTTTTCGTTAGCGATCAACTTCGCTTTGCCCAATGCAAACTAGTGATTCGTTAACATCACCTTTGCCTAGTACTTCTTCATATAAGTCAACGCCATTATCCGGTCAGGGCTCGTGTTCATCACTTAACCAACTTATCAATACAGATAACAGTGATCAGAAACCTAAGGTGCAAGTCGAAATGGACACTTGTAAAGCGCGGGCGAAGCCAAAATTCCCGAGATATCCAGGCATAACGACGCATCAATTAACCGTCAAAATCGTTTTTCAATATTAAAAGCTAATAACGACCAACCCCCCGTATCATCGAATAAATTCACCAAACCACCACCACTCTATCTGAGGGAAAATAGCTCCAACGCTCTTATTAAAAGATTAATATCGGCCTTTGGTGAGAATGCATTTTACATTATATCAACAATAATGAAACTAAAATTCAAATATATATATATATTTTTTAAGACGTTTTTTTTATTTATTGTATCTTCAACTATGAACTAACAATAAGTATTCAAATCTTAATCTAAAGTATAATTATTAGGCCCAACCAATGTCGGACATAAACTAAGTGACAGTTATTAATAATCATAAGTAGTGATAAGCAACAAAAGGAAAAAAGTGTTTTCAAGCAGCTTCATCATCTGGAGTGTTGAATATCGGAGCCCGTGTATCTCTCTTTTTTAAGCGGATGTGTCCAGTAAAGTTCAAAATATTACGGGCAAGCGGATTAGGATGTGACTCGAGTTTTGTTAGATATTTGCCTGCGTATTTTGCAATTTCTTCAGTCACTAGTGGCATATTCAAATCACGATGTATATATGAATTTTTGATGTACCATGGAGCCGATGTTATCATACGTAAAATTTTGTTTTGCCTTCGTTGAATTTTCTCTACATTTGAAGCTGAAGCAGTGCCCCATAGTTGAATTCCGTAGCACCATATTGGCTTTAAAAGCGACTTGTATATTAAAAGTTTGCAGTCTAAGCTGAGTGTTGAATTTCTACCAATCAGCCAATGTACCTGAGTTAATTTAAGTTTCATTTGTGATAGCTTAGAATCAATGTGGTGTTTCCATGTAAGTCGTCGATCAAGGTGTATACCAAGATATTTCACATGTGAATGTTGAGAAACAACTTGATTGTTAATCCGAATGGGGAACAAGTATGTCTTCGTAAGGTAAATTTTACTTGAACACACTTTTGTTCATTTACCTTGATTCTCCATAAGTTTAACCAAAGCTCCATCTGGCTAATGTGTTCCTGGAGTTTGCGGTATGCCTCATCAGCGTTTTCGTGCACACTAACGCAGGCTGTATAGTCGGCAAATGTGGAAGTATGGATACTACTGCTCACAGGCATATCACAAGTATAAATCAAATATAAAACTGGCCCCGGTATACTCCCCTGTGGCAAGTATGTCTTCAATTTTAAAATTAGGCGTTCATGTCACACTTTAGCAAATGCCTGGGAAATGTCAATAAACAGCGCAGAACAATATTTTTTTTCTTCAAAAGTTCTTCTTATAAATTTAACCAATCTGTGAGTTTGTTCAATGGTGCTATGCTGACTTCTTAAACCAAATTGATGGTCTGGTATGCACCCACTACTAATAAGAATTGGGGACAATTTTGTTTTGAGAAGTTTTCTAAAAGCTTTGACATAGTTGATAGTAGACTTATTGGCCTATATGACTCAGCCTTGGTTAGATCTTTGCCCGGCTTTGGAATCATTTTAACCTTGGCAAGCTTCCAGCTGTGTTGATAATACTCCAGTTGTAAAATGGAATTAAAAAAGAATAACAGGATTATAATCGCAATACGAGGCAACTTCATCAGCATCTGGTTACTAATTCCATCAATACCCGGAGCTTTCTTCGGGTTGAGTTCGGCAATTAATTTTTGTAAATCACGCGTCTTAAACTTAATGTGTTGAGGGGGTAGAGCGACTACACTCGGCAAATCAGCAACACCAGTACATACATATGTTTGGCGTAAAAACGAATTTTAAGTGCTCAGCATATATTTTACCTTTTTCAGTATCGCTTCTTGCCCAACCTCCGGTAGATGTGCGTAGAGGTGGCTTATACTCAACGGGTGTTTTAAGCTTTCTAGCAGCGCGCCACAAGGAGTAATTAGATGCTGGTGTGACATCAAGACCATCCAGATAATTTTTAAGAGATGAAGTTTTTTCAGATGCAAGCAACTCTTGGAGTCGTTTAGTGCGCTCTTTAAATCTGATTTTATTTTGGGGTGATCTGTGCTGTTGCCATTCCCTTCTAGCTCTTTTTTTTTTGACGTACGAGACGTTCAATGTCTGAAGAATAAATTCTATTAAAACCAGTCTGCGGATGGGAGGTAGTGGCATGTTCAGCAGCCTGTTTAATATTTTTGTTGAACAATGCTCGACCTCTGGGTGTAATAAGACGCGAACCCCAAAACGTATGTTTTGCATTGTACTCGCCAGCTGCTACAAAACGAGGTCCAAGAGATTTGTAGAAATTTTTGTATTGATCTTCAGTGATTGAAAATCTGGGAGGGGAGTAAATTGATGATATCACGAAGTTTGTACCAAAATTTTCAATGCCAATATTTGTTGCTTGTAGGTGTTGTTCACAAATGTTGTCAAGAATATAGTAATTAAGTCTTGACTTTATTAGAATCGCTGATCCACCGCATGCTCTTCCTCTAGGGTCCTTTGAATCATATAAGGTGTAGCCATAAATTTTAAAAATGCTTCTCGAAGTCAAATGAGTCTCAGAGACTAGCATTACATCAATATTTTTTTCCGTGAGGAAGTGCTCAAGTTAATTTTTATGTTGGCGAATACCGTTTGCGTTCCAGAAACATATTTTTAACGTATTCATGACTTGTTAATTAATGCTTGAAGAAGTGTATTCTGCATTCGAAGCATTTCCTGCATCATGCTAGTCATATTTGTTGTAAAATTGTTTACAGTTTGCAACAAATTATCAATAGTAGCTTCAAGGCGATTGAAATTAAAGCTTGAATTTGTATCTGTTGAATTATTTGCCGGTGAAACATTTTGTGTGGGAATAGAACTAGCCCTAGCAGCATCTGCATACGATACACGCGAAGTAACTGGTTGGCTCATTTGCGCAGAAGTAGCGGAGGAAGCGTTTGCTGTTTGAACTGGAACTAATTTAGGTTTTTGCACCATAGCCTGCTTGACGAAAGAGTACACAAGACAACCTCTATAGTTAGCGGTGTGGTTACCTCCACAATTACTACATTTTTTTTCTGCTTGATCTTTTGGCTTAGTGCAGCTAGCAGTACCATGCAATTCACTTGGTGTATTACACGGTACTGCTAATTGCAATAAGCCAAAAGATTAAAATGATAAAAATGAAGTAATTGTGAAGGTAATCATACTGTTAACTACAGAGGATGTCCTATGTACTCTTTCGTTAAGCAGACAATGATCCAAAAACCTAAAGTAACTCCAGCTCAATCAGCCAGTATTGATAATATGGTGCAAACTATAAAAAACTTTAAAACAAATATGACTAGCTTGAAGCAGGAAATGCTGCAAATGCAGAATACACTGCTTCAAACATTAGTTAACAAGCCATAAACACGTTAAAAATATGTTTCTGGAACGCAAACGGCATTCGCCAACATAAAAATGAACTTTAACATTCCTCACGAAAAAATATTAGATATAATTTGGCCTCTGAGACTCATTTTAATTAGAGAAGCTTTTTTAAAATAAATAATTGCACCCTATGTGATTCAAAGGACCTGAGAAGAAGAGCATCAGCAGTTCTAAAAATTCAAATCAAGCTCTATATTATTGACATTTGTGCAGAACATCTACCAAATATTTGTGTCGAAATGTTTTTTATAAATTTCTTTACGTCTTCAATTTACTCCCCCCAGATTTCCAGTCACAGAGGATCAATACGAGGATTTCTACAAATCGCTTGGACCTTTTTTCGCAGCAGCTTTCGAGCAGTCGAGCGTTGTTCAACACAATTTCAACAATTGGCTTGGACGTCATTTCGAATAGAAAGTCCACTTACTGGCCTACTGACATACAAAAAATATAGGATGTTATAGATTTTGGCATCATGAAAAATATCTCTAGGGATCTACTTCATATTGAAGCTTCTCTACATCTCTCGTCCGATCACTCTCCCACTGTCGTTCAATCTGTAACCCACTAAGAAGTGGTTTACCTGAATCATTTGTGAAGATCATGTAACGATTTAATTGGCTGGGATACAAAAAATATCTCAGTAGTCATTGTTCGGAAAATATTAAGCTAAGAAAATCCGATGATATTGAATCCAACATTCACAAAATTAACGAAATAATAAAACAGGCAGCTGAACAAGTCACTATCTCCCATCCGCAGACTGGGTTTAATAGAATTTATTCTACGGATATTGAAGGATTCGTATGTGAAAAAAGAAGAGCAGGAAGGGATGGGCAATATCACGGATCACCCCAACATAAAATCAGATTTAAAGACGACTCCAAGACTTGCTAGCATCTTGAAAAAGTGCACCGCTTAAATATTATCTGGCTGGTCTTGATGTCACACCAGCATCTAATTACTCTTTGTGGCGCACTGCTAGAAAGCTTAAAACACCCGTTGAGTTTAAGCCACCACTACACACATCTACCGGAGGTTGGGCAAGAAGCGATACTGAAAAAGGTAACATGTTTGCTGAGCACTTAAAATTCGTATTTACCCCAAACACATGCACTGGTGTTGGTGATTTACTGAGTGTAGTTGCTCTACTCATAAAGTTTAAGACGCGTGATTGTACAAAAACTAATAGCTGAACTCAACCCGAGGAAAGCTCCGGGTATTGATGTAATTAGTAACCAGATACTGATGAAGTTGCCTCGTATTGCAATTATAATCCTGTTATTCATTTTTAATGCCATTTTACGACTGCAGTATTATTCACACAGCTGGAAGCTTGCCAAGGTCAAAATGATTCTAAAGCCGGGTAAAGATCTCACCAAGGCTGAGTCATATAGGCCAATAAGTTTACTATTAACAATGTCAAAGATCTTCGAAAAGCTACTGATGATAAAATTGTCCCCTATTCTAACTGATAATGGGTGCACACCGGCATTCAATTTGGGCTTAGAAGTCTGCGTAGCGCGATTGAACAAACTCATAGATTGGTTCAATTTATAAGAAAAATATTTGAAGAAAAGAAGTATTGTTCTGCGCTGGTCATTGAAGTGTCTCAGGAATTTGATAAAATGTGGCATGTACGCCTAATTTTAAAATTGAAGACATATCTACCAATTAACATTCTTAATCTTTTGGAAAGTTACATTCTTGCCCGGAAGTTGACTGTTGTGGAAGGAGACTTTATGAGTATGGCCACATGGGAGCATACTGGGGCCAGTTTTGTATTTGATTTATACCTGTGATATGTATGTGAGCAGTAATATCCCCACTTCTACTTTTGCCGATGATACAGCCTGCCTATTATGCATGAAATTCTCTACGAGGTATCCCGATACCTTCAGGAACATATTACCCAGTAGGAACTATGTTTTATCTTATGGAGAATAAAAGTAAACGAACAAAAGTGTGTTCAAGTAACATTTACCTTACGAAGAGATACTTGTTCCCCATTCGGATTAACAATCAAGTTGTTCCTCAACATTCACATGTGAAATATCTTGGTATACACCTTGATCGAAGGCGTACATGGAAACATCATATTGATTGTAAGCTATCACAAATGAAACTTAAATTAACTCAGGTACATTGGCTGATTGGTAGAAATTCAACACTCAGCCTAGACTGCAAACTTTTAATATACAAGTCGCTTTTAAAACCAATATGGTGCTACGGAATTCAATTATTGGGGCACACTGCTTCAGCTTGAAATATAGAGAAGGCCGAAGGCAAAAAAAAAATTTACGGTTAATAATAAAATTTAGTTTTTCTTAAAATGATGCTTCAATATAACGTAAGGCCGGGAAATGTACCATTTATTTTCATTATCTATACGCTGACAATCGCAAGTACGTGAAATTTTTATTTACCAAAATATATAACATAGCAAAAAATTTGGGAAAATTACGCCTGTCGCGAAAAAAAGCGATAATTCGCGAAAAGTTGCATAATTTTAAACAAAATGTAATATTGGTTACAAATCGCTAAAACTGTAAGAACTGCAAAACATTCGGTAAAAATCGTGAAAAAGACGAAAATTCCCAAAAGTTACTAACAGCGGGATGATAACAAAGTCAAATATCGTTTAAAAATCGGCAAAAATGTTACTTTTTGGCGAACTTTCCAAAATCGCGAAAAATTGCAAAATTTTAAATAAGCCATAATATTGATCAAAAATCTAAAAGTGTAAGGAATGCAGAAAAATCGCGAAAATTACGAGAATTTGCAAAAACTTACTAAGAGCGGGATGATAACAAAGTTTAATATTGTTTAAAAATTGGCGAAACTGTCAGGAAGCTGAAAACATGCAAGTCACTAATATCGCGAACTGTGCAAAAATTTGGAGGAGAAGTTGCGAAATCGGAAGCTATTAGAAATCGCCAATGGCATTTAAAACAAAAAAAGTTCGGTAAAAATACGAAAAAAGATATTACAAATAATAAGTGACTAATAATATTTCACTTAAAAGCATGGTAATCCTTGTTGACATATACAAACATTTATTTTTTGTCGCGCAACAAAGTTCAAAATTTCGAATTTATCGCTTAACAATTCTTAGTGGTGAGTATCTATATACTATACCATTTTGCAAATGCTACGATGCAAGGCCATTTGCACAAGATTGTGAATTGGGCTAATATACTAAAAGTACCAAATATCATATTCTTAAAAATCTTATTTTTAACAAAGAAATTTTTTAGTCTCGTTAACATCCCGAAAAACTTCGAAAATAAGATAAATTTTCACATATGGATACGTTGAATGGATGTCATACATATATTATATCAATACATATCGCTCATTTACTTCAATAGTGGCATAACTCAAAAAATGAGTTTTTTGAGTTAATAATGCAGAAAGATGCGGCATTTCGTATTTTATCTTGTGTAAAAATTGCATATAAATAGCTTGTACCATCACCTCCTGAAAGAAGAATTTTTCTTTTCATTTCTCCATTGAGTTGTATGCAAATTGAAAACTTAAAACGCGTTTTCTGCAAAACTGGTTTTTTTGAATTGTGCCACTATTGAAGTAAATGAGCGATATGTAAATATATGAAGTTAATTTTTATGTTTTATCTTTAATTTTTGTATTGTTTTATAGTATTTCAAAAGTTTTGTATAATAATTTTTTACTTAAATAAAGCGGTTGACCGGTTTTTCCTGAATTGTAAAAACCAATACCGGATTTTTCATTATTTAAAATATTCCGACCATTCGAAAACCGGTTTCTGGAAAAAGTCGAATAATCGATCACCCTAGTACATATGTATGTATTTGAACAAAGATTGAAAAATGTATTTATTGATTTTAATAACCCGAATAATTGTAGTTTTACATGTGATAATTATTAATGAAAAAATAATAACACCAGAGTTAATTGTAAATATTCTGACAAACACTTAGTAGAACGGAACAAGTAGCTGTTTTCGAAGGTCACTACAACTTCATCATCAGCGTTCTTTGTGTTTGGTCCACTGTATGCGGTGTCAGCTAATGTAGATTTTCGCTTTTTATACTCAGCTTTTCTTGCAAATGGAATATGTTTGTGAATTTGTTTGATTCATCGTACATATTACAATTTGCTGAATGAAAGCTTTTTTGTACTGAAAGCTCAATTTTACCATCTCTAAATTTACAATAGTCTTGCCATTGTCGTTTGTTCTTCACTAATTATGCAAATCTTAGTTAATTAGCTTGATTTCGATTTTTTCAAGTTGGCTAGTGAGTCTTTGAATTCGACTGTGCTGTGTGTTCGATTCTCAGCTGTCAAAATATATGTTTGTTGTTTTATTTTGCAAAGAAAAAGTTAAGTATTTGTAAAATTGTATTTAATTTCATTGAATTTTAAATAAAAAATATAAAAATTAATGAATGCAATAGCAGTTTTTAAATTTGTAATTGTAAAAACAAATATAAATTTTACAGTTGAATGAAAATCTTTCAATTCAGTGTATCCCGTGTGTGGCTAGGAATCAATTCAACTGAAAGACTCAATTGACAATGGAATTGAAACGATTATGGTTTGCTTAAAGAATAAAATGAGATATTGCTGCAAGAAAAATTTCACCATCTAAACTGGGACGCATTAAAATTAATCATACCAAATTAGACATGAGACATTAGTAAAAAGTTACAAAATTGTCAAAATTTTTCTCAGCTGTGAATTGTTGTTGGTCTTTGTTCTCTTGTTGTTTTCGTTTTTTGTTATTGTTATTATTGTGCATTTGCTATGGTACCTAATTGTTTGTTGATGCCTTCATTTCACAAACAAGAACAAGGACTCGGCTCCAAGGAGAATTTTTTTTTTTCAGTAATAACAAATACTTTTACTAAGTGTATGATACCACAACAAAATACATTGATTAAATTTTCATATCCAAGTAAATTCGTGATGCGTGAGTTTGTGGCGTGTGCGGCTGGCACTTATGTACATGCCAAAACAAATGCGATCAAATCGTACAAAAAGTACGTAACTTGCCAACCAATGTTTGTTTATGAAAAATTTTACACTAACTGATATTGTTGACAACAAACAGAACATTGTGGTTGCCTAGAAAAATTAAATGTCAGCCATAACAATTGTTATAATTTATGTACATATGTATATGCTCCTTAGGAACGCAAGTACGTCCATATGTATGTATGTGTGTAATAGTTGAGGAACCTTAAAATTAATGGTCAATTATGGAAGAATTGTATGGCTGTAATGTTTGTCTGTAATTGATATAAAGGTATTTTTGTTTTCAATATCCAAAACATTCTGTTGCTAAGTTTTGAATAACAAATATTAGTAACAAAATTCGTACAAACAAGAAATTATAAAGAATTTTCAAATAAAATCAAGAAACGGATTTCAAAAACGTTATTGTGGTAACTAAGCGCGTTCATAAAATTTTTTTAAATCATTATTGTTCTGATATTTTAAACGACAGTATTGGCTTTTTCCGAATTACAGAACACAACCCCTGTGACAATAACATGCAAATTTTAAAGCATGAAGCGTGAAGCGTATTGGCGATCTTTGAGCATCGTTGCGCTAAAGCAGGTCGTACACGACATGTTTTTTACGTCTGACATTTCAACTTTTCAACTCAGATGTAATTCTGCATGTCTGTCAAAATTTTTGTTTTACAGAAGGTTTATAATATTCGGTCACAAACCTAAATGTTAATTGCTTCTGACATAGTCTCTGTTGGTTTTTATATCTCTCTCTGTAAATATTTAGCACAACTTTTATATAAACCAATGTCGGCATCCGTTTCAAAATGGTATTGCCGCCACAAAATTTTATTTTTGCGGCGTAAATAAGTTCAACAATTTTAAAGATTTTTTTCTTCAAATTATCGTCGTTGTAATATATAAACTTCAGGCAGCTAACGTTTCCGTCAATAGTGAACCGCCGCTACTTGCTCCCTCACGGTATGGGTATCGGACGACATATTTTTCATAATAAAAACAGCCGATGTCAGAAAGTTTGTCAGAAGAAAATAGAGCACGCTCTAATTGCAATTTCGTCAGACGACTTTGTGTCTGACTTTTACAGAAGCAATGTTTTAAAAGTGCCACACGACATGTACATGTTTTACACTTGAAAATTTGACAAGTCAGACGTAAAAAACATGTCGTCTACGGGAGGCTTAAAGGAATTGTGGTGTAAATATAAGAAAATCTACAATGTGCTTCCAACGGAATGAGTCGATGTCCCTCTTCAGTAGCACAACACAGTGTGGCTTTTCGCAATTTTAGTTTGCCAAAATTAATAACTGTCGTTCCGGAATAGATATGAAAATAAAATTTGGTATTTATAAGTTTTATGCATAATAAAGCTTTGTAAAAAATGGGCGTAATCACCCACTTTTATTATTAGCCCCCATTACGGACAACAGATTCGAATTCAGCGGGCCAAAATGTACATGAAAGTATGTGGGTTTAGTCAAATAAAGTGACCACTTTTTATTTTTGTATGAGTTTTTGTAATTTTAGCTGGCCAAAATTAAGAATATTGTACATGTACCGCTGACAACAAATGTTGTCTGGTAGTCATAACAACCTGATAATGAAGTATTAGGGTCGTATGCAAAAAAACTTAAGAAAGCTTTAAAAACAATCGTTAAGGAAAGTTCTTTAAAGTTGTATCCAAAAACGATTATTAACTTAACAAACCTTTGTTAACTTGAAATGTTTTAAATTTGATATGTGTCTTCTTTAAACCTTTGGCAGGCTTATGAAATTGCTAAAAGGATTGTGAAAATGCTTAAATACATTTTTTTTCTCTTTGTTATTCATGTTTTGTACAAGAATCATTGCGTATGGATGAGAATATGCCCATAATTGCATACTATTCAATCAATTTACGTATGAATTTGAATATTATGCATATACGGTTGCACACGAAAAGAAAAATATGAGGTAACCACAATCATACCATGATTGAATTATATGATTGTGGTCAAATCATATTATTGTCAATAGAAAAGCAAAGTCTAAATAATATTATTATCAGAGTTAATAACAATATTATCTACAAAAACAATAAAGTTTGTTACACCTAATCTTAGTATTGTAAATATGACAACAATATTGTTAGAAGTTACTAAAATATAATTGAGACTTATCACACAATGTTCTAATATTATAATAATATTGTTAAATATGACCACAGTAATATTTAATATAATAATAGTATTTTGTTATTTAATCATATATTTATTGGCAGATCTTTTGTTTAAAACAGCTGTGCGTCAAATCAGAAATAAAAATAAATTAATATTGTTGAAATAACATGTATATTGTATGTACATGTGTACTTACATAAGTATACACTAAATACAGATACGTCTGTATAAAAAGATACGTATATGTATTAGTCTCCTGCACAAGACATCTTATAAGAACTTTCAAGACATGAGGGATTTTTCAAATGCTTTACTGCAGCGAAATCTTATAAAACAAACGTTAACAACATTGTTTGCAAGAAATTTGTTTGAGTATTGTAGTTATAAGAGTAAAGAAGAAAATACTTCGTGACGGAAGAATTTGAGATACTTGCTTCTTTCTACGCTTGAGCGCGTGTACAAACGTCATGCATGTATGTGTGTATGATTTTTTATTTTTCTGCGCACATGCAAAGACACACACATGCATTAACATTAGTTGTATGCGGTTAACCACATAATAGCTTACCATCTACATATTACACACACACTCAAACGTAAAATATGAAAAATAACAAGCATACACTAATCAACAGTACTTCTTTTGAGGGTTTGTTACAAACAAGCTGTCTTGCGACATCGCTTGTTACAACTGATATACACATACACCAATATATCCATCGTGCTTCGCTTATAGTACGACAGCATTTATTATTAGTTTAGTACAATACATGCGACGTGAATACATTTAAAAATCATGACGTTTTTACATTTCAAGACTGTTTACGCAGCTCTCTAACATGTATATCTGCCTTTTAGTTTATACTTTACTTATTTATTTATTCCCTGTCGGAAATTACGTTAACTTTAAACTAACTGAAAGTTGATTATTTTAAATCACTTGGTAGTCAGTAAATTAAAAAAAAAATTTACGGGGTTCGAACATGTATCATTGTGTACTTAACACGCTACCACTCAGCTAAGGTACCATATATAATAACAACAGAAAAATGTTGATATGAAACTGAAATGTGTTTCAAAGTAGCTGAGAATAAATTTGTTGGCTCTCATCAAATCAATTCGATTCGTACTCAACTTGAGAATTAATTTTGGGTTTGTTCTGGATGACATTGCAGTTAGCTTTAAGTCAGTCTAAGAAAAGTTAACTATAAGTTAACTATTTCTGTAGTCAACCACACATTCTCCGACAGAGTTTATAGTGTCTCACGCGTGCACTACCGTGCACAAAACACTGAACTGACAGTAGGTGTTTCTGAAAAATATTTGGATGACATTACATTGTTATTTACATTATAATAAAAATTATGTTGTAGTCATAAATTTAAAAAAAAACTATATTGTTATACTCTAACAATATTACACTTTTTTGTGAATGTAATAATGTAATTATTAAATTCAAACATTACTTTGTTAACCGTAACGATATTAATTTTTTAAATAATAATAACTAGTTTTCAACGATCATACATATGTTTCAGAGAACATAATATTGTTTTCTCTACCATGCTACACCCATATCTTTTCTCTGCGTGTAGTGGCATATTTAAATCACGATGTATATTTGAATTTTTGATGTACCATGGAGCCGATGTAATCAAACTTAAAATTTTGTTTTGTCTTCGTTGGATTTTTCTCAACATTTGAAGCTGAAGCAGTGCCCCATAGCTGAATTCCATAGCACCATATTGGCTTCAAAAGAGACTTGTATAGTAAAAGATTGCAGTCTAGGCTTAATTTCTTCCAATTAACCAATATATTTGAGTTAATTTGAGTTTCATTTGGTTAACTAGAGTCAATATGATGTTTTCATGTAAGCCTTCGATCAAGGTGTATACCAATTTTACTTGTGAGTGTTGAGGGATATTTTGGTTGTTGATTCTTAGGGTAAACGTTATATGAACACACTTTTGTTCATTTACTTTAATTCTCCATAAGTTCAACCACATTTCCAGCTGGGTAATATGTTCCTGGAGGATACGGGATGCCTCATCAGGGTTTTCGTGGCTGTATCATCAGCAAATGTGGAGGTGTGATATTGCTGCTCACAGGCATATCGCAAGCATATATTAAATACAAGACTGGCCTCAGAATAATACCCTGTGGCACACCGAATGATATAGATTCGGGCACACTCATGAAGTCTCGTTCCAGAACAATGAACTTGCTATGAATAACTTTCCAAAAGTTATTGTATATTAAAAATGCACATCACAAAATTAAACTTTTTTTATCGGCGTATTGATGTCAGTTATTTCGTATATTTTCACTTTCCAGAGGTCAATTCGTTGTTTTCCTTCTAAAAAAAAAATTTTTTTTCATAATTTTTTGATTATTGTTTCTGCTGCATCCATTTTTAAGTTGAAAATCTTTCAAGCGACATCTATTATTATTCACTGGCACAAACATTATCAGCTGCTTCCAATCATTTTAACTTGGCAGCACTGAATTTAGCACAGCGAAAGCAAGGTTACATTTCATAAAACCAACTTAAAACCAATTCAAAAATGGTTTTAAGTTGGTTTTAACAAAAACAATGTGTATGGTAAAACCAGGTTTTAACAGTTGGTTTCATCGTTAAAACCAACTTTTATTAAAAGCATGTCAGTGTGAAAACACTATTCGCAAGTTTCCAGTTGTGTGGAAAATATTGCATTCGTAAAATGGCTTCTTGTCCAGCCTCCGGTAGATGTGCGCAGAGGTGGCTTTAACTCAACGGGTATTTTAAGATTTCCAGCAGCGCTCCATAAAGAGTAATTAGATGCTGATGTGACATCGAGACCTTCTAGATATTTTTCCAGTAATGCAGTTTTTCCAACGATAGCAGCTCTTTGAGTCGTTTAGTACATTTTTTAAGTCTAATTTTATTTAGAGGTGATCTGTGTTTTTGCCATTATTTTATAGTTTCCTGTACCATCGTCAGTTTAGCTTACATATCCGACAAAGTGTGAGTGAGTAGGCAAATATCGTCCGCGTAATCCAGGTCCCCAGGTTTATTCCTCTTCTATTGGCTGTTGACTTATGCATAAATTAATTTTACCTGAAGTTTATTTGTAATTAACAGACCATTACCACTAAACACACACAGACTAAGGTTGAACCTTTCCCCATTATTGATTAAAAATTTTAATTTCAATAAGATTTGTCATTAACTTAAATATTGTATTTATCAATACCGCGCATTTGAAAATATCATTTAATTCAATTTGTTTGTGTTGGTGTTTATCTTACTTGTTGATTGACTTATCGCGGTGATGTGTTATTGTTGTTGTTTATTTTGATTGCTCGTATTGTATACGTTTAAATGCCACCAAGAAGCCGAAAAACGTCGTGGCTTGTTTTTTTTATTTAACAAAGTTATTTTTAAATTATATGAGGGTGGCGTTGGCTGAAGTAGTTAGTACGTTGACTACAAAACCGAAGGTCCTGGGTTCGAGCCCCGGTATCCAACAGTCATTAAATAACAACACCACGCATTTTCTGATATGCATTAGTGTCCCTTTGTATCAGTAGTTGTAGGAAACTAAACACAGCTTAAAAAAAATTAATACGCCTCATTTAACGTGAGAGGCGCTGCAACACTGCATTATTAAAAACGTGCAAAAAGCAGAGTTGTAAAAGAATAAAGCTTTCCAGCATCTCTTTCTTCACCACCTGTCTTCTCTATCACTATCCCTTTCCTAAAGAAGGTAACACCTAGTAATAGTAGTAGGCATTCATTGCCTGAGTGTTACTTCTCTTTAAAAAAAAAACATCATAACGCAATGCGCACATGTAGAAGAAACATAAGAAATCATGGTTTGCGTGTGTTCATTATTTGCGTATTATTAAAAAAGTATTATATAAAAACAATTTTATTATCAAATATTTCCTAAGAAAAACTATATAAAACTGGTTTTTGGCGACTTTTAAAATCAATTTGGCGAATTAGGTCGGAAAAAATCTCACAACCCTGGATGAAAATTATGACATTCAATCCACACATACACACAATAACAATTAGTGCCCTTTTACATTAGCGAAATTGAAAGACAGACAGACGAAGTTTGTAGAAGAAGGGGCGAAGATGCAGAGTGTATAGTGCACGACCCTCTGTACCGAACATTTTTTGTTTCTCTTTTCTACTTTTCGCAATTTATTCTTGTTGCTTCACATGTTTTTTCTCATTTCATCGGCTGTATGGATACTTCATGTGTACTATCAAGGTATATGGTATGTATGTGTATGTGTGCAAGTAGAAAACGCGAAGAAGAAGCAAACAAACTACAAAATTTCTGTCTGTTTATTAATTTCCAATATGTAAAAGCTTCGGGCAAGAGCAAAAGAGAATTGAAAAAATGTCCGGCAAGAAATGTCTCAAATGTAAAAGAGGACTTACCACTGAAACTAACATGTCAGTCAACAACTTTTTTTTCTTTGATTCATTAAATTTATTTATTGACTAAAAAAAAAATATTTTCAATAAACGTGCATACACATTATTTATCAATAATGCAATAATCATCACAGAAAATTCGAAAGATTTTTTATTTAACCAGTGATTTTCGTATTCAAATAGCAAAATCATTTTTTTCTGTGCATATAGATTAACAAAGAATGCAACAATTTTCTTTAGTCTAGTACATTTAAATTTTTGAGCTTTCAAAGTCTATTCGAGAAAATCTATAGCCACAATATATATAATTAATATGTCAGACATTTTTAGATTTTAATTGAACTATAGTGAAATAATCAGAAATAATTTTTAGTCAGTAATTTCAATTCTTTTTATTGAATGAAATATTTTTATTAATTAATGTGAGTTTCTAAAGAGAAGAAAAATTAAATTAGACTTTTAAGCTGGGGGAAATACAGATATTTTTCTGTGCAGCAACGCACTTCATCAGCACCCTAGTCTATCTACTTGGGTAGAGATTGTTATTAACATCAGCTATTTAACGTCAATTCTAATGAAACGGAATGTGAGAAATGATTGTTGTGTATAATTATTGATGAAGTGCGTCGCTGCACAGAAAAATATCGGTATTTCCCCCAACTTAAAAGTATAATTTAATTTTTCTTCTCTTCTTTAGAAACTCACATTAATTAATAAAAATATTTTATTCAATAAAAAGAATTGATATTACTGAACTTAAGCCATAATTAATATTAATATAATGTGGGTATGTTTGATGCAAATGTTCGTGCGTTAGAGCAAATGCAAAATATCGTTGCTTTTCTTTGAAATCCAACAAACAAAATAGACACATCCAATACTTCTGAGCTGCCCAAAGAAGCACCAGAGTGCGGAACATCAATCGGCTTTTTATACAAATGAATACACATACGCCAATATATTTCTCTCGTGTTCCTCTTTGTGACCAGCTCTGCAATACTTGATATGCTAGACTGAGCTTCGTCCAATTTTTTAGCATATGATTGCCCTACGGCATACTATTTGTTAAAATTAAACAAAAGGGATAAATTAAAAAAAAGGTCATAAAAAGTGCCATTGGCACGAAAAACGGTCAACAGTGATACTTTAGTACATAGTAGTGTCCTGCACAAGACTATTTATAAGACCTTTCAAGACATGAGAGATTTTTTCAAATGCTTTACTACAGCGAAATATTCTAAAAGAATCGCCAAGCAACACTGTTGGCAAGTAATTTTTTTTCGGTGGTTTGTCTTGCCAACAGTGTTGTTTAGCGATTCTTTTAGAATAGTTCGCTGTAGTAAAGCATTGGAAAAAATCTCTTGTCTTGAAAAGTCTTATAAATACTCTTGTGCAGGACACTAGTACATAGCTGCCCAGAGAAGCGCCAGAGTGCCGAACATCAATCGGCTTTTTGTACAAATGAATACACATACGCTTATACATTTCTCTCGGTTTTCTCTCTGTGGGCAGCTCTGCTTTAGTGTCATAACGGCAACACTGAGCACAATATCCATTTCTTGTGCCATTTTCGTAAGCACAGAAATTATAAATGACGTATTTGCGGGAGTAAAGTAGTGTAATATTTTTCTCATAAGGATTGTTTAAAAGAAGAGTTGGTAAAGCTACGCCAAAGTCTTCTAGAATATTATAAAATCGTAAATTTTAAGGAAAAACTCGTCGTTTGCTTAAGAGTCAAATCTGGCAGCCCTGATGGCATACACGACAATTTTGACCACAGAGTAAATTACACTGTTAGATACGATAAAATGTACATTGTGGTATCTCCATAACTATTATAACTATCGTTATAATATTTTGTCAACAGATTAATTAATTTAATTAATTGATGGATTTAAAAGCAATTTGCATAAAAGTCGATTTCGAAAAAAGTGTAACACACGATTATATCGCGCACAGGACTCGATATTTTATTAATATTAGTTAGAGAGAGAATTTTTTTGTATTCTTATGAACTAATTTTAAAGATATGAACCATTTATTTTTTACTCATATTAAATAATTTTTACTAGAATTGTATAAAAATTTACTTGAACTTGGAAACAATTACTTAAAATTAGAAATTTTATTTACTTAAATTTACAAATTTATTTCCTTAATAATAGTATATTTTTTTTATTGTATCTTTGGTGCATTTGTTTTTTGCACCAATCTTAAATACAATAAATCATAATCTAGTAATACGTTTATACTAGTGTTTTTCATACGGTATTTCCCGGGAAAAATTTCCCGGGATCCCGCACATATTCCGGGAAAGAAATCCCGGGAAATTTGTGCGGGAATTTCCGGGATTTTTTTTATTTTCTTATGGCAACTTTAGTTTGCATATACAAATTCATTAATTAGTGTCGTTATTAACCTTATGAATGCGATGGTGTAATAATAAGGTGATGGCACTAGCACAATAGCTAAAACCTTACAACAATTAAGGCCGAGTTTACATCTGGCACACATGTGCTGCGAGACTTAGAGGCCTTTATTTATCAAAAGCGGAACACGACGTTCAAAATTTAATTCTATAACAAAATTCTAATAAAAACAGGAATGCGCAAGGCAATAAAAGAAAAGTTACAAAATAATTACAGATTCTCTTTGGTAAAATGAACGATTCTATTAATGCTCTACTAAAGTCCTATTCCCAAGCAAATACTTTGGAATATTTTTTTAATAACATAATTTGTTTCTTTTTTGCGTTATATCAATGCATTTGGCGTTGAATTTACATATAATATTGATATTTATGCATTACTATTACATAGAGAACTGAAATATTATTATTTTTTTACTAAAGGCAGAATTAGTTTTTACTTTCTGTTCTGTTTCGAATCAGCTGAATCTTTTTTGTTTATGGAAATCTAATACAAGTTGTTAGTTTTTCTGTTTCGTTTTGTTCTGTTTCGGTTTAACCTCTGAAAATCAAAAAAAAATTTTAAGTAATTGAGAGTAACAGCATAAATTAAATAAATATATTTTAAAATGAATTGCGATTGCACTTTAAGAACTTAAAAAATTTAATTTAAAAGAAAAACATAAATTATATATAAACTTAACAATGGACGATGCAAAACTCATCGCTTTAGTGGAAAACTGCGACCCTTTTGGTCAGAAACTGCTGATAAGTTACAAGAGAAAAAGGAAGTAGTCAAATTGGAAGCAGAACGTCAGAGCACAGAGCAGCAATAGAAAGTAAGGGCTAATGAAGCCTTAATTTGTTTATAAAACGTTATTATTTAACCGATCTTATGAACTACAATTTGTTTTTTTGTTAAAATAAATTAAATTAAAGAATATTTGGTATTGTTTTGCACTGCGCGGGAATTCCCGGGATTTCCCGGGAAACCGAAAAGTCGTTCCCGCTTTCCCGGGAAATGAAAATGTCCGGGAAAAGAAAAACTCTAGTTTATACGCAGGGCTTATTTGCAAATAAAACTGTAAATAGTTGCCATATTATTGTTTTTATTGCGACTTACTAATTCAGACAACTATTCACGATTAAAGCCTGGTACTCTGTTCAAAGTTGTGAAAAATTTTCAGCACCATTGATTATTTCGTGTGAAAAATATGACATGTAATAAATGTAGCCCAACTTGCGGCTTTTTTTATAAATTTCTGGCTTTTATTGCTTGAAAGTATGCAACATTGTTAAAATTCCGTGCGAAAAAGCACTGCTCATGTTGTTTCGCAGCTAAACTAAAATGATGCCAGACTAATTTTGCATGGAAAGACATGATTTTACGTGTTTTTCACAACAAGAACAGAGTACTACTTTTGCGAATTTATTTCGCAAATATTTCATACCAAATACTTTTATATGTAGTTTAACAGCATTTCGCACGAAATTGTGAACAGAGTACCAGGCTTAACGCACTATTTGCAAATAAAATGCTTGAGGTTGCCACGATACAAATGTTTGATAACAAAAAACAATAAATGGTAAAATATTGCGCAAAAAACATTGATAAAAGCAAATAATGCCTGTAGGAACCCCTTTTATAATCACTTTACATTTTTAATTTTATTTTTTTTTACATTAACTTTTGTTGAAATGTTAGAAAATTTAAATTTCATTTATTATTTTTCAGTTTTATATAATTCATTGTGTAAGAGAGTTGATATACGAATTGTAATTTTGTAAGAAATAAATTTAACCAAAATTAAAGAAATAAATATATTTTATTTTGTTCCTACATCAATTGGCGATCCTGCCAGGAGCCTAAATATTAACTATCCATTCTTTTATGGTCAACAATTTAGCATTACCAATTTTGAAGGCATATTGTGATCTAACTTTTTTAAAGGATACATTCTTACAAATTCTAAACATATATATATATACATATGTATATGTATGTCAACATTTTAATTGTGTGAAAAAGAAGACATTTTCATTTTTGTTACCTATTATGTAGTCAGCTAAAAATATTTTTATTTTGATTTGTTTTGTAATGGTTTTAACTAGATCGTTTACAAAGAGAAATAATATATTATTAGATTTTCAGCAACCTATATCAAATAATAATAATCTAAATATCTCAGTTTCTACACCTTTATCACATAGTTCTCCAAATATTACATTAGCAGACTATCAACAAAATTTGAACATGAATGAGCAATCTTTAGATTTGCCAGTTATTAACAATAATACTTCTTCACTTAAATTACCTCCTTTTTGGATTTCTTGTCCTCAAGCTTGGTTCATTCAAACTGAAATGCAATTCAGTATGAAACAAATTACAGATGATACAACAAAGTATCAATACGTTGTTGTAGCATTACCACAAGAAGTAATAGTAAAAGTACTAGACATTTTACAAAAGCCACCCATTATTAACAGATATGAATTACTTAAAAAGGTTTTATGCGAACGATTTTCCCTCAGTGAAGAAAAACGACTTGAACAATTATTTTCTGACAAACAGATTGGTGACCATAAACCATCAGAATTTTACAGAGAAATGTCTAATATTGCCGGATCAGTTTCGATGATTGGAAATGATCTTCTTTACAAATTATGGTTACGAAAACTTCCACAGGAATTACAAATACATTTAGCATCTTCAAATTTAGAAAATTTAGATGATAGAATTAACCTTGCAGATAAGATTTGGGATGTTTTACATAAGAATCAAATATCTCAAATAAGCAATGGTTTTGACATGTGACAACAGTTTTCAACCATTACAAATCAAATTTGTCAAAATCTAGAAAAACTTAGCCTAGAAGTTTCAGAACTCAGATCATCTAGACAAAGGGATAGACAATTTTTAGGAAGTAGAAGAAATTCAAAGAATAGATCGCGTTCAAAATATGAAAAATGTTGGTATCATTTCAAATATGAGTTGAATGCTCGTAAATGTATCCCTCCATGCAATTTTGTTTCCGAAAATGACAATTTAAACTAATAAGTTCTATCATGAAGGTGACGGATGATAGAATATCTTCTGGGCCATCTCGTCGCCTATTTATATTTGATTGTTTAAATAAAAAAAATTTTTAATAGATACAGGTGCCAGTGTATCTGTTTTACCAATTTCGAAATTTAAAAATTATAAATGTAAGTCCGAGTTGTTGCTATCAGCAGCTAATGGTTCACATATTAAAACTTTTGGTAGTAAACTTTTAAAAGTAGATCTTGGATTAAAAAGAGAATTCAATTATCCGTTCATTTTGGCAGATATTAATACTCCAATTATTGGTGCGAATTTTTTGGAAAGTTTTGATTTACTAGTTGACATGAAAAACAAAAAAATTCATGATTCTACTATAAAATTAGGAATTTCTGGATCATCAGGATATAGTAATATTTTTTCATTAAAAGTATTAGCTCCAAGAAATAAATATACACAAGTTTTAGATGATTTTCCGAAAATCACTTCTGATCCAGACTTTACCAAAACAGTAGAACACACAATAGTCCATAAAATTATAACTCATGATAATTTACCTTTTTCAAAACCAAGACGATTGGATCCACTTAAATTTAATATAGCTAAAAAAGAGTTTGAATATTTAATTAGAATTGGCGTTTGCCGACCGTCGACCTCTCATGCTGCATCTCCTTTGCATTTGGTACCAAAAAAAGATCCAAATGACTGGAGACCTTGTGGAGATTATCGACGTTTAAATTGCGTTACAGTCCCTGATAGATACCCTTTACCAAATATTCAAGATTTTAATAGTAATATGCACGGAAAAACTATTTTCTCAAAAATAGATTTAATTAGAGCCTATCACCAGATCCCTGTTGCTTCCGAGGACATACATAAAACAGCGATTACGACACCTTTTGGAATGTTTGAGTTTATATGCGAATGCCAAAGATTTATGAATGAGATATTTTCTGGTTTTGATTTTTTATTCATTTATATAGATGACATCTTAATAGCTAGTCAAGATGAAGAAGAACATTTAAGACATCTTAGGTTAGTTTTCGATCAACTGAATAAGTTCGGCTTAAATATCAAACCATCAAAATGTATTTTCGGTCAAGAATCGTTGAATTTTTTAAGTTACCAAATATCAAAGGAAGGTATTCAACCTTCAAAGGATCGTATTGAAGCCATAAATTATTATGAAAAACCAAACACTATTAAGAAACTTCAAAAATTTCTAGGAATGATAAATTACTATCATAGATGCATTCCTATGCTAGCTCAAGAATTAATACCATTACATTATATTGTTACATATGGCAACAAGAATAAAATTAAAAATATTCAATGGACACAGGAAACAGAAAATGCATTCGAGTCCGTTAAAAGAAAATTTCTGGAAAGCACATTACTTACCCATTATGATAAGAATAAAAAACTTTCTCTGGCAGTTGATGCATCAAGTGTAGCTATTGGTTCTGTGTTGCAACAATCGCATCATAATGATTGGAAGCGTTTAGCGTATTTTTCGAGAAAATTAAGTGAAACAGAGAAACGTTATTCCACTTTTGATCGAGAGTTATTAGCAGTTTATCATTCAGTTAAACATTTTAGATATTTTCTAGAAGGTCAATCTTTTACTATTTTGACCGATCATAAACCATTAACATATATACTTGATTCTAAAACAGATAGATCACCTCGACAAACAAGGCAAATGGAATACATTGCACAATTTACTAACGATATTAAATATATTAGTGGTAGAAATAATATTGTAGCGGATACATTATCAAGGTTGCCGGAAATAGATAGTTTAGGAGAAAGTGAAATAAGTTTTAATGTTTTAAAAAGTGAACAAGATAAAGAAATCTCTTCTGGTGCAATAGGTGAAGAATTTAAAATGAAATATAATATTAAAGATTTTAAATTAACTAATCATAATTTTAATATTTTGTGTGAAATAACTGGAAAACATCCTCGGCCGTATATTCCAAAAAATTTGAGACAAAAAATTTTTAACAAAATTCATTCGCTTGCTCATCCAGGTGCACGTTGTTCTAGAAAAATTATTCAAACTAGATATTTTTGGCCTTTTATGAGTAAGGATATAAATTTATGGGTTATGAATTGTATTAATTGTCAGAAATCGAAAATTTATAGATATACTAAGACGCATAATGTCGAAATTCCAATTCCGAAGTGCAGATTTGAACATATTCACATGGATATTTATTGTAGGACCTTTGCCAGTTTCTAGGGGATATAAATATATTTTAACAATTATAGATAGGACAACGAGGTGGCCAGAAGCTTATCAATTAAAAGATATTTCGTCTGAAACTATAGTTAGAGTTTTTATTCAAAATTATATATCACGTTTTGGAATTCCTCTGAAAATTACTGTAGATCGTGGTGCGCAATTTACTTCTCTGTTATTTTCGAATCTAGTAAATATATTGGGAATTGAAAAAATTCATACATCTGCTTATCATCCTCAATCGAATGGAATGGTAGAAAGATTACACCGTCAACTTAAAACATCACTTACGTCAGCTAGTGATACGATACATTGGTCAGATGAACTACCTATTATACTATTAGCTTTAAGAAATCAAGTTAAAGAAGATCTTAAATGCTGTCCAGCCGAAATGGTTTATGGACAGACTCTAAGAATTCCTGGTGAATTAGTTGTTTCTTCCGAAAATTCTGAAAGTACTACTGAATTTTTACTTCTTAAACTAAGGGAACATTTTTCTTCTATTCGGAATATAGTATCTCATCATTGTAATAATCATGGCTATATTCCTAAAAATTTGATGAATTGTCCGTACGTTTTTGTAAAAACTAGAAAAAAGATTGGATTGCATTTTCACTTTGAAGGACCTTATAAAGTGATAAGTAGAACTAATAAGTGTTTTATAATTCAAAAAGGAAACAATACGATGTCAATTGCTATTGATCATTTGAGACCAGCATTTATTGACACATCAAAAATGAATGATGAAACTAAAGATGTATCTAAAAACAAGAAAAAGGTGACTTTTAATTTAAATTAAAAATGCTTACATACATAAACATATATGTATGTATGTGAGTCTACATACATGTATATACATTTTTAGCTGGCGGGAGAGTAGATGTAGGAACACCTTTTATAATCACTTTACATTTTTAATTTTATTTTTTTTTACATTAACTTTTGTTGAAATGTTAGAAAATTTAAATTTCATTTATTATTTTTCAGTTTTATATACATAATTCATTGTGTAAGAGAGTTGATATACGAATTGTAATTTTGTAACAAATAAATTTAACCAAAATTAAAGAAATAAATATATTTTATTTTGTTCCTACAATGGCAATTAAAACAAATAATTATTTGTTATTTTGTACATTTACAAAATTTTCTGGTCAACATGAGTAAGTTTTCTATAGAAGTGCTACCAAGTTTGTGTGATTTAATTTATTTTCGAATATTTTTATTTGCAAATAGCGCGCGTATAAACGTAGTATATGTTTCATTATTTTAAATTATAAATTCAGTTCTTTTTATTATTATTATTATTATTTTATTATAGTTATTATTATTATTTTATTATAGTTATTATTATTATTTTATTACAGTTAATATTATTATTTTATTATAGTTATTATTATTATTTTATAACTATAATTTGATATTTATTTAAAATGATAGTTGTAAACTTTTTGTTGACGCGTTTTGAGCAGCCGGCAGACAAAATTAGGATGGTGATCGTACGTAAAAAAGATTGAAAAAGATAAGCTGCCATCTTTTATATTTTTTAGTTGCAATAAAAGGCAAATAAGTTGGGTAAATTGACTGGGCGCCACATATATATTACAGATTTTAAAGATTAACGGCCTTACGTATAACGTAAAACTGGCATAAAGTTAGTATAAGTGGAAAAATTTAACACGATCTTAAAAATACATTATGCGCCGATTTTTAATGTCAAATTGTATGGAGGAACGAACTCGTTAACACAGTTCAGTTTCGTCACTTTGCTAACTTCATGCCAGTTCCTCGTTATGCATAAGGCTGTTATTATTTGCTTCTAAAGGGTCAGCCATCTAACGTTTTTTTTTCAGCTAGTGCTTATTTCGTGAATGGTAACACTTAGCTGATGTCGGATTTGACAGATAATTAGTTTTATCCTTCCGCTGAACGAATATGGTTGTGTATACGCTTGAACAACGCTGAGAAATATTGCGACATTACTTTGAAAATCATGGTAATGTTGCAGAATGTGTGCGAAAATTGCGTACGGATTTTGGAAGAAGAGAAGCACCGTCAGCTCCGTATGTTCGTTATCTCGTGAAAAAAGTGAAAGAAACTGGCATCCTCATCGATAAACCAAAGCGTGAAAAGCCAAAAACAGTGCATACACCCGAGAATATTGCTGCTGTGGAAGAAAGTGTGCGTGAAGCGCCATCAGCATCAATTCACCGTCGTTCTCAACAATTGAACATTTCGGAGACATCATTGAGACGAATTTTGCATAAAGACCTTGGTATGACCCCATACAAAGTCCAATTGGTTCAGGAGTTGAAGCCAACTGACCATCCAATGCGTTTTCGCTTCGCTAAGTGGGCCTGCGATCGACTTACAGAAGATGCCGATTTTGCCAAAAAAAAAATCATCTTTTCAGATGAAGCTCATTTTGATCTTGGCGGGTATGTAAACAAGCTAAATTGTCGCATTTGGGGCACAGAAAACCCGCACGTATACATTGAAAAGCCGACGCACCCAAAACGAGTCACTGTTTGGTGCGGATTTTGGTCCAGAGGCATAATTGGGCCATTTTTTTCGAAAATGAGCAAGGAGTGGCCGTTACAGTCAATGGCGATCGTTATCGGGCCATGTTGAGCGAATTTTTGTTAACAAAAATTGAAGAGGAGGATATTGGCAACATTTGGTTTCAACAGGACGGCGCTACGTGCCACAGAGCCGAAGCTACACTCGATGTTTTGCGCCCTGTTTTTGAAGATCGCATTATCAGCCGCAGAGCTGATGTCGTTTGGCCACCTCGGAGCTGCGATTTGACCCCGTTGGACTATTATTTGTGGGGTGCCGTGAAAGATAAGTGTTACGCCGACAAGCCAGAGACAATTGAAGCTTTAAAGGATAATATTCGTGAGGCCATTGGTGAAATACAGCTGCACACAATCGATAATGTGCTTAAAAATTGGACCGATAGTGTAAGCTACTGCATGGCCAGCCGAGGCAGCCATTTGAATGAAATTATTTTTCATTATTAACCGGAAGGATTGTACTTTCAAATAAAAAAAGAAATTTGAGAAAATATTCAGTAGTTTTTTTATAGCATTTTCAAAAAAAAAAAAAAAATTTATCTGGCGGACCCTTTATTACTTCTCATATCTTATTTTTCTTTAAACGGAGCATAAGAAAGGTTTTCTGTTCGTCATCAACTTCAGTTTTATTTCATAACAGCAAAAGCAACAAAGATAGAAGAATAATAACAACACCACCAGCAGCTGCAGCAGCAATTTCCATTAGATTTTACTTCTTCTGAGGAAAATATTACAGCAGCATGTGAAAATTTAACACTCATGCACATGCATACATATATACATATGTACGTACAAAGTATTGTTAATACTAGAGTGCTGCACAAGCCTTAAAATAATGGCTTACAAGCACTGTTGCGAGATATGTGCAGATTTCTCTGCATTTTCCTGATTTTTCACTGCAAAAATTATAAAGTGAGATTTGCAGATTTGCACTGCCGAATTGCAGATTTTCTGAAATGCTTGCTTAACATCAATATTTCGTGTTTTTCTTTACTCCGTAAAAGAAATAACCAGTGTTACTGTCAGAAACATACACATAAGAAAAACTAACAAATAAGTAGTTTATGACGTTTAATTTTGCAGTAACCATACCACCATCAAACAGTGCACTGTACATATACACTGCAGTGTTAAAAAGATACTAAAGGCTGAGTTTACATCTGGCATTTCTTGTGTGTCATTTTCCCAAAAAAGCGTAACCAACTAACTACTAATGAAAAACTGTTTGATTCAAACATGTATTTATTGATTTAAACAGTTTGCAATCATACTGGATTCTATAAAATTGTCTTTTAGTTATGTATGAAACTATTTAACTTAATAAATACATGTCTGAATCAAAAAGTTTTTCATTAGTAATTAGTGGTTACGCTTTTTTTACGCTTGTGTGGCACATGGTACACAGATGGAAACCCTTCCTAACAAATCTGTGCATAAACAGTCGCAACTCAAAATTATGAAATGGTTTTGTTTTTTAATGGAGCGCAAAAATTTCTTTTGCAGCAAAGTTTTCTGGAACAGTATTTTGCCCTGAACATCTGAGATTTTTTTAGTTGTGACTTGTTTATGATTTAGTATGAGATATGTATGTATGTTTATTTCTTTGCACAGATTTGTATGTATATGTGCCACTTTTTTAAGTTTTATGTAGAAAACGTGTGCATATATTTGTCCCTATCCTTTTGTTAATGTTTATTTTTATTAAACAATTTGTGGTATAAGCATATGTATGTTTTTTATAGGAAGATAATTTATGTTAATTCGAAAACAAAATGAATAACAAAAATTAAAAATTTTAAAAACCCCCGAATATATCTAGAGAAGATGCGATATCTTCTAAACGGCTGGACCGATTTTCTTAAAACGTGGCTAAGAACCCTCTCGATCAAGTCACCTTTCAAAAAAAAAAAACTAAATCAAAATCGGTTCAGCCGTTTGGCCTGTACGTGGACACGGACAGACAAATAGATACACAGACACACGACAAAATTATAACACCCTTTTTTTTAGTCGGGGGTTAAAAACAATTTAAAATGAAGGTGTTTTTATTGTTGCAGACTTTTTAAAATTATTTTTCAGATTTTTGGTAAAATTATCTGGCAACAATGCTTACAAGCAATCTCATAAAGTTTAAATAAAATGTGTGTGTATATTGCTCCGTTAGTCCCAGTTCACACTAGTCAATTCTAATTGCTAAGTTTATCATTTTTCTTCTTCTAACTTTCATCGGCGTTCACAAAACGCAAGTCGTATTTTTTAGCTAATATTTTTTATGCATAGTTTTTCGTATGAATGTGTGTTTTTTTAGCATTACGAATGAGAAAGCAAATAATATTGACAGTATATGAAGTGAGTAATCGTTTCTTTTCCCCGCGTCAAGATGTCTGACAATTTGTTGTTAGTCTTGCAATGGACTGACAATGCTTTTTCTGGCAACGACGTCTGACAAAAATTGCCAGTTCACACGGTTGTAAGAAATTTTGAGCACATCTTACTGGCAATATTGTAAGATCTGACAACCATCTGTACATAGCTTTACATAAAAACGCATAATAAATGATTAAGAATTAAAAAACTATATTTTTTCCTACTATGATTTAACTTATGCAATTCTCAATTATTTATTTGTCAGACTTATTTTTAGTGTCCCCACCAAATCAATAATATTTTTATTCTGTAATTTCAGTAGGTTATTGTTAAGGAAAAATTTAGAAAAGTGTTTACATTAACATCAGTTCATTTATAAACATACGGTTTACCATAACATATAAATATTGGCGTATAAAAAAATACTCAAAAATATGTTATTCAAAAAGATCAATTTAAAAAGGATAAATTAGATTTGAGCATCGCGATCAAAATTGTTATTTAAATATCTTACACTTCTTAAGTATTGAATCCAAACTTTCGTACTCATTTTTGTTATCATTATTGTTTTACATAAAGATAAACAGCAAATAAACTATTTGGGTACATACATTTTTTAAACTTCTTCAATTGTAGAACATTTTGTTTGAGTTACACGATTTAGAAGTTTTAAAGTGACCATAAGTTTAGAACATATACTCGTATGTACGTATTTTCTGGAAGTGACATTCCTGATAGCAACTTATTTAAAATGCGAAAAACATCCCCTTTGAACAAACTCAGTTACATGATAGGAAAAATTCCTCACATAAAACACCCGTTGAGTATAACTCACATCTACCGGAGGTTGGGCAAGAAGCGATACTGAAAAAGGTAACATATTTGCTGAGCACTTAAAATCCGTTTTTACGCCAAACATATGTACTGGTGTTGCTAATTTGCCGAGTGTAGTCGCTGTAACCCATTAAGTTTAAGGCGCGTGATTTACAAAAATTAATTGCCGAACTCAACCCGAAGAAAGCTCCGGGTATTGATGGAATTACTAACCAGATGCTGATGAAGTTGCCTCGTATTGCAATTAGAATCCTGTTATTAATTTTTAATGCCATTTCACGACTGGAGTATTATTCACACAGCTGGAAGCTTGCCAAGGTTAAAATGATACCAAAGCCGAACAAAGATCTAACCAAGGCTGAGTCATATAGGCCAATAAGTCTACTATCAACTATGTCAAAGCTTTTCGAAAAACTGCTCAAAACAAAATTGTCCCCAATTCTTATTAGTAGTGGGTGCATACCAGACCATCAATTTGGTTTTAGAAGTCAGCATAGCACCAACTCACAGATTGGTTAAATTTATAAGAAGAACTTTTGAAGAAAAAAAATATTGTTCAGCGCTGTTTATTGACATTTCCCAGGCATTTGATAAAGTGTGGCATGAAGGCCTAATTTTAAAATTGAAGACTTACTTACCAATAAACATTTTAAATCTTTTGGAAAGTTACATTATTTCCCGTAAGTTCACTGTTGTGGAAGGAGACTTTACGAGTAGGCCTGAAACTATCTCATCCGGTGTGCCACAGGGGAGTATACTGGGGCCAGTTTTATATTTGATTTATACTTGTGATATGCCTGTAAGCAGTAGTATCCATACTTCCACATTTGCCGACGATACAGCCTGCCTTAGTATGCACGAAAACCCTGATGAGTCATCCCGCAAACTTCACGAACACATTAGCCAGATGGAGCTATGGTTAAACTTATGGAGAATCAAGGTAAATGAACAAAAGTGTGTTCAAGTAACATTTGCCTTACGAAGAGCTACTTGTTCCCCCATTCGGATTAACAATCTAGTTGTTCCTCAACATTCACATGTGAAATATCTTGGTATACACCTTGATCGACGACTTACATGGAAACACCACATTGATTCTAAGCTATCACAAATGAAACTTAAATTAACTCAGGTACATTGGCTGATTGGTAGAAATTCAACACTCAACTGCAAACTTTTAATATACAAGTCGCTTTTAAAGCCGTCGGTTCCATGGTACATCAAAAATTCAAAAATACATCGTGATTTAAATATGACACTAGTGACTGAAGAAATTGCAAAATACGTAAGCAAATGCCTAACAAAACTCGAGTCACGTCCTAATCCGCTTGCTCGTAACATATTGAACTTTACTGGACACATCCGCTTAAAAAAGAGAGATACAAGGGCTCTAATATTCAAAACTCCAGATGAAGCTACTTAAAAATATTTCTTTTGTGCTTATCACTACTTATGTATTATTAATAACTATCACTTAGTTTATGTCCGACATTGGTTGGGCCTAATGATTATACTTTAGATTAAGATTTGAATACTTATTGTTAGTTCATATTTGAAGATACAATAAATAAAAAGAACGTCTTAAATTTTTTTTTTTTTTTTTGCAATTTCGAGCAGCTGCCTCATTGCACATTCCTCACTATAAGTTAACGACAAAACTGCTTCGTGAGCACACGTGTATTTTTTTACTAGCCCGTTGCGTGAGACCGTGTGTCACGTGTAAGTAAAATAACCAAGTATAAATTTTTTATTACATATTTTTTTTATTTATTTTTTAAAATTTCCTGATGTCGAAAGACTAAAAATCATTATTTTATTATTATTATTTATTTATTTTTCTATCATCATTACAATTTAAAAACATTGATATTTTATTATCATATTTTGAGAATTTACTAAAATTTATTGCAACAAATCATTAAAATAGTCTTAGAATTAATATCAAGGTTGGCAAACGGTATCGTAAAAATACCGATACCGATTCAAATACCGCTAAAATTGGATACCGGTATCGTTATCGATATCGAAATCCATTTCGGTTAGAAAATACCGGAATCCAGAATACCGTTTAAGTCTATACTGGTATGTACCGGTATACCGATTCCCACCAAAAATGAAATTTCAAAAATATATTTCAATTAACTTTCTTTTATAAACATGTTTTTGCCCTCCTTTACACATTCTTATGCAGAACTATTTTTTTTTATCAACCCCAAAGTGCAACCATATCATAATCATCACAAGTGTAAAATACTAACAAAGTTCGTGGGCTGCTTAATGCCTTTAGAATCGAAAACCGTATCGCAAGACACATAAATGTTTTAAATTGGTGGAGATAGCAAAGCCATTGTAAGCCACAGTTATATGGCTGTTCAAGATACACAAGATAATGCGGAGCTTTAAAGTTTTGAAGAGAGCTTTTTTAGTATACATACATATGAATGAACATTAGAATGGCCGAAAAGATTTTTTTCTTTAATTAATATATGTATGTATGTGCCCTATCTTAAATATGAGGTTTGCTGCCAAAAATGCGGTTTAAATTTTGTAGCTTGATCCGACGGTGCCTTCTAGTACCTAGTGGGGCCTAAAGTATACGATACACAGTGGGGATTTTGTAAAAAAAATTTAAATAATTCTGCAGTTTCTAAGCTAGTTGTGCGATTGTTATGAAATTATATACAGCTTTTAAGGAGGTGTCACAGAGCTCAAGTCTTGAATTTATGCTATATATCTTCAAAGGGGCGGAGCCACAAAGCACCAAAGTGGGCAACCTTGTATTAATGAAATATTAAAACCGATACCAAGCTCATGTTTTTAATCTGATAAAAAAGATTTTTTGCAAGTTAATATTTTTCTATCCAAGAGCTTAAAAAGTATGCAACATTTATGGATTTTCATTGACAGTTTAGGAAACATTCGAGAAGAAAAAAACTAAAATTTTGGCTTCTTTTTACCAACCTTGGTCCACTGTTCTGCTAATGGAGAAGTCAAATCTTGTTCGATTTAGAAAAGGAAACTCATTATGAATAAGGAACAAAATTTGTAACAACAAATTTCGAAAAATAAGAAGAATACAGCAAAAATACTGAAAAAATCTCATATTTGGGATTTTGCAATTTTTTTTTGGGAATTGCCGATAGCTCAAAAGCAAATTTGATTGATAAATGCATATATAAGGATCAAAACATCACATACCAATAGTGCGATTCACTAACTTTTTTTTAACGATAATCGCATCGTTAAAATAATTATAACGAAAATTTATCGAATATGCTATTTATTTTAGAGACAATAAAGCTGGATTCACCCATTGTTTCCGAACAAAATTTTTGTCCGGACACATTTTTTTATATGTAGTTTGATGTCTCTCTTCTTGAGAGAGAGAGAGAAAATATTTTTCACGAACAACTCTCAGCTTGAATTGGTTTAATTTTATATTTTGTCCGGACAAAATCGAACTGAGCTGCCAAGTATTTTATTTTTTCAGCCAAAGTGGAACTGAGCTGCCACGTCATGTTATATGAATAATAAAAGCACAGAGTATACTTGTATTAATTACAATAGAAATAAAGAAAAATCGGAAAATAAAACATATACATATAAAGTTCAACGAAATAATTACATTGAATAATTAAAAATACACCGCGAATTGTAATCATTTGCCGCTGTGCTGCCACTTTTAAAATTAATACACATCGTTTATACACGTATTTTATATGGTAGCTTTGATTTTCCAGACAAAATGTTCGAAATGAATGAATCGTGCTGCAGAAAACTCTCAGTAAAAAAATTTTTGTCTGGACAAAAATTTTGTTCGGAAACAATGGGTGAATCCACCTTAATTTGTGCTGTTAATTTTATTAACAAAAATCAACAGAAAATATCAGCTGCGTACTATCGTTAAAAAGAAGTTACAGAATCACACAATCGTTATTGTGACCGACAAAATGTGTAGACAAAAGTTGCGATTGTCGGATCGTTAAAAGTTACTGAATCGCACTACAGCTTGTTATAAGCTTTGTTATGTATTTGAAAATTATCCTACAGCTCGTGATCCATTTTTTTTTATAAAGTACATCACAAAGCTTATAATAAACTAGATTGTGATTTTTTTATCCTTATATTATTAGATGATACATATTTGGTCCAAATATGTACTAGTTTTTTATTTATTTATTTTGATATTTTCATATTTCAGTTTTAATAATAAATAAATTACGTATTTGACAAGGTTTGAATTGAACATATATGTATGTTGTTTGATTTTTTATTTAAAAACATTTTCAAACTTGAAAAAATGCTTGAATTCAACTTTGTTTCCAGATCAATTTCAAGTGCTTGAATTTTACTTTTTTGAGTGCTTTTTGGGTAATGTGAAATATAATACAAGACTTTTAGAACATCTTACGCAGGAATTTGATACATATCTACATAAAATTATTACACTGTGAATTTTTCGCTGCATGAATTGTAAGGCTGTGTGCCCAAAAAAGCGTAACCACTAATTACTACTGAAAAACTGTTTGATTCAGCCATGTATTTATTGATTTAAACAGTTTCCAATCGTGTAGGATTCTACAAAATTGTCTATTAGTTATGTATGAAACTGTCTGAATCGAAAACGTTTTCATTAGTACTTAGTGGTTACGCTTTTTTGGACACAAATGTGTGTACGTACCTTTTATTTTACGCTGACATTGTTCTCAACCTGTTCGCCATCCTGGCCACCCTTAAACAAAATTTTTATGCATCTTTTTCCCTCATTTCCGTATGTGTGATCTGCCAAAGTTTATATGTGAGTTGAGTTTAAGCTTTAAGTAAAAGTAGGGTATTTTTCACTTAGAAGCAAAAAGTAGAACGAGCACGGTGTGGTGGTGGAATTTTATGTCCTTTTTTGTACATAAGTATGTACATAAATATTATTGCTAGAGCTGCCAGGATTTACAAACGACTTCTGCTGCTTGTCTGTCGGCTGACTAACTGCCTGTCTGACTGCATAAGTGTTCAGTTTTGGTCATTATCATTGTCGTAAATTTTTACTTTCAGCATTTATTTCCCTCTACACATACACACATACAGCATACATGTATACGTTCCTATACATATACATACATAAAAGAATTTTGAGCAAATATGTAAATACCCTGCAGTCAGACTGGGGCCAAGTGTCTCTATGTCAACACTAAAACTCTAGTAGTAGTTACATTGTCTACAATTTCTCTTTTATTCGTCAGTATAAAATAAAGAGAGAAAACAGATGTGGTGTATTTCTGGTGAATTTTGCAACAACTTGTCAATATACATAAATTAAGGTATAGAAATGTACCAGTAAATTTCTGGTTGGTATGTCTCCATGTTCCCACAAGAACTATGAATTTCACTATCTAGTCAATTGTTTTAGTGTTACTAGTAGTTTTTCAATGACAAGCACATGCTAAATGTCTATAGCACAAAGTATTATATGGGGAATAATTGTAGAGTAGTACTGGTGACAAAGTCAAAAGCGACTCAGTACATTTTCACCATCGACATTTCCTTCAGGGTATGTATATGACGTTGTAATTTTAGTGGCTTGATGTTTTGGATGGAGTCTAAAAAGTTGATGGTACATCTGTATTGTATACACACTGCAAGGCGGTATTGGGTTCGATGTATGTATGTATGTAATTTTTAATAACGACTGTGTATTGTATTTATTACTGTTTTTGGTAGCAGTGCATGAATGATGCTGACTGAGGTTTATTTATTTTTTATGTTCCTACCCAGCTAGCATTTGGATGATCGTTTTGGCAAAAATTATCTACGCGAGTCTTCCTCGAGTCCCCCGGATGACAAAAAGGGGATTAATCAGCTGCGTGCGTGAAACGCGACTCGAGAGGGATTCGCGTCTATGCTTCAAAAGTGATTTCAGCAAAATTAGAATAACAAAATATATAATGATAAGAAAAAGAGCAAATAACGGGTAAACTTGCTCTGTGCACATCTGGCATTCAATTTGTAGTTGCTAATTTCGAGGAATTTTTTGACAAAACAAAGAAGAAATCAAGAGAAAAAAAAAGAAGAATTGGTTTGGTTTCTTATTTTCAGTCGAAGCGTGAACACAAGTGGATCAGAAGCTTATTAAAGTGAAGTTGACAAAAGTATAAAACATATTATTAAAAGTGATAGATTTAAAAATACAAGAAAATAAATACCTTCAAATAAATAAATACCTTCAAATAAAAAAGTAAATAAAAAAAGTGATGTCGTAGAAGAGGCATATACGATCAGAAAATGAGCGCCTATATGATCATTTTAATCGCATAGGGGAGTCATAGAAGACGCATCAGACGATCAGAAAATTACTCGAAAATGACTCGAAGACAATTCGAAATTAATAAAATGGGGGGGGGGGGCTCATAAAAGACTTTTCCAGATGAGTCGCGGCTAGGGTACCATTTTCTCCCGCCAAGGGAGTCATTTGTGATCAGAAAATGAACGCATATTCCATCATTTTAATCGCGGAAGGGAGTCGTAAGCGACTCATCTATGATCAGAAATCTCGCAAAATGCTAGCTGGGTAGCACCAAGCCTGGTATGTGTGTGTGAGCGTGTTTAATTTGTGGCCTATTCAAAATGGTTGCTATTTAAATGATTGTTGGAAGTTTAAACAAGTATTTTTTGTTTTTACTTTTTTCCTTTTCCTACTCGTACTATTAAATTTAAGCCATCATTTATTATTATACCCCTAGAACGTCTAAAGTAAACAACAAGGACAAATTCGCATTAATACAGTCAGTACTTTCCATATATTTTCAGACGCTGACTTTATGCAGTTGGCCATTTCTTTTTGTGTAATTTTTGCTGGGTATTTATTCGAAACCAAAATGGTTTAAAAATTTTCCCGAAAAACGCCGCATTTAAAAGTTATGTTGCCAAAAATGTTTATAGCCTAGATATTTTTTAGGTGAAAAGTGCAATGGGTATGGGCGGTAGGTATCCACGCTATCAGTGCAATTTGAACCGAAAAGTGCTTGAAACCAATAGCAGGCGGAGCTGTTAACTTAATATTTTTTGGGTTTTCGGCCGGGCTCAAAGATTTTCTCCATTATAGTTTGTCCCTACTATATGTTTCTAGAATAGCCGGCCTTCGGCCGGACTTAAACATTTTCTCCACCATAGCATTTCCTGATACGGCTCGGCTTACTACAGGTTGCTTAAGTAGCCGGTCGTCGGTCGGACTTGAGGGTTTTATCCACCATAACATTTCCCGACACGGCACCGCCTATTGAGCTGGAGAAAATTCTTTAAGTTAAATGATCAAACGGAATAAGTCCGTAACTTCAGAAAAAATCGCTGTCAAATTATTAAAGCTCGTAATAAAATCTACGGCTCTCTAATTTTTATTTTATTTCCTTTTGTGCTTATTTTTCTTTGTAGTTTGGAATACAAAATGTTTGAAATTTATTGAAAGTATGGTAGCATTGCTGAGATAAGCTTTATTTATATGTGAGAGCATAAGAAAAAACGCTGTCAAAATAAAATAGATTCTATCTCTAGACTACTTTCTGGGGCTGCTTTTTGTGTCAATTTGTATGGAAAATGTGTTTATGGCGCAATTCTGTTTGATCATTAATGTTTTAGAGTGTGAGAAAAGTTTCCTGATGATCTGCATTAGTTAGCATCAGTGAAATACGCATAGGATTCAGATAAGCCCCTCAATACTCAATTTCAATGTACATATTTTTGATAAAAAAAAAATATTTTACTGAATAAGTAAAATAATTTGGGATTATTATATGATTTGTTGGATCCAAAAATACACAGTCTTTTCAACAAAAAATACCTTTTTTTTAAGAAAAGATTTCGATTGTTTAATATAGATTTGCAAAAGCTTAACTTTCCATAAATATTAATTACAAAGTAAACCCGAAGCTTATTAGAGAACGGTATTTAAATTAAAACAATTGGCGAAGATATGTTTCAAATATTAAAAAAAGTTATAAATTTAATTCAGAGAATATCTAGCATTGACATTTGTAAAACTGAATTTTATTTATTAAAGCTGACATTCAATGGAACGACAATGAACATTTTGAAACTTGCCTCAAAATATGCTTATATGCAACCAAATTTGGGACTTATTATTTTGAGTGTTTTTATATTATTTTTGTGAATCTAAATAGTATGACTAATATTGACTTCCGTTCAATAAATTTTTGCGTTTTTGATTTTTGTAATTTTTTTATGAAAGAAAACGCTAATTTGTAATCAGATGTAATTTCAGTTAAATCAGGCTATCTGGAATTTTGCTGGTGCTATCACTGGTAAGAGTTGGCTTGACTTTCAGACTACGAATCTGAGTTGAATTGAAAACGACAAGAGGGGCGGGCATTAAATTTATTTATGTTAAAAATGTAGAAGCAATTTCCATGTAAGCTCATGCTAGGGTTGTTATCTTCTAATTTGAAGAAAGCCCGAACATTTCCATAGGAGCAAAAATTACAAAAGAAATTTTTTTCAAAAAATATAAAACTATCTAAACTATCTATACATATATAAAAGAGGATGTGTGTATGTATGTATGTAACGTATGGACTCCAAAACGGCTGGGCCGATTTTGATGAAATTTTCAGGGAATCTTCAGAATATTCAGGCGGGTGACACTGTGAAGTCTGATTCTTGATTTTCGGTCTGCGGGCGGAAGGGCGTGCCAAAATCCAATTTTCATATTGCACCTCCAATGCGCAACACTTTCAAATCAATATATGTAAATTAAATTGAAAAGACAATGGGGGTAGCGAAGCACACCGGGTGTAGCTAGTCTTATATATAAATACGGCATAAATTTTTTGGTCGGGCACTTTTAAGTATCTTATTGTCCACCAATACTGCTGAAACATATATGGTTTAAAAGGTATTTTTGTAAATATGAAAAATAAAGTTGTGTTTTCAAAAATATTCTATATGAGTACCTCATATACAAAAAATTGTGAAGTGAGTTCTAACGGCAGAAAAGCTTATTTTACTGTAAGTTCTGAAGCTCTTAATGAAAACAATAAAAATATTAAATCTGATGATAGCCACTTTTTCGTCAGCGATAAACTTCGCTTTGTCCAGTGCCAACTAGTGATTCCTTCACATTACAGTTGGCTAGTACTTCGTCACAAATATATGCAGACACAAATATATGCACATACAAATATATGCAGAAAAAGATTTTCGAAAAATTGTGACAGAATTTGAGTGCTAAAGGCCTACGCATAGTATTGAAGGGCATAGATTTATATGTTGACCCCGAAGAAGTAAAATGTGCACTCAATGATGCAAGAAATGATGCAAGAAATGCTGCGAATGCATAATGCACTGCTTCAAGCATTAGTTAACAAGCAATGAACACGTTAAGAGTATTCTTCTGGAAAGCAAACGGCATTCGCCAACATAATAATTAACTTGAGCACGTCCTCACGGGAAAAAATATTGATATAATGTTGGTCTCTGAGACTCATTTGACTTCGAGAAGCTGCTTTAAAATAAATGTTTACACTCTATATGATTCAAAGGACTAAAGAGGGAGAGCATGCGGTGGATCAGCAATTGTAAGTAAGTCAAAACTCAAGCACTATATCCTTCTGGTAGAAAATTTTTGTGCGAATTTTGCGATTTCATCAATTTACTCACCTCCCAGATTTTCACTTACCGAAGATCAGTATGAGAAGTTCTACAAATCACTTGGATCTCGTTTTGTGGCAGCTGGTGACTACAATGCAAAACATACGTACTGGGGCTGGCGTCTTGTTACACGTAGAGGTCGAGCTTAATCCACATGGAGGCCTCTCTAGAACTCTCCTCCGAGCATTCTCCCACAATAGTTACTATTTTCAACCCACTAGGAAGTGATTTAACTAACTCATATGGGAAGATCATTAATCGGGTCAACTGGCTAGGATTCAAAAAATATCTTAGTAGAAAACATTCAGTTAAGATCATCTGATGATATTGAATTTAACATTGCCAATATTAACAAATATATTAAACAAGCTGCTGAGCATGCCACTACCTCCTATATGCAGACTGGCTTTAATAAATTTATTCTACAGAAATTACACATATTGTATGTGAAAAAAGGAGAGCTAGAAGACAATGGCAACAACACAGATTACCTCTAAAAATCAAATTTAAGGAGTGCACTATACGACTCAAAGAGTTGCTATCGTCGGAAAAAACTGCATTACTGGAAAAATATTTAGAAGGCCTCGATGTCACGTCAGCATTTAATTACTCTTTGTGGCGCGCTGCTAGAAATCTTAAAAGACCGGTTGAGCTTAAATCGCCACTGCGCACTTCTACCGGAGGCTGGGCAAGAAGCAATAGTGGGCAGGTAACTTATTTGCTGAGAATTTGGAATCTGTATTCACTCCCAATACATGTACGGGTACTACTGATTTACCGAGTGCAGTTTCTGTATCCCCTCGTCCCTTAAGGTTTAAGATGCGTGAAGTACAAAAAATAATTGCTGAACTCAACCCGAAGAAAGCTTCGCGTATTGATGGTATTAGTAACAAGATGATGACGAACTTGCCTCATATTGCAAAAAGAATCCTACTTTTTATTTTTAATGCCCTTTTACGAATGCAGTATTTTCCACACAACTGGAAACTTGCCAAGATCAAAATGATTCCAAAGATCTTACCAAGGCTGAGTCATATAGGCCTATAAGCTTACTATCAACAATCTCAAACAGTGTTGGTATCTCTACGAAGAGCAAAAGCACATTAAGCTGTTGCAAAAAGGGTAAAAAACGCAAAAAATACGAAAAAGAGGGTAAAAGCACCAAAATATTTTTTTTTTAATTTTAATATATTAAGCAATTTAAAAAGGAGAGTCTAGAGCGTAAGAGCTCAAAATATAATTTAAAATTTTTGCTTCGAAATAAACAAAGTATTCGAGATGTAATAACATAATTACAAAATCTTGTTTAATTTAATAAAAATAAGTATGTGAAAACAAATAATAAAAAAACAAGAGTCAAATAATTGTGTATGTTCTGCATTCCACGTGAAATTAAAACGTGTGGAATTGCCGTAGAATTGTTGTTGGAAATATGTATTTACAACAACAATGTTATGGCAATTCCGAACGATTTAATTTCACGTGAAATACAGAACATACCCGAATATAGTAGCATATACGCACATACATACATACATACAATAGTAGGTGAGGCTTAGGCTTAGATTAAGATATGCATGTTACTGAAAAATCATTTACACATAAAGAATGCATTAAAAGCGTCACTCTTTTCTTAAGTACTCTTAACTTAAAAGTTTTTGTTTTTGCGATATTCACCCTTATTATAGTTGTCAACATTGACAGCACGTCAACACGATATGAAAAAAATTGGGGGTTGGCTACGCGTTGTCTAAAACAACTGACTGCTATTGATAACCTCATGCTTTTAATCGAAATCGGCCCTTAAAATTTAACCACCCTATAGTACGATTAAATATTTGTGTGAGCTTTAACAAATGTGTTATTCCATACTACTTTCAATCAATTATTATGAAGAGAATTATGTGGTACTTTCCAGTTACTTCCGTTTTTTATTTTCCAAAAAAATTTTTAATCCCAATTATGAAAAGTTTTCTAGATTGTTTTTAACACAGTTTCCGTTATTGTCATTAAAACTAATTTAATAAGCCTCAGTTAAAAGATTCTGATATTAGCGCTTAAAAGTATTTTAGTTTTGTAAATTAATAATATTTTTATTTAACAAAAAAGCACCAAAAGCACTGTAAGAAATTGTTAAAAGCACTGTAAATACCCGCTTTTTAAAAAGGGTATTAGCCAAAATTTAGCGTTTATGAAGAGGCAAAAAGCACCAAAAAATACCCGAAACGCACCAAAATACCATCACTGATCTCAAAGCTGCTCATGAATTGTCCAAAATTTTAGCTAATTTTTTTTTTGGTAAAAAAGCCATTTATATTTGCTTGAAAAAATACATTTATATTTTGTTTTGTACTTGCAAACACACAAGTACACATATAAAGCCAAAAACCTCCAAAAAAGCTTAACCGACACATTTGTTGAACCTTATTGTTTTGAAGAAATTGAATTATTTACGATAGTAAATTCGAAAATTATGGCGCTTATGCTTCATTGGCGGTCTTTAATAATACATATATACAAACGTGTCAAGTGGTCTAATTTTGAAGCCCGAGTGATCCTCGTATTTATATATATCGAATCAAAAGTAAAAATTATTATTGTTTGCAAAAAGTTTGACTTGATAACGACAATAAATACACAACACTTGAAGAGTAACGTTGAAACAAAATTTTTACAGTTAAAATCTGTAAAATACAGTTTATTTCAAGTTATTAATGAAACGGCCTTATGCACAACAAAAAAACTGACACGAAGTTAGCATACATAAGTGACGAAATTGAACTAGTTGTTAACGAGTTCCACGCTAAAATTTTGTCCAATTTTGCCTGTGATGTTAAATTAATGGTAGTTTTTCGTCACGCATAAGACTCTAATAATATGGAATATAAACATATTTTTTATTAATGAAAAAGACAACTTATGGCTGGTCAAAAAGTAAGACTTTTGTGGACGCTAATTTTTTTTCGAGGACAGATGAAAAAATAGGACAGAGTCCGGCTTATGCATTGCTAGAAGCCGTAGGCTGAGTTTACATCTGGCATTTCATTTGTCTCATGTGCCCAAGAAAGAGTAACCACTAATTACTAATGAAAAACTGTTTGATTCAGACACGTACCTATTTATTAAGTTAAACACTTTCATGTATAACTAATAGACAACTTTATAGAATCCAACATGATTGGATTGACACATGGCACACAGATGTAAAACCGGCCTTACAGTCAGTTCAATGGAGACTTTGGGACCCGAGCCCTCAATTATTTCTATACAACTACGTATACATCACAAACATTACGTCGTCAGTACTTTAATACATAATTTATGTAAATAGTGAATAATCCACATATCGCAAGGCAATTTCTCAATTTTTGGCTTCGAAATATTGCAATTTACAATGTGATTAAATACATACAATAATTACGAATATCATGTCCATTTTTTTCCAAAATTAAAAATGAGGAGAATTTTAAATATTTTGCTATACATAATATGCCGTTAAAAGAGGTTTAACTCACCGAATCACACAGTGTACATAAGTATGTAGTAGATGTGAGACGTTTAAGTACACACGTACAATTATGCATTTTTTCAACTTCTGCTTTTCACACCCACCCAAATCAATACGAAATTCATAAAAAGAATTGAAATTTTAAAAGCTATCAAAATACCACACTTCTACCAACATCCCAACACATCACTTAATGTCACACACATTAGACGACGCAGTGAGTTGTAGACAAAGCAGAGAGTCAGTCTGCATATTTGACTGTCATTCTGGCTTTTGGTATGTCAACAGTGACAAAGCGACACAAGGGTTGTGTGAATTTTTATATACTGGTATGTGTTGCATATACATATCTACCTATACCGAATATTAATTTTTTATTTAACATGTCGTTGACGAAAAAGATAAAGAACAAAGCCAAAACGAGGAGGATGTGGTTGGCTCACGTTAGATATGAGGAAGGGAAAACCTACCAAGACAAAAAAAACAAGTAAGAGTGCTATATTCGGCTTTGCCGAATCTTATATACCCTTTACCAAAGTGCGTTTATGTAGTATAGAGATACATACATAAGCACATAGTTACTTTTATGTACAAAGTAAAAAATAATAATTTTCAAACCCTAGAATAATCATTTTAGATTTTTCTGATTACTTATACCAATTTAGTAGTTCTTAAAAAAAATATAGAAAGTGTGTTAAGTGAAAAAAAGGAAATTCAAAAGAAAAATGTTTTATTTACTTTAATGTCCAAAAAAGCAAAGTTTCCAGCTCTGGAAACTTTTCTTTCTAAAACGTAAAATATGCATATATAATTTATAGTGGAAAAGATAAAAATTAATTAGACTAAGTTATTTTTATATATCAAAAAAGTATAAGTTTCCCAACACTGAAATCATCCTTTTTGATTTTTCTCAATTTCTTACACCAATCTCTTTCTTTTAAGAATTTAAGAAATGTTTAATTTATAGAAAAAAAGGAAAAATTTGTTTTAGTAAGTTACTTTCGTACAAAAAAAGTTAAAGTTTTCCAACCCTGGAGTCGTCTTTTTAATTTTCTCAATTTTTTTTTATTTGAAATACCAATTTTATTCGTACTCAAGCATAGAATAAGTTTATTTAATAAGAAATAAATAAAAATAAATTTTCGGTAGTAAGTTTTTTATATTACAAAGAGTGTAAGTTTCCCAACCCTGGAATCCTCCTTTTTGATTTTTCTGACTTCTTATACCAATCTTTTTTTTAAGAATATAAGATACATATGTTTAATTTATAGTAAAAAAGAAAAAAATTTGTTGTAGTAACTTATTTTTTTATAAAAAATAAGGTTTTCCAACCCTGGCGACGTCGTTTTATTTTTTTTTAATTTGAAATACCAAATTCATTCGTACTGAAGTATAAAATAAGATTATTTTGTAAAAAAAGATAAAAATTAGTTTTTGGTAGCTAATTTTTTATATCACAAAAAGTGTGGGTTTTCCAACCCTGAAATCAAACTTTTTGATTTTTCTGATTTCTTATATTAATCTCTTTCTTTTAAGAATAAGAGATATCTTTAATTTATAGAGAAAAGGGGAAAATTTGTTTTAGTAAGTTACTTTTCTATAAAAAAGTTAAGGTTTTCCAACCTTGGAAACGTGTTTTAAAGTTTTTTAAATTGAAATACCAGTTTTATTCGTACTGAAGTATAAAATAATTTTATTTATTTAAAAAAAATTAAAATTAGTTTTCGGTAGTTAATTTTTTATATCATAAAAAGAGTAAGTTTCCCAACCCTGGAATCATCCTTTTTAATTTTTCTGATTTCTTACACCAATCTATTTCTTTTAAGAATATAACATATCTTTAATTTATAGAGAAAAAGGAAAAATTTGTTTTAGTAAGTTACTTTTGTATAATAAAAAGAGTTAAGGTTTTCCAACCCTGGAAACGTCTTTTTAATTTATTTAATTTTTTTTAATTTGAAATACCAATTTTATTCATACTGAAGTATAAAATAAGTTTATTTAATAAAAAATTATTAAAAACTAGTTTTCGGTAGTTATTTTGTATGGCAAAATGAAGTTTAAGTCTCCCAGCTCTGAATCTTAGTTCGACCATTTCTGACACACCAGTCCAAGAACGAAGTCTCTAGCTTTTCTGGGAGCTTCGGAAAACCGATTTCACGTACAGACAGACGGACAGACGGACATAGCTTATTCGTCTGATATAAGGATCCAGAATATATATACTTTATGACTCGCTTATTAATATTCTAGAAATTACAAACGGAATGACAAACCTATATATACCCTTTTACCATTTTTTGGTAAAGGGTATAAAAACAAAATTGTAAGCTTTGCTATATAAAGAAAGCCTCATTCATTTCAAGGAAACAAAACAAATTCGTAGTAGGAATAGATACGATTAATAAAATAGGCTTTTTATGATGCCCAAAAGAAGCAAAAGGAATAGAAAGAAGAAAACATAAAGGGTAGTTGTGTTGTATTGCAGCAGCAACAAAATCATACACAAGCATTCATTATCAAGACATTCATTGGACTCAACCACTCCCTTCAAACTCCTTCTGTTAATGCAGATTAGAAATTTATTTTAGAATAAGTGGGTTACACCTAGTGTGATTATCAGTGATGCCAACTTAGCCCTTTTGGGGCTATATTTATCCCGTTTTCAGTCACCCAAAACCCGAAAAAAAATTTTGGCCGCAAACTAAAAAAACGCGCAAATCTAGCACTTTTTACATTTAAATTTTTGCGAAATTTTTATTCCTTTAATCTAGCAAAATAAAATTAGTAAAAAATCGATATTGCTTTAACAATTTAAAAAGGAAAAATAATATAGAGTAATCTTCTATTTCTTGCAAATTTTTTGTGCTTTGAAAGTTATTCATTCAGTACAGCCTAAAAACAGATAAAGTATGTTTTTGGAAGAGCGAGAAAGCAAAATTTTATTTAATAACGACAAATTTTAATATATGTGACCTTCTCCGAGAAAAGGGACCTAGTGTGTCAAAAAACGGGTTTGGACTAAAAGGTTACCTAAAAGGGTAGAGGGTCACTGCCTTATTAAAAAAAAAATTCAGGTTTATTAAGCGCTTATTTGACACATTTCTATGGGAAATTTGTCAAATAAACCTAAAATATTTTTTACCGTAACTATTTAGGACCATTATTACAACTCAAAGTTAGTTAAAAGTAGGATTTTATCGAACGTATAAAAACTTTATCATTTGCAAAATTTTACTTTAACCTAAGTGAGCGATAAATTACAGACAAGTTTGTCCTACCTGGTAAGTTAAATCCAATTTTCAATAATGGAAAGCTTTTTATCCTTCTGATAAAATCCTACTTTTAACTAACTTTATGTTGTAATAATGGCCCTTAATCTACTAATTTACCTTATTGAAATGTAATATGAAATATAAATGAAATATGTACCTTATTGAGGTGTAATATCTCAAGCTATGTATGTATTGATCTCATGATAGTTATTTATTTTCTTATAAATTACTTTACAAAAATTTGTTTGATATTTTTTTCCAACAGAAACATTTTAAAACTAGCCCCTTTTCGCGCTTTTTCGAAAAATTTGATTTTATTTTGCGCTAAACGTATATTTATATACATATTTATTCAATTTAGCCCTTTTTCAAAAATTTTACGCGTTTTGAGTATCAAAGGTTGATGACTATTCGACATATTCCCGAAACCGGTTTTCGAATGGTTCGAATATATATTTGAAATTATGAAAAATCCGACGTCGGTTCTTAAGATTCGGGAAAACCTGATCAACCGGTTTTTTAGTGAGCAAATTATTATACACAAATTTTGATTTTAAATAGTTTTATTAAAAAAATGTTAACAGTTCACGTTTATGTTACAAACATACTTGCGTCATTTGTGCTGTATCAAAATTTTTTTTAATTGTGACTGTTTATGCGATATGTACTGAATTTAAAGTCTAAAGCCTGGTACTCTGTTCGAAGTTGTGAAAAATTTTCCGTAATATTGATTGTTCGCGTGAAAAATTTAAATGTAGCCCAACTCTCGTTTTTTTTATAAATTTCTCGATTTTATTGCTTGAAAGTATGCAACATTGTTAAAATTCCGGCGAAAAAAGTACTGCTCACGTTGTTTCGCAGCTGAAACTAAGATGATACCAGATTCCTTTTCCATGAAAAAACATGCTGCCAGATAGCTTTTACGTTTTTTTTCGCAATAAGAACAGAGTACATACTACTATTTGCGAATTTCTTTCGCAAATATTTCACACCAAATACTTTTACATGTAGTTTGACAGCATTTCGCACGAAATTGGGAACAGAGTACCACGCTTTAGAATGAAATTTTTAAGTTGTAATCTTATATGAAATAAAATATTTGAGCTTTGATTTTAGTTAATTAGATAATTTTTTCTAATATAATTGTAAGAAAATTTTTGTATTTTTTTAAATGATATAAAAAACAGAGACAAAGATAACACTGTGCAACAGTAAAATGTCCACACGGTCTTGACACTATAGGTTAGGTTAGGTTAGGAAGGGTGGTGCTTTACCGCACCAAAAAAAAACATATTTTTCAAAATCGATTATTTCAATTCCCAAAATTATTTGAGAAACGCGAACAGCTGGATCACATTTATACTCTCCAGAGTACCACACTTATATGGTGTAGTACGTGTGCTCTTCCATATTTTACCAAAATTACCACTTCTTTACAAAAAATTTACTAAAAAGCATATTTTTCAAAATCGATTATTTCAATTCCTAAAATTATTTGGGAAGTGTGAACACATGGATCACAATTAGGACCCTCCATAGTACCACACCTATGTGGTATTGTACGTGTGCTCTTCCATATTTTACCCTGATCTTCTCAAGAAATTTCACTAAAAAACATTTTTTTCAAAATCGATTATTTCAATTCCCAAAATAATTTGAGAAACGTTAACACTTGGATCGCATTTTGGACCCTCCAGAGTACCACGCCTATATGGTGTAGTACGTGTGCTTTTCAATATTTTACCAAAATGAACACTTCTTTAAAAAATCATATTTTTCAAAATCGATTAGTTCAATTCCCAAAATTATTTGAGAAACGTGAACACTTGGATCACATTTAGGACTGTCCAGAGTACCACACCTATATGGTGTAGTACGTGTGCTTTTCAATATTTTACCAAAATGACTTCTTTAAAAAAAAATTACTAAAAATGCATATTTTTCAAAATTCCCAAAATTATTTGAAAAACGTGACCGATTGGAACACATTTAGGAAACTTCAGAGTACCACACCTATATGGTGTAGCACGTGTGCTCTTTCATATTTTACCCTGATCTTCTCAAGAAATTTCACTAAAAAAACATTTTTTTCAAAATCGATTATTTTAATTCCCGAAATTACTGTGATTTGTAATTGTTTAATTAAATTATTAATTGTTAAATTTTTAAAGTTAATTTTGTATATATACATTTTAATGCCCATATCAGGGTTTTCAACTTTTAAAATAATTTGGTTGGGATTGATAAATTTGCATTGCCATTCTCCACTAAATTAACAGTTGACTTTTCAGTTGTGTTTTGGTACTGTCATTTACCACTCTGCGTAAGTTTGGTTGAGAAAAGCGTTGAGTATACACAACTGCTTTTTAGTAGTTGGGTCTGTGGTTGGGTTTTTTTAGTTACTGGTTGGTGCGATATAAAAAGCGGAAAAAGTGGAGAAATCGTAATTAGAAATATTTGTTATGCTTAATAACAAAATTTTTTAACAATTTCATTATCGGCTGTATAGCGGGCACATACAAAGATTTCTTTAAATATGATTTTTGGTGATCCGACAAATAACGAAACGTTCTGCCGGAATAACTAAACACATTCAAAACTTTTTTTTTTAAAATTCGACCCTATTTTGATTATTCTTTACCTTGCATTGGGTAGTTCAAGAAGGTTGGAATCATCACGAATTTTTCTTCTGATACGTAATAATGAAAAAATTAATTGTCACTTTACCGTTCACGTTAGCTAATGTTAATTTTAACTATCAGAAACTTTATCTTTTGGGTTGTAATTAATAATGGCCCTTATTACAACTGTCCGATAAAATAAATAATACAAATGATGTATTGTGGCAACACTGGTGTAGATACGGGCTACTTTGACTGTTAAAATGCTTAAAGGTCACTTTGAAAGTTACCATGAGGATAAACCTGCTGTTAGCTTATCAGTCACTTTTACATTAATGTTTACTTGTAATAATCAAAATATATTTACCTGTCAGATAACATCCTAAAATTAACTATTTGTAAGTTGTAATAATGACCCTAAATGTAACTGATACAGTATACAATACTGCTCAGTAACCTCTTTTATTTTATATATATTTCAATCTATCCTTATTTTAAGTTGCTTTTTGTTTAATTTTATTTTGTTTTATTTTGTTTTTGTTTTATTTTGTTCAAGCAAGCATTTGATAGAGTGTGGCATGAAGGACTCTTGTTTAAAATTAAAAATATTTTACCACCGCCATACTATATATTTTTGAAGATAGAACATAATATGTTATGTTGCATAAGGGCAGGTGTACCGCAAAGTATTGTATTTGGACCCGTTTTATATACTATCTTCACAGCTGATATCCTGTAAATGATAATATTACAATAGCCACTTATGCTGATTATACTGCAATATTAACATCTCATCAATCTCCATGTGATGCATCATCTTTAATTCAAAGACAGATTGATAACACAGTACAACAGCCAATCTGGAGGGTGAGAAATTCCAAGTCAGGGTGATGGTACTAGGTCAGTATAGTAAAACCCTCAAAGGGTTTGGCGTTCGTATGTGTCAGTTTTTTTATGACCTTTTAAATTTTTTCCTTATCTTGATGTTTTTTCGCTTAGTTGTAACATTTTGGCAAAAACGTAGTTTAACATAACTCGAGAACCACTTGTCCGATTTTGATGAAACAAACTCCAAAAAATTTTGAATTACAATTTCTCTAATCTGTTTCTATACCGTTTTCCTATATGTGCAACACTTTCGAAGTTAAAAATGAATGTATGAAGGGAAAGAAGTATTTTTTGCCTAAAAATTTAAATATTTTTTTTTTAAATTCATAAAAAATCCAAAATGGAAAAAAGTGCCAAAACTAATTACTTTCGCGTAAAGTCACATAACTCATGAGCAAAAAAAGGGATAGATCATGAAAATCGATGCACGCGTTTCTCATTTATTCACAATTAGGTAAAGGTATGAATTTCAAAAATTTGCTCCAGATATGCACAACATTATTTGGAGAAAACATTGACACTCACAAGCCGAACTCTCTCATATTTTTCTACTGTACTAAAAGAGAAATATTGATGTGGCAACACTGGTTCTGTAATGTTCACATAAAACATGCATTGTCATTATACATTTTCTCTTTCTCACACTGGTTCTCTGATTTTTGTCATTCAACAAGTGCCGACGAACGCGAACAGTAAAAGTGATTTTTCTCCAGTTTTTTAAAAGTGAACAAAAGAGAACAGAATATGGAACTGTGCAAGCCAGATATAAATAGCTTTTGCTACTGATGTGGTCAATATGTCTCAACACATAAAAAAAAAAGTGGAAATTTCAGTACTGATTTTGTTCAAACATACGAGATGTACTTCAACCAAAATGTTATAGTGAACGAAAATTGGGTACCAAATATAGTGTGTAAAAGCTGCTACAACCGTCTAATGGATTGGAAAAATGGAAGACGTGAAAGTATGCCATTCGGTATCCCAATGACTTGGACTAATCCTGGCGAAGGTCACAATCCATTGAATTGCTATGCATGTGCGAATAAAGGAGCCGCAAAAAGAATAAGAAAATCGTATAATTACGTTGGTGTTGCAAGTGCCGCAACACCGTTGCCTCATTCGGACCACATTCCTGTGCCAAAAGCTTCTAGCCCAGATATTTTCTCTTCTACGACAAATTTTTGAAATTCATACCTTCACTTAATTGTAAATAAAAGCAGAACGCGTTAATCGATTTCTATGATCTATGTCGCATTTTGTTTATAGGTTATGTGACTTTACACGAAATTAATAACACTTGATCCTTTTTTCCGTTTTGGATTTTTTATGAATTTAAAAAAAAAATAATTTTTAGGCAAAAAAATATTTTTTTGCCTCCACAAATTTATTTTTACCGACAAATAAAGAAAAACGTTATATGAACGGATTAAAGAAATTGTAATTCTAGAGTTTGTTTCATCAAAATCGGACAAGTGGTTCTCGAGTTATGTTAAACTACGTTTTTGCCAAAAAACTTTTTCTTTAAGAAGACAACAGTGTCCAACATTGTTTCTAAATGGTGCACCGATTCCAACTTCTAATTCTGTGAAATACCTAGGAATGCATATTGACGAACGATTAACGTGGAAGCCACATATTAAGGCAAAAAGAGATCATTTAAACATAAAAACAAAAAAGTTGTATTGGCTACTTGGATCAAGATCAGTACTTAACTTTGAAAATAAAATTAAAATATATAAGGCAATATTGAAACCAGTTTGGACTTATTGTATTCAACTATGTATGTATATGTGGTACTTCAAGCAATTCTAATGTAGAAATTTTACAAGATATCAATCTAAAACTTTTAGAATGATAGTCAATGCTCCATGGTTTTTAACAAATAAACAAATTCATAAAGACCTCCGAATTCCCTTTATTCACGATGAAATAAATAATTTTCGATTTAGATACTTAAATCGTCTTAGTATTCACTGCAATACATTAGCAATAGCTCTTCCTGAGGAAACAGATGAAGTTAGGAAAATGAAAAGGTTTCACATATTAAATTTACCTTAAAGGAAAAAGTAATAATAATAATATTAATATTTATATGTAAATATAATATTAAATTTAGTTTATTAAGCTTGCTGAAGCTAAGTAACAACTGTTAATTAGATTTTAATTGTTATTGTAAAATAGATTTAACCAATTCACAACCTACTGTAGATTTTATTAACTACAGGTATGGTAATTGTGAAGGGCCGGTTGTACATATGTAAGTGTTGCTAAGCTTTTAAAAATGTCGAACATTTAAAAAGAACAAGAGAAAGAATAAAAAATAATGTAAATATTAAAATAACGAAAATAGTTTAATAAAAGCAAAAAAACACATACAAAAATTCTGCATTATGCGAAAAATATACTGCAGAAATGTTAATGGAAGATTCAGGTAAATAAAAGATAAGGTAAATAACAGTTTCATAAAAAAACTTTCAGGCGATTCTGAAAAAGGCAATCACTCTTATAACAGCTTGATTCCGATTTTGCAACTTCTCGCGAATTTTTGCAAACTTCGCAATAAAAGCGACTTTTTGCATGCTTTCAGCCTCCTAAAAGTTTTGCCGATTTTTAAAAAATATTAGACTTTGTAATCATTTCGCTGTTGGTAAGTTTTTGCGAATTTTCGCGATTTTTATTGAATTTTTTGCATTACATATGGCTGGTATAAAATTTTGCAACTTCTTGCGATTTTTTGCAAAGTTCGCGATAAAAGCGACTTTTTGCATGCTTTCAGCCTCCTAACAGTTTTGCCGATTTTTAAAAAACATTAGAATTTGTCATCATTTCGCTGTTAGTAAGTTTTCGCGAACTTCCGTCATTTTCGCGATTTCTATTGAATTTTTTGCACTCCCCAGCTAAAAAAATTATATATGGTCCATATATTTTTAATGTATGAATGTATATAACTATATATGAATATGTATGAATTCATGTATGAAAATATATGGGATTATACATGGCAAAACTATTATATATGAACTAATATATGGACTAATATATGAAATGTATTATAATATATGAGCTCATGTATGGAAATTTAATTATGAATCTCTTCATATGGGGATCCATATATAGAAATACGATTTAATATATGGAGCCATATAAGAATGTATGCATACATGATATCTCACATAAGATCGTTTATGCAATCAAAAAAGCTTGGTATTTTATCACTGGTGAGTTAGAAATCCATTAGAAAATAGATACGGTATGCAAAGTTTATATGCGTACCCTCAACGTTAAAAAAAGAAAAACTGTTGTTAAAAAAAAACATTATTGTATGATTTTATACATTGTGGCCCCATTTAATGTATCAAATAATCAAAAGGATAATCCAGTCATTAATTTTATAGAAAATAACAAAATTCTCTAGATAAGAAACAAAATTCATATTATTGCAAAAATTTATATTGAAAACTATTGTTAGACGGATTATTTTTATACCCTTTACCAAAAAATGGTAAAAGGGTATATATAGGTTTGTCATTCCATTTGTAATTTCTAGAATATTAATAAGCGAGTCATAAAGTATATATATTCTGGATCCTTATACATAGGGAAGACGAATAAACTATGTCCGTCTGTCCGTCTGTCTGTACGTGAAATCGGTTTTCCGAAGCTCCCAGAAAAGCTAGAGACTTCGTTCTTGGACTGGTGTGTCAGAAATGGTCGAACTAAGATTCAGAGCTGGGAGACTTAAACTTCATTTTGCCATACAAAATAACTACCGAAAACTAGTTTTTAATAATTTTTTATTAAATAAACTTATTTTATACTTCAGTATGAATAAAATTGGTATTTCAAATTAAAAAAAATTAAATAAATTAAAAAGACGTTTCCAGGGTTGGAAAACCTTAACTCTTTTTATTATACAAAAGTAACTTACTAAAACAAATTTTTCCTTTTTCTCTATAAATTAAAGATATGTTATATTCTTAAAAGAAATAGATTGGTGTAAGAAATCAGAAAAATTAAAAAGGATGATTCCAGGGTTGGGAAACTTACTCTTTTTATGATATAAAAAATTAACTACCGAAAACTAATTTTAATTTTTTTTTAATAAATAAAATTATTTTATACTTCAGTACGAATAAAACTGGTATTTCAATTTAAAAAACTTTAAAACACGTTTCCAAGGTTGGAAAACCTTAACTTTTTTATAGAAAAGTAACTTACTAAAACAAATTTTCCCCTTTTCTCTATAAATTAAAGATATCTCTTATTCTTAAAAGAAAGAGATTAATATAAGAAATCAGAAAAATCAAAAAGTTTGATTTCAGGGTTGGAAAACCCACACTTTTTGTGATATAAAAAATTAGCTACCAAAAACTAATTTTTATCTTTTTTTTACAAAATAATCTTATTTTATACTTCAGTACGAATGAATTTGGTATTTCAAATTAAAAAAAAAATAAAACGACGTCGCCAGGGTTGGAAAACCTTATTTTTTATAAAAAAATAAGTTACTACAACAAATTTTTTTCTTTTTTACTATAAATTAAACATATGTATCTTATATTCTTAAAAAAAAAGATTGGTATAAGAAGTCAGAAAAATCAAAAAGGAGGATTCCAGGGTTGGGAAACTTACACTCTTTGTAATATAAAAAACTTACTACCGAAAATTTATTTTTATTTATTTCTTATTAAATAAACTTATTCTATGCTTGAGTACGAATAAAATTGGTATTTCAAATAAAAAAAAATTGAGAAAATTAAAAAGACGACTCCAGGGTTGGAAAACTTTAACTTTTTTTGTACGAAAGTAACTTACTAAAACAAATTTTTCCTTTTTTTTCTATAAATTAAACATTTCTTAAATTCTTAAAAGAAAGAGATTGGTGTAAGAAATTGAGAAAAATCAAAAAGGATGATTTCAGTGTTGGGAAACTTATACTTTTTTGATATATAAAAATAACTTAGTCTAATTAATTTTTATCTTTTCCACTATAAATTATATATGCATATTTTATGTTTTGGAAAGAAAATTTTGGTATAGAAAATTTAAAAAAAAAAAACCACAGCTCCAGGGCTGGAAACTTTGCTTTTTTGGACATTAAAGTAAATAAAACATTTTTCTTTTGAATTTCCTTTTTTTCACTTAACACACTTTCTGTATTTTTTTAAGAACTACTAAAATTGGTATAAGTAATCAGAAAAATTTAAAATGATTATTCTAGGGTTTGAAAATTATTATTTTTTTCTTTGTACATAAAAGTAACTATGTGCTTATGTATGTATCTCTATACTACATAAACGCACTTTGGTAAAGGGTATATAAGATTCGGCAAAGCTGAAAATAGCACTCTTACTTGTTTCTTTTATAATTAATTGCATTAGTTTTTAATCTGATTTCTGAAATTAAATTTTATGTACGAATATGAATTTTGTGTTTTTTAAATAATTGATTCACCTTTTGACTTAAAATGAGGAATGAAATGACCTTTAGTTCGTTTTTCATTATTTGTCCAAACAAAATTTTCATTAAATACAACCTCTCTGTTCAAAATTTAAAAAAAGTAATTTTAGTAAATTAAATTATTGCATAGCTGTGAATCAAGAAAGTATGAATATGAACTTTGCATACTGTAGAGGGAATATATGCACATACATGTATGAAAATGTATGAATATATACAATCATATATGCCCATATACCCTCATTTTTCGGATCCGAACCATATATGGGATATCATATATGCTACATACATATTTTTTTAGCTGGGTCCTTACAGTTTAAGCGATTTTTAATCCATATTATGGCTGGTTGAAAATTTTGCCAATTTTCGCAATTTTTTTTTTGCAAAGTTCGCAATAAAAGCGGCTTTTTGCGTGGTTTTTAGCGTCCTAACAGTTTTGAAGAGTTTAAAACATAATTAGACTTTGTCATCCTGCTGTTGTAGCTTTTTTCCAGTTTCCCTCATTTCGCGAATTTATTTTTATTTATATGCATATACTCGTATAATTGCACTAACTAAACTACCAGCAAATAAATTTCAATTATTTAATAAAGAAAAATTAGCACTTTTATAAGCTTATGCATTATAAGCTTATGCCATTCTGCGACATTCAATAAACATAGGGAAAAATATTGTAGGTGTCGTAGCAAACGTTTCTATGGAAATTACTAACAACATTTTTACAACTATTATACAGCTTGGCGACCTACTACACTTACAATAGGTTGTGAATTGAACAATTGAAAATAAATACATTGAAAAAAAATTTTGTTAAATAGTTTTAGGTTATTCCTTAGATATAAGAAAATGTAAATGCCCAGCTAAAAAAATATGTATGGAGCATATATGATATCCCATATATGGTTCGGATCCGAAAAATGAGGGTATATGGGCATATATGATTATATATATTCATACATTTTCATACATGTAAATACTTATGTGTTAATATTCCCACTACAGTATGCAAAGTTCATATTCATATTCTCTTGATTCACAAAGGCGCACTGCTGTGCAATAAATTAAATTACTAAAATTACTTTTTTTTAGATTTTGAACAGGGAAGTTGTAACTATTTACTGAAACATTTGCTTGGACAAATAGTGAAAAACGAACTAAAAGTCATTTCATTCATCATTTTTATTCAAAAGGTGAATCAATTATTTAAAAAAACACAAAAATCATATTCGTAAATAAAATTTTATTTAAGAAATCAGATTAAAAACTAATGCAATTAATTATAAAAGAAAAAATTGTCCGTCTAACAACAGTTTTCAATATAATTTTTTGCAATAATATGAACTTTGTTTCTTATCGAGAGAATTCTGTTATTTTCTATAAAATTAATGACTGAATTATCCTTTTGATTATTTGATACATTAAATGGGGCCACAATGTATAAAATCATACAAGAATGTTTTTTTTTAACAACAGTTTTTCTTTTTTTAACGTTGAGGGTACGCATATAAACTTTGCATACCGTATCTATTTTCTAATGGATTTGTAACTCACCAGTGATAAAATACCAAGATTTTTTTATTGAAAAAACGATCTTATGTCAGATATCATGTATGCATACATTCTTATATAGCTCCATATATTCTTCTTAATTCTATATTATATGGATCCACATATGAAGAGCTTCATAATGAAATTTCCATATATGAGCTCATATATTACAATACATTTCATATATTAGTCCATATATTAGTTCATATATAATAGTTTTGCAATGTATAATCCCATATATTTCCATACATGAATTCATACATATTCATATATAATTATATACATTCATATATTAAAAATATATGGATCATATATAATTTTTTTAGCTGGGTGTCTCTCTTTTTTTAATGCGTTTTTGGAGAAGTAATTGTAAACATCCGTAGTTGTCGTTGATTGTTGCTAGGTATGCTTTGCTGCTGAAATTAAAGTAGTGTTGGTCGCGATTAGGGTTAGCTAATAATGGAAATTACGATTAAAAAAATATGCGATTATCGGTTAATCTCGATTAATCCAAACAATAAACTATTATAATATTTTTCTAAAATCAAAATTAATTGCGTCATGTGTTTTAGTCGAACTGTATGGGTTTAGCCAAAGAAATTTAATTGTTTTGTCTTGAGTTCGCGTTTTAATTGAATTTTTCAATTAAATTATATTTATATTTTGAGAAAATTTTAAGGCATGTAAAATGAAGTTCGTAAAATGAGAACTTATGAGTATCAAAAGCAAAACGAATTATGGGAAATCAATCCTTTTATAGGAAATTATTTCTAGGACGAAGTATATTTCTACTTTCTTAATTTATTCTTTATTTAATTTTGTACCCACATCTGATGAATTTATATCATAATGAATGAACAAGTTCATATAAAAACAGTATTTTTATACAACTTTTTTATAGGAAGTTGTTCATTCTTCATGACATAAATTCATTACGTGCGGACACTCACTTATAACTACATTCTTTTTTAGCATTTCTATGTTTTTTGTAATAATGCACAGTTGGGACTTTTGCAAAATAAATGGTATAAATCTTGAACTTCTAAAGTACTGATTGGATTTATAAAGTACTGATTGGATTTTGAACATCCATAAAAGAGGATCTAGGCTTTATAACACATGTCTTGACAGCCTAACTAAAAAAATTTGGATGCTTGTAACTTTTAGAAAAATTATCTGATTTTTATGAGTTAAGCTCAACATTTTCAAGAAATAATAATAATTGTATTTTTATTTTTTACGTAGGCTATTTTTGGTCAGTTTTCTTAATTATTAAGATGCAAATAAAACAAATCTATTTCATCTTTTCCCTCAACGTTTCGTCAGCTTTTTCCCGACGTCTTCAGGAGAAGTTTTTATTATTAAGTTCTATCAACAAATTACAAAATGTTTGTTGTTTATAGTTTTTGTGTGTTATATTAGTTTTTATGTTGTACTCACGATTCTTCAGTTACATTACTAAATAAATTATAAAAACGTAAAAAATAAAAATATTCACCAACGAAATTGGTCATAAAATATAAACAAAATAATAATTATATTGGAATAAGTTTTTCAGGCGAAGTAAAAAGACCCATATAGAAGTCAAAAAGGCCAATATAAGAAAAGAAAATTATTTTAATATATATTTTTTATGGTACAAAACAATTATTTTACCAAATTTTTACTTTTTTTACGCATTTATGAAGAGGCTCTCTAAAATTTTAGTTAAACATGTTGAAAACTATCTACATACATTATTAAATGTTATAGTTGAAAAATTGGAGATTTTCGGACACTGCTGAATTTAGGGTGCATGCCCAAAATACAAAATAATTGGCTTTTAGCACATTCTGAATATATTGTCTTTAGCGCTATGTAGTTTAAAAGTGCATGTGTTAAACAAAGCTTTTCACAAAATTTAAAATAAAAAAACATGCCTTTTTTAGGAAAATTTTAAAATTTTCAATTCTTAGGCTTTTCCCGATTTCACCAATGCAGATATTAATCAGGTTTTTTACTTTGTTTTATTTAAAACTTTGTGAAAAATTTAATTTTGAAATCCAACAATAAACTAAGAAGTTATACAGTCAGCGTCAAAACAAAGTGTACAACGAACAGTTCAAAGGTTATAATATAAGTTCATAGACGTTAAAACAGGAATACTACAATAAAACAGCTATTATTTTTTTAAAGTGTATTTAGTAGTAGTTTATATAAATTAAAAGCAATTTTTATTTATTTCTTCTTCATTTTCAAATTCACATTAATCAAAAAAAAATGTACACTTAAACTTATTATGTTTTAAACTAAAAAGTTTCTCCAAGTCTAATATTTAGTTTGTTTGCCCTTTGCTTTTATAACTGCAGCAAGCCGTCTGGGCATAGAATCAACGAGGGTTTCTGGTTACGTGTGAGGGAATATTATTCCATTCTTCAGTGATTGCAAGTTTTACGGACTCTTTGTTACTGCTGCGTTTTCGGATCTGCCGGTCTAGATGTTCCCATAAATGCTCGATGGGATTCAGGTCTGGTGATTGAGGGGGGTGGTCATGCTGTTTTGGCGTTCTGTAAAGCAACCATTCCTTGACATTTCGAGCGGTATGCTTAGGATCGTTGTCTTGCTGGAAGACCCAAGTCGATCCTAAGCATAATTTGTCAACACTCTGCTGCAAATTTGCCTTTAAAATGTTTAGATAATCTATGCTATTCATAGTACTATCTATGAATACAAGATTACCAACACCTCTTGCAGCCATACACCCCCACACCATTACTGAACCACCACCGTGCTTTACAGTCTTAGTAACATTAATTTCCTCGTATGCTTTGTTTTTGCCTCTCCATATTTTTTATACTTTTTTTCTTCCAAAAATTTCTATTTTGCTCTCATCACTGAACAAACATTGTTCCCAAAAAGAATTATCTTTGTTTTGATGCTTTTTTGCATATTCCAGACGTTTTTTTTTTTTGATTTTTCATTGATATAAGTGGCTTTTTTCTGGGAACTCTACCATATAGCCCATGTTCATGCAGTGCTCGGCGAACAGTACTAGCGCTTACACTTGGTCCTGCACGTTCCTCTGCTATTTTTACGGCACTGCACCAGGGATTAGCCTTAACTCTTCGTACCATTGCCCTCTTCTCCACGCCGGACAAAATTTTAGGTCTGCCAGAGCGCGGAAGGTCTTTAACATTTTTCTCCTTCTTGTACTTATCTAATATTTTTTTAATCGTATTATGACATCTGCCAATAGTACTGCCGATTTCTCTCAAAGATTTGCCTTCAGATGCCAATTTTACTACCAAATTACGCGTTTCTACGTTTCTACGCGGTTAATTTACCGTTATAAATATAGAACATTGAAATAATAAGAGAATGTACACTTTTTGACGCGTAAAATGAGGCTTTTTTTTGGCGATTATTGATCAATTGAAAATGAAGGATAAATATATAAGAATTTTTTTATTTAAATAAACAAGTACTTTACACACTTGAAAAAAATTATAAGAGTTTTATTGTACTTAACATCTACGAACTTATAAATGTTGAACTGTTCGCTGTACACCTTATTTTGACGCTGGCTGTAGGTGAAATACTAAAAAAAGTCAAGTCAGTCAAATTTTTTTTGTCTAAAGTCAAATATCTTCTAAGTTTTGAGAGATACGAGAACACATCTTGGGACATTATTTCTTGAAAAGGTTGAGCTTAACTCAAAATGCTTTATTTCATAAAAATCTGATAATTGTTCTAAAAGTTACAAGCGTCAAGTTTTTTTTAGTCCCATGTGGTCAGCTTACGCCCACTTTAACTCCTGTACGGCTTAAGCCAGACGGCTGTCAAGACATGTGTTATAAAGCCTAGGTTCTCTTTTATGGATGTTCGAAATCCAATCAGTACTTTATAAATCCAATCAGTACTTTAGAAGTTCAAGATTTATTACCATTTATTTTGCAAAAGTCCCCACTGTGCATTATGGATTTTCGAAGTTTCATATAAATCCAATCAATACTTTAGAAGTTTCAGATTTAGTACCATTTATTTTGCAAAAGTCCCCACTGTGTAATGCGAAGTCCTAAGATAAAACAAACTGCACCTGTCTTTCAACCGAATGAAAAATATTTGTATCAATCGTAATTTAACTTTTGAGATATTCGGGTATGTTCTGCATTCCATGTGAAATTAAAACGAGTTGTTGGAAATATGTAATTATAACAACAATGCTATGGCATTTTAATTTTTAATTCCACGTGGAATGCAGAACATACCCGATTACGACAGTTTTAAAATAAAATTGAGAGAAAATAATAAAATAAAAAAAATTAAGTGTGAAATCGTCCAATTTTTTACGAAAAATCATCAAAATCGTCAAAATAATTATCCGGAAAGGTCCAAAATTCGTCAAAAATAAAACAAACACTTTTTTCCAACGAAAACATAGCACAACAAATAAATTCCTAATTTTTTTTATAAAATAAGCTTAACTGCCATTTCATAGAAGCCATGTAAAAATTCTCGTCTGGCTATTTATATTGAAAACAAAAACATAGCACTCCAAATTTCTTTTTGTTTTCATTATAAATAGACAGCCGAGAATTTTTACATGGCTTCTATAAACTGACAGTAACTCTTATCAAAAAGGAGTCAATTGTTTAAAAAACAAAAAATTACATGTGTTTTAAGTTAACTTGACTTAATACTATTTCTACGTTTGCTGAACATTACGGTAAGACTAAAATTTTTTATCAGAAATAATTTCTTAATCCGGCTTAAGTTCAGTATTTTCAATTCTTATTGAATTAAATATTTCTATTAATTAATGTGAGTTTTTAAAGAAGAAAAGAAAAATTAAACTAGACTTTAAGAGCGGGGGAGATCCTTTTGATAAAATTATTTATGGTGGGAAATAAAAGACTAGTGTTCTTTTTCTCGTTTTGGAAATTTTTTCCACAAATCTAAAAGTTTTAAGTATGTATGATGGAAATCTTTTTGCAATATTAATAACTTTGCCTGAATTTAGATTCAGTTTCCTGAATTTCTCATTCTTTAACAATGTGAGAAAAATCTTTTAGTGTATCGTAGAAAGCACTTTTATTTTCTATAATAATATTGTAGAGATCAATTAGACTTACAGCAAATACTAATATTCATAAATATATTTCATCACACTCAAGCAAATCTGTTTTTAAAAAATTACTCATAACTTTTTTAAATAGTTTTTGCATTTGACCGTATACATTTTTTATTTCTGTTGTTTCAATTGATAAATTCTGTACAATGACAGGCTTAAAAATATTTTAAGTCTTATTTTTTATATTTTTGTTCCAATATTTTTAAACATTTTTTTTATTAGAAGTTTAATATTTTCATATTAAAAATATAACAATAAAAACAAACAGCCTTTTACAAAATTTTTAAAATGTTACTTTTGTCATTAGAAATGCTTTTACCCAACGAATACTTGAATTTTGATGCCTAAGCGGGAGCTAGATTTTGATTTTAGACCCCTAGTTTCTTAGGGTAATATTCTTAGAATTTTGTGTAGATTTCATTTTTACCCATTCTAATGTACATAATTAAAAAAACTCAAAAGAAAAAACTAAACAAATTCGTAAATGCATACACAGCATATACGAGTATGTGCCCTTACTATGAAAGTGCTCTGAGTCATACGCATTTTTCATTCTAAATATGTAAAGGGTGTCCCAACAAGAACGCAAGATTTAAATTTTAAATAAAACACAGATATTAAAAAAAAAAAAAATTGTGAAACTTTATTATACGTAAAGTAGACAAAATGAAGTTATGTGTGGAACAACAAATCGGGCAGATAGTCGCCGCGGCTTTGCTGGCACACACGTGATCTTTTAATGAAATTTTCAATGGCCGTTTTGCATAAACGCTGCGGTATTTCATTAATGCAGCGTCCAATTTCCTCTTTTAAGGCTTGAGTCGTCGTCGGCTTATTCGCGTAAACCATCGACTTCAAAAAACCCCAAAGAAAAAAGTCTAATTGTGTTAAATACCACGATCTAGGCAGCCAATTCTGGTCTCCAAAACGCGAAATAACACGACCGGGAAATGACTGATGTAGCAATTGAATTGTTTCTCTGGCTGTATGACATGTGGCGCCGTCTTGTTGAAACCACATGCCCTCCACATACATTTCTTCAATTCTAGGCACGAAAAAACTGGTTATAATTTCACGATACCGAACACCATTGACTGTTTGCGCTTGACCTGCGTTTGAGCGACATCATCACGTACAGCTGCGACATTTTCGGTCGATCGACCTGGTCTAAGGTCGTCTTTACATCACTAACAGACCCAGTTTCGGCAAATTTATTAATCTCTTTACAGTTGACTCTTTTGGAGTATTATTGCGAACTGTAGCCGCAAAACTTTCCCCATTTTGGTAAAACAATTTCACAATGAGAATGCGTTGTTCATTCGTGTAGCGCTCCATTTTTACTAACCTCGTACCTTCTACTATCAAACAATAACAATTGTTCAAATGTCAAACAATGACACTTCGAATGGCGCCAAATTTAAATCTTGCGTTCTTGTTGGGACACCCTTTAGTAAATAAATCTTTAAACAAAAAATTTACATTAATCGAGACTGGTACAACTAGAGTTTCTAAGCGGGAAAAAATATCGGGAATTCCCGGGATTTATTTTTTTTACAAAATCCCGGGAAATTTTCAAAGGGAATTTAACATTTACGTTTTTGGAATTTATTTTTTTTACATTGCTGTTCGTTATTTTATTACTTAAAAATACAATTTTGTAACGACGCATAATATAAGAATCCAACAACTTCAAGCGCTAGGAAATATTTTCAACCTAAAAACTCTTTAAAGGAAATAGTATCTAGATTGTCAAATATAGATGAAGCATATCTGCCGTATTCATAAAAAAAATATTTCAGGTTTATTAAAGAATTATTTGACATATTTTTGTGGGAAATTTGTTTATTACAGGCTTATTTCACAAATTTCGCATGGAAATACATATGTCAGCAAGCTGGCAAGTTTCACAACAAGAAATTTCCCGTTTTAACCCATTCACCCTTATTCCAGTTGTTGACATCGACGTCACTTTAACACAATACCAAAAAAATGGGGCTTGTGTACTCGCTCTCCAGAACAACTTTATGCAACTGAAAATCTATTTCCGTTCCCTAAGGTCTACAAAATAGCATAAACCTGCCAACAGGAGTCAGTTGTTTTCGACAAAGGGTACACAAGTCCCAATTTGTTGGTATTGTGTTAAAGTGACGTAGATGTCGCCAACTGGAATAAGGGCGATTGTTGTGTTAAATTTGTGTTTGTGCCACCAAAAATTAAAAAACGCACCAAAATTAAATAAAAAAACACACCACGCTCCAACTAAGGAATTTTTCGCACAAAAATTTTCAAAAAGCACCCAAAATGATGCGAAACGCACCAAGTTTACAACGCTGCTGTATACCTATGCAGCATTTGTTATTTCGAATTGAAAATACCTAGGATTAAATAATAGTTTTGCGATTTTCTTTGTTCTAAGCTAAACTCTTTGTACTAATACTGGTTTTTTTATGCTGCTTGTTGTTTGTTGTTTTTTTACTTCTGAAAACTATATATTTTTTTAATGAATAGCATAATTATTATACATAATTATTTCAATAAAACAAATTGTAATTACTCGTAATAAGAAAACAAAAACAATTGATTAACCTTACTTAAAATGCAGCTGAAAATTGTATAAGAATAACTAATTAGAAAAAGGAACTTAATGACTGACATTTTGAAATCACCAATTGTTAACAACTATTATTGACACTGCATCAGCCACTATGAAGCGTGCTGCTGATTTTTGTTTTTTGTATTCTAGGCGCCACCGATAGATAATCAACATCAATTCATTGAACACCACATGTGTGTTTGTGTGTGAATGAGTATGAAATGTGTTTATTTGGATGCCCAGTTGACCAAGACTTCCGTTATTGATATCGATTTCGAATATATCTCGAACATTTATCGTTAAAACTATCGAGAGGGACACTCAAAAATGAGTCGAAAAGGCAACAATTCCCTAAATATTTGAGAAAAGTGAACACTTGGATCGCATTTAGGACACTCCAGAGTACCACACATATATAGTGTAGTACGTGTGCTCTTCCATATTTTACCAAAATGACCACTTCTTTAAAAAAAATTTAGTAAAAAAGCATTTTATTCAAAATCGATTTTTTCAATTCCCAAAATTATTTGAGAAACGTGACCGATTGGAACATATTTAGGAACCTTCAGAGTACCACACTTTTATAGTGTAGTACGTGTGCTCTTCCATATTTTACCCTGATCTTCTCAAGAAATTTCACTAAAAAAGCATTTTTTTCAAAATCGATTATTTAAATTCCCAAAATTATTTCAGGAACGTGAACACATGGGTCACATTTAGGACCCTCCAGGGTACCACGCCTATATGGTGTAGTACGTGTGCTCTTCCATATTTTATCCAAATGAGCACTTATCTTCTCAAGAAAATAGTGTGTTCTTAAATCTAATTTATTGGCTCTACCATAACTACATAAACTACATTTTGGAGCAATTTTTCCAATAAAAAAAAAATTATCTATCTCGATCCAGTTCCAAGGATTTGGAATAATAATAAGTAGTGACTACTGTTAAATAACTAACAGTGCTCTGTTATGTGCTTAACATGCTATGTTAGAAATGTTGGTTCCTGTCTCTGCTAGTTAAATTCGAATTCATCTTCACACACATTTTTTTTACGTAAAACTGAACCGATTTGAACGGCCACTCTAATGTACATATTCTAATGTAAGTCTGTTTTGTCCTGTTTCCTATTTCCGCTTCTTCACTCTTTTATATTTTCAGTTTTTTGCTGCCATATGTACATATGTAAAACACAAAATTACTTTTTATCCCAAAACATTTTTTTTATCTTTGATTGAAGCTTTTATTTAAGTACATATGCAAATATGTATGTATGTATGTATGTACGTGTACTCGGGGAAGCTGTTGATGAACACATTCATTAATGAAGTTCAATATTTGGGTCTGATTGCATTTGTATGCGAACTAGTGATGTAACGAATCTCAAATTTATATATTGGCGAATACGAATACGAACATTTGAAACGATATTCGCGAATACTAATATTGTATGTGAAATTTGTAGACATAAACTTGGGGTTCTATTTACGCCTCCAAAATGAAATATGAAAAAATTATTATGAAAAAGAACTTCAACTCCTCACAGAAAAAAATATGACTTGTAAATGCAATTAATTTTTTTTTTATATCAATTAAATAATTAATTGATTTTGAACCTACAACGATTTTTGTAAATACAATCCTCACAAAAACATAAATGTGAAAAACGGCCAAGTTCCTATCAAAAATTTCGGCCATTAAAAGTTGTGAGGTATAAATTTTGACCAAGTTCTTGTTTGGTACAATACCTAACACAGAAATATGTTATGTATTATATAAATTTGTAATCGTAAGGGTGTCATATAATTTCTAGATAATCTGCTAACTTGACAACATTTTTACCGATATAAAGAAATGAACAAATATACATTACTCTCTCCTTTTTTAGGAAGGTAAAAATATTGCCAAGTTAGCAGATTATCTAGAAATTATATGACACTCTTACGATTACAAATTTATATAATACATAACATATTTCTGTGTTAGGTATTGTACCAAACAAGAACTTGGTCAAAATTTATATCTCACAACTTTTAATGGCCGAAATTTTTGATAGGAACTTGGCCGTTTTTCACATTTATGTTTTTGTGAGGATCTGACTACTTTTTGAAAAATTTTCTATAATAACACTTTTTAAACTTAAAATTTCTAGTATGTCTTATTTCTATTAATGATCACTGTGCCAGTTGCAAATGGCATAGTTGCATAAAATAATGGGTTATAGCGTGATAGATGCTGGCTTGTACACCTTAAAAACGCACTATTGTGTCATTAAAACGGGTCGCTAGTGTATACGCAATTTGTAATAGTCGTCTGGAAAGAAACATGTAAAATACAGCGTAAAGTTTAGTGGACGTGACTCCTTTTAATTTCTCAATATATTTGCATATTAAAGTCTGCTTAACCGAAGTATATAAATCAAAAGGCTATTCCCAATTTGCATGCAAAATTTCAATAGGGTATCTGGTACTTTAATTTTTGGATTTTCCGATTGAGTACATCAATTACTATTTGTGTACAAAATGTCAGCTCTCTATAGTATAATATTACGTAATATTTTAATGGGTCTGGTCCCACTGACTTTTATATCTGCAAGTGGTTATGGTTCATGCGAAGTTTGGTATTAGAAAGTTAATGAGAAATATATGAGAATAGTCTAAAAACTGTTAAACTGAAGCACATGAAAGAAAAAGCTACGACTTATGGGTGAAGTCACGGCTACTTTTCAAAATAGGAAACTTTTATTTTGTATTAGTGCAATGTGTATGAAAAGTTTTAATAAAACTTATCTTAATTTTGAATTTGAAGTGCTTATTTCCACTCTCTGATAGCAACTTCTGGTTTTTCAGATTTTTCTTAGTGATCTCTGATCTAGATTTATTTGTGTATCAAATTTAAGCTCGCTAGTGCGAATTGGAGTTTTAACGTCGTGACCCCGTATACCGGGTAAAACTTTTTGGTTTTAAGATGTTCCCATTGGCTTACGCAGGTACACTTACTTGTATATAAAATTTCAGCTCTTTAGCGCGAATTATACCTTTAAATCTTACCAGCATTACCTCTCCCACTATTTCTAACTCAAAATATTATTGTGAGCAGCGGTTATAATTCATTGCAATTTTCTTCTAAAATGTGCTAGACCAAAGTAGATTTAACACAAAGCTAACATTTTATGGGAGTGATCACGCCCACTTTTTAAGGTGATAGTTTAAAGTCTTGTATACGTGCAATGCGTATGCAAGATTTCACTAAATTGGCTTGAATTAAAAGCTGTATATTAAGTTCTTAGTTCAAAATAATATTTGCGTAGGCCCGCCCATTCTGGTAAAATTTTTTGAGTTTTCAGATTTTTCTAGTTGGTTTCTCACCAAGATCAACTTGTGTATCAAATTTCAGCTCATAAGAGCAACTTTTAATTTTTAATTTTAATGGGCGCAGCCCCTCCCCTCTTACTTAAATTTCCAGGTTTTCAGATTTTTCTAGCTGGTTTCTCACCTAGATCTACTTGTATACCGAATTTCAGCTCCCTAGCGCAACTTTTAATTTTTAACTTTTCCAAATTCAAAATTTTTTTTTCGGCCAGTGCTTAGTATTCGTGTCAAGTTTCGTTGAAAACGGATAATAATAACTACATAAATAGTATGTCTAAATATGTTGAGCCAGAGGGCATTAAAATGAGGTTTAAATTGTATGGGCGTATCAACGCCCACTTTTTTTAATGAAAACATTATAGCCTTGCATTATCGCAGTATATATGCCGAATTTCAATAAAAAACGCTTTCATTAAGCGCCTTATATTAGCTTTTTTAATTCTGACTTTTATGGGCGTAGCCCCGCCCTCCTGGCTAAAATTTCCGGGTTTTCAGATTTTTTATTTTATTTCGTACCTAGATCTAGCTCTGTGTCGAATTTCAGCTCAATAGCACAAATTTTAATTTTTATGGGCGTTGGCCCGCCCTCCTGGTTAAAATTTTCGGGTTTTCAGATTTTTCTGGTTCATTGCTCACCTAGATCTACTCGTGTACCAAATCTTAGCTCTCTACCTATAGCGGAAGTGCTCCATCAATTTGATGTCTTAAAATATGCACTTTTTGCACCTCTATATCTCCGGAAGCTTTCATTGTAAAACTTTCAAACTTCGCATATGAGGTTATATGAATTTATTCTAATTATGGTTTAAATATCACAATTTTACGATTGCGGGGAACAAAGTTATGAGGGGGGTAAAAACAGCTCGAATGGCTTCGTGTAAATATGCACACTGCGTGCATTGGCCAGAATTTGGCCTGGCGCACTACCGTGCGCCTAGATTAACAAAATTGTAAGTTAAAAGAAAATCTTAAAAATATTTTCATTTAAATATATCAAAAAATAGTTTGTTGAAATTTATTTATTTTTTCAACATTTATTTTTGAAATTTATTTGCTGGTAGTTTAGCATGTCCATATAGGTATTTCATTGGCGCTTGAACCAAATCATCAGTAGACTTTAACCACAAATTTTAAACAGTCACAAACCTCTTACTTTATGCATACACTTTCAAAAACTATATGATAATTCATAAAATAATAATACTTTTGAAAATCACAAAAGAAAAAATAAGCTTAGTAGGCTTTGAAACTGATACAAAACCCAGCAAATAATTTATATCCAGGTGAACTCATTTTATTTTTTCTTTTGTGATTTTCAAAAGTATTATTATTTTATGAATTCTCATATAGTTTTTGAAAGTCTATGCATAAAGTAAGAGGTTTGTGACTGTTTAAAATTTGTGGTTAAAGTCTACTGATGATTTGGTTCAAGCGCCAATAAAATACGTATATAGATAGACATGCTAAACTACCAGCAAATAAATTTCAATTATTTTATGTACACTTCTGACAATATGTCAAATAATAAATTTTCTTTAAAGTATAAATATGTATGCAAGGTGTATTTAACCAGGTGGCAGCGCTACTTCAGCTGATAATTTTTTGCTCTGTGTGCTTTGTAGCTGCAAAATAACAAAAACTTCGTTATGTTTTGGTTTTGGTACAATTATTGTTGTGCTTTTGACATTCTTCGGTTCTTTACACAGCTATGGTTGCCGTATTTTTGTTTAACAAATCCTTAAGCAGCCACCTGTATAATTACATCATGTATGTATATTCCTATAAACATGAAATTGAAAACTATTTCAATAAATGGTTTTAAATTTAAATCTGGCATACTTTTCTTCTGTAAAACATTTTAGCAGGGGGTCTACTGTGTAATTCAAAACGAAAGAAATTGCTTTCGAATTTGAATGCTCATAACATGTAAATTCGAAAGCATTGCCTTTCGTTTCGAATTACAGAGTAGACCCCCAGAATTTTTTTTTAGATTTAGCATTCTCTCATCATTTTTTGCCAACACTGGTTGTACATAGTCAGTCTTACTTGACGGTTACACGATCAAGTTTTGCCTTTCAAATTTCAATACATTCACACTTTTTCCTCTTAGCTAACGTATGAATACATACATATGTATCGAACTTGTAGGAAAAACTTATGTATGAATTTAAAATTTTTCAGTAGAAAAAAAATACTGTTCAAGTGCTCAGGCAAACTTTTAATGTATGTGCCAATAAAAATGTGATTTTTAGACGTAATGAATCGAATTTGATTAGAATAGTGTATACATTTCTTTTAATTTTTCGACATGTTCAGCGTTATTATCGTTGTCATAGTCGTAACGAAATCGATAAAAAAATTAGATAATGCTTGGTATACATACATATGTAACAACCGTTATACTTGTTGTTGATCAATCGCAATTAATAAAACGTTAGTAGATATACTTTTAACAAAACAATATTGTTTTTGCAACTTATTTGTATGAAAGTGAATCTAAAAATTTTCGTAAGTCAACTTAAGCGGTACTGCTAAAAGTCCACCGATATGTATATTCGTTTTGGTTTAGATAATAGAAAAACATTTATATTGAAAACAAAAACAAGTTTTCATATTTAGTTATTGTTTTCACTATAAATTCTCTAACATCAAACGTGATTAATCAACTTCAAAATAGGTGAGAAAAATTCTTTTGATTTTTATTTCATACTCGTATTAGAAAATTGTTCACTTTAAAGACAATTGTGCAATGATTAATTATGAACATAAAAGCTTTTAAAATGCATTAAATTGTTATTAAAGTAATATTTATTAAAAAAAAAAACAATTTATTTTACGAAAAATATTTAGATCCCGAAATCTCGAAAATCCCATGATCCCGAAAAATCCCGGGATCCCGAAAATCCCGGGATTACAAAATCCCGAATCCCTGGATTTCCAAAAATCGATCCCGATTGGCATCCCTAGTATCCATTGTGTAGAGTGCAAAAAAAAAACTCCCAAATGAAGCCATTTAAATTTCCACTTTCATACTTTTAGAATTTGATTCAACTTTGACTTCAAATTTTCTTTCCAATTGTGTGTTCAATTGATAGGCAAAAAAAAAACAACTGACATCAATTTCGTTTTTGTTTTAAAATTTTCTGTCAACATAGTATTTTTGTATTCTTTTATTAAAAATAATGTTATATTCTACCGAAAAATTTTAATTACACTTAAATTAATATGTTTAGGAACAAAAATAAGAAGGATAATGATGTGTTGCGATTTATATACCTACATATATAGAAGCCATGAAGTTTTGTTGTCTTAAGATGTTTTTTTATCAACGGCATATTGAAAATAAATTTGCTTGGAAATTGCTTGTAGCCTATACGTCACAGCTTTCAATTTAAACGACTTTTGACAACCAATATGTGTGAAAAACTTGAAAGCAAATCTTGGTCGTGGAACTGTAGCGTTATATAAAATTGTATGCCATTTTGAATTTTAAACAATTTTATATTTTTGTGTTATTTTGCCTTAACGTGGTTTCACTTAGGTTTCAACCTGACGAGTGTGTACTCGTATTTGTTATAAAACGTATAAGCAACTTAATCTCTACTATTAAGTCTCGTTGTTAAAAACAAAATAATTTGCATAAGATTTTTTTCTTTGCAATTTTGGAGTTTGCTACTTTTGCTGTTGTTTCGAAAAAAAAAAAATACTAATTGAACAATGACTGCTGCGATATGTGTGTAAAGCAAAGCAGAAATTAATGACTTACTGCATAAGGTTTGCACTGCCTGTCTATGGCGGCTATTGCGAAATTTAAATGGCTTCATTTGGGAGTTTTTCTTTTGCACTCTACACAATGGATACTAGGGATGCCAATCGGGATCGATTTTTGGAAATCCAGGGATTCGGGATTTTGTAATCCCGGGATTTTCGGGATCTCGGGATTTTCGGGATCCCGGGATTTTTCGGGATCATGGGATTTTCGAGATTTATTTAGTTTATTTAGTGTCCTGGCCTTCTACTGTGCAAATCGAATACAACTATAATTCAGTCGAACTCATTCAGTCGGTCGTTTTTGACTAAAACTATTTATCAAATCCATGTAATTTAAATGGGTTTGATCTTAGCTTTGTATCAAAAACGACCTAAACGGTCTAAATAAAAAACAAAATAATTTTGAACTGCAATGTAAAAAACATACATACACACTCGAGCAGTTTTTTAGACAAAATACTCTAAGTATTTTAGACAAAATACTCACTTGCCTTGTATTGTATTCTACTCCAATTGTAAGGAGGTTTCAATAGTACTCAATTGTTACCGACAAGTAGATAAGTGCTAATTTTTTTTAGCGTTGAGGAGTCGACATACAGATAGTTATATGCTGAAATTATGAATAAATTTCCGCAAGAAATTTCTCCCTTTTCCAATTAGATTTTTTTGTTTTCCCTATTATTTGCTACTGTTTCAAATTATTCCCCGGGAAAAATGTCTCGTGGAATTTGAACTATAATTGCCCTCATAACATAGAAAAAGACGGAATAAATTTGTCAAACTTATGAAGTTTTCAAATGTTATTTCCCTTCTAAAGGTAATATGTTTCTTTTGTTTTAAAAATAATTCTAAAATGTACATATATTGATTGTAGCACCTTTGATGAAAATAACTGTAAGAAAGTAGTTTATTTATTTTGCTCTTGTTGTTAATTTATAACAAAAATGTCACGAAAAGTCATTAAATTGTTAAAACTGTACGTATAAAATTTTATGGGACTTTTAAATATTATAAAAAATACCTTAAAATCAACGAAAATTTGAATTTATAGTTTTTATACAAAAATTGCTGAGAAATCCCGAAAATGAAATCCCGGGATTGAATTTTACAAATCCCGGGATTTCCGGGTTCGGGATTTCCCGTTTGGCATCTCTAATGGATACTGTTATAATGTGGCAAAACAGAAAAACGAAACATTCTTTGCTCGTTTAAATAAAATCAAAAGCAATTAACTATTATGGGTCGTATGTAGGGTTTGAGATTTCCCGGACTTTTGCGCTTCCCGGGAACGCGATTTTTTCATTCCCGTGATACCCGGGAAAAGCTAATTTTCTAAATTAAGTACATTTGTTAAATGAAAGTTGGCGAAAGTTCGATTCTTTTATTAATGTAAGCATTCTTTTTAAATAAAAGTTATTTGTATTAACTTTCTATAAAGTTTTAAGAATTTTTATATATAGCTATTACACTGTAAGAGATCATGTAAAGGCTAATTGACGACTTTTAGAGCAATTAGTAAACAATTTCGTGATAAGGTTTCCAAATAATTTTATTAAGATTTTCCTTGCTTGTTCTCATTATTCCAAAATTTCCGGGAGGATTTTTATTGTTAAGTACTATACAAGCAAGTTACAGTAATATACTCAGCAGCACCGAATATTAAATACCATGAGCCACAGTCTCTCTAAATGTTTTTAATTTTATTAATTTTAAATCCCCTATTTCATTTAGGGTTTTAATAATAGCGTCTACTTATAATAAATTTGAGTATTGTCAACTCAGAGTTTTTACAGCTTCTATGAGCTTAGAATTTTCACTACACTTTTCAACATTTGTTCACTAATCCCCGAAAAATCACGTCAAGTTTGTTTAACGTCGAATTATTTACTTAAGGAAACGATTTGATCATTGCAATCATTGATACTTATACAAAGTATTCCACTTTCTTATGTTATAGTGATTAAAAGATAATTATTAAGGCTGTTTCAGACTCTAAATTAATAATAATTTTGACGAAAATACCTCCCTGATTTAATTCTCTTTCAGAGTTTCATATCCGACAAAAGTATTAATACTTTTATTATAGGCTGAAATAGCCTTTACTAAATGCATATTGCATGTAGTTTTCGAATAGAACAATAATTTTTCTCGTAGTTAAACAAATTATGAGAAATGGTATGACTTCAATTTTATGAAATTTCCATATAAATTTGAAAAGCTCACATTTTATTTTATATTAAAAACAATTCAATGAACATTTTACTGCTAGTTTATCGGTGTCGAAGAAATTATTTCTTTCTTACAGTTACAATTGAAACAAAAACTAAATTTTAGAATTTGTTTTTGTTTTAAATGAAATTGTTACAATGAAAAATTTCCTTCAACTATCGATAAACAGGGTAAAAGATAACTTAAACAGTTTCATCGTGTAAATTTAGTCAGACAGTTCTTCAAACGAACTTTTGTAATATAAAAAAATGAATATTTTTATATTAAAATAAAACAGGATTATATAAGAAATTTTTATATGAATGAAAATAAATTTGACTATCACTCAGGCCATTTTATAAATATGTGTGGCACAAAAGCTATATATTTATGAAATAACGTGTAGTTTCAATTTCCCGTTTTCCCGGGAAAATCTAAAAAATTTCCTGGGAATATCAGGCAGACATTTATCGGGATTTCCCGCCAGGGAATTCCCGTTTCCCAAACCCTAGTCGTATGCAAAAAAACTTAACAAAGCTTTGACAAGCAGTGTTAAGTAAAGTTGGCACCTACGGTTGTTAAGACTACTTTAAGTTGATATTTCCAAAATGTGTATTTTGTACCTCAAATAGTTTTGTTAATATAACACATATTGATTCCTGTTACATCTGAAAATGAAGCTAGAAGTGCCTGCTCTTATTTTAAATATGTTATTTCTGTCATGTAATGGAAAACATCACCAAATTATCCAACTGATTGGAAATACATAGCAAAATCCATAAAAAATATTAAAATAAATACAATTATACAAAAATGTTTTAGTGATGTACATAAAATCAAAACGAATCTAAAAAAGCTGGATATTCAAATATTCACTTCACTCGAATAAAACAAATTGTGATAATTTTTATATTTTTTTACTTTTACTTCATAGAAATGTTTATCTGTTTTCCTACCATGTCAGAAGCTCATATTTTTTAAATTAGGTTGCTTTACTTCAAGATAATAAAGATTTATTTAATAAAATAAAAAATTATTTGAATACCCGAATGAAATTGTATTCTATTTTGTACATCATAAGCTGTGAACTGGTTGTTGAACATGGTGCTGTTACCAGTATTTATTATTATATCACAAAATAATTAAAGTAGTCTTTTGCATATGATTTCTTAAGAGAGCTATGTTAGCCTTATGCAAGCCACAGACCTTGCGACCCTTGGTACAACACGTTGGTTTATCAAGTTGTGTGTTTTGGACACAAACTATACACCAATACGTGCAACATTAGCGCACAACTTCATTTCACAAAAAAAAATTTGAGTAAACGTGACATCGGGCACTACTGCGCATATTGTAGTCGATGATTATTTTCGTGCAAAACGAAGAAGAAGAATGTAAAAAAGTGCAGACAAAAATGTGGTAAAAAAAAATTTGATTTATATAAAAAGAAACATATTCTAACAACAAACTTTTAAAAACACTAAAAGAAAGTGAGCCAAAAGAGTACAAAAATTACATTTGCATCGTGCGTGACGTTTTTTTATATGACACTACGAAAATAAAAACAAAATGAAATGAAGTTGTACAACATACTCCTAAATTATACAACTTGTCTATACAGCTTGCCAAAAAATCAAATCTTTTTAATCTTTCATACAACCGAGACACAACTTCATACAACGACCCCACACACTTTACAATCTCATACACAACCTGCTCATGTTGTACCAACGGTCGCAAGGTCTGTGGCTTGCTTTAAAGTGCTTGGCAACCAGTGATGCTAAATTTAATTTAGCCATTTTTCATCCCATTTAGCCGAAAGAAAAGTGAGTTTAGCTATTAGCTATTTTTTTAGTCATTTTTATTTTAATTTTTCTTGTTTTTATGGTTAAGCAATTGTCTATATGTTTGTATGTTGTGATTCTCAATATAGTTTTAAGAGTCTTACTATAAACATATTAAGGTTGATGTCTACCGACGAGTTCCAAAATCGGTAACGAAATGCATATAGACAATTGTTTAACCATAAAAACAAGTAAAATTTTGAAATTAAATTACATATAAAGGGTGTTTTTTATTGAGGTATAGAACTTTAAGTTGGCATCACTTTTTTAACTGGCGGCCATTTTGTCAGCTGTCAAGTGATTAATATTTAGTTTGGTTTGCCATTTCATCATGAACAGGTTGACAAAAGAACAACGCTTGCAAATCGTGAAAATTTATTTCGAAAATAATGGTTCAGTTCGCGAAGTTTACCGCAAGCTCCGTCCATTTTATGGTCGACATAATCGTCCATCAGACCAATTAATTCGGTTAACCATGGATCGTTTTCGCACTACGTTTACTCTATGTGATAATACGCATCCGCAGAGACGTCGAACAGTGCGCACCGAAGAAACAATTGCCGCTGTAGAGCAAAGTGTTGAAGAGGACCCAAATGAATCGATTCGCCACCGTGCACAGCCATAGAGCCATGATAACCGACTATTTTGTTCCCGAATTGGATGGCATGAATGTGGATGAGTTGTGGTTCCAACAAGACGGCGCTGCATGCCACACAGCGCACGTCACAATCGATTTATTGAAGGAAACATTCGATGAGCGCATAATTTCGCGGAATGGACCTGTCAATTGGCCACCAAGATCGTGTGATTTGACACCATTGGATTATTTTCTTTGGGGATATGTGAAGTCGCTCGTCTACGCCAACAAACCAGAAACGTTAGGGGACTTGGAAGCCAACATTCGTGGCGTTATTGCCAACATACGACCCCATATGCTCGAAAAAGTGGTTGAAAATTGGACCTGTAGAATTGGCTTTATTCGAGCCAGCCGCGGCGGCCACATGCCCAAAATCATATTTAAACATTAATGGCATACAATTATCCTTCCAATAAAGCCAAATTGATGGACATTAAAACGATTTTCTTGTGTTTTATTTCAATTCAAAGTTCTATACCTCAATAAAAAACACCCTATACATACATACATATTTAAACATAACAATGGACGATGCAAAACTCAATACTTTAGTGGAAAACTGTGATCCTTCTGGTCAAAAACAGCTAATAAGTTACTACAGAAAAACTAAGTCCTAGTTTACACTATGCAAGTCTTATTGCTAAGCTGATTAGCAGCGTTGTCAACTTGGTGCGTTTCGCACCATTTTGGGTGCTTTTTGAAATTTTTTGTGCGAAAAATTCCTTTTTTTAAATTTCGGTGCGTTTTTTAATTTTTGGTGGCACCAACGTAAATTTAACACAACAGTGGGTTAAAACCGGAAAATTATTGTGAAACTTACCAACTTCCTGATAGCGTTAATTACCATATTAATACTAATGATGTTTTGAAAATATCACAATTTGAAAAGAAATCTCTTTTATGGCCCGATAATAACAATAATGATGAAAATATTACCTTTATTTGTTAGGAATAATAAATTTTTGGTATCTTTTTAGAAAGTTTTAAACCGAATTTATAAAATTAATATACAAAAATTTATCATCTTGTACAAATGAATGCAAGGATATGTATGTGCCCTTAATTATGAAAGTTGCATAAGTCTTATATTTCTTTGGTCGAGATATTTAGTAGATTACATTGGAACAAATCCAAAAATATTTTTTTTGTTATGCAACAGTTTAATTTAGAGTTGTGCTAGTCTGATCAAAATGTACTATATCAAATCAAAAATTTTATGACCTATGTACACTATGTATGTATGAATTTTTTTAGTTTTTTTGTTGTTGTTTTTTTAATTATGTACATATATTGTAAAAGGATGTTTATTTTTATTGTTATGTTTTTAATATGGATATATTAAACTTCGAATAAAAAAAATTAAAAATATATATGAATAAAATGATAAATAAAGAACTTTTATTAGTTTTGAATCCTTTCTATTAATCGGTGATCTTTTTAAAAAGTTTTATACAGAATTTATGAAATTAAAAAAAATTATCTATGTAATACAAATAAATATAAACAAATTTGCTAAGTTTTTTAGGTTTTATTTTTTTAAACCCTGAAATGTAAAATCCTGTTTTAGTGTTAGATTTTTAACACAAAAAATTATGTACCTTTATGCAAAATTAATTCAATAAACATTTTAAACTAAAAAATTGTAAGATTGGTGCCTTTTTTTTGCAAATGGCGCGTTTTTTCCTCCATTTTGGTGCGTTTTGAAATTTCAAAGTTGACAACGCTGCTGATTAGTTTGTTAGAGAGAGATAGAGCGAGGCGGAGAAAAGTTTTTTTAGTTTGTTTGTTTGAGAGGGCGACGAGGGGGAAAGAAACGTTTCGGTTACCTTCGTCTCTCTCTTCCACAAGCTAATTAACCCACAAACTAATTAACTAATTAATTAATCAAATTTAGAAGCAGAACGCCACAGAACAGCAACAGAAAGTAAATACTAATGAAGCCTTAATATATGGTGCACTTATTTACCGCTTTTGAGTTTAAACTACATATACATTTTAGTTTAGTTTAATTCAAATACCGTTAAAAATTGCACTGATTTTTTAGCCCTTATACTTCATTTGATGATACGAACACTTGATGTGTGCAAACAAGAATTTATCCTAATCCACACAAGAAACAGGTACAAAAAAATCTTAATATGATGGTTAATGGCATGATGCTCGCACTGGTATTCATGCATGATATTTTATACGCAAGTAGACACACAAGTTTACTTAATATGCTTGAAGTAACCTACTTTTACCAAATGAAACGCAATGCGTTAGTACGAGTATAAACGCGCTTTGACAAGATTTGATAACAAGAAGATAATTTTCGAACATTTACATTTATTTCGTAATTTCTTCGTGACTAAGTTTATTGAGCCAGCGTAAGTTAAGAAGTTAAGGTAATACACGAGTGAGAAGTTATTTCTGGAATTTCCGGGATCGAGATCCAGCGATTTATATCCTTAGCAGCATGTAAATCGGGGATTGTGTTATGCATTCTGAGAACTTCTAATACAAGAACGAGAATATTTTCCACTACACATAACAGGGGGCAAATTACGGCACTTGTTATCGAACGAAATTACCAATATTTCGATAGAGTTTATATGGAAACATTTTAAAATTTCGAATCGTATCGAATGCCGTAATCTATTCACTAACATGTTAGTTTATCTGTCATTGCCCAAAGCTGCAACGTTATAGGCTTAGATGGCTGAACAGACGTTTGCATGAGTGCATTACTGATATCGGGAAGTATAAACTGGAGGATATTAGGGCTTCATCGTGCGAATTCAGTGGCTTAATGACGGAATGAGTTTAAACTTTTTAAGCACAGGTTATAGCATAACGTTTTATTTTATTGGACCACGTAATTAACTGGCCTAGTTAGTTCTCCAATCACTCTTCCATTATTTCTGTGCTTATTTATTGGGCAAAGTGATTAAAAAAAGCATTTGCTTTTTACTTAAAAATTTCTTTAAAAAAAAAAACAAAAAACACATACATATTTTAGGTTTTAAAATAAATTTTTAAGTAAAAAGCAATTGCTTTTTTTTATTAAATTTGCCCATTGAAAGCATCGCGACACCAAAACAATGTTTGGTGCATTTTTCTATTGTAAGATTTTACAGTAAGTATCATAATTGTTCCATATTAAAGGAACCAAATAAGTTTTTGAGAGAGAATAACGATTACAGTACAACATGGTGCAATAAAAAAAATAGGAAAAGATAGTAAGTGTTTGGTATGAGAAGATATCATGTGAGTGTTAACTGTACAGCGATTTTTGCTGGCACTGTAAGTATAACCTAACAATATTATTTCTTTAAATTTGATTGAAATTTATAAGGTTGGCATACTTATCTTAATAACCAATATTTCATAAATTATACATACCTGAAAGTAAATAAACGAAAATAAATTAGTAAATATTTAGCAGGGTATGTATTAGGGTGATCGACTCGGTTTTTCAACCGGTTTTAAAACCCGGTTTTTTCACAAAACGGTTGTCGGTTTTTTGAAAATGTTGATTTTTCGATCGTCCGGTTTTTTTTACAATTTAAAAACCGGCTGAGTCGATATGTACATTTTGAAATAAAATTAGTTTTTATTATGTTAAAACTTATATCAATGTATTTTGTTGATATTCCTAAGTATTTTTTTAGTGTAAAAGTTCTACGCTTTTTTTGAGCATGGCAACATTTACTGAAACATGAAATTTAAGCGAAATTACTTTATGAGGTGATAGCAGAGGCGAACTAAATTGGCCTAATGGTGTGCAATGGATTACAAAATCCAGTTGCAAAAAATGTTTTTTTAGTTTTGTTGACATTTTGCTTCATATGTTACACCTTGTACATATGTACCATTAAGGAATAAACTCTACATACACCTATCATTTTTGGGGTTTGAGGAAACTTGGGAAGAAATTCAAAAAATTAATTATGCCAATATTTAGGGTGCTAATATGTTTATACAAAAAATAAAAAAATTATTATAATAACAACATATTAGACCATATTTGGATGCCATTTGTTGACGGCTTGGTACCGGAAATCACAGAATTTTCAAACAAGTTGACGTCAAACATTTTGCACGTATTTTTTCATGTATTTTATGCCTGTACGTAGACTTTTTTCTATGTTTTTTGAATATTTTTGCCACTGTAGGTGTTATTCATGGGTGTCATAGAAACCAATCTTATCGGAATTGGATTTGAAACCGACAAAAAAATACTTTGGTGTCATCAAATCCAATGTTGTCGGTTTTTTGTTCGGTTTTAGGTGTCATAGAAACAAATGTTATCGCTTTTAAATTGGAAATAAATCCAACAGCTTGCAGCTGTCGTTTTTTATTGAAAATAAATAAAATAGCTAAAAGCTTAATTTTTCATTTTGTTTTTACAACAGATTGGTTTTTCGCGAATATGCAAACTGATAAATTGGTAAAAAATAGTATGTACATTTTTTATGTTTTTATCGTCAATAGGGGAAGGCATAAAAATAGGTTTTCGTTAGAGTTTATTTAAAGTTGCACCCACTATGGACAAATGAAGCGTTCCGTAAACTTGAGTACATAATCTAGAATAGCTGATATTTCAACCCAGATATATGATGAATTGTTTCCAACAGCTCATTGCAATTTCTGCGATGTTATCAATTTTTTTTGCGATTTATCTAATTTACTAAGATTTTGTTATTCTTTGCAGTGTAAATGCTTTCTTCAATACATTCAGAAGTTTTTCGCAAAATAGCGATTTTTCGGAAAGTTGCGATTTTTCGCGTTATATCCGAGTTTGTTATATTTTTAACAGTTTTGGAGTTTTCTAATAAATTTTAATGCTTGTTTCTTTCCGATTTTGAAACTTCTCGCGAATTTTTGAAATGTTCGATATGAAAGAGAGTTTTTTTGCCAGTATTCTGCTTCTTAACAGTTTATGCGAATTTTAAACAGTATTAGACTTTGCTATTATTCTGCTGTTAGCAAGTTTTTGCAAATTTTTTCAATTTTCGCGTTTTGTACCGATTTTTTAACATTCCTTTAAGTTAAATCCATGTTTAAACTAATTATGGCTTGTTTGAAATTTTGCAATTTTTCGCAAGTCTTTGGATTTATTTTTTTCATTTTTACTTAGGAGCTTAACATATAAAATTTCTGCAAGCTTTTGCGAATTTTCGTAGTATTTTGCTGTTTCTCTTAGTGTTTTCTTTTCTATAATTTGTTTCTTATCCAAAGCACAATTTTTAAGAATGTTTTAGCGCAAATACCATAATTAAAAAAAATTTCGAACAAAAGCTTGCATTAGAAGCAGTAAACAAATGAACAAAAACATAAAAATCTGATTCGAACATCGAACATATTTGCATTCAAAAATAACAAAACCGACGTTTTCATGACACCAAATGAATCCAATATTGTTTTAAAAAACTGACCATCAGCAAAACCGACTTGGATTCTATGACACCGCCGATTATGATTACTTTTTTATTTTTTTATCATTTTATTTATGTCTATATATTGGCATAATTAAGTTTTTGAATTTCTTCCCAAGTTTCCACAAACCTTAAAAATTATGGTTGTATGTAGAGTTTATTCCTCAACTGTATATTATATATACATAAATATTTATGTATGTACTATACATAAGTATATGAAGTTAATTTGTATGTTTTACCTTTAATTTTTGTATTATTTTATAGTAAGGGTTTTCATGAGAACTCTTAAAATTGCCATTTGTGGAATTGGGCAAACTTGCGGACTTATTTCATGAAGCCCCTTTTGAACTTTTGCGCAAACAGTGTATGTAAATTTGAAACAAACGTCAGAAATTTCATTTAATAAAAATAAAATAACAAAATTTCAAGCAATTTTTAATTTAAAAATATATTTATTTCTATAAAAATAAAAAAGTGTGTCTGTGTATGTAAAAATGCCTAGAGAAATCAAAAAAAGCAGGAAGTTGTTGCTTACAAAATGCACAATTGCACAGATTAAGTTTACGAGTCAAAATTATTGGGCAAATTTAACAGGTTTGTGTAAAAAAATTTCTATACAATTTTTGACATTTTATTTACGAGAGTGTAAAAATGTACAATTGCACAGTTTGCGAGACTTTTGAACATTCTCATGAAAACTCCTAGTATTTACATGAACTGTTGACTCTTTTTTTTCTTAAAGCAATTTAAAATCAAAACTTTTGTATAATAATTTTCTTACTTAAAAAAACGGTTGACCGGTTTTTCCTGTATTGTAAAAACCGAAACCGGGTTTTTCATAATTTCAAATATTCGAACTATTCGAAAACCCTTTTCTTGAAAAAGTGGAATAATCGATCACCCTAGAATGTATGTAAATACTAGTGTTGTCATTCGAATAATAATTATTCGAATAAGTATTTGAATTTTTTTTTTCGAATGAACAAAACTTTTTAAATTTAATTTTTGTCGAATATTCAAATAACTCCTTCATGCTCTTTAAGTATTTATGTATGTATGTATTCATAAAGGGTGGTTAAATTTTAAGGACCGATGTTGAATGTGAACCACACCTAAACGTCAAGTGTTTTTCTACATACCATTTGACATTTCTCAATTTCAGACTAACTAAATTTGAACCATGGAAAAATACACAATCGAGCAACGCGTTAAAGTTATTCAGGCTTATTATGAAAATGGGCGTTTACATTGTGCACTTCGTGATTTTTGATGAGACATATTTTCACCTCAGTGGATTCGTCAATAAGCAGAATTTCCGCATTTGAGCGAATGATAATCCAAGAGTGATTGTCGAAAAATAAATGCACCCACCCAATATGAGGCCGGTCAGGCAGTTACTGTGAATGGTGTTAGCTACCGTGAGATGATAACGAACTTTATCTGAATTGGAAGATGTGGACAGAGGTTCCATTCGTCACAAAATTGTCGGCGACGCACAGTGGCACATTTTGTGAGTTGGCGGTCAAAATTCTATAACTTTTGACTGGGTTGAAATTTTTTAATAAATTTTTTTTTTGTTGGATAGAAGACATCTTAAGCTTCAATTTAATGTACTAACTTTAAAATCGAGCCGTATTAAAGTACACTTATATATGATTGAAAAATCACTTTTAAAATTATAGGTATTATCGGCCTTAAAAAAATAAATTCGTGAATGTAGTGCATTTTATAAATAGTAACGTTAACTGAACTAAAAAACTACATACTTAATTAAGCCGTCCACTCGGGTCCATTTTATTTTGACATTTAGCCCTCTTCTCCAATGGACCACTTAGAATACGGGTTTGAAGCTCATAATTGTTTTAAATATATTAATATTGATATAATATTTAGCAAAACTAATTTTATTTTAGTCGTTGATATCCCTGTGAAATTTTAGGGCAATCGGTCCACATTTACTCATAGGGCCCTTGTAAGTCAAATTTCGTAAAATAGCCTTGGTGATCATAATTCACTAACAAATCTAAGTTCGACAGCTTTAAATGTTATTATTATATGAATAATTTAAATATATTTTTAACGTGAATCCATAACAGATATGTAGGAGATCCATATCCGAAAAAAGGTTTTACCATAAATTCTAAGAAAATCTTTTTATTCCAAATAAAATAAAATTTCTTTTATAAATTTTCAATATTTATTGTGCTTTTTGCTCTAATTTTTATGTTAATTTGCATAGAATACATTTTTCATTTAACTGTCTTAGTGAAAATTTCATCTAAGTATGTCTCCTGTTCATCTTCAAGGAGCTGCTTGGCGTCTTTGTCCAATTCCATGGGGGTGGAATTCCTTTTTTGTCGAATGCTAGAGATATATGGATCAGAAGTGCACAGTAAAATATTAAAGAGGTCTTCATTGGTACTATATCTAGATATCTTTCTTGTGTTGTGCTCGCGAAAATATCTATAATCTTTGTTAATTTTTTCTTGCGCTTCTTCAGAAAGATCTCCAATCGGAAGCATATTGTGTTGAATAATGTTTTCCCCATGATATGGTATTTTATGGACTGTCGATGGCATATTCCTCCAATCATATTTTTCTTTGTATAGTTTCGCTGTTTCATTAGCATACTGACCAAATTTTCTTGCATTTACCATTTTATTGCATGATATTACTTGCAGTATGATTTTGTAGCGTTTTATTAATTCAAAATCTACTCCTGTAATAGCTGCAGCAGTTTCAGGATCAGAAAAAAATTTTCTTGCTGTGTTGCCATCATTTGTGTTTCCTTCTCCTTGCTTTGGCTGATCGATCAGTAAACCCAATTCTAAATATTTATCTAGTACGTGTTCCATTTTGCCTCTCTTTTGGCTTTATTTTCGTCACTATTTCGTACTGTTCCTTTAAAATCTAAATCATAGCTTAGCTTTAATATGTGTTCTATAAATCGAATTTTAGCATGGAGTGGGGACAAGCCAAACTCATAGGCTTCTTGGAAAGTAGTGTCTTCTGTTGGAAGTTGACTTAATTGGATTGCAGTTTTTTTTTTGCAAATAACACAGCTCGAAGATGATTTTGTTTCAGTTATGGCCTGTGCAACTTTTCCATCAATCATTGTAAGTAACATTTGATAATTTATTTGAATCTCTTGATCGTTAAGTAACAAAGTTATCGCTTGAAGTTTATCTCTTTTTGTTGTTTAAGTTTAGATACTTCTTCTAATATTACATCCTTCGTTTTTCCATATGTCAATATCGGTTTATTTGCTAGTAGATGGCTCAAAATTAATGTTATTTGTTTTTAGTCTTAACGGAACAAAAGATATCATAAATAAGTCAGAATCTGACATTTTTCTGCATTATACAGCTTATATCGCTTTTGTCCAGAAGATACATCGCATCCCCATTTAGAAATTAATGTTAGGCTACAGTCACCAAGTTTTTTAATATTATCTGCGTCCAATGTATTCAACAATCTTTCCGCAGTATGATTTAATATGTCTTGCAATACCACCTCTGCTGAACTTTCTGAAATGTTTATAGAATTTTGTGGTGGTAAACAATCTTTATTAATTAAAACCAAATCTCTATATTCTGGATAAATGGAGCAATGTTTTCCAACTGCCCGCTTTCGCAATTCCATATATTGATATTTTGTTAGCTTTAAGTCCAGAAATATTGAAAATGCTTCTTCAGATGTAAATTTTTTATCATCGGTTGGTGTTGGAATGCTCTTTAAAATCCTTTTTACACGCTTGGGGCTCGCTTTCATTACATTTTCTATTATATCAATTTTTTTTTTATTTTTTGTTGGTCCTAGTTGATGGAAAAACGTATCTTTAATTATTTCTTGAGAAAATTCTTCATTCATGCTTTGTAGCTTTCGTCTTCGGGACCTTTCACTACACTCCTCAACTGGTCTGGCAGGTCAGTTTTGGTTGGCTTTCAAATACAAGTTCGCTTGTAAGCCATTGTTTCTTGCAGTTAAACATTTTTTCCTTATTTCTATTACATTCATTATACCGTTTCTTTAATCGCGTTAAAAAATTATTAATTTTTTTTTAAATGGTCGCACAACACAAAATAAGGGTTTTTTAAAATGTGTAATATAACATCGTTTTTGTGTTTTTGTTCAAAATAAATTTTAGCAAGATCGTTATAACTGAACTTAGCCATCGTTTTGACAATACTGATCGTCTTTTTTAATTTTGTGTTTTTATACACATCAAGGTTTCTTGAAGCAGGTATGTGTTTCAACGAGAGAGAGGAAAGAAGAGGAGTACAGACATGCTTGTACCGACAAGTTACTTCAATTCTCTTTTGTTATTTCATTCTCATATTCAAAACTCATTAAAAACTTGAACACAAACTGTGTGTCTAAGCAACCGGACAGGTTTAAAAGAGAATTAAAGATACCTGCTTCAAGAAAACCTGATATGTCTATCGTATTTTAACCTTTATATGTATGAGCAGCAGCTACCTGGGTACACAATAAAGTTATAACAAAAGTTCGAATATATCAGTCCAAATACAACAACTCATGTACCTACCCCCGCTTATATGTAACTACACATTTTTAATGGCCTAAATTACAAAAATGCATTTAATGCATTATAATAACAGTCTTTTATTATACCCTTTTCATTAATAAAACTTCTTCGAAAAAAAGAAAAACATACACACAATACACACACAAACACATGTAGATATACCGCACTCCCATATTTAAAATATCCGACATGCAAGCAGTAAAATCATTGTAGTTCCTAGAGATGCAAATATAAATTTAAAAAATTAGCATATAATAACAGCTCAAAGTACGTACTATAACACGTTATAAGTCATTTTACGAAGTTTTTCGCAGAAAAAAAGTTGTGTTCCACTGAACATCGAGATTTGGGTATATTTTAGACCTTTATTACAATCCCCAAATCTGGGACTCGAGCAAAGTAAGGCACGATTTTTTTAATTTATTTTATAAGTTAAGAAATGATATTGTGTGATGAAATTTTTTTTTTTTCAAAAATATGTAAAACCAAAAAAGTTATGCCCACTTGAAGTTCAAAAATTTTCTAAAATATTTTGAATTTCAGCTTCTCTTAAAAAAAGCGCGTTTTTGATCACCCTATTCGAAGAGAAATAATCGAAATAAAAACTTAAATTTCTGGATTTCGAGGTTCCTATGTGTTTACTTTTATATAAAAAAAATTAAATCGGTGATACAAAAAAAATTTTTTTGAAGGCTTTTGGCCGCCATCTCTTCAAATGTGCCACTGTGCGGCGGCGGCTGAGGCAATATATACCGGCGACGGCGGCTAGCCGGAAGGAGGCGATTTTTTGTAATGTTTTGCATGTATGTATGTAGGCCTTGATATGTATATGCATATGTATGTATGTAAGAAGATGTATGTTTGTAGATAAAATATTAATAAGACAGAATTACTAACTTTAACTTAGTTAAGTTAGTGTTATGTGTAGATTGCTGAAGTTAATGCTTTTTTATAATTGTTAGTGCATTTGTTTTAACAACTTAGTTATAACTTCAAGTTGCAGCAAAATTTCATGTCAGGTGGAGAGTAACTAATAATAAACTTCAAAAATTATAAAAAACATAAAGTCTAACATAAAAATCACATTGTTATAAATGAAATGCAATTAAATTGAAGTAAAAAATTAAAATTTTTATTTGTTGTTATTTTAAAATATTTGTTCAGTAAGTATACACTAAAGTATTGAGAAAATATTATACATATACAAAAGCACGTACATACATAGAAATGTAATTTTTAAAATAAGGCGAACAGATACCTTATTTAAAGTTACCAAAGAAAACATTATTTTAAATTTCCGACAAAAGTGGTTCAACAATCTTCATGTTGTCGTGGTTGAAGAGTTGTTTTTTTACGGTTGAGCCATAGATTTAATATAGATTAAAAAAAAATTATTAATTTGCAAAATTCGGCTCAGCCATCTAGTTGTGTAAGCACCGCTGACGAAAACAAGCCGATGTCAGCCGCATGCATCGGCGGCGGCTTTGTCAATGAGAATTAGATCGGCGGCGGCTGTAAGCCGACTGTGAGCCACACGAATGGAAACTCTGGATATGGATGTGGACGATATGTGGTTTCAACAGGACGGCGCCACTTGCCACACAGCTAACGAAACAATGGCTCTTTTGCGCGACAAATTCAAATTCAAAATTTTGACCATCGGATAGAGGTGTGCCTCCGAGGTCGCGGCGGCCATTTGGCCGATATTTTGTTCCATACATAAATGAACCATACCATATTATCACAATAAAAAGAAATGACAATAATTTCCTAAATAATTTGTGTTTTATTCAAAATCAACATCGGCCCTTCAAATTTAACCATCCTTTATAAAAAATATTGATTGGTTTTTTTTAAGGATTTCTACTATTTTAGTTTAATAATCCAAAATTATTATTTTACTTATTCAGCAAAATATTTTTTATTCAAAATATATTAAAATTTATTATTGAGGTGTTGGCTTGATTCTATATGCATTTCAATGTTGTCAGGGAACTTTTATTCCGGTATTGAAAATGAAAATGTTTCTAACTATATTTTCATTTACATAAAATTACTCAATTCAGTATAAATATAATTAATTAGGCCCGACCAGTATCAGGCATAAGCTTAGTGAGAGTAATTAATAATAATTAAGCACAAAAATATATTCAAGAAGTTTCATCTGGAATGTTGCGTATTAGAGCCCTTGTATCTCTCTTTTTTAAGCGGATGTGTCCAGTAAAGTTCAAAATATTACGAGCAAGCGGATTAGGATGTGACTCGAGTTTTGTTAGATATTTGCCTGCGTTTTTGCAATTTCTTCAGTCACTAGTGGTATATTTAAATCACGATGCATATTTGAATTTTTTATGTACCATAAGCCGATGTTATCAAATGTAAAATTTTCTTTTGCCTTCGTTGGATTTTCTCAACATTTGAAGCTGAAGCAGTGACCCATAGCTGAATTCCCTAGCACCATATTGGCTTCAAAAGCGACTTGTATAGAATTAGTTTTCAGTCTAGGCTTTCAATCTCGACTGAGGGTTGCATTTCTACCAACCAGCCAATGTGCCTGAATTAATTAAAGTTTCATTTGTGTTAGCTTAGAGTCATTGTGAAGTTTGCATGCAAGCCGTCGTTCAAGATGTATATCAAGGTATTTCACATGTGAATTTTAAGAAACAGCTTGAATGTTAATTCTAAAGGGGGAAAGTATCTTTTCGTAGGGTAAATATGATCTGTACGCACTTCTGTGCGTTTAATTTTATTCTCCATAAGTTTAACCATAGCTCAAGCTGTGTTATATGTTTCTGAAGATATTGGGATGCCTCATGAGGGTTTTCGTGCATACTAAGGCAGGCTGTATCATCGGCTAAAGTAGAAGTATGGATATTAATGTTCACAGACCTAACACAAGTATTAATCAAATACAAAACTGGCCCCAGTATACTCCCCTGTGGCACACCGGATGAGATTGATTCGGGCTCATAAAGTCTCCTTCCAGAACAGTGAATTTCCGGGCAATAATGCAACTTTCCAACAGATTTAGAATGTTTATTGGTAGGTATGTATTCACTTTTAAAATTAGGCCTCCATGCCACACTTTATCAAATGCCTGAGAAACGGCAATAAACAGCGCAGAACAATAATTTTTTTCTTCAAAAGTTCTTATAAATTGAACCAATCTATGAGTTTGTTCAATGGTGCTATGCTGACTCAAGTTGATGGACCGGTATGCACCCATCATTAAATATGTTACATTTTTCAGTATCGCTTCTTGCCCAACCTCCGGTAGATGTGCGTAGAGGTGGCTTATACTCAACGGGTGTTTTAAGCTTTCTAGCAGCGCGCCACAAAGAGTAATTAGACGCTGGTGTGACATCAAGACTTTGCAGATAATTTTTAAGAGATGCAGTTTTTTCAGATGCAAGCAACTCTTGGAGTCGTTTAGTGCACTCTATAAATCTGATTTTATTTTGTGGTGATCTGTGCTGTTGCCATTCCCTTCTAGCTCTTCTTTTTTCACATACGAGACGTTCAATATCCGTTGAATAAATTCTATTAAACCCTCTCTGCGAATGGGAGATAGTAGCATGTTCAGCAACCGGTTTAATATTTTCGTTAAGATTTGCAATGTTAGATTCAATATCACTGGGTGTTCTTAGCGTAATATTTTCCGTGCGATGACTACTAAGATATTTTTTGAATCCCAGCCAATTAACACGATTGATCATCTTCATAAATGGGTGAGGTAAGACACTTCTTAATTGTTTACAGATTGTAACGATAGTCGGGTAGTAATCGGAGGAGAGATCTAGAGAAGCTTCAACGTAACAAGATCCAAGCGATTTGTAGAACTTCTCATACTGATCTTCGCTAACTCAAAATCTGGGAGGTGAGTAAATTGATGATATCAATTTTCTACAAAAATATTAGTTTTTTGCATATATTCTTCACTAACGTTGTCAAGGATATATTGCTTGAGTCTTGACTTAATTAGAATTGCAGACCCACCGCTTGCTCTCCCTCTAGGGTACTTCGTATCATACATAGTGTAGCCATTAATTTTGTATTAGCTTCCCGAAGTGAAATGAGTCTCACAGACCAACATTATATCCATACTTTTTTCCATAAGGAAGTGCTCAAGTTCAATTTTACGTTAGCGAATGCTGTTTGTGTTCCAGAAACATAGTTTTAACGAATTCAGTCTTGAAGCAGTGTATTCTGCATTCGCAGCATTTCTTGCATCATACTTGTCATATTTGTAGTAAAGTTGTTTACAGTTAGTACCAGATTCTCAATAGTAGCTTCAAGGCGACTAAAGTTAAAGCTTGAGTTTGTATTTGTTGAATTATATTGCGGTGAAACATTTTGTGTGGGAATAGAACTAGCCTTAGCAGCATCGGCATACGATACACGTAAAGTAACTGGTTTTCTCATTTGAGCAAGATTGGCGCAGTAAGCGTTTACTGATTGAGATGGAGTCCCGTAGTTTAACGAAAAAATATACAGGACATCTTCTGTAGTTAGCGGTGTGATTACCTCCACAGTTAGTACATTTTTTTTCAGTTGGGTCTTTTGTTTTAATACAACTAGCAGTACCGTGAAATTCACCACAGATAACACACACTGTAGGTAAATTGCAGTAAGTTTTTGTATGGCCATATTCTTGGCAATTATGGCACTGCACGGAACCTGAACGCTTATGTGGCTCTCCAAGTGATATTTTTCGGTATAAGAGGTATTTTAGGCTATAAATTGGATGTGTATCGTTTTTTTTGAACTGTATATCATTCGGCTCCAGTTCAACACGAAATAGAGAGTGGGGGATCTTCTCCCTATTGATTATATTAGTAACATTTTTTACCTTAAATCCTTGGCCGATAAGTGCACATTTTACTTCTTCGGGTTCAACATATGAATCTCAGCCCTTCACTACTATCTGTAGGCCTTTAGCACTCTTAAATTGGTATGTAGAAAAACTTGTTTTATTTTTTTTTTCAAATTCTGTCAAAATTTTTCGGAAATCTTTTTCTGCATATATTTGTATTTTTGTTTCGTCAATATTACCTCGTTTAATTGGAATGATATGAAAAGTATTATCACCAGGGACAAGGACTTCATGCATTTAAAAAAGGTATTTTAGGCGCCTAAGATATCACATCAATAACGCAAAATATGCACTAAAAACAATAAAATATTCACATATCTTTAAAAAAATTATTCAAAAGTAAAGTTTTCAATCTACATATCACTAAATAAAGATGTAAATATATTTTCTTTTCTCAAGAGGTGTGTGTACAAGCCTTTTATATTAAATCTTTACACAAGATTAAATATATATGTATTTATATTACAGTAAAGGAGCGATAGAAAAGTGTTGTTATTTATTTACGGCTGGCCCACGATGTCGACAAGAAATCATCTGTCGCTTAGTAATATTGAAAACAAAAACAAAATATGAAAATTTGGCCAGGCCGTTATTTTTTTATTATTCATACATATGTATTATCGAATGTGAAGTCCAATCAATATGTTCTTAGAAAGCTTTGTGCATTGAAAAAGGCCTTGTAACGTCTGTGGATGTAATCGGCTCAAATTTAAATTATTCTTTTTATATAATGTTGTATATTTATTTAACTCAACCATTACAATGAATTGAATACTAGCTATTAGATTTGGTTTTTGAATCCGTTATAATTTTTAAAAACAATATCAAGTTTCAGCATAATTGTTTCACTACTTCCGGATTTAATAGCGGACAATTTGAAATTATCAAAAGTACAATTTCCATTAAATTTGGTAGGTGTGAGTGCTTGTACAATCGTTCCACAATTCTACAACAATGCAAGCGAATACAGTTGCCAAAAACAGTTTTGCAATATTTTTTGAAATTTGAATTTTTGAGAAAATCAGCATTTATATCAAAATATGAGACAAAAATATGCATTAATAACTCAATTATACAAAAATATGCATTTTCAGCAAAATATGCAAAAATATGCACTAACAAATTGATGCTATTTTAAGCAAATTCGTTCTTTCGTAAAGATATTTCATTCTAGCCATTATCAGAGTTAAGGGGAAAAACATGCATTTGCATGAAACCCCTGTCCCTGATTATCACCAATGGCCGGCAGTAGTTTTTTAATAAATGCGTTAGATTTTTTCTCTCAAATATATAGGTGGTGGCTTAAAAGACTTTTGTGATGATACAGCTGGCTTGTCGCCCGTGTCTTGCAATAATGGAAAACGATTTTGATGATTAGCATTTGGCAGAATTTTTTAAAAGTTGAATGCTTTTCAACTAATGAAAATGCCAGATCTGGCATTGAAAATGCCAAAATGGCAACAATGTGTCACTGGCTTAAAAGACGAAATACAAGGCAACTGTAATGTTAACGAATCACTTGTTGGCATTGGACAAAGCGAAGTTAATCGCTGTCGAAAAAGTGGCTCTGCCGTTAGAAAAAGTGTATTATCAGATTTTTTATTTTTATTATTTTCATTAAGAGCTTCAGAACTCACAGTAAAATAGGCACTACTTCTATTAGAACTCACTTCACAATTATTTGTTTTTGAGGTACTCAATGTCACCTTGTTTGTGTTTTTTTTGCGGTTTTTTGTTTGTTTTTGTTATGTTTGTTTTTGACTATGTTAAAACTATTAGCAAAGCAAATAAAGCTTATTTATCAATGTCAATATGTATTCCGAATATTTTTTCGTATGATTTTTTTGTTTAGTATGTAAGAAAAACTCCGCTAAGACGTCTGTTCACTATGGCTCTCAAAATAAATAAACATAATACTTTAACACCAACAGCAATAGTTAAACCGGAACCAAAAATAATGAATTTTTTAACATGTCCTTATGTTTTTTAAACTGCTTTAGTTTCAGATATTAGTTTCATCAATTTAGATATTAGCTTCACTTTAATTTTCAACGACTTCTCCTGCAAGGAAGCATTATGAAGTGTCTGTCCAGATGCTCCCAGGGAGGAACCTTTAGATTGAGGTCCGGCTAATGCGGGCCATAGTCCAGTTATTTTGGTGTGTGATACAGCATCCATGCTGTAATTATTCTTGCCACACTTATCCTTAATCAAAAAGAGGTTTCATAAAAATGCCTAATGAAACGTTTCACGGCATTTTATTCCAGGTTTTTCATAGCTTCCAAATCCGTTTAAAATGAAAACTTAGCTAATCTTTTCGCGGTTTTATTTTCAACTACTATTTTACAATGTTTAAATGTTTCTTTTTATTTGTGCTATACGTGTTATACGTGCTAGACAATAAACGGTCTTTAAATAATTTATTTTGTTTTAATTACTACTGTACCACTCTTAGATTAAACAAGAACCAAGACGTGGACGTGGTGGTACAACGGTTCCTTTTTTTTTATGACAAACTTTTTCAATTCTTCAAAATATCTGAATTAATTTCTGGATCGTCAGGTGCATTTTAATAAATTACATATTATTTGGATCAAACTGTGTAGTTCTTTTCATTACATATTGCAAGTGGAAAAATTACAGGGACTTGACATTATGGGTTCGATTCTACTACCAAAGGGTAGTAAAAACGCATACTCAGTTCGAAAATTTTCAATGGCGTGTGAAAAAATAACAAATATAGCGCCGAAAAATTGTGAAAAACGATAATTTTTAAGGTATAGAGTGGTATGTATGGACTATTTAGGATATCTACACAGAGACAAAACTGCCTCATAGAATCAAGAAGATTTTCTCTATGAAACGTTTTTAGGCTAAGGGATAGCCCAGCATAAAGAAGCGAAGATTTTTCATAGAGATTCCTTATTGTTTTTATGTGGTTAATCTTATTAATTTTATCAAGAAGAAAACCGCATAAAATCAAGAAGAAATCTTATTATTCACAACTTTTTTTGCTTAATTTCCGTTATTTTTGGCACCAAAAAAAAACAATCCATAGAGAAAAACTTCTTGATTCTATGAGGTTTTTTATAAATTGTAAACTACATGGATTTCTTATTGATTTTATGAGGTTGCCTTATTGATTTTTTAAGATGCCTCATCAGGGTTTTCGTGCATACTAAGGCAGGCTGTATCGTCGGCAAATGTGGAAGTATGGATACTACTGCTCACAGGCATATCGCAAGTATAAATCAAGTATAAAACTGGTCCCAGTATGCTCCCCTGTGGCACACCGGATGAAATAGTTTCAGGCCTACTCGTAAAGTCTCCTTCCACAACAGTGAACTTACGGGAAATAATGTAACTTTCCAAAATATTTAAAATGTTTATTGGTAAGTAAGTCTTCAATTTTAAAATTAGGCCTTCATGCCACACTTTATCAAATGCCTGGGAAACGTCAATAAAGAGCGCAGAACAATACTTTTTTTCCTCAAAAGTTCTTCTTATAAATTGAACCAGTCTGTGAGTTTGTTCAATGGTGCTATGCTGACTTCTAAAACCAAATTGATGGTCTGGTATGCACCCACTACTAATTAGAATTGGGGACAATTTTGTTTTGAGCAGTTATTCGAAAAGCTTTGACATAGTTGATAGTAGACTTATTGGCCTATATGACTCAGCCTTGGTTAGATCTTTGCCCGGCTTTGGAATCATTTTAACCTTGGCAAGCTTCCAGCTGTGTGGATAATACTCCAGTCGTAAAATGGCATTAAATATGAATAACAGGATTCTCATTGCAAAACGAGGCAAGTTCATCAGCATCTGTTTACTAATTCCATCAATACACGGAGCTTTCTTCGGGTTGAGTTCGGCAATTAATTTTTGTAAATCACGCGTCTTAAACTTTATGTGTTGAGGGGGCAAAGCGACCACATTCGGTAAATCAGCAACACCAGTACATATATATGTTTGGCGTAAAAACGGATTTTAAGTGCTCAGCAAATAGTTTACCTTTTTCAGTATCGCTTCTTGCCCAACCTCCGGTAGATGTGCGTAGAGGTGGCTTATACTCAACGGGTGTTTTAAGCTTTCTAGCAGCGCGCCACAAAGAGTAATTAGACGCTGGTGTGACATCAAGACTTTGCAGATAATTTTTAAGAGATGCAGTTTCTTCAGATGCAAGCAACTCTTGGAGTCGTTTAGTGCACTCTATAAATCTGATTTTATTTTGTGGTGATCTGTGCTGTTGCCATTCCCTTCTAGCTCTTCTTTTTTCACGTACGAGACGTTCAATATCCGTTGAATAAATTCTATTAAACCCTGTCTGTCAATATCATCTATACAATGACTACTGAGATGTTTTTTGAACCCCAGCCAATTAACACTATTGATCATCTTCATATATGGGTGAGATAAAACACTTCTTAATAGGCTACAAATTGTAACGATCGTGGGAGAGTGGTCGGAGGTGAGATCTAGAGAAGCTTCAACTTGAATGAATCAATAACATTAGGAATTTTTGGTATGGCAGTAAGTCAGTAAGTGGACTCCCCACTCGAAATGACGTCCAAGCCCATTTTTGAAATTGTGTTGAAAAACGCTCGACCTCTGGGTGTAATAAGACGCACAACCAGGAACGTATGTTGTGCATTGTAGTCGGCAGCTGCTACATAATCTCAGTGACTGAAAATCTGGGAGGGGAGTAAATTGATGATATCGCGAAGTTTGTACAAAAACTTTCAATGCCAATATTTGTTGCTTGTAACTGTTCTTCACACATGTTTTCAAGAATATAGTGCTTGAGTCTTGACTTTATTAGAATTGCTGATCCACCGCATGCTCTCTCTCTAGGGACCTTTGTATCATATAACGTGTAGCCATTCATTTTAAAGAGGCTTCTAGAAGTCAAATGAGTCTCAGAGACCAACATTATATCAATGTTTTTTCGTAAGGAAGTGCTCAAGTTCATTTTTATGTTGGCGAGCGCCGTTCCAGAAACATATTTTTAACGTGTTCATGGCTTGTTAATTAATGCTTGAAGCAGTGCATTCTGCATTCGCAGCATTTCTTGCATCATGCTGTTCATATTTGTTGTAAAATTATTTATAGTTTGCGCCAGATTATTAATAGTAGCTTGAGTTTGTATTTGTAATTATTTGGCGGTGAAACATTTTGTGTGGGAATATAATTTTGTTTTAGAAGCATCTGCAAACGATACACGGGAAGTAATTGGTTGGCTACAAATATGCGACTTAATTTGCTTTTTATCGAGCCGTCAGGAGCACCATTTGTACATAGTGGGATATATGTACTCATCTCCTATTTTCCACAATGACCAACAATCTTCTCCAGAAATATGACTTTTTTAAAATTAATTTTTCGAAAGTCCCAAAATGGTTACAGATATGCCAATTAATTTTCACTTTATCGAGCCATCAGAAGCACCTTTTCTATAAAGTGGGATATATGTACTCATCTTCTATTTCTCACAATGACTAATAATCTTCTCCAGAAATGACTTTATTTAACTTTAATTTTTCGAAAGTCCCAAAATCGTTACAGATATGTCACTTAATTTGCTCTTTAACGAGCCATCATGACCAATAATCTTCTCCAGAAATATGACTTTTTTAAATTAATTTTTCGAAAGTCCCAAAATGATTACAGATATGCCACTTAATTTACACTTTAAGGAGCCTTCAGGAGCACCATTTCTATATAGTGGGATATATGTACTCACCTCCTATTTCCCTCAATGACCAATAATCTTCTCCAGAAATATGACGTTTTTTTTAAATTAATTTTTCGAAAGTCCCAAAATGGTTACAGATATGCCACTTAACTTGCTCTTTAACGAGCCATCAGGAGCACCATTTCTATATAGTGGTATAAATGTACTCATCTTCTATTTCCCACAATGACCAATTTCCGTTCCAAAATAGGACATTTAAAAAAATTAAGTTTCTGTGTTATTGTTATATCTGTTGTATATTCCATTAGCATAATTTCATTATTCAGATCTCGGACCACATTTTCCATTAATTTTTGGTTATAATATCAGTCCCTGTTCCTAAATTTCGTCACCGAAATAATATTCCTGTTTTACTAGGACTGTTAAGTGCTTAACAGAGCTCTGTTAACTGCAAAACGAGCTCTGTAAAATTTTTTGGTTTTTGTCTCTGATAGTTAAATTTAAATTTATCTTCACACACATACAGTAATTATGTACTGTTGAAGGTGTTGTATTAAAACAGTAAGTGAAATATTTTAGCCATTCATCCCAATCAGTTTTATCATCAACTGTTATATAAGATCGTACTCATTAAACGTTCTATAGGGTGTTTTTTTCAGAGGTATAGAACTTCGAATTGAAATAAAACACAAGAAAATCGTTTTAATGTCCATCAATTTGGCTTTATTGGAAGGATAATTTTATGTCATTAATGTTTAAATATGATATCGGGCATGTAGCCGCCGCGGCTGGCTCGAATAAAGCCAATTCTACAGGTCCAATTTTCAACCACTTTTTCGAGCATATCGGGCCGTATGTTGGCAATAACGCCACGAATGTTGGCTTCCAAGTCCCCTAACGTTTCTGGTTTGTTGGCGCAGACGAGCGACTTCACATATCCCCAAAGAAAATAATCCAATGGTGTCAAATCACACGATCTTGGTGGCCAATTGACAGGTCCATTCCGCGAAATTATGCGCTCATCGAATGTTTCCTTCAATAAATCGATTGTGACGTGCGCTGTGTGGCATGTAGCGCCGTCTTGTTGGAACCACAACTCATCCACATTCATGCCATCCAATTCGGGAACAAAATAGTCGGTTAGTCGGCTCCAATTGCTGTGCACGGTGGCGAATCGATTCATTCGGGTCCTCTTCAACACTTTGCTCTACAGCGGCAATTGTTTCTTCGGTGCGCACTGTTCGACGTCTCTGCGGATGCGTATTATCACATAGAGTAAACGTAGTGCGAAAACGATCCATGGTTAACCGAATTAATTGCTCTGATGGACGATCATGTCGACCATAAAATGGACGGAGCTTGCGGTAAACTTCGCGAACTGAACCATTATTTTCGAAATAAATTTGCACGATTTGCAAGCGTTGTTCTTTTGTCAACCTGTTCATGATGAAATGGCAAACCAAACTAAATATTAATCACTTGACAGCTGACAAAATGGCCGCCAGTTAAAAAAGTGATGCCAACTTAAAGTTCTATACCTCAATAAAAAACACCCTTTATAACTTCTTTCGACTGTACCTAATGTCTGATGATGGTATGCAGTTGAAGTTAGTTTTTCTATTTTTAATTTATTACACAGTTCTGTTAATAATAAATTTTTAAATTCGGTACCCATGTCGGAAATGAACGTCTTCATTGGACCATAAGTATAAAATGATCAAATACCGCCTTAGCGATTGTTTTAGTGCTTTGTCTTGCATTGGTATAGTCACTAGATAGATATTTAGTTAAATCACATATTATTGTGATTGCGTATACATTTCAAAGTAACGATTTTGGATACGGTCTTATTGTGTCTACGTACACCGTGTCAAATGGTTTTGTTGGTGTTGGTGTAATTGTCATCGGACTTCTAGAATGTTTCACTGTTTTGGCCGTTTGACGTTTATGACATTGTTTTACATATTTAGATACGTCTTTTGACATATTTTTCCAATAGTAATACATTTTTATTTTTTCTATTTTTCCGCAATGACCTCCTTGTATGGGGTCATCATGATATTTCAGCATAATTTCAAGAAGTCCCTTGGCATTCTTGTTATTAATTTGGGTCACTTCATTTAGTAGCGCTAGTTTAGTTTTATTTAATATTTTATTGCCCATAAGTTTAAATTCATTAATGGAGATAAATTCGAAAATTTTCTCACTAGGTGTCACTTGTAAATTATATATTTTGTGTTTACCGGCCACTTTTTCGAGCCTGGAGACAAATTGTCCTAAGTCAAAATTCCCGTTAGTAAACAAATCATTTACATATTTGTATATATGTTACTATAGATTTTCCACGTTTGATATAACATCATAACATAAATCTTCAGTTTATAATATTTTCTGACGTCAGTGTTTGTTAAAGGTACATATGTATATATGTACTGGGCTTATCATTATTTTCACCAAATTTATGCTGTTTATTTAGTGTGTTACCATTATTTTCTTTTCCTTTATTGGTCATCGATCTTGTCGTGACTTTTAATATAGAACAAATTTTATTATTCATGTCTTTAAGATCGTTTATTGTAATTTGCGATAGAGCGTCGGCAACGTAGTTATCTTTTCCCCTAAGATATTCCACTGTAAAGTTATATTCCTCGAAATCCAGTCTCATTCTTATCGGTTCTGAACTTGAATTTTTCAATGAAAACAAATAAGAAATTGTTCTATGATCGGTTCGTACTAAAATTTTTTTTCCATATATGAAATGTGTAATGGCCAAGCGAATGGACAACAAAATATAAAACAGATGGTTGGATAATTCTTGCAAGTAAAAATTTTACTAGCAATAATTTGTAATCATTTTTTAGTCTCTCAATTTTTCTCTCTCTTTTGACGCTCTCTCGTTGCAAACTTTTTGAGTTAATGAAAACTTTCCAGTAATAATTGTTACAAATTCGTAACAATTTTTAATAAATGAACAAACCTATTGCTAGTAAAATTTTTACTTGCAAGAATTATTCATTATTGTGCGTTTTATTGTCAAATTAATTATTTAAAAATATCTGAAAATTGAAAACTGAAAAATGAGCATGTATAGTAATACATTTTTATTAATTTTTGGCTGCTCAATACATATTAGAGACCTGCGTAAACAGTCTTTAAATGTAAATACGTCATGATTTTTAACTGTATTCACGTCGCATGTATTATACTAAACCAATAATAAATGCTGTCGTACTATAAGCGAAGCACGATGGATGTATTGGTGTACGTGTATATCAGTGTTAACAAGCGATGTAGCCCAGACAGCTTGTTTGTAACAAACACTCAAAAGAAGTACTGTCGATTAGTGTATGCCGGTTATTTTCCATATTGTACATTTGAGTGTGTGCGTGTAATATGTAGATGGTAAGCTATTATGTGATTAACCGAATACAACTAATGTTAATGCATGTGTGTGCCTTTGCATGTGCGCAGAAAAATAAAAGATCATACACACATACATGCATGACGTTTGTACACGCGCTCATGCGTAGAAAAAACCAAGTATCACAAATTCTTCCGTCACGAAGTGTTTTCTTCTTTACTCTTATACCTACAATACTCAAACAAATTTCTTGCAAACATTGTTGTTAACGTTTGTTTTATAAGATTTCGCTGAAGTAAAGCATTTGAAAAATCCCTCATGTCTTGAAAGTTCTTATAAGATGTCTTGTGCAGGACACTAATACATATCGGTACTCCAACGACAATGAGTATGATAGCACATTCGCATCAACAAGCATGCTTACATACAGGCATACATATCTATAGCTATCAACACAAATGAGTGCGAATATCGATAGGTGCGGGTTCGATCAAAAAAATATGCTATAGATATTCGTATCAATACGTGTGCACAAGCATGTAATGACGAGTATGACTATATGAACAATGTTACCAAATATGTAAGTAAATAAAAAAAATCGTTGTGTATGAATTTAACAAATGCCTAATTTATATTATGCATTTCTCACGAAATCTTTTTTTTTTTTTGCATGTATTTATTTATTGTATCTTCATATATGAACTAACAATAAGTATTCAAATCTTAAATCTATAAAAAAAATTATTAGGCCCGACCAGTGTCGGACATAAACTTAGTGGTAGTTATAAATAATACATTAGTAGTGATAATCAAAAAAAAAAGGGGGGGGGGGGGAAGTATTTTCAAGTAGTCCCATCTGGAGTGTTAGGTATAAGAGCCCGTGTGTCCCTCTTTTTTAAGCGGACGTGTCCAGTAAAGTTCAAAATATTACGAGCAAGCGGATTAGGATGTGATTCGAGTTTTGTTAAATATTTGCCTGCGTATTTTTCAATTTCTTCAGTTACTAGTGGCATATTTAAATCACGATGTATAATAGAATTTTGGATGTACCATGGAGCCGATGTTATTAACCGTAAAATTTTGTTTTGCCTTCGTTGGATTCTCTCGACATTGGAAGCTGAAGCAGTGCCCCATAACTGAATTCCGTAGCGCCATATTGGCTTCAAAAGCGACTTGTATAATAAAAGTTTGCAGTCTAGGCTGAGTGTTGAGTTTCTGCCAATCAACCAATATATTTGAGTTAACTTAAGTTTCATCTGAGTTAACTTAGAGTCAATATGATGTTTCCATGTAAGTCTTCGATCAAGGTGTATACCAAGGTATTTCACTTGGGAATGTTGAGGAATATTTTGATTGTTGATTCGAATGGGAGAGCAAGTATCTCTTCTTAGGGTGAACGTTATATGGACACACTTTTGTTCATTGACTTTAATTCTCCATAAGTTCAACCATATTTCCAGCTGAGTGATATGTGCCTGGAGATTGCGGGATGCCTCATAAGGGTTTTCGTGCACACTCATACAGGCTGTATCATCGGCAAAAGTAGAAATATGGATATTATTGCACACAGGCATATCACAAGTATATATTAAATACAAGACAGGACCCAGAATACTACCCTGGGGCACACCAGAAGATATAGTTTCGGGCACACTCGTGAACTCTCCTTCCACAACAGTGAACTTCCTATCAATAATATAACTTTCCAAAAGCTTTTGAATGTTTATTGGCAGATATGTCTTCAATTTTAAAACTAGGCCTTCGTGCCATACTTTATCAAACGCCTGAGAAACATCAATAAAGAGAGCAGAACAATACTTCTTTTCTTCAAATGTTCTTCTTACAACTTGGACCAGTCTATGCGTTCAATCGTGCTGTGCTGACTTCTAAAGCCAAATTGATGGTCCTTGATGCACCCATTATCAGTTAAAATTTTGGACAATTTAGTCATGAGCAGCTTTTCGAAAAGCTTTGAGATTGTAGATAGTAAGCTTATAGGCCTATATGACTCAGTCTTGGTAAGATCTTTGCCCGAATTTGGAATCATTTTGATATTGTCCAGTTTCCAGTTATGTGGAAAATACTGCATTCTTAAAATAGCATTAAAAGTAAATAGCAGGATTCTTATTGCAATATAAGGCAAGTTCATGAGCATTTTGTTACTAATGCCATCAATACCTGGAGCTTTCTTCGGGTTGAGTTGAGCAATTACTTTTTGTACTTCACGCATCTTAAACCTTAAGGGACGAGGGGGTAGAGAAACTACACTCGGTAAATCAGCAGCACCCGTACATGAATTGGGAGTGAATACAGATTTTAAATGCTCAGAAAATAAGTTACCTTTCTCACTATCACTTCTTGCCCAGCCTCCGGTCGCAGTACGCAATGGTGATTTAAGATCAACGGGTCGTTTAAGATTTCTAGTAGCGCGCCATAAAGAGTAATTAGATGCGGACGTTACATCAAGACCTTCTAAATACTTTTCCAGTAGTGCAGTTTTTTCCGATGATAGCAGCTCTTTGAGTCCTTTAGTACATTCTTTAAGTCTGATTTTATTTAGGGGTGATCTGTGTTGTTGCCATTCTCTTCTAGCTCTCCTTTTTTCACATACAAGACGTTCCATTTCCGTAGAATAAATTCTGTTAAAGCCGGTCTGCGGATAGGAGGTAGTGGCGTGTTCAGCAGCCTGTTTAATATTTTCGTTAAGATTGGCAATATTAAATTCAATATCATCGCATGATCTAAGCTGAATGTTTTCTACGCAGTGACTACTAAGATATTTTTTGAATACCAGCCAGTTGATTCCATTAATCATCTTCACATATGAGTTAGTTAAATTACTCCTTAGTGGGTTGAAAATTGTAACTATTGTTGGAGAGTGATCGGAGGACAGATCTAGAGAGGCCTCTACATGAATTAAGTCCCTATGAATATTTTTCGTGACGGCAAAATCTATAACATCTGGAATTTTTCTTACGTCAGTAGGCCAGTAAGTAGGCTCCCCATTCGAAATGACATCTAAGCCCATTTTTGAAATTGTATTGAACAAGGCTCGACCTCTAGGTGTAACAAGACGCGATCCCCAGTAGGTATGTTTTGCATTGTAGTCACCAGCTGCCACGAAACAAGATCCAAGCGATTTGTAGAACTTCTCATACTGATCTTCGCTAACTGAAAATCTGGGAGGTGAGTAAATTGATGATATCACGAAATTCGCACAAAAATTTTCTACGAAAATATTCGTTGCTTGCAAATATTCTTCACTAACGTTGTCAAGGACATAGTGCTTGAGTCTTGACTTAATCAGAATTGCTGATCCACCACATGCTCTCTCTCTCGGGTCCTTTGTATCATATAAAGTGTAACCATTTATTTTAAATAAGCTTCTTGAGGTCAAATGAGTCTCAGAAACCAACATTATATCAATATTTTTTTCCATGAGGAAGTGCTCAAGTTCATTTTTATGTTGGCGAATGCCGTTTGTGTTCCAGAAACATATTTTTAACGTGTTCATGGTTTATTAACTAATGCTTGAAGCAGTGTATTCTGCATTCGCAGCATTTCTTGCATCATACTTGTCATATTTGTAGTAAAGTTGTTTATAGTTAGCACCAGATTCTCAATAGTAGCTTCAAGGCGACTAAAGTTAAAGCTTGAGTTTGAATTCGTTGAATTATTTGGCGGTGGAACATTTTGCGTGGGAATTGAACTAGTCTTAGCAGCATCAGCATACGATACACGTGAAGTAACTGGTTGGCTGATTTGAGCAAAAGTGTCGGAGTTCGCGTTTACTTGTAGAGCTGGAGTTAGCTTGGGTTTTTGACCCATAGCCTGTTTAACGAAAGAAAATACAGGGCACCCTCTATAGTTAGCTGTGTGATTACCTCCACAATTACTACATTTTTTTCTGCTTGATCTTTTGGCTTAGTGCAGCTAGCGGTACCATGCAATTCACCGCAGATAACACACACTGTATGTAACTTGCAGTAAGTTTTCGTATGGCCATATTCTTGGCAATTATGGCACTGTACGGGACCTGAACGCTTACGTGGCTCTTCAACTGTGATTTTTCGATGTAAGAGATACTTTACGTTATAAACTGGATGGGCTTCATTTTTTTTCAATTGTATGTCATTCGGCTCCAGTTCAACCCGAAATAGGGGTTGGGGGACCTTTTCTCTATTAAATATGTTGGTAACATTTTTTACCATGAATCCTTGGTCGACAAGTGCACATTTTACTTCTTCGGGTTCAACATATGAATCTATGCCCTTTAATACTATCTGTAGGCCTTTAGCACTCTTAAGTTGGTATGTGTAAAAATTTGTTTTATTTTTTTCGAATTCACTAACAATTTTTCGGAAATCTTTTTCATTATATATTTGGATTTTAGTTTCATCAATATTACCTCGTTTAATTGGAATGATGTGAAAAGTATTTTCACCAATGGTCGACAGTAGTTTTTTTATAAGCGCGTTAGAATTTTTTTCTCTCAGATAAATAGGTGGTGGCTTAAAAGACTTTTGCGATGATGTAGAGGGCTTGTCGTCGGTGTCTTGCAATAATGAAAAACGATTTTGACGATTGGTAGATGATGCGCTGTTATCCCTAGACATCTTTGGGGCAGATGAAATTTTTGAAGAATTTGGGCTTCGCCCACGCTTTACCACTGTTATATATCTGTCCATTCCCACTTGTACCTTGGGTTTTGAGCTACTGTTATCTGTAGTGATAACTTGGTTTAGTGATGAAGGCGAGCCCGATGCGGATGATATCGCAGACTTAAATGAAGAAGTACTAGGTAATGGTAATGTTAACGATTCACTAGTTGGCATTGGACAAAGCGAAGTTGATCGCTGACGAAAAATTGGCTTTGCCGTTAAAAAAAGATTTTCATCAGATTTATTATTTATATTTTTTTCATTAAGAGTTTCAGAACTCACAGTAAAATAAGCATTTCTGCCGTTAGAACTCACTACAAAATTTTTTTCCTTTGAGGTACTCATACAGAGTATTATTCCTCAAGGGAACTTTGTTTGTGTTTACGGTTTTTTTTTTGTTTTTGCTATTTCTTGCTATGTAAAAAATATTAGTAAAGCCAATAAGCTTATTTATCAAGGTGAATATGTACAGGGTGTTTTTTATTGAGGTATAGAACTTTAAGTTGGCATCACTTTTTTAACTGGCGGCCATTTTGTCAGCTGTCAAGTGGTTAATATTTAGTTTGGTTTGCCATTTCATCATGAACAGGTTGACAAAAGAACAACGCTTGCAAATCGTGCAAATTTATTTCGAAAATAATGGTTCAGTTCGCGAAGTTTACCGCAAGCTCCGTCCATTTTATGGTCGACATAATCGTCCATCAGAGCAATTAATTCGGTTAACCATGGATCGTTTTCGCACTACGTTTACTCTATGTGATAATACGCATCCGCAGAGACGTCGAACAGTGCGCACCGAAGAAACAATTGCCGCTGTAGAGCAAAATGTTGAAGAGGACCCGAATGAATCGATTCGCCACCGTGCACAGCAATTGGAGCCGACTAACCGACTATTTTGTTCCCGAATTGGATGGCATGAATGTGGATGAGTTGTGGTTCCAACAAGACGGCGCTACATGCCACACAGCGCACGTCACAATCGATTTATTGAAGGAAACATTCGATGAGCGCATAATTTCGCGGAATGGACCTGTCAATTGGCCACCAAGATCGTGTGATTTGACACCATTGGATTATTTTCTTTGGGATATGTGAAGTCGCTCGTCTACGCCAACAAACCAGAAACGTTAGGGGACTTGGAAGCCAACATTCGTGGCGTTATTGCCAACACACGGCCCCATATGCTCGAAAAAGTGGTTGAAAATTGGACCTGTAGAATTGGCTTTATTCGAGCCAGCCGCGGCGGCCACATGCCCGAAATCATATTTAAACATTAATGGCATAAAATTATCCTTCCAATAAAGCCAAATTGATGGACATTAAAACGATTTTCTTGTGTTTTATTTCAATTCAAAGTTCTATACCTCTAAAAAAAAACACCCCTTATTACGAATATTTTTTGTATGATTTTTGATTTTGTTGTTTTTTATATTTGTTTCGTATGTATGTATGTAAAAAAAAATCCGCTATAATGTCTCTTCACTATGAAGGTTCAACGAGAACATGAAATCTAGTTCACGAAAATTTTTCTATTTGCTAATTGCAGCGCTAGAAACGACACGTAACATGAATCACTGAAGCATTTTTGACAACTTTTTTGATCTAATTTGATTCTCCAGGAATCCTGTTGACAAATGAAACAATTTTCATCCAACCAATTTTATGAAAAAATGCGTATATATGAGGCGGGTTTCTTTAGCAAATTTCTATTAAAAAAGTTATATATTGCAAAAATTATGCAAACTCGCAAGGATTAAAACAATAAAAAAATCCCCTAAAACTGATTATATAAACCTCAAAAAAGCAATAAGTCGAAAATTTATTCCGCATATTAATCGCGAAAACTTGCAAAAACGCGAATATTATTTAAGAAAAATGTCTAAAACCTAAAGAATGTGAACGAAAATACTAAGTAGATTTAAAAAATCAAAAACAGTCTTACTTACAACAAGTTGCGAAAATTCGTGAATAATCTTTTAATTGAAAAAAAGCCTTAAAATGTATTAAAAAAACACCAAAATTGTAACGAATGTCAAAAACTTGAAAAAATTTGCGACCATGTCGAACATTAGCAAAAACTTGGTAACATAAAAAAAGATAAAAGATATCATAGTCTGATACTGGTTGAAAATCTTTAAAACTGACAAAAAAAAAACAAATAATTGGGAACAATCACTTTTATTGCGAAAAAAAGAAAACATTTGCGATAAATATCCCTAAAATAACTTACATAATACTTAAAGATCTAAGGAATGCCGAAATGGAGAAAATTCGCTAACATCAAATAGATATGCAGATGGATTAAAAATCGGCAAAATGGTAAAAAAAAGCCAAGATTTGGCTAAAAAGTCAGTTTTATCGCGAAAATTGGCGACAAACAAGCGCTAAAATTGCAAAAATTGTAAAGAATGCCATGGTTCAACCTTTCTTCCACTAATTCTGCTCTTAGCTCAGATCTAAAATGGAGCGTGTTTCTACACCCGCGGTCAAATTACTCCCGTAAATATTTTATAGGGCTTTTAAATCTAAGGACTGCGAAGAGTATGTGTGTGGGGTAAAACATTTTTATTGAATTTTATGTTAAAATAGTTTGAAAAAAATGTTATTACCTCAACAACTACAAACTAGTATTTCTGGCAACACTTATCAAAAAATATTAAAAAAAACCGAATGTGTTGCAAGTCATGGGTATGTCGATACATATGCGTAGATATGCGGGATGTAACGAAGAATGCACATCGATACATACAAGTATGAAATAAAGTGCGCAGGGGTATACGCAAGTATGAGAATGAATAGATATCAACACGCACTAGCATAAAAAATTTTCGATATGTGCGGGAGTATCCAAAAATTTTTGTATCGATTGGCTTTCCCTGGTAAACGTATGAAAAAAGGAAGCATGTTTTCTTAATTTATTGTGGTTCTTTCATTAATGCCCGTTATTTCTAGCTATAGATATCTAATAGTGTACAGATATCTATCGTGTAAGTTAAATTTTTTATAAGGCAAACTCGTTGGAAAAAACCTTAGGTAAATTACCTGTTTGTAGAAATAACGGGCATGAGCCACACATAAACTCGAATTTTAATGGCAAATAATTTTGTTTGTTTCTCATATATGATCAGAGATGGAAAGTCGCATTTTTGTAATTGTTAATAGAATAAAAATAAAAAGTTAAGAAAAATGCATAAAATAGTAAAAATGCATGAAACTGTGTGAAGAATTTCATATTAAAAGTCAATTTCTAAAAAAATTGCAATTTATAATATTCTCAAACGAAATACATCAGAAAAAGTGCAATTGTATCATGATTTCCATCCATGGTTCTGATATGAATAAAATTTTCTTGCAAGTTTTTACAAGTAAAGCATTAAACACATAGACCACAGCAGGCTACATGGCTACAAGACTACAAGTGCCGTTGGCAACAAATGTTGCCTGGTAGCCAGCTACTTAATCATTTTGAAGACGGCAGCGACACCATAAATATGTATATATTCAGTGGCGCCGCTTTCAAATATTTTACATTTATAAAAATAAAATAGTTTATACAAAAATATAAAAACAAATCATTATATTTATTTATATATTTTTCTGGAATTTTACTATTTATAAGTTTCGCAATTTCTTCAATAAATTTAGCAATTTTTCGCTAACTTGCGAATTTTTCGCGTTTTCCGCGTTTTTTTTTCTCCAAACTTTTTATATTTTAATGGCTTTCGCGATTTCTAATCAATTTTAGCGTTTGCTTCCGATTTTGCAAATTTTCACGATTTTTTGCAAAGTTCGCGATAAAAGCGACATTTTACATGTTTTTAGTTTCCCAAGAGTTTTGCCGATTTTTTAAACAATGTTAGACTTTTTTATCATACCGCTGTTAATAAGTTTTTTTAACCCACCTGGATAACTATCTTGTTGTGATGTGGTGGCTTAAGTGCAAGCTGTGGTTACTGTTCTTGCTTCAGGGTCACTGTCATTTCCTGATTTAAGGGCAGTGACTATAAAGGCATGCATACTAAAGGTTGTCCGGTTACAAGTGTCTGGTACATAGTTATGCCTACTGTCGTATTGTGCTAGAACACGGAAACACTTTTTAAGGTCAAGGTGGTAGGGGGCTGTGCCGATGACCTGAATGGCTAATTTAGTGTATAAATAAAATTAGTCGCTAGCAGTGACCCTCCTCCAACGCCTATGGCACGGGTTGGTTGTAGATAATTTTGCCTAGTCCGCGCCCGCCGTCACTGCGCGGATGGTCCTCTCATTTACTTGCATACTCGTGTGAACAAAATAGACTTTTCGAACAAAAACTTTCATTAGGACGATGACGTTGACTCCAAGGACGATACGTTGGGGGGAGAAGAGTTGCTGACTCTCGTGCATGAGAATTTACTCACGCAGGAGAGTCAGTTACTCAAAGAACTAGAGGGAGTTGATGTTGATGAAATCACACTGATTTCAACTAGCAGTCGGATTTTATAGGCAGATCTCTTAGACTCTGGATCTAGTCAGATAAGTGACTCAGTGGGTAAGGGAGGGCAGTCATCGTCCTGAAATAAAATTGTCCGACAGGACGCCTTCCCAGCAAATAAGGGCAACGATGGTCGGACAAAATTGGATAAAGCCAAGAGCGGCACTAGGAAATCTCTGGACTTTCTGGATAAGATGGGCAAGAGAGATCCGAAGCTGTATACGGCCTGGACGGAGTCCAGGCTATACCTCGCAAGAGTGTAGGGGCTGTATCGACGGGCACATTCAGCTCCAAAAATAAGGAGTCTGGCGGTGCCTTGCTTGCCAATGCGATCAGGTCGTCGATGGTTGAGGCTGACAAGGCACAGTCAGGTGGTAAGAAGAAGGCTGTCAAACCAGATGGCTCTCTTAGGGACCCCCGAAAGGAGTCAACGAAGAGAGCGAGATCTGGCGATGGCATACCCTCTACGTCAAGGAAGGTGAAGAAGCCGACGAGCCAGGAAGGTGACGTTCGGGCGGCTGTCATAGATAGGAATGATCCGGATGGGAACTGTGGCAGCTGGTTGAAGGTAGGCTCATCGATGAAATCGGCCTAGCGGGGGTAAAAAAGGAGGAATTGCAATTCCATGGCGCGTACTGGGCGAGGGGTGTCAAACTTGTTAACTGCAGTAATAAGAAATCATTTGATTTCCTTAAAACCGTCGTTGATAGGTGTGGCAACCTTCGACCGGAGGCGAAACTGGAGGCAATTTCAGCCTCAGATCTGCCTCTCCGCGCAGTGGTGACAGCATGGTTTCTACCACCCGCTAGATCGATGGAAACCGTACTGTCGGTACTGACAGCGCAGAACTCGCCTCTCAGTACAAACCAATGGAAGCCTTTGGCGTCAATGGATTGTAGAGAGAACGCGGGTAAAGATCTTCGGTTTGCGTAGATCAGGAGTCTCTAAAAAGACTGCAGTCGTTGGGGGGTGTTGTGAAGTTCGGCTTGGGGACTGTCAGATTTAGATTTACTAGGTCGGATGATCCCAAGAAGGCTGCGGGTGGTGCAGATAAACCTGCACCACAGTGAGGCAGCCTCGGCTGAACTGGTAAAACACCTCAATAGGTCGCGAGTAGACGTGGCTCTCATCCAAGAACCCTGGATTAATCACCCCTATCGCGAATGTTATGGGAATAAGTTGTTTGGGAGTAAACGTGTATTCCCATCCACAACAAATTGGTATCGCGAATGTTTTGGGAGTAAAAAGTCTATTGTGAATATCATGGGAGTAACAATTTCTATTTATGTTTATTTGCGTTTCCTGATTTTGGAAGAAGAAAATCAATCCACGGAACAATTGCAGTGAAGACATATACGCGATGAATCAGATCCGCTATCGTTAACGGAGTCAAGGTAAATGTCGTAAAGATTTAAATGTGTTTGTCTCTAAATCAAATGTTTTTGACAGGTTTCAGGAATATTATAGACTTAACAAAGATGCTTTCTAATTCCTACTGAACGTGTTGGAAGAAAACTTGCCTCCTAGGGGTAAAATGTTTTGGACCACCACCAGTTTTGTTGCGGTTTTTTTTTTTGGTTTTCGGTGAGTTTTTTTCTTATGTGTCGTTTTTGGTCGATCCACACCTACATATGTATGTATGCATATAAATTTTAAGTCACGGTTCTTAAACCAACAATAAACATTCGCTACATATGTATGTACTCTTACCTTTTTCCACTCCGCTATAGATTTGATAGGCGGCCCGCGGCCGTTCAACGTAGTGCTTAGCACATTCCAAAATTTTGCCACATCCTCTTTTTTCTCTTTTTGAAATCGCTTAGCATACGCTGGCTGCGCGGACAGGCAAGTACTTTGATCTTTATTAATGCTCTTTCAATAAAATAAGTGTAATAAAGTTGGACATTTAAAAACAAATATGTAGCAACTAACTTACATGTGTACTTCTTGTTCCCAATAACAATTTTTGTGAATTAATTTTGTAAAATAGTTGTTGGGAGTAAATATTCGTGATACCATATTTTTTATGTTTGTGAACGCATTCACAAAAAATTTTTATGGGAACATTCACGATAGCAAATCATAAAATTTGGGAGCTTTGTCTTGGGAACGTTTATTCGCGATAGGGGTGAATAAAAATAAGGTTTGCGGTTTAAGAGTCACAGGCTACACATTGTATGTCCCTGTCACAGGGGATAAGGTAAGGACTTGCATTTTAGCAAGGGATGGGCAAGGATTTACTTTATTTAATTCTTTCAGTAACGGAGACCTTACAGTCGTTAATGGAGGGGCCAGGGGTAAGCAGGAAATTGTGCTTGCAGCGGTCTATATGCCCTATAATGCGGTTGATCCACCGGGGGCTGGTGTGCAGAAGCTGACCGAGTATGCAAGGGTAAGAAGGATTGCATTGGTACTCGGCTGCGACGCTAGTGCGCATCATAGTCAGTGGGGGAGCAGCGGCATTAACAAAAGAGGTGAGTTGGTGTTTGATTTTATAACTTCTAGCAATATGTTTATTTGCAACAGGGGTAACGTACCCACGTTCAGGAATAGGGATAGGGCAGAGGTTATAGACATAACACTGACTAACAGAGATAGGAACCTGGTAGGGGACTGGATGGTAGATAAGGACTGTACGTTTTCGGACCACAGTAGTCTAAATTTTTTAGGAGAAAGGATTCCATATAGGAATCCAAGGACTGACTGGGATACCTATAGGGCCACTGTTGATATGAGAGCAAGGGAAACTCCGCAGGGTGTGGATACACAGAGAGCAGTGGAAGATGAGGTGGAATATTTCACTAATACTTGTAGGAATTGTTTTGAACAGTCCTGTCCAGTGGTTTACCCGAGCAAAAGAAAGCAGCCTTCGTGGTGGACCAAAGATCTAAAAGATCTGAGGTTTTTGGTTAGAAGATTGTTCAATAGGGCGAAACTCACAGGAAGTATTGAGGACTGGAACAATCATAAGGTATTGTATAATAAGTACAAGGGTGATCTCAAAAGGGCGAAAAGAGCCTCATGGGGGAAATACTGTGAGGAGATTGATTCCGTTATGAGTTATCGAGTTATCGAGATTTCGGGTCCCAGGAGCCCTAAAAGCAGCATGGGCAATAAATACATTTGAACCATATAAATAACCGGGTCCAGATGGTATTTTTCCGACCATGTTGCAGAATGTCACAGAGCGCGTACTACTGTCTCTGGTGTATATCCTTAAGATATGCTTAAGCAGGAGGTTTATACCGAAAGACATGCCGTGTACTGTAGGCTTAAGCCAAATTACATGTGATAATTATTCGAAAACGGCTAGCTGTTCCGTTCAACTATGTGTTTGCAGAATATTTACAACTAACTTTGGTGTTATTTGTTCATTAATAATTATCACATGTGTTTTTTATTGAGGTATAGAACTTTAAGTTGGCATCACTTTTTTAACTGGCGGCCATTTTGTCAGCTGTCAAGTGATTAATATTTAGTTTGGTTTGCCATTTCATCATGAACAGGTTGACAAAAGAACAACGCTTGCAAATCGTGCAAATTTATTTCGAAAATAATGGTTCAGTTCGCGAAGTTTACCGCAAGCTCCGTCCATTTTATGGTCGACATAATCGTCCATCAGAGCAATTAATTCGGTTAACCATGGATCGTTTTCGCACTACGTTTACTCTATGTGATAATACGCATCCGCAGAGACGTCGAACAGTGCGCACCGAAGAAACAATTGCCGCTGTAGAGCAAAGTGTTGAAGAGGACCCGAATGAATCGATTCGCCACCGTGCACAGCAATTGGAGCCGACTAACCGACTATTTTGTTCCCGAATTGGATGGCATGAATGTGGATGAGTTGTGGTTCCAACAAGACGGCGCTACATGCCACACAGCGCACGTCACAATCGATTTATTGAAGGAAACATTCGATGAGCGCATAATTTCGCGGAATGGACCTGTCAATTGGCCACCAAGATCGTGTGATTTGACACCATTGGATTATTTTCTTTGGGGATATGTGAAGTCGCTCGTCTACGCCAACAAACCAGAAACGTTAGGGGACTTGGAAGCCAACATTCGTGGCGTTATTGCCAACATACGGCCCCATATGCTCGAAAAAGTGGTTGAAAATTGGACCTGTAGAATTGGCTTTATTCGAGCCAGCCGCGGCGGCCACATGCCCGAAATCATATTTAAACATTAATGGCATAAAGTTATCCTTCCAATAAAGCCAAATTGATGGACATTAAAACGATTTTCTTGTATTTTATTTCAATGCAAAGTTCTATACCTCTTAAAAAAACACCCTATAATTTGGCTTAGAAAGCTATACGAACTTTAGCCTGTTCAAATCATAAATATACAGAAACAAATGAAGTTCGAAAAATAATAATTAAATTAACTAAATTAATATTAATTGGCTTGTGGCAAAAATTAAACAAATATACTTAATAGTAACAAACCAAAAAAGTTTGTCTTAAGTAAAACAAAAATAAGCAAATTAACTAACATGTGTATAATTAGTAAAGAACAAACGGCAATGGTAAGACTGTTGTAAATTTAGAGATGGTAAAGTGAGCGAGCTTTCATTACAAAAAATCTTTCAGCAAATTGAAATACGATGAATCAAAACAATTCACATATTCCATTTGTAAATAAAAAGTTTCGTATATAAAGCAGAAATCTACATCAACTGACACCACACTAGTGTCCTGCATAAGACATCTTATAAGAACTTTCAAGACATGAGGGATTTTTCAAATGCTTTACTACAGCTAAATCTTATAAAACAAACGTTAACAACACTGTTTGCAAGAAATTTGTTTGAGTATTGTAAGTATAAGAGTAAAGAAGAAAACACTTCGTGACGGAAGAATTTGTGATACTTGCTTCTTTCTACGCATGAGCGCGTGTACAAACGTCATGAATGTATGTGTGTATGATCTTTTATTTTTCTGCGCACATGCAAAGGCACATACATGCATTAACATTAGTTGTATGCGGTTAGGGGCTGTCAATATATTACGTAACGCTGTTTTCCTCGATTTTTGACCCCCCCCCCCTCTTTACTAGTAACAGATCGTAACAAAACTAAGTACCCCCCCCCCCCCCCACCCAGGAATAACGTAAGAATGAGATAAAAAATAAATTAAATAGTTAAAAGTTTTTATTGAAAAAAATTAAATTTAGTTCATTGTTTTAAATTCATTTATTAGACTAGCACAGTGCGTAGACAAAAATTAAATAAGCTTACATATGAACGTACTCCATATATTGGCGAAACTATTTTTTAAATTTCTTCCCAAGTGTCCTCAAACTCCAAAAATTGTGGTTTTATAGAGAGCTTATTCCTAAACTGTATGTCTGTATGCATTAGTGATGTGTATTGGAATTCCAAAACATTCGGCCGTTTCTAGATATTCGTATTCGTTTAAAAAAATATAAAAGAAATTTATAAATCCAAAACGAAATTTAAATGAATGGCACATAAATATTAGTTTGTAATAATTAAAAAAAAATTATTTTTTATTTTTTTTTTTTTGCTATGCGTTTTTTGCCAAATAATCTACTATAGTTTTTCGTATTGATGACTGAGCAGTATTTCAAACATTAAGACGAGAATTGGCATTAGCCTTGCGGGTATTTCAGAGAGCTTAAAGATGACTCCGTTTGGCCATCTTTAAATCAATCTAAAATGTGCGTGAAACAAAAAAATTATATCTAGGATCAATAAAGGTTGCCATTGTGAATTACATTCTACAACATTACATTTTCAATAGATATTTGCCCATTAAAAAATATACCTTAAAATTAGAGGGGCACACAATCTAGTTCCTCGACGCATTTCACTGTTGTTTTCATATTTTTTAAGTTCTGTTGCATAAAAAATTCAAATAATATCCTTATGAAAATACGTCTATGTATGCAAGTTTCCATTAACACATCTCTCAAAACTTAAACATTGTAGCCCAAGTTTAAACTAAATAATTTGATATTGTTATATACATGTGTACATGGAAGAATATATTTTTTGAAAGGACGCTTTTTTGTCCATGAGAATTGCAAGAAACATTTTCCTAAACCTCTGCAAATACCATTTCCTTCTATGTATTTGGTGGATTTAATGTTAATATATGTTGCAGTTTAATATAAAAAGAAGTTTTTATGTACATACATATATTAAGAATATTTAAGAATGTAAATGGATAAAAAAAGATGAGGAATTCAGAACCAGTTCAATTCAGTTTGACTACAATTTATTTAATTTATTATAAAAACTTTGTATAATTTTCAAATATTATTTAACAACTATTAAATTTTTGGATAGTTTTCATAAGCTCTAAGGTACGTTTTAAATATTCGAATTCAAATTCGCGAATATCAAAAGTTGACATTCGGCAGATGTATGTAGTATACATAATAGGGTGATCGATTATTCGACTTTTTCCAGAAACCGGATTTCGAATAGTTCGAATATTTGAAATTATGAAAAACCCGGTTTCGGTTTTTACAATTCAGGAAAAACCGCTCAACCGGTTTTTTTTAAGCAAGAAAATTATTATAAAAAGTTTTGATTTTAAATTGCTTTATAAAAAAAGGGTTAACAGTTCATGTAAATACTATAAAACAATACAGAAATTAAAGGTAAAACATAAAAATTAACTGCATATACTTATGTATAGTACATATTTATATATAATATAAAGTTGAGGAATAAACTCTACATACAACCATCATTTTTTGGGTTTGTGGAAACTTGGGAAGAAATTCAAAAAATTAAATATGCCAATAATAAATATGTTTATGCAAAAAATACAAAAATAATTATAGCACCTATAGTAGCAAAAATATTAAAAATACATGGGAGAAAAGTCTGCATACAGGCATAAAATACATGAAAAAATGCGTACAAAATGTTTGATGTCGTCAACTTGTTTGAAAATTCTGTGACTTCCGGTACCAAGCCGTCAACAAATGGCATCCAAATATGGTTTATTATGTTGTAATTATAATTATTTTTTTATTTTTTTTTTAATTTTTGTATAAATATATATATATGAGAAACCTAAATATTGGCATATTTAATATTTTGAATTTCTTCCCAAGTTTCCTCAAGCCCCAAAAATTATGGTTGTACACAGAGAAAACAGTGCCTAATAATTACCTCATAAAATATAACAAAATTAATAAGAAATCTCTATGGTTTTTTTTTCAATAAGGAAATCTTATTAATTTCATAGAGAAAACCTTTTTGAAAAAATCAAGAAGAAATCTTGTAGTTTTTATGAGGTTATCTTATTGATTTTTTTAATAAGGTTTTCTTCTTGATTTTATGAGGCGACCTCATAAAATAAAAAAAAATATGACTTTCTTTATTCTTTGTGCTTTCTTTGCTTATATATTTTCATTTAAATTCTATACCATATACTTTGAAAGGAGACAAGTATTGAACCAGCAAACTTCTGACTGATAGACAAACACTCTAACCAATATGCTAACAAGCAGTCTGAATAACCATTGAAATAATTTTGCAAACATGCTTATACAAAAACGAAAAAGATCATGAAAAAAAAATTGTCTGTGGCTATTTATAGATATGAAATAACAAAACACCTCATAAAATCAAGAAGATTTCAATAAGATGCTTTACACATAATCATATAGGAACCTAATAAAATCAAGAAGAAAACCTTATTGAAAAAATCAATATGATAGCCTAATAAAATCAAGAAGAAAACCTTTTTAAAAAAATCAATAAGGCAACCTAAAAAAATCAATAAGAAATCCATATAGTTTACAATTTATAAGAAAACCTAAAAGAATCAAGAAGTTTTTCTCTATGGATTGTTTTTTTGGTGCCAAAAATAACGGAAATTGAGTAAAAAAAGTTGGGAATAATAAGATTTCTTCTTGATTTTATGTGGTTTTCTTCTTGATAAAATTAGTAAGATTTACCACATAAAAACAATAAGGAATCTCTATGAAAAAATCTTCGCTTCTTTCTGCTGGGATACCCCTTAGCCTAAAAACGTTTCATAGAGAAAATCTTAATGATTATATGAGGCAGTTTTTTCTCTGTGTATGTAGAGTTTATTCCTTAATTGTATATACGTACATATGAATGTATGGACAAGGTGGATATCTACCTCTATACAAAATATGAAGCAAAATGGCAATAAAACTAAAAAAAAAACTTTTTGCAACTGTATTTTGACATCTATTGCACACTATAAAGCCAATTTAATTCGCCTCTGATATCACCTCATAAAATTAATTCTCTTAAATTTCATGTTTCAGTAAATATTGCCATGCTCTTACGAAAATCAACAAAACATGCAATATGTACAAATCGAAAAGTATTCGACTCAGCCGGTTTTTAAATTGTAAAAAAAAACCGGAATATTCGACATTCAAAAAATCAACATTTTGAAAAAACCGACAACCGAATTTTGAAAAAACCGGATTTTAAAACCCTAATACATACTCATATATAATATATGCAGGCAACACGTATGATCAATTAAATAAATAAATGAGAAAAACATTCGTATTTTTGTACAAAATTAGTAATTTTTTCTGTTACGTAACATTTCCAAATAATTTTTGTTTAAACATTTTTAAACAAATTACATATTATTTCTTGAACATAATCAGGTATGTAATAGAAAATTATCGTTTTCGTCTTCTAAAAACTATCAACAACACACTAGTGATGGAAACATCGAGCATTTTCACAAAACGTATCCAAACTCCAACAAAGTACAATTTTAGCAACTTTTGAAAAATAAAAAACAAAAGTGTATATGAAATTGTAGCAAATTTAAATATAAACAACTTTAGCCATTTTGGCATTTCGCATAAAACTGCAGTTTTTCTTAACAGAATACTTCTGTTATACACATTAAAATCTTATATCGTAAAATTTTCTACCATACTGCATTCACAGAATATAAAAATTTTTTCTCGTTCAATTTTTATGTAAGAAAAGGTTAGCAAAAATTAAAAAAAAAAAATAATAAGCGAACATTTGAAAATATGATTTTGTAATTCTATGAATAAAAATTCATCGACCAAATGGCAATGTTGTTTTAAAACACATTTATGAAATTTAATAAGCTTTCTAATGCTGGTAATTAGGTTGAAAGCCGTTAAGAACTGTTGGAGTTATAGACAAATTACTAAAGCGAGATTTTTTAATTTTTTGGAAAAGAGGAATTTTTCTTCAAAACACAAGAAAACGATTTGATAGACCACTTCCCGTTTGGTTTACACCAAAATTCTTGGTTGATGAAGGAATTTTGAAAAAAAGTGTAAAAACTGAGACGGTCTAATGTACATATGTATGTGTATGTGATGTATGAGGAATACACAGCCTGTAACAATTCCTCTCAAATTATATTTTTTTTTTCATAATTATTGGAACCTTCAACTCTAATAATTATAGATTACACGATGCAACAAATTTTTATCTTTTTGCCATAACGTCAAAAGAAAGATATTTTTTAGTTAATTTAGGGTCGCTGAACACGAATATGGCTCTTATTTATCTTTTTAAAGCGTTTTCGAGATATTCGCGAAAAACGTGTTTTTTCCAAATATCATGAGGATTGTTTACTCAAATTGAGCAAATTTTTCACCGTCAAAAAGATATGTTTTCTTTTATTACCCCATATTTAAAGTGTGTTGATCGGATAATAATTCATTGAGTTGCGGCTCTTTAGATTTAAAAAATTTGACGAGAATTGGCATTAGCCTTGCGGTCGCTTTCACTAGTTTCTAGTGCCTAGTCGTCGGGTATTTCAGAGAGCTTAAAGATGACTCCGTTTGGCCATCTTCAAATCAATCTAAAATGTGCGTGAAACAAAAAAAAATTATATCTAGGATCAATAAAGGTTGCCATGGTGAATTACATTCTACAACATTACATTTTCAATAGATATTTGGCCATTAAAAAAATATACCTTAAAAATACCTTAAAATTAGAGGGGCACACAATCTAGTTCCTAAACGTATTTCACTGTTGTTTTCATAATATTTTTTTTAGGTTCTGTTGCATAAAAAATTAAAATAATAAATACGTCTATGGTCCCGTTTCTCAAAACTACAAAGTACAAATTTAGAAGTAAAATACACACAAAACAACAATAAAATTTATAAAGTGTTGTTGTTTTGTGGGTAACGGGCCCTATGTATTCAAGTTTCCATTAACACATCTCTCAAAACTTAAACATTGTAGCATCAAGTTGACCAACAAAAATGTAAAACTTAATAATTTGATATTGCCATGTACATATGTATATGGAAGAAAATATTTTTTGAAAGGACACTTTTTTGTCCATAAGAATTGCAAGAAACCTTTTCCTAAACTTCTGCAAATACCATTTCCTTCTATGTATTTGGTGGATTTAATGTTAATATATGTTGCAGTTTAATATAAAATGAAGTTTTTATGTACATACATATATTAAGAATATTTATGAATGTAAATGGATAAAGAAAGATGAGGAATTCAGAACCAGTTCAATTCAGTTTGACTGCAATTTATTTAATTTATTATAAAAACTTTGTATAATTTGCAAATGTTATTTAACAACTATTAAATTTTTATATAGTTTTCATAAACGTTAAGGTACGTTTTAAATATTCGAATTCGTATTCGCGAATATCAAAAATTGACATTCGGCAGATGCATGTAGTATACATACTCGTACATAATATGTATATGTAGGCAACACGTATGATCAATTAAATAAATAAATGGGAAAAACATTCGTATTTTTGTACAAAATTAGTAATTTTATCTGTTACGTAACATTTTCAAAGTCCCCCTCCCCCCCCCCCCATAACAAATCGTAACAAAACTCGAACCCCCTCCCCCTAGAGCGTTACGTATTATATGGACAGCCCCTCAATCACATAATAGCTTACCATCTACATATTACACACACACTCAAACGTACAATATGAAAAATAACAAGCATACACTAATCAACAGTACTTCTTTTGAGTGTTTGTTACAAACAAGCTGTCTTGGCTACATCGCTTGTTAACACTGATATACACGTACACTAATACATCCATCGTGCTTCGCTTATAGTTCGACAGCATTTATTATTGGTTTAGTATGATATATGCGACGTGAATACATTTAAAAATCATGACGTATTTACATTTAAAGACCTTTTACGCAGGTCTCTACACCACACACAGTGGACCAAACACAGAAGAACGCTGATGATGAAGGTTTAGTGGTATTCGAAAACGGCTGGCTGTTCCGTTCAACTATGTGTTGTCAGAATATTTACAACTAACTTTGGTGTTATTTGTTCATTAATAATTATCACATGTAATTTTGCTTAGAAAGCGATACGAACTTTAAAACTGTTCAAATCATAAATATACATATATAGATTAAATTATTATTATTATTGATAATACTAACAATAAAAAAATTAGAGTTTTAATAATCTGTATTATGTAACCTCTTTACCTTTCATAAAAGCATCAAGAGTGGTAAACCCTTGAACTTATGTAACACTTTTCAATTTTCACCACGGTATAGAAATCTTCACCTTATCTTTCCTCGAATCTATGAATCATCTTTTTCTATGCCCTTCCTCGTTAGGGTAATTAGTCTTTGGAACTGTCTGCCCTTAGTACTACGTACCTTTTCGCGTTCTAATAACGCTTTTAAACTTAAATTGCTTAAGCATTTTTTCTCTTAGTTAATTAATGTGTACATTTCTCCCCTCCTTTTCTGCCTATTTGACCTGTTATTAAGTTGTAGGAACCTGAATTGATCCTAATTGGACTTCCGATCTTCAATATTTTATCCTACTGATATCATACTTAATATGTATTTAACAATTACTATTTTCATGTTTTGGGTTTTTTTTATTGAAATTGTTTATTGTTTATTTTTTTCTACATTTAATTATTACTTTTTAACATTCTATCCTTATCCTTTATTACGTTATAAAACTTATGAATTTTATATTTTGTTAGCATTCTTTTATTAATACTTGGGAATTTTACTATTTCTAATATTTTATTGGCCTTGTAGGCTTATTATTACAAAACTAAATAAATAAATAATAATGCAAATCTATTTATCGGGCAGAGAAAATCATACCTTTAGATAACTATTTTAAAATAATTTTCCGGTGTAGCGATTTAATATGTCATAGGCAAAGAAATTATAAAGACTTATTCATATACAACATAAATAACAGAGAATATTTACTTTAGTGCTTTTTTACCCGCATTTTTTTAATTTTTACCCTATTTTTATATGGAGTTTATGTTTTATAATATTCAAATTAGTTTTATATACGTAAATTGTCACTTACGATAAAATTTTACAGCCCGTATCTTAAAATCTAACAATAATTTTGGCATTTTGATAATTCTAAACTATAGGTAGGTCCATAAAATTCTAATTTCAATAAAAAAAAGTACATACCTATATTTTCGATAACATGTCGCTTATGATAAAATCGAAAATAAGGCTCAATATAACATCTAGTACAGATATTATTTAATATGTTAAGGTTTAGTTTTTATTTTCACGTGCAACTTTTATTTGATAAAATAAAAATTCAAATAACATAAAACTTTTTTATATACTGTATACTTGTATACTTACTTTTCACGATGCAATAAACATATACGATCCTTTGCTACTTTCAATTTTTTTGCAACTATTTTCTTGAGATTTTCTACCGTAATCTGCGGATCTACGGACACGCTAAAGTTGCCACCAGTGGTTGTACTAATATTAAGATTAATTGGCGCCATTTGCGACGATGATGTGGTGGTGGTGTTGGAAGTTGAACCAGAGGATGGCGTTATATTCGATACAGTAGAAGCAGCAGAAGTGTTTGTTGCAGTACTGCTGCTAATGGTATTGTTTGAAGTTTGGTGGTTTAAGGTGGTAGTGTTAAGGGAAGATATTACACTGTTGGAGTTTGAACTGCTGCTGCCACCAGCAACCATATTACTCTTGCAGCCTCCTCCATCCAATGACGTCGATGTTACTGCCAATGTTGTACTTGATGATGGACCACACCCTAGTGAATTATTAAGTTGATTTTTAGTTGGAGTTGTAGTAGATGTTGTTAGTGTTGTTGAATTGTTTGTATGATAATGAAGATGGTGCTTTTGCAATATCTGCTCTTGTTGATTAGCTTCGCTAGAGGCATTACTACTACTGTGTGCTGCTCTTGTCGAGCATCCAGAACCTACAGTAGAAGTAGATGTCGACGACGTAGTTGAAGGCTCTGTAGACTTTTCCATTTTTTGTTAGTATTTCTCCTTTGATTATTACACTTTTTTCTGTTTTAATAAGTTTTCCTTTTTAATATGAAATATTTTCTAATTAGGTATGTAAGTAGGTACATACTTATGTATGTACATACATAAATATGTAAATTTTCATTAATTTTTGTCGATAAACAACTTCACTGAGATAGTCAAAAATTAGCTTGAAATTAAATATGTAGTAAACTTTTATCATTCCTTTTTATTATGGAATTTTATTTTACATGTGTTTATATATTTTTTTCTTCTTTATTGTGGTTTTCTTTTTTGTACGTAATCAATCGATTTCCCCACACCTCACGAGTTTTTAAACGTTGTTGCTGTTTTTCTTACAAGTAAGATTGTGTGTAGTTGTGTGCACGTATGCATGTATAGTTATAACTGTTGGTTAGTGTTGCGAAGTTTTAGCTTAGAGGTATGAGAAACAACAGCACAATTTTTTAACAATCACTAAATTTAGTTAGCTGTTTCTTCATTCTATTATGATTTTTTCAAGTTTTTGTTATGTGAATGTGTGAAATTTTATATTATTTACTTGTTTAATTATTTTTCAGCTAACAAAGAGGGCATATAGGCTTAATTGAAAAAATACCGCAAAAAAAACTTTTGTTTTTATTCAATTTCAGTATATACCTACTACATTAATTTTTTAAATAGAAAGCCAAACACTAACAATTTTTATACACAGACAATGAGCGAGTTTTACAATTTTCTGTATTATATCAAGTTTGAACTTAATTTTAAATAAAAACAATGAATTTCTATTACTGCAAAATTTTCCGCAACATAGCGAACTCAGTGTTTATTTCAAATTTTTATGTTATTCGTTATATCAATCATTATCAAATCTAACCTATCGTACTTGTAAAAAAAAAATTTTTTTGCAGCATACCGCTAAGACTTTCCGATAATCCAAAAGCAACAGAAACCGAACCCACAAACGTACGCACTGAAGACCAGCGAGTGACTGATGAAACTCAGGGATGATAAATGAGAAAACAAATTTCATACCAATTAGCTTTTAATATTGCACTTTTTCGATCCCAATAGTACTAAACTCGTTTTTTTTTGTTTATATTTTATATTATATTGTAATTTTTTTTTAAATTATATTTTTAGAAAATGTCGCTCATTTCCTCAAATAACGTCATAACTCAAAAAACTAGTTTGTCAGAACACAAATTTAAAGTTTTCAATTTACACACGACTTAGTTAAAAAGGGAAATTTTGTGTTTCTTAAAAAAAATAGCGATATGAAGATTAATCTGCATCATTAACTCAAAAATGAAAACTTATTATTAGATTTAGAGACAGTGGAAGAGGCAGTAAATACATATCTTTGGTCTCAAGTAAAAAGGCGCTAACACAAATAATTGTTATTTTACAGTGGAAGGTAAAAACACAACAGAAACTGTAATATTCTTTCTGTAATATTTTTGTACTACTGATTGTAAAAGCGTTATTGTAGTAGTGAAGTTGTGTGAAATGTATTGGAATCACTAAGAAACTCAATTTCGTAAAAATACGAGTTAGGGCATTTCAATAAGCTTTTGCTTGTATTAGAATTTCGAGTCTTCGTTTAGATTATGAAAATACTCGTTCCACATTCGCTGATGAGTGTAGAATTGGCAATATTCTCCTGATAACTTTTGAAAGCTACGTAAACATTAGCTCATCCAATTAATTTTTCAATTGACACTTTCTGAATTACAATTGATGCTTTCTGAATTGAAATTGATAAATCTAAATTACAAGTGACGCTTCCTGAATTTAAATTGATAAATCTAAATTACATGTGACGCTTTCTGAATTAAAATTGATAAATCTAAATTGCAATTGATGCTTTCTGAATAATAATTGACGCTTTCTGAATTACAACTGGAAAAGGTGTAGACGTATAAATTATTTCATTTCAAAGTAAATTGTAATCGTTTACATACGTATGTAGCATACCTAGCTTCGTTTAATATCATCACTTAAAGAACTGATATTAAATTAATATAGCAAGTTTTTTATATCTTATAAATTTTATAATAATACAATAGATAAAATAAATGAAGACGATACTATCATATTGAAAATGAAACACCGGTAAAGTAAGATGCAGTTCTTTATAAAAAACCAACCTAGTGTAATGCATATCTAACAAGGTAGTAGCTCTCAACAACAAACAAAATTCGCCACTTTACTCTTAAATTGGATATATATATATATGTATATATATATATATATATATATATATATATATATATTATACTTACTTTAAATGATCGCGATTTATTTTTTGTGTGAAAAAAACAAGGGATAGTCTCGCAAATTAAACACGGGGGTACCTACATACTGTAAGGGTTTGTATTTTACAAAAAAAGTACAATTGTACCAACTTTATCATCCCTGATAAAACTTGATTGTGGACCAGGGATCATAAATGAGAATTAGTTTCGTACCAATTAGCTTTTAAAATTGCACTTTTTGGACTCCAATAGTACTAAAATGGGTTTATTGTTTTAATTTTTTTTTATCATATATTTAAGGGGCTTGCAGCTACTGCCGATGAAGCCTTAGCATACGTGTTTGATTGATATTTTACCACAAACTTATCAATCTTAATTTAAAATAAAAATTCCTAAAATAAACATGCGTTTGAGAATAAAAAAATTATTGGTAGAATTCAAGAAATTAAGAAAATAAATATTTTCTTTACACATTTTTTTCAAAACTTATTTTTTGTTTGTTTTACTTTCTTTTTTTCAGTAAAACGTCAAATTTAAAAAAAATACATAAAAATGAATAAATTCATTTTTTGTTCATTTGAAAAAATGTCACCAGTATGAGTAGATTTCAAAATCAAATCTATTTTGATTTTTCATACTGTGTGACGAATACTTTAAAAAAATTTAAAATTTATCAACACATGCTTATCGCATGAGCATGAGCAGTATATGCCTATGGGCCCCTTTAGAACATATCGCTTCCCTAAAAGAAATGAATGACTGAAACTAACACAAATGTAATTTTTTTCACTAACACATTTACAAAATTTTATATTGAAATTAACAGTGATAGTCAATGCGCTGACTTACATGGGCATAATTGTGCTGGCATAACATATCAGTTTGTTGGTGAGAGAGGCAAAAAGAGAGGTTTTGCGGTTGGCATAACTTTTCAACCAGCTACAACCCCGCATTAGCAGCATAAAACCAATACACACACAAATTAAAAAACAGCAGGTGTTAAATGAATACGAAAAACACTAACACACACAAAGCTGTGTATACGTATACATTTTGTGCCAGCTGAATTAGTCTCGCGTAATTTGGAAGAGAACAAAAATTGTGCGGCTTAAAAATTGTTCTCGTCTAAACTACCTTAATTGCTCTAGTTTCTCCCATCTAACATGTATGTAAGAGTGGAACATCTTATGTACATATCGTCGCTGTTTTAACTAACTGACCTAACTAATTTTTCAAAAAAAATGTCAGTTAGGTCGGTTAGTTAAATCAGCGACGATATGTATGGCAAAAATTTTAAAATATCGCATTTTATTGTACAATATACAATTTCATCGGTCTGTGAAACTAAAATTAATATAAGTGTTAAAAAAGTTAAGTAAAAAGTGTATAAAAGAAATTTCAAAAGTTTAATTAAATATATGTATGTATTTCTTTTTCAAATTTTAGATACGTATTTATAAAAGTCAAGGTGCGTTGAAGGTTGAAAGAAGCGTGAAGGGGCTAGACCACCTATATTATTTTGTGCTTTCGTTTTTGTTTAATTTTAAATATTTTCATTATACATATCCTTATTTATCTATAATAAAAAACAAAACAATGTGAAAATAATGTAATCATGCAGGTTTGACTAGATCGCAATGACGGTTATATTCCTCAAGTGAGATCAGTCAGACGTGACTACCACATGCATCATCAATGACAAGTAAAAATATGGCAGAGTAAGCTGAGTAAGCAGGTCAGCTATATATGTTCCATAGTACATATTTTCAATTAGTTAGACAAACATGCAAAATCACACGTACCCAAAAGTTAACATCAATTTTTCCACATTGCTCTTAACAAACTGATAGTAACTTGGACAGATAAACCCATAATCACTGTCTGTCAAATTACCGGTAATTTGACTGGGAGTATTCTTGCAGCGTCATTTACTTACTCAAAAAAAACTAGTTTTTCAGAACACAAGTTTAAAGTTTTTAATTTACACACATTAGTGAAATAAGAAAATTTTGTGTTTATTTCAAAAAATAAAATGAAAGGACGATATGAAGATTAATCTGTATCACTAACTCAAAAATTAAAATTTACTAGAATTCGAGACACTAGTCTTCTTTCGCAGGGGTTTTCTTTCGACATATTGGAAGAGGCAGTAAATATATATCGTTGGTATCAAGAACTCAAATAATTGTTATTTTACAGGAGAACCTAAAAACAATAGAAACTGTAATATTCTTTCTGTAATATTTTTATACAACCGATTGCAAAAGCGACATCTTTTACACTATTGTAATAAATTTTTGTGACGAAGTGTATTTGTGTGAAATGTATTGGAATCTCTAAAAAGCTCAATTTCATAAAAAATACGAGTAATTGCCTTTCAAAAAGTCTTTTGTTTGTATTAGGATTTCGAATCTTCGTTTTGATTATGAAAATATTATTTCCACATTCGCCGATAAGTGAAAGCTACGGAAATATTAGCTCATTCAATTAATTGTTTAAAGCTCTAAACTCACTATTTATAGTATCAAAATTTAAATTTTTTTGAATATTTTTAATAAGAAACGAACTCTACTACTAACATTTTCCCGAGTAAAATTTGTTAGGTAGTTTAAAATTTCGTCAAACTGGATATACTTTAAGGCTCAATCAGACGTGAGTGACATAACCATAGCCATAGAGAGCAGCCGTTCGAACCAAACTAATGGGCAACATTGTATTCGATTATACGTGACTCACCATAACGCCATAACTCTCTCCATAGAAACCAATTGAATTTTAGTTTGGTTATGGTTATGGCGTTATGGCTATGTCACGTCTAATTTAAGCTTTAAATGATCGATATTTATTTTTAGTGTAAAAAAAAAGATAGTTTCTGGCAAATTTTTCAAAAAGTACCAAAAAGGGTACCAATCAGTGATGAGAAATGTGACACATTGTGCCATTTTTGGAACTATTTGATGTTAGCTGCAGGGCTGCCGTTGAAAGTTTTGAAAAAGTGTCTTAAAAGGGTATTAAAGAAAAAAAGGGTCAATAAAAGGGTATTTTATAGTAAAATAGGGTCAAGTTTTTTTGGAAGAAAAACATAACATTTATTTCAATTGAAAAAAAGAAACACGAATTTTAACAATTAATTAAATACATTAGACTAAAATAAAATTAATTAACATACATACATACTTTAATTATAAATCAATTACCTCGTTTATACGCAAATCTTATTTGTAAATAAAACTATTTGCAAATAATGAACTCACCGTTTATACGTAGATAGAAAGCATTGCTATCTGTGAATGATATTGCCACACATTGTTAAATTTGTATTACATTTTTTACAAAACAAAAATAATTGGCAATATATTACACCTTATTCACAAAGTAGAAAATAGTGCGTTATTTGCAAATAGTTTTCGTGAGTTATTAACTTACAATAAAAAATTTATACGGCAACGCTTTCCAGTTCTATTTGCAAATAAGAAGTGCGTACATGGTACAATTATACTAGGTACATGCACGACTACAACAAAATTACAACACCAAAAAACACATTCATTTTGTTGGTATTAACAAATGAATAATTGTCAGAAACACAAGCCTTTTGTTTTTAAAAATTACAATTACAGGGTAACTAAAGTACAATTGCAGACGCGGCATTCATGAATGATTATAGTCATTCAGTGTTGCCAATAGGTGTGTAATTACACAGAGTGTGCAGTTATAGTCATGTGTAGGCCATATAATTACATTCATGTATAATCTGTGTGTAATTCTACTTTGGGTTCTATTTTTATTTATTTTTGTTTTCATTCTAACCAACAAAAAACATGTGTAGTGTAATTTTCTTCAACATATAATTGGAAACACAGCCATGTGTAATTTCATTGGCAACACTGTAATCATTTTATGCACACACATACACTAACATTTTTGCAGCTTGTAAACAAAGTTTGACAACTGTAGGTATTGTATACATTAACAGGCTGGGCTTGTGCATGTACCTGTTATAATTGTATCATGAGTGCGTGTAAACGGGATAAATGTTAGACCTCTAACTGGCCAGATCGTAAAAATGGTCAGATGAAGCTAATATTTTTTTTATAGTGGATATAGCCAAAGGAATTGCAAGTTTTAACTTACAGATGAAAAAACATTAGGAACGAACACCAGGTAAAGAATAGTGAAAACCGCCTGTAGACGGTCTTGCCGATTTACAAGTAATGAAAAATCACATTTAAATTTTATTTATAAAAAGATGAAAGTAAGTTAAAATACATATTTTTTAATTGTGATACTCCCAGAAATAATTTGCATTTGGAATCAGGGATTTGAGTTTCATATATTTTGCAATATTTTCACCATTTATTGGCTTTTGTATCGACTAAAACAGTAAAATGATGGACGAACAGCACTTTTTCCAATTACTGGTATGCTAGACTGTGCTTCGTCCAATTTTTGAGCATATGATTGCCCTACGGCATACATTTTTCTAAAATGATACAACGGGATAAATTAAAAAAAGTGTCATAAAAATTGTCATTAGAACGAAAAAGGGTCAAAAGTGATACTTTAGAGTCATAACGGCAATGCTGGTTAGCTGGCACTGTCGCCAGGGTGACCGATGACATTTTTCAAAAAGTGGCACCAAATAGGGGATTTATCAAATAAAAGGGGCAAAATGAAAAAAAACGAGAAACTACACTAGACTAAAAGTCGAAAAAGTGGGAACGCAGTAAAATAGTGCAAATTTGCCACTTTAGTCGGTCAAACGGACACTCTCGCTATTTTTCTGGCACTTTTTGTCTATTCGAGCCATAACCGCCAAAAAAGCTTAAGCGTCATATTTTTTTAACTTCGTTTTTACGAAAATCGATTATTTGCGATAGTAACTTATCGATTTTTGTCAAATAATTAAGCTCGAAAGTTATGTTGCTTAAACTTTTTGGCTATTATGGCTGGCATTAATATGACAACTTTTCTTATTCCAATAATAAGTGTTGTTTTAGTATTTACGTTATTAAGTGTTGAAAACTTACGGCCCTTTTCACAACGTACAATTAAAAGCTAGCATGATCTGTAACTATAAGTTTTGTGTGCCAACATTTATATTATATATAAAGTGGTTTGGCACTATTAAAGTGATTTTGTCACTATTTAGAAACAGATTCGGCAGGAAATCAAGACTGCCAATTCTCATCACTGGTACCAACGCTATTTTAATTTTTGACTTGTACCACAAAAGCTGTGTTCACATTATATGTATTTGCCTTATGGATTGTCACTTTTTTATACACACGATATTTCCTGTGTATGTCGAAATCTGCGTTTTACACACGGTTTATAATTTTTGTGTTCACACATTGGTATGTTATGTACATATGACATAACCTATAAAGGTAAACAAATGCTTACTTTTGTTAATGCCTTTTAAATTTTTTCTTTAATTTTTAGTTTTTAAACTATTAAATCAATTTTAATTTAATTTATCTAACAATTTTACTTCATTTTTAACGCCACAATCACTTGCTTTATTTTAAACCAGCTGATGTCAGATGAAAATAGAACACGCTCTAAATCAAAAATGTCGTTTGTACTACACACATAGAAATAACACATGTTATTGTTTATAGGTGTTCAGACTATATGTACAAATTTACCATGTGAAAAAGTGACATTCCACAATACAAATACATATAATGTGAACACAGCTAAAAAGTTCAATGAGGTAGTTTACACGAGAATAATTTTTAAGATGCATAATATTTGTTCTTTTCCAAATGTATACGTATACACAGCCAGGGTGACCGATGACATTTTTCAAAAAGTGGCACCAAATAGGGGATTTATCAAAAAAATGGGCAAAATTAAAAAAAACGAGAAAACTGCACTAAACTTTTTATTTTTAATGTATTTTCATATAACTCACCCTAAATAAAGGGGGTCAAAAAGTGGCAAGGCAGTCGAAAAAGGGGAAACACAGTCGAAAAAGTGGCAAATTGCCACTTTAGTAGATCAAACGGTCACGCTGTACACAGCTTTGTGTGAAAGTGTTTGTCGTATTCATTTAAGGCTGTGATACACTATCACACACAGTCGTTCGATCTGTCAAAAAAATCATGTGTGCTCAAAAAGTATGATAGTGTGGATTAAAATTTGACATGTGTGACAGATTTTTTGACAAGTCTGTCCGATTTCCAAAAGTTTATGAAAATTTTCATAAAATGATAATTTCTATTAGATCAGAGATGCATTTTGTAAGACAGTTGATAAGAAAACAGCAAATTCTGCTTCATTTATTTAAAGATAGAGAGATACATTTTGAAAATTACGTTTTGCGTTATTATTTCTTTAGAAATGCAAAATAATTAAACATAAAAATTATTTTGAATGTTTTTGCATCTTTTTTGTGGAATAGTGTGGCACCTATAAGAGATTTAGTTGTGATTTTTTTGGAGTGTGACAGAATTCAATCCGATTTTCCAGTGAATGAATCGTACGACTGTGTATGATAGTGTATAACGGCCTTTAAAATTTGCTTTTTTTAAGTAGTGTGTGTTGTAGCGTGGTTTCATTATCACTATAACCAGGAGTGTATAGTAAACATTAAAATCAACTTGACCGCAGCATACATAATATCAAATTGCATTGAAAGCATTTTTGTGCACTGGACATTTGACACTCATGCACTCGGGCAAATACCGCTGCATGAAGTGTTAGACAAATGCATTGACAGACTGCAACGTAAATATGTATTTTGTTCAACGGCCATTTGACACTCGCAAGTCTGATCAAGGGCCGCAGCATAAAGCATTTGAATAAATCATATTTAATAATAATATGTGTTTGCAAAATCTAGGTTTTACAAGTTACTTATAAAACACACGCCGCACGTCTACCGTTAGAAACTAAAAGGGTACAATTTGCTTACCTTTTCTTTTCTCTCTTATGTTAAGATAGGTTAAGCATTATTCTCATAGTTAGTATATAAGCAGATGTAATTTAGTTTTAGAATCTTAATAATAATAATTAATAATTAATAAACAACATACCAAAGAGCTTCTAGCTGGGCTTAGGAAAATTAATTTAAACCTTTTTTATTTCAACGCAAATAAAATAACATTACAGTGTATTGTTTTTATGCTGCTAATGCGGGGTTGTAGCTGGTTGAAAAATTATGCCATGATACAATTATAACAAGTACATGCACAAGCCCAGCCTGTTAATGTATACAATGCAAATAGTTGTCAAACTTTGTTTACAAGCTGCGAAAATGTTAGTGTATGTGTGTGAATAAAATGATTACAGTGCTGCCAATGAATTTACACATGGCTGTGTCTCCAATTACACATCGAAGAAAATTACACTACACATCTTATGTGTAGGTTAAAATTAAAACAAAAATAAATAAAAATAGAACCCAAAGTATTATACAAGACTTTAATTACATGGCCTACACATGTGAGTAGAAATTACACACTGTCTAACTACACAAAGATTGACAACACTGAATAACTATAAGACCCAAATCACACTATGCAAGTCTTATTGCTAAGCTGATTCGTTTCAAGGAGAGAGAGAGACGAGGGGACAGCAATGTTTCTTTTCCCCCCGTCTCTCTCCCCTAACAAACTCATCAGCTTAATAATAAGACTTGCATAGTGTAAATTGGGACTAATCATGCAGGAATGCCGCGTCTGGAATTGTACTTTAGTTACCCTGTAATTGTTATTTTTAAAAACAAAAGGCATCTGTTTCTGACAATTATTCGTTTGTTTATACCAACAAAATGAATGTATTTTTTGGTGTTGTAATTTTGTTGTAGTCGTGCATGTACCTAGTATAATTGTAATATGAGTTATGCCAACCGCAAAACCACTCTCTTTGCCTCTCTCACAAGAAAACTGGAATTTTATGCCATCACAATTAAGCCGGTGTAAATCAACGCAATTGTACCAAATTTATCATTCCTGTTGTTTACGCTGTTTGGACTGCAGTGTTGCCAAAACGGCAGTTTTCCCGAATATATGACTGTATTTTGTTGCCATTAGCGGCAAGTCTATTAAAAAAACCGCCAGCGGGTTTTAGCGGAACAATTTCTTAATTGACGGGTTTTTAGTGTTTTTTTTATTTCATTTTCATTTATTTATTCAGTATGTATACCTAGCCTTTGGGCCAAAGAAAGATATTGAATCAAAATAAGCTATTATTAACGCAGCTATGGAACACGTACCCTGGCATTTATGTTGAGTTTCTTCGATTCACGTCACTTTTTTTTTTGCAAATAAAAAATTTACATTTTGTAGTGGTATAGTATAAAGTGAAACTTTAATAAGATAAATATAAAAATATATATATAAAACTAAACTAATCTCATTTTTAGTGAATAAAATTTAATTCAAGATTAATCAAGATTTAATCTTTCTTTTCGCATTATAGCAAATGAACATACAAATCTTTAGACAAGAGGAAAAGAAACCGAAAAATGGGTGAGTGGATCAGTGGTATTGAGGAAAGAAAATTAAAAAAACTCTCAAAACAATAACTTCTGAATAATTTGTTTTGCATTGGAGACTTTTTGATTAAACTTTTCTTTGAAATACAACTTCAAGTAAATGTGAATTCACACTATTGTTTTATTTCAGATATTCAGAAAATCAAGCAATTTTAACAAAAATAAATAGCTTCATATTTCAACTGCAAGATATTTCATGCGCTTACAATAATTAAGGTCTATCGCAGAAAATATTGAAAAGATATTGAATCATGATAAACATATTAATATTATAAGATAAAATAGTCCCTTAGATTCTACTTTTTTCTGGTTCGAAGTTCGACTATGGGGACACTGCAGGAAATAAAATATTCAAAGAGTAGGCTGAGTTTTGATTACAAATATTGGCGAAGCATGAGATTCCGACATATATGTATGCATATGTATATTTTATAAGATTTATCATTCTATTTTTTACCAATAAACCATGTATTATTTTAAATTTTTATACCCGCACACATTTAAAATTCTTTCGGTAATTTCTCAATGCCAAAATGTCAACACGCTGACATTTTCTTTTTGTGTTCACAATGCAGCCAACTTATTCTCACAACTGTTTACATCAGATACGTAAACTCTTTGTTTGGTAATGCCACACAACGAAAATTTCGGAAATGACAAGCGTTGCCACTAGTTCCCACTGTTATTTTTGCCATATTTATCACATAATGCCATAGTATGTACTCGGCCTTACAGTTTTCAATATTAACTTTGCACTTTGCAAGAGAGACCGTACGTGGAACAGGAAACGCAAAGAGAGCATAAAAATTGCAAAAACTTTGCAAATTACACTTATCAATTTCAATTTTTCACTCATCAAATTTTAAAGTTCTGAGGAACGAAAAGTTCTGCCAATTGTCGAAAAATTTGATAAGTGCAAAGTGAAAAGTTGATTAGTTGTTTTGTGCAATAGGGCCCTGGTCTGATTTAGTTCGAAAATTTTTATTATTGTTATGTTATTGTTTTTACTAATAAAGTCTGAAAATACTGAATAATTTATGTATTTTTATTTATTGGAATTAATAAATTTATAAAAATTGTTTTTAATCGATTAATTTAATATCCTATTAATATAGTAAGGGTGTCTCAGTAAGAGTGCACTTTTTAAAATTGGAATATGTTTTTCATGCAAGTGGCAACTCTGAAATTTGACAGCTGTCACCTCTGTCTATTCCGATTATTTAAAATGGAGCACTTTTCGAAAGAACGCGTTATAATTATGAAAACTCAGTACAAAACTGGGGAAAGTTACGCTGAAACCGCTCGCAAACTTCGCCAAATTTTCAGCCGATAAAGTGCACCTAATGTGTCAACCATTCTAAGAGTGGTCAAAAAATTTGAAGAAACTGGGTCAATTATGGATAATAAGAATCCTTTGCGTCGGTCTCTTGAAAACATTGCTGCTGTAAACGAGAGTGTCACCGAAAGTAGTAGGCTTATTTTTCTTTTGTGATTTTCAAAAATACTATTATTTGTGAATTCTCAAATAGTTCTTGAAAGTCTGTGCATAAGATAAGAGGTTTGTAACTATTCAAAATGTGTGGTTGAAGTCTACTGATGATTTGTTACAGCAACAATGAAATATATAGACGACGCTGAACCACCAGCAGATGGGTTTGGGATTGGAATAAACTTCTGACAATATGTCGCATAATAGTTTTCTTAAATGTTAAATTTTAGATTTTATTTTTCATTTTGCCTTATAATTACTTTTATTGTTATCCGATGGATTTCTAATTGTATAAAGGTGTAGAAAAATAAAATAGATTCATATCGAATATGGATTATTTGCTGGGTTTTTGTATTAGTTTCTAAGCCTACTACGCTTATTTTTCTTTTGTGACTTTCAAAAATACTATTATTTGTGAATTCTCAAATAGTTCTTGAAAGTCTGTGCATAAGGTAAGAGGTTTGTGACTATTCAAAATGTGTGGTTGAAGTCTACTGATGATTTGTTACAGCAACAATGAAATATATAGACGACGCTGAACCACCAGCAGATGGGTTTCGGATTGGAATAAACTAGAAATTGACAAGTGTATACGGGTACGAAAAACCAGGGGGCAAATTACGAATCGTAATTCAAAAATATTTCAATAGAGTTTATATGGAAATATTTTTAAATTACGAGTCGTATCGAATGCCGTGATTTGCCCCTAGTTTTTTACCCGTAACTCAAAATTTTGGAAGTGTTTGGAAAATTTCAAATACAGATTGTTGTTATACTCGACAATACCTACCAGAAAAATGGTAGTACGTCACAGGTATTTTCTTTTATTATTATTCAGGGCTGTCACGAATAAAATTTCGCGTAAATTTCTCCCTTTTCCAAATATAGTTTTTTGTTTTCCCTCTTACTTGATATTAGTTGGAATTGTTACCTTGAAAAATTTCACGCGGAATTTTATTTATGATAGCCCTGATTAATTTTATTGAGTAGTATTTGTTATACTTTAAAAAACATTTACATAATTGTACCATTTTCAATTTACGTTGCCACTGGTTTTCGTCCTGCTACACTAGCAACTTTGCATGTAGTTGCGGCTATGACTCGTCGGGCTTTGGCGTGGTATCAGTTGCGGACAAAAACTCAGCTTATCGGCACTTGAGTCGTACCAGTGTAATTTTCAATCTTGTTTCACAATTCTAAAAGTAGAGAAAGGGCCGAAAAGATGCGCATCTGGTGGTCTTTTAAAATTTCAGTCGCGGTGTTATTCTGTTGTTAAATTGACGGTGGCTGTTTATTAACTTTTCGGCGCGCCTACATTCCCTTACGAAATGTGCGAGGCTATTTACTGATACAGAGAACAGCAACTGCACCATTGGTGCTTTCAGATTCCCGTGCATTATACTCACCAAGTCCCTTTCACTAATTTTTATTTATTTATTGTATCTTCAAATATGAACTAACAATAAGTATTCAAATCTTAAATCTATAAAAAAATTATTAGGCCCGACCATTGTCGGACATAAGCTTAGTGATAGTTATTAATAATACATAAGTAGTGATAAGCAACAAAAAGAAAAAAAGTGTTTTCAAGCAGCTTCATCATCTAGAGTGTTGAATATTAGAGCCCGTGTATCTCTCTTTTTTAAGCGGATGTGTCCAGTAAAGTTCAAAATATTACGAGCAAGCGGATTAGGATGTGACTCGAGTTTTGTTAGATATTTGCCTGCGTATTTTACAATTTCTTCAGTCACTAGTGGCATATTCAAATCGCGATGTATATTTGAATTTTTGATGTACCATGGAGCCGATGTTATCATGCGTAAAATTTTATTTTGCCTTCGTTGAATTTTCTCTACATTTGAAGCTGAAGCAGTGCCCCATAGTTGAATTCCGTAACACCATATTGGCTTTAAAAGCGACTTGTATATTAAAAGTTTGCAGTCTAGGCTAAGTGTTGAATTTCTACCAATCAGCCAATGTACCTAAGTTAATTTAAGTTTCATTTGAGTTAACTTAGAGTCAATGTGGTGTTTCCATGTAAGTCGTCGATCAAGGTGTATACCAAGATATTTCACATGTGAATGTTGAGGAACAACTTGATTGTTAATCCGAATGGGGGAGCAAGTATCTCTTCTTAGGGTGAACGTTATATGGACACACTTTTGTTCATTAACTTTAATTCTCCATAAGTTTAACCAAAGCTCCATCTGGCTAATGTGTTCCTGGAGTTTGTGGGATGCCTGATCAGGGTTTTCGTGCATACTAAGGCAGGCTGTATCGTCGGCAAATGTGGAAGTATGGATACTACTGCTCACAGGCATATCACAAGTATAAATCAAATATAAAACTGGTCCCAGTATGCTCCCCTGTGGCACACCGGATGAAATAGTTTCAGGCCTACTCGTAAAGTCTCCTTCCACAACAGTGAACTTACGGGAAATAATGTAACTTTCCAAAAGATTTAAAATGTTTATTGGTAAGTAAGTCTTCAATTTTAAAATTAGGCCTTCATGCCACACTTTATCAAATGCCTGGGAAACGTCAATAAAGAGCGCAGAACAATACTTTTTTTCCTCAAAAGTTCTTCTTATAAATTGAACCAATCTGTGAGCTTGTTCAATGGTGCTATGCTGACTTCTAAAACCAAATTGATGGTCTGGTATGCACCTACTAATAATTAGAATTGGGGACAATTTTGTTTTGAGCAGTTTTTCGAAAAGCTTTGACATAGTTGATAGTAGACTTATTGGCCTATATGATTCAGCCTTGGTTAGATCTTTGCCCGGCTTTGGAATCATTTTAACCTTGGCAAGCTTCCAGCTGTGTGGATAATGCTCCAGTCGTAAAATGGCATTAAATATGAATAACAGGATTCTCATTGCAAAACGAGGCAAGTTCATCAGCATCTGTTTACTAATTCCATCAATACACGGAGCTTTCTTCGGGTTGAGTTCGGCAATTAATTTTTGTAAATCACGCGTCTTAAACTTTATGTGTTGAGGGGGCAAAGCGACCACATTCGGTAAATCAGCAACACCAGTACATATATATGTTTGGCGTAAAAACGGATTTTAAGTGCTCAGCAAATAGTTTACCTTTTTCAGTATCGCTTCTTGCCCAACCTCCGGTAGATGTGCGTAGAGGTGGCTTATACTCAACGGGTGTTTTAAGCTTTCTAGCAGCGCGCCACAAAGAGTAATTAGACGCTGGTGTGACATCAAGACTTTGCAGATAATTTTTAAGAGATGCAGTTTCTTCAGATGCAAGCAACTCTTGGAGTCGTTTAGTGCACTCTATAAATCTGATTTTATTTTGTGGTGATCTGTGCTGTTGCCATTCCCTTCTAGCTCTTCTTTTTTCACGTACGAGACGTTCAATATCCGTTGAATAAATTCTATTAAACCCTGTCTGTCAATATCATCTATACAATGACTACTGAGATGTTTTTTGAACCCCAGCCAATTAACACTATTGATCATCTTCATATATGGGTGAGATAAAACACTTCTTAATAGGCTACAAATTGTAACGATCGTGGGAGAGTGGTCGGAGGTGAGATCTAGAGAAGCTTCAACTTGAATGAATCAATAACATTAGGAATTTTTGGTATGGCAGTAAGTCAGTAAGTGGACTCCCCACTCGAAATGACGTCCAAGCCCATTTTTGAAATTGTGTTGAAAAACGCTCGACCTCTGGGTGTAATAAGACGCACAACCAGGAACGTATGTTGTGCATTGTAGTCGGCAGCTGCTACATAATCTCAGTGACTGAAAATCTGGGAGGGGAGTAAATTGATGATATCGCGAAGTTTGTACAAAAGCTTTCAATGCCAATATTTGTTGCTTGTAGGTGTTCTTCACAAATGTTATCAAGAACATAGTGCTTGAGTCTTGACTTTATTAGAATTGCTGATCCACCGCAAGCCCTTCCTCTAGGGTCCTTTGTATCATATATAGTGTAGCCATAAATTTTAAAAAGACTTCTCGAAGTCAAATGAGTCTCAGATACTAACATTACATCAATATTTTTTTCCGTGAGGAAGTGCTCAAGTTCATTTTTATGTTGGCGAATGCCGTTTGCGTTCCAGAAACATATTGTTAACGTGTTCATGGCTTATTAATTAATGCTTGAAGCAGAGTATTCTGCATTCGCAGCATTTCTTGCATCATGCTAGTCATATTTGTTGTAAAATTGTTTATAGTTTGCACCAGATTTTCAATAGTAGCTTCAAGGCGATTAAAATTAAAGCTTGCGTCAGTATTTTTTGAATTATTTGGCGGGGAAACATTTTGTGTGGGAATTGAATTTGTCTTAGCAGCATCTGCATACGATACACGGGAAGTAACTGGTTGGCTCATTTGCGCAAAAGTGGCAGAGTAAGCGTTTGCTGATTGAGCTGGAGCTAATTTAGGTTTTTGCACCATATTCTTCTTTACGAAAGAGTACACAGGACAACCTCTGTAGTTAGCGGTGTGATTACCTCCACAATTACTACATTTTTTATCACTTTGATCTTTTGGCTTATTGCAACTAGCAGTGCCGTGTAATTCGCCGCACACAACACAAACAGAGGGTAAATTGCAGTATGTTTTTGTATGGCCATATTCTTGGCAATTATGGCACTGTACAGGACCTGAACGCTTATGTGGCTCTTCAACTGTGATTTTTCGGTACAAGAGGTATTTCAAATTATAAATTGGATGCGTTTCATTTTTTTTCAATTTTATATCATTAGGCTCAAGTTCAACACGAAATAGGGGTTGGGGAATCTTCTCTCTATTTATTATATTGGACACATTTTTTACCTTAAACCCCTGGAGGACGAGTGCATCTTTTATTTCTTCGGGAACAACATAAGAATCTATGCCCTTCAATACGATCTGCATGCCTTTAGCGCTCTTAAGCTGGTATGTGTAGAAGCTTGTTTTATTTTTTTTCAAATTCAGCAACCATTTTGCGGAAATCTTTTTCGTCATAAATTTGGACTTTAGTTTCATCTATGTTTCCACGTTTTATTGGAACAATGTGAAATTTATTCTCACCAATGACCGAAATTAATTTTTTAATAAGGGCATTTGAATTTTTTTTGTCTCAAATAGATTGGTGGCGGCTTGGATATTTTATTCGACGATACCTCGGGTTTGTCGTTGTCATCTTGCAAAATTTCGAAGCGGTTTTGGCGATTAGTTGAGGCTGCGCTGTTGTCCCTAGACATTTTTGGAGCAGATGAAATTTTTGAAGAATTCGGGCTTCGCCCACGCTTTACCACGGTTATATATCTGTCCATTCCGACTTGTACCTTGAGTTTCGAGCCGCTGTTATCTGTAGTGATAACTTTGTTAAGTGATGAACACGAGCCTGAAGGGGATGATATTACTGGCTTATATGAAGAAGTACTGGGCAACTGTAATGTTAATGCATCATTACTATTTGGCATTGGACAAAGCGAAGTTGATCGCTGACGAAAAATTGGCTTTGACGTTAAAAAAAGACTTTCATCAGATTTATTATTTATATTTTTTTCATTAAGAGTTTCAGAACTCACAGTAAAATAAGCATTTCTGCCGTTAGAACTCACTTCAAATTTTTTTGTATTTGAGGCACTCATACAAAGAATTCCTCAAGGGATATTCGTTTGTGTTTTTTTTTGTTTGCGGTCTTTTTTTGTTTTTGTTATTTATGATTGTTTATTTGTTTAGAGGTACACATATATAGTATTCCTCAATATCACTTTGTTTAATTTTTTTTTGTTTGCGGTTTTTTTTGTTTTTGTTATTTTTACTATGTAAAAATATTAGCAAGGCATAAAGCTTATTTATTAAAGACAGTGTGTACCTATTACGAATAATATGTACTACGAATATTTTTTGTTTGTTTAATTTTTTGTAAGTAAGAAAAATTCCGCTAATTGACTGTTCGCTATGAATGTACCACGAGAACTCTATATGTGTTAGCTTTCACGATGCTTTTATAGAAAATTTTACTTCGATTTTGCGTAACCTTCAGTGGTTTATTTATTTATTAAAAATTTTATTTATTTACAAGTATATATTTTTTATTTTTTTTTATTTTTATTTTATTTTTTATTTTTTTTAATAACAATTATAGTGCTAAAAGTAAAAGATATATGTATATGTAAATATTTTCTGAACTGGATGAGCACTGAGTGAGTGCATGATATTAATCTGAATTAAACTAAATTAGGACGTGGTTCCTGTTTCACTGAATGAATGAGGTTTTCACTAAAACGATTGGATTCCGGATGTAAACATCTGTCGCAAACAGAGGTGGTACTCCACTACTAATCTCTGGACTTACAAATATTACTACCTCTTATCTAAAGAAATACGTCGTGATTATCGTGCTCACTCAGAGCCGGTAAGACTTACGTAATTCTTTGATCTCAAGTGTCTTACTAAAAGTTCGTTGCTAATGAAAGTCTTTCTGTACACACTATCATGACTAACCTAACCTTATAAAAATTCTTCACTTTTCCTCCTTTCTGTGTTTAGCTAATCCCCTTAAACATTTTCAGATGCATGAAACCTGCTTGTCCTTTTAGAGGTACAGAACTTCGAATTGAAATAAAACACAAGAAAATCGTTTTAATGTCCATCAATTTGGCTTTATTGGAAGGATAATTTTATGCCATTAATGTTTAAATATGATTTCGGGCATGTGGCCGCCGCGGCTGGCTCGAATAAAGCCAATTCTACAGGTCCAATTTTCAACCACTTTTTCGAGCATATGGGGCCGTATGTTGGCAATAACGCCACGAATGTTGGCTTCCAATTCCCCTAACGTTTCTGGTTTGTTGGCGTAGACGAGCGACTTCACATATCCCCAAAGAAAATAATCCAATGGTGTCAAATCACACGATCTTGGTGGCCAATTCACAGGTCCATTCCGCGAAATTACGCGCTCATCGAATGTTTCCTTCAATAAATCGATTGTGACGTGCGCTGTGTGGCATGTAGCGCCGTCTTGTTGGAACCACAACTCATCCACATTCATGCCATCCAATTCGGGAACAAAATAGTCGGTTATCATGGCTCTATACCGGTCTCCATTAACGGTAACTGACTCCAGCATTATTTCGGAAGAAGTATGGCCCAATGACTCCACCAGCCCATAGAGCACACCAAACAGTCAGTTTTTGTGGATGTAATGGCGTCTCAAGGGTCTCATGTGGATTCTCTTCACTCCAAATGCGGCAATTTTGCTTGTTGACGTAGCCATTCAACCAAAAATGAACCTCATCACTGAACAAAATTTTGCGATGAAAATCAGCATCGAGATCAATCTCATTTTCGGCCCATACACCAAAATCACGACGCATTGCATGGTCTCGCGGCTTTAATTCTTGCACAAGCTGGATCTTGTAAGGTCGCAAGCCAAGATCTTTGCGCAAAATCTTCCATAAAGTTGATGGACAAAGCTCCAATTGCTGTACACGGTGGCGAATCGATTCATTCGGGTCCTCTTCAACACTTTGCTCTACAGCGGCAATTGTTTCTTCGGTGCGCACTGTTCGACGTCTCTGCGGATGCGTATTATCACATAGAGTAAACGTAGTGCGAAAACGATCCATGGTTAACCGAATTAATTGCTCTGATGGACGATTATGTCGACCATAAAATGGACGGAGCTTGCGGTAAACTTCGCGAACTGAACCATTATTTTCGAAATAAATTTGCACGATTTGCAAGCGTTGTTCTTTTGTCAACCTGTTCATCATGAAATGGCAAACCAAACTAAATATTAATCACTTGACAGCTGACAAAATGGCCGCCAGTTAAAAAAGTGATGCCAACTTAAAGTTCTATACCTCAATAAAAAACACCCATTATTTGGCAGGTAATTGTATCAATTTTCCGGCCGGATGGTGACGGGGAAGCAGGCGTGTATTTCCTTGGCTCTTCCTGATCGCTAAATATTGCTCCTGCCGGATTGCATCGGATTTGATCCTCATTCTTAGCACATTTTATTGCACAATTATGAGGGTTGGGCTCAACCTTTTCCTTTGCGGAGCTCGGACCAGGCTCGCCGATTGCCTGAGGACAACTCTCTTCACCCTAGGTCTATTTATATGATCGAATTAGTCTCGTACCTTTTTATTTTATTTTTCTTTCAGAATGCTTATCTTTTTATTTAATTTTAACTTACCTCACTGTCCTTACGCCTGTATTTGCCTTCCTTTTTACTGAATTGCCCGGATTATTTCAGATTTTCTTCCGCACACGACTGCTCTGGATGCCTGTACAAATTTAAAAAGGCGGAAGTGCACCATTTCCTTTTTGACATTAATCCACTTGCTGCCAACTTCACTCGCACCGTTGATCTTTTATGTAGTTCTCAAGCATGTCTTTGTGATTTTTTTGTTTTTGTCAGATGTGGCTACCTTGAATTTCGTGTACGAACGGATGACTATTTCGGTGCCAGACTTGCCACTTAATGGCGGCTTTCAGGCCATTTACACGTAACCCCTCTTACCCTGTGAGCCATGTTGGCTCGACGTGTCTACACGCTACATAATATATTACATATTTAAAACAAACTCATAATTATTTCCAATCTAGGCGCACGGTAGTGCGGCAGCCAAGTTCCGGCAAATGCACGCAGTGTGTTTATATTGAAAATGTATATGATCACTCTCTAATAATGAAAATTGATATACAGATGGCTCTCGATACTTTTTCTAGCGATAAAAAATATAGTTTTAAGTTACGATATTTAAGTAAATTAGAAGATGCAATAAATTTGTAAATCAATTTGAATTTAACCTTGAAAGCGTACATTAAAAAAGTCTTTTATTTCATCAAGGAAGGAAAACTCATTTCCTTATTTTGAAATATACACACAAGGTTCATCCTGTTGTGAATCTGAATTGAACAACCATCGTACCCGCATATTGCACCAAATTGTTAACGCAGCAGCAACCATTTCATTCACTTGGTTGTTTGCTAAATTCCTTGCGTTGACAAATTGTGCAATAGCGATATTTCGTAATTGGGTCAAAAGCTTAATAACATTAAATAGTTTAGCAAGTTAGCATAATAATAATAGCTGTTAAGCATAATATTAATGTTGAAGTATATTAAATTAAAATTAAGTTTTGTATAAATAGTGCAGTTTTAATTAAAGAGTTGGAGTCTTGTATTTAGCAGTTAAAAGTCAGAGTCATACCTGCGATTCCCACGGGACCCTCCAGGTTTAAAATTGTAAATTAAAAGAACAAGATACTAGTTGTTATTAACAAAGCTTTTTTTTTAATAAACCATTAATATATTAAAAGAAAAATCCGTATTTAAATTCAACACAACAATCCTTATACAATCATACTGACGTCATCCTACGAAGCGGCATTTCTGGAACACGTATAAAGTACCCAGGTGAAGAATCATTGCTCCTAATTCCAATGATATTCTAAGGGTTTTGGAAAAATCCAATCTACTTAAAGAGGACTTTCTTAGTTTTGATGACAGTAGTCATACAAAAACTTGGGGTGTTATATGGAACGCTAATTGATTCTAAACCGCTTACAACTAAAACAAATCTTACTAAAAGAAAAATTCTATCGGAAATTTCAAAACTATTCGATCTAGCTGGTTGGCTATCTCCAGTTGTTGTTTTAGCAAAGATTCTAATGCGTACAATTTGGCTATCTAAAGCCGATTGGGATGAAAAACTATCACCTGAATATGTTCAAAACCGGCATAAATTTTTTAAAAGTTATCCATTTATACAGTCTATAAAAATTCCAAGATGGATCAACTACTCACCGAAATGCATTTTACAGTTTCATGCTTTTTGTGATGCATCCGCTGTTGTTTACACAAGGGTTCAATTATAAAACAATTCCATTTTTGTCAATTTATTGGTGTCGAAAACTCGCGTTTCTCCGGTGTTGCGCCATAACAATAATAATAATAATAATAATAATAATAATAATAATAATAATAATAATAATAACATTAATAATAATAATAAGAAATAATAATTAATAATAATTAAAATATGAATTACCCTAATCTTTAATATAATATATAATACATACATACATATGTATCTAATATTTATAATGTAATATTTAATGATAATAACTGTTCACTATTGGAATAAAATAAATACATAATATGTACATAGTCATAAGATAACTGAAAATATAAATATAATTCACTTGCAAAGTATACCTAAAAGCGTTCACTTGTGGTTATTTAAAGTTAAGTTTTTTCACCGTGCCCTATTTCTTTTTTATTTAAATTATAATTTAATTAATTTAAATTCGAGACCTAAAAACTATTAGGAAAAAACATTTTGGCGCCCGAGCAGGGACTAGTGAAAAAATAACAAGTTAAGTTGATAAGATAATTCAATTTAACAATAGTGTTTTAATTTTATAAATTACCTAAAATTAAAATAAACTAAAATCAATTTCAAAAGTGAAGTGTGATAAAAAAGACAAAAGACATAAACATACAAACAAACAATTTGAACAATTAAACAAACAAGTGTTCTTGTTATTAAAATAAAAAGACAAAACCAAAAACAATAATAACAAAAGCAGTGATTGTTGAACAAGTGCAGTGAAAACAAACAGTTTAGCTAAAAACGACAGTTAAAATCGCAAGCACAACCAACACCTACAACATCACATTCATCAACATCATCTTCATCAACAACCGAAAGTCTTGTCCAGATGCCCCGTTGCCGTTGTATCCTGTGCAGAGCTGAACGTAACCAGGGGAGTAACTCCGACAATTCCGATCAACAGGTAAAAAGTGTAAAAAATATTTGTGTTATTTTACCCTTAAATTTGTAAGTTAATCAAATTTAAGAGATTTTTGTAAATTACTCAAAAATTCTAGTCGCTTTGCAAGTCGAACACAAAGAATATTTTTTACACTTCAACATTTGTGAAACAATATATTTATTTAATATTATTATTAAATCAAATCCACCCTTAAAAGTGAAACATATCGCGAGTGTTTTTATTATTATAATTAACACACTTTCACACACATATATCTCGTTCTCCTCATTACTGAGAGAAATTCGAATAATTATTTCTATTTACCGTCGGCATTTTTATCGCGTTAAAATAATTTTATTTACGTTAAAAAATACACAAAATTATTCGCGAGTGTTAATTTTATTTATTTTAAATAACTTAAATAATAAAATTACCACTTTTATCTTCTCCTTTTATTCGCTGTTCATAAATTTATTAACATCAGTGTTCCATTCCGGTTGTTCCTATACCACTTGTAATAATTCATATTACAACAGCTGTAACAGTGAAACCCGTTCGCACTAGTGTCGAAAAGTTAATTTTCATATAAATAAAAAGTACTAAGTCGTTTGTGTGTTCACACTAGCTTCGAAAATTTAATTACACATAATTAATAAATAATAATATTCAAGTGTGTTCATACTTCGTCTTATTTATTTCTCAGCGATATTAAATTAATTTAAAATCGATTTTACTTGGTAAATAAATATTTCAATTTACCAAAGGCTGTAAAAAGTGGTTTCTAAGGAAATTAAATAAATTATTTTTCATTTCGGAACATTGATTAAATAAAATTTTGTGAATAAAAGAGTAATCTACATAGAGATTAATTTTCCGAATATTGTGTATCCGGCGAGGAAATAATATATTAAATAAAATTTATATTCCAAAGCACATCATTTGTTGATTTAAACATCTTAAGACCAATAAATTAATTTGGTATTACTTTTTTGCTTTGAAGAATAAATAAATTTAAACAAAAATATGGCAACTAAAAAACGCCAAGAATGTCCTTCCGAATTGGAGACATTAGAAAAACTAATTGCTAAAAAATCAAAAGTTGTAAAGCATATAGAAAGGATTCGACAGTCTATCCTAGAGAAGACTATTTCGTTTAATCCTGTAGAAATAGAGTGTCGCTTAGACATTCTGAAGGATTATATTGACCAAGCCATGAAGCTTCAGTCTGATGTGGATAATTTAGATCCTGATAATGACGACAGAGCTGAGCTTGAGGATATTTGTGTCACTACAAAATCATTATTTTTAAGCATTTTAAATAAAAATAGACAGCCAAATATACCTGAAACGTCTTTCAGCGTACAAACTCACCATTCCAGGCTTCCAAATATGAGGCTACCCAAATTTACTGGGAAATACGCGGAATATAAGAATTTTATGAGTTTGTTTGAAAATTTGGTACATAATGATCCGACGTTGACAGATATTGAGAAATTTAACCATTTGATATCATGCTTATCCGATTCAGCTTTAGGTACAGTGAAAGCTTTTCAGATTTCCGAAGAAAATTATCCCAAGGCTCTAGCCAGTTTGAAGAAGGTATATGACAATGAATGTCTCATGTTTTTCGATAATATATCGAAACTTTTTGATTTACCAGAAATCACAAAACCTTCGGCTTCTGCTTTGAGAAGCATGATTGATACAGTGTCGGCAATATATGATTCTCTCTTGTCAATAGGCGATGACAAGAAAATAACTAATGCTATATTAATACATTTAGTGATGTCAAAAGTAGATCCAGTCACAAAATCAAAATGGGAAGAACAACTTGACTTTGAAAGGCTCCCATTATGGTCAGACTGTGAATCCGCCCTGAACAAACGCTACCAGCATATTTCTGCTGATGAATCTTCAAGTTCAAGACCGAGGTTTAATAAAAATAAAACTGAATCTTCAAATAATAGAAATACTAGGACATCATTAAATTGCACCAAAACAAATAAATCTGCTGATAAATGCTTGTTCTGCAAATCTGCACAACATGTAATAAATAATTGCCCTTCATTCAGTGCTGAGCCTGTTAATAAAAGATTTGATTTCATAAAATCTGTGCCAGCATGTATTAATTGCTTGAAAAAAGGCCATACAGTAGCAAGATGTTCATCTTCTAAGTGTAGAGTATGTAGTGGTTCTCATAATTCCTTACTACATAAATATACCACAAGTTCTTCTAATGTAAGTAGCCTCTCTGAAGAGCCATCTACTTCCCACGCTGCTGTCAATTTTTCATCATCGGATGAAAGAATCATTCTTGCAACAGCGGTGGTGAAAGTGCGAAATAGTTCTGGTCAATTAATACCAGCTAGAGCTCTTTTAGACTCCGGTTCTCAACCAAATTTGATTACTGAGGAACTTGCACAGCTACTAAGATTAAAAAGAAAAGGAGGCAGATTAAGTTTAAATGGTATTAGCGACACAAATTCATGTTCAAAGTCTTGTGTTGAATTAAATGTCACGTCGAGGGTTAATTCCACTCAATTTACTTCCAAGTTTTGGGTATTGAGTTCGATTACAAATTTACAACCTGATCACAAATTAAAAGCAAATATCTTGAATATTCCTAAAAATGTTGAATTAGCTGATCCTTTCTTTTACAAACCACAGAAAATTGATCTGCTAATTGGCGCAGAAAACTTCTTTGATTTAATGTGCGTAGGTCAAATCAAATTTGGTCCTAGCCTTCCAATTATTCAAAAAACTTCGCTTGGTTGGATTGTAACTGGAAAATACAATCAATCAAAGGGCTCAAACAATGGTAATGTTTTTCATTTTAGTTCTGTTATAGAAAACGAGAGCAACATTGATTCAATTGTTAAAAAATTCTGGGAGTTAGAAGAGCTTCCAAACGAATCAACAAAATTGTACTCAGAGGAACAGCAACAATGTGAGGACAATTTTAAAAATAATGTGCGACGATTAACGTCAGGACGATTTGAAGTCTCTTTACCTTTCAAATCTGATACAAAACTGTTAGGATCTTCCTTTGAAACTGCCAAACGACGATTTCTTTCATTAGAACGAAGGCTGTCCAAAGATGACACCATGAGGCAAATGTATCATGATTTTATGAAAGAGTATTGTAATTTAGGTCATATGTCTTTTGTAGACAAAATGCCAATTACTCCTCATTATTTCATTCCACATCAATGTGTTTTGCGTCCTCAGAGTACAACTACTAAACTTCGAGTAGTGTTTGATGCTTCAAGTAGAACTTCTTCGTATGTATCACTCAATGAATTGTTAATGGTTGGTCCTACAGTTCAAGAAGAATTGTATTCTACATTAATCCGTTTTCGACTTCACAAATATGCAATCACTGCAGATATTGAAAAAATGTATCGTCAAGTCTTGGTTGATGACAATGATAGAAATTTTCAATTAATCCTTTGCAGAGAAAATCCATCTGATGAGTTGAAAGTATTTCGACTTAACACAGTCACTTACGGCACAGCTTCTGCACCTTTTTTGGCCATCAGATGTTTGATTCACTTGAGCGATTTGTACAAAGAGACTTTGCCTATTGGTTCAAAAGTTATCCGCAGTGATTTTTACGTTGATGATTTGCTTACTGGAGCTGAGAGCTACCAAGACCTAATTGTTATTCGCAACCAGGCAACTGAAATTTTAAGTTCAGCTGGTTTTAATCTTACGAAATGGGTTTCAAATCATCCGGATTTCATAAATTCTTTACAGAATGAAAAACCTTTACAAAATGATTCAGAATCTTCTAAGGCGCTGGGCATACATTGGGTTCCGAAGAATGATACATTTAAGTTTCATTTGGAAGATAATTTTCAAGAATTGAAAGCTACAAAAAGAAACATACTCTCAGTTTCTTCTCGATTATTCGATCCTCTCGGACTATTATGCCCATTAGTAACAAAATCCAAAATATTGCTACAAGAACTTTGGATTCAAAAACTTGACTGGGATGAATCAATTCCCATGAGACTAAATACTTCATGGGAAAATTTCAAATCTAATTTACTGGAAATTGATTCAATTACAATCCCAAGATTCGTAAACACAACGTCGACAGCAAAAATTCAAATTCATGGCTTTGCTGATGCCTCAATGCGAGCATATGGTTGTTGCATTTACATTAGAAGCTCCGATTCAGATGGAACTGTTTCGAGACTACTGACTGCTAAGTCTAAAGTTGCCCCACTCAAGACAAAATCTCTTCCGAGACTTGAGTTATGTGCTGCACACTTGTTGGCTAAGTTGTGGAATCGAATTAAGTGTATGATCAAATTTGAAATCGAAAGTGTTACTTTCTGGACAGATTCAGAAATAACGCTACATTGGATTAAGACGCATCCATCCTCACTTGCGACTTTCGTTTCAAATCGTGTGGCGGAAGTCCAAGAATGGTCAGAGCAAATTTCATGGCGTCATGTGCCAACTAAGGATAATCCAGCTGATATTGTATCAAGAGGATGTGACGTCCAAGAATTAAAAAATTCGATTTGGTTTGAAGGACCTTCATTTTTACTCAATGATAGTTCTCATTGGCCTGTTAACAAACACTTCGAGTTAACAGAGAACCAAAAATTAATAGAAACAAGAAAAACTCATGTATTTCTTGCAGTAGAGGATCCTCCAAATTTTTTATTGGATCTTATTGAAAAATATTCATCTTATAATAAATTGCTTCGAATCACATCATTCGTCTTAAGATTCGTTGATATTGTGAAGAAACGCAAGACATACAAAAATGTTGTACCTACTGCAGTTGAGTTAAAATGGTCATTCTATCGATTTGTAGAGGCAATCCAGAAATCTAAATTTTCTGAGGAGATATCTAAATTACAGAAATCTCAGGTCTTACAATCTAATATACAAAGATTGACACCATTCATTCACACGTTTACTGACGAGAAACGAACGTTTTCACTGTTAAGGGTAGGTGGGAGATTACTCAACGCAAAGTTGAAATATAATACTAAGTTCCCACTTTTGTTACCGAAAAATAATAGCTTTGTCACAATTTATTTGCGAAACTTGCACTTCGAAAATTGTCATGCTGGCACAAAAGCCCTAATAGCTCTTTCGCGAGAAAATATCTGGCTTATTAATGCGAAAGAAGAGTGCAATAGAATAGTTCGCAATTGTGTACATTGCTTCCGCTATAAACCAAAGCTAATGTCCCAAATAATGGGCAATTTACCCACTAATAGAGTGAGAGCTACTCGACCATTTTTAATTGTCGGTGTAGACTTTTGTGGTCCGGTCAATGTATCATTGAGAATTCGTGGTCGACCACCATTAAAAATGTATATAGCGGTTTTCGTGTGTTTCACTTCTAAGGCAGTACATTTAGAATTAGTCTCCGACTTGTCTACTGATTCTTTTCTTCTTTCTTTCAAAAGGTTCGCTGCCAGGAGAGGTCTTCCCAAAGAGGTGTTGTGCGACAACGCAACGAATTTCGTCGGAGCCAACCGGGTGCTGAAGGAGCTACAGCAAGCCGCAGGATCGTACGCAGCGTCGTCCGGGGTGAAGTTCAGCTTCATACCACCTCGGGCGCCTCATTTCGGAGGGCTATGGGAAGCAGCCGTGAAGCAGGCGAAGTTCCTACTTCTGCGAGCCGTGGGCAACGCATTGCTCATGCAAGAAGAGATGGGAACAATGCTTGCAGAAGTAGAGGCGGTGCTCAACAGTCGGCCCATAGCACCGCTGTCTCCAGACCCCAACGACGGAGAAGCGCTAACTCCAGCGCACCTGATTATAGGAGAGGGTCTGCGTTCGCTGCCGCAAGAATCCGCAGGAGGCGCGATGGGCAAAGAGCAGAGGTTATGGAGGCGATGGCGTCTGCTCTGCGGACTCAAGCAGACATTTTGGCAGGCTTGGTCGCAAGACTACATCCGAGGTCTTCAAGGCAAGGCCAAGTGGCACCAAGATATGCCCAACCTGAAGGCAGGTCAAGTGGTAATAATCCACGAAGACAATTGCCCGCCACAACACTGGTTGACCGGGAGAGTCGTGAGCGTTACCGAAGGCACCGACGGCAAGGTCAGGGTGGCGGAGGTCAAAACAAGAAGCGGCGTCTATAAACGCCCAATCCATAAATTGGCTCCTCTGCCATGTGGTTGAAGACTTCCAGTCCTTCAATGGGGCCGGAATGTTGCGCCATAACAATAATAATAATAATAATAATAATAATAATAATAATAATAATAATAATAATAATAATAATAATAATAATAATAATAATAATAATAATAATAATAATAATAATAATAATAATAATAATAATAATAATAATAATAATAATAATAATAATAATAATAATAATAATAATAATAATAATAATAATAATAACATTAATAATAATAATAAGAAATAATAATTAATAATAATTAAAATATGAATTACCCTAATCTTTAATATAATATATAATACATACATACATATGTATCTAATATTTATAATGTAATATTTAATGATAATAACTGTTCACTATTGGAATAAAATAAATACATAATATGTACATAGTCATAAGATAACTGAAAATATAAATATAATTCACTTGCAAAGTATACCTAAAAGCGTTCACTTGTGGTTATTAAAAGTTAAGTTTTTTCACCGTGCCCTATTTCTTTTTTATTTAAATTATAATTTAATTAATTTAAATTCGAGACCTAAAAACTATTAGGAAAAAACATCCGGTAAAGAATATTTCTATTCCCAAATTGGAGCTTCGTGGTGCAACCTTATTAGCTGATTTGGTGCATTCGGTTATTTCCTCAATACGAATTTCGGACTACAAATTATACAAATGGACTGATTCAGCCATTGTACTTGCGTGGGTACAAAAAGATCTTTGCCATTGGAAGGTATTTGTTGTTAATCGCATTTCGAAAATAGTGCAAAAGGTTGGATCTGAAAACTGGTATCACGTTGATTCTAAGTCCAATCCAGCGGACCTGGCTAGTCGTGGACTTTACCCTCAAGAATTAATAGAAAATAACTTATGGTGGCATGGCCCAAGCTGGTTGCAAAAATCTTCTAATGCTTGGCCTGTTAAGAATAATCTTCATAAAACTAATTTAGAGCAGAAACCTCCTCTGAGTCATTTCGCATATCTTTCACAACATGAAGACATTCTGATTCGATTTTCATCCTTGAATCGAGCTATTCGTGTATTATGTTACGTTTTTCGCTTTATTCATCGTATTCGAATGAAATTTCGTTCATTATATTCGTATTCTTCACTTGAACTCAGTTCAGATGAAGTTAATAATGTGGAGAATTATTTCATTACTCTCGCTCAAAAAACAGCTTTTCCAGAGATTTATAAAGCTTTGCTCCAAAAAACAAAAGTTCCGAAATCGTCAACTATTCGTAATTTAAATCCGTTTCTTGACGATATCGGGAGAGTTAGAGCTCACGGTAGACTGGCTTATTCAACTTCCTTAAATTATGATGAAAAATTTCCTATTATTCTTCCACATAATTGTCATTTTTCGAGACTACTGGTACAATTTACCCACATACTCAGTCTCCATAGTGGAAATCAATTAGTTTTACGGTTTCTTAGAATGCAATTGAACAATTTAAAATCTCATAAAAACAACTATTTACAATTGTAAAATATGAGTGATTCATAAGAAAAAAGTTCAAGAGCAACTTTTGAGTGCTCTTCCTCCAGAAAGAACAGTTCTTACGCGGCCATTTCATTATACTGGAGAAGATTTCGCTGGACCCTTTGAAATGAAAAATCCGACTGGAAGAAGAAATATCATAACAAAAGGTTACGTTTGCATTTTTATTTGCTTTTCAACAAAGGCAATCCATTTGGAGGCAACCTCATCCTTGTCAAGAACCACATTTTTGGCTGCCTTCCAACGTTTCATTTCTCGACGAGGTTGTCCTCTACACATCTTCTCGGACAATGGTAAGGACTTTGTTGGTGCTTCCAAAGATATAAATAAAAACTTCCTTACTGCATCCCGTTCTACTGTTTTATCAAACTTTCTTCAACGAGGTCTATCTTGGCATTTCACTCCCCCTGGTGCGCCTCACATGGGTGCGCTCCAGCTCATTTAAATATACTTTTGAAGAACTATGCACCTTGTTATCTCGAATTGAGGCTTGCCTTAATTCACGCCCTATTTGCCCTATGTCGGATAATCCTTCGGACTTAAACCCACTCACCCCGGACATTTCCTTACAGGAGGAACTATTCTAGCTCCACCTGAACCTTCAATTGAGTCACAGCCAGAATCAGTGATTAATAGATGGCAACGTGTTAAAGTCCTTCATCAACAATTTTGCCAACGATGGAAAAACGAATATTTGTCCGAACTTCACAAGAGAAATAAATGGAAAAGTTCTGAGCAAAATATTGGCGTGGACTCTATTGTAGTTATTCGTGGTGAGAATCTTCCTCCAAATGAATGGAGGCTAGGTAGAATTGTACAAGTACATTCCGGTAAAGATAATAGGGTACGAGTGGCTGATATTCTTAAGTGGGGTACACATTATCGAACATGAGTGACGGTCAAAAATTCATCAGTTTTGAATGATAGTGTTGGCTGTTCAGACTATCGATCATGTTCGACACTCAAACCTTCATTCAAGAAAAACATTAGACACACAAACACAGAAAAACAAAAATTGAATGCGCATCAACCACAAAAATTCTGTGGTTGACTGCTGACTGATGAAATTCGTGTTCACACTATCGATCAATGTAAAATTTGAGCGACACTGTCAGTCATGTTCGTTAGTGTGTACCGCACTATACTCAAAGGGGTACAATCACATGTCCTATAGTAAAACTAGTTCTTCTTCCTACGCAATAAAAATCAACCGCCTTACTATTTTCTTCAATTAAATATTACTTTTGTTTGTTAGTTACTTTCAGAATAAGACTCGCGCTTAAGAAAATTATCAACAATGCCTCAAAAGAGAGTAACGTCCTTTAAATGTCGTATTTGCAAGCAGATTCATTTCCTTCGCGTTTGTCGACGTTTTCTAAAAATGGATGCAGAAAAAGGAAGACAGATTGCCATTAAATATAAGTACTGTGTGAATTGCCTAGCACACAGGCACTCTCATCAAACCTGTTTTTCCGCCTCGGGATGTCATATTTGTAAACGTAATCATCATACATTGATCCATACTGGTGAAAGGAAACCTCAAAATTGTCGAAAACTAAGAACGGTCTCTCTAATGCAGAATAGCGTAATTTTTTCCCAACACGCTGTTACTATTCTGCCAACTGCCCTAGCAAAAATAGCCATGAATGGTTGTCTACATCCAATGCGAGTACTGTTCGACAGTGGAACCAGTTTTAGCAAAATTGTAAAGACTGTTATAAGCCAAATAAGAATTGAATCCCAAATTATTGAAAGTATTTCGATTCGTAAGTTGAATATAAGATCGAATGCGGATAAAACTATTCGTCTTGAAATGAGTGCACGTGTTACAAATCACATTTCACCCATTACCCTTGGTTGTTTGTGGTCTGACGTGTTGCTTGAAGTGCCTGTTAATAACCTTATTGTTGCCATGGCAGCTTCAATCTCTTCTATGGCCTCGCTGTGCCTTTGGCCGATTTTTTCATATAGGCCACTTTGTATATATGGATGCTCCTGTGTAACCGATGCTGTTCTCCGAATCGTATTGCCGTTTTTCTCAAATGTTTGCCATAAGAGTGCCAACTCCTTGGTCTTCCGTTCGTAGTACTCCAGAGTTCTTCTCTCCTTGGGCGTTTTTTTTTTGCGTTGGCAATTAACTTATTAATTTCTACCGCCAAGTCGTCTTGCCGCTTCACTAGCTCTTCTATGGTAGCCATGATGGGTTTATGAATGATGTTAAAAACTTATCATTGTCAGGAGCACGTCTTTTGAACTTAAGATGTCCACTGGTGGGGGGGAATCTTGAAATCACGTCCGGGTCACCAATGTTTCTTGGTCTTTAGTGATAATCAGTCCAAACACATAAATTTGGGCTGGTACTAAATTGTAATTAAGGTTTTACCTTCTTCTAGCACTTGAACCAGAAAAGGTGTTGAAATAATTGAGTTGTGATCTGTTATGCTGTAACTGAATGAATTCTTTATTGAAATGCTGGTCTTATATACTAAATAACATAATCATACAATAATAATAAGTTATAAAAATGCATAATATGCGGAACTAAAATGTTACAATTAATTGGAACATTTAATAAATGCAAGAACAAAAAAGCTTGAGTTTAAAATGACATAAAATTAAATAAAAAATGCAACGTTTTGAATTGTGCTTAACTAAATAGAGTGCAAGTGAACTAAATAATTAAAATGCAACTTGGGACTTATGAATTGACCTAAATAAATATAAATAAATTTTTTGTTGATAACCCGTTGTGGGCCGCAACATATAGTTTCAGTTTTTAACCGATTTCTTTGTTCTGTTTTAATGATTTTCATGACAGAAAATGACCGCTCTGCGGCCGCACTGCTATGTGGCAAAATAGCCATTTTACACATATATCGACTTAAATTACTAAATAACAATATTCGGTAGATTTCAGCACTTGCTCGGTAGAATTGGTACATTGTTAAATTCACAAACATATTCGGTAGAATCTACGAATATCGGTAGAATTTACCGAATATCAGTAGAAGTGTGCACACTGGTTCGCGGTCGAATCTTGATTGAATCAACATGGTTCACCATACAAATTTTTGAGAGCGAACCATCTTGGCTCATTTTGAACCTTGCTGCGACGGAAGAGAAGAAAAAAACTTTTCTAAAAAAACTTTTTTCAGCAGAGTTGCAAGAAAGGAGTATTTTTGTTTTTGTTTACACTAAAACCGCGTTACTGTTTTTGTTTACATTAAAAGCACGTGCTTGCGCAAAATATCATGAATTTGGTTTTTACCATGGTACAATTATACTAGGTACATGCACGACTGCAACAAAATTACAACACCAAAAAACACATTCATTTTGTTGGTATAAATAAACGTATAATTGTCAGAAACAGATGCCTTTTGTTTTTAAAAATCACAATTACAGGGTAACAAAAGTACAATTGCAGACGCGGCATTCATGAATGATTATAGTCATTCAGTGTTGCCAATAGGTGTGTAATTATACAGAGTGTGCAATTACTGTCATGTAATTACATTCATATATAATCTGTGTGTAATTCTACTTTATGTTTTATTTTTATTTATTTTTGTTTTCATTTCAACTTACAAAAAACATTTGTAGTGTAATTTTCTTCAATATGTAATTCGAAACACAGCCATGTGTAATTTCATTGGCAACACTGTAATCATTTTATGCACACACATACACTAACATTTTTGTTATTTCTGTTAACATTACAACATGTGCAATGCCAACAGAGAAACAAGTCGAGGCAAAATTATCGGCGGCGGCGCAGTAGTTTTGTGACCGGCGGCGGTGCGCCGAGAGAATTTTCGGCGGCGCAAATAAGCATATGAAAATTTTAAGAGAAAATAAAAATTGAAACTGCAAATTGATTTTCAAAATTTTTTCTCGGAAATTTGTCTTTTTCAGCAGATAAAATTTCGGCTGGTTTTGAGCCGATGCGAGCCGATACAATCGGCGGCGGCTTGATATACAGAAAAATAACCGGCGGCGGCGTGCCGTCGGCTTCGAGCCGGTCGACTTGTTTCTCTAAATGCCAATATCAATTTAAACTTATAAAATATATTTATTAATATAACCTCATATAGTAATTGAAGTTCTAAATGAAAAGTATTGATTGTGTCTTATTGCCGCATATACTTATGGATAAGGGATAAAAATACTGTTTAGAATTAATAACTGTAATATCTAGATTTACTTTAGTTCTGAAACTAAAAACTTTTAAGTGACGAAAAAAGTTTTGCCATTTAAAACCAAAACTGTTGCTTGTGCGCTATTGACTTATATACCAATTGATTGAAAATTAAAATACCTTTTAGAACTGTTATCTGTCATATCCAGACTTAGTTTAGTTCTCTGAAGTTATAGCCCAGTAAACGTTTTACTGACAAAAAAGTTTTACCTTATAAAATCAAAATCGTTAACTGTGCGCTATTTACACATATACCACTCGATAAAACATTAAAATACCTTTTGGAACTGGTAACGTTCATACCCAGATTTACTTGAGATATGAAGTTATAGCCCAGCAAACTTTTTATTGACAAAAAAAGTTTTGCCCTATAAAACCAAAACGGTTAGTTGTGCGCTATTGACAGATATACTAATTGATCAGAAATTAAAGTACTTTTCAGAACTTATCAATGTCATATCCGAATTTACTTTAGTTCTGAAGTTATAGCCAATCAAACTTTTTACTGACAAAAAAAATTTGCTTAATAAAACCAAAATGGTTAACTGCACACAAAAAAATATAAGAGGTAATATTAACTAAGCTTACATGGGTAACTTTTTTTATATGAAAGTAAAAAACTTGGGTTTTATTAACTATGCAGTTAGGTAATTTGTACATTACACATTACCTAAAATCCAAGTTAATTATACTATTACAATAAGGTACATATATACATATATTTTTCGAAATTATTTTTATTGAAATGTTTTATATTTTATTGTCAAAAGTAAAATTTTGAGCAAGAAGGTTTCTGTGTATTTCGACGGTGACGAATTCATTTATAATAATTCGCTGAGTAAATTCGTCGTGTGAGGCACAACAACGACGAATAAATAAGAGCTCTTATAACTGCTAAAATTGCTTATTGTTTGTGCAAAGAAAGAGAAAACTGTTTTTTTCCTGGTTAAAAGAATATAAATAAATGTATCAGAGAGTTCGTCACGCACGACGAGTTTCGTTCTACGTCAGTGTTGTGTTAATTTGCATATGCATGAATGTGTTTTATTTTTTATGAAAAAATTCGTCGTTCGTCCACAGTTGCGTTCCTAGCATTACCTTTAGATGTTTTATTTTCGTGGTGTTTTTTTATATGTATGTAGATAAATAAATAACAGATTTTTTTAAAAATTCAAAAATTCTTTAAATCCATGACAGTTGCCGCATTATATATGTATAAATTTACTTTGCTATTTAGATAGTTCACAGAAAACAAAATTATGAATTTACCTAGTCGTTAAGGAGTTTCAACTAGAATTTTAGTTGATTTTTCGAACATAGAAATCAACTAAAATTGTTGTTAAATTACCTAAAAAACTTTGTAAATGCCATTCTACCCTTTCACTTAGTTAAAATTATACCATTATTTTAGGAAATATAACCTATGATTTTTTGTGTGTGTGTGTGTGTGTGCTATTAACTGAAACACCAATCGATGAGGAATTAAAGTACCTTTTAGAACCAGTATTGCTTTTACTCAGATTTACTTTAGTTCAGAAGTTAAAGCCCAGCAAACTTTTTATTGACAAAAGAAATTTTGCCCTATAAAATCAAAATCGTTGCTTGTGCAGTATTAACATATACACCACTCGATTAAAACTTCAAATACCTTTAAGAGCTGGTAACTGTAATTTCCAGATTTACTTTAGTTATGAAGTTTTAGCCCAGCAAACTTTTTATTGACAAAAAAAGGTTTGCCTTATAAAATTCAAACGGTTATTTGTGCGGTGTTGACACATATACCAATCGATGAGGAATTAAAATACCTTGCAGAACCTGTATTTGTTTTACTTAGATTTACTTTAGTTTGCTATATGTTGTAATATGATAATATGAGTATTCTTTATTTTATAAGTAGAAAACTTTTGTCCTTTTTTGTGCTTTTGACGAGTTTTCTAGGATATAACTTCTGAAATAGAGTAATTCTGAAAATGACAGTCATTAATTCTGAAAGGCATTTTTATTATCTATAGAAAAATATATAATTTTATATCTGACATACAATAGTTACTATTTAATACGCATTAAATTTTTTTGTTAAATTTTAATGATATACAATTTTTATTTGAACATAACTTCTGAAATAAAGAAACTCGGAATATAAAAGTCACATATTTAAAAAGGTAATTTTATTTCCTATCGATTGATAAATAATATAATTGGGCACAATCAATAGTTTTCATTTTATATTCTAGAACAAATTTTTGATTGGAGTAATTTTCGAGAGTGTTTTTTCCATAGTTATTCAAATAAAAATAATGACTTGTTTTTTAAATAAAAGCAAAAATTACAGATTTTTATTGATTTGCAAAATCAGTATTTTTTTCCACAGTTTGTTTACATATTTTACTAGGCAAATTTACACGAGGTTGCTACTTGCACACTTAATGGGAAAAACTGTATTATCACAAAAATTATGAAAATTTGTAAAAGTTTGCTGGACTATAACTTTTGAACTAAAGTAATTCAGAAAATGACTGTCACGAATTTTGAAAAGTATTTTTGTCCTTTATTGATTGGTATATGTCTGAATAGTGCATAACAAATCGATTTGGTTTAATAAGACGAAAACTTTTTTCTATTTTTAACGACCAAAAAATTTTTCTGGGCTATAACTTAAGTAAATCTGGATATGACGGCTATCAACTAGCGGTAGCATGACTTCGAAAATGACTTCATCCTTAGTTACTGCTCCCTTGGCACTCATTAGCTTATATAGTTGTATAAGGTTGTCATTTTCGACTGGAAGTGTACGAGATGCTGGAAGATGTGCCTTGATTGTGGTAAGTTCATTCCTCAGTTGATGGGGGGATAATAAGAGTGGACTGATTCTGCCATTGTGGGCGTCGGTGAGCACATTTATGATTTCCGTTTCTCTTCTTTGAAGATTTATTGCCGTCAGCGTCATTTGATTTGCTGGTAGTCCTATTAATTGTGTTTGGCTGATTTGTTCGGACTCTTTGTCTATCTCATTTGCTTCTTTATTTATTCTTTCGATGATGGCATTTAGTTGACCTTGAGCATTGAGTTCGTCCTGTTTTATAATATTTATAGTTGAGTCAATAATGGACGTCTGATTTTTAATAGTTGAAACAAGTAATGAGTCTGGCCCTTAGCTTGCTTAATTGTGTTTGACATCTCCTCTGCATAGTCTGAATCGAGAACACCAAATAATGATCGTGCAATATTTCCCACAATGTTGAATGCAGCCCTTTTTGTTCTACTGTTTGCAAATAACTCCTTCTCCTCGGTTAATTCATTCATAATTTGCTCGAAGTTATTAACCAAAATCCTACACGTTACCTGTTGTTGAATTCCTGAACAGAGTTGTTGCAACTTGTTTACTCCTGACTATAAAGATCTTAGCTCAGAATAAAATGAAGCCAGATCATAAAATATCATTAATTTCCATTCAGCGGTGACCAATTTAGCTGTTCCGATCCCTTCAAAATATAATCTGGGATCTGTACGAAAATTTTTGATCCTAATACTGTTCCCTATGGCGACAGGGATGAGTAGAACTGTTAGTATCATGGCGAGTAATATTGGGCTGGTGATAAGTTTAACCCTTTTTGATGGGGTACTATTTGGTTCTTCGGTAGACTTCGGGCGGAAGCGCGTAGATGCCCTTTTAACATAAGTTGATGGTTCAGTCTCCACTAGACCTTCGTCATGAAAGAGCGGAGCTAGCCTGTGAATAGGTCTTTTTGTTATACCAGAGGACGTTTTTATGTACGCCACCCGAACCTTACCATCATCTCCCTTGTAAGTTTTGAGAATTCTGCCATTTCATAACAGGTACATTGTCTTCCTTTATGATGACCATTTGACCCTCACGCACATTTTCACATGTTGTTTTCCACTTTCGTTTCTCCTGCAAGTTATGTAAATATTCTGTTGACCAACGCGTCCAGAACTCATGATTCAGTTAGGAAACAAGTCTCCATCGTGTTGCAAGAGAACTGGATGAGGTTGCAGCCCTGGAGTCCACTTGAGCTGTGAGTTGTTCTCCAATTAGAAAATGTCCTGGTGTTAATGCCGTTAAATCGTTACGGTCCGTTGATAATGGGGTCAATGGTCGCGAGTTTAAAATTGCTTCGATTTCAATTATAACTGTTTCGAATTCCTCGTGCGTGAGGGATGCTGTTGACACACTTCTTAACAAAAGATGCTTTGCAGATTTGACTGCTGCTTCCCATAGTCCGCCAAAGTGAGGTGCTCTCGGTGGTATGAATTTGAACTCAATGCCATCCTTACTACATGCTCGAACAATCACCTCTTGCGAAGTGTCAGCAAATATGGCCATGTTTAGTTCGTCTAGCTGATTTCGGGCGCCAACAAAATTTGTAGCGTTATCTGAGTATATTGTTTGACAAAGTCCTCGACGTGCTATAAACCTCTTGAGGGCCCCAATGAATGCTTCAGTGGTAAGGTCAGTCACTACCTCTAAGTGAACAGCCTTCGTTGCGAAACAAATGAATACCGCTACATATACCTTGTGCAGTCTTTTACCTCTTATCTTGTAGTGGACCCAGAATGATCCACAGTAATCCACTCCTGATTTTATGAATGGGCGAGCTGTAGTTACTCTGCTTGCCAGTAGCTCGCCCATAACTTGATTTAGTAACCTTGGCTTCGATCTTGTGCATCGCACACAGTTCTGGACGATGTTTCTGGTCACTGATTTTCCCTTGACAATCCAAAACTGCTGTCTGGATATTGCCAACATTGCTTGAGGACCACACTGATAGTTGTCAAGATGGACCATTTTCATTATTAGTTTTGTGATCGGATCGTTATGTGGAAGCAGTATTGGATGTTTGGCGTTGTATGAAATGTTTGAGGCTTCTAGTCTTTCTCCAACTCGTAACACGCCATGTTCATCAAGAAAGGGGGACAGTGTACATATAGAACTCGAATTATTTATTTCCTTGTTGTTCTGTAGTCTCATGATTTTTGCTTTAAATCAGCTATTTGCATGGCTTTAACTATCAGATGCATTGCAGGGGTTAGCTCATGAGGGGTGAGTAGCTTAGTTGATGGCCGACTGTCATTTGATATTTTGGTATTTATAATAAATCGCTGCATGTAGGCTACTATTCTTTGAAGGCACATGAAGGAGTCATGATGATTTATCTTGTATATTATGTCTTCTAGTCCAGTCGACATAGTAGACAGAACGGTAACAGGGTTAGATCTGAATTCTTCAGTGCTGGGTGGATGTCGTTTTCATTGGTCCGTAGAACCATGTGGTGCATTCGCCCAATACCTGGGGGCTTAATCCTCTTGAAATGTGGTCTGCAGGATTTTGGTTTGAGCTGACGTGTCGCCATTGGGTGCTTATAATTAATTCTTGTATTTTGGTGATTCGATTTGCTACAAACGTGTGCAGTGATAATGGTTGTGAATTAATCCAGTGAAGTACTATTTCTGAGTCGGACCAGAAATATGTTTTATGACCTTGTGGCTAACATTACCCCTAGAACAGCAGCACATAGTTCTAGTCTCGGCAGCGTCAACCTTTTCAATGGAGCAACTCGAGATTTTGCACATAACAGCCTAACAATAATTCTTTCATCTTGTAGTCTTGAACGTAGGTAGACGACAGCTTCATAAGCCCTTTCAGATGCATCAACGAATGTATGTAATTGTGTGTGAGTCGTTATCTGACCGTTGTGACAAAATGGGCAACGCCGTAGGTAGTAGAAACTAAGCTTTTGTTACAACGCTGAAAAAAAAGGAGAAAAGAAAACGAAAAGAAAAATGGCTAGTCAAGATGGATCATTTTCATTATTAGTTTTGTGATCGGATCGTTATGTGGAAGCAGTATTGGATGTTTGGCGTTGTATGAAATGTTTGAGGCTTCTGGTATTTCTCCAACTCGTAACACGCCATGTTCATCAAGAAAGGGGGACAGTGTACATATAGAACTCGAATTATTTATTTCCTTGTTGTTCTGTAGTCTCATGATTTTTGCTTTAAATCAGCTATTTGCATGGCTTTAACTATCAGATGCATTGCAGGGGTTAGCTCATGAGGGGTGAGTAGCTTAGTTGATGGCCGACTGTCATTTGATATTTTGGTATTTATAATAAATCGCTGCATGTAGGCTACTATTCTTTGAAGGCACATGAAGGAGTCATGATGATTTATCTTGTATATTATGTCTTCTAGTCCAGTCGACATAGTAGACAGAACGGTAACAGGGTTAGATCTGAATTCTTCAGTGCTGGGTGGATGTCGTTTTCATTGGTCCGTAGAACCATGTGGTGCATTCGCCCAATACTTGGGGGCTTAATCCTCTTGAAATGTGGTCTGCAGGATTTTGGTTTGAGCTGACGTGTCGCCATTGGGTGCTTATAATTAATTCTTGTATTTTGATGATTTGATTTGCTACAAACGTGTGCAGTGATAATGGTTGTGAATTAATCCAGTGAAGTACTATTTCTGAGTCGGACCAGAAATATGTTTTATGACCTTGTGGCTAGCATTACCCCTAGAACAGCAGCACATAGTTCTAGTCTCGGCAGCGTCAACCTTTTCAATGGAGCAACTCGAGATTTTGCACATAACAGCCTAACAATAATTCTTTCATCTTGTAGTCTTGAACGTAGGTAGACGACAGCTTCATAAGCCCTTTCAGATGCATCAACGAATGTATGTAATTGTGTGTGAGTCGTTATCTGACCGTTGTGACAAAATGGGCAACGCCGTAGGTAGTAGAAACTAAGCTTTTGTTACAACGCTGAAAAAAAAGGAGAAAAGAAAACGAAAAGAAAAATGGCTAGTTCCGACCTGAGGGTAAAGAGAATTTCCTGTTTCTTTTTCTTCTTGATGGTGCGGTAAAGAAAAAAAAGCAAGGTTGGTTTGCTCAACTTTAATCCAAAAAATGTGCAGTGATCTGGTTTTTTTAATGGGTATAAACTATCAGAAAACAAAATAAATTTAGACCCAGAGCTGATAAAATAAAAAACTAAAATAAAAAGAAGTTAAAGAATATCCCTTCAAGCCAGTTTAAAAGACCATAAAAGGTCCACTAAAGTTTCACGCTGCCTACAACTATATAAGATTTGCTCAACCACAGCTATAACCCATCTGCTCAACACAACGTCCATAGAAGATTCACATCACCAATAATTAACATAACAACCATAGAGACTCACATCAATCAAAACACTCCCAACAATGATTATACCAACATCCATAAAATATTCTTGTCAAGTACCACAACTATAGAATATTTACTCACCCACAACTATATAAGATTTGCTCAACCACAGCTATAACCCATCTGCTCAACACAACGTCCATAGTTGATTCACACCACCAATAATTAACATAACAACCATAGAGACTCACATCAATCAAAACTGTCCCAACAATGATTATACCAACATCCATAAAATATACTCGTCAAGTACCACAACATCCATAGACGATTCATCTGTAAAACCTAAACACCAAAAAAAAAAAGAAAAAAAAGGAGAAATATGATGAAATGTCTCTGCCAGGGGTTTAAGTATACTCACGATTAATTAAATTTTTTTATAAGGTTTCTCTATAAATATACTACCTAGTGAAAAATTTTTATGAAGATACTTGAAATTTTAACAAATTGATATATACATTTTTTGGCTTAATATCTTAACTCATATACATATATATATACATATATACTGAAAAAAAAGAACATAATCAAAATTCAGATAACTGACCAGTTATTAACGTAAACTTTCTTTTTGTATCAATTAATACAGATAATTTGGAAACGTGCAAAACGGGTGTATTGAGCTCAATCCATCGTCGCTCCCACGTGTCAACGTATAATAAAGATCAGTCAACACCATCAACATCTCAATATGAGATCACTTAATGTAAGTTGATTTTTTTTTATGCCTACATATATATCTAAACATATATAAATTTATATATCTACATATGTATATCTCTACACACATACATAAGTATAGAGGTATATATATAGATAAACAAAAAAATAAATTTAAAAAAAAATTAAACTAATATGCATATAAATGTATATTCAACCTATTAGCTCATAAACCTAAAAAAAAGGAAAGAACTACATATATATCTAAATATATATATAAAAAGAGTGAATTATTACCCACACAATTCTTGTGAGTAAAAATAAATATGGATTATAGATAAAATGTTTAGATAAGAAAAGTTGGTTTGTTTTGGATGTGTATGGAATAAGGGGTAAAAAGGGGGAAGGGTCCGATATGCAATTTGGGCCGGTTCTGCAACTACCAATAAAAAAAAAAAAAAAAAAATTAAAAAAAAAACACAAAATTTAAGCAGAGGATGTAAGTATCAATAAAGTCTTGGAATGAAAAGTTTCTCTCTTTTGTTCAGCAGTCGTTTCACTCAGTTTGGCCAAGAACCCCTCCAGGTCCGACGAGCTAAGCTAATTTCAACATTCCAAGCCCGGCCAAATGTAGTGTTAACCTAAATATTCTTTTCTCCATCCGACTGCAACTAAGATGGCGCCCAACGTATCGCAGTATGTGATACATTATTATTCTTGAAATTAGCAAGTTAGTCCACTTGACAGTCTGAAGTAAGACGGTATTAGTGTTGCAATTTGCATCCAATTCTAATTCATTGCAGGCAGGAGAAGTTATAAGAGTTAACGTAGCCACGATATGCAATCTGAAAGTTTTTTAATGTAGTAAGTCAATATGATGAAAGTTAGGAAAACGTACACATTTGCGACTGCATTAAAGACCCTTTTGCCACATCGCCACACATATTAGTATCAATAGTAGTTTATCTCACTTCTAGTCTAATGTAAGTCATGATCATTTGATGGTGTTACACATTAAATCCTCATCTGTGACATTTAAGGCTAGTTTTCGATCCATTTTGTTTTGCTTTCATATTCTTACAGTACTCAGAGAGGGGTGTAGTTGCATCACCGAATTAACAGAAATTAATTGATCAAGGAAGTCCTAAGACCAAAATACGACAGGCAGTCGAAAGTATGTATGTATACTAGAGGTATGTTGGATTACAAATATCTGTGCATATTTATACAGACTTACTTACTTTCCTTTTTTTTGCCGCAAAACCATACACATCCAAAACATAATAAATGTCATAGGAGCATACATAAAAATAAAAAAATAAATAAATTTTAATTTTTTTTGTTTATAAAATTTAATTTAAAGAAAAATTTTTTTTGATACATATACATATACATATGTAATTACTAGATAAGTAGACAAGTAAACGATCCGGGACAAGGAAATGCCCTCTAGGAAGACGCCCAGAGATATACAATACAAGTTACATAAATCATTTAGTGATAGTGAAGTGAATTTTATCAGGGATATAAAAATTCAGGACCCATTTACTAGTCGTTCGAAGTTAAGTAGAAGTCCGAGCCGCAAAAAGGAGATGCAAGGGAGCCCTGCACTTACTAGAAGTAAAACCAAGGTCAATACAATTACTAGGGACAGTGAGTTACAGTATGTGGCCGAACATTCTTTGATTGCAAACTCTGACATTAACACAGAAACTTCAGAGTTTCTCGGTTTCGACTTAGATCCTAGTTCATCGAATACGAACTCTACAGTAGTAAATCCAAATACAAATATTGAGAACACAATAATAACAGGAATGGAATCAGAGATAAGGGACATGGCTTCAGCAAATGTAAATGCAAGTACCACAAACGAAGAGGAAATTGCACAATTACTTGAAAGAGTATTGACGGTAAATAATACTGCTTTTGTACGCGAGATTAGTTCCTTAAAAGAGACATTGGCTGAGGTCATAACCAGAACTCAAGGCCCCGGACATAGTAACTGTGCAGCTAATGCGCCAAACGATACTCTTCACATACCTCAAATTTAAATAATGTCACACAATTCACCCCACCAAATTTATCAGGTCGTAATAGAGGTGTTGAGCAGGTTGTATCAAGTTTCAACACGTTATTGACAGGTAAAGCGGAATCATGGTTCTGGGCATTCTTACGCAGACAGCCAAATGCCAACTATGACCAGCTACAAGCGGCTATAGTTAAAGAATTTTCTAAAGTGGAGAACGACTGCGATAAAATTGTCAACATTATTGAAAGGCATCAGTTACCTAAAGAAGATTTTGACGATTTCTGTACGGCTATCGTTACCATGAATTCACGATTAAATCAGCCTATGACAGAAGAGAAATTAAGCGAACTGATAGTAAACAACTCAAAGGAAGCACTAAGCAACCTACTTTTTAAAGATGAGTTTTTTGGACTAGATCATCTAAGGGATCGTGGTAGAAATGCAGAGAAATTTCTAGAGAAAAAGAACAAGAATAAGTCACAAAGAAATTATACAGTGACAGAATTAGAATGTCTTGCAGCTATAATTTGTTTAAAACGTTTTCGTCCTTATGTTGAAGGGTTACCATTTAAAATAGTCACAGACCACAATAGCTTGCGTTGGCTCATGTCTCAAAAAGACTTATACGGGAGACTAGGCAGATGGAGTCTTAAGCTTCAAGCTTATGATTTCGAGATCGAATATCGTCGAGGATCATGTAATCTAGTACCGGATGCGTTATCCCGGTTAGACGTTGATGAACTGACAGTAACAGGCGAAATAGACTTAAAGTCAGAACATTTTGATTCTGCGGAATACAATGATCTCAAGGACAAAATTAACCAATATCAGGAGAACTTCCCAGATACTTGTATTTCCAATGGGTTTGTGTATCAGAGGGTGAAAGTTCGAGTAGGTGAACTAACAGAAGATGAAGATCTATGGCGTTTATGGTTACCGACAGGATTAAGGTAGTTCGTAGTGGAAAATAATCATATTATTGCGTCATGTAATGGGGGTTTAGTAAAACGCTAAAACGTATTCGCGAGAAATACTTTTGGCCGAAAATCGGTAAGGATGTGAAAGATTACGTAGACAACTGTGAGATTTGCAGGACTGTGAAACCAACAAATCAGATACTAACACCTCCTATGGGTAAACAGATAGTAACAGAAAGGCCTTTTCAAAGGCTATATATAGACCTATTGGGGCCTTACCCCAGAACGAAAGCCGGTAACAATATGCTTTTTATAGCGCTTGATCATTTTTCTAAATATGTATTTTTAAAACCCTTAAAAAATGCTACGACCTCAGCAATTATTGATTATTTGGAGAATGACATCTTTCATAAATTCGGTGTGCCACAATATATACATTCGGACAACGGAAAACAGTTCGTTTCCTTACTTATGACTGACTTTTTTAAGCTATACGGCATCTCTCACATTAAAACAGCACTATATTCTCCGCAAGCAAACGCCTCTGAGCGCACGAACAGAAAATTTTTGATCAAGATAAGAGTTTATATCAAGGAAAAACAGGAGCAGTGGGACCGCTATACGTCAAAGATAGCGAATATTTTGAGGTCGGACTATCATGAAGCAATCAAATGCTCACCGTACTTTTGTCTTTTTGGATACAATATGGTCCAACATGGCACAGCCTACCCAATACTGAGAGATTTAAATTTGCTACAGGATGGTCAAGGTAATTACATTCCAAACGATATTAAGATGACACTCATCCATAGTAAAATTCGGAGAAACCTCGTTGTAGCACATGAAAAGGCCGCGAAGGCGTATAATACTAGAAGTAAGGATGTTAGCTTCAAGGAAAATCAAGAGGTGTTTAGAAGGAACAGACAACTGAATGACTTTAAAAAAGGAATTAATGCTAAGTTGTTACCGCCATATATTAAATGTAGGGTACGGAAGAGAGTGGGAACATCACTTTACCAGCTGGAGACACTTAATGGAAAATACATAGGCCTGTTTCATGCTAAGGATATCAAGGCATTTTAGCGTGTGTATCGTACCGATTAGTAGTAACAGCCCAGCGGGATATCTCAGGGAATGGTCGAGCCCCACGATTATGGTGCTTGCGTTGTTTTGTTCCCTTATTTGCGCCGTTCGTGGACTCAGTCTTCAAAGAAGGTTTGTGACAAAATGGGCAACGCCGTAGGTAGTAGAAACTAAGCTTTTGTTACAACGCTGAAAAAAAAGGAGAAAAGAAAACGAAAAGAAAAATGGCTAGTTCCGACCTGAGGGTAAAGAGAATTTCCTGTTTCTTTTTCTTCTTGATGGTGCGGTAAAGAAAAAAAAGTAAGGTTGGTTTGCTCAACTTTAATCCAAAAAATGTGCTGTGATCTTGTTTTTTTAATGGGTATAAACTATCAGAAAACAAAATAAATTTAGACCCAGAGCTGATAAAATAAAAAAATAAAATAAAAAGAAGTTAAAGAATATCCCTTCAAGCCAGTTTAAAAGACCATAAAAGGTCCACTAAAGTTTCACGCTGCCTACAACTATATAAGATTTGCTCAATCACAGCTATAACCCATCTGCTCAACACAACGTCCATAGAAGATTCACATCACCAATAATTAACATAACAACCATAAAGACTCACATCAATCAAAACAGTCCCAACAATGATTATACCAACATCCATAAAATATTCTTGTCAAGTACCACAACTATAGAAGATTTACTCACCCACAACTATATAAGATTTGCTCAACCACAGCTATAACCCATCTGCTCAACACAACGTCCATAGATGATTCACACCACCAATAATTAACATAACAACATAGAGACTCACATCAATCAAAACTGTCCCAACAATGATTATACCAACATCCATAAAATATACTCGTCAAGTACCACAACATCCATAGACGATTCATCTGTAAAACCTAAACACAAAAAAAAGAAAAGAAAGGAGAAATATGATGAAATGTCTCTGCCAGGGGTTTAAGTATACTCACGATTAATTAAATTTTTTTATAAGGTTTCTCTATAAATATACTACCTAGTGAAAAATTTTTATGAAGATACTTGAAATTTTAAGAAATTGATATATACATTTTTTGGCTTAATATCTTAACTCATATACATATATATATATACATATATACTGAAAAAAAGAACATAATCAAAATTCAGATAACTGACCAGTTATTAACGTAAACTTTCTTTTTGTATCAATTAATACAGATAATTTGGAAACGTGCAAAACGGGTGTATTGAGCTCAATCCATCGTCGCTCCCACGTGTCAACGTATAATAAAGATCAGTCAACACCATCAACATCTCAATATGAGATCACTTAATGTAAGTTGATTTTTTTTATGCCTACATATATATCTAAACATATATAAATTTATATATCTACATATGTATATCTCTACACACATACATAAGTATAGAGGTATATATATAGATAAACAAAAAAATAAATTTAAAAAAAAATTAAACTAATATGCATATAAATGTATATTCAACCTATTAGCTCATAAACCTAAAAAAAAGGAAAGAACTACATATATATCTAAATATATATATAAAAAGAGTGAATTATTACCCACACAATTCTTGTGATCGACTCTCATTGTAAGAGAGTATATCTTGTTTGTAAAAATAAATATGGATTATAGATAAAATGTTTAGATAAGAAAAGTTGGTTTGTTTTGGATGTGTATGGAATAAGGGGTAAAAAGGGGGAAGGGTCCGATATGCAATTTGGGCCGGTTCTGCAACTACCAATAAAAAAAAAAAAAAAAAATTAAAAAAAAAACACAAAATTTAAGCAGAGGATGTAAGTATCAATAAAGTCTTGGAATGAAAAGTTTCTCTCTTTTGTTCAGCAGTCGTTTCACTCAGTTTGGCCAAGAACCCCTCCAGGTCCGACGAGCTAAGCTAATTTCAACATTCCAAGCCCGGCCAAATGTAGTGTTAACCTAAATATTCTTTTCTCCATCCGACTGCAACTAAGATGGCGCCCAACGTATCGCAGTATGTGATACATTATTATTCTTGAAATTAGCAAGTTAGTCCACTTGACAGTCTGAAGTAAGACGGTATTAGTGTTGCAATTTGCATCCAATTCTAATTCATTGCAGGCAGGAGAAGTTATAAGAGTTAACGTAGCCACGATATGCAATCTGAAAGTTTTTTAATGTAGTAAGTCAATATGATGAAAGTTAGGAAAACGTACACATTTGCGACTGCATTAAAGACCCTTTTGCCACATCGCCACACATATTAGTATCAATAGTAGTTTATCTCACTTCTAGTCTAATGTAAGTCATGATCATTTGATGGTGTTACACATTAAATCCTCATCTGTGACATTTAAGGCTAGTTTTCGATCCATTTTGTTTTGCTTTCATATTCTTACAGTACTCAGAGAGGGGTGTAGTTGCATCACCGAATTAACAGAAATTAATTGATCAAGGAAGTCCTAAGACCAAAATACGACAGGCAGTCGAAAGTAAGTATGTATACTAGAGGTATGTTGGATTACAAATATCTGTGCATATTTATACAGACTTACTTACTTTCCTTTTTTTTGCCGCAAAACCATACACATCCAAAACATAATAAATGTCATAGGAGCATACATAAAAATAAAAAAATAAATAAATTTTAATTTTTTTTGTTTATAAAATTTAATTTAAAGAAAAATTTTTTTTGATACATATACATATACATATGTAATTACTAGATAAGTAGACAAGTAAACGATCCGGGACAAGGAAATGCCCTCTAGGAAGACGCCCAGAGATATACAATACAAGTTACATAAATCATTTAGTGATAGTGAAGTGAATTTTATCAGGGATATAAAAATTCAGGACCCATTTACTAGTCGTTCGAAGTTAAGTAGAAGTCCGAGCCGCAAAAAGGAGATGCAAGGGAGCCCTGCACTTACTAGAAGTAAAACCAAGGTCAATACAATTACTAGGGACAGTGAGTTACAGTATGTGGCCGAACATTCTTTGATTGCAAACTCTGACATTAACACAGAAACTTCAGAGTTTCTCGGTTTCGACTTAGATCCTAGTTCATCGAATACGAACTCTACAGTAGTAAATCCAAATACAAATATTGAGAACACAATAATAACAGGAATGGAATCAGAGATAAGGGACATGGCTTCAGCAAATGTAAATGCAAGTACCACAAACGAAGAGGAAATTGCACAATTACTTGAAAGAGTATTGACGGTAAATAATACTGCTTTTGTACGCGAGATTAGTTCCTTAAAAGAGACATTGGCTGAGGTCATAACCAGAACTCAAGGCCCCGGACATAGTAACTGTGCAGCTAATGCGCCAAACGATACTCTTCACATACCTCAAATTTAAATAATGTCACACAATTCACCCCACCAAATTTATCAGGTCGTAATAGAGGTGTTGAGCAGGTTGTATCAAGTTTCAACACGTTATTGACAGGTAAAGCGGAATCATGGTTCTGGGCATTCTTACGCAGACAGCCAAATGCCAACTATGACCAGCTACAAGCGGCTATAGTTAAAGAATTTTCTAAAGTGGAGAACGACTGCGATAAAATTGTCAACATTATTGAAAGGCATCAGTTACCTAAAGAAGATTTTGACGATTTCTGTACGGCTATCGTTACCATGAATTCACGATTAAATCAGCCTATGACAGAAGAGAAATTAAGCGAACTGATAGTAAACAACTCAAAGGAAGCACTAAGCAACCTACTTTTTAAAGATGAGTTTTTTGGACTAGATCATCTAAGGGATCGTGGTAGAAATGCAGAGAAATTTCTAGAGAAAAAGAACAAGAATAAGTCACAAAGAAATTATACAGTGACAGAATTAGAATGTCTTGCAGCTATAATTTGTTTAAAACGTTTTCGTCCTTATGTTGAAGGGTTACCATTTAAAATAGTCACAGACCACAATAGCTTGCGTTGGCTCATGTCTCAAAAAGACTTATACGGGAGACTAGGCAGATGGAGTCTTAAGCTTCAAGCTTATGATTTCGAGATCGAATATCGTCGAGGATCATGTAATCTAGTACCGGATGCGTTATCCCGGTTAGACGTTGATGAACTGACAGTAACAGGCGAAATAGACTTAAAGTCAGAACATTTTGATTCTGCGGAATACAATGATCTCAAGGACAAAATTAACCAATATCAGGAGAACTTCCCAGATACTTGTATTTCCAATGGGTTTGTGTATCAGAGGGTGAAAGTTCGAGTAGGTGAACTAACAGAAGATGAAGATCTATGGCGTTTATGGTTACCGACAGGATTAAGGTAGTTCGTAGTGGAAAATAATCATATTATTGCGTCATGTAATGGGGGTTTAGTAAAACGCTAAAACGTATTCGCGAGAAATACTTTTGGCCGAAAATCGGTAAGGATGTGAAAGATTACGTAGACAACTGTGAGATTTGCAGGACTGTGAAACCAACAAATCAGATACTAACACCTCCTATGGGTAAACAGATAGTAACAGAAAGGCCTTTTCAAAGGCTATATATAGACCTATTGGGGCCTTACCCCAGAACGAAAGCCGGTAACAATATGCTTTTTATAGCGCTTGATCATTTTTCTAAATATGTATTTTTAAAACCCTTAAAAAATGCTACGACCTCAGCAATTATTGATTATTTGGAGAATGACATCTTTCATAAATTCGGTGTGCCACAATATATACATTCGGACAACGGAAAACAGTTCGTTTCCTTACTTATGACTGACTTTTTTAAGCTATACGGCATCTCTCACATTAAAACAGCACTATATTCTCCGCAAGCAAACGCCTCTGAGCGCACGAACAGAAAATTTTTGATCAAGATAAGAGTTTATATCAAGGAAAAACAGGAGCAGTGGGAACGCTATACGTCAAAGATAGCGAATATTTTGAGGTCGGACTATCATGAAGCAATCAAATGCTCACCGTACTTTTGTCTTTTTGGATACAATATGGTCCAACATGGCACAGCCTACCCAATACTGAGAGATTTAAATTTGCTACAGGATGGTCAAGGTAATTACATTCCAAACGATATTAAGATGACACTCATCCATAGTAAAATTCGGAGAAACCTCGTTGTAGCACATGAAAAGGCCGCGAAGGCGTATAATACTAGAAGTAAGGATGTTAGCTTCAAGGAAAATCAAGAGGTGTTTAGAAGGAACAGACAACTGAATGACTTTAAAAAAGGAATTAATGCTAAGTTGTTACCGCCATATATTAAATGTAGGGTACGGAAGAGAGTGGGAACATCACTTTACCAGCTGGAGACACTTAATGGAAAATACATAGGCCTGTTTCATGCTAAGGATATCAAGGCATTTTAGCGTGTGTATCGTACCGATTAGTAGTAACAGCCCAGCGGGATATCTCAGGGAATGGTCGAGCCCCACGATTATGGTGCTTGCGTTGTTTTGTTCCCTTATTTGCGCCGTTCGTGGACTCAGTCTTCAAAGAAGGTTTGTGACAAAATGGGCAACGCCGTAGGTAGTAGAAACTAAGCTTTTGTTACAACGCTGAAAAAAAAGGAGAAAAGAAAACGAAAAGAAAAATGGCTAGTTCCGACCTGAGGGTAAAGAGAATTTCCTGTTTCTTTTTCTTCTTGATGGTGCGGTAAAGAAAAAAAAGTAAGGTTGGTTTGCTCAACTTTAATCCAAAAAATGTGCTGTGATCTTGTTTTTTTAATGGGTATAAACTATCAGAAAACAAAATAAATTTAGACCCAGAGCTGATAAAATAAAAAAATAAAATAAAAAGAAGTTAAAGAATATCCCTTCAAGCCAGTTTAAAAGACCATAAAAGGTCCACTAAAGTTTCACGCTGCCTACAACTATATAAGATTTGCTCAATCACAGCTATAACCCATCTGCTCAACACAACGTCCATAGAAGATTCACATCACCAATAATTAACATAACAACCATAAAGACTCACATCAATCAAAACAGTCCCAACAATGATTATACCAACATCCATAAAATATTCTTGTCAAGTACCACAACTATAGAAGATTTACTCACCCACAACTATATAAGATTTGCTCAACCACAGCTATAACCCATCTGCTCAACACAACGTCCATAGATGATTCACACCACCAATAATTAACATAACAACATAGAGACTCACATCAATCAAAACTGTCCCAACAATGATTATACCAACATCCATAAAATATACTCGTCAAGTACCACAACATCCATAGACGATTCATCTGTAAAACCTAAACACAAAAAAAAGAAAAGAAAGGAGAAATATGATGAAATGTCTCTGCCAGGGGTTTAAGTATACTCACGATTAATTAAATTTTTTTATAAGGTTTCTCTATAAATATACTACCTAGTGAAAAATTTTTATGAAGATACTTGAAATTTTAAGAAATTGATATATACATTTTTTGGCTTAATATCTTAACTCATATACATATATATATATACATATATACTGAAAAAAAGAACATAATCAAAATTCAGATAACTGACCAGTTATTAACGTAAACTTTCTTTCTGTATCAATTAATACAGATAATTTGGAAACGTGCAAAACGGGTGTATTGAGCTCAATCCATCGTCGCTCCCACGTGTCAACGTATAATAAAGATCAGTCAACACCATCAACATCTCAATATGAGATCACTTAATGTAAGTTGATTTTTTTTTATGCCTACATATATATCTAAACATATATAAATTTATATATCTACATATGTATATCCCTACACACATACATAAGTATAGAGGTATATATATAGATAAACAAAAAAATAAATAAAAAAAATAAAAAAAATTAAACTAATATGCATATAAATGTATATTCAACCTATTAGCTCATAAACCAAAAAAAAAAAAATAAAGGAAAGAACTACATATATATCTATATATATATACATATATATATATATATATATATATATATATATATATATATATATATATATGTATATAAAAAGAGTGAATTATTACCCACACAATTCTTGTGATCGACTCTCATTGTAAGAGAGTATATCTTGTTTGTAAAAATAAATATGGATTATAGATAAAATGTTTAGATAAGAAAAGTTGGTTTGTTTTGGATGTGTATGGAATAAGGGGTAAAAAGGGGGAAGGGTCCGATATGCAATTTGGGCCGGTTCCGCAACTACCAATAAAAAAAAATAAAAATAAAAAAAAATAAATTAAAAAAAAACACAAAATTTAAGCAGAGGATGTAAGTATCAATAAAGTCTTGGAATGAAAAGTTTCTCTCTTTTGTTCAGCAGTTGTTTCACTCAGTTTGGCCAAGAACCCCTCCAGGTCCGACGAGCTAAGCTAATTTCAACATTCCAAGCCCGGCCAAATGTAGTGTTAAACTAAATATTCTTTTCTCTATCCGACTGCAACACCGTTAAAGATGTGTCTTCCAGTATGTACGAGGTTTAGCTCTTTCAGGTTTTCGCGGAATGTTCTCCATTCTGAAGTTAATTTTCCCGGCAGTGGATCATCCCATGTAATTTGTAACTCTCACAGTTTCCGTATAAAGCATTTTGCAGCCACTAATACTGGCCCTGCAATGCCCAGTGGATCGAAAAGTTTTGCCACATTGGATACAATTGAACGCTTAGTTATTTTTTGGTTGTCTTGGATGTTTGTCTTCAGAAAAAACTGATCTGACTTTGGATTCCATGTTAATCCCAGCACCTTAGTTGATTGATTACCGAAGTCTAAATTAACTTCCAGATCTTCTAGAGGAATACCTTTTAGTAGTTGAGAATGATTGGCACACCATTTTCTTGGGTTGAATCCGGCTTCGTGGAGCAATTGTGTCAGTTCCTGCTGTATCTGAATTGCTGTGCTTAGACTATCTGCTCCACTCATGCCGTCATCCACATAGAAATTATTTTTTAATGTATACGCCCCTAGCGGGTATCTTTCCATGTTTTCTTCGGCCAATTGTTGTAAGTATTTTGTTGCAAGGTACGGTGATGAGGATGTTCCATACGTTACTGTATTCAGCATGTACGTTGAAATAGCTTCGGCTGGATTCCTTCTCCAAAGGACTAATTGCATGTTACGGTCCGCTGGATGAACTAAAACTTGACGGTACATTTTCTCAATATCCGTGCAAAATACGAATCTTGGCATTCGAAAACGTAGTAACATGCCGAATGGGTCGCCTTGCGTAGCAGGACCGATGTGTAAAATGTCATTCAACGATAGTCCTGAGGCGGATTTTGCCGAGGCATCGAATACCACACGAAGCTTGGTGGTGCTACTTTCTGGTTTTAGCACACAATGAAGAGGAATATAAAAGTGGAGTGATTGGACCTCGTCGTCATTGATGCAAATCATGTGGCCCAGTGCCTCGTATTGATCCATGAACTCAATGTATTGGGATCTCAGGTCCTTATCTCTGAATAGTCGTCGTTCTAACGCATGAAATCTTGAGTTTGCTATGCTTTTTGTCTCACCTAGAGCACTTGGATTGTTTGAGAATGGTAGTTTGACAATAAAACGTCCGTCTTGATTTCTTGATGTATTTTGTGTGAAGTGTGTTTCATAAAATTGCTCTTCAATTGTAAATTCACTGCTTGATTCAAAGTTGTCTACCTTCCAAAACTGTTGTAACAATTCGCTTGTGTCACTTGTTTCATTTTCACCATACACTGCACATACTGCAGTTTCGCTGGCCTTCTTGTTTAATTTTCCACTGACAACCCAACCTAATTTTGTATATTGTAATATTGGTAGATCATTATCTAAATGAATTTTGCCGGAAGTCAGCAGTTCGAAATAATATGCGACTCCCAGAAGTACATC